>CM055869.1:9166673-14541673 GCA_029582165.1 Portulaca oleracea | reverse complement strand
AAATGAATTCCAAAAATTTTAGGCAAATCCAAAGAAGGTTTTCCTGTACGTTCATCACTAAAAATTTCTAGATCCCAATACACCCAATGCCAAATAGCTGCCAAAAAGCACAAGCCCGAAAACACAATATGCGCTCCGGCCACACCTTCGTAACTCCAAATACCCGGGTCCGTTATAGTCCCCCCCGTAATACTCCAACCGCCCCATGAATTAGTTATTCCTAAACGAGTCATGAAAGGTATAACAAACATACCCTGTCTCCACATTGGATCAAGAACGGTATCAGAGGGATCAAAAACTGCTAATTCATATAGAGCCATCGAACCGGCCCAACCAGCAACCAGAGCTGTATGCATTATATGGACAGAAATTAACCGGCCGGGATCATTCAATACGACGGTATGAACACGATACCAAGGCAAACCCATGGAAATACCCCTTTATCAAAGATAAATGACACTATGTAACTTTATTGCATTGGAAAAGACTATGACTATGCAATGGACCCCTTTTGTTCAATGGATTATCTCGGAACAAGGGTTAATGTTTGTTCTATTCTGTTGGAATAATTATGTTTGTAGGAACAAAGAGAAACAAATCTATTCTATACCCGATAAGTAGCAATACGCAATGGGGAGTTGAGACCATCTTCGATCAGTGAATGCTTTCACACTTGTTCATTATAGGAAGGCAATATTCGTAAGAATTTCATTTTCTTTATTATGTCTTTTTTATTTTATTAGAGCAGCTAAATTTTTCTAATTTACAAAGAAAATAGGATAGTTGATATTATGAAGACAATAACCCTATTATTACGTTTCCACATCAAAGTGAAATATAGTACTTAAATTTTTTCTTTCATTTAATGCCTATTGGTGTTCCAAAAGTTCCCTTCAAGTCCTGGGAGGAAGATGCATCTTGGGTTGACGTATAGTGCGACTTGTCGATATATTGGGTCATATGGAATTCCCGTTCTCTCTCCTGATTGAGATATCCTCCTTTCGCCCAAGAAAGATTGATTTAATCATCAAAAATTTGGAGCGTGAAATGCAATTATATCCATTTTTTGGTTTTAGGGGGATTGAGATTAATATTATCAATTAGAATAACTTATGGTTGGCTTGGTTGGACCAATAAAATGAAGTATCCAGGCTCCGTTTATAAAAATCCCAATTGGTAATATAGTGAAGATTACTACTTGTCTTATATATTTTATTTACTTTAACTTTTAACTGTTTTGATTTGAAATTAGAAATAGAATCAGAATGATTTCAATCTTAATCACTCGAATAAAGTAATGAATATGTTGAATATTGAATTTGACGAAAGAAAGGATATCAAATGAATAAAAAGGTTTAAACACCTAAAAAAAATTTTACAGGTGGTATTGGAAGTATTTGTGCTATATGTGCAAATCGAAATTGGGCAGATCTTTACCAGGAGTAGAGCATAAACCTAAAAAAATTTAAAAGACCCATTCAAGAACAAGAAAATGCCATCGTGATTTGGATTAGATCTCGATGAAAGGATACATCAATGAAAAGTGAGTTCGATAAATTTAGTAAATTCTATTTGAATTTTCTATTTTAAATAGATTTATTATATTATAGTTTTATAGTTATATTGGGAATTAGGGAAAGAAACAAAAATTTATGTTTCTTGCAAATATAGAATAGAAAAAACCCTTATAACTATAAAGAATAGAATCTACACATTGATTTTTTCACATTTTTTGTGAACTTGAACCGTATGCGTCAAAAGGTGCATGTGCGGTTCCTAAGGGATACAAATTTACCCTAATCAACCGACTTTATCGAGAAAGATTACTTTTTTTAGGCCAAGAAGTCGATAGCGAAATTGGGAATCAACTTATTGGTCTTATGGTATATCTCAGTATTGAGGATGATACCAAGGATTTGTATTTGTTTATAAATTCTCCTGGCGGATGGGTAATACCCGGAATAGCTATTTATGATACTATGCAATTTGTGCGACCCGATGTGCATACAATATGCATGGGGTTAGCTGCTTCAATGGGATCTTTTATCCTAGTCGGAGGAGAAATTACCAAACGTTTAGCATTCCCTCACGCTCGGCGCCAATGAGTTTTTTTGAGAGAAAAAAGAAGACTATGCCTTCACCATATGAAATATTAATATTTAGTAATAATAGCATGGCACTTTGAATTCGATATAATAAATTTTTTTTTCAAAACATTAGATTATGTATCGAACGAGTAGTATGAGATGAAAAGTATTCCCGATTTTTTTATCATAAGTCCATTTCAGCGTCACAAACTTTTTTTTTTTCAAAAGACTCTTAACAAAATTTATGTTTGAATTTGAAAGAGTACAAAAAAATTATTTATTTCGTGTATTTTTCGAATCAAAAAGAAACTTTGGGATTGCTGAATTACATACGAAATTAATATATAGCAACGGAGCCATCATAGTATTTTGAACTCCTCCAAAAAAGAAAGGTGCTAATTGGATCATTAACGAAATCTGGAACTGAAGGATCTTCATTTATCTTTCTACGACGGAAAAGAAAAGTAAATTCCATTGTGGAGCCGTATGCAATGCGCAATAAATGCACGTCAGGTTGTTCAATTCTATCTTTTTTTTATTTTTATTCTTTATTTTTTCTCTTCGCCTCATTATGCGAAATAGATGAGGTTTATCATCGTGGTAATGATTCATCAACCTGCAAGCTCTTTATATGAGGCGCAAACAGGAGAATTTATCCTGGAAGCGGAAGAACTATTGAAATTGCGCGAAACCCTCACAAGGGTTTATGTACAAAGAACGGGCAAACCCTTATGGGTTGTTTCCGAAGATATGGATTGTGATGTTTTTATGTCACAATGTAAGCCCAAGCTCACGGAATTGTTGATGTTGTAGCGGTCGAATAAAACGAATAAAAATAGCAAAACATTTGAGATTTTATCTTCTTACCGGCTTTACCATTCTAAGTTTAATCTTCTATTAACTAGAAATAATTCATAATCATTCGGTTAGGATTGATCTAAACCAGTCCATTATGTATATGATTTAACATGCCAACTATTAAACAACTTATTAGAAACAGAATTCCATACTCGATATCATAGATACATATCGAATTCTGTGGAAAGCCGTATTCGATGAAAGTTGTATGTACGGCTTGGAGGGAGATCTTTCGAGATCCACCCTACAATATGGGGTCAAAAAGCCAAAATAAGTGATTTTAGCCCTTATATAAAGAAAACAGATTCTTGAACCCCTTTCACGCGCATGTCTATATAGTCATGTCTACAATGGCAAGTCTAGGCACATTGGTTTAAGACATGCTTATGTACATCAACTTATAAGGGATGAAGTAGTGACTTTAAGTTATGTCAAATCAAAAGAAAATATAATCGATTCTCTAACCAAAGGATTGACTAAAAATTTGATAATAGGTACTTCAATAGGGATGGGTTGTAGCTCAAAGAACTACTAAATTACAACAAAGATTCAATTTTACGAATTGGAATACCACCAATTTCTAAAGTTCAAATGAGTACAGAGTTGTTTAAATTAGTAGGAAGCATCGTGTTTTATCCGAAGGTCAAGTGATGCTTAGAAATCTGTAATGATAAGAGGTTGAGTAGTAATACTGTTAATAGACTTTGTGGAAAGCCTAATTACAGGGGTGGTATATTAGAAAGTTTACCCATGTAAGTGTGATGTGTGGCCGCATAAAGGAATTATGAGCTAAAGTTTCGAAACACTTATGAATGATAAGGACACAAGACCGGATAAAAGTGTCTAGGTTTTTACACTCAAGATCTAAAAATGATGTGTGTTATGAGTATAGTTGGTCAATATAAATCCAAAGTTCAAAGACATGCCTACTTTGTGATTTGGATTCAATTTTGGCTCATATACACTAAATGAAAAGTTCAAAGAGTAATCTACTTTTCATTAGACATATGTTTTGTAGGTTCTCTGGTGATTATAAGTTAAGGTATATCTCAAATAGCGGAGGTATAAGCTCCTTAAGTAAAGTAATTTCAAGGGTTTTTACATACTCTTGAAATAGCGGGGGATTGTTGGAATTATTTCAAGAGTATAAGTTAATTATATAGCCTAAGGAATTATTGTAACAAGTATAAGGATCATATGTAAGTGAAACATCAAGAATATGATCAACACGGGTGAGTCTGAGGCCAACACGAGTCATGTTGGTCTCCAGAGAGTAAAGAAAACTGTCATGGGCTCAATACGGGTCGTGTTGCACCCAACACGGACCGTGTTGGAACCCAGAACTGTTTTTATTGCTAACGGCTATATAATCTTATATAGTATAATTAGTATTTGATATCAACTTTAAGGATGATTATTAAGGATTTCCAACAGCTATATGACTTGACTTGGTCAAAGTCATATTAAGGCCATAATCTCTCATTAAGTCTCTTGATTATCCTTTGACAAAAGGATATCATGAGTGGTTGGAAGTCTCCTACAAATAGGAGACATTTCTAGCTATTTGAGACACACCATTCTATGCTAATCACATCCTCATTCTTGTCTAGACTACAGCTATACTTGAGTGATTCAAGTGAGAACCTATTTCTTGAGTGTTACAAGAGCTAAGTTTTATCCCTTTGAACATTTACGGTATAGTAAATAGTTCTTAAGGAAAGTGAGTACTAGGCCACAACTCTTAGCGTTATCCAAACGAGTTTCCATTGTTTTATATACCGTTTACTCTCTTTCCTCCGACATTTTGGTCACTTAATAAATTTGATGGTCGGAAAAGCACCAGATATTTATTAACCCAAAAACTAAGTGTACCTCAAAATGAGTTTTGAAAAGTTGGGGTACCGAAAAATAGTTTCCCCAAATATTGGGGTACCTCCGAGTAATTTTTGAAGAAACCCTTACACCATTCCAAGAACATGCACTGCTTTGACCTCCACTGCTCTGAGGACCTCCATAGTTGCTGACGTGATTTTGATTGAAAGACAAACCTTGAAGATATAAAATTAGGGAAGTTTCTATAATATGAATATTCCATATCTTCTCTAGTATTTATATATCTTACATGATCCCTAACTGATTTTATCTTTATTGCAAATATCCAAATCAAAGGAAAGAAGTAGTTGCCGAATAAATGAAGATTGAGGATCAAACAAAGAAGGAAAGAAATCGTTGCAATTGCCAAATGAAGAAACTCAGCAACTCTCTGAGGACCTCACTATATCCGGCAGCGAGGACCTCCTGTTCAAGCTTGCAGATTTTGTTTGAAAGAATTAAATAAGAGAAGTATCTTCAAGATCTTAATCTTATTCCTTCTTTTCCATTTCTAAACTAATATTATAATATGCTCATTCCTTTCTTAGATACTTAAAGGAAAGGAAGGAAATCGCTGTCATTACTAATGATGTGGAAGATTGAAGATCAATTCAAGAAAGGAAACAAATCTCCTCTGACGGAAAGAAGACGTTGATAACAGAAGATCCTCAAGCATAAATACTATCAACCTCTTCTAAGAAACTCATTGATTTCCAAGCAAGTAAATCAGACTAGGAACTTTGGGTAGAAAGTTCTGAGTTGTAGGAATATTGGAGTGATAATATTCTGAGTTGTAGCCACCATATTAAGTGGTGAGTTTTGTAGGCAGTGAGTGCTCTGGTGAGGACCTCCAAGGTCGTGTGTTTGAAATGAGAAAGTGTTCTCACTTTAAGACTGTTCCCTCCTTTGTAATCGCCTCTTTTATGAGGCCTCAAGTGCAGAAGTCATCTGTGAAGTCTTCTGCTCTAGTAAGCCTGTTGAGGACCTCACAGTTCTCAATAGTGTCGAGTTGTAACCTCCTTTCCTTTAGCACTTTAATTCATTCAATAAAGAAGTATTATTCAGTTTATAAAAGTGCTATTAACCCTTTTGTGTTGATTAAGTGCAGACATTTTATATAACCCTATTCACCCCCCTTAGGGTTATTTCAATTTTTTGTTTACTTATGAACATGTCTTTCTTGTTGCACCTCTATCTTCTCATTTTCAATGATGCATGCTTCAATGGCAAAACAGTAATCTTGCATTGGTCCTTTTTGGCTTTTTTAAAAAAAAAATTTATAGTGTAGATCCAATTAGATAAACGGTTTTGCTAAACGTCGCCCTAGGGGCGATAAATAAGAAGGAATCTTATCCATTAAATATTAGAAACTTTACTTTATATATGATAAAAAGATATATAACTATATTACCTCTTTTTTAGATTGTATATAATTAATTACTTAATCAAATCCCTAAAAATCTTATGATCTTGTTTTTTATGGAAAAAATCTTATATTCTCATCATTGCAATTATATATTTTTATATATTAAAAATGGTTAATATTGAGGTAGGATATGAAAATAAAAAATTTTGAACGTCAATGTTATTATCACATTAGAGTTTCATTCCTACATTCTAATTGCACAATATTATGCTTCCTAAACAATTACAGTTTTGTGGCTAAAATTGTTTCAATAGTTGAGATTGGCAATATATATACTGCATTGACACATCATTATACTCCTTTTGCCAGTCTCAACAAATTACCTACTATGCAAAGAACTCAGTGGCATTAATTCAAAAGTTCATCAAATGATTAGTAAAATACCTAGCCTGTCAAATTCATGGGTAAAAAATATTTGGGTAAAAGTTAAATTTTGATAACTTTCGGTAAATTTTGGTAACTTTTGGTAAATTCTGATAACTTTTGGCAAATTGATGCCAATATATCAAAATTAATTTTTTATTTTATTTTTTTTATTTGGTAGTTTTTGGTAAGTTTGGATAAATTTAGGTAAAAACTAATAAATTTGAGTAAGTTGGACTCGCCCATGAATTTGACAGGGAGCGATTCTCTAAACCTATTGCACTGATTTTTCATGGTCTTTATTCTTTAACGTTTACAAAATCATTCCCTATTATTAGTAGTACAGTAGAAGCCTAGTTGGACTCTTATTTTTGAGTAAAAAGGAATGAAAATATTCAAAGAATTTTTCTTAAAAAAGAGAAAATATTCAAAGGAATTAAGAAAATACACTTTTCATAAACGTTTTTCTATGTTATTTTTCAGTTAAAATATTCATAATTTAGTACATATAAGATCTTTACATATTTGATTAAGTAGTTAATTTTATAGAATCTAAAAGAGATCATATAGATATTCTTTTATCATATATAAAGAAAGTTTCTAATATTTAATGGATAAGATTCCTTCTTATTTATCGCCCCTAGGGCGACGTTTAGCAAAACCGTTGAATAAATGTTAACTACAAATGTTTTCCACATATATAACGATTTAACATTTGAAACTATCATAATTAGATATTTAGATTTGTAGCAATAAAATAATTTCTTAAAAATATATAATATTATTGTCTTTCCAAAAATATATTGATTGAGATGATTGGATTATTAATACCAAATATATTATTAAATAAAAGAAAATTAGATTCTAATAGTCTCTGATTTAAGCAATTGAATAATTATAATCCGAACTTCAAAAATGTACGTCAGATCTCAAAAAAAGTAAAACTGTATTTTCTTTTACTGAGTGTACATCCTAAATATTGTGAATTTTGACTTGCATTTGCTCCTAAACTTAACATAGCTCTTTCCCATGTTTTTTTTGTGAGTTTACAAACTTTGTCCCAATTTTTTTCTAGTTTTTATGATTTCCCTCTTTTATTCCTTAAAAAGATCATAATAATTGTTCAAATTAAAAAAATCAAAAAATTATTTTAGTAACTACAATTTATTGTCCAATCGTTTGAATTGGAGTTCATTATAATCCAATTTTATGAAATAAATAAGGTACAAAATTTAAGAAAGAACAAACAATATGGGCATGTACACGGTGACCATAATTCCAGTATTGTGAACTGTAGATAATTTTAGCTCTTAAAGTTTAGCAAAATGAGACAATGAGTATAAATAAAAGACAAGTCACCATACCCCATCAACTCACCAATGAAATATTAATTCCAACCTTAGATTTATTCGCATCAATGAAGCCCTGTTCCTTTTGTTGGTAAGTAGAAGTACGGTAAATATGATTTAGATAGTTAATGTAGTATTGGGTAAGTATTGATAGGTACAAAGATGTAAATGTTTAAATATATATAAAGTAATATAGCTCTAAGGTGAGATATTTTAGGTAGTTTGTGTAATGTAGATAGAAATAGGTAAAGTATACAAGACTTAGATACGTTCTACTTACCTTTCAAAGGAATATATATGGTCTGTGCATGTGTACTAAATGAGTGGTACCAATGAAATATTCCAACCCTAGATATATCCGCATTAATGAGAGTGCTAAAAAGGTGAAATCAAAATTATACTACTTACGTTTCATATTATTTGTCCTCTTTGAAAATTGTGTTGAAAATTTTGCAAATTTTGACCTTAAATCTCTCAACATATACAATGATCTGTTATATAATTATAAAGTTACTATCATTAGATTAGTAACGAAAAATATTATTTTAAAAGCATAATATTCCAATTGTTAATAAAATATTGTATGAGAAATAATCAAACAATAACATCAAAAACAGTAACAGTCAACCAAATTAAAGACAAATAATATGGAAAAGAGGAGTATTATCTACTACCAAAGAGTAAATTGATAATTTGGTACAAGTTACCAAGGAATGTCATGCAAACAAAATTAATGGATTTCTAGTCATTTTCTTTTTTTGATCGAAAGGATATGACTTCACAATCTGTATTTATATTTATTGACATTTTGTTATTCCCCAGTATTGTTAAGAAACCTAGAAGAAAGTTATGTTATGATACGTCTTTTAACGTCAATGTTCACGATCAAACATTTATTTTGATGTAGTATTTACTTTCGAGATATACTACCTCCGTCCCAAAATATTTGTCCGTTGACTAAATTTTGACTGTTAATTAATCATAAATTAAAATGAATTAAAATATGAAATCACTACCATAAGAAAGATAATTTGCTAAAGATTACAATGATGGTAATTTTATATTGTAACTTATTATAGTTTGTGAGTAATCAATGGTAAAAATTTAGTCAACGGACAAACATTTTGGGACGGAGGTAGTACATTTTACCAAATTTAGATTTTAATGATGAATTGAAAAGAAGAAAGTGTCAAATTGACAATTTTCATAAATTCAGAAACAATCATTCAAGAATAATGTTAGGTATGCCAGATTTAGATTCATTGACAATGATGATCTTCACGTCTTCAATTTGATTCATCAAATACTTTATCAATCTATATGACAAATTAAAAAACCTAATTAATATTAGAAATTAGCATAACAATTAGCATATTTGTCAGAATTAAATAATGACAAAATATTCATTCTATATAACTCTAAAAGTAGCATTACAATCATATATGTATATGACCAAATAGAAGGGATAATGTACTAATCAATACTCTAATACAAGTCGACCACTACAATATACACACTATAACAATAAACTAGCACATAAAAGCTAGAAGTATTCACTAAAACACCAAACTTGAGACTATAAACATCCACAAATAAACAAATTCATACCACAAACCAAGCTATAAGTCTTGAATCACATGGTAATTAAAATCTCAAATCTCCCAAATTATGATCATGACACTGTGAGACTAAAGGAGGGAGAAAGTCATGATCAGCAGCTCCTTCTCCTGCTTTGCTGATGTCCTCCAAATCCATGTCATTCCACAAGAAGCCATAATCATCTTTAGGGTTTATGAGATCACTGAAGGAGAAGCTGCTGGCCATGGAGGTTCCTTCTTTCAGGAGGGTATTATTAGGGTTTACAGCAGCAGAATTGCTGTTGTTGTTGTTGTTGTTTGTAGCAGGTGATGAGGATGAGGAGATTGACTGACATTTGCAAACTGGACGATTGTATTGTGGATTGATGACAGGATCAAGTGGTGGAGAACAAGAGGGCATTATTGGGTTTTGATGATCCAAGATTTGGTTGTTTGTATTGGTGTTGCTCGTGGTTTCCCCTTTGGTCTTGTGAAATACTCTGCATAACACCCAGTCTTCCTGCTAAATTTGGAATAGTAGTTATTAGTCATTTTCATTCAAATTATATATATCCATATAATATTTAATTGACCAATAAAAGAGTAGATAGCTATGTTCTCATAGCTAGCTATCACGTTATTTTTGGGCTTTTCAATAATGTTAGCAAGCCAAAAAGTATTATTACATGTATTATAATTCAACATTGAATCTTGAAATGATTGGGCAATAATGTGTGTCATGCATTTTGGATGATCAATACTTTTATGTAATGGGAAAAATTATCTACTCTTTTGAAAATTTTGAAATCTACGTTAAAGCTATTTTTGAAACTTTAAATAATTGAATTGATGATCATAAATACAAGGCGTTATGGGATACGTATGACAAATTTAGATGATACTCCTCCATTATATATCAATTCTCATTATCTTTGTAAATTGTTCAGTTCAAAAATTTTGACCAGGAATTTCTCAATATATACAATAACTTGTTATATAAAATTACTATCATTAAATTCATTACGAAAAATACTATCATAAAAGTATAATATTGCAATTATAAATAAAATATTATATAAGAAATTATCAATCAAAGAGTGACATTGGAAACCGTGACAGTCAACTAAATGACAATTAATATGGAATAGAGGAGGGAATAAATCTTTCTTTGTCTTTCCACATTAAAGAGGTTTTGAAGTGAACAATTATCAAGAACGAAAATGATAAACATGTTGATGCAAGATAAGTTTTAACCATCTTGCATTTTTTCTAACGAAAGTGATAAATATCTTGACGCAAAATGTGTCTTAATATGGTCCAATCAAGAATTTGATGTTGAAATGTTAGAATAATAAAAGTTCAACAATAACTCGGACAATGTGACATGTGATTGATGAAAGTATTTATTCATTCCTTCATTTTTGGATAGAGACCTTGACAAAATACTAGGATTAGTCATATCACAATAAAAATGCAATTAGGGTGCATGTGCTTGCAGGTGCTTCCATGTGTGTCCTATGTAGAATATTTATGTCTAGCTACAGCTTAAGCTTTGTTTTCTTCCTGATGAGTATATATAGGTATTGCTAATTTGCTATCAACCAACGTATGATTTGTGAATTTTAGCATATCAAAATTGTAAATATCTTAATGCAAGATTATTAATAATCATCTTACATTTCACCTAAATTACTAATAAAGTTAAGGTATATTTCATTATTTTGAGGGTTATCACAATTTATAAATAATATAAAAATATTTATTTATTCATATGTTTTCATAAATATAAAACTATACATAAAATGTGCATTTTCTACAATGATTGATAAAATTATGTTATTATTTATATTTTTGACCTAGTTAATAAGTATTATACTCTTATAGTTGATAAATATATATAATTGTTAAATAAAATATTATTAAAAGTTACCAAAATATGAAATATGGACAATTCAAGATGGTTATTAGCCATCTTGAGTTAAGATGTGTATCATTATCCTTTTAACACATTCTTGTGGCGGATTATCTCAGTCGAAGATCTTCGTCGTTTAAAATATTTATCCTTTCAAAACTTAAAAATTTTAACAATTAAATTGAAGTACAAAATGAAACAAACAATGTTGGTCCATACGTACCTTAGGAGGCATATTAGGGGTTTCCAATCGGAATTCATGCATGATCCAACCGGTTTTGATCCCATGGGGGGCCCGGTTCTGATAAAACACCAAAGTCTTCCTCATACCAACAACCTGCCGGGTTTTGGGGTGGTGGATGACCCGGTCCTTACCGGTGGCTTTCCAGTATCCATGTGTCGTGGCTCGGTTGGTCCGGAAACCGGTGGCATATTTGCGATCACGAAAGCTGAAGAAGTACCATTCACTGTTGTTGAGCTTAGCCACCTCTGCATCAGCATAAGTTGGTTGTCAACTTACTACTCAAAACAATATATTTTGGCGTGTAGAATTATACAATCAAGGTTAATTATTGTATATTCAAACTTAATTAATGTATTTCATTGGGATTAGTCATATCAATGTTAATTATGATCGTCATCATCCTCATCAATTCATCATGAAGCCCTACCATTTCAGAGAAAGGGGGAGGTATGACTAAGGCGTTCCAGGAATGAATCATATTAGTAGATGAGACTCATGTTGATTAGGATATTTTATTTACTAAACTGTGCGTTCAAGGCACCTAAACAAAAATAAATATAAAGTAAAACACGTATATGATGTACAAATTGATATTGGGGATCACTTTAGTCATTCAAAGGGATGAAAAGCAAGGTTTTTTTATTATTTGTTATTGACAGGATGATTTATCTTTATAAGTAAAAAAAAAAAGTTAACTAAACAATAATTGCACCTTAAATGTTTAAAATTCTACTCTATTTTCATGGGTTTTTTTTTTATTTTTTTTGCATTTTAGACCTTGGAAAAAAGGAAGATTTATTTTCTATAAACTCTTGATTTTTTATGTTTATTTTTTGGACATGAAAGTTTGTGAATTGAATGAAAAAGGTCCAAACCTTCTTAATTCATTTGTAATTTGGGTTGTCTTTGCCTATTATTTCCCATTTACCAGACATCTTACTCATGCAATGGTTATAGTTATGACATACACTTTGTAATGGTCATTGTAATGACCATCTTACCTATGATTTCCTTTGTAATTGATCTGTATTTGACCATTGTACGTAAAATTTTGGGCTACTCCCAAGGAATCATGGGAGGAATGGTAGGGTAGTTAGATGTCTAAGTAGTTCCAACATTAATAAGAGATGTGGATTATGGATTCAATATCGTTTATAATCTTAGTTCTGAAATTCGACGCCAATCGCGGAAGAAATTCAAATATGGAAAGAAAAATAAGAACATGACAAAGGTCTCTTTTATTCAGTCGACACAAACCTTCATACCCAAAAAAATAAACATTGAAAATCAATCTAGAAAATAAATACTCCTACCTTTCAAGGTCTAAAATGCAAAAAAAAAAAAAAAAACCCTAATTTCATTTTATTTTTTGAAAGATTGCTTTATTGGATGAATTAGAGTTTAAAATTTCAATGATATTCACAAGAGTGTCATATAACGTTGTCATATTTTAAAATGTACAAATTTATAATAGATATTATTTATGCTTGATCTATTTCTAATTTTTACTTTAAATCCAAATGTAATTCTGGCATGAAGCTTAAGATATGACGACTAAATGAGATATAATTATGACAAAAATTACAATAACAAAATGAAAGGATTATCCGAAGGCAAATAATAGAGAGAACATTATAGCTAGCCCTGTTCAATAATTAGAAAGAAGACCTTAAGGTAGACAAAAGAAGAAAGTTGTGAATAGCAAGAGTTTCTGATTAGGGTAAGTAATTGAGTATATTCCAAATTAAGGGTGAAACCTCCCCTGATTAAAGGTTGATGAAGGGACCAAATCAGGTGTTTGAATTGAAATTCAATCTTATCACAACAACGATCATTTTTGGTGAAGAATGAAGAAAGTGTTAATCATAATCACACATCATGAAAAGAAAATCCTAATTAAAGTGGGTAAACTTAATTTTTTTCTGTCATCTCATGCAAACGGTTATTGAGTTGTGGAATTCATTGTCTTCCATCACTCACAACTCCAATAATTTTTACAGTATTATTTTTTTCCCCCACAACAAAAGAACAAAACGCGAGTTCATTGAATACTACCTCTATTTCAAAATATCTATTTATTTGACTAATTTTTTTACCGTTGATAACTCACAAATCATAATGAGATATAACATGAAATAGACAAATATTTTGAGATGGAGATAGTAATTGTTTTCTTTTGGTTGATGCATGTGCCTTATAATCCAAGGTTGAACTTACTATTAATCCATAAATGAATAAAGTACACCATTTATAGTGCGCTCCCTCTATTTTTATGGTACAGTTTTTAAAGTGCCTCTTTAATTAATAACTTTTCAATATTTTACCAATATTGTTATATTTACTTTATGTTATTTTTCATTATAAGTGTCATGACAACAAATATATTTTACCAAAAGCTATAATTATAATTATTAATAAATTAAATATTATTAATCAAAGTATGACATTGAAGATCGATATAGCCAAATACTCTAAATAGTGTTAGGAGTACTAACCATAGTCATAGGCTTATTTGAATATTATTATGTATCTAATGAAATCATAATTAACTAAGTCCACTTATTCATGGCAGTCTTCACACCTTACCCACGCATAGTGTTAGGAGTACTAATCATATTCATATGCTTATATCTTGAGAAGGATCTCCTAAATTATTCATTGTAATTATTTTTTAAATAAAACAATGTTTTGCCTGGTTCCAAAAAAAAAAAATGTAGTATTCTATATAATTTTGTTATTGTATTGGTGGTATACTAGTATGACTTATATATGAAAGGCGGGTAGGATTTTCAAGCTGAAATTATATATTAAAAATTAATAATTGAGTTTTTTTTTTTTTTCTGAGCACCCAATGATGAAGCATCTGCCTAATCTCTGTTTATATTTTATGATCTTATTATTTATTTTTAGAATACTCGTAGAGGACCATATGCAATATTTATCTATGTAAGTATAGTCTATACTCTATACAAATGTTCATATATAAATTCAGGGATGAAGTATACAGTTTTCTCATTGATTTTTAATTTTTTTTTACTTGGATTATATATATATATATTAAATTATTTATTTATTTATTTAAAACCCATTATATGATGCAAAGTTATTTTATTTATTGTGGATACGGTATTTATTTTTACATTATTATTTTATTTATTGTGAATACCTACGGTGTCAAAGGCTTAAGTAGCAACAGGTGGCTTTTCTTTTTTGGGTTGAATGGGTGGCGCAAACATGATCATAGTACACATTAAAATCTTTTTATTAAAGAAGAATCTTAAAATGATTTTCAGAAAAGAAAATCAAATTACAACGGATTAATTCCCCGTCCACTTATGAACTTTTTCTTTCTACTTGTTTCTTATTAGTGATATAGAGGGTTTGGGTTTTGAGTAATTAAGTATAATAGTTTCTCCTAGCTCGAGTTGTCAAGGAAAGAAGAAAAAAATGGAGCAGACAGGAATGGAAAACAAAATTAGGAGAAATAATCAGAGAAAGGGAAACTTAATTAGAGTGATAGTTAAGGAGTTAGCTTCACCAACAAGTTATTTCGTCACGGGGTTGTCGGTTCTGACCTTATAATACAAATTTAAACTCACTGTTATAGATTAAGCAACCTGCTAATTAATGTCAAATATTTAGGAGAAACATACAACACTACTTCGAGTGCAACCATTATCATGATTAGCAAGCAGTATTATTCATAAGGTATTTGCAAATTGAATATTAAAATACTGATTTGTTTAACTGCATCTTTTCATCTAAACTTCCCCATCAAAAAAAAAAAAATGCATACAACCCCTTAAAGTTTATGATATTTATAAATTCAGTTCTGACATTTCTAAGTTAATATTTACCACTTTAAGCTTTTGAACCAATTTTATTTAGACACTTTTATGGTAAATTTAGCAATTTTGCTGGTGAGTGTATGATACTTGATGAAATTTGTTTATTAAAATGATTGTCATTCATCAAACAAATTTCATCACAAATCAGACATTCATTGGAAAAGTTGACAAATTCACTGGAAAAGTGGTTAAATAAAATTGGTTTAAAAACTTAAGATGGGTAAATACTAATAAAAAATGTCAGAGCTGAATTTATAAATGTCATAAATGTTAAGGGAACATTATGCAAATTTTTCTTCAAAAAGATCCTGAATTTGTGCTTATGCATTTAAAAGGAAATATATACATATATATATATATATATTGTGAAATTTGTACCATAAATTTGATCATTCAATTCGATCAAATCAAACCTAGAAACTACGTATCATAACATATGTTGTTGAATTAATTTGGATTTGTTTTGTTTTGGGAATGGTCATGATGACTATATAGATATACAGATAGACTCTTTTTTTTTTTTTTGGAAAAAAAAGGATTAATGTCAAATACTTATCTTTCGACAACTTAAATAAAGCCCATAACCAATCATTTAATGTGGACAAAGGTTAGGAAGGCTACCCTTGAAGTTTTCTACTTCTCACCGTATTTATTCAGACATTACTATGAAATAAAATCAAGATATTAACTCCAAATTTCTATTCTATTACATCAATCATGACATGGATCGTAGACTTAACTCCTGACGAATGATTGATCATCATTTTTAGACCAAAAATATAGTATGGACATAGCTCATCTGAATTAAACGGTGAAGAACAACAAGATGTAAGCGTAAGATTAGAATTATATATCTCCAAAATTCTACATAATCAAAGTGATAAATTTTGATATTTGAAATTAGACTAATTTCACTAGTACAACAACTAATCAACCAGAGGGTTGTAAATAAATAATTAAAAAGATATGTAATACTCTCTCTGTTCCATATTAGTATTTCTCTTTGAAAATTATACACTCAACCTTCAAAAATTTTGACCATAAATTTCTCAATATTTACAATGACTTGTTATATGGTATTACTGTCATAAGCTTCGTAATGAAAAACAGTATCATACAAATATGTTATTGCAATTGTTAATAAAATATTATATAATAAATTATCAATCAAATAGTGATATTAGACATCGTGACAGTCAACTAAATGACAATGAATATAGAAGCGAGGGAGTAAGTATGTTGTACGTACCAGGAAGTTCCCATGGTTCGCAAGTATGTAAGTCGATCTCAATCAAAGTGCCTTTAAGCGTTTGTTGATTAGCAATCTTTCTGTAAAGGTAATGACAGACCAACTCTTCATCACTTGGGTAGAATCTGAATCCTGGAGGTAGTGTTGCTCCCACATCTCTTAATCCCATTTCTAATTCTCCTCTTAATCAACCTACTATTTTAATTCCTTGAATTCTCCTCTTTTGTTTTCCTCTTTTAAACTATTTGTTTCTCCTTCTCTTTTAAGAAAGAGAGAAAGGTCAAGAAAGAAGATAAACAAGGAGCTAGCTTAGGGGGTGTTTGTTTATGTGGGTATGAGAGATATAATAATATGGGAATGTTTTGTAAATTTGTTCACATATATATAAAGAAAGATAAGGAGGGAGGTATAGAGAGAGAAAGGGAGAGAGAGAACTGAGAAGAGAAGGGTGTGTTTGGTTTGGCAATAATAATGATAAAAGTGTCAATATCCTATAGCTTTAGAGGGAGAAAGAAGGGGAAGGGGGGAGGATGCTTGTTGAGATAAATTAAGGAGGAGATTGAAGTTTCAGGAAAACCCAAATTCACAAGAAATCTTTTTTGTTACAGGATTAGGGGGCCTATTCATCACTGTATTTTTTGTGTATATTAATAATTAATGCCATATATGAACATATGGCCAAACCAATTTATGAACCTACTCCTTGCCCTAATCACCTCAATTATTCATTTTTACTTATTAACTCACGTGCTTTTCCAATCAAATTACAATATTTTCTGAATAACTCTGCTTATCGAACGATGAAAAATTTGGGCGTAAAACAACTTGATCATATATATATATATATATATATATAATATAATATAATATAATACATGAGGGTTTATTTTTTATATCACTATGTTGTAAAAGAATTTATGATTTTTTTTTGACAAATTGAATCTATATATTGATAAGTAATCACTTAAATGATATTATATTTATTAATGCTGAGTTTTCTAGAATTTATTCCTGTATATACGACCATACGGGCTACTAATGTTTTCAAATCTTTTAGAAGAAAATATTTGTCAAATTATGTAAGTTTGAAAATTTAGAGTATGTGTCACTGCATGGAATTGAATGAGCAGGAGCGTGAGGAATTATCTAGGAAAGTGCAAATGGATCTGTTTGTATGAGTATGATATAAGATTATAAACAAAAAGTCATACACATTTGAAAAAGAGTGGAAAAAGGATTCGAGCTATGAGGACAAATTTTATTATGAGAGAAAAATTTGGATTGGCCAGATATCATACACCACCATCACACGGCAAGTAGATAAAAAAGCGGAAACAAAACTTTAAAGTTTCTTTGACTTATTTTTTATTCTTCTTTTATTTTGTAATAGCAATTTTCTTTTTACAATCAGGCACGTAGCTCCCTTAGGGTAAGATGGGGCAATCGCCCCCATCCATATAAAAATTTGTTGATATTTTGAAATAAAATAGATTTATGTGATTGTTGGTATAATTGGAGACTATATCTTAGCAAGTTGAAAGTCTTATGGTTAAATTGTGTTAATTTTATTATGTTTTATCTAATGCAAATATAATCATATTCTTCCATATATATTGAATATTATTTTATTCTTTTTACTTTTAAAACTTTTGCTTTCATAATTTATTGTTTCATATTGTCAATTTATCATTATTTCATTAAATTTTTAATTTTCATATTTTTTCATATATTTAATTAATATTTTCGACTTCTTAATATTAAGAGTTGGCTTGGTCCCTGATTACAATCAAATCTACTGTGCCAAATCCATATCATAAACTTCCACTTAAGGGGGAAAAGGCAAAAAAGTAGATGGCAATTTCCTTGTATTCATGATCTTGGTGTCTTGCTATGGTGAGGGGAAATGCAGAACCAAAAAAAAAAAGTGATTATATTCCTTTTAGCCAACAAAGTCAAGAAGGAAAAAGGAAAAGATTATTTTGTTAATTATAAAAAAAGTTAAAAAGATTCTTTATAACATTTTCCTCCATATAGTCATCTCATGCTTTTTAATTTTTTTTTTAACGTGAATGATTAGAGTGTACATGTAACTTTGATTGTTCACCGATCATTAAAATCACCTTTTTTTTCTAAAGATTCTACACTCAAATCTATCTCTCCACGAAACTTATAATCATACTAATCATTAATCACTTCATTGTTTATAAAGTAAATAAATCGTGTGTCATTTCCTTTAGAGGCTAGATGATTAGTAAACTTTTAATTGATATTCATGAAATAAATTTAACCTTTCTCGCTAAGTAATTAGTCTATTGTTACTTTGTTAGTTTAGTTAGTTTACTATATATGTTTTAATGATATGATCTGATACTTAAGCATTTGAGGTTATGGACATTACAGAATATGACTTCCATCCATGTCCATTCTTGTGCTAAAGTATTTTTGTTGAAACTCATCATGTCATTTATATGATGAATGAAAATATCTATTGCATGATTACATAATCTATTTTAAGTTGCAACAAATGATTTATTTGACATTGTTAAAGAGCTTTCTAATATATCAATGATAACCCCTACAAGTTTTGTGAATATTAATCATGAAGGTGGTTCATTGAAAACTTTTTAGAGAAATTTCAGAGGTATTAAAAAAAAAAGCTAATAGATGTTCCTTTGATTTAAAAATGATGTCATCAATCTAATACTAGTGATACAGTTTTAGAAATTATCGTAAATTATTTATCATTAAAAAGTACATCTAAATCGTCCACTATGCCTTTCTTATATACACACATAATAAAAAGTCAAATTAAGAATATGAAAATTGGTGACTACTTAAGACATATGGTCTCTGCTCCGCGATATTGGTGGATTTGATAGCGAATAGCAGTATCAGATAATTGTTGTTGGAGTAGAGGATAACTGTTGCATTTTAACAGATAGTAATTGTTGAGGTAGCGGATTGAATAGTTGTAAATAAAAAAACAAAAGTGTATTCTGCCAAAGCAATTGTAACTAGGATTAGCTAATGAACATTAAATGACTAAAAAGGACATGGTTATTTTTTTAGAGTCGACATGATTATTATTATTATTATTATTATTATTATTATTATTATGTTAGTTATTATAACTATTAGTAATATTATAAGTAGTTTACTAATAATAATAAAAATAAGTAACATAATAATAAGCATCTCCTATTTGGTCATTTTATATTATTAACTAATTAATCCTACCACTGATTTGACTGAACACAGTCTTTTATTAATATTAATAGTTATTTGCTACCCCAACAGACTACTTGTTACTCCAACTGTAATACCCCGGATATGTGGTTAAAGTGTGGTTTAAAAGGATTAAAATGACTGCTTATATCACCAAGGTGCACCTTCTTTTATGGTAGCTCATCCGTTGGGATCTCCGCAGTTAAGTGTGCTTGGGTGGGAATAGTCAAAGGATGGGTGACCTCCTGGGAAGTTTTCAGCGTGCGTGTGGCGAGCAACTTTGGAAAGACTAAATGGTGATTTGTGGGGCCAAAATCCCTATAATTAATCTCCTTCCTCCATTCAGCGGGACCTACAAACTTTACTATTAATATTATATATATATATTATTATTATTATTATTATTGTTATTATTATTAATAATCTATATAATATTGAATTAAATATTTTGATGCTATAATAATAATAACAATAATAATAATATACCAAAGCTAAATATTTGAATTTTAGAATATTGAATAGATAGCGATTTTAGGTACATCATGAAATTCGTCGTGGTCAACGTTAGTTGGCATTTTAGGAAAGTTTTTATTTCACTATACACAAGTGCATGTGTTTGTTTGAATGATTTATTACGATGTTTTCTATTTAACAATTTCATCAATGTTTCGTATTGTTTACTCTATATCGCACTGGTCTAGGACTAGTAATAATAATAATGAGCTCTTTGTACCAGTGGACAGCAAGAGAAAACTATGATAAACGGGACGCATAGGCGTAGCAGCAAACTAGGGACAAATTTGGAAGAGATTATGCAAACGCCCATCTTAGGACTGAGATGTTAACTATGTTCAACGTTTGCAAGATACTTATGTAAACGCGCATTTTGATGCTAAACGCTACGGAGTATAATTTTAGGACCATGATAACCATCATAATTCAAGATGATTCTTAACCATCTTGACTTATTCATATTTCACATTTTTGTAACTTTTATTAATATTTTCTTCAATAATTATATATATATTTATCAATTATAATAATATAATATTTATTAGCTAGGTGAAAAAATATAATTATAGCTTAATTTTATCAATTATAGTAGAAAATCCACATTTTATACATAGTTTTATATTTATGAAATAAATATAAATAAATAATTATTTTTAAATTGTTTATAAATTGTAATAACCCTAAAAATAATGAAACGTACCTTTAGAATGATTTAAATACGCATAAATTTCATTTTATTAGTGATTTAGAAGAAATGCAAGATGGTTAAGAGTTATCGTGTGTCAATATGTTTATCATTTTCGATAATTTTATCCAATTGTTAGATTGAGATTCTATAGTCTTTTGACTTGGTTAGTTTTCGAAACACTACTCAAAATGCTATTGTTAAATAGAGCCTAAATAATTTTACTTATAAATCATAATTTATTTTTTTAACTTATATTTTCATGGGATAATGGAGGACAATATATCAACCTTTGAAGATATTAGATTGTAATATGTCGATTTTTACCATTGGACAACAATATCTCGAACCTTTATATTTAGGTCAAATTATTATATCAACATCGACTAAGGAAGTGGTAACTGGTGAACTGGTCTCTGTGCTGACGTGGCAGGCGGAGGGAAAAAAGGCCCCATGCCTGTAACTCCATTAACTCCTTTGTTTTTTTCACTAACCCATGTTAAAAAAATCGACCCCAACACATTCACTAAGGGGGTAGTGAACCGATCTCCGTATTATAACGTGACACACAACCAATCAATATCTTGTAACATGGGTTGGGACATGACTTTTTCCCTTTGTGAGTCATGTCAACACGGAGACCGGTTCACCACACTCTAAGTTACTGTCAGTATAATAATATCACCTAAGTATGAAGGTCAGAGATACTGTTGTTCAATAATAAAAATCGTCATATTACAATACAATACTTTCAAATCTAGGTATATTACCATCCAAAACCCTAAATTCTAACAATAATAAATATTGATTAATAGATTCAGTTCTCCCAAGTGAAGTACATAGCTAAGCACTTTTTCAATGAGAAGGTAAACACATAAAAGCTCAGAAAACGCCATTTATTTGCTTAATTAACTAATTAAATTAATATTGGGTGCAAATGATGGAGTTTAGGAGTTTGGATTGACTGATGTGGAAGAGATGGAAGTAAGGAAACTACCAATAAAATAATGTGAAAGTAAATGTGAAATGAGATATGGTGTACTTTTGAAGACTTGAAGTTAGTTAGGATGAGATTAGATGAGATGAGGGTGCATGACTTGGGGTGTTTTATGACGTGACTCCACTATACTTGTCTCATAAGTCACAAACAATATGTGTCTGCCCCCAAACTATTATGGTCAATCCAAGTCATTCTAGCTAATTTCTTCATTTTAAGTTACTTCATTATCTAATAATTCCAATAAGATATTATTTACAATTCAATAAGTATGCATTTTGTAACTAATAATGTGTGCTTTTAATCTTTGATTTATCATGTATGAGGAAAGAGAAAGGGAGTACCAGATTTTGATGACTAAAATATTTAATTATGCTGACATTTATTCTTTTTTTCCCCTGACTTTTTGACAAATATTTATTGTTTTATATTGTCTAATATTTTATGATTTTAATCTCATATTGGAGTACTACTTTTTATTTTATTAATAACATTTATTAAATCAATCCTAAATTTTAATTTAATTAAACATATCTAATTAATTCGTCATTATCTGTCCTACTAATTTTTATGATATTAATTTTTGCATCACTATTAAAAACAAAGATAAAAAGAAAGGGAGGGAGGGAGTACTAGAAAAATGTCTTGGGACTTTCTAAAACGAGCATAATAAGATCAACTATAATGTATTTATCAACATCATACGCAATAATTATTCTTAGAAAGGATTGAATTGTACAGAATATATTAACACAAAATTGTCAAAAACTCGAGTATAGCATTAATGGACGATACTAATAATTTCATGATTTCAAATAATACGTTAGATATTTTAATTGAAAAGGCTTTTTATATATAATAAGTGAAGACCTTGGCTACCATTGAGTTAGATAATGAGGTCGGTTTTATGCTAATGCAAGAGTTGGTTAGTCAAATAGTCTACAAAATTAAGGTCCTAAATTACTAGGCTCAATATTGATTTCCCTTTTTATTTATAGATGAGTTAATTGTGCATCTCCCTTTGTATATATTGTTGTGCATGAATATTGTTCCTCACAAGTCAGGCTTTATTCTTTGGTTACGTTGAATATAACTCTTCCAAATTATCCTAATCTATCCAAACTTATCCAAACCTAAAACAATTATCCAAAAAGAACATCAACTCTATAAACATAATTCCCCCAAAAAATATTATAATTTATCACAGCCCATCGACACATATCCAATCCAATCCCAACCTAACTAGCTATCACAACCTGATCACAACCGATCCAAAGAACAGGGCCTCAGTATCCCCCCTCCTCCCCCCCCCCCCCCTCCCCAAGGGCTCATCTAGCTTGGTAACTACGGAATTTCCTATATTTTTTGTGTTTGAAAACTTTCTAGAAAGACATGATCTTGCTGTGTTCGAAATTCCGTTAATTATGGTCAATTAATCAGAAAACTAAATAGTTAGTTTAACTTAAACAAGAAAATTAAGAATTGAACGATATCTAAAACTTAACCTACTTATTTATTGACTCTCAATTAGCTGGTAAGTCAAAAAGGACTATTAAATTATCATCTCATTAACATACACTATTATGATTTATGATGTATTGTCCCTATAAGAGAGGCATTATTAGTTCAATAAATCATAAATTGGAGGGTCCGGAAATTCAATTATTTGATTATAATTTGTAAGAAAGAAAAGGAGTCCCTAAACTATTTAACTTCAGTTTTTTTATGTGTTTAGTAAGATGAGGGAATGACACAGTGTGGTGATGAAATTGTAGAAAGTGCATTAATATGTGGAATAATTTTAGTTATCTTTTAATAAATGTTTAGTACATCATATCCTTTGAAAAAAAGGGTTACAAAGAGTGTATCTTACGTTCTTTATAAAAAAAAAGTAATTTTTATTTGAAACAATTTTAGGGTGAATTATCATGCAACCATTTCATACTCATAGATTACCTATTTTTGATAGATTAATTATCCCTTGAAAAAATGATTACCTATAAGTGATACATTGTATTATGACCAGTAAGTTATATTAGAAGTAGTTTTTTTTTTTCATAATGGAATGATCCAATCATACTCACACATCAGTTATGTAAGCATTATATATACCAATTAAAGAGAATCAAAAGCAACGTAAGAGGTGGGTCCAAAAATATCTTAGAACTGTCTAATTAAGCAAGTAAGTATTATAAATTTGATTATAAGGATGATTGATGACTGATGAGCATTATTAAGTTAGCATTAAGCATTAAAAGGGGGAACGTGGCCTAATCAAAATTTATAAAAAAATCTCTAGTTCATTCCTATTCATCAGACACGTAGAGATTGCGCCGGAACTACTTAGACATTGCCGTATATTAAATAAAATATATTTGTAAATCATCATTACTTATTGACTAATTACAATATTATCCGTATAAGTTTAGGATTATCGTGCAATTGTTAATTCGAAATTAAAAATATGGAAATCTAGAGCAAGAACAACTAGAATTGGAGTTTGGATACTACTTGGCATTAGATATAGTTTTTTTTTTTTTTGCAGCTTTAATTTACGATTTTTGGTAGTGTATATGTCCATCATTACACTCTTAATATTTAATCAACCACTTAATATTGGAAAGGAATTTGGTCCATAAGCAGTTCGGTACTATAGTAATAATTTCTGTCATCCACTAAATTAATTTGAAATTGAGTTGGAAAATTTAGAGGGATGAGTTGTGATGCAAATGGTCCCATGATGGATGGAGAAATGTATGGGTTAGGGAATATGCCTTGTACCTAAAGTTAAATGGCATACAGAAATTAAATTGAAATAAAAATCAAAGAAAAATAATTGGGTTATGGGAAGAAGATATATTTACGGCCTATGAGCTATCATTCTCTTTTTTATAAAATGTCTTAAATAGAGAGTTTAATGGGGGGCTTTTACATTTTGAACTCGAGTGTTGTATAAATTAATCAATTGAACCATACTATGTCAATATTGATTTTTGGACCATAAAGATAGGTCATGTTCTTTTATGCGGTATTTTGCGGAATGGTGTGGTGAGGTGTAGTGGAATTGTGGTGGGGTGTGGTGGAATTGTGGTAGGTTATTGGTATGTGGGGTAGGCGAGGAGAGAGAATGTAAAAAGTAGAAGAGAAAAGTGAGGAGAGAGAAAAGTACGTAATGATTTGCAGAAATGTGGCCATGCAGAAATCATGCAGAAATATGATACCGCGGCTTACTAAAAAGAACAGGGCCTTTGCCCCCTAGACCAACATTGGTGGTCTTTGTAAATTGATAAATTCCCTAGTTCATCATTCTTAATATTGTTCCCATCATGAAATATGAAATTTATTGCCAAAAAAAAAAAATGTTGATGAGCCTAAGTTTGGGCTATCATTGTCTATTATACTATTTTCAAAGTCCACATAATGAAGGTCGAAACAGTAAGATCCAATTAATTAATATATATAAACTCAAGGTTCAAAATGTAAAAAACTCATTTACAATACCCATGCCTAAGTTTAGGACCCCAATTTTCTCTTTGATATATACAAGATTTTCTTTCGATCTCATTCTATTCTTTTCATCCAACTATGCGACACTCTCATATAGATAGAGCCCCCTGTCCACCCTCAATGTCGGAGTGCTTGGATAGACGTCGAATTTAGGGTGCTTGGCGAGACATTGAAGTTGGGACATTTGACATGTTTGATACTAATTGTGACGGGACCATTACACTTTCCCTCCAACCCATATATTTTTTGGAAAGAGAATAATGGCCGCCATATATCGCTATATTTGAGACTCATTAACATCATTACTCTAATTGACCTTGTTCTTTTGTGCAATACAGCGCAATGCGGTACCACAACTCAACATATTCTTAAATATTCTTTCACACTTTACAATACCGTACCGTACTTCATCACAATCATTATTAATATATTTCCTCATTTTTCTCATCTTCTTTTTCACATTTACTTTCCTCACCTACCATATTAACTACATTTTCCATAAGTTTCACCATATCATTTCACATTTCATGACCACACCACAACATTAAAGAATGTACAAATGATTAAAGACATAAGTTAACATTAACATCAAAATGAAGTGTCGGTTTGGAGGAACATACAACTACCCCTTATGTTCATTCATAAAAATGACGAGTTTTGCTGCAAAATCTTTCTTAATTATCTTATATTGGTATACAAATTTTATCATCATACATTACATTTTGAGAAAAAAAATGATATAGTTAAATTTTATAGTATAATACACATAAATTGTATAAAATTATATTTTTACCCATAATTTTTTAAAATTTATTTTAAAAATGTAAAATTGTCTAGTCAATAGGGTGTCATTTATATTCATTAGCATAATTATAGAATGTTAAA
Source organism: Portulaca oleracea (assembly GCA_029582165.1). Classification (NCBI taxonomy): domain Eukaryota; kingdom Viridiplantae; phylum Streptophyta; class Magnoliopsida; order Caryophyllales; family Portulacaceae; genus Portulaca; species Portulaca oleracea. The sequence continues at coordinate 14,515,076 of CM055869.1, read as the reverse complement.
CCCGTAATTGATAAATAATTATAATTATAAAGAATTATTAAAATATGAATTTGATAGCAAAAAATAAAACAGTATCGATCTTGGAAAAAATGATATAGTTTTCCATTTATGATATCCAATACAAGAAGAATAATGAATTTAAGAGGGTGACATATACGACGATCTTAGTTAATAAATAAATGCGTGAATATATTCAATTCCTATCATAGGTGTCGGTTACTGTTAGTTATCAACTACCACGAAAAAGTCATAGGCTTAACCCCATAATCAGCTTCTTCTTCACTCATCACTACTAAACTTACTGGGATGCTTGTTCTTTTCTTAATTGATCCCTACCTAAGAGGAAAAAAAATGATTAAATATTTAATTATAATTGATTTTTTTTTCAATTGTACTATTTGAAAATTTCTTATTATGAATTCAGTTAAAATAAATTTTATCCATTAAAAAATTATTTATCAATGAATATTATTATTTGTAAAAACAAGTTACTTTAATCAAAATATATTGATATCAATTTTTAAGGTAAAATTAACGATTGTTATAATGATACATTTAAGCTATTATAGTTGAAAAGAAACACAATTACGACAGAATCTCGTTAAAATTATTAAATTTTATTAAAAGAAAAATCGCATCTCAATGAACATTACTTATTACACGTCACTTAATCAATAAATATTAATTTTTATTTTCTAAAGATAAAATATATTTTTTAAGTGCCATAATAAAAAAATCAACTATAATAAAATTAATGTCGATCTGCTAATTTTTAAAGAATCTATGGGCATCACTATCACAATTCTGTTACTGAACGTAAATGATATAAGATTATTCGTCTGCTAGTTTGCAAGAATGACCGGTAATTAATTTTAAGGGTGTTCAATTTCAATACACCACCATAATTATCTAGCCAAGTTGATTCATTGATAGAATAATATGACAGTGGTGATAGTTTATAAGCAATATTTGCAACAAACAGTTTTTTTCTGTTGACGTGTGAGGAATATTTACAAATTGCAACAATGGAAATTTCAAATGTTAGGCTCCACCTTGTGCATATTTCAAGTTAAGCACTATTTTGAAAATTATTTTAAATGGTAGATTGATTTTCAAAATTAGTTTATTCTATGAGTTCTTGTATTGTTGTTTGTTAAGTCGCCGTACAATATCCCATAAATCCGGAATTGAAATCAAAATCCTTGAGCGAGATTAAAAGTAAGCGAGTAAAGTTGAGAGAGGAAGAGAGTTTGTGAGGCAACAACTTCACGACAGTATAAATTAAAAAAAGTTCACGCGATAGAATAATTTTCAAAATAAGCTTACCAATTGGAATAACTTATGAAATGATTGATAACTTGAAATAAGTAAAAATTAGAATCTACTAGCTAGATGAAATAATGAAATATCCATTAAAATAACTATCCAAAGAACATCTTTGAAAAAAGAATTAATCTAATAAATGATAAAAACTTTTTCTTTAGACATGTATTATTATTATTATTATTATTATTATTATTATTATTATTATTATTATTATTATTATTTGGAAAAAATTCGCTCCAAAGTAGCAAATTTGTATTTAATTGCTAGCATGTGATGAGATAAATAAATTTATCCCATCTATCCTATTTTATCCACAATTTTCATTTATCCACTTTTGCACTTTGTCCTAAAATAGTTTAGAAAGTTTTACCATCGGTATAACATCTTACTAACCCTAAAGTAAAAAAGCGACAAATAATTGGATAGTGTAGTCCCTTTAGTTTAGAAACTAATAATTTGACAGTAGAGGGCATCGTAGGAGACGATGGAGAAGCAGCAAAAAAAAATAGAGATGATGAATTCCAAAGGAGGAAAGCGGTTCGTTTTCTTAACGGTAGGGTTTGGACTAAAGTTCAAAATGTGTACTTTTGATATGGATATTTGATTTGATATTTGAGCCAAAAGACAAAAATATTCAACCAACTTTGTAACAAGTGTATGTAAGAAAAAAGTAAAAGAAATAACTTAATCATGATATATTTATGGACAGAATACCGATTTTAAAGATATAATAGTCAAGTTAACTATTTCTATTTTTCAAACTCCTTACTAAAGTTTAGTTCATATTTTGGTAGAAAAAGCTAAAAAAAATCTTGGGCCCTATTCTTTTGTGTAATAGGTTGGTGGGATAAGGTGGAAATTTAATAAAGTGGGTGGGTGAAATAAAATGGTGATAGTATGATAGATGGAATGAAGTAATTATTCCAGCTCACAAAAGAATAAGACCGATTATATGCATAAATCATAAGTTCAATCAGTCATGCATATCATAAATAATTTAATATTTGACTTTTAATTTGATACATTTGAACTTATAAAATTTACCAATGAATAATCCCAAATAAAAATTTGTTTCCGTTTAGCCCCTCCTACAAAAAGACAATGCTACAATGTACGAGAAAATTGTTCCACAAGCTCAAGGAATCGAGGCCAAAAGTGTTGTAAGGTGTAGGGTTGCTTAATTATAACTTATTTGTATGAATTCATCATTGCTGCTTTGGATGAACCCATGCATTTCAGTTTACGTAATCCTCTCTCTCATGCCTTTCTCTTTTCAATAATTAGTTGACTACTGATTTAAGATTATGCCCAATTCAGCAATACTACCTTAACTAAGTTATGACTACGTTCTTTAAGATACTAAGTTAGATTTAATTTAACTCAATTTTACTTTATCTTCTCTTACAAACTCTTCAAAAAAAAATACTTAAACCAAACTCAAAATTTTAATCAAAATTAAATAAATTAAAATAATATTATTTTAATTATTAGACCATTTCACTTTTTTCAATACTTATAAATTTTTCATTTATTTTCCCCAAAACATTTAAAATTTATTAATAAAATATTTCCACCCATAACTAACTTAATTCAAATAAATCTGAACCTTTCCTTTGCTTTTCTCTCTTTACCTTACCATTTCTAATTCAATCCAACCACTCTAAAAAACATGGATGTATAATGACAAGGGAGAGATATTATAGAAATTATTTTTGGTGTATAAAATTATCGGATCAATAGAAATTCCATGGACTGACACACCCCACGGCATATGAGTTCGACTCGATTAACAACTCCATTGAAATTCCTTCTATAAGTTTGCAGAGGAAAGATCAGATCTTCTCATGGTACTATATGAAGGATTTGTCCATTCCTTAGAATAAGTATTTAAATTATTAAAGAATAAAAATCACAACAAATTATTCTTCGAACAAATTCCCAAAATTATATGTCATGAGCTACTATCAATTCAAACGAAACCAATTTACAAAACTCTAAATCTTTACAAAAAATTGTTGAAAGGTACCCTCTGTTTTGCGGAAACTATTTTTTGGGAACAATATTATTGAAAATTATAATTGGGTGAACAATGTTTTTAAGTATCTATTATTTGGGGACAAAACTCACTGGAACCACCGGAATCCGGTGAAATATATAAATTGACTAACTCGCCTCTGGTTAAACAATTGTATTCAGATTACTCTCTTGAAAAACTGGCTTATTTTGTTGCGTGGGTTGAACATAGTTTTTAATATGGTGAATGTGAAAAGCAGGTGTATGAGCAATCAATTGCGTCGGCATGCCAGCTTGATTGGCCAAGGGACATACTACTAATCCAAGTATTAGATGATTTAGATGATGAGAATTTACAGTTTTTAATTAAGGATGAAATTTACTCATGGAGTAAAAAAGGTGTGAACATCATTTACAGACACAGATACATCAGAACAGGTTACAAAGCTTGAAATCTAAAATCAACAATGTGTTGTGACTACGATGCGGATTTTCAGCCGAATCCTGATTTTCTGAAGCAAACAATTCCCCACTTCAAGGTAGGTAGTGAGAATTGAATAATGTTGTAGGGTGTGATGAACTAAATGTTGTTTAACCAGGGGTTAATCTCACAGCATTGATGAAGTTCTGCAATACAATTTAATTTCTATGACAGGAAGAGGTTAATCTGAATACAATTGTTTAACCAGGGACAAGTTAGTCAATTTATAAATTTCACCGGATTTCGGTAGGTTCTAGTGAGTTTTGTCACCAAATAATAGATACTTAAAAACATTGTTCACCCAATTATAATTTTCAATAATATGGTCCCCAAAAAATAGTTTCCGCTAAACAGAGGGTACCTTTAAGCAATTTTTTGAAATCTTTACGAATGATTACGAGAACATGCTAGGAAAAGTAAGTACAAATCATCCATAATAAAAATATAATCACACGACTTCAATCAAAACAAGTCGCCACTCCCAATCAAGCTCAAAAATCATTCAGACTGTTCAATTCAATAAACTAACATCAATCCAAACTAGAATTTCAGTACAAAAATCATAAACATGTCCAATAGAACATTGCAGAACCAAAACTAGAACCACAAACCAAAATTTGGAACAAATTCACAACCAAATGAACCAATTGAATGCCATTAGAACCAGATGATGACGAAGATGAATCAAAAGTTGATGGATTTTCTTAGTGATCTTCTCCACGATTGATTTAGCCTTGGATTCTCCGAGCTTTGCCATGGCTGGCTGCAAAAATTGTTAAACTCGGACACGACCAGCCAATTCAAACGGGAATCACTGCCCGCCCTGGGTTAGTTAATCGAGACACTCGTTGAGTTGGTTCAACCGCGTAAATATGTGAAAAAATTGATCGATTTAGTTGAATTGGCTTGTTCAAACAAACCACTGATCAAACTAGTATCACTACTAGAAATTTCTCATATTTTGAGTACTAGATTTCAATGGGACTTTGCCCCTTGCCGAAATTCTTTGAAAATTTGGATGAAGGGCTCAATCCCCTCAAAATAATGGAATTTATGAAAGGAAGAAATAAAATTACAAACCCTGCTCCATCACAATGTATTGTATGGCGCCTCTCTTATAATTTCTGCTCATCTCTCTCTCCCTAACTCTAATTTGCACCTCTCATACATACTCTCTTTGCTCCTCTCTCTATCTCTAATTTACACCTCTCATACATGTAGAAACCCTCCCTGTGCAGGACAAAGGACATTGCTTCTATCTACAACAAGGACGTTCACCCGAGGAGAAGAGTTTTGAAGTGAAAGACAAAAGAAGCGGTCGAAAAGGGAAGTTAACTTGATTAACAAAATCAGTGATTATTTTCTTCTAGTCTCACCATAAATAAATTAATTATGTCGTTTTGTTTTGCAGAATCAAAATCTCCAATGAAAGGAAACTCCAAGAAAGGAAAAAATTGCAAATAAACGGGAAGATCAAAATAAGGAAGGAAGATCTCAAGGCAAGCAAGGAAAGAAGATTTCCAACGGATCTCAAAGCTGCTTATAAATAAGAAGACTCAAGATTAAGAGACCCAACGATTCCAAGAAAGAAATCAGATGTTAGAAACATAGTTGTGATATTTTTCAAAAGTTTTGTCTGTGTGACGTGAGTGTTTTTGTTGTAAGCCAAGGAAGTTGGCAATCTGAATGTTCAAATCCTTAAAGCATCTATGTTCGGTCTCATTTTGAATCGAATTGATACCGTTAATAAAGAGTTTTGCTTGTTTTAGACCCCTAATTATGAGTTAGTTATGATGATTTTGTGTTTTTGTAGGTTAAAACAAAGAATAGTGGAAAAGGAACCAAGAAGCTTCAAAAAAAAAAAAAAAACATCCACACCGCAATCGCGCGCGCTCGCGACAAGAGAGTGACGCCCGCGACCAGACAACAACAGCAGCAAATTGCAGTAGCAGCAGAAGCCCTGGCAGCATCTAGTGCTCCGCTCCAAGCGTCCGAGCTGTAGCGCCTACGACCATGGTGTCGCACCCGCGACGTCCAAGTTTCGGAAAGCTCAAGTGCGTCACAAGTAGATGCTACCAGCGTCAGCGTCCAAGTCAGAAGCACCAAAACTTCACACGTTGCCAGCGTTGCCTAGCCCACACCCAGCGTTTATGTTCGAAAACCAATGACGGAATAATCAAACTCTCCCAACGTCTAGTGGGTCGCGCCCGGTACATTCAGGAACAAGAGTTGACGGAAGTTTTTTTGCTGCAAGCGTCGCGCCTGCGACTCTGGAGATAATGCCCACGACGGTTGGAAGAATTCCGGAAATTAAAAACGCGTGGCGGCTGCTGCTAAGGTTTTGAAAGATATATTTTATTTTCCTAATTTTCCTACAAAAAGACTATTTATACATAATAAGAGATACACTTAGTTTTATTATTAGTTTTCTAACTTTTAGTCTTAGACTTAGTTTTCTTTAACCTTTGATTGTAATTGACTCTTTCTAAGATCAATGCAAGTGATTAATTCTTCAAGTTCTTGTTTCCTTTTTCTTTTTGTCTTTTGATTTCATTAGTGTTAGTTCACACCACAAATACAATTTTTAGTGAAGAGGAAGATTAAGGTTCCTCGAATTCTCCCTTCAGGTGAGGATTCAAGCAGTCTTAGTAATCCGAATCACACCTTTCTTGTTTGATCGGAAGAAAGATCGGTGATTCGAGGTTCGAAAAGTGAAGATCGATAGACAATAATTTTGCAATCCAAGTTAATGTTTTCATTTTTAATTTCAGTAATTAGTTCAGTTTTTACATTCGTCGTCATTAATTGTTTTCTTGAATATGCATTTGTTTTCTTGTTCAGTTTCTTGTTCTTGTTCTATTAGGTTAAGTTTTGTTTCCCAATTCATGCTTTCTTTAGTTTTTACTGTTTTGAATTCATAATTAGTTAGTTTAATTATTTTGTTTTGTTTTGCATGATCAAAATCTCCAATAAAAGGAAACTCCAAGAAAGGAAAAAATTGCAAATAAACAGGAAGATCAAAATAAGGAAGGAAGATCTCAAGGCAAGCAAGGAAAGAATATTTCTAACGGATCTCAAAGCTGCTTATAAATAAGAAGACTCAAGATTAAGAGGCCCAATGATTCTAAGAAAGAAATCGGGTGTTAGAAAAATAGTTGCGATATTTTTCTAAAGTTTTGCCTGTGTGACGTGAGTGTTCTTGTTGTAAGCCAAGGAAGTTGGCAGTCCGAGTGTTCAAATCCTTAAAGCATCTAGGATCTGAATTGTGAAAGCACCAAATCTGTTTTGGTGTGTGTTCAACCAAACAATCTTTGAAAGTGCCCTTTAGTAAGACACTCCACTAGCAATTGCAGTGAGAACTTTACTCCTTATGCAAACAGCTTACTTCAATTCTGTAGTCTATTATGTTGAATAAAGGAAGTTTATCACACATTCTCTATTGTCCTTTATATATATATATATGTGTGTGTGTGTGTGTGTGTGTGTGTGTGTGTGTGTGTGTGTGTGAAGTAAAATTCTTAACCTGAAAAGTGTTAAGAATCCTAACATCCTTTATCTCAAGTGTGTAGAAAGTTTCATAACCCTATTCACCCCCCTCTAGGATCTTTCAATACCTGCTCTCTCATTTGCCTTCTCTAACTCTCCTCTCCGACTCCAATCCAATGGCATCCTAGGTAGAGAAGAAGGCTCGCTGCAAAGAACATCATCGTTGAGAAAGCCCCAACGGAGGAAAAGCTAAAGGCTTGAAAAAGATCCCAAGGAGGTCGACGTCGGTGATAAGAAGAAGATAAAGAGGATCGTAATGATTACTTACACGGCAATGGTTCTTTGTTGGCAAAGTAGCAATGGGTTGAAGGGCCAAGATGGAAACTTTGTCCAGAGAAGATGCTAATTTTCGATCGATATTGGTTAATTTTCCATCACTAAACTGGAACTTCTTAAATTGAATTGTATTTGTTGTTGGGGTGTTAATAAATTTTGATTTTTGGACAAGGGTTTGTGTCTTCCTAGAGGATTCTACAACGCGACGAAAATCATTGGCTTCTAGGGGTGGGGATTATGGTTAAAGATAATGTTGAATTTAAGTTGATTTTATCTATACTTTTGATTTTGATTTTGATTTTAATAAATGAATTTTGGACTCTAGCAAACTAACCTTTGGGAATATTGGACATACTGGAATATATATCAACCTTTAATATTGGACTTACACTAATGTACCAACCTTTTGGACATATTCATTGTTAATGTACAAATCTTTGGTGAGAGTAAAATTGGATGTTAGTATACCACTAACGCTACTATAGTAGTATATTAGTATCTAAGTTTACTCATCATTACAAAACATTAGTACATTAACGATAAATATGTTGAAAATGTTGGTATTATAGTGTCCAATATCTCAAGGTCGATATATTACAATCTAATACTTCTAAAAGGTCATTATATTAAAGTTCAATGTTCCTTTAGTAATTTGTATGGTTTTTGAGCTTGGTATTATTAAGTGTTGGCATTCTTCTTCTCATTTTCGGGGGTTCATGCTCTTGAAATATGCCTTATAATTTCTTTTTGCCTTTGGTTATTTGTTGTAAGTAATTTGAAATTCTTAGATTTGTAATTGTTGGACTTCTTGATTACTTTTTTTTGTCAGTTTGCCTTCTTTTCCTTCTCTTGATTATGTTCTAGATTTATAATTGTTGGAATTTCTAAGTTTCTAACTATTATAAAATAACTTCCCAAAATCCTCTTTTGATTGGGGGGGGGGGACTAATGTTTGATGTTTTTTGTTAAAAAGAATGTGTTGTTGAGGGTGTCTCTCAAAAAACATTAAAAAAATTTTGTTCAAAAGCAGAAAAAAAATGTTAAAAAATTTTCCGCCACTTAGTTGTGGGCGTGAAAAGCGTAAAAAGTCTATGGGCGAGATTATTCAAGGCAATTTTAAGCATACATGCTTAGTGAAGGGCATGATACTTAATAGAGACATTTGGTGTGCTAAGATTAAGGCAGTGGAGTGAGAGAGATGAAAGGTTGTCAATAGGTTGTCGTTAGATTGCTTCATCTTGTTTTCTCTGTATGTTTCTTGTGCTTTTCTTATGTGGGTCTTTCAAGTTTGTTTAGTTTACTTGCTTAACTATGCATTGCTACAAGATCTGATCCGTGAAACCAAAGGGTCATTCAAATAGATAAATATGAGAGGCCAAAGATCCACTAGTACTTAGGGTTTGAGAAAACCCTAATTAAGAACTCATAAAACTACCACTACTTTTCAGGGTTTTGGGAAGGATAATGATGAAAATCAGCACAACAAGTCAACAACGTACAATAATAATAAAGAGATATGACTAATTAAAGAGTAAAACTCACCAATTAACCTAAGTACCTCAAGAAGGTTGCAAGGATTCACCACCAGCATTCACACTTGAAACTCAAATAATTTTCACTCAACAACCGGAAGAAAACACACCAAGTCACATGAATAAAAGGAAATTGACTAATTAATCCAACAAGGATAAATCTTAATTACAAGGGTTTCAAATACCATAAAACTCACAAAATGTTTTTCAAGTGGTTAAACCTATAACTCAATGTTTACAAAAAAAAAAAAAAAAAAAAACTAGATCTAAAATGAGGGGAGTACAAATATATAGGAAGGGGAGGGGAAGTCGCGTATTTTGCAGGAAAAGGCTGGTTGAAGCGCAACCAACATCTCATAGGCACCACTAGCACCTCAACCAGAGACGTGTGGCGGAAAAACTAGGGTAGGAGCAGCCAGCGCCTGGCTGGGTGCGACCCACGCCTGTCGAAGTCTGCCGACTTCCAACGCGTATAACTTCTTTATTTTAACTTTATTTTGGATTATAATAAATTGATGGAAAACTCTTGGTGTGTACTATAGGCTCACCAAATTTGATAGTCATTGGAGTTGTATTAAAAGAGTTATGATCAAAAGAATGAAGGTATGTATTTTTCTCACGTCCAATTTTGCCCAATTTCTTCATTTTCCTCCATTCATTCTACTTTTCCTTCCTTGACTTCCCGTCTTCTTTCTTCTTGGTTCCTTTCAGTTTCTCTAGTGTTCTTTCTTGATGCTCCACGAACCCGACCCTGACCCTTGTGAAAAGACCAAGATGCCCTTTTGCTTCAAAAAACAATCGATTTGAGGCTTCAAAAGCGACCCGAGCTTGACTTGAAGGAAAATAGCTTGGACCCAGTTTCGTTATTTTTTTCCGACGCTAAAGACCCTCGGGAAATATGGATCAAGATCTCCTTGCTATAAAGTTTTATTCTCCATGTTTTTCCTGTTGTCATGTGTTGACTTTATGACACATGTAATTATTTTGATGATAACAAACCATAAAATAAGTTTTATATATGAGGTTAGAAATTGAAGTGATTTAATTATTATGTTTCTCATATATAATACTTATCTTGGTTAATATATTAATTGAGAATATTTGTATGGACCTTGTTATATAATTCATGTCACATCACAATATTTAAGTGAGTTATTTTGTGTGATATCATAATATTTGATTGGACAAATTTGGGAAATATGACTTGATTAATATCATGAGAATATTGGATGAAATGAGATGTGCAAATCTAATGAATGTCCAAATGCATTGAACCAAAACATTTATCATTTTGGCAACAAGTAATATTATATAAATATTGAACTTAATTGTTTATTAAATTTATATAATATGACATGATATGACATGATTCACTTGCTTGTTTCTTGAGTATCACATCTTATTGATAAGGTGAAAGAATTCAAATGCCACATCTTGTGAGAAACATATCAAGATCGAGAGATCATGCATGCCAAGAATCAAGAATTGCATTATTCACTTGATTGACTCTTTGACCTTGTTGCACTATAAATACAAGGAGCATTTGATCATCTAAGGGAACAAGAGAAGAGACAAGAGGACACAAGAAAACATCTCACTTGAGCATTATTAATTCCTATTGTTATTGAGTGTGAGATTAAAGTTGTATTGAACTATTTGTTATTGAGTTGAGTGATTGAGATAATTATTGTTAGGGAGAGGATTTAGGAGTTGAAAGGTCGACTCCGCCACACTTGATTGAGGGGCGATATCAAGTGGTGAGATCTTGAGAGTAGAGAAGGCTCTAAGATCGGTTGTAGAAATCCATCCTAATAATAATTCGAGGTTAAATCATAGAGTTGGAGAACTCTAGGCGGTGACGTACTCTGAAATTGAGTTTGGAGGAACATCGTAAACAACTACCGGGTTTTGTCTATCAATTAATTTCCGCAATTTATTTTCCGTATTTTATTTAACTAGCCTAATTAAACTTTCATCTTGGTTTCATAAGTTGTTTTTGTAATGCTTTTGTTTTTGCTTTCCAAAAGGTTTTTGTCATGTAGGTCCGACAGAATTTCAAGCACTTCCTTACATTTGAGGAGGGGGGGGGGGGAGCAGGAGGATGCTTATATCTGGATCTCATCAAATTTCGTGTTAGTGAGACTAACTGTTTGTTGTTACCAATTGAAAAAATTCGATGAGTGACTGACTTTTCCGTTAAAATTATCTTCAACGGACATATTAGTCCAGTCAACAAATTTCTCCACAAGGATCACCTCCTGCAAAAAAGAGATTTTTGATTTCATTCTTTTTGTACGGATGGGTCTCATGAAATTCTGTAAAAAAAAAAGTTCATTTAAGACAAATGTTTTATGTTTTCTATTGAAATTCTTCCCAACTCTTGTAGTGTTTTAATTTCGGAGCTAATAATTTTTTACGGACATATTAGCCCAAACAAAATTTTAATCTCCATGAGGCCACACCTCCTGCCAAGAAAAGGATTTTCTCTTTCATTCTTTTTTACGGATGGGTCTCATTGAAATTCTGTAAAAAAAAAAAACACCAATTTTTAGACGAATGTTTTCCCTTTTTTGTCAAAGTTCCTCCTAGATCCTGTAGTGTTTTCGAGGTTAATACTTATGATTTTTTTTATTACATTTCACCTTTCACCAGCTAGTTGTTGATTGTTTGTCTGGCGCCAAATTCGAACACGCAATCAGGCAATCACTCAATCAGGTTGTTTCTCTTTCTCTTTCTAATACTGAGGCAGTTTCTAACTTACATTCAGGCACATGCGTTAGTGAAGATGATTTTGCGGGAGTGTGGGCGCATGGTGATTTGATAAAGGTTGAGACTTGAGATGAGAAGGTTAAGAAGAGTAAACATCTACGACTACTGTTGCTTAGGTTGGGAGGAGGGGGGAGGAGGGAGGGAGAGAGTATGGCTTACAAATGAATACCAGATGGGCCAACTTCCCTATCTTTCTGTTGGGTTGAATGTGGAGACTAATTTTGGGTTTGGGCTGGTATATGTGTCTTTGGGAGCAAGGTAGACAGGTTTAAGTGGGAATCCAGGTATTGATTTGTTAGCCTCCTCCTTTTGTAATTCCTTGGATGTAAGGTGTAACGCCCCAACCTTAATCACAAGATTAAGACTATACTTAGAATCCCAAACTTGTGATTAGCGCAGCGGAACACCTTAGGTCGAGGCATTACCGCCGTCTCCCAAAAGAGACAAGGCAACAACACTAAAGAAACTTCCAAAACCACAAGATAACTTACTAGCTTAAAAACCTTCATATATAAAACTTATACAACCTTTGGATAAACTACATAAACTTAAACATAGCTTAAATGCTAAAACAACTTCCAAAATCCTGCTCGCCCTTGTTAACCGATGATTTCCTTAGAGAACTACCTCGAGAGCCTTGAATTACTTGGGAACCGACTTGTCTTTTCCTTGGGAGCTCGAGCCTCCTAAAAACAAAACCATAAAACATCGCAAAAGTGAGTGGGGAAACACTCAGCACGTAAACCGTTCGAAAACGGTTTTAGTGCCGGCATTTAAATTCATTTTGAAAACGGGAATAGGGGATAAAACGATATCTTCCAATGATTTGCATAAAAAATAAACATGAATAACATAGAATAGAGGTATATAGAAAATATTGGAACCCTTATGATCGGTGGAAGCACCTCACACACGCATGTCCAAATCGATCTAGATTTGATCGTGACGCCACGCTCGATTAATCGCCGTGTCTAGGACACTCTGATCAGGAGCATCTAAAAGGCTAGCACTTCACGTAACTAGCTAAAACATAAACATAGAATACATAAAATGGGTCCACTTTCGAACATAATGATATCATAAAACATAAAGCTTGACATGTCATAAATTGAATGAATCATGAATATAACTTAGATCGTAAAAGCTGGACAATTTGCGTACCTTGGAACGCTAAGACCTTGGCGGCGCAGCTCGGCTTGGAGATGGCTTTCAAAACTTGTCAACTAAGATAAGAATAAATAAAAAAAATGAAGAACCGAATCAGGTTCTAAATTAGATTCATAAGTTTAGAAACTTAGTAATATCCATGAAATAACTCTAGGGATAAAAATTTCAGGTTTATATAAAAATAGAGTTTGAAGTATAACTTGAGTTAGAAAAATCGGAATGACATAAAAGAGTACATTTCGAAATAGGGAAAATCATGATCTTTACTTTTGTCAACAGAACCAGAGGCTAAAAACGAGTGGAAGGCTTCAAAACGGGCCCGGACAGAAACTGGAGTTTAGAAAACTTAGGACTTTTGGGTTGAGATGATATAGAAATGGAGAAATTGGAAGGTGAAATCAGTGAATGAACTTGGACCTTGGGTTGTGGATTAGATTGATGAAGGATGACCCTTAACGATTAGAGATTAGAATGGAAATCATTGAACTCAAAGATGGCTTAAAGACGTGACAATTGAGATGAGATATGACGAAATGTGAATAAATTGTCGGTTTCGGGATGTGGTTGAGCGACAAAGATTGAGTCGAATTGTGAGAGAATAAAGCCTTAGAGCTACTTATAGCTTGGAGGTTGATAAAATTAGATGAGAGACTTGGTTAAATCAGAAACCTTGAGCTTTCATTGCTAGAACTTAAGAAGAGAATTTAGAACTTATATGTAATTTATAACTTCTACGAAAGAGACCTTAGGACAAACTTAGGTCTTCAAACCATGCTTTTCACTCTTAAACTTATACTATAAGGTCATGATATATATATTCATAACTTATCACATCTTAAAAACCTCTATTGAAAGCATTTAATACCCTTAAGATGGAATTTTACACAACCCAATCTGGGCAGAAACTCGATTCTAGACAGCCCTGCTTCCCGGGCTCATAACTCATACTCCCGATATCGGATGACTACGAACCATACCTTTCTGGAAAGCTTGCAATATGACCTAAAACTTTCATGTTTACCAAAAAAACTAGAAAGATCTCCAAAGGGACGAAAAACAGCCCTCAACATACTGATCCAGAATTCGTATATAAAAACGTGAGGTTACGGTTTTTGCTATAACTCGGTCTATACATGTCGGAAATTCGAAATTCCAAAGCCTATAGTTAGCTAACACCTTGAGCTATCATATGGAATAAAAATATGGGCTAAAATCACACTTTCATACCTCTGTAAATTTTCAGAAACTAAACAGAAACTTTAATCACCCATAATTCAGTTTTTAATTGGATTTTTCTCCCTTAATTATACCAAACATAACCAAATCTCACTTAAACTTTAATCCACTATATTTCCAGAATATAAACCTTGAAAATCAACTCATCAAAGGCCTCAAAAACCACATGCATCCATGGATTAAACATAAACTCAACATATGAGACATACTCTTGAACTCTTGCATCAAAACCTCACTAATTCACCGAAATTAAACATAATAACACTTAATTCATAATCTTAAAACATAAACTCAGCCCTTGAATACTCAGAATCTTTCAAGTAATTCACATGCATTGACATATAATTATCATCCACCATGAATTCAACCATAAAACCTCATAAACACTTAGAAATCAACATGCATTTAAAACTTAACCCTAACTTAACCAATACAATTATATACTTGAATTCATGAATAAAGAGAGTAAAAGAGATGGAATTTATAAAAGAAACATATATAAAACATAGATTGTCAGATTAGGGTTTAGAGAATTTGAAATTGGGGGTTTTGAGAGATTACCCTTGGGGTTAAAAATTGATGAAAACACAAGAGAGGAGGAAGGAGGGTGGCGGCGACCTCTGGCGGCGGCGACGTGCTCGGCCGGAAATGGCGCGGCTGCTGGTGGTTCACGGCAGAAACAGGGACAGCAGGGGGGTGAAGGAGTGTAGAGAGAGAAAAGGTTTGGGTGTGTTTGAATTGGAATGATAAAATGAACCTTCTAACACTAATGACATAATATATACTCCCTTCACTTAATTAAACACTAATATAACTTAACAAATCTGAAAATATAATTAAGTAAGCTAAATTATAAAAATACCAGGTTAACAAAATTAGCTTGTACTAATTAAAATTAATCGGTAATAATTTTATTGAAATAAAATAGGACTTAAACATAGAAAATCCAAGTAAATGAAACATAAATATTACTTGTACCTCAATAAAATAAACATAATCCCAATAAAATAAATTAAGGTTTGGATAATAAAATATAAACATTAAGAAGTGAAATAATTAAACTCTTTCCGGTTAAAGAAATAACGTAAACGGTAAAACTCGATATAAATCACTTTAACAAGTAAATAGAGTAACTTAAAGGTTTATAAACCCGTAACTTGATATTCTTTGCCATCTCCTGCACGAGACTTGACACCGATAAAATAAATAATTAGAAGTAAATGCGAAAAATTTATACGCAATTTAAGTAATTACGGTAATTAGTACTTAATTAATCGTGATTTTGGGGCGGGTTGTTACACCCTCCCCCCCTAAAAGAAAGTTTCGTCCCCGAAACTTGCGGTTGGATTGATCGCGAACGAAATACCTTAGAAAAGATGTGGGTGGCCTTCCTTCATTTTTTCCTCGGTTTCCCACGTGGCTTCCGAGGTATCTTGATTTGCGCATAGCACTTTGACTAAGGGAACTTCCTTTGAACGTAGTCGTTTAGTCCTCTGATCTAAAATCTGAAATGGGCTGCTGCTCGAAAGTTAGATCTTCGGCTAACAGCGGAGGTTCTTCTTTAAGAATATGCGTCGGGTCCGGCATGTATTTCCGGAGTTGGGAAACGTGAAAAACGTCATGAGTCTTCCCTAAGCTAGAGGGTAACTCTAACCGATATGCCACTGGATTGATCTTTTCACAAGGGAATATGGTCCGATATATTGAGGGCTCAATTTCCCTTTGATGTTAAATCTCCGAACCCCTTTAGTTGGAGAAACCTTAAGAAAACTTAGTCTCCGTCTTGAAATTCGGGTGATCTCCGCCTATTATCCGCATAGCTCTTTTGCCTACTCTGGGCGGCCTTGATATGTTGCTGAATGACTCTGATTTTATCCGTGGTGTCTTGGATCAACTCTGGACCTATGACTAGAGATGCCAATAAGGTGTGGATATAACATTAAGGAGCTAAAATGATTGGTTGATACGATTACAGGCTCTCCTAAAAATTCTTGAAAACAAACAATGATTAAAATCGACAAAGTTGATTGCCATCTTGTGATGATAAAGGTGAATTTAGGAGGGGAATGTACCATATGAGTGTGAGATAAAGCTTGATTCAAATGATGGACTAGAGGTAAGATAGCCATACGGAGGAGGGTTGAAACTTACAACGGTTGTTCATTACAAGAGAAGGCTAGGTGGATTACGATACATGAATACGGGTAAAGGAGATTAGAACTCCTAAAACCTCGCAATCTTGCTGGATGTCTCTAAGGAACCCATATACTTCGCAAGTTTATTCCTCAAATCGGCATTTCCCCCTTAATCTCAATCTTAATCATAAATCTCTTACTCCCGTATGAACCTCCTAATCTCATCATGATTCTATTGCCTCCCTTTTTGTTTCCCCGCTAACATTGTTCCTTATATAGGATTAGAAATGACTATTATTAACTCCATAACCAAGGTCTAGATCCTTGTGTTCGCACTAAAGCCCCCATTACGAGTACTGCGTTCATGAAGCCCTGGTTTATCTTATTGACCACTATTGAACAATTCGGGTAAGTATAAAGTATTTCTTCCCCTTATCACTTCAAGCTAATTTTCCCTTGAAGCCCCCATCCATGGGCTCTTCTTGTGGTGTTGAATTCTCGGAGCTTGCGGCACGCCAAGATATTACAACAAAAACATATTATCGTTCTCTACAACTCAACACTGTTTCCTCCTTTATAATTCTTTTTCATAGAAGTTCAAATTCTAATCCGATGTTCCTTCATAGGGCCTTTGTTTCTTTGTGAAGTCATATTACCCACATAGCTTAACATTATCCCCCCTTTTTCAGCCCTTTTTTTTTGTAAAAACTCAGATTTTAGTCAAATGCTCCCTCTTAGAACCTTGATTCCTTGGTCAAATCCTAGGTATCATCCATAGACATATATACATGCATAATTAAAATCTCAAAAGAATTCTCATAATCCCAATATATTGTAAATTGCAGAATCCACAATACGTATAAATCCACAAATACCACAACATCCATCCATATTCATAAATAAAGAAAACGATTCCCCTTTTTGTTGTCATAGAGTTTTCATCTCCATTTCGAATCCCAATACATAAGAAAAAAAATCCAAAACATCATGTACTCCATTCCCCCTCGAATTACAAACCCAGGCTCCCTTCCACAAAATAATCGTAGGGAGATTACAAAAATAAGCATAGTCTGATTAGTTACATTGGTGACTCAAAAGCAAAAACCTAGTCACCCACAATATACTTACAGTCATCTAGCCTACACCTATGGTCACTCCTTGCTAAACTCGCACAAAAGTCAAATCTACGCGACTACTGCTAAACATGAGAATGGGACCCTTCTTGTTCTTGATCCCTAGCCTCTTCCACGCGTCGAACCGTAGAGGACGAACGCTCTTGCGTTTGGTATGCCGAATCATTGGCCCCAAAGTGGTCCAATCAAAGTCGTTCTCCATCGGGGCGGCATGTGTAGACGTTCCTGCTTCGCATTCTTTGATTTGTTTTGGTTGGGCGCACTCGTCGGGTCTAGATCCATGCTAGGATCTTCTTCTTCTTTCCGCTATTCGCGTAGGCGTAGTCTCCCCATGAGGCGATAGATTCGAACAATTGGGCGTCTTGTGAGGTACGGTGAAAAGTGTAGACGGACTTCATCCGCCGGGGAAGCGAACACGTGAGCTGGTGCTTTCCCCGCGTTGGCAGGCGCCGGTAATCCTAGCACCTCATGAAGATAGGGTCCTAACTTACTAACGTGAAGACTCAAAGATTGCGCGACTGCGTGATCATTATCTCCATCACGATGGTTTCAAGCCCCTACATAGTTGAGGCACCATGCGTGGCGTCGGGTTCTCCACGTATAAGTTGGCCGACGGTACCTGTCCCGGATATCATCCCACGGGCTCTCGTGGGGAAGAGTCGCTAGAAGGCATCGGGCCCGGTAAGTGTCGTCGTGATATTCGGACTTGGGATTTGCAGCGTAATGTGCGTCGAGGACATCTTGTAAAGCCTTAAGATGGGCTTGAATATTGGTGGCGGGGTCCATGAACATCGCGAACGGATTTGGGAGGGGGTTACCGTCGTTATCCATCCATACCATACACAAAGTACAATGCAAGATTTTAAAATCTTATCATGGCCAAAATGAACGGGTTATTTGCAATAAAAGAAACAAATTTGTGACGAGGTTCGAGACTCAACCAAGTTAACCTCTTATGAGCGATTTAAGAAGCTCTCATTTTATCTTTTGAATTTGCCCTAGGCTTGCTTAACAATTCTAGACCTCATAATTTATTCCCTTTTACGGGCTTCCTTAAAAACTTTTAATCCATACTAACGTTTAAAACTCATCTCATCGTATACCAATCCCACTTGGGACTCGCTTTATAATCTTTTCAATAACTTTCAAAGACTTTCGATGAGGTGCTTTGGCAAACTTCACAATTTTCCATTATATTCATTAACTTCACTTGCATAAATTACTAGGCTTAACTCAATTCACCTAAATTTTCCCCTTAAAGATTTGGACTAAAAACTTTCTTAAAATTCTGGGAGAAATTAAAGACTTCCCCTATAATTAGAGCTATTCCCAAATTTACATAATCTTGAAAACCTGCAAAGGAGAACAATTTACATCCTAAACTAATATTTAGAGCATCATGCTCATCAACAATTCCCAACATATCTCTTATCATACTTATACTACCCATAGAGAGGCTTATACTCACATGCCTATCTTTCTCCTTAAACTAGGATCCATGACTTAAGAAATTCCAAAATCCCCAAATACTTAATCAAACTTCGGCTCTGATACCACAACTGTAACGCCCCAACCTTAATCACAAGATTAAGACTATACTTAGAATCCCAAACCTGTGATTAGCGCAGCGGAACACCTTAGGTCGAGGCATTACCGCCGTCTCCCAAAAGAGACAAGGCAACAACACTAAAGAAACTTCCAAAACCACAAGATAACTTACTAGCTTAAAAACCTTCATATATAAAACTTATACAACCTTTGGATAAACTACATAAACTTAAACATAGCTTAAATGCTAAAACAACTTCCAAAATCCTGCTCGCCCTTGTTAACCGATGATTTCCTTAGAGAACTACCTCGAGAGCCTTGAATTACTTGGGAACCGACTTGTCCTTTCCTTGGGAGCTCGAGCCTCCTAAAAACAAAACCATAAAACATCGCAAAAGTGAGTGGGGAAACACTCAGCACGTAAACCGTTCGAAAACGGTTTTAGTGCCGGCATTTAAATTCATTTTGAAAACGGGAATAGGGGATAAAACGATAACTTCCAATGATGTGCATAAAACATAAACATGAATAACATAGAATAGAGGTATATAGAAAATACGTGGAACCCTTATGATCGGTGGAAGCACCTCACACACGCGCATGTCCAAATCGATCTAGATTTGGATTGGGTGACCGCTTCTGTGATCGACACCGCAGTCTAGGACACTCTGATCAGGAGCATCTAAAAGGCTAGCACTTCACGTAACTAGCTAAAACATAAACATAGAATACATAAAATGGGTCCACTTTCGAACATAATGATATCATAAAACATAAAGCTTGACATGTCATAAATTGAATGAATCATGAATATAACTTAGATCGTAAAAGCTGGACAATTTGCGTACCTTGGAACGCTAAGACCTTGGCGGCGCAGCTCGGCTTGGAGATGGCTTTCAAAACTTGTCAACTAAGATAAGAATAAATAAAAAAAATGAAGAACCGAATCAGGTTCTAAATTAGATTCATAAGTTTAGAAACTTAGTAATATCCATGAAATAACTCTAGGGATAAAAATTTCAGGTTTATATAAAAATAGAGTTTGAAGTATAACTTGAGTTAGAAAAATCGGAATGACATAAAAGAGTACATTTCGAAATAGGGAAAATCATGATCTTTACTTTTGTCAACAGAACCAGAGGCTAAAAACGAGTGGAAGGCTTCAAAACGGGCCCGGACAGAAACTGGAGTTTAGAAAACTTAGGACTTTTGGGTTGAGATGATATAGAAATGGAGAAATTGGAAGGTGAAATCAGTGAATGAACTTGGACCTTGGGTTGACGGATTAGATTGATGAAGGATGACCCTTAACGATTAGAGATTAGAATGGAAATCATTGAACTCAAAGATGGCTTAAAGACGTGACAATTGAGATGAGATATGACGAAATGTGAATAAATTGTCGGTTTCGGGATGTGGTTGAGCGACAAAGATTGAGTCGAATTGTGAGAGAATAAAGCCTTAGAGCTACTTATAGCTTGGAGGTTGATAAAATTAGATGAGAGACTTGGTTAAATCAGAAACCTTGAGCTTTCATTGCTAGAACTTAAGAAGAGAATTTAGAACTTATATGTAATTTATAACTTCTACGAAAGAGACCTTAGGACAAACTTAGGTCTTCAAACCATGCTTTTCACTCTTAAACTTATACTATAAGGTCATGATATATATATTCATAACTTATCACATCTTAAAAACCTCTATTGAAAGCATTTAAGACCCTTAAGATGGAATTTTACACAACCCAATCTGGGCAGAAACTCGATTCTAGACAGCCCTGCTTCCCGGGCTCATAACTCATACTCCCGATATCGGATGACTACGAACCACACCTTTCTGGAAAGCTTGCAATATGACCTAAAACTTTCATGTTTACCAAAAAAACTAGAAAGATCTCCAAAGGGACGAAAAACAGCCCTCAACATACTGATCCAGAATTCGTATATAAAAACGTGAGGTTACGGTTTTTGCTATAACTCGGTCTATACATGTCGGAAATTCGAAATTCCAAAGCCTATAGTTAGCTAACACCTTGAGCTATCATATGGAATAAAAATATGGGCTAAAATCACACTTTCATACCTCTGTAAATTTTCAGAAACTAAACAGAAACTTTAATCACCCATAATTCAGTTTTTAATTGGATTTTTCTCCCTTAATTATACCAAACATAACCAAATCTCACTTAAACTTTAATCCACTATATTTCCAGAATATAAACCTTGAAAATCAACTCATCAAAGGCCTCAAAAACCACATGCATCCATGGATTAAACATAAACTCAACATATGAGACATACTCTTGAACTCTTGCATCAAAACCTCACTAATTCACCGAAATTAAACATAATAACACTTAATTCATAATCTTAAAACATAAACTCAGCCCTTGAATACTCAGAATCTTTCAAGTAATTCACATGCATTGACATATAATTATCATCCACCATGAATTCAACCATAAAACCTCATAAACACTTAGAAATCAACATGCATGTACTTCAAAACTTAACCCTAACTTAACCAATACAATTATATACTTGAATTCATGAATAAAGAGAGTAAAAGAGATGGAATTTATAAAAGAAACATATATAAAACATAGATTGTCAGATTAGGGTTTAGAGAATTTGAAATTGGGGGTTTTGAGAGATTACCCTTGGGGTTAAAAATTGATGAAAACACAAGAGAGGAGGAAGGAGGGTGGCGGCCGGCGACCTCCTGGCGGCGGCGACGTGCTCCGGCGGCCGGAAATGGGCGGCGGCTGCTGGTGGTTCACGGCAGAAACAGGGACAGCAGGGGGGTGAAGGAGTGTAGAGAGAGAAAAGGTTTGGGTGTGTTTGAATTGGAATGATAAAATGAACCTTCTAACACTAATGACATAATATATACTCCCTTCACTTAATTAAACACTAATATAACTTAACAAATCTGAAAATATAATTAAGTAAGCTAAATTATAAAAATACCAGGTTAACAAAATTAGCTTGTACTAATTAAAATTAATCGGTAATAATTTTATTGAAATAAAATAGGACTTAAACATAGAAAATCCAAGTAAATGAAACATAAATATTACTTGTACCTCAATAAAATAAACATAATCCCAATAAAATAAATTAAGGTTTGGATAATAAAATATAAACATTAAGAAGTGAAATAATTAAACTCTTTCCGGTTAAAGAAATAACGTAAACGGTAAAACTCGATATAAATCACTTTAACGAGTAAATAGAGTAACTTAAAGGTTTATAAACCCGTAACTTGATATTCTTTGCCATCTCCTGCACGAGACTTGACACCGATAAAATAAATAATTAGAAGTAAACGCAAAAAATTTATACGCAATTTAAGTAATTACGGTAATTAGTACTTAATTAATCGTGATTTTGGGGCGGGTTGTTACATAAGGACTGCATTTGTACTATAAATAGAGCCTAGGTGTAACGCCCCGGCCCCTCCCGGGCCGCGGACATTACCAATAATCGCTTCAAAGATCGCTGACTGGCCCCACAAATCACCACAAGTCTTTCCAGCGTGCTTCGTCCTCGCTCACAGGCTACCTGGGAAAACTTCCCAGGAGGTCACCCATCCTTTGTCTACTCCCAGCCAAGCACGCTTAACTGAGGAGTTCCCAAGGGATGAGCAACCATAAAAGAAGGTGCACCTTGGTGATATAAGTAGTCATTTCAATCATTTTAAACCACACTTTAACCACATACACGGGGTGTTACATTCACCCCCACTTAAGTGCACAATGTCCTCGTTGTGCCTCAATCCAATCCAGAAACTTTGCCCCGCTAGGTGACTCCCCATGGCTCTCTCGTCCACTGGCGCAGCTCACGATCGCAGGTCGGCTCTGATACCATCTGTAACGCTCGGCCCCTCCCGGTCCGCGGACATTACCAATAATCGCTTCAAGGATCACTAACTGGCCCCACAAATCACCACAAGTCTTTCCAGCGTGCTTCGTCCTCGCTCACACGCTGCCTGGGAAAACTTCCCAGGAGGTCACCCATCCTTTGACTACTCCCAGCCAAGCACGCTTAACTGAGGAGTTCCCAACGGATGAGCTATCATAAATGAAGGTGCACCTTGGTGATATAAGTAGTCATTTCAATCATTTTAAACCACACTTTAACCACATACCCGGGGTGTTACACTAGGTGTTAGGCTTATTGGAATGTAATTGAGAGTGTTTCATTTGACCACTAGAGATTGACTTGTAATCTCTGTGTTCCTTAGGGAGTTGTGTGAGGCTCAACTTTGAGTGTTGAGTTCTCATTTTGTAACTCTACGAAGGTTGTGAGAGATTGTGGAGGTCTTAACATCTCTGAAACACTGTTGTAATCCTCTGATATAGTGCATCGTTCATGGTTTTTTTCCCAATTTGGGTTTTTCCTCGTTAATTCCTTGTGTCGAATCTTTATTTATTTTTCTCCTTAATTATTGTTTGTCTGCTAACAACACCCTGAGAATCCCAATAACTGGTATCAGAGCTTTGGTTGGAACGTGGTTGATCTGCAGATTGAAAAGCAATGGGGGTGCACTAGTGAAGATCCCGGAGTTCGATGAGAAATACTATGCGTGGAAGAGGATGAGTGTTGAGGATGTGTTCCGCCAACAAAAGTTGCATCTTGTAATGGATGAAAAGCCAGAACAGATGGAATCGAAGGATTGGGAAGAGCTTGATGGTCAGACATTCAGTACGGTGAGATTGACGTTAGCTGGAGCGTGGCTTTCAATGTTAAAGATTATAAAGCGATGACAGGTCTGCTAGAGATCATGCAAAACACATATGAGAAACCTTCTTCGATAAACAAGGTATATGTGTTGTGTCGTTTGTTTGAATTTAAGATCATGAGTCTGGTGATATGAATGATAGTATGAATGAATTAAATGTGATACTATCAAAATTGACCTCTATCGGATTTAGTTTTGATGATGAGATAAATGCTAATATACTGTTGGCTACTCTACCTAAGTCTTGGGATATTTTTGTGACTTCTGTAACATCTTTGGTTAAGAAAGATGAGAAATTGATGTTTGGGGAAATTAGAGACTATGTCCTGAATGAAAGCATCCGTAGGAGAAATTATGATGTGTTTGATTCTTCGGGGAACGGTTTGGTTGTTAGGGGTAGGAGGAATAGTGCGAGCTCGGGTCGGGTTAGTCTAAATCTAGAGGTCGAAACATGGGGCATGTGTTGTGTTGGAATTATGGTGATAGAGGTCATTTTCGTAGGGATCATCCTAAACCTAGGAAGAGCAGTTATAATGACCATGGTTCGGTAAGTTCTGCTGAGGATTTGAATGATGCCCTAACAGTTAATGTTGACAAGACAGAAAGAAGTTGGTAATAGATTCGGGCACGTCGTTTCACTCTTCGTCTAGCAGGGAGACTTTTGGTAATTTTGTGAGTAAGAGGTTTGGCAAGGTTAGGCTTGCAAACGGTCACAGTCTAAAGGTACTAGGAAGAGGTGATGTGAACATTAAAACTTCTAAGGGTGCGATGGAGGATGAGGAATGATCGATATATGTCGGGTTTGACCAAGAACCTTGTATATGTACGTCAATTGGATGATGAGGGGTTCACGACGAGATTTGGGGATGGTCATTGGAGGGTAACGAAATGAACTCCAGTAATTGCAAATGGTAGGAAGGAGGGGAAGCTATATACTACCATTGATAATTGTAACAAGTCTGTTCATGCTCGTCAAAGGCGTGTTAGCTTCTCTGATGAGAGAATGGTACCAGAAATGAGGAGGTTTCCGGTCGAGGCTACGAAAACGGATGGTCAGCCGAAAAACGCATCTAACCTGCACGGGAATTAAACAAGTTCAACACGAGGTAAAGTTTTATGGGTTGTTTGTATTTTGAACCCTTAAGTATAGGGTAATTTACTTTCTCGACCCTTGGTTTTCAACGTTAATTTTTTGGACCTTAAAGTTTGTAGGCTGAATAAAAAAAGACCTTAAAGTTTGTGGGTTGAAAAAAAATTGCTCGTGTACAGTTTTTCATTTTCTTCCCATATTTGAATTTCTCTCCCGATTGGCGCCAAACTTAAGAACTAAGGTTCAAATTGATATTGAGGCTACAATACACCTCTCGTATTCATGTCAGAGCTACTTAGAACCCTAAGATCCCTAGGTCTAAGTAGTTCCGACATGAATGAGAGAGGTGTATTATAGCCTCAACATCAGTTTTAACCTTAGTACTTAAGTTTGACGCCAATCGGGAGAGAAATTCAAACACGGGAAGAGAAAAATGAGGGGACACGAGCATTTTTATTTTTTTAGCCAACCAACTTTTAGGTCCTCTTTTTATTGTTTAGCCCATAAACATTAAGGTCCAAAAAATTAACGTTGAAAACCAAGGGTCCAGAAAATAAATTACCATATCCTTCAGGGTTCAAAATAATGCAAACAACCCCAAATTCCAATCCAAAAATTCCCCTAAGTTGTTGACGAGGATGCGTATGTTGAAGTTGCAGGGGCGTGATCAGTTCAAGTGGGAGCCTGTTGATAAAAGAGGAGTTGATGGGAGGTCAATTGAGACCTCTATTGATCTTTGTTGAACAAGATCGAGATGGATGCACTAGAGGATTCGAGGAGGTGTTGAAGTGGTGATTAATGATGATCGACGAAGGTTACGTTTACAATTTGTCTCCTAGTGGGAGATTGTTGGGTTGAATGTAGAGACCAATTTTGGGTTGGTATCTTTGTCTAGGTAGAAGAGTTTGAGTGGAAATCAAGTTGTTGATTTGTTAGCCACCTCCTTTTATAATTTCTTGGCTGCTAGGACTCTATTAACCCTAAATAATTGTGTTAGCCTTGTACTATAAATAGAGCCTAGGTGTTAGGCTTATTAGAATGTAATTGAGAGTGTTTCATTTGACCACAAGAGATTGACATGTAATCAAGGTTATTAGAATCGGGATCCTAGTTAGGATCAATGGACATAGTTAAGATCGGAATTGTAGAATCAGATTGAGGATCATAAGATTCAAATACAATAGGAAAATATCAAATAAAGTTCTATGATAGTAAATCTTAACATTTTATTCACTAGTAATGAAGCAATACGTTAAATTGTATATCAATTGATAACTTCAATACAAAATTTAAATTGTTATGACAAAATTTTAAAGATGATATTGTGCGCCAACATTATCAAATTCGGGTAGGATCGTAGATCGAATCGCAGGATCGTAGAACCGTATTTTGATTCTAACATATAATATTCATGCAAAACCAGGATCGTACGATCCTAACTAATTTAAGAATCTAGTAAGATTTGGATCGATGGAGGATTTTTAGATCGTAAACTCGTAGAATCGTTGATCTGGATCGGAATTTTAATAACTTGGCCTGTAATCTCTGTGTTCTTGAGGGAGTTGTGTGAGGCTCAATTGTCAGTATTGAGTTCTCAGATTATAACTCTAGGAAGGTTGTGAGAAATTGTGGAGGTCTGAGAATCTCTAAAACACTATTATAATCCTCTGATAGTCCATCATTCGTGTTTTTTCCCGGTTTGAGTTTTTTCACGTTAATACCTTGTGTCGAATCTTTATTTATTTTTCGTCTTTATTATTATTTGTTTGCTAACAACGCCCTTAGAATCCCAACACTTTCTTCCTTTGTAAATTTTCTCTATATATCAACACAAAATTTTTCCAGAGAAACTAACCTTTTAACATCTCGTGAACATGAGACTAGCGAGGAATACAGAGGGAGGGAAAGAGAGCAAAGGACAAGAGATGTGAGAGAGTTGGGACAAATGAAAGTTAGAGAGAAAGTCTTTAAATAATTAAGGGGGAGGGCAATGGTATTGAGCGACATATCTATCTAATGATTTATTTGCCTTCTTTTGAGGGAATAAAAATTAGAACCAAAACTACTACTCTAAATTCCCATCACATGATAAGTATGGACGGTTCTGATAAGCAATGGTATCCTTTAATTTTTCAATTTAGAGAGACTAGTTCAATGGACTTAGAGATTTAGAGATAGTTCACTACCCAGTACTCCATAGAAAAACACATGATGTTTAATGAGACATTTTCATTTGTCCACTACAATCTAAGTTGAAAAAATAATTTCTTTTTTCTAGTTCATAATACGGATTGTTGAAAAAAAATTCAATTGAGATTATAATCAATTAAAGAAAAATGTCTTATTTAACCTCCTATGCTTCTTTTTTCATGAAGTAGTAGTTAGCCAACAGTTTTAAAATTTTGGGTTGATCAAAACCAATTTCTCTAAATCACAAAATTTAACAAATGTACATCCAAACCTGTAACGACCCGCCCCAAACCCGTATTAATTAAAGCCGTAATCACGGTGTTTATCTAAATTACGCTGTTAGAAATTTTCTTTCTTTTACGTTAATATGGTTATTTCTGTTATTATTATTTATTTTTATGCGCGACAGGTCTCGAGCTAGGCGATGGTTAAACGGGTTGATTTTATGTTATCTCGAATTTAAAGTTATGATTATTATTACGAGTTTATGAATACTTTTACGATAAGTTTTATAATTTATTTTATCATTCTCAGTTTTACGCTTGTAACCGAGGAAGGTTGTATTATTCTCAATTCCGTTTCTTTTACGATTTATACTACTCGATCCTCCTAAGTACATTTTATGACCCTAATTATTTTATTAGTATATTTTATCAGTTTAATTTATGTGATGTTAATTTTTAGTCTTCCACCCAATTTTATTCCAAGGAAATTTTATTTAGTTATATACTAAATTATATTTTCAAGGTTTATGTTATTTATTTATTTGGGTTGATTACCAATTATTTTACCTAGCTAATTTCTTTTACCAATAGTTTAAGTTAAGTGTTAATTAGATGGTAAGTTATTAGGGAAGGGTTTTTATTAAGGGGGGTTAAAGGGGGTTTGAGTTCATTTGGCAAAATCAGAATTTTTATCACAACTTTCTCTCACACTCACCCCTCTCCCTCTTCTTCCTCCCACTGCTGCCCAGCCGGCCAGCCACCTCTGCCGCCCCCCTGCCGTTGTGACCACGGCCACCACCTTCTTCACCCTTTACTTGTTCAATCTCTCACCTCAAATTCAAGTGGTATAATCTCAAACCCTAACCTAATTCTCTTGTTTATAATCTGAATTTCTACTTCAAATTTATGTTCTCTTGATGTTGTTCATCTTCTTTATGTTTATTAAGCATGAATTTAAGTTGTGGTTAAGTTAGGGTTTAAGTTTTAAGTGTATGCATGTATATTTCTAAGTGTTTGTGAGGTTTTATGGTTGAATTCATAGTGGATGATGAATATATGTTAATGCATGTGAATTTCTTGAGAGATTCTTAGTATATAAGGGCTGAGTTTATGTTTTAAGATTATGAATTAAGTGTTATTATGTTTAATTTGGGTGAATTAGTGAGGTTTTGGTGCAAGAGTTCAAGAATATGTCTTTTATGTTAAGTTTAGGTTTAATCCATGGATGCATGTGGTTTTTAAGGTCTAAGATGAGTTAATTATCAAGGTTTATATTCTGGAAATATGGTGGATTAAGGTTATATGGGATTTGATTGTGTTTTAATATGATTAAGGGTGAAAAATCAAGCTAAAAACCGGAAAATTCGGTAGATAAGGTTTCTGTTTCGGTTCTGGAAATTTACAGTGGTATAAAAGTGGGGTTTTTGCCCAGATTTCTAATCCATATGATAGCCCAAAGTGTTAGCTAACTATAGGCTTTGGAATTTCTAAATTCCGACATGTACAGCCCGAGTTAAGACCAAAACCGTGAAGGTATAATTTTATATACGAATTCTGAGTCAGTATATTGAGGGCTGTTTTTCGTGCCTTTGGAGACCTCTTTAGTTTTTATGGTGAACATGAAAGTTTTAGGCCACGTTGCAAGCTTTCCGGAAAGGTATGATTCATAGTCATCCGATATCGGGAGTATGAGTTACGAGCCCGGGAAGCAGGGCTGTCCGGAACAAGTTTCTGCCCAGAATTTTTATTGCCTTTTTAGCCTAAAATTTGTAAATTGGGTCTTTTATGGAGTTCTTATAAGTTTGTAGCCTTTGTGGTGTTGTCAAGATAGTTGGGATGAGTTTTCTAAGCTAATTTAAGTTAGGCTGATGTTGAGGATTATCTCCTAAAAGATTATAGGTAAATTAGCAAACCATGGGTTAATTCGGTGAAGCTTTAAGGCCCAATTAGGTATTGTTGATGACTAAGGGTTACACTTGAGTTCTTAGCAAGTTTATGCGTTCCTCTATGTCTAAGTAACCATAAGCTCGTCCTTTCTTCATATCCAATTCACCGTTCATCGATTCATAAATAGTTTCTAAAAATCCATAAACATGATATTGTTCTAAGTCCGTCGCTTGCGACATTCTTCATGTTTTCATTAATCAAGTACCTTCTTTCTAATAAGCTTTCAAGTGCTCTAATTCTATGCTCCTTCAAGCCAATGGTTGAAATGCATCATAAGCCATGAACCTTCTCTATTGTTATTCAATTTTCACCATGAGTTCCACTCTAAGTTTTTAAGCCGGTTATAGTTTATTCATGCACTGCTTCTGTCCGGGCCATTTTTCGGGCCCTTCCTTTCATTTCTAGCCTTTGGGCCAGTTGACAAAATTGTCAGGCATGATTTTCCCTTTCCGAAAAGTACTCGTTTGCAAAAATCTGAGTTTTCTAGCCCAAGTTATCGCCGAAACAGCGAATTACTAAAATCTGAAATTTTATTTCCTTTCTTACCTTTTATGAGACAAGTTTAAGTATTTAATTCTATTTTATATGATTACACGAACCTCACCGATTTCTCTACGCTTTTATTACAAATTCCTTATAGTCTCCAAGTCGCCCACGCCATCTCAAGCTCGAGGCTCGTCGCTAAAGCTTTCATCTAACCAAGGTACGCGAATTGTCCAACTTTTCGCTCCTTTATGTTTACGGTTTATGCTAAATGTTTACGGTTTATGCTAAAGGTTTACGGTTTATGCTAAATGTTTACGGTTTATGCTAATTTATGCTTTTATGATTATTCATGGTTTTAAGTGGTCCCATTTTATGGATTCTATGTTTTATGTTCTAGCTAGTTACGAGAAGTGCTAGCCTTTTAGATGCTCTGATCAGTGTCCTAGACTGGCGATCGTGATAGCATGCCACCCATTCCAAACTTATATCGGTTTGGGCATGCGCGTGTGTGAGATGCATTGCATCGATCGTAAGGGACCCAAAACTCTTAAATTTATGTATCTACTTCTAAGTTCATGTGACATGTTCTTTCTTTATGAACTCAAGTTACTTTTACTCATGTGAGTTTATGTTCATGTCATTTCAAGTTAATGTTTTATCTCCCCTTTTCCGTTTTCAAAATGAATTTAAATGCCGGCACTAAAACCGTTTTCGAACGGTTTGACGTGTTGGAGGTTTACGTACTGAGTGTTTCCCCACTCACTTTTGCGATGTTTTATGGTTTTGTTTTTAGGAGGCTCGAGCTCCCAAGGAAAGGACAAGTCGGTTCCAAAGTAATTCAGTACATCAAGGTAGTTCTCTAAGGAAATCATCGGTTAGCAAGGGCGAGCAGGTTTTTTGGAAGTCGTTTAGTTGTTAAGCTATGTTTAAGTTTATGTAGGTTATCCAAAGGTTGTATAAGTTTTATTTATGAAGGTTTTTAAGCTAGTAAGTTATCTTGTGGTTTTGGAAGTTTCTTTAGTGTTGTTGCCTTGTCTCTTTTGGGAGACGGCGGTAATGCCTCGACCTAAGGTGTTCCGCTGCGCTAATCACAGGTTTGGGATTCTAAGTATAGTCTTAATCTTGTGATTAAGGTTGGGGCGTTACAAAACCCCCTCCCCCTTTCCCCAACCCATAATCCATATCTTGCCCTATGATGAGTTTTGAAGTATCGATTTTGTTTCAAAGAAATGGAATATCCCTCAAGAACTTGTGAAATTTTTTGAAGGATTGCATGTGATTGTAGATCTCTTGAAAAGCTCCACAGATTTTCAAAAAAAAAACCCCTTGAACTTTTCAGTTTTAATTTCATGCAATTTTCAAGGCGAAACTATCACGTAAAATTATCATAGACAAATCACTTTTAAGATGACTTTTTTGATATTTTATTACACTGGAATTATTTGTCAATGCGAATGTAACTAATAATTTATCAAGCAATGATGTTTATCAAAATCAGCCTATATTCATAAAAATCACAACAGAGTTGTACATCTCAGAATAAATTTATGATGAGACGATTTTAAAACTTAGGGTATGTTTGGAGAGATGAAAAAGAATGGAATAAGGGTGGGTTGGGTTGGTGTTCGAAGAACATATAATGTAATGGAATCATCATTCCACATGATTTCTTATTCTG
This sequence comes from Portulaca oleracea, assembly GCA_029582165.1. Taxonomy (NCBI): domain Eukaryota; kingdom Viridiplantae; phylum Streptophyta; class Magnoliopsida; order Caryophyllales; family Portulacaceae; genus Portulaca; species Portulaca oleracea. The sequence goes on along the minus strand of CM055869.1, from coordinate 14,483,556 downwards.
CCAAATAAAAGGAATTGGATACTCCTCAATTATGAGATGAATGGATTTCTATCCCTGAGGGATAAATATGCCTCCATTAAAAAAAAATTAAACCCAACACAAATTTTTCACCGTCGTCATTTGATCATCTCACCCATACAACTCTAGAAAGAGGGCTACGGAGAGAAACCCATCTCAATAGCTGCCGTCACCACCATCACCGCACCACCACAAAATTTCAGGCACCAACACACTTCTCTCTCACCGCCAAAAGACACCTGGCCCCATCGCCGGTAATGTACCCTGCCGTCTCATCACCATCACCGACATAGACCATGCCCAGAAATCACACACCAGGCCATCACTACTCTCTCTCGCAAAGCACTGGCCACCGACAGTTCAAGTACTGCCAGTGTCCAGCGCCAGCCACTGTAACCATCAACGCTCCTAACTACCGCTACAACTCAGCCATCTCATCTCCTTTCAAGGCCTGCACCAACCGACCGACCACCCACATCTTTCAACACCATCGCAAAATCCGATTCACCGGCAATAGCCTAACGCCCAAACTCACCCCACACATATCAAAATCAAAATGAATTAGAGCTGGAAATGGGGGGGAAAAAAAGAAGTGTGGTAAAATTGAAGAAAAGGAGAGTAATTTGGGGTTGGAGATTACCATTTCAAACAAATTAACAGTGAATGTACCACGAATAATCTTATCTTTGAATTTCATTTTGTTTAACTTTCTTCAATTGTTCGGTACTGATGGTAGAGGGTTGGGCGTGGAAGTGGAGCAAGAGGTGGATGTCCAATTAAGAAAATTCTCGGCCATCAAATAGGACAAATAGTGATTATTGGATGAACTATAAATTTAAAAAGTACGTTTATTTGATAGAAAGTTAAAAAATAATATATTGGAGTGGTTAATTACTAAAATAGAAAGAGTCATTCATAATCAATGGAAATAATAAATTTTATCACAAATATAATCTATGATATAAATAATGGCTTAAAAATGAAATTTGATTCCATTCTAAATTTCTCTCTAACAACTTCAGTTCTGATATCTAATTTCACATTCAACCCTCCAGGTTTCTAATTTCATACCCGTTATATTGCTGAAATCTCTCCAAACAAACTCTTATTATTTATTCGAAAGGGATCTTTGAAGACTTTGGTCTCTAAAACCCAAAATCATTTTAATAGTGTAATAGCATTGTAAAATAATAGATACTCGAAAATGAAGAGAGTGGTAAAAACTAAATGTATACTAGTATGTGTTAACCTCGCAAATGTTTGATTATTTTGGTGAAAATGATATTAAATACATTTAGTTAACTAGTGGTGGATGGGTCCATCAAATTGTGGGCTGCATCTAATATACAACCAAGTACCAACAACTAAAGACATAAGTTCCTTAGTTCGTCTACATCATATCAAATAGACGAACAGTTGTCTTAGAAAAGTTTCAAATTAATCTCTTAATGACCACGTAAAAAAGAAACGACAAAAATTGAGCAATAAGTAAACATATATACATGTATCCCATGTCACCTTTCCAGACAAAATCATCACCAAAAGACCTATTATAAACTGTTCCAATAGGAATATGACATGTCAATATATAGTCCTTCAATTATTAAAAAACTCTTAGTTATCCCTTATTTATCAGTCAATTAAACCCGATTTTACGGATGAATAATCACAAATACAAGTGTATGGGATATGTATTTCATGAATGATGAGCTGAAAGAACATATATTTGAAAGCGAGCGAGTAAATTAAGATGCGTAGTTCATCGACCCTAATCTAATAGCCTGCCACTTGCCACCGAAAATAAGAAGTCATGATCATGCCCTAATCATCTAATATGTTATAATCTTAGATATTAATATACGAGACATATAATCGTAGGAAATAATATAAGAATGAGTAATGGTCTTCCATCTTTCACATATAAATTAATCTTTGAGTACATGTATATGGTGTAAAAAACGTTGTAAAGTTGAAATCTTTATTTTTTGGGATATTGGATGACAATATACCGATCTTTGGAGGTACTGGATTATAATATACTGATCTTTAATATTTTACAACAATATCCCTGACCTTTATACTTGGGTGAGATTATTATACCAATGATGACTAAGTGGTGGTAGTTAAGCGGCCTGCTCGATGTGTGACAGACGGAGGGAAAGTGATCGATCCTTGCTCAGTAACACTGTTAACCCCTCCGTTTTTTCTACTAACCAACGTTTAAAAAATCGGCCGTATTGACGTGACACACAACCAACCAATGTCTTGTAATGTGGGTTAGTGAGAAAAACTATGTGGTTAATGGGGTAATTGGCTTGGGACAGTTTTTTCCCTTCGCTAGCCATGTCAGCGCGCATGGAGACGAGTTCACTACCACGTTAGTTACTGTTTGTATAATTATATCACCTAGGTATAAAGGTCAGGGATATTGTTATCCAATAATAGCGGTTGGTATATTACAATCCAACACCTCCAAAGGTCGGTATATTATCATCCAATTATCCTTTTTTTTTCCAAATTATTATAAATATTCGTTTAACTGTTGATCAAAAAACCTGATTACTTATATTTTTAAGATATATAATATAGTTATTTAAATTGTTGAATCTAATTTATATTATCCATGACTGTTAAATACATTAGCTGATCAAACTCTAACTTGGGTATTTTTCAAACTTGAATTTGAGTTGAGTTTCCAAGGGTGTGAAAGCATCTTTGTAAAGATATCAAAGCTTGAGCTTGAAGAATTAATAATGGAAAACGATTAGTGTCATAAAAGAATTCCACGGAGGCAACTACATATTTGGTTTTGGTATAGGCTGATTTGGCATAAGCTCCACTTTCTGCGGATTACATCCATCATTCACCCCCAAAACTTATTTTACACCATAAAATAATTATGATAATTGAATGTCCTTTTCTTCGTCACTTAAAACTCATAATTTCATACGAAATTGGAGCAAATTGTTTTTTTGTTTTTATGAAATGGAGCAAATTGTTTGATCGATGGAAAAAAAAAAAAGCAAAATTAGAATTTAATAGTCCATATTTTTAGCTTTTGTAAGTCAATAATCTCTATTTTGTGTTTGTATTCTGATGGCAAAAAAAAAAATTGTATTATATATGGTGGAAACACTACCAAATGTATACCCTAAATATAATAAACTAGTCCATAGACCCGTGCGTTGCACGGGACAAAATTAAACACCATCTATTATTGGGATAAAATTAAACAACATATATTGTTAAAAATATTTATTATATAATATATTAAAATGAATATATGTATATTTTCCTAAGTTTTCACCGAAATACATTAAAAATTAAAGTTATAATAATTGTACTTTTTCCGATATTAGATCTTCCAACTAAATATCTTAAACTAAACGATTTAATATAAATACAATTCAAATAAGACAAAATAGTATCACGAAAAATATAATTAATGGTAATTTATATGTTATAAGTTGGAAAAAAAAACCAAATATAAATCCCTAATTTAATTGTTTACTGTAAGAAAATTAACCATACATAGTTACCCACTCGATCTCATGTATCAATATTATAATAATAATAATTATTATTATTATTATTATTATTATGATGGTGATAAAACACGAAGACCACGACGATAAAATTGATTAATGGACTTATGGTGATAAAAGACGAAGACCACGACGATAAAATTGATTAATGGACTTATGTAAAAAAAAAAAAAGAACGCCGACGTAAATGTATCACATATATAGTTTTATGCCCATGCTTCGCACAATTATTTTTATATTCATTTTCTTTAAGATATACTCTTGAATTTTAAATTAAACGATAAATGATTGGTTTCTTTAATAAATAATAAATTCCTAAGTATACAATATATAACATGGAAATATAGATACAGAACCAATACGTTATTTTTCAAAAGAGCAACCATTTAACATTTGTGTAAAATATATATATATATATATATATATATATATATATATATATATATATATATATATATATATATATATATATATATATATACTGAAACAATATAGAATGTGTGTGGTGAATATTCAATAATATATAATATCATACTTAAATAAAAAAATTAAAAAATTATAAAGAATTCAAAAATATTAGACATATCAATTAAAAATAAAAAAATTAAAATAAAAGTAATACTTTAGTCACCTATTTTTCCAATATTAGACATATATATTATAAATAAAATTTTTTTAAAGAATTCAAAAATATAAAACGTACTTTACTACTATTTACCAATATAAACTAATACTTGTCATATTTGAACAAAACAATCACAATATTCATAACTTATTCTTAAATCTTTTGAGCAAATAAAATAAAAGTAAGACATTAAGTTAATTTTACAAATGCAAATAATTTTCCGTTAGAAAAAATCATACATGTTATCTTAACCTTTGAACTTCAATAGCTATACATGTTGTTGAAAAGTGCATTCCATTTCCCCTACGTGTGTAGTAGAAATGACTTAGCTTCGCAACAAAATATGTAATTACATGTAACATGTTTTAACTTTTTATAACTTATGCAAGTGTTTAATTTGTAAGAGCACTTTAGTGGAAGAAAGATACAAATGAAAATTGATTGTGTGTAAAAACTTTTGGAGGAGTGAAGATTGACATAATAATAATAATAATAATAATAATAATAATAATAATAATAATAATATTATTATTATTATTATTATTATTATTATTATTATTATGATGGAAAAAGAAGTTTTTTTTGGTGTCACCTCTTAAATATAGTATGCTCAAATTTCAAATAAATTATTTGGAAGCATAAGAGGGATTACTAATGGGGATATTTATATTTGGGCGACATATGCATTGTTTCATAGTTAAACAGGGATTTTCTGCTTTTTGGACCCTGTATAGGGGTATTTACAATCTGAACCCTATACAATATGGACCCAAAAAATTTAGCCCAAAGTTAAGTTTGACTCTGGTGAAGACCAAAATCTTGCATAAACTGACCGATTTACCCTTATTTCATTTATTTTGAATTTCCTTTGAAATTGACTTTACTGAAGACTTCAATTTCACAACCCATACGCATATCCCACCCTTAGTGACTATTCAACTTCAAACTCCCAGAAAACCGAATAAATGAAGGGTAAATTTGGAAGTTCAGAAATAATGTAGGGGCAACTTTGGAAGGAAAAATCAGTCAAACTACAATAAGGGTCTCTTTTGGCCGGACCCCTCTAATTATGTCCAAATTGTTGCTGGAAACAAAGTATAGGGTCCAAATTGTAAACTTTGAAACATGAGGGTCCAGATTATAAATACCCCCAAAATACAGGGTCCAAAAAGCAAAAAACCCGTTTAAACAGTTTAAAAAATATTATTGTTAATGATAGAAATCAATCCCAATTAATTACAATAAAATATATTTATGAGCTAAAACGTATGGCCACATAGAATACTAAAATAATATAACTTGTTTGCAATAAAATCTAATGGTGAAAATAAATCATTTAAATAAATCAATAAAAACAAAAGAGTTACAAATTTGTAATGCTACAGATATATTTTGCTAAAAAAAAAGGTTATGAATATACGTTACTAAAAGGAAATTTGAATGTTTGGGAATATTGAGGTTGTTCTGAAAGAATTATAAAATATAAAATAAAAATAAGGAATTTAATTAATTTCATAATTGCAAATAATTATGTAGGAAAAGAAATTATACATATATAGTACCTCACCTTTGACCTCTAATAGCTCCAACAATCTTGTCGAGAAGTGCAATCCATTTCCTTACATGTATGTAGTAGAAATGGTTTAGCTTGACAAAAAAATATATAATTATAAATATTCATATTTTAACAATTTATAATTTTATGCAAGTGTTTAATTTGTAAGAGTATTGCAATGTGAGAAAGATACAAATAAAAACATTGATTGTTTGTACAAATTTTGTGAGGAGTGAAGATATAACAACATAATAATAACGACAACAATAATAACAACAACAAGAAGAAGAAGAATACCTCTTAAATATAATATGCTCAAATAAAATGTTTGAAAGTGTAAGAGTGATGATTAAAAGGTGATATTTATATTTGGGAGAAATCTTCTTTATTTGATTGCTTCATTGTGTGGGCGGTTTAAAAAAAATTACACTATTAATGATAGAAATTAATGTCAATTAATTACAATAAAATATTGTTATGTGCTAAAACGGATGAATAGTTGGGCGCTTACAATACTAAAATCTAATGGGTAAAATAGATTTTAAAATTTACATAATATATTTAATTTTAAACATTTTACACATTAATCAGTTAAATCACTTGAGTTATAAAATACATAGATGATAGTTAAACATTTTACACATAAATTATTTTATATTTGTAGCTAGGCAATAATCAATATTTTTTCTTTTTTTGTCAATGGTCACCCATCCTATCCGCTAATATGTTTAATTTTTTTGTAAAAAAGGTAAATAAGACCAATTAGTTTTTTCAATAAAAGCCTTTTTAAAATGCATGCATTACAATTGTTTTTATTTTTGTACCCTAAAATAGTTTCTCTTATTAATAAATTATCTCATATAAACATATATGTCTATTTTTATTTATGTTTGTATCATTTCTTTTTTTGTAACACCATGTTTGTATCATTTTATTTTTATAATTAATCAATATTATTTATTAATTATCAAATAGTAACTCCCATCAATTAATATACTTAAAGTCTTCTCTTTAAAAAAAGGTAAAAATAATTAATTAAAGTTTTCCATAAATGCCCTCCATGAAACACACATATTACAATCACTACCCTTTGTACCCAGATACTAGTCCTTAGACCCGTGCGTTGCACGGGGCGAAAGTAAATCTCACATATTATTGATAACATTTAGACTGTGTCTACAATGATCATAACTTTGTAAGTATAAGTTCACAATATTTTACGATAATACAAAGTTTTAATTCAACATATATGAAATAAGTATAATGATCACAATTGTCTTCACTAATACAATAATTTTCTCACTGACTATAATATGCTTCATATGATAAATTTCTTCAAAGCTCAATTTGAGGTGCGTACATTATCATTTTAATTCTTTATGTTACAAACATTCCCAACACAAACATAAATAAACTTTTGTTTATATGTACTAACAATAAAAAAAAAGACTTGATAATGATGGGAAAATATTAAATTAGATAATAGTCATGATATAATATTAAAATAAAAGATAAAGGATGATATTATTATATGGTTTATATATGAATATTAAAGACCAAATGATGATAAAAATAAATTAGTAGTATTTTTTTATTTCAGTCTTTTAATATTTTGGGTTATTTTGCATACTTCAAATGACACACATTTGATAAAAGCTGACAACAATTATACATAAAAAATTAGTTAATTAATAGATAAAGTTAAAATAAAATTAAACATTGTTATAGATTAAAAATATAATGAGGGCTCATAAAATGTTTCAAAATCTAGGTTTTTTTGTCACTAATAGTAGTATGAAACAAATTGTAAAACACATTTGTAATTTCATTAAAAAAAATAAGTACTATTTTAAAATTGTAAAAAAACTATAAAGTATAAAGTATTAGAATGCAAAACAAAATAACTTGAAATGCTAGTAACTTTCAATTAGGTAAATCTTCAAAATATAAAGTTTGATATAATGATAAATTAATAAAATATTAATAATATAATTTTATTGTATAAACATAATAACTACGAATATCTTTACAAATATCGTAGTCTTTACACCGGCCAAATGCAACGTCCAACGAATATATTGCAATCCAAATTAATTTGTTGAAGACTTTTAGCCTCTTGTAAAATAAAAAAATAGTGAGACTCGCTTTATTAGAATGAAAGAAACAAATCAAATAAATTCCAAAATAATTGGTCTAATTTAACATATTAAAAATTATGAAATCCAATAACCGTATCATTGCACATGCATAGATATTGCAATTGACAATTAAGACAAAACGATGAGTCTTAAAAGAATGCATACCTCTATTGAGGTTATATAGTGTCTACAATCTGCATTATATCCACGTGCTCTACCATCATAGTTAAATTTCATTGTCAATTTCAAGGAATTCAACTCTCATAAAATTGACATCACATCATTATATTGCGTGGCGATCAAGAGGATCCAAATTAATTTTAAAAAAAAAAACTATTGACCATCATACCTTATCATTTATTCTCATATATGCCCCAATAATTGGTTGGACTTGTAGTGCTACCAACTTCTTTGAACTATTTAAATATCACATGTACAAACCAATATCAACACTTAAAACAAAATGAACGAATTCAGGATTAGATAGTATTATGATTAATAATTAACGTTGAATTGATATATAATATGTAACTTTGAATTGATCGTAAAATATGTGAACATACCTTTTTTATCGCCGAGGATCATTCTTTTACTTAAAAATGTATCATCCTTCACATTATAAAAATTTCACAATCTTGAAACTCTCACCTTGATTTTCCAATCATCCTTTTTAGGTAAAAGTTGATGTAGAAATGAATAAGACATTGTAATTGTATTAGGGTAATTGATACTTTTGGAATTATAGTAATGACTATGACTATTTATGTGAAAAGATGAAGAGTAGATATACAGCCTTATCAAGAGTTTTATAAGAGATTTTTTAATTATATGATTAATTGAAAATTAAATATAAAATGAAAATTCTACCATAGTTGAATTTATTTTCAACTATGGTAGTTGAAAATTTTATATTATTCATTTATCAAAAATAAATTATATTTTTTAAAAAGATTTATATCCTCTTATACATGATTAATTATTGTATCATGTTACTTTGATCAACCTATATTAATTTTGAATTTTTATGGTAAAACTAATGGTCTTTTCATTTTTCAACAACGATAGTTGAAAAAAGTCAACTATGATAGAATTTCCTTTAAAATATTCAATTTTATAAAAAATTATAACTTAACATATAGATTTACTTATTATAACAAGTCCTATGGTGAATATATATATTAATTTTAATTTTTTTTAAGGAAAAAATAAGGGTGATTATGCATTTCAACTATCATAGTTGAAAATAAATTCAACTATGGTAGAATCTCCCTAAAATGAAAATTCTATAAAATTATTTAACATGGGTTATTGGTTTGCTGTTAGTAATAAACTTCATTTGATTAATTGTTGCCTAAAAACGGTTATTTGCTTTGATAACGGTAGGTTGGAGCTAATGATATTAAAGATTAATAATTATACTTAAAAAATAATTAATTATGAATTAAATATGCATGAACATGCGTGAACGTTAACCTGGATAATTTGGATGTGGCTTTTTTTTTAAAAAAAAAAATAAAGAATGATGGTGATAATGATATTTATAATTAACAATTAAGTATGAATTAAAATGAGCTACGGTTATGTTTGCCAATTAAGTAGAGCTGGAAAAAGATGACTCGACACGATTATCGACCTGAACCTAACACGATATTAAAAGGGTTTAGGTAGAAATTTTCAACCCGTTTAATTAAATGCATTGACACAGTAAACCTGTTTAATTAAATGGGTTAGATTCAGGTTAGGATTTTCGACACGAAAAAAAACCTACTTAATCCGTTTAATTAGGCATGTCACATGGATCAAGTCATTTGCTCCATAAATATTACCCAATTATACCGTTTATCAATAAACTTAGGTGAAAGTTACAATTGATACTCTTTGAAATATACGTAAAACTTGTAATTTTAACTTATATTTATCTTTGACTATGAATTAAAAGGCATCTCCTTATATATAATTCGAAGTATATTACCACGGAAATTATTGGGTATGATATATTATTATTTCGATCCCACAATGAATTGTTTTGTATAAATGAGTTAATGGTTAAATGGGAAAATTGATAACTTTATTCTAACACGTTCACTTAAATGGGTAAACAAGTCAGAATAAGGTCAACCCGTTTAAAATTTAAACGGTAAACGGTTTCAATTTTCAACTCGTTTAATAAATGGGTTAGGCTCAGGTCGGAAGATTTTGAACCCGTTTAAGTTTGACACGGACACGAACCCGACTCGACCTGACCTATTAGCCAGCTCTACAATTAAGTATCAATTAAGGATATGGTTAATTGTTTACATGAGACATAAAAAAGGTTATTTTTATATGATGACTAATAATTATTTGCATGTAACATTTTTTAAAAAAGGAAAAATTATTTAGTTAAACTTGAAATGCCCAAAATACCCTTATAAAATCACACTAATTTCGATCCTCACCCTTTGAAATATATATATATATATATATATATATATATATATATATATATGGGATTGATCAAATGAGCATGGGACATATATGAGCATGTGAGCATTGTGAATGTGGACCATTGGATCCCCCATCTATGACTATCTAATTTCCAGCATTTATCTTTTTCTTTTTTACCCCAACCATCATTTATCTTTTTTTTATTTGCCCAACATCACGTGACTTTTGGGTTATTAAATGCACGCATGGGACTTTGGGAATTGATTTTGCTGGGCTTTGTTCCATTCTCTCTCTTCCATGGGACAACACTGCAAAACTTCTCCAGCCAACCCAAGCCAAACTCGATGCGACAGAAGCACGAGGACGTCGGAAAAAATGGGGCCGGTGACGATTCCACGGTGATCGAAAAAGGGCGGCGACCACCATGCCCAAAAAACCATCGACGAAGGCCAACAGACGCAACAAAATCTGACCATCGGCACCACCGTGAGTACTACCAATGAGGTCGCCTGACCATGGCAATTCCGGCGAGGCCTCTCGTCATAATCGTTGTCCCCACAATAAATACTTGATGTCCACGATGATATAAAGTATTGATTCATATATGAGGACCACAGAAAGTGTTGGTGTTGTCCATAGTATTTTGATTGGCATTTAGGTAACAACGGAATGCAAATCCACAGGCGATATTGATGATGTCCACAGTAATACCCCCTGATGTCCATAGTATGGACTGTGGACAACATGTTTCTTCGTATGCATTATACCTAATCATGTGAGGATTTAATTGGCGTATACTTGATATATTTTTATTCATTTAATTGGCATGTGAACACTCATCTCATGTGCGTGCACTTGATATATTTTTATTCATTTGTCAAGAGTGAGGGCATCCATCATTTTAGGCTGTGGACATTAAAAAATAACAGCAGTGGACATCAAGTTTTATCAACATGGACATCAAGTATTAACATTATTGACTCACAATACACTTATGCGCATTAATACTTGGCCTTGAAATTACATGAAGTGGACATCCAATTATGTTATGTGAACTTAGGTTCATAGATCATTACACAACACATTGTAACGTCATACAAACTAGACATCCAAAAATATCAGCATTGGGCATCAAGCATTCCCAACATGGGCATCAAGCATTATCAACATGGACATCAAGTACAATAGTAGGGGACATTAAGTATTACAACAGGGGACATCAATAATAACATTATTGGCACACAATACACTTAAGCACAACAACAGGGGACATCAAGAATAACAATAGTGGACATCAAACATTACAAACACGGACATCAAGTACAATAGCTGGGGACATTAAGTATTACAACAGGGGACATCAAGCATGATGTTATTGGAACACAATACAATCAAACACAACAACAGAGGACATCAAGAATAACATCACTGGACATCAAGTATTATTAATATACGTCAAACCTGAAACACCAAAAAATAAATTTTATCAAATCACAATGTTCATCAATCACTTGAACCCGCATAAAGGATATCCATATTGTCATCTGTGGACATCAAATATTATATGTGTGTGGTCAACAGGTTTAACTGTGGACTTTCGTTACATATATTGTGAACATCAACAACATCATCCGTGGACCTTATATACATCAATCACTTGACCCCCATAGAGGATATCCTTATTATCTTCTGTGGACATCAATTGTTATGTGTATGATCAACAGATTTGACTTTGGACTTCATTACTCATATTGTTAACATAACCAACATTCATTACATTTGTTTATCTACCATTTTGCGGACATTCACTATATTTGATGTGTGCATCACATACTATTGACATCAGGGGGTATTACTGTGGACATCATCAATATCACCTGTGGATTTGCATTCTATTGTTACCTAGATGCAAATCAAAATACTATGGACAACACCAACACTTTCTGTGGTCCTCATATATGAATCAATATTATATCATCGTGGACATCAAGTATTTCTTGTGGGTACTACGGTTATGACGAGAGGCCTCGCCGGAATTGCGATAGTCAGGCAACCTCATTGGCAGTATTCACGGTGGTGCCGATGGTCAGACTTTGCTGCGTCTGTTGGCCTTCGTCGATGGTTTTCCGGGGATGGTGGTCGCCGCCCTTTTTCGATCACTGTGGAATCATCACCGGCCCCATTTTTTCCGGCGTCCTCATGCTTCCGTCGCATCGAGCTTTGCTTGGGTTGGCTGTAGAAGTTCTGCAATGTTGTCCCAAGGAAGAGAGAGAATGGAACAAAGCCCAAAAAATCAATTCCCAAAGTCCCACGCGTGCATTTAATAACCCAAAAGTCACGTGATGCTGAGCAAAAAAAAAAGAAGATAAATGATGGTTGGGGCAAAAAAGAAAAAGATAAATGCTGGAAATTAGATAGCCATAGATGAGGGATCCAATGGTCCACATTCACAATGCTCACATGCTCATATAAGTCTCATGCTCATTTGATCAATCCCCGATATATATATATATATATATATATATATATATATATATATATATATATATATAATATCAAAAAAATTACTCGGAGGTACCATAACTTTTGGTAAAATGTTTTTCAGGTACCCCAACATTTCAAAACTCATTTTGGGGTATCCTTATTTTTTGGGTTAGAAATTATTAGATACTTTTTCGGTCATCAATTTGGTTAAATGACCGAAATACCCTTGTTCTTCCATTTTTTAAGAAATACCCTTAAAGAAGAAGAATAAGGGTATTTCGGTCACTTAATAAAACTGATGATCGAAAAAACACCGAATAATTTCTAACCCAAAAAGTAAGGGTACCTCAAAATTAGTTTTGAAAAGTTGGGGTACCGAAAAATAGTTTTCTCCAAATATTGGGGTACCTCCGAGTAATTTTTTGTATATATATGATATATGATTTTGACTTACATTTGATTCAAAACTTCTCACAACAATTCCCACGATTTTTAATAAATTTACAATGTTTATCCTAAATTTTTCAATTTTTCAAATTTTATATGATTTTTTCACTTTTATTCATGCAAAAATCACAATAATTACTCGGATTCTCAAGAAAACAATTTAAATTTTTTTAGCAACCACAATTCATAACCTTTCTGGGGGCAATGAAAAAATAATAACAATAATAGGTAGGAATGAAAAAAAAAATATAGATGTAGATTTAGTACCACTAGAATACAATTTATCGATTTTTAGGACCACCTGAATACCAAAAAAAGTAGGGACCATTGACATACAAAATCTAAAAGTAAGGATTATTAGAATCAATTTTTCAAAAAAGAAAAGAAACCAACAACTAGCTAGAACGATAATTTCATACAAGAATGGAGCAAATTAGAATGCATTATCATTTTTGACACTAACCTTTTTTGATAGTTGCGATTCATTATCAATTATATATAACTATATAAGGCTTAACGTTTGTTTACTATATCAACAAATACAAATGGAACCTAACTAAAATTCTCTAATTTTTCCAAAATCACTGAGGGTCTAACAGCCCTCATCCATAGGAAAGTAGATAATGGCCACTGGAACAAAGTAAAGATTTGTAGAGCGGCGTCGACTGTCACCGATCTTCTCTTCGCTGATGATAGTATTTTCTTCATCAAAGATAGAAGGGAAGATATTGAAGCCCTGCAGCAAGTTTTGGCGAAGTACGAGGAATACTAGGGTCAGCGAATTAACATGGAAAAATAGGAGGTCTTCTTTAGCAAGAATGTGGAGGAGGACAGAAGACTTAGGATTCTCACGAAGATGGGAATGAAGGAAATGCAACCTCATAAGAAGTATCTGGGCCAGCCTATGGTGATAGGGAGATCAAAAAAATTAATTTTTGAAGACCTCAAGAAAAAGATATGGACCCGATGTCATGGGTGGAAGGAGAAATGGGTGTCACAAGCGGGTAGAGAAGTCTTAATAAAGGCGGTCATTCAAGCAATTCCTCTCTATGCAATGAGCATCTTTAAATTGCCAGATTCTTTCCACGACGATGTTAACAGTATGATGAGCAAGTTCTGGTGGAAGGGTGATGCTGAGAAAAGGGGCCTACGCTGGGTTCGGTGGAAGAAAATGTGTATTGGGAAGGATGGAGGAGGAATGGGGTTCAGGGATATGAAATGTTTCAATTTATCGTTGCTTGCTAAACAAGCCTTTCGGATCCTAATCAACCCAAGATCTCTAGAAAGAGCCTTGATGAAAGCAGGTTACTTCCCTCATGGAGACATTTTGACAGCAAGAATTGGTTTCCAACCAAGTTTTGTTTGGAGGAGGGTTCTAGAAGGGAGATCGTTGCTGGTGCAGGGAATAGGATGGAATGTAGGTGATGGAAGCAACATCAATATATGGAGGGATAGATGGGTTAACCTTAACGACAGCTATTTCCTGGGCTGTGCAGATGAAGAGAAAAAAAATTGGACTGTTGATCACCTGCTGAAGGAAGGCGAACAAAATGAATGGAATGTTGATATGTTGCATACTCTCTTCGATCAAGAGCAGGTACAGGCCATCATAGACTTGCCAATTCCTCTGGGAAAAGAGAATTCGTTGGCTCTACACAAAAAATGACGAATATTCGGTGCGAAGCGGTTACCATTTGGCAAAGAATTCATCTGAAGGATCCTCGTCTATGCAATTGTCACAGACAACCTGGAGGAAGTTGTGGGCAATCCCTGTGCGGCCGAAAGTAAAGAATTTGATCTGGAGAATTGTGAAGGACATTGTGTCTACAAAACTTAATCTGAAACGCAGGCATTGTGCGGAGACCTCACAATGTGAAATTTGTCAAAGAAAAGATGAAAGTGTTCGTCATGCCTTATCTGAATGCGAATGGACACATGCTGTTTGGGATCTACTAGGACTTTCTCATCTGCAAATTGGGCAGGGTGACAACGGTTTTGAATGGGTTAAATCGGTGCTGGAAAATGCAGAACTAGACAAAGTTGTATTGTGGTGCTATAGGATTTGGAGTATTTGGTGGGCGAGAAATGACTTTGTACACAGCAAAGGACGAGTAGACCCAAGTCAGGTTGCTGAGAGAGCTTTGACAGTATGCGAAAATTTCTCGAATTCAAATCCACAAATTCCAGGAGCTCGGCGGATTGAACATTTGGGGGTTTTCAGGGGCTTAAAATTAATATAGATGCAGCTGTTGATTTGAATGGACGTGTAACAACCCGCTCTAAACCCGTATTAATTAAGGCCTTAATCACGGTGATTAACTAAATTACGTTGTTAAAAATTTTCTTTCTTTTACGTTAATATGGTTATTACTGTTATTATTATTATTTATTTTTTTGCGCGACAGGTCTCGAGCAAGGCGATGGTTAAACGGGTTGATTTTATGTTATCTCGAATTTGAAGTTATAATTATTATTACGAGTTTATGAATACTTTTACGATAAGTTTTATAATTTATTTTATCATTCTCAATTTTACGCTTGTAATCGAAGAAGGTTATATTAATTTTAATTCCCATTTCGATTATGATTTATGTTATCCAACCTTCCTAATTACATTTATGGTCCAATTTATTTTAATAAGTGTTATCCTACTAATTTATTTTATTTGGTTCAATACTAGTAAATTTTACCCAGTTTATTTCCAAGTAATTTTATTTAATCGTATACTAAATTATTTTACCAAGTTTATGTTCATTAATTTTATTTAGTCAATACCAATTATTTTACCTAGCTATTTTTTTTTAATTACATGATTGATTTAGTTTAATTACTAATTAGATGTTAAGTTAATTAAGGGAGTGTATTTATATAAGAGGGGGAATAGACTAAGGTCTTCTATTTTCATTTTCATAAATCAGTTTTTACACGAACTCTACCCTCTCCTTCCTCCCCCTTTCTCCTCGCTGCCCAAGCACTGTCTCAAGGCGTTTCGTCACCAAGGCCCAGAGGTGGCCGAGCACCCCTCTTCCTCCTCTCTTGTGTTTTCTTCTCCAAGTTCTTCCCCAAGTGGTATAATTCTCAAACCCTAACTCTTTTCTCAATACTCTAATCTGAAATTTCATTTCTAAATTGTGTTTTCTTGATGTTTTTCATCTCCTTTATGATTTCTAAGCATGAGTTTATGTTGTGGTTAAGTTAGAGTAATTAGGGTTTGAATTAGAGTTGATGCATGTGAAGATTGAGGTGATTCTCGCTTGTTTCTTGATGGGTAATGAAATGGTTTGCTTGCATGAGGTTCTTGATGAAGAAATTAGAGTTTTAGGGACTGTTTTGAAGTGATTACTATGTTATTTAAGTTATTCAGCACTTGGATGATATGATTTAGTGTGAATTTGACATGGATGTGCTAATTTGAACCTGGGTTGAAATTACAATTGTTATCTATGGATGCATGTGAAAGATTCCATCTTATTTGGGGTATTCTTGAGTGTTCAATTCTGGAAAAACCATGAGTAATAGTTAATTTGGACTTTGGATGTGAATTAGTACAAGTTAGAGGCCAAAGGAGGCACCAAAGTAAGAATTAAAGTCATAGAAAGTTTCTGTCTAAGTATCTGAAGTTTACAGAGGATGTAAAATGTGAGTTTTGCCCAGATTTTTACTGGAAATGATAGCCCAAGTGATTATCTAACTCTAGGCTTTGGAATTTCGAGAATCCGGTATGTGTAGCCCAAGATACGAGCATAACCGTGAAAGGGTGCAATTATATACGTTTTCTGAGTCAGTAACTTCTTGCTAAGTTTTCGTCCATTTGGAGACCTTGTTGGCTTTAGTGATAAACATAAAAGTTTTAGGTCGTTCTTCAAGCTTTCCGGAAACATAAGGTTTGCATCCATACGATATCGGGAGAGAGAAATATGAGGCTGTGTTCGAGGGCCGTCAACAAAGTTTCTGCCCAAAATTTATTTCCTTAATTTTAACTTTAGGGTGGCACTTTGATCTCGTAGGAGGCTCTAATGAGAGGTCGACCTTTGTGTCATTATTAAGATGGATTGAGTAGGTTCTCTAAGTTGTTTTAAGCTATGTTAGTGTTTGGGAATCACCTCCTAAAGGTTTATGGAAATACTAGCAAACCATGGGGTAAAGTGATGAGGTTTTAGGTTTGTTTAAGTGTTGTTGTTGGCTAAGTTTTACTTTTTTCTTCCTAACAAGTTTATGGGTTTCCTCGATGTCTAAATAGCCCAAGGACCATCTCTTCTATGTATTCAATTCACCGGTCATCGGTTCGTAAACTTTCCAAAATTCATAATCATGTCCTTATTTAATTTCCGTCGCTTGACAACGTTTCTTTCATGTTTTCAATAATTTTGAATAACTTCTCTTCTTAAGCCTTCAAGGACTCCAATTCTATGCTCATCTAAACTGGTTGCTAAGGATACTTTATACATCATAAGCTTTCTTTGATCCTATTCAAGTTTCACCATAAGTTTCGCTTAAATTTCCAAGCCGCATGATTAATTTCAAGTGCTCTGCTTCTGTCCGGGCCTTTTTCCGAGCACTTCCTTTCACTTTTAGCCTTCGGGCCAGTTGACAAAGTTATAGGGCGTAATTTTCCCTTTCCGAAAAGTACTCGTTTGATAAAATCCGAGTTTTCTAGCTCAAGTTATCACCAAATCTTTGATTGATCAAAAACTGAAATTTCTATTTTTCTCATCCCTTTTAAGTTATCAAGTTTTAAGTACTTTCATCCTAGCTTGTAAATGCAAGTACTTTATTTAAATTCTCAATTTTCTTATGCTCTTATTATAGTTTCCAAGTCGCCCAAACCGTCCCAAGCTCGAGGCACGTCGCTAGACCTTTCTGCTACCCAAGGTACGCAAATTGTCCAACGTTTAACATTTTTCTTATCATTCAGTATATATATTATCATCATGTCAAAGCATTGACCTATTGTCATTTATCACATTATTTTCAAAAGTGGTCCCGCCTTATTATATGCTAACTAGTTACGTGATGTACTAGCCTTTTCTTTTAGATGCTCCTGATCAGAGTGTCCTAATGACTGCGATGTCGATCGCCAGCAATCCCAATCCAAATCTAGATCGATTTGGGCATGCGCGTGTGTGAGGTGCTTTGCATCGATCGTAAGGGATACCACTCGTTTTCAATTATTACAAGTTTAACTCCTTTATGTATACACATATTTATCTATGCAACAATCCAGTTCATTCATGGTTATTTCCCCTTCCCCGTTTTCAAAATGTTTTTAAAACGCCGGCACTAGAAACCGTTTTCGAACGGTTGACGTGTTGGAGGTTTGTGTACTGAGTGTTTCCCCACTCACTTTGTGTATGTTTTCAATGTTTTGTTTTAGGAGGTCCGAGCTCACAGGATAAAGCCAAGGCAAAGCAAAAGTAGATCGTTCAATTCAAGGTCGTTTCTAAGGTGGTTGCTAGTCGATCCTCAAGCGCTTTTATGGGATTTGGAGACTTTTCTTTTCTCATGTTGGGAAATCTTTATATAAATGTTTAAAGGGTGTTTATGTTGTATTTCAAAGTTTGGTGATTGTTTTGTATGTGGTTAAGTATATTTTATTTTGGGTTATGTTTGGTGTTTGTGTTTGCCTTGTCCCGAGTGGGGACGGTGGTAATACCTCTACCCTGGTGTTCCGCTGCGCTAATCACATGTTTAATTGATGGTTTAAGTTAATCTTGTGGTTAAGGGTTTTGGGGTGTTACAGGACGGGCAATTGCCATGGGAGTAGTAGCAAGAACAGGCGATGGAGGATTTGTCTGGGCAGCCACTCAGAAAAAGAATCGAAGGTGGCCGGCAGAACAAGCTGAGCTGCAAGCTATCAACTTTGCGTTGGATCTGTGCCTTGAAAAGGGGGTGTACAAGGGAGTTTTGGAAAGTGATGCAAAAGCAGCTGTGGAACTCCCCAACAACGAAGACACAGGAAGAGGCTTAGGAGCCTTGGTTGCTCAGGAAATCAAAAAGAAATGGAGGAGTAGTTGCATTGAGGAAATCAATTGGATTAGGAGAGAGACAAATGAGGTAGCCCACCGTCTTGCCACTTGGAGTCTCCATCAGATAAGGATCATATTTTATTTTCAAGCCCACCTGTCTTTTTGATGGATGTACTGCTAGAGGATGTTTACCATTTTGAATGAATATAAGGCCTAAGGCTGTTTTCTTGGAAAAAAAAAATTAAAAGAAAAATATGAATAAAAGTACAACTTTACAGTTTATATATGGTATTATCTTTATAGAATTCAATTTTATATCATTTTTCACAAATTAATATATAATATTTATTTTTTTACACTATGGCAAGACACATATTTAATATATAAGTGTTTTGTCCCAAGAAGATTTATATCATTTTTGAATTATGAGATTTATTGCACTCATGTCTAGAACCGTGTAATTCTAGGAATGACCGCCAGTTTAGAGTTTGCGCCTTTACTCAAGAAAAATCATTTTTAGGATATTGGTTCTACCATGTCACGCATAATTATCCAATCATTCAATATGTCAAGTAGGGGCGGAAATGAGCAAAGCTGAGCCTGAGCTCATTAGACTTGAGGTTTGACTTGCCACGTCTAGGGTGAGCCTGAGCTTGGCTTGTGGCTTGGTGAGCTTGAAGATGTTTGGCTTGAGCTTAACTAGCCAAATCTTGTGTGTTTGGCTTGATTCGAAGCTTGGTTTATGACTTGACTTTTATGTTTAATACATTTACTTTTAGATTCTTTTAATATATAAAAAGGATGAATTAATGCTTTAATTTGCTAGTTGTTAAATATGATAATTCTAGAAATTTTAAAATATTGAATATAATTTGATTTGACAATATGATACCTAAATTAATGTTGTGTGTATATGATTATACAACCACCACAATAAAAACTATGTTTATCCATACATTTGTCAACTTTTATATTTTTCATTCATTTTTTTATTTAGTACAACATTATAAAATATATTTTCTTAATTAAAAAATTTTTAGGAAATTTTTTAAAATTTAAATACCTTAATTCTATTTTGTTGCCTAGTAAACAAGCATATTTTGAAAATTTTTTATTTAAAATTTTTTAAAAATAAAATAAAATTTAAAAAAAATATTTTTTACAATTTACGTTAAATAAAAAAGCTAACGGTCAAGATAAAACTTGACACATGTATGAATAAAATTTATTTTACTTACGGTAGTTGTCATGGTTGACAACCACTATAAATATATCCTACCGAGTTTTGCATCCGCCATGATCAAAGGTGAGGGTCAAATCCAAAAAAAAAAGTTGCCTTAAAAAACTACATTACCTCACCATCATGTAGTAAAACATCAAATTTCAAAGCTGAAAGGTAAAAAATGAATGACGCAAACTTCAGGTTTGTCATATAATTTTGTTTATAATGTATATATATTGTAAGCCTAAATATATTTTTTCTAAGGCATTGAGTGTGACCTGAAAAGTTGTGATTTACTATTGTTTTTATTTATTTATTTTTTTTGGTAAACGGACTATTGTTTTTATTGTTGAAGCAAATTTTCAGCTTTTAGTGTTCAATTTTTTTAATTTATTTTGAAACATTAAATTTTAATGTTTTTTAAATAAATTATTTCTAGCATCACTGACCTCAAATTCTAAATCCACTGCTGATACATATAGGTGAAATGATTTTTTTTTTTTATCTTAGATTGTAATGGAGTAAAGTAAATATTTATTATGACGTACGTCTTCTACTTTTATTTTATGGAGTAGTAAATCTAGATAATTAATTATGGCTATGTTCTTTGGATTGATTAAAATCAGTTTTGAATGGATAGGTTTGGATTGATTTGAATAGGTGTGGATAAATTATGATACTTATTTGAGGAATTGTGTTTCTAGAGATGATGATTTTTTGGGAAATTGTGTAAGACTTGGATATGTTTGAATTGAATTAGATAAGTTAGTGTAACATATCCAAAGAACAGGGCATATATCAAAATTTTAAGTTAATTGCAAGCTCGGAACCAATTTCTCTCCATTTTTTTACCTTAGGGAGCGTTTGGTAAGAACTCCGGAAAAATTTTTCTCAAGGAAATTTTTCTATGGGAAAAATTATCTTGGGAAAAAATTTCTTTACCCCTATTTAACAGAAATTTTCCCTAGGAAAACCTTGGAAATGGTAGGCCTCTTGTAAAATTTTGTCAAGGTCAATGTACAATCTAACATAAAAATTAAAAAAAAAAAAGTCAACTTAGAAAAAATGACCATTTTTCCTAGATTTTTGACCAACCAAAACATTCTTAAGAATAAGAGTACTATGTCACATTCCTTTTAAAACAGTGCTTTTGAGAATTTAAGCCTGAATTATATTAATTATATCCAAATTTATCCTTTTAAAACAGTGCTTTTGAGAATTTAAGCCTGAATTATATTAATTATATCCAAATTTTAAACCTATTTTCAGATATAATTTCCGCAAGAATATACTTTTAGAAGTATGATTGAGGCTTTGGCATAATTTTGTGGTGCAAATTAAATTATCTTGAAAAGTTGCCATCTATAGGGGGTGACCAGGAAAACTCAATGACAACGAAATATAGTTGCAGAATCAAACGATAAGATCAAAAGTCGTGATATATGATTGGTGACGCGCAAATGAAATTTTTTTTTAAAGAAGAAGATTAAAAACTTTATTCGTAATTTACCGGACATGAAATTCCCCTATAACCAAACAAGACGTTACACGTTTTTACGTGTCTGGTGAGATGTAATTTAGATTCTCTTCTGTAACCCCCCGGGGTTTTTCTCCAATCATTTCTACTTGGAAAATTTACAATTTTAATTCATATGCAAATTATATTGTTCTATGTACAAAAATAAAAGTGGTTTTTGTGGTCATTTTTCAAATTTAAATCCTTTCGTTAGGTGAAGACGCATAATATTTACACAAACGCGTTTTATCCAGCTATTGTTTTTTATTGGTAATGATAGTACATGGTGAAATGGTTCCCACAATAATTCTTAGGGTAATAGTTACGTTCAAGGTTGTTACGTATTTGGAAGAACCATGTCAAATCATCCCAAAACATAAAGTATATTTGTGAAAAGCAAAAAGATATACATTTAGTAAGATATTAAGAAAACTACGCATTTGGCAACTTGAGGTGATATGATGATCACATAACATCCATAATATCTGTTTCCTTCAAATTAAATCAGCACTGGTAGAAACAGATTGTTTTAAAGAGTGTTCAAGATAAGTGATTAGCGTAATTAAAATAAATTCAAAAAATAAAAATATTTTTGCCAAGTAAAATGAATTTAAAATTAACAAAAAATATAATTAGTGTCAGAGTATTCAAGGCAAGTAAATTGAAAGGGATCAATGGTGCAACCGTTGAATTGTTGCAGTGTGATTGTGAGATCATGGGTTCGAATCTTTGAAGTAGCCTCTTGCAAAAATACAGGACAAGATTTTTGCGTATATTATTGTGCCCCAAATTGCCCTTCAATTGGATAATTATTTTCTTAAACATTCAATTACCTACATGACCTGAGCAAGATTAAATGGAATGGAATAGGAATTAAAATTTTGTAAAGGGGCCTTAATCATATCAATTTGTTTTTTTGCTGATGATAGTCTTCTATTTTGCAAAGGTAAACAAAATTCGTGCAAATTGCTTTAAAAAACTATTAGCAATTTCTGTAAATCTTGAGGACAACGTATAAATTTTCATAAGTCATTCATGATCTTTTCTTCGAAGACTACGAGTAGGAAAAAATATATAGCTCAAGCAACCTTTAATATTCCTATTAGGCAATCGTACGGAAAATATCTAGGTTGTCCTTCGGTTAATTGACAAAACAAAGTTGAATTGTTCTCGCCAATTCTTGTAAATGCAATAGAAAACTTTCTAATTGGAACGCATATACTTTATCGAAAGCTGGAAGAACGATACTCATTCAGACTAATTTAGAATATTCACCTGCACATATTATGTAATGCTTCCTAATGCCAAAAAAAATGGCGGAACAGCTAGTTAGTATAAATAGAAAATATTTTTGGAAGCTAATAAGTACATTCAAAGCTACTTGCAAGTTCGTTACCAAACTTAAAATTTTTCACTCCACTCATGTATATGTTTGATGTGTTCCTTGTGCTCAAGTGCAGTGTTCCCGACTTATTTTTGCTTAAGTCAAGGTTTAGTTGGTTAATCCTAGCAACTCGCATTCCCATGCTCAATTTATCATTACTTAGCTAATCTTGTGCGGTTCATCTCCCTATTTTGTGTCGCCCTTGGCTTGGTAAGGGTTGTAGTTACATAAGGAGGTGTTCCCCATTTATTTACTTCAATTCTTTTTGGCATTGGCTTGTTCGATATTCAAACTGCCCTAAGAGGGGTTTACTCTTCAAACACATATCATTTCCATACACATACAAGCAGGGGCGGAGCCAGAAAATATTTATAAGGGGTGCCGGTTTATTAATATTCTTGTTAACTTTATCATAAATTTAATCGTCTAATTATTTATTTTTACTTGTTTATTGAACTTTTATCTAAGCCCTTTTATGCTCAATCTAGTAGAAAAGATACTTATTAAATTTTTAATCCCACAATAAAATATAGAATGACAATGTACTACAAATAGTGTCACTAAAGCGAGGTTTAGTGGACTTTAAATGTAGGCAACTTTCCTTATGCACGGGAATGTATGAAGATATTGATTGTGACATACCTAAAAAAGAACATTTTGGAAGAGCTAGTAATGAAATATAAAGATAAAAAGAATATGAAAACGTAAATTTATAAAACTATGCATTGTTGAAAATATATTAAACTATTTATAAATGTATAATTCTCACAAGGGTGAATTAAATTACAAAATAAAAAGTAAAAGAAGGAAAATAATAGAAAATTAGATAAACGAAAAGAAAATTGTAAACACAAAATTGGCCAAAAAAGTCAAAATAATCAAGAAAGAGCATCTTAGGATTCAAACTTGGGACCATGAACACATACATATACTCCCTTCAAGGTAACTACCATCCTACCATGAGATTACTCATGCATGATTCTAGACAAACTTTTACTTATTTTTTCTGGAGCATAGGGGGGGCCGTGGGCCCCGCCACCCCCCCTCTAGCTTCGCCCATGCATACAAGGTGCTTAAGGGGCAAGAGTGTCGCACGACTCATGTCGATCCATGTAGGTCAACCAACCTTTTCGTTATTTTCTTTTCTCAATTTTTTGTGCTAGTCTCTTTCGGGAATAGAACGGCCCATAAATGGGGTTACCCTTCCAACAGGAGTTACTCCATATGCAACAAGGAGTTTAAGGGGAAAGAGTGTCGTACCATTCATATCAGCCGTGTAGGTGTACCAAAAAATTTTTTTCTTTTTCCACTTTTCCGATTTTTCTTACTTAGAGCATGGATATACAAGAGGCCAAAACTTCCCTCCTAAACAAAGACCATCGCATTAACAGGCCAGAAGTGAAAGTTCTAAGGAAACCTTATAGTTGTAAATACATGTGAGGTTATTACATTTAGGCAAGGTAACAACCACGCAAATAGCTTATCATGCCCTCACTAACCATTCCTAACTAAGCAATTACACTATTCAAGCAGTCATCAACACAACATGTATAAAACTACCTCCAGTTAGAAGTTTTCAAAAAATTTACCTTTTCTCAGTTATATTCTTGTAATTTTTCTTTCTCTTCCAAAATTTGACAATCACGTGTGTCACCTCACCCCCACACAAAAAACTCTACAGTGTCCTCATTGGATATAAAGTGGCACGTCACAAAAGAAAAAAAAAACACATACACACACACACACACGCACAAACCTAGCATGTATGCCACCCCCACACCCACGTACACAAAGAAGGCCTACAATGTCCTCATTGGGTACAGAGGCAAGCATGCATCCAAAAGAAAAGGGAAACACACCAAACGAAAGCCAAGAAAACAATCTCGCTATACAACTAACCGTATTGAAAAGAGAAGGGAACAAGATTACCTAGAAAGTCTTCATGTCAACTGATAACGTATGGCTCATTCCACAATCACCAGACAACGCATAGTTTGGGGAAACAATGCTATCCAAACTATTAGAAATGTTCAAGTAAACAAAATAAAGGGAACGAAAAGGAAACGGAATACCGTGCTTACAGTGTTTACACAATTTGTTCACGTTCCCTTCAATTCAAGCATTGGGAAAATCTTGGAATGGAACACTCTCCACATCTGTAGCTCTTGGGTACTCAAGGAAAGGTTTTAGCCTCTACCCATTCACCTTCCACACAGACTCACTAGATGGATCTTTTATCTCAATTACACCTGAAGGAAGCACTAGGGTCACCACAAAAGGACCAGTCCACCTAGATCTCAATTTTCCTGCAAACAGATGCAGCTAGGAATTGAATCATAAAGTACTTTTTTGTCCAGGGGAGAAGGTCTTTTTGTGTATTATCTTATCGTGTAAAATTTTCAACCTCTCCTTACTTAATCACCCATTTCCATAGGCTTCTCTCGTACTCTTCAAGGTTAAGTGACAGGGCTTTCCAAATACAGCTCTATAGGGAGACATCCCAATGAGGGTCTTGTGCGCAGTTCATTAGGCCCAAAGGGCATCAATCAGTTTAATAGACCAATCCCTCCTAATTTTTGACACAGTTTTTTCTAAGATCTATTTTATCTACTTGTTGGATACCTCCGTCTAGCCATTTAATCATGGGTGGTAGGTGGTGGTGAGATTGTGCACCACTGAGTACCTCTTCACTAAGGTCTCAAAAGATTTGTTGTTCAAATGTGTGCCTTGGTCACTAATAATAGCTCTAGGTACTCCAAATCGTGCAAAAATGTGTTCCATAAGGAACTTGGTCACTACCTTGGCATCATTCTTTTTAGTAGGGATGACCTCTATCCATTTAGACACATAATCCACAACAAGGAGAATGTATTCATTCCCAAAAGAGTTAGGGAACGATCCTATGAAATCAATGCCCCACACGTCAAACACATCACAACAAAAATCTCATGTTGTAGGGGCATCATGTCTCTCTTAGTAATCTTGTTCAAACTTTGGCACCTAGGGCATCGTTGGGCATAGTCATGAGCATCTCTAAAGATTGTTGGCCAGTAGAACCCACTCTGAAGGACTTTATAAGTTGTTTTCTTATCACTATAGTGTCATCCACAAGGTTGGTCGTGGCAGGAAGAGAGGATATCCATAATGGACTCATTGGGAACACATTTCCTAAAGATTTGGTCAGGACAGTATTTAAATAAGTAAGGTTCATCCCACACAAAATTCTTCACAATGTGAAGAAATCGGTCCCCGACATGTTTATTCCAATCACTAAGCATCTCTCCAGTTACCTTAAAGTTCACAATGTCATCGAACCAAGGTTTCACCCCCACACTAAAGAGTTGCTCATCAGGAAACTGAACATAAATAGAAGCGACAGTCACAATATTGAGCATAATCCTAGGTAGGTGGTCCACGATAGGGTTTTTAGCCCCATGTGTCTCTAATCTCACAATCAAACTCTTGCAACAATAATACCCACCTAAGTAACCTAGGTTTGAAATCTTTTTTTCCATCAAATATCGCAAGACAGAATGATCAGTGTATACTATGGCATGAGAACCAAGCACGTAAGGTCTAAACTTCTCGAAAGCATAAACAACAGTTAAGAACTCTTTCTCAGTCACAGTGTAATTAATTTGAGCATCATCCAAAGTATGACTAGCATAGTGAATCACAACAGGTTTATTATCAATTCTTTGTCCAAGCACAACACTAATAGCATAGTCAAAAGCATCACACATAAGCTCAAAAGGCTCTCCCCAGGTGGGAGGCTTGAGAATGGGACATCAAGTTCATAAATACCATGCTGAGGAAATTAGGACATCAAGTTCTTAAATTTTTCAAAGGCTTTCCAATACAACTCTCCTACCTCTTGTCTAAATTACCAAATTGAATTCCTTAATTGCACGACCAAGGAGTTAGGAAAGTACTTTTTCGTGAAGAATCCCAAGAAGTATGGACCTAGGTTTGACGTTGTATATCCACCGCTTGGTAGCGTCCTTAAGAGCAAAGGGTAAGTATTTGAGGAGCACATAGTCAAGTGGGACTCCCGGAGGGGTCACCATGCTCAGGTATTCCTTATATTATGTGGTCCATATTAAGGCCAACCCTGTACCTAGGGGTTGGCATAACAGGTAACCGCTTTTGAGGTTTTTGGATTTTGAAAAGCTAAACCGCAACCGCAATATGCGGTTAACCGTTTTGCGGTTAACCGCTTTTGAAATCTGGAAACCTAAACCAAACCTCGAAACAGCAATTTAGAAGCGGTGTCGGTTAACGAATTTTAAAATCTTAAAATTTACTCGGTTAACATACACGGTTTATGATTAACCAATTTCCTGAAAATTTACAATAACATTTATGAAAATAAATGCAATCATATTACTAATAAATTCATATTCCGATACGACGATACGCGGTTAAATTAAATTCATATTACTAATAAATTCTTTTTTTTTCAACTTAATTGAGAGCGGTTAACCGAGGTTAACCGCTTTATGAAAATCCAAAACCTAAACCTAAACCGCTTATAGCGGTTTGGTTAACCTAAACCGCTTTTATGCAAAAATCAAGGGGTTAACCGCATTTTGCGGTTTGGTTTATGCGGTTTTGCGGTTCAATTTGCGGTTTAGGTTTATGATGCCCACCCCTACCTGTACCTGTGGCAGGTTTTGGGTATGATGTTGTCGAGGGTCAAAGGTCACTCTAGCAGGGAGTGTAGGCAACACAAAACACGAAGGTGGTGGATCACAGGAAGGGTACAGTTGGTCGTGAAGAATCACTCTACGTGCGTCATCAACCATCTAAATTGTTGGGTCAACGGAGGGTTTCTCTTTTCTAACCAATCCGTTAATTACTACGTGGGCTATTAACCCAAACCTCAGGCTGTTGTGTTTTCTATCTTTTTCGTGGTTTCTTAATTTATTTTTTTTGGGTTTTTATTTTATAACTAATCTTAAGAAAATAGTAAACTATTCATAAAACCAATAACCTAATTAATCTACCAAGTAACGTCATCCCCAACAACGGTGCCATTGTTTGATTGTGTATTTTAGGGTTTAGTAGGGTTGTCGTATCCACAGGGATGGTGTCTAGGTAATCGAGGCATTGGTTTGGTAAGATTTTCAAAGTCTAAGGCTGTAAAGTATGCAATAATAACTAATTTAACCTAAGTACAAATTGGAAACATGTAACACGAAAAACTGCAAATAGTAAATTCAACTAAGTTATGACGTAATTTGAATATCAAAATTGACAATGAACTACGAAATATGATAGATACTGAAATTAGGGAAAGAAAACTTAACCTGACATTCTTTGCTTAACTTTAATTCTCGAACTTGAATCACGAGTTTTTCTCAAACAAACAAGAAAAAGCGTGATTCGGATTACTAAGATTGTTCGAATCCTCACTTGAAAGGAGAATTCGAGTAACCTTAATCCTCCTCTTTCACTAAAAGTTGGGGTTGGGGTGAAAACTAAGAACAATAATACCAAATTGTGACTAACAACTCTAACAACGCGTTAACTAGAATAAGAAAATTGCAGAACTCATACAACATTCAAGAAACTAAAGAGAAAGGAAGAAACTTTAGAAAAGATAAACTAAAGTGTTCGTTCGCAGTTTAGTGCGGGTGTATTGTCATATCCACAAGGAGTTGGGACTTCCTATCCTAAGAATTTAACGAGCTCTAACTTTTAGGTTTGATATTCAAGGTTTTTGAACATTGAAAGACACATAGACTAAAAGATTAAAAAAAACACAAAGAAAAGGGAAAGAGTTCGAGGGTAATACCGAGCCAACCTAACGAAAGACTAAACATGGATTTCGTGGTTTTAGAGGTGATCGATATTCGGTAATTAGATGTAAGGATCGCATAGAAAGCTAGCATCAAC
This sequence comes from Portulaca oleracea, assembly GCA_029582165.1. NCBI lineage: Eukaryota > Viridiplantae > Streptophyta > Magnoliopsida > Caryophyllales > Portulacaceae > Portulaca > Portulaca oleracea. The sequence continues at coordinate 14,454,331 of CM055869.1, read as the reverse complement.
TTCCCTCGCCAGATGGGTAAGTTGATGCATACTTTTCAAAGCCCCGTCATCATTCCTGTGTATGACCGTCCTTGATAGTATACGAACACAATCCTAATTGATCAATTCTGAATCCCTCTCGCCAGAGTTAGGATTCGGAATCGGTCACATCTCCCTAGAATTCCAATTTGATTTTTGGAAGGATTCATAACCTCCCTACACCCGAAATCCTCCAATTATCGAGTGGAAAATTAGGGTGGAACATCTATTTACCTCATTATTCACACTAATCCCGCCAATCCAAGCTTAATCCTCCATTAAGGGTCTCAATTACCCCATGACCTAGAAAACCTAGCCACTGATCATGATAATTATCAAACTAAGCAAAAACCCTAATACCATCTAACAACCCTAATAACAATTAACCCTAAAAACCCTAAACAAACCTAACCCTAAAGATTGACCCTGAAGAAGACAAGACCCTAAACCTAATCCTAATACTCGGCTAAAACAAACAAAAGGAAAACTAAACGTACTGTCTATACATACTCACTGACCGAAAATAAAGAGAAAGAAGAAAAATAAAGAAATAGGGGACGAGAACATAGGAGAGAAATAGGAAATAGACAACAGGGGAAGAATGACAGAAACAAAGCAACAAAAACAGGGGGAAATAAACATATCATAATCGACAAAACCATACAAATCAATTCCAAAAATTTGCAACCAAAACAGTAGATTCCAACAAAAATCAAGGAATATGTTCCATAGTTGTCCATCGTGGAAAGAGAGCCTTAATTGGAGTAAATGAGGAAAAGTTTTTCTATTTTTAGGATTATAACTTGATGGTGGTATAAAATTGAAAAAATAGGGTAATAGGTGGAGTATACTACTATCCAACAATAAAAGTTGGTATATCAGCATTTAATTTCTCTAAAGATCAGGATATTTTGATCCAAAAACCATTTTAAATAAGGTATTGCAAATAAGACAAGTCACGTCAACCTCATCACTTATTATATAATTTTTTAAATATATATTATATGTATGGTAGGTAGAGTAGGATAAAGTGTTGCGATATAGTTGGATTAGTGGAATATAATTGGATAAAGTCGGTCAATGGGATAATTTCATCCCACCACACTAAAGAACTACTGAGAAAAGTAATTCAATATTTTTAGTTAAAATCAAAGTTTGAGGTTTATTCAATGAATGTTAAAGCTAAAATAAGAAAAGAGTAATTAATATGTCATTGGGATTGTAAACTAACAAATCATATGAAAAGAAACAAGATAGTTAAAAGGTCAGACAAAAAACAACTGAGGGAGTATCTCTAATCTCTATGTGAGTTGTGAAGCATATCAATTATAATATACATCATATCGTTCGAGATTTCTGTATTTGAGTTTCCCTGCATTAAAAATTTTGTGTCAATTTTTATTTATGTTATTACCTTCGTTATTGTTTGTAATGCTTACACTGTCCAGAAAATCTACCAAAAGAGGTGAGGGGTAAGTCATCGGGGCAAATGAAGTACATGTAGCTCCTTCCCTACATTGAATTAGTTCTTTAGATTCAAAAGAAAAAGAAAAAAAACTCAGCTCTATATCTGGATTATTTTAAAGAACATTTACTATATTTGGACATAATAATTTTTTTCATTTATATTGGATGTACCCAATTTCAAACATTATGAATATTCAGTGTCAAAATTGATGGGGTGGAAAAACTAAGGGTTCTTGGACATCAATAATATCAACTTTGGGGGTATTGGATATTAATAATACAAACTATTTTGTCGGACACTAGCAGTATGAACTATTGACATACTTTTTTCTAGCATACACCGATGAATTCTTATGGTTTTAACTTATCGAAAAGATGTGACTCCATAATATGTGACATGAAAGACATGTTAGTGTCCACGTCAACATTTTCTACCCAACCTCCACCTTCCACGTCGCACATCATGAAGCCACGTTATCTTTCTGATGAGTTAAAACTATAACAACTCGGTCGTGTAGCGTTGGAGGAAAATAGGTCGATAGTTGGTACTATTAGAGTCCAAGAAAATAGTTGTATTATTAGTCTCCAATACCCCCAAAGTTGATATTAATGGCGTCCAATAATCCAAAAATTAAACATCAACTTTTCAAACCGATTTTCCATATTATCAATTTGGATTATTGGATAATAATAATACCAACTTTGAGGGTATTGACCGATAATAATCCCAACAATTTTGTTGGATACTAACAATACCAACTATGGATCTATTTTCCGCTAATAGTACGCCACCGAGTTGGTAAGTGTTTGACTCGATGAAAAGATGAATTGTCGCCTAATTGTCTGTGCTGGAGGCTGGAGCAAGTGGAAAAAATGTTGATTGTCACTCGTTTTTGTCAATTAAGTAGTATTGACCAATTTAGCTAAAAACAATTAAAGTTTTATTTTTACATTATTGTTTTGCTAAGTTGGTTAATGTTGCTTACTGGCAATGTGGTAGATAACGTTTTTTCTACTTGTCGGAGCCTTTGGCTCAGAGAATTAGGGGACATATCATCTTTCTCATGAGTCAAAACCTTACTAACACAGTATTGTACTATTATTGAAAAATATGTCAATAGTTGATACTACTAGTGTCCAACAAAATTATTCGTATTATTATCGGCCAATACCTCCAAAATTTATATTATTGTTATCCAATAACCCTATCAATTTTAATCCGTTTATGCAAGAGAGTGAAGAGACAATATAGTAGTGGTGCAAAAAGAGCAGTCAAAATCTAGCCATTTGGATATAGGTGTATATTTTGACAAATGGCAGTCCTTGAGTTCCCCACAGACATTGGCAGCCTAATAGGAAACATACTCCATCCCTTTCATATTAATTGTCGTATTTGGAAATCATGTAGTTAAATTTTAAAATTTTCGACCATAAATTTCTCAATATATACAATGAGTTGCTATGTAAAATTACCACCATTAGATTCGTAACGAAAAATACTATCATAAAAGTATAATATTACAATTGTTAATAATATATTATGCAAGAAATTATCAATCAAAGAGTGACATTGAAGATCATGAAAATCAAAATTATGACAATTAATATGGAACGGAGGGAGTATAATATTGGAATCAACTATTAAAAGCAAAATAAAAAAATAGTTGTCACTTTCCTATTCCCAATATCTAATTCAATTATTTTACATTATTTATTAGAGAGAAAAAAAGACAAATGCAATTGAGATTTTGTAGTTATTATAGTTATATATTGGTATGTGTGAAAACTCTAATCCCGTCAATTAATTTGAAATGAAGGGAGCAGTTAACTAGTTATCAATAAAACTAGTTAGGTCTTTCACAAATTTAAATAATACTAGTTATACAACTCATTCTATGGATGGATTAAGGTTATGTTCTTTTATAATATATAATAAATATATCTTATCTATTCCATTCTTAGTAACTTTATCTCATCATTTTTCATTATATATATTTAAAAGTTCATATATTTAATAAAAATTGTGACTAATGTAACTTGTCTTATTCACAATATATTCCAATTTATTTTAAATTTTTTATTTACTTAATTAAACTTTTTTCCCTATTCATTATTACATTACACTAATTATCTCTCTAGACCCTAGTATATAACTATAAAAATATCACAACTATTCAACTATATATTTTATTAATTAATATTTAAAGATTTTTTTTTAAAAGTGACTTGTGTTTCAAAATGGAGGTTATACAAAACATTGCAAAAAATTACTCAGAGGTATCCCAAAATATGGGGAAATGTTTTATTGGTACCCCAACTTTTCAAAACTCATTTTGGGGTATCCTTACTTTTTGGGTTAGTAATTATAAGATGCTTTTCAGGCTAAAGTCTGATCAATCTTGTTGATTGACGAAATACCTTTTCTTGTTGAAAGAGAAAGACGCTCTTGCCCTTCCGAAAGCTAATGTTTACTATTTGCATTAAATGCTTCTACCAAACTAGAGTCAATTCTGTGATGCTTCTCATTTCCATCGAGATTCAATTCCCTTTCCCTTTCAATCTCCATGTTGCGCTTCTTCTGCTACCTCAAATAGGGTTTCGTAGCGGACAATCAAATTGGGAAAGAAAGTTTTGTTTTTTTTTTGTGATAGTGGATTATTGCTGACTGTGTAGGAAAGCAAACGCCATTGTCAACCACCCACTGCAGTCGACAATGATTATTGAGTGTTAATGTTGTTAAAATTCAATGTTAGTTAACCAAATGCATACCTTCATTGACATTTTCCCTAGCTTCATTTTAATGGCTTCCACTGCTATTGCTTGTGAGGGAGAGAGAAGAAGACATAGAGAAGAAGACAGAGAAACGACATTTAGCAGGGGAGGGGGTGCTTCTTATTTGCAAGAGCAAATGAATAAAAGTTAGGTTTTGTAACAACAAAGGGTATTTCAGTAAACTCAAGTCCACAATCCACTTCCCACCTAAAATCTATCGGAAACTTCAACACTTCGGCCAGAAAAGAATCTAATAATTCTTAACCCAAAAAGTAAGGGTACCTGAAATGAGTTTTGAAAAGTTGGGGTAACAAAAAATAGTTTTCCCAAATTTTGGAGTACCTTCGAGTAATTTTTGGAAAACATTGTCCTCATTTTTAGACTATAATTAAATAGAAGTCCACTTCAAACAGTTACGACTTCACCTTCTAATCTTCTATGCATGGAGTTTGACTGGATTGTTTCTAAACTATGCGTGTAAAGTTTATTTTATAAGAGTGTATTTGGCTGACAAAGAACCCTAGGAAAATCAAATATTGTAAAAAATTTCCTAGAATTTTAAATTGTACACCAAATGTAGTAGAGTAAAGTTTTCAAAGAAAATTTTCCTCTGGAAATCCCCAGGAAAAATATCCCTGAGGTTGTTGCCTAACGCACTCTTAGAGGGAAAATGAATATCTTTGTTTTCTTGAAATACATAACTGAACAAACTCAATGAAATACCTTGCAAGGTCCTTTAAGACAAGGGATTGCCAACAAATTGGACATTCTCGACTTTGTTGTGACCGAGAAAAGGCTCCATAGAATTAGTTAAAGAAAAGGCTCTTCTTATTGGTGTTAATTGAAGATTACAGTATGCTAAAAGCGATCTCTATTGCTTCACCAGTCTTGAGCTTGTCCGTGAGTTAAGAACATTCGATACACTTTCTAGAAATATAAGTTACCTACGAGGTTAAAAAGACAATTTTGAACCAAGGCAATTTTATTTTTACATTGCAATTAATTAGCATGATGTAATTTTCACAGCTGAAAATTGCATTTTTTCGCTCTGCAAATTGTATTTTCTAACCTGAAAATATTCATGAAAAAGTATTCTCTTTTTTCTGAAAATTGCATTTTCTGGCTATTTTACAATTTAAATATAAGTCTGTTTACTAATATTCAAATACAAAATCTATATTTTTTATAAATAAAAATATAGATTGTTATTTGCCAAGTCCATCTAGCAAGGTGACACAAAATTTCCTAATTGTGTAAGAAAGGGGGGAGGGAATTGCCTATGATATAAGATAAAATTATATTAAATCAAATATTCTTCACTTTGGAAAAGATACACAACAAAGATAATCCTAGTCATGAAAAATCTAGGTTCAAAAAAATAATCTAGGTTTTTCCAAGACCACCTTAAGGCTCCATTCTTTTATACGACTGATTGGTTGCGGTTCCATACCGCACCACAACCCATCAGAATCTACCATTTCACTTTTCATTTCTCTTTTTATTAAAAGTTACACTTTTTCATTTAAAATATCCAAAATTAGAAAATAAAGAAAATGAATCCACTTTTTGTACAAACACAAAATGCAAAAATAAATGTGATTATTTTTGACAAACATAATTTCTTTTTTCAATAAAAAATTCCATCCTACTTTTGCAATTATAATTTAAAATATATCAACCCACTTACAATTATTTTCACCACAACCTTCCACATTCCACCACAATTTTCCACAATCTACCACACTTTTCAAATTTTCATCACAACACCACAAGCAACGGCAAAAAAAAAAAAGGGGCCTAAACAGGGGGGAATGGGAAAATGAGAAACAGTGTACATTGTCCAATGTCATCAGTATTATTCCCATCAGCATTTAGATTTTGCTTGCTGTGATACATGTTCAACAAATACGTACATGTCTCCATTTATTACTGCCATACACACCTTTCATCATGTAACCTTTTTATGTAAGGCTTCATCTTTTGATTGTCCTCTGTGCAAGGCACACTTTCAGTTCTTTTTCTTTCTGCCTTCTCAAAACACATCAGAGTATCAGACACATAGAAATCTAGGATAATAAACCAACTAACCAGGTTGGTGCACACTCGAGGAGCAGGGGATGTGCAACCCATATGGCCATAATAAAACAATTACATGGCCTTGACTGGGTCACAATTCTAGAAAGAGATAGTAAACACAATCCACCATAGGAAATTCCTTACAACAAAGCTTCATCCATACATAGAGTATGAGAATCCAAGATCTCTTTGATAAACTTCATGTTCTATATCATAAGTCACTGGTATCCTACTTAATTATGTATGATTCAACACATTTCTCTATCTCAGTTTCATGCATTTGTACTCCAAAAAAGAGCGAGGATGCAAGATTTTCTCACTTGGTCTGAACTAATGAGCTTTAGCTCCCCTCAGTTATCAGTTACCACATCTATCTACTTAAAATGCCACAAACCAATCTATCTACTTAAAATACCATCTCATCAACTGAAATGGAGCCTCAAGAACGAGTCCCATTGGTTTCAAGCAGGTTTAGGTTTAGGAAGATCAAACTGTAAACAGTCGAGAATTTTTTGTTTTCTCTTGATTTGGGTTGGGGGTGATAAACTGAAAATCAATCATCAAACTATTATAACTTGATGGATCATAAATACATACATCATCAACGTGAAGAAACTAGTTTGTGTTCCTGAATCCAAAATTCAAAGTCTAATTAAAAGCCAAAGAAACCAGTCCTGCACAATACAATTGGAATACTTGACTATCTAGTACAGAAAAGATTAGCAACTTGGCAAACAGACTGGCTCACTATATTGGTTCCATTCAGTACTTTTGAGGAGGCTGTTGGGTAGGCAATAGTCCGAAGCGTTTCTTTAACAGCACTCTCTGCCTTGAGTACTTGTCATCCGGGGAAAAACGAGCTGCAATGTGACCGCAATGTCAAAAGATAGCTAGCTCAAACAAATTTCGAGCATGTTACATGTGATTCAAAACAGACATCAAAGAACTGTAGAAGCATAATCAGCCACCATTTTCATTACTATAAGAGTGTCTATAGAATCGATCCTTTGCAATGTGACACACACTACTACCAAGAAGTTTAAGATAATTTCATTACCATAGGCATCCGTACAACATGAACAATTGGCTACATATACTTGACCTTTTCATGTACTTTCATTGAAAGATTAAGAATCAAACAAAGCAATTTCATAGCCCAATAATCTGAAAGCTTAATACATACTCCCAAAAGTGTCGTATCTCACTCTGACAAGCTTTAGGCTCATTTTACAATTTCTCCACACTAAAAACATCAGCGCACTACTAGAAGTCAAAATTTTGATGTTGCTATTGATTTCATCCACAACATCCGCCTCTAGGCCCTTTCAATGTTGCTTTTGATTTCAGTTTCTATACTCAAAGGATATACTAATATTTCGCATTCGTTTAAGACAAGTCAGCCACTATCTCATCTTTATTTTGGTCCCAAATTTTGAATAATGAAATCATGCAAACCCCACATAGCAAATAACTTCTGTACTATATATTGGAACATGATAGGGAAAAATCACTTGTAAGACAAGTAATGTTACCTGGGTGTGCTGATTGTGTGGCCAATCCAAGAGGGGTCTCCTTCTGTAAGTATAGACGACAGAAACATAATACGTAAGTAAGTATTATTGAATTCGTTAAAGAACTAATCTTTTCAAGTAAGCTTGATATGGAACATCCAGATGAAAGCAGAACCCAACCCAGGTTTCAATAGACAGCATGAAAACCCTAACTTGAAAAATTTTCTGGAACTAAAAACTGAACCCGACACACGAACGTTATAGAAATCATCGAATTTGAACGAGAATCAAAACCAACAGGGAAAGGGGAAACGAAGCTCAAGTTACAGAACGTAATTTGTGGAAATAAATTGCGAAAAAGAAAGCAGCAAAATTAATCAGGAAAACACAAGCATGAAGAAAAAGGAAGAATGGAAAAGGGTAAAGGGTGGACCTTGGTAGTGTAGACCTTGTCGCCATTGTCGTTGATGTAAAATTGCAGATACATTTTCAATCACTCTGTTTTCTCTTGGCGGGAGCAGCAGCAGCAGCAGCAGCAGCAGCAGAAGGAAGTTCGATGAAGAGACAAATATGGAGCTCGCGGCGCCAGGAATCCCTAAAGCATCATGTTTATATAAGGCGACGCAACTCTTCGTCCTGTGGGCTTTTGACTTAGGCCAGGCCCATACAATGCTGAAATAATCTTCGTTCTGTGGGCGAAAGTATTCTCCGTCCAGGTAAATGTTTTCATGGGCCTGGAATAGTCCTCGTCTCAAAGCTGGCAAAATTTTGTCCAATTCAAAATATTTGAATTATCCAGTCCAAAAGAATTGGATTTAGACATAAATTTTTTATCCGAATTTTGATTTGACCGAATATTCGAATATAAAATTTTTCTTTTTTCTATTATCCGAATCCATTTTAGATCCGTCCGAATCGTCCGACTCGATCCGACCCGTAGTAAAATCGAATCTAGATATAAATTTCTCATCTAAATTTTGATATTGACAAAAATTTGTCCGACCCGAGCTTACTCGAACCCGAAGTCCTACCTAGCTCTCTTTTTTAATTTCTACGCTTTTTTTAATAGAGAAACAAAATCAAAAAGAAAATTTGATTTGAATAATTCCTATTTAAGGACACTAGAAACTAAAACTAACAATTTACTACATTAGTCCCTGTTTTGCACCAATTATACCGTACAAAAAAATTAATCTACTTGAATCCACCACAAGTATTAAAGTAGGTCAATCTTTTACGTGATGAATTTGTGTAAAAAGATGATAAATTTAAAAACTCTAATGAATTTTATAATAAATATTGATATATTTTTTTTAAGATTTAACACTTTAGTGGACGTAAGTAGCTTCTCCAGGACCTACTATATAACAATTGTCATATTTTGAACCTCTTGGATTATAATAGACCACGGTTGAGTTAATGAAAATAGATTGAGTTTCTGACATTAAAGGATTGCCCAATACAACAAGGGATCATAAAATACTAAGAGGTACTTAGATGTTCAAATTTGTAAAAATTATGGGGACCGTCCCTCTTTTTCTCTCCTCACTCTACACCAAGAAGAAACATAGAAGGACTGGGGAATGACAGTGGTGTTCTAAACCATGGTTGGCAATAACGTCAACCGAGGATGTACTGAATATCAATCCATGGTTAACGATATTGACATCCATGATTTAGCACTGACTACATCCATAGAAATCATATATCTTAGCCTCCTTTCTCTATATTCATTCACTCATTCATCTCGATCTCAACGAAATCCCAGATAGTTTTTTACCTTTTTGTAACTCTTGATGCGACTGAGAACTCAACAATTAGGGCAACATTTCATTGCTCCATTCGGTTGTTGTTCGGTTCATTAACAGAATCAAATTGGGATTTGTTTGGATATTTTCACAATTAGGCTATTAGCAATGGTGTCAAAAATACCAAGAATGGATGAGAGAAAATGGGGAAATAAAGAAAAATAAAAAAGAGACATACTCAAATATGTTGCAGCATACTTTCACCATTCTAGGAACGGAGGAGAGAGAAAGAGAGATAGCGATATTAGGAGAGAGAAAGATATTAAATCAAATTTATTTTCTTTTATCTTTTCTTTTTTTGTACTATTTTAATAATTATATGACTCATTCCTCACCTCATTTCTCAACTCATTTTTCACCATTAACAATACTCATTCTCCACTATATATTAAAATATTATTAAATCTACTATTTATGTACTTGATGCCCTCCATTTTGAAGAATGACATTGTGAATAGCATTAGGGCATTGGTTAATTTGGTTTGATTTGATTAATTGGGGTAATGGCTTATAGAAGAAGACATGAGGTAATGATGTCATCGACATTCAAGGAGATATATCATCACAAGATTCACAACCATGATAATGATAATCATGGAAATGATGATCATGAAAACAAGTCTCTAGTTGCTCAATCAATGAAAGCTTCAACTGCTCATCGTGATTCAGTTGTTTATGGATGTAATGAAGATCAATCCATTTTTGATACAGTATTGACAACCATGGTTAGCATTAACTACATCCATAGTTGACAATATTGACAACCACTATTTAGAACACCACCCTCACTCTCCCCTATGCGCAAAACAGGGCATGTAGACCTGGCAATTCTCAACCCGACCCGGAAACCCAACCCAGACCGACCCACAAAAAGTGGGTTTTGAACACGAATTTCCGACCCGGGACCCGAAAATGACCCAACACAAAGAACCCGGTAAAAATGGGTCAGGTCGGGTCAGGTTTGGGTCGACCCGTTGGGTCAGACACTTTAGTTTTAAGTGTTTTGTCTACTTTGGCCTTGTGCAAAAAAAATTGGTCCATTTCATGAAAATTAAGGCCCAAAAGTAAAATATTGGGTGACTTTGGAAAGCTACGCGTAGATAGAGACATACAAATGAAATAATCAAATAACAAATGACCAAAACAAAACCCTAACACTGTCACTTACTCACTCTTTCATAGGGCTGTCAAAAATCTGGGTTCGGGTCGAATACGGTTCGGACATCGGACAAAAAACGTTAAACCCTGACCCTGTTCGAATTAACAATCGGACACTTTTTCCCAACCCGGACCTGGCCCCGGACCCGGATGTCCGATGTCCGGTTTACCTATGCTTGACAGTTGACACTTGACACTTGACACGACGGTGCTTTACCATTACATCGGACATCCGGGTCCGGGTCGGACCCAATTTTTCACTTCCCGCCCAGGCCTAGCAAACACTGCATACTCATTTCCTTCTGAAATTCGGACAAACCCGGACCCGATTTGGCAAACCCGAACTCGGTTCGGATTGAAAATCGGACATGTTCGTTTGTCTGGATTTAAAATTCAGACGCAATTTTGATGTTCAGACCCGGTTTTTTCCGGGTCGAACAGTTTTTGGACAATTCTACTCTTTCAGTGAACCCTCAAACTCCTGTAGTCCCGCCTCTCTCCTCTCTTTCAGTAAAATAGTGTATTATTGTCAAAGGTCAAAATTCAATGCATTATTATCCAATACACCAAAAGTTTAGTATATTAGCATCCCAAAACTCTATATTCATAAGTATTGTTGTTCGTGATTGTTGACGTAAACCGCATAATACTTGTAGACTTGAAGATTGCCAAATTTTGTCCCTTAGGTATATATTAATATGTCTATACAACTATGACATATCGTGGTGGTCGAACTTGGAATGGAATGATACATTACACAGGTGTCTTTGACTAATTATAATCAATTTTATTAATTGTAAGTGACTGAGAAAAAGGGTGGTCATGACCGGTAAACCCGGCCCAAACCGCCCGAAACTGGAATACACCCGACCTGTATTTACCCGAACCCGAAATACACTGCACTGCCTACCAGTATTGACAAGTCTAAGGGCATGTATATAGCCAGTATCACAGACCAACAACCTTCACCGACCATCTCCAAACCTACAACTACCTCTAGGCGCCGCCCTGAGCCACTACACTAATCCGAGTCACCTAAAACTGCCCAAACTCAAGCCCAAAACTAACTCCGAACTACCCCTCTCCTTGTTCTATTTGCACCACCCAGGTTGGCTGCAGCTTCCGCCCTCACCACCACCACCGCCTCCGGATCATCTTCGACCAAAACCGCCCACCCCATTGCCACCCTTTGACCGACCGTTGACCGCCACTAATCATCCACCAGTCCTATGTTTCTCCTAGGTGCAGCGCGAAGAAAGCGAAAGGCAAGGATCCCGTAATTTTTACAAGTTGAAACCTTAAAGTACCCCACAGTCTGTTATGATCTCTTGGTAATAGTAGGTCATCCTTTGAGGTCAAAACCTAAATAGATTTGATGGTTACACGACATGACATCAGATAGAATCCTGAAAAAAAAAAAGGAAATTGGATTCTAATCATACGAACTTTTGGCCATATAAGACTTAATAATACGAACTTTCGATTAGGTTCTGAATAATATGAACTTTGACCCCCTGTTACAAGATAACACACCGAAGTTAAGATTTACTTAACTTTCGGTGCGATCTGGCGGCGGAGGGATGAATTTAGTCAATTTTGACTTGCCCAATCAGCATTAATTGTCCATGTCACCCACCCCACCCCCCTCTCTATTTCTCTCTCCCTCTCTCTCTCTCTCTCTCTTCGTTGCAGACCCCAACTTCTTCTTCTTCCTTCTTCTTCCATCATCACCCTCATACATCTCCACCACTATAAAACTTTCAAACCACCATTACTACCACCACACTTCACCATCGCAGCCACCAAAAAACCACCCAACCACCTTCACTTCCACCACCATCGCAGTCAACAATGGTGCTCACAATGGAGTGTTAATTCTACGTGCAAGCACAATTTCTCTATTCAGTGAGGCATTTTAATAAACACTTTAAGTGCATTCAAAACAGGGAGGACAAAATCAAAGAATACCTCGAAGAACAACTCCAAACTGGCAGACACCAATCTCAGGGGGATCGAGCAACACCTCGTCGAATTCCGGGTAACTAACTAGCTAGCTGAATTTCCCACGATTTTTCCAGGTTTCTCAAAAACCCTCTCATCAAAAATGAACAAAACAAAAAGGATTCGAAATACCAAGCAAGCAATTCAAAATTTCAAACCCCCAAAAGAGAGAAAGAAACCCAAAAACTAGTACATATGCCCAGAAATTCAAAGTTTCAGCCCCCAAAAACAAAAGAATATGGGAATGGGTAAACATATACTACAGCAAATAGCAAGCTCAGATTTGCAGAGGAGATAAAAAAAATTTCAACAATGGTGTTTTGGGGCGGATGGTGGTGGAAGTGAAGGTGGTTGGGTGGTTTTTTGGTGGCTGCGATGGTAAGGTGTGGTGGTAGTAATGGTGGTTTGAAAGTTTCGTAGTAGTGGAGATGGATGAGGGTGATGATGGAAGAAGAAGGAAGAAGGAGGAAGAAGAAGTTGGGGTCTGCAACGAGGAGAGAGAGAGAGAGGAAAGAGAAAGAGAGAGGGGGGTGGGTAATGTGGACAATTAATGCTGATTGGGCAAGTCAAAATTGACTAAATTCATCCCTCCGCCGCCAGCTAGGACCGCCACCGAGTTAAGTAAATCTTAACTCGGTGGCGTGTTACTGGGAGCAACAAGGGGTCAAAGTTCATATTATTCAGAACCTAATTGAAAGTTCGTATTATTAAGTCTTATATGGCCAAAAGTTCGCATTATTAGAATCCAATTTCCCAAAAAAAAATCACCTGCTTCTAGACTTGATCCTAGAAAAAAGAAAGGGAGATTTGAGGACAGAGGAAGCGAATTAGCAATTGCACGTTTCTAGTGCAAGCAATGGCCACATTGATGCGAACCCGTGCACTCTATAAGTATAGATCCCGTCACATTCCGATGCATTATTGTCAAGAAATAGATAAATGTTCAAATACTCAGATAGACAACATTGCCTCTTCCCTTTCTTTCTCTCTCCAATGTACTCTCAAATTGTAACACAACAATTTCCTACAAATGTTGAACAAATGTGATCGAGTGCTACTTTTAGAACGCAGCCCATCCAGCTGCAGAGCTACTAGTGGCCGTCGTCCCAGACCCTGCTTTCGATGGAAGACTCCGCTGCACATAATGCATCAGCAAAGATGAGGACGCCAGTAACTTCCACCATAATTCAAGCATAATGTACAAAACACATATATCACCAAATTCAATCTATTATTTGTATCTTCCACTGCTAACGGATTATGAAGTATGAATGGACAAGCAACAATTACGAGTTTCAGCATTTCCATTCCCAAATCTTACATCCATCGCCAGAATTAGGGGCACTCAAGTGTTACATAGAAGTCAAACCCATAGAAAGGGGAGTTTTAAATTTAGTCCAGCATAAAGTTGATTTTAAAGAGTTTGCAAACAAAGTGATCAATACACGTTTTGGAGAAACGAAATCAAGAATCAAGATGTGAACATATTGATTCTTAAGGACATACCTCAAGTTGAGTAAAATCTGACAACGGATCTGTGGAACGTCTCACACTTTCCTTTGGGCCTTTTAGAGTGGAGGTAATTCTAGCAGCAGCAGGGTCATTTGGTGGGGGTGGGAGAGGCGTACGGATCTTCCCTGAGCCACTTGGGGGTGGAGCAAGGCCCAACGTCTTTGCATTTCCAGAACTTGATAATCCTGCAGACTTTCCAACCGAGAGTAACCCTGCCCCACCTGCAGGCTTGTGCTTCACATTTATCCTGATAGTCTCACCTTCCTGTATCATAACATTACAAGATGTTAGTTGTGGTCCTTGTGGATATGTGAGCTAAAGATAAGAACAAGAGAACAGCAACTTGGGCACAAGCGAAAAGTTATTGGACATTTTCACAAATTTTGTAAAAGATCAGACATTAAAGCTTTCCCATCTAAAATAATACCACGTTATAGTTTACATGTCAACCCCTTCCATAGATCAGACATTTTCATTGACAGATATCGACATAACATATTCACCTACAAGATACAACTAAAATGGCCAAACAAATGCCTATTAAAAGCCTCAAAGTGAAGAGTCATCAAATGGCAGGCACTGCATCAAACAAGTTCCTTTCTACTCCTACAACGGAATTCTATCAGTGAACCCATGGGGGTAGAACTGAAGATGCATTAAGGCAAACCAGTCAAACAGAGATCAGACAAATAAAGGTCTTAAGCAGATACATGAGCTATCATCTCCACTAAATTGATTGCTTCCCATCTGTAATCTTGCCTATTAGCTTCACAAGCCAACAAACTAGTCCAGTAATTATCAACTCTGCAACCTGTTCACTTGAGTCTCGAATGATGCACCGATCTCACTAGTTAATCTAGATTCACATGACCATCCAGCAATCAAAGAGACCCACTGCCCGTTGATATTGACCTCAGCTTCACCATAAATTTGAAAAAAATGGACTGATCTAAGATTACAAAATTACAGAAATAAGGAGACTCAATCTCGTAGAACACAAGTGCAGATATATTCTTGCATCACATTCATTTTGGTTGAATAACATCTTGCTCTTTTCACTGATCATACTTTTATTTCTACACCTCAATAAAAAGTTAAAAGTATCATTTTTCACTGACCAACTGCAACAGAATCCCAAAGCTTAAATGATAAAACAGACCAATCAAACATAGAATACTACATCTTGCTAAAATTAAAATCCAACAAAGGCGCTAGGAGTGCACCATTGGTCGTCAAATACCACAAATTCAGTCACTATCAGCTACTACGTTTTTTCATCCCATCATCCAGGATCCCTTTATACTACAAATAATTGAGCTCAAATTCATCATCAATCACTAATAGCAAAGTCTATATCAACAGTCAGACCCAAAAAAAAATACACAGACAAAAAATTCGACTTTTAATGAAACGCAATCAGCATTGTAATTTCTCACGCAGCAGTGATCAAACAAAGATCACATTTGACGTATAATTCAACCATCATTCTAAATCAACTGTGATCAACCAATTGCATACTATTCTGTTCCAATGGGGAAACAAAAACCCTATCGACTAGCAACAATCGGATCAAAAGGA
The DNA here is from genome assembly GCA_029582165.1 of Portulaca oleracea. NCBI lineage: Eukaryota > Viridiplantae > Streptophyta > Magnoliopsida > Caryophyllales > Portulacaceae > Portulaca > Portulaca oleracea. The sequence continues at coordinate 14,438,430 of CM055869.1, read as the reverse complement.
GATGAGTAAAGATCAAGTAAAGCAATACCTTCAATCTATGATTAACAGCAGGATGAATATCAATATGGCCAGCGGGATCCCCAGCCTCCATTGCAGTCTCCTTCTCACTCTCTCTCATAACATGCTTCTCATGATCAGACAAGGCGACATTGAAATCAAAGGCTTCATTCCGCTCGGCAAACCCTAAACCTATGAATGCGTGCTTTCCACGTCCATCCTCGATCTTAAGCACAAAGTACCTGCTGGAATCGAGCGCCGGTTCCACGGACTGATCCCTTTGTCCAGGATTAACGAAACAGGCAGCGAAGAGGTCGCCGGAGGCAGGATCTTCGAGGCGGATCTCGGCGCGTGACTTGCAGGAGACGACGCGGAGGCGGCCGGACCAGATCTTGTCGGACTGGAGCCACTCTCCGCACTTGTAGCCGCCGGAGGAGGAGCGAGGGGGGATCTTGTACACGGCCACTTCGCGGACTACCAGGAGAGTGTGCTCGAAGGATTCGTCGTCTTCGTCGGCGGCGAATGAGGAGGAGGAAGGGGCCGCCATTGGCGGTGGCGGTGGATGCGGAGGAGAGAGAAAGTGGAGGAGGTGGATAATATGAAGGGAGGAAGGATGAAATTGAGGGAGAAGGCGTAGGTTGGAAGCGTGTTTGTGGGGTCAACTGTCAATTGCGGAAATTGGGAATTTGGATTTGGATTTGGTGCCTGAAAAAAAAATAAAAAATAGTCACCTGTTCCACACAACTACGCACTAGTGCGCTAATAATTCCTTCCTTCAGTCACTAAACTTTATTTTATTTTAAGCGGGAGCTCAAAGAGACATATTCAATCGATTCACTTTGAATTTTTAACTCCACTGATATTGAGAACTTCAAGCTTTTGCTAGAAGAAGGAAGAAGGGAAAGACTTTTCTAAAGTTCAAAGAATTTCAAGTTGCATGTAAGAATGTGATATCCAAATAATATATCAGAAAGAATGGCAAAAACGCGAGTTTGCTTGTTGAATCTTCATAGCAGGCTTTAGTTTAGATGGAGGAAATGACGCGCAGAGTGGCTAAGTTTGGTTGTGGTTCTGACTTCATTCGTGGGGATCCATGAACTGTTGATAAGCGACCTAAGGAGAATTGGCGAAGAAAAAGAAAATGTTAATTTTAGTGTTTTACGTTGTTGTTTTTGTCTTGTTGTTTAGCTGTGGTGTTTCTTTGTTGTTTGCTGGCTTTTGTTGTACTTTTTTTACGGTTTTCGCAACGCTGATGCTGTCTCTTTAGCCTCTTTTGGCTTTCAATAATTATAATAAAAAAAACTAGTATATAGCCTGCAAAATTTTGTTCGACTTAGAATATTCGAATTATTCGATCAGGAAAAATCGCGTTTAGACATATATTTTCGTTTAAATTTTGTTACTGACCGAATATCCAGACATAAAATTTCTCTTTTTCTATTGTCTGGACCCGATTTCAGTCTGAATTTAGCTTCGTCCGAATTGTCCAACTCGAAATAAAACCTGGTCCGGACATAGATTTCTCGTCCAAAATTTGGCATTGTCCAAATTTGTCCGACCAAAATTTACTCGGACCCGAATTTTTGCCCACACTAAACTAGTATTAAAATAAAGGGTTTTTGGATGCTAATATACTGAACTTTTGGGGTGTTGGACAATAATACACTGAACTTTAACATTGGACAATAATACACTGTACTTTGGGGGTGTTGAACAATAATGCACTCAACACGATTCCGGCAGTGGCTAACTCGGTGACAATCCTACTTAGGCCATGTTCTTTTCTGCGGTTGGCAAACTGCGATGCCACAGCCTACTGCAGTTTGCCACAACCCACCACAAAATATCATTCTACCACAATTTACCACAACCCACCAAAAATTACTTTTTCACAATTATCAATAAAATATTTATATATATATATACAAAAAAACTCACCACAACATACCAATAACCTGGCACAATTACACCACAACCCGCCACAATTTCACCACACCATACCGCCACAATTAGCAGGTGGATGAGATGAATTGGGCCCCAAAAATATTTAAATTTATGGCGTGTCAGCTAATCCACAAGCAAATGGAATCAACTTTGATAAGAGTAAAAAATCATAATTACATTTGCTTAAATGTGTTTTTGCTGAGAGATTGTTGTTGTAGTTGTATAAAACCACTTTTGCTTGTGTAAATTAGCATACATGTCATAAATTTAGATATTATTTACCCAATTTATCTTCTTAGCCCGCCCCATAAGATCACCACCAAGTCAGCCACCATTGAAATTGTTTCGGGTGCATTATTGTCCAACATCTCTCAAAGTTCAATGCATTATTGTCCAAGGTCAAAGTTTAGTGCATTTTTGTCCAATACCCAAAAAGTTCAATATATTATCATCCAAAAATCCTAAAATAAAAATTACTCATGCTGTTAAACTATTGTCGATTGAAACCAAAATCAAAACTAATTTTTTTAAAATCTCACCGCATGGTGATGCATAGCACTCTTATCCACAAATTAAATAATTTAGAGAAATTGATTTTAATTTATTTAATTGACCTGAGATCTTTTGCAATTAATTAAAGTAAAATGTCTCATTAAACTATTTTTATTTCTTTTTATGGAACATTAGGTATTAGGCCTGTTCAAAGCTTGGGTCAGGTCGGGTCTCTGTTTGGGTCGTTGGGTCGGAAATCACTTGACCTTTGGCCCAGACCCAACCCTATGCGGACTTCAGGTCGATGTTCCCTGACCCTACGGGTTGCAAACTGGGTCATTAGGTCAACCAATCCTAAAATCTGAAATTTAATATTTATCATTTTGTCTATTACTCTATTTCCATTGAAAAAATCCTAAAATTTTAAACTTTCAAACACACATATCGACTAATTTTTCAAATCCAAATCCAAAAAAAAATAGAGAAAAATTCAATATCAAGTATATAAGTTATTACAAACATCAAACATTCCAATTAAACTTTATAAGAAAATCAAGTCATTGGGTCGCATTGGGTCGATGCTCCTGTAACTTGAACCCAACCCTAATTTGGTCAGGTACCCGAAGTTCGTGGGTCGGGTTGATCGGGAAAAAAAAGGCTTAACCTAACTAGCAAATTTCGGGCGGGCGAATCTCCGACCTAGTGATCAGGTCTAGTAAGTATCCAATTTTTAAATATTGGATTAGTTGGAGTCAGACTTTCAAATTTGTTTGATTTAGAGATAAGATTGCTATGTCCCACTCGTCCATCCATACCTTGTCATGTGGCAGGAATATTGATTACTTTGATCACAAACTTAATTATCTTTTTTACGAAATATAGATAAGACTTGTTTTGGGATAAGAAAGAGAGCCATTTGCTTGGAGTAAAAGATAATTAAAGTAAAGATTTAAATATTAATGGATTTGATACTCTATCAGGTTACAAAAGCTTTATTAACCAAAAAATTACTCGGAGGTACCTCAATATTTGGGGAAACTATTTTTCGGTACCCCAACTTTTTAAAACTAATTTTGAGATACCCTTACTTTTTGGATTAATAATTATTGGGAAATTTCAAATGGTAGGCACCAACTATTGCCTATTCTAAGTGGTAAACAACTTTTTAATATATTCCAAATGGTATGCCTAATTATCAAACTATTCCATCCTGTAGGCATAACTCTAACCTGCCGTTAGGAATATTTAAAAAAAGGAAAAAAAATATTTTGAATTGCAACACACTCGACGCTCAGACTGCAATTAGGAAGATGAGGAGTGCCTGCCTGGGTGCACTGCACCTGGAACTTACTACTTTACATCTTTTACAGCTTCAATTCTTATATATGATATTGTGTTGTCTTCCTAATTATAGAACACAACGAACCCCAATTTTCATAGCAATTTTTCGACATTTATACCCAAAATTGGAAGCATTCTTGAACTATTATGCATCACACAATTGCAAGAGACCCAAACAGCTACGAATCTACAATTCATCAAACAATTGCTGAAATATTTACCCGATTTTCGACAGTTAAACCCTAAAATCCAAACCCTAAAAATTTCACATAAACATACCTGTAACTTGGCGCCTGGACGACAGATTCAGACCAAGGGAAGGCAGTCGCTGGCGAGCAAGAAGACAACCACGACAACCGGTGAGCAACCACCTGAGTGACAAATTGCTGGGAGGAGATTGAGCGTCCAGTTCAAAATTTCCAGCTTCCCAATTGTAGTCTGAGCATCGAGTGTGTTGCAATTCAAAACATTATTTATTTTCTTTTTTTTTTTAATTTTCTTAACGGCAGGTTAGAGTCATGCCTACGGGATGGAATAGTTTAGTAATTAGGCCTACCATTTGGAATATATTAAAAAGTTGTTTACCACTTGGAATAGGCAATAGTTGATGCCTACCATTTGGAATTTCCCATAATTATTTGGTGCTTTTCTGGCCATAATTTTATTAAGTAACCGAAATACCTTCATTCTTCTTCTTCAAGGGTTCAAGAAGGGTACATCAAAATCAGTTTTGAAAAGTTGGGAAAAACACCAACTTCAAGAAGGGGAAAACAAGGGCATTTTGGTCACTTAATAAAATTAATAGCCGGAAAAACATCAAATAATTACTAACCCAAAAAGTAAGGGTACCTCAAAATTAGTTTTGAAAAGTTGGGGTACCAGAAAAACATTTCACCAAAAGTTAGGGTACCTCTGAGTAATTTTTTGTTTATTAACAAAATAGAAAACAAAATTATTGGAAATTTCAGAAAAGAATAGTTGTAAATACATAAATAGATAGTTATTGACTTATTGTAGTATGTTTCACCGTCTTTTTTATACGATAATTTGATCCATCTATTGACTCCTTTTTTCGATTGTTAAAAGCTATAAAAGGTTGAAAGGTTCATAAAACACAGCAAAAACAACATTAAAGAAACAACAAAACAATCGCCTCCAAGGTCAGAAGACCACATATCAATTACTTACACCCAAAAGTAACAACTAAATCAATGAGTGCTATAGCACAGTTTAAATATAGGTCAACCAAAATGTCTCCTGTTTTATTTTTCATTGCTCTTGAAATATTCTACAACTTTCACTAGATCACCAAGGACCTGTATGTCTATGTCATTGCATATTATCACAGCTCTGCAAGCTATCTCTGCACCATCAATATCATCAAAGCTACCATCGCCCAAGTCTTTCATGCAGTTTCGCCTTCCATCTTCACTTCGATTGCGCTGTTGATCATTGATTTCGTTGTCGTCTCTAGGAACTCCATCTTTAGTTGATTTTTCCTTGGATTTAATCCTTTGAGTTGCTTCTTAACCAATCTTAATTTCGTCTTCAGCAAATTTTCTCCTCCCTCTTTCTTCTAATGTGAGCTTTAGCGCTCTTGGCATAGAATCCTAAAATCCAGAAGAGAGATCTGATTCAGATTGAACAGACAAAGATTTGTGCTCCACATTGTCTTCTGGATCAATATTACTATTACCATGAGAACAGGAACTCATGTGATGCCTTTAGGATGACTCATAACAATACAAATTAGATTAGAAACGGTTCGCTCCTAGTTCATTGAACTAATAGAGTCACCATTAAAGGGATTAGCAAAAAGAATAACATTTAGATTTTGATGTGGATTCGTAAGACTATCTTCAAGCACCTTAATCGAAATATCATCAAAAATTAATCCTCTCTATAAAATATAATTCAACATGCTAGCAAGAGGGGGAAGAAGGCAACATAAATGGCAAATTAGGCCCAACTGGAGCTCCCGGGAAACGATGAGTAACAACAATTCCAAGTACTCAATCGCATAGATATTGTAGTCACCAAGTTTCGAACCCTATTGTAAATGATAAATGCATGGACCTTCTATTCCAAGTCACTTGAGCCATTACCTCTAGAGCATCAGTCTTCACATATTTCAAATGAGTATGTTTGCATATGTATAACAACTTTTCCTTGATAATTTGAAAAAATTAATAAATAATCATTAACATAAATACAAATAACATATCTTAATAAATTTCTTATGTGTAAAAGTATAAGGTTGATGACTCGTATTTGTCTTAGCAACTAATACCCCTTACTTCTAGCTTTTAAAGTTTGTTTGTGGTTCCCTTTAACCAAAACCTAGTATTTTTTATTAAAATTTCTTTTTTTTTTGTGTAAAAGTGCACAATTTTAAAGTTTTCCTCGCCGCAAATAATAAAAAACTAACAGGTTAAGATCGCGTTACATAATACTTGTTCAAGGTCATATAATGGTGAAAGACAAATATAATGCATCAAATGAAATTTGCAAAAATCGAAGGTCACCGGATAAAATTTCCCCTTTTTTAATGAATGTTCAAAGGTCACCTGATAAAATTTCCATCTTTTTAATGAATGTGATAAGTACACGCAATGTGTCTCTATTACAAGAGTAATCAACAAAAAACTTCATAGACCTTGGGCGATGGATAAGACAAACAAGGGATCCTAAACCATCAATTCAATTGTCACACAAGAATGCATTTTTATTTTTAAATGTATAAGTTGAAAAATGCATTTTTATTTTAAATGTATAAGTTGAAAAATAAGGTGATAAACTTGACTATCTTCATAAATACTATGAGCATATGCTTTATACCTTTACCTACTATAAAATTTTCTACCAACAACCATCGACTTGCCACCCACCGATAAAATCAGCTCAGAACCTCAGAAATCAAGCATCTAGAACGCAGGATTAACTAACTGCACAAAGAGCTTCAAAAGGTAAGGTTAAGCTAAATGATTGTTACATCAAAATCTCAGATATCCACCCACAATTAGAATTAGCAAAAGATGGAACTTCTGATTATGCACCAAACTTCAGCAGAAACTGCAATTAGTAGCAGAAAATTAGCTGTCAGCCTTTCACTGAAATTGAAGGGGCTGGTCATCTCCTATTTACATTTTTTGTTAATTTTACAAAAAGGTATAATGACATCATACCATATTACCATCAAATTTCAAAAAATCAACTATGGCTCAAAAAATATGCCTTGATGTCAAACCAATGCCACCCATCTTTCCCACTTTCCCAGCCAAAATTCCAAAAAACACAAGTGAACCTCCTCCATCTTGAATCTTGAAATTCAATCTTCCATTGGAAACAAAACAAGGCTACTGATAGTCGGGTTTTAGAACCCAGAACGACCCACTTGGACGCTTCTCTAATGTGGCGATTTCCTTCAAAAGATTTTTAAACAAGGGCAAATCCTTTGAAGGGATTCTGTCTCTAAAATGATCCACTATACTAGCAGAACTTGTGGTTCCGCCTCTCTGCTGGATAAAAGTGCAGATTTGCCGGATCAAAATTTCAGGCTGTACTCCATCATTGGACCTTCCCCTATTACCGAGGCTAGAAGTCATACCAAATTGCTGTTCAAGCCCATCACCTGCTGCTCGAGTTTGGGTGCCCCGAATTTTGGCCAGTAACTCAGCTGAAGACAGTGCCTTGCCAGCAGAAGCTCCAGCTGCAATGCCATTTGCGCCATTTCTTCGTGTTTCCTCTTCTGATCTAGAGGTGCTGGCCACGTGGGAGCTCACTGTGGAGCCAAATTTACGGCGCACAGATGATGGGGCCCCAGCAGCTCCGGATTTCCCAGTCCATGTTGGAACGGATATGCTCTCTTTACTTCTAAGCATACGTGACTGACGGAGCGCTTCAGCTGCCCTGTGTGCTACTTGTGAAGCCTGCTCCTCGAGCCTTATTTTGTCTTCATCGTGGGCATTCATTATTGCATCGTGGTTAACAGCACTCTGCAGTAGGAACAAGGGCAGAAGCCAATGTTTAAAGTGACAAAAGACATTCAACAACACAACCATTCACCCAATTCAACCAAATTTACCCATTTTTTCAACACTCAACTTTTTGACTTTTACCTATACTTACCCGACCTTGCCTTACCCCTCCAGAGAAAAGACCCTTACCCACAGACCACAGTGATCAGGCCCATAAAATAATTAGTAGGATTAGTATTTCATTGAGAATGTATCCACATCAAGAACTATCAGCTGAAGCAAATGTAGAAACCAATAGGAACAAGTGAATAATAAATGTTTCTGTATCTTACATGTATCCCATGTGCATCAAAAAGACTCTTCAAGAAATCCGTTTCAGCATCTGCTTTTGCACCGTTTTCATCGACCTCTTTCTTTTTGTCATCAGAAACATCCTGCTCCAAGCGATCTTCATTCACGAAAGTCCCACTAGCATGGGACGTTTCTGCTGTGGAGCCATCTTGTTTCGGTTCTGCATTTTTCTCAGTGCTAACAACATTCACTTGCTCAGATATTTGACCGAAAAGATTAGATGTCTCAGTTGAGCCTGGGTTTTCCTCATCAGTTAAAGTGAACAGATCCTTTAAATCTCTGGCTCTGAAGAATCTTCTCTGTTGTGGATTCTTCAATATCTTATTGGTCAAAAAATGTTTGTAAATCTGCCTATGATATACCTTCTCCTCAATTGTTCCACGTGTTATTAGTCTGTAAACTGTAACATCCTTTTTCTGACCAACACGCCAAGCACGTTCCCTGGCCTGTAATAAGTAAAAATGTATCACACCATCCTTTTCGACATTGAAAACTAGATTTCATATTTCACTTCAACAGTCACATTTTTTAAAGAAAAGATAAGAATGTAAATTGTCCATCTCCCTTAATTGCGACCTGGTCAGAACACCAGAAATAATTGACAACCAAGGAAATTGAGTTAGTTCATAAATTCCACAAAACAAAGATTTACCTGCATGTCTGTAGATGGATTCCAATCAGGATCAAAGATGATCACCCTATTTGCACCAGTAAGATTTGTCCCCAATCCACCAACTTTGGTTGTTAGAATAAATATAAACACATCATTTGAATTGTTAAATTCGTCTATCAAAGCCATCCTCTGTCTAACAGCTGTTAGTCCATCCATTCTTCTGTAACTATACTCGTTAGCAATCAGAAAATTCTCCATGATATCAAGCATCTGTTGAGTCTGAGTGAAAAGAAGAACACGGTGACCCTGCTCTTTCCACATCTTGAGTACCTGAGCAACAACTTTCATTTTCCCACTGCGTTCTATATTACCATAGTCGGGATTATTTGCTGAGTGCTCTCTCTCAAGAAGATCTGGGTGGTTACAAATCTTACGCATCACATCAATACCGTAAAGGGAATTCCTGTTTCCATCAAAAATTTGCTCCACCTCAGAACTAGCTAGAAAAGCCCTATACACGGATCGCTGTTCAGGAGTCAGGCTGCAGAAAAGGACATGTTCAGTCTTCTTCGGAAGCTGAGCATTCACATCAGCCTTCATTCGCCGCAGTAGATAAGGCATGATCAGATCACGCAACACAACTGCACACCTGCAAATGACAAGGGACATGTCACCAAGAAAATCACCTGAAAGAATGAGATAATGAAAAAAATACCTCAGCCAGCCAATAACTAAAAATCTAGAACAAACAGGTCAGTCAGGCTATTTCACAAACCAGCTTGACATTTGCCTTTCAATTAGCTAAAATCATGACATGAAAGGACACAATGGCATAAGCTAACAACAAACTTATACCTGTAAGCAGTGGATACTTGCAACGGTGAAGCATTAGCATAACCACCAACTTGTATGGGCACAGCAAACTCTGCTTCAAACACAGGTAACACGCCTAACTTTCCAGGGAATACAAAATCAAACAAAGACCACAATTCACTGAGTTTGTTCTGAATTGGTGCGCCAGTCATTATTATGCGGTGGACTGTCTGCAATTGCTTGCAGACTATAGTAACTTCTGCATTTGGGTTCCTGATACGATGACCTTCATCAAGTACAGCATAACCCCATTCAACATCCAGCAGTTTCTCCCCCAGAATACGAAGCTGCTCATATGTAGTGACCAGTAAGCCAGACTCGGATCTTAAGACCCGTTTTAGCAATCCATCCCACTTCTTTGCGCCCCTAGAGCTTGAAGATGGAACATATTCAGAATCACTCCCCTGTGACCCTTCGGTCTCATAATCACTTTCATCAGACTCAGATTGCTTCTTTCCTCGAGGACCATCAACAGCAGAATCATGAAGTATCTCGACATGAAAGCTAGGGTACCATTTCCGAGCTTCCCTTTTCCATTGCCTTAATAGAGTAACAGGGCAGACAATAATGCTTGGTTTGTACAAATTACTGAAATGCAAAGATCCAAGAAATGCTAGCACTTGAATGGTCTTGCCAAGACCCATCTCGTCCCCAATAATGCCTCCAGCTCGCTGGCAATGCAACTCCCAGAGCCATTGTACCCCTACCTTTTGATAGTCAAACAGGTTGTTGAAAATGAATTCTGGGATATTCAATCCACCTTCCAGAGTTACAAAAGGGGGATCACCACTATCTTCATCCTCAGCATCCTGGGTTGCTGTGGCTAAATCATCCCTGACACCTTCTATGATTTAAAGAAAAAGAATATACCCCCAGTGTTCCATATCTATAGTAAAAAGACACAGATGCAGGTTTAACAACTGAGATGTATGAAATTCATTGTAGAAAACTAACAACTCACACAGGTCAGATGCATAATACAAAGATACTTTTTTCTGACACAAGATCATCTTACTATGTAGCAAGAAGGATGGATACATGTTATGCATGCTGCAAACTTCTAAGTTCTAAATGCATAGTTCTCACTTACCAACAAACAATCAACAATTTGCAAGTGCAAACATGAAATATACAAAGTTAACTCATGGCACCTACAAATAGAAGTCATGATAACGTATTTCTTCTGAGACGATATGTAGTCCAACTGACTAACTGTAAAGAAAATGTCCAACCTGTCCTGAGTATAGCTCGTTTATGATCGCAATTGAATTCAAATACTGTGTTCCTTGTGCTTTGTTCAGCACAATAATGCATCAATGTTTCTCTTGATAAGGGCATTCAGAATCAATGTTTCAGTTAGTGTTTATGCATTATGCTTATGCCCCAACTTGGTGTAACCATTTAATGTATAAACTAATCCTGTTTTATAGGAAAATAAGATATATTAACAATAGGATGAAAATATCAAATGCTTAAGAAGTATCCTAAAAAGTTATGAACCAAAAAAAAAAAAGGATATCCTCAAAATCTACTACATCAAAAGGCGAAGAGCTAAACTTCCCAGTAACCCAAAAGTAGAGAGACTTCATAAAACTATCTTTCAAGCACTCAACAAGAGTTCCAACTCCCTCAACAACTCTTTGGTTCCTTTCTTTCCAAATAGTCCAAATAATCACATGAGGAATAAGTGAATAACCGTGGCTCTCTTCTTCTTCAGTTTCCTACCAAAGTCGCCCTCCCAAGCACGAAGATGACTTCTAACAGAATGGCTAGCAACCCAAGGAACACCTAGGCCCCCAAAGGCTAAATCCAGAAGAGACCTAGCAAAGGTGCAATCTAGCAATAGATGATTTGACGATTCAAGATCCCCCTTGCACATAAAACAACTATTCACCAAAATCCTCCTCCTCTTTCTGTAAATTATCACAAGTGAGAATGCTCCCATGTGTTGCTTCCCAAACAAAGAACGCAACCTTCAAAGGCCAAAGACTTCCAAATAATGGTGGAAGGGAAAGCACCACCAGTGTCGGAAGGATACAACGCAGAAGAATGCGAAATAAGAAGATATAGGAGCTAACCGAAAAGATCCCTTTCTTACTTAAATCCCATCTCATCATGTCTTGTGAAGAGACTTCTAAAGTGGCCTCATTAAGGATGTTGAAGAAAGAAACCAAAGAAACTTCAACACCAAAACCATCTTGAATAGTAGGAGACCAAACAATAGAGCCTGAAAGATGCTCTTATAATCGGCAATGGAAGAATTTCTATCCACTACAATAACAAAAAAAGAAGGAAACGGATCTTTCAAAGAAGCCTTAGTGCACCAACGATCATGCCAAAAGGAAACGGTAGAGCCATCACCCGCAATAGAAGAAATGTGAGGGGAGAAAAGATCACATCCCTTGGCAATGAATTTCCACAGACTACTCCCATAAGAGCCACTGGGTAATGAAGGAGCCCACCCAAAACCTTCTTCACCATATTTAATCTTTTTTTATTAAAGTGCTTTCATGCCACTTAGTTCCAAAACACCCTTCATCAATTTTATCCTTGTTATTGATTTTGCTAAACAACAGTACTTACATAATACTTATGCAAGTCAATACATTTTGCTAAACAACAATACCCTCAAAGCTTAAACTAATAATAAAACAGGGAACAAGAACAGCAGCATTCACTAGGTTAGCGAACAAACATTGAATGGCACAGCAGTAAGTCATACATCACAACACAATACTTACATACCAGGCTCATCCGGCATAATCTCCTCCTTAGCAATGCGTTTTCTCCATTTCCTACCAGCTAATGGCCTTCTCTTCTTCCTGTCTGCAGCGTTGCTCTTCTCTCCATCGCTTTCTAGATGTTTAGGAATCTTAATGGGTTTTCTAAGCCTATTAAAGGAATGAGTTGGCGGAACAAGTTTTGGCAAATCTTGTGGATCAAGCAGCTTAGTAGTTGGGCGAGCTTGTGCGGCTTCAGTCAGGGACTGCACTGCCCTATCTACACTCTCAGAAGCATGAACGTCTTCATCATTCTGGTGCTCCTGTATGTTTGACGGCCCTGGCTGCTGTATACGGCACTCAAAGCCCTTCAGCTTATGAAACGGCGTCAAAACTCCTTTCCTAACAAGCTCATCTCTTTCCTAAGCCATAACAAATTGCCATTAGCATCCACTGATGCAACACTAAAATCTGAATCCCAAAGATTCAGATGCACAAGACACTATGAGCTAAACTAGTTCACTTCCTAACAAGGATGACATTAAACAGTTTATGTGTTTCTTGACTCACCGTCTCAACAAACCCTCCAGATGCAGCATTCAGCACAGCATCAAACTCATCATCCTCTCGATAGGAAACCGTCTTCTTCTGTTTTTTGGACTTTTTACTCGAATCTTGAACCTCTTTTGACTTCCGCTTCAACTTTGTGTCTTCCCTAACAAGATAGTTCAGTAACTTCTCTTCAGCACCTTTATTGTCTCTACAAGAATTTGAGAGCTCTTTACGGAGGACAGCCCTCGTCTTTTTCAGGCTTCTTAGCCGATCAGCAGCTAAGGCATGCTGAAGGCTTGAATCGTTAGCCGTGCCCTTATCAATCCCCTTACTCTCCTCAGCAACAACCTCTCCGTCACCACGAACAACAGAATTAAGCTCTTCATCCTTGCCTGCATTTTTTACTTGCTCAACAGCAGATGCTACAGCATCAATTTCAACATCTATAGCCCTCAATTTTTTCAAAAGTTCTACTTGGTTGGTAGATGAAGGTTCAGCTTCCCCTAAATCATCACAGACTTCATCTCCCGTGCTCTTCCCAGCTTGGGAAGAGCCCTCAGCATTAGTAGTCGCCTGCAATATGCATAAATTAGGTTCGAAATTGCCAAATTCATTTGATAGTCAAATTCATTTGCACAAATTCAGCTTCCACTAATGTCATCCGCTTGTTTAACTAAGAAATTTGCACAAATTCATTTGATAGTCAAAGGGACCGTGCCATTAAACGGAAGCTAGCTCAGAAATATTCTCTTGATAATAGGCAAATAGTTCCAAAAATGAAAGGAAATTGAGACAATTTTGATATTAACCACAAAGTAAAAGCTGGCATCTAGTAAGATAGCAATGGCTGTATTGACACTATAAAGGTGTTCACATCAACAAGCTACCAACAATTTACTTCTTTTGGCACTTTCCTACAATAGGCGTGTGAAGCTCAAATTTGCCATGAGCCAGTATGCACTGACCCTATGAAAATGGGACTGAAACCCTTCCGACTGTATGAGTATAACAATGAAAAATTGAAACACGTTGAAATTAACCTAACTGGATAGGGGCGAAGAATAACCTGGTGTATAATGTCTCTTTCGATATCTTCAGGATTGGCAGAGGTGACGCCCAAACTGTTGAGTAAAATCGCATCCTCTTCCTCCTCCATAGCTCCCTTCTAATTAACAGCAGTATCGGAAATACTGAATTGTCAGCAACCGAATCGGAATGTCAGACTCCAATTGGGACTGTTTCAGCCATAACCAGATAGTCTGATGAATTCGATAGACAAAATCCAAAACCCTAACTCTCTCTCTCTCTCTCTCTCTCTTTCTCTGGTAATATTTTCTCTCTTTCTCCGAATCGGAGAAGGAGGGGATGAGGAGTTTAGGTCCGCCTATATGACGGTTCGTCGCCTATGAATTTGGTGGGAAGAAAGGCCGATACGTTCTCCTATTTGTTTTCAACGATCAAAAATTAAACGATCACGGATGCGGTGACGTCTACACTTAGTTGAGTTTTTTTAAAAAGAAAAAAATGTTATGAGGCAACCTCGGTCTTGCGGAAATCATATTCGTGGAACTCAAAGTGGAGGTTGGTAAGTAGACCTTTGTATAGGGTCCGCTAGGGGTGGAAATGATGTGGTTTGGTCTTGTGAAGCGGTCTGCCGGATGAACGGTCTTGATAACTATAAACCGGGCGGGCAAGATCGCGGTTTTTAAACCGTGCACTGTGCCTTTAACGGTGCGGTATCACCGGTGAACCGGAACCGCATAAATTTCTATCAAACATAAAAAAATCTCTATTTAATAAAAAAAATCTTTATTTAATAAAAAAAAAGTGAAAACCAAATTTACTAGCCCATAAGCCCAACCCAATAAGACACTAACACCTAATGTTCTTTTTTTTAACTAGTTAATTTATATTATTTTTGTATTAATTTTTGGGTAGATTTTTTTTTTAACCAAAATTTATATATACATGTATTTAATTATATTAACGGTGCGGTGCCGGTGCCCCGTCGGTGTGAATATCCCAAACCGGAACCGCCCCGTTTAGTATCCGGTTTTTCCGGTGCGGTGCACCGGATTTTTAAACCGGTTCGGTGTTGCCCGTTCCCGATTTTTTTTATCCGGTTTCCAATTCGGTGTGCCGGTTCCGGATTTTTCTTCCACCCCTAGGGTCCGCTCTAAAACAACTCGATCTAAAGAACCTGTCAGAAAAGCACAACTATGTTGTGGGTATAACGGATTTTATCTGGACACAATTAAAGACCAAAAGCACAATTCATTTTATGCTTATAGTACGACCATGTTCTTTAGGGTGGTGGGATCAAGTTAGGTGTGGTAAGATAAGGAAAGGAAAGAAACACTAAAGATAAAATTTTTGGTAGGTAAATTACTCGTGGGATAAAGGTATTTTATTATTAAAATTTTGACTTTGGTTTGAGTATTTTTTTAAAAAATTTGGTAAGGTAAGGTATGGTAAAGTAAACTTACATAAAGTTACTAAAAATTACCAAAATTTACTGAAACTTACCGAAAAGTAACATTTACCATACCTACACTTACTACTGAAATTTACATGCCCTTATTAATGTAAAGGCACCAAAACTGCCCTATCATGGGCAGCCAAAGCAGCCACCTCAAGAGGGCACATTCTCATCAATGTTCTGGAGGTTCTCCTCCTCAAAGTGTATTGAGCAAAAGCGTGGGAACAAGTATTCCCACTTCTCTTTGTAAACAAAGGTTTCACTAATTGAAAATAACAGAACAGTAAAAGACAGTCCTCGATGAGTGCAAGGGATGACAATGGGGCGGGAAATCCCCGAAATCGTTGGGGCCCCGCCCCGCTCTAAGGAAAAATCCCCACCCCAATTGGGGATGGAGACGAGGACGGGGATGGAGACGAGGACGGGGACGGGGCGGGGATGGGGCAAAATTTTCTTCATCCCCGTCCCCACTTTTCCCGCCGGGGAAAATTCTCCGTCCCCATCCCTGAATCCCCGTCTCCGAAAATTTTTTAATTACCAAATAACCTTTATTCTAATTGAATATATATATTAATAGCAAGGATAAAGTAGTAATTTCGAATTTTAAGTCAGAAATTGGGTCCGATTAAAATTTGATTAAAAAAATCGGAAACGGGCAACACCGATCCGCCTTAAAATTCTGATGCACCGCACCGAAAAGACCGGATGCTAAATTGGGCGGTTCCGGTTTGGGATATTAAAACAGACAGAGAACCGGAAGCGCATCATTAACCTAAATAAATATAGGAAAATTGGAATCTAATAAACCAAACTTTATGTCCATTTTGATCTAACAAACCAAACTTAACTTTTTGTTAATGGCAAACTGTACTTAACATAATATTTTTCTTAGTGAACCTACACCAATTTCCGGTTACCGGAAAAACGACATGGAGGTTTTTTTTTGCTGATTGAAATGAATCTAATTGAAATGAACAATGTGTTGGAAGAAAGGCTCGAGCAACTGTTGTCTGAATTGACAAGAATGGGAAATGAATTATTGAGAATGAGGGATGAGAGTCAGAACTTTAAGCGTCTGGATGAAGAAAATGTGAGGCTCAGAACCAGGCTTGACAAGGAGAAAAGGAAGAGGAAGTTATCTTCATTTTCCTTTTATTTTTTGCCTATAAAACACTCCACATCAGCAAAAAAAACTTCCATGTCATTTTTCCGGTAACCGGAAATTGGTGGAGGTTCACTAAGAAAAATATTATGTTAAGTACAGTTTGACATTAATAAAAAGTTAAGTTTGGTTTGTTAGATCAAAATGGACATAAAGTTTGGTTTATTAGATTCCAATTTTCCATATATATATATATATATATATATATATATATATATATATGAACGGATCCAGTAGGAAGAGATTTTAAGTAAGAAGGTAAGAAGAAGCGATCTGGAACGCCGAAATCTAATCTGATGGATGGTATTAAAACCACTTAATCTATGTACAAAACCACTCACGTGTGAAAGGGAAAAAAAAAGAAAAAGAAAATTAGTTTGGAAGGTGAATTAATATAACATGCGTGATTTTAGGGATTTTGAAAGATTGCTTTTTTTTTTGGTCATATCTGGTGGTTAGTATTGTCAAACATATATATACTACTACTATAATTAGTTATTCATGTCTGTGTTTTAATATGTGGTCATGCAATGGTTTGTGCTCACCCGTAGTGTGGTACAATGGTGTGTGGCAATACTGTGTCAGTGTGGTCATGCGTGGGCATATATTTCACCATGGTCATCTCCCAAATTACCCCCTTCATTTGCCATGGCTTGTACTCACACTTAGTGTAGCACAGTAATGTGTTGTCATTTCTACATATCAGTGTGCCCATACGTGATCAAATAGAGTCATAGCCCAATAACCGCCCCTCCACACCCCCCCCCCCAAATACTTGCATTCACACTTAGTGTAGCATAGTAATGTGTGGTCATATTGGATATTAGTGTGGTCATGCATGGTCAAATCGAGTTCTTTCGCTGTATCCCCCACGGTGATTAATATTTGCCAACGTTTACTCCTAGACCCATAACCATCCCTCCACCACCACCACCCTCCTCCCCTTTGTCACGTACGTCTTGTACTCACACTTAGTGTAGCACAGTAATGTGTGGTAATTACTACATATCAGTGTGGTCATACGTGGTCAAATAGAGTCATAGCCCAATAACCACCCCTCCACACCCCCTCCCCCAATGACTTGCATTCACACTTAGTGTAGCACAGTAATGTGTGGCCTTATTGGATTTCAGTGTCGTCATGCATGGTCAAACCGAGTTCTTTCACTGTGACCATCCATGGTTATTAATATTTGCTAACGTTTACTCCTAGACCCATAACCATCCCTCCACCACCCCCTCCTCCCCTTTGTCACGGCTTGTACTCACTCTTAGTGTGCCATAGTAATGTGTGGTCATTACTGATATCAGTGTGGTCATGCGTGGTCAAAATTGGGTCCTTTCACTGTGGTTATTCATGGCGATTAATTTTGGCTAACATTTACTCCTAGCCCAATAACCATCCCTCCCTCCACCCCTCCAAACCTTGTCATGGTTTGTACTTAGTCTTAGTGTGGCATAGTAATGTGTGGTCATTACTGGATATCAATGGTCATGCTTGAATTTGTGTCAAACATCAATTTCACCATCTCATCAATCCATAAACCCTAATTTCTCTGCAAGTGTACTGATCTTGAATGACAAAACAAAACAAAAAAAAAAAACACTCATGATTCTAAATCCCAGAACGCCTCTTATTGTTCAATTCATCCAAAGTTTGAGATGCTACAATATGAGATTGTACAAATTAAAGGGGAGATGGAGATGCCCTGCATTATTCTGCAACAATGGCTTCCCCTTTTGATGGAACTTACATAATTATTATTTTGGGCAAGAATAATTAGAATTAAATCTGCTGCATAGTTCTCGACAATCCCCCCAACTAATTGATTTTCTATTTTTTTTCAAACAAAAAATCAAAAACCACTAGTTGTTTTCAAAAGGAGGAAAGTGGTTTTCCATAAAAATAGCACATGTGTCACAAATTTAATCTCATCCATTGGATTCAGATCTAACGCCCTTGATCGCTTCTTCCTATTTTCCTACCTAAATTCTCTTCCTACCGGATCCGTTCCCTATATATATATATATATATATATATATATATATATATATATATACACACACACATGTGTGTGTGTGTGTGTTTAAAAGAAAAAATTTTACTGAGAAATCAACTTGAATACACTATAAAAACAAATAGATTGAATAATGGCTAATTGACACTATGTGGGCATTAGTGCATTACCGTATTTGGTCTTTGAAAAATGGGAACCGAGCCCGATTTTTTTTTTGGGGTTGATTAAATGATGATTTTTAAATTTTGATGTAAATAAAGGCAGTTCCGGTTAATTGGTGATCCGTTTTTTTAAAAAAAACGTGTGTTTCGGTTTCGGTCCCGATTACAATTTTGGAATACCATTTCATCTAGTGCACCACTTCGTGAAACTAGGGACCATCCCGAACCGCACAGTGAACACCCCTACTCCATACCGTTTCCCGGAAGATTGTCTTGGCCCCTATAATCATCACATTCTGTAGATACCCAAAAAGTGTCATTGTAATTTTATTTTTTAGTATCTCTTTTATTATTATTTTTAGTTTAGATAAAATGCCAAATATGGTTGAAATGCAAAAATGAGAGAAATACAAACCCACAAATATAGCCCATAAAACAAGCCCAAAATAAGCCTAGCGACCCAGCGCCGAGACAGCGAGCAGTCCGGCGCGAGCGAGTCTGCACGCGACCCAATTGCCCAGTTCCGGGGCGCTGTGCGGGTCTGCCCACCGCCCGTTTACCCGGATCCAGCTGTCCTCGGGTCGCGTGTTGTGAAAGCTGGCTTGGAGAGCAAGCCAGGCAGACCCGTCCGTTTACTAACTTTAGCGGATTGGCTATTTTTACCCCCGTTATTTTTAGCTCATTCCTAAACTCTAAACCTGATTGTCTCCTCACTCACTTACCCTATAAATACCCCCATTTCTCATTTCATTTCTCACACCGAAACCACCTGGGAGTATTGACACTAGGTGGATTTCTCTTCTTCTCTCCCTCTCTCATTTGCATACATGCATTATGACATTTTTTTAGTTTCGCATTTTCATTCTCGTTATTATTTTCTTGTAATCACCCACGATATCGTAATCTTGATATTAATATCAATTATGACTATCTAAATCGGATTACTTGAGAAGATAACTTTATTTTGTCTTTATCGCTTTTACTTCTTTATCGCTTCCATTTATTTATGGCATTCTTTTTATTATCGCATTTAATTTCCGCATGCATTTAAATAACATCAATTAATCTAATTAATTCTCCTCTCCTACTCTTTTCTTTAATAAACTGATCTAGTAGAGTCTGTTCTTTGAACGGGCGGATTCGAGGGTTTTTACTTTCGAATTCGTAACCTTACCCCCGGATCCGAATCTCATGGTTCGTGGTTACGCGGAGTTAAGAAAATTCGAGTTTATTAATTCTCTTAAAAATTAATTGGCGGCTCCTAAAAAAAATAAATTTGATTAAAATTTGATTCGCTAAATGTTAAATTTTATTCGAATTTTAAAATTTATTTCCCGAAATAATTTGAATACCGAAAATCGGAAATTGGTGGCCTCGGTCCAACATCCGCACTTTCTGTTGGCACCAGGGTCAGCCCATCGCGAGCCGCTACACAGCGTTGGGAAAGGCCTGTGGTCACAAATCGGCGCTAGGCGGATCGACATGGCGCCTCGATCAGTGACCCGGGTAATTCTCTTACTGCCTCGGTTTCCGTGCTAATTATTTTTTTATTTTTCTTGTTTCATTATTTATTTCAGGCAGATTGTAAATTTAATGTTCATAATAAAATTCAAACATTTCATGTGAACATTTTTAATGTACAAAAATTCAATTAAATCCCTTAAAGACTAGACACCTCTTTCGACTCGCCTAACACCGCGTAGGGCATGGTTGGAATTTTCCTCGGGTCCTACAAATGGCGACTCCACTGGGGACTTACTTTAAGAGGGTAAAACTTGAAAAATCGGTTTCTTAAATATTTGAGTAGAAGGGAGAAATTAATTCTTTTAATTTTTGTTATTTAATTAGGCATCAAGCATATGGGCCTACATCACGATTTCTTTGATAAATCGCGATGAACTCAAGGGCATCGTTTAGGATCAATCCAATTTTCCCTTTCGGGCAAAGTTTACTTCCGACTTCATAAAGAAATGAACCCCACATTTCAAGAAGATTGCAAGTTACTTTCCCACTCATGAAGCACTCCGAAATTTTTGGGAATATGAATTTACATTTCCCTTTAATTTAGCGAGAAACACACGAGTCACATTACTATGAACTCCATAGAATTTGTGGCACGTGAGAGACATGAGTATGCTTGTCCTTTACAAACCTGACCTTAAACCATTGAATGTAGAACCATGGCTCAAAGCGCATCCCTCATTTGTATGCTATGTGCATTTCCTTCTTCTTCTTTTCTTTTTTCAAAAAAAAATAATAATAACGTGTCAATTATGTGCTAATTGTGCATTTCACCGTAGAATGAGTCGATCCATACTTGCATCTGCCTCAAATATTACTTTAGTTTGAGTAATATTCAAACAAGATTAAAGTAGGCCCAAAAGGTCTCTCTTAGGCCCAAGTTAGAGAGGTTTGACTAGGTCCGAGATTAAAGTTTGACTTTACTTAAACCTAAGTAATCTTTGACCCCTAAGGCATCTATCCAGTCATTAACTAAATCCGAGTCCATTAAAATTTTAATGTTGATTCAATTTTATGATAACGTGATGGATACCTCCCCTATTCATGTTCATAACATCATTCTAGGTTAGGAGTCTTCATGCAAGCCCAATAGTGGGCGAGTATATACAAAAAAAAAAACATCATTCATCATAGGCATTGTTTGCATTAGGTAGTTCATATAAGTCGCTAGGTCTTTGGGTAGGTCAATGTCAGGGTTAATTTTGAGGTTTATGGTTTCCATACAGGCAGAATAGGGACCCGACGACCGACCTTGAACTTGGAGTAAACAAGTCTCGAAGTTACTTTTTTCACACTGTTGTCTCTAATGGCCTCCAACGGGATACCTAGCAACAACGAGCTTATTCCCTTCATTACCCAACATTTAGCTGAAATTTCACATCAAATGCAAGGCATAACTACTGAAAATGATAGGAAGATAGATGAAATCGTCCGTACATTGGCAAGAATGAATGATGAATTGAACCTTCCTGATGAAGATGAAAGCAACAATCATCATAGTGAAATAGCAAGTATGCATGAAACAGAAAGAGAGATCCCTATGTCTGCGAATCACTATATGGGCTTGGGACTCACTTCTGTTCATAGAGACGAAGAATCACGTCAGTTAAACTTACCAAGGAAGAAGTTTAGAACTGCTCCAAGTGTTTCCCAGCCTCCTTCAACTGAGAAGGAAGACCAAATCTTGCCCTTAGCCACAAGAGGAGATCAAGAAAGAAGATGTGGTGAACGAGAAAGTTCTTTTATGGAACGACTCTTTACCACAATAATTCAAATGCAATCACGCATGGAAGGTCTGGATCGAAAAATGGATATGATCCTTTGGATGCTACAAAACGATAGAAAGATGGTTAATATTGAACATCGCATTAGAGAAAATATAGGGGAAGGATCTTCATCAGTGGGAGTATATGACACTGACGTTCATCAAAGGGCTCCTAACTCCTCTGCTAAAGATGTTGAAATGCGGCAAGTCATGTCTCCAATCTACACTACTTATACTGAGGCTCTCGATTATCTCCTTAAGGAAGGAAAGATCAAACTCCCCCCTGTCCGATGCGAACCTGAAATTAAAGGAAAATTTTGGAACCCAAATGAGTTTTGCAGATATCATAGACTTCGAGGTTATGATACTGAAAACTGTTTCACCCTCAAGAAAAAACTTGAAGAAGTGTTCCAATTAGGAGAACTGCCGCCACCGAAAATAATGCAGAAACCCTATTAGAAGTTCAGGCTATAAGAGATCTTCCGATGCAAGCTCTGCGACTCCGGTTTACATCAGAGTAGAAGATACCAAGGCTCCATTAGAACATCTTCTATAATCATGTTATTTCTTTTCTTTTCATGAAAGTTGGCATTTATTGTCTGAGTCAAACAGAATTTATCTATAGCAGATTTTTTCAATGCATTCGTCTGCTTTACATTTAATAAGATGAACTCATTTTCATTATGACTCTTGTCTTCCTCGACTCTTCATTTGCTTCTAAATTGTTAAGGAAAGAATCTTGTGCTTGCATTCCTGGTTTGAATTGAAGAGTTCACTCACCCATATGACCATCCAAGTCTGACACATTCATCTGCTCACATCTTTCATTCCATCTCATATCTCATATCTCGATCACACCTTCACTCTATGTTTTTTTTTTCTTTTGTGTCATACCCCAAGTCCGAGGTTAATGGAGAGAAGAGAGGCTAACTTCACCGCCAAAGCGAAGTTAGGCAAAAGGAGAGACAAATTTCATTTTTTTTTTAAAAAAAAAACAAAATACGAGGCCAACTTGAACACCTACATGTTGGGCAAAAGGAGAGGTACATGAGTAAAAATCAAGAGGAGAGAAGCTAACCTGAACACTCACCCAACAGGTTAGGCAAAAGGAGAGAGTTCAAATGAACAAGATCAATCATCTCTAAAAGTGAATCTCACTATCAAATAAATCATGCAGTTCAAAAAGGCATGCCTATGATAGAAGGCTTCCACCCTTTACCGCCTACATCATCCCCACCTTCAATTTCACCTAACCATTTTTTCCTACATTATTACCTTCTCACACCATCTTCTTAACCACCACCACAAACCTGGTCATTCATTTTATAACCATCTCCTCCTTAAACCCACCTAAACCAAATAATGTGTTGCGGGTAACATTCATTGATAGAAGAAGTATAAGCTGAAGGTCCGTAGTTTAAAAAAAATCCAAAAAAAAAAAAGAAAAAAGAGAAGTAGAAAAAAATCCAAAAAAATGGAAAAAGGAAAAAAAAAAAGAAGAAGAAAGAAGCAAGAATAAGAGGCAGTTGTTAGTCACCCGCACACATCCCAAAACCTTCCCCTCAAACCTTCACACCTATCCTTCCCATTAAACTTTCGACCTATCTCAAAGTCCTTCTTGAGGCATCAATCGTTGAAAGCTGCACCGGTTGAACTACGACTGGCCTGATTCCACACTAGATACGTAGGAGAACCTCTTTGAGGCTCGGCCGCTGCAATTCACTTTATAGAAAAGTTGTCAATAAATCATTTGGTCTTTGAGAGAGAGAATAAAGAGTGGCTAGCCCGAAAACCTCACCCGACGGGCTAGGCAAAAGGAGAGGGAACCTTGGTCTCTAAGGATAATGAAAAACTCTTAAATTTCCTTTCACCATGCACACCCACTTTTCCCATCAGACTTGGATCACATTCCATCTAACTATAGCCATTTGACCATCTCTTCCCTTATGAGATAAACCCATGAGACATGGTCCTTCATCCATAGATCATCTCGTCCACCTCCATCAATTCGAACCTCTATCCATCGAATTACTCATCCATTCATCACATCGTCCATTACATCTGATCACTACTCTCACCTAACCATCCCTAGCCTCGTCTTGTCCACCATTGGGGCCTAACCACTCACAAACATCCTTTCTATACCACCATTCCTACCTTTTCCATAATCCATCCTCCATTGTTCCTCACCCTGTGAGCTCTTCTGATTTGGTCATTAATGCATGTATGAGATACGTTAGTTAATACTCGCTTTCAGAATACCCGAGCGAGGGATAGCTCCTTTAGCAGAACAAGAAGCCACCTGCATCAAAATAAGGGTTACTTAAAGACAACACCCACCTAGGTCCATCATGCTTACTTATCTGAAGCCTTGTTCACTAGCACTGGGGGCTTGGTGTGCTCCTACCCAAATAAAAGAACCAAGAAAGATAGAGTAAAGTCAAGGGAAATCAAGACGGCTTGCCGCTTGACCCTCCTTAGCGTTTGGGGTTCCTAACCACGACATCAAAGTCGAGCATCCTAACTAGCCCATCATTCCAACTGGGGGCTCGCTCATCACTCAATATCCGTATTATGGGAGCTTAAGCGGGCCAAGCTTTCCCTTGATATCATCTTTTGCGGCATTCCAACTGGAAGCTCATTCATCACTCAATGTCCGCATCATGGCAACCTACGAGACATTGCGACAAGAAAACTCATCATTTTCACTTTTTTCGCCTTGTCCTGAAACCACCTTCAAAATCACCCTTGACATTCCAAGTCTTTATTTACTTTTCATTATTCTTTTTTTTTCCTCTCGGGAAAGTGGGGGTTTTATATTGCATGCATGCATCAAATCAAGGTCCATTTTTTTAGGTCATGTGCATTTTTTAAAGGTCATGTGAGCTTCTACATTTTTCATTTTAAGTCATATTAGTTTGCATTTCGAGTCACATTTTTTTATAATTATGGGTCATATTATTATTATTACTATTATTCTTGAGTAACAAAAAAGAGTCACATGCATCGCAAAAATAAAAAAAAAGAGTCACACCATGCATTAGAATTAGGTTGCATAAAAATCATGCATAATAGAGTCTTGTACTGTACATAGTGGAGTCTTGTATATATTCATTCAACTAGCATATCATGCATGAGACCCCATTTGCATTCCTTTGTCCCTCGTCTGAGTCTCAAAAGAAATAAAAGGAACCTCGAGAATTGTGACTCAGGTTCGCTCACCAAGGATCTTGATCACCTCTGGACAGATATCCGCCAAGATCGCCAGAACATTCAAATTCACTGTCAACAGAAGGATTTACGATCCAAGGAGTTGAAGTTTTACGAGAATTAATTCGGAGAATAACTCATTTTCTGAATTATACTCTAAAATCGGAATCGTTAAATTTTACGAGAACTAATTCGGAGAATAATACATTTTCAGAATTAAAACTCTAAAATTTAATTCACAAAGACTTTACGAGAATCAATTCGAGAAATTGTTCAGGACTCGAATTTTACTCCAAGAGTCCCAGTTAGAATCAATTAAATTTCATGAGAAAAATCCGTGAATAATTTACATTATTCAGGATTAAACTCTAAAAATTTAATTCATCCACACTATATGCATACGAGACAAAGAAAATGAAGGCAGAGCTTGAACTCGAAATTGAACCCAAGAACCTACTGGACAAGTTTGAATGGTAGCCCGGGAACCCATTAGGCGAGTTTGAACGGTGACCCAGGAAGCAGGAGGGTCCGCACAACAGCCAAACCAGAACGACTCCAGGAAGATCGATGCAAGATGCAGCCAGTCCAGCGCTAATGGATCGCACGCCATGCACTCAAGTCCAGTTCAGACTCTAGTGTTGTGTAGGCCAGCACGCCCTTGTCAGCCCAATTCCAGTTCAGACTCCAGTGCTGTGTGGGCCAGCACACCTCTGTCAGCCCGATTCTAGTTTTGTTCGAATCCGCCTACCGTGCCAGTCTACTCAACAATCATATCAGAACCGTGTCAGGCAGACCAACCTGATGCGATCTAGTCGATCGGCCAAAGATCGCGAGTGCACGCCATCACTATCCGTATCCTCGAAAACCGTGTCATGTTACTGGAAGCTGAACCAAGTCCTGGGAACGACAAATGGCAGGTCCGAACAAGTGAATCAACACAGTCAGACGGGTCTGCACGTTTTATAGGTCTCCACGGAAGAAGAATTGAAGACCTGACACCTGAACTCAAAGTTAGGCGGGTCTGCACAGAAGAAAAATTGAAGACCCAAGACCCGAACTCAAAGTTAGGCGGGTTTGCACGGAAGAAAAACCCGGGACCCGAACTCATTGTCGGGCAGGTCTGCTTGATAGAAATCAGACCCAAGGAAACCCGAGCTAGCACTGGGCGGGTCTACACAGATCGGAACATATGAACATTATCCCGACCCAAGACTCGGGAGCAGCAAGGCGGGTCCGCGCATTGACCTGGAAACAGACCCGAGACCCGAACTCGGTCAGGCGGGTATGGATTAAGTAAGGTCAAAGTGCGCATGCAGTAAGAAATCAAAATCCCGGACCACGACTCACCGGCGAGTGCACGCACGGCACAAGAAATCAAAAACCCGAATCCCGAACTCGGTCAGGCGGGTCTGCACGGCGGAAAAACCCGAGACCCGAACATCGTCAGGCGGGTTCGCGCAGTTCGAGAAACCGGAAAAAAAAAACCAAGATCGGAACTCACATATGCAGGTCTTCCTAGAGTAGAAAAATCGAAACTCGGACTAAATCGCCTCGGCCGTCTCGCCTAATGTGAGCTGAGCAGTAACTCGGGCACATATCTGGGAAAGGCGCACTAGTCTGAATTATAACTCGGACCGTAGTTAGGCGGGTCTGCACAACCTCGGAAACCCGAACTCACCTTTGAGCGCTCCTGTGCAGATCTGCCTAGAGCTGAAAGCACGAAACCCGAACCCGAGAAAGCTTTGAGTAGCAGGGCGGTGCATGCAGTCTGACGTCTTTGTTTGCTCGATAGTAGGCGCAAGTGATCTAAGTGTTTGTCTTTGATACGCATGATATGGAGATTTGAAGTTTGAGATGAAGGAATGAAGATGGAACTTTGTAGAAAGAGAAGAAGGAGCTTTGTGAAGAGGAAAGGACAAGTGTTGGTCTGCATACTTAACAAGGTTGACTATCAATTTAACTGATTAATCAATCAGTTGACCAATATTTTCAACCGGGAAGATTAATGTTGCACATTCAGGTTTTTTTATTTATATTTTCAAGAGAAGTACAAAATACTTTTGTATACTCAGAAAATAAATTAATTAAATCAAGAGAAGTGCGACGCAGTGGGAGGCGTTAAATTAAAAATTTTCAAAAGAAATATGGAGATTAATTTTCAAAGAAGAAGCGACAAAATTACGACATATTTTCAAGAGAAATATGAATTTTCGTATACTCAGAAAATAATCTAAAGATAAGTACGAATTTTGATCACCACACCCAGTTCGCACACTGGGGGCTAACGTTGTTTTTTTATTTAGCCGGACGTCGGGCGTTAACAGTACGATTGTCAATTCAGCTTGTCATTGTGCGTTAACAATACAATGTCAATTCAGCCGGACGTCGGGCGTTAACAGTACAATGTCAATTCAACCGGACGTCGGGCGTTAACACTGCGATGTCAATTCAACCGGACATTGGGCGTTAACAGTACGATGTCAATTCAGCCGGTCGTCGGGCATTTAAAATACGATGACAGAAGTTTGAAGTACAGTTAGGCGCAGGACAGTTGCTTCCAAGCGTCGACAATCAACAAAGACATTGGATATTGTTTCCGAATGTGAATTCAGCCAGACATTAGGCGTTAACAGTACAATGTCAATTCAGCCGGTCGTCGGGCATTTAAAATACGATGATAGAAGTTTGAAGTACAGTTAGGCACAGGACAGTTGCTTCCAAGCGTCGACAATCAACAAAGACATAGGATATTGTTTCCGAATGTCAATTCAGTCAGACGTCGGGCGTTAACAATACGATGTCAGTTCAGCCGGTCGTCGGGCGTTTAAAATACGATGACAGAAGTTTCAAATACTGTTAGGCGCAGGACAGTTGCTTCCAAGCGTTGACAATCAACAAAGACATAGGATATCGTTTCCGAATGTCAGTTCAGTCGGGCGTCGTGCGTTTATAATACGATGACAATTCAGCCGGTCGTCGGGCGTTTGCAATACGATGACAGTTCAGCCGGTCGTCGGGCGTTTACAATACGATGATAGATGTTTGAAAGTACAGTTAGGCGCAGGACAGCTGCTTCCAAGCGTCGACAATTAACAAAGACATGAGATATCGTTTTCGGATGTCGAACAGTTACTAATCAAGAAACATTCGACACAGGACCTTTGTTTCCAAGTGTCACCTAGCATCAAGACATCATTACTGCAGCATCTCACCCTTTTTGGTGTTTGTGAATACTTTGATCTTCGTCCTACCAGACTCGATCAAAGTGGGGGCTAACTGTAGATACCCAAAAAGTGTCATTGTAATTTTATTTTTTAGTATCTCTTTTATTATTATTTTTAGTTTAGATAAAATGCCAAATATGTTTGAAATGCAAAAATGAGAGAAAAACAACCCACAAATATAGCCCATAAAACAAGCCCAAAATAAGCCCTGGCACGCAGCCCAAGGCGCTGCCAAGGACCCGAGCAGAGTCCGGGCGCCAAGCGAGTCTGCACGCGACCCAATTGCCCGATTCCGGCGTCATGTGCGTCTGCCGCCGTTTACCGGATCCTCGGGTCGTGTCTTTGTGAAAGCCAAGAGAGCAAGCCAGCGGACTCCGCGTTTACTAACTTTAGCGGATTGGCTATTTTTACCCCCGCTATTTTTAGCTCATTCCTAAACTCTAAACTTGATTGTCTCCTCACTCACTTACCCTATAAATATTCCCATCTCTCATTTCATTTCTCACACCGAAACCACCTGGGAGTATTGACACTAGGTGGATTTCTCTTCTTCTCTCCCTCTCTCATTTGCATACATGCATTATGACATTTTTTTAGTTTCGCATTTTCATTCTCGTTATTATTTTCTTGTAATCACCCACGATATCGTAATCTTGATATTAATATCAATTATGACTATCTAAATCGGATTACTTGAGAAGATAACTTTATTTTGTCTTTATCACTTTTACTTCTTTATCGCTTCCATTTATTTATCGCATTCTTTTTATTATCGCATTTAATTTCCGCATGCATTTAAATAACATCAATTAATCTAATTAATTCTCCTCTCCTACTCTTTTCTTTAATAAACTGATCTAGTAGAGTCCATTCTTTGAACAGACGGATTCGAGGGTTTTTACTTTCGAATTCGTAACCTTACCCCCGGATCCGAATCTCATGGTTCGCGGTTACGCGGAGTCAAGAAAATTCGAGTTTATTAATTCTCTTAAAAATTAATTGGCGGCTCCTAAAAAAAATAAATTTGATTAAAATTTGATTCGCTAAATGTTAAATTCTATTCGAATTTTAAAATTTATTTCCCGAAATAATTTGAATACTGAAAATCGGAAATTGGTGGCCTCGGTCCAACATCCGGCGCCCTGTGTGGGTCTGCATGGCTGTTGGCCCGAGCCCACTGCGAGCACCCAGACGTTTGGGAAAGGCCCAGTCGGTCACAGCCGAGGCGATTGACATGGCGCTGGATCGATGACTGGTTATTCTCTGACTGCCTCGGTTTCCGTGCTAATTATTTTTTATTTTTCTGGTTTCATTATTTATTTCAGGCAGATTGTAAATTTTAATGTTCATAATAAAATTTAAACATTTCATGTGAACATTTTTAATGTACAGAAATTCAATTAAATCCCTAAAAGACTAGACACCTCTTTCGACTCGCTTAACACCGCGTAGGGCACGGTTGGAATTTTCCTCGGGTCCTACACATTCCCGTTCATCGCAACTGCACTCTAACTTCCCCATCTCCTTGGGCAGAGTGGTAGATTGCGACATCGACGTTGATTTTTATGAAGCCCACCTCATGCGTCTTCCACTGGTCAGGCCCCTTTCTCTTTGTTCGCATCTCCGTGCTTCGAGTCTACGCATCTTCATACCAGATTGCATAGTACGTTTCTCGAACAGCCACCTCCTCGGGGGAAAGTCGTTGGTTTTCATGGATTAGCTTGTTCCTTGCATACCATATAAGCTATAGAGTGGTAAACAAGATCCCCAGCGTTGCTTTATCCATCCTTCTCAGCTGCGTGTCTAACCATTGGCACGCATCCTTTTCTTCCCTATGGTGAACCTCTAATATGAGGGCTGAGAGCCTCCATATTTTCCCTGCCCGCATGCAATCTAGAAAAAGGTGGTCGTTTGTTTCGTAATCTTCGCCACATGCCTTGTAGATCGGGTCATCATTGCTCCCTCGTTTTGCCAGGTTAGCCAAAGTGGGTAGGGCATCCCTCCAGATGTGCCACATACAGTGCTTCACCCTAGGTGTTGCCTTAGTTTTTCAGATCATCTTTTTCGTCCCTCCGCCGACTCTAGAGCATGTTCCTACGTGGCTCTCTACTTTTTCTCCATCTCCGTGGCAGTTTTATACCCTGATTTGACGCTGACATCCCCGTTCTTGGTATGTCTCCATGTCAAGACATTACCTCTTTGAGACTCGCTCAGTGGGATTGATAAAATCGCTTTCTTGGTTGCCTCGTCAAAGTATGCCTCAAGCATATCCCTCCTCTATTTATAACACCCTGGGTTGTATGGTTAAGTGTGGCTT
Source organism: Portulaca oleracea (assembly GCA_029582165.1). Taxonomy (NCBI): domain Eukaryota; kingdom Viridiplantae; phylum Streptophyta; class Magnoliopsida; order Caryophyllales; family Portulacaceae; genus Portulaca; species Portulaca oleracea. The sequence goes on along the minus strand of CM055869.1, from coordinate 14,407,714 downwards.
AAGAGGATTGAAATGACTACTTATATCACTAAGGTGCACCTTCTTTTATGGTAGCTTATCTGTTGGAAACTCCTCAGTTAAGCGTGTTTGGCTGGGAGTAGTCTCAGGATGGGTGACCTCCTGGGAAGTTTTCCCAGGCAGCGTGTGAGCGAGGATGAAGCACGCTGGAAATACTCGTGGTGATTTGTGGGGTCAGTCGGCGATCCTTAAAGCAATTATCGATAATGTCCACGGACCGGGAGGGGTCAGGGCGTTACACCATTCTGCCCTGTCCATGTCAATAAGCTCGGCCACCCTTGCATCTACAGCGAGAAGAGTCTGTGGTTTGTTGGCCTTACCCTCCTCCGGCTTTGGGATCCACTTGTCTCCCCATATATTGATCTTTTGCCCATTTCCCACACTCCACATCATCCCCTCTTTAATTATCTCCCTTCCACCTTGTCCATGTTAATAAGCTAGGCCACCCTTGCATCTGCAGCGAGTAGGGTCGGTGGTGTGTTGACCTTACCCACCTCCAGCTTTGGGATCCACCTGTCTCCCCATATATTGATCATTTGCCCATTTCCCACACTCCACAGCATCCCCTCTTCAATTATCTACCTTGCGCCAAGGATGCTTCTCCAAGTGAAACTTGGCTGGAAACCTATTTGTGCCTACCAAATCTCAGTTTTTGGGAAGTAATGTGCCTTAAAGACCCTTGAAGCCAAGGATTCTAGGTTCTGTGCGATGCGCCACACCTGCTTTGCTAGGAGGGCTTGGTTAAAGGTCTTAAATTCTCGGAATCCTAACCCTCCCCCCTTCTCCTTTGGTTCGCACAATTTGTCCCATGCTACCTATGGTATGCCACACCTATCCTTCATGTTCTTTCACCAACAATTCATTCACTAGCTCACCAAGTTATCGCATTTCCCGATTGGTAATTGGAAGCACTGCATGATATACGTTGGGATGGCCTGCACTATCAATTTGAGGAGCATTTCCTTCCCGACTTTGGACAAAAAATTCTCCTTCAACCCTTTTAGTTTCTTCCAGACCCGATCTTGGACTATTTGAAACACCATCTTCTTCGATCCACCAATGAAGGTTAGCATCCCAAGGTATCTTTTATGAGAATCCACAACCTTAAATCCCAGGTACTCTTGGAGCATGTTCTTTGTTTGGAGGGCGGAGGGTGGAGTAGGGACTGGGGCGCATCGAGGGTTTGGGATTGATAAATTCAGAAACTTTAGTGAATAGTGATGAAAAGTAAAAACCATAGAAAAATAGTTGATTTGTAGTTTGGTCCTTGGTCCGATCCTTGGTCCTCTAATTCGGTCCAGTCCTTGGACCGAAGACCGAAACTCAATATTCTTTGGACCGAGGACTGAATTGAATCATCTTCGGTCTTTTCGGTCCAGTCCTCGGTTCAGTCAGGTCCAGTCCTTTATTCGATTCGGACTGGATTATGAACAACTTCAATTTAAGGTAAGCCTTTTTTTATAATCAAATTAATGTTCTTCTATAATTTTTGTTGTAGATCTCATCAATCTAGCTAGCCATAGTCATTTCTTGTCGGGCTTTGGCTTGACTAAATAAAGTTCATCATTTCAGGGAAATCGAAAATGCAATTAGATACCCCTTACATTCCATATACTAAGCAACCACAGCTGGATCATGGTACTACAATAGTAACCCCACAGATCACTTTTGCTGCTGAGAGACCACTTGTTGATGTGGATGGGTTCCGTCTAGCAAGAAGAAGAGTAGATCTCTCTATCTTATAGGCTATGCCTTTGACACAACAAGGCAATCTTACTAATCCTTTTTCTATCCTTCAACTTAGTCCTTCTTTGGAGTACAAGCACCCACCATGACAATAGTATGTTCGAACATATATAAGGTCACTACCAACCACATGATTAATTTCACGTGGCTCACTTTCCAAGGCATTTGTGGGTGAGTTTTGACAGCCATCAGCGAGAATTTGGTTGAACAAGTAGGGGAAATTAATTTCCACCCATTCTACCGAGTTTACTTGACGTGTCAATTATGTGGGTCACTCAAAGTTTACTTCCAAACAAATATGAAACGGTGTCGTTTGACGCACGTATTTGTGTTGTTGGATTTTTTTTACCATTGGCTTTCCAATGGTAACCAAGTTTTTATTTTTTCCTTTTGAATAATAAATTTATAAACTTTGTCTATTTTTTAAAAAACTTTGTCTATTTTCATTAAATACTATTATAGAGTTATTAATAAATAAGTTCCAACAATATAATTAACAACTAATCAAAATCAAAACACAATAGTAATATTCACAAAAATAGTAATATAAAACAAATACATCACCCAAAATAAATAAAGTTTAAAATAAAAAAAGGTGGGTTCAACCATTAATTGTGGGACAAACTTCATCTACCATTGTAAAAACATCCCAATTATAAGTGAGTGGAGACTCACTTTTATTATATTTTAAAGGGTGGATGAATCAAATTTCAACCAACATTCGTAATAGCCTAAGTCAATTTGGAAAATTGTTCAAAAACCAATAAAACATGGTTAGTTGGTTAGTTGAATGTTTTTGAGAATGGTATTAGAGAGAGAATAAAGGCGTGAAAAAGAAAATATAAAGTTGCATATGTAAATAAAATAATTAAAAGACGTCATTCAAATTTTAAAATGAGAAAATTATGAGAAAAAATAGTTCAAAAGCCATATAATATGGAATTTAACGAGTATTGTTCACTTTTAATTCATTAGTCTGGCTAGTGTGTGCCTAAGTCAATTTGGAAAATTGTTCAAAAACCAATAAAACATGGTTAGTTGGTTAGTTGGATGTTTTTGAGAACGGTATTAGAGAGAGAATAACGGCGTGAAAAAGAAAATATAAAGTTGCATATGTAAATAAAATAATTAAAAGACGTCATTCAAATTTTAAAATGACAAATATTATGAGAAAAAATAGTTCAAAAACCATATAATATGGAATTTAACGAGTATTGTTCACTTTTAATTCATTAGTCTGGCTAGTGTCTGCTTCGCACACGCTGACCGGACAATAATAATTATAAATTTTAATATATTAATATTTAATAAAAATACCGTACATAATATAAAAATAAAAATTTGATTTTTATTTGATTAAAAATAAATTTTAATTTTAATTTGATTAGAAATAAATTTGTTTTAATTTAACTAAAATAAAATTTAATTTTAATTGATTTGATGGTCAGTTATTTGTTTGCAAATAAATAGATATCTAAAATAATTAAATAAAATTAATATGATTAACTGGTACAAAATATTTTTTTGTTTAGATTTTTTTCTAAAATATTTCATATAAATACAACTTTAAAATAAAAAAAGACATTACTATTTAATCACTTACGGTTTATGATACACATTGAAACTATGCAACAAATAGGTGAAACCTAGTTACATGCTTTAGCTTTGGATACCATATAACTAATAGAAGCATGACTTAAGGATTCTTGTAACAAATCAAATCACGTAGCATGCAAACACCCGATTGTGAATTTGAAAAGGTTCTATTTTCGTGTACAATGAAATAGTTATGAATTTAAGGAATATTGATATATTTTTGGAAAAAATAATGTTATTTACAATTAATATAGAATCATATCTATGGTTAAATAGTTTCTGATGTAAAAACAATATATAATTCACTTTGCCTATTCCTATCTTCACAAACTTTTATATATATATATATATATATATATATATATATATCATATATTATAATCTCAGTCACAAAAATTAAACTTGCAAATCATAAAACAATTAGCCGAACACGTTCTTTTTAATTGAATAGGTATAAATCGTACTTATTTACAATTAATGTTATTTACAATCGATATATAATCATATTTGTGGTTGAATAATGTTTGATATAAGAACAATATATAATTCATTGTCCGTATTCCTATCTTCATATAGTTATATCAATAATTTTAATTATAGTACAGACTTATCATGATATAATCATCTCGTATCTTATATAATTCATGTTGCTTATTCCTATGTTCATGTACTTATATTGGTAATTTTAATATAGTATCAATTAAACTTATCATGATATATTTATCTTGTATATGTTTAGCTCACATATTTATCTCGTATATTATAAATTAATTTTGCAATAAAATCATAAACTAATTAGCTAAGTTGGCATTCATATATACTACCTTCATCGTATATATTACAAAGTTCAATCATTATAAACCACAATTAAGTTTAAATAATTCTCATATAATAGCTACACTATCACTTAATATTTAAGCATCATAACATAATTACGATATCATGTCAAAAGACTACAAAAATTGAAATAAGGGATAGTGTTCAAATATGGATTGCAAATTATAGTACAACAAACAACAATAATAACAAGAACATCAAGAACAAGAAGGAAATAAAAGGAAAATTGGAATCTAATAAACCAAACTTTATGTCCATTTTGATCTAACAAACCAAACTTAACTTTTTGTTAATGGGAAACTGTACTTAACATAATATTTTTCTTAGTGAACCTCAACCAATTTCCGATTACCGAAAAAATGACAATAACCGCTCGAGTCTTTCTTCCAACACATTTCATTTTAATTAAGTTCATTTCAATCAGCAAAAAAACTTTCATGTTATTTTTTCGGTAACCGGAAATTGGTGGAAGTTCACTAAGAAAAATATTATGTTAAGTACAGTTTGCCATTAACAAAAAGTTAAGTTTGGTTTGTTAGATCAAAATGGACATAAAGTTTGGTTTATTAGATTCCAATTTTCCGAAATAAAAATGAAATAGGTGGCTTATGAGGTATGATGATAAATATGGACGGGAAATAATAATAATAATAATAATAATAATAATAATAATAAATAAATAAATAAATACTAAAAATAGTAATAGTAATAATAATTATAATCATAATTGGTAGTTTTAACGCATGAAGGTGAAATAAAAAATTTTAAAATATGTACGGGATAATAATAATAATAACAACAATAATAATAATAATAATAACAATAATAATAATAATAATAATAATAATAATAATAATAATAATAATAATAGTAGGTAGTTTTAATTAGTTAGGGTCAAATGGAAATTAAAATGGTTAGGAGTATTTCCGAAAATCAATCTTTGACATCTATTTCTTTAGTTCATTTTGTAAGAATATGTATCACAACCAAACTTTATCACTTTACACATTGCGTGGTCCATTCTATCTTCAGCAAAGCTTCGTCAAATCCACAACCAAGTCCACATTTTTTTCCTTCTTCAGTTGGGATCCCTAATAAGTCTTGTAGAAAAGGCCTTGCACATTGTTTAACTGACAAAGTACCATTTAGACTTAGTAAAGACTTTCTCATCTTTTCACAAAATCACATGCGCTTTGAATTCTCCAAATCTCCTCAAAATCACCGGAAATATTAAAATCAAACCGAACCATATAAATTACATTTTTCACAAATTTTACCATATCATTTTACATTCTGCCCCATATTCCATGCACAAAATAAAATTTTACCATATTATTTTACACTCTACCCCATATTCCACGCGAAGAGGGCCTAAGTGGTCCCCCCATGAGGCCATGACTCACTCTATAAACTATAAAGCATTACTGTTAACTTGGAAGCAATCAGTCGTCCGAGGTCAACAATTACGTACTTAAATAATCTTCCTAATCAATCAATGATCCAGATAAACATCAACTACATTGTCTACATATAACCAATCTAGCTTCATCTATCTTTAATCTTCTTCCTATCTGAAATGGAAGCCATTAATATCCTCCTTTTCTCCCTCCTATTCATCCTATCAATCCATGCAAAAATCGACCCGTATTCCTTCCTCCACATAATACCAAACCCGGATGGCTCCATAACCCGATTAAACCAGTTCTACCCGACCCTCCCTCCAAACTCCACCACAACCCTCTCTTTCTCCAAAGACGTCCCCCTCGACCCGGATAACAACACCCGGGTCCGGATCTACATCCCATCCGGGTTGGCCCCTGGCAAGCTCCTCCCTGTCGTGGTCTTCGTCCACGGTGGCGGGTTCATCGTCATGAGCTCCGCCACCCCGAAGTTCGACTCGTTCTGCTCCGCCGCAGCGAGTCGACTCGCCGCCGTGGTCGTCTCCGTCGAGTACCGGCTGGCCCCCGAGCACCGCCTCCCGGCGGCGTACGACGACGTTTTGGAGGCGCTGTACTGGGTTAAGCAAAGGAGGGACGAGTGGGTGCGGGAGTATGCGGATTTATCGAGGTGTGTTGTGGTGGGGGAGAGTGCAGGAGGGAACGCTGCGTACGCCGTCGGATTGAGAGCTTCTGGGTTGACGGACGATCTGAAACCGTTGATTGTCCGGGGTTTGGTTCTGGTCCAGCCATTCTTCGGTGGGGTGAGGCGCACTGGATCGGAGGTGAGGCTGGTTAACGATTCGGTCGTGCCTTTGGTCGTGAGTGATTTGTTGTGGGAGCTAGCACTGCCTGGTGGGGCCACTCGGGACCACGTGTACTGCAACCCGACTGCGGGTGGGGGGTCGGGTCGAGTTGCGGGTTTGAAGGAGATGGGTTGGTGGGTTGGGGTAGTGGGTTGTGATGGAGACCCGCTTTTTGATCGGCAAGTGGAGGTGGTAAAACTGTTAAAGAAGCATGGGGTGAATGTAAAATATGATCTTAGTAGAGGGGGTTACCACGGTATATTTACCGACCAGCCAGAAAAAGTGAATGAAGTGCTTCAGTTGATGAAAGACGTATTGTTGGCGTCTTCCATGGATTAAGAGCTTATCATCATGTATTGTACTCCCCCCTTTCGTATTAATTGTTACTTCTTTTATTATTACGGTATTGAATATTAATATTTAATTAATAATTTCTTATATAATAAAGAGATTCTGATATAGTTGAAAATTTGTTCAATTATAATAGCTGAAATAGATAATTATTCTAAAATATATCTTTAATAGAATCAAAATTAATATATATATTGATTAAAGAACTTGTTACAATAAATAATCCTGTTTGTTGAGATATAATTTTTTTTACAAAATTTAATATTTGAAGGATATTTTACCAAAATTCATTTTTTTCAACTATTGCAGTAGAAAATTGTAAGTATCATTAATTTTACCATAAAAAATCAAAATTAAAATATATTGATGAAAGTAACTGTAGGAGGCAAAAATTTGTCGACCAATTAAAAAATGACATGTAGACAATAAATTAAATTTATTCGGCTAATTATTATTCGCCGCATGTTAAATTAATTACGGCGGTCCATTTAATTGAATTTTAAATGGAAATGCATCCTGGCTAATAATATCATGACACGTGTCAAAGATGATGCAGAAAATCTTAATTATTTCTTTATTTAAAGTTAAAGGAATAATTAATTAATTTAGGCCCAAGCCCAAAGCCCGACTCAAACCCTAGGCAACCCTAGGCCTCCAGAACCTATAAATAGGGGTCATCTCCCTCATTTTAAACACACTCGGCAATCTACACCCGGCAACATTCGACATTCTGCACTCCAGAGGCTTCAGAGGATCAAACTGCCAGCAGCCTCCAGCTACCAAGCGCCAAGGGTCGAAGTCTCCAAAAGCTCAAGATCAGTCTCCAAATCTCTATCACATCAAGATCAAGAACTGCTTCAGAGTTCTTCACCAAGACCTGCAAAGTCTTCAGAAGATCGAACTACAAGCGACCTCCAGCTACCAAACGCCAAGGACCAACGTCTGCTAGTTCGACAGCTTCTGTTCTTCACATCAAAGACTGCAGTCATCTTCTTCGTTTGGTTCATCGATCGAGATCAAGCACTCAAGCCCTCCCATCCAAGAACCTGAAGATCTACTGTTCAAGACCTTCAGCTATCAAGCAAGGATCAACGCTCAAGACCTTCAACTCAAGAACTGCTACAAGAGTTCTTCAGCTAGACTTACATTTTGAGATCGAGATCAAGCGTCCGTGCCCTCGGCTCACCCAAATTTTAGGAGATCGAATCAGAAGACTACTTTATTGTATTTAATACATAGATTGTACCCGCTTACATTCAAATATTAATACAAATTAATTTGTTTCTCATATTTCTTGTTTTTATTTATTTCAGGCTCGAAATTTGTGTTTACAAATTTGGCACGCCCAGTGGGACATCTCTGTCTCTCATCTCTTTCTCCAAGAAGTCAAATTCGACCTTCGATTCAAGCGACGTGAAGGCCGTCAACATGGAAGGAAAGATAGCTGAACTTGAGGCTATGTTAAACAAGCTTGCCAGGGAAAGTGAAGAGAAAGACAAGAAGATCAGCGAACAAAGTGAGCAAATCGCAAAACTGATGAAGAAGATAGAGAAGCGCCCGTATCAAGACTCCGACGAAGATTCAGACAAAGAAGAATCTGACAAAGAGTCTTCGAAGGGTGATGGCGATGGGGAAGACAAGAAGAGTAACTTAGTTTCAGAATCACTGACTGTAGAGCAGATTCAAAACTTGGTGAGAAATGCAGTACGGGCTCAACTCGGAGAGAGATCAAACAGGACTCACTTGTACACGAAGCCATACACGAAGAGGATCAACTCCCTTCAAATGCCGCAAGGATATCAACCCCCAAAGTTCAATCAATTTAATGGGAAGGGTAATCCTAAGCAGCACATCGCTCACTTCATCGAAACTTGTAGTAATGCCGGCACGGAAATAGATCGGCTAGTGAAACAATTTGTCCGTTCTTTGAAAGGGATCGCATTCGACTGGTATACAGACTTAGAGCCTGAATCTATCAACAGTTGGGAGGAAATCTGTAATAACCCACCCCAAAATCATGTTTAATTATCTATTAACCACAGTAATTATTCAAATCGCGTTATAAATTTTTCGCGTTTACCTTTATTTATTTATCTATTTATTTATTTATTGCTATCGGTGTTAAGTCTCGTGCAGGAGATGGCTAAGGTGCCGAACTATCGGCTTAAAAGTTTACTTTACACATCTATTCAATGAGTTAAAGTATTTCAGGTTATATGTTTTACGTTATAAATTTATTTACCGAGAAACGGTTATTATTTATCCGCCTCGATTTCTATATATATATTTTACCGTTCCACTTTTAATTTATTTAAATTACATTTCCTTTACATAATTTCGAGTGGTAATTTTACCCACTGTATTATTTTTTAATCCAAGTTCCGTTGTATTTTATTTTTGTGTAACCAAAAGGGGGTTTAATTATTCTACCTTTTAACATTTATATTTTATTACCCAAACTTTAATTTATTTGGGTTATATTTATTTCATTTAAGTACAAGTAATATTTATGTTTCATTTATTTGGATTTTCTACATCCAAGTTTTATTTTATTTTAACCCAATTATTACCAATTGATTTTATTTGGTACAAACTAATTATTTAAGTTTATTACATTTACAATTATTGTTTTTAGTTTACAATTTCAGACTTCATTAAGTTGTTTAGAGGGGGTTATATATGCTTTAGCAAGGGGGGGTTTAAGTCTTTTTTTTCCTCATTTCATTTAGACAACTCCCCAAACTCTTTCTCTCTCTACCTTCCCTCTCCCCCCTTGCTCTGCTGCCCAGCCGTGGCCACCATACTGCCGCCGCCCAGCTGGTGTTTTCCGGCGTGTTTTCCGGCGCCGTCGGCCACCCTACTCCGGCCACCACCTTCTTCCCCCTTCTCTTGTTCAATCTCTCACCTCAAATTCAAGTGGTATAATCTCAAACCCTAACCTAATTCTCTTGTTTATAATCTGAAATTCCATGTTTAATATATGTTTCTTTTATAAATTCTATCTCTTTTACTCTCTAAATTCATGAATTCAAGTGTATAATTGGTTTGGTTAAGTTAGGGTTTGAGTTTGGAGTATGTGCATGTGTATTTGGATGAGTTCTTGAGGTTTTCTTGTTAAATTCTTGATGGATGTTGCTATAATCTTGATGCATGTGAATTTCTTGATAAGTTGCTGAGTATTAAGGGCTGGTTATATATGCTAAGTTTATTATTTTAGTGTTATCATGTTTAATTTGGGGTGAATTAGTGAGTTTTTGGTGAAAGAGTTCAAGAACAAGTCTTTTATGTTGAGTTGTGTTTAATCCATGGTTGCATGTGGGATTTAAGCTCTTTGATGAGTTAACTTTCAAGGTTTAATTCTGGAAATATAGTGGATTATAGCCAAAGTGAAGTTTGGTTGAGAATTAGTATGGATTAAGGGCTAAATGAACCATTAGAGCTGAAAATAAGAGCAAGTTAGTCGCTGTCTCAATTCTGGAAATTTACAGCAGTATAAAAGTGGGATTTTTGCCCATATTTCTACTCCATTTGATAGTTTAAGGTGTTAGCAAACCATAGGCTTTGGAATTTCTAATTTCCGACTTGTATAGCCCGAGTTATGACCGAAACCGTGAAGGTACAATTTTATATACGAATTTTTGAGTCAGTGTTTTGAGGGCTATTTTTCGTCCCTTTGGAGACCTTTTTGGTTTTTATGGTAAACATGAAAGTTTTAGGCCTCTTTGCAAGCTTTCCGGAAAGGTATGGTTTGTAGTTATACGATATCGGGAGTGTGAGATATGAGCCCGGGAAGAAGGGCTGTCTACTTGAAGTTTCTGCCCAATTTACCCTTTACTAAAATTCCATCTTTAAGGTCCTAAACCAAGTCAATAGGAGACTTTAAGCATTGATAAGTTATGGTTATATGTTATAATCTTGGGTTAAAGTCTTAAGGGGGAAAAGTATGGTTTTGGAGGCCTAAGTATGTCCTAAGGTCTTTTAGCTAAGAGTAGTGATTTAAGCACAAGTATACATATCTCCCAATGAGTGTTAGCTAAGAGTTCAATATCTTTGGGTTGAACAAGGTTTTATCTAGCTAGTGTCTTCCAAGTTCTAAATAACTCTCAAGTTAAGTTCCTCTAGTTTTCAACTCAAAGTTTATTCCTCAAGCTCCTTTATTCATTCCTCTTTCATCAATCGTGACATCGACTTCGTTTTTCTCTAAATAAGTCTAGAGGAACCCTTTTAATCTCATTTTCACCTTCAATCTTCGGTTCTCATACTTCATCAATCTAAGTTATCTTTCCAAGGTTCAAGTGCCCTTCTTTGATTTCACCTTTCTACATCAATTTCTCTATGTAATTTCATTCCGGAACTCCTAATTTATTCTACTCTAGCTGCTGTCCGGGCCCATTTTGGAGCCCTTCCTCTCGTTTTTAGCCTCTGGTTCTGTTGACAAAGTTGTAGATTATGATTTTCCCTATTCCGAGATGTACTCGTTTGCCTCATTCCGTTTTTCCTAACTCAAGTTACGCTATAAACTTTATTTTTATATAACCTGAAATTTTCTTCCTAAGTTATTTCATTTATATTTTACTAATTTTCTAAACTTGTAAATCTAATTTAGAACCTTATTCGGTTCTTCATTTTTACTTATTCTTATCTTAGTTGACAAGTTCCAAAAGCCATCTCCAAATTAGAAATCATCATGAGGTCTCTAGCGTCTCAAGGTACGCGAATTGTCCAGCTTTTACGATCTAAATTATAGTCGTAATTTATTCAATTTATACCATGTCAAGTTTTATGGTTTACAATGATTTTATATTTAATAGTGGACCCGCATTCTATGCTTATTCTTACTTTCATGTTTTAGCACTCCTGATCAGAGTGCCTTGACCTGGCCAGTGTCGACTGCTTGACAGTCACTTATTCCAAGTTTAGATCAACTTGGGCATACGCGTGTGTGAGGTGCTTGCCGATCGTAAGGGTTCCACCTAATTTCAATCTACAATGAAATAAGTTAAGCATTTGATTATGTTCATGACATGCAATTCATATATAAATACCCTACACTTGTTTTCAAAGAGAATTTAAATGTCGCAGACAAACCGCTTTTTGAGCGGTTTACGTCTGGAGGTTCATCTTGAGTGTTTCCCCACTCTCCTTTTTGCATTGTTTTTATGTTTTGTTTTAGGAGGTTCGAGCTCCCAGGGCAAGGATAAGTCGGTTGCAAAGTAATTCAAGGTTCTTGAGGTAGTTTTCTAAGGAATTCATCGGTCAGCAAGGGCGAGCTGGAATTTTTGGAAGTTGTTCTAGTTTTTAAGTTATGTTTAAGTTATGTACCTTATCCAGGGGTTGTATAAGTTTTATATGTGAAGGTTCTCAAGTTAGTAAGTTATCTTGTGGTTTTGGAAGTATCTTTTGTGTGTTGTTGCCTTGTCTCTTTTGGGAGACGGCGGTAATGCCTCGACCTAAGGTGTTCCGCTGCGCTAATCGCAGGTTTGGGTCTCTAAGTGTAGTCTTAACCTTGTGATTAAGGTTGGGGTGTTACAAAATCGAGCAAGAGTTTCTCAACAGGTTCTATTGCGCTCAACGGGTCGTTAGTATGACAGAACTGACAAACACAAAACAACGGGAGGGCGAGCCAGTCCTTGACTACATCCATCGTTGGAGGGCTCTTAGTCTTGAATGCAAGGATCGCATCACCGAAGCTTCAGCTGTCGATATGTGCGCTCAAGGTATGCACTGGGACTTACTCTACGTCCTCAAGATGGTCAAGCCTAAAACCTTTCAGGAGTTGGCGACCAAGGCACATGATATGGAGACACCATAGCAAGTCGACGGGGAAGGAATTCATCTTCATCCAAATCAAGGAACGGTGCTAGTGGGTATAAGAAGAATGGCAAGTCGCCGAAGACTTCAACAGAGGAGTCCGTGGCTATTTCAATGTGTGAACCAGTGAGAATCTCTGCTAAACCTAAACTCAAATGGGACAAAGTCACTTCTTCGAAAGATGCTGAAAGGAAGCGCCCTACACTGAAGGAGCTTCAAGAAAAGAAGTATCTATTTCCAGACTCCGATTTATCAGGAATGCTCGACAACCTGTTAGAGATGGGAGTTATCGAACTTCCACAACCAAAGAGGCCGGAAGAAGTGGGAAGAACCACAGACCTAAGATATTTTCGCTATCATAGGGTAGTCAGTCACCCTCTTGAGAAGTGTGTCACACTTAAGGAGCGGATCATGAAGCTAGCTGAGTAAGGACAGATAATATTGGACTTAGATGACAACGTCGAAGCCAATTATATTTCAGCACAGCCGATTCCAGCCAAGAGAAATGAATTCTTGATGATTCAGTTTGGACGTCAAGAACCAGTTCCCTTTCCTGTGCTAGTCCACGCCTCTCAAGATTAGCCTAAGCCTGAGCATGTATTAAAAGTTCCTGATGGAGATGAAGAATGGATCATAGCCACTCGAAGAAAGACAAGGAGGCAAAGGGAATTCCAAACACCACCACTCCAAATGCATCAAAGGACAAGAAACAACCTGCAACCTTCAACGGAGACGAAGAGGTTGGGAGTCATCGAGAAACATAAAGTCAGTTCAGCTAAGTTGCTTGAGCGAGGCCTTCATGTTCCTGTCACACTGGAGGAATACTTTCCGAAGTACTTCTTTGGAGAAGTTAACAATGTTGCAGTTGTGAACATGGTCTCCTGTTTCGAGATCGAAGAAGATGATAGCGAAGGAATGGAGCATCAGCCTAAGTCAAAGCTCTCCGTGTTCGATAGGTTGGGACGATCAGCTTGCCACAGACAAACTTCTGTCTTTGAGCGGATAGGGTGTCGAGGAGAGCGCAAAACCTCGGTCTTCAGCAGGATCAGGAGTGGTTCGGGATCAAAGTCTTCTGGATTGTCAAAGATCAAACAAGCTGAAGAGGTGGAAAACTCACAAGCTGACCAGGAAAAGAGCTCCGCATTCAGTCGCCTTGGAATCATCAACGAAGTTCAAAGCACCATCCCATCTCGTATGAAGCGTTGTTCAATGTTGGAGGTCAAGACTGAAGGATCTCTTAGAGTGAAGAGACGCAGTGTGATCTTCACCGGCCATCAAAGCAAAAACAACATCGACATGGAGTTTGAGCGAGAGGAGACGTTTTCTTCTGCCGAAGTCAAAATCTAGGAAAATGAAGATGTAGCTCCCGAGAAAGAGTCTAAACTGTTCACAAAAAAAAAACATTTTCAGTTCATTTGCATTTTAGTTCTTTTCAGTTTTATCATTGTAATACTCCTGGCCCGCAAGAGTATAAACTGTGTACGGCTAAATCAATAAATAAAATTTTCATTTCTCCATCTTTAAATTTGAACTACGTTTGGCTTGATCATTATGGTTATCCTATCCCTTAAGGTACGTAGGCAATTTGGGTCTAGACCCAAATACAGTCATACCAAAAAAAAAAAAACCATCGCAGGTCACCAAATTTTGAAGACTTTCCTGATCAACAAACTTTAAGGACTTACAAGTTAGCAAATTCGAGACTCACAAGTCAAAGATTCTCAAGTCACCAAAGTTAAAGACTCCCAAGTCGAAATTGAAGACTTTCAAGTCAAGGACTCCCGAGTCAATCAAATAAAAGACTTTCAAGTCAACAAATTTCAAGACTCTGAAGTTACCAAATTCACTGACTTCCAAGTCAACAAAAATTAAAGACTTCTAAATCAGCGAAAATTAAAGACTTTCAAATCAATAAATTTCAAGACTCTTAATTCACCAGGTCCCTTGACTGCAAAGTCAACAACAAAACAAAGACTTTCAAGTCAGTCAAATCTCGCATCAACAAGTCTCCTGACTCCCAAGTCGATAAAATGAAAGACTTACAAGTCAACCAAATTCAAATCAACAAAACACAAGGACTCACAAGTCAAAGAAAAAACCATGACTCCCAAGTCAATAAAGTTCGAGATTTTCATGTCAACAATGCGTACGACTCCCAAGTCAGCAAATCCAAAGACTTTTAAGTCAACAAGCTTCAAGACTCTTAAGTTTTCAAACCCACCGACTTCCAAGTCATCAAAAATTGAAGACGTCCAAGTCAACCAAATTCAAGACTACCAAGTCTTCAAAATCAAATTTTAAAGACTTTTACGTCATCACAATAAAGACTCTCAAGTCAAAAGTATAATAAATAGACCGACTTCCAAGTCATTATGATTGTAGGCTTTCAAGTCGCACTCTAGCTTGCCAAGATCTTCATGTCAGTGGTTGACTTCAAGTCAGCACCATCAATGAAATACTCAGGCTGACAACTTCCTTCAAGCATGCAATGTGGGGGCGTCCTAACCATGTTGGTTGAATTATGCTCCAAGACAACGCCATCGTCCTTCAAATAAAGCGGCACACTCCTTTGGCTAAGTGGTAGACTCTTTTAAGCTGGCAATATCGGCGTCTCATTCAGATTAATATTGGGGGCAAGCTAGCGGGCGATGTCCTTGTGACCTTCCATGACGCTCACACCCAATAAAATGTTTAGCTGACTTGTCATGGACCTTCAGAAGAAAGTCTGGTGTCTCACCATGACTCGATAGAGAATCCAAGCCCTCTCTTCACAACCTGTAGACGGCAGAAATTCCAAGAGGAATAGCCCAGGAAAGCGGAGAAGACGACACAGTCGACGACGATCTGAAGAAGCGATCTAGGATTACTCTGCGTCGATCTGACGAGAGTGTTCCACTCGCAGTGAGACCATGGCATGTCGACCCAGACAGTCCTGAAGAGAGTAAGTCTATGACCACTCTACGTCAGTACGCTGAGGAGTGATCCACTAGTAGCGAGACGATAACCATGTCGACCATCTGATCTGAAGAAGTAAGTCTATTACCACTCGTCGGCCGCGAGAGTGTTCCAAAAGTGATGACCCGATCGACCACGGTATCTTCGTTTTTAAGAGAGTTGTCCAGGACAACTCTACGCCAGCAGCCAAGGGAGTAATCCACTTGTGGCCAAGTGATGACTCCGTCGACCCAGGTCAGTTTTGAAAAGAGACACCTCAAAGATGTCTAATACAACATAACGTCCCCGAGGAGTAAACACGATGACGGTTCCGGCGACCCAGGTCAGTTTTGAAAAGAGACACTTCAAGATGTCTAATATATCAGAACGTCACTAAGGAGTAGTCCACCTGTGATGAAGCCATTACTCCGTCGACCCAGACTGTACTGTCTTTTTTGAGAGAGTTGTCTAGGACAACTCTACGCCAGTAAGTTAGGGAGTATTCCACTTGAAGCCAAGGCGATAACACTGTCGACACAGACAGTCCTGAAGAGAGTAGTCTAGGACTATTCTATGTCAGTACGTTGAGGAGTAATCCATAAAAGCATAGATGACGACACTATCGACCCAGACAGTCCTGAAGAGAGTAGTTTATGACTACTCTACGTCAGTACGTTGAGGAATAGCCCACGGAAGCGAGATGGTGACACTGTCGACCCAGACAGTCCTGAAGAGAATAGTCTAGGATTATTCTACGTTAGCACGCTGAGGAGTAAGCAAGACTCTGACGGTAACGAGGGACAACTTCAAGCACACGGTGACAATTAATCTTAGCTCCTTGTATCGAAAAGATGGCAAAAAAAAAATTGAACAAGAAAAATAAAAGGTCAAATTATATGAAAAAAACTAAAAAAAAGAAGAAAGAAAGAAAGAAAGAAAAAGAAGATACTGTAAAACCTGTGAGTTTGCAGATTCAAGGAGAAGACGAGGAGCAGCAGATGAATGGAAGAGGCGAGGATGGTGCGTTTATATAGTATCTGATTGGCCAAGTTTCAGGATACTACTAGAATTCTCAATCAAGTCTCCAACTCCATCTCCATCTCCAACTCAAACTCAAACTCAAACTCCAACTCCATCTCCTTCTCCTTCTCCTTCTCCTTCTCCAACTCCAACTCCAACTCCAACTCCAACTACAACTACAACTACAACTGCCAAAAATTTTATCCGATTAAATTTATGATGAAATTTTATCCAAACTGAAAAGTTGTGATAAAAAATATTGTCCTTAAATATTCGAGATTCAACCGCTTAAAACACCCAAAATTCGTGTTCGCGGCTGACTCTCGAAGGGGGCATCTGTAGGAGGCAAAAATTTGTCGACCAATTAAAAAATGACATGTGGACAACAAATTAAATTTATTCAGCTAATTATTATTCGCCGCATGTTAAATTAATTACGATGGTCCATTTAATTGAATTTTAAATGGAAATGCATGCTGGCCAATAATATCATGACACGTGTCAAAGATGATGCAGAAAATCTTAATTATTTCTTTATTTAAAGTTAAAGGAATAATTAATTAATTTGGGCCCAAGCCCAAAGCTCGACTCAAACCCTAGGCAACCCTAGGCCTCCAAAACCTATAAATAGGGGTCCTCTCCCTCATTTTAAACACACTCGGCAGTCTACACCCGACAGCATTCGACATTCTGCACTCCAGAGGCTTCAGAAGATCAAACTGCCAGCAGCCTCCAGCTACCAAGCGCCAAGGATCGAAGTCTGCAAAAGCTCAAGATCGAGTCTCCAAGCCTCTATCACATCAAGATCAAGAACTGCTTCAGAGTTCTTCACCAAGACCTGCAAAGTCTTCAGAAGATCGAACTACAAGCGACCTCCAGCTACTAAACGCCAAGGACCAACGTCTGCTAGTTCGACAGCTTCTGTTCTTCACATCAAATACTGCAGTCATCTTCTTCGTTTGGTTCATCTATCGAGATCAAGCACTCAAGCCCTCGCATCCAAGAACCTGAAGAACTACTGTTCAAGACCTTCAACTATCAAGCAAGGATCAACATTCAAGACCTTCAGCTCAAGAACTGCTCAAGAGTTCTTCAGCTAGACTTGCATTTTGAGATCGAGATCAAGCGTCCGTTCCCTCGGCTCACCCAAATTTCAGGAGATCGAATCAGAGGACTACTTTATTGTATTTAATACATAGATTGCACCCGCTTACATTCAAATATTAATACAAATTAATTTGTTTCTCATATTTCTTGTCTTTATTTATTTCAGGCTCAAAATTTGTGTTTACAGTAACTTACTACAACAGTTAGATAGTGGAAGAAAAGAATGTTAACTTTTCTTGCAGGCAATGCCAAAATTTTCTAACAGTTAAGAAGGTTTCTACTCTTGGTGCAACGAAGATGTCAATTCTCGAACAAGGTGAAAGTGATGCAAATGGTGAAAGTGAAACTGAAGTTGAATCCTGTTTAAGTGTGATTGGGCCACAGGAGTTGGTGACTGGGAGAGAGTTTGAGAAGCAGCAAAATGATCACGACGATTTCAACAGTGTGAATTCTCCATTTTCACTCAATGTAAAGGATGAAGTTAATTTATCAAACATTAAGGAGAAGGAAGTCATTATATTCAATTGTCGGACACAACCTTTGAGGAGCAACCGACACTCAAAAAATGGTCCACTCTCTCCAGGTAGGAGTAGAAGGAGGAACAAGTACAAGACTAAGCAATATGGAACACCGCCACCTAAAAAAGTAAGTATCTGTTCAATAAGTCTGTCGTTGCCGCTAAACCTACTTTCTTTTGCAGGACATTGATATATAAGCATATTGAGGCAAAACGAAAATTTGACCTGATGGAGGTTGACTGCAGATCTTTGGTAAAAAAAAGGCGCTTCATAAGGGAGCGATGTGGAAATGATTAAGCTTGTATTTACTGTTGCGAATTGCGATGAACTGGGTTGTATGTAGTATAATTTTGCTTAATAAAAGGACTATTCTGGCAAAAAAATAAATTAATTAATGTCTTATGCACTGTTGGATTTCTTGTGTTTGTTGGGTCAGCAAAAGACAGCCCACTAGATTGATAATTTCTTGTTAAGTATACAAATTGGGCTGACAATCTGTCATATGATTTGCTCCATTTTATTTGACTCTTTAGTATTGTGAGGGAATATTAGGATTAACAACAAAATATCCCAATATAGTTTCGCTAATGCGAGGTAGGAACATCCAAATGTAGACAGTCTTCTTCTATATATCGAGGTTGATGAAGAGACTGTTTCCGACATATCCAAATTACATACCACTGTTTCAAAAATCATTTAAACAACCACTTGAAAACTAACAGTGTGTTTGGATTCAATTTAAGAGGGGGAAGGGAGGGGAAAGGAGGGTAAGCTAATGGAAGGGAAGGGAGGTGATTAAGATTAACCTTGTTTGGATTTATTAATATGGGGAAGGGAGGGCAAGTGTTAAGATTCTTCCCTTCCCCCTCATTCCCCTTCATTTTGAGGGTTAAGAAAATGGAGGGGAATGGGGGTTAAGTGTTCCCCTCCCCTCCCCTCCCCTCCCCTCCCCCTCTAATTGTTTTCCCAAATATGAAAATTTAGACAGTTCCCCTCTCTTCCCTTCCCCTCCCCTCCTTTAACCCCCAATACAAACAAACTGCAAGAGAATTAAGATAACATTAATGACAATATATATTTAGAAAAGCTTGAGCTTAAATTTTTATTTTAATTTTAAGTAAATAAATGTGAAATCATTTGAACCAACTTATTTCATATCCTAAACAAATATGAAAATCCTATAAACTAGAGCATTAACCACCCGTCTTGAAAATAACTAAATTAGAATTTCAACAATGATTTTGGATGTAAATAATACAAGGTTGCACATTATCGGTCAATAATAATATCAACTTTCTTTTGGACATAAATATTATGTACTATAGAGGTGTTGGACAAAAATAATACGTTAGCCACTCCTAAGCGATGGTTTGTTGATTTCCGCTACACACGTCAGCAAACTACCACTTGGAAGTGGTCGACGTACTATTTTTGTCCAACACGCCCACTATATATATAACATTTATGTCCAAAACAAAGTTGGTATAATTATTGACCAATGAAGTACAACTTCGTATTATTTACATCTAAAAATCTTTTTAACAATGTAGGCATTAGAAGCAAACAAAGTTCTCTACTCCAGTGTTGTGAATAGTCCTAGCTAGCGAATTGTCAGCTCAACATTGTTCAAGATATTTCGCCGCAGTCAATTTATTCTGTTTTCTATAAAATAGATATTGTTCTCTCTCATTCGGAGAGATGAGTTGGATAGTTACCATTTAAGTGAGATAGGAAATTTTTAACTGTGGAACCAACTGATGGTTGTAGGCCCATCGATGCCCTCCTTAACCTTACGCAAATAAACATGGGGATTGCTGATATTCGAACATGAGACCTCTTACTCATGCCTAACCTTGATACCATATGGAACCATCTTACCCAAAAGATTCAGCTAATCTATGTAATATATAAAGCCAAAGGAGTTTATGGCACACAAATTTCACTTTGCCCATTTTACCCCTTGCCATTGATAAATTATAAGGATATAATAGTAATTACAATGTTTTTTATTTGCACCAAAATATTCATCAAAGAAATTGTTACCACTAAGATTTGAACCTCTAATGCAAAGGAAAACTTTCCAATTTCTATACCACTAGACCACCATATGTTTAATTCCATAACTTTCCAATCAAAGAAATTTCTGTACCTACTTTTCCCTTTAATTCCATAACTTATTCTATTTTTATGTCATAAGTCAACATACTAATTGTTGTATAATTTCTTATTTGCCTATTTATCTTTCTTTAATTACCGAGTTTATTACAAGTTGAACTAATCTAAACTTATTTTGAACTTATTATTCTGAACTAACTTGAACTTAGCTGTTAGATCTTATTTGAATTTGTTTGAAAGAGTTCTTTTGCAAATTTATTTTGAACTTATTTAACTTATTTAGAGAAACAACTGAAAAGCAAATAACTTTAACTACACTGACTCGCCAACATCCACCATGAGCCAAGTCGAAAGTGGATTTAAATAATCTGAGTTTTGATCATGATAGACCGAATAATCTGAACTTTAAAAATATTATTAAATAATTTGAACTTTGACCATATTTGATTACAGTATCATGTCAGCATTAATTATTTACCCAATCCTTATTTATTCAAAAATACTCTCTTTATTTTTTATTATTCCCCTTATTTATTTCAATTTCAATATGGTTAAAGTTCATATTCTTTTAAAAAAGAGGATTTGGTAAGTAATTAAGGTTGACATACTATTGTAATCCAATATAGTCAAAGTTCAGATTATTCAGTGATATTTTTAAATTTCAGATTCTTTAGTCTAACACATGTCAAAATTCAAATTGTTTAAATCTAATTTCCCTTTTTATTTTTAAGCAAAATCAATAGTATCAACTGTTTTTTTTACATAAACATTCCATTTTCAACAAAGGATTAATATTTGTCTTTTTTTTATTTATGTACATCAACGACAACAACAACAACTGTCCTCAATATAGTCCCGCTGATGCAGGGTTTGAGGGGATCCAGATGTAGTCATGCAATCTTCCCCTCATTCATAAGATTGCCTCATATTTTTTTTATGTTTGGAAAAAAAATTGCAAGAAAGATAATGTTAATCGTAAGAGCTACCAATATTCATTCTTTACCCAGAGTAAGACTAATATTAAAGATGTTGTTTTTGAAATACATACACGCTTATCAAAATTTTAACTACACTGACTCGCCAACATCCATCATGAGCCAAAGTCGAATTATTGTTAGGATTTTTATTTTTAAGCAAAATAAGTTTTGATTCGCACGCATTGTGTGTATCGATTGTTATATTTATTTTGTGTGTGTGTATATATACAGGCAAAAAAAAAATAAAAATCGATGCACACAATGCGTGCGAATCAAAACTTGTAATTATAGGTCCAATGATGATTTTATACTATAACACTAACCACTAATTGGTCCTTTGCGTACCATCTTACCCCATACAGGGAGAATCAATCCAAACTCTCCTAACCCTTAAAAGCTCTCTACTGTAGGTCTCTAGTTATGCCCATTGGCATCTCCTAGACCTAGGGCTCGATCTTGGTTCTTTGTTATTTTGAGCCCACATTAAAGAGGACTAGATTTATGGTCCGTCCTACGGACGGGTTATGGTCCTGTTCTTTTGTAATGTGTGCGTCTTATTTATCACATTCTTAGTTACATTATTTCACATTTTTTCATATTATTAGTTGTTTTTTATCTATTTTACATAATATCTATTTAAAAATTCATATATTTAATAAATAATGTCACTGATATAATTTGTCTTACTCACAATATCTTAGTAAAAATTATAAACTATATATTTTAAAATTCATATACTTAAATGATGTGATTTAAATTCTCAATTGTTATCTTATCCACCCACTCGATTCCACATTTCCCCCACTCGCAAACTATATACAATTTTCTTTTATATATTTGGTGTACTAATGCACATAAAATATATTATATTAAATACATTTTAGTTTACCTTAGATTTTGATAAGTATGCAAAGTTACAAACAACATTGTAAGTATTTATAATTTTATATATAATACTATGTTCATTTTTAAAAAACAATGCACATTAATTTAGTTTACATACTCATAAAAAGTATAATGATTTAAAAATGATCATATGTTAAGACACCTAGCATTTTCTATTGTCAAATAATATCCAACCCGCATTTAATTCAATCCGAAAATATATCTTACTCGTATTGATCCGAACTCGAAATATACTTAACCCATATTTATTTGAACCCGAAATACACCTAATTTGTATTTACCCGAACCCGAAATATACCGGGTCCGTATTTACCTTATTAAGATATACTATTTACCTTATTAAGATATACATCCAACACGTATTTCACCGACTTCCCGAATTGATTGGTCTGGATATAAAGTTTTATTTGATGTTAAACTCCTTAGTTACTGTAGCACGGGTTAAACATTACAGTTTTATCATACATATTTGGTGTAATAATGCACATAAAATATAATTTTATATGTAATACTATGTTTCTTTTTCAAATAGAATGCACACCAATTTAGTTTGTATACTCAGAAAAATTATGACGCTTTAAAAATGGTCATATGTTAAAACTTTTAGCGTTTTCTATTGCCAAATAATATACAACCCGTATTTACCCGATTCCAAAATATACATGACCCGTATTGACCTGAACCGGAGATACATGAAAACTCATATTTACTTGAACCCGAAATATACATAACTCGTATTTACACGAACCTGAAATATGTCGGACTCATATTTACCTTATTTAAATATACACCTAATACGTATTTAACCCACTTATTATAAATATATTTGAGGGCAAAAAAGTAATTTGAGTGTCAAACATTTTTCGTACCCTCCACCCTCATAAGATTCTTTATACTCCCTCTGTTCCATATTAATTGACATATTTCAAAATTTTTCACATATCAAGGTTAAACTAAAAAAACTACCTGCATAAAATAACATTATTTTTCAAAGTGTTTTTTTGGATACTAAGGTGTAGGTAGTGAGAGAATGTGAGTATGAGTAATTTTTATTGATTGAAAAAGTAAAAAGTTAACATAATTATTAAAGTTAAAATTAAATTTGGTATTGAGAAATATAAAGTGACAATTATTTTAGAACTAAAAAAGTAAGTTTACGTGTCAATTAATATGGAACGGAGTGAGTATTATGTAAGGAGGGCAAAAAAGTAATTTGAGTGTCAAACATTTTTGGTTCCCCCGCCCCCCATAAGCCTTTTTATATTATGTAAGGAAGAGGGCAAAAAAGTACATTCCAATCAAACAATTTTTGGTCCCCAACCTTAACTAGCCTCTTTATATATAGAGTAGATAGAGATTATTTAGACATACACTCGACATATATTTAACCAGCTTATTATAAATTCGAGTGTGAACACAAACTATAAGGTAAGTTGCTATACAAATGGCTCTTTCAAACATTTTTTCATCCCCCACCCCCATTAAACCTCTTTTTATTATTCCCTTTGTTCCATATTAATTGTCGTATTTGAAAATCATACAATTAAATTTCAAAAAATTTTACCATAAATTTATGAATATGTACAATGAGTTGCTATATAAAATTACCGCCATTATATTCGTACTGAAAAATATTATCATAAAAGTATAATATTGCAGTTATTAATAATATATTATGTAAAAAATTATCAATCAAAGAGTGACATTAAAGATCGTAAAAGATAAAATTATGACAATTAATGTGAAAGGGAGGGAATATAATAGAGGGAAAGAAGAATAAAAAGAAAGGATAGGCAAACACATGGCTTCACACATAGAAATGAATTGCATGAACCCAGATAAATGAATAAGCATGAACCCAGATTTTTTTCAAACATTTTTCGTCCCCCACCCCCTATTAAGCCTCTTTTTATTATAGAGATTACGGATATTACAGATGGGTAATTGAAGATTTTATTGATAGTCATACAACATTTGCAATCAAAATCAATTTAATTAAATGTTATGAACTTAAGGAATATTGATATATTTTCGGAAAAAATAATATTATTTACAATTAATATAGAATCATATATATGGTTGAATAATTTTTGATGTAAAAACAATATATAATTCACTTTGTCTATTCCTATTTTCACAAATTTATATCGTTAATTTTTTTTTTGAAATCAAACATATTTCATTAATAGCAAGCCAAACGGCACTTACAATGAAAATCGTGATTGGACAATTGTAAATCTATAACATAGATATGAAATTCAACTTCCAAATAACTAATACTAATTTTACTGACGTTCGGCTCCGATTTCTTCGATGACTCTGCATCTTTATTATTGACGGAGAACCTCACAACCTGTGTTATAGTGATTTGAAAGTAGATCTTCATCCAACGTATTAGACCACCCAATTGAACAAAAGCTCTAGAGTCTAAAAAGAGACTAAAAACCTTAAATAAGGGTACAATAAAACTCTAGAAAGAGACTAAAAACTCTAAATAAGGGTACAATTAACTATTACAAAAGAATAGACTAACTTTCTTTGCGTAAACGTAAAACCAAACTAACAATTGAAGTAGAAATCAATCAAATTGGGGCTTCCCATCGACAAAAGAATCGATGTCAGCCCCTTCAAGGAATTGGAGGCTAGGGTTTTCTAGAGAGAAAAGGAGGGGAGGAAGCTAGGGTTTTTCGATTTTTATTACAGACATTCTTATATCGGTAATTTTAAATATAGTATCAATTAATCTTATTTTATATATATATATATATATATATATATATATATATATATTTATCTTGTATATTATAATGCCAGTCACAAAAATTAAAGTTGCAAAAAATAAATCATAAAATAATTAGCTAAACACGTTATTTTTAATTGAATAGGTCGTACTTATTTACAATTAATGTTATTTACAATTGATATATAATTATATTTGTGGTTGAATAATGTTTGATGTAAGAACAATATATAATTCATTTTCCGTATTCCTATCTTCACGACTTCACATACTTATATCAATAATTTTAAATGTAGTAAACTTATCATGATATAATTATCTTGTATCTTATATAATTCATGTTGCTTATGCCTATGTTCATGTACTTATATTGGTAATTTTAAATATAGTATCAATCAATGACCCGAAAACGATTGTAGTAGTGGCTAGCTCGGAGGCGATCTTGCGTGGTAGATTCAATAGCAAAAAATTAAAATCTTTACTAAATTAGTGTCTTGTAGCAATTCTAAATAAACAAAGATGAATTCTATTTTTTTGCAAACAAAAAATACAGTTTACGTTAGCGAAAATGTGGAGTCATGGTGTTATTTGGAAAAAATTAATTAAATTTTATTTGTACTTGCTGACAATGTCTGACATCAATTTAGTAAAGATTTTAAGTTCTTTTACTCTTCAACTCACCACGTAAAATCGTCACTTAGTTAACCACCGTCAGAATCGTTGCAGATGCATTCAATCCAACACCTCCAAAATTCAGTATATTATTGTCCAAGAAAAAAGTTCAGTGCATTATTGTCCAACATTCCTAAAATACAGTATATTAATGTTCAAAAACCTATTTTATAATAATAGCGACAAATTTTTGAAAACATTTAATACATAATACATATGGTGTATCTGGGTAGGTACACCGACCCAGATACACCATAGCGAACCATATAACAACTCATTCTTTTGCCCTGCCATAAACTCTAAATTTTTCCTTCCTTCATTACAGCAGTTCTTGCACGCTAAACACAGACATGCACTTGAAACTACTTACACTCTTATTAACAAAGAAATTGGCAAAAGAAACTTGCTCTTCCTGGGAAAGCCAAAAGCCTTTCTCTCTGTTCTACCCTGATACACAACCAGTGCACAATAAAATAGACCCAAAAACCATGTCATAATCTCTCATACTCATCAACGCAAACCTTGGCAAATCAAATATATCTCTCTAGAAGATGGTCTTGTAGCCTTTGGTCTTAACCATGATGCCTTTCTAAAGAGTGGCTTGCAAATTTGGTTTAATTCTGCCATGCACGAGAGCATGTCGTAAGACATAACAACTCAAACAGCTCAATCAGAATTCAGAAATATGTATAAGACAGGAATATTGTGAACAACAAACCTTGCATGTCTTCACTTTCTAAGAGTTTTATAACAAGGTTGCCTCCTGGTAGCAATATGCCCTTGGTGTCTTCGGTTTGTGATGAGTTATCTACCGATTCTTTAACCTCGGCATCTTGTTGACCGTAAGTGGCTCCCACAGCCAGATCAAGGGCCCGCATACCTAATTCAGCTGACAGAGCTGCATCTTTTGTTTTGATACCAGACACTAAGGGGCACATGTCTGACAGTATCACCGAAAAGCCCTTCTGCAAGAGGAAAATCCAAACCAAAGCAGCATTTCAGCGTCTATTACAGAAAGCAACTTTGAAAAATTCTCATGTATTATCAGTATCTATCCATCTCGACAAGACTTGTTAATGTCCCCGTTCTAAAAACATGAAAGGAGAAATGGGCATAGGCTTTGATCACACCTCACCCATAGGACCCTGTGAGCTCCAAAGACCACCCATTATCCAAGGACAGAAGGTGCAGATAAATAGAAAGAAGAAACAGTGAAGTGGCTAATTCGATTGCATGCAACTGTCCAATCTTTCAACAGAAATATACACCAATTTTCCTAAACATGAGCAAAAGGACTATATATATGCACTGCGTTACTTTAAACGTTTTGCACGAGTTAGCCTAACTTCCTAAGATGAAATGCCAAGAGTCTGTATTCATGTTAGTCTCAAAAATTGAACACGGGCACACTCGGTGAAACTCAGAATCTTGGCAGAATGGTAGAACACCTAGTCTTGTTGCAGACTTCACAGACACCCCACAACATGTCCAGGTTAGGAGAGATCAAGATTGAGCAACTCAACGCAGACAAGCAACACCCATTTCCTGTCCGTTAAGATCATGTTGGCGAGATCAAGGGAGTCCAAGATGTATGCAACTCTGTCCTTAGCGAGCAGAGCCAAACCCCATTGTCAACTACCCCTGGTCCCAAATTAACTGACACTTTCACTATTAATTATCCACAAATTACAATGAGTTACAATATAAAATTAGTTCTATTGTAATTTTTAATTAAGTATCTTTCTAATAACGGTGATTTCATATTGTAAAACATTGTAATTTATGAGGAATTAACGGTCAAAATTTAGTCAAAGTGTCGATTAATTGGGCACGGAGGGAGTATATAAGATATTAAGGAAGCACTATGTTCTATGAAGCAGACCAGCAGTGAAAAATGAAATGAAAACCAACAAAGAAAGAAATCAGAACCATTCTTGCACAACATTCTCCTTGTACCAAGTCTAAGTGAGATGGAATTGCAGTAGGAATTGTTTGATGCACTGGTGTGTGACATAGGGAACCCATATGCGACAAGGTTGAAGAGCTTGACATACCTGAGGAGACAATGACCTGAGTTGGTTTCGTGGGAGACTCATAACATCAGCACATAATGTTTGCACTCTTGAATCACAATGTGTAGAAGGAACCTTAACCTTCTGCTCTGAACAACATGGGCATAAGTTGCACAATAAGGGGAAAAGAAGCATATCATTCATTCATATTTTCATTTACACTGAAATGGAAGGACAAGATTACCTTCAAATCAATTCCGAGAACAAGGCCGCCTTTCTGGGGAGGACCCAAGCTCTTACAAGCGACCTGTGTTAGAAAGAATGTGTTTGCCCACCAGATGTTCGACAAAATGCCTCAGAGAAATGAGAGAGAGTGAAGAATGGAAAGAACCTGAAGCCAAGCACCAGGGGCGCAGCCGAGATCAAGGACGGAAGATCCAGGCTTTATCAACTCGTATTTCTCTTGCATTTGCAGTAGCTGCTCTTGCAAATATTACAAGGTTAGGTACCCAATAGAATAGGGACCAAGAAGAAAGCTTTAAACAATTTACAAGACTTCAGTACTATCGAGAGAGAGGGAGAAAGAGAGAGAGACAGACCTTAAAGGCAGAACGAGCGACATAGCCAAGGCGTTGTGCTTCCCTGTAGAAGAAGTCTGGAACTCCACTCATGTCGCTCACTCACTGCTGCATTGTCTTCGCTGAAAGTAATTTTCTGGATGGACATTTTTCTACCTAAAAAGTTGTTGGGCACTTTTGTCGGCAAATTATCCAGCCCATTCCCGAGCGAAAACAGTACATTGTACACGTACGAGCCCGTTTCGAGGGTACCTGTCTTTAGGGATGACAACGGGTCGGATCGGAAAGGTCCCCATCCCCGCTCTCAAAATTCGTCACGTCATAGCCGGAGAATGATTAACTGCCGTCTCTATCATGATTCCCATTTTTTTAAATTATCCAAAATCTAAACAAATTTTAATCGGACCCGGTTTTAACCTGTTCAAAATACAATATATTTAACTTGCTCAAGCAATAATAGATCAAAATCAAACAATAATACATCAAAAATTGTCATTCGAAAAAAATACAATAATACATCATCAAGTGTTATTCATAAAAAATATGGAATTATATATGGAGGAGGAGGGAAGCGAGTTTACGTTTGAGTTTCTAACTTAAAATTTGAAAATTACTACTTTATCCTTGGTATAAATATATATATAATATTGAATTAGAATAAAGGTTATTTGGTAATTTTAAAATTTTCGGGGACGGAGAATTTTTCCCAACGGGAAAAATGGGACAGAGATGGGGAAAATTTTGTCCCCATCCCCGAGTGGATTTTGAAAAATCGTCCCCCGTTCCCGTCCGCATCCCCAATGGGAATGAGGAATTTTCCTCAGAGCGGGGTGAGGCCCCAGCGGGTTCATGGATTCCCCGCCCCATTGTCATCCCTACCTGTCTTACCTAATCGCCAATTGGGTCGGGTCTTGTACCGAACCAGACCCGTCGACAATTCCTGGCCCATGGCCTGAACCCATCCTGGCTAATCCTGCGGGTCATGGGTTGGGTTAGCAGAACGGTCGAGCCTGCGAATTCGTGTTTTTTTAAAAGAAATCTTGGAAATAATTAAGCTGTATGCATTTTAAATCTAATTTCAAAAATATTTGTCCAAATTTAATAATATATAACCACCTGATATAAAATTCAGATATTTTAAAATCCGAACATAAAAAGAAGTTTCAAAATAGTATTCTAAGGTTGTGTCAAATTTATAGGTAAAAATACCTCAAAAAAAAATTTATAGGTAAAAAGCAATTGAATAAAAGTTAAATATTAGTAACTTTTGATAGTTTTTGATAATTTTTGTCAAATTTAAGCTAACATATCAAAATTAAAAATTTTTGTTTTCTAAATTTGGTAAGCTTAGGTAAATTTTGATAAATTTAGACAAAAATTTACAAATTTTGATAAACTGGAGTTACCCATGAGTTTGACATACCCTAACTAGTACAAGTTTAAAACATTGGACCAAATAAAAGTTGCGTTTTATTTTTAAAATTTAGGCCCTGTTCTTTTGTGCGTTGCGTTTGCGTTAGCGTTTCGGTAAGTTGCGGTTGAATTGCATTGGGTTGCGTTGGAGTTAATGTGTTTATTATAATATAATAAATTAATAATAGTAATTGCGATAAGTTGCGTTATTTTGCATTTATCCTGCGCTAGGTTTTATTTATTTTGTATTGCGTTTGGGTGCGTTAACGCACAAAAGAACGGAGCCAATATATATTATGTCGGGTTGTCGAGTCCGGTTGGGTCACTGGCGCTTGACATGAACTCGACCTGTTTATGTTCGGGGTCCAACACTTTTGGGTCGGCGTGAAAAGTTTGGCCCAGACCCGCAAAATTTTGGGTGGGTGGGTCCCCAAGTCGTTGAACAAGTCTAGTTTCAAGTAAAGCCCGCCCAGGCCAGGCCTAGTAGTTCATATAAAGCAAAACTTCTTCAGAAAAACCAAGGCCATCACCGCAAAACCACCGTTTTCGTTCGTCACCACCAATTCGAGGGTGAATTCAATCAGAATTCACACCAATTTCTTCTTTATTCTCCCAGAAATTCACCTTCTTTCGCCGGCAGTCGAAAGGTGTGTACGTAGGGTTTCTCTTTGATGTTATCGTCCCTCGCACTTGGTCTGTTGCTGTCCCAAAATCGTTATAATATCGCATTTTTTTTTCCGAATCTTGCCATGCTAATGCCGTTCGAATTAGTAAACCCTAGGGTTTTTTTTTGAGTTTTTGCTCGTATTAGATGATTAATTGTTTGAAATTAGAGTTGGCAACTGAGCTAATATCTGAATATTACGCCAGTTTAGATGAGGAGTGGCTGACAATCTGGCTATGCTCATTGTAGTTGCTTCTCTGTCATTTGTACTTGTTAGTTTGCTAAACTGTGGGGAATACCTTTAAAGTACTTCCTCTGTTCCATATTGATTGTCATATATTTGACTGTGACGATCTCCAATATTATTATTTGATTGATAATTTCTTGTATAATATTATACTAACAATTGCAATATTATACTTTTATGATAGTATTTTTGTTACGAATCTAATGATAGTAATCTTATGTAACAAGACATCGTATATATTGAAAAATTTATGGTCAAAATTTTTAATGTCTGACTGCACAATTTCCAAAGACGACAATTAATATAGAACGAAGGGAGTAACACATTTCTATTCAACTGAATTAATAGCTGAATGTTGTTTGGGCGAGGGCGAGTGGCTGGCAAAGTGGCAATCAGGATTTGTCCATTGTAGTCACTTTTCTGCAATACATACTAATTAGTTTACTGAACTGCGGAGGCTACCTTTAGATTAAACTGAGTTATCGCTTGAATGTTACATTAGTTTAGTCTAGGGCGAGTGGCTGGCAATCAGGCTCTGTCCATTGTAATTACTTGTGCAATCTGTGCAAGTTAGTTTGCTCGACTGTGGAGACTACCTTTGGTTTAACAGTATTCTGTTAGAGTTAGGCTGGCTATCAGGCATGAAAGATCTGGTTGCAACTTGCAAGCGATGGGTTTTTGTTTGGTTTTCTTGTTTCACGACCCAGGACATATCTGTCCAAGTTACTCTGTGGCTACATATCTCTGTTCTGCATTTTTGAGCTACTTTTGTAACTTTGTTCTATGCCTTGTTTGATTTATATTTCTCATACATGTGTTCTGATGCACTTAAACTCTGAAAGTGAAAGTAAACTTTTTTTCCTTTTTAGAGAGATAAGGTGGAGAGAACAACAATAGCATCCCATAAATTATGCTTCAAATCCGCTTGAACAAGGATTCATGCGCTGATAGTGGCGCTGGAGCTAAAGCTTTTCCTGCAGAAACAGTAACAGTAGCATGCCCTGAGCACCTTGTTCTGGCTGACCTTCCTGTGGCCAAGGGTCTTGGTTCCACCACTGCTACTTCCACCGTTAAAGTTTTGGGTCGCAGATCTCGGAGACAGCTTACGGATCGAGTCCACTTTTGTGTTCGATGTGATTTCCCTATTGCTATTTATGGGCGTCTGGTACGTTAATAGTGGGTTTTACCTTTCACGTCCCCTCTGCCCCCAACAAAACAAAAAGTTCTTTTTTGTTCTCAACTGATTAATGCATCTGTTACTGTATTATATAGTTGCATGCTTCTCCATATTGCAATTCTTTTAAGTATTGAATTGGGTATTCACTATTTAAACTGTCTCCTTGATGGGTTATTGGATTGAGAACCTGAGAATTTTAGCCACACATCACCTGATGGTCCTGAAATTTGAATATTATGAGCGAGCAACTTATAGGATTATGGTGGTTACACTTGGAGAAATTAGATGGCAATTATGGTGGTTACACTTGGAGAAATTAGATGGCAATCTAGATCAACATTGATACTGGTTGAGGACCTTGAGGTAAAGCCGCAAGGCAACTTTTTTTCTTGGTTTTTGCGTGAAGGTATGTATGGCTATTTGTTTTTGGTGGGTGAGGAATGTAATTATATGTTTTGTCATTATAATCTTGTCACCGTAACATAGAATAAATGAAACACACCAAGATTCTAATATGTCATCATACATTACAACATGGTGGACATTGTATATCTGACTCTCTTAATGTGTCCAAGAACTACTAAATTATCCATCAATAGCTGCTTGGACTCTGGAGGCTGGAGAGTTCTTTGTCTGTGATTTATGATTACTAACTAAACTTAGCTCGTAAGCTCTGGATGTCCTTTGTACTTCCTATGCTTAAAGTGGGAAGAGTGTTGATCCCCAGAGCCTGTGTAGTTTAAGTTTCGTTGAAGGTTCCGTGGTTCATTCTTATCTTCTTCTTTCCTGCAATTTCTTTTTTTTTTTTTTTTTGGTTTTTGGTGGCATTGATCATGTAGCTCATGGATGGTAAGAAATCCTTCCTGGTATTTGTGAAATCTAGAACTTGACAGCAAGAGAGAGTGACTTAATGTGTGAGATCAATTGAAAACACAGAAGAAACATTTTGTTCAGCCTTTTTGTGTGTGTGTGTGTGTATGTGTGTTGGTTGGGGGGGGGGGGGGAATTGTCTATCATCGGGCAATAGGTCGAGCAAGTACCAATTGTAACCAAGTTAACAAATACAAAATGCACCAGTGGAGGTCTTTGGAATTCTTTGCTTTACTATAATTCTAAAAGTAAGAGAAAGGAAGAAAGCTCACATTATGAGTTACATGCTGTTGTAAGGGTGGTAACCAATTTTACCATTGCTGATTTGTAATATGATTCATTGTGTTAGGACTTAGGAGTAGTAAATCTAAGCGACAGAAGAATAAAAAACATGGACTAATGAAATTGAAAGATGCAACATAATAGGAATATGTGGCCGGAGAGGGGTCCTATTTATTATGTTAGATTGCTAGGCAGTGCCTGTTTACAGTTCAATGATTTATCTCTCTTCACGAACTACATGCTGCTGTAACCTGTGATCTTAAAGTGGGAGCTGACCTGCAAACAGTTGCTGTTTTAACGTTGCTACATCATAGTTTAATTGGGTTACAAGCATTAAATCTACGTGATAGAAGATATAAGAAAAAGTGGACAAATGAAATACAAAAGATGCCACATAGTAGTAGGGACTACGTATATGTGGTCAGAGGCGTCCCATTAATTATGTTCCCTTGCTAATTTGCTAAGCAGTGCCTGTGTACCGTTCAATAATTTGTCTCTCTTGATTATTCTTTTACCCTTACGAATGATTTTATAATTTCTGCAGAGTCCATGTGAGCATGCCTTCTGTCTTGATTGTGCCAGGAGTGATTCTGTCTGCTACATGTAAGTAATTACTGCTGCCTTCATGGCTGTATCATACCTGCTGATTCTTGAATCTAGATTATGGCGATGAAGTTTTTTGGATATTTCATTTTCACACATTGGGGTTTCAGAATTACTTCTATCATCAAAATGAGTGCTATGCACCTGTATTAGCAATTCTTTTTGTCTTATTTTGTATTTGACCTGCACTCTGTCCTTGGTATTTATGGGGAGTTCTACTCATTTTGTTAAGTGAATTTGTGTTCAAACCCACAACTTTGGGTGTTAAAAGTACAAACTGAATTGTCTCTGACTTTCTGAACTGCAGTTGTGATGAACGAATCCAGAAAATTCAAACAATCAAATTGATGGAAGAAATCTTCATTTGTGCTGCCCCGCACTGCATCAAGTCGTTTTTGAAGAAGGCCGAGTTTGAGGCTCATATTTATAAAACCCACGCCGACTTGGTTAAACTTAATATAAAGAAGGGAGAAATCAAAGAACCACAGGAATCTGTTCCCAACAACTCCTCAACTTTGGATTCAACTCTCCACGGTCCACTGCGGCCTGGCTTCAGTCCGAACTCAAACCCTCAACCAAATGATTGCGAGGATAAATCTCGCCGCCAGCAACAAGCTCCTGCTATGCCAGCTGCACACCTGAATCCATCCCATTATTACGGACAACCATATCGTTCAGACCCTCAACCCAACACCAGGTCCACGGGCATTGATGGGTCGAGTCAAAATCTGGATCCACCGGGTGGAATGCGACAAGATTATGGCCAACCCTATGACAAACAGCAAGGGATTCTGTCCTCGGACCCTCGTCATCATGAGTACCCACCACTATACCCTTCCCAACAGCAGCCTCATTTTCAGATGCCAAACCACCCGATGTTGCTAGGCCCACCTCCTTTCGGGTTTCCCTCTTTTCCATCCGATGGGGCCCCACCATTTTATGGTACCCCGGTCTCCCATGAGGGGACACGGCCAGACCCGAATTCAGATGGTGGGCCAGAGCAGGGGTCGGTGCTGGGTTTTGCACCGATGCCAGAAGGTGGTGTTAGTTTCCCAGAGGGCTACCCGCACCCCTGGGGTGGGGGTCAGGGAATATTGGGTGCACCACAAGCACATGCCCAAGCCATGCCGCCTCCACCTCCTCCACCAGGACCACCACCTCCTCACTTGCTGCAGCATAAACACGGGCACTATTCCAATGACATGACTAATGATGGAAAAAACTACTGAAGCCAAGTCAGTGAATGACCCTGTTCTTTACCGCGTAAGATAAGGTTGGGTAAGTAAAGTTGTGGATATTAGGGTAAATAATGGTAATCTTTGGTGAAGATCATAAAACTTGGGTGATCTGGAATTTGCGTGCGTTTTATCTTATTTTATAATTTTTGCCAATTACCAATGTTTATCCTAGTATAAATAACCTTATTTTATCCAACCTTACCTGACTGATATGAAGAAAGCAAGGTGCTCTTCGCAGTAATCAAGACTAATATGAGTTCTCTGGTGTTATTCTTGCATCATCCTTTACGTTGGTTCAATTTTTAGGTCAGTTTGCTCAAAATTTTTCGATTCCTAAGGTAGCATTTTCTGTTTGCTAATTTGCCAGTTGTAGACTTAAATGTTGAAGGTTGAGGATGAATGCTGGAAATCATATGGTGAGCTTGATGAACTGATACAAAGGGTGAGTTTAGTTAATTAGTTTTGTGGGAGTTCTTTTTCGGGTCAACTCTGTCTTGGGTGGCAAATTTTGACAGTGAATTAATTACTTATTGTTTTGTTTAGTTGTCTCTCCAAGACTAAGGAGTAAAGAGCCATGGGATTTTGGCTGTCTCCAAGGTGTTCATTCAATGAATAGTTAATGGGATCATTTAAAGATTCTGAGGATCTTTTAGTCTTTTGTGCCATATGATTTGTATAGGTCCACCCAACTCTCCCATATATTTCTAGATCTGATATTTGGTATCCAAGAAATCATGATCTGTTTTCAAATAGATGTATTTGATGACCAAGAAATCACAATCTGTTTCAAATCCATCCCAACATTGAAATGGTGGTCCATTTTATGCTTCTGAAGGTATTTTGTTTTCAGCAATCTAGAGGTCATTAGATTATATTTTTGACAGCTTCACAACCTGTTTCAAATCCATTTGATTACTCCTAGATTCTATTTTTGTGACAGTTTCTCATAGCAACTCTATGAACAGTAATGTTGGTTGAGATAAAGTTGGCCACATCTGTTTAGGACTCTGTTATATTTTTCATAGAGTTTGAAATGATCTAGTCTGTTCTTTGGATTTGTAACACTTTCCAATCTAATTTAATCCAACTAATCCAATCCGATTCAAACCTTATACAATTGCCAAAAAAATAAATTCTCTCTAAAAACATAATTCCCCAAAAAACATCATAATTTATCCAATTCAATCCATCCAAACATCAATTTATCCAATTCAAAGAACAGGGCCTACATACACTTGGAACATATGCTTTAAGTATATATAAGTGAACAATGATCATAACTGGAGCACATGTATAAGGAGCATGCAATAAATTGCACTCCTAAATAGGAATTGGTTATTATGTGAAAAAAATGATGGAAGAAATTAAGGTGAATAAGGGCACATGTGATGTAGAAAATGAAAATTATTGTGGTCTGACAGTTGTTAATGTAAATAGCAACATCCCTTGATGCATTGCAACGATAGGCACATGACTCTCATAAATTCTTAACTCAATCACACAGACACAGGAGACATGCAGGTACGTGGGCCTGCTAAACCTCTAGATTTTTATTAAATTAAGTAAATTGTTTTCATATTTTTTTCCTCCTCCTGGTAAATAAATAAACAAATTAAATGAGTATCATTATCACAGCTGAAAGGGTCGTACCCTCATCCAATTAGTACTTGTTATTAATTAATCAAATATACTAATTATAAGTTGACCTAAACAATCAAACCATCAAATGGTTGGACGGTTGGATATGGACTTATGATTTATGATATGAACGTCTTAAAAAATACTATTTATTTATTTAGAGGCAGAAAACAAAGCAGGTATAAAAATTTAGCATATAGGTAGGATATGAATGTAGATTATGATTGTTTAATAATGTTTAGCAATCAAATCACAGGATATGTTTGAAGAAAAAAAAACCCCCCCAAGGGTAAGGTTTTCTTCATATGAGGAATAACAATCAAATCACAAAACAGATAAAAAGAAAAATTAAAGTTAAGATTTTTCTCTCTTTATGACCAACAAAATAAGTATGGCTGTAACGTGTAAGGTGAATGTAAGTTTAATAGTAACTTTTAAAATGACTTTAATGTGAATCTGATGATGACTTGTCAAGCAATGTTAAAAACTTTCGTTTTTTGGATTAATAACTTTTTCCAATCCAATTCAATCCAAATTTTAAATAATTTAAAAAAACGAATCCTCTTCAAAAACACAATTTCCCAAAAAAACATCACAACTTATCCAATCAAATCCAATCCAATCCATTCCAATCCAATTCATTCAAATTTCATTTTATCCAATCCAAAGGACATGGCCAAATCAATTGAATTAGATGATGTCAATGCAATGTGAGATTCTCTAATAAATTTGATGTGAGAACACATAATTTTACGGTGACTTTATGAATACAGGAATGACAAAGAGTAGTTTATTGGGATGACTATTTATCATTGGAAAAATTATAGTCATATTCATTTAAAAAAGTCATTCTAAGATCACATACTGGTTATAGTAAAATATTAAATATATTATCTTATAAGAGGTCCATTTCACAATTAACTTACCTGACGAGGCGGTCTCATATTAGAATTTGGCGGAAACTAATACCCAAATTAATACTAATATTGTGAATACTTTCAAATTACTATTTTTTTTATATCCATTCAATATATCCATTTAATGTATGCAAAGATTGTTTGGATTTTTTAAGTAAATTTTTGTAAAGTCATTGTACAATGTATTTATAATAATTCATTGAATTTGTGAAAATATTTTTTTTGAGAATTTTGAAAATATATACAATAGTCTTTTAAGATTTTACTCCCTCCCTCCCTTCCTCATTATTTATTATTTTAACTAACTTTTTGTTTTTCATACTATTTATCAATTCATACTTCCAATATAATATTAATGATGATTGTTTTATCAAATATTCAAATTTATCTCTTATTTTTTTTACAATTCTTAATATAACAATATAACCTTCCTTTAATTTAGAAAATACAATTATATAACATTATAACTAAAATATAAATATTTTAATATATCAATGTACGAGTCAACCATTAGGAAATGGAGGGAGCACTAATTAACTTACATTAAATATGTACCAATAAGTTAATGATAATGATGATGATGTCCTGATTATTTGTAAGAGTACAAATGAAGCCAAACACAAACAATTCAGTGAACTTGCAAATCCATTACTTGTTGCCGTAGCTGGAATCATCCTTCCATTGGTGAGATCCTAGATCCATCACAAATTCCCAAATAATTGTATCTTGAAAAGTAAAAGCTGTATGCCTGTATCAAATTAGAGTGCAATTTGAGGCAATATATTATGGTTAAGCAAAAGTAGTACTTTCATAAGTTGATACGGAATTAACTTTTTTATCGGTGTGTTTGGTAGGATCTCAAAGAAATCATTCATTCATAGTACTGGAGAAGTGTATTTTACAGTGATTAGTTGAAGTAGTAAATTTCTTTAAAAAAATATTTGAAATATCCTAATAATCCAAATTTGGATGTGTTTGGTTGGCAGTTGTGGAATGAAACTTCATACCTAAAGATATCAAGTTCGTTTATTTTGTGTTTGGTTGAAAATTTAAGAAATGGAACTTCATGTTCGTAAGGATCAAGTTCCCCTTATTTGAGGGGGGCTTGATACCTCTCATTTTTTGGAGGTTTCACATCTTATTCCTTAAAATTCAATATTTATCTTCAAAAATAAAAATGATTTATACTAATAATTTTATTTTCATATTTTCCATTAATTCCCCTTTGAACCTATTTCCAATAAAAATAAAAATTATAATTAAAATATAAAATAAAATAAAATAAATAAAATAAAAGTTAAAATAATAATAATAAATTAAAATATTAAAAATTAAAAATAAAAAATTAAAAATCAACTATATCAAGTTTCGTTCTATTCCATTCCTCTATATATCAAGTTTCGCTCTATTCCATTCCTTTCTAATTGAATCAAACATGCCCCTTATAATTGTTTGGGTCTATTATATCAAGGGCATTTTGAACATTTCCACACTTAGAATCTCATTTCTCACTGTAAAGATTTTTCCTTTGCCTCCCATAGGAAAAAATTTCATAATAATCATTTTTAAATTGTAGGTTCCGCATAAACATATTTCACGTTGACAAATGATAACAAAACATGAGAAAAATTAATAAGTTGAAAAAATTGTCCAAATTTTCCAAAATTTTTACAAAATGCACTTACAAGATATCACAATATATTTAAGTATTAAAAGTTATCATTTGTTTATATATTAATCACTAAATACTTACGATAAGAGAAGAAGCTATACATTTTGTTACTTGTAAATACAACACCTTCAACCTGATGTAAGTACTCTTCACTACACTACAAAATTATAAAAAGTCCTTTTCTTTAAATAGTATGATATTTATCATCAAAGAAATAATATCAAGATCCATTGTTTTCATCCACTAAATCTCGTACTCCCTACAGTTTTAGATTAATTAATTGACCCTGTTGGCATTAAATCATTGTTTTGAAAAACGAATTTCTCTTACATCCTTAAAAATATATATTCCCTTCATTTCCTTAATAGTTTTTATTTTTAAATTTTGAAAAACTATAGGAAAATAGTAGTTGATTAATTGATATATTGATAAAATCTTTGATATTCAATATAAAAGAACAAGGTAATTTGATAAGTTAGTTATTACTATGGTTTGAAATTGTAGAATGATGGATATTACAAAAATAAAAAATACTAGTGAAAGTGAAAGATACTAACCAATGGAAGGAGTCTATATTTATTTGTGCACTAAATTAATATTTATTTTATATTTTCAGTACAATTTTTATTAATTTTACATTTATACTATCTATATCTCATAATTAATTTTATTAATTTAAGTAATTTCATAATATTTTTGGTATTTTATTAGTTATCATGATATTTATCCTTTCACCCAAAGTGACGACATTTAAATATAGGGATGAGAAGTAGAATTAGCGTTTGCAAAAATTAGGTTCTTGTCAAATTTGGGTTGGTCAATGTCAAAATTCTGACGAGAAATTAATATCTAACTCGGTCTTTTTCGTTCGACCGGACCAGACAATTCAGGCGAGGCCTATCTGAGTCGAAATCAATTTCGGACAATCGCAAAAAGAGAAATATTACATCCAAATATTTGGTCAATTCAATCAATATCAAAATTCAAACGAACAAATCTATGTGCAAACCCATTTTTTCAGATCAGATAAATTTAAATATTCAGATCGGACAAAATTTTGATAACTCTAGACCGCATATAAAATAATAAAGTACTCATACTACTGTTTAGAAAAAAAAATAAAAATAATGATAGCAGCATGCAAGATTTCCCCCCTAAAATACAAAAAGGGAGGAGGAGGAGGGAGAACATGCGGACAACGAGGACTGTGATGGAAGGAAGATCTTGTATTGTATTGTGTATGTGTTGGTCGACTTCAAACTCAATTCAATTCTTATTCAATATTCAATCACAATAATAAGCACTCCACCCTCCGATTTCTTCGCTTCCCTCCTTCTTCCTCCCCCTCTCTCTCGTCGCATTTCCCCGATCAATTCTTGTTCGTCTCCCCCTGATTCATTTCCCGGGCCGGCCCGACCCGACCCATTTCCCTGTTCCATCCGCCAGTCCCCCAATTTCTCACGGTAATCCTCATCTTCATTTTCTACATTGTTTTCGAATTTGTTTAGGGTTTGTGTTCATGCTGCTTCTTTTGTTTCTTTCTGGTGAATCGAATCATCACTTGCTTCACGATCACGGCTCCGATGTTGTCAATGTCGGTGCTTCATTCACTGTCATCACTTGATTGCGTTAGATTTTTGGGCGTATAATCTGATTTCTAATATTATTCATGGTACAGGAAACTTGGAGGTGGGCGTGGTTTTGATTCTGCATATGATACGATTGAATTGATTCATTGATTCATTGACTTGAGTTTAATACGGACGAGGTAATTATTTGGTGGGTTGTCAAGATATGTATGTTGCATTGCATTAGTTCCTGATTAACTACTGAGAAGAAGTAGGATACAGAACAAACATATGTCGACAATGATTAAAGGGAAGAATATGGATTCAGCCAGGAGTTGGTTCAATAAGTTCCAGCCCCGAGATAAATCCAAAAAGGATAAGGATTCAATGGCAGGCCCCAAAGATGATTCAGCTCCTACGTCGGACGATGATGGGCCCTCCAATGTCACCAAACAGCGGGTTGCTGCAGCAAAGCAATACATCGAGAAGCATTACAAGGAGCAGATGAAGAATCTGCAAGAGCGCAAGGAACGGTATCGTTCGACCCCTTGGATCATTATATAATGCTTCTTCTCTATGTGTGTGTTTTTTTAGGAGTTGCTATGTCAAAATATGTTGTTGGGTAACTGAGATATTGGTTGGTACATGAGTGTTTGTTTAGGATTTCATGTGGAACAAGAATTCATGATCAGTTGACTTTTGTTTCCACATAAAAAGTTCAAATATCTTATGGGTTTTAGTTTCTCTTTCACTTACCTACTTCTGTCGACAGATCTTAATTTCTGTTGGGTTCGATGTCTAGACTCTTTCACTGTGCTTGCGTAGAACTTTACTTCAATTTAAGTCATAGTTACCAGGAACGCTTCTTGGATTGTTAGCCCGGAATGTGGGTCGCTAAGTTTTACACAAATTTAGTCTAGTTTTGACTTCAGAACGCTTGTTCCTGGAATGCGGGTCACATGTGTATTTAGCGTTCCCGGTAACTATGATTTAAGTTGCAATTTTGAAATTGTTCTGATAATAATGTGTAGTTCAATTTATCTATATCTACATGCTATTTGCTAATAGGCGGATCATGTTAGAAAAGAAGTTAGCTGATGCTGATGTATCTGAGGAGGACCAAAATAACCTACTCAAGTATTTGGAGAAGAAAGAGACTGAATATATGCGCCTTCAAAGACATAAAATGGGTGTCGATGATTTTGAGTTATTGACAATGATTGGGAAGGGTGCATTTGGTGAGGTACGGTGGTTTTTTTCCTCTACTACTTGATTATGCCTGATGGTCTTGTTATGGTAATTCTGTCCTTGTTCTATTTACTGCCTGGCCATTTGTCGTGTGTGTTCATAACTATAACTTCTCTCTGTTTTTGTCTCTTCTTTTAAATACTAGTTGGAATGTTGCACATTATGCATAGAATTTTCTTGTTACTTTTTTTTTATTCAAAACCGTAGATAGTAGCGTTTTTTGGAGTAATTGTTGACTTGAGGTACAAAGAT
This sequence comes from Portulaca oleracea, assembly GCA_029582165.1. Taxonomy (NCBI): domain Eukaryota; kingdom Viridiplantae; phylum Streptophyta; class Magnoliopsida; order Caryophyllales; family Portulacaceae; genus Portulaca; species Portulaca oleracea. The sequence goes on along the minus strand of CM055869.1, from coordinate 14,365,745 downwards.
GACTGTGACTGCTGGTGCAATTTCAATACTGCTCGATGTTGTCACACTGCATAATGTATGTCTAGTACATTGTTTTTCTAAGGAACTTGGTTTCGAGGTAGAAGGACAGGTAAAGTGGACATTACAGGACAATTTAACATCTTTCTATTCCAAAATTTATATATTTAGGTCGGACTTTGAATCTAAGTGAAGCTGGTCGTCCGTATATATAAGAGGATGCTAGGTTCATTCATCTCTGTGAAATAACCACTTCTTGTTGTCGAGCGCAGCTAGTCTAGAGACTAGAGTTCACTAAAAACTTTAAGTTGTACTTGAATCTTTACATAGTATTAATCCACACAGATCCTCCCAAAAGTATATGAAATTTTCTCCCATACAATTTCAATGCATACTTGTAGTCATTAGACAAAGTGAACATACTCATCATTTTACTCCATGCTCCTAAGAAATAGGTAAGCTAGTAACATAGCTACCTGCGGAAGGTTGTAATGCTATTTATATCTCCCAAATGTCTAAGTGAACATGCTCGTCACATGGTGCTTCCGGTGTTAGGACCTCAAAGTATTTGTGGATATGGAGATTATGGATGAGAAAATAAGCTGTTCGGGATGATGATGAGTGTTGTGTGTATTAAGGCTGTGATATGAGAGTAGTAGAGGATCAATATAGGAAAATATGCAGCAATAAAGACCTTTAGGATTTGTTTACATCATGTTGGTGAGTGCTGGTAAGCGTTGAAAACTGCAAGGTTAAGGGGTTGAAGTTTCTTGAGCTTTGGAGCTGTGGTCATAGATCTTCAATAAGCCCCCTCCCTTTTCTTTTTTGTACATACTTTTGGCACCTAGACTCCTATTGATCACACCACTTAGCAAATAGCATACAATTTTGCATCCACTTACCACCAATACCCGTGAGTGTTTGCTCTTTGATTCAAGATTGAGTTGTCCAAACCTTGATGTTTTAACTTGAAAGCTGTATAATAGCTACTACTTTCTGTAGTTACTTTATCTTATCGCTTCCCTTGCTGTTCCCTTTTCCTTTTGGGAGAAAAGAGAAACATTTTCAGCATTTTTTGGGGTTCTTGCAAACAATTTTTCTTCTTTTGTGTTAGAGTCTTGGATATGGATGTTCCCACAAGGAGGGATCCATGATGGGTGTTGCTGTTTTCTCACTGTAATTAGGATTCTAGTGGCGCTTTGCATCCTCCCTATAACATTTCTTTCCTCATTAAAAGAAAACCATTAGTATGGGTCTGAACAAACTATATATTTACGGAATTATGTGGTTTGAGCTGTGAAAGAAATTTGTTGTACAAATTTTAATGTTCATCATTAACAATTTTCTGATTCTCATTCCTTGTATGGATGTTTCAAGAGGCTTTTAAATATGGCTTTTTTATTTGTCGTTGGTTCTTTTTCTACTGCACAGGTCAGAATCTGCAGGGAAAAGGCGTCAGGCCATGTATATGCAATGAAGAAGCTTAAAAAGGCAGAGATGCTTCGTCGAGGGCAGGTATGCATTTCTTTTTTGTCTTTTCCATCTTTTTGGATGTCAAATTTCAGCACTGTTCTTGTATGGGAACCCTACGGGATTATTTTTGGTGGGTGAGGTGTGGGTCGGGGGGGGGGGGATGTCAGCAATTTTATTAGCATTGAGATTCTATGTGGATCAATAAGTGTTTTTAATGATTAAGTTTTAAAATTTGGAAGATTCTGAGAGTTTGTCTTCTGAAGATGTCCAAATGAAGGGCTATACGCCATAGCATCCATTGTTAATTGCTTCTTACCTGTAGGTTGAACATGTGAAAGCTGAAAGGAATTTGCTTGCTGAAGTTGACAGCAATTGCATAGTTAAGCTTTATTATTCATTTCAAGATGAGGAATACTTGTATCTCATTATGGAATACCTTCCTGGTGGTGATATGATGACTTTACTTATGAGGAAGGACACATTGACAGAGGATGAGGCTAGATTTTATATTGCAGAGACAGTTTTGGCTATTGAATCCATCCACAAACACAACTATATTCATAGGTGGCTGATTCCTATACTTTTGAGATCCTTCATGGCGTGCTGGCCTTCAAAAAACACAGCTGATTGACCTCCTCTTGCTTTTTCTACAGAGACATCAAGCCGGACAACCTGCTACTTGACAAGTATGGGCACTTAAAACTGTCGGACTTTGGTCTTTGTAAGCCGTTGGACTGCAGTACCCTTGAGGAAAAGGATTTTGAAGTTACCACTGGCAATGGAGGTTCACCCACTGGTGAAGGCTCTGCTAAGCCAAGGCGCACTCAACAAGAGCAACTTCAACACTGGCAAAAGAACCGGAGAATGCTTGTATGCTCTTTTCACTCTGTACAGTATTGCGAGATTATTTTTCATTCGTTTCAAAAATATTTCTCAAGCGTGTTGCTAGACTGGAGGTTAGTGCTAAAAGCATAGTCGCTAATGCACCAGATATCCAGATGAAGTTTTCTTCAGTTTCTCTGATATGATAGAGACTTCTTCATTGGCTGGCTGGGGTGCCATTTTATAATGCTGGTATAAATGCAATGTGCAGGCTTATTCTACTGTTGGTACACCTGATTACATTGCACCAGAAGTTCTGTTGAAGAAGGGTTATGGAATGGAATGTGATTGGTAAGTGGCACAAGAAAAACTTAAAACTAGTGCATTCCTATTTGTCTGGCAAAAGAACCGGAGAATGCTTGTATGTTCTTGGTGAATTATTTGACTACTAGTGCATTCCTCTTTGTCTTGTGCTTGTGCCTCGTAGTATTTGCATATGCGGTCTGATTCTGATTGTATTATTTCTTAATAAGGGGAAGGTTTATTGGACTCCCCTAGAAATGGAAATCTATCAACTCTAGTATACTTCATTACTGTTAAAGCTTTATTGATCACAGATTCACAATGGGATAACATGAACACATACATTTTAAGATACTTTTGACCCTGTTTATTTTTTTATTTTTCGATACTAATTTTTTGGTATCATATTTTGGTTGACCACCATAAATCCTGAAAATTACTAATTGGAAACTGATGTATTTGTGATCTGTGCCCAAAATGTAGCCTATACTCTTTCTGAATTGCTTGCACTTTGTTTTGTTCACTTTTTCTGTGAGGGTCTTTTCCTAATCCATCTGAACACCCCTTGTTCTGAAATAATGGTGTCATTGCCTAGTTGTTGCACTTTTCACAAAAAAAGGAAAAATGTTGAGCGGTGATTTCTGGAAACCACAAAGTCCATATGATGACTGATTGTACATGGATGCAGGGAGTAAATATGATAGCCATAGCAGATCCTTCGATGCAGGAGTAGCTATCAACGTCTGTCTAATACCTTGATGGTATTTTTGAAGTTTTTGACTTTTTTGTACCCTAAGGTATGGGGGGTTAATTATTTTATCCCTGTGACCAATAGGTCTCATGTGGGATTGTCTCACCTAAAGTTTATCGCGAGACAGTCATTTATATGGTGATTTACTGATTTTGACATGTATAAGGGTAAGTAATAATTCATTTAGGATGAATCTGATAGAAGTCATCACATCAGCAATCATTAGTCATCATTGTATGAAAAAGTCATTCTAATATGACTTATTATTCACATCAAATTCTTGCACAGGAAAAAAAAAAAACCGTCCTTAAGTGGGACCACTGTGATGTATTTGGATTTTGAGGGTTTCTTCCTCAAAGATTTTATTGCATGCCTGTGTCTTGTGTTTACTTGCAGACTGATATGTGAGACATTTTGTATGTGCATTAGTCAATAGTTTTCAGATGGTCTTATAACATTGATGTATTTGTTTCACAGGTGGTCACTGGGTGCAATATTGTATGAAATGCTTATTGGATATCCACCTTTTTACTCAGATGACCCCATGTCAACATGTAGGAAGGTAGTTCAGAAATGATATATTTCTTTCATTTATTGCTTTTACTATATCAATTTGTGAGCATCAATTACCATTATTTGCACAGGAAATCTGGACTCATAGTAATTATTTGTGACAACTCTGATGAACCATATACATCACAATATTCATCAGGCATCTGTTTCATATATGCAGAAGCCAAAATTGTGTCAACTTTATATAAAATTGTGTGGAAGTATATTTTTCAAGCTAGCGGTGGTTCAAACTCTAAGAAGTATATCTTCTTTCACATTGCACAGATTGTAAACTGGAAAACTCATTTAAAGTTCCCTGAGGAAGCAAGGCTATCTCCAGAAGCGACAGATCTTATCAGTAAAATGTTATGCAATGTTCCTCAAAGACTCGGATCTAACGGCGCTGATGAAATAAAGGTGTTGTATGGTCTGCTTTGAACTACATTCTTCGAATAATCCAAAATTTGCTGGAAAATGAAAGGAATGTGAAATCTGTTACTGTTATATGTTTTAGGAACACCCGTGGTTTAATGGCACTGACTGGGAAAAGATATACCAAATGGAAGCTGCCTTCATTCCTGAGGTCAACGATGAGCTAGACACACAGAATTTTGAAAAGTTTGAAGAGGTACCGTTGACTTATGTGCCTTTACTGAATTTCTGGAGCTTTTTCCGATATAAAATATTCTAGGACTTACAAGCGACTATCCTTTTGATGCACATTTGCAGGCTGACGGTGCAGTCCAATCAACATCAAAGTCAGGCCCGTGGAGAAAGGTATCTTAATTGTCTTCCTTGGTCTTATTTTAGAAAGTGGGCGTGATGGTTCATATGGTGCATGATGCCTTATGGATGCGGTTTAGCGATTCTATCACAGGTCACGTAAAAACGGCCATAGCAGCTAGACAATGTTTTGTTTTCTGACATTTATTAAGATTTAAGAATGTGATCACCTTTTGTAGCATTGATTGGCTTTTGTCTTTCCTTTCTGTCTCTGCAGAGGTGTCTGTTTACATGGTTCTTTTGTTTTCCATTTCATGATTTTTTTTTGCCTTTTTATCCTGATTTCTGCAGATGCTCTCATCCAAGGATCTAAATTTTGTCGGCTACACGTACAAGAATTTTGAAATTGTGAATGATTATCAAGTTCCTGGAATTGGTATATGCTTTCTAACTTATGACCTCTCGCTCTGTTTCTTTCCTATGTTTTGCATGTTCCCTTGTGAATGAAACTCTAAATGAGATCGTATTCAACTATTCATGTTTCAAGTGCATTGCTGTTTGTTGACGTAGAATCGACCACATTTTCTGCCTTACAATACCCTTTTTTTCTTGAATGAGAAGTGCATGTAATGAGCAAGGGGAAATCCGAGACGCCATCAGGAACAATATATTGAATGAATCTAAAGATGTTCGGCAAGGGGATTAATAATCTATAATACACCAATGGCAATAAGCCAAAATCCAATGTGTTGAAGGAAGCATTTCTCATTTTGGCAAAACCCAACTTAGAACTGGAAAATAAAGCTTATGAATTATTTTCATCTACATTCAGCATTGTTCATATACTTGTCCAAGTCCAGCGATGACACCTTCTCACTTGCCGTGAATTATTCACAGTCGGTTTGTTGTGATGATCATGTTTGCTGACCTCGTATGTTGTAAAGATCATGCTTGCTGATCTCGTGTGATTTGATAATGTCAAGATCTTAGGCATGAAAAGTGTCTTTTATGGGTCTTCTTGACAAAACCTATTTGAATACGACAATGAAGAGTGTGAATCTTCTGAAGCGTGGTCTGGAAAATATGTGGTGTTTCAGTCATATTATTATGAAATAAACTCTGGAATGGTTTCTTCTATGATGGAACTCTTGATATTTTGATCTTATGTTTTCAGCTGAATTGAAGAAGAAAGATGCTAAGCCCAAAAGACCATCAGTTAAATCACTTTTTGGTAAGTTGAAACCCCTAGCCTTTACGAGATCCCAATTCCATCCCCTACCCTAGCAACTAGCAAGTAGTGTTCACAAAAATTTTTAAAAATTGCGGGTCTGTTTGGAATCAGTCTCTCTCTCTGCACACAATCATGTGTGCCAAGATAAGACTGCTTACATTTAGATCTCCCATGTCCCTTACAAGTATGTCCAACATCCCCCGTTTCATGTTTGTATGCTGTCATTTCAGCAGCGATTTCTCATGCTTTTTCTCCCCGTTGTTCCAGAGGACGAGTCATCTGATAATTCATCAGAAGCAACTAGTGGCGATCAATCTGTTCAAGGGAGCTTCCTAAATCTGTTGCCTCCACGGTTAGAAGTGTCCCACAATCAAACCGATTCTGACTCCCCGTCTCCAAAGCACCCCTAATTGTCTTGTCAGTTGTTGGTGCCCCCTTTTTGCGTGATGAACTGTCAGGGGATTACGGTCAAAGATGCAGGAGTCCATTGATGTTATTGTTAACCCTGAACTGAGCTCGTCGTTTGTTGATCCAAGTAGTGTAACATGTTACCCTCAAGTAAACTAAACGTACAAACTGTAAAGTGATACAGATCTGTTCACAACTCAGACTCATACCTCAATTCTTTCTCTTCTTTGTTTTGTACTGCGAAAAACTGCCATTATTGTATTTTGTACAAAATTGTACTTGTTAAGATTGTGTTACTTGGATTTTCCTTTCTCAATGAGATTAAATAAAGGGTTATTTTCATGCTCCTTTTTTTTCAGTTCTCTGTTTTAAGGTGTCATGGACTCATGATTTCTACTTCAGGGATTTATTACCGAATAATGTTTGTTTTTTCTTTTAGTTTTTACAAATGAAATTAGGGTTGAGCTTTGACTTTGAGGAATGCATCGGGAAATGTATAGTGCCCCTTGTTCAATGTGTGACATCGGGGACATTGTACTGTTCTTAGAATTTATCTTAGATGAGACTGTTTAGATAAAGACCAAATGAACGGAAAAGGTCCATACTGTTATTGCTGTATAGTTCACAGTTCACACTGCCACAAATGGTAGTGCTTAACTCGTGTCTTTGTTAAGAAAGCGTGCATTTATGCTTAAATTACAAATATGTACCAGTACAATGTATTAGCAACTATTTATAAATTACTCGTAATGTTATATGTGTATAAAAATAGGAAAATTTGGTCGTAGTGCACGGTACTTTAGGTTTGGATTATGGTAAGTCGGCTTTTAAATTGTAGCATAATAAGCCAAATTGTAAAAGTATTAAACAACAAAGCACCGCTACCAAGTTGGGTGAATCTAAAGTATGATAGGTTGGATTTTGGAGGTGTTTGGTTATCCAGCTTTTTGGGTAACTTTTAGCTTTTGGATAACTTTTAGCTTTTTGACCAAGGTTAAAAAGCTACTTGTGGTGTTTGGTAAGTAGCTTTTTATATTAGCTTTTTGGACCCAAAAAGCTAGTTTTCTAAAAGCTACTTGATGAAGCTTTTTGAAGTAGCTTTTCACAAAAAGATACTTTACCAAACACTTTTCCTGCAATCAGCTAACCCAAACAGCTAAAGTCAAACAACTAATCCAAAAAGCTATCAGCTAACAGCTGCAAACTAACAGCTAACAGCTACCAGCTGGTTGCCAAACAGGGCCTTTAGGTTGGACTTTAGTAGTTCTAACATTTCATCACTTAGAGTCAGTCTAGTACAACATAGTATAACGGATTTGATTACAGTGGTCCAAACATGTCAACCATTAGAATGTGGTACATCAAACTATGACAATCCATTGAGTTAGTTTCGGCCATTTGGTCGCAGTCCACTATAATCCAATAATTTCACACAATTTTGTTTACTGCGATATAATTTTCCTAAGACTTGAAATACAGTGTTATACAGTCCAATTTCCCCAAAAAATATGGTCATTAGATTACTATATTTTTTTATTTATCAAATGGCAGAGTGATCTCAACCACTCCCTCCATAGTAATCTTAAAACGGTAATGCATTCATATTTAGTAGCAAAGTCATACAGGGTTAGTTGATCATTAAAATTACAAAAGGACTCTTGCCTATAAATGTTGATCGAGAGAATCATAGTTATTCTACAGCAATTGTACTACAACAACCTTCGTGATTATTACATTTACGTAGAACTCACTTAATAATCTTAAGTATTAGTTTCTTGATATTTAATCAAGTTTACCTTGTTTGTAGTTTCGTGAAGATCGAGTACTTGGATGAACTTTGACAATTTTTATTTTGAAACAAATTTCCAAGTTAGCAAGTTTGGTCACCATGAGAGAATTTGGTTAGCCAAATAGCTTATTGGAAAGAGGGATATTGGGTATAAAATGTCGATATTATTTCAAGAATACAAGTGGATTATATAACATGATAAATCATGTGACATGAGTATAAAGATCATATATAAGGCTAACATAAGTAAAATGATCGCCATGGACCAAGTTGAGGCTGACACGGGTCATGCCAGCAATCAGAGAGCAAGGAAAAGAGCATTGGGCTCACCACGGGTCTTGATGGCCTTGCCACGATCTGTGGCAGGGCCCAACTGCACAATTAATGTCCAACGGCTATATAATTCAGATTATTATATAATCTTCAATTTATCTCACCCCAACAGCTATATTGGCATTGTCCTATGTGATCAATTGACTTAGTCAAAGTTAAGATTCTCATTAAGGACCTTAATTAAGTCATTGACCAAAGGTTAAAGGGGTGTAAGATGTCTCCTATAAATAGAAGTAATCTTCTAGCCATTTGAGCATATCATCATCTAATCACGTGGATGAATCTATAATCGTATCTTCTATCATTTACAAGTTACCTTCTTCTTGGAATGAGACTAAGAGGGCACTCACGCATTGGAAAGAGCCTATGTCTCTTGAAGGTTTGACTAACCATCTTCAGATTAAAAAGGAGTTACACTTACAAAATGGTACCAAATTGAAGAGCAATCTAAGGTCCATATGCAAGAGATAAAGGAGAGAAGAATAAGAAAAGAAGGTCATAACAAAAATAGAAAGGGAATTCAAAAACCTAAGCAAGTTTGTTGGGAAACCGAGGCATACAAAGAGAGAGTGTTACCAATAGAAAAAGACGCACGGTCTTTTGAACATAGGAAAATCTAAGGGCAAGGACAAGGGGAAGGAATCCAATTCCTTTGTTGCCATGATTAAGGACGGAATGACCAATCAACATGATCTCCATTGGCAGTAGTGATTGGTATATAACTTGAGTGCGTCAAGACATATTTGTGTGACAAGAGCTTATTCAAGACTCTCAAACCGACGGATAATGGTGTGAAACCCTACATAGGCAACAACCATCCGGTTAAAGTTGAAGGTATTGGGCAAGTGGACCTTATTTTCATTTTCGGGAAAACTTTGCTTTTGAATGATGTGTTTGGCTCTGGAGGTTTGTAAGAATCTTGTATCCGGTTATCTTCTTAGAAAGTTTGGTTTTATGCAAGTTTATGACGGAGATAACTTTTGTTAGGAAGAGATATGCTTATAGTGAAATGTTTAAGTTGAAAACTAAAAGTAATAAAGATGACATGATTTCTACTTATATGCATGTGTCAAGTTTAAGTAATTTTTTTTTCTATAATTAGGACATGTGAACTTTAAAAAGTTGAGTCCAATCTTAATTTAATTCCTAAATTGAATGATGACATAGAAAAATGTAAGGCATACATGTTAAACAAGATCACCTAAAGTTCATTCTCAAGTGTAAAAAGAACTTCTAAATTGTTTCATTTAATTCATAGTAATTTAGGTGATTTTCACAGTACATCTTCTGTTGGTGGTAAGAAGTGTTATGTGACTTTCATTTATGATTATTCTAGATTTTTTCCAAGTTTATCTTTTGAGTTCCAAAGATGAAGCACTTGCAAAATTTTAAAGTTTACAAAATTAGAAGTGAATTATAATGTAAGATCTTGATTAAAGTTTTAAGATACGATAGACGAGGGAAACTTTATGATTCAATGTTTTTCCAAGAAACGAGGAGTGTACATGAGACAACCGTCTTTTATACACCACAACAAAATAGAGAAGCAGAAAGGAAAAATAGAACTTTAAAAGAAATGGTAAATTATATGTTGTTTAGGGTGAACCCATTTTAAGGACTTGTTACATTTTAAATAAAGCTATAACAAAAGGGAAGTCTAGTACCCTATATGAGTTCCGAAATAAAAGGAAACCAAATCTAAAGTATTTTAAGGTTTGAGGTTGTAGAACCATTGCGAGTGTCCTGGAAGCTAAGAAAATGAGATTAGATGAAAGAGGAATCATGCATCGTTATAGGCTATGCTCAAGATAGCAATGTTTATAGGTTTTTGGTGGTTGAGCCAAATGACTACATATTGATAAATACCATTATGGAATCAATAAATGCAATTTTTGATGAAACGGGGTTCTCTTTAATTCATAGTCCTAAGGATATAATTCAAGATGTAGTTCCTCAAGTTGAGCCTTGTAATGTAAATCATGAGGGTACATCTATACAAGATGATCTTTTGAATCATGAAGTTATTCATGAGAAAGAAGATGAAAGTACTAAATTAAGGAGTAAAAGAGCAAGGAAACCAAACGATTTTGTTTTAAACTTCTATGTTTATTTAGTAGAAGGTTCAAGGGACTCAGTTAAAGTGGGACCCTATGTACGTACAACATAGACAAGGATCCAATTAAAGAAGCTATCCAATCTCTTGATGCTCCTTTGTGGAAAGAAATGATACAAGATGACATTGATTCTATTAAAAAAACAATGTTTGGATCTTGGTTGATCTTCCTCCGGGTAGTAAACAAATTACCTCTAGATGGATCTTTAAAAGGAAAAAAAAGAGTGGATGGTACTGTCGGAAGGTATAAAGCCCGGTTGGTTGTAAGGGGGTTTACTAAAAAATACGGTATTGACTACTATGGTACATATGCACTGGTAGCTAGGATAGCTTCGATACGTGTATTGTATAGGCTACCATCCATAGGCTAGTAATCCATCAAATTGATATCAAGAAGGCATTCTTAAATGTTGAACTAGAAGAGGAGGTGTATGTAGAACAACTCGAGGGGTTTGTTGTTGAAGGTTAAGCAAAGAAGGTATGTAAAATTATAAGGTCCTTGTACGGACTTAAGCAAGCACTTACGTGATTGGCAAGCTAAGCATGTATAAAAGCAATCCGTGCAACATGCATTGGTATGCGGTCCGAATAATATTAAAGTATCTAGTCGGTACTAAAAGTTATCAACTTACTTCTAAAGGAGAACCTTCGGTATTAGAAGGTTACTCGGATGCAAGTTGGATAAGTGAGAAAGAAGATCACTCTTCAACTATAGGATGGGTGTTCCTTTTAGGTGGTAGAGTGGTTTCTTGGAGATCTAAGAAACAAGCTTGTATAGCGAACTCCACTATGACTTTGGAACTAATAGCATTTTATGTTAACATGTAAAGAAGTGGAATGGTTAAGAAACTTACTATTGGAAATACCACTTTGGTATAAGCCAATGACATCTATTACAATTCAACATGATAGTAAATCTACTCTTGATGTTGTTTATAATCATGTTTACGGTGGCAAATAAAGGCATATTGGTTTAAGACATGCCTATGTTCATCAATTAATCAAAGATGGAGTGGTAACTTCAAGATTTATCAAATCAAAGGAAAATTTAGCGGATCCTTTAACCAAAGGGCTATCTAATTAAAGACTTGATATTAAGTACTTCAAAGAGAATGAGTTTAAGTGTAACCCAAATTTCTATTACTCACAACAAAGACTCAACTTTACAATTAGCATAACGACAATCTCTAAAGTTCAAATGAGTATGGAGTTGCCAAAAGTAGTAGGAAGCATCAATATTCTAAGTCCCGAGACAAGTGATGATTGAAATTTGTAATGACAAGAGGTTGAGTTATGACACTCTTAATAGATCGACTTTGTGGAAGCCTAACTACACAGGCGGTAAATTACAAAGACTCTACTTATGTAAGTGTTATGTGTCGCCACATGAAGGAACTTACGGCTAAGGTTCTGAAACACTTATGAAGGATAAGGACACAAGGTCGGATAATAGTGTCAGGTATTAACACTTCAAAATAAAGTTACATGTGTGTTATGAGCGCAGTTGATCAATATGATTACAAAGTTCAAAGACATGTCTACTTTGTGATTTGGGTCAATTCTAGCTTATACACACTAATTGAAAGTTCAAAGAGTAATCTACTTTTGACATATACTTTGTGTATTTCTTGGGTGATTACAGGTTAAGGTCTTTCTCAAATGGTGGGGGTACCTTTAAGTAAGAATATGAGCTTATTTTAAGGGTACTTACTATACTCTTGAAATGGTAGGGGATTGTTGAGATTATTTAAAGAGTATAAGTGGACTATATAACATGACAAATCATGTGGTACAAGTAAGAATAAAGATCATATATAAGTTAAACACAAGCATTATAATCACCACAGACCAAGTTGAGGCTGGCACGAGTCGTGCCAACAACCGGAGAGCAAGGCACCACGGGTCATGGTGTAGGCACCACGGACCATAGTGCTTCACCATAGACCGTGGTGACCTTGCCACGATCCGTGGCAGGGCCCAACTGCTCAATTAATGTCCAACGACTATATAATTCAAATTATTATATAATTTCCAATTTATCTCAAAATATTGTCCCCAACAGCTAGCTATATTGGCATTGCCCCATGTGATCAATTGACTCAGTCAAGGTCAAGATTCTCATTAAGGACCTTAATTAAGTCATTGACCAAGTGTTAAGGGAGTGTAAGATGTCTCTTATAAATAGAAGTAATTTTCTAGCCATTTGAGCAGACCATCATCTAATCACAACATATCATTATTATCTAAACCATAGCTATACTTAAGTGTATCAAGTGAGAAACAAGCATCTTGAGTGTGATAAGTGCTAAATTGTATCCCTTTGAACATTTATGGTATAGTAAATACTTGTTTATGGAAGTGAGTTCGTTCACAACTCTTAGCGATATCCAAAGTGTATATCTATATCAAACTCCCATTCCTCCAACATAGAATATGTTGCTATACAAGTATACAACACATCCACTTTTACAAAAGGGGAGTAAAATATGTTGCCCGTAGGAATTGCTTCCTAGATATGCAAAATACTAAAGGACGAAGCATTTTGGGGGCGGAATTGGGCCACGATTCCTGTCAGTTTTTCGTGCATAATATATTTTCTTTTTTCAAACTGTATATTATGTTATGAAATATGTAAACTGATTCAATTTTCTTTAAATATAAATTTAGGCTTCGTCTATAAGTATATCTTCGGGTCAAAAAAAAAACCTAAATCGTAAACGAATTGCGAACCGGCCAAACTGAACTGGAAACCGAGGAACTGATAAGTTATCCGGTTTGGTTCCGGTTCATGATTTTGAAACTGACTGGTAATCACAACCGAATCAATAACCTTTTAAATTTTTTATAAATACTTTTTATACCTAAATATAATTTATCAAGGCTCTGTTCTTTTGTGCGGTAAATTGGGTATGGTAAATGGTATGATATGGTAATATTGTGGAAAGTGTGGTATTGTATGGTAAGATATGGTGAAATTTGTGATAGAGATGATTGATCTGAAAGATGAGGAGAGAAAATGTGAAAAGTAGAGGAGAAAAGTGTGGAGAGAGAAAAGTAAAGAAAGAGAAAGTTATGATTGTTGTGTTAAAGTGTGAAATGGTATGGTATGATATAAAATGGTATGAAAGGATTGTGCTAATTGTGGAAAAATATAGTAGGTGCTGTGTGGAGCCGCACAAAAAAAGAGGGCCCGATTTTCTATTATTTGCGTTTGCTAAATTTCTAATTATGTGGCAAAATGTTATTTTAATTTTGACATAGGTGTGTAGCCTCGTTATAAAACTGGGCAGTAGCTACTGGAAACTGAGAATTGTGGTTGCTGGATATAAATATATAATGACATTAGGCAGTTAGTATTAATTATTTATCATATAGCCAAGCAAGTCATGCATCATATATAAAATGATATATTTGTATTATCTGATTTGTTTTTAACAAATTCACCTTATAAATTTCAAAAAAATAATGGCAGTGTAGTGAAAAAAACTACTTAATGTTTTCAATTAATCGGTTCCGGTTGATCAATGAACTTAACCGAAAAATATGGTTAACTGATACCCAGTTAACCGGTTTATCCGATATAGTTTGATTCATAGTTTCCCGAGCCGATGTTTCAGTTAACCAAACTGAAATAACATGTAAACCTAAATATACCACCACCATATACCGAGTATGCTAAGAGCTATAACCGGCAACAAAATTTGATAGTTGGGATGGGCACCCTTGAACCTTTGGTTCGTCATGCATTGTATGGCAATAAGGCAATAACCACTGAGCTACACCACTCGACATACATCAAGACTTTGAACTACGAATTTTAGGAAAGAGCATGAGGTTTTTAATGAGTTAATTAGATTTACCCTACCCTATATATGCGGTAATAATTTTTGCACACCCGACATTTGGGAAATAATTTTCACCCTACCTGACATTTAGTGAATGTGATTTTTAGTGTTAGAATCCGGTAACTTGTCATTGGAAATGGAAAAATACAATAATACCCCTATATTACTATGTGAAATTACGATGCTGCCCTTTAGTTTGAGAAGGAAAAGACTACGTTGGAGAGTAGAACACAGACATGGTGGTTTGGGAGGGGTTAGGTTTTCATTTTCTGTATGGGAGGGGGGGTCGGGGAGAGGAATCAGTGGAGTGGTTGGGTTTTAAAATGCCATAACAATTAATACTAAGGGTACAAAAGTCATTTCACATTTAATTGAAAGTCAAAGGAAATAATAACAAGGGTATAAAGGTCACTTTATAATTATTTTTTTACAGTTCACCGGAAAAGTCAATAAAAAATCAATTATAACATATCTGAGGGGCTTTAAATATATGACCACTTAAATGTCAAGTAGGGTGAAAATTATTTCTCAAATGTCGGGTGTGCAAAAATTATTACCACATAAGTCAGGTAGGGTAAATGTAATTAAATTGTACTAGTCACAAGAAAGCGCGCGTTGCGCGCGGTAAGTATATTATATGATAGTGCATAATTAGAGAACAGACATAAAGAAAAAGAAAGTATTTCTGTATCAACTTCAATTAAAACTTGTGTAAATTTTTGAAAAATTAACTAATTTTGGTAATGTGTAATAGGAGTATTTATTATATGTTTTGGAAATTTTTCAAAATTTTACACATCTTCCCAACACCTTGCTAACCAATATTCACGAAAATTTTACCTAACCTAGCTAAATCAACCATCCAAAGAACAAAGTAAATAAAATAATAAAACTATAGAATAAACATTCAAGTGGGTAAATTCATTAAATGTCATATGAACAATACCAATAACAACACTTAAAGCAACGTAAGTGCAAAGTTCTAGCATATATAGACAAACAACTAAAATGAAGGATAAATATAAATAAATAATTAAGCCATAAAATAAATTCTCAACTTGTATTTGCTAAAATATCATTTGAATAGTAGGACTCTTTGTATTTTGAATAGTAAAAGTATATGTAAATTTATTATTTAAAGACTGAAATAAAATGAAAACGAAATAACAAAAACCTTAGAAAATAACCTTTAAAGTTTAACAAAATTACCAAAATGCAATTGGAATAGTGAATGCACCTTCATAATTTTTAATTTTTAAAGATTTATATTCATAGATGGTATATGAGGCCATGCATGAATGGTACATATAATTATTTATGGATACAAATATAATTAAGAATCTCATAATATCCTTAGAATTTATAGTCAAAAGTCTTTTATATCAGAATTAAATCCATTATAGTAAAAAAATCCATTAGAATTTATTTTGATGAATTTGTTTTCACGATTACATTCAAGTTCTCAATCGTTCATTGTCACTTCCTCTGAAATTACAGTTAGAGATAAGTTCAGCCAAGTAAATTCCAATTTAACAGCAAAAAAAACATGGTCTACAAGTAACAAAAAAAAAAAAACCTTTCCTACTGAGATAACTGGTTGGATATGGGTAATGGTTAGTTCACCATGCAGGAAAGTGTAATTGCCGACAAATATGGCAGGAAATGAGGATGCTATTGTAAATTAACAAGGAACAAATATTTTGGTTCCTTTAATTAATAATTAACTGTATAATTGTCTCCAACTTGTCTTTCTCATAAAATATGCTATGCAGTTTGACCAACAATATTGCTTCTTTATTTGTCTGTCTTTGTTGGTGCCGACCATTTTTTATTAAGAAAAAAAACCTTAATGCATGAATCTATCTAACTTTGATTGAAAATAAAGAGCAGTAAAAATGTGGGTTTGATGAGTTTTTTTTTTTTTTAAAAAACTTATATAATCTAGTCCACTTCAATGGTAGGTTTGGATTGAAGTAACGCTGGCAAAAAATCGGGTTTAGATAAATTCGGGTTGAACGAATTCGGTTAATATCAAAATTTGGATGATAAATTTATGTTCGGACTCGGTTTTATTTCGGGTCGGAAAATTTAGACACAGCTAAAATAGGGTTCAGACAATAGAAAAAAGAGAAATTTTATGTACGAATATTCGGTCAATATCAAAATTCGGACGAAAAATCTATGTCCAGGCCCGATTTTTTCCTGGTCAGACAAAATTTTACCAACTCCAGATTGAGGTTATGGGAGGCAGGGAGGGCAAGGGAACGGAAGGAAGGGGAACAATATTAAATATCCTCCTTTACCATTGTTTAGAAAATAAGAGGGGGGACTATTTACCTTCATTAACCCTCAATATGAAGATTAATGGAGGGGAGGAGAACTCCATATGCAGTAAAAAATATATATATATATATAAAATTTATTAATATAATAACTGTTTTATTATTTTTCTCCCTCCCTATCATTCTCTCCATTTTTTAATTCAAATACAACAATTAACCATTTTTATCCTTAGGGTGTGTTTGGTGCAAAGTAAAATTGTTTTCTAGGAAAATGGTTTTCTTTGAAAAATGATTTTCTTAGAAAATGAATTTTCATTTGATATTTTCCCGTGTTTGGTATACAGGAAAATTATTTTCATGGAAAACGATTTTCACATGTTTGACAATAAGGAGACAAGATTAAAATGCGTGTGTAAGAAAGAGTGGTGGAGATGGAGAGAGAGAGAGAGAGAGAGAGAGAGAGAGAGAGAGAGAGAGAGAGAGGCAGGGAGAGAAACATTAAAATGGGTGCCTAAGAGAGAGTGGTGCAGAGTAGATAGATAGATAGATAGATAGATAGATAGATAGATAGATAGATAGATAGAGAGAGAGAGATAGAGAGAGAGAGAGAGAGAGAGAGAGGGAGAGGGAGAGAGAGAGAGAGAGAAAGAGATCAAAACGGGTGTAGGAGAGAGAGTGGTGAAGAGAGAAACGAGAGAGAGATATTAAACTCGTGCATGAGAGAGAGTGGTTGAGAGAGAGAAATATTAAAATGGGTGCGGGAGAGAAAGTGGTAGAAGGGGAAAAAATGAGAGAGAGAAAAGATATTAAAACAGGTGTATGAGTGAGAGAAAGATGAGATATATATATATATATATATATATATATATATATATATATATATATATAGAGAGAGAGAGAGAGAGAGAGAGAGAGAGATAGAAACATTAATCAAATCGTGCGTGAGAGAGGATGGTGGAGAGAGAGAGAGAAGGGGGAGAGAGAGAGAGAGAGAGAGAGAGAGAGAGTAGTGGAGAGATGGAGAAAATAATTTTCCTTATGTTCGAATCAAGAAAATAATTTACAAAAGGGTGGAGGAAAATAATTTTCGTGGAAAAGGCTCTATTGGATGACTATCATGTTCCTTGGGAAATAACTTCATTGATTCAAGATATTTAGATTTTGCTCCCCTTTGCTATTCGGTTTCCTTTTTCTCGTAACTTTAAGGAAGGTAATAGGGTTGCTGAATAACTCACCAAGTTTGATGTTTCTCCCCGGTCAGCAGCCTCGTGGAATCTCTTTGTTCTCTGTGGGTTACCTGGGTTCTGTGTACTTACCTTTTTTTACAAAAAAAAGTATGTTGAATAAGGGTACGCAATGGATTTTAGGAGATGGGAAAAACATTAAATTTTGGAAAGATGGATGGATTGAGAATACAACTCTTTTAGAAACTCTTAATCAGAATCCTAAATATATATAAAATGTGGACATTACTATAGACAAACTTATTAAACTTGAAAAGGTCAGGGACCCAGATAAGGTCAAGAATGAAATTAATGATCTTTGCTGGGGCCTAACGGGCTTTGGAGGATTCTTAACTAAAACAAAGACTATAATCGTCTAAAATTGCAATGATCAGTCCCAAAAATAGGAATTCAGATGAATTTAGAAGCTTGATCTCCCTCTAATAGTTAAAATTTCTATACGGCAAGGACTTCAGAATGCACTACTTTCAAGGGGCAATCTTCTTTGTAGAGGTATTAATCTAGATTCACTATGTCCAATATGTTCGGAAGATATTGAAACGAGCGATCATATTTTTTGGGATTGCCCATTTGCCAAGAGAGCTTGAAATTTAGCAAGTCAACACCATTGGTTATCCTTCAAACCACCTTACTACTTGGTGCTTGTTTTAGTTTAACTCCTCAATGCTTGGAGGATTTCGGGCAGAAGGAGTGACTTAATCCGTAGTGCTTTCCTCCTTTGGACCTTTTAGGGGAGTAGAAATGGTACGGTGTTTAGAAATATCATTCATAATCCGCTTGGAAATCTTGTTCAGGCAAAAAAAAGTGCAGCTGAATGATAGATTAGAAACACATTAAAAATAAGTTGTGAGTAGGCTAGGTACAACTCTCTATTGGTGGTGGTGGTGGTGGTGGTGGTGGTGGGGGGGGGGGTCATCGAACAACTTGTGAGATGGCAGACACCCGCCAAGGGCATCGTAAAACTAAACTTTGATGAATCCTACAACTAAAATTCGGCAGCTGGCGAGTTCATTCTTAGAGATTGGCGAAGAATTTTAATTCTGGTGGAGTTGGAAAATTATGGAGATGCCCCAATTCCAGTGGCAGAAGCAAGAGCTTTCAGAGATCGACTCATCGAAGCTATAAAAGCAGGTTACACAAACGTTTTCATTGAAGGAAACAACCTTGTGACAATTCTAGCAATTCATGGAAATTTTACTACTCCCTAGAAAATTAGACGCCTTGTTGATGACATTTGTAACCTTCTTTCCAAATTTTCAGGAGCAACATCACTCATGTTTTTTAGTTAAGACTTAAGAGAATCATGCAAGGGACTGACTTTTTAAATTGGGTGATCATTTGCCAAAAGCTGAATGATGGAGTTATCAAGATAATAACGAATTTATCAAAATTATGTATGATGATAATGAGGGAAGATCTCTTATGAGAAGAAATCTTAAACCACTTTCTTTCACTTAATCTTTTTTTAAAGAAAAAGATGTTCGTGGGATAAATTAGATAAATTAGATAAAGTTGGTCAGATAATGTGGAGATAGATAGAATAAGCTATAAAGTGTGATGCCTTACTTTTGAGTTGAGACTGTAAATTGTGTAGACCTGGCAATCGGATGGATCGGATCGGATTCGGATCGGATTAGCTCGGATTCAGATTTTTCGGATCGGCCGTACTCTGGTTCGGATTCAGATTCAGATCGGATGAGGTTCGGGTTCGGATTGACTCAGATATGTTTTGACGAGTTCAAATCGGATTCGGACCGGGTTTAATCGGATCGTAATGTTCGGGTAGGATTCGGGTTCGGATTGACTCGGACGGGTTTTTGTCGGGTTTGGATTGACTCGGATGGGTTGTGTCGGGTTCGGATCGGAATATGACCGGTTTTGATCGGATCAAGATCTTCAGGTTATAGTTGGATCGGGTGGGGTTCGAATTCGGATTCACTCGGATGGGTTTTTGTCGGGTTTGGATCGGATTAGGACTGGTTTGATCGGATCGAGATCTTCGGGTTGTTTCCAGATCGGACCAAATTCAGATCTAAGTTTATAATATTGGGTAAATAATCTAAACATGTCATATACACCGAAGTAATGAAATTAGTCTATAATTTTATGCCAATTACACAGACCTTGTTTGAAAAATTTGTAGTTTAGATATATAGTGGTTGTGGATTGGCGGATGGTTTCGAATACACGTCTACTAAGCTCTAAATTCAGAATTCAAAAATCAAAATATATAATTTATAAATTAAAGATAATCATCACAATTTACAAAAATCCAACTTAAAAGTAAAGTTGAATTATATAATTTATAAATTATAATGGTACCGGACATTTTTTATTCTAATTGGTCGAATTATAATCGGGTCGGCTTAGTTTGGTTCTATTTTGGGTCGAATGTGCGTCGAGCCGGGTGGAACTCCGTTCGGGTAATTTTCGAATTCGGGTTAAATCAAATTTGACTCGGGTCAGATGCAACTTGAATAAGATAAAATTCGGTTAGGGCAGTTTTCGGATTCGGGTTAAATCGGATTTGGCTTGCCTCGGGTCAGATAAAATTCAGTTTGGGCAAATTTGGATTCCGATTAACTCGAATTTGGCAATGCTCGAGCGAGTTCGGAACAGATCAAATTATTTCGGATGTGGCTCGGGTCGGGTAAAAATCAGTTCGGGCAATTTCGGATTCGGGTTAACTCGGATTTGGCAATGCTCGGGTCGGGTTCGGATCGGATCGGATCAGATTATTTCGGATCTCTTTCTTATTCGGTAAAATTCGGGTTGAAATTCGGATCAGATTCGGGGTCGGATTATCTCCGAGTTCGGATCAAGACCAGATCATCCATTTCGGTGTCGGATCAGATTCGGATTTTTCGGGTCGGATTTCGGATCTCGGATCAGCTTTGCCAGGTCTAAAATTGTGGTTGTGCCTTATGACATGTCGTCCTTTGGATGAATAAATTTGGGTTTCCACCCTTATGTATTGAAACTACTTATTTCATAGTAAAATCACCATGTTAAACATATTTTTAACTCTATCATCGACATTTACCTTCTCATTAAGTTATCACGTATTAATAAAAATAGAAAGACAAACTATATAATGACTCAACAAACTCTAATTTCTTTCGTTAACACATTTATAGAATATACACCTAAATAACAAAAACCAAAATTTCCACCAATCTATCTGCATCCAACCAAACAAGGTGTTGGAACAAATTTATACGCGGATTAGCATTGTTTAAACACGCTTGTGAATAATCCAAAATTACTTTACCTTTTCTTCCCCTAGTCGTCCTCACTGTCTCTTTCTCAGACAGATTTCCGTTATTTTTTCTTACCCCTCTTTCTCTCTCCTCTTTCTCTCTCTTCATCCTCTTCAATTTCTCTCTCTATCTCTATCCCTATCTGTATACACCCACATATGCGTTAATCCAAATTCCGAACGATGATTAATATCCGCAGATGGTCACACATTGCGTTTGTTGCATGATCATCATCTAATCCGCTGTTGCCTTTGCTAATTAGGGTTTCGATTGTTGATTTCCTCCTGGGTTTGTGTCATTGCAGATATTAGGTAGCCAAATCTTGATGTAGTGGTGGCGAACAACAAAAGGCTGGATTTTGATTTGAATGTCCGACGAGCAATTGATTGTTTTTTGGTGTTTTTGATGTATATTGGGTAGTTAGTCTCGTGTACAGCTTGTTGTTCCCCCAATTTGATTGATTCTTTTGGAAGCATTTTGATTGGGCTTGGTTGAGATTTTGCGATTGTTTGTCGCGTTTAGGGAGGAGAATTGGATGATTGTTTGAGTTGGGTGCAAATCTGACCCCAACGGATTAAGTTTGGTGCTGTGGTTGTTGGGGTTGCAATAGATTGAAAAGCAGTGTTTGGGGGAAAAAATGGATCGTGTAATCGGTGGGAAGTTCAAGATGGGGAGGAAAATCGGCAGTGGATCATTTGGGGAGCTGTATTTAGGTACTATGCTGTAGTTTTGTTGTCCAATTTGTTTCATATTTGTGCATTCTGACCAAGTTTTAATGTGCTCTTTTGATTGATCCAGGGGTCAATATCCAAACTGGAGAGGAAGTGGCTATTAAGATGGTATGATCTTGTTCCTGGTTTTCATGTCTCAAATATTTTGTAGTTGCTAGATGATGTTCTGGGCAATGTGTTCTATGAATGGTGGTTTAAACAGAACTGTAGAGTTACATATTCTTTTAACCTTGGGTGTGATGATTAGATGTTGGTTAATGTATCATGTATTGTTGGATTGTTTGTGTTTAAAAGCTCAGTATTCTGCAAAATAGTGTCAATTACTTGTCATGGACAGCAATTTCTTACACATGGTATTTTGGTTCCTTTTATCCTGCTCAAAGGAATTATCACATTTGCTATCATAGAAGCTTTGTGTGTGAATGAAGTTAAGTATTCGACGTACTTGCGTGCATGTTTAGTGACAATATTTCTTTTCTTTGCATGGGGCGAGATGATTGTAACATGTAATCCTTTTGTTTGCTATTTCTTTGAATCTGCAACATCTGACATCCTTGGTCCTCAATATAATTTGCTTGTCCGTTGTCATCCAGGAATCTGTGAAGACTAAGCATCCCCAACTTCATTATGAATCAAAGTTATACATGCTTCTTCAAGGAGGAAGTAAGTTCACTACGCATTTATTTTGATCTGACAAAGTTGGTTAATGCTGAACCCTAAAAAATCGAATGCACTTGTCTGAAGCAGAGAACTGCTTAAGCAATTAGAAGTGCAAGTAGATATCGTAATATCTGTGCAATTGTTTTTTTGGTCTTATTTATTTATTTATTATTTGGTTTTAGCTGGAGTTCCCCATCTCAAATGGTTTGGAGTTGAAGCTGAACACAATGTCATGGTAATTGATCTTCTTGGACCAAGCATGGAAGACCTATTTAACTACTGCAACAGGAAATTCTCTCTGAAAACTGTCTTAATGCTTGCTGATCAAATGGTAAACATCATCAGTTACTTTGGTGCATATCATTTTCTATGACTTCAGATATTCATGGATAATTTGCTTTCAGCTCAACAGGGTTGAATACATGCATTCAAGAGGTTTTCTTCACCGTGATATTAAACCCGATAACTTCTTAATGGGCCTTGGCCGGAAAGCAAATCAGGTATGCCCTGAATTAGTTCACTTTCTTTATTTTTTTACTTTCATGATCTAAAGCAAGTTCTGATTATGAGACCATTTGCACTTGTTTAGCTGAGTTGAGAACAAAAGTGTTTTAGTGAACTTGGTGCTTAAGTGCTTATCAATCGTAGTTTGAATAGCTGCTGAGTTGTTGTACATGTCTCTTCTTGCTTGCATGGTTGCACTTCACTTTTTTGTGGACTTACCTTTTAATTGGCATTTAGGAACTGTTTATAACTGACTGTGTCTGACTTTATGCAGGTATACATTATTGATTATGGTCTTGCGAAGAAGTATAGGGATCTCACGACTCACAAGCACATACCGTACAGGTAATTTAAGTGGCCAACCTTTAGTCGTGGATCATTTTGCATTTTCTTAGCATTTGTGCTTTGCTTGGTAAGTTAGCAACTTGGCATTTTCTCAGTGCTCCTGTAGAGGTCCTGCAGAAACATGTATAATCTCCTTGAGACCGATCTTTATTTCATTTGGGACTTATATTCCACATATCTTGTTACAGAGAGAACAAGAGCCTGACTGGTACAGCACGTTATGCGAGTGTCAATACTCATCTTGGAATTGGTTAGTTAACAACTGTGGTGAATTGTGCTTCTATTTATTGCTGATTGATGGATTACTAGCTTAGTTTCAGCGGAACTTGATGTTTAATTGTTTTGCAGAACAAAGTAGACGGGATGACCTTGAATCTCTTGGTTATGTCCTTATGTATTTTCTAAGAGGAAGGTAAATACGGTAAACTTTTGACTAATTACTGTTCATATCATAATCGCTCTCCCTTTTCTTTTGGGAGAAGGTTATAGATTGCTGATGAAGTGCTAGAAGTGGCATTGTTTTTTTTCTCTTCATTTTTGCCTCTGAGATGTCCCTTTTGCTTTATCTTTGGATTAGTCTTCCTTGGCAAGGACTAAAAGCAAACACCAAAAAGCAGAAATATGATAAAATCAGCGAAAAGAAGATGATGACGCCAATTGAGGTAAGATGATGTTTCTTAACCAAACATGTAGTTATTCATGTATGATTCTTTTTTTTTGAAAATTTTAATTTTAAAACTTTTTTATAAATTTGAGCTCTATGCTATGACTTATGAATTTTTTGTTTAACAATGGCTTGAGGGCGCACATAATGGTTTGATTATATCATTTTGCGCGACTTTTAATAAAAAAACACAACGCATCTAATTGTTGATGCAAAATCTTCAGGTTCTCTGCAAATCATATCCATCAGAGTTCGTATCATACTTCCATTACTGCCGATCTTTGCGCTTTGAAGATAAGCCTGATTATGCATATCTAAAGAGGCTTTTTAGAGACCTCTTTATTCGGGAGGGTAAGCAAGTTGAATGATATGCAAACTGTATGTTTTAAACGGGTCCATTCAATGTGGTACTTCAGTTTGTTCTCTTCAGATATCTTATTAGTATTACTTTGTCTGCTAACATTAGTTGTACTGCCTTTTCCCTAGGTTATCAGTTTGACTACGTATTTGACTGGACAATAATGAAGTATCCTCAGATTGGTGGTAGTTCTAGAACACGGGTTAGTGGTGTCCCCCCGCCCCCCTTCTCTCTCTGGTGTTTGGGCAATAATATGTGGCTGGTTGTATGTTTTACTGACTTAAGTTTGTGGTTATGATTTCCAGAATTCTGGTCCTAAGGCAGCTCCAAATGCAGGACCTTCTGCTGAAAGACCTGAAAGGCCTTCAGGTTTCACTCTTCTCCCGTCTCCTACGAAAATATCTTGATTTTTACTGAGGGCTAGTGTGTATGGTTTTTTTTTTTTTTTTTTTTTTTGTAATTAATAAATTAAAAGACTGCTAGTATTATGTGATTTTTTGAGAGCAATGTAATGGACTTGCAAGACCTTGATGTTTGATTTCTCCCCATTGTATTTTGGCTGGCTGTGGGACCCTATTTTAATAGGAAATCAGGCCTGTCTACTTGTTTTTCATTGGATCTTTTTTTTCTATCATGTAGTGGGTAGAGAGCTTCGAGATAGACTCTCGGGTGCAGTGGAGGCCATTTCTCGACGAAATGTGTCAGGTTCTGGAGATCACTCCAAGCATAGGAGTTCACAAGATGTGACGTCATCTAGAGAAGTGGTAATCTTTACCTATTTTCCTTTCTATTTTGTGACTCTAATGTTTCTGTTTCGTAGTATCTTCTCTACGGTTTTAGCCTACAAGTAAACCACTACATTATATTGTTCTCTTTCACTCTTTGGGTTTGGTAGGCACATTAGGGGTCAAAGTATTGGAGGGTTTCTCGTTAATGTGGAATCCTCCAGGCTCATTGTTCAATCTTTGCCACTTTTGGTAATCATTCTTTTATTATAATGATGACACCCTGGGATCCAAAAAGATATTTTTTCCCTGTGGACCCATGAACAAGGTTAGGTATTCTTATGTTGTAACCAGCTGGTCATCCTCATTATTTAGGGTTAGGGTGGTCTTACTGGCCTACACTGAGCCCTTGCATAGGTAGGTTATGAAGGTGTTGATTAGAAGTGTATATCTGTGAGGTGTTTTAGTTCAACAAAATGAAATTGAATTCTCACCTGGATGGAATCTGGAGCTATTTGAATTGCTTAATTGCTTCTAACTCCGCATGCCATGGTTGGTTCAACTTATGAATGAAAGAAATCGATAATATGGGGTGTGGGCTAAACTCATGTATGACCTCCAAATCCACTATTCCAAAATCCTACCACTAGGCAAGGCTTGTGGGGGTGCATTTACCCCTAAATTTTGCAGTTTAGAGAGACTGGTTCCAAAGAAGCATAGGAGGTTAACATAACTGACCTGTTCCTTGTAAAAAAAAGTGCATAAATAAAGACCAAGTATTAAGCATGAAAGTGGGTCTTATCCCTCTTCACTATGACTTGTGAGATAAATTGATATGAAGTTCTGACATATGACCTTCAAAAATTCCAGCATAGAGGCACCGACAAGGGAACCGTGTCAAGACTAAGCAGCTCCTCAAGAAGAGCAGCAGCTGTCTCAAGCAGCAGGCCGGCCTCCTCCGGTGACCTCGGGGATGGCCGTGCAGGGCGACTTGGCTCTAGCGGGATCCGACACTCATCGGCTGTTCAGAGACTTCATCAGGGAATCGAGTCCAGGCCAACTTCTCGGACCCGTGCATCTGCATCAAGGGGGATCCGTGATGACCATGTCCGTAGCTTTGAGCTTCTCTCTCTCAGAAAATAGAAAGAAATCAGGGGAAATTTTCTTCAGTAAGGCCTCTTCTATTTTCGAGTCTAATGGTGAACCGTGTAACGTCAATCTTCATCTGGGTGTGTATTATCTTTTACTCATGTCATGTATGACCATTTTTTTTTGTATTATCATCATGGTATTATCTCTATTTCGTCTATCCCCCTGAACTAAAGAATTTTTGACCATTGTAACTTGCTCTGTCCCACATTTCCCTAGCTGCGTACTTGGCAGAAATGGTGACTTATATATAATCAGCTATAACAGCACCAAGGTTTCTACTTGGAAGCTGGGGCTCCTTTTTTAGCTCCATATTTGAAGTTCATTTTTTCCTCATGTCGAGCTTAATATAAACAAGGGATTACATCATGGATTCATGGCGTAACCTGTGATTTGTGACACCTTCACCCTGCCTGGTGTGTGGTTGTGAATTGTTGTCTATTGATATCAAACTTTAAGATTTTTTCCCACTCGTAGTGCAGTTTGCTGAATGCGTTAGACAGTTTGTGTTTTGAAATCCGAATCGAGTGATTCGAAACGGACATAATAGCTGGGAACCCAAATGGACCAGCAGATTGAACCCAAAACTCGATTTTATGGTTTAACCCATCCATCAGTGCTTTTCCATCGATTGGATGATGAAAACATAGGCCCATGACTAACCCGACGCCAGCTGAAATGTGATTCCTTCTTTGACCTTAACAAATCGAAATGTGATTCCTTCTTTGACCTTAACAAATCATTAAACGGGTTGATGCAGAAGAAGAAAGTGTTGTAAAGGTTTTCTTTGAGGATCGAATTGAATGTTTGGATTCTGTCATTTGTGACCCCAGAAAGATAAAGTGTTTTGCATTTGAAAGGTGAGGCGAAATGAGGGACCATAGAAGATTGAGAGCATCATATTTAGCGTATTTTACTCTCCAACATGCACGGAGACTTGACTGACTTTATTACTCATGAAGACCAATCTTTTGACTATGAAAGGCTTTACTTGTCAGCCGCTCTTTTACATGTATAAATTATACATTTGTACCCATGATTCCATATCCAATTTCAACTTGTGGATTCGATCTTACACTAGAAACCCTTCTTCATCTTTGTGGTCTTCGTCTTCTTTCATCTTTAAGACACCAGAGTATATGCCACTCAAAGCGCAGACCAAATAGCTTGCTGTGTCTTTTCTCGTTGGGGGTATGTCTTCTGAGAGAGCAGATACAAACCACCAAGCACAAGCAGCAGCTGACAACGCGGTGGTGAAGGCACTGGCAAAAAGAGCTATCTTGCAAGCTTCAAAGCGACGCCGTAAAAAGATCACAACTCCAAGTAATGGAATCAGGGTTTTGTCGAGTCGACTAAGTAGAGTTTCTTTTGCAGATGAGACTGAGACTGAGACTGAGACTGAGAGAGGTCAGGAACCCAATAATGCTCTTTCTCGTTGAATCCTTGCATCATGTTATTATATGTAGGACTAGTAGGAGTATTTTTCTATAACTTTCTTCCACTCTGTTTATACTAGTAACAATAGTACTTACTATTTTCTAACCACTCTTTAACATTCTCGGTTTCGATCTGTACCAGTGATGGAGTTATAATAATGCTTCTCATATGTACAATAATATCGATCAGTGATGTTGCCAACATAGAGTACTGTTTACATAATCTCTCCAGATTCTGTGAAACTTTGTCTGTGTTTGCCACCATGTTGTTGGGTGAAGGGCATGCGATGCATGAGGGCATGAAGAGTGAATCACGTAAGAATGTTAAAATCCGATCCATATTTTTTTTTCTTCCACTCTGTTTATATCTCATCCAATATCCTTTAAAAGCAAAATCAACATTTCGAGTTCTTGTTGTAATTGATTGTTAATCCTTCTTTCGGACTTCATAATTTCTGGAGAAAAAAACATTACGGCAGTAATTAGCCTATGGGTAATGGCAAATAACTTGCCTAAAAAAAAGGGAAAAGAAAAATCCTAATGGTAAATAACTAATCCTCGATGTAATGATAGTTTCCATCTTTTAATACGCAAGTAATTCATGTTTTCTAAAATGATGTCCATGCAATGTGTTTAAGTGAATCATTAAAGTTCCACTTTGAGCCATCTTTACTCTCCATTCGTGGGTTAGAAATAATTAATATGCTTTCGAACCTAGATGAATTAATAAATGTATGTCAATCCCTTCCTGAATATTTCTTTCATTTAATTTTTTATTTTTGAGTGCCAAACGAGTAAAAGAGGGTTATGTTAATGCCTGATGAGTCACATTATATATATCCCTCTTAGCCAGGTCATTGATGACATCATTTTGGGTAAATAGCAACGGGCTAAAACATGAGCTACAGAGTTTCCACTCCTAATATGCTGAGAACACACAAACTCAGTCTTCACAAATACTGAAAATAGACTTTAAAAACAATGAACAAAGATTGTTTTCAATACAATCTACGAATGATAGTAGTAGAGTCCCCTTCCACAATAATCTTCGTGCTTCCTTGTAACACCTTAACACCCTTAACCACAAGATTAACAAAACAACTCATACTAAACCTGTGATTAGCGCAGCGGAATAACTTAGGGTGGAGGTATTACCGCCGTCCCCACTCGGGAGAAGGCAACAACCCAAAAGAACATCATTAAAACATATAAACATTACATACTAAACTTCCAAAACATAACTTCATACTTAAAGATGAGTCTCCAAAGCATAACCATCAAACTTTTAAACAACCCTTAAAGGGAACAAAATACAACACTTCTTCCATAAACATGGGTACTTCAAAACATGCGACACCCAAGTCGACCAGGATACTTCAACCATGACTACCTTGCTTGCAACACGTGATTACCCTTGCTTGCCTTTGCCTTTGCCTTTACCTTGGGTGCTCGGACCCCCTAAAACAAAACATTAAAACAACATAAAAAGTGAGTGGGGAAACACTCAGTACGTGAACCTCCAACACGTCAAACCGTTCGAAAACGGTTTTAGTGCCGACGTTTAAATTCATTTTGAAAACGGGAAAGGGGATAACATAAGTGTAAGAACTTGAGTCCATAAAGAAAGAACATATCACATAAATCATGAGTAAACACGTAAATTAAAGAGTTTTGGTCCCTTACGATCGATGCAATGCATCTCACACACGCGCATGCCCAAACCGATCGAAGTTTGGATTGGGTGACTGCCGAGCAGTCGACTATGGCCAGGTCTGGACACTCTGATCAGGAGTATCATACATAAAAAGAGGCTAGCACTTAAACATAGAATATATAAAACGGGACCGCTTAAAACCATAAAATAATCATAAAAGTATAAACTTAGCATAAACTGTAAACATAAAGGAGCGAAAAGTTGGACAATTCGCGTACCTTAGATTAGACGAAAGCTCTAACGACGAGCCTCGAGCTTGAGATGGCGTGGGCGACTTGGAAGCTATAAGGAATTTGTAATGAGAGTGTAGAGAAATCGGTAAGGTTCGTGTAATTACATAAAATAGAACTAAATACTTAAACTTGTCTCATAAAAGGTAAGAAAGGAAATAAAATTTCAAATTTTAGTAATTCGCCGTTTCGGCGATAACTTGGGCTAGAAAACTCGGATTTTTGCAAACGAATACTTTTCGAAAAGGGAAAATCATGCCCGACAATTTTTTCAACTGGCCCAAAAGCTAGAAATGAAAGGAAGGGCTCGGAAAACGGCCCGGACAGAAGCAGTGCGAGAAGAATTTATAAACGGCTTAAAAACTTAGAGTGGAACTCATGGTGAAGATTGAATAGGATTAGAGAAGGTTCATGACTTATGAGGCATTCTCAACCATTGGCTTGAAGGAACATAGAATTAGAGTACCTGAAGGTTCAATAAAGGAACTATTCGCTTAATGAAAACGTGAAGACACGTCGTAACGACGGAAATTTAGGTAGGGTCGTTTTTATGGATTTGGAGACGATTTATGAATCGATGAACGGTGAATCGAATATAAAGAAGGAATGAGCTTTTGGCTACTTAGACATAGAGGGACTCATAATCTTGCCAAGAACACACATGTACCCCTTTAGCCATCAACAATACTTAAACAAATCCCAAAACTCACTCATTAAATCCATGGTTTGCTAAGGTATCTATAATCCTTTAGGAGGTATTCCTCAACATCAATCTAGCTTAAATTAGCTTAGAAACTCATCCAAACTATCTTAACAATACTACCTAGGTTACAAACTCATAAGAACTCCTTATAAGACCCAATTTGCACATTTTAGGCTAAAATGGCAATAAAAATTCTGGGCAGAAACGCGTTGGTCGGCATCTGAACACAGCTTCATATCTCACTCTCCCGATATCGTATGGCCGCAAACTTTATGTTTCCGGAAAGCATGAAGAACGACCAAAAACTTTTATGTTCATCCTCAGAGCCAATAAGGTCCCTAAACTGACGTAAAATGCCCAGCAACCTACTGACTCAGAAAAACGTATAACAATGTACACCTTCACGGTTTTGGTCGTAACTCGGGCTATACATGTCGGATTGTCGAAATTCGAAAGCCTATAGTTAGATAATGACTTGGACTATCATATCCAGTAAAAATCTGGGCAAAACTCCCATTTTATAACCTCTGTAAAAATCAGACATCAAAACAGAGACTTCTTTGACCTTTTAAATTAACATGCATGCTCTTCTTTGACCTCAATTTGCATCAATTCTTACCCAAACTTCAAATTAGCCATTACCCATAGTTTTTTCAGAATTAAAAGCTCAAAGAATACTCAACCAAGCTCACAAAACTCACATGCAACCATAGATTACACAAGCAAAAACATCCAACACTTAAATTAGCTCATAAATCAACAATTCCACCCCAAATTCATATCATCCAAGAGTAGGAACTTAAACAACATATAACTCACTTTCAATCAGCCCCTAAATCATCAATTTAGCCATTAAAATCCACATGCAAGATAGAACTTTCTTTACTCATCAAGAACTAGCAAGAATTACTTCCACCCTTCACCAAATTAACATATATCTCTTCACAAATTCAAACCCTAACTTAACCACAACTTAATTCATGCTTAATAAACATAAAGAAGATGAAAAACATCAAGAGAACATAAATTGGAAGTAGAATTTCATATTATAAACAAAAGAACTGGGTTAGGGTTTGAGATTATACCACTTGAATTTGAGGTGAGAGATTGAACAAGTAAAGGGGGAAGAAGGTGGTGGCCGGCGGCTGGGGGCGACGGTGACGGCGTGGTCGCCGGAAAACACCAGGCAGGGGCGGCAGGGGGAGAGGGAAGAGAGAGAGAGTTTGAGAGTTGGTTCAAAAATCTGATTTTGAAAATGAACTAAAACCCCCTTTAACCCCCTTAATATAAACCCTTCCCTAATTAAATTACCATCTAATTAACACTTAACTTAAACTATTGGTAAAAGAAATTAGCTAGGTAAAATAATTGGTAATCAACCCAAATAAATAAATAACATTAACCTTGAAAATATAATTTAGTATATAACTAAATAAAATTTCCTTGGAATAAAATTGGGTGGAAGATTAAAAATTAAAATCACATAAACTAAACTGATAAAACATATTAATAAAATAATTTGGGCCATAAAATGTACTTAGGAGGATTGAGTAGAATAAATCGTAAAAGAAACGGAATTAAGAATAATATAACCTTCCTCGGGTTAAGACGTAAAAATTTTATAACATAACATAAATTATATGACTTATTGTAAAATATTCATAACCTCAATGTATTATTCATAAGGTAAAATAGCATAAAAAAAACCCCATTAACCATCGCCTTGCTCGAGACCTGTCACGCATAAATAATAAAAAAAAAACGTAACAACCAATATAATGGTAAACACGTCATAAAAAAAAAAAGAAATTTTAATTAGCGTAATTCGGCTAATCAGCGTATTTAGGACCTTAATTAATACGGGTTTAGGGTGGGTCGTTACACCCTCCCCCCCTAAAAAGAAGTTTCGTCCCCGAAACTTGCGGTTGTATTAATCGCGAACGAAATACCTTAGAAAAGATGTGGGTAGCCTTTCTTCATGTCTTCCTCGGTTTCCCACGTGGCTTCCGTGGTGTCTTGGTTCGCCCATAGCACTTTGACTAAGGGAATTTCCTTAGAGCGAAGTCGCTTGATCCTACCATCCAGGATTTGGATCGGTTGCTGTTCAAAAGTAAGATTTTCCGTCAGCAACGGCGGTTCTTCCTCTAAAACGTGTGCCAAATCTGGTACATACTTTCGCAGCTGCGAGACATGGAAAACATCGTGTATTTGCCCTAAGTTGGAGGGCAACTCTAGGCGGTATGCTACTGGGTTTAACTTCTCTACCACTGAGTAAGGTCTGATATAGCGAGGGCTCAACTTTCCCCTAACATTAAACCTCCGAACTCCTTTAGTTGGAGATACCTTAAGAAAAACACGATCTCCTACTTGAAACTCGAGCGGCTTCCGCCTCCGATCTGCATAACTCTTTTGTCTATTTTGAGCGGTCTTGATGTGCTGCTGGATGATTCTGATCTTGTCCGTGGTGTCCTGGATCAAATCCGGACCTATGATTAACACTTCATCCAGTTCTCCCCAACACAATGGGGTCCGACACTTCCTTCCATAAAGTGCTTCGAAAGGAGCCATCTGAATGGTAGACTGGTAGCTATTATTGTAGGAAAATTCTATAAGAGGAAGAAATTGATCCCAATTTCCTTGGAAATCCAACACGCAAGCGCGAAGCATATCCTCCACAATTTGATTAACTCTTTCGGTCTGGCCATCACTCTCTGGATGGTAGGAACTACTAAAATTAAGCTTAATACCGAAAGCTCTTTGTAGCGCACTCCAAAATCGCGATTGAAATCTTGTATCTCGGTCGGATACTATATCCTTCGGTATTCCATGCAATCGAACGATCTCGCGAATATAGATGTCTGCTAACTTATCCACCTTCCATCCTTCATGTATAGGAATAAAATGTGCCAACTTAGTTAGGCGATCCACAATTACCCAAATGGCATTTCTCCTAGAAGCTGTGAGGGGTAATCCCATAATAAAATCCATGGAAATTGATTCCCATTTCCACGTGGGAATTTCCAAGGGCCTCAGCTCACCTGATGGTCGTTGATGTTCTGCTTTGACCTGTTGACAAGTTAAGCACTTATCTACATAACTCGCTATGTCCCTCTTCATATTAGGCCACCAAAAGTGCTCTCTTAAGTCCCTATACATTTTCGTGCCTCCTGGATGTACGGAGTATGTTGAGCTATGGCCTTCCTCCAAAAGCTTAAGTTTTAAATTTCCCTGGTCGGGTACACATAGCCTATTTTGGAACCTCAAAATTCCATCCTCGTGCACTAGAAATCCAGGCATCCCTTTGGTAGCTAGATTATCCACAATTCTTTTGATTCCAGGATCATTCATTTGTTCGGCCTTGATCTCTTCGATGATAGAGGGTTGAAGGGTTAACATAGCCAATCTCTTAGCCGTCTCACCCTGCTTTACTACTTCGATGTTCTCCTTATTCAGTTCCAGCAACATCCTTGGATGAATTTCGAGACGGCTCAAGGTCCAATGCTGGGTTTTCCTGCTCAAGGCATCTGCCACTGAGTTTGCTTTCCCGGGATGATATTGGATATTCAAATCGTAATCTTTGATGAGTTCTAGCCATCTTCGCTGCCTTAAGTTCAACTCTTTTTGAGTGAATATGTACTTGAGGCTCTTATGATCCGTAAAGATAGTAGTAGGGACTCCATAAAGATAATGCCTCCAAATCTTTAGGGCAAAAACTGCTGCCGCTAGCTCTAAGTCATGCGTCGGGTAATTCTTCTCATACGGCTTTAGCTGTCGTGAAGCATAAGCTATCACTTTATCGTTTTGCATCAGCACGCACCCTAGCCCTTGATGTGACGTATCACTGTACACTACATACTCCTTTCCTTCTTCAGGTAAGGACAAAACTGGGGCGGTTGTGAGCTTCTCCTTAAGTGCTTGAAAAGCATATTCACACTTGTCGGCTCATTCAAACCGGGTCGTCTTCTTGAGAAGATTGGTTAAGGGAAGGGCTATTCTAGAAAAGTTCGGAACGAACCTCCTATAGTATCCGGCCATATCTAGAAAGTTTCGGACTTCCGTAACCGTAGTGGGTCTCGCCCAATCCTTAACGGCGGATACTTTGCTAGGGTCCACTCGGATCCCTTCACTGGTGACTATATGCCCTAAAAATCCGACTTCCTTGAGCCAAAACTCACACTTGGAAAACTTAGCATATAACCGACGCTCTCTTAGCGTCTGGAGCACCATTCTCAAATGATTTTCGTGTTCCTCTCTACTCTTTGAGTACACCAATATATCATCAATGAAAACCACCACAAATTTATCCAGATAAGGCTTGAACACTCGATTCATTAAATCCATAAACACTGATGGGGCATTCGTAAGTCCAAAAGGCATTACAGTAAACTCGAAGTGCCCATACCTCGTTCTAAAGGCAGTTTTGGGGATGTCTTCATCCCTAACCCTAAGCTGATGGTACCCTGACCTCAAATCAATCTTAGAGAATACTCCAGCCCCTTGGAGTTGGTTAAATAAATCGTCAATCCTAGGAAGAGGATACTTGTTCTTAATCGTGACTTTGTTCAACTCTCGGTAGTCTATGCATAATCTCAGACTTCCGTCCTTCTTCCGCACGAACAACACTGGAGCTCCCCAGGGCGACGTGCTCGACCTAATGAAACCTTTACTCAACAAGTTCTCCAGCTGCACCTTTAACTCCTTAAGCTCGGCTGGCGCCATTCGATAGGGCGCTTTAGATATGGGCCGAGTTCCAGGAACTAGCTCTATTTCAAAGTCAATCTCCCTCCTCGGGGGTAACTCCGTAATTTCTTCAGGGAAAACATCTCGAAACTCTTGCACCACAGGAATTTCTTCCATCTTGGGCGAATCCTTAGAATCTTCACTAATCAAACACAGGTAACCCTCGCACCCGTGATTTAGCAACTTCCGAGCCTTTACATATGTTATGATAGGACACAGATTTACTCCTAAGTCCCCAATGAAACGAACTTCAACTCCCGAAGTGTTCCTAAGAACAACTATCCCTTCGCCGCATCGAATTTGAGCTTGAGTCGCATTCAACCAATCCATTCCTAGGATCACATCGAATTCCTCTAAATCTAACTGAATGAGATTAGCTGGAAAGGTTTCTCCATTTAAAAGAAGGGGTACTTCCATGAAACAATTTTCACATGCGATGGTTTGGCCATTAGGTAGGCTGATTGAATAATTTACCGCACATGCTAGATTTCTTAAATTCAACCTTAGCGCAACTTTAGATGAAATAAACGAATGCGTAGCTCCAGAATCAAATAATGCAACTAAAGGCTTAGCATGTATATAAACAGTTCCGGTTACAACCATACCAGAATTTGCTGCATCCTTTTTGCCATAACGTAGGCTTGCCCCACGCTTCCCTGCTGCGGTGCCGTCCTTGAGGGGGATGCTGGTCGTGTCGTTCCAGGTTCCGGTCGCCTAATCCTCTTGGGGCACTCAGCCGCCCTATGACCAGTTCCCCCGCACCATAAACAATTGTTCGTGCCCACCCGGCATTGCGCGGTCGAATGGTTCGTTCTCCCACATTTCTTGCATGGTTCCTGAGTGGTAGGAGGGTTCGATTGTCCCCTAAGGTTTGAAGGTATCGGCCTCTTAGGCTGGTTGGATTCCACAGCAGGCGAGGGAGACACCCCCTTATCATTCCACTTTCTCTTGTTACTCCCCTAACTCCCTTGACTTAAAACTTTCAGCTCTTTCCTAACTCTTTCTACTTCCGCAGCCCTTTCATACATTTCCTGCATCGTCGAAAAGTGATGTGAAGATAGTTGGCTGCGTATATACAGTGCTAAGCCTCCCTCATACCTAAACATTTTCATATTCTCCGACGCCACATACTCCAGGGCGAAACGGGACAATTCATTGAACTTAGAGGTGTACTGCAGCACCGAAATATCCTTGTTCACCATGCTCCATTCTAAAAATTCCTTTTCTTTTTGTCGTCTGAGAGTTAGGGGGTAGAACTGCGCCCTAAGGTCACTGAGAAAATTATTCCATGTCTTGGTCATCCCGTAGTATCTTTCCCTGACGGTTCTCCACCAAATGTCAGCTTCTCCCTTTAGGTAGAAGGTCCCTATTGTCAGTTTCTTTTCTTCAGGTACCTCTACCACTTCGAAGATCTTTTCCAGATCTCTAATCCAATATTCCAAAGCTACAGGGTTATATCCTCCCGCATAGGTGGTGGGATTACGCTTTGCCACCCTACCAGCATAGTCTATCTCCTCAAGGTTACTTGGTTGGGCCATAGATGGAACAGGTATACGTCTTAGCAACTCCTGAACTAAAGCCCCAAAATGGTCGGGGTGTAAAGAAGGATTGGGAGGA
This sequence comes from Portulaca oleracea, assembly GCA_029582165.1. Lineage (NCBI taxonomy): Eukaryota > Viridiplantae > Streptophyta > Magnoliopsida > Caryophyllales > Portulacaceae > Portulaca > Portulaca oleracea. The sequence goes on along the minus strand of CM055869.1, from coordinate 14,329,043 downwards.
GCTGATCCTAAGGACGACTCAGGTTGGGATACGATTCCCAGGGTACGTTGGGGTCCCTGTAATTCTAATTGATTCCCTGCAGCTCCATGTGTCGGTTCCTCTTGTGGTGAATTCCCCGATGTTTGAGACATGCTACACAATATATATAAAGAATAGTTCAACAAACGACATAATTCTCATTCATTATCCATTGTCAACGTATCCCACGTAATTACGGTTTTTTTAGTCATGCATACATCCCTAATGACTTTATGGTCACAAAAACCCCAACATGCATGTTTATACATTTACATTCATATTCATAAAAGTTGAAGATGCCACGAAAGACTCTCCCCAAACATTGAAAACCTCAAGCCATAAACCATAGTACCAACATGTCCATTCATAAAACATTAGAGAAAATTTGGATCCTATTTTTGTTCTTCCCGGGTATCCATGTTGTCATCCTTTTCAAGGTATGTCCCAACAAGTAAACAAGTTTAATCCTTCAACATACATACACCACCTCCTTTTACCCAAAACATAGGGGGGTTCCATAAACATGGCGAACGGATTTGGGAGTGGGTTTCCATTCGCGTCCATCTACATCATACACGTAACATAAACACGAAGTTTCAATAAAATTTAGCAACTTAAAAGCTTGTTAACATAAATAAATAAAGAAAACTAGACAAGGTCCGAGTCTCAACTATCTTGAACCTTAGTTATTATAAAAGGCACTCTTGGCCCTTCTCATAAACCATCCTAGAACCACATTAAACCTTTGTGTCATATAATACCTTTAAACCTTTCACCATACATTTTGATAAGGCACTTTGCCCCTAATTTGAGCTTCGCACCAATCCCACTTGGAATTGGATTTTATGAATTCTTATTTGAATTGATAAAGTCTCTTTTAAGACTAACTCAACATGCTTCGCATCTACACTACACTCATGCTCATGACATACTTTCCTAGGTCCAATCTCTTATGTTGCCCTTAACTTGCACTTTAATTTGTTTAAGTTGCAACTAAACTCCCCAATTTCCGGGAAAATTTCGGCAGCACTTCCCCTATAAATTGGACTATCCCAAATTTTACATCTCTTCAAACCTGCAAGAAAACATATACACTATATATATACATCCACTTGGAGCTTCAAGCTCGTCATCCAAACCAACCAATGCACACATCTCCAATATCAGTCCATAAAGGACGCATAAACCACACATATAATCCCAAAATTCCCATACTCAAATCATACTTCCTATAAATTCCTAATTCCCCAAACACTTCTTATAACTCTGCTCTGATACCACAACTGTAACACCCCAACACCCTTAACCACAAGATTAACAAAACAACTCATACTAAACCTGTGATTAGCGCAGCGGAATAACTTAGGGTGGAGGTATTACCGCCGTCCCCACTCGGGAGAAGGCAACAACCCAAAAGAACATCATTAAAACATATAAACATTACATACTAAACTTCCAAAACATAACTTCATACTTAAAGATGAGTCTCCAAAGCATAACCATCAAACTTTTAAACAACCCTTAAAGGGAACAAAATACAACACTTCTTCCATAAACATGGGTACTTCAAAACATGCGACACCCAAGTCGACCAGGATACTTCAACCATGACTACCTTGCTTGCAACACGTGATTACCCTTGCTTGCCTTTGCCTTTGCCTTTACCTTGGGTGCTCGGACCCCCTAAAACAAAACATTAAAACAACATAAAAAGTGAGTGGGGAAACACTCAGTACGTGAACCTCCAACACGTCAAACCGTTCGAAAACGGTTTTAGTGCCGACGTTTAAATTCATTTTGAAAACGGGAAAGGGGATAACATAAGTGTAAGAACTTGAGTCCATAAAGAAAGAACATATCACATAAATCATGAGTAAACACGTAAATTAAAGAGTTTTGGTCCCTTACGATCGATGCAATGCATCTCACACACGCGCATGCCCAAACCGATCGAAGTTTGGATTGGGTGACTGCCGAGCAGTCGACACTGGCCAGGTCTGGACACTCTGATAAGGAGTATCATACATAAAAAGAGGCTAGCACTTAAACATAGAATACATAAAACGAGACCGCTTAAAACCATAAAATAATCATAAAAGCATAAACTTAGCATTAACTGTAAACATAAAGGAGCGAAAAGTTGGACACTTCGCGTACCTTAGATTAGACGAAAGCTCTAACGACGAGCCTCGAGCTTGAGATGGCGTGGGCGACTTGGAAGCTATAAGGAATTTGTAATGTGAGTGTAGAGAAATCGGTAAGGTTCGTGTAATTACATAAAATAGAACTAAATACTTAAACTTGTCTCATAAAAGGTAAGAAAGGAAATAAAATTTCAGATTTTAGTAATTCGCCGTTTCGGCGATAACTTGGGCTAGAAAACTCGGATTTTTGCAAACGAATACTTTTCGAAAAGGGAAAATCATGCCCGACAATTTTTTCTACTGGCCCAAAAGCTAGAAATGAAAGGAAGGGCTCGGAAAACGGCCCGGACAGAAGCGATCTTGAGAAGAATTTATAAACGGCTTAAAAACTTAGAGTGGAACTCATGGTGAAGATTGAATAGGATTAGAGAAGGTTCATGACTTATGAGGCATTCTCAACCATTGGCTTGAAGGAACATAGAATTAGAGTACTTGAAGGTTCAATAAAGAAACTATTCGCTTAATGAAAACGTGAAGACACGTCGTAACGACGGAAATTTAGGTAGGGTCGTTTTTATGGATTTGGAGACGATTTATGAATCGATGAACGGTGAATCGAATATAAAGAAGGAATGAGCTTTTGGCTACTTAGACATAGAGGGACTCATAATCTTGCCAAGAACACACATGTACCCCTTTAGCCATCAACAATACTTAAACAAATCCCAAAACTCACTCATTAAATCCATGATTTGCTAAGGTATCTATAATCCTTTAGGCAGTATTCTTCAACATCAATCTAGCTTAAATTAGCTTAGAAACTCATCCAAACTATCTTAACAATACTACAAAGGTTACAAACTCATAAGAACTCCTTATAAGACCCAATTTGCACATTTTAGGCTAAAATGGCAATAAAAATTCTGGGCAGAAACGCGTTGGTCGGCCTCTGAACACAACTTCATATCTCACTCTCCCGATATCGTATGGCCGCAAACTTTATGTTTCCGGAAAGCTTGAAGAACGACCTAAAACTTTTATGTTCATCCTCAGAGCCAATAAGGTCCCTAAACTGACGTAAAATGCCCAGCAACCTACTGACTCAGAAAAACGTATAACAATGTACACCTTCACGGTTTTGGTCGTAACTCGGGCTATACATGTCGGATTGTCGAAATTCCAAAGCCTATAGTTAGCTAATGACTTGGACTATCATATCTAGTAAAAATCTGGGCAAAACTCCTATTTTATAACCTCTGTAAAAATCAGACATCAAAACAGAGACTTCTTTGACCTGTTAAATTAACATGCATGCTCTTCTTTGACCTCAATTTGCATCAATTCTTACCCAAACTTCAAATTAGCCATTACCCATAGTTTTTCCAGAATTAAAAGCTCAAAGAATACTCAACCAAGCTCACAAAACTCACATGCAACCATAGATTACACAAGCAAAAACATCCAACACTTAAATTAGCTCATAAATCAACAATTCCACCCCAAATTCATATCATCCAAGAGTAGGAACTTAAACAACATATAACTCACTTTCAATCAGCCCCTAAATCATCAATTTAGCCATTAAAATCCACATGCAAGATAGAACTTTCTTTACTCATCAAGAACTAGCAAGAATTACTTCCACCCTTCACCAAATTAACATATATTTCTTCACAAATTCAAACCCTAACTTAACCACAACTTAAATTCATGCTTAATAAACATAAAAAAGATGAAAAACATCAAGAGAACATAAATTGGAAGTAGAATTTCAGATTATAAACAAAAGAACTGGGGTGGTTATAACATAAATTACCATCTAATTAACATTTAACTTAAACTATTGGTAAAAGAAATTAGCTAGGTAAAATAATTGGTAATCAACCCAAATAAATAAATAACATAAACCTTGAAAATATAATTTAGTATATAACTAAATAAAATTTCCTTGGAATAAAATTGTTTGGAAGACTAAAAATTAAAATCACATAAACTAAACTGATAAAACATACTAATAAAATAATTTGGGCCATAAAATGTACTTAGGAGGATTGAGTAGAATAAATCGTAAAAGAAACGGAATTAAGAATAATATAACCTTCCTCGGGTTAAGACGTAAAAATTTTAGAACATAACATAAATTATATGACTTATTGTAAAATATTCATAACCTCAATGTATTATTCATAAGGTAAAATAGCATAAAATAAATAACCCATTAACCATCGCCTTGCTCGAGACCTGTCACGCATAAATAATAAAAAAACGTAACAACCAATATAATGGTAAACACGTCATAAAAAAAGAAATTTTAATTAGCGTAATTCGGCTAATCAGCGTACTTAGGACCTTAATTAATACGGGTTTAGGGTGGGTCGTTACATTCCTGGATGACTACTAAATAGGTTCTTATTACTTCGTCGACCATTGGCTCACACCAACCTACTTGCTGCTCCACACTTGCTACCTCCACAGGCCCCGTATGGTTTTACACAACATACCCCAGCTAAAACCATCTGTCTCCATCCACCTCCATCAAAGTTCCCTTTGATAATACCAGATGGTGGTGGTGTCTAGGTAGCTTCTAGCCTTTGCCTATCTTTGCTCTCCCCCTTCTCCAGTACTGCACGTCTAGACTGTTGGATCAACACTAATTAAGGTGTTGCTTGTAGCATCCTCCCCTAAGCTTTTGTGATTGTTGAAGAGACATTTATTTCTCCTATTCCAGGTTTCGCACATCATTACCATGAATTATCCTAACTTCACATCATCTGAGCTCTCCACCACTCTACTAAGGCAATCAACCATAGATGCATGGTGACCACACCACAACACTTCATCAAAAGGATTATTACTCCCAATATTGGCAGTTAGGAGACATTAGACAATAGCATGCATGTTTGACTCCATCCAATGACCACAGATTTTGCACATGGAAGAGGTGTTGGCCTCATCGCCAGATTCTTTCCGGCTGCTAGCACATTCGCCAATGATCCCCATATGAACACTTTGATCCTTGGGGGGAAGAAGGGGGCGGGGATAACAATGTTCTATATCTGTTTCCATAGCTCCTTCGCTTTCTCATGAGAGGATGACGGTTGGTCTCTTCTCTTCAGGCTTTGGGCTATGTGGTAGGCCAACTTGATGAAATATTCGCCATTTGTTGTATAGTGCCAAGTGAGATGCCTGTTGGCCAAGAATTACACAAAGCCATAACGAGGATAATATGGGCATTACCGCTTGTAAACATCGATTGAATGATATCCTCCTTCCATGAGCTTGTAATGAAATTCTATTATGAAATTCTAACAGTCGGAGCGACGGTAATAGTGGAATGGTAAACTCTGACGGGCATTACAGCCGTACCTCTGAAGGAATACAAGGTAAGAATAAAAATAGGGATTCTAATAATACGAACTTTTGGCCATATAAGACTTAATAATACGAACTTTCGATTAGGTTCTGAATAATATGAACTTTAACCCTCTGTTGCCCCCAGTAACACGCCACCGAGTTAGGTTTATTTTGACTCGTCGGGAAATCTAGGTGGCGGTGGCGGCACATTTTCTTTGAGAGAGAGAGGAGAGAGAAAGAGAGAGGGTGCTGACGTGACAATTTTTTAACTCAATGGGTGACATGGCATGGTCAAACATCAAAGAAAGCGTGCCGCCACCGCCACCTAGATTTCCCGACGAGTCAAAATAAACCTAACTCGGTGGCGTGTTACTGGGGGCAACAGGAGGTCAAAGTTCATATTATTTAGAAACTAATCGAAAGTTCGTATTATTAACTCTTATATGACCAAAAGTTCATATTATTAGAATCCAATTTCCCATAAAAATAACTAATAAAAGAACAACTGGTGACTTTCATTGAACAACTAAAAACAAAACTTCCTTGGTTCGACAAACATCAAACGAACATTAACTAAACTCGAGTTTGGACAATTAACTAAACTTTATTCTCAGAAAAGAACTTCTAAATCAATGTCCTCACTTCTAGAACCCATTTCCATCATAGAACTCTTCCCTTGAAAACAAAAGAGTTGCAAACATGAAACAAAACGTTTTTTTCCCCTAGTAAAAAGAAGGGGCTAGGTAGCTCTTCTCTAAAGAGTTTTACTGAGCCTATCCTCAAACATTATACAATAGAGATCTATATTATATGAGGGATTCCAATCTAAATTATAATCTAAACTGAGGCCAGCCTTGGCAAGATAGTCCGCCGCCCGATTTGCTTCTCTGAAAACATGTTGAGCCTTACTGAAGGACCAGCTGGAAAGGAAGGATTTGATATCTCTAGTTAACTGGCTAATAGTCCAAGGAATATCGCATTTGTCATTGACATCGTTGATTACGATTTTGTTGTCACTTTCTACGATGATGTTGGTGAAACCCAACCTTTGAGCTTCTTGCAACCCGTTGCGGAAGGTTGTGGCTTCAGCAACGAGGATGGAAGCTTGACCAAGGTTGAAGGAGCTAGCCGCAAGACTGTGACCTCTCCAGTCTCTTATGATGAACCCACCAGCTGCACCAAGCGGAGATTTGGCACCGTCGAAGTTGAGCTTCACAGAGCCAATCGAGGGAGAGGACCACAAAATCCATGAAGAGGAAGGACATGGGAGGTTTTTAGAGCGAATCGTGAGTTGCTCCGAGTGTAGGGAGCTCAATTTGATGCGATGGCGCCATTCCTCGTTAGCCTTTTTAGCTCCGACAAGGATACCTTCAGGGGCTGGCTTAATCCTACAGAAAACCAAGTAGTTTCTGGCCTTCCAAATACTCCAAAGTAAAGCGACCAATCGATCCAAATGGGAATGGCTGAATTTTTGCTTATAGAGAATGAGGAGGTTAAGGATGTCGGAGTGAGAAGACAGGGGTAGGGGGATCTAATTTTGAGCTACCACCCGACTCCAAGTCTCCTTAGCAATGCAACAATTCAAAAAAAATGTGCTCTTGATCCTCAATGATGGAATTGCAGTTGAGGCAATATGTAGAAATTGCTATACCTCTTTGGGACAGTGCTTTATTGGTAGGTAGAGCCTATCTACAGAGAAGCCATAAAAAGACTTTCAATTTGGGTTGGATGTCAACTCCAGATCCATTTATATTCGTAGGGAGGAGAATTGGGAGAGAAACCATGGACCAGCCAGGTCGTAGATTTGGAGGTGAATGTGCCACTGCTAGAGAGACCTCAACAACATTGATCTCTAGTAGTGTTAAATGGTATAGGGATATTTTTAATAAGGTTAATAGATCTATCATCAATCAGGGACTGGAGAAGATTTAGATTCCATTTTTTATCTGGAGTAATGAAATCGACAACTTTAAGGTTGGGGTTTATGCTATTAGTATCGGTAACATTATTTAGCGAAAGAGGATTAGAGGAATGAAACCAATTATCATACCAGAAATTGATGTCCCTTCCATCACCCACTGTCCATCGAAGCCCCTTTTTGAAGATATCCCGATTTTTTAGAATTGCTTTCAAAGCCCAAGAGTCTTTATTATTTATTTCCCGGTTGAAAAAAAATTCTCAGATAGGGGGCATTTTGATCGTATAATGTCAACCCAGAGTCCATAATCATAGAGATGTTTCCAAGAGAGCTTACTTAAGAAAGCACTATTAATACCACTAGCTTTACGGAGACCTAGTCCCCCTACTTTTTTTGGCAAGCATATTTCGTCCCAGGAGACCATAGCTAAACCCTTGTTAGAGTTGGGATTTTTCCAAAAGAAATTCCTGCTGATTAAGTCAATTTTGTCGGCGGTGCTTTTGGGTAATTTAAAGCATTGCATTGAGTGGGCGACAGATATTCCATATTCGATTAATTGAGGGCAATTCTATCGGCTTTTGAAATAAATTTAGTTTTCCAAGTTTTGAGCTTTTGGTTGGATTTATGGATGAGGTCAGAGAACGTGTTTTTGGATGGCCTACCTGTGAAAGTGGGGCAACCTAGGTATTTGGCCAAGCATTCCCGCCTAAGTATGTTAAGGATGCTGGAGATCAATTGCTTGTCTTGCGAGTTGGTATTTTTGGAGAAGACGAGAGAAGATTTGTTAAAATTAATCAGTTGTCCTGAAAGAAAGCTGAATCTAGTGATGAAGTGCTTTAGTAAGTTAGCTGCATTGGCTGTGGCTCTATAGAAAAGAAGGTAGTCATTTGCAAATAAAAGACATGGAATTTGTTGAGCCTGAGGGGCAAGTTTAAGGCCAATATCGGAATTCGGAAGGGACGTCAAGGTCCTCAGATAAGAAGTGAGGATTTCCGTACAGATGATGAAGAGGTAAGGGGAGAGTAGGTCACCCTGCCTAATACCACGAGATGGTTTGAAAAAACTGCACACCTCGTCATTTAAAATGAGAGAATATGAAACAGACGTTACACATTCGCAGATCCACGAGATCCATTTTTCTGCAAAACCAAATTCCTTAAGGGCGCGGAAGAGGAAATCCCATTCAATTTTATCAAATGCTTTTTCTAAGTCGAGTTTCAGGGCAACCCAACCCTTTTTTCCTTTCATACTATTAAATTTGTGCATGTATTCGTGGGCTAGTTTCGCCGCTTGCAATGCAATTCTCCAACAATTTTCTATTAGATTAGTATTTGTTAGTGATCCCGGCTCAGTGAGTCCCTTGATTTGGTGTAGCAGCTATATTTCGATCCATCCTCTTTTTTCAAGGGTTTCATAATTGGACGCTGAACCCATTTCATATGATGGGGGTTGCCGGTGTATTGGGCACCGCTCTACTATGCGCATTTTTCACAGGATTTATCGTTACTCATGTCAAGGGTCCTGATGTAGTGGGATCGTTCGGATTGAGCACATTTGGGCAATCGCCAACAAGAAGGCTCTGACAAGAGGTACGCTGGATACATGCACAGTAAATTTGCATGCCGGAGGTAGCAGCAAATTTATGAAAAGCGGAAAAGAAATTGAGCTGTAGGAATCAAGGTAAGGGGCCCCCCAGTATATAAAAAACAATCGATTCGAAATGCCAAGATGTTATCATGGATAGATCAGCCAGGAATAAAGGCTGATTGAACCGGGTCAATGATTTTGTCTAAGATAGGCCTTAGCCTGTTAGCCAAAATTTCGGAGATAATTTTGTAGATGTTGTTACATAGACTGATATGACGAAACTAGGACAGAGATGAAGGGTTATCTACTTTAGGGATTAGAGCAATAAGAGTACTGTTAACTTGTTTTAGGAGTTTTCCATCTTTAAAAAAAGATTTAACTGCTTTACAAAGGTCGAGTTTGATAATATCCCAGTAAGTTAGGTAGAAGGCAATGCCAAATCCATCAGGACTAGGGGCTTTATATTTGTCTTGCTAGAAAATAACTTGCTCTATTTCAATATACGTGACTTCTTTGGCTAATAGGGCGTTATCACCTTCCGTGAGACAGGGGTATAAGTCAAGGCCCAAATTCCTTAGGGTGTCAGCCTCAACTTTAAATCTCTTAGAGAAGTCATTAATAAAAATATTTTTAATTTCTTCATTATCTTAGGTCCAAGAACCTAGTTCATTTTTTATGTGGGTAATTTTAGTTCTGGCTTTTTTAGCCTTCATTGACATATGAAATAGCCTTGAGTTTCGATCTCCATCGAGGAGCCAATATTTCGCTGAAGAGGGCCCCGATACTTTTTATAAAGGAGGTGGAGACGCTCTCTCTGCTTAATTAGCCCCGAGAACCAACTATTATTCTCCTTTATTTCCCTTCTTTCCCGCCAATTTTCCATTAAGGATTTGGGTGATCTTCACTATTTCCTAGGGGTGCAGGTTGTTCGTTCATCGTGTGGTCTTTTTCTCTCTTAATAGAAATACACTTTTGACTTGCTTCGCAAATTTCATATGCATACCTGCAAAGTTGTTACCACTCCCATGGTTGCCCTGACCGCCCTCACTCTCACGGATGGTGAATTACTTGCTGATCCTACTGAGTACAGGAGTATGGTAGGTGCTTTGCAATATTTGACCATGACTCGACCTGACATTGCTTATGCAGTTGATGTGGTTTCCCAATTTATGTATGCTCCTTTATCCTTTCACCTTTGTGCTGTCAAGCGGATTTTCAGATATTTACAGGGAACTGTTGATCATGGGATCCTTCTCCGTCCCGCTATTGCTCCCTCTATCATTGTGGCATACTCTGATGCTGATTGGGCAGGCTGCAAGGACTCATGTCGCTTTACCACTAGCTATGCAGTGTTCTTCGGCCCCAACTTGATTGCTTGGCGATCTAAGAAGCAACCCACGGTGTCTAGATCATCTACTAAAGCTAAATACAGGGCTATTGCCTATACTGTTGCTGAGAATATTTGGTTATGCAAGATGCTTTGGGACTTGGGTATCTCTCTTTCAGCTCCAACCAAGGTGTTGTGTGATAACATCAATGCCACATACCTTACTGCTAATCCCAGTCATCATGAACGCAGTAAGCATATCGTTGCTGACTACCATTTTATTTGTGAGTGTGTCACTCATGGGGATCTCACTGTGCGTTACGTCCCTACCAAGCTTCAGTTGGCTGATATATTCACCAAATGATTGTCCTCTAGTCAATTTCACTTTTTAAAATCCAATATGTCTGTTTGGTCCCCTCCCGTACAGATTGAGGGATGTAATAGAGGATAAGATCGTCTTGTAAGGAAACTTCCATAATTTGATTATATATACCTTGTATAGGCTCTCAGTTGGGGCAAACCATTCTAATTATTGTAGACACCAAATTTTGTACCGTTATTAGTTTCAGTTATTTGTAAAAATAAGCTAGCCGAATAGTTTAGTAGCATGCAAACCCATCTCTTTTCTAGCCCGACAACGAGCATAATGGCCCAAATATTACGGGCCTGAGCATAATAGCCCGAAAACGAGCAGGAACCCGTCTGGGTTCCTTGAGCCTGAGCATGGCTCAGCTCAGCAGGAACCCGTCTGGGTTGCTGGGCCAAAGCCTGGCTCAGCTCGGAAAGAACCCGTCTGGGTTCTTGGGCTGAATTCCGACGCCGCGGCTATACCTAATCCTAAAACGCACCCCCTTGCCTCCCCCATTCCACTATAAATTAAACCCTTCTTTCCCTTCCAAAGAGGCAACAGAATATACTAGGAGTATTGACACTAGTGTATTCTCTCTCTTCTCTCCCCTTTACATGCTACCTCACTAAAGGTTAGCGTGATTCTTGTATTAATGTGTATAATGTAATTTTACTTTCTTTTTCTTTTCTTTCGTTTCTTTGCATGACATTAATGATAAACTCGTGAAATTTATTCAGTTCCTCCCTCTTTTTCAATCTTTCGCTTTAATTTAATTCTAGTAGAGTCTATTCGTTGAATAGGCGGATTTGATGGTTTTAATTGTCAAATTCGTAACCTTACCCCCGAATCCATCTCTGGATTCGCAGGCCGGAGTCTATGTTTAATGGTTTGTTGTTTTTCTCCTAAAAATCAACTGGCGACTCTCTTTTGCACCTTGTTTTCTTCTTTTTTCATGGTTTTTATTACCTTGTTTACGTTTAGAGCAGGTGGCAATCCGACTTGGTTCTCAGAACCCAGACGGGTGTCGCCGTCGTCCTTTGCTTTTTTTTGTTTTCCTTCTTTTTTTGTAGGGTTTCGCAGATAGGAAACCCGTCTTGGTTCGCCGGAACTTAGACGGGTTCCTGTGTGTCTTTCACCCCCTTTTCTTTCGTCTCGTTTTCTTTTTTCTTTTTTTGTAAAGGCGAACCTCGAGCGCTAAATCGTTTTTAATCTGTTAACTCAATCATATTCTTAAAAGTTCAACCTTATTTAAGGTTAAGCAATCCTAGTCGGCTCCCAATCATACTTTTAAGTAGCGCCGCGAAAAAAGGTCATCGATCAATTTTTCGGGGTCTACAGATTGGCGACTCCACTGGGGACTTAAACTTAAAAAGAGGGTAAAACTTGAAAGAATTAATTTTTAGTGTTTTTGTAAAAAAGGAGGAATTAATTTGTTTCACATTTTTATCATTTTTAGGCATATTGCATACCAGGCTACTCTTAGGCCTTTATGGCTGGGGAGCACAAAAGCGTTGGTTTAGGTTTTAAAACTAGGAATCAACCCCGAGAGCGGGAGGTCACTACTTGTGGGATGCACTTACATCGCCAAGCATTTGATCTCTCCTCTCCCCATGTTACACTCTAAAGGTTTCCTTGAAACCCAAAGAGCAACACCCCATACATTCTTCCTTGAATTCCATACAAGGAAAATGCACCGGGGCGAGAACATGTGGTACCCTATTCATCTCCCTAAACCTAGAAAAACCCTGAATCTAAAGCCATGGTTAGGCTTATCCCGCATCTGTATGTCATGTGATTTAATCCTGTAAAAGTTGAGTCCAAGTGTCTAGCCCGATCATGAGTGGGACGTCATTCTAGCCCCCGTAGGATCAAATGAGAGACGGATTGGCCCAAACCCAGACGGGTTTGCTGTGTCTGGCCTAGTTGGACTCGCTGTGGAATCCTGTCTGTGCCTATTTGAAAGGGAAGAATTACAGTCTGAACCCAGACGGGTTTTGGGCCTGTTTTTCTTCTCCTTCCACATCGGGCCAAAGCGTCTGCGATCGCAACATCCAACTTACTATTGATCCTATTCGCCCTTTATGGCGCCCTTGAGTCGATGTCGATCTGTCGACCATCATGCTAGGTCCATATAGAGTTAGGACATGCACTCCCATAAAAGTGGGTGAGTCACCCCTATGTCAGCATGTAGGCGTCATGTCCATGTCCTAGGTTCATATAGGTCCACTAAGTCATGCATGCATCGGGTGGGTGGCGTGAAAGTTCTTTCGAACACTAATCAGTTTCCATGCAGGCAAGATAACAGACCATCTCCGAGCCCGCATCCGTGACCCACAAACCGGCAGACTTATTCGCAATCCCAATTACAGACTGTCGGCTCAATCCAGTGAATCCACCATGTCAGGATCCCTCGCCAACAACCTTTTTGGGGAGAGTTCTGGTGACAAGCAATTTGACGCACTGTACGAGCAGGTACAGGAAGCAATTGCCATTTGCATGGCAGATCAAGAGGACAGAACCAATGAGAAACTGGAAAAGAAGTTCAATGAAAATCAACAAACCATGAATGGCGTGCTGGAAGCCATTAAACAAATCAACAAAAAGCTCGGCATCGGACTTGAGGAAGAAGAAAACTATTATGGTTCTGAATCTGAGGCCGAAGCAGATGATGGGGTTGGAGAGGGCCACCCCAAATCCAAAAGTGGAGGCCCAAAACCTAAGTCATTTGGTGAGGTCAGGTCCAAATCTGTACTGAATAACTCCAGAACTTCGGAGGACCCTTACGTCAAGAAACTTGAGGAGAAAGTTGATATGCTCACCAGAAGGATGATGAAAGCTGATCCGACCTTCACCGACCCCTGTATGGATTTTGCAATCCCCAAACATTGTGTATCGAGAATAAGGGACAAGGTTGAGGTGCCAAACATGAAATTTAGACCCTCTGAAAATCCATCGCATCACTTGGAGGAATTCCCTGGTGGCTCCTCCATAAGGTAGATGAAGGTCTCTACACCTAGATCTTCCTTCCACTCTAGAAGGTAAGGCCAAGGTATGGTACCAAAATCTACCCCAGCAAGTTAAGACCAACGCAGATGAGTTATTCAAAGCCTTCATAAGCCATTTCAGTCGCCTGCAGCAAAAGGAGGTCACTGTGGATGATTTAACTTCCATGAAACAAAAGGAGGATGAATCGTTCCTCTCTTATTACGAGCGATGGCATTCCATGCTATCTGAAATCGACGAGTCTGTCCCCTTTAGGATGCAACTAAGCACTTTCAGGCAAGGTATTCATCCCCGCATCACATGGCATTTTGGCTTCCAATCTATCAAAGACTTTGAGACCTTAAAAGACTTGTGTGTTCAAATTGAAGCTGCTAACAATGAGAAAAGCACACAACATTCTGGTTGGAAGGGATCTAGCTCCAACAGGAGGGCCACTAGCGCGCCTAGCCCCCCTCAGAAAACTGTTGAGACTAATTCCATCCAACGAAGGCCACTCACTCCGAGGTACGACTCTTACCACCCGCTGGATATATCTTATGCCAGGGCGTTGGAAAGGCTGGTGAAAAAGGGTATCATCCAATTGCCCCTGCCAACTCCTGAACCTGATGTTAAGCCTCCGAAGTGGGATGGGAACAAATACTGCAATTTCCATCGCAGTCGAGGTCACGACACCGAAGTATGTTGGTCTTTGAAAAATAAGATCGAAGGGTTAATCCGAGACGGTGTTATTCCTCCACCAAACCCGTCTCGAAAACCCAACAACAAGGAGAACCCGTTGCCCAATCACGCCAACGCCGTCTTTTTGGAGGAGAACAGTTTTGATCCGTCCACTCTCATCACCGAAATGGGTCAATTTGTCCCAGTTCTTCTCCCGCTTACAGAGGAACTCATCATCAATGGTATTTGGGACAGTGAAAGTGAAGAAGAGGGCAAAGAGTCCACTGACCGTGAAACCAGTAGGCATCCATTGTACGACTCTTCTGACGAAGGAGGGGATGAGGAAGAAGTAACAATTCCCCAGGCTGCAGCCCTTACTCGGTCCGGCCGCTACTATAACAAGAATGCTACCTTGTCGTGACCCCTAATCCGGCGATGGAAACCCTACACCTCGCGGAAGATCCTTTCCTCACGCAACTGAAGAAAACCAAGGCCGAAGTCACGATTTGGCAACTTTTGTGTGCTTCGCAAGACCATAGGCAAATACTGCTGGATGCCTTCAATAAGCTCATGGTCCCTACCTCAGCATCACCAGAGGATATTATCTCTCACATTACCTCCGGGCAGCCTACCATCACCTTCGGGGATGAAGACTTACCCGAGGAGGGAGGTTCTCACAACAAAGCTCTTTACCTCACCGCCATGTGCTCTACTCAAACCATACCACTTGTTCTCGTGGACAATGGTTCGGACGTCAATGTTTGTCCATGGAGAACCGCTCAGAAGTTAGGAGTTCAAAAACAGCATTTGACACAAAATACTGTTCAGCTGCGTGCATATGATAACTCCCCTCGCAAGTCGCTAGGATCGATTGTGCTTCCCATCACCATGGACTACATAAGTAAGAACGTTGAATTAAATGCTCGATATCGACTTCTTTCAACATGCTGTTGGGAAGGCCTTGGTTACATGAGTGCAATGCTGTCGCATCTACCTTACACCAGAAGGTGAAATTAATCATTCAAGGCCAAGTAGTCACGATCTCAAGTAAACCCCTCAGCGCTGTTTTTGACCCCAAGAAACCCACACTCGAGATTGAACATAGCTCAGCTGACGAGGAGCTGCACAACTTCGAGATGGTAGCAGTTTTGAGCCAGGATCAAGCTCACTTTGACTTTGATCCCTACTCAAACCCTAATATCCATACTATATTGAGGAAGCAAGGTCATTTTCCGGGGATGCCACTTGGCCGAAATCCCAAGAACAAGTTGGCGCCAAATTTCAAGGTGTTCAAAAACAAAGGAAGGTTCGGGCTAGGCTACAAACCAACTAAGGAGGAAGTGAGGCTGACGAAGCTAGCCATGGCTAAGCAGAAAAGATTGGACAACCCTCCAACCCTATACCAAGTCAAGCCGTATCCGCGCACTCTTAATGGACAGTTCTTGAGAGAGGGTGATGACTTCCCTTATTACGGCTTCCCAGAACCACATTACCTAAAATCTCAGGGTATCCAAGTGGCGGGGTTAGAAATCTTCAATGACTGTGCCGTCACCACAACCGCCACGTTCATCCCGCCTAGGAGGAGTCGTCCGCCTTTGGAATGGACCCACCTCGCTGGAGGCGGCATCTTTGGAATGCTCTTCGGGCAAGAGGCGCGCAAGGAAGAAGTCGTCGACCCGGTCATCGCTGCACTTTCCAACCCGAGCTTTGATCCAAGTCTGTTGATCGATCGGAGAAGACGGCGGCCATCGCGAGATCACCTGGATCGATGATGAGGAGAACAAATTTACGCTTTCTGTAGGAGAGTCTGTAGGAGAGTCTGTAGGAGAGTCTGTCCCAAAGGTCATAGAGTCAGGTTCTAGTAGTCCTAAATTGGTCGGGGTTAACCCAGAGTCTGTTGATATACCCATTTCTGCATTTAATAAGATGAATATTTCTGCCTACTCGAACTGTTGTGCCAACACTGATAATAAATATGCTGAACCTTTAAAAGACCAAAATGAATTAATAGAGGCCATGGATACATTTGAGGAAAAAATAGCGGTCATCGAAGACACCATAAGCATAAATGTAGGAACAGAGGATAACCCCCGGGAACTCAAATTGGGCAAGTCTCTCACAGACAAGGAGCAACAAGATTTCACAACACTTCTTAAGGAGTTTAAAGATGTGTTCGCATGGTCGTATGAGGACATGCCAGGTATCGACAGGGATATCGCTGAACATACCCTTCCATTATATCCCGACGCTAAGCCAGTACGGCAAAAGGCTCGTAGGATCAAGCCAGATTGGTCAAAGAAGATCGAAGATGAAGTAATGGAATAGTTAAAAGCCAAGTTTATACGGGCAGTGCACTACCCCGAATGGGTGGCAAACATTGTTCCCGTTCCGAAGAAAGATGGGCGAGTAAGGATATGTGTTGACTTTCGAGATTTGAACAAGGCCAGTCCAAAAGACAGCTTCCCTCTGCCACATATCGACGTCCTAGTGGGCAATACTTGCGGCCACGAGCTGTTGTCCTTCATGGATGGCTACGCAGGGTATAACCAAATCAAAATGGCAGAAGAGGACATGGAAAAAACATCCTTCACCACTCCATGGGGTACGTACTGCTACACAGTAATGCCTTTCGGCCTAAAGAACGCAGGGGCCACATATCAGCGCACCGCGAATACCCTTCTCCACGACATGATGCACAAAGAGGTAGAGGTATATGTGGATGATATGATCGTCAAGTCCAAAACCAGAGAAGAGCATCTCCCCAATCTTCGCAAGTTCTTCCTTCGATTAAGAAAATACAACATGAGGCTCAATCCCCGAAAATGTGCATTTGGGGTTACGTCGAGTATTTCTAGGTTTCGTGGTCAGTCAACGTGGGATCGAGGTGGACCCATCAAAAATCAAAGCAATACAAGAGATGAAACCACCTAAGACAGAGAAGGAAATTCGAGGTTTCCTTGGTCGCGTGCAATACATCAGTCGGTTCATTTCCAAACTCACTATGACTTGTGAACCACTATTCAAGAAACTTAAGAAAGGAGCAAAAGTGGAATGGGATGATCAGTGTCAAGTAGCCTTTGACAAAATTAAAGAATACTTGACCCATTCCCCTGTACTAATGCCGCCGATACCAGATGAGCCTCTGCTCCTTTATCTCACAATAACTAGCTCTGCAATGGGGGCTATGTTGGCTCAACAGGTAAAAGGAAAGGAGAGCGCCATCTATTACCTCAGCAAGAAGTTCGGTGACTGTGAGAGTCGATACACCAACATTGAAAAAAGGACTCTTGCATTGGTTTGGGCAACGAAGAAGCTTCGACATTACATGTTGTCACACACAGTACATGTGATCGCTGAGTGCAACCCGATCAAGTTCATCATGGAACAACCCACAATCAATAATCGCATAGCTCGATGGGTAGTTATGTTATCAGAGTTCAGTCTAAAGTTTGTGCCTCAAAAGTCTATCAAAGGAAGGGCCATCTCGGACTTCCTGGCAGACTTTCCTTGTCAGGAACCTCCAAGCACTAACTTGGAGTTCCCAGACGAAGAAGTCTTTCATACGGACGAGATCACGTGGGAAATGTATTTTGATGGTGCTTCTAACCAAATGGGATGTGGCGCAGGGGTGCTCTTAATATCACCTGAAGGGGAGCATCATCCCGTTTCTGTTAAACTTGAATTCGACGCGACTAACAATGCAGCCGAATACGAAGCCTGCATCATCGGGTTGCAAGTGGCACTAATTATAGGAGTAAAGCACATCAGAGTGTTTGGTGATTCTAGTCTTATCATCAACCAAGCCAAGAATACCTGGAAGGTCAGAAATGAATCTTTGATGGCTTATCAACGACGATTGTTGGACTTTGCGACGCAATTTGAGCACATTGAATTCAAATACTTACCAAGAGATAATAATGAGTTGGCAGACGCCTTAGCTAAACTCTCCTCCATGATTGCTATGCCAGTAGGAATTTACGAGTTTCCTATAACAATAGAGCGGCGCGACCAACCCGCCTATGTGTACTCCATAGAAGAACCCATCGTAGACCCAAATGCATGGTTCTTCGATATTTATACATACTTGACAAAAGGAGATTATCCCGCTGAGGCTGATTCTAAAGGACAAAGAGCGATCAGAATGATGGCAAAGACATCGCATCATTCACGATCGACTTTACAAGAAGACCGCTACGGGCATTAACCTACTTTGCGTTGATACCAAGTCAGCAGAAGAATTAATGACCTCCATACATGGAGGAGAGTGCGGACCACACATGAATGGCAGAATGTTAGCAAAAAAGATTCAAAGGGCAGGCTATTTCTGGTCCACCATGGAGGTCGACTGTCTCCACTTTGTTAGGAAGTGCGCCAAGTGTCAGGAATACGCCAATTTACAGCATCAGCCATCTTCCTATCTCACTACATTGACATCCCCTTGGCCATTCTCAGTCTGGGGCATAGACATAATTGGGAAGATACATCCAACGGGCACTGGAGGACACGAATATGTATTGGTAGCCGTTGATTATTTTACCAAGTGGGTAGAGGCTGCCTCCTATGCAAAACTCACTTCGAAGCATGTAGCTAAGTTCATCCTGAACAATATCATTTGTAGATACGGGGTGCCACACGAGATCATCAGTGATAACGGGAGCCATTTCAGGAAGGAGGTTGAAGTACTGTTGGCTAAGTATAAGATCAAGCATCACAAGTCCTCACCCTATAGGCCCCAAACTAATGGAGCGGTGGAGGCGACCAACAAAACTCTCGCGGGGATCATTAAGAAAATGGCAGTAACATACAAGGATTGGCCTGATAAGCTTCCTTTCGCCTTATGGGGATATAGAACTTCAATTCGAACAGGAACGGGAGCAAGCCCTTTTGCCTTGGTTTACGGAATGGAAGCAGTGCTTCCAGTTGAACTCGCCATACCATCTCTCCGCATACTTGCTGAAAGTCAACTACCGAGCCGAATGGGCTAGGGCCAGATATGAAGAGTTGACGCTTATTGACGAGAGAAGGCTCAGGGCCTTACACAATGTGCACTTGTATCAGGCTCGTATAGCTAGGGCTTTTAACAGGAAGGTTAAGGACCGGGTTCTTCAAAGAGGAGATTTAGTGCTTAAGGAGATGAGGGCACCCATTCAAGATCCAAGGGGTAAATTTGCGCCAAATTGGAAAGGGCCTTATGTCATTAAACAAATACTACCGGGGGAAGCAGCTCGTTTAGTCACTACAGAAGGAGAAGAATTAATACAGCCCACCAACCTAGACCAGTTAAAGAAGTTTTACGCATAACGAGATTGACCGAATCGGCCAAGCAACTAGAAGGGGAATTTCTAGACACTTGGCCGTACTTAGGCGGGTTCGGGCTTCATGATGGGCCACAAGGAACCTAGACAGGTTTTCGGGTTACGGGTTGAAGAAAGCTACGCCTCAGACAGACTCGGGTCGTGTATTGGTTTTAATTTCGTAAAGTGTGCAAAAGGAAGACTTCGTTGTATTAACGACTACTATTATTATTTATAAAGGAGAAACTCATTACAATACTTGGTCTTTCGAATAATGTTGCAATTACTTTAATTGTAACTAATAAAGGTTCAGCTAAAATATTATCAAAAAAAAAAAATAAATAAATAAATAAATTGGCACACAGCTTCAGGCCTGTTTCATCTTCTTCTTGTCAGCAGACTTTGGTCCAACCCCGGTCTCTTTGGTGTCACTAGTCCCTCCCTCAATGTCCTTAGGACGGTACCTCTTCTTCCCATTCTCCTGAGAGGCTTTTCTTTTTTCAACAGGTGTATCAGTACTTTTTGGTGTAACCCCGGGTAGTAGCGGGCCAAGTCTGTCCTTCACGTCGGTTTTAGGGCCCAATCGATCTTTCACAGTGATCTTGGGACCCAAACGCTGCAATACATCAGTCTTAGGGCCCAACCTATCTGTTCTGTGACTTCTGCCTAGTTTCCTCGGCTCTCCTGTTACCACCACGGCCACCAATCTTGATAGCCAGAATCATTTCGCATAACACGCGCTTTCGAGGGAGCACGAACAGTGGGCCGTTTCTCCCAATATTTCAGCCAAGATTCCACAACACTCCTCTTGAGATGGAGTAACTTCGGGGCATCATGAGTTTTGTCGGGAATACGTTGTCTCAACCCCATTTGTCTCATGCCCCGCTCTGGGAAGTAGAATGTCAAGTGTGTCAAGCTTGCAATGCATACGTAGGGGTTTCTTTGATCACAAGTGATGTACTCTGGAATGTGCCAATTCTCAACCCACCACTGTACCATGATCTCTTCAGGTTTCTTTAGCAGTTTGACCCATTCGGTTACTGATCGACGCCCGGGATACTTCCTCTTGCGCTGACAGAAATTCGCCAATGCTGTTGCAGATTCCGCCTTTTCGACCAGGCAAAGGTGCTCCATTAACCAAACCTGTGCCGCAAAATAAGGTAATAAGTTATGTCGTGCAAAAAAAAAAAGAGCAAAAAAAAAAGCAAAAAAAAAAAGCAAAAAAAAAGCAAAAAAAAAAAACAACAAAAAAAAAGAAGAAACGCACGGTTTACCTGCAAAATCAGGGGGCTACCGCGGAAATCATGCTCCGGGTCAGAGTCATCAAGGCACATCAGCGTTTCCCCCAGGATCACCGGTACAGGATTGTAACCGCGAGTCATATCCTCTACCACATAGATCAGATTCGCGGGACCCGTCCTTCGGCCGCCATGGTAGAAGCAGAATTCTCCCAGCAGGCATAATACCAAGGCCCTCACACGTATCACGGGCCCGTACTCCAAAGTCTCGGGGGCTTGGAAGTATTCCACTATGGTTTGGAAGTGCACCTTATCCCCTATTATCGCACTCCCAATTACCCTAGAGGGGAGGCAAAGCAGCTCTTTGTATTCCTTCCTCACGACAGTAGCCAATGGAGGCACTACTGATGGAGCATAATGATTCGTCCCAAGGATAGAAGACCATTCTTCAGGCAAAGGAACCAATTCCCGCATGTTGAATCTAAATACATGGAATTCCTTGTCCCAGAAGGTTTCAGTAGCGCGCAGGAAATCCCAATCTATCTTCACTTGCCTCAAGCTAAGCAGCGTTGTCAGCTTATACCTCCCCAATTCTCTCTTTTCTTCTTTGGAAAAAGTACTCATCCAAGTGGCTAACTTCTTTTCGAAAGCCATGAGGTCGAAAGGACGGATTCGTTATAGTCCAGGCGAGTTGGTTGTTGATTTTGTAATGGCAGGAACTAGGACGGGTTCTTGGTTTTTCTGGCGAAAAAAGCAGTGGCTTTGCGGTCCGTGGCAGAAACTGGGACGGGTTCTTGATGGCTTTCTGGTGGGAGAGGCTTTGAGGTTTGTGTTGGGGGAGGGACGTATTTATAGCAAGGATCCCAGACGGGTTGCTTGTCCAAACCAAGCCCAAGTCGGAAACAAATGTCGGTTGTCCGAGCACAAGTGGGAGACAATACGTCGGCCGCCCAAGCCGCAAACAACCCAGACGGGTTTATGGGCTCCTATCGCCCCATTTTCGACCCAGTATTCGCGAGTGGGTTTCCAATCGGGCCAAAATGTCAGACGGGTTCTACTTTCGGCCTCGCCTTTTGGGCCTCCATTGCCCCGTTTCACGATCCAGTCTTTGTGGATGGAATTCCAGTTGGGCTTAAATGTCAGACGGTTTGCTTAGTCTTTTGGATTCGATCAAGAAGCCTCTTCAGCTCTATTTTGGGTCATAATACGGGTCCACAAGATGATTATCTGTCTTCGCCGGCCCCGAAACTGTAGTTCGAACTTACTTGTAGCGTTTAATTCTCGTTTTTTTTATTTTTTATTTATTTATTTATTTTTTTTTATCTTTTTTCGTTTGGGGAAGTGGGAATAATCCCACCATGTAGATTGCATATCGCATGGCATTGTTGTGCATAAGGGTACATGAAAATAAAAGAAGTGCATTGCATAGCGTCGTCACCGCATAAGTGTTATATTAGTAGTTCGCATTAGTAAAGAAAAAAGAGCAAAAAAAAAAAGACAAAAAAAGAGAAAAGGAAAAAAATCATTGCATTGCATCGTCCTAAGTGCATACATGGCATCACATAAGTTCATTGCATAAAAGACCCTGCATCCTCATCATGCCAGACCTCCGCCACCACCGCTGGCGCTATCAGCCCCATGGGCTCCGCTTCCTCCAGCTCCAAAGTAAGTGTCCCATTGGTAGTAGGAGGAGTCTACTACCTCTGTATCACCGCCTGAGCCAGACAGGTGCAATACTTCGGTACTGCCTGCGTTAAGCCAAGAGTGTTCTGGAACCTGCCACTCTTGATTACCTCCAGGCCACCCCTGTGGAGCAGGCCAAGAAGTTCTTACTACAGGCTCTGGGACGGGCCATCCCGACCATTCCTGAGTTTGCGTTCCCCATCCAGACGATCGAGGTCGCCCAAACCTTGCGAAGGAGTAACGGGAACAACTGGTTGAGACGGAAGCACTGATGAGGCGTCATCTGCGAGGGCACGGTTATACCCCATAGATGCACCCGAATCACTGCGAAGCACCACAGTAGGATCGACCGCCGCAAAGGAAGTGCCAAAACCCAAATCCACGGTCGGTGCAGGAGCGTACCCGGGCATTCCATAGGGGTACTGAGGCGAAGGATGAGAAGGTTGGCGCCTAGACCCCGAATGATGAGATTCTGGAGGAGTACCTAAATGCAGTGAAATGCCTTCTTGCTCACCGCACACAGCTCCACCAACAGCGCTAGATTCGAACACGCCTCCACCACGGTTGGGGTGCCACGCCGAGCCGCGGCTCGGCGAGAATTCCCATGATCATGAGATCGTGTCATGCCCTGCTCACCTAAAGACATGGAGGATATCTTTGTTCTCCATGCATCGAAAGTCGTGGCCAAAATCCGTGTCTCCGTAGTGGGAACTGGTTGAATGACTATCTTCAAGCAAGATACCTTTCCCACGATCGTCATGCGCCGGCGTGCCCGTACTCCGCCTACTCCTCTCCCCGTGTCTTCGGAGAGCACCATCACCCCCATAAGACCGCCTCGCGTCGGCCATAAAGGAAGAATGTCGAGGAGGGTCAATCCGCTCCGACCGGCCGCGAGGCACCTGCGCATCTGAACGGCGAGGAGGGTCCACAGGGCGAGACTGTGCATCGTCATCCACGTCTGCGTCCCCGACCACAGAACCTGCAAGGTCTTTCTCGCGAGCCCATTTAAGTGTGAAGTAATTCTTGAGAAAGCCTTTCGCTTGTTTCCATCGCCACTGCACAGAATGAGGAAAATTGGTCAAAGTTCGAGCAAATTGCAACTAAGCAAGGAAAAAAAGGGGGATCACCTACCGGCTTTCCCAGGATCTTCTCTAATTCTGGTTTGATGTCCTCGCTAGTCGCCCTTGGGTAGCCACAAACTGTGTCCCCAGAGTTACTCTGGCTCTTCTCGTCATCCTTGCAATAGGGCCCCAACTGCAACAAACAAAGAATTGGTCACATTAGGCGGTAGTAGAAGGGATATGAAAAGAATAAATAGAGGTCTTCTTCCCTACCTTTACAAGGCGGGCAAAGGTCCGATATTGTTCCCATTCTTCCCAGAATTGGTCGGGCGATGCCATCGATGCATGATTAGTATACCAAGAACCCGTCCTGGCTGCTACAAACGCCTCGGCATGCAAGGCTCGCGGATCGTTTATGGTCTCAGGAGGGTCTGATGGTATTATCCACCTTTCATGGCCCATGGTTTGCCTCGTAAACCTCTCACCAAGGCTCCAGACCCAACCGGACGGGCTCTCCATCACCAAGCGCAGGGTACTATCCCTATGCGCCGCATTTCGTGAGGGGATAAAATCTTGTGGAATCGCAAAGCCAACCCGGGCATTCCAATTAACATCATCCTGCACAAATAGAGGAAACATAAGCATCAAAGAAATACAAGAGAGATTACATGAAAATGTACCTCTTCAAGGTGATCCAGGATGCGGCGCAGCTCATCCAAGCTCCCAAATGGCTTCTTTTTTTGCTCGAGGTAGTTTTTGTGCCACTGCTCACTGCACTGCAGGCATGTCGGGTAGGGATGGCGAATCCCTTAATATACTGCATTCATACCTGCAAATATGTCAATACCGAGACTCACGATATAGGAAAAGAGAGAAAAGCATGTAAAAGAGAAGCGTCTCGAAGATTACCTCGAGCACCTTCCACATGCTCGGGCCACTCATCTCCTGCGGACTCTCTGGCGCGAAGAATGGGTCCACATCGATGCCGTGCCGTACGCAATGCGAACCGAATGAAGTTGGCATAAGCAGCTTTGGCCCAGTTCCGGTGAATGACTTGCTCTAGATCGAGGAGATTCTTCATCCAGGTCAAGTAAACATCATCACCTCGATTGGCAAACATTGTGGCAGAGATGAAGTATGCCAGGAAAATGAAGCGACGCTGAAACTCATCCATATGAGTGAAGTCAGCGGAAGTGATGACAGCCTCGAAGGAGCCGTAAGAAAGCTTCATTTTTCGACCGAATCGGCGCCGTTCGAACACAGGCTCTAATAGTTCCATCACCTGGTCTGGCACAACAGGGTCGAATTCGACGTCTTGACCACCCCAGCGTAGCCCGGTAATCATCACAAAGTCGACAGGGGTTATGGCCATTTCTCCTACCGGGAGGTGGAAGGTGTTGGTAGAATCCCAGAATATCTCCGCAAGCGCACGCCCCATTACCCGTGGTGTGCAAGGTTCCCAGGCCTTAACACATTTCCAGAAGAGATCGAGTCCTGACTCTTCTAAAAGTGTAAGCGCCCAATTGTCTTCTGCAAAATGCTCGACCACCTTGATCGGCTTCCGCATATTGCCACCAGTTCTAAGGGAGTCTTCCTGAGAATCCACCATAAAAATTCAGAAAAAAGTCCTTACAGCAGCCTATCAAGTGATCCCTAATTTAGCAAAAGTCAAATTGAGCTTCCACTAAATTAGGGGGCTAAGAAAAAGGAGAAAAGAGAAAGTGCTTGGCGAGACGGGTTCTTTGCGCGTTTGCAGGCCCAATACAAGCCCAAGAATCAGGCCTCGCGTTTGCAGCCCAAGATAGAAGGACCCTGACGGTTCAAGCGCAAAATACAGGCCTTGCATTTGCAGGCCCATTGTAAAAAAAAAAAAAAAAAAGAGCAAAAGGCAGACGGGTTCCTTTAAGGAAGAAAGGAAACTGGGCCTCACTTTTCGGCCCACCCAAGAAAAGCTGGGCCTCGCTTTTAGGCCCACACCTGCGAACTCGGACGGGTTCTCTACAAAAGAAAGGGGGCTGGGCCTTGTTTTCTTCCGGCCCACCCAAGAAACTGGGCCTCGTTTTTTTCGGCCCAGCAGTGCCTAACACAGACGGGTTCTGCAAAAGGGGTTTCGGCCCAAGAAGGTTGGGCCTCACTGTTTCCGGCCAACCAAGGAAACGCAGCCGGGTTCTTTTAAGGGGGCTGGGTTTGGGCCTCGCTATTTTCGGCCCAACTAAAGCTGGGCCTCGTTTTCTTCGGACAGAAACGCAGCCGGGTTCTTTAAGTGGGCTGGGCCCTATTTTCTTTCGGCCCACCCAAGAAAGTGGGTTGGGCCTCACTGTTTCCGGCCCAACCAAGGAAACGCAGCCGGGTTCTTTTTAAGGGGGCTGGGTTTGGGCCTCGCTGTTTTCGGCCTAACTAAAGCTGGGCCTCATTTTCTTCGGACAGAAACGCAGTCGGGTTCTTCAAGTGGGCTGGGCCCTATTTTCTTTCGGCCGTCCACTTTCAGGAACCTAGACGGGTTCCACTCGCCGAAGAAGTTGGGCCGCATCAGCCCAACTCAAACAAAAAAAGAGAGAAAGTGGGAAAGAACTCAGACGGGTTCTTTCTAGGTCCAAAAAGCCAATCCTACACCTCACAGCCAGAACGCAGACGGGTTCCATGGTGACGGGTTCAAGGTTTGGGCCTCGCTGATTTCGGCCCACCACATCATCTAATTGCATCCTATTTGAACAATACGGGACGGTTCTCTAAAGCTCGATTTAAACAATACGGGTAATTGACATAAATTACTTGTAGCTAAATCAACAAGCTAGAATTAAAACATTTCTACTTGCAAATTTATGCTATAATTAAAGAGCAAAGTCAAGAAGAAGACATTACCCGGACATGTGAATGCTTGTTCCATACATGATTCCACGGTTCAGGCACCAATGTCGACGGTTCCCAACCCGGCCTGGGAGTCCACGCTCGCCGGGAGGACATTTCATGTGCCCAGTTTACTGCATGGGGTTGAACGGGCGGATCCCTAACTTTCCTAACCATTGCTTCCTAACTAATGAATGAAGGATGAGAGGTGTAATGGAGTAAGAAGTGGAAGTGAAGGATGAGGTGTGAGATTGAAAGCATGAAGAGGCACCCTTTTTATAAGGGGATTGGATGCATGCACACCACACAAGTGGCCAAGCGGCGGGTCCCAGCAGCAAGATAATGGAGGCATGCATTGGCCGGAAATCTATCCTAAAATCTATCCATGCATTGGCCAAAAAAAAAAAGAAAAAAAGAGCAGGCCCAACGCTGAAACCGGCCCAGCTGCCAGAATGCCGACCCAGGATGCCAGACGGGTTCTTGGCCTTTTCACTTGAAGCTCAGACCGGCCCAAGATGCATTTGGCCCAGTGGAACTCAGACGGGTTCAGCGAAATTTGGCCCAACGCATTTGCAGCCCAGCGGAACTCAAACGGGTTCTTATTGAGCCCAACTTACCTTTGCAGCCCAGTGGAACTTGGATGGGTTCCTTGCCGGCCCAAGCTCATCACAGCCCAAATGGGCCCAAATTCGTCATTCTAATTCAAACCCAAAGCAATGGCAAACTTCAGCCCATTTCCGAGAGCTAAAGCACAATTGACAGGTAAATTCTCTGACTCGTTCTGATTTTCATATAAACTAATGCCCTCCTCCTCTGTTTCGCAGGACAATGCGCGAAATACAGCGGCCGTCATCGGGCCCTAACAATACATGACACCATCAGCCATCGCCGGGCTAGTACGCGACATTTCCCCCACCAGTGGCCGTCATCGGGCCTTAACAATACATGACATCAGCCGTCGCCGGGCTAGTACGCGACACTTCATCAACAACGGCCATCATCGGGCCTTCACAATGCGATGGCGGCCATCGTCGGGCCTTCACAATGCGACGACGGCCATCGCCGCCTTCAATACGACGAGGCGATCGTGCCTTCACAATGCGATAGCGGCCATCATCGGGCCTTCACAATGCGATGGCGGCCATCATCGGGCCTTCACAATGCGATGGCGGCCATCGTCGGGCCTTCACAATGCGACGAGGGCCATTGTCGGGCCTTCACAATGCGACAAGGGCCATCATCGGGCCTTCACAATGCGATGAACATCACATCTACATCGGCGCAGGACCCAGCTTCCAAGCGCCAACAGCGGCCATCGTCGGGCCTTCACACGCGGCGAGGCCATTGTCGAACGCCTTCACAATCGGCAAGGGCCATCATCGCCTTCACAATGCGATGAACATCACATCTACATCGACGCAGACCCGGCTTCCAAGCGCCAGCGGCCATCGTCGGCCTTCACAATGCGATGAGGCCATTGTCGGGCCTTCACAATGCGACAAGGGCCATCATCGGGCCTTCACAATGCGATGAACAGCACATCTACATCGCCGCGAGACCCGGCTTCCAGCGCCCAGCCAGCGCCATCGTCGGGCCTTCACAATGCGGCGAGGCCATTGTCGCCTTCACACGCGATGCGACAAGGGCCATCATCGGGCCTTCACAATGCGATGAACATCACATCTACATCGCGCAGACCCGGCTTCCAAGCGCCAGCCGCCATCGTCGGGCCTTCACACGCGACGAGGGCCATTGTCGCCTTCACATGCGACAAGGGCCATCATCGGCCTTCACAATGCGATGAACATCACATCTACATCGGCGCAGGACCCAGCTTCCAAGTGCCAACAACGGCCATCGTCGGGCCTTCACAATACGACCAGGGCCATTGTCGCCTTCACATGCGAAGGGCCATCATCGGGCCTTCACAATGCGATGAACATCACATCGGCGCAGACCCGGCTTCCAAGCGCCAACCGGCCATCGTCGGGCCTTCACAATGCGACGAGGGCCATTGTCGAACCTTCACAATGCGGCGAAGGGCCATCATCGGGCCTTCACAATGCGATGAACATCACATCTACATCGGCGCCAGACCCGGCTTCCAGCGCCAACAGCGGCCATCGTCGCCTTCACAATGCGACGAGGGCCATTGTCGAGCCTTCACACGCGCGACAAGGGCCATCATCGGCCTTCACAATGCGATGAACATCACATCTACATCGCGCGAGACCCGGCTTCCAGCGCCAACACGGCCATCGTCGGGCCTTCACAATGCGACGAGGGCCATTGTCGCCTTCACAATGCAACAAGGGCCATCATCGGCCTTCACAATGCGATGAACATCACATCTACATCGCGCAGACCCGGCTCAAGCGTCAACAGCGACCATCGTCGGGCCTTCACAATGCGACGAGGGCCATTGTCGGGCCTTCACAATGCGACAAGGGCCATCATCGGGCCTTCACAATGCGATGAACATCATATCGACATCGACGCAGGACCCAGCTTCCAAGCGTCAACCAGCTTCAGAACAGGCTTCTGATTCATATCCAAGATCATCAAGACTACTTTGATCATCGTTTTGCTCAAACTCGATCAAAGTGGGGGCTATCTGTAGACACCAAATTTTGTACCGTTATTAGTTTCAGTTATTTGTAAAAATAAGCTAGCCGAATAGTTTAGTAGCATGCAAACCCATCTCTTTTCTAGCCCGACAACGAGCATAATGGCCCAAATATTACGGGCCTGAGCATAATAGCCCGAAAACGAGCAGGAACCCGTCTGGGTTCCTTGAGCCTGAGCATGGCTCAGCTCAGCAGGAACCCGTCTGGGTTGCTGGGCCAAAGCCTGGCTCAGCTCGGAAAGAACCCGTCTGGGTTCTTGGGCTGAATTCCGACGCCGCGGCTATACCTAACCCTAAAACGCACCCCCTTGCCTCCCCCATTCCACTATAAATTAAACCCTTCTTTCCCTTCCAAAGAGGCAACAGAATATACTAGGAGTATTGACACTAGTGTATTCTCTCTCTTCTCTCCCCTTTGCATGCTACCTCACTAAAGGTTAGCGTGATTCTTGTATTAATGTGTATAATGTAATTTTACTTTCTTTTTCTTTTCTTTCGTTTCTTTGCATGACATTAATGATAAACTCGTGAAATTTATTCAGTTCCTCCCTCTTTTTCAATCTTTCGCTTTAATTTAATTCTAGTAGAGTCTATTCGTTGAATAGGCGGATTTGATGGTTTTAATTGTCAAATTCGTAACCTTACCCCCGAATCCATCTCTGGATTCGTAGGCCGGAGTCTATGTTTAATGGTTTGTTGTTTTTCTCCTAAAAATCAACTGGCGACTCTCTTTTGCACCTTGTTTTCTTCTTTTTTCATGGTTTTTATTACCTTGTTTACGTTTAGAGCAGGTGGCAATCCGACTTGGTTCTCAGAACCCAGACGGGTTCTCCGCCGTCGTCCTTTGCTTTTTTTTGTTTTCCTTCTTTTTTTGTAGGGTTTCGCAGATAGGAAACCCGTCTTGGTTCGCCGGAACTTAGACGGGTTCCTGTGTGTCTTTCACCCCCTTTTCTTTCGTCTCGTTTTCTTTTTTCTTTTTTTGTAAAGGCGAACCTCGAGCGCTAAATCGTTTTTAATCTGTTAACTCAATCATATTCTTAAAAGTTCAACCTTATTTAAGGTTAAGCAATCCTAGTCGGCTCCCAATCATACTTTTAAGTAGCGCCGCGAAAAAAGGTCATCGATCAATTTTTCGGGGTCTACAATTATTTCCACAGATCTATCATTTTTAATTTTCATTTAACTTAATTTTTTTATTTTTTATTTGTTTATTATATAATAATAATATTACCCAAATTTTGTACATTGCCTCCTTTTACTTGGGAAAAATATTGACTGACTCAGTGAGTCAAAACTCACTTGAGCTGAAAATGGAAATTAAAGAAAAAATAAAATTAATTTAGTTGTCCTGCCCATTCTGATATTAATGTATTGGGTGGGGGCTATAATAAACCCTACCTCCCCATTTCCCATAAAATCATCCCACGCCCCCCCCCCCCCCCACACCCCCACGCCTATCTTTTCCCAATACCCCCAAATCATTTCCCCTTCTTTCTCCCTTTCCTTCATCTGAGTCGATTGACTCCCCATCTCCCTCCTTCCAATCTCAACGACGACCACCACTCTCAACGACGACGGAACACGGCCACCACTCTCAACGACGACGGAACACGGCCGACGGCAACCCTAATCCATTCTTTTTGAGATCCCTCCTTCCAATCTCCATCCAGGCGGAATCGCCGGAGATGAAGTCGCCGGAGTTGACGGTGGACAAACCTTCGATTATTACATAGAAGATCTAGATGGCGGCTTTCAACATCAGATAAGTTTGTTTCTTTTGTCTTCATTTTTTTAGGGTTTTTTTGTTGTTTAGGCTTAATCTTTTCGTTTTTCTTCTTTATTTTGTTCAATTGTTTTTGGATTTTTTTAGTGTTGATTTTGTTCAATTTTTTTTTTGTTTTTATGGTTAATCTTTCCTGGATTGTGAGTATTTGATTGGTTTTTTGTTCGAATTTCTCTCTGTTTTGGTCGAATCTGAATTTTAGGGCTGTATAATGTTTTCTGGGTTGTTAAATTTAGGGTTCTTAATCTCAAAGAAAATGAAAGCACAAAAAATGAAAGCTTAAACCAAAATACTTAACTTCATTGATAATAGATTAAACCCTAAACAACATACTAGAGACTTGAATTTAAAAACACCAAAAGAAAACAAGCTAGATCCTCAATTCAAAAACAAGAAAACAAACACCACTAGTAAAACCCTACTACTCATCTTCCTACGACTCCTCTTCAGTCCAAGTTGATGATCTCTGTTCCATCAAGAATAGAGGAAGAACACCCTTCCTCAAACTTCTTCTTTCGCCCAAGAATACTTCCTGGGGAAGTATATGGGTGGAGTTGCTTAACGCAACTCCAGTTCCTTGGACTTCAATTAGATTCGTCGCATTGTTTGTAGATGATATCTAGGTCAACCAATACATCGTCATTTGCCCAAATCATCTTCTTGAGTAGTACCCTGTTGCCATTAGTCTTCATCCTGTTGAAAAGCTGTTTAATGTCTGACCTCAATCGTTCATACTGCACTTCATATGGATGTACCGCAGCAGCTCTATGTCTCCCAGTTTTCCTGGAAGATTTTGGTGTCAAAGGTGAGGGAGTTGGTGAGGGATTTTGTGTAGGATTTTCCAGTTTAATACCTGAAACTGACATTGGTGTTTGGCTTGATGTTTTTTCAGAATCGGTTTGTTGGTGACTTTCATTTTTGATGGTTGTGTCTGTTTTGGGGGTTGTGGTTGTATTTAGAGAAGAAGATGGGCTCTCCATTCGGATTTTTGTTTGAGAATGTCTGTTTCAAATGTGTAGGATTGAGAATGCTTTTTTCAAAAGAGAAGAAGATGAGAGTGGTGGTTAATGAAGATGAGTTACTAGTATTTATAGGGAAAACATAGTGACCTTTGATGTTCTAACAATTAATTTGCTGTCTGAATTTAAATTTGTTGTCAGCATGCTTAACTAATTTGCTGTTTGATGTTAAATTTTTCCTTTTTTTGCTTTGTGATTTGAAATTTATGTTTTTTTTTATTTTAAAACTTATTTGTTCCCGTGAAAGATTGTGAAAACTCATTTCCAATTTGATCCGTTTGTAATCAGAGTTGGTAGAATTGGATGGAGCATGCTGTGTTTGTTTGATAAAAAGCAGAACAAAAATGTATGTGTAGAAGAAAGATAAGCTGGCATTGTGAAGGTTGTTGTGGCAAAATTTTTAAGGTAATTGCATCCTTACAAGATTAACATTAATATCTACCCAAATCATACTTCATTCCAGTTTTTTGTTATCAGTGGCAAAATTTCCTGTTAATACTTCATTTACTTAATTACCTCTATTTACTCTTGGTCTGGAGTCCAATTTTTGTCCACCAATTTTTTTTTATAGGTGTTGTTATCAGTGGCTTCTGAATGAACCAGCTACCAGCCTTTGCATAATTATGTGGGCTGTAATTAATCACTACGTACATATATAGAAAATGCTTGAGAAGTAATTTACTCTTTTATTTGGTATAATTTAACAACAATAAAAATTGGGTTGTAATTTTTGGTTGTCAATTTTTTTTTTAATGAAGACACTAGGTTTCTTCTCTCTCAATTGTAAATTTAAGACGGGTATATGGTCCTTGGGCATGGCTGGTTGTTTGTGCTTAATTGGGTTCAGATAAGCCTGGGAGTTGGGTTTTAGGTGGTTTGTGTGTTTGACAAGCAGTTGACATATGAGTGTACTGCATCTGCTATGTACTGTCAGTGGCTGCATTGTGTGATTGGAATCAAACAAGTTGATGTGCTATATCTCTCTGGGTTCAGTCAATTCAAGTATTCTTTCTGGTTCAGATTTCTTTATGTAGATGGCGAAGGTTGTCATGAACATGGGTGGAGTTTGATCAAGGTCCTCTTCAATGGCTTAAAATTTGGTCTGGCAAGGAGAGTTTCCAGCTACTGAGAGCACTGCTGATTGTGATATCAATATGCAATCTGCAAATGAATAGAGTTGAAGGTGGGGGATGTTATTGGGGGTTGAAATCTTGCATTGGTTGAGCAATCAGGTGCAGCCGCTGATGTGTTGGTGTGTGCTTGGCAATTCTGGTACATTTGATCTTCAAGAGCTGTTATCATGCAAGGAAATGTGATTCATTGCAGCATCATCAATTTCAAAGTGATTATTGAGAATATGATATGCTTGCTTATCAATTGGCTGTCATTTTTATTCATCTCTCAATTCACAGTTTTTCATTTGGGTTCAGTTGTAATACTTTACACTATTCCTTTACATCTTTACAATATTCCTTTTTCCATTCATATGCCAAAATAAATTTATTTCTTTCATTACAATTTATTTATTTAGTTCATCATATCTTGTTTCACTATAGGTCTGAAACTCATGCTATGTATGGATTTGAGTTTTTAATTAGTTTGTAAACAAGTTTTATTTATTTTGTTTGAAATCTAATTTGATAAACTAATATACAAATAAGCTTCTATGCTAATTATAAAACTTCACTGTTATATATTTTTAATACTCTTACCTTTTACTTATATTATTACTTATCATATTTTAAATTACTTACCACTGTTATATATTTGAAATATATATTCAACCATGATTCCTAATGTAGGGAAATATTCAACTAAAACATAAATAATCAATAACAACTAAAACATATGAGTTTAACAACATTTGAAATTACTCTTTTCTTTACAATACTTTTCCATTGATTGAACTACCTAAACCAATGCGTTACATACATGATAATAAAAAAGAAATCAATTTCCCCAATCTACTACCTAAACCCGCCATCTTCATCTTCATCTTCCTTGGTTGGAATGAGGTGTTTGACCCTGACCCTGCGAAATGATTCATCGTTAAGCTTAATTCATTTGATGTACAATATAGACAAAATGCAGTTATATCAAATAATAATCTTACCGACGTAGGCCGAAAAGGAGGATTAGTTATGGTGTAGTTTAACACGACATGCGGCTGGGTGTACATTTGGAACCCGTTTGGAGCGTTAGAACCTTGCGGCATTTGATACCCAATTCCAGGTGTCATTTGGAAGCCTGGTTGAACAATTGACCCAGGTGGCATTTGGAAGCCTTGATGAACACCGGATGTCGGTGGCGTTTGCTGTGTTCTCCTCCTGCTACGGGGTTGTTCATTATGATAACCGATTCTCCTTGTCTGTCTCCTACCCCTACCCCTTTTATTGACGGGGTCGTTCACGGGGACAGAGTCGTTGGCGTTGGCGCTTGCACCCCTTCGGGAAGTTCCCTCTCCAGCAGGCCGCCTACCGTACGCTCTGCCGATCTTGTTAATGACCCGGGTCACCACCCCATCACGGTCCCTAATAATGGATGGTGCCTTCTCTTTCAACTCGGAAAGAGCCTTCATCGTCGCTTTGAACATTTTATCATCCATCATGGCCAGTGTAGAAACAGACTCAAACGCACTCTACAGTTGTTCAAATCGGATAACCTCTTTGGTTTTAGCCCGGTGCAGTTGGTAGTACGGAACTTGGATAGTGAGATGTTTTCTTGGAAGGTCCTTCCTCCACCGGTCCAGAATGTACCTTTCCGGAACGTAATCAAGCCCCTCCTTGCTAAAAACACGCAGTACGTAGGAGCACAAGATTCCCTTGAACTCAAACTTCTTGTAGTCACACTTCATTTCTTGGGTCTCTCTATCTACTTTGACAATAAACCTGGATCGCCTGGTTGTGATTTCTTTCGGCTCGTATACTGCACGGTCCTTCCTCACAGTGACCTCATAAGAGCACGTCTTCTCCTCGTCATGTATCTTATCCGCTTTCACTACGTAGATCAGGTTTTGCACCTCGTTTTGAAGCTCAACGAACTTCTTTGAAGTGTATAGCTTCTGGAATACATGCTCATATACAAAGCACGATTTACATTGGACTGGTTTATCCTTTGATCGGAATGTTTCCTTGTCCTCTTCTCTAACTCTCTTTGCTAGTGCGAATCCGAATTGTTCCACAAATTGTTTGAGAGTTGTGTTGACATTCACGAATCCCTTGAAGAAGTAGTTCATCCCCTCGCTCCTTTGCGTGCTTGACATTCCTGCCCAAAACTCATCCTTGAGGTATACGGGCACCCATTTATGCCTTTTAGCGTACATGTCATTGCACCAGTTGGAGTTGTGCATGTCGTACGTGTCAACCCATTCTTTCCATTCATCTTCGAATTCCTCGGCATCAAGTGAATCGTAAAGAGTATCTCTGAGCCCTCGAAGAATATCTTTTCCCTCTGGTCTGTTGCATAAATGCTTCTTCGCATTCTTCATCACGTGCCATATGCACCATTTGTGTCGTGCATTCGGAAATACCTTTGCGATAGCCTTGCCTGCACATATAAAATTTAACTTAAATTAGTGAGATATAACAGAATAATTGAGTACGTTTAAACAAATATAACAGAATAATTGAATCTGACCTATGGATTGACATTGGTCTGTTATGATCGCGATCGGAGCTTTCCCCGACATGCACGTCAACCACGTCTGAAACAACCAGACGAAGTTATCGGCTTCCTCTCCGATACAGCCGCATACCGAGCAGATGGATCGTCCGTGGTTGTTAACCCCAATGAAAGGAGCGAATGGCATCTTGTACTTGTTAGACACATAAATCGTGTTGAACGACACCACGTCCCCGAAGTCCTGGCAAGCTGCCCTGCTCCTTCCATCCGCCCAAAATACGTTCCTCAGAGTTCCGACATCATTGGTGTTATACGTGACGAAAAAGCTGGAGTTACTGGACATCATCTCCTTAAAATGTCCCATCATCGCCCTGAAGTCGCCGTCTTGCAATGCGAGTCTCCTTTCTCTACTGATAACATTGCGACAATCTCTCTCATCGAACAGAACTTGATCATGCCCACCGTGTTGTACCGCAATTGAGTTGAAATTCTTGGATACTTGCACGTCGGTCGTGTCGTCGTTTATCATCCTCCACTGATTCTCGAAACTTATGAACTTGTAGTTCTGCATGTATTTTATGTCTGTAGGGTTGCACTCGTGGTTGTGGTTTGTATCGATTGTAGTCAACTTGTATTTTCCGCTTTGCTGTTGGAACGTGGCAGTGACTTTGAAACCACACCCGGTGAAAGAAGTGCTGGATGATCGGTTTGGATTTGCACTATTAGACTTGAACGTGCCATATTTTGTACAGACCATCATTATCCTCTTGATTGTCGTGCCAGGTTCTCCGGGAAAATTTTCAGAGCTTCTAATACGTACTTGGAACCCATTGACCCTCCCGTAGTTATGCATGTGGTTCACAAATTTCCCGACCGAATCAAATTCCATCTCGAGAAAAGGGGCGGTGACGGAGAGTGATCCGCCATTGTTAGGATGGTCACTCGACCCATCAACATCACCATTATCATTAGTCATGGCTTCCACATCTTCTGCCTCAATTTCGTCTTCATCTCCGAATAAATCACGAAACAAGTCTTCACGATTACCAACAACGTCTGAAACATCATCATTCAACAACTCTTCTAATGGATCATAATCGGAATCACTGTCACATGCCTCGTTCAAGTCCATTTGTCGGGATGCCATGACGATATCGATGAAAATCTACAACATGAAAAAAATGATACCAAAAAATTGTTCATCATTAAAATAGCACATTATAATTACAAGTTAACACCATGAAAGAAACACATTTATTAACACCATAAAATTACAAACAATAGAATATATTTGTCAATACTTTTTTTTAAGAAAAACATAAATTGTTTTGAAAATATATTCTACATTTATTAAAATTGCAAGCAAAATAACACTAATGAAAAAATTGATGTCGTTAAAATTTGAGAATAGGACAATAAAATTGATATTCATTAGAAACAATAGAGTAAATTTGTCAACATTTTTTTACAAAAAAAAAAAATTATTTACTAACTTCCACTATACTTTGACCAAAAACTATATTAATTATTTTGTAAATTTTGAATGTCATGTTTTCCATTAAATTTCCGTTAAAATCATACTAATAAAAAAAAGTTGACAAGTAGTCCCACCATCCTTCTTTTAATTTTCTATAGAAGAAAAATTCTACCAAATTAAAATTTAATTTAAAACATTTCATATTCACTCACCTAAGTGTCTCCTAGTTTGTTTTTTCACCAATAATAGTTTCCTTTCCCTCTCAATCATTTTTTTTTTAAATTCGAACAAATTAAAATTAGGAGGGAATTGTCAATTATAATTTTAGATGGGAGGGAAACCACTTGGTAAATTTAAACCACTTGGTGCCAAAAACTTAGTGAAAAATTTCATTTCCCTGCTAAGTCCCCAGTCTATCTAACTCATCGGCCTCCAGTCTCTCTCTCACACTCAACCTCACCTACTGATATACCGATACCTTCATTCTCCTCTCTTTCTCTCTCGGCCTGCAGTCTCCCTCTCTATCTCTCGGCCTGAATTTCTTGCCTCCATTGGCTGCTCAAGTTCTCCAAGATGTTCTGGAGAAGGTTGAGGGTGTTGGTTTTGGTGTCGGAGAACCAAACCCTGAAAATCGAAACCCACTTTCATATAAACCCTAAAACGAAGAAGAAGATGAAGAAGTGCTTACTTTAGGCTTTCCAATTTGTGCGGGTTTCTACGAGGTAAATATGGTTTCCAATTTGATTTCCAATTCGATGTCGATTTTTAGGGTTTCCAATTTGTTTATTCAGATAATATATGCTTACTTTTCGAAAACCCTAACCGAAACTGCTTTCCAAAAATTGAAATTGGGACGAATGGGAGAATCATACTACTTACTGTATTACCGAAACTGGGCTTTTCTTCTTCTTCTTCTTCTTCTTCTTCTTCTTCTTCTTCTTTTGTGACTTAGGTCAGTGTGGATTTATATATAAAAGATATGTTGTAATAGTGGATTTTATTTTCCATCAAAAATTGATATCACTGATGTTATTTATACCCTTTGAAGATGAACATTTTCTAACAACTACCTTTCTAACGGGAAAAAAAAAATTGAGTTGTAATTGTTGTAGTTTTTCAAGACAGACATTATAGTTATTTTCTTGGTTTTATTGGAGTTGTAACTGTTTGCCTTGCATAAGCTGGCTATGTATTCTTATGCTTTGGTGAAAATAGAGTTGGGGTTTGGAGCGCCACAATGTGCTACATTCATATATTGGTGATTTCTCATTAATCTTAGTTGCTTTTGTCATTATATGTAGCTGATCATTAACTGACATTAGCTGGTTACTATGCTTGGATAGTTTGATTATTAGTGTATTTATGTTGTACAAACCTCAATTTAGGGACTTTTGAATTGTCTATGGCATCAGTTGCTTCTTCATGTTTCTGTTTGAGGAAATAGTGATGAACATGGCAGCAATATCTTATTCATAATGTTCTGTTGAAAAGAAAAGTTTGTTTTGTCTTCTATGTATGCCTTGTCACTCTCATAAGAATGCTTCCTTTGGACTTGCAGGTTGTTAAAATTTTGATTGAAGCGCTGCATTCTACAAAGGAGCTAGAGACAGCCATAAATAACAGAACATCCCCTCCCATAATGTTGAAGACTAGAAGCTACAAGTTTGATACTTTTATTGCCATTAGTACCCCATATTGCCATTTTATGTTGAAGACAGCCATAAATAACAGAACATCCTTTTATTGCCATTAGTACCCCGTATATTGACTAGCCAAGCCACATATTCTTGCTGTGTGTTGAAGTTTCTGTGTTGTTTGCTTGAACCCTATGGCTTTATAGTTTCCTGTCAAATTTGAGGATTAACCTATCTTGATTTTATGGTTTAAGTTTTGAAAAGTAACTAATAATGCTGGATGGATTTGCAGGCTTTGTCCAAGACGTTGACAGCTGATGAACTTTTCTACTTGAAGGAGCAGTTTGTCCAAGACTCGCTTGTTGACTGTGCTTCCGGTTTCTTTTCTTTTAGTTTTGTGCTATAACCCTATAAGTATGAGTCTAATTTATTCTTGTGACAGCTTAATGCGCTTCAGTACCGAAGGATGGACCTTGAAGAATTTTGTGCAGTTGCCTTGAGTGTTCATAAGCTGGAGGCTCTTGATCGCTGGGAGCAACATGCTCGTTGTGCATATGAATACTTCGACAAGGATGGAAACCGACCTATCATGATTGAAGAACTCGCTTCGGTATGTTGGGATCTGTATCTGTATCCGAGACAATAATATTTCCCCTACTCTGAAATTTAGAAGTCAATTTTGTTGTATCAACTTGGAAATAATTTCTACATATATATGACTTCATTTTGCCTGTGTACTTTTGGGACAATTTCAGGAACTTGGGCTTAGTCCTTCAGTCCCGGTCCATGCAGTGCTTCATGACTGGATAAGGCATACGGATGGGAAGCTGAGCTTCCTCGGCTTTGTCAAACTGCTACATGGTGGATCATCTCGGACCCTAGCAAAGTTGCAGTAGATACTTGAAATTGAAAAGACAACCAAATGATTTATGAAATATGCCATCTTCTTCTTCTTCTGGGAGTCGTGCTTCCTACAAAAACTAGTTTGGGAATTTTGCCTGGTGCTTTGCTAGGACTGTCTTATGGTGAATGTCTTCTGAACTAGAGAATGAATGTGTAACATATATACTGCAATAGCGACAGGCTCAAGCATTAAATCCCCACTACAGAAGGTGTGGGTCAATGTCATCAGGTTTTGTTGCAACATTTAGTGAAAATGTATACAATCCTTGAACCTGCATCAATGAATCATTCAATGGCATTTACTGGTGTTAAGTTGTAGCATGTGCAATTGGGAAACTCGACATTTTTTTTAAAGCTAGTTGATTTTCTAATACATAGAAATTTTACGATACGTTGCTACTGGGAACCTTGTCTCCTTTCCTAATAGACATAGCTAGTTCATCTTCACATGTCAAAAGGGAAATTAAAGGATACTGATGGAGTTTACTTAGCTACACAAGCCAAGCTAACCTGAAAAACAAGTTACTTTTTGTACATAAGAAAGCTCACAAAAGATACTGACATTAGAAAAGTAAGAAAATCAACATCTTTCTATATTGTTGCTTGCCTTTGTTGATGATCATAACAGGAAAATGAGAGAAATAGATACTTGATTCCAAAATTATACAAGTTGATACAGAATGTGAAATATGTAAGAAACCATTATTCAATGGAAGTCATGTACAACTTCAAAGAAGATTTCCAAGATCCATCCCAACATATAGGATCAAAAGAAGACTAAAATGAGTGATTTATGCATTGAATATTCCAACAAACTCCAACTAACTCAACAACCAACCATTCATGGAACACATGAGCATTACAATATGGAACACATTCTAACTTTGGCACTAATTTCTTTCATTCATGGAACACATGAGCATTACAATATGGAACACTTAGCCTAAACACTGATCATTACATCCCATTCAATTCCAACACTCACAGTAGCACCATAATGTGTTACCTACTGTGAATATTCATTACAAGGAGTGCAAAAACTCCAACTAACATCATCCCTAATATAGTTTGCCCTTTCTCAATCAATTTCAACATAGCCTTCATTTCCCTAATTTCATTCTTCAAATCATTCTCAAAAACCGATCTCGTCCGTTGTTTGAGAAGCTCAATTCAGGAGCCCAACCAAGAAATTTTTCACATTGTATACACTTATCATACAATTTGTTGGGGTTCTGCTTCGACTTTGACACAAGTCTGATAGATGGAATATTGCATCTAGGACATATGACACCATAACCACCATCACCATTTGAAGATGTGTATGAAGGCATCATCAACACAACCAACTTGTGAAATTAGATGGGGATATATCAGGAAGAATCGAATGAGAAATTAAATGTTGAAATAGCAGCAACAAAATTGAATCACATAGTCCATTTTTCAAAATTCGATTTTCCCCGGTTCAAACCCTAAACCTAAAATAGAACTTCGCATGGCTTCAACCCAAAAATCCACATTCAAATTATCTACAAAAATATGTAATCCAAACCATTCAACAATTCTCGCCTAGCCAGAATTCCTTGCTTAAAAGGGAGATCCTCATACCACAAACAGATATTACACATAAAAGGAAAATTCAGAAAAATTATCTACAATAATATGTAACCCAAACCATTCAACAATTCTCGCCTAGCCATCTTGAAATCATGAACAATCCACAAAATCTAAAAAGAAATTAGGTAGAATGGCAAGATTAGAACAAACCCCCTGTTCATATATTTCCGAAGAAATCCACATTCAAATGAAAGCAACACAACATAATAATTGAAAACAACACAAGAAAAACATACCTAACAAGTCCTTCAATGGCAGTGCCACTTGAAACTTTGGTGAGACAATAACAGCGGGTTGCCGGAAATCGATTCAAAATGGAGGAGTTGCCGGAAATGGGAGAGTTGTCGTATTTCAGAAAAAAAAGAGAATGGATTAGGGTTGCTGTCGGCCGTGTTCCGTCGTCGTTGAGAGTGGTGGTCGTCGTTGAGATTGGAAGGAGGGAGATGGGGAGTCGATTGACTCAGATGAGAGAGGAAAGGGAGAAAGAAGGGGAAATGATTTGGGGGTATTGGGAAAAGATAGGCGTGGGGGGGCGTGGGATGATTTTATGGGAAATGGGGAGGGTAAGGCTACTGTTGCAACCGAGGAAGGAGAGAGGGGGAGTTGTCTGATTACCGAGGAAGGAAAGAGAGAAGGAGTTAGGGTAATT
This sequence comes from Portulaca oleracea, assembly GCA_029582165.1. Taxonomy (NCBI): domain Eukaryota; kingdom Viridiplantae; phylum Streptophyta; class Magnoliopsida; order Caryophyllales; family Portulacaceae; genus Portulaca; species Portulaca oleracea. The sequence continues at coordinate 14,287,237 of CM055869.1, read as the reverse complement.
AAAGAGGAAGGAGAGAGAATGAGTGAAGAGGGTAAAAAGGGCAATTGACAAGGAGTGAGTTAATGACTCAGTGAGTCAGTGTAGCATTCTCCTTTTACTTGCGTCGCCTACCTTTTGTCACAATTTTTCCAACCTTGCCCTTCTCCCCCTCTAAACCCTCTAAACTCACACACACTCTCTCTCTTTCTCTCTATACTGCCACCTATTATCACGGTCGTCCGCCATCAACCACCCAAAACAAAAATAATAAACAAAATTTCAAAAAAATAATAACAATAACAATAATACAACCAAAATAAACGAAATTTCAATAACAACAATAATAATAATAGTAACAACAACAACAACAACAACAACAACAAACAACAATAACAATAACAACCGAGTTTTTTTTTTTTTTTTTTATAGAAAAAACCCAAATGCGCTCGAATCGTGCATGGACCATGGTTTGGACGCCCTAAGAATGTGTCTAAATCATGGTTCGGACGCCCTAAGAATGCGTCTAGACCATGGTGGAGTCGCGGTCTGAGCTCGTTTCGACCATGGTCCGAACGCCCTAAGAACTCGTCCGGACCATGGTCGAAACCTGCTCTGATCGCGGCTCGATTATGGTCCAGACACGTTTTTAAAGCGTCCGGATCTGGACCATGGTCTGAGCGTGATTCGACGCATTTGGGGTATTTTTTTTAAATTGTTATTGATATTATTATTATTTTTTTTTTGAAATTTCGGTTAATATTATTGTTGTTATGAAAATTAATATTATTGATGATGTGTGAGATGAGAGACAAGATGAGAAAGAATGAGCAAGGGACCGGCGCGACATATGTGAAAGGAGGACGACGTTAAGTGTAATTAAAAATTATTCGGAGGTACCCCAATATTTGGGAAAATTATTTTTCGGTATCTCAACTTTGCAAAACTCATTTTGAGGTATCCTTAATTTTTGAGTTAGTAATTATTTGGTGCTTTTCCGGCCATTAATTTTATTAAGTGACCGAAACACTCTTATTTTTCTTCTTCAAGGATTTCTTCAAGAATGGAAGAATAAAGATATTTCGGCCACTTAATAAAATTGATGATCGGAAAAACATCTAATGATTACTAATCCAAAAATTAAAGATACCTCAAAATAAATTTTGAAAAATTAGGTACCGAAAAATAGTTTTTCCAAAATATTGGGTACCTTCAAACAATTTTGTTAAGTAATGCCCTTATTATTATTAAAGTTTATAAAGTATTTATTATTGAGAAAAGGACATTTAGAAATTGTGATTCGTGAACCAAACGGACTTTATGAAAAAAGAAATAATCAAAGTGAGCTTCCGCGTGCGACGCATATCGCAGTCTCTCTGTCTCTCTCCGGCGACAGAATCCCAAATTTCTACCGCCGGCAGTTCACTTCACTTCTCAGAGCTCATCGATCAGAAACCCTAACCCGTTAACGCTAACCAAACACCATGGACAAATCCAAACTAGCCTCCATTGGAGAGCGCTTGAAATCCGGGGGAGCTCAAATGGGGCGTATAGTTAGCATGAAAGTGAAGGAGATGAAAGACAAGCTCCAAGCTCCGACTCCCGAGTCACGGATCGTCGACCAGGCTACATCTCCGAGTCTTGAATCGCCTGACTGGGGTTTGAATTTGCGTATTTGCTCTCTAATCAACGGCGAGGAATTGAATGGAACCGAGGTGGTGAAGACTATCAAACGTAAGATCACAGTTTCGGGGGACTCGAAGGTGCAGAGGTTGGCGTTGGAGCTCCTAGAAGCTTGTGCGATGAACTGTGAGAAGGTGTTCTCGGAGATTGCGTCCGAGAAATTGGTGGAAGATATGGTGGTGAGTCTGATTGAGAATCCTCAAGCCGATAAAGAGTGTCAGGTTAGGGCTATGGAGTTGATTAGGGCTTGGGGTGAGTCCGAGGACTTGACTTACTTGCCGATTTTCCGACAGACTTATGAGGTAATGATAGATTTGGACTGTCCTTTAAGTTTTATGCCTACATCTAAAATGATGATTGGATGAATTTGTTTGTTCCTGTTGGAATGGCGTTTGATGTTCTGATGTTAACATGTTTGTTTTCTTCCTGTGGTAGAGTAGACACTTTGAAAATTGGGTGTATTTCATAGTTTCATACTGCTTCATGTCATATGTTACTTCTTGGGCTAAATTGGCAATTATGGTACTTGTGTATATTGACATTTACTGGGAATTCAGCCTGTAGTAAGCAGGATTTCTTTGAAAAGCACTAGATATGTTCGGTTTTTATACTTGGACATCCCTAATTTTACCACCAGTGAGCTGTGAGTAGGAACTAGTACACTGCAGCTTCTTACTGTTCTAGGTCACAGTATCTTCAGAACTTAAAATTCTGTTGATAAACGTATATGCTGTTATTCCCTTGCACAAGAGAGTAGATGAGATGTTCATGGGGTTCTGGTTGGAAATGGTGTTTATTGTTTAACTGATTAATAGCTAGTAGTAGTTAATGGTATGGCTGTAGTATATATTTATTTAAATTTTTGATGTACGCTATTGCTGTCTAGAGGAGTCGGGGTACACTCTTAAACATTTCAGAGGGTGAGATGAGCACATAGTTGCTTGGTTAACTTTTATTTGGACATTTCTCCCAGAGTGCTAAGAGTGAAAACTGCATCTGATCACATAAGGCTTTTGCCAATTACATATCTCTTAATACTAATACATATCTCTCTGAACAATTACAATGAGTGCCTTGTGATTTTGAAGTGTGACTCCACAATGCGGATAAATGGTCAGTATGGTGTTATAAGGTCGTTCCCATCTCCAGGCTGTTACGATTACTGTAAAATACCCTTTATAACAATTCAAAGGGTTACTATGTCATTCACTCATTCTATATACCATTTGACGTGAAACACGTGATGATTTTTTTTAAAAGTAAAAAAGCTCTAATGTTAGTGACTGTGCTATTCTGCTTTTTCCTGGGCAGTGTTGCAAACCCTTTTAGACATTCAAAATCTGAAGGCCATCTACAGATTGTTACATGTAGATTTTTTATTATTTTTTTTAATATAAAATGTCTTGAAACTTTCTAGATATCCATGTAAAGAGTACCATATCAGTATAATTACTAGACCCCAAAACCATGAGAATATGGTGGTATGAAGATACACTCTTCACTGTCACATGGGTCAAAAGGAGAACTTGATCCCCATTTTATAAATGGATTGTTTACACACATATCCCTTAAGGTTAAGTCTTAATTGCAAAGTTACGCATATTGTTTGCAATTTAGCTTTCATACCCGCTCACCTTTACTACTAAATTCAACAGCACTAATTTCTGGTCAAATCATGGTTTTTGAGACTTGAATTGACCGAAATGTCATTGTCAATGTGTTTCAAATAAACTTTGTTGACTCCATTTCTTTTTATTTTCATTTTTGTTTTTGGGTTAATCAATCGTTTTGTTTTAAGTTGGAATTATTTTAATCGAAAAACCTATTTATAAAATGATTTTGGCTGAAATTAAGGGGTCAACAAAAGTTTATTCAAAATGTAATGACTGAAGCATTTTAGTTCATGCAAGTCTTAAAAACTATGTTTAGGCCAGAAAGTGTTACGAGTGTGTTTACTAGAAAAGGTGAGAGGTATGATTGTTGAATTGCAAACTTGGATAACGTTGTAATTACACTTAACCTCAGGGGTATATATGTAAAAAAAAATCCTTCTATAAATTGTCACCCCTAAATCATGAAAACCTTTGCTAATTTCCTTTATTTAGAAAGAAATGACAGAAGTGAGGAAAAGCTCAAATAGTCTTGTGGAAGTGGGGAAGAGCTCGAACACTCTTATTATCTTATGTATATGTAGCAGTGGGGGTGGCACTTGAAAATACAATGGACTGAATGGATATATGGTTGAGGGCTTGTTCTTTTCAACTTATGACAAGTAGTTATCATTAGCATTCAACATTGCTGAGCACTCATACATCTGCACACCTAACATATTAATGATCAACATTGATCATTACCAATTAGCACTCATGAGTGCCGGTCAACACTCATCAACAATAAGTTACTTATCATAAGTAAAAAAGAAGGCTTTGTTTAAACTCAGCTTTGCAATTGTGTATTTTAGTTCATTTAACTGGATTATACTTCATGCCCCTGCATTGTCCTTTTTTTTTATGGTTATATATTTTATACAGGCTTGGTTTAAACTCAGCTTTGAAATACTATATTTACATATTATTTTATTCACTATCTCATTACTCCATTACCAAATTGGTTCACAGAACCTGAAAACAAGGGGCATGCCATCCCAGGTAGAAGATGGGATGTTACCACCCATGCAGTATTCCTTGGAGTCATATCTTGATCAGGAACCACTTGCTTCATCTGAAGGCTATCCTCTTCCTACTACAGAGTCAAACAGTACTTCTGGTGTGAGTGTGCCTTACAATTATGGCAGCCTTTCAGAAGAACAAACAAAAGAGTTCCTAGAAGTTACCAGGAATAGCCTTGAAGTGCTCTCCAGTTTGTTGAGCTCTGATGCAGAACCGAGTATCACTGAGGTAATGTTCACTTCTGGGGTCACAGTTCTGTTGTGTTGTCTTGTTTTGCAGATGTAGTTGAAGCTTTAAGCTCCGTAATGTTTCACAGTACCAACTAGCTGGATTTACCAGGATGTGAACCTCAATCTATAGGGTGTTGGATTGGAATAGTTGAGTCTGCTATGTTTCTGTGACATTTCATTTCTCACGATAATTTCCAGTTTAAATATTGTGGGTGGACTTCAGTTTTATTGTTTCGATGCACAAAATAGTGGGAAAATACTCAGCCATTCTTTAATTGATGGAAAAATGTCGTCTTGTTCACTCTTTAACTCCATGTAGGGTGAATTCATAAGAAAGCATGTGAAAATAGTTTCCCTAACCAATTACTGGAGGAAATAATTTCCATTTGGACATTCTATATTGGGTTTCAAACTTTTCTCAACAGAAACAAACAAGCTCCGAACGTCCGTCTTACCACTTAACAGTTTGCGTGAAGATAGCATGCTGTATTGACATATATTTTGTGCAATTGATTGTTGGTAACACCTTTTTTTATGGAAGGGGATCAACCTAATGGCAATGTTAAATGCAACATTGTATCCCCTCAATTGACAAAGAAAAATATGACAAGCTTTATCAGTTGTGGTTTTGAAAGCTTTCACTGATACAGTTTTTATGCATGTAAAAGAGTGTGTGAATGATAGATGGATATTTGAGTTTTTATGTGAAATCTCAAGTTCGTTCGGTCATTCTTTCTTTCTCTCTCACCCCTACAGCCCTACCCCCTCTCTTTTTGTTTCTCATTATAAGCCTCTTATTGTGCCGGGGGGAGGGGGGCTTTAATTATTTTTTTCACTGGCATGTTTTCCATCTCGATATTTCAGTATTTCACCCGTGGATTTGTTATTAATATGGAGTTTGAATGAGTAAAAATGTCCCCTATCTAAGTCAAATCTCCTTGGTAGTTAGAAGGACCTTGAAGCCAGTTAGCAAACTCACGATTGCCAGTCCCTCTCCACTCTTGCAGGATGATCTGACAGTAGGCATGGTGGAAAGGTGCAAAGAATCACAGCTGGTTCTTCAGAGGATTGTCCGAAACACTGCTGATGATGAAGGGTTGCTCTTCGAGGCATTGAATCTCAACGACGAGCTTCAGAAGGTTGTTTCCAAGTTTGAAGAACTGCAAGTTTCTGCAAAATCCAACACCGAAAACCCAAACGACCCAAAGGAATCCAGCTCTGCAGAGCGCAACGCGCCTCCAGTGATTGAAGCGGTTGATGTGGATAAAACGACCGAACCCAGTCAAGGAGAGCAGCCCAAGTCGAGTGAGCCAGATCTTCAAAGCACGGTTGCTGAACCCAGCAGTGACAAGAAGTAGGGGTCCATGAGATTGGTGTCGGTGAAGCCTTAGCCTTGTCTTTCACCCTTCCCACTTTCCACCCACTCGCTGATGTATTGACATTTATGGCCAGTGCAGTTATGTTTTATTGAGTTATGCATTAATCATCCTGTTTGATCGTAGAAGAAATTGCTCGCCTTTACTGGCTTTTGAGGGTGTGTGGCTGTGTAAATAATAATCTCCTTCAGCAACTATGCTATGTTTTCGGATCAATTTGAGTTCACAATCTTTCCTGCATCCCCATTTGTCCTGGTTTCTTGCGTTCATCGACCACATTACAGGCGTTCTACTGCTTAAAAAGAGAATTTTGAAAATTGAAGGGTTGAGGAAATAATCTGTTTCAGTGTCATCGTGTACTGTCAACGATGAAACGTTTAAACGGGAGCTTCTGGTTTACAAAATAGAAACAGTGAGATAGAGGTCACGTTTTTTAAAGTTTTTAAAGCAACTCAAAAGACTTGATTCCGCTGATGTGTAGAGATTAACCGCCAAAACATGTATTTGTGAGTGTAGTCTGTAACGATTTTAGATATACCAACTTTGGTAAATTTGATGCAGAAAGTACCGACCTTGGTTAATTTGCGGCGGAAATAATTTGACGCCGAAAGAGCTTACAATATGGTCATCTAATCTTTAGAAATTATTGTATGATTCTTGCATTTCTACCATATATATGATTCTTGCATTTTTTACCGTATATATTTTGTCAAGTCAATATTGTATCTAACTGTTAGCGGTTTTGAATATTTAGTCCTAAAGCTAGTAACTTTATCTTTGAGTGGGTTACGAATATTATATCCTAAAACTAGTAACTTTACCTTTATCAATTACAACATGTCCTAAATTTTAAATTTATCCAAACTTTTTTCTATACCCAAATTTAGCAAGTTTTCCACATGTTCTTAAACTTAATTACTTAACCAAACTTTTCTCACAAAAGCCGAAACTGTAAGTTGCCATTCAGAACTTGGACAGAACTTAAATTACATGCTGAATTCATTCTCAGGCTCATTCCCACATCTAATCCCACCAATTAGTGAATTTAACCTCATCTGTGTGGGATGATCCACTTTTTTACTCCCATATGTAAAACTTGGAACAACAAAATGATATCAAATTAATGTTATATCTCTAGCAAGAAGACAAGAAGGCCACACATAGACAAGTACACAACTTGTACACCAACAAAAACAATCAAATTCTCTGCCCATGCAAAGTTGGCAATTCCTGGCATTTTCCAACTAGTATAATCTCCACCCCTGCATTCTGCTGCTGAACCAGCCACTTGCCCACAATCTCAGAAATTATGTGTAACAAAAGCAGACCCTCAATGCCATGCAAACTGAAGAATGGCCTTAATGCATGCACCCTTCATTCATCTCCTCCTTTCTCATCCCCTATAAATCCCCACCCCCTCACTCTGCTTCAATTCGCCACATTCAAATCAATCCCCTCTCAACTAACTCATCAACAACAGCGATGGCTAAGCACAGTTTTCTTCTTAGCTGCTCTCTGCTTCTAGTGCTGTTCAATGGCTGCCTTGGACAGGGCGGCAGGATGCCCTTCAAGCAGGGCTACGAGTGCCAGATTGACCGGATCAACGCGGTGGAGCCCACAAACAGGATTGAGTCGGAAGCCGGTTTGACCGAGGTGTGGGACCCCAACGAGGAGCAGTTCCAGTGTGCCGGTGTGTCCGTCATCAGGCGTACCATTGAGCCCAACGGTCTCCTCTTGCCTTCCTTCAGCAGCGCCCCTGCCCTCGTCTACATTGAGAGAGGTACCTTTGCTTTCATTTTACTTCGTTCCCTTTCATTAACATTTATTCCCCTACTATATATAACAACAAACTAAATTGATGAATTAAATTATATGTGCAGGAAGGGGTATTACTGGATTGATGATGCCTGGATGCCCAGAGACATACGAATCCCTGGGACAGGCCGGGTTCGGAGGATCCGAGGAAGAGATGAGAGGAGAGAGAGGGGTGAGAGGACTCCACCAAGACCTCCACCAGAAGATCAGGCAGTTCAGGCAAGGTGACATCATTGCCATCCCCGCCGGAGTCGCCCACTGGACCTACAACAACGGCGAGGAACCCATTGTCGCCGTCATCCTACTCGACACCTCCAACCACGCTAACCAGCTCGACCAGGACTACGCTAGGGTATGTACCTGAAAAAGACGGTTAGCTTTTGTCTTGGTGGCAAGCACTCCACCTTCCATCCTTCTCTTGAAAGGGAGGTTAGGAATCGAACTCGTAGAGAGAAGGATGGAAGGTGAAATTCTTGCCAACAAGGCAAGAGCTAATCGGCAAATAAAAGTTTAAATCAAGCCTAACTTAAGTAAATGCAAACATTATTGGTTAGTTAAGTTGGGATTGGGAATGCATGCAGAGATTCTACCTAGCTGGAAACCCACAACAGGAGCACGGGCACCACCAGTACAGGACCGGTGAGCTCCGCAGAGGCGAGAAGGGCACCGGAAACATCTTCAGCGGGTTCGACACCAGGATCCTGGCTGAATCCTTCGGCGTGAGCGAGGAGCTAGCCAGGAAGCTCCAGTGTGATCAGGATGACAGAGGCAGCATTGTCAGAGTACAGGAGGGCCTCCACGTCATCAAACCCCCAGTGAGGTCCCACGAGGAGAGAGAGTACCGCGGCCGTGGCATCAGGTACAACTCCGAGGACAGCAACGGCTTGGAAGAGACCGTCTGCTCGGCCCGCATCAGGGAGAACCTTGACGACCCAGAACGCGCCGACATTTACACCCCCAACGCTGGACGGTTGAGCACCCTCAACAGCTTCAACCTCCCCATCCTCAGGTTCCTCCGCCTTAGCGCTGAGAAGGGTCTCCTCTACAGGGTAACCATGCAATCTCAATTTCATAATTTCCAACTTATCATATTTTGAGTAATCCATCTCAATTGTTATATGAAACAATGTAGAACTCAATCATGGCTCCACACTACAACCTGAACGCCCACAGCATCGTGTACTGTGTCCGTGGACGCGCCAGGATCCAGATCGTGAACGAGAGGGGTAACTCCGTGTTCGACGAGGAGCTCCGGCAAGGGCAGCTCTTGGTGGTCCCCCAGAACTTCGCGGTGGTGAAGCAGGCAACCGAGGACGCCTTCGAGTGGATCTCATTCAAGACCAACGACAACGCCATGTTCCAGACCCTAGCCGGGCGGACATCGGCCATCCGAGCCATGCCCGTGGAGGTCATCTCCAACATCTACCAGATCTCACGTGAGCAGGCACAGCGACTCAAGTTCAACCGCCCCGAGACCACTCTCTTCTCCGCCAGGTCCTCCGAGTACCGCAGGAGGCCGGCCGTCGCCGATGAGTAAATGGTGGATGCTGCATGGGTTTAGGGTTTGTGATAGAGTTAATGTGGAAATAATAAAACAAGGCTCCGTCTGTAGGAGGGCCTTGGTTTTGTAATGTACTTTGAGGGAGGATCAGAGTTTAAGATGTGAATGCTACATTGTTGCAGATCCTCAAATAACGTAACCCTTCTTAATTTCTTCTTTTTAATTTCAATATGCTCTTTGTCTTTGATTTCTTTTTCTTTGTTTTACGGGGGGATAATCTACCTAGTGTAACATGTTACATGATGAGGAGGAGCTAGCCCTTGCATGCTTCTGTGGTCAGTCAATAAATAAATAATAATAATCATAATTGCAGAAGGTTTTGCATCCAATATTTCATCTTCATCATAGTAGATCGTAGCAGTCACTTACATATTTAGCTTGGATTAAAAATAAAATATAATAAAGCGTTCAAACAGTCACCTTTGAGGATTAGTTGAAGCCTTGAAGGCATGTTTGATTGTTCAATTTCCTCAATAAGAAATGATCGAGCTTCTCCTAGGGTTCTAAGTTCTAACCTTGATTTCTTTCTCCTAGAGGCTTCGTCATGAGCTGCTCATGAGAAGGAACCTGAGAGGTGCGAATAAACCCTTCGAGCACTGTGCACTTTGTGTAGTGACAGTCGATGTTCACGTTTTTTGTGTGCTCGTGAAACACCGAGTCATTTTTTGCGTGCTCGTGAAACACCGAGTCAGCTGCTAAAAGTGCAGCCTGATTGTCGCAATTGAGTGTGATGGGAAGGGAACTTGTTCAATCAAGATAGTGATTGTTGGGACCAGGGTTTTTTTCTGGATATTTCCTCATATTATATATTCTGATTATACACTCATATTATATATTCTGATTATACACTCTGATTATGTGTATACAACTACAAGAAGGTCTAAAAAAATAAGACCGTTGTGAACGGTCTTAGATAGGCTTGAACGGTCGTCTAAAAAATAAGACCGTTGTGAACGGTCTTAGATAGGCTTGAAGCCTTGAACGGTCGCACCAGAGGGCGCGCGACTGTTCATTTGCGACCGTTTACGATAGTCGCGTCTGAAGGGTCGTTTGAGGGGTTGGGCAACCGTTCATGAATGGTCACGAAATGTGGCGACCGTTCATGAACGGTCACAAAACGGGTCACAAAATTTTGTGAACATTCAATTCAATTGAACGGTCACAAAATTTTCGATTTTTTTTTTCAATCAAAATTACTCGGAAAAATAACCCAATTACAATCCAACTCAGAAATTGTAACTAGATCCAGAACAAGGGACAAGGGAAAAATGAACATGAATCAAGCAACCCAACTTGAAACTTGAACAAGAACATAAAAAATCGAATAAAACATCCGCAAAAAAGCAAGACAAACCCAGAAATTAAGCAAATAAGAAACAAGAAACGAGCAACAATCAACCCAAAGAATGTATTAAAATTTTGAAAGTATCAAAATTCAGATTTGATTACATGAACATAAGATCCGAAATTACAAGATGTTAAACAAAAAAACTGAATAAAACATGCGAAATTAAATTTAATCTAAACCCTAAACCTAAAAACGAAATCTTTCACATTGTTTACACCTTCTTCACCTTCTCTACTCCTTTTTTATACTTGAATTGCTCAATTCTTCCACAAAGCTCGATTGTTCGATCTCTTCCCTTGAACATTTAGATGGAGACTCTCGATCTTGCTACTTTTGTGTTGCATGTCGAGCTTCATGTGACGAGAAAGAGAATGTGATGGAGATCGAGTTGAGTGTATAGGGGAATGGAGAAGAGAAGCGTGAGAAAGAGAGGGAATCGGTGAGATGAGGGAGAATTGAGAAAGAGAGAAATGAGGAAATTAGGGAATAGGAAGGAGGAGTTTCGATCTGACATTTAATAACAAATGCGCGACTGTTTAATTGAACAGTCACAAATTTTGCGACCGTTCAATGAATTTGAGTTTGCACGGAAGGGTGATAAGTTCTCTACGTCTAGACTCCATCAGATATTACACATCTATATTTATCAGCAAAAGAGAGCATATATCAAACTACTACAACCAGGGCAATCTCAGCAACAAGTGACTAAATCTGACTTGGTCTAGGACTACTTACTTATAACAGAATCTGTGTTTTTAGAATACTAAGAGTAAGACCTCTAGGAATACAAAAGGCAGACTCATGGTTGCTTGCTGGTTTAAGAAGACAGACAGCAAAAGAGTGACACAATGGCGAGGCAAGAGCTTGATAAACATTGAGCAATAGAAGTCTTACAATATGGGTAAATTCACCATTCAGTAATGAGGAATCCCCTAAGAGCACGCAGAAGCCAGTCAATGATCTTGCTGAAAATTTGCATGAGCCCCAATCTGCATCTGAGTAGGCCTGAATTTGAGTATCATTGTCCTTAGAATATAACAAACCATGGTTGATGATGCCCTTAAGTTACCAGAGAACATGACGAGCAACCTTAATGTAGGCATCCTTGGCACACAATAGAAACTTATTTCTGGCCACCATGCACAACGTCTAGAAGCCATCCCAAGGAGTTGTTATGAAAGAATTGGGTCAAAACTTGTTCTCTTTGCAATTTTTTTGTGACTCAAATAGGGACGTGGACACGTGGTATTAAATGAAGCTTTATGAACCTATGTTAATTTTGTTAGAGAAAAAGTGAGTAGCAAGGTAACAGCGGAAGCGAATAATAGAATCGAAAACGAGATGACGGATATTACGAAAAAATTTAGGAACGAAAAATAAGCGATAAAATCAAACACCAGAATTACGTGGGAAACCGAAGAACTCGGAGAAAAACCCACGGACGGCGACAGCCAGAAAATAATCCACTATGAGAAAGGAGGAGTACAACCTGATCACTATCACAGGGTGTGATGCGATCCACAAAGGAGATTACAATAACAATCTCTCAACACTCAACTCACAATCTCTCAGGATACACTGGGGAAAATATTGGTGAGACCCTTTTCTCTCTCAATATTTTCTCTCTCTAGCTCTCTGTGTTTACCGATGTGTTTTTGGTGGAGAAACATGCACCCTATTTATAGGGAGAACTCCCTATAACCTAACTTGACTCCCACTCCAAATAGATTTAGAATCTAATACAATTAGGAAACCCAACACAATAAGGAAACCTAAATAATATCCTAATACAATTAGGAAACAAATAATTGTGAGATCAAGAGATTTGGTGATTTTAGGACACTTTCCTAAAAAAACTCCACCTTGGACAAAAATCAACGAATCATCGATCCAGATATACATCTTGACTGTCGCCATCAACACGCCCCTCCGCAGGGCGTGGCCCCGCAGGGCTCTCACATGCTTAGAACACCAACTAAGTCCAAACAATGTTCGAACTTAGCTATAGATAGAGGCTTGGTTAACATGTCTGCAGGATTATCAGAAGTATGAACCTTCTTCACCACGATCTCTCCTGCAGCAACTGTATCTCTGATGAAGTGATACCTGACGCTTATATGCTTGGTCTTCGAATGATAAGTGTCATTCTTTGTCAGATGTATAGCACTGGTATGCGAATAAACCACGCCTCGCCTGTACTCCAAGCTCCATGACCAATCCCCTCAACCAGATGGTCTCCTTCACTCCTTCCGTTGCAGCAATATATTCAGCCTCTGTAGTAGACAGGGCTGCTATAGATTGAAATGAAGCTTTCCAAGATATTGCTCCTCCACACATGATAAACACATACCCTGAAATTGAGCATCTCCTATCCAGATCTCCACCATAATCAGCATCAACATAACCTGCAACATCAGACGTTGCAGCACTATCTCTATCATACAGGATGCCCTTCTCCAAAGTACCCTTTACATAGCGAAGGATCCACTTCACTCCTTCCTAATGCTCCTTCCCTGGATTCTGCATATATCTACTCACCACACTAACTGCGTGGGACAGGTCAGGTCTAGTACACACCATAGCATACATCAAACTACCAACTGCACTAGCATAGGGAATATTAGACATCCTCCTTACCTCCAAATCAGTTGGGATGGTTCTCACTGCACAACTTGAAGTGTGCGGCTAAAGGAGTTGAAATCGCTACAATTTCTCATGTTGAATCTCCCAACACCTTCTCCATATATTTCTTCCGAGACAGAACAACTTCTCGCTTTCTATCCCTTGGATCTCCATACCCAAAATCTTCTTGTAGCTCCGAGGTCTTTCATCTCAAACTCCTGATTGAGTTGAGATTTCAGCTTCTTTATTAGTGACATGTCCCTGGAGGCAATCAACATGTCATCCACATACAATAATAAATAAATGAAAAACCTTTCTTCAAATTGCTTGTAGTACACACAATTATCATAGTGACTTCTTGTGTACCCTTGCCCTACCATAAATGTATCAAACCTTTTATACCACTGCCTGGGTGCCTGTTTAAGTCCATACAAGGACTTTTTCAATCTGCATACCTGTTCGCTACGCAGAACGATGAAACCTCTCCGCCGTCTCATATATATTTCCTCCTCCAACTCGCCATGGAGGAAAGCTGTCTTGACATCAAGTTGCTCCAACTCCAAATCAAATAGAGCAACAAAGGCAAGCAAGGTGCGGATCGACGTATGCCTCACGGCTGGCGAGAATACTTCGTTGTAGTTGATTCCTTCTTTCTGGTTGCAACCCCTTACCACTAATCTGGCCTTCCACCTTGCACTTTCTACGCCAGGGATACCTTCCTTTCTCTTGTACACCCACTTCAGAAGAGCTCGCCGCCTTTAGGCAACTCACATAGCTCCCATGTATGATTTTTCTGGACTCTCCATCTCCTCTTGCATAGCTCCTATCCAATTGAGGCATTCGGACAAGAGATGGCCTCTGATAGGTAGAAGGTTCAGACCTTCGTGAGTCTCCTCTGCAACACTCAGACATAAGCAATCATAGCATCATCTTCTTCATTATATCGCTACTGGTCTCCCGATCTCCCTCGGGACGATCTCTAGCAATGCATGGTTGTTCCTCCACCGAGGAACATTCGTCTCAATCTCGTGCTCATCAACTGAGTTGGTTCAGAGCATCGATGGTTGCTCGATTGCGAGTTCCAAGACTCCACCTCGAGCCTGCTCCACCTCTAACACCATTCTTCCGCATCCTTCTCCGATTTCCTGCATCATCGAAGTACCAGAGATTCCATTCCGGATAACATAGCGGTTTCATTAAAGGTTACATCTCTAGATCAATAACTTTCATCAAATCAGACACCACATTCTATATCCCTTAGACTCGGACTGTAACCTAGAAACATGCATTTAATGTACAGAGATGCTTCCATCATTCACATGGACATATACAGGACATCCAAAATTCTCAAATTAGAATAATTAATCGATTACTGTCCATACTTCCTCTGGAATCGGTATTCGATAGAGGCATGAGGTGATCTGTCAGTAGCAGGCGATAGATATCACCTCTGCGAACGATTTGTTCTTCCAAAGCCCCGCATTCGAGAGCATGCGGGCTTTCTCAAGAGTGTCTGTTGATTCTCTCGGCTACCGTTTCTTTGAGGCTTACCCACTGAGGTTTGATGCCTCGCAATCCCATGCTCCTCGCAATTCAAGAATTCGTAATCAACAAACTCCAACCCATTGTCAGTCCTAAGTTTCTTGATTTTCCTGCCTGTCTGGTTCTCCACCAAAGCTTTGAACTTCTTGAAATATGAGAATGCCTCATTCTTGCGCCGAAAAAACCCAAGTCTTCCTCGAGAAGTCATCCACGAATGTCAACATGTAGCGCTGGCCACCCAGTGATGGCACTCTAGCAGGACCCCACAAATCTGAATGAATATAATCAAGGATCCTTGTTGTTGTATGTTTAGCCCTTGAAAATCTAACCCTCTTACATTTCCAGTAGACACGGTGATCGCAAACTCCAACTTGCGATCTTTGCGCCTTCAAGGTATCCCTTCTTGCTCAACATTGACATTCTCTCGCCCATGGCCTAGTCTCATGTGTCTTTGTCGGACTCATCAAGATTTAGGATCGCCGCGCAGATCTCACATCGTAGACCCTGCGGGATGTATAGACGCCTTCCCGATTCCTTCATAAGAACCATGGAACCCCCGCACACTTTCAAAACACCATCTTCTCCTTTGTACTGCAAATTAGCTTCAAGAGTACCCAAAGAAATTAAATTTCGAGTCATGTTAGGGATATGACGAACCTCCTTGAGAGTTCTAATGATGCCATCATGAGTCTTGATTTTGATGCTACCGATTCAACCTTGCGGTGTGTGTCGTTACCCATGACTACGACCCGGTGTCAACACTCTCATAAGACTCGAACCGGTCCTTATGAGGACACATATGATAGGTGCACCGTGTCAAGAACCCACTCATCTCTAGCTATCCTACTCGATGTGGTAGCCAAGGCATCATCCAGAACTACAAACCCATCACCATCCGACCGGACTTCACGCAGTTTGAGGTACTGGTTTGGTGTGATTATCCTTACCCTCCCGCTTCGGGTCTCTCTGCTTTGCCCACGCTCTCTCTATATGCCCCATCTTACTACAGAGTTACACTTCTTATTCTTGTGAGGATTCCTAGACTTTGAGCGGTGTTTAGACCTCCTCTAGACCCGCTTTCCCTTACGCTCAAGATTTCTACCCCTTACAACCATAGCATCACCATCCTGGTCATCACCATCGGTATCAAGTTTCTCCTTAGACAGTCAACTAGTCTTTACTTCACTAAGGTTAAGGTCACCACGATTCCCATACACCATGATTTCCTGAAGTTGTTTATGTAGGCGGTAGGACAATTAAATGAAAAGCCTTATCCTCATCAGTGTGTTTTATATCCATTGATTCCAATTCAGTAATAATAGAATCAAATTCACTAAGATGTGCCTGAATAGAAGTACCTTGGGACATCTTCAACCTGTAGAATTTCTCCTTCATTCGGTACTTGTTTGCACGACTCTTCGACATGTACAGCTCTTCCAGTTTGGTCCAGAGCACCCGAGGTTTCTCCATATGCATCACCTCTCTCTGAATGTGCTTTGCCAAGCACAGCTGAATCCCTGCCAAAGTCTTATCTTCAAGCTTCTTCCACTCCCTTGGAGTCAGATTCCCCTTGATATCCTTCTGGAGTTTTTGGAATTCATCATCGCTCATTGTCGCATCAGTCTTCGTGTCGGGATACTCAATCACATCCCATAAACCGTGCTGAATCAGGACCGCCTTCATCTGCAGTCTCCACATAGTAAAACTCCTCGTTCCATCAAATTTTGGAATATCACACTTCATGATTGAAGTCATCTCCACCTTGCTCTGATACCACTTGTTAGAGAAAAGTGAGTAGCAAGGTAACAATGAGCGAATAATAGAATCGAAACGATGACGGATATTACGACAAAATTTAGGAACGAAAAATAAGCGATAAAATCAAACACTGAATTACGTGGGAAACCAAGAACCTGAGAAAAACCCACTGACGGCGACAAATGAAAATAATCCACTATGAGAAAGGAGGAGTACAACCTGATCACTATCACAGGGTGTGATGCGATCCACAAAGGAGATTACAATAACAATCTCTCAACACTCAACTCACAATCTCTCAGGATACACTGGGGAAAATATTGGTGAGACCCCTTTCTCTCTCAATATTTTCTCTCTCTCTAGCTCTCTGTGTTTACCGATGTGTTTTTGGTGGAGAAACATGCACCCTATTTATAGGGAGAACTCCCTATAATCTAACTTGACTCCCACTCCAAATAGATTTAGAATCTAATACAATTAGGAAACCCAACACAATAAGGAAACCTAAATAATATCCTAATACAATTAGGAAACAAATAATTGTGAGATCAAGAGATTTGGTGATTTTAGGACACTTTCCTAACAAATTTGATGCTCTTATTAAAACAAAGGGACAGGAGTGATCGAGAGCCCTTCAAACGTTACGTTTGACAAAGCGAGATTCTAGCTAGGTGAAAATTTTGGACTTGTCGATGATGAAAAAACCCAGTGTTAGGTGGAGTTTGTTGGAAAAAGCTTGGGCACGTGCATCGACATGGATGAGAAGGATATTTTGGCGCACTCAAGTATCTTGAAAGAATCCTAGAGAGGGGTGAATAGGGTTATAAAAAATTCTGCAATCACTTAAGGTGAAGGACGTTAGGTCTCTTAACCTTGTATAGATTAAGAGATAACTTTAACTAAACAATGTAAAGGACAATAAGAATATGAATAAAAAACTTCATTTATTCAATCACATTAAGTAGAATACAGAACAGAGTTAACCTAGTTGCTCAAAGAGCTAGTAAGGTCCTTGTAGCAACTGCTCGGTGAGTGTCTTACTAAAGGGCACTTTCAAAGGATGTTTTGACAAGCACACACCAATTTCACTTTGGTGCAGAACACACTCTCAAATCCTAGATCCTTTAAGGATTTAGAGTCTAACACGCCAATGTCCTTGGCTTACAACAAAACACACAGTCTCACAAAACGCTCAGAAAATTCTCAACCAATTTTCCAGCACTCGATTTCTTCCTTGGGATCGTTGGTCTTCTTAATCTTGAGTCTTCTTATTTATAAGCAGCTTTGAGATCCATTGGAGATTTCCCTCTTTCCTTCTTTTCCTTGAGATCTTCCTTCCTTCTTTTGATCTTTCCGATTGTTAGCAATCTTTTCATTTCTTAGAATTTCCTTTCTTTGGAGATTTTGTCATGCAATACAAAATGACATAATCAGTTTATTAATGGTGAGACTGGAAGATAATAATCACTGATCATGTTAACAAAGTTAACTTCCCTTTTCGACTGCTTCTTTTGTCTTTCACTTCAAAACTCTTCTCCTTGAGTGAAAGTCCTTGCCGTTAGGGGTGGCCACATTAAACCTAAACCGAAACTTGAACCGCAAAACCGGTAAAATCAAACCGGTAAAACCAAACCGGTAAAAGCGGTTAACCGAATTACTTTTTATGTAAACGCAATTTAGGTTAACCAAACCGCTTTGATCAGTTTTGGTTTTGGTTTTGGATTTCTCTAAAACGGTTAACTGCGGTTAACCAGTTTTAACTTAGGAAAAAAACCTCCTACTGGACTGCCTGAGTGCCTGTGTGCCGCTTGAAATTTTTTTTGTGAATTTAATGTTTTAATTTTTTTGTAGTTTGAAGCAGGAAAGTGAAAAAAAAAACCTAGTCTTCTCCTGATGTGCAACTGCGTGGGTCAAGTCTCAGATTCACAACACTCTCTTCTTCCTCTCACAGTCTCACACTCACTCGCTCTGTCACTCTGTCACTCATCTCTCAAACACTAAACCCTAGCCTACGCCTCACTTCTCTCGTCTCTCGCAGACTCGCACAGTCGCACAACCACACGCAACCCCTCACATCTCCGGTCATCAGAAGGGAGCCGCCGTCGCACAACCACACACATTCCGTCTCTCAAACACCAAATTTTGTGTATAGAATACGGTTAACCGTGTAAATTTTGGTTTGGTTTAGGTTTCTTGATTTTAAATGTGGTTAACCGCTTCCACATGGCGGTTTCGGTTTGGTTTAGGTTTCCAAATATCAAAAGCGGTTAACCGCATAATGCGGTTTAGGTTTTCAAAATCCAAAAACCTCAAAAACGGTTAACCGCATTGCAGTTAATCGTAAATGCAGTTAACCGGTTATGGCCACCCCTACTTGTCGTTGATAGAATCAATGTCATTCGCCCTGCATAGGGAGCGTTTCTACGTACCTCAAGATCAAGGTGGATTTATCAAATTAAAATCCGTGAGGCAGGGGATGCATATCTAAATCGATGGCAGACCTAGGTGGATCCCCATACAGTATGTCAAAATCTCGGACTATGTAAGTAGATGTAATAACCTATCTAAATCATGTGCGTGCCATATAACTTTCAATCTTTGTCACTTTTGCCACATAACTCTTAAATTCGTCAAAAATACCACATAACTTTGAAAATTTGTCAAAAATGCCATCAATGAGATTTTGACCTATTATAACAAATAAAATTTATTTTTATTTTTATTTTAAATTTATTATTAAATTTAGAATAGTGAAAAATAGAAGAAAAATAGGCTAATATATTAATAGAATTTTATTTTAAGGTGTTGAAGAATTAAGAAAAATTATGATATAGGGTGGTTATGTTTGTTGAATTTAGATTAATATATTAAGACCTTTTTTCTTTTATTTTTAACGATTCTAAATTTTAAAAAAATAAAATGAATATAAATTATACTTGTTATAATATGTCAAAATCTCATTGGGTGGCACTTATGACAAATTTTCAAAGTTATGTGACATTTTTGACAAATTTAAGAGTTATGTGGCATTTTTGACAAGTATTCAAAGTTAGAGTTAAAAATGATAATAAATATCAATTTTATAAGGAACAAGACACTTATCATCACCCATAAATAATAACTTTGCAAAATCTCAAGTTAAACACCACCACCATCACCGTTAAATAAATGAGTTTCATATGAGTGAACTTTAATATTTGCTTTTCTGAAAAAGGATTTCCTAAGTGATACTTTCCCTTTTAACATAATAAAGGTTGCAACAGAAGTCTAAAGAATAAATGACACTAAGAGAACACTTGAGGGCTGAGATTAAACCGCAACAAGAGAATTAAAGGCATATAGTATATATAAGTAACATCAACATGTGTTATACTGATAACTTTATTAGTCAACAGGTGGATGTACTAGCATCTATTGATCGATCTAAACCATTCAATGATGCCATTAGACCATCCATGCATGCATTCATAAAACTTAATTAAACCCTCCTGGAACCCCTGAACGGGGAGAGGAAGAGGGCCTCGTGCGCCCTGTTGAACTTGAGCTGCTGTGCCTCCGATGGCGAGATCCCGAAGGCACTGGTCAGGACTTGGACAGGCATTGCCCTAAACACGGACGTGTACCCTGCAATAGGGCTCATCATCGGGTTGCTTGTGGTCTTGAATACCACGTACTCAAACCCTCTCGACCCGGCCCTGGTTGTCAAGGTGAAGTATTGCGGGAGAACGTACATCTCTCCTTCTCTTACTCTCTCATCCATCACTGTCTGCCCGTTGTTTCCAACCACCTGAATGTGGGCTTCCCCTCGGGTGATGTACACGATGCCGTGCCCTCTCATGGCCCAGTGTGGCGTCTCCAGCGCATTCTGTGCATCCAAACAAAACATCGATTAGTCTCATGTACGTTTTAGCTGTTGGGGGAATCCAAGAGGGAGTCCACTTCAACAAAGGTCCATGATACACAAATTAAGTGAGCTTCCATCTTAAAATCAATTGACATTAAGAGGAGTAGCCCACTTGACATATATACCATGTCCTTTCTTTTTATTTTTACTTTTCTGATATGGAACATTTTTACTTATGGGTGAATCCCAACATTAATTTATAAACAATCAACGAATATGCATGATTTTATGTATGAGTAAATGGAAGACATACGGGGAAGACGTGTCCCTTGATGATGCTCATGTCCAAGTATTTAAGGATGGGGAGCTTCTGCTCGTTGACGACATTGAGTCTTCCACCATGGCGGGAGTGGAAATCGGCCTCCTTGCGAGTGTCAAGGTTGTGGCGGATCTTCATGTTGCAGATGGTCTCGTCCAACCCGTTGGTGGTTGTGGTCTCCTGAACATCGAGCCCCATGAAGCGAGTCCTCCTGCGGTAGTACTCCTCGTCTTCTTCTCTGCCAGAGACATCAGGGGAGAGGACCCTCATCTGGCCCCTCTCCACACGCACGATCAGGGTTCGGTCCTCAGTCTGCTGCATCCTCCTCATCAACTCAACTGGGACATTGAATGCGTCGGCCATCAACTGAGTGTCGAAGGCGCTGAGGATGTTGCGGAATTGGAATCTCTCGGTTCCCCTTATTCCCCTTAGACCAGGTTGTTCGATGTTTCCTAGTCCACCTGCCAAGTAGAATGCCTGCAACCCACAAAAACAAAATGTTTAACTCGAATTCTATCTAACCTTCAAATTAATTAATGCATAAATGCACCTAATTTTTTACAATACTTTTCAATAATAATTTATTAATTATAGGGAAATTAGCACAAAATCAAGCGCATCCACTTGAATACCCTCGACAACCCTCATTTCATTCATTTCCTCCCATATCATATCAACAATGAGTGAAATTTAAACTCACTATTGAAAATCGTCAAACTAAACCATTTTCAGTTATTTATTAAATGTATTGTCATGGTATGAAACCTATATATTTATAAATTAAATTAAAAAAATGATCTAATTGGCTTCTATAACAATAATAATATATATAAATAATATAAAATCACATTTTTATTTGTATCTTTTAAAATTTACAAAAAAAATGTTTAAAATATATCCAACGGATCGTTAGGGTGTCAATTTTAATCATTGGCGTAGCCAACACATTCCAAACTTCAGATAATTGATAATTAATAGTATCTGTCAAAAAAATTAGGATTTAAAATAATAAAGTATTAATTTCATAAAGAACAAGATGTCTTGCCCCAAGACACGTGTCATCACCCAGTAAGATATGATTTTGGATGTCTAATATGATACCCTGAAAGATTGGTCGAGCTGGTTGGCCTGGTTGTTGAGGTCATTAACCATAACGGCGACAAGGTCCTCATTTCCGTCGTTGTAGCACCAGTGTACGGCACCCGGTGGGATAGCCAAGACATCACCACGACGGAAGCGGTGGACCTTCTGGTGTAGGTCCTTCTGTCCACCGAAATACCCTCTCTCTTCTTCCTCTCCTCGGAATCCTTGCTGCCCCCCAGAGTGGTATGTCTCTGGGCATCCTGGGAATGACACTCCCAATAACCCTTCACCTGCACCATCCACAATCAAATCGTGCATATACGCATGTCAACAACAAAGCTAGCTAGTAATTAACTACATATATCATATTACGAAAGATCGAGATGAAAATTTAGTTAAGCAATGATCGAATTGAACCTCGTTCGATGTAGACGAGGCGGGGGAAGGGGTGGAAGTTGGGGAGAGCAAGGGAGTTAGGCTGGATGGTGACCCTCATGGCTTGAATCCCGCTGCACTGGTACTGCTCCTCGTTCTGGTCCCACATCTCAATGAGCCCTCCTTCGCAGTCGATCGTCTGGTGGGGTTGGCTCGCCGTGAGCCGATTGATCCGGCATTGCTGGGCTCGGTAGCTCAGCCTCTTCTCCGTCAGCTGACCCACTGCGCTCGCCACCGTCATGCAAAGCCATAGGGCTACAAGCATCTTTGTAGCCATGACTGGCTAAGTACTTGATTACTCAAACACTTGGTTATGTAAGAGAAGAGAGAGGAAGGTGTATAAGTACGTAGTCTGAAGGGAATTGAAGGTGATGGTGGTTATATAGGGAGGATATAGGGAGGAGAGGCAAAAGTGGGTGCGTGGTACGGCGGCGTGATCGCCACATAATAAGCCATTTCGGCATGCATGCATGCATGCAAACCAAATAGTTAATGAAGATTAGGTAACGTACGTGTTGGAGGGTCAAGAGGTGTCAAAGAGGCTCTGGTTTTACCATACATTTGGCATTTTGGCTTCAACTTTGTGATTAAACGGTGTGTATGTTATATGTATGTTTGATAGATGTAATGTTTTCAAAGTTTCCTTTACTGTTTCGCTCTTTTACTTGCCAGTTTGGGTTAAAGCGGAGTTCTACTTCTTCAACAGATTCAGATTTCAGAATGCATATGATTTGAGCTGAGTGACCTTAGACGGGGACTATTCTCTTCAAGAATTTTGGGCGGGTTGACTTGATCAACGTACTTTCAGTACTTATCTAAACGTACCATCAATATTTGATTGTCTCAAATTAGGATGGTTAATATCTATTTTAATATGTACTGTTTATCATTCATATTTTAATAATTATTAATTAATAATATTTTTTATAGTAACTATATGTATTAATTTATCAATTACAAGAGTATAATACTTATAACTAAGATAGGTCAACAAATATAAATGATAACCTAATTTATCAACTATAGTGGAGAATGCACAGTTTATATATAGTATTACATTTATAAAAAATATAAATAATTAATTATGTTTGTGTAATTTATAAGTCTAACACTCAAATTAATGAAACATATATTTATAATAATTTAAATATATAGGATTTTTGAACAATAATAATTTGAACTTTGGAGGTACTGGCTTATAATAATACAAACAAATTATTTAGACACGAGCAGTACCAATTATGGTCTTATTTTCCAGCCACAGTACACCACCGAGTTTGCACTTTAATTATGATCTAATTGTCTGAGCCGGAGGTCGGAGCATACGGGAAAAACATTAACTAACACTTTTTTGTCAATTAGGCAAATTATTGACCAACTTAGTCAAAGAAACAATTAAAGTTCTATTGTTTATTAATTATTATTATTTAGCTAAGTTGGTCAATGCTACTTAGTCGACAAAAACTGTGGCAATCAACATTTTTTTTTCACTTGCTCAAGCCTTCGACTCATACAAATAGGCAATGCGTTATCTTTTTGTACAGTTAACTACCTGTTAACTTAGTGACATATTGTTGCTGGAAAATTGGTCCATAGTTGCGGTACTGCCAATGTCCAACAAAATTATTTATATTATTATCAGGCAGTACCCTTAAAATTCGTATTATTTTCATCCAAAATTAAATTTAAATATGTTTATATTTAGTGTTTTAAGTGATTTAGATAGTTGCATTCACAAAAAAAAAATTAAAAAAAAACTCAACACTAAAAATTATAGGTGCAAGAGCATCTCTCTCTACATTCTATCTCTAAAATCTCCTATTGAAAAAAAGAACAACACAAAGTAACAACAATTCAAGGAGGAAGAAGATCACGAGTAGGGTGGAGGAAAAAAGGAGTATTTGGATCAAGAGGTGAAGCATATCAGTAATTGAAAGCATAGATAGGGGTTGAAAGAGTTAAAAAGTGAGAGAACCCTCGAGGCCTTTCTGGAATGAGGTTGGAAATATCCAGTAGCAATTGAGAACCACTCATCATACCTAAACCAACCTAAAGCGCCACTTCTTCTATGACAACCACTAGCATATTGAGGAGCCCTTCATCTCACCCAGGCGTAGTTATGGCGATGGGATGGTGATGAAGTGATCCCTCACAAAGGTGGTTGCGAGAAAAGGAAATGAAGCAGGAAACTGAGCAGAGGCTTCCATTAAGTTCTAGAAGACGAGTACACATCGGCTCTGCCCCCCCCCCCCCAACTGGCGTGAATCAAGGAGAGAGGAAGGATAACGACCGAAGTAAATTACAACTCAGCTTCTGAGGAGCACTCGAGTACCCCTAACGCTAAGCGCTAGGAGAGAAGGCCATCGTAGGTACTACTTACAAAGCATTTAATTGGGTTAGTTGTTTCAGCTTCTCCGGTAGTTGTTGGTCTATTTATAGTAATGGTTGTAAGTTGGAAAAACTAACCTTACATCCCCCGCCCCTAAACGGAAAAAACTCAAAGACATGGGTTCCCATCAATCTTTTCTTACCTCCCTCCAAAACTGAAGTCGAGAAATACACCAACACCAGCATCAACAAGGGTCGGTTGTCCGACAGGGGGCTGTGATCAATTTTCCCAATTCCCCTTTGTCCTTATCAAAGTAATAGGACCCTACCTTTCTAGATTTTTTTCTGGACCCAAGGCCCTGGAAGCCTTACCAAATCGTTATTGCCATCCACGATTTCTGGGAGCTTAAGTGGTGCATAGGCGCATAGCAGTTGTACAAGCAAGTCAAAGTGGGAAATTGTTCTTCCTAAGTGCGACTAACACTGAGGATGTCTGTGATCCACTAAGAGCTAAGAACACTTTCATTGATGGAGGACTATTTATCGTCAAATATATTGGTGAAAATGGTATACTGGAAAACATTTATGCGTTCTCCACCGCCTTATGGGTGTAAGTCGAAGGTCTGCCAGTCAAGCACAAGTGGAGGGGTGCTTTGGCATAACTCACATAGGTTATTGGCGAAGTGGAGGAGTTTGGTTTCCCATAGGAGACATCCTTCTCTAGCGAAAGAATTCGTGTGAGGATCAAGCTCGATCTAAGACAACCTTTGAACCCAAGGGTGTACATTTTGGATGATAATGGAAATCCAATTTAAGTGACGTTTAGATATGGTATGTGTTAGGGTTTAGGTTATCTATTTCCTAAACAGATACAGATTAATTGGCGAAATATTATAACAGTTATAAACAATTAATCAACACAACTGCATAGGCTTTAGTAATTATACCTGATCGCTAATTCCTGCTGAAGAAGAGGTTGACCTTCCATATTCCAACGCTGAAACCCTCTACTGAAAGGTCCACGCAGCACTCCGGGAACCCGATTGCTAGATCGACCCGATCGAGACGAATCTCAATCTAAGAAGTATGTGAGATTGTTTCGGGAAACAGAGAATGTTTCTTGAAACTAGAACTGCAAACTAAAAGAGAGAGGAACTCAGGAAATCACCCTGGTATCTCTCTAAGAGTCTTAGGCAGTTAGTGTTGAATAATCTCTCCCAGAGACCCCTTTATATAGTGTTTAGAAAACCTAGGGAAAGGGTTCAAAAACCCTAAAGGGCCGAATTAAAACAACGACGCCTTTCTGGGCCCAACACGGTCGATGTTGAAACAACACGGTCCGTGTTGGACTCCAGAAGGTCCAATTATTCGGCCTATGGACACCACGGACCGTGGTGTCTCAACACGGACCGTGTTGGGTCAACACGACCCGTGTTGAACACAATTCGGTCCGTGTTGGGCTGATTTCTCACATAAATCAATTTCCAACTTTTCTAAACGTGATACAATATCATTTAGGTTACATACATTGTTCCAGGCGACTTGTGTGACTAAAGAGGACCAAATAATATAGTTGTAATTAAACATATTTAATTACTAATTATAGAGGTCTCTAGCAAGACATATAATTACTATATTACTTTGGTTTAATCTCTGTGTATATCGAACATTGTCGGGACATTCCCAACAGTATGGTCAAGCACAAGATGGAAGGTTGCACAAATTCAACAATGGAAGCAGTCAATGGTATTATGCAAAAGTTTGTGATGTTTGACAAGAAAGGGTTAAGAGTCATCTCAGGAGAAGAGTCGATGTACACAAACAAGATCAAAGCCCATCCTCCCATATACCCATTATACACAACCAAACTAAGAGGGGGGAAGCTAGTCTGGTTCCAGGTAGCTAGAGGTCTAAACGGGCCAACAGAGTATGAAGAGCAGGAGGAAGATCATGGCAATAATGTTGCAAAGCGATGTGGGGTGGTAATTAGGGTGGATGACTCACCCTTTAATAATCTTCTAGCACCGGGAGACAAGGTCTTTATTGCACCCCAAGCTTTGCATGGGATGCATGGTAGCATGTCAACGGCTGAGGATGTATAGCAATACAAACTGAGAAGAACGAATGGGTCAGGTGAAGTACACAAGGCACTTTCTATATGAGTGCCCAACCGCCAGAAGATCTAGTTAACAGTGACCTGGCTATGGACATCCCCCTCTTCAATGAAGGCATTGTCATAATTGAGTCGGATTTTAGTGGATATGGATTTTTCGCTTAGTGGAAAAGGACCACAAAAAACAGAGACCCTGTAGTTGAACCTACCCCCCCCCCCCCCCCACTTTTATATATGCAATGCGGACAATGATACACATCTTACCTCCAGATAGTTAATAACTACTTTGAATTGTCTATATTTCACATTTGTTAACTTTTAATAATATTCTCTAATAATTATGTATATTTATCAACTATAAGAGTATATATATACTTAGGGTGATGATAAGTGTCTTGCCCAAGACACTCCTTAAATGTCTTCTCCCTTATAAAATCAATACTTATTATCGTTTTTGACCCCAATTTTTTTGACAGATACTATTAATTATCAATTATAAGAAGCTTGGAATGTGTTAGCTACGCCAACAATTAAAATTGACACCCTAACGAATGAACCCCATCCGTTGGGCATATTTTAGACGCTTTTTTGTAAATTTTTAAAAATATAGATAAAAGTGTGATTTTATACAATTTATATATATTATTATAGTTATAGAAGTCAATCATGTAATTTTTTTCCAATTTAATTCACAAATATATAGGTTTTCTATAATGACAAGACACAAAATATGTGTCTTGCACAAGACTTTTATCATTTCCCATATACTTATTTGTTAGGTCAAAAAATATAAATAATAGCTAACTTTATCAATCATAGTAGAAAATGTACATTTTATGCATAGTTTTATATTTATAAAAAAATATAAAAATATATATTTATATTGTTTATATGTTATAATAACCCTCAAAGTAATGAAACATACCTTTATAATAATTTAAATATACTTACATTTCGTTTGATGAGTGATTTAGGTGAGATATATGCATGTTAGACAGTGTCCCAATTCCATTCAGACTCAAGTTTGGAAATAAATAATTATTTTCCTTATTGATACTACTTGGGCTCCAAGTAGTTGATTTCGACTAGAAGTCTATTCTAGGGCTACTTGGGTTTGCTATAAATATTAGGTTGTTCAACCTAGTTTGGTGTGGTCAAATTATGCTCCTCTTACACACCCTTATGAGATCTCTTTTTCTATTCCACTTTGAGAGTTTTTATTATGAGATTGTAATCTCTTTATATCTCGTTACGCTTCCTTTGAGATATGTCTACTCTCGTTGTGCTATAACCGTTTGAGTTCTTTACTTCTTGATCCCGTTGTGTTATTCAGCCGTTTGGGATACCCTTTGTAATCTACTCTCGTTGTAATATGATTGTTTGAGATCTTTCCTTCTTGATCTCGTTATGTTACACAGTCATTTGGGATACCCTTTGTAATATCTCCATCATAGTGGATTTTATCTTTCTACGTAAAAATCACGTCTTCATCACCATTACATTGATCTTGTTTATTTTTTCAATAGCTATATCCCTAAATTAATTATATCTTATCCGCTTCTGCTGCAATGTTACATTCGATTCGATCCGGAATTTAATTCCTAACAAGATGTCTCAAATCTAAATCTCAATCCTAACATTTAGTTAATTTTATGAGTGATTTAGGTGAGATACAAGATGGTTAAGAATCCTCTTGTAGCAAGATATTTATCATTTCATTACACAATAATATATATGCAAAATGATTTACGTCTATTTAGTTAGTAGTAATTACAGATAACATTAGTAGTATGATACAAGCCAAAATTCGATGTTAACATTATTAAGTGAAGTCAAAAGCTCATTATTATTACAAGAGTCTTATTGAAAGCAGGTCATAGCTAACCACTGCATGCATTCAGTTAGGCAGCCTTAGCTCTACCTCGATCGATCTCTACTCTCCCCATCTTCCCAAATTCAAACCCAACATAAGTACGTACAAGGATTAAAAACAGAAAAACCTAGCCTTAGTTCATGATGCATTCATCTTCTTAACTGATGGATGATTAGCCAACCCATGCATGCATTATCTAACTAAGTTAATTAAAACCTGCCACCCTGGGCAGCCCTAAGGGGGGAGAGGAAGAAAGACTCGTGCTGCCTGTTGAACTTGAGCTTCTGAGCCTCGGAGCGGGAGATTTGGAAAGCGTTGGTCAGGACTTGGAGTGGCATTGCCCTGAACACGGACGTGTACCCTACGACTGGGCTCACCATGGGGCTGTTTGAGGTCTTGTAAACCACGTACTCGAACCCATTGCTTCCTGCCTTCAATGTACAGGTCAAGTATTGTGGCACCACGAACATCTCACCTTCTCTCACTCTCTCGTCCATCAGAGTCTGCCCGTTGCTTCCTACCACCTGCACGTGTGCCTCCCCTCGTGTCACGTATGCAATGCCGTGGCTTCTTATGTCCCAGTTTGGTGTCTCCACTGCATTCTGCACATTTTCCAAACATTAATTGTCTTATTTTCTTTGGCAATTGCCAATGTTAAGTCCGATCAAAAATGTAGTTATAAAAGACATACCGGGAACATGTGTCCTTTCTGGATGCTCATGTCCAAGTACCTAAGAATGGGGAGTTTCTGCTTGTTGACAAGGTTGAGCCTTCCACCCTGACGAGAGTAAAAATCAGCCTCTCTGCGAGTGTCAAGGCTGTGACGAATCTTCATGTTGCATACGGTCTCGTCTAACCCGTTGCTGGCAGTCTCAACATCGAGCCCCATGTACCTGGTCCTCCTGCGGTAGTACTCCTCGTCCTCATCATGTGGGCCCATGTCAGGGGACAGCATCCTCATCTGCCCCTTCTCGACCCGGATAATGAGGGTCCTGTCCTGGGTCTGCTGCATCCTCCTGATCAGGTCAACGGGGACGTTGAATGCCTCGGCCAGCAACTCTGGGTCGAAGGCAGCGAAGACGTTCTGGAACTGGTGCTGGAAGCGCTCGGTGCCACGGATGCCTCTCAGGGACGGCTGGTCGGCCCCGACAAGCCCGCCGGCCAGGAAGAAGGAGCGGAAGTTCTGGTCAAGCTGGTTGGAGGGGTTGTTGAGGTCGTGGACAATGACGGCCACAATGGGCTCGTTGCCGTCGTTGTAGCACCAGTGGACCGTTCCGGCAGGGATGGCCACCACGTCACCACTACGGAAGCGGTGGACCTTCTGGTGGAGATCCTCCTCTCCGGTGAATCCGGGGCGTTCCTCCTCTTCACCGCGGAAACCTTGCTTTCCGGTGGAGTGGTACGTCTCAGGGCACCCCGGGAATGACACTCCCATCAAACCTTCACCTGCATTATTGTATACATCAATCAATCACTAGTTAGCATGTGTTGAAATTTTTAGAGCAGCTTACTAGAAATGTAGTGGGCCGAAATTTGAAAATAAAACTTGGTAGTTTGATTTGGAAGTGGAGAATGTTACAAGGGAGCAATTAGATACATGGTGGTGGTGGGAGGAGCTCCTTATAGAAGCTTATGAATTCCACACCACAAGAACATGTCCCTAATGCCTATTTATATGTGTAGTAAGGAGGTGTTAGAATCCTTGACCTTCTTACTAATTTATCATTATTTATATTCTAAATTTTTCTTACATTATCTTAATATATCTGAAACATTCCAATATATCTGAAACATTCCATGATATTTTTTCACATCATATCCTAGTTTTTTTTATAGATATTTCTAGTAATTCTTTTCATGATTTTTCTAGATTAATATTTCCAACAGTATGATTGAAGACTGCATTATTGCACATTAAATTGATGCATAAAAGTGTGAGCAAAAGTTAACCTTGTTGGATGTAGATGAGGCGAGGGAAGGGAAGGAACTTGGGAAGAGCAAGAGAGTTGGGCTGGATGGTGACCCTCATGGCCTGAATTCCAGTGCATTGGTACTGCTCCTCATTCTCATTCCACATCTCAATAAGTCCACCTTCGCACTCGATCCTCTCCTGGGGCTGGGCGGCAGTGAGCCGGTTGATCCGGCATTGCTGGGCGCGGTAGCTCAACCTCTTCTCCGACAGCTGACCCACTGCACTCGCCACCATCAGGCAAAGCCATATTCCTGCGACCAGCTGCTTATTATTAGCCATGGCTAGGTAGCTAGTTAAACTCAATTTGAGAGGGAATAGAAGGGTGTAGTTTGAAGGGAATGTGGCGGTGGAGGAGCTGCATTTATAGGGAGGATGGAGCTCAGGACAGACAAAGCAGGTGGCCCGGCGGCGTGCATGGTTGTCGCATAACATGGCATGCATGCATATACAGATTGAGTTGGTAACGTGTGGGGTGCGATCATGTCGTGTCAAACGCCTTCTGGCTTCTGCCATACATTTGGCTTCAGCTTCTATGCTCTTTTTTGGGCATATACTCCAATTATACATGCAAATTAATTCTGCATGAGTTGTAAATTAAATACCACCTTCAGGCTACTGTGTGAAAAAATATACTCCACACTTTGAGTTTGGTGACTTCAACAATATTGCCCAACGTGATTAGTGATTACAACATTCTAGCTTAATAGTATAATTTGATTTGAGTATATATAGATTATACAAGGAAAGATTCTCACCAAAAAGCTCTTGTAGCTCAGTTGGTTAGAGCACCCGTTTAGTAAGCGGGAGGTCTTGAGTTCGACTCTCAACAAGAGCATTTTCTTCTAGTTTTGGTGCCCCAGGAAAATTTTGCATGAAGCCCGAGTACCGAAGTATCTTTGGCTGTTTTTTGTGTGATGGAAGTCCACCCTGACCCAATAAATAATTTTTTAGAGAAATTAAATGTAAAAATTATGAATTTAGTTTACAAATATGAATGTAGTAGTATAGTGGATACCCCTATTTCTAACATCTAGATCCGCCACTGATACCGAGACTAATTACACACTTTTTGCTTATATGATTTCAAACTACTCTGTGAGACAAACTTCCCTACATTCTTAATTCCAAAACCCCTCATTTAACCGCATCCTTGTGCCCTAAAATAAATGGCACACCATCATTTTGTACTGAACATTTGATATAGCAGCAGGGGTCATGATCCAGGAAACCTAAAGGGATTTCCAACCAAAGGAGTAATGGAATAAGAATTTACAGGAAAATTGAAAACAAAAATGCCTGAATTTCATTGAGAAAAGGACCCTCTAATACAAGATACAAAGGCTTTGAATCTTTGATCGACCAGACACAAACTCAACTTGGAAACACTAAAACGTTCCAAATAAAGAGATCATGTCAATTCGATTGGCACCCAATAGGAGAAAACAAATTCTAGTCTTAAAACACTTCCTTGATCCGGGCAGACAAACAGCGGATGGATCACAACTCAATTTGATCAATAGAGAGTAGTGACTTCATCATCAGTCACACATCATTGGCATCATTTATGGGACCTCCTATACAGGATACCTTTGACCGGGCTATAGTATGCTGCATCAGAACCGGGATAGGATTCAATCATCTCTAGTTTTGTGCACTAATGGAGGTATATTCTCAAGCCACAACGTCAATGCAGGAAGTCCTTCATCGGATCATCATGGTGGATTTTCTTTAATCTGTATGCCTCCATTTCTTCCTGGGACACTTCATCGTTGTAATTGACGTTGTATTTCCTCTTTCTCTCATCCTTCTCTTCTCTCCTCTTTTCATCCTCCTGAATAAAAGGTGACAAAGCACGTGAGAATCATGCAGGATGCCAATCACCTTTGATATCAAGGGAATCATAGTTAAGGGACATGCTGTGTTTAGCGCTCCATCGAAAACTAATTGCGCATTTGGGATTTGTGGAAACAAAGGGATGAAGCCATGACACTGAAAGGACATCTGTGTGTGTGTGTGTGTGTGTTGTGTAGATAGATAATTACCTTTTTGAGAGCTTCAGCCAGTTTCTTCTGGTCCAGGACCAGGTCTTCTGGCATGTCTGTTCCCCAATTAGCAAGCTTTTTCTCCTCTGTAGGTGCTGGCTTCTCTGTTGTCACGGGCATACAGTTAAGTCATCATATATTGCAGTAGAAATATGAGAATAGATAATACATACCCGAAGGATTGAAGTTCAAGCAAGCAACTATAGCCAAATTACAAATCTCAAGCAAAATAACTAAACCTGAAGCATGAGTACAAACCTTCAGAGGCTGCTTTCCGTGCAATATTAGCTTTCATAAGCTCCCCTGATGCTTCTGCAGCCTCGATTCCAGCAGCACCCGTACAATAGCTGTTCCGAATTGTTTGCCTGCAGCATTTGTAACCCCATTGGAAGTCTTTCCACCATGAGCCCCAGACACTTGTGTGGTTATTGATATACACATCTTCTTCGTATTTGCTTCTGGGAAGTACAGTCTCCTGGTGGTGGGACAAGTATAAGTCAGCCAAGAAGATAAACAGAAGTAAAACGTGACTAGAGCATTTTCATCTTCTTCCACCAAACAGCTTGGGAACAAGCGAAAACACAGGATACATACCTGTCCCTTTATTATCCGACCAGCACGGTCATATTCAACTTGTCTTTCACTTTGACCCAGAAGAAGTTCCTGGGGAATCTCCTCTTGAGTTGCAGCATTGCCGTACCTCTCCATGATAGTCTCTTTCAAGTGGGACTTCAACTTCTCTTTATTCATTTTGAAGTTCTTGTACAGCAGCTCAGCTTGAGATGGAGCTGCCTGCATGTGAACATCTTGCCCCCTCTCAAATGCTTCCCAAGCATGTAAATTGAGCTGTTGGAACTCCAAAGCTTGACCACTGAGTCTGTTATGATTATCACCCTACATTTGCAATAGAAACACATTGGGTCAAACCAACATTATACACACACACACACACACATACATATGTGTGTGTGTGTGTGTAAAACAAATAACAAAAAGTGCAATAACAGTAATTGGAAACAAAAACCTGGAAAGTAAACTCCTTTCATGTGCAAAGAATACTTACAGCATAGAACTTTTCATTTGGATCAGCATCAGGAAGAGGATCCTCACGCATGGATCGTGTCTTGGGATCGTAGTAAGCAGAATTGACATCGAGATTCAAAAGATACTTTGCTGTATCCTCCCTAATTCGCAGGTTCCTATATCACTCAAAAGTGTCAAAGTTAGAATATCTCAAGCGTGCTTAGATTAAGCAAGTAGCAGTGAAGCAGCCACAAATTTCAGAAATCACAAATCTATTATAACTTTTCAGTTTTCCCTAGCATGCAATCAACATTTGAATGTTGGCAGTGCCCTGGGTGTGAAACCAGTTAAAAGGGAATACATACACAGAACATGTCTAGGCGGCCAGAATAAACTGAATCTAGAGAAGCCATGAATGCAGCATAAAGTACATACCTTACAGTTCCAGTACTTCCACCACCAGTTGTACGGACTCGCTTTTCAACCTTGGCAAAGTCCATCTGCTTGCTCTCATCAACCTTCGCCTCATCAACTTTTAAAGCATCATCATCGTCATCACTAGAGCCACCATCCTCACCCACTTTATTGTTCTTCTCCTCAAGCTTCTTCAACTGCTGCTCCTTAAGGTATTTTCTCCTGGCTTCCTCCTTTGCCTCATATCTGTGGATGACATATGCATAACTTGCAGGATCAAAACCATTCCATCTATCACGTTTTCCATCATAATCCAGCTCAAACTCCTCGAT
This sequence comes from Portulaca oleracea, assembly GCA_029582165.1. Classification (NCBI taxonomy): domain Eukaryota; kingdom Viridiplantae; phylum Streptophyta; class Magnoliopsida; order Caryophyllales; family Portulacaceae; genus Portulaca; species Portulaca oleracea. The sequence goes on along the minus strand of CM055869.1, from coordinate 14,252,879 downwards.
TATTTCATCAGCAGCAATGCGCTTCCCTGTCCATTTTGCCCCAATTTTCCGAGGTCTCTCCATACATGACTTTGCATCATGCGTCATGGCTCCACAACTGAAGCACATAAGTCAGACAGGTCAAGAATAAGTGGCGGATCATGGTTAGAATAAGCCACATAGGATACCCTAAATGCGAAAGTCAACAAATATGACTTTCATGAAAGGATGGTTGCATGGAACTAAGCTTTAAGAACCTTTAAGGTGGATATTTAGAACATTGGAATGGATCTCTAAGGTAGATTTATCGAAGTCAGAGTCACTTTGTGCACCCAAAACAAAGCTATTGTATCCAGTATTCAGGATTCTTCCAAAATCTACAATGTAAATAAATAAATTCTGTTAGGATTCATTGGTCTCCCATGAGTTCTGCCCGAGGATAAAGTCCAAAACACATTATTTACAGAATCTCCTGAGAAATAATGGTATGAAACGTTTTCAAAAACATGAATATATGATAATACAAACCCCTCAAAGAAGTCTATGATAATTAGGACCATTATAAATTGTTCCCTACTATATGATGCCCTTTTTAGATGTTGTCAAAACACGTATCAAAATCAAAACGATAGAGGATATGAAGCTACCAGACACTATGGTTGTAGAACTCCTAAAGTTCAACTTTACATATGTCATCAGACTAGGATTTTATGATGCCGGTTAGTGTCACTTAAGTAAAACCTTCCAATGACCAAGCAGCCATCACAAAACCCTGAGCTTCTGTTTAACTAACATGCAGGGATTTTCAAAAAACATATTACATATGCACCAGTTGCAACATGCCATCATTCCCAAAACAACAGCATTAAAGAGCTCCACTCAAATGCACAGGAATGAAAACATTCAGAGTTAAAGGGTATTCACTTACTTTTCACAGGCTCCCTTTCGGTATCTGTCAGCTTGAAAACTCCTTTGACCTCTGTTATACCAGGATTTTGTGTAATTAGGGTCGGACTTCCATTTCCTTTGATGTTTCAAACTCTGCAGATCATACAAGAGAAGAATACTTGTAAACATTCAGCCCTGTGAAAAGCATTACAAAATAGAAATAGGGAAAACTAGACAGGAGTACAAAACGTACAGGTTTGTTTGAATTCAAATACCAAGGAGCAGAGGACATGTACTGTGGAATATGAGGGTTAATTTCTTTTCCATCCTCATCAACTTCAGCTGGTGCAAGCCCAGCTTTACGAGCTTCCTCTAATTCCAGCTGCTTTCTGTGGTCTTCCCTAGACTTAAATGACACTGCAAGAATAACAAATGCATTTTCATGAAATTCACATCATTGAGGATAGAGTAAAAGCATTAACTGATAGTAACACATTGTAGCTCAACAAGATAAAGTTCTGAGAGTTATTTCAGGACTTAGCACTCCACTTCTCCTATGGTATACTTACAAATGAAGATCACAAGAACAAATTAAAGCGATTAACCGATCACCGGATGAAGACTTCGTTATAATCAGTTTTACTAACAAATCACATTCCCATCCCTCGCAATCAGTCATTATTTGACTCTCAAATCCACAATCCAGAATTCCTAGCTCAATCTTGTACAACTCGGGACAAGCTGCTAAAAAGAAAAGGAGTAAAACACCATCATTCACGTCTATAATCTTGAATATTCTATCAAACCAGCAAGATAGACCCTTCATGGACTCCTACATTCTAGATACTACAGACCAACAGTCCAACATCAACCTATCCGATAACCGAGCGATCATTAAAAATGAGACGAAAAAGCGAATTGTTCCGAAGGAAGACAAATTTTCACATTTATGGCGGAAGATAGGCAATAAAACTGGCGCAAGTATATAACAGAGGAAACCCAAAAAAAAAGGCGTCCCATTCAACAATCAAACAAACAATTAACCTGAATCTGAACTATTAAACCCAGTAGAACACGATGGTTCCGCCATAACAGCAAGAAGAAAAACAAAGTTTATCAAATCCACACAAAGCAATGTGATGCATCATGCACATTGAATCAAAATAGACCAAAAAAAACGCAAGATTTCAAAACATTTGACGCAGAGTAAAAGAAGAATGAGATAAACACAAACCTGAAGCGGTTGCCATTGTCGTAAGATCGCAATTAGGGTTAAGAGAGCTTTAATTCGTAAATTGAAGATGAGTTTCCGACGAGCCGAAGGTTTTAATTTGGCGTCTCATTTTTGCGCGTCGAAGGTGCTAGAAGGAAGAGTGAGAAAAAGAGCAGTTTATATACCCCCTTGGTTTCGTGAGGATTTATAACGACAGCGATAAGTCGTTAAGACGGTTTTATACCCGGATCTGAAAGAGGTTGCAGTCGGGTGGGCTGACCCAATAACTATTTGGGCCAAGGTTGGTCTCCCGCTACACGATAATTTGAGCTGATGAGGCCTTTTCACGTATGCATCTTGGGTTATTGACTATAAAAAACAGCCCAATAACAATTTTGACCCAAAAGTCCTCTCAAAATCAAGAGGTCCCAATTTGTATTTAATAATGGAACCTTTATGGGTTAATGACCTAAAACGGACGGCTCACCAGTACAAAAGACCGTTTGGTCTTAGGAGGACGCTGGAGTCCCTATTTATGATAAATGGGGGGCCTACACTATTGCTGACTCACCCTCCTTACTCTCTCTCTACAGACAAAACAGAGCAAGGGGGATGTTGGGATGAGACGAGGATGGAGGACTGTCGAGGACTGGGAGGACGTGCTGCCGCCATCGCTGGTATTCTCTGGCAAGTTCGGCCAGAATCGCCACCGGCGAGTCAACTCGGCCGATTTTAGGTACGATCCGCTGAGTTACGCGTTGAACTTCGAAGACGATGACTCGCGAGTCGACGATGATTTGTATCCTCTGCGGAGCTTCTCGGCGAGACTGCCACCGTCTCCGGCGCCGAAGAAGGACAAAAACAGCGCCGTTCCGAGGCAGATTGCTGCATTTTCGTGATGAGCACTCGGAATTTTCGCCGACAACGAGAATGAGGTTGTGGCGTGGCTGAAATCGGATCTGCAGAGGAAATCCGAGGAGCTCTCTCCGGCGAGTTCGGCCGGAATCACCGCCGCCGAGACAACAACTCGGCCAATTTCAGGTACGACTCTGAGATTTTGTTTCTTTCTTCTTTCTTTTCCCAGACAAATGAAATTTTGCCAAGCTATAAAGGTTGACCAATTTCACTGGAAACATTTACCAATTGAATGCTCCATGGCTTGGATTATGACAAAAATAGGTTGTGAATTGGATTATATCAATCATGCTTAATTTTGGGTTTCGATATTTTTTAAAAATTTAACTTCAACTTTGTTTTTTTTTTTTTTAACATAGGTAATAGTCTAACCCATCGAGCCCCAATCTCAGGGGTATAACCCAACAGACCTTTGTAATAGACCAGGATGGGGATGCCAATGGCCCAAAGATTAGCCCCACTCCAACCCACAGCACTCTCCAAAATGGTAAGAGAGAGATGTCGTCCCAGGGTTCGAATCCTGGACACCTAGGGTAGTAGGTGGACCTCTGATTGGCACTTCAACTTTGTATGAATGTATGGAGAAAGATGAAAAATTGAAGAAGGATTTGCAGATAAGCTTGAAGAATTAGGGAATTCTGGAACCAGAAAGTTGCTGATGAAGAAGTGAAGTACCGAGCGGAAATTGAAGATTTGAGAGGCTGATGCGAATCCTTCTTCTTCTTCTCTTTCCCGCGATATCTCTATCATCTCTCACCCATTTCCTCTTTCTCTTTTCAGATCGGTTGAGAGGAGCAGAAGAAGTACAATTCGAAGACTACGTATCCACCACCATCGCAACATGCATCTCCCCGAGGGTTCATTCAAAAGTTCCCTTTCATGAGTTGTTTCTGTGAATTTCTTTGTCTTGGGTTTTTTTCTCAGCTTCCTCATCCTCCTTTTCCTCTTCTGATTCCTTCTCAGAAGAACTGCTTTCAGTTGTTTTATTGTTGGTTGAAAAATGAATTTATTGTTGGGTGAAGTCTACTCACGTTTCAAGTGTTGTAGATGGGGAAGTTAATGAATTTATTGTTGGGTGAAGTCTACTCACGTTCATATTGAACTTTAGTATACCACACATTCAACAACTGTCATTTTCAGGGGATGAAGAACAACAAGAAAGGCTCTGTTTTGCTTCGTCGATCCCGCCGTGGGTGGACTCCGGCGCCACCCAGTACGGCTCCGTTGCCGCCTCCGACGACGAAGACCCCGACCCGAGCCACGGGTTTGTCCGCCAGCCGCCCTCTGCCTCCCCTGTTCATCCCCCTTGCTCTGTTTTTTTGTAGAGAGAGAACAAGGAGGGAAGGGGGTGAGTCAATAACTCTGTGGGCCCCACAATTTCCTCTAAATAAGGACTTCACCGTCCTCCTAAGACCAAACAGTCATTTGTGCTGCTGGGCCATCCTTTTAAGTCATTAACCCAACCTCTATATTCCTTCAATTTGAGACTCCATGGTCCCTCTAGTCCTTTTGGATCAAAAGTCTTATTGGGTTGTCCTTTATAATCAATAATCCTTTATTTTTATAGACATCTTTTATGGTTACTGATCATGAAGGATGAGCCAAAATACAAATTGAAAGTGGAGAATATTGAGGATCATAAAATCCTAATTTATGAGAGAAAAGGACCCAATAATTTTGATCTGGCATGTCAAGTGGACAGTTAAATTTATTTATTTTTGGTTTTAATTGCTCTATTCTCTATCTCTTTGATTCACGCATAGGATGTCTACAAAACGAACCATGATTCACCTTTGAAGATATCCATAGATATGTACAAAAAGGCAAACCATGGTTTACCTTTGGAGACATCTAGAAAAATGCCCCGTGCTCACTCTCTCTCTTCGAACCCCAACCCCCGCCCTTATACTCCATCTCTCTCACTTCCCAAACCACCACCAGCAGGGGGTATGAGGGTGCAAGTAGTCAGAATCGAGAGCTTAAATACTTTAGCAAAGGTCAGTGATGATACCCACCATACCCTCTGTGGTGAGGAGCTTAACTACGGTTCCAAGTGAGAGCGAAGAAATATGGAAGAGGAAATCAACAAAATCCTTTCCTACTTCTGCAAAGAGGACTTAATCATATTTTTTTTCTCTATTGCAACTTCAAACGTACTTTCGTCTCTCCTATTCTAGTTGTGGATGGGTTGTGCCCGCGGTGGTGTATTTTATTATTATAGGTTTCTAATTTGGTTGAATATCAAGTTGATAACCTTGGCTTTTCGCCTCTCTAACACTCTTCTTCTCTTTCTAATGGGAAGCTTGAAAATTGGGTTGAATTGAATATCACAAATGTCGATTCGTCTGGCTTCTGGTGGTGGTTTGGGAAGTGAGAGAGAGGGAGTATGAGAGAGAGAGAGAGAGAGAGAGAGGAGGAGGCGTTTTTCCGGATGTTTCCAAAGATAAACCATGATTCACCGTTGTACTCATCTATGGATATCTTTAAAGACAAATCATGGTTCATTTTGTATATATATCCTATGCATGAATCAAAGAAAGAGAAAATAGAATAATTGAAACCCAAAAAAAAAAAATTGATTGTCCACTTGACATGCCACGTCAGCATTATTGGGTCCACTTCTCTCCCATAAATTAGGACCTCATGATCCTCAATACCCTTCATGGTCTATTTATATTTTGGACCATCCTTTATTGTCAATAACCCGTTTCCTATAGACATTTTGAGTAGGTTACAAACTGGGAACTTTGGAACTAGTTAGACAAAAACAATAAATGGGACCAATTTTAAATTACTAGATTTGTCTTTACATAGATATTATAGTCTACATATACAAATTGGAATTGGCTAAACTAGGTTTTGATTTTGTTGTCGGAATTTTGAGTTTTCACATGTAACGCCACCTATATAAGTTCTTGGTTATAAATTGTATTATCGAGTAAGTATAATATTATACTTGGTAAATATGTAGAGAGTTACTTCTTTTATTTAACACTATTTATCTCTTTAGTTAATTTTTCTGGCTTCATAATATTTGCAACATTATATTTTCAATAACTCATTTTCTCTAGTAATTAATATTCTTTTAGCTATGAATAATTCTTTAAAAGTTAAATGTGGCAGAAATGAGGATATTTCAGTGTAGACATGGTTAAGAATGATGTTTGTCGCACTAAGTTAGGGGTTGCTACTTTTGAGGATAAGCTAAGAGAAAATAGACTAAGATTGTTTGATCATGTTTATAGGAGGCCAGGAGTGCAGATGCTCCTGTTCGGAGATGTGAAAAGATTATAATATCTCCATTTTTGTAGGTGGGGCAAGCTTAGAAAGTCTATGAGGGATGTGATTAAAGGTGACTTAAAGTTTATAGGCTTAATGGAGGACATGATACTTGATAGGGGTGTTTAGCGAACTAAGACTAAGGTGGTTGGGTAAGGTGGTGACAGGTGTTGTCAGGACACGTTGTTCCCCCTCTTCTATGTGCTTGCATGTGTTCTATTCGTGTTTATGTTTTTCAGGTACACTAGTTCTTGTGGTCGATTATCAATTTTTTTTTGGAGCAGATGGATATGAGTTTCACTATATCACTTATTCTCTTGTCCTCTTACTTTTTTTCAATCGAGTTACTTTTTGTTTTCAAAAGGTTTTTTTAAAGTCAGCTGGAATCAACCTCTTCATGCAATAACATGCATGAGAGGAAGGTTGTCTACATATGAATCCCCTGAGATTTCGTATTAGTGGGACATTGATACGATTTATTGTTGTTGTTGTTGTTGTTGTTGTACCTATTAAGAATTCATCTCATGATCATAAGCGGTTCTTTCTCCTTACCGATTGTTTGAAGGCAAGATATTTTTTTTCAAAATATCATACTTTAGAAATTACTTTGACTTGTTTTTATAAAACTTTATGAGTGAGTGGCCTTACCTTTGCAAATTGCGACACCTATGACTAGAGAGAACTCTTTGCCATGCTTTGAAAGCGTTAGGTTTGGACTTGTGAGCTTTACTTGTACGACTTGAGAGTGTTTGACTCCAAATTCTTAAAGTTTAACTTGTGAGCCTTGATTTGGTTGATTTGAAAGTCTTGAATTTGCTAACTAGTAAGTCCTTGAATTTTGCTGACTTGAAAATCTTGGAGTTTGTTGACCAGGAAAGTCTCAAAATTTGTTGACTTGGGATGGAATTTTGTTTTTTAATAGTTGTATCTGAGTCTAGACACAAACCGCTTATGTACCTTAAGGGATGGATACCCATAAGCGTCAAGCCAAATGTAGTTTAAAGAAGGAGAAATGAAGATTTTTTATTTTTTAATTTTAGTCGTACATAGTTTATACTCTTGTAGGCCAAGAGTATTACAACGATAAAAATGAAATGAACTTAAAAATAAAGAGAAAGGAAAATCTTTTTTTTTGAACAGTTTAGTCTATTGTTCGTGAGCTAAATCTTCATTTTCCTGGATTTTGACTTGGTGAGAAGAAATTGTCTCGTTTCATTCAAGCTTCGTGTGAGAGTTGGTCTTGCTTTGATGACAAGTGAAGACTACAACGCGTCTCTCTACTCGCAAAGATCCTTCTGTCTTAACCTCCAACTAGGGGTGTTCACGGGGCGGGTATCCGAACCGATTGGATAATTTTTCGGCACCAAAATTCAGGCGCAAACCCCGAACCAGAATCGAAACTTCGCGTGCACAAAATCGCACTGAAAGTTTCGGGCGAATACCGATTAAAAAACCGATTAATTATAATTTCATGTGTGTCTTATTTTATTTTTAATTTGTAATTAACTAGAAATCATAATATTGAATAAATTAGTAACTACACCAAAAAAATAAATTGGGAAATGAACCATTATATATTCATTCCACTAAATTCTACAATTATGTGAATGAGTGAATATGTGAATGCGTACAAAAAAATCAGAAACTAAAAAAACTAAAAGTGAGGAGCATTGGATTTAGAGGGAAACTCCAAAATAGTGAGCCGCAGTAGCAAATTTTTAGGGTTTTTGTTCAAAAGTTAAATGGGCTAAATGAATATTAATGGGCCTAGAGTCCAAAAATTAAATTAAATTTCCAATTTTAAATTTAATTTCGGGTATTTCAGGTAACCAAAAATGTCTAAGGGTCGATCCGTAACTGAACCGATTATCCGAAAAATTTTCCGGATCGGGTACCCGCCCTGATTAAAATTGATTTTCCCGGTTCGAGTACCCTAAATTTTCATCCGGGTAGCGGGTTTCCGGATCGGGTTTTTCGGGGCGGTTAATTATGAACAGCCCTACCTCCAACGTTTAACAACGCTTCATGTGAGATGGGACGTTGCTTTGAATTTCATTGATAATTCCAAGACGACTAAATACATAGCTCTTCTCCTGGTTAGGCTGTGAACTTGTCATTCCTTCAACATTTTTTATCCTTGAAAATACAGAAGGCTTTGCTCTCAAACCATCCTGGATCCTGCTAAAGACCGATGCTTTGCGATTTCCCTAACACCCTATCTGCTCAAAGACGGATGCTTGTTTCTAGGAAGCTGACGATTCCAACGTATCGAACACGAAGGGTTGTGACTTAAGTTGATCATTCCATTCTTCATTATCCTTTTCTTTGATCTCAAAGCAGGAACCCATGTTCATAGCTGCAGCTTTGTCATCTTTTCTAAGGAAGTCCTTCGGAAAGTATTCGTCTACAATGATAGGAACACATGGGGCTTGCTCAAGCAACTAAGTCGAATGACCTTGTTGTTTCTTAATGATTTTAACCCTTTTTACTCTCCATTGAAGGTTGGGGATCCTTATTTTTCCTTTGTTGCTTTCTTTGATGGGGTGGTGGTGTTTAGACTTCACTTTGCCCCATAGTCTTCCTCTAAGAGATGATGATCCATTTTCCATCTCCGCCAAAAGTTTTTGACATTTGTTCGTGCTCATCTTGAGGAGCTTGGACTAGTCTAGAAAGAAGAATTGGTTTTTGGCATCAAACTGAATCGTCAAGAATTCATTTCTCTTGGTTGGAATCGGCTATGTTGAAATATGATTTGTTTCGACATTGTCATCTAAGTCCAATATTCTTTGTTCTTCCTCAGCTAACTTCATAATCCGCTCCTTGAATGTGATACACTTCTCTAGAAGGTGACTGATTATCCTATGATAACGACAATATATTGGGTATGTGGTTCTTCCTACTTCTTCCAGCCTTTTTGGTTGTGAGAGTTCAGTAACTCCTTTCTCTAACAAGTCATCGAGCATCTCTGACAAGTCCGAGTTTGGACATGGGTATTTCTTTTCTTGAAGCTCTTTTAGTATAGGGTACTTCCATTCAGGGACTTTCTTCTTTTCGGGTTTATGCTTTTAAATAATAAGTACTTATCATGAGATGCACTGGAAATCTACACAAAATTAGAGGGGGTTTTGACATGAGAGTTCTAGTAAAAAAAGGTTTTGAAATTCTAGGAGATATCATGTGTTTCTTAATTATATTTATATCCATTGATAACCACATATATTGATGAAATACAAGCTTCATATCAGCATATGTCTCAACATATATCTCCAGCTCAGCTTAGTTTTAATTAGTTAGTTGTTAGTTAGTTAGTTATTAACTAATTTTTCTTTCTCTTTTCTTGATTCTTTCCCGGTATAAATACCTCTATGTATATCAGCCATATCAATTCAATCATTTGTATTCTCTCAATATTGTCAATACATAAAAGTTCCTGTTCTCTGTTTTTCATTCTCAGTTTTTCATTTCTTTTGTTTTCTGGGCATTTTATCATGGTATCAGAGCTTTAGTCAATCATACTTTGATTGATTTTTTTCCTTTCAATGGAAATCCCAATTCCAATTCCAATTCCAAATGCAATACCCCTTCCAGACATTGGTCCTACCCATGTCTTGTTTCTACATCCCTCTAACAATCCTAATAGCGTTCTTGTCAGCAATCTTCTAAGCGGCAAGAACTATGGCTCCTGGAAGAAATCGATGGAGATTGCCCTCATAGCTAAAAACAAGCTTGACTTTGTCACGGGTAAATGTGTCAAGCCAAGAGCTGAATCTCCTTTGCTGTCCTTATGGGACAGATGCGACAAAATGGTAATCTCTTGGCTCCTGAATGCTGTGGAGCCGAATACTTCAGACAACATTTTGTATTCTAGCTCCTCAAGGCAAATCTGGGTAGACCTTGAGCAGCGTTTTGGCAAGTCAGATGGCACGAAGCTTTTTCAAGTAAAAAGAGACTTGTATTCCATATCACAAGGTAATCGTGATATTGCATCATATTTTACTCATACAAAACGTCTGTGGGATGAGCAAGATTCAATGGTGTCAGTTCCCACCTGTTCACATGGCATAGAATGCAATGCATACAAGTATGTCCAGGATATGCTTGCTAAAGAACATCTTATACAACTGTTTGTGGGTTTAAACGATGCTTATAAAACAGTAAGAGGAAATATCTTGATGAGTAAACCATTTCCTAATGTTAGTGAGGCATATTATGTTCTTTTGCAAGAAGAAAACCAGAGGGAAATGAGTTCATCTGCATCCATTTCATCTCAGTCTGCAGCCTTTCTATCCAACACAAGCACTAATTCTTATTATAGTCAAGATAGTGCTATGGCTAATCATGTGAATTTTCTTAATAGAGGATCAAGTCAGAATTCTTTTTCTGGGTCAAGAACCCAAGGGTATCAACCTTCAGAACAGCAATCGTATTCTAGAAATTCTGATAATCGTTATTAGCTTGAGAATTCTCAGAATGGAAGTTATCAGAATAGAAGTTCTCAAGGTTTTGGTCAAAAGAAACAATTGTTTTTGTGATTTCTGTAAAATGCAAGGACATACCGTAGATAGGTGCTACAAGCTTCATGGTTATCCTCCTAACCATAAGCAGTATAAGGGTAAAAGATTAGCTGCTAATGTCATTCTAGATCAAGGCACAGAATCTTGGAACAATGAGATTCAGTCCTCTGAAGATCAAGCTACTACAACAGCTGTTTCTTTACCACCTCTTACATCACAACAGTATTATCAGCTTATCTCTTTTCTGGATAAGCAAGCTAAAGATTCTGCTCAGCAATCTCCTCCTTCTCAGTATCATGGTACTGGATTTATGGCAGGTACACATTTTTGTTTTGTTGCTTCATTTAATAATTACGATTGGATTATTGATAGTGGAGCTAGTGATCATATTACTTCATGTCAAGATTTGTTCACTTCCTTACATCCTGTTAATTCTCCAAGTTATATTACAATGCCTAATGGTAAGCAATCAAAGATTACTCATACTGGAACTGTGAGATTAAGCGACAAGATTACTTTGAAAAATGTTTTATATGTGCCTGAATTTCAATTTAATCTGCTATCTGTTTATAGGCTTTGTCAACAATTGGATGTTAGTGTTGTTTTTCTTTAGATAACTGCATTATAAAGGGGCCAATGTTTTCAGGAAGTGGTCCTTGGTAAAGCATATCAAGGGCTGTATCATGCCAAACAGGACAATATTATGAAAGACAGCAAGAAAGCTTTGCAGAGTCAGATGGTTCTTCATCCGGATAAGAGCCTTACAGAAGCAGATTCTTGGCATTTTAGATTAGGTCATTTGCCTTTCAATAAGATGAAGTGTATAGATTTGTTTTGTGGAACTAAGAAAGAAACGATTTGTTCAATTTGTCCTAAAGCCAAGTTACACAGGCAACCTTTTCCTCTTAGCACTTCTAAATCTTCAAGGATTTTTGAGCTTATTCATGTTGACATTTGGGGACCCTATAAATGCTCTACATACAATGGTTTCAAGTATTTTTTGACTATTGTAGATGATTTTTCTAGAGATAAAGCATACAAACTTTATGATCTTGAGAACAAAAGGGTTTTTACTTCTAGAGATGTTGTGTTTTATGAATTTTTCTTTCCTTATCATAATTCAAATGAACCTTCAGATCTTCCTTTGCCTTTACCTGTTCAAAATGAAGTGTATTACCCAAATTATAATCAGCAACAACAACAAGTTGTTGATCAACAACAACAACAACAGTTTGTTGTTCAACAGCAACAACAGCAGAGTTCTCCATTTCAGCAGCAAGTTTTAGACAGTGAGCAAATCCAACAGGATTCTTTAGGCTCAGGTCATACAGATCAGTATACTACTTTGAATATTGATAATTCTGATGTCAATTATTCTGGTGAAATAGAGCAGGTTCAACAGGATCAAGTTCCTCAAATGACTCAAGTTCCTCAAATGCCTTCAAGGAGGTCTGTTAGAAGTCATAAAAGGCCTGCTCGATTGGAAGATTATCAATGTTTTTATTCAAAAACAAATTGGTGTAATATGGTAACCTTTTCTTCTAGCTCTTCTGCTTTGTTATCAACCTTAGAAGAATTTCCTGACCCTGAGACTTATGAGCAAGTTGCAAGTCATCCAGGTTGGATTCAAGCTATGGAAAAAGAAATACAAGCTTTAGAGCAGAATAAAACCTAGGATGTAGTAGATTTGCCTAAGGGAAAAAGAGCTATTAGTTCTAAATGGGTATATAAAACAAAGCTCAAAGCTGATGGTACCCTAGAAAGGCTTAAAGCTCGCTTGGTTGTAAGAGGATTTACTCAGCAGTATGGAGTGGATTATCACAAAGTTTTTTCACCTGTAGTATAAAGATGACTACTATACGATCTATAATGGCTTTGGCAGGAGCTAAGCAATGGGATCTATTTCAATTAGATGTAAATCATGTCTTTCTTCATGGAGATCTTGATGAGGAAGTGTATATGCAGATGCCTAAAGGAATTTCTAATCCAGATAACAAGGTTTGTAGGTTGAGGAAATCTTTATATGGATTGAAACAGGCAAGTAGACAATGGTTCACCAAGTTGAAAGACACTCTTGTCTCCATGGGGTATTATCAATCCAAGAATGATTATTCTCTATTTCTTAATAAATCATCTTCTAATATTACTATCATAGCTATATATGTGGATGACATTTTGATTACAGGTTATGACATCAATGAAATACAAGCTGTCAAAGAAACATTAAATGAAAAATTTGGAATCAAAGATCTTGGCTAGCTTCATTATTTCCTTGGGCTTGAAGTAGAGCAACTTCCAGAAGGAATTCTTCTGTCACAAAGAAAATTTACTAGATAGTTGTTAAGAGATTGTGGTCATCAGTTCAGAAGAAATGCTTCCACTCCATTGCCCTTGAATTGCAAGTTATTACCAGAAGAAGGAGCTCTCATTCCTGATGCTACTGTCTATAGGACTCTAGTCGGAAAACTCAATTTCCCCACTCACACAAGGCCTGATTTAAGTTTTTCTGTACAATATCTAAGTCAGTTCTTGCAGAACCCGAGAGAGCCTCATTATCAAGCCCTTCTTCACACCCTCAGTTATGTCAATGGCACATCAACGCAGGGTATACTTCTTAAGGCATCTCCTCAGCTTACTTTGCAGGTTTTTTTCGATTCAGATTGGGCAGCATGTCCTGTAACTAGAAGGTCTACTACAGGCTATCTCCTTTTATTGGGATCATCACCTATCAGCTGGAAGTCTAAGAAACAAGGAACCATATCTAGAAGTCCTTCAGAAGCTGAGTATAGAGCAATGGCACAGGCAGCAGCAGAGGTAACCTGGGTTGTCCGATTGCTCGAGGAACTTGGAGTGGATTCCTTACGGCCTGTCACTCTCAATTGTGATAATCAATCGGTCCTTCACATTGCCAGGAATCCTGTGTTCCATGAAAGGACCAAGCACATTGAAACTGCCTGTCATTTCACAAGGGAAAAGGTCTTAGATGGTCTCAATCATCTGAATTATATGCCTACTGCTGATCAATTGGCAGACATCCTAACAAAAATATTGCCTAGTAGTCAGTTCAATGATTTGTTGTCAAAGCTTGGAATGGTGAATTCTTCATTCCATTCCAGCTTGAGGGGGAGTGATGAAATACAAGCTTCATCTCAGCATACGTCTCAGCATATATCTCCAGCTCAGCTTAGTTTTAATTAGTTAGCTGTTAGTTAGTTAGTTATTAACTAATTTTTCTTTCTCTTTTCTTGATTCTTTCCCTGTATAAATACCTCTATGTATATCAGCCATATCGATCAATTCAATCACTTGTATTCTCTCAATATTGTCAATACATAAAAGTTCCTGTTCTCTGTTTTTCATTCTCAGTTTTTCATTTCTTTTGTTTTCTGGGCATTTTATCATATATCACTCCTAGATAACTGCACTACTAGCCATTAATATAAATACAAATAAGAGTCAATCATTTCTTACTTGAGTGATAAAAGATCTATTTTCTATTCCTATGCTCAAGGTTTCGAATTTTAAGAGAGCATTTCCTTCTTACCATTTTAGAAAATGTCACATGTAGAGTTAAGACCGAGCTTTGAGCCATTGGCACATATAAACATTCATAATCCACTTTCTTTCATACAAAAAAATCTCAATATAAAAAACCTCAATTAGAGGGAGCTTAAGCTTATTATTTATACATCTTAAATTGTTGCATCAGAGTAACGTATACGTCGTTTCCACTATAAATTAAACTTTTGATTAAATTAAATCTTTGCGCATTCAAAGATTAATATTCCTACTAGTAGAAGAAAACATGATAAACTACGAATAGACAATATTAATAGGCTATTTTCTGACAACAAACTCAGCTAAACAATCGGTGTTTCACAAGCAATTAAAAATTAAATTTAGACAGACACCCCATAGCTCAAAGATTTATGGCATTGATGTAGTGACATCAGTCAGTCCATATATTTTTCGTATCATATCAGTGAGTCTTAATTAACCAACACACACGAGACCTACTGACAACAACAAAGCTGCCAAACTTTGATTAATTATTTTCAAGTTCAGAATATCCTGTTTCCATATACCTTCCTAAAAAAAAATAAAAAAAAATCACATCTTTTGATATTACAATTGCTTGATTGTTGATTTGTATTATTATCTCTGCAATAAAAGCCCTTCCAAGGCGGCTTTTTTATACGGTTGGTTACGGTTAATTGCGGTTTGAAGGAAAAGAAATGTTATAGATTGTGGTGAGTTGGAAAAAGTTGTGGTGAATTGTGGTGGGTTGAAAAAAATTCTGGTAAGTTATGGTTTAAATAATTATAATTGAAAAAAGTGAGATGAATTAAAATTAAAAAGTTAAATTGTGTTGTGTTATGGTAAATTGTGGTGGATTGTAATAGGTTGTGGTGGAATATGAAAAAGTATAGGAAAATTGGAATCTAATAAACCAAACTTTATGTCCATTTTGATTTAACAAACCAAACTTAACTTTTTGTTAATGACAAACTGTACTTAACATAATATTTTTCTTTGTGAACCTCCACCAATTTCCGGTTAGCGGAAAAATGATATTGAGGTTTGTTTGCTGATTGAAATGAACCTAATTGAAATGAACAATGTATTGGAAGAAAGGCTCGAACAGTTGTTGTCTGAAGTGACAAGAATGGGAAATGAATTACAGAATGAGGGATGGGAGTCAGAACTTTGAGTGTCTGGATGAAGAAAATGTGAGGCTCAGAAGTCAGAACCGAGCTTGACAAGGAGAAAAAGAAGAGGAAATCATCTTCATTTTCCTTTTAGTTTTTGCTTATAAAACACTCCACTTCAGCAGAAAAAAAAACCTCCATGTCATTTTTCCGGTAACCGGAAATTGGTGGATGTTCACTAAGAAAAATATTATGTTAAGTACAGTTTGCCATTAACTAAAAGTTAAGTTTGATTTATTAGATCAAAATGGACATAAAATTTGATTTATTAGATTCCAATTTTCCAAAAGTATACTGCAATGTAAAACCGCAACCAATCAATCAAATTAAAAAATAGGGTCTAACCAGATATTCTTATACTTGCATAAAGAAATGTACATATCTTTACCTTTTAATCATTCATCAACGCTCCTTTCGATTATTATAAATAAAAACCTACAACTAAACTTTCTGAAAACTTAAATAATGGAAAATACAATGATGACCGGAGTTCAGATCACAATGCATGTATTAATTAAATTTAAGGTCCACTTGTGAAGAGCAAAACGACACGTTTTAATTGTATAATTGTATAATTTATTAAAGCTAAACACCCAATTGAGGGTGCAGCCAAAACAAATCTCCATAAATCCATCTGCTTTAATAAGGAATCTCAATAACCAAATCCTCCTTGAAATTTGATTTGCTTACGGAGTATTATAATAGTGCTACTAGTAACAATGTAACTTTTCCTCTATAAAATATTAAAATAAATGTATTCCCTCGTCTTCATATTAGTTGTTATCTTTAGAAATTATGCAGTCAAATTTTAATATTTCTTACCATAAATTTCTTAGTATATATAATAAATTACTACTTCCGTTCTTTTTTATCTGTCACCTTAAAAATTGTGTTAAAAACTTTGACTGTTATTATCTTAATTTGTATAATAATTCATCATATAAAATTGATGTCATTAGATTTGTAATAAAAAAATATTATTAAAAAAGTATAATATTATAATTTTTCATAAAAAATTTATATTAGAAAATATTAATTAATGCAATGAAAACCATAAATGACAGATAAAAAAGAACGGAGAGAGTACCATTTAAAATTATCGCTAACTGTTATATTCGTAATGAAAAATACTATCATAAAAGTATAATATTATGCTTGTTAATAACATATCATGTAAGAAGTTATCCAAAAAATCGCTCGGAGGTACCCCAATATTTGAGAAAACTATTTTTCAGTACCCCAACTTTTTACAACTCATTTTGAGGTACCCTTAATTTTTGGGTTAGTAATTATTAAGTGTTTTCCGGATCATCAATTTTATTAAATGATCGAAATACCCTTGTTCTTCCATTTTTGAAGGCATACCCTTGAAGAAGAAGAATAAGGGTATTTCGATCACTTAATAAAATTGATGGCCGGAAAATCACCAATTAATTACTAACCCAAAAATTAAGGGTACCTCAAAATGAATTTTGAAAAGTTGGGGTACCGAAAAATAATTTTTTTCCAAATATTAGGGTACCTCCGAGTAATCTTTTGGGAATTATCTATTAAAAAGTGAACATAATAATTATAAAAGTCAAAATTATGACAATTAATATAAAACTAATGGAATAAATAACATGATGATTCACCCCCTAAGAAAAAAAAATTTTTGATAAATAAATGTAATAATAAATAAATGTTGCTTTCGAAACAACGGTGTTCTTTAGCTGTAATGCTCAGCTCGTGGTCATTTTAACATGAATTACATAAATACTATTTTAGGTACCCTTCTTTTATATGGTAAGTTTACGGTGTCGTAATTGCGGTGCGATAGATTGCGTTGAGTTGTGGTGAATTATGGTAATTTGTGGTGGAAATAACAAAATTGGTGTTGAAATGTTTTATAATTATTTGAAATTTTTTTATATTTATTAAAAAGGTATATGGAAAGGTGTGGTGGATTATGATGGATTGTGGTGAGTTGCGGTGTGATGCGGTACCGCACCGCATGGTACTGCAAAAAAGAACGGGGCCTTAATATTTCAAAAAAATACTCGGAGGTACCCTAACTTTTGGTGAAATGTTTTTAGGTACCCCAACTTTTCAAAACTCATTTTGGGGTACCCTTACTTTTTGGGTTAGAAATTATTAGGTGTTTTTTCGATCATCAATTTGGTTAAATGACCGAAATACTCTTGTTCTTCCATTTTTTAATAAATACCCTTATAAAAGAAGAATAAGGGTATTTCGGTCACTTAATAATAATGATGACCGAAAAAGCACCTAAAAATTTCTAACCCAAAAAGTAATGGTACCTTAAAATTAGTTTTAAAAAGTTGGGGTACCGAAAAATAATTTCTCCAAATATTGTGGTACCTCCGAGTAATTTTTTGTTAATATTTCCTCTGTTCCATATTAATCATTGTCTTTAAAAATTTGTGTAATTAAATTTTAAAATTTTTGACGATAAATTTCTCAATCTATCTATAAATATATAAAAGTAATATGTTCCAATTTTGAAATCGTGAGCTGTGAGTGAATTTCGGTCTTTCTAGCCAATGAGAATTTAGAAAAATAAAAATCAATAACCACTTTTCCCGCCCATAAAAAAAATATTTTACCCAAACTCAAACTCTAAACCTTTGCAGTTATTATCCCTTGTTTTTTTCAGTTATAACCACCTCTAATATTTGATTTTATTATCCTTTGATTTTTGTAGTTATAACCACCTTCAAGATTTGATTTTTTTTTTTCAATTATAACTTCTTATATTTGTTCTCATCAACAGAGATAGACTTCTAAGCAGTTTTAAAGTCGTCTCCCCATCTCTTTCCTTTCACGCCCCTCTTTGTCACACTCTTCTTTTCAAACTTGCCAAAACGCTCAGTTTAGAAATCATCATTCCCATTCTATGAAATATAAAGTCATCATCGTTGTCTGATTGTCGGTGCTTATTCGCGTTTTGCATCATCATTGCCTGATGACAGGATGACGTTTGGTGAGGGTGATGATCACGACTTCCCTAATACAACTCTCAAATTATAAATGTTGAAATTAAAGTCGTAAACTACTTCCATTTTGTTGGTTAATCTGGAAGACAATTGGTCCAACTTAATAAAATGTCAAGCATCAGTGGTATTTTGAAGGGGTCTTGACAAACAAAATTTCGTAAGATTTTGGTGTTTACATAGTTTATTTTTGTTTTCTTCTTAGTTTTTTTTCGTGATTTTCCTTTTAATTTGTTACTTTATAGATGTTGATTCATGCATGTTTCATGCATTCTGATAGTGGGTGTATATGCTTTTATGGTTCGTAAATTCGTGCTAATTTCAACCCATGTTGTAGGATGTATTAGTATTGATCTGAAGATAGCAGTGGTATTACCGTATTATGTTATAGGCTCGAGTTTCTTATTATAAATTTTCTTTTAGTATTTGAAGCAAATTCTCTATTATTATTTGACAAATTTTTGAGCATTAAGCACTTCAACTCATTTAAGATTTGTTCATTCGAGTATTAGTATGGTAATTGGCCCAAGATTGGAAGGAAAAACAGTTGCACAAAGAGGTATGTGACTTTCACACATAAAATTCAATTTATATAATTTTTTAATGTAATTATATAACTGAATAAATGATAAATTTTAATTGTAGGTGCAAGAAGTATGACATGATTCATCATTGACGCCACATTATTCAACATACGTAGCATATAATTTTCTTTGGAATATTTTATTATGTCATTATTTTATGTGATGATATTAGTTTTACTTTTCTCCTTCAAAATTTGTACATAGATTATATGTTAACCAATGTCTAATGATATTATTTATGTATTTTATGTGATGATATTAGTTTTACTTTTCTCCATGAATATTTATATTGTTGTTATCTTCTTTTTTTTTTGTACTTTTTAATACACCTGTAAATCACGAGTATTATTATACTTATTGCGAGTAAATATGTATTATACAATTTACACCTATGAGTTTTCATTATAATTTTTATATACATTTATATTATAATTGTCTTTTTAATTATTAGACATTTACTTTTGGGAAATTCCAAATGGTAGGCACCAATTATGACTTATTCCAAATGGTGAATCCCTTTTTTAAATATTCCAAATGGTAGACTTGATAACAAAAATATTCCAAACCATAGGCTTATGAGTAAACTGTCGTTAGGAATTTCAAAAAAAAAATGGTTTGAAACTCAAACCCAGTCGCTGAAAGAATCCACTCTCAATAAACTCTTCTTCTTCCCGTGAAAGTCTCAACACATGTCAAATTAGCCGATGTCCCTGCGGTGACAGTGACTGTGGCTTCCCCCATCAGAATCTCGCCGGCGGTGGTCGCTAGTCTGTAGTCGACGTCCTGTTACAGTCATCAGAATTTCCCGATTGGAGGCGAATAGCACGAATGGCGTCTCGAACAGAGGTTGAAGTCGGGGATGAGGGAGGACGGTGTCTGCGGCTGCGGTTGACGGAGGGTGGGGCAGAGCAGGCGGCGAAGAAGCGGCGGTGGTGGCGGGATGAGAATGAGAGTGGATGGAGGAAGAAAGTAGAGTGAAAGAGGTGCTTCCATTGATGGGTTGTATGACTCCATATCTTCACTGCCTGACCCTCCATCCCACACCCTTTTCCCAAGCTGATGATGCTACAAATTCAAGAACCTTATACCTAAAAAAAAATGGTTTTGTTTCATGGGTAAGCCATGGAAGACCCAAACATTCGTGATTTGACTCCAATTACTGCCATCAAGACACTCAGAGAAGGAGATTATCATGGGAAGAAGAAAAATTTGAGTTCCGACATCAAGCCACCGCCAAATTTTTTCCTTTTTTTTTTTTGAAATTCCTAACGGCCGTTTATTCATAAGCTTACGGTTTGGAATATTTTTGTTATCAAGTCTACCATTTGGAATATTTTGAAAAGGGGTTCACCACTTGGAATAGGCCATAGTTGGTGCCTATCATTTGGAATTTCCCTTTACTTTTTAATATATCCGTGCATAGCACGGGTTTTACACTAGTATAATGAATTGCAATATAAAATTATCACTATTAGATTTGTAACGGAAAATACTATCAAATATAATATTATAATTGTTAATAACATATTACGTAAGAAATTATCAATCGAAGAGTGTAACATTGGAGAGCAGTAAAATGAAAATTATGATAATTAATATGGAACGGAGGGAATATTTATTTAACATGATATATTTAAAAATATCATAATATACTATATTCATATGAAAGTATTTTTATATGACAAATTTGATGATGTTGATTTTATATTTTAAACTATTTAATATATTAAATAGCTAGCTAGTCAAAGGCTCTATTTTTTTTTTTTTGAAAAAAAGTCGCCAAACGAGTGGACTAGCTATTATTCATTGATAATCGAGAAACATCATCAAGGGCCAAGGATAGAATTTCCTCGGGTCCCTCCTCCGACCAAAAGCGTTCAGAGGTGTTATAAGGTTGAAGATGGGCTAAAGAATGAGCAACCCGATTCCCCTTCCTTAGTACATGATGCCAAGAGATAGTAGAAAAGGAGGTAGCTAACTTAAGAATTTCTGCAACTAAAACACCCATTACACTGGGTCCTGAAAATTTGCCTCTGATTTTATGTATCAAGGTTAAGCAATCACTTTCAACCATTAGCTCCCTGAAGCCTTTGTCCCACGCTGCCTTCAGACCAAAGAGACAAGCTTGAGCTTCTTCAATCTCCGCATTCGAAAACCTCGCTGCTTGTTTGGAACCTGCTGCAACCACTGCTCCACTGGCGTCCCGAATGACGAATCCCCAGCCTTTTCCCCATTCTCCCAATTTCGCAGCATCGAAGTTCAGCTTCCAAAGCCCAGTAGGAGGGACGGCTTGGTAATCCTTGAGTGTATCTTGTACTTTGTTCCAGGATACATGTTGTATTTGTGCAGTAGCTTTCACGGAAGGGACGGCTTGGTAATCCTTGAGTGTATCTTGTACTTTGTTCCAAGATACCTCAGCAGGGATTTGGGAACCTTTGACAATAAAATTATTCCTCCCATTCCAGCACTGCCAAGCTACAGCGATGAAAGTTGCCATGTCTTTTTCATCCAACATCTTCATGGCTGCATAAATATGATCGATTGTTGTTTGGAAGGGCGGCGACCAAAGTGCATCATCTAATCCACTTAATTCCCAAACAGCAACAGCGGGTGGACATTTGAAGATGCTGTGATAGTTTGTCTCGATGCAAAAACCGCAAATTTTACAGTCAGCATCAACAGTTTTGATTCGTCAGTTGATTGCGCCTACAGATGGTAAGATTTCATTACATAATCGCCAACCGAAAGATTTGATTCTCGGGGGAAGTTGCAAATTCCAGATTTTCTTCCATATGCGACTGATAGTTTCTGAGCTTGAACAAACCAACCGAGATTGCTTTGAGTTTTGTAAAACACGGTAACCAGCTCTAACACTGTAGTTCCCGTCTTTTGTGTCATGCCAGGCTAGCTTGTCATCAGGCCATGAGGGGCAGAGGGGTAGGGAGGATATGGCTTCCACATCATACGGGATGAAGGTTTGTTGGAGAAGCTGATTGTTCCACGTACCCCTACTTTCGTCAATGAGGTCACTAACGTTCATCACCGTATTATTATTCGGTTGTTGAGTGATAATTTTGAAGGTTGGTTCACGGATCAACCATGGGTCCTCCCAAATTTTTATTTGCCTCCCATTTCCCACAGTCCATCGCAAACGGCTTCGCACTAAATCCCGAGCCTCCCATATGCTGCGCCAGGTGTAACTTGGTCTATGACCCAAGTTCGCTTCCCAAATGGTTCCGTGGGGATAATATCGAGCACGAAGAAGTTTG
Source organism: Portulaca oleracea (assembly GCA_029582165.1). Classification (NCBI taxonomy): domain Eukaryota; kingdom Viridiplantae; phylum Streptophyta; class Magnoliopsida; order Caryophyllales; family Portulacaceae; genus Portulaca; species Portulaca oleracea. The sequence continues at coordinate 14,230,536 of CM055869.1, read as the reverse complement.
GCAGCCAAAGAAGTCGGGGATTGCCAAAGCCTCCAGCACTGTTTGCCAAGGAGCGCCGTGTTGAAATCTTCTAAGCTTCTAAAGCCCATGCCTCCTGACTCTTTGCTCAAGCACAAAGATGACATGCTTTTCCAATGCATTTTCCGAGCATTTTGCTTGGAGCCCCACCAATATTTTCCAATGACTCTTTGGATGTCTTGACACAATGAAGTGGGTAATTTAAAAGAGTTCATTGCATAGACTGGAAGGGCCTGCGCAACAGCTTTGATGATGACCTCGCGCCCCGCCCAAGATAGAAAACGATCTTCCCAACAATTCAGACGCTTAGCCACCATGTCTTTACCACACGACAGGCTCTTGTACTTCGATTTGACGATGTGCGTGGGAAGACCCAAATATTTATCATGGGACAACACCTCTCGGATTTCCATAATAGCAGTTATCGCTTGACGTCTAGCAGGGGGGCATGCTTGTGGAAGACTACGTTTGTTTTGCCATAATTAACCTGCTGACCCGAGGCCCCTTCATAAATGCGCAACAACTTTTTGACCTCCCTGGCTTGTTGTTCAGTAGCTTTGCAAAAGAGGATCGTGTCGTCTGCGAAGAGAAGGTGGGAAATAATCGGGGCATTGCGGCAAATTTGTACCCCCTGTAGCGTTCCTATATCAATGGCGTGCTGGAATAGAGCATTCAAACCTTCTGTGACAATTACGAATAAAAAGGGGAAGAGCGGGTCACCTTGACGTAAGCCTCTTGAGGGGGTCACAAAGCCACGAGGATTCCCATTGATGAGGAAGGAGAACGTTGGCGACTCAACAAACTTCATGACAGTTTGAACCCATGTCTCACAGAAACCCAGCTTTCTCAAGATACCTTGAAGAAATCTCCATTCAACTCGATCAAAGGCCTTCTTCATATCCAGTTTTATAGACATATGTCCATTTGCCCCGGAGTAACAGTGGATATAGTGAAAAAGCTCATAAGCAACTAAGACATTGTCACTTATGAGGCGATCTTTTACAAAACCGCTTTGTGTCTCCGAGATGATATCCGGTAAGACGGCTTTCAGACGATTTGCCATAGTTTTGGTGGCAATTTTGATCAGCACATTAGCCAAACTAATAGGGCGGAAATCATTCACCGAGTTTGGGTGCTTAATTTTCGGAATCAATACCACATATGTGTGGTTAATCCCTTCTGGAAAGGAACCTCCATTGAGCATATCAATCACAGCATTTACCACGTCCCCACCGATGATGTGCCAGAATTTCTGATAAAAGTGAGGGTTTAGTCCGTCAGGACCCGGAGATTTACCAGGGTGCATTTCTAAGACCGCAACTTTAATTTCTTCGGAAGTGTATGGAGCTGTAAGTGCTGCGTTCATTGTGTTAGTCACTTTGCAATCCACCAACTGTAGCAGTTCTTCCATAGCACTTGCACCTTCTGATTGATACAGGGCCTTATAATGCTCCACAAAGAGCTTCTCTATATCATCTGGGTTCGTGACAATACATCCATTAGAATCTGTCAAGGCAGTAATGGTGTTTACCTTTTTTCGCCCGGATGCTTTTCGGTGAAATCATTTGGTATTCTTATCTCCAAAGGCGAGATAATCTTTTTTGGCTCTGTTTTTTTTATTGGTTAAAATCAGGTTTGAATGGATTAGATTAAATTTGATAATTTATGATGCTTTTTTGGAAATTGTGTTTTTAGAGAGGTTGTTTTTTTGGAGAATTATGTAAGGTTTAGATTAGATTGAATTGGATTTGATTTGATTGAATTGGATTGGTGAGAGATACCAATCCAAAGAACATGGTCAAAGTTTACAAAATATAACTTCATGTACTCAATAGCTACAAATATTAAGGAAACATAAGGTGATTTTTATTAAATTTTATGAAAACCAACCCTACGCGATAACAATATTTTCGATGACAATTTCTACTGCTTAGATAATTACATAAATTAAGGATATTTGGGTATTAATATATTTGATACTGTTGAATAATAATAATACTCTATATAAATTTTTTGTATAATAATATAATGTCCTTTTGGGATGGGCGGTGTATACAAATTATATGAGATTATTATTTGACAATTATATATCAAAATTTATCCTAAAATTGTACTGAAAATCAAGTATTACAAAGTACAGTATATTATCATATAAGAAAATTATTTGATGCATTATTGTTCAAAGTCCCCAAATTATAATATGTTAGTATCCAAAAACTCACATAGGAAAATTTGACAGGGAAAATTATTTTCCTTATAAAACCATTTTCTTTTCCAACCAACACACTCTAAGCTTATTTAACCACGTTGTCATTGTTGTGGACTTATTAGAGTTCTTGTTTAAAGAAATGGATTCAAAGAAGATCAATTTATTAGTCTCGAAAAAAAATCGGATCCAGATAAATTTGGATCGGACAAATTTGGAAATGTCAAAAATTCAGATGAGAAATTCATGTCCATACTCAGTTTAATTTCGAGTCGGATAATTCAGACGAAACTAAATTTAGATCGACATCAGGTGCGGACAATAAAAAAGAGAAATTTTATATTCGAATATTCATTCAATATCAAAATATAGACGAAGAATCTGTCATATTTGCACAATTTAGATATTCCAGATCAGATAAAATTTTGGACAAAATTTTACTAGCTCTAGAAATGATGATTCATGTTGATATGAGTAAGTGACCATCGACATATCCCACCTTTTGCTCCCAGTAGTATGCAGAAACATGATTTTGACAAGTAAACATTTTAAAAGGTATCATAAAATTGTACTTATACCACACATTGGCTAACACCTTAATCTGGAGATTGAACAAGGTCTTATTTTTATGCAAGCGGTATTCCAAACAAAGGATTCTGTTCTGTGTGCATCAAGGCCATCGCAAAACATGCTGTAAGACACCATAAGTTACAAACAAGCCCAACGAGAGCCAGCCTAGCAAGCAAATTGCCATTCCACCCATATCTTCTCAACATCCACCCCAAAATTAATGAACCAAAAAACGAACAACCCTCTAACTAATCAATGTGAAACCCGAGACCTATAACGCTATTTCCGAAAACTCGGGCAATTCACTCGACGTTCTAGACAACAGATTCCGCCAGAAAAAATCCATCTCGTCGCCGTTAAACTTGGACTCGAAATCAAGCATGATATGGTCCGATGAAATGCTGGGATCGTAGCTGGTAGACACAGCGGTATCTTCGATGGACAAAACATCCATCCAGAAATCGTCGTTAATCTCAGGCAAATCTCCAAAACACCCACCCACGATATCCTTGCTGCTTCTGTTGTCATTTTCACTCGTAGTAGTACTACTCGTACTCGTTGTCGATGTCGACATTTCACTCGTACTAACGCAAGGCTCGTTCTTCACTTGGCAACGAAGCTGCCCTTCATAATTATTACCCTTACTGTTACTATTATTATCGTTATTGCCCTTGTCGTTCTGGGAACTCTGTGAGTACATGCAATTCACGTGCTCCACATCCACATCGGGCTCTGCTTTCAGTGGGGACCCACCCTTTTTGGACGCCTTGGATTTCCGTGTCCGCTTTCTAGCGGGTTCGGACTGGTCCGGACCCTGGTCCGGATTTGGGAGGCGCTTCTTCAGATGGGTATGCCACACGTTTTTTATCTCGTTGTCGGTCCGACCCGGCAGCTTGGCCGCTATGGCTGACCACCTGGATTTCCAAAAGATTTAGGACTGCTCATTAGAATCATTGCTACTGTATTCTTTTTTATTAAATTATTTGACTATTTGAAGCAATTTGCAATATTTTATTTATATAAGTTATAATAATAATGTGATTTGAGATGAATAAGAGGAATTAATAATGGGAATATATAGGGGTGAGAGATGATCAGGAATCTATTCATGTTTTTGCAGCCCACATGATTTTACTAATTGTGTACACGACAAAAATTGGGCCACCCCCCACTTCACTGCTTCGTGAATCAATTATCATTTTCGACTTAAAATATTTGTATTCTTTTTGAATAATCCAACGGCACTAGCTAGACTACTTGTTTTTTTCACTCTTTTATTATTATTTTTGTCTCCATTGATGTAAAATTCATAATTTTCCATAAATTATTCTTGCATATTTTTCTTCTATTCAGTTTTTTGAGGGCGTTAGAAAACGAGCAACAAGAACATGAATCCCTTCATTCTGTATTAAATGTACTTTTTTAAAATTATGTAGTTAAATTTTAAAAATTTTAATTATAAATTTATTAACAAATACAATAATTAGCTATATAGAATTATTATCATTAAATTTTTAATAAAAAATATCATCTTAAAAATATAATATTGTTATTATTAATAAAGTATTCGATAAAAAATAACTCATCAAAAAGTGATATGTCAATTAAGTGATAATTGTTTTGTAATGGAGAGAGTAATTCAAGATTAGACAATCTTACATGATATGCTACTCCCTCCCTCTCAAATTAATTAACATTTTGGTAAAATTTTAACCGTTAATTACTCATAAATTATAATAAATTACAATATGAAATTATCGTCATTAGAAAGATATTTTACTAAAAAAGTAATTTCATATTTTAACTCATTATAAATTGTAAATAATTAACAATAAAAATTTAGTTAAAGTGTCAATTAATTTAGTATGAAGGGCTAATAAAAAGCAAACATAGAATCTACTAGCAGGAAACACGTTAATTTGGAATTGGGGTATGGAAATTGATTTTTTGGTATTATTATTTGGAAATTGAAGTTTGAAAGTACTTTTCCAAGAAGCCCAAAAATCTAGACAGATGGGGAATGGAATTTTGACGGAGACTTCGATTGCATTGACTAATTGACGCACAAGAAGATTGACAAAGGAGTACTGTCAATGGACTACTTGTGTAGTGTTTGATTCTCATATAACCCACTTATTAATTGTGTGCTTCACTAAAATGACTTTCTAAGGAATTAGTATGATTTTTGTGAGTGAAAATGAAGAAAAACAAAAGAAAAAATGTTCTACCCCTGCTGCACCGACAGTATGATATACCCCAAAAAAAAGGGAGATTTGTTATTGCAGAAAATTATTCTGGGTTTGAGATACTTTTAACTGCTACGAAAAGGAAACAGTGAAAAAAAATAGCAGAAAAAAGATGAACAAAAAGGCTAACGGAATTACCTGTTCCCAAGCATTTCATGCAACTTAATGATAGTATCTTCTTCTTCAGGAGTAAAATTTCCCCTTTTTATGTCAGGCCTCAAGTAATTTATCCATCGAAGCCTGCAACTCTTCCCACACCTCAACAATCCTGAAAATCAAAATCAAAATCAAAATTTAATCAAAACCCATTTCAATTAACCTTGTTCTGAAGAAACCCAGATGAATTTATTCCAAAATTTTCAAAAAGTTAAACAACAAATTACCAGCTAATTTGGGGAGAGCTCTCCAATTGCTATGGCCATGGAGGCGAATGTAATCAACAAGAATTTGATCTTCTTCAGGAGTCCATGGACCCTTCTTCAACCCCATCTTCTCACAACAAGGAGCTCTTCCCATTTTCTCTCTCTTCTTCTTCCTCTACTTTCTCTCTCTTCCCCTGTTTTGCTCTGTGATCTGGAAAACAGAGTAGTGAAAACAAAAAGGGTTTTGCTTTTTAGGGGAGAATATGTCTTTGTTCGATATTTAGGGATGTGTATATATACTCTGAAGGATGATGAGGTTGTATATATATATTTATTTGCACCAAGATAAATGACCCCACAACCCCACCCAAGAAATAAAGAAATGTTTATTACATTTACTAATTAGTCTCTGCATTATACAGTCCAAGTTCACTTTGTTGAAACTTAATCATGTGATTATATCTTTATACTTTTCCTTTTTTATTTTATTTCTCTGTTATATTTTTTTGGAGCTATGTTGATATTGGAGATGCTCTCATTATTAAAATGGCTCATATGGGATGATCTTTGAATAATTAAATATAAAATAAAGTTATTTTGAGATGTGAACTTGATCATCTTAATGAAATCTCTTTATACAATGTTGAAAATTATTTAACTATACTGTTATACTTTAGACCATTATTATGATTGTCAAGTCCAATGCGTTATTTAAATAGGTAATTTGGATGAAATAATCTTGAAAAATCCAAGATAAAGATTTGTTTTTTAAATGTTAATTTCATATGAATAAAATTCTGTTCATATGCAATGTTGAAATTATTTATGTATACTTTGAATAGTTTTATTATTTGAATTTGGCAAGATTTAGACTCAATGTATGTCATTGCGAAGATTATCATATCTTTTTAAGAAATTAATTCACTTAAATTGTAATCATTGTAAGCAAATTCATTTAATAGTTATCTTAATAGTTCCTCAACAGTTTATTCAAAATGTGAACAAATTCTTACTTGATTTCTTCTTTAATAATGTATTCATTGTATCGTACTTTCCTCCATTTCTTTACACATCTTGCCTATGTTATGTAGCATGGATTATAGAGTTGTGTCTGATAATAACATTATGATATATTGTCTCCGCTTCATATTAATTATCGTTTTTGAAAATTGTACAGTTACATTTTAAAATTTTTTATCATAAATTTCTCAATAAATATAATGAGTTGTCATATAAAATTATAATATTATAATTGTTAATAATATATTGTGTAAGAAATTATCAATCAAAAAGTGATACTAGAGACTGTGAGTCAAAATTGTGATAATTAATATGGAACGGAGGGAGTAAGAGATTAACGTTTAGTGTTTTGACGACATTTAGCATTTGAAATAATTTTTTTTAAACATTAATCAAGTTATATTTAGAGTTCAGAATAACATTTCTTATTTTTTGGTCAAAAAAATATCTTTATAAAACTTTTTGAATCTAAAACGAGTTGGTATGGTAAAAATTATCTATATGTTTTCATGTCAATTTATACTAATAAGCTAATTCCACCACTAATTTATTGAGCACAATCTCTTCAAATGCCATATTAAAAAGCTAAGCAACAAAATAGAATCGTTGTTTGCTGATTCAATAACTACTCATTACTTAAACAATCACTATCCACTATTTATGCCGCTAATCTTTCGCACATAACCTAGCATACATATTGTAATAAAGATGAAACTATCTCAAATATCTTAAACAAAATTGGAATATTATATACATCAAAGAACCATATTAAATTATTAATAGTTTATATTTTGTATAATAGAATATATACTCTTAATATTAATATTTATATTTTTGTAGGAAATCATTTGAAATCTATTTTGTTGGACACATCAATAAAAATTTATTTTGACCCTTTTTTTCCAAGCATTTATCTTCATATTTTATGTGTTGACTTTAAACAAAGTATTTTAAATAATATTAACTTGTAATTATATTACAGGCTAAATTCTATCAACATTATATATTTATAAAGTTGAAATTTTAGTAAAATGATTTTTTAAAGCAAATTACTTATTAATATACACATATCATACAAGTTATAGTCCGACTATTTAACCATTTTGAATTTTTATATATCCTAAATAAGTCAATTTGGCTTTCTTTTGTCCTGTGATTTAAAGTCAACTTAGCTTAAGTGAATACCCCGATGTTCCATATTAATTGTTATTGTATTTTATTGATTGTCATAGTCTTCGATATTATTTTTTATTGATTTTTTTACATAATATTTTATTTATGAAACGGAAGGACTACTCCTATAATTTATCCTTTGTCTACATTCAAGTAATATTTACCATATCGATTTTTTAGGTAATGTATCTATTTTTACTTATCTTATTTATAATACTTAAAATATCTTACATAATATATATCTCAAAAAGTGATATATTTGATAAGTGATGTGACTGATATGAAGTCTTATTTAGACCTTGTTCTTCAAAAAAGTAAGTAAGATGTAAGTAAAGTAAGGAATGTAAGTTATGTTGTGTAAAGTGTTGGTATACATGTATGGTGTGTTTGGTTGAACGTAAAATAATTTAAGAGAAAATGAATTTTCATGGAAAATAGATTTTAATGTGAACTTTTTCTTTATTTGATAGGAGCTAAACTTTTTGTTTATTTTAAAAAAAAGGGTTATTGGATTCTAATAATACGAACTTTGGGCCATATAAGACTTAATAATACGAACTTTCGATTTGATTCTTAATAATATGAACTTTGACCCCCTGTTGGTTACAGTAACACGCCACCGAGTTAGGGTTTTTTTGACTCGCCGGTAAAATGACTTGACAGGCCAAGCATGTGTTCCCTCTTGTTTGATCTTGCCACCTCAGTCATTGACCAAAAAGAATGTCATGTCAGTCTTTTATTTTTTTTCCCTTTTATTTTTTAACCCCTCCTCCTTTTTCTCTGCAACCTCACCTTCTTCTTCCTTCTTCTTCCACCCTCATCCATCTCCAACATATCTTCAATTCTTTCTTTTCCTGATTGATTGGCGAAGAAAGAAACCCTGAAATCTTGACATTCCCCCCCTTTCAAAATCTCCAACCCAGATTTCATACCCTCATTCGCATTCCTTTTAGCAGCTTTAATATACTTGTTCGACGCAGAAGTTGCAGATTTCTCCCAAACTTCCCCATCTTCCAAGCAGCATCTCCCATGGTAGCTAAACCTCGATACTCAGCCATGGCTTCCCTCTCCATCTCCTCCTGAAAGCTCGCGAACTCGGCATGGCGTCGTCGATGGCGGCTTCGAGCTCGGCCTTGGCTTCGGCCATGGTGGTGAGTGCGTCCTGTTCTTCTTGGAAGCACTCGGATTCCATGGCAGCCCAAGATTACTCGACCTCGATCTCCAGAAGCTTCATGGGATCTTCGATGGTGGATGGGTTGAAGTTCTTGTCGCAGAGGGCTTGGTCTGAGAGTAGTGTGAATTGGGACATCAGATCCTCCATTGTTGGCCCCTTGGTAAGCTTTCTTTGTGTTAGGTGAAGTCTAGAATTTTTTTTTGGGGGGGGGGGTGTGGGAAAAGTTGTGAATTGGGATATCGTTGAGGGTTTTGGAGGAGGGAAAAGGGGGTTGTGGGATGGAAGAGGGGGATGCCATTGTTGAACAGATCTCCCGCCTTGCCACCCAGAAAACCAAGGTCGAACTTTTTTTCTGGTTTGATTCCAATGGAGGAGGAGGAGAGAGGGGGGAGGATTGAAGAAGATGAAGAAGTAAAAATGAGATCTGAGATTTTTAGAGAGAAAAAAAAGTTCGTATTATTCAGAGCAACATAGGTAAAAGTTTGTATTATCTTTTTAAGTCAACGCGGATGACGTGGCAAAGTCAAAACAACAAGGCGCGTGCCTCCGCCGCCACGTTAGACCACCGCTGAGTCAAAAAAACCCTAACTCGGTAACGTGTTACTGTAGCCAACAGGGGGTCAAAATTCGTATTATTAAGAATCAAATCGAAAGTTCGTATTATTAAGTCTTATATGACCCAAAGTTCGTATTATTAGAATCCAATAACCCTTAAAAAAATGATGATATATTTCGACATCATAAGTGGTGATGTATGTTACAAATGAAAATATTTGGAGCCAAAAATTCATATTTGAGCTTTTCCTTCAGTCCATCCTATCATATCATAAAACTTCTATTCAAATAGCTAAATTGAATTTTACTTTAAAGTTTCAATTAGTTCTAGGCACCGTTCTTTTATGCGGTACCTAGACCTGTTCAGTGGGTCGGGGCCCGCCCGGCCCGAAAAAGTGCGGGTCAAGGCCACATTTTTAGACGGTGACCCGATTTGGCCCGAAAAAGTCGGGGCCCCGAAGCATAGTCGGGCCGGGCTCGGGCCAAGGGTATGTGACCCGACCCGGCCCGATGACCCGACTTAATGCATAAACTTTAAAAAAAAAAAAAAATCCTAGATTAGGTTTTATTTTTTGTGACTCGACCCGGCGACCCGGCTAAACACATTAACTTTTTTTAAAAAAATTCCTAGTTTAGGTTCTACTTTTTGTGACCCGGCCCGGCTCGACCCGATGACCCGACTAAATACGTAAATTAAATGCGTAAATTTTTAGGTACTTTGTATATTAAAAAATTCATATTATATAATTATCGACCCGTTGACCCGGCCCGTGGCCCGTAGGGCTAGGGTTTGGGCCGAGGGTACTTGGCCTGAAGGCCGGGTTGACGGGTCAAAAACTTCCGACCCGACTGACTCGGCCCGCGACCCGGCCCGACCCGATTGTTGAACAAGTCTAGCGGTACCACAACTTAACGCACTGCAATTTACCGCAACCTACTACAATCTACCGCAACTCGCCGCAATCTACTATTTACCTTTTTTTTATTAATATTAACACTCATTTATTATTTTCCACCGCAACCCACCGCAACGCAACTTACCGCACCGCAGTTCCACCGTATAAAAGGATGATGCCTAAAGTGGCACAAAATATTAGCATATGTGACGATGCATGTTATCAGATAAAAATATTTTGAGTTCAAAATTTATATTTGATATTTTTTAATCAATTCTAATATATTATAAATTTGTGAGCCAAATTGTTGAAGTTGAATTTTGCCTGTCAATTTCAGTCAGATTTAGCAGCAAAAAGTATCGACATAAGTAGTGATTTATGGTATAAATGAAAATGTTTGGAGCCTAAATTCATATTTGAGCTTTCTTTACACCATCTTATCATATTAGTATAAACTTTCGATTCAAACAGTTAAATTTGAATTTTTCTTTTAAATTTTTGTTAGTCTTTGACCAAATGCAATGGAGGAACACCACATTGGAACATGTGCCAAGTTCCCAAGTCATAGTGCAATAGAGAATGAAAATCTGAAAATGCAAAATTGGGAACACTGCATAGTTCCTGGAACTTCACCATTTTTTTTATTGGAAGTGGACCTATTGAATTAATAAAAAAAACAAAAGAGATAATTATATTTTCACCTTACAATTAATTTAACATTTTATGTAGTTGATCTGTGCATCTAATTTTACTCTGTTTAAATTTACTTCCATTCATTAAAGTTCTCCGTTATGAACAGTACTGTGTGATTATTTGTAACATAATGATTTTATTTTTATTTTATGTAGGTGTGAGTACTATTTTCAATTTCATATTGTATATCATTTTCAAAATTGATCATATTTTAAAAAATAATAAGTATACATTTGAATATTTATCATTATTAAACAAAAATAAAAAAATACAAACATAAAATAATAAATGAGAAATTAAGATTAATGAATTCCACAAATAAATATTTTAATGTGAAAAGTAAGAATAAGTTCCTATTGTTATAAAACAAATGAAATGAAGTTCCCAAAAGTAAGAATGATGGATGATGTGGAATGAAGGGACCATCAGTTTCATTCCAAAAACTGGATCACCATTGCATTTGCTATTAGTGGTAAAAAAATATTGGTATATGTGGCTATATATATTACCAGATAAACATATTTTAAGCTACAAATTCATATTTGAGCTTTGTTTTAATCAACTCTATCGTACTACAAATTTTGGAGCTAAACCGTTAAAGTTAAATTTTGCCCTTAAATTTCATTTAGGTTTAGCAATGAAAAATGTTAACAACAGTCACCATATATATGTTGCAAAATTTTAAAAAGTGGAATTTAAAATTCTTATTTATACCTTTATTATCAACTCTATCGTATTATAACTTTTCTTCGGAAAATTGATTGAACAATCTATAGTGGAAAATATTTTTCTTAGACTGACAAAAGACCGAAGTCAATTTCCTTTCTTTCAGGGAAAATAATTTCATTTACTAAGCTTTTTTGTACCAAACACTAGAAATTCGGAAAACATCTCTACTAAACAATAAACACACCCCTAGTGTAAGTAAGTTAGTATGGGTAAAATAAATCATATCAGTCGCATTACTTATTAGGATATTTGGATTCTAATAATCCCTACTTTCACCAATTGGACAATGGTGGACCGTACTTTCACTTTGTATTCTGGTGGTCCAAAAAAAAATAAAATTGGATTGTAGTGGTACCAAATCCACCTCCACATTCTTCTTATTTTTTTCATTCCTACACTATATTGTTTTTGTTTTTTTCGTTCCTACCCCTAGAAAGTTAATGAAATGTAGTTTCTGAAACATTTTTTAAACTATTTTTTTGAGACTCCGAATAATTATTATGATTTTTTAAACATAATAAAAGTGAAAAAATTGTAAAAAATAGTAAAAAAATGAAAAAAAATTGGAAGAAACGCTGTAAATTCATTAAAAATCATTGTAAAGTGTTATACTAAGTTTTGAATCAAATGCGACACAAAATCTATGATTCCCTTGAAAATATCCCACTACAATCCAATTTTATTTTTTTTTGGACCACCAGAATACAAAGTGAAAGTACGGTCCACCATTGTCCAATTGGTGAAAGTAGGGATTATTAGAATCCAATTATCCTTACTTATTATAGATAAGAAATTTAAATATATATATATATATATATATATATATATATATATATATTGTAAAACCCCGAAAAAAAATCCAAAGATGTTGACCGTGATGTCGTTAGTAAATTAGGTTTGACTTCGTTATTTATTATTATTCGTTTGCGTTTTATTTTGCTAACACTTGAGCTCGTAGGATCGTGAGAGACTAACAAGGGTATATCGGTAATTTCATGGGTTTAGTATTATTAGTTTTACTCTTTTTATTAGTAGTATTACTATTAATATTATTGAGTTATGTGATTAATTACGTGAATATTATTTTGCTATGTGATTATATTATTATTATTATTATTATTATTGTTATTATTTATTACTATTTCTTTTTTTTATGTGAATAATCATGGAGTCTTATTGTTATGTGATGTCAGTGGTATTATCACTATTAGTTTAAATTAATATTAGTAGGGTTGATTTATTAAAATAGAATTCTAGTATTATTAGTATTAATCGTTAGCATTAGTTAGTAGTAGGATTCATATCAGAGTTAGAATCGGTTAGGTCTTAGATCTTCTTTCAGTTAGAAGAGGTTAGAGTTAGATTAGGATTACTATTAGGTTAATAGCTAATTAGAGTTGTGACCCTTTTTATGTGAACGTTACAATCTGTCCTCTGCTTGCTTTTATTTATGAAAAATTTGTTGAGAAAATTTTATGTGTGAACTTGTTATATAATTCTTTGAATGTGTTAAGTGTAAATCATAAATGATAGGAACCTAAGTGTTCCTAGGGGATGGGTTAGGTAATTGATAGTTAATACTAACTTCGTTAGAATGCGTTTTGATTAGATAATTATTCTTATTCTAGGCCCGAGTTAGTGCGTGACGATAGTGAGCTCAAGTGTGTTCTCCTTATTGCTGTACTGTGACGTTATTCAGGTAATGTCTATGCCCTAATCCCCACTGGGATGCTCTTTAAATGTGTTTTAATGTTTTCTAATCTGTTTTTAGAATTGCATCCCGAAAGGGGACTTTATGATGAAAATGTGACCATCTGTTTTGGATAACTGTGCGTTTTTATTTGTGATTATTGATTTATGAGTTGAGAAATTGTGATGGTCTTTTATAAGTAGTTTTGAGACTCGTTTTGATAACCTGGGTTGGGTTTGACTTGAGAGTTGTGAGCTGAGCTTTGCATAAGATACTAATGATTCAAGTGAAACATTAAGCGGGTTTAGTTGGTCGTAGCTTGTGGTAGGCAAAGGGTCAGGGACCCTGGTCGTAGCCTATGGTAGGCAAAGGGTCTGGGACCCTGGTCGTAGCCTGTGGTAGGCGGAAATGTGAACTCTTGATATTCTGGTCGTAGCCTGTGGTAGGCAAAGGGTCTGGGACCCTGGTCGTAGCCTGTGGTAGGCAAAGGGTCTGGGACCCTGGTCGTAGCCTCTGGTAGGCAAAAGGGTCTGGGACCCTGGTCGTAGCCTGTGGTAGGCGGAAATGTGCACTCTTGATATTCTGGTCGTAGCCTGTGGTAGGCAAAGGGTCTGGGATCCGGTATGATATATGTTACTTTAAGGGATGTGGTATCCCGCCTGCATAATAAAATATGATTTGGTTGGGTTGAGAAAAAAACAGTTAAGGGTTTAAAGGTTTGTGAAATGATTTGACTTGTTCCCTCTTCCTCAAATGAATTGAAATGAACTTAAACTGTTTTAAACGTTAGGGGTAGACATTATTGAGATTTCCCCCTCATTTTTTTTGAAATGTTTTGTTTTCAGGTGAAGATCTAAATGCTGGGGACGGGAATTAGCAGTGAGGACGATATGTCTAGTAGTTGTTAATTTTGTTATGCTTCTTTTTGAAAGACTTGAAGTTAGTTTTGAAGTTTATTTTTAAATTGAGTTTGATGGTTGGTTTGTCGTTGACAGACAGTTGTAGTTTCCCTTCTCGCCTTGTATTCCTTCGGGGATACGGCAGTGACGCCCAATAAGAGTTTGAGTCTTCCGCTAAATTTTTGACTGTTAACGTTAGTTGACTTTGACTTTTCTATAATTGAATTTCCGGGGCGTTACATATATATATATATATTGATCCGAAATTTTAAATATATATTACATAATATATTTTAGTTAGTATAAGTATATAAGACAAGTAAATGTAGATAAGGTAAATAATTTCTTACTTTACCTTTCTATAAAAAGAGATCTTACACTACCTTATTATTATAAAATATATATTAAAAATTTATATATTTAAGTGATGTCACTGATGCGACTTAGCTTACTTATACAACATTACCTTATTATCAATACTTACACGACCTTTTTTTTTATCTTCCTTCCTTACTTGTTACTTACCTCTTCAATGAACATGGTCTCCCCCATTCCATATTAATTGTTACATTAATCTACATATCCTTTAAACTTTAAAATTTTGACAATTAATTTCCCAATATATAATACTCTATTATCTAAAAATATTGTTATAGATTTGTAATAAAAAAAATTATTATAAAAATATAATATTGTAATTTTTTTGATAGAATATGTTGTAAGAAACTTTCAATCAAAGAGGGACATCAAAGACTATATATTACTACATCCGTCCCATTATATTTGTCAATTTACCTAATTTGGGAGGATCAATGTAAATTGAGAATTGAGGTAAAAAGTTTGTAATTTACCCAAATTACACTTACTTTAATCGAAGATAATAGTTGCTGAAATTGTAAAAAGTGATAAATGAATTTATTAATTAGTGGTAGAAAATGAATTACAGTTATTGGATTGTAAATAAGACAAATATTTTGGGATAAAGAAATTAGGTATAAGGACAAATAATTTGGGACGGAGATAGTATATGATAATTAGTAATTTAATATGAAAGGGATGGAGTAATAAAACAATGAAAAATAAAAGATAAGAGTAAAATAAAAAGGGCATATTCGAGCAGGGTGTTGGAATTTTCGTGGAAGTGGTACGGGGCCTTTATTCAAGTGTCTCTATGCGCTCGTGTGGCACTAACTCATTTACATGGACTCGGAGCTATGGGAAGGAAGGCTCGTACCTTGTGACTTTTCCTTTTTGTTTTTCAAAATTGAAGGTCCAAGGTTATGTGGCTGACTTGTTGGGCTTCTATGTTTGACCAATCCAAAAGTATAGATTAATTTGGTTTATGTGGTTGGACAAAGTTAGCGTAGGTAAATTTAGGTAAAAAAATTCAAAAATTATATATTGAAATATAATTAGACATAAGTAAATTTGTGGTGAGTTAGATGAAAACTTATTTATATATCCTTATACAAAATAGATGATGTACGGGTGAATGTAAGCCATTAATTTTATAAAATCTTCTATATTCAAAGCAATTTTTTTTTATAATGACAAAGTATTTTAATTTCACCAAAATTAGAAGAATAAATATTAAAAAAGAGATTGGTAAAATTTAAGTCAGGAGTCATGATTGATGAATAACGGTTCGTGGGGTGTGACGTGTGGGTGACCCAACTCCATGTCTCCATACTCCATGTATGTTGGCCATAGACTATGGCCACGAGGTCAAATAAAACGTGCTCTATGCCTTTACATTTGTTTTTATTTTATTAGAAAATAATAATAATAATAATAATAATAATAATAATAATAATAATAATAAATAAATGAAAAGAAGACAAATGGAAATGGTTGCGTGGATGAATCCAATTCGATGAAATGAAGGAGCAGGGCAAGCATGAAGGTGAGGTGTTAATTGAATATTTATTGATTGCTGGCTGCCTTGGGTGGGTACCATTGCGTATGCGTAACTGTTTGGTAGCCAAGTTGCCTGGCCTTCAATTAACATATCTTTTTCAATTCAGTCCTGCTGCTACGTGTAATTAGGCATGATAATTTCTGACCGACTCGAATATGCCTGAAATTTCTAGGTTTTGAACATAATTTTTTCAACTAAATCTGAAGTACACCGAACCCGGAAATTAGCAGGTCAAATCCGATCCGTCCGTTTGACCCGAAAAATTAACTTTTTAAGTTAAATTTTATTAAAATTTGCAACTTTTCATTGGAGTTTTTAACTATTAAACTGTAAGTGCAACTCATTTATTTGTTATTTTTCTAATTTAAGTTAAAATAGTTATAATAATCTATCATTACTGTAAGATAATCATATTTTATTATGTATATTGTGCAAAAAGTTGTATTTAGAGACCATTTTTTAAAAAGAAAAAACGAAAACGGTCGCAATCATAACCCGTTGGGTTGATCCGAAACCGAAATACACCGTCCGTATTTACCCGAACCCGAAATACACCCGGCACATATTTACCGAACCCGATATACGTCCGACCCGAAACCCGTCGCCCGATCGAATTGACAGGTCTACGTGTAATGTATTACTAATCTAATTATTGTCCATGTCCCAACATATTTGTCATCATAACCAAAGTTGTTAAAATCGTGATCCTAACTCGGACCCACGGGATAATTAGGGTCGGAATTAATCCACGTACGATCGTAGATCGTAATATAGATAGTAGATTCGCATCGAGTATTTTGGACCATAAAATCGCAAGATCGTAGATCAGGATTGAGATTCTAATAACTATAATCATAACTGATTTTATTTTTCCAATTTACTAGTGTTAAACCCATGCTATGCACGAGTATACTAAAAAATAGATGTCTATAAGTAAAAAGACAATTATATATAAATATATATATATATATATATATAAAATTATAATGGAAACTCATAGGTACAAATCAGGTAATACATATTTTTTTGTAATAAATATAATAATACTCGTGATTCATGGATGTATTAAAAAGTATAAATTTAATAATAAAAAGACAACAACAATATAAATATTCATGAATATTATAAAGTTAAAATACATAAATAATATCATTAGACATGGATTAACATATAATCTATGTACAAATTTTGAAGGAGAAAGGAAAAAAATAATATCATCACATAAAAGAATGACATAATAAAATATTCTAATGAAAATTATATGCTACGAATGTTAAATAAAGTATTGCCAATGATGAATCATGTCATACATCTTGTACCTGCAATTAAAATTTATCATTTATTCAGTTATAAAATTACATGAAACAAATTATATAGATCGAATGTAATGTGTGAAAATGATATACTCTTTGTGAAACTGTTTTTCCTCCCAATCTTGGGCCAATTACCATACTAATGCTTCGCAAATTCGTGCTTTCAACTCATGTTGTAGGATATATTACTACTGATCAACACTCATAAAGTAATAAATTAAAAGAAAAATCACGTAAAAAAAACTATGAAGAAAATAAAAATAAAACTACGTGTATGCACCAAAATTTTACGAAATTTTGTTTGTGGTGGACTATAAAAAGTTTAACTTTTAATAAAAAAATAAATTAAATTAGAAAAAGTGGATTATGGTGAATTATAATTGATTGTAATAAATTACAATGAATTGTGGTAAAATATAAAAAAATTATAGTGCGATATGACACCGCAGCTTATCAGCAACGTAAAAGCCCGGGGCTTAAATTGACAAAAGCAATGGGCGGAGTCACGGAAGTAGTACTTTGTTAATTACTCTTATTCTTGATCAATTTTCACTACCTTCTACAGTTTTGCTAAATGTCAAGGATGGGACCTTATGTACTACCTTTTGTTTGATGAGATTTGATTGACATATTATTTGTTTATATTTAATAAATTATGAATATTTTTAACTAAAAAACAATGTGGAAAAAGTATTTATGAAAAGTGTATTTTCTTAATTCCTTCCAATAGTCTTTTCTTTTTATATTCTAGTTTTCTCTATTTCGGGTGATGGTGTAATGTTATACGTTGCATAAGGTGCCAGAGTTTACGCTGCAACAATTAATATTGTCGATATACATCTAGCGTCGTTAACAGAAAATGGTTTTGTAAACCTTAAAGACTATGAAAAACCTGTGCAAGAGGTTTATACCTCTATTTTGGTATTGAAATATTTTAACGTGATTTTAAATTTATACTACTGAGGTCATCTTGTGTTATATTAGGTATTCCCTCTGTTTCATATTGATTGACACTTTGACTATGTTTTGACTGTTAATTATTCATAAATTACAATATGAAATTATCTTCACTGTAATTTTTAGTTAAATATCTTTCTAATGATGGTAATTTCATATTGTAACTCACTGTAATTTATGAGTAATTAACAGTCAAAATTTAGTCAAAATTTTAATTGATATGGAACATAGGGAGTAATTTACCGAGACTATGCTGCGGTTATATTCAGGGTTTAGGGTAATAATAACAAAATTATTTATTTATACTACAAAAGTATTCAATTTTGTTTTTAAGCTTATTTACACTCTTCTCCTAGCGTAGATGTACAAATGATATTGTGTAAATTAGAAAGTATGAACAAAACTCTAGTGTAATAATAACATCGACGCCATTCGCCAAAGCTTTTCATTCTCATACCTACCATGGTATCAGCCACTTTTAAGTCCTATTCGGCAAAATTAACGTTTTAAATAACGGATGTTGGTTTATATGGCAGATAGCGGGATGATTGTTCAAATGAGAATTATGTTCAGTAAACTTAGCAATTTGATTATGATTAATGTGAAATGACGTGAAAGGATGCAAATATTTCAAAAAATAAAATTTTTAAAGAGTACTTTTTGACAAAAAAATAAAATAAAAATAAAACGCTACGCCAAACACTAAACGTTAACTTTATTAATGTTTTAGAAAATGTTGGTTAAAACACTATCTTATCGAACGTTAATATTTATGCAATTAGAGTTTTGAAAATAGAGATTATTGCTATACAATTGGTGAAATAG
The DNA here is from genome assembly GCA_029582165.1 of Portulaca oleracea. NCBI lineage: Eukaryota > Viridiplantae > Streptophyta > Magnoliopsida > Caryophyllales > Portulacaceae > Portulaca > Portulaca oleracea. The sequence continues at coordinate 14,211,292 of CM055869.1, read as the reverse complement.
GGATTATTCGAATCCAATTTTCCTGTGTTAAATAATGAAATAATTCACTAAAAAAAATCGATTGTGATAGAATTTTTAATAGAAAATATTAAAAAATCTCAATGACCTAAGGTTTTGGTGATCGATAACTTGAAATCCTAATAATAGATTGGATACATATATCGTCCCCATTAGGGGTGAGCAATATCGAGTACCCACTAAAAATTTAAACAATTATATTTATTTATACCAACTAATCATGTTATAGAATTCTTAAAAAAAAAAAAAAAGAAGCTAGCTATATATACATCGGTAAATTAATGCCTTGTGAATTAGTACTACCTTTATCAAACAAAAAGCTCATGTAATAAAATTACTATTTGACTGTAGTGGTCACAAAAGATTCATAATTACAATCTTTAAAGGAAAATTAGATCGTATTGCATTGTACTTTAAATATTTGGATTGTAGCAAATTGTACTAAATTTGTATCACAGTAAACCAAAATGTAAAAATGTTAGATTTCCGTGCAACATCACCAAGTGGGATGAAACCAATTCGGTGGATTGCCCACATGACACCTTTGTTATTGGATTTTTGTAAATCAAACTTCATGATAGTTAGTTTACAGTAAACCCAAAAATTTCTTATTGGATTCAGACACCAAAATTTATGATAATTATATTACAACAACTTGTTGATGGTGCCATATATATAGACAATCCACGGAGTTGGTTTCGCACAACTCGGTGGTAGTACACTAAAAATTCAACACTTTTACCCTTTGGTGCACATTGAGTCTGTGATACAATTTAAAATACATTTTATTATAATCCAAACCCTTAACGTACAATGCACTACAAATCCAATTTACTATTTCTAAAAGAAAATTAGAAAATTATAATATTTTTATCAAAATTGCATCAATATAAATTGTGTCATGCGTAATACTAGATTATATAGAAAATTAAACGTTAATTATTATTATTAATGAATTTGATGATCACTGATCCTCATTCAACAAAGTTTAATTTATAAGAATGATAAGAATTTATCAGCTCTATCAGTATTGACTATTGAGTAACCTCAAAACTTTATATAAACTCGATACTTTTGTACAAGAATAAGTTGTATACACTAAATATATGTACTATTCTTTAATGTATGAACTCATACTTTTGTATATGTGCCTCTAATTACTCAATTGTGTGGACATTGGTCAAGAGGACATATTATGTCCCATGGTCCATGAGTTCATGTTACGTGGACGAAGTTAGTCAATTGGAAAGAGGACTCTGGGATAAATTCTTTCCCTTTAATGGTAGAAAGTAGGATCGATCAAATTCTAATACATTTGGTCTGTGTGCCTAAAGTTGGGTGATGATGCTACCAAGTTTTCAAAAGTTGACGTTCTTTTGGCAAAATTGACACTACATGTCATCCATTACCTACAAAAGTTAAGACACATGAAATTAAGGTGAAACTCCATCTTTTATCAATCACTAACCAAAAAAAAGAAAAAAATAATGAAGTAAGGTAGTCATTTTTTTGCTGTAATTTCCTCGTAAATAACGATTGGAAAATGATTTATGAACTTGGACCAATATTTTCAGTCTTCCGAATATGATGCCAGTCTGGTCTATTGCACATGTTTTTGTTGGACATTTCCTTTTTTTTTTTACCCCCTTAAAGCAAAGACCAGAATTCAAACTATATACAAGCAAATCACATGAAACTTCATCAAAAAAAAAAAAAAAAACTGTTTTTTCCCCTTACTTTAATTGTATTCTTTCACGTATTCTCGGGTGAAAGAGTAAGACATTGTGTGCACGTAAATAGCTGACATAAGATAATATGACATCACAATTTATAGTGATATCAAGTACATATTCTCCTAATTAATCCTTCACCAAGCAAGACACTCTACTGCTAAGTGGTTGGCATAGCAAAAAATTTATGGCGAATTCATTAAATGCAATTTTGGTGGACCTAAATTATGGTTAGGAGCAATTGGAGAATTGATTATTTGTGATTGATTTTGAAGATTCATTCAGATTTGAACTTCCAACTAATTAGGAACAACTTTGATTCATGCAGTTGAGGCTATAGCTCTACGAAATGTTATCAAGACGTACAACATTACACGTAGGATTTCGGAACATTTAAACTGAAAGAGACAACAAAATCCTGATTTAAGCTATTCGAGGTTTATCCAAACTTCTTGGGAGATTCAAGTTTTATTCCATGACATATTTTGATTACATCGATCATTGAGGTGCAACAAGGACATTGCGTGCTTTAGTGAGGGTGATTGTAACACCTCAAATATATGGTTAAGTGTAATATAAGATGATTGAAATGTCTACTTAGCTTATACCACCAAAATGCATCTTCAATTTAGAAAGCTTATCTATTGAGAGCTCCACATTTAAGTGTGCTTGGTTGGAAGTATTCTTAGAATTGAATGAGTGACGTCTCAAGAGATTTTCGTAAGTAGTGTGTGACCGAGAATGAAGCATGTTGAAAGGACCAATGGTGATTTGTGGGACCAGTTATCGATTCTTCAAGCAATTATTGGTAATGTTGCGGTTAGGGTGTTACATTTTTGGACAAGATAATCGAGCTACTGACCGGTACGGTTCACTAAGTCAGAGTTATTTTTCAATTCCATGTTTGTCTGGAATTAAGTTCTGTCTGAAGGGTTTTCTAGTGTTTTGTATGACCATGATTTACGTGGAATTTTTGAGAGAATGACTGTCTAGCTTATGTATCTTACATCTTTGAATAAGAAAATGAATCAAATCAAATTAAAATATGAACATGCTATGTTCAAATTTGACAAGAATTAACAATATTCATGCCAATTAATTAATAACCCTTTCATACGTTTAAAGGTTAGGTTACATGGGACCTTGTACTTATGCTAATTAGAATTAGGGTAGTCAATGTCTTTTCAAGAGTATCTTGATAGATTAGAATATAACTTATAATGTAAGCCTTGGTTTCAAGAGATCTGAACTTTATACCTAAAGGTATTAATTAATTGATTTGTCTGGTTGGAGGATGTGGAACGGAACTTCATACATAAAAGTATCAAGTTCCTTTATTTTGTGTTTGATTGAAAATTTGACGAATGAAACTTCATATCTAAAAATCAAGTTCTCCACGTTTGAGGGGGACTTGATACATCTCCTTTTTGGGAGGTTTTACATCCCATTCCTTACAATATCAATATTTATCTTCATAAATAAAAATAATTTATACTAATAATTTTATTTTCATATTTTCCTTTAATTCACCTTTGAACTCATTTCCAATAAAAATAAAAATAAAAATAAAATAAAAATAAAATAAAAATGAAATGAAATAAATAAAATAAAAGTTAAAATATTAATGTAGTTAAAATATTAAATATTAAAATTAAAAATTGAAAATTAAAACTTAACTTGACAATAATAATATTATTATTTATTATTTAACTTCATTATATATTTAGATCAAACAATAGCAATGATATTGATTTCATTCCTTTAATCAATCAAACACATGATGTCAAAGACTCAAGTTCCATTACATTCTTTTATGTATCAAGTTTCATTTCATTCAATTCATCTCTAGTTGGACCAAACAGGCCCATAAGAGGTCTTACATATATCGACATCATGAGTATGTGTGAGCAGCATCAGGTACCCGCCAAAAATTTAAGGATCCAGTCCTAAATCCGTTTAGTAATGAATCATGATTTTAGAATCCAGTCCCGGATCCATTTCACACTGGATCCAGTCCCCGATCCACCAGGAATGGATCTAGATTCGGGTATACGTACCCGGATTTGAAAATCACTATCACTGTCCAAATGTTTATACTTACGCTACCAAATGCAATTTGGAGATTTCAATGACATTGGTCCACTCACTCACTACTTCCAACTTCAATATGGAGAGGTTTGAAGGAGAAGAGTGTCTGTGACAGTGAGGATTGAAGGAGTTGCGACTTAAGTTATAAGTAAATATAAAGTTTTTCAACACATGGGCTTGGAACATGGATCCAGAGTTGAGTTGGAGCTGATTGAATAATATTCTTCACTTAGTTTTAAGACCTAAAATCATTTTTTTTATTAAATGATTATATGGATCCTCGATATTGGATTCGGTTCTGAATCCTACATGTCAGGACCCAGTCCTAGATCCATTTACAAATAGATCTTAATTTTAGATTCCAGTCCCGGATCCAGATTACTAAGACCCGGATCCAAATCCATTGGATCCAACCGGTTCTGGATCTAGATCCGAGAACAAGATTTTTCTGCTCACTCCTAATTATGAAATTGATTTCTTAGACCCACAAACAATATTTGAGAAAATATTTGACGTGTGAGAAACTTTTGATGGGATTCATTATTCAAAACAAAGTGGAAACCAAAAAGATATTTAGGGAGTGTTTGGATGGGGAAGTTTCCTAAGGAAGTTTATCAACTTTCCCAAGTTGATCAAACTTTCCTCTGTTTGATTGCAAAATAAGGATGGGGAAGTTTAGGTAGGACCCAACATTTTCCCATGGTTGATGGAAAACATTTCCCATGGGGTTTGTTGGGAAAATTTTTTCACATGGGAAAGTAAACTATCATGGTATATTTTCCCAAAATGTCCATAAAAAATACTTGATAAATTTTATGCATAAGGGTATTTTGAACATTTTAAATAAATTTTCTCACAAATTTTCCCACATTTTCAAATATAAACCTCAAGTGGCACGAGGGTAGGAGGTTTATCATCCCTACCAAGGTTCGATCCCAGATGATCACAATTTCCTTGGGTAGAAATTGTTGGTGCCCTTGGGAGGCTCATTGTGGGCCTCATAGTGGTGTACCCCCCTCCCCTTTGGGCTAGTAGGCCTACTGGGTTTTCCTTGAGATAGGGGATTTCAATAGGTGGCCCGACTTACCAATGTAAAAAAAAAGTAATAGTATAGATATTTTCTGTGAATCCTTTAAACATAATTGTGGTTTATAAAGATAGAAGTTTGCAGTAATAATGTAATATGAATATTGACACGATTTAACCCTATTCAATAAAAAAATGTTTGCTATTTATTCATGATTTTACTCTAAATTTAATTTTTGTAACTGAGGTTATAATATACGAAGAAAAATATATCACAATAAGTTTAATTGATATTATATTTAAAATTACCGATATAAGCACGTGAAGATAGGAATAGGCAACGTGAATTATATATTGTTCTTACATCGAAAATTATTCAACTATAGATGTGATTATATATATTAACTGTAAATAACATTAATTTTTTTAATAATATTCCTTAAATTATATGTGTTTTATTGTACAAGGAAATACAACATTTTTTTAGATTCATAAACAAGAGTTTGTATATCATGTGATTTGATTACAAAGGTCATTGTAGGAGGTAAAATTTTTCAGCAAATCAGAAAATGGCACGTGGAAAACAAATTAAATTTATTTGGTCAATTATTATCCGCCACATGTAAATTTAATTGTGGCGGTCCATTATTAGTTTTTAAATGGAAATCTATCATGACCAATAACATGGTGACACGTATCAATTATGATGCAAAAAATGATAACTATTTCTTTATTTAAATTAAAGAAGTAATTAATTAATTTGGGCCTAGGGCCAAAGCTCAACTGAAACCCTAGGTCTCCAGAGCCTATAAATAGGGGTCCTCTCCCATCATTTTGAAGCATCCGGAGATTCAGCAATCAGCAACCAAAGGCTCCAGGAGATCAAACTGCCAATGGCCTCCAGCTACCAAGCGCTAAGGATCAAGGTCTGCAAAAGCTTCAAACCTCTACCGCGTCAAGATCAAGAACTAATATAGATTTTTTCGACGAAACCTGCAAAACCTTCAGAAGATTGAGCTACAAACACTCTCCAGCTATAAGCGACAAGGATCAACGTCAGCTAGATCAGCAACTTCTGATCTTCACATCAAAGATTGCAGTCGTCTTCCTCATCTAGTTCATCGATCGAGATCAAGCGTCTAGCACTCAAGCCATCGCATCCAAGAACTTGAAGAACTGCAACTGACAGTGAACCTATAGACTGTTAAACTTCGAGCAACCTCCGACTATCAAGCATCAAGGGGATCAATGCTCAAGACGTGACCTTCAACTCAAGAATTACTACAAGAGTCCTTTAGCTAGACTTGCACTCGAGATCGAGATCAAGCGTCGCGCCCTCGGCTCACCCAAGTTTCAGGAGATCGAATCAGAAGACTATATTGTATTTAATACAGAGATTGTACCCGCATACATTCGAATATTAATACAAATAATTTGTTTCTCAATTTTTGCCTTTATTTATTATAGACTCGAAATTTGTTTTTACAAATTTGGCATGCCTGGTGGGACATCTCTACCTCTCATCTCTTTCTCTAAGAAGTCCAATTCGACCTTCGATTCAAGCAGCAGGGCGACTGTCAACATGGAAGAAAAGATAGCTGAACTTGAGGCTATGTTAAACAGGCTCGCTGGGGAAAGTGAAGAGAAGACAAGAAGATCAACGAACAAAATGAGCAGATCGCAAAACTAATGAAGAAAATTGAGAAGTGTCCTTATCAAGACTCCGACAAAGATACAGACAAAGAAGAATCTGACAAAGAGTCTTCCAAGGGTGATGGCGATGGGGAAGACAAGAAGAGTAACTCGTCTTCAGAATCACTGATTGTGGAGCAGATTCAAATCTTAGTAGCAAATGCAGTGCAGGCTCAACTCGAACAGGGATCAAACAGGACCCACTTCTACATGAAACCATACACGAAGAGGATTGACGCCCTTCGAATGCCACAAGGATATATATCAACCCCCAAATATAATCAATTTGATGGGAGGAGTAATCCTAAGCAGCACATCGCTCACTTTATCGAAACTTGTAGTAATGCTGGCATAGAAGGAGACCGACTGGTGAAACAGTTCCTTCGCTCCTTGAAAGGGATCGCATTCGACTACTATAAGGATTTAAAGCTTGAATCTATAAATAGTTAGGAGCAAATAGAGCAAGAGTTCCTCAACAAATTCTACAACACTCAATGAGTCATCAGCATGACAGAGTTGACAAACACCAAACAGTGGGGGGGGGGCAGTCCTTGATTGCATCCATCGTTTAAGGGCTCTTAGTCTTGAATGCGCAAGGATTGTCTCACCGAAGCTTCAGCTGTGGATATGTGTGCTCAAGGCATGCATTAGGATCTATTGTATGTCCTCAAGATGACCAAGCCAAAAACCTTCTAGGAATTGGCAACCAAGGTACATGATATGAATATCACTATAGCAAGTCAACGGAGAATATCTTTATCTTCATATGATGCAAGGAATGATAATATGTATAAGAAGAATGACAAGCCATCAAAAATTTCAAAAGAGGAGTCCATGGCTATTTCTTCTTATGAGCCAGTACGAATCTCTTCCAAGCCTAAACTAGAAAGGAAAAAAGTCAACTTCTCAAAAGATGCTGAAACGGCGTCCTACACTGAAGGAGCTTCTAGAAAAAAAGTACCCATTACCAGACTCAGACTTGCCAGGAATGCTCGACGACTTGTTAGAGAAAGGAGTTATTGAGCTCCCACAACTGAATAGGCCAAAAGAAGCGGGAAGAACCACTGATCCAAGATATTGTGGCTATCATAGGGTAGTTAATCACCCTCTTGAGAAGTGCATCATGCTCAAGGAGCAAATCATGAAGCTAGATGAGGAAGGAAAGATAATATTAGACTTGGATAATAATGCCGAAGCCAATTACGTCTCAACACGACCAATTCTAGCCAGGGGAAGTGAACACTTGATGATTTAGTTTGGATGCCAAAAACCAGTTCCTCTTGTTGTACTAGTCCAGGTACCTCGAGATGAACATGAGCAAATACTAGAAGCTTTTGGTGAAGATGAAGGATGGAGCTTTATGGCTCGAAAGAAGACTATAGGGCAAAGGAAAGTTTAAAGACCACCACCTCGAAGGCATCAATGGAGAAGAAACAACCTGCAACCTTCAACAGAGAGGAAGAAGCTTAGAGTCATTGAGAAACAAGAAGCCAGTTCAGCTGAGTTGCTTGAGCGAGGCCCTTGTGTACCTGTCACGCTGGAGAAATACTGTTCGAAGCAGTTCTTTGGGGAAGTTAACAATGTTGCAGTTGTGAACATGGTCTCTTGCTTCGAGATCAAAGAAGATGATAGCGAAGGAATGAAGTATCAGCCTAAGTTAAAGCTCTCTGTGTTTGATAGGTTGGGACAGTCAGTTTTCCGCAAACAAGCATCTGTCTTTAAGCAGTGTAACGCCCCCAGATTCATAATCATCATATCAAGACTAAACATTTCATAACCCAAGGATTAGCGCAGCGGAATCTATAATCCGCATCCAGAGGCATTACCGTCGTCCACGTAGGTGGACAAGGCTTATCATACCATCAACATAACCATACATATATCCTAAGCAAACTCATACTTCATTTACAACCTTTAACATCATAACCAATAACCCCAAAATGAAACACAACTTAAGGTTTACATTTATTCATCACAATATTTAAAACCATCTAGAATCCAAAAGGGAGAGATTCATCGTCACCATCCAGGCGGGAGAGTCCTTATTCTTGTTACCGAACGCCTACCTTAACTGGAATGAACAACCCAATTACCTCTTCGGACTTTGGAACTTGTAGCCCTTGGGGAGCACTTCCTAAAACAAAAACAGAAAACTTCGCAAATGAGTTAGCTAAACTCAGTACACATATTCCTACAATGTAAACTTTCACAGTTCATTTTAGTTCGTGCCTTGCTAAAACCTTTTGAAAAAGGAACACGGAGACAAGTCACAAAAACTCTTGAACAACCAAAGTAAAAGATAAACATTAACATCATAAACATCGTCACCAACATCATCATCATCATAGACCTCATCATAAATAGACCTTGTTGTAGACCTCGTTATAGATCTCATCATAGACACTAGTCATGTCACATGACAGATGCCTGTCGACATCGAAAGTACCTCAGTGCGATTAATACCATATAACAGAAGACCTCATCATTGAAAGAACAAAATCATAAATTTTCCTTGCATTGAACATCATGAAATCATCATCATAAAACATCAGCATAAAACATCAGCATCAATAAAACATTCTTGGGAAAGGTAGGCAATATGCGTACCTGAACACCTGAAGCTTAAACACCAACTTGGACCCGCACGGACTTGAACAGGTGGGCGCAACGACCTTTTGAGAACTTTGAAGAAAGAACAACAACCATGAATCTGAACCTAACTTGGATGAGAGAAAGGAAGAATATCTTAGTAGAATCTTAGGATTACTTGATAATTGAATTTGCTTCCTAAGGCTCACTCGGAAGGCCATAACTTCTCCCACAAGTATCGTACCATTATACATAAGGACTTTATGAAAAGCTAAGCTCATGTACTACAACTTTCGAGTGATTATGAAGGTCAAAAACGTGGTTAAGAAGGGTAAAAACCCCTAACTCAGCAAGTTGTCCAGAACATACAAGAATAGATACCGTTTTTTCGGAAAATCATAACTCGAGTTATAGACCTCAATTAGGGACTTGTAAGTTGTCTATGGAAAGCTTGAAAGACATACTAAAACTTTTATGTTGATCATAAACTCATTTGAACATGGGAAAGGCACGAATTTAGGCCATGAACACAGCAGAACCTCTAAAAATTCTGGGCAGAACTTAATTTCGTAGCTGAAAAGAATGGGCCATAACTTTCTCTCCCGATGTCCTATAGACAAATAAAACCCCATTTCGGAAAGCTCGCGGAACACACTACAACTTTTATTTAGAACTCATAAGCTAACAAGGTCTATTTAAGTCTTGAAATTGCTCACAAACCTACTGCCTAACAAAAAACGTATATAAAGGGAGCCCTTCACTAATTTTGCCATAACTTGAGTGATACAAATCGAAACTCCGAGATTCAAAAACCAAGTGTTAACTTACACCTTAAGCTACTTAACCAAACCATAATTTGGTCAAAAAAACATTTTATACCCCTTGGAATTTCCAGATTGCAACCAACCTGAAATTCATCATTTATTTGATCTTGCATGCATCCTAAACCTTAGTATTAACTCTAATCTTCCCCAAATCAATTCCCAAATGTCATTACTTATTTTCCAGCACTAAACACATCTAGAATTCTTTATTATTGACCACATTTCGCACATGCACAACAAAATCTCATCATATTTTAACCTCCTAAACATAATCCTTCATGAACTCAACATTAACCATCGAAATACTCACTATTTTGCCATTCTAATCTTATTCCTAGTACATGCATCTATAAATAATCATAAAACTCACACTTTTTCACTGAATTACTCAACCAAATCATCATGCATAAACAAATCTCAAAAATCCAACATCAACCAAGTCATACTCATCCAATCATGATCCATTCTTTTATGAGGCATTTCATCGAACACTTTATGTGCATCATAATGCACTAAAAATTCATCTCTAATTCACCACTTTAATAACCAAAACCCATTACAAACAATTCTAAGATTACTTTAAGATTTAGAATAACAATTAAACCATCATAAAAGTGACATGCACCACACAATTTCAACAATCAAACCTAATTTCACCACTTCCTACTTGGTTCACATCAATTTCCACATTATTTACTCTTCAATAAACAAGAAGATCCAAGATTATAATTTGCAATGCCATCATTCTCTTAAAACAATGAATTCTATTCAGAAATTCCCAACCAAATAACAATCTTTCACTTGAACTCAATCTAGCAAGAGATAGAAGAGTTTTTTTAGAGATTACCTTTAGAGAGAGAAAAGGGAGAAGAGAGCGGTCAATGAGGAGGCCGGTTATGCGGCGTCATTGGCGCAATTGCCTCAGCGGATGTCGTCGAGAGCAGAGGAGAGGGACCAGGCCACGCAGCGAGCAGAGAGAGAGAGAGAGAGAGACGGACTGACCGGAGTGAGTGAGTGAGTGAGTGAGTGAGTGAGAGAGAATGAGGGTCTTGACAGTTTGAAATGAATCTGAAACTTTGAAAAGTAGGAATGGATTAATACTATTACAAGCCCTCCTTCTTATATTAATACAACCTTATATTGGTCAAAAGTATTGTGCTTCGAAGGGAGTAAAAACAAGAAAGAAACTGGATCAAACACTTATTAGAACCTCTTTTATAACCCTATACCATTAATTTGGGTTTTCTGAATAAAATCCTATTAGACCAACCAAGAGAAATTTCTACTAATAAAAATTTCATGAGTACTTTAATCCTCCGATAATAATAGATTCGAACGAGAATTTTCAGACAAAAGATCTGAATACTATAGCTTACTAGGAAGGATCGGTAAAACTGTTCGAGAGACATCTATAAATAATAAAAAAACTACTATGGTGGAGAGTCGGTAGTCGTTGCGTTGTTCAAGCCCTACAAAAACAGTGACAACAATTAAAGAGTTTAAAAGCGCGAATTATAATTACGTATGATTAGCAACCTTAATCACCATGGATTAGGGAGGGTTATTAAAAGCGGATAGGGTGTCGAGGAGAGCGCAAAACCTTTGTCTTCAGCACGATCAAGGATTGTTCGAGATCAAAGTCTTTTGTATTATCAAGGATCAAACAAGCTGAAGAGGTGTCAAGCTCACAACCTCACCAGGAACAAAGCTCAACATTTAACCACCTTGGAGTCATCAACGAAGTTCAAAGCACCATTCCATCTCGCATGAAGCGGTGTTCAATATTGGATATAAAGACTGAAGGATCCCTTAGAGTGAAGAGACTCACTATGATCTTTACCGATCATTAAAGCAAAAACAACGTCGACGAAGAGCTTGAACGAGATGAGACAATTTCTTCTTCCCAAGTCAAAATCTAGGAAAGTCAAGATGTAGCTCCCGAACAAGAGCCTAAACTGTTCACCAAAAAAAAACCATTTTCAGTTCATTTCATTGTATTACTTCTAGCCCGCAAGAGTATAATTGCGAACAACTAAATTAATAAATAAAATTTTCATTTCTCCATCTTTAAATTTGAACTACGTTTGGCTTGATCCTTATGAGTGTTTCATCCTTAAGGTACGTAGGCAATTTGGAGTCTAGATCCAAATACAACCATAACATAGCAAAACAGAATGGTCATTAATTGAATAAAATTTAGACTTTCAAATCAACAAATTTCAAGACCCTCAAGTCACTAAATTCACTGACTTCCAAGTAAACAAAAATTAAAGACTTCCAAATCAGCAAAAAGTCAAGACTTTCAAATTAACAAACTTCAAGACTCTCAAGTCACCAAATTCACATACTTCCAAGTCAACAAAAATTAAACATTTCCAAGTCAGCGAAAATTCAAGACTTTCAAATCAACAAACTTCAAGACTTTTAAGTCACCAAGTCCCTTGACTTCCACGTCACTCTCATCAATGAGCCTCATGACTCCCAAGTCGACAAAATGAAAGTCTCACAAGTCAACCAAATTCTAAGGTGAAGAAAATTAATTACTCTTAGGTCACTTAAGAAAAGACTCCCAAGTCACTCCCTGCAGAAGATTCATGAGTTCACGACTCCCAAGTAAGAAGGAATGACTCATACATCTACAAAAGTTAATGACTCACATGTCAATAGGATTCATGACTCCCAAGTCAAGATAGGTAAAGACCCACAAGTCAGTTAGAAGGACTCTTAAGTAAGTAAATTCAATTGCCCACACATGCAAAACTTCAAAGTTGACAAGATTAAAAACTTCTACATCATCACAATGAAGACTCTCAAGTCAAACGTGTAAAAAATGGACCGACTTCCAAGTCATCAAAATTGTGGGCTTTTAAGTCGCACTCTGGCTTTCCAAGATCTTCATGTCGGTGGTTTGCTTCAAGTCAGCGCCATCAATGGAATACTCAGGTTGGTTGACAACTTGCTTCAAGCATGCAATGCAGGAGCATCCTAGTCATGTTGGTTGAATGCTGCTCCAAGACGACGTCATCATTCTTCGAATTAGTGGCACACTCCTTTGGCTAAGTGGTAGACTCTTTCAAGATAGCGACATCAACATCTCATCCAGGTCAATATTGGAGGCAAGCCCGCTGGCAATGTCCTTTCTGTCAATCGATGACACTTGTAGTCGAAAACAGATTGGGTGCTTATTATGGATCTTCAGAAGAAAGTCCAACTGGCTCATCATGGCTCGACAGAGAATTCAAGTACGCTCTTCATAGTCCGTAGACAGCAGAAAGACCAAGAGTAATAAACCAAGAGACGACGCTATCGACCCAGACAGTCCTGAAGTAAGTCTGTGACAACTCTACGTCAGTACATTGAGGAGTGTTCCACTTGAAGCAAGGTCGTGACGCCGTCGACCCAGGATATACTACTGTTTTTGATAGAGTTGTCTAGGATAACTCTACGTCAGTACGTTGAGGAGTAGTCCATGGAAGTAGAGATGACAACACTGTCGACCCATACAGTCCTGAATAGAGTAGTTTAGGACTAGTCTACATCAGTACGATGAGGAGTAGTCCACGGAAGCATAGATGGCGACACTGTCGACCCAAACAGTCTTGAAGAGAGTTGTTTAGGACTACTCTACGTCAGTACGCTGAGGAGTAGTCCACGGAAACGGAGGTGGCGACACTTTCGACCTAGATAGTCCTGAAGAGAATAGTCTAGGACTATTCTACGTCAGTATGCTGAGAAGTAAGCAAGACACTGACGATGACGAAGGACAACTTCAAACAGACGATATCAATAATTCTCATCTCCCTGTAACGAAAACATGGCAAAAAAATTGAAGAAAAAGAAAAAGTCAAATTATATGGAAAAAAACAAAAAGAAGGAAAAAGAAAGAAAAAAAAAGACAGTGTAAAACCTCTGAGTTTACAAATTCAGGGAGAAGATGAGGAACAACAAATGAATGGAAGAGGCGAGGATGATGTGTTTATATAGTATCTGATTGGCCAAGTTTCAGGATACTACTAGAATTCTCAATTAAGTCCCAACTTCATCTCCATCCCCTATTCCAACTCCATCTTCAACTGCCAAAAATTTTATCCAAACTGAAAAGTTGTGATAAAAAATGAATTCATTGTCCTTAATTTTTCGAGACACAACATCTACAAACACTCAAAATTCATGTCCACGACTAACTCTCAAAAGGGGCATTTGTAGGAGGTAAATAGTTGTCGACAAATAAAAAAATGACATGTGGAAAATAAATTAAATTTGTTTGATCGATTATTATCTGCCATGTGTAAATTTAATTATGGCGATCCATTTATTAAATTTTAAATGGAAATATATCATGGCCAATAACATCGTGACATGTGTCAATTATGATGCAGAAAATGATAATTATTTCTTTATTTAAAATTAAAGAAGTAATTAATTAATTTTAGGCTCAAGTCCAAAACCCAGCTCAAACTCTAGGCCTCCAGAGCCTATAAAATAGGGGTCCTCCCCCTTCATTTTCAAACCTCCGGAGATTCAGCAGTCAATAGCCAGAGGCTCTAGGAGATCAAATAGCTAGTGGCCTCTCTACCAAGCGCCAATGATCGAAGTCTGCAGAAGCTCAAGATCGAGCCCCTAAGTTTTCAACACGTCTTGATTAAGAACAACATAGTTCTTCGGTAAGACACTCGACAATCTACACTCTGTAGTCTACACCCCCAGCGACATTCGACATTCTGCACTCCAAAGGCTTCAGAATATTGAACTACAAGCGACCTCCAACTACCAAGCATCAAGGGTTAAGGTATGCAAAAGCTCCAAGCCTCTATCGCGTCAAGATCAAGAACTGCTAAAGAGTTCTTCGACAAGACCTACAATTATGCAAAGCCTTCAGAAGATTGTGCTACATACGCTCTCCAGCTACAAGCGACAAGGATCAATGCCGGCTAGTTCAACAACTTCTGATCCTCGCATCAAAGACTGCGGTCGTCTTCCTCGTCTAGTTCATCGATCGAGATCAAACACTCAAGTCCGCGCATCCAAGAACTTGAAGAACTGCAACTGACAGTCAACTTGCAGACAATTAAACTTCGAGCAACTTCCGGCTACCAAGCATCAAGGGGATCAACGCTCAAAACCTTCAACTCAAGAACTACTACAAGAGTCCTTTACCTAGACCTGCATTTGAGATCGAGATCAAGCATCGTGCCCTCGGCTCACCCAAGTTTCAATAGAACGAATCAGAAAACTATTTTATTGTATTTAAAATAGAGATTGTACCCACATACATTCGAATATTAATACAAATTAATTTGTTTCTTAATTTCTTGTCTTTATTTATTTTAGACACGAAATTTGTGTTTATAGTCATTAAGTCATACTTCTATAGTACCAGAGATAATGCAAATAACTATATTTTGACCTATTTACAACATAACTTTAATGTGTATCATAAACCAATAGTCACTAAATAACAGATATGGTGGGTGTTCTCAGGTTTCTAAGTTTGAAATGCCTTGAGTGGAGTTGGTTCTTTGATGTGGTTTTCTCTATATTGTATAATAAGGTGTTTAAGTTAGGGGTGAGCAGGACTGGGATCCCAGTAATTTTCGGAGGTCCCGGTCCCGGTTGTGATCGGGAGCAAAGTTTCGCTCCCGCTCCCACTCCCGGTTGTGACCGGGAGCAAAGATCTGCTCCCGCTTCCGGTCCTACTGGGACCGGGAAATCAACCGGGAAATTTTTAGTCCCGATTTCCTAATTTTTTTCACCATTATTTGATTTATTTCAATTCAAAATCAATATAAATTATACAACATTGCTCTAATTTCATAAATGTGGGCGTCGGTTTATTTACGTAACCACTTTTTCCTTATTATGCAATATCTAATACATAAAGTTTTTTTACGGAAAAAAGTGCTAAGTTTCGAAATAGTAACAAATAAAATAAATCTAAAGAGCGAACATAATTATATTAAACATGTTTATCAATCATCATGAAGTCACTTGATTTATTATTTATATATATATATATATATATATATATATATATATATATATATATATATATATATATATATAGAGGGAATAGATAGGGTGAGAATTACTTTTTGGTGAGAATGAGAGAAGAGTCAATATTGGCCATTGGATGCAAGATCAATGGACAACAAAAAAACTCATTTTTCCATTATTTTTTGGCAGCTATCACGTGAGGGAGAAAGGAAAAAAAGATTGTGCTAGGGAAATTGTGCAGGCATGGTTCTGTTTGGCGGCTGGTGCATTGATTTACTTTGTCATTCCTTCCCCTTTCCAAGCAAAATCAATTCTCCACATCTCCGTTGTCATTCATTCACCGCTGGCGAAATCAAGCTCCTCCAATGACTTCAAGTCCTTCCGTCGCCAGGAATGTTGAATCGTGGTGAAGAACATCATCGAGAAAGATCTCATCAGAAAGAAACGGCGATTCACAAATCGAGAAGGAACTATCATCGTTGGAAATGTTGCTCCACGTTGAGTCTCAGCCAAGCGATCTCGTTGGCGGTGTAGTGATTAACATCGTCAAGTTTCGGTTAATTTGATCAATCATTCGATTGCTTTTGTTGGACCAATTTTGAGGACTTATTAATTTTTGTTAGGTTTTGAAATTGGAAGGTTAGTTCACGACCTTTTGTCAAAAAAATCAAGCGTTCATCCAGAGTTGGCAATGAATATTGGTGGCTAGCTGCGATGGGGGGAGTGAGAGTAACAGAGCAATTACAAAGTCTTGATGTCCACATTTGTTATAGTTAAGGCTCATTCTGGGATGCCTTGATGTACTTTGTGGTCATGCCTATTGTTCATCTATACATAAAGTGTTGCCCATTTGAAGTTCAAAAATTTTAAAATTTGGAGATATGCTAATTGTTGGATGTTTCAATGTATTTTTTTGTCGTACATATTGTCCATTTATATATGAAGTGTTGCCATTTTATAAGTTATAGTAATCAAGTTCAAAAAGTTTTTAAATTTCGATGGGCACATCAAGGAATAAACATATAGACATCACGTAATAAACACATGGATATCAAATACTAAACATATGGACATAAAATTATAAACACATGGACATCAAGTAATTAACACATGGGCATCAAGTAATCTACATATGAACATCAAGTAATAAACACATGGATATCAAGTAATACCTATCCTTACCTTTCAACCAACCCCTTCGATTCCGCTTCTGCTGCAGCATATAATCTCGGCCCCGACGGCAGATTCGCGCCTCCCTCTCTAAACAGTTATCAATTAACAATGATAATATATGGACATCAACCAATAAACATATGGACATGAAGTATATTACTTGATGTCGATGTGTTTATTACTTGATGTCCATATGTTTATTAATCAATGTTCATATGTTTATTACTTGACGTGGATATCAAAATTTTTGAATTTTTTGAACATGATTTTATACGTAAATAATCAAACTTTTTTTTTCAAGTTCTGTATAAGTTAAACAACGGGTCTCCGTTCCGGGATCCCATGTTGATATTGGGAGTACAATGGTGATATGCATTGTTTGGTACGTGATATCTATATGTGTTTATGGGGATGCTCATTTTGAATGAAACTTGATGTCCTACTGCATAGCCTTTTCAAAATGAACATCCTATAAAATCTCCATGAAAATGAATGTCCATTATAAGTAAAATGAACATCCATTATCAGTTAAATGAACATCTATTATTAAGCAAAACGACAAAATTAAATGGACATTCACATCAAATGGACATCCATTATCAATAAAACGAACATCAAGAAAAATCAAAATGCTCAAATAACGGTTAAAAAGGACACCCATTAACAGACATTTTAATTATTGATGTAGAAAAATTTAATATAATCAACATTAAAATGAACATCCAATATCTGAAAAATAAAAATCCATTAAAAGGAAAATGGACATTTACTAACAAAAAAATGAACATTCATTAAAATTATCACAAAAAGTACAGAATAATATGTTGTTTGTTTTTACACAATTCTGGTCCTAAAAAAGGCCAAATGACTAGAGACAATGAGGGAGATGGCCTAAAATTCTAATAATTAATGTACGGCCAAGCACCATCATCAGAAGGCGGTGAGTGTCCTTGTTCGATTCCAATGAGCAGCCTTTGAAAATATGATGCCCTTCACCTTATTTCGGGGTGGGAAACGTGGATTTCGTCTCAGCATCCACCTGTCTCGCGATTCTGCCTCGTCCACTGGATATCATGTTCAAATAAAATGGGCATCATGTGTAAACAAAATGGACATCAAGTTCAAAATGGACATCATCATAAAATGAAATTGACATCATGATCAAACCAAGATGGATATCATGTTGAAACAAAATGAACATCATATTCAACAAGATGGACACCATGTCTTACACTCTTGTTCAAACAAGAGGGATATTAAGTTAAAACCAAATCGCCATCGTATGAAATTCAAAATGGACATCAAATTCATACATCATGTTTTCACCAAATGCACGTCAAGTTCAAAGCACATCATTAATTTGCAAAATAGACATCAATTCCACCATAATGGACATCGTATACAATCAAATGGAACAATCTGGATATGACCACAAAGTACATCAAATGGGCAACACTTTATGTATAGATGAACAATATGTATGACCACAAAGTACATTAAGGCATCCCAGAATGAGTCTTAACTATAACAAATGTGGACATCAAGACTTTGTAATTGCTCTGTTACTCTCACTCCCCCCATCACAGCTCGCCACCAATATTCATTGCCAACTGTGGATGAACGCTTGATTTTTTGACAAAAATCGTGAACTAACCTTCCAATTTCAAAACCCTAACAAAAATTAATAAGTCTCTCACAATTGGTCGAGCAAAAGAAATCGAATGATTGATTAAATTAACCGAAACTTGACGATGTTAATCACTACACCGCCGACGAGATCGCTTGGCTGAGACTCAACGTGGAGCAACATTTCCAACGATGAGAGTTCCTTCTCGATTTGTGAATCGCCTTTTCTTTCGGATGAGATATTTCTCGATGATGTTCTTCACCACGATTCAACATTCCCGGCGACGAAAGGACTTGAAGCCATTGGAGGAGCTTGATTTCGCCAGCTGTTTAGTCCCATTTTAGGGGCTAAATACCACTCGTTTACGCCCAAGTCTATTGCCGTTCCCTAATAAAATGGTTATTTATTACGTGTTTTGTGACTTTTAGGCTTTAAGTTCGGAGAATAATAAAAGGGGGCGAAGTTGCGGAAAAAGACGATAACTCGATCATCCCGAGACCTTTGAGCTGATTTGATGCCGTGGTGAAGACTCGGGAAGCAAGGGAGACCAGCCGTGCGTAAAGGAGAGGGATTTCGGGCCAAAAGGCTAAGTATGGGGGCATTCAGGCTCGTAGCGTTACATAACACCGTAGCGATCGCTACGTCCCCATACTTAGTTGGAGATCACCTGAGAGCGTAGCGGTCGCTACGCCTGTGGTAGCGATCGTTACAAGCCCGTGAAGGTTACGCCCAAGGTCGAGCGGTCGCTACTTTCATAGCGCCCGCTACGATGAAGCCCGATTTTCCAAGTTTTCTGACGGCCGTGGCGTTACGCTCGCCTCCGTAGCGTTCGCTACGGATGAGTGACCGGTCGCGACGGGCATAGCGACGCCTTGAGCCAAACGATTCGCTGCTTTAGTCATAGCGAACGCGACGATGTCCGTAGCGTTCGCGATGACCTTATTTCCTGCTTAATTTTCGGCCAAAACGACTGTGTTTTGGCCCTTCTTCCCCTTTGTTTAATTAGTTCGACTTGTCATTTTTGAGGGAGCTTTGAGCTGGAGATTAATTTTTCTTTCTTTTTACATCTTCTACCTTTCAAGAGTTTTAGGATTAGCTTTGTGGGGATTAACTTCTACTTTGTTGATTAATTACTTTCTTCAATCAAGGCAAGTTGCTCTTCATCATTTGGGTATTATTGCTCTTCATTTATTGCCAATTTATTGCTCATCCATTTAGGTAAAATCTCTTTTCTCCTCATTTTAATGTTTCCAAATGCTTTGTTGCTTGTGTTTAGTGTAGTTTTATGTTGTTAATCATAGTGGTTAGTTTTAATATTCATCCTTTGAGTAGAATCATGTTAGGGTTTTATTGGTTGTGTGTTGCTAATTTCTCCACCATGTCTAGAAGCTAATCTTCCTTGAGGTGAGGGGGTGATTAAGGCTTTAATGGGTTTTGGCTAAGGTGTTTATTGATTAAAGTGTGTTTTAGTTGGAGGAGTCTATTTCCACCTAATGTCTTCTCATTGGGGGTGGCGGTTCAAGGTCCGAGAGCTCTTTGAATCGTTATACACTCAATGGGAAGCCTAGAGTGGGATAGTTAGGTCTACGCTTGCGAGGGTAAGTGTAGGCTTAACTAGGAATTAACGCAATTCTCAACCCCGATGGTCCATGGTGGACATAAGGTAGTTAATTTGAATCTTCCTCGAGGGAGGGGATTCATCGTGGCCTTTTTCCCGCCTTGTTCCATAGATGAATCCAACTTTATGCGCTTTAGTCATGAAAACTCCTTGATCAAAGATTCCGTTAAGTGTCTAAAACCCCCGAACCTCTCTTTGTCTAATTATCACCTAGTTAATCGTCTTTTTAGTTTTAATTTTGTTATAATCAAAGTGTTCTTTGCTCCGTGATTTATTTCTTGATTCAAGGCTAAAACCGAAACGAAATACGAGAATTTAGGCTACAGGCTCCCTGAGTTCGACAATTTACACCGGCCTACAAACCGTTGTACACCAGCAGTGAATGAATGACAAAGGAGATGTGGAGAATTGATTATGCTTGGAAAGGGGAAGGAATGACTAAGTACATCAATGCACTAGCCGCCAAACACAACCACGCCTGCACAATTTCCCTGGCACAATCTTTTTTTTCCTTTCTCCCTCACGTGATAGCTGCAAAAAATAATGGAAAAATGAGTTTTTTTGCTGTCCATTGATCTTGCATCCAATGGCCAATATTGACTCTTCTCTCATTCTCACAAAAAAGTAATTCTCACAAAGTGAAAGTACGGTCCACCATTGTCCAATTGATGAAAGTAGGGATTATTAGAATCCAATTATCCTATCTATATATATATATATATATATATATATATATATATATATATATATATATATATATATATATATATATATAAACCAGAATCGGGTGGACCGAGAAATGAGGTTAAGTCCACTCTCGGTTAAGATTGTTGGCCGACTTTATTTTTAGTCCCACTCACAACCCCCGCTCACTTTGGGGGGCATTTTTTGGGGGGCGGGGGATGGGATAGGATTAGAAATTTTTGCTCACCCCTAGTTTAAGTTAGCTGTGGTCCCCTTGATGCATTTGAAGTAGTGCTATGCTTTGCTTCTGTCTTGCTCAATTGTAGTGCATTTGCTGCTGTTGTTTGTTGCTGTTAGTGGAGGCAGTTGATTCGTTAATCTCAGTGATATTTCATCAACTTTCTCAGGCGACAGAGTTTATTTGCTGATTGTGGTACTGGTGCTAAGGCATTTTCTGGGTTCGTTTCAAAGGTGTTGGCCGGTGATTTTTGATCTGGTTTTCAAGCTTTGGTCGACTGTCATGGTGAAGCTGCAGGGGGTCTGATTTGTGCATATCAAATCTGTTTTAGTTGAATTTCTGTAGATAGCAATATTGTGATTCTTAAATTGGCTTTGGCTGGGGTTCTTTGTAGTCTTTGGTGTGAAGTAACAATTGAGCATTGGGTTTGAAATTTGGTGTTGGGTTTGGAGGTTGTCTTTTGGCTTAGGTTTTCCTGGTATTACGTTGCACGTTTGGCATGAATTTTTCATCTTTTCTTTTATCTTTCATTATTTCTTCCTCAGCTAACTCATGTTTGGCTGTGTTTTCTGTTGTCTTGGATTGTTAGTCTTTTCTTAGTTTGGTTCTCTTGGTGTGTTTCTGTTTTTCTTGCTGTAAGGGCTCTCTTGGCGCTTTGTCGTCTTTCAATAAAAGGGCCTTGTGCTTCTAATTATCAAAAAAAAAAATAATGCTATTTATTTTACACTTGTATTTATATGAAATATTTTAGGAAAGGTCCAAACAAAATATTTATTTTATACTAATTAATTATATTTAATTAATTTAGATATCAGTTGTATTTTTCCATTAAAAAATTATCGGTCACCAAATCTAATTAAACTTTAATTTTAATTTTAATTTTAATTTTAATTTTAATTTTAGTTTTAATTAAATTAAAATAAAATTTTAATTTTATAATATATAGAAACTTTTATTCAATATTAGTATATTAAAATTTATATTTATAATTATCGAATCAGGCGCTGACCAGACTAGTATACATAGAAAAACAAAAAACTTTTCACTTTACTCCGCCTGAAAACCAATTTTTCTCTTTTCTTTAAACTACAACTATATATATTACAATAAGTTTTGCTAAAGTTTATATTCTTGAGTTACTTAAGTTATTAATTAAATTTATCATAATAATTTTATATTTTGCATCTAATCACTTTTATTACTACAATGTCAGTATATCCCTTGTCTGTCTACCTCGAATGTCATTCATCCTGGACACTCTTTAGTACATATTCTTTATGGTCGGAATCATTGCTCTATCTTTCATAGTGCATTCACGCCATTCCCTCAAACGTAAGTAGTTTTCGCATGGAGGATCATTTTAAATGGCTTGTCAGAGAGTGTTTCGTTGAAGCAAGTGAAACCTACGAGCTTCGTCATCTAGGGTGGCTCTTGGGAGTTTCGTCATCACAGGCGGTGCCTGGTTATAGAGGGGCTTTGTCCTTGTGCCATTTTCCTGCAATCATGATTCTATAGGGCACATGTATGTGAGATCTGTCCGAGTTATGTGACGACCTCTGGCGTCGTTGAGGCTTTGGCGAATAGGCAGATGGGTTATATTTGTCGTGACTGATTCACCGACATGATTGAGAGGGTTGAGCTCCTTCCTTAGGCGAGTCACGAGGAAGCGAGGCGCCTATAATTTCCCCCAAGATATAAAGGTGGAAAGTATTGGCCTAATGTGCCACCTTGGTGTACCCCTCGTTGTGGTACATGAAAGACTGGAGGAATCATCGTCATGTATCCTATGAAAGGTTGTTGAGCTAACACGCTGTAAACACAAATTTCGAATCTAAAATAAATAGAGACAAGAAATCAGTGCACAAATATAATTTTATATAATTGTATTAATTTCAAAGAATTTTGGGTACAATCTCTGTATAGAATATAATAAAGTAGTTATCTGATTCAATCTCCTGAAATTTGGGTGAGCCGAGGGCGCGGACGCTTGATCTCGATCTCGAACAGCCGAAGAGCTCTATAGCAATTCTTGAGATGAAGGTCTTGAGTGTTGATCTCCTTGATGCTTGGTAGCTGGAGGTTGCTCGAAGTCTAATCGTCTGTAGGTTGACTGTCGGTTGCAGTTCTTTAAGTTCTTAGATGCGAGGGCTTGAGTGCTTTATCTCGATCGATGAACTAGACGAAGAAGACGACTGCAGTCTTTGATGCGAAGAACAGAAGTTGTTGAACTAGCCGACGTTAGTCCTTGTTGCTTGTAGCTGGAGAGCGTCTGTAGTTCGATCTTCTGAAGGCTTTGCAAGTGTTGCTGAAGAACTCTGAAGAAGATCTTTATCTTGACGCAATAGAGGCTTGACGACTCGATCTTGAGCTTTTGTAGATTTCGATCCTTGGTGCTTGGTAGCTGGAGACTGCTGACAGTTTGATCTTTTGAAGCCTCTGGAGTGTAGAATGATGAATGTCGTCGGGGGTCAACTGCAGAGTGTGTTGAAAATGAGGGAGAAGACCCCTATTTATAGGCTTTGGAGGCCTAAGGTTGCCTAGGGTTTGAGTCGGCGTTGGGCTTGGGCCCAAATTAATTAATTATCCCTTTATTTAAAATAAAGAAATAATTATGATTTTCTGCATCATAATTGACACGTGTCGCGACGCTATTGGCCATGATATATTTCCATTTAAAATTTAATTAAATGGACCGTCGTAATTAATTCAACTTATGGTAGCTAAATAAATTTAAATTATTTTCCACGTGTCATTTTCTGATTTGCCGATAAATTTTTGCCTCCTACACACGCCATGAAGTGCCCCTTTACGATGCTTGCCTCTTATTTTGGTTCTTGTCTGTGAGGTGGGTGGATGGCGCCTAAGTGCCTCGATCGGTTCACCATTTGTACTTTTCATGTGTTCTTGTAACCCTTGCGTTTATGTTGCAATGCTCATCGTGCACCTCCAATACCTCGGATAATAATAAACTTTGTGTGTGTCTCGTGTAAACTTTCACATGTTTCTACAGCTTATTTCCTAAGTATTGGTTGACTCGAATTCATGTAAGAGATAAAAGTTGCAAACCAAATATCCATATGTCGAGTTGTCGTCCTTAGCTGCTTATCGGCTGTGGAGGACCATGAGTCCCTACTTTGGAATTGTGTCGACTTCGACTTCCATCTTCTTTTTTTCTATCTCCTCCCTTTAGGCGAATTGGAATGGTATATGGTATTATGTACGCAGAGATGGCACAACAATGATAGACCTAGTTGAGCTTGTGTGCTCACTTGCAGGTAGCTTTGTTTGGCGCTTAGGTAGTTGCCCTAGTGAACATGTGTTTAGGTTGTATGTGCCAATTATAGTTTATTATGCCACTGTTTTTGATCTTACGCGCATGTTCCTCGATGTAAGTCTCTATCAATTCTCAGGGAAGGCTTCTTCACTCCTTCAGCATCCTCGTAATGGTTGCACGAAGAGGGTACTGCAAGTGGTGCGAAAGTGAAGGAATTGGTGAATCTATTAGCAAGTTAGCGTAGGAGGTAGAGGGGATGCGATGTTCCCCTCCCAAGAATGTGTATGGCTCACCTAATATTGGTTGTGACAAGGTAAAGTCGGACGACGCATCCCTTGTCTCTCTAGGTGAGGGTTGTGGGACAACATTGACTAGAAGATTAGTTTACTCCATACCACTTGTTCACCAAAATGAATAAACTGCCACATCACTGTGAGGAAGTAGGCTCCACCATATTTATTGTGACACAATGAGTAGATGAGGGATCTCGATGTGACAAGTCCATAGTTATTAAAATTTCAATATGGATCAACAATTCTACGAGTTTACGATCCAAAAACCCTCCGTCGATCCAACTATTATCATGATTTTAAAGTAGTTAGGGTCTTATGATTCTGGTCTAACCTGAATATTATGTGTTAGAATCCCAATACGATTCTATGATCCCACAATTCGATCCACGATCCTATCTTAATTTGATATTGTTTGCGCACATTATCATCTTTAAAATTTTGTCACAACAATATAAATTTTGAATCAACTTTATCCACTGATATACAATTTAACATATTGCTTCTTTACTAGTGAATATTTGTTAAGATTTTAACTACTATAGATTTTTTTAAAAAAATATATATTTGGCTATTGTATTAGAATATTTTGATCCAATTCTACGATTCTAATCCTAAATACACTCATCAATCCTAAGTAGGATCCCGATTCTAACAACCTTGGACAAGTCACGTCGGGGGAACAAGATCAACTACCTTTGTCGTGACACAAGTAGACGAGGTCTCCGAATGTAACGAGCAGATGAGTGATGATTCATGCGGAGGGAGTAAGCTTATCCACCTTTGTCATCACACAACGGGTAGAAGAGGCCTCTGAGTGTGACGGGCCGGACAAGTGATTGATGTGACTTGCTTTATTGACAATACTTTATTCAAAATCATAAATATTTTTCCTCCTTATCCACACTTTATCAATTTATCCGCACAACCGCTTACCAATCGCAGAAAGAACAAGTACTCACGAACAAATAAATTGGACAGAGACATTCAAAATCCAATGAGAAGATGAAAATACCAATAAGCTCTTAGTTCAAATGTTATTAAGAACATCCCCTTTAGAGTTTGATTAGTGGGCAACATTTCCATTAAACTCTGTGAGGATTTTTTTGGTGTTTCAAGTGGATGCTAGTGGTATTCTCATTTAGGGTTTCACTTGGACTCCATAGATCATACTTGGTGAGTTTGCTCTTTAGAGTTTGATCATATCTTGTTATTTTTGCTTTCTTGTGATTATCTTCATAAATCATAAAAAATACTCATGATTATGCATGAGTTCTATGTCGGATGTTGGATTGTGAATGGGTGATTAGTGATCCTAGGACTATAAGCTAGTATTTGGCCTGTTTCCTTAGTCTCACACAAATTATTTGGTATCAGAGCTTTGTTGCACTGTGGTAACCCACATGTCCTAGGAACGATTATTGGGTGCAGCAACAAGCGTGAATGTCTGGTTTCCCCCATTGTTCATTCAGCACTTCCTGAGATAAAGAGGTCCAGTATGTAGTCCGACTTACCAATGTAATAAATAAAAAAAGATGATGAAAATAAGAAGGGTATTGAATTAACATAGGTATTTATTGGATGCAATTACCAGAATTTATTAGATGATTGTCTTGAACAAGAATTTTATGGAAAAGAAAAGGTTCTACTCTGGTTTAGTAAAAATACGCGTTCATTTTTTGGACTCCATTTTGAACTCCATTTTTTGATAGAGCCTAAACCCAAAGAATTCTTTAGGTTAGCACGAGTAGAAAACAGAGCCTAAACCCAAAGAATTGCACCCCAATCATTTATGACAGCAGCCGTGACATCGGAAATGTCCAATTTTGAACTCCATTTTTTTATTAGAATTTATTAGCAGTAATTCTAAATTTTTATTGATTAGATTACAATAGTCCAAGCTACCATATATTATATTACAATAGTACAAACTATCATATATTTGATTAGCAATTCAAATTATTATATATTGGATTAAAGCAACTTGGTGGTGGTATATCAAATTTAACAGTTCAATGATTCAACTTATTGTGATACATTTTTAAAGTTCAGCTTATAATGCCTCAAATCTAATAAAAAAAATTGAAATCAATCATGTCATGCGTAAATTTTCTGTAGTGCTCACTAAAATCCCATTTTCCCATAAAAAAAGTGAATTTGTTTTCTTGATTTTGCACGACAAAATGCTGATTTAAATTTCTCTAATGTATTAAAAAATTCAATTTCTCAATAATTAGGGGAGAAAAAAGCCTTCTCCTCCTTTTCCCCTTTTCTTTGTGACACCTAAAAGCTGAGTCGTCAAATATTGAAAAATTGGTGCTCAATGGATTTTAAACTCTTGTATGTACCCAGTCATGTTGCTTTATTCATTTAAGATTGAATAAATACATCCTTTTGCAATGGAGTCATCCTCATTAAGCTTTAATAATTGCTTTTGTGTGAGAAAAGCTAGCTGCTTTTCTTTGACATATCTAAAGAATCATGACTTGGGTATAGTGTTCACAATTTTTACTACCATAAATGCTAAAAGTTGTCTTATTCGAACATATGCTAGGAAATTTCCAAATAATTAAGCCTTTATCTAATGGTTTGAATAAAGGTTTGAGTGCTGCCCTGCTTTTTGGATTGGATAAAATTAGGTTTGGATGGATTGAATTGGATTATATTAGATTGGATAAATTATGATGTTTTTTGGACAATTATGTTTTTAGAGAGGATTTTTTTGGGAATTGTGTAAGGTTTGGATTGGATTGGATTAGATTGAAAAGAGTTACCGATCCAAAGAATATGACAAGTCAGTTTTAAATGCATCAGTAAAATCGTTAATGATTCTTCCTTTTGGTCACAAAGTGCTTAGACTTCATCTATATGGATTAGACGGACAAGAGTTTTATATGCATTATTAAAATCGTTAATGGTGTGTTTAGCTGCAATTGTTTCTCGAGAAAGTTTGTCAACTTTCTCAAGTTAATAAAACTTGTCTGTGTTTGATTGTCAAATTAAAAGAATATAGGAAAGTTTTGGAGCGGGTCCCACTATTTTTCCAAGGCAGATGAGAAAAACTTTTCCATGGGAGCTCAAGAAAGTTTCTATGGAAAAGGAAATTGTTTATAACTTAACTTCCCAAAATGCCTCTGAAAAAATATTTTATAAATTAAAATATAAGCATAGTTTGGACATTTTAAATAAATTTTCCTACAAACTTTCTCATATTCTTAAATGTAAACCAAATATTGTGAAATATTTTTCCCAGAAAAAATTTACCTAAAAAACCTTTCACAGAAAAATATTTTCTAGAAAAGATTTCCCCGGGAAATAACCATATATATGCACCATAAAGGAATTCTATATTTCTATAGCTATAGTGTGGTGCAATTACATTAAAAAAAATCGGCTTCAAAGTAAGGATATTTATATATAGTTAAAATAGACTAATCACCAAATGTTTTGATATCTTTCACTACCCACTTTATAACAATAGAGTTTTAACTCGTTGAAATTTGTCGTAAAGACTAGCATAAATTTTTCATGCATATTTCAAGGATTGCCTACAACTTTGTTACCCATGCATTAATTACTAAACGATTTTTCTACTTGGTAGGAAAATATATTTTAAAATTCATTCATAGAACCATGAACAGATCCAGACAGATGAAACTAAACAATTTTAGAAAACATATTATCAAAATTAGGCTGAATGACCAATTTTGGATTTGGAACTCAACACCCCACATATATGTGGGGTGTTGAGTTCACAATTTTTTATTCTAAAACGGGATTTATATAAGTAAAGGTGTTTAAGTATAAAATCAAAATTTGGTTGAAATTATTCCAAAGATAATAAACGGGTTTGTTTGCATTTTGGACCCTGAGCTTTAGGGATATTTACATTCTGAACCCTTGGTTTTCAAATTTAATTTTTTGGACCCTAAAGTTTGTAGAATGAAAAAAAAGGACGCTAAAGTTTGTGATGTTGAAAGAAAGCCCATTTTCCGTTTTTGTTTTTCTTTCCATATTTAAAATTCACTCCCGATTAGCGTCAAACTTCAAAGCTAAGGTCAAAACTGATATTAAAGTTATAATGAACCTCTCTTATTCATGTTGGAGTTATTTAAATCCTGTACTCAGGGGTCTAAGTAGCCCTGACATGAATAAGAGAGGTGTATTATAACTTCAATATCAGTTTTAACCATAATCCTGAAGTTTGACATCAAACGGGAGACAAATTCAAACATGAAAGAATGAGACAAGGGTTTTTTTTTAAACTCACAAACTTTAGGGTTCTTTTTTCTTCATTCAACAAATTTTAGGGTCCAAAAAATTAAAGTTGAAAATCAAGGGTTCATAATATAAATACCCCTAAAGTTCGGGGTCCAAAATGCAAAAAACCCTAATAAACGTCGTAACTACACTACTCAGAAATAGCAAAAAAATATTTGAATATAAATTAGGAAAACTATGACAAGATTAATGTTTCTCTATAAAAGTCTATTACTATTATGTACTCTATATTGATTAATGGTTTGACAACTTTGTTTCGACAAATATATCATGTTTGGTACCAGCTGTTAGTTGTTAGTTATTTGAATTAGTTGTTTGATTTTAATTGTTTGGGTTAGCTGATTATAGGAAACATATTTGGTAAAGTAGTTGAGAAAAATTACTTTAAAAAGTTTATTCAAATAGCTTTTTGAAACTAACTTATTGGATCCAAAAAACTAATATGACAATTTTTTTACTAAATACTTCAAACAACTTTTTGACCTTGTTAACACAATATCCAAAAACCTAAAAATTATTTCAAAATGACGGTAGCTTAACACCCCACACACAAGTTATCAACTTTAATATGAATTTTGTTTTGGCTTGCTAGATAATGAGATTCAAATATAAACAAATATGAAAAGTTCTTTACTAAATAATTTTGTAAAGGCTGAAAGAAAAAGGAATAAATAGAATGAAATCGCTCTCATACAGCTATCAGTACGTACGTAGTGAATCAAGTGATTTTTCCAGGGTGGCTGCTGAGTAAACATTCTTTATCCTAGTCTAAAATAGACCGTAGCTTTTTTTTTTTTCCACTTAAATCAGTGATTAATACTAATTTATAATCTTTCTTTTTCACCCAAAACATAATTAATACAAAATGGCCTACTCTATCTCTACCATATATTGATTGTCTACATTCTACAGCCCCAATTGGCGACTAAACCAAATTCTGTAACAATACAATGCATTCTATTAATCTATTCTACTACGCTTTTTGCTATTAACTTTTTTCTTATTTTTCATAATAATTCATAAAGCTAAGTTATCAATACAAACATCTATTCATATCATATTTGTCCATTTCTAAACAGGTTCTTTTTTTCTTAGAATAATAAGTACTCCCTCAATATTCCACAACAATTTTTGTCAATAAGTTATCATATACATGTGGTATTGTGGTCAAAACATAAAAACCTTAATTATAAATTTCTTAATATATATAATGAGTCGTTATAAAAATTACTATTATTAGATTCATTTTTGAAAAATGTTTTCGCAAAATTATAATGTTATAAAAATATAATGTTGTAATTTATAGCTAAAAATTATCGGTAAAGGTTATGATCAAAGCAGAATATTAAAAAAAAGTAGAAAAGCCAAAGTGATGAATATTATGGACAAGAGGATGTATGGTTTAGCCCAAAACAAAACCTTACATGATTTTGTATAATAAGAGCAAGTTTGATTCCATAAACAATCTATTTATGAAAACAAGCTTGCCATTGAGTTTACCATTAACCGTTAAGATAGGTTTCTAAAATTTTAAAAACTTTATCTTTATCCGTTCCTAAATTTTAAAAACCTTACATTACCCGTAGTTTCGATTCAGGTTCCAGAATACTCATTCATTTAAATGAAATTATTTATACCACACTTTTTTTCAAAAAAATAGTAAATGTAATGCGCTACCTACTCTTGGATCTCCACGTACCCTGGAAATGAGATATGCACACTTAAAGATTATTTCTTGTTCTAACTTGTTAATCTTATCGTGACAATCAAGATTAGTCGACCGGGTTCCCCGTTCACGTTGGAAGTGTACAAACTATAATAATTATACTATCTTTAAAAGTTAAAGCAATTTAACAACTGTGCCCGTACCTATTAAAATAAGTTGCTAAATTTCAGAAGCTTTACCTTTCAACCTCTGACCAGATTAGATTCTAAAATATTAACCCGTTTAATTGGTTCTGGTCAGATTTTGAATTCTGATTAAGGAAATACTTAGATACTCACCCCTACTAATAAAGTTGCACACATCCACACTTCACAAACCTCATTTGAGGGCCTACTCTTTGCTTGAATTATTGCCCATCTTTTATACCTTGCCAACTTTCCCTATCTTAATTTTCCTTATTTTTGTAAACTACCCCAATTTGAATTTATCCAACTTTATTTTAACCAATTTTACTTCACACTTACTTAACTGTACCGAATCTTATCCAATTTTACTTGTGTGTATAAACCAAGCTAAACCTATCTTATCCAACTTATATATCTATGGCAAGAACATAGCCCAATGGGAGACCGGTAACTACGCAGAGCTGTCCTAACTAATCATTACCATTTAGAACTCCCATTCGAAATTTAAAATATAATATGGACTAACCGGACCCAGTCCGGCCATGTCCTAAGATACAAAGAATCTTCCAAACTTAAAATATACTAATATAATGATCACACGAGATAAATGCATACAACAAAATCAAACATACTGTAAATATTCTACCGACACAAACCACTCTACTGTAGCTCAAAAACCTGTTCAGTGTTCACTTTGTTCAAAAAGTATGTTAATTGTTACATACATGTTTTGCTGTTTTCATGGGAAAGGGGAAACAGACTGCTGTAGGATGACACCTTTTTAGCAGCCATAACAATCTACACAGTATCACAACAGCAGCAGCAAAATCTCATCCTGTAACCAATCAAAGAATTCCTCACCTCCTAGGATGCGAACCGGGTTCCGGTTCCATCCAGAAAGCGATCGGTATGCCATCCCTTGTTCTGTAGCTCGGACAGAAATTGCGGAAACACGCTCTCCATTTCTTCATAAGCCTGGAACAGAACATTCGGGTTTAGATCGTTCAAAGACTGGTCCACACTTGAAGAAGCATAAGCGGCAAGGAGCCACCCCCTTAACGCGTCTTCACCACTGGCGCTTTGCTCCAGGACCATGTCGGTCCATTGGGTTCCATGGCTCAAAAAGAACTTTTCATCTGGGAACATGTCTCTCCATTCGCGAAACTTTGAGGGCTTGGCAACCTCATGTAGGGGTCTTCCAACTTTGACCTTGCCGGCTTCCTCTATGAGACGCCCTGGGAATAAGAGGTCTTCTCTGTATCTGAGCTCTGCAGGGCTTGATATCCTCCCCATCTGTCCAAATCCCAGTTTAGAAGGAAAGATGCAATCGTAATCCAAGAAACTTAAAGAGTCGACGTTTTCTCTGTACTAGGTAGTCAATGTTTTCTAAATAAATATAGGATCCAACACACCCAACTTCTCTAAAATTCACGCTAAAGTAGCATATATCGCGAGAGATTTAGTGTTGTGAAAAAGCAAGGGATTAAGCACAAGCCAACTGAAATTAGGTGTTGCAACAATTAATGAGCTAAGCTGCCAATAAAATATCAACTTAGATGTTCATTTTAAGGCTACTTCCATTAACTAGATCCAATCCTCAAAAAAACTTTGAATTTCATCCTCACAGCTTCTATCATTTAAATGTATCAAACCCAGTAAAACAGTACAACAGAGAGAGTAGCATACCTTCACAAAATCAGCCACTAACATTGCAGTCCTCTGTGGATTTAAGGTGTTGACAGGAACAGCACGCATTTCTTCTACAACACTATATATGTGCAGAACTGAAAGAAGTGGCGCCACAATCATCTGTTGGACAGCAATGATCATCACAACTGCAGGAAAATCTTGGACATGATTGGGGAAAAAGAGAACTATATGTATAAAACTCAATACACAAGTTGCATTATCTTCACAAGAGGGCCAACAATTGAATACTCTCCTCCCTAGGAAATCAGTGGCATCAATAGATTTCAACATCGTATAATTCATTATATTACAGCAGCACAACATCCAGAATAATTAACCCAATTCCTTAAATAATAGATAGTTGTAGCATTTAAGCATCCTGTACAAGTTTTTGAAGATTGAGCTTTCTAAATTATACACAGAAACAAAGGACCATTTCTGTTAGATGGAGACAATTGAACACATTAGCACCACCTAACGATTCTGAGTAACAAACTGGCATGCCTAGAACAGCGTTGCTAAAAGCTTCTGAGACTAGGAGTTAAAAATTCAATGTCAAATATTCACAACAGATTAAAAGTACTCAATGCATCTGGATTCTGGAAAGTAAAGGTTTATTGAATCTAAGTCTGACTGTAAAAATATTGTAACATTCACCTTTCCTTGCATGGATGAGCAGACAGTTGATGCCAAAGAAATTCCTGCTCCAATACCAACAACATTAAACAGGGTAGATATGGCTTCCCCTTTTGCAAATAGATCACTCAGATTTCCTTCTTTTGCAAATGAAGAATATAAAGGCAATCTCGTTGCTCTGGCGGCAACAACTGCCATTCCCTGCAAACAAAATGCAATGAATTATCCAGCAGGCTCTATGTAAAACCAAGTCAAGCAAGTTGCACAATAGGAAAGGAAAGATGCCGTGAAAGCTCAAGCGAACAGTTATTCCAATCTCTGTTATAAATTGAGCAAGCCAGTTATCATTATGAATATCAAGGAATGAGAATTAGAATTGTAATAAACATGAAGCCCCATCAGCTCATTAAGTAATACGCATGGTAGAGCCCCATCAGTGACAACTCAATCCTCATAAATTCATAATTCATGAATATCTTCACTAACTTCTAACAGTAACACTGTTCTGTTATTCCCCCCCCCCCCCCCCCACACACACACACAAAGTTAAAAAGTATCAATGGCTGATTTTGTAAAGTATCGATCTTAGCTTAATGCTTGAAATTGATGTGTCATCAATGTAGCTTTACCATATTTGACAGTCAAGGATTGATAACACATAATAATTAATATGGTTTTATTTTTAATCAACTTCATAAAAGCAGCCAACGTTTATTTCTTAGGGAAAATAGATACTTGTACCTTTGCAAAATTTCCCAGGCCAGCCATTTGAAGAAATAGATGTGGGCACAATGGAGACATGACTTCCAAGCCAGTACCAAAGTCATACATCACATCAGCTGAAATACGTGCAAAGGGAAAACGATAAATATTTCACAAACTTGGCACATAGGCTTGAAACACCAAACGACTAAATGAAAAAGGTTCAGAATTTAGAAAAATGGCAATAAAAAAAATCTTTGCTAACCCAGGATTCTCCACCTCTTTGGTTCTGAGTCCATCCTCGCACCAAGATTGCTACAAATCAGCTTTCCAACATGCTCCATACCATCTTTCAGTATCTGAAAAAATGGCGTATGTTAAGCACATAATTCAACTAAATTGCTTGACAATAGACCAGATCCAGGGCAGTATGAGAATTGCTCACCCAGCTGACTACTGTAGCCTGAGCAGGTGTTGGCCGTAAGCCAGCAGCAAATAGCAATGACTGCAGAAGAGTTACAGATATGTCAAAAGCAACATCAAGTCTCTGGACATATACAATATGAGAATCTTGAAAATCTGATTTCGAAATTGTTCTTGCTCCAAACAACCATCCAAGTCACCAAAATACTGCCATTGACAAAGCTCCATTCTATTTTACATAACTACCAGAGACAGAGGCCACAAATAACTTAGTATTACTAAGCACTCTTGCGAGGAGAAGAAAATGAAATAAACCCTAACAGATACATTTACTAGGAATAGAATAGATTTTGCCTTCTAGATACCAAAACACTAAAACAGGACCCTTGCAAAGCAATATAAATATTCTAGAAGATTCAGTATTTACATTTAAAAAGATTGACTAAGAGATGACCTGAGTTGAAAGAACTGACAATGCTGCACTTGTGAAGTGTTGTAGTGCCCTGAACTGTGTGTATCTAAGATAACCTTCATTCACACTGCAAGAGATAGAGAAGATTTATAACGATTACTCCCTTCTTAAAAACAGAGAACAAATAAAGCTGTCTTACCTACATGGGTAACCTGAGGGGAAAAACTTATTGAGGAAAGATTCGGCCACCCTTTTGACTACAGGTCTCGTGTCCTCAAGCACCTTCACCTAAAAGGCACGTTATAATTCTGTTAAACACAATGTAAGCCAGGTTAATCTGGCTCTAACGTATCCCAGAGCATTTAGCTCGTCCCCCCCCCCCCCCCCAAAAAATAAAAAACAAAAAAAAAACACACACACATACAAAGATTGAAGGAGAAGCTTCAGATTCTAAAATACACACAACAAATGATTGTTATTACTCCCTATAATGCAAAAAGGGTCAAAGAAAAAGCTTCTGGAAAAAAGAGTGAGAGACTAACGGAAAGACAGCCGTCTGGACTGAAGTTAAAACGATGCGAAATAGAATCAGATGTTTCAATCCAGGAAATCAGGCCTTCTTCCCTTTGCTTTGCCACCTCCATAGTCTGCATAGTAACTAGTTTTCCTGACTACCCTAAAGGACCAACACAAAGACAGGGATCAAAACAAATCGGAAATAAAGTAGATAAAACTATAAAACAAGTGTAAATTTAGTTCATAGGAATTGGTTTTGGAACAGATGTTTCAGACCTGATGACCAAATGGCTGGGTTTGTGGTAAATTATTACAGACAATGCCTGTCAAAGTTCATTGCAAAGTAAAAAATCAAGCTACTCAAACCCCAACTAATGCATATTATATTATTATAGTTTATAGTTCACTTCACTTAAAATATCATTTGCAATTAATCAAGCCATGCTTTCTCAAAAACCCTAAAACAGATTGACTTGAGTTGTGATTTAGGAAAAACCTAGGCACAAAACATTATATCATCCGGGAAAAAACTACACAGTGTATCTGTTAAAGAGCAAATCCCCTCCAGTTCCACAATCAGACACATATCAGCAGAAAAATTCCATACACACAATAATAAAATCCCAAGCTAATAAGATTTTGTGGATAAATACATCAATGTTCGTTAGATAATCACCTACCACAAAATTACTTCAATTGGTTGCCATTTCTGAGATAACGTTTTCAATTTCCTCATCTAGGTTCCAAACAATCAAATCAACAAGAAATTTACAATGAAATTCGACTATCCAGATGGAAATTTAGTAAGCGAAAGGCAGAATTACTCACCAAAACCCTACTCCTTGCTAATCAATGAAGCCTTCACTTGCTCCACCCTCTCCAGCTGCCAGAAGCTTCGGCGGCGGCACTTCTCCGACTTAGGTTTCGTCGGAATACACCGCCGGCGCCGGAATTTGACCAGTAATCTCCCGACGATGGCGGTTCACGCGACTGGAGTGGTTTTAAGCACCATAGTCAGTAGTCACAAGTCAGGGCCTCATCCTTGAGTCCTTGACAGTTGACAGGCCCATTTCGGTCACCCGCATAATTTGACGAACCGGCTTTTAATATCCAAATCCGGCCTTTTTATCACCGTAATTAATTGGACCAAAGCAAACCGGAATGTACAATTGCTCCAAGATTGGGCTCGGACTTGATTTGAAAATCTAGGCTTATGCTTGGCTTGCAAGCCGTTCGGCTCAATTATATTTTAACTTTTAAATTCAAAATTCTCCAAATTAAAATTAAATAAATTTCTAAATATTTATTAAATTTAACGAGAAAATAGCTCTTTTAACTGTAAGGGTATAATCAAGCAAAGTTTAATCATTAACGCTTGAAATTGCGGAGCTTAACTAAAAAACTAACAACAAATTTATACTCCAATATTAAGATTTTTGGACGCTAATACACTGTATTTTGGGGTGTTGGACAATACTGTATTGAACGTTTTTCTTAGACAATAACATACTGCATTTTGGGGGTGTTCGACAATAATGCACCTGAACTGATTCTGGCGCGGCAGCAGCTAACTCGGTGGAGGTCTTGTGTGGTAAATTGAGTAGCAAAAATTAAAATCTTTACTAAATTAGGGTTTTGGATGCCAAAAACCTCTAATATTAAATTTTATACATCCAAATAAATATATAATTTACCAATACTTAAGCGAGTCTAATTGAGTCGAATCTAATGTATTAGAGTGACTTTCTTGATATTATGTGTTATCAATCCTTGACTGTCAAATATGCTTTTGATGAATGGTATAATAACACTAATACATTTACCAAAAATTTGAGCCGTCCAAGGCAAGCTTTGGTCAAACCAAGCTCGAGGCGAGCTTTGACCGAGTCAAACTCGAATGACTTGCAAGCAAACTCGGTTTGGCCTTTGAAATATGGCCCAAAAATTATTATCAAAATTGTCACCTTGAAAACAAAGAATATTAATATGCTAGTGGGAAAAAAAATGGAGATTAAAATGAATTAACTATAATAAGATGATTGTACTTGTAATTGGCTTTTTGTGATTCAAGTATAATTATCTATAAATTGTATTATTTTTAATCTTTTCTAAAAATTAGTACTTTATGAAATTGTAAGAACTAAGAGTGACTTTCCTGATATTTTTATACAGTTTACTACATAACAACTAACTTATATATGGTAAATATACTCCTTAGTCTCCTTTCTTATAAAATGAAATTATAAATTATTATTTACATAGAGGTGGAAAAAAGGTTAGATATTAGGTTTAAAGTCTTTTATAAGTATGATCTTTCAACTCATTCAAGTTTTATATGCTTCACAGATAGAACTGTGCCTAGCAGGGGGTAAAGACAAAAATAGTCACACAATCAATATCATTATCATATTTCATTAATCAAAACTGTACAAATCAGGTATAGCGCAATCTATGTTACAATATTTTTACGAATGTGACTTCTTGACAAATACTTTTACAAAAATGTCACATAATATCTAAACTTAATCACACACGACAACGAAATATACAAATTAAACATCAAATATTATATAAAGGAAAAACTTATGTCCTCTAAGAAGTTAAATTTAGAAAGAAAAAAAAATGATTATTAGACACTATAAAATTTATGGTAAATTTTTGGTAAATGTATTAGTATTATTATACAATTCATCAATATGTTTAAATTTTTATCAATTTATTATAAAAATCCATCATATCTATTTCATTTTGTTATATGGTACTTTAAGTACATACTAGGTTCTCAAATGGGTTAATTTGAAAAAACATAATTTATAAATATTTACTGTAAATTTAGTTATTACAAAAATCACCACTATATACAAATTACAAAATGATAAGCATCTTAAGTCAAGATAATTAATAACATAATTTCACCTAAATCACTCAAAAAGTTAAATACAAAGATATTTAAATCATTATAAATATATATTTCATTTCTTTAAGGGTTATTATGAGTTATAAGCTACATAAAATATTTATTTATTTATAGTTGTTCATAAATATAAAATTTTACATAAAATATGTATCATCTAATATAGTTGATAAAATAAGCCTATTATTTATATTTGTTGACCTACATAATAAGTGTTATACTCTTATAATTGATAAATATATATAATTACTAGAGAAAATAGTGATAAAAGTTACAAAAAATGTGAATTATGAGCAATTCAAGATGGTTATTAATCATCTTGATACAAGACATGTATCACCATCCATACAAATTTGTCAATTTGTTGCAAAGTTCATAATAAATTTGACACATTTAAATTATGTGTGGAATACCTCTTCGATGAATGGTATAATTTAAAACACGTGCGATTTATTACCATCATTGACGAAACTTTTTTATGATTAAGGATGGTCATGTCTACCGTTATGCCACAAAAATAATTAAAGTTTGGATCCCTAAAGGGAAAAATTACACATTATATATTTATCTATTATATTAATATATTGACTATCCATAATTCAATAATTTAGAGTTTTAGATGTGCCAATGATAAAAATATGTCATTAATTAATCATTCTATATTTTATACACAAGTTTCATAATCATATGCACCAAGTGGGCATCTCAATAGTAGTAACAAATTACTGAAATAGTGAAATTAGAATGCACTCTCCATGCTTAGGCAGCATAGCAAACAAGTTCTAGTAGTAATATCAATTTTGTAATGGATATTGGTAGGGCCCGAATTTACATAATAAACCAAGGGGACAAATTAATATACACTCGCCATAACTCTTAACAGGGATCATTAGAAACCCCGTTGAGAAATTAAAAGAAAAATAAGAAGAAGGAAGAGGGAGCAAAATCTAATTCTAACACTTCCCCTGTTTCTCAAGGGTCAAAAAAACAGAGGACTCTGTTTTTCATCCTTTTATTTCTTTTGTTTTTTTTTTTTTGGGGGGGGGGGGGTTGAAATACTTGAATTCTTACCAACCACTCAATAGCTGTTCCAAATAATCAGCACCTAAATCCTCCAAAATCACCATATTTTGAGGTTCAGAAGCAGAAACAACAGCTTGATCTTTCCCTCTTCTACCTTTTTTCCCTTGATTTTTACCACACATTGATTTCCTCTTCATCAAATGCTTCTTCTTCAACTCAATGACAGGGGAGCCCTGATGATCCTCCTTATCCCCTTCAGTGTCTCTCCTCATCTCCTTCAAGGACTGCCTGACCACCTCAGCCGGGAAGTTAAGCACTGCAGCGGGCCCCCTCATGGCGTAGGCGGCCTGATCGTAGGCCAAAGCAGCCTCCTCTGCGCTGTCGAATGTCCCCAGCCACACTCGGACTCCGTGCCTCGTCGAGTCGCGGATCTCCGCCGCAAACTTCCCCCATGGCCGCCTTCGGACGCCTCGGTAGCTCTTTGCTGCCGGGTCCGGGGATCCCACGCCAGCATTGGTAGAAAATGCTGATGTGGGGTTAAACTGTGTTTCCTGCTCTGATAACATGTGAAATAAAGTCATCTCGTCGGAGTCGTTGACGTTGAATGGGAGTTGAGAAATCGAGGCGGGATCATTGTTGCCATTTTCCCAAGAGTGATCCCATGGGAACGCATCAAACAATGTTTCCCATGAAGAGGAGGAGGAAGAAGAAGAAGAGGAGGAAGTTGTGTCCATGTTGTTAAGTTGTTTTGAATCAAAAGTGCAATGGAAAAAATGGAGACTCATGCTCACCTAATTTATACCCTTGAAATAGGGGAAGGGGAAGGGGACCAACCCTTTTTTTTTTCCTTCTAAATAAAAGAAGAAAATCAAAATGTGGAAAAGAGAATAACTAGTAGTAATAAAACAAAGGTGTTATAGCAAGGTAGTGATGATGGGAAATCCAAGGAGGGTGACAGGTTTAGGATTATGGGCAAAGGAGGATGTCTTTGGAGTATTTTATAATAATAATGTCCAAATAAAAATAAAAGAGGTGGGGTTATCTTGACAATATTTATTTTAGAATTAAGGATTGGTCATCCCATCTTTAACAAACAAATAAAAAAACAAAATGAGAGTGATGTATTTGTATACTAGTAATAATAAAATTTAGTGTGACTAGTAGTAAGGTTGATGTGTTGAAGGCTTGGAAGGGACCAATTTAAGCACGTGGGTCAATACGCTCCGGCGGCGGGGTCAAGGTGCTTTGCATTCATGCATTTGATACAAAAATGATGGTGTAAGCATACGTCACTTTGCTGACATTTATTTTGTATTTCTAACGGTATTGCATAGCCAAATTTAGTAGCAATATCTAAGAGATGAAGCAGGGGAACCGTTGTTGGGTGGCTGAGAAACTGAGAATATAATATGTGTGGCAACTGGATATGTAACTATGTGAGGGTGTCTGTAGGGGATCCAACCATCTATTGCTGTAAGATGAAGTAACAATTTTTTTCCTACCTACCCTTATTTTGTAAGGAAATTTGATCTTACTTTTCATAATTTTGTTAGGTTCTTATATTTCCAAATGAGCCTGACTTTAAATTTCTAACGTGACCGCACATACAAATATGTTATATGTATTGTTACTGTTAGATGATAATCAATCTCTCTACCTATACTGCATTTAATTTATTTAGATCTTGTCCAAATGAAACTTACATTACAAATGATTGTTTTGGTTGCAGTGAATCCTTGCTGTTTTGCAGTTTTTCTTAGGCATGTGTCTTTTAAAGTGGGTTGCTTGGTGTTTTGTTTTGCGATTTTGCTGTTTTTTGCGAACTTTTAAGCCTTTGGCTTGCAATAATCGAAAAAAATAATGTTGTTTTAATGTTTGTGTAAAATAATTAGTCTCTTTCATAATATTTGTCACTTATTTGAGTTTTCAAGGTTTTCAATATTACTCTTTGACTAAAACTTTTTCATATAGAGTAATGTTTTCCCCATCTTCTAGAGTTTTATCTTCTAGAGTTTGGTATAAAAATGGTTTGAGAAAATGAGAAAATCATTTTCCTCTAAAGGAAGGAAATTGACTGCCTTTGTGCAACCTAGGAAAAATATTTTCCAACATTGATTTTTGGATCGCTTTTAACTGTGAAATCTAACTGAAATTTAAGGGCGAAGTTTAACTTCAACGGGTTGGCTCGAAATTTTGCAATACTATAAAATTGATTAAAAAAAGTTCAAATATGAAATTTTAACTCAAAATATTTTTATATGGTAACATTTATCGCGACATATATACCAGAATTTTTTACCGCTAAAACTAACTGAAACTTTAAAAATTCAAACTTAACTGTTTGAATCGAGACTTTATGATATGATAGTATGTAGTAAAAAAAGCCAACATATGAATTTTGAGTTCCAAATATTACAAATGAAAACAATATGATTGAAATTTAAGAACAAAATTCAATTTTATTAGTGTGTCTTGAAACTTTATAATACGATAGAAATGTTTAAGAAAAACTCAAATATGAATTTTGAACTCCAAATGTTTTGGTTTATAACATATATTGCAACTTCTATCGACACTTTTTGTTATTAATAATGACTCAAACTTAAGAGCAAAATTCAATTTCATCGGTTTGACTTGAAATTTTGCCAAGTTATCTGATTGATTGAGAAAAGATCAAATATAAATTTTGAGCTCAAAATATTTTTATTTGATAACATTTATCGCTACATATACCAACATTTTTTGCCGCTAAAATTAACTGAAATTTTAAAACGAAATTCAAATTTAGTTGTTTAAATCGAATGTTTATGATATGATAGGATGCAGTGAAAAAAACCCAAATATGAATTTTAAGCTCAAAGTGTTTTCATTTGTAATATATATAACCACTTATGTCGACATATATGGTCATTTTCTAAAAAACGATTTGTCTCCTACCAAACAAGGGAAAATTTGATATGGAAAACCATTTTTTTTTAAAAACCATTTCTCTCGAATCCTTCCAATCAAACACACCCATAATATCTTATCAAAATGGTAATATTATACTATTAAAAGTTTTTTCATTAGAAATCTAGAGGTACTAATTTTATAGGGGAAATTGAATTTAAATAATCTGAACTTTGGCTCATAATAGACTTAATAATCTGAACTTTACATTTGTTTTTCAATAGTCTGAACTTTAACTATCTTGGATTATAGTAGCACGCTACTGAGTTAAGTGAATAATAACTCGGTGACACACACCCATAATACTACTGAGTTAAGTGAATAATAACTCGGTGACAGGATGATGTGGCGGCGATAAGATGTGACTAGGCTTTTATGATGAGCTTAGTCAACTTTGACTTGTCCACTTTAACACTCACCCTCTCTAGAAATCTCTCTTTTTTTAAATTTAATTCTTCCTTTTTAATCTTTCCCTTTTCTTTTTTCTTTCTTCCTCTTCCTCTTCAGTACATAACCTTTTGTACCACTATAACCACCCAACTCCACCTTCACTAACACCAATCTTTGCCCTTTATAGCAAATTGATAAGTTTTTTTTATATCTTTATAAAAACTTATTTATCCTATATTAATATAAAATGGAACATATTTGATGTTGGGTGTGGAGACCAATGGGAGAAGGATGAAGGAAGAAGGGAGAAAAAAAAGGAGAGATAGAAAGGTGGAAGAAGGAGAGGCAAAGGAGACGCCACTAGCGCCGAATACCGCAACTAGACGCTGCCAGAGTCTAGCACCCGCTGTCAGCGCCCAGAGGTCTCCTCGACAGCGCCTTATCCAGAGACTCCAACTTGTTGCACGCTGTCAGCATTTTTTTCCCCCTGGCCAGCGTTTCTTGATGGTGCTATGAAAATTTCGAGAATCCTTTGAATACCACTGAGATCTTTATTATAATAATAATTATTATTATTAATTATTATAATTATTATTATTAATTATTAATTATTATAATTATAATTATTAATAATAATTATTAATAATTATAATAATAATTATTATAATTATTAATAATTAGTATTATAATAATTAATATTAATTATTAATAATTATAATTATAATTATTATTATAGTTATTATAATTATTATTATAGTTAGTATAATTATTATTAATTATTATAATTATTATTATAATTATTATTACTAATAATTATAATTATAACAATTATTATTATTGTTGTTATTATTATTATTATTATTATTATTATTATTGGTTGTTGTTGTTGTTGTGAAAGAAACTGCTCTCCAAACAGAAAAAACTGGAACTGGAATCCATTTCTACTCAATTCAATTCCTGTTTTGTTCACCAAACATGCCCTAAGTATTTCCATGGGGGATATCAATTTTTAATGAGGACATCACTATTTTCATTCGGGATATCACGTATTTCATTGTGGATATCAAAATATGACAAGAGACATCAAATTTTTTCCATTGAGGACAACAAACCTTTCATCGAGGACATCAAAAAATTTTTCCATTAAAATTCCATTGACCTTGTTCATTAGCTTTTTCCCCCATGGTTCCATAACGATTGTCAAGACTCTTCATTTCCTTGTGTTCCATTCACTGTTTGCATGTTTTTTTATTCTACATATGCTCCATTAATTGCATATCATGTGAGGTATCCCGTTCTTTTATACGGTTGGTTGCGGTGTGGTAATGGTTCGGTTCGGTGAAATTTGAAAAAGTGTGGTGAATTGTGGTCAATTGTGGTGAAAGTTGTGGTAGGTGAGATGAGTTAAGAGAGAGAATGTGAAAAGTCGAGGAGAAAAGTGAGGAGAGAGAAAAATGAAAATATATTAGTAAAAATTGTGGTGTGGTGTGGTGAAGTGTTGTGGAAAATTAAAAAGTGCGGTGCAGTGTGGTATTGCACCGCAACCTACCGTATAAAAGAGTGGGGTCATATAACCCCTTGATTTAAAATTCATT
Organism: Portulaca oleracea; assembly: GCA_029582165.1. Lineage (NCBI taxonomy): Eukaryota > Viridiplantae > Streptophyta > Magnoliopsida > Caryophyllales > Portulacaceae > Portulaca > Portulaca oleracea. The sequence continues at coordinate 14,167,046 of CM055869.1, read as the reverse complement.
AGCCAATATTTACAGTACTCACATGTTCACTTTACTTTAATGCTCATTAGGATTATTGGATGATAATACACTGAACTTTAGAGGTATTGGACAACAATGCACTGGACTTTTTTCTTGGACTCTAATACACTGAACTTTGAGGGTATTGGACAATAATGTACTCAGACCAATTCAACTGGTGGTTGACGCGGTGGCTGTCCAAAAAAAAAATAATCATCCTGCTTATGTATACTTTCTTACACGACAAAAGTTTTTTCTGAAAAAAAATAGAAAAACGACACTTCAAAGTAGGATAGCAACCGCGTCAATGTAACGCCCCAAATTCACAATCCCGGGGTTACTCACTAACCGCTCGCAAACCCGTGATTAGCACAGCGGAAATATCAAGGATTAGGGGTATTACCGCCGTCCCAACAACGGACAAGGCAACAACCGAACAACAATAATCACAACCACAAATCAACAACGACGACTCCAACTCCAAGTTCGCAATTATATAAACCACCATACAAGCATAAAGTTGGATAACAACTAAACACTCATACACTTATACATCAATTACCATACTTGGTTCCTAGATTCCATATCACCCATTGAAATCCACTTCGAAGAGCATCACTATCTCCTTTACTTGACTAGGAGAATCACTCCACTTGATCTCGCTTGACTTCAGTGATCCGGCCGCCTAAAACAAAACATTAAAACATTCGCAAATCAGTGAGGGAAACACTCAGTACACAAACCTCTAATAAGTAAAATGCATTTCACATCAAACTTTCTTGATGGCCCGTTAAAACTTTTCGAAAACGAGAAAGGGGAAATGAAATAAATTGTTGAATATATATATATAAGCAGAATAAATGTATCTTGCGATAGATAATTGATTGGTATCCCTTACGATCAGTGCTAAGCACTTCACACACGTGCATGCCCAAACCGATCTAAGTTTGGATTTAAGTTTCTAATAGAATCGTAGGATAATGGGGAATAATTGGGTCCCAAATTGTTTAGTACTCAAGGTCCTTGTGTACTTCCTTAGAATCTGTTACTTATGTTGCATGATTTTCTACTGCTGACCCCCAAGACTTCTTATAAGATGCTATGCATTATAACCTAATGATTAGCGCAGCGGAAATATAATTCGAAGGTATTATGAATCTGGGGGTGTTACAGTCAACCACCAGCTGAATAGGTCTGAGTGCGTTATTGTCCAATACCCTCAAAGTTCAATGTATTAGAGTCCAAGAAAAAAGTTCAATGCATTATTGTCCAATACCCCTAAAGTTCAGTGTATTATCATCAAATAATCCTTCAATCATTTCCCTTTAAATAATTCTATAACTTTTCTCTGAACTATATTAATAGTTAGAGTTTTTGGATGTTAATATATTGAAATTTTAAGGTATTGGATAATAATGCACTGAACTTTGACCTTAGACAATAATACATTGTATTTTGGGGGTGTTGAACAATAATGCACTCAAAACGATTTTGGCTGTAAATTGATTTGGTGGCAATCCTACGCACGTAGACGAGATGAATGGATCCAAAAATATTTAAATTTATGACATGTCAGTTAATCCACAAATAAGCAAAGAGAATCGACTTTGAAAAGAGTAAAAAAAACATAAAATCACATGTACATTTGTTTAAACGTGTTTCCACTGAGAGATTGTTGTGGTTGAATAAAATCACCTCTACTTGTGTAAATTAGCTGACATGTCATAAATTTAGATATTATTTAGCTTATTCATCTTCTCGGTTTGCCACGTAAGATCGCCACCAAGTCATCCACTGTTGAAATTGTTTCGGGTGCGTTATTGTCCAACACCTCTCAAAGTTCAGTGCATTGTTATTCAATACTCCAAAAATTCAGTATATTAGCGTCCAAAAATCCTAATAGTTATCCTAATACATTATGTTAAGTAACATCTAAATTGGAATGGATGGAATTATAGTCATGATAGGGAGTATCAATTATTATCCATGACACTCAAAAGTCGTCTATCAAAATAGTTTGAGGAAATATTAAAATCGTGCAATGGCAACTGGTTATTAAATTATTTCGTCAAGTACAAATGCATTGCATTTGGTCACTCCTTGGATCATCCAATTATATATGCGCGATCAATTCTTGTTAAAGGAGAAAATGAGTAAATCCTGTGCAATATTCCAAAAGGTTAAATTACAAACCAACTTTTTTGGATTAGATTTGACACTAATTAGATACTCCTTTCTTTTATCTGAATTTTAATTCACTTTTTCCATTTTACATTGTCTATTACTTTACAAAATAATATATTAGTTACTTAACTTTTTTTTTTGAAAGCTAGTTATTAACTTTTTTCCATTTTACTTTTAACATTTATTGAACAAAAATATTTATTTTAATTAAAGATATTTAATTAATTTTTACACTAACTAGTGCATAGTTTTTCGCAATATTGATTTTTCGCTACCACCCCTAAAAGTTTCACTAACCAAATCCACGTTGTGGTCCCGACACACAACACCTAGCCTTGTCCAAACCTGCCCACCATGGATGTATCAAAGTTAAATTTGACTCCGCCATGATTTTCGGAGACTCCAACATTGGGAGACTCCAATGAATTTGTCTGGATAAGTTGTTGATGCTTAGGCACATGCTCTCAACTTCTCTTAGTTTAGCCACATCTTTGAGCTTGTTTTGCTCTAGACATTAAGACATAGACTAGGAGAGACTTCTAATTGAAAACTTTTTCATTTTGTGCCAATGACCAAATTTGCCAAGCTACCATCAATCTTGTGTTGAAACCCTCATCGTCACGGTACCCTACAAACCACTTCAGCAGTAACTTACTTGAATGGATATTGATATCATCAGCTTGTAGTATATGGTTCTCACCAAGCTTGAATCATGGATCTTCCAAGCCTTTGCAAGCAATAATGGCGTGACAACTATCCTTAACAACCCGTTCACATCTAGGCCATGTGTTTGAAGGAGCGATATGTCTGTGATGGAGGCGAGCTATAATTGGAAGGATGTCATTGCTCCATTGATGACTTTGCATCTTTACCAATGATGGAGAACCTCACAATCCGTGCTATAGCGATTTGAAAGTCGATCTTCATCCAACGTATTAGATCACACCAACTGAACAAAAACTCTAGAAAGAGACTAAAAACCCTAAATAAGGGTGCAAAAAAGCTCTTACAGAAGAAGAGACTAAAAACCCTAAATAAGGGTAAAACCAAACTAATAATTTTGGTAGAAATCAAGCAAATTGGGGCTTACCATCGACAAAAGAATCGATGGCAGCCCCTCCAAGGAGATAGAGGCTAGGGTTTTTCTAGAGAGAAAAATAAAAGAGGAGGCTAGGGTTTTTACCTTTCTGCTGATATATGAATTTAATTAGTGATAACCTTCATCCCTGTTTGGCCAAAAGAGCACCGCTGAAAACATTTAAGCGCCTGAAACCCAAACCTCCAAGACATTTCAATTTACAAAAGGAGTGCCAAGATTTCCAGTGCATCTTCCTTTTTCCCTCCTTCATGACCCACCAGAATCTTGCACACATCATATATAAATGTCGTCTATTAATGTGGAAGGTAATTAAAATACTAATGATATAAGTGGGGACTGAAAACAAGAATAGTGGAAGAATTGTGTTTGATATTGATTCAATACACTTGAATACAATAGTTGAGATACAACAGTATATATAGGAGAACTAAGCACCTATAGGAGCTAACTAACTCACTAACAACCTAACTTACATAATAACAACCTCAACAACCCAAGGCTGTCATAACAGCCATGTCAGCTAACTCTACATCCCCCTCCCCCCTCAAGGTGGCATTGGTGGAGAAGCAACCAAGCCTAACCTTGAAGCCAAATATCTATGTTGAACTTCACCAAGAGGTTTGGTCATAAGATCAGCAAGTTGTTCCTGGGAGCTGACATGTTGAGTCTGAATGAACCCTTCTAGAACTTTATCTCGAGTGTAATGACAATCTATGTTTAGATGCTTGGTTCTCTCGTGAAAAACAGGATTTGCTGCTATGTGCATGGCAGCCTTGTTATCACACAGCAAATCAATAGGAGAGGTAAATTTGATATGAAAGTCTTGCAGCAAATGTGCTATCCACTCCAATTCTGAAACAGTGGCTGACATGCTCCTGTATTCAGCCTCAGCAGAAGATTTTGCCATTGTTTTCTATTTCTTGGTTTTCCAAGATATCAGGGAATCCCCAAAAAAATGCAAAATCCAGTAAGAGATCTTGCAGAGAACTTGCAAGTACCCCAGTCTGCATCACAAAAAGCCCTTACTTGCAAGTTGCTAGATGTAGGATAAAATAAGCCATGATCTATAGTTCCCTTGAGATATCTAAGCACATGAACTGCTGCATCATAGTGAGGCTGCCTAGGATTCTGAAGGAATTGACTCAAATGCTGAACAACATATGAGATGTCAGGCCTGGTGATGGTCAAATAAAGAAGTCGGCCAACCAATCTTCTATACTGCCATGGATCAGACAGAGGAGTACCATCTTCAGTAGAGAGCTTGAGACCCTTGGGCAAAGGAAAAGGAGCTGGCTTAGATGCTGTAAGACCAGCATCACTAAGAATGTCAAGAACATATTTCCTTTGATTTAGTAGAGTCCCATGTTTAGATCGAGCCAATTCAATGCCAAGGAAATACCTTGCTAAGCCAAGATCTTTGATAGTAAAAGCATGATGTAAATCATGCTTTAAAGTGCAAATACCATTTAAATCATTGCCATTGATCAGTAAATCATCAACATACACCAATACGTATATAAATTTGTCACCTAATTGTCTGCTGAACAAAGAGTAATCAGCCTTAGACTGAGTGAAACCTTTCATTGTGAGAAATCTGACCAACTCAACATTCCACTGCCTCGAGGCCTGTTTCAACCCATAAAGAGAACGCTGAAGTTTACAAACTTGACCAGCCTTAGCAAGATGATAACCTTGAGGAGGATCCATATATACTTCTTCATCAATATACCCATGGAGGAAAGCATTGTTGATGTCTAGCTGGTGTAAATCCCAAGAATAAGCAGTGGCCAAAGCTATAAAGAGCCTGACAGTAGTGAGCTTTGCAACCGGTGAGAAAGTATGCTTATAATCCTTGTCCTTGACCTGTTTAAATCCCCTGATGACAAGTCTGGCTTTGTGCCTTTCTACTGATCCATCTGGCTTGTACTTTGTTTTGTATACCCATTTAGATGTAAGGGCTTTCTTCCCAACATGAAGCTCAGTGAGTGTCCAAGTGTGGTTCTGCTCAAGAGCAGCCAACTCTAACTCCATAGCCTGTACCCACTCAGGAAATTGTTTAACTTGGTTATAAGATGAAGGTTCAGGACATTGAAGAACATTGCTAAAGAAGCCATGTAGGTGGGTGACAAATGTGCTAAATTGGCATATGAGAAAAGAGTTGGAGATAAAGATGAAGTAGGTGAATCATGAATAGGTTGTGTTGCTATTGTATTTTTAGAAATAGGTGGACATATAAAGTCTCTCATCCATGTTGGAGGAGCAGCCTGTCTAGATGACCTTCTAGGCCTAAAAGTATTGGAAACAGGAGGATTAGAATCCATAGAAGTACTATGAACAGGTGAATTGGAAGAAATATGAGAAGTTGAACCAGTAGAGTGTTGAATAGAATTTTGAATGGGAGAGTTTGATGTAGGAGAAGTTGAAATATTAGAATTTTGATGGGATGGACTAGGAAGATGATTGGGAATATCTTGAATAGATGGACTGGATGTGAAGCTATCTGAAATAGGAGATTGAGGCATCCAAGCCATTATAAACACCACAATATGGGTGTCAAATGCCGATGTGGGACAACTCAACACGCCCCCCTCACCACGAGGCGCAGACAACTGCGGGCGTGGCCCCAACATCAATGACCCTGGCTCTGATACCATGAAAACAAGAATAGTGGAAGAATTGTGTTTGATATTGATTCAATACACTTGAATACAATAGCTGAGATACAACAGTATATATAGGAAAACTAAGCACCTATAGGAGCTAACTAACTCACTAACAACCCAACTTACATAATAACAACCTCAACAACCCAAGGCTATCATAACAGCCATGCCAGCTAACTCTACAACAACCCTAACTAACACCTCTTTCCCAGTCATAGAAAGAAGTTTCTTCTTCTATCCGCTCAATTCGTTCCAAGTTCTATCTCTAATAGCATCAACAATTACCTTCTTGACCAACAAAAGTGGGAGCACCCAAGTGCTTCTCGTGTTTTTTACCACTCTCATCTTCAACAAGGAAGCTAATTCCTCCATCTTCGCAGTGACGACTCCTCTACTAAAGGTAAACCTCCGACTTGCCAAACCATCTAGCCCGATGCCTTCTCACATTGGTTGATTATATCTGCAACCTGCAAGCATTCTTGAGTTGTGGCTTTAGCAAAGAGTAACCGTCATATGTAAAAATAGGTGAGAAATAACTAGTCTATTCCTGCAAGCCTTAGCCAGTGGGTAGTTATAAGTTAGCAGGCTTGTATAGGAGTTTCGAAAAAGCTTCTGCAACCAAGATAAACAAATATTGAGAAATTAGGTCACATTGCCTTAGCCTTCGAGAAAAAACAACCTATCTAGTACACATAACATTGATCATAACTTGATAAGAGACTGATGACATATAGTTTAAAATCACTTTTACGCAATCCAATCTGGAACCCATTTTGAGAAGGACAACTTCTAAAAATGTTGGCCCTGTTCGGCAAAATTAGTGTTTTAGATAGCGGATAGTGGTTTATGTAGCATATAGCGGTTTAAGTAGCACTAATAGAATTCATACCAAAAAACGTCTAAAAATTGAGTTGTTTTAGTGAATTTGTATGAATTGTAATATATTTTGGATGTTGAATGTGAATTTTAAGCGTGAAAATCGTGTTTGTAATGTGGAATTATTGAATTTAAATATTGTTTGTATGTTTTATATTAGTTTAATTAATTGCATGTAATAATGCATTTAAAATATGTTTTGTATGTTGAATTTAATTAATTGCATGTATGTTAATTTAGAAATTGATTTTTTTATGTTTTGTGGTAAATATAAATATGAATAATTATATTTACTTTGCAAAAAAATAATATTTGTAATTAAAATATGTTTAAGTTGAGCATTATGATAAATATTAAGATGTAATACGAATTTTGTATGTTAATTTATATGGCTTAATAAATTTGTGGTAAACTATTTAAATAGTTAGCAATATACAATTAGCTAGGAATACATATTTAGTTTGTATATAAACTATTAATATTCAATTTTAGTTGAATTTATAATTTAATTTGTTTAGTAAATAAGTTAATAATAAAAAAATATTATTATATATAAATTATTATTTAATTTGTACGTATACGTACGTAGTAAATATAATTATAAACTATTTATTTAAAAAAATAGTTTAGTGTACATACGTTTACTTAATTAATTATGAATAGTTTGTTTAGGGTTATGGTAATTGGTTAATTGTTAGGTTAGTATAGAGGATTAAGTTGATCGGTACTATTCCGAGTAGTTTATAAGAATTAGTTGTCATAAAAGGAGGTTGAGTTTGGATGATTTTGGTTGTTATTAGTAAGGGAGTTAGCGTTTAAAGTTGGTTGCGCGCGGAAATTTGCTGCTAATCCAACCTAAGTGCTAACTTAATTACTCATAACTCCAAACGAAGACATACATTATGTAAATAATTATGTCATGTACATCCATATTTACTTACGTAAGTACTCAACAACCAGTAGATACATACTTAGTGAATAGGTTATTTATGATGGTAATTTAGGTAGTAAGTAGGGAAATTTATATTTAGGGTATTTATAGAAGAAGGAAAAATACAACCCAAAACCCTAGAACAAATCGCAGCACGCGCGTCTGCAGACTGAGTGGCCCCCAGAAGCCTGGCTCGGGCGAGCCACTGTTCTGGGCAACTTTTCCCTGCCGACTTCAAACGCGCATAATTTCTTCATCCGAACTCCGTTTTAGGCCCGTAAGATATCGATGGAAAGCTCTCGGTGTGTACTTTAAGCTCCCAAAATTTCAGACCAATCGGAGTTGTAACGAAGGAGTTATGACCCAAAGGGTGAAGGCACACGTATTTCAAACCTTTAAGTTTGTACCGTTCCCCTGTTTTGCGCCAATCTTGATATGGAATTTCCGGCTTCGGTTTCGCCTCGGCTCTCGGCTCGGGTTGACTTGGTTTGACTCGAGTCTCGGCTCAGGTTGACTTGGTTTGACTCGGGAAATAGCTCGGGATTCACTAAAAACCTTCAATTAAGCCCAAACTTCTTCTAACTCCTTATTTTCCTACAAAACACCAAATCATTATATCTAATATATAAATAGGGGTTAAAACAAGCAAATATACCCTATAAAAGAGAAGAAATTTGGTTCGAAACGAGACCGAACACTCAATCTAATCGATGTTTCATTTCAAATTGATTTAAGTGTGGCGCCATATGGGGCACACGCAACCAGGGCCATCATGGACATAGTAAAGCAGAATTTTCGAGGGTTCTGGCCGGTATGGAGCAAAGTGCCCAAGAGGACGGTGGATTTGATATACGACGAGTTCAGGGTAAAACTCTCACATTCTTATCTCTTTAGATTTTTGCATACGTACGTTGTCTTTCATATTGGTGTATGTTTGTGTATATATATAATGCGTACGTGTATGATTGTGTATGGTTATCCGGTGTGTGGCCGTTCAGATATATGAATTAGTGTATAGTGCAATGGGGGATAATTGTCAATTTATAGGGGAAACTATGCCAAATTTTTTTCGTGGTTTATTAATTCAAAGTTATGATATATATATATATGGTTTAATTTATTTGCATGTTTAATTCTTCATGTATGGTTTGAATGCAGAAAAAATTTTGGTGGTAGGACCAACACGAGACCTATATACGTGATTGGTTCCTTAGGAGGGCCCAAAAACAGTACGCCGACGCTATCGGCAAATCCAAAAAAAGATGGTTGTCGGGGAGGGGCAAACCCAAATGGATTGTCGACGACGAGATTTGGGAGAAATTCATTGCCCATTGGCAAGACCCCAAATTCGTCGAGAAGAGCAAGAATATGAGCAAGGCGAGGAAAATGAACCAAGATAAGGGCCCACCATCACACACAAGGGGCCCAGTTTCCTTCGGTATCGTCAGAGAGAAGTTGGTAAGTTAATTATGAATTTAATTATGACTTTAATTATGGTTTAATTTAACGTTTAATTTATATTCGCACTTACGTACAGAAAGAAAAAAATGATGGAAAAGACCCTGACATATGGGAGCAATTCGAAGCGACCCACATGAAGCAGAGCACCAATCAGTGGGTGCACGACAGGTTCCGCCAGCTTTGGGTAAGTACCTTGATCATCATCCAATATTTAAGTTATTATAATCGTACGTACACGTATGAACATTAACTTTAATTCGCTTATTCCAACTACTCTTTCTTTGTATCGACCAGGAGACGATGCATAGTGATTATGAATCGTACAGAAGAGAGATGGAGGCAAAGCAATTAAGCAACGGGAGGACGGTCAACCAGAAACTCCCATTATGTCTGGAGACGAGTTCTGGTTGGACAAACAACTGCAAAGTCAGGGACACGTCGTGGGCATGGGGGTTGTGGGGGAAGCTATGAAGGCGCAGTTCCCCCACATCTCATCGAGGAGACGTCCACGACGTCGTAATAACACCGATAGCGTTGACGTCCGAGCCTCTATTACGGAGCTCAACAGAGAGCTTCAACGTCAACTCGAGGAAGAGAGGCATCAGCGCGAACAAGATAAGCGCATGCTGCAGGAACAATTCCAGAGAGAATTAGAGGAACAACGGCGCCGATCTGACGCAGCCTTGGAAGAGAAGGTGAGGCAACAAGTAATGCAACAAATGTTGCAAATGCAAAGAATGTTGCAGCAGCAAACAAGTCAGAGCTGGCAAGCCCCTTTCCTCGCTGGATCTTCCTCTGGAAGTCAAGTGCCATACACTGGACAGCCTCCTCCACCGCCGCCCCGCCGCCGCAGTACTTCTCGTCGGACCCCCGTCTCTCAAACCCCACAACCTCAGCCCACCGTTCCTCCCGAGGACTCGTTATATGCTTACCCAGGTAAGCATATTTTTTTCCATAAACACAAAATTAAATTACTAATTACACGTTCCAATAATTACTTAATTCATTTTGATTGTATTTCATACCTTTAATTGTCGTTGTATCCCAGGAGGCCAATACCTATTCCATAGCCTCGAAGAATCAGGGTGATAATGACGACGATGAGGAGGAGAGCGAAAGTGATGATGACGATGCCGCCGCCGTGTGACGACATTAATCAATCATTTTAATAGTGTTTATATTTTGCATTGTACGAACAAAATATTTAAACTCTTTCTTAATTACATTCATACTTATTAGCTAGTACATTATTTAATCCAAACATCGAAATATTTTTCATTATGTTTGCGCACATACGTACAAATTAATTAACTTAATTAACACATATATATATATATATAATAACACGTACGTACGCATGAGAATAATTATAATTAACAACATAATCGAGAGTGAAACATATATATATAAATTAAATTATCTACCTAGAAAAAATTACAATATAACTAACAATAATAATAATTAATAATTAACTATACTTAAAAACTATACACATATATACATCATAATTAGTTATAACTAAAATTAAGAATATATAACAGTAATAATATCAATAATAATAATAGTATCAATAATAATAATAACAATAATAATAACAATAATAATAATAATAATAATAATAATAATAGCGCGCGCCCAGCCAGCAGCGAAAAATTTTCAAAAATTTAGCCAATTTAGGCGTCTGTTTTCCCGCCAAACAGACGCCCAAATTATTGAAATTGAAAATGGCGTCTGTATGGCGGGAAAACAGACGCCATTTTGCCAGCACCTATATAAACCTTAACCCCTCAAACTTCCCTCCGAATTTTTCCCACCCATCTCCATTTCATTTCTCTCATCTTCTCTCATCAATTCTCTCATTTCCCCTAACCTTCAAAACACCTCAAATCCATCCAAGATTGATAAATTGAAAATTTTACAATTGAAGATTGAACATTGGAGAGTGAAGATTGAAGATAAAAGATTGAAGATTGAAGATACAAGATTGAAGATTGAAAAATCAAGATTGAAAAATATTGAAGTCATATATTAATTGTAATTTAGGTTTTTATTTTGTTTGTATCATTTAATTTAGTAAAAAATATCATTAATGAAGTTGTATTATATTCTTTTTATTTGTTAAAATATATATTCATTATCATTTTATTGTTGTTATTTCTATAAAATGTATATATATATATATATATATATATATATATATATATATATATATATATATATATATATATATATATATATGAAATTGTACATACATGAATATTTGCACATATATATCATTTATTATTATATAAAATGTATTTATTTTCATTATTAATGTCTTCACAATTCTTATTAAACAATTTAATTACAAATACAAAAATTTAATTTTTACGCTTTATTTTATAATTAGAACACTCAAAATATACTATTTATTCTAATTATTTTCATTATTGAATTCACGTTATTTTATAATTACAAATGCAAATATATATCATTTAAGTTTTTTTTTTGTTTATGGAACCCAAATCGGCGTCTGTCTGGCATGAAACAGACGCCGTTTCTGCATAAAAAACAGCGTCTGTTTCATGCTAGACAGACGCCAAACTTGGTCTGACACAACCCTCGTAGTCTGCAATAATTTTGGCGTCTGATTGAAACAGACGCCATTTACAGACGCTTTTTTAAAATAGGCGTACTAGGTTTTGGCGTCCGTTTTAATCAGACGCCAAAACCATTTTGGCTTCTGTTTACACCCATATCAGACGCCAATTCCAGACGTTTTTGGGCACCAATTCTACTAGTGTAGCGGATAGGGATTTAAGTAGCGGATAGCGGATGACTATTCAAATGAGAATTGTGTTCGGTAAATTTAGCGGTTCGATTAACAGATTATTGTGAATTGATATTAAAAGGTATCAATAATTTCCAATAAAATTTACAAAGGGTATTTTTTGACCAAAAAATATGAAACGCTACTTCAAACGCTAAACGTTAACTTTATTAGCGTTTTACAGAACGCTATTTGAAACGCTAAATGCTTCTCAAAACGCTAGCTTACCGAATGCTAATATTTATACAATTAGAGTTTTGACTTGGTCAAGATGCTACACGCTACCCAAACACTATTACCAAACACAACCTATGTCATACGTCTCGCTCCTGTCTAATTTGATGGCTATAACCCCCTTTTTACCTATAGGCTTTCTTTCCGTGGTCTGAAACAACTCTATGACCACCAACACATTATTCATGATTAGGCATCTCAGGGCAAAATCACTTTTTTGTGAAGAGTGAATATTCGGGAGAAAAGTTTTGAACTCGTTTTCTAAGGTATTTGAAGTGATTTTGTAGATTATACTGCACAGACTAATGGGTCTGCATTGACATCTGTGATTTGTCATTCAATATTCATAATACAATTTTTACCAAATTTACCTCCATATTCTCACATTCGTAATAATTATGTTTTATCAATTTAAGTAAATTTAAAGTTTTTCTTTCTAATTATGTCAATTTAAGTAAATTTATAGTTTTTCTCCTTTACTATATTAGTTATTATAATATATCTCCAATATCTTACAGTGACAAATGAATAGAGATTGAACTTGGGGGATGTTTTAGCAATTTGCTCCATAAGTTATTGTTGGGTTTTATGGCTTGTAGGATCCTCCTACGGGTCCAACATGTATAAGTGTTATTTATTTAACCCTAATTTTGTTGTATAGTTAGTTGAGCTGCTATTCAGTTATTCTTTCTAGAGAGATAAAAGAGAGTATTCCTCCATCTCTTTGTTATCCTATACTATAAGAGAATGCGAGAGATTTGTTAAGATGGGGGTGTAATATCTGTTGATGATCGAATCACACACTGTGATTCTGATCGTTGTACTCTTTCTTGTATTATAGTGGATTATTTTTTGGCTTCGTTGTCCATGATGGTGTAGTATCGATGATCAAATCATACATTGTGATTGTGATCGTTGTACTCTTTCATGTCTCATAGTGGATTATCTTTTGGCTTTCGTCGCCCGTCGGTCTTTCTCCCACTTCTTGGGGTTTCCATGTATTCCTGGTGTCTGTTTCATTGATTTCATTCTTCTCTAATTTTGTCGTAATTTTTGTCATCTCTATATCTGCTTCCGCTTTATCTGCAATCACACAAGTAGTACTTTGAATTTACTTTTAGTTATGTGATTATGTTTAGGGTTTACTGAACCTTGACAATGGTTCTCTCAATTACTTTCTCCCTATGTTATTAGCCCATTGGGTTCTTGTGAGATTGAACTTAATTAGTTGGACGCCTTCACATTACACATATACCATTACAGAAAAGATTTTTTTTTTTTTACATAGGTAATAGTCCCAACCCATCGGGCCCCTATCTCAGGGATACAAACCCAACAGGCCTTTGTAAGGGACTGAGTACGGGGGATGCCAATGGCCCAAAGATGGGCTCCACTCCAACCCACAACACTCTCTCCGAAATGGTAAGAGAGATATGTCGACCCCAGAATTCAAACCATGGACATTTGGGGTAGAAGGTGGACTTCTTGCCATGGCAAGAGGTGATTGACATTACAAAAAAGAAATATGTACCTATATTTTAATAATATTTGGGAAACTAGGAGGCAAAAAGGATTTCCATGATATAGTAACCTCATTTTTTTTAATAAATAGTGGCCACTTAGCTAAATATTATTAATTCAACCGAAACATCAATATAGTAAGATATCTGTCTTACAATAAACTAGGCAAGACACCACATTAACTGAAATTATCAAAATACAAGTCCAATAAATTCGACACTGCACCTTTCCAAAATTGAGTTGCCCCATCACTCCCTGATTCATGGGATTTTGTCAATATCCATTAATTTACAATAGTTATACTTAAATTATTCTAATTTTATGGTCAAATACGGGAGGAAATTTCACTTAGTATGCCTTGGCCCGATATAGATAAGGCATATAAGAAGTTGCTCCATTTTACTCACGTCGCCCCCTTGCCCCTTTGGCTTTTTGCGCTTGCTCATCTTCTCTCTCAATTTTCTCTCTCAACTTACTCATCATCACTCAAAACTCAAAAATTCTTTCTTCACAAAAGAATCAATTACGATATTTTAACTTCAGACTAGCTTGAAAATGCAAGGTGTAATTGTTTTTTGAATTTTGGAACCTTTTTTGTCAGAGGCCCCAAGCCGCACCAAAATCACAGTTGGACCATGGTTCGGTCGTACCCAGAAAGCGGTTGGACCATGGTCCAACCGCGATCCAGATGCGGCCGGACCATGGTGCAGTTGCGTTCTAGGTGCGACTCGACCATGGTTCGGCCGCGTGCTGGGTGCAGTTAGACCATGGTCCATCAACACCCAGATTGCGGTTGCACCAAGGTCGAGCCGAGTACTAGGTGCGGCCGCACCTTGGTCTAGCCGCAATATGGGTGCTACTGGACCTTTTTCAATTATTTTTATTATTTTATTATTTTTTTATACGGTTTAGGCATTCAAAAAACAACTACACATGCTTCAAATTCAAGGTATTAACTTCAAAAAATCATATTTACATTTATAACAACATAAATTCAACAAAAAAAACAAAAAAATTGAAGTTAATAAAAAATGAAGGCAGCGGTTTGGTGGTCGACGACAACGACAGAGGTGGTCAACAGTGAGAGAGAGAGGTTAGAGGGAGAAACTTAGAGAGAGAGAGAGAGAGAGAGAGTTGAACGAGACTTGAGAGATAAAGGGCAAAACTGGAAAATATTTGCAAAAAGGGGGCAATGTGAGTAATTTAAGGGGCAACAAAGAGTAAAAGGGTTGAAGTTTAGTTTATGTTTAATTCACCCCTCAGATTGGTCCATATTATTTATCGCTTAGTTGTTTTTTTAAAATTTTCATATTATTCTTTGACCAATAGTTTCTCATATAATATTTTATTAAAAATTAGCATAATTTTAGGATGGAAAATTTGATTCTAATAATCTCTACTTTGCCCTTTACTATGTCAATAATTCTTACTTTGTTTTTGTATTCTAACGGTCCAAAAAATAAAAATAAAAAATTGTATTATGGTGGGACTAGGGTTGTTCATCGGTTCAAAACCAAACCGAAAAACGAATAAGGGGCAAAGTCCAAACCGGAACCGAATCAATTGAATAAAACCGACTCGGGTTTCAATTTATTCGGTTTTGAACCGAATAATGTACATTTTTTAATGGTTTTTCACCGGAACCGAGTCAAACAAACAAGGCCTAAAGTCCAAACCGAAAACCTAATTGAATAAAAATCGGTTCGGTTCGGTTTTCGATTTATTCGGTTCAAAGCCGAATAATGCACACCCCTAGGTGGGACACCACCGAGTGTATACCCTAATGCTTTGCTTGGGAGGAGGGTAGAGGGGTTAGGGGGTGTTAAGGAGGGTGCTTAATTACTCCTCCTTACCCCTGCTTGGGAAGGGAGTGAGAGAGGGTAAGGCAGAGTAAAGGGGAGTGAGATTTACCTCTTTTAACTCTTATTTTTCTTACACCTTAATTTGGGCTGTAAGGAGGAGTTTAATTAAATTATAACATACATAAAATAGAAAATGACTATAGTACCATTAACCCTAATTGAATCATAACACACACATCCATCTCTCTCTCTCTCTCTCTCTCTCTCTCTCTCTCTCTCTCTCTCTCTCTCTCTCTCTCTCACACACACACACACACACACGAAAAGGGGGGGGGGAGTAGAGAGAGTAGACTAGGAGGGCACACACACACACGAAAGGGGGGGGGGGAGTAGAGAGAGTAGACTAGGAGGGTAGAGAGAGAGAGAGAGAGAGAAAGAGGGTAGAGAGAGTATAGAGAGAGAAAAGTGATGTTCAGAGAGTAAACACTCTCATACCCTTTCCGTCCTTTACTCTTATGAACTCTTACCCTCTTTTTTAACTCTCTTCCCAAGCGAACTCTAAATATCATAGATTTTGACTTGTATTTGATTCAAAACTTAGCGCAACACATCCCCACCATTTTAAATAAATTTACAACGTTTGTCCCAATTTTTTTTTAATTTTAATTTGGATGTGTTACGATTTTTCACTTTTATTCCTTTAAAAAATGATAGTAATTGCTCGAATTCTCAAAAAAAAAATCTTTTAGTAACTACTTCATAACATTTCTGGGGGTAGGAATGAAAAAAATAAAAACAATATGAGTAGGAATGAAAAAAAAAAGTGGATGTAGATTTGGTACCAAACTACCAATAGAATACAATTTTTATATTTTGGAAAACCAGAATACAAAATGAAAGTAGGATTATTAGTATACAAAAGTTAAAAGTAAAGATTATTAGAATCCAATTTTTCTTTTAGGATACTATTTTCTATTATAAATATAATGGTAGTAATCTTATATAATAAATTATTATATATGTTAGACAAATTAATATTCAAAGTTTTAAAAATTTCAATGGTATGATTTCAAAGGCGACAAATGGCACGGAATGAAGTGACTAACAAACTTGTTCAAGAACTTTGCATTTTTTTATTTGATTTTTAAAATAAATTTCTTTATTTTTATTATCTATCACTTTATAGCTGCAATAAATTGTTTTAAAATTATTTAAAACTAAAATATCAAAAATTACTTTTAGTTAAATATATTTAAATAATCTTTCTAGTAACTATTCCATTTATTGTTACAACATAATTTTACCTCAATTATCTAACATGATAGATAAAAGAATAAAGGTAATATCATATAAAGGGGCAAGGGGAAATAACATATGGATTACATGAAAATTGAAAGTGGCAAATATGAAAGCTTAATCATTTTGCAATTATTCAAAACTTTTATTAGACAGAAAAATTCACACTATATTAAACAAAATATTAAATGCAAAGTCCAACGTACGAAAGACATCAAAACAAGCAAATAAGGATAAGTGGATGTTCCTTTGCCAAACATAAAAAGGGATAAGTGGATGTGCTGCAATAATTCTCCACATTCAAGGGGATGTAAAAGGTGCATGAACCTTTACCTTTCAACACGAGACAGGATCATGTGGAGATAAGTTCAGCAATGTAGATGTCCTCGAGCACCATACCTGTGTAATAGTTCGTGTCGTGATATGTTCATATTAGAGTTAAAAGCGGGTTGAAAAATCTCCAACCCCAAACCTACCCAAATAGGTTGGAATTCATTGACCTGAATCGTTTATCAAGTAAACGAGTTGACCCAAATCTAACCCATTTAACTAAATGGGTTAAACGGGTCAACTTCGAACATCAACTTAAGAAGACAAAATACAGGGGTTTTGACCATTTATTTATTATCTACCAACTCATTTATTTAGAGTTTCTTTAATATTTGGCATAACCTAAGTTAAAGCTATGTTAAACAATCCCTAACAAGCTTAACCAAAAGTAAAAACGTTATCTTACTTAAACGAGTTAAATATATCATTTTTCATGTCAATTTTCTCACTAACCAAATTACTAAACGGGTTTAATGTGTCATTTTTTCGTGTTGATATTCTCAACCAAAACCTAACCCAATTATTTAAACGGATTTACTGTGTCAACCCATTTAACTAAACGGGTTGAAAATCTATACCTAAACCCATTAACTTCGTGCCGGTTTTGAGTCAATAATCGCGTCGGGTCAGCTTTTCCCATCTGTGACCATACATGTTGATCAGTTACTTTTAATATTTATAATTGATATTATTTTGATGTAAGATAAAAATGATAAATTAACTATGATAAATTGGTTGTCTGATTGAAAATACTCATTATGTCGTTAATTAAGTTAATTGTATTTAAGGAGACAAGATATCAATTGATTTGACCATTATGATCTTTCAAAATTATAAGTAACTTAGAAAAGGAGCTAGATTGCATGAATTTGGATGATATACTATATACTTATGATTTACTATTTTGTTAATAATAAACTTGACAATATTCTTTCTAATATGATATGAATTGATATGATAATAAGATTCCTTGAATATTATGATTTGATTTCTCTTGATTATATTTGCATAGTAAAGGCCAAAAGCAACTCAAAGTGTATCATACATGATCAAGAGTTGCCTCATATTGTGATTGTCTCCATGATCATTTCTTGGCCAAAGTTAAGTATAAATAGGTGGAGCTTTTGCATGATCAAGAAGATAAGATATACAAGACACAAGCATACTTCTCACTTGAGTACTACTAATTCTTGCTATTGTTGAGTGTAAGATCACAAAGATTTGTATTAAATTTTTCTTCTTTAATTCAACCTATAGTATTAGGGTGATGACTAGGAGTTGAGAGGTTGACTCCTCCCACACTTGATTGAGAGGTGAAATTAAATGGTGGGATAGATCTTGACAGTAGAGGATGCTCTAAGATTGTCTACGATTCATCCTAATAAGAGTTGGAGGTTCAATCTTAGAGTTGGTGATCGAGAACTCTAGATAGTGACATACTCTGAAACTGAATTCAAAGGAATATCGTTAACAACCACCGTGTTAAGTATTCTTTTATTTTCCGCATTTTATTTAACTAGCCTAATTAAACTTTCAAAATGTGTGTTAAAGAATCATTTGGTTGGAAATATTTTTGGGGAAAATTTGCCAGTTTTTAATTGTTAGATTAATTTTTTTTATATTTGATTACAAAGTGAGTATGAGAGTTTTTGATCGGGGTTCAAAATTTTTCTATAATTCATAGGAAACACTTTCTTGTGGGGGATTTGACACAGTTTTTTTTCATGGGAAAGTGAAACTTTTTATAATATAATTTCCCAAAATACCTCTAAAAATTATTTTATAAATTTAATAAATAAGAGTAATTTGGATATTTAAATAAAATTTCCCACCAACTTTCTGATCATATTTTCAAATGTAAAAAAATGTAATATATTATTTCTCATGAATAACTTTCCGAGAAAAAATTTCCTAGTAAATATTCTCATGGGAAAGAACCAAACACACCTTTAATAGTTTACTTTTTAAAAAAGTGATATTTATTGTAATTTTCAACATTAATGTTAATTATTAATTTATAATTAAGAAGTATGAAATATATTGACTATGCTAATATTTAAAAATGAAATTGACACCTTAATAAAATGAATCTCATATGTTATATACAATTTGGATTTTTTTTGCAGATTAGAAAGTTAGGACAAAAAAATATGAATGTACATAATTTATATGTGGTATTATGTTTATACAAGTTAATCACATCATTTTCTCTCAATTTAATATATCGATATATAGATAAAGGCAAGATACTTAAAAAGTTCTTTTGTCCCAAAATTTATACAGTTTTTCATTATTTATTTTTAATAGGTCGGTAAACCAGGTATTTTATTACTAGTCGCATGAATTAAGTATGCTGCATTTGATATTAATACAGTATAAATAAGCTGTTATAAGGGGATAAAAAGAAAACTGATCAATTTGTTATATGATCAATGTCTAATCATCGTGAAGATTTACTTTGTACCTTAACGTTTGTGCTATTATTCAAACTACATAATGATCTAAAATATAATAAAATTAACATATATTTTATATTTTATATTGATATAATATTTTCAAATATATATCATATTAAAATTAAAAATTAAAAATTAAAGTCACAAATGACAAATCATTAATAAGAATGGAGGGGAATATTAAAGTTAATTTTATATATGATCCAAAGCAGATCAAAGAAGGCAACGTAAAGTTTGCCATGTAATGACAAAATATATTCATTTGTTCGGGGACAATTTAATTACTGTCTTCTTTTTGTTCTTGATTGATCGAATCCACTTTAGTTAGGTGATCGAGAAAATATTGTATCATGCATGATGCATGGTAGCGAATTTGAACGACGATTGCCACCCCTCAAGGACATTCAACTTTACTACATAAAAATAATTTTAAAATTATATTATTATATATTAAATTAAAATAAAATGATATGATTGAAATCTATAATTATAATATTACATATAAATTACGTAGAGTTATACATTTATCAATTATTTTTTATATTTTCAAAAACTGGCTGAAATAAATCTAACGAATGGGATTGATTTAGTGGCGGATCTAGATCTTCTAATTAGGGGTGACCACTACACTATTATATTCATATAATACATATAAAATTCATAATTTTTATCCCAAATTATACTGTTTTTTTTTACCGATTGGCGGTGGCCACCCATGGCATACATTGGGATCCGCCAGTGGATTGATTGAATTAATGTATAATTTGTCTTTATTGATATAGTGAACCTAGCCAAAATTTCTTATAATTGATAATTAATAATTGTTATTGAAAATTTGGTATAAAAAATTATTAAAAATATTGATTTAAAAAAGGGTAAGACACTTAAAAAAACAGAAAACTAATAAGCACTATAGTAGTGATCTATTTCCATGGATCATAATGGATAATTAAAGTAGTAGAATATTACACAACTATATGCAATTTATTAAATTACATTACACAGTACGTATTACCTCTGTCCCAAAATGTATGTTTGTCCACTAACTAAATTTTGACCGTTGATTATTCACAAAATATAATGAGTTACAATATAAAATTACCCTCATTGTAATATTTAGTAAATTATCTTTTTAATGGTAGTGATTTCATATTTTAATTCGTTATAATTTGCGAGTAATTAACAGTCAAAATTTAGTCTACGGACAAACATTTTGGAACGGCCATAGTAGCAACTAAACAACTATAAAAGGAGAATAAAATAAGAGGTATAAAACCGTCAAGATTGAAGTTTCAAGTTTCAACCCAAATTAATGACTATAGATAGACTTTTGTTTGGATTGTGGTATTTATTTTTAGTACATTCTAGAAATTTTTGACCAAAAGATATTTGTCGTAGCAAACTTGGATTAGGATTAGATAAACTAATGATATTAGTTATTTAACACTAAGCAATCTGTGGAAAGGTCGTTGAATGTAATTAAGAGAAGGACAAAAAAAATAAAAGGAATAAATTAGTTGAAAGTTGAAACCTTTTCCCACATCCAGCCACTGCTCTTATGCAATGCAACGTATAAAATATTGCATTCATCTTTGCATGGTATTTGGCCCACAGTAGAACGTAGTCCTCCAATTAGGCGCTAATCGAGTATTAACAAGGGTTTTTTTTTTTTTTATACATTTTGAACCCTGAAGTATAGGGGTATTTATTTTTTGAACCCTTGATTTTCATATTTATTTTTGGGACCCTAAAGTTTATGGGTTAAATAAAAAAAAGGACCTTAAAGTTTGTAGGTTGAAAAAAAGGTTTGTCTACTGTTTTTCTTTTTATTCCCATGTTTGAATTTATCTCCCGATTAGCGCCAAACTTCAAGAGTAAGGTTAAAACTAATATTAAAGTTGTAATATACAACTCTCTTATTCATGGCGGAACTACTTAGACCATAGGTACTTTAGGGTCTAATTAGTTCCGACATGAATAAGAGAATTGTATTATAGCTTCTATATCAGTTTTAACCTTACTCGTGAAGTTTGACGCTACTCGGAAAATAAATTCAAACGTAGAATTAAAAATTAAGTGTTCAAAAAATAAATACCCTTATATTTCGGTGTCCAAAATGCAAAAAAACTCGTATTAACAATTGTCAATGATCTATGACCACGTTCATTAAGAATTAACCAATAAGTTGATTTTATAGTGGTTTACATAGAAAGGTACATCTGAATCCAAAAAATATACAAGATCAAATATGTGGAATTTTTAATTGATATTTTGGTTGTATATATTGGTCGAGAATCGAGATTGAGTTGTTGGCCTCTACTCAGGGAGGGAGGAATTTTATATGCTTGTCCTTTTAACTTTACCCGTTGTCACGTACATGTAGTTGATTGATTATTTTTCATTTTTGTATAGATTATTAATCAAGTAAAATGATAAATATCTTAATGTGTCATTTTATATTTCATTTAAAATCACTCAAAATTTAAATTTAAGTATAGTTAAATTATTATAAAGGTATGTTCACTACTTTGAGAGTTATTATGACTTATAAGTAAATTATAAAAAATAATTGTTTATTTATATTTTTTCATAATATAAAACTACACACAAAATGTGTATTTTCTACTATGATTGATAAAATTATGCCCTGTTCGCGGTGCGGCGTGGTGGATTGTGGTGGATTTCGAAAAGTTGTGGTGGATTGTGGTGGGTTTTGGTTCACAACAAGAAAAATTAATTTGGACAACAAAAAAGTTTGTTGTCTTGGTCCAATTTTTGTTGCCCTTTAACATGAGGTTACAAATAATTAGGTTTTTACCCCTTGAAGTTTTGAGAAATTAGGATTTTACCCTCCAAGTTTTAGAAATTAGGTTTACCCTACCTCAAGTTTAAACTTATAATTATTTTACCCCTTTTTCGATGAAAGACAAGACTATCCTTGTAGAAGGGTGTAAAAGTCTGGGATGACCCTAATTAAAAGTAACAAAAGACATATTTATCCCTCCCAAAAAGAATAACAAAGTGTTGGCTCTCCTTTCATCTTCGTTAAGGTTATCCTACTCGAAACACTGGATGAATCAAAGAATGGAAACTCAGATATTGAACGAAGATAAAGAAGGGTGGGATGAGTTTAATTTGTCACGTGTGCAAATAGATTTTTAAATGGAGGACATTTGGTCAGTTCACATTAATGTAAACACCAACTTCATCTGAAAATGATGTATTTAGTCTTTCATACAAAGGTAAGGTGGGAATTTGTTACTTAATTCAAAGTTGAGGTAGGGTAAACCTAATTTTCGAAACTTGGGGGGTAAAATCCTATTTTCTCAAAACTTAAAGAGGTAAAAACCTAATTAGTTCCAAAAAAAATCATCATGATTTGGTAGTTTTATCCTCGAAGCACAAAGTCCAGGTTACAAATTAATGAAAATGGTAACACAATGTAGTTGTGGTGGGCAACAAAAATTTTTTGTTGCCTTAATAGCCTTAGGCAACCATTTTTCTTTAAATTATCGCCCTATCTATATCAATTGCAACAAAAAAAGTTTTGTTGCAACATATAGAGTGTTTAACAACAAAATTATTTGGTTGCGCTATTTTAAATTAATGCAATAGTATTTTTTTTGTTGCCCAAACTATTTTAAATTTGTTGCCCAGACACATTTTTTCTTGTAATGGTTTTAATAATTGTAAATGTGTTGGAAAATGTGAAATTGTGGTGGGTTGTGGAAAATTTAACTTTTAATAAAAAGATAAATTAAATTAGAAAAAGTAAGTTGTGGTGGGTTGTGCTTGATTATGGTGGATTGTGTGGGTTGTGTTGGAATATGACAAGTTGCGGTAAGGTGTGGCACCGTAGCCAGCCAACCGTATAAAGGAGCAAGGTCTTAGGCTATCATTTATATTTTTTAACCTAACTAATAAAATTATGCTATCATTTATATTTAAATCATTATAAAGGTAGGTTTGATTGCTTTGAGAGGTTGATTGATCACATGATAATATAATATTACTTGGAATATAGTATCAAATTATAGGGAAACACATTATAATTATGGGAAGGATATTATTATTATTATTATTATTATTATTATTATTATTATTAACCCTAGTATTATATTGTAGTCTTGACTATAAATAGAACCTTGGAGTGTAAGGTTTCACTGCAATTGAGTGTTTCCTCTATACCCCAAGAGATTCATCTGTATTCTATGTGTCTTTGAGGGAGTTGTGTCATTGTGTGAAGCATATCAACTTTGAATGTTGAGTCCTTAGATTATAACTCTTGGGAAGTCGCGGGTTTTTCCCAGTTTGGATTTTTCACGTTAAACCCTTGTGTCAATCTTTATTTGTTGCTTTAACCTTAATTATTGTTTGTGCTACTAACACCGTCCTGAGATCCTCACAATGTGCCCAATAGAAAATTAGATACGACAATAACTTTTTCATTTATATTTTAAGATTGTCCGGTCTGATTGACAATTCAGGCATAATATGTTTATTAACTAAGTTGTTTGAAGATGATTCAAATCCAAATTTAAACTTGTTCGAAGCATCTACTTGATACATAATAAATGACTAGGAAAAAGTAGATATCAAACATTAATTTCTTGTCCAAAATCCAATTTGTGTGGACCTCAAATGACCAAAATTCAAATTTTTGAACACCAAAATGATAAGTTAAAAGGATTAAATTCTAATTTTTTTTTATCGAAAATTTGAGTACTTACATATAATAAATCGTAAGAAGTGTATATTTGACTAAGTTTTGATCGTTAATTATTCATAAATTACAATATGAAATTACCACCGCTAGAAAGATATTGTACTACAAATTACAATGATCATAATTTTATAATGTAACTCATTATAATTTATGAGTAATCAACGGTCAAAATTTAGTCAAATTGACACTTATTTAGGGCGGAGGAAGTACTAGCTAATAACTTGTTAATGAATAAATTATTTTTGGATTTGGGGGTACAACAACAACAAAGTTCTTGGAAAAACATGCTTGAGCAAGTATTAGGGGATTTAGATATAGGCAGCGTTCCTTTATGAATTGAAGTTACTAAAGATGTTGATTCCTATATGTAGACCCAAAAAGAATTTCGAAAAATCACTTTGAAAACCAATTAGACGCTAAAAAGAAACTCAATTAGTGGAGCATGACGTGATGTGAGATGAATTAGTTGCTTAAGTTATATATAATGATCGATGCATAATTGCCCCGGTTGAAGATCATGAACAAAACAACAAAGTAACATTTGAACACTCCAAAGAGATGATTTCCCTACCAAAATTCCACCACCTCGCAATAATCAACCCATATTTTCTTAATCGATTTGCACACACAAACCACAAACATAAAACTCAAGGAAATAGATATGAACTTGGGTAAAGGGAGACCCACCACCAAGAACTAGCAAAATCAGCAAACCTAGATAAAGAAAATCTGCCACTAGATTCTAACGGTAATGACTTGCATATAGTACCATCATAACATATCAATTATGCATAAAGTTGATAAGACTTAGGGGTAAATGAGAGCCATAAGCTTCTTCATTTTATTCATAATCAAAACTCAAAAGTCATCTAAAGTCTCTTACAACATGAACCTTACAACTATATATAGGGAGAGGGGAAAGCTTGAACAATTAACCCGGAATTACACAAGTCACGAGACATAAGGTGTTACTGGCATGACCTAGGGTTCTACTTTCGTGAGAAAAGACACATCATTTCTACCAAGAGGTCACAGACGTGACCCAAAGAGTCACGACTGTGACCGCACTAGGGATCATTTTGGGCCAAAATTGGGTTATGGGCGTGACCTATATGATCACGGTCGTGACAACCCTCTATTTAGTTTTTCTACTGAACTTCAAAGTCGCGTAACTTCTTCAATCAGACTCTGAATTAACATTATAATATATTGTAGGAAAGCTCTCGGTGGAACTTTAAAATCCCAAAATCTTAAGAACATCGAAGCTCTATAGAAAACGTTATGATAGAAAGACTAAGAGTGACAATTTGTCTTCTGTTTTGCCCGATTTTGCCAAACTTTCTTCTTCTTTTCATCTTCATGGGCTCGTTCGCCTCTCAGGCATATTCTTGCTGATCTCATGTCGTCCCATCGAGAGGATCCAAGAATGGCCCCGCCAACGACCCGAAGCATTAAATCATGGACTGAGATCCTATTTGAAGTGGATGTCACACCCGAGAATAGATCAAAATACCCCTCTAACCGAGTCCAAGTTGATTCGGGAGGATCGCGCTAACATCGGGCCTTTTTCTACTATGTACCAACTTGGGAATTTCCAAGGGCCTCAAGGTTTGTTGGTTCTGAAAGTTAAGAAGAAAAGCGATGGATTCAACTATTTTTCAATCTCACAAGCCTGGAAAGTCCCCACATGGAGGAAAGGAAGAAGTTAATGTTAGAGTATAAAAGCATTCCTGGGGCTTCAACCATCAGCATAAACTTTTGGTTGAGATGGTTCCACATGGTATCAGAGCCAGACCAATAAACAAGAGGTCTTAGGTTCGAATCTCAGCACCCCCATATTCATATGTGCAAAGTAAAAAGGGCCTTTGCAGCATCCATGCTTCAAGCCCAAAGAGCATTCGCGTGAGGGGGCGTGTCAGAGTATAAAACCATTCCTGGGGCTTCAACCATCAGCTTAAGCTTTTGGTTGAGATGGTTCCACAATTAAGAGGGTCGAGTTCTAGCCAAGGGGCATTTTGGTAATTTCATAAGGGTTGAACTCGGGCATATGGAACATCAAGGAGGAGCATGGGAGAAATTGGAAGGGTTCAAACAAAATTAAGAAAGATCAAAGAAGGAAAAAGGAAAGGGGAAGAAAGTGGACAAAATTGGACACGAGAATAATACATATCTTCACTCTTTTGATTACAACTTCTTCAATACAACTTCTAAGACTACCAAATTCAGTAAATTTATAGTACACACCGAGAGCTTTCCATCAATATATGATAATTCCAAATCGGGGTTAAAACAAAGAAGTTATGCGCGTTGTAAGTTGGCAGTCGTTGGCAGACGCTGGCTACGCCCAACCAAGTAGGGGCTGCGCTTGCCCTGTTTTCTCTACCCCACCTCCCTGGTTGAGGCGTTGCCTTTTTGTCGGCAAATGCGGGAATTCTCCTCCTTCCTGTATATTCGTGTTCCCCTCATTTTAGATCTAATTTTTCAACATTTAATTTTAGGTTTAGCCACTTGAAGAACATTTTGTGAGTTTTAGGGTATTTGAAACCCCTATGATTAAGATTAATCCTTGGTGGATTAATTAGTCAATTTCCTTTTATTAATGTGAGTTGGTGTGCTATCTTTCAATTTCTTGAGTTTCAAGTGTGGGTGCTAGTGGTGAATCCTTGTAACCTTCTTGAGGTTTTTAGGCTAATTGGTGAGTTTACTCTTTAATTAGTCATACCTCTTTATTATTGTTGTTGTTGTGTTGATTTTCATCATTAATCTCCCAAAAACCCTAAAAATGGTGGTAGTTTCATGAGTTCTAAATTAAAGTTTTCTCAAATCTTAAGTAGTTAGTGGATCCTTGACCTTCCATATTTATATATTCGAAGGATCCCCGAGTTTCATGGATCACACCTTCAAATGGACTTTGCACCCAAGCTTAGCTTGCTTGGAGGGGAGAGAGGCATTGGGTTCAGTGACCTTAGGCATGTCGAAATTAACCGGATCCCCGTACGGTTCAGTTAGAAGGCTTTTGATAATATTTTTGTAAAATTCCAGTTGTCATATTGATGGCGTGGCAGGCAGAACAATTATGAATAATTTTTTTCTTAGAAGTATTAGCTCCATTTCATATTAATATTTATTTGTCATTTTAAAATTTGTGTCAGTGGAATTCAAAAATTTTGATGATTAATTTCTCAACATATACAACAACAATAATAAAACGTCATGCAATTTTACAAGATGACTATTCATAAACAACACAATATAGTAAACTTAGATTATCAAAACATTATTATAATTACTCTACTTATCATTCTGTTGTTGCACCTTCCTATACAATGTCATATGATAATATCATGTACAAAATATGAAAATATGGACCACCAAAGTCCAATTTTCCATGCATGGTCAAGATTTAAACAATATATGACAAAATAAAGTTTGTTAGTTGTTGTGGTGGTGGTGATGTTGTGGATTGCTTTCATGGTGAAATTGTGTGGCATTGAATAATATTTGAAATGGAAACTTCCAAGTAGGATGGATGGGAGTACATCCTATGTTGTATTTGGACAATATACACACAATCCAATTTTATTCATGGTCAGCAAAATGTGGCCAAGTTATTTCCTGGAACCTGGGCATGCGTGCGCATATATAATCCAAACAGAATATGTAATCAGAGATCGATAAAAGTATTTTCCATGAGTTTGACTCTTTTTTGTCTCTTTTTTCCACATTTAATTTAAGTTAATGTCACGAGTGGACGAACATTGAACTTTGAAAATTCCAAACAATATATGCAAAAGAAAATCGCCCCATGGAATTGAAGAAAAAAGACAATGAATATGAAATAAATATACATATGAGACAATTGGGCATGCAAACTGAAACATGCATGCAAACTTAGCTACAATTATATTATTAGGTACCATGCTTCTGTATTTTTAATGTATAATTTTATGAATATGTGTGTAATTTTATGAACTCCTTTGTAAAAAATTATAAGTATATTTATAAAATTAACAAGTGTACAAATATGTTCATAAAATTAAAGCTAAATGTATGGTCAATTGGTCATGTACAAATTATAAATTCAAATTACACACCTACACACATATACTTATATATGATCAAATAATAAAAATGGTACATTCATATATTTATACATATATGCTCATAAATTATATACATATATGCTCATAATACTTATTTCAATGTTATGGAAGTACAATACTCATAATTATAATCCAATTTTAAAATATATCAACGACAATAACATGTCAACATTAATGCATAACATATACGTGCGTTACTTGGGTTCCAAGCTTTGAAAAAGATGCGTGTTTTTAGTTAACCATTGACTAATTAACGACTCTGATCATCATTAGCTTAAGACTAGCTTTAAATTAACAATGTATATATTTGTCTGTTTCCAAACGAGGTCCTATCTATGGTGTGGTAAATTTCATTCGCATTTATGTTAGGAGTTACATTTATTTGCTTTTAATATAAATCATCTTAATACTAGGATTTTATAGATTGCAAGTTTGCAACAATTCATATGTTAATTGTTTGGATGCTAATAATTCAAACTTCAAAAATATGTTAGTGTTTCAAACTTTACACCACAATAAGAAAAATATGTTTGGGTAATGAAAAAATTATTAGTGCATCAATTAAAAATAGGGCAACCAAATAATTTTGTGGTTAAATACACTATATGTGGCAACAAAACATTTTTTTGCTGCAATTGATATAGATTGGGCTGGGCAACAATTTAAAGAAAAATGGTTGTCAAAAGTTACTAACGCAACAAAAAAAATTTTGTTGTCTACCACAACTTATGCTACCATTTTTACTAATTTGTAGCCCAGACTTTGTTCTTTCAGCATAAAACTACCAAATCGTGACAATTTATTTTTGTAGCACCATGTTAAACGACAACAAAAATTAAATACAACAAATGTTTTTGTTGCCCAAAATAATTTTTCTTGTTGTGGCCCCTTGTATTTTGATTTATCACCATTGAGTTGCTGACATGAATTGGGTAGTGTATGTGTGTGCAAGGAAAATTTTGATACCATTCTTCAAGTTTATCACATTTATAAATTCAAGTATAACCAGTTTAAGTAAATATTTATCATCGCTAACCTTGTGAACCAATTTAATTTACCAACATTTATGGTGATTTAGTAACTTTCTTCAGTGAAAATGTGACTTGTGATGAAATTTGTTTGTTAAAATCGTCATCAATTTTAATTAACAAATAAATATCATCACAAATCACACCTTCACTGAAATAGTTGTAAAATTTACCGAAAATGTTACTAAATTAATTGCTTCAAAATGTTAGGTGATGTAATATTAACTTGAAAAATGCCAGGGTTGAAATTACAAATATCATAAATGTGAAGGAGGGCATGTGCAAATTTTCTTGTGTGTAACCACTACAACCACAACAAACTCTCACGAGAAACACACATAAACGCAGACTAGGAGTCTAGACTCTAAATATAAGCAATTTTTCTCCTATAAATGGAAGTTCATGAAGATGTTAATTTCTGCAATATATGTACATATATGTGTGTATAAAGCAAAAATCCAAACTACTAAACTTTTGATCGACCAATACAATCTAAACTTCCAATTTCCAAATTACTGTAATCAAAATTTCCATCGACTTCATTAGTGAAGCATAGAGTTCATTTGGAAGTAACTCAAACCTCCCATTTACTTATCCAATTTCTACGTACATATCCAACAAAAGAATAGGTGATTAATAGGGACGAGGGAACAGTTAAAAGATGTTGATTAGTTTATGCATAAATAGATAGAAGTAGGTAATGAGTTATTTTGGAATTAAAAATGTTATGTATGTTTATGTAATTTTAGATGGAAAATGTAGAATTAGAAGAAGAAAGTAGAGATCATAATAATACTAAAAAGAGTAACACAAAACCTTTAACACAGAAATCAGGGGAAGTAACATGGAATGGAGGGGGTGATTAACACGACAATTAATTTGTATTTTGGACAAAGCTAGTAACTACTTCCTCCGTCTCATTTCAGTTTTGGAGAAAAGTGGAGATATTAATGCAACACAAAGTATTAGGTAGAATTACATTAAGGGTGTGTTTGGTTGGGATGAAAATGGAAAATGATTTTCCCATTTTCCGGTGTTTGGTAACCGGAAAATAGAGAAAACCATTTTCCAAGAAAATGATTTTCCCACATCCCCTTTGTAAATTATTTTCTTGACTCCAACCTAATGAATCTCTCTCTCTCTCTCTCTCTCTCTCTCTCTCTCTCTCTCTCTCTCTCTCTCTCTCTCTCTCTCTCTCTCTCTCTCTCTCTCTCTCTCTCTCTCTCTCTCTCTCCCCCCGTGTGAAGTATCACATGGTTCTCATGTGAAGACTAGCTAAAATATCATCACCATCATTTGGTTAACAAATTAAGTTTGTTATTATTTTTATTTCTTGTTTTCTTTATTAAAGAATTAGTTATAACTAATTCTTCCTCTTCTTCTCTTGTATATATGCAGTCTTAGGTCTCCTCATTTGTAATTACTTTTTACACAATCAATAATACTCTGATTGGTTTCTCTCAATCTAGTTGTTTTCTTCCTTAGTTTGACACTCTCTCTCTTCTTTACTTCTCTCTCTCCACCATTCTGTCTGATGCATCGATTTGAATATTTCTCTCTCTATCTCTCATCTTTGTCTCTCTCCACCACTCTCTCTCATATACCTATTTTAATATCCTCTCTCTCTCTCTCTCTCTTTCTCTCTCCATCATTCTCTCTCACGCACCGATTTGAATATTTTTCTCCCTATCTCTCATCTTTCTCTCTCCACCACCCTCTTTTATATGCCTATTTTAATATCTTCTCTCTCTCTCTCTCTCTCTCTCTCTCTCTCTCTCTCTCTCTCTCTCTCTCTCTCTCTCTCTCTCTCTCTCTCTCTCTCTCTCTCTCTCTCTCTCTCTCTCTCTCTCTCTCTCTCTCTCTCTCTCTCTCTCTCTCTCTCTCTCTCTCTCTCCCCCCCCCACTATACCAAAAATACTTTTTTTTATATATATATATATATATATATATATATATATATATATATATATATATATATATATATATATATATATCTCACGTCCGTTTTAATCTCTGTCTGTTTATTATTAAATCGTTTTCCGGGAAAATCATTTTCCTATATGTACCAAACATGGGAAAATATCACACGAAAATTGATTTGCCAAGAAAATCATTTTCCAAGGAAAACCATTTTCCTAAAAAACAGTTTTCCTTTGCACCAAACACACCCTAAGATAACAAAAATATCCTCAATTATTGTTAAGTTATTGGTTTTAAAGTTATTCATTAAGGGTAAAGATAATAAAATTGCTATTAAAATGTAAAAGTAGCAAATAATGAAGGACAAAAAAATTGTTAAGAAGATAAATAATTAGACCATCCGCAACAACGAGTTTGAGAGTTAAATGACACTGATGTGGCGTGAGCGACGACGAGAAAGATACTGCATCGGCGAGGATGAGTGTCGGCGGTGAGAAAAACTCAACTCATGCTCATCGTGCGAGCACGAAAACGGGATTTTTGACATTTTTTTCTTTTCTTATTACTGTTGTAGTATATTTAAATGATTAAATGTGGGGTATACACCTTTTTTTAAAAAATCTTTTGATCAAACTCACGCCTACTATTGAAAACCAAGTTAATATGAAGAGTATAACTCTAATTTTTCTAATGGGTTATACTGCTTCCACCTCATCCATTAAGTATAATTCATGCCCATCATTATGGGTACTCCTAGGGGCAGAGAGAATAATCACCAAATAGTTGCTTACTTTGGTGGAATACGGGTCTAACCGTACAACATGATTTTTTTTTTCTTTTGAAAGGGTACAACACGATTTAGTAACGAACAAAGCCCTACAATGTAGAACCCTACTCATGAGTTGGACCTACCTTAAGTTGGTACTCCCTCCTTCCCATATTATTTATCACCTAGGACATAATTTAAAAAACAATAAAACTTCCATTCTACATTAATTTATATCATTGGAAATGTGAAAATGATGAATAAAATGGTAAATAAAAAGGTAAAAGGTCAATAAAAAAGGAAAAATTGAAGAAAATAATGTAATTAATAAGGTTAATTTGATAAATTAGTAATTAATGTGTTATGGAATTATAAAGTACAAATATTATGAGAAAAAAGAAAATTAGTTAAAGTGACAGATAACATTGGAAGGAGGGAGTATTCATTTTGCTTTCTAGTTTTGAAAATTCTCTAAAGCCCACGAAATCAGAATAAATATATCTTAATTGGTTTTGGTTATTTTCGTTTTGGGGTGATGATATGTGTCTTGCCCCAAGACACTACTTTAATGTCTTTCTTTTTATAAAATTAATAGGTATTATCATTTTTAACCCAAAATTTTCTGTCAGATACTATTAATTATCAATTATAAGAAGCTTGGAACGTGTTGGCTACGCCAACAATTAAGATTGACACCCTAATGAATGAACCCCGTCCGTTGGACATACTTTAGACGCCTTTTTGTAAATTTTAAAATATATATATAAAAGTGTGATTTTATAGCATTTATATATATTATTATAGTTATAGAAACCAATTATGTAATTTTTTTTCAATTTAATTTACAAATATATAGATTTTATACTATGACAATATACTTCATATGTGTCTTCCACAAGACGTTTATCATTTCCGTTTTTTATGTTGCTTTGGGTACAAGGTTACAAAGTGGAGCCCAAGCCAACTCAATTTGAAATACAATTTTCTTTTATTAAAAGGATGGCCCAAAAACCATTTGACAATTGAAGATGTGAAGCACTAAGAATATCTAATCTATAATATATTAAAATACAATCCATGACGGAAGTTCTATGCCATATGTCATCACCATAAAATTTTGAAGAAGAAAAAAAAGAAAACATTTATTTTATGGGAGCTTTGTTTTACACTTTAACATCTCTTAAAATTTGTTTTAGTATGTTTTTTTATATTGAGATTAAGATATTATAATACTAACTTTGAAGGAAGAAAGACTAATTAATAGTTTTTTATTTTAATTGTTTATCCTTTTTGAAGTTGACATTTATGCAACTAAAGGAGTGATAACTAAGTGGTAATTATTCTCAATTTTCATACTCCCATCCAAGGTTCAAATCTTGTTGAAAGCAAAATATTTTCTAAAATATTTATTCATAAGTTTGGAGTTTCCGTTGGAAGACATGTTTTAATATATTTAATAGATTATGATCAATTCTTAACTGTAAGAGGTTTAACATTCATTAGTTATGCCAATCAAAATAAATGACACCCCATTTGCATCACTCTATACGTTAAAAATATTTTATATGTTTTTCAATAGATTTTCAAAAAATAATATATATATAATTATAATTTTATACAATTATATTTAATATTATAAATATAGTATATGAAAATGTAATTTTTACACTAAATCAAAAGACTCAATGAGCATATTTTTCTAGTAGTCATCTCATTTTGTGAAAGCAATATGTATATTGAGAAATAAAACCAAAGCTACTTGAATGATAATAACTACAACATGATACAAATGGAGTAATAATATATCCAGAGGAATAGATAATGTGAGCATGATATTTTGGTGAGCAAGTGGGCATGGATGAACATCAAGTATCGCCGAGATGGACATCATGTATCGCAGAGATGAACATGGATAGTTGATGTCTCCCTGATGTTCATCATGTAAATTTGATGTCTATCTCTGCAATAGATGATGTCTATCTCTGCTCACCTGCTCACCAAAATATCATACTCATATTATCTGTTCCCTATATCCAAAAGTAGAGACATGATATATTATTAGGATTGACCATTTTTATATAATTGGGTAAAAGTAAAAAATAATGTTTAGAAATAAATATTGAATTCTTAATATCAAGCTTAAGTAAATGGGTTATAAAAGTGAACACACATGATTAGGTTCTAGTGGGCCCCTTTGATATTTGGACCATACCAAAGCTCATTTGGGTTTTACTTTAGGATAATCACTTTCCAATTCGGTTGCATTAAGGAGGCAGTGGAGCCCAGCCCAAGCCCGCTAGATTTGAAATATACGTTTGCTTCATTTTTCATTTTTGGCATGCAGCCCTAAACAAAGCATCCCACCATTTTGACATTCCAATAGACGAATATAATTCAGGCTTTTAGTAGATGGATGTTAATTTAAGAAAATTCGATTCTAGTAATATATAGTTTCAGTTTTTGTATATCAATAATTTTTATTTTATTTTTTGGATAGTAAGACACTATCGAATCAAGTGGCAGAGAGCTAGAGACTCGGTGGAAAGCTGACGTGTCAAACACACTCTTGTCGATACACATCGACTTTCTACCGAATCAACACTACTTGACTCGGTGGTGTCCTAACAGAATATAATTTTATTTGTTGAGACCACGAAAATCCAAAACTAAAATAGAGATTATTGACATGCAAAAGGTGAAAGTAGTGCTTATTAGAATCTTATTTTCCTTGTTTTTATAATTACTAGTACTTAAACCTATGCATTGCACGGAACGCAAGTAAACCATACATATTGTTGAAAATATTAACGAATTTATATTTAAAAGAATAAAGAAAAAAACAATAATGAAAAATAAAAAGAATAGTTTTCTTATTTAAAAGAATAAAGAAATTAAAAAAGATTAGTACATGTGAAAAAAAGGATTTTTGGACGCTAATATACTGAAGTTTTAGGGTATTGGACAATAATAAAATGAACTTTGACACTGGACAATAATACACTGTATTTTAGGGGGTGTTGGATAATAGTACACTCGGAAAGATTCCGACGGTAGCTAACTTGGTGATGATCCTACGTGGCAAGCAACCCACGTAGAATTGCCACCAATTCAACCGCCGCCAGAGTTGCTATGAGTGCATTATTGTCCAACACCCTCGGAAGTACAAAGCATTATTGTTCAAGGTCAAAGTTCAGTGTATTATTGTCCAATACCTCAAAAGTTCAATATATTAGCATCCAAAAACCCAAAAGGAAAAGAAAGAATAATCATCAATGCAAACATATACACATTAAATGATTTTTTTTAAAAAAATTAAATAGAATAAATTATAAATTTCTCAAAATACCCTCATTATAATCCACATATTTCGATCTTCACCTGTTGAGACTGAGCACACATATTCACCATAATTATAGATGAAGAAAAAAACTAAAAGAGCATGCCATATTGTATTGGAATTTAAAAAGACCAATGATATATATGTTTTTCCCCCAAAAATACAATCAAACGAAAATATCCATTAACATTGCAACCAAAAGTCCAACCAGGGAGATTAGTAGTTGCAGACCACTCCATATTACAATGATGTTATTAATGGACCCTTTAATGTTAGCAAACTTACCTTGTTTGTTCAAGGATTTTTGAAAGGAAATTCCAATTTAGAAGGTACGATTGATAAAATTACAAATAATTTTGTTCGACACTAGCAGTATCAATTATGGTTTTATCTTTTAGTCACAATACACCATTGAATTGGTTAATTTTTTAAGTTGACAAAAAGATGATGTCTCACCTAACTATTTGAAATGGAGACCGGAACACGTGGGAAGAACATTAAATGCCACCTTTTTGACAACTAGGAAACATTATTGACCAATTTAACTAAAGAAACAAATAAAATTCTACTAGTACTTTTATATTCTTATTTAACTAAGTTGGTCAAGATCATACTTAGTCGACAAAAAGTGTGGCATTCAACATTTTTCCACTTGTTCTAGGCCCTGGCTTACAAAATTAGGCAATGTGTCGTTTTTTAGTCGAGTTAAACATCTACCAACTTAGTGACGTACTGCTGCTGAAAAATTGGTCCATAAATAATTGATATTGTCAGTGTCCAACAAAATTGTTTATATCATTATGTGTCAATATTATCAAAGTTAATATTGTTTTCATCCAAAATTCCTCAATTCAAAATAAAAAATTAGTCTTCATTATTGGTGACTAATAATGGAAGCAATTAAACATATCTCAAAGTAGATAGGGAAACTCTTTTTTTTTTTATAAAAAAAAAAATTAAGTCGACTCAATTTTAGCATTAGTGGAAGAGACATTGCAACTATATTATGAAAATTGTTATTCAAACTGTATATTTGGACGAATATTAAGGCGTGTTTGTACAGTGAAAAAATGGGTGAAAAGAAAAATAAATTGGAATATGAAAATATTTTCTTTGTTTAGATTGAAGAAAAAAGAATGAAAAATAATTGAAAAAAATGCATGGATAATTGAAGTAAAGAAATAATTAAAAAGTTTTCATTGAAAATGAGAGGAAAGTTGAAAGAAAAATTTTGATTTAACGGGCAACCTTTCTCTCCTTTATTTCTAGCGACACTCTCTCTTGATTCTCTCTCTTTTTTCCCTTCTCTCTCCCCCACTTTCTCTCACATAAGGATGGCAATGAGTCAAGCCGGCTCGCGGGCCCTCCAGAATACTTAGCTCAACGAGAAGCTCGATAAGCTCGGCTCAAACTTGTCACATAAGCAAGCCAAGTCGAGTCCAAACAAGCTCGACTCGTGAAACTCATAAGGCTTATGAGCATGGAAAATTGGACGACATATAATGTTATGTTTGATAATAAATCACATAAACCGGAGCTTAATAGCTTATACTTTTGACAAATCGTCTTTTATGTGTTGTAAATTCACAATCACAAATTATTTTCATTATTGCTATAAAAACAACTTTGTTTACATACTATAATTTTTCTTTCAAATTAATTAATTTTCAATCTTATACCATTATTTAACTTAAATCCTATACTTTTTTACTGTTTTCTATTATAAAAGTTACACTTTATTTGATCATTTTTGTATATTAACAAAATGAACAAAGAATGAGCTCGATAAAGATCACGAGAGCTTGTGCGTCTTGGCAAGCCAAGTCACGAGCCTAACTTTTCAGGCTCACCAAGCCTACAATATAGCTCCTGAGCTGAGCCTCAAGCCTACCACGCTCAGGCACGGCACGGCTCGGCTTGGCTCACTGTCAGCCCTAGTCTCATATATGTATTTTACTCTCTCTCTCTCTCTCTCTCTTCCCACTCTGCGCCCTCTTACATACCCATTTTAATATCTCTTTATATCTCTCGCTCTTTTCTTTCTCTATCTCTACCACTCTCTCTCACGCACTCATTTTAATATTTTTAACTCACTCACTCTCTCTCTTATGCGCATATTTTATCTCTCTCTCCACCACTCTCTATCAGACACTCGTTTTAATATTTCTCTCTCTCTCTCTTATGCGCATATTTTAATCTCTCTCTCTCTCAACCATTTTTTCCTTAATTATACTAAACAAATTCAAATTTCTTCGCCCTCAAAATTTTATTTAAATTAAACAATAGAAAGAAACTTATTTTACTCGATTTTGTCTCCTACTTTTTTTTCCACGAAACTTATTTCCAACATATTTTCCATAATCCAAACATACCCTTGGTCATTTATGGATTTAAAGGGTTAAATGGTGTGCAATGAATCGATATGTTGTAAGCAAATTGCTCTTACTTTCTAAACTTAGAAATGTGGTTTTTATCGTACATGAATTCAAATTGGTTCAGTTTAAATTAACGTATAATAGTTGTGACAAACTCGTTATCATTCATATGCCGTAGCTAAAAAGGCCAAGACCAACCAGCAAAGCTGGCTCCATTTGAACAATGCTTGGAATTCAGCTTCATATATTAAGAGCAAGTTTTTCAATTTAAAGCTTCCATTTTTGGGTACCCCATATTATTTATTGGTGTCTATTTATGTGGTCATGTCTCCCTAATTGGGAGAAACTGAAGCTTCCATTTTTAAGTTTAGAGAGGAGATCGAGAGAATTCGAGCTATGTGGGTTGATTTGTTTGATGATAATTAGCATGTAAATTAATACTTGTAGATTTGTTTGATGGGAGGGTTTTATATCTTTAGGTCAATACCACCATCAAATTACGAACAATATCACCCAAAAACAATCCAGTAAGGAAAAGGAAGTAGGGCACAATGGAAGAAACGACGGCGGCGCCAAGAATGATCACCACCATCACCCGCAACAGCAGATGATGATGATGATGATGGGCGGCGGAGGGGGGTCAGTGAGCTGCGAAGATTGCGGGAACCAAGCGAAGAAAGAATGTTCCTACATGAGGTGTAAAATTAGTAGCTCCAAGCAACTGAAGCAAGAGACTACTCCTGCTAGTGGAAAGTGGAGGGGGAGGCTGCTACAATTTGAGATTGTGGTGGGTGGATGATTGCATGCAATTTGTGCAATGGAAACCCTTTTCTAGCTGCTGGAAGTAGTCTCTTCTCCCCCATTCAATTATGTTAAAGACTTCAATTATGTTGCAATGGAAGTAAGGCTTCCTCAAATCAATCTGTGACCCAATCATCGGAGCATTGCCTTTTCTTCCCCTTCTCTCTCTCCGCTCGTTCCATCCTTCACATTCTGCTCATATATTAAAAATGACTTTTCAGTTCATATACCTAACATATTTCCAATCTAATATTAAATAATAGGGAGAGCAGTAGCAGTAGCACCAAAATAATAGAGGTAACAAAGCACAACAGCTAAGAACCCAATTTTTTTTTTTTTTTTTTTTGTCCATGAACACATAGAACAAAGCATACACCGAAATGTAAAGTAACCCAAAATGGGGACTTGAATGAAGTGAAATAGCACTAGCGCAGTAAAGACAGTTGATAAAACAAATACCAGATGAATGAAAATATTAACTGGGTTGCTGTGATATACACCGTAAAATGCAAAATGCTTCCCCAGATCAAACAAACCCATCTTGACTAACCCAGAAATTGTGTACAAGATTGAAACTTTAGGGTTTAAATTAATTGGTGGGGTTTCAGGAGAAATTAGAGTATTGCACAATGGAAAATTTATAAGGCTATTTTTTTTTTTTTGAGTATTTTTGTGGGTGCTGAGCTGGGAGATTGTTGTGGTGTCAGTGAGAATGCAAAATGCTTCATCACTTTTATTATTTTCCTGTGAAAACAACATAGCATTGGTACCAACCTAGATGGACCAAGCATTCAATTGGTTGCAAAATTTTACTCAGACGAAGGAAGACATGCATGGATTCTTTTTTTTAAAATCTTTTCAACTATGGTAGTTGATAATTGTTGACCATTGATCCAAAGTGGATAAATCTAGACCATTGACGTTGATACCTGTAACCTGTTAAACAGGTTAAAAATCTTTATTTCTCTCTCCTCCATCTATTTACATGGGATCTGGTATTTTAATTCGTTCTGTCAAAAATTATAATCATCTGTACTGAACTATCTTCCTCTTCCCTTCAATTTTCCTCTTGCTCCCCATTTTCAGCCAGTTGGGCCATTTTACTAAAGATGAACATGCCATCAACAGAGGCCATACGACATGATTTAAGTTGCCTCTGGTAAACTTTCAATGATCCAAATCATTGGCCAATGTCCTATTGCCAACCATCTTCCATTCACTAAAAACTTTCAAGGTTTCCTTCCAATTGCTTGAAATTGTGCCCTTTTTTAATTTTGCTATTATCCGAGACTTTTCAGTCTCAATTTTGATAAATTCCCAAAGCCAATAATCTTCAGTCTCAATGGAAAATTAATTAAAGAGAGAACCAAAATAAGAGTAAATACAATAAATGGCAGAGAAATTGGTGCAAGATTAATAGAAGACAGAAAAATAGAAAAAAAAGAATGAAACAGGGGAAGCAAGCATCCCCGTCTCAGAAACAGGAGATATTGAGAAAATTAGATAAGTTGAATATTTGTACTTTCAGAAATCAGGGAGACCAAAAAAATGGATAATGAAGGAAGAAGAAAAACATTAAGAAATCAAAGATACAGATAACTGGATAATGAAGTTAGACAAAGAAGAGGAGGACCAAGAAGCAATTAAACTCAATTCCATGGCTGAGTTACTGAGTAGAACAACGCATATAATCCCAGAATCATCAAAAGAGAAATGGGTATCAATACATCATGGGTGACGTGGTTGAAGAGAGAGAAAAGATAACAAGTTACAGCCTATGAATAAATAAAAATTGTTTGTAACTCATATTGTCAAAAATAAGGATTTGAGTCTCCACTTTGGGTGCTCTATTTTTTGGAAATAAGAATGAGAACAAATATGAGTAACTCATATTGTCAGGAACCATAAAAGTAAAAGAAGAGAGGGATACAATAAGAAAAAAAAAGAAAAAAAAATAGAGAGGTAAGTTTGAATGAGAATGGGGATGCACAAATTATGCTAATAACCTAAGGTAATCATAAGATTGTCTCATAAATAATTATTTCCTTTTTGCAATTCGTGACCGTAATTATGAATTATTTCCAATTTGTGACCGTGATTATGAATTATGTCTCATAAATAATTATTTCCTTTTTTCCAATTTATGATGGTGAGCACGAATTATGTAAGGTACTTTTACAATAACTTATCTTAAATCATCTTATATAAGAATTACAAAGAAATTAATAAATAAAGAGACAAGTATTTAATTTACAAATTAACATTTATTCTACTCCCTTTATTATATATTTTTATCACTTAGCTAACTTTTATGAGATCCCATATCATACTTTGACTAATAATATTTTATATGATATTTTATTATCAATTACTGCAATATCATATTTTTTGGATACTATATTTAATTATAAATTTAACTTATACTATTATTATATAATAAATTATTATATATGTTGAAAACTTTATGATAAAAATATTAACATAATTTTCAATGTAACAAATAATATGAAATGGAAAAATTTTTAATGATTTGGAGACAACCTCATGCAAAGCACCGACCCATATACTAGTATAGTAGTATTTGAAGTGATCTATGCCTCTGTGGAACCTTTTTCCTTTGATTTCGAAAAATACTCACTCCGTCCCAAATTAATTGACACTCTAACTAAATTTTGACCGTTAATTATTGACAAACTACAATTGGTAACAATATGAAATTACCTCCATTGTAATTTTTAGTAACATATCTTTCTAATGGCGTTAATTCATATTGTAATTCATTGTAATTTGTGAGTAATTAACGATCAAAATTTAGTCAAAGCGTCAATTAATTTGGGACGGAGGGAGTATAATTCAAGGGAAACAATTAATCATTATTATTTTTAAAAGATTACGGGTTGATTAATGGTCACTTAGTTAATTATTAGTTAATTAATTAAAAATGTTCAATTTATCTAGAATACATTCCTAGATAATAAAAAATTATAAATAGATTAGGAATATACTTCTTATCTTATTAGTATTTCTACTAGGTGTCTCTAAGACTGACCTGTATCTATATACCTATGTGGTGTATATCAATAGACACAACAATGAATCTAATATGTTCTCTTGGGAAACTGATAGGCCGCAAGTGCATAGGTGAAATTGTAGCATGAATCAAGGTCGTTCCCACAGAGACTTTTCCTTTCAACGCACTGAACTAGCCTCCTAGTTGATTGCTAAGTCGATCGGGTTTTTGTTTGAAACATTCTAATTCTATTTTTATTCACTGCTAAAGGCTAACAAACAAATATGCACACAATTTACTTGGATTTATCAATAAGAAAAAGACGTTCAGGGGATAAAACCTAAGTCAAGTAACGAATCAACAATATGGATTAAACACTCATTTCATTAGTTTGCACAATCAAGGTTCGATAATCGCATAGAATAGTTCGCAATGAGATTTTGTCACTAGA
The DNA here is from genome assembly GCA_029582165.1 of Portulaca oleracea. Taxonomy (NCBI): domain Eukaryota; kingdom Viridiplantae; phylum Streptophyta; class Magnoliopsida; order Caryophyllales; family Portulacaceae; genus Portulaca; species Portulaca oleracea. Next base: position 14,124,867 of record CM055869.1, on the reverse strand, counting down.
GCAAATTGCCAAGACAAACCAATCATCTACTTTCGTGGTTATTTTGATTTAATCAAGGTTAAATGTCTAATTATCACAAGAATCCTAATTAAAAACTTCTATGTCTAGACAATTTTTAATTAGTTTAGCCTAGGTTTTCGGGATATCAAACTTCTCCTTTCGGTACTTAGTTCAACAACCTAATTACTTGCAATTGGTGATCAAGCAAAAGCAATAACAAATCAATTCAAAGGCCAAATAGATTGAAACAAACTAAATTCATGATTATTCAATCCAACAAAGTCAATTCATCAACCAACTTCAAAGGTTCATCCCCCAAACTAAAAAGAACTACTCACTACTCATGTTTGCAACTACAAAGCAATTGAAATCTATTCTAGAAAGCATGTAAAAATCTATGAGAGAATGAGAAATAAACCAAAGGGAAGAACAATCTTGCTAGGAATCAACAATGGAAGACTTTTGCTCCTCCACTTCAAAATGTAATGGAATTGCTCTTCGATCTTCAATCTTTTCTCAATCTTCAATGGTGGATGGATTATGGATGATGAAGGATGATAGATTAGGGTTAGGTTATGGTATGGAGGATGGTAGAATGATGATTGCCTCCATAAACAGCCGAAAAAAGCATAATATAGGCAAATTCCAACTTGTAATCAGGAGTGAAAAGACGCGGCATGGATCGCGCCGTGGGTGACCTGCATCGTGCCCTGCTGACATGGACCGTGCCACCCAGGCACTACCCGTGTCACTTCACTGCTCCCATTTTCTCATGTTCTGGTGGCAGACACGACCCGTGCCCTTGCTTTGGGCACCTGTGTCACTGCTATCTCGGGCCTAGGAGCTCTTTGCGCCATTGTTTGGGCCTTGAATTGGGTGATCCAACTTCACACTTCTTGGTCCTTTATGCACATAACTTGGATCTACACTTGATTTTTGGCTCGGTTTACATCGATTCTTCACAAATTACCTACAAAACTCACCAAACTCCAAACCAAGCGTAATATGGGAAATTCGGGCATAAAATAATATAATCATGTCAAATATTCCCCAAATTCTCATCAAAACAACCAAGTTCTCAATATACAAGAAACACTTATCAGAAACCACCATCAAAAGTTAGGGGTTTGGGATGTGAATTTTCTAGTAACTCCATAATTGTTACCCACCATTTCAAGGTGTTCACCCGAGGAACTTAAGAAGGGAGATTAGAATATTCGTGCGACAAGACTTAACAATTTGATCCGAATCGCTTCCTCACTGAAGTATATCAATTCCACTCTAAAAAGACCAATTAATGGTGTCCAATAAACTAAAATAATGTGACTAATTTGCTATGTTAGCTTTCTAAAAATTGGAAAATTTAGGTTTTATAGTACAATAGCATGTGAATTCAAATTTACTCCATATAAGTGGATGACTTAAAATAGTTAGAACAACTTATTTTCAAATCTAAGAATAATTAATTTATGTGCCAACAGTTCAAGTTTATTAATTTTGAACATTGCACGAAGGAGTCTATGTTGGATGTGAAGGTTTGATAATGGTTACAAGGTTCTTTCATATTCTTCTCTATCTTTCCTTTTGCCCCACATAGGAGGAAAAATGAATTGAAGTTTTGAGTGGGTCTATATAATCTCATTTTTCCTCCATGTGTTGTATTAACTAGAAAGTATGTTTTATAGAGGAGGGTGAGGTTTGGGCCTTGTTAAGCCTCGGGTTTACCACTTTTAACCTTGGTTTTTATTGTCATATCGAACTTATCTAAGTTATTTAGCATAAATTTGGTAGTATTCTTGCCCATATTTGCTAATTATGACTAATTTGTTTAATTGTCCTATTTAAGGTGAATTTGACATAATTTTTATAAAGTTTATGAATTTCGATTGCAAATGATGATAACAATAGAGGAAAATGTTGGAAATAAGGAGGAAAAGAAGCCAAATGAAGCCGGCACACCCAGTCATGCCAAAATTTTAGAGGCAAAATTGGAATTTCTAGTCCGGCACACGTGGGTGAGCCAGGTTGGCACGAACATGCCGGATTGTAAATTCAGTTTTTAAGTGTTATTTAATTAGAGAAAAGAAGTCCTTTTTTTTTAATCGTAATTTCCTTTTCCTACTTTTCTCTCTAGGCATGAAGGGAGGTTTTCTCCCGAAGCCTTTCCAATTCTAGGTTTAAATTTCTATTAAACGATTTAGGTTAGGCTGTGTTCAAGAAGGAGAATGAATTCGGCTTTCAATTGCAAGACAAAGTTTCTCTTTCTCTTTCTCTTTATGTTTATTTATGTTCTTGTTAGTTTCAGTTCGTTCCTTTTTAATTACTTGCAATAGTAGGGTGATTAGTTGTTAGTTTTGTGTTGTTTGGGTTGTAATTGATGTATTTGATGAAGATTAATCTTGTTTAGGCCTAATCTATGTAAATTCATGCTTGTAATGTGAGGTTTTCTCTTTACCCACAATGTGTTTGATGAAATGCTCGAAAGAGTGATGATATGTACTTTTTAGGCAATTGATTTATGATGAGAGGTGAGATCAATTTGCTAGCGTGAGTAGAGAAAATGACTAGGGTTTTATGGAGGAGGGTGAGGTTTTCTCTTTACCCTAAAACCCTAAACCCTAAATAAGCAGTTAGAATAGTTAAACTAGCCCTTGACTCTCGAAAGAGGACTTGGGTGAAGTCTCTGATCCTCGAGAGAGGGCTTTGGCGTAATCTAATGATGCAATCGACCCCTCTTACTTACTTGTATAGATTTAGTATATTGGGGTAGTCTGATTGATTATTTGTTGAATATTAATTTCATAAACCTGAGCATCTATTATGTTTTTATAGTTTGTTGTTTGATCACCACCACCACTATCTTGGGTTAATTTACCTAACTTGAAACATTTGAGTCAATTTTGAGTGCCAGTAACACAACTCCCTGTGGATATGACAATCGTACTCCCAAAAATACGACAACAGGCCTCTACACGCGCGTGCCGCTGTCCAGCCGGGCTGGGCCGCGGGTTTTTCATATCTTTTTGGGTAGACCTAGTTTGGGAACATCTTGCAGATTTGTTGTCGCAACTAGTCATTTCTTTTTGACTGAATTAATTTCTTTTATTAATTCTTTCCTGATCTTCTGTAACGCCTCGGAAATTCAATTATAGAAAAGTCAAAGTCAAACTAACGTTAATGGAAAACAAATAATGCCCCCGATCTTGGGTTAATTTACCTAACTTGAAAAAAAATAGCGTTACATTTTCTTTCCATTTATTTGCTCCTTGATTCTCTCCCACAATAATGTCTCTTGTGTTCTTCAATTTCTTCTTCCTCAACGGTCAATTTTTCCTTATAAATAGGAGTTGTGCCTGGACTGTTTAGACATATATACCAACAAATGAAAACTCCTTCTCTTGTCCTCTTCTCTTTTTCAATCTGGGCGAATAGATTTACATACTCTAAAGTCCAAACCCTTGGCCATGAGTGCACATGTCCAAGGGTTGTCTAAGTTAACCTTGGAGAGCGAAACATAATCGATTGACAAGTCAAGCCATAATCGCTTTCAAGGCAGTGGTCCACCCACGGCTCAGATTAGTGCTTTCCCGCAACCTTGATTTAACATTTTGTTTCTAACAATTTGAAAGCGATTGATATCAATGGCTACTCTACAAGAAACTCTCACTGAAACCTACAAAATTGAGCCTTTTGACGGAACAAATTACAAACGTTGGTCCCAAAAAATATTACTTTGTCTTGAGAAATTGGAGATCTATTATGTTCTGTCGTTACCTCATCTCAACGAACCAGATACACCACCTCCAACTTCACAGAACAATCTCGAACAAACTCCTGCAGCCTCGAGGACTCCAGTTGTTCCATTGGATGAAAATGCCAAAAAGAAACTGGAGAAACATAACAAAGTGGTGCGAAGTTACCTTCTCAACAACATGTCCAACCCGTTGTTTGATTTGTTCACCAATTTCAAATCAGTGAAGACCATATGGAATAAGCTTGAGATCAAGTATGTCATTGATGATGCTGGAAAGAAAAAGTAAGTCGCTGGCAAGTGGTTGCATTTCTAGGTTTTTTATGACAAGCCTATTATGGAGCAGGTTCATGTCTATGGGAACCTGTACGGTGAAATGTTGTATGAAGGGATGAAGATGTGCGAGGTTTTGCAAGCAAATGTGCTAATGGAGAAGCTTCCACCATCTTGGAGCGACTATAGGAACCATCTCAAGCACAAGAAGGTCATATTCAGAATATTGGTAATTCCCATAGGTGGCTTTCCCATATGCCATGGTGGTCCATAAACATGTCGTGAGGAGAAATGCTACAATCTCTTAAGGGAGATTATAATAAGAGGAACCTTCCCAAGGTCATATTTTCTGTTGTTATTCTTGTGGAGCATTTGGAAAGAGATGAAATGGTCTTCAACAACCAATTCTTCAATCCTAAATAGATCTTCAGTAGCGTAAAGGGGACATTATTTTAATAGAAAGCTTGGAGAAGATTCTCGATTGAGAATCTTGACAAGAGAGACTACTAGATGACACCCGCCACAAATGACTTCTTTGAAACTTAACTTTAATTGATGGTTATCTTATCAATGGGAGGTTTTCTGTAAATTGATATAAAAGGACATGGTAATTTTCAATGGTAAAATATTCAAAGGATAGTTTTTCGACCACAAAGTATGAAACATTATTCCAAATACTAAACATTAAGGTCTTGTTTGGGAAAAATTAGCGGTTTATGTAGCAAATAACAGTTTTAATTTAGTGATAAGTGAATGGTTGTTCAAATAAACGTTTGAAGAAAACATGTTTGGTAAACTTAGTTGTTGAGTTAGTCGATTAATGTAAATTGACATAAAAAGATGTAACACCCCAACACCCTTAACCACAAGATTATCCTTAATCATGCCATAACCCTGTGATTAGCGCAGCGGAAAAGACAAGTACTGAGGCATTACCGCCGTCCCCACTCGGGACAAGGCACACAAACCACCAACATATACATAAACCACCAAGTGAAAGCTACACTTAAACCCATACATAAACAATCACCGAAACCATAGATATTACACTTTATACACCCATCAAAGAAATATATATATATATATATATATATATATATATATATATATATATATATATATATTAAACTTTCTCCAATGCAAATTAATCTTGGGAACCATGAAGACCACCGGGGTCGGCCAAATCCGCCCTTTTAAACTACCTTGCACGTGGAAGCTCTACCTCTGCTTATCCTTGTCTTTACTTTGGGAGCTCGGACCGCCTAAAAACAAAACATTGAAAACATACGCAAAGTGAGTGGGAAAACACTCAGTACACAAACCTCCAACACGTCAAACCGTTCGAAAACGGTTTTAGTGCCGGCATTTAAATTCATTTTGGAAACGGGGACGGGGCTAAACATGTATTAACTGGATTTGGCATAGATATAACCATATAAAGGTAGACATGATATATGTATATATAGAAAATAGAGTGATATCCCTTACGATCGGTGCAAAACACCTAACACGCGCATGCCCCAAACCGATATGGAGTTTGGGTTGGGTGACTGCTATGCAGTCGGACACTGGCCAGGTCTGGATACTCTGATCAGGAGCATCATATAAATGAACAAAGGCTAGCACTTCACGTAACTAGCTAGAATTATAATAATATGGCATGACCACTTTTGGAAATAATAATGTATAACATAGATCATGATATAAATTGATATGAATAAGCATCGTAACGTGCTTGAACGATAAAAGTTGGACAATTTGCGTACCTTGGAAAGTAGGAAAACTTGGTGGCGTGCCTCGAGCTCGGGACGGCTTGGGTGACTTGGGAACTAAAATAAGAAGTGTAGAAATTGAGAACCAAAAAGGGTTCTTAGTGAGTTACAAATGTTAAGTAAAATAAGAATTTAAGAATGAAATAGATTAGAAGGAAAATTTCAGGTTTTTAGAAATAAAGTTTTTAACATGACTCTAGCTAGGAAACTCGGAATTAAACAAACGAGTACTTCTCGGAATAGGGAAAATCATGATCTACAACTTTGTCAACATGACCGAGGTCTAGAAATGGAAGGAAGGGCCTGTAAAAGGGCCCGGACAGAAGCTGATTCAAACGGTATTTAAGACATTCGGTTTGAACTATTGAGGTGAAATTGGTACAAAACCTTTGGAATAAACCATGGAAAGCTTATCACTTATAGAATAAACTTAGGCAATGAGATTTATGAAGCAAGAAAACCAAGAAATGGAAGACTAAAGTGTGAATCAAAGTGTTCTTTGAACATAAACGGAAATGTCGTCAAGTGACGAGGAAGAGATTCTTAAAGGTGAAACGGTGGATTTCGGAAATGTTGGGCAAAGCAATGACGTCAAAGACTTAGAACACATCTTGATTATCCTAGTATTGAACAAGGAGTTCCCAACCGTTTAGAGTCTTTAAAAGATTGAATTTGATTCACTAAATTCCAAACTAACGATAAAAATTTCTGGGCAGAACATACACGGATAGCCCGTACTCGCGACCCCATATCTCTCACTCCTGACATCGGATGAATACAAATCATACCTTTCTGGAAAGCTTGTAAAGTGACCTAAAACTTTCATTTTCACCATAGAGACTAACAAGGTCTCCAATTGGACGAAAAATTACCCTCAAATCACTGACTCAGAAAACGTATTTAGCTTCGTGCCGTTACGGTTTTGGCCAAAACTCGGGCCATACATGTCGGAATCTCGAAATTCCAAAGCCTATAGTTAGCTAACACATTGGACTATCATATGGAGTAAAAATCTGGACTAAAAACATACTCTTAATCCTCTGTAAAAATCAGATTCCCAAATAGAAACTTTAATGCCCTTAATCCCACTTCTAATGTTTGTTTAAGCTTCTAAAACATACCAATTCACAACCAAACTTCAAATTAGCTAACATTCATCATATTTCCAGAAATGAATATTCAAAACTTACTCAAATAACATCATAAATCTCACATGAAACCATGGATTAAATCATGCTACTTGAAACAATGCTTGTACTAGCACTCCTTCACCAAATTCTCACCAATTCATATCATTTAAACACACAATCACTTAATTAACATAACCAATACTTATAATCAGTCCCAAAACTCAATATCCCTTCAACAAACTCACATGCACAAGGATAGAATCATCATCCATCATAAATCTATCAAGAACTCTTCAAGAACACCCAAAATTTACATGCATTCAACCCAAAACTCAAACCCTAATTAACCTAACTTAATTTCAGTAGCTCTTACCATCCGGAGAGCGATGGCCAGACCGAAGGAGTAAATCAAATTGTTGAGGACATGCTTCGCGCTTGCGTGTTAGATTTTCAAGGGAATTGGGAGCAATTCCTCCCACTTATAGAGTTTTCTTACAATAGTAGCCACCAGTCTGCCATTCAGATGACTCCATTTGAAGCACTCTACGGGAGGAAGCGTCGAACCCCATTGTGTTGGGGAAAAGATAAGTCCAGTAGCATATCATTTAGACCACTTTTGGAAATAATAATGTATAACATAGATCATGATTTTCCCTATTCCGAGAAGTACTCGTTTGTTTAATTCCGAGTTTCCTAGCTAGAGTCATGTTAAAAACTTTATTTCTAAAAAACCTGAAATTTTCCTTCTAATCTATTTCATTCTTAAATTCTTATTTTACTTAACATTTGTAACTCACTAAGAACCCTCTTTGGTTCTCAATTTCTACACTTCTTATTATAGTTCCCAAGTCACCCAAGCCGTCCCGAGCTCGAGGCACGCCACCAAGTTTTCCTACTTTTCAAGGTACGCAAATTGTCCAACTTTTATCATTCAAGCACGTTACGATGCTTATTCATATTAATTTATATCATGATCTATGTTATAGATTATCATTTTCAAAAGTGGTCCCGCCATATTATTATAATTCTAGCTAGTTACGTGAAGTGCTAGCCTTTATTCATTTATATGATGCTCCTGATCAGAGTGTCCATACCTGGCCAGTGTCCGACTGCATAGCAGTCACCCAACCCAAACTCCAGATCCCAAATCTATCAAGAACTCTTCAAGAACACCCAAAATTTACATGCATTCAACCCAAAACTCAAACCCTAATTAACCTAACTTAACCACAACATAAATTCATGCTTAAAAACATAAAAGAGATGAAGAACAACAAGAATAACACCAATTAGATGTGAAAATCAGATTTGAAACATAAAGAGTTGAGTTAGGGTTCTGAATATATACCACTTGAGAGAGAAATTGGAGAAGAAAACAAGAGAGGAGGGAAGGAGGGGCGTCAGCCACCACTTGGGGGTCGACTGGCCGGCCGTTGGTCGCCGGAATTTGGCCGGAAAAAGGGGGAGACGCGGCTGGGCTGGGCTTGCGCAGGGAAGAGGGAGAGAGAGAGGGAGAGTTTGAGAGTTGAGTTGTGTAATGTAATAATCTGATTTTTGAAATGGATTAGAAGGCCCTTGACACCCCCTTATAAAAAATACAACCCTCCACTTAATTAATTCTCTAATTAGCAATTAAACTAATTCAATCATGTAATTGAAAATTAGCTAGGTAAAATAATTGGTAATAACTAGGTAAAACTAATTGGCATAAACTTGATAAAATAGTTTAGTATAAAACTAAATGAAATTTCTTGGAATTAAATTGGTTAAAATTAACTAATATTAAACCACATAAAATAAATTGGTAGGATAACACTAATAAAATAAATTGAACGATAAAATGTAATTAAGAAGGTCGGATAACATAAATCGTAATCGAAATGGAAATTAAAAATTAATATAACCTTCTTCGGTTAAAAGCGTAAAATTAAGAATAATAAAATAACTTATATAATTTACGGAATAGATAAATCCATAAAACTTATAGAAACTCTTATGATTTCAATTATAATATACTACGACATCAACCCATTTAGCCATCGCCTTGCTCGGGACCTGTCACGCATAAATAAATACTAATAATAATAATCATATCGTAAAGGTAGAAAAAAATTTATTAGCATATTTTAGTTAATCACCGTAATTAAGGTTTTTAATTAATACGGGTTTAGGGCGGGTCGTTACAAAAGATATGAATAGTTTCTAAACATAAATTTCAAAAGGTTATTTCTGAAAAATCATATTGAATGCTAGTCCGAACCTAAATGTCAACTTTATTAATGTTTTAGAAAACCGATTTGGACGCTAAATACTATTTAAAATGTGAGTTGAATGCTAGCTTACCAAACATTAATATAGATCCGGATACAGTTTTGGCATGGTCAAAATGCTAAAAGCTACGGAAAACACTATCGCCAAACAAAACCTAACTCTATTAACGTTTCCAAAATCATTGTTTAAGATGTTAAACGCTACTTGAAACGTTAATTTACTAGACTCTAATACTTGTCCAATTTAAGGTTCTGATTAGGGAAAAACATTTCATCAAACACTATTGTCAAATATATGCAAAGTTACTGTGTAATATTTGGAGTAACGTTTCATGTATTTTTACTAAAGAATACCTTTTGAAAATTTTGTCTTTGAAAATTATCCATGTATTTTTATATCAATATATATTAATTAACTAATTCAACCGCTAAATTTAACAAACATATTTTTTTTTTTCAAACGATTATCTGAACTACTATCTATTAATAGCCAAAATAGAACTGTTATATGCTATTCAATGTCTAGAACACTAAAATAATCGCATATGGCCTAAATGGGGAGATGATTAGGGACTGAGCTGAATACACTATAATTAATGTTCACAGAAACAAAATTCAGAGTGAAAAAAGCAATTATTACTTTTATACCTATCAAATATTACTATTTATGTTTTCATTCAAACAGGACCGTGTTGATCTAACACGGGTCGTATTGATTTCAGTCGGGATTGTTTTTTTGAAATCCCTTGATTTATGTCTCGTGGTCAAATTATTTTGAGCATGTTTTGGGATGAGATTTGACTAAGAAATCAGCCTTGATATCTCATCATTATGAGTTAACCATATCCCTTGGATTATGCTCTTGATTATTGGCAAGTTTGACTAGCTTGTTGGCTTCTAAGATCACTATAAAAGGTGGATGGATTGTTCATTCATACACACCCTCAATATTCTTCTATTCTATTCTAGAGAGTTTCAACACACTCCTAAGGTGTTCAACTGCAGCAACATTCTTCAGAGTTCATGAGAAATCTTGAACTTTGCTTGCAAGAAGTTAGGTTTTACCCTTGAGTCTATTCACGGTCTAGTGAATAAGTCTTAAGGGGAGACGGGCTTGCCCTCGACTCCTAGCCACCCAAGTGATCCCCCATCTTCCATGTGACCGTGTTTCTCCATCTCATTGTTTTTTCCAGCAGGCTGATCTCGGGGTTTTTTACATTTTGGACCATGAACTTTAGGGGTATTTATTTTCTGAATTCTTTAATTTCAATTATAATGTTTTGGATCATAAAGTTTGTAGGCTGAAAAAAAGGACCCTGAAGTTTGTGGGTTGAAAAAAATGCCCCTATCTCTTTCTTTGTTTTTTTTACCTCATGTTTGAATTCATCTCCCGATTGACGTCAAACTTCAGGACTATGGTTAAAACTAATATTGAAGCTGTAATACACCTCTCTTATTCATGTCGGGGCTACTTAGACTCCCGAATATAAGGGTTTAAGTAACTCCAACATGAATAAGAGAGGTGTATTACAACTTTAATATTAGTTTTAACCTTAGACCTGAAGTTTGACGCCAATCGGGAGAGAAATTCAAACATGGAAAAAAAAAAAAGGAAACGAGCCTTTTTTTTCAGCACACAAACTTTAGAGTCCTTTTTTTTCAACCTACAAACTTTAGGGTCCAAAAAATTAAAGTTGAAACCAAAGGGTTCAGAAAACAAATACCCCTAAAGTTCGGGTCCAAAATGCAAAAACCCGCTGATCTCATGGTTTATAGGGTTATTTGCATTTTTGACCCCGAACTTTAGGGGTATTTATTTTCTGAACCCTTGATTTTCATTATTTATTTTTGGGATCCTAAAATTTATGGATTGAATAACAAAGGATCTTAAAGTTTGTATGTTGAAAAAAAGCCTGTGTATTGTGTTTCTTTTTCTTCCCATGTTTGAATTTATTTTCCGATTAGCGTCAAACTTCAGGTCTAAAGTTAAAACTAATATTAAATTTCTAATACACCTCTCTTATTCATGCCAGAACTACGTACTTAGACCCTGGGTACTTCAGGGTCTAATTAATTCCAACGTGAATAAGAGAGGTGTATTATAGCTTCAAGATCAGTTTTAACCTTTTTTTTGAAGTTTGACGCTAATCGAGAGATAAATTCAAACATGGTAAGAAAAAAATAATAGTACACAAGCATCTTTTTTTTCAACTTACAAACTTTAAGGTCCTTTTTTAGTCAACTCATAAACTCTGAGGTCCAAAAAATAAACAATCAACCAAGGGTCCAGAAAATAAATATTCATATACTTCGAGGTTAAAATTGCAAAAACCTGTGGTTTATAAACAAAATAAACAAGGGAACGTTTAGTTGTCAATGTTGGTCAGGAAAATATCAATCTTTTTTAAGTTGATAAAAAAAAATATGTTTAATTGCAAATTGAGGATGAGAAAGCTTTTGATTGGGATCCAAAATTTTCCTATGATTGGTGGGAAATAATTTCTCATGGTAGACTCTGTGAAGTTTTCTTTTTCATGGGGAAGTGAAAATTTTTACGATGTTTTTGGTTCTTTCCTACGAAAATATTTCTATGAAACCTTTTTTCGGAAAAGTTTTCCTAGGAAAGTTTTTTTTTTGAGAAAAATATTTCACAATGTTCATTTTACTTATAAGAATATGAGAAAGTTTGTAGGAAAATTTATTTAAATATCCAAAGTATCCTTATATTTTATTTGATAAAATATTCTTTCAGATGCATTTTAGGAAGTTGAGTTATAAAATTTCTCTTTCACATGAGAAAGAAACTTTCTCAAGCTCTCAATGGGAAAGTTTCTATTTTTTTCATCTACCTTGGGAAATTAGTGGGGCTCGCTCCAAAACTTTCTTATACTCATTTAACAAACAAAAACTAGAAAGTTTGGTCAACTTAGGCAAGTTGACAAACTTTTTCGGGAAATAATTACAACCAAACATACCATTATATATAATATAGCTTTCTCAAAATACCACATAAACTTATTTTATAGATTTAATAAATAAGAATATTATGGACATTGAAATCTTTTCCACCAACTTTTTCATATTTTTAAATATAAATCAAATATTATAATGCATTATTTTTTAGAATGAATTTCCCGAAAATCTTTTTTCGAAAAAACGTTTTCCTGGAAATAACCAAACTCACTGTGGCCTTGTTCTTTACAATGAGCTTGGACTGCTTGGTCTTGTTCGGTGTTCTTTTTTCCTGCTTCTAAACGACCTTTTACATCTTACCAACTCTAGTCATCTAAGCTTTTTCTAAAATATATAAGAACGGTAAAATAGCATGGAAAAGAAAATGATTTTATTAGTGATAGAGAATGGTACTGTGGTGGGGCAGGGGGTGTTTGTTTGTTTGGGTTTTGTTTTCTGTGTGTGAAGGATTAGTGATAGAGAATTTGTTTTGTGTACAATATATTAGAGAATATTCTTAATCGCATGATAAACATTTATAGGTATAGGGGTGTTTGGCTAATAGCTTTTCGGGGTAGTTTTAGCTTTTTGGACACTAATAACTTTTTGACCAATGTGAAAAAGTTACTTGAGGTGTTTGGTAATAAGCTTTTTATATTAGTTTTTTGGACCTAATAAGCTAGTTTTCTAAAAGCTACTTGAAGAAGCTTTTTGAGATAGCTTTTCACAAAAAGCTAGTTTACCAAAAACATTTCATGCAATCAGCTAAACCAAACAGCTAACCCAAACAGCTACCAGCTAACAGCTAACAGTTACCAACTACCAGCTGATTGCCAAACATAACCATAGTTTTTCATTACTCCTGCCTATAACCCCTCATAGTCTCATGTGGATGATTATACCCCATAGTATTATATCATAGTACACCTACCTAAATTGGTTATATACGATTTAATTGAATAATGTATATATTAGAAATTGATAAATTTATTTATATTTATAAATTTTACTATAATATTGATAAATTTGAGATGAATTAACAATAAATATTGACGATTTTTTAAAAAAGAAATTTAGCCTCTGAATGAAATTAATAAATAAATACCTGGTACTCCATTGAATACAAAATAAGAATTGGATTCTTATTTAGGTAATTCAAACTAGAGGATTCCAAATGAAGGTTGACAAATCTCTTCAAAAAAAGGGTCTTACCTGATTCAAAAACATAAGTATATATAGTAAATGTATATTATTATTGTATATTTTTGCTGTTCATAATTATTATTGGCGGTAATTTAGACATGTTTGCCACTTTAAAAAAATGGAATATCAGAGATCAATGTCATATTTAAATTAGAGAAATTAAGGAATATATATTAGCATCAAATCCAATCTAAACTCAAATTTCTATCAGGTCTATTCTATAGATTTAAGGAAATGGCCTAGAACATTGTAAAAAAAGAAATAATAAATATTTTAATTGAAGAGCTTTACATTTTCACTAGGGTGCATTTGGCTGACAAAATTCCTGGAAAATGGTCAATTTTTTCAGATTGACTTATTTTTCTCATGGTTAATCTTATAAATTTTTTTTTACATAAAACCTACTATTTTCCACATTTTCTTAAAGAAAAATTTTTCTTAAAAGACTACAAGAAATTTATTTGGGAGAAATCTTTTCCATATAAAATTACCCATCAAAAATTTTCCCCCATAAAAATTTGCATCCTATTTTCAAAATTTAATAAAGTTACGGAGCAAGTGGGGAATTGAAGGCGATGCTTGATCACTTGGCTCAGCTATAGACACATAGGATTTGAATATGGTACTAATTTCCAGAGTTTAGACATTTTCAACCCGTCACATTGGACTGTCAAATCATAATATAGTTCTCCCATTTCAAGCCCGCCACCATTCCACGTCACGTAACCCTCCTCCCCTATATATACATCAAACCCAACTTCCCTTGTTTTAAATTCCATCGATTCCCCACACAACCCCCACATACATATATTCGTTGATCAAACCGAAGAATCTAGAACAATCTAGAGTATGGAAGGCGACACGAGATCCTCGCCGGGCGATCGGGCCAGCAAGAGGTACAGGGGAGTCCGGAGGCGTCCGTGGGGAAGTTTGCTGCGGAGATACGGGACCCGAAGAAGAATGGGGCCCGCCTATGGCTCGGGACGTATGACACGGCAGAGGACGCGGCTCGAGCCTATGATCGAGCCGCGTTTACCCTAAGAGGACACCTCGCCATCCTCAATTTCCCAAATGAGCAGCACTATATTCAACCGGGTCAGGGTTCGGGTTCGGGTTCAGGTTCGAGCAGTAGTAATCAAAATAGGGGCGCAGGCACGGACGCGGGCACGAGCACGAGCATGGGCCCCTCGTCTTCTGGGGAGAAGCAAGTGTTTGAGTTTGAGTATGTGGATGATAATTTGTTAGAACAGCTTCTTGATGAACAGCAACCAGGTAGACCAAAGCAGTAGGCTAGGTAGGTTGCCTTGCTCTTTTTCTTTTTCTTTTTCTTTTTCTTTTTCCTTTTCTTTTTTTTGTGAGGGGGAAAAACTATATCAATTTTGATTTTACCTTAGTCTTGTTTCGGTTTGTTTTAATTTTCCTTGCCTGCCTCATTTGATTATTAACTATATGAAGAAGAGCACTGTTTTCATGTAAGGGTTTGCATGCTAAATCTTACTTCCTCTTCTCATCTGTCACCTTTATCTGTATATTGCTTAAATTTCGAAAATATTTTTATCAATAATTTCTTAACTCATATTCCCATTTCATATTATAAGTCACTTTAACTAATCTCTTTCTTTTTCATAATTTTCTTGCTATTTTAGAATTATGACACATGTTCACTTTTTTATTTATCTAGTCAATTTTATCTTTTTTTTCCCATTATGTCTATACTATTTAGTCTCTAGTACTACTACCAAAAATATTTCAACTAACCAATTAATGTGGGAATTAAGGAGGAAGTACCAACAATATTTTAACTTTATTTTATTGGTTTTTGAGAATTTTCTCAAAGTAACTTATAATATGGGAAGGAGGGAAGTATAATATATTTTATTATATGAAAATATTATCATTAAATAAAGTATTATCATTACATTAGTAAGGATTGGTATTATCATAAAAATATAATTTCGTGATTTTTCAATAAAATATTATGTCAAAAACAGTTAGTAAAAAAATATTTAAGATTGAGAAGTACTCCATATTTATTAAGTGACCGACAATGAAGGAAGAAAGTTTTTGCTTATTTTTGGGTAATTATGTCAATTGTTAATTTGTTATGTATAGAATGGTTGAAAGAAATTTTTTTTTTATCACACATTACAAAAGAATAGGGCATTAATCTGTTGGATATGCAAAACTAGTCTCTTAATAAGTAGAGTGTTGATACGTGTCTTTGGGCAAGACACTGCTTAAGTGTCTTCCTCCTCATGAAATTAATAGTTATTATAATTTTTAACCCCAATTTTTTGACAGTTACTATTAATTATCAATTATATGAAGCTTGGAATGTGTTGGTTACTCCAATAATTAAAATTGACACCCAAATGAATGAATTCCATCCGTTAGGTATTATTTAGACTTTTTTTGTAAATTTAAAAAGTAGATAAAAATATAATTTTATACCATTTATATGTATGTTATAGTTATAGAAGTCAATCATGTAATTCTTTTTCAATTAATTGAAAAATATATATTTTATACAAAGACAAAATACTTAAAATATATCTTGACCAAAATATTTATCATTTTCATAATAAGTAATATAAAGAAAAGTCGATCAAGATTGCAGCCATTTTAGAAGGATGATCTCACTAAAGCTTATTGACAAGCAAATGCCATTATTCACGTTTTGACACAAAAATAGTCCTACGTAAATATTTATAAATTGTTTATTACTGCTTTGTTTTAACTTTATAGTAGCTTTTTAGCTGTTAAATTTCTAAAGGTGGGCTGATGGTGTTGAATTAAGTCTCAAAGTTGCTAGTGTCATTATGAAAATATTTTGGGAATATCATGGTCCGGTAGTTCAGTACATAATTTCACATGCAATTATATGAATTATATGAAATTCTATATATAAAGCTAGGAGTATACAATTTTCTTTTTTTTAATCAAATATGTATTATATTGGTAATTTAAGTTCACAACTATATATGATTATATATTATAATTTTATAAGTTTATAATATTTATTTTATAGCATGTATACATTTGTTAATTTTATGGGTATATTTGTAACTATACATGCATCCTCATAAAATTATATACATATGTTTCTGAAATTATACACTGAAAGTACAAGAGCATGATATTCAAAATAATATAACCCTAATTCTGATTTTATTGTTGGAGACTCTAATCTTATATATATGCCTGAAAAATAATTTTATTTTATTGATATTGCCAACATATTTACTTAGATTGAATAAATAATTATAATGTTCTATGACTATGTATGTCTCAAAAAACACTCCTATAATACTCAAAAAATTTCAAATAAACATCATTATTCTATTTATTTAATATTTTATTTATTTTGTTATAGGAGGAGGTATGAAAGGTTTTGATCGGCAACCATATCCTTTAATTTTGTAATTTATATTTTAAAAATATTGGTTTCAACTAATTTAAAATTTAAAAATAATATACTACTAACTACTACATAAAAGAGATTTAAATAGACGTTCTGTTTTAATACACCGCAACGAAAAAATTAATCTTTTTTCGATTATAAGGTTATAAACATGAATTCTAACATGCATGTAAGGATTGATGTGGATGTGAAACTTCCAACTTTTGTCTTCTTTTTTATTTAATTAAATTAGATTATATTGGATTGTTGGTCTTGTTTGGCAATTAACGATTGGTTGTTAATTGTTTCTATTCATTAGTTGTTTGATTTTAGTTATTTTGTTAGTTATTTTTCTTAGCTGTTTGTATAATTAAGTGTTTTTATAAAAAAAGTATTTGGTAAAGTTAGTTATATGTAACAATTTGTTTTCTTGAATTTCAATTATGCCTCAGTTTTCATTTTTAGTTTTTATTTGAACATTTTTTAAATTTATTGTTAATTTATTTCCTCCGTATTTGTATAAAATAAATTGGTTTCAAGTTGTTTTTTGAAAGGTTTTCTCTGAGTCACTAGGAATCAACATCTCCATGAACTTTAATTTATCTAATATTTTATTGGGTTTAAAAATTGATAAACTTAACTTTATTGGGTTTTTCCTACTATTTTTTTTTATTATTTACCACCTTAAAAATTAATATTTTATTGGAATTTTGGATGCTAATATACTGAACTTTTTGGGTGTTGGACAATAATACATTGAATTTTAACCTTGGACAATAATACACTGTATGGGGGTGTTGAACAATAACGCACCCAGAACGATTCCGGTAGTGATAAACTCGGTGACAATCCTACTTAGCAGGTGGAGGAGATGAATTGGCTCAAAAATATTTAATTTTATGGCATGTCAGCTAATCCACACAAATAAAGAGAATCAACTTTGAAAAGAATAAAAAGAAAACATAAAACCCTCTTTTGTTTCAATGTGTTTTCGCTGATAGATTATTGTTGTAGTTGTATAAAATCATATTTGCTTGTTTAGATTACCTGACATGTCATAAATTTAAATATTATTTAGTCAATTTATCTTCTCGGCCCGCCCCGTAAGATCACCACCAAGTCAGTCACCATCAAAATTGTTTCGAGTGTACTATTGTCCAACACCCCTCAAAGTTCAGTGCATTATTGTCCAAGGTCAAAGTTCAGTGCATTATTGTCCAAAAATATTCCAAAATTTCAGTATATTAGCATCTAAAAATCCTATTTTATTAATAATTGCAATATTATACTTAACTTTTAGAGACTATTTTTTGTTATGAATATATGACGGTTACTTATGTAAGAAATTATTGTAGAGATTGAGAAATTAATGGTTTATCAATTTTTAAAAATTTAATTGCATGGTTTTTAAGGTGGTAAATAATAAAAAATAAATAAAGAGAGGGGGTAATTAAGATTTGCAAAATTCAATTACACCTAATTTGTAATGTTTCTAATTAATTTATAATGAAAAATAATATGAGAGGAGGAAGTAGGCACAAGACATGAGTCAACATAATGGAGGTTTCCCAAAGTCAATCGGTCGAAGCACGTGTTGGTTGACCTCCTCAAAGACAGATATGACCATCTCATTCTTGATTTCTTCATTGACTGCTGTCGATTTGGCTATCAAACTTTTTTAAATGAAACTTCCATTAAAGGTTAGGTTTTAATAAGTAAAATAAAACAATCTTGAATGTTGTCTCAATTTATTTGCCCTTTTATTTAATTTTATAAGACCAATATACATCGTTAATGTTGTGAAAAGTAGGGTTGTTCAAAATCGGTTAACTACAATTTCAGTTAACCGCATTTGCGGTTTACGGATTTTATAAACTTAAACTGCTTTATACGGTTAATCGGTTCGTTGTTAACTGTTTTTGGAAACTAGAAACCGAAACCGCCGGTAAACATTATTGATAACCTGGTTGTTACTCAAGCCGTCTGAGACAACTTTGCGATTTCTTCTTACAATTGCTAATCGTTTTTCCAACCAATTTCAAATATTAGGAAAAAGTTTTTTGCAGCCATCCTTTTTCCTATTATTTAACAAATCATTGTATATATATATTGAGAAATTTATGGTCAAAACTTTTTAAGTTTACAATTTCTAAAGAGGACAAATAATATGAAATAGATGTAATATTTTTAAAATAACTTTGTCTTTGTTTATCCATTAATATGTTCGATCTTTCTTGCTAACTATTTGTTTGCCAACATAAAATTAAAATCTTTAAAGTTTAATTTAAAGAAGTTGAATTTTATGATAATATTAATAAATTTATGATAAATTGTATAATAGATATTGATATACTTTTAAAACAAATTAACTCCTTAAAAGTTCTAAATGTCTAACACATACCATATAAAATTTGCACCTAATTATTAATTAACTTTTGCATATATATTTTTTGACAAATACAACCATACTGGTTTTCGGACAAATTGATAAATGCATGTAAAATTATGATGCCACGCACAGGCCTCCAAATGACGTAAAATAATGTTATTTGCGTTTAATGTTTTATTTCTATTTGATAGAATAATGTTAATTAGTTACTACCTCTGTTTTAAAATAAGTATCAATTTGATAAGACTTTGATTGTTGACTACTCATAAATTACAATGATTTGTAATATAAAATTAACATCATTGTAAAATAAAATTTACATCATTTTAAGTTTTAATACAATATCTTGATCATATATTACAATGTCACATTAACAGATCTAATTTTAAAACTTCAATAACAGGGAACCTTAATAAGAGTTAGAGAGGACAATGGTAGTGGAGCATATCGGGATGGGGCCCGAACCTCGAAATTCATGATCGTTAACCGTCCCGCACCCCCTCCACGAAACACAATGAAAATAGCTCCAAGGACGGGTGTGGAGTCCATTTCAAGGTGGACCCGGGACCTTAGAGGTGTATTCGAGTCATCACCGGGTGTGGTATCCACTTCAAATGGGACCCCGGACCATGAGAGTGGAGCTACGGGTCCTCAACGGGACCTACTTCGGGCCTTTAAAAGGGTTCGAAATCCTTTGCCAAGAATAAGCGTAAACGAATCAACGTGGGTTGTTGGGATGGATGTGTCTTTATTCTTTGGGTCATAGCTCCTTCAATATAACTCCGATGGGTCTCAAATTTTGGGAGCTTAAAGTACACACCGAGAGCTTTTCATCGATATCTTACGGGCCTAAAACGGAGTCCGGATGAAAAAGTTATGCGCGTTCGAAGTCGGCAGGGAAAAGCTGCCCTGAAGACTAACTCGCCCGACTCGGTATGTCATCACGCCCGACGCCTGTGGTCGCGCCAGCGTCTTTTCATACGCCACTGCTGCTGGTGGTGCTGCGTGTTCCCCAATTCCTATATATACCCCCTCCCTTGGCATTGTTTAGTAGCTTTTGGACATTGTATATTTGATTCTTTGGCATTGTGGGTTATTTTCCCAACTTTCTCAAAAATCTTTTTAACTTTATTCAAGTGATTTGGTGGTGTTTCAAATCATTCCTTTAGTGATTATTGGTAGATTATCCTAGATAATCATGGTGGGGTGTTAGGCCTAGAGTTGTGGTTTTCCTTGCTCAAGGTCATATCCAACCTTTGGGTGTTCAAGGTTATTGTTCTTGATGATTATCAAATCCATTCAACTACTCAAGCTAATCTCATCATCCTACCACGACGGTAACGCTCCAGGTAGTCTGATATGAATTTCTATACGGGTCTCATTATCATTTTTCAAACAAATGACTTTCTATACGGATCTCAGTAATTTTTGGAGCTCTAGGTTCGGGTCCCAGTTGTGATCGTGAGCAAAATTTTGCTCCTGGTCCTAATCTTGGTCCCAATTCACCACAGGCGGGAAATGAATCGGGAAATTTTTAGTCCCCGCTTCATAATTTTTTGGCATCTATTATTTGATTTGTTTCCATAAACAACCAAAATAAATAATACAAATTTTCTAAATTTCACAAATGTCAACGCTGGTTTGTTTCAATGGCCACTATTTTTCAAATTATAATTGCAAAATGTCTATTACATAATGTCCTTTTATGGAGTGATTTAGTTGCTTCTATGGTGAATTTAGTATTATAATTTCCTCCCATTTAATTGACCATGTCTATGTTTGAAATAATTAACATCTCTACCTTCCATCCCATATTACTAGAAGCACTATGTACATTATGTGTCATATTAATTACCTTAGTAATTACAACAATCATGGGTTTCTGTCCGTAAATCTCATTTTAATGGTCAATATAATCCTTGATTGAGTTAGGCTGTGTTCGGCAGTAGCGTTTAGGGTAGCATTTAGCGTTTTGACCAAGTCAAAACTCTAATTGCGTAAATATTAATGTTCGGTAAGTTAGCGTTTTGAGGAGCGTTTAGCGTTTTAAGGAGCGTTTTTTGGAACACTAATAAAGTTAACGTTTAGCGTTTGGGGTATAGTGTTTCATATTTTTCGGTTAAAAAATACCCTTTGAAAATTTTATCTTTGAAAATTATTCATATCCTTTTATGTCAATTCACATTAATCTGTTAATTCAACCGCTAAATTTACCGAACACAATTTTCATTTGAACAGTCATCTGCTATCCGGTACTTAAACCGCTATCCGCTGCTTAAACCGCTATCTGCTACATAAACCTCTATCCGCTACCTAAAAGACTAATTTTACCGAACATGACCTTAATCACGACAGTTAATTAGGAAGAAGAAGTTATATGTCGAAGCGTTAGAATTGTCATTAGTGCTTTTCCAGTATTTTTACCTCATGATAACCGTCCTCCAGGACCTCCACTCATTTGGCATCTCATTTATAATATTTATCTTTACGATTGTTTTTCTTATTCATCCACATCTTAACTATTATTGAACTTATATTTTTATTGTAATTTTGTTTTACTTGATCAAACAATTGCTTCTCATTGGTTAAATAATTTGAATTTCATCGTAATGTATCATCGTATTCGTACCAAGCAACGCTCCAATATTTTTTTAATTGAAGGCGTGTGCATTTATGTATGAATGCTCGGACATTTTTCTTTTCAGGGCAACGCCCGGGTATTTGCTAGTATTGTTGTATTATGTAATAAGTATGTTTTTTTCTTCTAATTATTAAATTTATATTAAAATAGTTGTAAATAATATTTGCCCCCAAACATTAAATCCTAGCTTGGTCTCTGCCTTGAATGGCAGTACTTATGAGAAGTTTCTCCAAGAAAAGTGTATTGCATTGTTTAATCTTTCTACTAGCTGATGTCCAATCTTTGACTCCGAAAATGAATGTTTCAGCTGACTAGTTATAAATGAATGGTCAAATTGAAAGCTAGTGAATCTCTCAGCAGATTTTATAATAGTGACACAATTGTAGCAGTTGGTAACATTATTGTTGAGTAGAAATGTAGAATAGATGAATAGTAGTAGACAGAGAAAACACAAGAAAATTGCTCCTATAGTCCTATCAGAATTCAGAAGCCAAGGCAAGGACTCTTCTACTCATGAACCAAGCAGCATTGAATGAAGAAAAAGTCTTACCAACTTTTTTAATTATCCAAAAACTCACATCAAACTGTATGACATTATGCTAACAAGCTTAAGATGAATAAGTATGACAATTCAAAATATTGAACATCCCTATAGAAAGTGACTTGTGAATCTGAATCACCATATGTTTCAAAGCAAGACTGGTTCAATACATACATATCACCTCAGTTGACATTGGCAACCTTTTAAGCTGAAAGATTGTTGCTAATGAGGAGGCGGTCAAAAAGAATATTTCCGACTGTCTGAAAGCAGAAAGAAAGTCAAGAAACATACAGATTGTTGCTAATGAGGAGGCAGTTTGTAAATAGTTTGATCTTTGATCAACTAATTATAACAAAAATACATACAGATCAACTGTGTATCATGTATATATCTCGATGCGAGTATGATGAATCTAGATTGTGAAAGGAGCTCGCAAAAGGGCCCAAAGTGAAGTTACACAAGGGACTACGATGCAAAAAGTGGGAGTTGGCCAACTCAACTAGTAAAGTATGTCTTCTGGATTTAGTAACTATCCAGTGTTTCAGAAGATGCAATCTGACTGCATTTTTATACTTGGTTTCTTTTCCTCTGACAGCAGCCCAGACCGTGCTCATGCGTGTCATTCCCCAGAGTTTATTGTTGCTGTTTTCCTCTGAAAGTAAGAATGGTTTCTTTGAAAGTTTAGGATAGCCCAAACCAAATGGCGGAGTCCAATCTCAGGCCAAAGCACAGAGGGACTGTACAAGAGGGAAGCAGTGCTCTGCCACAGCAGAAAATTGCTCAAACGGGTTTCACCAGAAGTTCGAACCAAGATATCAGGAGGCGGCGCAATGCTCATAAACATATGCCTATCAATATCCGATAAACCTATAGGATTGTTATCCTTTTTCTTTACGTTTTCACCACCATCAATCAAACCGTTTGTTGCACCATTTGGACCCAACTTCTTGCATTCTTCCCATTTTTCTTCACAAGATTGCCTGACAGCATTCATAATCTCATTAGTGGATGTGTAGGCCATGCAGATAGAGAGCACCGCTTTTGAGTTTCTGGAAGTGGCAGCCATAGCCCTCTCAGCAGACAACCTCACAGATTCATCTAGAAGCTTCAAGTCGCCAATGAAGTGAACTCTAACTCCATACCGATTCACTATGCTTTCTTCTTTCATCAAACCTTCTATCTTCTCCTTTATGAGCTCCATTAAAGACTGGACTTCTTCAGGACGTCTTTTGAAATTATCAATGCTGAACGCATATATGGTTACATATTTCACCTCTAGCTCATAGCAGTATCTAAGCATCGACATCAAAGATGTAAACCCTAATTTGTGGCCTGCCCCTTCCTCTAAATTGTGTTTCTTAGCATATCTTCGGTTTCCATCCATAATGAATGCAATGTGATTCGGGATTGGTCCAGCAGAAAGAATACCAAACAAGCATTTCCTCACAAAATTAGCTGATCTGCTTATCAATGAGTTCTCATCATCTCTGCTTTCTGTCATTACAGAAGGTCGGAAAATGCTACCTCCCCAAGAGAACAAGCTGTCAGCAATAAGGCTGTGTAAGATAAACTTATAGACATGAAAGACATGTTATGCTCCAGAAGCATGTAGAAAAACCATGCCAACAAATTCATCATCGGTAAGGTTTAAGAAGCTGAAAGACACAATCTACCAATTTGACTATTTCGATATAAGATCCAGACTACTACTACTACTACTACTACTACTACTACTACTACTACTACTACTACTACTACTAATACTACTACTACAAAGAGACAATAAATGCAGCCCATGCTGGATAGTTGTCATACTAACCCAACTACTTTAGACTAAAAGCACAACAATTGAAAAAATCGATTGCCCTCAACAGCGATATCACTCTTGAAACTTCCTCAGTCCAATATAAATGCACAAGAGTCTGCTACATAAATGCTTTTCAACTATAGAACACATTAATCATGTTTCCAAGCATGTTTAAACCACCACACAGCACGTCGCTCTGTTAAGGGGTAATATCAACAAAGTCGCATCAAATTATTCGCATGCTGAAAGATTAGCAATGCTATCATTGGTAGAATGCGGCTGTTAAAGACCAAGTCAGCAATAACAACGAAAGGGGAAGAGGCACGGGCGATAAGCCAAAACCAAGGTTCATCGTATATGAAAACCAACAATAATTCCTAGTGAATCCGGGACCAGAGAGGATACTTCATTAAATGCTAAATTAGAGACCCCTACTAATATTGACACATCAAAAATTGTAACATTTCTCTTTTGAATCTTCGACAACATCCATAATTTGAACGGGCGAAAATGATTTAGTCTTTCGGCTTAAATTGTAATGGACTAAACCAAAATGTCTCTCTTTTCCAGTAGTACGTCGAGATTAAAGTCTGGGGTCAATTAGCAAGCATCATTCCCTGTGAATTTTTCAGTTCAGGGTAAGATTGGTAGAGCAAAGCCTCCCATATACCTAGTTTAGCAATGGGGACTTTTGGCATATTAGATTTGGATTTTGAAAGGCTTTCTCTTTCAATGCAAAAGTGGTACACCACATACAATTCAATGCTAAACTGACCAACAACTCTGCATGTCACACAATCACCAATTCACCATCTAGTAGGATCAACCCGATCACAGTCTTTTGAAATTTTGCAGCATGCCATCGAATTAATCTCTAACAATGACCCAATTCACCGAATTACTTCCCGTAATAAAAAAACCCACCATTAGATCAACTATCAATAGAAATCAAATAAGTAAAACAAAATCCTTTTCCGCACTAAACAACAGTCAGAAGAGGAAATCTAAAGACCCAAGTCAATTCAAGAAAAAGTATAGAGTAGATGACAGGGTCCAGTGATTAACTAGAAGCAAAAAAGCAATCATGGTGGAAACTAGCAATGAAGCAAACTGAATGATAACAAAGAAACTGAATGAAATGCAATTGAATTAGAGAGATTAGATGAAGAGGGTAATGTATAGTACCTGAAGGAGAAGCAGCGCTCGATGGAAAAGAAGACTCCAAAGTTGAAAATTGAGAGAAGTAAAGGAAAAAGAGAAACTGAGAAAGCGAGAGAAGTATAAGAGAAGAAAGCGTGGTTGGACCTGATTAATTTAATTCTATGTTTTTCGTGATTTTTTTAAAACTTTAGTGGTGGTGGTGCGAGTTAATTACATCTACCATACCTGATATATACGGTAATAAGTTTTGCATATTCAATATTTGGGAAATAATTTTTACCCTACTTGATATTGAGTGAAAGTGATTTTTAGTCTTAGAATCCGTTAACTTGCCATCGAAAATGGAAAAATATAATAATACTCCTATATCACTATGTGAAATTACGATGCTGCCCTTTAATTTGATACGAAAAAGACTATGTTGGAGAGTAGAAGACAGACATGGTGGTTTGGGAGGGGTTAGGTTTTCATTTTTTATATGAGAGGGGGGACCGAGGAGAGGAATAAGTAGAGTGGTTGGGTTTTAAAATGCCATAACAATTAATACTAAGGGTACAAAAGTCATTTCATATTTAATTGAAAGTAAAGGAAATAATAACAAGGGTATAAAGGTTACTTCATATTTATTTTTTTACAGTTAATCGGAAAAGTCAATAAAAAAATCAATTATAACATACTTGAGGGGCTTTAAATTTATGACCACTTAAATGTCAGGTAGGGTAAAAATTATTTATCAAATGTAAAATTAACAAACAAAAATTATTACCACATAAGTTAGATAGGTAAATGTAGTTATCTCATGGTGGTGCAGTAGTGGCCTAGGGCCGGGTCAGTCAACCCAGATACAGAAATGGGTTGGAAGCCCAACTCGGACTCTTTAGGGCCTGTAACATTTAGATGCGAGTATCGAGTAGATAAATATCAACATTGGCCTAAGTTGGGATTGTAAAACAACATTGTGTCAAATTTACTAAATTGGGTCAGATAAGGGATGAAGGGCAGGGGTACCTGTATCTGGTAGGTTGTAGGGGGCCAATGTTGAATGGAGTCTGAATGGAGTCTTCCAGAGGTGTGCAAATATGCCTCAAAGTGTCCTTCCAGTTATGAATCTCTTCTGTGTCATAATCCATATTACTTGTGAAAAGTGAACATTTTTACAGCCTTTCTTTGAGATCAATTCTACCTGCCATTGAAATTACAAACCTGAAAGAATCCAAACTCAGCAGCAGCCTCTATAATCTGCTCAACTGTGTTTTTGTGTGTGTCTCCTTCTGCCTTGCTCAGATCAATCACAGGGACACTGTTGGATGTGGGAATAACATGTTTACCTGGTCTGATTCCAGGTGGGTAAATGTAACTTTCAGGCAAGGTTTTACCATCACACCAGCTGGAAACAAGCTTCTCCATCATCTCTCTGATGTATATTCTATTTCTGCAGAATATATGTGTTGTTTCAAATGGTGACAGACACAGTGTCTGATGTTCAGTAGCTGTATAAACTGTAACTCAACAATCAAGTAATTTTCCTTAGAAAATCTGGTGTTATTTCTAAAATAGTTTCAACACACAAGCTTAAACCCACTAGTTGGGAGCACTTCATAAAAACCCATTACTGATTACTCATCAGAACTGCAAATTCAAACCCGGCCACTAGCTGGGAGTGAGCAAGTCGGCCCGAGTTTGACCCGGATCCAAGTTGACTACAATATTAATGTCTGATAACTACCAAGATTGGTTCAAATTAATGTTGTGCGTTAACGCACCCAAACGCGCAATGCAACTTACCGCAACCCTAACGCAACATAACGCAATTTACCATTACTTCTTAACAATTTCCACCGCAATTTAACGCAACTTAAGGCAAACGCAACGTATAAAAGAACAGGGCCTAATCTTAATATTTCTTCAACCTTTTTTGATCCAAATCAAAATTAATCAGCATCATAAAGAAACCATCTTTAGTCTTACTTATATATATAGCTTGGTTATGAATTAGTGATGGAGTGATGAATAAAGCAAGAAATAGGTACCTGGTGGTGGTGGTTATCAAAATTTGCATTTGCTTGCAGTTGGAGCCTCCAGGTAAATGTTCACATGCCAAGTTGGTACTCCCTCCCTTCCATATTAACTGTCGTCCTTGGAAATCGTGCAGTCAAATTTTAAAAATTTTGACAATAAATATCTCAATAT
This sequence comes from Portulaca oleracea, assembly GCA_029582165.1. Taxonomy (NCBI): domain Eukaryota; kingdom Viridiplantae; phylum Streptophyta; class Magnoliopsida; order Caryophyllales; family Portulacaceae; genus Portulaca; species Portulaca oleracea. Next base: position 14,097,387 of record CM055869.1, on the reverse strand, counting down.
GTACAATGAGTTGATATATAAGATTACCACCATTAGATTCGTAACGAAAAATACTATCATAAAAGTATAATATTGCAATTGTTAATAACATATCATGTAAGAAATTATCAATCAAAGAGTGACATTGGAGACTGTGAAAATCAAAATTATGACAATTAATGTGGAACGAAGGGAGTAATTGTTTAAGCCTTATCTCCTCAATTTTTAATTGGAAAATTTTGCCCTTGCATAGTTGCGAATATTTTGATTCGGATCAAGTCAAATCATACAACACGGATAGATACTTTGATAGTATTTGGGGGTGATATGTAGCGTTTATTAGTGTTCGATAAGTTGGTAGTTCAAGTAGCGTTTACTATTTCAAGTGACATTTTTTGAAATATTAATAAAGATTAACGTTTAGTATTTGGAGTAGCGTTTTTACGTGTACAGTACGATATAAGAGTTATAATTAATGAGACTAACTTGTTACAAAGTGAACTTTTTTAATGAAACAATTAAAGATGGCCAGTTTGCCGCCATGAAGGTTTACTCCCTCCGTTTCATATTAATCATTAATTATTTGACTGTGACGGTTTCTAATGATAATTTTTTATTAATAATGCTTTGTATAATATTTTATTGATAATTGCAATATTATACTTTAAGATATTATTATTTTGTTATGAATCTAACAATAACAATTTTATATAACTAGTCATTTTATATATATTGATAAGTCTAAGATCAAAATTTTTAAAATTTGACCATACAATTTTCATAAATGACATTTTAATATGGAACGGAGGGAGGACCATAGATTTTAGTCACGATTCACGGGCCATAACATACATGTGCTCCAAACTTTGGGTTTAGCAAAGTTTAATTTATTACATGGTAGACCTTATACTAGTGCAACAACTATATACACAGACACAAGTGCGTAAATATTTAATAAACGGTTCTCAAGGTTTGATTATAAAGGGCTCCAAGACATGAGTAATCTCTCCAGCATAGGCTTGCCTAAATGCCTTGAGAAAACCCTCATATGTGACACCTTTATATATAGCAGGATTTTCTGCATTAACAATGCCTTTTGCTGGTTCAACAATGGAGCCATCAGTTGGCGCGATGAAGAAGGCCGCAGTAATCCTTGTCTCCTTGTCGTTGGTCAGTGCTCGATGCTCTGCACTTCTCAACCTTCCATTGCTAACCATCTGCACCAGTTTCAAATTCAGTACCAAAGCTTAATCTAATTAGTAATGTACTACCATATTCTACGGATGATTAAAATTAGCGCTGACAAAAAAATCGGGTCGGACAAATTTGGACAATGTCAAAATTCGGACGAGAAACTCATGTCCGGAGCTGATTTTATTTCGGGTCGAACCGGATCGGACAATTCGGACGAAGCAAAAAACGGGTTTGGACAATAGAAAAAAGAGAAAATTTATATCCAAATATTCGGTCAATATCAAAATTCGGACGAAAAATCTATGTCCAGACCCGGTTTTTCCCGTGTCGGACGAAATTTTGTCAACGCTAATTAAAATGTAGGTATGATTTCAAGCAAAACTTAGACTATACCTGTAATGGGTGGCCAACATTAACCACAAACGCGTCTGGAATTGCCTCGATGCCAATCCATTGGCCATCCTTAAAGACTTGTAACCCCGGGATATTCCCTTGGAGAAGAATGGTAATTAGGCCAGTGTCGCAATGTTGTCGTGTTCCTAAGGTCAGACTTGGGTCAGGACATGGAGGGTAATTATGAACCATCATAATTTGCTTTTGACTTAGCCCTTTTGCAAAATACCCTGGTTCCAGTCCCAATCCTTGACCTATCAGCTCCAGAATTCTTGACCCCAACTCTGCGACTTTGATACTGTATTTTCCCACAACTTCCCTGAAAAATCTCGTAAATTGTATGTTATGTTTAATTATTAACCTAACACTTGAATTTTCTACAATATTCAATTTAAGTTTTGGGTAGAGATGGTGGCCAATAAGCTTGATAGGGATAGCGATGCCCCATTGGCTAGGTCGGATCAAATCACGCCTGACCTAGGCCAGATCGAGCTTTCCAACAAAATAAGGGTGGACTGACCTGTTTTAATCCTAAGTTTATGCTTGAAATACTACTAATTATGTTGAACTAAATCTAGTATTTCGCTTAACATGTAATAGGGGGTGAATGATTTCAAAATATATTGTTGTAGAGAATGAAATGTTGTTAGATAACAGAAAGTTGTTATGCCAGCTGTCAAGGATGCTTCTAGATTTCTGAATCTGTTATTCCATCTTTCAGCTATATAAGCTGTTGTTGCTATCTCTGTTGGTTAAGAAATAAATATACACCATTTCCATCTCTGTTTTTCTTATCTGTATTTGCTGTGAAGTCATCATGGTATCAGAGCAGCATATACAGAATTGATCCTGGATCATTGATCCTCTTCTCATCATATTCCTCTCTTTCTTGATTCTCTCTCGATCATTTGAGATAGAATGAGTGCAAGAAATGTCAACTTCAATGATTTACAAAATTCATTGTTTATACATCCTTCTGATGGACCAAATTCAATAACCCTAAATGAAAAGTTGGTTGGAGCATCTAATTACAGATGGTGGAAGAGAGCCATGGAGATTGCTCTCATTACCAAACGGAAGCTGGTGTTTGTTGAAGGTACCTTAGCTCGATCTGAAGATGATGCAGTCAAGGCAGAGCAGTGGGATGCATGCAATCACCTGGTGATTTCATGGATAATGAACAATGTGAGTGATGCAATTTCGAAGTCGATTTTGTTTGTAACTAGAGCCTCTGAAATTTGGTTGCAATTGGCTAGGAGATTTTCAATTGCTAATGGTTCCAGGAAATACCAGCTGAGTAAAGAGTTGTATGATATTAAACAAACTGGCACTGTGAGTGAATATTACACAGAGATTAGAGGAATCTGGGAAGAGTTGGATGCAATGTGTGATTTACCAAAAATTACTACGGTTACCGATGACGTAACGGTCTTTGTGAAGGTTTTAACCAAGCAACAAGAAGATCAGAAACTTTTTCAGTTTCTCAATGGATTAAGTGAAGAATTTAGCCATCAAAGAAGTCAAATACTTCTTATGCAGCCGCTTCCTTCAGTAGACTCGGTGTGTGGCATGCTTCAACAAGAGGAACTACAAAAGGAGCTCATAAGGAACAAAAACTCATTGATTTCTGAACCAGCTGCTTTGCTAAGCAAAGGTTCTGACATCCGAAGGAGAGATGCTGGACTTTGATAGGCTGCCCAGCCTGGCATCCTCGATCCAAGAAGCATCCCCAACAATCCTCAAATCAATCTCAGAAGAAGGGACAGAGGTACACAAAAAATGTGAAAAGCAAGGAGCATGGTTGGAGCCCTGCAGGAGGTTCTCAAAACTGGAAAGGAGTTGCTCAAGTAGAGAGCATTCAAGTGAAACCAGATGGTCAGATTGCCAATCTTACCCCAAGGCAAATTGAGCAATTGTTGAAACTGGTTCCTCAGTCACCACCTGACACTGATGATGAATTGGAGCACAATTTTGCTGGTAATGCCTTCTCTTCTCCTAATTTATTTTATTCAAATACTTGGATTTTGGATACGGGAGCTACGGACCATATTTGCAGTAATGTAGAAATGCTTCAAGATGCTTGTCTTAGCTCTTCAATGCCACGTATTAATTTACCGGATGGGAGCAGTGTTGAAGTTACTGGTATTGGAAGCATAACATTGAGCAGTGGTCTGATTTTATTGAATGTGTTGTCTGTGCCTAAATTCAAGTACAACCTCCTGTCTGTGTCTAAGTTGGCACGTGATAATAATTGTTGCATCAAAATTCATGCCAATATATATGTGTGATACAGGATTGTGTCACTCAGGCAGTCAAAGGAATTGGTAGGGAGAAAGGAGGCTTATACTACCTCACTGATCGTGCAGACTACCGACGTAAGGTTGACGACTCTATGAGTAATAATGCAAAGAGTAGTGACTTAGCTCTTTGGCATCATAGGTTGGGTCATATACCTATTCCTAGATTGAAACATGTTGAGGGAATAAATGTTAGTCTATCTCAAGAAAATGCATCTGTTTGCATCTCTTGTCCTATGGCAAGGTTTACTCACTTGCCTTACAAAACTAGTGATACAGCCACTAAGTCTCCATTTCAGTTGATTCATGTTGATCTCTGGGGACCATATCGTGTTCAAACACATGGAAATAACAAATATTTCATGACAATTGTTGATGATTTTAGTCGTGCTACGTGGACTTTTTCAAAAACATGTTGAGTTGATTGTTGACAATTGTTGTAAATTAGAAACAATTTGTTTGTAATGGGATGAAATTTTGGTCAGATTAGGGATGGAGGGTACAGGTACCTGTATCTGGTAGGTTGTAGAGGCCAATATTGAATGGATTCTTCCAAAGGTGTGCAAATATGCCTCAAAGTATCCCTCCAATTATGAATCTCTTCTCTGTGATAATCCACATTACTCGTGAAAAGCGCACATTTCTGATTAATGTCCCATGATAATAACCCAGATTTCTGGTCAGCAGGAAGCTCAAAGAAATCCTTAAACACTGTTTGAGCATCATCCATCAACTCAGTTGGCACTTCATGGTTAATCACCTGCAACAACACACAACACATTACAAATGTTTCTTCACTATTTTTACAGCCTCTCTGATACTACAACAGGACATACTGTCAAATTCCTGCCATTGAAAATATGAACCTGAAAGAATCCACAATCAGCAGCAGCCTCTATAATCTGCTCAACTGTATTTTTGTGAGAGTCTCCTTCTGCCTTGCTCAGATCAATAACAGGTACTGTATTGGATGTTGGAAAAATCTGGTTTCCTGGTCTGATTCCAGGTGGGTAAATGTAACTTTCAGGCAAAGTTTTACCATCACACCAGCTGGAAACAAGCTTCTCCATTATCTCTCTGATGTATATTCTGCAGAATATGCTGTTTCAAAAATCAAGTAATTTTCCTTACAAAATCTGGTGTTATTTCTAGAATAGTTTCAACACACTAGTTAGGATTGGGAGCAAGTCGACCCGAGTTTGACCCGGACCAAGTTGTGCAAAATCTGTCTGATTAATAAACAACCAAGACTGATTCCAATAGGTACCTTTTTTGACCAGGATCAGTTGCTGTAGAGTGTAGATTGATCTAAACATGAGATGCCCAAAACCAGATCAGGAAGAATCACAAGTGATAGTAAGCTGAAGTTGAAAGCACTCAGAATAAAAGTGAGAAAAAATTTGAAGTTTAAAAGAAGAAAAAGTTATTAAGAAACCATGTTTAGTCCTACTTAGCTTGATTGTAAATTAGTGATGACTGATGAATAATACAAGAAATAGGTACCTGGAGGTGGTGGATAAATGGCGCACTTAAGTTTTCTTCAACCTATGAAGCTTTCATCAGAAAAATTGCACTCTTCCAGTTGCAGCCAAATAAAGTCAACGTGCGGAGTCCGTGATTGTTTATGGCTTGTCTTCTCCCTTAGACAATTTTGCCTTTGTACACCGGTGTTGAATTTGGCTCAAGTTTAGATCATGCAATATCAAGCAAAAATCACAATAAACATAAGAAATATATTAAGTTTAAACTTTGATTAAATAAGTCCGTGTTAAAATTCGGACAAAATTTTAGATGTAACAAATTCGGATATTCAAATCAAACAAATTAATACTAATTTTACGTAGCATTGCAGTACAAATTTTGTTTGAGATTCAAATCATTTAAACCAAACAAGTTGACTATGCGGAAATGAGAACTTAAAATTTCAACATCATATATTTGAAATATTCTATAAATAAATTTTGTATGCAAATATATTTTCTAGTAAGTCTAATAACATTAATTTTGTATTTTAAATTATCATATATATTAAATAATTAATAGAATTTACAAAAATTTAACTACATATATCCATAGTCATAGACAATAATAAATTGAGAAGGTATAATATAAAATTCATATAGAAAAATGTCACAATTGAGAGAGTATAATATAAAATTCATATTTATAGATTCCCTCGGAAAAAGGGTTACCTAAGTACTTCAATTCTTATCTTTGATTGATAAAAAATATAAAATTCCTACAGAAAAAATGTCAGGTTTGACTACTACTCCCTCGTTTCATATTAATTGACATTTAAACTAACTTTTTTTTGTTCCAAAATAATTGTCATTGGCCATTTCTCAATACCTAATTTAATTATTTTAACTTTAATGATTATGTCAATTTTTTACTTTTTTAATCAATAAAAATTACTCATACTCACATCCTCTCACTACTCACACCTTAATATGTGAAAAATACCTTAAAAAATAGTGTTATTTAATTGTGTGAGTAGTTTTTTCTTTTTTTGTTAAACATTAATATGTGCAAAATTGTGAAATTTGTCGGACAGAATCATCAATCATTAACTTTGTCCCCTGAAATTTGACATCTTATACCCTTAAAGAAAATCTTGCCTAACGTACACTTGTTTTTCCTCACATGATTCATGATAGCTAACCCCGTATACAAATGATTAGAATTCAATTATACATCTAAATAGTACTTAAATTATAGTCTATGTAGTAGTTTATTCCAACAAACTAAAGACATTGACACAAGAAACACACACAAATACCAGTACAGTAGTACTCAAATACTAGCTGCACGTTAGTTAAATTAGTTTATACCAACGATTCAAAGCACATGATTCCACTATGACAATTTCTGATCTCTATAAGCAATATGCTATGGTTTTGAAGCTCTTATTGTGTAAGGTTCAAGTACATCATCAATCTCTCCCATATAGGCAACTTTAAAAGTTTGAAGCAAATCGTTATATCTGACACCCCTATAAATTCCAGGATTTTGTGCATTCACAATGACCTTTGCAGGCTCTACCACGCACTCTTTTTCTGTCTCGACGAAAAACGCTGCTGTGATTCGGGCCTCATCTCTGTTTGTTACTGCTCGATGCTCCGAACTTGTCAGCTTCCCGTTGCTAACGATCTGCACCAAATGCAACACGTTTGCATCAAAAATAAGCTGAAAAGAACAGACCCTTAGCCGTGAAACATGTAACATATATGTACCTGTAGCTGGTGTCCAATATTAACGACGAATGCATCAGGAATTGGATCAACAGCGAGCCATTCCCCATTGTTGAAGACTTGAAGCCCCGAAACAGTCCCTTGAAGAAGAATGGTTATGAGGCCGGGATCACAGTGTTTTCTTGTTCCTAAAGTCAAGCTAGGATCAGGACATGGAGGGTAATTATGAACAGTCAAGACATGCTCTTGAGTCACTTGTCTTTCAAAAAATCCTCGTTCGAGTCCAAGTCCATCACTTATCAGCTCCAAAATTTTCGACCCTAGCTCCTTGACTTTCACAACATATTCTCCCACAACTTCTCTGTAAGTTTCAAAAATATAGATTGATTCATGTGTCATTTATGATACTAATTGCTAACTAAAATTTGAACTGTCACACACCTCACCTGTATTTGGGAGGGTTTTGAGGCCAGTAATCCATGCATTCTTCCAAAGGAGTGCAATCATGCCTTAAAGAGTCTCTCCAATTGTGAACCTTCTCTTTGTCATAATCCGCATTGCTTGTGACAAGTACACATTTCTTCTGAGTAAGGTCCCCTGATAACAATCTAATCTTCTCCTCATCAGCAGGAAGCTCGAAAAACTCCTTGAACTTGTTTCTAGTATCCTCCATTAATCTTTTCGGCACACCATGGTTAATCACCTGTTGCATTCACAAACTGTTTGGATGGCTCGTTTTGACAAGACTGATCACGGGTTATTTCTGTTATAGAAATGAATGAAAGCAAAATAATTCGAAACCTGAAAAAACCCCAACTCATAGCCAGCATCTACAATCTGATGAACTATTTTTGCGCGATCATCTCCCTCTGCTTTGCCAAGATCTATGATTGGTACACTTCTGTACACCGGAACAGTTCGCTTCCCTGGTCTTTTCTCGGGTGGGAAGATGTAACTTTCAGGCAAGATTTTACCATTAGACCAGCTGGAAACAAACTTCTCCATGCTCTTCTAATACCTACAGAAAACTATAGTTGAGATAGTGCAGAAAACTGTGTCAGACACTCAGACAGGATATATGTAGTATTAGGGCTGCAGTCTCTTCCTGTAAATGTAATGTAACAAGCAAGTGAGCTTCCTAACATAAATTCAACATTTTTGATATGTTTTAAGTAGAGTTTCTGCAGCATATCAATGTTGTAGCGTTTGGTAGAATCACAGCTTTCCAACTCTCTCCTTGGGAAATCCACTACTTTATTTTTGTAAACAAATAGTCCCTACATCAAAATTTTTTTGCATTTTGACCTTTTTTTTTCGAAAATAGCCCAAATAAACACAACATAAATTAAAATAGCCCAAACAAACGCAATATAAATTACAGAATTAGCTGGTGCATCATTATAGTAAGAATTAGGCACACCAAATCCATTAATTTGCTAAATTAACCCCGAACCCAAGTTGACCCGACCCGACCCAAACCATATGCAATGTGGGTTCACCGTATGAGTGTTGACCCAAATGATATTCAACATTAATTGGAAAAAAAAAAGAGGAAATGTGGACCCAGATGAACAGATTGAATGTATTTTCTTAATGAAAGGGAAGAAAAGTTGGGGTTGGTGATATAATGTAAGTAACTAATCTGATAGATACATGCATACACAGAAGAAGAAATTAGTGGAAAAAGAATCTTAAGTATGAAGACTATATAAGTTGAAGTAGACAGATTAAAGGGAGAAATAAATACCACCTTAATTAATTCAAAGAAAGCTTCAATCTGTGCTGCTAATTTGCTAAGTCAATGATGGATGGATAATGAAAGCAACAAATAAATACCAGCTGTGAAATTAGGGGGGGAAATTCAAAAATAAAAAGAAGAAGAAAAAGAAGAGGATTATTAAAGGGAGTAGAAGTACCTACCTACTGGATGAGGAGGGTTGACGCAAGGCCTCACTGATTTTTGGTAATGAGGAGAATCAACAAGCCCCCTTTTTTTTTTTTTTTTTTTGGGTTGAAGAGTTTGAATCGTTGCATGTAGCCACAGAAATTTTTGTTTTTTCCAATTATTTATTTGTTTATTTTTGGGCAGGTAACGCAGCCATAGTTTGTTCATGCACATGTCCACATGTTTAAACAAACTTTGGCATTTTCTTTTAAAACAAGCTGCAAGGCCCGACGGGATCATTTTCATATTTTTAAAATTTATTATTTTGTAATTAAGAAAAAAGGAAAATGACTATACAGTTTATGTCCCGTTCATTTATGCGGGAGGTTGCGGTGCGCACCGTGCTCTTTAATTTTCCACCGTAACGTGAAAAAATCTAAACCGGAAAAAACCACAAATGATGCGCCATCAGAGAATTACAACAATGTTTTAGAAATTCCCAAACCCCCACAGTCTCTCGATCATAACGTCCCTAGAGTTATAACTCGAGAACTCAATGCTCACATATAAGTCTTACACAATCCCCTCAGGGATACAAAGATTTCTTGTAGTCAAATGAAACACTCACAATTTTTGCATATCAAACAAACTTGTCTTTTATGTGACAATGAAGTTGGCACATTGAGTAGTCTAAGTTTGACCAATAAGATTGCATGCGAAGAAGACATATATAATTAAAAATTATTAAATTATTGATGCCTTTTTTTATGCCTTTTATATGAAGGGAACAGGGAACAGGGCCAAATGTGGATAAATTAAATATGGCCATAGCACTGATAGCAGCAAAAAAAACAAAGAAAAAAGGTGAAAAATAAAAAAATTTAAAAAAAAGTCAAAAAATCTTACCATCACAACACAACACCAATTATGTACAAAGGCAACTCCCCTTTCTACGTTAGTAAGGAAAAAATGTTATAATTAATGTACTCCAACATGAATAAAAAAGAAAACTATATATTAATATGTCCTATATATAAATAATGATCTATTAGAAATAATGGTCTATGGGGCAACCTGAACTTATTTTTTGTGGAAATTAAAATAAAATAATGATTTATTCAAACAATGATTTTGATAGCTATTCTTTTCTCGTTATCTGACACGTATTCTGTGTCCCCTCATTTACTACTATATGTATATATGTGAGTTTAATAAGGGAGCGTTTGGTAGAAATTTTAGGGAAATTTTTCTCGGAAAAAATTTCTCATGAGAAAATTTTCCCTTAGCCTCCTAAGGGAAATTTTCCCTAGAAAAATAGAGAAAATGGTAAGCCCACCGTGAAATCTTTCCTAAGGTCAACACACATTCAAACATGGGAAAAATAAGTCAACTCGGAAAAATTGATCATTTCCTCAAGATTATTGACCAATCAAACGCACCCTAAGTCAGACGTATAACTTAATATAGCTAATGCTTGTACAAGATAGTGAGTAGTAACTATTCAGTGTTAGTTGATAATCACTATCATTACAAAACAATCCATTAAATTTTGGATGGTTAGGAGATTCTCAATGTTGTATAGTCTCCTTGTACAAGAGAATTTTTTGCAATTAGAAACAACATCAAATCCAATTCAAAGTTCAACCACACAGCTAAATATGCAACTAAAGTTGTTCAATTAAATTAAACGCGTTAATACACTCATATATTTGTCAAAATACTAAATACTGTAATATACCATTTCAATTATCAACTCTATTACTTTGATCAGAATGTGACTATGTGAGTAACCAAAAGTCATATAATATGGTATGTATAAGATATTGTTATATACTTATATGCATGCCATTTTATCTTACAATTTTCCTAGAATATTACTAACTTAGATCAATTATATGTAACTTCTTACACCTAATGCTTAATGTTTTAGAAAATAAAAAGATGGCACGTAAAAATAATAAAATTTGACCAAGAACATATCAAGTGACAGATAATAGTTTAACTGACAATGAGAGCAGAAAGTTGGTGACAACTTAGGAAGGTGGGAGTTTAATTAGAGTCACTTTCTCAATTGACTTTAAATATACAAGTAAAGAATAAAAAAAATAATTAATTAAATTAAGAAAATTGGATAATGACATATATAATTATTTTACATTATATTATTAAACAAATTAGGTGTAACATGCATCTATAATACAATATTTAGAGTCACTTTTTTGTTCTTGGCTTTAAGACTTGTCAAATTCATGGGTAAATTGAATCTATCAGCTTTAATCTAAATTTATCAAAAATTATTAAAGTTAAAAAATAAAAAAGAAATTAATTTTGAAATAATAGGATAAATTTAACAAAAATTACCAATATTTAACTTTTACCTAATTTCTTTTTACTCATAAATTTGACACACCCAATACAAAGTAAAGAAGGAAAAAAATAATTAATTGAATTGAGAAAATTGGCTCATGATATATATAATTATTTAATATTATATTATTAAGCAAATTAGGTGGTACATATATGCATCTATAATATAATAACATAGATTCTAATCAAAGGTCAAACCAAGACAATTACGCTTGGACAAAAGGTGTATATATATTAAATGGTAACAAATGAAACAAAAAAGATAAGGTTAGGAAAACCTTAATTATATACTGTTGTACAACATTATTGAAGATTAATATTAATAAATATTTATTTAATCTTAAAAGCATCAAGGACAGCCTGAATATCCCCAGAGCTGGAGGAAGTGTAGGTTTTGAAGAAGTCTTTGTATTGGAAAGGCATGTAAATAGGCTGAGTGTTTTGTGCTTGAAGAAGAGCTTTTGCTGGGTGTACAGTGCAACTCATTGTAGGGTTTATGAAGAAAGCAGCACTTGTTCTTCCTTCCTTTGCATTTGTCACCACTCTATGCACCCCGCTCTTAACCGTCCCGTTGCTGATGATCTGATCACAAATCACAATGTTTAGTTCACATTAACATCAATATAATATTTCAATTGTTAATAACATATATATATATATATATATATATATATATATATATATTGAAGATCGTAAAAGTCAATTAAGATACAAATAATATATAACAAAGGGAGTCTTAAATAATTGAGAAAGCAAATTAAGTTTCCCAACTCCCAAGAGACACATTAATGGGGGTTGGGGTTTATCCTCTTAGACATGGGATTTTGATGGAGAAATGATTTCATACAAGATAATCTAAATTCACCACATACAGATGTCTTGTGTCCAAATTCAATGCAAAATACAATAGTGAAAGCAACCCATTTAAGGGTTTGCACTTTCTTAAGATATATGCACATAATAATGATGATGATGGCAATAAGACATACATACATACATACATACATACATACATACATACATACATACCTCTAGTTGATTGCCTATGATGACCAACAATGCATTAGGAAGAGTCTCAACACCCATCCATTGTCCATCCATTAGGGCTTGGAGACCAGGGACATCCTCTAGGAGAAGAATGGTTATTAGGTTCGGATCGGTGTGTTTGGTTAAACCCAAGGTTAAACTCGGGTCAGGGCACGGTGGGTAATGGTTAACTGTTAAGAAAATGTCTTCACTTAGCTCATTCGCAAAGTATTTTGGCTCGAGCCCTAACCCTTCTGAAATGAACTCCAAAATCCTTGAACCCAAATCCTTGATTCCCAAGAAAAACGGTCCAACAATTTCCCTAACAAAAAATAGTATTAATAGTCACGAATTTGTTAATATTTGCAAAATAAATGAATACATACAGTTTTATATACAAAATGAAATACAAAAGAAAAAAAAAAAGAGGTAGTGTAAAAGTTGTGGTTAGGTTAATTAGTCACCTATACTTTTGAGGCTTTTGAGGCCAATACTTGATGCATTCCTCAAGAGGGTTACAAGAGTGCCTCAAAGCATCCCTCCAAAAATGAATCTTTTCATTTTCATAGTTGTAGCTACTTGTGTAGATCCTACATATCTTATTAGTGTCTTCTTCCATGTTTATCTTAGATTTTTCCTCTGGGGACAACTTGAACACTTCTTTGAAAACTTTCATGGCCTCCCTCATTAGCTCCTCCGAAACTCCATGGTTAACCACCTGGTTAAACAAACGTACAAACGTAACAAATAATAATTAATTACTCTTTATTAATTTAAACAATCGAATCGTACTATACCTGAAGTAATCCATAATCTTGGATAGCCTTATTGATGATTTGGTGAATGGTAATTTGATCATGATGAAGAAGGTCAATGGTGGGAAGATTAGCCTTGCCTATAGGAACAACAAGGTGACCTGGCCTTTTCTCTGGTGGAAACACATACTCTTCTGGAATTTTTGTGTCTGGAACACAGTTTGAGAGCAACTGAGCCATGGGAGAAAGATTGATAATATATGAATGTATAAATATGTGTAATTTCTGAGAAAAATTGTTAATTATATGGTGTTCTTTGTTTAATTAAGAGGGCACATATTTATATATGGAATGAGAAGCTGTTGTGGGACCCAAAATGGAAGTTGGTCAGTCGGGCTTCAGGGAGGGTCTGTTCTAGTGGTCTTAGTTGTGGTAAAAGATTGAAGAATGCTCTTCGAGGCTGTAGTTCTAATAGTAATGTTGTGGATGATAGTACTGCTGAGAGATATTTGAATGCAGTGGATCTCTCCTTGGAGAAATTGGATGAGGAGGCTCGTAGAGCAGCTAAGCTTGTGTGTCGGTTAAATTTATCTCGTGATGATCAAGAGACTGTGGCTAAAGCCTTCACGGATGATATGCTGGAAAAAAAAAAGGATCTTACTAGATAATTGTTTTTGCTTTTGTTTTGTTGTAGTCCTTTATTGCGATTTTGTTTTTTTGCTCTTTGGTTGCTGAATTCTAGATGTTCTAATATTTTAGCTGGCTTGTAGCATCTTTAATGCATCCTTTGCCTTTTTGGCTTACTAATTATCGAAATAAAAATATACGGAATGAGAAGCTTATATATTCACACCTTAATTAAGGTCATTGCTGATTCATAATGGAACGACTTTAATTAATTAGGATTTTGGGATTTTCTTCTTTATTTGGATTTTTAGCCTTCACCTATAAATATAAATATAAAATAAGAGATTTTAATAAGGGATTGTTTGGAGAAATACCATGCATTTGATTGGTAGGAATGATATGGAAGAAAGGTGGTGGGGTGGTTGGTAATATAAAGGATTTGACGAAATGGATATGTGTACGTCTCATGTGACGATAGAAATGAAAACTATCACCACTACTTAAACACAAAGCTTTGTTTCAACTTTATTGACTTTCATACTCCCCTCCCTTGCACATATAGTTTTCAATCTATTTAAATACTCCCTCCATTCCTTAATAATTATCACTTTGGAGTTTTGGGAAGATTTTAAAAAAATAATATTGAAAATGATAATTGTATTGGAAATGGTAAAAATAAGAGTTAAGTTACTATTTTAGTTATATAATTACATTGGGAATTATGAAAGTAATAGGTAAATTTGAAAAAAAAAATATCATTAATGTTGTATTGGAATTGTGAAGTGACAGATATTGTGGAAAATAGAAAATTAATCAAAGTGACAGATATTAAAGAATGAAGGGAGTATATAATAAGTATATTAATGATACATACTTTTGGACCGCTCTGCCTAAATAGAAATGAAAATAGAAATATGATCGAGAATTAAATGAAAAAGAAATTGAAGAGATTTATGTATATTGAATCTATCAATATCGATAGACTAAAGATTACCTAATATTTTAGTTTTAAGAGGCAATATGTGATTCTCATTCTCTAGTATGTTCCGGTCTTCCTTATCTCTTTAGTCTTCTATGTCTCCCTCACGCTAGCGATTGATCTCCCTTCATTTTGCTATATATCCTTTATTATAATTTAAATATACACACATAATAACTAGATATATATATTGGGGAAGAAATGTCATGCTTAACTGTATTTAGGCACTTTGAAGAGCATATACCACAATATACTGAATATAGTGAAGATAAATATATAAATCCTTCTATTGGCCAAAAAAATATATAAAACCTTCTAATTTAATTTTTAATGGAATTATGATTTTAAAAATTGTTAAATGTGAGACCAAGTATACACTCCCTAAGGGCTCGAGAAAAGGACTTGAAGTTGAAGCTTCCGTGCATCTTATGACAAACTTTAACATGTCAAGATTCACCTTGTTCTTTCTTTAAGTGAGTTTTTAAGGTGATAGGAGAAAATTAACTAATATTCCAAAAAATTATGAGGTTCTTTGATGCATAATGGGAATGGGGATGAGAATTCACAGTGAAAATAAGGATGAAAATGGAAACATGCATATGAATTCCGAACTTCCTTAATTTGTTTGTTATGTGGTAATTTAAAATTGGAATAAGTGAAATTGGAAATAGTATACATTTACTAATATATCCTTGATTGATTTAGAAAGGGTATGTGAGGTAGTATTGATAATATTAATTTAACTATAGGGATGGTATTGGTATTTGACATTTAATTATGACTTTCGAGTTTGAATTATCACCTGGCCTCTTGGTAATATATCAATGAGAGTTGGGATTTTCTATTCTCATTCCCTGTCTCTCATTAAATTTTTACAACTCCCATAAAATAAACCTGGGAATTAATTACCAATCTTTTTTTTTAATAATTTGAAATCAATTGACCCTTTTATTCAAAAGAAAAGTTTGGGTCTTATTATTCAGACAAACAGCTAAACATGGGAATAAAATACAACGACCCACCAGAGCATCCACCATCACAGGGGCCTGAGCCAAATCCAAAGACTACAACCGAAGATCATAATTTTTTTCATGTTTAGATGTAGGTTGACCTTGAGAAAAACTTCCCGGGGAAATAATATGAAATGAGAAATATTAAGGGTGCGTTTGCTTGAAAATATCTATAAAAGTGCGATTTTATACCATTTATATATATTATTATAGATATAGAAGCCAATCATATAATTTTTTTTCAATTTAATTTGCAAATACATAGATTTTATACTTCGTGCACAAGATATTTATCATTTCCGCAAGAGGGTAATTTAGCATGAGTTAAGCCTCAAAACACTGGGCTTCTTTCTCACGTTAATTATTCTTATTTTTTATTACATCAAATTTTACCAAAATTTATTCAGATTTATTTATTTTAACCTAAATTTACTTAAAATTATGAACCAACTTTACTACCAATGGAAAGAATAAAAGGCAATTTATAAGCACAATTATACATGCCTTAAATTAAGATATGTGAATAATTCTCTCAACAAAAAAAAAAAAGAGATATGTGAATAATATTTATCGGTCATGCTCACAAATATAAATAATTCTCTCAATTATATCAACCATATGGGGAATGTACAGTTTACAAATAATTTTGTTTTTATGAAAAATATAATATAAAATAATATTATATAATTTACGAGTTATAACAATCCTCAAACTAATCAAACATATCTTTTCAACAATTTAAAATACATATGTATAATTTTAGATCAATTTAGGTATGATTCAACATGATTTATAATTATTTTGATTCAAGATCACGATGTTCCTGAACTTTTTTCTACTTTCAAATTTTCACATTGTTTCTCAACCTATCATACACCAAGGAGAGACCCAAAATATAAGAAGGGAAATTGAATTTAAATAATCTGAACTTTGGTTCATAGTATATTAAATAATTTGAACTTTGACCCCTTTAGATTATAGTAACACGCCACCGAGTTAAGTTGATTTAACTCGGCGGCGGGATGACGTGGCGGCAGAGGCACATGGCTTGGCTTTTTACCTGAGCCATGTCATCTTACTATTGTCGTCCCGCCGCCTAGTTAAGTTCAACTTAACTTAGTGATGTGTTACTAGAATCCGAAGGGGCCAAAATTCAAATTATTTAGAACCAAATCCAAAGTTCAGATTATTTAGTCTACTATGACCCAAAGTTCAGATTATTTAAATCCAATTTACCACGTAAGAAAATCATCAAACTTAACACCTAGTGAGCTTATTATACACCAAACAGAGACCTACGTACTGTCTTACCTTAACCAACAAACATGATTATTTCATATTGTTTCATAAGTTTCCATCTACTTTGAAATTTTGTTAGTACTCCTAATGAGGCCTACTCATTACCAGTAATCTTTATGCCTAAAAGTTGCTCTTATAATTGCATGCTTGCAATGCACAATTTTACACTTTTGCCTTGACTAACTTGATCACTTCTTAACAAAGCTTTAGATTTTTACTTTATCCTTACTAGGCTTCAACCCGTGCAATGCATGGAACAAACTCAATTAGCTACTTTTGAAATTTTATAAAAGTCATGGATAAGTAACTGTCCATACAAATAAACCAAACGAAATATTAATGAAATTGTTACAATGAAAGCACCATGATAAATTGTTCCGACAAAACATGTAATTCAGTAATAGAAAATTTCTTAAAATTTGAATGATTTCTATTATAATATACAGATTATTATTATTATTATTATTATTATTATTATTATTATTATTATTATTATTATAGGCAACACCAAAACAATTATTAATATTTGCACCAAAATAATTTAATTCAAAGTCCAAATCAGTCAAGAATTAGTGATACTTTCTGTTTTTTTAAATTTTACAATAAAATCCGGATTGAAAATAAAAGAAAAAGAAAATAGAAAAAAAAAATTCTACGTTGCGATTGGCCAAAAATCCGGTTGAAAATAAAATAAAAAATTATAAAAAATTGGGTTCTTGTTTCTTAGTTGTGATTGGTTGAGACTCTTTGAAACGCTCTCCTTGCTGTATTTGATGGGTCCCACATATATTGTTATAAGTATATAGATTTTCTAAACCCCCCCCCCCCCACCCCACCCCACTAATGCGAAGATAAGCAGTCAATAGATAGTAATTAAAAGACTCTCATTATAATTGTCATCAATAAGAGTTGGTCCATTATTCAATTGGAAGGTCATGAACTTAAGTCTCGCCATGGATGTGAAGATTTTGTTGGTAGGCCAGTTACAAAAACCTTTATTAGCACTCTCTGAGCCTGAAGATATCTCCTTATTATCAAATAAGCCTCGAATCCGATAACTCATTTAAACTTTTTTATAAGACCAAAAAAAAAAAAGATGAATTCTATTATAAGTTCAATTATATATATGTGAAAGAGAGAGGTTGCTGAGTCTGTTTGCATGCCAATCTAGTAGCTAATGTGGTCCAACCAATATAATTGATAACTCTTTCTAATCCGATCCAATCCAATCCAATCCAAACCTTACACAATTCTCCAAACATTGTTCCTCTCTAGAAACACAATTCTCCAAAAAAATATCTAATTCAATCCAAACCAATCCAATTTATCCAAACTTCATTTTATCCAATTCAAAAAACGGGGTCTGAACTAAGTTAGTTGGGGTAAATTAATTGTAAAACAAGGGTATGACCTAGTCAAGAATGCTGTGTTTATAGGTTTGTTTAACCCAAATTACCCAATAATTGCTCTTTGTCCTTGGTCCTTATCATATCCATGATTTAGGGTTATAATTGGGGAAGCCAAAGTGGGTCCAGGTACGCTTGCTTCAAACTAAACAAAAAAAATAATATTGTGGTTATCCATATATATATTGTCCAAATGCTTCTTAAATTAAGTATAAGTATAGTTAACTAATGAGTAGACGTAGTAACATGGGTAGCAATGTCCAATAGAGGGGCTCGAGGAGGTCCATGTACATTGTACACCCTCACTTTTTTAAGGGTTGGACAAAATAAAAATGAATTTGTTGTGAATTTATGTCACCAAGTTTAACATATGTTGGACACCATAGTTACTAAAATCCCGATTTTGATTTACGATTCTACGATTTTATGATCCCAAATCCACGATACAATTCTACTATTTATACATGATCCACGATCCTACATGGGTTAGTTCCTATCCTAACTACCCTATGAATTCGAGTTAGGATCCCGATTTTGCCGACCTTGAATGCTAATTGGATGTGTTTTTATTGAAGTTTTACATATGTGAAAAGGGAAGGATACGAGTTTTCCCACAGGCCGTGTTTTAAGAGCATGTTCAATGCGAAATGAAACATAAGGAATTCTGACACTCTCTCTCCTACTTGGCACACACTCTCTCCTCCTTTTTGGCATTTTAGAACTCAAAAGAATGGGAAAAAATGAGGAGAGATGGTGTGCCAAGTAGGAGAGAGACTGTCAAAATTCCTTAGGTTTCATTCTGCATTGCTACTGCTCTTTAGTACAAGGTCTTTATGGTGGATTTATTTAGGTTTATTGTATGAATTAAAAAATAAGACAATTTTTTATGTGAAAAATTTATATAAAAAAATTGATAAATTGAAATAATATTGATGAATTTTACCATAATATTTACAATGAATTTTATTATAAATATTGATAAATTGTTTTTCGAAAATTAAATATTTTAGTGGAGCTAAACATGTATTCCTAGGAAACCCATACAATAATTGTCTTACATTAGCATAAAATCTATATATTTGCATTTAAAATTTAAAAAAAAAATTATGATTGACTTACAAAAGTATAATACTACATATAAACTGTGTAAAACTATATTTTATCCATGATTTTTTAAAATTACAACAGAGTGGCTAAAATATGTCTAATGCATTCAAATCTTGTTATAATAGATAATTAATTTATTACAAGCCAAACAAATTGGGATCATTGACCGTATTGGGCGCCAGAACCTTGTTGGGGTTTTTAGTGCTCTGGCTATTTCGTGCGTTCCTATACAAATCCGACTCCTGGCTTTCGCGTTATTTTGAACCTTGATCAGTGGTGAATTATCTTGTTTGAGGTCGAAGAGGTGTTCGGCGGTCGTAGCTCTCCTTCATTGGGGTTGTTTTCGACTTTGATCGGTTGCTTTGTTCGCTTCTGAGTGTGACAGTGAACCCGAGCCTCGTCTTCCGTACTTAGGTTCCTGGTCCGGTCTTCAACGTCATCAGCTGCGTTTGTTGGTTACTAGGTTCTTCGGGATCTCCATCTTCCCTAGTGTATAGGGTGCTACATGCTGCTGACGTGGTGGTGGCGGTATCATATCCTTGTTTCTCGATCTTTGACAATTTATAGTGGCGAATCTCGATCAGCCCAATCCATTCGAGATGTGGTGAGTTGAAATAGGAGTTACCTTCTATTAATTCCTCCTCATTTATGTTAATGGTGATAGTTTGGATGTAGTTTCTATGACCGCTCTCTCAAGGGCCAGCGAAATGTTAGTTGTGCTTAAGGAATTTCTAAGGTTGAACAAGGGTTCTAAAACCCTGATTATTGTTCCAAATCTGGAAGATTTTGTCTCTAATGTGCCTGTGATTGATGCCTTCTGTCCCTAATGGTGTGGGTGGTTGCCTATTCTTTTGTTTTTGTGGATAATTTGTTGAAAGTGAAGGTAAAGGAGTAATGACAACAAGGTGTGCTTCTTTCTTCTTCCTATCTTCTCTTTATCCCATTTAGGAAAAAAATACAAAATTTTTGAGTGGTTTTTAGCCCTCTCTTTTCCTCCTTGTGTTTTATTGGCTTGAAGGTGTATTTTATGAAGGTTTGGCTTGGGCCTTCACATGTGCGCGCGTCGCGATCTGTTCAGTCAGGGCGCGGCGCAGGCCGCGAGTCGTGGGATTTTCTTTATCTTTTTTAGCCTTGCAGATTGTTTCATAACTAGTCGTTGCTTGACTCGTTCAAAGGTTATTAATCAACATTAATTGTGGTAATCAATTAGTCAATGCATTTCCAAATTTCCACCTCCTTTCTTTATTTGCAATATCATTCCCGCCTTCTATTAATTTCCTTGACTCATCAGTTTTGAATTCCAATAATGATATTGTCTCCTATGAATAGAAGTTTTTGTTGGCTTGTTAAAACCACCACAACACAGTTCATGTCCTCTTCTCTCATCTCCTCTCCTCTCTCTTCTATTGGGTCGTATACCTCAAGCTCTTGACCATGAGTGCACTTTTTCAAGAATTGCGATTGACATTATCGATTGACAACTAGATCAAACTGTAATCGTTTTCAAGGCAGTGGTCCGATGACCCAGATTTGTTTCCATCCCGCAACCATTATTATAGGTTTTTTTTCTAACAATTTGAAAGTGATTATATCAATGGTTGCTCCACAAAAAAACTCTCACTAAAAATCTACAAAATTGAGCCTTTCTATGAAACAAATTACAAACGTTGGTCAAAAAAGTTGTTGCTTTGTCTTGAGAAATGAGAGATTGATTATGTTTGTCGTCACCTCGTTTCAACGAACGATTTGTGCCACCTCCACCTACACAAAACAATCTTGAGTAAACACCTACTGCCCCGAGAACTCCAATCGTTCCACTTGAAGAGAATGCCAAAACAAAACTAGAGAAAGACAACAAAGTGACACGAAGTTACCTTCTCAACATTTCCAATTCAAGTCAGCGAAGACCATATTGACAAGCTCGAGATCAAGTGATGCTTGATAGAAGTATGTTGTTGGCAAGTGGTTGCAGTTCCAGATTGTAGATGAAAAGCCTCTTATGGAGCAGATTCATGTGTATGAGAAATTGTGTGTTGAAGATGTGTGACTATTTTGCAAGCAAATGTGTTGATTGAGAAGTTTCCACCATCCTGGAGTGACAATAGAAATCATCTCAAGCACAAGAAGAAAGATCTGACTCTTCAAGAATTAATTAGTCATATGAGGACTGAGAAGGCAAGCCGATTGAAAGATAAGACTCCTACTCTTTCTTTGAATTTTGTTAAAGCTAATCTAGTTGAATGTGTTGTACCTTCCAATAAGGATAGGTTCAAAGGACAAAATAAGAAGGACAAGAAGCAATCCAAGCATTAGAGTCAACTCAAGAAGCCTAATACTAAAATCCAGAAGCAGAAGGTTCTCTATTATGTTTGTGGCAAACTAAGCCACAAGGCATTTTAGTGTAACCAGCACAAGGGAGCAAATCAAGCCTACCAGAAACCTGCTGAACATAATGGTGGTTAGAATCAAGCCAATCTGACAGAGGACACTAAAGTATGTTGTGCAATAACAGTGGAAGCTAATCTGGTTACCGACAACACTGAGTAGATTCTAATCAATGGTGCAACTTGACATTTCTGCACCAACAAGGAATTGAAGCATGATTTCGAGGAAGTTCCTGATGGTGAACATAACTTCATGGGCAATGCTACCATAACACTAGTGTTTGGGTAAAGGAAAGGTTCTCCTTATATTTACTTCTGGAAAGTCATTATGCTTTAATAATGTGTTGTATTTCCCTTCTCTTCTAGAAACATAGTTTCTATTAGTCTTCCTAATGTTGCTGGTTTTGAAATGAATCAAAAGGCTGACAAAATAATTATACTTCGAAATGGGGTATTTGTGGGAAAGAGTATCGTAGTAATGGCGTATGCGTTCTGAATGTTCCTTCTAATGCTAATGGAAATGCTTCTAATTTTGCTTATATTGCTGAGTCTATTGATCTTTGTGTGGTAAACTTGGACATGTGAATTATACTTCTTTAAATAGACTAAAGAACATGCGATTAATTCCAAATATTACTACAAAAAAATTTCTAAGTGTGATGTCTGTGTCGAAGCGAAATTTGCTAAGAAACTGTTTAAATATGTGACTACGAGATCAACTCAGTTGCTTGAACTTATTCATTCATACTTAGTAGACTTTAATAACACAATTAGCAAAGGAGGAAAGAAATGCTATATCACTTTTATAGACGAATACTCTCGATATACAAAAGTTTACCTCCTAAAGTCTAAAGATGAGACTGAAGAAATGTCCTTAAAATATAAACAAAAAATTACTCGGAAGTACCCCATTTTTTGGGGAAATTATTCTTTGGTATCCCAAATTTTCAAAACACATTCCGGGGTATCCTTAATTTTTGTGTTAGTAATTATAAGGCGCTCTTCCGGCCCAAGTGTGATCGATTCCGATAGGTTTTAGGCCGGAAGTGGATTCTAGACTTGATTGAATTGATGGAAATACCCTTTGGTTTTAGTTTGCTTCCTTTGTTTTGGTTGTCATTGTCGATTTGCATGGTTGAATGGAAGCTTTGCCTAGGGTTTAATTCTGACTTGAATATCTCAAAGGAGAGCAGAGACACCAGCGGTCTGATGACATTCTCCCTTGCGAATTGCTCTTTTGAGAAGGAGTCGTGCTCCGCCATGGTCGTAACCAGATTTGAAACCCTAATTTAGACCTTCATCGGAGAATCATTGATTACAAGGATGATCGAAAAAATTCAGAAGCTGTCAACGATCACTCTGACTCTTTCGAGGCATTTGGCGACGCCGACGAGCACATTCGCGACGACGATTTGAGCATTCGCTCTAACTCTTTCGAGGGGGTTCCTTTAAGGAGATTGAAAGGAGGTGGAATTTTGCCTTCATCGACAATGAGCTACTTGTTTCGGTCAATGTCCTCCGCTAGGGTGGCAACTCGGTCGGAGATCTCACCCAATTTTCTTGTTCCTTGACAAACCCTAATTTTTTAGGGGGAAGGGCAACATCGTCTTTCATTTTGAATAAGTAAGGGTATTTCGATCATATAATAAAACCAATCACACGTTGGCCTAAAAAGCACCTTATAATTTCTAACCCAAAAAATAAGGGTGCCCCGAAATGAATTTTGAACAGTTGAGGTACCAAAGAATAGTTTCCCCAAAAAATGGGGTACATTCGAGTAATTTGTTGAAATATAAAAACAGAAGTTGGGAACCAAATAGACCAAAAAGATCAAGAGACTTAGATCTAATAGGAGTGGCGAATATGATTCGATTTCTTCAACTGTTTTTTGTGAGAAAAATGGTATTATTCATAAGACTATGCCCCTTATACACCACAATAGAATGGTATCGCTACCGTACCCTCAAAGAAATGATGAATGTTACGCTTGTGAGTTCCGGTTTGATAATATGTGGGTGGCATGGGGAGGGGGGAGCTATGTTGACTGCCTGTTCTATTCTCAATAGAGTTCCCCATAAAAAAGATGGATCAGACTCCATATGAATTTTGGAAATGGTATGCCCAAATTTGAGTTACTTGAAAGTGTGCGGGTGTCTGGCTAAAGTGTCTTTACTTAATCATAAACATACCAACATAGACCCAAAGACCTTTGATGTTGGTTTCATTGGTTATACTCAAAATAGTGTTGCTTATCATTTTATATCTTTGAATGATAATTCTATTTCTGAATATAGTGATGTTGAGCTTTTTTTTAGCATGTATTTCCATTAGAATGTTTCCAATGTAGTAACTGATCATGTGTCGTAATCGCTTGGCACCTATGTCGAGTCGTAATCTCGGCTCAAATTTGAGTCCATCTCGCAGCATTGATTGTACCTTGTTTTTTGATAGAATTTATCTCTTGTTGTTGATTATGTGACGTTGAAGACTCTTTGTAGATTATGGCAATGTTATTGGTGTTTATATATCTGGCAAAGAGGGAAGAAATGGAAAGGGATTTGGTTTTGTTTGTTTCAATGTTAAACAAGAGGGTTCAAATGTTACATGTCTTTGATGGTCGGTTGTTTAACGAATCCATTAATCGTTATATTTGTTTCTTGGGCGATATATGATAAGAAACATAGAGTGTTTCCTCTTGTAGGAGAGCATCTGTCACGCGGGTTTGGATCCCGAAAGCTAGGCAGTTTCGACCTCCACAAGCTAAGAATGACTTATCCTTTGAGGTTGTTGCGGATAGCCTAGCAAATCCCAGCTCAAGCCTGATGTATCTCCCTTCGAGGCTCCACCTCGTGATGTTTCATTAGATAACGAACCATTTCAAATTCGATTTGTGATGTTCTAAATCATCCGAGAGAGGCCACTTTTGTACTCGCTAGTGATCCGTATTAGGGTGAGGAAACAGAATCTATGTTAGTCCACTCTGATTCTAATACCCCTGCTGATATTGAGAAATATTTCTTGGAGGATTCCAAAGCTAGAAGAATGAAGGGGAAGACTTTACTAAAGTCCAAATAGCATCTTGTCAGTCAAGCAGTATGCAGGGCCGATTTTGCAAAGTCTAGAGGACATAACAAGAAGAAGAACAAGAGTGTTGTCTTGATTGAGGATTCCTCGAAGCTTCCTCAAGATCCTGTGGAGGACATGGCGTGTAGAATGGCAAAGTCTGGTTGTAGTACAACCTTCATCCGTGGGAACCCTGTGACTACGACGAAGCTGCTTAAGGAGAAATGGGTCAAAGAGAAGAGTACAAACCCTAAGAATTAATTTTGTTCTCTCTTTTCTAGTTGTCTCGGCTTTCTTGTTTACCTTATTAGTTAGTTGTTCAGCTGTTATTTTCGCAATATCGTTTCAAACCCCTCAACATGTTCAGGCTTTGAATAATTACAGAAAAAAATGGTATCAAAATCATAAATAAATATTAATTTTATGAAAGGAAGACATTTAAACGGGGTTTTGCTCATGAAAAACATATGACATTACTCTTTAAAAGCAATGTGTGTTGTTTTCGGTGTGTTTTGAATCCAACTTTTGTAAACAATGCTAGTCTTGTCTTAGGCTGTGAGAAAAAAAAACCGCAGAACCTAATTTTAAAAATACATTTCCTACGTTCTACAAATTTATATCTATAATTTGCAGCCCGTGAGCAAAGAGACGCTCACAAGGGAATGAAGGGATGCCTGCAAAGCAAAAGCAACATCAACCAAAAAATAAAACAAAAAACAAAAAGTTTGGCCAACATACAAATTACAGTACAAAGTAACAGCTCAGTAATTTATTTATTTATTTTTGCAGGAGTACTGTAGTTGAGTAATAGTCCTAAATTGTTTGCATATTTCAAACAAAATGAACCTTTTTGGCCCCAGCAATTTCCCTACAAAATTATGAATATCATGGACGGCAATTTATTAGGTATACCCGGAGCATGTGCTCCAGATAGTATGATTGTTCACCCACATATATTAAATTGTTCACCACAAATATTAGATTGTTCATTCTTATTATGTTAGTTGTTCACTTGTAAATATGTGGTGCATGCAATATATATTGATGACTCTGCTCGTCAATGAACAAAAATGTGTAATGGATTACACAAACATTTCATCCCTAGGCAACATTACATGCCCAACAGTGATCAAGCGGCAATCAATAACATCTCTGAGCAGTTTTTCTAGCAAAATCTGGATGTTGTATCATATAGATCATCGACTTAGCTATCATTTCAGCCAACATTTTTTTTTAAAAAAAAAAAAAAAAAAAAAAACATCCTATCGATCTAAACAACAGCCAAGAGAAGAACTCTATTAATCATGTTGGGCTTTATACAAGGTGACTAGCGAACCAGCACCATACTAAACATATGACAACAAACATATAAAAAAATCCGTGTTTTTGACAGGCATTGGTGGATGGATACGAATAAGCTACAAAACTCAGCCCAGCAATGCATGAGACGAGGAAGTATCAGGGGAATTTGCAGAAGGTTTAATATAGGCAGGCACCTGATTACTGCTTTGCTGCAAGGGCACGGCCTTGGTTAGTGAGGGGTACTTCTGGATGAGGAACCCATGGCTTTTACTTTGAGTTCATCCATGAGTCTGCATGCTTCCCTAATCTCATCTTCTGCATTTCGCCCGTGTCCTTTCCATGCGTCTATTACTTTCTGCTGGAATTCCTTTGCTAGTTCGTAACTGCGGTTCAACCACAAAGTACGCATTTGAATGCAAGAGACGAAAATGTTCCACATATTATTAGTTCACGCTTCACACTACACAGAATAGCATAACATCTTAAGTTCCATGGAAATTTATTGGGTTAAAGCCCAAAAAACAACACCGCTTTTCACATGCACGCAGGAAAATTGCTATACATAGTAATCAAGATTTCACTCCAAAATATGCTCAGTTTGTAACTTTGTATGCTCGACTGCCTGGCGAAGCCTCTTTGAGAGAAAAATCCTCAGATTTTCTCATAAAAGACATCAAAATTCAGAACGGATCTTTTGCTATCCTCTTTACTATCCAAAGTTCAAAGTTCCAGCTAAGCATAGCATATTCTATGAGCAAATTTCATGCATAATATCATTTAACAATCTACCACAGGCAAGAACTACCTTGGAGTTTATGTTACATAAACAGAAAAATGAGGCCAAACATAAATTTAGAAGCTCATTAAGTCGCTCCTTAGATAGAGCCAACTACATATGCACAATAAAAGTAGGACAATCAATCGGATTCAAAGCTTTAAAGCAGTATCTGGATGCATAAAGGCTAAAGCAGGGCAAGGCCACAAATACCAAATGTTAACATACCTTCCCATAGCAGCATAAGCCCTAGAGAGGTTTTGACATGCCTCAATAGAGCCGGTATGATGAGGACCAAGTGACACATCCATGATATCCTTAGCAACTGCAAACATCTGCGCTGCTGACTGTGGTCTATCCAACTCCAAATAAGCTGCCCCCAAATTGTTATAAACATAACCGACTCCAAAATGCTTGTCACCAAAGCACTCTTTCAAGGTCTCAGCCGCACTCTCCAAGTAAGGAATAGCCTCCACCACTTTGCCCGACAATAGCAACAACCACCCAATTCTAGCAGACACACTCCCTTCAGAATGCTGTTGTTGAGGCAGCCTCTCAACCAAGGCATGCGCTCTCTTCAATAAAGAAACAGCCGTTTCTAACTCGTTCATTGTCTCATACAGCATCGATATCTCCATATAAGCTTCAGAAACCTCCAGTGGCTTCGACGTTTCCTTCTTGTCCAGAATACTGGCTGCAATTTCTAGACATCTCTTGCCATCAGCATGCTTCTCCTGACCAACCAAGGCTTTGGCCATGGTGATGAATATCAGGGCCCTAGTCTCACTGTCCTTGTCCGTCTGTTGAACGACCCCCTTCAATGTGTTTATGGCCGCCTCAAACTTCCCAAGAGCAATCTGCATATTAGCAGCATCAATCTCAGCACGAAGCAAATCAGAACTACGACCCCAATTCTTCAAGACTTTCTGAGCTAGCTGGTTTTGCTCCAAGGCCTTCTCATGCTCTTCCATCCCAGTGTAGATAACCCCGAGAAGCCGTCTGTCATGAGCAACTTCTACCGAGTTCTGCCCTAAGAGTGCAGTATGTATCTCCAAGGCTTTCAAACAGTATGGCAAGGCTTCCTTAAAATTCAAAATGGCAACAAATGCTTCAGTCACCTCCCTATAGGCAGTACCAACTTCTATGCTATCTTTCCCCAACAAAGACTCCTTAATCTCCAAAACCCTCCTCAAATTCTCCAAAGCCTCCTCCCTCCTACCCATAGCAGTCTTAGTATTAGCCAATTCAAGCTGAACAACATGCAAAATAGGCATGATATCATGAGCACTAAAACCACCCTCTTCCTGCAACCTACCCAATATCTTATTAGCCCTATTAAGGAACCCCAAAGCATCATTGAACTTCTTCAAGCTATAATAAGTAGAACCCAGAAGCTGCAAAGTCATAGCAACAGGCAAAGAGTTCCTATCTTCGCTATCCAAAATGGACAAAGCCCTAGTAGCATAAGTCAAAATCTTTTCAGGGTGCTCACCTTCTTGATCGAGTCTAAGTCCAATCTTCAAGGAAGCCAAACCAAGATCTTTTTCATCAAAGTTGGCCTCCATCTGCTTGAAAGCCTCGAGCATCTCATCGGAAGTCTCTGCAGCTTCAAAGTCGGCCTTGATTTGGGATCTGTCCTTGATTTTCCTGGACAATTGAGGGGTTGTTTGGACATGGGTGTTGAAATTTTGAGATGGGGTTTTGTGGAAATGGTGGGGTTTTGAGGGTGAATAGAGCAGACCCTGTGATTTGGCGCAGGATTTGAAATGGGTACATGATAAAGATGAGAAAGATTGGGAGTTTGGTGAATGGTGTTGTTGAAGTGGGTCGTTAGAAATAAGGGATGAAGATATTTGGGAAGTGAGGTTACGAGAGATGGATGTGGAAGGGGTTTTGGCTCTTGAAAGAGCTACAAGTTTGAGCGTTGCTTTCCTCATTTCTGCGATCAACTGGAGAAAGAGAGATACGTGTTTTGTGAGTTGTGAGGTTTGCCTTAAACCCTCGCCAAAACCCTACCGACTACCGAGCTTCTGTTCCGCAATTTGTGAGATACGTGCAATTTACTAGGTGCTTTTGGATTCGTGCTCCAAATTCTACCATTGTTCCATTATTATGATAATATGATTGTTCTCTTTAGTAATACATATTGCAAACCTCCTTTTCTGAAAAATATTTATCAAAATAGTTTTTTATGAAAATTATTTTCCAGAAAATTTTTCTTAAGATAGTCTATAACTGAAAACGAATTGTTATTATATTATAGTATTTGGTTTATTCATTTAAAATCATGGAAAAATGTGTACCAAAATTTATTTAGATCACCAAATCGCCTTAGTTTATTTATTTATAAAATAGTTTTTATACATAGTTTGAGAAGTTTGATTATAAATATTTTTCCTTCTCTTTGGGAAAAAAGTTTCCCAACCCTTGGTGTGAAACATTCTCTCGTATAACATGGAAAAATATTGAAACTTACTACGAAACTTTTAAATTCTTATTTTGTAATACCAAATATGAAAAACATCCGTAAACTTAAAAAAACATTGACCAATTTTTCTAGAAAATTCGTTCAACCAAACACTCGCTAAAAAATCAGAAAAGGCATTAGTTTTCTAATAAAAGGAACGTAAATTTAAAATACATCCTCCATCTAAAACCTGCTAACAGTCTACTAAGCCCCGTTCTTTTTTACAGTGTGTTTGTTGTGCTTTGCGTTGTGGTGGAATATGAAAGTTGTGGTGGAATGTGGAAAGTTGTGATGAAAACAATGGAATGTGGATTGGTATATTTTAATTTGAAAATAATGGTAGGTGAAAATAAAGTGAAAATTTTCATTTTTAATACAAAGGGAAATGGAAAGTTGTGATGAATTGTGTTAGAAAATGGAAATTTACAAAGCAGTGTGAAACCGCAAACGATCCCACCACATAAAAGAACGAGGCCTAAGGTTAGCAAGAAATATGCACCTAGATATTTTCTGAATTCAAATTCCTCTCGATATTTTTCTGAATTCAAAAATAGGTGAAAGTTTTATGATTTGTCCAAACAACCCTTCCTCACTGTCAATCACAAACACACCTAGACTCACATAAGGACCCAACAAGCTGTGCAATTTACCCAACAGTCATTTATATGAGTCCATCTTCTCGTCCCTCGTAAACGAGTATGCGGCGAGAAAGTTATTGTTAGTCGGAATCACTCCGACTAGCTCACACAATGGTCACTTCGTCTTATTTGCCTTGTACATGCTATCAATGAGAATAGCATTCGAGTACGACGGTACGTACGAAGCAACTTCAACAAGTACAGGAGCGTTAAAACAGCTGCCATAGATTGTCGTATTCGTCGAAATCTGTAAACGATATGGAGCTGCTATGTTTTGCCAAATGGAGACAGTGTTGGGAGTATGTCATCCAATCCATATCATCGCTCCGCAGCTTTGGCCACTCATTGTAAATTTGTCTGACGTTGGCATTACAATCCGGGAACTGCTGCTTCAGAGATGTGTGTATCATGGCCGGAGTACACCCGGTGCTTGTCATTTCCTGGACATGGTCTTTCATATCAGCTGTCAAAGGGTGTCCATGACATTGGCCCTCCTCGTACACGACGACTTTTCTTTGAACCCAGAAATCCAAGTGCAGCAGAAGTATCTTGAATTCTTGATGAATTTGCTCCCAATGCCTTCTCCCTGATTTCATTCTGATTCCTGATGTGATTGAAGTTTGCTGTTGCATCCGCGGCTTTACCATGTTCCTGTTTCAGCCGTTGTTCTTGTTTGATTCAACAAGTCTTGATCGCGTAAGTTGGGTGTAGCTTTGGATACTCCTGTCTTCTGCTGGTTTAACCTTGTTGCTTTAGCCTGTTTTTGCTTTGAATAATGAAAAAAGGTAAGAAAACAGCCTTTGGCTTAGCTCATCAATAAACCAATGAGGGTGGATCACACAAAAATTTCATCATTAAGGAACATGCCCAACAAAAATTTCATAACTAACTGAGCCGAGCCCCCTAGGCTCGGGCTCAGTTCAATAGACATCCAAGCCGAGCTTTGGAAAAACCGAGCTAGAGCCGAGCCATGACTGAGTCGAGCACGAGCGGCTTGCAAGTCGGCTTGGCTTTGTAAGGGCACCAATCATACATCGATCCAGTTATCATTTCATCGCACATAAAAGAACATCCCATCAATGTAAACAATAGCCAAGAAAACTCCACATGTTTTCAACAGACACTGGTAAATACACTACAAAAATTCACCCAGTAAGGCACGAAAGAGACCAGAAAATATCCAGGCAATTTGACAAGAGAATTTATCTAAGAGGCACCTGTTTCCTTAATGGTCACGAGGTAGTGATCAGTTTCCAAGATGTGGCTAGGATCACTGCTTTGAGGAAGGTGGCAAGGCCTTAGGAGGGGAATGTCCGGATGAGGAACCCATGGCTTTCAGTTTGAGTGAAACCAAAACCCGGCCTGCTTCCTCAATCTCGTCTTCTGCGTTTTGTCGGTGTTCCTTCAATGCCTCAACTGCCTTCTGCTGGAATTTGATTGCTAGTTCGTAACTGCAATTCAAAAGTTGAAAAGAAATTAGCCTTCTCAATTGGAAGGGAGGAAAAGCTGGCACATAATAGCTACATAGACCGGAATTATATTCACAACTTAAGTAACATGGAACAAGGTAGCATTATTTTTATGCATACTTTCCCGTACTTATTGGGCTAGAACCCAAAAAGGATGCCACCAAAAAAAGGCCTTACCAAAAGCAATCTAGAAAATCTTAAATCAGCATAATCAAGCCTATTTGAGAGGGAAAACCTCAAATTTACTCTTGAAGCCATCAAAACTGATAATTCATACTTTGCTATTCTCCCGACTCTTGAGCCTTCGCTATCCAACATACCAGCTCCACATTAGCATTTTTTTTGTGTGTGTGTGGGGGGGGGGGGGGGGGACGCAAATAATTGGAAGTTGTGACTATTGGTGTCCAACAACCCCTTCTATGAGCAGAGTTCATATATCATTTAACAGTCTACGAACGCAACACCTACAGAGTTTTTGTGACAATAACCAGAAAAAGTGTCCACATACAAAAATTTAAAAGTCCATTAATTTGCTCCTTAGATTGAGCAGACATAACAAACAGACATGTGAGATGCAATCCACTACAAGCTCATATATATCTTGTAATGTCTAATATTCATAAACATACCTTTCCATAGCAGCATAAGCCTTTGACAGGTTTTGACATGCCTCAATAGCGTCGGCGTGATGAGGGCCAAGTGACGCATCCATGATATCCTTAGCAACAGCATACATCTGTGCAGCTGACTGCGGTCTATCCAACTCCAAATAAGCTGCCCCCAAATTGTTATAAATGTAACCCACTCCATAATACTTGTCACCAAAGCATTCTTTCAAAGTCTCAGCTGCACTCTTCAAGTAAGGAATAGCCTGCGCCACATTGCCTGTCAACAAGAGTAACTGCCCGATTCTAGCAGAGATGCTCCCCTCGGAATGCTGTTGTTGAGGCAGCCTCTCGAGCAAGGCATGAGCTCTCTTCAACAAGGAAATAGCCTCTTCAAACTCATTCATCATCTCATATTGCATCGATATCTCAACATAAGCTTCCGAAACCTCTAAGGGCTTCACTGTTTCCTTTTTGTTGAGGATACCAGCAGCAATCTCTAGACATTTCTCTGCATCATCATACTTGTCCTGACTAACCAAGGCTTTGGCCATGGTAATGAATATCAGGGCCCTATTCTCACTCTCCTTGTCCGTCTGCTGAACGACCCCCCTCAATGTGTTTATGGCTGCCTCAAATTTCCCCAGAGCAATCTGCATACTAGCAGCATCAATCTCCGCTCGAAGCAAATCAGAACTACGTCCCTCGTTCTTCAAAACTTTCTGAGCCAACTGGTTCTGCTCCAACGCCTTCTTATGCTCTTCCATCCCAGTATAAATAACCCCGAGAAGCCGTCTATCACGGGCAACTTCCACCGAGTCCTGCCCTGAGTGAGCGGTATGTATTTCCAATGCTTTCAAACAATATGGCAAGGCTTCCTTGAAGTTCAAGATTGCAACATATGCTTCAGTCATCTCCCTATAGGCATTACCAACTTCTCTACTATCTTTACCATACAGAGACTCCCTAATCTCCAAAACCTTCCTCAAATTCTCCAAAGCCTCCTCCCTCCTACCCATAGCAGTCTTAGTACTAGCCAATTCAAGTTGAACAACATGTAAAATAGGCATAATATCATCAGAACTAAAAGTGCCCTCTTCCTGTAACCTACCCAATATCTTATTAGCCCTATTAAGTAACCCCAAAGCATCAATAAACTTCTTCAAGCTATAATAAGTAGAGCCCAAAAGCTGCAAAGTCATAGCAACAGACAAAGAGTTTCCATCTTGACTATCCAAAATGAACAAAGCCCTAGTTGCAAAAGTTAAAATCTTTTCAGGGTCCTCACCTTCCTGATGGAGCTTAAGTCCAATCTTCAAACAAGCCAATCCAAGATCACTTTCATCAAAGTTAGCCTCCATGTGTTCGAAAGCCTCAAGCATGTCATGTGTAGTGTTTGCTGCTTCAAATTGCTCCTCAATTTGGGATCTTTCCTTGATTTTCCTCTGTCTGGAGGACAATTGAGGGGGTGTTTGGACATGGGTGTTGAAATTTTGAGATGGGGTTTTGTGGAAATGGTGGGATTTTGAGGATGAATAGAGCAGACCCAGTGATTTGGGACAGGATTTGGAATGGGTACATGATGATGAAGATGAGAAAGATTGGGAATTTATTGAATGGTGTTGTTGAATTGGATTGGTAGAAATAAGGGATGAAGAAATTTGGGATGTGAGGTTACGAGAGATTGAGGTGGAAGAACCCCCGACTCTTGAGAGAGCTACAACTTTGATCGTTGCTTTCCTCATTTCTGTGATCAGCTGGAAAATGTGAGAGAGGGGTTTCGACAATTGAAGTTTTGGCTTAAACCTTCGCCAAAACCCTACCGAGTTTATTTATTTTTCATTTTTATTTATTTATTTTTTTGAAGAATTGTCAGCAGAAAATACAATAGAAAACCAGAGGGGTAGATCAATAGACGAGAAAACAAAATGGGATAAAAGAGGATGAATTGTACGAACAATAGAAATATTATTTTTGAACGAGAAAATTATAAGACCACGTACACTAAAGTATTCTTATATTTTGAAATTTAAGTGAAAATTTTTTTGAAATTTCATTTCTTTTCATTTTATCTATAATAATAGAAATTCATCTCTATTTTTCACTTTAAAATACTCCTATTTCATTTTCTAAAAAAACACTATATTAAAACATATGTCAAAATATTATTTGTTAAAAAAAATCAAAAACATGCATTTTAGGCTATGTCCTTTTGTGTAGTGGGTAAGACGTGAGAATGGTACAGTGTGATAAAATTGTAGAAAATACGGTAATGAATGGAATAGTATGGTAAAATTTGTGGAAATTGTGGTTGATATAATAGGTGAAAAGAGAGGACGTGAAAAGTAGAGGAAAAAAGTCATAAGATATATTGATAATGATTGTGGTAAAA
The DNA here is from genome assembly GCA_029582165.1 of Portulaca oleracea. Lineage (NCBI taxonomy): Eukaryota > Viridiplantae > Streptophyta > Magnoliopsida > Caryophyllales > Portulacaceae > Portulaca > Portulaca oleracea. Next base: position 14,062,777 of record CM055869.1, on the reverse strand, counting down.
TATAAAAAAATATTAGATAATATAGTGAATTGTGGTACCGCACCACACTGTATAAAATAGCAGTGCCAGTAAATTTAGCATTGCGTGAGCCTTGCTTTGTGGATACTTTCTTTTTTGGTCACTCAAGCTGACACCTCCTTTTTGTCTTCCATTGTCCATGAGGACCATGATAGAACCCATACATGTTTTCTTTCTTCTTCCTCACACAAATAGGACTAGTATGTTGCTAAAGGTACGTTTGGTTGGTCAATAATCCTGTAGAAATGGTCAATTTTCTCAAGTTGACTTACTTTCCCCATGTTTAGATGCGGGTTGATTTCGGGAAATTTTTCACGATGGGTCAAGGGAAATTTTTCCCATGGAAAATTTTCTAAGGTTCCTATCAAACACTCGTTAAATTGATTATCTCTAGTCCAAAAGGACCAATCATGATCCTTATATATTAGTCATAGTAAAATATTAAAAATGTCATTTTGTAACAAATTCATCATATAACACGACCTCATACTAGAATCTGCATTTATAAATGGACTGGCTTTATGGCTAAACTTCTTATGCAATTGATGTTCAAAATTTGACTAACATGTTTTCGTGTCTATATTATATCTGTATAACTCATCTAACACTCGGACATTCAAGTAGGAATATGGTGACATTTAAAACTTCAAAGTACAACAAAAATCTGCAAAGCTTCTCAAAAATATCCAAGTTTGGATGTCTAGAGTGACAGTTTAGATCTACTACTTACACTTTCCAGCTTCCTGCAGCGCCGCAAAATGACACACAGCTGAAAAACTGAAACGCAAGTTTTTCTATGCAAATTTCCAGAAAATGAAGTGATCAATTATGTACAACAAAGAATTTGTTCTTTTGTTTTCTTCTTTTTTGAGTTTTTCCCCCCTTCCCCCCTGCACAAAAGCCTAGATTATATATACCCAAAACACCCAAGAACTACAACCAAAGTAAACTACTGCTAACACTTCCCAAAGAGGGGGCACAAGAATTACATTCACAAACTTATATTTATCAGGCAAAGTCTTGGTGGCCTGAGTTCATGGAAGAGGGTTCTGAAGGTTTGAAAATATCATCAAAGTGAAGCTTAAATTCTCCACTGACAGTAAACTCATTTGAGTACGTCGATCGAGACAATTTATGGTAGTTTCCCCAATCAAGCTGCTGTTCTTCTTCTTCTTCTTCTTCTTCTTCTTCTTCTTCTTCTTCTTCTTCCTCTTCCACACTCCTCTCTGAACAGCCTTCATAGTAATTATCAGCGTGCTGATCACGGTTGAAGTCAGGAGGCTCAATGAAGCTGGCCAGAGTGACATCTCTAGGACGCCTAAACTCGGGAGGCTCGATAAAGCTCGTCTGTTGGGGGTTAGACCCACCGGGGCCACCACGGGCCCACCAGTGGCTCTTTGTAGGACCCATCATGCTGTTCGACTCGTGATCCCGAAGGACGCTTTGCTCAGGGAAGAAAGCAGCAGATGAGGTGGACGCTTCTAGATGACTTGAAGACCTGTTCTCAAACTTGAATATATTAGGCCAGGGCTCTCCCTTGTGGATAGCCTCGTTTTGGAATGATGGTGGCATCCAGAAATCCTTGGGCTGCTCATTGTTGTCAATGTCCACAGTGACTGTTGGGCAATCGGCTGCGTTGCTGGGGGCTTGGTGGGGCCCAGATACATAGAACCAATCGAGTAGATAGGGGTGGGCCCGTGGGTCAGTCTCGATCAGCCAAAGGGAACCTGCATGGCTGTTGTCGTAGTGAGGCGTCGTCCTCCTCAGATAGCTGTTTCTCGTGTTCTGTTCCCTGGCAGGTGAATTGGTGTAGCCTGAAACTGGCCCATGCAGTTTTTGGTCCCTGAAAGTTCTGAGTGTGGTCAGGAATTGCATCCCTTGTGGGTCCGGTTGCCAAGAAGGATAGCTTTTCTGAAAGCTGCAAAACAGGAAGATACCCAGAAATGAAGATGATGACTTAAGCGGAAGTCAATGATAAATGGAATCGATGAAATGATTTGAAATCATGCCTGAGAAATGATTTTTCCATTTTCCCTTGGGAGCTCCTCAGGTCACGAGGGGAGTTATATGGAGAAGCGTAATTTGCATTACCATGTTTTTGGAAATCAAACACACTAAAGCTGCAAGGAAACAAGACATCATAAGCAAAATATTTAGCTGTCGTTCAGAAAAATTAAATTCAGCAAGTATGGAACAAGTTCTGCAAAAAGCTCACAGTTAGGTTCATAAGAAGTTCATAAGTAAAGTTCCGAATAAGTTTAAAATAAATTCAATCAAATAAGCTGAAGAGAACAGGCCCTACGGCTACTCATAGTTATTTGCAAGTCAAATTGAAGGAACAACAGCCGCTCAGGATCGGACCACACACTAAGGTAGGGTTTGAGTAGTTCAACAATCACATAGTCTTAACCCTGAAAAGCGGAGAATGTGCTATTCGTTGAAAATGGTCCATAAGACCCACGCACAAACAAAAGGACTGAAATCAAACCTGCAAACATCACCAACTCCCTCAACATTGGTAGTGAATTCAGTGATGAACTGCAGAATGTCATCCACTCGCTGCAACAGAGACATCCAATTTGAATAATTTCAGAAACCGCAGAGGTGAATAATAAGAAATGAACGAGTGACAAAACAAGAGAAATTTCCCAAAAGGCAACAGAGACTGATCGGTAGAAATAACCTCGGGAACTACAAAGATGAGCAAGTATGGAGTAAGGAAGATAGAAGCCATTTCTTCGAGCCACATCATTGCAGTATACTGCAGCAGAGGAATGCATGATTAGCATACTGTAGTCATTAATACAAAATACGTAGAGTTCTCAGAGCACTAAAGATCACCTGAAACAGCGTTTCAAACTCAATCCTGACCCTCTCCGTGTTTTCTTTGCCACGCCACCTTTTTGGCATGTAGTGGGTATGTTGGACAACCATGGACATCGCACCTTCAGGTTCAAGAACAAGGAGTTCATCTGTCACTGCAGCACGGCTGATAGCTGTTATTGTTCCAAACACAGCAGCGTACCAGAACAAGTTACGGCCAAATATCTGCAAGAAATTACAGCAGTTAAACACGGGACGTAAACATTTACAGACTCGGCAACAAAATAGAAGACACAAAAGGAATAGAGGATTATAGATTACATGTCCCTCCAGCAGAGACTCGTCCAAAAAGGCAATAATGATTAGGACTGCTGCAAAGCCGCCGGATATGAACGAGATGAACTTAGCAACGATGGATATTATTGGAGATGGAAATTGCTTCAGGTAATTGGAAGCATGTATTACACTGCTGTTGAGACGATGCCTAAAGAAGTGTTCCACCTGAAACACGAAACATATAAGACCTTAGTTAAGAGTTAAGACAACTAGTGACACCTGTGTTTCCAAAACTGCCTGCAAAGACATTGAAAAAGACAGCTTTCAGAAAATAAAGTTAACTCTGTTCCTCATTAGCAACTTCCTCGTCTCAGCCTCATGCTCCACGATGGCTAGCCACTCTATCGGAGTTTGCTCTACAAGATTTTATTTTGTTCTTTACCAAATCAAATCCAATACCCCAAAATCTTGCCACTGGGCAAGGTATAGAGAGGTTTGATAATTAGATGTAGCAGTCTTGCCCCAACGTTTTGCAAATTAGAGAGACTGATTCCAAATGACCCAAGATTTATTTTGATTCTTTAAATAATTAATTTACTTTCCAAAAGGGCTCATGTTTGGTATTTTTGAAAACGGGTACTAATGTAGTACCCCTTAGACCTGGCACCGTCTCTGGGTTCCCCAAAACAGTTCATCTATGACCAAACTGGAGATAACATAAATAACAAGTGTTTATGCAAACATGCATTAACTACATTCAAAGAGAACTTCTCATCCATGTATCTATTCATACAAGCTTCCATTTTCCAACTGCCCTCAAACACCAAAGAACTCAATACCCTGCATGAATAGCTTCCGTTTTTGTTCTTTAATGAAGAGAATACCCGGCATCAATTGCTAAAACAGCATATCTTGATCACAAGCAACTCATCAAAATCGAGATGTGGGGTGGAGAGAGAAAGGGAGGTTATGACTGAATCTTGCTTAATGCATTGAAGATCCCAGGTGCTAAAGTGTCAGGAAGACACTGATCACACGTATTAATAGATGTTCATTGGAGAAAAACACTCCACATAACCATGGCCATTTCCCATGCAAAATGTTTAGCATGGTCGAGAGCAGGCGATAGCAGAAGTACAATTTTTCCCCAATCCCTATTTTCAAAGTTTGACCAATAATGGCAACATTTTCTAGCTTAAGAATAGAACTGACTGCAGTGCCGCAATCCCAATGAATACAATCTCCTTCACAATGAATGTTGAGCATATGCAACATTCCATAATCAATCGAGGCTGTCTGACTCATAATGAATTATATATGTGTTAATAGCCTAGCAGCAACAACTCTACTCATATGCATCCACTTGTCTTTAGACTATTTACTCATTGAAACCTTGTTCACATAATAAGGATTAGATTATCATTTATTAGTTCATCCCTCAAAGCCTAATTTGTCTAAAACAATATTTACTAAACCTAGAAAGTTAGAGAACCCAGAGAAGTATGAAGCACGGGCCAAAAAGAGACAGGTAAAGCCGTATAAAATAGAACATAAGAAAATGACAAAAGTCACAAAACATCATTCATTCGAGGATGGTCTCGCTTGTTCAGGCTAAGCATGTCTAGAAAGCGGGACTCATAGTCAAGCTTGGATGGGTTCTAGGTGGATCGGTGACTCCCCAAGTTTTGACTCACGGTCAAATCACTAAGCACATAAAGGAAAATAAAGAGGTGGATAGAGGCTTGCCTCGTTGAATTCCCTGAACATCCACCTTGACAAGTTTGACCATCTCCTAGATGATGCTGTTGTTGGATGATTATAGAACTGTTCAGCATGCCTCAAGAACAGATACACCAGCATGAATATGACCAAAAATGGAGAAAGAAGAAGCATTGCTAGTCCCACAAGTACAAGCCATTTCTTCAGAGTGGATGGATTTGACAGAAAGTCCCTCCTAACACAAAAGTTTCTGCAGGCATAGAAAACAACATCAACTACTAAAATTGGAAAGGTTAGCCAAAATCTTCTCTGCAATCAGAAATCAATAAAAAGGATTGATTTACAACCATCCGCATTTGCTAAGCTAATCAGAAAACAAAGGTGTCCTGAAGTACTAAGCTACTGGCAACATCAAGAAACGAAATTGGAAAATTCTGAAAAGAAATGAAATATAATCCCCATAGACCCAAAACGAAGAAATGGACATAAACAAAGGGCAAAATAGTAGAAGGAAATCAGACAATCAAAGTGAAACTGAGCATTAGTCACCTGTCAAACATGCTCTGCAATATGCACCAATTTAAGGTCCACTCAAGGGTCTTTGTTAATATTAAGCGCCGATGTCTCCTATAGGGACCTGACTTGACTTTTGGACCAGCACCAGGGATCCACTTGGAGATAGGGAAAGCAAGTACCCCTTTATTTATCAAGGCAATTAAGTAATTTTCCTTGCGCATTAATCGCATTACAATATCATGAGCAGACAGATCCTTGACCACACATAGCTGCCATGAACTTTGCACGCGAACAACTTTCTCAAGAATAGAAGCCCATGGCATAGTCTTTATTTCACTGTCCGTGACATGGAGACTGCAAATAGCAATTTTTGAATAAGTTTACTGGTAATAAGCTGCCCATTCTTTCCATGGTTAACACAATGACATCAAAGTGGTGAAATCTGAAATAAAGGTCAAGAAAGGAAAGAGAGTTGCATATTTACATGGTTCCTTATTAAGGTTACCTGTTATAATAGAATTGGCGGATTCTAAGGGTCTCTTTCAGCTGTGCAAAGAATCTGAAAAAGCAGAAGATCCAGTATGTGGAAAATATACCAAGGTACCCAAGAATAACTGCTTTCGGAAGGGTAAGCGGTGTCAATGGATGCTGATGAAGAGCTTCTTTAGCTAGATCGCATGGCTTAATTCCAGATTCAACCGCATCCATCCCACACTTGGCATTGCGAAGACCATCCCAATCAACATACAACAAGAAAAACCCAGAAAAGCATATAGTGAAAGCAAGACTGAGCAGCTCAACTATCCACTTTACAATTATACACCAAAGACCCTTCTCACAGTAATAGCTGTAAAGGCGTTCAAAGAACAAGTCCAAGTCTGCAATTGGTTCCACCTTTAGACTATCTCCATTAAGTAGCCCAGAAGGGCTTTCACTACCGGGACTTGGTACCCTTCCATATTCTGACAATTCAATCTCAGGATTTCCATCATTAAGTAGACGTGTAGTTACAGATGAATCACTAGGTCTTTTCCAGTTGAATATGCTGAAAGCATGTGCACCACTTTGCGAACTGAACATTATTTGCAATCAATTGCAGTTTCTCTATATGGTGATTCCATTCCCCAAAGATGCTTGTCCGATCAAAGGAAGGTCCTACAACAGTGAATTTGTTTTTTCTTCAGTCAACAAGCTAAAAGAATCAGATGGCTCAGATAAGCATGGACCTTTAGCCAAATTATATCATACCAAGAACCAGTACTGATAGAATTGCTGATACGAAAACTATAAAGTTAAGCTCTTTCCAGAAGTACACTCTCAAGAGAGAGATACTGAAACTAGATAAAATTGAGTTCTTCTCAAGAAACTCATATGGAACCAGAAAATTTAGAATAATTCGACGGAATGCCCAAATTCAGAGATAAACAACATGTAGAACAGAGAAGATGATTTTGTGAAATATTCGTCGAGAAAGAAGAATGACTGAATGAGGGAGTACAGATACCGAAAGAGGCTAGACAAGACGGGGAGTATACACGAGAGCTTGAACAACAGAAAATACTAACAGCCCTCGCAGCTCTAAATTCATAAGCGGGATAAGAGCAAGTGAATTGAGGTGACAGCAAACAGGGGCAAAGAGTAACCGGCAGCCCACTCACCAAGAGGCAAAAAGCCCTCAAAAGGTGATAAGTAACTCTACTGAAGGAGAGGAAGGCAGGAAGCCCAAGGAACTCGTTTCATGTCCAGGGGGTTGAAGCAAAAGCAAAGCAAAGCAAAGGCATACAACAGACACCAATAAGAAGCATGTTCCATTTCCCATGGTAATTATTGACCTAATTGAAGCATTCAATCGATTTCTCATTCAAAGTCAGTTCCATTATTGCTTCCCCTTAAGTTCACCATCTGTTTTGCCCCATTTACCCCTTTGTTGACAAATTCAACATTCTACCGCAGTGCAACAGTGTTGCCAACAAGAAGTTTATAAATGTGCAAAAGACAGCAACTGCACCTTAACAACAATATTTTGCTATTTGTAACACCTTATGTGGCGCTCTAATCAATAATCATAAATATATACTCAAAAAGCAATGGTATGATTTTCATGGCTTAATGTTAGGCCAGATGAAAACAGTTTACACAGCAAGACCCCAGATAAATCTCTAGTGAAGAGACCAGCAACCAGATATGATCCCACTGTACATTCAAAAAAACTTATCACAGAGACATAGAGTTCATGAACTTAAATGATCGACACCCAAGAGTCCCACAACTTTGGCTCTTACATCCTAGATTTATGAACCACCAAGCAACAGTCATTCCTCAGAAATGAAGCAGCGATAGTTGATCATTCTGTTTCAATGAACTACAATTCAAGCTAATGGTTATCAAGTACACCAAAGCCGCATTCTTCATGCAATAATTTCAATGGCAGCACAAACAAAACAGCTATATCGATTATCAAAAGCACATGTTACATACCGCACGAGCATGGCAGGCACAGGGGAGTAGCTGCAGCTGTCGCGGTGGACTTCCTCCCCCAAAAATCAGGAGAGCTAGCTGGAGTCCCTGCAAGAGAACAAGACCAACAATGCAAAAACACATCACGATCACTTTACCATAATGCACACACTCTCAAATTTGCATCCATTTAAAGATAACGCAGAATTGCAGGATGGAATCCCCGCATAAACTAAGTATATCAAAATTATCATTCGAATTACAATCTTCTCTATCATACGAAAATACCCAGGAAACAATTTTTCAGACAATTTGAAATATGATCACATGCACCCATCAATTTAGATTCAGACAGAACTCCACCGCCTGATTACTGCCTCCACCCATCGCACAAATTGACCATAACTTCATCCAAATTGCAATATTTTCCAGAAAACAAAATCCCCCAACATACCCAATTTTCATTCAATTCGACACACAGTGCCAAAACCCATCAATTTTAAGTTCAAGAAAACCTCCAACCCATGATTACAACTATCCTTGGAGCAACCACCCACCAAATCCACCAATACCCACTTGGATATTTATGAAATGAACCAAAATTACCTGCGACCCACCAATTATTATGGACCAACCGATCAAAGCAAGCAGCCAATTGTACTGAAAACCAGTCAATCAGCTGCTCGGAGTCCGATTATTGGAGTCGATTGCGTCGACAGAAATTAGGGCAAGAGGGCAAACACCCAAATCGGTGGAGAATGAGATGCGAACAAGGGGGTTGTTTGTTTGTCGTGGAAGAAAGTTGAAAGAAGATGAAGGAATAATAACAAGGAAGGAAGGGTTCATTCGATTTTCTCTCTCTTACCCAGGTCTTTGAGGGAGGGAAGGCAAAGTGTAAATGGGGGTATTCTTTCTCTCGTTGTTTTTTAATTGTTTTCGTGAGAGAAATTCTTATCTTTCTTTGCTTCTTTTTTTTTTCTTGTCTGGGGTTGATCACAGAGTTGTCTGAAGAGAAGGAAGGGGAAACGTTTGTCTGTCAAGGGTTTACAGAGAGATTTTTGACAGTCGCCGTGGTGTCTCCTAGGTAAAGCCGTAAAGCGGTAAAGGTAGTACGACTCTAGGACGATTCTATTGCCCAGCAACTCGGCAACCCAATATGGGTTTGGCCCACCCGTTTAACTCTCAACTACCTATAACCTTGATTTTTTTTATGAAAAAAAATAAAAAACTTTATTCATCAACTAATCTGCAAATATCACTGTTAAAAATTTGGATTTAAGTAAATTTAATTCGAGTCAATATTAAAATTTAGATAAAAAATTAAGGGAAATTGGATTATAAAAATATGAATTTTTGGTCATACAAAATTTAATAATACGAACTTTCGATTTAGTAATAAATAATATGAACTTTGACCCCTTGTTACCCCCAGTAAAACGCCACCGGATTAATATTTTCTTGACTCATCCAGAAAATAAGATAGCGATAGCGGCACATTTCCTTTGCTAAACCCATAATCTTCTTCTTCCTCCCTCTTTCTCTCTCCTCTGTCTCTCCATACCAAACCCAGAACCCCCCCCCCCCAAACTTCTTCTTCCTTCTTCTGCAAATTGATTTCAGATATCACTGACATTCAATTGATTGCAGATCATTACACCCAACGAATGGTCATATCCACTTCACCCTCCCAGCAACAGTACTCCGACAATTGCAGATCTGAACTTCGCCGGAAAGCCGCCGATCCCGACTCACCAGAACCGAAGAACAGATCGGCACAGCAGCGCACTCTCTTTTGCCTTTCCGTTGCCGTCCCTTTTCGTTGTCAGCAGCCACACCACGACCCACCTCTTCCCTGGTCGCCATACACACACACCTTCTTCCTTCTTCCTTTTCGTTCCTCACACACCAGACACCATCAAAATTCTAACCCAACTGCTCCACCTCCTGATTCTTCTTAATTCTAAGTAAGTTTTTCAATTCAATGTTTTTGCAGATTGTTGCTTTTTTAATTGCTAATCAGATTGCTATTGTACTAGCTAATATGTAAGTTGTTATTTGTCAAGGGCCATGCCTGATTTCGTTACTCACACACCACCTCCTCATTGTAGCTTTTTTTGTGAATTATGATGGCGATTTTTGTGATGGATAGTGGACTGATGATGGTGGAGACTTGACACTATCCTAAAAATTGTACTACTTTGATCTCTTATGATTTGTTCGACCAAGCATGTCTCCAGGATGACATGATATCTGAAATCAATTAGCAGAGGAGAGAGAAAATTTCCAACAATGGTGTTTTGGGGCGGATGGTGGTGGAAGTATAGGTGGCTGCAATGGTGAGGTGTGGTGGTAGTAATGGTGGATTGAAAGTTTTGTAGTGGTGGAGATGGATGAGTGTGACGATACGGAAGAAGGAGGAAGAAGAAGTTGGTTGGGGGGGTGGTTGCAACGAAGAGAGAGAGAGAGGAGAGAGAAAGAGAGACTGGGATGACGTGGACAAAAGTAAGTTGATTGGGCAAGTCAAAATTGATTAAACTCATCCCTTCGTCGCCAGCTAGGACCGCTACCGAGTTAATACCGAGTTAAGTAAATCTTAACTCGGTGACATGTTATTGGGGGCAACAGGGGGTCAAAGTTCATATTATTTATCACTAAATCGAAAGTTCGTATTATTAAGTCTTATGGCCAAAAATTCGTATTATTAGAATCCAATTTCCCAAAAATTAATGTCCAATACTTACTAGTTTTTTCGGATCAGACCAGGTCGGAGAATTCGAACGAGATCAATTCAAGTCTAAACCGGGTTCGAACAATATAAAAAAAAAGAAATATTGTGTCTGAATTTTCGGTTATTGTGAAAATTGGGTCCGAAAAAATCGGATATATTCCGGGTCAAACAAATTCGAGCTTTCGGGTTGGACAAAATTTTGTCAACATTGACTACAAATATTATTTGCAACAAGTTCATTGACATTATTTGGTCCACTGTCACTCCACACCCTAAGACCTAGCTCATAAGACTGTAAATGAGTTGGGATATAAGCTATGATGTTTCCTAATTTGCGAACATGTAAAATAATACACAAACTGAATTGACTAGATAACAACGAAATTCAAAAAAGAGAAATTTCAAATGGTAGACATCAATTATTGGATATTTCAAGTTGTCAACACATTTTTTACATATTTCAAATGGTAGGCTTAATAACAAAAAAATTAATTCTGTATCTTGAAAAAAAAAATGAAGTTTTGAATTGAAGGACTAAGACGAACGACAAAAATGAACAACTCAGAAGAACGTCAAACCCTCTCTGCCTTGTCTGCCTTTTCCCCCCTCCTCCCCAACCTCTTAAGTTTTAGTAGTCATGGATCAAAGCCCATGATTATTGTCACATACTCACATAATATGATACTAATATCATATATATATATATATATATATATATATATATATATATATATATATATATATATATATCTGAGTACAAAGGGTGAGGATCGAAATATGCGGATTCCATTGAGGGTATTTTGGGAAATCTTTAATTGATTATAATTTTTTTTTAAAAATCATATATTATTAATAATTGTGCATTATTGTATATATATTTGAATTGAATATTTATATATTAATGATACATGTACAAAATAATTAACATAATTACTTATAATTCCATATATAACATAAATAGTTTTACTTTAAATATTAATTACTTCTTTCTCAAAACTTTAAAAAATGATTACAAAATAATTTAAATTAATGTCATGATGCCTACATAAAAAAGTAATTAAAAACATTTTTGATTTTAATTTAAAAACCTGCACGATTAGAAACTTTTAAATGAAGATTCATGGAATTAAAAAAAAAAAAAACAAAGTAGTACATTGATATTCTTATTGATCACTTATCAGTTTCTACAATAGTCATTAAAGTGTGTGAATATATGGCTCATTAATAATAAGGGAGTCAAACCTATAATTATTTGATCATTATTATATATTTTGTAACTTATGCTATTTATCATTTAATAATATAATTAATTGATGAATATTTCTTAGTGACTGTTGTATAAAAAATAGATCAAGTAATCCATATTTAAAGCCTCATTTCTTAAATTTAGTCTATTATGGATTAAACACTCCCCTTCCCCCCCCTCCCCCAATACTACTTTTACATTCTTTAGAAGTTATGTTTGAGTTTTGTATGAGTGCGTAATTGATTTGTTAATTATCTTACAGGTTTATGTCCAATTAATTCAACATAAATGTATAAACTGAATGATTCAAGTAGCCAAGGTAATTTCTTCGATATTGTAACAAAATTTTAACATACGTCACCCCAACTATACTTTTTTTTATCATAGATTTTTTTTCTATAAGGTTTCTAATGCATGCATATGTGAATTTCATACATACGTGTTCGGTCATATTTGATGTATGTTTCAAAGCTTTCATATAAGTTTATTCATTTATATCTTCCTCTTAAGTATTATGCTATTTTTTTTTTACTTCAATCAAATAACTAAATTTAACATGCAACTATTTTGTACAAATTATTCAAATTGTAAATTTTCTTTTTCTACCTTTTGTAAAGGACGACGACTTGCATACATGTATTCCTATGTTCTCAACAAAGCGAATAAAAATATCTAAATATACACTTAAAAATAATCACATTTCTTTTAAATTGAATAGCTAACAATACTTAAAAGGTCGATTACAATCATTCAATCTCATCTCACAGAAGGTATGAATAAAAGTAATTTTTGAAAATTTACTTTCCTTATTAAGCCTTTTTCTAAAAAAATTTTTACATATAAGAAATAATTAAAAAAAGAAAGAAGTCTTGGTTTTATAAAATTGTATTGCAAACGTTCTAAAGAAAGAAAATGTATCCAAGAATGCTATATTATCTTAAAGTCATACACATAATAAGTTTTTTTTATTAATAAACATAATAAATTATACATGAGCCAAATAATATTTTAACATTGCTAAAAATCTTACTTCATAAACATCATAAAAACATAATTCTTAAACTCATTCGAAGACTTTAGAAACAACTCTTCATTATCCTTAACATTATTTCTTTTTTTTTTTTCAACACCCCACACTGATGATTAAGTATTGAAAATGTTAAAATTTCCTATATTTACCTTATAGTCCATAATGAATTAAGCTTATTAATAGACCTACTAATTCTCATAATCTTATTATAAAAACCCTAATTTAGATTACCAATAAACATTACCCGCACAAATAGTCTCCCCTTATCATATATGTTGAGCTTTTTTAGCTCAAGTTTCATCTAATAGAGATGTTTAGAAGATTATAGTCAAAAAGTATATGATGATATATTGGTCAAGATATAGTGCTAATAAGTGTGAAGTTATGTTCAAACACTTTGTTGGGTAAGAAAATTGTCGATTTGTTACTTTAGGATATTATGATATGCATGGGTCAATCTTTATATTTTTGAAAAATATTATAAAATTATATATATAATTATTTATATACGTTTTTATAAGCTATGCTTTCAACAATATGCATATTTTATCATTGTACTGTGCAACGCACGGGTTTAAGTATTAGTATTATATAAAGACAAACTCTAATGCCAAGACTTGCAATTTATTGTTATGTTTGAGACTTTGCATCTTAAGCTTTAAAGTTGGTGTTAGCAACAAAGAGTGGAGAAATAATTTTGGTTGAAATTTGACAAGAGCATTGTGTCGAACTACTACTAGTAAAACTAATTAACATGTGTGAACTTTTCCAGCCAAACACCCGGTTAAGGATCCAGTACAGATGGATCTGGTATTGGATCCTAATTTTAGGATCAAATTTGAAATCAATATAAGACTAAATCCTGAAATCAAGATCCAATACTAAATCCTTAAATTTTAGACAGATATCCAATATTGTTCACTTAGTAGTCCTAACCTTGTCCTTCAATAAATAAATAAATAAATAATCTCAAGCGCTTTATGATTTTGGCGGTGAGCTAAGTTAGGGTTGTTCATCGGTTCAAAAAATGAACCGGATCAAACCGAAAACGAATAAGAGGTAAAGTCCAAACCGAAAATCGAACAAAATCGGTTCGATTCTCAATTTATTTGGTTCAAAACTGAATAATGCACATAGCTTTGTGGGTTTTTCACCGGAACCGATTAAACCGAAAATAGTTAAGATCTAAAGTCCAAACCGAAAACCAAATAAAAAACGGGTCGGGTTGGACTGTTCGGTTCGATTCTCGACCCGTAGCTAAGTAAGACTCTCATACTAGTCATGAAAACTCATCGGGTTATTTACCATAAAGGACGGCCCAAAAAGTATATTGACCTAAAAGGATGGGGAAAACAGTAAAGTCCTAATTTACAATTAAATGTGGGCCCCACGTGCTGACTCATAATCTTCTCCTCTCTCCTCATTCTCTCTATGAAAAACAGAGCATTCCTAGCCGCTGCATTTCACGACCAAACCCATCACCCTACTAGACGCTTTCTCCCTCTCTCAGTTACCTCAATGAGGCCAGTCCCAACGCCCCCGACCTCCGCCGCCACCGAACTTCGCCGACAAGATGACTCCCCCGACGCACGACTCGTCGCCGTCGCGCTGCTTCCCGCCGTCGTTGCGCTGTTGCCCTCATCCTGCCGTTGTCCTCTGTCTAGATTTGTAATTTCTCAATCTACCTTGTTCAATTTTTGATTTGCAAATTTGTATGAAATTGTAAGTACGATCTGTAAAGACGAGGTTGGAGAATTCTTGTATGCTTCGATGACATTGAAGCCAGTGAGAGGAATCATAACAACGAAGGACAGAAAACAGAAGAGCAAAGCCAAGACCCTTAAAGCAATCATCTCTTTCTTCATCCAGTCATCCCTCTTCCACTGTTGGACACTCGACACTCCCCATAACACCGACGCCGACCTCGCCTACCTCCACGTCAACACCATCGGGAGGCGCTGAAACTCCGCTGGATCCTTGTCCTGCTGCATTGTTCACGGCTTCGCCGGATGCCACTGTCATTGTCATTTTTGTTTTTGTTTTGATTTTGTAAATTCAGGTATGGGGTTGTTCTTGGCAGAAGTAGAGTGTTATGTTCTTAATTGGAGACATATATATGTGTTTGTAGTTCATGATGGAATTTGTATTCCACCGATTGTCCTGTTCGTAAATTCAATGTAATTAGTGAGAGCATTCGACCCCGGTGATAAGAAAGTAAAATATGCTCCAACCATGGTGGAGTTGTTCGTGGAAACAGAGGAGATAGGATACAAGTATACAAATTGAAGGACGAACTCGCCGGCCTTCCGCCGGAGCTTCTATTCGCCGGCGACGGAGACGACGACCTCCAGCCATGCCCTTCCCTTGTAGCGCCGACAAAATTTCGTCCGACCCGAACTACCCAAATTGTCCCACCTGAGAAAAACCGGGTTTGAACGTAGATTTTTCGTCCGAATTTTGATTTTGATCGAATTGTCCAAATATTGGGACATAAAATTTCTCTTTTTCTATAGTCTGAACTCGATTTTTGCTTCGTCCGAATTATTTGTCCCGGTTCGACCCGAAATAAAACCGGGTCCGGACATGAAATTCTCGTCCGAATTTTGACATTGTCTGAATTTGTCCGACCCGAATTTACCCGAACCCAAATTTTTGACAGCGCTATTCCCTTGTTTTGTAGAGAGAGAATGAGGGGGAAATTGGGGTGCTGAGTCATCATTTGGGCCCCACTATTAATTGATAATATAGACCTTAGAGTCCACCACATCCCTTTAGGTCATTTTTGCTTCTGGGCCGTCCTTGGCAATAACCCAAACTCAGCACTAATTACAATCCATTTAGCGGTGGGCCACCCTAACATAAATGGACCATCATCGGCCCATCACAAATCGTATTCGGATTAGGGCACACACGGTACGGCCCAACATACGAGCCCAACAAGATACCTCCCGCGCAAAAAAAGGCGCGACGATGACATGTCATGGCCGCCACCTCAGCATTCGCGCCAAAAACCCTACAAACACTGAATCACACCACTCATATAATAATGCAGCCACCTCTCCTCCTCCCTCGCTTCACTATTCCGGCCACCACCACTTTCTCTCTC
Organism: Portulaca oleracea; assembly: GCA_029582165.1. Lineage (NCBI taxonomy): Eukaryota > Viridiplantae > Streptophyta > Magnoliopsida > Caryophyllales > Portulacaceae > Portulaca > Portulaca oleracea. Next base: position 14,046,858 of record CM055869.1, on the reverse strand, counting down.
CTCCTCAATTTTCCGATCCCTTGAATTTCTCTCTCCTCCATTTCCGCAACCATGGAGTCGACCCCTTCAGACTCACCCTCTCCGTTCACCTTCAAATCGAAGAACCCAACCTTCACCCCGCAAAAGCCGCCGGCGACGGTGGCGTCGCAGGCGCCGTCGCCTTCGGCGGCGATTTTCACGCCGGATAAGTCCGACCCGCTGCCTCGGATCCGGCACCAGCACTTCGCCCCCAAAGCTCGTAAGCTGAGTTTGGCCGGGTCGGATCTTCTGGACTTGGATCGAGCCACCGATAGCCAGCCGAAGAGTGAAGATTCGGCAGAGAAGATCGTTAATCCCGAGGAATCAGCCACATTGTTGCCGGAAAAGTATGAATGATGGTTTATCTTGATTATTATACTTTGTGTGATGTTTTGCTTGTTAGTCATTCCTAGTTTAGGTTATTTGCTAGGTTATGTTTTGAATTTTTTCTTTTTCCTGGGATTGATTTTGCTATACACATGAATGCAGCTTTGAGGGTATTTGTGGTGACCTAATTTCTAGTGTTAACGACGCGGAGTAGGAATTTGGGCCTTCAATATGACGAGATTAGGGTTTCTAACTGTGAAATTTGCGGAGCATGTCCAAATCTTGGATGAATAGGAGGTTATTAGGGTTTATTTCTGCGTGATTTGGCGAGTGTGGTCAAGTCTTGAATTATTTGGAAATCTTAGGGTTTATTTATGTGTAATTTGAGTAGTGCGTCCAAATCTTGAATTATTAGGGTTTCCGGTGCAGGATTGATTTTAGATATCTCATTTTCAATCTACTGATCTGCAGCTATCATCGTTAAGGTCCAATCCTGTAAATGCCTGATGTGCATGAATTGGTTAGCAACTGTTGAAATGCAACAACTATGAGATGGTTGGTTGTTGCAAAGAGGATTGCTAATGGTGATATTATAATGCTTATTGCTCAAATCTAGATGCTAATGGTGGTCTATTAGTTAAAGTTCATGCCTGTTTTCCATGGTGTAGTTTGGAGAAATTGGGTTGTTGCTATGATTTGAGATGGCAGATTGGTTACCATTCAAGGGTAGCACTGCTAAATCAGACCCACACCCATTTTTGCAGTGGGATTTTGGGAAGTTGGATTTGGATTTGTGACAGAAATCTGAGCTATTAGAAGCTTGTGCTCAACCTTATCTTGATTTTGCTTGTAGGTATGAGATTTTATGTGAGTTCTTCAATGCCATGGTTAGTTCGATTCGGCTGCTGCGATTAAAGAGATTGCCAACAACATTTTCCAGGCTTTGCAAAAATGTCAGTTCTTTGACAGACAGGTAATAAGTTCTGCATCTAGACATACACATAAGCCGAAAGTTTGTTTTGTTTTTGTAATTGATTTGTAAAACTTACTTGAAAGTTCTGATTCATTACAGGAGGTTCTCCTTTCATCATTTGGCCCAGTTGAAGTACATAGTGCCTGAAGTAATTACAGTTAAAAAGATTCGTGTGCAAGATGAAGAAACACTGTGTATGAAAGAAGAGCTTCTCATTACGCTAGAGGTCAATGCAGTAGAAACTGATAAGTCTATCAAAGGAACTGCTGGATTTGTCCATTTGAAAGAGGTCCTTCGCTCTCGGATCAGAGATTATGCCATTAATCATCCAAAGGTATAAATGAGTGCTTTTGTTTTTGGTACCTTGTACATTAAATGGAATCTAATTGTGCCCAGAATTTCTAATCGGACATTTGCATATGATCAGGGTGATGACATTCCTGAGGGAGAACTACCTCAGCTATTCTATAAACCAAAGATGGATCCCAAGCTGAGCACGAATGATACCACAACCCCAATCTCAGCGTCTCACGTTGCTCCGTCATTCAAGGCTCGGTTCTCGACCAGAGCTTTGGGTGGTTTAGCTCCTGAGTTTTCGTCACCGAAGCTGTTACCCTGCTTGCCAGAAATACCAACCAACAAGGTTGTTTCCACCAACATCAACGACGGAGCTTCTGAAACTGTAGCTAGCATCGAGGGGACACATGCAAAACTTGCTTCAACCCCTGCATCACGTCCATTAAAGCGTGCTCTTACGAGTCCTGATGATGATGATGCTATTCACTTGCCCAACAAGTCAGCTAGGCTATCCTTGTATTTTAACAAGGATAATGCGGATGCCCTGAATCTTCTTCCTGAGCACCTCGTGCAGTCAGTAAGTGGTCTATTTCCTGGTAGCATTTCATTTTATTGTGTTGACAAAACATGAAAAGGAAAACCTAGATTTCTAAATGCGAAAGCTTCTTGCAGTTGGTGGAGAAAGAGAGGAAGATCCAGGAAGAGCAGGACCCAATTATATCACAAAAGAGGAGGCGAGAACAAATGATGGCTGGTGTTCCCAAACTCTTTGACATGATCTGTCTTTTGTTCCAGTCCATTAGGCGCTCCGTTGTTACAAAGGAAGAGCTGATTCATAAAATAGTAGCAGGCCATTTGGATATTGTTGAAAGAAGTAAGCCTTGTTTCTTTCTTTTTTCCAGTTTTGAGCACAATGTTCTTTTATATGTCTAAGACTATTATGTCCTTCTCCCAGGTGAAGTAGAAGAGCAATTAAATTTGTTACTTGAAGTTGCCCCAGAATACATATCAGAGAATTCATGTCTGAGTGGGGATATCGTCCTACGGTAGGTTTACTAATTACAATTTCAACAACCGTTAAACGAGAGTTGTTAATGGCAATGCCCTCCAAAGAATAGTTTTGGCTAAATTAATGTTATTTTACAGGCTCAGCAAATGCGCGTGCCCTGAATCAATAAGAATGAAGCTGCTGGAAGCGAAGGGAAACTGTTAACAATTGCTGTCAGGAAGCAAATCATTAAACTTTCTTTTGATTGACTAACAATAGGCAAAGATGAGGAACATAGTTGTAGCCCTTCCGCCATATAGCCTGCCATTTTGTATATGTTTCTCGCTGTTTCTCGCTATATTGCTCTGTGATGTATCATGTAGGGACTAGAGTACAATTATTAATGTTAATATTGTTCAACAGTTAATGTATTTTGTAGATTACTTAGATTGTCTCTGTGCACCTACCCCTTTTATGTGAAATCAATTGGAGCAAGGCATCATGATTGGAATTATATCGTTTCACTAGTAGTTGGAGATTAACTTTTTAAATGACAAGGTTGTAGCTTTCAAATTGGGATTTCACTACTCCAGTGCCCCACACTTTTTAACAGCTATTGGTTCGAGCTTGTAATTACACAAAATACTCAATTTATCTTAAAATATTAAACATTGTTTTATATTAGAGGAAAATGGGGAAATTGTCTGATAAATTTCCAATTATAAAGGTTTTTTTTTGCAAGTCAATAAAGGGTTTTCAAGTTTGAATGATTATAATTTTGTATCATAATATGTAAAATATATATTTTTTATTATTGAAAGTCAAAAGAGGTAAAAGAAACAGTAACAGTACCTCTCGATGCTCTTTTGAGGAGCCTAAATGTCGGTGGAGATGTAGGTGTTACGAAGGTGGCTCTTTTTGATAGTGAACACACTGTTAGTGACACGATTGACAAAGTTGTTGATAAGTTGGTTTGTCCTTCACCTCTTGATGTGGAAGACTCCTGTCTTAAGGCTTTCAAAATCAAGCGCCGACAAAAGAAGATTGTGAACTTATTGTGGGACCCTAAGTGGAGGTTCGTTAGTCGTGCTTCGCTTAGGGTCCGGTCTAAGTCAGCTAGATCTGAAGAACTTGTCAGAAGGAAGGGTAAAAATGCGAGCTTGCTAATTGATTCGTCAGAGCGTCCTCAGGTTCTTCTAGCGGACATGGCGCGCAAAGTTGTTAATTTTGGATGTGGTTCGGGCTTCATTCGTGGGACTCTGTGACTGTTGCGAAGCGGCTTGAGGAGAAGTGGCGAAGAGAGCGAAAGTGTTAATTTTTTTTTGTGTTTGTGCTGTTTGTCATGGTTTTGCTTGTGTATCTGCTTGTTGGTTGCCATTCTTTCGGTACTTTTCTTTGCGGTTTTCACGGGGTCATAATATGTAAAATATAAGTATCAATAAATTAAAATAGTTAGAATTTGATGATAATAAATTATAGCACTTATTAAATTCAAAATTCAAATTATACTATTCAAAGTTAAAACTATTAAAATTCACAAATCCAAGCAAGGGAACACCCTAAAGGCTTAAACGTAGAGTTAAATGATAATTCTTAATTTTTGTCAATTTTGTCATTGAACCTTCAAATTTATCAAATGTCACTTAATGTTTAAAATTTGTCAAATATGTTACCCAACTGTCAAATATGTTACTAACTTCTAAAATTTGTAATAAATGAAGTTGAGTGGTTCAAAAGTTGATGATCATTTAACTAACGATTTCTTACTGTGTATTTTATCAAAAAGTTACAACAATATATTTTTATATTACGAATTTAATGATGATACTTTTGTACGTTAGAACATGTATAAGTCGAGGGACAATTAATATGAAACAGAGAACCCTAGCCTCCTATTTTCTTTTTCTCTCTAGAAAACCCTAGCCAGCTAGCCTCCATCTCATTGGGAGGGGCTACCATCGATTTTTTTGTCGATGTTAACTCCCAATTTGCTTGTTTTCTATCCAAATTATTAATTTGATTTTACGTTTACGCAAAAAAGTTAGTATCTTCTTTTGTAAGAGTTTTTTGTACCCTTATTTAGGGTTTTTAGTCTCTTTTCTAGAGTTTTTGTTCAGCTGATGTGGTGTAATACGTTAGATGAAGATCTACTTTCAAATCCCTATAGCATGGGTTGTTAGGTTCTCCATCGATCTAAAGATGCAAAAAAATAAAATGAAATGAAACAGTGGGGGTATTTAAGTAGCTTTGCATTGCACAGTTGATATTAGTTGGTTCTGACAGCAAGTCGAAGGAATAGTGATGCAAGGAACGGCATGGTTCCTCTCCCGTGTACCGGACACTCCCAGTCTAACCTACTGCGTAGAGTCCATACTCGACAAATGCAAAACTCTTCACCATGTCAAGCAACTTCAAGCCTCTCTCATCACTCTTGGACTTACCCATGTCCAGTTCTTCGCTTTCCGCCTCATTCGCTTCTGTACGCTTCATCTCTCCAACATCTCATACGCTCGTTCCATCTTCAACTTCACTGCTTCTCCAAATGTTTATCTCTACAGCGCCATGATCAATGCTTACGCTGCAGAATATGATCATACGTCAGTTCTTGCACTCTACAGGGATATGCTTCGTAAGGGTCGACCTCGTCCCAACCATTTCGTATACCCTCATGTTTTGAGATCGAGTTCCGAGTTGTTGGATTCTTCTGGGACGAAGATGGTTCATGCCCAGGTTTTTAAAACGGGTTTTGGGTCGAACCCAGTTGTGCAAACTGCTCTGGTGGATGCGCACTTGAGGTTTTGTTCTGATGTCGTCACTGCACGCCACCTGTTCGATGAAATGTCTGAGAGAAATGCTGTGTCTTGGACTGCTATGATTTCTGGGTATGCTAGGTTGGGCCAGATGGGGGATGCCATTCTGCTGTTTGAGCAGATGCCTGAGAGTCAGAAGGATGTCCCTTGTTGGAATTCTGTCATTGCAGGGTGTACTCAAAATGGGTTGTTCCCGGAGGCTGTATCTTTTCTCAGAAGGCTTTTAGGTGAGGGTGAACTGCTGCTTAAACCCAATCAGGTGACATTTGCATGTGCTCTCTCTGCTTTTTGTAACACTGGTATGCTTCAGCTTGGAAAGGAGATTCATGGTTACATCTACAGGAGGGAACTTGATCTTGGTTCATATATCTCAAATGCCTTGGTCGATTTCTATGGAAAGTGTGGATTCTTAAAGCAAGCAAGATATGTTTTTGATGATACTCATGATAAAAGCTTGACATTGTGGAATTCCATGATCAATGGTTATGCCCTTCATGGGCTAAGTGAGAACGCTCTTGATATTTTCAAGCAAATGGTGAAAGTGCATGACAAAGTAACACCCGATGAAATTACCTTTATGTGCCTCTTAAATGCTTGTAGACATGGAGGGTTGGTGGAAAGGGGATATTACTATTTTGACCTAATGACTAAGGTCTATGGCATTGAACCTCAAACCGAGCACTATGGTTGCATTGTAGATCTTCTTGGTCGGGCTGGTCGGTTCAATGAAGTTATGGATATTATCAAGGGAATGAAGGTGGAAGCGGATGAGGCTATCTGGGGTTCCCTGCTCAATGGGTGCAAAATACACGGCAATGTAGATTTGGCAGAGTTTTCCCTCAAAAAGTTGATTGAGATGGATCCAAATAACGGCGGATATATGTCAATGTTAGCCAATTTGTATGTGGAATTAGCCAAATGGGATGATGTCCGAGGAATAAGGAAGATAATGAAGGAGCAGAATGTACAGAAGATTCCAGGCTGCAGTTGGATTGAGGTTGACTGGGGACTCCACCAGTTCTATTCTGCAGATTGTACTCATCCCAAAGCAGATGAGATATATAGTGTGCTTGAGAGTCTGTTTGAGTTGATTAGTCAGGGATTACTAGATCACGCATGTGAGGGAGATAGTAACTTGACATACTGATTCTATTGAATATGAAACAGCTGCTTCACAGCAAACTGATCTGCAGCGTAATTCATATATGCTGAAGTTGTAAATACTTAAAGGTATACATGTCCCATGATCTGATTTGTTCTGAAGATGCATCTGATCATTTTGATTTAACATGCGGCAGCATTTTCACCTTTCTGATGAAAGTAATCTTTCCATGGTTCATGAGCTTTGTGAATTAGCTTAAGTTTCTTTCTTTGTGATGTCTTTTTGAAAGAAAAAGGCAATCTGGAAACAATTTTACCTAGGACCATGCTAACTGTATCAGATTTTAGAATCCTAGACAAACAGAAAAGTAGGAGGACCACTTAAAACAATTCGTAATAGAATCTCCATGCCTAAATGATCAGTCATACATCTAGTCTTTTTGGTGGTAAATGTGACTCAAGCTACTTGGGATATTCTCACTTGCATGAGCATCTGCTTGTTGTGTTACTTTTCTATTCTGTCAAGTTCATATTCCGAAAAACTGTGTTATAATGACAAAATTTTGAGTGAGGATTGAGTTAGTTTCAAATGTAGTAGCTTTGTAAACGAACTAGGCTACTATAATTTGGGAGTTTGGGCATAGATTATCTGAGTTACAAACTTTTTGATGCTCACTATAAAATTTGAGGTCTATGAATCATGATATCTTATGTTTCGTATTTGGTTTTACTGCGATATTTTGAAGCGGATTTAAGCATTGCTGTCATGTATATTGCTTTCCCAGAATAGGGGCACATCTTTGTTTATCAAAAGTTACATTGTTGTGTGCATAAGCAATAGCCTTCTTCTAGCATTTGTGAAGGGTTCCTGTGAAATCAAACAATGATACCCCGAAGAATATTCATGTCATGCCGACTCTGCTGTTGCTGGATCATTGGATGTGAAGATGAATATAGTGAGCCAATGTGTCTGGAAGAATTGGCATTTAGTTGTTTTTGGTGCAGTGTATCGTGAATCCATCATATAAATTTGTCTTTTGTCTGCGGTGAATTCTGATCATGAATATTTAAGCATGTCCAGTTCAAATAGAAAAATCTCCTTGAATATTTGTAAGCATTGCTTGATGTTTACGATAGTTGACAATGCATGTGATATGAGAGCCATTTTGTTGATTTTTTTTAAATTTTTATAAAAAAAGTCGGCAGTCTCCCATGCTCCAAGTTGTTAGCGTTATGAATTTCACATTCGCTTCATTCTAGTTAGCAAGCAGTAGGTCACCTGTATTTATAATTCCACAAACAAACTTGATTGGACTTTGCACAATCAACAAGTTGTTTTTCTTTTTGGACACTTTAGTAAGGTCTCGGAAGTTGTGCAGCAAAATTCAACTTGGAGCCTTGTCCATGACATATTCATTCATCATTCTTTTTACTTTATCTGAAGGAATATAACCATGCCCTCAAAAAAAAAAAAAAGGGAATATAACCATACTTTTCCTCTTTGCAGGTTCCTGCTAGTGCTTCAATGTCTCACTGCTCAACTCTGTCACTATTTGCATCTTGGGTTCTTCCTGCTCCACACTAGGCATAATTGATTGGGTTTGAGATGGAAGCCTGAGTTCTTCATTGCTTTGTTTGCCCCATAACAACATGTAGAGACCGATGATGATTGTAACTCCTCCTATGATGCTGAAGAACAGTGGATGATCTCAGGAGATGTAAGTATTGGTGATAAGAGCATTAATGCGTGATTTTGAGATTGGATTACCTGCCCGTGTATAGCTTTTCACCAAGAATGAAGTATGCAAAAATCACTGTTAATAGTGTTTGCAGGGGACAGAACATAGTCACGAAGACTGGACCTTTTTCTTTTGCACAAATTATTATCATCATGAAGTTTAAACCGGAGGAAACCAGTCCCTGCAGTTCATCACCGAGAATAGTTACTTTCTCTTTTTTGTGGCATTTGAAATAGGGTACACACACAAACTCTCTGTGGATAAATTTTACAAAAACATTTAACATGGGGGAGTTTAACCTCAGTCTTAAATAGTATTTTTGATGTCGCATATTAAACCTTACCCCAAATAGAATGGTTGCTATGTCTCTAGAAGATTTGGTATGCCAAGCATTCGGTTGATTTTTCACAGCCAGAGAAGTGAAGACAGCTGATTGTGCTGCTCCAATAAAGTTTGCCCATGTTGCTAATGACAGTTGCGCTGGATACCTCTTCAATGTGAATCCCTGCAAAGCTTCCCATGAATCTATCAGTGTATGATTGAGAAATTTCTTTATTCAGCCTCTATTGTGCATGCTGGAAGTATTTTGTTGCTTCCATGGATCTTACTTGTGGCTGGATAATTTTGTTATGCATATATTAGCTTCATGAATTCATACTACTTGCTAATATCTTTATGTGCTAAGGTGCTATTTTTTCAGTTCATATCTTGGCAATCTAAGAATATTCATTATTCTTATGAAGTAACTAGGCATAAATGCACGATGGCCTATGTCTCACAGACATTACTGTTTGTTTGTTCGTTCTGGATGTGGTGCTTTTAGTTGATTCTTGCTAACATTTTAGGTGCACTTTGTTTTTTCAGAATCTCTGCAGATCGTATATTTTAGGGCGTATTTGTGCATGCACTTATGAGGAAAGTTTCAAAAGATTTCTGCTCGGAATGAAAATACCTGCATCGTGAACCATATTGACCATGTTATGCAACTTGCGACTGAAAGAATTGCTCCCTTCAACCAGTTTTCCTGGGTGTCACCTTGTGTTAGGTGAATTGGAGATTTCCACAAGCGCGCAATCGCCGGTCCTCTGTATAATGTCATGGTAAGAGCCCCTGCTAAGGATACTAAGGTTCCAGTTGCTTTGGCTAGTCCATGAGCATCCTTTAACCTAATGCTCTCTACCCTGCATGTTATGAGATAGTAGCCATCAAAAATCATGTTTCCTTGAAATCATCTTAAAACTTTTCAGAAGTTAAGTTTGTCATAATTTTATAGAGATACGATATGGCTGTATGTTTGCTTCATCTCACATCCAAAGGGACAAAATCATAAAAGGGTACTAGGGAAAAAAAGAAGTTTCACCTGAACACCACGGCTAGGATGAAGGTCAAAGTAGGTATAGTGTTTACTGTTGCCGCAATAAATGCCGGAGAAGTGTATTTCAAGCTTGCAAAGTACATGTTGATCGATAGTCCAACCCTGGTTTCAGCACATAATAAAATTCAAATCTTCATTTAGTGGGAGAAACAGCTTTGAGTCATGAGGAGGTGATCACCTTTGGGATGCAACAAAAATTAGAATTTAGAAGTAGCATACCCAAGTAAGGAATAAAGAAAGATCTCTGCAAACATTGCAAATGTCATTCTTGGCCTTATTTTCCTGTAAAACAGTAGGTTATTATGAGATTTGGAGCGTTGAGGTTGAAAGGCAGAGAATAGCCAGGAATAAGAATGATTCTTTGTTTGTAAAGTCTTGGGAGTTTTCTAGTTTTCTAATTATTGGTGAATCGTACTTGGGGAAAAGATACAAATGACAAAGCCTAATAGATTTCCTAAGTACACATGTATCGTCAACCTAAGTCATACATAGTGGTTTTTACAGATGTTTTGTAAGATAGAACTCACCTTTCGAGGAAATATGCAAATGGAAGCAGCGCTATTCCGCCAACAATATGACGATAGGTTACATAGACATGGGGATCCATCCCGTGGTTGAAAGCATTTTCTGTTATGAAATAAAGAAAGGCTGAGGCCGTCTGAACTAAAATCATAAATAGGTGTGGCTTGAACCTCCGGCAGGTGACCCCCAAACTAAACATCTCCACCACCATAACTCTTATCTTCTAAGTCTCTCTCTGTCTCAATTGCCGTAGGTTGAAGCCTAGAGCATGTATGTCTTTATAGTGGATGGTTTGGTGGCTGTTTGATTCTTATTGCACGGCGCAAGTATCATGTTCTTCAACACCCCTGAACTTGCTTTCTGCAAATGTACTAAGGTGGGAGAGAAATTTGAGCAGAAGAAAAGGAGAGATATTCTTTATGTTTTCTTTCCTTCTTTTGAATAGCTCATATTCTATTATTTGTTATTAATTATTATTCCCAATTGGCATGTAAAAATTCATTTGGTTATTTTTAATTGAAAATGAAACATGATTTTATTCTGCTAGATTAGGATTCTTGAGCGTTGGGTGCACTTGTAGGAAATTAAGTGAGTGAACTGTTCTCGTGTCAACCCCATAGGATGAGCAATCAGGGAAGATTGTCACAACTTCTGCGACAAAAATGCTACATCAAAGCTGCCTTTTTCTTTTCAATTTCTAGCAAAGTGGTTCAGCTGTACTTCCCTTTCAACTGTTGTTTAAGTCACTAAGGGAATCTTCACTTGGCAACCCTTTAGGCCTTAGGACACTACTTTGTGATGTTATATGTCACACACTGATTTGGGGCACTTTTTGTGGATGGTAATTTTCTGATAGTTCGCTATCTTACGTGGTTGTCTTCAAAATGTGCTATGCAAGTATGCAACCAACTTGTTTTCAAACCATGCAACCTCAAAAATCCAAAAGATGAACTACCGAAGTTTATATTTCTTGACAATTTTCCGATAATTTGTTATACACAGTTTGTAGCTGATCACTTTAATGCTGTTTATGTTTCTGCTATAACTTGTTTGTCATAATCCTTGATCTTCGGCTTTGGCTGTGAGTAATGATTACTGAACTTATGTCCATGCAGGTAACAGTCAGAGTTTGAAGCTGTTGAACTGAATGCAGAGTGCGTAGGTTTGGTATTGAGATGAATATTACCTTGCATAATTACATATAGAGCTTGTGGTTTTGATTTCGAAATGACTATCATAATGAGGTAATATCATGTCCTCGAATTTCTTTTCAACTGTGCATGTTTCTAAATTAGTTTTTTGGTGGACTACCAGTCTTTATTGAAGAATAATTTTATCTGCTTTATGCTTAGAGCACGTTAAAATGCTTATTCTTCAATCTCTAATGTATTAGGGGCCCCTGCAATTATTCTGGGTGCTTATTTCTTTCCTTTACTTTTGCTCTTTACATCAAAGCTTTTTAGGCCTGTAGAGAATATGGATATCTCCATCTGCTGACCTTAACAAAAGTTCACATTATCTAGCATTCTACTACAGTTATTATATTTTACAGTTTTGAATTCTGGTGGAGATGTCGACGAAAATGATTTGTTTAAAGCTCAATTCTTTTCCCTTTCGTCTGCCCGTGAACCATTGACATGTGCTTCTAGTGTGTGTGTGTTGTCCCTCTTGTAACTAGGCCTAGCAAAAGTGACCTGGGACTTGAAACCCAAACCAAAAAAACCGAACGCAGACCTGAACTAATGCCCGGATGGATGATCCGAAGGAACCCTGACTCGAAACCGATCCGACCCAATTAAGATTGACACCCAAATGACCTCAAATAGAACCCGGACCCAATATGAAAGAATCTCACCTGAAGTCAGCCCGAACCCAAACTGAACTCGACCGAGAATGGTTGACCCGATTAGGGGTGGAAACGGTGCGGTGCGGTTTCGGTGCGCCAGATGAAACGGTGCGCGAAAACCATAAACCGGAACCGGAACCGAATCACCCCGGTTTTTAAAAACCGGTGCACCGGCTTTAACGGTGCGGTTTCACCGGTGAACCGGAACCGCATAAATTTCTATCAAATATCAAAAAATCTCTATTTAATAAAAAAAATGATCTCTATTTAATCAAAAAAAAAAAAAGTGAGAACCCTAAACCCTAAACTGGAAAATGAAAATTTGAAATACTAAAACCTAATTCCCCCCTCCCCTTGCTCGACGGTCAGTGTCTCAGTGAGAATGTGAGGAGTGTGAGCCAGAGAGTCAAATTTACTAATCCATAAGCCCAACCCAATAACACATTAACACCTAATGTTTTTTTTAAACTAGTTAATTTATAGTATTTTTTGTATTAATTTTTGGGTAGAATTTTTTTTTTAACCAAAATTTATATATATATGTATTTAATTATATTAACGGTGCGGTGCCGGTTCCCCGGCGGTGTGAATATCTCAAACCGGAACCGCCCCGTTTAGTATCCGGTTTTTCCGGTGCGGTGCACCGTATTTTTAAACCGGTTCGGTGTTGCCCGTTCCGGGTTTTTTTTATCCGATTTCCGGTTCGGTGTGCCGGTTCCGGATTTTTCTTCCACCCCTAGACCCGATGCCAACCCGAAAAGATCTTATCCAACCTTAACCCGAATCGATTCACCCATTTGCCAGGTCTGCCTGTAACCTGCTCCTTATGCTTATACCGATTTTTCCCTTTTTTGTTTGGATCCCTAACTTTGGGTTGGGTCATACTAGGGTCAACAAGGTTCAATCTGGCCCAGGTTGGGTCATTTTTGGATTGGGTTGATTTCAAGTTGCTTAATTTTTTGTTTGATAAGTTTGTCTTGCAGAGACGAGTTTGGATCCGGTCAACTCATTTTGGCATTATCAGGGTTGATTTGGTCAAGTCCAGTTTCATTGCCGTAAATTCACGTCCGAATCGGTTGGAACTCCCTTCCAAAATGTGTTTTGCGTGTTTCTTGGAAACAACCTCTCTGCTTGCCTAGGTAGGATAAGGTCGACCATCTACAACACCACCTAATGTAGCCCCCACTCTCATAAAGATTTATGGAGAGACTGATTCGATGAGTATGGACAACATTAGGGCTGGCCAAAAATTATCTGACCCAAACAACCCAAGTTTATGTCCCAGAAAACGGCAGGTATGATACCATATCTTTGTCCGAATTTAAAATCCGTACTAATGGGTCATGTCCAAATTTAAATCCGGGACAGGTTTGGGTTTGAGAGATGGTTTCTAGGTTGTCTAGATTTTAAAGTTCGGACATGAGAAGCCTTGGTTTATAGAAACTTTTGGTCCAAATTTTCAAGAATTCTATATTAAAAAGAATCGGACAATTGCGTTCAAGTACGGTCACACAATTTCAGTTAAAATGTTGAAAAGAATCATATTACAAATTTGCACATTCGAACATCTGCTATCGGCCATCAGTGGGTGCGTCCGAATTAGTAACCAAACATGGTCCGAATGTGCTGACATTGTCCAATGTCCATGTTTTCTGGACCCGAATTCTCTTAACTCGCATCGATAGCACTAACTAGATTAGGTCTTCCAGAACCTCTAATCAAAGGGATCTGCAATTTGGCATTGAAAGTGTTGCAATTTGGTACAGGACAAGATAAGATTAAATAACCTTAATTGTAGACAGTTAGTCTGAGCAATTGGTGGTTTGATTCTTGCAGTTAGAGATGCCTTGTTTTTCAGTACCTAATTGAGGAAAATGAAGGGTTGACAGTGACAGAAGAAGGATCCAACAAAGCAAGCAAAGCAAATTTGGTTCATCCATTTGTTTTTCCTCCTAAATATGAAGAGGAGTATCTTCCTTTTGCTGGTAATGACTCCCTTTTTCAATGGTCTGCTAACGTTTTTCTCATTCTTTAGGATCTCTCTCTTTTTTTAAATTATCATTGCTGGTCTATAAAGGAATCAACTCTTTTCATAATTGAATTGTTTTCATGTACAATACTTGAATTTGAGACAAGGTTTAAGAACACATGTCAAACTTCTTGAACCCATTTATATTATATCGGTCCTCTTTTGGTAAGAAGAGTACCTCTTATATTCATGATTTGTTAATCATAAACTCTATCATTGATATGAGATTTTAACTTAAAATCAATTGCCGTTAAGAAGAGTAACCCATTTGACTTACATATCATATATTTTCCCTTTACTTTTTCGATATGAGACATCTTACTAGTTACTACTTATGGGTGAGTTCCATCAATCTCCTCCATCACACATTAATATCTTACAAACCACATCCTTAATCTATCCCCCGTTGATCGGAAGCCTCTTTTTTCTTGCCTAGATTTAAAGTCACCGTAAAGATCTTACTACAACCATTCATAGAGTCTGGATTGTTCATCACTCTTGTCTATGGTACTTCTTACAGGACCACCTTTCAGTACGTTGCACCTAGTTAAACAAACGATCGTTATCGGCTATAATACCACTTGTTAGAGAGATCATAGGTGTGAATCCACTTTAATCAAGACCAATGGTAACAAGCGCGATTCTATCTTAACACCCATTGGTGGTGAGATGAGTAGTCCACTTGATTTAAATACCATGCCCTTGAAGCCCTTTCCCTTTATTTTTCTAATGTGTGAGATCTTACTCATTGGTGAATCCCAACTAGGACTTTAACTGGACCGAGTTAGCTTGCAAGCCGCTCGAGTTCGATTTGGTCAATGCTCGGCTCGAGTTCGGTTTGACTAAAGTTTGGCTCAGGTTGAGTGTTTACTGAGCCGAGCCTGAGCCTAGGCTCGTTTAAGTATTTTAAGTAGGAAGTAGGATATGTTATATGAATATTAGTAAATTACTAAATATTATATCAATGTAGATGTTTAAAATTTAATATAGAGCATAAATGTGTTTTTTTTTTTAGTTTTATTGTTAGGTTCCGTTAATCTCAAGCATTAATGTTAAACTTTGCTTGATTATACTCTTATTAGGAAAAATAATGTTATTTTCAATCGAAGTTCAATAAATATCTAGAAATTTATTTGATTTTTGTTTGAATTTGGATCTTACTAAATTAAAAAATAAAAAATCGAGTCGAGCCGTCCCGCACCTTGATTTTGAAAGCTCAACGAGTTTCGGACCGAGCTTGAGCCGAACTTTTGCTAATTGGGCCGAGCCCGAGCTTGGAGGCTCGGCTTGTATACACCCCTAATCCCAACACATTGAATAATAAAAGTGCAATTGGTGCTCACAATTGTTTGTGTATGGGGTAGAACTATAAGACAAATGCTCTTATGAAAGTTTTTTAGAGTTTAGGGTTAGTGTTACCAATGATTCATTTTGCGTTGCCTATTGAAAAAAATATCCGATGAATTCTTCTCAATGAACATAAATTTAAAAATTTATTTCAGCATGGACTATGCCCTGTTTCATATTACCTATTTTAGAACTTTCAAAAAGTATTCAAGAGCTTGATTATAATCTTTATAATGAAACAATCCCCTCAGAGCTTATGAATATAAAATGTACTACAATTTTGATAAGAATTATGCTTATGGGTGGCGAAACAAGAAAAGTTTGCAACCATGAAAATTGTGCAATAGTGATGTATGGAGTTGAATGTCTATTCTTACTTTCAAGGATCCAATATTGATTTATATTGAAAAACGAAAGGATCAAATGTTGATGATTATAATTTTTTTTGGTGAGTATTGCAGTGTTCTTAAAGGTTCTGTATTGGCTTACTGTTAGGGTTAGGTTTCTGTTGTTCAATCTAGTGTTTATCAGCTTATGTTACCCTTTCCTTTACCTGTTAATCCACCAAATTACATGGGTTATCGTCTTTTAAGGATGACCCAACAACCAAATTGACCATAAAGAATTGTGAAAATCACGAGGTTCTAATTTGTAACAAAGAAGGGGACCTAATAAGCGTTGAAATGGCAGGACGAGTGGACATTCAAGGTTTTTTTTTTTTTTTTTTTTTTTTTTTGCCCCTCTCTTTGATTCAGACTACTAACCTAACCGTGGTTCGCCTTAACAAACATCCGGAATTGACGCCTCCTGCTTACTCTCTCTCTCTCTTCGAACCCCAACCCCCATCCTCATACTCCCTTTCTCTCACTTCCCAACCCATCACCATCATTGAACCTCCGCCCACCCTATACCATTTCCACCATCGCCATGTCCTTCCACCTCAAACTTTCTCCCCTTTTTTCTTCAAACCCGCCTTCAATTCATTCAAAACAATTTGTTTCTGCCCTGTAAACCCTAGAGAGGGAGACCCACCTGTCTTTTTTTCTTTTTTTGATAATTAGAAGCCAATAATGATAAAATTCACATCAAAGATACTACAACCGCAGAACAACAAAACAACAGAAATCAACAAAACCAAAAGAAAATGCAAAACTACAATAGTAGAGGATAAAGCCAATAAACCACAAAATAAACAATAGAAAACAAAAGCTAAAAGATGCAAGTATCAAAAGTCCAAAGTAATAGGGCTCCGGTGGAATGCAGGGCTCTTACTCTTAATTGCAGATTTGCAATGGGAAGATTTGAAGCAGGAACAATCCAGAAGGTTCAGAGACAGCTAGTACACCAGGCGCATAGGATGGCACGACAGGCGATCCGAAGCCTTGGTTTAGGAACCTAGGTGACCGGTGTATCCTTGTTCTATTTCTTTGTTCTTCTTTGTTGCTGTGTTTGTGTTATGGTCTTGTTTGACCAAAAAAAAAAGTCCAAAGTAATAAAAAAAGCCTTCAACTCTTCTCAGAAGAAACAACCTTCAAATCACGAATCTTTCTCATCAATACCTTTTTTTTTAAATTTTATTTTATGCAAGCACCAATTCAATATCCGTGAGATCCTTTAAATTGTGAGGAACTTCATTGGTAGTTGACTTAGCTTTCCGTGTAGCTTCCATCACCATCCTCCATTTAGATTTCATTATGGCTTTCTCACCCCAACTTTCAAACGCACCAAGATAGAGTCCTCTAAATCAGAAGATGCATCTGTTTGGACCGAAAAGTGTCCTCAGAATTATTCATAACACAATCAGTTAATAAATTCTGGTGAAAAGTCGAAGCTGCTAAGACATGGTTTGATACAATCTGCTCAGAATGCGAAGAAACGAAAGAGAGACCACCTCTTGGGTCTATTGGATTGATTGGTGAACTAGGAACAACCACATGACAAGGCTTATCACACAAAACTGGTGAAGATTTAGTCTGTCAACTCTTCTTAGCTTTAGGAACCCACATTTTCCTGACAGGATCAAACTTCTGCTTTTTGGTGAATTTTGCCCTAAGAGACATTCAAAACCGAACCATTAAAGCACCAACCATTAAAGTTTTCAATAGCATTTAAACCCACTTTTTTCAGTTTGAACCGCACAAAACCAAATCTCTTATCATTCCTACCCACTTTCTGAGGAATATAGGCATAAAAAACATCATCAAAATCAGCAAATAAACTCCTCAAACCCAGATTATCAATTCCGGCGAGAAGATTGTCTACAAACAAAGAGAAAGATTGAGAACCCACTCCACTAAAACCAACAAGAGAAGATCTGGTACGAGGATTAACGGGCTCAAAAGAATTTGAACTTAGAGGAACCTCAACAGGAACCCTCTTTGGGACATGAACCATGGGTTTAGCCATCCGCTTCAGACCCAACAATTCCTTAAGCACACACACAATTTCTCTAGGGTCGGCCCTAGAGAGAGTGACCACCGAAACAGCATCACACAAATCACCCTTAATGACAATGGAATCAATAATACTAGATAACTCGCTTTCCAAAGCATCACACCTGGAAATAATCAAGAAAATCATTGTTACATGTAAAGGAACACCCCCAAAAAATAGAATGCTCCTTCAACTCAGACCAAACGATGCCACAGAGAACCACGACGCACCATCCGTGCGCGGAACCACAGGCACGCGACTGGGAGAGACGTGACGAGCGGAACCACAGGCACGCAACTGGGAGAGACGTAACGAGATTGGAAGAGCAAATCAGAGCCGCATCAACCACCACTTGCGAAAGTGGAACAAACACAATGCTAAGGTGAAAATGCAGCCGACGGTCGGGATTCGGCGAAGCGGCACCAACAGGCCAGAAGGACATCGACGGGGCAAAACGCATGCCCCAACAACCAGAGCACCGTCCTCCCTAGAAGACGCTGGAACCTCCGGCATCCAAGGGCAGCGAGCCCAAAGCCGGTGACCGCGATTGGGCGACTAGGTTTTCGAAGGGGCTCCGTGAGATGTGAAACGAAAGTCAAGGGTTTCGAAGGGGCGGCTAGGAAGCCGTGCGTTGAGAGATTTGGTTCTTGTTTTTGAGACATTTATGAGACCCACTTGACTTTGATGCTGCAAATTAACCGTCAATTCCTGAAGCCCCTACCCTTGCCCTTCTCGGGTAATGCTACTCCTACCTCCCTAAGAAAAATAGTTGCCTAATTCGTTGTTCAAGTTCAACCACTTCAGCTGTTGTTGTTGCTGCTACTACTACGACAGGCTCGATTCTATGGGGTATGAGGTGGATTCGCTCGAGAATGCTGAAGCCTTGCAAAAATGCCTTTATGCCTCGGGTTTCCCTCCTCAGAAGATGAAGATTGACGAGGTTTAAGTTGGCGAACGAGGCCTTGTTGCTCTTAAGAACATCCATAAGGTGGATTTGCTATTCAAGTTCAACCACTTCAACTACTGTTGCTACTACTACTACTACTATGGGCTAGATTCTATATGGTGTGAGGTGGATTTGCTCGAGAATGTTGAAGCCTTGCATAAATGGTTTTATGCCTCGAGTTTCCTTCCTCATAAGATGA
The DNA here is from genome assembly GCA_029582165.1 of Portulaca oleracea. Taxonomy (NCBI): domain Eukaryota; kingdom Viridiplantae; phylum Streptophyta; class Magnoliopsida; order Caryophyllales; family Portulacaceae; genus Portulaca; species Portulaca oleracea. Next base: position 14,027,908 of record CM055869.1, on the reverse strand, counting down.
AGATTGAAAAGGTTCAAGTTGGCGAATAAGGCCTTGCTACTCTTAAGAACATTTGTAAGGCTGAGATGCTCTTCTTCATCCCTCCCTCCCTCGTTATCACTGCTCATTCCGTCTCGGAGTGGCATGCACAAAGATTTGGTGTGGTGGGGTGGTGGTTTGGGAAGTGAGAGAGAGGGAGTATGAGGGTGGGGGTTGGGGGTTAAGAGAGAGAGAGAGAGAGCAGGGAATCGTCTTTTTGGGATGTCTCAATTTGTAGATATTCATGATGTTTGCAAAGGCGAACCATAGTTACATTATTGTGTGCGAATCATAGTGAGAGAAGGGCGAAGCAATTGAAAAAAAATATATTGAATGTTCACTTGTCCTGCTATATCAGCACTTATTGGACCCTCTTCTTTCTTACAAATTAGAATCTCATGGTCCTTACAATTCTTTATGGTCAACCTAGTTGTTAGGCCATGCTTGAAGGCAAAGAACCTAATTACCATCTCATGGAGTCATGGGGGTGCCAATAAAATGGTTCGTTTACCATTTCAAAATAAAAATAAAAGAAAATTGCAAGCTACATGAGCCGAGCCGGACTGGGCCGGTTTCTACTTCCATGTCAAAATTGTAGTACTCTAACTATCCAGCCTGATTTGGGAATATTAGTGGGCCCATGAACTGGGTATCTTTCTCAACTCCAAGCCCCGTTATTTAGGCCCAAAATCTTTAGGGCTCATGACTAAGAGGCCGAAAGACTAAGGCCCAAAATTTTAGGGCTCTGGACTAAGAGGCCAAGCAACTAATGCCCAAAATTTTAGGGCTCATGGTTAAGAGGCCAAGCAACCAACTTAGTTAGTAAGGCCCAAACTTGTGGTATATGGATTAACATGACACCATTCCTTATATTTCAAGAAGATTGGCAATAAAACTAGAAATTCATTTTTTTTTCTTTTACATATTGTGATAGATCCATGATTAAATAATTTAAATTTTTATTGATTAAAATACAAATGTTTCCTACCTAATTCCCTTTTAAGGCCACAATGTTTCCTTAAAAGAAAAAGGAACATTAAATCTCAAAATTAGATGAACTCTTATGCTTTGTATTTGGTGGATCTTGTAGGGCCCTCAGACATTGCTTGATTTTCATTTTATTTTTTCAATTTTGTCCTCTAATCCAACATAATTGTGGTCAATAGTTTCCTTGTTACCTGAACTACCATTCTAATTGACAGCTAAAAAATCATATTGATTTCAAAATAATCCAAAGAAAAAAAATTAGTAAATGTTGATATTGAAGAAGGAAAAGAAAAGATTTGCTTTGCCCCAAGATCCTATACTAGAAGCTTTTGTAAAGTGCATGCTTTCTTTCTTTCTCCAAACCATCAATGACTCCAAAAATTGAAAAGAAAATTAATGATGTTGCTTGTAATTCAATGCATGGTAATCATAGTGATCATGCATTTTGTCAAAATGGTACATTAAAATTACTATTATAATGTGGAAAAAGGAATATGCATGGTTATTTTTAAAATGTGATAATTTAGGTGGAACATCATTGGATTCCCTAAACCTAAGATTTGTTGTGGTCCCTTTGAGAGTGAGAGGGCCAAAATTAGTGTGTAAAAGTGAATGAATGGCTCATCTTAGCATGCATGGGGTGTTGATTGCTTCTCTAAACTCAATTAAATCTTTTCTTAGCTTATAAACAAATGTTTAAAGCAGCATTTCATTTGACTAAACATGTAAATAGATTATGCAATTCAAATTAGTTAGGTGCATACATTAGTTAAATCCAATCCATCAATTCAAAATCTTTTCATCTTGTTCGTGGATATTCTTTTCTTATCTAAGTACTTTATTAATCACGCCTTAATCTTGAATTGATAAGGATTAGTATTCACGTAAATTGTACCATCTAATCAAGATCGATCATTGTTATTTAACCTGGACTATTTTGTTTCACTAACAATTGAGTAATTATCATCGATCAGTAATTCCAAAAAAAAAAAAAAAATCAAGGTTTTCCCCCCTTCCTTTTCCCTACATGTATTGTTTATTTCTGTCTGATTGATAACACCAAAAGGGTAAGAAGGAAGGGGTAACAAAACTATGCCACCAGTAAAAAATGAAAGAAAGCAAAGCATAACACAGGAGAAAAAGAAAGTAACATAAGAAGGATATTAAGAAACTTCAAAATCTTAGTGACAGGACTAAAGATTAAGATCGTCCTTCATTTTATTGACCACATGAATTAACTTTAGAATAAAAAATTACCCGGAGGTACCCTAACTTTTGGTGAAATTTTTTTCAGGTACCCCAACTTTTCAAAACTCATTTTGGGGTACTCTTACTTTTTAGGTTAGAAATTATTAGGTGTTTTTTCGGTCATCAATTTGGTTAAATGATCGAAATGCCCTTGTTCTTCCATTTTTTAAGAAATACCCTTAAAGAAGAAGAATAAGGGTATTTCGGTCACTTAATAAAATTGATGGCCGGAAAAGCACCAAATAATTACTAACCCGAAAAGTAAGGGTACCTCAAAATGAGTTTTGAAAAATTTAGGTACCGAAAAATAGTTTCCTCAAATATTGGGGTACCTCCCAGTAATTTTTTGTAATACTATCGTTTAACATTTTGCCTACAACTAACTTTTTTTGAAAATACAGTGGGCGCTTGGCTATCAACTTTTTAAGGTATCTTCTAATTTTTTGGACACTATTGGTTTTTTGAGATATTTGGTAAACAACTTTTTATATTAATTTTTTTGACGCAATAAGTTAATTTTCAAAAAGATACTTGAAGAAGTTTTTTGAAGTAGTTTTTCACAACTACTTTATCAAGCACATTTCTCACAATTTACTAATCCAAACAACTAAAGTCAAAGAACTAATCCAAACAGTTACAGCTAACATCTAAAAGCTATCAACTAACAATTGATTGTCAAACATAACCATAATACTATAAAACTGATGAATTTTTTGAGGATGCCATGATTACTCTCCTAAATTTTTAAATCTAGTCTCTGACCTTCCTTGAAGATAAAATGTGAGATTATTTCTGGACCAAAGGAAGACCCAATTCCATCATAAGTGTAACTTTAAACCCCAAAATGGGTGACCCATCCATCTTTATGGCCAACTATGTTGACTATTTAGAGATGGAGTGATGAAACAACTACTTATTGCTACAGAGACTAACAAGTCTACTCTTTGGATTTCCATGTTAGTAAAAAGCATAACTACAGAATCTGATTATGTTGCCTCCTCTCTATATACCTTTTAACATTCAAGAATGCCAAGCAATGATATTACCACTAGTCACCAAGGGACAACCCCTTTTCTTCATTTCCTCTCTTTTTAATTAATTAATAATTTCTCTTTGGAAGAAATTGAAGAGTATATAGGAAACAATAGTGTATAAGGATACAAAGCTAGCTAGCTAGCTAGGGGTGGCATTTGATTTTCAAACCTCATCATTTTTATCATTCATTGATAATTTTATAGGATCAATCACTCTCATGTTCTCTTCTTTTGTGCGGGGAGTGGAGTGCGGTAATGGTGCAGTGCGGTAAAATTATTAAAAAATGTGGTGAACTATGATAAGTTGTGGTAAGAGTTGTGATAGGTGGGAGTTGGTGACCAGAGAGAATGTGAATAGTAGAAGTGAAAAACGAGGAGAGAGAAAATGGAGAAAATATATTATTAATGATTATGATAAAATTTGATGATGTGTAAAAAAATATTAAATAGTATATTGAGTTGTGGTACCGTATCGCACCGTATAAAAGAACAGATCTGATATTTAAATATTGTTTTCGTCGTTGTTTTTACTATACAAGTATTTTAATGGGATTTGTTGTCCAATGTATGCATTAAGACCAGACTATCTATTGTAAGAGTTTTAAAAAGAAGTATACATCAGTTACTTTAGCAACTTCATAGTATGAGGAATTTTGGTTTGAATCGTCATTCCATTGATTTTTCTATTTCAGGCAAATTTAAAACAAGAAAGCCCAGGTATTTGTTTTTTTTTTTCCCAGGTATGAAAGACCTCTTTCTTGTTCGTCTCGATTCTCAAACAAAAGCGTAAAATCTTATTTATTTATTTATTTTTACCATTATTATAATCTTTTGTGAGATTCTATGATTTATAGTGATAATTGTCTAACATTCGATAGTAAAAACTATAAATTTTGTGTCGTATTTAAGACTGAATATTGTAAACAACAATATTTCCAACATGGGTTTCATTTTCAAGACATCCACAGTGTTACTACCTCTGTTTTGTTTTATCTGTCGCCTAGAAAATTGTGGTAAAAACTTTGATCGTTAATATCTTAACTTGTATAATGATTCATCATACAAAATTGATATCATTAGATTCGTAATTAAAAATACTATTAAAAAAGTATAATATTATATTTTTTATATAAAAGTTTTATATTAGAAATTTAAAAATTGGCATAGAAAACCGTAAATGACAGATAAAAAAGAACGGAGGGAGTATTTTATTGTTGGACTCAAATCCGGGTTTCTTGTGTGAGAGCCGATCGCATCTAACTAGTTAAACTACAATGGATTTGAAGCATTATATAATGATAAATTCTAACATAAGACGGTCTTATGATAATATTAATATAAGGCGGATCGTATATATGTAATTCACGGGAGTTTCATTGCACATTTGCTCAAATGTTGTCTTGCATATTCATTGATTTCATGATACTTACAACATGTAGCAATGAATCCTATCCATATTTAACATTTTGGTGCATGTTACTCATACATAAATTAGAAGCATTACATAATACTTACCTCATGTAGCAATATCAACTAATTGAGGGAGAGAAAGAGAAGTACAACTCAAACACCTTACTTTATTATTATTATTTTTAAAATAGTGCATTAAAGAGCTTAATAATTGTATGAAGAAATTAAAGATAAACTTGAGGTGTTAATTTTTGTCTGTTTGTACTCATCATCTTATAACTTATTTTATTACATTTTTTTTTGGTGTGAATTGCAAAAGATCCGTCATCATTATTTGCATCACTAATCCAGTGCACATTCATAATCATGGATAAGCAACAAAAGATTTAAATGCTCCTTATGAAGCCTCTTAATTAATTCGTATTTAAACGGACAAGTAGTGGTGAAAATAAATAGTGCTTTCAAATAAATGGAGCTACTTGACCTAACTCTTGTAATGATAGTTACTCCCGCCTCCCCAAATTATGTGTTACTTTGGACACAATTTATAAGACTAAAAAAACTTTTCATATGCATTAATTTAACACATTGGAAATGTTGAAAAGTTGAATAAAATAGTAAATAAAAAAGGGAAAAGGTGAATAAAAAGGGAAAATTGAAGAAAAAGATGTAATTAATAAAGTTAATTTGATAAATTAATAATTAATGTGTTATTAGAAATATATAAAGTGACATATATTATAGGAAAAAAGAAAGTTAGTTAGAGTGACAAATAATATTGGAAGGAGGGAGTATAAAGTATGTTTAGCCAATTTTTACGCTATCTAACCATTAATTATTGGATATATATAGTAATCTCAAATAGAAATTTAGCATATATAATTGGATTGTTGTGAAAAATATTTTGTATATGTATATGGCAACGTTTGTATAAAAATACAATCGATGTAGCTTTTGTAACCGGTGAATACATAAAGTCAAAAGTAATATTCCCTCCGGCCAAAATTAATTGACATTTTGACTAAATTTTGATCGGTAATTATTTACACATTATAATGAGTTTCAATATGAAATTACATCCATTGTAATTTTTAGTAAAATATCATTCTAATGACGGTAATTTCACATTGTAACTCATTGTAATTTGTGAGTAATTAACGGTTAAAATTTAGTCAAAATGTCAATTAATTAAGGACGGAGGGAGTCGTTGATTGTTATGAACAAATGAAGTATGGGAAAGATATTGAGAGCTACAATGTGGCATGAATTGTGAATGAACTCTTTAATAGTAGTTGATTTTTTTTACTTAGCATTTTTGAATTTTCCATGTTAATGTAATGATAATTAAACATTTAGATTTAGTAGCGAAATTATGATATTATCCCTATGATATTCATGAATTTTTACCCAAATAATATAAAGATTAAACTTTAATAATCTTAAGTCACCGAAATTCTGGTATCATAGTTATTAGAATCTCGATTCTGATCTACGATCCTACGATTTTATGGCCTAAAATCCTCGATGCGATTCAATTATCTGTATTCCAATCCACGATCCTATGTGGGTTAATTCCGATCCTAAGTACTCCACGGACTCAAGTTAGGATCTCGATTTTAACAACCTTGTCTAGTATACAAAATCCTGCTAATCATTTATACGCATTACATTAATGGTCAAAAGATGTTACTTGTATATAATTTCATATTAGCTATTGATTGAAGTTTTGTGGTTGACCTAATTCCACCATCTATTTTCATCATGAAGATAACCATCATGGCAAAAAATGTAAGTTTTTTTTATTTTATTTTTTATCATGTTATTGAATATCGTTCCTTTATCATCAATTTGTAAAACTTACTTATAGCTATATATAATTATAGCTACAGTTGATAATTATTGCATGTAATATGTATTTGTGCGGGTTGTTTGCATTTTGAACCCCGAAGTATAGGGATATTTATTTTCTGGACCCTTGGTTTCCATTATTTATTTTTGAGACCCTAAAGTTTACGAGTTAAATAAAAAAGGACCTTAAAGTTTGTAGGTTGAAAAAAAAGTCCGTGTACCATTTTTCTCTTTCTCCTCATGTTTGAATTTATCTCACAATTAACGTCAAACTTCAGGACTAAGGTTAAAACTAATATTAAACCTGCAAATACACCTCTCTTATTCATGTTGAAATTATCTATACCCTAGGTATTTCAGGGTCTAATTAGTTACGATATGAATAAGAGATGCATGTGTATTATAGGTTCAATATCAGTTTTAACCTTACTCCTAAAGTTTGACGTTAATCGTGAGATAAATTCAAACATAGGAAGAAAAAGAAAAACAGTATACAGGCCTTTTTTTTTCAACCTACAAACTTTAAGATCCTTTTTTATTTAACCCATAAACTTTAGGGTCCCAAAAATAAACATTGAAAACCAAAGATCTAAAAAAATGAAGGAAAATTGGAATCTAATAAACCAAATTTTGGGTCCATTTTGATCTAGCAAACTAAACTTACCTTTTTTCTAATGGCATACCATACTTAACATTATATTTTTTTGATTGAACCTGAGTCAGATTGGGAGAGGACTGTCAAGTCATAAAACACAAGCTATCAACATTTTTCTTTTATTTTTTGGCTATAAAACAGTCCACCTCAGCACAAAAAAATTCAACGTCATTTTTCCGGTGACCGGAAAGTGGTGGAGGTTCAATCAAAAAAAATATAATGTTAAGTATGGTATGCTATTAGCAAAAAGGTAAGTTTGGTTTATTAGATCAAAATAGACCAAAAATTTGGTTTATTATATTCCAATTTTTCAAAAATAAATACACCTATACTTCAAGGTCCAAAACATAGAAAAACTCATATTTTTGCCCCATAGTTACTCGGCGCATAAGATATACTTAAATTCTTATCTTTTATTAATATTGGTTAATCAAACAGGTTCATTTTATTGAAGCCATCCGTGTATGATATTGTATAGTTATGAGATTATATAGTCTTGACTCTTGTCTATCCACAGTAATAATTAAAATAACTATTTTACTTTGAACCTTATTTGAGTAAGGTTTACAAACTCGTACGGGACTACATGCTATAGTCCCATATATAGTTAACTATAAATACATAAGCAAACTTTTACAAACAAATAGATATATAAGAAATTTTCATAAATATACTAAAAATTGTCCCAAACAAATGAAAAAAAAAGGAAAAGAAATGGAAAGAAAAATGTACATAAATTTTGAGAAGAAAGAAAGACAGGAAAATGATTATAATGATGATTACTGCCTCAAGTAACGTAGTCTATGGGGGAATGCCATTCTATTACTTCCGACAAAGTGAATCTTAAATCTTGATTAACCCAACTTCCTTTTTTTAAGAAAGAAAATAATTTAGGTGATTATTTACCATGATTAGTTTTGTCATTATACCTTTTTTTACTTTCTTTAATTTTGTCATCTTCTCCTACATTGCCATTGTATTTTATTTTCTCTTTATGTTCTTTTTTCCCAAAAAAAAAAAAAACCTCAAGGACATGATAATAACTAAAGAGTGAAGACTCACTGTTGAAGCTAATGATTATATTCGAAGGATAATGTTGAGCGAGCAACAATTCACATTTTATTTAGGGGTTTAACTTGAAAATTTGCGAAACCCAAAAACATATATGACCAGTACTACAAATTGTGTTGATGCAAATTCTTGATTTGATTTTCAGTGATGTTTTGGTTTTCTTTTTTCTGTTTTTATTCTTTGCAATATTGTTGTATTGTTGGCTTGATTTGTTGTATTTGAACTTTTCTTTATGAAGTTTGAACTATTAGGGATTAGGTTGTTTTACATTCAAACAACATACTGGAAGAATAACTAAAGGAAGAATTTGAATACAAAAATTTGAATATGAAAAAACTCAAATCAAAGAAAACCAAGAGGAATGCACTAATCTAAAAGTCACAAAGTGTTGGAGATTCTCAGCATAGTATCTTTTTTGTGGTGATACTTTGATAGGTACAATATGCCTTAAGCAACCAAGAATAATAAGAAGGGCAAAACCATAAACTAGGGCAAATACACACAAATAACTGAAGAAAGTAAAATCCCCTCACGCCTGGTAGTGCCACATTCGTGGCAATGGGCATGGTCAGTTGGTGTCAATCGACATGGTCGTGCCCACGAGTATGACTGTTTATATTTCGGTCCGGACCGGTTGATCCAATAAGACCGGACCAAACCCGGACCAAATGGTAACCGGTCCGATCTTCGGTCCAAGTTTTTTATGTTTTCATGTTTCGGTCTAGGTCGGTCAAAACCCGGAAAACCCAAACCCGGACCGGAAACCCAATTTATTATAAAATTTAAATTTATTCAAAAATATATTCATGATTTTATAGGCACTAATCACGCATATCAAAATATTATCACCTAAAAAGTATATTATATTCTAATTTAATAGCCCCTCCCCTTAAAATTTGAAAGCTAAATATTTTGACATATCTTTATCCTAGTTTAACTTTGTATAAATTCACGTAAATGGTAATTAAATTTTAGCCCAACTTTTTTTTCGATTTTTGCTAGCCAATGGCTTAAAAGTTCACAAAATACAGCAAAACCGCAAAACAATACAGCAAACAACTCACTCCAAACGATACATGTCGACGAAAACTGCTAAACATAAGCAATACAACGAAGATTTACTACAACCCAAAAAAACTCTCATTCGACAATAATTTTCATTGGGTTGGTCCGGTATGGTCTTTGGTCCAAGCGGATTATGTATGATGCCTCTAAAAATTGTATCATTCCTGTTTTTCCAAAGTGTTCAAAGCAGGATAGCACCACGATTAACTTTCTCTTCACCACCATTATTTTTCCAAAAATTGATCAACCTCGGAAATATTGGCCCCGAATCACTCGGGGGCCTAGAGTCTAGCCAATTATGTTGATTGGCTAACTCCAAACTCGCTTTGCAAAATAACAATCCCAGAAAATATGGTCATTAGTCTCAATCTCCTTCTAGTATGTAGGGCAAAGTGGGTCCCACATACATATGTATGATGTTGAATAGTTGGTAAAAGTTACTACAAACGAAAATCCCACATGGATAGAATAATATAGATTCTAATTCTTAAGAGAAATAAATAAGTTGCTCTTAATTAATGTCTCATATTGAGAGAATATTGTATTCTCTAGCTCTTTATAAGTTAACGCACACGTGGCGTGGGTTGTAGGGCACTAAAGGCGCTAGAGGTGCTTTTGACGCTTATTAGGTGCATTTGGCACATGAGCTTGAATCAAAGGAACAATTATAACAACCTGATCTTTTAATTTGATTTATAATAATCATTTTTATTATTACAATTAACATATTTTGATGGGTGGTTATTGATAGTTTTGCAACTGTCGTTAACAGTTTTTCATAACTGTTATCATATCCTTATTATGTTAATTGGATAACAATCACAGATAGCCATTTGAGGAGATTGATGATTATATATTCGCCAATCCAGAAAGCTTTGTTTTATCCTGGAAACAGGAATATGTATGAAGAGAAAATCTTGTCTTAAAGAAAGTGATTTCATTCACACCTCGAAGCATCAATCCATCCCAGAATTTCTAACACATGCTACTTGTCGTGCCTTGTCTCCATTGGGCTCAACATAAGTGCAATGTTCTCCTACTTAGATACCAATGTTACCCTTCACTATTCACCACACATCCACACACCAATAAATCCTCTATTGCACACACCCGACCTTTTAGATAAGGTCACTTGAGATCCTACTTGACCTCTCATTACTACCTCTTCCATGCTCCCACTTAGATTGATTGTTACCCTGCAACTTTGACAGACAAAAATGCTTGTTGCCAAACTCAAGGATTGATAATTTCTCTTGGGAACTTTACTTTTTGTTGAACATGTTGATTTTCCATGTAGTTTAGGTGTCTCAAGACCACTTCTTCTTAAACCCTCACTCGATTCTCGATCATTCCTTCTAAGAGTAACAACTGAAGTTGTTCTCGTTTCTGATTCCTTTTAACTTTTGAAAATCTAATATCCCTTTGTCAAAGATGTACAACTGTGTTAATACAATCAATGCTAGAATATAACTTCCCCATTTCCCTAGCATTCACCAATGCCCCCTTTTTTGACTCGCTCTTGTAACGCCATGACCCCTCTCGGGCCGCAAATATTATCGATAACAGTTTCGAGGACCGCTGACTAACCCCACAAATCATCGGGAGTCTTTCCGACGTGCTTCGTCCTCCCTCACACAATGCCTTGGAAAACTTCCCAGGAGGTCACTTACCAGAGACTACTCCTAGCCGCACGCTTAACTGAGTAGTTCCCAACGGATGAGGTACCTTAAAAAAAAAAGTGCACCTTAGGGCCTGTAAATTTCATGGGTATCTTGAGATAAGGTAAATGATGAATTTTGGTAATATTTGGTAACTTTTGGTAATTTTTGGTAACTTATGGTAACTTTGGGTAAATTTATATGGGTAAATTTGTGTTTTAGAAATAAAAGGAAAAAATGAAAAAAAAAACCTAGTTTACACGTGTCATGTGATTTTCGATAATTTTGGTAACTTTCGGTAAATTTTGGTAACTTTCGGTAACTTTCGGTAATTTATGGTAATTATTTATGATAATTTAGTGATATAAATAGTCATTTTGTTTGTATATGCTTGTGATAGAGTGAGACTATTCATAAGACCCAAGAAGAGGAGGTTAGAGATGAGTCGGTGCTTGTAGATGCTTGTGATCCCGACACAGGTGATCGTTAAGTGGACGATAACCTAGAACATGGATCCTTTTGTTTTGATTTGGGAATTGATCTTCTTGGTGTTCAAGAGGTCTCTCTAGCTTGAGGTACTAAAACACAAGTTAGGCAAAAAAGGAAGGAGAAAGCTTCATGAACAAATTAGGTCTAGTGAAGGAAGTAAAAATTTTTGAAGGAGAAGAACCAGGAAAACAAGTCTATGATGCCTCCTAATTAACTTCATTATTGTTGGTTGTATTATTATCTTTTACGTTGTTCACTATCAACCGTTTGGTTGTAGTTGTTTTTATTTTGTATCTCGACTGTTTGGGTTTTTACCCTTCCAATAATAAAAAAATTAATTTTAAAGCCCAAATGACATTCGGTGAATTTAAACAATTCAAGTGGTTACTCTGCTATGGAATACTAGCCCAAATGTTGGGGCCGCAGGGTGGGGGTGGGGTGACAACGTAACTTAAACATATAAGTTGCAAGACTGTTTAGAAAGTAATGGAAGAATAGGACGAGAGTGTGCACATTGGCAATGAATTGGTAGCACGCAAAGTAACGAAGATCGACATGGCATTGGCTTTTTGAAAACTGACAACCTTAAGAAAACAATGAGTTATTTCAATAAGAAATTGAAAAAAAAAAAGAAAAGAAAGGTACATCCTATGAAAGAATAGGAGGTTTATGGTCATATGAGTGAGGTATTTGATTGGTTGAGAGATTCTTAACTTTTTTTTTTTTTCCCTTCTCTTGCGTTGTTGTTCTATGTTAAGTTGTATTTTCCCTAGTTACGTTGATGCTGCTTCATTGTGCCAAACCAATTCTAAGCTTTGTTTATTAGCTTTTTAAGAGCTTCCAATAATCGAAAAATGAAAGCATTTGACTATTGAGCATCATCAATGCCGAGGAGAGGCAATATATGTGTGACAACTTAGCTCCCTCGTCTGGCAAAAGGTTGTATAGATATCATTCGGGAGCTAGATCAGTCACAACATGCCATGTTACCTGACTCACCCCCCAATCAGATATATCTTGCTAATGTGAGTGGTCTTATCCCAAAAGGAGAAGAAATATTAAGGGTTTTTGGATGTTAATATACTAAATTTTTGGGGTATTGGACAATAATATATTGAACTTGATTTTGGACAATTATACACTGTACTTTGATGGGTGTTAAATACGATTTCGATAGTGGCTGACTTGGTGACAATCCTATGTAGCATGTGGAGGAGATGAATTGATCCAAAAATATTTAAATTTATGATATGTCAGCTAATCTACACATAAGCAAAGAGAAACAACTTTGAACAGAGTAAAAAAAAAACATAAAATCATATTTGTTTAAAAGTGTTCCTGCTGGAAGATTGTTGTAGTTGTATAAAATCACCTTGTGTAGATTAGCTGACCTGTCATAAATTTAGATATTATTTAGCCTATTCATCTTCTTGGTCTGCCACGTTAGCTCGTCACTAAGTCCGTCACCGTCGAAATTGTTTCAGGTGCATTATTGTGCAACACCCCTCAAAGTTTAGTGCATTATTACCCAATGTCAAAATTCAGTGTATTATTGTCCAGTATCTCAAAAGTTCAGTATATTAGCATCCAAAAATCCAAATATTAATCAAGTTGGCAATCACCTCTATTTTTCAAAATTTTTTAATTGTTGATGAAAATAAAATTTGTGGGTTGATGTATATGTCGTGGACAATTTGATACTTTTTTCTTTACTATTGATCTTTAAAATTTACATATAATTACCCCTAAAAAAGGACCTCAAATAAACTAGTTAACTTTACCAGTTAATAAAAAAAATAAAAAATGTGTGTGGTCTTAACCTTGTATTCACAAGTATGTTTCAGATGATGATGCATTTTTAAAATTGACAATATAGTAGTTAAACTATTAGGATATATTTGTTAAATTTCAATAGTTTGCTTTACAATTAAGGATTATGGGACGATAATACACATCATTTTAGGGATATTGGACAATAATGCACTGAATTTTTTTTCTGGACTCTAATACACTGAACTTTGAGGGTATTGGACAATATAATAATTCATCTGGAAGAATTTTGCTAGTGGTCCTACTTTGAGGAATTGTTTTTCTTCTTTTTTAATAAATTTTTGTTACCATGTAAGAAACTACACATAAGTAGAATGACTAATACATATTATTTTTAAAAAAAGAAGAAAAACAACACCTGAAAGTAGGACAACAACCGCGTCAACCACCAACAGAATTGTTCCGGGTGCATTATTGTCCAATACCTTCAAAGTTCAGTGTATTATAGTAAAAAAAAAAGGTTCAGTGCATTATTGTCCAATACCCCTAAAGTTCAGTATATTATCGTCCAAAATTTTCTTTTTTTTTTAATTGTTTAGCTTTATGCTTTAACCATCTTATAATTTTCTATTTTTTTTTTGGGAAAAAAAGCAAAACTTGACAATACCAAAGGGAACCTCCAACATAAGAGATCTGAGATTACAATCTAAGAACTCTTAATCAGAGTTGTTAAGGTTAATACCAAGCACGTAATCTCTACCTTTGTGATATTTAATCAACCTTTTAACGAGAAATAAAGTATCTCTTCTAGCTCTATACAAAATCGTATGTACATCCAAATTTTTTCTTCCAAAACTTATCTTATTTGGCCCTAGAATGATTCAATTTTCTATTTTTTTTGGAAAGTTGTTAATGTTGTTTCGTTCAATTTAGAGTAAGTTGGATAGAATTGTTGGAAATATTTCAAGAGTATAAGACAATTATATAGCCTAAAGAATAAAGTATATCAAGTATAAGGATCATATATAAGTGAAACAATAAGAATATGATCAACACGGGTGAAACAGGAAGCAACACGGGTCGTGTTGCCTTCCAGAGAGCAAGGAAACAATTCCTGGGCTCAACACGGGTCGTGTTGAGCCAACACGGACCGTGTTGAATTCAACACAGGTCGTGTTGATTGCCAGGAATGTTTTAAATGCTAACGGCTATATGATTTCGTGTAATTAGTTTTTGATATTATAATTAAGCACGATTATAATGATATTCCAACAGCTATATGACTTGACTTGGTCAAGGTCATATTAAGTTTGTGATCCTCCATTAAAGACACTTGATTGTCCTTTGACTAGGGCATCCTAATTGTGTTGGTATTCTCCTATAAATAGGAGACATCCTAGGCTATTTGAGACACACCAATCTAAGCAATCACATCTTCATTCTTGTCTAGACTGCAGCTATACTTGAGTGATTCAAGAGAGAAACTATTATTCTTGAGTGTTTACAAGTGCTAAGTTTTATCCCTTTGAACATTTACGGTATCGTAAATAGTTCTTAAGGAAAGTGAGTATTGAGCCACAACTCTTAGCGTTATCCAAGCGAGTGTTCATTGTTTTATATACCCGTTACTCCCTTTCCTCCAACAATCTTAAGAACTATTTAGGAATGGTCTCGCTACGTGATATGTCTAGCAACTTCCAAAAGCTAGAGCGCTTTGAAGGAGTGGATTTCCGACGTTGGCAAAGCAAGATGCATTTCTTGCTAACGACTCTCAATGTGGCATATGTGCTTAACATTGAGATTTCTCCCAAGGTGAATCAAGAACCTTCGGCCGAGAAGGTGACAACCGAGGAGTCTCCAAAAGAGGATGCAATCGTCAAGATGTCCACGGGAGTTGGAAGCAACGATCAAGTAAAAGGGTCCGTGGAAGATGCGGAGGCTACTCGGCAAAGGCTTAAGATGGAGAATGACGACTACATTTGTAGAGGATGCATTCTCAACTGGAGTAGCGACACCCTCTTCGATGTGTATCAACATGTGGAGACGGCAAAGAAGCTTTGGGAGATGCTTGAAGCTAAGTACATGTCGGAAGATGCGTCAAGTAAGAATTTTCTTGTTAGTCAATTCATGAAATTTAAGATGGATGATAATAGGAAAATTCTAGACCAATTCCATGAGATTCAACGTATTTTAAGTAACTTCAAGCAACACAATTTGAATATGGATGAAACCATAATCGTATCCTCTATTATTGACAAGCTACCTTCTTCTTGGAATGAAACTAAAAGGGCTCTCATGCACCGGAAAGAGGCTATGTCTCTTGAAGGTTTGGCTAACCATCTTCGGATTGAAGAGGAGTTACGCCTACAAGATGGTATCAAAGAGCAATCTAAAGTCCATATAGTGCAAGAGAATAAGGGAAACAAGAATAAGAACAAGAGCCACAACAAAACTAGCAAGGGAATTCAAAAGCCTAAGCAAGTTTGTTGGGAATGTGGCAAACCGGGGAACATAAAGAGAGAGTGTTACCAATGGAAAAAGAAGCATGGTCTTTTGAACAAAGATACATCTAAGGGCAAGAGTAAGGAGAAGGAACCCAATTCCTTCGTGGCCATGATTAAATATCACATTAACATGGTATCCGTTGGTTGTAATGATTGGTACATAGACTCGGGTGCGTCAAGGCATGTTTGCGTTGACAAGAGTTTATTCAAGACTCTCAAACCGGTAGATGATGGTGTGAAACTCTACATGGGCAATAACTATCCGGTCAAAGTTGAAGGCATTGGGCAAGTGGAACTTGTTTTCACTTCCGGTAAATCTTTGCTTTTAAATGATATGTATTTAGCTCCGGAAGTATGTAAGAATCTTGTATCCGGTTATCTCCTTAGCAAGTTTGGTTTTATGCAAGTTTATGATGGAGATAATTATGTACTTTCCAAGGGTGAGACTTTTGTAGGGAAGGGATATGCTTATGGGGGGATGTTTAAATTGAATGCGAAAAGTAATAAAGATGGCATGATTTCCGCTTATATGCATGTGTCTACTTTGAATAAGTTTTTTCTATGGCATGCTAGATTAGGACATGTGAACTTTTCAAAGTTGAAAGAAATGTCTAATCTTGATTTGATTCCTAAGTTGAATGATAAGATAGAAAAGTGTAAGACATGCATGCTTAATAAAATCACCAAAAGTTCATTCTCAAGTGTAAAAAGAACTTCTAAATTGCTTGATTTAATTCATAGTGATTTAGGAGATTTTCATAGTACACCTTCAATAGGTGGTAAGAAGTATTATGTGACATTCATTGATGATTATTCTTGATATTGTCAAGTTTATCTTTTGAGTTCTAAAGATGAAACACTTGAAAAGTTTATAGTTTACAAAACTAGAAGTGAACTTCAATGTGAGACCTTGATTAAAACTTTAAGATCCGATAGGGGAGGGGAATATTATGATCCAAAGTTTTTCCAAGAAACGGGCATTGTTCATGAGACAACCGCCCCGTATACACCACAACAAAATTGGGTTGCGGAAAGGAAAAATAGAACTTTAAAAGAAATGGTGAATTCTATGTTGTCAAACTCCGGTTTAAGTAATGGATTTTGGGGTGAAGCCATGTTAACAGCTTGTTATATTTTGAATAGAGTTCCATTCAAAGGGAATTCTAGTACCCCATATGAGTTATGGAACAAAAGAAAGCCAAGTCTTAAGTATTTTAAGATTTGGGGTTGTAGGGCTATTGTAAGAGTCCCGAAACCTAAGAAAAGAAAATTAGGTGAAACAGGAATTGAGTGCATCTTTATAGGCTATGCTCAAGATAGCAAAGCTTATAGATTTTTGGTGGTTGAGCCAAATGAGTACATTTCGGTGAATACCGTAATGGAATTAATAGATGCAATTTTTGATGAGACTAGGTTCTCTTCAATTCCTAGACCTAAAGAAGTAACTCAAGATATTGTTCCTCTAATTGAGCCTCAAGATGAAAATCATGAGGGTATATCCATACAAGATGATCTTTCAACTCATGAGGTTATTCATGATGAAGAAGATGAAAGTATTGAGTTAAGAAGGAGTAAAAGATCAAGGAAACCAAAAGACTTTGGTTCGGACTTCTATGTTTATTTAGTAGAAGGTTCAAGGGACTCAGTTGAAAGTGAGACCCTATGTATGTACAACATAGATAAGGATCCTAAAACTTTTAAAGAAGCTATGCAATCTCATGATGCTTCTTTGTGGAAAGAAGCGGTACAAGATGAGATTGATTCAATAATGGAAAACAATGTTTGGATATTGGTTGACCTTCCTCCGGGAAGTAAACCAATTACCTCTAAGTGGATCTTTAAAAGGAAAAGGAAAGTAGATGGTACCGTCGAGAGGTATGAAGCTCGTTTGGTTGTAAGGGGCTTTACTCAAAAGTATGGTATTGACTACTTTGATACATATGCACCGGTGGTTAGGATAGCTTCAATACGTGTATTGTTAGCTTTAGCTACTATCCATAAGCTAGTTATCCATCAAATGGATGTCAAAACGACATTCTTAAATGGAGAACTAGAAGAGGAGGTGTATATGGAACAACCCGAAGGGTTTGTTGTTGAAGGTCAAGAAAAGAAAGTTTGTAAACTTATAAGATCCTTATATGGACTTAAGCAAGCACCTAAGCAATGGCATCAAAAGTTTGATGAAGTAGTGCTTTCAAGTGGTTATAAGATCAATGAATTGGATAAGTGCATGTACTCTAAGTTTGAGAATGGAAAAGGGGTGATTATATGCCTATACGTTGATGATATGTTGATCTTCGGGACTGACATGGAACAAGTTAATAAGATCAAAGAATTTCTATCCTCAAAGTTCTCTATGAAGGACATAGGTGAAGTGGATGTAATTCTTGGTATTAAGATCATTAGAAATAATGATAAGATAAGTTTATCTCAAGAGCATTACATTGAGAAAATATTGAATAAGTTTGGAGGTGATAAGGTGTATTCGACAATGACACCTTATGATCGAAGTAAGACACTAGAGAAAAATTTAGGTTCTCCGGTTAATCAACTTGAGTATGCTAAGTTGATTGGAAGTCTCATGTATGCTAAGACAAGTACAAGGCCAAACATTGCTTACGCAATTGGCATATTAAGTAGGTTTACAAGTAATCCGAGCAATATACATTGGTTTGCAATTCGGAGAGTATTAAGATATTTAGCTGGTACTAAAAGTTATCAACTCACATATAAAGGAGAACCTTCGGTATTAGAAGGTTACTCGGACGCGAGTTGGATTAATAAAGGAGATTTCTCCTCTACCAGTGGATGGGTGTTCCTTTTAGGAGGTGGAGCAGTTTCTTGGGGTTCTAAGAAACAAGCTAATATAGCGGATTCCACTATGTCTTCGGAATTAGTAGCATTATATGCTGCTTGTAAGGAAGCGGAATGGTTAAGGAACTTATTGTTGGAAACACCGGTTTGGTATAAGCCAATGGCTCCAATCACAATTCATTGTGATAGCAAAACTACTCTTGATGTTGTGTATAGTCATGTTTATAATGGCAAGTCAAGGCACATTGGTTTGAGACATGCTTATATACATCAACTTATAAGGGATGGAGTAGTGACTTCAAGATATATCAAGTCAAAAGAAAACTTAGCCGATCCTTTAACTAAAGGATTGTCTAGAGATTTGATAAAAGGTACTTCAAAGGGGATGGGTTTAAGTGTAGCTCAAATATCTACTAATCACAACAAAGACTCAACTTTATGAATTGGAATACCACCAATTTCTAAAGTTCAAATGAGTACGGAGTTGCTTAAATTAGTAGGAAGCATCAATTTTATCCCAAGGACAAGTGATGCTTAAAATCTGTAATGACAAGAGGATGAGTATTAGTACTCTTAATAGACTTTGTGGAAAGCCTAATTACAGGGGTGGTATAATTACAAAGTCTACCTATGTAAGTGTAATGTGTGGCCGCGTAAAGGAACCATGAGCTAAAGTTCCGAAACACTTATGAAGGATAAGGACACAAGGCCGGATAATAGTGTCAAGGTATTTACACTCAATATTTAAAATATATGTGTGTTATGAGTATAGTTGGTCAATATAAATCCAAAGTTCAAAGCTATGTCTACTTTGCGATTTGGACACAATTTTGGCTCATATACACTAATTGAAAAGTTCAAAGAGTAATCTACTTTTCATTAGGCATATGTTTGTGAGTTTCTCTGGTGATTATAAGTTAAGGTATATCTCAAATAGCGGGGGTATAAGCTCCTTAAGTAAAGTTATTTCAAGGGTTTTACATACACTTGAAATAGCGGGAGATTGTTGGAAATATTTCAAGAGTATAAGACAATTATATAGCCTAAAGAATAAAGTATATCAAGTATAAGTATCATATATAAGTGAAACAATAAGAATATGATCAACACGGGTGAAACAGGAAGCAACACGGGTCGTGTTGCCTTCCAGAGAGCAAGGAAACAATTCCTGGGCTCAACACGGGTCGTGTTGAGCCAACACGGACCGTGTTGAATTCAACACGGGTCGTGTTGATTGCCAGGAATGTTTTAAATGCTAACGGCTATATGATTTCGTGTAATTAGTTTTTGATATTATAATTAAGCACGATTATAATGATATTCCAACAGCTATATGACTTGACTTGGTCAAGGTCATATTAAGTTTGTGATCCTCCATTAAAGACACTTGATTGTCCTTTGACTAGGGCATCCTAATTGTGTTGGTATTCTCCTATAAATAGGAGACATCCTAGGCTATTTGAGACACACCAATCTAAGCAATCACATCTTCATTCTTGTCTAGACTGCAGCTATACTTGAGTGATTCAAGAGAGAAACTATTATTCTTGAGTGTTTACAAGTGCTAAGTTTTATCCCTTTGAACATTTACGGTATCGTAAATAGTTCTTAAGGAAAGTGAGTATTGAGCCACAACTCTTAGCGTTATCCAAGCAAGTGTTCATTATTTTATATACCGTTACTCCCTTTCCTCCAACAAGAATATCATAAACTTATTTGTTTTTAAAAAAGTTATTTTGAATAAAATTTTCATGAAAAAGTATACATACAGTGTTTGACTTACGTCTTCAAATTTTCGAAAAATATGTATAAATGCATAGTTGATATCCCATTTTGAATTGTAAAAACTTTTTCATTAACCCCTCACGCAAAAATTTCACCCAAGCTCAATGTTAAATTACGATCCCAAAATAAAATAATTTTCATCCATAAAAGCTAACCCAAAAGTGAGGAATTTGATCATCTTGGAAAAAAATACTTGTAGAAACTGTGAGAACCTCCAATCACTGCCGCTGAGGACCTCCCTCCAAGAGACAATAGAGAGTTTTGTTTAAAAGAACAAATTAGGGAAGTATCTTGTAAATCTCTAAAATACTTCCAGCATATTTTCAGAATAATATCTACTGATTATGATATGTATCTTTGCAAAATATCATACAAACGACAAGATAGTTTCTAAATAGACAAAGATAGAGAATCGACTCAAATATGGAAATGATCAACCATGCAAGGGAAGAGAAGAAGTAGCCGTTGTGGATGAACTCCAAGACTTATGAAAAAGCTCCAACTTCCTTCTTGGAGATTTAATCGATTTCAAGCAAGTAATCGAGTGTAGGAAATCTCGTGACATTTTTGAGTGTAGCCAATGAGTTCTTGGTGAATTATGTAGCCAGTAAGGTACTTTTAGTGAGGTGTAACCAAGGACCTTAGTGAGTTATGTAGCCAAATATGTTAGTGAGGTGTTGTGTAGCAGAGTCTTGAAGCACTAATGCTTTGTGAGTTTGATCTCCATTGTAATCGTTCATGTTCATCTCAAGCCTTGTCTGTGAGGTCCCTCAACAGAAACTTAATCTCAGTTTCTGTCCTTGTAAGCAGTGACCTCATTGTCCTGATTCTGCTGAGTTCCCTAACCTCCTTTATTTTTATTGTACCTCAAGCTTATCTAATAAAGAAATATTGTTCAGTTCAAACAAGTGCTATTAACGTCCTTGTGTTTATAAGTGCAGAACTCTGTAACAAATCTATTAACCCCCTTCTAGGTTTTTTTTAATTGGTATCAGAGCTGGTCCACTCAAAAAGAGACTAATCGCTTTGGTAAAAAGATCACAGGGGATAGTGAAAGTAACAAGGTGAGTCATGGGCGTTGATATCATTCATTCAACTATAAGGGTTATTCCTATGTCTTTCATCTGGCACAAACTTTGATGTACGTTTTCTGTAAACCTTTCATTGATCTAACTTACTTGTGGCATAAATTGAGGGGGAGGACCCTCTCTTAGTACTAACAAGTTTATCAAGTGCTGTAGGTTTCTAGACGAGCTCTAAAATATTCTAGATGTTGTATCAAGGGGAAGACTGTGGAAACGCATCTCACCTCTGAGGACCTCTGTCATCTTTCATGCACTGATTGAGGGGGAGCCAACTCATTAAAGTCCTCACTACTCAGTTTTGTCTTTCAAACAAAAAGGGGGAGATTGTAGAAATTGTGAGGACCTCCAACCACTGCCGTTGAGGACCTCCAAGAGACAACAAAGAATTTTGTTTGAAACAATAAGTTAGGGAAGTATCCCGAAAATCTCGAAAATACTTCCAGCATATTTTCAGAATAATATCTACTGCTTATGATATGTATCTTTGCAAAATATCATTACAAACGCCAAGATCAAAGTTTCTAAAGAGACAAAGATAGAGGATCGACTCAAATATGGAAAGGATCAACCATGCAAGGGAAGAGAAGAAGTAGCCGTTGTGGATGAACTCCAAGACTTATAAAAAGGCTCCAACTTCCTTCTTGGAGATTTAGTCGATTCCAAGCAAGTAATCGAGTGTAGGAAATCTCGTGAGCTTTTTGACTGTAGCCAATGAGTCGTTGGTGAATTATGTAGCTAGTAAGGTACTTCTGGTGAGGTGTAACAAATGACCTTAGTGAGTTATGTAGCCAAATATGTTATTGAGGTGTTGTGTAGCAGAGTCTTGAAGCACTAATGCTTTGTGAGTTTGATTTCCATTGTAATCCTTCATGTTCATCTAAAGCCTCATCTGCGAGGTCCCTCAACAGAAACTGAATCTCAGTTTCTGTCCTTGTAAACAGTCATCAAGGACCTCACTGTCCTAATTCTGCTGAGTTCCCTAACCTCCTCTATTTTTATTGTAGCTCAAGCTTACCTAATAAAGAAGTATTATTCAGTTCAAACAAGTGCTATTAATGTCCACGTGTTTGTAAGTGTAGAACTCCGTAATAAAACTATTAACCCCCCTCTAGAGTTATTTCAATACTCCATGAGAATTATACAACCAAACACACACTTTTATTATCACACCCTGATACCTCTAGGGCTGCCCCAAAATTATCTGAAAGTGATTTCAAAAATCAGTAATTGCTCCTATAAATTAGCACAAAGTTTCAGTATATTTCTTGCTCGCTCACATACAATATGAGAAAATTTTCCATGACAATGCAACCTGTTAATACAAGTAATTATTTTGAATCTCCCAACTCCCAAGTGATACTTTCACTATCCGGGGTATTATATTTGTAACCTTGTACCAAGAAAAATGCGTACTGATCCTCAATTCACAAGGGAAACAAAGAAAAACATGGGCAAGATCAGGACAAATGCACAAAAAAAAAAAAAAAGTTGGTGAGGGAATACAATCAATGGGGGCAAATTTGGTGGGTCGGTGTTACACTTTTTGGCAGTAAAAATGCTTATAATTTTACAGGGTTTATGACTGTATGTGTAAGAAAAGAGTGATGGGAGGATAAGAAGCAATTCCTCACCTTGAAATCATGTTGTTGGCCATTGAATCACTCCTCTTCATGAGTTATGACCTACTACTGTACCACTCAATTGCTTTTATTACAACAATAAAATCCCCCAAAATTTCCACCCATCAAAATTCTTCCCTTGCTCTCTCAGATTCTCACTAATCTTTTCTGTGAGTGGCTCTTGTCTAGAAGGGTGTCTGATCATAACACTTTCACACTGTAACAATACTTTTTCCCCCCAGCAGAAAGGGTCCCATGGTCTAGATTACGCATGGTGCACAGGATAACCCAAAAGGGTGTCTTCTGTAGTGGGGTAGAGGGTGTATATTAACATATTGCACTTCACATTGCACTCTCAAAAAGAAAAGAGGGCAATTCAAAAAGCTACTCCAGTATTATATTCACAGCACCCACAAAGAAAAGAGGGCAAAGATCAAATATTTTTTGTACAATTTTGTGGTTTGTTTATGAGAATTCTGAAAAGGGTGTAACCCTATTGTCGCTTTCTCTCTGTACTTTTTGGGAATTTTCTCTTTCATAAAGGTGGGGGTCATGGAATTGATTGATGTTCATAAGATTGATGAACTTCTTGCTGAGAGGAGCTTGCTCAGAGTTTAGCAGTTGGGGGTTGTGTAAAGTAAACTTCATTCCTTTCATTCAGTTCCTGTCTCCATTTCCAGAAGAACCCTTGGTTTGCCACTCAATCAATCATATACTACTTTTTCATCTTCAATCTTTTGCATTTGCTCATATTGTTATGCTGAATTTTTCATCATTCCAACCCACAATGTCTTCTGATATAAGTTAAATTACAAGCATTTCTGAGTATCTGGAGTGAACTGTGGTGTTCTTTTGGTGAATTTTGTTATACCCACATTAGAAATTATCTGTGTATGTGTGTGATGGAAGTTTGTTTGAGGAATGGTGATTGTAGTGTGAACACTGTTGTGGGTGTGTTTGATTTGGTTAATTGCTTGTGTAATTGAGCCTAGTTGAAGATCCTGGTTGAAACTAGCACTAGGGTCTGGTTTAGTAGGGTTTCCTTAGTGATAATGAGGAGGGGTTGCTTGCTAATTTCAACAGTTGGACCGCCATTAAAGCGGCGAAAAGGGTTGAGGATTAAACAGGCAGGCAGAGGATCATACAGAGGAAGTTAGATTAGGGAATTCAGGATAATTAGATTGCTGATTCGTAATTGTGTGGCAGATTGATATTTTGACTAACAAACCCGGGTGAAGCACGGGGGAGAAGTGTTTTTAGTTGGGGGGTTGGGGGTGTTAGGATTTCGGATTCGTGGGTGAGTGAAGAGGGAAAATGGCTACTCACCTACAACAACTGCTTCAGACCCTTTGTTGGGATAGTGAATGGGATTATGCAGTCTTTTGGAAGCTCAAGCATCATGCTCCAATGTGAGTGCCACTCTTAACTTAATGTTCAGTTTTTTCCTCCTCTAATTTGCTGGATTATTGTTGCATTATGGGTTTATGTTGAATGTTAGATTGTAGAAATCATGAATATGAAACTATCAACTATTCTGTTATGGTATAAGTAAGACGTGAAATTTTGTAAGTATGTGCATTAACATAGAACCGCATTAGCGGAACTATACTGGGGTCTGTTGTTGTTGTATGCATTAACATAGAAGCGGCCCATCACTATCTCTCATTGAATTGATAGCTTGCCAAATACCAATAAGGTAGGGGAAAAAGAGGGGGTTGGGTTGGGGGGGGGTGTTTATATCTCGGTTTTGGCAATTTGTTTAGATGTTTGCATATAAGAACTTTGAAAATTAGCGAAAACCTTTATCCAATTTATCGACAATGCTGGATCCTGTATCCCTGTCTGTGATGTTCATTTTCATAACTAATTGAAGTACTGCCTTGGCCTTGGGCAAGGTTTTTCTCGCTCTTTTTTTGGAACTCCCCTTTCAGACGAGGTTTGCTTTAGAATTTACTTGTCGAGAGATAAATGTTGATTGTCTAACTACTACCCAACAAAAAATAGATGACATTTTAGTGCTACATTTTGCAGTAGTTAAATTATATTCCAAATAAAGTTAGAATGGAAAATGACTGCTCGATGTTCAAGGCTATATATTGGAAATATGTTGGTTCCATCAAGCTATGTTTTATTCGTTTCCTTTCTTCATCGTCCTACGGTTCTGGGTTGCATCTATATAAATCAGCATGGTGATGTGCTCGTGAGTAATGTTTTCTGTTCTAAACTTGACCCAGGGTACTGACTTGGGAAGACGCATACCACAAGAATAACTTCAAACACGATGCTTCAGAGAGTAAAATCTCTACTGAAGCACTTGAATCCTTGCATGACGGTCACTTGGGACATGATCCTCTGGGCCTGGCTGTTGCCAAGTTGTCTTACCACGTTTATTCTCTTGGCGAAGGGTATAATTCTTCAAAAATGATTTTTCTATTATGGGATTTGTCTCTGTGGAAACTTATCCCACTGAACAACTCTAATGTACTTTTTGAACAGGATCGTTGGACAGGTGGCTGTTTCAGGGAAGCATCAGTGGATTTTTGCGACTGATTATATGACGGATCCCTGTCTTTCTCCGGAGGTTGGTTAATTTAGTTTGTTCATTATTCCTTGAATGTTATCGTTTTCCTTGTTGTTGTTTGTCCCCCTTCTTAACTGTTTTTACGCTTTTCAGATCTGTGATGGATTGCAAGCACAGTTTTCAGTTGGAGTTAAGGTATGATGTTTTGAAATTTCTATGGAATTTTCCATGACAAATGTACTTATTGTCATACATACAGAATTATTGGTTTCTGTATAATAGCTCTTGCTGACGGTAGATCGTATTTTTCTGCAGACAGTTGTAGTTGCAGCTGTTCTTCCGCATGGAGTTGTACAGCTTGGCTCTCTGAATGAAGTAAGATAGCTTTAACTTGGTTTCATTTTACTTTATGTCTTAATGCTCGATATGGTTTGCCATTGGGAAATTTGTCTATGTTTTATGCATATATTAAAAATCATACCTGATTTCAATAACATTAGCTAGACTAGTAGTAGTCTACGGCTCTACGCACAAGGGAAGACACTTTTTCTAAAATTTAAATGGCGAATTAGTTCTGTTTCCCTTAGTTATTTCATCATATCTAAATTGTTAGATCATTTTATACGCTCGTGTTGCAGCCCCTAATTATGCAACCTTTCAGCTCCTTTTATTCATATTTAACTAATTTAAGGATAACAGACAAAATTTCGAGATGTGCTGCTAGCAACTGTGCTGTAGAAACATTCACTCCCAGCATTTCATCATCCATTATCGCCTCATAATCTTTTTTTATTTTTTTATTGCTGGGCTTAGGTCAAAGAAGATTTCAAATTGCTGATTCACATCAGAGACTTATTTTCGTCACTTCAAGATTCTTCAACATTCCATGTTCAAAATCCAATGGAGTGCGACATGCAGAGTGTGTTGCAAATGGTACGGGATTCTCTTCCTATCTATTTTGTGCTTTTTTCCCCATCTGTCTGTCTTGGGCCTCTTAGCATCTTTGACTGAGCTCATTTTTATTGCAGTCAGATACATCTGCGGGAACTTTCAATCCAGATGTTCTTCAAGAATACATACTCGATGTGGACAGAGCTTTGAGTGAGCTCACATGCGTTAATTCCCCCTCAAAACAAAGCAATGATTTTTATGGGGCTTCGTTGCCAGGTGTCTATCTAGATGAAGCAATACTACTGAAAGAGAGAAATAGGCTCCCAGAGATTACTCACAATGTAAACCTGGTTCAGCCAGTATCTGGGATCCAAAATACAGGCACTATCGCTGGCCAACAAATTTGCTTATCTTCACAAAGTTGCCTTACAGCAAACAGTATTTCATATGATAAACTTTCTGCTGAAAAGTCTCGAGTTAGATCCAAGGATTCATCGACTTCAATTCCTTCTGTATTAAATGTCGAAGATTTCCCTTCTGAATTAAAACCTGAGAAGTTCGTGTCGTCTGAAGAAAATGCAGATTTTCTTCCAGGATTCGATTGCCTGGACGCCATGGACGAGTTGAACGCCTCCTTAATGTTCTCAGCAGGCAGTGAGTTGCATGAAGCTTTAGGGTTGCCTTTTGCAAAGAAGATCTGTCATCCACCTTGGGAGGCAGACAAGCTTGAAGAAGGTTCTTCTTCTCATATGCCACAGATTACAGAAAAGAGTCTGCTGACATCTGATTCTGGGCCCGATCATCTTCTAGAAGCTGTAGTAGCCAACTTTTGTCATAAGGATGTCGCTGTTAAGACCGCAGTGTCATTTTCGACATCTGAATCTATACTGACAACTGAAAAAATGCCGGAGCCTTCTATTAACACAAGGCCTTCATTCAGTTCATCCTACTACTCAATGGGCCCCTCCTCAGTTCTGGAGGGGACCATGCGACAAAACTGGTTAAATTCATTGGATTCCTGTAGCATTAGGCCTTCAACGAGTGCATGCAGGGACACATATTTGAGGCCAACTGAACCGGGGAAGACTAGCAAGAAGAGGGCAAGGCCTGGTGAAAACCCTCGCCCTAGGCCTAGAGACAGGCAGCTGATCCAAGATCGCCTCAAGGAGCTCCGGGAACTTGTCCCGAATGGATCAAGGGTAATGCTTCCGTGCATTTTATGGAAAACAAAGCTACCCACTCCTCTCTTTTTGATCTGACTTTTTTTAACTGACCTTTCACATTTCATATCATCTGTCACTTCACTATCCCAGTAACATATTGATTACTACATTTCTTATTTTACCCTTAACATTCATTGAATAAAACACCAAAAGTTGATTTGAATTATGGGTATTGAAGTAATTTCTTACTAACTACCCACAGTTTTTTGTGATTTTGGTTTTCCCCCACCACCCTCACTTAAAGAAATGGAGGGAGTACTTCATTTTGAATTGTTGTATTAAGATGGTTGGTTATATCTTTGCAGTGTAGCATAGATTCGTTGCTAGAGCGGACAATCAAGCACATGGCTTTCATGCAAAGTGTTACTAAACATGCCGACAAAATCAGCAACTGTGCTAAATCAAGGGTAAGAAGCAGCGAGCTGCCTTGACTTGTTTTGTTATTAGCTTTAACAGGACCAATCCCGTATTGAGTGTGGTTTATACTGTCTGTAGGGTTGCAGTAAGGAAACAGTAGGATCTGGATATGAGCAAGGGTCATGCTGGGCAGTGGAGGTCGGAGGCCATATGAAAATATGCCCGATTGTGGTGGAGAATCTCAATATGAAGGGCCAAATGCTAATAGAGGTACATATTTTTTTACTATTGTATTAACCGTTTCATTTTCAAGAACTTTTTCTCGTCTATGCAAAATTTGGGAAGATTGATTTGCACATTTGAGCTGGGTGGGACAGCCCGGGTTATGAAAGTTAATTGTGTGGATTTACAGATGTTATGTGAAGATTGTGACCATTTTCTGGAGATTGCGGAAGTGATCAAGAACTTAGGCCTTACTGTTCTTAAAGGCATGACAGATAATCATGGGGACAAAACTTGGATGCGGTTTGTAGTCGAGGTAAAACCTTGAGACTCTTATTAACTTAAAAAAAGAGCAAACATGGAAACACGATCCGAATAAAAAGTAAAACTATCACTGAACTGCAATTTTCAACAGAAACAATGAAACTGCAGAACTCTCTCAGTCGTATAACTGAAAACTAACTCTGTCAGAAAAAAAAGCTTAAAGATTTACTTAATTTATTGGTGCAGTGTCAGAGCAACAGGAACTTGCATAGGATGGAGGTCTTGTGGTCACTTGTCCAGATACTGCAATCAAAAGCAACTGCCTGATGGCCATTACTACTAATTCGGGGAGCGTTTTTTGATATCGCTGTGTGCAAATTCGTGAGTCGTTTATGATTTACTAGACCGAAGTTTATTCTGACTCAGGTTTCTTTTCGCTACATAATCAGTTGTAAAAAGCTATTGTGTGTGCATTTTCCAGTTTCTGGCTTGCATCCTCCCTTCAAGTTTACAATACAGTTTGATGAAGGGAATCTGTCTTTTCCGTATTTTCATTGTGAATTCTTATGGTCTTTTAGCTGTTGGAACTGAAAATGGTTAGCAATGAAAATCTACCGTGTGTTTGTATCATCTTTTCTTTGCCTACTACATTACCTGGATATGTATTGAGCTGTATATCAGAATATGTATTGAAAATCAGAACCCAAAGAAAAGGGCAACATGAAGTAAAGAAAAGTAGATGTATGAGATTACAGAATTCGAGCAAGGAGAGACGTAGAGTTTACTAGGTGGTCCAATTAACATGGATTACATTTATATTGGGGTTGAATTGTTAAGACTCGATGCGAGCTCAAAATGGGGAAGCGCAGAATGACCGTCGAGACCCATCTTCCTGAAAAAGGCTAAATATTCAGTAGCAGTGGTTTCCTTGTACAAAGGGGGGTTGGTTTCAGACAGGAAATCCTCGATGGGTCCATATGTTCTGTTTTTAGTGCTTGGATAGAAGAAACATGCTGCTGATACCCTCGGCCTGTTGTGTCCCAGCCTTACTCTGTGCTCCACACTTCTGAACTTGGCATTTGTTGTCAGCTGCATCAGTTCACATTTCACAACATACTGGGTCAAAACGTAAAATGCTACTGTCTTTTCCCTTTTTTCTTTTTTGGTGGTAAGGCCACATTCAAATCATTTTTTAAGGTCGTAACAAAGTGTGTGTGTGTTGTGGGTGGGGGTTATCGAGTTATCTTGGTGGGGCCCATACCTGCATCATATCGCCGAGATTGACGAGCAGAGCTCCCGACTTAGGTGGCACATCGATCCATTGTTTCCGGTAGAAGACCTGGAGGCCTCCGACGTTATCTTGGAGGAGAATTGTCATAAAAGACGGATCGCAGTGTTTGGTGGTACCTAAGGTTAGGTGTGGCTGGGGACAAGCAGGGTAGTAGTGACCCACCAAGTTTGCAGTTTTCATACATTCAATGTTGGATAGGTACTCCTTTGGAAGCCCTAAAGCCTCTGAAAGTATCTCTGAAATCCTCTCCTTCAGCTCCAGCAGATACTCCATATATCTGCTTGTTTCTTTCCTGCATCAAAAACACACTGTTATAACCAAAGTAACCAAGTTCATACCCCTTTTTCCAAACATTAAAAACATTATTTATTTATTTATTTTGTTGGAACTTGGAACCAGAGAAAGTGCTGCACTTGGTTGATTTAGACAGAGCAACCAGTTGCAAAACCAGAAGCCAAAACAGTACAGAGCTACAGAATGTCAAAACTGTTAACTGATGCTATATGCATGCCTTCTTCCTGTTCTTTCTTTTTTCTTTTATTTTTGTTTTTCCTTTTGTTCTCTATTAGGTACACAAGTAGTACTGTGATATCTAGACTACGTACATCCGACTCCTCTAAGTACTATACCTTAAGTTAGAGGGTTAGACCCCACACATCGCTCTTTTTTCCTTTTTTTTTTTTAATAAAAAAACAGTGCTTGTAGTGTGTAAGAATGGATATATGCATGAAACCACAATGAAAATCAGAGAGATGACTGACCTACAAATTGGTGGCAATTCCTCAGGGTTAAGATACCCATCGCGGTAGTCACATCCCAATGAATCTCTCCATGTAGCGGCTCGTGTCACCAACAGGTTCCCATTGCAGTAGTACCTGACTCTGCACTTCAAATCCCGTGAGTAGAATCGCGTCTTCTCCTCAGTAGGCTGCTCATGAAACCTCCTTATCCCTTCCAACACTTGTTCCATCACACTCGACGGAATCCCATGGTTGACCACCTCGAAAAACCCCCATGTCTCGCAGGCTTCCCTTACAGTCTCAACCAAACCACCACCACCACCACCACCATCTTGACTCAAATCCACCACCGGGAACTCAACCAAACCTCTCGAACCCTCACCCTCTTGAGAAGTGGTTGACAGGGTATCAGGAGGGTGGATGAAGAACCGGGGAATGCTGGCGATGCCAGAGTCAACTAGCCCTTTGACTCCGGCCTTGGTTCGATCAAATTCCACCACCTCTCCTGCGCGGTCATAGTCCTCGTCTTCTTTGTGGGTTGACATGAATGTTGTTGCCATTGTGTGTGTGTGTATGTATGTAGCTAGCAAAGAAAAGAAAACACAAAGGAAGCTAATCAAGGGTGAGTGGGTGAATATGTAAACCTTTGATTGTTAGGTTTTTGGTATATTAGGTATTGTTGGTTTGTTGCTTGTAAATATATATTATTGATAGAAGATGGGGTTGTTGAAGTAGAGGACAAACTGTGCCTTCTTAGGTTGGATAAAGATTTCAGAGCTTGATAAATGCTAAGGAGTAAGAAGGGAAGGAGGTTAGGCAAAAGGCCAAACTACATAATGACTATATGAGGTATATCCTCTTCTTGGATCTATCATAACAATGCTCCCCATGCAACTAGGTTCAGCTATAGCTAACATCATCCCTACCTTATGTATTATTATTATTTTTTTAATGAAAGGTAAACATATGGTCTATTACGTTATTATCTTAAGGTGATCACTAATCACCTTTTAGTTCTATACATTGGGACAATATAGCCTATTAACCCTGTAATTATCATATAGGGAGTGTGCTTGCAAATTTTTTTTTCCTAAACTTTCTTTGAAAAACTTTTAACTAAGTTTGACGGTGAAATAATGAATTTTGAATAGATTTTTAAACTCAACTAAATACTAAAAAGTGGTTGATCGACTTGAAAAAGTGGATCAATTATTCAAGAAATCTAACAACTTAACATTCATATATATATATATATATATATATATATATATATGTATATATATATATAAATATATATATATATAGGAGTGAATTACATGAACATGGACCTTATATGAGCATGTGAGCATCAAAGCCTTTCTGGCGGACATCAAGTATTATTTTCATAGACATCAAATATGAATGGTTTGATGCTCACATGCTCATATAAGACTCATGCTCATGTGATCTATTTCCTATATATATATTAATGCATCTTTCGAACTCACATATTTCGATCCTCACCCTTTGTGCCCAGATATACACACATTAATGCACTTATTAATATTACATAAATTTTTTTTAAAAAAATTAAATAGAATCAATTATAGGTTTCCCAAAATATCCTTATTAGAACTCACATATTTTGATCCTCACCCTTTGTACCCATTTATATATATATATATATATATATATATATATATATATATATATATATATATATATATTAACTTGTAAAAAAATTGAACCATGGTGGAGATCTTACTGTTAACATCTCCTTATACTAATCGGAAAAAAAAAAATCTCCTTATAGCATGATCATACGTTATATATAGATAGAGTTGCAAGACTCTCTGTAACATTGCCTTTATTATATTTCGTTTGTTTATGTATCTATTTGCCTTTTGTTTTTAAAGCAATTAATATGTTGCAGTTTCTTATAAGCGATGAACTTTACCGAAATAACTATTTGCTCTTTCAATATTTAGTCATTTATAGCATGTTTTTATTGTTCACGAAAAGTTAACTTATATAGTAGCCACTAAATGTGTTGACTTATGATTTACAAAACTGAAAATTTTATCAAAGTTGAATTTTTTTCAACTATGATAGTTGAAATTTTTTTAGTGTTGATTTGAGTAAGATAAATTTCATTTGTTAAAAAGATTTATGTTCCAACACATACAATTAACTATTCCAACAAGTTATTTCGATTAAAATAAATCAAATTTCAACATTTTAGGATAGAATCAATGACACATTTTTCAACTACAATAATTGAAAATGTTCTAGTTATGGTAAAATATCCATAGAAATGTTCAATTTTATAAAAAGAATTATATCTCAATAAAAGTCATTACTTATTAGAACAAATCACATTAATCAATATTATTGATTTTGTCCTTTTAGTGATGGAATATACTTTTCAACTATCATAGTTGAAATTTTTTTCAACTACGGTAGAATCTTACAAAACATATACTATTCTCATTGGTTTGTTAATATATACTTAGTGCTATTTGACAAGTATAGTTAAATTTCGCAAATTTAACTGCTAATTATTTAAAATACGTGATGATTTAAAATATAAAATTAATGTGATTGGTAAAAATATTTTTGTATGAATATATTTATTGAATATTTTTAAATATATTAACTTGTTGAAAATTAAAGATTTAAGTGATGTACTCTAGACTTTGATAAGTTACATGTTTTAATAACAGAGTAGAGATAGAGGGAGTATTCTATTGGCACTTTAATGTCAATATCATGTTTGTCATAAAATGTTTCTTTCATCTTAAAAATCAGTATTGCAAGTCAAATATGTAAGAAAAGAGATTTAATTAGTGCACCTTTTCTATTGGTTCTTAGAGGAGAATTTCTTTTATAAACAAATAGGAGTACGTAGTGTTTTAAAGGGACTTTGTCCATTAAAAAATGATCAAAAGATGCTTAATTAGCCCATTGTCTACATTCTCTACTTGGCCAGCTACAAGTGGTGAGTCAAAACCTATTGGGTTTTTGGATGCTAATATACTAAATTTTTGGGGTGTTGGACAATGATACACTGAAGTTTAATCTTGGACAATAATACATTGTACTTTGGGGGTGTTGAACAATAATGCACCAAGAACGATTTCGGCAATGGCTGACTCAGTGACAATCCTACTTAGCAGGTGGAGGAGATGAATTGACCCAAAAATATTTAAATTTATGACATGTCTGCTAATCCACACATAAGAAAAGGGAACCAACTTTGAAAAGAGTTAAAAAACATAAAATCACATTCGCTTAAACGTGTTTTCGTTGAGAGATTGTTGTTGTAATTGTATAAAATCACCTTTGGTTGTGTAGATTAGCTGACATGTGATAAATTTAGATATTGTTTACCCAATTTATCTTCTCAGCTCGTCCCCTAAGATCGTCACCAAGTCACCCACCATCGAAATCATTTCGAGTGCATTATTGTCTAACACCCTTTAAAGTTCAGTACATTATTGTCCAAGGTCAAAGTTTGGTGCATTATTGTCAAATACCCCAAAAATTCAGTACACTAGCATCCAAAAATCTAAACCTATTTGAGCTTTTTTTTAAAGAAAAAATGCAAATTCTAATATGAGACTATCTTACATAAATTTATTGTGAGATGGACTCCTTGCATGTAGGTTTTGTTAATATTTTACTATGACTAGTAAGTATTAATATTACAATGACTTTTTAATATGAATGTGACTAATAATTTATCAAGGGGTGACTTTTAGAGTTAGCCCAAATATATTATTAGTCACCCCCTATATTTATAAATAGTCATCACAGACTTATGCGTTTTAAATAATGGGATGATCTTACATAAAAATTACCAAAAAATGACTAAAGGGACCTCATATTTTGGTGTAATAATTTTAACGGCCCTATTTTATGTTAAATAATTGTTGGGTGACATTATTTTTGATGTAAATATTTAGGGATGACATTCCGGTCAATTTCCGGCCAAAAATGGCGCAAAGCGGTGGATCTTATGTTTAGGCGGGTTTTAAATAGAAGTTTATACTTAACTCTTAACATACACAAGTAAATATGTTAGCATAATAAACACGCCAAAACGTAAAAACCTACTATTTCGTGCCATTTTTGGCCGAAAATTGGCCGAAATGCCGCCCCTAAATATTTATATCAAAAATAATGTCACTCAACAATTATTTATCATAAAATAGGACCCTTAAAATTATTATAACAAAATATGAGGCAGCTTTAATCAATTTTTTTTTTTTTTTTGTAAAAATTACTCTTACAAAAGTTCTTAAAATAAAAACACCTTTTGTTTAAGGATTTATTTAATGAAGGGAAGAGGACAAATTTGGTAAGAAGGCAATGTGTATAATATTAATACATATATATGCATGAACAAAGGAATGAGGGGTCAAATTAGAGAGAAAGTGCCAAGAAGAGGGATTATTAATGGTGGTGTATCAGTGACATTGTGACAATGAAGTTGGCAGAGAGCGAAGTACTGGACCATATATTATAGGCTCTAGACCCCTAAATTGTATGGTAAATTCCAAAGAACTCACACCATTATGATAGCATATTTAGATATCATCTTACGAATGTTTACATACAAATATGGCTACTTGGCATGTGATGTGTTTCAATTCCCCCCCCCCCCCTTTATTTCAGGTAAATTTAATTTAACCTGTTTACTTTACCCATATTTTTATAGCAATTACCAGTAAGTTAGTAGGCTTTATAAGCTGACAGTTTATGAAAGGTATCAAATTGTTCATGACAAACATAATTGATCAATCCCGTAATTTCCACTAAGTGCATGAGAAATTTTTACTTTCAACGAGAATTAAACCTTGACGGGAAAGTTATAAGAGTGAGATAGTTATCTATTTGGGTAGCATCTCTTTGATATGTGTTTCAATATAGTTTTCTCGATCACGTATAAATAAGCATTGCTAAAATCAGAAATAGGCATATGTTTAATACATACTAATAACACTATATTTGAGAATTGAGAGCGACATTACATACATCAAAAATAAATATAAGGGCTTAGAAAGGTTAACGGGTTAATGGAAGAGAAACCTAGGCCTAAGCTTGGTTGAAAATCCTGCAGAATTTTTAATTATACAAAAAAGTCTATCAATAATAAGATTAGATCACATCGCCTCTAAATTAAAAGTCTTCCTCAATATACCATGTATAGCTATACTCACTTGGTACATGTTATTTATGGGCCGATAATGACTTTTTTTTATAATTATTATTCAAAACTTAAAACAAGTTAAAAAATTCACATTTACAATCTAAATTAATATGTCTACCTAACATAATGACAAAGTAGAAACGAGTAAAATAATACAACAAAAAAGCAATAGTACTTAAAGCCTCATCAACAATTCTTGACGGTATTATAACACCTCCAATCAATACTCATGAAGCACCACTCATAACACTGATCGCATGTCCAAAGCTATTAACCTGTTACGCTCTTCAAGAGAACCTCCAATCGATTTCTTCTTTCTTTTTGCAATTTCTTTGAAAAACAATATTGTACCACTACCTCTTGCTCACCAACGATCTTCAAGCTTGGAGCATTGCTAATCTTCAAAGTTATGCACACTTTCAGATCCATGTTTAACCAAACATTATTTAGTTTTCAATATTGTTTTCTCCTTTATCTTTCATGACTAGATTTGCTTTTGCTTTCTTAAGAAACGTACTCAAAACAAGGATGAAGTTAGGGCACAATCCAACAGAAAAAGAATCAATCGTCAAACTAATTAACCCGTTCTTCATACTTCATATGCTTTCTAATTTCCGACAAATTTAAATAAATAATTGGTAAATAGTCTATAATTACTGTAAAAGGCCTCGATTCAAAATTAAGACGACTATAGATACTTTTCACCATTGTAAAAATTGTCGTTTCTAATTAGTTATTCATTTATTGTAGACATTCATAGAATAACCTTTTCCATTTCATATTATCTAATGAGTGATCCTAGCATTAGAAATTTAAGTTGAAGTTGATTTTAGTCTTAATTTGTATCTAATTTACTTGGATGTTTGGCACCCCTAGCTGTCGTTTTATGCTAAGATTTGATATATATGACGGCACGTCGGCACGTACGTACTAGCATAAACAATGATAAAAATATACAGATAGGGCTGCCGAACATTCTTGTAGGAAATTATTTTCGTCATCATTATTATTATTATTTTGTTTGGGGAGAAAGGGGCCAAAGCTACCTCCATATTGTTACGTTGGACATCAGTGCCTGAATCATTCACACTGAATATCTCTTTTAATTTTTATTTATTTATTTTTGGGTAAGCAGTGACGCATTATATCTCATCCAAGCTTCATGGTCAAATGTTGCAGAAGGAAAAGCGTCTCTCTTTGGAACGCAACTAGCTAAAAGATTTGGGATCCAAAAAGAGGGGGAATTCTTTTGGTTAATTTTCTCGAGTTGACTTATTTTCTTCATGTTTAGATGTAGGTTGAGTTTGAGAAAAATTTTACGTTGAACCCACCATTTCCTATATTTTTCTGGAGAAAATTTCCCTTAACTTAGGGAAGACTAAGGGAAATTTTTTTCGAGAAAGTCTTTCCCATATAAAACTTCTCATGGAAAATTTTCCTTAAGAAAAATTCTCCTAAAATTCTTATCAAACTCATCCTAATTACTATTCGCTTTGTATTAATGACCCAAACCTTGTTCTGAATGATATTCTGCTTTTTTTTCGATAATTTGCCAAAAAAGACTAAGAAAGCATCAAAGATGCTACAAAACCGCACCAACCAGCAGTACAACAAGGAAACAACAAAAACTAAAAACAGCGCAACTCGAAACAACGAGGACACAACAGACAAACAAAACAAAACAGCACAGCCAGCAGGCGTCCTCATCCCTCACGACTCCAAATACAGCGGAAAGAAAAATGTTGCTTATAAGCAGAATATTGATGTTGAGGAAACTTTTTATAACGCTTACAAAGTCAAGAGCCGGCATAAAAAGAAGGTAAACTTTTTGTGGAACCCAAAGTGGAGATTGGTTAGTAGAGCTTCGTGTAGGACTCACTCTAGTGGTCCTAGTCGTGCTAAAAGGTTTAATAAGCCGACCCGAAATTGCAATTCTCTCGCGGGGAGCGAATCCACGCCTCTTGATGATTTGATGGATCGGCTGACGGTTGACATGAGCAATAAAGGTGGCCTGAAAATTTTAATAATAAAGTCTAACATGTCACTATTTCATTCATAACATTTACACATTGACTACCATATACCAATCTCACATTGCTCTAAAGTGCAAAGAAACCAAACATTTAAAATAGTCTTACAAGTTGGTTTTACGGAAACAAACGATACAAAATTATAAATAGTCTTAATAAATATTAAATCTTAACATAAATTACAACTTCACAAAAATTAACCTAAGTCATATAACAAACTTAAAATTTCATGAAATCTTCAAATTCAGTGACAATACTTGAAGTTGAAACATAACCCTAGCCTAATTGTCAAGTTCTAGTTCATGGTAGTAGTTTAGGAATATTACCCTTACCCATTTGGTAGGTTCCTGAATTTTAGGAACCTTATACTCACTCGTTTAACAGGCCCAGGTTCCGGAACTAACCCGTTTGATCAATTCCAATCATATTTCAGGTTTCGGATTGTGAACCGCTCACCCCTAATTTAAACTAAACAGAATTTTTGCCACTGGAATGGTTGGCGAATATAACTTTAGAAATTTGTAATTATGATATTGAATTCGGACATTTTGTAATCTTGAAGATCATCATTCAGCAAAATGAAATAATTAATAATGGGAATATATTCAAAGGAGAAATTGTTTATGATATTCACCTAGCTTTGCGACCATTGCAAGGTCCAAGGTTCGATCATCCAGTGAAACTACTATTTCTTTCATTCTCCATTCGTTCCATATTAAGAAAGTTTTGTGCTTTTGAATAAATTCTTTCAGTCCACTTGTCATTTGCATTGCATCTGGAACAAACCTTCAAATTTCAACCCACACTCATTTTCTTTTGGATTTTTGGATGCTAATATACTGAACTCTTGGGGTATTGGACGATAATGCACTGAACTTTGACATTGGACAGTAATGCACTGAACTTTAATGGGTGTTGGACGATAATGCACCCGGAACGATGTTGATGGTGGCTGACTTGGTGGCCATCTTACGGGGCGGGTGGATAATATAAATTTGCTAAATAATATCTAAATTTATGATATGTCTGCTAATCTACATAAGCAAAGGTAATTTTATACAACTACAACAACAATCTCTCGGTGAAAACGCGTTTAAGCAAATGTGATTTTATGTTTTTTTACTCTTTTCAAAGTTGATTCATTTTAGTTATGTGTGGATTAGCTGATATGACAAAAATTTAAATATTATTGGACCTATTCATCTCCTCCACCTACGAAGTAGGATTGTCATCGAGTCAGCCACTGTCGGAATTGTTTTGTGTGCATTATTGTTCAACACACCTCAAAATACAGTGTATTATTGTCCAAGGTTAAAGTTTAGTGTATTATTGTCCAACACCTCAAAAATTCAGTATATTAGCATCCAAAAATCCTTTTCTTTTCAAGTTTATTTCCTCATGTTTGACAGGGTCCAAACTCCAAAGGGACTTAGCTTCATGGTTAACTTTCTCTTTGTATGGATGGATGAGTGAAAAATAAGGTTGTTACATTAAGGCCCTATTCGGCAAAAAGAGCAGATCAAGTAGCGGATAGCTGTTGGGGTTGGAAATTAGCGGATAACTGATAGCTGTTTAAATAACCATTTATAAAGATTGTGTTCGATAAAATTAGTGGTTAGAGTAGCTGATTAATAAAAAATGACCAAAAAGGACATGACTATATTATTATTATTATTATTATTATTATTATTATTATTATTATTAAATTAAGCAATGTAATATTGAACAACTACTATTGCCATCAACCAGAAAAACGCAAACACACGCCAACGTGAGAATGACAATCGATTTCCCTGCACATAAAAACTCAAACATGTCATTTGAAACTTCAAATTAAAATTTTTTTTGGTTCAAATTAATTTGCCCAAATCCCAAAACCAAGTCAAACAGCATACAATCCCAATCCTCAAATTTGCATATTAATTTGATTTGAAATTGGGAAAGAATTTCCCAAAAGGCAGAGCCATGATCGAAAAGTATGATCTGTAATTTCTTGTTCAATGATTCAGAAAAAGGGAGATTGTTTCACTGTTGTTCTATGCTTTAGAAATATGGCCAGAGATTGGAGATGAGTAGCAGAGGCCAGGCAACAGGTAGAATTTGGAAAGCAATGCTTTTTATAGCAATGCCAGGAGGTGTAATATGTAATAGAGGTTGAGGGCATTTTTGGTAATTGCAACCTCAAACGCTATTTTCAATTCTCAGACGTTACAATTGTTAACGTTTCATATTTTGTATCAAACGTTGGTTCAAACTCCATCCGCTAGATTAAAACGCTAATTCAGCGAACACTTAAAATTTACAAAATAGAGTTTTAATATAGTCAAAACGCTAAATGCTACTCCAAACGCTACTGCCGAACAGGGCCTAAGTCGTCCTTCTCACTGATTCACACCCTTCATTTGAACAATTCAAGGACATTTTCCATGTGCAGATTTAAGGCCCTGTTTTTTTATGCGATTAGCTGACTGTGGTGTCATAATACACCACATTTTGCCACAACACACCATGACATTCTAATCCATCACAATTTACCACAATCAACCACAATCAACTTTTTCTAATTACTTTTTCACAATTTTCCAATTACTTTTTCATCTCACTTTTTCCAATTACTTTTTCACATTTACCAATATAATTTACAATTATTAAAAACAAAACTCATCACAACTTACCACAATCCACCACAATTTCACAATATCCACTACAATTCCACCAGACTGCACCGCGCCATACTGCAACCAACCGTATAAAAGAACAAGGTTAATCAAGGTCCTTAATAGAACCAAGTACACCGACGAAACTAAGGACCTGTTCTTTTCTGCGGTTGGTAAAATGTGATGCCACAACATACCGTAGTTTGCCACAACCCATCACAAAAATACCATTCTACCACAACCCACCACAAATTACTTTTTCCAATTACTTTTCACAATTATCAATACAATATATATATATATATATATATATATATATATATATATATATATATATATGATAATTGGATTCTAATAATCCCTACTTTCACCAATTGGACAATGGTGGACCGTACTTTCACTTTGTATTCTGGTGGTCCAAAAAAAATAAAATTGGATTGTAGTGGGATATTTTCGAGGGAATCATAGATTTTGAGTTGCATTTGATTCAAAACTTAGTATAACACTTTACAATGATTTTTAATGAATTTACAGCGTTTCTCCCAATTTTTTTTCATTTTTTTACTATTTTTTACGATTTTTTCACTTTTATTATTTTTAAAAAATCATAATAATTATTCGGAGTCTCAAAAAAATAATTTAAAAAATGTTTTAGAAACTACAATTCATTAACCTTCTAGGGGCAGTAACGAAAAAAACAAAAACATTATAGTGTAGGAATGAAAAAAATAAGAAAATTGTGGAGGTGGATTTGGTACCACTACAATCCAATTTTTTTTTTTTTTTTGGATCAGCAGAATACAAAGTGAAAGTACGGTCCACCATTGTCCAATTGTGAAAGTAGGGATTATTAGAATCCAATTATCCTATATATATATATATATATATATATATATATATATATATATATCAACTCATTTTTTCACAATTACCAATACAATATTTATCATCCAAAAATAATACTACCTTCGTCCCTAAATAATTGTCCATTTAATTAAACTTTGACTGTTGATTACTCACAAATTACAATGAGTTGGAATATAAACTTAATATCATTGTAATTTTTAGTATAATATCTTCCTAATGGTGATAATTTCATTTTGTAACTCATTACAATTTATGAGTAATCAACGGTTAAAGTGTAGTCAAATAGACAATTATTTAGGGACGGAGGTAGTACAATATTTCAACTCACTTTTTCCAATTACTTTTTCACAATTACCAATACAATATATATATATATATATATATATATATATATATATATATATACACACACAAAAAAAACTCATCACAACATACCAATAATCTGCCACAATTACACTACAACCCGCCACAATTTCACTACACCATACCGCGCCATACCGTAGAATACCGCATAAAAGAACAGGGCTTAAAATGTTTTTGAGTAGAAAACCAAATTCAATTTATGTTTAATCTTTGCAAGGTGCAAGCATGCTTTGAGATAATCCCAATTTGGATTGATACTTTTCTAAGTTTTTACTAGGCAAATCACGATCTTGTTACTCAATGAAATCTTGATTTGATTGTGGGAGTACAAATTACCCACATAATATGTTACTGCCATTATCTTATTTGTTTAGGGAAGAATCTTGACAAGGAAGACACCTACAGTTTTATGAGTATTCATATCAACTATTATGTTTGAAGAGTCTAACGACCAGTGGAGAAGCTAAACTGTTACCTAAAGAGCATATTGCTCTTAATTTGTGTGGTGATACGATACCTGACTACACTTAGTTTTTGAACTAAAAAGTGTAGGTAACATGTGATAAAAAAAAATAAAAAAAAAGGGGTGTAGGTAACATGATCTTATACTCTTAAGAAGAGTACTCTCTTAAGGAAGAAGATCCTTCAGTTAGATGATGGGTGAAATCATTCATATAAAACATGTACCTCACTTTATGGAAGATATAAGGTGAGGTGCCTACTTTAATTAGTGACGGATCTAGATATTCACATTAAAGATGTCCAATACACTATTTCGCTCATTTGAAAATATATTTTCCGTAG
This sequence comes from Portulaca oleracea, assembly GCA_029582165.1. Taxonomy (NCBI): domain Eukaryota; kingdom Viridiplantae; phylum Streptophyta; class Magnoliopsida; order Caryophyllales; family Portulacaceae; genus Portulaca; species Portulaca oleracea. Next base: position 13,985,427 of record CM055869.1, on the reverse strand, counting down.
TTTTTAATTCAAATCGAATTTAAATTAATTTTTTTTTTGGGGTTCAGGATGGCCACCCCACCCCTTGCCCAAGATCCGCCCATGACTTCAATTAAGGCTCTTGGCAATAACCTTAGTGAGGTTCTATTCTAAAACTAATGGGTATTGGAAGCCTTGGACTTATGAGTTGCTATTATTAGGTAAACCATGGTCTGTACAATAAGGTAAACCTATAGACATTCTTTTATGAAATATAAAAGAAAATTAACAGGTTTAAAAATGAAGAAAAGGAAAAAAAAAATCGTAGTTGTTGGGTCTATTAGCTAGATAAACTAAGGTATACCTAATAATTTGGCTTGACTAATATAACAAAATAGACTCGAAACCCCGAAACCGAGCCAACACCTCAGAGGCTAAATCAATTTGAACCAAAACTCGAAAGTAACTCAATTAAGATCCTCGATTTGACCTGAACCAAACCTATCCATAGCTGATCCGATTAGAACCAAACCCGAACATGACCCTAATCGAATTTAACCCAAACCGAGTCACACCCGAGCTGAAATATATTCAAATCTAAATTATATCAGATCTAATTTCTAAATTATATCAGATCTAATTTAGATGTGAACCTAATAATTTTTGAATGACTGAACCACGTCAGACTAGAGTCAAACTGATATTGATTAGTGTATACAAATTATAGTCATAATGTGACAATTTAATATATCATTCTCAATAGTTTTAAATTAATTTGACCTTATCTTAAATTTGGAGTGGTCAAATAGAAGTTGGATAACTTAAACCTAATATGTTTCAACTTTTGAAGGAAAATTGCGATGCACTGTTTTACCTAATATGTTTCAACTTTTAGAAGTTAAATAGATGTGGGGTTTTTTTTTTTTTTTTTATTTGTGTCTATTGTCGTAACTGGTTACGACTGTTAAAAAATAAACCTATCCAAAAATTTGATACTTGATCATAAATTATGAGTAACCAAATTGTAATTTAGATTTTTGTTAAGTCGTGAACTCGAACTGAAAGAAACTTCTAATAAGTAAGTCATGTATGGATTAGGCCCTGGTTAAATTTGAATACCCGAAATATCCAAAAGTTATAAACTCTTTAAAAAAAAATTGGAATGCAACCTATTGCCCAGGCCCACAACATAGCACCCTATTGGTAAACCAGTGGAAAACCACCCTATGATATGAGTTACATTCTGTTGCTCGTCAGATTATGAATGAGCAGGTGAAAATTGGTTCATCTTTTTTTTCTACACTTTTTCGAAAAAGAATTGATTCCCAGGTCACAAACAAAGCCAAGTTATAAATTGATTTTTGTGGGTCTTTGCGATAAGTGGAAACCAAGTGGCTTCAGTTGAGGTTAAAAATTTAAATTTGATTATTTTTTAAAGAATATAAAACAAAAGTTAGAACTAAAAGTTGAAAAATATTTGATTCTTTGGTCATGATTATTTTTTTAATGAATATAAAACAGAAAGTTAAAAGCTGAAAAATAATTGAGCTTTTGGGTTACCGGTAATCCGACTTGGAAGTTTCGATTGTCTGAAATTTGGATATATCTGACAGTCTTGGATTGGTTATGGATTTGGGGTATGGTCGACTTGAAATTTGGTTACCTGAACAAAAATGGGATTGGTTGGGTGTCCGATTTGTGAACACCTTTATAGCTGGTAAATATGCCTGATAAAGCTGACTTCACCCAAAAACACAACTCAGATCCACCAAAAAATTAAGAATTCTGAGCATGATCTTTAATTTTAACCCAAAATCGTAAATAAATTGAACTCGTAAAGCTTAGGGAAAGTCAGGTTGGTTTGGGTCGGATCGGATAAGGGTTAATCCAATATGTCAGGTGATTTAAAAAACAAAATTATCAACTGTAAAGTTGTTTGCATAAATTTTACATACAACATGGGCATTTTTTATTGCTAAATGCTAATATGCCCTATGTCCAAAGGCCTATTGTTAATAATCATTTCAAAGCGCATCAAGGGATCCTCTTTAATTGGTAGTAAATAAGGTAGAGTTATATGTAAATCCAATCCAAATTGCTTGAAACTAAAACATGCTCGACCAGAAATACTCCCTATGTTTTGACCAATATTTAACTCACTCATACGAATTTATAGGTCTGCAGCCAAATACTTCGTACATTATCATTATTTATTTATTTTTACTTTTAGTCAAGATAATAGTTAATATTATCTTAGGTTGTTTTTATACAGTAAAGACCCCATACTATCAATTAATTAATTATTCAATTAATATTTTTGTACAAAATTTGACAATTGACATTTGATCAGTAATAAAAAAAAAATTTGAATCTAACCCCAAAGTAACCTAATCCGACTATATACCTAGCCCAAGATTAACGTGAAACTATAAACCAAATCAACTTAATGCGAACTTGACTCAGCTTATCCTAATTCAACCCAAAAAAAGTTCATCTGAATCTAACCCGAGCCGATCGTGAGGTGACTGAATCATATTCAATTGAAGTCATCCCAGACCTGAGTCTCACCCAATCCGAACTAAAATTGGTTCACACAACGTAATTATGTAAAGGACAATGATACATATCTTGATTCAAGATGGTTAATAACCATCTTGCATTGTCCATATTTCACATTTTTGTAACTTTTAATAATTTTTTTCTATAATAATTATATATATTTATAAACTAGCTACATGACTATAATACTTATTAACAAGGTCAAAAAATATAAATAATAGCCTAATTCTATTAATAATATTAGAAAATGCATATTTTATGCATAGTTTTATATTTATGAAAAATACTAATAAATAATTATTTTTATATTGTTTATAAGTTGTAATAACCCCAAAGTAAGGAAACATAACTTTATAATAATTTAAATATATTTACATCTAATTTTATAAGTGATTTAGATGAAATGCAAGATGTTTATCATTTTCGTTATATAAATGTGAATATAGAAGTTCACCTTTCCTAAACACAAACCAATTTACTTATAAATCATGGCCTCATACTTTACTTTTCTTAAATGGGACATTTTACCCATATATAAATCGGAACAGTATGATATGCACTTAACATGGTATATATGATTGAACATTCAGAAAAGGGGAACTGAATCAATGAACACTGGTTTGATCTGATGATTACAGAAATGAAATCTACAAGAAAAACAGATGAATAAAACTGAGAATTAACAGTATCCAGTAATGGATCAATGGATCCATACGGATTTCCAAATAAGTACAAAGTTATTAATTACTTCCTCAGGCAGGGAAGAGTTTTCAAGGCACAATTTCCATTTACATGGAAACATTGGAGATATTCAACATGTCTAGTTTCTCTGTACAAAGCAGGATTGCTATCTGAAATCAAGTCACTTATCGGTCCGTACATCTTATCATTGTTTCTGGTGTTGGGAAAGAAGAAGCATGCTGCTGATAACCTCGGACCCTTCTTGCTCGCAAGCACTCTATGCTCCGCACTTTTCAATAAATCGTTGCTCATTAGCTATACGGTATGTACGTGCAACGCAACATAACCCCACAATTAAACCACAAAATAAATTACGCTCATCAGCTCTTGTATATATAGATGGAGTCCATTATTTTCACACTCAAACACGGGAAATTCTATGGAAACGAATTAAGTACCTGGAGCATATCACCGATTATGGCTATAACAGCTCCCTGGACGGGGCGAATGTCGATCCAACGGTTGTGATGAAAGACCTGGAGACCATTGATATCATTTTGGGAGAGGATGGTGAAGAAATAAGGCTCTGTATGGTTTGGCGTCTCCATAGTCGCCTCTGGCTCAGGGCAAGCTGGGTAATAGTGACCCACCAGTTTTCGAGCTTCCATGCATTCCAACTCTTCCAGGTAGTTGCTCTCAAGTCCTAGACCTTCCGATAGCAATTTACTCATTCCCTCCTTCAGTTTCACTACATATCTTACGTACTCTGACATAGGTTTCCTGTATAAGTTAGAACTAATCAGGGCAAAATATGCAGAACATCAGAAACTAAAGAGCGTTTAACTGCGGAAACGTTACCCTAATATAGGGGTCTAATGAGCGAGCCAAGTTTACCCGAAGTAAATAAATTGTAACGCCCGTCCTAAGCCCGTATTAATTAGAACCTTAATTACAGTAATTAACCCAAATTACGCTATTAAAATTTTTTTCGTTTAATTTTATTATTATTATTTTTTTTATGCGTGACAGGTCTCGAGCAAGGCGATGGCTAAATGGGTCGAGTTTATGTCATCTCGGAATTAAAGTTACAAATATTATTACGAGTTTATGAATATTTTTACAATGAGATATATAATTTATTTTATTGGTCTCAATTTTACGCTTTTAACCGAGGAAGGCTATATTATTTTTACTCCCGTTTCAATTACGATTTATATTGTCCAACCTTCCTAATTATATTTTATCGTTCAATCTATTTTATTAGTGTTATCCTACCGATTTATTTTATGTGGTTTAACACTAGCTAATTGTACCCAATTTATCCCCAAGAAATTTTATTTAGTTTTATACTAACTATGTTAACAAGTTTTATGTCTACTAATTTAATTAGTCAATACCAATTATTTTACCTAACTAATTGTAACTACACTTTTGGTTTGGTTAATTATTAATTAGTAGAGTTATGTTAAGGGAGTGTTTATATATATATATTAGAAGGGGCCATTTGGCATTCTAATTTGATTTTACTCAAAGCTCTTTCTCCCTCTTCACTCCATGCCAACCTGACCAGCCGCCCCCTCTGGTTTTTCCGGCCATTTCCCGGCGCCGGCGGCCTCCCCGGCAACCACCAGGTGGTGGCCGAGCCACCTCTTCCCTCCTCTATTGTGTTTTCTCCACAAATCTCCCTTAAATGGTAATCTCCCTAAACCCTAATTCAATTCTGTCAAACCTTAATCTGATTTTCATGTTTAAAGTGTGTATCTTTGATGTTTTTCATCTCTTTTAAGGTTCTTAAGTATGAATTTATATTGTGGTTAAGTTAGGGTTTGAATTTGGGGATTGATACATGTGAATTTGAGTTGATTTTGAGTGTTGGATGTTGTATTCTTGATGAATGTTTGAAATAGCTTGTTGCATGTGGATTTTTGGCTTGATTAAAGGTTGTTTCTGAGTTGATTAATTCTGGAAATTATGGGTTTGATGTTTAAATTACTCATGGGAGCAAAGTTAGTGCAAGATTGAAGTGTAAATACATATGCAAGGGCATAATAAATTTCTGGGTACTTTCTGTCCGGAATTTGAAATTTCCAGGAACTCTAAAGTGTGTTTTTATTCCATTTTCTTACTTGAAATAATAGCCTAGGATGTTAGTTAACTCTCGGCTTTGGAATTTCGAGATTCCGATATGTATAACTCGAGTTATGGCCAAGTTAGTGAAAGGTGTACAGTTGGTGACGGGGAGTGTAGTCAGTAGGAAAACACGAGAATTTCGGCCATTTGGAGTCCTTGTTGGTTTTAATGTTGAACATAAAAGTTTTAGGTAACACTTTGAGCTTTCCGAAAAGGTATAGTATGCGTCCATACGATATCGGGATTAAGAGATATGGAGTTTTCAGTGAGGGAATATAAACTGGGTTCTGCCCAGAACGTTTAAGTGTGTGTCTGACTTGATGGCCATTTTTCATCCCTTTGGAGATCTTATTGGTTTTAGTGATAAACATAAGAGTTTTAGGTCACTCTTTGGGCTCTCCAGAAATATAAAGTTTGCATTCATCGGATATCGGGAGTGAAAGATATGAGGTCGTCAATAGGGGCTGTTAGTATAAGTTTCTGGACAGAATGTTGCTATTCAATTTCTATTTTTGTGGCCATAATTAAATCACTTATGGGGTTCTAATCAATTGGTGACCTATTTGTCAATGTAGGATAACCAAGACATGTATTCTAGGTTGGGAATGTGACCTTTGGTGATTAAGGTTATCTTCTAAAGGTTTGATTATCATTAGTAAGTCATGGTTACAATATTGGAGAACTAAGTTATCTATTGATGTTTGGATTGTTTCGGGATGCTTATCTAGCGTAAGGTTCCTTCAATCTCTTGATTCCCATACTTCATCAATTAAATTACCTAAACTATTTTACAAGTTCAAGCCTCCATCAATTACTTTCACACCTATACTTCAATACCATAGCATAAGTTCAAACCGAAGGTTTTAAGTACCCAAATTTCAGTTCTGTCCAGGAGGGGTTTCGAGCCCTTCCTTTCATTTTTGGACCTCGGTCCTGTTGACAAAGTTGTAGAACTTAATTTCCCTATTCCGGGAAGTACTCGTTTGTTTAATTCCGAGCTTCCTAGCAAGAGTTATGCTAAAATTTCTATTTCTTAAAAACCTGAAATATTCTTTCTAATCTATTCCTTGTTTAAACTTATTTCATTTAACGTTTGAAACTCATTAAGAACCCTCTTTGGGTTCCCGTATTCTACTCCTTTTATCATAGTTCTCAAGCCACCCAAGCCATCCCGAGCCAGAGACGCGCCACCAAGCTTTGCACCGTTTTAAGGTACGCAAATTGTCCAACTCTTGTTTATACTTAATGGCAAGTATTGCTTTCATTGCATATATACGCTAATGATTTTATTGTTTTATAAGTGGTCCCGACTCTTAGTTATACAGAAGCTAGAATGAAATCTAGCATTATTTTCTGTGCTCTATTGGGATAATCTTTGACTTTGGCGATGTATCATTGCTATGATCACCATCCAAACTCCAGATCGGTTTGGGCGTGCGCGCGTGAGATGCTTTGCATCGATCGTAAGGGATACCACTAAAAGTTCAAATATTATAAGTTTATCGCAATTATTTTACTCATAGTACCTTTACAGCAATCAAGTTTATTCATGTTTAGTTTCCCCTTCCCCGTTTTCAAAATGAATTTAAATGCCGGTACTAAAAACCGTTTTCGAACGGTTTGACGTGTTGGAGGTTTACGTACTGAGTGTTTCCCCACTCACTTTGCGAATGTTTTCAATGTTTTGTTTTTAGGCGGTCCGAGCTCCCAAGATAAAGGCAAGGTTAAGCAGGAGTAAGTCATTCTGTGCATGGTAGTCCTCTAAGGCGATCGATGGTCAGTTATCAAGGTTACTCAAGGGTTTTGAAGGCTACTTGGTTGGAAGGTCTATATGTATATGTATAATTAAGGGTTGTATAATGTATTTTATTTCAAGTTTAGCTATTGAGTTGTATGGAGTTAAGTTTAGGGTTGTTGTGGGTTGTTATGTTTGGTGACTTGTGTTTGCCTTGTCCCGAGTGGGGACGGCGGTAATACCTCAACCCTTGGTGTTCCGCTGCGCTAATCACGGGGTTAATTGATGGCTTATGTCGTTAAGGGTTTTGGGGTGTTACAGTTGTGGTATCAGAGCGGAGTTATAAGAAGGATTTGAGGATTTAGAAATTCCTAAGCGATTGGGATATGCATTTGTGAAGTATAGATATTGGGTGTGGTGACATATGTGTCCCGTATGGGTATATGAGTCCTTTATGGATTGAGTTTGGAAATATGTGAAATTGTTGGGATGGATGTTGAGCTTGAAGCTCTAGATAAGTATATGAAATGTAAATGTTTTCTTGCAGGTATGAAAGTTATGTAAAATTTGGGGATAACTCTATTTATAGGGGAAGTGCTGCCGAAATTTCTGCAGAAATTAGAAAGTTTAGTAGCGAATTTAAGAAAACCCAAGTACAAGTTGTGCTTAACTTAAAAGTTCGGTATGAGTGAAGTATGTTATGTGTATAAGTGCCGTTGTGGATGCAAAGCACGTTGAAGTAGTCCTTAAAGCTTTGGGATGATGTAAGAAGCTGCTACCGTCAGCTACTCCTTCGGGGAGAACCCGGTCGACACGCATGGTGCCTCAATTACTTTGGGACATGGATCCCGACGAGCATGAAGTCAACCAAGAGCCTAAGGGTGCTAGTGATTATGGTTAAGGGATATCTCATCATGTGAATCTATTCTTTTTGACTTTTGTGCAGGATAAGCTAGAAGCTAACCTAAAACTATAAATAAATTGAACCCGTAAAGCTTGGGGGAAGCCAGGTTAGTTCGGGTCAGATTCGGGTTAATCCAACGGATCAACTGACTTAAAACACAAAATTGTTAGCGGTAAAATTGTTTGCATAAGCTTTATATACAACATGGGCATTTTTATTGCTAAATGCTAATATGCCCTATGTCCAAAGGCCTATATTGTTAATAATTAGTTCAAAGCCCATCAAGGGATCCTCTTGAATTGGTAGTAGATAAGGTAGTGTTTGTGATCCGTAAATCCGATCCAAATCGCTTGGAACTAAAACGTACGCATACTCAGCAGAAATACTCCGTAGTTTACCAATATTTAACCCACCCGTATAAATTTCCAGATCTGCAAATACTCTGTACACTATCATTATTTATTCATTTTGACTTTTAGTCTAGATAATACTCCCTCCGTTTCAAATTAATTAACGGAATTAGAGTTTTCACACATATCAATATATAACTATAACAATTGTCATACCTCAATTGCATCTGGATGTTCTCTCTCTATCAAACAATGTAAAATAACCGAATTAAGCCTTAAGAATAGGAAAGTGACAATTATTTGGAAGAAAATAAATTAGTTAAGTGTCAATTAATATAGAACGGAGAGAGTAGTTAATATTATTTTAAGTCGTTTTTATATAGTAGAGACCCTATACTATAATTAATTAATTATTCAATCAATATTATTGTACAAAATTTGACAATGGACGTTTGAGTAATAAAAAAATATTAATCTAACCAAACTTGATCCGACTATACACCTAGCTTGAAATTAACGTGGAACTATAAACCAAATCAATCTTATCCGAAGTTGACTCAGCTTAATCCTAATCCAACTCAAAAAAATTTCATTTGAATCTAACCCTAAACGATTGCGAGGTGACTGAATCATATTCAATTGAAGTCATCCCAGACTTGAGCGCGCTCACCCAATCCGAACCAAAATTGGTTCTCACAATGTAATTATGCAAGTGTGAATAGAACTTCACTTGTCCTAAACACAAACCAATTCACCTGTTCGCCAAGGGTCTCGTATTTTACTTTTGGGACATTTGACCCATACATGAATCCGAACACTATGATATGCACTTACGATGTATATATGATTGAACATTGAGAAAGGACGAAGTGAATCAACGAACACTGAGTTGATTTGATAATTACAAAAATGAAATCTGCAACAGAAACGAACTGATGAACAAAACTGAGAATTAACAGTATCCAGTAATGGATCGATGGATCCATACGGATTTCCAAATAAATACAAAGTTATTAATTACTTCCTCAGGCAGGGAAGAGTTTTCAAGGCACAATTTCCATTTACATGGAAACATTGGAGATATTCAACATGTGTAGTTTCTCTGTACAAAGCAGGATTGCTATCTGAAATCAAGTCACTTATCGGTCCGTACATCTTATCTTTGTTTCTGGTGTTGGGAAAGAAGAAGCATGCTGCTGATAACCTCGGACCCTTCTTGCTCGCAAGCACTCTATGCTCCGCACTTTTCAATAAATCGTTGCTTATTAGCTATACGGTATGTACGTGCAACGCAACATAACCCCACAATTAAACCACAAAATAAATTACGCTCATCAGCTCTTGTATATATAGATGGAGTCCATTATTTTCACACTCAAACACGGGAAATTCTATGGAAATGAATTAAGTACCTGGAGCATATCACCGATTATGGCTATAACAGCTCCCTGGACGGGGCGAATGTCGATCCAACGGTTGTGATGAAAGACCTGGAGACCATTGATATCATTTTGGGAGAGGATGGTAAAGAAATAAGGGTCTGTATGGTTTGGCGTCCCCATAGTCGCCTCTGGCTCAGGGCAAGCTGGGTAATAGTGACCCACCAGTTTTCGAGCTTCCATGCATTCCAACTCTTCCAGGTAGTTGCTCTCAAGTCCTAGACCTTCCGATAGCAATTTACTCATTCCCTCCTTCAGTTTCACTACATATCTTACGTACTCTGACATAGGTTTCCTGTATAAGTTAGAACTAATCAGGGCAAAATATGCAGAACATCAGAAACTAAAGAGCGTTTAACTGCGGAAACGTTACCCTAATATAGGGGTCTAATGAGCGAGCCAAGTTTACCCGAAGTAAATAAATAAATAACTAAATGTATATGGTATTAATTACCTGCAGATGGGAGGTAAAGCTTGAAGATCAAGTTTGAGGTTGTCAAACTGGCAAGCAATGGTGTCTTTCCAGAGTGCATACCTGTGTACAGGGTGCACAGTTGTGTAATACCACACCTTCCTGGATGAATCATGAGAGTAAAACTCCTCCTTCATCTCATTCGGTTGCTCGTGAAAATTTCGCACACTTTCAAGCATGTTTTGATGAACATCCAACGGAATCCCATGGTTTACCACTTGAAAAATGCCCCATGTCCTGGATGCTTCCAACACCTCATTCATCACATCTTTACGTCGTTCGCCTTGGTACCCTTCAAGGTTGATTATTGGCACTTCTTCATCATAGTTTACATTGGTTGATATTAACTCATGATGATGATGATGATGATGATGATGATGATGAAGAAGTTGTGGTGTAGTTGGGAGTTTGAAGATTTCAGGGACTTCAACAATGCCAGAATCAACAAGCCCCTTAACACCAGCCTTTGTTGAAAGAAGTTGGTCCAGTGCAGCCTCTTTGTCGTGCACAGTCAAATCTACTGAATCCTTGCACTTGAAAGATCCCCCCATGTGTATGTACAAGTGATGATTTATGAACAAGTTTAGTGTTTAGTTTACACAACGCAACATGAATGGTGCATATGAATATATAGATCTCTAGACGCAGCTCAGGACAATGCTAATTAGTATCACAAATGACAAAGATGATAATAATGCAACTTGTTGATTAAACATTAGTCTAGCTAATAGTTTATATGCATAGAAAAAATGTCCATCACTTTGCTTTATATAAAAAATTATAACAGAACAAACGAATTATAGGACTCCAAGTATATTACAATATAATAAGCACTAGTTCATAGTAACCAGAGATTATTAAACAGAGATGACTGTGTTTGTCTACAATAACAAAGTGGATCTTGAAATTTTTTGTTTAATTTTATCTTTGATTGAAATTTTTTGTTTAATTTATCTTTGATGAACTAGATATAGATAATATGATTTAATTTGATCAGCAAAATGATATGGGAGTATAGTATGTTTTTATTAGAATTTGAATCTTAGTCAGATCTAAGGTGGGTTGAATGGGGTCATGTGACTTTCTTTTGGAAAAGAAATAACAATATTGTCATCTTTTATACAAAAAATACTTATATTATATCATTTAATGAGTTAATTGTAACTTTTACTTATTTTTTTAAGTATAAATGAAAAAGAATTGAATAATAATTTGTGCACATATATAATACAATACATTATATATCTAATGACTTATTGGTACCTTCTATTTTATAGAAACTATTTTTTAGGGACAATATTTTCAGAAATGATTTTCAAGTACCTTCTATTTTGCGTAAACTATTTTTGGGTGACAAATTTTCTTTGGAAACTATTTTTAGGAGATTTTATCTTCGCAACTTAGTCCAAAATTTATAGAGAAGACCTTAAACAGAGACCTTCCTGCAATAATATGACTTTTTGAGGTTTTTATATGCAAACAAGTTAAATAAAAACGTACTCTTAACTCAATATAATAACTTTAGTGGTACTAATTATCACAATCTACTACTTATACCTTAGATATTATATTTTTTGTGGTTATAGGTCCACCATGATTCAATCTTAATTAAACCAATGAAAAAGATATCTAAGCTACTCCCTCTGTTCCATATTAATTGACACTTTAACTAAATTTTAACCGTTAATTACTCATAAATTTTTAATATTAATCTTTTAATGTTACTAGTTATATGTAAATTTTCATATATTCGTGACTTTAAATTTAACCTGGTTAAATTTAATGGTATGACAATAGATGTATGTCCATATTGCTATTGGACGCTTGTTGTGGGCCTAGTTTGGTATTATAGTATCCTCTTCCCCACCCGCTAACTTGCTAGAGTTATAGCATGCAGAATAGGCACAGTAGGCTAGCTAGTTTAACAAATTTTATATATACCAGTCGTGCCGGCGTATGTTGCGCAATCGCTGACTTGACAATTGTAAATATTTAATTTTAGAATTTGAATACTAAATAGAAATTTCTATATATCATGAAAAATTAATTTCAATTCTAATTTTGTTCAAGTAGTCGATTATTTGATTATAAAAAATGATATCAAAAATATTCAACTTAAATTAACACACTGGTACAATTTGAATATTTTTGAACGTGTCACTGTCAAAATATCATGTGGACACAACTTTAAAATGAATAATATTGTTCATTTAAAACCTATTTACATATAAGACACGTTAAAACTATATAGAAAGTCCCTAATACATAATTATATGATTTATTTTAGCCTGTTCGGCAAAATTAGTGTTTTAGTCAGCGGATAGTGGTTTAAGCAGCGGATAACAGTTTAAGTAGTAGATAGCGGATGACTATTCAAATGAGAATTGTGTTCGGTAAATTTAGAGGTTGAATTAACAGATTAATGTAAATTGACATAAAAGGGTATCCATAATTTCCAAAGATAAAATTTCCAAGGGGTATTTTTTGAGTGAAAAAATATGAAACACTACTCCAAACGCTGAACGTTAACTTTATTAGCGTTTCACAAAACGCTCCTTAAAACGCTAAACGTTACTCAAAACGCTAACTTACCGAACACTAATATTTATGCAATTAGAGTTTTGACTTAGCCTAAACACTAAACACTACCCCAAACACTACTGTCGAACACATCCTTTATAAATGAATGGTGGACATCAAATTGGATATTTGATATCCATAAAAATAATACTTGATGTCTATCAGAAATATTTTGATGTTCACATGCTCATATAAGATTCATCTTCATGTGATCTATTTATATATATATATATATTAGAACGTCCTTATAAAAATGCATAAGGCTTGGGATGTCACAGTTATTGATTTCCAAGAATACCCTTGGTAATGTAATCGCCGTAAAACATCCCCATTTAGTTCAGGATGACTTCCAGTAAAATCAATTCACTCCAACAGTCGTCAGTGTCCACTCTCTTTGGTTCTCTATCTTTTCTTTTCTTTTCTATTCTCTTGTACGATATATATGATTAATGATTATCGTCAAGACTAAGCCTACTGTAGTTGATCAAGCATATAGCTTGTACATATGATTCATCAAAATCATATTTGCAATAGCTTGTACATATGATTCATCAAAATCATTGCAATGCAAGAGGTAAGAAACTAAATCCTAATCTAATTTCAATTCTACATTAGGGTATTAAATGTCAATTTTGCCGACAGTGAGGTTGTATATCAGTTTAGCAAGAAGAGACTAAGAGGTGGGGAACATTTCACTTTTTATTGAACTTGAAATTAGGGTTATTTGATGTTAAATTTAAGCTTTATTGATGTCAATTCGGTGTTATTAGTGTGAATCTAGGCTTAGATATGTGAATTTGGTGTTTAGTATCATTTATGACTCTTGCATGTAATTGGATTTGGTGTGTCATAGGAGCAAAGAGTTGTTCGGGTTTCCTTTCTGTTCATATTAGTGTTATTTCTTATTACAATTTGTTTGGGATTTGGTATTTGGGTTTAAGTTTTATCATATATATATTCCTGCTATTTCCTTAGCGATAACTGTAGGTCAGAGGCTCGAGATTTTATTCAACTCATTTATTCATCATGATATTTTTCCTAATTGTTTGGATCATAGGTATATACCCAGGAGAAGATCAAAAGTAACAAATTTAAACAGGAAAGTTATCATATATTGACAGAAAAATTGTGCATGAACAGAAGGGTGATGCAATCATAGGAAAAGGATCTATGTGATGGGTATATCTGAGAGCTGCTGGATGATTGAAGCTGAGCCTGAGAGAGGGGGCTGTGCATTTCATAATGGAAGCTACTTCATTATCAAGGGCGTTGAAAAGGTACTTATTATTTTATTTTATTTCACATTTTCTCCTCTTCTGTATGACTGTTATCCATCCATCATTCTGTTTCACAATTTTACCTGGTTATTATTATCATTTTCCCTTAATTAGAGTATTGTTTTGTTGTAACCTGTCCCTGTTGGTTAATACTTAATTCCTATGTCTTCCTCCTATTCCTTTTTCCAATCCTCTTATTTGATCCTTCGAATTTTGTGTGATTGCTAATTGGACAATGTCATAAGACTGGTTGGAACCTCTCTCACTGTATCATTGTTAAGTGTTAACACCAAGGAACTAGGTAGTGAATTTGGTCATACTTGTGACTCTTGATCCGCCCACTGACTATCAAGGCTACAAGTAGCTATGAGGAAATAAAATGCTATGTGGCTTCCCACTGGCATTACAGGTCAAGATTCTGTCATAGCAACAATTCTACAAGTTTATTTTACTTTTACTAAAATGTTATCTATCCTTAATTTGGAATATATTTGAACAATTCGTATACATCGAACATATTTCTGTTGTAAACACTGACCAAGCAGTAGTAGTATTTTAGCTTTGAATGAGAGCATTTATTTTCCTTTTTTTTTTTTGGGGGGGGGGGGGGGGGGTTTCTTGAATAGTTATTGGATTTCCCTCGGAAGTGTAAATTGATATATATGTCCTGAATGGGCTTCGAATAGTTTAGTAATTTGCCATCCCATGTGGGTATTTCTATACAAATGTCATGGCCTTTATGATAAGTACTCTGGTTTGGCCTTGTTTGGTTCGATCTGGTTTTGTTCCAAGTAGGCCTCAGCTCAATTGTTCTTTTTGGTGATTGCCATTCTTCTTACAGATTTCATATTGCCCTTTTGCTTCTCTCTTAATAAAATGTGATTCAATCATTTCCGATTTCTGTAGTTTTGTTCAATATCACTAACCACTTACTTGCTTTGCTGCTATGGTTATAATCTTTGAGTGTAATTCAATCTTATTCTATGTTTGAAAACATTAATGTAGTGTTATTTTAAATTTAAGAGCAATAATTTGGCATTATTATTGTTGTTGTTAATAGCAATAATTAAATTCTTGGTTTTGCTTGAATCCTCACTGCTATCACCTCCCCCCCCCCCCCCAAAAAAAAAAAAAAAGCTACTTGTAAGAAACAAATTGTGAATGTTTGGTTGAGCATATAGAGTGTAGTGACACAGAGTGCTCCTCACATATCGCTAATTATGGAAATAATTGAATCAAGGCTGCTGGTCTCGGAATCACAAAAACTGAGTCGTGGATAAACCACTGCCTTGAAAGCGATACGGCACGACCTAGGTGACAATCGATATTGCCGATCACTCCCCAAGGTTAACTCAGCTATCTCTTAGACTTGTGCACTCAAGACTAAGAACTTGGAGTATGTAAAAGCTGATTGCCTAGTAAATATTAATGGAAGAGCATGTAGAAGATGAAGAGAAGAAGATGATTGTTAGTATGTAATTTGCAGCCATGGAGGAGCTTCATTTATAGGCTTAGAAGCCTACCGTTGGCTGGGCATATCCTACCATTGCCAACGGCTATATCGCGACCGCGACCGAACTGGCCGGACAGGCGGACGGCGGCGCGCGCATGTGTGTGGAGTCCCAAGCCATACCCTCCTCCATAAAACACCCCTTTACACTTATTTAATACTACTAAGTGTAATGGGATATATAAACCACTTTCAACTTGATTTCTCTACATATGTGGGACAAAATGCCTTGTTGCCGTTACCATTTTAATTTGTAACTTCATTTGCAACAGCTAATACACCACCATCCAAATGAACACTATTTATTTTGACATTTTCTGCCAGTGTACAAAATGTTTACATGCTATTTCTTCTGACTAGCAGAGTATCAGAGCTCGTACTATGGACCAGGGTAACACTCCAAAGGTATACACTTTTCGTCTTTTCCTACAAATGGGATTATTGAAGTGTGATTTGTAACCTATTTATGTTCCAAAACTGTGCAGAATTAGACCTACAGTGGACCCTCCTTCGTCAAGGGCAACATGTGCTACCGGGGCCTAGAAATGGCCATGTAATGGATTTGGTTTCACACAGATACCTTGTTACTATCTTTGGAAATGATGGTTGGTTTAATCTATATATCTTGCTTGAATTAGTACAATGTAGTTCTATCTGTCATTGAAACTGCTATTGTTGCCTGGATTGTTGAACATATGATTTTGATGATGTTGTGATGTAATTTGATGATCTTGGAATTCTAAGGATATTGTCTTCCATACATACTCAAAACTTATGCTTGTTGGGTTGAATTTAATATGGAATGATGTGGATTGACCTTTATACGTACCTATGGAGTTGTTGGATAGAAATTTGCATGCCTATTTTATTGGTGGATCCTAGCTTCATAGTCCTGTTATTTTAAGAAAAAGAAAAAAAATCAACATTCTTTGCGTCTGAAGAAAAAGAAATAAAAGCTAATTGTATTATATAATCTGACCCTTATTATTTAGATGTCAATACATTGGATAAAATAAGTTAATTGTATTATTCTTTTGATAATTTGATGTGTATTTATTTGTGAGGTAAACATTAATCCATAGTACAACACTTTCTTTTATATTCTATTACACAATTAATTTATCTAGAATATTAGCCGATTAAATATTATTTCAATCCAAAGTTTTCTTTTTTTTAAAAAAAAAATTGTCGTTATCGTAATTGTTAGAATTCCACCCTATTGAATTTTCATGTAGAAGATCTCTATTTATCATTTAGTTTTCATAAATTAGTTTTGGTGAGAATTGATGTTTCTTTCTGTATAGTTATTGTCTCTTTTTCAATTTTACATTTATCTTTTACTCGTTCATTTAATAAATAATCCATGTTAATTACTGAGTCCATGCCTTCAAAGTTTAGACATGCATATATTCTGGAATTTCTATGATCTGTTATTGGTCTTATTACTTTTAAGCATAGATTCGATCTTTTGTGAAAATGTGAGTATTAATAGATTATGTAGAAGATCCAAATTCTTCTACTCCTGCTCACTGTCGTCTTACGAATCAATTCCATCTAGAAAGACTGATATTTTGGGTAGCAACTTTGCTGCATTCTTAGGATTTGTGGGGGGAGAGTGTTTTAAGTCCTATTAATCTAATCTATGTGAGTTAATAATGGTAGACAGCGAAGAAAAATGGTGGATTATATGATCACCATAGGTCTCACACTTAGGTCGATGAATGTTGTGATGTAATTACTTCTCATATTTTTTTCTGATCAATGCATTTAGCTGACTTTTACATTTTTCTAATTGCCAATTTAAAGTATTTTGGCAAGTTTATGCTACAATAGAATTTTAGATGCTAATTTAGTTCAGTTAGTTTATGCTACAATAGAATTTCACAGTCTAATAAAGAACAATAGAATTTATTAAAGGAACTTTCAAACTTAAACTTATGAATTAGCATTTTAAATCTAAAAAATAAATTCAGATAAGAAAATGACACACTACAACAAAAATGGCCAACAGCGACGCAAATTATGTGGCGTTTGCAGCAAGCGTCACTAGAATAAAGTAAATAAAATATTACAGTGACGCTTATAAACCCTGTAAAATTAGTAGATGCAGTTGAAGGCGTCACTCCACGTGTAGGGCCCATCTTTTTGTGGGACCCATTAATATTTTAGTCTATACTCACCCAACATTTTACAATTAATTTAAAACCTTTACCAAATACTAGTATCGGTGAATGTGAATACAATAGTAAAATAATAATAAAGTAATGAATAGAAAAGTAAGTTAGATTCCTTTTTTGTTTTTGCAATTTTAATTTTGCTTAAAAGTAAAACTTATCCCTTTTTTTAGTGGGCTTTGTGGGATAAGAAGGCCCAAGTAAAAACCCTAATTGTTGATTCTAATTCAATACAGTGGGATACCACTTCACTGCCTCTCTCTCTCTTACCTCAGTCTCTCTTTTCCTCTCATCTTTCTGACTTTCTCTTACTCATAGCCATGGTAAGAGCTCATAATACTCAACCTCTCTCCATATCCCTATCCCCTTTAACGCCGCATCAACCAGACATTGAAGCTCAAGGTTTCCATATCTCAAACACTCACAAAGAAATACATGCACCGAAAAATCATGGACGTCTGATTGGGTACCTCTCTTTCTTGTTTTTTTTTTCTTTTTTTTTGGGTAATCATTCTTCTCCTCCATTTTCCGAATAAATAAAATTGATGGAAGTTTGTCATAATTTTTTGAAATTGATCTAGTATTTAGGTCCCTCTTATCTCTTTTTGTTGTTTGTTTAAAAGCCACAGATCCGGATTTGACTCAAAAGGGTGAAAAATCGAACCATAGATCCAAAGAAATTCAACAAATTAATTTGAAAATGCCAAACATTTTGAACATGGAATTCGATTAGCTACTTACTTTACTGCTTAATTTCTACATAGTTTATCTTCAGATCTGAGATATGAATATGTTTGCTTAACGATTTTGGACCATAATCTCTTTTATGTTCTTAGTTTTTCAAATAGTCTGATTTTCTTTCGGTTGAAATATGTGTAGTGGCTACTATGACTCACATATTCTCTACTATCTTTTGGTGGTTGTAGCAGGAACTACTGGTCGGAGCTGGACGAGCTCGGAAATGCTTCTAGTCATTCGTTGAAGGAAAAACATTCCAGAGTTTAATTCTTTAGAAATTAACAGCAAATTAGGAACCAATATATAAAAATGGACTGGAACAAGTCCAACACTTTCTTCATTTCAATTAGTTGTACAATTTGTTCATTAAGACAATGAAAATAAATTTTGCCTCCAATTTTTTCTAATTTTGAATTTTTAATTGGTCAGTTCCACATTATATATATATATATATATATATATATATATATATATATATATATATCCTAAAACAAAACCAGCAAGTCTCATATCAAAAGGAAACCTACCATGGTTAAAGGTGGAAACCTACCTTTCCAATATTAACCATGGTTAAAGGTGTAAAATTTAAATGTTTATTTGGTGAATCTTAAAATATTAATTAATAGAAACATTTTAGTCTGTCAGAAAAAGTTGGGGACGCGTACAGGCGTCACTACCACTGCGACGCTTCTGACTGACACAAGTTTTCCTTGTAACACCCTGAATTGTGGCGGGTGGGTTCAAGCGTCACAAGAAAATTTAGTGACGTGTGAAACTGCAGCCTATCCACCATATTACACGTCGCTATTCAGCATTTCTGTTGTAGTGACATTTTCTATTAAAATTGTAACTTTCAATCACTGGTTGGTCATCAAATTACGTTTTCAAAAAAAAATGCTTTTTATATCAAAAATGCAAATTTCCATATCACAAAATGAAAATTTTCATTTTCTTATTTTAATGCAATTATTTCAAAGATACTAATGAAGGTCGTCTATCACTCTTTAATGAATCAGATTATGAGCAAAGATCTTCTGAAAGGTATGTTTAAATGTAAAACAAGCTAAGAGAAAAGAATCTTGCTTCTAATAGCAAAGTCCTGATTATTCCAAGGCCAATTCCTCTTTAACAAGAACATTAACTGTTGAAGACAGGGTCAAGGTCCTTCACCGCGCATCCGCGAAAGACCTTAGGTTTTGATGAAAGCCAAAATCCGGAAAATGGAAGTTGCCTTATATTATATATTCTGATTATATATTTTGATTATATAATATATATTCGGATATATTTTGATTGTGTGATTTATTTGTAGATATAAATCGTAAGGAAAGTATAAGGAAAACAAATCAAGAGGATTGTGCAATCAAATACAAACCCAAAAGGAAAGAATCCGTTGGATGATTGATGACTGAGGAAGCATCAACACAAAAGGGAAGAATCAACAATGAAGGCAAGTTACCGTTGGAATGACTTAAGTTCAAGCGTCTAAAGTCCTTTATAAAAAGGACGATTGAAGAACTGAGAACTTAGGCGATTCCACGGAAATAGTCGCGGAGTAAGAAATTCGGTGGGATTTCTCCAAGTGTGTAACCAATGGTTCGGTGGTGAAGGTAGCCAGTAAAGGACCTTTGGTGAAGGTATAGCCAAGAACCTTGGTGAACATTCGTTGTGTCCACATGTGGTGGAGAGATGGTGTGTAGCAGAGTCTTGACGGACTAAGGCTGTGTGAGTTTGTGCTTCAATGTAATCCATCATGTTCCAAATCGCCGCTAGGATTTTTCCTACGACGATCCTTATCTGTAGCTGACTCAAGGACATTCAGTCTTGGTCAGTGATCCTATCGAAGAATCGCCGGTGTTACTTCTTGTTTTGTTTTGTAAGTGTAACTTGTTCTTTGATTGTTATAAATCTAATGAGGTATTTCAGTTACACTGTGTTTTGATCCTTGGTTTGAAACCAATGAAGTTTGCTCTAAGTCTCTAACGTCCTTACCTAGTGTGTAGATCTTAATTGTGAACTTCACCCCCCTCTTGGGCTCTAACATTAACCAAGCCCAATGATGTGATAGTATTTTTACCTAAGTGTTGTACCTTCATTACCTGAACCCCTGAAGATGTCTTTAGTCCTTTATGGTCTACAATCTCTAAGAGTGTTATAGATGAAACCATCCCCCCACTTTTTTTTTTGGTAGACTATTAGTTGTTCGTGTTGTGTGAAGTTACATGATCATATATACCAACATGACCTGTAATATAAGTGATTCGGAGAGGTTCCTTATGCACAATTGGTGCTCACTGCTAGGAAGTTGCTCAATCAACAAGGGGTTTCTTAGCGTCCAAGTCTTTATTGCAATGATTACTATGTTGATGCTCCTTGTGTTTGCTGATGTTTCAACTTCTTGTTTGTTTTCTGTTGTTGGTGTGTGTGTATTGGATGCATGCTTGTCAGACCAAAATTGTATTTTTCCAATTTTGGGTTTTGGCTTGTAATCTTGCTTTAGTTAAGATTATTCTCGAGCATCTTTCATGTAAACTTGGATTTTTTTTTTTTTTACTATGGATCCTACATTCTATATTGTGGAGATACGGAAACTGGCTATTTCCATATATGATACATAATTGAAGATGTATTTTAGATGTTTGAGCACCTGGGTAAGTTGTCACCTTGCAATTCTCTGTTGGTATGAAGTTCTTTCCTTTGACATTTTTGCAAAAATAGATTTATTTTTATAATATTTGTGGGCTTATATCTCAATTTCTTCATTTTAGTTTGTCATGAATGATGTGAATACGCTTAGGAGTTGGTACTCAGCAGTTGTAGTTCTATAGTTCTATTGTATCCATCTTGAGGAGAGCTCGTAGGTTTTTGCTGCACAAAGGCTATCAGTAAAAAAAGGTCTAGATTATCAATGTGTAATTTTGCACTTACTGTGTGTTAATGCCAATGCCTTGCTTATAAGACATTTTTTTTGGTCATGTTTGTTTCATAAACAAATGTTATGTTGCCATGACAGGATTTGTTTTGGTTCCTTTATCGAACATCATTGATGAGATTTTTGAAGTCTGGGATTTAGATAGTTGCACAACCCATTTAACCATAATGTTTAGGGTTAATGACCTTAAAGGACGACCCAGGAGCATGATTGACCGTTTGGTATCATGGGGACGATGGAGTCCATATTTATGATAAATGTGGGGCCCACAGTGTTGCTGACTCACCCTCCCTTCCCTCATTCTCTCTCTAAAAAACAAAGCAAGGGGGATGGACAGGGTTGGCTCACGGAGGCGACGAACAACAGGGCGGCGAGGGGCTCGGGTTGCGGAGTTCAGGAAGGCGACGGCCGGAGTACCGATGGTGGTGTCGGGGAAGTTGCTGGTGCGCAGACAAAGGTGCAAACAGGGGACCCAAAACAGAGGTGTTTGTGGTGGTTTCGGGGTGGATTTTCGGCGGCTGTACTGGTGTTTTCCGGCGGATTTTGTTTGAAAAAGGTCAATCTTGGCGAGGACGACATCAACCGCATCGGATTTGAGTTGGGTAGCGGCAGCAGCGTACTCAGGGGCATGTGCCTGGCAGTGGAGCCCGGACGAGCCGTAGTATTCCCTCTCTGTAGTCCGACTTTCTTCTCCTCCGCCTATGGAGGTGGCGTGTGAGTGTGACAACGCAATTCACAATCCAAAAGAGGGGTTTGATTTTTTTTTTTCATTTTCTTTGTTTGGGGTTTGAGTTTGGTGAACACAGATGAACAAAGAGAAACCGCACAAAATCGATCAATTCAAACCAAAACTAAATCGATTGTGCTCATCAAATCAATCTTTCTATTATGATATATTAGGATAACTCTGATCTTATTATTCTGTATATATTCTGGTTCATATCATGAGATTCTTTTCCCAAAATTAGTAGCTGTATTTAGGAGATTTTCTATATTTTGTATTCGAGATTAGCTCGCCTTCCTTGTAAAGTGTAACTCTATTCCTACATAAATCAAAGGTGAAAGGAGGAACAAACATACAACAGACAACTCCCAATTCTCAATTTCTTCATGGTATCAGAGCCAAAAGGCATAAACTAATACCATCTGCTCTTGAGTTCATACCATCTGATCATCACAATGGGAGATGATGCCAAGAAAGATGATGCCAAGAAAATCATAGACATCAACAATCCTCAATCCCCATATTATCTAAGTCCATCCGATCATCCGGGATACAAAATAAGTCCGGTGACCTTTAATGGAGACAACTATGGCAATTGGTCCCGGTTTTGTATCAACGGGCTTAAATCCAAGAACAAACTTGGATTTGTCAATGGAAAAATCGAAAAGCCAGCAGTAGATGCCCCAGAAGCCAATGCCTGGGAGAAGGCAAACTCCATGGTCGTTGCGTGGTTGTACAACGTAATTGACAACACGCTCCATGGGTCTCGCGTATACGCAGACCGCATGCCATATGGACAGACTTGGAAGAGCGGTATTCTCAAGGGAATACTATCAGAATTCATCAACTAAAGAGGGAAATCACCCTAGTTGAGCAAGGAAACCTCACGGTGACAGAATATTTCACCAAGCTGAAAACATTGTGGGACGAGTTGGGAACTTACCAAGTGATGCCTTGGTGTACTTGCCATTGTAAGTGTGGCGCTGTAAAGGAGGTTACCCGAATTTTTGAAGAAGAGAAAGCACACAAATTTCTCATGTCCCTTAACCCGTCAAAGTACGACACTGTTCGATCTGCAATGCTTAATACCGAACCTTTGCCCAGCCTTAACAAAGCTTACGCTGCTGTAGTACGGGAAGAACGACAACAACAGCTAACTGGGGATATTGGAGGCAGAACCGTGGTGGAAGGAGGTGCATTCAAAGCCATCGCTCGGACCCCGGTAATGCTTAATGCACTTAATGCAAAGAATCGCGTAAAATGGGTCATGAACGACATCAGTGTTATGAACTGATTGGATATCCCTCTAATTGGGGAAATAGGCGATCAAACCGAGCCAATTCTGGTGAAAATTTCTCCCGTGCAGCCACAGGGAACAAGCGAAGCAAAACAATGGAGGCAGCTCCTTTGGACAGTATAGCACGACCGGAGTGGGTAATGCGCCTGGCCAAAGGAATGCAGGTTTCCACGCCGGGAACGTCCATCACGCCACTGGTATCGGGGTTGGATCACTTAGCCCTGGAGCACCTCATGTGCAAAGAAACGATGAAGACGTCGGCAAAGTAGGTGAATGATTTGCTGGATTCACCTCTTCACAGGTAGAGCAATTGTACTCTCTTTTTAAGGAGAGACAAAATCAAGAGCGGTCGGAAAAAATGAGTGGTAAGTGTTGTTATACGTCACATATGCCTTGGATACTTGATACAGGTGCCTCTCATCACATGACTTGTGAATACAGTGCTCTTGAAAATGTTTATAATCTGTCTATGCCTATCTTCATTAGTCAGCCAGATGGGAGTAAGGTGAAGGCGGAAAAAGCCGGATCAGTTAAAACTAGTGCCGACATTGTGTTGAAAGATGTATTGTATATACCTGCTTTTAAATGCAACCTTATATCAACCCAACGATTGGCAATTGATGAAAATTGTGTGGTTTCTTATGGTCCGAATTTTTGTGTTATTCAGGACCTTATCTCGAAGATGCAGATTGGAGTGGGTGATCTTGCCAATGGGGTGTACTACTTGAAGAATGTGCAAGGTGGGTCAGCCAATGCCGCAGTCAACAAAGTGGATAGTGTGAGATGGCACCAATGCTTGGGACATCCTTCCTTTGGTAGTTTAGCCCCTTTGTCTACAGTTTGTGATTTTTCATTGAATAAGAGTACTTCAGTGTGCTGTGATGTGTGTCATAGAGCAAAACAAACACGTACTAGTTTTCCTTTGAGTGAATCTCATGCTAGCCAACCTTTTGATTTGGTTCATTGTGATTTATGGGGACGTTATCATACTCCGTCGTTATCTGGATGCGTGTATTTTTTATGCATTGTGGATGATTATAGTCGTGCAACTTGGGTTTATCTTCTTAGAGACAAAAAGGAGGCATATGAGCGTATAGTTGATTTCTGTTGCATGGTGAAAACACAATTTGGAACATGTGTTAAAAGGGTTCGTAGTGATAATGGGACTGAATTTACAAAGAGGGAATTACTACAATACTTTCTTAAACATGGAATAGTTCATGAAACTTCTTGTGTGAATACCCCTCAGCAAAATGGTAGGGTAGAACGGAAAAATAGGCACCTATTGAATGTTGCTAGAGCTTTAAGGTTCCAGGCATATCTTCCCATTCAATTTTGGGGTGAGTGTGTCATTACGGCTGCCTATCTGATTAATCATACTCCCACCAAGCTGCATCAAATTCGGAGTCCTTATGAGGTGTTGTTTAGAAAAAGTCCTTCATATTCTCATTTGCGTGTTTTTGGTTGCCTTTGCTGTGCACATGCTCATGATCGTATTCGTGACAAGTTTGATTCTCGTTCCACAAAGTGCATATTTTTGGGGTACCCACAAGGGCAAAAAGGGTGGCGTGTTTATGATATTCAATGTCAACGAATATTTGTGTCTAGAGATGTTGAGTTTTATGAAGATGCTTTCCCGTTCGCTCCCACATCCGCAGATTCCATCGAGTCCACTCCTACTCCATCCTCCACCTTCTCGTTTTTCAACCAAGATATTCCTTCTCCCATCGAGGAACCAAATATGCCTGTCTCCACCAACATCACGGATAATCTGTGTGATAATCCTGATTCCAACATCATAAATCAAGCCCCAACAAGTGATGATATACCCACAGATGAAGGTGATAGAAAACTTGAAGCAATGTCTTCCGTTCGACCTCAACGTGATAGGCGACCACCTGCACATCTTCGTGACTATGTGTGTCATGTGCTCCAAGCTAACACCCATGCCTTGTCCCCATTTCATGAAGCACCTTCAGGTACTGCACACTCCCTATCTCACTTTGTTGCTTATAATAAATTCTCTTCATCTCATCGTGCCTATCTAGCAGCCATTACTATGGGGGACGAGCCCCGCCATTTTTCTCAAGCCATGCAGGATCCTCGTTGGCGTGACGCCATGGCTAAAGAAATTTCAGCCCTTGAGGACAATCAAACATGGGAACTTCAGCCGCTTCCACGGGGCAAAAAGGCTCTTGGATGTAAATGGGTCTACAAGATAAAGTATAACGCTGATGGCTCGGTTGAACGGTTCAAGGCTCTTTTCGTGACATTGGGTAATCATCAAGTTGAGAGGGAGGACTATAATGAGACATTTGCTCCAGTTGCCAAAATGGTTACAGTTCGAACCTTGTTAACACTAGCAGCGGCCAAAGGATGGGTCTTGCACCAAATGGACGTTCATAATGCTTTTCACCACGGCGATCTGGATGAAGAACTCTATATGAAGCTCCCTCCCGGATTCAGAACTCTGCAGAAAGATGTGGTATGTAAGCTTAAAAAATCTCTTTACGGCCTTCGTCAAGCTCCTCGTCAATGTTTTTTCAAGCTTACTTCTGCCTTACGTGACTATGGTTTTCGACAAACTCCTTTAGATCATTCTTTATTTATTTTCTCTGAAGGAGATACTTTTCTAGCTATCTTGATATATGTTGATGACTTAGTCCTTACTGGAAATGATGCTCGCCACTGTGCCGACTTCAAGGATTACTTGCATCAGTGCTTTAAGCTCAAGGATTTGGGACCCTTGAAATATTTTTTAGGCATTGAAGTTGCCCGGTCTCCGAAGGGACTATTTCTTAGTCAACGTAAATACACCCTTGACATCTTATCTGAAACTGGGATGCTTGGATGTAAGCCTAGTACATTTCCAATGGAACAACAACTCAAGTTGTCTTCCGATACATGGGATCCAATTCCTAACTCCGGGCAATATCAGCGTCTCATTGGACGACTTATTTATCTCACGATCACTCGTCCAGAGATTACTTACTCAGTTCACATCCTTAGTCAATTTATGCAATATCCACGTCAAGGTCATTGGGAGGCAGCTATGAGGGTTCTTCGATATCTGAAATCTTGTCCTGGTCAGGGTATTCTACTTCCCGCTACCAATGATCTCAATTTGCATGTTTATTGTGACTTCGATTGGGCTAGTGGTCCTATGACTCGTCGGTCTGTCACTGGGTATTTTGTCATGCTTGGGACTGCACCTATATCTTGGAAGACCAAAAAACAACCTATAGTGTCTCGATCCTCGGCGGAAGCCGAATACCGAGCTATGGCTAATGCCACTAGCGAAGTCATATGGATTAGGAATCTGCTTCGGTTCTTTCAAATACCCGTTTCACCTGCTCAGTTGTATTGTGATAACCAAGCAGCTTTACATATTGCAGCTAATCCAGTCAATCACGAGCGGACCAAGCACATTGAGATTGATTGTCACTTTGTCCAAGAACGCATACTTTCACAAGAGATTGTCGCACGACATATCTCTACTAATGACCAACCTGCAGATATCTTCACTAAAGCTCTCGGACATCGACAATTTCACTATTTACTAGGCAAGTTGGGCGTTTCAGACCTCCACGCGCCAATTTGAGGGGGAGTATTATGATATATTAGCATAACTTTGATCCTATTATTCTGTATATATTCTGGTTCATATCATGAGATTCTTTTCCCAAAATTAGTAGCTGTATTTAGGAGATTTTCTATATTTTGTATTCGAGATTAGCTCGCCTTCCTTGTAAAGTGTAACTCTATTCCTACATAAATTAAAGGTGAAGGGAGGAACAGACATACAACAGACAACTCCCAATTCTCATTTTCTTCACGTTCGCACACAAAAACCTCATTCAATTCAGTATTTCAATCACACAACCATCAACAACCTCTGGAATTGTTCAATCAAACCAAAACGAACCTAAAATCGCTCCAAATCGTCTCATCAATCAATCAATCAATCTCTCAATCAGTATTGTTATGACGGAAACATCTCGAAAGTGGATGATACTGGCGGTGACGATATGGATACAGGCGCTGAACTTCGACTTCTCGGCGTACTCGACGGAGATGAAGACGGTGCTCGAGATTTAGCAGGTGCAACTCAACTACCTCGTCGTGGCTTCCGACCTTGGCAAGGCATTCGGATGGTCCTCCGGCCTGGCGTTGTTGTATTTCCCGCTTCCGATCGTTCTGTTCATCGCCGCGGCCCTCAGATTCGTCGGTTATGAGCACAAATGGAAAAGAGGAGTTTGGTGATATCAATTTCAATTTCCTTCTTCTTCTTCTTCAGTTCTTCTTTCTCTTTAACAAAGAAAATAAAAAAATTTAAAATCAATCCACGTAACATTGCAGGCCCTACCATATATTTAAAGTTAGGACTTAACTATCCTCACTGGGTTTTGAGGAAACAAGTTTGTTGGGCCGTCCTTCAAGGTCATTAACCCTAATGTTTATTGGTCTCAACTCAGAAGACAATAATACTACTTTCTTTTCCTAGATGTAAATGCGTAGTTTCTGGCATAATGCTCATTTGGATATAATATCTACATATTTCAAGCTCATTGTATCCTTTTGTTTCAAGTCTTCAAGGCCGGATATGAAATAGAATATATTATGTATCAAAGACTATCAATATGCATATAACAGTTACAATTGTCGGGTCAGTGCGTACAACGCACACGCTGGCCAGACTAGTGTGTGTATATATATATATATATAACCTAGGTGTTACAAGTGTAAAACTTCTATCAAAGGATTGAAAAATCAATAATAACAACAAATTCTGAATACAATCAACTGCAGTTTAAAGATTTAAAAGTCACATGCCGAAAAGCTAGTAGCCACTTTAATGTTAAAAAGTCACTCAAATGGTAGCCCCTAAATAAACTAGACAACCAACATTTTTGTACTGATTCTTAATCCTTATTTGTATTAGGCAAACTCTTGCTGGCTATTGCCAGTAAAAACAATCTAAAAAAATTCTAAAAAAAGCAGTACAATCATCATGTACTGTTATGCTTAATATTCTTGTTGATTTATCATGTACAGCACAGTTTCAAATTAATGTGATTTTTTTTATTTTTTATTTTTACAGGTAAGATTGGATATGTTAAATATAAATTTGAGTATCAAGTTAGCTTGGCTCTATGCTTAATAAATTTGAGTACCGCTTGAGTTTGTGTTCTAATTTGGAGGTGGTGGGACTGAAATCTGCTACTCACAATTTTTTTGCCTTTTTTGATATGGAGTTTTGATGTGAAATTTTTATTTCTGTTAAGATTTAAATTTAAGTAGCAAGCTTGAAGATGAGGGTGATTGTTACTTGACTACCACATCTTTAATAATGACATAACCAATTTAGTTTTAAGTTTAGGAGATCGATGTTCTAGTTGCGGTGATAAATATACTGATGATTATACCTACTCTATTTTTTATCTAACTTTTTAACTAATTTTTTATAATTTTATAAAATATTATAATCTCAATAACATATTAATTACTGCTTTTTTTCTACAAAGAATGAAACCGAAAATTGATTATATTTAAGTAATTTTGTTATGAACGACCCGGTAATTTTTTTTTGTATCATAATAATATACATAATTGTACGTCTTACAAAATTACATAACACTCCCTTCCTTGTGCCTTTCTTATCTTACTTTTTAACTAATTTTTTCACATTATATATATTTTTTCTGTCACTTTATAATTTTAATGACATATTAATTACTAATTTTTTCATTTAGAAATATTTAATTAGTCTTTTGGCTAACTAATTTTAATTTTTTTAATATTGGCTTTTTCTCACCACATCATATCCAAAAATGACGTAAAAATTAAGGAAATGGATGAAGAATACAACATACTATTTTCAACAGCAGTAATAACAACAAATTAAATTTACATAATTAAAATGGATTGCAACTCTCAAAAAGGGTTTCCTAGCTACAATTATATAAATTCAAATAAATAATTTTTATTGACCAAGTACTAGTATATGAAATATTTATTGGTTTTAACTAGAGCTGGGAAAAGTTGGCCCGACACGATTACTAACCTGAACCTAACACGATAGTAAATGGGTTTAGGTAGAAATTTTCAACCTGTTTAATTAAATGGGTTGTCACGGTAAACCCGTTTAATTAAATAAGTTAGGTTCAGGTCAAGATTTTCGACACGAAAAAATACCTACTTAGCCCATTTAATTAGGCATGTCACATGGATCAAGTCATTTGCTCCATAATTATTACCCAATTATCCCGTTTATCAATAAACTTAGATGAATGGGTTGACACGGTAAACCCGTTTAATTAAATGAATTATTTTGTATAAGTGAGTTAATGGTTAAATGGGTAAATTGATAACTTTATTCTAACACGTTTACTTAAATGGATAAACAGGTCAATAAGGTCAACCCGTTTAAAATTTAAACGGTAAACGATTTAAATTTTCAACCCGTTTAATAAATGGGTTAGGTTTAGGTCGGAAGATTTTGAATCCGTTTAAATTTGACAAAAAGCGGTCAGCTCTAGTTTTAATTTGCAATTTGTTGGCCTACTTAAATTTGGAAAGCCACGTACAAATAAGATTTAGTGGTGTTAATCTTATTTTGTTATGAAATAAAAATGATTTTGCATGTGTTAAATCAAGTGAAGCACCGATGCAGTACTATATTTAGGAAGCATTATTGATACCTTGAGAGCAAGCGACATTTCATGAGGTTTGGAGAGTAGTGATTCCACCAATAGTGTTTTGTTTTCCATCTTCAAAATTCAAATGCCTGCAAATGAATAACGGTGCATTATATTGTCAGTACTGCTGCACTGGTGTCTTAACCAACGGCAAATGTAATATCGCAATATATATATTTAACTGCAAATGAAATACCGCAATGTCACTGCTCTTGGCCATCTCGTCGTCACCTTTAACTTGTTTATATTTTAAACCCTAAATAGTTTATAATGATTTAAATTATTATTAATTATAATGATGCCCGATTTCATCGTTCAAAATTTTCAATTAAGGGAGCTTCTACCTTAAAAATTTTAATTTAATATATATTTATCTTAATCACTTATTAGAATAAGTAATTCAATTAATTGAGATTTAATTTTTTTACAAAACTACTTGACCGAATTTTTTCAACTACAATACTTGAAAAGTATAGCTACTTTGATTCTGCTTAATTTTAAGGGGCAGAAGTAAGTCAGATGATTGCGGCCGAATATTCTCCAAACAATAGAAAGAGCGGACTCAAAACTTTTGATAAGTAATCAGTATTATGCACCGTTCTTTTATGCGTTTGATATGCGTTGCGTTACGTTTGCGTTTCGGAAAGTTGCGTTAAGGTGCATTAGGGTGCGTTTGGGAAATAATAATTTGAAACTTTTTTATTTTTAAGAGAAAGATGAATAGTACATTGCGTTAAGGTGCGTTTGGGTTGCGTTATAAGGTGCGTTAGGCTTTGTATATTTTGCGTTGCGTTTCGGTGCGTTAACGCACAAAAGAACGGTGCCTTAATCATAAATTTGTTAGCTCTTTAGAGAAGTGAAGACAAGGTAAAATTAGATAAAGAAAGATTTAGTAATAATATAATTGCTGACGAGTTAGCTATTAAAAAATTATGAAATATAGGTAAATATTATTTGGATTGATATAGGTAAATATTATTTGGATTGACTAAAGTGGATAACAATTTATCTAAAGAACAAAAAAGAACTTAAAAAAAGAAAGAATGCAACAGTAAAACCTAAGGAAAAGAATCCTACCAATTTCACAATCAATAAACTAAAATATGAAATTAAGTTGGAGATTGTGTTCCGCTCATCACAAAGCTTAAAAAAGGGTTCATTGGAAGCAATATCATAAGAACCATTATCAAATAAATCTTATGAGTGTAATTATTTTTTTTGCATTATTTGGAGCCATGTTCATCTCGGAAATAGAGTTCACTTCTTAGCTTACTTTCAAATCTATGATATGTCTGAGCGAATTTGGTTGGAAGATGGTTCTAAGGTTTCCTTGACGATGGCCTGTAATGATATGTATTGTTATTTGAGTAGTAACTGATAATGAATAATCTTGCCTAGTTGGTAATTTTCCAAAAAGAAAAAAAGCAAATTAGGTTTTATTCATATGCTGAAATTCATAAACTAAAAGCTTTCCTTTTGAAAACATTAGAACTTAATATGCTTTCTTTAGATCAATAATCACACAATTGTAGTAAAAGCTTTACCTCAAATATACAATATGTAACAAGCAGTAAAAGCAAAGAGCAAAAAAACAACAGGATCAAAAAGCTGGAGCAATCCCCACGCAAAAACATTGATAGATAAATAATCATCAATATATACAGCCCATATTAAGATTCGATGCACATAAACACAATAATGTAAAACGTAATTATGAAAAAAAAAAACGAAGTTTCTAATTCAAACTTACCAAAAATCCTAGTTGTTTTCACTTGTATTTATGTATGAAATATGTATGGCAGCTTGTAGGTGGTAGGAGCCTGAAGGAACAGTAGAGGTCGATATATTTTGCAAGCGACAAGTAGCCGAGTTTTTTTTTGAGTGTTTGGACGCGACTTACTGATTTATATATTGGTACTACGTGAAGGATCAAATGAGGACGGAACACAGACGTTAGCGTGCATGTAGTAGATTGAAAGGTGGATATTTTCGATATTTATATTGGTTTTCGGTGTCATTTGTTTCAGTTTGTTTAAAATACAATTTGGCTTTCACAATATTTGTTCTTGGTTTTGTCTTATCATCACTTGGTGGTGATCTCTCGAGTCCATCTTCGGTTAAATGCATAGTATGTTTCCATAAAAATACAACCTTGAAGTTTGTTAGTGTCGGCATATATTATCCATCTATAACCATGTTAATCTCACAGTTTATTGCTCCCTCCGTAGCTTCCATAACTATGCCCCTTTTAGTAATGAACTTTCTATTCTTCATTCTTTTTCTATGATTGACAATTTCTTTTACAACATCAATCAATTTCTTTTATAATATCACCTATTATTTTGATATTGTTCTATTTATGATAGTTTTTTTTTTCTATGAGTAAAAGATCCAATAATTTCAGGGGATCTTTCTCAAGACATCTCCATGATATATTAGCACACAAAATAGAGGAGGGAGAGGGGAAGGGCTACAATTCCATAAGTTAAACAAGGAAGATTATGGCCCTGATTGGCTAGCCAATCTGCTGCATAATTTCCTTCTTGGTGGATATAATTTAATGAGTGAGCATTAAGCGAATTTAACAAGTACTTGATATCTCTGATTATCATGACAATCTGCCAAGGGATTTGATAGTAGCCTTGGATAGCTAAGATAAGGATCAAACTATCGCCTTCAATTTGAACTCTTGAAAAACCCGTATGAATGGCATGTTGAAGACCAATCCATAGTGCTAACGCTTCTGTCATTAGAATGGAATTTGAGCTTACACGAGAAGCTCCCGCATTACATAATCGGCCAAGGTGATCACGAATGACGAAGCCCACTGCTGATCCTTGGTTGTTAAGAGAACCGTCAAAGTTGAGTTTGACCCAGTCAAACTCAGGAAGTCTCCAGCAAATAGGGATGTAGTTGAGAGTCTTTTTGTTTATTGTGGTGCTGGTGGGGAAAGATAGCATTTCCTGCGAGGAGAATCTACTTCTAGCTCACCACTATACATAACTTCTCTTTACTCGAATGATGTCTCTTCTGGTGTTGAAGACAAATTTGTTGAAAGTACAATCATTGCGCTCCTTCTAGATGCACCAAATAAGATGAGTGGCTCTTATGAACTCATTTACCAGAAGTGAGCTCCTAAGAGTATTGAGAATGGTGGATTTTGTTTTGTCTATTGGCCAAGTCAAAGATGTGACCAACTACCCATGGGATTTATGATAGTACATTTCATAAACATTTTTCCTACGGGACGGTTGAAGAAGGATTTTTCCAGAAAAATCTTTCTCCTGAAACTACCAAGTGAACTACTTAGAGGTTCCCTTGGAACTATGTTCGACCCTACACTCAAGTGGAGCTCTCATATGTCATCAAGAAATGTACCGTTGGCACAACACTCGGCTGTTTAAGCTGCAGTACAACTGGGTATAATTTCCGTATCCACATGGAGTTGAGGCTACGGAAACCTTAAAGCTAATCAAGCTCTCAGCAACTAGGTTGAATTTCTATGTTTCTGTGAGTTTTAGAAACTAATAAAAGGACACGTTAAAAATCACAACAAAAGAAAGAATAGGCTCGGGTGTTGCTTTTAGCCACCGTACCTAATAGAAATCTAATCAAAGAAAAATCGAAAGGTGATAGCTAAATTAAGAAAGGAATGGGTCGCTACTAAAATTAAGCCACTCTAAGCCCCTCTCTCAAGGATAGCATCAGATTAACTCCAAACTTTATCCTCACTCTCATGAAAGATATTACTTAAGAGTATAAAAAGTAACAAACCCTAATTAAATCAATCCTCACTCTCATGAAAGATAGTCTAATTATCTCACTAAAACCTCAAACAATTGTGTTAGAGAGGTCTAACAACCTCTCAGCCAACTAAAACCTCCGCAAAGATAGAGAATAATGGTGAAAACTCCTAAACTAAGCCAACTATTCCCTTCCAACTAAAACCCTCAATTAAACCCCTATTAATAGCCTTAATCACCCCCTAACCTAAGTCAACTACTCACTAATTATTTTAATTAACAATCTAAAATAGACTAACCTAATCTAAAACCTCAACTAGACTAGTTTAACATCTACTAATCCTAAAAATCTAATGAAAGCCAAAGTTCTAGCCTAAAAGACTCAATCTGACCCATAATATTTGACACTAACTAACCTAGGGCCCAAGAGAGGTGACCCAATTACTAATGCTACCTAGATCGACCCAATATCAAAAGGGCTCAATTACCCTAATAAACCTAATAAGGCCTAACATCTAACTCTAAAATGACTTAACTAAACTAGCCCAAAACAAAACCAAACCAAACCATAATAA
Source organism: Portulaca oleracea (assembly GCA_029582165.1). Taxonomy (NCBI): domain Eukaryota; kingdom Viridiplantae; phylum Streptophyta; class Magnoliopsida; order Caryophyllales; family Portulacaceae; genus Portulaca; species Portulaca oleracea. The sequence goes on along the minus strand of CM055869.1, from coordinate 13,950,951 downwards.
ACTGACCCACTAAACCTAATAATTTAAACTAGACAAAACAAAGCAAAAACCTTAGGGTTATTGATCATGAAGGACGACCCATAAGCATTATTGACACTTTGGTATTGCATGGATTGGGAAGTCCTTTTTTTCATTAAAATGTAGGGACAGGATTAGGTGACGTGGATGCATATGTGTTAGTTTTTTTTTTGGTTTAAATGTAAAAACCGGTTTGGTTTTTTTTTTTGTAAGATAAACATGGGTTTGTGATGGGTGCCAAAAGAAGAAGAAGAAGAAGAAGATGATGATGATGATGATGAAGGAGTTTTTACATAATGTAATGCACTGAAAGATTGGAGTTGTGAATCATGTAAATATTAGCAACTTTTCCTTCTCATTATATGCACTGACATATTGGAGTTGCGAATCACAGACATATTGGAGTTGGAAAATTTTCCTACCATCACTTTTTCTACTATTTGAAAATGGTTGGAAAAATGGTCGGATTACTAACCATTTTTCCAACCAATTTCAAATAGTAAGAAAAAGAATGGTAGAAAAAATTTCAAACCAATTTTAGCAAAAGTGGTTGAAATTTCCAACCCTTTTTCCCACTAATTTTTTAAAAAAAATTGTTGGAATATGAAATGGTTGCTAAAATGACTGATTTTTCCAACCTTTTTAAATTGGTTGGAAAAAAGTGGTTGGTAATACTCATATTTTTAGTAGTGCCCTTAGAACCAACACCTCTTCACCCAACTGCAAAAATTTTTTCGGGAAAATCTTTCCCATAAAAGACTTCCCATGAAAAATTTTCCGCAAGAGAAATTTCTATGAAATTCCTACCAAATGCATCCTAAATAATGTTTGATTTGTCTTAATGACCCAAACCTTGTTCTAAATGATAGTTTGCTTATAAGCAATATTTTTCTTTCCCCTGTGTTTGGAGTCATGAGGGATGAGAATTTAGTTGTCCATCAATTTGTTAGCTAGGGTCTTGTCTTCATCGCAGAGGCCTTCATCCAGGCCCTGAGACCAAGGGCAAAGATCCGGCTAGCTTTCTCGGGATCCAATAGTGGAAGTAACGATGAACAGAAAGACGGACATGACAGCATGAATTTAGATGAAGTCAATGTGGAAAAAGAAGTTTTCAAGCGTAAACAGGAGGGCATGTATTCGGAAAGTAGTGGGGGGAAATTACAAGCCCTAGAAAAGGAGGTGTACAACGATGATATGGATGGCGGATTGGCATTTGGCGGGAGTTGTCGGGCAACCCCGCCGAGCCCAATGAGTATCCTTTGCCTCAACTGCCGAGGACTTGGCGACTGGCCCCGAGCAGTAAGGGATCTAGTGTCCCTCATACACATATCTCAGCCTTCTCTAGTCTTCTTATCGGAGACAAAAAGAACCACAGGAGAAATGCAGGGAACAAAACAACGTCTGACGGACTTCCATGGGGTTTTTGTAGACAGCATGGGGAGATCAGGAGGCCTTGCGCTCCTATGGAGAAAGGAGATTAATGCATATCTCTTCTCTTATTCCCACACATCAACATCGCCATTGAGGACGGACTGGGGGGGGGGCTCACCATGGCGTTTCACAGGTTTGTATGGTTGGTCCCAAACATCCCTAAAATCGTTGACTTGCTCCTTGGTAGACGATCTAAATACCCATTCCCAACTCCCTTGGTTGCTCGGAGGAGATATCAATGAAATTTTCTTTAATTTCGTAAAGCAAGGAGGCCCTCCAAAGCCTCAAAATGTCCTAGACATCTTCTAAGAAACATTCTCTAATTGTGGTTTGATGGACTTAGGCTTCAAGGGATATGCAAACACATGGTGGAATGGAAGGGATGGGAAGGAATCCGTCGAAGAAAGGCTAGATAGGTTCATGAGTAATGTGGAGTGAACAAGTATTTTTCCAGCAGCCGAAGTCCTCCACATGGAAGAAACCCTCTCAGACCACCTTCCTCTGAATCTAAAACTCAATCTAGTTAGGCCAGGTACGCACCATCATGGAAAAAGATTTTATTTTGAAAACATGTGGACCACCAACAATACTTGTGAACCTCTCATTGTTGATGTTTGGGGCACAGGTGGGACAGGGGTATTATGTATGGGTTACTTGAGGATGCTTGACACTTGCAAGGAGGCTTTGGGAAAGGGGGTCAAGGAAACTTTTGGAAATATACAAAAATCCATTAAGGATATTCAGAAGGAATTGGGTCGGGCCACATGTGCTTAAACTAGGAAACATCTTTTAAGCAAGCTAAGAGAATTGCAAGGACAAGAAGAAATTATGTGGTGACAAAGAGTTAAGGGTGTGTTTGGTGAACCAAAAAGGAATGAAATGGGTATGGGATGAGTTCTAATTCCACAAATTTTTGTTTGGATAACACAAAGTGGAATGAAATTATAATTCCTTGGAATTCCCTATCCCACCCAAATGAGGGGAATTGGATACCTCCCAATTATGGGAGGAATCAGTTTCAATCCCTGTGGGATTGTTCTATATATTTAAAAAAAAAAAAAGAAAAATCCAAATCATCCAATTCAATTTCTTTCCCCAACTATTGTCAATTGCATCTGGCTACCATTAAAACCGATGATGGCTTCCACGACCCACTCACCGGCATCGAACCCTTGTTCCCCCCGGGCGTCGACCCATTCACCGACGTCAAGTCTAAAGACGCCGTTGGCGCCATTCCGTCGGGCGAGCGTTTTCTATACAAGCCACCTGGCCTAAACCCTAACCAGAAGGTTCCGTTGCTTGTCTCATACTTTCATGGAAGTGGATTCTGCATCAAATCGGCCTTTTTGAAGACATAGATGTAGAAGCAATGCTAATTTCATCAAATTTTGTTGCTGTCGTTGTAAATCCCTTCGTTTTTGCTTGATCTTCAAGAGTAAACGATGGTGTAGATAGAGAAGGAAGGTAAGATAGCTCACTTTCTGGAAATAAATGGAATCAAATTTCCAGAAGCTCACTTTCTTTGGTTTCTGGAAATTGGGATGGGGAAGGAAGAAAATGTTAATGGAGGAAAAGGTAAATCGAGGAGGTGAGATGGGAAAAGGTAAATGAATGGGGAATATGGGAGACCCATTATTATTATTATTACTATTATTTATTATTATTATTATTATTATTATTATTATTATTATTATTTAGTATATAATAAATTTGATTCTATTCCATTCCATAATTGCTAGCCAAACAAATTAGTTTTTTTTTTATTGGGTTTTCAATTCCATTCCAATTGTTCATCAAACACTTCGTATTTTGGAATCTAATTCCATACCCATCCCTATAGGATTCTAATTTCATTCCTATTCCATTCCATAATTCTCATCAAACAGACCCTAAAAGAGACTACCTAGCTTATGGGGACAAAAACTCCAAATGGTTCCATTCTAAAGCTTCAGCCCGCAGGAAGACAAATTTTATTTGTCAGTTGTAGGATTCCAATGGTCAAACCTTCACCTCCATGGAAGACCTTGAAAGATTGTTCACTGAATATTATATGGATCTATTCAAATCTAGGGGCTCCCAAGACTACAACGACATGTTGCAGCATGTCCATCCGAAGGTCACACAAAGTATGAATACCATATTGGCGGCTCCGTACAATCACAAAGAAGTGAAGAATGTTGTCTTCCAAATGAGACCCGGGGAAATCCCCGGGTCTAGACGATTTCAACCCCCACTTCTACCAGCAGTTTTGGCACATTATCGAGAATGACGTCACAGCCGCAGTTCTGGATCTACTTAGCGGAGGGCAAATTCCAGACGGACTCAATCATACGCTGGTGGTCCTAATCTCAAAAGTCAAGAACCCAACATCAGTCTCACATTTTAGACTCATTAGCCTCGTGAATGTCCTTGTTAAGATTGCAACAAAAACGATGGTGAACCGGCTCAAACTGGTGTTTCGTGACATAATTCGGAGTCTCAAAGCGGTTTTGTCAAAGACAGATTGATCAGCGACAACATTCTGGCATATGAGCTCTTCCACCACATACACTGTCATGTCGGACCTAGCGATCATATGTCGATCAAGCTTGACATGAAAAAAGCCTTTGACAAAGTCGAGTGGCCCTTCCTACGGAGCATCATGGACAAGCTGGGCTTCTGTGAACAATGGATCAACAATGTGATGAAATTTGTGGAGACCCCGAATTTCTCCTTCTCATCAATGGCACTATCAAGGGGCATCTAACTCCGTCTCGTGGCATACGCCAAGGTGACCCACTTTCTCCATTTTTATTTGTTATTGTCACTGAGGCCTTCTCCGCTCTATTAAAAAATGCAGTGACAACAGGCGCCATTGAAGGCATTCAGATATGCAGAAACGCATCGGTCGCATCCCATCTTCTTTTTGCTGATGATATTATTCTGTTTTCTAAAGCAACTGAAGACCAAGCAAGAATGATCAAGCATATCCTTGAACTCTAATACGCCGCAAGTGCACGGGTGTACGTGTAGCAAGTATCAAGGTCGATCCCACAGGGACTTTGCTAACTACACACCAAACTAGCTTCCTATGTGATTGTTAAACCGGTCGGCTTTTTGTTTTGGATCAACTAATTCTATTTCTAATCGCTAAAAAGGGTCAAAACAATCAAATATTCACACAATTCACAAGATGAAATCAATATGAGAAAAACGTTCAAGGGATAAAACCTAAGTCACTCTATGATCAAACAAGTTGATTGAGCTTGAATGTCACTAATTTGGTACATTTTAGGCTCGATAATCGCATAAATTCTTCCGTAGCGAGCTTTTGGCAATGAAACGGATTGCTTAGTAAAATTGATCTCGTGGACTCTTTATTGTGTCAATTTTATCTAAGTTAAAGATCAAATTATCTAATGACCCCTAATTATAAAGTTCTCTATCTCTAGTTCACTTCATATACTAGTTTAATCCTAAGGGCTCCGATTATCGAATTTCTCCGTTCGGTACTTCATTCAACAATCTAAATCCATGCTAAAGTGCGCAAACAAAAGCAATGACATACATAATCATAGGATAAATAAAATGCATTCAAACAAGATAAGCAAACTTGTTCAATCCAACAAAATTCAGTCCATAAAAGAAACTAATAAGGGCTTATCCCCCAAACTAAAAGAAACTACTCACTACTCATGTTCAAAACACAAATCGCATAAAAAAAAACTATTCTAGAAAGCATGGAAACTATGAGAATGAGAAATAAACCAAGTTGGAATTCAATCCTTCCTTGAATGTCGATCCGCAGGGACTTTTGCTCCTCCACTTCTCTCCAATTCTTGAGAACCGATCCTTCAAAACTCAACCAACTCTCACTCTTCACTATGGATGAATGTGGATGGAAATATGGATGATAGGGATTGTTGAATATGATGATGATTGGGAATGAATGAATGAAGGTGGATGGTGATGGATGAATATGGATGAATCAGCCGAATCTACAATTATATAGCCATCAAGAGAAGTTGAAACGGCCAAATCTTCATAAACAGGGCCAACACGAACCGTGTTTGTGTAAACACGAGTCGTGTTGGATCTAGAATTTCCTGGGTCATCTTGTTTCGGCCATATCTCCTATGTCCAACGTCCGATTGACTTGGTTCTCGACTTTTCGGAAAGCTCTAGGAGTCTACTTTTCATTGGCATAATTCTCAAAGTCATAGCATACTTGTGGAAATGATGGTGACCAAAAGAGTGTGCATATATCAATTTTCACACACTTTCTGCTATCTTACTCATAACTCCTTCATCTCAACTCGGAATTGACCTTATAATATATCGTCGGAAAGCTCTTTTAGTGGTGAATCAAGTAATGGATGTGAGCTTTGGAGTTCATATCACTAATCTGCACAAATTGAACAAAACACTCTGAACTCAGTTAAGATAGCGAAATAAGATCATAAAAGATCAATTAAGCACATTATTCCCCAAATTTCACTATCAAAATGCTCCCAATATTTAGTCACTATATGCCCTCATCAAACACTACAAGAACGCCTCGGGTCAAAAAGTTAATTATAACAAGATGGATGTGATGTTCCATAAAAACGCCCTCCAAGCTCGCAATGAAGCAATTAAAGATATCTTAGAAATCAAGGAGGTTCCTTCACACAACAAATACCTCGGTTTACCTATGAGGGTGGGGAAGTCGAAGTGCAAAGATCTTTTATGCGTAAAGGACATGGTGGCAAAAATGCTCGGGAGCTGGGATGACCGCTTCCTATTTTGGGTCGGGCGAGAAGTGATGATAAAAGTGGTAGCGCAAGCCCTTCCGGTATACGCTATGATCATTTTCAGGTTACCTAGCTCACTGTGCAATGACATTCAGAAGCAAATCATGCGGTATTGGTGGGGAGGAAAGCAAAATGTGCGGAAATTGCATTGGATTAACATCTCATCTCTATGTACCGATGAGGAGACCGGAGGTATAGGCTTCAAATATCTTGAGGATTTCAACACTACTCTCTTAGCTAAACAAATGTGGCATCTCTGGAAAAAACCAACATCTCTTTCTGCTCGTCTACTAAAGGCAAAATACTTCCCTGAACGAGATATTTTTTCGGCAAGCCTGGGACCCCGGCTTAGTTACACTTTTAGAAGCATATGCTTTGCTAGGGATTTGGAAAAATCCAAATCGCTATGGTATATCGGCAGTGAGAATGCAATTCACATTTGGGAGGACAAATGGCTTGGGAGAGGACCAACCTTCAAGGTAATCACCCCCGGAATGATAATCTACAAATTAGCATGGTGAACGAGCTCATTGACACTTAACACACTTGCTGGAAGAAGGACCTAGTTGAGGAGAAATTCCTCCCATGTGATGCCGAGGAAATCTTATCCATCCCATTAAGTTGTACCCTCCCGGAAGACAGGATAGCTTGGAATAACACACGAAATAGGGAGTACACTGTCAAATCCGGCTACAAGAGTCTTGTCACGCTTCACTCTCTATCTCAAGCCACTTCAAGCACTTTAGACGATCATACGGTGTGGAAACAGATTTGGAAGCTCTCAATCCCCCCCTCGAATACGGGCTTTTGGATGGAGGCTATGCAAAGAAATTTTACCCTCGACGGAGACCATCTGTAACGCCCTGGAAATTCAATTTTATACTTAACGGTCAAAGTCAAACGTTAACTGACATTAACAACGGAAGTCTCATTTTTTTTCTTTTTAATTGGGCGTTACTGCCGTATCCCCGAATGAATACAAGGCAAGAAAGGAAAACTAATAACTAATCATTATTTACTTCAATTTAATAAACAAAAGATTTAAAATTCTAGAACAACACAAACTAAGCATTGACTAACTTCAAATCTAAAACATATACTAAACTTATTCTCAAACTAACTTTGTCGTTCTCACTGCTAGTTCCCTTCCCCATCATAGAATGCATCACCTGAAAACAAAACATTTAAAACATGAGAAGGACTCAATAATGTCTACCCCTAGCCGTTAAAACCATTTAAAATCCATTTCAATTCATTTTTAGGGGAGAAGTGAACAAGTCAAATCTTTCCGAAACCAACTTTCTTTCCCCAACCCACCATAACCATCTTTCCAATTTATTAAGCGGGCGAACATTGCTTATTTGGCCCTCGAAGTCCAATGACTTCGCTATAATCATATCACAATCCAATCACAATCTCAATCTCAATGTCAAACTCAATCAATCACAATCTCAATACACGGATGACAATCCATTTCACACACATGCATATAACTAACCCCGGGGAAGTAGCACTTATCATGCATCCCTGATCTCTTGACAACCCCCCTCAAGGATACCACATCCTGGTCTTCGGGGGCGTTGCCCGAATCCGCATTTACGTCACGTTTGAATTATTAATCAGGTTTAATATTGTACCAATCCAACTCAAACAATCCAACCCAATCCAATCCCAAATTTCCAAAACCATTTCCAAATCACACGTAAATGACTGTCCACCTTTTTCGAACTCAAAAAAACATAACAAAATCCAATCAGACAGCCAATTTTACAATAAAATCCCCTTTCGGGATGCAATTTCCAAAATATAGTAAAACCATAAAATACATAAAACGCATCCACAATGGGATTAGGACATAGACATTACCTGCAGGTCTTCACTTTACTTCACCAAATTCCCTTGAGCTAGCTAAACAACCCGACCTAAACCAAACCTATAATCGAATAAATTCTAATTAAAACTTGCTTAAGAAAGTTAATACACGCATTTCTACCTTGCACTCCGCAAAAGAGTACCAACAACCCCTAAATTCCAAAGAAAAGCCAACCTACTTTGCTAACATTATTTCCATAATAAGTCAACATAACCTCATTCTTTTTCTTCCCCAAAACGGGACAGATTTCCCCCCAACTTTCAGAGATCATAACTCGGTCTCCCAACATTATATAAAGATGATCTATACCTTTCTTGAAACCTCAAAGAGTCCTCTACCCCTTCTATTTTGAACATAAAATCTAAAACTTACTCAAAAGGGGTCAAAATAATAATACGACAATTGGTCCAAATTTGCATCGTTTCGGTAAAGTACTTCTAACTCATTCCATATTGAACGAACACCCAAAATTCCAAGTTCCTTTTAAACTTAACTCCTTAGAGTATCTACTGCCCAAATATTTGATTTAATTCCACCTTTATTACTTATGGAAATTTTCCAAAGTCACCCCAAAATTCGTCCCAAATAATCTAATATCTCCAATATAACAAAATCATCCATTTTTTTTTTATCCAAGCTATAACTTAGACTCCTTACTCACCAATAACCCCAATGAATTCATTAATACATCCCAAATCATACTAACGAAAATAATAAACTTCAAACTCTACACTAGGAATCTAATATTAATCATAACATAAATATAATAATCTTTTCCTAGAAATAACTGAAAGGTTTACAAAATATGCTTAGAAACAAGCAAATCCATAATTTCAGATTGTAGAATTAGTATATAATATTATCATTACAAAAAAATCAAAATTAGCATAATAGTAGTAAAATATATAAGATGAAAACTAGAATTTAGCGTTAGGGTTTTTAGGGTTTATACCCAAAGTAGTGCTGCTGGTGGCGGAAGATGGCTTCGATGGTCGACTGGCAGAGGGCACGGTGGTCGGAAGCTATCGGGTAGTGGTGGTCGCAGAGTTTCGCACGCACGGCAGCAATAGAAGCAAAACTTAGAGCCCTCCTCGCGTCTCGGGTGTGCCGACTGTGGTAGTGCGACTTAGAGATGTAAGCGATGTTGTCTGGTGGTTTGTCGGAGTCAGGACCGACGGTACGGCGGCGGGGGTTGTCATCTGGGCGGCAGAGAAAGAGAGGGTGAAATCGAGAGAGAGAGAGAGAGAGAGAGAGTTGTGCGAGTGAGTGCGATAGAGAGAGGAGGGAGGGCGACCATTGGTGGCTATGCGGTGGTTGCCGGCGGTAGGGGCGGTGATGCTAGCGAACGTGGGCGGCGGCTGGTGGTGGGCGGTTACAACAGTAGCAGTACGAGGAAGAAAGGGGGAGAAGATCAGAGGATAGGAGATTAGGGTTTAGTAAAAAATTAGTTTACTAATTAAAGATATTATACTACCTAAAATAGCTAACAAAAATAACTGGAAAAAAATAATTATAAACCTGCAGCTAAAAAAATAGCCATAGGAAAAAAAATATGATTTTTATTTTCTGAAAATAATAGTATTGCTAATACTAAAAAAAATAGTCACATAATTAACTAAATAAAAACTAACACATATTCATCAAATATTATCATATAAATTACAAAAACAACCCTACTCCCATGCACGCAGAAAATTACTAAAATACCCTTGATATTCCATCGACGGTCCTACGAGCTCAAGTGTTAGCAAATTAATCGCAGATAAAATCTCAAAACTTACAGAAGTCAACTTAATGACGTAATGGTCAACACCTTCAAATTTTTGGGGTTTTACATCATCAGTAAACGAATAAAACAAGGGGATAACCATTGTAGTATCTGTGGTCACATGTCAGAGAAGAATGTTCATAGCATATTTCAATGCCCCCTTGTTGTTGAAATTCGGGAAGCTAGTGACATAATAGAGGCAATATGGTCAACTGCATATAATTCACCCATTGATTATGTTCACAAAGGCAAGGAGTATTTTGTCGTGCTAGCCTGGCAGTGTTGGAACGCAAGAAACAAAGCGGTTGTTAACGGAACAAGAACAAATGCGGAGACCCTGGTGTTAAAGGCCCGAGAAATTATAATCGAGTTTGAATCCTTGCCGAATCTGAAACAGACTCCGACAGCTGCACGGGTCTCAAAATGGACACCTCCCCGAGAGGGCCTATGGAAGCTAAATTTCGTGTGAAAATTGGAGCCTGGGGTCATGGATGGGGCTTCATAATTCCGGACAACACTGGAGAGGTAGTAGCCACGAGGGTGAAGCAACAGTAGGGTTTCTCTAACCCTAAGCTAGAGGAGGCGGAAGCTTGTCTCTATAGCTTGAAGATTGCCGGGGAGTGGTGATTCATATCGCTTGAAGTCGAGGGCGATTGCCTCACTGTTATATCAAAGACTAGAAGCAGTTTCCATGGTGCAAACAGTCTTGGAATAACTATTGAAGAAATTAGGAAGCTTGCATGTCTTTTTGATTCTATCTCTTGGAACCACGTTCTTCGTGCGAAAAATAGGGTTTCTCATTCCCTCGTACACCTTCAGCCCTATGATTCGGGTGAGCGAATTTAGTTGGAGGAGGGTCCTGAGGCTTTACTGGCCTTAGCCCGAGACGATATGTACTGTTTATCATCTAACCATGAATAAATTCATTGTGGTTGTTTTTGCTCCAAAAAAAAAAATTGTTAGCTAGGGTCGTTAATTCCAACGGAAGTTAGATATGTTTGGTTACTCGATTAGAAACATAATAAAGACTGTGACTGAAAATCTGTCCAATACCTGACGAAGTATTAATCGGTCTAGTCTACAGTCCATGGGATTACAATCTTAGATTTTAGTCTAACTGAATTAACCCAAACCCAAAACCTAACCAAAAATCCAATTATTTTGTGGTTTAAAATTTTCCAGGTATATGATGGAAAAAATGACAAAAAGAAAAATGGAATAATGTTGATTTTACAAATGAGTCATATATAAGTCATTTATTTTTGGATGGTAATATACCAATATTTGGGGGTGTTAGATTGTCATATACTGACCTTTACTATTGGACAGTAATATCCCTAATCTTTATACCTAGGTGAGATTATTATACCAACAATGATTAAGGAGGTGGTGAACCGGTCTCTATGCTAACGTAGTAGGCCGAGGGAAAAAAACCAGCCCCTGCTCAATAGCCCTGTTAACCCCTCCATTTTTCTCACTAACCCAGGTTATAAAACATTGGTTAGTTGTGTGCCACGTCAACACGTCGATAGATTCACCACCCCCTTAATCACTGGGCTGAGGCTGGTTTACTTAAAGTGGGTTATTGAGAAAAATGGAAGGGTTAATGTTGTTACTGGGATGAGATTGATTTCCTCCACTCCCCCCCCCCCCCCCGCCGCCGCCAGCTACATCAACAAGGAGACTGGTTCACCACCCTGTAGTCATTATTGGTATAATAATCTCACATATGTATAAAAGTCAGGGATATTGTTATCCAATAGTAAATGTCGGTATATTATAGTCCAATATCACCAAAGGACAACATATTACTATCGAATATCCCTAATATAGATTACGCAACTAGGAATATTATTATCATTTATCATATAGTGTAATGTCCCAACATAAACAATATTGTAACACACAACACATAAATTATCTAAAATTGATTACTGAGTTGAATTAATTAACCCTTAGAGTCATAGGATCAAGTTAGGTTTGATAAAGTAAAGAAATGTAAGGATAAAATTTGTGACATGTAAGTTAGTGGTGTAGTGAAGATATTTTATTACTAAAATTTGACTTTGGTTTGAGTGCTTCTTAGGAAATCGGATAACGTACGGTAAGGTAATGTTAGGTAAGGATAAACCTAACTTACCACTCTAAAGAACATAGTCATAACTTCATTAAACTTTCATAGTAAATTTACTAAATCGGTCCAAATCAATCTTGATTGGTTTGGTACACTGAAGAGTCTCAAGTTAAGTCTGAGGATCTCATCGCAACATGCTCCGAGGACCTCCAGCTCCAGCGCCAGCATCAAAGGATCTTGTTTGAAAGATTGACAAACTTAATCTAGGGAAGTATCTCCCAAAACCTAAAGCATATTCTCTTTTATTGTTTCTGAATTGATAACGACAGATCTCTTTATTTCAGGCATCTAATTTATGGAAGCAAAATCAAGGATATCAAGATAATATGGAAGATTATAAAGATATCCCAAGAAAGGAAATTATCTCCTTCAAAGAGCATCTAATTCATCGAAGCAAAAATCAAGGATATCAAGATAATATGGAAGATTATAAAGATATCACAAGAAAGGAAATTATCTCCTTCAAAGAGAAAGTAGCCGTTGAAGTCTCAAGAGCTCCACTATATATTATGCCGAAGACTTCTCTTGCAAAGGGGGATATCCAAGAAAGTAAATCTGAGTAGGAACTTTGTGTAAGAAAGTTCTGAGTGTAGGAATATCTTGTTGATATTCTGAGTGTAGCCATTCTTGTAAGTGATGAGTTTGTGTGTAACCAGTGAGGGCACTGGTGAGGACCTCTACGGTCGAGAAATTGAAGTGAGGAAGAATCCTCACGTTGCAACACTTTTCTATCTGTAACTGCCTCCTCTGTGAGGCCTCAAGAACAGAAGACATCTGCAAGGTCTTCTGTCCCAATAAGCTGTTTTGAGGACCTCGCAGTCTTCTTATCAGCTGAGTTGTACCCTCTTCTATTCTAAGCACTTTTGTTTAATAATAAAGAAGTATTTTTCATTATATAAAAGTGCTAGTAACCTAGTTGTGTTGGTTGAAGTGCAGAATATTTACATAACCCTAATCACCCCCCTCTAGGGTTATTTCAATTGGTATCAGAGCGTGTCCACAAATTCAAGAGTTTAACCACTCGTGGAAAAGATCATGGCCGTTATCAACACAAATGAAGCTCCTCAAGGACGCTCATGGACAACAGCTCCACTACTTTCTGGAGAAAACTACAGGTCGTGGAAAAGACAAATGGAGGTTTTCCTCAAGGACCAAGATGAGGACCTCTGGACTGTGGTTATCGAGGGAGATTATCCCACTCCCACGAAGAAGAACAGTGCTGGTCAAGATGTCCCAAAGAAAAGATCTGAAATGACCAAGAAAGAGTTGGAGCAATTGAGAAAAAATACTCATGCCCTAAACTTGATTTATTGCAGTTTAAATTTGAATGATTTTGAACGTATATCTAATTGTGAAACTGCGAAACAAGTTTGGGATTACTTGATAACCTCATATGAAGGCACAAGTCAAGTCAAGGACACCAAAGTAGATTTCCTTGTCCAAAAGTATGAGGCCTTCAGAATGAAGGAAAATGAGACTATTGAAGAGATGTTCAAAAGATTCAGCAGCATCACCTACCACCTCATATCTCTGGGAAAAACCTACCCAAATGAGGAACAAGTTAGAAAGGTCCTCTGATGCCTTCCTAGAAGAAAATGGGGTCCAAAAGTCACAACCATTGAAGAAGCTCAAGATCTCAAGGCCCTCAAACTGGAGGAACTCATTGGAAAACTATTGGCCTATGAGATCCAATTTAATGACCTCTCAGAACCCAAGGAAATTCCCCTCAAGGCAGTATGTAAATCTGACAGTGAGTCGGATGATGATGAGGAGGAAGATACAATGGCAATGATGGCTAGAGGGTTCAAAAGATTATACAAGAAAAATCCAACCTTTCGAGGATACATCAAGGATGGACAAAATAGAAAAGCAACCTCAAAAGGTAAATCTTCATTAAGAAAAGATGCTGACCCATTTACTTGTTTTGTTTGTGGCAGCTCAAAGCACCTCATGAAGGACTGCCCTCATGCCAAAAGAAACAAAGACAAGAGAAACAGTCGGCCTCAACGACATAAACATAAGGCAGTGATGGCAACATGGAGTGATAGTGATTCCAGTGAAGGCCACAATGAGGTAGAAGAAATAACAAATGTATGTCTGATGGCAAACACAAGTGAGGATCAAGATCCAACCTCATCTCAAGGCGAGGTAAACATTGATGATCTCCTTAATCTTTCACCATTACATCTTGCTCATAAATGTATGCATCTTTTTAAATACTCTAAGTCCTTGATAGAAGGAATCAAGCACCTTACCAACCATGTTCAAAGTCTCAGTGAGACCATAGAAAGCCTGAACTCTCAAAATGACCTCCTGTTCACAGAAAGCAATAGACTATCTCATGAGGTCAAAAACTGCCATAAAACCATCACTCAATTATCCAATGAGGCAGTCACTAATTCCCATCCTTACCAAAGCAAACCAGTCTCCACAATCCCCTCTTCTCAACCTCGGACCAAAGTTCCTACAAATCATCCTCCTAGAGGACCTCTTCTTCCCACACCCAATACACACCACCTCTCAAAAACTATCGGTCCAAAGGTCCTCCCTTCCATACCAACAAAGGGCCTCTCTTTCCTATCCCAAATATTCCACCTCTCAGAGAAAGCTATCATAGAGGACCTCCAACAGAAAAAAAAGGACCTCACCAACTCCTCTGTCTAAAAGAACTAAACCTCCGTGCATAAATAAAATTTGGGCCCCAAAGACCTCATTGCAAGGATCTCATCCTTGGTCAGAGACCAAGAAAGGTATGGTGTCCTCTACTATAGGTATGCCTCAGATACACTACTAGAGATCCAACCAAGTTCTGCAAACTAAAAAGCAACAAGATTTGAAGAGTGAACTTTGGAGACAAAAGCCAAGACAAGATCCTAGACATTGGGAAGGTCGTGAATCAACACCACCAGCACCATTTGAGGGGGAGCCTTCTATCATGAGGACCTCAACCTATGCACAAGTTGTCAAATTGAGGGGGAGTCCTATTATCCCTTCTCTCTACATGTGGTCCCTCTACTCCTCTCAGGTTCGTCAACTCACTGTATGCCTGGACCTCTGATGTCCTCATCAGCATGGCCTCTCGGGTACCTCAAAATTAAATCAGGACCTGGTCAAGGTGTCCTCATCATTTCTTTTCCTCTTATCCCTCCTTCTTCCTCTATCTTCCTCTGCTTATTTTCGCTATACAATTTAGTACTTGTACTCTCCTGTTTCCTTTTTGTCCGAAAGACAAAAAGGGGGAGAATTAAGTTTGTTGCATTGCTTTGCTATATATTGTGTCCTTATACTAAAGGACCACAAAGAAAATTTTGTCTTTCAAACAAAAAGGGGGAGATTGAAGAGTCTCAAGTTAAGCCTAAGGACCTCATCGCAGCATGCTCCGAGGACCTCCAGCGCCAGCATCAAAGGATTTTGTTTGAAAGATTGACAAACTTAATCTAGGGAAGTATCTCCCAAAACCCTAAAGCATATTCTCTTTTATTGTTTCTGAATTGATAACGACAGATCTCCTTATTTCAGGCATCTAATTTATGGAAGCAAAATCAAGGATATCAAGATAATATGGAAGATTATAAAGATATCCCAAGAAAGGAAATTATCTCCTTCAAAGAGTATCTAATTCATGGAAGCAAAAATCAAGGATATCAAGATAATATGGAAGACTATAAAGATAATTAGGTTGGTTTGTGTTTGAATAAGTTGTTTCTAGTCTAGTCTTCCGTCTAAATATTTTTGAAATATCGGATTTGATCGATCTAATCTCATCCAATCGAGTTCGACCAAAAACGAAAAACCTTGTGTCGGCGGGTCACAAACTATTTGGTAGCATAAATAAACCTGCTCATCGCCCTGTTCTTTTTGTTTGATAGGTTGGTAGAATAAGTAGATAAAGTAAAGTGGAAATAGGTAGAATAAGTGTGGTAGATGAAATAAAGTAGTAAAGAGGTTATTCTACTACACAAAAGAACATGGTTGATTGAAACATTTCCTCATATTTTGTAAGTCTGGATAAATTTTATCCAATCAAAATAACTCAATATGAGCTTGTACAGAATTTTAAGTCCGATTTATATAATGATTGGTTTAACTAAAAATTTAGACAAATGGCACATCCTTATTCAATCCCAAAAAAAAGAGGATAATGAGCAATAATTTCTCATTTGAATTCTATTTTGACCGATTTAAACTAGGGCTGAGCAGTTTTGGGTACCCTAATTTAAAACTAGGAATCTTACCCTTACCCGTTTCACCGGTTCTTAAATTTTAGGAATGTTACCCTTACATGTTTAAACTAGTTCCTAAATTTTAAGAACCTTACCCTTACCTACGGTTTTGGGTCCGGTTCCGGGTACCCACCTATTATACACTAAATATATTTTCTGATATGTTTTTTCAATTTTTTTATTTAAAAAAGTCTGTTGTGCTAAAGTCTAGTATTTTTTTCTAAAATGAATAATAAAGTCTAACGTATCATAATTTCATTCATAACATTTATACATTGACTACCACTTACCAATCTCACATTGCTCTAAAGTGGAAACAAACAAAACATTTAAAATAGTCTTACAAACAAATGATACAAAATTACAAACAGTCTTAATAAATATTAAGTCTCAACATAAATTACAACTTCACGAAAAATAACTTAAGGCACCGTTCTTTTGTGCGTTAACGCAACTAACCACAATGCAAACTACCGCAACCTACCGCAAATTACCATTATCTTTTTACTATTTCCACCGCAACTTACCGCAATCTATCACGACTAACTGCAACGCAACGCAAATGCAACGCACAAAATAAACGGTGCCTAAGTCATACAACAAGCTTAAAATTTCATGAAATCTTCAGATTCATTGACAATAACTGAAACATAACCCTATCCTAATTGTTAGATTTCGGTTCAGGGTAGTAGTTTAGAAAACTTACCCTTACCCATTTGACATGTTCCTGAATTTTAGGAACCTTACGTACCCTTACCCGTTTAATATGTTCAGGTTTCGAAACTAACCCGTTTAACCAGTTTCTGTCAAGTTTCAGTTTTCGGAT
Organism: Portulaca oleracea; assembly: GCA_029582165.1. Classification (NCBI taxonomy): domain Eukaryota; kingdom Viridiplantae; phylum Streptophyta; class Magnoliopsida; order Caryophyllales; family Portulacaceae; genus Portulaca; species Portulaca oleracea. The sequence continues at coordinate 13,933,906 of CM055869.1, read as the reverse complement.
TTAGAACCGTTCACCCCTAATTTAAACTAAACGGAATTTTGGCTACTGGTATGGTTGACGAATAACCTTAGAATTTTGGAGTTTTGACATTGAATTTAGACATTTTCTAGTCTTGATGATCATCATTCAAAAAAATGATATAATTAATAGTACTTGTAATAAGTTTCAATGCATATAGTGTGGGTTGTAGGGTGTTTTTGGTGTTGATTATTGTATATGAAATTGATCAAAGAAGTTTTGTTGTATCCTAGAGACACAATTTTGCATTAGGCGTAATTCTTGTCTTAAAAATAGTGATTCTATTCACACCTAAAAGCTGATAAGGACGGTTAGAATGGTGAGAGAAAGTGAGGAGGGAGAACTGGGGAGTGAAGGAGGCGAAAGTGAGGAGGGAAGACAGAGAAGTGGAAAATTCAAATCAAATCTCTACACCATTTTTGTTTGCAATCTGCCAATGGATCTTGATCAATATGGACTTCGAGGAATCTTTGGGAGATGGGCAAAAATCAAGTTTGCGAATGTAATCCATAGAAGACACTCTGAGGGAGACTTTGGATTTATCCAAGTTTGGAGACGCAAGGAGGCGGGACTGTGCATTCAGAAATTGAGAGGCAAGCAAGTCGGAGGGCATCGGATAATTGTGAATTGGGCAAAAGGAACAGCAAAGAGGAAGAAGAACAAACTAGTCTAGGTACGCAAACATTCAACGCAAGAGAACTCAGTTGAAACGGAAACAGAAACAGAGTATGTGCAATTTCGAACAAATGGGAATGTGAATGAAGAATTTGAGGAATGATTGCAAAGGAGTGTCATATGCAGTACTAGTAGCCCTAAAGACCTTGATTCTCTGGCCTCTTTGATCAAGGATAACTTTGGTCCAATCTCTAAAATCACTGCTCTAAATGGAGTAAAATTCATACTCACATTCCCCTCGGTTCAGGAAATGAATGAAGTTGTGTCAAATCCTTTGGAATTGAATGACTAGTTTGTTGAAATCAAGCCATGGTCAAAATATGATACCGTAGAGCCCAGAAGAGTTTGGGTTGATATTATTGGAGTCCCACCTCAAGGATGGACTTGGGAGAATTTCCAGAGGTATACACAACTATGGAGATCTTTGTTGTCTCTTGCTAGGTGTATTTCCTCGACAAACCTGTAGAAACCCCCTCTGTGCAAAGGACATTGGTCTGTGCAGGATCAAGGAAGTTTACCTTGACAGCAACAAGGCCATTCAGCAAGACAGAAGGACGAAGAATACAAAACAAGCAAGCAACACGTTTTGATGTGAAAGACTAAAAAGAGCAAAAAACAAACAGGGAAGTTTTATAGAATATACTCTGGGAAGATTTTCATTTTATTCCTCTCCTAATTTGATTAACTAATTAATACCTCCTTATTTGAGGAAAGCCTTGAATGAAGATATGATCCGCATCAAATATGGAAGGCGCCAACTAAGGAAGCTCTCAAGAATGGAAGGAAGCAAAGCATCCAAACTTGGACGAAATTTCCAACGTTCTTTTCATCCAACCAGCAAGCATAAATAGAAGAATTGGGAAAAGAAGTAAATAAACTATTCCATGGATGTAATAGGGTGTAATCAAACAGATTTTGTGTTTTCTTGTTTGAGTGAATTTTGTGTGTGAGATTGTTTGTAAGAGTGCTTTCAAGTTCTTAACGGATTTAGAACTATGATAGACTCTTCTAATCAAATCCTAGACGGACTTAGGATTTGAATAGTGTTAACACCAAAGGAAGGCTTTGGTGGGTGTTCATCTTCCAACAAATAAGAAGCGTCCCTAGCAAGGCGCTTGGTTCTAAGTGAACCTAAGGACGTTTACCTTAGGAGGTTATTCAGTTGATATCTATTGTCCTTTATTTGATTGTTATTGTTAAACTGTTTTGAACCTTAATCTGAAATGATTAAGGCACTAACGTCCTTAGTTTTTTAATCTTTAGTGCAGAAAATTTAATAACCCTATTCACCCCCCTTTAGGGTTCTTTCAAAACCAATTTGAGATTATGAGGGGACTTATTGAAACTGATGTTTTTCGTTTGATTAATGGTGAAATACTTCTGGATATACATAATTGCTCTTTTAAAGTCTTTGTTAGAGAGATTAGCTCGCATCTTATCCCACCATCCGTAGAGCATGAGGTTGGCAATGATACGATCAAGATGATGAGGTTGATGAAAATGTTCAAGTTGCATCAAATGAAAATCCAAGGCTGTCTATGGATGAGCCTAACAATAAAGACATTCAATCTTGCAATGAGGTTGGCAATCCAAAAAGTGCAACGCCAGAAGTCACAACATGGAATGAAAAAGTTGATTTGCACAATGTGGAATTGAACAATCCTCATTTGGTAGTACAATCAGCCTCAGTTAACGAAGCTGCACTTGAAATTGTGCCTGTGGCATATGACTAGCCTCTCATTAATGCCGCAGCTACATTGGGAGATGGAGGGGTCCTAGGCCTTGAGAAATCGGTTGAAGCAGTGACTAATCCTCTACTTCCTAAAAATGAAGGGAAGGAGACTGCCAATATGATTAGTCAGGAGGTTGAGGGGCCTAATAATGATTGTAGCATTAATGATATTCAACCCTTTTCCTCAGGAGATGAGTCAATAGTGAATGCTAGAGAATACATTGCTCAAAAGACAATCGCTTTTGGAGAATTCACTAGTTTTATGACGCCAAAAAGAACTGTCAAGTTCAAAAAACAGAATGGAGGGAAAATTGTAACACAAAGGAAAAAGAAGAAGGTCCAAGAAAGTCTTCGACGACGGAAATTCATTAAAAAATCATTGTCTTCATCGACTGAAGGCAATCTCTCTTTCTGATGAGGCTCGGAGTTTGTAATGTGACAGACTTTAGAGCCAGAGACAAAAGGAGATACATCAAATAGGGTTTTTAACTATGCAAATCTGTGCATGGATTGAGAAGGGATTGGATCAAAGGAGAAAAAGCGACATGTGAAATCTCTCATTAATCAGGAGTTAAATTTGGATTGGTTGAACTCATGTCTGCAAAGGGTTCTAATGGCATGTAATCAGTTAAATTTTGGGTTGGTTGGTGCTGAGGTAGTAGATTTGAAGAGTGCAGTTCGACTTGGGTGTGTCAGCATCTAATTTTGAAATCAAAGAGAGTGTTTGTGAATGGCGCAAAAGAAGGGCTTGCTGAGGACCCTAAAATGCCTGGTACTGTCAGTATATCTTTGTGATGTGTTGTGTTGTGCTGAGCCTGATTGTGCACTGATTTGGACAACTTCACTGGTAAGGTTGTATTTCTCTTATGCTGCAATCTATGGATGTAATAATTCAGAAGGGTTGGAGGGTTGTTTGTGAGCTGTGAGTGTATTTAGTTGTGTGTTCAAGGATCTGAACAAGTGGGAATGGGTAGTGTCTGGTGCGATAGTTTTGTGGCTGCTGCTGGTTTGCAAAATTGCCATAATCTGTTCCTTCTGCAATTGGTCTTCTTCCTGGGCTGTGCATTGGTGGTTGATACCCTATGCGTTGTGTAATGGTATTGTTGCTGCTACTGCTGGATTTCTATCAGAGTTGCGCATCACTGATTGCAATTCCGGTGTATATGTGTTTGTCGCTGTTGGTCATCATGTTGCATCTTTGGTGGCTGCTTCTTGTGTGGTTGGTTGTGCCAAGTTCTCAGTCATGTGTAGTTCAAGTTCTCAATTTGCCAAAACTCAAATTCTCAGTCATGAGAGTGTAGCACTGATCTCTTGGTACTCGTTGGGTGTTAAAAGAAATCGAGCTCCATTGTTTTCTGAAGATGGTGAGTGTTGAAATTGAAGTCGTGGTATGTGGTTGGTGTGGGGTTGTGGTGCTGGTGAAGAAAAGATTTGGAAAACTTCCTATGTGCTCAAGGAAGTTAAATCTACCTCAAGTAAGCTTGCTCTGATGCAAGCAATGATTGCAATTGGCAAAAATAACTATCCATATTCAGTCTACTGGCCCACAGTCACAACAACTGACAACAAAATTGATGGTTGGAAGAGTTTTCTAAAATGAGATTTTGAGAAATGGGTGTAGAACCATTTTTGAGTGGTGGAGCTTTGAGGTAGTCATTGTTTAAATTCTGACAGGGATTTAGATGGGCCTTTATGGATTGCTATTTCTTATTGGGTTTATCCAAATTCTCAATTATTTCACGAGGAAACAAATATATTCCTGGCATGCTGAGTCATGAAAGGGTTGGGGTCTTTAACCGATTGCAGCAGTCATTGCAGGAGGTGTAGAGAAGTTGGGTATTGTTTCAGCAGGTCTTGGTGCAGCATCAACATTATGTACTGGTTGGGTTTGATGATGGACAGTTCTTTGCTCAAACTGATCAGATGGTTATGTTAGATTAATAAATGTCCTTTTAAGCTCAGCATGAAAGTCGAGAATTGGTTGCATTTGTGGTCAATTTGGCATCGATACAAATTTGAGCTATTGGTTTTTCATGAGGAATACAAAGTCCAGGTGCTGCAGATGGTCTAGGGATGTTTCTGTCTCTGATCTGCTAATTGGAAAACTGAATTCATATTGGATAACTTCTACTCAGAGCTGTTGGATTTTACAATAGGTTGTTGATGTTATCGTAGGTAGTTTTGAGTGGCGCTGTATTTGGTATTTCTGTGCTAGGGTTCTGTTGCCTAGCCTCTTTGAGTGTGGCTGTCATTTTGCTGTCATTTGCTTATGGTGCTGGTTTGTCTTTATTTGGCGAATTATTGAATAAAAGGATCTATTGACCGCTAATTATAAAAAATGAAATAATTAATAATTGTGAATATATTCAAAGGACAAATTTTTTATGATATCACCTAGCTTTGCGACTAAGGTCCAAGGTTCACCCACTGAAACTATTATTTCTTTCATTCTCCCTTCGTTCCATATTAAGAAAGTTTTGTGCTTTTGAATAAATTCTTTCAGTCCACTTGTCATTTGCCTTGCAACTGGAACAAACTTTCAAAGTGTAACCCACACCGATTTTCTTTTCAAGTTTATTTCCTCATGTATGAAAAGGGCCAAAGCCACTTGTTAGCTATCAAAATTAACTTTTTCTTTCTGTGGATGAGAGAAAAATAACACTGTTAGTTATATTATGCCGTCCTTATTACAACTTACAAGGGTTCAACCTAACGTTATCGACATTATCATATAGAATTGTTAAAAATAAAGAGTGTGAACTATAAGCTCAAACAATAGGCTCAATAACAAAAACAAAACAAAAAATTACTCAGAGGTACCTTAACTTTTGGTGAAATGTTTTTCAGGTACCCCAATTTTTCAAAATTCATTTTGGGGTACCCTTAGTTTTTGGGTTAGTAATTATTAGGTACTTTTCCGGTCATCAATTTAGTTAAGTGACCGAAATACCCTTGTTCTTCCATTTTTAAAAAAAAATATCCTTGAAGAAGAAAATAAGGGTATTTTGGTCACTTAATAAAATTGATACTAGGAAAAGAATGATTATTACTAACCCAAAACTAAATCTGTAAAATGAGTTTAAGTTGAAAATAGAAAAATAGTTTTCCCAAATACCTCCCAGTAATTTTTTGAAAACAAAATGTCTATGTTTAACCATTTAACTAGTTGTTATTGACTTTTCCAAAGTAATGAAAAATAGAAAAAATAGAAGATTATTCAAAAGAATAATCTGTCCTTCACAATAAAATCTATTTGGTTAGGCGTCTTGATTTTGCCTCTACTTGGATTAGGATGTTGTTGTCTCGTTGAATAACTATGTTAGAAATGCCCATATTTGTGGCATGCATTGCTGATGGTCTGAAGCTATGTAAATATTAATGATAATTATCAACACATCAAGTTTAAGTTGAGTCTGGACTTGTAAGCTCGATGGAGTTATATTCTGGGTATTTGGTGAAATCACGCTCGTTCAACTAGCTCGATTTATAGACAAAGTGGGCTCCTTAAAAAGAACCATAAAACAATATAAAACAAAGGAAAAGTAAATAAAAAAAGCTTTAAAAAAATCAACTAGCCGTTGATTAAGTTTACGTTAAGTTGCTAACATAGACATAGATCGATGTTAGGGACTAAGGCTATGTTTTATAGAGGGCTAAATAACCCATTTACCTAGGTCTACATAAATTTACCCATTTTATCTTTGTTTTCAATACTCAGCATTTAACTTTTCAAGTTTTAATTTTGAATTTATCCAATTTTACTTTATCAAAACTTATCTTATCTTTATGAACAACACATCTTGAATGATACAAAACCAAATAGTGTACATCCCGTGCATTAAACTTTAAATGTAAAACAAGTACAATAGCTTGGGGATAAAAACTTTCCGATGTGCACACTTAGTCAAGGCCCTTGATAGAACCAAGTACACTAATGATAATAAATTGTTTTGAGTAACGTGACTTAGTCAAGGCCCTTGATAGAACCAAGTACACTAATGAACCAAGTACACTAATGATACAAAACCAACTACCATTATCTTCTTTGACTAACCAAACTTCTTCTTTGGAAGATAGTAACGTGACTGTTCAAGAGTTTATTTGTAATAATGACTGGGATCAACCCAAGCTCAGACAAGTGCTTCCTGAATCACTTGTCCAATTGGTTCTTAAGACTCCTATTTCTAATTTTGGGGAACAGGATGAACTTTGCTGGGGTCTAACTGGCAATGGTGAGTTTTCAACCAAATCTGCGACATGGCTTTGTCATGAGGTACAATGCGGGCCTAAATGGGAAGGAGCTTGGATTTGGAAACTTGATATCCAACCAAAGCTAAAAAAATTTCTCTGGTTGATTTTTCATAATGGTCTTCCATTTAGAGGGAATCTAATGCGTAGGGGTATCAACTTGGACCCCTCTTGCCCTATTTGCCTCCAAGATCTGGAGACTGACTGCCATTTGTTATGTCAGTGTCATTTCACAAAAAAAAGTGTGGGATAGTGCAAAATACCATAGATGGCTATCATCTGCTGTCAATTGCCCTACAGACAATACTGGTATCATTCTGCTACAAACTATCAAAAATTCCCTCCCCACCAACAAGGCTTTAAGAGCCTTCTACCTCATCTGGGGCATCTGGAAGGAGCGTAATGATTGCGTCTTCAACAACTCCGGCTTCAACGCCACAAGGGTCATCATCCGAGCCAAAAGAAGTTTTGCAGAATGGCGAGCACGAAGCAGATTCTCTTACCAGGATCAACATCTTAACCAGCATCAACATTCTCGGTCTCAGGTGCAGCGCTGTCAAAATATTGTTCGTGAAGGGTGGAAACAAGCACGCTTCGGTTGGGTGAAGTTGAACTTTGATGGCTCCCTAAACCATCAAGGCTCAGCTGTAGGATTCGTCATTCGCGATCACCATGGCCGTATTCGAAAAGTTGGTGCTATGCCTGTTAATTCACACTCCATTATGTTGACAGAAGCCTTGGCTCTCCGTTTTGGTCTTCAACAAGCTATTTTGGAAGGTTTTTCAAGAATTCAGATTGAAGGTGATAGTCTTATTCTCATCCAGGCTATTCAAGGGACCATCCACACACCTTGGCATATTGATATGATTATCAGAGAACACTTAATCAGGCAGTTGGAAGATTCTACTATTTGCCACATCTATCGAGAAACAAACTTAGCGGAAAATTGGATGGCTAACCTGGGTCATACGTTACACTCTGCCGGTCTTTGGATATGTAGCCCCGCGACGGATTTTTCTTTTATTATTCATGCAGATAACTTGGGGAGATGCCTTGATAGAAGGGTCCCTTGAGTTCTTGTTGGTTCTTGTATACCCGAGTTAAAAAATAAATAAATAAATTGTTTTGAGTAGAAAACCAAATTCAATTTATGTTTGATCTTTGCAAGGTGCAATCATTCATTGAGATAATTTTGATTGATACTATAATAAGTTTTTCTTGGGCAAATCGCAATCTTGATACTCCATAAAATCTTGCTTTAATTGTTGGATTATAAACTACCATTTGATATATTATTGACATTATCTTATTTGTTTAAGAATGAATCTTGACAAGGAAGTCATGTACAAAATTATGAGGATTCATATCAACTTATTGTGCTCAAGAGTCTAATGACCAGTAGAGAAGCTGAATTGTTACTTAAAGATCATATTGCTCTTTGGGGTGATCAAATTTTCAAGCTAACAAAAACTTACAAGGATAGCGAAGTATTGAGAGACAATACTTGATAGCTGTACTTAGTTTTTGAACTAAGGAGTGTAGGTAACATGATCTTATACCGCTAAGAAGAGTATCTCCTTAAGAAGAAGATCCTTAGATGATTAGTGAAATCATTCATATAAAACATGTACCTCGTTTTATGGAAAATCTAAGGTGGGTGTCCACTTCAACTAAGGCTCTTGGTAATAAGTTGAGTGAGGTTCTATTCTAAAACCAATTGGTAACCTAGAGTTATGAGTTGCCATTAGCTAAACCATCGTATTTGCAGTGAGATAGACCTATTGACACTCTTTTTCGATATATAAAAGAAAAATAGTAGGATTAGGAATAAAGAAAAGGAAAAAAATTCATAGTTGTTGGGTCTACCTAGCTAGATAGACCAAGGTATAGCTAATAATTTGCATTGACTAACAAAAAGTAAACCTAGGGCTGTCAAAAAACTGTCCGACCCGAAAACCCGGATCAGTCCGACCCGGAAAAAATCGGGTCCAAACATCAAAATTGCGTCCGAATTTTAAATCCAGACAAACGAACATGTCCGATTTTCAATTCGAACCGGGTCCGGGTTTGCCAAACCGGGTCCGGGTTTGTCCGAATTTCAGAAGGAAATGAGTATGCAGTGTTTGCTAGGCCTGGGGGAAGTGAAAATTTGGGTCCAACCCGGATGTCCGATGTCTGGCACCGTCGTGTCAACTATCAACTGTCAAGCATGGGTAAACCGGACATCGGACATCCGGATCCGGACATCGGACATCCCGGGCCAGGTCCGGGTTGGGAAAAAGTGTCCGATTGTTAATTCGAACAGGGTCAGGGTTTGACGTTTTTTGTCCGATGTCCGATTGTCCGAACCCGTATTCGACCCGGACCCGGATTTTTGACAGCCCTAAGTAAACCTAACAAAACTGACCCAAAACCCCAAAACTGGATCAACACCCGAACTAGAGGCTAAATCGATCGATTTTATGCAACCAAACCAATCTATAACTGATCCGATTAAAACCGAATCAAACCTATCCATATTAATTGACCCGAACCAATACAACAAGCCTTTCAATATGGCATCTATTTCTTAAATATAACTTTTACTAATTTATGAGCATCTTCTACCTACCTGATGTCTAGAAACCTTTCTAATCCATACCCAACAAATTGATTCCAATAATGTTTAATATTACACATTAATGGATAACAAATAGAAGTTGGATAACTTAAACCCATTATATGTGTCAACTTTTGAAGGAAAATTATAATGTCGATAATTTAGTAATATAATGGGAGATTCTACATAGTTGAATTTATTTTCAACTATGTTAGTTGAAATGTATAATTGCCCTTAATCTTGTCATTAAAAATTAAAATTAATATATATATCCACCATAGGACTTGTTACGATAAATAAATCTATACGTTAAGTTATAATTTTTTACAGAATTGAATATTTTAAAGGAAATTCTACCATAGTTGACTTTTTTTCAACTATCGTAGTTGAAAAGTGAAAAGATCATTAATTTTACCATAAAAATTCAAAATCAATGTAGGTTAATCAAAATAACTTGATACAATAATTAAACATGTTTCATGGCTTTAAAACTCGATATGAGCAAAGCCTACGATCGTGTGGAGTGGTGCTTTTTAGAGAAGATTATGAGGAGGATAGGTTTCAACCAGAGGTAGGTGGAGGTGGTGATGAGATGTGTGACCTCGGTCTCTTTTGCGATACTAGTCAACGGGCAGCCGACGAGCTAGTTCAAGCCACATCGAGGTCTACGTCAAGGTGACCCTTTGTCACCCTATCTCTTTATACTATGCCCTGAGTATCTATTTGCCCTTATAATAAATGCAGTGAATCGAAAACGACTACATGGTCTGAAGATTTGTCATGGCGCTCCGATTGTGTCCCACCTATTTTTTGCGGACGATAGCCTTCTGTTCACAAGAGCAAACCAGCAGGAAGCCGTTGAGGTAAGAAACATACTCCAACAGTATGAGAGATTGTCTGGGCAAGTGGTCAATTTGGAAAAATCGGAAGTTTCTTTTAGCCGAATGTGAGCGACAATATGAAACAAATGCTCCAGGGGAATTTACAATTTAAGGTTGTAGAGGCACCGCAACGATACCTTGGTCTACCCATTGTTATGGGACGATCAAAGGAATCCATTTTCCAAGCAATAATTGACCGAGTCTGGAAGAAGATGAAGAGTTGGAAAGAACGAACATTGTCGAGAGCTGGCCGGGAAATCCTAATCAAAGCAGTTATTCAAGTAATACCGAACTATATGATGCAATGCTTTGAAATTTCCAAAACCTGCTGCGATGAGATTGAGAAGTTGTGTCGGCAATTTTGGTGGGGACTAAAAGAACAAGGCAGAACGATGGCCTGGATTCCATGGAATAGATTGTGTAGTGCAAAGAAAAATGGAGGGTTGGGTTTTCGACGGATGCACAATTTCAACATGGCTCTGTTAGCAAAGCAAGGGTGGAAGCTAGTCAACAACCCACTCACACTGTCGGCAAGAGTGTTGAAAGCAAGGTATTACCCGAGAACAAACTTCTGGGATGCAAAAACAGGTCACCAACCAAGCTTTGCGTGGAGGAGTATTTTAAAGGCGCGATATCTGGTAAAGGAAGGTGCAATATGGAATGTGGGAAATGGGAATTCAATCTAATTTGGAAGGACAGATGGCTTCCAAAATCCCCTACCCATATGGTCACCACCCCACCAACGGTGCTGTCAGAGGACACCAAGGTGAGTGAGCTGATAGACCATGGCACAAGGAGTTGGAAGACACCCCTAATCCACCAAATTTTCATGAACGAGCAAGCAAGTGAGATTACCCAAATCCCACTCAGTAATTTCAACGACAAAGACTATCTCAGATGGGCATTTTCAAAAAGTGGGGAATTTGAAGTTAGAAGTGCATATCACTTGGCTCAACAGTTAAAAGGGTGTAAACACACGACAACCGAACCTGGAGCCTCCACTGATTGGGACGGAAGATGGAATAAGCTGTGGAAGGCTAAGGCTTTACCCCGAACTTTAGACCTAGCATGGAGAGCAGCTCTTGATGGTTTACCTACTCGTGCAAATTTGGCAATGAGAGGGCAGAAGTGGATATCCAATGTCCAATGTGTGGAGAAGCATATGAAACAACCACACACCTGTTCTTAGACTGCCCATTCGCATCAAAAGTCTGGGCAAAATGCCCGTTACGAGTGGAGACAAGTGAAGGAAAATGATAAACTTTGCAGATTGGTGTCATGAAATTTATGGCAAGGTGGATGACGAAGTACGGGGGCTTTATATGCACACCATATGGTACATTTGGGACACTAGAAACAAATGGTTGTTCGATAAATGGAGATGGAACGTACAGATTTTAATTCAAAGGGCGGTGGATGAATGGATTGCGGTGTGTGAAACTCGGAAGACTAGGCAGGAGAAACTGAAAAGCGGAGTGATCAGAGAGGAATGGAAGCCGCCGTCGGAAGGCCAGATAAAAATCAATGTTGATGCATCCCTTAAATTCCAGGGGCAACGTGGCCTGGGAGCTGTCCTGCGTAACAGGGAAGGACATTGTGTAGCAATAGCAACAAGTAGATGCAGGGCAGAATGGGATGTCGAGGTTTCAGAGTCAGCTGCAGCAAGGTTCGGCCTTCAAGTTGCTAGCTCACTAGGGGTACGAAGTGCAATTCTGGAAATGGACTCACAATCAATCACGAAAAGCTTGAAGCTGAGAAGGTTGAAGAAAGGATACCTAGGTACAATTTTGAAGGATTGTCTGAAATATACTGAAAACTTTAATTTTTTGGATTTTGTTTTTGTTAGAAGAAGTGCAAATCAAGCTGCACATGAGGCTGCAATGGCAAATATTCCTTGTAATAGCACTAAAGTTTGGGTGGATGGAGGCCCTGCTTTTGTCTTATTGGCAATACAGGAAGACCTCTATGTGATCAATGAATGATTGCCAATTTTCAGTTTCAAAAAAAAAATAATTAACCATGTTTAGGAGGATATAAACCTTTTAAAAAAATATGATTTATTTTTAATAAATGAATGGTAGAATTTTCAAATATAGATGTGGACTTTTGTATTAATTGTCGTTACACTAGTGGATTACGGCAGCTAAACAACCAATCCGAAAACTTGACGCCCGATCATAAACTACAGGTAACTTAATTGAAAAGAATTTTGTTGAGTCGCGTACTCAAACTAAGATAAACCTTACAGAGAGCAATAATGTCGCTGACAATGCCGTCGATGGTGAACATTGTCACCCTACCTATCCTTGAACCCCTGACCTGTGGCAAAGTATAAAATACTCACTGCCAACAGAGTACAAGGAGGGTTGGTCAGACATTTGACTAATTTTCCTCTTCAATGCACTAATCTATAGTTATGCACTCCTAAAAGAAAAACAACTTGAGAGAAAGTGAGAAATGGGGGCTCAATATCATTAGAACATCAACTGCCCCTACTCATGAAAAAGAATGAAAGAAAGAAAGAAAGAAGGAAAACACGTCATTCTAAATTGAAGGCTCATCAATATGGTGGAGAACAGAGGAAGAAGAGCAACATCTGGATGGAGAAGTGAAGAACACGCCATATATGTAGGAAACCTACCTCAGAAGCTTGACAAGTATGGATTAAAAGGAATATCTGAAAGAATTGGCAAAGTTAAGAATGCAGTTATACCGGAAAAGAGAGGTTCATGTGGAAGATATGGATTTATTCACTTTTGGAGTAGTGATAAGGTGGAAGAGAGTATCAGAAGAATGAACCAATAGGTGGTGAGAGGATACAGGATTTTGGTGCAGAAAGCTTGTAGAAGAGGAAGAGTAGAGGCAAGAAAAGGAAGACCAAAGCAAATATGGGTCACAAAAAACAAAAATGAAGGCAGAAAGGAGGAAGATAATGTGCTGAGTTGTCCCACATCGGCCTTTGACACCCATATTGTGGTGTTTATAATGGCTTGGGTGCCTCAACCTCCTAAGCTAGCTTTTGGGGTTGAATTAGGCTCAAGTCCATTATTTCACATGGTATCAGAGCCAGGGTCATTGATGTAGGGGCCGCGCCCGCAGTTGTCTACGCCTCGTGGTCAGGGGGGCGTGTTGAGTTGTCCCACATCGGCCTTTGACATCCATATTGTGGTGTTTATAATAATGGCTTGAGTGTCTCAACCTCCTAAGCTAGCTTTTGGGGTTGAATTGGGCTCAAGTCCATTATTTCACATGATGGCACAGAGACAAGGCTTGTTGGAGAGTTAGACGAGGAAATTGTTGAATGACTCTCTAGGAGTGTAGTCTGCACAAGCCCACAGCCGAGAGATCTAAGTCATTATAAACACCACAATATGGGTGTCAAAGGCCGATGTGGGACAACTCAACACGCCCCCTTCACCACGAGGCGCAGACAATTGCGGGCGCGGCCCCAACATCAATGACCTTGGCTCTGATACCATGTGAAATAATGGATTTGAGCCCAATTCAACCCCAAAAGCTAGCTTAGGAGGTTGAGGCACCCAAGCCATTATAAACACCACAATATGGGTGTCAAAGGACGATGTGGGACAACTCAACACGCCTCACCACGGCGCGGACAATCTGGCGCAGCCCCAACATCAATGACGCTGCCTCTGATACCATGTGAAATAATGGACTTGAGCCCAATTCAACCCCAAAAGCTAGCTTAGAAGGTTGAGGCACCCAAGCCATTATAAACACCACAACATGGGTGTCAAAGGCCGATCTGGGACAACTCAACAGTTGACATTCACGATCTACCTCCTCATGGATGGAAGTTGGAAAACTTTCAAAAATGAGTAAATCCTTGGGGAAAGATAGTAAGTCTGAGCCAAGATATTAGTAATGTTCAGCACTTTGAAAACATGAGGGCTCAAATAGCTACAAAAAGCTTATCGAGAGTTGATGGCATGGTGTTGTTCACCTTGGAAGATTGTACCTACAACTCTACAAGGTCTTTGTTAAAGAGGCTGCTAACTCCTTTGTTCATGTCCCAATGTCAAAGGACTTTGAAAATGGAAGAAATATGATCAATCATCTCGGGTTGAATCACGACAGTGACGATAAACAAGGAAGCCAATTCAATTCAGCAAATCTTGTACGCCATTCTAGCAAAAGCTCATATCTAATGGATGTTGTCCAAGAAACTCAAGGGATAACAGGAGAAAATCAACCGTTACAAGAATTCAAGGGAGATGAAGGGTCTGAAGATGTTGCTAGCTAGCAAAATTTGTCTCGAAACAGCACTTGGAGAGGGTCGGGACCTAGGGTATAATACAAAATCATGTGGATGATGGAAATCCACCCATAGAACTCATAAACACACCAAATTAATTTTTAGGGTTTTTGGATTAATGGAGATGAACAACAAATACAACAAGAATCAAAGGGATATGGACAATTGTAAAGAGTAAACACTCACCCAATTGAACTAAGATGTTCAATCTCTAGCACAAGGATCTTCCACAAGACAGGAGTCTTGAAACACCCAAGAAATCTCACAAAGAGTGGAGAAAGAACACCCACTCACAAAGAAGAGAATTCACCAAGCAATTTCCACCCAAAGGATTAGCTTCATTGATTAGGGTTTAAAAACCCACAATCACAACACTCTCCAATTGAGAGGATTTTTCTTGAGTCTATCTCCTAAATATTCATCATCCAAATCTATCAAATATTGGAAGGGAGGGGGTATTTATAGGAAATGGGGAAAACACGCGCAAGAAAAGGGAGACCGTGGGTACGGTCTAGGAGACCGTGGGTACGGTCTCCTTCGGGATCAGGAGGTCGCGGGCGCGAACAATATGGTAGCAGGCGCTATGGCCCAACGGACGCAGCGGCCAATGTTCGGCAGAACAAAGGTCGCGGGTGCGACCTGTATGGTCGCAGGCGCGACGGTTGGGCAGTTTTTCTGCCGACTTCAAACGCGCATAACTTCTTCATCCAAACTTTGTTTTAGGCCCGTAAGATATCGATGGAAAGCACTTGGTGTGTACGTTAAGCTTCCAAAATTTGAGACCCATCGGAGTTATATTGAAGGAGTTATGATCAAAAGCGTGAAGGCATGCACATTTCTAGCCTTTGAACGCCTTCACCGCCTTGTGATTATTCATGTCGATGTTTCCGAAGCCCCTTAGAAGGCTCGGAATGGTCCGATAGAGACGAACCAAAGTGAACTGATCCCCATACGGTTCAGCACTGGAAGAGCACGTTGCAGAAAAAGAGGATATTCGCATTCCAACAAGCAATAATATGAGAGAAATCAATGACATGTTCGAGGAGGGAGAATTACACTCAATAAACATAGAAGAAAGTGACAACTTGGCCAATGCAAAACAACATGGAGATTTTGAATTAACACCTCAACCAATTGAGGAATTTAACTCTGAAGAAATCAATAGGAAAGTTGAGGCTCGAGCTAGCATAGTGGGTGACGACATTGGTTTTAAAATTTTGGATGAGAAAGACCATAAATTATTTGGTTGTGTTTGTTGGATTGGGAGGAGACAAGCGAGGGAGTTATGATTAGGTTGAATAAGATTGGTAGGATGACGAGCATGGCCGATCCAGTGCCGCAAAACCACCTCTCTATACCCCCGGCTTCATCAGTGCAAACCTAATCAATGGAGGATATGGTAATTACAACTACATGAGTAGTAGATTATCCAACATTGTGTCTAATAATAGCAGTAGCAGCAACGATGATGATTCTGATCAATTACTACCCACCAGAGTCAGATCCTCCGCAATTGCCTTAACCTTAGGGATTCATCATCATCATGATGTTAACACCAGTAATTATAGCATAAGCACTAACACTAACAAGACGACGTCGGTATCCGGATCGTCCTCTGAAAACAGCAGCCATCTGGGTCGACATCGTCGTAAGCGAGGGAATACAACCACAAGAAGAAGATGAAGAAGCCGAAGCTGAAGCTGAAAAAGGGGAGCATTCAGCCATTCACTGAGGAACAAGACACCTCTGCAAGTAGTTAAGGTGCTGAATTTGGATACTATTGCTTCTGCTGGGGTGAATGGCCTTATGGACCCTGTTGAAGTTGACTTGGATTGTGGAAGTGACACTACCCATCTTTCTTTGCTGGATTATGATCCGAGAGCATATTACCGTGGTCGAGGTGCATTTGAATCTATGGTTATTGGATTGGAAATGTCATAAGAGGACATTGCATTCAAGCTAACCGGACAGATTGCATTCAAGCTAACTTGATTTGGAGAGCATCAAAGCAGGCAGTAGCTTGGAGGGTAAGATGACATATTTGGCTGAGCAACTGGAAAATTCCAATCAAATTCACTGCATTTTTTTTATTATTCTCTACGTGCTTGGTCAATCTTGAATAGCAATTAGAGCGAAGCAAAAGAAAAAGTGGTGTAAGCTCTTGGATTTTGTTTACCTGGTGCTTTCGTGGGTTGTTTGACTTGCCAATTGAGTGGCTCTATCTTTTGTATCACCTTGGTGATTAATAAAATTGGGCTAATGCCCATTAACTTTTCAAAAAAAAAAAACTAAGAGAAACATTGAATAAATAATTCAAATATGGATTAGGCCCGTCAAATTTGAATACCCGAATTATTTTTAAAAGAAAATCAGAATCCAACCCATTGCCCAGGCCCACAACATAGCACCCTATTGGTAAACCACTCATCGGTCTACTTTGCTGAGTTCATTGTCTCATGAGTTACATTCTGTTGCTCATCAGATTATAAATGAGCAGGTGAAAATTGGTTCAGTTTTGACGTATCTTTTCTTCACTTTTCAAAAAAAGAATTGATTCCCAAGTCACAAACAATGCCAAGTTATAAATTATTTTCTGTGGGTCTTTGCGAAAAGTGGAAAAACAAGTGGCTTCAGTTGAGGTTGAAAATTAAAAATTGATTATTTTTTAAAGAATATTATATAGAAAGTTAAAACTTAAAAGCTGAAAATAATTGATTCTTTCATTTCTTTGGTCATGATTATTTGTTTAGAGAATATAAAACAGAAAGTTAAAAGCTGAAAAATGGTTGAGCTTTGGGTCACTGTTGACCGGTAGTTCGATTTAATTTGGAAGTTTCGATTGCTTGAAATTTGGGTATATCCGATACTCTTAGATTGGATACGGATCAGGGGTATGGCTGACTTGAAGTTTGGTTACCTGAACCAAAAATGGGATTGGTCGGGTGTCCAATTTGTGAACGCCCTCATACCTGGTACAATATGCCTAACAAACTTAACTTCACCCAGAAATACTCCCCGAACCCATCCAAAAATTAAGGATTTTAAGGATGATCTTGTAACCCAAAACTGTAAATAAATTGAACCCGTAAAGCTTGGGGGAAAGCCAGGTTAGTTCGGGTCAGATCCGGGTTAATCCAACGGATCAACTGACTTAAAACACAAAATTGTTAGCGGTAAAATTGTTTGCATAAGCTTTATATACAACATGGGCATTTTTATTGCTAAATGCTAATATGCCCTATGTCCAAAGGCCTATATTGTTAATAATTAGTTCAAAGCCCATCAAGGGATCCTCTTGAATTGGTAGTAGATAAGGTAGTGTTTGTGATCCGTAAATCCGATCCAAATCGCTTGGAACTAAAACGTACGCATACTCAGCAGAAATACTCCGTAGTTTACCAATATTTAACCCACCCGTATAAATTTCCAGATCTGCAAATACTTTGTACACTATCATTATTTATTCATTTTGACTTTTAGTCTAGATAATACTCCCTCCGTTTCAAATTAATTAACGGAATTAGAGTTTTCACACATATCAATATATAACTATAACAATTGTCATACCTCAATTGCATCTGGATGTTCTCTCTCTATTAAACAATGTAAAATAACCGAATTAAGCCTTAAGAATAGGAAAGTGACAATTATTTGGAACAAAATAAATTAGTTAAGTGTCAATTAATATAGAACGGAGAGAGTAGTTAATATTATTTTAAGTCGTTTTTATATAGTAGAGACCCTATACTATAATTAATTAATTATTCAATCAATATTATTGTACAAAATTTGACAATGGACGTTTGAGTAATAAAAAAATATTAATCTAACCAAACTTGATCCAACTATACACCTAGCTTGAAATTAACGTGGAACTATAAACCAAATCAATCTTATCCGAAGTTGACTCAGCTTATCCTAATCCAACTCAAAAAAAATTTCATTTGAATCTAACCCTAAACGATTGCGAGGTGACTGAATCATATTCAATTGAAGTCATCCCAGACTTGAGCGCGCTCACCCAATCCGAACCAAAATTGGTTCTCACAATGTAATTATGCAAGTGTGAATAGAACTTCACTTGTCCTAAACACAAACCAATTCACCTGTTCGCCAAGGGTCTCGTATTTTACTTTTGGGACATTTGACCCATACATGAATCCGAACACTATGATATGCACTTACGATGTATATATGATTGAACATTGAGAAAGGACGAAGTGAATCAACGAACACTGAGTTGATTTGATAATTACAAAAATGAAATCTGCAACAGAAACGAACTGATGAACAAAACTGAGAATTAACAGTATCCAGTAATGGATCGATGGATCCATACGGATTTCCAAATAAATACAAAGTTATTAATTACTTCCTCAGGCAGGGAAGAGTTTTCAAGGCACAATTTCCATTTACATGGAAACATTGGAGATATTCAACATGTGTAGTTTCTCTGTACAAAGCAGGATTGCTATCTGAAATCAAGTCACTTATCGGTCCGTACATCTTATCATTGTTTCTGGTGTTGGGAAAGAAGAAGCATGCTGCTGATAACCTCGGACCCTTCTTGCTCGCAAGCACTCTATGCTCCGCACTTTTCAATAAATCGTTGCTTATTAGCTATACGGTATGTACGTGCAACGCAACATAACCCCACAATTAAACCACAAAATAAATTACGCTCATCAGCTCTTGTATATATAGATGGAGTCCATTATTTTCACACTCAAACACGGGAAATTCTATGGAAACGAATTAAGTACCTGGAGCATATCACCGATTATGGCTATAACAGCTCCCTGGACGGGGCGAATGTCGATCCAACGGTTGTGATGAAAGACCTGGAGACCATTGATATCATTTTGGGAGAGGATGGTGAAGAAATAAGGGTCTGTATGGTTTGGCGTCTCCATAGTCGCCTGCGGCTCGAGAAGCCGGGTAATAGTGACCCACGGTTTGAGCTTCCATGCATTCCAACTCTTCCAGGTAGTTGCTCTCAAGTCCTAGACCTTCCGATAGCAATTTACTCATTCCCTCCTTCAGTTTCACTACATATCTTACGTACTCTGACATAGGTTTCCTGTATAAGTTAGAACTAATCAGGGCAAAATATGCAGAACATCAGAAACTAAAGAGCGTTTAACTGCGGAAACGTTACCCTAACATAGGGGTCTAATGAGCGAGCCAAGTTTACCCGAAGTAAATAAATAAATAACTAAATGTATATAGTATTAATTACCTGCAGATGGGAGGTAAAGCTTGAAGATCAAGTTTGAGGTTGTCAAACTGGCAAGCAATGGTGTCTTTCCAGAGTGCATACTTGTGTACAGGGTGCACAGTTGTGTAATACCACACCTTCCTGGATGAATCATGAGAGTAAAACTCCTCCTTCATCTCATTCGGTTGCTCGTGAAAATTTCGCACACTTTCAAGCATGTTTTGATGAACATCCAACGGAATCCCATGGTTTACCACTTGAAAAATGCCCCATGTCCTGGATGCTTCCAACACCTCATTCATCACATCTTTACGTCGTTCGCCTTGGTATCCTTCAAGGTTGATTATTGACACTTCTTCATCATAGTTTACATTGGTTGATATTAACTCATGATGATGATGATGATGATGATGATGAAGTTGTGGTGTAGTTGGGAGTTTGAAGATTTCAGGGACTTCAACAATGCCAGAATCAACAAGCCCCTTAATACCAGCCTTTGTTGAAAGAAGTTGGTCCAGTGCAGCCTCTTTGTCGTGCACAGTCAAATCTACTGAATCCTTGCACTTGAAAGATCCCCCCATGTGTATGTACAAGTGATGATTTATGAACAAGTTTAGTGTTTAGTTTACACAACGCAGCATGAATGGTGCATATGAATATATAGATCTCTAGACGCAGCTCAGGACAATGCTAATTAGTATCACAAATGACAAAGATGATAATAATGCAACTTGTTGATTAAACATTAGTCTAGCTAATCTATAAGCATAAAAAAATGTCCATCACTTTGCTTTATATAAAAAATTACAACCGAACAAATGAATCATAGGACTCCAAGTATATTACAATATAATAAGCAATAATTCATAGTAACAGGAGATTATTAAATAGAGATTACTGTGTTTGTCTACAATAATAAAGTAGATCCTGAAATTTTTTTGTTCAAGTTATCTTTGATGAACAGGATGCAGAGGATATGATTTAATTTGATACGCAAAATGATCATATATTACTCCTTTTTTTTTTTAATGCCGATGCAAAATGTGCTACATTGTTAGACGTTATATATGAATACTTTAGTGTAAGAGCTTATATGAATACTTTAGTGTAAGAGCTTGTATGTAGCTCAAGTGATATGAGAATATATGTCTTTATTAGAATTTGGATCTTAGTAGCCCCATTTTTAATGTGCTACATCATTGGATGTTTTACATGAATACTTTGAGTATAAAAGCTTAGCATAAGAATATATGTACATCCAAACTGCTATTATAATTTGAATTTTAGTGATATATATATAGACACACGCGTACGTTGAATCAAATAATCTATCGCCTAGGTGTTACAAATGCAAACTTCTATCAAAGAATTTAAAATCAATAATAACAAAAAAAAAAATTAAACACAATTAAGTGCAGTTTAAAGATTTAAAAGTCACTTACCGAAAAGTTAGTAGCCACTTAAGTGTTAGAAAGTCACTCAAATGTGTAACCCCGGCCCTTAATAAACAAGACAACCAACATTTTTGTACTGATTCCTAATTCTTGTTTATATTAGGCAAACTCTTGCTGGCTATTGCCAGTAGAAACAATAAAAAAGAAAGTTAAAAAAAAAAAAAGAACTAGCATTATGTATTGTTATGCTTAATATTCTTGTTGATTTATCATGTATAGCACGCGCGGTTTCAAGCTATTGTGGATTTTTTAATTTTACGGGTAAGAATGAATATGCTTGATAAATTTGAGTACCATTTGAGCTTGTCTTTTAATTTGGAGGTGGTGGGACTGAATTATGATATTTGTAATTTTTTCTTTTTTTTGTAGGGAGTTCTGATGTAAAAATTTTATTTCTATCAAGCCCTAAATTTAGTGTAGCAAACTTGAAAGATGATGGTAATTGTCACTTAACTACCACATCTTTGATAATGGCAGAACTCGTTTGCCATTTAAGTATTTTTTTTAATCTAAATGGTACAGGTAGCATGCTTGAAAGATAAGGGTAATTATCATTTGACTGCCACACCTTTGATAATGGCATAACTAGTTTAGTAGTTAAGTATTTTTTTATCTAACTTTTTTTAATTAATTTTTTTTATTATAATTTTATATTATTTTTTATTTTATAATCTCAATAACATTTTAATTGGTACTTTTCTTTCTAACACTGAATGAAACCAAAAATTGATTATATTTAAGTAATTCTGTTATGAACTGCATCATAATTTTTTGTATTCATAATAATATACATAATTGTACATCGTAAAAAATTACATAACACTCTCCCCCCCCCCCCTTTTCTGTGCTTATTATCTTACTTTTTAACTAACTTTTCACGTTTTATACATACTTTATGTCACTTTTTTTAATCTTAATGACATATTAATTTACTAATTTTTTCATTTAAAAATATTTAATTAGTTTTCTCACTAAGTAATTTTATTTATTTTTATATTGATTTTCCCACCACATCATATCCAAAAATGACATAAAAAGAAACAGACGAAGAATACAACATACTATTTTCAACAATAGTAATAACAATAAATTAAATTTACATAATTAAAAATGGATTAATCATTGCAAATTTCATATTAAAAAAGGGTTACTAGCTACAATCATTAAATTCAAATAATAATTTTTATTGACCAATTACTAGTACATCAAAAAATTAATTGGTTTTAATTTACAAAATATTTGTTGGCCTACTTAAATTTGGAAAGCTAGAAATAAAATTTATTTCATTTTATATATTTTGTGATCAAATCATGTGAGGCACCGATGCACTATATTTAATATTTAGCAAGCATTATTAATACCTTAAGAGCAAGCAATAATAGTTCATGAGCTTTGGAGACAAGTGATTCCACCAATAGTGTTTTGTTTTGCATCTTCAAATGCCTGCAAATGAAATAACGGAATGTCACTGCTTACCTACACACTGGTTTCTTGGCCATCCGCAAATAAAATATATACCCCAATATTAATTAATTTCATCAGCTTTCCAGACTAGCTAGTGTTAAATCAGTAATACTCACAAAATTAAAATGCTATACATATCTGATATTTATTAAACAACAATATCCTAATTAACCATCGGCTGTTTTATATGTCAGGTTCCCCGTCACCTTTAAGTTGTTTATATTTTAAACCCTAAATACTTAATAATTGTTAAGATTATTATCAATTATAATGGATTTGATATTCTTAAATTTGAGATATAAATTTTTGCAAAACTTAATATTTTAAAGAGATACTAATTTAATTGGAATTTTTATTTTCAATGATGATAGTTGAAAAGTATAACTACCTTGATTCTCCTGTAAAATATCGAAATCATTATACTTTGATCAAAGTATCATGTCACAATAGTTAATCATATTTATTGATACATAAATATTTTTAATCAATGAGATTTATTTTGGACAAATTAATGATATAAAATTTATAATAATTACCATAGTTGAAAAAAATTAATTATATACATTTTTTAATTAATTAATACTCTAATATGAATTTTAAAAAGAATTTTTACTTGTCTTTGTTTTATAAGAATGCATTTTTTCCTTTTATTTATCAATAGTTTAATAATGAGTTTAGTTACTGTGTGCTATTTCCTATAAAATATTTGTTAAGGGACGGACGCTAGTAAGATGACAACGGCCGAATATTCTCCAAACAATAGAATTGGGAGACTAAACTTTTGACAAATAATCAGTATTAATCATAAATTTCTTAGTTCTTTAAAGAGGTAAAAGTATGGTAAAATTAGATAAAGGAACATTGAGTAATAATATAATTATTGTAAAGTTAGCAATTAAAAATATGAAATATAGGTAAAATATATTTGGATTGATTGAAGTGGATAACAATTTATCAAAAGAACATAAAGAACTTTCATTTAAAAAAAAAAGAAGATAAGATAAGAGTACAACCTAAAGGAAAAAAAAATCATATATCAATTTTACTCATCAAGAAACTAATATTATGAAATTATGTTGGAGATTGTGTTCCGCTCGATTGTCACAAAGCTTAAGAAAGGGTTCATTGGAAGCAATATCATGGGAACCATTATTAGAGAAATATTACAAGTGTAATTATTTTTCTTGCATTATTTGAAGTCATGTTCATCGACTTGGAAATAGAGTTGTTCATTTCTTGGCTCACCTTCAAGCCTGTGATCTGTCTGAACGAATTTGGTTGGAAGAGGGTTCTAAAGTTTCCTTGACCACGGCCCGTAATGATATGTATTGTTATTTGAGTGATAATGAATAATCTCGTCCAGTTGGTAATTTCAAAAAAAAAATAAGGTTTATTCATTCGCTTATGTCATGAGCTGAAATTCATAAACTAAAAGCTTTCCTTATGAAAACATTAGAACTTCAAATATACTTTTTTTTTAGATCAATGATCATACAATTGTTGTAAAAGCTTTACCTCAAATATACAATATGTAACAAGCAGTAAAAGCAAAGAGCAAAAAAACAACACTATCAAAAAGCTCGAGCAATCCCCACCCAAAAACATTGATAGATAAATTATCATCAATACAGCCCATACTGATGCACATAATCACAATAATGCAAAACTTAATTATGAAAAATTAAAAAAAAAATGAAGTTCGTAATTTAAACTTACCAAAATCCTGGTTGTTCACTTCTATTTATGTATGAGATATGTATGGCAGTTTCTAATTTTGTATAATGTAGGGAGCTGAGGAATAATAGAGGTCGATATTTTTTGCAAGCTACAAGTACCCTAGTTTTTCTGAGTGTTTGGACGTGACTTATATATTGGTACCAATAAAAAAGGATCAAATGAGGACGAAACACAGACGTTAGCATGCATGCAGTAGTATTAAAAAGTGGATATATTGGTTTTCGGTGTCATTTGTTTCAGTTTGTCTAAAATACAATTTGGCTTCACTATATTTGTTGTTAGTTTTGTCCTATCATCACTTGGAGGCGACCTCTCGAGTCCATCTTCAGTTAAATGCATGATGCATGTAATGATCAAAGTTTTTATTTTGGTATGTTTCCATAAAAATACAACCTTGAAGTATGTTAGTGTCAGCATATATTGTCCATCTATAGCCATATTCATCTTACATTACATCAATCAATTTGTTACTCCTTCCGTATGTAGATTCTATAATTATGCCACCTCTAATAATGAAACTTTTATAGTCTTTTATGATTGACGATTTCTTTTATAATATTGCACCAAACTCAATGATCTTCACTTTGAACCATGATCTGACTCATTAGTTCAAATAAGCACATCGACCTCCGTCGCCAACACACCTCTTCGCAAGGTGTGGCCATGAAGGGCTCTCAAATGTCGTGAACCCACTAAGTATAAGAAATACTCAAACTTAGCGATAGAAAATGGTTTGGTTAACATATCTGCAAGGTTCTTTGAAGCATGAACCTTCTTGACAACAATATCCCCCGCAACAACTGTATCTCTTATGAAGTGGTGCCTGACTCTAACATGCTTGGTCGCCGTAGAGTGATCGTCATTCTTGGTAAGGTGGATAGCACTCTAACTATCTAAATTCACCAAAGTCTCGCTATGCTCCACACCAAGCTTCATGACTAGAAGCCTCAATCATGTAGCTTCCTTCAGGCTCTCAGTAGCAACAATATACTCTAATAGAAAGTTTGTTATAGGATAAAGCGAAGCCTTTCAGGACACTACGCCTTCCCACAAAGTGAACACATATTCTAAAATAGAGCATCTCCTATCAAGATCTCCACTATAATCAGCATCAACGTAACCTGTAACATAAGTCATTGGAACTCTTCCTTTGTCATACATTATGCCTTTGTCCAAAGTACTCTTCACATAGTGAAGGATACATTTCGCACCTTTAATGCTCCTTCCCCGATTTCTTCATGTATCTACTTACAACACTAATTGCATGTGACAAGCTAGGTCTAATTCACACCATAACATACATCAAACTACCAATTGCACTTGCATAGGGAATATTAGACATCTTTCTAATCTCCAAATAAGATGTAGGACAACACTCATTAAATGGGTTAATATGAACAACTAAGGGAGTAGAGACTAGGGCTGTTCATCGGTTTAAAACCGAACCAAACCGAATAAACTGAAAACCGAATAAGGGGCAAAGTCCAAACCGAAAATCGAATCAAATAAAATCGGTTCGGTTCGATGTTCGGTTTTTTGGTTTTGAACCGAAAAATGCACACTTTTTTATTTATTCACCGGAACCGGATAAGGCATAAAGTCCAAACCGAAAACCGAACCGAATAAATATCGGTTCGTTTGGACCGGTTTAATTCGGTTCGGGTTCGGTTTAATTCGGTTCAAAACCGAATAATGCACACCCCTAGTAGAGACTATGTTACAGTTTTGCACGTTGAACCTATCCAACATCTTTCCCAGACACCTCTTGTGAGACGAGAACAACTTTCCTACCTTTCGATCTCTCTGTATCTCCATCCCCAAAATCTTATATGTTGCATCAACGTTCTTTATCTGAAAGTCCTGACTGAGTTGAGACTTCAACTTATTAATCAGTGCCAAGTCCATGGATTCTATTAATATGTCATTAACATACAACAGTAAGTAAACAAATGGTCCATCATATCATCAAACCTCTTGAAGTACACACAGTGATCATATCTGCTTCCAGTGTACCCTTGTCCAATCATAAAGGTATAAACTTTTATACCACTATTTGGGTGCCTACTGTAGATACCAAATAATGTCACAAATTTTTTAGCCTAAAAAGAGCTCCTTGGAGAGTTTAGGGCCAGGCTCCAACACATTTTTCAGTAAAGGATCCTAGCGAATTTTTAATGGACGCGTGATTCTTCGGTCAAGTCAAAGTCAACTCATGGTCAAACATGTCAATTGGATCTTAGCGGATTTTGTATAGATGGGCCCAAAATGAGATCCTAGTGGATTTTTGTAAGTATGAGCCAAGGTGTGATCCAAACGGATTTTGAGCCAAAACTGGGCTGTAACAGATTTTGAGCTGAAACTAAGTCCTAGAAGATTTTTAAGGGTCTTGGGCCAAAAATCCTAATGGACTTTTGGGGATTTTTGGCCAGAAATCCTAGCGGATCTTTGAGGATTTTGGGGTCAAATATCCTAGCAAACTTTTGGGGATTTTGGGGTCGAAAATCCTAGCGGACTCTTGGGGAATTTGCGCCAGAAATCCTAGCGGATTTTTGAGATCGAGTTACAGGGTGAATTCAGCAACCAAGGGAAATATAGTGGTATTTTCAGTCCCAAAAGACCTAGTGGATTTTTTGGTTGAGTTATAGGGTGAATTCAGGGACCCTAGACAAAATCATGGTATTTTCAGCCTAAGAAATCCTGGCGGATTTTTGGTTGAGATATAGGGTAAACCTAGTGACCCAGGGGCAAAACAGTAATATTTTCGTCCTAAGAAGTCCTAACGGATTTTGAGTTGAGGCATAGGGTGAATGTAGTGACCCAAGGCAAAATGGTAGTATTTTGTCCCGAAGAATCCTAGCGAATTTTAAGTTGAGGTTTTGGCCCAAAAAAGTCCTAGCAAATTTTACGACAAGTGAAGCCAGACCCAGTCAAGGAAAAATTGTTGATTAAAGCCAATTATGGGCCAAACTCACCAAAAATCCTAGCGGATTTTTGTTGCTCAGATACAAACTGGGCTCCGACAGATTTCATGGCCCATGTAAGAAAGAAGCTCTAGCAAATTCTAAGGTCCGGGAGTAGCTGAGATCCAAGCGGATTTCTCATGGTCAGCCAACTGTCAGTTCAGTCAGCAGCTCTAAAACTACCCCTTGACACTAAGAAATCCTAGCGGATTTCTAGGGTGGAATGGGGGAAACCGCCCAAAAACTGCACGTGTCAACCAAGGATTTCTTAGTGGATTCCTTGTACCCAGCCAGAAACTGTTAGGGCATGTTTGGTGAAATTTCAGGAATGAGTTGAGTATGGAATTAGAAATCTGAGGGGTTGGGTATGGAATTAGAACTCAGAACTAAAGTTGTTTGGAGAAAAGCTGGAATGGAATCAAATTCCATTTCTACTGTTTGGTGAACAATTATGGAATGGCAAGTCTATTTTTATTTTTGACTTATTGTATGTATTGTGGGATACATTATTATGAAATTTTTTATATTTTTATTAATTGTAGTTAATTTTTTCAATTTTTAATAATTAATCATTGCAATACACATTTTTCAACATTTATAATTTTTAATTGTATTGTAATTATATTTCAATGAAAAATAGGCCGAATATAATATTAATATTCAACTTGCACAACAATTCACTGACAATAGTGGAAAAATACAACAATAATTGCAATTGAAACAAATTGAAGGCAACAGTGGAAAAACCTCCAAAACGTCAGCATGGCGGAAACAAAAATAGAAGAAATTTGCTGAAAAAACAAAGACTCAATCAAGTTTTAGGATCCCTCTTTTGACAAAATTCAGAATATATCCCACTTTTGACAAAATTCGTCGTACCGCCGTCCAATCTTCCTCTCGCGCCGCTGTTGCCGGGAAGGGTACGAGCCCGTCCAGTCGGATTTGGTCCCTTGCGATGTCCATCCCACGAAGCTTCCCCGCCAAAGTCTCCCCCGACGCCGCCGAGAAGAGGTGGAAGCTGGCGGGAGCGTAGCGGCGAACTGGTAGAGCAGGCGACACTGCTGGGGCGGCTTTATCCCGGGGTCGGGGAAGGGCGATTTTCAGGAGGATATGGTAGTGGTGGTGGGGATGGAGAAGTGGGAGAGGTTGAAATTCAACAGGATTCAATTTGGAACCCCCCAAAAATGGGAGGGTTCTAATTCAACCAATTTGGGGGGGATTGGAATCCCTTGGGTATTTTAATTCTATTCCAAAATAGGTTCACCAAACATAAAAAATAGGAATTAGAAACATAAGTTATCTAATTCCGTTCCTTTTCTTCTCTCCAAACACACCCTTTGAATGATCTATCTTTGGCTCCAAGATGACTTTCCCAATAGCTTCATAGATCTTGAGTTATAGAGCAAAGTATCGAATTGCACTTGATGAAGTCATTCATTATTGAGAGTGATGAGAGTGATTGAAGCTCTTCTTCTATATAAACTTGTATTTGGTTCCCATGATGTGTATTTGATGTCTTCCTTGATGACCTTGATGTATATGGCTATCAAATATACATCATACTCCCCCGGTTGAAAAAGTTTGTCCTCAAACTTTGAGCATCAACTCTCTTGTTCGCCTTGCTTCTTCGCAAGAGATTACAAGCTCTCTTCTTAAAGGCTTTGAAGTCATCATAGACTCCTTTACTAAACTTCATCAACTTCTTCCAAAATAACCCATTGACATTATTTGACTTTGATTCTCGATTATTCACCATGGATGTAGAAATCCCATGTAACTTCACAACTTCAAAGTATAGTTCCACAACTTTGCCTTCATCATAAGTAATATGACATAGTATGAAACGATCCATCTTTGAATGATCATCAACGACTATAGCCTCTTGGCTTCTTTGAATCCTTGGCACTTCAACCATGAGATTCAAGTTGATATCTTTATGAGCTTTAGAAAGATCACAAGCATTGCAACGTTTGATTACATACTCAATATCCTTGATCATACTAGGCCAAAAATAATACTCTTTCATCTTGAAATACATCTTCTTAATACCCAAATGATCAAATAGAGATCCTCCATGTACTTCCAAGATCAAGAGTTCACGAGTACTACCTTTTGGAATACATAGTTGATTTCCCTTAAAAATAAATCCATGCTCAATATGAAATCTTCATCCTCCTCATATAATGCTTTGATATGCTCAAGTCCAAGCACTCTAGATTCAAGTATATGAACCAACATATACCTCCTTGATAAAGCATCAGCTCCTTTATGATCTATTTTGTGTTGAATCTCTCGTTTTGGTGGTAACCCATGAGGCATCTCCGTAGGGAACATATGAGAGAATCGCTCCAAAAGAGAATTCAAGAACGGATGGTTGCTTGGGGGCGTTTTGCTTTCCTCCAAGTTTGCAAGAATAAGACTCTTATGCTCTTCATACTCATGATATTCCGCCTTCATAAACGTCACAATGTTGCTTTCATTCTCCTTAGCCCGAGAGATAGAAGATGGTGCTAGAGGTGTCAAAGTGATCTTCTTTCGATTGAGGGTGAGAGTATAAGTGTTGGCTCTCCTATCATGTATGACACTCCTATCAAACAACCATGGTCTTCCCAACAAAATATGACAAGCATCCATAGGAATAATATCACACCATAATGAATCTTTATAACTCTTGCCAATAGAAAGACTTACTAAACTTCTTGAATCCTCATGAATGTCTCCGTCATGGCTTAGCCATTGTGTAGGGCGTGAATAGCTCTCCAAGTTTAACGTGTGGATCATTGTTGTAGGGGCGTCAATGTAACCATATAAGGCACAACTTTCTCCTTTTTTGATCAATGAACTTACTTCTCCTTTGTTGGTACAATGAGAGATCTTGCACTCTCTTTGTTGATGTTTATTCGGCACACATACTTCTTTCAAGGCTCTCCTTGCCACAAGCCACTCTTCTACATACTCCTCTTCTACTACATTTTCCTCCTCAAATAATTCATTATCGTACGTTTGGTACTCAACCAAAGACACTTCTTTCTTGTTAGGACACTCCAATTCAATGTGACCTAAACTTTGGCAATGACAACATCTCCTTTGGAAAAGGGTTTTTGGTTCTTGGACGTGGGGTTTAGGGATGGATGGGGGCTGATTTTGTGGAGCTTTGTTGTATGGTTGTTTTGTAGGTAATGAGGGTCTTTGTTGTGGAGTGTATGGACGTGTAGGTTGGGATTGTTTGTAGGATGTTTGGTACTTTTTCATGGTCTCTTTTCCTCTATCTTTTCTTTGCCTTTCAACTTTCAAGGCCAAAGAACTCAATTCATCCAAAGATTGATAGGAATGTAATTCAACAATATTACGAATCCAATCATTAAGACCAAACAAGTAACGTACCAAAGTTTGAGGTTCATTCTCTTGGAGATCACAACGCCAAAGTAGGTGCTCAAACTCCTTTGTATACTCCTCCACGATTCTACTTCCTTGAACCAATCGTTTCAACTTGTAGTAGTTATCTTGGAGATAACTTGGTGGTAGAAACTTTCCTTGCAACTTGCTTTTCATCTTACTCCATGTCCGAATCTTGTCCTTGCCCTTAACTTACCTCTTCTTTTGTAGATTTGTCCACCAAATGGACGCATGTTTGCGCAACTTTAGGGCCACATACTTCACTTTCTTTTCATCATGTACTTCTTTAAGATCAAAAACTCTTTCAATAGTTTGCATCCAATCTAAAAAGTTTTTGGGATCAAGATTACCATCAAACTCCGGAATCTCCTCCTTGAAATCAAATCTTTCCTCCCTTCTTGGAAGTCTACTTTGTATTTCCTCTTCTTCATCATGAGATTCATTATCTTCACGGATCACCCTATGTTGGAGATGCATGTATCTCTTCAATTGGTCGGTGAGATAGATGATCTTTTGCTTCATCAATTCTACATCCTCTAGGGACGTTGTAGGTGACTTCGTTGGAGAGCTTGTACTAGCCATCAATCTTGATACAAAAAGATCAAAAAGAAACTCATGGTTTGGGGCTAGGGTGTAGGGATGAGAGATGGTATGTGTTTGGGCTAGATTGTGTTTGGGTTTAGGGGGTTCTTTGTGGAGTTTATGTGGAACGTGTAATGGGGGAATTGTGAGGGATGGATTTGTGATGGAAAGATTGTAGAAAGATGGTGCAAGAACTAAGAGAATCAATCTCCTAAGCTCTGATACCAATTTTGATGTATAATGGGATCAAAGAGATCTCATTACACACGAAAATCAGGATCTTTATGAACAAAGATAAGAATCTTCCTCTCTAAGTTCTTACGGATCAAATGAAAAGGGTAAAACAAGATAGAAATCAAAAGGATTCAATGGAATGTACCAATGATGATTGAGATGAACGAACGATAGAATTGGATATGGCTTGAGAACTCTTGAAGATATAGACACACCACTTCAAGAAGATCTTCAACTCTTCCTATCACCAACTAAGCTAGCCAAGCAAGGAATAGAAGAAGAGATTTGGCAATTCTTCCCTCAAGAAGAACGATTCTAGCAAAGCTAGAGAGAACACAAAAGCATGATGCCTTTACTTTGTATTATTTTTGTGAATGATTGAATGAATACAAAGCCCTCCCAAAGGGTCTATTTATAGTACT
This sequence comes from Portulaca oleracea, assembly GCA_029582165.1. Lineage (NCBI taxonomy): Eukaryota > Viridiplantae > Streptophyta > Magnoliopsida > Caryophyllales > Portulacaceae > Portulaca > Portulaca oleracea. The sequence goes on along the minus strand of CM055869.1, from coordinate 13,902,010 downwards.
CCTAGGCCCTTTGGACGTGCACTATATCAAGATAACAAGGATTTCTAGCTTACATCATCTATTACAAATATTACATCATAAAGAATCAAAATGTACATAGCTAGAAAGAAACATTGATATCTTGCTCAATTCTTCTCCAATCTTCAAGATTCAAAAACCATTAGAAAGCTCTTTGAATGATCTATCTTTGGCTCCAAGATGACTTTCCCAATAGCTTCATAGATCTTGAGTTATAGAGCAAAGTATCGAATTGCACTTGATGAAGTCATTCATTATTGAGAGTGATGAGAGTGATTGAAGCTCTTCTTCCATATAAGCTTGTATTTGGTTCCAATATAAGTCCTAGCAGATTTTTGGAGGCAATTATGAAAAACAGCTCAATTTCAACTACATAGTCAAGCAACTAGTCAAGAATCGCTTGAATTTCAACTACAAATCCTAGCGGATTCTTAGGGGTAACCATCAAAAACTGCTCACATGCAGCGGCAAGTCAAAGAACCGCTCCTCTCCACTAGAGGGTCCTAGCGGATTTCTGAGGGATGCATTCAAAAAACTGCTCAAAACTGCTAACTGCAAGTCAAAGAACTACCCTTGGCCACTAAGAAATCCTAGCAGGTTGAGTTGAGGAAACTGCCTCTTATAGGTTATAAAAGGGGGTTGTTTTTTAGTTTTCAAGGGAGATTTTGGCAAGGTATAGTTTGAGGGTTCTGCATACAACGATCTCAGAAAAATTCTTCCATTGTTAAACCCGGGGGTCCTAGCGGATTTTTTTGGGTCTTGAGCCATTTTTAGAACTTTGCCAATCGGGGTTTCGATATGAACATCACTTGAAAATCCTAACAGATCTTCGAGGGACACACCAGTCTGCTGCGGGGTCCAGATTTCATTTGGTAAAGTTCGTCCGTTTCGTTTCATTCCTAGTTTGTAACACTGTAGTTGTTTTTGCCCCGCCCGCTGTAATTTGTTTCTTTTTACTTTGTTTCACGAACTTCTTTTTTTTATCTACTCGCATGCATCGTTAATTCAAGTAAATGTGACAACTTTGTTTCTTCTATTTCTTTTCTTTATAATCTGACCTAGTAAAGGTCGCTCCGGTGGGCGATGTAAAGGCACCCCTCTGCATTTGTACCTTTACCCCTGATCCCGACTTTGGTTCAAAGATCGTGGAGTTTATTTTAATTTATTTTGTTAGTTTTCGTAAAATTAACTAGCGACTCCGTGTGTTTATCATTTCGTGTATGTTGATGGCTTTCATATGATTGATCCTTGTTTCAAAAATTCCAATGGCCTTGACGTGGATGGTGAACCAACTCAGTACACTGCCCAGAAATCCTAGCAGATTTTTGGGTTAGGTTCCCATATGGGTTATAAAATAGTCATGGGTGGTGGATAATGGACCAACCATGTGTACTAGCTAGTCAAAAATCCTAGCGGATTTTAAGGCTCGTATGCATGATTGGAATTTTATTTCAACCTCCTGTGACTAATGCCTTTGTTCAGGATGGGCTTGGACCTTGGTTGACCCAAAGAATCCGCTAGGATTTTATTGTCCCCAGGTCTCGGTCCATTTCTAAATGGGTATGGTCCATCGTAATTTTGAGTCGAAGGGTTGAGCATATTTTAGGCATTAACTACACGAAACGATTAATTAAGAAAAATATCTATTTTGTGCATAAAACAATTCTAAATGCACCCTAGGACAATAAGTCGCCTCACGTTGACTCGACACTCCGCGGGGGACCGTGCCCTCCGGTCCGCAGGCCCTACACCTACTTAAGACATACAAGGACTACTTTAATCTGCACACCTGTCCCTCATTCTCTAGAACAAAAAATCCCTTTAGATGTCTCGTATAGATTTTATCCTCCAACTCACCGTGGAGGAAAGTAGTCTTCACGTCTAGTTGCTCAAACTCCAAGTCAAACAAATCAACAAAAGCAAGCGAAGTATGAATTGACGTATACCTCAAAACAGGAGAAAATATCTCATTGTAGTAAATTCCTTCTCTTTGGTTGCAACCTCTAACCGCCAATCTGGCTTTCCACCTTGCACTCTTGACACTAAGAATGTCTTCTTTTCTCTTGTACACCCACTTAACAGTAAGAGCCCATTACCCCTTAGGAAACTCACACAACTCCCATATCTAGTTCTTCAATAGACTCTCCATCTCTTCTTACATAATTGGAATCCAATTAGAGGAACTAGGACAAGAGATAGCCTTCTGTTAGGCAGTATGAGCCCGTCAGACTATGTTGAGCCTAAGTCATATGGTGGAGCATGGCGCGGTGGGAGTGTTGATGATTTAGCTGAAGTTGGAACTTTGATTCAACAATCGAACAAAACTTGAACAATAAAGGAAGGATATGACCTTGTGGCTAGGTAATCCACAACCCAAAGGCCTAACACTCCACAATGAGTATCCAAGTTAATCCACTGAATAATCACAAGGAATGACTTGCTAACACCACCATTCACAAAAGGAATAGGTAAGAACAAGATTTTTGAGGAAACAAGGGAGAACCCTACAATGCCAAGCATTACAATTCAATTCAGCAAAAACTATCAAACAATGCCAAGGGAGGGGGTATATATTAGAAAGGGGGGGAAAACATAACCCGTCGAGGATGGCACGATCGTGCTATTCCACGGCACGATCGTGTAGTGCCTTCTGGGAGAATGGCACGATCGTGCAGTCTGACGGCATGATCAATGGCGTTGACCCTTTTCCGCTTATTTTTTCCGAATGACTCCGAACCCTTTTAAAGGCCCGAAGTAGGTCACGTAGCTCCACTCCTATGGTCCGGGGTCCCATTTGAAGTGGATGCCACACCCGATGCCGATCAGCTCATGACTCTAGGGTCCCGGGTCCACTTTGAGGTGCACTCCACACCCGACCTTGAAGTCGATTTCTTTGTGTTCTTTGGTGGGGGTGAGGTTAGACTTGGAAACCATGGATCTCGAGGCTCGGGCCCCATCCCAATATGCTCCATACTCCCCTTCTTGAAAAAGAGTTGCCCTCAACTCTTGGGAGTTAAAACCGAGGCATTCGTGATCAATTGGCTCCATGGATCCCAGAAAATTTCGATCGCAATGAACATTCACACCAAGCGCCCAACAAGCTTCAAACCCCACAATGTAACCATCATCCAAATGAAAGAAAGAGGTTGGAGGCTTATTTTATGAAGATAAGGGATTAAGGGAAGGGATAGGGAAATTGGGTGGTGCTCTGGAACTCTCAATCTCACTAGGCTCATCAATCGGTGGAGGTGAGATGAATGAGGGTGCTTCGTATTGGGGCTCTTCATCAAGGATGAGAGGAAGAGCAAGATCGATGTTCCCATCCTCCCGTTGGCATGGAGTTTCACCTAGTTCACCTTGTACACCAAGTAGCTCATGAGGTTTTTGCTTCATTGGTTACAAGGACATTAACCACGTTCATTGAACTTTCTTTTTCCTCAACCTTCTCGTGGCATGAAGCTTCAACATCATCGTTAAGGGGCTCATAAGGACCAAGGGAAGCTCCCTTGTTAAGCATTAGATCGACATTTGCTTGCTTAACTTCTCCATGCCCATCAAGTGATGAAATGGACTCATGGTTAACCTCTCGCTTGCAACCGTTAGGCAAGAATTGTCGATCCATCAATCGCTTTAACCTTGTCCAGGAGGTGACTTCCGATCGACCCTCCATAGTCCTTTGCAATTTGACGCTGACCTCAAACCAAAGTGATGCAGAATTAGTGAGCTTCGATCTTGCATTTTTGAAGGCTTGTTCATCACTATACCCCTTAGTTGCAAAAATTCTCTCCAAGGTTTGGACCCATTTACGATAGTCTTCCGAGCTGGTGTAGCCATTGAATTCCGAAATTGTGACTTTGATATCATGGAATTCATCTCGTGGAGGTTTCTCAACCGCTTCCCGTCGACGATGACATCGAAACGAGCCTCCATCATCGTCACTCGACTCAAAGGAGGGAGTAGGAGGACGGATATGGCTACTAGTGGACCTCCTTCGTTCGTCACGGGTTCGATACTAAAGGTTGATGGAAATGTTGTTTACTTGAGTCGAGAGGCCATCAAGAGTATTTTGAATATTCGTGAATCGACTCTCGAACCTCGGCTTAGGGGCCATAACAAGAGCATGGGTGAAGGACGGATTGTGTTTTGGGGTATTTTGTGGAGTTTGGCGGTTCTTTTGTAGTTGGCAAGTGTTTGGCTAAGGGTTCTTTGTGTTTTTTCGCTCAGACATTTCATCGAACACCTTGCGTGCACTATTTTTCAACTTCTTCTCAAAGCTCCAAAATGACTTCAAATCCAACAAATACAAACACAATACAACATATTCCAATACTCTTGGATTATAAATGGAATGGGGATCACCAATATTTGCATACAATTCACAAAAACGAACACTAGAGAACACACTAGCAAGAACAATGGAAAACTCAAGCTAAATGAAAAACCAAAGCTCTAATACCAGATGGAGCATGGCGCGGTGGGAGTGTTGATGATTTAACTTGAGTTGGAACTTTGATTCAACAATCGAACAAAATTTGAACAATAAAGGAAGGATATGACCTTGTGGCTAGGTAATCCACAACCCAAAGGCCTAACACTCCACAATGCGTATCCAAGGTAATCCACTAAATAATCACAAGGAATGACTTGCTAACACAACCATTCACAAAAGGAATAGGTAAGAACAAGATTTTTGAGGAAACAAGGGAGAATCCTACAATGCCAAGCATTACAATTCAATTCAGCAAAAACTATCAAACAATGCCAAGGGAGGTGGTATATATAGGAAAGGGGGGGAAAACATAACCCATGGAGGATGGCACGATCGTGCTATTCCACGGCACGATCGTGCAGTGCCTTCTGGGAGAATGGCACGATCGTGCAGTCTGACGGCACGATCAAAGCGTTGACCCTTTTCCGCTTATTCTTTCTGAATGACTCCGAACCCTTTTAAAGGCACGAAGTAGGTCCCGATGAGGACCCGTAGCTCCACTCCTATGGTCCAGGGTCCCATTTGAAGTGGATGCCACACCCGATGCCGATCAGCTCATGACTCTAGGGTCCCGGGTCCACTTTGAGGTGCACTCCACACCCGACCTTGGAGTCGATTTCTTCGTGTTCTTTGGTGGGGGTGAGGTTAGACTTGGAAACCATGGATCTCGAGGCTCGGGCCCCATCCCAATACGCTCCAGATGGTGAGGGGTTTTGAACCGTGTTGGGTTTGGACCCGAGCTTCCTTGCCCGGGTTTGTGAAAAGAGACTCAAGGGATCAAAACCCGACCCGGCAATCTCGAACGAAACCCACCCGACCTCTAGCATTCGCGAACCGATACATCTTTGTAAAGGGTGGGGTGATGAGTGTCCCGATGGAATGGCTTAGACAAGTTGCACATTGGACGAGCTTGGAGAGGCTCGGGACTTGCTTCCGACCCGGAGGCCTCGGGACCGGGCTGGGTCGCCCCGGGAATGAAGAGTGTCGAGGCTCGGAAGTACCCAAGGGCCTGAAAAGTCGAGGCAGAATGGCGCCAAGCGATAGCATGGCTCGGCCGGTCGCCAGAGAAACGCCGCGCCAGCTTCTACGTAAGAGGTCACGCCCGCGACCTGTTTCTTCGCGCCCGCGACGTCCCTCTCAGTGGGCCGGCGCGACCGAGCCGCCAGGAGAAGCGCCCGCGCCCAGCTACTATGAGATGTGGTCGCGCCCGCGACCCTTTGCCTCACGCCCGCGACCTCCTCTGTCCAGCGACGAGATGTTGAGGGCAGTTGGCTAACTCGCCGGAGTCACCCTTTGGCTCGCCCGAGCCACTCTTCTGTGACGGACGCGCTGTTTCGTTATTTTTGTTCTGTTTTAACCTAATTTCTAGTTTAGTATAAATAGCTTGTTAGCACATTTTTCCAGGCAGCTTTTTGATGATTATGAACATGCTTATGCATTGGTTAGGGTTTCCCTAAGTTCTCTCTCAAAATCTAGATTACTTTATCCAATCTTTGGTGGTGTTTCTAGTCATTCCTTTATTGATCATTTGGTGGATTCTTCCTTTATGATGGTCATGGTGGGGTGTTAAGATTTGGTGGTGGATTCTCCTTTATCCAAGGTCATATCCAATCCCTTTGGTGTTCAAGTTTTTATTCGATTGTTGCATCAAGACTACAACTCAAGCTAATTTAATCAATCTTCCCACCGCGCCACGCTCCAGGTTTATTGTTATTTATGATGTTTTAGTTGTATCTAACTCGGGTAAAGGATCAAGGGATAAATGGGTTCCTTATTCTGGTTGTACTTACCATATGTGTCCTCATAGGAATTGGTTTAATTCTTATGAGGTAGTTGATTATGGTGTTCTTGTTATGGATAATGACACCGCCTGCAATGTTGTAGGAATTGGCGGTGTCAACATTAGAACTCATGGTGGTGATGTTAGAACCATGAAGAAGGTTCATCATATACTTGGCAGGAGCTGAAATCCGATTTCTTTGGGTACTCTTGAGGCTAACAATTGTAGGTACACTGGCAAGAATGATGTATTAAAGGGGTGCAGGGGCGCAATGGTGTTAATGAAGGGAATAAGAAAGGGAAATCTTTACATCGTATAAGGATCTATAATGACTAGAACCACATCAGCAGTTTCTACAGTTGATGAGGCCGACTACACAAAGTTGGGGCACATGAGATTAGGCCACAAATAAGAGATGGAATGCCCATTGTAAGCAAAAAAGGGATTGCTTTGGGAGTGTACTAATTGGCAAGCTGGAGTTTTATAACCACTGCGTTTGTGAAAAACAGAATGATCAAGAAACTTTGGGTTAACTGAGAGAAAAGAACAAAACATTACTAGATAAAGTTCGATGCATGCTCTTCAATCAAGAGCTTTGGAAAAACAAGTATTTCTAATCAAAGACTATTGCAACTACCTGCTACTTGCTGAATGGATTACCTTACTCCACAATTAGGCTTCAGATTCCAAAGAAAGTTTAGTAAGGCAATTCTGTTGATTATTTTGTTTTAAGTCTTTCGATATCCTATGTATACCTATGTGAATAAAGGGAAGTTATCCCTTAGGGCGTTTGAATGCATGTTTTTAGGTTATAGTTCTCAGTCAAAAGGATACATAATGTGGTATCCTGACGTGAAGAAAGTCATCTAGTTTAGGGATATAACTTTTAATAAAATTGCAATGTTATCTGGGGTGGAATTTGTTGTTTCTTTTGATGGTGTAGACACTCTGAAGAATGCTAAGGAGAGAGTGTAGTTAAAGCTGGAACAAGTTGGCGCTTAAGGTAGAGGTATTGAGACCTACACGCAAGAACATGTTGTTGATATTGTTCCTTAGATAGTTCAGGTGGATGAGCCTAAGAATGTGACTGATGTTCTTTAGGTGGAGGAAGAGCATAACATAGCCAGAGATCGTCATAAGACGGAGATCAGGAGACCAGCGCGATACACTGAGGAGAATGATGTGTTGGTGGCTTATTCTCTAAATGTTACAAAGGAGACTCCAGAGGATGTTGAGCCTTCTACCTATTAGAAGGTCATCTCTTGTCCTAATGCCTCTAACTGAATTCCAGCTAGCCCAACAAACACTCTCAACATGACCCCGATTATCATAGTAATTGCAAATCTTATTCCTGTAAGGATTCCTAGACTTAGAACAGGTTTTTAAACTTCCCCTTATCATCGATCCCCTTTCGAACGTTTGCCCTATCCCTTACATTGAAGGCCTCGCTAACATCCTCATTACCATCATAATGAACTTCTCATTAGGCAATAGATTGGATTTAACATCACTCAAATTCAAAACACCAACATTTCCATAAAGCATAATCTCTTTAAATTGTTTATATGATGGTGGTTGGGACAAAATCAGGTGAATAACCTTATCCTCATCATCAAAATTAACATCTAAAGATTTCAAATAAGCAACAACAAAATCAAATGGGTTAAAATGAGACTGCATGCAAGTACATTCAAACATACCCGACCTGTAGAGCTTCTCATTTAATCAATACTTGTTGGCAACACTCTACATCACATACAAGCCCTCCAACTTTGTCTAGAACTTCCTCGGTTTCTACTCCTCTAGAACCGATCTCAGAACGTGTTTTTCTAAGAATAGTTGTATCCTTGCCAGTGCCTAGAGTTCCAATTCATCCCTCTCATTTAGCTTCAAACCACCTATAATCTCCAGCGCCTTGAAAGTTTCATCAATCAACGTCACGTTAGGCTTCGTGTCAGGATACTGAATCACCTTCCACATTCCGTGTTGAATGAGAACCGATCTCATTTGCATCTTCCACAACGCGAAACTTCTTTTCCCATCAAGTTTTGAAATTTCACACTTATGATTGAAGCCATCTCATACCACTTGAAAGGAAATAACTACCTGAAGGCTATGTTGTCAGAACCGGACCTGTCACCGAACCGGTTGACTTAGTGGGTCAATGGTTCAACTGGTCGGACCGTTTTGGCCGGATTAGACCGGTTGAACCGGGTGACGGTTGAACCGGTCAAAACTGGCATGAACCAGTCACGAATTAAAAAATTTCCATATGCTTGAAGAATAATTAAGCTACCAAAATATTTAAACCGGCACGAACACGACATGCATTGGTCAAAATCAGATTCAACCGGTCAAAAACCGAATTGAACCGGCCAAAAACCGGATTGAACCGGTAAAAAATCAGAATTTTAAAAATTAATTCATCAAAATTCCGGTCTGACCGTAAACCGAGTGGTTCACTCGGTTGAACCGGTTTTGCTAGTTTTTTTCCCGTTTGAACCAATAAGCCGAGTTAAACCTAGAACCGAACCGGCCAACTTGTAGGTTCACGGTTGAACCGGTCGGACCGGTCGGTCCGGTCCGGAATTACAGAGAGAATCCGCTTTCCGTAATCCCCTGCAGTTCTATGCAGCCACGATCATGGCGTTAGAGGAGGCATTTGTCGGGCTGCCTCCGTCACCCTTTCTGCCAGCAAATCAAATCATGCACTGTCGCGCTTCTGCTCATCCACCTTAAGAAAGGAAATCAATGCTAACTGAGAGCACGCGGTGTGCTATATTTACATGCTATAAAAGTAGGGAGGTCATATTGTAAAAAGGTATTTCCTTACATTCACTGCATATTAATCAGCCAAAGAATTATATTTTAGAAAAGTATTTGCTCCCTCTTAAATTATGTGACTCTATATATGAATTAACTAGGTGCAGCCAAAAATAAAATTTTGATTATTATTTTCTTAATGATATATTAGATGAAACTATTATTATTAGATGTCTAAATAAAAATAATTTCACATGAAATCTTGTAACATTCGCAAACATAAATTCTCAACAAATGATTGATACTCAAAGTATCGTCTTGGTGACAATGAAAAGTTAAAGGTGATAAAATTTCCGGTGGAGAGAGCAGACAAAATTAATAAATCGTTTTAGTGATATTTATTACCATAAGGCTTTAGTTACATGTAAATATAATGCTTATAAGTAGTAATTATTGTGGTATAAAAGACAAATTGTGGTTAATTCAAAGAGAAATAAAACACATAAAAATAGAACATTCCGTTAATAGTGAAAGAAACAAACTAAGGTCTTGTTGTTTAAAGGAGTAGGATTAAGTTAGTAAGCTAGCGTAAAAAAAGTTCGGTCAAGAAAGTAGTGGATATGGGTAAATTTCATATCATTTATTTCTTTCTTATTTTTAAATAAATTATGAGTTGAATAAAAAATTCTAAATATAACTTACCTAAAAGTATAATCATATTCTTTTTGATGGTAAGGTAAGCTAAAATACGATTAAATATGATCTATCAATCTAAAGAATAGGGCCTAAATGAGTCTAATGAGTCATTTTCAATAATTCGATTACGTATGATCACATGAAGATTTTTGAAATATAGCTAAATATTTTGGTTCAAAAATAAATCAACATATGAAATAAGTGAAACAAACACGTGAACAAGTCCTTTACTATATAGTAAAAGAGAATATCACTTGTGTTTTGATGCTTTTTTCTTTTGCAGTAGCTTGCCAGCCTACTTTAGTTATTAGAGTATTGAGCTACCTTATAATTCAATCTATAATTAAATTATACTATGTATTGTACCTACAGATGTTGCTACCACTATCATCCTCATCTTAAATGCAATGGCACGATTAGATTGGTGGATTGTGAAGATTTTTTTATTTTATTTTATTGTTCTTACTAAATAAACATTAAACTTATTTTCCTTGATTCTCAATGGAAAGTGATAAATTATATACAAGTAATATAGATATTAAGTTTTAAATTATATTCAATGTTTCTAAAAGTTATAATTATATATTTTCTAAAATTTATGATATAGTAAAGGATTATGCTATTAAATTTAATATCATATATTTTTTGATATTTTAATCGAATCAACTCGTTCATTAGACATATTTTAATCATCTTTTGTAAACAAACATAATGAATAAAAATATTTTTTTATATAACATTTATATATTATATTATATTTTTACAATTGAATCATATCATTTTTTTTCAATTTAATATTTAATAATATAATTTTATGCTAAATTAAGACACCTAAACTTTATCTTATATATCCCAAAATTCATACCATTTTGACATAGTTTCAAAGTTTTAAAAAAAAATCATATGAATTTCCCCGTTCTTTTATACGGCTGGTTGTAGTTGGTTGCGGTGCAGTGGGGAAGAAATACGGTGGGTTGGAAAAGTTGTGATGGGTTGGGGAAAGTTGTGCTGGGTTGTGATGGGTTGTGGTTGAATAATTGTAAATGGGTTTGTACATTTGAAATTGAAAAAAAGTAGATTGTAATGGATTGTGGTAGGTTGTGGTGGGTTATGATGGAATATAAAAAGTTGTGGTGTAGTGTGGAATCGCAACCAATCAGCTGCATTAAAAAACGGGGTCTTAGCCCGTGCATTGCACGGGCCAAATCAACTAGTTATTAATAAAATAAGTTATAGAAAAATTATTTAGTCATTTAGAATAAATATATAAATATCAAATTATTTTTATTAATCAATATTCCTACATGTTACAACTTGATTACTTTATAGATCTAACTATGTATTGCATCGAAAAGTTAAATCTAGCTTTATACTCCTTCCATTTTTATTTATCTGTCGCTTAGAAAATTGTATTGAAAACTTTGGCCGTTAATATATTAATTTATGTAATGATTCATCATACAAAATTGATGTCATTAGATTCATGATAAAAAATACTACTAGTACTTAAAAAGTATAATATTATATTTTTTTATAAAAATTTTATGTTAAAAATTATCAATTAAAAATTGACACTGAAAACCATAAATAACAGATAAAAAAGAACGGAGGGAGTAATAATCAAGCTATCAGTAAGAGCACCTGCTCTACTTCCACGGCTCTAAACTATATTCTTATTTTAGTTCTAATTTTTTTTTAAATTTTTTTTTTTTTTGCAAAAGGGCACTCGCCCACAGTTACTCATTACTCAACATATCAGATGACAAAACATCCGCAAGAAAGGAAGGTGGGGCCTCCCAAAAAATTTCACTATCCCTCATGCCTAGACACCACTTTGCCAAAAGATGTGCAGCTTTATTACCCTCTCTTCCCACCCACACAATGTCCCCCACCCCACTACTTTTCCAATTGGAAATAACATCTTTCAAAATGAGAGCTTTAGGACCCCTGTATTCTTGATTTTGCTTGACTAGGCAGACCACCTCCAACGCATCAGTTTCTACCACGGCCGGAAGCGCTTCTTTCAATGTACACCACTCCAAAGCAAGCTTCACTGCCATCAGTTCTGCAAGGTCAGCCGCCATCTCATCTCCAGCTTACGCCCCCAGCCCAAATCACCTGTCCATTCTCTCTCCTTGCAATTACCCCAAGGGCAATCCACCCTTTATCTTTGTCACAAGCTGCATCACAATTGACCTTCAAACAATTCGGGGCGCCTACCCATCGGCTTCTCAGCTTTTCCTTCTCCTCTATTGTACTCATTTCCTGCCTTTGTTGAAAGTTGATATGGACAGAACCAGCTCTTTCAGCCACACGCTCAGCATCTATTATCCTCTTGTTAATTGTGTATTCATTCCTCGACCACCAAATACTCCACAAACCGTAACACACTAAAGCTACTTTGTCACTAGGACCTGAGTTGAGCAATTTGCAGATCCACTCTTCACCATTATTTTCCGGATGACTCAGTACATCAGTAATGCCCAGACGTTGCCAGACTTCCATAGTCCACGGACATTCAAAAAAAAGAGTGTCTTTGTGTTTCATCCGAATCCTTGCAGATATCACAAATGGGCGAATGAACGCTTCGCCTGGGAAAGAGATTAGCCTCCGTGGGTAAAATACCTTTTGCATATCGCCAGACAAGATTCTTAATTTTTGGATGTGCCGGAATTTTCCAAATCTTTTTCCATACCGAATCCACCAAAGGTGTAGAAGAGGACGCTTCTTCCATGGATGCGGCCAAATGATAACCACTTCTCACCGAGTAGATCCCAGTTTTTGTGAAAATCCACCTAGCTTGATCTTCCTCTTGATGGCTTGGAATCGGTATAGACAGTATTACTCTAGCCACCTCCTCCGGAAACTCATCGTGTATCACCGTTGCATCCCAAGTCTTCTCCTCTTCCCCCGTCATCGACTTACACACCCTCCAATCCGCCTTGTCCGGGGCAGGATAACCCAAAAAGAAACCCCCCTCCACCTTTCACCCACTTATCTCTCCAAATCCTTATTGTCTTCCCGTCTCCAACGTTCCATCCCAAACCTACTACCAAGAGATTTCTTCCTTCTATGATACTCCTCCATACATAACTCGGTCGAAAGCCTTCACAAGCACTCATGATATCATCCCGTGGGAAATATCGAGCCTTTAACACCTTCCCCACTAGCGTATTTGGTTGGGTAAGTAGACGCCAAGCCTGCTTGGCCAGCATGGCCTTGTTAAAGTATCCCATGTCCCTGAAGCCCATCCCCCCTATCTCCTTCCAGCGACACAAATATCCCCAACTCAGCCAGTGTAAACCTCGCTTTGTTGGGTCTCCTTTCCACCAATATTTACTCATGATACTGTTCACCTCCTCACAGAACGAGGTAGGAAGCTTAAATATGCTCATAGCATACGAGGGTATCGCTTGAATGACCGCCTTCAAAAGCACTTCTCGGCCCGCCTGAGACACCAATTTTTCCTTCCAACCATTAGCCTTTGCCTATATTTTCCTCTTGAGTTCTTCAAAAATGACTTTCTTTGACCTGCCAATCAATAAAGGTTGGCCTAGATATTTTTTGTGCCTTTGCATCTCCTGCATCCCCATCCTGGTCAGTAGTTGATTCTTCCGTTCCGAATCAACATTGGGGCTGAAAAAGACCTCTGATTTGTCGACATTAATACATTGTCCTGACAGCTCCCCGTACTCCTCAAGTACTCACAAAAGCATTTGTGCATCACCCTCATTAGCCCTCAAAAAGAAAATGCTATCATCAGCAAATAGCAAATGTGAAATCCTTGGGGCTTGTCTTGCTACCTTCACTCCCTTCCATCTACCAGAGTTCACTTCTCGGCTTATAAGGGCATTTATCCCTTCCGTTACTATAAGAAAGAGGAAAGGAGATAATGGATCCCCTTGGCGCAAACCTCGCTCGGGTGCAAGGAAGCCTACTTGTTGTCCATTAATACAGAATGAATACGTCACCGTTTCAACACACATCATAATGAGTCGTATCCACTCCTTCAGGAAATCCATCTCACATAAGATTTTCCTCAAAAAGCCCCATTCCACCCGGTCATACGCTTTACTCATATCCACCTTCGCCGCCATCCACCCCGTCTTCCCTGACTTTTTATTCTTCATATAGTGAAAAGCTTCAAAAGCCACTATGGTATTGTCCGATATGAGCCTACCCGGCACGAAAGCCGATTGGTGAGGATCAATAATACCATCCAAAAGAGGTTTTAACCGATTTGCCAGAACCTTAGATATTAACTTGTAAGTGACATTACTCAACGCTATCGGCCGAAGATCCTTCAAACCCTCTGGATGTTTAACTTTTGGAATCAACGTGATCAGGGTGTGGTTTATGTTGTGAGGAATCACACCATCTTTCAGCGCAGTCAGCACCATATCACACACATCATTTCCAACAATACTCCAATACTTTTGAAAAAACAACGCACAAAAGCCATCTGGACCTGGGGCCTTGGTTGGCCCCAACTGCTTGAGTGTCTTCCTCCACCTCTCCTCGGCTAAAGGACTTAATAAGGTCTTGCCTCATCTCCTCCGAGATTCTACCGTGTAATTCATGGAAGCAAACCTCCTCCACCCGGGGATTGTTAGAAGTGAACAGATCCTTATAGAAATTTAAGGATCACTTCTTGTATAGCACTTGGAGTTGTGTGAATCTCCCCGTTTTGGTCAGCAATTCTAGCTATTGTATTCTTTTTCCTTCGCTGCTTGACCCTGGCATGGAAGTAGGCGGTATTCTGATTTCCCTCCTTCAAGGCTTGGTGGTGGGCCCGTTGCGCCCAATACTTTTCATTCGCAAGCTCCAACTCCATTATTTTTTCCTCAGTATCCCGGAGAGCAGCTGTCGTACACGTCGTAGGGGCAGCTGTGCTCAAATACCTAAACTTTGCCCGAAGTTCATTTAGTTGAGCTCCCAAACGTCCAAATTTGTTTTTCCCCCAGTCATCAAAAGCTCTCCCATACTGTTCCAGCCTATCATAGATGGTATTATGACTCTTAGCCGATTCAACCCACTCTGTTTTCACCACCTCTTGGAATTCTTCCGTACCTACCCACATTGCTTCAAATTTTTTGGCCCTCTTCCCCCTTTCCATTTCCAGCCCATAATTATGTGTGTCCAGCATCAGCGGTAAATGATCCGAGCCGGCCCACAAGATGTGAAAATCTTGGCCTTGGGCCACAAGTTGGCCCACTCTTTATTGCCGAGAAACCTATCAAATCTCTTCTCAATATGGTTGTCTTCCCCCCTCCTATTGCTCCACGTAAAGAGGTGTCCCTGAAACCCCATATCCCGAAGACCCCATCTGTCTGGAGCATCCATAAAACTAGCTGCTCCTTCAAAGTCAAAGCCCCGACCTCCTATTTTCTCCTTTGGAAACAGAATGTTATTGAAATCTCCAAAAACCAGCCATGCCATGTCACTTTGTCTTCCCAGGAAGTTCAAGAGCTCCCAAGAAAGATGCTTCAAATGTCCTTCCGGCCATCCATAGAAGCCCGTAGCCTGGAAAGATTTATCCTCACTTTCCACCACTACATCTATATGATGATTTGAGAAAGTCTTGATGGTCACTTCGACACCCTCCCTCCACATCATAGCCAACCCTCCTGATCTACCCCTTGCAGTCACTCCAAGACAACCCCTCATTCCACATCTAAAACGAACATATTCCATCTCTTGTTGAGTTTGCTTGGTCTCCATTAGAAACAGTAAATCCGGGGAGTATTTCCGCACCAATCGGCGGAGCGAAGCAACTGCCTCGGGACTCCCCAGCCCTCGGCAGTTGTAACTCATGATCCTCATTGGTCGCTGGGAGAGCCGATCCTCACCCCTGCCGAAACTATAGCTTTAGTCATTTCCACATCTTGAGTTCTTCCTTTTTTCTCACGAACCTCAACCTCCGAAAGTTGCATCTCATCAAGTTCAATTCTTTTAGAGATCTTCCGTTTACCCCGTCCTGTACTTGGTGCCTTACCTGCGGAAGAACTCCCAGGCCGTCCCTGCACCTTGGCACGTTTCCATGTACCCTGACTCCCAGTCGAGGAAGCCTTATGAGTTCCTGACCCTTCCTTGCTTCCTTTCCTCATCTCCCCACTGGTTTCCAGTAGATTGGCATTAGCCCTCGCTGGTGGTGGTTTTTCCATTATCAGATCCTGCTCCACAATGCCTTCCTCCACTCGCCCCTTCTGCGCCACACTATTCACTGGTCCAGATGTTACTTCATTTTCCCCACCCCCTTCTTTATCCTTAGTGTCTGAAGATAAATCTTTTCTAGACGAGTTTGCCGCTTCCAGAATATCTTTCAGAGACTTCCTTGCCGCAGGAGTCCTTTTTGGTGACCCTACAGTTCCAACCTTCTCCTCTCCTACTCCTTGATCACCATGTCTGCCTTCACCATATAGTCCCCCCTGTTTCACCCCTCTGAAGACTTTCACTGGCGATGCACGTAACCAATCCCCATATTGCATTTTCATCTCTTCATCCTCCTGGCTATTACAATCCTCTTCCACATCGATAACAAAGGTTTGGAAGCCTCTCATATTTAAACGGTATCCAGCGAGTACCCGCCTCACCAAAATTGACTACTGCGCCTCTAAGGATGGGTTCATGAATATTTACGTTTACTCTAAAAGCCACATACCGAGACCATCCCAAATCATCGTCATCACGATAATCAAGCATACCTCCGAAGTTACTCCCCAAGGCTTGGGCTGTTGCTTTAGAAAATTTCCCAAACGGGATGTCATACCCCCGTACCCAAAATTGTGCATGTGTGAAACGAATGTCTATGGGAGCCAGATGTTCGGGTACGTCTGCCAACAGAACGAGTTGCTTGTCAAAAACCCATGGACCCCCTTATTGCACTCTGTTTTTGTCCTCCTTGGAAAAGAATTGGAAGACAAATAGATTATCACCGACTTCCCGAATGCCGAACACTTTCTTCACCTTCTATGCTTGCCTCAAGAAACCAAAGAGACCAGTAACCCTATATGGTTTATTTGTGAGGACTTTCCCCACTAAGGCCAGTGCAGCCCTAGAGGCAAAGTCTGCAGCCTCCGTTTTAACGCAATCGACAACTTTCTCCTCATCCTCTGTGAGTCTTAAATCCTTCCATCGTTTAACAAGTGGGGAATTCATTATCAATGAGTTCTAATATATTTTAAATAAATGTAACTCACTAGACTTTTTTTAATACTAGAATATGAGTTATGCTATTTATTTTCCAAGTCAAGAATAACATTTTAAAATATTTCTCATTAACAATTGTACTATGGAATTCAAGATATGACCATTTTAATTTTAGAAGTCTAAAACAATATTGGATAAATATTTTAAATTTACATTTTAATGCTTATCTACATCATTCCAATAACTCAGTCAGTAGGTACGTACATACTATTTTAGATATACAACCACTGCTATAAATGTGTATTACCGCGACCACTTTTTTCAACCGATTTAAAACATTGGAAAAACCATACTTTAACAAGCATTTTCATATTTTTTAAGTTTTTCAACTATTTTTTTAAATTTTAGGTGGAAAAAACGGTTGGAAATTCCAACCACTTTTGTTGAAATGATGAAAAATCTTTGTTACGTACCAACATTTTTCCTACGTTTTGTAAATGATTGCAAAAACGGTTTAGAAAAAATTTCCAACCATTTTTCAAATAGTAGGAAAAAGGTTGGTAGGAAAAATTCTCCACCATTTTTGCAAAAGTGGTTGGAATTTCCAATTATATTTCCCATCTAAAATTAAAAAAATAATTGAAAAATTAAAAAAGTATAAAATGATTGTTAAAAGAATTGGTTTTCCAATTTGTTTAAATTGGTGGGTAATACACACATTTCTAATAGTGAACAAGGAAAAGATAATTTATTGTCATTTATTATCGGGGCGTAATGTCATTTATTCTAGATAGTGGTGAAAAAACATTAATAATTTAGGCCTCGTTCTTTTATACGGTTGGCTGCGGTACGGTACGTGCGGTGCGATATGGAGAAAATGTGGAGGATTGTGGTGGAATATGGAATGTTTAACTTTTAATAAAAAGATAAATTAAATTAAAAAAAGTAGATTGCGGTGGGTTGTGGTGGATTGTGGTAAGTTGTGGTGGAATATGGAATGTTTAACTTTTAACAAAAAGATAAATTAATTTAGAAAAAGTAGATTGTGGTGGGTTGTGGTGGATTGTAGTGAGTTGTGGTGGAATATGAAAAGTTGTGGTGCGGTGTGCCATCGTAGTCTGCCAGCCGCAACAAAGAACGGAGCCTTAATATTATCAATTCCGGAAGAGTAAAGGTGTTCTAACACAAACATCAAAAAATTATCATACTATCTCCGTTCCATTAGATTTGTCCATTTACCTAATTTGAAAAGACCAACGTATATTAAGAATTGAGGTAAAAAGTTTGTAATTTACCATAACTATCCCTACTTTACAACAACAACAACAACAACCTCTCAGATGACACGTTTGAGCCCGGTCTGGGGGATCCTAATGTAGGCAGTCTTATCCCATGAACAAAAGTTCATGGAGAGACAGATTTCGACAGATCCGCATCAAAAGCGGAGGAGAAGATTGTTAAGAGGAGAAACTTCATACCTAGTGTTGCGAGTGTTTTCAAAAGAGCTAACAGGTACCTGCACAAGAAAACAAATACAAACCAACAGACGAAATACTAGCTCGAATCACAAACACCCTTCCTCAGCCTACGACTTTAATACTAGCACGCCAAGCCCCTCTGTCTAGAGTCATGTCCTCCACTAAACCTAGGTGTCTTAGATCTTCTCTTATCACCTCTCTCATAGATTTTTTAGGTCCCCCACGCCCACTAGGGGTGTGCATTATTCGGTTTTGAACCGATTAAACCGAGAACTGAACCGAATTGAGCCGGTCCAAACCGAACCTTTTTTATTCGGTTCGGTTTTCGGTTTGGACTTTAACCCTTATTCTCCTAATTTAATTATGATCATTTACAATAAGTAAAATATTATTTCTTATTAGAAAAATGGTGAATAAATTACAAAAATGATCATCATCAAATACATAAATTGTAATTTCATAAAAAAAAAGACTCTATTTCCCTAAGATTCTTGATTTATTCTCCTAATTTAATTATTCAAAACTAATAATACAAAAAAAATAAAATATAATTAATATACAATTAAAATAATATTCATAAGCTTTTTATTTAAAAAAAATATTCACGAGCCAATCTTTCGTCCACCAAAATTACAATTATAATATATGAACCCCAATATAAAAATTAGATTAAAGTAAAACATAAGAGATATTAAAACATAAAACTCCCCTAGAAAAAAAAGCATAATAATACAAAAAAAACTAAAATATAATTAATATATAATTAAAATAATATTCATAAGATTTTAATAAAAAATATTAATGAGTCAATCTTCCTTCCACAAAAATTACAATTATAATATATCAATCTCAATATTAAAATTAGATTAAAGTAAAATATGAGAGCTTAAAGCGTCAAAAATGTAAATTAACCTCTCTTTGTAATAAAAAAAAAGTAATGCAACTTAATTTGTTTTGATTGATGTTGCGATTGTTGATATATGCTTAAATTTAGAAGTAACCATTACTTTAAAATTTACAGTTATTAGTTTTTATTACTAAATGGTATATAATGATTTATAATTTCTCTACAACATTTTTATTTTAAAAATTATATTTATTTATGAAAGTAAGCTTCCAATAAAACTATATTTACAATGTATACACATAGTTTTCATTATTTTAATCATTTATACTGATGTTTAAAATTAATATTTTTTGAATGTTATTGAGAAAGATTTAAAGAAAATTATATATTTGTTGCATTTATTTAAATTAAATTATAAAAATTACTATTATTCTTTATTATATGTAATTAAGACAATATTAAAAATAAATATAGAACTTAGTATCCTTTACTACTATATTATGTAAATTAATTTTGGAGACAATTTGTACGAAACAAATAAAAAAATATAATGATAGTACGATTATTGTATAATTGCTTTTATTAATTTCTAATTATTATTTTAATTGATAACTATTATAAAATTCTCCCAAAAAAATTAGATATAAATACTGAAAGATTTCACGGGATATACAATGCTAATTTTTATTTAATTCTCATCCAAGTCAACAAATAATGAAAGTTAAGAACCAACTTTGGTGAGTGAGCATAAAATGGCAAGTGCGGAAACAAAATAGGTGGAGGAATTTGGGATATTGGATTGCATGAGAAAGAGGCCGCATGTGATGAGGCAAAATAACTTCACCTCAGCCTTCCACCAAAGCAAATACTGAAACAGTTACGTGGTGGCATTCCCTCAACTTGTCCATCACATTTCATCGCATGGAAGGAAAAAGCATGACCCTAAAAAGGAGGCTATCAACTCAAACGGTCAAACCCAATGCACAATTCTAGTCTTTTGAGTTCATCTTCTTCTTCTCATTATATATGGACCTCTGCTCCCGGAGCTCCACTATAAATTACTAAAATTTTTCAGTTTTCAATGGATCATCTTCATTTTTGTGCGAAGGTGCTGTAGTGGTTATCAATTTATAAATTACGCCCATGGTATTGTTTTAGTGGTTTCGGGTTCAAATTTATCTTATAAGACTTTCTTTTCTTTTCATGTGTCTTTTTTTGAGATTTTTGTTAGCCCTCTTTACTTATATACCGAGATTCCACTTCAACCGAGGTCCATGGTATACAAGTTAAGTGAGGTTTCATCTTAAAACTAATTGGTGTTAAGAGTAGTAATCCACTTTATTTATATATCATGTCTTTTTTCTTTACTTTTTTGTTAGAGAAAAATATAGCCAGCTAACAGCAGAAGCGAAAATAAAAAATTGAGATGACGGAAATTACGACAAAATTCAAGAACAAAATAAAAGCGATAAAGAACACAAGGTTTACGAGGGAAACCGAAGAATTCGGAGAAAAATCCACGGACGGCGACAGCCAGAAAAACAATCCATTATGAGAAAGGATGAGTACAACTCAATCACTATCACAGGGTGTGATGCAATCCACAACAGAAGAGATTACAACACAAATCTCTCTCAATCACAACTCTCAATCTTTCTCTTTGTGAATAAACTTGGGAAAATATTGGTGAGACCCTTTTCTCTCTCAATATTTTCTCCCTCTCTGGCTCTCTATAACTCAATCATTGTTCGCCGTGAAATAAAGTGGAAAATACTGAACCCTATTTATAGGAAAAACTCTCTATAAATCTAACTTGACTCCCACTCCAATTAGATTTAAAATCTAATACAATTAGAAAACCTAACATAATAAGGAAACCTAAATAATACCCTAATACAATTAGGAAAAAATAATTGTGGGATCAAGAGATTTGGTGATTTTAGGACACTTTCCTAACAAACTCAACCTTGGACTAAAATCAACGAATCATCGGTCCAGATAAATATCTTGACTGTCGCCATCAACACGCCCTCCCACAAGGCGTAGCCCCGCAGGGCTCTCAAGCGGTAAACATTGTACACCGCTGCCTGGATGCCTGTTTGAGACCACATGTGCTGTCGAACTCATCAAGGTTTGAGACCGCCAACGCAGTTCTCGTCACTGTAGACCCCTGTAGGGTGTATAGGCTTCCCTTCCTGACTCTCTTCATCCGAACCATGGAACCCCTGCGCGCTTTTGGGATATCATCTTCTCCTTCGTACCTGCAACCGTTAGCCTCAAGAGTAACCAAAGACATCAAATTGCAGATAGGGCGGTTCATCGGTTCAAAACCGAACCAAACCGAGCTGAACCGAAAAAGGGGTAAAGTCCAAACCAAATAAAACCGGTCCGGTTCGGTGTTCAGTTTATTCGGTTTTGAACCGAATAATGCACACTTTTTTATTTTTTTTATCAGAACCGAATAAGGCCTAAAGTACAAACCGAAAACCGAACCGAATAAAAATCGATTCAGTTTGTACTGGTTCAATTCGGTTCTCGATTTATTCGGTTCAAAACCGATTAATGCACACCCCTAATTGCAGATTATGTTAGAAATTTCACGAACCTCTTTCAGGGTTCTACCACCATCCTTAACACTAAACCCCTCTGCATCTGAACCGTACTCAACACAGTTTGCGGTACTAGTTTTGGTGCGATTATCCTTACTACCCTGCTTTTGATCTCTCAGCTTTCTCCAACAGTCACTCTCCACATGGCCCTTCTTGTGCACCCATTCTTCAGTATACCGTGTCGGTCTCCTGATCTCCCTCCTGGGATGATCTCTTGCCATGCTCGGTTCTTCCTCCACCTGAGGAACATCAAGCTCATCAACTTGAACTGTTTGAGCAGCATCAGCGACTTGCTTCTGACTGCAGGTTCTAGTGGGTCCACCTTGAGCCTCAACATGCTCCACCTCGAACTCAGACTGCCCTGGTTCTCTTAACCCTTTTGCAGTTCTCATTGCTCATCGTTACATCAGTCTTCGTGTAGGGATCTCAACATCTCTTACTCCATGCTGAATCAGGACCGCCTTCAACTGCAGTCTCCTTGTTCCCTCGAATTTTGGAATCTCGCACTTCATGATTGAAGTCATCTCCACCTTGATCTGATACCACTTGTTAGAGAAAAATAGCAAGGTAACAGCGGAAGCGAAAATATAAAATTGAGATGACGGATATTATGACAAAATTTAGGAACGAAAAATAAGTGATAAAATCAAACACCTTATTTACGTGGGAAATTGAAGAATTCGGAGGGAAAACTCACGGACGGCGACAGTCAGAAAAACAATCCACTATGAGAAAGGAGGAGTACAACCCGATCACTATCACGGATACTGGTTGCCTTTTGTTATTTCTTGAGATTCATTCCAAACTCTACACCCTCTTTCTAGTATTGATCTACGACAATCCTAGAATATGTTCTTAGAAGGTTAAAACTAAGTTTTTAGAGTTTCCTTGACAAATTTTATCCATAAGACTTTGTACGGTTAATACTAAAGTCTAAGAAAAGTAGGTGCACATGCGACTCTCTCGTTATACTCAGTTTACCAATCCTTTTGGTGTCTCTTTATTTTCCAACACAAAGTTAGCTAAAATTTAATTAGCATTTACGTTAACATATATAAATTTAGGACTAGTATGAATATATCATACATGCCACTATCCTATGATATTTATCTTTCTAACTTTAAAGGGAAATGATCATTAGATTAAGAAAGCGTATTCTTTTTAGGTGATAGTATTATGATAGATGGGATTGACGCTTATAATATGATAAATACCATTTTTTACATTAAATTTTAAATTCAATAATAATCAGGTTTCTGGTCCGATTCCGGTTTTTATGGGATTAAATCGTCCCATATTTGAACCCGAAAACCAAAAAAACTTGGCCCGAAGACCGAACTGGTCACCATTCGGCACAGTTTTTATTGATAAACTGGTCTGAACCAGAATATGAACCGTCCTATACACGTTAGATTCACAATACGACTAATTAAAAAGACCTCATCTTTTGATTAAGGATGGCAACGTGGCGGGCCGGGGACGAGGATATACTCCCTGTACCCGCCTTGTGCCCCGCCCCCCGTGCCTATTCCCATCCCCGCTGCGGGCGGAGAAATTTGCCCATCGCCATCCCCGCGGGTTCCTCGCACCCAACGGGTATCCAACAAGATTTAAATTATTTTTATATTTTTAGATTAAATTTAGCACTAGTTATATCTTCTCCTCGTCCTCTCAGTAGTGTTAATCTGCGAAGGCTCACATCCGTGGAACCAAATTGAGTTCTTCAACTCCTTCAAAAATTAAATCATTTTAGCCACTCAATAGTATTAGATTTCAAATTTGAATAAACATATTATCACCCTTTTTACATACTCTGCCACTAAATACGAACATACCTTCAAATTATGAATATGAAAGTAATAATTTTATGGGTAAACATGTAAATTAATGTATAGCGGGGGTATAAGGGTACGTGGGCGGGTTATTTTCCCCGACGAGTAATCGAGACGGGAACGGGAAGAATTTTGTCCGATCCCCATCCACGCCCCGTCCCCGCGCGGGTATCGAATATGCCCCATTCCCATTGGGCGTGGGGATTTTTCCCCAGAGCAAGGCGGGTCCCAAGCGGGGACAAACATAGTTATTAAAATCCCATGCTTAATTAATCTACGATCCTACGATTTTATGATCCAAAATCTACGATGCGATTCTACTATATATATTCCGATCCGCGATCCAACGTGGGTTAATTCCAATCCTAGCTACCCCATAGGTTCGAATTAGGATCCCGATTCTAGCAACCTTGGGGACGGGGATTCGCCGCCCAACTGCTATCCCTACTTTTGATGTAATTATATTTAAGAGCCCTGTATTTTGACAAATAACTGTGGGATAACATTATCTTTCCTGTAATTATTAATATAGACATTCCGACCTATTTTTCGATGCACAAAGCATTAATTATAGAAGTTATTGTAGACTAGACGTATGTAGCTTTGACCAACCCTAAATATTGAGGTTTGAAATAGTAGTTGATTTCAATTAAAACGACCCAAAACACAGTCATTCCTTGCCACTTTTTTGGCTAGAAAATAGATCAGAATTTCCTCAAAAATAATTACGGTAAAAATAATATCATCCTATAATTATTTGTCAAAATATAAGAGCTTTAAAATAACTATATATTTAGTCGTTTTTTGCATTAGATTAGATAGATTCGCTCTGCTCTCTGAGACTCTGACTTTGTCTCTCCTGGGGTAGTTCGTGGGGAAAGTTGAGACCTTAGCAGAGAGGCGAGCAGTGAGAGAAAGAGAATGTCCGGCGCCGGCGTTGAGAAGCCGGAGTTTGTCTACAGGATCAGCACCGTCACGGAATGGCAAGAAATTCAGTCCAAAGGCTTCGCTTTTGGGGGTGATCTTGACAAATCTACCGGTTGCTTTCACCTCAGCAACCTTCAACAGGTTTCTCTACCATTTCTGTCTCTTCATTTTCTTCTCTATGTATTCTGAAACTTGGAGCACCATTTGTGTGCACAACTTCTGCCCAGATAGGTCAATTCATCAGTCTCATGATTGTTTAGTTTCTCCTCTATGATTATTGCATCCTCAATTGGGTGAATTGGTAAGCAAATGTGCTTTGATCAACAATTAGTTGACTTGCGCTAGAAAAATTCAAAGATTTTGGTTTAACCATTCTGGTATTAATTGAAACTAGGATCATGCCCAATTTTCATTTAAGTTGGTGTCTAAAACCAAATGCTTAAGCTGATGGTTGATGTAGGCCGGTGATGGTTTTTATACTGTAATACAATTGTTAGCTATTAACTGTTTGGATTAGCTTTTAGTCATTAGCTTTTAGATTAGTTGTTAGGTTAGCTATTTAAATTAGTTGTTTTGTGAAAAAAAGTTGGGTAAATTAGTTATTTCTCAAAGATATATTCAATTGTTCGTAGGGAGCAAAGATTCCGGGAGTCACGGTCCTGATCAAGTCTTGGTCCAAAGACCTTCTCCCGGTGGGAATGAGATCGGGAGTAGGACTAAAAATGATGTCGTGGTCAAAACCGGGAGTGGGACTTAACCTCAATTATCTATCCATATAGATAGATAGATAGATAGATAGATAGATAGATAGATAGATAGATAGATAGATAGATAGTACTATTTTGACCTATATTTTTTTGGGCAAAAAGTGGCTATGTATTAGACATTGTGTAATTTTAGTTTGTATGATTTTGGGAAATAAGTTTGTGTAACTTGGGAAAGTTTGTGTTATTTATATTGTTTGTAAATGGAAATAATAGGTGCAAGAGGCTAAATCATGGGATCAAAATTTCCCAGTGGGACCATGGGAGCAAAAGTTGCTCCCAGACACAACTTGGGCCGTGAGCGGGAGCAAAAGTTTGGGGGAGTGAAACCTCCAAAAATAACTGGGACCTCAGTCCCGCTCACCTACTAGTATCCCATACATGCAATCAATTGAACATTTTTTGTAATTATGGTTTTCCTGGCGAGGGTTCGGTTGATACAATACAAGTTTTTAAGATGATTAATCGATTTCAGTATGGCCAATGCAAGTGTGGCAATCTTGATCCATTCCCCTCCCTCAAGTATTGGCATGTGTTTTCTCAGGTAAAGTCAACTTTGGAAAGATTTTTCAAGGACATTGATATGGAGTTATACTTGCTTCAAGTTGACACCAAGAAGGTATGACAACTGTTCTTGGTGCTGCGCCTTGTCCATCTTGCTTTGTGAAACCTTCTCTGAACTTATGATATGCCAATGAATCTATTATGTTATGCTGTCCTCATCGGCTCCTGAGTTTTACATATGGAGTGCTTGCTTAGTTTCAAGTTAAGGTGGTCTGCTACTTATATGCAAAAATAGCATTTCTACTGTCACAATCTCAAGGAAATTATGACGAATGTGGAGAAATAACTGAATTTTCCAACATAATGGGTGGGATTGAGCTTTAATCAATACTCATTAAGTATCAAGAATCAGCTGGTGCCAGCAGTAGCGATTCTTATAGTCCTTTTACCCAGCATACATTACATACACTCACAGCATTTACTCCATAGCGAACAATCTTAATTTTATGAGTGAACAAAACAGAACAAACTTTTGAACAACCGCCGCTCATGGAGCACAATCTCTAAGAGTTTTGCATCCCACCCCCCCCCCCCCACACACAACAAACACACAAAAAAAAAAAGCAAAAATGTGGATTATCCACTGTGCATGTTATGCATTAATAATCTGATTATGTGACCCATAGGTTATCAATTGACAGTTCTAGTGTGCTGTTTGGCAGCTTGGGGATGGGTTGGTTTACGAGCTTGTGGAGGGAAAAGAGTGGTTCCCACATTTCTATGGGCCATCACGAAGCTTCGCTCCACTTCCTCTGGAAGCAGTCACCAAAGCAGAGAAGATCACCAGGTCAAATGGGGACTTCATCTGCAGTTTGCTAGGTTAAGTAAGGAGCTTCTGTGGACAAATCTCATCAGGGTCTTCTTCTCCTTCTTATTGAGTCGATAACCCTTTCTTAAGAGTTTTTATCATACATGGAGATTGAAGAGTTTCATCATGGATTGATTGATTGTTTGTTTGCTGTGACAAGTTTCATGTTTTTGTTACCCTACTTGACCAAGTATTTCCAACTTGTGTGTTTGGCAAAACAATTTGTACATCTGTTTGTGTAAGTGTCACCATGGCTCCTTTTTCAACCTTTGTTTTATATTCCTGCAACACATTTTATGGGTTGCTAAAGACTACTTGCTCCTTTCAGCATTTAAAACTCCTCAGTTAGATGCGGTTAAAGATAACAGTAGTGTTGTCGCTTGGGAGCGTAAGTACTTTGGCAAATGCTACATGAAAAGTCTCTGTAGAGTTTGGAAGACTTTGTTTTGTTAAACCGTGAGAATATAAATACAAATAGTGTTTTTCTTTTCTCCGAATTATACTGTACTCCTTGGAGTATGACTCCAATAAATATATGTCCTAAAGAGCATATGTTTATGTCTTGAAGTAGAGCCTCTAAGGAGTAGAGTTTTATTTATTTATTTATTTATAGTTTTTATATCCGATTAATATAATTATTTTTCTTGTTCAAAATAGAATTTTAAAATTTCAGGATTTGCATTATCCAGATTCAGAGAGAACTGGACCAAAATCTAACTGCAATTTTTACAAGCAAACACCTGGGCAGTTGTATTCCGTTCCAATTGTATTTGAATTTTCAGTGTATATTTTTTAAGTTTTCAATCACGGCCAAAGTATGGGCAGCAGGGTAGGTAAACACCTGTGATTGCAGGAAATAATGTATGGTTGAGAGGGAACTTACTTGGATATGAATGAATTGATAGTGGGACCGTGGGGATACTACATGAAATGTGAACGCACTGATTAGCTTCCACAACCCTAAGCATGTGTTGAAATCTTGATCCATTTCCATGCTTCAAGTGTTAAGTTATTCCGGCCCGTGTTTTTCTCAGGTAAGGCCAATTTTGGAAAGATTTCTCAAGGGCATTGATATGGAGTTATACTTGCTTCAAATCGACACCAAGAAGGTATGCCTTATGAGAACTGTTGTGGGGTAATCTCCAATTCTCCGTCATGTCTTATTCCCCATTAGTTTTCCATACTTGATAATTTTGTGTAATAATCTGATAACAAGACCCCAGTTGACAGTTGTAGCATGGTGTTTTGCAGCTTGGGGACGGATTGGTTTGCGAAGTTGGGGAGGGAAATGAGTGGTTCCCGTATTACTATGGACCATCACGAAGCTTTGCTCCGCTTCCTCTGGAAGCAGTCACTAAAGCAGAGAAGATAACCCGCTCAAATGGACACTTTATTTGCAGTTTACTTGATTAAGGAGGGAGCTTCTCTGGACAAATCTCATCACGGTTTTCTTCTTCTTCTCGTCGACTCCTAGAGATGCATGGAGATTGCTCAGCTTCTGTTAACAAGTTTACTGTTGTTGTTTGGCTTAAGAAATTGTATCTGTTTCTATAAGCGTTACCAAATCTGGTTTTCAACATTTTTGTTTTTGATATTCCTACAATCCTACATATTTTCTGTTTACTGTTGTGCTGTGAAAACTTCAGACAGAGGTCAAATTTGGATCAGTTAAATAGGTCAGTATCAAATTTCAGATGAGCAACTGACAATTGTTATTCTGTTTTCGTCCAGGTTAGAAAATTTGCACACATCTGAATTTAGGTTCAAACAAATGAAATAATGCTATAATAATATCACTTGTCAGAAAATCCAATTTAAGGTAACTTTAACTTTTTTATTGGTTCAAATATACTCAATTTTCTTTTCTTTTTTTGAAATCCAATTTTATTGCCATTTCTATCTATGAAATTAAAACATTTTGTGGTAGATAATTTTGTCGCCATCTAAATGAAATAAAACCACACCCCTTCCGTTTCAAATTATTTGTCTACTTTGGTTTTATACAAAATTTAAGTAAAATCAATAAATTAATCTTTTAATTTAAGATATGATACCAATAATACTTATTTTTTTTATAAATAAAAAGTAGATACCAATAATACTAATCTTGAATTCAAATATATTGCTTACAAATTTCCTCATTGGATTATTTCATTTTAAAATTAAAAAATGTTTTAATAATTAGTTTTATTTATAGAAAGTACACATTATTTTAAATTATTTCAAAAATAAATAATAGACAGATTTCGAGACATTGAGTAAGAAACCATTGGCTCACAAAGTAGGCATACTAGTACAAAAGTGATAGAGATTGAGCCTGTAATTAGTTGGGTTTTTGGAAGCTAATATATTGAGCTTTTGGGGTATTGAACAATAATACATTGAACTTTGACTTTGGACAATAATACACTATACTTTTGGAGTGTCAAACAATAATACACCCAAATCAATTTCGACGGTGGCCGACTTTGGACAATAATACTTTTGGAGTGTCAGTCTGCCACCAAGTTAGCCACCGTCAAAATTTTTTATGGTACATTCTTCTAAAGTACAGTCCATTATTGTTCAAAGTCAAAGTTCAATGTATTATCATCTAATACCCCAAAAGTTCAATATATTAACGTCCAAAATTCGCAATTAGTTTGAACATTTTATTTGGGCCACACGAAGCATGCTGGTTTTTTTGCGCACAAAGTTTTGGTCCTTTTGGACTAACGATTAATCTTCGTCTTCGCGCAGCTTCTCATCAGAATGATTCTGTAATTGAATGACCAAACTAGCCCTGGTGAAGTTCGCTAATCTCGCCGCCACCCTTCTATTGCCGACCTCCATTGCCGCTTCTCTACTCTCTCTCTCTCTCTCTCTCTCTCTCTCTCTCTCACCTCGAAGGAAAAAAATGGCGAATCGTTCAATAAGGCATATATTACATCATATAGGTATGATGCTTCTTCTTCTTTTCGTTCTTATTCTTCTTCTGCTTGTTCTGTTCATCACACTGCTTTCAATAGTGGAGAAATTTGTTTGCTGCTAATTTTGAGCTCGACAAGTGTTGGATTGGGATTTCACAGTGTTCTTGATAAAAAAAAATAAAAATTAGTGCAGGAAATACGAAAGGATGTGATTGAGTGATTCAGTGTGGCAGAGTTTCTATTCTATCAATGAGTATGTGTTTAATAGTAGTACTGTATTGAATTTAAGAAAGTTTTGATTCTTCCTTATAGCTGACAGAGTAGTGTTAAATTTGTTTAGCTGAATCAGAAAACTTATTTTAGTTCTAAAAATGTATTGTTTCAGTCGGATGTGCATAGGTTATAGATGTTGGAGCTATTGTGTTGGGTCTTTAGGAATTGCTACACTTGTGTACAACAATGTTTGGTTACAGCTTGTTATCGTTGAAATGCAATGGTGGCACTATGGTGGGATACGAGACCGCTTAATTATATCCAGAACAATGGGCTAAAATACCATAGGGCATGTTGATAAGATTAATGGGTAGAAGGCAGTCTCCCGTTGACAACATTTTGATTGTTACAAGTTACAATCATTGTGTGAATCCCTAGAAGTCCTAGCATTGCACTTACAGATCCTGTGAATTGTGACATTCAAAATTTTTCCTTCAAACAATGTAATGAGCATACTTTTTTCATCAGCAATTTGGTGATCGTACATAATATTTTCTTGTTGAACGGTTTAGAATGGATCACGAAATGACTTAAATGGTTAATAAGGTGGTATAGTTTTCTTAAGACTTTCAAAATCTTGAAAGTTATGTACAATATCCTTCAGCTGTGGCTCTAGGGAGTTTATTTTTAAAAGCCTGTCTCTTAGATGTGAGGCCGCTTAAGCTTAGTATCTCCATTGCTTGTGACAATGCCATTTCCTGAAACTCATTGAGGTATCTGCTTTAGTGCTTTACATGCCAGTGAGTAAAATTCGTGCCTCTATTGGCTTATTGATGTCTTTGGAGAGAGGGAAGGACACTAGTAAACATATAGGAAGATAAAACACAATGACACCAACCTTGTCTTCTGAGTTGCATGTAGTACGACCATTAGATGAGGTTTAGACCCATACAAGAAGATGGCTTTAGCAAGTTTTTGACTTGTTTATGTGTTTCTGTGAGGAATCAATCTCTTTTAATTGTAATATTTAGGGGTAAGATTGCTACAATCAACCCCTCCATACCCCGTCTCGTGGGATTTTGGAGTATTGGTTTTGGCTTTTTGCAGAATAAGATTATATAACAGTTACATACAAGTAACTAGAATAGATAATAGAAGCACAAACTATGAAAATTTCAGTTAGTGAGCCTCTTATAGCAAAGGCAAGGGCTTCACATTTGTGATGCATTTATGTTCACCTTGTGCCTCATGCCAGAGATTTCGGTGCTGCTTGTGCCACATGTGCCAAAACTATGTTTGCGATGTCCGACCATCTTTAGTTTTGTAGTTTTTATTTGAATCAAAATCCCCAGCACTGGTGGTAAAAAAAAAAAAATCCCCTGAACTGTGCTTCAAAATTGGAATCTGATGCTTATGCCTTTTTACTTTGGTAGTGTCCACATCCTCTTCTGCTGTTCTCATTGCTTTGTGTAAATCTTTTGATCTCTTATTTTCTGCAAATTTAGGTGTGCATCTTTTCTTTCTGCATGCTATTTACACCACCTCCGCATTGTTCAATTTGAATTAATCGCGCTAATGCTAGTTGTACCTGATTTTATTGTTTATGTCCACAGATAAGCACATAGTGAAGAAACGGGAATTGTATGGAGGGCTTGTTTATGGTGTCTTTAACAGGTTTCGATCACAGTCTTCAAAAGTCGAGACCAAAGATGCACATGGAAGATCTCAGAGGCCTCAGCTTGTCAATAAGACAGAATTTGACCATGGGGTTAGCAAGTACAGTTCAGATGACGATGATGTGAATGATAATAAAAGGAAGTTAGAACTTGCTTGGCTGACAAAGGCTCTGGAACCTGCTCTGCAGCTCTATCGGTGGGCTTTGCCAACAGGTAATGTGGTTTTGAGTTTTTACTGCTTATGTACTTATTTGTGCTATTCGTTGAGGATAAGTAACTGCTACTCCAGGTGAACTTCTTCATATGATTTCGGTGAATGCATGCAACACTCATTGGTGATATATATCTTATACTTGCCAATTGTTGTGCTTGTTGAACTGTCTTTGATTCTGCAGTAGTTTGAGGTTTAGGTGATGAGCAACTCTGATTGTGTGTTGTTTTTCCTCTATTTAGTTTTTGAGATGTTTGCATTCCTTCATTTGAGTTGTTTTGCCCACTTGGCTCTCTCTAGCTCGGACTCTTACCGTTGGTTTTTTGAGCTATTGTTTCAAAAAACAGGCAGTGGACCAGAAAGTAAGTCTAGTCGTTCACTAGCTGACATCGTCTTGAGTGTCCAGAGAAGTAAGATTGGGATTGAGGATTGGAGCCTCAGTGATCTCACAGTAGGCCTCTACCTTTTGTATCTTCGTCAAGCTTCTGCAAATTCACTTGAGGATGTAAAAGGCATCCAGATATCCTCAGAGCCTGTGGTAATTAGTATGAATTTGAATATTAATTTTTACTCTTAGACGTGCCTATATCTGGGAAAAAAATCCTTGAGAATAGATTCATCATTCATTATTTCTCTATTTTGACCACCGATTTTTATGTGATGTAGATCCAAGACCTGATATATCACTTAGAGTTGGCCAAAGGTTGTTATAGGGACACTGCTGCAGGACTTGCCAAACAAAGCATGCTTCGAGAAAGCAACATTCTAAAATTTGTCAAGAATTCTAGTGTGATGAGACCTGGATATTACATCGGAATTGATCCTCGAAAGAAACTTGTGATCCTTGGTATTCGTGGGACTCACACTGTGTATGACCTTGTCACTGATATTGTCTCAACGAGTGATGGAGATGTTACCTTTGAAGGCTACTCAACGCACTTTGGCACTGCTGAAGCTGCTCGGTGGTTTCTAGACCATGAAATGGGAACCATAAAAAAGTGCTTGGATAAATATGAGGTGGTCAACACCCCTCTTTGGTGCATATTTTGTAATTTTTTTATTGCACCGGTGCTCCTCTTTCCTTGCATTGTGTCATACTAGACACCATTTATTACTGGAGGCTGACTCATTTACAGGGGTTCAGGTTACGGTTGGTGGGGCATTCTCTTGGAGGCGCTACAGCATCTTTACTTGCAATAATGCTTCGGAAAAAGTCAGACAGGGAGCTGGGATTTGACCCCAGTACTGTAACTGCTGTTGGATATGCTACTCCCCCTTGTGTCTCTAAGGAGCTTGCGGAAAGCTGCAGCGATTATGTTGCCACGGTTGTGATGCAGGTAATGAAAGTCGCTAATGCAGTGGTGGTGTTGTATTTCAATGCTTAGACAGAAACTATTTGTGTATGTGTCTAGAATTCCGAGTTTTTGTGCAACATATTGTCTTCTTAGAAGCTTATTGTACCCTGTGACTCATAGTTCATCTGATGGAAAAAATCTTTTATCGCAGGACGATATTATTCCTCGATTAAGTGCTGCATCATTGGCAAGGTTGAGAAATGAAATAATTCAGACTGACTGGTGAGTAACTATTGGCAAGCCTGCCTTTAATAATTTGTGGGTTGGGAAGGAATAGGGTCCTTTCTTTCTTTATTTTTGATGGGAGAATATGAGCTCAGTTGAGCAAGTATGTTTTGAAGTGGAGCTGATATCTTCTTTTAATGAGGACAACATGGCCCGCATATTAATATGAGTTCAGTTGAGCAAGGATGTTTTGAAGTGAAACTGAGAAGGAGCACACACAAATTAAAATGTTGATAATTAGTTGAAGCTTATTTTGCGAATGGCCAAGTATGAAGTCAAAAGTGCCACAGAATTTTAACATGGATATGGATAATTGTTGCTGCACTTTGCATTTTCTGCTCTGCTCTCTCTTACTTAGGTTGCAGTTTATAGCAGTCAGTTATCTTTTACAGCTATTTTGTTTGAATGTCACCAGACTTCCTATAGAAACATGACTGATGCAAGCTAAGTATAAGGCTTGGATGTCCCTGGCTGGGACTTTGGAATAAGAGTTTCACTTGGTTTGGGTCGGTTAGAGTAGTCATTTTTGTTTTCACATATAGGCCTTAGCAGTCATTCTTTTTTACTTTTCATAACAGGAATTTGGCTGTGGATTCGCTGATGTAATTACTCGGAAGGTTATTAATAAAATTTGAGAATATGGAAATAAAACAAGTCATGATGTCCATGTGACAATGTCCTTAAACTTTGTTGTGATTTCCTCCAAATCTGTGACCATATGATGTCCTAAGGAGGTTGATATCACATTGTTGCAATGCTGAGAATTGTAGGGATTGCTTCAAGCATATATTGAGGTGAGAATTCTAAGGGTTGCGACTTGAGGGTGGTAGTATGAGGCTTCTTCTCTCCATGCTTCTCTTGTTCTATCGGCTTCGCAAACAGTTTTTCCATCTAGTTTTCAAAGTGGTTGTTTTTTTGTTTTTCAAAAGGTTGTTTTTGGGTCCGCCGGAATCAACCTGTTTACGCACTTAGACTTCGCGTTAGCGGGACTATATGGGGTTTGTTGTTGTTGTTGCAACTCTGTTATGGGTTTTGACATTCTGCTGTAGTACCATGAATGGTGTAACAAAAGCAGACAGGCAATTAGTTCCATGTTTACATGATGGTCATCACTTATCAAATTCATATCTGAAATGCAATCTACTCTGTTATGAGGTAGTCATAGATTTCATTGCCAGTATTGAATTAGGAAGCCGAAGCAGCTATCTAGTTGGAATTAAGAGAGGAATTAATGGAATTGTTGTTGGGAGTATTTGCA
The DNA here is from genome assembly GCA_029582165.1 of Portulaca oleracea. Taxonomy (NCBI): domain Eukaryota; kingdom Viridiplantae; phylum Streptophyta; class Magnoliopsida; order Caryophyllales; family Portulacaceae; genus Portulaca; species Portulaca oleracea. Next base: position 13,867,439 of record CM055869.1, on the reverse strand, counting down.
TGTGTGTTTGAGTTTCCAGATATCTGAAATTGTCTATGATTTGTCATTTTCTTTCCCAAAGGAGGGGAGGAAATTTCTCAGTAAATGGTCTCTGCTTCTGTTAAGTTGAACCAGTAGTCCGCTATTGTTTTTCAAATCTGAATTAGAACCCACCAATTTTCAGATTCTAGGTTGGGTTTGGGTTGGTTTGGTTTTATGCCGCATGACCCTCTGCATGAAAAATATGTGCGCATAGCAATTTATATGCCGAGCTTCTGTTTGAATTCCCATCAGACTCATGCCAAATGGTTTTGTTTTACTAATTTCTTCTCCTGCTATTCTGCAGGATGAGTGTGTTGAACAAGGAAGACTGGAAAAGTGTGGTGGAATTTCTCACAAATGCAAAACAGGTTGTCACTTCCGTACAAGATGTGGCTCGGAAAGTTGCTGAGTATGCCAAGTTCAGAAACGGGACAAACATCTCTGGTATTAACACACTTTGGGGCTTGTAAATTCATCCCTTGGGCTAACTTTCGTATATCAAATCTTGCATTTTTAAGTTCTCTTGAAGTTACGTCTCTGCTATGGACTTGATAAATATATCGAAAGTTTTAGGCATATTCTCCATAAGTCAGCATACCTTGACTTAAATCTTGTCAAAATCTAAACCAGCTAACCTTGGCATCTGTATTTACATTGTCAACCAGACATGTCTTCGAAGATGGAGGCTATAAGCGCACCAGAAAGTCCCTCAATCTCTAAGAAACCTGGCATTATGGCAAACGAAGGAAAACCAAACGGTTTCACACACGAGGAGCTGTTTGTTCCAGGGACCGTATACTACCTGAAGAGAAACACCGAGACACAGACAGACGCCCTCAAAGAGGGAAGCAAGAACAATGAGTACTTTACACTCTGGAAAAGGGACTCTGGCCAACATTTCCAGAGGATTTTACTGTCGAGCAACCTAATCTCAGCTCACAAATGCGATAGTCATTACTACGCTCTCAGAGACGTGCTCAAAGGCTTGCCTGCCTCCAGCAAAGAGGGTATTTTTTGACCACTCTTGCTGGCTTCCCCAAATTTGTTTTTTTCTTTGCTTGTAAATATCTGTACTGTAACAGTTGTACATTATCAGCCAATAATTCTCAGGTTCTAGTACTAGTCGTAGCCTAAACATTCATCGCAAGTTATTCTTTTTGTTTTGGTCATAAGGAATGCTCGTTTCGAGCCAAAATTATACGGGTGATCCAGGAGTACATGCTCTCAGGAATTACGCGTTGTGTCTATTGTAGAATCTTTTCATGATCATTCGTGTATTTTAAATGGGCTTATTGATCAAGTACATACTTTTGGAAGCATGATGTTAGAATTTACTTGCACTTTTTATGATAATTTTTTAGAGGTGTTGCTAGGTAGTTGTCTAGTTGATGAGTCATGGGTAATATGCGTGTTTTGCTCCTCCTAATACCCAAGTTTTTTGGGTGCATTGACTTTGTAATATGATGGGTTCAGTGGTGTATTTGCTTTTACGAAAGGAAAGGAAAGGAAAGGAAAGGAAAGGAAAGCTACTGCTACTGCTACTGCTATTGAGTGCGTCCACTGTTTTTAGGGTTACCTTTGCCACCCCCTGCTTGACAAAAGTACTCTCTTATTATCTTAAAATTTTTAAACATATGTATGATATGAAAGTATTTTATCCTGGGAAAAATCAATATATATAGAGTTATGGCCATTATTATCATGTTGAGTTGTTCCACGTGTTGTGATAAAAGTATTGGCCATTCAATGCAAATATTAAGACTTAAACATAATAATTGTACTATAACCAATGAGGTCTTTGTATGGTGAGCTTGTAAAGTTCAGTGATAAATGTAATACATATTATTTTTGGTAAGTTTTGATAATTTTGATTTATATATATTTGGTAGGTATGGTAACTTCAGTAAATTTATCCTCAGCCACTTATCATCTAATTTTACAGGCCTTAAAATCTTGTGTTATATTAGGTCCTAAGTTTGATTTTCCTCTCCCCTTTATTAGATCATGATTGTAATAAATTGCTGTTTGTGGCATGTATGAAATTGAAAAAATGTGTTGTATATTTTTTAAAAATATATATACATTATTAGGACCTAATATAACCCATATACATCAAATATGAAAAACCCATATACATTATATATGGAGACATATATTCATAGGGTTTTTTGCTTTTTGGACCCTGTATTTTGGGGGTATTTACATTTTGGACCCTCATGTTTCAAAGTTTACAATTTGGACCTATACTTTGTTTCCGGCAACAATTTGGACATAATTAGAGGGGTCCGGCCAAAAGATGCCCTTATTGTAGTTCGACTGATTTTTCCTTCCAAAGTTGCCCCTTAATTATTTCTGAACTTCCAAATTTACCCTTCATTTATTCGGTTTTCTGGGAGTTTGGAGTTGAATAGTCACTAAGGGTGGGATATGTGTATGGACTATGAAATTGAAGTCTTCAGTCTAGTCAATTTCAAAAGGAAATTCAAAATAAATGAATAAATGAAATAAGGGTAAATCGGTCAGTTTATGCAAGATTTTGGTCTTCACCGGAGTCAAACTTAACTTTGGGCTAAATTTTTTGAGTCCATATTGTATAGGGTCCAAATTGTAAACTTTGAAATATGGGGGTCCAGATTGTAAATACCCCCAAAATACAGGGTCCAAAAAGCAAAAAACCCTATATTCATATGTTAAGCCTCGTTCTAATACCACTTGTTAGGATCAAGATCTACATATGAAATCATTTGTTGGGAATTTGATCCAAATTGAACCAAATCAAATAATGTAGCAGAAGTAAACAAGATAATTAATTTAGGGATGTAGGTATTGAGAAAATGAACAAGATCAATGTAGTGATGATGAAGACAAGATTTTTACGTAGAAATCCAAAACAGGAAAAAACCACAGAAGGCAAGATAAAATTCATTATAATGGAGATATTACAATGGCTATCCCAAATGGCTGTATAACACAATAAGATCAAGAAGGAAAGATCTCAAACGGTTATAGCACAACGGGAGTAGACATATCTCAAAGTAAGAGTAACGAGATATAAGTGAGATTACAATTTCATAATAATAATTCTCAAAGTGGAATAGATAAAAGGAGATCTTATAAGGGTGCCTCATAATTTGGCCACACCAAACTTAGTATTTATAGCAAATCCAAGTAAACATAGAATAGTATTCTAGTCAAAATCACCTGTTTGGAGCCCAAGTAGTATCAATAAGAAAAATAATTATTTATTTCCTAACTAGAGTCGAAATGTATTGGGACACTGCCCGACATCATAGAAATAAAAGTTATATAATAATTTGCGATATTACATTAGCAGACTTACGTGACAAATATGCAATTAGTAAGAAGGGTGAAAATGATATTGTCAATATAACGTAATAAGAGAAATAATTAAGCTTATCTTATAGCAATATTATTGGTGAAAACCTTTCCGACCAAGGGCTAATGTTAGAAGGCTATGACTAGGGTTGCATTAGGTGTGTCATGGATTAGTGACATGATGCATGATTTAGAATTAGAGTAGGGTTAATTAAGCTAATCTAGGGTTTCGTAGCATCCAAGAAAGGTGGCTAATCCTATTACTTTGCTTTCATGATCGATCATGTGAAATTGAAAACTTGTTTTAATTGTCTTGCAATATTAACCATACCATGACTAATTAAACACATCCAAGTGTCCCACTCCCATGCTCGTGACTTGAATGCCTACGGACAAGACACTTCATAGCCCAATCACAAAATTATATTATTCACTCTCCTATATGTATGTAACACTTATTTTCTATTTGTCATCATAATCTTTTATCATGATAGCTTCTTTTTCCTATCAAAAAAAATGATGATAGCTTCTTTTTCTCACGGGTTTCTTTTAATAAAAATTATAGGGAATTTTTATGGTTTGTTTAGCATTTTGGACCTTGTAAGATATGGACATTTATTTTCTAAATTCTTGATTTTCGATGTTTATTTTTTGGACCGAAAGATTTGTGTGCTGAATGAAAAGACTCGTGCCCTGTTCTTATTTTTCTTCCCATGTTTAAATTTTTCTACCAATTGACATTGAATTTCAGGATTAAGCTTAAAACTGATAATGAAACTACAATTCACCTATCTTATTCATGTCGAGGCTACTTAGACCCCTAAGTACCCTACGATTCCTCCCACGGTTCCTTGTGAGTAGCTCAAAACTTTAGGTCTAAGGGTCAAATATGGATCAATTACAAAGGGAATGATAGATAAGATGGTATTATAATGACCATTATAAAGTGTAGGTCCATAACCATAACCATTGTATGAAGATCGAAGATGACCAGTAAATAAGAAATAATAGGCAAAGGGAACCCAAGTTGTTGATGGAACAAGAGAGTTTTGACCTTTTTACTCGGCCTACAAACCTTCAGGTCCAAAAGATAAACATCGAAAACCAAAGGTCCTGAAAATAAATGTCACACCTTACAAGGTCCAAAATGCAACAGGAGTTTCACTAGCCATCAGCCATATTACCTCTGCTTATACAAGAAAATGAGAGATGTCTTCATTCATTAGTATGTCTTCATATTGACAAATTAACATTAATGCTCAAAGTGAAAAACAAACTATAACAAAATAAGTTGAAGAAAAGTATAGTATTAGGGCTCTTTCATCCATTTGTTTATGTCATCTTAATAGAAAATTAATCAATTAGCCAATATTATTGAGTAACATTACTTTGAGTTGGTAAAACTACTAGTCCCTGTCTTTAATCAATCAATTTTCTTGTAATGAGCATTTAAATTGTTGTTTTGTGTATTTAAATGTCAAGGAAGTAGCATATATGTCAACACACTTTCCATCCTATATTTAGGGTTTAGACTTGGAAGAATTGCCTCCTATTCAAACAACACTTAACATAATTAATTAACTACTATTAGTTATTAATTAAGAGCTTATGTAACCCTAATGATAAGTGGTCAATAGGAGCTTGAAAGTGAACCAATGGAAGCTCTTAAGTTTTGGACTAATTATGAATGATTAAGCAAAGGGCATTGTCATTAGTCATCAAATTACTGTTTTTATGTCATTAAATCCAAAAACACCCTATTCAATATACACTACGCGGTTGCTCAACCAGCTAACTTACAACTGTGCATGATGACATTGTCATTCAATTTGGCATTTTATGCCTTGTAAAATTGCATATACATTTGTTAATGGACATATTAGGTGTGATATATGCATGGATAATCATTTTTAATTTTGAGGTTATTTGTGAATAAAATGTACATATCTATCTTTTTAGTTTGATTGTACAATACTCCATATTCAAAACTCCCATTCTTTTATAGGCTGGCGCGTTGTGCTGTAGTGCGGTGTGGAGGAAATATAGTGGATTGTGGTGGGTTGGGAAAAGTTATGATGGATTGTGGTGGGTTGAGAAAAGTTGTGGTCGGTTGTGGTGGAATATGAAAAGTTTAACTTTTAATAAAAAGATAAATTAAATTAGAAAAAGAAGATTGTGTAGGGTTGTGATATATAGATTGTGGTGAGTTGTGGTGGAATATAGAAAGTTGCGATGCGGTATGACCCAGCAGCCTCCCAATCTCATAAAATAACGGGGCCTTAAAAACCATAAGATAAAAGAGAAAAACTAAACAAGATCTTTTGACATTCACTATTACTACTACATCATGCATTAAACACGCACACACACATCCCTTTTCTTCTTTTGAGGTTTGATAAAGAAATCTTTAGAAATTTTCTTTTGGGCGCGGCTTTAAAATAAAAGTGAACATGAGATGATATGAATACCTTATCTGTTGCATTTATGGAGATGTATTTTGTTGGGATTCACCAATAAATACAAATATATTATATCAGAAAAGTAAAGAGAAATAACATAGTATATATCAAGTTGACTACTCTTCTTAACAACAATTGGTTTTAAGATGGAACCTCACTTAACTTGTGTACCATGAGCCTTAGTTGAAGTGGGCTCCCGCCTTGAATCTCCCGAACAAGTGGTATCAGAACCGATGGTTTGTTCGGCTGGCACAAGGTGCGGGAAGGTGGTCCCGTAATAGTCACCATGGACAAGAGCACGGACCATGGTGCGTACGCAATTGGGTCTCCTGAATGCACAGAGTGGTGGCATGGGACTCAGGTGGAGTAGGGTGCGACTCTGTGGAGTAAGGTGCGGCTGGGACTCTTGAGGCAGAGTGGTGATATGAGACTCATGTGTAAAGGGGGAGCTTGTTGGGATTCACCCATGATTAAAATTTGTTACATCGAAAGCGAGGAAAGGGCGTGGTATATAAGTCGAGTGACTTTCTTACCACTTGTGGCAATTAGTTTAAGATAGAGCGCCAATTAACGTATCTTATAGATCTTGATTGAAATAGACTATCGTCTTAGATCTCTCCAACAATAAGGTTTATTCATCGACCCCTAATAGTCAACCTACCCAGTTCATCATTCAAGTGAACTACGTACCTAGCTTTCGATCAGGCCTGCTAATTTATCAGATGAACACGTAAATATTCAAATCAAATTTCAACACACCGCTCATTGCAAATTGAATGAAATTGGCACCCTTAAACAATGTAATATTATATAAGTTTAGACAAATAATTATAAGTTAATAAGAGGTGTCCTAGATATGAACCAATCCTAATCCTATATAAAAACATGTACGTGCAATGGCCAGATTGGTAGTTAGGGTGTCGGTTTGACTGGACCCATTTAATCAACATCATTCTCTACCACTAGGCCATGCATATGTGGCCTCATCTTCTAATATTCAAATTAAATTATAAATGCCTTTGCCTTACTCAATCACAATCAATGTCGATCTCCTACATGCCTATTACGATTACCTCTCCATTAAGTTTAAGCTTATCAATGGCATATGAAATCTGTTTCAAAGTTTTATGCTAAATTTTAGGCTTACAAAATGTCTTTCGTGTGTGTTGAAGAAATTTGTATATATTAATATATACTGTCTCCATCTTAAAATGTGTGTCACTGTAATTAATTTTATTATCCCAATCTATTTTTCATTTTTATAATTTCAACAACTATCGTTCCTCATTTACACTTAATAAATAACTTTAGTTTATTTATCACTTTTTATATATAATTTCAACAACTATCATTATCAATTAATATAGGGGCAATTGGCAAGTCATAAAATTTTTACCCCGATTTTTATTGTGCATTAAACTCTTAAAAATAGTTATTTTATATCATTTACTCTAATATAAAAGAGAGACTTGCCCCCCTTTTATGTTTGTGTTTTGCATCCCCTCTTTTGCTATGGTGTGTTTGTGTTTTGCAGATATTATACTGCTTGGTCAGCTAGATTCTAATATAAAAAGCAGACAGCTGGATTCCACTATTCTACTTGCTTCTTTCATTTGCCGCTGCCTGTGTTTAATCTCTATGCTCATCTACAGCTCCCCAATTTCTTCCATTTCCATATCCCATATAACTCCAGAGAAAAGAAAACCCTTTCTCCTCCATAGTTTCTAACTCACCAAAAATATTTAATAAAGAATCGAATTAAGAAAACACAAAAGATCATTTTTCTGTAAAGACTCGGTCAATTAAATCAAAGATCCACCTTGATACCATGAGTTAAATTGAAACCACCACAGCAATTGAAAAGAAATTGCATGACTATATGATGAAGAAACCAAATTTTGAGACAAAACAAGACGCAGTGATGTAGAATTAGGGAAGAAATCAAGCAGAAATGGAAGGAAATCAGGGAATTCAAACCATTCGGACAAAGTAGGTAATGAGATAAACCTAAACACAAAACAAACCCTAAATTCTCAGCTGAAACCATCGCCAAAATAAAAAACTGAACCAGCAGACAAACGGCGAGAACTTCGAGTGGGAAACCAATGGCCGGGAATTCAATCCAGAAAAATTAAAAAAAATGGAGGAAGGCAAGCAATTCACAAGAGAAGGTAACAACAATGGCGGAAATTGGTGGGTCCATTCACTGACCTTGAAACTGCTCTTCTTTTGTTCCTCTATGGTGGTGTTATTAGTTAAGTACATAGAGAGAAAGGGGAGAGAGGAGAGATGAATGTGGGCTTATAAAAGAGACAAACGAACATAGACTATAGAGCAGGGGAGAGAAAAAAGTTAGGTGAGCCTTCCTTTCTTTTTGTTAATTGCTAGCTGTATTTTTCTTTTAATTTTCTTTCTTTCTTTCTTTCTTTCTTCCTTTCATTGTTGCGCTTTTTTGCAATTTGCCCCTTGGTTTGTTTTCTATAATGTACCTATTTAAATATACTGTAATATATTAGTTTTCTATGTAATGAATTTTTATAGAAATTTGATAACTTTAAAAGAATATTGTTGAATTTTATTATGAGGATAATAAATTTATGATAAATTTTATTATCATAAAGCATATATGTATATATGTTTTTCTTTTATGAATTTGGATTGTTGGAATTAAATAATCCGACTTTTTGGGTAATTTTATCTTTTCGCTTGATCTACAATTTGGTTAAATTTTTATTATTAAGCCATGTTCTTTAGAGTGATTAGTTCGGTTTATCTTTACCCAAAAAAATAGTCACACCAAAGTCAAAATTTTATAATTATTTTTTTTTACCTTACATTACCTTACCTTACCAAATATAATATGATCCTACCAATTAAGAACATGCCTTAAATTATGATGAATAACATAATCATAGGAGCATGATGCTAAAACTTTTACCAAAATACTATATGGATTATGGAAAATTATTAGTCACTCAAAGAAGGACATTAAAGATTATAAAATATTTATTAATTGAGAAATAAAATAGCAAAAAAAAAGGGATAATTATACAGTAATAATATCAATTTTTGACAATAGGACGATAGTAATCCATATTTTGTTTTGTACGCCAATAGTCCCCAAAAAAGTAATGTTGTATTTTTTGTGTTTACCACTAGAATTTCGGTACCCGATCCTACTTATTACTGTGTCAAATTGATGGGTAAAAAAGTAGTCGAGTAAAATTAAATTTTGGTAACTTTTGGTAATTTTTGGTAAGTTTTGGTAAATTTTAATAAATTTTAGCAAATTTACCCTAATATGTCTAAATTAATTTTTTTTGTTTTTTAACTGTTTTGATAATTTTTAGTAAATTTTGGAAAAAACTGGTGAATTTAATTTAAGGTTATTAGGTTTTAAAATCCCCAACTTTGGGGTTTGTTTATCAGAATATCCCGAACTTCAGTTTTAACAAGAATATCCCTTTCGATGAATATCCCAAACTTTGGGGGGTCGTATTTGGCAGTAGCCCAACACCAAATTAACATCAATTAAACTCGGGTTTTTCTGTGATATAATAATATTTGTTGGGGTGTTTTGTAGAATGAAAGTATGTCTAAGCCAATAAACAACCATTGCATGGTAGAAAAACCCGATTTTTAATAACGTTAATTCGATTTTGGGATGTTAATAAATACAAACCCCTAACGTTTGGGATATTCATGTTAAAAGTAAAGTGGGGGATATTCTGATAAACAAAACCTAAAGTTGGGGATTTTAAAACTAAATAATCATTTAATTTACCCATGAATTTGGCAGGTCCACTGGGGTTTTTAAATTTTAGATTTTTTTAATTCTTTTTATTCTTGTTCCAAGAAATGTTATGAAGTATAATTACGAAAAGAATTTTTAGATTTTATTTTTTGAAAATATGAACAATTATTAAGATTTTTTAAAGGAATAAAAGGAAAAACATTAAAAAATTAGAAAAAAGATTGAAAAATTGGAACAAAGTTAGAATTATTACCATTTAACTAATATTTTTCATACGTATAATTCTACACGTATGTACTGAAATATTAAAAAAATAAATAAATATTATTTAAATTTATAATTGCATTTATTAATTTAATTTTTATAAAAAAGAATTGAAATATTAAAAAATAAGGCCATGTTTTTTAGATTGAATAAAATGAGGTTTGGATGGATTGTATTGAATTGAATTGGATTAGATTAAATTGGATAAATTATGATACTTTTTTGAGGAATTATGTTTTTAGAAATTTTTTTTTAGGAATTGTGTAAGAATTGGATTAGTTGGATTGGATTAGATTGAATTGAAAAGAGTTATCAATCCAAAAAACAGGCCCCGTCCGTAGGACGGGCATGTTCACTAGTATATAAAAAAAAAAGGGACAGAGGTGGTATTTAGTTTTCAATCTATGAAGGGATAAAGTGGTATTATCTACAGTAATATGATAATATTACTTCATATAAGTAGTAATGTCTGCAAAATGGGACTGATTATATACATTTTCTAGTATCTCGTAAAGTTTGACCCAATATATTGATTTGTGTACTTTTTTGTTAATTAATTTTATTTTACTTACCAATAAGAAGGGTTAGATAACATTTTTCCCTTCTCGCTAATAAAAAGTACTACTACACATATTTTTTTCAAAAAAACTCGAGTAAACGGGAAACATTAAGAACTTAGGAGACCCTTCTGTCAATTAGGCATCTCCCTAGTTATCTGAACGAATAATAAAATAAAAGGCCGCCGAAGGGCTACATATCCAAAGACTGGTAGTGTCTAAAGAATGATCTAGATTAGCCATCCAATCTGCCGCTGAGTTTGTTTCACGGTAGATGTGGCAAATAGTAGAATCTTCCAACTGCCTGATTAAGTTTTTGATATCTCTAACAATCATATCAATATGCCACGGTGTGTGGATGACCCCTTGGATAGCCTGGATGTAAATAAGACTATCTCCTTCAATCTGAATTCTTGATAAACCTTCCAATATAGCTTGTTGAAGACCAAAACAGAGAGCCAAGGCTTCTGTCAACAGAATGGAATGTGAATTATAATCGGCATGGCACCAACTTTTCGAAGATGACCCAGATGATCACGAATGACGAATCCTAATGCTGAGCCTTGATAGTTTAGGGAACCATCAAAATTCAACTTCACCCAACCATAGCGCGGATGTTTCCACCCTTCACGGACAATATGTGATGACGTGGCACTTGAGATCGAGATCGTTGACGCTAATTAATTGATCTTGGTGGGAATATCTGCTTCTAGCTCGCCATTCTGCAAAGCTTCTCTTGGCTCGAATGATGACCCTTGTGGCGCTAAAGATGGAGTTGTTGAAGACGCAATCGTTACACTTCTTCCAGATGCTCCATATGAGGTAGAAGGCTCTTAAAACCTCATTGGAGGGGAGAGAGTTTATAGCATAATGCTGCCACTAGTGTCTGTTGGGCAATTGACAGAAGATGATAGCCATCTATGGAATTTGGCAATATCCCAAACTTTTTTTTATGGAATAGCACTGAAATAATAAGTGACAATCAGTCTCCAAATCTTGAAGACAAATAGGGCAAGAGGGGTCCAGGTTGATACCCCTACACATTAAATTCCCTCTAAATGAGAGACCATTATGAAAAATCAGCCAGAGGAAAATTTTAGCTTTGGTTGGATATCAAGCTTCAAAATCCAAGAACCTTCCCATTTAGGCCCGGAATCTAACTCATGACAAAGCCATGTGGCAGACTTGGTTGAAAACTCACCATTGCCAATTAGGCCCCAGCAAACTTCATCATGTTCCGCAAAAATAAGAATAGGGGTCTTAAGAACCAATTGGATAAGTGACTCCGGAAGCACTTGTCTGAGCTTGTGTTGATCTCAATCATTATTACAAATGAATTCTTGAACAGTCACGTCACTATGTTCAAGTGAAGAAGACTGATTAGCTAAATAAGATAATGGTAGTTCATCGCACCAATTATCATTCCAGAAGTTCACTTTGGCACTGTTCCCAATTTTCCATCGAAACTCTTTTTTGCAAAAGTTGTAAGCTTTACAAAGATTCTTTCAAACCCAAGAGTCTTAGGACTTCGGGCTTTTCACAAATCATTCACCAGAGTGGTTGTACTTAGCAGTCATTTGGGAGACCCAAAGGTTATTTCTATCATGAATCAGTTTCCAAACTAACTTACATTGGAAAGCTAAATTTACCGAATGAGTCTTGCGAAGGCCAAGCCCCCCTTTATCTTTTGGTCTACAGACTTTTTCCCATGATATCATGGACATTCCTTTTTCAGAGGAGTTCTTCCAGACTACTACACATATATGCATTTAGTAATATATATATATATATATATATATATATATATATATATATATATATATATATATATATATATATATATATATATATATATATATATTCAATTATTATAAAAATAATACTCCATCTATTTCATATTAATTGTCATAATTTTGACTTTTAAAATTTCTAATGTCACTTTTTGATTGATAATTTCTTATATAATATTAATAGCAATATTATAATTTTACGATAGTATTTTTCGTTACGAATCTAATGGTGGTAATTTTATATAATAATTCATTGTATATATTAAGAAATTTATGGTCGAAGTTATTAAAATTTAACTGCATAATTTTCAAATATGATAATTAATATGGAACGAGAGGAGGGAGTAAGTGTTGGAAGCGAGTGGAAAAGTGGGGGAAATTAAAAAGGAGTATGTAGATAGAAAAGTCCACATATGACACTTATGTTGTCGTTTAGCTTTACATGGATGTCCTACCTAGTTGTTATTAGTTAATTGAATAACTAATTCATTAATTCATCCTTTTTTTTTTTTAAAGAGGTGGCATCCATCCGTGTGGTAGGTCAATGAGTCACCAATTATAACCCAAAATGCACGAGGGTTTCGTGTAAAGCACCTCCCCATGGACTCTTTCTTGAACTTGATACCCATCATAACCTACCTCTCCTTTTCCTCTTTCCCTTTTTTTCATTTTGTCAATGAATTTTCTGTTTAATTAAGCTATTGATTTTGGGTATTTCAAATGTTGTAATTAAAGCAAGCATTCCCATCAATAATGGTAGAAAGTGGGGATTATCAATAATGGTAGAAAGTGGAGATTATTAATCCTAACCGAGAAGTTGATCCTTAATAATTTTAACTTTTAGGGTATTTATTTTCCTTAGACATACTAATCATTGAGTGGACAATTCAACTATCATAATGTCTGGTCTATTGAAATCTAATAACAAATGTGTCGTGTAGGTAATCTAATCAACTCAGTGGTGATGCATTGAAATCTAATATTTTTATGTTTGGTGCATCGCGATATAAATTCGAAGTACAACTTAGCACAATCTAAATTCCTATAGTACACTATATTACAATCTAATTTTCCAAAGAAAAACAATGGATACGCTTTATTTTTATTTTTATTTTTTTTGGGTAGGTCGGGGTTAGAAACCGGGCTCAAAGCCTAGAAAATTTATTCAATCAAAACAATTGGGAGCCAATTAGCTGCTACATGGTCTGCAAGAAGTACATCAACAATCTCGATTAGAAAACGAGTAGCCTATAATTATGTGGAACCATCTCAACCAAAAGCTTAAGATGATGGTTGAAGTCCCAAAAATGGTTTTATACTCTAACACGCCCCCTCATGCGAATGCCCTTTGGGCTTGAAACGTGGATGCAGCAAATGAATATGGGGGTGATGAGATTCGAACCTGAGACCTCTTGTTTATTGGTTTGGCTCTGATACCATATGGAACCAACTTAATCAAAAGATTAAGCTGATGGTTGAAACCCCAATAATGATTTTACACTCTTAACAACTTAATCCCTCCCAAAACCTAAATTAGCAAGGTAATGATGTTTGCTTAAGTTGACAACTCGAAAAAAAAAGGCAAGGTAATGATGTTTGATTTTAATTTGACCTTAAAAAGATAATCAAGTCAAAGGAGTTAATGAAAGACACCTGTAAATCAATTCCACCTTCCTGTTTATTCTCCAATATTTATTTGTTTGCAATTTAATTGTTATTAGAACTACATGATAAAAGTTCTGTAAAATAATAACTATAAAGCAAATTAATACCAACAAAGGGAGAAAAAGATTTTTATAGTATTATCATTATCATTATCATTGTCATTATTATTATTATTATTATTATTATTATTTTTATTTAGCTAAATTATTTTGATAGTATTATTTTGTTTATAGCTAAATTATTTTAGCTTGTACATGTGTATGGAAACTATTGAGATTCCGTACGATGAAAAACATGATCCACACACCTGAGATCTGAAAATCAATCATATGAATTAATCATGATCAGGTGGGTGGGTGGGTCATAATTCCTTTAATTAATTCCTTTTTTTTTTATAGAAAGCGTTTAATTAGTTCCTAATTACATCTGGAGCGTTTGAACGTCGAATACTAAATAAATACATACACCACATAATCATACATACAGATGTGGACAAATGGTTTTCTTACAACTTGCGCAATAAAAATGGTAAATCAGAAAAAAGAACAATTAGCCACATCTTTTTTTAATAATAATTATCATTATTGCTAAAAAAAACAGTCAAAAGTTTAAATGAGATTCCACTTAGTACTGTGACTGTCGTCTGATCGTACAAAAACGCAAACAATTCTATCATCACCATACACTGAGTACTATTGTCTGATCGTGTTCGTCCCTGGTATATTATTTATCATTTAATTGATTGTCATCTTTTTAATATTATTTTTTATTATTTTTTTATTGATAATTTCTCATATAATATTTTATTAATAATTGTAATATTATTTTTTTAAATAATACATTTTATTATAAATATAATAATAATAATAATTTTATATAACAAGTCATCGTGTATATATATATATATATTTATAATATATAATTTAATGACACAATTTTTGGAAAAAATAGAATTGGCAGCTATGTTTACTTTCTGAAAAAGTGTATGAATTTATGAGTGTCCAGTAATGTAATACTCTATCTGTGCCCCAAAGGATTGTCCTGTTTGCTTTTTAATATCTTCCGTGAAAAATTTTAGCATTTTTCACGTGTTATCTTAGTATTTTTATGAAAAGAAAGCAAGATTTACTAGACACTATATATATTTTATCTTACACATACATTACATATATCATCTAAAATACTTCAACTTACCTACATTATTTTATATATTTTTGAACATTTACATATTTCTACTTTTACTCTACTTACACTCGCTTAATTATCAATACTTAATTAATCCCATCTAACCTATCTAACTATACTTACTCAATTTCTACTTAACAATAAAAAGAACATGACCTAAGACTTGTAAAATTATATTGAAATAAAAATATTTTGCATTACACATGTAATGGTGGTAGATTCATATAATAATTTAGGATTATTGGATGATAATACACTGAACTGTAGGGGTATTGGACAATAATGCGCTGAACTTTTTTCTTGGACTCAAATACACTAAACTTTGAGGATATTGAACAATAACGCACTCAGACCAATTCTGCTGGTGGTTGACTCGGTGACTATCTTACTTTGAGGTGTCTTTTTTTATTTTTTTCAGAAAAAACTTTTACCGTGTAAGAAAGTACACATAAGCAGGATGACTAATATATTTTTTTTGGAAAAAATAGAAAAACGATACCTCAAAGTAGAACAACCACCGCGTCAACCACCAGCTGAATTGGTCTGAGTGCATTATTGTCCAATTTCCTCAAAGTTCAGTGTATTAGAGTCCAACAAAAAAATTCAGTACATTATTGTCCAATACCCCTAATGTTCAGTGTATTATCATTCAATAATCCAATAATTTAATATACAATTTGATAAATTAATAGTCAAAATTTAAATTTTTTAATTTGGTCTTACGAGTTAAACATAGACATTTTTTTTTGTAACAAAAGATAGTAGTATGTGGACAAGAGGAGAGAGGCAAGGGTATGTTATATGTGTATGTGACTATTTATGAAATTAATAAATGTTGGTGTATTACTTTATTTATTCCTAAAGTATAATTCATCTTAGATTAAAAAGTGTTATTTACAGCTCGTAAAAAAATGATACTTAATTTCATAATAAACTAAAATTTTGAAATATATGGAATACTAAATCACAATAATGCGAATAAGGTGTCCTGCCCTTAGAAGACGTCTCATCTAATGGATGAAAGTTGGTCACAACTTCCTTAACATTTTCAAACAAGTTAGGTATTCTTTGAGACGGTAAAGTAAAATTTTATCTATTCTTCTTACTTTACTTTACCTTATTTATCATGCCCAACATATATTTATATAGTTTATATTTAAAATGTTTTTGTTTAACTCACAAAATTTATTTAAACATGAAAAAAATGATATAACATTTATCTTCTTTCACTATTTTGCTTACATTTTCTTACCCAACCTTATTTTATCTAATTATTTTATCCTACCTTCCTTCTTACTTACCATCCCAACATATTTAGTAGCAATCATTAGGTGAAAACTTTTGCTTAACTTAAATGTAACTATCTTTTAAACTTGTAAATATGTACTTTATTTTTAATATAAGTTTCGTTTAATTGAGAACAAGAGGTTCATTAATTAAGTGAAAACTAGAGAGCGCAGTTAAGAAAATGTCTAATCCTAGTATCTGATTCAGTTCGAACCCAAAAATTGACTTGTAAATTTTTCATCCACATTTTAACATTGATTGTTTTTTTTCCTAGCATAGACATAATACTTTTCTTGTTTTTGTTGCTCAAACCAAATTTTGGCTCGTCCAATTGTTTAATCTAAAATAAGCCCACAAAAATTGAATATTGAAATTAATTTTCAGTCAATACTTAATTCGTTCGGATTTAAAATAACTTCAACCTGAAATTTTTTTGAAAATCTATAGATTCGAAATAACTTGAACAAAGTTATATGAAGAATTTGTAGATTCGCAATAAGACCAAGGTGGTAGCCTAGTTGGCAACCCACACCCAATCTCCTCATTAAGGTTCAATTTTTAATGGAGGCAAAAAAAAATTTCATTTGCAGAAATTGTTAGATTGATGGACCATACTTGTCATGAGCAATCTAAAAGTACTCTTTCCGCTTGTAAAATTTAGCCCCGTTCTTTTACACGGTAGGTTGCGGTGCAGTACCATACTACCGCACCGCACTCTTTAATTTTCCATCACACTTCATCACACCACATCACAATCATTACCAATATATCTTTTCATTTTTTTTCTCTCTCTTCACTTTTTTCCTCTAATTTTCATATTATCTCTCTTAAGCTACTCCACTTTCTACAACTTTCACCACAACTGACCGCAATTCACCACACTTTTTCAACTTCTACCGCACCATATCATTACCACACCGCAGAACGGGGACAGCTGCACCTAAGAGGGGAAAAAAACCCCAATGAACTAGTCTCTCACACACACATAATACTCCCCATAACTAAGTTCATATATTTGAACCGCACAAATTTTAAAAAATGGGTTTAGATTACAGTACAAAACAATGTAAATATTATATAACTCTATTTTTTAAGTAGTAAAGATAATATAAATTAATAACATCAGGGGAAAAATAGAGGCCTAAATCTAAGAGCACTGCCTATAGTGAGCAAAAAACTCACACAACATAAAAAAACAGAAGAGAATAGGGTGAATAACAGAGTTAAGTCAAGTTTCACTCACTAAAAATAATGTTGAGTGAATACAAGTTTACTGGAAAGTTTAAAAGAAAAAAAAAATTACTGGAAAGGAAACATTATTTTAATAAATAAGTCACATATAAGTCACCATTATAAAAAGTATTCAATGAATAATTCCTTTACACACACATTCGTCACTATTTATTTGTTAAGCTATCTTTTTCGTATTCTATATTTTTAGTGTATTTTTTTATCAATTTTACGTTTATATTTTCTATCACTCATAATTAGTTTTTGTTATTTAAATAATTTTATAATTTTCTTCATGACTTTATTCATGGACCTAATATCTTTTCATTCCCTTAAAATATACTCCACCGTTACATATTAATTGTCCGTTGACATCATTAATTTCTCAATATATATATAATATTTTAGTATGTGAAAGGATTGTCCCTAAATTTGTAACGAAAAATATATTATAAGAATATAATGTTATACTTTTATCATAAGCACGTTGGGATCATTAATTCAGTAGTATAATACTTTTTGGTGTAATGTGGGTAGACCTGTCAATACGGGCGGGCGGATGGGTTACGAGTTGGTCGTATATCGGGTTCGGATAAATATGGGTCGGGTATGTATTTCGAGTTCTGGTAAATACAGGCGGTGTATTGCGATTGTGGGTCAACCCAACGGGTTATGATTGCGACCTTTTTCTGCTTTTTCTTTTAAAAAATTTGTCTCTAAATATTATTTTTGGTACAATATACTTAATAAAATACGATTATCTTCTAGTACCGATAGATTATAGTAAATGTTTCAACTTAACTTAGAGAAATAACGTATGAATGAGTTGAAGTTATAATTTAATAGTCATGAATTCCAACAAAAAGTCACAAATTCTAATAGATTTGAACGTAAACAATAAAGTTTCCGGGTCAAACGGGAGGGTCGAGTTTGACCTGCTAATTTGCGGGTTTTTCGAGTTAGGTATATTTGGGATTCGGGTCGAGAAAACCGTGTTCAAAACCCAGAATTTTCGGTCGGGTTTCGGATCGGGTTCAAAGATCAACGGGTCTAACTGTGGGTGAGTTGAAAACTTGGGAGAGGTAATGAATTAAGTTGGTCGATGACGTGCCCATTGCTTTGCTGTAGGTGAAACAAATATCAAAAAGCCATGCAAGCTACTCCTACCTGTAATTATTGGATAGACATATCCAAGAGATTATGAAATTCCCCTTAATTATTACTATTTTATCAATTAATTAATCTATCACGTTAACTTGCTTTTTTCTTAAATTAAATAAGTTGACATGACAACCCCCACCCCCCACCCAAAAAAAAAATGGTAGACAAAAATAAAATAAATTGTCTAATTAAAAGAAGTTTAGGGTATAGGGTACTTAATCATCAATTAATTAAGTGATTAATGTGGAATAATTAAACCCTACTTTTAATTAAGCATGCCTAGTTGTCTCCAAGATCACTCCAATTTAAAGAGCAAAGTGGCCAACAAATACACATTGATATGACCAAGGAAGAAAAAAGAAGATAATTTTCTCCATAAATTCATATTGGAATGTTGGCTTCTATTCCATGCATGACCCCATTTTAGCCCATCTTTGTCATCCAATCATACTAATCCCTTTGCTAGTCTTGTCACCAACTTATTTATACTCATCCCAAATAATTGTGTCTTCCCTCTTGTGATCATATAGTATATGTGTAGATAGTGGTTATTCTTGTCATAATTTTAGATTTCTTCAATTTTATAATCTTTTAGCCTTTTAAAAATTTACTTTTAATATGTGAGAGAGTCAAATTGTAATTCTATATATTGTGTAGGGCAAAGAAGACATACATGTTAAATTATTTTAAAACACATATGTTTAATCGGTAAAATTATGAGATTTTTTTTCGATATATACCTTGCATGAGAAATCCTTATTATTTTAACCCCCTATCAGAATTCAATATTTGTTTTAATTATATCCGATCCTTACTCAGGCAAAGGATCAAAATGTTTGGAAAAAATTTATTTTTCTTAATTACATATATTTAAATTTTACTTAATCTTAATTTTAATTTTTAACAAAGAAAAATGTATGCTTATTTTAACGCATAATAATATTAATATTCCCTAATTACATATATTATGTATAAATAATAACAACATTAATAATAATAATTCAGGACACAAATTAAGCTTAATCATATCTTCTTAATTAAAATTAAAATTAAGATCAAAACCCCCTCTACTTTTAATTGTAGACGTATTATCGTATCTTTCAATTATAATTTACTCGTATTGTACTATATATATATATATATATATATATATATATATATATATAATTGGATCAGTTTCTCCTCAACAAATAAGTGCTTGGGCAACAAAAATCCTACCTAATGGAGAGATAGTTGGAGAGGTGACAAAACCTTATACTTTTCATTACAAAACCAATAAACCAGAAAAAGATGGATTATTTTGTGAAAGAATTTTTGGTCCTATAAAAAGTGGAATTTGTGCTTGTGGAAATTATCGAGTAATCGGAGATGAAAAAGAAGACAAAAAATTTTGTGAACAATGCGGAGTCGAATTTGTTGATTCTCGAGTACGAAGGTATCAAATGGGTTATATTAAATTGGCATGCCCAAGAACTCCACGTGTGGTATTTGAAACGTCTTCCTAGTTATATCGCGAATTTTTAGATATACCTCTTAAAGAATTAGAGGGCCTAGTATATCTGCGATGTGTGATTTGATCGAAATTCGTTTCTGATTCGAATCGAAAGCTGTCATCCCATTCAATCTAATGGGGATGCCCTGCTCGACATGTCTCTTGGGAGGAGTAACATGAAGCTCGAATTATGCGTGTATTCAATAATCCCAAATAAAAGGGAATTGATCCATGGTCGATTTCGAAACAAAGAAATAAAAATTTCTATTTGTACCTCGTAAAAAATAACAAAGACTTCTTTTTTTTGTGGAATTAACCATTCTTTTTCATTTAGAAAGAAATTATGTTCACGTAAGCAACTTAAACAAATAGAAAATATGTTATGGTTACAAGAGTCTATCCATCGCATATAGGCTTTAAGGGAATTGTGGCATAACCGTCGAGGTGAAGTCGTGACCTAAAAGATTGAACGGAACAAAACATAGACAAGTAAATTTCTTCTGAATTCCAAGTTACTTATTTCTTTTTTTTTCTTTTACGGGTATTAATCATTCAAGGAGGTAGACTACTCAAGAATTTCACATTTCATTTTTGTTTTGTTGGAATTTCATTGAATAAAAATAAAGAATTCACAAACAAAATAAAAGAAAGAAGAATGAATCAATGAAATGGGGCTTAGTCTTCAATGAAACTTGAGTAAGGAGTAGATCTTTTGTTTTAGAGATTTTCTAGAATTTATTTGAAAACGATAATTCCTTTCTTTATTTGTTTGCTGTAACTACTTGAGCCGGGCGAGAGGAAACTTTCACGTCCGGTTTTAAAGGGGGGGAGATTTTATAGGATCCTATCCCAATTTTTCATTTGCTAGGCCCATAGCGAAAAAACCTACTTTTTTACGATTACGAGGTTTATTCGAATATGAAATCCAATCCTGGAAATACAGCATCCCGCTTTTTTTTACTACCCAAGGTTTTGATACATTTCGAAATAGGGAAATATCTACAGGAGCAGGCGCTATTCGAGAACAATTAGCCGATTTGGATTTGCGAACTATTATAGATTATATATATATATATAGGGAAATTGAATTCTAATAATCCCTATTTTGGCAAATTGGATGGCAATAATCCCTATTTTCAATTTGTATTCTGGTGGTCCAAAAAAAAAAATTGTATTATAGTGGTACCAAATTCATCACCACATTTTTTTTATATTTTTCATGTATACTCCATATTGTTTTTGTTTTTTTTCGTTCGTGCCCCTAGATAGGTAATGAAGTATAGTTGCTAAAACATTTTTTAAATTATTTTTTTGAGATTCCGATCAATTAATATAATTTTTTAAAAAGAATAAAATTGAAAAAATCATAAAAAATTAAAAAAAAATCAAAAAAATTGGGACAAGTGCTGTAAATTCATTAAAAATCGTGGTAAAGTGTTATACAAAGTTTTGAATCAAATGCAACACAAAATCTATGATATTTAGGGTATATTCTCGATTATGTCCCTCTACAATACATTTTTTTTTTGGATCACCAGAATACAAATTGAAAATATGGATTATTGTCATCCAATTCGCAAAAGTAGGGATTATTAGAATCGTAACAAATTATATTAGATCTTTGCTTGGGTGTGTTGATGAGCCGCAGTTTGAGAAACAATAAAACGCCAGAAAATACAGATTGTGAAGTTTGATGTGAAATACTACACTCAGTGTAGGATACAAATTGAGGATATGTTTTACTAGCAAAAGTTGCATCTTACCTTGAGTGGCAAGTTGGATGCGTCGAATTAGAAGAATTGAGACTTGCTTGATCATCAGGTGCTCAGTACGACGAGGCTAACGTTGGGAAGGAACATGGCTTCAACGTAAAGACAAGAAAACGGTGAAAGACATGCTTGATGCCTTGAAGAACATATATCAGAAACCTTCACCAGTGAACATGGTGTATGTATTGCATCATTTGATCCAATTTAAGCTGCAAGAGCTTGGTGATATGCATGATCATTTTAATGAGCTAAGTACGATCATCTCTAAATTAACTTATGTGGGATTTATTTTTGATTGTAAGAAAATACTTATAATTGATTATCCTACTTAAGACTTGGGATAATTTTACAACTTCTGTTAGCACCTCTAATAGGAAAGAGAAACCAAAGTTTAATAAGTTTTGGGATAGTGTCCTATGGGAAAGTATTTGCAGGAAGGATTATGAGGATCCTTTTATTTATAGTGTATTATCTTTCAGGGGTAAGAGAAACAATGAGAGATCAAGCCGGGGTCAATCTAAATCTAAGAGTCGAAACAATTACGTGTTGCGTTGGAATTGTTATGATAGAGGTCTCATTTGTAGGGATTTTCCTAAACCCAAGTGCATTGGGAAGAACATATTTAATGTACATGATTCAATAAATTATGCTGAAGATTTGGGTGAGACCTTAATTGTTAGTGTTGATGAACTAGAGAGGAGTTGCATTGTAGATACATGTCCTTCATTTCGTTACTCTTTGTCTAGTAAGGAGTCCTTTAGCGGTTTTGTTAGTACTAGGTTTGGTCGGGTCACGCTTGCAAACAACCACTGTCTAGAAGTGCTAGGAAGGCATGATGTAGATATCAAAACTTCTAAAGGTTAGACTTAGAGGTTGAAGGATGTTTAGTATATCCAAGTTTAACTAAGAACCTTGTATTTGTGTGTCAACTGGATGAGGAGGGTTTCACAACAAAATCTAAGGATGGTTGTTAGAAAGTTACGAAGGGATCTATGATATTTACAATTGGCAAGAAAGAGGGGAGGTTGTATACTTCCATTGATTGATTTAATAGGTTGTTCATGGTCATCAAAGGCTCGTTAGCTTCCTTGATGAGAGATGACCACCATAAATGAGGATAATTTCGGTTGATGCTCCAAGAATGAATTGTAAGTGAAGGAATGCACCTAAAACACAAGGTGAAAATTCAATTTATTATTTCGTAATTTCTTGACAAGAGTGAATATGTCAAAGTTATAGGGGTGTGATCAGTTCAAGTGAGGGTGATAGGAGGTCAATTGATGAGACCTTCGTTGATCTTTATTGAACAAGATCGAGATAGAAGCACTAGAGGATTCGATATGTATTTGGTGATGATTAATGATGATGGCTAATGAAATTGATCTCCAAGTGGGAGATCGTTGAGTGTGATGCTCAATTGATTCGATTAGAGACAAAAAAACAGGCGACACAGGTGTTGCGGAGGTGGACACAGTCTGTGCATGGATCCAGAAGGATGGAATTGACGATTTTTGTATGAGACAGATCGTGTCGGGGTGACACGACTCGTTTATGGTTTGTTGATGATATTGTGCATCGTTTATGGTTTGTTCCCAATTTGCGATTTTTCAAGTTAAAATTGTGCCAATTAATATTTATCATTATTTTAACTTTATTATTATTTGTGATGTTAAGAATTCTCTGAGATCCTAACAAAAATAATAGGGGCTAACATTGCTCAAGTAAAGTAGTATAAATATTAATTTTGAAAATGAAGAGTAAAATAGTTGTTTTTGCAAACTTAGGCCTTGTTCGGTAAAATTAGTGTTTTAGGTAGCGGATAGAGGTTTATGTAGCGGATAGCGGTTTAAGTAGCGGATAGCAGTTTAAGTAGTGGATAGCGGATGATTGTTCAAATGAAAATTGTGTTCAGTAAATTTAGCGGTTGAATTAACAGATTATAGTGAATTGACATAAAATGATATGAATAATTTTGAAAGATAAAATTTTCAAAGGGTATTTTTTGACCGAAAAATATGAAACGCTATACTCCAAACGCTAAACGTTAACTTTATTAGCGTTTCACAAAACGCTCCTCAAAACGCTGGCTTACCGAACACTAATATTTACGCAATTAGAGTTTTGACTTTGTCAAAACGCTAAACACTGCCCCAAACGCTACTGCCGAACACAACCTTAATAGTATACCTTCAAACCCTTGTAAAACCATAACAAAAGTAAATGTTTCTATATTTCTTATGTTCTAACTAACCTTTTGAAAAACATTTGAAAAGAAAGATGAGATTAAAAAGGGGTATATTCCATGTTGAAATTATCAGAGATAAAATTAATGATGAGACCTTAATTAAGTTAATTAATCATTAGTGTAATTGTGACCTTATTTAATCGGAATAAGAGACTAGAGAGTAGACCAAAAGAGGATAGGGAGGCAAATTTAGAGGTGTCACTATTGCTTACAATTATATATGTGGGGTCTAATTGCACGTTTAGTGGAAAGGTGTAAATGCTGGATACCCTTGTGTGACACAAGAAAGTGCTTGAAAGTTTATAATGAGTTTTTTGTATTTTGGATCCTAAATTTTAGGGATATTTTTATTCTGAATCCTTGGTTTTCAACTTTAATTTTTTGGACCCTAAAGTTCGTACGCCGAAAAAAAAGGACCCTAAAGTTTGTGAGGTGAAAAAAAGCTCATTTCCCGTTTTTCTTTTTCTTTCCATGTTTGAAGTTCTCTCCCGATTGGAATCAAATTTAAAGACTAAGGTTAAAACCGATATTAAAGTTACAATAAACCTCTTTTATTCATGTTGGAGTTACTTAAAACCATGTACTCAGGGTCTAAGTAGCCCCGACATGAATTAGAGGGGTGTATTATAGCTTCAATATTAGTTTTAACCATAGTTCTGAAATTTGACGTCAATCGGGAGATAAATTCAAATATCGTAGGAAAATAAAGAATGAGACAGGGGCCTTTTTCTTCAGCTCACAAACTTTAAGGTCCTTTTTTATTCAGCCTACAAACTTTAGGGTCTAAAAAGTTAATGTTGAAAACCAAGAGTCCAAGATATAAATACCCCTAAAGTTTGGGATCCAAAATGCAAAAAACCCATATATAATGATCAACTATAATATGATAATCAAGATTAAGTTCAATTAACAATGCCCCTTATATAATATAATTATATAGTTTGACAAACTTTGACGTTCACATACTCAATCGAACATTTACACCAGGGAAATTTATTACCTTCTCATATAGTGTTGTTCTATACAGGGGTGGATTTGGGGCTATAGTAGGGGTGTCCCTGGACACCGTTGGCCCCCCAAAAAATTTAACTAGTTTGTATTTTTAACTAGCTTGTATTAGTTGGAAAGGGAAAATATAAATATGTGTTAAATGGACACCCCTAAAAAAGCTCAAATATTAATATTACTGAATTTCCTGATAATTGGACACTCCTAATTTGAAAGTCGAGATCCGCCATTGGTTCTATACATTGGGTAATATATAATTAAAGTTTAACAATTTTGACTAGAAGAAAATTTGGAGCAACATATAAAAGTACTACTAATATAATTACCATAACAATATGCCAAAACTTTTTAACTATCAGTTTGTGAAAATTTCAGTTATCTATCCAAGTTCTTATTGGTAATTATAGTTTGTATTTTTTAGATCCCATATCAGGGGAAAAAAATTATAGGGGTAGACTTTACATTTTAAATTTATCTTTACATTATTTGGTTTTAGTATAAATAGTTTTTTTAAGGGTTTAGAAATGAGGAAGAAAGACAATATTGTAATTACCTACCCCTTTTTCATACATAATTCATCCATCCAAATTCTCAACGTTAGTTAATATCCTCTACTAATAATATAACTACCATGTTAAGTTTAAATTTAATATTTGTACCTGATAAATAATGTCTTGATTAATATATGTTTTATGAGCATAGGTTATATGATATTCTTAGGCATACATGTATGCAAATTATAATGCATCTTATATAGTTATCCATTTTTTTATTTTTTATTTTCTTTTTGGTTTTTCAATTTTTTAATTTCTTAGAAAATTATAAAAACAATTTGTCAATTATTTTATTTTTATTATTTAATTTTTTAAAATAAAAATTAAAATTTTAAAAATGAATAAATGAATAAATAAATAAATAAAATATGGAAAACAAAAAAATTAAATTTAAATTTGAAGCTAAAATTTTCCTACACTTGTTTTCGGTTTTCAAATTGTCGCTATTTTCAGTATTTTTCTATTTTAAAACTTTTTAAAGGCAAATTTATAAGAATTTTTCAGAAACATTTATTCTCAAAAATAATTAAAAATAACCCTATTTTAAATTTTGTTATTTTCCTTGGTTAAGTTAGGTATGTTAAGATATGTACCTATCCCAGTCAAATCATCTATATGTTACAAAATTTAAAAATTTCTTTCATAGTATATGAATTTTAAAACAGTTAATTGTATTACATAGTTGTAACCCTCCATGTTCCAGTCATATTTATGCATTCTATTAGCCATGAATGAGGTACGTCAACCCTTACATTAATTCAACAAAATCTGAGCATTATGGTCACCTTAATTTCATAGTTTAACATAAGTAGTCAACAACAATACTTCGGGTTTTTTACATTTTGGATCCCGAAGTATAGGGGTATTTATTTTCTGGTCTCACGGTTTTCATTGTTTATTTTTTGGACCCTAAAGTTTATGTGTTGAATAAAAATGGACCTTAAAGTTTGTAGGTTGAAAAAAAGGCTCATGTACTGTTTTTCTTTTTCTTCTTATGTTTGAATTATCTCCCGATTAGCGCCAAGCTTTAGGAATAAGGTCAAAACTGATATTGAAGCTATAATACACCTCTCTTATTCATGTCGGACTATTAGACCCTAAAGTATCCAGGGTCTAAGTAGTTCCGACATGAATAAGAGAGGTGTATTACAACTTTATTTAAGGTCATTTTTTATTCAACCCATAAACTTTAGGGTCCACAAAATAAACAATGAAAACAGTGGGATCAGAAAATAAATACCCCTATACTTCGGGGTCCAAAATACAAATAATACTTCACCCACTTGTAAAACACCTTCAAACACATACAAGGACATGTCATTGTTCCCCAATGAATGACATTGGTATTTTGGTATATTGAGGGAGCCTAAAAATATAAATAGTTATCTGTTAGATTATAAATAACAGGGAGTTTCAATTGGTCAAGCAGTAAAAATATTAAATTTCGAAAAAGGGAGATAAAAAGTTAATGTATCTTAAGTAGCACATATCTAAAAAAAGAAAAAACCTCTTATTATGAAATTTTCCCTGTGTGATTAAGATTAACTACGTACGGACTGCTTGACAGAAATCAGCAGTGAATTTATATATTTTCAATAATAATTATTATTATTATTTCAAAAGAAAGGATTTATGCAAAAAGACAGAGATGATGGATGTCCACTATACTATACTACAGTACTATACTACATATGCCCATTATTATGATATTACTATTTTACTTGGTTATTAGTACTTTGATAATTATAATTATAATTAATGGTCTGATTGGATACAACAAAGCTGTTTTCAGTATCTTATTTGTAGTTTCATGCAGTGAATATATATATATATAGTGGAAGTAGCTAATTTTGCCTTCCAAAGTGTGGCTGTATACATCATAACACCATTTTCATCCATTTTTCTTCTTCTTAATTAATTCTGACTCTCCAAATTTGTATAATTTTTTCGCTTTCTTTGTCTCCCTCTAATTAGGACATATTATTTCAGCAATTTTAATTAATGATCATATTATTGCTATTTGCTAGTAATTTACTACACATATATGATGAAATTAACAAATTAATATATAGTAGTGTACCTATCAGCTGATTGAAGGATGACTCATCACAGGGGAAACAGGAACAACTGAAAAAAAAAATCAAAGAAACTAGAATATTTAATAGCAGTAGTTATTTGAACTTTATTATGCATTGTTATCTCCTTTTTACAATTTTCCATTTATATTGATGAATAATCCATTAATCACAATTCAAAACTATATATAGGATAATTTGCATTTTGATCGAACCTCGAAGTATAGAGTAATTTATAAGTTGAAAAAAACGCATGTGAACCGTTTTTCTTTTTCTTCCCATGTTTGACTTGCTCTCCATTGGCGCCAAACTTCAAGACTCAGGTTAAAATTGATATTGTAACTATAATACACCTCTCTTATTTATGTCAGAGCTACTTAGACCCTTGGTACTTAGGGGTTTAAATAGTTTTGACATGAATAAGAGAGGTGTATTATAGCTTCAATATCAGCTTTAACCTCAGTCCTGAAGTTTGGCGCAAATCGGGAGAAAAATTCAAATATAGGAAGAAAAAGAACGGGACAACGACCTCTTTTTCAGCCCACAAACTTTAAGATCTTTTTTATTCGATCAGCCCACAAACTTTAAGGTCCAAAAAATTAAAAATATAAACCAAGGGTCCAAAAAATAAATTATATACTTTGAGGTTCAAAATTCAAACAACTCTATATATATATATATGATAACACTTTTCCTTTTGCACAGAATTAGCTCTATATTTTCGAAAATGGATAATTAAAAAGTGTGTTAATTAAAACAGAACCAATAATAATCGAAATACATGGAAATAGAATTAGCTTTCTTGTACTTACCTCCTGTCGTTTAAGGATGTTGAAGGGGGAACCACCAGCTATTGATCATTAGACATTAATAAACTACATATTACTTTAACTAATATAGCAATGAAAGAATTGGTATAATATAAAAAGAGAAATGAAAAAGAAAGGACATATAATTAACCTAAAAACAATTCATAAAAATAGAGTTTGTAGGCCATCAAGGGAACAAAATGCAATTAAGTATTGATGATAATTATATCATCAAACCCTCTTCTTCCTCTTCCTCTTCCTCTTGTGCTTATAAACATGGTGCTTCTCCCACCCTTTGGCTCCTCAAACCAACTTCATCACAAACACAACTTCAAAATATTACTACCCATAAATCCTCCAAAAAAAAAGATTTAATTAACCATTACTTAATTAAGATGACTGGTTCTGGTTCCCCTTGTGGTGCTTGCAAATTCCTAAGGAGAAAATGTGTCAAAGGGTGTGTTTTTGCACCCTATTTCTGCCATGAACAAGGCGCGTCTCATTTTGCGGCCATTCATAAGGTGTTTGGAGCGAGCAATGTCTCGAAACTTCTATCCCATTTGCCCGTGAGTGATCGCAGTGACGCCGCTTTCACAATCTCATACGAGGCTCAAGCTAGGCTCCAAGATCCCATCTATGGCTGCGTCTCCCATATTTTTGCCCTACAACAACAGGTAATTATACCTATTTCCAATTGATGTAATTTTCTCAAATCGACGAAAAATGAGCTTATATGCTTGTAGATTATCCTACAGATCAGATAGACACCATGTTTGATTCATTGATGTTATATTTATTTATGTTTACTTTGTTTAATTAGTTCAACCGTTTGATTGTAACCTTACTATTTGATAGTTGACTTAAAAAAAATTTGAGTGTGTTTAATTTGGGTGTCAAAATCATGCAGGTTTTGAGCTTACAAGCACAATTAGCAAGTTTAAAGCATCAAGCTGCACAATCTATGCTAAATGGAAGTTCTAATCAAAACCCTAATGAGAAACTATGTGGGAAACCATCCTCTAATGACAACTACCCACAAGATGTTCAAAGCTGGTTGCAATCTGAGTACTCAAATATGGTGCCCCCATTTGACCCTAGTCTTAGTTCAAGCCCCGAATCGTCGACATTTTATGGAGATCAAAGTGGGTTTGTGAATCAAAATCATACCTCGTCGATGGCTAGAGATGACCAAGATCACGTCTCGTTTGGATGTAGTTTTGAAGGCTCTTCTTACTCCCATCAATCCATAGCTTACCAAGATCCATACAATCTTCGATCCATGTCGTTTGGGTACGCTCAACACTCATGAGTCATGACTATCGATCGAGAAAGGGAGGATTATAATTAGGGGGAACATAATTAAGTCCTCTAGTTTTGCTTAATTACATTTTTCTGTTCCTTTTAAATAGATCAAATTAAGCATGCACTTTGGGTGCTAGCTAACTAGCTATGATGATGATGATGATGATGATGATATGCATGATCAAGTAGAATCCCTAATATATATGTAGAAATTGGCTACCCTAGCTCTTAGATTACATATGTATGTTTATAAACCCTAATTAATCTCCAATTATGTCTCCTATATTTGGTTCCTAAGATGTTGTAACCATGGGGGATGTTAGACTAATGATGAAACTTTGATTTTTCTGGCAAGAATCTGTTTGTTTTTCGACTCTAAGTGGAACTTTAACTGATGAACCTAACAATTGCCTACAATCTTGACCTAATTAAGGACTAAATATGCTGACTTTTGTGTAACCCTAGTTAATTTTCCTTTTCATAATTGACAGAGAAAATTGATCAATTTTTTTCAATTAATTCATTTTGATTAATTGCATGAAATTCTCAACTTTATTTACTGCCCAATGTCTTGGTATCACGTTTACATGCAAGAATGATGAAATTCATAATATATACAAAATTTGAATTGGGAGAAACGATTAAATTTGGCATTAATCCCAATAAAATTGCTATATGTAGGCTTTATAATATATATAATGTATAATATAGAGAGAGCTAATTAAGTAGCTCCTGAATTTGTCTCATCGATCGAAATATTCTTGCTGTAAGAATAGCTTCCTACTGGTATTGTGAAAGTGCACCCATTAACCCTATTGGGCAAAAGAGGGGGGGGGGGGGTAAAATATATAGTAATTAATTAACACAGTAAAACATGTATAGGCTTTTACCAATATCTTGATATTTACTTACAGTAATTCTTTTTGGGATCTGTTTCGTGTATGTGTGGGAGGTATGTATAGGGTTTTACCAATATCTTGGTATTTACTTACAGTAATCCTTTTTGCTGATCAGACTCTGATACCATGTGGAACCATCTCAACCAAAATTTAAGTTAATAGTTGAAGGTCTGGTAATAGTTATACACTTTAACATTTCTCCATTTTTTCAATTCTAGCTTCTTCTTTTTCTTCCACTTTCTTCTTTCTTTCTTTCTTTCTACTTCTTCTTCCTCTTCTTTGTCATCTCCTTAATTGAAGTTAGACCAATGACGATCGACAATATAAGAGCTAAGGAAGAAGGACGGCGTTGTTGTGTGGTGATGAAGCCTTATAGATGTACAAGTTTGAGAAAGAAGCCTTAAAACTAATTGTTTTGTTGCAATATGAGGTGGTGCTTGTTTTTCTACTTCTTCTTCTTGTACCTTCATCTTGGCTTTCTAGCTTCTTCCTCTGTTCCCTCTTTTTCTTCCTCTTCTTCTCCTTCTTACTAGGCATTTGGGAGAGGTTGAGAGATGTGCATAGACAAAGATATGAGGAGACAAAAAAAATTGAGGGAATTTGCAGTAATACTGACATTTGTTTGAGGAAGAAAATAATGTTTTTTTAGGTATACATTGTTTTCCGGGAACATGTTATTATGCATGCCTAGTTTATAAACAAGGAAATATATTAATAAGAGAGAACAAAAGTAATTATAAATCGGTAAAGTAATACCTAATTTATCATTAAAAATATAAAGTCCACAAATAATAAAGGTAATTAAATGACGCTTGATAAAAGGAAGGGAGTAATAGGATTGTAATTTACAAATGTATTTGGTTCCAATTACAAATAATGCTCGTACGTAGACCTTAGTTCTTTTCTACTGTGACAATGGATAGTGTGATATAGTGTGGTATGTTTTGGTAATTTGTGGTAACCGGTAAGAATAGTTGGTGTGGTAAGTAAAGAAAGAAAAAAGAGACAAGGAATGAGAAAAGTGAAAATGAGTGAAAAAAATAAGAGAAAAAATTATGATTGTTGTGGTAAAGTGTGCTATGATGTGATAATATGTGATGATTTGTGGTTAGTGTGATACGTAAATTGTACTATGTGCGGTATAATACGACACAAAAGAACAGGGTCGTAATCTTCAACATGATACTTACTACTTACTAGGCCCCTATCTCACGAGTAACCGCAAATGATTTATGTGACATATCAAAATGTGTGTGACAAGGCATCAATATTAACGTATGATAAAGTATCAGTTACAACTCTCTCCGGCCCTCCCACCCCAAATTAAGCAAATCAGGCCAATTTATGAAACATGAATATGCATTAGATCAAAGAAATAAACGTTAGTTGATAACTTGATATTACTATAATCTATACAACATAGAAAATCTGTTATCAACTATGGCACTGTTCTTCCTTGAAGTAGGTAAGAGGGAGTGTAAGTAAAATAAGCTAAGTAAATTAAAGTGAGTGAGAATGATAAGTAGGATCGTATAAGTATTGGTAAGTAAATCTTATCAGTCATATCACTTATTAAATGTATGAATTTTTAAATGAGGTAGTGTCAATCAGGTAAGTCACGACCTCTAGGCTACGTCTTGTGGCATATTTATTGGGAGAATATAGATGGTACAATTATAATACAAATACTAACCTTTTAATGGGTGGTTAAGTATGAGTATTGCTTATAGTGGAGTATGAGATGACGATTAGGAGAGGAACAAGTGGAGTAGGGAATAATATTTTAATTGGGTTAAAAACCCACAAACAAAACAAAAAAAAAAAAGGAGTTGCCACCAATTTATGTCTCCTCCGCCCATGCCATACTATATGAACAGGCGTCTAAGGCCCTGTTCGGCAAAATTAGTGTTTTAGATAGCGGATAGCGGTTTATGTAGCGGATAACAGTTTAAGCAGCGGATAGCGGTTTGAGTAGCGGATAGCGGATGACTGCTCAAATAATAATTGTGTTGGTAAATTTAGCGGTTGAATTAACAGATTAATGTGAATTGACATAAAAGGGTATCAATAATTTCCAAAGATAAAATTTACAAAGGGTATTTTTTGACCGAATAATATGAAACGCTACTTTAAACGCTAAACGTTCACTTTATTAGCGTTTCAGAAAACGCTCTTTAAAACTCAAAACGCTAGCTTACCGAACGCTAATATTTATGCAATTAGAGTTTTGACTTGGTCAAGACGCTAAACGTTACCCCAAACACTACTGCCGAACACAGCCTAAGTATGTCTTCCCAATTCCATTTCCCTCCCACCCTCCCCCTTTTTTTTTTTGGTCTCTTACCCCATACTCCCCTCAAAAGTTCTCCATAAGTTATACCTTTATTAAATATGTGAATTTTCTAAATATTTATTATGTAGGAGATTTTAATTAGTGTAAGTAAGATAAGTAAAAAGAGATAAGATAAGTAAGGTGTTGGGGAGATCCAAGGCAGGAGCACACTTTAACTAAGACCTATGATATACCATGTGCTTTCTCTTTGTTTTTCCGATGTGAGACATTTTACTCTTAGGTGAATCCCAACAATCTCCCCATTCACACATGAGTCTTTCCCCCTTGATCAAAAGCCTCTTTTTTTCTTGCCAAGGTTTCAAGTTACCATCAAGAGCCTATCATAACCGCACCTTACTCTGCAGAGCCACACCCTACTCCACCTGATTCTTATGCCACTACTTCGTCTCAACAGTTGCACCTTACTCTACATAGCCGCACCCTACTCCAGCTAGGTCTCATGCCACCACGTCTTCAGGAGACCTAGCCGCACGTGTGCTATAGTCCCTGCTCCTTTCCATGGTGAATTTTATGAGACCAACTTCCTGCACCTTGTGTCCAACCGAACGAACCATCAACTCTAATACCAGTTGTTGGGGAGATCCAAGGCGGGAGCCCACCACTTCAACCAAGACCCATGGACCCATGGTATACAAGTTAAGTGAGGTTCCATCTTAAAATTAATTGGTGTTAAAAATAATAATCCACTTAACTTATATATATTATGTCCTTTCTCTTTGGTTTTTTGATATTAGACATTTTACTCATAAGTAAATTCTAACATAAAGTAAGTAAAACTTTACTTACTTCACATAAGAAGTACGTACAAGAGCACGTATAGGTTTAACAAAACAAACTACCACATGACTTGATTTGGTTTTTGATATATAGCGTACAATAATTAACCACTAATGAAGTTTGATGGCTAGAAACAGAAAAAGTTAAGTGATGAAGAAGTGGGGGGATAAGGTGGATGTAGGTAGGAATAAATGCATGTTGTCAAGGTACTCTGTCCCTGTTGTTAGGGTCATCTAGGGCAGACCATGAGACCAAGGGCCACCAATAATCCCTAGTTTGTAGATCCCAACTATTGATGGTATTGCTTCATGCAACCTTCTTAATCATGCTACTCTAATCACTAACCAAATGCAATTAACCACAGATTTCCCCTCTTTTTTGGGAAATGTCTATTAACCATTAACCACCACACCCTTCTATAATTAGTAGGTCTAAATTTCAAATATATAATAAATTTTAACTAATGTCTTGTATTGTGCTCCTTGCATTGCATTTTTAATTATTTGTGGTTCATTAGAGGGTCCTTGTTGTTAACTATTGATCATTCAATATATATATATATATATATATATATATATATATATATATATATATATATATATAGGGAAATTGGATTCTAATAATCCATACTTTTACAAATTGGATGGCAATAATCCCTACTTTAAATTTGTATTCTGGTGGTCCAAAAAAAAAAATTGTATTGTAGTGGGACATAATCTAGAGTATACCCTAAATATCATAGATTTTGTGTTGCATTTGATTCAAAACTTTGTATACCACTTTACCACGATTTTTAATGAATTTACAGCACTTGTCCCAATTTTTTTGATTTTTTTTTAATTTTTTATGATTTTTTCAATTTTATTCTTTTTAAAAAATTATATTAATTGATCGGAATCTCAAAAAAATAATTTAAAAAATGTTTTAGCAACTATACTTCATTACCTATATGGGGCAGGAACGAAAAAAACAAAAACAATATGGGGTAGGCATGAAAAAAAATAAAAAGAATGTGGTGATGGATTTGGTACCACTATAATACAATTTTTTTTTTTTTTTTACCACCAGAATACAAATTGAAAGTAGGGATTATTGTCATCCAATTTGCAAAAGTAGGGATTATTATAATCCAATTTCCCTATATATATATATATATATATATATATATATATATATATATATATATAATGATTTAAAATATAAAGTTGACATCAATCTATTTATTGGATAAAATACTTTCATATGAATATAGTGATGTAAGTTTTGTAAATATATCAAATTAAAAATTAAAAGTTAAGAAAATACATTAAAGATCATAAAAAATAACCACTAATAGAATCTATTAAGGAACAAAGGGAGTTATTAAGTCATGTTTCTGGTTAATTAGTAAAATAGTTATAGTTAATTGTGATTCATGATCCACATGCATAATCAAGTTTTTAACCATCTTTTTCCCCTTTGACGAGACATAAAAGATAATACAATACGATTACAGTATTATTCAATTGTGTTGTACTACCTCTGTCCTAATTAATTGTCCATAAAACTAATTTCATAAAATCAAGAAATATAGGGAATAGATCAAAATATTTATACATTGCCAAAAATGTCCTTGAAAATATCCTTGAAAAGGTGTAAGAAGTGCATTTATTAGGGATAAAATGGGTATTATAGCTATTGAAAATGTAAAAGTTAGCTAACTAGACAAATAAAAAGGGACGGAGAAATTAGTTAATTGGACAAATAAAAAGGGACGGAGGTAGTATTTTGTTTTTGATTATTATTGTCACCTTGCCATTGTTTGCTGTTTTTTTTTTTAATCATTAAGTATGACATAATTGATTACTAATGAAGTAACCATCTTAACCAAAATATAAGCGGACCATTAGAATAAATAATAAATTTGAAGCAAAATGTCTTTCCAAGTTTTCTCTACTTTTTAACAGAATATTAGGCCGTGAAAGATTAGGTTTTTTGCTTTTTGGACCCCAAACTTTGGGGATATTTATTTTCTGGACCCTCATATTTTAAAGTTTATATTTTGGACCCTATACTTTGTCTCCGGCAACAATATGGACCCTATATTTTGTCTCCGGCAACAATATGGACCCCCATATTTCAAAGCCATTATCGAATTTTTTTTCTTTCGAAAATTTTCCAGCCGCAACTTTTTCTTCCTCTTCATGCACGATTTCCAACCCCTATATGAGCATAAATTTGCCATAAAGATTACATAAATTTACCAAAATTTACCAAAATTTAACTTTTACCCTACTATTTTTTACCCATGAATTTTACACACCCTTAGTTGTCAAAGACTGGTCAATTTCAAAACAACAGTCAAAAGAAGGGAAAAAATGATAAAAGACCATATCGAGAAGTTTAGGCAACAATTAGGTCATCGCCGGAGTCAAACATAACTTTGGGCCACATTTTTTGGGTCCACAAAGAATAGGGTCCGAAATATAAACTTTAAAATATGGGGATCCAGAAAATAAATACCCTAAAATTCGGGATCCAAAAAGCAAAAAACCCGTGAAAGATTTTGAAATCTTAAGCTAATTAAGACAGTTCTTCCAATAATCAGCCTCTCTAAATATTTTCATTTAAAATTAAGATTATTATATCAGACTATATGCCTCTTTTGCAATGAATATTTTTTTAAGGATACATTTATAGTGGTTGTCAACCATGACAACCAGTCAACCACCGTAAGTAAAATAAATCTTACTCGTACATATGTCAAATTTTATCTTGATGATTAACTTTTATTTTTAATATAAATTGTAAAATATATATTTTTAAATTTTAGTTTATTTAAAAAAATTTAAAATAAATATTTTTCAAAATATACTTGTTTACTAGGCAAAAACTTAGAGTTAAGGTATTTAAATTTTAAAAAAATTCGTAAATTTTTTTTTAATTAAGAAAATATATTTTATAATGTTGTACTAAATAAAAATAATGAGTAACGAATATAAAAATTGACACACATATATATAAACATTGTTTTCATTATGGTGGTTGTCATGATTGACAACTACTATAAATTTTTCCTTTATAATACAGTGTTTCCAAATTCCAAAGTGTCGTGTCAAATAGACAGAATTAGTAGAAATTGCTTGTGGAAAGATCTAAATACAAGTTAAAGGGATACCGTTAGTGGCTTAGGACAAGCCCTAACTACCTAAACGGTTGGGTGGACTTGTTCTTGGAAAGACCGAGTTAGTAAATAGTGTTTTTTTATGTAAATTTTTGTCACGAATAATGTTTGAGAAAGGAATTTAGGTCGATCAATCTAGAACAAAGTATGTTAAAAATTGAGATATTTTACCTTTAATGGCAAAGCCCACAGACTCATGGGCATGGAAAGTCATAATTGAAAGTTAATAATTTATTTGCTAAGAGTCTAAGATGGCAAGTAGGGGATGGTAAAAAAGATCAATTTCTAAATGGGAATCTAATGCGCCCAAACTAATCTGTTAGAAATTAATCACATTACAAATAAACTTGACAAAATTGATGTTCTTATAAAGGTAGTTCATTTCATAAATACCGACAAATCTTGGAACCTGGATCTTCTTGCTTCAGTAATAGATCAAGATTCAATGGATATATAAATAACTTGTTTTCCTCTCAAAGAAATGAAAAAAAAAAAGACAACCACTAATCAGCTAACAATATTAACAATAAAACTATTTCAGAAACAAAAAACAATATTTTGTGAACTTTTAAGTGTGATGGCTTTCAATAATTGACAAAAAAAAAAAAGAAAATATATAAAGCAATATAATTGATAATTATCAAACACTACAAGGGTATTACAAGTGTATGTAACATACAAACAAAGTGTACACTGGCTGTCTTGTTCAAAAACCATGGACATGGAGACTCCATCAAATCAATATCCCCTGCATGATAAGTGGGGTGGAAGAAAAATTTAATTGAGCAGCTTGCTTGCTTGTTAGCTTGCATTCATATATGAATTTATTATTTTATTTTTGAGTATAATAATTAATCTGCAGGTTGTCTTGTACCTTGTATTCATACATAAATTTACTCTTTTACTCTTGAATATACTCATAAATAATCAACAATTTGCG
Organism: Portulaca oleracea; assembly: GCA_029582165.1. NCBI lineage: Eukaryota > Viridiplantae > Streptophyta > Magnoliopsida > Caryophyllales > Portulacaceae > Portulaca > Portulaca oleracea. Next base: position 13,829,344 of record CM055869.1, on the reverse strand, counting down.
TTGTAGGCTTGTTTGCTTGTAGCCTGTTTTCACACACAAATTTCCTCTTTTGCGCACGAGTACGATAACCAAGGATACTAGCATCAAATGAAAATGAAGCTACTAAACCCGATCAATTCTGATGAACGGGTTAAATATGGGTCATATGCATATCACATTAGGGCAAATACAAGTCGGATGTATTCGAATTCAGGAGAATTTGACAGAAAAATGTGAGTTAGGTGTATTTTGAATTCGGGGAAATACTTATATTTTTTGTTCACACACGCATTTAATTTTTGTACCGGAAGACAATAATCAAGAATCATATCATCAAATGCAACTAAAACTACTAGATCTGTCAGTTCAGACGGATGGGTTAAATATAGCTAATATATTTCGTTGCGGCAAATACAACTCGGGTGTACTTCAAAATTATGCAAATTTGACGTTAAAGACGCAAGTTGCATGTGTTCTGGGTTCAGGTAGATACAGGTCAGGTGTATTAAACTCATCCATTAAACTGGCCGCTTAACTACTAATTATATTAACTACTAATTATATCAAGCAATATTATTATCAAACTACAAAGCAAATAAATAATTATTATCAAAAATTGTACACAAAAGTTGCTATTGAAATAGATCAGCATACTTATGAGTTATGCGGCAAACGAAGTTAACAGAGAAACTGTAGACCAGGCAAAAAGACTCGACCCATACCTGAATTGAACACCGAAACATTGAACCGACAAGAACCCAAGACCCTGTAATGAACCGACCCAGAACTAAACCGAATCTATGACCCGATTTTAACCAACACCGAAATAGATCTGAACTGACTTAAACCCCAACCAACTCAAACCTGAACCGAGGTTGACCCAGGAAAATTGAACCAAACCAGAGCCGACCCAAACCTGAATTGTACCTGAACCGATTGTCGACCCACACCGAAGTAGACATAAACCGACCTAAACCCAAACGATTCAAACCCAAACCCATTCAGACCCAATAAAAAATGACCAAAATCCGAATTAGTTCAAACCTTAATTAATATTATACCTGAACCTAATTAAATTCAAACATAAACAACTCGAATCGACCCAAACTAATTCAAACCCGCATTGTACCTGAACCGATAGTTGTATATTTGATTTTTATTGCTCTTTAATAATTTCTAGTAAAATTACAAATTCAAACATTCATGAAAATCATACCATAAGTCTATATTTTGAAATAATGCTAATGTGGTTTCTAAATAACTAGTAAAAAAATCTATATACTTGAAAAAATGGCTCCACCAAGTAATGGTAAGTTTAAGTTCAATTAGTATTTTAACTTTTTAATTTAGACATTTATTTTTTCATATGACTCCTACCTTATTCCGATTATACCTTACTCGAATCTTAGTTAACTTGAGGTTGACACAATTTGAATCTTTGGACGACCAATGGTTGACCTGACCAAATTTTACTCAACTTGAGGTTGGGCCGACCCGAATCTCACTCGACCTAATGTTGACTTGCCCCGAATCTTACTCGACCTGATGTTGACTCGACGCGAATATTAATCGACTTGGGGTTCACCCGACCCGAGGTTGATCTGGTAACCCGTAGTAGACCCAACCCATAACTGAACTGATCCGAAGTATCACAAACCGACACAAACCAATCCTCACCCGCACCGAACCTTGTTCGACCCAAATGGGTTGACCCAGACTCTGCCTCAACCCGAACATTACCCATACCCATACCCGACCCAAATTATACTGACCCAAACAAACCCGACCCAACCTCTCCCGACCCAGACCCGACCCAATGGACCCATTTGCCAGGTGTCTGAAAGTGTACACAAAAATAAGTAGTGTATTGCATACAAAATCGGTTCAGAATAAAAAAAATAATTGTGTGAAATAGTAAAATTAATACTTTTTTTTTATAGCTAAGGGCTTGTGAGTTGTGGCCCAATTTTATTCACCAATGTACCAAGCGCCATTGATAGCTGACAAAAGAGGCCTAAACAGAGGCCCAAACTTCAGGCATAGGGATTTCTTTAAACTTTCTAGTAAAATTAATACCTTTGACAAAAAAATTTTAATTTTACATTTTGAATTTTAAAAATTAAATTTTTATCAGTTTGTTTCGGTTAACCGCTGATTTTAAAGTCTTAAACCGGAATCAAATCAGACAATTTATCGGTTCCTGGGTTTGGTTAACCATATTTTAAAATCGGTTTAGTTTGACCAACTTACGGTTCAGTTCGTCAGTTTCGGTTATGTACTCACTCTTGACAATAAGGATCACAAAAACATCACTTGATAGATATTAATCAAATCAAATCTAACCCAAAAATTCATTCATTACAATAACCAGAACAAACACAAAAAAATCACCCAAAAACATATGCAACCAAACCCAGAAAAATGGAAGAGAGAGAAGAACAAGTTAAGAACAAAATCACCCAGAAATCGGACTAATGCGTAGAAAGTTGAGGCTAAACATGCGAGAATATTAACAAAATTTTAGATCCAAATTCGAATACCAAAACGAGACTAATAAACAATGGAAATTTCAACCTCAATCTATGCCTAATTGAAGCATTACATGAACCCAAAAAAACTTGGGTACAGTGGGTCCCCCCCCCCCCTAAAAAAAATGTTCACACTTGAGATCGACCTTCAACCTTGGTTTTTATTCCTGAATCATGCTCCTTTCTTCAAATCTGGATCGTTGGTCTTCTTGATTTTCAATGGTGTAGATGGCATGATGGATGTGTCGATTGGTTGCTTGTGAGTGCACAGATGATTTTCAATGGTGTAGCTCGGTGTGGTCTCGGGCAGATGAGAGAAGCAGGGATGAGAATGTGAGATTGTGAGTTTGAGAGATGGAGGGTGAAGAGCAAAGAAGAAAAGAGTTAGAGAGAGGGGGGTCGGAGAGAGACAGAATCAGTGAGAGATGAGTGAGATGGGGTGGACAATAGTAGGTATTAATGTTTGGTAGGGAAATTTCTGGATATAACTGGGGCGCGACCGTTCATTTGAGCGGTCGTCCCGTGGAGCGACCGTTTAATACAGTCACAAATTTGCGACCGTTCAATTGAATGGTCGCTCCATGGGACGATCGTTCAAATAAACGGTCGCAAATTGCTATCGCTCATTGAACGGACGCAACTGTACGGTCTCTCGAAAAAAATACGATCGTTCAATTATGGTCGTAACGGACAGTCGTATTAGAGCATCCATCTTGTAGTGAATGCTCCTTTATTAAGGGTGAAAGCAGTAAATTGTTATTGAAAAGAATTTTTGGATTGTAATATACCGACTTTTATGGAGCTATTAAATATGCACAAACATGATGATGATAATAATAATTATTATTATTATTTGTTTTAGTTGTGTATTTATAGTAGATAGAATCCCATCTATAATCATATTATATCTAATACTTTTAATATTTTATATTTATCGTGTAAATATTTTATTTATTAACCTAAATAAAATTAATTAATAATTAATTGACTTAAAATTTGAGTTAAATTTTAAAAAAGATAAAAAAGATGGCATGTACTAGAAGCTAGGTTTTGAATAGGCCACTAATACAAGGTTTGAGGGGATTTAGATGTAGGCAATCTTCTCCTCATTCACAAAAGTACATGAATATGTTGATTTCAGCGGATCCAAAAGAGAAATTTTGAAAATAAAAAAGGGAACGAAGAGAGATTCAGACCCGTATGCACTTGGCACAGCGTAATTGCACAATAAAGTAAAGTTTTTCCTAAAAAAATGAAATTATTTAGAAATTTAGAATGAGAGTTATAAACATGAACGATGAGACTAACTTTTGGAGTTCTCCTTAGACCAAGACTAGACCACTTTGTTAACTACTCTTTCTTAAGCAAAATCCATTCTTTTCCCCACTCAAATTGTCACACTTTTGAGTTCTAAGGTGTCCCCATCTCTTTTTTGTTGTCTTTTTCCTTTTCAACGACACAAATTTTCCCTTAATGGTCTTTGAAGACTAATAATAATTTATTAAAATCTCAATCATCCTCACTTAACTGTTAATTTAATTAATCTTCGGCATAAAACTTATTAATTAGATACAGTACATTACTTTTACTTCAAAGTACTAGTAATGTGGTCCAATCATTAGCGGAATGCACACAAATGGGTTAAGAAAACGAAGTAATTATATATACATTATAATATCCATTTTTTAGTTTTGTAAAAAAATAATATCATGTACTTTTTTCTAACACACTATATTAGGTTTGAAAATGGTCAGCTTACTTGACTAAAATCAATGATAATTGGACTAATTTTTAATTTTATGCTAATGGTTATGGGCTCGAAACGATTAGCAACTAATTTACATAATTATATTGAGCACCTTTTCTTTTTTGATAGATTAATGTGGTCAATTAGCCACTGCCCCCACTCAATGGCTCCTTTCTGTTAATTACCTGTCAAATGGTGAATGTTAGGAGTATTCTAATAGGAGTTTAGGATTATCCGTGCAAAGTTTTCTAAATAGTCATTGTAACACTCTGGTTATAATTAAAGTCCACAAAAGTATATTGTTTGTGGCTTTTCTCGATTCGCATGTTAAATATTTGTGTCAATCTTATTTACTTTAATTTTTTGTTTATTATGCGCTATTATTTATAATTTTAAACTTTATGATTCTAATAAATGATATCGAACGGGAGGTGTTTCTTGTTGGTGGATATCAGACCCAAAGAGTGAAATAACATAACAAACACATACAAAATAGATAATTAAAGCATCGATAAATTGAATCTTATCATGCAAAATTTAGACATTTAAATTTAACTAAAAAAAAATTAAGCTATCAAATTCAGACATATTGAAATTCAAGAACTTACTTCATTTACTTTTTTTATAGTAATAAAGATAAATGGGTAATACAACCAATGTTAATTAAGTGTCTCTTCCCTCAAGAGTATGTACAACTGTGTCATAGTTACAATTAAGAAGAAAGAAAAACAAATATCATAAATGAAGCCAATAGAGATGAGATGTCCGAAGTTTGCTAGCTAATACCCTTGGCCTGGTCATTGAATCTCTATCTCATGGGTAACCACCAATAAACTTAACAGATTGAGAAGAAATCAACTACCAATGATAAACATGGTCCATCAGTCCTATGACTTCCACAAATAGGAAATATTTTGTTTCCACCAAGAATGAAATCTTAATGTCCTATGACTTCCACAAATAGGAAATATTTTGTTTCCACCAAGAATGAAATCTTAATGGAGAATAAGTAAGAAGAGGTGGTTGTCACTTGACTACCACCTTTTTGGATAGCTTGAATAACAATTTTATTATCCGCTTTGACTATGACTATGTCATAACCCACTTGTATTGTCACTAGTGTTATTGTGTATACCATCTTTGAGAGTTCTTGCCTCTACCATGAAGATCGATGTCACTCAATATAAGGAACAACCCACTCTAAGAACTTTCCTTATCCAACCCTTAATTATGTAGCTACTAGCATAAGATGAGTCGTCGCCCAAACCAGTCAAAATTGAGTTTGACCAAATTCCAGATGTGATAGCCGATGAGTACCACCTCACATAATGAATTGAGGTGGATAATGCAGTGGTTTTGTAGAATTATCTATTACAGTATCATCATTTATTTATGTTCTAATTTTTCATGTTGTACTGGCTTTTTCGCTCGTATAAGGGATTCTAATTGTCGAAAGATATCACTTTGAAAAATAAAAGCATTTCTTGCTTTCCAAATGCTTCAACAAGATATTGTTATTCATTTATTGTATTGTAAGTTTTTTGTACTTTTAGAAAAATTGCAATTATTAACACAATTTTTTTATGACCCATCGGAACATAATTTTTTTTGATAGAAAGAACACAATTATCATAGTATGGATTAATTAAGAAAATGAAATATTAAATATGAACTAATTACCAAATGAAGATTGATAATTGGGAACAAAATGCAAATGAAGTCCAATGAGGTTGTTATTGGATGTAGACTGGTGCATTCAACTAAGGGGACAATTTGTCCATATATATCAAACACAAATGTGTTTAGTATTAGTATTATCATTAATATTACCTATTATTGGTTATTTCAAAAGGGAAAAAAAGGACAACTAATATTGTTGGGAAAACTTTTCTTTTGAAATTAACATCATATTTAAAGACAAGGCAAACTTAATTGGTCCACTTAACTACTAACTCTCTCGAACTTGATAATAATTTGGCATTTTCTTCAACCCTCTTTTTCTTGCTTAATAAAATAAGTACAATATTTTTAAAACAAATAATAATAATAATAATATATTTCTTAAAAAATTGAATAATTTAGAAATTAGGAGGAAGCTTTACGGCTTTGCTACGAATGTGGGTACAGCTGCATGCTATGGTGGACTCTTATGAAAACGACATGGACGAGTGCAATGTATTTTTATTTTTATTAATATTCTTTAAAAAACCATCGACGACCATACGATTACGTGTGACCAACTGATTAATCAACTTGGACTACTTATAATCTATACTCATTCTTTACAAAGTTTCAATCATTATTATTCGGAAATTGTAAATAAATAATCCATATTTTAAAGTTAATTTTTTTTTGAAATGGTAAGTGGCCTTTTTTTTTTACAGGGGTTCTATCGATATTATTATCCTCAATCAGGATAAAAAGAAAGGAATAACAAGGAATAACATGTCATATAGCAGAAGTATAAATTGGAAGGTCAAAGTTGGTCACCCAATTAACCACGTGATTTCCTATTCTTTAGAGTGGTAGGATCAACTTAAATTAGGTAAAGTAGGGAAAAGAAAGGTAAAGTAAAGATAAAATTTATGGTAAGTTAGTGACGGGGTAAAAATAATGTTTATTATTAAAATTTTGACTTTGATTTGAGTGATTTTTAGGTAATGGGATAAGTTAAGATTAGTTAAGGATAAACTTAACTTATCACTCTAAAAAACAGGGCTAAACTTTCATGAAAAGTATATTAGATCTGGACTTCAAAACAGCATCTCATTTATAATTTAGTATCTTCAATTAACTAGTGTCTTAATCTTCGATGAAATCTTTATTTCCTCTTCAAAGTTTTAATAAGAACCTGATTATCAACTTCCATGATAATTCAATGATGACATTATGTTTCCACAATTTACCGTATACCATTTCAGGCATGTAAAATTTGTTGGTAAATGAATGATATGGTAAAAATTAAGTTTTGCCTGTTTTGATAACTCTTGGTAAATAGAGGTGTGAGTTTTGTAAATATCGAGAAAAATGTTACTTTTGAATAAAGTAACACTTTCTTTTAGAGAAAAGTAAGTACTAGTAAACGTATACATTTTGATAAATTTGTAAAGTTTCGGTATTCTTTCTCAATTAGAATCACTCTCTTTGAATTGCAAAATTTAGGGATAAGATTACTACATTCGTCCCCTCCATACTTCGACTAGGCGAGATTTCGAAATATTGATTTTGGTTAATTCTATTAAATTTTAACAAATATTTACTTCCCCTGGTTTGACTGAATTTTATAGGCCACTATTAGTAGTATTCTCTAAAAGATTTTAGTAGGTCCTTTTGGACTTTAACTCGCTAAAAAGTTAGCTAGAACGGTAAATTTAGCAAAACATTCTATTCGAAGAATCCATATTTACATGTCCAAATGGATAACCATGCCGGTTTTTAACGAGTCAGCTCCCTATTATTTGCATCCAAAAAAAAATGGTTGGTATGTTTTCTTCCACTAGTCCTACATGTTATATTACTTATAACTTCTTGATAGGATAGTATATTGGTTTTCTCTTGTTTTTGACTATAAGTCAAAGGTTTAGGTTGTTGTTCTTGAAGAGCCCTGACTCCCCCACCATCCTTCACCATCCATTTCCATGTATAATGTTGGGTTTTTATGGCCCAAATTCTTTTTTGAAGGAATTGGGTGCTACCGGCGCCGAAGTCGACGCTGCCAGCGTCTAGGTTTCAGAGACATACCCAGGCGCTACCCTCTTGCTTCCGGATGCTACCAGTGTCACGTTCTGCAGGCCCTACACGAGTGACGCAGCCAGCGTCGCTCAAGCACTGCCAGCGCCTCTAATGTCAGTTGTTTAGCGGTGTGGCTTTCGTGTTGTTTATTAGGTTATGTAATATTTAGCCTAGTTTCATTTTCCTTCATTCTACTATAAATATAGGTTATTATTAACCTATACAGACACAAAAAATTGAGAGTATTCTTCACCTCTACCCATCCCTAGGTTGTGAGAGTATTTTGAGAGTTATTATTTTGCCTTCAGTTTATTCCTGTTGTGCCTTCGGTTATTATTTTTCTTTCTCGATCTCGTTGTGTTATATAGCCATTTGGGATCTCTCTTGTAATCTCTCCCCTCAAACTAGTGGATTATTGCTCCGTTGCCGTCCGTGGTTTTTTCTCGTTTTGGGTTTCCAAGTAAATTTTGTGTCATTATACTCTCTATTTTAATTACTGATCTTGTCATATATTTTTTCTCAATTTATGCATCCTGATAATTTTATATTCTGCTGCAAACACTAGGCTCTTTACCTCGATCCTAACATATACCTTCTTGCCGCAGTCGTCCTTTCATATTCATCATTTTCATGGTAGTAAAGTTTGAGAAAAGATAGAAGATTGAAGTTTCTCAAGATCAATGTGGCATTGTAGGATCAAAAATCCATCAATTTATTAAGTTCTTCCAAGATTACTTCATAATAATTAGGTTTATTTCTCTTTCTCTTAAGATTTTATGTTTTCTAGAATATATGTCATTTGCTTTTATAACTAATTTATGAATTATGAGTAGTTTCCCTTAATTTGGTTGATAAATTTGCATAGTTATTGTTGGATTGAATCTTTATTGGTTTGAACAAGTTCTTATCTGTTTTGGATGGATTTAGCCTATGGATTATGTATGTCATTAAATTCATTGATCAAATGGAATTAGGTTCTTGAATGAAATAATGAAATGAGAAGTTTCTCAACTGTAAAACCTACACTAAACTAACCTAAAAAAAAAATTAGACACATAGGTTTAGAGTTAGGAATTACTTGAAATTTTTATTATTAACTTGGGGTGCGTTTGGTTGGTCAATAACCCGGGGAAATGGTCAATTTTCCCGGGTTGATTTATTTTCTCCATGTTTGGATGTGGATTGACTTCGGGAAAGTTTTCACGAGGGACTTACCATTTTCTCCATTTTCTCCATTTTCCTAGGGAAAATTTCCCTTGGGGGGCTAAGGGAAATTTTTCCCATGAAAAACTTCCCATGGGAAATTTCCCTGGGAAAAATTTTCCTGGGGTTCCTACCAAACACTCCCTTGGTAAAAGTTGAAATATCCATGAAAATAGTTTATTAACTTTTGTTAGGCAAATCAATTTGATTCCAAAAGAAAAATCTGAAATTTTTTATGCAGTTAGCTATCCTAAAATTATCCAAATTGGTGAAATTCATGTTCAAGTTTACTTGATCAATTCGTTATTCAACTTAGATTTATCCCATGAACATTTTTATTTATTTGATTTCAATCTTAGAGTTAAACGCTTTTGATTGTTAGAAGTAACTAGTTAAACAAAGCACTTGAAAATTGGATTGCTTAGCAATTGAGCAGAGGACTAAAGGAGTTGTTTAGTGTATTGTTAGGAGAGTCTTTGAGGATACCGGGTCCTATTCTAAATTATACTTTCTTTTTTTTTTTGAATTCGGGTAAAAGAGAATTACAAAGGAACTTAGGAAACCCTTCTCCCAAGGCGTCTTCCTAAGTTGTCATGAAACAAAATAAAAGAAAACTCAGATGACGGGCTAAGACTCCAAACATCTAGGTTTTGAGTGGAGTGCCCCTTGTTTGCTAGCCAGTCTGCCGTTATATTGACTTCCCTAAAAATATATTTAACTAAAACATCCTGGAACATTTGAAGATACATCTTAATATCTCTAATAGTCATATCAATCTGCCCATTCTAAATTATACATATTAAGAGTGTTCAAACCTAATTTTAAGGTACCTTAAATTATGTGGCTAAAAATCACCAAATAGCACCCTGATAGTTGTCGATAAAAATCTATCTTATTTAGATGCTATTGTTTTTGAATTTTGAGGATAGAAAATTATGCTTACTAAAATGTCCCTATTTATTCTTCTTTATATGACTGAACCTCAATAACAATCACCATCTTTTTTCTCCACCCTCTCACTCTTCCACCTCTATGAGGTCACTTTCATTACAAAGCCCAACTTCAAGTTGCCATGCATTTTATGTAGTAATTAACTATTAGGGCTTACTTCTCAAATTCCACTAAAACAATTAATTAAATATTAGGGGAAAAAACATATTGAAAGGTAATTAATCTCGATAATAGAGACTGATAGATCTATAGTGAAATACTAGTAGGGTTCTACGACTTCCATACATTTTTCTTTTTTAATCTACTTTACGTAGACATGTTTGGGATCCGAGTATGTTGACTTTGGATATCAAACTATGGGGTCAGCAAAAGTTTGGAGTTCGACAATGTGCTTGGTTTCATAAATTTGGCTTTTTTTGTTTGTTTGGCTAAAAGTCAACTACAAACTACTCCTCCGCCCGTAAATAAGTGTCAAATTTTCTAACTACCTTGTCCATTTTTATTTGTCAATTTTACAATTCCAATAATTGAAATACCTAAATTACCGTTAATTAAGGCATTTGATTTGATTTTATTTTTTTAAATTTTCTTTTATTTCTCTCTCTTCATCAAAATTATTGATAAAAGGAGTGAAAGGTTATTTTTGTCCATTCTCAAACTTTTTGCTCTTTTTTCAATATGCATTGGGCTTGGAAAGTTAGTTAATTTGTCATTCAAAAAGGGACGGAGGGAGTAGAATTTAAGTTTCAAATAAAATAAAAATCAATATATAAAATTATGACCCTAATTTGACTAAGTACTCATATTTGTTCAATAAAGTAATAAAAAAAAAGAAGTAACACATATGAACGGAAATCTTCTCCTTTTTTATTTAAAAGAATTATCTAATTTCTTCGTCCTTTTTATTTGTTAAATTAATTAATATTTGTAGTTCCAACAATCATAATACATATTCTAACTCTAATATAAATTGAAAACTTATAGTGATTGTCAATCATCACAATTGCCACAACTAAAATGAATCTCATCTATACATATGTCAAACTTTATCTTGGTCGTTCATTTTTTCATATACAGCCGAGAAGAGGAAACACCAAACTGTAAATAGCAGGTATGACTCATCAACCTCACAATTTACAACATTTTACCAAGGAGGAAAGGTTAGATGATGGAAATGGTTACCACTTGGCCACCATCACCTCGGTATATATATGTATATATGTATGTACGTATGTAGATAGTTATGTATATGTATGTACGTATGTAGGTAGTTATGTATACAATGCCTTAGCCCTTTTCAAACCACGAACATTACTATAAACTCCTCCATTACATACCTATTATTCGAAAATGATAAACATCTTGACACAAGACGACTCTTAACCATCTTGCATTTTTTCTAAATCACTAATAAAGTGAAATGTAAGTGTATTTAAATCATTCTAAAGGTATGTTTTATCATTTTCAGGGTTATTACAACTTTTAAATAATTTAAAAATAATTATTTATTAATGTTTATTTCATAAATATAAAACTATGTATAAAATGGGGATTTTCTACAATGATTGATAAAATTAGGCTATTATTATATTTTTCACCTACCTAATAAGTATTATATTATTATAATTGATAAATATATATAATTATTAAAAAAATATTAATAAAATTACAAAAATGTGAAATATGAATAACTCAAGATGGTTAAGAACCATCTTGAGTCAAGATGGTTATCATGGTCCTTATTTATTATGGGTCTATGCAATCAACTATTATTAACATTTTTTTGTGATGATATGAGTTTTACCCCCAAGACATTTTTTAAGATCTTACGCTTTACCAAATTAGTATTTTTTATGATTTTGCACAATAATGTTTTTGATAGTAAGTATTAATTATCAGCTATAAGAAATTTTGGATGTATTGGCTACGCCAATGAGCACAAATGATATCCTAATCGAGTCCACCTCACCCATTAAACATATGTAGACGTTCTTTGAAATGTAAAAAGTAATAAATTTTTACGCAATTTATAATTATGTCATTTCAATTTAATAGATAATAATAAGGTTTAAGTATCTTGTCTCAACCAAGTCTGCGACATGGCTTTGTCATGAGATAAAGTGCGGGCCTAAATGGGAAGGATCTTGGATTTGGAAGCTTGATATCCAACCAAAGCTAAAAAAATTTCTCTGGTTGATTTTTCATAATGGTCTTCCATTTAGAGGGAATTTAATGCGTAGGGGTATCAACTTAGACCCCTCATGTCCTATTTGCCTCCAAGATCTGGAGACTGATTGTCATTTGTTATGTTAGTGCCATTTCACAAAAAAAGTGTGGGATATTGCAAAATCCCATAGATGGCTATCATCTGCTGTCATTTGCCCTACAGACAGTAATGGTAGCATTTTACTACAATCTCTCAAAAATTCCCTTCCATCCAATGAGGCTTTGAGGGCCTTCTACCTCATCTAGAGCATCTGGAAGAAGCGTAATGATTGCCTCTTCAACAACTCTGTCTTCAACGCCACAAGAGTCATCATCCGAGCCAAAAGAAGTTTTGCATAATGGCGAGCAAGAAGCAGATTCTCTTACTAGGATCAACATCTTAATCAGTATCAACATTCTAGATCTCAGGTGCCACGCCGTCAAAATATTGTTCGTGAAGGGTCGAAACAGCCACGCTACGGTTGGGTGAAGTTGAACTTTGATGGCTCCCTAAACCATCAAGGCTCAGCAATAGGATTCGTCATTCGTGATCACCATGGTCGTCTTCGAAAAGTCGGTGCTATGCCAGTTACTTCACACTCCATTCTGTTGACAGAAGCCATGGCTCTCCGTTTTGATCTTCAACAAGCTATTTTGGAAGGCTTCTCAAGAATTCAGATTGAAGGTGATAGTCTTATTCTCATCCAGGCTATCCAAGGGATCATCCACACATCTTGGCATATTGATATAATTGTTAGAGATATCAAACACTTAATCAAGTAGTTGGAAGATTCTACTATTTGCCACATCTACCGAGAAACAAACTCATCGACAGATTGGATGGCTAATCTAGGGCATTCTTTACACTCTGTCGGTCTTTGGATATGTAGCCCTGCGGCGAACTTTTCTTTTATTATTCGTGCAGATAACTTAGGGAGATGCCTTGATAGAAGGGTCCCCTAAGTTCTAGTTGTTTCTTGTTTACCCGAGGTAAAAAAAAAAAAAAAGTATCTTGTCTCAAGACTCATATCATTTTCACTATCTTTTTAATTATTGAAAGTCTTAAAAGACAGAGAATTTGCATACAGATGTTATGAAGACCTGCAAAATGAGAACACGATAACAAAAAGAGAGACAACAAACAAACAAGACACGTAATTTGTCTTAACGTGATACAAGCAAGTGTTCAAAATACAACATCAAACTCTACAAGACTGTAAAAACTGTTTTAAAATATTCAATATTATAGTATGCCTGAATAATATAATTATCAAGATAAAAAATAACAACCAAAACATCTCCTTTGAATATCATAAACTCACTTTTGTCATAATATTGGCTCACTGACAACTAATTTCTGTGCCAAACTTTGCACTATCACTACTAAATTTAATTAATTAGGTCCTCTGAAAATTCTCTGTATTTACAACTTCACCCCCTCCCACTTTATTTTTTAATTGTTTGTTCAAGTTCTCATCATCCTAAAAGCCAATTCCTGAAGCTCACCCATGTGCATGTCCATGTCAGTATGAGACCTCTGCCCAATTAGCCCCTCAGCTTTGGTGTGAATTACAGCTCCAAGCTCCTGCATTGCCATCACCATGGACATCCCTTCTTCACCAATGATGCTTTGCTGCTGCTGCTGCTGATCAATTGATTCCAGTGAACTCTGTGGTGATATTGGATTCATAAAACAACTGCTATCATCATTACTAATAACAACATTGTTGTTACTATTATTTACTGCTACTTGTGATACTCCTGTTGAGCTGCTGTGGTAATTCTGAAAAATTACTGGTGTCTGCATATTATTGTAGGGATTATGAGTATTTATCACTCCTCCTTGCCATGGGTTAACTTCCAGATTGCTGCTTGCTATTTGTGCCTTCATTTCCATCAATTGTGCTTGCAAATATGCTACCTGCAGTAACCATCCAAACACAAAATAAATAAATAATAAGGCTAAGATTAATACATATTTGCAAATTAAATATGTTTTATAGACTAATTAAAACTTGAAGTGTTTTGAATTTACTACCCTAAAGTTTGCGTCATTCATTTTCCAACTTCAATATTATAAAGTTTTATATTTACTTACTTTGGGGTTTGCATGATATATTTTTAGAACTTTTTAGAGCTTATTAAGAGAATGCCATTAGTTTCCTAAAAAAGTTTTGAGAGACATCTTATTAATACATAAAAATATACATTTTCTGTGAATATTTCCTTTCAAAAACTCCAGAATAGTGACATCTACCTTACAAATTTACCACAAGTAAGTAAATATATACATTCAAAATACGGGGGTGCACAAAATAAATGTTAGAAACTTAAATGTAGATAAAGAAAAAGAATCTAGCTAATAATTTGAAAATCAGTTTCTCAATGAAAATAAATTTTAAAAAAAACTACCACCATTCTTTATTAATTGTCATTTTTAAGTTTTGGAAATGATATATTATCAAAATTATTTATATTTTGGTGATATAATTATACTGGGAACTATTAAAATAGGAGTCAAATTTGGAAGAAAAGTTATACACCCATAAATATTGTGAAAAATAAAAAATAAGTTGAAGGGACTAATGGAATAAGCAGGTGGTAAGTTAAAATTTGGAAATCTGATCTCGTACCTGGTGTTGTAAGGCGAAGATGTGAGCGACGCAGCCATAGACGGGGTTGCGGATTCTGGCCTGGGCTTCGTATGCGATGGTGACCACCGCCTCACTCCGGTGTTGGACCGGGATATGGTGGAGGAGTTTGGACACATTGCTTGCCCCAAACACCTTGTGGATGGCTGCGAACCGGGCCGGGCCTTGCTCCGTCCTGAAGTACGGCCCAAATACGCACTCCGGGGCGCATTTCCGCCGCAGGAACTTGCACGCTCCACACGGCGATGGGGACTGGGACTGGGACTGGGACCCACATCCTGCCATCACTGATTGATTCTGGTTGTGCAAGTAGTAGTAGTATAAGGCAATCAAGCACACGGGGGGACTAGGAAATGGTGCAAAATATAATTCAAGAAATTGGGACGTTGGACTTTTGGAGGGTTGAGGGGGACTTAAAAATCTTATGAGTTATGACACTTATGAGCATGGGTCATAATTAGTGACATGATGAAGGCCATTTATATATCCTTTGAAAAGTAGGGCTACCAGGGTCCCTTCTTGCATGGTTCTAGGGGAACATTTTGTAATGGTACCTTCTATAAATATTCCCAAGAGCCAAGTTGTGGCTCTCCTATCAAGGGCCTTGTTGTTTTGTGCGATGTGGTGCCACAACTCACCAATTATTCAATATTCTTTCAAATATTAATATATCATACAATACTTTATTATAATCATCATCAATATATCTCCTTACTTTTCTCTTTTCATTTCTCCTCTCTATTTTTCATATTCTCTCTCCTTACTTACCATATCACTCACAATTTCTACAAAGTCCACCATATCATTCCACACCACACCGCATCTTTCACAATTTCACCGCATTACACCATTTCCGTATATAAACAACCGTACAAAAGAACAGGGCCTAAGAAATGGTAATCAAGTGGTAAATACCATATCTTCAAACCTTTTCACTAAAGTTTAAGTTTTGGTAGAAATAAAATTTTCTAATTAAATGAAAATTGTGGAGTTGATGAATCATATTTATCATGATACTTTGATATCCCCACCCCCAACATATACAACTTGTGATTATCTTTGACATTAGTACCTAGTAAATAGGCCAAATTTAATTCTCCCAACTTATCCTAACTAATCCAAATTTATACAAACATATCCAAATCTAACACAATTCCCAAAAACAAATACCCGATCTAAAAGCATAATTCCAAAAAAAAAAAACATAATTTATCCCAACTTATCCCAACTTATCCATCCAAATCTGATAATAATCTAACAAAAAAAACAGGGCTTAAAGAATAGGCCCTCAATTGTGATTATCTTTGACATTAGTACCTAGTAAATAGGCCAAATTTACCTGAAATAAAATTAAAAAAGAAAACAAATTGTTCTCCCCCATAATGTACTATGACCATGCTCTTAGGGCCCGTATTTGTGTAATTCCTTTGCACTCAACTATATTGACTATATTGACATCCACATTTATATCCATTCAGTTATAAATTAGACTTTTTTAAATGGACTAAATCCTTGTTTTTTTGTTAGGTTGAATATAACTCTCCCAACTTATCTTAACTTATCCAAATTTATACGAACATATCCAAACCTAACACAATTCCCAAAAAAAAAACCCAATCTAAAAGCATAATTCCCAAAAAAAAATCATAACTTTCGTAACTTATCCCTACTTATCCTAACTTATCCATCCAAATCTGATAATAATCTAATCAAAAAACAGGGCCTAAAGAATAGGCCCTCACTTCTTACTCCCATCATGTCTTAATGTTTATTGTTATAAAATAGGAGGATGTTAATAAATTTAGACCTTGTTCTTTGATTAGGTTGGATATAACTCTCCCAACATATATCCTAACTTATCCAAACCTAACACAATTCCCCAGAAAAGCATTCACTCTAAGAGCATCCGCAATGGTGAGTTTAAATTCGACTCACTGCTGACATGACATGAGATGAGAATGAAATGAAGTCGTGTAGGACATTTTAATGATGAGAATGAGACTCGTTTCGCGAAAATCTCGTCGTTAGTCTCGCGAGACGAGTTTGAAAGCGAGTTTAACATACTAATATTTTAATCATATTTTTCCTCTCTCCCCTCATCCACATCATTTTTTATCAATATAACCAAATTAATTATATTATTAAGTAGGACCCACTTAAATTTTTTAATTAATATGAGTCAAAATCATGCTTACCATTAGAAAGCTAATTAAATAAAGGGATATAAATTTTGACTCTCTTGGTAGGGGTCCACGGATTCCACGCCATCCAATTATCCAAACTCAAACTCACTATTGCGGGTGCTCCATAATTCCCAAAAAAAACATCCTAACTTATCCTAACTTATCCATCTAAACCTGAAAATGACCTTAATATTAATAGATAATAAGAAATAGAGGAAATACTTTTTAATTATAAATTTAACTAAATTTAGTTCAAATGAATGATGAAATCACTTAGGTAATAATTGGTTAGAAAGATTTCACAATAAGAGATGAAATTAAACTCGATAACAGTAAATTTGAAGGATCTTAATGTAGAATTTTTGTTCAATCAAAATAGGTGAACGGTCTACCAAAAAACATAAACATAGTTATTAAAATCCCAATCCTAATCTACGATCATCCGATTTTATGATTCAAAATCCTCATGCGAATCTACTATCTACATTCTGATCCACGATCCTACATGGGTTAATTCCGATCCTAACTACCCCATGGATCCGAGTTAGGATCCCGATTTTAACAACCTCGCCAAAAAATGACAAAATAGGACCTATGCTTTATATATTTTGCTAGAGAAAAAAGTAAGATAACAGCGGAAGCGAAATAATAAATTGAGATGACGGAAAATACGACAAAATTCAGAAATAATAAGGCTTTGTTGTTTTCTACATGGTAGGTTGCGGTGCGGTACCACACTGCACTGCAGGTACTTTTTAATTTTTACCACACTTCATCACATTTTACCACACTTCATCACATTTTACCACAATCATTTCCAATATATTTTTTTACTTTTCTCTCTCCGCACTTTTCTCCTCTATTTTTCAGATTTTCTCTACTCATCTACCATATCTACCACAAAACTCTTACTACACTTTTTCAAATTTCACCGCACTGCACCATTACCATACCGCACCAACCGTATAAAAAAAAAATAGAACCTAAATAACAATAGGTCGTTTAACAAGCATCCATATTCCATATTAATTATACGTTCTCTTATCATAATATAGACGAAATGTAAATATCAGTTAAGAAAGAAACACTGAACATAAATAATCTAATGTTCAGGACTACCGGACAAATGCATGCTATTCTTTAATTTCTTCTTAAACCCAAATAAACGATTATGTATATCTATTGATTATTTTTTTTCCCTTTTCTTTTACATGCTTTTGTCAATTTGCTTGAGTTTTAACTTATAAAAAAGAATTGATATACAGTATTGAAAGTAACGACTTAGTTGGACTGGTCAAATGACTTGATTTGGTTACACTGCATGCATACATCAGCACGTAATACAAAGGTATGGGGTTAATTAATTAATCAAGTGTTAGTATATTTGGTAACCTCATCAAATAGCATTGCTTAAAGGGGATTAATTAACAAGTAATGAATTGGAATAATTAGTATTTTAATACTGCAAGTTTGATTTTAGAAGGTGTCCCTTCGTTTTTCCGCCGAACGCCGCACCTTTGAAAATTGCTCTCATTTTTGTTTCGTTTCATTTGATTTGATTGCTTTCTTTTAAAGGAGTGCAATTAGCCAACGTCCACCTCCAGGTTTCTATCTAATTATTATAATCTTATTATGAAATTAATTATTTAGTACAAATATTTGGTCAATATGACTTTTGACACTAATTTTTTTTAAGTTATAATCATTACAAATATAAGGGATTTAGCATTTGTTAACTATGCCAACCAGTATAAATATGCCCTAATTATATCAACCCTATTTGTTAGATATATTTTACATTTTTTTAAAAAATTGAAAAATCATATATATATATATATATATATATATATATATATATATTCATGAAATGTATATGTAATATTGTTTCTGTAGAATCCAATCACATCTCTATTCAATTGTATGTAAGAGTATAATTTTCACATTACGGCAAGACAGTTAACAAATATGTTAGGAGAGGCTAATATCATCTTCATTATCATTATTAGTGTAATTAATTTATCTTTTTGGTTAAACTAATGGCATTGCTTTCCCAAAGTAGGGTCCAATTGTTTGTTGGTGGACTGTGAACCTTTTGACCACAACAGAAAGAAGCGTGTTTTGATGATACAGTGCTGTAATCTCTTGCACTTGAGTTGATCCAACTTAAGAAATTAGAACTTATAAGAGGCATGTGAACTGAAACCACCTAGATTAGCTTAACTTATGGACCTATTTATCCTTATTCAGTTTTTATTCGATCTAAGTTGAACTATAGATTGAGCTATCTAAATCCAACATGTTTTGCAATTAACCCAAGACCATGTTCTTTTGTATGGTGTAATGTGGTGCTGTACAACAATTCATCATATTATTCTTCCACACTTTAGTACTTTACCATATCATACCACATTTTACAATAATCATTATCAATATATTTCCTCGCTTTTCTCCTCTACTTTTCACATTCTCTCTCTCCTCACCTATCATATAAATCACATTTTCCACAAAATTTACCTTACCATTCTACACTTTACCGCACTATTTCCCCATCAATCCAACCATACAAAAGAACAAGGCCTAAGTTTCTCATTAATAGTCTAAAATTTTCAGAAACGAAATCGCATGTTGCTGTGATGTTGCCAGGCGTCATAGTTATATCTGTTTTATGGAGATGTAAGAATGAAGGAAAAACTACCCTATATTTATCGAATTGAGTATGTAACGTACGTTTCAAGTTAACGGTTTATATATTTCGTCAGCTTAAACAAAGGAAATTGGCTTCATGTTCCACAAAGAGGTCCAACATAAATAATATAAGCTGGTAATAGTTGTTGTCAGTTGTCTCTGATGATCTCAAACCTCTTGATAGATTTGGAATTAAATACATAATAGATTGTATATGTTACACACATGGCATACGTGATACTGATACATGCAAAACTATATATATTAACTATTAAGAGGACACAAAGATACTGTCTGACGTCTAATAGATATGACATGACCATTTGCATTAAAATTAAGAATTAAGGCCCCATTCTTTTATATGGCACCGTACTTTGCAATATCACAAGTTACCACAACTCACCACAACTTACCACAATCCACCACAATTTACCACAATCTTTTTTTTAATTAATATATTTCAACACCTACTTTTTAATTTCCACAACTAACCGCAACTTACAGCACTCTACCACACCGCAGCGGTACCGTATAAAAAAATTGGGCCTAAGAGCTCCAACGACAACTGATATATATATATTATAAAGATTTCAAAAGTGCAAAAAACAACTTAGAATTCAATACACCCCCCGAAACAGGATTTGGCTAGTTAAGTTGACATAAACTCGAATGGACCACCTTTCTGTATATATATTTTTTCAGAAGGTTAACTAGGCGCACCCACGCACATCGTAGGGCTAACTACCAACAAGCTCTACAAGCCAGTAATAAGTACCAGCTCGCTGAAAAATTGCTGCCACAAAATAGAAAATACAAAATGGCTGGCAATATCATTGTGTTCCCAGCTCAAGTAGATTCAGTAATGGGTGACACTTCAGGAAGGCTGTAAAACAAGGATAAAGATCTCCCAGCTTACCCCCAAAATGAGACCTTCATCTCTCAAAACCCAAAACAATGGAGGACACCCTCAACTCTGTTAAACAAGATGACCCCAGTGTCTTCGTAACTCGAAATAGAACGTAAAACAGACTGTACAGGGTGGCAGCATTCAACCGATCGTTATCATTAAGCAGTCGAGCAGCTACCTCTTGTAGTGAAATCTCACCTTCAACAAGAACTGCATCTTAACCTGTCACGTCATTCACTAGCCCCATCAATACATACACCATAAAAATTTAACCCACACTAATGTCTTCGTTTTTCTATATGCAGAGTCTGGATAGTTGGGAAAAAAAAAAATCAACTTAGATTGTCATCGACTAAAGTAAACTGTTTCTTCGTTTAACCGCCTCTGCTTCTTTTCCATGAGTAGTAGGTAGCAAACGCTTTTCAAATCTTGGACCAATTGAAACCAGTCTCTCTAAATTACAAAATTTAGAGATGAGACGGTTACATCCAACCCCTCCATACCTCACCCTAGGCAGGATTTCGGAGTATAGGTTTTGGTTTTTGTCATGTCTTCATTTTTGGGTGGGATCTTTTTTCTCTTTTTAAATACAAACTTACTCCAAATAGGCCAAAGTGTAGCAACACGAATCAAGACATTGGAAAGGACACTGCTAAAGAAGTGGGAGGACTTACCTGAGCTGTGTCGTAGACAATGTACTCATTGTACATGAGTTCAGATGTTTTCACTTTGGAGTTCACTGGTTTTCCACAAGGGACTACCACCTCATCCCTCCACTTCTCAAATCCGGCGTCGTCAGGTACTTTCTTACCAAGTCCTTTGGTTGAGTGCTTTCCTCTTGGGGGCTTTTCCATGTACTACAATTCGGTACACACATGAAGATTTAGCAGGAATTTCCATACATCTTAAAGAGACATGCAGAGATTGCAGCATTTCAATATTTCAGTAAAAAGCTTTTCAAAATGTATCCTCGAAACATCAAGGTTTGGCAAGGCTTAAATGGGATACCGCATCAATCGGTTTCTATTAGGCTCTGTTCTTTGGACGGGTAACCCATTTACCCAACTCAATCCAAATTTACTCATATTTTCTAACACTCAAGTTTTCAAGTTTTACTTGAACTTATCAACCTTGCCTTACCCCTTTAAACAGATATCCAATTTTGAGTTTGGATTGGGTGATTAAGCAGGGGCAGAATCCTGTAGGTGCAAGAGAAAGCTACATTTTTTAAGAATTGTGATGTTCGCCTCACCTGGGCTCGCCTGAGCTCATGAACTTGTCCCAGAGCAACTTCACTCAGCAGCATTAAACCCACAGGATTTTTCCTGTCTGTGAAGCAGTACTGTGCACTCTTGCTCACAAGGTCAGCAAAGTAAACCCCTTTACCAAACTGCGAAAATCAATAATTCCAAATCACAATGACGCAATACTGTTGTTCATCCTAGACAATGGAAACGTAGCTTATATATGGGAAAACAGATGGTAAAGATGACAAATTTTACCATGTACCCAGTAGCTGGAGCCTCAGGTGGAGCTATCCTCAGCCCTTGGCTAAGAATACCCACAAAGTTTGTCAGCCGGGAACCTGCAGGGGAATATTCAGCATTAAAACCTTCGATTCCGGCTCTAAACAACAATAAAACACACGTCAAAAAGTTAACAGACGACAATGCCAAAGCCAAGATTACCATGCCAGAGGAGCATTCTATTGCCCAGCTTATCCCGATGAGGTTTATACTTATCGAACTCTCCAGGCCTCTCCAGTGCGAAAACTTCTTCCAATTCAAGGCTCCATTCCTGATGTGGGTTTTACAAAATAAGCAGAAAGAATAGATGACAAAGCTTGTGAAGAAATGAAACTTGACAATGATTTGGTCATAATCTTAACCCACCGTGTGAGTAGGAGCATGAGTCGTGAGAAGATACTTCTCTATCAAACGATATTCATCACTATCATGAGGTAAGGGAGCAATATCACAACAGAGCTTCTTATACTTGTCATCCAGAGAGTCGCCACTATCGGCATCAAAGCCGACTAGTCTAGAAGCTATTTCAATGTCCTGGAGAGCTTCTAGCATTTTCACCTATTGAGAGATCCATAAAAAAGCAAGTTAAAGTGAAGGTCAAGAAAGATAGAAAACGAAGAAATGTTCAATGATTGAAATCATACCTTTGACTTGAAATCATCCTCATCTCTAATTACATGAGGGTGGATAGATGGTATCACAGTGAAGAACCTATTACTGGCATCAACAATCAGGCTCTCTCTGATGGAAGGTTGAAGATCAGCATTCCCCAATAAATTTTGTATCTGTGTTAAGGCCTCAAACCCTAAAAAATCAAGGTGGTTGAAAAGATTGTATATAAGCAACTTAAGTAATTGTCAAGGAAGTCAATGAAAAGATACACTGCACCATTTTCAGGTTTTAGCATCAGTTTACATTGGTGACATACCTTTCTGGATATTGCTCTTGCTCAGTTTCCCAAGAGGCATTTCAGACAAGTTAATTTCAAACTCCAACATGGCAGCTCTGTAAGAATGGGTCAAACTCATGTAAATTTAGGGATTAAAAAAAAAAGTAGACATAAAAGTGCTTACAATATCAACTAACCTGTATGTTTCGACATTGAACAGCATCTTAATCAACTCTTTTAGAGGCGGAGCTAGTTGACTATTTTCATCATCCGGATTTTTCTTTGGAGCCTGCCTATTCACTCCATAATCCTACAATGTTATAAGTGCAAAATTATTCAAGGTAACAGTTCAGAATACACTATGATTTAGGAAGATACAACAGGAGATAGGAAATAAAAAGCAGTACAATTTCAAGGGGGAAGAACCGGCCGGGATGCTTCTGGAAATTCTGTTTGTGTACCCAAGCCTCCCATGGATTCCCAGTTTTATCAAGAAATAGCCGTTTGAATTCCTCAATTGCATCTTCCTTTGACATCTCCTCAAGCTTTTGGCTTCCAATTTTCTCATTTCCAACTCGGCCCCATTTTCGGAAAACATAGCATTCTTTACTTTTGTCCTCTTGAATTATCTGAAGGATATAGTAACTTCACAGAGCATTTTGAAAAACAGGGAAAAGGCAATCAGGTAAGGTTCAATCTACAGCCAGCATACAATAACAACAACAAACGCTCAGGAAAAACATGTTTGGGAGCGGTTTGGGGGATCCAGATGTAGCCAGCACAAAAAATGAAAACGAAAGATCACTAAGACGCTTTATCATAAGATAAGGTTATCATAGGCCAACAAATAGGGGTCTCATAGGCCAAGAAATATCACTTCAACATATAAATGTGTCGACTGACTATGAAAACCTCACAAATGAAAGAATTACTAATCCGCTTAATCCTGAAAAATGAAATTACCAACCTGTTGATACCAGATGACAGGTCAGACATGTTTAGTGTAGTGTTATAGATGTTAATTCCATCCTCAAGTATGTGACCGGAATCTTGAAGCCCAGAAGCTTCATGAACAGCACTTCGCCCTTTAACTTTGACAGTCACTGTGCCAGACGATTCCCCGGTAGACTCAATTTTGTAGAGATTAAATGGAAGCTTCTTCTGCCTTTTGATAGAATCAATGAGATAATCTTCTCTAACAATTGGAATTTTCATCCTCCTGTCCAGGTAATCCCAACATATAAGTGATGCAGCAGTTCAGGAGGTGCAGCAAGCCAAGAGAAAATTACAATTTTGTAGAGTCGAAATTTACCTCGCCTTTTTCTTCTCAGCATTTTGATCCCCGGTGCCTTCACCCATAACCAAGCAATTTGTATCTGCAACATAAGCAGCAAGCACCTAAAATCATGTTGCATAATAACATAAAAGAGCAACTTACAATATCGGCCCTAAAAGATGGACCAAACCTTTCTTGACCTTGGGATGAACCTGCCCACCAGCCTCTTCGAGTTTTGTTTTGTACTCCTCCTGTACAATACTCAGAAAAAATCAGCTCTCTAATACATGCTGATAAAGAATCATACTAACAGTGCAAGGAAAACTATAGCTATATACCTATATTGACACTAATATGCAAAATTCTCAGAAACAAGCATGAAACTTAGAAAATGTAAGTAAAAAGGCGTACCAATGATTCCTTGGGTAATCCCACAATGGCAACTCGAAGATCACCCAACTTTTCATCATTTGAAGACTTAAGCTGGCCATTATTAGCTTGATTTCCACCGGACAAGCCGGGCGACGAAACTGGTACTATCCTAACTGGTTTGGTTGCCTTTTGTGACTTAAACCACTGTTGCACACTCAATTTTGCAATGGTTACAGTCTGAAAATCAACCATAAGGTCAAACAAAGGCTAAAGAGTACCTTAAGTAGATATTGGTTATCTGTGTTTTCTGGGATTTTCCACTTCCCTGTAATCCGTTCAGGCTGAGGAGTCGAGTAAGAACATTTACTCCATTCTGAGAGATACCCATGGCATTTATATGTGCCTCCAGAATAATAAAGATGACCAGAGCACATAGGACATGTTTTTGGTGCTCCAAACATCATTCCATCCGCACTATCATAAAAGTCAAGGAAATAATGAATATATTCAGCTCAAGTGAAAACATTCATTCTTATGAACAAAAACAAAACCTATTAAAGCACCAAAAAATATGACAAGAAACTCACCAACGGTCCCTTAAACCAAGCTCTGAACCTGATGTGCCTTGATCATTGGCTTCAAGCATCTGCCGCAGCTCTGCATTTGAGACATATTTCTTCAGATCATCTTTCAAAGCCCATAATGCTTTGGTCTGAGCTTCTAGTTTACTCTCCAAAGATTTTTCAACCCCCGTCTCATGAGAGGTGCACTTCTTTACTGCCATATCAGGATCAGTCTTTGCAATTTTGTTATGCTGCTCTCTATCATCAGCATTTTTCCGCTTGGCTTGGCCCCTAGCTTTAGATTCATTCAAAGACTCCCCATTACTCTTTGTCCCTAGAAAAAGCAACAACTAATTACATTCAATTTACAAAATCTCATAACACAGACTCGACATTTGATGGGGGCCACCAATGTTAGCGCCAAATATATCATTACCTGTAGAAGTAGGTGCTTTTCCTTTAACTGCAGCACGGAGTGTACCTTGATCTGAAGATGGAATGCTGTCCCATCCAGATAATTTCTCGACCATAGTTGAAGGAAAAAGCTCTAGGAAACAACTGGCATGATGCCAAGCCATGCCTTTAGGACCTTGGCCCTCAATCTTAGAAGAAATTCGAGGCTGTTGAGCAGTAGACAATAAAACAATGAGTATATCCTTCCAACCAAACCAGGTTTTATGGGCAATTAGCAAAATAAAGCCGATATTTCATCAGTTCAAGTATTAGACGTCATTTCAACCCTTCATTATGGGCGAAAGAAATTAGTTTCCCCTTCAAGCTTTACAAATGTCATTAGGCATTAGCTACACGCCCATAACATTCTTTATAGTTTGTTGACAACTGTATTTGTCAATCTTCATTGCCAAAAAATATCTTCACCAAATGGGTGCTAAACTAGCTTAGCACCACTCGAATGTTAACAGAATTGTAGTCAATATATTTCAGGCACAACCAAAGTTGTTAAATCAGGATCCTAATTCGGATCCATGGGGTAGTTAGGATCGGAATTAGCCCACGTAGGATCGTGGATCGTAAAGTAGATAGTAGAATCGCATCGAGGATTTTGGATCATAAAATCGTAGATCGCAGATCATGATCGGGATTTTAATAACTACGGGCACAACCCTAACGTTTGAATCTATTAGTGGGAATGAGAAGAGACAACCCACCTACTCAAGCAAGATACAACTCTAAGCACAAAAA
This sequence comes from Portulaca oleracea, assembly GCA_029582165.1. Taxonomy (NCBI): domain Eukaryota; kingdom Viridiplantae; phylum Streptophyta; class Magnoliopsida; order Caryophyllales; family Portulacaceae; genus Portulaca; species Portulaca oleracea. The sequence goes on along the minus strand of CM055869.1, from coordinate 13,802,744 downwards.
AAGGGTATCTAACTGTAACTGATATTGCATTGCAATTAGATATATAGATACACCAATCTCATTGCAATCAGTAACATTTCTATTACCAACACAAGAACATAATCTTCAACCTTACAAAACACAGTTGAAAGTCATACTTAATGCTTTCATTGACCAGGGCAATTTATACTCAAATTGGACTATCATCTTCTTCTGCCTATAGGTTGAGAATTCAAATCTTCCCAACATTGCAATAGAGATATGATATCATTCAATAAATACACACTCGCCAATGAACACATTTCATTTTATCCACATAAATTCTATTGATGGGAGGCTGAATGTTTGAACAGTAGAGAAAATCCATGTGACATTGACAACATATGAAAATGCAAAATAAGAGAACTAGAGAAACATGCACCTCTCCTTTCATTATCTTTTTGCTGCAATGCTTGCATGTAGCACGAGAAGTTTGTGACAGTTCGATACCCTGTGCTACAGGAACAGATGCAGGAGAAGCCGCACCAGAGTTACTACTTGCCATTCCATTGCCATCTACATACTTTCTTATTTTCTGTTGATCTTCCCATCTAAGTGACTCAATGCCTTCTACATCATCAATGCTACAAGATGAAGAGGTACATTTCAAATTAGTGAGGAATACTTGCACAATCTCTGATAAGGAAATAGGTTACTAAGCTATAGACAGATGGAATACATACAGTTTAATCTGATTCGCTTTCTTCATGATGCAGGCAGCATGGTGCCACATCTGTAGGAAGAATATAAAGTAAAGCACATAAAAATTAAAACCAAAATGATATCAGGATACGAACCAAAACATTGTACACAAAATTTTCGCATGAGCTGTGGAAATTTCACAACTTAAAGTCGAGACAATAGAAATGAAGCTCTCAGGGATCAGGATTAGGAATGACAAGTCTCATAACTAAAACCCACAAAATTTTCATATATTGTGGCATAAAAATAGCTGAACAATGTCAAAAGAGGCAGCATTGAAACTAGCCTGTTATATCCAATGTGGATTGATTGAGGAGTTTGACAACACTTAGCATGCATGAGTTGAGTTGATTAAGGCTTATTTAGAACAAAGTTCATCAAAACTTTGTCAACAACATACTATCACATAAAACATTCTGGCACAAGAATTTCAGTCATTTTCACTTTGCACTCCAGAAACTGCTCCTTTTCCAAGACATACCCCCTCCCTAACCCTAATCCAAAATGGGAAATTTCAATTGTTAGTTAGGATTCAGAAAGAAAAAAGGGCATCAATTCAAAAGTGAACACAACCACATTACAGTAAAACTGCAAACTACCCACCAACATACTCGGGAATTGCACATTACACTGTTCATGATTAACCCTAGATAACTTATTACTAGAGAGAAATCGGTGGAAAAGGAGGCAAGTAAAGAGCGAAATTGGGAGAGAGTTAAATTGTGGAAAAGAGAAAAGCAAAGAGGGAGGGAGATTACAGGCATGAAGCCGTCGAACTGGGAAGACTGAACCATTTTACCGAGACGAAGGGCTTCTTTGTTGATGTTATTCTTGCAAGTCCTGCAAGAAGCCCTCGCAGACTTGGCATACTCAGCCTTCCATGGCTTCGGAGGGGTCGCCATTTCGGTCTCCTCTGATAAAAAAAAGGCGCGCTCTTTTTCACACAACCGCCACTACAAACAACAACAAGAAGACGAAGAAGAAGAAGAAGAAGAAGAAGAAGAAGAAGAAGAAGAATTTATGGAGAAATGGAGGATGATGGCAGTTGCTCTGTACGCTTGCTGTCGTTGTCGACCACTCCACTCGTCCAGTTTCCCTTACATCAGCACCACCAACACCTGCAAAACCCCAGTTTTTCCCTCTTTTTTTTTTTACTTTTCTCGTCAGGTCTTGGTTTCCTTCGTCTAATTTGTTAGTCTCTCTCTTCAACTTATTTTGTTTCCTGTGTTACAAGTGACTGTAAACTAGCACTAGCAAAATTTTGTCCGACTCAAATTATCTGAATTTGTCGGACCCGAAAAAAATCGGATTTGGACATAAATTTTCCATCCGAATTTTGATATTGATCGAATATTCATACATAAAATTTCTCTTTTTTCTATTATCCGAACCCGATTTTTACTTCGTCCGAATTGTCCGACCCGATTCAACTCGAAATAAAACCGAGGTTCGGACATGAAATTCTCATCTGAATTTTGACATTATCCGAATTTGTGACCCGAATTTAGCCGAACCGAATGTTTGGCATCGCTATTGTAAACAAATCTTCCAAGCTCTTGGTACGCCCTAAACTAAAATTTTACTTTGTGTTTCTTTTAAAATTATATTTTTAAGTAATTTATATTTAAATTTTTTCATTTAACTCACAAAATTTATTTTAAAATAAAAAAATAAATGGTGTGATATTTAGTTACTTTTACTTTTTTATCTGACTTTGTTTTACTTTATCTGTACTTTACCTTATCTATATTCATTGTGGATAGACCGTTATTTATCATTTATTCTTTGAGCCTATAAACCTTAGTGAAGATTATCATTGAGACAGAGGTTTAATTGATAGATCAAATATACTCAATGAAAAAGAATATTGTTTCCTGTAATACACGAGATCATCATAATTTTCTATAAGGTTGTCTTAGATAAAGGTTCTATTCTTTTAAGGTAAGTTACATTTCACCTTGTCATATCTTATATTATTTTATTTTGTCTTACCTTACCTTCTTACCACTCAAAAGAATAAAATTATACTTTTAGATGATCTATATATTATATTAAAACAAAATAAATCTATCCAACAATTGACATGTGGCATTCAATAAAAAAACCTATAGCTTATTAAAAGAAAAAGAAAAAAAAATTCACTTACTACACATCATTATACATCTCACATCATTATTATGACCGTTACAAACACCTTCCAATTATTATATCTTTATTCTAATAATTATAAATTATTGAGATGATTTATTAAAAAAAATCGAAAAAGAAATTGTTGAGTTGCATGTCTTTTCAAATCCATAAAGACACCCATCAGCTGAATTATAAATATTAATTGTTACTTCATTGAATTATCCAAATAAATATTATATTTTATAATTTATTATTTTTGTAGCATTTTTTATAATTTGGTCAATATCAAACGTAAAATATCATCAACGACGAGTATTTAACGAAAGAAAATAATGAAAATTCGGGTAAATTTAGCATCACTCTTTAAACCTAACATAAATATAGAAAAAAAAATACTTGCACTTAAATAAATAATAATAAATAGGACAAAATAACTCATGCATTTGCATGGGCATAAAAACTAGTTTATATTACAAAAAAATTATTCAACTCATAGAGTTTATCTAAAAATAAAAAAGAATTAGATAATGTGACATCTACCTACCTCCGTTACTTTACTTACATTTCCTTACTCAGCTTAAACTTACCTTATCTTACCTAAACCTTTCTTACACCCCAAAAAGAATCGGGCCAAAATCTAATATATAATATATGAATTTTTTTCATGTAAAACAAGAACATATTCATTATCATTGGAGGGTGATAACAACTTGATATTGATCACACTCTTGTAGAAAACTCAATGGCTTGGATAGAATGCAATATTTTCAAATAAGGTGATTATATGATTGGTAAAGTTCTAAATCTGGCTCAAATTTAATAATTTATATATTTGATAAATTAACCTAGTTGAGTCAATATTATTTTAGACAATAAAAATAAAAACTATTACATACCAATATAAATTCAAACTTAAAATTCACAACTATGTCATTTCTTTTTATTTCGATAACAAAAAGTCATAAAAGATCCAATTTGTATCAAAGATACCACAAAGAGTTGCAAAAACAACATAGCAGCAAAATAAAAACAATGAATCAAAGACCGCTAGCATAGCAAGATACACAACATTCTAATTAGGACAAGCAAGAACCCAACACAAGGTCAATACGTTGCAAGTCTACAGACTGGATCAACCATTAAAACTTCTTTTTCTTTTTCTCTTTTCTTTTAAAGTGTTCTACAGTAGCAAAATGACCAACAATAATTCGCAAACTACCTCCATTGCCAAGTATTACTACCGTAGGAGCGATCTTTCATTTCTTTAACTCATATCGGAGCTTCATGTGAAGTAGATTTAATCTTACGAGTTGCAAGTTGCAATAAGGCTTTCTCCATCCTTTTTCTTTACTTCTATAACCTTCTTCAACTTATTTTGCACGTGACTTTCTCCCTCCTTTTTCTTCTGAGATGCACTTTCGAGCTTGCTAGGATAGTTTCATCGAGGTTTACAGAAATATCAAATTCAGAATGAATCGACAGACATGGAGTTAGCATTCTCATCGTCATCTGATCAATATTAGGCCATGTTCTTTTTGCGGTGGGTAAAGTGCCAAAATGGTATGGTATGATAAATATGTGGAAAGTGTGGTATTTTCTAGTGTATGGTGGTAAAATTTGTGGCAAGAATTATGGGTGTGGTAGGTGAGGAGAGAAAAAAGTGAAGTAGTAAAAAAAGTGAGAAGAGACAAAAGTGAGGAAAGAAAAAATTATGATTATATTAGTAAAATATGGTATGATATAGTAAGATACAGTAGTTGTGAATAATATGATAAATTACAGTAAATGCGGTATGATAACATAAAACAGGGTTTAAACTATATATCATTTCCCACATTAGACAAAAGTCACAAAACTTTACCAACTGTAGACACAGTGGAAACATTTTTTTTCGGTTATTAATAGCCAAATGGCTTAAAAGTTCATAGAATACAGCATACCGCAATCAAATAGCAAAACCACCACAAAAAAAAGCAACGACTTTCACGTGCACCGAAGCCAAATAAATCCATTACACAACAAATAAAATACAAGATCAATGAAATCAGCTTGATCGGTGATAACATTTATTCCCCCCCCCCCCCCCACCAATCATCCAAAGCACAAAACATTCCACATTCAACATTCATCATCTAGTTGACCGTATTCTATCAATTGTTTAGGGAATCAGTGGACGAACTAGATGATGAATAATTAAAGACCAACTTGTTACTATTCAGTGATTTTTTTAGGTGATAACACCTATCAATTGTTTGAAACCCTCAACAAACAATAATCAATACAGGCCATCACTCAAAAAAAAAAAAAAACCCAAATGAATTATAAAAGCACCCTCTTTTTTTTTTTTTGGCAGGGAGAGGGTGGTTGAAGAAGAGAAGCTTCATATGGAGGGAAAATAAAATCAGTATCATTCCTTTTGCTAAACAAGATTGCTTATAGTAGCTTGTTTCAATAAACCCTATCATTGATCACAAAATGGGTCCTCATATTAGGATACAAGGAGTATAACAAATGATTACACCTTGAGCTTTAGATCCTGCAGCAACAATGATTCTGGCTCAAATGGAAATGGTTAGCAACTTCTTAACTTGGGATCCCCGTATATATTTTTCAAGCAACTTCCTCGGCAACAGGATTTTGCATAAACAGGTACTGCAAAAAAAAACCAAACATTTCTAATGTCAACACCAGGAAAAAAGAGGAAATTTCCGGGTTTCTTTCTCAAGGCATAGATCATAATAGTACCTCAAATGATTTGCCTGATTTTTCAAACTCAAGCATGCTGAGAGCAACCTCGCAACTCTGTGAGACTATAGGTTCAGGGTCCTTTGCGAATTCCTCAAGAAGTGCTATGCTTCCCTCATCTGCAGAAATCGCACCAAGTCAAAAATTTGGCACACACAATTGTAAAACAAGACTCCATATACATATGCATATACATATGATGTCATGTTTCATGCGCCTATAAATGAATGAATGAAGAAACATATTTAACTCAGCACCGTACGATTATAAATACATAATCATATATATATCTGAGATTTTGAGTAGAAGAAGGGATCTGTTTAAACAGTTTGAAAAACCAAACCTGCAATGGAACCCAGGGCTTCGGCAGCTTCATGCCTGACCATTGGGTGCTCGGCGCTGTCTTTCAGAACCCTAATGAGGGCAGCTGACGCTGCTTTGTTTTGCATTTGACCAAGCACATAAGCCACCTGTTTTATTTAACAAGAAACGCAATAAATAATCCATCGTTTGAAAGAACAATTCAAAGTTTTTTTTTTGTGGGGGGGGGGGGGGGGGTTGTTATAGGAATATGAACCTACCCCTCCTTCATAAAATGATTACATATCTAACTTAATACAACCACGACTGTTAGTTTAGCGTAACCATATGTTGTTGTTACCTTTCTTTTTCAAGTTATCTTGACATCTTTACCATTAGTTATTCATTTGGATCTCGCTAAAGATTTTTACTTGTAAATGACTACCGCTATAGCGAGGGAACCCAAAACTTAACAAATTATGTAAATCCCTGAAGCTGACCGTCTCAAAATCAGTTCAGGACCTCCACAAACCCCACTTAAGACCAGCTGCAAAGACCAGGAGATGCCTTAAATAATTTTACAATGTAACCAGACAGTCCACTAGAATGCTAGCCAGCAATTTCTATCCCCCAAGATTTACCAGAAATTTCTCATATACCAAGAGTTCAAAGATTAAAGCTTCTACGTTACATTTACAGATCATGACTCCAACTGTCCTAAAATGTCAACAAGTTCTTTGGGGTCTTTCAAGCTCATGCATTGCCACCACCATATACATGCACAACTTGAGAACTTGCTTTCACATAATGAACCATGATTTGGAGCATTTGGATACAGGTTTACACAGATATTGCTTTCAAATTCAATCTATAGTTATTGTTCAGTATTTTCATCCTTAGATACTTACAGCCAGTATTTTCAGCCCTAGATAGTTACAGCCAAGCCTCAATACACACACACGCAACCCCCCCCCCGCCCCCCCAGCTTCCTGTTTGTCAATTTTTGGGGTGTGCATATTGGGTCAGGTGTTGCTTCAAGACCGTCTCTTAGGTTACCTTTTGTGTTTCAAAACACAGGTATCACCTCAAATCTCAAACAACCACTGTGTTCTTTTTGTTTGGGTGGGTAGGGGGTAGAAGGTTGAGCATTGATTCCAAGATACATACCAAAGTTCCCAAACAGTACACCATTTCTAATTCTACTGGAAAAAACATCTCTGTTTGCAAGGGGAATACCAACCATACACAGATCTTCCAGAACCCACCCCCCCACCCCCCTCCCTCTAAAAAAATAATAACACCCCTAAGGCAGTAATGAGAACAAATGTCAAAAATGTTGTATATCGCCTCCAACTCAAACCCGAAATAGACTAGTTACACAAGTAACAGCATGCTTCAAGGTGACCTTCTTAGATTACCAATAAGATGAGACACAGTTAGCCACTAATTTGGAATGAAGGGTATCGTCAACAAGCTCAAATCATCCTCAAACTTGGTATAGGGCTTCAATATTTCATAAAGCGTCGGCAGGATCCTCCATCAAGCAGCCCCTAATGTATTTACAGCATCTCCTAGACCACCTACATGCTAGAAAATCATGATCATAGCTTTGGCTCTTAGGCTCAAGAAAACCCAGCTAATAGCCATAGTTGTCCCCTCTATCAAGCCGTTCCAAGGTAAGTCACTTACACATCCATGTGGCATGAGTTATAAGCTTTATGATTCAAGCTTTAAAAAAACCTTGACTTCCAAAATTGCTAACTCCCTTTGTTTGCCGTTCACTTCTAAAAATCAAATCTCAACCTCTTGAGCCATTTGAAAGCAATGTGTATGGATATCTACTCATTCTCAATCAACATCAGCAGCACTAACCTTTGATTTCAATAAGGTTCAGATTACACTAAGATTTGAGGATTTTCGCCTATTTCTAGTGTTTGACCAAAAAAAATAAAATTACTCCTTAAACTTTGAAAAAAAATACCATCTTGAGCCCTTTAAAACCAAATTTTAGGGCATGTCCCTTTTAGTCTCCACTCTAATCTTCCAAAATGTATGGCACGATGCATCACAAATGCATTTAAATCAGGTCATCCAGCTATATACTGCTACACATCCTATGAGGCTTCAGATAAACTTTTTAGGGCCTGTTTGGTGAGCATAAAAGGAATGGAATAGGTTAGGAAATAGGATGAGTTCTAATTACTGTTTTTACTGTTTGGAGAACCCTTTCTGGATGGAATAACAATCCATGGGGATTTGCTATCCCTCCCAAATAGGGGGGTTAGAAACCTCCCAAATGGGGGGGGGGGGGGGGGGAATAGGCTATCCCTTTTCTTCAATAATAATAATAATAATAATAATAATAAATATAAATATTAATAATTATTTATTAATTGTTACATTTAATCAGTAACGATTGATAATAATTAATAATTTAATAACTTATAATTATAAAATATTCACTAAAAAATATTAATAATAAATAATTAGCAATAATAATTAATATTATTTAATATTAATAAAATTTATAATTAATATTAATAATTATTAATTATTAATTATTAATGTAATTAATAATAAATATAATATTAATAAAATTTATAATTAATATTAATAATTATTAATTATTAATAATAATAAATAATAAATAATAAATAATAATAAATAATAATTAATAATTGATTACTAATTATTATAATTACTTAATAATAATTTATAATTATTAATAAAAAAATATAATAAATAATATATAGCAAATAAAAAATAATATCAAATAATTTATGATGAATACTAATTAATAATAGTAACAATATTAATAATAATTAAAAAATAAATATTAATAATTATTTATTAATTAATAATTATTTAAAGTAGTTATTAATAATTGATAATAATTATAAATTAATGAAAAATAAATAATAAATCACAATAAATAAATCATTTTTATTATTAATTAATTATTCATAATTTATAATTTATAATTATCAAAAGATAAATAATAAACAATGATGAACAAGATAACTAATAATTGATAGTATTAAATTTAAAATTATTAACTATTAAATTATAATTAATTATTAATAGTAATTATCATAATAATAATAATAATAATAATAATAATAATAATAACTATAACTTTGATTCAATTCCTATACTCACCAAACACTTTCAATTTAGGGTTCTGATTCCATACCCAACCCCCTAGGATTCTAATTCCATACCTAATCCATTCCACTTTTCTCCCCAAACATACCCTTAGAATATCCATATAGAATGCCCACGGGGTATAAAGTTATGAGATTCTTATAAGCTTTGAGGTCCCTCAACTTATCTATGAAAGGCCAGAAAGGTCCCTTAAGATGTCCACACTCTACAAACATGTATCAAGCTACCAAAGAGCTGATATCCAAGGAAAGAAACACTGAGTGATAGAATAATAAAAGTAACCTCATGGCGCAACAGTGCACTTTTAGCTCCCAAGGAATCAACAATGGCCGAGATCGCCTCATCTCCCCCGTCATTACGTAGAGCGAACAAGGCACTATATCTCTCATACATGCCCTTTCCTTCATCCAAGAGAATATCCCTAAAAGATAGGGGGGAAATTAGCAAGACAACCACTTGGAGCTGCAAAACCTTATCTTAATAAATAAGCAAACCGAGGCGCTGAGCCACAGCTCAAATGAAGGACACGAACCTCAACTCAGTGATAGAAGAACAAGAAGCTGGCGCTGCAGGATCAACTGAAAAATATGGTGAATCACCCCTCTCAACGGCTCCGTTATTCTTCATTTCCTCAATTCTTTGAAGAGCCAATTCACAAGTTTCTCTGACCTCAGGAGCCGGATCAGAAACCAAGCTCTTTTTCAAGAGAGGAAGGTTCTTCTCTAGGCCTATTGCTCCAAGAGCCTCTGCAGCCTGCACAAAAGAAAACAAATGGACACATTACGGTATAATGATGAGGGGAACTTGAATATAATAAATGAATATGTACTTCAAGAATCCCTCACCTCATGGCGAACAATCGGATGCAAGGAAAAGTCATTGAGAACAGATTCTAGAGCAGGAATGGCTTCTGCATCCTGCATTTGACCCAATGCAAAGGCTGCTTCATGTGCCAGTAAATTTGAAGGGTCTCTTGTAGCTACAATAATGGCTCCAATAGGAGGAGGTCAGTTACACAAGTGACTCCAACTATTACTCAAACAATGCAGATGGCTTGCACAAGCCATTATGGACTTCATGAAAGACACAAATCAATGTTACTATGACATCACCCCAAAGACTCAACCACACAGGGTCTACTCAATAAGCACTCCCTCCTTCAGAAAAAGGGAAAGAAAACCGAACTGATATTTGTTTTTAACTGATGGATTTTCCTTTCCTTCTCCTCTCTTCCTCCTTTTAAAGATCCAATAACTTAATGACCGCGTTGACCGAGAAGATAGGATCCGCATTACTTACATGACAACAAAAAATTATCACCAACCATGATGAAACTTTGGGCATTTTTGTTTTTCTCGGGCAACAACCAACAAGCTCTACAACCGGGCAATGGGTATCTATCAAACTATTCATGATAAGCAATTAAGCATGACCCATCATATCAATCACGCAATTTCCACACATAGTTTGCTTGTTTTTTTTTTTTTTTTTTTGGCCAAGATGATGTGTTAGACAAATTGGCTAAAACCTCTTTGGTCTATTGAGATCAACTAAAACATACTATTAATATACAAGACAGGAACCAGCTGAGCCACAAAATCAATCTAGTCCCTCTTTCAGAATCAAAAAGAAGCAGCTTTTGCAAAAAGGAACAAACACCACCCCAATTGAATTGCTGAACATTAATAAGTAATTACAAGATATGAAGCATATCACCAATAATTCTAAGCAAACACAATGAAAATCGAGCACAAGAATGCAACGAACACCACAAACAAAAATCAACAAAAAAACTGCATAGTTTAGGTAAAATAAGGAGTACCCAGAATGAGAGAATCACGGGGGAGTTGGCCTGTGAGGTTGCGGAGAGAAAAGAGAGCCCTGAAACGCTCGGATATGGGTTGAGTTTTATCCAACAGCCTCTCACATAAGAACTTCACCGTCTCTTCTGAAGCATCAAATGAACCCATCTTTCTTTGTCTATTTTCTCTCCAGATGCTGCAGCAGCCAACTGGGTTGAATGAACAAGGGATAGAATAAAGGGGTTAAGACTTAAGAGTCACGACACAGAGAATCAGATACCACCCCTTATAAAAAAATTTAAAAAAATTTAAAAAAAAAAGATGAAAAAAATCAAAGCTTGGAATTGGGCTATAACAGGGTTGACCCTTCAGAATTGTAGGCCCAAATCCATCCATAAACGAGCCGGGCCAAGCTTTTTGACAATGCATTGTTAATTAAAAACAATAATGTAAATCAATGTATTGATCTTGTTATGATTGTAATCACAAGTAGGAGAGAGGTTATGAGTTTGTAAATAAGTAGTTTGATTAAAGCTTTGTTTTGGTATCAGCCAAGAAAACCCAGGTGAAGCCAAAGGATTGTTAAAACCCAGATGAAACTGCAGAAAACACATTCATTTTCACATGAATTCAAATTGAAAATTGAAATAGTGAAAATCAGGGAATGAAACTGACAAGTGACAGCACAGCAGTTGTCGCACTGACAGGGTTCCGGTGGGCGTTTGGTTGGTGGCTGAGGCTCGGTGCTGCTACTGAAGACAAATCTGCAGGGGCCAACAGGCTGCGGTCACCTGGTGGTCGAGCAACAAGGGATTAGGATCGCCTGTTCTGGGGTCTGGGTCTTTCGTGCGTTCAACAGAGACAAAATTTAATTTGTTTTAGTTATAACTGGTGACTACTTCCCGTGCAAGGCACGGGCAGTAAATCTGAAACAGATGAATTTGTATAGTCTATTTTCAAAGCCTTTAGATTATGAGCACATACAATGACATATTTACATTGCATTTATTTATGATGTTAAATGTTCTACATTCATACATATGAAAATAGTCATCTCATGCAGCACTTATGACAAGCTTTTTCCAATATTGAATAAAGCAAGAGCTAAATTAGCCCTTTTCAAACAACATCCACTTCAATTTACAGGTTTTTACCAAACATTGCCAACCTCAATTTACAGGTTCCTACCTGTACCTATAAAATAAAGAAGCATAAACATGAAACAACTAAGTCATCGATTTAACTCACAGCAAAAAGCAAGATCTTAAACATCCAGAAGAAGCAAATTAAATAGAAGACTATAGAATGAAGGCAAGCCATACATTTTTTTTTTTAATAAGTTTAACTCATAGTAGGTGATGAACACGAAAATATTCATCCAAAGTTTTGAGCATTTTTATGCTCTATTGGTGTCAAACTGTCATGGGTGGTTTCTGGATCCAATAAACTTTCAGAAGACACACTCAAACTATGGCTTTACAAATTGTGCATGGGCTGTTGGGCACTGGACCAATGTCCACTATCTGTTCTTTCAGGGGCATCAAGAACTGTTCTGACAAGAGAATTACTATTAGTTTGATTATAAAGCACAACTCATCCACTGAGCTTGGCAAGAGATTCTCACTCTGAGTAGCTCCCACATCTACCAACCACTTAGTGTTACCGAGATCTGCATGGTTCAAATGGTTAAAACCATTCCCAGACTCTTGGACAGTATTGGATATCTCATTAGCTTCAACAGAAGCAGTGCTCATTCTGCACTCAGTTTTGCTCTCAAGCACATCTTCAGATGCAGAATGGCATTCCAAAGATCTGTTATCAGCATCTAAATTACAAGGTCAGGCAGAAGACACGGTTGCAAGTGCTGCATTCAGATATGGCGTACTTTCTGCCAGAGACTTTGCACTCATCGAGCGGGAAGAACTCTGTCTTTCTTTGAAAAAATTATTACCATCTTCTGATGCAGTGGCGCTCCCAAGTGATTGAGAGTCCAAGAATAAACTGTGGGGTCGTCTCAGCCCTTTACTTGCATCAGAATCTACTACAATTGGTTCCAGATGCAAATAATGCTGGTTGTTACTGCATTCAGAATCTGCTTGAATTTCAGACTCCATATTAGCAAGGGCATCCATGTAATTGTCAATTTCACTATCAATTGTAGCAGAGTTGCCACCATCACCATCACCAACTTCAGATTTACTTTGTCTATCAACGGATACTTCATTCCTTACCTTATAACTTGCAGATGATATCTTAGCACCATCACTATCATGACATAATAAACAACTGTAGTCTTTCTAACACTTATGCCAATGTCAAGGAACCTCGCTTAATAATTAATAAACTCTGTAATTATCCTGTAATTAAACACCGGATAAGGACTAAGGAGCACAACATTGGCAGACAGAAAAGCAACACAGCACAGTCTACAATTTGACTTAATTTAGGAGTACCCAAGCTCTTGAAGATGAAAGAGAAGAATTTGAAAAGATGCATATGGATGAGTTCAATTAAGTCACACGATAAACGTGTAGATGAGCGAGAGACAAATTCGAAAGCAAGGAAACTCAGGACATAATCTGAATTACAAAACCCCAGAAGCAGATGCAGGAGAATTTATGCCAAATAAACTTATCTGACCAAAGATGACCGAAGAAGGTAAAACATGCAGTCATCTGTTTCACACAATAGCTATGTGGCACATGACAAGGATCTTACAGTGACAGACATTTCTGTTTGGCATAGGGTAATGACCTCAGAAGATTGTTGTGCTGGGCATCTTTCTACACCATTGTAATTGAATAGTTATTCTAGCTATGAGTTCCCTCTTTTTGTTTTTGATAGACATGTCTCAAAATTGGCTACTGTAAATAAGTTTAAGAATTATGAGTATCAGGATGAAGAGAAAACAGTACTTCACATATTAATGAAAACATCAATCGGAGATGCATAAGCTTATTCAATTAAACTAATACACAAAATAGAAACAAACGCACATGTGATTTCTGTCGTTCATGAGTAGCTGTTGCATCATGTAAACGTAAACTAGTTCATAACTGATGGGAAGAACTGAGATGCTGGCCCTAGAACTGGAAAGTAAGCATAACTTGTCTAGTTGGACTTGGATTTAATCTGGGCAAAAGTTCGTCTTTTTGACACAAGCACATTCATACATGACTAGATCAAGGAATAGAGCAATCAAGCCTATAACACACAATTCTTAGATCATAGTGTGTGGTTATCTCTATTTCTTTTATTGACAATATTATAGAAAATAGCCTCGTCCATTGCGGTTTATAGAATTTCAAATTGTGCTTTGGAGCAAGGCCTGCTTCTCAAAGAAACCAACCATGTTCTACCCCAATTATGTAGCTTAGCATGTTTGATGATACAAAAATGCAGAATACTATTCTACAATTAAGACATCAAAAATTCAGAATTAAAATCTAAATTAGACAATACAACCCATATCAAACTTGAATAGCTTCTGGATGGATTCAGTTAATTTAGGCATTTCATCGAACACTAAACATGCAAATTTCAAGCTGAATCAATAATTCTTCTTCGAATTATATATTTCTGAGCTGCAAAACCCACACCATAATCAAACCAAAAAAATGAATAACCTGTTATCACTTAATGCAAAAGCAAAAGCAAAAGGCCAATCATTTACTTTTGAGTTGCAAACCCACACCTTATTCAGACCAATAAAATGTAAAATTGGGATTGGTTAAGTTTCCATTACGTTGTGTCGTTTCAGAGGTTCTTCGTCAAAACAGATAAGTAATAAGTTATACTAACACCAAATATGACATTTTCCTAACAAGATAAGGATCTTTAACAAATACCTTGCAAGCAACCTGCAAATAGAAGAAAAAAATTTCTGGAAACTTGACCTCTACTCGTTCAATCAAGATTGAATACCCTCTGGGTTTCTAATTAAGTCAAAACCCATTTCTCCAAATCCCTAATTACCTCCAATTTCTGGGGGGGGGGGGGGGGAAACAAGGTTTTGCTATTATTTCCCTCTTTTTCTTCTTTTGTCTCTGAGAAATTAGTCTTTGAAGTTTATGGTGTCTATCTATTGTTTTCCTTTACTGGAAACAAGGTAATTCAACGTCCCCAAATATGCAAACAGATCAAAGGCATAAAATTATAAAATCCATGAAATCAAAACACGACAAAGAAGGACATACCTTATTGAAATGAGGAACTGATCTTCGATAAACCCAAAACCCTAGATGTAAAAATAAAAATTCAAGCTATGAAGAGTGATACGGAGTTGGAGAAGAGAGGGGACACAGTGTACTGCCACCAATTGGGGAAGAACGGTGAGTCTGAACCATGTGAACGAAGCAAGCAGCCAACTTGGGTGCTAACTAGGGTGGTCAGCGGGCTGGGCCGGGTCGGGTTCCGGTCACCAATAAATGGCACACACTAGTGTGGTATCCAAAAAAAGCCTTTTTAGCGGGCTGGGTTTGAGTGGGCCCTTGGCGGGTTTGGACGGGCCTAGGTAGACACACACTAGTGTGGTATCCAATCTGATCTAGGAAAATGATATGATGGATATCAACCAACAGTGTAATTTAACTCGTAGACAATTATGATTATGTAATATGATGATCATCTAATCAAACAGAAGTTAACGTGATACATACATTGCCCTTCATGAGCTACCTGTTGGGGGTTATAAAAAAGAAAAGAGTTGACTCGATAGACAACTTTAAGCAGGTGAAAAACTCTGACATGGATGATGAAAGGGATGAGTTGTCTATGCCTTCGAACACCGATCAAGAGTCACTGAATAAACATGGTAATTCTGGTTCGAATAAATATTCATCGTGGTCTAGAAGGAGTGCGTCAGATACTAGTGCATGGTTTGAGGATAACAGGAATGTAGGGCATACCGGTCCGTTAACAAGTGAAAGAAAACAAACATTTGTACAGATGAGTGGCCCGTTGTATATCAAGAGGAAACCCGAAGAACCATATGACCTTTCTTTTGTTGCTGCTGATGATGTTTTGGGGAGCCGGAGAAAAGTACAGTTGCCAGATAACTTCTCCACGTACAATAGCTACCTGTTGGGAATCAATTTTCCCCAACTTAGTGACCCTTTAGAGGCCCGCGGGGGGGGGGGGGGGGGCGTTAAAGAATTTTAAACGGGCAAGACCATCTAAGCTCGTGCCGCTTAGTGATTTAAACGGGCCGAGCCCGCTTTTCCCTGTCCGCTCACATATGTCCATTGGGTACCCGTTTCATTGCCCAGGCCTAGTGCTAACAAAACAAGCAGCTGACGAAAGGTCCAAAACCCAAGTAACATTCTCTATTGTCAAATAATATTCCAAAATCAAACTTTTCTCTTTCTCATCTAGTCGGAGGAACAGATAAGCGACAGATTGAAAACTAAGCGAATTGAGAAGACATAATCTGAGCAAAGATGAAAGAAGTTGAGCATGTACCTTAGGTGGGTGTATGTGATTTCAGAGACAAGAAGATGGTAGTGCAGATACAGACCGAAGGCGGTGAAGATGCAGATGAGCGACAGACTGGAAAGCAAGCATATTCAGAGAGGATATAATTTGACCAAAGATGAAACGAGAAAGCAAAGCATGTACCTTGGATGGTTGTATGTGATTTCAGAGACAGCGCAGATACGGGTAGGAGAAAGAAGAAATGGTAGTTAAGGTGAAGTCAGCGGAAAGAAGGCATGCGGAAAGAAGGCATGGCGGTGCGTGACAAAGACGGATGAATGTGTTGAGTGTAAAACCCTAAGAAGCACCCTAGCAGTCTCCTAACAAAATAAGCTGCTCAACAAATGCCCAAAGCCCAAATAACACTCTCTTTTCTTTTTTAGTTAATGATATATAGAAACGATGAATTATACTCCCCCCGTCCCTTAATAAGTGTCAATTTTTCCAACTACCTTGTCCCTTTTTATTTGTCAATTTTGCATTTCCAATAAATAAAATACTCATATTACCCTTAATTAGTTAATGATATTTTTAATTTACCGAAATTCTCCTTTATTCCTCTCTTTCTTTTATGAGGGATATACTTGTCCATACATAATTTTTTCACTCTATTTCCAAGACACTTTATTTTTATAAAGTTAGTTTTTTTTTTTTACACTTAAAAAGGACGGAGGGAAGTACTGGTTAGTGGTTACTTATTAAGAGTCTTACGCCTAGACTTCATATGAAAATAAAATTATCTCATATTATATATCTTAATATATAAAAATATTCTTATATTAAATATTCAAAAAATACGATATATATGGACATTTATAAATATATTATTCCATAACATTTTTATTTATTTTTCTCATTTTACTCAAAATTGAGTTTATGACTAATTATGTAACCCAGCTTTCATTTTTAGTCGAGATTGGCACCTCAACTTTTTTATTTCTCAAAATTGCGGCTCAACTTATTTAGTTGCTCAAATTTTCCGGGAATACTTATTATTGTTCATGATGTTAAATGTTATTTTTTTGTTACTTTTTCTAAATAACGGCATGTCAAAATTTAAATGAATTTTCCTCAATTTTTTATAATTTATTTATATTATTTATTGACTAACTTTAAATGAATTGATTTTTTACTAAGTTATTCGTAACGGTAATTACATAAAATAAATCAACATTATCACATTAATTAAATTATTATGTAGGGCATACACATTTTTTAATTATTTAGACAAAACTCAGGCTCACCCATTAGAGATTGAGGTAAAATTGAGAGACAGCTCTAGTACTCCTGGTGGACCCTATAACTTCCACCTCATCCAATGCGTCTAACTCGATCTCACCATTGTAAATGTTCAACATTGTAATTGATTTATAATTTGACCCACTTGAGACTTGAAATATAAGATAAACGGGTAGGCTCGTCTACTCCCACCCTGCTTATTGGTTTAAACAAGCTAAACCTGGTTTTTCCATGCTTGCTCGGCGCTCGCAAATATCCATTGAATACCCATGCCATTGCCTCATTTGCCTCGGCCTAGGAGTGGGCAACAAGCGAGTCAGGGTTTGCCCATTAATTATATATGTAGAGTCAAATCGGGTCAAAATGAACCCATTGAATTATGGGTCGAGTCACGACTTTCTTGGCAAAAGAAAGCAGTATTCTAATTATTGTATAATATGGAGCATTGATAAGATATTCGAGTTGCTCAGGGATAAAGCTTGACGCATCCTAAATCGCTTTGCTCATATCAAGCACGCCTTTGATTTAGAAATCAGTCACACAAACATTTTTTTCTTAAAAGATTGTTTGTCGAATGAGACACCCACCTTACCACCAATAGACTAGGTAACACTGAATATTAATGGTACTTCTAGAGGAAACATGAGCCCAGCTGCCAGAGGGGTTAGCTAGATGCTACAATGGAGTGTTGTTGATGGGTTTCATGAAAATATTCGGTGTGTGCTCGACACTTAAAGCTAAACTTAAGGTTGTTTTCAAGGCTCGCAGAGTGGTTCATGATGCTGGGTAACATATGAGATCAATGTCCTTCAAGTTGATAATACTGTGGTTAAAAGCGTATTGGAATTTGGAAGGATCAAGCAAGGTTGGTCAAATGTACAAGACCCTTGTTCAACAGTGCTAGAATCTTATTCTTCGATATGATACGAGTGGGGTGTTAGGATCCGTCACTGCTACCATAAAGTTTGAACAAAGCAATTAATAAGCTCGCAAAGTTAGCACTTAACTCTAGTTGGTGTAATGGTTTTATCACTTGACGCTCTTCCTTCAGATATAGTTAATGTTTTCTCCACATAAAGAATGACTGTCAATGTTCCTAGTAGCTCTAGCTTGTGTAATGGTTGATTTTCAATAATTTTTCAAGGTTTGATCTCTCTTTTGTAAAGAAAAGAAATTGGATTATATGAAGTTTGACTCAAATTTTAATAAAGTGATGCAATGAAAGTTTCCTAGTAAAGTTTGATCACTATTATTAACTCAAATTAACACTGGTTTTCAGGTGAAACTTAGTCACTATTTTTGGGACATCGGATCCAACCAAATATATACAAGATAAAGGGGGAAAGGAAGAAAATAAAAGGGAAAACTTGATGAAAAGAGGAAATACTTTAACTAGACTTAACAATAGTGACCCAATTCCACAAGGAAATCTTAGTGTCATTTGTTATAGGGTTATTGGATTATAATAATACGAACTTTGGGCCATATAAGACTTAATAATACGAACTTTCGATTTGATTCTTAATAATACGAACTTTGACCCCCTGTTGGTTACAGTAACACGCCACCGAGTTAGTGATTATTTGACTCGCCGGAAAGATGAGTTGGCAGGCAAGGCATGTTTTCTTCCTTGTTTGACCTTGCCAACTCATCATTTGACCCTAAAAAAATGTCATGTCAGCCCTCTTCTTCATCTTCCTCCCTCTTTCTCTCTCCTCTGTCTCTCTCTATCTCCATCCCTCACCACCGATTCTCGTCTTCCTGGGTCTATTTCTCCAAGATGGACGCCATGGAAAAGGGCCCCAACGCCGCTCTTCCTCACCCTTCGCCGCCTCTCGCCACCGCCGTCCCCCTTGCCCAGAATTTCAAATAACTGACGAAGACGAAGGATATGATGATGAAGACGAGGGTGACTATGATTATCCCTATCCAAGGAGGGATTTCAATAAGGAGTATAATCCGAATGGTTTGCGAATCAAGATTCCAGGGATTTCCAATTCCACTCGGATCCGGGTTTCGATCCATGAAGAGGAGTTTCGGGAGTATGACGAAAACCCTAACCCTAACCCTAATCTCGGCTATGGATATAAGGTAAGTATGGGAATATCAGCTTTAGCTCTCCATCACCTCCTCAATTCGACAAGGGAACGATATAGGCCTAGAGTAGTGAAGAACGGATCCAATAATGGGTCACTGGTCATCAGAATGAACAATTTGAACGTGAATCCGATGATGATGATGATGAAGAACAAGAAGAAGAAAAGCGGGTTGAGTAAGAGCGATAGAGAAGACAGAGGGAGTGATCCAAAGAATGGAGATGGTGGAGGCCATACGAATGTTGGGAGAAGGGTTTGTGAGGATGGAGAAGATGAAGATGGAGATGATGAGAGAAACGGAGAGGATGAGAATGGAGATGGAGATGAAGAGAATGAGATGATTCTTGATTCACAAAGATCGGATTGTCGAGGCATTTGCCAAAGGATGGGCTGACTCCATGAAAGCCAAGAAAGATGCTTCCTGTTGATTCAATTGTGATGATTAAAGGTAGCATTTTTATTTGGTTTTTGCTGATTTTCTGAGTTTTGAGAGACAGAGGAAGAGAGTTCTGATGTGGGGATTTGAATTTTGTAGTCTATGACTCTGAAGAGTATGATATATTACAAGGGAAATGTGAATTTTTGGAGGATAGGTTTGATTTGGCATTTGGAATTTGGGAATGCCCTACATGGGTAGATTTGTATTGGTTAGTGTAGGTGCCTCCAAACTTTGTAACTCAGAAAGTATCAATCTTTTTTTCTTTTGTATTCTTGTGCCATTTTCCCTTTAATTTTATACTAGGAGATTCCTCTTCAACTGATCTTCCCTTTAATTTTGTGGTAGCCATTGAAGAGAGGGGGGCTAGCTTGAAATGGAGATAGAGAGAGACAGAGGAGAGAGAAAGAGGGAGGAAGATGAAGAAGAGGGCTGACATGAAATTTTTTTAGGGTCAAATGATGAGTTGGCAAGGTCAAACAAGGAAGAACACATGCCTTGCCTGCCAACTCATCTTTCCGGCGAGTCAAATAATCACTAACTCGGTGGCGTGTTACTGTATCCAACAGGGGGTCAAAGTTCGTATTATTAAGAATCAAATCGAAAGTTCGTATTATTAAGTCTTATATGGCCCAAAGTTCGTATTATTAGAATGCAATTACCCTTTGTTATATCATCAAAAGTTAAGTCAAATTTTATGTTACTTGGTTTTGGTATGTTAACGGAAAACAGGTTCATATTTCAGGTATATCGCTATTTGCTACTGAAGAAAAAAAGTCAGTATATTTGGATTCAAGATGACTTCAAAGATTAATACATTAGGATCTAAAGATCGTTATGATAATGACGATGATACTACACTTAAAAAAATTATCATCTAGAGGGCCCACTTTTTGTAAGCACATCAAGTAATCTACCCAAGTAACCAAACATATATAGATATATATCTATACATTAAAATCAAACTACATCTACCTAAGTGAAATTCATCCCCAAAATGGTGAACTTTGGAAGGTTTGTTTGCTCCAAAGCTAAATAATTAGTATCAATTTAAAAAATATGTTATTGGAAAAAATTTTGCTTCCAGAAAAACTTGAACCTTGGTGACAAGTATGGAAGTTGAAGTGATTGCCACTTAATTACCACTTCCTTTTTTTTTTATATATATATATCGATCATTATTGTTACATATAAACAAATTTATCAACAATCGTTACACTAGAATTATTATGAGATTCTTTTTTTTTTTATAGAATATATATTATAAAAGGATTAATGAAAGATAAATAAATAAATAAATTTTAATCCAATTTTATTCAGAAAATATAGTTATGAACCTATTTCTTATACATATAATATAAATTTATTTTAATTTTATTCTAAATAATTACAAAAAAGAAATTACACGTTATGTGTTTATATTTTAATTAGTATGCTTTTTAAACTGTATAATTTAAATTTCTATTAAAATATATTTACATTACTATTATATATGAATAACTATATTATAATAATAATATAGCTCTTTTCAATGTTACAGTATTAATTACTATATTAAATTCATAGTTATCATAATTTAATCATAAAAATATCTTAAGTAATTAATAAAACTAGTCACAAAATCAAATCAATCAACATCATTTTTTAAAATTTTTTTCTCCTGAAAGAAAACAAATCCATGTCACTCTGTTTCTCATGGAATAATTAGTCTATCTCCAACCTTCTGTTGGTGGGGGTTTAGTTAAGAAGGCCAAAATCCAAAGCAATCCCCAGCTTCCCTCCAAATCCGTAGGTACCCTTCTCTTCTATCTATTAATCGATTTCTTTTTCTGAATTCATTTTATCAGATCTAAACTTTATGCCCCAATTCAGCTTTGTACTGATTGATTTTACGCAGTGAAACCCTAAATCATCTTTGATTGAATTCCGATTTTCTCTCACCTGTTCGTTGTTCCCCTTCTATTTCTAATTAATGATCTTTGTGTGTGATCTTATATCCAGATCAGAAAAATCCGCGATCTATCAAACTCGGGTTAATTTTTGATCTATTGCTTCATCCATGAATCCAAGAAGGTTTGCCCAACTTTGCGTTTCTTTAATTTTTGCATTTTGATTGATGCTGTCTAATATCGTCTTGATTTGCTTGCAAGTATGATCCTTGTAGTCTATATTGTTAGAGAACAGTTGGTGTTGTGGTTCTGATTAGAAGAGTAGTTAGCATATTATAAGCGAATTATCATTCTTCATCAGATGTGATTTGCAAGATTGACATATTGTATTGGTGGAATCTTGGATGCTGTTTTTATTATGTTGGATTTCGACAAAAACTATAGCCAAAAGTCGAGATGCAAGAGAGCTTGTGGACGGTTTAATGTAGCAGTCTTAATTACTCACCATTGAATTAAAAAAGTCAAAAGAGATTGGCTCCAATTGACCCTAGATTCTTAAATCTTTCAATACCAACTACTAGACAGGCATTTGGTTTTTACATTGACTCTACAAAGTGGATCATGACTCCACAAAGTGTTTTAAGTGTCCCCTAATATAGATATTTCTATACATCATTGCGTTCTGTGAATTCCGAGGATGTTGGTTTGTGTATTTGTTCCATCCTTGGTGGAAAATAAAATAGTTCTTGGTGGAAACAAAAAGAAGATTTGAATTATACCCCTCCGTTTGAATTTGTGTTGGAAGCTCATATCTAGCCAGTTAGAAAGGATGGATGGTGAAGCACTGTCCGAAATATATGTTGGCCTGAGGTTATGGTAGTCCATGGAGTTGCCTTGTTTGATAACAGGAGCCTTTTATCATTTCTGTCATGTTTAGAGATAGTGCAACATCGTTACTAACTATAAATAGAAAATAATTGACAAATTTATGAATGTTTTCGTTGTGTTAAAATCTTGTTTGGGGTATCTAACTATGACCTCATATATTTGCTTGTGACATTGTATACCTCAAAAATTGTGTTAAAAGTCTTCAACATGGTGATATTTTCAATATCTGGATGTGGATTGCGATATTGTCAGGCACAACGAATACCCTGTTTATTATAAAGCGTACAACATTGAGAGCTATCAAAAATGCAAAATGATAAATTGCTTATGCCCAGGGAATACAGAGGCACTAGAACCGCCCTTTTTGATGGCATCGAGGAAGGTGGGATCAGGGCGTTATCTTCATATTCTTCTCATGAAATTGATGAACATGACAATGACAAAGCACTTGATGGGCTCCAGGACAGAGTCAACATCTTGAAAAGGGTTAGTGATGTTTCCTGTTAACTTTTATCTGTATCTTGTCATTGGTCTTTTTTCTCCATCTTCTTCTGGTTCTCTTGTTATATGGTCTCTTCATCTGCATGATTTGGTTCCTTATCTCTGATGAAATTTTTCTGTCTGATGTAAAAGTTGTATCTGTCTGTCCCTTTGCTTAGGAACTTGACATAATGGTTTTCCGAGTATGTAGAATATGGTCCACCAAATGATTCATTTTAAATTGAAGAGGTATATGAATTCAACTCGTTTCATGGTTGGGAGCCCCATTTTGCAGATTGTGACAACCAGCTTGAGTTTTCCATTCTTCACTGCTAGAACATGTTTGGTTTCCCTAGTATTGGTTGAAGTCTTATGTTATGGTCTTATGGGATGTTTTGACTGTAGAAGGTCTTACCCTCAATTGGATCATCCTGATATTTGACTGTGAAATCCCTGACTATAGAAAGGCATCCTGAATAGGAAAGGACCATGATGTTGATGATTAAAGCTCACTTGTATGCATACGCGTCATTAGTGGAAACTCTGCCATATGTTACCTACCACCTGACCTCAAAGTTGTGTAACTTAGCAGAGATTGCTACATTCTATGCCTTGTCTTTCCATCAACGTATTACACGTCTCCCCTAACTTGCATCTTCTTAAGTTTATTCTGATTGAACTTATATTGAACTTATTTTCTGAAACTATTCTGAACTTATTTTGAACTTTTCATGTGAGCCTTTTACGTGAATTATTGTGAATTGTAAACTTATTAACGAAACCTATTATGAACCTCTTCTTCTAAAAATTAGTTGAAAAGAATAGGCCCTTCTATTTGAGCTCATGGGCCATGCTCATTAAGGACTTGAGTTCTTGGTCCGTAGTCATGACGAGTGTAGACAATTTGTTCCGAACCATGATGAAAAGAAGTTGAAAATATGTACTCGATAACTTCTATCTTACCAAAATGAACGCGTGCTAAGGCCTAAGGCCATTGGAAGAGGCATATACAATGATCAGTGTGGGCATTTTTTCTCGGTCTAGGAAGTTATCTGGTTTTCTGTAAGTGCTGAGGTGATTAAAGGTTATTTGCTACTTGTCACTTTTTGCAGTTAACCGGTGACATACATGAAGAAGTTGAATCTCACAACCGGATGTTGGGCAGAATGGTAAGTTGCTGGCAGTTCAGTTTACATTTCAGACCTGCCTAAATAAACAAAAAAAAAAAAAGAAAGAAAAAAAGAAGCCCCTATTGAGGTCACTTCTGCATGTATCAAAATTCTTTAGGGCAATGAAATGGACGCATCACGAGGATTCTTGTCAGGGACCATGGATCGGTTCAAGCAGGTAAAGTTTGCTCATTCCGCTGCATAATCTTATCCTGTGCACATTGGCTGGGTGTTGAGCACTAAAAAAAGAGTTTACCCTCCAGGTATTCGAGACTAAATCAAACAGAAGGATGTTCACTCTGGTAGCCTCGTTTGTAGTTCTTTTTCTCATCGTCTACTATCTTACTAGGTAATCCAACAACCTATTAGTCAAAAAGGTTGTTAGGTTGATTTTCTGGCCCTGTATCTGAAGTGAGACTGCTGCCTAAGAGCTTTTGTTGCTCGCGTTTTTTTTTTCTTTGTAAGAATGTGCAGTGCACAATGTTGTAAAGAAACAGTGGTTCTTCAAAGTAGTGTTGTTTACTGGAATGTTTGAAGTGGTCTGCAGCTTGGCCTCCCTATTTCAGTTGTGGTTTCAGATAATGGCAGTTGAATCATGAATGTACATTTCTCTTGTTTCTCAACCCACATTGCATTCCCTAGATGTTCTCTCTTCTCTTTTATGGAAGTAAATTTTCCAGATATTGCTACATGTGTTGGCGGAACTTTATACTACGATTCAACAAGGATAATGACTCCCATAGTGGGCCCCCAATTGCGTGGTCCGGAGAGATCCATATGTAGTCAACCTTACTTTGGTAGACATTACTGTTTATAGGAGAACCTGGTATACAACTATGATTTCATCTTCCAAACAAACGCCCCCTCCACCACCAAAAATAAAAGAAAAAGAAAAAACTAGAACAAAAAAAATGAACTGCACCAGCCAGGAATCGAACCCGGGTCTGTACCGTGGCAGGGTACTATTCTACCACTAGACCACTGGTGCTATTTGTGATGGCTTCGTATTTTTGTAAATTATATTTGTGGTTTCAATAGTTTTAACGATCCAGTTTCCATCTGCCGTGTAAATCTGTAAAGCATTATTGGGAAAAAAAAAAACTAAAAGTTGCGTGTACTTTATAAGGTGAGGTGGAAAACAATATGAAAAAATTAGGAGTGCGTTTGGTGCAAAGGAAAACTATTTTCTAATTTTTCTTGTAAAATAATTTTTTTAGAAAATGAATTTTTATTCTATATTTTCATGTATTTGGTATACAAGAAAATTATTTTTCTGGAAAATAATTTTCAGTTTTTTTATAATAACGAGATAGAGATTAAACTGGGTGTGTGAGATAGAGTGGTGGAGTGGGAGAGAGAGAAAGAACAAATAGAGATAGAGATAAATAATTAGACAGAGAGAGGGGGGAATATTAAAGCGGGTGTATGAGAGAGAAATACGAGAGAGAGAGAGAGAGAGAGAGAGAGAGAGATTGAAACGGGTGCAGGAGAGAGAGTGGAGGAGAGAGAAAAACGAGAGAGACATATTAAAACGGCTGCGTGAGATAGAGTGGTGGAGAAAGAGAAAGATGAGAGAGTGAGAGATATTAAATCAGGTGTAGTGCAGGGGAGAGACTGGTACGTGGAAGAGAGAAAAACAAAAGAGAAATAAATATATATATATATATATATATATATATATATATATTAAAATTGGTGTATGACAGAGTGTGGTGGAGAGAGAGAGAGAGAGAGAAATATTCAAATCAGTGTGTGAGAGTGAACGGTGGAGAGAGACAAAGAAGGGAGAAAGAACGAAAAAAGAGTGAGAGTAAGGGGGAGAGAGTGAGAAAAAATGATTTTCATTAGGTTAGAATCAAGAAAATAATTTATAAAGGGGTAAAGGAAAATAATTTTCTTGGAAGATTATATTGTTTTCTCCATTTTTCAGTCACCAAACACTAGAACATAGAAAAATAACAAATACACCCTAAGCGAAAATAACAAAATAATAAGACAGATTTTATCGTAGAAATCTTTTCTTCTTAATGCTCTCTAATTATAAAATGAGGATGCTTCCAATTCTTCTAGATTTTGATCCAAAGATTAATAAGAGAACTTTTTTTTAAATCACATAAGATAACTAAAATATATATGGGAGCGAATAATGTGAGAAACAATTTTTTTATAAGAGGGTGAAAAATAATAACAATACAACAACAACAGTCATCATTATAGTCGTGCTGACGCGGGCTCTAACGGAATTTAGATGTAGGCAGTCTTCCTTCATGCACAATAATACATGAAAAATAATAACAGTGTGGGCATGATAAATTTCAAAGTGTAAACATGAAATCTGTGTGCTATGTCCACATATTGAGTACATGTCAATACCAAATTATATTCATACTTCGAAATTTCTCATGTCCACAATGTTATTTCTGACATTCTCACAATAAAGTTAGTTTTTATATGATCCCCCCACCACACACAGACAGATAGGGAGACAAAGATACACACACACACAATTTTATCAATTCTCTTTGTATTCTTGTAAAACCCCGAAAAATCCAAAGATGTTGACCGTGACGTCGTTAGCAAATTAGGTTTGACTTCGTTATTTATTATTATTCGTTTGTGTTTATTTTTGCTAACACTTGAGCTCGTAGGATCGTGAGGGACTAACAAGAGTATATCGGTAATTTCGTGGGTTTAGTATTATTAGTTTTACTCTTTTTTATTATTAATATTACTATTAATATTATTGTGTTATATGAATAATTACGTGAATATTATTTTGCTATGTGATTACTATTAATAATATTATTATTAGTGTTATTATTATTATTATTACTATTATTATTATTGGTTTGTTTTTAGAAAAATCAGATTTTAGTATTGGGTTGGATTAGTATTAAGAATAGGATTGTTGGGCCTTAATTAGTAGTTAGTATAAAAGGCTAATCTCCCTCTCAAAACCCTAATTTAAACCCTAACCCTAGCCTCTCATCTCTCCCTCTCCCATCTCTCTCTGTGCAACCGGCGTCCAGCACCACTACCGTCGGACCGCCGCCGCTGCCGCCACCGTGAGGCACCGGAGAACCACCCACAATCTCTCTCTCTCTCTCTCTCATCCGCTGTCTCTCTCAACCTTCATTTCTCTCTCGTGCGTCTGCTGCCTCGCACCACCGCAACCGTCGCCCTTGCCGCCGGAGTTGCGCCGCCACGGAGTCGCCGTCGCCGCCAGCGATCGAAGAAGGCCAGACCTATTGCCGTTGGTTGCCGTTGTTCGAAGCCCTGTCACATCCCCGACACCGTCACATCCCCGACACCGCACCACGCTGCCGCCACGACGCCGCCGCCTCGGCCGCCGCCACCCGATCGGAAACCTCCCGATCGCCTAGCACCACCTTTGACGTAAACCCTAAATCTGTTTTGAAATCTTTTCTTTCTTTTATCCTTTAATTTCTGTTTTATTATTATTATTATTATTATTTCTTTTTATTAAATCTTGTAATTTGGGTAATCAAGGTTGTAAATTATTAAGTTGTAATTTGTAATTAAATTGCTCTTGTGTTGTAGTATTTACGTGTAAAATTGTATAAATTATTATGTGTAATTTTATGTTCTAATTTGATGTATTAGGGTTTGTAATAATTGTAGTGAAATTATTAATGTTCAATTGTTTGTTGTACCTTGTTTTCTTGTAAATCATGTTTAGGGTTTTAGATAACACTATTATTGTATGCACGAATCTTTAAAGTATAATTACCTAGATTAATTCTTGAATTGTTAGTTAAATATTCATATGTTCTTTAATTCTCTTAGTGTTCATTCATGTTTAGTTTCATGTTTAAATCTTGTTAAATAAGTTAGGTTGATTGAATTACTAAAGTTCGGTTCTTGATTATTAATTTACGATTCTTGATTTAATCTTGTATAAAGAAATTGGTTGTTGGGGTTCTTGATTAGTAGTTTAAATGTTTATATGTTCTTTATAATTTATTCACAAGTTCTTTAAGTTCCTTCTTGCTTATTGGTTAAGAAATTCATGTTTAGGATAGTGTTAATATTTCATGCATGCTTTTAGGGTTAGTAGAAATATTAAAGTTGATTTCATGTTCTACATTTTGGTTTTGATGATAGGAGGTTTGATGTTTGGACCTTAGTTGGATTAGGTTAATTACTTTGGACTTTAGTTACTGTTTTAAGCCCAAATTAGGAACCCGGGATCGGATTGGTGAAAGTTAGAACCGAATTTGCAAATTAAATGGAAACCGGTAACGAGACAGTTTTGGTGGGGTCTAAAGATCGGGTCACCACGGTTAGTGTAGTTGTCTTTTGATCGAACCCTTTGGAGTGGAGCTTCCTTTAGATGTTAGCTTTCATAGAAATTTTACAGACCGGACTTTGGAATTTTATAAGTCGAGTTATACTCCGATTACCAGACCTAGGTCAGGTCTGGACAGTTTTGGAAGATGACAGTTTTTGAGGACCTTAAAGCGTGTTTTGGGTCTCGAGTTCAAAATAAGAGTTTTAGTAGAAATCCCAAGGTTTCCGAAAAGTCCAAAACCAGACCCATAGGATGTCGGAAAGTCAAGTTACGACCCTTTTTGTGTGGATGCTATAATCTGTCTTGTCATGTGAAATTGCTAATGAATGTGTTGTTGATTGAGAAGGTTTACTTGGTATTATTATGCGATTACTTGGAATGTGTTAGGTAATTTAAAGTGTAAATTCATGATTGAAAGGAACCTATAGGGTTCCTAGGGGAGGGTTAGTTAGAAGGTAGTTAATACTAACTTCGAAGGGCGCGTTTTGATTAGAATAATTATTCTATTTTAGGCCCGAGCTAATTCGCGTCGTTAGTGAGCTCAAGTGTGTTCGTTTTGCTGTGAAGTGAAGCTAACCAGGTAATGTCTATGCCCTAATCCCCACTGGGATGCTCTTTAAATGTGTTTTAATGTTTTCTAATATGTTTTGAGAATTGCATCCCGAAAAGGGACTTTATGTGGAAAGTGTGGCCATCTGTTTTTGATATTTGTTTGTAATGGTGGATTTATGAGTTACTGAAATTGAGATGGTCTTTTATTAGTGGTTTTATTATTGATTTTGATAAACCTGGGTTGGGTTTGACTTGAGAGCTGTGAGATGAGATTGCATAAGATACTAATAATTCAAGTGAAACATTAAGCAGGTTTATTTGGTCGTAGCCTGTGGTAGGAAAATGGTCTGGGACCCTGGTCGTAGCCTGTGGTAGGCGGAAATGTGAACTCTTGATATTCTGGTCGTAGCCTGTGGTAGGCAAAGGGTCTGGGACCCTGGTCGTAGCCTGTGGTAGACGGAAATGTGAACTCTTGATATTCTGGTCGTAGTCTGTGGTAGGCAAAGGGTCTTGGACCCTGGTCGTAGCCTGTGGTAGGCAGAGGATCTGGGATCCGGTATGATATTTGTTACTTTAAGGGATGTGGTATCCCGCCCGCATAATAAAATATGATTTGGTTGGGTTGAGGAAAACAGTTAAGGGATTAAAGGTTTGTGAAATGGTTTGACTTATTTCCCTCTCCCTCAAATGAATTGAAATGAACTTCTTTTTAATGTTAGGGGTAGACATTATTGAGATTATCCCCTCATTTTTGAAGTGTTTTGTTTTCAGGTGGAGATCTAAATGCTGGGGACGGGAATTAGAAGTAAGGATGAAATGCTTAGAAGTCATTAAATATGTCGCTTTACTTTTCTGAGAAAAACTTGAAGTTGGTTTTGAGGTTTATTTCTAAGTATGACTTTGTTAGTTGGTTTGCTGTTGACAGACAGTTGTAGTTTTCCTTCTCGCCTTGTATTCCTTCGGGGATACGGCAGTGACGCCCAATAAGAGTTTGAGTCTTCCGCTAAATTTTGTCTGTTAACATTAGTTGACTTTGACTTTTCTATAATTGAATTTCCGGGGCGTTACAATTCTAATCATCTTACATAAATTAAAACCACAATAGGAATAATGGTGGACCATACTTTCACTTTGTATTCTGGTGGTAAAAAAATAAAATAAAATTGGATTTGAGTGGGACTCCGGCGAGTTGAGAGGCGGTGACTCGATGGTTTTCTGACATGACACCTTGACCATGTGTTTGACTTCCAATTTGAGTGCCACGTCAGTATTAAAATACATGCCCAATGATTTTTCTTTTTTTTTTTGGGGGAGTCCAGCTTGGAAAAAAAATTTAACCCCCCCTCTTCTTTCTCTCTCCTTTTTTTTTCCTTTCCAGTTCACTTTTCTCTGCAGTAAAAAGAAATCTCCAACTTCCCAGAACTTTCCCCTTCACCTTTGTTCGAAACTCCGATGACCCCCACCTCAATCCCTTTCAAGTAAAAAAGAAACTAATGGCACCAAGGCCAAGGTTCATTAGCTCCAATGAAATCGATACCGACATAGAAGAAGGAGCAAGAAAAAGCATGTATTCATCCACCCCCATCTACTATAATTAATTGAAGAAGTAGCCAATCCCCATTATCAAGCATAGGGACATGCCAACCACTTGTTTACTACTATAAGATTTCCAAAGACAAACTGCACTAGTAATTCTTTTATCTATGGTTCAAATGCAGAAAACACACTTTCTGAATTGTAATATGGTTAATTTCAATTTTTCCATTCTCAGTTCTTCCTATTTACTCCCATTCCTGAGCCAAGAGAAATGGAATTCATGTGGTCACTTTTTCATGGGTCGGATCTTTGTATTTTTTCACAAAATTGTCACATCTCTCTTTCTCTTTACTCACTCTGATTCTCCCTCTTTCACTATCCTCTGAATCACCTCTCAATAAGCATGAAACTTCGTGATCTGTTCTTCCCCATTTACTCCCGTTCCTGAGCAAGATCGAGAGGAGTTCAAGCATGTGTGCAAGCTCCAATCTTTGAAGATGATTTTGATCGTCATCATCATCATGATTTTGATTATGAGGAGGATGATTCTGATGCGATTGCTGAGAAGAATGGAAGTGGGCATTCTGGGTATGGTTTGCGAGAGAATCTCCACTTTTTTTTTTCTGTGTGTGTTATTGCTACAATTAGTAGGAAAACCATCAATTGTACACTGGAGATGGCTCCGCCGATCTCCATGGGAGGTCTGCTTTGAAGACTAAAACTGGAAATTGGAGAGCATGCCCCTTCCGTCTCCATTTCTTGCCAATTTCAGATTGAGGAGAGAGAAAAAAATAGACTAATTGGGGAAGTAGGCATGCAATGCTTGTCGTTAGAGAGAGGATTAAGAAGGGTGAAGCTGTTTGGAGTGAGTTGGTGGACCTTGAAGAGGAAGCCAAGGGAGGGGTCAGTAGGAGGAGAGAGAGAGATGAGTGGTGGGGGAAGTTGGGAGGAGAGAGAGTGAAGACGGAGAGGATGGAGGGATTTTTTACCACATATAAAAAAATGGTGAAAGGGAAAAGTAGAGAGAGACAAGGGGGAGAGGGTATAAATTTAATTTCCAACTTGGAAGCAGAAAAAAAAGGAAAATAAAAGAAGGCATGTGTATTTTAGCTGATGTGGCACACAATATCAAAGTCAACCCAGTAAAACACATGGTCAAGGTGCCATGTCAGAAAACCACCGAGTCACCGGCTCTCAACTCGCCGGCGTCCCACTCAAATCCAATTTTATTTTTTTTTGGACCACCAGAATACAAAGTGAAAGTACGGTCCACCATTGTCTAATTGGTGAAAGTAGGGATTATTAGAATCCAATTATCCTATATATATATATATATATATATATATATATATATATTTCACTACTAAAAATATATGTATTACAGACCACTCTTCCAATCAATTTAAAACAGTTGGAAAAACCAACAATTTTAGTAACAATTTCATATTTTTGTACTTGTCTAACTATTTTTCTAATTTTAGACGGAAAAAACAGTTGGAAATTCCAACAACCTTTACTAAAATGGTGGAAAAAATTTCTTACTTTTTTTTTGTACGGTTCAAAAATGGTTGGGAAAACGATTGGTAATCCGACCGTTTTTCCAGCCATTTCAAATAGTAAGAAAAAGGATAGCAGGAAAATTTTCCCACCATATAGCAAAAGTGATTGGAATTTCTAACCCTTTTCCCCACATAAAATTTGAAAAATAGTTGAAAAAATAGAAAAATATAAAAGGGTTGCTAAAACGGTTGTTTTTCCAACTGGTTTAAATTGGTCAGAAAAAAGTGGTTGGTAATACACATATTTTTAGTAGTGTTTGAATTTGAAATTAAAATAAAATTTTAGATATATCTTGACTTGTCTGATTCCAATAATTCAAACTCAATGTATACAATATGTATGTAGTGTATTCTATATTAACTGTCACATTAATTTATGCGTCAGTTAAATTTTAAAATTCCTTAATTATTAATTTTTCAACATGTATAATGTTTTAGCATACAAACTACTATCATCAATATTTCGTAACGAAAAATATTATCATAACTGTAACTTTTTATAAACTATGATATACGAAATTCTCAGTGTATGATACTGTAACTTTTTATAAACTATATTATACGAAATTCTCAGTCAAAAACATTAAACATTTATTAAACAATAATTAATATGAAAAGAGGATTAATAAAACTCATTCTCATCAGTAACATTCTTTCGAATGTGGAACAGTCTATATGCCCTAATAAATTCTATTCCAAGTACCCAAAGAGCTAATATTATGGAATAGACCAAGCTAACTAGCTAAGTAATTGACCCACACACATTAATTAAGAAAGGTGGAATAAATATTCATAGGTTCACTTGGTCATATATAATATCAAATAATTATAATCAGACAAATCAACCATAGACATAATCTATATTTCACTAGTTAAGACTTAAGACTTAAGAGACACTTTTATGTATATTCTATCCTCAAACTATTTTATTTGTAAAAATGAAAATATCCCAAGCTTCCTTGCCTCCATTACAAAACTCTTCTTCT
Organism: Portulaca oleracea; assembly: GCA_029582165.1. NCBI lineage: Eukaryota > Viridiplantae > Streptophyta > Magnoliopsida > Caryophyllales > Portulacaceae > Portulaca > Portulaca oleracea. The sequence continues at coordinate 13,769,268 of CM055869.1, read as the reverse complement.
CAAACTAACTCCATATACATTGAAAAAAAAAGAAAAAAAAAAATCCTGCCACACACATACTAGCTACATGCCCTCATTTTGATATAGATATTACAACGTTAATTCATATTATATAGTAACTAACACGAGAGCTGAGCTATATAAAATATAAACTATACTATATGATAAAATATGATTAACCAAGGCTAATTAATTAACTAATTAATTACCATGGATAATGACCAAGACGAAGCTCAAGATCCAACTCTTCTTCCTCTTGACCATGGTGGTGGTCTTGAACCCTCTTCCCCGAGCTCGAGTGGGGCCCTTGACTGCCTGGTCCGAGCCAACCGGACCGCCCCTCGAAGCTCGATGGGCCCCCCAAGCCATGAGGGGAACCAAAGTAGTTCTTACCATTAGGTGGTGATGAGTAGAATAATCTTGTGGTAGCACCATAATTAACTCTATGATGATGATGATGATGATGATCATTAATATTATAATCCTCATCCCCCTCCTCTTGTGATCCCACTTGATTGGTGTTAATTGCACTAGGGAGCTTGTAATTAGTGGTGGGATTAGGGTTAATTGGGAGTCTAGGGTTGGCTAATGACCTATCTTTTCTATGGATGTTCATGTGGCCTCCTAGAGCTTGGGCTGTGGTGAAACCCCTTTGACAAAACACACAATCATAGGATCTAGTTCCTGATCCTATGCTTGATGATCCATGATCAACATGATCATGATCACGGTCATCATCACCTTGTTTTTGATCATAGGGATTGTGGTTATGATGATGATGATGATCAATTCCTTGGATGTTGAAACTCATGATGGTATATATGTGTCTATGAATTTGGGCTTTTGAGATTAATTATGAACATATGAGTTGACTATTAGATATTACTAGGTCATGCTATATATAGACAATGCCTAGGGTTTAAAATATGTTTGGGAGGAAGAACTGAGAGAGAAGACAATAACCATGGGGCCCAAGGATGGGAGAAAGACAAGGAGAGCAAGTGAAGATTATTTTACTATATTTTAGTTGGCAAGGGCTCCTCCAAATGCTCTATTTAATAATTATATTGCACTAAGTATGTTTTTAAAATAAAAAATAATGAAGAATAAGTATATGTATTTATTAGATCTTTGCTCTAGGATAATAATTGAAATTTGAAACGTTTCATAAAAAGACAAGAAATATCTATAAATTGTTTATGATAGTCTTATAATTATTATTTTTTCGATAAATTGCTAGTAAAAAAGCTAAGAAGACATCAAAACATGCTACAAAATCCGCAAGAATAGCAAAACAACAAGATTTCATCTAGCAAACAACATAACAGCTCAAAACGCGCCAAAAGGATCACAAAAAACAATAAAAAATAGTCACTTAGCAAGATTCTTCTTTTGTTCCAGCATATCATCTCTAAAAGTTTTAGTCACAGTCTCATTATTCTCACGAGACATTTTCAACAAACCCACAACATTCGCAGCTTTACGAGCCTCCTAATCCAACCTTTCCTAGGAAAAATCCACGACATTCAATGATCTTTCAGTAGTACTATACATCAACCGCATCTTCACTGTTGGATTTGCAGCTTCGAGAGAGCTTCTTCAACCCATTAACACGTCTTGTACCACTAGAGCGGACCCTACACGATGCTCTACTTCCCAACCTCCACTTTGAGTTCCACAATTAGTTCACATTCCTTTTTTTGTCGGCCCTTGACGTTGAAAACCTTATGAAAAGAATCCTCAATAACATGAGATGAAGAATAAACCACCTCATCAACTGCTTTATTAGACGGGTCACTGTCTCACAATTATTATATATACCAAAAAAAAAAATTACCTCCACCAACATTGTACATGTGTTTTCCTTATTTTTTAAAAACAATAATTAACCCATTATCTTCAAGAAATTTCCTTATTAGTCCTAACAAAGTGTTTACAAAGTGAGGGAGGTATCTTATACCTAAATTTTCTTTCTATTTTTCATTCATTCGATTGGTTATTGATATTGATTTTGATGGTTTTACAATACTATATAACCTAATGTTTTTAAAGAAATTACTTATTGTTTATGAAAAGAATTAGAGTGTACATATATAATATAATATAATATAATATATTATAATATAATATAATATAATATAATATAATATAATATAATATAATATAATATAATATAATATAATATACAAAATACATGCAATTGTATCATATTATTTGCCTAAAAAAAGTTGGATTGACATAAGACATAAATATTAGAACTCCTTTCTTAATATAGTAGTATTCTCCTAATTAAAATGGTGGGAGATTTTTGGCACTTATTATAAGAAAAAGGCAAAAGAATTTGATTAACCAATGAGAGATGACCATTGTCTTCTCAACATGAAGAATGCTTTATTATGCATCTTTCCACACTATATTAATTAATTATTTGAATTAATAAATCCTAGCTTTTAGATTTCTCCATCAACCTTTTTTCCCCATTGATAGAGATTTTTACTAATTGACCCACTCTTTCTTTCTTAGTACCTCTTTGTTTAAAGTCATTTCCATGCATATATTTGAGGGTGCTCCCTTTTGTGGTGGACTTGTGTCCTATTCAACCAATGCACGTTTTTGATATATGATTGGACCACTATAAATATATCACTTGTATTCTAGCTAACTTAATTGATCATATCTTGGATTTGTATAAGTAAAATTAAAAAAAAAAAACTGTAATATTGAGTAATAAACTTAAAATGTAATTGATATAGACAAAGGTTATCTTTAGGAACTTAATGAAATTAGAATCTCATAGCTTTATAGACACAGTTGATTATCATTGTTGATGTTTTAAATAAAAATTTAGACCGTGATTACATGACACATGTATTTCTTTTCAGAGTTTACGTATTAATTTATAAGATTATAGGATGAAACAAAAGGTGTTTAACTCAGTAAAGTTTGATCTTAATTACTATAAGTATTTCTTTTGATATTTTTAGACTCAACTTTAAAAATGTGTCTAATGGTGTTTGATTCCATAATTTAAATTGCCCATGTTAAAATAATATAGCATTCCCTCGATCTCCACTAAAACAGTAATATGGATGTGCCATGATCTTGGCTCGACCACTAAGTCAGATGGTTACTGGATTTCAAAAGTTAGATATTTAACCTAAAATCATTTTTTTTAAATTTTTGAAAATCTATCATAATGATTTCTCAAAAAGGGAATTGACACATTAATATTGACCCCTCCAGTGGTATGTGCATAGACTACATGGAGATTAACTATCACCTTAAAAGCCAATCTCAATTGTCAATGTGGCTTAGAGAACAACTCATTTTCACAACTGAATTTACTCATGCAAGTATCATTATTCAAAGTCTTAAAAATTTACTATCTCCTAGTGAGCTTTAAGAGATATATTTCATCTACAACATCTGGTGATGGAGGTCCTCTATCAGAAGACCAGATTCCAGAGCCAAAACCAACAGGAGCAGCCATGACCTCATCTACACCAGCAACATCAAACTCTAACATCCAAGGATGCTATATGCGGGTCCAACAAGTCATGAGGTCATCCAACTACACCAGCCAGCCAGTGAGGTCGTTTCTCAACTCCATATCTCTGGATTGAGAACCTCACTCGCCTTTTGAAGACTTCACTTTAGAGCTGTTGAGGACTTTCCAACTCAGTGAAGATATTTGCCAGTTCTGAGGTCCTCTATGAAGACATCACTTCTCAACTGTTGAGGATATTCCAGTTCTGTGAGGTGATCCTGCATAGAGGTCCTCCTCGAAAGCTTATTCCAAGCTGTTGAGGACTTTTCCAGCTTGTGAGGTGAACTAGCAGCTATGTAATAATGAGACGCGTTTTGTTGTCTTTATTTCCTTTTATTTTGATATAATCCAGTTTGTAAGGAGCCTTAATTAGCTTACTAAGTTAGTTAAGTAGCTTAATGCTTAATTCGGGAGTTTCTTGAGCAAGGGGAAACCCTTAATCAGCTAGCTCAACCCTAGGTTTATATACATTGTAATCGGCAGCTTGAGGTCATTAACTTTAGTGATATTCAATAGCATTTTGAGTGCCTTGATTGAGCCTCTTGTTTGTGAGTGACGTTAATTAAACTCTCAGCCTTGGTTAATTCTACTTCAGTATCAAAGATTTGGTAATCCTTGTGGTGCGTGTAGAGCTTGGTGATTTCAATGGTGGTGTGCCTGTATCCATTGAGGTGATCGAGTCCATTGCCCTTGATGTTCTAGCTGTGGTGTGCCTGTATCAGCTCGAGCTCAAGCCTATCCTCTATTTCCTTTTTTATTGTAAGTTTGTTCATCTGATCATCATTTCATCATCATCCATTTCGTCCATTTGTTCATCGGTGTTTGTGCTCTGTTTTGGAGGAGGTTGTAATTGATTTCTGTCGTGAGGTCTGTTTTGGTGTGTTTGTGCTTGATTCTCTATTGTGAGGCCAGAATTGCGTGTGTTGTGTGTTAATGTGGTGTACTGTGAGGTCAATACTCTGATCTTAGCGGCCTTGCATACATTATCTGGAAGGACAAAACAAGTCTTTAACAACTCTATCTTCAACGTCAATAGTGTTATCATTAGAATCAAGAGGATCTTTACATAGTAGCGAGTCCAAATTAAAGTAGATTCTCTTGTAATGAGCAATCCACCAGGAGGCCCCAAAACCAAAATCAGATAAATGTTGGTCAACATTTTCAAGTTTGTTGGGAATATTTGAGGTATAGTTAGATCAAGATGAACTTTGATGGTTCACTTAATAGTAATGATGCAACAACTAGGTTTGTTACTAGGGATCATTTGGATTGGACCTCTCAAAATATCAAGCTCGATGAAAATCAACTCTGATTCCATTCTCACGACAGAAGCAATAACAATATATTTTGGTCTTCAACACACTCTTCAAGTAGGATCCTCAAGAGTACAAACTGAAGAAGATAGTTTTATCCTCATCCAGGCTATACAAGGCATCATTAAAATTTCATGACAAATTCAAATGATTATCTGTAATATTAAAAAACTTACCAATCAACTAGACAAATATTATTCCAAACAACATATTTTTCGTGAAGCAAATGTAACGAGAGATTAGATGCCAAACCAGGGGCAATTTATAGTCCAACCTAATTTTGTATGAGTACAACCTTTGGAAGACATCTTGATAGAATAGTATCTTAGATTAGGAGTACTTTGTATCTCTTTTTACCCGAGCTTTGAAAATAAAAAATTAAATTATCCCATAAACAATTTAATTTGATTTGTTGTATTATGGTTATTTGCAATAAGCGTGTAAAGTTCATACTGGACTTTAGTTGCTACTTCCTTTTTCGGGTGAATGTTGATCGAATTATATTCGGGAGGGAGGCGGTATGTGCTCAGCCGAGACTGCGACAGATAAAAGAGAGAGACGGTGGAAACAGCAATCAATGTGCCGAATTATGAAAGCAGGGGATCAAAACCAAAAGTATTTTCATACCTGATAAACCAGGTTTTTACGGGTATTTAGCCATCTTTTTTTGGCTATTTTCGGGCCTTTTTACATGGGTTTGATATTATTTTCGCTTACTTTATTCATTAGTAACTAAAGTGTGTGAATTTCTATGTTTTTGAGTAACCTAGCCCTTTATGATGAAGAATCTATGCCTTCGGGATGCTAAGGAAGAATGCGGAGCGCAATAGAGGGTGAGAGAATAAAGAAAGAAAGCCAAGCTAAGTGAGCACAGGCTTTGTCAGTTTCAGCATATGTTGTACTAAAGGCCAGAAATGTAGAAGGTCAGCATAGGCTGTGCCAAATTAGGCATTATCTATGCCAAACTGCAGTTTATAGTCTTTTAGTCATTTAAATTAGATTAAAACAGTCAGTTTGGACATCATGTCATATTTAGCTTCCATTCTAGGTATGAGAGTTTACTATATAGCATCTCTAGGGGCTTTTAAGATAATTTCTATGTTTAATTTGTCTCTTGTTCATGGATTGCACTTCAGATTTCGTATCTAATTCAACACTAAATTTGCTTTCTCTCTCTCTTTCTTTACATTTATGTTCATTTAGTTTCTCGTTAGATTACTTTCCTTCTTTTTTAATTACTTTAGTATGTTAATTAGTTGTTAGGTTTGTGTAATTTGGGGTATGATTGGTGTATTCGATGATCGGTTGATTTGTTTAGGTTTAATCTATTGAATTCAAGCTTATAATTTAAGGTTTTCTCTTTGCCTACCATGTGTTTGATGAAATGCTCAAGAGAGTTTTTATCTGTAGCTTTTAGGGAATGATTAGTGCTGAGAAGTGATGTTAACTTGCTAGTGTGGGTAGAGAAAATAGTTAGGATTTTTAATATGAGAATAGTCGAATTCTAACTAGATCTAGGGTTGCTATTCTTGTAGTTTAATTATACTAACTCCATGAGAATAGACCGTTAAAATAGTTAGACTAGCCCTTGACCCTCGAGAGAGGGCTTTAGCGAGCTTTAATGGTGCAATCGATCACTCTTAATTGCTTGTTTAGAATTGGTAGGTTAGGTTGTTGATTAGTTGTTGAATATTGATTTTGTAGCCTAAGCTTCTTTTATCACTTTATAGTGTGTAGTTTTGACCATCACACCACTACCCTTGGTCAATTTACCTAACTTGAAACACTCTGGTTAGCTTTGAGTGTCTGGAACACAAGTCCCTATGAATACGACAACCGTACTCCCAAAAGTATGACAACAATACCTTGGCAACCATCAGGAGAAGCAAAAAATCGATTGAGGAGATATGAGTGGAAGGTGTTGTTGGGATTCACCCATGAGTAAATGTCCCACATTGAAAAAGTAAAGAGAAAGCACATGGTATATAAGTCAAGTGGGCTACTCCTCTTAACACCAATTGGTTTTAAGATGGAACCTCACTTAACTTGTGTACCATGTGCCTTGGTTGAAGTGGGTTCACCCCTTGGATCTCCCAAACAAGTGGTATCAGAGCCGATGGTTCGTTGGGTTGGGCGCGTCCAAGGTGCGGGCCGGAAGATCACCGTGGACAGGAGCAGGGACTATAGCGCGTTCGCAGCTGGGTCTCCTGAATGCTCAGAGTGGTGGCATGAGACTCGGGTGGAGTAGGGTGCGGCTGGGACTCTTGAGACAAAGTGGTGGCATGAGACTCAGGTGAAGTAGGCTGCGACTCTGTAGAGTAACGTGCGGCTATGATGGGCTCCTGATGGTGACTTGAAACCTTGGGCAAAAGAGGCTTCCGATCAAGGGGGAGAGACTCATGTGTGAAGGGGGAGATTGTTGGGATTCACCCATGAGTAAATGTCCCACATCGAAAAAGTAAAGATAAAGCACATGGTATATAAGTCAAGTGAGCTACTCCTCTTAACACCAATTGGTTTTAAGATGAAACCTCACTTAACTTGTGTACCATGTGCCTTGGTTGAAGTGGGCTCACCCCTTGTATCTCCCCAATAGGTGCCAATCATTCTCACCTTGAAGACACTAGGAGAGCAATTAGTAATTAATTCTAAAAGCTCTATAGAAGGAGGAAGATAAGAGTACAATTTTATATTTTTCAAATTACGATTAAATTCACTAACTGAAGAGGAAGCTAATTTGTTGGAAATGTTAGTAACTCGAGAAGAAGAAAAACTAGTAGTATATCAATGTAATCTTAGCAAAAATCCGGGCATGCCAAAGGTTGTAGAAAAACAGATAATCAAGATTTAGAGAAGATTCTTGTGGGGAGGAAAAGTTGAGAGAGAGCCAATGCCTTGATGAAATGGAAAATAGTGCAAAGGCCGAAAGACAAGGGTGGGATAAGAGTGGGCGACATTCAAATGAAGAATATGAGCCTTTTGCTAAAGGGGTAGTGGAGGTATATGGATCTGAAGAAGTGGTTTAATTTTATGGAGGGAAATTATCAAGGGAATCCACAGTGAGGATAAGGCACTACTACCATCAAGGTTTAAACAAAAGGTTGCAAGCCCCTGCGGTGAAATTTGTAAATTGATGAGGCAAGAAGAAGTAGCTCAGCATACTTTTAACAGTGGTCTACACAACAACCTTGGAGATGGTTGGAAAATAAGATTTTATGATGACACCATGGTTAGTGCAATTTATCATCAGAGAGGAATTCCATGTGCTCTTTAAAATTTCGAACCATAAAAAGCGGATGGTTGGAAAAAAGGGATGGTTCGATGGTAACACATGGATATGGACCTCGTCCTAGCCACGTGAGCTAACCTTAGAGGAGTTTAAGATGGAACAGACACTTATCAGGAAGCTCCAAAATATCTTCCTAACAAAGAAAGATAGGGATAATATTTCGTGGGACTAGGGGGGGGGGGGGAATACTTGATCAGAGCACTAATGAAGCAAGCAACGAAAATAACAAGTATTGCGGTGCAAGTGGACTCTTTTGTAGATTTGGCTTGGAGGAACATAGCTCCTCCACCAAGAGTAGAAATGATGATGTGGATCACCATGATAGAAAAATTGAACATTAGAAACCATTTGAAGAGAATGACATGTTGCGCGTAGATGAAAATATGTGTCAATTTGTGGAGACATGGAGGAGATTGATGCCCATGCCCTATTGAAATTAATATAACTTCTTGTGGCAGATCTAGGAGGAAATAATGGAAAGCCTCGGCCAAGGAGATACATCGAGGCAAATGTTAAGGGAATGAATGAATGTGCGATTCAGGAACAAGTAATTAAAGAAGAAGGTGACCTCCTTTTTCGCTATTATTTGGTCCATTTGGCTTTAGAGGAAGAACTTGGTTTTTGAAGGGCTCCAACAAAACCTAATAGAGCTTATAAGGCCCTAAGTGGAGAACCTCGTTATAGAGCACTATAGACAGAGTTAAGATCTCATACAATCCAGAGTTGTTACCTACGAATTTTGAATCAATACCACTACTCTTTGCGTAGCATTGTATAAGGAAGCATGGGACTGAAGACCCTTAGAGATATGATTCTGGGTGCAATTTTTGTACTAAGTGCTAAAGAGCGATTCTCAATTTTCTTGATGAATAAATTGGACTAAAGCTCGCTAATTATCTAAAAAGATGTTGGAATCACTTCTTGAGAATTGAAATTTCCTCCATCGTATCATTGGGTCGGTATTGAAATCACTTTATAAGCATTTGCACAAAGCTAAATTTTGTTATTATTATTATTATTATTATTATGTTTAGAGAAACAAAGAAAAAGACAATGCCTAAGTTAACTTTTATGCTATATCGACTTTTGCCTAGCTAGCAAGTTCATGCTGCCATGCATATATGAAAAAAAGTATCCACTAAGAGAAAAATTCATACTCATACTCCATTTGTTCTAGTCGTGCTATTAGATATTTTGGGACTAATTAACTAATGATCATGACAAACTCTTTAACCATAGAATATATGAGTAATATAAAGTTACTCTTTCATGCTTTATGATATTTAATTTTATTCAAGTTATAGGCAAAGGTACGCATTTATAACAATCAAGAGTCAAGGTTAATCGTTGATAAACAATAGTAAAGCATCAATTGGATGAATGTAAAAATGTAAAGCCGACAGAAACCAACTTATACATCCTTGAATATATGATTAAAGAAAATGTTAATTATATACTTGTAAACACAAATTTCGAATCTAAAATAAATAGAGACAAGAAATCAGTGCACAAATATAATTTTATATAATCGTATTAATTTCAAAGAATTTTGGGTACAATCTCTGTATTGAATACAATAAAGTAGTCCTCTGATTCAATCTCTTGAAATTTGGGTGAGCCGAGGGCGTGGACGCTTGATCTCGATCTCGAACAGCCGAAGAGCTCTATAGCAGTTCTTGAGCGTTGATCTCCTTGATGCTTGGTAGCCGGAGGTTGCTCGAAGTCTATCCGTCTACAGGTTGACTGTCGGTTGCAGTTCTTCAAGTTCTTGGATGCGAGGGCTTGAGTGTTTTATCTCGATCGATGAACTAGACGAAGAAGAGGACTGCAGTCTTTGATGCGAAGAACAGAAGTTGTTGAACTAGCTGACGTTAGTCCTTGTCGCTTGTAGCTGGAGAGCGTCTGTAATTCGATCTTCTGAAGGCTTTGCAAGTGTTGCTGAAGAACTCTGAAGCAATTCTTGATCTTGATGCGGTAGAGGCTTGAAGATTCAATCTTGAACTTTTGCAGACTTTGATCCTTGGCGCTTGGTAGCTGGAGACTGCTGACAGTTTGATCTTCTGAATCCTCTGGAGTGCAGAATGTTGAATGCCGCCAGGGTAGACTGCAGTGTGTGTTGAAAATAAGGGAAATAACCCCTATTTATAGGCTCTGGAGGCTTAGTGTTGCCTAGGGTTTGAGTCGGCTTTGGGCTTGGCCCAAATTAATTAATTATCCCTATATTTAAAATAAAGAAATAATAATTATTTTCTGCATCATAATTGACATGTGTCATGATATTATTGGACATGATGCATTTCCATTTAAAATTCAATTATATGGACCGCCGTAAATAATTTAACACGTGGCGGATAATAATTGACTGAATAAATTAAATTTATTTTCCACGTGTCATTTTTTTAATTGATCGACAAAATTTTGCCTCCTACAATACTCATTTTTTCTCTTCAAAGCACACACAAAATTATAATTAAAATTAAGGTCTTCTTCGTTAATTTTTAATTTAGGGATATTGGATAATAATATATTGACCTTTGTGGGTATTGGATTGTATACTACTAAAAATATGTGCATTACCAACCATTTTTTTCCAACCAATTTAAAATGGTTGGAAAAACCGACCATTTTAGCAAACATTTCATATTCCAACTATTTTTCAAAAATTTTAGTGGGAAAAAAGGTTGGAAATTTCAACCACTTTTGTTGAAATTGGTTTGAAAATTTTCCTACCATCTTTTTTCATACTATTTGAAATTGGTTGGATTAGTAATCCGACCATTTTCCCAACAATTTTCAAATTGTAGGAAAAGGATGGTAGGAAAAATTTTCAACCATTTCAGTAAAATTGGTTGGAATTTCAACCCTTTTTCCCACTAAAATTTTTGAAAAATAGTTGGAATATGAAACGGTTGATAAATTGGTTGGTTTTTCCAACCATTTTAAATTGGTTGGAAAAAAATGGTTGGTAATACGCATATTTTTAGTTGTGGTAATATACCGACCTTTATATTGAACAACAATATCTCTGACCTTTATACTTATATGAGATTATTATACTAATAGTGACGATAACTAGTGAATTGATCTACGTGCTGATGTGGCAGGCGGAGGGAAAAAAAGGATCCCCGCCCGGTAACCCTGTTAACCCCTCCGTTTTTCTTACTAACCCACATTAAAAAAATCAGCCCCAACATAGCGACTAAGGGGCGGTGAAGTACTGACCTTCGTGCTGATGTGCCACACAACCAACCAATTTCTTGTAATGTAAGTTAGTGAGAAAAATGAAGGGTTTGACGGGATATTGGGTTGAGACAGGTTTTTTTCCTTCTACTAACCAAGTCAGCACGAAGACTGATTCACCACTCTCTAAGTTATTGTTGGTATAATAATATCACCAAAGTATAATTATAAAGATCGGGGATATTGTTGCAACAGTAAAGGTCGGTATATTATAATCTAATACCCTCAATAGTCGATATATTATCATCCGAAAATCCTTTAATTTATTACGCATACTTAAGTTATTATTGATTACTCTCTCCGTCCCAAATTAATTGACACTTAGACAAAATTTTGACCGTTAATTACTTACAATTCACAATGAGTTACAATATGAAATCACCGTCATTAGAAACATACTTTACTAGAAATTACAATAGACGTAATTTCATATTGTATCTAGTTATAATTTATGAATAATTAACGGTCAAAATTTTGTCAAAGTGTCAATTAATTTGGAACGAAGGAAGTGATGTTGATCATTATTGATGAGTATTGGTCATTACACTAATTATATTGATCAACGCAAAATCAATACTGACTAGTTATGTACGTTAATTTTGACCATATTATTGATGGCATTATTGATTGGAGTTTGATATATATACTCTATCTACTCCATATTATTAGTCTCTATGGGTTACGAATTAGCAACCTTTCTAAGCTTTGACAATAAATATTATATAATTAAAAATAATGCTTTAAGATGTATAATTAATATTATTAAATTTGTTAAGAAAATCTTTCGAATTAGAATAATGATGTAATTTTGTAAATATATTATATAGAAATTAAAATTTAAAATAGTGCATTGAAAACCGTGAAAAATTAGAATGAAAGTTATTGTGGAATAGAGGGAGTATTACAATAAAACATACTCCCTTCATCTCTTTTTATCCGTCATCTAAGGTTTCATGTTAAAAAATTTTACTGTTAATAGATTAATTTGTATAATAATTTTTTATTCAAAATTGATGTTATTAAATTCATAATAAAAATTATTATTAACATAATATAAAAATCTTATGTAAGAAATTATTAATTTAAAATGAATTAAAAAAACGTGAATAACATATAAAAGAATGCGGATTGATAACCACATATGAATGAGCCCATAATTAATTAAGATTTTATAAAACCGTCTCAATAAAGACAATTGGTTATTTTTTTTTTAAGAAAATGGTCTTAGTGGTAAAGTCGTGACAAACTTCACTACTTGATTACCATGCATGATTTGGAAAGATATTAAAACTTTCATAAGGAAAACGAAAGGACAAGCAAACATTTTGTTGTTTGTACTTTGCTGTATATTGACTTGTTTAAAATGCACTCCCTCCATTTCAATTAATTTATCCTATTTATTTTTTTATGGTCTTCGGTACAATATTTTGATAGTTAATTTTCACATTTTATTTTAGGAAGTCTAATAATATTATATTCAGATAAAAATATTTTTCATCATAAATCTAATAGTGGTAGTCTTGTCCAATAACTCAACATATAATTTGATAAATTAATAACTAAAATTTAAAATTTTTGACATAATTAATTAAACTTGGACAATTTATTTGGGACAGGAGTATTGTGATTATGATATATGATCACCGAGCTTTCTACGTTGGCAAAATACACACTACACTTGATTAATTTAATTATTACGATCGATATCATAATTAGTAGAATAATGTTGTTGATTGCGTCCATCTAACATGCGTGAAAAAACGCATGTTAACCTAATGTCTTATATAAACAAAATTAAGGAAACAAAACAAGCTAATAAGAGGATACCCAATGACGCAAAAACTCACCAAAATTGATATACTTCTACGTTATGGATCACTATTCCTTGTAACGAGTGACGTAGTTAATCGAACAAGTTTTGATTCGCACGCATTGCGTGCAACGATTTTTAATTTTTTTTTATTTTTTGTATGTATATATACATATACACGCACAAAAAAATAAATATAACAATGATGCACGCAATGCGTGCGAATCAAAATTTGTTTTGTTTAAAAATAAAAATCCTCAATAATAATTCAACTTTGGCTCATGATGGATGTTGGCAAGTTAGTGTAGTTAAACTTATCTTCTTTTCAATTGTTTCTCAAAATAAATTCAAGATAAATTTGCAAAACAACTCTTTCAAATTAATTCAAATAAGATCAAACAACTGAGTTCAAGTTAGTTAAGTATACTAAGTTCACAATATGTTTAGATAAGTTCAACTTGTAATGGGCTTAGTCAAAATAAGTTGGAATGAACATGTTAAAGATTAAAATATAGTTAGACGGAAGCAATATGATTTATTTTACTCTCAGTATGAACAATTATGCATTATAGTCGATATGGTTCCTCATGATAGATTTTTTTTCTTAATTTTATATGATTTTAATTTCTATATGGCAAATATTATCGAAGACCTTAACGAATCATCACGCTTCTATTATTTGTTTGGGACATTGGATTTGCTGATTGTTAAAAGTAAGAATGCAATTATGCAACTTAGAATAAAAATATGATAAAGCATACATTTCTTAGTTAATTAAGAATCTTGCCTTATAAGACAACATGATACATAATAAATATTCCCAAAACTAAAATCAAAGAATGAAAAGATTATTAGTGATACTCTAAGTCTGATATGTAACGATAGTCTTTAAATAAAAAGATAAAAGTTGTATCATATACTTACTTTTTAAATAATTTGATTTAAAGTATATTTGAATACTAAATAAAATCCAGACATCTCTGTCTTTTTCTCAGTCTCTCTATGACACAGACACATATTGAATATATGCATAATTTAACTTAACACCAATCAACATATTAGGTAGATTTTGATTTTTCTCATTTTCGTAAATGATAGAAAAATTTATATATGCATAATTTAATTTGTTTAACATCAACCAACATATTAGATAGGTTTTATGATTTTTTATTTTCATAAAATAATAGAAAAACTTATATATACATGGTTTAACTTAACCTTAAGTTAATATATTAGATAGATTTTATAATTTTGATTCTTTTAGTAAAAAATATGAAAATAATTAGTTAATGAATGAGAATGGGAATAAACATGAAAATGGAGGAGGAGAGGTGTGATGGAGGTTAATTGAGAAATAAGATTATTGACTAATTTTCTTGTTTATAATTAATTTATAAAGAAAGATAAATAGACAAATAAAAAAAACCATACAACAATTAGTGCGTTGATTTATTATGTTTTGAGTAAAAAAAAAGACTTATTATGTTAATACTCTAGGTATAATGTATTAATGATTTTTTTTAATGAAATTGAATATTTTCTAAAGAAACAGAGATGATTAAAGTTAATATTATACTTTGCACAAAACATTAAAAAAATAAAATAATGTAAGACAACAGCATATGAACCTAAAAGAAATTTTTAAAAAAAATAATAATATAATGTAAATTTGGGAAAATAGAAACCCCAAAAAAATATTATTAAGTAAAATGACGACGGTTCCATTGTGAAATATGAAAATACATAATATATCTGAAAAACATACTAACTAAAAATATGGTGGTTTAGTGGTATAGAAATTGGAGGATTTTCCTTTGCATTAGATGTTCAAATCTTGGAGGTAACAAATTTCTTTTATATCTATTTTAGTGCAAACAAAAAATATTGTAATTACCATTCTATCCTTGTGATTTATCAATGGCGATGAGTAAAATAGGCAAAGTGAAATTTGCGTACCATAAACCCCTTTGACTTTATATATTACATAGATTATTATTATTATTACAAGTTTTGATTCGCACGCATTACGTGCATCGCTTTTTAAATTTATTTATTTTGTGTATGTATATAAAAACTTGTTTATTTTTATTTTTTGTATGCATCGCTTTTTAAATTTATTTATTATGCGAATCAAAACTTGTTTTGTTTAAAAATAAAAATCCTCAATAATAATTCGACTTTGGCTGATGATGGATATTGGCGAATCAGTGCAGTTAAAGTTATCTTCTGTTCAGTTGTTTCTAAAAATAAGTTAAATAAGTTCAAGATAAATTTTCAAAAACAACTCTTTCAAATGAATTCAAATAAGATCAAACCGCTAAGCTCAAGTTGGTTCGACTTTTGCCTGTTTGGCCTAATTTCTAAAAGAGTGTTTTTGCTTCTTATAAACAGTTTTTATAAAAGCTATTTTTGGAGAGACTGTGAAGTATTTGGCCTAGCTTTTGACAAAAGTGATTTTACTAAATTAAAGTGTTTGGCCTAACTTATGATATAATGTTTTTATTAAATTTAAATGGTTAGCTTAACTTTTAAAAATTATCATGTATTTTTTTGGAGTAAAATTATCATATGATTATTTACATTTTCTTTTTTTATTCATTTTTCAACATATTATCAAATTTTAATTTTAACAATAATTATAATCACATAGTTATAATTATTATTATTATGATTATTATTATTATTACTATTATTATTATTATAAGTATATATGGTCTTACTAACTATACAATTCTTTAAATTAAATATTTATATTATCAAAAATTTACTAATATCATATTTGCAAAGGAATTAGATAATAAAAATGTCCAACATAATATTTATTTACCGCTTCTGTTTTTGGAGTTGTTTTTTGCCAAAACTGTTTTTGGAAAACAGTTATTAGCTTCTACAAAAAGCACTGTTTGGCCTAGTTTGTGCTTTTTAACTCCAAAAACACTCTCAAAAGCTAGGCCAAACACCCTCTATATTTAGATAAGTTTAACTTGTAATAAGCTCAGTCAAAATAAGTTGGAGTGAACATATTCACAATAAAAATATAGTGAGAGTGTGAGACGGAAGCAATATTATTCATTATTGTTCGTTTACTCTCAATATGAACAATTATGCATTATAGATATGATCTTCCTCATGATAGTTTTTTTTTACTTTTATATGATTTTAATTTCTATGTGACAAATATTATCGAATACCTTAACAAATCATTACGTTTCTATTATTTATTTGTCACATTGGATTTACTGATTGTTAAATGAGTGCAATTATGCAACTTAGAATAAAGTTATGATAAAACAAATATTTCTTAGTTAAGTAAGAATCTTGTCTTATAAGACAACATAATAAAATAAAGGAACGAAAAGATTACCAATAATACTCCAACTCTGATATGTGATGACAATCTTTAAACGAAATTGATCGAATCTTTTCTAAAGAAACAAAGACGATTAAAGTTAATATTATACTTTGCACAAAACATCAAAAAATAAAATAATGTAAGATAACAACATAGGAACCTAAAAGAAATTAAAAAAATAATAATATAATGTAAATTAGGGTAAATAGAAACCCAAAAAAATGAAATAAATGACGGTTCCAATGTGATAGAGGAAAATAGAAAACATATAATAAAACTACTAACTTAAAATATGGTAGTCTAATGGAGTAGTGGTATAGAAATTGGAGGGTTTTCTTTTGCATTAGAGGTTCAAATCTTGGTTGTAACAATTTCTTTAATAGTTATTTTGGTGCAAATAAAAAACATTGTAATTACTATTCTATCCTTATAATTTATCAATGGCAAGGGGTAAAATGGGAAAGTGAAATTTGCGCGCCATAAGCCCCTTTGGCTTTATATATTACATAGATTACTCTATCTGTTTTAAACATTTATTGTCAAGTTAATATTTACAAATTCTAAATTTGACTATGAGAACAAATTCAGTAGGAAGAGATTTTATATAGGAAGGTAAGAAGACATCTTGGTTATATAGGAAGGTAAGAAGAAGACATCTTGGATGTCCATTCCAAATCCGATGATTGAGATCAAACCACTATTCTACACCCAAAATACCGCCGCATGCGTGGAAAACAAAAAAAAAAGGCAATTGAATTATATCCCTTGCGTGATTTTAGGGATTCGATTGTGGAACTTTTTTGTCACTTTTCCTTGAACGTTTGCAGCAACCAAAAATGAAGGAGTGTTTGAGTGATTTGGCGATAGAACTTAGGCCATTGTTCAATACAAACTTTTCATTGATTTAAGGTTTTCATGGAGAAACTTAGAAGAACACCATTGAAAACCACACAAAGCCTCCATTGAAGCAAGGGCGTGAGAAATTGGCTCATAAAGACTCTATTGAAGAAAGCAAGGGCGTGAGAAATTGGTTGCAAGCATGGTATTTGCTTTCAAATTAGGGCGAATTCCAAGGAAATTCAGAAGAACGTCATTGAAGACCACTCAAAGACTCCATTGAATCAAGGAGGTGTTGTAGACGATAGGTTCAGAGTGTGGACAAATTTGTGCTATGTGGTCATTTTTGGTATATCTAAGTATAAATTGTCAGTCCACACAACCCATTGAATGTGACAACTATAAAATTCATGTCCGACCACACTACTCAGAGTGTGATCATGTTGGGTATATTAAAGTGTGGACAAATTCATGCTGTCTGTGATCATGTTTGAGTGTATCAGAGTATTGACAAAGATTTTTTATAATGTGTTCAATTGGTGTAAGATTGACATTGTCTGACCACAATACTTTGTGCATGTGCCCATAGTAACATATAGTAATCAATTCAATATTGTGAGGAAACATTTGTACAACGCTCATTAAAGAGTTATGTAAGTATAAAAGTGTATATACACAGTGCAAAGTGTATGTGATCACAATAACCTTTACCTTATATATAAGTCCTATGTCGATTTGTCCTTTGCATTGTCTAACCACGCTACTTGATGCATATGACCACAGTTAAATACAACTTACAACTAAGTACAAAATATATGTCCACGCCGCAAGGAATATGTGAACACAGTAACATTTACCTTATATTTAAGTGCACAATGTCCGTCCCTTTACATTATAGACCATAGTACTCAGTGTATATGATCACAATAACATAAAACTTACATTTAAGTATAAATTGTTTGTCCACACTGTAGGGTGGTGTGAATAAAATTCATGTTTGTCCACACTGTAGGGTGGTGTGATTCTTCCTACCTTCTTGTATGGGAAATGATCCAATAGAAAGAAAGTTACGGTAGGAAGGTTGGAAGAATCAATCTAAGGGTATAAATATGATCTAATGGCTGATATAATAAATATGATCTAATGGATGACAATGTATTTAAATCATGATTACTCACATAAACTCTCTCTCTCTCTCTCTCTCTCTCTCTCTCTCTCCAAAATAGACATGTTATTTTTAGCAATCATAGATAGAAGTTGTAATTGATGCATGATTCTTGGCAATCATATCTGAAAAATTGATTTTATTTTTTAGGCAAGAATAATCAAATTTTTATTCCATTGAATACTTTCACTTAATTAACCTCTAACTAACTGTTTTCTCTTTTTTTTTTATAAAAAAAGAAAACCACTGGCTGTTTCTTAAAGGGTGTAAAGTGATTTTTCATTAAAACACTATATGTGTCACAGTTTTAATCTCATCTATCGAATTCAGATTGAATTCTCCAGATCGCTTCTTCCTACCTTTTTACCTAAACTCTCTTCCTACAGGACCCGTTCCCTTTGACTATATATGTATTTCTTAGCGCATAGTAAATGTGCGATTCATGATGAAACCTTTATATAAAATGAAAGTCTTGAACTTACGCTAAATAAATAACATAAAGTTTAAAGCTTAAAAAATGTATCAAAGGTTATGAATTTTCTCATCTCATAATAATATTGATTCGTATTTTTTTACTAAGTGTATTCATTGTTACAATGCATAAGAACACATATATTATCTCAATTTCCAAATAAAACATATGAAATATAAAATTTTAAAATTAATATTATTCCTTATGTAACTTATGGTTTTCCCAAATAATTAGCCAAAAAACCTAAAATTAAAATCAAAACGAACACCTCTAAACTAAAATAACCTTTTTCTGTGAACATGTCAACTATGATATCAATACAATAAAACTTAAATTTAATAAATATTGAAACAATAAAAGAAAAAAAATTAGAAATTGAATAATATTTGATGCGTTATCAATATGTAAATAAAATTAAGAAATTTTATTTCTCACATTTTATAAATATATTATGTATATATGGAAGCATTTTTAATAATTATATATACATATGATGTGATATATGATATGATTTTCCTTTTTATAAAAAATAAATATTTTTTTTATTAATTAATTATCTTTGATGGAATATAAATTTTTATATTTTTATTTATATTGTTGTATTTTTATAAGTAGTTAATATAATTTTATTTAATTTTTACCTAGTAACTCACATTGTCAATTAATATATATATATATATATATATATATATATATATATATATATATATATATAGGGAACGGATCCAGTAGGAAGAGGCTTTAGGTAGGAAGGTAGGAAGGAGCGATCTAGCGCGTTAAATCTCGATCCAACAGCTCAAATCAAAACCACTAATGACCCCCCTAAAACCATCACATGTGTGAGTTAATTAATAGAAAAAGGAAATTACTTTGATTCTCTTACGTGATTTGGGGGATTGAAAGAATTTCTTTTTTTTTCTTTATTTCCATCTTCAACCAATTTACTTTACTGTGGCACAGTGAGAAGTGACAACTGCGAGAGAACCATTACAGCACAACTCCGCGCGACTTTTCAACAACTCCGGCGACCCCTCATGTTTGGCGGCGAATTCGGGCGCTGAAACAAAATTTTCGACCCCTTATTCATAGTCGGTGAGCACTGGTCTCGATCAACAACAGGGTATCTGTGCCGGATAACCCAACTCGGATCAAAATTAGGGCTTGAAATTGTCAAGGTTTTGTATCAATTGTGTTATGTATTATTTCCAGAAATTTTCTATGTTATGCACCCATACATGCTACGATGGGTGATAAATTTATGATTGGGAATAATTTTATTGTCAAACCGGTGGAAATGGCAGGCGGCGAGGGATGAGGAATGGAGTGCGGCACCGACATTAGGAAGCAGGAGCAAACATGTAAGTGAACCCCCCACCCAATCGCCAATTATGTAACTGTGTGGTCATAATTCATGGACTGTGATTCCAGTTGTGGTGTATTGATGTGCAATGTGTTTGTTGCCAAATTGAGTAGCAATGTGGGCAAGATCAGTTGGCCACACCCCATGTTCAAATGTACATTTTGATGTCATTGATACATCTCTTAAGTATTGGGGGGTGAATTTCTATTGGGTCATATTGCTACGCGTGAATGTCACTTTTTAAAAAAGTGTGGTCAGAATAGCAGAGTAGTGTGGTCATATATGCATTGTATTAAGTATTGGGCGTATCCAATTGTGTAGTTGTATGGTCATATGTCATGATTGTGATTTCAGTTGTGATGTATTGATGTGCACTGCGTGGCCAAAGTGAGTAGCAGTGTGGTCAAGATCAGTTGACCGCACCCCATGCTCAAATATACATTTTGATGTCGTTGATACATCAATTAAGTATTGGGGGTGAATTTTTGGATAAAATATGAAGGCAAGTAGGATAATTTTCCATTAGGTCATGTTGCTATGTGTGGATGTCATTGTGGCCATAATAGCAGAGTGGTGTGGTCATTGTAGTGAGTTGTGTGTCTATGGGCGAACGTGGTACGCAAATGCAATGTTAGGCCACATGGTCCGTTGAAGCATAATTTGTTTTTACCATTGGCCCCACATTTATTGCGTCTGAATTGGATGTTTTCTTGCTGCAACAATGTGGTACATTGTAGTGTGTTGACTTTACCATTAGTGTAGCCGTTGTTGACTGTTAATATGGAGTTAGGCAATGTGGTTAGGGGGTGCGGTGTGGCTGTGCAACTACAATAGTGTTGTCATGCTTATCTATTAGTGTGTTAGTGGCTATGATTCAATTCTTACCGTGTGTGTGGACCAAGTATAATTCTCTATGTGTGATTTCTATTAAGTGTGATCATTGGCAATTGGTGTGTGGTTAACCTTGCCATGAAAGTGTTTCATTGTTGTGTTCTTGCAATTAGGAGCCGTACAGTGTTGTTAGTTGGTCTCCCAGGTGAATTTTCAATTTTTTTTTTCTATGTGTGGTGCCCTCACCCCAATGTAGTGTGATATGAATATGGAGTCAGGCTACGTGGTCAAGTAGTCCAGTGTGGTCAAGCACGTAAATATTTTTCTTATTAATAAATTATCTTTGATGGAATATAAATTTTTATATTTTTATTTGTATTGTTGTATTTTTATAAGTAGTTAATAGAATTTTTATTTAATTTTTACCTAGTAACTCACATTGTCAATTAATATATATATATATATATATATATATATATATATATATATATATATATATATATATATATATAGGGAATAGATCACATGAGCATGGGCGTTATATGAGCATATGAGCATGAAAGCATTTTCATGACATCAAATATTATTTTCATGGACATCAAATATCCAATTTGATGTCCATCGTCAATGTTTGATGTCCATGAAAATAATACTTGATGTCCGTTAGAAATGTTATGATGCTCACATGCTCATATAAGGCCCATGCTCATGTGATTTATTCCCATATATATATATATATATATATATATATATATATATATATATATATATATATATATATATATATAGGATAATTGGATTCTAATAATCCCTACTTTCACGAATTGGATAATGGTGGACCGTAATTTCACTTTGTATTCTGGTGGTCCAAAAAAAAAATAAAATTGGATTGTAGTGGGATATTTTCGAGAGAATCATAGATTTTGTGTTGCATTTGATTCAAAACTTAGTATATCACTTTACAATGATTTTTAATGAATTTACAATGTTTCTCCCAATTTTTTTTTCATTTTTTAACTATTTTTTACCATTTTTTCACTTTTATTACTTTTAAAAAATCATAATAATTATTCGGAGTCTCAAAAAAATAATTTAAAAATGTTTTAGAAACTACAATTCATTAACTTTCTAGGGGCAGGAACGAAAAAAACAAAAACAATATAGTGTAGGAATGAAAAAAATAAGAAGAATGTGGAGGTGGATTTGGTACCACTACAATCCAATTTTAGTTTTTTTTGGACCACTAGAATACAAAGTGAAAGTATGGTCCACCATTGTCCAATTGGTGAAAGTAGGGATTATTAGAATCCAATTATCCTATATATATATACATATATATATATATATATATATATATATATATATATATATATATATATATATATATTATATATTATAGGAACGGATCCAGTAGGAAGAGAGTTTAAGTAGGAAGAAGCAATCTAGAGCGTCCAATCCGGATCCGATGGATGAGATTATAATTGTCACACATGTGGTATTTTAATGAAAAATCACTTTCCACCCCTTAAAAAACAACTAGTGGTTTTCTATTTTAATAAAAAAAAAAGAGGAATAGTTAGTTAGAGACAATTAAGGGAAAGTATTCAATGGAATAAAAATCTGATTATTCTTCTCTAAAAAATAAAATCAATTTTAAAGATATGATTGCCAAGAATTATGCATCAATTACAACAAATATGTCGTTTGACAATGTAGAATCACAAGTACAGTGTGGTCATTAAATGCAAAGAGTATGGACATCAAATATCAGTCAGTGCAGTCATGAGGCAAAGAGTGTGGTCGCAATCTAATATCAGTCATTGTGGTCATCAAAGGCAAATAGTGTGATCATCAAAGTCAAATAGTATTGTCAATATCTAATACCAGACAGTGTGGTCATGAAATGCAAATAGTGTGGTCATGAAATACGAATCAGTGTGGTCATCAAAGTCACATAGTGTGGTCAAAATTGAATATCAATTAGTGTGGTCATCAAAGACGAAGAATGTGGTCATCAAATTACCAATTAGTGTGGTCATCAAAAGTAAAGAGTGTGATCAAAATCTACATTACAACAAGTTGTTTCTATCACCAAATCATAGAAACCCAAAATTTAAGCAATTTTCTTGTTTACACTTAGATGTTTTTTTCTTTTTAAAAAATAAAAAACAACAAATTCCCATAATATCTCATAAATCACGCCATTAATTCAAATAATTCAAATAATCCTCTAATTTTAGACATTCTCCCTCTTCCAATTTCTCTCTACAAATCCCTCAAATATTCTTTGATGACCACATTCTTCGTCTTTGATGACCACACTGATTGGTAATTTGATGATCACATTCTTCGTCGTGGATGACCACATTGATTGGTATTCAATTTTGACAACACTATATGACTTTGATGACCACATTGATTAGTATTTCATGACCACACTATTTGCATTTCATGACCACACTGACTGGTATTAGATTTTGAGCACACTATTTGACTTTGATGATCACACTATTTGCCTTTGATGACCACAATGACTGATATTATATTGCGATCACACTCTTTGCCTCATGACCGGACTGACTGGTATTTGATGTCCACACTCTTTGCATTTGATGACCAAACTGTACTTGTGATTCTCCATTGACAAACGACATATCTATTGTAATTGATGCATAATTCTTGACAATCATATCTTTAAAATTGATTTTATTTTTAAGACAAGAATAATCATATTTTTATTCCATTGAATACTTTCCCTTAATTGTCTCTAACTAACTATTCCTCCTTTTTTCAAAATAGAAAACCACTAGTTGTTTTTTTAAGGGTTGAAAGTGGTTTTTCATTAAAATACCACATGTGTGACAGTTTTAATCTTATCCATAGGATCCGGATTGGATGCTCCAGATTGCTTCTTCCTACCTAAACTCTCTTCCTACTGGATCCGTTCTATATATATATATATATATATATATATATATATATATATATATATATATATATATATATATATATACAAGTTGAATCATGTTGAAACTATGCTTAAATACACTTAATCATGTTGAATAATTGGTTTATTTATTGGAGATTGCTCTTGAATTGTGTTAGTAAGCCATGCTCATTGCTCAACTAGATATTTCATATTTTTTACATAAAAAAATAGTGGTGATATTTTTATATTAGATGATAAGATCAGATTAAATAAAATAAACATTAAAGTTATGTAATATAAGATGAGGTGGATGGTTGAAAATGAACGTTCAACTCAGTGGTCCACAGTTGAAAATGGCATCTCTGCATGCATGCATACATCACATATGGTACGTCCATTGAAATATTCTGCATATAATTTAGTTAATCAATGTTCATTCATGAAAATAACATCAGTAAAATACAAGTACAAAAGAACATAATTAAGTTTTGGCATAATATGTGTGTTTTATCAATTAGCTGGAAGGTGGGAGACAAAAGAGTATAAGAGTAGTTCGAAAGATCTAAACCATGCACGCCGCCCAAATCCATTATTATTTATTTCTCACTCATTATTATTTTTGACTTTAAGATTTAATTTTTGGGTGTATTAGCAAAGTCATATATATCAACACTTTTTATATTAAACTATATGTTATAAAAAAATACTTAATTAATTAGAGATTTGAGAGGCTATTATTAATGAAGAAAATGGGAGGAGAGACAACAACTCAAGTGATGAAACAATTGCCACGCTCTGACCAAATGCGATGTCTTTTCTTTTTATTTGTATGCACTTTTTGATCCATCTACGGAGGGACGCACAAAACAACAATTAATATGACAAAAGCGTATTCCGTTAGATTATCCATTTGACAAATTAAAATTTTCTTTTAGATATATTTAATGATACGAATATGATATGAGTTTTAGGGGCAAAATATTTTTAAGAGTCTTTACCTTATCAATAAAACTATATTATTATATATTAAGATGAAATTAAGGCCCAGTTCGGTAAAATTAGTGTTTTAGATAGCTGATAGCGGTTTATGTAGCGTATAACGTTTTAAGTAGCGGATAGCGGATAACTGTTCAAATAAGAATTGTGTTCGGTAAATTTAGCAGTTCAATTAACAGATTAATGTGAATTGACATAAAAGGGTATCAATAATTTCCAAAAATAAAATTTACAAATGGTATTTTTTGACCGAAAAATATGAAATGCTACTCCAAAGGCTAAACGTTAACTTTATTAGCATTTTACAAAACGCTCCTCAAAACGCTAGCTTACCGAACACTAATATTTATGTAATTAGAGTTTTGACTTGGTGAACACGCTAAACGATACCCCAAACGCTATTGCCGAACACAAACTAAATGATATGATTAGAATTCTATGTATAAGTTACGTAAAATTATATTTTTATACATTATTTTAATATTTCAGAAAAGTGCTTAAAATAAGCTTAGTTGAAGGGATTGATTTGATTATGATATCATTTATGTTCATTGACGCTGTCTGCGCATCCCAATCTTTTTGTGATTGATAATTAATACTTACTATTAAAAAATAGTGTCAAAAATCATAAAAAATATCAATTTGATGAAAAATAAGACACATAAAAAATGTCTTCGGGGCAAGACTCGTGTTATGACCCCAAATAATTAATAATTCAAGTAACTAGTAGTGGACAATGTTAGTAAAATATAGTGTCGAAATTAAATATATAAAATACAATACCTGTTACCATTGATAAAATTGTATAAAAATACGGTCAATTATTTTTTTTGAAAATTACGGTCAATTATTAATTGATATAAACATTGAATTTTTATTAAATTTCACATGAAAAAATTGTGTTTTATATGATATCTTTTTATTTGGGAACATTGATAATTTGATAAAATCTTGTAATTGTATTGATTTTATGTCAATGATACTTACATTCCCCTTTCAAAATGAATAGTTCGTGTATAGAACACGTATTAAACATGTTTTAACTAACAGAGGTTGTGGATAAGCATTGGTTAGTATTAATTAGTATTGATTATCATTGATTAAAGTTAACAATATACTAACTCTATTCCAAAAAAATTATCCAGTTTACATTTCATGGTCTTCGATACAACATTTTGACTGTTAATTTTTCACTTTTTATCAAAGCAAGACTTGTAATATTATGTAAAAGTATTTTTCATCGTAAATCTAATAATCATAAATATTATATAATAACTCAATATATTTTGATAAATTAACGGTCAAAATTTAAAAGGTTTGACCTTGTTAGTCAAACATGGACAATTTTTTATGTGGGACGAAGGGAGTAATTTGAAAACCTTATCAAGTTGTAGTAAATATTGATACATGTTCATTATGACAAAGAGGCAACCTGGTACGCAAAGTGTTCCCGCAAGCAAGGTTTCGGGGAAGAGTCACAACCTCAAAGGTGTAGTGTAGACAAACCTTATCTACATATCCGCAAGAGGCTGCTTCCTACCATGTGAGACTTCCACATAGTCAGTCAGAATTGTTTCGCGTGCATTATTGTCCAGCACCTTCAAAGTAGAGTGTATTATTGTCCAAGATAAAAGTTGGTACATTATTGTCCAATACCCAAAAATACAATATATTAACATCCAAAAATTCTAGAAAAGTTGGTACATTATAATGAGAATGAGAAAAATATCTTTATGATTTCCCAACTTTCTTGCTTGTTATATGGTAATTCGAAGAAGTGGGAGTAGGATTAGGAATAAATACAAATTTATTGAAATACTCATTAGATTAATTTATGATTTTTTTAATAATTGAAGTGATTGGAAGATCATAACTGACGCATATTTACTTGTAGAAAATCAACTACCACCTGAGAAAAAAATTCAAAATAAAGTTCAAAACAATTCTAATAAAACTGATTGATCACCAAGTTTGATTAAAAACAAGTATATAAAAACTCCAAAACATAAATAAATCAACATTCTAATAAATAAGTGTTCATTATTTAATCTATCTAAATACTAATTAAATGTCTCATAAATATAATATGCAATTAAGGGTGAGGCAATATATATGTATAAATAATATTACAAATTGAATTGAGTTTTGCTCAAAAAAAAAATTGAATTGAGAGTTGACAACAAGATGACTGGGGTTTTAAAATAGGTTTAATAAATATATGAGCAATATTTTTTTAAAATAGAGTGGAAAAATATTGGTAATAATAATTAAGCATTTTATTCCCATTTCCATTCTCATTCTCATTCTCTTTTCGTTTTTTAATTACTGTAAAATAAACATGGAAAATATACTTAATTTTTCTATTCCCATTCCCAAGTCACCACTTCCTCCTACCAAACGGCCTGTTGAAAGACAAATAAAAAGAAATTGAGGCAGTAAGTTAGAGTTGCGTTATTTTGTGTAAAATATTTTTCGGGATGATATTCGAGAATGCCTTATAGAATACAGTGTTTTATGGAACTTATTTGAGATTACTTTTTGGTAGAACAAAACATATAGATTTTAGAGTTCCCCATATCCTATATAGTTGTGTAAAATATACTAGTACTTTTCGGGATAATATTTTGAGAATGTCTTTAAAAAGATGAAACCCTTATGATGTCTTCTCCTCTAAATAAACCACAGTTTATTAACAAAGAGGATAAAGGGCTATCAAACTAGACCCACAGAACAGAAGGAGGCTTCAAGAGCACCACAATGTACACAAAGAAAGTTGTGGCTAATGAAATTTGAACCCCGACAAAAAAGATAAATTTTATAGCGCCCTACAAAAGAAATAAGGAACAAAGGGAGAAGTAAATTTTGCCTTTATTTCACCTACTATTCTTACTAGAGTAAAATCATTTGAGCCTTCTAGGGATGATAACGGGGCGGATCGGAGACGGGGGAGTAAATCCTCGTCCCCATCCCCGCTCCCAAAACTCATCCCCGTCCCCATCCCCGCTTCGAGAATGATTCTTGCCCCATCTTCATCCCCGCGGATTCCCCATCCCCAACAGGGATCCAACGGGGATTGTTTACAACTATCCAAAATCTAACCAAATTTTAATCGGACCCGATTTTTAATCGGATCCAGTTTTCAACCTGTTCAAAATACAACGTATTTAACTTGCTCAAGCAATACACATCAAAATCAAACAATAATACATCAACAAGTGTTATTCGGAAAAAAAAAATACAATAATACATCCTCCTCAAGTGTGAGAATCAGAGTAGCATACATCCTCCTCAAGTTTAATGACAAGCATAAAGTAAACTAAAAATAATTAAAAAGCATAAACACAAACAGCAGCGAAGGCCGAAGATTAAGAGAAGGGAGGAGCGAGCAGCGAATGGAAATATGGAATTATGGAGGAGGGAAGCGAGTTTAGGTTAGGATTTCTGACTTAAAATTCGAAAATTACTACTTTATCCTTGCTATTAATATATATTGAATTAGAATAAAGGTTATTTAGTAATTTTAAAATTTTTGAGGACGCTGATTCGGGGATGGGGATGGGGAATTTTCCCCGGCGGGGAAAATGGGGACGGGGATGGGGAAAATTTTGTCCATTTTCCCCATCCCCGCCCCATCCCCTAGCAGATTTAGAAACATCGTCCCCGTCCCCATCCCCATCCCCAATGGGGGTGGGGATTTTTCCCAAGAGCGGGGCGGGATCCCAGCGGGTTCGGGGATTCCCCACCCCATTGCCATCCCTATAGCTTTCGTTAACTAAATCTTTTTTATTTGAGATAGACTTTACACATGGTATCAAAACTTTCAAACAAGAGGTATTAGGTTTAAATCTCAAAAATCTCACCGTTGTTGCAACATTCACCATTATTGCAGCATTCATGGGACCACAACAATCATATTAACTTTTTAGGCCCTGCTCTTTTATACGACTGGTTGCGGTGTGGTGCAGTGCGGTGGATTGTGGAAAATTGTGGTGGATTGTGGAAAATTGTTGTGAGTTGTGATGGAATATGGAAAGTTTAACTTTTAATAAAAAGATAAATTAAATTAGAAAAAGTATATGGTAGTGGGTTGATAAGTGTATTTTATATATATGTCATCTTGGGTTATTTAGAGTTAATTTGAGTGATTATTGATATGAATGTATTATTTTTATACTCGAATTCTCTATTTTATGCTTGGTTGGAGTTTAGTGTAGTTTTGTAGGAAATTGATGTTAAAGTGAAACAATCAAGTTTAAAATCAAGTATATGGAATCAAAGAGGATCACAATTGAAGAATAAATCCACCCCAAGGCCCAAACATTGGCCCAAGAAGGCATTGGGTGCTGTCTGGCACCAACACGGGTGAGAACAGACCCAACACCAGCCGTTTCAGCTTCCAGAAAGTCCAAATCCAATTCCAGTGAGCAACACGGTCCGTTTCTAGGCAACACGACCCATGTTGACAGTGACACGGTCCGTGTCACCCCTGGCACGGTCCGTGTTGCTTCGTCTTTTCACTTTCGGCGGTTACAAGTTGCTTTTTGCTTTTATCATGATGTTTTTCGGCTGTCTATGGAGGCAATGATCACTCCACCATCCTCCATGCTGTAACCTAACCCTGATTGATCTCCTTTATATTGATTAATGGATCCATCAAAGAGAGAGAGAGGATTTGGAGATCAAGAGAGAAGATTGAAGCAAAGATTGAAGATTGGAGGAGCAAAAGTCCTCCATAGTTCATTCCTTGCAAGATTGTTCTTCCATTTGGTTTATTTCTCATTCTCTCATAGATTTTTACATGTTTTCTAGAATAAATTTCAATTGCTTTGTAGTTTCAAACATGATTAGTGAGTAGTTCTCCTTTAGTTTAGGGGATAAACCCTTATTTGTTTCTCTTATGGATTGAGTTTTGTTGGATTGAAAAAGTTTGTTAATCTAGTTTGAATGCATTTTATTTAACCTTTGATTATGTATGTCATTGTTTTTGACTGGCCATCAAGAATATGGAATTAGATTGTTGAGTAAAGTACCGAAAGGAGAAATTCGATAATCGAAACCCTTAGGATTAAACTAGTTATGAAGTGAACTAGACATAGAAGACTTTATAATTAGGGGTCAATGGATAATTTAATCTTTAACTTAGTTAAATTTGAAATAACCACAACAGTAGGTGATGAATTTTGCTAAGCAATCCGTTTCATTGCCAAAAGCTCGCTACGGAATAATTTATGTGATTATCGACCCTACAATGTACCAAATTAGTGACATACATGTTCAATCCACTTATTTGATTTATAGAGTGACTTAGGTTTTATCCCCTGAACGTCTTTTTCTTATTGATAAATCCAAGTAAATTGTGTGCATATTTGTTTGTTAGTCTTTAGTAGTGAATAGAAATTAGATTGTTTCAAACAAAAACCCGATCGACTTAGCAATCAACTAGGAGGCTTGTTCAGTGCGTTGAAAGGAAAAGTCTCTGTGAGATCGACCTTGATACTTGCTACACGAGCACCTGTGCACTTGCGGCCTATCATGGGTAGACCTGTCAATACGGGCGGGCGGGCGGGTTACGGGTCGGTCGTATATTGGGTTCGGGTAAATACCGGTCGGGTGTATTTCGAGTTCTAGTAAATGTGTCAGGTGTATTCCGGTTTCAGGCGGTTTGGGTCGGGTTTACGGGTCATGACCGCCCTTTTTCTCAATCACTTACAACTAATAAAATTGATTATAATTGGTCAAAGACACCTGTATAATGTACCATTCCATTCCTAGTTCGACCACCGCGATATGTCTTAGTTGTATAGACATATTACTATACACCCAAGGGACAAAATTTGACAATCTTCAAGTTTACAAGTATTATGCGGATTACGTCAACAATCCACGAATAACAGTACTTATGAAATATATAGAGTTTTGGGATGCTAATATACTGAACTTTTATGGTATTGGACAATAATGCACTTAACTTTGACATTTGACCTTTGACAATAATACACTATTTTACTGAAAGAGAGGAGAGCGGCGGGACTGCAGTCTGCAAGAGTTAGAGGGTTCACTGAAAGAGTAAGTGAGTGACAGTGTTAAGGTTTTGTTTCTCTACGCAGAACTTTCCCAAGTCACCCAGTATTTTACTTTTGGGCCTTAATTTTCATTGAATGGGCCCATTTTTTTGCACAAGGCCAAAGTAGACAAAACACTTAAAAATTAAAATGTTGACCCAAACCTAACCCGACCCGTTTTTTACTGGGTTCTTTGGGTTGGGTCATTTTCGGGTCCCGGATCGGAATTTCGTGTTCAAAACCCATTTTTGCGAGTCCGTTTGGGTCAGGTTTCCGGGTCGGGTCAAGAATTGCCAGGTCTAGTAGTGGGTTGTGGTAGATTGTGATGGAATATGGAAAGTTGCGGTTCGGTGTAGCACCGCATCCTGCCAGCCGTATAAAGAACAGGGCCTTAATTGAATTGATTCTACAATGTAAACTACAAATAAGTGAGAAACAAGAAGCAAGCAAGCTCAAGCCATCTTCACCATCTGAATCTAAAGACAAATTATAAAATTTTCCCAAAAACTAAATCCCAAAACCCTTCCTAATGCTACGACAGCCTACTCTTAAGCAAATTACCAAGGCCAAAACTTGTATGATCAAACTGTTTCTGGCAAAATTATGTCACATCGTCCCACATTCATCCTTTCATTCACTCATCTCGACGTAATTTGGATATGGCTTCCTTTTGTACCAAGTTGAAATGGCTTCCAGAAGATGTGGGTCACAAGAACAGAAATATGTGCACAAACAGTATGAGGCTGCTAGGTCTCCAACAGGAAGCTGAATTCAGTGTTCTCTTTTAAAGCAGGGGGAGGTTCAATTTCAGGGATACTAATCTGCTCTGTTGACTTCGACAAATCATTTGCTGAAAAGGGTATACTGCAAAAAAATTGATTTCACGGGATTACTTACAGTTACCAGCCAATATGCAAGGAATAGAAGAGACGAGCAAGACAGAATGTCAATCTTTTAACCAAACCTTGAGTCATCATCCAATAGAAACGAATTACTGACAGGATTGTTAGAATCCTCGGTCATTAACGCTCTCATACTTGATATGACCTACATAGAGAACGGTGGAGAAGGGATCAAACAAGAATGAATGGACAGTTCGTCCATATAAGCGATATCGAGACAAATCTTCAGTTTATGGTAATTCAGAGGAAGCTGTTTTGTATTTGTCCAGCACAATTGAAAAGCCCAAAGTCACCAACAAAAGGGCACAAATTATATCCCACCCTGATGATGCTTGCCTACACCCTAATTCAAAACAAGATTCCCTCCAGAACCACAAGGCTATTACAAAACGGCCAAGAAAAAGATGACAGCACTTAGCATAAGATGTCTTATTAACATATCACAGGCCAAACCAAATACCCCATTATATAATAGAGTTTATGAGTGTCTTTACTGTTAAGCACAGCAGTACACTGAACATCCTTTCTCTCTGACTCTCTTGACAGGCAACCCTAATTGAGGATTTGCAATCATGGAGAAATACAGTCTTTAGTACTCCCTATATATTTGCCTATTTGGTTATGAAAATCTTTTCAGCCAAGTCTGTGGTGCAATGCGACATAAAACTCATTCATAGATGAAGATATAGAACTTACGTCAGTGGACAAGCTATGCGTGCCATATTTGTCATCCCAGTACATCGTACTAATCCTGTAAAGCTGCTGAATACTAAGCACCTGTAGACAGAAAAGTAGAGCTGCTTGATGACAAGAACAAGGATAGTAACTAAATTGAAGGCTACTCATCCAGCTTCAGCAGCATTTCTTACCGGGCAAAGGTCACGGCTGACTTCGTCTAAAGTTTTCTGTGGTTTCTGATGAATGGCCTGAAAAGAGACAGGAACCCAATGATAATTTAGACCTTTCAAATGCTCAATCTAAGTAGGTTTTGTCTTAGTTATGCCCATCTCTCTTCCACTCTTTTATCCACCTACTGTTACCCCTCCTTGTTCCTATCACACAAAGCCATTAACCTTGTCTTCTTTCTTAAGCTAAGCTATTATTCATTATATTAACTATTTTTCTAATGGCTGTTCTATTGGTTATTAAAAGAAAACTACTTGTCATCAGTGAGTATCTTTTACAATGGCAAATTTCAATTGAAGAATAATTAGATTGTACACAGAGGTTAACCTTCAAGAGCCCACATGAGTAAAAGAAATAAGTACCAAGAATCCGATAGACTGTCGAATATGCTTCAACTCATCCCATGCTGAACCTACGTACTGCCATTACAAACTCACTGAGAAAACAGAAAAGGGGATTCAAGGAATAGCAAGGTAGCAAACAATGCAAAGTGGTGCGGCATTTAAATACCTCCTCGCTAGCATCAGAGCACCAATGTTCTAGTTCACCCAGCCCTGCTTTGACATATTCAGCATTACTCAAAGAGCAGCACTCCCGTCTCAACAGCAGGCTGACAAAATTAGATTTGTCAAGTTACAATTACAACAAAGAGAAAAGGACGTGTGCAGAAAGACACAAACCTGTTGAACAATTGTACATTGATAAAAGAGAACACTTGGGTGTACACTTTCTTAATCAGAAATGAGGGTACCTGAAACATATTGCTCAGGGTCAGCGAATTCTATCAGTTTTCTGAATAAACTCAAATAACTGTACAGTGAAAATTTTGTGATATAGAATCTGTAATTTAGCCGAAATACGCAAGAGGCACTTGGGCAACCACAGAAATTTAGTAGACAAACAGCTCATGTAACCGAGGAGCCTATGAACATTGAACGCCTCCAGTAAAGGCAGCAAAAACCAATTATTTCAAAAGGCCTGACAATAAGTGCCCCCCCCCCCCCTTCTTTACAGCCCCAAAGCAAGAAAAATTAGAAATTATATGTTCCTCCATCATGAGGAAAGGTTAACATCATGGATGATGTTCACATCTTGCATCTTTTACCTATTTCGGTCAGCCACGACGCGAACAGTTTAAGTTCTTAGAACAACTACCTTAAATAATTTCATTCAGATTTGTGCTGCTACAGCATGATACAGAGAGAGAGAGAGAGAGAGAGAGAGAGAGAGAGAGAGAGAGAGAAAGAGCAGGTTTGAAGCTGAAAGCCTCAGCCACCAGTTCTAGGGGAGCACCGGTAGAAGCTGTATTTGGTAAAAATGTGAATAGGGTGATTGAGCAACATCTTCCCCCCCTCCCCACACACACACACACAAAATGAAAAACAAAGAAAAAGAGAATCCAATGAGTGATCCATGTGACCGCACTCATCTCAGAGCTAATTCATTAGTTATCTTCTAATGTGAATTGTTAAACTAAGCCAGATCAAGATATTCATAAGTGCATGTAGATAAATTATTTCAAAGCTAGATTCCAATCTAGTCATCAGTAAGCCATGTTTCAGTTTTGTATTGAAATCCAATAAACCATAATTGAATGTGCAATACTCCAATGTAAAAGCACCAATTAGAATGCGAACAATCAATTACCTTTCTATCGTTAGATTTGAAAAACTAATTCAAAGCAAAAGTGATGTAGGATGCTCGGTGAGCAATTCCTACACTTGGGAAATTCTAGAAAATAGTCAAGTTCTCAATTAATTCAATAATACTCAAGTCTGACTCCCTCAAGCATATCCCAGGAGTTCAAACAGCAAAATACTACTCACATGATAAGGACACTAGATATCAGAAAGATATTGTCCTCCTAAATTAAAATTCCTAGCTTCCTAAACTTCCTATTCTTCCTAGATATCCTCTTCCATAATTTTTACCTCCATCAAAAATCCCCAACCAAAATACAACAATTGACAATCATACAAGAACATATTCAGTTTATAACTATATGAATCAATAATCATGGTGATGCTATCAGGTACTGTGGAAGCTAATAGCACATTGCTGAAAGATTTTGTTACAAAAAGAAAGAAGAAAATGGTCAAGACTATGCATTTGCTGATATACATGAACTTGAAGTCAGATACAAGTATAGTTTGATATGATGTAGGAACCAAATACAACATAGTAGAATACTCCCTCCGTTCCAGATTATTTGTCATCTACGCATGATTAATTTCTTAACATATACAATGTTTTATTATACGAAAGTACTATCATTTGATTCATAACGAAAAATACTATTATAAGAGTATAATATTGTAATTTTTTGATAAAATATGCTGTAAGAGATTCTTAGTCAAAGAAGGGCATTGAAGACAATTAATATGACACGGAGGGAGTAACAAGCAAAGAAAACATTGTAAAATCATGAACATACTAAATTAATAGTGAAAGGAGTTTTCTAGAATAGCAGGGCAATGAGGCACTTACATAGTTAGCCTTCATTGCAGTGAGGTAGTTATTTAAGCTCTGCACAATTTCTTTCCAATGAACAAACAAAGTTTCATTAGGCGCTGGGCTAGTGATTGAGCTCACTTTTCTTGGTACCTAAGACATCAGTCATTTTGAAACCCAGTACATAAGTCCTCCTGATCTTGAAGTTAGGGGTGGGAAGCGTCAATTAAGATTTCAGAAAAACATGACCAAAGGTAATAATGACATCTGACCTAAAATTAGAGATAGCCAAATGATCAAAAGTTGTGATGTGAATTACCTGAATACAAAGGCCTAACTGAGGAGATATCTCCTTTTTTAGGTTGTCACGAATCATTCCATATATCTTCTCGACATATGCTGTTAGCTGCTGCTTGAAAAGTAGTGCAGGATATTTGGCTTCAATATTAGTTAGATATTTGGCTTCGATCTTAGTCAAATTTTTGGGGTCAGTATTGCTTGAAGGTTGGCCATCACTTCCACCATTCACCTCACCCTCAACAGAAGACATATCAACACCACGGGGAATTCCGCGAAAACTCTGAAGAAAGAATTTCAAACTTTACGAGAAAAGTACATATAGCAGAGATAAGGTAATCATGCAATGGATCAAGATTTACCCCGGTCATCTTCCCAAAGAGACTGGCTGAAGAGCGTCTCCGTTGTGGAGCCATTCCGGCTGCACTACTTGCTTTTAGTGTGCGTTGTAACAACAGCAACAAGGATGACGCATTTGACAGCCAATATGCTAAAATATCATTGTTTTCCTGACCCTGATTTGTGCAGCACAGGCAGATTAGAATAGCCCCAGTATTAGTAATTCATATCAAATATATGACACAGATCAGGCGCTCATGGTCTTGCAGTTCTAACCTCTGTAGCCTGAGCTATTGTCTGAATGATGCGATCAAAAATACTGGTCCTCTCCACTTCAAATGACCTCCAGTGCCGCAAACATTTATATATGATACATGCTGCAATCGGTCGATCATTTGCAAAGCCAAGTGGCTGTGATATACACTGAATGAGCAAATCTTGATTCTCCTGCTGTTTTTCATTCAATACTTTCTGCGCTCTTCCTTCTAGATCACCATCCCGTGAGCTTAAAGATGAACTGCTGCGCAGTTCCTGATGCAACATTGCAAGTTAAGCAACAGTTCACGAGAAAGCCTAGCATGTTAGAAGCCACAAGTGTAAGAAATGGCTTACCGAATTTCTCATACTTTCTGATCTCTGCAAGTAGTTACAGAAATATTCATCTCATTAGATGTCATGGCAAAAAGATGCTAAGACCAGTCTTAGATGCACCAATAAATTAGATTACCTGCATTAGTGATCTAGATCGTGCTGCCAAAAGCTTATTATTCTGTGCCATTGTTAAAGCTTGTTGACGAAGAACCTTATTCTCAGAGTCTAAGTTGGTAAGTCTGTCTTCAAGCCTGGCAGGTGAAAGGTTAGAATTTGTCAACAAACACCACCAGAACTACTTGTACTTTGGACAAGTGACAAATATCTTTCATGCCCCTAGAACATTTCCCTCTTTTTTAATGTTTAATAAACGTGCCTGACTTCACAGAACATAACTATGAGCTAACATATCCAAGACATGAAAAACAGACAACATCAGCAGAAAAACAGGTGCTTCAAAATCCAGATGAACAACTATGTGAATACCAAAGACCAGACAAACATAGACAACAAAGGAAATAAATATCTATGAAATTAGTACCATTTGTCCAAATGATGGAATGCATAGAACTTATTATTTGACAAACATGTTCCATGTGTACCACTTTACCCACCAAAAGAATAAATTATATCAATGGAGACCTGGGGGGTGGGGGTGGTGGGTGGGAGGGGGGAGTTGAGGCTAGTACAAGACATGCCTTTATTATGGTAAGTCAGGAAATCAGAACATAATCTCAAAGAAAATTCAATCAGCTTATGGTGTGACCAAAAGCAAATGAGGCAAGGAAGGCTTACAGTTGCATGCACAATATCTCTTTACACATTTCTTTCAGCTATTAAAGTCTTACAATTGTCAGATAGGAACACTTCCTTCAATGTTGGCAGATAAGAGCCTGACAAACAATAATCTGAGCTCAGCCAACACAAACCTTGCATGTTTGATGCTCGAGGTTATCGAAGCTCAGCTGAACGATAAGATGCAATACTTCTGTAGTAGATGTCGGGAAATTGCTCTTCATTGAATATCAATTACAATACGTTAGAATCTCTCAAGGGATATACTTCAAATTCAGTCCTAAAGTGCATAACTTTTTCTTTCCTTATTTGCTCGCTCAAATGGAATATGCCCCCTCAGCCTCAAGTTAGTTTATGGGGGCACCCGTTCCCTTCAAGACAATAGGTAACCAAACAAGAAAGGAGAACTACAATTATAAGGCTGAAACAACCCCCCCCCCCTATTTTTTTTTTTTTTTTGTGTGTGGGGGGGGGGTGGAGGAGGGGGTTCTTCTACCAAAGTGACGGAAAATGATATTCAGTCAATCATTGGCTAAAAAAGAGATGATATATGAATTTTTTCCATCCACGTCGACCATCAGTCCTGTAACATTCTTCCCTCAGAGATTTCTGTTGCACAAGTTCATTTGCAATACCCATTGAGAGGAGGTTAAACTTTTGCAGAAGGACAAAGTAGCTCTCCCAACAATTCTCATTGAGGTTTGCATTATGGAACTGGCTTATCAGTTTCATAAAGGATACCTGAGGAACATCATTCGAGAAGTCACCAAGCACACAACCTAAATCCCAAATCATGGAGGCTGATATTCTAGTACATAATCATAAAACAAAAGAAGATGTCAAGAAGAATGTCATGAAGCATATGTATGGATGATACGGTAAGAGATGTTGCCTTGAATCCCAGGCAATACAAGCTATGACAAGCCTTCTGAGTAAAACAACTTGAAATTGAGCGGGGATTCGGGCAGGCACTCCCCAAATCCAGAAGATAGTAAATCGACAAAGAAGAGCCAAGTACACTCCAAGATGGACCAAATACATGACAATCACTTGTATGCCACAACATTATGCAACAATACATTTGCATTGCCACACTTGACATCTCATTTTCCCACTTAAGCATATGCTTCAATCCATCTTACCATCTAAGCATGATTGAGACACACAAGTAAACAGTATTTCCTCTTTAACATAAATAGCATTTATACCACAATCCAGGATATAGAGAGCCTTGTATCGTAATGACCCCAAAGTTTTGATGGATTTCGGGGAGCTTGATAGATAGTACACATTTTCTTTCTTTGTGTAAAGCACATCTCATCTATATCTCATTGTTGTGCAACTTAAGCACTAGATCAAAGCAGATGATGAATATTTTATATCAATCTGTGTATCAGACGTGCCTTTCAGTTTGAGCTACTGGCTAATCCAAGCTTATCCTACTCCCAAGTATGTTGTTCTTACATGGCCACCAAACCATGTATTGAGTATAATGTGATCAGCATTTGTTGAAAAATTCAGCACTAGATCAAGACATTATTATGTTTTTTTTAAACTCATGTGTTGGATAATTCAGGACTTTAAACAATGCAGATAAGCTGAAAGCCTGACATTCCCACACAGAAAAGGGTGCAAAAAAACTCTGGTGCCATTCATCTTAAATGTAATGTCATCAGCATCATTTATTGTAATGTCATCAGCATCGTTTATACGACAATAAGGACAATACAAGAGCTGCCTATCTCACATCACCAGTTATGAGTCACTCAAATGGCATAGAAAAAGGTCCTTTAGGAGTTTAAGGCACCATCATACATACAACTTGTCCATCTGCCTTACAAGGATGAAACAGACCATTATAAGTGGACCAACTTTGCATATAAGCCCAATTTGACAAAACGATACCTTCATCCTAAACATGCACAACAAATACTTGAATATTCTACTTGTCAGTTCCATTACGACACATGCATATCTATGACCCACAGAATTTTCAGATTCCACCATGCCACAGTGGATAGATACCCTCAACATGGCCAGCCCAGATTCAAGAGAAGAGAATAAAGCACTGTCAGAATTGAACAGGTACCCAAAAGGGTATAAGCAAGAGGAAAGGACCAGACAAAGACTTACCAAAGATAAACTAGCAAAGGGTGATTGAACATCAGAAGAGTTTGTCGGACTAGACGATGCAAGCTTTGTGCGGCCTTCAACTGGAACTGATGAAGGAGGGGGGAAGTCTTTTCTGGGAGTTGAGAGATGAATTATGCACATAAGCATTTGTGAGCCAGAAATGCCCAAACCATAGGGGTGATAAAAGAAGAGCCCAGTTTAAAGGCAATGCATCTTGATGAACTATGATGCAAAGCAAGTGAGATTTTACAGCTAGTTAGCGGTTTAAGAAACTGTTATTTGGTTGTAGTTAATGATTTTGGTTCTTGACTTCAACCATGAAAGCTAGGAGCAATTAAGTATTCAAGCAAAGCAAAGACAACGGTTAAGTCTGACAGGAATTGTTCAGATCAGCTGTTATATATCAGGGAGAGGTTTTTTTTTTTTTTTTTTGGTGGATAAGTTATATCAGGCAGACATGAAAGAAAATAATCAGTTTAAGAAAAGGAGTCACAATAATAGTCGAACAGCTGAGAGGTAGAAAACTTAAGACAAAGATGAAAGAAAAAGGAACATGTGCATATCTTTTTCACCACAGAGCCTACCTTCTTCCCAAAACTCTGTCCCTACTAAGACAAGATGAAAGAAAAAGGTACACGTTGATATCTTTTTCTCCTCTGAGCCTACCTTCTTCCCAAAACTCTGTCCCCCAAAATTCAAAAGACTTAGAGCAAACTCAAGGATATAATTCTTAAAGACAATATAAGAAAGCAAGCTTACTATGCAGAATCATCTGATATGTGATAGTAAGGTTAGGGACGGTTCATGAGTTGTTTGGTCCAACAAGATAGAACTCCAGAAGAAGACAAATAATTGATGCTAAAGGAGTAAAAGGTACCCTCATCGGCATAATTCTGATTCATTTTCATTCTAAAGGATCTGTACAATTGGTTATCCTACAACCCACCAGGTGAACATTGAATTATCAAATTAGGACATGGGTATCTACAGAAAGGCCTTGTGCATAAATCTAACTGATTAGATTTAATGAACTACAACAGAAGGAAGAGCAATTCCGTCAGAAGAAGTCAGCGAAGGCCCCCTCCCGATCAGTTTCCCAGTTGTCAGATCCTGCACAGTGCAAGCATCAAGAGAGAGACAGAGAAGACAACAAAGTTACTTTTGGCAGATGCTACTTAAAAGACTGAATACAAACTACCAAAACAATAAGGAGAGACCATAAGGAAAATGCTGATCGGAAAAGTGAAATTTAGTTTCCTACATCCTAGCATGTAGAATGGCGTACAATCATTTCCCTCTCAATGGTTTGATAGACCTTGATACAGATCAGAGATGACCCTAGATAGGCTTAACTCACCAATAGTATCAGCATGTGAAATATCCTGAACTATCTGCTGGAGAACATCAGGTTTTAGCAAGGAGAAGCTTGCTGGGGTTGCAGTAGATACCGGCAAAGTAAGATCAGAATCAGATGATGAATCATCAAAGGAAGTTGAAAAGTCAGCAACTCTGTCATCGCTGATAGTATGCTCTGAGGTAAAGCTCATGTTTGATAAGGGACGCAAAATCTTTTTCAGCTCGGAGAATTGATCTGACATGCAGAATACCATCCTGAGACATGCTAAATCACACCTATAGTTAATCAAACGGCATGTTGTAACTTCAATAGCCACCAGTTCTTTCAGTCACAAGTTGCTGCATATCATCTGTCTGTTCTAAGCAAAGAGAGTTCACACCATATGATACAAAGATTCCATCCTCACAAACTCTTTTATCATGTCATGTCTTTGCCTCGCCTCTTCTTGGAAGCAATATACAAGCCTAGTAAATGGCTGAGCACATTACAAGCTTATTTAACCAGTATATTTGTAGTCCAACAAAAGCAATACCTCTTTCAGTTAAGTACTTGTTGGATAGCCTCTACGATACAGGGGTCTGATCGTATCTTAAAGAGCGTCAAGTTAAACTAGTCTCCCAACCCAGGATACACAGCCACATCCATACAGACAACCACCATCCCGCACGGATCGAGTTGAAAGGATGTAAGGTAAACCATATGCATTACAATGTATCTCTGACATAGAGAGGATGATTTTGACAAACTGACTAAATGTTAAAGGTGTAATTTCATTTTATGTTTTTGATAGGAATTTTAAGGTCATAATTAGAACTTAGAAGTTACAGATGTTTTGCAAAGAATTTGAAGCAAAAATTAAAATGGTGCACACACAGCAAGTGCCACAAGTAAAGGGGATGTTAGGAAAACATCTGAGACATGAAATAGTATAACAGACGAGTTAATAAGCATAGTAAACTAGATCTCCATCTAGTAGCCAAAATTATCCCAAGAAACAGTTACCCTACCAATCAACAAAAAGCCTTTTGTCAGCATGAGATGTTAATGGGTGAGGCAGCTACATTACACCAGAGTTTGGCAAACACCTTTTGAAATGGCTTTTCGGGGACAAGTTAGTTGTTTGGGTGAAATAGCTTTTTGGTCCAAACAGCTACACCCATTTGCTTTTGAAATTAGCCATTTGAGGATTAGCTTATTGTCTCAAAACTTTGTGATAAGCATCTAAGTTCGCCAAACATTTTTTTTCTTGGAAACGCCAGTACTACCAGGTAACAACTAACAGCTACTATTTGGAAAACAGAAGTCAGACAACCTGCCGAGCTTGAGTTGACAGAGGGTGTTGGTTGTTTCAGGTTTCTTTTTTGGTCCAGGGGGAGGTGCTTATGAGCCTTGATTCTTAACTGCACAAATATGGAGTTCTTAAGGAATTCAGTCACCAATAATTAGAATTGTCACAAAAGTTCCTCTTTTGTACTTCTGTAGATAACTACTAGATACGAATCCAGAGTCCGGAGCTTACTTCCACATGAACTCATAGTGATAGTAGCTTCCACAATGGGGATCCAAACAACCAATTCACTGAT
Source organism: Portulaca oleracea (assembly GCA_029582165.1). Lineage (NCBI taxonomy): Eukaryota > Viridiplantae > Streptophyta > Magnoliopsida > Caryophyllales > Portulacaceae > Portulaca > Portulaca oleracea. The sequence continues at coordinate 13,726,711 of CM055869.1, read as the reverse complement.
GCAAAAACACTACTAAAGTGAAAAACTAAGATGCTAACTGATAATGATAAACAAGACTCAGGAAGAAAGTTCCTTTTGCTCTTCAAGTTTTATAATTCATAAAATGCATTTTCTTCAATCTGTGTGAATAGAAACTACACAACATACCCATACATTCTAAAATGGCTTCACTTTCAGGTTTTTCAAGTTGCACAACTAGGACATGCACTTTCATTTTGTTCTACCTTTTTGCTTCAAGTCTACTGGAAAGAGCTTATCCTCTAATTTCAAGCAACCTACAGGAAATCTGTGTGTGGCTGTGTGCACACACCCGCGCGTGTGTGTATACCTTAACCTCTAAACCCTGCTAGCATGAAAATCCACGCCAGGAATGTATACACAGGGATTAAAGGTATAACAATAGTTGGGCACTGACAACATTGCACATTACCCACCTAAGAGGACCATGGACACACAATAATCCACAGGCACCTATAGACTGCTTTGTCATACATGTCAATCAAATCGGGGGAAAGCAAGTGTAGTTTAAATACCTGGTTCTTACTGTTCAACATGCATGTGAAAGAGATACTGAATAGTGGAAGATGAATAATTGCGCTTAGATAGTTGTTTCATCCCTGCCATGTCTCCACCAAATTGTTTCTATTTTTAGGCAAACTAACCCTTACTTATGCTCCTCTCAAGGACTAACACATCCTAGGCCGATGAATCTGAACCCAAGAGCTTTCAATAAAGACATGCTGGAGAGTTGCCCTTGTACACTGCATTAAGTGTTGCTAGCTCAACTGATTTTCATTCAACTTTAGACTGACCCTATTACTGAAGAAAAAGAAATCATAATCGCTGTATCATTAACTAGTAAGAACTCCATTTGCCTAAGCAAGGAAACAAACAGCAGACTAGCAGAGAGGAGACTTAGATCCTGAGTGTACCTTTGGTGGGAAAACTGGTTCTTTTAGATCTGCCAAACTGCCAAAACCCTCAGGATGGTGTTACAATTTTGTTGTCATGAACTCACAGCCTTGTATCAACTATCAACACCCCCTGGCTCTACATCAGCCTAATAATATCAAATCCCAGAAAACTGCCCAAGGCTTCCTATTTCTCAGTAAAGGAAATCTTGAAATCAAAGCGCTTCTGAAGGTCAAGTCAATGCATCACTCATGCTACAAAGCATCTTTTCACTATGCCATCCTAAGCAACTGAAGGTTAGGAGAAAAGGCATTTCTTAAACATCCTTTAACTACAAATTCAACAAGAACTGAAATGATGAAACCAGTATAAGTCTTTCCGATCTTTCATAGTGTCACTGATATGGCAGAATTTTGTATGCATTTTACTGTTCTAGATCAGACCTCATCATGAACATGTATTTTCACCTTTCATATATGTTCTCCTGTAACTGAAGAGTAAAGGAATACCATTCATAGTACTATAGTTACAGAGGTAAACTACAAGGTCACAGTTTCAGAGTAAGCACATGATCACAGATTGACCAATTAGAATGATGTTCTAACAATACCCAAAAGTGTTGAAGAAGTAGCAAATAGAAAGGAAAGGAACCCGAAGGAGCAACTTATCTCTTGGCTCCCAATACCTGTTGGAAGGTCACAGTTTCCTGAGGATTCCCCGGAAAGCAATGAGTGGTACAGTTTTTGAAGGTAAGAAGGTGGGACTAAAATCGTTAATACACTGAACATAGAGTATATGCCTCTTTGGTATTCTAGAGCTGCTCAACACTGTCAAGTGATAAATAGAGCATGCATAATTCCATGCTTATGCCACCTTCAGACAATGGCAATATCTTATTTTTCTCTGAAGTTCCTTTATCTTCATTACATAAATGTAGTTCACCAGATGGCAGCACAAACCATTGACAAAATTTATATTCTTGAGTTATATCATGATTTTGAAGCAGAATGATCCAAAATGCAGTATCAGTTCAATTACCACAGTGGGTGAGCAGTCACAAAATCATGTCATGTGGTGATTGCATAACATATTCCACTTGTTGCAGTGATATTAGAAAAAATGGCACTTATACTTGGAAAGCTTGCCCTTGTAATCCTATTTAGCAAAACATACCCAGGTGTGTAGTAAATAGATCTAGTAAGTTACACAAGCATCACTAATCTGAATACAAGAAAGCTATTTCTTTTCAGCAATTGGTCATCAAGGTTGATATTGCAGTCATGCCCATTCCAAAAGACTCATCCCCAAAAATGATGAAGAGGTAGCAAGATCTGGTTCACTCAACTTCAAAATCCTTCTGATATGGTCACCTCAGCATGAAACTTCCTAACTTTGAATATAGTTCAAAGACATGATACAAAATAGAAATAATTCAGCTAAAGCTACAGTAGTTCACAGAGTTACTGCAAGTCGACAGCAATTTGTCCAATGCTGGCTGAAAGAGTGTAAGTGGGTCGAAAGAGGAAAAGCTCACCCCAGGTCAGCATGCATTTGGACCAAAATTTATCCATGGAAGCTTTCAAAGGAGAAATTCACTAAATAATATTGAATCAAGAAATGTGTCTGACTGTAATTAAGAAGATGGAAGCTCCATCCATGAGTGGGTAAAAGTGGGTTAGACAGAAGTATCCTTCCATTGTAATTAAGAAGACCCTTAAGATGTATCTGACTGTTTGCTACTTTCACAGTTTCACAGCAAGTAACAATAATTAGCCAATTTGATTTACCCCATTAGAATCCATGGGCAAGAAAACCTTGTACAGTGTCATTTTCAGCATTACTGGATGGTGTACTATTTCTGCATTGAGATTCATAATCTCGCGGAACATATGGATGACATCAACTCAGAATACTTGAAAATCACTAAATTCATGAAAGTATAAATGGATGCTACCTATTGAGAGAATCTTGTAGTTGATGAACTCTTCTCTCTGTTTCTTCTAATGTCTTGCATTTTTCTTCAATTGATGCCAGAGCTTCTGCATACTTCTGTTCCCACTCATCAGCTCTTCGTTTTTCTGATTCCAATGAACCCTAGACAGTACCAACAAGAAAAACCTTCATACACTCCAAAAGGCAAAAACAAAGAAACACAAAGAACATATTATGTAGCCAAGTCCCTAATGCATGTACTTTGAAAGATCCTTGTGGTAAAAATCATTTTTTCCAGTTGCTAACTTAATAAAAATCTCAAATTAGATTTGAAGAGTATCAATTGAGCTATAGCAAGACCAAACTAATTCAAACAGGACTGCAACTTGGGAGTTGTCAATATAACCATTGAAATGCTTGAGCAATAAGATCACTCAATAGCACAAACAAGGGGGGATCATGATCCAGTGACGCCATATTTTTGTATTCAGGCATATTTACTTCATCAAATTGTTCCACATACTTAGGGAGGAGGTAAATATCATGTGAGAGGATTTCTGGAAATCCCGCCTGTTCACATGTGCTTATAAATTCCATTGTAGTGTGCAACTTGCAAGGCTCAATCCTGCTGATTTCTAAGCTTATTGTTAGCAATGGCTAATGCAATATTTAACACTTCATTATCATCCTTTGCTTAATGTAAATTTTGAGCTTAGGTGGAATTATTAGCTAAATCTAGTTAAAGAGTACCTTTAGGGCCTCAATTTCTGCAGTTAGGGTTCCGATCAATTCAGTATCTTCAGCAGCCGGAGTTTCTTTGACAACGGATGATGCCTCTTCGGTTGCCTTTTGAGCTGTCTCACGCTCCTTAACCAGCTTACCATTTGTTTCATCAATTCTCTTTTGCATATCTTGCAAAGATTGTTGTAACTTTGCTATCTCCTGGTCTTTGGATTCTTCCATCTCTGTCTGCACAGAACCATAGTACGAACAAGTTTATTTTTCAGAAACGATAGCATTCAAACTCCGACATACTAAGATCAAGGATCGTAGCACTATAGTGGGAAAAGAATAACTGAAATTATATTATGAACTAATACGAATCAGATCTTAGTGCCAAAGCAATATCCACAAAATTTATCTAAGTATGTATTACCCTTAAACGTTTTTCAAATTGCAGACGAAATGTCAGTTCCTCAACCTTTTTCTCGAGTTTATCCTTTGCCTCTTTGAGAGCACCAGTTTCTCTGGCTTCCTAAAACCAAATGGGAAAGTACATCAGCAGTACTGCAAAACCAATGTTGAAAATTATGTGCAATTTTCATTTCAATCAGCAGCAGCAAAACAGAACCAGAAAAGTTGAGACGGCAACTCTTCTCATTCACTAAGAAAGAAAAGCCTTGCCATGCGTTGTTCACCCTCAAGCATTGAGCCTACATCTGGTATGAAATAATCATGATGTGGGTATTGTCAACTAAAACATGCTTTTATTCATAGTCCATCTGCCTTCAGGATTTTGAAAAATTCAATTGATTCGGAACCATGAACAAGGAATAAATTGTAAAAGAAATTGGCATGTATTCCAGTTACCTGGGTAACCAGTTTAGTTGGAAGCTGCACAAGTCAACTTGATGAATTTAAGCTGAGTTAAGACATCCTTCAGCATATAATGATCGCATGGCTCTTTATTCACAATTATAGTTACAATGAGCATATTATTGAATCAATGTCATACATTTACATATGAGCTGTTGATCAAGAAACCAGATTGATCGCATACTTGCGAAAGGCCTTGCCTTGGATTGAAATACAATTTGACTCAAGCTTTCTCAGTAACCAATCTGTAACCAGACTCAAGCTAACTTCACCATTAGTTCAGTGCTCCCCATCAAGGTCTAGAACTGGACATATTTAGATGTATTTCCTAATAAACAGAGCGGAATTCAGATCCGCATTTGATGCATGCTAGACTAGAAAAACCAAGCAGAAACACACAAGCATAGAAAAATACAGCTACTTTGTAAGCCTGGATCAGATCTTGCAAAAGGATTCTATACATGGACACTACCTCTAAGCATTCTAAAACTGTCTATCAATTATCATCTCTTTTATCAAATTTCATGATTACAGAAAAGAAAGCAATAAAGTAAAGGAACGATCTCTCTAATCTACTGAATAAAAACATTTCTAGAAAAGTTCATAGCATCTCTTCCAAAATGTAAAATGACAAGAATCCCACATACCATCCTCCTTTTGCGGAGTTCCTTCCGACCCAACCGTCCCCTCCATCTGCTCTGTGTGATAACTGCTGAGCATTTCAGCTTTTTATAATATGACAAAGCAAAATAACATCGCCAGACAGCCTGCAATATACAGTTCAATAGTACGCCAATCATTAGAACTGATCGAGGATACTTCAAGCAATCTCTTTTTTAAATATAATCACCTGAACTATTTTTGCTGCCTTTGATTGCTTTCTGTATCTGAATTCCTTGCGAGCAGCCATGGCCCGTAATCCTGTCTGCAAAGTGAGTGCTGAGGACAGGACTTGTTTATAAGACGTCCTTGACAAGTGTCTGCGCAAGTTCTTCTGAATGTTTATAGAAGCCGCCTGCCTTCTCAAGTTACTGAAAAGCCTGTACGCCAGTCTTTCTAGTAGATCGAAAGAATAGAAAAGATAAGAGAGATAAAAGTTAAAGAGGGGGGAGGGGGGGGGAAGAAAAAAAGTGCAAAGAATAAGCTATCATGTTTGAGGATTTTCCAGAGGATTACTTCTTGATGCTGTTTGTAGAACTACAGCAGCCTTCTGCAAAGCGAGGAAATGTTGACGGGTGAGATGAGCCCTAACTTTCCTTTGGATGGTCTTCGTAGCATTACCAAGTTTCTCCACCCTTCGTCCATCCAACTCTGCCATTTGACCAGCTCTCAAGAAAACTTTTGTTTTCCCTATCTGTGAATTTCATTGAAATGCTACACACAATGAGATTGAAACTCAGAGGCCTATCTAAGCAATAAGGGATCATATAGCATTTACAATTCTTTTCAGTTGACTATGCAAGATAATTAAGGGAAGCCTGTGCGCTAGGGAGGAAATTGCCAAACCTCCCTCAGTTTGAGTCGCTATATCTGGTGGCAACAAAGATATGAAACAGAAACCAGTCTGGGCTCTACGTTTTTATCATCCTTTTATGAATACTTAAATAAAAAAAATTGAGTTAGTCTTCATGAATTATTATCACAGTCCATCATCTGAATGATCCCAGCTAGCAGCCTAATGGAACAAGTAGCTTGCAAATAGTGAATGACTCAATGACAGATTGACAGAGGTTGGATGACTGCTAACGTGAAGTTGGGTAGGGCACAAGAGATGAATCATGATCACAGCACATCATCTGAATTATACGAGTTAGCAGCCTAATGGAACAAGTAGCTTGCAAGTCGTGAACGAGAGAGGTTGGATGACAGAACTTGGGTAGGGAACAAGAGATGAATTTTCAAAAGGAAATAATTCATATATTAGACAAATTAGAAGTCTAATTACCTACTAGCATCCTTCTTGAGTTGACGAATCAATCTTTGTATCAAATTTTCATCTTTAAGATCAAGACTAAATTGTCTTTCAATCTTGTATACAGTATAAAATAAGTCTTACGAGTATTTGGAGAGAAGGGACCAGTGAGTTTTTGAAGGAGTTCAGACTCTCTTCAAAAACGAATCCATCAAGAATCTACTTTTAGGATAGTGGAAAATCTAGCTCTTGCTCTTATGATGTGGCCGACTTAAGTGACAGTTTATATATTGGATGTGCATAATTTATGTAGAATGCTAGCTGTGCATCCAGTCTTTTGATCATTTAATACATTCTTGTTTTCCTTATCAAAAAGGAAATCATCAGCCAGGATAGTTATTCTTCACGATCACAGCACATCATCTGAATGATTCCACTGAAAGAGACAACAGAAAATTACTTAGTATAGATAATCCTCTCATTTACCTGGTAACCAGATAGCCCCATCTTTTCCAAAATCTTGGCACATGCAGCCCTTTCATCATCACTGGGAAAGAAATAAATGCAGCAGGATTAGTATTAATTATGAAAGTTAAAATAAAATAAAGGAATTCAGGAGTAAGAACAGGATGAGAAGAGAAGCCAATACATACATCCCTCGCACATCCTCCGGAGCAAGAATTCTGAATCGACTAATAAATTCAAAAAATGTTCTGCGGGTTGGATATCCAGCACAGCTTATCCTGATTGCTTCTAGAACACCCTAAACACAAAAGTTAGTACATGATAGACAACCAAAAGAACAAAGGGTGTCATCATAAAAATAGAGTTTTACAAAGATGTACTCACACCACAACGCAGTTGCTGCATAACATTCATGTTCTCAAATATAGCAGGTTTAAGGAGATTATTTGGTTTTACACATCTGATGTAGTGAGGTTCTGTCGAATTCAGTGTCTCCATCAGCTGCTGCAATTGTAGCTGCATCACAGAGATCAAGAAGCTAACTTTCACTCTGTATTAGAAGAAAATGTGTCCTGATGAGTATCAATGCGAGAAAACAACTATCTAATACCTTAAAACGAGATCCAATGGATGAGAACTTAGAAGTCTTGCTTGTCTCCTCAGCAATCGGAGGGAATAGCTGGGCCACAAAAGAACATTTGGAAGCACCCAACAAGTCTTGATGTTCAGAAACAACATAATCTTTATTTTTGTCCAAAAACTGATCAGATTGATATTGAACCTTGAAAAAGGAGAAAAAGGAAAACAATATATATATATGCAGAATCAGAATCTCTGAAGACAACAAAAACCAATGAAAACCGACACTAAACTATCACCAAAAAAAATAAGTCTCGCACCTCTCCAGCATAGTGAGCGATTATGAAATCTGTGCGCGATAATTTAGGCTTGATGAAACGCTTATGATTTTTGAAAGTTTGATACAACTTTTGCGAAAAGGTCTCATGAGTTGATTTCGGGAACATGCTGTATAGATTACCAAAGTGAAAATCAAATGACCATCACAACTAACTTGTTTTAAAGAAAAACCAACCTGATTCTAGACACAAACTCTCTTGTATAAGCACAACGTAATATGTAATCATTATAAGAGAACCTAAAAGAAAGAATGCTGAAAAAGCATCCCACAAAAGCCAAATACAACCCAAGAATAGGCTATCCACAAGATCATCGCATCCATAGAGGTGGAACAAAAACCTCCTCCTTACAAAAGAATAAGGTCTTGAGCTACTTATCTTTTACCCACACAACAAAGATTTCAACCCGATCAAAACTCTTCAACATCTTTCCATTCACAACAGCCAAACAATACTGGAATATCAGAATAACACTGAAGAATAAGAATATGACCTACCAAGCTTCATCAAGCAATGCAATAATAGGCTATCCAAGAATAAGGTCTTGAGCTACTTATCTTTTACCCACACAACAAAGATTTCAACCCGATCAAAACTCTTCAATATCTTTCCATTCACAACAGCCAAACAATACTGGAATATCAGAATAACACTGAAGAATAAGAATATGACCTACCAAGCTTCATCAAGCAATGCAATAATTCCTCCAGGTTTCTGCACAAGGATTGCAAGGACAACATCAGAAAAATATCTATCAGAGATTCATTGAGAGAAACTTATATGTCACCATATGCTAAATGTAGAGAATATAAAGAAATCTTCACAAGAGGCCTCAATCTTCTCCCTCCAGTACATACTAATTTGATGCAGCAGATATACAACTCATACAACATCCCAAATTTGTGCATGTAATTCAAAGACCAGTAAATATCAGGTTGAAAAAGGCTTTCTAAGAGTTTGGCACACGGTTCTCAAAGTAAAAGTACTGCGAACAGTTGGCAGTGTATGCAATTACAAATTATATCTGGAAAGCTTGTATGGGTTCCTATTTGGTATGCTGTCTTGACTGAAAATATAGGAATTTAATCCATTCTGGTTCTTCAAAGTTCATCCCCTTATCCGCCCGACCCCCTGACAAAAAAGAAAGGAAGAACAAAAAAGGAAAGAATTCCCTTCTTACTTTATGTTGCCATCTGTGTCAACCACGTTCACAAATCTTCAACTTAAGAGATGGACAAAGACTGCAAGTTGATGGTAAGGAGCGGAAACACAGGAATAAACTAAGGCGCAAATCCTACGAGTTGACAGTAGAAATCAATCTATCTGGCCATAACAAACTTACATGTAGTTATCCACCTATGTAACCTTTGTAATGAGAATCTTCTGAAAACGACTACTATTGTTAACAGAACCAAAGAAACCCACCCCCCCCCCCCCAAAAAAAAAAAAGTCCCACAGGCCTTAAGTAGGTAATACTGGAAGTGGAAACAATTCATCCTATAAATGCGCTATATCAGAACTCCTTAATTTCCCTTCCTGACAAGAAAATAAGGGAAGGCATTTAAGTCATTCAAGCAGCTTCAGTTGCTATACAATACCTAAATGAATTGAGTTACCAGAACACATGTGAAAATGGATCATGGAAGTAACCCATAGCTGGAAAAACATGAAACAAACCTTTTCAAGAAGATCCAATACATCTTGATTATCCACAAATTCAATATAGCTCCAGTCAATTTCTTCCTTAGTGTACTCTTCTTGTTCCATCTTGAAAACGTGCTGAAGATGACATGCCATCAAATATTTGTTACTCAGAAATGGGTTTCAAAGTAGTTGGGAAAAAGAAATTCATGTTTTATATGTGAGGCTTTTACCTGATTGAAATGCTGTTGCAGCTTTTCATTTGTGTAATTGATACAGAACTGCTCAAAACTGCACAACCATGAGAGATGACAGACTAAATTGCTAAAGAAACCTTGTACAAAGCCTCACATTTTCGTTTCTTTACCTATTAGACTTGAAGCTTTCAAAACCATAAATGTCTAGGACCCCAATCAAACATTTTGAGTTAGGATCCTGACCAATTGAGTTGTTAATTTTGTCCACCAACCTGTACGAAAGATCGAATTACCAACCAATGAGCTACACTACATTATCAATGAAGGGGGAAGTGAAATATCTGATTCGCTGATTACCAATCAAATAAACGTGAGTATATTGTCTTGGCTAGACCATCTCTGCTAACCGCTGCAGCTGCTGGGTCAAGGCTCCTCTTTATTACTTCCTCAGGTGTAACCATTACACGTTTGCAAAGAGCATCTTCCAAAGCACCAGCATCACACCTATAAAAAGAAAGTAAGTATTGTATAAATGAGTACACAAACACAAAGCATGAGTATCAAAGAACAAATATCAACTCATACATGAGAAGTTCTGCTGCTGTCTGAAGATGAAACTTAGCCTTGTCATCCTTCAAAACGGATGAATCAACCTCTTGACCCTTGGCAAAGTCTATATTACCCAGGTGAAGAATTGCAGCAACCACTCTGAAAATTGCATCCTTCAGATGGAGGAAACAAAACAGGGGAGGGAAGGAAATAAGAGGGATTACTTTCATGTGATCAACATACAGAACGAAACAACGTAGGCAGAGAGACGAACTATACCTGCTCTTCTTTACTGATTCCAACTATGTCCATAGCTCTCCTTGTGGCTAGATATTCTTCTGCATCATTTATACCAACCAACTCATAGCAATTAGATTGATTAAGATAGTGAAATGTTCTCGGATTTCCAAGCTTGTATTTGTCTACTTCCTGAAACAAGAAGAAAGCATTACCAAATTGCTATAATATATAAGTTGAACCAAGTATACAGCTCAAGTTGATCAAACTTTGAAATCTACCTCCGGTGGTGCTGCGCAAAGAAGATAAAAACAATGGTAGTTACGTTCAGGATCCGAGACTTGGCAGACACGAGATCTTTCAAGAAGATATGTTCTGATGGCTGCTCCTGATATTCTTCCACGCTTATCAAACTGGATCTCAACAAACTTACCAAACCGACTGAAGAGATATGTAAAGAAGATTAGTTATCTGAGTAAAATACCAGGAATTTGACACATGCCCAGAGGTGTCCTGTGACCGTATTGGTGATATTCTTTCATAAAGTCACATTTAAGAAACAGAAATAGCAGTCCTAAAATATGAGGTTGGCATGTCAGTCCTTTCTAATTTTTAGCATATAAGTAACCACTATAATGTCACCTTTGGCACATTAACACTAAGATCTGTTCTTAGCAAGCCAAGCCAATACTCCGGGGTCCTACTCGGAAGGGTTTAAGTCGTTAGATCTAATAAAGGCATAAAGGCTGTTCTATGGACCGAATACTATAAAACATTTAGTTTCCCTCTATGATACCAGGATTCTTATTTTGCCTTATCATACCCATATAGGAGTCATCAAGCATGATGCAATAGATAGGGCATGGGAGGAAGTGTGTGACACATATCCATACTCAGCCTATGAGGTGAAAAAAAAAATTATCATAGTTTCTGGTCTTCATTCATTCTGTTCAATGGTTGTCTAATGTTTAACAGTTTGATAAGTGGACAACCATCTGATAATGAATTATTCTCAAAAGATTAATATTGCAATTACAATTTTAACAGGTAAAATAGCCCACATATATTTGTCCAAAGTATGGATAGTGTCCCCTGTTCCAAATTTGAAGCCTGAACCATTTGAAAACTTGCATCAGTGGCATTGTCCAACACCCACACTCAGTTCATGTAACATAGGTCTCTAGTCCACCATAAAAGACAGAGTATGCTTCGGAATATACCGTCCCCCACCCCCCCCCCCCCAAAAAAAAAGAGGCGCCAAAAGAGGGGGAGTAGAAACATTCTTTCATCAATTCATAGATCTTTTTTCAGCACTTCAGGAATTCTCATCAACCAAAATCTAGTCTGTACATCAAAAGACATCCAAAAATCATGATTTTAACACAATTGAGAGGGTTTAGCTCTAAGTCTTGCAAAAAGTAAGTCTATCGAAAACTGTGTACTACGATCTGCTTATTGTAAGGTGATTGTGGATAAGGGAAAAACCTTATCTATATAATATATAATAGAAAAGTTAGTGGGCCCCACGAAATACTAAAAGGAGAGTAATTGTAGGTGATTTGACCAATAAAAATTCAGATAAATAAATTATTTTTTCCAATTTTTCTATTTTTTAAATTAATATTTTCAATCCATGTTCTCCAACTTAATTTTCTCTCTCCTAGGCTTGATATTCACGATATAATATATGAAGTTTGTGCTTGGATTTTATTATTTCTATTTAATTTCTAGGTATGTTTATGGTTTAATTTTTCATTTTTCAAATTATATTACATAGATTCCATACATGGTGCATTACAAGGATTATATGCATGTGGGAATTAATGAAGTATAAAATATATATTTAATGAATTTTATGCTCCCACGACGCCAATGAAATTTTTCTCATCTATTGGATAATTATTAGTTAGCTCGATTTAGATTGCACGGATAATACTTTTCTCACTTGAATGGTTGACCTTTATATGTTATCTAATTTTATGCGTTTAGTGTAAACAACTTATTATCATATCTTTCATTTAGTAATATCTTTAATGTTGTGCTTTTTTAAAATAATACATATGTGTCATACATTATGCATCAATGCGAGTTTCGCACTAGGTTTATTGTAAATATGTATTATACAACTTTTTTTTTTAGAGACTTTACTATACAATTTTATTTAAGCATTTACTAGAACTGGGTAATAGGTCATGTCGTGTCGGTTTTGTATTCATGTCGGAGTTAAACGGGTTGAAGAACCCACAACCTGAAACTTACCTGTTAAATAAATGGGTTGAAATTTCTTGACTTGAAACGTTTACTTAAATAAACGGGTTAACCGAAACCTAAACCATTTAACACAATGAGTTAAATGGATAAAGTTCGAGCAACCCGTTCACCTTTTAACACATATTATTTAACAATCATACACTTAGAAAAGACAAAATGCATTAGTTTCCACCATTTATTTAATATCTACCAACTCATTTCTTTTGACACATATATTATCTATCTACCCATTTATTTATTTATTTTTTTGGTTAATATAACAAGAAAGACAATCAATCAATTACATAGGCGTACTAATTTAGATGGATGAACAGAGTGATGAAGGAGGCAGATAGCTATAGGCTTTGGTGTCTTATAATGCCAAATTTATATGAGGAGAGGGGGGACGTCGGTTAGGGTAAGAGTTAGGGTTTGGTTGCCATGGATTGGGCTAATATCTATTGTACATATTGGGTTGACTGGTGGTCTATTTAGTGGGACACTAAATATGACCCATTTCGGTTATTGATCAATATCCTCCTCTTAAAATTGTATTTAAATTTATCTATTTAAATTGACCTATTCTCCTCATACTAATCCATCCATATATTATATTGTATTAACATTTATCAATTTTAACATAAGTGAATAAATTTATACTAATTTAGTTCACTCCGTGCATCGCACGAGTTGAGGCCTAGTATCATATAACATAAAAATATCACATACAGGTGTAGAGCGCCTGCAATGACAGTTACAAAAAATCTAAAACACCGGCATAACCAACCAACAGCCACATTGCACTGGACAGTTAGATCCTGGCTAACAGCTAGTGAACTGTGGTAACCATTTAAGAGTTTCCAGATACTCCGCTATGTTAACTTCTGATGTCCCTTGCCTAAGAAAGCCATTACCTACGAATTGGGAACTGGAACTAATTACAGCATCATAATTAGAATTTCACTTTGTTGCCATGAATTGCAATCCAACCAGAATAGTTGATTCCTACTTGACCAGAAATGGACAAAAATATTCCATCCGAAATAAAGGTTTTTTCGTTCTTATATTCTTCCTGACTTTTCAATTCACTTGATGAATCTTCAATTACTCTTTTCAGTGCTTGGATTTTGACTAGTTCATCACTATAAATAGTTGTAAAACGCCAACTTTATAGACTAGAAGGCAAGATACTGACCTTGAGTTGTTATTACGAACTGTTTTTGCATTGCCAAAAGCCTCGAGAACAGGGTTCGACTGCATTTCAAACAAATGCCATAGTTGAGTTAAAGTTCTTCATCTGATTTTGTCCTAATTTCTTTTCACTTACTCATTTTTTCGGAAAACTGTTCTATGTTTATTGTATGCTCATTTCTCCACATACATTTCTATTTCATGAAACACACTTTCATACTAGACAAGTCAAACTAAGATGTCCATAGCACTGGCGTGACACAAACTATATTGCACTCTTTACCTCTAAGACTTGTTGCTCGACAGTCCTTCCTTCTGTGGCAGCTCGGCCCCCCAGATAAGCAAGGTAGCGCATAAGCATCTTAGTAGTTTCAGTCTTGCCTGCCCCACTTTCCCCACTGACGAGAATGGAATTGCTTTTTCCCTCATTCAGCATTGCCCTAACCCAAAAATAAATAAATAAATAAATAAATAAGCATATGAGACTGTACTACTAGGGACAACTTAGAGTCGGATCACCGCGTGCAGGGGTGGAGGGATGTCAGTAGTAAATAATAAGATCACCTAAATGCCACATCACCAATTGCAAAAACATGAGGGCTGAGCTCCCCAAGCGGTACCCCTTTGTAATGATCCATCATTTGAATGTCATATAAATGGGGCAATCTTTGGAATGGATTGACAGCAATGAGAATGTTGCCAGTGTAAGTCTGCCATGATGTCAAAGAGTATGATACAGAATTACAACATAATAATCCATTACGGCAACAATTACTGCTTTCTCTCACACTGGAGAACTTGGCTAACGATTGGACATTTAACATCAAAAATACTCACATAGATTTCATTAAGACTATATCGAGTTGCTAAATTTTGCAGCACTCCAGGCTCATGCAAGTATGACAACTTTGTCATGTCATCCACTCCACCATCCGGAGCTTCCGTATCCTTGGGATATATCCTGGACCGCTTTGCAGTGATCTATAAGAGGTAGTTAGAAAAAAGCAGTACTAATGGAATATAAAACAGAAAGAACCGACTTATTAGATAAACATATATCAACTCAGAAGCAATAATTAACGAAAATAAAGAATAGGAAAACAGTTTCTGCAAATTGTCAATGATAGTGATTAACTTGAAAAGTCTTAGAGTGCTTCTGTAATTAGGATTGAAGAACAAATGAACACATAATTTTGGAAGTACGCTCAGTTTTCCAAATGAAACTTCAAATTGACTTGCTAAAATTGGGAGATATCAGATATTAGTTAGCTGAAGTACGCTCAGATTACTAACTAGCTGAAGGACAATCTAGGGCCGGTTAATACTTTTAAGAGCTGAAACTTGTAGTTCCTCAGCAACATGAAATGGGTTCACCAACTCACCATCAACTATCCCCATCTTCATATTTCATATTATATTATAAAATGAAGGTACTTGAACATGAATGAATGACAACTTATTACAGACAATATTGGAAACTCATCTAAATGGACAGCAGCAAGATTGACCAAAATTAACTCCAATGGAGATATTTTTCCAGATAATCATGCATCCATGACAATGGATTTAAAACTACATCGGCCTGCTTGGGGACCACAATTATTACTTTCTCACAAAAAGAAAATACTGCACTAGAAAAGAGGGGGGGGGGGTATTCTACTATTCTCTAACCCTTGATCACTTGAGCCGCAGTATATAACACTTCACGGTAAGTAGCAAACCTAAGACTACCACCATGGTACGCTACACGCTAAGACATGCTACTCGACACTTACCATACAACATACGTTCTACTCTGTCTAGGTTTTCTTCAACCCCTTGAGTATTCCTTCAAGTAGGCTTTTCTTAAACAACGGTGATGAGGCATTATGTTTAAGTGAACTGTACTTCCCAAGCGTAGTCTGGGGTCAGAGATTCTAAAATCAAGTGTATACTTTGCTGCAATACAATACACTATTGCTGTAGTAATACTAATAGTACAACCATAACGACTTCCGTGATGAGTCCCACTTTTGCAAGAATGGGTATATCTAGAGGTAGGCGATATTACCCCTGCAAACACTCATGCAAAGTTGCAAACTAGTTCTGTACTAATGCAGGTCAAAATTCACATCATACTTGGTGGTGCGACATAAAACTACTTGTTACCTGCTTTCCATCAGAAGTTTTAACCTCGACATTGTTTCCATCAATTTTTGAAACTTGGCCATCAACCCAACATACATCTGGGTCTTCCACCCAGACATGGGTACCCACAGTAATATTCACTTGAGTGCCCTGCAACCAACCAACAATATATACCAACAGTCAACAACACGAAACAATCCCAAAACCCTAAAATTTAATCTCGCATCCGCCTTGAAATCCTTCAACAATGCAGCTCCAAATATCAAATTGCAATAATTACAAAAACTTTGATCATAAAAGGATGTAATATCTTGCATGAATACACAAAATTCAAAATGCAGACTCACCATTGACAAATTTTTACAGGATCGCCGCTAATTATAACTGCAAAATCCGCTTTACATTTACACTCGTACACATTTTGCAACGTATCAAATGGACTGAAATAAGAGGAGCAATTGGGTTCAAACTGCGCGGAATTTCCCGTGAGATCACCCAGAATCTATGAATACGATCCTCAGACGACGAACCGAACCAAAAGTTGAGGAATTAGGGCAAAAGGGAAGAGGAAGAAGAATAGGGTAATTGAAAAGGGGGTCAAAATGTTGGGCACAGGTGTCGATGGGTGGAGTTTTGTTGTGTGGTGAATGTGAAGGCATTGCATGAAACAGCAAGAGTTTCGGAAATGCCCTAAAAGTTTCCCCCATTTCTTGGAGCTTCGTGGCTGCAATACCTCTTCTCTCTCTTTCTCTCTTTCTCTCTTTCTCTCTCTCCCGTGCTAGAGTCCTCTTCTTCAGAGTTCAGCCAGAAAATAAACAAGAGCATACATAAGAGAGAGAGGAGGAAAGACGGTTGCACTTTCTTAATTAATTCAATTCAAACAAACCAACCTTTTTATGAAATACTCTCCTTGCTTGGTTCAATACTTCAATATACTTGACATATGGGGTAATAATTTTTGCACATCCGACATTTGAGAAATAATTTTCACCCTACCTGACATTCAATGAAAGTGTTTTTTTGTGTCAAATTCCGGTAACTTGTCATCGGAGAAATGAAAATACAATAATACCCCTGTATAATTATGTGAAAGTACCAAACTGCCTTTAAGATTGCGATTGAAATGATAATACTGACCCTTCAATTGTTTTGTAGGGGGAAAAGACGAGTTAATTACATTTACCCTACCTGACATATGCGGTAATAATTTTTGCACACCCAACATTTGGGAAATAATTTTCACCCTACCTGACATTTGGTGAAAGTGATTTTTAGTGTTAGAATCCGATAACTTGTCATTGGAAATGGAAAAATACAATAATACCCCTATATCACTATGTGAAATTACGATGCTGCCCTTTAATTTGAGAAGGAAAAGACTATGTTGGAGAGTAGAAGACAGACATGGTGGTTTGGGAGGGGTTAGGTTTTCATTTTCTGTATGGGAGGGGGGCCGGGGAGAGTAATCGGTGAAGTTGTTGGGTTTTAAAATGTCATAACAATTAATACTAAGGGTACAAAAGTCATTTCACATTTAATTAAAAGTCAAAAGAGATAATAACAAGGGTATAAAGGTCACTTCATAATTATTTTTTTACAGTTCACCGGAAAAGTCAATAAAAAATCAATTATAACATACCTGAGGGGCTTTAAATTTATGACCACTTAAATGTCAGGTAGGGTGAAAATTATTTCCCAAATGTCGGGTGTGCAAAAATCATTACCACATAAGTCAGGTAGGGTAAATGTAATTAACTCGGGAAAAGACTGTCGATCTAAAAAAAATATATCACTCCACTCTTCTCACTGTCGTCTCGTATAAGGGTAAATAGGTAATTTCGTTTTTAATTGAAAATACTATGAATTAATAGCAAGGGTAAACATGTCACTTCCTATTCATTTTTTTAATACTTGCCGGAAAATCCCACAAAAAACCATTATAATATATCTTATGTGGTTTAAATTTACGACCACTTAAATGTCAGGTAGGGTGAAAATTATTTCTCAAATGTCGGGTGTGCAAAAATTATTACCACATATGTCAGGTAGGGTAAATGCAATTATCTCAGCTAACTGACCCGTCGTACCGACGGGTTAATTAAAAATTTGTATAATATATTAATTAATAACTGTAATATTATATTTTTATGATACTATTTTTCGTTACGAATCTAATGTTGATAATTTTATTTATCAATTTATTGTATAGGCTAAGAAATTTATGATCAAAAATTTTAAAGTTTGACTACATAATTTTAAAAAACGACAATTAATATCGAACGGAAGGACTTTTTGAGTGTAACCACTCACAAGTCACAACATAAATACAAAAAAAAAAAAAAACAGAAAAAATGAAAAAGGCTTGGGCAGCACTGAACCCCACCATCACAACACAACACAAATTACTTGCACAAACTCCAAAGCAAACTCTCTCTTCTACTCTCTACTTTGTTAATGATATTACATCACGTACATGTATATACGTGGTGCACAATCTAATATATATGTCGATAAACAATCATATAATTTGAAATATGTGCTCCGACCTCCGAGTACACCTAATTAATTACATGCTTGGTACGTGCATTATTCGGGCTTTGAACTAATCACCTTTTGCTAAAGGTCCACCTCAACATTTATAAATTTTAAACTATTAATTATTGATTATATATACTACTACTTTCATCCCAAATTATTTGTCCTTTTACCTAATTTCTTTAACCCAAAATATTTGTCAGGTTTACAATCTCAATAATTGTAATTCCTTTTTTTACCCCTAACTAATAAATTCATTTATCACTTTTTATAATTCCAGTAACTATTATCAACCATGGCGCGAATGTTGTGACTTGCAAGAAAAAGAGACAAGCATCCATGCAATTTTTTACTGTCGCTGAGCCGTGAGGGTATGGGAAAAGAGTGGGTTCATCTAGATCTCTGGCATCCCAGGGGTTCGGACATTCTTGAAGTGTTTAGAATTGCCAAAGAGAAGTTGGGCGACCTTTGGGAGGAATTTATGGGAATTGCTTGGACCATTTGGAATGACAGGAACAATACACTGCTTGGAAGAGGAGGTGGTCATCCAGAGCGTATGATTTCCCATGTGAAGTCTCTGATCAACGGGTACCAGATGGCAAGGCAAAAGACGGAGACTCAAAGCGATTAGTAGTTGATCTGAAAGCCTCCAAATCCGGGTATTCTAAAAGTCAACTTTGACGGGGCAAAACTCGGAGATTGGGGTATGGGAATATCAGGCGTAGGGAGGGATGACAATGGGATTGTTCGTTTGGCAGTTGTGGAACAGAAACTGGGATTTGAGGGGCTGGAAATGACAGAGGCGAAAGCGTGCTTGTTGGTTCTCAAAGCGGCAAAGGAGCAAGGATATCCAAGAATTGAAGTCCATGGAGATTGCCTCGGTTTGATTTCAAAGTTGCAGAAAAACCATATACCGACACAGAGCTAGGTCCGATAATGTCGGAAATTTTTACTTTTGCTGATTTTTTTGTGTTTTGTTCGTTTACTCATATTCGTAGAGAAGGTAATAAGGTAGCGCACCAGCTAACTCTTCTCCAACCTTTTCAGTTAGGGCGCAGAACCTGGCTTGAAGAGAGTCCAGATATTGTCAGTGATCTGGTACTAGAAGACATTTGTATGGCGTTTAATTCCTAATGAGAAGCTTTTTCAATTAAAAAAAACTATTATCTTTAATTAAAGTATGGGTAGTTAAGGTAAATTACAAACTTTTTACCTCAATTCTTAATATACATTGATATTCTCAAATTAGGTGAATGAACAAATATAATGGGACGGGGGTAGTAATTTAAAATAAAAAATCTAAATTGTTGGATTTATCATGAATGTATGTTTCGTACACGTGCAATGGTATTGTTTTTGTATATATATAAATGTTCAACCAGGCATCCAAGAGGACAATTGGAGTAGGACGACGATTGGAGATCTCATGCTGCAGAATCCAAAAAGGCGGAATAACACCTACATCCAATCTTGTTTTGATAGGGCTTCAGCAAGGGCCATCCTATCATACCCTATCCGAGGGCTTGAAGCAGGAGGGGAGGATGAGCTAATGTGGGGGGGGGGGGGGGGGAGATAGTAAGAATGGCGAGTTCACAGTGAAATCAGCATACTATCATCTTTGGTGCACCAATGGGGGGAAATCCATTGAGACAGGGTTAAGTGCAACGACACATAACCCATACTTCTGGAAGAGACTTTGGCAACCAAAGTTCTGGCCCAATGGAAGGTCCTGATATGGAAAATAGTGCATGATGCGCTTCCCCTAAATGGCAAAAGGGCTTGTTGGGACCCTGAAGCTAGCCCCCAGTGCAAACTCTACAATAGAGGTTGGGAGGACAGAGATCACCTGTTTAGAGAGTGTGACTGGGCAAAACGGGTTCAGTTTGCAACATCGTTAGAAATCCATGATAGGAGTAATTATCAAATCCATGTTGACCAATGGATTATGAATTGGCTTACTCTCTCGTGGAAGAATAAAGTCGATGGGGGTCAACTAGCAAGAGAATTCATAGCAAACTGTTGGTTCATCTTGGATAGGAAGGAACAGACGAACCATAAATGATGAGTGGATTGAGCCAAGGGCAATACCCTGGTGGATCCAAGGTGAACTCAGGCTACTTCCCAAATGAGTGCCAGAGAACTCTGTGTTAACCTCTTCTTCAGAGAGGTGTCAAGCCCGAGCGGAGAATAATAAAAAAAAATGGAATTTATCTGGTATGTTGATCAGGGACTGGGTATAACAGGAGAGTTCTTCTATGATGCAACATGGATTGCAAAGTCTCTACGAGGAGGGATTGGCTGAGTGCTCAAACAGCTGGGCAAGAAAATGGAACAACATGCACAACCAGAACTTGGACTCTCGGCTTTCCAATCAGAGTTACGAGCAGTGGAAAGTGCGTTAGAAAAAGCAAAAGATAAGGTTTTACGTCATATAGTCATCAATACTGATCCAACGACAATGGTGCAAGTGTTCCGGAATCAAAGTTCCTATCCTTTAGGGTGCAAAAACATTATCCTCTATTATAAAACATTACTTGCTTTCTTTTCTTTCTGCAAAATTAGGAAGGTTGAGAGGTCTGTAGTTAAGTAAGCCCATACCCTGGCCAGTGGGCCATAGGACACGCTCTTCTTTAGCTGTTTTTATTTATGTACTATGTCTCTAATGAAAAAAAAAGAAGTTAAAAACTACTACTTCCGTCCCAAAATGTCTGCCATTTGACAAAATTTTGACCGTTAATTATTAACAAATTACAATGAGTTACAATATAAAATTACCGCCACTGTAATTTTTACTAAAGTATCTTTCTAATAATAGTAATTTCATATCGTAACTCATTGTAATTTGTGAGTAATCGATTGTCAAAATTTAGTCAAATGACAGACATTTTGGGATGAAGGTAGTACAAATTAAACTGATAAATTAAACATCGCTCTAAATATATAAACTATGTTAAAATTTAAAAATTAAAAGTGGTACATTATATACCATGCAAAGTCAAAATGAAAGTTATTATAAAATAAATGAAATATAGTCTATATATCTCCCCTTATTTCTCACTATGTCATTTTAACTTTTCAAAGTCTATAATCTCCTATTTTAAATATAGTTTCTAGTAAATTTTTTAAAAATTGTAAATATAGAAATATCACTCAACTTTCCCATACATTATTTAAATTATTTAATTAATGAAATTTATGAAATCATGTAATTAATGTCCATAGATATAAAGTGAATTATGTAACATACATGAACCTATGACAAAATATTTATAAAAAATATTTTAATATTTACATGTCAATCTCGTACAAAAAATCAACTTCTATTGAGCTTTTATGGAACTCACATAAGAGGAGTGTGGAGTCTTCGTGGCGGTGGCCTGGGAGTGTTGGAATGCCCGAAATAATATCGTCATCAACAGCCCTTACCTGAACCCATGCGCCATGATGCAAAAAGCTCGAGACTCCATTGAGGATTTTCGATCACTCCCCCCTCTCCGACAAAGCCCTCGAGTGCAGCACAAGTCAAAATGGTCCCCCCCCAATGGCCTCTGGAAGCTCAATGTCGATGCAACCAATCTTGGTGATTGGGGTCGTAAGACAATATATATTATATGCACCCGGAGCATGTGCTCCGGATACTTGCAAGTGAACAATCATATGAATCAGAGTGAACAACCTAATACATATGAGTGAACAATTATAAAATCTGGAGCATGTGCTCTTGGAGCACTTAATAAATTGCAGTAGATGGGGGTTTGTAATCATGGATCATGAAGGTGGCGTAGTTGCAGTCAGTGTCAAGCAAATGTCGAGTTTCTCATATCCGTGATTGGAGGAGGCTGTGGCATGCTTATTTGGAATGAAGATAGTTTGGGAGACGGGGTTCCGCTCGATAGTGGTGGAGAGTGACTGCCTCCCACTCATACAGAAGCTTGGCAGTGGCTTTCGAGGTAGAAATTCCATTGGCACAGTGGTGAAAGAAATTTTGCTTTTGTCTCAAAAGTTTTGCAATGTTTCATGGAATCATATCCTGCGAGCGGGGAACACAGTAGCACATTCCCTATCTCACCTTTAACCCTATGATTCGATAGATCGGATTTGGTTGGAGGATGGTCCCGAGAAATCTTTATCCTTAGCCCAAAACGATATGTACTGTTTTTTGAATAATAATGATTGATCTCGCTCGTTGGCGATTTTCCCTAAAAAAAATCAACTTAAATACTCCAGTACAACAAGGGATAAAATTAATTATGAAAAAAGAAAAGTTAAAAGATGAACACGTTCTTATGAAAATTCAAAGGGCGACACATACAGAACAACAAGGGATAAAATTAGAGTCGTGACAATTGCTATTATTTAACAATTAATGATAAATTAATTCAATTATGCTTGTCTTTATCTTATATATATGTAGTATATTTTTCAATATAATTCAAAATTTTCAGTGATGTCATCTAAAGACAATAAATTATTCTACACTATTTCAACATGGTTCTTATTTATTATTAGTTTGAACATTCTTATAACAAGCTAAATTATGTAATATTAAAAATAGGAAAATTATATTCTAATAATTGTTACTTTTAGCTTTTGTATAACAATATTCCTATTTTTTTTTTAAAAAAAAGTAAGTGACAAATTACTATGCAGTAATCCTAGTCTATTTTTGTATTTTGATGGGTCAAAAAAATAAAAATTATATCATGGTGGGATACCATCGAATGAATACCCTAACCCTGTTCGTTGGATTGGATAAAATGAGGTTTTGATAGATTGGATTGGAATGGATTTGATTGGATAAATAATGATATTTCTTTGGGGAATTGTGTTTTCAAAGAGGGTGCTTTTTTGGAGAATTGTGTAAGGTTTGGATTAGATTGGATTGGAAAAAGTTACCAATCCAAAGGACAGGGCCAAATTATATCATAGATTTTTGCTTGTGTTTGATTCAAAACTTAACACAACACTTCCCCATGATTTTTAATGAATTTACAATGTTTGTCCCAAAATTTTTCCGATTATTTCACTTTTATTTCTTAAAAAAATCATAATAAATGTTTTGGTTCTAAAAAAATAATTTAAAATTTGTTTTAATGAATACAATTCATAACTTTTCTGGGAATAAGAATGAAAAAAATAAATATAAGGCAGGAATGAAATGTGGAGGTAGAATTTGACACCACTGGAATTTAGAATTACAAGCATGCGAAAGTTGATAGTAGGGAGTATTAAAATACAATTTTCCTTAAAAATATTTTATTATCTAAAACTAATTAGTGTAAAATATTTGTTAATTTTATTGAAAATGAAAATGTGTACAAAATCTAGGATATATAATAATAGTTATTTTGGTTATTTGGATGTCAAAACCCCAAAAGATCGTTCCAATAGACAAATAATTTCAGTCTATTGGTATCGAAATAAAAATCATTTCAAACAATCATCTACGAAACATTTAAAATGATTGTTTTACAAGTTAAAACAACCAAAAGAACTCTAAATTAGTCAATTTTAGCCTATAAGACATTTCAAATGCTAACAATCAAACACTCATTCCTCTTTTCTTCAACCCACTGGTTTAACCATTAGTAAATTAATATATAAGAATTGTGTGAGAATAAAATATTTATGACTAGTTACATAATTTTTTGTCCACCCTAATACCAAGTCCATCGGTACGATTAGTGATGGCGTCATGATATGGTGAGTTTATGACCGTGGGCGGGCACCAGGGCGAATTTTTACAAGATCAAGCAAGTTGCATAAATAACAAGGGTTCATTGGGTCCCATTGCTAACGATTAAGTGATTTCAATCTATTAATGGATTGGATCGAGTTGCCTCATTTACAATCCAAAATAAGTCAATTTATGTTATTTTGAATGTTATATTTAGTTAATAATTTTTTTTTATTAATAAACACCAAAACAAATTTGTTTAGATCATTAGAATAATAGTATATATCATCTAAGGTAAAGATTAAGGAGGTCTCTTGACTCTCCTCCAACCAATTTTGGTCATAGAAATTATAGGGTTGAAGATGAACGAGAAAAAGAAAATTCCTTGCTCGCTCAAGAATTCAACTCCAAGAAATAAAACTACACTATTGATACAACTTCCTGATTTCCGCTACAATTAAACTCAAATCTTTGCCATTGAAGTCTCCTTTGAGCTTGTGTACGAGAGGAAGACAATCACCTTCAATCATCAAGGCTCTGAACTTTGCCTTACTAGCAATTTTCAGACTAAACAAGCATGCTTCGACTTTCTCGAACTCTACTGAAGCAAACCCTTTCATTTGTTTCATGTCAGCAGTCACCACAGAGAAATCCATTGAAGTAATTTCATAGGAGGGAATTTCATAACATTCACCAACAAAAAGAGGTCCTGAAACCGCAGCTTGATACCATCCAAACTTAGGTTCACCAGGATCCACCTTGCTGCTGCAGCAGGAGGAGCACTAAGCATCCTCTTAATGCCTTCAAGAGAGAAAGGCCTTTACTGTTTTTTGATAGAGGAAGGCTTACCTCAGACCCGAACCCCCTATTATAAGGGAAAGATTCAAAGGGTAAGTCAAAGAGAGCTGGGGAAGGATCACACTTTCATGGTCTCGAATGTCAAAGCCCTAACCCCTCTCCCATTTCCCAACTTGACATCATTTAATCTGAGTTTTCAGAGACCACTTGGTGGTTGAAATAATCCGAATATTTGTTGGATTTTAATGTCTCGTTTCAAAGAAAGGCAAAAAGTGAAGTCATTAACTAATCAATTTATCGAGAGATTTTAATAGATAATACTCCATAATTCATATGAAGTAATTTTTGTCATAAATGTTTTTTTTCTCTAAAAACGTACATAGGTTAAATATTGGACCAGAATTGATCATTTATGGCTTGATTTACCTTTTTTTCAAAAAAATTTGATCGTATTCATGATCCCACCGACTCTATTAATTGCCTGGGCCTAATCCAATTGACTCGACCAAACCCAACCCAATATCTATCAACAATGTCCACTGGCGTCGGCAAAAATTCAGGTCAGAGTAAAGTTAGTCAATGTCAAAATTTGGATAAAAGTTGATGTTCGGATCCAAGTTTTCTTAGATTAGACAATTTGAATATAGTTAAATCCGGATCAAAATCGGATTCAAATAATAAAAAAAATTAAAATATTGTGTCCAAATATTCAATTAATGTCAAAATTGAGTTTGAGCCAAATCAAAAAATTTTCTTATCCATATGTTCATATATTCATGTATTGGAGTTGGACGAAATTATACTAGTGCTAATGTCCACACAATGACACAACTACACAAGCATCAGCAAAATAAATTCAATACATGGCGTACTACCTCAATTCCAAATTTTGATTATTAATTACTCGCATATTATAATGAGTTACAATATAAAATTATCTTCATTAAAATAATTTTATATTTTAACTCGTTGTAATTTGTGAATAATTAACGATTAAAATTAGACAAAATGACAATTAATTTGAAATAGAAGGAATATGTCACTAATTATTTCTGGCAACTTTTTAAATAAAAAAAGGACACTACACACTAGAATGGTCTTTCTTCCCCTGGACAAGAGGTAACTGAATTTGGGTCAAAATTCAAAACACACAATTGCATAGAACACAACACACTGCTCGCTAATTCCTGGCCGAAGAAGGAGACGAGAAGACACAGGTAGAGAGGATCACGGCGAATTGTAGAGAAGGGAAGCTTTCCTTGAACCATTTCAATGGCGGTGGAAACCCTACCCCTTATCCCCGGCCTCCCCAACGACATCTCCGCTTTGATCCTCTCCTACATCCCCCTCCCCTTCCATGGCCGACTCAAACCCACCTGCAAATCATGGCGATCCTTCTTCTCCTCCAAAACCCTAATTTCCACCCTCCGTCAATCCTACCCTCATCGCCATCTCTCCCACCTCATCTGCATCTTCCCCGAAGACCCTTCTCTCTCCTCCCCTTACCTCTTCGACGCGCAACACCTCGCGTGGTGCCCACTCCCTCCCACGCCCATCAACCCCCACGGCTACGCTCTCTGCAACTTCGCCGCCGTCTCAATCGGGCCCCACATCTACGTCATCGGAGGGTCACTCTTCGACACCCGGTCCTACCCCATGGACCGGCCCTCCCCGACCGGCGCCGGATTCCGGTTCGACCTCGCCGGCGGCAAGTGGGAGTCGATATCGCCGATGTTGACTCCGAGGGGGTCGTTCGCGTGCGCGGTGGCGGAGAAAGGGGGGAGGATTCTGGTCGCTGGAGGTGGGTCCCGGCATGCGATGTTCGGCGCCGCCGGGAGCAGGGTGGAGTTTGTGGAGGGGTATGATGTGGCGAGAGATGAGTGGTCGGCGCTTCCGGGTTTGCCGGGGTTTAGAGCGGGGTGTGTTGGGTTGTGTGTGAAGGGGAGGCAGTTTTGGGTGATGGGTGGTTATGGGGAATCCAGGACAATTTCTGGGGTTTTTCCGATTGATGAGTATTACAGGGATGCTGTGGTGTTGGATTTTGATGATGAAGGTCAAATGGGGTGGAAAGAGATTGGGGATATGTGGGAATCTGGGGAAAGGATGCGACTTGGGAAGATTGTGGTTGTTGATGATGATGATGAGGGTGAGAAAGTGCCTGAGATTTTCATGCTTGATGGGAATGAGATTTTGAGGTGAGAATTTTGTTCACTGTCTCTGTTTTCGCCTTTTTGTTTGGCACTGGTAGTGAGTATAATCAGGTTATAGTGTATGTTAATGTGTCCATGCATTGTGTGCTACTTGTTAATTGAGCTGTTAATTATGCCCCAAAGTTTGTGTGGTAACATTGATTGATGTCTTATGCTCTGTTGGGTTGGGTTGACTGAGCAATGCAATCTATAGAATAGAATTGATCAAGTTTCTACCGTTGATATTACTGAATGTTCAGTTGTTGCATTGGACCCTGTCGGAAATGTTGTTAGTGGTTTTGAAGCAGCTAGTATAACATATGGAATGAAAAGAGTAAGTGATTGTTTCTGAATGTTTATGGTGGTGAGGATACGTTAGAAGCTTTTCAAGGGAGATAAATAAATTGATAAAGATGTTAAGTTGCTGATTAGCTTGATTATGGTAGTATCATTGTGTCATTGTGTTAGTGTGTGCGTTAGGAACTCACGTGTGCATTATGGTATCATAGTGTTATTCAGTCTTGGCAATGAGAAGAAGCTATATTTTGAGTGAATCTTTTTCATGTCATTTTGCGGATACCTTAAGCTCCTTCAGGTTGAAGCTTTAGGTGGGATGAAGTGGGATAGGATTTATGCCGTGAATGACGGGACTAGAATGCTCATAAGAAACTGTTTTGAAAAATTGTTTCATGTGAATGTGATGACTAATTTCTGGTGGCGAGCTAATGATGAGGGAGGTGACACCTCCACTCTGGAGTCTTTGTACTTTCCCGCAATCACGATTCTGTTATGCGTGTGTTTTTTGGTGCCAGCATAGCAGGATCAGTTGCTGACTCCCAATAGCATGTGTTCTTGAAAAGCTTCTTGAGTTCTCCATCTTTATTGATAAGGTTTAAATCATCAGGCTATGTTTTTAAAATACCAGCTTCAAGAATAAAAAATGATATGGTATACTTAGTTACATACCTCGTGAAAAATCGTCATGCAGATGCTGTTTCAAACAATACCAGCCTTCAGATTTACGTCCTGCCATGTCGCACCCTTCAAGTATATCTCCAGCAGTTAAAATGTGTCCTTTGTTAATATTACCAAGAGCTCTGATGTTTCATCTGTATGATTGGATTATTTATGTCCATGGCTGTGCAATAATTCTTGGATGGCATGTGTCAACAGAAATGCAAACGACAACATTGCTCTTAATTTCACATTAGTGTCTTGTTTGGAACTTTTAGTGGATAGTTATGTAGATCGCCTTAAATTTTGTGTATGAACTCGTGAAGTAGTAGGTAACGATGGACGGATTACAAAGGATTTGACTCTGAGCATTCTCATAATCCCAGTATGTGTGCTTCTATAAGAAGCCTTGTGTATGGAAAAGGTTTTTGATCCGGTGACAATAGCTAATTGGGGAATAATCTTGGTTGCTAAAAGAGAGAAGATTCTATTGCTGCATGGATGTAACTCGTCATTTCACAGTTGTTTTCTTGATGTACATGGCCCGGTTGTATTTAGTTTCGCCTTTGCATTATGATACAGTTTTCCTGTTGCAAATGCTGTAGGTACAATATGTCATTGAATCGCTGGTTTACTGAGTCAACTGTTCCGAAACCAGCTCAAGATGGAACAGCATTTGGGTTTGTGGCCTTGCAAGGGGAGCTTTATGTAATGTCTCACCTTCAGGGGTTTGACTTGTCAGAAATCCGGAGATCACGACAGCGCAAGAAGGGCAGTGTCCTTTCCATGCAAATATACAACCCTAGAAACAGGTCCTGGAGATTTCTTGCTACGAGAACGCCTTTTAACGGTCCTCTTCATTTCAGGACTACAGTTATGTGCACAGTTCGAGTGTAGATTATTGTCACATTTGTTGCTGGAACTACAATATATAGTTTGTAAATCTTTTATCTGCATAGTTGAGTTGATTTCATCCATAGTCAGTGTATAAAAAGAAAGGCATGTTCTTGTACAGCTTTTGTCAAGATACATTGCTTCTGAGTTCTGAACCTGGGTTTGCTCTGCCCCATGTACATACCATTGTCTGTATTGAAATTGTGAATGGAAGTACTATGTTCCGATAATAATATGCCCTTGAATTTATAAGGATATTGTGAATGGAATGAGGTCGGGTAGGATTTTTTTGTATTGTACGTACCACATGAAAAAGTAGAGAGTATTTGCTGCTAGAAAAGTAGAAAGCCTAATCCTTTTTCATCGTCTTACATTCACCATCTAATCTAGTTGCTAATTTCACGAAACGCGTTCTTTATAAATAGTTATTTGAAAGACTATTATTTGAAAGACTATCTGTTGTCTGCTAAAATGTCACCGCTATTTGTTACCCAATCTGCATTCGTTATTGTAGACGCTGAATTTTGTCGTAGTTCAGCTTTGTGACTATGTAATTTATTTTGAGCATTTTAAATTTTTATTTAGGATTAAATGCCAAGTATTTTTGAAATGCATAAATGATGAAGAACCCCACAAAAGACCTAACTAAAGTTCCTCACGAAAAAGCCTTTCACATAAGCCAATTTCCATTTCTAGCCCTTCAATGTTCAAATAATCCGAAAAACCGACAATTGTTCATTTACCCGAGCCTTTTCAATTTTCCACTGACCTCCACCGGTTTCCACATTTTAGGGAGCTGAAAGTACTCATTACAAGCTTTTCAACAACACTTGAATCAAGTCAATTGGAGGTCGGATGGGAAAGTTATGATCATTTGAAGTTGGACAACTCAATATCACCCAACATGCTGGTCTGCACGACCCACTTCCCGAGGCTAGCACACGGCCCAATGCAAATCAATCCGAAAATCCGAGTTTGGAAAAAGCATCGTGCGGGTCTGCACAACGGATTTTTACTCGACCCATGTTTGACCCGATTTTCTTGGGAAACGCGCCTAGGGATTCGCGCCGCGGGTACAAATTTGGGCCGTGCAAACCCGCCGACCCGCGCTGGATCCAGTCACCTCGAGAGACGTGTCGGCATTGGGATTTGTGCCACGGATATTGATTTGGGTCCATGCTTACCCGCATGGTCGGGTTTTACCCAACACGCGTGGACCCGATTACCTCGGGAAATGTGCCAACCCAATTTGACATACCCAGGGCGTTGGGCGGGTCTGCCCGCCGTCCGTTTACCTAGACCCAGTTTCTTCTCGGGTCGCGTGCTACGAAAGCCAACGCCAGGCAGACTTGTTCAACTGCTATTTTCAATATATTCCCTATTTTTAGCTTGCGTCTGCTATGCTTAGCATTTATTTTAATTTTCTAAACCTAATCCCCTCACTCACCTACCTTGTAAATACCCACACCTCTCATTTCATTCGACACACCGAAACCACCTAGGAGTATTGACACTAGGTGATTTTCTCTTCTTCTCTCCCTCTCTTCGTCTTCTTCCTCTCCTTCTCAATTTCTTCATCATTTGCATACATCTATACTTGGCATATTTATTTTTTTCGCTTTTATTTTTCTTGTAATCACTTACTGTGGTAATCTTGATGCTAAAAATCAATTACAACTAATCTAAACCAGATTACTTGGAAAGATAACTCTAATTCGTTCTTTATTTGTGTTTTGTTTATCGCTTTCTTTCATTTATCGCATTCTTATTATTATCGCATTTATTTTCTGCATGTATCTAAATAATTTAAATTAATCTAATTAATTCTCCTCTTCTACTCTCTTCTTTAATAAATCGATCTAGTAGAGTCCGTTCTTTGAACGAGCAGATTCAAAGGTTTTTACTTTCGTATTCTTAACCTTACCCCCGGATCTGAATCTCATGGTTCGCGGTTACGCGGAGTCAAAATCTGAGTTTATGAATTCTCCTAAAAATTAATTAGCGAATCTTAATAATTTTATAACTTTGATTTATTCATTTTTATTGCATTTTATTTTTATTTTAATGTGTTTTATCTACCCGAAAAATTTGAATCCAGAAATGAGAAAATTCTGAAGAAAGTTGGTTCGATAGATCCCGGGAAACCGTGCAGACCTGCACAGAGGTTAGTACCTAGTCCCGATTGTCTTTGAGGGTCTCGGGGGGGGGGGGGGGATTCCTTAGCCTCGAGCCGAGGGCGTGGAGACCAACACGATTCTCGGACAGAAGGCGGATCCCTCCTCGAAACCATCGGCCTATTTCCTCCTCTCATTCTCTCTCCCGGGTTCTGATATTTTCTAAATAGATCGAGCATATTAAAATTAAAAATGAATTGTAAAGAATTTGTTTAAACATTGTGATAAAAAAAAAACTTTGATTAAATTTGATTCACTAAATGTTAAGTTTTATTCGAATCTTAAAATTTTTATTTATTTCCCGAAATAATTTGAATACCGAAAATCATAAATAATGAAAATTGGTGGTCTCGTTCCAACATCCATCACTCTATGCGGGTCTGCACGACTGTTGGCCCGAGCCCACTGCCACCACACAAGCATTCGGGGAAAGGCCCAGGAAAGGCAGACTAGCATGGCGCCTGGGTCAATGATCCGTGTCATTCCCCGGCTGCCTCGATTATCGTGCCAATTATTTCTAATTTTTTTTATTTTCTTATTTATTTCGGGTAAATTGTAAATTTTAATTTTCAAAATAAAAATCAAACATTTCGGTTGAACATTTTTAATGTACAAAAATTAATTTACATCCTTAAAGACTAGACACCTCTTTCGACTCGCCATACACCTCGTAAGGTACCATTAGAAGGTTTTTCACGGGTCCTACAGTTATCTAAATCGCTATTAGCTACTCAAATCGCTAATTTTGTGGAAGATGACCTTTATAGGTAGAAAGAAACTTGACAAAACTATTTGGCAATGCTTTAATAATTATCTATCTATTTTTTCCTCTGTCTTTTTTACTAAATTTTTTCATTTCATATTTCTTGTCACTTGATAATCTTAGTGATGTACTAATTTTCTTTTTTTTTTATATTTAATTTTAAGCTTAATAATTGATTCAATTAATAGAGAGAAAAAAGATTAAAGGCTAGTAATTCAAGTAATTTTTATTTATCTATCTCATAATTTTTTATGATATTAATTTTCTCTCTCCATCGCCTTCAAAAATCACGTAAAAATTTACAGGTAATATTTACTATAATAAACTCTTTGTTGGTATGTAAGCAATGACTTATCTCAAATTTTTTTATCTCATAATTTTTTGTTAGTAGTTTGCCCGATGTAGCTAAATACTTTCACTCATATTTTTACGTAGGTCAGGAGAAGTGAAACCAAAATAGCTCACTTTTTGACCCATTTTCTTTAGCGCAGGAAAAAATTTAGGTTCGGATAAATTCATCAAATTCGGACAATGTCAAAAGTCAGACGAAAAATTCATGTTCGGACCCCGGTTTTATTTCAGGTCAAACCGGGTTGAACAATTCGGACGAAGCCAAAATCGGGTTCGAACAATAGAAAAAAGAGAAATTTTATGTCCGAATATTCGGTCAATATCAAATTTCAGACAAAAAATCTATGTCCAAACCCGGTTTTTTCTGGGTCGGACAATTCGGATAATTCGGGTCGGACAAAATTTTGCCAGCTCTAATTTTCTTGATCTATTTGTTAGATTTGGAAAGGCACTGGGGCTAGACTATGTTCTTTGGTTTTGCAAGTAGGCGATGATACTAGTTTTGTCTCAAGACATGTTTTACATATCTTAGTTTTCACTAAATTGATATTTCTTATCATTTTTGACACTATTTTTTTAATAATAAATATTAATTATCAATTATAAGAAGTTTGGGATGTTTAAACTGCATCATGAACACAAATGACACCCTAATCGATCAACCACTTCCCTTGAGCTTATTTTAGGCGTTTTAAAATATAAAAAATAATATGTTCTTAACGATAGGGCAAGACACTTAAAATATGTCTTGCTCCAAGGCTCATATCATTTTCGAAAATTAATTAACTTATCTATTTTACAGATAATAATACATGCCTTGAATCAAGATAGTTAATAACCATTTTAAATGGTCTATAACTCATTTTTTTACAGCTTTTAATAATATTTTCTCTAGTAATTATATATATTTATCAACTGTAACACTAATTATTAGCTAAGTCATCAGATATAAATGATAACCTAATTTTATCAACCATAATAGAGCATGCGTATTTTATACATAATTTTACAACAACAACAACAACCTTCCATGTTACATAATTTTACAGTTATGAAAAATATAAATAAATGATTATTTTTATATAGTTTATAAGTCATAAACTCATTATAACTGTCAAACTAATGAAACATCCATTTATAATCATATAAATATGTTCATATTTAAATTTTTGAGTGATTTAGGTGAAATTCAAGATGGTTAACCGTAGTCATTTTACCCAATTTTACTTATCTGACTTTTTTTTGATAATTAACGGGTATAACCCAATTTATTAAACTGAGAGAAAAGTGCCAAAGAGCACAGATAAGGTACACACTCATACAATTGAAAAAGGCCCGGTACCAAACACCAAAATTTATGTTACTACTTTACTTATTATACTACTTTATACTTATCTTACTTATACTATCCAAAATATTTTACATTTTTTTAATTACTAGTCAGAAGAAAGCGCGCGTTGCGCGCGTATAAGTACATTATGTGATAGAGTATTATTAGAGAAAGGTAATAAAGAAAAAGAAAGTGGACATGCATAAACTTTAGTCTAAAAAAAGTCTAGAATTTTGAAAAGTTTTTTGTAATTTAAATAATGTGTAATACATGGATTTATTACATATTTTGTAAAATTTTCAAAATTTTACATGTCCTTCCATCACCTTGTCAATCAATATTTGACTAAAATCATTAAAAGTAAATCAACCCTCTAAAGAACAAACTAAATAAAATAATAAGAGTTTAGAATAGACTTTCAAGTGGGTAAATTTATTAAATGTCATATGAACAATACTCATAACAATGCTTGAAACAAGGTAAATGCAAAGTTATAGCTTTGAAATTAAGAAATTAAAATAAATGATTAATAAATAAAATAATTAAACCCTAAAATAAGCTCTCAACTTGAGAGTATTTGCTAATGTCATTTGGATAATACCTATTGTATTTAATTTGAATGGTAAAAGTGCAAGTAAAATTTTTTATACTTGACGATTAAATAAAATGAAAACAAAATAACAAAGAGTCTAGAATATAACCCCTAAAGTTTAATAAAATTACCCAAATGCAATTGGAATAGTAAAGGATTATTAGGTTTTAAAATCCTCAACTTTGGGGTTTGTTTATTAGAATATCCCATATTTCATTTTTAATATGAATATTCCAAACTTTGGGGGGTCATATTTGGCAGTAGCCCAACACCAAATTAACATCAATTAAACTTATGTTTTTCTGTGTTGCAACAATATTTTTTGGGGCGATTTGTAGAATGAAAGTGTATCTAAGTAAAAAAAAAACTACTGCATTGTAGAAAAACTCGAGTTTAATTGACGTTAATTCGGTGTTGGGCTGCTAATAAATACTAACCCTCAAAGTTTGGGATATTCAAGTCAAAATTAAAGTTTGGGATATTCTGATAAATAAGATCCAAAGTTGAGGATTTTGAAACCAAATAATCTAATAGTAAATGTGCATTCATAATTTTTAATATTTAAGGATATTACTTTACTTTTTTTTTATCCAACATTACATTATTTAGCTCACTTGCACCCTCCTTAGTCCATACTAAAAAAACACACTTGACACATCAAACTTCAAAATGAATAATATGAAAGGCTTGGTTTGAGTGTTGGGATAGAAATGCCACTCAAGTTTCCCAAATAGTCAAAATTGTCATTATTATTTTCAAAATGTTAATTAAAACTATCATTACTATTTCTAAATTTGTCAAAATTGCCACTCTTCCCATTTTCTTACTTGACATTGCCAGTAAAACTTTCAAAAATAAAAAAAAAACAATTTGGTCCTCAATTTCCATTGACCCCATTTATAAAGCCTAAACTTTCCCCTCTATTTCTTGTTTTGCCCCCCAAAAAAGGCTGCCACTGAGGTTCCTCTGTCACATCTCTTCGTCTTCTCCCTTCTCCCCTTTATTCATCTTCTTCATTCTCTCCCTTCGTCTCTTTTGTTTTCTTCTTCTTCTTCTTCTTCTTTTCCACGGTTTTCATCTTCTTCTCAAATTTTTTTTCTTTTCCTGAGAAGCCTCTGTCACTGTTGTTCATCTTCTTCGTTCATCTTCATCGTCTCCTTCCTCCATCTCCTTTTTCTCCTCTGTTTTCCTTTTTCTGTACGTTGTTGCTTTTTCTTATTCTCCTTTAACAATTTCAACTGCCGATTCTGTCTTTTTCTTGTCCCCTTCATCTTCTTCTTCTTCTTCTTCACCTTGAACAATCACCATGGCTTATTCTGCTTCAGGATCCAGAAGCCAAAGTCAAAACTACCCCCCTCCGTCTAGAAGCTGTGTGAATTGCTACTATTGTCCAAAAGACATCATTTTTTCCGCTTTAAAAGATAAGCATGTTCATTTTATGCTCTGATTTCCTCTACCTTTGATAGGGTACAGAGCCAAGAAGCAAACAGTAGAGATGTTCACATAATGAAATTTTTACAGCTACAAAAAATGAAAAAAAAAACGGCAGAATTTGACCAAGGTAACAAAAGAATGTAACAGGTGGATACAAGTACAAATTCAACATAGTGCATTCACTAAATGAGCACAAGAATTCTGGAACTAAATTTGGAACACAAAAATGGCCTGTCAAAACAAGAAATAGAGGGGGAAGTTTAGGGTTTATAAAATGGGTCAATGGAAATTGGGGATAAAATTGTATTTTTTTTGAAAGCTTTACCGGCAACGCCAGGTAAGAAAATAGGGAGACGGACAATTTTGACAAATTTGAAAATAATAATAACAGTTTTGACATTTTGAAAATAATAATGATAATTTTGACTATTTGAAAAATTTTAGTGGCATTTTTATCTCAACACTCAGCTCGGTTTTCATTAAAGAAAAAAGAGTAAACTCTTTTTTCCAACTTCAAAATGACATTACACATTTACACTGATACATTAAACTTCCAAAAAAAATTACTTTCAAACATAATAATGATTCCGAAACTTGACCCAATGGGCTAGCTTATCGTGTGTTTTATTGACTTATAAATTATATTGTGTCTCCCCCATTTCAAATCAATTAATAACCCTAATTATATCGTGTTTCCCCCATTTTCTAAAACTTACAAATTATTCCTTTCTCTATTTCTCATTTTCTAAAAGTTATCATGTGTAACTTATGTAAGTGACCCCCCTTTTTGGGTGTAAAACTTGAATTCAAGTATTCAACCCTATAACTTAAAAGGTAATCAACACTGAACACGTCATTGTCCCTAAAATTAGGGTGGGCATAACAGGTTAACCGTATTTGCGGGTTAACTGCTTTTGAGGTTTTTGGATTTTGAAAATCTAAACCGCAACCGCAATATGCGGTTTGCGGTTGACCGCTTTTGAAATCTGGAAACCTAAACCAAACCTCGAAACCGCAATTTAGAAGCGGTGCCGGTTAACGGCTTTAACATACACGGCGGTTTATGATTAACCGATTTCCTGGAAATTTACAATAAGATTTATGCAAATAAATGCAATCATATTACTAATAAATTCATATTGCGATACGACGATACGCGGTTAAATTAAATTCATATTACTAATAAATTCATTTTTTTTTCAACTTAATTGAGAGCGGTTAACCGTTTCATGAAAATCCAAAACCAAAACCAAAACCGCTTATAGTGGTTTGGTTAACCTAAACCGCTTTTATGCAAAAATCAATTCAGTTAACCGCATTTTGCGGTTTGGTTTATGCAGTTTTGCGGTTCAAATTGCGGTTTAGGTTTATGATGCCCACCCCTACCTAAAATATGCATTCAAGTATCAATTTTAAGAAAGTAATTCTTATGTTGAACTGGTTCACCATAAATCTATCATAAAATATATAATTTGTATTTATTATTTATGAATATAAGGGTAATTAATAATTTATTTGGACTGACTCTAATATAAGTCTACTCTTAATAAATTATTAATTTATTAGTCACAATAATATTAAAAAGTCATTCTAATATCTTAGTCATAGTAAAATATTAGAAAATTCATCTAAATGCATCTCATGATAAATTTACAGTTCATGATCTTATATTAAAATTTGCGATTTTACATGACATACAAATTGATTCAGCAAAATACTGCACGACCAAGTCACCAAGATCACATCCAGCGACATGATTTGGCAGCTTGGAGCAATTTTTTTTTTTTTTTTTTTGGTAGTTACTCGGGCAAAGGCCAGAGCACTATAGTTCATTACAAGCATAGCAACATAAAGTAGGGCAACAGAGCCCAAAAGACCAAGTCTTTGCCCATAATACAGCCACAATGGAGAGAGTATATGATATATATTGATAAGAAGAGTCAAATCTGAATGAGATTATGAGATATGATAATGTACTTTCATATTTGATACTACCACCGTCCCTAAATAATTGTCAGTTTAAAAAGCTTTTGGCCATTGATTCTACAAATTCTGATGATTCTGATATAAATTTAATATTATTGTAATTTTTAGTATTATATCTTTCTAATGGTGATAATTTCATATTGTAACTCATTGCAATTTGTGAATAATTAACAGTCAAAGTTTAGTCAAATGGACAATTATTTAGGGACGAAGGCAGTACTCCTTTAGTCCAAAATTGTATAACTGCTTTTCATTTTTTCAAGGTTCATCTTTGTTTAATAATTCTCACATAATATTTTATCAAAAAATATAATTTATTACTTTTCTAATAGTATTTTCATTACAAATTTTACAAATTTTATATTATGAATCATTGTATATATTAAAAAATTAACGATCAAAGTTTTTGACGAATCCCATGACGACATAAAACAAATTAGCGGAGGCAGTATATGCAAATGAGAATTAGGCGATGTTATTCTCGTTGGTAGGCAAAAGGTAGAGTGAGACAACTAAGTAGAGATAGGTAAAGTAAATAACAATAAATAAGACATATAAGTCACATAATTTACATCACTTAAATATATATATGAACCAAACTCAAATTAACATATACGGAGTATATAATTAATCAAAGTATAACTTGCTACAACAATTAATCCTAAAATACCTTTTTATTAAATTTGAATTTATTGAAGAAAATACAAATCAAGTAATAAAAAATACATATAACGATATAGTATCTCGATATCTCTCAACAACAACTTTAATAATAACAATACTTTCACCCTCTATAACCTTCCAATTACTTGCATTAAGTGAATAAAACATGTTAATTTCTGAATATGTATATGTATTATGTATTATGGTGGTTGAAATTTGAATTAATGATGAGGGTGAGGCATTGGTGTGGAGTACTTGAGAGGGGGCGGTGGAGCAACCCTAGTGCAGCGGTGACCATTGTTGGTGATGCTGGCGTCGACACCAAAACTGCAACCGGTTATGCATGGATTCTGACTAGAAGAGCTACTCCGTTGATGTGGACTCGGACCCGATGGTGGCACCGGAATCCATGCTAAGCACCACTCTATGCTCAGTAAAATCACCATTACAGCAATACCAAACTTAACATAAAAACACCTTCTATTTTGGGGAAACCCCATCACTTTCTATATATCTTGCTCCTTATTTTGTGGAGGGAGTAATTATCAATGGTTAAATAGTAGTAGAAGCTAGGTGCATGAGAAGTGTTTATAATCCATGAAATGGAATGGTAATATATATACACATAAAAGGTACGTGGTGTAATTTGATGGGGGAGGGAAATTGGGACGAAAATGTACATGCTTTTCACTACTAGAATTTTTGTCTTTTACGAAGGGAAATACCGTCGCAATTGGAAGGAAATCCGTCGGTAAAACTAATTTACGACGGGGTTAGCTCCCGTCAGAAGCCGTCACAAAAGGCCTCGCCGTTAAAAGATATTTACGACCGCCCCGTCGTAAAAGACCTGAGTTTATTTATGACGGGTGTTAAGGTCCGTCCTAAAAATTAACGCCCATCTACGACGGGTTTTCTCCTGTCCGTCCTAAAAATTAACGCCCATGTACTCCCATCAGAGCCCATCTACGACGGGTTTTTTTTCGCTTATCTACGACGGGTTTTCTTCCCCGTCATAATTATTCATCAACATTACCGACGGGTTTACCATTCATTACTGACCATGTAGAAATCTGTTGCTTATTTCGTTGTTTACAATATTTACGACCGGATTTTGTCCCAGACGCAAAAGTATTGATGGCCCACTAAATAGTATTTTTAAATTAACCTGCTAAATTAACCTATAAAATTTAAATAACAGTCAATATTATCATCTATTCCCTGTCAACCACACATATAAAACATTATATATATAATACATATGAAAGTCTAAATCATAAGTCATTCTCATAGACCGTAAATGTAACGTTTACAACGCCAAGTTTGCATACGGTGACATAACCAAAACACATGCAACAAACCAATACATCCATTACCCCACAAAAGGTACATCCTATTAATTGATAATATCCATGGCGCATAAAGCCATTGCGTATAATATACCCCAAAACGCATATGATCTGTCACCAAGTCAAAGCGTCCCAAAAGTTCTGTAGATTGTACTCAGCAACCAAAATGTCCACGTACACTATTATCGTACCTACATATATGAAAGCAAAAAGAGTTTATATATATTGAGAAAAGTTCCATTTTTGCTTCATATATAGTTTACAAATGAGAGATTAATTAGCTCGTTCAAATTGACTCCAAGGAGTGGTCTTTTTGACAACTTGTTGCCGAAAACGACTCTTCAAAGATGAACTTGAGTTGTTGTGTCCAATTTTCACAGCATATATAGTCGATCTGGGCTGATTTCGGTAGTAAAGAAGGTTTCTTTTTTTTTTGAGCAAGAAAGAGGACTGAAGACAAAAACGGGGTCTGCAGCATTATGTCAAAAAATGAGAAAGACTTATGTGCCATGGTTGAACTGACTTGGCGGTGGTCGAGCAAGACAAACATATATATGGGAAGAAGGGTGATGGGACTGGCGAAAGAATTGGACAAAGCATGACGATCTGGATGATGACGATCTGGATGCTTTATAGTATCCATGGCAGAAGAATAGATCTAGGTTTTTCAAACTACATTAATTGGAAGATAACCCAAAGCCATATTGTAAAGGGAGATCGATGGGTTTGCTTTTCTCTCTCTAGTGTTCTTAATAATTAGCTAATCTCTCATTTATCAACTATAAATAAGAAAACCCATAAATAATGGATCAGATTACAATCACTAACCTACTAACTCAATTAGCACACCCCAATTCAACCAAATATATACCCTATTCAACTCAAACAGTCAATCACATCCAAGTAACTATGATCCTTCAAGTTTCATATATCCAAAGTCATTATAACTCCAACTCAATGTAAAATTCACAGCCCTGAAAGAAGAGAGAAGTTGCACTTACCGGGTT
Organism: Portulaca oleracea; assembly: GCA_029582165.1. NCBI lineage: Eukaryota > Viridiplantae > Streptophyta > Magnoliopsida > Caryophyllales > Portulacaceae > Portulaca > Portulaca oleracea. The sequence goes on along the minus strand of CM055869.1, from coordinate 13,686,092 downwards.
AGAAGATGATGACCCGGTTCATTCGATGTGACTGAGTTTGTCCTTTAGCTTCTGGATTTCACCGAAAAACAATTCATATTTTTTTATGAGATGCTTCAATTTCAGCAATCTTTTTTTGATGTTCTTCTTCACGACCCTCAACGTTTTCCCGTCGATCTTTCAACTCAGCAATAACTTGGTCTTTCTGTTGAAGTTCGGCTCTTAATTCAGCCTTACTTGGTAGAGGACCCCTAAAGTCCCGAGGAGTCACCCCTTCTCCGAAGCAAATGACGCGACCCTTTGTTTGAAGGCCAAAACACTTCTCCACTATATCAATAGCAGGAGCTGTCGGGTTCTTTTCCAATTCTATCTGAATGTCATCCTATATTCAAAGTTCAATATATTGTATACAAACTTAGATAAGTAAATGAAAAATCAATGCTTCGACAATACAAAATCGTTGAAAAATGACAAAATTTAAATAATACATGTTTAGCTTCTGCCTCTTCGGTCAATGTACCATCCTTCCTTCTTCGTGTTCTTTTGAAGATATCGGCAACGCTTGGTTGCTTTCCCTCTTTTCCCCCCTAACGTAAAGATATAAAAGACATTAAAAGAATGCTTCACATTAGCTTGATTAAAAAAACACCAAAAACTCTTATTAAAACGTTGTACATATACCAGCTCGTCGTATATAATTTGTCGAATCGGCTTGCTACCGGTGCGAGGAAGGTTGGTCAAGTTAGCTCTATTCTCAGAGTTTCTTACACTCTTTATCTACATTCCATGCACAATTCGATGAGTTAAACAAGATGATATAATAGACACTGACCACTTCCCTAAGACATAAAAAAGGGAGAGAAACCATAAAAATTCACATTTAATAAGCTGTCAAATTATCGAGTACGTACAATAAATTCTGGATCTGTGTAATGCTCCATCACCAACCATTCCCAATCTTCTTTAAGTAAACCTTTAGGAATGTTGTCTGGTGCAATGGCGTCGTCAAGGGTGGACACATTTTTCAGGTGTAGTTGACTCATTTCCCCGCGCCATTTGTTCCATGTAGTCCGAGCCTTACTCATGATGCTTGTACGATGCTTTTCAAGACCACCTTCTACATGAAACTTATCCTGTTGCACATATATAATATGAATCCTAAACCCATATAATAATATACGAACATGGCAAGCTATCACTAAAACATTTATTTATCATATTATAAGGAGATATTAATAAGAATATGGATCTCTTACTGCAATAGCTCTCTATAATTTTTCTTTATCCCCAGAAGATATTGCACTCCAATTACGCACTTGGATCGGTAGCATGTTTCGATCACGAACGAGTTTGCCGATATGCCTTGAAAGTGGGCATTGGTTGTCACCTACTGGACCATTATTGTAGAAAGCTAATTCAAGTTTTTGGCCATGCTTAAGGGTTGCCACTTGTCGAACCTTGTTCCTACCCCGTCCTTTGGAATTTCGTTTTCTTTTTCTTGTTTCACCAGTACCACTACCACCATCTGTAATCATATCTGCACTCAATTTGAAGAGGGTGTTAAGCATTTTTTGCTCAAATGATATAAAGAAACACCTGGATCCATATTAATTTGTGAAATCGTCAGCACGAGGCACTGTAAGTGCCCATTAATTTGTCACAGATTGTCTTCACTCTCACGTTCCCACGTACAATGCTAATCACTTCACCCAGTCAGTCACCTTTACTAAGAATAATTGAAGACTGCCAATGAAATGCAATACTGGATGCAAAGAAACGCAATAAAAGCTAATCAATTCATGAAAGACTAAAATGGATAATACGGTTCATAAAATTATTAAATTATTAACTATAATGGAGAAGTAATATATTAGCTAACAAATTATTATTCATATAACCAAAAATCAAAATTGGTTACTAATCGAATTCACTGGTCATATGCATTTCAAATATCTTCCACATCTTCTGCCAACTGATTCCCTTGAAGTTTCTATAATGACCATTAGCTTGTGTTCCAAGTTGAAACTTGAATGGACAGATAATACAACAAAAAATTATATCAGAGTTTGTCCCTTTCACGAATATTGTTTGCAAACTCCAACCAGTTCTTTTTTTAAGAAAGAGATGTGTCTCAATAGTATGAAGTAACTAGTTCTTCACAGGATCAAATAGAGGAAAACAGTATTTGGAAACTGCAGATCATAGTTGTGAAAAAGTAAACTGTTCAAGGCAATAATAGCACAACAGTCACCAGGGAAGAAAATAGACAACATAGTTAATTGTACTTCAACAGAAATAACTTATACTCTAATAAAATCTATCAAAATAAGCTTCATTTGCAGTGAGTAACACCTACTACACCAGGATCAAGGAAACCCAGCTCAATCAATTGATAAGCTGGCAGCTGTTGATAGAAAGCACATTTAATCGTCGTCATTATGCAAATCTCACAGAAATTAGTTGATTTCCCCAAAGGCTCTATTCATATGATCATCACCCAAAATGTATTCTTAAAAGATAAAATTCAACTCAACAACAATCCTAAACAACAACATGCAATAACTCAACCATGATTCTTCCATCCCTAGAACACACATTTCAAAGGGTTCCCTGATAATATTAGAAGACAACAATTTTGAGCAGATTAATTCCATAATTTCAGCTCAAAAATTAGGAAATAAGTTTCCATCAAAACCCCAGAACCCAAATCGGAGAGAGGGGAAGACTTAGAAGGGGGCTAATAACTCACAATCGATGTCCATTAAACAATTTCCCCAATAAACACAATAGATGAGCACATAGTAGCAGTAAAATCATTAAGAACCAGTTATGATTACAAATTAATGGGCACTTACAGAGAATCTCACACTGACCATTCCAATGAGCAATGAAATGATATATTTGGTCAGTATTTGAATACTGTGTTTTTAACCAGCAGCTACTGTATCAAAAAGAGTAACAAATACTAAAGACATAAATGGTTATCAAACCTTCAGTCATTTGGCAAGATTGATCAGCATCCCCATTAGCTACATCTTTGCCATCTCCATTCAAACAATGTTCCTTTGACTCATTCTAATGCCAACAGAAAAATAAATAACCAAACATTGAAATATCATTATCAAGGCATACGACTCAACCTGAATAATTAATGTTCGAGGGAGACACTCACCCCATTCTTCTTGTGGATGGCATGTCCACCATTCACCTCTACAGAAGATTCCCCATTCTTTTCCATAAGAGGTCCTATAACATCACGTAGGACCCTATTTCACAATTACAAAAGCATTATCATTTATACAACTTTCCTGGCAAAGGATTACACTTAAGAAGGCAAGTAAATCTTGATTACCATTATGGAATTTCCGGTTGTGCATCTCTATTGACACCTTGTACGTTTGATCCATTCTAATGCGAAAATGAATGGTAAGTGCACAGATGGTTATCTATATATAAGAAAGATCATGCAGTCTAAATATAACTTAGATATAATGATACACTCCAACAAAAAATACAAATTAAGCCTCATAGCTTCCAACCCTCGATTTTTTGTAGACACACTATTTTATGGCCATGCAATATTACAAATTTGATAAAATTGAGTTGGTTTTTCATATTATGGCCCCCATAAATGGTAAGGGAAACACTTACCACATCTGTCTCATGCATTGTTGGTTTTAAGCCCGATAGTCGCCCTCGAGAGAGTGCACCAGGAGATAGAAATCTCAACTTTCTTGAACCTTTCCCTTGGGGTGCCGTATTCCCTATTTCGGGCAAAAAACGCAAAACATAAACCAAAACATATTACCATATAAATCAGGACATAAAAAACCAACAACAACATATATATAAGGAAATTCAAAACATAAATAACTTCCTACATAATGACATTCACCCCAAAATATAAAATAAAATTACAATTAAGACAGAGTGCACAAGCCAAAACCAAAACATCATATGTATGTCTTGTTACATAACCATAAGGTTTTTGGAACTCATTTTCGCCTAGATCTTTTGGATTTTCTAGCCGATGAAGATACATCAACAACTTCTGCTTGAGCATCAACAGGAGGGCAAACATTTGTATATTCGAGGTCATCATTGGAGGCATGTGTGCCAATTTGGGTAGTAAATGAAGCATTTTCTTGATAAGCTTCATTATCATCTTCATTTGCTTGACCCTCAACTCTATCGATAGCTGGCTCATAGGAATCTCGCGGTTGTACCTTCACCACAACACGCCAACCCTTTTGACTAATATCATTCACATAAAAAACTTGTGATGATTGAGCTGCCAGCACAAAAGGATCATCAATATTGAGAAGGCGTTGAGAATTTACACTCACAAAGCCAAACTTATCGACCTTAACTCCCCTTTTTGGATCTATATCCCACCAATTACACCGAAAGAATACAACCTCATTGCCCCCCGTGTACTCCAAAGTAAACACCTCTGTGAGTACCCCATAGTAGTCTATATTAGCTCCTCCATCCCCATCATTACCAACCACTAAAACTCCACTATTTTGTGTCTTCGCACCAGTATCTCTACTCAGTGTGTGAAATTTATAGCCATTAGTAACACAACCGCTATAACTCTTCACATATGGAGTTGGCCCTTGAGCCAATGATAATAATTCATTTTCATGGGGACATGTTCCTTTTTGGTCCAACTCCTCTACCTATGATTGCAAAGGAAAAATATATATAAGACATCCAATAGTTCACAAAAAAGGGAATGAAAACACTATATATCCAGTAATTAGCAACTCACTTTGACCTTAAACTACTTGACAGAGTGATCATTCTTTTCATCTTGGGTCATTTCCTTCGAATCATTCTCCAACATAAAATCATGTTCTCTAAGGAATTAAAAACATTAGTATTTCATTTTGATACTTATAATATGTATGAAATACATATAAAAGATGTAACTTACTCTATAAAAGGTAGAACGTCGGGGCAATTCATCAAAGCATACATATGGGCTTTATATTTTTCACGCTCATCCATGTCCAATAGTTTCGGAGCTCCAAGTAGCCTACTAGGATGTGAAAAAATACTTAGAACTTTATTATATTGTACACCACCGTCATTATATCGCCCCGAATGCTTCTCATTGCCATGTAAATATCTTGCACAAACAGTCATATACTCATTTGCAACATTGCCTTCAGCCATTGAACCCTCGGGACGTGCTCTATTACGAACACGTGACTTTTGTTCATAGAGGCTTTGCTCCCCAGAATACATCCAACGAAATGTTACCGGCCCACCTATAATAGCCTCATCTGCCAAATGTATAGGCAAATGTAGCATGGCATTAAAACATGCCAAAGGAAACCACCTTTCTAACTTGCACAAAGTTAGTGGCATTTGGGCCTTGATCATCTCCAAGTCTTCAATCTTTAATGTCTTAGCACATAGGACATTGAAAAACATAGACATTTCGATGATTGCCTCACTAACTTCTTTAATGGGCATGCCTGTGCGAATGACTAAGGGAAGTAGTCTTTGTAGAAGAATGTGGTGATCATGACTCTTCAATCCTGAGATCTTACATTCTTTCACATTTACACACCTTGATATATTTGAGCAAAATCCATCTGGGACCTGTACTTCCTTCAGAAATTTACACAACTCTTGTTTTTGCTTCAAGGATAATACATAAGGAGCTGGGGGTAACTCAAGCTTGGTACCCTTTTGACGAGGATGTAAGTCTGCCCTAATATTAAATGCTTGCAAATCTAATCTAGATTTGTCATTGTCTTTTGTCTTCCCCTTCATGTTCATCAAAGTTCCAAGAAGGATATTAGACACGTTCCTCTCAATGTGCATGACATCCAAATTATGCCTGAGCAAATTGGTTTCCCAATAAGGTAGCTCAAAAAAGATACTTCTCTTATTCCAATTATCCCCCCTCTTTTGATGGTCAATTTTTACCTTTACACGGGGATCTTTGCTAAGGGGAATGCCCTTAAGATCGCGTACCTGTTTCTCCACATCCTTCCCTGCTAGTGGTACAGGAGGACCTTCAAGCTCTATATCCCCAAACCAATCTTTCTTTTTGCGCCAACTGTGATTTTCAGGCAAGAAACGTCTATGTCGCATATAAACTTCCTTAGCACTATGCTGTAATCTAAGAGAGTGAGTGTATTTGTGACAAAACAGACATGCGAGTTTTCCTTTCAGACTCGGCCAGATAAAATTCCATAAGCTGGAAAATCATTTATCGTCCACATTAATGACACAAACAACTTGAAATTTTGCCTCAAAGATGCATCATATGTCTCAACCCCTATCTCCCATAACTCCTTCAATTCTTCTATCAAGGGTTGTAAGTATACATCTATCGCGTCGCCAGGACCCTCAGGGCCAGGAATGATTAGGGACAAGATAAAATTTTTCTGTTTCATACAGTTCCACGGAGCTACATTGTATGGAATAAGCATCACAGGCCAAACACTATAAGGAGTCGATGTATTGGAAAATGGTTGAAACCCATCACTCATCAACCCAAGTCTCACATTGCGTGGTTCTGAAGCAAAATCCTTGTGAAGCACATCAAAATGTTTCCAAGCTTTTGAATCAGCAGGGTGTCTCATTACCCCATCTTTAACACGTTCTTCATGATGCCACCTCATTTCAGATGCAGTTTTAGAGCACATGAAGAGACGTTGCATACGTGGCTTCAACGGAAAATGACGTAATACTTTCACTGGTATTTTTTTACCCTTTTTCCCTATTTTTTCGTCTCCGTTGTGCTTCTCATCTTGCCACCTTGACGCATGACACAATTTACAAGCATCAAGATTTGCATCTTCTTTCCAAAATAGCATGCAATCATTCCTACATGCATCAATCTTGTTGTACGAGAGACCTAGATTCTTAATAGTTTTCTTCGCCTCATAATACGAACTTGCTAATGTAGACCCAGAGGGCAACTACTTCAAAAACTCCAACAACATTGTAAAGGATTCATTACTCCACCGACCCAAAGATTTAATATGCAACAGTTTGACCATTGCGGATAACTTAGAACACTTAGATCCCGCATAAGCAGGTTGGTCCAAGTCCTTCAGTAACATAAAAAACTTCTTTGCGTCATCATTAGGTACCTCAGGACTATGGTCAGTGCTAGAAGCTCCCACCTCGACGCCTTTTCAGTTAATCCATAGTAAATTGGGAACAAGTCTCTCACCATTTCATCCATTTCGTCGTCACTTTGTGAATTCGACTCATTCTCTGATTCTTCTTCACCATGAAATTCTTCTTCCATATCATGATCGTCACAATCAAGATCATTGGGCCCTTCCCCGTGATGATACCAATATGTGTATCCCTCAAGTATCCCATATGCTATAAGATGCATCTCAACAACCTCTCTTCTGTGCTCATTTGAATTACAACACCTAACACACGGACACTTGACTATATCTATCCCCTCACCTAATCGACTGAGGCAAACGAAAGGAACTCCTTCACTCCTTGGCTATATTCATCACTAAGGCGATCAATAGAGGACAGAGTCATCCAACTCTTATTTGGTGCCATGAATGTGCAAAGAAATTGATTATTCGCACCTATTTGTCAACAATGAAATTGGAATAAACTGAGTTTTAGGGTATATGGTATGGAGATAGTACTTTCAAACAATGCATATTAGGATATAACAATGACACAAAAAATTCAAACTATTTACATGTGAGGAAGAATCCATCAATGTTAACGTTTACTATCAGAGAAAACACATGACCTCAGAAAACCATATCAACTCAAAACTAAAGGAAAAGATCCCACAAATTAAACAATTTAAGTGCACAAGTACATATCAGCATACATTTGGATTTTGCTTACCATCCACACCTGCAGCAGTTGATGATAGACCTCCGTTTTGTGTTGAAGTCAATGACCGTTGGGTATCTTGTTTACTTGGTGGTAGTGAATCTATATGTGTCCCATATTCTAGGGTTGCGGCAGGTGGAACTTTAGAACTATGATGGTCAATGGTTATGACATCACTTACATCGACAAAGTTACGAGTAATCAAAAGCAAAGCAAGGCCTTCAACTGGCTCATCTACTGCATATATATGAACTACTCTGCATTTTTTAAGCTTAGGTGCCATATCTATAATGCATTTCGAACCAAATATCCTCCTCACCTCACTACCCTTATCGGAACATCTCAACCAAATTTCACTCACATTACCCTTGTAATTGCAATCTTCCTTGAAAATAGATTTCAACTCAGTCAAAGACAACTTGTCATAATCGTAGTCAAGTGTTTTCGAACCTAACTCCTCCATATAATGAACTTTATTTTTCCTTTCCTCAAATTTACCCCCATAATGGAGGTGCAATGTGATGATATAATCTATAGACATCTGCACGTTCAAAAACCGGATCAATAGCTTCTTAAGGACATCCATATCATAAACAACCAAAAAGTACCAATTAACAATTAGCAATGAGCGAAGAATGATTTACAAACTGTTACAACAATAATTAAGAACTTCTTTAACATCACAAACAACCAAAAACAGAACATAAAAACAGACAAATGATTTCATTAAACATCAAATAGACCACATAGTCTAAGTCTGAGTTTTTTTCCCCCAATTCATGAATCACACTTTTTGTGTCCAATTTTTTAGATGAGCCATTGTTGGTCCCCACTTGGGTATGCCAATTTAACAGTGAACATAATATATAGCCATCACGAGATCAGTACACATGGTTTGATAACATCACTGACGATTCCCTATCAGAAAACAAACCCTAAAGTGTAACTCAGAAAAGCTGTCATTATCCTTTCACATTTAACAATAGAACATCCCAAAATTGCATCTCATGCACGTTCCCAAATCATCTTATTAAGAAACAGACATAGAATGAAATTGCAATGCAGTTATTGAAGTGCACTTTTAGTATGTATTACCTCGAGAGAGAAACTGGAAGAATGCAGAAGCGAGTGGTGAATTCGGCCGGATCGACAGTGCTTAAATCGCCGGCGAGGATCGAGGGGACCGAATTTCACTATGAAATAATTCAACCAGAAACTGTTAGCAAATGATTAAAATATGTGAAATTGAAGAAATGTGGAGGTTTTAAGGACTAAACCCAAGCATATCGATCGATGAAAATGGAGGAAGAAGAATGAAAGGAAGGAGGACGTCGGTGACAATGGAGGAAGAAGAATGAAAGGAAGGAGGACGTCGGTGACGTCGGTGCCCGACGATCGACCTCGCAAGCAGCAGCGGTAATGGAGGGTGATTGGTGACGTCCTTCAGCAGGTCACTGATCGAGCTGATACAGTATGAAAAGGTGGGGGGAGATTGAGCGATAAACTGATCGATGAGTTTCACTGATCTATGGCTCAGTGTAGATAGCAATGATGGCATATAGGTGTAGGTTTTGACTTTTTGAAAAAAAGTTTTCTTATTTAAAAATAACTTTAAATCAGTAAATTATAATATATGTGTTAATTTGGGCGCGTACATGCATCCATCCAACTGTAAACAATGGAGTGAAATTAGAATTTCATTATTTTTATCTTAACTCTAAACAATACTGGTAGATTTACAAATATGAAAAGTTAAAATATCCCTAAAAATTACTACCTCCGTATCTAATTGTATGTCAAAAAAATTAACTCGTCAAAACCAATAAACATGGAGAATGGGGTAAAAAGTTTCCAAATTGTCAAAAATAATCTTAAAATGAGGTAAAGAACGTATTTAATGGATTGTAGTTTCCAAATGGTTTTTCATATTTTTTTCAAATGGGTTTTCATAATTTTTTCATTCCTACACTATATTGTTTTTGTTTTTTTTCGTTCCTGCGTCTAGAAAGTTAATGAATTGTAATTTCTAAAACGCTGTAAATTCATTAAAAATCATTGTAAAGTGTTATACTAATTAAGTTTTGAATCAAATGCAACACAAAATCTATAATTACCTTGAAAATATCTCACTACAATCCAATTTTTGCCACAATTCCCTAGGCGACAGATAAAACGAAACGGAGGTAGTAGTCAATTTCATATCATATAATCTAGGAAAATTCCAAATGATAAGCATCAACTGTTGGATATTCCAAATGGTAGACACCCTTTCCTTTTCCAAGTGGTAGACTTAAAAAAAAAAAAATCCAAACTGTGGACCTCCTATCTAACTTCCGTTATCTATCATTTAAAACAAGAAAAATAAATAAATTTTGAGTTTTGAATTGCTCTGTGCCTAGAGCGAAGACGGGTCTTCTTCTTCAATTCTCTGTCTCCTCCATTCTCTCTGCCTGGCTTGCTTGCCCAGACGAACGACCAACGACCAACGACCAACGACTGCTGCTGCCTGCTCTTCCATCGCCCAGACGATCGACCGTTGCGCATTAACGAGCGGCCGGTTGACCACGAGCTGACCGGGCGAGCCACCTTAAACAGCTCTTTCGCCGGCGGTCGCAACCTTCCCCGGCCTGAATCTGTCTCCGGCGGTCGCAACCACTCCATCGCCGGCGGACGTAGATCCTAAACAGAGGTAGGTTGTGTAAAATTTTTAACTTTTGAATGGGTTTATGGTTTAGGATTTTGATTGTACTGACCTGAGTAATGTACTGAATTTTCTGGGATACTAACTAAAATTGAGTTTTGGGCAATATAAATTTTGATTATTGAGGTGGTTGCTTTGTTGATAGAGGCCGATTGATGCTTAATTTTGGGGTGGATAATTTTATGGCTGAGTATGTAGAATGGCGAGTTTAGTTTTTCAGTTAGCCGTTTTAATGGTTTGATGTTTGAAACGTGTAGACGTGGGAATGCATTCAGTGGCGAGAAGAGATAACTACAAGATAGTATTCAAGAAAATCGCTCCTTTTAAGGTAGACCCCTACTTAAAAAAAAAAAAAAATAGGATTGTTACCTTTATTGAGTCCGGTGAGTGTACCCATCTAAAGGAACTATGGAACTTAGAACTGGGAGAAGCATATAAAACACAGGGTGCAATAAACTTGTGAATGCTTCTTTCTTGTGTTGCATAGAAGCCACTTTTTTCCATTGTTTGGATCTTGATTTCCATAGGCTCTCCGCCCTCTCTATCTGCCTTAGACGTGAAAATTGTAATACTCAATGTTAGTTCTTGAAGCTTCAGAAACACAAGGCAATCGATTTAATTTATATATGCAAATGAAAAAAGTAAAGGTTCTCATCTGTTGTTGTCAAGTGGAACTTCCAATATTCCGTAATGAGCATATGGAAGATGAGCTGGGTCCATGAGATTTTCTACCAGAACCTCGTACCTGAGAGATCATTCACAACACAGACGACATGAATTCTTTCGTACTATAGAATGGATGATTATATATAGAAGCAGATACTTACCCATAGGGCATGTCCCTCATTGTTGTGACATTGGAATATGATGGGTCATCAATTTCTGGAATAAACGGAGGTTGTTTCTTTGCAAGAATGTCCTTGTACATGGGATCACTGTTTGGTGAATTAGGGTTCTCTGATTTTAAATTTACCTTCTCTCAAATATGATTCTATGTTCTTCTGAAGTATTTCCACTAAATTGGTGTGTTTTAATCGCTCCTTTTAAGTTTAAGCTAATTTCGTTATTTGTGTGATTGAATTCATTATTACTTGGTCGATTTCGTGGAGTTTAATTGTTAAATTTGTTATAAGGAGCAGTAGATGGTTGAGATATTTGACAGGTGGAAAGGTTAATTGATATGCTGCATTTTCTTGCAGTCATTAATGATGATTGAATAAACACTATGTATTGGGCTGCTTATGTTATTCTAAATGTGAAGTTTTTGTTGAATAGGTGGGATTTGCTGTGAATGGTTTGATAATATTATCTTTTCTATTCATAATTCAAGCTTTGATATATCAACTACTTAATTTCATCCATGTGGTATAGCTTGTTGACCTGTGATTGAGTATTTGAAATATAGTCATCTGTTGGTGGGTTACAAAACCTTAATAACTTGGTTGCTAAGCATATATTGAATTTGATTATTGTGTTTTTTGAAAGGTACTTTTGCTTCTTTTTTTTTCTTGTTTTTCTTTTGGTAACTAACGTCAAGTTGTGATAATTAAGGATTAGGGTTTCTTTTGGGTTGGTTTCAAGGATTTCTGGATGGATATTGAGTATGAATTAGGTAGAGTGTATGATATTGCATTAAAATTTGCTACAGGTTGTTGAGTACTATATGATACTATATATTTCTTGAGCCTCTACATGTCAGCTTCGAGCCCATTTGTCCATAATTCTTTTCTCATTCCATTGGCCTAGCAAACATGAATTTTAACAAAATTCTTAACAATCGTCCAACTTATTGTCAAATTAGAGAACGAATCAAAATACATGAGCAATAAAGCTACAATAGTTGGTATTGTCTTTGACATAACATAGTGCTTATTTAGTAATTGAGTTAGAGATGTTGCCTTCCTTCTCTGTGGCCAAGTACCTCAAATGACTTAAATGTGTGCATTGCACTGCATGTCTGCACCCAACGTATGTATCAGAGATGGGGGCAAGTACCTCAAATGAGTAAAATATGACATGAATTTGGCTGGTTTTTGGTTTCAATGATGGGGGCTGGATGTGGCGGAAAGATTTGGCTAAGATATTTGACTAATTTGAGGTAGTAGAGTACGAGCTACTGTCTTTTGCAATTCTAACAATTGCTTCCAATTGGAAGCATAAAAATGCCAACATTCTAACAATGTCTTTTGCAAGTTTAATTGGATTTGTCATTCTGTAACGTCTATTTTAAATTTGACATTCTGTTTATTGATTATGCTATGAACTTGCAGGTGCAATGCCTTCTAGATATTCGAATTCCGGCGGGGGTGCAAAGTTATGGTTGAGACCGCAACATTGCAAGAAATGTGGAAAGAAGACTGAATTGAAGATATCCGAATCAGAGGCAAACCCGAATGGGGTATATTTTCGATGTGGAGATTGTTACTTCTTCAAATGGGCTGGTGAGGAACACATAATTTCTAATGGAAAAGACAATGGGAGATGTGAATGGTATGGTGAGGCTTCAAGTGTTCAAGGCCCCATCAATGGGGACATTGGCATCTTGAAGAAGATGGTTGCAAGACCGACCAAGTATGTGAAGTCAGTAGTAAAAGTGGCGATTGTTATGTATCTTGTGTTGGTCCTTGTCATTGTAGCCATGAAGAACTACTAAGAACTTTGTGTTTGTTAATGCATTCCAGTAGTTTGACTCTGATCTCCTTAGTAATTTCACTTATATGTGAAAGAATTATGTGCCTTTTAGTACTAAGATGATTGACTTTGTGTTGTTAATTAATGCCTTCCAGTACTAAGGTGATGTACTTTGTGTTGTCTATGCTATTGATACAATGGAATCATTTATGTATCTTGTGTTGCTATTGGAGCATTTGGAATCAACTATATGTGTTTATGTACGTAGCGTCCCCGTCCCTATATTAATTCAACTGAAATCTGATCTCCCGCTTATAGTGGTGTTGATTATTGTAGTTTGTAAGTAGGAAACTGTGTATGTATCCATGTCAAACATAGTCAAGCTTGTAGTTCATGTTGGGGTTGATGGTGTTCATGTTTGTTTGTTCATATGAATCAAGTTCGTCATTTTAATAATATGTTTTGCTGTTGAAGCCCTGAATTTGCTTGTGGGAAGGAATACTCTTATATTCAACTCAATGATATTATTTTCAGACTATATATCCAAATAATATGCACAAATAATAATTAATTCTCACTATATGTTTCTAAATACTTTAACAATAATACGAAATTTATTGACTTACGAACTAAATAATAAGATTACGAAACATAATAATAATATATTAAACATTTTAAACATTTTAAACATGATCTACACATATATATTAAACTCTACTAATATTCTAACACACACACGGTATGAAAATAGTATATATATGTCAAGATAACAAATAAATTATTTGTTTTAAAAATAATTGTCAGTAGAAATCAAAATATTAAATTTGTCACCAATAACAATTTTGCGTCAAATGAAACTAATGAAAATAACACTAAACATAATGTCCAATTATTGGTTGTGAACAGGGATTGCTGACATGGCAAATAAAAACTCAATCTCAACCGTCAGACTTAATTTTGAATGGATAGCCAAGATCAATTCCCTCCAGATTTTCAATTTTAGGTCCATTTTATTCCCCTTTTTAACAACCCTATTAATTTGTTCACTGTTTTTTTGGATTGGTAAATTTTTTCAATCCAATCCAATTCCACTTCCCCAGACACTGTTTAAAATTTTAATATTATATTAATGGAAAATAAAATAAAATGTTAAAAAGTTACCAAAGAGAAATTGAATTGGATTGAACGGGAAAGAGTTACCAATAAAAAAAAACATGGAATATATGTCAAGAATACAAATAAATTATTTGTTTTAAAAATAATAGTCAGTAGAAATCAAAATATTAAATTTGTCACCAATAACAATTTTGCGTCAAATGACACTAATGAAAATAACACTAAACATAATGTCCAATTATTGGTTGTGAACAGGGATTTCTGACATGGCCAATAATAACTCAATCTCAACCGCCAGACTTAATTTTGAATGGATGACCAAGATCAATTCCCTCCAGATTTTCAATTTTAGGTCCATTTTTTCCCCTTTTTAACAACCCTATTAATTTGTTCACTGTTTTTTTTTTGGATTGGTAACTTTTTTCAATCCAATCCAATTCCACTTCCCCAGACACTGTTTAAAATTTTAATATTATATTAATGGAAAATAAAATAAAATGTTAAAAAGTTACCAAAGAGAAATTGAATTGGATTAAACGGGAAAGAGTTACCAATCAAAAAAAACATGGAATATATGTCAAGAAGACAAATAAATTATTTGTTTTAAAAATAATAGTCAGTAGAAATCAAAATATTAAATTTGTCACCAATAACAATTTTGCGTCAAATGCACTAATGAAAATAACACTAAACATAATGTCCAATTATTGGTTGTGAACAAGGATTGCTGACATGGCAAATAAAAACTCAATTTCAACCGTCAGACTTAATTTTGAATGGATGGCCAAGATCAATTCTCTCCAGATTTTCAATTTTAGGTCCATTTTTTCCTCTTTTTAACAACCCTATTAATTTGTTCACTGTTTTTTTATTGGTAACTTTTTTCAATCCAATCCAATTCCACTTCCCTAGACACTGTTTAAAATTTTAATTTTATATTAATGGAAAATAAAATAAAATGTTAAAAAGTTACCAAAGAGAAATTGAATTGGATTGAACGGGAAAGAGTTACCAATAAAAAAAAACATGGAATATATGTCAAGAAGACAAATAAATTATTTGTTTTAAAAATAATAGTCAGTAGAAATCAAAATATTAAATTTGTCACCAATAACAATTTTGCGTCAAATGACACTAATGAAAATAACACTAAACATAATGTCCAATTATTGGTTGTGAACAGGGATTGCTGACATGGCAAATAAAAGCTCAATCTCAACCGTCAGACTTAATTTTGAATGGATGACCAAGATCAATTCCCTCCAGATTTTCAATTTTAGGTCCACTTTTTCCCCTTTTTAACAACCTTATTAATTTGTTCTCTGTTTTTTTGGATTGGTAACTTTTTTCAATCCAATCCAATTCCACTTCCCCAGACACTGTTTAAAATTTTAATATTATATTAATGGAAAATAAAATAAAATGTTAAAAAGTTACCAAAGAGAAATTGAGTTGGATTGAACGGGAAAGAGTTACCAATCAAAAAAACATGGAATTAAATTAATAGGGTTATTAAAAGGGTGAAAAAAACGGGTTGGGCATTGAATACCACCACCGTCGACACAACAACCTTGATCCCCATCCCTCTTTCCTTTCAATCTCTTCACCATTTCTTTCAACCTCTTCGTTCATGACCACCTTGCTTCTTCATCTCTCCCTTATTCCCTCTGTTGCTCTCATGGCTGTAACCCTAATCCTAATCAGTCCTTTTGTAGCTTTCAACCATTAATGGTCAAAGCAAAGATTTGAAAACCTAATTGTTCAAAAGCGCAAAAGGTATGAATAATTGAAGGTCCTGTGTGGATTTTGTCCGATATCACTAGGGAATCCTGCGATTTTGGGTTCCGCGATTTCCACTGCTGCCCTCCCACAGTAGCTGTCGGTGGATGAGTGCAGAATAAATACACAGGTTAATGGTGGAAAGGAGTCGTTGTAGCTGGCGATTAGGAGTGTCAGGCGGAAGTGAAATATCAATGGGAGGTGGTTCAGGCATGCGTGAGTTAAAGGCCCTGATTTTGCATCACGTTTCATCGATGGGCCGTGTCAGTAGGACGTCGGTAGGGTACCGTAGTAGGAAGGCTATGAATTCAGCGCTTATAAATTCAGTAAGATCCATGTATCGATTGCCAAGGTTGAGATCTGGGAAAGAGTCAAGTGAAGGTATGATTCTGAGTATTCATGAAATTATACTTTTTTTTTTGTTCAGTATTTCTCGTTTATTGACTTGAGTTTTGTTGATTGGTGAATTGATAATCGGCGACTCCGATATGTATTAATGATGCCAGCTTGGAGAAGATTACCTAAAGGACTGATTTCAAATTGTTATATAAGGTTAGCTGTCAACTTCCATTTCAGATAAACATTTTCCGTCCATGTATGTTGGTAATCTTCCAATTGTTGTGGATTCCGTCTATGTATGTTGGTAATCTTCCAATTGTTGTGGATTCCCTTATATGTAACACATGACACTGTACCCACCAATTTTCATAGCAACACAAGTTCAAATTTACAAAATCATTGGCGGAATGTAATAATATGATGAACTCAATAACCACTCTAGTTGGACTGTTGGAGCATTGAACATATGAAAGATGTTTCACTTGGGTCATAGAAATGCTTATTTTATAAACATTTATCTCGTGTTTTTTAAGTTCTAACTTGTAAAAGCAGCAAAACATAGTAGAAAAAGAGTTTTACTCACAGTTGAATGAACATTTTTAGAGCAAACCAAACTTCAGCCTAAGTCACACCTAGAGAGGAAGAGAATATACAATCTTATCCCAAATTGCAACTTTGCAAGGTGTTTGTTTTGGCCATAAATTTTAAGCATTGACTAGAAGCTCCAAGATAAAAAAAAAAGACCATAGAATATACATCCTTGGAATTTCGTATATGCTATTTTTTTTTTGTTGGTATAATTTTGATGCTCGTCCAATTGTTGTGGATTCCCTTGGTTAGCTATCAAAGAACATATTGTCAGTAATTATTATTATTACTAATTCAACTTGTTTCAATAAACATTGTCACCATGTATGTTGATTCTATAAGGTTAGCTGTCAACTTCCATTTTAGATTTGTTGGTATAATTTTGATTTTGTATGCCCGTCCAATTGTTGTGGATTCCCTTGGTTAGCTATCAACTGCTGTGAAAACAAGGACCATACTTTAAGTTTGCGTAATAAAAGAACATTATCAGTTGGTAACTCATGGTAAAGAGGTAATATTATGTCACTACAAAGAACATACTATCAGTAATTATTATTATTACTAATTCAACTTGTTTCAATAAACATTGTCACCATGTATGTTGATTCATTGGGTAGTTACTCAATGGATCGGCGAAGGCAAGCACCACGAAGGACTCGTAGGCCCACATGGGGTGAAGAAGAGTCAATAGCATTGCTCGAAGTATATCTTAAGGCAAAAAGAAATGGTGTTTACCGACTTGATTTAGAGAGACATATAGTCTCCCAAATGTTGAAGAGGGGTTTCGAAAACTGCACCGCAAACAAATGCCAAAGTCGAATTACTGATTTAAAGGCTGTGTATAAAGCATGGTTAGTTATGAACGACATGTCCGGAATAGGGTGTGCTAGAGGAGGGAAAGTAATACTTAACAGTGCACAAAAAAGAGCTTTCAACGCGGTAAGATTGTTATTGATTTGAATACTTAGCTTAATTATGCTTAAATTGTATGTTGGTTCAAGTTGAGTTTGACAATTCTGATTGAATTTTTTTTTATTACAGTCGTACTCACACGCCAAGTTTAATTGTATAAGAAATGGAAACCCTCCACCAGGTCTGAATGTAATGGTTGAACTTTGGGGTGAAGAAGTTGCAATCGGGAAGCATGCAATGTCCTCATCATGCTTCAGCGATGGTAGTGGTGGTTGGAGAGGAAGCTGGGCAGGAGGAAACTCTTGGCATAGTGGATCGCGCCGCGGTGAAGGGAGTTCCATGAATCAAGTGCCAGCCTTCAGTGACGACAATCAGGAACCAGCGGTTGGGGATTGGGATGAATGGGTTGGGGGTGGTAACAAGCGCCCATGCATTGACGTCGATAACATGGCATACCAAACACCGCAATCCAATGACAGACAAAATGTTGGGAGTTTTGCGCCGGAACCACCTAAGCATCCTCAAAGTGTAGCTGAACCTCAACAAATGACCACTAACGTCCGTTTAATGTTCACAACCATACAAAGGAGGATGTTGGCCCACCCATACTTCACCTCCATGGGACCTCAGTTAATACACCAATGTCTGCGATACATCAAGGAAAACAACAAGATCCAAGATGTGTACGATTATGCCGACCAATTGTTGGAGTATTGGGTGAGAGATGAGATTGTGAACAAGGGGAATACCGGTGGATGTTGAGGGGGGGCTGATGGTGGTTATTGACCCATTGTTGCAGGTTCATGTTGGTTGTGGCGGGGATGATTGTTGTGTTTTTTTATGTTATTTTATGATGTCTAACTGTTTTTCTGTCATTTGTGGCGGGGATGATTGTCGTGTTTTTCATGTTATTTTATGATGTCTAATTGTTTTTCTGTCATTTGTTGGTGATTGTTGTGTTTTTAAAGTTTTTTTTGTAATGTTTATGTTAAATTTGTGGACATGTTGTTTTTATTGATGATGTAAACATTAGTTATGGTGTTAATCATATTTATGTTTTGTTTAGAAAATGTTCAACCAAACAGAGAGATATTACTACACATTTTCTGATGAAGAAGAGGACGAACATACGTTGGATAGTTATTTTGGTCATGCCCTACAAGAGCTTCGTGCCCGACAGAGACAACGTGGGTTTACTCGTCTTCCTCGTATTATAGGTGGGGAAAGGGGTGACGAATTTGTGCATCGGGTTTTATATGGCAATAGACCTGATCTTTCCCATAAGCTGTTTAGGCTTAATAGGGAAGCTTTTCAATCATTAGTTGATTTGTTACGTACTAGATGTAATATATCCGAAGGACGTGAATTGCGCATGCCAGAGATACTGGCAATGTCTTTGTACAAATTTGCCCGTGGAGCTTCCTACACCGACGTCCATACACGTTCCCACCGATCTATGTCTACTATTTGGAACTACCACAACCAAATAATAGACGCGTTGTGCAGCCTGTCGAACGACATTATCAAACCTTACCGCAGCCAATATGATTTACACCCCGTGTTTTATCAACCGGGAAACGAAGGGTTGTACCCATTGCGGGTTTGTTTCTAAACACATTAAATTATAAGTCTGTTACTATATGTTTTCATTGCATCTATGTTAATAAACCCTTCTAATGCAGGATGCTATAGGAGCCCTAGATGGGACTCATATTGAATGTGTCATCAATGACGATGACGGGACTGCATACTTTGACAGAAGGGGAAATAAATCTTTCAATGTCTTAGCCGTAGTGGACTTTGACGGAAGGTTTGTGTTTGTAAATGCTGGCTGGGAAGGGAGTGCCAACGATTTGACAGTACTCCGGGATTCTATGCACAAACCAGAAATGAACTTCCCTCACCCCGCCCAAGGTGTGTATATTCCCTTTCCTTTTTCAATTTAGGGTTCGAACAACGTCGTTATGACATATGAATGACTGATTACTAATTATTATAGGAAAATACTACTTGGTTGACTCTGGTTACGTTAACACGGAAGGATATCTAGCCCCCTTCAAAGGGGAACCTTACCATCTGCCTTCGTTTCAACGGTTGGCTAACCGTGGGGTGTCAAATTTATCATACCGACGTGTGTACAACAAAAAGCACTCCAAATTGCGGGGAACAGTTGAGCGGGTTTTTGGGGAAGTGAAGTCAACATGGCGTATTCTAAAGAACATGCCTGAATGCGACGTAGATCAACAAGTCAAGATTATCTTCGCTGTGTTCACGCTCCACAACTTCCTGAAACTCCAAAAACTTGGACTACCCGTGACGCCATATGACTACGTTAACGAACCAATGGTGCAAATCGGACATCATTCAACAGACTCCATGGAGGTCTTCCGAGAGTATTTAGCGAATTCTATTTACGTATTGAACGAGACTGAAAGTCCATTTTATGATCCATTAGATAATCCCTTTTATGTTGATCAACATTGGTCAAATGTGTAGTGGTTTGGGTTTGAAACTTGATACAAGTTACAACAATGTAGGTTCGAGTAGTACGTACATCTTCTTGTCTATCTTCTTCTTCGTTTTTCTATAACCTTTCTATGTTGATTTTTCTTACCATAATCATCAACACCATTAATTGTTGAGATGAACATGTAGGATACAAACCAAAACCACTCCTACCTTATTCCTCAATTACAATGACAGACACAATTGAGAAAGTTTGAAGAAACAAACAACATTGTGAATAATTCAAACCTTTTGGCAAACATTGTCAGTAATTCAAGGCCTAGGTGAGTTTCTAACTCAGTGAGTCAGTGTAGTATTCCCCTATATAGCATGCATGTGCAACAGTACCCAAGACCAGGCCAACAGGTGAACTTTTTAATTTTATTGCAATGAGTATATTTACGACGGGATCCAAGACCCGTCGTAAATGAATGATTTTTTGGAATTAAAGCGGTCAATTAATTCTATGTATATATATGTCTCTCATCGGTCCGAGAGCTATATGTAACTATCTAGCTATATATATAGAAGCATGCATGTGCAACAGTACTCAAGACCAGGCCAAAAGGTGAACTTTTAATTTTATTGCAATGAGTATATTTACGACGGGATCCAAGACCCGTCGTAAATGAATGATTTTTTGGAATTAAAGCGGTCAATTAATTCTATGTATATATATGTCTCTCATCGGTCCGAGAGCTATATGTAGCTATCTAGCTATATATATAGGAGCATGCATGTGCAACAGTACCCAAGACCAGGCCAGCAGGTGAACTTTTTTAATTTTATTGCAATGAGTATATTTACGACGGAGTCTTCTACCCCGTCCATAATTAAGGCTTTTGTAAAACTGTTGGCAGAACCAATAAATAACGACGAAGGAAATGTTCCCGTCGTATATAATAATTTCAGCGACGGGGCATTGATGCATTAAGGACGGGAGTTGCACCTTGTCATTATTATCCATTTTTTGTCGACGGAAGTGAAACCCCGTCGTAAATAACGCAGTATTTTCAACGACGGACGATTTGATTCCGTAGTATATAAAATTTTCAGCGACGGGTCGCTGATGCAATAAGGACGGGATTTGTACCCTGTCATTAATGTCCGTTATTGACAACGGAATTGAATCCCCGTCGTAAATAAGTAAGTATTTGCGACGGAAATTTTTTCCCCGTCGTACAGAGTGATCGTAAATAAAGGAATTTCTAGTAGTGTTCGATTGAATTGACAATAGTTTCAAATTGAATTCTTGGTAAGAGACTCATTCAAAGGTCGAAGTTGCAAAAGTGGTGATTTTAATTTACATATGTTGATAATATATTTTCTAAAACTTCATAAAAGAAAAATAGAATAATAAGTGACATTATATATTTTCTACCTTAACTATTGGCAGAGAAACAATTATTGTATATTAACATGATCCGAAAACTCATAAAAGGTGAACAGTATTTGTTGGATCTTGTTTATTACATCTTGCCATTTTCTCACCACCTTCTAAATTTAGAACCATCGGCCCAAGCGGAGCCTTCATCAAGAGATGATCCATAAAACGTACCCTTCCAGCTCCAGTCAAGCAATTAATGCAAGCTCAAGGGTTTGCAACATTCTTCTTCCTGCATCATTCCATCATGTATCTCAATCTTTTTTCTTTTTTTTTTGGGATTAATCCGCAAATTATACTTTCCATCCTGGTATATACCATATACATTGAAATATATCATTTTTTTTTTATGTGATGAGCTTTTATAAAAAAGTGATAATTTTAAAAATATTAATAAATTTTATAATAATATTGATAAATTTATAATAAATTTTACAATTAATATTGATGATTTTTTTAAGAAAAAAATAATACAAGTGTTTTTATCTAAGTAAAACACGATGGCCTGCCTATATAATGGTCGGTAGCTTTATATTTTTCCTTTTAAAGAAACGCTTGGGTTGACTGAAGGGAAAATGTTTTCCATTGAATAGCTAGAAAATTAGCATGTTATGTACTTTATTGAAATTGAAATGTTGGTAATATGAGAGTATTACCAAGAGGTAGAAAAGTGACGATTTTGTATGTTCATACTTTCTATAAGTGTCAAAAGGAAAAGAAAATAATATTATGTAATTATTACAGTCATGTACTTTTTACATTTTGAACCGCGAATTTTAGGAGTATTTATTTTCTGAACCCTTGGTTTTCAACTTTAATTTTTTGAACCCTAAAGTTTGTAGGTTGAAAAAAAAGGACCCAAAAGTTTGTGGGCTGAAAAAAAGCTTCTTTCCCATTTTTCTTTTTCTTTCTATGTTTAAATTTCTTTCCTTATTGGCGTCAAACTTCAAAACTAATGTTAAAAGTGATATTAAAGTTATAATAAACATCTCTTATTCATGTTGGAGTTACTTAAACCCCTGTACTCAGGGGTCTAAGTAGTCCCGACATGAATAAGAGAGATGTATTATAGCTTTAATATCAGTTTTAACCATAGTCCTGAAGTTTGACGTCAATCGGGAGATAACTTCAAACATGAGAGGAAAATAAAGAACGAGATATGGACCTTTTTCTTCAGCCCACAAACTTTATGATCCTTTTTTATTCAACCTACAAACTTTAGGGTCTAAAAAATTAATGTTGAAAAACAAGGGTTCAAAAAATAAATACCCCTAAAGTTCGGGGTTCAAAATGCAAAAACTCATATTTTTTACCTTAAGTTGTGGTGGAGAGACAATAAGAGTGTTTTGATTAAAATGTCACTGTACTTGTCCAAAGTATTACAAATGTCACCGGAAATTTTTGTTTTACTCGCTGCCACTCAGCCTAGTAAAATTGTCAAAAGTGCTATTCAGATTAATAACTGGTTACAAGCAATGGACACCCCCGACCCTCTGAGAGGATCTAGGGATAAGTACGGTAAAGATGTGGAAATAACATCGTACCTCATACACCAGGATGTTTTGAAAGCATACACATGAACCACATCTCACAATAATAATAACAATAATCATATTAATAATATTATATAATATTTGAATTAATAATAATAATAATAATAATTAAATTTACAATAATAATAATAATACATATTAAATATAATAATATTATTAATATTGATAATATTATTAATAATATTAACAATAACAATAACAATAACAA
Source organism: Portulaca oleracea (assembly GCA_029582165.1). Classification (NCBI taxonomy): domain Eukaryota; kingdom Viridiplantae; phylum Streptophyta; class Magnoliopsida; order Caryophyllales; family Portulacaceae; genus Portulaca; species Portulaca oleracea. Next base: position 13,662,552 of record CM055869.1, on the reverse strand, counting down.
TTACAATAAAAATTAAAAAAATTAAACCAAAAAAACTCGACTGAAACGCCCCCATAAGGCGTTCTGGCCAAGGTCTGGATGCCCTATAGGATCGTTCTGTCCTTGGCTGAGATGCCTTTTGGGGGCGTCTCGGTCAAGGACGGAATGCTCTTGTAGATTAGCCAGAACGCCTTAGGGCGTTTCTGCCATAATTGCCAAGCTTTTAACCGATGATTTAAAAAAGAATTTACTTCTTCCTCGCCAAATGATTTTTCACTATGCATTTTGATGAAACTTTTAGGTAAATTATTGGATTCAGAGAAAGAGAATGTATAGAGAGAGCGCTTAAAAATTGAAAGGAAGAGTGAGAGGGGTGAGGGTAATTTGGAAAATTTTTGACAAAAGAGGACGACGTCAGTGAAAAGAGAGACGAAGAAGAGCAGAGCCCTAACTGTAGTGATGTCTCTCCCATTTTCTAAAACTTACAATTTATTCCTTTTTCTATCTCTCATTTTCTCAAAGTTATCGCATGTAATTATGTAAATGAATTCAGGGCTTTTGTTGTTCCTAGGCCTGTCAATACGGGCGGGCGGCGGGTTACGGGTCGGTCGTATATTGGGTTCGGGTAAATACGAGTCGGGTGTATTTCGGGTTCAGGTAAATACGGGTCAGGTGTATTTCGGTTTCGGGTGGTTTGGGTCGGGTTTACGGGTCATGACCGCCCTTTTTCTCAGTCACTTACAACTAATAAAATTGATTATAATTAGTTAAAGACACCTGTGTAATGTACCATTCCCTTCCAAGTTCGACCACCACGATATGTCATAGTTGTATATACATATTACTATACACCTAAGGGACAAAATTTGGCAATCTTCAAGTCTACAAGTATTATGCGATTTACGTCAACAATCCACAAATAACAATACTTATGAAATATATAGGGTTTTGCCATACTAATATACTGAACTTTTAGGGTATTGGACAATAGTGCACTGAACTTTAACCTTGGATAATAATACACTATTTTACTGAAAGAGAAGAGAGAGGCGGGACTCCAGGAGTTTGAAGGTTCACTGAAAGAGTGAGTGAGTGACAGTGTTAGGGTTTTTCTTTGGTCATTTATTATTTGATTATTTCATTTGTATGTCTCTCTACGCATAGCTTTCTAAAGTCACCCAATATTTAACTTTTGGGCCTTAATTTTTATGAAATGCACCCATTTTTTTGCACAAGGCCAAAGTAGACAAAACACTTAAAATTAAAGTGTCTGACCCAACGAGTCGACCCAAACCCAACACGAACTGACCCACTTTTTACCGGGTTCTTTGGGTTGGGTCATTTTCGGGTCCCGGGTCAGAATTTCGTGAACCCATTTTTACGGGTCGGTTTAGATAAACTTGAATTCAACCCTATAACTTAAAAGGTAATCCACACGTTACTGTAGAATTTCCATATGTAGTGCGTTAAAGCCTAAAGGTCATATATACGCAGTGTACATTATATTGTTGTCCCTAAAATATACATTCAAAAGTTATAAATGAATTATCAATTTTAAGAAAGTAATTCTTATGTAGAGTGGGTTCACCATAAATCTATTGTAAAGTATATATTTGTGTTGGCTATTTATGAATTAATATATGAGTGATTAATAATTTATTCAGAATGAACCTAATATAAGTCCACCTTTGATAAATAATTAGTCACATTCATATTTAAAAGTCATTCAATTTTGATATCTTAGTCGTACTAAAATATTAGAAAAATCATCTGAGTCCGTCTTGCAATAAATTTACATGCAACAGTCTTATACTATACTTTACGATTTTACATGACATACAAATTAATTCATCAAAATACCGCACAGCCAAGAGCCCAAGATCACACCAAGTGGCACAATTTGACGGTTGGAGTATTTACAAGGGTATTTTGGAACTCAATGTTCGATCCTCTCTCCATCTCAATTGATATTCTAAAATGACAAATGTTGTTGAAAAAAAAGTTAAAGTGACAAAAGGATGGAGGGAGTAAGTATATGATATTGAATGATAAAGAAGCGTGAGAATTGAATGAGATTATGAGACATGATAATATACTTTCAAATTTGATATTCCCTTCATCCAAAATTATGTAACTGTTTTTCACTTTTTTGAGGTTCGTCTTTATTTAATGATTCTAACGCAATATTTTATCAAAAAATATAATTTTATATTTTTTTAATAGCATTTTTCATTATGAATCTAGTGATATAAATTTTATATGATCAATCATTGTATAAATTAAGAAATTAACGGTCAAAGTTTTTGACATGTATCCTATGACGACAAATAAAAAAGCTGGAGGCAATATATGGAAATGAGAACTAGGCAATGTTTTTTTCGTTGGTAGGCAAAAGATAGAGAGGTAAGGTAAGTAGCAATAGATAAAATAGATAAGTCACATGATTTACATCACTTAATTGAGTACATATATATATTGATCAAACTGAAATTAACACATATATTAATCAAAGTAGCTTGCCACAATGATTAATCCTAAAATACTTTTTTATAAAGTTTAAATTTATTAAAGAAAATACAAATTAAATAATAAAAAATACATATAGTGATATAATATATCTTAATTTCAACAACAACAATGATCTTAATAATAACAACAGTACTTTAACACTCTATAACCTTCCAATTACTTGCATTAAGCGAATAAAATATGTTAATTTCTGAATAATGTAACATATGTCTGTATTCATATGTATATGTATATGTATATGTATATGTATTATGTATTATGATACGGTGGTTGAAATTTGAATTAATGATGAGGGTGAGCCATTGGTGTGGAGTACTTGAGAGGGGGCGGTAGAGCAACCCTAGTGCGGTGGTGAACATTGTCGGTGATGCCGCCGTTGACACCAAAACTATGACCTGGTATGGATGGATTTGGACCAGATGGTGGCACCGGCCGAGTCGATACTAAGCACCACTCCATGCTCAGTAAAATCACCATTACCGTAACGGTAAACTTAAAATTAAAACACCTTCTATTTTGAGGAAAGCTCATGATTTTCTATATATCTTGCTCCTTATTTAGTGATTTGAAGTAAATAGAGTATATATGTCCCTCTTTCTTAATTACAATTCTCTAGGATCTCTCTTTTTTTTCTATGTAATATAATGGAGGGATTACTTATCAATGGTTAAATAATGGTGGAGGCTAGGTGCATGATATGAGAAGTGTTTATAATCCATGAAATGGAATGGTAATATATATAATATATAGACACATAAAAGGTGGTGCAATTTGATGGGGGAATTGGGACGAAAATGTACATGTTTTTGGTTGAATTGACAATAATTTCAAATTGAATTCTTGGTAATAAGAGACTCATTCAAAGGAAGTTAGAAAAGTGGTGATTTTAGTTTACATATGTTCATATTATACTTTCTAGAACTTCATAAAAGAAAAATAAAATAATACGTGACATTGTACATTTTTTTTTACCTTAGTTAACTATTGGCCGGGAAACAATTATTATATATTATTAGCATGATATGAAAACTTACAAAAGGTGAACAATATTTGTTGGATCTTGTTTATTAAATCTTGCGATTTTCTGAAGTAAAATCACATTTAAATTACCATAAGACTAACCCATGCTCACGTCGTGTTGGATAGCAAACCATGGCCACCACCTTCTAAATTTAGATACATCGGCTCAAGCGGAGCCTTCATCCATGCATAGATGATCCATAAAATGTATCCTTCCAGTTCCAGTCAAGTAATTAATGCAAATGCTAATGAGCTAGTAGTTCACTTGGCATGAATGTAACCTTTCATCTTGGAGGTCATGATATGGGATTTGTTGGGGAGATTCAAGGCGGTAGTCCACTTCAACCAAGATCCATGGTATACAAGTTAAGTGAGTTTTCATCTTAAAACCAATTGGTGTTAAGAGGATAGTAACCCACTTGACTTATATACCATGTCCTTTCTCTTTATTTTTCCGATGTGCGACATTTTTACTCATGGGTGAATTCCAACATGATCGATTCCCATTGCTTGCAAGTCTCCTTGTGTGGAGATAAACATGGTCATGAACCAAGTCTTTCGACTTAGGTTTAGGTTTCCTCCCTCCTCCCTGGGTCACTAAGTCCAATTGGTGTACTTTTGAGATAGGGGTCCAATTTGAATGACCTGAACTTACTCTTGTAAAAAAAAAAAAAAGTAATTAATGCAAGGTCAAGGGTTTGCAACATTCTTATTCCTGCATTGTTCCATCATGTATCTCAATCTTTTTTCAACTTTTTTGGGATTAACTGTGAATTATACTTTTTTTTTGATAGAGTGAATTATACTTTTCATCATGGTATATACCATTATACATTGAAGTATATCAATATTTTATGTGATGAAATTTTGTAAAAAATATGATAATTTTTAAAAAATTGATGAGTTTTGTAATAATATTGATAAATTTATGATGAATTTTATAATTAATATTGATGATTTTTTTTTAAAAATTAATACAAGTGTTTTACCAAAGTATAACACGATGGCCTATATAATGGTCCGTAGCTTTATATTTTTCCCTTTAAAAAAAGCCTTGGGTTGATTGAAGTGAAAATGTTTTCCGTTGAATAGATAGAAAATTAGCATGTTACGTACTTCATTGAAATTGAAATGTTTGTGAGACAGTCATGCCAAAAGGTAGAAAAGTGCCGATTTTGTACGTTCATGCTTTCCACAAGTGTCAAAAGGAAAAGAAAATAATATTATTTAATTATGACGTCATATGCTTTTTACCTTAGGCTATGGTGGAGAGACTATTTTGATTAAAATGTAACTTTATTTGTGAAAAATATCAAAAATGTCATCGAAATTTTTTGGTTTATTCGTTGCCAATCAACCTAATAAAATTGTCAAAACTGTCATTCAGACGATTGATAACCGATTGTAAGCAATAAAATTAGCAAAATGATAAACATCTTGATGCAAGATGACTATTAACTATCTTACATTTCACCTAAATCACTAATAAAGTTAAATGTAATTGTATTTAAATCATTATAAAGGTATGTGTCATTACTTAATTTGAGGGCTACTACAACTTATAAACTAATTATTTATTTATATTTATTTCATAAATATAAAACTATGCATAAAATGTACATTTTCTATTATAATTGATAAAATTAGTATTTTTTGACCTAACTAATAAGTATTATACTATTATAATTGATAAATATATAATTATTAAAGAAAATATTAATAAAAGTTACAAAAATGTGAAATATGGACAATTTAAGATGGTTATTAACCATCCTGAGTCAAGATGGTTATCATGATCCATAGAGTTATATATTTGATTTTTTTCCCATCTTTTCCCCCTCATCTTTTGCATATCATCATTTTTGTTGAGAGATCTAAGGCAGGAGCCCACTTCAACCAAGGTCCATGATACACAAGTTAAGTGAGGTTCCATCTTAAAACCAACTGGTGTTAAGAGGAGTAGTTGACTTGACTTATATACCATAATTCTTAATTTGAGCCAGTATATGGCGTGTCCAATTATACTATTAATATCAAATTCAACCTCTTTCCAAATTGTTTTCTTAGAGATTTTTTAGGTTATGGGTGCCCATATCTTTTGGGACACCCCTAACCTCTAATTAAGAGGATCCGCCCATGCTCACAATCTAGGGATAAGTGCGATGATGATGTGCAAATAACACTGTACCTCCTACATCGGGAAGTTTTCAAGGCACACATATCTGCCACATCTCACAAGGTGATTAAAGACCTTTATTTACAGGGGTAAACATACTATAATTAGGTCTAGGTTGTTAATCTTATAATTTAATTAGGCTAACTCTATGAGAATAGGCAGTTAGAATAGTTAAGTTAGCCTTTGACCCTCGAGAGAGGCCTTGGTTGAAGTCGATGACCCTCGAGAAAGGGCTTTGATGTTCAATATGTTGCAATCGACCCCTCTTAATTGCTTGTTTTGAATTGGTAGGTTAGGTCTTTCAAATTGATTAATTGCTTCAAAATTGTTGTCGTACTTTTGGGAGTACTGTTGTCGTATCCACATGGAGTTGTGCTTTAGGCACTCAAAACTGACTCAAGTGTTTCAACCTAGGTAAATTAAACAGGGGATAATGGTGGTGATCATGAAACTATGAACTACAAAAACAATGAAAACTACGAGGGTTGCGATATCAATACTCAACAACTAATCAATTTGAACGGTCTAACCTACCAATTCTAAACAAGCAATTAAGAGGGGTCCATTGCAACATATTGAACATCAAATCCCTCTCTCGAGGGTCAGCTACTTCACCCAAGCCCTCTCTCGAGGATCAAAGGCTAACTTAACTATTCTAACTGTCTATTCTCATAGAGTTAGCATAATTAAATTATAGGATTAACAACCTAGACCTAGTTAGAATTCAACACTCTCGTGCCAAAACCCTAACTATTTTCTCTACCTGCACTAGTGAATTGATCTCCCCTCTCAGCATGAATTAATTGCCTAAAAAAATACAGATGAACACTCTCTCGAGCATCTCATCGAACACATGGTGGGCATGAGAAAACCTCATATTACAAATAGGAATTTGATAGATTAGGATTAAACAAATTAATCAATCATTGAACACATCAATCAAAACCCAAACTACACTAAATTAACAACAAATTAACATACTACAACAATGAAAAAGGAACGAAAGTAACGAGAAAGTAAATAAACATAAAGGTAAAGAGCGAGAGAAAGAAAACTTAGTCTTGAATTGAAATCGAAGAACGAACTTGATGAATCCTTACTAGACTTGTCAATTCAGTCGGGCAGAGGGGTTCGGGTCGGTCGTATATCGGGTTCAGGTAAATACGGGTCGAGTGTATTTCAGGTTCGGGTAAATATGGGCGGTGTATTTCGGTTTCGGGTCAACCCAACGGATTATGATTGCGACCTTTTTCTGTTTTTTCTTTTAAAAAAATGGTCTTTAAATACTACTTTTTGTACAATATACATAATAAAATATGATTATCTTTTAGTAACGATAGATTATTGTAACTATTCTAACTTAAATTAGAGAATAACAAATAAATGAGTTGCGATTATAGTTTAATAGTTAAAAATTCCAATGAAAAATCACAAATTTTAATAAAGTTGAACTTAAAAAGTTAATTTTTCGGGTCAAACGGGCGGGTCGGGTTTAATTCGCTAATTACCGGGTTCGATATATTTCGGGTTTAGTTGATAAAATCGTGTTCAAAACCCATAAATTTCGGACGGGTTCGGGTCGGTCATAAATTGTCAGGTCTAATCCTTGCAAATCAAAATCTATTCTAATAATTGAGAAAGAAAAAATTGAAACTAGAGGGGGGGGGGGGGGGAGGGGGGCTAGGGAGAAACCCCCCCTAAAACCTAGAGGAGAACTCGAATGAGAATGAACGTCCTTTTTCTCAAAACCCCTGTTTATTTTGATTTAAACAACTAAAAACTAATACGACAGATTGGCACAACCAATGCTAAGTTTTGGCACAACCTATGCTAAACTCTTTTTCCCTTATTTTCTTCAACACAACATGTGCTACCGTCTGTGCTTGTTGGCTAGGCTTCTTTCTTTACTGTTCAACCTTCTATTGCTTCCCGCACTCTTCCATAACATTAGAAAGACATGTATTCTTCATCATAAATGGCAATATTACCTAAAAACATAGAAATTTGCACACTTTAGTCATTAAGAACAAAGTGAACATATTAAATATTAAATCTAGGTAAAAGGGCCTTAGAAGGTAAAAAGAAGCCAAGTAAGGAAAGCTAAAAACCCGTAAACTTATGGTTTATCACCCCTCCCCCCCAAAGTGGAGTTGAAAGGGTGTCCAACAAACCAATCCTTGAAGAGAGATAGTTGTTAAGAAGTTCTCCAAGCAGCTTGGTAAGGATATGAACTAGTTGTTCCCGAGAGTGAACATGTTAGAGCTCAAGAAAACCTGTTAAGAGTTTGTCCCGTGTATGTAATCGATGTTGAGGTGTTCGGTGCGCTCATGAAACATCGGGTTAGATGCGATGTGAATTGTTGCCTTGTTATCACAATGCATGACAATAGGCAGGCGAAAAGGAACATTGAAATCACGAAGAAGATGCGCAATCCATTCAAACCCTGAGATGGTAGCAGACATAGCACGATATTCTGCTTCAGTAGATGGCTTAGAGACAGTCTTCTGCTTGTTTGTTTCCCATGAAATCAAGTGAGCTCCTAATTTAAAAAAAACATAGTACCTTGTCAAAGACTGGGCTGACATGGGGTATCCTTCTTAGTCTAAATTAGAATAAGCTTGATTATTAAAATTGGTGTATGTGACAAAGAAAAGGCATTGATTGATAGTACCCTTCAAGTACCAGATCACATGAATGGCTGCCTGATAATGTAGAACACGAGGAGATAGGACAAACTTACTTAAATGTTGTGTGGCGTATGATATATTGGGCTTGGTAATTGTAAGCTAGAGAAACCTACCCATTATGTATTTTTCTAATCATTAAGTAATTCTTCTTACTCAATGGAAAGCTTTAGTCCTTTGGGTAAAAGGAACTTGGCTAAATCCAGGGAGACCTACATCTTAGAGAATGTCAGGATGTCAAGGATGTATTTTTCATTGATTGAGAGAGGCGCCAACTACAGACCTACCTATCTCAATTCCAAGAAAATACCGGGTAAAGCCAAAGTCCTTTATAGTGAAAGCCCAATGCAACTGAATTTTTACTTCCATACTCCCTTTTCATCATTCTCGGTAACCAATAGATCATCAACATAGACAAAAATGTGGATATACAGACCTTGATGATGTCACACAAAGAGGGAATAATCGGCCTTCGGTCGCACAAATTTGAGCCTCTTGAGGAACTTGGTAAGTTCCAAATTCCACCGTTTGGAGGCTTGCATCACATCGTATAAGGACCTTTCTAACTTACAAACTTGTCCTTCAATAGCTTTGGTATATCCTTGAGGGGGATTCATATACTCTTCATTAAGGAAGCCATGTAAAAAGGCATTATTGATGTCGAGTTGATGTCATGGTCAACCCTTGAGGTTGCCAAAGAAATGAAAACCCACATTGTGGTCAACTTGGCTACGGGAGAAAACATGTTTTTGTAGTCTTTGTCTTTCACTTGATCGAATCCTCTGATGACTAACCAGGATTTATAGTGCTCAACTTACCCATCCCGCCTGAATTCGGTCTTATAGACCCATTTTGATGTCAAAGCTCTTTTCCCAGTGGTGGTAGAATGGTCAAAATCCAAGTTTGATTTATCTATAGAGCTTGTAACTCTTGTTGCATAACATCCACCTACTCTAGGCTAACATAAGCCTGTTGATAGGTATAGGGTTCTAGTACTTGCATAATGTTGAACAGAGAGTGAACAAATTCTCCAGAGAAATGAGAGAAATCAAATGACTAAAACAAGGGACACTCTCTTGAATTGGTGAGACTATGGGACTTAAAACCAACATGATCTCCCTATTGAGGTTTCCCATTTGCACAAAATCCTCAAGCCACTTAGGTGGCTGTAGGGTTGTTCATCGGTCCAAGACTGAACCAAATTAAGCTGGACTAGACCATACCGAAGATCGAACAAGGAGATTGGCCTAGAATGAGGACTGGACCGACCAAAAAAAAGTCGGTCAAGGACTTCACCGACCAAATGGACCAAATTATGGGGAAGATATGCATTTAAATTTTGTCTGACCAGTTAAGCTGTTAATTGTATGTGATGGCCTGTTGGACGGTGGTCGGCTAGGCATGGACCGCATGGTGGTCGGTTGCGGAGGAGAAAACAACGGATCCGGGGAGTGGGGAGCGCCGATGAAGCGGTTAAGTGCGGAGGGAGGGCGGTGGCTCAAACGACGGGTGGTGGAGGGCGGAGGGTAGAGTAGGGACTAGGGAGCGTTGAGGGTTTGAGATTGATAAACTCAAAAACATTAGTGAATAGTAATGAAAAGTTGAAAACCATAGAAAAATAGTTGGTTTGTAGTTCGGTCCTCGGTCCTCAATCAAGTCCTCGGTCCTCTAATTTGGTCCAGTCCCTAGACCGAAGACCGAAACTCAGTATTCTTTGGACCGAGAACTAGATCAAACTATCTTTGGTCCTTTCAATCAGTCCAATTCTTTATTCGGTCCGAACTGGATTATGAAAAGCGGTTGGTGGTTGTCTGACTCTGTGAGGCCTCATGACACGTTGGAGGATAGGTCAAGGAGCAATGTGCTCAGTTGAAGGTGAATGAGGTACTATCCTTAACAAACGGAGGCAAGTGAGTCTCTAGGATAATATTTGAGTTGTGGGAGTTAGGTTCAGTGTTTGAATTTTTCAAGTTAGAGTCAATATATGCCATGAGCATGATTAGTACGTAGTTTGGTTAGGTTTTTAGAACATAGAAGTTACAATAGCCCTAGATGTGATGTAGTGATAATCCAAATCAAAGTTCACATCATGCTGATGCCAAAGACTAGAAAATACATCAGAATGATTGGAAGGACTGCATTTCTCCTTAAAAGGAAATTCGTTCTCCAAGGAAATTACATCTTTACTATGGAACTGCTGAGAGTGTCCCCACAATGTTCAAACATAAACGAGTACTCAAACCAACGTGGCACGGTGGTTAATATCTTTTCTAGAAGATCTCTTAACCGGTGATTGAAAGGTTCAATCATAGCCATGCCGATTGGTCCCACATGGTCACATAAACCAGTGCCCAAAGGCAAGAGCGTGTGGAGAGAGTGCTGGATCAATAGGGGATTGATCCGAGGAGGCCAGAAAACCCCTAGGGGGTGAAAAGAGGCAAGGGTATGTTGGTGCCCTGCCACGGTCCGTGGTGTCCTCCTAGGTAGCGGATTTTGTATCTGCATCTCACTACGGTCCGTGGTGAGGGCCAGGAGGTGCGTCCCACATGGGGGATTATGTCGTTCCCTCTCCTTTCTCACCCCTATATAAAGGGCTCCCTTTGAGATGGAAAAACTTGTCGTTCCATCCCAAGTGACCATTTAAAAGGCTAGTATCTTAGTTTGAGATTTAAGGAATACCGTAAAAATCTTTCCTTTGAAAGTTCCCGATTTTAGGAGTTGACAGGGCCGCAATCGCACGGTGTACGGAGTAGCACGTCAAGGTTGATCTCACAGGGACTCAATTAGCAACGCAGTAAACTATTTCTCTATGTGATTGCTAAGCTAATACGATTTGATTCTTGGAAGGGTCTTAAAAACTAATTAAACTAATAAAGCAGGGAAATCAATCAAAGGTTCAATCAAGGGAGAAACACTTTTAGGGAATTGCTTTCCTAGCAACGAGTTCGATTATTAAAACCTAGCTTGCACAATCATACAATCAAGAATGAATCAAGAACGATAACCATAAGAACTCTATTGCTCTTTTGATGCTAATAGAATTACCTCGATTAACCTAAATTACAACTTTCATATGCTTTTCAAGTTAATCAAAGTTGAAGGTCTCAGATATTCTGGTTATCAAAAGGTTCCCTAGTATTCTATTCTTTTCTCAAATTTCACAAAACTAGGTAGAAAGGTTGGTAATCAGATTATCCTAATTCACCAGTACTTCTCAGGTTGATCTCAAATCATGAGTATTCGAGCGCTCAAAGAACACCCATGAACATGGAAAACGCAACCTTCTATTGATTGAAAGCAAGAATTCATGCATAAACTAGAACATTCAATCAAACTACATTGTTTAGGGTTGCAAAACCCTAGAATTCAAGAAATCTAATCATTCATATTCAATGAAAACACGAAACAAGTTCCAATCATCACAATCGAATCTCAAAAAAAGAAGGAATATGAAAAGAAAGAACAAACTGCATAGAGAATCCCGTCGAGTCTTTCGATCCCGGGGTGGAATCTTCTTCGCGAACGCCGCTACTTTTTTCCCAAATCTTGATCTTTGCCTCTCTTGTCTCGATTCTGTCTTGAATCTTGATGGATGGGGAAGAGGAGTAGTATTTATCTCCTTGACGGCTCTAGAACGAAGGAAGAATGATAGATTAATGAAAATAACTGTCGCCGCCTTCTTTTTCTCTTCGCGAAAACAGGTCCGTGGTAAGCCCCACGGTCAGACCATGGTGGCCATTGGTCGGCCAGGTTCTGCTCCGTTTGTCCCAAATTCATGCCACATAGCAAGGGAGGCCCATGGTGAACTCGTTCTTGCCAAATCTTGAGGAAATGTTGGTGTTTTGACCTCAAAAACTACAAATTTGCATCAAAAATAACAACACCAAGCGCAATAGGGAAATAGGAATATAAATCAAGATTTACAATTAAAGCTATCCCTAATTCACTATCAAAATCCCCTAAAAACATAGTTATAAAAAGCACTTATCAGGAGTCTCGGGGTGATTCCCGGGAAACTGCCCTAAGGAAGGAAGGACGGACCGTATAGGATACAGTCAAACATACTCTTTTGATCAGGGTTGAAACGGTCTAGCAGTCATGTCGTAAGGTGCTGCCTGGACCTTTTGTGGAGGAATCCTATTTTGGAATCTTCTACTCGGAGTCCCTTTGGAGTCCGGAGCATTCAAGAGTACAAAGTCGGTCGAGACATTTGTAGTGAGAGACCCGAGGTGATATTAAGTCTCTGCTATTTCTATTATGTTATTTATTTTTGGTTTAGATTTGTTTAGATTAGGTGGGAATCCTAATAGTTAGGATTCCTATTCCGCCCCTAATCGGGGTGGTCTCGATTAGATCGGGTCCACCTCATCTTGTGACCTAGATAGGTCTAGACCACCCTAACCCAACTGGAACACCCCCTTTATGCCAAAAGTATATCCCAACAGGATATAGTTTAAAGCCCGAGTATCAAATTTATCTACCCTGCCAATATTGGTGGCATAACACATACATCCCCAACTCTTTGATCATTAACATCAGGTTTTCCCCCAAAGGCCCAAACATACCTCACAACGGCTTTTCCACTTGAGAATATCTGCAGGCAATCAGTTAATTACGTATGTCGCAGTAGGCACACATTCTCCCCAAAAATGTTTAGGTAGATTGGCTTAAAATCTAATTGTCCGAGCAACTTCCAAAAGATGTCTATGTTTTCTTTCTACCACTCGATTTTATTGGAGTGTTCTTGCAATAGACTTTTGATGAATAATCCCTGTAGAGGCAACAATTGATCGATTTTCACCTCTCACTACAGAAGATTCCATGCCGGTAGTCATGATGACGTACTTCTCAAAAACTAAAAGCAACAACGAAATCAAAAGGAAAACAAAAAACTACTTGGAGGTACCCCAATATTTGGGGAAACTATTTTTCGGTACCGCAACTTTTCAAAACTCATTTTGAGGTACCCTTAATTTTTTGGTTAGTAATTATTTGGTGCTTTTCCGGCCATCAATTTTAATAAGTGAACTAAATACCCTTATTTTTTTTCTTCAAGGGTATTTCTTCAAAATATTGGAAGAATAAGGGTATTTCAGTTATTTAATCAAATTGATGACTGGAAAAACACATAATAATTTCTAACTCAAAAATTAAGAGTACCCCAAAATGAGTTTTGAAAAGTTGGGGTACCTGAAAAACATTTCACAAATAGTTTGAGTACCTGCGAGTAATTTTTTGATAGGAAAAGGTAGGAATTCAAACAGATAAACGAGGAAAAAAGATCCATATTAAATCTAGATGAAAAAAGCCTCATGTCACAACTTGGCGTTCTGATTGAATGAAAAGGGAAAAGAAGGAAGGTAGAGAGACGAAAGAGGGAAGCCATTGTGGTGAGTATTATGATTATGAGAATCTATACAGGAGATTACAATATACATACATTGGAGACACACAAAACCAACTCTAACTAACTGAGGAAAATATCAATGAGTTATTTAGGGTCAAAGGACTAAGCCTGGAAGAATCTGGAAATTTACATAAATATCTCTACAATAAACAACAATCTAACTTAGGTAGCTCTTCTCTCACAGAAGTACACTTGCTGTTGCACATGACCGATAACAAATGCAAAATATAATTACCATTATGCATGCATTCTTTAAATTAATTTTTACTGTCCTATTATAATCTTACAGAACTTAAATTTCGAATTTATCCTCTTACTCCCCTAAAACTTATCTTTCAACCCCGACTCTAAACAGCTTCTACGTCACCAATGGCCTAAATGAGACCCTAATTAAAAATCATGGACGACAACATGCATGTCAACAACTACAACCATGATCCAAGCAAAAACGAGTAGTGTGGATTGAGGTTAATCCATCCTTGGTCACGTTGTGTTGAGCAATAGAAAAGATGATCCATAATTGTAAAAGTATGAAACCCTAAATCCTAGCTAACTACCTTATATGGTCTCGTCTTGAGCTTGACATTTTGACAAGTCCTAGCTAGTTAATTATTTGATGTACGTCCTCGTACGAGAGTAGTATGTATATGTTTGGATTAATTTGCCATTCTACATGGTTTCAAATCATGCACCCCAGCCTCATAAACAAAGGGGCAGATTAAAACCAACAATTATATTATGGGAAATTGGATTCTAATAATACGAACTTTTGGCCATATAAGATTTAATAATACGTACCAACTTTCGATTAGGTTCTGAATAATATGAACTTTGACCCCCTGTTGCCCCCAGTAACACGCCACCGAGTTACCCTTTTCTTAACTCGGTGGTGGTCCTAGCTGGCGGCGGAGGGATGAGTTTAGTCAATTTTGACTTGCCCAGTCAGCATTATTTTTGTCCACATCTCTCTCTCTCTCTATCTCTCTCTCTCTCTCCGTTGCAGATGGATTTCCAGCCTCCAACTTCTTCTTCCTCCTTCTTCCTTCTTCTTCCAACCAGCATTAAGCATCCAAATGGAATGAAGTTGCAACAAATTGAAGCGGAAAAATAGAAATTACAACAACCACTAGAGCAAATTGAAGCAAAATCAATTAATTTAGCACACAATTAGAACGAATTAGCATTAAGCAACCAAATGGACTAAAGTTGCAACACGAAAAACCATAAATTACAATTAGAACAAATCGAATCAAAGAGAAACCAGAGAGAAAAAGTTTGAATCCAGAATGAAACAAACCTGAGTTGCGAGAGTGATTAAAGCCTAGGGTTTTGATTCGAGTCTGCCTTTGACGTAGACAGACTGAGCGAGTTTTCCGATTGGTTCAGAGCTTTGGAGAGTCGCAGCCGGTGAACGGAAACCGCTGGAAACTGGGCTGTCGGAGCTGAATTTCGACGCCGGAAAATATTTTTGGTTTGATTTTGTCATCATGATTTGATTTTGTCGATTAGGTTTTTTGTTGTTGATTTTGTCACCGTCATGGTTTGTTGTTGATTAGGTTTTGATGCAAAACACCATTGTTGACTAAGATTTAGGAGGAAGTATCAAAAGCCCAGATTTGCAGAGGAGAGAGAAAATTTTCAACAATGGTCAATTGAGGGTGCATGTTGAGGGTTCATTGCTTGAAATTGACTTAATTAAGATACATAAACAGTTATAAGCTTTTCTCTGCCTCAAAACTACGATCTAATTAAGATAAAATTAAAACAATTTTTTGAATTTGATATAAATAAAAGTATAATTTAAGAAAGATTACGCATTTGAGAATCGGGACAGAGAATCAAAATAGTTGAAGATGCAAAGGAAAGATCTTTATTGACAATAATGTTAAAGATAAGAAAAAATTCATCCCAAAAAAAATACAATCCTCATTAACTAATATTGTGTGTGTATATATTGTTTACACAGGGATTAAATAAACCCCCACAAAACCCCCCATCAACTTTCCAACTTGAGAGGGGGAAAACAAGAAAAAACTCCCCAAAAAAAGTTTCCTACAAAAAACTCCTTTTCTTTACATCAATCCTTGGAAATAGTTTTACTCTACCCATCAAAATTGTTAATTAGTTCCGAACCTGAACCTTAATGTTTCATATATATTGTTGTAGCATGGAGATCGATCAATCATCAACTTGAGAGGAGGGCAGCGGCGGTGGTGGAGCTACCGTAGTGGGGCCTACATGGGGCGGCGGTCCATCAACAAACTCCATGGTAGCAACGTTCTTCGGGCAGTGACCACCCAAGCTTTGGCCAGGGATGTACGTGCATGGACTTGGACCAGAAGGGGCTACCGGACCGGCTGGCAACGACTCGAACCACAACCAAGCTTGCTCTTTCGTCTTCAATGGCCTCGTTCCTTCTGTTTTATCAACAAGGCTACTGCTCATCACGCTCAATACAATCGCCATTGTAACTGTAAACCTAATACAAAAGCACCACCCTCTTATATTTTGAATGAAACCCATGCTTTAATTTGCTTTTTGTTTAATCAATATTTGATTTCTCTGATCTCTAGAGGGTTAATTAATATGGTGGATGGTGATATCATATGCATATTTATAGTGCTTGAAATCGAACAGTAGTATAAATACGTAAGGGGTTTGACCCAAAAAAGGTTGTACAATTTTATGATAAAAAGAAAAACAATGAGGTGTACGTGGGTTGACTTAAGGGGTAAAAATGCTTTTAGTTTGGTGGAATTGAAAAAAGAAAAGTTTTTTTAAAATTATTTTATTGAAACTGAATTGTGGCAAGAGAGTCATACAAAGAGGTAGCACAAGTGGAGGGGGTTTTATATATGTTCATACTTTCAATAATTATTTTTTATTGTTGAAATTCGAGAAAAAAGAAGAAAAATAATAATTGCGTAATAATGATGTCATACATTTTGACCTCAATTTTTGGCGGGGAGGCAACTACCATGCTTATGTGTAATCTGTTAATTAGACGTAAAACGCAAAAAGAGGGGGAAAGGGTGGTTGTTTATCCGTATTTTTACTTGGTACGGAGTAGGGTATAGTCAAAATACAAGTGGTTGGGAACTCCACTATAAGTAGCTTTTATTCCTGTGTTTAGGGATTGTAGATTTGTAGTAGAATGTTAGTAGGCCACGTGTATTTATGGATATACATTATTCACCAAGTTTTCTAGAGATTCTTATGAGATTATGAAATAGTATTACAAGACCTATGTTCATAATTTCTACTTTCATTGTAATATAATATGTGTTTGTTTAGAATTATTTTATCTTCATTTGTGACTCAATCACACTTCAGATGCAACACATTATATGAGAATATAAGATGATTATAAGATTATTGATGTGTATTTATAGACTAATTGATGTACGTAGCGATGTAGGTGCGTTGAAAAATATTTTTGCATTCTTAATTTGAAATTGATATGAGTTTTGGGACAAGACACATTTTAAATATCTTGCCCTATCACTAACTAAAATTATATGATTATATATTAAATTGAAATAAAATGATATGATTGAATTCTATAACTACAATATTACATATATATGCAATTACGTAAAATCGTATTTTTAACAATTATTCTTTATATTTTTGAAAAATGCCTAAAATAAGCCTAACAAATAGGGTTGATTAGTTTAGATCGAGTATAATTTGTGCTCATTGATGTAGCGAATGCAATCAAACTTCTAATTAATTGATAATTAATATTTACTATTAAAAAAATTGATGTAAAACATCATTAAAAATACTAATTTGGGAAAGAGTAAGACACTTAAGAAATGTCTTAATTTGGGAAAGAGTAAGACACTTAAGAAATGACTTGGGACAAGACTTCCCCGTTAATTTGAATATCCTTCGTATGCATTTACAAAACTAAAAAATGGAGAAAAGAAAAATGAGCGGAGCAATAATATCATAGTGTGTGTGTTATTTTGAGTTGTCAACAGTGGCGGATCCAGACATTCAATTTAGGGACATCCAATATACTTGTTATTATATAAACTCTTTTGAAAAATAAACTAATAAAATTTAAATTAATAACAACAAAAATAAATATTAAATGGCATATTCACAAGTTTAACAAAATTTCACATCATCATATATTACCTACCAAATAAACTGAAATTTCACATTAACTAGATATTTATATCTTAAATTTATGTCGATACCCAATTACCCAATTCATTGACTTACATTGTTTGTTTATAAAAAAAATTTGGTACTCCCTCCGTCCCAAATAATTTGTTCATTTGACTCTTTACGGTCTTCGATGGAACACTTTGACCGTTAATTTTTCACGTTTTATCTTAACAATAATAATAATATTGTATTCAGGTAAAAATTTTGACATAATTAGTCAAACTTGAAAATTTTATTTGGGATGAAAGGAGTAATATTTTAGAATTTTTGGGTTGCTGTTAAATTGGATACCCCTTTATATTTTTTGGTATCTTTTTTATGGCGTCCACTTACCCCATAGATCCGCCCATGGTTGTCGAGGCTCTCATTTAACATAATTTTGCATTCTTAATTTGGTTCTTAATATTTTCAAATGCTTGGACTATATTTTACAAGTTCAAATTCTATTCTCAGCAATTGACTTGGTCTTGAAAATAACGGAAACACCTGGAAAAAAAAGGAGAAAGAAAACACGGAAGAGAGTGAAATTATTATACTTCCAAATGTAATGCTAAGACTAGACTATTTTTTTGCCCTTAGTTTGCTTTATGAAGGAATGTCAGAGCAAAATGATTCAACAACAGCAGAGGTTACACAGTCAGCATTGTGAGACCAATAAAACACATATCCCAAAGTTACAAAGTAAGGTACTTTTTTCAACAAACGTGAGCAGCAAAAATAAGAAATTGTAGGTGAAACAGGTAAATAAAGAGGACCAAGTAACACATTTATAAGTTATTTAAAATACTAACAGCGTCGGTGTGTATTGACCAGTGTAGGCTGTAGCTGGATACTGCCGTCCACTGTTGGAAAGCCTTCCATGTTCACCTGTTTCAAGTGCCAGGAAAGTTACAGATGCCACTTCACAAACTGCTGCAGATGGTCTAGCCAACAACTAACTCCCTCTTTTGATCCAAGACTTCCCATTTTGTAATAGTAGTTAAAAAAAAACTCTTTATTTGAGCTACAAATGCTTATATATAATCGCGGGTTCACCGGATCTATAGAGATTTGTCATTGTTTACATTTGAATCTCCTCACATCTATAACAATAGGACCCATATTAGGAATTATTTATTGTTTTGAATCTATAACTCTAACTTGATGTATTCATTCAAGCTTCAAAGTTCAAATGCTAAGATATAATCCCGCGAAAGTACCTCATGAAATTGGGTCGGTAACTGCCTCGAACATATCTACTGTGGCAGATGGGTTGTTTGGTTTGTATTTTCAGTATTTTGGTCAAGTCGTGTTTGAGTTGGAGGAAATTATAGTTAGTTGGGTTTGAATTAGATTTGTCTATTTTGGTCCTTCTGGTCTAACATTGAAATCAGGCTGCCATTTTTTCGAGTCTCCAGTCGGATATTGGCACATGCACAACAAGACCATACACCAGTAAGTATCTATCTGTAAATATGTAACGTATGGCAGTCGCCTGTAGGCTTCAAATTCACACCCTTCCATAGGACTCCGTCTTAAATGTGCACCATTTGAATTCCCTTGCTCACTTTCGGTTAGGTCATGCACATTTTACCATTTTTTTCTTTTAGGTTGATAAGTATAGTTATTAAAATCTCGATCCTGATCTACGATCCTATGATTTTATGATCCAAAGTCATCGATGTGATTCTATTATCTACGTTCGAATCCATGATCTTATGTAGGTTAATTTCGAACCTAACTATCTCATGGATCCGAGTTAGGATCCCGATTCTAACAACCTGGTTGATAAGTTGGTTCATTCTCTGCATACACGGAAAAAAGGGAGTAACACAAACACCGGGCAAAGCCTTAGAAATATGTCATTTGGAACACCAAAAGTTAGATAATAAGACTAGGACTATAATGCTTTATGATCGTAGCGTACTACCGTGATTTAATTATGTAGCTTAGTCTCTCAACCCATTGTAGACCCCGAAAAATTGATGACCTTTTTCGCGGCGCTACATAAAAAAAATGATTGGGAGTCGACTGATTAACCTTAAATAAGGTTGAACTCTTAAGAATACTTTTGCTGACAGATTAATTTGATTTATGCGTCATAATCCCAAAATTCGCTTTTTTTTAAAAAAAGAAGAAAGAAAGAAATATAAAAGGAAAGGGAAAATGGGCAAACCCGTCTGGGTTCATTATTTGAACCAAACCGGGTTTTGCTACTGTCAGACCCAAGAACAAATACACTAAAGAAAAAAATGAACAGAAGGTGATAAACCCGTCTGGGTTCATGAACTGAACCGAGCCGGGTTATCTCTGGTGCTATCCACAGATTAGACCGAAGAAATAGCGAAGCAAAAGAATGAAAAGAAGGTAGTAAACCCGCCTGGGTTCATGGATTGAACCGAACCGGGTTATCTCTTGCGCTATCCACAGATTAAACCAAAGAAACAGTAAAAAAAAAAAAAGGAATGAGGAAGGGGTTTCAGAACCCGTCCGAGTTCATACCTTCATATCCTCATTTCATTCTATCATTTTCCTTAAAAGGATAAGAGCGCACCACAGAAATAAAAAGGAAAATACCAAAGTATGAATATAGAGTCGCCAGTTGAATTTTTAGGAAAAAACAACAAACCATTTTAATACAAACTCCGGTCTACGAATCCAAAGACGGATTCGGGGGTAAGGTTACGAATTTGACAATTAAAATCACAATCGCTATTCAACCGAATAGACTCTACTAGAATTAAATCAAAGCAGAAAAAGTTAAAAGGGAGGAATTGGATATAAATTTCACAAGTTTAACATTAATGTCATGCAAATTATGAATTGAAAATACAAGTGATACATGAATTCGATAGGTTGCATTACATGGTTTACATCAATGTGATAATTATTCTAACCTTTAATGAAGTAGCATGCAAAGGGAGAGAAGAGGTAGAGAGAATATGCTAGTGTCAATACTCTAGCATAATATCGTGTTGTCCTAATGGAGGGGGAATAAGTTTAATTTATAGTGGAATGTAGGTTAGATGGGGCGATTAGGGTTTAATTTAGGTTTAGCCGTGGGTTTGGGCCGAGCTGAGCTGAGCTCTGGCCCACCAAACTCAGCCGGGTTTGGGCCGAGCTGAGCTGCGCTCTGGCCCACCAAACTCAGCCGGGTTTGGTCCGTAATGTTGGGCCATTTTGCTTGTTTTCGGGCTAGAAAAGAAATGGGCTTGCATGCTACTAAATTACTCGGCTAGCTTATTTTTACAGATAACTAAAATTAATACCGGTACAAAATCCGGTGTCTACACCCATTAACATGTCAGCCCTAACTTGTGAAAACCCCAAGATTGGGACCATGGTGCTCCATGGTCCTGGGACTGTAGTGTAACAGTTGTTGAGCTTCTAGCTCTTGGGATAGGCTCATTAGCTATTAGCTGAGACATGATAACAAAAGAAGCTCGTTTTCTTTTCTTTTCTTTTTTTCATTTTCATGTCAGCCATGGCAGTTGAATCTGAAAGCTGTCTTTGCACACACAGGTTCTCATGCATGAGTACAAATGAGACAACAGAGAAAACAGGATGGTAGGATCTCAAAATGTTACTCGAACATGGTCTGGATCTTGATGTGGAAGCTTATTTAGAGTGTTTATTGTCGTACAGTTGGAAAATGAAGAGTTGAAGTAACATAGGTCTCAGATTCATGTCAATAAGTTACAATGAACTTCAACAAAGCAAGCTAGGTCTGAACAATCACATACATTACACAAGTCCAACTACATAACTAGAGATGCTACAACACAGCACTGATAACAGAAAAACTAAACAAAAGAAAATTGTCAGTCAAATTCTCTCCCTCAGCTACGACATTACTCCATTGATTATGCACTAGCACTAGCGAGACATTGATTTTACACATCAAACTTACATAAAATATCACTTGGAAAGAGCAGCCATGAGCTGGTCCTTGAGAGTTTCAGCCCCACCATTCTGAGTCTTGATAGTGAATGTATGAACAATCTTGTCATCTTCCATGAAAACACTGGCCTCTGGAGCCACAACATGATGCTCCTTCAAAGTCCTTATAACCTGAGACACGGGATGCCCGTCTAAGGGGAAGCTAACCTGTACAACAGCATCATCCTCCCTTTCTTGGAAATCAATCCCCTGCACCATACCCATCTGGCTTTGCTTTGACCCCTTCTCGGCCTCAAACATCCTGATCTTCTTCTGCAGATCGGTGATGTACGAAATTGCGTCGCCAAGAAGAGAAGCCTTGTCCATCTTGGAGATGTTTGGAACCACTGCTCTCAATGCATAGAACCGCTGGTTAAGCTTCTCGCGCCTCTGTCTCTCTGCTTCAACGTGGTTCAGAGGCTCGTCTCTCCCATTCGCGGGCTTTCTGCCTCTTTTCCTGGGCTTAGACTCACCCACTATGCGGCCCAAATGTTCGCCATTGGTAGTAGTGGCTTGGTCCAAGCTGGGGGTGAAGTGGGTTTCGGGGTTCAAGACCCCGAAATTAATCTCTGGAACCAACTTCTTGGTGTCCTCGTCGCTGTGGGTTCCCTTGTCACCTTCCCCAACATGGGATTCTGCTGAAAATGAAGCGTCATATTCATCTTCCACCTTTGGGGTTAAATTTCTGCACATCGAGCTCGGTGGTGTTGAGCTACCGAGGCTCAGTTCGCAGCCGAAGATCTTCGGACTTGGCTTAACCTGCAAACTTGGTGATTCGCCATAGACACCATTATTCACCATCTGTTCCATGACTGCTCCAAGAGAACCTATTTCCAAGACTTCCCGTCTTCACTGGGATTAATGCTACTGTCTGAAAAGCAGCTGATATCTTGTGCTAAATGTACTCAAGATTGGTAATGTTCAAAGCAACTCCTATTGTCTGAAACCCAAATTGGTATATGGGTAATGAAAGACTTGGCAGGACCTTTTGAGAATCATCTAACTGAAACAGTAATACAATGGGTATTAATAAAGATACAACATCACTCAGATCAGTAAACTTGTCCAAATTTGCAGCAAATTTACCCACCTGTGATCCCCTAAAACAACTAAACAAGCATCTAGCCTTTCAATAACCCTCTCTTTAGCACTGTTTTATACTCCTCTCTACCCAAATTAACACTGACCCACCACTCTTCAACTAGCAATTTGCCAAACAAATATGAGATAGACCCATTTGCAGATTCAAGATTTCACCATTAGGGTTAAATTCTGAGATCCAGCAGCTAAAAACTGTGTCAATCAAGAAATTACAACCTTCAACACCCACTACAACTCTCATCATTGCCTTATCCTCTTCTTTCACCCACCACAAAATTTGGATCCATTTTTTCCCACACAACAGTTTTCACACAGTAGAAGCTACTTACCCAACTGAGTCTCTCTATATTCATTATTCATAACTAAGCCGACAAAATCACAAAATTTCAATCTGGGCATCTGTAAATTTGCAAAAAAACTCAAACCCAGATGGTGAAAATCAGAAAAAATGGCATCACAGATCACAAACTGATGACACCAACAATCAGAAAGAGCAAAGAAGAATATTACCTGAATAGTGAATTGGAAGAATCATGAAATTGAAGCAAGTAGGGTTCCAAAAAAAATTCAATAGGGGCAAGTAGAGGATGAGGCTGTGAGCTCGTTTATCTCATTTTTATTTGTTTTTGGGAGGCGCAACTAAAAAGTCATAGTTTATTCCTGTTTTCTGGATGAGCGAGGAGAGGAGAAAAAGCGGTGGGTTTCGGCACGAGGTGCAGGTGGAATAGTTAAAACATGTTGTGAATCTTGTGATCCTAACAACAGTTGCGTGTGACCTTTGCAACTTGGAAACGAGGATCAGGAATAAGTATTTCTGCCCCACGACAATTTTGGTATTTTATCAAATGTCCATGCATTTGCATAAAAACACTAATTTATTCGACAACCTTTTATCCATCCCTTGCCCATTGACAAATACGGCCACAAACCCAGAATTTATATTACAGGGGTAAACTAGATTTGATAGTTCCAATGGATAATATAATCCTGTCATTGTTACATATTATTGTCATCTTCAAAAATTATGTAGTCAAATTTTATAAAATTTTAATCATAAATTTCTCATAGGAAAATTGATTCTAATAATCTCTACTTTTGCAAATTCAATGACAATAATCCCTACTTTCAATTTATATTCTGGTGGTCCAAAAAAAAATTATATTGTAGTGGTACCAAATTCATCACCACATTCTTTTTATTTTTTCATGTCTACCCCATATTGTTTTTATTTTTTTCGTTCATGCCCCGAGATAGATAATAGAGTGTAGTTCCTAAAACATTTTTAAAATTAGTTTTTTAGATTCCGAGCAATTATTATGATTTTTTTAAAGAAATAAAATTGAAAAAATCATAAAAAAGTTGAAAAAAATTGGGGAAAATGTTGTAAATTCATTAAAAATCGTGGTAAAGTGTTATACAAAGTTTTGAATCAAATGCAAAACAAAATTTATGATATTTAGGGTATACTTTCGATTATGTTCCACTACAATACAATTTTATTTTTTTTGGACCACTAGAATACAAATTGAAAGTAGGGATTATTGTCATCCAATTTGCAAAAGTAGGGATTATTTGAATCCAAGTTCCCAATTTCTCATTATATTTAATGACTTTATTAAATAAAACTATTATAATCAGATTCGTAACGAAAATACTATCAGTATAATATTGCAATTGTTAATAAAATATTTATATAAAAGATTATCAATTAAATAATGATATTGAAAATTGTGACAGTCAACAAAATGATAAATATATGGAACGAAGGTAATAAATTTTAGGGAGCATTTGATAAGAATTTCAGGAACATGGGAAATTTTTCATGGAAGGATTTACCCGAGAAAAATTTCCTTTAACCTTTCTTAAGGAAAATTTTGCATAAAAAATGTAGAAAATGATTTTCTTAAAGTCAACACACGTTCAAACACGAGAAAATAAGTCAAACTGAAAAAATTGACTATTACTCCATAACTTTTTATCAACCAAATGTACATTTAATTAATGTATTAAACACGAGAATCAAAAAAAAAAATGTATTACACACATTTTATAATGGTTTATAGTTAAAGAGATATACTATTTGAAAAAATTTCACATGCGTCGTAGCCCAGTTGGCCAACTTGCAGCTTTTGCCCCTGGACAAATATGTGTTAAATGACTTATATCCACCTTGTTCTGTTTTATCTTATTTTTTAATTAAATGTTTTTAATATCATCTGTTACTTTATATTTTTAGTAATATATTAAGTATTATTTCTTTATTTTATTCCTACCATTAATTGAATGATATATTGATTTGCCTTTGTTGCTTTAAAATAATCACATAAAAAAAATTAAACTGAATATTACTTTTTACCTTAACTATTTTATAAGATCTATGAAAATGAGTTCACAATTACAAAACAAAATGAAAGCTCTCGGTGATCTAATCAAACTCAAACCTATGCTATGACCATATGATATAATTTTTGTTGGAAATATGGGGAAACACGGTCACATACAAGATGGAGAATACTTTGGTGGCTACGAGTCGAGGGCAACCTTGTCTCCCCTTCAGATTTATTCACTTGACTGTGAAAAGACTCAAGGATAAAACCTAACTTCTTGTAAGCAAAGTTACAAAATCTCTTAAAGATACTCATGTATGTTGTTGTAGTTCAACACCTTAAGAGTGTGTTGAAGCTCTCTAGAAGAAGGAAGAAGAGGTTAATGAGCAAAAACACCTACTAGTATTCAAACTTAACATCATTTCCATAGCAAGGGGCATGATTTATGGGATTTGTCTATGGATAATAATGGATGATTGTTGACTGATTTTTCAGTCAATAATAATCTCAATTATCCATCCAATTCAATCAATCCAGAGGCTGAAATCGTGGGATTACCCATTTAGGCTGACTGCACTCAACACAGTTCGTGTTAGAACAACATGGTCCGTGTTGCCCTCAACATGGTCCGTGGTGAACCACCACAGTCCTTGTTGGACCAGTGCAGGATAATCCTACTCTCTGGACCCCAACAGGGGTCGTGTCAAGCCTGGCACGATCTGTGCTATGTCCAACTTGCTCGTTTAGCTTCCCGTTGACCTCCCGGTCAACATTATACTTATGGATTGAACTTTTATACCCCTTAACTCTTGAAATACTCCAACAATCCCCCGTTATTTCAAGAGTTTCACTTGAAATAGCACAGGATTCCCTATTTGGGTAAAAATACCCCCGCCATACATGGCACCTCCTAGAGAACTTAAACACCCAAGAAATCAAGGAATTTTTATGCGTCATGAAAGTGTCTTTCGACTTGAACTTTCACTTAGTGTACACAAATTCAATTAGTCTGGATGCATAAGTAGACAACTCTTTGAACTTTACATCCGTATTTGACTAATTGGATAAATAACATACATACAACCCAAAACCTTGCTTAAAATAAATACATTATTTCAAACCGGCCATGTGCCCCATACCCTCTGCGACGACAATCAAGCCCAACCCTAGGCTATCCGAAGCGGCCCACTTCACGTCTTCGCATAGGCAGACTTTTACGCTCCTGTAATAGAGCTCCCCATCTCAAAGATTCAAAGTCTGTTAATGAGTCATAGACCCAAACTTCCTGAACATTAAGGTCCTTAAGCATCACTTGACCTTGGATGAATCATAGAATTGATTCTCCAATTGTCCTACAACGTTGTCGACCATTGAACTCACGACTTGACCACATATGTCAAGTGTGAGTTGGTGTTCTGTTGTTGACAATTTATGAGTGGGCTTTACTCTCATCCCCTTATCAAGAATCACTATATGATCTTGTGACATTGTAAGAATTTGATCATGATACTTTTGAGCGCCCTCTATTACCTAAGATCACTAGATATATACATATCTTTCCATGACCTTACTTATCATGATCATATCTCAAACTTAACATTTCTTCCCTTAATCATAGTTGTGAACATCATCACACTATAGGGTTAGGTAAGAAATATTTTATCCCTTGTTATAATACGATTAAACCATCGTATTATATAAACTTTGATGAAATTTAAAATTTGTCTTTATATGATTTCATATTTAAACTTACAAACCGAATGCTTTAGTAGGCGACAAGCCTTTGAACTATGCATTCTTTTGTAATGCTTACACAAACTCATAACCTTGATTATATCCTTATC
This sequence comes from Portulaca oleracea, assembly GCA_029582165.1. Taxonomy (NCBI): domain Eukaryota; kingdom Viridiplantae; phylum Streptophyta; class Magnoliopsida; order Caryophyllales; family Portulacaceae; genus Portulaca; species Portulaca oleracea. Next base: position 13,635,388 of record CM055869.1, on the reverse strand, counting down.
CAAATAGCATCGACAATTCTTATAATCCTTACAAAGACATCTTTAGAGCATAACTATAACGTTGTCCAAAATGTTGGACTACTTGTATAGTTACCTTGAAAGAAATGCTTACAAGATCAAAATTTCTTTCGATATTCCGCATTCTTTTCCTTATCACTATGTCTTTATCCAAGCACCTTGGATTACATAGCCACAACTTATGCCTTAGAACAACCTTATAAATCAAATTAACATTTGATTTTCCATGTTCTTTGCATAACTATATCCAAATGACTTTGGATTTCATAGTTATAACCTATCACTTTGGAACCTTGTAAATCAAACTAACATTTGATTTTCATGTTCTTTATATAACTATATCCAAATAACTTTGGATTTCACAGTTATAACTTTTGTACGAATCAAAATGAATTTTGATTTTCCATGGAAGAAGAAGCATTTTCCAACTTAAACTTGAAGAATAACTTAAATCTCATGAAAATTAGAATTTCATCTTGTGAGTAACTTAAACTGTTACACTTTTAGCCATTTGCTACAAACTTGAACACCATATGTAATGAAACTATTACATATCTTAATTTTGGCTAAGTGAGGATGAATCTCTATGATCTTGAATGATCATCTTATAATTATATGACCTTTTCGCATATGATGAAACATCATTCTAATTAGAGTCATATTTCTTTATACATGATTAGATCCACTTCTTGAACGTTAAATCGTGGAGCTCATATCATTCATCCCATAAGCCAATCTTACTCGTGATCTAATCTACTCACAAAATTAAATCACTTAAAAATGGATCAATCAAATGTACATAAGAGTCATGTACGGTTTCCTTTGTAGCAAACTTGATCAAATCCCACATATCAAACATGCAAACTTAATTTGTAGACTATTAGTTAATGAAACCAATGATCATTCAATTTTATAACACATGAAGTTAGGTAAACATCATGTGTTCAAAATATATGATTATGCGCATAGTCAAACATGCATACATGATGCAACTTATCTTATAGTAGATACTACTAGTTACATTCATACATGATGAACACTTATAATCTCATAAAATGACGGTAAATCCAAGTACATGTATTCAACTTAAACACATGAATACATTGAATTATGATTATCCTTACATCTTACTGTAACCACAAGTTTTCGAGTCTAGAATAAATAAAGACAAGAAAAATGGACAAATATAATTTGCATTAATTTTAAAGAATTTGGGTACAATCTCTATAATATTTGTTACAAGATGAACAAATAAAAATCCTTTGATTCGATCTCTATCATCTTCTTGAAGGAAGGTCGATGGGCTTGAATCTCAATCAAGTTGGTGTTGAATCTCTAGAACAAACGACACATAGTGAAGTGTTTGTTGTTTAATTCTAGAAAGAGTCTTCTTGAGAGTTGATTTTTCTATCCCCTTAATGAGAAGAGGTAGAGTCCTATTTATAGGGAAATGACTTGATCTCTCTCTTGGGCTTATGACTTAGTAGTCTTTGTGGGCCGTTGTCCGGGCCTTAGGTCTGAGTTGACTTGGCAGTCTATTTGACTTTGACTTGGTAGTCTTTGTGGGTCGTTGTCCGGACCTTAGGTTTGGGTTGACTTGGCAGTCCATTTGACTTGTACTTGGTAGTCACTTTGGGTCTTGACTTGGTAGTTGATTTGACTCTGACTTGATAGTCGTTCGAGCTTTGACTTGATATTCAGCTTGAGCCAATTTCACTTAAATAAATTACATTAATTAATCTGGACCGACCAAAATAATCAACTTAATTTATTTCAACTTTTGACACTATTTTGATTTTGTTTTTTAGTGTCTACAAATTGCCCCCTCGAGACTAGGTCGTGTACACTGTCATGTTTAAGCACGATCGACATCTCGACGCCTTTTTTTTCACTTGTCTTACGAGCTAGAATGTTGACTTAACCCTTCGTTTTGTCGTTGCAGGGTCGCGTCACGAACTTGACTTAATGTATAATACGTAAATTATGTCGACTCCCACACTTTGAATATCGCGCAATATTTATTTATCGCAAACATGATGCATAAGAGGCACTACCACTATTATTTGTGTACAATATACTCATCTTAATGGTACACAAATTAATCAACATAATCTTGCCAATATCAGTCAACATATATATTGCTAAATCATATCCTGTTTAAACGAGGATATTAATCTCTAATTTAAGGAAACTTGCCCTTTTTCCTTTCTGTTTGACAATCTTGCTCAATGATACATGATATTTCCATAGCCAATGCAATGATGATAATGTCCCGAGAGTTGTATTTAAAAGGGGGACACTCCAATTGAACACCACATCCACCAAATTTTCCTTCACCAAATTAATTGTATTGTGCTTCTCATGTGGCTTATCTCCATTTCCCTTTTGTGGTGAACTGACTTTCAAATGCGTCCACAACGCATGATTTAATTTTAAGTCATTGAAGTAGTTATGGCACAGTATCAACTTTACAATGGTACATTGATATGGAACCAACACCTTTTTCTTTGTTGGTATATCGTTTGCTAAAATTGATTGGGCTATCTAACATATGACTTGTGAGCTCATCACCTTTTATGCAGCAAAGCCAACAATTTAGTTTCTTTTTTTTTTCCCTTCTTTGTTTTGGTTTTTGTGTAGGTATCAAGACTCGAGTACCACTATACACAAGGATAACGGGTTCCACTTTTGCGTAGAAGTGTCTATCCTTATTGTTGTGACGAGTCGGATATTTCTTTTTGAAACACCGAATACCGCCAAAGGCAAGGACAATAGGCTCCGCATATGCGTAGAGGAGTTTATCCTCGTCGAGGTGGCGCGTCAGATATTTTTTGAAACATCGAATACCGCCAAAGGCAAGGATAACAGGCTCTGCATATGCGTAGAGGAGTTTATCCTCGTCGAGATGGCGCGTCGGCTTACCCGACGCATGCCAGAACGACTAACCCCTCTGAAAGTCCACATGCTTTTTATTTTTTTTAGTTTTTTTATTTTTTTTTGTAGGCTTGCGAGGCTACACAATGTATGTTGCTTGTACATCTAGATGCCAAAAGATGGACATGACTTGAACATGTTGGTTATCCCATGGAAGGATGACTTGTAATTTGTAGGAAGGAGCCGACAACCACGTCTATAGCAGATGTAACATCATTGTTGGTGTACCAGCGGCTTGTAAGACCTCGGTTTTGTCGTTCTCTCTCAGGGAGCTGGCGGCCTTGGTCAAAGGAACTAGGTCAATGGTCGGGTTGAGATTGCTAAGGTAAGGATATTGGTCTGAAAGATCACAAAGCAAGAAATAAAACTAAGGTCGGTCAAGGAATGGAAAAGGTTCGGGGGTTTTAGACACTTAACGGAACTTTTGATCAAGAAGTTTTCATGATTAAAATGCATAAAGTTAGATTCATCTATGGAACAACGCGGGAAAAAGGCCACGATGAATCCCCTCCCTCGAGGAAGATTCAAATTAACTACCCTATGTCCACCATGGACCATCGGGGTTGAAAATCGCGTTAATTCCTAGTTAAGCCTACACTTACCCTCGTAAGTGTGGGCTTAACTATGCCACTCTAGACTTCCCATTGAGTGTATAACGATTCAAAGAGCTCTCGGACCTTGAACCGCCACCCCCAATGAGAAGACACTAGGTGGAAATAGACTCCAACTAAAACACACTTTAATCAATAAACACCTTAGCCAAAATCCATTAAAGCCTTAATCACCCCCTCACCTCAAGAAAGATTAGCCTCTAGACATGATGGAGAAATCAACAACCATAGACAAACAAGAACAAAGAAATAGCAAGTAAGGAAATTAAGAACAAGCAAAGTAATTAGCAAAGTAATTAAATAAAGAGTTAAGGGAAGAGAATACTTATCAAAATGTTGTAGATGAACAATGGAAAGCAATAAAAAGATGATCCAACAATCTCTCCATTGATTGAACCCCCAAATCTTCAATAATAAACTCAAATCTCCAAAACCCTAGATTAATCTCTCACTAATCTCCCTCTAAAATCTACTAATTACAAACTGAAAATAAAGTCTAAGTCTAAACCTAGATGCCCTAGCTACTCCTAGATATCTCCCTAGATTAGATAATCCATCCTCCATTCATGCACTAAGACGGGCTATTTAAACAAAAGGGGAAGAAGGGCCAAAACACAGTCGTTTTGGCCTAAAATTATGCTGGAAAAAGGGTCATTGCGACCGCTACGACCCAAGACAGGCGAAAACTCTAACTCTCGGCAGCTCCAAGGCGTCCGCTATGTCCAGCGTCGCGACCCAGTCAATGATCCGTAGCGAACGCTACGAAGGGCGTAGCGAACGCTATGACCGTCAGCTGGAAAATTGGGAAATCTGGGCTTTATTGTAGCGTTCGCTACACCCTTCGTAGCGACCGCTACGGTCTTGGGCAGAACCTTCTGCCTGGGCTCGTAGCGTTCGCTACGACCGGCGTAAGGAACGCTACGGTCGTAGCCCGGCGTAGGGAACGCTACGGTCTTCAATTGATCTTCCAGCCAAGTAAAGGGGCGTAGCGGTCGCTGCAGTCGTTGTAGCGAACGCTACGAACATGGATGCCCCCATACTTAGCCTTTTGGCCCGAACTCCCTCTCTTTTAGGCACGATTGGTCTCCCATGCTTCCCGGGTCTTCACCACGGCATCAAATCAGCTCCAAAGGTCTCGGGATGACCGAGTTATCGCCCTTTTTCGCAACTTCGCCCCCCTTTTATTATTCTCCGAACTTAATACCTAAAAATCACAAAACACGTAATAAATAACCATTTTATTAGGGAACGGCAATAGACTTGGGCGTAAATGAGTGGTATTTAGCCCCTAAAATGGGACTAAACAGTTGGCGTAGCACAACTGTTGGTCTTGACATGAAGAGTATCACTAACAGTTGTAGTGACGCTATTGATGATGCAATGCTTGATGGTCGTCAACGATCATGGTCATGGCACAATTATCAATAAGGCTTGACTTGAAGTGGTATGTCAGTAATGATGACGAACAATCATCGACGTCGTCTTGACGGGGGACGTCATAGCCATGTTGGCGTGTATTGATGTTGACACTATGATCATTGATCGATGACTTAGGAGTCTGGGTTTTGGATAACTTGAGAGTTTCTTATCTTGGTCAGTCATGACGACTTAGAAGTCTTTTGACTCAAGTGTTCCTTTGTAGCGACTTGAAAGTCTTTGATAGCGACTTGAGAGATGACTTGAGCGTCTTTTTGTTGTGATGACTTGGAGGTCAGTGGATAATGACGTGAGAGTCTTTTGGTGATGACTTGAAAGTCTTTGGTCATTTGATAGACTTGTGAGTCATGTGCGTCAACTTGGGAGTCTCTTGATTAGGTTGACTTGGGAGTCTTTGGTGGTGACTTGGAAGTCTTTGGTCATTTAATAGACTTGTGAGTCTTGTGTGTCAACTAGGGAGTCTCTTGATTAGGTTGACTTGGGAGTCATTAGTGGTGACTTGGAAGTCCTTGTGTACTTGGGAGTTTTTTTTTTTTTTATGATGACTTGGAAGTCTGTGATGATCATTTGAAAGTTTTTTTTTTCTAAGTGACCGCTCTTTCCCCCTAGAGTGTCCTCTCTCTTTGCGCGCGTCGCATCTAGTCAGACTCGTCGGTGTCTTCTTCATCTAGTGAGATTTTCCCTTCCTTCACTAGCTGCATGACTTTCTCTTTGAATGCTCTTCATTTCTCTAGTGGGTGGCTGACAATCCTGTGGTACTTGCAATACTTAGGATTGCTCACTTTTCCTACTTCTTCAAGGCGCTTCGGCTCTGGGAGTTCTATGAGTCCCTTCTCAAGGAGTTTGTCCAATATTTCTGGTGCATCAGAGTCAGAAAAACAATAGTCATCTTCAATCATAGGGTCTCTTCTTGGCATGTCTTCATAAGCGGTGGTGGACACACTATTAATAGAATGTTTTTCATGATTGGCAATTGTAAATTCCATATCATGAGCTTATGTCACCAAGTCTTGAAAACTCTTAGGCTTGTTTACTTGCAAGGCATAGAGTATGTTCCAATCCATTCCTCGAGCACACATGTCGACCGCAGAGGTTTCTGACAGACGATCCTTGCACATTAGGGAAAGAGCACGCCAACGGTTGATGTAGTCAACAACTGGCTCATCACCTCATTGTTTGGTGTTAGCCAATTCTGTCATGCTAACGACACGACTCGTGCTATAGAAACAATTTAGAAACTCCTCCTCCATTTGCCCCCAACTATCTATGGACTCAGATACAAGGTTGGTATACCAGTCAAATGCGGTTCCTTTCAAGGAGCGTACAAATTGCTTGACTAAGAGATCTCCATTTGTGTCAGCATTGTTGCATGTCTCCACAAAGTGTGCGACATGCTGCTTTGGGTTACCATGTCCATCGAATTGATGAAATTTGGGAGGTTGGTAACCATGTGGCATACGAAGAGTGCTGATTCTCTTAGTGTATGGCCTAGTATACCTGTGAGTTCTTTGTGAAGCTTCTTCTAATTGGTCCTTGAGTGCCTTTGTGATCAAATTTTGGATTTGTTCTGCAGTCATTGAGCTTGTCGCTGATGATGGCTTGTTGCCCTTCTTAGACATGTCACTCTCAGCCTCACTTTCACTAGATTCATTTTCTCCCTCTGCATCTGAATATTTATTGAGGGACTTTACTGGTCGTTGCTTTAACTTTTTCTCTAACTTAGCAATCTTTCTATCTTAACGCTTGATTTGCGCGTCCTTCTCTTCGCTCTCTTGAGTAAGCTTCTGTAATGTGGATTTTATGTTAGCCATTTCTTCTTCTATAGTCACAACTCCTGTAACCATGACCGACATAGTAACAAGATCAGATGACCTTATACTTCGAATTTCCCTCACCATGCCAATGGCCTCGTGTTTCATCTTCACATTTGTTGCGAGCTTTTCCTTAGGAGATAGATTGGTTGAAGTCTTCGTAGCCATGTCTTATTCGTGGAGAGGTTCTTGAAAGTCTTGATTTCAGTGATGGAGATGAGAGGTAGAGATTGTCCCACCGAGCGTGCTAAAAATTTGTAACCACAAATTTTCGAGTCTAGAATAAATAAAGAAAAGAAAAATGGACAAATATAATTTGTATTAATTTCAACGAATTTGGGTACAATCTCTATAATATTCGTTACAAGATGAACAAATAAAAATCCTCTGATTCGATCTCTGTCGTCTTCTTAAAGGAGGGTCGATGGGCTTGAATCTCAATCAAGTTGGTGTTGAATCGCTAGAACAAACGACACATAGTGAAGTGTTTGTTGTTTAATTCTAGAGAGAGTCTTTTTGAGAGTTGATTTTTCTATCCCCTTAATGAGAAGAAGTAGAATCCTATTTATAGGGAAATGACTTGATCCCTCTCTTGGGCTTATGACTTGGTAGTCTTTGTGAGCCGTTGTCCGGACCTTTGAGTTGACTTGACAGCCCATTTGACTTGTACTTGGTAGTCACTTTGGGTCTTGACTTGGTAGCCGATTTGACTCTGACTTGACACTCGTTCGAGCTTTGACTTGATGGTCAACTTGAGCCAATTTCACTTAAATAAATTTAATTAATTAATCTAGACCGACCAAAATAATCAACTTAATTTTGTAAAACCCCGAAAAATCCAAAGATGTTAACCGTGACGTCGTTAGTAAATTAGGTTTGACTTCGTTGGTTATTATTATTCGTCTGTGTTTATTTATGCTAACGCTTGAGCTCGTAGGACCGTTGAGGGGCTAACAAGGGTAGATTAGTACTTTTTTTTTCGTGAGTTAATATCTTTGTGATATTATAAATATTATTATGTGATTAATTACATGAATATTATTTGCTATGTGATTATATTATTATTAGTATTAGTATTATTATTACTATTATTAGTATTATTAGTTATTTTTTTTAGAAAAATCAGTTTTAATTGTTTTAGTTGGGTTGGGTTAGGAGTGTTAATTGGGCCCTAATTAAATGGGTAGTATATATACACCTCTCCTCCCCCCCTAAACCTACCAAACCCTAATCCCTCCAACCCTCTCTCTCTGCTTCCCCCTCGGCAAGACCACACGGATTTCGCCCTCGCCGGAATCCGTCGCAGCCACCACCGCAACCATCTTCTCCTTCCTCTTCCTCTCTTTCTTTTCTTTTCGCTCGTTCCATCGCACCACCGTAGTCGAGTTGCACCACCACCACCACCAGGAGCCACCACCGTCGCCCACCAGCACCGTCGTCGCCACCCCCCTCGCCGGCGACCATCGCACCACCGTCTTGACGTCGCCGGAGTCGCCCAGTCGAAGGAACCGCTCGAGTTTCGCTGGTGATTTGCTGCTCGGAAAATCGACGTCGACCACCCCCCTCCGACGAGCCACCATCGTCGCCTGCCACCTGCGACCGCCGACGCACGCCCTCCGACCAATGCTCGCCGCCACCGTCGCCGGAAACAGCCCTGACCCTAACCTACGTAAAACCCTAACCCTAAAAAAAAAAAACTCTAACTGATTTCTATTTTTTTGTTTTTGATATTTTTCCTTTTCTTTTTCCTTTTTCTTTTCTGTTTTTAATTTCAAAAAATTTAATTGTTTTTTTTATAATTATTGAATTGTATTGTTAGTTTTGTAATTAGGAAAATTATATGTAATCTTGTTCTTAATTGTAATTATGTATAATTTGTTTATTTGTTATATGTAATTTTATGTTGTAAATTATAATTAGATTAGGTTGTAATAGTTGGTTATTAGGTTTAAAGGTGTTTCTTTATAATTCTTTATTTTCTTTATGAATTATGTAGACCACCATATTATTATATGCACGAAATTGGAAGTTTAATATCTAGGTTAAATTCTTGTTTTACAAATTAGGTTGTTTAAATTAAATTCAATCTTTGTTAGTAATTCGTTTTTTGCTAAATCTTGATTCTTGAAAATTAATTAGGTTTCTTGTTTCATTAAGTTAAATATTATATGTTCTCTTATTTTTCTTAGGGTTCATTCTTGTTTAATTCATGTTTAATCTTGACTAAATAAGTTAGGTTGAGTTTATTGTTTATTAGTTCTTGGTTCTTGATTTAATCTTGTTTAAAAGAAATTAGTTTTGTTTAGGATTCTTGATTAGAAGTTTAAATGTTTATATGTTCTTTATAGTTTATTCACATGTTCTTAAGGTTTCTTCTTGTTTATTGGTTAAGAAATTCATGTTTAGGATAGTGTTAATATTTCATGCATGACTGTTATAAGGTTAGTATTAGAATATATGCACATAAGGTATGCCATGTTAGTGTATGATATTTTTATGCATGTTTTAGGATTAGATTAAATTATTAAAGTTGATTTCATGTGTTGCAATTTGGTTTTGATGATGGGAAGTTTGATGTTTGAACCCTAAGTTAAGTTGGGCTTTATACCTTAGACCCTAGTTACTGTTTTAAGCCCAAATTAGGACCCCGGGATCGAATGGTGGAAGTTAGAACCGAAATTATAAATTAAATAAGAACCGGGATCGGGACAGTTTCGTTAGTGTCTAAAGATCGAGTCACCACGGCTAGTGTAGTTACCTTTTGATCGAACCCTTTGGACTGGAGGTTCCCTTAGATGTTAGGAACCATAGGAATTTTACAGATCGAACGTTTGATTTGTATAGCCCGAGTTATAACCGTTTTACCAGAACCTGTCAGAACTGGACCAATTGGGAAGATGGGTATTTTTAGAGTCCTTCGGGACTGATATGGGCTTGGTCATCGACATAGAAGTTTTAGTAGACATCCCGAGGTTTCCGAAAAGTCCAGAACCAGACCCATAGGATGTCGGGAAGTCGAGTTGTGACCCGTTTTATGTGAACATTACAATCTGTCCTCTGCTTGCTTTTATTTATGAAAATTGTTGAGTAAAATTTATGTGTGAACTTGTTATATAATTCCTTGAGTGTGTTAAGTGTAAATCATAAATGATAGGAACCTAAGTGTTCCTAGGGGATGGGTTAGATAGTTGATAGTTAATATTAACTTCGTTAGAACGCGTTTTGATTAGATAATTATTCTTATTCTAGGCCCGAGTTAGTGTGTGACGATAGTGAGCTCAAGTGTGTTCTCCTTATTGCTGTACTGTGACGTTATTCAGGTAATTGTCTATGCTCTAATCCCCACCGGGATGCTCTTTAAATGTGTTTTGATGTTTTATAATCTATTTGAGAATTGCATCCCGAAAGGGGACTTTTGTGAAAATACGACCATCTGTTTTGATAATCTTTTTGATTCGATTGTGATCTTGGTTTATTTGAGTTGAGAAATTGGATGGTCTTTTATTCGAAGTTTTGTTAATGGTTTTGATAACTTGGGATGGTTTGACTTGAGAGTCGTGAGTTGAGTTTGAAAATTGTATAAATAATTCAAGTGGAAACGTTAAGTGGGTTTCAGGGGATAACCTGTTGTGCAGGTGTAACAACCTACAGGGTTATGGACCAGAAAATCAGGGCTTCCTTCCCTGATATAGGATAGTATTTTAATGCCTTTGGTAGCGATATTATTTATGCCTTTGGTGGGCGATGTTCTTGATGCCTTTGGTAGGCGATGTTTTGATGCCTTTGGTAGGCGATATTATTTATGCCTTTGGTAGGCGATGTTCTTGATGCCTTTGGTAGGCGATGTTACTTTAAGGGATTTGGTATCCCGCCCGCAAATTAAAATATGGATTGGATGGGTTGAGGAAACAGTATGGGATTAAAGGTTTGTAAAACGTTTGATTCGATCCCTCTCCCCAAAATGAATTGAAATGAACTTAAACTGTTTTAAACGTTAGGGGTAGACATTATTGAGATTTCCCCCTCATTTTTGAAATGTTTTATTTTCAGGTGAAGATCTAAATACTGGGGACGGGAATTAGAAGTGAGGACGACGAGTCTAGAAGTCCTTGAATCTTTTTATATTGTTTTCGTTATGAAATCTTAAAGTTTTGTTTTGAGTTGTTAGTAGTTACCGTTAGCAGACAGTTGTGTTTTCCTTTCTCGCCTTGTATTCCTTCGGGGATACGGCAGTGACGCCCAAACTAAATTTGAAGTCTTCCGCTAAGTTTCGTCTGTTAACGTTAGTTTGACTTTGACTTTTCTATAATTGAATTTCCGGGGCGTTACAAATTTATTTCAACTTTTGACACTATTTTGATTTTTTTTTTAGTGTCTACACTTACATAATCATATACTTAACAAGCGTTAACCATATGCCTCAATATGCAAGCCACATAAAATAGCATACAAACCATACAAAGTATGAACCTTCTCATAAATAATTACTTATCTCATGAATTACAAAGTAAATACTTAATAACAAAACCATCTTGATTATACTAAGAGCATGGAACATGAGAAGCTTGCACTTATGAATAAATTTGTCTCTATGCTACTTATGACACACCCATAGCCCTTAATTACATAAACCGTCATTATTTCTTATTAGGCTATGCTAAGCTTATTGAAAAACTTTTTATGCGTGAAAAACCTAATTAATACCATGACTAACAAGAAATGTATATTTCTACTTGTACTCATATGAACAAAATACATTATTCATACCTTAAAAATAAGAAAACTTGTCATGGCTAACTTATTCACGCAATGTAATCATATGAATTAACTTGATCTCATACTTTAAACAAAGTTAACACAAGTACTTAATTAACATCATATGAATACTCTTGAACTTGTCATGCCTCAAACATAAATAATTGTTTATAACATGATCGATCGACAATTTGACATGCATACTATCATACTTGAAACTTATATCAACCAAGACATTTTATAAAGGCAAACTTGCATAAGTGCTAATCAAATATATAATGACATATATATTTAAACAACTTATGATCATGAATACTTTTCAAACACTTATAAACAGATGATTGTCAAAACTTTAAGCATCATTAACATAAACTCACATTAGACCATCAACATGAACTTAAATGCAAAGACTTGAGACATATGAGCAAAGGATAATTGGATTTTAATAATCCCTACTTTCACGAATTGGACAATAGTGGACCGTACTTTCACTTTGTATTCTGGTGGTCCAAAAAAAATAAAATTGGATTGTAGTGGGATATTTTCAAGGGAATCATAGATTTTGTGTTGCATTTGATTCAAAACTTAGTATAACACTTTACAATGATTTTTAATGAATTTACAGCGTTTCTCCCAATTTTTTTCCATTTTTTTACTATTTTTTACGATTTTTTCACTTTTATTATTTTTAAAAAATCATAATAATTATTCGGAGTTTCAAAAAATAATTTAAAAATGTTTTAGAAACTACAATTCATTAACTTTCTAGAAGTAGGAACGAAAAAAACAAAAACAATATAGTGTAGGAATAAAAAAAGTAAGAAGAATGTGGAGGTGGATTTGGTACCACTACAATCTAATTTTATTTTTTTTTTGGACCACCAGAATACAAAGTGAAAGTAATCAAATAAATAAGAATTAATCACATGAATTACCACGAATCCATATTCTCACAACTTATAAATTTCCATGTCAAACTCGCACATTTCATGAACACTTGCATCTTATTCATATTATGTATGCTTAACAAACATGAAATAAACAAGACAATACATGTATATATCTCAAAATCACATGAACTTCCATAAATAAACATTGTCTTAACTCAAGCATACTTGTATCTCTAGTGGAGAATAATACTAGTCATGTACATAAACTTAATTAAACATGTGAATCATATAGATTGACATACATACTTCCACATGTACATGTATGACTACTTAAAAAAACACATACATGCTTGTCTTATTAACAACTTGAAAGATGCCAAATACTCAAATATAAATAATCATGATAAATTTAACAAAACAATTATCATACTTTATATTCAACAAGACAACTTATATATGTATACCGCATATATACACTTAACCAAGGAAAACATGTCATAAAAATCATAAACTCACTTAACATGGCACTTTGTGATTTATTTGACAAATAATAAAATCACACTTAACATCTTGACATTAAGAATAATGGCAAAGAAACATGTACTCATAAAACACCCTAACACACCACTTTCTTGAAAACTTGCAAGTGGTCACTTAACAAGGCGTATAAATAAATGGGAAATTGGATGGTAATATACCGACCTTTAGAGGTGTTGAATGGCAATATACCGACCTTCACTTTTGGACAGTAATATCACTGACCTTTATAGTTTGGTGAAATTAATATACCTTCAAGGATTTTCTGGGCGGCGAATCGGTTGACGGTCTGACGTGGCAGGCGGGGCAAAAAGACCGGTGCCATTTTTCGGTATTTTTAGGGGTGTTGAGTGTTTGTATTCGGTATTTTTAGGAATAAGGGGTTAGTTTTGTTGTTAATTTTTAGGGTGCAAATACTTGAAGGTACATTAATGTCACCAAACTATAAAGGTCAGTGATATTACTGTCCAAAAATGAAGGTCGGTATATTGCTATTCAACACCCCTAAAGGTCGGTATATTATCGTCCAATTTCCCTAAATAAATCTCAACATGTTTCTAACTAATCCATCCATTTAAATTAACCCAAATTCAAATCAAAATAACTTATGCCAGTCAAAATCAAACAAATGCCTACTTAAAATCGATAACTTATCTCGATGAAGGCAATCTCATTATAAACCTTGAACCTCTTGAGTATAAGCACCAACCACCATTGCCAACAATAACAATCAAAATTCTAACTACACCAATCAAATAAATTACGATTGATTAATAATCTTGATAATTAAAATTAATAAACTTGAATAAATAAAACTTGTATAAAGAAACATAAACTTATCTTTCTTCACTCCATAGCATCTGGATCTTGAAATTTCATCCCCCAAATTGTCCGTATGATCCTCAACTCGATCATCCATGGTAACATTAAGTCTTATTATTGTTGGAAACATGGGGAAACACGGTCACACACAAGATGGGGATCATTTGGGTGGTTCGGAGTCGGGGGAAATCTCGTCTCCCCTTAAGACTTATTCACTATACCGTAAAAAGACTCAAAGGTAAAACCTAACTTCTTGTAAGCAAAATTACAAGATCTCTCAAAGACTCTCAAGTATGCTGTTGCAGTTTAACACCTTAGGAGTGTGTTGAAGCTCTCTAGAAGAAGGAAGAAGAGGTTGTGATGGTGTATTTGAATGAGCAAAAACACCCACTATTTATAGGCCTTGAGGAGTATTCAAACTTAGCATCATTTCCATAGCAAGGGGCATGATTCATGGGATTTGTCCATGGATAATAATAGATGATTGTTGATTGATTTCTCAGTCAATAATAATTCAAATTATCCATCCAATTCAATCAATCTGGAGGCTGAAATCGTGGGATTACGCCATTAAGGCTGACTGCACTCAACACAGTCCGTGTTGGAACAACACGGTCCGTGTTGCCCTCAACACGGTCTGTGGTGAACCACCACGGTCCGTGTTGGACTAGTGCAGGATAATCCTACTCACTGGACCCCAACATGGGTCGTGTCAAGCCTGGCACGATCCGTGTTAGGTCCAACTTGCTCGTTTAGCTTCCCTTGAACTCCCGGTCAACCTTATACTTATGGATTGAACTTTTATGCCTCTTAACTTTTGAAATAGTCCAAAATTTTAATAGTTTACAAGTGAATTACTCCATCATCGACTATATGTCATATGCTATGTTAATCTAATACCTAAAGTAAATTTTAAAATATTTAAAGTTATTTGCATGTTATAAGCTCAAGAAAGAAAAGCACTAGCTATATTCAGATAAAATTAAATAGTATATATTAATTGTTTAGTAATTATGGCAGAAGGGACATTTATTAAAAGTAGCATATATAAGATCAATCAAGTTGTTTTTATTGAGATTGAGAGAATCATATTTATATTCATTGGCTTATTTTGAGAGATTCCTCAAAAAATCAAACCTACACGAAATAGATTTCCTTTTCTGTTTGAAGATTAACCCATGATTGAAGGAAGTTTACTAGTGTAAAATCAATTGGAGAATAGGCAAATGCTAAATTATTTGGTTATTTACCAACCTAGTTTGTGTGTGGAAAGTCAAGATCCACTTAAATGTCAACCCTCATATATCATTGAAGGGGATAGCCTAATCCTAATCTAAGTTTTCCATGGTTATATTCAAAAACCCCCGCAAATTGATATGATAATCAGAGATATCAATCATCTTTTAAAACACTTTGAACATTTCTCACTATAACACATCTACCAATGAAGGAAATTTTGCATCAGATTGGATGACCAATTAGGATCACAATTATATTAATCAACAATCTTGAATTGTAGTCCTTCTGTAGTTTTTCCTTCTATTTTACACGTAGAGGAGATGCCTTCAAAGAAGGGTCCCCTAAGCACAATATTGTACTCATTTTTACCGAAGTTATTAAAAAAAAATACTAGCCTCATTGTCATTAGGAAGGCAAAAGGGGAAAAAAAGATCACTGTCAGTAGTTACATACAACTGTAACATTCGAAAATGGTGCAAACGGAGGGAGAATTCGTGCATTCATCAAGTAACTCTGAGAATTACAATAGAGCAAAATCAAGGTAGTTCCAAATTCACACATATGGCTCTAGCTATCCAAGTTCAAATTGGCTAATTGGATCTAACCTTGGGATATAAATGACTAACATATCACAAAACTTCACACCAATTTACAATCTCAACATTTAGTTTTCTACAATAAATACCATCAAGGAATTGTAGGAGCTGCTTCAATCCCAAAATAGTGGGACACAGAGGATAACATATATAATATCCTCAAGAAAAATCGATGATGAGAAACTAGCCAGCAGTTTTGTGGTGTTTCATAAGCGTCAGTCAATTTAGTTGTTGGTAGGTAGCATGGCCTCCCCTTTCCTCAAGCCACTTATACCAAATTACCAAACAGTGATGGGTTTTCAATCCTCGTCTCCTTTGATTCTTGATTTGATCTGCTTCCAATTCCAATAAACAAAGAAAAATAAGATCATTAAGATTAGAAACTAGCTTGGTCCAACTGTAATAAAAGTTAAGGATATACAAACATATACCCTGTAAGCTTCCGAAATCGTGGCGGATTTAAGCATGTTAGTGGTTAAAATGGCTTAGGATATCATCACTCCTCAATATTAATGCTTTCCATATTGGAATTTATTGCTTCTTCTAAATTCGCAATATCATCTTGCATATCCATGTATCGAGCATACTCATCTGGGTATGTAATCCTGTAGAAGTCCAACTCGGCTTCTAAGTCTTGTATTTCTTTTTCCTTTTCAGCAAGCATGTCATTCGCCTTTTCCAGTGCTTCTACATCATACTCTGCTTGTTCATCCATCATTCTTAAGTACTGGTGAACCTCCATGTGAAGCAAAGCTTTCTCCTCTTGCAACTTGGTGATCATAGCCATTGCTTGATTAGCTGCAATGGCGGATGCATTTCTCTCTTCATCGAGCTCTTTGAACAACTTATTCGTGATTTTCTTGTAGTATTCCACCTGGCGCTTCAGCCTATCCATGAGACTTTCACCTTCAATTTCAGTAAATGCCTCCACAGATTCGCGGGAGAATATGCCAGGGGATTTCGAGCGAACTGGAGAGTCAAGGGGACTCATCAGCATGGGTAAAGGGGAGGATGTTCGTTTCGGGATGATGATTGTTTCTTCAGTTGGTCCAATGCCATTGCAATCTATTCTAGTGTGTTTTTCTAAGAGTTTTAGATTATCCCTGTTATTGATGATGCCCCCAAATTCTAATGCATCATTGGCAGGATTGTTCGGAACAGACACAGTGTCTTTCTTGAAAGGATCAATCTCTGAGAGTTTCGTGGTTGTTGTGTTGTCCAAATCAATAGATTCCCAGCTGGTTTTTGCTGTAGGTATGTGCTCAACATCGCCATTTTCCTTTGTGTTCGCCCCTAAATAGATTAAACAAGTAAACAACCAAGAAACTTCAAGCACTATTACTTCAACACGTATAAGAATAAGCCTAGTGTGGGTATTGCTTTGATGCAGTAAAGGGATATACAAATGTAGGAATCCTCAACCCTACATGTTTAGAGACATGATCAAAGTGAGAAAATCATTATAGTGAGATATGTAAGTGACAAACTAAAATCCAAATCCTACACTCCGAAAACCCGACCATCAAATGAGGTATGGAGGGGTCTGATGTGGCAAACATAGACCACTATAAATTTTTTCATTTAAAGAAACTGATTCCAATTGATCAGAGTTTTTTTTAAAAAAAATCATTTACTACCTATTACTTCAAGAAGTAGAAGGGGTTTTAGTGAGGCATTTTTGTTGTAGTTCATTTCATTCTAAATGAATAATAATAAATTTTAATCTTCTAATTATGGACATGTATTAGTGTTAGTTCTAGTGACACTCTAATCAATCCAACAAAAAATTGAGTAACATGAGCTTACGAGTTTCTCTTGATAGTCTAGAAGGTATTAGCATGTTTCTTGATGGGAGTGCATTGTGTTGGAAGCCAGGATCAGGTGAAGCAGGAGGACCACCCGACTTCTTTGAACCAGAAACCCGATCACCTTCATCACCAGATGCAACCGGGGAACTCACTGGACTAGCACAGGATGAAAGTGAGATGTCATCCAATGAAGTGTACTCATGTAAAGCGGGACTTGCTCTTTGACGAATTTGTTGCCAGTTTGCCTCTGCAAACGTGTGCCTCATATCGCCATTAGATGTTGGAGTTTTAGGTTCGGAGTTTTCAGACATGGCATCCAAGTGCATATGATTGCTATTATTCATGTAATGAGTTGTTGGCTTTTGGATTAGCCCTGCCTGAGAAACATCATCATGCTGCTTTCTTGGTGACAAGTTGGAACCCTTTTGGGGTACATCCCTAGTTGATCTCCTTAAATCACAGGGTGAAGAAGGCATCATCTCCTCATCATCCGAAAACGGGAAATCAGACTCAGAATCCGAGTTGATCTTTACATCCGAGTATAAGGAATCATAATCAGGATTTCCCAAAAGAAATGCAACAGCAGGTGACACAGACAACCGATCTTTTCTCTTCTTTAAGCCCTCTTGACGGTTTAGGCTCCTACGATTAGGGGATTTAGGTAAAGGAATGTCAGGCTTAGAAGCAGCAGCCCCAGATGGCCTTGATTGAACCATCTTGTTTAGATTTGGCCTAGACCTCCAAGGTTTGACACAACAAGAACAAAACCTTGTACTCAAACTGGAATCCATGCTGAGGAATGGTTTCTGAAGACAATCTGATCCCAATTTACCCACTAAGATTTTGTACACTTCTTGACTCGACTCTTTCTTTGCATATGACAAGAGACATTCCTCGCACATTTCATGTGTATCTGCGAGTTTCCCATGTTTGTGACACAAAACTAGAGATGACATCTCTGATTTGTGGTCACCGCATAGCAGATGTCTATAGAAACCAGGTTTTTCTTTACCCAAAACATGGTCAAGCCTTGAGCATAAGATGCAAGGCAATTGCAACTCACAATATTGTGCAAACTTGGTTAGGAGAAAGGAAAATGCTCCATCAAGAAGAAGAAGAAACAACAACAACCACTCACAAGCTGCTGATTTTAACACAAGGGAAAATCCATGAAGGTTGCCTTCCACTTTAATGGGAAAGGATGCTTTTGCAGCCATGGATTCTACCTTGATAAATAAAAGTTAGTGTTCTTAAATTGAAACAGAGACCAACTAGGATTATCAAGGTCACAATGCAACTTATCAAACCAATCTCCAATCCTTTTGGATAAAAAATGATAGTCCCATCCCAAATTCAGACCCTACAATTAGCCAAAGAAAGACAAAATTCACAATCCGTAAGACAATACAAGCGAGCGTTGACAACATTTTTAATAATAAGAAACAAGAATGGAATGCTCAATTTAATCCCACCTTAATTAAAATCATTCAAAAAATAATAATAATAACTTAGTTCTTAATTATTAAAATAAACAACGCCCACAATGGCCAATTTACAATTTCTCAAGAAAAGTACCTTGTCGTGAAATTTCTGAACAAAATACAGGTGAAATAACTTAGAAACATGAAACCCATAACACACAAATAATTGATATTAGATGTTGTTCATGTCCATGGGTAGTTGTAAAGAAAAGAATCCAGAAATGTGCCCTAAAACCATAATAATTATGAAATAAGGATGACAAAAGAAAATTCAAGCGCATAATAGATACGATTTTGGAGAAGAAGAAGAAGAAGAAGAGATAGAGAGAAACGCTACCAGTTATGGAGCCTGAAGATGGATCGGATACGAGTGAAGTAAGAGGCGAGGGGAAGGGGGAGGGGGGAAGATTATGAGAACCGAACAAAGAATTAAAAGGAAGAATTTTTTGATGATGATGGGTGTAAGGAAGGAATGGAAAACATGTCCTTTGGCTCCCATTGAAAATTGAGTGACCGTTCAATCTCAACCAATTGTATTTTCAGCCCCTTAAATTTTTTTATATAAAAAGAAAACAAAAGGAAAGGAAAAGAAAAAAAATGATGATTTATATGGTCCAACGACACATTGCATGGCTCTAACCTTTTTTCTGGGTGTATAATGATCATGAAATGCATTTTTAGACCTAAATATTTTAAAGAGGTACTTTTAATCATAGTTTCAATTCTTTTGATATATTGTTGGAGAAAATTAAATTGGTCAAAGATAATTTTAATACAAATATATATTGGTGTTTGATGTTTATGTATTTGATCCATTGTATCTATAAGATCAAATGAAATGAATGTCTCATTATATTGGTAATTATCAACAATAACGTTATTCTTCATTTAGAATATCAAAACTAAATTCCATATATATCATATAATTGTATCATATCTTTTTATTATTTTTAGTTTATTTTGTTTCATTATGTGTAACATTAAAAGTAGAAAAGGTTGAAGTCAACTTGGGTACGTATATGTTTGGTATTTATTAATTGAGCATGAAAACCGGAGAAAATAAAATAATTATATTAAGATAAAATGCAAACCCCGCCACTCAATACAAATAAATGGACTTTCAATTAGTTAAAAGAAAATATACGCTAAATTGTAGCAAAACCAAATAAACTAAATGAAAATCTACTATAGTTTTTTTTTCAACTATGAAAGTTGAAAATTCCTTATTATTAATTTGTTAAAATAAATGTCTTCTATTAAAAGGTTTAATGTATCAATAAATACAATTAATTGTTGCAACTAGTTACTTTGATCAAAATATATTGATTTCAATGTTATAAGGTAGAATCAATGATTGCTATAATTTTTTATTATGATAGTTGAAAAAAAAATGCAACTATAGTAGAATCTCTTTATAAATATTCAATTTTGTAGAAAAAAAATATCTCAATGACTAACCTTACTTATTACAGCAAGTCTCTTTGGTAAATATATATTGATTTTGGAGTTTCAAATATAAAATATAGGAAAATTGGAATCTAATAAACCAAACTTTATATCTATTTTGATCTAACAAACCAAACTTACCTTTTTGCTAATAGCATACCATACTTAACATTATATTTTTTTCATTGAACCTCCACCACTTTCCGATCACCGAAAAAATGAAGTGGAATTTGTTGTGCTGAGGTGGACTGTTTTATAGCAAAAAAATAAAAGGAAATCGTTGATGGCTTGTGTTTGTGCTGAGGTAGAGTGTTCTGACTCACAATTTCCCTCTCCCCCTCAAAAAACTTACAGTAAAAATTAAACCCAGCCCGAACAAAAATAATCCCCCACCAAAAAAAAAATGAAAATCCTCCTTAATCTTAATAGATGTCGTACTGTTCCATTAAAGACACTGCCATCAACAATTTCCTTTTATTTTTTGGCTATAAAACAGTCCACCTCAGCACAAAAAATTTCACGTCATCTTTCCGGTGACTGGAAAGTAGTGGAGGTTCAATCAAAAAAATATAATATTAAGTATGGTATGTCATTAACAAAAAGGTAAGTTTGGTTTGTTAGATCAAAATGGATATAAAGTTTGGTTTATTAGATTCCAATTTTCCTAAAATATACCTTTTAATTACCACAATTAAAAAAATATTTCTATTATGATAGACTCTTCTATACATAGATAGTTACCGTAGAAGTCAATATTAACTAGAGATGGTTCATAAGTATGTCTTTTTCAAGATCAGAAAATAAGTAGTTAGTGTAGAATTTTTTTTTTTTAAGATTAGTTTAGAGATTAATGTAACAAGAGATTCATATTATTAATAAGTAGCCTAACTAGTGAAGCAATATTAAATAGGTAGACTTATTTTTTTCGATAGTTACTCGGGCAAAGCCCCTTTTATTCATCCAAGTCCAATAGGTAGACTTATTTAATAGCCCAAATCTCATAATGACTATCAGTATCCAACAATGATCATAATTTAGTTTAGTATACCTTTTAATGATTAGGTGTATATTTAATCTAAATTGATCTTATCTACAAACTTTTTATTTTTATTTTTATTTTTATATGATTTTATTCCAAAAAATATTTAATAAAATAATTTAGTGTTATAATTCAAGTTGTGTTTGATTGTAAGAGAGAGTCATCGAGATTAATAGAAATTAATTTGATTAATATTTTTTTCAAAAAAATAAAATTAATATCTCAAAAGTTAAGATCATATAAAAAAATAAAAAGGAAAATTTCAAATGGTAGACACGAGTTATTGTGTATTCCAAATTGTCAACACTTTTTTTAAATATTCCAAATGGAAGGCTTGGCAAATTATTCCATTTCCGTAAGCATAGTTTAAACAGCCGTTAAAAAAAATTTTAAAAAAAAGAAAACCAAAATACAAAACACTTTCACGCAGAAGAACAAAAAACTTCAGGGGCTGTCTCAGACGCCCAGACACTGCCCCTCGATTGCCGACACTATAACAAATAAACCTAATTTTCAACTTCCCGGAGTTCCGATCCGCCATTGACGAAAACTCCGTCCTCCACATCGCCGCCTCCAGTCGGTCGCAATCAACCCTAATTTCCGAGCTTCTTCCGACATCAACCGACCTTTCAAGCGGCGGAATTCCACCGGCGACCTAGCGTTTCACACGGCGGCGAAGGCCGGAAATTTGGAGAATCTCAAGGCGTTGTGTGATTGGGGGAAATACGAATCCGAAAACATCGATTCAAAACTGCTAGGGTTTGGAAACGATGAAGGTGATACGCCGTTGCATATTGCGATGATGAACAATGACAAAGAGATGGGGTTGTATTTGGTGAATCAACATCCAGAAACATGTTAATTATCAGACGAATCAGAAGATGGTTGCTCTGATGTATTTAGCAATCAAAGCTGGATTCTGGGGAATTGTGAGAAGAATGATTGAGATGATAGTTGCAGAGGGGAGAATGGGGGAAGCTGAGAGGGGTTTGTTGCATGGGAAATCAGTTGTTCATGCTGCGATTGAGGCACAACAGTACATTCATACACAGAATTCTTTGTTCGTTAATGTTTGTTTGTTTGTTCATCTTTGTTCATCTTTGATTGTCTTATTTGTTTATTTGTTACTGTTTGCTTATCTATTATTATGACAATAAAACCCAAAAAATTCTAACCTTCAACACTGGAGCTAGATGGATTACTAGAATTGAACAGGGGGACGATTTTGAGTCAATCATCCGCCCAAAAGAAAATCGGGAAATAAATTTAAGTAAAATCAAATGTGTTAACATAAACATGCATGAAATAATAAAAAACAGAGCCGCCATCAATTTTACAAAAATTGACAAAAACAAACGAAAACTCCACGATCTAAGAAACGAAAATCTGGCTCGGGGGAGCAAAGGTACAAATGTAGGAGGAATGCTCTTACATCACTAGTCGAAGCGGTCTTTACTCCATCGAGTTTTTAAAGTAGGAAAAAAACGAAGTTGTCACAAATTTTAAGAAGAGAAATTGGATTCTAATAATCCCTACTTTACAAATTGGATGGCAATAATCCCTACTTTCAATTTGTATTATGGTGGTCCATAAAAAAATAAAATTGTATTGTAGTGGTACCAAATCCATCACCACATTTTTTTTATTTTTTTCATGCCTACCCCATATTGTTTTTGTTTTTTTCGTTCCTGCCCTCAAATAGGTAATGAAGTGTAGTTGCTAAAACATTTTTTAAATTATTTTTTTGAGATTCCGAGCAATTATTATGAATTTTTAAAAGAAATAAAATTGAAAAAATCATAAAAAATAGAAAAAAATTAGAAAAAATAGGGAGAAATGCTGTAAATTCATCAAAAATCGTAGTAAAGTGTTATACAAAGTTTTGAATCAAATGCAACACAAAATCTAATGATATTTAGGGTATACTCGCAATTATGTCCCACTACAATACAATTTTTTTTTTTTGGACCACCAGAATACAAATTGAAAGTAGGGATTATTGTCATCCAATTTATAAAAGTAGGGATTATTAGAATCCAATTTCCCTTTTAAGAAATGAGCAAACATCTGCATTACATAGAAATGTTAAATAAAGAGTGTCAACGTTAGAGCCGGCGGGGAAACATAAGGACTACATTGTTATAGTCCAATGAAAATACATGAAAGGTTATTACCAACCCTTCGACCAAACCCGAACCTGTGGCTAGGATCAAGACAAGGAATCTGCGAGGAACTCGACTAACCTAATTTGTGAGGTACTCGACTAGAAAAATTTGTGCGACACCCAACCGGTCAAATCCGCGAGGAACTCAAACCCCTAACCAGTCAAATTCGTAAGGTACCCGACTAGCCAACTCAAGGAATCTACAAGGAACTATGGTGCTCCTTGTTCACGGAATCCGCGAGGCATCGAGTATGGAGGATTCTAAAAATAATTTTGTGTTTACAACAAAGTGAGCTATAATAGTAAAAAATTGTTCCGAAAAATGATCCCGAGCTCCTCTTTACAATTCACCTATGAGCAATTTGCTGTAGTTGGCAAGTCCCTCCATCATCCATGGGATCCGCAAGCATCCCTTTAGGTAGCCCTAGTTAGTTTTTGACTGGGAGTTACTTATGATTGTCTAGTTGGCTATAAACGGAAGAAACCACTCTAGCAAATCCACGGGGCATCCTGATGGTCGCTTTTGACTTGGGCTATTCTGGGACGGGATCGACGAGAAATCTACTTTTGAGCCAGTCATTTTTTATATTGGATCGGCGAGGTGCCACTGTGTTGGGATTGGATCGACGAGAGGCCCATGAGTTTGGAATACCGAGAGACCCACTTGGTTGGATCCACGAGAACCCAACTTATCGGATTCGCAAGAGTCGAATTTGCTGGATCCTTGAGATATCGTTTGCTGGATCGGGCCTAACCCTTCTTGGATCTGCGAGAGCCCAACGTTTCTGGATTGACGAGAGCCCAATGTTTCTAGATTCGCAAGGCATCCCAACGGGATCTGCGAGACATCCTTATATCGAATCTGTAAGGACCCTCATCGAGGCTGGATCCACTTGAACCTACCTTTGGTTTGAGATGCGAGTAGCCTGTATGCCCAGAATCTGTGAGGAACTCGCGGGATTGGAATTCGTGAGAACATACCCCAAGAATTTGCGAGACACCCCTAGGCCACAAGATCCACGAGACACCCTCGAGCTCAAAAATCCACGAGACACCCCTCGAGCCACAAAATCGTCGAGGACCCAACTTGGCCCAAAATCCATGGGACACCCTTGACCAGGTTTGATCGAAAGTTTACTTTGACTTGATCGGGAGTAGATTTTAATTTGATCAAGTGTGACCAAGAGTTGATTTTGACTTGAT
The DNA here is from genome assembly GCA_029582165.1 of Portulaca oleracea. NCBI lineage: Eukaryota > Viridiplantae > Streptophyta > Magnoliopsida > Caryophyllales > Portulacaceae > Portulaca > Portulaca oleracea. The sequence goes on along the minus strand of CM055869.1, from coordinate 13,610,597 downwards.
CGAGTTCAACCAATAGTTGACTTTGACTTGACTTATTTGTCGGTTGGAATTGGTGAATCGACGAGGTCCCGGTCCAATATGAAATCGACGAGGTGTTAACCTGTTTGACCAACAGTTGACTTAACTTGATCCACAAACAGAGACCGGTAAGGACCTATAGTAGGGCCGAAAAATCCATGTGGATTTTATGTTGGACCAATTCAAAATTGACATAGGTTCTAGAGTCAATGGAAAACTCTGATTATGTCCATGTCCAAGTCACACGCCACAAGATGCTCATATAGCCCAAAATCTTCGAGCAATCCAACAAGCTCAAAATCCTCAAGATGCTTATTTTTGGTGTCTACAAATGGTTATAATTATTTAAAAACAATTTTGGTAAGCAAGAAATGAAATTGACAAAGTTGTTTCTCTAATGTGTTATTAAGTTATAATTTTAATAAGACTATTAAATGTTTTGTGGATTCTTTTGAGAGTGCCATGTAAGCATCCTACATCATCGCCACACATTCGTCTTACGTATCGTCCATACGTTGCTTATACTCAACTTTTAAAACATTACTCAGATTTGAATGTCATGTTGAGGTTTAGTTCTTCTGGTTCGATCATCATGTTTTTGCTTCATCTTCTTTCTAGGTTTGTTCAAGATTTTCTTCTTGGGTTTAAGGAGATCAGTGTTTAGGTTTAACTTCCACATTTCTTAAAGGTTTCAATTTTAGATTTGAAACTTGATTTCTAGGTTGTTTTGTCCGATTAGATGCAAATTTTCTAGGATGTTGATTTCTTGGTTTGTTAAATGCCAACAAATGACTAATATACAAACCCCCTCTTCTTACTCGAGCTCTTGTTGTTGATTTCTAGGTCTGCATTGCTCAAGATATATGCACACAACAAACACTAATGACATACATTAACATCTAATAGCAACTTCACAAGTTGGACTAACTTTTAAAAGTAAAATATCATTTGAAATATACTTTTAAAAGTAGTTATAATATCTTAAAATGATAATACGAATTGGAACCACGTTGGGCTAGCCAGTGCAAGGTAATTTACTAAGACCATCTACACCGTTGAGCTAAATTTTGTCTCATTAGTCATTACTGATATAAGAGACGGTGAGCTTGAAGTGAGGTTGTGCAGAATATTTCAATGGTGAGAATGTGTGCAGAATCGCAAGGCGGGCATTGAGTCTTGCAAGTGTACTCACGAGAAGAGTTAAATGATTAACTTCTCACACACTTTTTTAATTATATTTTTTTCTTTTCTCTTGCTCCATCCCACTTATTTATCAATATAATCAAATTAAATATATTATTAAATGTGATTCTCCGCTTTCTAAGTTAATTTGAGTGAAATTTATACACGTCATTTAACACTAAGATAAATAGAAAAACAAACTTTAACTCTCCTGGTCGAAGAATCAGAGCTCCCAAATTTCGAGTTCTTAGATAAAAATGCTACTAAACTATGTAAAAGTCGCAAATTTGCCACCCGAAAAAAAATGTAATGAAACTGTCATTAATTTATGTTTAGTGTGACAAAAATGCCACTTTACCAATTGATGACTTGTTTTTGTTGGTTGTTATTTTTTACTTAAATGGGTCTTATTTAATTAACCCTTGTTCCACCATTTTCTTCTCTCTATCCTCTTCAACTCTCATCTTCATCTCTCATCTCTCACTGTCATCTTCATCATCTTCATCCAACAACCATATTCATCTCCTCTTCAATCTTCATCTTTTGTGCGTGCCTCAATTTAGGCTTTCATGTTGAGATTGTATAATAACTCACACTACTACTCTCTTCTCTTCTTTTCTATCTATGTTTACAAGCTCTCCAGAAACCTCAAAAAGCATCCACTTCACCAAATTGCAGAATCCCCAATCTACAAGCTCCTTCTCAAACAATTTCTCAAAGAAGAAGGCCTAATACTCAATTGAATTGCCCTCAAAGAGACCCAAAGTTCGTCCTATGCCGCCACTATCACCACTGTGCGTCACTCTCTAGACCAAACAACCACCGACACCCTTACCATCTCCACTCACCGAGAAACCAAACCACAAATGCAACCCAATTCACTCACCATTTTCCGCTCAAATTCGAACCAAACTGTCACCAAAAATCACACCAAAATCTCCATTACTACATCAACCAACACCAAAAAATCCACGGGATAACGCCATTAATACTGCCCCAAATCGCCACACACCACCTCACCTATCCCTTGTTTCATGCCATTGTTCTGTCGTCCAGCGCCACCATGGGCTACCACCACCTTCAGATGGTTTCACGACCATATTCGGATCTCCGACACGCAGCCACCACCCTCGCTGCCACCCGTAACCATCGTTCTCCGTTGCCCAAATTTTCTTTGTTTTCTTCTCTTCGTTGCGTGGAGTGAGAAGGGGACTAGAGATGGTGGTGCAAAACCAGAAAATGAACAAAGAAAAGGTATGAGAGGAGGAGACTAGAAGGGAGTTAGAGGGGTGGTTAGTTTTTAAGGTTTTTTTAGTTAAATACACAATTAGTAAAAATAATTAGTGAGTTAGAGGATATTTACATGCTACAATAGGTCACCCAATCATTCTAGCAGGTAAAGTGACATTTTTGTGGTGATAAACATCAATTAATGACAGTTTCATAACATTTTTTTTCTTTTTCGGGCGACAAATTTGTTGTTTTTACATAGTATCCTTCTTATCCGAGGACTCCCCAAATTCCATCTCACTTCGCGGGCTAAGTTCGTAACTACGTCCGAGTTTTGGGCCGAATATTTACAACCACCCGGATTGAACCGGGGCTATAGAGCTGCTCCAGTGCTCCCAATCTCCCATAGTCCCATGTATGCCATTACCAAATTCAGCTTCTGTGAATCGATTCCCATTTGAATTTCGATGGTGCATGAAAGATGAAACCTGGAAGTTGAATGCTTGCGTGTACACCTTCATCAAATTGTGTCTGTTTGCGTTACTTTGATCAGCTGATTTTCTATAGTTGAAGCTGAGGTCGGAAACCCATGAAGGGTTCTTACAGATTCAATGCTTTCAACATTTGGGTACCTAGAATTTTCTGTATTCGGTTTATTCGTCTGTTCTTTTTCTCCAATCATTCAATAGAATTCCTATTTTTATGGGTATGATGTTAATTGATTTTGTTGTTGTTGCAGAAATCTGGGTTTATTAGGGGTTTTTCTTCTTCACCTGGGAAGGCTAAAGGGCTTCAGATTCCTGGGGTTAAGGATATCGTAGCTGTTGCTTCTGGTAAAGGTGGAGTTGGCAAGTCCACCACTGCTGGTACTCTTCTTTCTTTGCACCCTTTTCTGTGTGATTTATAGTTGGTTGATAGGATCGAAATCAGTCCTTAGTTTCTTGGTATAGCTGGGGTTTAGGGTTTCTTGTTGCTGTGGGTTTGTTGTTTTCTTATAGTTGGATCTTCTGAAGAGTTAAATTAGTTTCTGCTGCTGCTATGGCTGCATAGTGCAAAGAACTGTTTTTTTTTTTGGATATTTTTTTGGCTGTATTTTGCATAAAAGGTTGCTGGAATTGAGTTTTCTACATCTTTCTCTAGTTCAATTAGCAGGGTGGGTGCCCAATAACTGGGGTTTGCTGTTTTATCCAACAAGAAGAGGGTATTGACAGTGAGCCAAAGACTAATGCTTATTCATTCAACTGTTTTACATAAATGGTTTCCTTCTATTGATGCGAAAAGCACCTGACCTCTATGAGAGTCTATTATTCGTTAACAATTTGGTGCCTTTACTTTACATCTTAGATGGTATTGGGATCATGGATGACATTGTGAATAGTAGATGATGAGTGTTAAGTCTATCATGGCACTAGCTTTGATTAGTTAGGGTGGAGTGGGATCGCCGTATTCATAAAATATAGTCCGATTAAAATGAATCTTAATGTGCCATGAATGATATGCTGCATCACTTCAATCCTGAAAAGCGACATTTTGGAATGTTTTGTATTGAACTATTGATGCTTCTTGATGTATGCTTTTGCAATTGCAGTAAATTTGGCTGTTGCTCTTGCCAATAAATGTCAACTTGCTGTTGGTCTTCTTGATGCTGATGTCTATGGGCCTTCTATACCTACAATGATGAAGCTTCATGGCAAGCCAGATGCAACTCCAGGTGAGGACAGTGGTTCCTAATTGACTGTGTTTGTATTATATATTGGAGATATACCTTTGAATTCTTCCTGAATTGGGGGTGGGTGAATACCCTACTGTAGCGGTTTTACCCTTGAATTTAAAATTTCAGAGAGATTGGTTCTGATTGACCCAACATTTTAAATTGTTAACTTCATACTACTCCTTTTATGCTCCGTCCTATGTACAAATATTTCGCACGCTAAAATCTGGTCTTGCTTTCCTTAGATTTAAAGATGATCCCAAAAGCGAATTATGGAGTCAAGTGCATGTCTATGGGATTACTTGTGGAAAAGGATGCACCGATTGTTTGGAGAGGGCCCATGGTAAGTATGTGCTAAGAAGAATCAACTTATATGACATATTATCATCGGACTTTGATTTTCATCGTGGCTTGACTCTAGTTTCTCAGGTCATGAATGCTCTTGAGAAAATGGCAAAAGGAGTGGAGTGGGGGAAGCTTGATGTTCTAGTCGTGGACATGCCACCAGGGACTGGTGATGCTCAGCTCACTATTTCTCAGCGCTTGCAATTATCTGGTACGTGCAAATGTTTTGCTACTGTAATTCTTATATTTTACTCCTTTTAGTAACTACTTAGGTCCTCCAAGGAGTTAATTTTTTAAAAAGAAAATCATCAATATATATTGCAAACTTCATCAGTATACATAAATTTATTAATATGTTTGACTATTGTGCTCCTTGTATGATCCGCACTAGCTTGATTGCCATTCCCCATGAAAATGATGGGCTCCGTCTTTTTTTGTAGGTGCTATAATTGTTTCTACTCCTCAAGATATTGCGCTGCTGGATGCTCGAAGAGGAGCCCACATGTTTTCTAAAGTTGATGTTCCGGTATGATTATCTGTGTATATCTTAAAGCGTGGTCTCAGTTCACTCTATATGTAAATCTACTTGATAACATTTCTTAGCAAAGGAGCAAGATATCAGATATCTCTCGAATTGTAATTCCTTAGATTTTCTTGTAGGCGAATTGGCATGTTTGAGTAATTGTTGCTTCCAACAATGAGAAGTTATGTACTCTGTCAATTCCTTTGTACACTAGAAACCTGGACCAAAATTTCCCAAACTGAATTTGATAGCCAAGTTGCCGTTGATTCTGAGATGTAGCATAATCGACCATTATTTACCGTCAGAACTATGGTAGATCATGGATATATTAATATCACTACAGAGATGTGTCCGGTGCTGAATTCCTCATTTTCAGTCTTTCATTGATCGTGTGCTTTTGGCTAGGTCTCATTAGTAAAAGGAATTTTGTTTTTTCCTACAGATATTAGGGATCATAGAGAACATGAGCTGCTTTAGGTGTCCACACTGCCACGAGTCATCTTTTATTTTTGGCGAAGGGGGAGCAAGGAGGACTGCAACTGAGCTGTCTCTTGAATATCTTGGTGATGTAAGTGACTCACATCCCTTTTCTTTTTATTCTTATATCAGGGATAAACCCAAAAGCCAAAATGCGAGTACACATAGAAGTTACTCGCATCCTTCTCGAGGCATCATTGCCATGTACTACTGATTTTTCTGTGATGTTGCATCTGAATACTTATATCTCAAGGGATGAGTGTAATGCGATACTGATCAGTTGTTTGACTTATATACAACTGAAACTTACCCTTCTAACTTCCAAATCTCATAAATGAACACTTCAACACTCACTCGGTGATATCTACCCTTCACCCTGATGTCCTTTTGTCTGATCAAATCCAGGCACCAAATTAGAAATATGCATTCTTCTATTGATTCTGAGCATGGGATTAAGGACGAGGGTTAGGGTTAGTTGTTTTGAGGTTGGGGTCAATGGTAGTGTTAGCGTTGGGGTTATTCGTTTAAGGTTGGGGTTAGGGGTTAACATTAGGGGTAGGGTGAGGGTTATGGCTAGGGCCGGGGTTTAGGGCTATGATTAGGGTCAAGGCTAAATCTATGGTTAAGTTTGAAGCGAAGGCTAGGAGTGTGACTTGGGTTAGGATGATAACCGTTAAGTATTAGGCTGGGGTTAGTTAAGGTTGGCAATACGGATAGGGGTCAGTCGAGGCTAGCTTTACATTTTAGAAACTAGAAAGCCATTTCAGAAGCAAGTTCATTGTTAGTCTTATTTCAATGGTCGTTCGTCACATGGCAATTGGCAAGACATCGCGTGACTTTTGTTCATGATTTCGCTTTCAGATACCAATAGAAGTGGAGATAAGAACGGGCTGTGACGAAGGTGTGCCTATAGTAATATCGTCGCCAGATTCAGCCAGTGCTAAAGGCTACACCGATGTTGCTAAGAAGGTTATCACAAGACTAGAGCAACTGGCAAACAACCGATTTCACCCTGAAATTTCACTCTGACTTGGGCACCATATTCATAATTTTGCAAAGGGACCTGGGACATCTGCCTCTGGTCTTTTATTTTGCCTGGAATGTTGTAATAACATGTTGATTTCCATGTCTAGCATTTTCTTTGTTTTTTGTCTACTCCTTTAATGATTCGCCCAACTGTGAGCCAATGGGGTACAACAACCACAAACTCAGGGGAAAACACATTCGAGCACCTAATACAGACCTGTGGGGTATGATATCAAAATTCCCCTTTTCTTCTCCTACATTTGCCTATCAGATTCCTAGTTCAAATGGCAGAGATGTAGTACATTCAGTTCATTAGTAATTAAGCATATTTAACATTTCAGCTGTGAGTTCAACTCTTGTTGTAGTTGTTGCACAAAAGACAAAAGCGTAATAAAAGGCAAACTTCGTGTGATTTTTATGGATGTTGCAAATAAATATTGTATTTTAGTTCTCGATCATTGCCAAACATGCGAAAAATAAGCTATAGTACGTGCAAATGTATCTCCAATTAAACGAAAAACATAAAATCCAATGGGAAAAGAGAAAAAATGAAAGTCAAGCACTCAACATGTTCTACAACATTTAACACCTTATGGCTTATACAATGCAATATATATTTATTATTTTATCATTTTTGTCTTTGTCAAATGTCAATTTGGCCATTCCTAAAAATTATTTGATTAAAATGGGTTTTTTTGGTCAAAAATATAAATTTTGGGAAAGATGAGACGGTTGTGCTCGACTCTCTTGAGTCTCCCGATTGTGTTGGGTCTGTGGATGCTTCTAGTAAAACCATAACGGACCCAATTATTGGTGTTTGGGATAGCATAAAACATGCAAACAGGTTGTCCTATAAAGATGCTCTCTTGAGTGGTTCCAAAAACAATCGGTCGCCCATTAGGGATCCGGATGCCGAATCTGACAGTTATCGTACTCATAGCATCCCGATTGAATCCTTGATGGTGTGACTGAGCATGACATAATTGCAGATCTTGAAGATTCCATCCTTGAGGCTTCAAAAGGCAGGAGTAAGAGGAAATTGAACATGTTGATGAAATCTAAGTGGCGAACATGGTCGTAGATGCAACTTCGGAAGGTTAGGATGAAGAGACGTGCGAACTTGCCGAAAAATGACAATCTTGATGACATTGAAGCTGAGATTGAACGAAGGAAGGTGATTATTGGCAAAGATATTGGTGTGCAATTCTTTGATGATCCAAACAGCTAATTTCATTGATCTTGCTTTTTTTTTGCGGTGTAATAGTTTATTTGGTTGTGGTGTTTGATTAGTCTTACAATGTTTTTTAGCAGTTTTTTAGCTTTTTAGCTATTAATAATAATCGGAAAAAAAAATGTACATTGTCTATATTTCATAATACGCCCCAAGCAGCCAAGCCTCTAAAATAACAATTATTTAAGAATTGGCGTATATGAATATCAATATGCTACAGAAAAATTATAATCGGATCATATCTGCGACGAGAATAACTGTTGGCTACCGAAGTAGGGCTAAAATATGGGAGGGGGTAAAAATTCCCCCAAAATAGTCCTGGAAATCTAAGACGCAAAGTTGCTGGGAATAGAATAAAGGTGTGCATCATTAGCCAATACCCATAAGAAGCCAATCAGAATTTGCATTTTCTTTTCCGGGTCTCCAATTTCATTCCACAGAACTAAACTTTACCAATTATTGTCATCTCTCCCTAATAATCCAACCCATCTGTCCCTATTCAATTTCTGAATGCATACCCAGTTGCTATCTCCCAAATCCTTACTACCCTCTAATGGCTTCCCCTCCCGTTCTTTCTTCCCCACAAACCCTAATAACCCTCCTCTTTACACCACTTTCCCGTCGCATTCATGCAAAACCCAGAAAAATAGGGTTCTCAATTGCAGTGGAATCGAGGTCTCTGTGCTCAACAACTCCTCCAATTCGAGGAATAATGGCTCCTTTGGGAGTTCTGGGGTGAATGTCAAGGATGCTGATATTGCAACGCTTGGAAATCTTTGCGTCGATATTGTTCTTAATGTCCCTCAGTTGCCCCCTCAACCTGCGCACGAGAGGAAAGCTTATATGGAGCGTTTGGCGGCTTCTCCTCCAGATAAGGTATGGGGGTTTTTGTTGCTCTTTCTTTGTTATGTGTTTGTAAGAATGAAATTGCTTTTCTGGAATTGTGAATGACGGTATGCTTTATTATTAAAGTTGTATTCATTGAATCAATGTGCATTTGTTGTTGAGAACTTGGTCCGCCGTGCATAATGCTATCATGCTAATGGTGCGTTTGGTTCCCAAGCTTTCCTGGGAAAGCTAATGAATTTTTCTAGGTGGACAAACTTTCCCAAGGGCCCTAGGGAATGTCTTTCCCAGGAAAGTTTTCCCATGAAACTACCAAGCACACCGTAAATGAATTGATAATGTCTTGGTGGCTTAGTTTGAGCTCATTTCATCTTGTGCAATCTGAAGCTGGTGTTGGGCATATACAAGTGCCTAGATGATGTAGATTTGAACGTGAAATGCATTGTGATGATATACTTGATTGTATGGGCTATCTTACCCTGACATCGGTACGGGTGTTTGACTTGGGTGCTTTTTTAGAAAATTTGCAGATTTTGTTTGTGATTTGAAGTGTTTCTACTCTTGTTCGGGTGTGGAAAATCTGAAGTAGGTAAAATAGCGTAAATGAGGAGTCGGAGTAGCGTCGAGTAGTTGTTCTTTGGATTGGTAACTCTTTCCAATCCAATCCAATTCAACCCAATCCAATCCAATCCAATCCAATCCAAACCTTACACAATTCCCCAAAAAAATCCTCTCTAAAAACACAATTCCCCAAACAAAACATCATAACTTATCCAATCCAATCCATCCAAACCCCATTTTATCCAATCCAAAGAACACAGGAATATATTCTCTTGATAGAGGGAGATTGGAGAGATGTTTTTACATCCTCAAGAGCTGTTGTGCTATTTGTCTCATTGCAAAGGCCAAAATTTGCTTAAGTAATTACAAAGATTAAAGACCGAAGCGACAATCTCTTCTGTGATCTTGTGACAACCCTTGTAATCTAAAATCCAAACTTTTGTGGTGCTTCTACTTCTGCTGCCATGAATAACAGAATTATTTAATGTCTTCTACCATGTGGTGTTTTCTTCGTTCAATGTCTTGTGAGATGTTAATGTGTTTGTTTTATATGTTCTGTTTAGCATACTTAATCTGCCATCCGTAATCCTTTCATTTCCGCAGTTGCGCATCTGCATGCGTTTGTTTGTGATCTTGATTTTTGTTCTGTACATAGAAATATTGGGAAGCCGGTGGCCACTGTAATACAGCTATTGCTGCAGCTAGGCTGGGACTTCGATGCACTGCAATTGGTCATGTGGGTAACGATATCTATGGACATTTTCTCTTGGATGTGCTACATGATGAAGGAATTGGGTTTGTCAAGATGAGCGATATTCCAGATTCCACGACTAATGCAAATCCATCTCACGAGACTCTTCTTTGCTGGGTTTTGGTTGGTCCTTCTCAAAAACACGATTTTCTCAGGTTCGTACAAATCCAATTTTGACAAAAGCTGGGTGTGAAGAATTAAAAAGCTATCATCTTGATATGTGTCAGTCTGTGCTTTGATAATAATCCTCATTTACCGAGTATATGTTGTTTTTAACAGCCGAGCAGATTTTAATGAAGAGCCTGCATTTAGTTGGATGAGTGGCCTTAACAATGATGTGAAGTCGGCTATCAAACAATCAAAGATTTTGGTAATCAACGGGTATGGATTCGATGAGCTGTCCCCCGGCATGATAGTATCTGCTTTGAAATATGCTGTGGATGTCGGGACCTGCATATTCTTTGATCCTGGACCAAGGGGCAAATCTCTATCTGTTGGGTCCCCTGAAGAACAAATGGCTCTAAGCAAGCTTTTGAAGATGAGCGATGTTCTCCTTCTAACTTTTGATGAGGTTTATCTCATAACTTGTATAGACTAATTCTATTTATGGTTATGTTCCAACTTACGATTTTCATATAGCTGAATGTGGATGATAGTTTCGATAGAGAAACTTGAATTGATTCTTTCTATTGTGGAACACTTTATACTTTATGCCATGTCGTTTTTGTAAGTTGTTTTTTATGCAATTTGTGTGTTAGGCTGAATCATTGACTGGCATCAGCAATCCAATATTAGCTGGGCAGGAGTTGCTTAAAAGAGGGATGCGGACCAAGTCGGTTATCATCAAAATGGGATCAAAGGGTTCAGTTCTCGTCACTTTGTCTGGAACCTCTTGTGCCCCATCATTCAAGGTAATGACTCCTATTTGGCCTCTTTTTTTTTTTAAATAATAATCTTTCTCAATTTGATCCTCAATCTTTTCTGTCAAATGGTAAATGCATAAATCATAACTACTAAACAGTATGGAATATGCATCTTCAAATCATAATACACAAGCTATCCATGATCAAGTTTTAGGTGGTAACCATCATGCATGTCAACATGTGGTGTGCTGAATGTCAAGGCTAAAGGTAAGTTTAGGTCAAAGTTAAAAAGTTGAGTGTTGAAAACATGTGAAGAATTGGTAAATTTGGGTCAAAAGTTGAAAGTATGAGAAGAATGAGTAAATTTGGGTTTGGTTGGGTAAAGTTGGTGAATAATCCACCTAAAGAACAGGGCGGGTTATCTGATCTTGACCTTTTGGAACCAATTCCCAACTTGTATGAAACTGCTCTCATAGGGGAACTTCTTAGGAAGCCAATGGGTCTGTGATGGCCTGGTTGCAAGGAACCCTAAACCCAATATTGTTTAGGGTTTATGGTTTTTTTGCCCCCAAGAATGACACAACATCTAATATATTTTCTTGAACGTTTCAGGCCAAGGTCATCGACACTGTTGGTTGCGGGGACAGTTTTGTGGCTGCCGTTGCATTTGGGTTTGTGCATGAGATGTCAGCCATTCACACACTGGCAATAGCAAACGCAGTTGGGGCAGCCACAGCCATGGGTTGTGGTGCCGGTAGAAACGTCGCCACCTTTGCAAAGACACTAGAAATCATCAAAACCGGTACCCTAAATGAGGATGACAAGGTTTGGAGGGAGCTCCTTGAAGATGAAAACGGAGAAAATGCAGAAGCAACCCGGGAGTTAACTTTGCTCTCCTCAAACCCCGTAAAAGGAGTAGATTATGTGTCCTTGGAAAGGGTGATTCCCGAATTGGCAACTAAACTTGAATCAGCAAACGCTAGGAGTAGTACCAACATAACAACCGTATAATACTCTTATTATTCATCCGGTGGGACGAGACAAACAGCAGTGATTATCGGCAATGCCGGTAAATTCCTAATTGTGGCCATTTTTTGGAGGATGCTTGATTTTTACCCAAGTCTGCCCTTTTTTTTTGAACTATACTTGATTCATAGTGCATATATATTAGTGTTGTAGATTTATCTTTATGTTGTAGCTTGTTGGCCTTTCTTTCTGTAAGGAAAGAAGTGGATTTTTGTAATACCAGATTTTCCAGAGTTTTGACTATTACTAATGTTTCTACCAATGTGGTGGAATTCTTGTTTCTTAGTATCCTACATTGTTGGTAGAAATCAATACTGAATACCAGGGTTCATGCTTTGTGGATAAGGGTCAAGGTTGATAGGTAAATATAAGTTCGAGTAAATCTGGATGATTTTTTTCAGTAAATTTGGATTAGTTTGGAAATGGGGTTAAAAAAAAACCTGAATTTAATCAACTTATATGTATTTTATCTAGCCACCATAATTTGCAACAAAGCCACCATAATTGTCAGTTAAATCTCATTTTTCTAGAATCCTCGAAACATGTTTGGCAGTGGGGAAGCAGAATTCTATGCCCAAAAAGCATTTTTTGACTTTTGTTTATAAAGAGCTTTCCTTTAGCATAAAGTGTCCCCCCCAATCTGGCACATGAAATTCCTTGAACTCTCTGGTTGTCACATTGCAACAGGAAAATTTTGTCCAACCTAAATACAAGAATTTGTCGGATTCAGAAAAATTCGGGTTTGGTTATAGAGTTTTTTTTTTTAAATTTTTACAATGATCGAATATGCAGACACAATGTTTCTTTTTTTTTTTTTACTTTTTCTACTGTCCGAGCTGATTTTGTCTCGAATTAATGCCATATGAATCGCCCGACCGAAAAGAGCAGACTTGATCAATTACTCATCTGAATTTAGACATTGTTTGAACTGCTCGACTGAAAAAGGCGGACTCAGACATCAACCACTCATTTGAATTTAGACATTGCCCGAATCTGACCGACTCAAATTTGACTTGAATCCAAATTTTTATCAAGGCAATTGTGACACTATATATGTTGAATACCTATGTGATCTAAGCTTTATTTTGGCATCATACAGCAAAAGTCAGAAACAATAGCAATAGCCAATAGTCACTTTGAGAATTATGGCCGGGGCCAATTACAAAACCTTGTAGTTTTCCATCTCCCTTCAAGTGCTTTGATAATTGACATATATATCAAGATTTGCTCACTTCACTATTTGACCAAAAGTGATCCCAATTACTAAATGACACTCCCAATTACCCCTGATTTCATCCAAGTACTCTCTTGTTCCCCCAAAAGCTAAACTAGTCTATAGAATAGAAAACACAAGATGCAAAGTTCTGCTAAGTAGAACAACTCAACATAAGTAAGAATATATACGATCATCAAAAAACATAAGCGAAAATAAGTATAAACATCAAAAGATCATCCGAAACGCATAGACATCAAAACTCTCAACTCTAAAATACTTCCAAATACTTCAAGTTGTTCGTTGTTATTTATTCTAATCCATATGAATGCCGCTAGTCATACATGTTGAAGTGAACATGCCTAGAGAGTAAAATTAAAAAGTTTATACTTCATTATTTTATTTTTTTTTCCATTGAAACCCAAATTCACGTACCTACCATGTTCTTTAGGTTGGTAAGTTAGATTTTTCCTTACCTAATCTTACCTAATCTTACCTTACCTTACCCAATTTTTTAAGAAACACTCAAATCAAAGTCATTTATCCTTACCTTTCCTTTCTCTACCTTGTCAAACTTAACTTAATTCTATTACTCTAAAGTCCAGAAAAGAAGAGCTTGTAGATTGTGCAAGGAATGCTTGGGTCTGAAGATTACAAACTAGTTGCAAAAAAAAAAAAAAAAAGGTGCCAATTTAGACAAGATGGTGAAAGGGAGTTGAGCAAGATGTTAGACTAATGTGAGTAATGAGAATTTGAGCTTGGAATTTTACTTTGCAATCTATGACTAGTTATGGGTCTTAAAGTCTTAGTTTAAGTACTATGAGTGGCTTTGAGGGCAATCATTGATTGATACCAAAAATTAAATGTTGCTATCTTGCATGAAAAACTCTCCCTTGTATGGCAATAATGACCTTATTTGCAATAAAAACATTGTAATGTTTGATTATACTCATATTACTTTGCTTTTAGGGTACCCTTTAAACTAAAATATTAAGCTTTCTTTAGATAACCAATAATATCAACCCTAAACGTTTTCAATCTTTGATTGGCTTGATGCACTATAAAATATGGTTTGTGTATGTTACAATATCTAGTAACTATTCATTGCTCCTTTTGGTTCAAACTTTTTATCCAATTTGGCCTACATAACACACAAAAAGGGCTTTTGAGAGGGCCAACAAACAATAAGCTAGCTTAGAACATAAGCTTAGCATCAAACTTATATGCTATGCTATATTGCTATGCTTCCCCTCTTCCCTAGTGGGAACACTAAAAGATATATTCTTTTCTTGGGTAATTAAAACAACAATATCTCAAAAGAGCAAGTCAAATCCCTAAAAAAAGATTACTTTTTAATTATTATTCTTTGTTCTTTTGTGCTCTGTTTAGTTAATATCAAGGGTTTATTCTATATCCCTTGGAAAGAAAACGTGTTTGAAACAGACAATTTGAGGAAATTTTCCATGCATATATTAATAAATTAAGAATCACTGCATTGCATAGACTTCTTGAGGGTACAAATGTTGAAAATTTGCATGGAATTTCTTTGTTAAGACCAATGAAAGCAATATGCATTATTTGACCTAACTAAAATAATCTCTCACTGATGAATTTGTTTAATCCAGATGAAGGGCATAGCGAACTGGCTTTGTTCTAGAAAAGCAATTGTGATCATATTTGTATTGAACTATTGATGTCAGCATGTCACCTAATTAACTAATAACTAAAAGGGATATGTACTTATAAAATTACCCAAAGAAAAGCTAACTAATTAATTTTATTGGAAATTAAAATAATTAACTATGGATGAGATGAAGAAAATTGAGGACATGGATCCTTTAGGGTGTGAAAGGGTGGCTGAGGAGGTGGTGTAGAAAGTAGACTTGATTTCATCTTCATGTTAGTGTGGGGTGACACCCATCACCCATTTATTATTTGCCAAACAAATCTCAATAAAAGACCAAATAGACATATACAACAAATCAACCAAGAAAAGGCCTTTGCTTTGTCATATAAAGCTCCATCTCATATAAAGCTCCATCCTTGAGGTTTAAACATGTTTACAAATACTACAATGCATGGCATATTTCTCTCTCTCTCTCTCTCTCTCTCTCTCTCTCTCTCTCTCTCTCTCTCTCGTTTCATGGAATTGGTGTGAAGAATATTTGTTGAGGGGAATGTTGCCCGGTTCGAAGCCATTCATTCAGCATCGGTTTGATACATGTCAATTCCCCATGGATATATGAGTGAATGAATGAATGATTTCGGACCAGGCTTCATTCCCCTCAACATCGTCTACAATGCAGCCACCATTTTCAACCTCATCAAAGCTTTATCCCCAAGGCAACAATAAATATTGTGACTGGTGAGTCTTCTCTGTTTAGTAACTAGCTTTAATTTGCTCTCACTTCTCCCCTCATTGTGTTATTACTGGGTCTTGCATTTTGCTTGTGTCCACATTTGCTTTGCTACCAAATTAGGTACGTTGGAGCATCTGCAATGGTAAGTTTCAATTCAACTCACTGCGAACGTGGCATGAAATAAGAATGGAATGAGGCCGTGTAGGACATTTCAGTGGTGAAAGTGAGACTCATCTCACGAGAATCTCGTCGTCAGTCTCAAGAGATGAGTTTGACAGCGAGTTCAATAATTATATTATTAATATTTTTTTAATCATATTTTTTTCTCTCCTCATTTTTTATCAATATAACCGAATTAATTATATTATTAAGTATAACCTATTTTCTTTTTTTAATTAATATAAGTCAAACTCATACCCACCATTAGAAAGCAAGCTAAATAAAGGGTTAGATTTTGACTCTCTTGATAGGGTTTGCAAAACTCAAACTCACCATTGCGGGTGCTCTTACAAAAGTACAAATGGGTGACAAGATGTTAGATTATACACCTGACAGTTGCTCATTAAACTAGTACTAGATTACCGTTAATTTAGAGGAGAAACTTTCTCCTGTTCACATCATTTTTTTGGCACTGTCTTGACTTAATCACCAAATCTTTGTCCTCTAACTTCAATATTTCGAAATTACTATGTTTCTCCTGTGCAAGCTATGTGAACTCGGCTAGCTTTTGGAACACCAAAAACCCCACGACAACAACAAAGAAAAAAGGATATTACTCACTTTTAGCATTGTCTTTTATTTTTCTCAGGTGTACTGCATGACTTCTATATGCCAATTTTGTTTTACATTGATAAGTCGGTCCACCTATTGATCCCCCTATCTCAGGGAAAATCCAATGACTTCTATATGACACTGCCTGTTAAATGTGACTTCTATATACCTAAATTCATCAAGTATGCCAATTTATTCTTTCTTGATTTTATTGTGGGATAGTAATGTGCTCGAGATAAGATACGGTGACCGCTTAAAAATAGAGCATAAATAGAGATGTCATTTGAAATATCCCTAGTAAAAAACACCACAAAATGCATTAGTTAACCCAAATACATATGTACGAGAAGGAAATCCAACCTAGGCACAAACTTGCAGCTTACCATACACCAAAAACTTGCCTACTTTAACCAACAAAAACCAACTAGACTTTCTTTTCACTAGTGTATCTGCTTCAAGTAGGTAGCATTTCGTACTAAGATAATTACAGAAGATTAGAAACATACTATGTTTTTTTACAAACTACACAGGCGGTTCATCGTGTTCATACTTCATACTCAGGACACTTGACATACCCATTCTTCATTTGATACATCAGTACTGCTTGCCAGTCCAATTTCGCCTCCCTGTAATTAATTTTAGGCAATAAAGAACACATAATTAGCTAGAAGACCGACTTCGATCCATTGAATTACCACTTTAATGCATAACTTACTTACCGATAAGCATCTTGAAGCTCCTTGTTAGTGGGATCGAGTTCCAGGGCTCTTTGAAATTCATCCGCTGCTCTTTCGTAATTCTGCACCAAGGCCAAAATCAAGTGCAGGTGAGGTCTGTGAACATCTAGATCGATATATACAAGTTTAATTTGACAGTCACAAGATAATTAATAAGGCAATATATAAAGCAGTAAAAAAAAAAACAGAAAGCTGAAAGTGAGAAAAAAAGTAAAGAAGTTCAAGTCTTGCATGCATACTCGCAGAAGCTGCCAGGCTATCCCGGCCCGATAATGTGCCTTGGGCCAGTCGGGCCTTATGATGATGCAATCCAATGCATCTGCGAGCGCCCTTCCTCCTTCATTCAAGCGAGCCCAACAAAGACTCCTGTTTGACAAAAGTACCGCATCTGATGGCTTCCCCTTCCCACTCATTGCCTGCATATAGATTCTCCAGTTAGTCTTATTGCAGCAATAGCGTCTATTATAGCATCATTCTGACCAAGTCAAAACTCTAACTGGATAAATATTAGTGTTCGGTAACTTAATGTTTTTGGTAGTGTTTAGTATTTCAACTTTCGACCAACTTTTCTGAAACATTAATAAAGTTGACGTTCAGCATTTGAAGGAGCATTTCATATTTTTGGGTCGAACAATACCATTTGAAAATTTTATCTTTGGATTTTATGCTAATTTACGTTAATCAGCCGCGTCAACCACTAAATTTACCACACTCTTTGTTCAAATGCTCATATGAACAGCAATCCATTAATCACTAAACTAGAACCACCATCCACTACATAAACCACTGCATGCAGTGTAAAGAGCTAATTTTGCCAAACATGACCCATAGCTTTGGAACCCCACTTAATCAAAAGCTTAAGTTAATTGTTGAAGGCCCAATAATTGATTTTATACTCTAACAATACCAACTCTCAACATATGACCTATGGTTCCACCTTCTAGGAGTCTGGTGAAATCCAAATGTAGGTAGTTTTACTCGGAGAAATCTATGTTGCTTAGTCTTGTTACAACCTAATAAAAATATAAAATTAACTTACCTCAGTATACCAGTATATTGCCTTCATATAGCGTCCTTTCTTGACAGCTTCTGCTCCGTGTTCTTTTGCCTCCAAACCCTTCTTCTCCATTTTCAATCTCCTCTACAAATTTACGTAATGCAAAACAAGTAAAGGGCTCAAGCTATACACAAAATGGGAGTCATCAAAAGTCGAGAAATTTACGCCAATTTGGTTTAGTGCAAAGGTATGAGGAATAGCATGGTAGATGGCATACCTTATGTTCAGCTTCAGGAGAATTGAAATACTCGATGACCCCAGGAATGCTCCAGTGAGGAACACATGCAATAGGGTTGGTTGCAGGAAACAGAGCCGATACATCCATAAGATTGCCTTTCATTGCAGCAGTCTCTATAGGTGGGATATCATACTGCAAAAATTGGGATTTTGATAAGAGAATTACGAATCCAAACCTCAAAAGCAAAGGGTTTTTGTGGTTATAGTTCTTTCCTTTTTTTGAGGAAATGAATATAATCTTAGTGCATTATCCGGTTCATAAAACAAATCTATGGAGAAAATACAATGAGTGTCTAGACTATATGGTCTGGATATAATCAAGTTTCGTATATCAAAGAGATGGTAGCCAAATCAATTATCATCCCCATCTATATAGTCTGGGTCCTCTTTTCATGGACAGTTTTGTATTTGCCCCTTGCCCCAAAACCTGTATAGTCCAAAGGCTTTAGGTCGAGTTGGCATATGAAAAAATTTGATGTCTAAGAAATTATGGGGTTGATGGGTCCTTGCTTGTCATGGACAATTTAGTATTTGCCCCTTGCCCCAAAACCTGGAGAGTCCAAAGGCTTTAGATCAAGTTGGCCTACAAAAATATTTAATGTCTAAGAAATTGTGGGTTTGATGGGTCCTGCTTTGCATGGACAGTTTTGTATTTTCCCCTTGCCCCAAACCTGTAGAGTCCAAAGGCTTTAGGCCAAGTTGGCTACAAAAATATTTGATGTCTAAGAAATTGTAGGGTTGATGTGCCATGTGCCATGCTTGTCATGGACAGTTTAGTATTTGCCCCTTGCCTCAAAACCTATAGAGTCCAAAGGCTTTAGGCCGAGTTGGCCTACAAAAATATTTGATGTCTAGTCTAAGAAGTTCGGTGGTTCAATTAGTTCACAACTTTTCACAACTTTGTAGGAGATGCTCAAACCACTATGAACTTTTTTTCATCACTCCAAAACATTTAAAGTCGTAGCAGCTCTTCCTTGTTGAAAACATGAAAGATAAATTATGCAATTCGATACTCACAAAGTTAGGAGCATTAGGGTCAGCACCAGCATTGAGTAAGCAAGTGATAATTTCAGATTCTCCGTCATCGGTCACCATAACCAAAGGGTTCACGCCACATGAAACCATGTTTGGATCAGCTCCATGCTACACAAGTCACAAAGCTAATAACAATTATCATCTCATTATCAACAAGAACAGTGAATGAAACAAACCCATGTCAAAGTGAATAAGAGAGAACAAAAAGACGTCGAGACTCGAGAATATACCTCAAGCAATACTCTAACACAATCCACAGACTTTGCACCAATTGCAGTGAACAGCGGTGGTAATGCACCAGATCCAGCAAAATTCGGCTGCATAAAACAAACCCACAAACATTCCTCATCCCAGAACAATAAGATTATCAATCTGCATAAATATTACATAGAGGAAAGTTGACATTAACACAACATGGCTAATTAAGCTTAATTAAGCAAGTAAACATTCCTCATCTCAGAACAATATGACCCGCGTACTTAATATTACAAAGGAAAGTTGCCAATGTAGACCACCTATATTTTCTAAGCCACCCAACTTTACCAAATCGTATCATGTCTTACCTATATTTACCCAAAGTTCCTTAACTCAAATTTTTACCCATTTCCACAAAAAAAACTACCAAAAATGTACACAATGCCTAACTTTATCCATTTCCAATGAAAACTATCAAAAATTACCAACATTTACCCAACCTTACTTTAGACAACTTTACCCTACCCACCAAAAGAACAAACCGTAAAGCGTAGTTAGGCAAGTATGCATACAAAACTAAGCACGTCACATACTGGAACTAAGAAAAGACTAAAGTCTAAAGTTAGTATTTCTCACATACATCAGCATGATTTTTAAGCAAAAACTCAACAGAGCACTTGACACCGTGTGCAGCAGCAGATTGGAGCAGGGTTCCTACAACTGCGTCTGCATTCACATCAGCTCCTTTCGAGATGAACAATTGCATCAAATCCGTTCTTCCTGCAAGATGAAAGTCACATATAAACTAGACCGTAAATGCTATGATACTCTAAAGAATTAACAAGCATTACATGAAACTCCCTAAACAAGAACATGAGCAACAGCAAAATATAATTTGATAGAGACACCTTTTTTAGTAGCAATGTGGAGTGGAGTAATTCCCTTATCATTCGCTATTTTAGGATCTGCGCCATGCTCAACTAGATAAGCAGAAATGGCATAGTCTCCATCCAAAGTAGTCCCAAACAGAGGAGTCTCTCCTGTAAGATAGCCAAATTAAAAATTAGCATATATAGAAGACAAATTTTACCGGTGACCTCACATAATAATAAGTAAAAACAACATAAACACAACACTTTTTGCATCAGGGGTTCAACACTTAACAGATGTAGATCAATAATTTTAATTGCTAGAACCCTGTGTATTTTAGGAGTGCAAATATCCCTTTCATTGCCAAGCCTAATTGGTCTACAAGTTTGTGCAGCTTAGATACCCTAAGAAACAAAATTTATGGAAAAAAAGAATATGCATGCTAGGATTTGATGCAACTACAATTCACCATTGTTTATCGCCTTATGATCAAGATATGTGTCTTGAATCAAAATGCTTGATAACAATCTTGAATAATTCATATTTTTTGTGATTTTTAATAATATTTCCTCTTGTAATTACATATAATTATCAAGGGTAAGAGTATAGCACTCACCTATATTGATAAATAATAGCCTAGTCATATCATCTATAATAGAGAATGCATTTTTTATGCATAGTTTTATATTTATGAAAAAATTAAAAAAAATTATATAGCTTATTAGTAATAAACCTCAATGTAATGAAACATACATTTGTAATGATTTAAATATGCTTGTATATAATTTTTGGAGAAATTTAACCGAGATTAAAGATAGTTAATAATCACCTTGATTCAAGAGGTTTATCACTTTCAAATCGGCAAAATCTAGTTACCAACCGTCAACATCCCTTCTAAAGTTCAAACAAGCATGCTAGGACTTATGTCACACATCAATAACAATTCCTGATACGAGTCCAAAAGTGACATAATATGGGCAACCAATATATTCAAATTTTCTTGCACTTGCTAGTAACAAACAGTTGACTGGATTCCCATGTAGGACAATCTATATATTCAAATTTTCTTGGATAGTGACAGTCACTTTATCAGTTATCACTAAATTGCAAGTAGATTCCCAAACAGAACCATATACATGAAACTAAAAAATATATATAAAGAATTTGATCATTAAAGAGCACCTGTTCCATCTTGATCATTGACATCAAGCTTGAGTTCTTCAACAAGATACTTGCACATTACGGTTTTACCTTCACCAGAAGACGCGCAGTGAAGAACACCCTTGCCATATGAATCTCCAACTTCACTCAAAACCTTGGCTATTCCCCTCCCATTGTCAAGTTCCTTGGCCAATTCTGACAATCAAAAACATGGGTTTTTCAGAAAACATATCGATATAGCATAAGAGGTTCGGATGGATGCATAATCAGAATAGCTGAAAAAGGATATTTTTTTCAGCTTAAAGGCCCTGTTCATCCACTGGGCAAACTATCCACTAGCCAACTTTACCACCTCTCACCCAATTCTATTTGTTTTCTGCTCAAACCTACCTAAACTTAACTACTTTTAAAAAAAACTCATTACCTACTTTTACCTAAACCTACCCAAACCTAAACTAGATTGTATTGGGTTAAAGCAAAATGAGTTTCCAAATCTCTTCTATTCTTCCTTCCACGGAGTTTTGCATGGAGTAATAAGGCCTCACACTATAAACAACCTAGAAGTCCACAACCCAACTTTAATCATTTCTAGTTTTGGTTAGTTTATGTAGAATTAGGTGGAAATGGCTAGTGAGTTGTTTTAGAAGTAGAAAGTTCGTAAGTTTAGCTAAGTTTTGGTAGTAAACGTAGGATAGTGTAAGAGTAGTTTACCCTTTGCAAACAACATGATCTACCTAAACCTACTCAAACATATTCAACCTACTTCACCCCAATTTCTACAACCCAACTTCTATGTACCCACCAAAAGAACGGAACCTCGTAACCAACGATTTTGACACTTGTGCCCATCAATACCAATCTCTCTTAGGCCCTGCTCTTTAAAGTGGTAAGTTACAATTTCCTAAAAACACTCAACCCAATGTCAAAATTTTAAAATATTTTTACCCCACCACTAACTTACCTACCACAAATTTTATCTTTACCTTTCATTTCCTTGCCTTACTAAACCTAACTTAATCCCACCGCACTAAATAACAGGGCCTATTCTTTAAATTAAGACCCTGTTTTGCAACTAATTTTTTGGGATGCTGGATTTGGATTGGGAGATAAAGACCCATCTGAGATCACATTAAATCAGACAAACCCATTTTCTTGTTTTGCAGCAACCATTAGCACAAAGATTTTTCATCTTTTTTACTCGGAAAAACTGACAGTAATCTTGTTTGAAATTGAGACCATCTCACTCAAAAATCAAAAGAATGATGAGATGATATAACTCCCCATCGATATAATTGTAAATTTGTAATCTTTACAGAAAATCTAAACCCTAACCAGTAACCAGGCCGACATCTTGCGATAAACCCATTATGATTATGAGACAATCATACACAAATGTAAAAGAATTAGTAAACGATAAAAATGGATGGAAAATTCAAAGAATAGGGGAATTGAATTTACTTTTAAAGAGTTCTAAGTTGCCTGCAAAAGCAGCGGTGAAAAGACGATCTTGAGTTGAACGTTCACCTGCGATGAGGTACGACATGCAAAGTTAGCTAACGACAATCGAACAGCAGACATGCAAATTACAATGCAAAAAAGAGAGGAATTTACCAGAGGAAGCCGAAGAGTAAGCCATGGTCTTTGATTTTTTTTATTTTTACAGCGCACAAAACTTTTCTGGAAAGTTTCTTTCAACCGCTAACTATATATACTGTAGAGTAGTATTGAAAAAGGAGAGGTTAATGCCGTAATCCATGCCACTAAGGTATAGTGCAATAGTGCATATTATTAACCGCCTCAAACTGAAATGAATAAATTCAACTATAGTAGAATTTTCCAATAAATAAATGAAATTCAATTTATAGACGTTCCTACGAATGATCATAGGCTGAAATGGGGAGGTTAAAAGTTTTGGTTGAGGTCATTTTGAGTTCAAACGAAGAAATCGTATTAAAAGTTGGTGTTTATACTCGGATTTTTCGAATATTTTTTTGGATTGGATAATTCGAACATGTATAAATTAATAAATATGGGTCATTATCGAGTTTGGCCAACAGAAAATTGGAAAATACTGTATTCTGTTTTTTGTCAAAACTAGGACGAAAAATTTATGAGCATACCCCATTTTTCGGAATCGAGTTAAACTGGATTTTCGGGTCAAACAACTTCTTAACAACCCCAGACTAGTTAAAAATTAAAATTAATGTATATTGATTTAAAGTGATTCGTTGTAATAAGTAATCTTATTTATTAAAATATAATTTTTTTATAAAACTCAATATTTTTAAGAATCTACTGTAATGAGAATTTTTAACAGTCATAATTAAAGAGTATAACTATGTTGATTGGATTTAATAAGGCTTCGGGGCTCGAAAAAAGAGAAAGCTAAGGGGTGATATAGGCGTCGGTCATCGGTGCTGAGAGTGGTCAGATGTAGTGTAACACCCCGAATATATGATTAAGTGTGGCTCAAAGGAATTGAAATGACTACTCATATCACCAAGGTGCACCTTCTTTTATGGTAGCTCATCTGTTGGGAACTCCTCAGTTAAGCGTGCTTGGCTGGGAGTAATCAAAGGATGTGTGACCTCCTGGGAAGTTTTCTCAGGTAGCGTGTGAGCGAGGACGAAGCACGCTGGAAAGGCTCGTGGTGATTTGTGGGGCCAGTCAAAGATTCTTGAAGCAACTATTGGTAATGTCCGCGGCCCGGGAGGGGGCCGGGGCGTTACATGTAGTTTCTATAGTTCGGGTGGAGGGTGCGGGTGATGGTGGTGGCAGTGGCAGTGGCAGTGGCGTAGGTGATGATGAGGCGAGAGGGGGAGAGGCCGACAATTGAAACAAACAAATAAATCAAATATCCATGTGGCATGTCTAGTCAACACCTACTAGGTTACTAAATTCTCTATTTTCTCACAAATTAGACCATCATCAACTTCACTTTTTTCATGATCAATTGTGCTTTTAGGCCCCTTCTTTTTGTGATTCCACACCGCACCACAACTTTCTATATTCCACCACAACCTATCACAATTCACCACAACCCACCATAATCTACCAACCCACTTACCATTATTTACACCACAACATTTCACAATCCATCACAACCTTACACATTCCACCACAACTTTCCCAACCCACCATAATTTTCAAATTTTCACTATACCACATCGCAACCAACCGTATAAAAGAACGGGCCTTATGTCATCCCTATGGGTCAATTACCCAAAGATAAATGCGGATCAAATGGACCGTGTTAAATGTAAGTGGGCTTGGTAAAACGTAACAGTTAACGCAATCTGTCCTCAAGTTTGAATGTGGAGGTCTTTCTGTTCTTGTGTGACCCAACCTGGCCCAATTATCACAGTCAGTAATCATTGTAACTCTTATGCACTGTGAGATCGTTTATATGGCTTTCATGAGAATTTACAAATAATAGTTTAGTCACCTTTTTCATGTTTAAGTTTTGTCTTTTGAATTTTGATGATGCTTGAGTAAGATAATAATGTCACTTGGTTTCAAAAAGGATATATTTACACATAAAAAAATTGAGATATATTTAATCCACATTTTTAACATGGGTCTACATATATATTTGCATTAGATCATTAAAAAAAATAAAAGTATAAGCATAAATTAGGATTAATAGAATGGTAAGATTAAGTTAGATAAATTAAGGTTGGTAAGGAAAGGAAAGGTGAGAAAAATAAAGTAAAATGACATTGGTCTGAGTGTTTTTTAGATATTCGGGTAACGTAAGTAAAGTAAGCTAAGGTAAGGTACTAAAAAAATGATAGGATAAATCTAACTTACCATTCTAATGAACATGATCTAACTTAAGAAAAATTGAAACTACATACAGTATATATGGACTTTATCCATGACTTCTTATCTAAGCTTCAATAACAACCATTGTGCATGGCTCCATGCTATTAGTGAAATTCCGTCTAGATATTTATGTTCCATTTTATCTTTAAAAATATGGATATAAAATTGTTAAAAGATGACTTTCTTTCCTTCACTTGGCTTCTTAAAAAAAAGGTGAAGTAAGAAGAGTTAGACGAAAACCATCATGAATAATGTATATACATTGATTTTGTTATCAACATGCATTTTCCTTTTAAATGAGAGAGAATATTTGGAGAAGGAGAAAATTAAAGGAGAGAATATTGGTGGTGAACATGGACGAAGCCAGGGCTAGATGTTGAGGGGGAACGATCATTAGAATATTTCTATTATATTTTAAAAAAATTATAAAATATGTTTATAGTAAAGGGAGGGGGAAAATGGATAAACATTAGCCAAAAAAAAGGGAAAGTGGAGTGTAGAAAATATTGCATCACTTGAGTCTCAAACCAACAGCCTCAGTGTTATAGTTTGAGCACCCTACCACTTGCTCTATTAACGGGGCATGTGTGCATTGTGTGAAAAGCTCTATGTCCCTGGTGGTGAAAATGGGAGCTTTTATATTAAATAAATAAACTTCTTTTATCTTATTTTTCGATGATCTAATGGATCAAGCCTAAATTTTAAATATCTTTAAGTCCAGTAACATCAAATCATATACACAAACTTAATTAGGTTGAAAATTGATCTTCCTTAGACTGATTGAAGATCAAATGGCGCCTAAACAGATGGAGGTATATTGTGATTTCCTTGATTAATCCTTACTCTTAGACACTACTATACCCAAAAAGAAGGCGAATGTGTGTTAGCTTCAACCTTAACACGGCAACCCTAGGAAGAGGCAGACAAGATATGCATGAGACAAGGAGTCCACAAAACTTGGAAATTAGGCTCCAATATATTCTTGCATGAATTGAATGAAGAATGATAGCAGTAGTATTTGTGTTGGATCTTAATTAATTAATAAAAAGCTGGATTCAAATATATTCCAGGGTGGCCTATTACATATCTCCTCAGATCCCAATGCAAAAAAAAAAGGAAAAGAAAGAGGACAATATGATAATTATGATCCTAACAGTACGTACGTTACTTTGCCTTATTTATAGCTTTGCTTTTGCTTTAGTTGCTTTGCTTTAAATCTGCATGGATCACCTTGTTGGTCTCCTCTCCAGCCCCCCATGCAGACCAAACCAAAACAAAGGAGATGATAAGATGAGGTCCTAACGAGAGAGAGAGAGAGAGAGAGAGAGAGGTATCATTTCTAAACATGTGCCTCAAAAGCATTCAATTTTACTTCCCCTTGCCTTTTCCTCCTCCCGATAAACAAATGCTTCAAAGATTTCCTATTATATCAAGCGCGCGGGAATCCTTTAATTTTCATTATTTTAGATAGACAGATAGATAGATACTAGCTACTAATGTTATGTTCTTTAAAGTTAGGTATAAACAAGTATGGAACAAGCTTGATTGTATAACAAAATAAGTGATAGCATGCTCGTGTTGATTAACATTGTCAGTGTTGATCAAAATTAACATGAGTCGTGTAACCCGTCAAAACTCAAGGAAAAGAAGAAGTTTGGAGGTAATACAACTAGTGTCAATTCAATATACATCGTGTTGGTCTTTGGATGTGACATAATTGTTTTCCAATAGTAAAATCATTTGGTATAAAGTAGGATGATTAAGGACCTCTTTAATCAAACTTTAACTATTTCGAGGCCATGAAATATTAATTAACATATAGTCAATTATCATGTTAAAGTGTCTGTTAATTATCATCAAGTGTCTTTAAGTGGGATTATGGAATGTTATATGTATGAGTGTATGACACTCCTCTCATTCTCCCATATATATAGAAGCTAAGTGTTCTAATCATTTGTAACAAGTATCAAGAAACATATATAAAACACATTTGTCTCCAATTAATGTTGGTGTACAACAATATTTTTATGGTGTGCTTGGTTCTTTTCCAGGAAAATATTTCCTAGGAAAGTTCTCCTTATGAAAGTTTTTATTGGGAAAGTTTTTCATGAGAAAAAATACTTTACGGTGTTTGGTTTACATTTGAAATCATAAGGAAGTTTGTAGAAAAGTTAATTAAAATGTCTAAATTACCCTCATTTATTTATTTATAAAATAGTTTTTAGGGGTATTTTAATTTGGGGAGTTTGATTAACATACTTCCCCTTTAATTCCCATGGGAAACAAACTTTCCCAACCCCTCCCATGGGAAAATATTGGGACCCACCACGAAACTTTCATATTCTTATTTTGTAACCAAACATGGAAAACTTTGATGAATTTGGAAAAATTTAAAAACTTTCATATTCTTATTTTGTAACCAAACATGGAAAATTTTGGTAAATTTTGGAAAATTGAAAACTTTTCCTAGGAAGGTCCCTCAACCGAACACTAGAGTAATATTTTTTACATGTATTACTGAAAATAAGTCCAAATTATACTACAAATTAAGCTAAAGTTCTATTCTTTTGAAGACTTAATTATAGTATAATGAATAGTTTTCTCTATGACTATTTAGTAATATCATTGAATGATGAATCACTTAATTTATGGACAATAATACACATCTTGTTTTAAGATGGTTAATAATTATATTGAATTGTCCATATTTCATATTTTTTTTAACTTTTAATAATATTTTGTCTAATAATTATATATATTTATCAACTATACGAGTATACTACTTATTAACAAAGTCAAAAAAATATAAATAATAGCCTAATTGTATCAATCATATTAGAAAATGCATATTTTATGCATAGTTTTGTATTTATGAAAAATATTAGTAAATAATTATTTTTGTATTGTTTATAAGTTGTAACAATCCTCAAAGTAATACTACTACTACTACAACAACAACAACAACAACAACAACAACAACCTCTCATGTGACACGTTTGAGCGCGGTCTAGGGGACCCTAAAGTAGACAGTCTTACCCCCGTGAACAAAAGTTGATGGAGAGACTAATTCTGACAGATCCACAGCAAAAACAGAGGAGAAGCTTATTACGAGAAGAAACTACGTACCAGAGTGTTGTGATTGACTCCAGACGCGATGACAAGTACCTGCACAAGACAAACAAAAAAACAAGCAAAACAATCCTCAAAGTAATGAAACCCTTATAATGATTTAAATATATTTACATTTAGTTTTATAAGTGATTTAGATGAAAGGTAAGATGGTTAACAACCATCTTGCAGCAAGATATTTATATTTTTTTCTAATAATGCATTCTCCCGCTAATTAGCATATTAAAAAAAAAGTAACATCATTCTCGGCAGGAGTTGACAGCATAATGCCATTATATAATGTCAGTAATATATTATAATATTAACAAAAGTGGTATTAATAGGTTAACCTCATAAAGACCCCCCGGCAAAAGAATACTTTCTTGGTAGACCAATTAATTAATTAATAATTTTAGAGTAATCTGCATTAATTAATAAATAGTTTCAGACTAATCTTCATTGGACTATT
Organism: Portulaca oleracea; assembly: GCA_029582165.1. Lineage (NCBI taxonomy): Eukaryota > Viridiplantae > Streptophyta > Magnoliopsida > Caryophyllales > Portulacaceae > Portulaca > Portulaca oleracea. The sequence continues at coordinate 13,581,769 of CM055869.1, read as the reverse complement.
AGAGTTGAAAGCAAGTGATGTGATTACGTGAACGTCGTGAAGAATATAGCCCACAAAGTCAAAGTAATTTCTTACTGTAGGGCCCACACGTCAATGCTGTTATTGGCTCTACAGCATCACCCGCGGTGGATTACCAAACCAGCTCTCTCCTCAAATTATTAAATAAGCTCGAATTTGATTATATTCATATATTTTATATTATTTCTTCTAATAAATAACTTAATTAAAAGTTAACTTACTTAGAAAAACTAATTAATATAAACTTTTAAAAGGATTTCAAATTAGATTTTTAATATTTTTATTTGAAGAATTTAAAAAATTGCACCTAAAAATTATAAACAGAGAAACCAAATACAATCAAATTAAAATTAGCCATTTGAATCCAAAGAAAAAGAATAATAATATAATGGATTAATGAAAATCTCATATACTTGTGAATGAATCCTAGGCTAGCTAACTGCCTTGCATTTCACAAAACGGCAACATATTGAAAACTTGAAGCAGTGTACCGAAACTATTAAAGGGATAACAATCTCGAGCTTGTGCATTATTAAAAACATAGCAAAATGTACCTGTTTATATATACATTTTGAAAAAACGATTAGTAATTCCATTAACAAAATTGGAAAACCCAAATACAATTGAGAACAAGTCAGTCACCAAAATAGAAACCTAACAGCACCTACAAAACTAAATCTAAGATAATCTACTTTTTACATCATTACAAATAATTTGAACCAACACCCTTGCCTCCCTTGAAGTATTTTCATGGAATCTTGAGTTCCTTTCATGCCAAAATATAATAAACCAAACTGGAAAAGATTAAAGCATACTAGCATTTTTTATGAGATCTGTTTAAGAGCCAACTTCTCCAATCATTCAACTCAACAACAATTGCAACCAAAGACGACAGCACTGCCGCAGCGACTTGGATAGAGAAAGGACAAGTGAAGAACAGATGATCATTTGATTCAAGATCATTACAGCATAGGTAGCAACGATTAATCCAAGAAATCCCAAAGAGTCTATCCTGAGTTGGTAATCGCCACAGTAAAAGCATCCAGAAGGTGAAGGCAAACTTAAGGATACACAATTTATGCCACACTAGTGAATGTCAAGAGACCACTTCATTATGCTACTTCAAGAATTGGTATCCTTTTTTAATAGAGTACTGTTGGCCGTTCTCTTTTAACTCAATAAAAAGTTCAAGTAGATCGTCTTTAATCCTCAACAACCGCTTCCAGTACCAACTAATATTTTGTTTGACTTCACACTCCCAAATGTTATGCTACCTAAGATACAAATGATGTACCCATTTCACCAACATTTATATATATATATATATATATATAATTTTAATAACTTTTATTTTGAGCGATTTGATAATAATAATCTGACTTTTAAAATGTACTCCAGCGGTCCCCAGCCAAAAAAATAATATTATATCTTTTTTGATACCAAATCTACCTTCATATTTTTATTTTTTTGATTTTTTTAAGTTTTCAAAGCACTGAGAAGTTACGAAGTTTAGTTACTTAAAGAATTTTTAGATTTTGTTTTTTTGAGAATTTAAACAATTTACTATATTTTTTAAGGAATAAATGGAGGAAGATCATGAAAATTAGAAAAAAAAATCGAAAAGAATTGGGACCAAGTTTGTAAATTTATTAAAAATCATAAGGAAGTGTTGTGCTAAGTTTTGGATTGAGAAAATACAAGTCCAGATCACGATATTTAGGGTATATATTCAGTGGTGCTCCAGAAAAAAAAAAGATTTTATTATTTTGGGATGGCATAAATTTTTAAAGCTAGGGCGCATTATTTTCAATTGCTCAAAATATGGATTATTACAATCCAATTTCGCTTGGATTTGCATAAATCGGCCTCTCCATGAGCGTTAGTTTACGAAAAAAGGTGTTGTTTATATCCGAATTCTCCATACGACGTGCACACATATTATCCCTAAAAAATATATTGTTATTGTTGCTGTTATAGAATCCAATTTTCCGTAGATAAATTCTACTTCCATTTCATATTAGTCGTGGTCTTTGAAAATTATACAGTCAAATATTAAAACTTTGACTATAAATTTCTGAATATATACAATGACTTGTTACATAAAATTGCTACCATTAGATTTGTTATAAAAATTCCAATCATAAAAATATAATATTATAATTCTTAATACAATATTATGTATTCAATTAAAAAATAATATTAAAAAAATAATAATCCAATATATGGTCCCTTCTTATTGGTCTTACAATCTTCAACGGCTTTTGGTCTCTTGTGAGTTGTGATTTGTGAGTACGAAAGTGAAAGTAAGAGAAAAAAAAGCTAATAACAAGACAAAATAAAATGAAAGTGGAAGAAAGAGAACTACTCCCTCTATTCCATATTTAATTGTCATAATTTTGACTTTCACGGTCTTCAATATCCCTTTTTGATTGGTAATACTCCAACCCATCGGGCCCCAGTCCAACCCACAATACTCTCCGAAAGGGTATGAGAGATGTCGTCCCCAGAATTCGAACCCTAGACACCTGGGGTAGAAGGTGGACTTCTTGCCACTCAAGCAAGAGGTGATTGGCTTTTACATGGAGGAACATATTTAGGCTCTGTTCTTTTCTGCGGTATTTTGCGGTGTGGTGTGGTGGGGTGAGGTGGAATTGTGGTGGGGTGTGGTGGAATTGTGGTAGGTTATTGGTATGTGGGGTAGGTGAGGAGAGAGAACGTAAAAAGTAGAGGAGAAGAGTGAAGAGAGAGAAGAGTGAGGAGAGAGAAAAATAATGATTTGTGGCAAATTGCGGTGAGTTGTGGCAAACTGCGGTGAACGTGGTACCGCAGTTTTCCAACCGCAGAAAAGAACATGACCTTAAATTTTTTGAATGATTAGTTTTAATGAATTAACTAGTGTCTTATTTGTCTTTTTTATATTTTTTTCCAAGTTTTATTCTCTTTTCTTATTCATTATTCGATTGAATGAGTGATATGAAATTATTTTTGTTAAACTTATAGTTTATTAAATGAAATTAATCACAACTTCCATCGATTAATATTAAATAGAATTCAAAACTTCAAATAAACTAAATTGTATATATGGTGGAGTTCATAGGTAACATTACCATCCTACATATTTCATCCCACATAAAACTTATGGCATATTAATGTTTTAAATTATATTTGTAGTTTTGTATTAGTCGAAATAATATTCAATGACTTGAATAAAATGTTCTTTTTAAAATAACTTTATATTGGTGAGTGACACATGGCAACACCACATTGATTTGGATTTTGTTTTAATATATTTAGTAGATGATAAAATTTAACAATTATAAGTAGTTTTTTTTATCAAGGATTTTACTTTTAATTTATAAGCAGTAGGGGTGGCAAAAATTCGGGTCCGGGTCTTTTTCGGATATTCGATCAAAAACCCCAAACTCGGACCCTGACCGAATTTCAATTCAGACAAAATGACCAGACCGGAACTCGAACCCGAACGATCGAATTTGATCGAATGACCGAATTTATTTTTTTTGTCAAAACTAGAAATTAACTTAATACTCCCTCCATTCCATATTAATTGACATATTTCAAGAATTTTCACATACCAATGTTAAACTAAAAAAACTAACCATATGATTAAATAACACTATTTTCCAAGGTGTTTTTTCGGATATCAAGGTGTAAGTAGTGAGAAAATGTGAGTAATAATTGCTTTTATAAATTGAAAAAGTAAAAAAGTTAACCTAGTTATTAAAGTTAAAATAATGAAATTAAGTATTGGGAAATGGAAAGTGACAATTATTTTGGAACAAAAAAAGTTAGTTTAAGTGTCAATTAATATGGAACGGAGGGAGTACTGCATTTTTTGACCAAATATGACTAGTTGACCGAATTTGATCGAATGTCCGAATATAAAATTTGAGTCTCTTTACATGAGTTATTAACACTCTCTTCATAATTGGATTCGGTCAACCCGAACCCGAATCTAAATTGTAACCAAAATTCGATCAACCCAAATTTGAACACCAAAACACGAATCCGATCCGAATTTAAATCCGGTCATGACCAAATTTTAAATTCGGTCAAGACTCTGTTCTTTTCTGCGGTATTTTGCGGTGTGGTGTGGTGTGGTGTGGTGAGGTGAAATTGTGGTAGGTTATTAGTATGTCGGGTAGGTGAAGAAAGATAATATAAAAAGTAGAGGAGAAAAGTGAGGAGAGAGAAAAGTAATGATTTGTGGTAAAGTGTGGTGAGTTGTGGCAAACTGCGGTATGCTGTGGTACCGCAGTTTGCCAACCACAGAAAAGAACAGGGCCCAAAAAGCCATGTTCGAAACCCGATTTTTCCGCTTCGATCAACTTTTTGTCACCCCTAATAAGTAGTTTTAATGCTAGGTAGCTTGAATGTTATTCCTCGTAGCAGTAACTTCAAGTACCGCAATTGACCACGCCCCCAGATTGAATGTAAATGCTTGAACAAATACTCACTCATAGCATATGTAATAGTGTTCCTATTTTTTGGAATGCAAATGATAATTTACCCTTCCACATCATCTATTATTCCTATTTTTTGGAATTTCAATCAATTTATTCTACAACAATAGGAACTCATTTCAACTTTTTCATTCTAAAATATTTATTTATGGAATATACTTTACTTTAATTATACATATTTGTCTACTTTTCTCTTTTTTATTGCCTTAATTAAATGGCAACTTTAAATTGAAAAGAAAAAAAAAGAAATTCAATGAAGAACGCTGCAGCGTTCTAAAAGTACATTCTCCACAGTTTCATTCCTTGGGTGTAGAGGAATTCCTTGGGCGTAGAGGAATGATACTCCATGCACATGTTCCCATGAAGAATTCCCACCATTGCACTTGGTCTCAGAACAGGAGCAATGCAGATCTTTAGCAATGGAATTTTGATGATGTGGATCTTCTTTCTCCTCTCCTCACACTTCCCCAAACAGTTCCAAAACTCTTCCCTATTCCAAAATGGCTTGGAATGCTTTGAAATGGGGAAAAAAAATAAGGAAGAAGATGAGATGGAGGAGAGAGAGAGAGGAGAGAGAAACTAAAAGTTCCATTGATGGAACTTTGCATTGATCTTGCTCTCAGGGTCTGTCAAATTCAATATATAGTACTCTCTTCATTCCTCAATATCTGTCACTTTATCTAATTTTTTATTTTTTATAATATCTGTCAAATTTACTTCTTATTTTTATCATTACCAATACAAGTATTTAACCAAAATAGAAATTTATCTACTCCCTCCGTCCTCAATACTGTCACTTTGATCAAATTTATGTTTTTCACAATATCTGTCACTTTATAATTCCAATGCAACATTAATCACAATTTTTTCAAATTTACTTCTTACTTTTATAATTCCCAATACAATTATATACTCCCTCCGTTCCATATTAATTGTCGTATTTGTATATTATACAGTTAAACTCCAAAAATTTTGACCAAAAATTTCTCAGTATATACTATGAAGTGCTATATAAAATTACCACCATTATATTCATAACGAAAAACACTATCATACAAGTATAATAGTGCAATTGTTAATAACATATTATATAAGAAATTATCAATCAAAGAGTGTTATTGGAGACCGTACAAGTAAAAAATTATGACAATTAATATGAAATGGAGGGAGTAACTAAAATAGAAATTTAGTTCTTACTTTTACCATTTCCAATACATTTATCATTTTCAATACTATTTTCTTAAAAACTCCTAAAACTCTAAAGTGACAATTATTAAGGAATGGAGGGAGTATTACTTTTATCATTTCCAATATAATTATCATTCTTAATACTATTTTCTTAAAATCTTCCCAAAAATCAAATGCGACAATTGTTGAGGAAAGGAAGGAGTAACAACAATGTTCTCAAATTTATTTATAATTCAACAAATTCTTCTGTTAAGTTAGGCCCTGTTCTTTTATACGGCTGGTTGCAGTATGGCGCGGTGTGATGTGATGTGGTGAAATTGTGGTGGGTGTGGTGGAATTTAGGGATGGCAATGGGGCGGGGAATCCCCGAACCCGTCGGGGCCCCGCCCCGCTCTAGGGAAAAGTCCCCGCCCCCATTGGGGATGGGGACGGGGACGATTTTCCAAAATCCGCTCGGGGACGGGGCGGGGATGGGGACAAAATTTTCCCCATCCCCGTCCCCATTTCCCCGTCGAGGTGAATTCCCTGTCCCCGTCCCCGTCCCCGTCCCCATCCCCGAATCCCCATCCCCGAAAATGTTTAAATTACCAAATAACCTTTATTCAAATTTAATATATATATATATATATATATATATATATATAGGATAATTGGATTCTAATAATCCCTACTTTCACCAATTGGATAATGGTGGATCGTACTTTCACTTTGTATTCTGGTGGTCAAAAAAAAAAAATTGGATTGTAGTAGGATATTTTCAAGGGAATCATAGATTTTGTGTTGCATTTGATTCAAAACTTAGTATAACACTTTACAATGATTTTTAATGAATTTACAACATTTTTCCCAATTTTTTCCATTTTTTACTATTTTTTACGATTTTTTTCACTTTTATTATTTTTTAAAAATCATAATAATTATTCGGAGTCTCAAAAAAATAATTTAAAAAATGTTTTATAAACTACAATTCATTAACTTTTTAGGGGTAGGAACGAAAAAAAACAAAAATAATATATGAACAAAATAAGAAGAATGTGAAGGTGGATTTGATACCACTACAATCCAATTTTATTTTTTTTTGGACCACCAGAATGCAAAGTGAAAGTTTGGTCCACCATTGTCCAATTGGTGAAAGTAGGGATTATTAGAATCCAATTATCCTATATATATATATATATATATATATATATATATATATTAATGAGAATGACAAAGTAGTAATTTTCCAATTTATTCTCACTTGTTGATGTATTATTGTTTGATTTTGATGTATTATTACTTGAGCAAGTTAAATACGTTGTATTTTGAACATGTTAAAAACCGGGTTCGATTAAAAACCGGATCCGATTAAAATCAAGTTAAATTTAGGATAGTTTTAAAAAATCCCCGTTGGGGATGGGGATGAGGCAAGAATCATTCCCCGAAGAGAGGATGGGGACGGGGATGGGATGAGTTTTGGGAGCGGGGATGGGGACGGGGTATACTCCCCCATCCCCGATCCGCCCCGTTGCCATCCCTAGTGGAATTGTGGTGTAGTGGATTATTGGTAAGTTGTGGTGAGTTTTTTTTATAAATTTAAAAATTGTATTGGTAATTGTGAAAAGTAATTGGAAAAAATGAGTTGAAATATTATATTGTGGTAAATTGAAAAAGTTGTTTAAGGTGGGTTGTGGTAAATTGTAGTGAATTGGTATGTTGTGGTGGATTTTGGCAAAGTGCGGTGGATTGTGGCACCGTAGATTGTCAGCCGTATAAAAGAACAAGGCCTTAATGCAACATGTTACATCATATATATTTAAGTAAGCTTTAGGCCATGTTCTTTTATGTGGTATTTTGCGGAATGGTGTGGTGAGATGTGATGGAATTGTGGTGTATATGGTGGAATTGTGGTGGGTTATTATTATGTGGGGTAGGTGAGGAGAGATGATGTTAAAAGTAGAGGAGAAAAGTGAGGAGAGAGAAAAGTAATAATTTGCAGTAAAATGTGGCGGGTAGTGGCAAACTGCGGTAGGCTGTGGCACCGCAATTTGCCAACCGCAAAAAAGAACAGGGCCTTAGTATGGTTCATCATTGACACCAATACATACTTAATGTAAGTTGAAAGAATATTTTTAGATAATTAAACTTATAATATACCCTTAATTCTTAGGGCCTGTTTGGAGAGACAAAAAGGAATGAGATTGGAGTGAAATGAGTTTTTATTCCTTTTTTTGTTGTTTGGTGAGTATATTATGGAATGAAGTTGTTATTCCAAAGGGTTTCCAATCCCTCCCAAATGGGGGGAATTCGATACCTCCCATAATTGGGGAGAATGGATTCTATCCATGTGGAATGGATTGCTACCTTAGACAGAGAGAAGGGGTAGAGAGAGAAAAGTTTCATCTTCATAGCTACGCCACACCACCACCTCAAGGTTGTTGCTGCCGACACACTGATCCACCACTGTAACACTACAAGGTCACTATTGTCGACCCATCAGAAACCACCAATAGATCGTGAAGGAAATCGAGCATCACTAGGGGCTTCTCCTGGCCCAACACTCGGCAGGGATCTATGGGTGGTTTAAGAAGCTCGACATCCCTGTCGACAGTGGCAACGAGGAAGCAGTTGCCGGAGGGGGGGGACCAGTGGTGATTCAGAGGAGAGGGCGGAGAAGTCGTGGATAACAGAGATATGGAGGAGGAGGGCGGCGCGTGTGGCGAGAGGGGGCTCGACGACAACCGTAAGGCATCAGACTGGGGTCCAATTGCGGCGGCGGAAGTGGGCAGCGAGTCGGTAGCTGTCGGGGTGGTGAATGTCACAATGGGGTTTGAAGTTGGAGAGGGAAAGAGTTAATACATATCTGTTCAATATTATAATCTAACAAATAAAAATTGAAAATTGGCAAAACATGTATTACAATGGTTGATTATTAAAAGTTTAAAAATTATTTATAACTAATAACAGTATCAAATTTTATCCAAAAATACCTATGATGACTCAAAAATAAAAATAAATTTGATTCTATTCCATTACTGCTCATCAAACAACTGAAATGGAATTTGAATCCATTCCAGTTTTTCTCCAAACAACTTCACTTATGAGTTCTAATTTCATTCTCAACCCCCAGGATTCTAATTCCAATCTCATTCCATTCCTGAAATATCTCCAAGCAGGCCCTTAATATTTTAGAATGTACGTACGTAAGTCTTAAAAAATTGTGTAGCAAGTCCTAAAAAGTTGTAAGAAATTGTAAGACCGTGGAGGAGAGCTTTAATAGAAAGATGTAAATATAACTCAGGACATGTTCTTTTGTGTGGCAAACTGAGTGCGATAAATGGTATGATATGACAACATTGTGGAAAGTATGGAATGGTATGGTAAGAAATGGTAAAATTTGTGGTGGGGATGATTGATATGATAGATGAGGAATGTGAAAAGTAGAGGAGAAAGTTGAGGAGAGAGAAAAGTGAGGAAAGATAAAGTTATGATTATTATAATAAAGTATGGAATGGTATAAACGAATTGTGGTAAGTGTAGAAAAATATGACAAGAACGGTGTGGAACCGCACAAAAGAACAGAGTCTCAATAGATTGTCCTCAACGATGCTAATAATTAATTATGTCAAGTTGTTTCTAACCAACCATTAAAAAGAAAGGGTGGAGTTTGATCTAAACTTCTAATGAGTTGCAAACAACTATGAATTTTAAACTTTAGACTAAATTTTGAAAAGTTCAAATTAAAGGAGATTAGTCTGATCCTTATTCATGCTATTTAAGGTTCTATTGACATCCCGTGGCAGAGCGATATTAATTAGAGATATTAAAAATTGTCTCAACCCCAATTTGTTGAATTTACTTTACAACAAATCTATCGGGACATTAACTTTACAGCGGTTTGGGTGGCAAATCAAGACCACTTTTAAAATAATGCTACTACATGGAAGAGTAGCTGTTAGGAAAATAGCAAGGTAATAGCGGAAGCGAAATAAATTGAGATGACTACGACAAAATTCAGGATAAAAAAAATAAGCGATGAGACAACACCAGATTTACGTGGGAAACCGAAGAACTTGGAGAAAAACCCACAGACGACGACAACCAGAAAAATAATTCACTATGAGAAAGGAAGAGTACAACCTGATCACTATCACAGGGTGTGATATGATCCACAACAGAGGAGATTACAGTATAAATCTCTCTTACACTCTCTCACTATCCCTCGAGATACACTGGGATAATATTGGTGAAACAAATTTTCTCTCAATATTTTCTCCATCTCTGACTCTCTATCACTCGATCACCATTCGTCGTTAGATCGACGTCGTCGTGAATTAGGTGGAGAAAACGAAACCCTATTTATAGGGTGACTAGGAGAAGAAAATTAGGTTAAACATCAATTACCCTTCCGCCCAAAATTAAAGTCCACCGCAACGAAATAGGAGACCCATGAGACTCTGGCAGTGCCTTTTGGACGCTGGTAGCGTCGAGGCTCCGTAACATGGACGCTGGTAGCATCGAGCCCTGCTGGCAGCGTCTCTCACTTTTGTCTCTCTGTGTGGGGCGCTGCGAGCGTCCATTCTGACTTGGTGGTGCCTACCATATTTGCCAATTTTTCTCTCGTTCTGGACCCCATCGAGGATCCAATGGGCCACAAAACCCAACCAACTCCACCTTGGACCACGATCCGAGTCATCGGTCCAGATAAACATTTTGATTGTCGCCATCAACACGCCCTTCCACAAGGTGTAGCCTCGCAGGGCTCTCAAGCGGTAAACATCATATACCGCTGCCTGGATGCCTGTTTGAGACCACCTGTGTTGTCGAACTGATCAAGGTTTGAGACCACCTCCGCCGTTCTTGTCATTGTAGACCCCTGTAGAATGTATAGGCTGCCTTCCTTGCTCTCTTCATCCGAACCATGGAACCCCTGAACACTTTTAGGACACCATCTTCTGTTTCGTACCTGCAACCGTTAACCTCAAAATAGTTTGCGGCACCAGTTTTGGTGCGATTATCCTTACTACCCTGCTTCTGATCTCTCAACTCTCTCCAACAGTCACTATCTACATGGCGCTTCTTGTGCACCCATTCTTCAGTATATCGTATCGCTCTCCTGATCTCCCTCTTGGGACGATCTCTTGCCATGCTCGGTTCTTCCTCCTCCTGAGGAACATCAGTCTTGATCTCAAGCTCATCAACCTGAGTTGTTTCAGGAGCTTCATCAGCGGCTTGCTCCTGACTGCAGGTTCCAGTAGCTTCACCTTGAGCCTCAACATGCTCCACCTCGAACTCAGGCTGCCTTGCTTCTCTCTCTATAGCTTTTTTGAAGTTCTCATCGCTCATCGTTACATCAACCTTCGTGTAGGGATACTCAATCACATCCCTTATTATGTGCTGAATCAGGACCGCCTTCAACTGCAGTCTCCTTGTTCCTTCGAATTTCGGAATCTTACACTTCATGACTGAAGCCATCTCCACCTTGCTCTGATACCACTTATTAGAGAAAATAGCAAGGTAATAGCGGAAGCGAAATAATAATAAATTGAAATTACGGAAATTACGATAAAATTCAGAAACAAAAATAAGCGATAAGACAACGGCAAGTTTACGTGGGAAATCGAAGAACTCAGAGAAAAACCCACGGACGATGACAATCATAAAAATAATCCACTATGATAAAGGAGGAGCACAACCCGATCACTATCACAGGGTGTGATGCGATCAACAAATCTCTCTCACTCTCAACTCACAATCTTTCTCTCTCAGGATACACTTGGAAAATATTGGTGAGACCCTTTTCTCTCTCAATATTTTCTCCCTCTCTGACTCTATCACTCAATCATCGTTCGCCGTGGTCGACGTCGCTGTTGAATTAAAGTGGAGAAACCTGAACCTTATTTATGGGGTGGCTAGGAGAAGAAACTTTGTTAAAATACAAATAACATTCAGCGTAAGAAAATAAGCCACGTAAAGAAGCTGGCAGGAGGCGCTAGTAGCGTCTTCACGTATGAGGCTTCTATCTTGGACGCTCCTCGCGTCTCGAGGCGCTTGAAACAAGTAGATACTGGTGGCGTCAAACGAGACGTTGGTGGCGTCTTCTTGCGCTGCTGGTGCCTCATAGGCGCTAGTAGCGCCTACCCAAATGTGTCGTCGATTCTTCTATCCACCGAGGATCCAATGTGCCACAAAACCCAACAGTAGCCCCTCTCTAGCTTTTTCTACTAGTTTATGTGATGATAACTTGAGGTGCCTTGACATATGGGTCTCCTAAATCTTATAATATCCTTCTTTACGGGGCTCAAAGAAAATTATAAATGTTAAACTTAATTAGACTTATCCAGCTTTATTTATATTATCTACAATTTATCCATTTATATGCACAACTATCTAATCAACCGCAACAAAAAAAAAAAGAAAGAAAAACAGGGAAATTGTCCAATAATTTCCTTATCAATCATGCACATCCAAATACACAAAAAAAAAAGAAGGCAAATCAAGTGGACTATTTAAGAGTTTACTATGAGCCTTACCATGTAGCTATGAAGAACAAAAGTCAAAAGATAATTGTCGATATTAGTAACATGTAGAAAGAATAAAAGGTAATTGTCGATATAATAATGTGCTTTCAATCAAATTTGTCAATCATACTTTGATTTAACAAAGGAAAAATAGCTCCCAAATTTGTCACCACATTGAGTACCATCTTCATAATATGTTAATTTGGCAAAGAAGGTGAGCCCACTTTGTCACAAAATTCAAATTAAATCCAAACAGAGAATTAGGCAGATGCCCAATATGTTTGTCTATAATTTTCAATGACATTGGACAGCCTACTTGAGAAATTTCCTGATCGATCGCATAAAGCTTTGTTGAAAAAGTGCACAAAAGGTGATGTTCACATGAGTTCAACTTTGTTACCAACAATCTTCACACTTTCATCTTTTAAATTCCTTAAGAATATTCAAATTTCTGTGGAAATTTGTTGGTAGTATCTTTAATAAAGATACATGCATATAATGGATAATTTGGTGTAGGAGCATGTTTTCTTGTTATGCTTTGTTTTATTTGGAATTGTAGTTAGACTTTTGTAGCTTGTTTATCAGTTTTTGGGCTTGAAATGATAAGAAAAGGTTTCTAATGAATAAATTTGCTCATCACTTTAATTAAAAAAATTAAAAATCTTGTAAGTTATAATCTTATAAATGAACTAATAAGGTTTTTTTACTCCTTGAGCTTATGGAAAAGTAGGATTTTAGCCATCAGGTTTTGGAAATTAGATCCACTCTATTCCAACTATTTTACAATTTTTCCGATGGATGACAGAATTAACTTGGAGAAGGGTGAAAAAGGTCTGAAATGACCTTAATAAAAGTATGAAAAGACACATTTGACCTTAATAAAAGTATGAAAAGACACATTTGCCCTGCAAAAAATGACCCTAATTGACAGCACCCAGCCAACCACCCCACCACTGTCGTCTCCGCCACCTTCATCCTTGCCATCTCCGCCACCTTCATTGTCGCCATCTCTAATTTCTCCAGCACTCCGTCTATCTCCTTCTGTTTACCTAGCTCCTGCTAAAGAGAAACTAACCTAGATCTCCTTCATTCTCTCTCCTCTCTCTTCTTCTTCAGACTCTCTCTCCTCCCTCTTCTTGTCTCTCTCCTCCTCCTCCTCCTCCGGCAACATAGTGTATCAACAAACCGAGCAGGACCCCATGCATCCCCAACCACATTTCGATGATCCGCCATGGAACTTGTGCTTGCAGGGCTTTTCCTTCACAATAGACCGTTCCGCCTACCCATCCAAGCAAATCACGCACTCCTCCCCGATTTCCACACTTGGCATTGCCTCAATCGCATTTCATCGCCTCCTTCGGAGACCCCTGAAACAAGCCATTCAATATCATCCATGTTCCTTCAATCCCTATTTCCCTGAGTCACATGAATCGGATAAATTTTTTGGATGGTCTCTAGGGGGTTGAATCAGCAAAGGAATCATATTGTTGATTTGGAGTTCAGAGGTGTTTCTGGGTGGCTGTTAATGACAGATTTGTTTGGTCTTGGGACTCGTAAGAAAAGAGATTGAGGGCAATTTTGCCAGGTCACAATAATTTTCCTACTATCTTCATATGAAAAGTATGGATTTAATCTTTGTCAAAAAAAGTTAGGTGGGTTATTTATTATTTAATTTAAAATTGATATAGGGTAAACCTAATTTCAAAACCTAATGACTAAAATCTTACTTTCCCATAAACTCAAAGACTAAAAGCTTAATTAATTCTCTTATAAATAGAAAAAATTTAAAGAGGAACGTATCCAATTTGTTATGAGGTAATAATGACTCAGTTGTAATAAAAACATGAGGCAATAAATAAAACAAAGTAAAACCAAAACTATACAATATAATATAGATATGGACACAAATGAAAGAGGAATTGAAACTAATGAAAATGGTGAACAAAAAGGTTGTTTTATTTTCTTTTGCACATTATTAAGACTTCATTCTTTTATGCGGTAGGTTGCGGTACAGTACCATACATCACACTTTTCTCATTTTCTCTCCTCACCTACCCAACCCATCACAACTCTGACCACAACTTGATCACTACACTTTATCACTACACTTTATCACACTTTTTCAATTTTCATCACACGGCACCATTACCACACCACACCAAACGTATAAAAGAACGCACTCTAAGTATAACTATATTTTACTGACCCCCAATCCAAAAGCAAAGGTAAGGTCATAAAGCGTATTTGGTTTGGTTTTTTTTCAACTTCTAAACATAAAAAACTAAAATTATGTCAAACACCAAAAATATGCAAAATAACTTCAAATCAAGAGCCAAAAATAGCTCTCAAAGAGTGTAGAAGCATAACCTACAATTTTGAGATTTTTGATTCTAACTTCTAAGGAGTTGGGGAAAGAATTAAATAGTTTTATAATATTGTCATAATTAACCTGGATCTTTTCCTTCTAACATCGGGTAAGCTTCTCCCACCTGCTGTATCCTATGCATATGATATTCAGATGCTCAGAGAATATCAGTCTATTATACCCCTTCAGCAACTGTACGTTGTTCGACATTCAGCTGTGTGGTCTCCTCCTGCCCTGAGAATATGGAAATTAAATTTTGATGCGGCTAAAATAGGAGATTGGGGAAGAGGTTGGGGATGTATTATTCGGAACCACGGAGGAGTAGTTAAGGCCGCTCGATCAAGGCAATTACATGGTTCCACCTTAGTTGAAATAGTTGAAGCAGAGGCGTGCCCTTTTGACTTGCAGATAGCGTGGAATGCAGGAGTTCGAAATATCATAGCTGAAGGGGATTGCCTGTCACTCGTTAGCAATCTTCAAAAAAATTCCAGTGGTCGAAATGCTTTAGGACTTTTAGCTTCAGAAATTATCCAGTTTTCAAAAGTTTTTCAATGTATTAGTTGGAACCATATTCTTAGAGCCGGTAATAAAGTGATACACTCTATGGCTCACCTCCAACCCCATGATTTGCGTGAACGAATTTGGCTGGAGAAGGGTCCTGAGGTTTGTTTAACCTTAGCCCAGGATGATATGTCTGTTTATTTACATGATAATGAATAACCTCACTTTTTGGCGAGTTTCCTCAACAAAAAAAGACATATATTTTCATAGTTATTTTTTGAGATAGTTATGGTTATTTAGGCCCGCCCTGTTCTTTTTTGCGGTATTCTACGGTATGACACGATATGGTGTGGTGAAATTGTGGCGGGTTGTGGTGTAATTGTGGCGGGTTATTGGTATGTTGTGGTGGGTTTTTTTGTATATATATATATAAATATTGTATTTTGCGGTATATATATATAATAATTTTAGTTTTATGCAAAATATATGAAATCCTTTCTTAGTATAATAAATGTGAAGAAAATAATTAAACTATACGCTCAAATTTAATTTATTGTCATGACAAATACTTAGATAAAATTTATATAAATAATTAATTATAAAGTGAACATTAATATTATATACTATTAATAATTCACAAAACATATATACTAATAATAAGAAATCATACTTATCAAAAAAATAATAATAAGAAGAAGAAATCATAAACAATTTTAATAAAAAAGCAACATATTATTAACAATAATAACCATATGAAAGAGGTACTCCCTTTGTTTGTATTTAATTGTCACTGGGGTATTTTTGTCAAAACTTTAACTATTAATATCATAATTTGTAACTATTAAACAAAATTGATATTATTAGATTCGTAATAAAAAATATTATTAAAAAATTATAATTTCATTTTTTTATAAAAATGTTTGTGAGGAATTATTGATTAAAGGTGGATCTTAAAAAGCGTCAACGGCAGATAAAAAAAGATCGGAGAGGAAAATTTATTAATGTAATATTGAAAGTAGAAGCTTTTATGAAAATATTAATCAAACACTTGAAACTGTTTCTGATTTTTAAAAGAGTTTTCGAAAATAGAGCTATCAAACACGTAATAATTTCCATAGAATGAGTTTCCTAAAACGGTTTCCAAAAATAACTTGTTTAAAAGCTAAAGTTTGGCCAAATATGCTCTAAATTGTACTCCCTCCGTTCTTTTTTATCTGTCACTTACGATTTTCAGTGCCAATTTTTAATTAATAACTTCTAATATAAATGTTTTTTAAAAAAATATAATATTATACTTTTCTAATAGTATTTTTTATTACGAATCTAATGACATCAATTTCGTATGATAAATCATTATACAAATTAAAATATTAACGGACAAAGTTTTTGGCACAATTTTCAAGGTGACCGATAAAAACAAACAGAATGAGTATAAATTATTATTGTATCTTCAATGGATAATTGGATTATAATAATCCCTACTTTCACCAATTGGACAATGGTGGACCGTACTTTCACTTTGTATTCTGGTGGTAAAAAAAAAAAATTGGATTGTAGTGGTACCAAATCTACCTCCACATTCTTCTTATTTTTTCATTCCTACATTATATTTTTTTTGTTTTTTTCGTTCCTGCCCCTAGAAAGTTAATGAATTGTAGTTTCTAAAACATTTTTTAAATTATTTTTTTGAGACTCCGAATAATTATTATGATTTTTTAAAAATAATAAAAGTGAAAAAATCGTAAAAAATAGTAAAAAATGAAAAAAAATTGGGAGAAACACTGTAAATTCATTAAAAATCATTGTAAGGTGTTATACTAAGTTTTTTGACTCAAATGCAATACAAAATCTATGATTCCCTCGAAAATGTCCCACTACAATTCAATTTTTTTTTGAACCACTAGAATACAAAGTGAAAGTACGGTCCACCATTGTCCAATTTGTGAAAGTAGTGATTATTAGAATCCATTTATCCTATCTTCAATTCTACTTGCCAACAGTTACACAGATCACAAGGTTAAAAAGCAACTACTTGTTCATTTTCTTTGTATCATATACTTTTTGTTGAACATTATCTCGCCCCTTTGATATCTATAATTGGTTAATATTTAAGTATCGATCTTTACTCTCTCGATAATCGAGAAAAAAAGGCCCAGTTTTTTTTTCTGCGGTTGGTAAACTGCGGCACCACAGAATGCCGCGGTTTGCCACAACTCACCACACTTTACCACAAATCATTATTTTTTTCTCTCCTCACTTTTCTCCACACCATACCGCAAAAATACCGCAGAAAAGAACAGAGTTTGATTGTTGCTTTTTTTATTGTTGAAGACACTTCTTTTTTATTATATAGATTAGAGATAAAACTTAAAAAGTAAGTACAATAACGTTACCATTCAATCTACAACTAGTAATAACGAAGAAATAAAATGAATGATAATTGCCTCTAAAATATCATACAAAAACAATTCAAAACACAACAAAGAGGCAACTATTACTAAAAAAAACTTAGTCAAATTACACATAATTGTTTTCAAAATGTCAAAAAAAAATTCACTACCTTTTCCAATTACTTCCTCAAATTTTTTTCCAATAACACTCTTCACAACTACTGTAACTAATTATTGAAGACACCTAATCATGGAAAACAAGTCGATCAAAAAAATGATCACAAGGGCATGGGGCATATGAAAATTATTAGGTATTGACCCAAATAAAAACAAGATTAATAAGAGGATAGCAAAACGACATGTAATTATTCAATTCTAAGTCAAGTGCCTCCACACCACACAAGAAAGTTTCATGCCTTCACAGCAGGCAAACCTAGTGCTCTCCATTATAATAATCTTCTCACCTTAATAATTCCAACTAATAAGTCAATCAATCAACTTGCCCATTTTTTTTAATCTTTATTTATTACTCCCAGTGTTCCATATCAATTGTTACTTATTGAATATCATGGTCTTTAATGTCACTTTTTAATTAATACTATATTCATTTTTTTTTCTGTATAGTGTTAATCTTTACTAAATAATTTCTAATATAAATTTTTTATAAAAAAAATAATATTATACTTTTTAATAGTATTTTTTACTACGAATCTAATGATATCAATTTTATATGATTAGTCATTATACAAATTAAAATATTAATGATCAAAGTTTTTGACACAATTTCCTAGGTGACAGATAAATAAAAACGGAGGGAGTAACTTCTTGTATAATATTTTACTAATAATTGTAATATTATACTTTTATGATAGTATTTCTCGTTACGAATATAATGATAATAATTTCATATAACAAGTCATTCTATATATTGATAAATTTATAGTTAAAGTTTTTAAAATTTGACTGCACAATTTAGAAAGACGACAATCAATATGGAACGGAGGAAGTTTCAATAAGGCTCTGTTCTTTTCTGCGGTTGGCAAACTGCGGTGACACAACCTACCGCAGTTTGCCACAATCCGCCACAAAATACCATTCTACCACAATTCACCACAACTCACCACAAATTACTTTTTCACAATTACCAATACAATATTTATATATACAAAAAATTCACCACAACATACCAATAACCCGCCACAATTTAACCATACCATACCGCATAAAAAGACAGGGTCTAAGTGAATTTAATAATGATGTTTAGTACTTTGCTAATGCCACCTAGTTTATTACAAGCATTATTAGGGGGGGAAACCATAAAGAAAAAGGGTGGAAAACAAAGGTCTTTGCTTGGGACCCACCTGAAAATCTGTAAAACAGACCCTGCAGTCTCTTTTGCCTCTTGCTCAACACCTTATTCCTCTCTCTCTTTCTCTCTCTAGAATTTTTGCCAAGCCTCATGATTATTGCTCCCTTTATGATTTGATTTTTCCTTTTATTTGTTGGGAATTAAGTAATGGCAGCTAAAGATGAGAAATTTCTGCTCTTTAAGCAGTGTGAACTGTGATGAAGTAAGTGCAAAGTCCTCCCATTCAGACCTTCCTGTTTCCAAGATTGGAGTTATGATGGTGGATGGAGAATCTAGGGGTTTTTTTTTGAGTGTTTGAAGAGCCCCAAGTCTTGCCCACTTTAGCAAAGGTCTGTTCTTTTCTTTTTCTCATTCACTCTCATTTGACTTGTTTCTTTCTCTGTCAATCTATGTATCCATCTTCATTTCCAGCATGAAAATTCCATGTTTTTAGTTGAATCTCATTCTGGGTCACCCTCATGTTGATTTTTAAGACTGCCCATTTGAATCTACCCTTCTGGGTGTTGTCCCATCCATTTGGGTTGTTGAAATTCTTATAAAAGATTGAATAATTTTTGGTCTTACTGTGTGCTTGAAATTCTGTCACAGTGCTGTGATTTTGTGAATTGAGGAGGGTTCTGTGTTGCTTGTGGTTGAATCTTTTTTCTGGGGTTAGATTCTTAGGGTTGATTTTGGTTGTTTTCAGTCTCTTACAATGGAAGGGGTTGAGGAAGTTAACAAAGCTGCTGTTGAGACTTGCCATAGAGTGTTAAGCATCATATCTCAACCTCAACAACAAACCCAGATTAGGAATTTAGCAAATGAGACTGAACAAGCTGTGACTAAGTTAAAGAGAGTTGTGTCCCTACTTGGTAATGGTAATGGCAATGGACTAGGCCATGCTAGGGCTAGGATTGTGAAGGGAAACAGGATAGACCCTTTTGCCCAAAGCATTTTCTTAGAGAGCACTACCATTAGCAGTCCAAATGGTGATCAGAGCCAACCAGGGAAGGCTCTTCAGCTGCTCAAAACCAACTTAAATGAGTGCCCAGTTCAACAAGAGAATGGCTCTACAACTGGTAAAAGTTGCTTGTCTTTAGGAGGAGATAATTTGTCCCTTGAACTCAGCTCCTCAAGTGGGAAAACCTCTCTTCAACTGCCTCATCCAACTGCAGCAACAGCAGCACATTATCAGTTTCTTCAGCAACAACAACTCCACCAGCAGAAGCTTCAGTTCCAACAACGAGCTGAGATGTTGTATCGTAGGAGCAACAGTAGCCCGATTAGTCTCAATTTCGACAGCTCTAATTGTTCCCCAGCAATGTCGATGTCAATGTCAATGTCAGCCACCCGATCGTTTATCTCTTCGTTGAGTATCGATGGAAGTGTGGCTAATTTAGGGGGGAATAATGGGTTTAGTGTGATTGGGGCGAGTCACTTGTCGGACCAGAACTCGAGCCAAAATAGGAAGAGGTGTTCGGGGAGGGGCGAAGATGGAAGTGTTAAGTGCAGTAGCAGCGGAAGATGCCATTGCTCCAAAAAGAGGTTAATTAAACTCAACCTCATTTGAATCACTTGGTATTAGTTTTGTTTAGTGTTTTACATGTGGATTATTGTGGTTTCTTAATGTGTGCATTTGATCTTGATATAGGAAACATAGGGTGAAGAGATCAATCAAGGTTCCGGCTATCAGTAATAAGCTGGCTGATATCCCTCCGGATGAGTACTCGTGGAGAAAATACGGGCAAAAGCCGATCAAGGGCTCGCCTCACCCTAGGTATATTCATGTTCCGTGCTCAAATTCAAATCCAATACCCCAAAAATCCCGTTTAATTGCTGAGATTTCTCGGTTCCTTGAATTATGCTTGATAATGTGAAAAGTGCAACAAAAGCTCTCAAATTGTGGATTTTCAATGCAAGATTCCATTTGCAGTTGAACTTTTTCAGTCACCTCTCTGTCTTCGTGCTAATTCTTTGATGAATAAACAGAAAGCCTGATAATACTCACCTTGGTTACAGAAAGTTTCAAACTTTATTCTGAAATAAACTTTTGCATCTCCTTAAGTTAGGGGTTTGAACCTTGAAGGATATCTGGTTGATTTAGAACTAGTTCTTTTAGCTGCTCCTTCAACTGTATTATTTTACTTTGCTAGATTCTCCCATCAACCTGAGCGACTAAAAAAAAGACCGGAACTTTTACTTCCAACTTGGTCACTATAATCCAGTGTTTCTAAACTTGCTTCGATTTGTTTCTGCTTTCGACATTTCTATTTAAGTTAGCCGTCGCTCTATCTATATATATAGATATAATCGTGCCCTGTTCATTAGTAATGAGCCTCAAACAGATCCTATGTTGGAAACACAAGTTCTTAGTTTAATAATTGTGCAGGGGTTATTACAAGTGTAGCAGCATAAGAGGGTGCCCTGCAAGGAAGCATGTTGAGAGGTGCCTAGAAGATCCTTCGATGCTCATCGTGACATACGAAGGTGAGCACAATCACGCCCGTGTACCATCACAATCCGCAAACTCGTGACTTGGCAACAAATGACAACAAGGCAAACTACTACTGCCTGTGAGAACTCATTGAATTCCTAGCATTTCGAGCATCATCAATGTGGACAACATACAGTTGAAATTGCTCCTGTACATAGCATCGTTTAGGGGTAGTTTCTTAGTGTTTTGGGAGCATTTTTTTGGGGGGTTTACAAGAGCAGATATTGACCATTGTGGTTGGGAGAAAATCCGAAAATGGGTAGAACTTCTCGTGGGATGGCACGGCCCAAAAAAGTTGCTAAAATTGAGGCTTAAATGTGTAAAAATCTCCTCCATGGATGGATCTTTTGTGATGTTGAAGAATGTTGCAGTTGGAAGGTGTTTTGTATTGGTTAACTGTTAGCATGAGAAAACTTGATCTTGCTCTCTTCATGCATATCCTTTTTTACTGCTTCATTTTTTTTTGTCAGTTTTTATCCATACAAGCATTTCTGCTCATAAAAAGACTGATTTCAAAAGACATTGGGGCTCAAGTAGTAATGATGAACATTTCCTTGCAAAATGTTATGATGAAGATATGGTGTTATTAGTTAAGATATGGTCTAATGGTAGGATCATGATTGTTTTGTAAAGTAAAATTCTTGTCAAGGCATCATATATAGAAGGCTGATGTTGTCAGAATTAAATAGTGTGAAGGTTGGACTTTTGAGTTGAGTGATGGGGCATGGCAATGTTTTACTGTTTTCGAATCTTATTCCTATCTGTTTTTTGACTTTTTGTGAACGGGCTTGTCTCTTCTCAAATTTTATTAATTTTTCTGCATCTTTATTTGTAACCTTTATTGTTGGTCCATCTTCACCCAATCATGGAGTATTAGTTCAAGTCCTCGTTCTTTAGTTTCTGTTCTTTAGATTGGATAAAATGAGATTTTGATGGGTTGAATTGGATATATCATGATGCCTTTTTGGGGGAATTGTGTTTTTAGGGAGAATTTCTTTTTGGAAAACTGTGTAAGGTTTGAATTGGATTTGATTTGATTTGATTGAAAAGAGTTGTCAAACCAAAGAACAGGATCATGTGTTTTACGTGGGTGTTAGTTTAACTAGTAAAGTCCGTATGCTATCACCAAGCTTACTGTCTATATCGACCTTTGTATTTGGTTCATAATCTTACAAGATTTTCTGTAATATTCTCTGTTGCACTTTGCATCTTGTTTATTTCTTACAAGATTTTCTGTAATATAATAGGCTGCACTTTGCATCGAAGTAGGACTGCCTACTTTTATATCTCTTAAACTCAGTTAATACAAGATCCACTCCAAGGGTTATTTGTTAACCCTTTGTTGTTGATGCAAAGTACATAGTTATAAATAGACCTGCCAATTCGGGTGACTAGATTAATTATGGGTTAGGTTTATTTTACATTGCAGTAAATATGGTGTGGGT
Organism: Portulaca oleracea; assembly: GCA_029582165.1. Lineage (NCBI taxonomy): Eukaryota > Viridiplantae > Streptophyta > Magnoliopsida > Caryophyllales > Portulacaceae > Portulaca > Portulaca oleracea. Next base: position 13,559,039 of record CM055869.1, on the reverse strand, counting down.
TGCAGTTTGAGTTTGGGTAAATATGGATGATGGATCAAGTGGATTTTGATTTTGGAGGATCCTTGTTCTTTTATGAAGTAAGGTTTTACTTACCCTATCTCTAAATGGTCTCACTTGTTCAATATATATGAATAAATCAACGCATACTCATCACAATAAGTCAAAAAACTTAATTTAGAGAAATAATATTTAATTAAATTGTATTTTAAATCTAATGATCAGAATTACAAGCCAAAATAATTGTTGCATATAAATTTCAATTGTGTTTGGTCAATTTATTTAGAATATTGAACAGTAGTATTGTTAAATTTAACATATAAGTGTGTTCTTTGGTTAGTTTAAGTTCAGGTTAGATTGTTTGGTCAGAGACCAGAATTTTTTGAAAAGATTTAAATCATATTTTTGAGTCGGGTTAAATTCTACGAGGTCTAATTGCCAGCCTTGTTGTGGTGACCCTCAATTCCTTGGTTATAGCCCACCCCAAGCAATTGGTAGACGGTTGTTGGGCTCAAATAATTCATTTCATGTTTGAAAATTTGGATCCAAGTTTCCCATTTGAATGAGACGTGCTTACGAGGCGTTGTACTATCGCGTTGACATCGATAGTACAGACTACTCTTAGGTTTATTAAACTAACGCTCCCTTCAAAAATCAAAATAACACTTTTTCCAGTTTTTGTCAATTACGGTAACTATGGTAATTCTCGCGATGTGTATCGTACATGTGGCATGATCGAATCTCATACGTCGATTTTATTTATTTTCAAAAATATTAAATTTTGATTTTTAAATTGTAAAAATTATGTACAATTAATTAAAAGTTAATTTTTTCAAGGACTTATTTGTTAACTATGAACTAATCTATAAAATCCTATTTCAATAATTTTATGTTATTTATTTTCTAGAGTAATTTTATAATAGTTATTAATCCAATCTTATAAAAATATTATTTTTATGGATTAAACTATCATTTGAATTTATTTTATTTCATGACCATAACGATTATGGATAAATACTTTAATTTTATTTTTCATCTCAAGAAGGATGCTTGTTTTTTTGAAAAAAAAATGTTACGACAACAATTACGTGACAATTCTATTTTGTTATTATTTTTCATTATATATTACGTGGATATTAACCTCTTATTCAACTTTTTAATATATACTTATTCCAATTTCTTACTCTTATTTTGGTAGCTTGCATATAATTTGAATTTTTTATTGTCAAAAGTATATATAGTAGTTTCAATCGAAAAAATTTATTTTCTAAGATAGTTATTAAAAAAAATACGAAACAATTTTTTTCATGAAAAAATTTTATTTTAGTATCTATTATTATATTTTATTTCTAAGGTTCTAGTGATAATATTATAATAGTAAATTAATGAAAGGAAAAATGAAAATTGCTCTAGTTTTGTATTAGATATTTGTATAATTTATGTAGGTATGACCTTATGTATTTGTTTTTGTTTTTTGAAAAATTTAAAATGTTCTAATTTTGTATGCATTAAATATTGGTAACTTATGAATGACTTTAGGTATTTCTTTTTCATTTTTATTAATATTATACTTATGTTCTAAATTATTTATTTTAGGTTTAGATTTTCCTTAGGAGTTAGGAGCTTGTGTTTTAATATATTTAATAGATTATGATGGATACCGGATGAAAAGATTGAAACAAATTCACCAACCTCCATTATTTCCGGTGACCTTTCGCCGGAGATACAACTACTGCGAGGAATATTACCGTGGCCAAGTCTCCCTCACTCGGATGCAATCCCCAAACCAGCCACTCCCGATTTGCTACCCTCGCCGCCATCCAAAACCGATTGTGGAAAAAAACGAAATGAAATCGCACTCTGCATGGCAGGTGTTTGAGAACATCGTTGTTCTCCGGCACTGCTGGTGACATCCGGTCGTTCGGAAATTGGTATTGAAAAACTGGTCGGCAATAGCGGTGAGTAAGGGTGTCCAAAACCGATTGTAGGAGGCAAAATTTTGTCAGCAAATCAGAAAATGACACACGAAAAATAAATTAATTTTATTCGGCCAATTATTATCCGCCACGTGTTAAATCAATTACGGCGGCCCATTTAATTAAATTTTAAATGGAAATGTATCATGGCCAATAATATCGTGACACGTGTCAATTATGATGTAGAAAATAGTAATTATTTTTTTATTTAAAATAAATGGATAATTAATTAATTTTGGCCCAAGCCCAAAGCCGACTCAAACCCTAGGCAACCCTAGGCCTCCAGAGCTTACAAATAGAGGTTCTCTCTCTCATTTTCAACACACACTGTAGTCTACCCCTGACGACATTCGGCATTCTGCACTCCAGAGGCTTCAGAAGATCAAACTGCCGGCAGTCTCTAGCTACCAAGCGCCAAGGATCGAAGTCTGCAAAAGCTCAAGATCGAGTCTTCAAGCCTCTACTGCGTCAAGATCAAGAACTGCTTCAGAGTTCTTTAGCAAGACCTGCAAAGCCTTCAGAAGATCGAACTACAGACGCTCTCCAGCTACCAAGCACCAAGGACCAACGTTGGCTAGTTCAACAACTTCTGTCCTTCACATCAAAAGACTGCAGTCGTCTTCTTCGTTTGGTTCATCGATCAAGATTAAGCACTAAGCCCTCACATCCAAGAACCAGGAGAACTACAACTAACAGTCAACCTTCAGACGGTTAAACTTCGAGCAGACTCCAGCTACCAAGCACTAAGGGGATCGACGCTCAAGACCTTCAACTCAAGAACCGCTACAAGAGTTCTTCAGCTAGACTTGCATTTAAGATCGAGATCAAGCGTCTGCGCCCTCGGCTCACCCAAATTTCAGAAGATCGAATCAGAGGACTACTTTATTGTATTTAATACAGAGATTGTACCCGCTTACATTCAAATATTAATACAAATTAATTTATTCCTCATATATCTTGTCTTTATTTATTTCAGGCTCGAAATTTGTGTTTACACCGGTTAAGTGCAATTTCGGTTAATCGTATATGCGGTTAACCGCATTTGTGGTTTATGAATTTTATAAACCTATACCTAAACTGCTTTATGCGGTTAACCGCCTTTGGAAACTAGAAACTGAAACCAAATTGATAACATGGTTAACCGCTTTTCGGGTTCGGTTTGCAGTTAACCGCCGGTTCCTAAAAATTTTAAGTAGCAAGTAAGGAAGAAAAATTAACATTTTCCTTTCAAATTTTACACCTAATTTAATCAAGATTAGTTAACCGTGGTTAACCGTTTCACAAAAATGCAAAACCAAAACCTAAACTGTTTATACCGATTTGGTTAAACCTAAACAACAATTTTCAAAAATCCAAATGGTTAACCGCTTTTACCAGTTTGGTTTTTGGGGTTTGGTTTTTGTTGGGACACCCCTAGCGGTGAGAAGTCGTGCTGCGTCAAACAGCGGAGGCGATTACCAGGGGCATCGTCAATTGTGGAAGGCATAAGGGTTTTGAAACTTAAATTCCAAGGTATGCTGTATACAATACCGAAATATTGCAAAAATAATTAGTGAAAGACACATGGTTGAATGGGTAGGGATTTGTTTATTATAAATTAGGTTGCAAGTTCAAATCTCATAGCTTTAACCTTTTCCAGAATTTGAAAATAAATAAAATCGATGCATGAGATTTGATCATGCCACATGTACGGTACACATCGCGGGAATTACCGTAATTACCATAATTGCCAAAAGGTGGAAATCGCTATACATGCTTCCTTAATATTATATTGGGTAAAATAAAGGGATGTATTGTGTCTGTTCCTAAATGAATACTAATTTGACTAAATTTTGATCCTTGATTACTTGTAAATTATAATGAGTTATAGGTCCTGTTCTTTTCTGCGGTTGGCAAACTGCGGTGTCACAGCCTACCGCAGTTTGCCACAACCCATCACAAAATACCATTCTACCACAATTCACCACAATACTTTTTCACAATTACCAATACAATATTTATATATATATATATATATACAAAAAACTCACCACAACATACCAATAACCCGCCACAATTACACCACAATTAATCCGCCACAATTTCACCATGCCATACCGCAAAATACCGCATAAAAGATCAGGGCCTATATAAAATCACCACCGTTAGATAGAAATTGTATCAAAAACTATAATGATGTTAATTTTATATTATAACTCATTATAATTTGTAAGTAATGAACGGTCAAAGTTTGGTCAAATCAACACTTATTTACGAACGATGGTAGTAAGGTGTAGCAGTATTATCTTCAATTTTTACAAATTAAAGGAATGGTATAATTGTAGATAAACTAATTGATTGAAAATTTAATCCTTATTAAAATTTCACCCAATGTTGTGGCAGAGAGCAAAGAAAGATTACCTTGCATATGGAGATTAAAACTCGAAGTGGTTCCACCAGAAGGTCTCGGCAAGACGGAGGACTAACACTATTCATCAAATCCAAGACACCTCTGGCACCACATATTCCACCCTAGAGGAGCTGGAAAATGCGTTTGTTGAGTTCTTTGCAACTCTCTTTCAGACAGAAGGATGCTCCCAGCTCGAGAATATTATACCCTCATCCCCATGAAGTTACGGTGAAATGAATGGAACCCTCTTGCAGAGTACACAAAGAAGAGATTAAGGAAGCGTATTTCAAATGCACGGGAAATCTCGAGCCCAGACGGATTCAACCCTTATTTCTACCAACGCTTGAACATAATAGGAGACGACGTAACAAAGGAAATCCTACACATGCTGAGCAGGAGAATATCGCGAGAACTAAATCACACCCACATTGTTACGGTGCCTAAAATTAAGCACCCAAATACAAATGATGGACTACGGACCCATAAGCCTAGCAAATGTCCCGGTAAAGATTGCCACAAAGATTTGCCAACCGCCTAAAGCTAATCCTTAGGACATCATATCGGAGAACCAAAGTGCATTCATAAAGGGAGATCGATTAGCGACAACATTCTCATCACCTACGAGATCTCTCATCATATATATTGTCACTGGTCGAAATGGAGATATGTCAATCAAGCTAGACATGAGGAAGGCTTTCAATGGGTAGAGTGGAGATTCCTCGGAGAGGTTATCTTTGACTAGGCTTTGAGAAAAATGGGTAGAAATGGTCATGAAGTTTGTGGAAACCCAGGCATTTTCTATCATTCTCAATGGGTCTCCAAAAGGATTTGTAACTCCTTCAAGGGGATCGTGAGGAGACCCCTATCCCCTTTCTCTTTAATATCGTGTGAAGGACTCTCGGCACTATTGAAAATCACGGTAGACTCAAGCGAACCGGGAGTAAAAATATGCAGGAAGCTCCCGTAATATCACACCTCCTTTTCGCAGACGACACTATAATCTTCTCGAGTTGTCGGTGAAGCAAGCACAAAAATCAAAGCGGCTTCTAGAGGTCTATGAAGCCGTCGGGACAACAAGTTAACTTTACGAAACGGAAGTGGTCTTTCATGGGGCGCCCGTCCGACATCAAAAGAACCATTACCACGTCTTTAGGTATAAAGGAAGTTCTATCCCATGAAAAATATTTAGGCCTTCCCACCCACGTTGGAAGGGCCAAATACAAGGCGTTAATAGGGATCAAGGACATGGTCGCTAAGAGAATTTGTGGGTGGGATGAACGTTTTCTTTCCTGGGCCGGTCGGGAATTACTTATCAAAGCTGTGGCTCAGGCAATACCAGTATATGCTCTTAGCATCTTCCGAATACCCAACTCTCTTTGCAATGATATCCAACGGCTAATTTCAAAATTTTGGTGGGGAGCTAAGCAGCAAGAAAGGAGAATGCACTGGATAAATTTTTCGGCACTCTGTCAAAGTAAAGCTCTAGGAGGCATGGGGTTCAGGGACTTGGAAAGTTTTAACACAGCCCTTCTAGCTAAACAACTCTGGAGGCTCAAGAACTCTCCTGGGCTGCTCGTCTCTCGGTTGTTGAAAGCCAAATACCACCCCGACATCCTCCAAGCAAACTTGGGATACAGGCCAAGCTTTACATGGCGGAGCATTCTTAGTGCCAAAGAGTTAATCGAGCAGAGAAGCAGATGGGTAATTGGGAAATGTGACAAAGTGAACATATGGACGGACCAATGGCTCCCTAGAGAATCCACTTTCAAAGTCGTAAGCCCGCCGAAGGGCAACCTGACCATGGTAAATCAGCTCATTGACAGCGACCTCCGAATATGGAGCATGGACACCTTGAAAGGAAATTTCCTAGATTGTGACATTGAGCAAATTTGTGCTATTCCCATCAGGACACAAAACCGGGAAGATATGCTATGTTGGCATGATACAAAAGATGGGGAGTATAGTGTGAACACGGGATACAGAGCGGTAATCAACAACAATATAATGCAACTTCCTTCTTCCAGTAACTCGCGGATGATCAAGGTATGGAAGATCATTTGGGGCTTGAGAATCCCCCCGAGAATCGGCTGCTTCGCGTGGCGACTCACAAGGGGCATCATTCCCACAGCTGCGGCCATTAGTTCCCGTATTGACAAGGCAGACGGTCACTGCAAAATATGCGGATGGTGGGAGGAATCCAACGTACATGCCATTTTCAAATGTCCCCTAGCAGAAATGATGTGGGAAGCAAGCGATTTCGACCGAGTAATTTGGGACAACTGCTACACATATCCTGTAGAGTTCATGTTCAAGGCGACCATGGAAATGACAAAGGAGGAGCTGGAGCTATTTGTTACCATGGCTTGGCAAATTTGGAACAACCGGAATAACATGCTTCACAATAACAAGAACTGTGATGTTTCAAGAGCCCAAATTGTTGTCAAGCAAATCGTTGAAGATTACCAAAATCTACCTATTCAAAAACCGTCAGAGTAATCGGAAAAACAGAATTGGAAGCCACCTACAAGCCCATGGAAGCTGAATTTTGTGAGCAAAGATTAGAGATTGGGGTAGGGGTGGGGTTCGTCATCAGAGATAAAAATGGAAGGATTTCAAGAATGAGTCCAACAATCGGGCTGATCCGCAGAAGAGACAGAAGCAGAAGCATGCCTTTTCGGGTTGAAGAAAGCCTGGGAAACAGGGTTCCGGGAGCTGGAAGCTGAAGGTGACAGCCTCAACATAATTCAAAAGATTAAGAAGAATTTTGTAGGTAGAAGTAGTTTAGCTATGCTCATTAGTGAAATAAACGAGATAGCTTGTAAGTTTACCGTCATTACTTGGAATCATGTGTGTAGAGAGGGGAACCAAGTTGCTCACTCGTTAGCACACCTACAGCCGTATGATTCTTGTGAAAGAATTTGGTTGGAGGACGGGCCCGAGGCCATTCTTGCCTTAGCCCAAAAAAATTTGTACTGTTTTAATGGAGAAATGCAGTGATTTTGGTCGTTGGGGCTTGTTTTAAAAAAAAAATTTCACCCAATGTATCATTCTCTCTCCTCATTAAAATTAATAGGGAGAAATATTGTAAACTAGTAATTAATATTATGTTGAAATTACTTCCTCCTTCTCATTTTATATATCTTTCACCTCAATTTAAGTGTTAGTCAAACTTTGAAAATTTTGATTATTGATTTCTCGAGATATATATATACAATGTTCTATAATACAAAAGTATTATCGTTAGATTTATAATGAAAAATATCATTATAAAAATATGATATTGTAACTTTTAATAAAATATTATGCGAGAAATTGTGAGTTAACGATATAAATTAAAGAGTGAAACAATTAAGAATTAACTCATGATAGATAAGTTAAAATATTATACTTGAAACTATTTAAATGTTATTTAAGTGACAACTTGTTAGAGATCCAATTTGTAGAGTTGCTCATGGACAAAAAAGTGGTCAGAAAGTTAGGATGAACAGGCGTGCGAACTTGTCAGGAAAGGGCAATTTTGATGACATTGAAGCTGAGATTGAACAAAAGAAGGCGATTATTGGCAATGACATTGGTGTGCGATTCCTTGATGACCCAAACAGCTAAATTCATTAATCTAACTTTTTCTGCAATGTATTGGTTTGTTTGGTTGTTGTTCATGTTTAGTTCTTGTAGTGTTTTTATTTAGCAGTTTGGTTGTAACTTTGTTGGTGGTGGATGCTTGTTGTTGTATTTGTGGATTGCTGTTTATTTTGAACTTTTAGCCTTTTGGCGATTAATAATCGGAAAAAAAAACTATTTAAATGTTGGAAATTGAAATTGAAATTTATAAATGTCTGGTTGGAGAATGCGCCCCTTGATCTATAAGTTTATAAACTAGAATAATTAGCAACGGTTACACATCATTTTCTGCATTTATATGCTCCACCATCACCATGCATGGCATGCACCATCCCACGACTATGGCCGGGTTAGGTTTATGTATTCAATGACATTCAACTCTACTTCTGTTTAATTATGTCTAGATAAGATTGTATAAAAAGGAGCCCAATGGTTGAGACTTGAGAGTTATGATTGAATGTGGATTAACCCAACCTTGTTAGGGTACTGTTTGAGCTTTAGGTTGACGTAACACACTTTAACAACATACATCTATTCATCAACTCAATTACTAAAAACAAGATGGTAGATGGATATAGAAATAAGAGAATAAATAAAGTTGAAAGTTGATCTAAAAAAGGATGTGCATAACTAGACACTGAGCCCATGTTCTTTGGATAAGTTATTTTTAAGTTAGGATAGTTAAGTTTGGATAAGTTATGATACTTTTGGGAATTTTGTTTTTAGAATGAATGTTTTTTTGAGGAATTGTGCTAGGTTGGGATAAGTTGTGATAAGTTAGGATAAGTTATGACATTTAGAACCAATCTGACAAAAGAACAGAACCTGAATTGTGTACTTTTGAATTTCCTATGGAATTCATTCTTTTAAACAAGGGCATAGATAATGTCTTTGCATATTTGTTCTTTGGATTGGTAACTCTTTCCAATCCAATCCAACCTTACACAATTCTCCGAAAAAATTCTCTCTGAAAACACAATTCCCCAAAAAAGTATCATAACTTATCAATCCAATCTAATCTAATTCAATTCAATCAATCCATCCAAACTTCATTTTATCCAATCCAAAAAACAGGGGAGCAAAAACAAGCTCACATACATTGACAACACTTTCATGTATTTTCACTATTTAAAGTAATTGGCAATCAAAAATCAATATTTAATTTAAGAAAATACTATTAAACCATAGCATTCAAGTCTCAACTTAAACTTGGTGAAACACTACTTGGAATTTGGAAACAATTTGAACTTTGGAAACAATTTGGCAACTGATTAATCCGACTATTACAGTATTTATTACAGTCATCACTTGAAAGATCCCTGGTGTTTGGGCGAGCCCATAAATTGCAACACTGCCAACCTCGGCTCTATGAGCCCACTTGCAAACCTTTTGAGGCTCGTTGAAGCCCAGCACTCAACTGGCCCAATATTCAGGTTCGTGCTGGTTGAATGGCCCAATGGGCTCACTCACAATGTTCATATTCACAATGCACTGGGCTATTAGATCATGGCCCAATGGGCTCACTCACAATGCACGACTAACCCTATTTTCGTATTGGTTAAAATTGTCTCCTAATTTTTTTAGGCTAAATTATCACTTAATTTGTTTAACGGGACTAAAATTGTCATTCTACTTTTTAAACTGGTTAAAATCATTGTAAGTGTAAACACAAATTTCCGGGTCTAAATAAATAAACATAAGAAATTAGTGAACAAATATAATTTATTAATTTCAAAGGATTTTGGGTACAATCTCTGTGTATTTGTTACAAAATAAAATGTAACTCCTCCGATTCGATCTCCTTGAATGAACTTGAACGAGTCTTGAATGAATATGGTTTTGGATGAATGCGATCTTGAATGAATATAGTCTTGAGTGAATATATTATTGGATGAATGTGGTCTTGAACGAGGGCCGTAGAAACTTGATCTCGATCAAGAGAAAGTGGTTTGATCTTCCACAAATGGACTGCACGAGCTTAAGCTTTGTTGTGCTTCTTGTCTTTGAGAGAGAGAGTATCAGAGCTTTTGAGTCTTCCTTTGATGTTTTTCAACCTTTTCTAAAATGAAGGAGAATGGTCTCTATTTATAGAGAACCTGTGCCAGCCTTTGGGCCCATTTGACTCTATTAAAAAAAAAGATAAATATTTGTGTGTCACCCATGACACGTGACATAACTTAATTGGCCAAAATATAATATCATTTAATTTATAATTAAATGATCCACCATAATTAATTTTGACACATGGCGGGTTATAATTGGCAGAATTAAAAATCATAATTTCCACGTGGCGAATCTTAATTGGCTGACAAATTTTTGCCTTCTACAGTAGGTTTTTTAAAATTTGCCTTTATGATTTTCTTAAAATGCAAATAAAATTTGGAGAGCGGCTGGCTAAACAAATCTTCTTCTTTTTATTTATCCTCTTCCAAATTTCTCAAGGGTTCTAAAATTTCTTTGTCAAATTTCACAATCAATGTAGTTGAAAATCTCAAAATTGAACATGGGGTTATGTTTGGCTGGTGATTTCGAGCAAATTTAACTCTAAAATATATGGTCTATCGACGAAATAGTAAATAACTCGTACACAATAAGAAGAGACGAAGAAGAAGAGTAAGGCACTACCGCACTATGTAACTGAAGAGAAGAAGAAAAATGCTAGAGGAAGTAAAGTAACATTTTCTAATCGCATGCTATATATGTCACCATCAATTATAGGTCACATACTTTCTCTCTACCCATGTTTTCGTGGCAAATTTAATGAGCCTAAAAAATTGAGTGACAAAAGAAGGGTTGTCCTCAATTTGAACTTTGAAGGCAAACAGGTCGATGTTGGGGATATGCTGATAATTGTCAAAAGAAGGGTTGGTCTTTGGGCTCAACTTAGAAGAAGAGGTAATTTTGTGCAAAGTGTATTGTCCTCAATTTCATCTCAGTACTGTTAGGATCGAGATTCAGATTTGTTAGGGATCGGATTCAGATCTGATTGTTGTCAGTTGTTGGTCAGTTGTTAGGGTGTAAAATAGAACAATATATGCAGCGGAAGGGAATACAGGATGATTATGGAACCGAGGATAATAATAGAGAGAGGCAAGGATAAATAGGGTGAGACAGTAATTTTACGTGGGAAACCGAAGAACTTGGAGAAAAACCCACGGGCGACAACCAATATCCACTAGTAGAAAAAAAGAGATATTACAAGAGGTAAAATATATATGTGAACTCTCGTAGACTCTCATAACCTAGGGATGAGTAGGGTGAAGATGTGGAAATAACACCGCACCTCCCTCATGGGGAGTTTTGAAGGCTCTCACATCGACTACATTGGTTTCTTGGCGTTAGTTACAAGGTGAATAAAGACCTCTATTTATAGGGGTAAACATCCTATAGATCATGCTAGACTTCCACTCCAAATACAATTAGGTTTTAGAATGCAATTTCAATTAGGAAACTAATCTAAATATAATTAGGAAATAAATAATTTTCTAATATCAACCAATAACTTGGAGTGTTTAAGAAACTTGTCAAATAATGAGTCAAGAGAATTTGGGTCATTAACCCAACAAGTACCCCCCTTGTATCATTGAGAATTTGAAAACGGTTGGTAATCCGACCATATTGTCCTAAATTGGTTGGAAAAAGTGGTTAGTAATAACATGTTTTTAGTAGTGCCACATTGTTAAACGGGTCGAACCCGACCCTTTCAAACGACCCAACCATTTGCCAACACTCATTTTCTATGGCCTGACCCTCTTAACCCTTTCAAACGACCCATTCAAACCGTTTATTGCTATTGTCCAATAAGTAAGCACATCAACGACAACGATTGTACAATCGCCAAACCACAAATTATTTCCGTAAGTAAGCAATGGTAGATAACTTCAAACACACACTGCTCACTGCTATGCAGCATTAATTATCTGCTTAGGCCGATCACTGCAATCCTAAACCTCTATAAATTCCTATGCCGAGCCATGTTGTTCATATAGCTGATTCAACAATTGTAGTATGATCAAGCTCTATGAACACCATACTATAATTGTTGAACCAGCTCATTTCACTTGGCATTACTTTTTTAGGAACATAATAAAAATAAAAATAAAAATAAAGAGTAGTTGTGTAAACAAAGACTGTCTAGCTAGCTAGCTTACTAGTTTTTGTGTAGGTCAATGTAATGTGTGTTTGATCAATGGGTAATTTACCATTTTATCCCCATTAGTATATGAGCGCACCAGTAAAAAAAGAAGGGATTAGTTGGGAAGACGCGTTGTAGCAGTGGTCAGAATTATTGGGCAAACTCTAGATAAGTACGTGGGGTGAGACTGTGAAACTGAGAAGCATCAGGATTGAGTTTTACCAAGCTAGCAGGTCCAGGTACACTCACGATTTTTCCCTATATATGTCAAATTAGTTCATTGTTATATTCATGATTAAACCCTACTTTTCACGCATCTATATATTTTATATATATGTAGGACCGTAAATGAACCGAGTCGATTTACAAGTTGCTCGGATTCGACTCGATCAAAGCTGGGTTTAAGCTCGGTTTGACCAAAGTTTGGCTTGGTTCAAGCTCGACACGGATATCTACGAGTCGAGCCTGAGCTTAAGGGGTCTCAGCTCGATTAAGCTCGTTTAAATATTTTAAATAGGAAGTAGGTTATATATTAATTTAGATGTTTAAAATTTAATATTAAAGTATAAATTTGTTTTTTTTCTTTAATTTTTTAGGTACGCTCCATAAATCTGAAACATTAATCTTTAAAGTTTGTTTGATTATAGCGTATTGTAAAAAAAAAATTCTACTTAAGTTCAATAAATATCTAGAAATTTATTTGATTTTTTACTTGAATTAGGGAGTTTTAACAAAAAACACCGAGCCGCAGCAGCTTGCAAGTCGAGCCCGATCCTAGATATATGAACCGAGCCCTAACTCGAGCTTCGTCTTTGAAAGCTCGTCTAGCTTCAAACAGAGGCGAGCCCGAGGCTAGGGGATCGGCTTGTTTACACTGCTAATAATGTGTATATTGGATTTAGTTAATGGATGTTGTATTAATGCTTAAACCCTGCTTTTTACGTGTAGATTACGTTCAGTTAACGGTGTCGAGGTTTGTCAGGGTGCAAGATCAATTGAAGACGGGAAGACGATAACGATAAGCATGGAGTCGTTGTACCTAGGAAGCCAAATCGCAGACAGACAAACCTCTAATGAGAAGTTCGTCCGTGTTCCCCCGAGGCTTTACCAGGCACATCAAGGAGCATAAGCGCCCCTTTTCGTCTCTGTTAGTAAATCTCCTAGCACACGAGCATCTTTGTCCTAACTCTCAAGGATACTTCACATCGTACGTGTTCTTGATGAAGAACTTGATACAAAGTACAGATGACCTCCAAATACTGGAGAAAAAGGGCATCATTTTCAATATGTTGGGAAGTACAGAAGATGCGAGTAAAATGTTCTCCAATGTCAGCAAACAGTTTGTGCTCAGGAACTTCTGCTATGGAGCCCTATGCAGCGAGGTTGAGGCTTATGCTGAGCCAACATGGCAAAGACATATTCAAGTGTTAGAGGATAGATACTTTGGCAGTCCATGGACAACTCTCTCAGTGTTTGCAGCCACTATTCTTCTTCTGCTTACCATTGTACAAACCATATTTGCTGTGCTTTCTTATTATCAATCACTGCACACCAGATAAATTAAACTACTTCATTAATTCAAGGCTTATCGTTGTCTGCGGATGTAATCTCATCATCGATTATGTTTGTTTCTTAGATTTTATATATTATCGTAAACTGATCATCGTATTGCTCGGTAATATGAGACTGCGTTTGGTTGGTCAATAACCTCGGGGAAATGATCAATTTTCTCGGGTTGACTTATTTTCCCCATGTTTGGATGTGGGTTGACCTTGAGAAAAATTTCACTATGGGTCCACCACTCTCTCCATTTTCCTAGGGAAAATTTTCCTTAGGGGGGCTAATCACAGGGAAATCTTTCTCATAGAAAACTTCCAAAAAATTACTCTAAGGTACCCTAACTTTTGGCGAAATGTTTTTCTGGTACCCCAATTTTTTAAAACTAATTTTCAGGTACCCTTACTTTTTGGATTAGTAATTATTTGGTGTTTTTCCGGCCATTAATTTTATTAAGTGGCCAAAATACTCTTGTTCTTCCCTTCTTAAAGAAATACCCCTGAAGAAGAAGAATGAGGTTATTTCGGTCACTTAATAAAATTAATTGCCAGAAAAGCACCAAATAATTACTAATCCAAAAAGTAAGGGTACCTCAAAATTAGTTTCGAAAAGTTGGGATACCGAAAAACAGTTTCCCCAAATATTGGGTACCTCCGAATAATTTTTTGCTGAGAAAAATTTCACTTGAGGATTCTACCAAACACTCCCTGAATGAATCATTATTTACTTGTTTAGTGGTGGCCTAACAAAATGTGAATCGCAGCAGCATCAAGTGGGAACCATTAATGAAAATGGACAATTATAAGGAAATGGACACCATATATAGTTTCCCCCTATTAAAAACTTTACAATATCAAAATTCAAAAATGCAAAAACTGATCGAATGTTACATATTTTAGAAACAAAAATATATAAGTCTTGAGGTGAGACAGGGTTACATATTTTAGAAAAGTGTTTTATTATTAAAATCATATTATTATAATATAAATCGAAATAAAATGATATGATTATGAATTCTATAAAACTATAATATTGCATAAATTGTGTAAAATTATACTTTCATCCATTAATTTTTATATTTTCAAAAAAAACGCCTAAAATAAGTTTAACGAATGGGGTTGATTCGATTAAGATACAATTTGTCCCTATTGATGTAGCGAACACATACAAAGCTTCATATAATTGATAATCAACACTTACTATTAAAATTTTGAAGTAAAAAAATTATTAAAAATACTAATTTGAAGAAAGATAAACACTTAGAAGTATATTGGAATTAGACTCCCGTCATCATCCACAAACCTGTCTCTAAGGTTACCACATTATTTGATTGAGTTATATCATGGAACACCTTATATTTCTATTAATGTTGTAGAGTGACCTTCTGTGTATTTTAGACATGATCAACTGGTCAGGGACCCGACCCAACCCACCCTGGAAATTTCTGGATTATGGTAAGAATTTTATTAGGTCGACCCAAAACCCAACTTGTAAAACTTCAAGGCCCCGACCTAATTAGGTTCGGGTAAGGGTTGCAAAAATTCGAGTCTGCGTCTTATCAGGTTCAGTATTCGGATATTTCGTCAAAAACCTTAAACCTTGACCCTAACCGAATTTTCATTCTGACAAAATAAGCAGACCCGGACCCGAGCCCGAATGACCCAAATTGGATTTTTTGTCAAAACTAATAATTAACTAACTATTAGATTTTTTTCACCAAATATGACCAGTTGGCCAAATTTGTCTGAATGACTGAATACAAAATTTGAGCCTCTTTAATTTATGGGAATTAATAACAATTTTCTCATAATTAGGTTCAGTCAACCTGAACCCAAATGACTGAATCTAAATTTTAACCAAAATTCAGTCAACCCGAATTAGAATACCAAAACCCAGACCCAACATGAATGACCAAATTTTAAATTTGGTCAAAAAACCATGTCCGAAACCCGATTTTTTCGGGTCGATCAAAAATCAGTCATTCTAGTCAGTCAAATTTTTGACACCCCTAGGTTCGAGTTAAGGTCAGAGGTACCTTGACCAGACTAACTTGACCTTATGACCCGAAAATAAATATATAACATAATTTTTCATTAAAAATTACTCATTGAAATCTTCGATGTTTATAATAACTTAGATACTTGATCTTGAATTATTTTTAATTTTATTTTGAATTGGGAATTTCATATTTTATTGATATATCTACGTGTTGAAAACTTAAAATTTTAGGACCCTTCAAAATGGATAAAAAAAATGTTAAATTTCAAATTTTAGGATCGACTGACCCAATAACCTATAGAATCAGGAACAGGGTGAATGAACCCTAAACTAAAGTCCAGGTCTAATTGGGTCGAGGGTCATGTAACTTTCGACCCTAGACTCGACCCAACCCAAACCTTGAATAGGTCTAGTCTATTTTAACCAAAACCCGATGAAATATGTATAAAAAAAAACAAGAAAACAAAAATGTCCTTACTTTTCTTCTACTTTCATTCTCTATGCCCACAACTCTCTTTCTCTCTCTTCAGTCACCATCCTCTTCATCTATTTCTTCATCCTCCTCGGTAACCCATCAAAAATTAATTCTCAAATTCTCAACTTTTCTTTTTTTAAAAAAAAACTCGGGTAAACAAGAAATAATAAACACTTAGGGGACCCTTCTCTCAAGGCATCTCCCTAAGTTATATGCACGGATAATACAAGAAAAGGTCATCGAAGGGCTACGTAACCAAAGACCGACAGCGTCTAAAGAGTGATCGAGATTAGTCATCAAATATGCCGCTGAGTTGCTTCTCAGTACGTAGATATGGCAAATAGTAGAATCTTCCAACTGCTTGATTAAATTTTTGATATCTCTAACAATCGTATTGATATGCCAAGCTAAGGGTGTGGATGGTCCCTTTGATAGCCTGGATGATAATAAGGCTATCTTCTTCAATTTGAATTTTTAAGAAGCCTTCCATGATAGCTTGTTGAAGCTCAAAACGGAGAGCCCAGACTTCTGTCAACAGGATGGATTGTGAATTAACCGGCATGGTGCCAACTGTTCGAAGTCGACCAAGATGATCACGAATAACGAAACTTACAGCTGAACCTTGATGGTTTAGGGAGCCATCAAAGTTTAGCTTTACCCAACTATAACGAGGTTGCTTCCACCCTACATGGACACTATTATGACGATGTGGCACATGAGAGGAAGACCGAATACGCTGAGTAAGGTGCCGATCTTAGTAAGAAAATATGTTTCTCAACTTTTCATCTTTTCCATGAGTCTCTCACTTAAAAGTTCAAATTTCAAATTAAATCCCTCAATCTCACCATTTCTGTTCCACAACTCATAAAGGATTAAAATATGAACATCGTTATAAAATTAACAAATGTATACATATTCATAAAAATCGTTGTAAACTCATAAAATTGTATATATATGGTAATGTATAAATTACAAATTAAAATTTTGAATATGTAGATGATGAACGAATATTGTATACTCATAAATGTATATATATGTACATATAAAATTATGAATGCATACTCATAAAACTCATTCTAAGAGTACATAAGCATGGTACTTTGTTAAACCTCATTTTTGTCACTTTTTACTTTGGTACTCGATCCCTCTGTCCCAAATTAATTGACATTTTGACTAAATTTTTACCAATAATTATTTACAAATTATAATGAGTTATAATATGAAATTATAGTAAAGTATCTTTCTGATGATGGTAATTTCATATTGTATCTTTCTGATGAAATTATAATGAGTAATTAACGGTCAAAATTTTGTCAAAGTGTCAATTAATTTGGGACGGAGGGAGTATTTATTATTATATATATCAAGCTTATTTAAGTTATTTTAGTACCAGTTAGAAAGTACCTTTTTCCCATCTCTGCTAATTGTGACTAATCTGCTTAATTGTCTCATTTTTACAGAAATTTGGCTAACTTTTATAAAGTTTATGGGCGGTGATTGCTATAATGGTAGTGAGGGAGGGAAAAGAGTGGAAATAAGGGGCAAAAGAGGTCAAATGAAGTTGGCACAGGTAACTTGTCAGCCAGCATAGTTGTGTCATAGTATTAGAAGAAAATTTGAATTTTCTAGTCTGACACAGGCACCTGTGTCATGTCACCATGGTTGTGTTGAACTGAGCAGCTTCGTATTAGCATGTAATTAAGAAACAAAATAACAATTTTCATTCTACGCTTTGATGTTTCTTTCATCCTACGATTTAGAGTGGTTTTATTCATACTCTCTAGACTCCAACTACAATATCTCTAATGTTTGCATTAGGTTTTAAGATTGAATTCGCTTGATTATTGAAGATTAGAAGTATTGTTTGTTAACGTTTTGTCTATTTCCGTTAATGTTTATGAAATTAGAGTTTATGCTTTCTCCATTAATTGTTTGGGGTTGGATCCGTAACTTAAGTTACGGATACGCCATCAGTATCCCTAAATAATTGCAATTACGCTTCATTTACTATTATAGAGTTTGTTTTTCATATTTCTATCGAGTTATAGATGTTGAAGTTTATGTGAGACTTGAAAGAGTCTCGTCTTTGTGCAATTAGGATTTAAGTGATCTTTAAAAGAAACTTAGGCCTAAAATAACTAGATTATTTCAGCTTAGGTATGGAAATAATCTAGGTCATAATTAAGGAAAAACGATAATCATGCAATTCCTTTGTTTAAACTATGTTAGAACATTAACTAATTCATTTGAGTTGGCTTAATGACCTTTAAGAGAAGGCTTAGGTGGATTAAATTGAATTAATTCCCTAGTTCGTTGAGTTTGTTAATATAGAAATGTGACTGTTAGCATGCTTGGGAATATCTTGCTTTAGGCTTACCCTTGTTTGCTTTCTTTTTATGATTATTGCATTCTAATTATCAATCTTTCAAATTGTAATCTACTTTGTTTAAAAGGACATTGACTTTAAGTTGTGTGCAAGATCTAGCTCCATATGGATACGACAGCCGTATTTCCCAACGATGACAACATAGAGCTTCTAGTTGTCATTTAAAAACCTAAATAATTATGGCTCACCTTAATTCAAAAAATATGAGTGAAAAATCATACAAATGTCATACGAAATTAGCTTAGCAATTTAGTATCTATGTCAATCCCTTTGAGGCCTGAGATTATATGTTAGGGACTTAGGGTATAATGTCCCTTTGTTTGATTAAAAATTAATTAATCATATTATTATTCATGTAGGCGGCTCAAACACAACCTCAAGGCAATCCCTTTTGATGGTCTTCAAGATAGTCTTGCTTTTCTTAATAGAAAAACCTTGATTTCTAAAATTATAACGACATCATCTTTAGATTGGGTTGCTTTTACCTTCGGTAAAGGGATTACCCTTTTAGCAAATTTTATAAAAACATTGACTTTTTAAATAAAAGTTCTATATTGGAGTATTCAAGGTATTAAAAATGACAGTAAACTGATAGAGATAAATTTTCTAAACATGACATAATGTTCCATGGTGAAACTATGGTCGATAACCACCAAAATACTAACAAAATTATTGAAAGGTTACTGTTTGAGAGAGCTGAAGATAGTTGATAAGTGTATATTTTGCCTTAATTTTTAGGGAGATTCAATAGTGGATTAGGGGTGATTTTGATTTAAAATGAGGATTTATATCCCTTTTTCCATATTACACTTGGTGTTGTTTTTTATGAAAAGTTTGTAGGTTTGGGGGCCAAAACACCAACGTTCCCTAAGATTTTGGCGGAAATAAGTGCACCATGAACTTCCACCATGGACAAGCAAACCGTGGCAAAAATTTGGCGAAGTTTGGAACAAGACAAATCCAGATAGCGGCCCTCCGGGCTGCCTGGAGTGACCACCCGGTCTGTGGTAGGGGCTTAATTTGCCCTATTGTGCGATTTTGCCGAAATTTGCACAGTTGGAGAAAATTTGTGTTTTTTGGCTTGGAATAGGAACTCGAAAAGGGCAATTTTTGTGACTGTCTTTATTATTCCATTCTCTATCAATTCTCTTCATCCAACCAAACTAAGAGAAACGAAAGAATCGAAGTTTGAGAAGAAATTAGCAGTATTCACGAAGAAAGTTCCACTCGAGATCGAAAGACTCAATGGAATTCTCTGCGATGCGTGTTCAATCCTTTTCATATTCTTTTTTGTTTTGAGGTTTGAATATCATGTTTAGAATATATTTCATGCTTTCAATAATTATGAGTGAGTAGATTTTAGTTTTCTAGCTAGGGATTTAGTGAACTGAAACAATGAAGTTTGATTAGATTTTCATGGTTTGTGCTCTTGAATTCTTATTTCGAATCAATAGAAAGTTGTGTTCTTCATGTTCATGAGTATTATTTAAGCGTTTGAATGCTTGTGATTTGGGATTAATTTGAGAAGTATCAAAAGGTGAATTTGATTAAAGGTGAACTTGATTAATCTGATTACCGACTTTTCTACCTAGTTTGTGAAATTTGAGAAAAGATTAGCAAATTAGGGAATCACTTTGATAATTAGATAAGTTGATCGTCTTAACTTTGATTGACTCAAAAAACATACGAAATTTGTTTAATAGGTAAATTAGAGTAATTCTATCTAGCCTCGAAAGAGCGGTAGAATTCATAAATAATTGATTCTTGATTCGATTGTAAGAATGATCGCATAAATTGGGCTCGAAGATCAAACTAATCGTTTGAAAACAAATCCCTAGAAGTTTTTCTCCTTTGATTTAACCCTTGATTATTTCCTTATTTTCATTAGTTTCAATTAGCTCGCTAAAAGCAAACCTTTCCCAAGAATCAATTAACTTAGCAATCAAGTAGAGGACTAGTTTACTACGTTGTTAGATTGAATCCGTGTGGGATTGACCTTTGTTAAATTTCACCCTAATTTGGTGAAATTAAAAAAAGAAGAAGGAGAGAGATTTGAGAAATGATATTATTGATGATCTCAACTCAAGAGATACAAGGAGGAGAGGAAGGTTATATATATAACCAACCTCCCTAACAAACCAAGAAACAAGATAAAGAAACAAAGAAACAAAATTGTGAACAAATTGGAAACAATACAAGATTTACTATTCCTAACACCCCCCCCCCCTCAAATTTGGAGGGTGTCAAAACTCCAATTTGCCAACAATGGACATCTTGAACTTTAACTCCAACAGCTTCCTCATCATCGCCACAACTCCTAATAACGGGTGAAATGGAAGTAGTCACGGAAGAACTTTGTGGAGTCAAACGATGAAAGAAAGAGAAAGATTGATTGCCAAACTTTTCCAGGTATTGAAGTTCTCTCTGGCGAATACATTGGCCATGAGAGACATTCCTGGTTGATCGGACGAGAGAACAAAGAAAGGAAAAACACACAGTTGAAAGCCATCAGATAGTAAGTGGCATTTGCTATAGCAATAGCCCAACTCTTACTGTCACAATAATCTGCCATCCCAATTTGATCAAAGAACACAAGGTTGTCCTCTGGTGAACACACACATCTTCCATAGAACTCCATCAAGGTAGTGGCAACCAACGATTCTCCAGAGAACCCCAAACTGTTGGAGAGGTTTAAGAAATCAAGATTCAAGGGTCATCAAACCAAATAAGAATCAAGAGGAATCAAGAAATCAATCCCTACAAACAAAACAACCAAAAACGAAAAGCTTCAAATGCTCAAGCAAGCCACATTCATCCCCCGAACTCTCCACATCAATCCTATCAGACAGCTGATTGCTAGACAAATCAAGAACTCCAAGTTGAGGTAGAGAGGTTGATAATTGAGGCAGGAGGAGTGAAGTTGCTGGTTGGATGTCTTCACGGCGTGGCATCGATTCACATATCGAAGAAGGAAGCGTCGAAATCGGAGAAGAAAGAGGCGGAAGCCGCCATGAATGGAGAGAGAAGAAGACCGACGCATATATCGGACGGAGTACCGCTGCCATTGGAGGAGATTGAGGATGAAGAGAAGGGGAGCAGCCATGCCTTTGTCATGGGCGACCCCGCGAGGCCTCAGAAATGGCATGTTTACTGCGCCTTGGCCGGAGTACAAACCGAACGAATTGACCTGGTCTACACCGTTGAAATGTGCATGACTGGCCTTGACCGCGAGAAGGCCTTGATTTTCTTCAAGTCCAACTCGGCCTCAGCCACCGTCATGACTGAAGCTTCTGGAATCAGGAAGATCCTTCCCAAATCTGCGATATGCGACTTCGATTTTGAACCATGCGGGTACTCCATGAACGCAATCAAAGAGGCGCTATCTCCACCGAAACCTCCTCCGCGAAGAACTCCTTGACCTGCGAACATATCGTGTTGCCATACCGTATCCGGAGCCTTCACCATGGGAGCAGAGTAAGGAGTTGCACGACTGGCGGCGCGATTAGCGAACCGGCGAGCCGGACTTGGACCGCCACCGCGACCCCGACCTCTTCCGCCGCCGCGGCCGGAGGAAGACTTGTTCATCTTGATGAGATCGTCGAGCGACATGTCTAAAAGGTTCGCCATTGATGCAGTTTCTGTAAAGATTTCTAGGGCTTCGATCTTGAAGGGCAGGGGAAGAGAGAGAAACGGCCGGAGGAGAGAGAATTGACGGCGGCGGAGGTTGCGGGAGAGGAGTAGTGAAATCTCCATTTGCGGTGGTTGAGGATAAAGAAAGGTTGTGGAATTGATGGAGGAGTGAATCGGCGGTGGAGGTGGAGATGCAGGGAAGAGGAAGAAGATGGAATGTGAAATGATGATCCGGGAACTCTTCTCTGGATCTTAGAGAGAGAGAGAAAGAGAGATAAAAAAAACAGAATGTAGGAACTAGGCCCGCTCTGATGTCATGTTAAATTTCACCCTAATTTGGTGAAATTAAAAAAAGAAGAAGGAGAGAGATTTGAGAAATGATATTATCGATGATCTCAACTCAAGAGATACAAGAAGGAGAGGAAGGTTATATATATAACCAACCTCCCTAACAAACCAAGAAACAAGATAAAGAAACAAAGAAATAAAATTGTGAACAAATTGGAAACAATACAAGATTTACTATTCCTAACAACCTTGACGTACTATATCGTACTCGTGCGTTTGCGGCCCTGTCAATAGTCCTTGTCAACCATTCTGGTGGACTTTGAGCTTTATGGAACACTAAGAATGTGGAGATTCAACTCCTTCAAAAAGAAAACAACAAGAAGTTATTTATTTTTATGTTAAAGAAAAAAAACTACGAGTAAGAGTCAATCTTGAAAAAAAAAACACTCTAAAATTGGGTTGGGTTTGGGTCTGGGCTAAAAAAATGGATGTCCGAATTTTGTATCAAAATCATATTCGGACACATTTGGGCAGTGTCCAAACCTTGAAATTCGGACAAAATGCTGAAATTGTGTCTAAATTTAGTGTAAATTCGGGTTTGAGTATATTCGGATAAATTTGAGTTCAGAAAATTCGAATCCAGGTTCGGACATGACAAAATATCCGAATTTGAAATTCAAGCGAGTTCGGGGATTTTTTCTGAATGTTCGAACCCAATTTGGCCAGAACCCGATTTTGTTGCCACCGCTAGATAATCCCCCCCCCCCCTTAACAATGGTGATTAGTAGTTACTAGTATTAATCAATGTTTAAGTCTTATGAACAACATTTACATGTAGCATATAGTTGTTAGGCAATATGTACAATCAGTCACTAGGTATTGGACGATTTCTAAAGTCTAAAGCTAAAGTACCCTCAAATCCAATTAATTGATTTGTATGTAAGCAGCTAGTAAACTTATGAATCTCGTCCAAAATCGTTTAAGACTGTACACCTGAATATTTCAAGTAATTTCAAATTATTTTTCTAAATTCACATGGTCTAATTTGAATATGTATCTGAAAAATACAAACATAGGATTTAGTGAACTTTGCATGTATGTGCAATTCCATAATAGTCTGAGTGGATCAGATCCAACATAAGGTGCAGTAGCTATGAGAGATATTGAGTTCCTCGCATACTTTTAGCTCAAGGCTACTCTTATCCCTTCAAGGATGACCCTTACACAAGAATATAGATAGCCTTCAGTAGAAAATAGACTCCTATTTTTTATTTTTTTTAGAG
This sequence comes from Portulaca oleracea, assembly GCA_029582165.1. Taxonomy (NCBI): domain Eukaryota; kingdom Viridiplantae; phylum Streptophyta; class Magnoliopsida; order Caryophyllales; family Portulacaceae; genus Portulaca; species Portulaca oleracea. Next base: position 13,535,304 of record CM055869.1, on the reverse strand, counting down.
TTGTTGCTAAAGATGGCAATAGGCAGGGTCTAGGGGCAGGTCCAACTGGACCCGGACCCGTCAATTTTTTTGGACCCAGACCCGCACCGAGACTCGATGGGTCCCAAAACCTTGGACCCATACCTAGACTCACAGGGTCCGTGGGTTCTTATTGGGTCCAACACTTTTATGTATTTTTTTTACTAGTGTTAATTGGTAATAAGAAATACCTCTTGTGCATAAGCGGATCGGCTTGTCGATTTATCATTCCACAAATCAAAAGTTCTTCACGCTTGATTCCGTACAATTGTTGGTGGCTACCATAACCTGAGTCACCAGTAATTCACACCCCAAACCTTTTACTAGAATGACAACAATTTACAGAGTGAGGGAGAGAGAGCAGAAATGATAACCAATATGAACTTTTTCCTCAAATAAAAAATGTCTCTCATAAAGACATATATAGATTGAATTAGTTGTGATAATTGCCTTTTGGATAAGAATTCTCATCCTTATCCCTTATGTGGCTGTTATCTACCAACATCTCCCACTCAGCCACATATGCTTAACAGGGGGAAAATTCTAATCATGTACTTCTCTTCTCGTTTCATACAAGGAATGGGTGTGTGATCGATAAGAGCAAGTAGTGTTATATCAAATCATCATCTGACCAACATAACACTGTCCAAAGACCAACAATGCCCTAAACCATCCATAACGTCACCAAATGGCATACACTGTCCCTTTATGTCAAACGATATATCATTGATTATATATCCAGTATATCAGTCTTTCCATGAACTTTTGTTTATGGGGGGTAAGACTGCCTACATTAGGGTCCCCCATACCGCGCTCAAACATGTCACATGGGAGGTTGTTGTTGTAATCGCCCGGGTTGATATGGTGAATGTGGAATAGTTTTTCTTAAGTACTCATGGCATTTCATTTTAGTGAGATTGCTTTCCTAGTGTGTTCCATTGAACTGTATAATTTCATAGTTCTTGGAGTGCACACTAAAGTAGCAACCATCTCAGTTAGACTCCATGCCATAGTATTAGGTCAAAGGGAATTGTAAAGTGTAGACAACGAAATCTACAAGGATCACACAGTGACAAGGTAGGGAAACAATTGTCACTTCACTAGATCGACTTTTAACACACACAGTATGAAATGTGTATCATGGTATAACTCCCACTAAGGTAAATTCATCATTTTTCTTTATACCATGCAGATTACAAGTCTAGTTTTACCTCAAAGACTAATTTGTGTCACATAAGCAATGTACTCAGCAAAGCTTAGTCATCCTTGATCCGGCTTAAGGCTTCAATATAAGGTTGTTTTATATTCGATTTTAGAAAATCTCATCTTAGACACACTAAGGCGACTATTTAATTTCATTATTTATACCACCGAAGTATAAAAATCACCAATGTTACACACTCAATGCCAAAATTGGTTAAGTCTCATCCTAACCACCACTTAAGTGTTAGGGTTGATAATCTGTGTGACTAGATTATCAGAAGCCTAGTGACTAACACATGTGCCCATTAAGCAACCATAAAAGAAACAACACAATAAACATTTGGGTAAAAGTGAAACATCAATCTTTATTACACTGAAAATGTTGATTGTAAAGCATATGTCCAGATAAGATATCTCATATAACTGAAATCTCTTTAAGTATAAACTCATCATGTGAGTTTTAAACACATCTCAAGGGGTAGGCTTAGTTAGAGGATCAACTATCATCTTATTAGTAGATAGGTATCTTACAACAACTTCCTTTTGTTTTATTGCGTCCCTCACAAAGTGGTAGTGCCTCTTGATATACTTACCTTTCCTATGAAACTTAGGATCCTTAGCATATTGAATAGCAGCAGTATTGTCGCACCACAACTCCACTGGATCATCAATTCTCGAGGTGAGATTGAGATCTTGGAGAAAGCTCCTAAGCCAAACTGCCTCCAAAGCAGCGAGGCAACAAGCAACATACTCGGATTCCATGGTCGATAACGATATGCAGTCTTGCTTCTTACTACACCAAGATGTCGCTCCCCCACCAAGAGTGAAAACATAGCCTGAGGTTGACCTCGACTCATCAAGGTCACCACCCCAGTTTGCATCTGTATATCCCCTCAGCTTTAGGTCTCCAACTTGGTAACATAATACCAAATCTGTGGTTCCCCGAAGATAGCTCAATATTCTTTTAACGGCTTTCCAATGATCAGGTCTCGGGTTTTTTTGGTAACGACTTACCAATCTAACTGGGAAACAAATGTCAGGTCGTGTACACAACATAACATACATTAGGCTTCCTATGACACTAGCATAAAGGACCTTACTCATTCTCTGGTTCTTAGAATCTGTTTTAGGGCATTGTTCAAGACTTAAGGTCAAACCCTTTTCAATTGGAGTATCAACGGGTTTGGATTGATTCATTTGAAACCGTTCTAGAACCTTCTCAATATATGCCCTTTGGCATAAACCAAGAAGTTTCTTAGAGTGATCCCTAATCATCTCAACACCCAGGATATATCTGGCCTCACCCATGTCCTTCATCTCAAAGAGGGAGGACAGTCTTTCCTTGACATCATTGATCATCTCCAAGTTGTTTCCAGCCAGTAGTATGTCATCAACATACAACGTAAGGAACATAATCCCTAGTGTTGTTCTCTTGACATACACACAGTGATCTTCAAAAACCATAGATTAGCCAAAAGAAGTAATGACTTCATGAAATCTGAAGTACCATGATCTAGAAGACTGTTTAAGATCGTATATAGATCTTTTGAGGCGAAAAACCTTGTCCTCATTACCTTTTGACACAAAGCCAATAGGTTGTTCCATATAAATCTCCTCCTCAATATTACCATTGAGGAAAGTAGTCTTTATGTCCATTTGGTACAACTCTAAGTCCAAATAGGCAACCAGGGCTAGAAGCATGCGAATAGAAGTCATTCTCACCACAGGAGAAAATGTTTCTTCATAGTCTACACCCTCAACTTGTGTAAATCCTTTCGCCACTAGTCGAGCTTTGAACTTATCAATTGACCCATCTGCTCGATGTTTAACTTTGAAAACCTACTTGTTTCCAATAGCCTTACGCCGAGGAGGAAGATCAACTAGTTCCCAAACTTCATTTTTTGCCATTGAGCCCAACTCATCTCTCATGGTATCCATGGTGAATCTATAGCCTCTGCATAAGAGGTTGGTTCTTCTATTTCCAAAGGCATGCAAAAGAACATTTCTCCTTCGATTTGGAAAAATCATCGGGGAACTCTTCCTCGCTCACTCCTTCGGAAAATTTTAGGACTTGGTTCTCTAGTTTGATGCAATTCAAAATCCCTCATCCTTTTCCTATGAGGCGTGGGGTTCTGATCATCAGGAGAATTACTCCCACTTTCCCGATGGATTGTGGTTTCCTTATTAGAATATGAAGATCGAGAACAATCTTCATTTTCATTTTCAGGAGGTGGAGACTGAGGACGTTCCTCATTCTGTGGCTGATTCTCCTGAGTAGGATTTGGAGGACCACTCCCACTAAGGTTTATAGGTCGTCTCCCCCTATCTCCATCATTAAATAGAGAACTACAATCCTCGGTGTCATGACGGGTAGTCAAATCATCCACTTCACTGAGAGATGGTTGTTGCAACTCATACAACTCCATGTCCTTTTTAATTTCTCCAAAACTTGGGAACTCATCCTCAAGAAATTCGACATTTCGGGACTCAAATTTCGTCATGCTGCCATTTGGATGACCTCCGTACATAACATAACCTTTTGAGCTATCTGGGTACCTAATAAATACCATTTTGGTAGCTCTTGGACCAAGTTTTCCATGTTTATGAGTTGGGTTGTGCACATAGCCAGCTGAATCCCATGGACGTAAATGGTTTAGAAGGGGCTTTCTAACATTCCGTAACTCATATGGAGTGCTGGAAATACTCTTACTAGGAACTCGGTTTAGGATGTAAGTTGTCGTAAGCAAAGCATCCGCCCAAAAGCTAATTGGAAGACTAGCCTGAGCCATCATTGACTTGACCATATCAAGTAATGTTCGATTCCTACATTCTGTAACACCATTCTGTTGCGAGTTCGAGGAATCGTGAGTTGCCTACGTATGCCCTTTTCCTCACAAAAACCTTTGAACTTATCAGAAAGGTATTCACGACCACGATCAGTACGAAGGGACTTATCTCTTCGATCTAATTTAGTTTCAACCTCCGCCACAAAACGTTTAAACACATCTAACGCTTCGTAACAGTGTGATAAGAGGTACACATACCCATATCGTGAATAATCATCAATTAAAGTTAGGAAATACCAAGCACCATGTCCTGCTTTAATGGTCATAGGTCCACATATGTCGGAGTGAATAAGTTCTAAGGGACTAGACACCTTGGTCGCTTTACCCGCTAAACATGGCTCACTCTAGGTAACTTAACCTTAGTGAGTCGGTCCAAAAAACCTTCTTTAGCTAGTCTAATCATTCTATCTTTACCAATATGTCCTAATCTAGCATGTCATTTAACAAATTCAATAACAGGATCAACAAATGAAACAAAAGCAGAATTACTATTGCAAATGTCCAAATCCAACATAGGAAAATCATTTACAAACAATGCGGTGCCAAACAGTTTACCATCAAACATAATGTCTAATCCATCACTTCTAGAAACAAACTGAAAACCTACTTTAACCAGAGAAACAAAGGAAACAAGAGAACAATGCACTCAGGTGCGTAGAGAGTGTCCAAGAGTAGTAGCATATTTCCTCCACATAGCCTGAGCTGATATGTTCCCACATCGATAACATCTTCTTTAGTGTCATTTCCCAATGTCACACTTTGTAGATCCACCAGGTAAGGATGAAAGTCTACAAAACCAGCTCAGTCCGAAACTATGTGTTTGTTGGCTCCCAAGTCTATAATCCAATAAGGAAAGGAGTTAGCAACAAATGCATGGGAACAAACAAACACATTGGAGATACTTGTAGAAAAAGTACCTTAGAAGCCTCGGGGCAATCCCTAGCATAATGGTACGGTCCTTCTTCCCATAATTATAGCACTCCACACGTGCCATACTCATCTCTTTGTTACCTTTTGACTGGTTCAATAAAGCATATCGCACTGAGCAATCCTTTTTGAACCACTCATGGTATACCTCCAACTCCTTCTTATACTCAACAGAAGTAGTATCAATGTCCTTCTTGGTAACAGGATCATAAGTAGTAGGGGGGACATTTTGGTAGTGAAAATGTCTAAACTATGCCCACGTTCATTTAGATGGTACTCAACCCTCCGATGCCAAACGTCATAGTTGGACCCATCCAACTTTTCAGTTACATATGCAGATGAAGAATTTATCACAGGGGTCTTAGAAGTTTCCATATCTACAAGTTTTAAAAAACTTAGGACATTTAGGCACATTGTTTTCAGAATTAAATTTCCATAAATAACATTATTCATATCATATGATCGAAAATTTCGCTCAACTCATAATCATCACATATAATAATGAACTAGAAATTCCTAGAAAATTAATTCAACACTCTATCCATTAAAAAAACATATTCATATGAACATGGAAATTTAAGCACATTAAAAAAACCAAAAAAAAAAACATCACATAGACATTTATTTTATACTTTATACAAAACTAATAAGCTATAAAGTATATTCCAAAAACGAATTTTGGATACGACATCTGAATATTCATATTCAGTTTAAATTCTAAAACTCATAAATTTTTGAACGTCGTACTAATTCATATAACACAATAAAACTAATTAAATTACGAGTTATATGAATTCTATAATATAAAACACATCTATATTATTTGCATATGGAACCAAAAAACATGTAAAAATAAATTTACATAACCAATATGCAAGAATTAAACCAAAAAGAATTGTAAAACTAATTCACAATAAAGAGAAAAACACAATCTAAAAATATAATCACATAGATTATAGACAATCAGACAAAGAAATAAACAAATATAATCACACAGATTATGTCTATACTTAATTAACACACAATTAAGCATAATCACATAGATTATACAACCAATCAAAAAATGAAATGAAAAATATATTTCACTTAGAAATAAACCAATTAATCACCTAGATTAACACATAAGCAATAAAAAGGAAATGTATATATATGTATAATCACACATATTAAATAAGGAACAAAAAAAATGAAAAATATATCTCACTCAGAAATAAACAATATATATACATTCCTAAGTATTACGTGACTAAGCATAATGACATAGACTATACAACCAACAATTAACATGAAAAAAAATACTTGCATCTACATTTAGAAATACATATTATATCTAAAAATTAATTAACATATCATTAATGTAGTTTGAATGCGTAGCAATGAAATGAAGAGAATACATTGAACAAACATTGAACAAACATCAAGAATAGATTTGAACTTAAACATCATAGCAATGAAATGAAGAGAATACATTGAACAAACATCATAGCAATGAAATAAAAGAATAGACCTGAACTTACCCAGAATCCGTCTGACAGTTCGATCCTTCGACGGTGAGAGCAGACGACATATAGAGTGGAGCTGCCGAAGGACGACAGAGAGAAGCTGTCGGCGAGACTCGAGAGCGACGGTAAGAGAGGCTGTCAGAGTGATGACTGAAGAGCGAGGGTCGACGGTAAGAGAGGCTGCCGGAGCAGACGGCAGAGACCAGAGGGCAGAGAGGGAGGTCCGAGGATGTCTGAACCAGAGACTCGAGAGGGAGAGAATGTGGGTTTTGATTTTTGAAAATTAAAATTGAAGAATGAAGGTTGAAAGAGGCACTTAGGGTTAGGGAGTGAAAGTCTGAAAGAGGCGCTTGACTCAAATTAAAAACCCTAGGTCGTATTATTCTTTAGGTCGTATTATTCTTCGGTCCTCGGTCCACAATTCGGTCTTTTAGTTCGGTCCAGTCCCTGGACCGAAGACCGAACTTCCATATTTTTTGGACCAAGGACTGGACTGAATATAGTTCGATCCAGTCGGTCCAGCCCTCGGTCCAGTCCATTTTTTGGTCCGGACTGGACTATGAACAGCCCTATGCAGGAGCATTGTAATCTTTCAAAAAAAAAAGAAATGCAAGATTCCAAGGAGGAAAAGAAGGGAACAAAAGGAACAAACCCGGAAAAAAAAACAAACGGTCAAAAAAAATAAAGGGGACAAAAATAGGGATGGCAACGGGGCGGATCATGGACGGGGTAGTATATCCTCGTCCCCATCCTCGCTCCCAAAACTCGTCCCCATCCTCGTCCTCATCCCCGCTTCGGGAAATGATTCTTGCCCTATCCCCATCCCCGCAGATTCCCCATCCCAACGGGGATCTAACGGGGATTTTTTAAAGCTATCCAAAATCTAATCAAATTTTAATCGAACACGATTTTTAATCTGACCCGATTTTTAACCTGTTCAAAATACAACGTATTTAACTTGCTCAAGCAATAATACATCAAAATCAAACAATAATACATCAACAATTGTTAGGGTTTTTGACTTAAAATTCAAAAATTACTACTTTATCATTACTATTAATATATATATATATATATATATATATATATATATATATATTGAATTAGAATAAAAGTTATTTGGAAATTTTAAAATTTTCGGGGATGGGGACGATGGATTTTCCTCGACGAGGAAAATGGGACGGGGATGGGGAAAATTTTGTCCCCATCCCCACCCCATCCCCGAGCGGATTTTGAAAAATCGTCCCCATCTCCATTGGGGATGAGGATTTTTCCTCAGAGCGGGGCGGGGCCCCAACGGGTTTGGGGATTCCCCGTCCCATTGCCATCCCTAGACAAAAACCCCAAAAAACCTCTTTATTCCCATCCTGATTTTCTTTCACTTTTCCTTTTGGCAAACCCTACATTACTAATCTATTTTACTTAGAACTCCCCCTAACCCAAAACAATTCCTTTGCCCCTCTTTGTGTTTTTGGTCGAACAGGTCGGCCATGGAAACCGACACCAAGCTCGGTTTCGTCACCTACTTGTCGTCCCTTTTCGTCCTTATCCCGGCCTTGGTGGCTGACGACCGCTGCCGGAGAAACCCAAAAAACGCCCAAGAGATGTTAACCGCCGAATGCAAACCCTCCAAGGTCTCGATCTGAATCTCCGGCATGAAATGTGAGAAACCAACACTGGCATCGCATAGATCGGCGGCTGACGAACACAAAAGCATAGGTCGTGAAGCCAACGCGCCACTTCGCGTCGGCGCGTGACCCACATGCGCGTCCGTTTCTGGCGGTTATCACTTGCTTTCAATCGGATTTGTGGAAATCGGGGATTGGTTTGGGTGAAAACGAAGAAGAAGGAACCCCTCAGGTGTCCGTCAGCGGCGCGTGACTTACAAGCGTCACCCTTCTCCGGCGGTTCTGCTGGGTAAGTTCCAAAATTCTACTTAAAAACTTGAAACTTTTTGTGTTTTTCTGGGAAAAAAACTTTGATAAATTCACACAAAATTCATCTTCTTTACTTTCTCTTATCCAGAATCGGGTTGTTTTCTGGGTAAAAAAAAATAGGGAGAATTTTTGGTAGAAAAATCTAGGTGTTCGGTCAAAAACAGAGAAGGCCGAATCATATCTACCGTTTTGTTTCTTTATCCTTTACACACAGTTTTAAACACACAGTTTTTGTCTCAATCTTTTCGGATCTCTTTTGAATGTTCATGCCATTTAAACATGAGAAACAAACACACAAAAAATCAAACACACTGTTTTAAACATGATGGGAACAATTCCGGTAAGTTTGGTTCTGACACCACTGCTAATTGGTAATAAGAAATATCTCTTGTGTGGAAGTCGATCGGCTTGCCGAGATATCGTTCTACAAATCAAAAGTTCTTCACGCTTGATTCCGTGCAATTGTTGGTGGATACCATAACCGGTGTCACCAGTAATTCACACTCGAAACCTTTTACTAGAATGACAACAATTTACAGAGAGAGAGAGAGAGAGCAGAAATGATAATCAATATAAATTTTTTCATCAAATCAAAAATATCTCTCATAAAGACATATATAGGTTGACTTGGTTGTGATAACTGTCTTTTGGATAAGAATTCTCATCCTTATCCCTTATGTGGTTGTTATCTACCAACAACTAGATTTATCAATTTTTCAAATTAATTATATATGTACGCAATTGTATAATAATGATTATTCTATTTAAATGCACAAATTATCAACACAATAAAAACATCTAGTTCGTTGTACAAGGCTATGAGCAAAATTCAACATAAAAATATTACAAAAATCATCAACACATAAACTCTAAGAATGCAACTATACAACTTAAAATGCACAAAAAAAAAATCATGAAGTTCATGATTATTTTTTATTGGACGCATACCCGACCCGGATCCAGACCCGCCTAAAATGGGGCGGGTCCAGGACCCATTGTCTTCCCTAGTTGTTGCATAATTATTATCATGCTCAACTTAAATTAAGGGGTATTTGGCTACCCAAATTTTTTTGGTAGTTTTTTACTTTTTTGACACTATTAGCTTTTTGACAAGGGTTAAAAAGTTACTTGAGGTGTTTGGTAATTAGCTTTTTATATAGACTTGTTGGACTCAATAAGCTGTTGAATTTTTAAAGTCTCAAAGTTTAAGCTTGGTTAATTGTTGGAAACAAGTTGGTGTCCCACATTGACAGAATAAGGAGAGGTGTTCTACTTTAAATAGTAGAATTCTCCAGACCTATTTGAATTAATTGAAATAAGAGTGAGCTTGGTGGACCACATGCGCGAGCGCGTTGCTGCCGTCGCATCCATTCGGGAGGTCGGGTCTTGCACCTTTTTACAGTTTTTAAAATTTTTTTGTCTCAATTTTTTGTTCATTTGATAGCACGTGTGTTTACGAGGCGCCAGTTCTTTGAGACTGATTGTTGGGGTCTCAAGGCATTGATTGTGCAGACTTCTCATCAACTGTTTTTCAAAGCCCGCCTTCAAAACTTGTTTATATCTTCTACTTTAACAAGCTACTCTTCACTTGTACCAAACATAAAAATCGATATACCTTTCTCCTATCTCTTTTCTCTATTTCTTTTCAAACTATTTTTAGCAATTATTCGTTACTCCATCAGGATAATGGAGAATACACAAAATTAACTAAACCGTGTAATCCTGGGAAATGGCCGTCATCGGAGAGTTTGCACCGGTGCTCAGACGAAATCACTTTCATGACAGTGGATTATCCACGCTACGATATCCCATTTTTGGTTCTTCAATACAATAAAGATCTTTCCTGCTGTGACTATGTGTTGTTTTACAACATAAACTAATTTTCAAAAAGATACTTGACGAAGCTTTTTGAAACAACTTTTCACAAAAAACTATTTTACCAAACACTTTTATACAATCAACTAACTCAAACAGCTAACGGCTACCAGCTACCAGTTGGTTACCAAACAGGGTCTTATGAGAGATGTAATACATTTTCTCATTGAATAAATTCGGACAAGCAAAATAGTCCATTATGTTATATTTAATAACTTAGGCACATTTGAATAAATCTCCATTGTTTCGATTCCACATTTAAGAATGTTTCATGACATAGTTAACAGCTTACAATGTTGTAGGCACTTTTTATGATGCTTTATGATGCCCATAAGTTATAAATAACTAATTGGGTTTTTAGCTCAAAATAATCCGAAGTCAGGGGTGAGTGGGTGAAAATAATCTAAACTGACTTTTTTGCCTGAGAATATGCCAAACTTTTTACCTATTTACCCTGACCAAACCATAATTGAGTTCCTACGTCGTAAAACTGACTTAACACCTTTAAAAAAATCAAAGACGCATTGAGTTAATATTTGGTTCAGTTCGTTTATATTATTTTTAGTAAATTCTGAACTTTTCAAGGGTGCCAAAGTCAGCTTTGTGATATCGGAATTCACTTATGGTTTAGTCAGAATCAACAGGTTAAAAGTTTGGCACATTTGCAGCCAAAAAGTCAGTTTGGATTATTTTAGGCCACTCACCTCTAATTTCGGATTATTTTGAGTCAAAAACCCTAACTAATTTGTACCTTGACTTGGATTAGTATGTGAAGTTTAGCTTTACACTATGTTTGATGGGGGAGAAAAATCATTTTTAGAAAACAATTTCTCATTTTCAGGTGTTTGATAACAAACAAAAAAAAACAAGGAAAGACATTTTTAATGAAAATCATCCACCCACGTTGCATATTATTTTTTTTTAGGTTCAATCCTAACAAAGTCAAATTTCATGGTCCATCTTTCTCATTAAGTTTCAAGTTCCTCACGTTCGCTCTTGTTTTTACTAGAAACAGTTCATTTCTCATCAAACTCTTTATTTCTCATCCTAGTCTTCTTTCTCTCTTTCGTTTTTTCTATCTCATCTAGCCCAATATATGCATGTATGTATATACCTACCAAACAAGTGAAAACATCACTTGTAAAACCTATTTTCTTGAAAAAACATTTTACAAGTAAAACCAATTTCCTGAAAAATATTTTTCAGTTACACCAAACACACCCTATATATATATAAATACATGATCAGATTACCATAGGGACATATATATGGCCATAATAGCTAATTATGTAGTTAATTATGATAATTATTTTTGTTATTAATAATATATACAACAAAGATAACTAGAAGTGTATAAGCTAACTTCACCTTTCAACTATTCTAATATGTGTTCATCTTAGGTGGTCTTTAACCGTACATTTGAAGACACAAATCACCTCCAATTTTCACGATTTTTGATTCATATTAATCTCATGTTATCCCACATTTCATCATAGTAAAAAAATTTAGATTTGCATTGCAACATTTTCACAAAATCTCACACAATCACAACACAGTCAAATCCTCATCTCGTCATGACCACTCTTACTCTCGGATCAAATTTCTCCCAAATTCCTTCACATCAAGGACCCCATAAGCATTCATTGGAAACCTTACATAATACCTACCCAAAGAATCAAAAATCACAAAATTTCACCAACCCTAGCTCAAGATATTCTCAAATGAATCAAACTAAAAAACACACCCTCAAACCCCAACTTAAGCCATCCATCAAATCCCCCCACTTGCAATCCCACCTCCTTCAGGTATCCGCCTATGTTGACGACCGTGGATGCGTTCTCATCCAACGGTCCAAATTAAATATCCGAACAAGGGTCGTGATCCGTGTGAGGCTTTCTCGACCAATCAGAGACCTCCTTTGGGATTCTGTTACGCACTTTTCCTACTATTTAAATCACCCCACGTTAACGTCCATAATCGTTCATAAACATTCTTCAGAACTACAATCGTCGGTGATCATCTCCTATCAAATTTTCGTGAATTCTCGATAATCTCTCGAGTTCCAGGTTTCGAAACCCTAATTTATCGTCTCTTACTCTAATGGCTGCTGCAACTGAGGAACTAATTGTCGCGGCGGAGGTGCCCGGGGAGCTGGTGGAGGTGAATCCGGCCGCCGGGGAGAAAGCCGTCGCCGGTGGAAAGGCGAAGAAAGCGAAAGAAACGAAGGTGAAGAAGCCCAAGGCAGCTCCTACTCATCCCACCTACTTTGAGGTGAGAACTTTTCAGAGTTTCGATTGCTTGTTTGTTTGTTTTGATTCGTTCAAAGTTAGGGCGTGTTTGATCTGATTTGTTTGAATTTTTTTTTGGATGTTCAGATGATTAGCCTTGCGATCACCACTTTGAAAGAAAGGAATGGTTCCAGCCAATATGCGATTCAGAAGTTCATCGAGGAGAAGCACAAGCAACTTCCGTCCAACTTCCGGAAGCTTCTGTTGGTTAGTTTGAGGAAGTTTGTTGCTTCCGGTAAACTCGTCAAGGTCAAGGGTTCATTCAAGCTTCCATCTGCTACGAAGTCAGTGTCTGCTCCGGCAAAGAAGCCAGCTGCCAAGCCGAAGGCCAAGGCTGCCGTAACTGCTAAGCCGAAAGCCAAAGCCGCAGCAGCTAAGCCGAAGGCCAAAGCGGCTGCAGCCAAGCCGAAGGCTAAAACAGCTGCTAAGCCGAAAGCTGCTGTGAAGGCTAAGCCTGCTGCGAAGCCGAAGGCGGCTGCGGCTCCAACTAAGGCGAAAGCTGCAGGGACCAAAAGAAAGGCAGCGGCTGTCGCAAAGAAGGACAAGCCAGCCAAGGCGGCGAAGACGGCGGCGAAGTCTACTCCGTCGAAGAAAGTCGCAGCGGTGAAGAAGGTGGCTCCGGCTAAGAAGGCCGCGGTTAAGAGAGTCAAGCCCAAGAGCGTGAAGTCTCCGGCGAAAAAAGCTGCTCCCAAGAGAGGGAAGAAGTGAGAAATTTGAGTTATAGGTTTAGAAAAGTAGGGTTGGGAGTGATTGTGTAAATGTTGTGTTGTTGAAAGATGGACATTTCCTAGTTTTACTGGTGTTTCTAATGTACTATTGAGATTACGAATATGAATGAATTAAGCAATGAGATTTTAGTGTTCAATTGTCTCTCAAAATGTTGTGGTTCTTCATCTGTAAGTTTCATCTATGGAGTATGCAGTTGCTCGAGCTTGGGGCATTGGGTCCTATACTCCTATTGGTATGTCTCACTGCCTCCTCTTGTTTGTTCAATTCTTACGTTGCAGTATTTGCGTATTGGTTATGGTTTCTGGTTTAATGCTGCTGTATAGGAGATTGAGTTGAAGGGACTAGAAGATCATTCAACACAAATGTGGATTAAGGATGTAAGTGATGTTGAGATTGTGTTATTTACTTAGAAACTGTGCTCTTAGGCAATTGCGGGTGTCATCTGTTAGCCTGATTTCTGGATGCAATTGGGAAATTTGTATTGTGGATAATGGTTGTGGAAGATTTGCAAGCATTGGACTGCCTTGCCATATGCTTTAATTATTCATGCTGTTTGTAAATTGTAAAACTAAAGGTCCAATGAATGATGCTATGGTGTTAGTTCATATGTTCTCTGAGGGTCATAGAATAGGGGCAATCTTGCCCTCTACATTAATGTACATGTTTGTTCTGGTGCTGTAGTGGTGTTCTGGTGCTGTAGTGGTGTTCTTGCTTGAGTGGTGGAGTTTGAATTCATCCTGTGATTAACCAAAAGAAGGATTGACAACCATTGGTTAGCCTCACACTGAGAGCCAAGAGGCCCCCCACCCCCCACAAATGGCAGCTGGAAGTTTCAACCTCCAATCCCGGGTTTGTGTGGATGAGCTGGTTCCTAATATGAGAGCTTTCCTTTGCATTTAACCATCATTCTTTATGTTCTTTAACATTTTAGTTCCACTTGAATGCCTTCTTTACATGCCGTCAACCCTAGTCGAATAAAAATGACAGTCCTTGTGCACAGCATAAACAATTTGGAGCTGACCCAGAAACATGTATTTTTCTCTTAGTAATAACTTGTCAAGATGCCTTGTTCACAACTTTCATAGATGCTGAGATAATTGCTTTCATGTAGGACTTGTGAATTGTCATGGGATTCAAACTGACCTTTTTTTTGAGCTTCATAACTGTGGCCTGATAGCTTAATTACAAACGTTCTTTGGCGGTCCAGATTCCTTCAGTTAATTGAAAAGAACACTTGACTGTGTCTGATCCTATTTGTTCTGTAACTTCTATTAGCGACTGTGTCCGCTTGAGATAGGCTGAATGTATGGTTTAAATGAGTATAGTTGTCATTTTCTCAACCAGTTGTAGTCTGGATTATCTTTATGTGATGGAAGGTTAGTTCTTACCTTGTTGGACGGATAAGAGAAAGGCGTTCGACCTTTCAAAGTTAGAGGGGACAGGGTTTAGTTCTCCGGAGGGATCCTACTTCCTAGTACTTAAGGGAATTTGGATGCAACTTGAGTTTAGCAGTTGAGAGGACCACAGAAGGGATGTAGTCCCATACTTTTATCATCTGAACTTGAGGCACTCCTCAAACTGTGATTTGACATTTGTCTCTAGAAAGCTTACTATGATGCACTCATTTATATAGCTGAATGAATGTGATTGTCCTTGTGGATATGACATTTTCTAGTTTCACTGGTGTTAAGATGTATTGAATGATGAGTGTTAATGAAGTATGAGATAACAAGCTAGTGTCCAATTTTAATGAACTTCTATCTGTGGTTTCTGCAGAAGCTTGAATTAGCTGGAATGGGAGTCCTTGGGTATGTCTCTTGGTTGCATAGTTAGCATATAACTTGTTTGATCGAGCTGTGGTTTCTGGTTCTGTAGTGTTTGTCATAGGGGATAGGGTTGAAGGGACTCCAGGACTTTCAATATTTCTTGTAAGAAGTTCTGCTTTCTGGCCATGGCCTGCCTGCTATCCTGAATTTGGGTGCAACTGTAACTTGCACTGTACTTGATTAACTAGGCTGCTGTGTGTTTTTTGGCGGAAGATATAGAAGCACTGCATGAATGTTCTTTTATCATTCAGTCTGTTTGTAACTCGTAGACAAGTGTTCAGAACATATATGCTTTGGCATAAGTTTATGTCTCCACTTGGTCTGAGAATTGAACAAAATCACATTATCCATAGTGTTCCTGATTGTTCTGGTGGTGGTCTTGTTGTAATAGTTATGGTTCTTGGAATGATCTTACATGTAAAAGTGGTTACCGACTTTTGTCGTCTCACTCAAGTTGCAGGTTGAAATTAACGTTGTGACAAGGATTGTATCTGAATGGCATGTTGATGGACTGATTACCATTGACTAGCATCACAGTGAGAACCAAGCGCCCCTCCCCCCTCCCCCCCTCTTTTTCCCCAGTTGGGAACTTTAGCCTCCTGTATCTTATTCATGTGATTAAGTTGGTTTGTTTACAAGTGCTGGTCTGTTTACAAGTGCTTTTCTCTGTGTTTAGCTGTTATTCTTTCGATCCTGGTTATCTTCCCATTTCCATTTTAGCACTTCTTTTTGAGATTTTGTGCTGAAAGTATGTGTGATTGCCATTATGGACATTGTTGTTCCTTGATTGTTTTATGACAACTGAATGTATGAATGGGAGTAACGGGCTCAATCGAAGATCCAACACTCATTAACTGTGCAAGCTAATATGTTGTTTAGTTGTAGTACCATTGTACCAATGACGCTTGAATGATGTCTCTGAGCTTATGTTTATTTTAGCTTTGCTGTTTGGCAGATAGCATCTCATGATGTATGAAATGAGAGTCTGGAATTATCTGGGTCTTGAGACATTTAGGCATTTAGCGCTCTTATATGCATTTGATTCAGCTCTACTACTGTGTTGTGCACAATATACAATGATGTCATCCTGGGAATGTTGTACTCTTGAGCAAAGTGAGGCACTCAAATATTTTAGAAGCGGCTGAGTTCTTGGTCTTGTGAACATCCTTACGTGCTCAATCCATGACTTTGTGAGAGACTTGTAACTTGCTACGGTTGCCCTAACTTGTGAGAGACTTGTAACGCGCATGTGTTTTGTGGTTGGTCTTTGAGGTAGACTTGTAACTTGCTGGGTTCGGGGGATAGTAACTTGCCGTATTTCTTTCTTTTATAAAGGAGTAGCCTAATAGTGTATTATTAGCTATTACTGATTATGGTTGTTCTCATGTATCCTAGATTTCTCTATTGAAGGACTGGTGAAGTGTCTGGAATACGAATACTGGATTTACTATCACACACAACTCAAACCTATGTACATGCTGTTCCCCAACCTCAATTAATCAAAAACATATAGGATCTTAAAGCTTGAATTTGAACTACACAGGATATAATTTTGATTTGATATATTTACTTGTTCGATGTCAAGTTCAACTAATAGTCCTGCAGATTTTTTTTGTCTTGTGTTAACCTGCATGATTCGGTTGCAAAATTTTTTCGAGAAACAGTATGCTGCTGCGACTGCTTATTGACCTGGAAATGAGGCATCCACTCTAAAACTTGAATTGACATTAGCAGTATATGAGCTTCAATATACAGAGGAATTCTTCTAATATTGTGTTGTCTATTCTTCCATGGATAGTATTTGCAGAAAGAGAAGCTCGAAGTTGTGTAAGTCGATCAGCTCGCACTCTTTCTGGGATCCAGCTTTCAATGATGTTGAAGTGGCATCTTTTCCTTCTAGCTTCATTTTGGTACTTCAACTCGCTGGATGGAATACTTTAGTTCTTGTTGGACATTTAACCTAGAAGGGGATGTTACAATGTCATTCCAAACAGAGCCCTTTTGGAATATTGGGTTTGGTTGCTTGTAAAGTTCATATATGTTATCGGCTTCTTCATTCAGTTCTGCAACTCTCTTTAAACACTTGAACTCTTCAGGATCAACAAGTAAGGTTTTGTCTCTGTCTTTCCATCCTATCAACTTCACAACAATCATGATTCAGCATCACTTACATTGTTGGCATGCATCCTATGGAACTGACTGGTTAAAATTATACATGTATGTATCATCCATCCAGAGCATTTCTGCAGTTTGTCCTGATTTTCTAATGTGCTTAAAATGTGGAAAGCAAGTTCTAGATGGATGATACATGCATAGTGAATATAGTGGTGTTTTCCAATATTATTCCTCACGAATGAGATCCAACTATATAACTAAATTATGCTGTTTGTTAGAAATGATCAACTCTATAAGGTATAGATAGTAACATAAGTAGTACCTTTGCTGGGCCTTCTAGAGCATTTGTGCAGTATAGTCTTGCCTGATCTACTAACTGACAGTAGGTTGGAAACGCACTTGCAAATCTCTTGTGCGATTTTAGTTGTGACTTCACTCGTACCCCTCTTCTGCACAAAATTGCCCTCCTGCATGTGCCATTACACATTGATGAGGCTCATATCATTTATTTCCAGCAAAAAGGCATAGTTAAGAGGAGAAAACATCTGTACTATTGATGTCCTAAAACTTCATTTGTCTCAGTGGAATGTATCTCTATTTGCGTTTTTGAATCTATATTCAATGCAATGTACAAGTTTTCCTCTAAGGTTGAAGTGAGAATGTGAGATGCCCAATGTTGATAATTATTGATAAGAAGAGTTATTAGTAATTGTATACCATGACTTTCAGCAGATGATTGACTGAATTTATAGGTACGGGTACTGAAAAGAAGAGTGAAGGTCATAAAGCTGACAACAGTATACCTGATTCCTCTAATTACTGCTAAGTAGGCATCACAAACAACCCCAACCAGCTCTATTCTATAAGGCCTTCGTTTCTTGGCGACTGTTTGTTCCTCGTCTTCCTCTTCTACCTGTTCCCAGTAATTTTCTGAGACAGTTCCATCTACAGCTACCTGGTATCCTGGTCCCATTCTATATCGTTTACGGTGAACATTTCTAGCCATAGTTATCGTCTGCACTACAAAGGGTAGCCATGACAAGGTGCCATCCATGATAACATCTCGCCCCTCATTCAGTGCTGTTACCAGTACTGATGATGCTGCGTCTGTTGATGATTGATGGACCTACATGAAACAGGATGCTATTATACAAATTTGCAGAATATAGTGGTGTTCTTTGTCCTAGAAGTATCTGAAGTTTGAGCATCTTGAATTAATTCTCTCTTGTGCTGCTTTTAAGGTGATATTTTTTTAGACATTGAGTACTCTTATGTTGTGCAGTTACATCCTACATGGTACATCAACGAAGGCAACCTTGTTGGTCAATGACAGGAACAGCAAGCTATGCATGAAAAGAGCTATTTGTAGCCTTGCAATTGCATTTGCAAGGGGGAATTTCTTTTCAACAAAAGTGCAAGTCTTTAGCGAAGTAAGTCTTATTGGCTTTGAGTTGTTTGATTGCAGTTGACGCACAGCTAGGCCATATGTACAGAGTCAGAGAAGTACCAATTCTGCGGTGTGGACTGCATCATGGTGGCATCTAGAGCTGAGTGCTTTGTAAATCACATCTGATTCTTTGAAAGCGTCTGCTTCTATTACTACTGCTTGTCCTGATGCTTCTTGCCAGAATGGTCTGCAAAATTAGAGAGGACAGAGTTTGAATAATAAAAGTAAAAAGACTTGATAGGATAAAAAACAGGGATGAAAAGAAGAGTTGTGTTTGTTACTCTATGAGGATGTCTTTGAGGACGGTGCTCTTGCCAGCTCCCATGCCGCCACCCATGAAAAGGAGTACAGGACTTCGATCCTTGAGGGCTACTGGAGCCATCACATCCGTACATTCTGACTCGTCAATCTCTGGCTTCGGTTGACCCAACCCAATTGCCTTCATCTCCTCTACTAATGTGGTGAATACTCTGGCCACCTTCAAATTTTTGGTAACTCTCTCAAATCTTTGCTCCCTGAACTCATAATTCAATTTAGTGTCAATCTCATTGTTTGCTTTCTATATGTTTTGTTTCATATGAAAATATGATACATGATGATCGCAAGTATATTCACCAAGATGATGATAACCCACCTTGATGCTGCTAGCAAAATGGTCTTGAGCTTCTTTTTCGGTTCAGGCTCTGGTCCCATGAGCACCTGAAATACCAGCCAAATATGGTATCTTTTAAGGTCAGAATTATGAGTTTTACCTGCATACTCTTCTCCCTAACATCACTTTGCATATACTACCCAATACCACCTTCCTATTATGATGGAAATCGAACTCGATTGATGATTACCTGTGTGAGTGCAATGTCAGCATAGCTCCAATGAAAGGCAAAGTAACTGAGTATGCATCTCTCGAATTCCTCAACAAGTTTGATGAAGAGCGAGTCACCTTCCAACTCAGGAGAAAAGTATGAATAGATGCTATCCTCACATCCTTCTCTCTTATTTATGTAATCTGATGCCAATTTGCTCAGCTGTGGGCATAGTTTCCTGTCAGGGAATCCCAGTTGCCTTGCTGCATATGCCCATACGATCGACCAGGAGTTTCACCAAATGCAAGTTGCTTTACACAAACATATCAAAACATTTATGCCCCTGAATTCATTCAGGGAACTACATCATATATAAACCTATTATGGGTAGGTAAACTGATATATGCGGTCTTATCGCGACAGATAAAATTTTCGAGGGTCGTATGTATGTATATATATACGTGTAAGGAGTTAGAATGTGACAATTTACCTACATAATGGGAAAATCGCTCCAGCTTGACCACCCTCCCAGAGCTATCAACTTTGATCCTAGGGACAAGCTTCTGGTTTTTAAGACTCCGTTGGTAGAAATAGGCAGCTATAGCAACAGCAATGATCAACCCTAGCGAAGAGCCAACGAGGATCAAGGCGATGGTAGGTTTGCCGAGATAATAATCCGGTTCATCATAATATTCTTCGTGTTCGTAGGCCAAGACATTTTCAAGGAAACTGGCCACGGTTATGAGCGTTAATTTTTCCATTGGTATCATGTAGAAAATGCATGGCAAATTGATCAACAAAATGAGGTTAAAACAGTTTTAACGGCGTGCATTTTGGAATTTTACTGATACGATGAGGAAAATGCATGGCAAATACGATCAAGAAATTGATGTCAAAAGAGTTTTGATGTTGGAATTTTGTTTGGGAGTATCCATGTTGGTGCACACCTCAGGAATTGGGGAAAAAATTGGTTGTGTTGGGAGGAGGGAACGATTAGTGGAAGAGATGACTTCTCTTTGCCATGCAATTCGTTGAATTTGGATATTCTCAATGTGACAAGTGGGGGTGTGTCTGCCATCGCGAATTTTTTAAAGTATTATTTTTTAATTACTCAACAAAATAATCAGTGTAATTTCAATGTGACAAGGGGAAATATTATTTTGTTCCATAAATGTATTTGCAATGCATCACCAATGAATAACACGCATGTAGGGGTGGACCGGGTGGGTATTGGATGGTCGGGTTCGACCCATTGGTTATGTAGAGTCGGGTCGAGTCAGATCAAGGTTGACTTGATGAGATTGTGGATTAGGTTAGAGCTTTCTAGCAGAAATTAGTGCTGGCATGGGTCGACTTGTTTCGATTCTAAAGTTTGTTGGAGTATTTCAAGAGTTAAAGAGGCTAAGAAAAACCAAGTTATAAGTTAAGGGTTGGCTAGGGAGGTAAGAAACAAGCTTATAAGGTGAACTTGCTCCAACACAAACTGTGTCAGGCATGACACGGGTCGTGTTAGTGTCCCGCCCAATCCAACTTTGTGTCAGGGAGACAAATTCGGGACAATGTCATCATAATGCAAGAAATTGTGCACTCCATGAGGGGGAAGAAAGGGCAAAATGGCCGGATGGCAATCAAACTCGACCTCTAAAAGGCCTACGACAGGGTAAGCTGGAGCTTCTTACGAGACACACACTCTCATTGATATGGGGTTACCATGGGTCATGGTGGAGGTCATCATGAACTGCGTTCGCACCTACTCCATGAGTGTCCTTTGGAACGACAATACTACAGAGGAGTTTGAACCATCTAGAGGTATTAGACAAGGAGACCCACTATCCCTGTATCTCTTTGTGGCGTGCATGGAGCGTTTGTCGCAGGTTATCAAAATTGAAGTAAGCAAAGGAAATTGGGTTGCTTTTCCAACCAACAGCAAAGGCCCTTGAGTCTCACATCTCTTTTTTGTATGAGTGTGTTTTGGAATGATAATACTATAGAGGAATTTCAACCATCTAGAGGGATTAGACAAGGCGACAGCTATTCCCGTATCTCTTTATGGCGCGCATGGATTGTTTGGCGTAGGTTATCGAAATTGAAGTAAAGGAAATTGGGTTGCTTTTCTAACTAGCAACAAAGGCCCTCAAGTCTCACATCTCTTTTTTGCAGATGATGCGGTCTTGTTCATCAAAACTACAACTGCTCAAGCTTTGTTGGTGAAAAAAAGGTCTTGATGATTTTTGTAATTTATTTGGCCAAAAAGTCAGCTTCCAGAAATCAAATGTCTTTTTCTCCCCCAATATGAGGGACGATAAAAAAGCGGAAATTTGTGAGGTGTTGGGTATGCAACTAACTGAAGACATATGGAGATACTTGGGGGTCCCAACGCTTCATAAACGAGTGACCAGGGCAACTTACCAAGGGGTTATCGACCGGATTGAAGGTAGACTAGCAGGTTGAAAGGCGAGATGTCTATCGCTAGTCGGGCGAATAACTCTTATTCAATCTACTTCAAATGCAATTCTCGCTTACACAATGCAAACCTCAAAACTCCCACGGGCGGTCTGCGATGAAATTGATAGGAAAACCAGAAAATTCCTATGGAGTGGCAGTGGGGGCCCGCAAGATCCATCTCGTCAATTGGAAATTGGTGACTAAACCGAAATAAAAGGGGGGATTAGGATTACATTGCATGCGTGATCTCAATATTACCTATTTAGCAAAGTTGGGTTGGAGATTCTTGGGGAATAAGGGTGATCTCTGGGTCAATATTTTGGAAGGTAAATATTGCCATGACAACTCCACTAAGGCAACTAGAGATTTGAGAACTCACTATAAGAGTAGAATGTCTGGCAAGGTATCACCACCGCAACAAACACTCTAGAGAAAGGTAGCTCAATGGCGATAAGGGACGGTCAGAGCACCTTCTTTTGGCTCGATAAATGGGCAGACAACCAGCCTTTGATCGAGTCGGCTTTGTCCATGGCGACTGAACGGGAAAGCCGACGATGAGTGTCCGACTACTGGGACAAACTCCAAGGGTGGCGCTGGACGGAGTTTGCGACCAAGCTACTAAATTTGATCCAGCTGAAGATTGAGCAAACCGAGATGGCCGAGGAAGGAGTTGCTGATAGCTTGGAATGGACACTCACGGCCAACAGAAACTTCAGCCTCGGGATTGCGCTTACCATCATTCAAGGGCCCGAGGTCGAGGAAGCCCCTATTGAATGGGTCCAAATTTGGAGACTCGACGTACAACAGAAGATTCAAGTATTCATATGGCTACTTTGGCACAACCGGGGGAGGAATCATCCGAGGGGCTGGGGGAACTGGATGGGTGGGTTTATGGTGAACTTTGGCCGGAAATCATCTCTAATGGCGGAGCTAGGAGCGATTGTGCAGGGTCTGAAGATGGCTCGGGGCATGGGTATCACAACGCTAGAGCTGAAAGTGGACTCACAAGTGGCCTTGAAGATGATCACCGAGGAGGGAACTCAACACCATGCGGGGATTAATGTCCTAGTAAGCCAACGCAAGATGTGGATTGGTATGCCTGAATGGACTATCACTGCTGTTTACTGCATTAGGGAGGTAAATGCTGTAGCAGATAAACTCTCTAAATTAGTTTTAGAATTAGAGATGGGGTCGGTGAAATTCCTAATGAATCCTCCCCCCTCGAGGTTAGTCACTTGCTTAATGTGGATTGCATGCAAGCTCGTGGCCTCTATTCTATGTAATGGACTTTTCTAGCTTTGAATAAATGGGTTTGACCCACCCTTTTACCAAAAAAAAAATTAAAAAAAAGTCACTTCAAATAAATTATTAATCACCCCTATATTCATAAAAAATCACTAAAAAATTATATATCTAACGATAAATTTATGGTAAGACATTCTTATATAAGTCTTATTGCGCAACTCTTTCTATTTTTTGGAGAGAAATGTCTTTTCCTGATAACCATAGGTTCATGATTCTAATAATCCCTACTATCACAAATTGTATGACAATAATCCCTACTATCATTTTGGATTCTGATGGTCCAAAAAAAAATAAAATTGTATTGTAGTGGGACAAAATCGAGTGTATACGCTAAATATCATAGATTTTGTGTTGCATTTGATTCAAAACTTTGTATAACACTTTACCACGATTTTTAATGAATTTACAGCATTTCTCTCAATTTTTTTCAATTTTTTCTCAATTTTTTATGATTTTTTCAATTTTATTCCTTTTAAAAAATCATAATAATTGCATGGAATCTCAAAAAAAAAAATAATTTTAAAAATGTTTTAGTAACTACAATTCGTTACCTATCTAGGGGTAGGAACCAAAAAAATAAAAACAATGTAGGGTAGGCATGGAAAAAATAAAAAGAATGTGGTGATGGATTTGGTACCACTACAATACAATTTTTTTTTGGACCACCAGAATCCAAAATGATAGTAGGGATTATTTCCATACAATTTGTGATAGTAGGGATTATTAGAATCCAATATCCCTAAATGTAAATATATTTCCTTTAACGAACAAATCAACCAAGAATGTTAGCTTTTCAGAACTAATAATGTTAGCTTTTTAGGAGAAAATTGTCCAAAAAATGACTTGGAGGTACCTATCATTTTGTGAAAATGATTTTTAGGACTCCATATTTTGAAAACTGATTTTGAGGTCCCTTTCTTTATGTGTTAATAATTATCAAGACCCACTATTTTAATAAAAACCTATTAAAAGGGGTAGTAACTTTTTATATTTATAGAAAAAGGGTTTAAAACAAGGACCTTTTATGCAAAAATATGATTTTTGAGATTTTTATTAAAACATGTTAAAATAAACACTCTTAACTCTTTGTGATAATTTTAATGATATTAATTATCACAATCTACTACTTATACCTCAAAAATTGTATTTTCTGTGGTTATAGCCTCACCATGTTTAGGGAAAAAAATTAAACTTAACTAGAAAACTTTGATTGATTTCTTAATGTAGTTGTGTTGGACAGTCAAATTATTAAAGTTATCATAAGCAAGTACAAATTTTTGAGGTGTAAGTAGTTGATTGTGATAACTAATACCATTAAAATTATCATAAAGAGTTAAAAGTGTTTATTTTAACCTGTTTTAATAAAAATCTCAAAAAATTATATTTTTTGTATAAAAGGTCCTTATTTTAAACCATTTTCTATAAATATAAAAAGTTGCTACCCCTTTTAATAGATTGTTGGCTCTATGAAGCATATAATGATTTTGATGATAACAAACGGTAAAATAAATTCTATATATGAGAGTGGAAATTGAATTAATTGAATTATTATGTTTTTCATATATAATACTTATGTTGGTCCAATACATTAATTGAGAATATTTGTATGGACCTTGTTATATAAATCATGTCACACCACAATATTTAAGTGAGTTATTTTGTGTGATATCATAATATTTGATTGGACAAATTTGGGAAATTTGACTTGATTAATATCATGAGGATATTGGATGAAATGAGATGTGCAAATCTAATTAATGTCCAAATGCATTGAACCAAAACATTTATCATTTTGGCAACAAGTAATATTATATAAATATTGAACTTAATTGTTTATTAAATTTATATAATATGACATGATATGACATGATTCACTTGCTTGTTTCTTGAGTATCATATCTTATTGATAAGGTGAAAGAAGTCAAATGCCACATCTTGTGAGAAACATATCAAGATCAAAAGATCATGCATGCCAAGAATCAAGAATTGCTTTATTCACTTGATTGACTCTTTGACCTTGTTGCACTATAAATACGAGGAGCATTTGATCATCTAAGGGAACAAGAGAAGAGACAAGAGGACACAAGAAAACATCTCACTTGAGCATTATTAATTCCTATTGTTATTGAGTGTGAGATTAAAGTTGTATTGAGCTATTTGTTATTGAGTTGAGTGATTGAGATAATTATTGTTAGGGAGAGGATTTAGGAGTTGAGAGGTCGACTCCGCCACACTTGATTGAGAGGCGATATCAAGTGGTGAGATCTTGAAAGTAGAGAAGGCTCTAAGATCGGTTGTAGAAATCCATCCTAATAATAATTCGAGGTTAAATCCTAGAGTTGGAGAATTCTGGGCGGTGACGTACTCCAAAATTGGGTTCGGAGGAACATCGTAAACAACTACCAGGTTTTGTCTATTTTTTAATTTCCACAATTTATTTTCGGTATTTTATTTAATAACTAGCCTAATTAAACTTTCAGGTTCTTATTAAAATAGTGAGTCCTGATAATTATTAGCACAGAAAGAAATTGACCTCAAAATCAGTTTTCAAAATATGGGGTCCTAGAAATTATTTTCACAAAATGATAAGTACCTCCAAGTCATGAAGTTGACCACCAGTTTACTATTGGTGATGACTTTTCTGTTGTTAAAAACACTCTTAAGTTTATGGAGATTGGAGAATAGTTGTCACTTGTCACTTGTCACTTGTCACTTGTCACTTGTCAGGAGGTGAATCTCATTTATGTGAATATTGATCAAACCATCTTACCCGCACTAGATTGTTACCTAATTATAGTCATTGCACTTTATCATTCGCCCTATGATACATTAAAATAATATGATCCCCTAATTATAAATTTTGCTAAATGTATAGTGCCTCCTAGCAGTACTAATTTGCATTCTTTTATATCAGTTAATGTTTATTTAACATGAGACAATCTTATATAATATTTATCGATTAACTAATCAACTTAATGTACTTGTACCACTGATTTTACCAAATAGATGCGTACTCTGATTAATCTATCTTCTATCAATATATATATTACAACACCTGGAGTATGTGCTCCATATATTTGCGAGTAAACAATTATAATAATAAAAGTGAATACCTTAATATATATGGTCATATGGGTGAACAATCATATTATATGGAGCACATACTTCAGGTGCACCTAATAAGACACATATAACATGCTCCTAGAGCATGTGTTCCGAGTATATAAGAGTAAATAATTATGTTATTAGGAGTGAACAATGGGTAACTACGAGTGAACAATTAAGTTATTAATAATGAACAACAGGTAGGTATGAGTGAACAATTTTGCTATTAAAAGTAAACAAATAAACAATGGTCATATTTAGAACACAGGCTCCTGAAATATGGAATAAATTGCATCTAAATATGGATTACGGAGTATTCCCTAAATTGAATCTAAATATGGATTACAAACTATAAAGTAGTTTTTTGGGCTTTCATTTGACCCAGAAGAGGCTGATCCAGTTCTTAGCCACTAGTAATCGGTCAGCCCATATCCAATAAAATTACGTTTGGATACTTCAGCATGAGCCTGTTCGTTACTTTAGTTTGGCGGTTTGGCCCAATATTGGTATATATGTTTGCTGGGTATGTGTAAACCCAACTATCTTCCAAATCCAAGTACTTTATAACGGTTACAACTTGTCTTTATTTCTGTGCAATATATGGGTTATTTTGTCATATTTATGTTTTATCTTTACTTTTTCAATGTTTAGTTCAAAAACAATACAAAATTTATAAGGATTTTCATTATTTTATTTTGTTACACATTTTTAAAATGTTTCGTTAATGAAAAGAGGTTCATTATATATTTCTATATAAACTTTCCAAACATACTCAAACTTATCCAATTTTACTTAAACAACTTCTACGTACCTACCGAAAGAACAAGGTCTTAGCAAGGGTTCTTACTCCTCCTTATCACTGCTTGAAAAGAGAGTCATGAGGTGGTGTCGGGAGGGTTGGGATTTACCCCTGTATACTCTCTCTAACTTTTATTTTTTTAACACTCCAAATTAAATTAGGGCATAAAAATGTATTAAGTGATATTGTAACCTACATAATAAGTTAATTGACAATATTACCCTCAATCATATTTTTGTAACACTAAATTATGAACTCCCTTATAATTTTAAACATGGCTTCTCAATTAAGGGTAGATTAATTGGCCGTATAAATATTCACCTAATCCTACTCTTAAACCTTTTACTGTTATTTTACAACCCCCAAGCAGAACCTAATTTGGCTTATACAGTTGTAGGCATGCCAAAATTTGACTTGATAATTCGGTTTTGTTTGACCTAGAAAAAAATGGATATGATCACCAAACATTCGTCTAAATTTAAAAGGATAAATTATGCTATAATGTTGCCCAAGCTTTTCGTAAAGAGAAAATTCTTTCACTTAGGTGTTAAAAGTTGGTAAACTAGTGATTGTTTAGTTTAAAATCGAGTTGGGTTTGGATAAGGATAATCGAAGTTGGATAGTCCTAATTTTGAGCGATGGTCTAGGTTCATTCATTTCAGACAATCGAACAATATCCGCATCCGATTTTTGAGGAAACGATTCTGGAATTACTAAACCCTAGATTTTCACCTACATACTTTGTAGTAATCAACAAGTTTATTTTTCTAATGGATAGAAGTACTCCCTCCATTTCGTATTATTTATCTTTTAATTGATTTCACGATATTGAATATTACTTTTTGATTGATAATTTCTTATATAATATTTTATTAAGAATTTCAATCCTACAATGTATCTTAAGGATAATGTTTTTTTGTTACGAATTTAATGGCAATAACTTCATTAAAGAATCCATTATATATATTTATGGTTAACTCTTTTTTAAAATTTGACTGCATAACTTTTAAATGAACAAATAATATGAAACAGAGGGAGTAATTCTTTAACTCTAAAGCCAGGCGGTCATTATTATTGAAATTAAAGCGAAATTGACTAGTATTTGGACTACGTGGATTGCATTAACGTTAAAATCATCATTACTTGTTTATTTTATCATCACTAAAAACTTAACAATGGAGTAATTAAACGCACTCAATTTCTTTTTTAGGTTGTAATCATTTTAGTGTTTACCATTCCTCTTTTCAATCAAACATTTGCTGGCAGTCGGCAGAGGCAGGCCACTGGAAAAGAATGAGCTAAAAAAAGTTGTATAAATGAGCTCATTCATGTAATACTCTTATGTCAGTTATGTGTGTATCTTTGTATAAATCCCAACACTAAATAATGAAGAAAAATGATGGTGACCTAAACAAATTTGTCAAAAGTAAATTATTGAATGTTTTTACTGGTTGTGACTTGTGAAGGGTAAAAACTAGGGCTGTCAAAAAAATGTTCGACCCAAAAACTCGGTTTAGTTCGAGCCAGAAAAAAGCGGGTATGATCATAGAATTTTCGTCCGAATTTTTACGTTTACTGATTTGACCGAAAATTCGAACACAATATTTTCCAATTTTCTATTGTCCGTCCGAACTCGGTTTAGACAGAATTCAGGCTTGTCAGATTTGTCCGACCCGGAAAATTTTCCAAAAAACTGGGTATCGGACATCAAGTTTTCGTCCGAACCCGGATTGACCCGAACCCGAATTTTTGACAGCCCTAATAAAAACCTGAAGAAGGTATCTAATGATCAATCACAATACTTGGAAAATGAGTTTTGACAAGTTGTACTACTTTCATCTCTGATTATTTGTTATTATAACTATTTTACAAAAATCTAGAGATTTCAAACGTAGGCAACCTTCTTCCATTAAAAAAAAATTTAGGAGAAAGGTCGATTCCGTTGCGGAAGTAAGAGATACGTGCCCGTGTGCTCCATGTAATTAAAGAAGAATTGGACCTATATGGACAAATGATAAGTATTGGCCACACAACTACAAACTAATTTAAAGCCTAGAACCTAGCTACCAACAACCCTTATCCTACAAGTCTACAACTAACCAATTCAGCAACCTTTATTTTATAACCTTTATACTACTATGCCAGACTTTTCTATATAATGTCATGTCATCCGTTAAATTGCAAAAGCCTTATATTTACTCTAATCACCTCCATCGTAGATAATAAAAATGAGTAATTAACAAATAAAAAATGACAATGAATTTTTTAAAAAATGACAGCTTATAGGAACTTGACAAGTACATGATCCCATGTGGGCTAAGGACAGCCCAATAATGTGGATATACAATTGATAGAACTGCATGTGCAAGATGATCACAATTGAGGGTGAGCAGGAGATTTGTACTTATAGTTTAAAGATGGGAAACTGGCTGACATTTTGCACAGAAATTAATTTGGATGCCTATGCCCTAACAAGTATCAAGTTCATGAATTAAATGCACTCTTTTTTTCCTTTTGCCTTGTTTGGACCCTTTCAGCGTACAATAATAGGCTCATTTTTTGTACTTTAGGCTTCACAAGTCTTGGGCAAACTGCGTCACACACATGGGGCCTCATACCAAGAAATCAATGCCATGACAATGTGTACGTTGTTATTTGTTACCTTACCCAAAAAAATGTCCTTTCACTTGATCTTATAAACTCATGTTTGATCAAATTCATTCGAATTTACTCTGTTGTACTGTAAATAATATTTTGAAATTTGTTTGTGTTGTCTAGATTTGATTGATTGGTTTTATATTAGGGTCCGTTTGGACCTTGAAAATCAGGGTAGAAAAAAATCTCATGGAAAAAAAAATTAGGGGGTAAATATTTTAGGAGTAAAGTAAATTTCTTTCTATTGTCCAGTTTACATAAAATTTTGAAGGAAAAAATTGATTTTCCATTTAATTTTCTTTTCCTTGTTTGGTTTAAGGAAAGATGTATGGAAAACTAAAATTTGTATGGAAACTTGTAAATGTCAAGTTTCATTTTTCTAGATCATATGATGTGATTCAGGAGAGGAGAGAGAGAGAGAGAGAGAGAGAGAGAATAGACAGAGCCGCGAGAGATGAAAGAGAGAAAAGTTAACTTTTAGATGTAATATTTTTCTCTCAACTTTCTTTTCATTTTTTAAGGGAAAAGTTTTTGTTATTTGGTTCCCTAAATTTTCCATATAGTTTCTAACTTTTGTTTTTCCATTCATTTTTCTTCGATCGAAACAAATGAAAAATTTTCATATTCCAGATTTATTTTTTTTCCATGCTGTTTTCCTAGATCCAAACGAATCTTTAGTAATAATGATTATCATAAGTTAGTTAATTTTGTATTAAAAGATGTATCAATATCACAATCATAATCATAATCATTCTATACCATATTATTTGTTACATCTCACATTTCACAATATTCCATACACTTAATTTGAGTATTGCATTTTTTAATTTTTTTTAAAAAAATTACAATATTATACTTATTATATATAAAGATATTCTTTTACTACATTGTGTGGTAGTTTTGTATAATAGACTACATATATATACAAGAACAACAATCTCCAGTGTACTCCTGCCAACCTGAGATATGAGGGAGATCTTCGTTGTAGGCAGTTTTCGTGATATACAAGGTAGTGCATGGAGAAACTTATTCTCCAAAAGATCATTTTAAATATGAAAATAAAATCATTTGGAAACCATTTGGAAGACTAAAGTGGAAACTAAGAGAATGAGAGAAGAACCAAAGAGAAAGGTAACCCTGTATTTGCGTGCTCCAAGCAAATAGTAGTTCAGCGAATGAATTGTATGTACCTTTGTTATACCCCAGTCCATAGTAAAAAAATTGGTTTAAAAAGATTGAAATGACTATTTATATCACCAAGGTACGCCTTTTTTTTTTAGGAAACTTATTTGTTAAAAATTCTCTATTTAAGTGTGCTTGGCTATGAGTGGTTTCAGGATGGATGACCTGCTGGTAAGTTTTTTTTTAGGCAACCTGTGAGCGAGACAAAACACGCTGGAAGGATTCATGATGAATTGTGGGGCTAGTCGTCGATCCATGAAATAGTTACTGATAATATTCGCGGACTGGGAGGGATCAAGGTCAGGGTGAATTGGGACATTACAACCTTAAAAACACAAGGAAACACATCGACATGCCAAAATAAGATGTCCTGCAAGAATTAACAAATGATTATAAATATTGAGAAATTAACAATCAAAATTTTAGAAAGCTGTTAACAAAAAACTCATAGAAACAAAAATTTAGGAGTGGCAGGGCACATGATTAGAAGAACTAATGATGAGAGTTGGGCTCCATCCACAAAAAAAAAAAAAAAAAAAAAAAAGAAGAAGAAAGAAATGATGAGCGTTGGCACTAGCTACTGAGAAGAGGTTGATCAAGGAAAAGATTTCAATGAAATGCTAAGTTTCAACCATTGCTCAATCCGGGAGGTTGTGTTATCCTTTAAATATTATAATTTTTGAGAATTTTTTTTTTTTTATATTTGCAGAATGAGTGTGCCTGAAATGTTATATTTAATGTAAGAAGAAGTTTGATTCATATTTGAATATAGAGTACTCGTTACACTTGGGTAAGGGTAGTCTAAGAATGTGTTGTTTGATGTGTTCTTAGTCGTGACATGCTATTAGGCGGTTTTCCTTATTTGGTGTACAATCACTTTATGGCGTATTTAAGGGTAGCTTGTGGGATAGTCGGATAGCGAAGAGGAGTTGTAATTTCCAACTTTACTTATTTGACTTTGAACAATTAAAAAAAGAAAGGGCATTAGGCACTAGCTATGCAACAAACAACATAATATACACATAAATATACCTATCTAGTAACATCCCTTGAAAAAAACCCAAGATCGGTGAACTTTATTAATCAATCTTTAACTGAATGATTAACTAATTTGCAATAGATTTGTTTTATCTCTTTTTATCAGAAAGACAATCCAGGGGACATCAAACATTAATATTAAAAATAATACTAAACATTAAAAATAATACTAAACGTTAAAAAAATGAGCTAATGAAATGAAAATAATGTTAGTTACACTTCTTGGAGTCTACTGGACCAATATGTGTGTGCTAACTTGTCATGTCATACCTTCCTTCATAGACACTGCTCGGACATTTAATCCTTTTCCCCAATGACCGGTGTTGTTGAGTGGTAGCTCACAAATTATTGTAGACACCGGATTTTGTCCCGGTATTAATTTTAGTTATCTGTAAAAATAAGCTAGCCGAGTAATCTAGTAGCATGCAGATCCATCACTTTTCTAACCCGAAAGCAAGCAAAATGGCCCAACATTACGGCCCAAACCCGTCTGAGTTTGGTGGGCCAGAGCTCAGTTCAGCTCGACCCAAACCCGGCTGAGTTACCGCGGCTAAACCTAAATTAAACCCTAATCGCCCCATCTAACCTACATTCCACTATAAAATTAAATCTATTCCCCCTCCATTTGAAAACCCCGGATTATGCTAGAGTACTGACACTAGCATATTCTCTCTATCTCTTCTCTCCCTTTGCATGCTACTTCACCAAAGGTTAGAATAATTATCACATTGATGTAAATCATGTAATGCAGCCTAACGAATTCATGTATTACTTGTGTTTTCAATTCATAATTTGCATGACATTAATGTTAAACTTGTGAAATTTATATCAAATTCCTCCCTTTTCAATTTATTTGCTTTGATTTAATCCTAGTAGAGTCTATTTGTTTGAATAGGCGGATTTGATGATTTTAATTGTCAAATTCGTAACCTTACTCCCGAATCCGTCTCTGAATTCGCAGGCCGGAGTTTGTATTTAAACGGTTTGTTGTTTTTCTCCTAAAAATTCAACTGGCGACTCTATGTTCATACTTCGGTATTTTTCTTTTTATTTCTGTGGTGCACTCTTATTCTTTTGAGGAAAGTGATAGAATTAAGCGAGGATATGAAGGTATGAACTCGGACGGGTTCTGAAACCCCTTTCTCACTCCCTTCTGCTTCGCTGTTTTTTCGGTCTAATCTGTGGATGGCGCAAGAGATAACCCGGTTCGGTTCAATTCATGAACCCAGACGGGCTTACCACCTCATTTTCATTCTTTTCTTTTGTGTATTTGTTCTTGGGTCTGACAGTAGCAAAACCCGGTTCAGTTCAACTCATGAACCCATATGGGTTTGCTCATTTTCCTTTTCCTTTTTATTTTTTTTTTCTTTTTTAAAAAAACGAATTTCGGGATTATGACGCATAAATTAAATTAGTCTGTCAGCAAAAGTATTCTTAAAAGTTCAACCTTATTTAAGGTTAAGCAATCCTAGTCGGCTCCCAATCATTTTTTTTAAGTAGCGTCGCGAAAAAGGTTATCAATTTTTCGGGGTCTACAGATTGGCGACTCCACTGGGGACTTAAACTTAAAAAAAGAGGGTAAAACTTGAAAGGATTAAATTTTAGTGAATTTTGTAAAAAAGGGGAGGAATTAATTAATTTCACTTTTTATCATTTTTAGGCATATTGCATACCAGGCTACTCTTGGGCCTTTATGGCTGGGGAGCACAAAAGCGTTGGTTTAGGTTGTAAAACTAGGAATCAGTCCCGAGAGCGGGAGGTCACTACTTGTGGGATGCACTTACATCGCCAAGCATTTGATCTCTCCTCTCACCCGTGTTACACTCTAAAGGTTTCCTTGAAACCCAAAGAGCAACACCCCACACATTTTTCCTATGAATTCCATATAGGGAAAATTCACTGGGGCAAGAACATGTGGTACCCTATTCATCTCCCTAAACCTAGAAAAACCCTGAATCTAAAGTCATGGTTAGGCTCATCCCGCATCTGTATGTCATGTAAATTAATCCTGTAAAAGTTGAGTCCAAATGTCTAGCCCAAACATGAGTGGGACGTCATTCTAGCCCGCGTAGGATAAGATGAGAGACCGACTGGCCCAAACCCAGACGGGTTTGATGTGCCTGGCCTAGTTGGACTCATTCGAAACTCGCACATGCCCATTTGAAAGGGAGGAATTACGTCAAACCTGCACGGTTGGGCCTGTTTTTTCTTCTCCTTCTGCATCGAGCCAAACTGTTCGATATTGCAGTCAGCCCAATCCACTTACTATTGATCCTATTCGGCCCTTTATGACGCTCCTTGAGTCAGATTCCCATTGTATCTTGTACCTTGATCTCGAGCCCGATAAAAATTCAAACATGATCCATCGTGGCTCGATCCAAGTAATGACCCAAAGAGTATCACCCGCTACCATCATGCTAGGTCCATATAGAGTTAGGACATGCACTCCCGCAAAAGTGGGTGAGTCACCCTTATGTCAGCATGTAGGCGTCATGTCCGTGTCCTAGGTTCATATAGGTCCATTAAGTCATGCATGCATTGGGCGGGTGGCATAAAGGTTCTTTCGAGCACTAAACCAGTTTCCATGCAGGCAGGATAGCAGACCATCTCCGAGCCCGCATCCGTGACCCACGAACCGGCAGGCTCATTCACAATCCCAACTACAGACCGCCTGCCCGATCCAGTGAATCCAGTGAATCCACCATGTCAGGATCCCTCGCCAACAACCTTTTCAGGGAGAGTTCTGGTGACAAGCAACTTGATGGGCTGTATGAGCGGGTACAGGAAGCAATTGCCATTTGCATGGCAGACCAGGAGGACAGAACCAATGAGAAGTTAGAAAAGAAGTTCAGCGAAAATCAACAGACCATGAATGGCATGCTGGAAGCCATTAAGCAGATCAACAAGAAGCTGGGCATTGAGCCTGAGGAAGAATACGACTACTATGCCTCCGAGTCTGAGGCTGAAGCTGATGACGGAGCTGACAAGGGTAACCCTAAATCCAAAAATGGGGGCCCAAAACCCAATTCATCTGGTGAGGCCAAGTCTAAATCCGTAAAGAATAACTCCAAAACCTCGGAGGACCCCTATGTCAAGAAGCTTGAAGAGAAGATTGACATGCTCACTAGAAGGATGATAAAAGTTGACCCAACCTTTACAGGCGCTTGCATGTAAGGGACAAAGTTGAAGTACCGGGCATCAGGTTCAAGCCATCTGAGAACCCATCTCATCATCTAGAGGAGTTCCTGAGGCTGGCCCCTCTTCACAAAGTAGATGAAGGTCTTTATACCACAGTCTTCCCTTCCACTCTAGAAGGTAAGGCCAAGGTGTGGTACCAAAATCTACCCCCTCACATCAAGACTGACGCAGACGAGTTGTTCAAGGCCTTCATCAGCCATTTTAGTCGTCTCCAACAAAAGGAGGTCACTGTAGATGACCTCACTTCCATGAAGCAAAGAGATGATGAGTCATTCCTCTCTTATTATGAACGATGGCACTCAAGGCTGTTAGAGATCGACGAGGCAGTCCCCTTTAGGATGCAACTAAGCACTTTCAAGCAAAGCATCCATCCTCGCATCACACGACATTTTGGCTTCCAATCTATCAAAGACTTTGAAACTTTGAAGGACTTGTGTGTTCAAATTGAAGCTGCTAACAATGAGAAAAGCACACAATATTCTGGTTGGTAAGAATCTAACTCCAACAGGAGGGCCACTAGCGCGCCTAGCCCCCCTCGGAAAACTGTTGAGACTAATTCCATCCAATGGAGGCCGTACACCTCGTTGAGGCTGACTCTAGAGGACAAAGAGCGATAAGAATGATGGCAGCGCAATACTATATCATTCACGACCGACTTTACAAGAAGACCGCCACAGGCATCAATCTACTTTGCGTTGATGCCAAGTCAGCGGAGGAATTAATTTATAACCAAAAAAAATATAGGATAGGACTAGGATTAAAACCAGAAACACCTTCGGTGATGATTTGTAAACCTTCAGTTTAACTTGCTTCATTTAGAAAAATCTGGATGAGATCTCAAAAGTTTTTGAAACCTTTTCCTTCAAACCTTCTGATTGTGAGAAGTTATGAAAGTTGTATTTGACTGCTTTGACTATCTTAGAAAGTATAAATGTGCGTGCCGCAAATCTTTGGGCTAAGTTTAGTTGATTGAGTCCCATCCCGTGAGTCCACATTGCCTAAATTTTGAATTGATCACTTTTATCAATTCCATGATCCCCTGAGTGACTCACCCATTAGTTGCATCTCTAGAACTTGTTTTGCATCTTGCTTGAGACTACATATTTGCATTGCACGCTGTGACAAAGTGATTAAGGCATTCGATTTTATTTTGATAAGCTACATAGCTAAATAGCCTTCCTTACATTATATTTACCGTTCTTTTTTCCCCGCCTAGCCTTTGTTTATCTTTTTTTCATGATTGAACCCTGACAATACAAGCCTTGGCCTCTGATATCCAGTATCCCTTTGCCTTGCTTGGTTGGATGAGAGTTTGTCATTTTTTGGAAGGAACAATTGGTTTGGTGTGTTTGTGAACAAAATATGAAGTTTGGGAGAATATGAAAGTCCCATATCTTGAGCGATTGGTATTTGGTTATGTTGTTCATATATTATATCAAAGTCGAAGTTATAATTCCATAGATATTCTTCTCCCCGATCACCCACCAAAAAAAAAAAATACAAAAAAAAAGAAGTAAAAAAAATAATAAAAAAAGGGAAAAGAGTTTCAAAAATAAAAGGGTGAT
Source organism: Portulaca oleracea (assembly GCA_029582165.1). Classification (NCBI taxonomy): domain Eukaryota; kingdom Viridiplantae; phylum Streptophyta; class Magnoliopsida; order Caryophyllales; family Portulacaceae; genus Portulaca; species Portulaca oleracea. Next base: position 13,498,496 of record CM055869.1, on the reverse strand, counting down.
TAGGGAGATTCAATTTAAAGTTCAGAAAACTTTGACCTGGTTGTATTCAGTTGAGATGTTTCAGGGTGAAAGGTGAAATGTCTTGCATACATTAAGCAAGAAGAAGAGTTTAGAGTGTTTTATTCATTGAAAATCAATCCAAGCATGGCTCTTAACTCCTCATTCCCAAATTTTACCGCTCCTTACCCTAACCTAAGCCCCGTTACAACCCGAAAAAGTCTTTTTGATTGTCACTTGCGCATTGCATACCAGTAGTGGAGAGCGAGGTTCTTACCAAGCTTATGGTAGTTTGTTTCTATTGGTTTGAGTATGAGAAAATACACATACATATTCAAAATTGAGTGTTTGAGTGTTTGTTCTTTCCTATGTGAGGTTTGTTCTTTTTGACTGACCTACGTCCATAACTAACCGCGCACATTTGCATTATTCTTAGAACTGTTGGCGGATTTATGCCTCTGAAGTACTTGTTCTCTCCTTTGGGATTCGAAAATTTCTTCCTATCTCTTTCGAACTGAGTTTGGATTTTGTTCAGATTAATCTTTGTGCTTGCTTGTTGAATTGATTTTGTTTTGATTTTGTTCTTCCTATCGAAAATTCCTTATCCCATAATGTTTCAGCAGCACGTAGAAAATCCCAATCTATTTTCACTTGCCTCAAACTTAGCAGAGAAGTCAACTTATACCTCCCCAACCCTCTCTTTTCCTCCTTGGATAGAGTGCTTATCCAAGTGGCTAGCTTTTTTTCGAACGCCATTGGGACGAAAGGACGATTTGATTCACATCGGGGCAAGGAAATAATGGGGATAATGAAACTCAGACGGGTTTGATGGTGTTTGGCTTGTGCTTGTGATTTGGAGAAGGCGTAACCCAGACGGGTTTACTTGCCCTGTACGCCAAGATCAGCTTTCCTTAAACTGCACACCAAGTTAGAGTTTCTCGCACAACGCAGACGGGCTCGACCTATGTGGAGTTCTAAAGGCCCAGCTCCTAGAAGTGGGAATCATTTTGGGCCTGAAACCCAGACGGGTTTGGGCCAGCTTATTGGGCTATCTCACGGAGTCACTTCAACTCTATTTTGGGTCGTAATGCGGGTCCACAAGATAGTTATATGTCTTCGCCGGCCCCGAAACTGTAGCTCGAACTTACTTGTAGCATTTAATTTTCGTTTTTTTTAAATTTTTGGTCTTTTTCGTTTGAGTAATCCCACCATGTAGATTGCATATCGCATTGCACATTGTTGTTACATTATGCATAAGGGTACGCGAAAATAAAAAAAGTGCATTACACAGCACCATCATTGCATTGCATAAGCATCACATCAGTGGTTCGCACTAGTGCATAAATAAATAAAAAAACGTACGTCATGCATTAAGTGTACATGAGTAACATTATTACATCATTGCATTGCATTGTCCTAAGTGCATAATAAAGAGTCATACATAGCATTACATAAGTTCATTACATAAAGACCCTGCATGTGCATCGTTCTCAGTCCTCATCATGCCAGACCTCCGTATCGCCACCACCACTGGCGCAATTAGCCCCATGGGCCCCGCTTCCACCAGGGCTAAAGTAAGTGTCCCACTGGTAGTAATAGGAGTCTACCACCTCTATATCGCTACCTGAGCCAGATAGGTGCAACACTTCGGTACCGCCTGCATTAAGCCAAGAATGTTCGAGTGACCCTGGCTTAGAAAAAATTCAATCGAGTTTCCACTAAGCCGGGGGCTATTTGAATCCAAAAAAAGGAAGCAAGTCACTACGGCGACTATCAAGTGATTCCCAGTTTAGCAAGAGTTAAATCAAATCGCACTAAGTGGGCTACGAGCCCAAGCATGGGGTCGAATCAGCCTAAAAGCTAGAACGACCCGCCTATGTCCGTTTTCGCAAAGACTCATTTCATATCGGTTTCTCACCCGGCCATTGGGCCTCCTCACCTTCAGTCCTCTCGGCCCAACCCAGACGGGTTTGGGTCTGTCTGTCGGCTCACTCGAATCACAAAAAAAAAGGGAAAAGAGCCCAACTCTCGGTCCAACCCAGACGTGTTTGGGTCTGCCTCCCTCACTCAGCAGCTGACCCGCAATTCAGACGAGTTTGGGCCTTCTTCCATTTCATCCGCTCGCAAAAAAAAAAAAAAAAATTCAGCCCAAACCCAGACGGGTTTGACGGGCCGCAACTCAAGCCCAGTGCAGGCCTATACCCATGAAGCTATGGCAAACTCAAGCCCACTTCCGAGAGCTAAAGCACGACTGACAGGTAAATTTTCTGACTCACTCTGAGTTTCACATAAACTGATGCCCTCCTTCTCTTTTTGCAGAACAATGCACAAAATACGTTGGTCGTCAGGCGGTTACAAAAAGACGAACTCATCTTCAGCGGCCGTCATCGGGCCCTCACAATGCGATGACACCCTTTTCAGCACACAGACACAAGTCCCGCACTCCACAACGAAATGAAGTGCGTGACCTTGATCTACCTCACGGCGAAATGAAGTGGATCAACTCATCATCACAGCATGCTTCACGGCGAAATGAAGCACGTCACCTCGATCCACCGCATGGCGAAATGAAGTGGATCACCTCATCATCCTGGCATGCTTCACGGCGAAATGAAGCACGTCACTTCGATCCACCTCACGGCGAAATGAAGTGGATCACCTCGCCATCCTGGCATGCGTCACGGCGAAATGAAGCATGCCTCCTAGATCCGCCTCACGGCGAAATGAAGCGGATCGACTCCGACCGGCTTTACGGAAGAAACTAAGCAGGTCAACCCACATAGACACAGGTCTTGCACTTCACAGCGAAATGAAGTGCATAACCTTGATCTACCTCACGGCGAAATGAGACGGATCAATTCGGTCAGCTTTACGGAAGAAACTAAGCAGGCCAACCAACATCGGTGCAGGACCAAGCTTCCAAGCGTCAACGGCTTGAGCAGGCTTCTGATTCATATCCAAGATCATCAAGACTACTTTGATCATCGTTTTACTCAAACTCGATCAAAGTGGGGGCTATCTGTAGACACCGGATTTTGTACCGGTATTAATTTTAGTTATATGTAAAAATAAGCTAGCCGAGTAATCTAGTAGCATGCAGATCCATCACTTTTCTAACCCGAAAGCAAGCAAAATGGCCCAACATTACGGCCCAAACCCGTCTGAGTTTGGTGGGCGGGCACTCAGCTACCAAACCCGGCTGAGTTTGGTGGGCCAGAGCTCAGTTCAGCTCGGCCCAAACCCGGCTGAGTTACCGCGGCTAAACCTAAATTAAACCCTAATCGCCCCATCTAACCTACATTCTACTATAAAATTAAACCTATTCCCCCTCCATTTGAAAACCCCGGATTATGCTAGAGTACTGACACTAGCATATTCTCTCTATCTCTTCTCTCCCTTTGCATGCTGCTTCACCAAAGGTTAGAATAATTATCACATTGATGTAAACCATGTAATGCAACCTAACGAATTCATGTATTACTTGTGTTTTCAATTCATAATTTGCATGACATTAATGTTAAACTTGTGAAATTTATATCAAATTCCTCCCTTTTCAATTTATTTGCTTTGATTTAATCCTAGTAGAGTCTATTCGTTTGAATAGGCGGATTTGATGATTTTAATTGTCAAATTCGTAACCTTACTCCCGAATCCGTCTCTGGATTCGCAGGCCGGAGTTTGTATTCAAACGGTTTGTTGTTTTTCTCCTAAAAATTCAACTGGCGACTCTATGTTCATACTTCGGTATTTTTCTTTTTATTTATGTGGTGCACTCTTATTCTTTTGAGGAAAGTGATAGAATTAAACGAGGATATGAAGGTACGAACTCGGACGGGTTCTGAAACCCCTTCCTCACTCCCTTCTGCTTCGCTGTTTTTTCGGTCTAATCTGTGGATGGCGCAAGAGATAACCCGGTTCGGTTCAATTCATGAACCCAGACGGGTTTACCACCTGCTTTTCATTCTTTTCTTTTGTGTATTTGTTCTTGGGTCTGACAGTAGCAAAACCCGGTTCGGTTCAACTCATGAACCCAGACGGGTTTGCTCATTTTCCTTTTCCTTTTTATTTTGTTTTCTTTTTTAAAAAAAACGAATTTCGGGATTATAATGCATAAATTAAATTAGTCTGTCAACAAAAGTATTCTTAAAAGTTCAACCTTATTTAAGGTTAAGCAATCCTAGTCGGCTCCCAATCATTTTTTTTAAGTAGCGTCGCGAAAAAGATTATCAATTTTTCGGGGTCTACAATTATGTCCATACTTCCGTAGTTTTAAAACTTTTAGTGTTGACCATATGCATGCAATATGCTGATCCACACATTGGAAGCCGCACTTTTCTCATTTAGGTTTAGTCTTGCCGATTTGGTAAATTTTAGTGTCATCGTCCGATGACCCTATCTGGGTGGGAGTTCTTGCAAAAGGGTTGTGGTTGGAGTTGAGAAGGTAGAACTACAACATAATGTAGTTGCTCATTCTCAGAACCTACAAGGACTTCCTTAGAATCATTGATCGCATGCATATGACAGGTTGGAATATGGTTGAACCTTGTCTACTTTCCTTTCGGAGTGTCACTGTGTTGGGATTAAGTGGTATTCGGTGTTATAGTCATTTTTTTTTCGTTTTTTGATTATAGAAAGTCAAAAGTGCTAAAGAGACAGTATTGACGCTGCGAAAACTGCAGAGAAAAATATAGCGAACAGACAACTATAATAACAAAGAAGTAATACAGCTAAACAGCAAGACAAAAACATTAAAATGAAAATTTACTCACTAATGGGGTATTTTTGGATGTCAAACTCATGTTGATATGATTAAATACTTTTATAATTTTATCTTGAACTAATCGTTCGTAAGCATATCCATTAAATACAAATCATAGTTGACTTTGAAGATTTATTTATGGAATAAAACTACATGCAACCATGAAAATTGTGTACTATATCAATTAAATAACCAAGAAATTTGCAATAGGAGACAATACTAGTGAATTTAAGTAAAAAATTGATTCCGATAAGAAAAAGAACAAATAATAATGTATTCAAACACCATTTGACTCAAGAGTAATAATTAAGTTTTGACAGTTTCTCAAGCAATCCATTTGCTCGTCTTGGTGTCAGTTCACTTCCCTACTTTGTGAAAAACCAAGGAGGATTAATTCCTTGTTTTCCACTCCATTTGTATGCAAGTCATCAATATTTATGTTTCGTGTTCCGATCTTTAAGCAATAATCGGTGGTATTCTTGTCAAAACCAAACTTAAGAGCTTTGGGCAAAGCGGATTTCTCGAAAAATTACTAAGAGGTATCCTAATTTTTGATAAAATATTTTTTAGGTACCTCAATTTTTCAAAATTAATTTTGAGATACTCTTACTTTTTGGGTTAAAAATTATTAGGTGTTTTTTCGGTCTTTAATTTGGTTAAGTGACCGAAATACCCTTGTTCTTCATTTTTTAAGAAATACCCTTAAAGAAGAAGAATAAGGGTATTTCGATCACTTAATAAAATTGATGGCCGGAAAAACACTAAATAATTACTAATCCAAAAATTAAGAGTACATCAAAATGAGTTTTGAAAAGTTAGGGTACCGAAAAATAGTTTCCCCAAATATTGGGGTACCTCCGAATAATTTTTTTGAAGACTTTTGATTTACCGACTTTTGTCCACCTGGCACTTCAAATTTGTCCATATTAAAGATGGTGTTTATGGTTATAAATTTTATGCACCTTTCCTAACTTTATTACTTAATATTTGTCCATTTTAATTTTTATAATGTCGAATATATGAAATTGACTATCAATTCCTTAATAATACCTCTGTCCCTAATTTATTCTTAAAAAACTACTTTTATAAGTCCAAAATATTTAGGAACTTGCGTAAAAAATTTAGAGTTTGGCACATACGCCCTTACACCACATAGAAAATTGGGAAAGAAAATTGAGAAAGAAAAATAAAATATATTGTATACTAGTATTAATTAAGAGTAATATGAGTATTTTAATTATTGAAATTGTAAAATTGACAAATAAAAAAGGACAAGGTAGTTAAAAAATTTGACATATATTTAGGGAACGTAGGTAGTATATGAATATGTAGACTAGCCCTTGCCTTGGTAAAAACTAGTAATGGCTCCACTTTTTGTCCCACTCCTCCATAATTCAAATTCTGGAGGAAGCATTCCTCCCTTACCAGTTTAGAAAGTGTTGTGGGTAAAAGTGGGCCTAGCTTTAGGCGTTGACATCCCCATATCCCCTAAATCAAATTGTGTTTTAGTTTCCAACCAATAATTTAACATAAAACTAAGAACGTAAATAAGTTGAGCTGAGCCCAACTCGACTGGAAGCTCGTCCAAACTTGTAAAGTATTTTTTAAATTTATTAAATTAAACTAAAGTTAATATTTTTTACAATAAGAATATAATCAATTATATTTTAAGCATTAATGTTTGAGCGTTAAAGACCTTGACTAAAAAATTAAAGAAAATTAACAAATTTATCCTCAAATATTAAACTTAAACATCTCAATCAATATTATATAATTTACCTATTCCATGGAGCAAAGGTTGCTTCATACCTAAAATATTCAAATAGGCTTAATTGAGCTTCAATCAAACTAAGCTCAAGCCGAGCTTCGGTCAAATCGAGCTCAAGTTGAGCTTTGACTGAACCGATTAAGTTACGACCCTTGAAAAAACAATTTATGCTTTCAAGTTGCCTATACAAGTCCATCACAAATAGTTGTGTGATGTTGATCACAGTTTCCTTGCCTTCCCTGGAAACATCGTTTTTGGATGATAAGCACTTTGAATTGATTGTTTAACCAACTACCATTTTGTTTTCAGTAAAAGTTTTCTTGTACTTTCGCTCCTCCATGAATGAAATATTTCGAACCCGGGAGAGATCAAAATTAATGCATAAAAAAGAGTTGATGTTACTGTTTGGATCAACATTGGATTGCAATTCCTCTTTCTTATAACGGAACAAACACACCCAGAGTGTGAGGAATGCCAATACCGTGAGGATTTAGGAGAGAGGACATCATTGATGACCTTCCCATTGCATGCCAACCACCTCATTCAAATTATAAATTCTCATTCTTATTCCCATTACTACAAAACAAACAAGGAAGGTTGAAACTAGCAATGCTTAGATAATTAGATTAGTTATGGTTCGATTTTTGCCGCCAAGTAGCAATGGGTATATGGTACATCTTAGAGTATCTGCCTAAATCTATCAAGGTGTTAAATTTTACAAAAATAATTCATCAATATATATAATAAAATTCATTATAAATACTCCCTCCATTTCAATTAATTTGTCTAGTTTACTTTTCATGGTTTTCGATGCAATACTTTGATCACTAATTTCCATGTTTTATCTTAGCAAGACTAATAATATTATATTCAAGGTAAAAATATTTTTGACCACAAATCTAATAGTGGTAGTCTTGTACAATAACTCAACATATATTTTGATAAACAATAAATTAACGGTCAAAATTTAAATTTTTTGACCTAATTAGTCAAACTTGGACAATTTATTTAGGACGGATGGAGTATGTTAATATTATTGCAAAATACATCAATATTCTTTAAATTTATGAAATTTTTTAATACAAATTCATTACAAAAACAAATTACAGTACTCCCTCCGTTCTTTTTTATCTGTCATTGACGCTTTTTGAGATTCATTTTTAATCAATGGTTTCTCACAAAATATTTTTGTCAAAAATATGATACTATATTTATTTAATAATATTTTTTTAATTACGAATATAATGATATCAATTTTATTTGATGAATTATTATACAAATTAAGATCTTATGGAGTACCGATTAAAATTTTTGACCAAATACCTAGATGACATGTAAATAAAAATGGAGGTTGAGTACAATTGACATGGTTATTTCTTTTTTTCTCTTTGATGGAAATGCTTATACTACAAAAAATTACTCGGAGGTACCCCAATATTTGGGGAAACTATTTTTTGGTACCCCAACTTTTCAAAACTCATTTTGAGGTACCCTTAATTTTTGGGTTAGTAATTATTTGGTGCTTTTCCAACTATCAATTTTATTAAGTGATCGAAATATCCTTATTCTTCTTATTCAAGGGTATTTCTTCAAAATTGGAAGAATAAGGGCATTTCGATCACTTAACTAAATTGATGATCGGAAAAACACCAAATAATTTTTAACCCAAAAATTAAGGATACCCAAAATAAATTTTGAAAAGTTGGTACTTGAAAAATATTTCACAAAAAGTTAGGGTACCTCCAATTAATTTTGTTTTTTTTTGCTTATACTAGTAGTAATTGTAATTTCTTCGTGAGAAGGGACAATTAGTGTATTGTACTACATAGTCAGTGGTAGTAATTAACTCTCCTTAACTCCAGTAGTAATTGGACTGAAAACACGCACATTGTTGACCCACAAATCAAAGCATCCGTTTTATTTTAAGGAAAAAAAACCGGGCAGCACGAACATGCAATTTCCCTCTCTCACTCTTTCTCGCTCTTCAATCCTTTCTCTCTCTAAAAGCGAAACAGAGTGCCTTTCGTCTTCCCAAAGTCTTGCTACCTGATCAATTCTTCTCTCTTTCAAATCCCTAGATTCGTGGAAACCCTAGATTGTTCTTCCAAGAACTCTCGATCTGTTACTCCTCTGGGAGGCGATCGAAGTTTCGCCAACCCTAGGGCGAACTTGATCGTTTTCTTCCCGCAGATTTTGAATTCGTATCATATTACATTGTTCTTTCTCTTATCATTGCTCGTAATACAGATTTCGATCTTGATTTTGGTTCGAATTTGATCTATTGATTGATGAAGTGGATTAAGAAGTGGCAGAGGACACTCTTCCTCTGTCTTCTTTCTTTGTCTGTTTTTGCTCCGATTGTATTGGTCTCTCACAGGCTCAAACCTGTTACTTCTGAAGGTAATGCAGTCTTCAATTGATCTTCCTTGATGTTGATTTCATATTATTTTCTGTATGCATAATCAATCTTTTTTGTGTGTATTTGTATCAGGGAGGAAAGAGTTCGTCCAAGATTTACCGAGTATTGTATGAATTTCAATCTTCTCTGCTTCTTATTCGGTATCTTTAATTTTAGTGGACGTTTAATTGATGATTGTTTGCTTTGAACTCAGATTCATGGGACCCATGGATTTTCATTCAATGTAGTCAGAGAGGTACTTTTCTTAAGTGCAATTAGGACTGATTGTGATTCGTCACTGTCGGTGATTTGATCTGAGGTTGATTTAAAGGTTGTTTGTGAGTTCAAAACTTTTCTTTTTTTTCCCCCCCAAATTTTTTAGGAAGCAGGAGAAGGTTTGAAGGAGCCTAATCCAGAAGTGTACAGAGATCAGAATTACTCCATTGTTAGTCACGGTGATAGCAAAGAAGGAGACTCAAAGGAGGGTCGGAGATTGGGTGGAAGCAGGGTGATCTCTGGGTCAGAAGACAATGGTTGGTGTCTGTTGATTCTGTTTTACTAATTGCCACAATGGTTAGCTTTATAAATTTCTAATATTGTTTATGATTCTACTTTTTAGCAACTGATCGTAGTGTCAAGGAAGTTAAGCCAATTCAACACAGAGAGGAGTCTTCAACCACTGAAATTAAGGTATTATTTCAGAGATTTCACCCCTTTATCAAGTATTACCATGTTTACCACCATGTTATCAATGTTTTTGGGTATTAATAGCAGAATCTGGCTAATTATAGAAATAGATTAGGCAAGGAATTAAGGATTCCTTTTCATATGTGGATCATCATCAATTTCTTTACTTATTTATTTGGGAAGTTGGGGGGGGGGGGGGGTTGTTGGTGAATTTGGTTTGTATGAGTGAGAGTAGTAATTTATGAAAATCTGGGGACAGCATCTGGTGTCCAGCATTTAGGTCAAACTTGAGATGTCAGCTTGTTAATGGTACTAGTCATGTTTGTTTTAAAATTGCATAGATGTAATTTGATAACAACTGCAATTAGGCTAATCTTTTGTAATTATGTGTGTTGATTCTGGTGAGAATATGGTCCTGCACATAGAGGCCAACATCAATTGGTGCTGACTTGATGTTGATTTTGATGTAGTGGTTAGGGTATTAACCATTAAAATAGTAGGGTACACTGTGATCCACAGAACAAGACTCCCCTCTTCCCTGCCTAACCAAGAAAGAAATGGAAAAAGTAAATTATTGGTCGTGTTGGATGAAGCTTTCTAGTTCCATTTTCTTTTACCAATGATTCAATTTCGTGCAAATACCTGATTAATGTCGCTACTTTCTTCTCACAAGCTGTTATATATGGTGTGTCTTGATCAATTTAGTCATGGTTCATGAGTACCCATATATGTACTGCTGACTGCTGTCATTAGGTACCGTGATAGATCCTCTGAAGGTACGAGGGTATGAAATATGTGAGGTAGCTCTTGAGGTGCACTTGGTGATTGTTTGCGTTGTTCTGGATCTCATTCAGCATATGCTTCTTCCTCAAAGTGGATGATTTAGAATGCTAGGACGGTGGTAGATTTATATTATGGCTGTGTCCTCCCATCGTTTGATGGTGTTTATGCTTCCGTCTTTTTTTTTTTTTTTTTTTTACTGCAGGATGGAAACCAAAGAGCTAGTCAAGGCATTCATGTAGTTCAAACTCATGTCCCTACTGTTCCCCGTGGTGGAAGTGCACCCCGAGACAGACGGAGGATGACAGATGAAAAGGTTAAACAAATAAGAGATCAGGTCATTAGGGCCAAGGCGTACATGAGTTTTGCAACAGCATCAGGCAACACCCATTTAATTAAAGAGTTGAGGCTGCGTATCAAAGAAGTCGAGCGAGCAGTTGGTGAAGCTAGAAGAGACTCAGAGTTGTCGAGAAGGTAACGAACATCCAACTATCTGCGTCCTTGTGTCAGAATATGCTAGAAAGTGATAGCCATTTTTCATAGGCATACCTAATGTACAATCATGTTTACAGTGCTGTAACTTGCATCTGTTGGGGGAATAAGAGTACACGTCAACTGAGTTCTCATTGCTTCTATGCTATATAACTAGCATAATTTCCTGTTCTTAACATTATTTATTTTGTTGCTATGCAAATGTTCTTAACTAATTTTTAGCTTCATGTTTTAGAGGTTAGAGCAAATAGTTAGTCTGAATTGCACATGACTATACTGAGCAAGGCTGCTTTTACATATGATCCCTCAACCGCATCCTGCATGTATATTAACTCAATCTTTCACATATGCAGCGCTTTGCAGAAAATGAAAGATATGGAAGGCACATTATCAAAAGCAGCTCATGCATACCCAGACTGTTCTAACATGGTTAATAGGCTCCGTGCTATGGCTCACAATGCTGAAGACCAAGTCCAGTTGCAGAGAAATCAAGCAACATTTCTCACTGAGCTTGCTGGGAGGACTACTCCTAAAGGCCTCCATTGCCTCTCAATGAGGCTCACTACAGAGTACTTCACTCTGCAGCCCGGGAAACAAGCTCTTTCCAATCAACAGGATGTTAATAACCCAGATCTCCATCATTTTGTCGTCTTCTCTGACAATATTTTGGCTGCTGCAGTTGTTGTGAATTCCACCGTCTCTAATGCTATGGTAACTTCCCTATGTTTCATTTTCACTCCTACAACTCTTTCAGTCATATGCTTAACATCTCACTTCTACCTAATGATTATTGGAAACCAATGATTGATCTTATTGATGGCGAAGTATTTTGCCTTGCAAAATATTTGGTTTTTGCATAGCCCAAGAATTGGACAATTTTTGAAGAGTCCACTTTGAATTCTTCTGCCTATTTCTTTATACAAAATTGTACTATTATCTTTGCTCCTAGTCTTTCATCATAATATATAATGTTCTATTTCTATTCCTTACAGGAGCCAGAAAAAATTGCCTTCCATGTGGTGACAGATTCTCTTAATTTCCCTGCCATCTCAATGTGGTTTTTGTTAAATCCTCCTGGTAAAGCCACCATTCAGGTCCTGAATGTGAATGATTTTCAGTGGTTATCCCCTGAATACATGGCGTCACTGGAGAAGCAGAACTCTCGTGATCCTCGATACTCATCTCTTCTTAATCACCTTCGCTTTCATCTGCCTGAAATGTTCCCACGACTGGATAAGATTCTGTTCCTTGACCATGATGTGGTTGTCCAAAGGGATCTTAGTAGCCTTTGGAGTGTGGATATGAAAGGGAAAGTTAATGGAGCAGTGGAGACGTGCCATGAAAGTGAGTCTTCATATAGGCTGATGGATTCGCTGATCAATTTCTCAGATCCAGTGTTGTCCAGCAAGTTTGATTCCTCTACATGTACTTGGGCATTTGGGATGAATTTGTTTGATTTAAGACAGTGGAGAGACCAAGATTTAACCTCAAGCTACCACAGACTCCTATTAATGGTATGTTGGATTTTTTTTTTTTAAATTTAAACTTCACCTCCTGGCATTGTTTAGTTCCTGTATGTTGTCTTGTGTAACAAGTTAATGTTTAGAATATAAAACCATATTCAACCATCAAGCATCAACTTGAACTTTTGATTGAGATGTTTGGTCGAGTGAGAGGCCTTAGGTTTGAATCTCAGCAATTTGCATGCTTATTTGCGCAAAGTGAAGGGGGGCCTTTGTAGCATCCATGCTTTCATGCCCAAAGGCGCATGTTAGAGTATAATACTATCGTTGAGACTTCACAACACTTTAAGCTTTTGGTTGAGATGGTTCCGTCATTTTGCATTTGTAGACCATACTCTCCAGATGTAGATATACGTGCGTCATGGGTTATTGTGTGTTTTTCAGCAAATCATTTTTCTGTGCAATTTGTATGGCTGGCTAACCAATGACACATCCCTTTCTGCATGTGGTTTCAGGGTAATGAAAGGCCTCTATGGAGGGCAGGAAGTTTGCCTTTAGGTTGGCTCACATTCTACAACAAAACGTTTGCTTTAAACAGGAGATGGCATCTTCTAGGTCTAGGCTATGATTCACAGGTGAGGACTGAGGACATTGAACGAGCAGCAGTCATACACTATGATGGAATCATGAAACCTTGGCTGGATGTTGGGATAAACAAGTATAAACGCTACTGGAACAAATATGTCGATTATGACCATCCTTACTTGCAGCAGTGTAATCTTCATGAGTAATCTTGCCAGAAATTTAGCCTATACATTCTTGCGGACGACATGCTGGCATCTTCCACTTGCAAATACATTGAGGATTGACAAGAAGGAATTTCAATATACAGCAGATTCTTTTGCCATGCATTTAGGCATGGCTTTACGAAGAAATACAGAAAGTAGTAGTTGGTTTATTCTTACTCTGATTCATTCATTGTAAATCTGACTAAAACGTAGTTTTTTCTGTTTGGTACAATTTGCCAAAAAGTTGTAGGAGTTAGCAGGATTGGGTGGTAGCAATTAGTGCATGCAGACAAATAAGAATAATTCCTGGGGGGAGTTTTGTAGCGGGCAGTTTCTTTCACTTGTATATACAATTGCTTCAGGGGTAGTACCTTTGGTGTACTTGGGAGATTCTCGTTTCTGATTTATATTTTTAGCATTTGGAGTGTTTCTGTTTATTGACTGTGACCTGTATTCTAAGGGATCCAAGTTTTACAGATACACCATTCTATAGAGTTCCTTCTGGTTGTGGGGCCATAGTTAGCACTTAGCAGGAACGCTTTTCGGGTCGTTAATTAGTCCTGGATGCGGGCCGATTTGGTAAGTTTTACAGATACACCATTCTAGGGTTTGCACAAATTTAGTTTAGTTTTGACATCGAAACACGGGCCGCAGACGTATATAGCGTTCCGCGTTCCTAGTAACTATTGAAAATAAACAATTATATTATTCCCTAAAAAAAATAAACAATTACTATCTCTGTTCCAAATTATTTATCCTTTCACCTGACTTCTTTGCCTCAAAATATTTGTCCTATTTACAATCCAACAATTGTAATTACTTTTCTACCCCTAATTAATAAATCCATTTATCACTTTTTACAATTCTAATAACTATTATATTTGATTAAAGTAAGGGTAATTTAGATAATTACAAACTTTCTACCTCAATTTCCAATATGCATTGGTCTTCTCAAGTTAGGTAAATAGATAAATATAATGGGATGGAGGTAGTACATTATTCACTAAAAAAACAAATTATATAGATATTTCTAGTATATGCCAAACAGCCAACTACATTGAGGTGTTTCTAGGAGGTGCTAGCTAGCTAATATTCAAGAGTCCATTCTCAATCTGTTTCGAATTACCATATGATAATCCAAACAGCTTTTTTAAGCCACGTAAGACTACTTTTATACGATGCAGCACGTGGAGCTGCTTGATTGGTTGTTTAGACACAGAGCATCCACATCTACAGTTTAGTTTATACTTTCCAGAGCTCACTTGAGTTAAGTTGCATGGTTTCGTTTCTTTTTTTTTTTTTTTTTGAGTTTTGTATGTCACATGCATAACTGCATTGATCCATGGCTGAGGCAGCAGGGAACTATGAAATTCCCTGATTTAGTTGTATATGGTGCTGTTATATATCAAATGGATGAAGGAGAAAAACTACTCAAAGCTTAGAGTTGACTTTCCATCTTAATTTTCATCATGGCTTATGTCATCTCATACTTCCTTCTATTTTATTTGCTACTTTAACTATTTTTTTTTTTTTTGTTTTAGAGAATTTGTGACTACTTTATAATTTCAATGATACTCAGTTTTTAGTTTCAAAGTAATTAATAATATGAAAAGGGAGGGAGTATTAACTCATCAACAATTTTCTTTTATATTGTCAATTTCAGTGTTTGTGTTTTTTTAAAAATTTTATTATGCGATTACAATTTACAATATTTGAACACTGAAATTATGCATCAGATGAGATTGGTTGTCACATAATGACTTTGGGTGGACCAGATTTAAAAATGTTGGGGATATAAAGCAGCATGCTTCAAGCCGTTTCATAAATGAAGATTACCCTAGAGAGTCTTCTTAATCTTATACCATCAGATAAAGAAACTAAGACTTGGCAAGCAGCAGTAGTACTATAGCATCAGACCTCAGATGGTTGTTTGTACTACAACATTTGCCCAAGTCAAACATGTACTGCATGTTTGGACATCAAATGGCTTTCACACCTATTAACATCCATTCTAATCATTCAATTATAATATTGTAACCAATACACATCCATATAAATTAATCAACATAAGGTACATAATTTCTCATACTTAATTAAAGTCCATATATATATATGCCAAATAATATCAACACAAAAATACTCAAATGGCTTCTTCTGTGTTGAAATCTTTGAGGTCAACTTGTGTTGCCATCTTCCTCCTTCTCTCTCTCCATTTCATCCTCATCGATGCTCATGGAGGATTGAGCGACGACGACCATGACCAAAACGCTCCCAACGTCTCCAAGAACGTCCATTCGAAGAAACTCATACTGGTTAAAATATGGTGTCTGATAATCTTCTTCGTGAGCACCTTCGCGTTTGGGGTGTCCCCCTACTTCCTGAGATGGAACGAGGGGTTTCTCGTCCTCGGGACGCAGTTTGCCGGTGGGATATTCTTAGGGACTTCGATGATGCATTTCTTGAGCGACTCCACCTCCACATTCGACGCCCTGACATCCATCCATTACCCGTTTTCCTTCATGTTGGCTTGCGCTGGATACCTTCTGACAATGTTTGGGGACTGCATAGTGGGATATGTTGCCAGAAAGGCGGTGTCGAATGGTGTTAGGGTTGCTGGGGAAGTGGAGGGGGGAAAGAGGGAGGAAGTTGAAGATGGACATGGAGATGATGTTGAGCATAACCCTATATTCATAAAGACTACTTCTCTTGGGGATACTTTCCTCCTTGTTTTTGCGCTCTGTTTTCATTCGGTTTTTGAGGGCATTGCTGTTGGTATTGCAGGTAATTAACTACCAACATACTAATTCAATTATTTACTGACTCCAATTACTTCTTTTATTGGGTAATTTTTGTGAGTATATTGCTTTACCTAGCTATCTTTGTCTTTTCGTGTGTGTGTGTGTATATAAGTAACAACAGGCAAATGAGAACATAAGTAAACATGACTCAATTATGAAGCAAGAGATAATACAGGAAGGAATTAGGTGTAAATTCTTGCTTCTTTAATTTGTTAAACCTACCTCATTACGTTTGGCCGGTCCCCATTCAAACATTTGGCTTCGAATGTTGTTTTATGTACCCTAAAGGTGTGTTTGGACTACTGGAAACATAACCAAGAAATCCGTGGAAAAAAATAGGATGAAATTTTTTTTAGATAAATAAGTTTCTTATTTTATTTTTATTTCTATTGTTTGGTTTAAATAAAATTTTGAAGGAAAAAAATTAATATTTCATTCAATTTTTTTTTCCATATTTGGTTTAAAATTTACGTGAAAACTTGTAAATATAATTTTATTTTTTTCAATACGATGTGATTTAGGGGAGAGAAAAAACCCCATCTTATTTTTGACGCCCTATTACAAGGCTATTTAACTACCACGTTATGCTTGAATACTATGCCTAAAGTGCATGGCACACTATGCCTAATCAAGTTAATGAATCACATAGTTAATGAATTACCAATTTAATGAATCACGGTTTAATTTTCCCTTTTTGTGTAAACTGTAAAGTTCCTTAGAAAATTAGCAGGCTCCATCAATGCTGGATAATTGCTTGTCAATAATATTTCCTGCAATCCTATTGCATGCAATGAGTTCCCAACCACCAAAGCCAGACCAAAAATCCTATTGCATGACTGAAATACACGAGCGATAATTAACAATGATGCATGATGACAATCTTTTAGCTCAAACATCGCTTTGAATCATGAGCATAACACACATTTCATCAATCTTGTCAAAACATATATATTACACATCAAAGTTGGGCCCTAAATACTGATCAAAACATCAATTGTGTTGGGATTCACTCATGAGTAAAAATATCCCACATCGGAAAAAGTAAAGAGAAAAGACATAGTATATAAGTCAAGTGGACTACTCCTCTTAACACCAATCGGTTTTAAGATGGAACATCATTTAACTTGTGTACCATGGACATTGGTTAAAGTGAGCTCCCCCTTGGATCTCCCTAACAAATTGCACTAAACATAGCTTGAGGATATCAATAGACATTGAAAATCATAATGGTTTAGGGGGGGGGGGGGTTATGATTTATGACCAACTTTGAGCCCCTGATGAGCAACATATATATGTGGTGTTCCATTCTAAGCATGGTTTATGGGCATATGGCTATACATTGAGTCATTTGTGTGCAATTGATAGACAAAGGATATGTTTTGAATGTATCCTTGGATTAGATATGATATAAAAGCAAACTAGGTCACAGGAATTAGCTAGTTGAATAAAATGTTTGAGAGTTATTGTTAGACTATAAAATCATTCTTGGGGCTTTAATTATCAGCTTAAGCTTTTGATTGAGATGTTCCACGTTGATCACCAAAGATTAGTGGTGAGCTAGTTTCACCGTCAACAATTTATTTGTGCCTTGGTACATATGTATAATGTGGGGCTGAGATGAGCCTGAAACATAGGTAAGGATAGAGAAGTATGAATGTAGTATGTAAGATGGTGATTTAATTTGCATGAGATGTAGCAAGTGCTAGCTAGCTAGCATGTACATGTGCTTGTAATGTTTTGGTCAATGTAGATTAAAGAAACCTGTAAATTTAATTATATTTATGTCCATGACTTCAATAATTGAAAACTATTATTTTTTTTCTTTAAAAGGATTGCAATAGATTAAAATAAATTATCTCGTTAAATTTTCTTTGCTTATTTTTCATGGAGTAGGAGGAAGCGAGATTTCAAAGAATTGATTTTGGTTTTGGTTCTCTTTGGGTCCGTAGAAATCATTCTCTCCATGAAGGCCCTGTTCTTTTCTGCGGTTGGCAAACTGCGGTGTCACAGCCTATCGCAGTTTGCCACAACCCGCCACATTTTATAGCAAATCATTACTTTTCTCTCTCCTCACTTTTCTCCTCTACTATTTACATCTTCTATCCTTACCTACCCCACATACCAATAATCTATCACAATTCCACCATACCCACCACAATTCCACCACAACTCACCGCACCATTCCGCAAAATACTGCATAAAAGAACAGGGTCGAACTTCATTTCATGAGGAAAAACTGCCTACATTTACGAACATGTCTTCTCTGAAAATTTGCTGTTGGTTTTGGTTTTGGTTTTGGTTTCGGTTTCGGTCTGTAAGTTTAATAATGTTGTCAAATATACACATACAGGGACGGAAGGAGAAGCATGGAAGAACCTGTGGACAATAACACTGCACAAGGTATTCGGAGCGGTGGCCATGGGGATCGCCCTGCTAAGGATGATGCCAAAGAGGCCCCTTTTATCGACGAGCTTGTACTCGTTCGCCTTTGCCATCTCCAGCCCCATCGGAGTTGGGATTGGCATTGCAATCGACGCCTCAACCGAAGGCCGTGCTGCAGATTGGACCTTCGCTATCAGCATGGGGTTTGCTTGTGGGATATTTATCTACGTAGCCATAAACCATCTAATTGCCAAAGGTTACAAGCCACACAAACCGTGCTATGTTGACACCCCCTTTTTCAAGTTTGCTGTTCTCCTCCTTGGGGTTGCTGTCATGGCTGTTGTCATGATTTGGGATTAATTACCTCTTAATTAATCCAGAATTGCGTCTTTTGCCGGCCACTGTGTGTGTACGTGTGTCGTATATATAATATACTTCCTCCTTCTCATTTTATTTGTCCCCTATTAAAATATTTTATGATCTTCAATATTCTTATTTGACTACTGTTGGAAAAATGATGTTTGACGGGTTTGAATCTTCATCATCTTCACTTGGCTTGACTTCTTGATCTTCTTGCGGTATGTATGACAAGATGGAGATATAACTTTAAGAATCAAATGGTTATCTTGATCGGATATTGCTAAGAGTCATGGACAAATACATTTTCCTTAAGAACTATTTACTGTACCGTAAATGTTCAAGGGATAAAACTTAGCTCTTGTTGCACTCAATACATAGGTTTCTCACTTGATTCTCTCAAGTATAACTGCAGTCTATACTTGAGAGGATGTGATCTAATCCAACCCTAATTACATCACTTAGTCAAGGGTATAATTAAGGTCCTTAATGATGGATTATGACCTTGACTTGGTAAACTAATATAGCCGTTGGAATACATATAATATCAGACTTAATATTGATATCATACACTTAATACATAAAATTATATAGCCGTTAGCCATTAAAACAGATTCTGGGTTCCAATACGGTCCGTGTTGATGCAACACAGTCCGTGTTGCCTCAACACCACCTATGTTGAGCCCATGATCGTTTTTCTTGCTTTCTGGTGACCAACACGAACCATGTTGATCTCTTATGGACTCGTGTTGATCATATTCTTGATGTTTATCTTATATATGATCCTTATACTTGTTCTACACGATTCCTTATGCTATATAAAATTCTTATACTCTTGAAAGAATTCCAACAACTACTCCATCCGTGTCATATTAAATGACACTTTGACTAAATTTTGACCGTTAATTATTCACAAATTATATATAATGAGTTACAATATGAAATTACATCAATTGCAATTTTTAGTAAAGTATCTTTCTAATGACGGTAGTTTTATATTATCACTCATTGTAATTTGTAAGTAATTAATGGTTAAAATTTAGTTAAAATGTCAATTAACATGGAACGGAGGGAGTAACAATTTCATGTATGACATCTTATTAAAAAAATACAAGATTATATTCATATGATATAATTTCCCGTTACGAATTTAATGACAGTAGTTCTTTATATTATAATACTGTATATGTTGAGAAAATAATTTTCAAAATTTAACTGAAATTTAAATATAGCTGACGGATAAAATGGAAGGAAAATTGGATTATAATAATCCCAACTTTTTCAAATTGGACAACAATAATCCCTGCTATTGATTTGTATTTTGGTGGTCCAAGAAAAGAAAATAAAATTAGATTGTAGTGGTATCAAATCCACCTTCACATTCTTTTTATTTTTTTCATTCCTAACTCGTATTGTTTTTGTTTTTTTACGTTCCAGCCCCCTGAAAGATAATGAAGTGTAGTTACTAATACAATTTTTAAATTTTTTTTGAGACTCCGAGCAATTATTATGATTTTTTTAAAGGAAAAGAAGTGAAAAAATTGAAAAAAATCGAAAAAATTGGTAGAAATGTCGTAAATTCATTAAAAATCATGGTAAAATGTTATACTAAGTTTTGAATCAAATGCAACATAAAACCTGCGATATAGGGTACATTCTCGATGATGTCCCGCTACAATCCAATTTATTTTTTTTTGGACCACCAGAATACAAACCAACAATTTGTAAAAATTGGGATTATTAGAATCCAATTTTCCTAAAATGGAAGGGGTATTTATGATATCTGCTATAAAGATCCAGTCACTTTGTTTTTAATATGTACTCCTCATATTCATGCTTTATTAATTAAGACTAAAGATGCTAAACACTTGTACACATTATGCATATGCAAATACAAGCCTAAGACTTAATTTTTTAGGAAATTTGAAGGCTTCAATTGTTAGAAAATCTGGGATCAATTGAGGTTTTGAGGCGTGATCACTATATTATGGTTGAATTCACCATAATCCACGCCCGTAGTTTGAAAGAATCGGCTCCTTTGCTGGGTTTGAGAAGTTCTCCATTGATGAATTGTAATTTATTTTTCTATCGTAAGGCCGTTGTAATAACCTTTTCCCACATATCGTAGTTTGTTCCGTCAAAGATGATTACAGTGATGATGGCTCCCGAGCCATCGGAAGGGTGCAGATAGTATGTAGAAGTGTGATCAATGGTGAATTTTGGTGAGGGTGGTGGAGTTTGGTTAACCTGTTCTTCCCTCCCCATGTCTAAGGTATTACAATCTCAATCAAGAATCTAATACCATAATTAATCTGGGAGGAAAACAAGTTACAACGAATTTGTGTTGTTTTCTCTATGTTTCATTCAACGGCAAATTAAAACAACCTATACATACAAGAGTTTGCTTGCACACTCTATAATTAGAGTTGGAAACAACTTGCTTGTATCCTATCATATCTATTACAATGAAACATTTGTTCTCGTTGCTAAATTAACTAATTAATGTACGATGTTAATTATCTACTTGTGTTATCTTGTACTAGAGAGGATGGGAGGTGCACCAATTAGATGTTAATAATGCCTACCTCCACAAAGACCTACATGAGGAAGTCTATATGAAATTATCACGGAAACCTATCCTATCTATGTTAATAGAAACCAAAGCATACTCGAATACAAGGCACAAAATCTTAACAATAGACAAATATTGGCTAATAGCCCATACCGCCTATGTAATCGCAAGTCGCAACTTAGCCCTCTCGCCGCCACTTGCCTTCCCCAACATCCTCCTTGATGCTCACCATCCCTACACGACATCAAATTCTTTCTCTATCCCTTACTCTCTTGCATTAGCATTCCCAAGCACCACCCATCCCCATCACCCTGCCTCTCACTGCCACCATTCTGCCACCGCCCCTCCTCCTATCCTTGGCGGCTACTATAACTACACCTGCACCCACCTTCATCTTCATGCCAGCGCCAAACCCTTCAGCTTGCGTAAATACACATGGGAGTGTCAAGATTTAAATCTGAGACCTCTACTTAGTTCGACTTTCATGATATTGTGTAGAAAAAGTTGAAGGAATAATTGCGCATGGTACACTTTGCAACCGAAAGGTTATTGAATATTGAGTAAAAAAAATTAACTTAACATAAAGTAAATAAATTGGCCACACAATCTCCCGATATATTTGTGTATATGTTAGTTTATTGTTTTCTTTGAGTACGACCCTATTTAAGAGAATGAACCTATAATTACTTTTCATTTTGGGAAACCATCTTTTGATTCCGATTCGTCTTGTTTGACTTTCTTTCTTTTCCTTCTTTTGTTTTATTTTAGTCGAGGTAATTTACGTCAACCATTTTGTCTGAACCATAACTGGATTGCATAAGATAGTGGCCGAATATGCACCTCATAGCTAGGAAGGGTTACAAATTCTTCATGTGCATATTAGGGGAACAATTTGATTAATTTGGAATTCAGGTTGCACTCACTATTTGTTGTGAGCTGCGTACTTATCCGTTTGAAGTGGATCAAACCGGTTGTAGTTCGTTAGAAATATTTGATTTTTATTATGTTCAATTTTGGTTAGAATAGTAACCATTTTTGGTCCGTTTTTATTGTTGTTTGTTTAAGCTAATTAGATAGCTAAAACAAGGGCTCAAATTTATTGCGGAATTTTGACTAAATATTATAGTTGTTCCGTTATTTTTTGCCATTTTTTGATTTAATCCTTGGGGTCAGATAATTTAATTTTACTTGTCAATTGCGCCCATAAACTTTGTTTATTTTTATGGGTTTCCTATGCTCTCTTGTTGAGATCAAATTGATGTAATTTTAGACCCCTTTTAAGCCTATACCTCGAATAAAAATTTAAAGAAAAATTTATGAGCTTGAAATTTCTTGTACTTGACTTGGAGTTTTGTCCATTTGACGGAGTTGTGATTCAGAAAGGAAAATTTCATGGTGTTTGGATTTGGCATGCTTTGGTTACAAATAATAAATTATGCAACCACGCGCATGCTATATAGATTTGGAATTCGACTTTTGGAAAGAGGACAAAATTTTGTGAGCTTAGGATTTGTGTCTGGTTCGAGATTGGACTATGTGACGCACTTGGAATTTAGAAAGGGTAAAATAAAAAATTTTATAGGTATTTAATTTCTAGTACATCAAATTATGTCGTATATCGTGGTGGATCTACATTGCTTCACCATATGTATCAAAATGTACCAATTGTAATTAATTTGTGCAAAAGATTGATAAATTTTAAAAATATTGTTGAATTTTATAATAATACTGATAAATTTATAATAAATTTTTTATAATAAATTATGATTATTTAGAGATATAATACTTTGACAGACCTAGATAGACATCCCAAAATATATTAGTACTACCTTCGTCCCAAATTATTTGTTAATAAATTCATTTATCACTTTTTACAATTCCAACAACTATTATTTCAATTAAAGTATGAGTAATTTTGGTAAATTACAAACTTTTTACCTCAATTTCCAATATGAATTGGTCTTCCAAAATTAGGTAAATTAATAAATAAAAAGTGACGGAGGTAGTATCATTTAAGAATATAGTATATCCACTATGCAATATGATGATTGAAGGGGTAAAAATAGTTGCCAAATAGCCAACTACTTTGAGGTGTTTCTAGGAGTTGCTAGCTAAAGCTAATGCTCAAGGGTCCATTTTCAGTGTCTGTTACAAATGTTGGATTATCCAGACAGCTTTTTAAAAGCCACGTAGGACTACTGTATAGTGATACAACACGTGAATATGCATGATTGGTTGTTTAGACTTTAGAGATAGAGAATCCACGTGTACTGTTTAATTTACACTTTCCAGAACTCACCTGAGTTATAAGGCTTCTTTTATAAGATCGCATCATAATTTATTATAATCTATTATAATTCACCGTAATTTACTGTTTACTTTTTGATTAAAATCTCAAAAAATTTTAATAATATCAACACTCATTTATTATTTTCCATCGTAACTCATCGCACTGCAGATCCACCGTATAAAAGAACAATACTTTAGTGTAAATATGACTACATCACTATTGGCTCACTGAAATTTAACACTAGTAGTAAAATAAAATTATATATACACGTCTAACGCCGTGTAGTGTTTGCATTTCAGGAAAGAAAGTGTAGAAGCAGCAGGAAAAGTATAGAGAGAAAATGGGGAGCGTCACTGCCAGCTATTCAGCCTCGTTGGTTGCACGTGCAAGTCTCGTGCACCCCAAAAGATCAGAAGTAGTTTCATCTTCTCCTGTTCTCGGTTAGTTATCTCATCTCATATTTGCTTGTTCTAACCATATATATGATTCATTCTTTTCCCCTTCCTAAGAAAATCCCATGCTCGTTGAATGTTGGCTTCATTCGTCACCTGTTATCAATTCACAACTTTCGTAAAATAGACTTTTTTAATGGTAAAAGAGGGACATGCCCCATCTTTTTTTAATGGTAAATGTAAATTTTATGAGTCTTCATACAGCCCATTTACTTATAACAGATATTGAACTTTAGCAGGCGGTTCATCAAAGTATTCAATATATTAGTATTATTTCTTTCTATAGCTAGCTTAGCTGACTTTGGTGAAATAGATATGAGAAAATGAGTGTGTAATATTTGCTTTTATAAATCACTGCTCTTTAAGTGTTGAATTGTTATTTTTTATCAAAGAATGGAAGTCATATTATGAGATTATGCTTGACGTTAATATTTAGGGTAATGTTTAATGTTTAAACTTGATCAAAATTCTAATTGGACAACTATTAGTGTTGATATGCTAGTGTTTCAACTTTCAAGTATCATTTAATTTTTAATTAGTATTTTCCGGAATGTTAATAAAAGTTAATGTTTAGTGTTTGGGGTATCATTTCTTTTTTTTTTTAAAAAAAAATATACTCATTAAAAGCTTTATGTTTGGATCTTATTCATGTGCTTTAGTATCAATTCACATAAAATAATTAATGTAACTGCTAAATTCATCGAACACAGTACAACTTTTCATTTGCACAATTATCTGCTATTAGCTACTTGTACTGCTATTAGTTACATAAACTTCTATTTGTTATCTATACAACTACTTTTGCCGAGTCGGGCCTAATTTATTGTTATAAGAAGTGAACCACCATACTAAAAAATGATCTGAAATACTTTACAGGGTTGCCAGCCATGACAAAGAAGAATTGCAAGGTTAAATGTTCCATGAAAGAGGTAGTGAACGCCGGACCGACCCTAGAGAAGAAGAACTCGAACCAGAAGGGCTTGATGGGTGGCTCGGTGCTAGCCGCAGCCATGATGGCGAGCCCGGCAATGGCTCTAGTGGACGAGAGGATAAGCACAGAAGGAACTGGGCTGCCGTTGGGCTTGAGCAACAACATCCTGGGCTGGGTCATGGCTGGTGTCTTTGCTACTATTTGGGCTCTATATTATACTTGGACCACCACTCTAGAGGAGGATGAGGAGTCCGGATTGTCCCTCTAGTTCTAAACCCGCCCCAATTTCTATATCGTTTTGAAATCAATTTGTACTGTGTATCTGAAGTAACGTATCCAACTATGCATGTATAGGATTTGAATATAATAGTTTATTAAAAATTATAGTATTATATTTTATGAAAGTTTTTTATTATAAATTTGCATTAGTTTTATGAAATAGATAATTAGACCCCGTTCTTTTTTACTGATGATTGCAATATGTTAACGGTTTGATACGGTGGAAATTTAAAAAAATGTGGTGAATTGTGGTGAAAGTTGTGGTTGGTGAGGTAGGTTAAGATAAAGGATGTGAAAAGTAGAAAAGAAAAATGAGGAGAGAAAAAAATGAAAAAATAATTTGATAATGATTGTGGTGTGGTGTTGTGAGAGCATGTACAAATGACATTCCATTATTTTGAATCTTCGACGGGGGTCCTTCCTAATTCGACGGGAGTCCTCCCTAACACATCATCTTATTTTTAAAATTTTCGGAACTCATTTCTTTATTCCCTACAATAGATAGAATCCCAACTTGGAACTTTAAATAAGTATTTGTCATTATCCTAATTTACCACACACAAATACACAATATATATTTTTGAAGTAAAATAAAAAAAGAAAATATTAATTTTCTACCAATAGAAAGTAAGGAAAGATAGAAGATGTGGATTTCATTTCGGAATGGTTTACAGTTCCAGAATGAGTTTCAAAATTGTGGAACTTACAAAAATTATTGTTGTCAAGAAATGGAATGGAATGTTGGTGGAGTTATTGGAATGAGTTTCAACCATTGTACATGCTCTGAAGTGTGGTGAAAAATTAAAGAACGGTGCGGTGTGGTACCGCACCCCAACCTACTGCATAAATGAACGGGGTCTTATATATGTTGAGAAATTTATAATCTATATTTTAAAACTGTAAATGCACATCTAAAATTTAATTACTAATTATTCCATATATATATATATATTAATCTTAATACAAAATTAATATCATTACACATATCTTAGAAAATATTTTTTTTTTATAGAACTTCAAAGAATACTCTGATATGAACATATTTATAATAAAAAATTTACTACATTATCCTAGGAATCAAAAATTAAAATGGTCTACGCCCTATGCAACATTGTAAAAAGTTAAAAGTGAAATAACAAAAACAAACAATTAAAGAACCAGCGAAAAAGGAAAAAAGAATAAAACAAACTGCACCAGCCGGGAATTGAACCCGGGTCTGTACCGTGGCAGAGTACTATTCTACCACTAGACCACTGGTGCTGATTGGATCGGTATTTCGAAGTCAATTATTTGTAATAATATTAAAGTAGCCCCGATTTAATTGCCGAAAGGCCCGAAACATACATAAAGCAAGCAGTGGTTAATTTTCGGTGGACAAAATGAAAATGGCGACGTTGGCAATGACATCCTCATCTTCCTCCTCCCAAACCCTCCAAACATTCCTCTGCAAGCGATTCCCCTTCGCTCGTTCTCTCTCTTCCTCTCGCTCTCTTTCGTTCACATCTTCCAAAACCCTACGCTTTCTCTCTCCTCTCCGTCGCCGGAGCTTCAGCGTCAGGGCTGATTCCTCGCCGGAGAACAATGCCGCCGGCGCTCACTACGACTTCGACCTCTTCACCATCGGAGCTGGCAGCGGCGGAGTTAGGGCTTCTCGTTTCGCTTCCAACTTCGGCGCTTCTGTTGCTGTTTGTGAGCTTCCCTTTAGTACTATTTCCTCCGAGATTGCTGGAGGTGTTGGCGGAACGTAAGTTGCTTTCGTTTGGTTTTAGGTTTTGGTGTTTATGGTTTTTATTGATTCAATCGGATGAAATTGAGCACAATTTTGTGTTGGGAGGAAGTATGCTATCGATCTTGCTTGGATTGTACGCTCAAACTAGATTCTTAAATATGCTCAAATGCTCAATATCCTAGATTAATCCCTTAATGCTCATTATCGCTTCATTTGCTCCGCTTGATTCGTTTAGTGTCAATTTTTTGAGTGTATGTTCAGTACTTTCTGTTACTTGCAACTTAATTCAGTTTGAAATACTCCATGGTGGATTCAAGTTGACTGTGTTTAGTTGGCTTGTCAGTGCTTTTGTTTTGCCTCGTTTGTTTGAACACGTTACAGTTATACTTCTCTTTGGTGCTGCCGCTTGGCACTTTCCAGCTCTTTTCGAGTTCGTGGCTGCTATTTGGATAAAGATTGCAGTTTATATCAAATAACAGCCGAGGCAAACTCGAAAGTAGCTGGAATTTATACCATACAATGATTTCTAGTTAAGGGAAATTCCAACATTAATGGGTTAAAACTTAAATGTTTGTTCAGCTTGTTTAAATTTTGAATCACCCATTTTTTGTAATAATTTTGACACTGAATCCTTGGTTGGTTGAGCATCAAACCAGAGTCTGGCTGGCTGAATTTTTATTGGACGTTTTCAGTTTAATTTAATTCTTCTGCTAAAAAAATTCTCTGTTTTTCTTGGAGTACTTTCAGTTGGATTGAATTTTTGACTGCTATACGTTTGATTCAATTGCAAGTCTGGAAACTTTCTGTTCTGCTCAGTTTTAATGACTTTCTGTTTGAGTCAGCAGTTGCAAATGTGCAGAATAAGTATTTCCTTATTGGCTTCTGAGTACGTTTTCAGACATCTTTTGAAAGTCCAAGCTTTCGCATGATCTGTAGGAGAAAATATGTTGCACAAGTATAACTCAGTGCTTTGTTCCATCGAAGTCTGGAAACAATGTGTTTTTCTGTTAGGTACCTTAGGTGACTTGTGTTTGGTTCAGTTTGCTGGTTTCATCTTACCGCATTTACTTCCATATCTTTCCATAATACATGCCATTATCACATGGACTATGATCATCTGTCGCATTCACACTATCAAAACTATGAAGACATGGCTAAGCCAAGGTGTGGGAGTTGTGGAGAATTTAGTCACACTACTTGCTGACATAACTTCTATACAGCTGTGTTCTTCGTGGGTGCGTTCCAAAGAAACTACTAGTTTATGCATCCAAGTTTTCTCATGAATTTGAGGAGAGCCGAGGATACGGATGGAGTTTTGAAGTCGAACCGAAGCATGATTGGAGCACCTTGATAGCAAACAAGAATGCTGAACTTCAACGTTTGACAGGGATCTACAAGAACATTCTGAAAAATGCAAATGTAACATTGATTGAAGGCCGAGGAAAGGTTCGATGATTACTTTACCATTTTGAGCATTAACTAATATAAGCTTCAGTCCGTAACGGCTTCTGAGCATAACTTGATGGTGAATTGTTCATATCAGATTGTGGATCCCCATACAGTAGACGTGGATGGGAAACGTTACTCTGCAAGGCATATACTTATTGCTGTTGGTGGACGTCCTTACATCCCTGATATTCCTGGCAGGGAGTATGCCATTGATTCTGATGTTGCTCTCGATCTTCCAGAAAAGCCTAAGAAAATTGCAATTATAGGGGGTGGTTATATTGCAGTGGAATTTGCTGGCATCTTTAATGGCTTGGCAAGTGATGTTCATGTGTTCATTCGCCAGAAGAAGGTTCTAAGAGGCTTTGATGAGGAGGTAAATATGTGCACCATATACATTTTACTGTCGGGTACTTGGACATAGGCTGACATAGGGTTTCCATATGTGGAACAGGTCAGAGATTTTGTTCAAGATCAGATGTCTTTGAGAGGAATTGAGTTTCACACTGAGGAGACTCCCCAAGCCATCGTGAAGGCTGGTGATGGCACATTCTCATTGAAGACCAACAAGGAAACTATTGATGGTTTTTCACATGTCATGTTTGCCACAGGGCGAAGGCCAAATACCAAGGTTTACTTCCTTACGGAATACTGACTTTGTTTGCTTCAGGGAGTATCATAATGTTTCACTAGTTGGCATTATGAAAAGGAAAGTGGTTGACAGTCCAAGGTTTATTAATATATGTGCTAGCTTAGTGAGGGGTTGTGATTTTTATCTTTGCTAATTTAGTATGGTTTGCTTGAATGGCAGAACTTGGGATTGCAAGAATTAGGTGTAAAGATGACGAAGACTGGGGCCATTGAGGTATTGCACTTTTGACCTTTTCTTCTTCCTAATCGTCCACCACTCTACCATCTTGAAGATCTGCTGAATGGACTGCTTCTCCAGGTTAACGAGTATTCCCAAACTTCAGTGCCTTCAATATGGGCTGTGGGTGATGTCACTGACAGAATAAATTTGACTCCCGTTGCATTGATGGAAGGGGGGGCATTAGCAAAGACACTATTTGCAAATGAGCCAACTAAACCTGATTACAGGTAATTTTTCCAGTAGCATATGCTGTTGATTCTTATGGTGCGGTAAATGCTGTGTGCAGCCTGGCACAAACGCTATGCTTTACATTATAATGCTACCTGATAAATGTTGAGTGCTTTTCTTTTACCATTTATTTACTCTTTCTTTCAAGGACGTGAATGTTGCATGCTTCTTTATGTAGCTGATTGGTGGGATGGGTGGTGCAAGTAAACTTTGTGCCTAATTACAAGATGGGTAGAGGCTAGGCTATCATGGTTTGTAGGTATTGACGAGATGCCTGTCCTTGGTCATCTTCTTTAACGCATACTGTACCTTTATCCTAGTGCTTGTATTGAGCCTCCTTCCACTGCATGCAAAGGAGGTTGGCTTTCATCTAACTTTTATGTTAGCATTGAGGATTTGCAACTTTAAGTGAATAATGCAAGTTTTGCAACAAAAAATGAGTAATTGTTTTTCTTTATCTTTAAGATAAGGATACAGATAATGAAAGTAAATGATGTTACAATTTATCCAGGAAAAGTTTTTCATAGGAACCCCTCTTTGCTTTTGTTGCTGAGGTCAGAGGCATAAAACTTTCAACTAATTAGGGGGAGACAGGATATCCCTTCATTGAACTGGTTTCATTCTGGTTATTTCATTGAGCAAAGTTGCAGTTCTTTTCAGCCCTTTTTAAAGAGGCAGAAGGGGGTAAATCTGTGGGGTAGCCCGTATGATCTATTTATGGTAATCAATTGAATGAAGGGAAAGGATTCAACAGCTTAGATTAAAACTCAAATGTATTTCTAACTTTTTCATGGTTGAAAATAAGGCATGTTGCTTAAGATTTGACAAGGTAAAACGTTTTAATTGATTCATGGTCGAAGCACTTAAAAATGGTGCTTACAACTATTTCTTGTGCTAAACAGCCAATAATTTATTCATTGAACAGTTGAAATAAATTTTTAACTGGGCTACTTCATCTTTTGTTCTTTTGGGACAAGTATTTGAAATAATTGCTTTGTTATCTTAGGGTCTAGCTTCTCAGGGTGTTTTGGAGTCTAGGTGTAGAGTTGACAAAGCAAAAGAGAATGAAACCAAGGTAAAGTAAGAAATAATAATGAGCATACCAATAGTCAGATGTATAGTACATGTAGAATAGAGTGCGAAAAGAGTGGGGGAAATTATTATTAATTAACAATTATACCTTGTAAGAATATGAGTTGTTAGTTTAAATTGATGCAGTCATTTTTATTTACTTTTATGAATGAAGTGATTTAACTTGTTTTACCTCGCACATCAAATCGAGGAGTAACGAATATGAGAGTAATGAGGGATACAGAGTAGGGAGGATGACTCGAATATTTTTCCAATACTGTACGTGCTCTTAACTATAAATTGCTTAACATGAGGGGAACAGGTATAATATAAGTACCTGCTTTACTAAGTTTTTTCTTACACTCTTCTTCCCAACAAAACCTTCAAAGGAAGGACTGAGTTGTGTGGAGAACATCAACTCTTGGAAGAATGTGAAATAAAAGCATTTAGCTCTTGACATGAAAGATTGTATATTCTGGTGATAAATGGAAGGAACGCCTACAAAGTCTTTTGAAGGGACTGCTATGCCTTATACTGACAAGGCCATGTTTCTGTGTCATATTAACAGAGCTGTACCTTCTGCTGTGTTCTCCCAGCCACCTATTGGACAAGTTGGTCTAACAGAGGAGCAAGTAAGAGACTTAGCCACCTGTGAGGTAATGGTCGATTTTGATTACTGGCATGACATTATTCATTGATTTCTGCAGGCAATAGAAAGATATGGAGATGTTGATATTTTCACTGCAAATTTTAGGCCTTTAAAGGCCACAATATCCGGCCTTCCTGATCGTGTTTTCATGAAACTTTTGGTCTGTGCAAATACCAACAAAGTCATTGGCTTGCACATGTGTGGAGATGATGCACCGGAGATAGTACAGGTTCATGAATCACTTACCTTTTAGGGGATACAGGGGCTGCTACAATTATGTCATATTCTGACAGAAATTTAAAAATCTCAGGGGTTTGCAGTTGCAGTGAAAGCCGGCTTGACCAAGGCAGACTTTGATGCGACTATTGGAATTCATCCAACAGCAGCAGAGGAGTTTGTTACTATGAGGACACCAACTCGCCAAATTCGCAATGGACCCCCAAATGTATAGAAATCTGCTTTTGGTTACAATCATGTTAACTAGTTCATGTGCTGAACTGAAAATTGGCACTGATGTACATTATCATGGTCTACTTTCCTGGCACTGTTCAATAATATCCTTGGTTTTGCTTTTTATGTCATCGATTTCTCAAAATGAAGCTTCTATTTTCAATATTTTACTGAAAGCAGCATTGGCATTGCTGTGATGTGATGTTATTGACTTTACGTACTTGCATATACATTCCATCTTTGTTGTCTCTCTTTTTTAATGAAAAGTTGATATTCTTTTTTTTTCAGGTGAAGAGAGATCCTGAAGCACAAGCAGCTGCAGGTGTTTAAGTAAACTTTTCAACAGTTCTTAAGCGAAGTCATCAAAGGTAAAAACCTCTGTCATGTTCGATTTGATAATGTAGTTGCTGATTTCTTCAATAGAGAACTATGGAAAAAGCTTGGGTAGGTTTTGTGACCTAAATTAAAAACTACTCGATCGAATCTTCATTGTTGATGATATTGCTAATCAACTTCTGTTTCTAGAAATTTTCCGATCGGTATAAATAAATAAAGAATAGCGAAGCAAAAAGAACCTAAACTTATTATGTGCTACTAATATTCACATCGCTGGTGCATTTACCAGGAACTTGCAGGCAAGGGCTTGTCTGGCCAATTTTGACTTGATAGGGTGACTGATTCTCCCCCATATTGTGAAGCTTTTGTTATGCTAGGAACTGCAGAGGAAATTATCAGATGTGGCCACTGAGTATTTGGGTTTAAGTTATGAATAATAATAATAATGTGCAGATGATCAACTGAAGTTCGTACTCACGAAGATATGCTTGTGACTAATGTATACATGCAGCATCGACCATTTTTCTTGAAAGGGCATCAATCCTTTCTGATAATATTCATTGTGAGCTAAAAGTATCGTTATCTATGTGATCTTTTTTGTTTTATTTCATGGCTTGAAATTGGAACACTATGTAGTCAGACTTATATATATATTGTTTGAAGAACAAGGTCCAGGTTTGAAGAGAGTACAAAGAACAAGTGTGTCATTCACTAATGGTTTGAACAAGTGTGACATTCACTAAGTGTGTCAAATAATGAAGATCAGCGACGAGGGGCGAGCCGTAATTGTGTAAGGTGATGATGGGTGTAATCAGGATGATCATCATGTACGGGGCGTTCGGCTTGGATCCAGTGGCCATCCTTGTTCCTGGTCATGCCTTTGTTATGATCTTGCCTCCAGCAAGGTGGGATTTGCCAGTGATCTTTCAGGAAATCACAACATTTGTTAACCAGTGCTATGTCCCTTCCAGTTGCTAGGTGAAATTTTCTCCCCTTTCCGTGATACCTGTCACAATTCAGATAAACCCCAAACTTAATTAACTAGATATTTAAAAAGCTATGCATAAATCAAGATTTAAAAGGATCAATACCAACAATCTAGAATAATGTTTTAGGTTTTTGTTTTCTCAGAGGTATACAGTTTAGCTGTTTTGTTCAGTGGTGTAGTTGATCGATAGTTGTGATTCAATTATAGTTTATTTAGTTTTTTTAGCTGTGTGTTTCTTTGAAGCAAGGGCAAGGATGTTTGTTTAGCGAAGCCTTATTTTGGGGATAATATGCTATTAATGCTCTTTAAGTTGAGGGTAATGACGTGAGGGCAATTATTTAACTGTTAACGTGAATTTTGACCCATCAATGATATAAAATTTCGTATTTTTAGGAATTCTTTTCTTTCACTAAAGTTTGAAACCCAAGAGGGGATTTCGGGTCGAGTAAAGTGCTGATTATTTGGTTGCTGATTATTTTTCATCCGACTAATTATTGAAACTATTTGTTTGTATCTTACTTGCTGGAGAAATAAAAGGGTTTGAATGTTGTGCCTTTTGATTTTAAGATTGTATGTATGTATGTATGTATGTATGTATGTATGTGCATGTGTCATTGTGCATGTAGGGGTGTATATTCTAAAGAACACTTTATATTTGAGAAAGGCGGGAAAAGTTTAGTTTACTGAATGCTAAAGTTTAAATTGTGCCTTTTTACTTTTATGATTTAGATAGAAGATGAGAAAATTAGCATTGTTCTAAACATGCATATATTATGTAGAGATGGCAAAATTTTGTCCGACCCGGATTACCCGAATTGTCCAGCCCGGAAAAACCCGGGTCTGGGCATAGATTTTTCATCCGAATTTTTATATTGACCGAATATTCGGACATAAATTTCCATTTTTTCTATTGTCCGAACCCGATTTTAGCTTCGTCCGAATTGTCCGACCTGCTTTGACCCGAAATAAAACCGGGTCCGGACATAAATTTCTCGTCCGAATTTGTCCAACCCGGGATTTACCCGGACCCGGATTTTTGCCAGCGCTAATATTATGTATTGTAAATTTGACTGGAAAATATTCTCGGAAAAAAGTGTTTGAAAGATAAACAATCTATGAATATGCATGGTTAGACTGTACAATCCAGACAGAGTGAGGGTGATATGATAATTAACAAGAAGGCAGTAGAATATACTAACCCATCAAGTAAATGTAAGAGAGCCTCCAGATTATGAACACAAGATGGATCATTGGTTTCCTTAAGAAAGGGAGAATTCTTGTGGTCCAAAGCAAGCTCCACCCCTACATGATAATAACTCCAAGGCAAACCCCTTGCGATTTTTATCAACCCTTCCGGTGAATGCTCATTGACCACTAACCCCGGTGCTTTGGTCACTATATCATTCACATTCACCACCCTTAGCACCTTCACCCCTAGCCACTCCAGCCTATCCTTGAACTCTAAGTTCCCAACCCGCGGGCCTGAGAATGAGAATACCGATATGGGTATAGCCCAATTGTCTCGGCCCATGTGGAGCCCCGTTTCGGCCAAATCATAGGCACTTAGTATGGCTAGGGCACCGCCTAGACTATGACCTGTTATGGTTATACTGACCTCTTCATCGTGGTACATTTCAACTAGACGCTTTACCTCGCTGAGGATCTGTTCCCTGGCTGAGAACTTACAGTATCGACAGGTCGTGTCCTTCTCGGTATAGAGATCCAGGAACCCTGACTCGACTTTGACTTCCGAGTCAGGGCACGGAATCCACTTGTCAGAGACGGGCCGCAGGTAGTCCATTAGGTCATGGATCCATTCAAGGCGGGTCACGGTCCCCCTCCAAGAGATAGTTATGTCCCTACGGCCCAACTGCTTGGTTTTCTCATCATTGGACACGGCCACGTACCCGATCCAATTAGCATTCTTGGACTAGACCTTGGGCCACCTCGATTTCTTGAAGTTGGGCAAGTTAATATTGGACGTGGCGAACAAGTACCGGGTCACATTGTACCCGTGGGCCTCCATGTCCAGGCCTGAAAAGAAGTCCTCACGGGGATACTTACAACTCCCACAGTACTTCGAGGATGGGTCAAAGTCAAAGGCATCATAGCAGGCCTGGGCCATCTCACCATACCGGATCAGCTCGGTCCGAATAAGAGGGTCCATTGGGTCAAGAAGCCCAACCCAATCATCTTCTCCATGAATTTCTCTCCAACAATCTCTTAGCTTTTTTTCTTCGTCACATTCTTCCTTGACAAAGCATTCCCATGCTTCTTTCTCCCTTTCCTTCCTCAATGACTCACTCATCATCCAAGACAAGCCATTGTTCGAGCTTGAAACGGCTTTCATGGTAATGGGTGGCTTTCTGGTGGAGAAAACTCCAATCTCCGACGAGTTTAAGGGGCATTTTGAGGAAGAAAATAATGTGGGAGATTGAGTTATACGAAGAAGAGGTTGGGTATTACAGAGATAGAGAGCCATTTTAGACTATACTTGTGCCCAAGGAAGATCAAAGATTGTCATTAAGTTATATGTATGGATGGAAGATAGATATAGAAGAGTCAAGTAATTAATTGGTGTGGAATGTATGAATAAATTATGAACATACCTCACTGGCAAGATATCTACAAATTCGATCCTTAATAATAAAATATATTATACAAGATTTACATATTATATATGTTGAATTGTTGATACCGACTTATATATATTTAGATACATATATAAGAAGTGAAGAATCCAGAGTGCACATATTTAAGGAGTGATTATATTATACATTGAGATTATTCATATAAATCATATCCATTCCTAAATCATAAGTGATCCAAATTGATTAGTTACAATTCTTTAAATGAGTTCTTAGAATATCTTACGGTAGTTTTTTCGAGATATTCCCTCCATTTTATATTAATTGCCATAATTTTGATTTTTACGGTTTTTAGTGTCATTTTTTATTGATAATTTTGTCCATAACATGCTATTAAAAATTGTAATATTATATTTTTATAATAGTATTTTCTGAATCTAATTGTTGTAATTTTATATACAAATTCAATGTATATATTAATAAATTTATGGTCAAAATTTTAAAAATTTAACCATATGATTTCCAAAATGACAATTAATATAAAACGGAACGAGTATAAAACTTACGTGGGCTCGTGAGAATTCATTGGGTTGTACGAGGTGCTTGTCTAGGTCAATGCGTTGGATGATGTAATTTTGAATGGTCAAATGACGTGGTGGGGTGTTTGTGTTGGATATTTCCTCTGT
Source organism: Portulaca oleracea (assembly GCA_029582165.1). Lineage (NCBI taxonomy): Eukaryota > Viridiplantae > Streptophyta > Magnoliopsida > Caryophyllales > Portulacaceae > Portulaca > Portulaca oleracea. The sequence goes on along the minus strand of CM055869.1, from coordinate 13,462,261 downwards.
TTGGTTTTATTAATCGTATTTGGAAATTGTGCCCAAAGTTTGACCGTTAATATTTTAATTTATACAATGATTCATCATACAAAAATTGATATCATTAGATTTGTAATAAAAAATATTATTAAAAAAGTATAATATTATATTTTTTTGCAAAACATTTATATTAGAAATTATTGCTTAAAAATTGACATTGAAAATCGTAAATGATAGATAAAAAAGAATAGAGGGAGTATATTCAATGACTAAAGCGCAGATTTCCTTGATTAGTTAATTTGTTGCTTGTAATGAGACTTATAACAACAGCTAAATGCCAACAAGTTCTTGTCTAGTTGGCAAAAATTTCTAGATGCCAACAAATTCTTTTTTTTTAATTTGGTCCGAAATTTAGGTGAAGTATTCCTTTTCTACATAAATATTTAAAGTGTGGTGTGAAAATGGAATCTATCAGTATTTTTACATAAATATTTAATGTGCGGTGTGAAAAATTGAGGTCCTATTATTTTATGCGTTAACGCACCCCAACGCAACACAACTTACCACAACTCTACCGCAACATAACGCAAATTACCATTACTTTTTAACTATTTCCACCGCAACTTAACACAACGCAAACGCAAACGCAACGCACAAAAGAACGGGGCCTGAATCAATCCCATGGACGTTGATATCCCCTTAACCCTATTTGCAACATGTCCATTGACTTACCTTGAAATAGATGTCCAATAAATTAGTTACCATTATAAAAAAAATAATAAAATATAATAGCTAGATAAGGATGAGATACATGAAGGCCATAGTTAAATTAAAGTCAATAAATAAAAGCAAAAAAGTATATCTATATAACAACTTAATTGAATATGCTCAACGTATCTGCCACCTAAGTCTACCTCCGTCCCTGATTAATTATCCATAAAACTACTTTTACGATACCAAGAAATATAGGGAATGAAGCAAAAAAATTGTATTTTGTCAAAAATGTCCTTGAAAATACCCTTGGAAAGGTGCAAAAAGGGCATTTATAAGGGATTTAATGAGAATTATAATTATTGAAAATGTGAAAGTTAGGTAATTGGACAATTAAAAAGAGATAGAGAAATTAGTTAATTGGACGAATAAAAAGGGACAGAGGTAGTAATATATTAAAAGTTGAACACGCTCAACACATAAACAAAACCTAGGATAACTGTACAACAATATAAGTAGATGTACTTCGCTTCTATGGATCAAATCAAATGTCTAACCGAAAATCCTAAGGAGCACATAATAAAATATTATAATTTTGCCCCTTTTTTATCATCTTTGAAAGGAAAGGTTTCTCTAATGATCATATTAACTTTATTTTTAATTACATCATTGATTTAATTTATTTTGATTTGATATAGCATATAAGATGTTACCATCTTTTTTATATTTTCTTCATCAAGATATCATAATTTTAAAAGATCGAAATCGTATTTTTTTAAAAGATATCTCATTTATTTTTCTTATTTATTATTAAATGATATGGCATGTCATAAAGATTTTCTCTCTTATTTTCATTTGTTACTACCTTTACCTTGGTAACTCCCAAGTCTTAAAAGGTCTCAACTTTATATTAATGATTTCATATCCATATTGTTAGATTTGACAAATTCTAATTCATATCTTATTATTGATTCATAAGTGCCACAATGCACTCAAAATACAATAGAAAGTTCTAACCAAATTGCAATTTTATTCAAATGCACACACGTATTGTTTCAGTGTAGCCCATGAAACTTTGACGAAAGAGATTGAAGGGTTATATGATCATTTCAAACTAAAATTCTATTTTATTCAATTTCAAATTAATATATATATGTTGGTTCATCTGATACACAAATTAGGTTATATGATCATTTCAATGTTCGTGCCCAGAAGGATGGTCCGAAGATTAGGAGGACTAGGTGTGCGAACATGTTGGAAGAAGACAATCTTGATGATTTTGATGCTAAAGTAGACCGAATGGCGGATATCATTGGCACTGATATAGGCGTGCGATTCCTTGATGAACCGCCAAACTGAAGTTGCTGGTCTTGCTTCGTGTTTGAGAAGTGAAGTTTTCCTTCGATTGCGGTGACCGCGAGTGTATTTGCTGTGTTAAGTTTATTTAGCTGTTTGGTTGTAACCTTTTCTTTTGGAGGTATTTGTTTGCTGCTTTGTATGTTGTTCGCTGTTGTTTTTGAACTTTAAGCCTTTTGGCTCTCAATAATCGAAAAAAAAATGATCATTTCAATGTCGAAATTGATACCCCACATGCCATAAATCAAAAGAAATTCATTGATCATCATGGGAATGTGCATTAAATTGAAGGGAACAATAATAAAACGAGTAAACTATAAAGGGAGTGAAAAGTAAGGCATAGAAATTGGGAGAAAGAATGAATGAACAAAGAAACAAGTCCCCATTAATGGAGCACAGAGAAAAAAGCTTGAGAGATTGTGAAATTTAACATCAAACCCAAGATGACCGCACTATTCTTTTATGCGGTACCGCAACTTACCGCACCACAATTTACCACAACCTACCGTAATTTACCGCAACTCACCGCAATCTACTATTTATCTTTTTTACTAATATCAATACCCATCTATTATTTTCTATCGCAACGCAACTTAACGCACCACAATTCCACCCTGGACCACCCATCAACAGGTATCAACAATATCCATCAAACTCTTCAACCATCAATTAGAGAAACAGAAGATTTCTAGTGACAACATCAACAAAAATTAAAGAGAACAAATAGTTCTTTTTAGGAAAAATATAACAAATAGTTGAATATGATAGATTATGGGGAGATAGAGATATATAGGTAAGCAAATAGTTTTGTCTTTCTTTATGATCAACGATATAAATATTAGCCAATTATCATAATTGAAAAAAAATTGATTATTGTAAAGCTATCTTTTCATTCAGTTTTCATCCAAAAATAAAAAAAATATGTTTTATATCAACCATCATCCTTTTTCTTATGATTTGAATTATAATTGCAACGTACGATTGAAAGTGGAGCAAAATAAAATGAGAAAATTGAGAGGAAGAAAGGATATATCTTCAATGGTAAAGTAAAAAAGGGGGGATTATATATAAAACAAACATGCTTGACCTTCAAGGCATGCCAACTTCAGGATAATATAAATTATCATAATATAGGCTCATGTAAAATAAATATTCATACTATAATACTGTATTTCATAACACCCACCTTCCCCCTCTTAATATCCATTTCCAAATGAATATGCATTGTTCAAATCTTAATAGGAAAAATCCAATGAGAAAAACTCTAGTGAAGAAAAAAGATTACGTAATTCTTAATACGTCAACATATGTTGACTCATTAAAACTTTTCTAAGGAAAACCAAATGGATTAAAACCTCAGATAAGGTAAAACGAATACAGTGTGTATTAACTCCCCATGATGTGAACATCAGCCTCTAAGAAGGTGCAATCTGATTTTACTGACTAACTTCTTAAAATTTGTAGTCGCAAGAGACTGAGTAAATAAATCCGTTAAATTCCCACTAGAACGAATATTTGTTAAACATTGATCTCACTTCTCTTTTCGAGATCATGAGTGAAAAAGAACTTTGGTGACATATGCTTTTTCTTTTTGAAACCAAACATAACAAATTCATTAATAGAAAATCATACGACACTTACAATGAAAAATCGTGACTGAACAATTGTAAATCTGAAATATAGATATGAAATTCAACTTCCAAATAACTAATACTAACCTTATTGACGTTCGAGTCCGATTTCTTCGATGACTCTGCATCTTTCTTTGATGATTCTGCATCTTTACTATTGAAAGAGAACCCCGCAACCCGTGCTATAGTGATTTGAAAGTCGATCTTCATCTAACGTATTAGACCACACCAATTAAACAAAACTCTAGAAAGAGACTGAAAACCCTAAATAAGAGTACAATAAAAACTCTTACAAAAGAAAAGACTAACTTTATTTGCGTAAACATAAAAGTAAACTAACAATTAGGGTAGAAATCAATCAAATTGGGGCTTACCATCGACAAAAAAAATCGATGACAACCCCTCCAAAGAATAAAGGCTAGGGTTTTCTAGAGAGAAAAAGGGAAGAGGAGGCTTGGTAAAATCCTTATGTGCCTTTACATATATGCTTTGTTCTATCAATTTTGGCTTATCCTGTTTTCAGTTGTGCTACATAAGCAACATTATCCTCATATAAAATTGTAGGAATATATGTTACTGAGGATAAACCACAAATTTCTTGTATGTGTTGAATATACCTTAACCAAACACATTATCTACTATCCTCATGAATTGTCAAAATTTCAGCATGATAAGAGGAGGAAATTGTTATAGTCTATTTCTCAGAGCGCCATGAAGTGACAGTTCCACCGCAAGTAAACACATACCAATTTGCGATTGGCCATCATGAGGACCAGATAAGTATCAGGCATCTGTATGGTTTGTCAAATATGTTTTTACATCATGAGGATAAAATATACTTATATCCATCATACCTTGAATGTACCGAAATATATGTATAACTCCATTTCAATGTCGCCGTGTCGGACACGAACTAAATCTTCGTAGGAGACTCTCGACAAAAGAAGTATCTGACTGTGTATGACTAGTAAGGTACATTAGTATTCCAATAGCACCTAAATGCGGTACTTCCAGATCGAGGAATTCTTCATCATCTTCTAGGGGTCTAAATGGATCTTTTCGTACATCACGGGATCTCACCACCGTTGGAGTACTTAATGGGTGTGCAACTGTGCATTGTCCATGTACAATTGTTGTGACACTTCTGCTACATAAGTTTATTTGATGCAGAAAAACTTCATTCTCAAGATGTTCAACTTTAGACCAAGGCAAAACTTGTTTTTACCCATATCTTTCATTTCAAACCATTTCTTTAAGCAATCTACTATTTTTCAGAGCTCTTCTGAACAATCATGTTTAAAGCATCAGCACAAAAATTTGGATTTGGATCCTTTTATAAAAATTCTTGGACAAACAAGATTATTATATATCCTTCTTTCAACAAATACTCACTAAGGTGATTATACCACATGCGTACATATTGATTTAACCCATATAGAGATTTATTCAACTTGATTGAGTAAAGCGCTCATGAGTTCATATTATGTGTTCCGACCAGTTTATATCCTTCAGGGAGTTCCACGTAAATGTCGTTGTCAAATTTCCCATATAAATAAGCTGTAACAACATCCATAAGATGGATAGCGAGATTTTTCATATACTGTCAGACTTAATAGATATTGAGATGTAGTAGCATCAACTAAAGGGGAGTATGCTTCTTCATAGTCAATACTTAGTTTTTACAAAAATCGTTGTACAATTAGTCGTGCTTTATATCTCATGGCCTTATTTTTCTCATCTCGTATTCGCACAAACACCCATTTGAATCCCACAAGTTTTATGCCTATTGGTGTACAGACTACATATTCAAATACTTCTCATTCACTAAGCGAATCTAATTTTGTATTAATTGCATCTTTCTACTTCAGTAAATATTTTCTTTGTTTGTATTCCTCAACAAATCTTGGTTTATGATGCTCGTTTTCACTCATGATATTGAATGTTACGTTATATGAAAATAGAGGCAGAGCCAGGCCATTTTGTTAGGGTGAGCAATAATATGACAATTTTTTATTTAAGATTGTTATTTGATATGTAACAAAAATAAAAAGTACAATATTAACTTCTCAATAAGACTTCAAAACAAATAAATTCCTCTTACTAATATTATTATAAGAGTAGTTCGTACAATTAACATCATTTTTAGGCAAATATTTATTCATTGGATTGCTTCATAACAAAAAAAAGTGAAAAAATAGAGACTTTTAAAAATAAAAAATGACTAAAGGGTCCTCATATTTTGATATAATTATTTTAAGGGCCCTGTATTTTGATAAATATTTATAGGGTGACATTATCTTTGTTGTAATTATTTTTGGGGGACATTCCAAACTGTTTTCCGGCGAACAAAGCATTAATTGCAGTATTTATTGTTGATTAGTGTTCGGTCTCGTTCCGAGCCGAATTCTTCTCTTTTATAGAGTATTTTTGCTTGTCTTTAATAATTATTTTAGTAATTTTGTTATGGTTTACTCTTTTATTAGATTTTATAGCATTTTATTACTTTTGTTATTATTATTATTAATATGAATCAAAATTGTAAATATTAGAAATAAAATAAACAAAACCTAAATCTAATTCTCAATTCGAGCCCAAATTCCCCATTTCCCTCTTCCTTCTCCTTTTCGGCCCAGCTGAATACCCAACCCAATTCAAAACCCAAACCCACCTAATACCCGCCTACCCACACCCAGAACCCGCAACCCTATAACCCGTACCCATTTCCCTTTTATCCCCAGCCGCATGAAACCCCCACAAACCCTAATTTCATTTTCCCCCTTTTCCTTTCACTCTTCGTCCCCCTTACTCCCTCTCCTCTCTGGTTCTTTTTCCTTTTCTGCGCAAACACCCGAACCAACACCAACACCACCATCTCCATCCTCATCTCCTTCTCTCTTTCTCTCATCTCTTATCTTTTTCTCGCGAATTTCTCATTCTATTTCTTTTTCTCATTTGCAGATTCAGTTGATAACTGAAGAAGTACGAAGCACCATTGACGCATTCCAAAACCACCAAATGCATCTTGTCCGTCCATGAATGAAGAGGATCGAGGGTGGAGATTGAATGGAGGGGCTCGAACGCTACTATAAAAGAGGAGGAAAGAGCAGTTTCGAATTATCAATGGTTGATTCTGGGAGTGACGCCCCAAGAGCCTCCATCTATGGTTAGAATTAGATTTAGGTTTCATTTATGTCTTTAATTCATGCTTTAAATTCCAGTTTTGAAACTTTATTTTTCGCTTTACTTTTTAATCGATTCTGGAATAGTTGAGTATTGCTTCTTCCAATTAAATGTAGAAGGATTTTGTAGTTGGATTCTGTCTCGGTTATTTGTGTTTGAATTGTTCTTGATGTTTGATGCTTATGCGCTTGAGTTTTGGTATTTGATTCGGGTTTTGGTTTGATTTTGTTTGAATATGAGTTTTGGTTGATTTTGGTTTGAATTGTCTGGGATTGTTCGTGTTGTGTTCTTCTTCTTCTTCCTTTCCTTCCTCTGTTCGATCGATGGACAGTAGGGAGGTGGGTGATGTTTCGGTATTTCACTTCCTCTGTTTTCTCATTTCTTTGTTGTTTTCCCTCTTTCTCCTTCTTTCTTTCTGATTCTATCTCTATTTTCTCTATTTTCAGTCATAGGCATTAGTAGAGACTTTAGTAGCTTTTCTGTTCTTTTCTCCTTTCTCTTTCTTATTCGGTCAGTAAGGTTAGGGTTTGTTTCTTAAGTCAGATTAGGGTTTCATTAGTTTTTATTAGGGTTAAGTTAGGGTTTCTGTTTTAAAGTTTCTTAAGGTTTTATTAGATTAGCCACAAAACATCCAATCCAACTTTTAATGAGGAGGAGGGCTAAGGGTCACAAATTCCACTCTCAAGTGGGGATTTAGGGATTCTTAGTAATCCAATTCACGATTTCTTATTTTGTTCGGGAGAAATTGCAAAGGTAGATTGAAGGTTAGAAGATTTTGGTCATCAAAGGTATAATTTCTTGTCTCTAATTTCATTGTTCATTCATTGTCTTCATTCATGTCTTTTAATTGATTTCATCCTTAAGTGTTTTCTTTATTGCTTTCCTTTTATTGCTTTCTTTGATTCATGCCTAGGTTAGATTTAAATGCTTTCTTTACATAATTTATCGCTTTCCGCATTGTGAGAAAAACCGCTTTACACAAATCGATTGCCCAAATCAAGCCTCACACCCATCCCTGTGGACCGACAACCTTAACTTATAAAACCACAAAAATTACAACCGAACAGTTAGGGTTATGTATGTTTGACCAACCCTAAATATTAAGACCTAAAATGATAGTTGACTTCAATTACAACAATCTTGAATAATAAAGCCATTGTTTCGCACTTTTTTAGACCGAAAAATTGGTCGGAATGTCCCCAATAAATAATTACCGTAAAGATAATGTCACTCCATAATAATTTTTCAAAATATAGGGTCCTTAAATAATTACATCAAAATATAGGAACATATTTATCATTTTTTGCTTAGTACTATGCAAATAGAAAAAAATAAAAATAATTTTGTTTTAAAAATGTAAAAGGCAAAAAAAACCTAGAAATACAATAATAGCCACATTGAAGGGTTGGCTAAGGGGCTTGGCTTGCCGTAGAAACAAAAAAATATGCACGCAAGAAAAGTCAAACACGTGACCAACTAGATGGAGAAAGAGGTAGAAAATTTAGGAGTCTTCAAGCCATTCAACTACAACAATCTTTCAAGAAACTTACATGATAAACCATAAACTTGGCCATGGCCCTCCCTAGCCCCTCTGTATCCGCTCCTGTATGAAAACATTGTATCAACGTCGATTTCACCCTATCCTAGTCATGACATAATTGATCGACATCTCATTATTATTACAATTTTCAAGTACTTAAGTTTGTGGTGCAACTTCTACATTTGTCATGTATGGAGACTCATCTAAAGTTGATATTTTCCCATGTTGGTTATCATATTCTTTGCCCCTTTTCTTTTCCAAAGATTTTTGTCTTTGGAACTGATTGGTCGACCACGTTTTAGTTACGTTCTATACTCAGTAGCAACCCGCTAGGACATCAATTATAGTAAGAACATTAGCAGTTGAGATATAAATGACTCTTTGCGGATTTGTAAATACGTCTGATAGCTGATTCGCTAAAGTTTGTAAAAAAGTTATGTTTTGAATTTCTAGTTCACCCAACTTTGTATGAGGATCAAGAACCTTAGCAATAATTCTTTCCAACTTATCTCCTTGCCCAAGTGCTTTCACATAACCAATGGGCCAAAGTTGTCCAAGTAATAAACTGGCCAAAAGTCAACTGGTTTTTCGCGGTTTTCCCAGATGTCCTTCCCATTTTTATCGAGATTATTCGAAATCCTCCCAAATATCTCACGAAAGCCGGCGGACTTTCGTTTTGGAAATGATACCTTTCAATCTTTTTAATTGCGGAAGAATTGTCATTCGATCCCTTTATTTGATTTCACCGAATATTGTGAATATCTCGTGATATTTGGATACTCTGCAAGCTTCCACCACTATAAGTACTAGCATATCTCTTTCATTATTTTCACCTCGAAATTCTGTCAAAGTCTTGACACTGATAGAATTTGTTTTCTCTCCTCCCTCTCAACCCTCCTTTGCATGCTAATTGATTAAAACAAAAAGGTCAGATTAATCCTTGTTTTGTTTTAGTTATCACTATTGTTATTGTATTAGCATGTAATCTTGAACAATCAATACTTGTATATTGTAAATTTTATTTTCATAATCACATGACATCAATATTAATCTTGTGAAATTTATACAAATTTCTCCCTTTTTATTCTTTTACTTTAATTCAATTTTAGTATAGTCTCATTTCGAATGCAGGTGAGTATGAGAGCTTCTTAACTCCTAAACTCATAGTCTTACCCCCGGATTCAGTTTCAGGATTCGCAAGCCAAAGCCAGAGTCTTTTGTTAAAGTTTGCTGTTTTTCTCTAAAAAGCAACTGGAGACTCTTTAAATTTTGACTTGCATAATTCGATTTACTTGGGTTTTGGTCATTCGAATATTCAATTGAGATAGTTATCATTTTATAATGTGCGAAATAATAGGGAAATTGTGTGTCACTGCCAGCCAAAGTTGTCTGGCTTTACTGGTTGTGAGCACTTCTCCTCGATCTGTCGACTGACTAGACAACTGGCCTAGTCAAACGAAAACCAACTAACTTTCATTGCCAGTCCAATGGGTTGGTTCGATTCAGGGCTTGTTATGTAGCTTATTATCATCTTTAATATCAATCGAAGTTGAACACGCTAAGTATCAACATTCATAAGTCTAATTTACAAGTTCAAAATTAATAAGAATTGTTAGTAATTTTAATTAACGTCCGTATTTAAGGATTAAGTAACCTTAGTCGGCTCCCAATTTAAGCAGCACTACGAAAAGATTTCCTAAACGGGAATATTTCGGGGTCTACAGGTACATACACAACGCATACAAAAGTTCGCAGATGGGACATATTTGGTTGATGTCTAAAACCTAATTGTAGGGGAAAACATTCATAATAACCAATTGGCCTTATGCGGGTCAATGTCGCGACATACAATATAGCATGCCTTCAACCCAAGTACTTGTTAGAAGCTTTGCTCTCATAAGTAACGATCTTGCAATTAGTTGCAACTACTTAATCAATGAATTTGCAAGACCATTTTGTGTATGAGCATGACTTCTATGCCAGTTGAGATCCAAAAGCCATAAAAAAACTTTAGACTTAGACTCGCTAACATTATCAAGATAAATTTACTTGATTGAATGATCTGGAAAAAGTGTTCGTACTTTAATTAATTGAGCAAGCAATCTTGCAAATGTCAGGTTGTTGGTTGAAAATAAACACGTATTTAACCACGTTGTTGATGCATCAACTAAAATCATAAAGTATCTAAGTAGCCCACATAGTGGATCCACAAGACGACAAATGTCACCTTATATATGTTCCAGAAATGTTGGGGATTAGCCGGTGAAGGTCTTATGATTAATTTTTCTTGAGAGCAAGGCAAGGGATGCAAGAGAACTCATTAGTTTAAAGGATATTCTCATCCTTTAAAGTATGTCTATATGAGCTCTTTAGAATTTTAAGGATTTTGCGAATCATGATTGATTCGATTGATTCGGGATGCCCCAATCTATCAAGCCATTTGAGAAATTCTTTGATATTAGTAAACCAAAAAGTTTACTAGAATATGTGCTTCAATTGGATTAATAATTATGTAGTATAACCCGGATGATAATGATGACAATTTTTCTAACACACATCTTTTTCCCAAGGTAATTTTTGTGATATGCAAACACTCAACATTATTTTCATTAGTTGTCTCAATATGAAATCCATTTTTGTGATATCCTTAAAACTTAGTAACTTTCTTTGAGACATGGTAGAAATAAAGCATCATCAATGTCAAAACTTATTCCACCATATAGTATTATATGAGCTCTTCCGGAGCCTTCAATTAAATTTGAACTACCCGATGCAGTACTAACATTTGCATCTCTCATTAATAAATAAGAAAAATTAACAACAATAACAAACTCTTAGGGGAAATATGTTTTAGCGCAGTCTAAGTGATCCAGATGCAAGTAGTCTTTCCCCTTGAAAAGAAATTCATGGAGAGGGTGATTCTAGTTGATCCACTGAAAAAACTTCTCGAAAAACTTCAATTGTAAAACTGGTTTAAACCTTTGAAAAAAAGGAAATATTTCCTCCTCCAATATTCATTGTTTCAGTTGTAGTAAATAAAAAAATATTTTTTATTTTTCACAATAGTGCATGGTATTGCATTGTTTACATGGTACATATCTCATCCTCCATTCATTATTACAATCAAAGAAGTGTCCATAATCTTCATTATAAATAAATTAAGAACTAGCGCTATATATCCCGTGCAATGCACGGGAAGATTGTCAATTAATAAATTATTGAGACTTATGTATTAAACTTTTTTGATAAGAATATGTGTGTTAAGCTAATTAAAATTGAAATATTTATTTTTCATATATATATATATATATATATATATATATATATATATTAGACAATATTTATTAAATAATTTATTTTTCAATTTACTGAATTAAATATTATTATTAATATGATAAAAACAATCAAGAAATATGTGTTATAATTTTGTCTTAGATACGTATAATAAAGAATAATAGTAATTTTTATTTTAGTTAATTTGAATATTTAATTCAATTGGTATAATGTGATTGAATTCAATTGGAATAATGTGACCTTCAACTTTCAACTTTCATAATTCATATTTTAAAAAAAAAATAGAATAAATTATTATATAACACCTTTGTTTGATACATGGCATCATCTTAATATGGGGAATTGTATTATTTTATGATTTTTTTTGGAAGTATATTTTCTCATTCTTTGCTCAATGTTTGATTGTAAGAGTGATATAAAACTTGCAATGATTTTCATTATTTGTTTTTACAAACACATTTTGCGAGTAACTAATAAATAAAAGGCAATTTATATTGAAGCATTCTATAATATCAATAATTTAATTTGTAGGTCATTTGTAGCTTAGTATGTTTTCTTGGAGTTATTATTTTGATTTCGTTGTTGGAGTGGTATTGACATTGCTTAGTTACAAAATAATAGAGGAATTGATAATTGCTATTACAAAATATATGTGGGGTATTTATATTAATTTAAATTAAATCATATAGTGTAAACTTAGTGTTGAATATTAAATTGTATGGTTATAAAGTATAAGTCGAGTAATTATACTATTTTAAACTAAATGTAAGGGTTCATCAAATAAGATATTCATGCTTTGGTAATGAAATAGAAGTGAAGAATATTTTAGAAATGACATTAATTCACAGGATATATGGTATATAGTTTGTTTAGGACATTTTACTTCACGCCGTTAAAAAATGCATTGAAATTACTAAGCTAAAAGGTAAATCTAGTACTCTCACATAGTTGATAATATTTTGTTTGATTGTTTATTAGAAATTTAAGTTACATCTACTTGGTTGATATTAATTAATAAAATACATGCATGGTATGTAGTTTGTCTATGAAATTTTAGTTACATCTATCGGTTGACACATTTAGTTGGTGCTCTTACAAATGTGTACTTTCAATATTTTGTGTCTATAAAATTCACCTTTAACTTCAAATTCATACACGATTCTTAAAATTTTAATTGCTTGCATTACAATCATTTGTTAAGCTCCATATTTTTGTTTATGAAAAAACTATAGACTTCATTTTCTCTACGGATGATAATATTATTTCGATTGTCATCTAGTGTAAAGTTCTTGTTTTGCTCTAACCTTCAACATATTTTGTGTTTTGGCAAATGAATATGGCGTGATATTGTGTTCAGTATAATTAGGTGAGAAAATGAAATGATTTTTGGCTTTCTTACGATTGTGCTTCACAATTTCGAAAACTGGAGTTACTAATATTTGGGTAATGTTCCAAGGTATGTAGGGTTTTGCCATAATTAGTAAGTTAAACATGGCCTATTAATATACATCATGTAGAATTGCTAGTGTAGATTTATAGAAAAAAGGTAATTTTATAATATTATAATCTTTTCTATTTTAAAAATGCATAAGAATTAGATGAAATAACTAACTTATATTTATACTTCAAATATTTATATTTAATAAATTATTCATGATCTTTGAAAGTTGGATATAAATAATTAATTAATTAACTTTTTTGAGACAACTTAATTAGTTTATTATTAGCAGCAATGCTTTCATTTGAAGTTGTTTTTGAAAATGTTTAAATTATAAGTAATGTTAATTTTGAAGATTTTATGGAGTGGCTGATCAAGAATTTGAAGACAGGAAAAAAAAAAGATTTTCATATAGTTGTGTTACCTGTGATGTTTATGCATTCCATATATATATATATATATATATATATATATATATATATATATATATATATATATATATATATATATTAAATTTATTAGGGATAAAGTGAAAATAGATGAAGTAGTTAGTTACTGTGACAAACAAATTTAGACGGACTAAGTACATGTGTTGCACTATGTAGTTCACGACAACACACATAAAAGAAAATTTAAAAGGTTGACCAATAATTTCTCATATAATATTCTATTAGTAATTGTAATATTATCCGTTTTAGATATTTCTTTTTATTATGAATGAAAAATAATTATTGAAATAATCAAAACAATAGTAATATTTGTTTTAAAAGTTCAGTTATTTATTTACCTGCATATTCAAAGTAAATTGGTTAATTTAATATAAATTGGAAATAGAGTGAAGAGATAATCAGAGACGATTGATTACGTTGAGGGTGACTTTAGCATGTTAAAAAGGATTTCACCTCACATGACACATCATAAAAAATTATTGGTAATAATACCTTATGAATATATACAATTTAATTATGAGGAGAAAAAAATCAAATCGCATAATGTATGTACCTAGGCAGTATAGTTCATTTTTTGGATAAGATACTATTGAAATTAAAATATATTATTATAATAAAGTATAAAACAGGAGGTGGAGATGAAATTGAAATTGAGTATAAAGTAGAGGAAGAATATATTACCTCAATATTTGAAGGGGAAGATAAAATTGAGAATTTGTGTGTAGTTGTAATTGAAAGTTTAGCTGCCAAAATTAACAATGAAATTAGGTAGAAATGTACTATGTATTGAAATGAAATGAAGATTGTACATTGTAGTTTTAGAAAAGTAAGAATATAGTAGAATAATATTTACCTTATGAATGTCGCATGTAAATTATGGGCAAAGAGGAATTGAGGGATTCCTTTATATAAAGGAATAATGAAGTATATATTAATAAATGATATAATTACTATCACCATATGATGAATATGTACAGAATTTTGAAGGTTTTGTCTTTTGACCTTTTGGTAACTAATTTATGTGATTATTAATAGCTGTTATTATTATATTTGACCAACTTTTACTTTTTTTATAAGCATTATTTCAAAAAAAAAAGATTGAACGTATTAGAGATGCATTATATTTCAACTGGAAATGAAGCTTAAAAAAGATGAATTTAGAAGAATAAGAATAGTGAACTATTACCTTATAAATATGTTTGTAAATTATAGGTAAATATGGGAAAATTATTAGAACCTTGGTAACTTGATATACTATATATACAGGATCAATAGAATATGTTTTAATGGTAGTATTTAGAGATTATTATGACATTTGACTAATCATACATCAAATTGTGTAGGTTTAAAATATGGAAAGTTACAATTGGAATTTAGAAAGTTATGCCATTTGTTTGTTTTTTTTGTTTGTAATTGATTATTTATTTATACTTTTTGGGGTGACGCATGGCAACTTGTGATTGATTTAGGTTTTGTTTTAATATAATTAATAGATAAGAGGTAAAACAAAATATGATATAGTGCTCAAAGATCATACATTTAGCAATTAAAATCTTTGAATAACACTAAATTAGCTACAGAAAAGGACCAAGCACAATATATTAATAAAATAAATCGTGCTACAAAACTACTATCAAAGACTAAAAGGTAAAAATTGGTTTCATAATGGTCTAATTATTTCCATTGACAATCAGATGATCAATCTTCCTTTCAATGTTGGCAAAGAAATTAGAAATATCCAAGCGAGACACATCAATGGAATGGTCATAATCATCATTAACATCTTATTGCATAAAGTTTGTCTTTATCTATTTTTCTTTGTTCTTTATAATTGTTAGAGTATTTCAAGAGTTAAAAGGCATAAGAGAACAAGTTATAAGCTTAGGATTGATCGAGAAGGTCAAAATCTAGCTTATCAAGTAAAATGGACCCAACACGGACCGTGTCAGGTATGACACAAATCGTGTTAGTGTCCAGAGAGTAAGGAAAAGGAGTAGTGGGTCACCACGAACAGTGGCTAAGCACCACGGACTGTGTTGAGGTCACCACGAACCGTAGTGGTACAACACAGACCGCGGTGATGCACAGTCAGGCCCCTTTTCGAAATCCCTTGATTTCAACATCGGGTATTAATATTTGGGGCATATTTAGGGATTATTCTTGACTGATATTCTCAGCCAAGCTCAATCCCTTATTGATGATTGATATCCCATAGATAATGCCTTAGAATCTTGCTACATTGATGGACAATTTTGAATGGTTTTGAATGCTCTGAACACCTATAAATAGTGGCTGAATTTCATTCATTCACACTACCTCAATCTCTTCTTTCTATCTTCCTAGAGAGCTTCAACACAACTCCTAAGGTATTGAACTGCAACAACTTCTTGAGAGTTTTTGAGGGATTTCGTAATTTACTTACAAAATGTTAGGTTTTACCCTTAAGTCTATTCGCGGTCTCACTACAAGATGGACGCTCAAACGTGACCGTCCATTGTGACCGTTAAATGAACGGTCGCATTTTTTTTCCGGGCGACCGTTCAATTCAACGGCCACAAATTTTGAATCATAAAATTTGTAACCGTTCAATGAACGGTCACAAATTTTGCGACCGTTCAATTAAACAGTCGCGCGTTTGTTATTAAATGTCAGATCGAAACTCCCCCTTCCTATTCCCTAATTTCCTCATCTCTCTCTTTCTCGATTCTCCTTCATCTAACTGATTCTCTCTCTTGCTCACTCTTCTTTTCTCCATTCCCCTAAACACTCAAATCGATCTCCATCACATTCTCTTTCTCGTCACATGAAACTCGACATGCAACACAAAAGTAGCAAGATCGAGAGTCTCCATCTAAATGTTCAAGGGAAGATATCGAACAATCGAGCTTTGTGGAAGAATTGAGCAATTCAAGTATAAAAAGGGAGTAGAGAAGCCGAAGAAGGTGTAAACAGTGTGAAAGATTTCATTTTTAGGTTTAGGGTTTAAATTAAATTTAATTTCGCATGTTTTATTCAGATTTTTTTGTTTAACATCTTATAATCTCGGATCTTATGTTCATGTAATCAGATTTGAATTTTGATACTTTCAAAAATTTAATACATTCTCTGGGTTGATTGTTCCTCGTTTCTTGTTTCTTATTTGCTTAATTTCTGGGTTTGTCTTGCTTTTCTGCGAATTTTTTATTCGATTTTTTATGTTCATGTTTAAGTTTCTGGGTTAAATATGTTGGGTTGCTTGATTCATGTTCATTTTCCCCTTCTTCCTTGTTCTGGATCTAGTTTCAATTTCTGGGTTGAATTGTAATTGGGTTATTTCTCCGAGTAATTTTGATTGAAAAAAAATTCGAAAATTTTGTGATCGTTCAATTGAACGGTAATAAAATTTTGTGACCGTTCATGAACGGTCGCTCCTTTTTGTAACCGTTCATGAACGGTCGCCCCATTTTGAGACCGTTCATGAACGGTCGCAAATTGGCAACCGTTCATTTGAATGGTCGCCCGACCCCTCAAATGACCCTTCAGACGCGACTGTTTTGAATGGTCGCAAATGAACGGCTGCGCGCCCTGGCGCGACCGTTCAAGCCTAACTAAGACTGTTCACAACAGTCTTATTTTTTAGACCTTCTTGTAGTGTATAGTGACTAAGTCTTAAGGGGAGACAGGTTTGGGTCTCGACTCCTAGCTACCCAAGTGATCCCTCATCTTGTGCAAGTGACCGCGTTACGTAATATTTCCAACAATAATGATGCTTGATAAAGATCAATAAGATATTTTGACGTATTGCAGGTATGTGATCGATGTCCATGACGTCCACAATGATAACATGGACTTTCCCTACTATTTTTGTCTCAATCATTCTTACTTTCCCACTGGTGGGAAAATGGTCTTTTAAAAGAACTAACATGAGCATTATAGAGTCTATAAGGTTGGTAATACCCATTACAAAAAGCTACAAAAGAAAGCAATACAATTATTGGCTATAAGGTTGGGTGGTGGATGAAATACAAGGTGGAGCAATTGTTATCATATGTCAGTGAAGATTTTGTCTCATTATAGTGTCTTTTTGTGGTTGGGTTTGATCCCATGTTTGGGAGATTTGTGGTTGGTCTTTGTTAGGCAATTGTTTTTAGGTCTTCTGGTTGATATTTACTCATTTTTAACATTGGATGAATATTGGATGGTTTTTGATGTAGCTTCTTTGGAAGCTTTTGATTTTTCTTATGAATAAACTTGGTCTGAATGACTACTAATTATCAAAGAAAAAAAAAAGAACTAACATGACCAAGACCATGACCATAATCACGACCTCGACCACGACCATGACCACAACCATTCCCATGTCTACCTTTACGGTCGCGACTGGGATCCCCCCCCCCCCCATATATGTTATTAGGGTCAAATGTTGTCACATTCGCTTTAGGAAATGGGACAAAACCTGTAGGACAAGTCTCATGATGTTTCATCAAAGACTCATTATATTGCTCAGTTACAAATAGGTAAGAGATTAGTTATGAATATTTCTCAAAACCCTTTTCACAATATTGTTGTTGTAAAATCACATTATTTGCATGAAAATTGATTTTTTTTCCCAACTAATACTTGCCTGTGATTGCTCACCGCACAATTTTAGTTGTGAGGTGATTCTGAAAATTGTTAAATTATATTCTGCTATAAATTTGTAGTCTTAAAATATGAGATGCACCCTATCATGTTGAGCTTTTGGAAGAATCATTATCTTTCAATGGTCACATCTTTCTTTTAAATTGGTCCATTGCTCAAAAAGATCCTCAATTGTGAGATATTCTATTTTGAGGCAATCATGGAGTGGTAGTGTATGAAGATCATAGCTTTGGCATTATCCTAATTAGATGCTTTAATGTCCTTTTTCCCAGACCCTCGGCAACCAAATGAATCTTAGCATCAAAACCCATGATAAATAACTCTTGCTATATATGTCAATAACATTAAATTCATATTTGGCCAAATTCAACATGGTATGTAAATTATATTTATGACAATGAAAGTTAGAGTTTTGCACCAATAACGTGTTATAATTTGAATTATAATTGCAACAATTGAGTGAAGAGAAAAATAATATGTGAGAATGGATAGGAAGAATGGATATATCTTCATTGCTTATAAAAAAAAGGGATATATGTAGAATAAACATGCATGATCTCCAAGGCATGTCCACTTTAAGATAATATAAATTATCTTAATATATACACATGTAAAATGAATATCATCTATAATATTTCATATCTATTATGTGCACTTGGAGCATGTGCTCCAAGTCCACCGTTGCAACTAGTTTATTTTTAATAAAAAATAATAATAAAACTACATCAACCACGATCCATCATACCAGTTTCATAATAAATTATGATGTTCCCTCCTCCTAACCACAATATGTATTATATGCTCCTGGAATATGTGCTCCGGATCCTACGTGGCATATGACATTGTTCATCCATAAAAGAGTCTTTGTTCACTCATAATCAGATATGATAGTTCACTACATATGTTGAGATTGTTCACCATGTATATCGAGATTGTTCACTAAATATATTACAATTGCTCATCATGTAACTAGTGGTTGTTCATTGAAAATATTTCTATTGTTCACAATGTCATTATTTACTAATTCATTGTTTAGCCATTCATTCCTGCAAGTTCAAGTACATGTTATTCGATAAGTTCTAATGATAGACATTTTGTCACATAAGAAGATTATATATTATAAATTGATTTCATGAGTGAACGATCTTAATCTTTCAAGTGAACAAACAAGTTATGATGAACAATCTAAATTTTTCTTAGAGTAAACTATGTGGAACAAGTTCAGTAAACAATATAGTTGAAGTAAATGAATAACGCAGTTGACGTAACTGAACAATGCAGTTGAACTGAATGAACAATCACATTAATGTCAGTGAACAATTCAACTCAATTTAGTGAACAATGTATGATGAACAATGATGTTATCTTCAGTGAACAATTCAGTTTAAATGACGCTGGTAACCGACAAGCAGTTACTGTTTTTTTTTATAAAAAAAAAAACTGACATGGCTGCCATGTCATCTCCTGGAGCACATTGGCACCATCACCCTCTCTCTCTCTCTCTCTCCTTCTAGTAACCTCCATCACCACCAGCAACACCAACACCACCATTGGCAAGACCACCATGTAACACCCTAACCTTTAACCACAAGATTAAATCACTAATTAAGATCCCAAACCTGTGATTAGCGCAGCGGAACACTTAGATTGAGGTATTACCGTCATCCCCCCCCTCGGGACAAGGCAACACAACCACCAAATATTTCAAAACCACAAGGAAATATAAGCTTAACTCCAACAAATGTCAACTTAAAATACAACTTATACAACACTTGAAATAGGTACACAAACATATTAATAGGAAGGTTCCACAACTTCTTCAACCCCTGAACGCCCTTTTAATACTAATATATCCCACACTACTTAACTTAGGACAACACTTAGGAGCTTAATAAAATCAGAAACATTAAGTTAAATAAAATAATTGTAAGTATACTAGATTGAAATAATTAGTTTGTACTGAATAAAATTAATTGATAGCAAATCGGTACAATAAATTGGAACTTTAAATTAAAGAGAAGTTAAGTAGGTAGAATATAAATATTAATTGTAAATAAATAAGAAGAGTACAACCCAAATAAATTAAGGTTTGGATAATAAAATACAAATGTTAAGGAGTAAAAATAATTAAACCCTTTTTTGGTTAAAGAAATAACGTAAACGATAAGACCCGAAACAGTTTAACTTATCGGGTGAATAAAGTAATTCAAAGATTTTTAAACCGATAACTCGACACCTTTTGCCATCTCCTGCTCGAGACTTGTCACCGCAACATAAATAAATTAGATAAAATCGAAAGAAAAAAAAAATTAGAACGTAATTTAGCTAATTACGACAACTAGTACATTAATTAATACAGTTTTAGGGCGGGTTGTTGCACCCTACCCCCCTAAAAGAAAGTTTCGTCCTCGAAACTTGCTGTTGGTAGTGATCGTGGTTGATTTACCTCCAAAAGAGATGAGGGTATTGTTTCTTCATGCTTTCCTCGGTTTCCCATGTGGCTTCTGAGGTGTCTTGATTTGCCCATAGCACTTTGACTAAGGGAACTTCCTTTGAACGTAGTCGTTTGGTTCTTTGATCTAAAATCTGAATCGGCTGCTGCTCGAAGGTTAGATCTTCGGCTAACAGCGGGGGTTCTTCATCAAGAATATGCGTCGGGTCCGGCACGTATTTCCGGAGTTGGGAAACGTGAAAAACGTCATGAATCTTCCCTAAACTAGAGGGTAACTCTATCCGATATGCCACTGGATTGATCTTTTCCACAATGGGGTATGGCGCGATATGGCGAGGGCTTAATTTCCCTCTGATGTGAAATCTCCAGACCCCTTTAGTTGGAGAAACCTTAAGAAAAACTTGGTCTCCAACTTGAAATTCGAGTGGTCTTCGCCTGTTATCCGCATAGCTCTTTTGCCTACTCTGGGCGGCCTTGATGTGTTGCTGAATGACTCTGATTTTATCCGTGGTGTCTTGGATTAACTCCGGACCTATGACTAGCGCTTCGTCTAAATCTCCCCAACACAACGGGGTACGACATCTTCGGCCATAAAGCGCTTCAAAAGGAGTCATTCTAATAGTGGACTGATAGCTATTGTTATACGAAAACTCTATGAGCGGGAGATATCTATCCCAATTCCCTTGAAAATCTAACACGCACGCGCGCAGCATATCCTCTACGATTTGGTTCACTCTTTCGGTTTGACCGTCACTCTCCGGATGGTAGGAGCTACTAAAGTTGAGTTTAGTACCGAAAGCCCTCTGTAGCGCGCTCCAAAATCTCGATTGAAATCTTGTGTCTCGATCGGATACTATATCTTTTGGAATTCCGTGCAACCGGACAATCTCTTGAATGTATATATCTGTCAACTTATCTACCTTCCACCCTTCATGGATAGGAATAAAATGTGCCGACTTTGTAAGGCGGTCCACAATCACCCAGATGGCATTCCTTCTGGATATAGTGAGGGGCAATCCCATAATGAAATCCATAGAAATCGAATCCCATTTCCATGTGGGAACTTCCAAACGTCTAAGTTCACCTGATGGTCGTTGATGCTCTGCTTTGACCCTTTGGCATGTTAAGCATTTATCCACATAGTTGGCTATGTCCTTCTTCATATTCGGCCACCAAAAGTTTTCCCTTAAATCTCTATACATTTTTGTACCTCTAGGGTGTACGGAATATGATGAGTTGTTGCCTTCTTCCAACAGCTTAAGCCTTAAATCTCCCCTGTTGGGTACACATAACCTATTCTGAAACCTTAAGGTTCCATCCTCTTGAACCAAGAATCCTGGCATCCCCTTTACGACTAGATTATCCATGATCCTCTTAAGCTCGGGATCGTTTAACTGTTCTGTCTTAATTTCCTCAATAATGGACGGTTGTAGGGACAATGCAACCAATCTCTTAATCACCTCCCCTTGCTTAACTAGCTCAACGTTCTCTTTACTCAACTCTTGCTGTAATTTTGGGTGGATCTCGAGGCAGGTCAACCTCCCATGCTGAGTCTTTCTACTCAGAGCGTCAGCCACTGTATTTGCTTTACCAGGATGGTATTAAATATTCAGATCATAATCCTTAATGAGTTCTAACCACCTTTGTTGCCTTAAATTCAACTCGCTTTGAGTGAATATGTATTTGAGACTTTTGTGGTCCGTAAAGATAGTCGTAGGAACTCCATAAAGATAATGCCTCCAAATTTTCAGGGCAAACACCACTGCTGCGAGCTCTAGGTCATGTGTTGGATAATTCTTTTCATAAGGCTTCAGTTGCCGTGACGCATAGGCTATCACCTTATTGTCCTGCATCAGCACACATCCCAACCCTTGATGGGATGCATCACTATACACCACATACTCCTTTCCTTCCTCGGGAAGGGATAACACCAGTGCGGTGGTTAATCTTTCCTTGAGTGCCTGAAACACTTCCTCGCATTTACCGGTCCATTCAAAATGGGTTGACTTTTTGAGAAGATTAGTCAGCGGAAGAGCTATCTTAGAGAAATTCGGAACGAATCTCCTATAATATCCTGCCATACCTAAGAAGCTTCGAACTTCGCTAACAGTAGTGGGTCTTGCCCAATCCTGAACGGCAGAAACTTTGCTAGGGTCCACCCGGATCCCTTCACTAGTAACTATATGCCCTAGAAATGCCACTTCCTTAAGCCAAAACTCGCACTTCGAGAATTTAGCATACAACTGTCGTTCCCTTAAGGTTTGAAGGACAATCCTTAGATGGCTCTCGTGCTCTTCCTGCTTCTTTGAGTACACTAGAATATCATCTATAAATACTACCACAAACTTATCCAGATAAGGTTTGAACACTCGGTTCATCAGATCCATAAAGACTGCTGGTGCATTTGTAAGCCCAAACGGCATCACTGTAAATTCATAATGCCCCTATCTTGTCCTGAAAGCAGTCTTGGAAATGTCCTCGGCCCTAACTCTGAGCTGGTGGTAACCTGACCTTAGATCAATCTTGGAGAACACTTTAGCCCCTTGGAGTTGATCGAATAGATCGTCGATCCTCGGGAGAGGGTACTTGTTCTTGATGGTAACCTTGTTCAACTCCCGGTAGTTAATACATAGCCTTAAGCTACCGTCCTTTTTCCTCACAAATAACACTGGAGCTCCCCAGGGTGATGTACTAGGTCTGATGAATCCTTTACCCAACAAATCGTCCAATTGTACCCTTAACTCCTTAAGTTCTGTAGGTGCCATTCTGTAAGGTGCCTTAGATATAGGTCTAGTTCCTGGAATTAGCTCAATCTCGAAATCGATCTCCCTCCTCGGGGGTAACTCCGTAACTTCTTCGGGAAAAACATCCAGAAAATCGCGCACCACGGGGATCTCTTCTATCTTGGGTGGACTCTTCAGACTTTCACTTATTGAACACATGTAACCCTCGCACCCGTGATTTAGCAGCTTCCGAGCTTTCACACAAGTTATGATGGGACACGGTTTAACTCCTAAGTCCCCAAAGAAACGAACTTCTCTACCTGAAGCATTCTTAAGAATAACTATACCTTCCCCGCATCTAATATGTGCTTGAGTGAAGTTCAACCAATCCATTCCTAGGATAATATCGAATTCCTCTAGGTCTAGCTGAATAAGATTAACTGGAAATATTTCTTTATTCAACATAAGTAGTACACCAACAAAACTATTTGTGCACAACATGGTCTGACCGTTAGGCAAACTGATGGAATATTTCACCGCGCAGGCTAGACTTTGCAAATTTAATTTCGAGACAACTTTTGTTGAGATAAAAGAATGTGTTGCACCAGAATCAAACAATGCAAGCAAAGGTTGTGCACATATATTAACAGTTCCAGTTACGACCATACCAGATCTTGCTGCCTCTTTCCTGCCCATGACATACGCTTGACCCACACTGCCCTGCTGTGGCGTAGTCCTCACTGGCGGTGCTGTTCGTGTGGTACCCGGCTCCTGCCTTCGGTACCTCCTTGGACACTCCAGAGTCCTATGATCTGATGCTCCGCACCACAAGCAGTTGTCGGTGCCCACCCGACATTGGGCGGTAGTGTGGTTTGTCCTGCCGCACTTCTTGCAGGGTTCCCTAACAGCAGCTGGGGCGAC
Source organism: Portulaca oleracea (assembly GCA_029582165.1). Classification (NCBI taxonomy): domain Eukaryota; kingdom Viridiplantae; phylum Streptophyta; class Magnoliopsida; order Caryophyllales; family Portulacaceae; genus Portulaca; species Portulaca oleracea. The sequence continues at coordinate 13,437,976 of CM055869.1, read as the reverse complement.
CTGATTCTTGGGAGTCGGAGGCATTGGCCGCTTGACCTGACTACCTTCCATGGTAGGCACACTAGTCACTCCCCTATCATTCCATTTTCTCTTTGTATTCCCTTGGTTTCCCGGGTTCAGGGCTCTCAACTCCTTTCTTACCCTTTCTACCTCCGCAGCCCTTTCATACATTTCTTGCATGATTAGAAAGTGATGAGACGACAACTGGCTACGAATGTATGGCGCTAGGCCTCCCTCATACTGGGTCAGTTTCAACCTCTCCGAGGCCACATAGTCCGGCAAACAGCCGCTCATTAAACTTCGCCAGCATCGTACCACCGAGATGTCCCTGTTGAGCATACTCCATTCTAGAAACTCCTTTTCTTTCTGACGTCTAAGGGAGACGGGGTAGAACTGGACTCTCAAATCGCCTAGAAAATCGTTCCAAGACTTAGCAGTCCCCTGGTATGCATCCTTAATGGTCTTTCACAAGATATCAGCTTCTCCTTTTAAGTAATAGGTCCCTATGGTCAGCCTTTTATCTTCGGGCACCTCAACTACCTCAAAGATTTTCTCCATCTCTCGAATCCATTCCTCTAGCACCACGGGGTCATAACTTCCCGTGTAAAAAGTTGGGTTCCTCCTGGCTACCCTATCTGCGTAATTCTCTTCCCTAGGCTGACTTGCTTGACCCACAGAGGGAATGGGTATACGCTTGAGTAATTCTTGAACTAGAATACCAAAGGGGTCAGGATAAGGTGGTGGATTAGAAGGGGCGGAACCTAAAGACGACTCAGGATGGGTAACTAATCCTGGTTTAATTTGAGGCCCTTGTATCTCAAGTTGGTTTCTTCTCGAAGCTTCATTCTCGGACCCTCCTAGTGGTGGTGAATTCCCCGAACTTTGCGACATGCTACAATATAACAACAAAACATATTATTATTCCACATAATTTAGCACTGTTCCCCCTTTTTATAAGTCAATCATAGAAGTTTTAAGTTTTTACCAGGCGTCTCCTTATAGGATCCTTGTTACTTCGTTAGGTTATAACACCCACATACATGCATGTAATATCAGAAACCCCAACTAAAATCCTCACAATCCCGTAATATCATAAGACACATCGACCTATGTGGTAAAAAAAACCCAACATATATAATACTAATGCACCCATTCATAACCAATTGCGAGAATGAAAAACCCCTTTTTTTAATTGTCCTACGGCAGGCTTTTCCGCCCTTCATTTCGAATACAACGCAATAGCAAATAAACAAGTTCTAAGGTTTCCCCGAGTTACAACCAATGCTCCCTTTCGCAAAATAATCAAAGGGGAGGTCACAAAAATCAGCATAGTTTGACTAATTACAAAGGTGACCCAAGGCAAAATATTTAGTCACCCGCAATGTGTATGCAGTCATCTAGCTTAATCTAAGGTTAGCTTCCTAGCTATCCCTGCACAAAAGTTAGTTACATTCAGACTTCTTCAAACTTGTGAGTTGGACCCTTCCTGCTCCCTAACTTCCTCCACGTGTCGTAGTCGCAAGGGGCGAACACTCTTGCGCTTGGTGCGACGGATCTTGGGCCCCAAGTTGGTCCAGTCGAAGCGCTTCGCTACCGGCACTACATGAGTAGACGTTCCCTCGTCGCGGTTCTTAGCGTGCTTAGGCCCTGGGCGTTCCACTTCTTGGTCCCGATCCATGCTAGGGTCATCTTCTTTCTCCCCGGCCTCTCGGGCTGTGGGCGTAGTCTCCCCATGAGAAGGCGAACTCGGAATGATCGGGCGTCCCGTGATGAGAGGTGTAAAGTGCAACCGTACTTCATCCGCCGGTGAAGAAAACACATGCGGTGGAGTTACTCCTGCGTTAGGAGGAGCGGGCAATGCTAGCATCTCGTATAGGTAAGGTCCTAGCTTGTTGACATGGAGGCCCAGTGATTGCGCGATTTGCGTGATAACCGTCTCCATAGCTATTTGATTCCAAGCTCCAACGTAATTAAGGCACCACGCATGACGTCCTGGTTCTCCTCGAAGGAGCAGCTGGCGGTACCTATCCCTAATACCGTCCCACGGGCTTTCGTGGGGAAGAGTGGCTAGTAAGCATCGGGCTCGACAATTATCATCATGGTATTCCGATTTTGGATTTGCAGCGCAATGAACTTCGAAAGCATCTTGCAAGACTTTGAGATGAGCTTGAACATTCGTAGTAGGTTCCATGAACATCGCGAAAGGATTTGGGAGAGGGTTGCCGTTGGCATCCATCTACATCATACATAAAGTGCAAACGCAAGATCTTAAAAGTCTTAACAAATTAAAAAGCGTGATAACGTAAATAAAAGAAACAAAACACATGGCAAGGTTCGAGTCTCAACCAAGTTAACCCCTTATGAGCAATCAAAGAAGCTCTTGTTCAATTTCTTTTTAACAATTTCTTGTACCCCTTAAATCGCGTCATTTTGGACGTCCTTACAGATTTCTCCCATACTAAGCTCAAGTACTCATTTCACCCTACACCAATCCCACTTGGGACTTGTATTATAACCTTTCCTTTAACAACTACGAACCTTTAAAAAGGTACTTTAACATGCTTCATTATTCCCCAATATACTTATCAAGCTTTACTTGCATAAACCATTAGACTCAACTCAATTTCACTTAAATTCTCCTTAAGATTTGACTAGAATTTTCTAAAATCCTGGGGAAATTTCGGCAGCACTTCCCCTGTAAATAGAGCTATCCCCAAATTTATATAACTTGTATACCTGCAAGGAAAACAATTCATACTCTATACAACACCTAGAGCTTCATGCTCTTCAACAACTCCCACATAATCACAAATTTTCCCAAACTGACCATAAGAGATACACATTTCACACGTACCTAACTTTTCTTCTCAAGTCTAAAGCATAATACTCAATATCTTAGGGAATTCTACAACCCCAAATTCCACTTATAAAACCGCTCTGATACCACAACTGTAACACCCCAACCTTTAACCACAAGATTAAATCACTAATTAAGATCCCAAACCTGTGATTAGCGCAGCGGAACACTTAGATTGAGGTATTACCGCCGCCCCCCCTCGGGACAAGGCAACACAACCACCAAATATTTCAAAACCACAAGGAAATATAAGCTTAACTCCAACAAATGGCAACTTAAAATACAACTTATACAACACTTGAAATAGGTACATAAACATATTAATAGGAAGGTTCCACAACTTCTTCAACCCCTGAACGCCCTTTTAATACTAATATATCTCACACTACTTAACTTAGGACAACACTTAGGAGCTTAATAAAATCAGAAACATTAAGTTAAATAAAATAAATTGTAAGTATACTAGATTGAATAATTAGTTTGTACTGAATAAAATTAATCGATAACAAATCGGTACAATAAATTGGAACTTTAAATTAAAGAGAAGTTAAATAGGTAGAACATAAATATTAATTGTAAATAAATAAGAAGAGCACAACCCAAATAAATTAGGGTTTGGATAATAAAATACAAATGTTAAGGAGTAAAAATAATTAAACCCTTTTTTGGTTAAAGAAATAACGTAAACGATAAGACCCGAAACAGTTTAACTTATCGGGTGAATAAAGTAATTCAAAGATTTTTAAACCGATAACTCGACACCTTTTGCCATCTCCTGCTTGAGACTTGTCACCGCAACATAAATAAATTAGATAAAATCGAAAGAAAAAAAATTAGAACGTAATTTAGCTAATTACGACAACTAGTACATTAATTAGTACAGTTTTAGGGCGGGTTGTTACACACCACCACCATCGGCAACTTCACCACCACTGCCAAAGCGAGATCAACAAACGAAAGCAAATAGTCAATCCTGATTTCACCTCGTAATCACCATCGCCTCCTTCAGCAAGATCTTCATCGTTCGATATATCAATGTCTTTCCCTTCTCTCAATTATCTCCACCATCATTCACATCATCATCACCATCAACATCTTATGCTCCATCTGGATCATTGGATCGGATTCTCTCAAGGCACCACCTTCGCCTTTTGGATCGTTGGATTGATCGATGTTGTCCTCTCTATTTGATCATAATTTCAACTTGGATTACAACCCCGACGACCATGACAACATAGAGGCCCATCTGAATCTTTGTTCCGATGCCAAAAATTCTTCTTCCGATCAACCTCCCAAATGCCGGAAGTCACATTCTCGAAAATCAATTTCGACTCAAGATTGTTCACTCATCAATTCATAATTGTTCACCGCAAGAAACATGGCGTTGTTCATTAACCAACTCATAGTTATTCACTCACTGATTCATAGTTGTTCACTCACTAGTTCATAGTTGTTAACTTGACGATCTGCATCAGTAGTAGTGAACAATATAGTTTAACTTAGTGAATACTCATATTATGGGTAGTGAATAACAACAAACTATTGTTAGTGAACAATTTAGTGAACAATTGCATATTGCTCAGTAAACAATTCAGTTCAAATGAGTGAACAATGATGTTATAGTCAATGAACAATTAGATTCTTTATTTAACATCGAGATCATGCCCAATCAATTGATAGAAATTTATCCTTGTACATCTTATATTATATAAATGAACAACATTGAATGAACAAGTGAACAACAACTCTAATGACTTCTAATGATTGTAATTTTATCCCATAAAAAAATTATAAGTTATAAATTAATTTTATGAGTGAACGATCTTAATCATTCAAGTGAACAAAATTTTCTTAAAAAGCAAGTTATGATGAACAATGTAAACTTTTTAGAGTGAACGATACAAAACAGATTCAGTAAACAATGCAGTTGAACTGTTGAAATAAGTGAACAACGCAATTGAAGTAAGTGAAAAATCATGTTAATGTCAGTGGACAATTCAGTTCAAATTAGTGAACATCATATGGTGAACAATGTTGTTATCATCAATGAACAATTTAGTTCAAAATTGATGCAAATAACCGACAAGCAGTTGCTAATTTTTAAAATAAAAAAAATATGACATGGACGCCATGTCATCTCTTGAAATAGATACTTAAGGAGCATACAATCATTTTCATTTTTAACATTTTTGTTAAGTGTGACTATTTTTAAAAATTTATTTTTGGGGTTTCTTTTTTTTAGTTTTTTAGAATTAATTTTTGGCATTCTTAACCTTTTTGTTTAGTGTGCCAATGTCCAAAGCCGGTTCACTCCGATTTACAATACTCCCATTTCCAATGTCTAAACCCTTATAAAAATAAATAAAAAGATTTAAAAAAAAAAAACTGGCAAGGAAGAATGGAACCCCATAATTCATCCAAAAAATTACTTAGAAGTACCCTAATTTTTGAAGAAACAATTTTTTGGTACTACAACTTTTCAAAACTAATTTTGGGGTACCCTTACTTTTAGGATTAGAAGTTACTAGGTGAATTTCCGGCGAAATTCCGATTGATTCAAATCATTTTCGTCCACGAAAACAAGGGGCATTTTCATCCACAAAAACATTTAATCAATTTCCCCCCCTAAAACTCACCGGTGAGTTCAAATCATTGGCCGAAAATTCACCTAATTATTTCTAATTCTAAAAGTCAGGATACCTAAAATTAGTTTTTAAAAGTTGGAGTACCAGAAAAACATTTTACCAAAAGTTATAGTACCCCTAAGTAATTTTTTTAATTCATCGGCTTTTTGAGAACTATTGTTTGGTCAAGGTGTTTCTTGCGGTTTAATTTTGTAATTTTCTGTAGAGCCAAAAAAAAAAAAATCAGAAGAAAGAAGTATAGCGATTGTTCGAAGAAGTGTTAATGGAGGTGTCTTTTCCGTCTACATCAAGAGCTCCGTTTAGCTGCACTTCTTCGCCTGGTCCCTTTCTCTCTCCTCCAGTTCTTGCTTACTGTCTATTATTATACAATTTTTTTGCTAATGCAACAGTTTGAAATTCGGATATTGGTGTGTTCAATTAAATTAATACGGAGTTCATTTCATCGTTTGGTTGATTACTCTTTGTGCGATCAATTTTGCCTTATGAAATTTGGGAGATTTTACCCTTAATCGCTCGGAATTGGGATTGGGTTCGGTGGGGTCTTATAATGGAGGGTTTCTGCTCTGAGCTGTTAAATTCAGAATCTGAGGCATTGAGACTTGGATATTCTGTTCTTGAAAAATGTTGCGAGCTTTTAATTTGGCTGTGGTAGGTATTGCATGCTGGCGCCACTGTTGTCGAGAATTTGATTATCTTGCTTGTATTGTGAAGGTGGTTTAATTAATAGGCTGAATTTGGGTGCTAGTTTGATCTGAGAGCTTTTGTTGCTAGTATTCAACTGTTGATTGTAGGGTTCATTGTATGAAATTCTTACAAAATGAATCTTAGAGCCATTAATGTTGTTAGATGGATCATGGGGTATATACTTCACTGAATTGTTATGCTAGTGACTTGGGTTTTCCCCAGGGCATTCTTGAAGTGTATTGATTTTTGTAGAGTTGTTGAGGAGAGTTGGAGTTGCTCTACGACGTCAGTCTTCTGTGTCCGTAGCATTGACTGGGAAAACAGAAAGACCCATTGTTCACAGAATCAGATGTCAATCTCAAAATGCTGATAATTTGAAGGTCTAGCCCTACAATGCATCACATTTCATCTTTGTTTAAGACTTTTCATTGGGGTGGGTTTTCTTTAGTTGTTGTGTTTTGTTGGGGGGGGGGGGGGGTGTGGAGTGGTTGTATTACAAGTAAGAAATTGTATTGCTTACTTGCTTCCTGTGTGCATTAGGTATCACATGGCCACAAGGGTGATGTTCCTATACTGGAAGCAAGGTCAGCGAAAAATAATTATCTGTTATCAATTGATTCGTATAGTGTATACTTCAGGTGGTTTGACTCTACATGTAAGAAAGGGGAAGGTAGCGGCTGGGAGTTTCTTATTTGGTGCCTGGTTGATTTTTGTAAAAATTATTTATGTAATGTTGGTTATGAAGCACAAGTACTATATTTCCTTTAGTGCGGGTTAATTTGGCAAGGATATCAGAAACATAACCTTGGAATGGATCATACCTAGAGCTGTTTTTTAGAAGGAGATATATGTTGCCTTATGCAGTTATGCCTTGAATTGCTAAATCAGCTCGATCCTAATTGGAAGGATGTCGAACCCTCACTGCCTGTTAGATTGCTTGTTTTAAGAAGTAGAGGATAAATGAGTAAGACATTTTGCTTTAGTCCAATTGGAAATATTCCCATAGACCCTTTCGAGGTGCCTAAGGTGTTTCAGGGCGCCAATTTGTTCTCAGTTGAGTTTGAAATGGTATAATAAAAATTTCTTGGGTTCAATATCAAATAGATGGGATATGAGTGGTCCAGACTAATCATGAACCTTGATAGGATTTCGTGACTTTTGCGTGTATATAGCTGGAAAAAGCCTTGAACCTTCTAGCTCTGTGAGATTTTTATCTACTTTTCTACACACTCTATGCATCACATGGGCATGATGGACAATTGTATTGTGTAAACTTATCTATGGACCATTCATTGAACAAGTTTTGTACGGCCTAACCAGAGAGTCATGGAGAACACCCTGTAACTGTAAGCCCTTTGGCTGTTGGAAAATCCCTGTTGGTTAAAATTCCCAATTGAATTGAATCTCACTGCCAAACATCCCAGATAGTGTAACCTGGTAGGCTGGTAGCATTTAGACTTTCAAAGCCCTTCTTCTCTGGAGTCCTGTACCATCCACATGATGAAGAAAATTTCAAAATCAAGCTCTTGTCAAAGCATTGTAAAACAAAGTTATGAATATTATGCTACTGAATGATGTTTCCAAATTTGGCATAACAATATTTCGAGAGATAATCGGCATACACATGTTGTCACAATTGCCAACACCATCTGCTCACTAGCTTAGCTGAATTATTTTTGGATGCAAAGGGTGTTGAGACTTAAGAGTTCCCCCTCCTTCTTTTTGAGTTTTTTTGCTTACCCTGTTTAGGTGCCCATCAGCACATGCTCAGTAGTCAAATATTGTCTTCTTGATTTAGCTGTTTTGTATTACGGTCTCTTGATTTTTACATTTTCATGATTAATTAATGTTTCCTTGTTATCTGAAGATGTATGGAAGAGGTGTATGATGCTCTGGCCGACCGTCTTCTCCTTACTCCTGCATTGAGCTCAGCCCCCGACTTAAAGTAAGTTTCTTTTCCTGAAAGAAGAAAAGCAAAGAAAAGGAAGACGATGTCTATTAATTTTTGGGATCCAAATGTTCTGTACGCTAACATTGTACCATTTAGTGTGCCTCTCAATTTTGTAGCTTTATAAGTCAGCCAATTAGATTGAGTAATACATGGAAAAGGTGCTTTCTTAAAAGTTGCTTGAAGCCTGTTCATATAATCCCCTGCTATGTGCTGAGAAAGGAGAGATGCAGTGTCTCATCACTCTTATCAGCGAAAATATTATATGTACCACTTCTTATGCCCGGAAGTTACACTTGCGACTGATTAGAATAGTGACTGGGTTGGATTCTATATTAATCCGTCTTTAATGATGTTTGATCAGTAAATAACTTTGTCAAGAACAATGCAGATATATTGTGGGGTTGGCTGGCCCTCCTGGTGCCGGAAAAAGTACAGTAGCTTCTGAAGTGGTTCAGCGGGTAAACAAGAAGTGGCCTCAGAAGGCACCTTTCATGGACGAACTAGTAGGATCACCTGATATTGCTACTGTTCTTCCAATGGATGGATTTCATCTGTATCGCCATCAATTAGATGCAATGGAGGTTGGTCTAGACTTTTAACTGCAACTTATTATGGAACTATGTGTTGCTCCAAGAATATTATCTTGAAGTGACCTTATTTTGGTGGAGCAAAGTTACTGAGCTCCCCTTATATGAATGCTATTATGCTACCTGAATCTATTGTTTGGTTATTTAGTTTGATTGCTGCGAGTGATTTCTTAATATTCTCTGTGTTAAGTATTATTTTCCATTCTTTCTGCATTGGCCCTGAACAGGATCCAAAAGAAGCCCATGCAAGAAGAGGAGGTGAGGTTTCTTCTTTTTGATATATAGCTTGTTGCAATCTTGAAATTGAGATGTTGACAATATTGTCTCGTCTCTCTTTCAGCTCCGTGGACATTTGATCCAGCCCGGTTGCTAAAATGTCTCCAGACTTTGAGGAGTCAGGTGACCATCTGCTCTGGGCTATGAATTGCTTTTAATGTAGCAGATATAATGGTATGCTTCAAAAGCAGTCACATGGATTGTCTTTTGTACAGGGTTCTGTTTATGCACCATCATTTGACCATGGTGTTGGTGATCCTGTTGAAGATGACATCTTTGTTACCCTTGAGTAAGTAAATGCTTGCTGTAGGAGTTCAATACTTGTCAACTACAAGTGATACGTGCTAGCTAGGTAACATATTTGAGCTATTTGATGTTTTATGCTTCCTTTCACACATTGAGTTTTGATCAATGCTCGTTACTTGTAATCTTATGATATGAAAGTCTTACTTGTTTCTGGGTCACTCTTGGCAGTAGGGCATGCATTGGCTTATTTATCTGTTCTCCAGTTATGGTTGCCTCTGCTCCAATGGATGGAAATTCATGATATGTTTCTAACATCTTGTTGTCTATAGGCACAAAATTGTGATCGTAGAGGGAAATTACTTGCTCCTGGAAGAAGGGGTATGGAAGGACATCTCTGCACTGTTCGATGAGAAATGGTAATCACGCTGTCATTTTTCATATGATAAGAACAAAAGTTCATATTTACGTGGTGCAGATCCTAGCCACTTACGAGAAGATGGTAAATACGTTGTCACTACGTGACCAAGAAAACAGCTGTTATATTCCCGTGGTCAGGAGTCTGTACGTTCACCTGCTATTCACAATCAATGATTAGATAAGGCCATTCACAATCAATGATTAGATATATCTGGGTCGTTGCAAATAGCTTGTCTGCAAAATGGTCCAAATTAGGAGTACTGGCTTTTGTTCAGACTTGCATTTGGTTTTTGACCAAGTTTAGGTTCCACCTGTGGCTGATGCAGAGTTCGTTGAATCATGTCTGAATTTTGAACCATCTACCTAACATTAGCATCAATCATTTTTGTAGTGGGTGCCTGCATTAAGTTTTTTTTTTTTTTTTCTTTTTCGTGTGTGTGTGTGTGTATATGTGTGAAAGTTCTCCCCATAGAAATTTAGATATATTTTTGGGCTAAACGGTGCACGGGACACAATGGTCCCTGAAACGTACCTCCAACCCTGGGTTCCACCATAGTAGGTTAGATGGTAGATCATGAAAAAGTGAAATGGGAGCTGCTAGAGAGTCCACTTGTTCCAACAATGAATGAATGTTAGCAATATCTTTTGTACAATAATTTGAGTTTCAGAATGTCATTACTTGCAGACACTGGGAGTTTTTTTTTTTTTTTTTTTTTTTTTTTTGGGGGGGGGGGGGGGTATAATGTCATCAGTTATCGAGTTTTATCAGCTTTGGCCATTATGCAGGTTCATTGATGTTGATCTGGACACAGCCATGCAGCGGGTCCTGAAGCGGCATATCTCCCAATGTGTGTACTCAATAATCACTCCTCCAGATAAAACAGTCGGTGGTTGTTATTCACTTTCCATATTGATTTGTTTGCTTAATTTGTGCATGGTATGCTGCAGCTAAGAAGACCCCAGAAGTGGCGAAATGGCGGGTAAGCTTAGCTTCTCCGTATTAGTTTTTTTTTTTTTATTTTTATTTTTTAAAATATGGTATTTACTTGGACTCTTCATTTTGCATCAACTACCCTCGTAGACGTAGGGCATACCCACATAGGAAAAACATCATCTAGCACCCATTTAGGACATTGCCCACGTAGGAAAAACTGGTTTTAAAACAGGGTATGTTATGTACAGACTGGTAACCCTTCCGTTGTGGACCCCAAAATATGTAATTTATGTTACGGATGTTTGGTAGAATCTTGGAATCCTTGGAAAGTTTTTCCTTGTGAAAATTGGGGAAACGTTTCGCCCACCCCCAAAACTTTTATTGAGTTTGTGAGCCAAGACCCCACATAAAGTCTCCATCTGTTAAACTCAACCAAACATGGAAAAATTTGGTCGATTTAGAAAAATTGATCAATTTACAGGAAAATTTGACAAACGCTCCCCTAAAAGTCACCAGATGTGGAATGATATGCTCATGTTGGAATCCCAGCAATCCCAGCATTATTACTCCAACATGGCTAATGGACGAACCCGAGTGAGATCGATTAATGCTAAACATTACCCTTTCAAGTAGCTTCGATTAGGTCTTTGAGCATTTACTGTATTGATTACTGAACCGTGAACTAAAATCGGGCTTGCAGATAGACTACAATGACCTGCCTAACGCAGAGATGATTATGAAGTCGAAAAAGAATGCAGACTTAATCATCAAGTCAATGCAACTCCCAGAGTGACTTCTAATAGTCACCCAATACTTTCTACCTTTGCTCAAATGATTCAGATGGATAAATCACGCCGAAAAAAGAGAGGGAGGGGAAATCAAAGACGGTCAAAACCCGGAAGCAAGTTGGTTTTCTTGTTAATTTTGTTTCCTGGGCTGTCAATCTTGCTGCCTATTGTTATTCATAGTTGTGGTTTCAAAGCAGTAACTATTCATCTGATAAAATAAAGGCCATGTATGACAATCGGTTGTTAGTTGTTTTGAATTAGCTGTTAGTTGTTTGAAACCTGGGCTCAATTGAAAGAAGCTGCTTAATTCATAAAGAGAAAAGGAAAATGTATCTTGGATTGTTCCAAAGTCAACCATGCATTGTATACATTATGCTGTGACTTCTGACTTGTCTGATGAATAATGTCAGTGTTTGATTGCTTCCATAAAGGGTAATGTTGTGGGAAGTTAGTTTATGCTGTGACTTCTGACTTGTGACTTGTGAGTGATCCAAGGAGTATCAAGGTCAACGTTACTGTTGCCTGTGATTCACCCAAAACCAGTACCCTGAACTCGCCCATAAATCCTACAGAACACCAACACATACATTATTAATGCTAATTATGGGCAAATTCCATTTTTCCTGTTGATTTTATGTCGTTTCTGAGGAAATAGACATATTATACTCCCTCCGTTTCATATTAATTTTTAAACTAACTTTTTTTGTTTCAAAATAATTGTTATTTTTCATTTCCCAATATTTAATTTAATTATTTTAATTTTAATAATTATATTTACTTTTTACTTTTTAAATTAATATAAACTACTTCTACTCACATTCTCTCACTATCTACACTTTGTTATCCGAAAAAAACATATTGGAAAATAGTGTTATTTAATTATGTGGATAGTTTTTTTAGTTAAACCTTGGTATGTGAAAAAATTTTGAAATATGTCAATTAATATGAAATGGAGGAAATATGTGTTTTATGGAATTTTGTTAAAAAAGTGTTTTGACTACTCTAAGTTCGATTCAGGCCATGTCCTTGCGTGATATAAGATTATTTATCTTACCTTTCTAACTCTTACTTACTTCATCCCATTTTTCTATTCATATTTCTTTACCTATCTTATGTAAGTTATATTTAGAAATTTATGTATTTAATAAGTGATTCAACTTATGTAACTTGCCTTCCGCACAAGTTGTAATACTTTATAGAAATTATAAACTACTAGTGTTAAGCTCGTGCTATGCACAATATATTAAAAAGTAAATGTCTAATAATTAAAAAGACAATTATAATATAAATGTATATAAAAATTATAATGGAAACTCAGGTGTGTAAATCGTATAATACATATTTACTCACAATAAGTGTAACATATTTACTTTGCAATAGGTGTAACAATACTCTTGATTCACAGGTGTATTAAAAAGTACGAATTCAATAATAAAAAGACAACAACAATATAAATATTCATGGAGATTATATAGTTAAAATACATAAATAATATCATTAGATATGAGCTAGCATATAATCTATAAACAAATTTTGAAGGAGAAAGGTAAAAATAATATTATCACATAAAAGAATGACATAATAAAATATTTCAATGAAAATTATATGCTACGAATTAAACAAAGTGGGCCAATGGTGAATTATGTCATACTTCTTGCAGTTGCAATCAAAATTTATCATTTATTCAGTTATACAATTATATGAAACAAATTATATATATATTGAATTTAATGTGTGAATGTTATATACCTCTTTGTGAAATCGTTTTTCCTCCCAATCTTGGGTCAATTACCATACTAATGCCCGGAATGAACAAATCTTAAATGAGTTGAAGTGCTTAATGCTCAAAAATTCATCAAATGATAATAGAGAATTTGCTTCAAATACTAAAAGAGAATTTATAGTAAGAAACTCGAGGCTATAACATAATACGGTAATATGATTGTTATCTTCAGATAAGTAGTAATATATCCTACAACATGGGTTGAAAGCACGAATTTGCGAACCATAAAAGCATATATACCACTATCAAAATGCATGACATACATGAATCCACACCCATAAAGTAACAAATTAAAAGGAAAATTGCGTAAAAGATAGTGAAAAGAAAACAAAAATAAAACTATGTATAAGCACCAAAATCTTACGAAATTTTGTTTGTCAAGACCCATTCAAAACACCACTGATGCTTGACATTTTATTAAGTTGGACCAATTGACTTATTATTTGAGAGTTGTATTAGGGAAGTCGTCATCATCGCCCTCACCGAACCCCATCGTGTCATCAAGCAATGATGATGCATAATGCGAATAAGCACCGACAATCAGATCATGATGACTTTATATTTCATGGATTGTCGTTAACCAACAGGAATGGGAGGGATGGTTTCCGTACTGGGCATTTCGGTGAGTCTGAAAAGAGGAGTGAGAGAAAGAGGCGCGTGAAAGGACAAAGATGGGGAGACGACACATATTATAGTGATCGACTCATATCATGGAGCATATAGATTATGTAGCTTTGAGCTTTATCGAGATGATGGAGAAGTAAATAATGACCAGTTATATTCCCTCAATTTCATATTAATGTCTCATCTTTCGTCGACGCACCACTTTAACTTTGATTTGCTAACAATATGTATTTACAAAAGTTTTACATGTGAAAGAATATTTTATTATGTTTGGTTTACATTTGAATCATGGGAAAGTATATAGGAAAGATTTTACAAATTAAAGTTTGGTTAAATTTATATGTTTCTTGAAAAAGTTTATGTTAAATATCAAAATTAACCTTGTTTATTAATTTATTTAATAGGGCTTGTGGGGTTAATTTTGGAAGTTTATACACAAAAATTGTTTCTGATCCCCTTTGGTGAAATAGTTTCCCAACCCCCCATGAGAAACTATTTCCCCCTTGCAAGTGGAAACTATTGGGCCCCACGACAAATATTTCCCTTCCTATTTTTCTAATCAAACACGAGAAAGTTGGGTTAAATTGCTTTCCCAGAAAACTAGATCAACCAAACACACCATAAATATGAATACCGCTAACATAAGATATATAGAAACTTAGTTATTAATTAACCTAAGCTCAACATATAGTACTGTTTGCTGTGAAACTAGTTCATATTATTCTAGAAGAAAATGTTGAAATTAATTTTGTTGAGCTATTTTTGGTTCCAATTTTTTTCCTATTTGCTTGGTCGCTCTCCCTTCTTCCATCTGCATGGGAGCAGACCCATGTGAATTACGAACCAAATCCCTCATTTATCTGCTCTATTCACGTGACATTTACGCACATTTCATTCTCCTTCTACAGTTCTTGACATTTTAGAGTACTACTATTTTCTCATCCCTATTTTATCCGTCATATATTAAATATTCATGTACAGTTTTTAATGTTCTTCTTTAATTAATAATTTTACACATAATATATTTTTTAAAAAAAATTACAATTACAAATTTAATAATAGTGCGTAGTTTCCTATACTAGTAATACTAAAATAATGTACGCGTCGAAAAATTAACAGTTAAAATTTTTAAAATATATCTTCTAATAGATAAATTTAGATGACAGATAAAATAGGAAGAAGGTTGTATTAATTTCGGGAGGATCTAGTGACAAATGACACTTCAACTATGCATATGATGACATCTATATCTTTGATACTAACATTACCATGCAATGACTAGTGACCAAGAGAAAGAGAGGTGGGAAGAATTGACGTTTCATAAAAGAAAACAGCCAAATAAAAATCATCGCATTATAATTTTATATCCGCTTTAATCTACATTTGCTTTAAATGAAGCATTAGTGACAACTTATATTATTGTTACTATTCTTCTCCCCTCCCCTCAGAAGGACAAAACACGATAGCCAAAGAAAGATGATGTAGCTGGGCCCCATTATTTTTTAATTTATTAGGTGTATCTGAAGTATGTGTTTCAAATATTACGATTGTGCATTTACATATATTGGATTGTTCATTTTTATTATTATAATTGTTCACCTTGTAAATATCTGGAGCATATGCTCCGGGTGCATGTAATACATATTGATAGTCATGTTCTTTTGGATGATAAAGGTAAGAGAAGGTGTCTTTAGTCGTCTTGTCACAACTTTGGTTTTTGTAGGGCTTTTGGCATTGTCTACTGTGCCTATTTGCTATTGTTTTGGGGCAATGCCATATTATTCGTTGTTGGTACTATTTTGTCAGATGAATAAAATGGGTTAATCCTACTAATTATATAAAAAAAAAAAAACAAGACAAGGTAAAAATTTATTTACCTTACAGAAGAACATATCAATACTGAATTATGAACAATGTATGCCGTTGGGTACTAGTCCGAAGTTTTAATTTTCCCATCACTTTTGTTTAATACCAGTGCCTATGCATGCTGACACATATAATATATACATACAAATAAAATGTTTACTTTTGTCTTGGCGTCTTATGAATATAATGGTAATTACTCCCTCCGTTTCATATCAATTGTCAGTCGATATCGTTGATTTCTCAATATATATAATATTTTAGTACACGAAAGTACTACCGTTATATTCATATCAAAAAATATTATCATAAGAATATAATGTTGTAATTTTTTGATAAAATATGTTATAAGAAACTTTTAATCAAATGGAGTGATTGTTGTGTTTTTGAATGGCGCAAGCCTTGGTTATCCTGCGTTAGTCTTCTACTTCATCTGTGGTGCAAAGAGAACTTGTTGAAGATTGGTGGTTGTTGGGATGATGTGCTAGCTATTGATTTTTCTGCTTATACTTGGATCGATGCTTTTGATTCCTTCAAGGTCTGCGTTCTTACAAGACATCGGTCTAGGATCGGTGGGGAAGTCCTTCTCGAGGTTGATTATGTGTCCTTTTATGTTAGTGTCCTTGAGGATAACGTGGGTGTGCAAGATGTTCAGTTTGTCTCGACCTATCCTAACTATGCTTCCTCCTCTAGTAACTGAAGTAACAACCACGTAATTGATGTTCATAGGGATGGTGGTGCCGTGGTGGGTTTGACCAGTGCGCCCCTAGTGCTGGCTTTGATTACCCTATTACCTCCATTGTTCCTAACTCTGGAGAGGTGAATAGGAGTATGGCTTCGCAGGGTGAGGTTGATGACAAACAGGGGGTGTTGATATGTGATTCTAATGCGAATGAGGCCCATATAGTTCATAAGGAGGGAGGTGAGATTCAACAGGGGTCTTTTGGGAGACCTTTCTCTTTCGATTTCGGGCTCTGAGTTTCCTCCCGGGTTTGAAGATTTTATCCCTAAAGAGTTGAAGGTCTTAGCTTGGACCAAGAGAAAAGAGAAGGCCAGAGTCAAGGCTTTCAGGCGGGACCACAGAAGGTTGAGCAAGGGTTATGTCGTGCAATCCAAATCTTCAAATCGACCATGCAAGAGTACAAGAAGATCCAAATACGTCAAGCATGCAAACGGTGGTTCGACGGTGTTGAAAGCCAAATCTTCTTCTATCGTTGGGGGCAACTCCGTACCTTTTGATGATTTGATGGATCGGCAAACGGTTGATATGAGCAATAAAGGTGGGTTAAAAATACTGTAAGACTGGGAGACAGCTATAAAACTGCTAAAGAAGAAGAGGTTGGATGAAGGCAAGGGCTGGAGGGTGGTTATCCCTGATGTATGGTTTGAGCTTCAAGGCGGCTTTTGTTGTGTTCGGGTTTCGAGCCATGGTGATTTTTTTGGTTTGCTGCGTTTGTTTTTGCTACTCTTGGGTTATTTTTGGTGGTGTCTTGCTTTATCTTGTTGAGTCAGTTTTGGTGGTTGGTCCCGGTGTGGTCTTTTGTGGTTCTCTTGTTCCTTTTCCTGCATGGTGTTGTTTGGTGTCTTCTTTTATGTGAGTGTTGTTGGTGCTATGAACCTTGTTGCCGTTTTGGTTTTGGCTTCAACCTCAATTATCGAAAAAAAGAAAAAATGTTGGACAATTAATATGGAACGGAGGGAGTAGTAGTTTACTGAAAGTGATTGACAAAATCACCATTTCTATATATATATATATATAGGATAATTGGATTCTAATAATCTCTACTTTCACCAATTGGACAATGGTGGACCGTACTTTCACTTTGTATTCTGGTAATCCAAAAAAAAAAAAAGGATTGTAGTGGTACCAAATCCACCTCCACATTCTTCTTATTTTTTTTCATTCCTACACTATATTGTTTTTATTTTTTTCGTTCCTGCCCCTAGAAAGCTAATGAATTGTAGTTTCTAAAACATTTTTTAATTTATTTTTTTGACACTCCAAATAATTATTATGATTTTTTAAAAATAATAAAAGTGAAAAAATCGTAAAAAATAGTAAAAAAAATGTAAAAAAATTTGGGAGAAACGTTGTAAATTCATTAAAAATTATTGTAAAGTGTTATACTAAGTTTTGAATCAAATGCAACACAAAATCTATGATATTTAGGGTATACCCTCGAAAATATCCCACTACAATCCAATTTTATTTTCTTTTGAACCACTATAATACAAACTGAAAGTAGGGACCACCATCATCCAATTTGCAAAAGTAGGAATTATTAGAATCCAATATATATATATATATATATATATATATATATATATATATATATATATATATATATATATATATATATATAAGGAAATTGGATTCTAATAATCCCTACTATCACAAATTGTATGTCAATAATCCCTAGTATCATTTTGGATTCTGGTGGTAAAAAAAAAAATTGTATTGTAGTGGTACAAAATCTATCACCACATTCTTTTTATTTTTTCCATGCCTAACCCATATTGTTTTTGTTTTTTTGGTTCCTACCCCTAGATAGGTAACAAAGTGTAGTTACTAAAACATTTTTTAAATTATTTTTTTGAGATTTCGAGCAATTATTATGATTTTTAAAAAGGAATAAAATTGAAAAAATCATAAAAAATTGAAAAAAAATTGAAAAAAAACTGGGAGAAATGCTGTAAATTCATTAAAAATCGTGGTAAAGTGTTATACAATGTTTTGAATCAAATGCAACAAGAAATCTATGATATTTAGCGTATACACTCGATTTTGTCCCACTACAATACAATTTTATTTTATTTTGGACCACCAGAATCCAAAATGATAGTAGGGATTATTGCCATACAATTTGTGATAGTAGGGATTATTAGAATCCTATATATATATATATATATATATATATATATAGACACACACACACCTTAGAGCTGAGTGTAAATCAGGTAGAAAAAACCAAAGGAAACATATCACATCTGGGAAGTCACTAAGGAGGATCGTCTTGAAGGAGGTTTTTCATGCTTCTTTGAGACATCTTTTGTATTTAAGTGGGATATTTGGAGCCTTTTTTTATGCTTTTTTGAGGTAGTTCTTGGTGTGTGTTTGCATTTTCAGCCATGTCTTTGAACAATCAAAATTTGATGCGTGTAGTGGCAAGCTTTTCACCTTTCTATACTCTCCCTCCTGGATTCGATTTTTGGGGGAGCATTCCTGTTTACCAAGATCATAATGTGAAAGTTTATAGAATGGAAGGTCTGGGCCCTATATAGGTTGTTGACATTCCCTACGCCATCCATTATGAGGTCGTTGGATTAGTATACCTTTGAGATGGAGGGGCTTGACGTGTTGAATTATATTACCCGTTAAAAGAATCAAAATTTGATGTGTGTTTGCATTTTGAACCATTTATATCTTTAAACAATAAAAAATATATATATATAACTATTAAAAGGTCATTCGAAGTTGTTATTGTCAGCTATAATTCTTAGGAGTGATAGAGAAAACATGTTTGATTATTGATAAGGCAAGAAGGAACCAAAATGAAATTATCATAATTGAAGAATATTTAATAGTTGTAAATATGGATCTAGCTAAAGATGTGGGAGATATATAAATTTATCCCCATCAACATTCACATGGATTTTGCTCCCTGAATAGCCTAAGTCATGAAACATGTTCATTAATTTAGTCCCCACCCCCTCTTACATTATTAATCACAATATTGAAGGGGACAACCAATTAATATAACACCAGATAACAAGGCCTTTGTATGGTTCAAAGAATCTCATAAAAAAAATTAAAAATAAATAAAATCAATGACAATTAATGATAATTCTAGTGATAATTAATAATACTACCAAGAAAAAATTAAAGGACAAAGGGAATATTTTTATCAACCCCATTGATCATGAATATTGAATTGATTGCTTCCACAAACAGCGTGACTTTAAAGTTTAAACTATAATTATTATTATTATTATTATTATTATTATTATTATTATTATTATTATTATTGTTTTTAAAAAGCAAACACAATGAATAATAATACTTGCTATATAAAAAACCACATAACAGAAAACAGGGTCTTAATTGTGGACATGAATATTAGGTACTATTTCTATGTCTAGTAAACTTTCAACACCATACAGCTCATACACTTAATAGTATATGAGACATCTATAATAATTCATCATAATACAAAAGGGATAAAACAAAAAAATAACAGTACACAGAGAAAATTACAAATTCACCCTGCCCAAATTCACCACTTTAGTAGTAGATAACATGTTTTTTCTCAACAGAATTTGGGAATGGCTTCAAAGATCAAACTGGACACATGCTCTGTCTGTATTCTCATCATTTGTGTTCTTCTCAGCTCCTGTTCTTGCACTTCTCCATGGCTCTTGGAGCTGGGAGGGAAAATAGATTAGGAGGATTAATTTTGATTCATTGCTTTGCAACTAAAACAATCTAAGAGAAAGTAAAAAATGAAAAAAATACATTTTTTTATTGAATTGATAATGAAAACAATGTGGCAAGAACGAGAAATTTAGTGACTTTTTTTTTAAAATTATTCAAAGTCTGAACTGGCTGAAAAGTTTGTAACAGCATTGTAAAAACAACATTTTTATTGAATTGATGCTGAAACAATTTTCATGATAAATAAACATTTTTAGATTCTCTTTTTGATAGTTTTGAATTCATATTATCCAAACTAATAATCCGAAAAAAGAAAAGGTATTATGCGGATGGGACTTGCACCTAAGGGACTTATATGCAATGGATATCATGAACATCATTTTTTATTAACTGAACTAATTAAGAGATCGACATGAAATTTTTTATCAAACATATATTTTTTTCAGAAAATTAAATAAATTCATATATAATAATAATAATAATAATAATAATAATAATAATAATAATAATAATTGTAACTAGATATAGAGATTAGAGTGAGTTAAATGTAAATACTCCCTCCGTCCTATATTAATTGACATTTAAACTAACTGTTTTTGTTTCAAAATAATTATCACATTTCATTTCCCAATACCTAATTTAATTATTTTAACTTTAATAATCATGTTCACTTTTTACTTTTTACTTTTTCAATTAATAAAAACTATTTCTACTCACATTTTCTCACTACCTACGCCTTGATATTCGAAAAAATACCTTGAAAAATAGTGTTATTTAATTATATGGGTAGTTTTTTTAGTTAAACATTGGTATGTGAAATTTTTCAAAATATGTCAATTAATATGGGAAGGAGGGAGTACTAACCAAGGCCAGCAGCTTCTTTTCCTTTCATGATTCGAAGGCGCTTGCAAGAGTCCACAAACATCCTGGTTCACAGAATCAAAATTGGTAATTAATCAATCAATCAATCAATCTAAAAATGGATCAATTACTTGTTATCAACAACAAGAAATGATCATTAACATATGCTATGTTTGTAGTTTGCTGTACGTACTCATAGATAGATTTAAGTGTAGTCAATAATCAAAGAAAAAAAAAAGAGTAAAAGAATGGGAAAAGAGGTGGCTTACTCCCAAGGGACATCACCAACAAGCATCCAATCACCATCCTTATCCTCATAAGTAGGTACGTAATCAGAGTCATTAAGCAGATCCATCAACTTGCTCTCATTCATGAAATCAATCATTCCTTGTGCTCCATAATTACCTGATTTCAAATCAACCCATATTCCCATCACCAACCATACTTCAAAATTACTATCTAAAAATTAACTACTTACATCTATCTTTTTGAACCTGCTACTAATTTCGACCAACATAAATTCACGGCCGAACAATGGAAGTAAGAGAACTATTGTGTCGGAATTTTTTCAGGTGGGACAAATTCTAATATTTAGATTGAATGAAAATTTGGGAGATTTTTGTAAAAAAGTATAGAAAGGGGGTTGGTTACCAAGGGTGAAGGAGCTGAACATCTTGCCCAAGGCATCAGAGAGATCTTGGTAGCTTTGGTAGAGCTTCAAGTCAACCTTGCGGAGGTATGGAGCACCATCCATGCTGACCTTCACAAGAGGGAGGGCCCCACCACTGTTAGTCTCCCCATCCAAACCTCCTCCTACGCTGCTCTTTTGACCACCCAGCATGTTCTTCCGGTATGATCTCACTGGTGGCCATCCCACCACCTGTGCCCTATCATTCATTCAACATTATTATTATTATTATTATTATTATTATTATTATTATTATTATTATTAATTATTCCAAAATTAATACTAGTATTTTCTTTTTCTACCTCTACAAATTCACTTCATTTTAACAAAAAAAAATCACCAATAGTTTAGCTATGCATGTATCATGTAACATGATCACAAAGGGTGTAGTAGTGGAATAGTTATAAGCACTAAATTACTACTTAACACCTCTTCAATCTTAAAAGTACAACATATACAAACAAGTTTCTTTTTTGTTTATTTTGAAACCTATACAAACATGTTTCATGCAACTGAAGTTGTAGGTTAATCTAGATTATAATTTGAATATTCCTGAGATCCAGTAAAACTCATGAACATACATGGAAAGTCCAGTAAAACTCATGAGCATATTAACTAACTCGATTATTTTGTTAGAGGTTAGAAAACATCAACGATCATATTTGATTCACTTCTATTTCTTTAATTAAAGAATATAGTATAATATATAGCATATTAACTAACTCCATTATTTTGTTGGAGGTTAGGAAAAAAAAAAAAAGAATCAATGATCATCTTTGATTCACTTCTGTTTTTTTAATTTTTTTTTTTAAAAAAGCATCGGTTCTTCTTCATCTTCTAATATTCCTTGCCAGTATAATTAATCATGGGAATAAACCAAGCTAATCAACTAAACCCACCACTAATAACCAGACATTGCCTCATTAATTTACTACACCAATCAATCTACTGCCACATTACACAAAAACAAGTAGTACTGATTCTCATCAAGCAACCAAGCTAATCATATATATATGCATAGAATAAAACAAGTAATAATAAAAGAAAACATATACACACCTAAAAAGAAGAAAAGAAAAAAGTAAAATATATACTTACTTAGCAGGAGGCTTAGCAGGATCAGGAGTGATGTTGGAAGCAGCATCCTGAGCCTTGTGATCATTCTTCTTCATCAGATCCAACGGTGCAGAAGTGGCACTCTGATCATTTGAATTCTTGTTAGCAGTAGTAGTAAGATTGAGCTTCAAGTCAACAGTCTCACAGAAGCCTCTCTTGTTTCCCAGCTTCACCACCACATCTCCACCACCACCACCACCACCGCCACCGCCACCGCCCGGCAGCCCAAGCCCAAGGCCCAGCCCAAGGCTCAGCTCAGTCTCCTCCATCTTCAGCCCAACTTCCATTCTTTTGTTTTTCTTTTCTTTTTTTCTCTTTCTGTTTTATCAGCTTCAAGTTTTCTATCTTTCTCTCTTCTTCTTGTTTTTTTTTCCTAGTGTAGTTTATTTGTAGAGCTAGCTTCGACTCTCTTTCTCCTCCTCTCTGTATATATAATTGTGGAGTTGGGGGAATAAAAAAAAAGGAAAAATCTCACCCTTTCTCTCTCCTCTACAGTTGGGTTGTATTCCTTGTATATGTTCCTTCCTGGTTGGTGCTAAATGAGTAAATATATAGACAATAATTTATGAGAACAATATGTACTATTTTTTTAATACTGGTATGTGTTGCTACTTATTACTACTAGCTATTATTACTAGAATAGATGAAAATATATATTTAAATTAGAATATGTAGTAGTAATTAGTAGTATAAGGATAAAAAAAAAGGAAAAGAAAAAGAGGGTTTGGGCCATGTGGGCAATAAATATGCTGATGGGTGCACTGTCCCCTGAAGAAAATTTTCAGCTTCTTTTTTAGCATTTGTTAATTACTAGCTATGTAAGAAAAAAGCTGGCCAGTTAATATTATATGATAAAATTTCTGATACCCAAACTCCGAAATTGGATGCAACTTCTGCTATTCCTTTTACGGGTAATCATACAGCAGTGTCCCATTTGAACAACAATCAATGATGCATGAACAATCAATAGACACTGTGGTTTGGAACGATAAGTTGGGGTTTTTTTATTTTTTTATTTTACTTGAATTCCTAAAAACACTTAAAACAATATCATTTTCGTATGAACCTAACTTTACATAATTTAATCTTACCTCTCTAAAAAATATGATCATAATTTGGCAGCACTAACCCATACAAGTTAATGGCTTATTACATGGGTGATTGTTGATAAGTGTTAACAAGTGCTGATGAATGTTAAATTGTGATCATAGTTAATATTTAGAAGAAGTTAAGAAGAAGAACCCCAAATGAGTGTTGAATGTAGATATGTTTAACAAGGTCTTAGTTGGAGGCTTAAAGTGTTGTATATTATCTCCATGCATATGATTACACTGCAAAAGAAGACTAGAGTGAGTAGAATGTAAGGTAGGTGCATTTGGAGAGCCTTTTGCAAATACTATAGAGGATTGAAAGTTGATAATGTATATGTGCCAGCTTTTTCAGAAATTATCCCCCATAAAATTCCATTGAAGTGGATGGTAGTGAGAAGGGAGATTGACATTGACAGGTGGAGTACAAGCAGAGGTGGATGGATGTTTCCAACTTTGCAGGTGACGCCCCTTTTAGGCTAGCCTTTTCCCATACATCATACAACCATTCTTTCCCTTTCATAATATCAATAGTTCTAACTTATTTACACTGATGCATTACTTTGATCATAAATTTTAAATATAATATTTTATCATAAATTATAATATTATACTTTTATATAAAAAGATTTTCATTACAAATCAGATAATAGTAATTTTAAAAATAAGGCATTTATGCATGTTGACAAATTTGTCGTCAAAATTTTCGATATACTATAGCCCGACTAATATTGTGTAATGTTGTGAGTATGTAGTCAAAGATTTCAAGGATATTGAGGCAGTGCTTGAACACCAAGGAGAAAATTGTGAGAAAAGTTTGCGGTTTAAAGGTCATTCATGAGCAGCGTGTGGTTAGCGATCACTTCAAGGAAGACGCTAAAAAGATAAGAAGACAATTTGTTTGATTTGTTTTGGAGTGGTTTGTAGTTTAGGTGCCTATTTGCGGTTTATGTATCTTATTTTTTTAGTTGTTTGGTTCTGTTTTACTATCTTCTTTTATTGTTTTTGCCGATCTTTATAGCATTATTGATATGAATTTTAATCTTTTATAACTTCCAATTGTAAAAATAATAAATAAAAAAAAGGGAATGAGTGTATGATTGGCCTCTGGAAATTCTTTAAAAAGAAAAATGTAAAAGGAGAGAGGGAGGATGGTGGTGGACATGACACCCCAGTTGGGTTTGCTTGCCATTTTAGGAGCCTAGCTACTATTTTGGAACCTGCATGCACAGTTGGACTTGGACATAGGGATATGATAAATCCCTTTTTAATTCTTCCATATTCTATAAAGTTAGTCAATTGCTAACTCTTAAATTATCATGGGATTCACACTGTTAATTAATGCAAATTTGGATGAATTCAGCTTTAACTTTGTTTCTACTTTTAACCCCTTATTTATGGGTATTTGCTCTCCATAATCCAATATTCAATACTAGCATGGTCCATACAATAAGCTGATTTGGTGGAAATGAAGTACTACCATGGTTTTCATGGGATTTGTGATTTGAGTGCATCCAAGCCTTCTAATAACTCATGTGTTCTAGAATCCCTATTTGCATTTTTCAAGGTGTATTTCCCAATACAACTCCTCACATGAGACAATCATAAACTTACTTCACAGTAAATCTGCTTTTGCATGACTACTCCAAATTCAAACTTTAGAATTAATTATTCGAAATTTTGCCACAATCAACTACAACCAAGTAAACCATTTACCGCAAAACAACTTTAATTTCCATCATTAATTAGAGATCTGGTAAAAAGTTCAAACTATCATACAGGTAAGGATATGGTTATTGAAATTCCGGAACCTATCATTATATGTAAAGGCAAACTTGGAATCTAACTGGAACCTAACTGAAACTATCAGACAGGTAAGGATAATTTCCATCATAAAAGAATGGGGCCTAACATAATAGGAGTGCGCAGTACCGAAATCAAAACTTGAAACCTAACCGAAACTTGTCAACCGGTAAGGATAAGGTTCTTGAAATTCCGAAACATGTCATTACATGTAAGGGCAAACTTGGAACCTAACTGGAACCTAACTGAAAGTCTGAAACTATCAGACAGGTAATTAAGGATAATTTCCATCATAAAAGAACGGGGCCTAGCTTAATAGGGGTGCGCAGTACCGAAATCAAAACTTGGAACCTAACTTAAACTTGTCAACGGCTAAGGATAAGGTTCTTGAAATTCCAGAACATGCCATTACGTGTAAGGGCAAAGTTTCGAGAATGCTACCTCAAAGCACCACCTAGAACCTATCAGACAGGTTCAAGCTCCAAGTACTTGGAACCAGTAACCTAGAACCAAAAAATACACGGAACATGGAACTAAATAAATAAATAAAATTATTAAAATGTATACATTATTAAAAAAAAAAACTAGATGCAATTCTTCAATTTTGATTGTTAGTGCTAAAATCAAATGTGGGATTGTGCCATGATAATTGGACAATGTGGTATTAGTATATTTATCATTTAGTACAAAATTATTATTTTTTAAAAGAAATTATGTCACAAAATAAAACTTTCATAATTGAAGGGTATCCTGGAGCTCGAACCCGAACTGCTGGGCAAGGATAAGATTCGCAAAAGCTAAGAATATGTCCTAACGGGTAAGGGTGAAGTTCCTAGTTTAAGTGTAGAGTATCTAAAACTGCTCACCCTTAATATTTAGGCCCCGTTCTTTTATGCGGTAATTTGCGGTGTGGTACCGCACCACAGCGCACTACTCAATATTCTACCACACTTCACCACACTCTACCACACTTTACCACAATCATTACCAAAATATATTCTTACTTTTCTCTCTCCTCACTTTTTTTTTCTACTTTTTACATTCTTTTCTCAAATACCCCACATACCACAACTCCTACCACAATTCACCACAACCCACCACACTTTTTCAAATTCCACCGCACCACAACATTATCACACTGCACCGCCTAAAAGAACAAAGCCTTAGAGTACTTGATAAGCTGATCCTTTCAAGAAAATGGACATAAAATGCATGCTGAATAGTGCTTGCCCTTGAACTAATTATTTAATTAAGCAAATAGTAGCACTAATTAAGCTCAACTTTTGACAAATTAAAAGGTGAGATCATTAAAAGCCATGAATTCACCACAAGTGGCAAAACAATTTCCCAAAAAATGGTCAATGTTGAAAGGGGGGTCAGGCACAAGAGAGGAAAAACATGGGCAGTTCACATGTTGGGGTGTGAGTATACCTAAAGCCTTTTTACATGATTTCATGCTCTGTCATTTTTGCTTCTTTGTCCCAGTTGCTACTCCCTATTTTATAGCTACTCCAGTACTCTCTATCAGTACAACAGCTCAAACAATGCCCTGTTTCTATTCTAATAGCAGGAAGAAACTTAATTAGCTGTTGCTGTATAATTAAGGATTTTCACATGCATGGTTTTCTTGTGTTTAGTAGACAAACCTACACCAAAAGTAGCCTGGGTTAAGATAATATATGTGTACATATGACTATTGACTTCTCACACCCTACACAGGTTAAATTCAGTGGGTGTTATCATTAAGAGCTAAACCAAAACCATCAATTTAATTATTTATTATTATTTTGTTTTTCTTGGGTGAGGGAGGTTCATAAGTTATGACTACATTTTATGATTTAGGCTTATAATCATTTTAAAAAAGAATTAGGACATTAATATATTGTACTTTGGATCGTTGGCAATAATGCACTGAACTTTGTTTGGACTGATAACATAGTGTACTTAGGAGGTGTTGGACAATAATGCACTTGAAACAATTGTGGCGATAGCAAACTCGGTAGCGGTCCAACGTAGCAAAAAAATTAAAAATTTTAACTAAACTAATGGCATATCAACAAGTGCAAATGAGTTTTATTTTATTTTTAAAATAATACATCATTACTCCACATTTTCCCTAACCTAAAGGTGTTATTTCAAAAAAAATATTAAAATCATCTTACTCATTTGGACTTTACGACATAACATTAATTTAGTAAAGAATAATTTTTTTTCTCCTTAGCTTGTCACGTAAGATCGTCAATGAGTTAGTGATTGTTTGAATAGTTGCAATTGTATTATTGTCCTACAAGGCTACACCCTCCCCCCCCCCCTCTAAACAAAACTCCCAAAATATAGTTTATTATTATCCCAGAAAAAATTCAAATACATTATTATTCAACACCCATAAAATATAATATACAATATACTAGCGTTCAAAAACCCCTAAAAAAAACTATTTATAGCCCATTCAGTTCAATATGCTCAAAAGAATTGCAAAATGAATTAGAGCCTATTCTTTTTAACTTACCATGTTGGCGAGTGTTGATTGGAGCTAAAAATATAGTGTTCACCAATGTGGCAATGTCCATGTTGATTGGCATCGATTGTTCATTATGAGCACTTATAAATTGAAAATGGCAAAAGCTCTATTCAACTTTGAGGATAGCCATTAACCTATAAGTCACGTTGAAAATTTCAAGTCACAGATGAAAACCTCTATCTCGTTTAATTTGAATGAAAAAACTTCATGCAGAAATTTATGTTATAATTTTTTTTATAGTCGGAAGTTAAAAATGCTTTAAAGCATTAAAGATGCTATAAAATATACGCAAAAGCAAAAACAGTATGAACACATTCCGAGAATAAATTGACACAGTTAAAGACAACTACAAATACCTACAAACAGCAAAGAAATCCAAAAGGCAATTCACTTCTTGGTTGGTAAAACCTTTAACACACATCTTTTATAATTATTATTGTTGATATTTGTATATCACTCGCTAGCTCTTATTTTTGTTATTGCTCTACAATGACCCATGTTCTTTTTTGCGGTGGGTAAGGTGGAGTAATGATATGATATAATAAAAATGCGAATAGTGATATGCTGTGGTATAGTGTAATCAGTTGTGGTAAGAACGATAAGTGTAGTAGATAATGAGAGAGAAAAGTGAAGTGGTGAGAAAAGTGAGGAGAAAGAAAATTTCGTTCGACCCAAAAAAACCCGAATTGTCTGATCCGAAAAAAAATCGGGTCAGGATATAGATTTTTTGTCTGAATTTTTATATTGACCTAACATCCGGACATACTATTTCTCTTTTTTCTATTGTCCGAACTCGACTCTGACCCGAGTATAGCTCCGTCCTAATTGTCCGATCCAGTTTAACTTGAATGATAATCGGGTTTAGACATGAATTTCTTGTCCGAGTTTGACGACCCGAATTTACCTAAAACCCGATTTTTTGGCAGTGCTAGATATGATAATATGTGATAATTTATAGTTATGTGGTAAATTGTGGTAGGTGCAATATGGTACCATACAAAAGAATGTGGCCTATATTCCACATATTCCATTATACATTGAACAAAAAATAGGGGGGAAAAAAAGAAAAGGTTAAATGGCTGAAAATGGGTGAGAGACAGAAATGTAAGGAGGGCATGTGCATGGAGAGATTCTACGGGAGTTATCTCCCGGCATATAATGTGAACCCTGTTCGCCAATGTCAACCCCCTCTCCCCTTCCCAAATCAAAAATTAAAAAAAAAAAGGAAAATACCCCAATACTCCACACCCTAATGGATTCACATTAGAATTGTTAGACCACCTTTATGGTTTTAATTTAAAATAATACAACACTAATTAGTGATAAATTTTAGATAGTACCAATTAAATTACAGTTTTTATGGAGTATACATGCATTAACAGCCAAAAGAGTTTTCATACGCCACAGTTCCCAGATTCTGATCGTTAATTTTAGATGTCATGCCGTGAATCATATTCAGAACTGATACCAAATTCAAGTTGAGGTCTTTCTTGCATTAATATTTCATCTCTTTTCGTTCATAGGAGGGGAATATGTTGTACATGTCGACATATATCATAGAGGTTAGAGAATCCACACATAAAATAAAAATAAAAAGATGGAATGAGAGATTCCCACACATAATAATACTATAACATTAACACAAACAGGTGCTGTTGGTTGACGGTGCAATATATAGTTGGTAGTTGGTTCGTTAATCATTTCCCCCTTAATGCATCATTATTCTAATATATACGTCAAATTATCATTAAACAATTCAATATTATAAATCCAAACAACCAGTTAGGTTTTCCTTTTTTTTTAATCCCATGCTCCCCCTAACAAGAAAACAAAAATAAATAAACAAATAAATAAATAAATAAAAATTTCCGTAACCACTGAGCGTCAGTGAGTATGTAAGGGATAGCAAGAGAAAAGCAAAAACCGGCCAACTTTTCTTTAAAAGGAAGTTAAGTTATTATATCCGTAACCACTGAGCGTCAGTGAGTAATGTTCTTTTGTGCAGTTGATAAAATACAGAAATTGTGTAGTTGATAAAATACAGAAATTGTGTGGTATGGTGCAATTGTGTAAAGTGCTTTGAGTTGTGGAATGATATGGTGGAATTTGTGGAAAATGTGGAGGTAAAAAGAGAGAAAAATGTGAGGAGATATATTAATAATGATTGTGGTAAAATACGGTATGATAATGGTAAAATATGGAAGAATATTGAGTGATATGATTGTAGAACTACACCGCACCGCATAAAAAGGAGTAGAGGACAGAGCCTTAGTAATATGGGAAAATCAGATTGTACTTTTTCCCGGGATTCTTCTTAAAAAGCTAAAATGCAATTTGGTCTATGTATCAATTGATGATCAAGCGTAGAAAATAAACACATGTTCAAGCACGGGTAATTATGTGGGGTTAATAATTAAGAGTTTGAAAATTTTTAGCTTATTAAGCATACTTTTTATGGGCACACTATGCTCTTATATGATTGATCAGTTTGAAAATCACAGTAGCTTCATAAATTTAGACAAATTAGTAGTACAAGTTATGAATAGTAGAGCATGTAGGTGGAACCTGTTTGGTTACCTGGAAAACCCACTCACGCTGGGGAAGGATGACAAGTGAGAAGAATCGTACAGCAACAATTAAACCTGTAATTTATCAGGTAAAAGTACATTCCTAATAAGCACAATGGAGTACAAAATGTTTTCACCAATCAATTATTTGGGTAAACAACATTTATTTCTACATATTGTTTCTCGTACTATTTTCTCTGTATCCAACATTGTCAAGCCAAAGTTACAAACCAATAACTTCAAGTCTCATCCAAAATAGGACGTCAACTGTGAAGGGAGTCAAATTCAACTACTGGAAAAAGAGGGGTGGGGGGATTTGTTTCTGTCAAACAGTAAGGCTCTGTTCTTTTGTATGGTTAGTAAGATGCGAAAATAGTGCACTGTGGTGAAATCATGCGGTAAGGTACTAATGTGTAGAATGATATGACAAAATTTATGGAAAGTGTGGTCAATGTGATAGATGAGGAAAGAGAATGTGAAAAGTAGAAGAGAGAGAAAAGTGATAAGATATATTGATAATGATTGTAGTAAAGTGTGGTATGGTGTGGTAAAGTGATATGGTGAGTTGTAATATTGCACCGCACCGTAAAAAGAACAGGGCCTAAGTGTAACTTCGATTGATTTTTACTCCTTTGTGGTAAAACCAAGAGGAATTTAGGAGGTCAATTCACTTTGGTCAACCTTAAGATAATACTCCCTTTGCTCCTTAATGTTTATCACTATTGACTTTCCGTGATCTCCCATACACTACATTAACTTTCAATATCAAAGGCAACACATTTGAAAGAATCCCATCACCATATTCACATGAAATATTTTCCACGATGAATCTAATGATGTGAACAGTCAACATTTGCAAAAGTTTTCCGGTGTGAGTTCAACAAATGTAGAGTTTGAGCACTAGCAGATCTCAGGTTACAGCGACGGTAGCCAAAATAATAATAATAAACTAGTATAATTTGGAATAAAAAATTATGGATTTTATGTTTATCATATAAAATAACAGTGTATTGGTCACCCTTAATTAAAAGGTCGAGATCCGCCATTGTTTGGTTCAATCTAGGTGCACGTAGGGAGACATCGATCTAGATGTAATGCAATACTGAAGTATGCCAAACCGCACACACATCTTTTCATGTCCATTGCCACATAACATGCATCAAATAACTCAAAAATCAATGCAAAGTGACCCTCAACAAAGCTAGCTAGCTAGCTAGTTAATAAAGCTACTAACACCAAACCAATCAAAGGCTTAGGCTATCCTACCAATCCTACACAACCTATGTATTAGAATGGGGCAAGCATTAATCAGCAATCGATTTCCAGATAACAGGAGCTAAGACGACATAACCCAACCGGGAAGATGGTTGTGATGGGTAGGCATAGAAACAAGTTATAGGAGATCGAAAACGACCTCTCATTTAGGGAGGGTTGTGGCCTAATTTTCATTTTCCATTCATCCCTATCACCATAGTCCTGAATTTATCTCCCATGGATGTGAAGCGTCCACATCTCTTGTGTTTTCAACATTCATCAATCTGTGCCTCACATTCTTACATTTATTCAATGCCCAACTACTGTGCCAATATCTATTAAGAGTCCTAACTAACATCATGAATTGTCTCACGGGTTTTTGTCATTTCCAAATATGTATAACTCATTGACTGTATTAATCAAACCCAGATATATCCAGTAAGTGTGGCGGAAAAAGAATTTGAATAATTAAACGTAGAAAAGAACACCGTGTACTCGCGAAAGATCAGTTGAAGAAATCCTCAGTATTTAATTGTTTCCCACTGAAAATATCAGGTTTAGACATCTAAGCATGCTGCTAATAGTTTGTTAAGTGTTAACCTCATAAGCGAACTTGGTCAAATGGTTTTGGAAAAGTCAGACAACAAGTATGAAGGCTCCATCGCCCCAATTCGGTCGGGTCGGGTTCAGTAAGCCCCATATTCCGAGTTTATTATATTTCAGGTTTGAAAAACCGAGTCAGATCAGTTTTTGCCAAAGCAACCCCTAACCATGATTAGGTAAGCACTCAGATATTTCATTTTGGGGATGATTAGTATATTTAATTTTATTTTTTATAATTAGGATTCTTTAATGTGTTTCTATATGTACGTGTCGTCCCTCAATCACAATCAACCAAACCCAGATAAAGATCATCTAAATCTGGTATGCGTACTAGCAAAGCACCACAACACGGTACTACCTAAACATCCCTAAACCATGTTTAGTTTTCAATCAAGAAATAACTGACCAAATGATTATGATTATGAAGATAAGACTGCCTAATTAAATAATTTTCACCCTTTCATGCTTCAATTGAGACAAGAATACCAAGTTAAATGAACTTTGAGACTCCCAATTAGGCCGTGGGTGTTATAGATGTGTTCAATTCATGCTTGCTAGTTGTTTCCTAATTGGAACACAAATTCAGACTTTACCTTACATCGTCTTCACCGGCAAAGTTTTGTTATTTGGCTATTTCACATGCATATTGCAAATGGATGATTTGTAGAATCTTATCATAGGGCATTAAGCAAGCTGTTTTACCGATGATAAGATTCTACAAAACATCCTTTCTCTTGGCCTAGGGTCATGTTTTTTTTTGCGATTGGTAAGATGCAGAACTGGTGTGGTGCGGTGAAATTGTGGAAAGTGCGATAAGGTGTAGAATGATATATGGTAAAATTTATGAAAAATATGGTTGATGTGATAGCAAGTAGATGAGGAGAGAATGTGAAAAATAGAGAAGAATAGAGGAAATATATTGATAATGATTGTGGTAAAGTATTGAAGAATATTGACTAATATAGTAAGTTGTGATACCGCACCGTAACGTGTAAAAAAACATGACCTAATAGGCAAACGATGCTATCAGTTGATTAGCAAAAATTGGCCACTCAGAAAGGGTCAAGCGCATCTCAATAAAAAGCCAAAAATAAAAACACACACACCATTATCTTTCTTTAGGCACCATTACCTCTATTTTGAGTTGGATGAAGCATTCAGTGAAACTATTGAATTAGCCAATAAAAATCCACAAAGATCACAACTTTTAATCCACTTATTTGATGAATCTGTAATAAAGATTCGTATGGGTGGATTTTCACGTGCAAGGAGATGTGGAAATTAACGTGGACAAGATTCGAACCCTATTCTCCAACAACAACTCTCAGATATTAACTATTTTTTCTTTAAATTACCTAGTAGCTAAAGTCCAACCTACACAATGACACTGTAGTGTAATAGAACGACCAAACCGAATAAGTTAACCTTCACTTACAAAATTACATCTACATGAAAAGGTACACTTTTTCCAGTCTTTTTTTTTTTTTTTGGTGAAGCTACTCATTTTGATTTTCTTTTGTTCAACTTGATGCTGGCCAAGTATTTAATTAATTAGGATTCACAATTTTTAAATTTTTTCAATAGACTATTCATTTTGTCTTAAGCAGTAGAGTAACATTCTTCAATTAGCAAACTTCTCATAAATAAGCCACTCAATACTAAAAAATAAAAAATAAAAAAACTCCCTCAGACGCTCAATCAACATTCCTGCATATGAATTATACATAACCCCCCCCCCCCAAAAAAAAAGGTACTCCCTCCGTTCTTTTTTATCTGTCATTTACGGTTTTCAGTGCCAATTTTTAATCAATAATTTCTAATATAAAATTTTTATAGAAAAATATAATATTATACTTTCTTAATAGTATTTTTTATTACGAATCTAATGATATCAATTTTGTATGATGAATCATTATACAAATTAAGATATTAACAGTCAAAGTTTTTGCCACAATTACCTA
Organism: Portulaca oleracea; assembly: GCA_029582165.1. NCBI lineage: Eukaryota > Viridiplantae > Streptophyta > Magnoliopsida > Caryophyllales > Portulacaceae > Portulaca > Portulaca oleracea. The sequence goes on along the minus strand of CM055869.1, from coordinate 13,403,427 downwards.
GGCGACGGACAAAATGGAGGTAGTAAATGAATAAAAATAGGGTGGAGTGGCCATTTCAACTGCTTTAAATGATAATCTCAGTCGTAATCAGGAATTTCATTCTCCAAAGCTATCAAATTATTGTTGTACTACTAGTCACTACTATGATTTGGTTGCCTTGCTTCGGCCCTGTTCTTTGGTTAGGTTCCAAATCTATTCTAATTTATCCAAACTTATCCAAACTTTACAGAATTTCCCAAAAAGCATCCACTCTAAAAATACAATTCCCTAAAAAATATCATAACTTATCCCAACTTATCCTAACTTTATTCATCCAAACCTGAAAATAATTCAACCAATGAACAGGGTTGCATAAGAATTCTTTTAAGTCTATATTTTGATATATTATGTATTATTAAGAGATACCATTAAAGATCTAATAATCTCCGAAAAATGAGGCTTTAAAATTTTTAAAATTCTATTCTTGCCTATCCCAGCTTAATAAGTCCTTAAAAAAAAGGGGGGGTGTAAGTTTTTTTAAAAAATAATAATTAAAAAAAAGAGAGTGATACTTGATAGCATAGAGTGTGTGGCCATGTATGAGGAGCATGATGGCATGGACAACAAATGAACACATCAGAGAGACAGAGAGACAACATCAAGGGCGTGATCAGGGCCTGGGCATATGGGCTGTGGGCCAATGACCCATATTCCCCCAATGGGTCTATGAAACGAAATACCAAGCTAGGCTAAGCTAGGCCCCACCACTCCCACGTGTGGCAAGTGCCCACACTTTACTTTCATCATTTATAACTTCACACGTGTCCACACACTTCCCTTGATCATGGTACCTACCTAGCTGTGCCTCTGAACATATTCACTTTGGTTCTCAAGCTTATGTTATGGCCTTAGTGTAAACGTACAGAAGAATTTATTGTGTAAAAAAGCTTCCCTCATCTTTTCCTTTGTATTTTATCCTAACAACATGGACTGTTTCAACTTTTGAGCTTCACTTCACTTCAACTATGATTGAGCAAAAAATACCAAAACAAGCCACGGCTTTTGCTGTCAATAACAACATTTCAACATCGAGATTTTCATCAAGTGGGTTATAATTGAGTATTCTTTTATATTGTTAGTGAACCTAGCAAAATTGTGTGGCCCAAACACCCGAAACCAAACCCAAAGACAGAACCAAATTCAAAGATGGACAGAGGTAGTGAACCTGATACCAAAGGCAACGACTGAAACCAAATTCAAAGATGCCATAAGTCGTTAACCCGAAATAACTTGATCTGAATGTATTTGTCACTCAAGAAATTCGTCTTCGTAAGACAAACTTAGTGGACTAAAAATCAAGCGACCACAACCATTCTGAATTTTATTCATCAGAAATGACTCAACAGGAAGTTCAACCTTATCCAAATGACCAAATTCTCCGTCTACTTGTTAGTGTATAGGTTGGATATATAGTTTGGTTTTTCTTTTCTCCCTTGCAGGCTGCCCATCCATAATATTTTGATCCAAGTGGTATTGACCCGTTCACAAAACCAAAGCCTACATTGTTGCGCGCTACCAGGGAAAGGCTACGTTTTTTTTGCGCTTTGAGCCAATGGTCGAAAAGTTGTCTTGCTGAGGCATCAACCCCTCTTATTTTTCACTATGTTTCTCTATTTTTGTAATATTTCTGTCAACCTGTATCTGAATTGCCTTGTGGCTCTTTATCCCTCTCTTTGTGCCTCACTTTTATCCATCTTATTTTTCACTATGTTTCTCTATTCTGAAAATTGAGTATGTGGCTTGGACCAAAAATTCCATGGCTCCTTTTTAATTTTCCGTCGCATTTTCCGTTGTAATTTAGCAAGTTTTTAGGAGTGACTGTGGGCTAAGACAAACATTAGTAGAAGTGCATTTTGCATCAAGAAAACCCTTGCCAAGGGCCTTGAAGCTCGCACTCTTCACTCTAGGACTCTTTGCACATCTGAAGTTTTGCACAAGGTGAACCTTTTTGTAGTAATATAGTGAGTTATAAGTTTTCATATAATCTGAGACTATTAAGGTCAATAATATTCTTTCCTTGGCAAGAAAACACCAAACGGCAAACGGACACCAACTCCCCGAATATTTACCTCGAAACCCTATAGTATAGCAGTTCTCCCAGTCGTACAAAACTAGGTCTCTATGTACTGTCGTGTGTTTCGCTTATTTGAGTTTGAGGTTAAACCCATGCATGTGTATTGATGGCCATCGCCAAACATCTATCGAGTGACAGATTTTACTGATCAACGGAGCAAATTAAAGATGCATGAGGCCAAAAAAATAAAAGGACGTACGGGCACAAAGATGATGGGGGGTTAGGAACATTGACAATAATGACATAAGAAGCTTTAGGGAACATCAAGTTATGGGCGATGGGAAAATGAGTGTAGAAGCCTTCTATTTAGTGAAACTAAGGACCATGCAGGAATCTAATAAAGGAAAAAAGGGGTAGGAAAGAGGCCAGGAAACTTCAAAAAAAAAAAAAATTCTAAGGGAAGAAAGTTAAGTGAGGGATATTAGAATATGGAGTGGACCTTGTATGTTTGGTGGTCCTTGAAGGATGGATAGTATATAATTGAGCTAGCTTTGCTCTTCTGTCACAGTGCATATTTTGGGTGTCCTAACTCCCAAGACAATGACACCTCAATTTGTCCCTTTACCTTATCTCCTATCCCTTTTGCCCATTTTTATTGTCACCTAACCTAACCTCTTTGTGAATGTGATCAAAGCCCTTTCAGGGTAACACCCTGATAAGATGTGTTAACCTCATGCTAGACAAATAGAAACTTCATAATTTGGACTTTTGCCTTTTTCCTCCTTGCCCTTGCCAACTTATGCTCTTGTTTAAACTCACTAATAGAGAACGGATACAGTTCTTCTATAGGTAGATTTGGAGGCTATGCGATGATATCTTTATAGTCAAATTTGATAAATCCAATTATGGATTAATTAGGATCGGAATTAACCCACGTAGGATCGTGGATCGGAAGGTAGATAGTATAATCGCATCAAGGATTTTGCATCATAAAATCGTAGGATCATAGATCAGGATTTGGATTTTAATAACTATGCAAAAGGGTTATGTTATGTCCTTGATTAGTTGTATTCTAGTGTATAATTCAATGAGTTGAATGAAGAATGTAACAATTCAATATGCATGTTGCTCACCTTAATTAATTGTAGCCTCCTTGCAGGTGAGCCTCCAGCAATTCTTATACACACGTATTCACAGAGGTTGCAGGCCACATAAATAAAATCCAGCAAGCATATACTACCTGCATTTAATAAATGAAAACAAAGTGTCATTCTTTTTATTTTGAACTTTAGCTTAACATATCCAAAACCCAAAATAAAATAAAAACACCTTATCTGTAAATTAGGAATCTACTGTCCAAAATTTATATATTAACAAGGGTTGTCATGTAGCTGCTATCCTGCCACTTTATGCAGCACATATCCACAGCGCACATAAGTAACTACTTGGCCCCCATAATATTCGTGGAAATCCACTACAGTAGTTGTTACACAAAGGGAATAAACTTTGAAATTCAAAATCTGTTGAGTAATTTCTCCAGTATGGAGAGTCAAGTTTGGAATTCAAAATCATGTTACCAATTTATTCAATATCAAGATGTGGCCTTGTAGATATGTTTCGAACTTTCAATAAATGAACTGTAAACAAGGAATGGCTTACAATACTACCAACTGGTGCACGATTATGAGCAACTACGAGCATAGCTATGCATGCTTAACTGCATTTAAAAGGAAAAAGATATATACAACAACAATCAGCGTACGTACTATGTAACATTACACAATTTGAATATATAAGGAACTCTTTTTTCCGAAAGAAATGAGTATGTCATATGATATGGCTAACCCACAAACGGAGTTGCTACGGTTAACCAACAAGATCTTAGAGTGCTCTAACTTTGATTAATCAACCACCTTACAAGATCCCATGGAGTATGGATAAACATACACATACCCTTGATTTTGTTGCAACATGCATACATGACATGATCATAAGCAACACACACATGCATATGCCATGATTATTCATTTTCCAACTAAATGCTATGTTACTGGCACAGTAGCTGTACTTGTCGCATTCTTTAACACAATGACAAACTAAGGAAAAAGAATCTGGCTAATAGCACGATTGCAGTCTAAAGAACTACAGGAAGCTATCAAGTCCATATCTTTTGTCCTTGGGTGCCCTATTAGTTATACAGCGACAATCTACCTAACAAGATCAGTCTTAATTATAATTAGTAGTGATCATAGATAAATATAGAGCATTATGATAATAACCATGTTGCAAGATTTTGTTTGCTAGGGGATTAAAAAGCTGGAAAAAAAATGAAGGAATCATAAATGTTATGCCTTGTGCTCCTTCAGCATCTGGAATAAAAATCCGCATTAAAAAAAAGGATTATCAAACACCCACTAGCAATTAACTAATGATTAAGAACATTGGAGCACTAAGCAAATCTTCCAGATTTAGAGATTAGCAACTTGTCAAGGAAGCAAAACTTGGATAGACAACTAATTAATCTGATTTGATGGAAGGATACCCACCTCAAATCCTGCATGTTAATCTCCAACGTAACGTATCTGCCTTTTGTTTTCCAACAAAAAACGAGCACCGCTTACGCACTTTTCGCCACTAATAACCAGAAAATCTGGGTAGAGATACTTCACATCATGAAACTATATGCAAAAGAATGTCATACCGGGGTAGTTGCCCCTTAATTTTCAGCATTTGTTGTGAAAAGTACCGTAATAAAGATTGTCAAAGTTGCAATAAGTGGGAAACATATCCACAAGATCCATACAATCAACCTCAGGATCATAGCTTGATTATGCCCCGAGATTTACTTAAACTTTTGGGAATTATCCCATTTTGAATGTAGGGGTTTCAAGAATATGACATAACCAAGGGCCTTCATGACATAGCCATGTCAAATATATCAACTTGGTTAACATTTGAGCCTGATATGTTAATCGACAGCAGAGCATCCCCATTTCAAAAGTGATGAGGTTATTCTTGATGTGAAGCCAATTCTTTCCTGATGAAATTCATTACTCTTAATAATCGAAGGATTTTTGATGTACTTTGTAAAACCTGATGCTACCGGTTAAAAATGCAAAAGCCCACTAGCTAGAGGCCTCATACAGCAAATAGGAAAAAGGCTAATGGCAACGAAATCAATCAAACATCAGAATGTCTGAAAGCGGATGCTACATATTTTATCGGATCATCAAAATTGTCTTCTTTTACAAAACCTGGTTTTTTTTTTAACGTCTGGAGAAGAAGCGAGAGAATGTGAACAATTAGCAATTAACCCAAAGAATGATGAATATTCTGACTGCAATTATAAGTCAAAAGTCTCTAATGTCCCCATGACCAGCCATTAAAACCACCTAACTATAACCCTACATGTCAAGGTAACCCCTAAGCACAATCGTAATCAACAATGAATACTACCCAAAGTAAGGGGTCCCTTAATAAAAACACAACCCCAAAACCACATGGTTGTATACCCTCCACATCCATCATCATCCATGTGGGGCCATTCATCACATGGATAGTTTCCTCCTCTCAGGATCCAACGCTCCTAAATCCACTCGAGGATCGATCTCATCCGTCCATCCAATCGGGGTCCACGGTATTCTATACTATTGGTTGTTCCTTGTCCCTCCACTGTCTCCTCACCACAGAGCAACTCCCCAACAACCATTAGCTGTTTTTAAATTGCAGCCTTAATAATAAAGTTATTAGCCTCAAGAAACTCCAACCCCATAAGCGGTAGCTAGCTAATTAACCCCACAAGACCAACCATAATCATAGGGCCCGCCTTGGTTTGGGACCATCGAATTCATCTCCACCGACCCTTCTGATCGGACGGTCCACGGCAGGGGACCGTGTCTCAGGATAATATTTCTTATGTGGATCAAAATTGACTAATTCCATGCACACACATAAAGCAAACAGAATAAGTTCCCATTTAGATGTGTGTTTTATTCTGTCTCCCCGGTCTAATCAATCTTTTATATAATACACCTCCCCCCTTCCCTCCCATTCCACCATCACAGCTAACAGTTTTCCTCTCAAGCTTTCAGACACCCAAGATCTAGAAAAGAAACTTATTTCAAACAAGGAGCTTTGTTCGAAGATCATCAAAGGGATTTCAGTGAAGGAAATTGATTTAGAAACAATGGCAAGGTCAGAGACTTATGAAAATGATCTCCATCTTGAGGCAACTGAGCTCAGATTAGGACTCCCAGGGACTAGTAACAAGAGAGCATCACCTGAAGTTGCAGATGACTCCGGCTCATCCACCGACAACTCCAGTGTTTGTGATGCTAGAAATGAAGATTGCCCCCCTCCTTCCAAGTAAGTATATGGATAAATCCTCTCTATAGATCCTGTTTTCAAACAAACAAGCAAAAGTATGAATGGAAAACTAACCTTTTGTCCATCATTAAAATTGCAGGGCACAAATTGTAGGGTGGCCACCAGTTCGATCTTACCGGAAAAACAACCTCCTACCCAAGAAAAATGACCAGGCTGACGCATCTGGGATGTATGTGAAAGTAAGCTTAGATGGAGCACCATACCTGAGGAAGATTGACCTGAAATTGTACAGAGGTTATGATGAGCTCCTACAGGGCTTGCAAACTATGTTCAAGGTTTGCATTGGGAAATACTCAGAGAGAGATGGCTACAATGCATCTGATTACGCACCTACTTATGAAGACAAGGACGGTGACTGGATGCTGGTTGGAGATGTGCCATGGGAGATGTTCATCTCCTCCTGCAAGAGGCTCAGGATCATGAAAGCTTCTGAAGCTAAGGGGCTTGGGTGTGTATGAGAGAAAAACAATCAGTCTGAAACTGCGGAGAAAAGAACATCGTGATTTGGGAAACAGTCTGTCTGTTTTCTCAGGCAGAAGGGGCTGGCCAAAATCACACCAGGTTGCTGATGCCGACGGACGCCGATGCCGATGTCCAGTGCAATATTGAGAAAAGTAGAGTATGTTTTTCAAGGTACTACTTTGTGTCTGTGAGAGACTTAGGAACAGAAAGAAACCCATGAATGTCAGATCAGAACAACCCCTGATCAAATTCCCCCTTCCCCTTTTTTCTCCTTTTAATTTCATGACAGTCCTATATGGTTATGGACTTTCTGCTTGTTTTGAAACAAAATCATGTCAAATTTGTACTGCTTAAGAGTTCTTATAGTATTTGCATAAGAATCCAATTGTACAAATGTTGGAAACAAAGGGAAAGGAGTTTTACTCTGAAAAGACCAGAAATAACAAGAAAGAATGTATACTTGATGAGATCTCTATCTATCCAGAGGTATTGATCCAGTTTTCAGTCAATGATTCCATTCATATGCCTTATAATTTAGTTCTGCACAGATTCAGGAATAAAGATATACAGGCCTTCCGTCTTCAAAATGAATCTGTAAATGAAAAAACGATTCTCCATGTTAAGAGCAAGTGGCTGGAAAACCATCAAATTAAAAGGGGGAAAGAAAATGATACAATCATGTCAATTACAATTAGACATGCTTTCATTAGATGGAGCCTGCATCATCAAAGCTTGAAGACATCCAAAATTCCTAAATCAGATGCAGAAAACTTGAACCAGACTTCACTAATTAAATCACAAACAATTAACAAGTCCACTGCAACAAAAATTCAACCTAAATCAACCACTACTCTAAACAAAGTACCAAGCCTGGATATACACAGCCACACTAACTCCATTTGTCTCATTTCTGACTTTCACCCACTTGACCAATTTTACTAAAGTGTTCTAAATGAAAGGAAACAGACAGATCCATTGCAGACATGATAGAGGAATAAGAATGCAAACCAAACCGATCCTCCAACCTCCAGGACCATGGTTCAAGTTGCCAAATTCCAAAATTAGTCCAAATTTAGAAGATCTAATTACTGCTTCCAAGTAGGTATGTGGATAAATCCTCTCCATAGATCCTGTTCTCAAACAAACAAAGCAAATCTCTAGCTCAAAAATATCATGCCATCTTTTCTTCATTAGACTGTTATCTGTGAATCTCTAACAGCTAACTGTGAAACATTTTCACCTGGAAAATCCCTAGACAATGAGTTTCAGCAGAAGGTAATTTTGCCTGGGTTTATCTATAATGTGCAGTAAGGCTTGCGATCCCTTATCTCCATGCTAAGCATTCGTGAAACTATGAAGTAGCTCTTGCATCTTTAGTCTATGAATGACTGCCTGATTAGCGATTAGGTATATGGATTAAACTCGCGAACAGATATTACTAGCTACTGATGACATATTTTAGCTACTGGTTTCCCCGTAGACATATTCTGACAGATAATCACTGGTTCTATGTCATGAATAACAGTACAAGTCATGAAAAGGAGAGAATGCTTCCACTTCTGTTAGCATTACAGAGTTGAGCTATAGAATCATAAAGTCTATGCCATAGAACAATCCGGAACATCATATGTAACGGGCTTAAGGCCTGATAGGCTGATAATGCCAAAGTATTGACAAAAAAAGTCTGTATTTCACAGCAATCTCCCATAGGAAAGTTACAAATGATCAAGTTATCTGTATCATTTTGAACACTTGTTATTCTGCCCACACGTGGATGATTATGAATAAGGCTTATGTCCCTTATAATTATTCGCTTATGTCCCTTATAATTATTCATCTTGTCCCAAATACCTAATTACCCATGTCAAACATTTGATGCTCAGACAAGGGAAAAGGCACTCCACCCTTCACTTGAACAAGAATGCACAATATATTTCTGAACATTTCCATATCTAAGATGACGTTTGTGTTGAACACCAACACTTCAGCATGGATATCCACCAGTAACTTTAGTAGAGATATTCATCTTACACACACTCACATCTCATATCATAGAATCTTCCATCCTGTTCCAGCATCCACATTAGGGGATACCTTTTGTCTGCTTTTGGTTGCTACGGTGTTATTTATTTCTAAGACAGTTCAACTATCTTCCTTGTAACATCAATATCCATGCAACCAGGTCGAGCCTAATGCAATTTAATAAAGAGTTTCAACTCCCCAAATTGTCCTTCGCAAAAATCTTCCTTGCATGCCTCTTGGAATTGACCACTTTATTTCCAAATTTACCTACATTTGGATCTACCTAGACTTCACAGAAGTGGGACAAGCAAAGGGTGCTGCACCTCGGTGGTATTGTCGACACTGTGTTTTCACAGTAACTAGGCAACAAGAATCTTTAACTAGTTTAGATATTTGAACTTTCCATGTCACAACTGATGGGTGATAAAAACTCTTCCACCCAACAAAAAATGATCCATTAAGCTACTAAAAACTTAGGGAAAATAAGAATCCAAAAGACACCATTCAAATATTTGATACTCCTGATTTTAGCAGATTGCATTGTTGAATCCAATCCCTCAAATTGAGACTTCACTCATGGAGGATTATACCTGGCCTCTACCCTCAGGATTTCACCAGTGTCTTTTTTCTTGAAATCGGGATATTTGGGATTGCCCTGTAGTATAAAGAAGCAGCAAATATTGAGAATTTCTTCAAGATAAATGCATAAACTATTATTTAACACACATTCCAGAAATGAAAGCCCATGCCAATAGCAAACCATGCTACAGCATTATAAACCAATATCACAAAATAAGACAGAACTAAAAAATTAATTTAGTGACTAGAGCACTAGCTTTTTCAAACATGAATTAAGAATATATAAACATGCAAGTTCAAACACCGTGGAAGAAACTTATGAGAACTCCAACAAGCAGCTTTTTTTTGCGGTTGACATGGCACAAACTGTCCTTCAGGAGCACAAAGACTTCAAGTATACGTTCAATGTTCATTTCAATGTTTAATGCCAGCAATAACTTGTCCAAGATAAACTACAGTCAATTATCACAAGTCTCAGAGAGAATTCAATTAATTAAATGATAAATCCAAAAAGATACTACATTAATTTACCTTGACAACATTTGATATTCCAACAAAACCCCATGCTCCGTCACTGGTCATGCATCCAAATGGTAAGCCTATATCATGTCCCAACACAATGCACCAACAAAAATTATGTCATTTGAGATTTTCTAAGCCTCTAAACGATTAGAAGCATCAATGCAAGGGATGATAGTGCTCGCTAAATTATAGGGCAATCCCATACCCTGACAGTCCCACCATTGCTGCCATTGAATAGCTTGTCAGATGCTGTTGGAAGAGTAATTTAAGAGACAACCTACGTTACTCTAACTCTTCATTTTCCCCACCGTACCCGTGTTGGACCCTTGATACCCCGGACAAGGTTAAGACACTAGACACTTCAATTTACAATGAAAATCTATAAAATTTCTTTAAAATAGCCAACTCTGACACCCGTATCCGTGTTCGATAAGCACACGCAGACCCGAGTCCGAGTAACATAGGAGACAGCCTGTGGAATAATGGAATGAAAAATCAAGTGAGACAATCAACAAAAAACAAAAACACAAATGAAGCGCATAGAAGGCAGAATCAATGAAAGGTTTTTGTATTTATACCCTTTGTGAACTTTAAGCTAAGCAAGCACAGACTGGTGGTTGAAGCTTCGAACTGCAACCCTTTGGTCATGGTTTCGAGCATTGGTATCCTCTCTTTCTATCTCTCTCAATCTGTGATAGTATCACACACTACTAAGAAACCTAAGCACAGACAATTCAAACTTTTATTTACAACTCCAACAGTGAAAATATTTGCATCTTTCACCATGAACACATTTCTCCTCTACCTAGTCCTCACGTATGATGTTCTTGGGTTTACTTAAAGTTCTTGTTGCTAGCACAAGCTGTTAAACCAATCGGAAGCTGATCAACGATTCAATTAGGCAGCGTAATTTGCAATTACCGGTCAACCAAAATGAACAGAGTTTAGGAGTTGAAGTTTCGAAACGGTTACAATTACGTTTTATCATTGGAAAGCAATAGTAGTCATTACCAACAAATTCAAGTAACCCTTTACCCTAAAACACCACTAAGAAGTCATCAGAGTCGTGACAACGAACTGAAACCCTAACACTTCTTTCCAAGCCAGATAGCAGAAGCCCAAAACGAGATAACAAATATTGAATCTTATGCCCTAGCAACCAAAAAGTCAATCAATACACCCGGATAAAAACCAAAAGAGTCATTCCAACTATGAATCGAATTTCAGAGAGGAGCAAAAAAACCTAAAATCAACACAAAAATATTCCTGCAGTAATTGAGTCCCAATAACTGTTAAAATCAAACCCTAAAAACCGACAAAGAGGTCGTTGAACCCAAACCCTAAAAATCCAACTCCATTACAAGAAATTAAAAACTGACTCCAGATACTGTAGCAAGTTAACGACAGAAGAACACGATCAAAATACGAAAACGGACGAAAAACACGACGTATCACGTAAGTATCAAAGACGACCAGTTTGAAAATAAAGAAGGCATACCAAGTCCTCCGGTAATGTCGGCATGTCGCATTCAGAAACCCTAGAAATGGATCATTTGTTATGGAATGAAACGGTGGCAAGGGAGAAAAACTTGGCGGGAGAAACAGAGGGATCGATTATCAGTTACTCAGGTAGGTTCGCGTAGTACGAAAAAAAGCCTCTACGAGGTTATTTATAAGTTTGCTGCGTGGGCTCCATGCTAATTGTCCGTTTTGAAAAGAAAAATTAAATTGAACCCTTTTCTACCATGTTTTAACTTTTAAACCAAAAAAATGACTCATAGATACTTATTTTTTTATATAATAATTTTAAAGACCTTATATTTTAACAAATTATTATGGGGTGACGTTATCTTTACGGTAAATATTTATTATGGATATTTGGAGCAATTTTTCGGTCTAAAAATGCGCGAAATAATGATTCTTGTATTTAAGGTTATTTTAATTAAAGTCAACTATTATTTTATGCCTTAATATTTAGGTTTGGTCAAAGATAATAACCCTAATTAACAATAAATACTGCAATTAATGCTTTGTTCGTTGAAAAATCGATCGGAATGTCCCCATAAATAATTACAACAAAGATAATGTCACCTGTAATACCCCGAGTATGTGGTTAAAGTGTGGCTTAAAATGATTGAATCGACTACTTATATCACCAAGGTGCACCTTCTTTTATGGTAGCTCATCCGTTGGGAACTCCTCAGTTAAGCGTGCTTGGCTGGGAGTAGTCCAAGGATGGGTGACCTCCTGGGAAGTTTTCCCAGTGTGGCGAGGCGAAAACCTGCTGGAAAGACTCGTGGTGATTTGTGGGGCGATCGATCCTTGAAGCGATTATCGGTAATGTCCGCGGCGGGAGGCCGGCGTCTGAATGGTATCAGAGCCGACCCGCGACCGTGAGTTGAGCCAGTGGACGGGAGAGCCATGGGCAGTCACCTAGCGGGGCAAAGATTCTGGAGTGTATTGAGGCACAACGAAGACGTTGTGCGCTTAAGTGTATACCAGTGTGGTTAAAGTGTGGCTTAAAAGGATTGAATCGACTACTTATATCACCAAGGTGCACCTTCTTTTATGGTAGCTCATTCGTTGGGAACTCCTCAGTTAAGGTTAAGCGTGCTTGGCTGGGAGTAGTCCAAGGATGGGTGACCTCCTGGGAAGTTTTCGAGCGCGTGTGGCGGGCGAAGCACACTGGAAAGACTCGTGGTGATTTGTGGGGCCAGTCAGCGATCCTTGAAGCAGTTATCGATAATGTCCGCGGCCCGGGAGGAGCCGGGGCGTTACATCACCCTACAATTATTTATCAAAATACAGGGCTCTTAAAATAATTACATCAAAATATGAGGACCATTTAGGCCATGTTCTTTTATACGGCTCGCTGCGGTATGGCGCGGTGCAGTGTGGTGGAATTGTGGTAGCTGTGGTGGAATCGTGATGGGTCATTGGTAAGTTGTAGTGGGTTTTGTTTTTTATAATTGTAAATTTAAAAAAGTAGATTGTGGTGGGTTGTGGTAAACTATGGTGGATTGGTGTGTTGTGGTGGATTTTGGCAAAATGCGGTGTGTTGTGACATCACAGTCAGCCAGTCGTATAAAAAAACATGGTCATTTTTTGTGTTTTAAAATTTTTTTAATTATGGCGATTAAAATGTGTAATTATTCTTAATTTTATATAGTACTCTTGAACCTAGATACGACACTTCAGGACCATAAAGTTTCTCATCATCTTTTTAGGGTCTAAAAAGGGAGGAGGTCTCATCATCATTTACTGGAATCATAGTCTATAACTCTATATAGAACCTTTTATTACACTTGCTACATGAGTTGATTGATGCACAAAAAGTCATCCGCAATTTGTTCAACTTGTAAAGCAAGACAACATTTGCTTTTGGGATTGTCTTTCATTTCAAACTCTTCTTTTAAGGAAACAACAATGAGACTCTCCAGTAGTCCAAAACTTGGTTTTACCAAAACTTTTTATCTCAAAGTATTTCTTTAAGCAATCTATTGTTTTTGGAATCTCTTCTAGAGTTTTGATATCATTCAGATCTTTTGATATTTTCTTTGACTATACAATATGCGTCCATATTGTATAAACTCATATAAATATCTACTCAATTTCTCCGAGTAATTATCTCCATAGTTTCAATGTGTGTTTTAGGCACCATTTGAATCCTTCAGGGATTTTCATGTAAATATCTTTATCGAATTTCTCATGAGCTATAGCAACATTTATAAGATGCATGTGAAATATTTCATGTACTGTCAGACTTAATAGGTATCATATGTAGTAGCATAAACTATAGTGGAGTATATAGTTGATACCTGGTTTTGCGAAAACCCTTGTGCAACTAATCATGCTTTGTATCTCACGATCTTTTTGGATGGACACCTATTTGAATCTTACATGTTTTATACCTGTTGGCGCACAAACTGCAAGTCTAATACTTCCTTTTTGTAAGCGAACCTACTTCTGTATTAATTGCAACTTTTCAATTTTGGCCAATATTTGCTTTGTCTGCATTCCTCAACAGACCTTAGCTCATGATCCTCATTTTCATTCATGATATTCAGTGCTATATTATATGAAACCAATGTATCAACGTCGATTTCATTTCGGTTCCATCTTGTACCAGTCATGACATAATTGATTGAGATCTCATCATTATTGCAATTCTCAGGTACTTGAGTTTGTGATGGAACTTCCACATTTTTCATGTATGGGGACTCTTTTGGAGTCGATATTTCCTCGTGTTGGTTATCTTTATTCTTTGCTCATTTTCTTTTTCGAGGATTTCTGTCTTTGGAACCTACTGGTGTACCACACTTCAATTGTGGTCTAGACTCATTAGCAATTACACTTTGTCCTGCTGGGACATCAATTCTAATAGGAGTATTAGCAGCTGGAATGTAAGATTTAAAGACTCTCCTTGGGTCAATAAATGCGTCTGGCAGTTGATTTGCTAGAGATTGTAAACGAATTATGTTTTGAACGTCCAGTTCACCCTGCTTTGTACGAGGATCAAGATGTTTTAGCAGTAATTCGTTCCAACTTATTTCCTTGCCTAACTACTTAGATTCTCCCCCTAATGTTGGGAAAACTGTCTCATCAAAATGACAGTCGACAAATCGTGCCGTAAAAAATCCCCAGTTGTTGGTTCTATATACTTAATTATAGATGGAGATTTGTACTCAACATATATTCCCAATCTCTTTTGGGGTCCCATCTTAGTGCATTGTGGTGGGGCAATAGGTACATACACCGCACATTAAAAAGTTTATATATGGAAAATATTTGGTTTATGGCCAGAAACCAATTTTCGGGGAGAAAATTCATGATAACCAACTGAGCTTATGCGGATCAATGTCGTGACATGCAATATAGCATGTCCCCAACCATTAGTTGGAAGCTTTGCTCTCATAAGCAATGGCCTTGCAATTAGTTGCAAGCGCTTAATAAATGATTCTACAAGACCATTTTGTGTATGAACATGCGGCATAGGATGTTCAACATCTATTCCAATTGACATACAAAAATCATCAAAGGCTTTAGACCTAAATTCACCGACATTATCAAGGCGAATTCTCTTGATAAAATGACCTGGAAAATGTGCTCGTAGTTTAATCAATTAAGCAAGCAATCTTGCAAATGCCAAGTTGCGAGTTGACAATTAACACACATGTGACCATCTAGTTGATGCATCAATTAACACCATAAAGTATGTAAATGGTCCACATGGTGGGTCTACAGGATCACAAATGTCATCTTGTATGCATTCTAGAAATGCGAGGGATTCAGCCCCAATCTTTGTCGGTAATGGCCACATAATTAATTTTCCTTGAGAGCAAGCGGTGCATGAGAACTCATTAATTTGAAGAATCTTCTGGTCCTTTAAAGTATGTCCATATGAGTTCTTTAAGATTTTGCGCATCATAGTTGATTCGGGATGCCCCAATCTATCATGTCATATGATAAATTCTTTATTATTAGTAAACTTCTGGTTTACTAGAGTATGTGCTTCAATTGGGTTAATTATTGTGTAATATAACCCGAAGGATAATGATGATAAACTTTCTAACACACATCTTTTGCCTAAGGCATTTTTCGTGATATGCAAATACTCAATATTATTTTCACTAGTTGTCTCAATATGACATCCATTTCTGCGGATATCCTTGAAACTCAGTAAATTTCTTTGAGATTTGGTGGAATATAATGCATCATCAATGTGCAAACTTGTTCCACCAGGTAGCACTATATGGGTTATTTCGGAGCCTTCATTTAAATTTGAGATACCCGATATATTACTAACATTTGCATCTCTCGTTAATGAGTAATAAAAGTATTTCTCATAATGATTTGTGCTATTATGTTGCCTTCAGGGCACATATCTCCTCTATTCATGACACAAATCATAGAAGCGTTTATGACGTTGATCAACGGAATGGTCATAATCATCATTAGTATCCTTTTGCACAAACGTTGTCTCTATCTGTTTCGTTCGTTCTTTAATGATACTTGATAGAGGTCAACAAGATGTTTTGACGTACGACACGTACGTTCCTGATGTCCATTTTATCCACAATGATGTCATTGACTTTCAACAATATTCTTGCCTCAATCATTCTTAATTCTCAACTTCTAGTGGGAAGATGATCTTTTAAAAGGATTACAATAGTTCATCACAATTATGCCCTATCATGACTTCTGGCATGACTTTTCGTTTATCTTATAATCCTTCGGACTATATATGTTACCACATTCACTTTTGAGAATGAGATAAAACCATTAGGTGGAGTTTAATAGTTTAACAACTCATTTATTTTGAAAATAACAAAATCATGTAAATCTCCAAACATTTTTTTATCATTACCGGCCCAAAGGCCCTTTCAATCAAAGTGCAAATGCACAACAACTTCAAAAAGAGCCATAGGCCCAATACAGAAGCAAGAGAGCATAACACATTGCTCTGTAAACAGATGATGAAGCAGAATGCAGAGATACAAATAATTAGCCAAACCTTCCTCAACACCTAACCATTACTTGAATATATTCTTGAATATGACCAACAGCAAACCTTCAATGATTGACTCTAGCCCAAGTTCATAGATTGATGAAATTTGAATTGAAATCAATCTTCAAGCAACACCTTCACAGATAATTGTTGTTTTGACGAAGTAAAAATTTGCCATACGGAAGTGTGGGACCCGGGAAAATCCCTGTGGTATCCCTCGCGGTAAACGGCGAATCGAAAGGGGTGTCTTTTCTTTGAGAAGATTTGCTTGAATTTCCGTTTAAAATAAATTAAAGTTTAAAATTTAAATAAACTCTTCTTTTTAAAAATACTTTTTTAGTTGAGAATTTTATTTACTCTATGAAACAGACAGAGAAAAAAAAAGGAAACAGAAGAAAAAAAAGGACAAACAGAGAACCCCGGGACTGGGCTCGGGATGATTTACTGTAGCAATACCTGCAGGTATTGTGAGTCAGTGACCCCGAAAAAAAAAAAGGGCCCGGGCCTGGAAAAAGGGCCCGGCCTCGGGATCTGTTTCCGAGACAGAAAAAAATAAAAAATAAAATCTTTTTTTTTAAATTAGCTTTCCGAAACAGAAAATAAAATACGAAATAAAAGAAATAAAAGCGAGAAGAAATAAAAAAAGAAAAAAAAAAAAGAAGATTCAAACTCGGGACCGAGGTCCTCGTCTGGCGATACTGCGCAGCATCGTGGGTCGGGAATCCAGAAGAGATGGTCCCGACCGAAGTCGTCGGTAGTGGTCGGGCGAATACCGCCAGTATTCTGTCCATCTCCGCCTCTAACCTACTTCCGGACTTAAGGGCTCGGACCCAAAAAAAGAAAAAAAGAAAACTTTTATTTTCATGATTAATTTTCTGAAATTCGAACAATAAAATCCGAAAAAGAGAAATAAAAGGGAAAAAAAGAGGAGAGAGTCGCCAATTAATTTTTGAACGAGAATTAATAAACTCAAAAAAAGTGACTCCACAAACCACGAACCACGAGATTCGGATCCGGGGGTAAGGTTACGAATTCGGGAATAAAATTCCTGAATCCGCCTGTTCAACGAACGGACTTTACTAAACCGGTTAAAAAAAAAAAAGAGAAGGGGAAAGAAAAGAGTAGAACGGAGTATTAATTATCGTGATTAATGTTATTTAATTACATATAATGTAATAGTAAACGAGAAATAAATACAAGAAATAAAAGAATTGAACAAGAACGTACCTTTATTCACAAGTAATCCATATTATTTAGGTCGAGTTTAGGGTTAACTCAAATTACAAGATAATATTAACGGAGAAGAGATAGAAACAAATAAAATGTCAATCAGAGTGTATGCAAAAATGAAGGAAATAGAAAAGGGAGAAGAGAAGATGAAATCACCAAGTGTCAATACGCCAGGGTGATTTCGGTGTGTAATGAAATGGAAATGGTTGGGATTTTTATAGGAGAAATGAAGGCTGAGAATTAGGTTAAAATGAGGAGGAAAAAATGCGGCATAATACCGCCAAGTATTAGGCCCAGCTGCGCGAAAAATTAGGTCGCGACACGCTTCCCAAGGTGGATGGTGGCGCCCTAGGTCGGGCAGAACCAACCCACAATACCTGCAGGCATGTTGGGCTTTGGAGGTGCCACCGCTGCTTTCCAGGTCGGTAGCGCTTCCCGAGGTAAATCGGGTCGGCCTGACCCGCCCAAATACCTGCCGGTATGCTGGGCCTGGGAGAAGCCCAGTTGCACGCTTTCCGAGGTGGGCCCGCTTCCCGAGGTCAGCACGCTTCCCGAGGCAACCCAGCCCGACCCGACAAAATACCTGCCGGTATGTTGGGCCTGGGAGAAACCCAGTTGCACGCTTTCCGAGGTGGACCACGCTTCTCGAGGCAACCTGACACCACAAAATACATGCCGGTATGCTGGGCCTGGGAAAAGCCCAGTTGCACGCTTTCCGAAGGGGGAACGCTTCCCGAGGTGACCTGGGTCAAGCATAACCCACCAAAATACCTGCAAGTATGCCCATATCTGGGTTGCAGTCCTACTTTGGGCCGCGTGCTAGGCTTTGCTTTTTTGTGCTGTTTGGATTGGGCTTTTTTTTTGGGGGGTTTTCCTTCATTTCTTCATCTTTTTTAGATTTCAAAATTCTTGGCATTTTCCTAAACTAAAACAAAGATAAAATAAAAATTACATAATTATAAGACACTTTTCGGGTGTCTACAGTTAGCCCCCACTTTGATCGAGTCTGAGTAAGACGATGATCAAAGTATAGCTTGGAGGTCTTCGATCTTTCTTGACGTCGTTCAATCTTTCCCGATGTCGTTTAAATATAGTTCAGTCTTTCCCGATGTCGTTGAAAATGTTGCTCAGTCTTTCCCGATATCGTTGAAATGTAGCTCAGTCTCTCCCGATGTCGTTGAAATGTAGCTCAATCTTTTCCGATGTCGTTGAAATGTAGCTCAATATTTTCCGATGTCGCTGAAATGTAGCTCCGTCTCTCCCGATGTCGTTGAAATGTAGCTCGGTCTCTCCCGATGTCGTTGAAATGTAGCTCAGTCTCTCCCGATGTCGTTGAAATGTAGCTCAGTTTTTCTCGATGTCGTTGAAATGTAGCTCAGTCTTTCCCGATGTCGTTAAAATGTAGTTCAGTCTTTCCCGATGTCGTTGAAAATGTAGTTCAGTCTTTCCCGATGTCATTCAGTCTCTCCCGGTGTCTCTGATGTCTTTGTAGTTTATTGAAGACGATGTATACGCAAATCGAATTAAAATTATTTTCTGAGTCATATAGAAATTATATTTCCATATTTTCTCTTGAAAATAGTATATTTTTCATATTTTCCTTCTTAATATGGGAGTATTAAAACGAAAAGTTTTAAATTCTCCTCATAATAATTTTTCTGGTCAATCTAGCTAGATCGGTCAAAAGTTCATTTATTTGAATTTAATAAGAGTAGGTGAGAAGTGAGAGGTTGAGAAGTGTGGGGGTGGTCTTTAAAAGGGGAGCACTATTATTTTTATCCACACACCTAAACACTCTAAGCTCACTCCAAACTCACTCCTTCTCTCTCTAAGAAACCGACGCCTTATCTCTCCAGCATACCGTCAGGTGTGGCGACTTCTCAGGCTTCCTCACGCCTGGCCGCCGCTGGGAATCAAGACGGAGACCACATACCTGTGTATTGCGATCGTAGTCGTTTTTGTCGGTGACGATCCTCGATTTTCGTGCCAGAGACACTGTCGGCCGGAGCTCTATACCACCAAGTACGTCCCTCCGAGCTCAAGTTTTGAATTTCAGATCTGAAGCTTTAAATTTTTGAGGACGACTTTTGTCTCGGTTTTCGTGCAACAAACTCGCCGGAAATTCCTCGCAGCTGAGATTTCGAGCCCGACTTCTGTATACCGCTCGGTATCGTCTGGTCGGGTTCCGGTTTTCTCTCTCTAAACAGCCCCCAATTCGATTTGCAGATCCGCAGTGGTCATACCACCAGGTGTGGCCGCGTCGTCCTGCGCCGGTGTACCTTGGTTTTCGCACCAAGTCCGGGAACTTGACCGGAATCTTGGAATACCGCTAGGTATCCATTCATTTCTGAATTTTGGAGTTCAAATTTTTGAGTTTTCGAAACTGAAAAATAGTCGGAGTTCTCGCTAACTGGAGAACCTGGCGGTATGGCGTTGTTGCCGGACGCCTTGGCGCGCTGTTGGGCCATTCAATTCGGACCTGAGGTTGACCCGTTTCAGTTTTCGGGTCAACTTTCATATAACCCGGGACATCCCCCATGCTTGCTTGTATGGTTTCGGGTTTTGGTTTTGATTTCGATTTGGGAATTTTGCTTTGTTCCAAGATTTTGAACCTCCTTCTTGTGTTTCGCAGCTTATACGATGACACAACCCTTAAAACCTCGAGGTATCCAAATGAGTATGTGTGGCTTAGAAGATCGAAAGTCCCAGTATTTCAAACTCAATTTTTGTATGGTCTCGGTATCCCGTATGCATGCTTTATACCAACCTTGTCATGTATTGAGGCCCAAAACATTTTGTTGTTCCTTGTGTCGTCAAATTTTTAGAGTTTAACGTTGAGATTAATTAATAATCTCGAAGTTTTTTTCATAAAAATCTGATGTCATGCCTCCAGGCATGCACCTCTGTCCAGTTTTCCATACTTTTCGGTACTGTTTTTTTTTCAAATCCTTGTACAGTCAGGTTGTCATGCCTCCAGGCATGCAGCTTTGTCCCGTTAGTGTCGATCGCTTAGTCCTCTCGTTGTTCGTAACTCGCGGGTGCGCCATGCCCGCAGTATGATCTTGTCGGAGTTTTTTTCCGCATCGGACAGATTTAAGTTTGGGCAGGCTGGCATGCCTCCAGGTATGCGACTATGTTTGCTGAATTCTGTCCAGTTTTCTTTGTTTTTGCACAGTCTTGCCGGATTCGGGCCTAGTCAGGTTGTCATGCCTCCAGGCATGCGGCCCAAATACGTCGGCCTGGCCACCGGATTTCACTTGTTGCTCGGAACCCTAGGCAGGCCACCATGATTGCAGGCATGGCGCTCTGCCCGATGTTTTTTTTTTACCTTCGCATGGCCCAACCTTGAGTCCCCTTCACCGAGCATACCGCTAGGTATTGCCCTATGAAATCTTGCATTTTGTATTCGCATCGGGTTTATTTTGTAGGACCCGGGTCCAGATCATGTCTGGCGATATGGTACCGGCTTTTTCGAGTCTTCTCTTGTTCGGAACCCTGGGTATGGGTCTGAACCATACCTGGCGATGTCTGGTTGCAAGACCCAGACCCGGATTGTTCTTGACAATATGGGTCGAGTTTGTCCGTATGCTCGAGTCTTCTCAGTTTAATTCAGAAATGAGTTATTTCCAAACTAATTCTTGTGAACATTGTGAATTGAATTTTTAGAGTTTAACTCAAAAAATGAATTATTTTCCAAATTATTTCTCATAAAAATTTGTGATCCGTTTTAGAGTTTAACCCGAAAAATGAGCTAATTCATATAAAAAATTGTGATCTGAATTTAAGAGTTTAACTCGGAAAATGAGTTAATTCTCATAAAAATTTGTTATCCAAATTTTAGAGTTTAACTCCGAAAATGAGTTAATTCTCGTAAAACTCGAATTATTTTTCATCAGCAACGTCCTTTGAGCTTCTGGCAATACTTCCGAAGGCGATCAAGACCCCAAGTGAGCTTGTTTGATTTCTAGCCGTCATGGTTGCATTTCTTTTGAGGTTCGGGCGGGAGACAAAAGAATGCAAATGCGGTCTTATGCATGCTATGCTACATGAATTATGTGAGAATAAAAAAAAAATATACAACTCTATTATGCATTTTATACTATAAGACTCTTTATGCATAATTTTTATGCAGTCCTAATTCTAATGCATGATGTGACTCTTTTTTATTTTTCTGTACCGTTTTTTTATTTATGCAATGCATGTGACTTTTTTTTTATTTGACTAGAGAAAAAAAAGGAAAAAAATAAATAAAAACTAACATGACTCAAAATGAAAATGGAAAACGAATTAATGTGACTCAAAATGCAAACTAATGTGACTTAAAATGAAAAATGCACATGACCTAAAAAAAATGCACATTGATTTGTTGCATGTATGCGATATGAACAGCCCCCACTTTTCCGAGGAAAGAAGAAAAAAAAAGAAAAGTGAATAAAAAAAACTCTAAATGTCAAGAGTGATTTCGAGGTGAGTTTCAGGACAAGTCAAAAATACTGAAAATGATGAGTTCTTCTTCTCGAATTGCCTCGCAAGTTGCCATGATGCCGATATTGAGTGATGAGCAAGCCCCCAGTTGGAATGCTGCAAAAGACGATATTAATGGATGATTCGGTCTGCTTAAGCTGCATGATGGGATAGTCAGGATGCTCGACCTTGATGTCATGATTAGGAACCCCGAGCACTAAGAAGGATCAAGCGACAAGTCATCTTGATTTCTATTGCCTTTTCTCTATTCTTCTTGATTCTTTTAGGTAGGAACATGTAAGCACCAAGCCCCCAGTATCAATGAACAAGCGTCTTTAGGTGAGTCAGAATGATTGACCTAGGTGGGTGTTGTCTTCAAGTAACCCTTATTTTGATGCAGTTGGCTTCTTGTTCTGCTAAAGGAGTTATCCCTCATTCAGGTATTCTGAGAGCAAGGATTGACTGACGAATCTCATGCATACACTAATGACCAAATCAGAAGAGCTCACAGGGTAGGGACAATGGATGATAGATTATGGAAAAGATAGGAATGGTGGTATAGAAAACATGTTTGTGAGTGGTTAGACCCCAATGGTGGGCAAGACGAGGCTATGGAAGGTTAGGTGAGAGTAGTGATCAGATGAATGGATGGGTAGTTCGATGGACAAAGGTTCGAACTGATGGAGGTGGACGAGATGGTCTATGGATGAAGGACCATGTCTCATGGGTTTATCTTGTAAGGGAAGAGATGGTCAAATGGCTATGGTTTAATGGATTTAGGTATGAAGGGAGATCCAAGTCTGATGGGAAAAGGTGGGTGTGCTTAGGTGAAAGAAATCTGACAGCTTGTTAGTGTCATTAGAGACCAAGGTTTCCTCTCCTTTTGCCTAGCTCGCCTGGTGAGGTTTTCGAGCTAGCCACTCTTTATTCTATCTCTCAAAGACCAAATGACTTGATGACAGATTTTCTCTAAAGTGAATTGTAGCGGTCGGGCCTCCAAGAGGTTCTCCTACGTATCCAGTATGGAATCAGGCCAGTCGTAGTTTAACAGGTGCAACTTTGATTGATGCCTCAAGAAGGACTTTGAGATGGGTCGAAGGTTTAATGGGAAGGATAGGTGTGAAGGTTTGACGGGAAGGTTTTGGGATGTGTGCGAGTGACCAATGTAAACCGACAATTGCCTCTTATGCCTCTTATTCTTGCTTCCTTCTTTCTCTTTTTTTTGTATTTTTTTTCTCTTTTTTTTTTTGAACTCGACTACCTCAATCTATATTTTTCTTATCCATGATATTTGTCACCCGCAACACAGTCATAAAATGAATGATCGGGTTCATGGTGGTGGTTGAGAAGATGATGTGTGAAGAAATGTAGGTGAAGCAACGAAGTGAAAATGAAGGTGGTTATGATGCAGGTGGTAAGGGGTGGAAGCCTTCTATCATAGGCATGTCCTTTTAAGTTGCATAATTTATTTGATAGTGAGATTCACTTTTAGAGATTATTGGTCGCTTTGAATTCTCTCCTTTTGCCTAACCTGTTGGGTGAGTGTTCAGGTTAGCTTCTCTGCTCATGTTTTTCACTCATTTACCTCTCCTTTTGCCCAACTTGTTAGATGAGTGTTCAAGTTGGCCTCGCTCTTTTTTATTTATCTCTCCTTTTGCCTAAATTCGCTTTGGCGGTGAAATTAGCCTCTCTTCTCTTTATTAACCTTAGACTCGGGGTAAGGCACAAAAGCATAGAGAAAATGTGATAGAGATGTGAGATGGAGTGAAGGACGTGAGAAGATGTATATGTCAGACTTGGATGGTCATATGGGTGATGAGCTCTTCAATTTAAATCAGGAATGCAAGCACAAGATTATTTCCTTAGTAGTTTAGAAGCAAATGAAGGGTCGGGGAAGACAAGAGTCACAATCATGAAAGGTTTCATCTTTATTGAATGCAGTTAAGATGAATACATAAAAAGAAACTACTTGGGATATCCCAACTGATTCTGAAAATGAAGATATGAAAAGAAAAGACGCAACATGAGGGGATCTCCCAATTGATCCTTGCAGCTTAGGGTTTTGGAAAGACTCTGTTTGACTTTGTAGTAGGCCACGTTCTCTACTCGGCGATTGGCAGCGACGACACCCCGGATTGGAGCATGTCTTCTATCTTGTCCTTGAGAATGTTGCATTTCTCGGTGTCATGACCTCACATTCTATGATATTTGCAGAACTTGTCAGCATCCCAAGTTCTGCTTTTGACTTCAGGTTCAGCTCGAATAAGGGGAGCTTGATTCTTCCTTCCTTGAGGAGACAGTCGAGAGCCTCCACATAGGTAGTGGAGATCGGGGTGAAAGACACGGGTTGTCGTGGTTCAGCATTTCTAGCAAAGGAATTAAGAGCCCTTTGACGGATGTCATACAACCCCGTCGATGATGATCCTCCTCCTATATTTTCTTTGATGCAATGTTCGATATTGGCCATCCTTCTATCGTTTTGTAGAGTCCAAAGAATCATGTCCATTTTTCGGTCCAGACCTTCCATACGTGATTGCATTTGAATTATTGTG
This sequence comes from Portulaca oleracea, assembly GCA_029582165.1. NCBI lineage: Eukaryota > Viridiplantae > Streptophyta > Magnoliopsida > Caryophyllales > Portulacaceae > Portulaca > Portulaca oleracea. The sequence goes on along the minus strand of CM055869.1, from coordinate 13,378,649 downwards.
GTAAAGAGTTTGTACATAAAAGAACTTTCTTGTTCGCCATATCTTTTTTCTTGATCTCCTCTCGTGAGTGAGGCCGGGGTTTGATCCTCCTTCTCAGTTGAAGGGGACTTCTCCCTTGGTAAGTTGAACCTATGTGGTTGATCACCTCTAAGAATAGGAGTGAGTCTCGTGTCCATATTGTGGTTTGTAGACATAAGGATCTCTCTCTCTATTTCATGCATGCCTGATATTTTGCTGTGATGGTTGTTGCTTTCCTCTTCATCAAGAAAATTCAGCCTATCATTCATCCTTGCTAGCGTATCAATGATTTCATCTATTCTCCTATCATTGCGTTGCATTTGCTGTGAAGCTCCATTCAAATGTTGGGAGATGAAGAGACCGAATTCACTGTTGCTAGGTATTATGTTGGAGGCCATTGGAGACAGTGGTGCAAAGAAGGCAATTTGTTTACTACGAATTCAAAGTCGGTAACCGAATCCTTATTCTGCCTGTATGGAAACCATAAACTTCAAACATTAACCCTGACATTGACTTATCCAAAGACCTAGCGACCTATATGAGACAACCTAATGCAGACCATGCCTGTATGCTAATTTTTCCCTTTTGACTTGACTCACCCAACATTGGGCTTGCATGATGACCTCTAGCCTCAGATGAGACTATGTACAGGGAAGGTCCATCGGGCCATCATAAGATCGAGTCAACATTAAAATCTTAATGAACTCAGATTCGAATAGCGACCAAATACACGCTTTATGGGCCCAAATACAACCAAGGGTTGGACAAAGTCAAGCTAAGATCTCGGGTTTAATCAAACTTCTTTGACTTGGGCCCAAGAGAGACCTCTAGGTCTTCTTTAACCTTTGCATGACTTTTGCCCAAACTAAAGCGACATTTGGTGGGAAATACCATGAGACCGGCTCTAAAAAAGGAAAACATATAGCACATAATTTACATGTATTACAACAAGGATGCACATAGCATACAAAATGGGTTATGCGCATAACCGAGGTTCTATATTCACGGGTTTAAGGTCGGATACCATAAAACTATCATACTCATGTCTCTCGCTCGTCACAAATTCTATGGAGCTCATAGTAGTGTGACCCGTGTGTTTCTCGCAAAATTTTAAGGGAAAATGTAAATTCATAATCCCAAAAAAAATTCGGAGTACTTCATGAGTGGGAAAACAATTTACGAACTTCTCGGAATGTGAGGTTCATTCCTTGAATCCGGAAATATACTTTACCCAAAAGGGAAAAAGGGTTAACCTAGACGGTACCTTTGGGTTCATCCCGAGTTATTAAAAACCAAGATGGAGGTTTGTATGCACAATGCCTAGCTAAATAATAAAAATCACAAGAATTAATTTCTCCTTTTCTACTCAAATTTTTTTTTTAAAAAAATAGTTTTTCAAGTTTTACCCTCTTAAAGTAAATCCCCAGTGGAGTTGCCATTTGTGGGACCCGGGAAAATCCTCGTGGTATCCCTCGCGGTAAACGGCGAATCGAAAGGGGTGTCTTTTCTTCGAGAAGATTTGCTTGAATTTCCGTTTAAAATAAATTAAAGTTTAAAATTTAAATAAACTCTTCTTTTTAAAAATACTTTTTTAGTTGGGATTTTTATTTACTCTATGAAATGATGAAAACAAAAAGAAACTAAAAAAAAGGACAAACAGAGAACCCCGACCGGGCTCAGACGATTTATCAGAGCAATACTGCAGTATTGTAAGTCGATGACCAAAGAAAAAGGGCCGGCCTCGAAATCAAATCCAGGCGCTGGTCCGACCGAATACCACGGGTATTCCACTGCCGGCCTCGGATCTGCTTTAGAGAAAAAAATAAAAAATAAAATCTTTTTTTTTAAAATTAGCTTTCCGAAACAGAAAATAAAATACGAAATAAAAGAAATAAAAGCGAGAAGAAATAAAAAAAAAGAAAAAAAAAAGAAGATTCAAACTCGGGACCGAGGTCCCTGTCCACAGCGATACCTGCAGGCATCGTGGGTCGGGAATCCAGAAGAGATGGTCCCGATCTGGAAGTCAGGTCCAGGCCGTGGGTCGGGCCAGAATACCGCCAGGTATTCTGTCCGTCCCGGTCTCGGAACCTACTTCCGGACTTAAGGGCTCGGACCCAAAAAAAGAAAAAAAGAAAACTTTTATTTTCGTGATTAATTTTCTGAAATTCGAACAATAAAATCCGAAAAAGAGAAATAAAAGGGAAAAAAAGAGGAGAGAGTCGCCAATTAATTTTTGAACGAGAATTAATAAACTCAAAAAAAGTGACTCCACAAACCACGAACCACGAGATTCGGATCCGGGGGTAAGGTTACGAATTCGGGAATAAAATTCCCGAATCCGCCCGTTCAACGAACGGACTTTACTAAACCGGTTAAAATAAAAAAAGAGAAGGGGAAAGAAAAGAGTAGAACGGAGTATTAATTATCGTGATTAATTTTATTTAATTACATATAATGCAATAGTAAACGAGAAATAAATACAAGAAATAAAAGAATTGAACAAGAACGTACCTTTATTCACAAGTAATCCATATTATTTAGGTCGAGTTTAGGGTTAACTAAAATTAAAAGATAATATGAACGGAGAAGAGATAGAAACAAATAAAATGTCAATCAGAGTGTATGCAAAAATGAAGGAAATAGAAAAGGGAGAAGAGAAGATGAAATCACCAAGTGTCAATACGCCAGGGTGATTTCGGTGTGTAATGAAATGGAAATGGTTGGGATTTTTATAGGAGAAATGAAGGCTGAGAATTAGGTTAAAATGAGGGGAAAAAAATGCGGCATAATACCGCCAAGTATTAGGCCCAGCTGCGCGAAAAATTAGGTCGCGACACGCTTCCCGAGGTGGATGGTGGCGCCCTAGGTCGGGCAGAACCAGCCCACAATACCTGCAGGCATGCTAGGCTTTGGAGGTGCCCAGCTGCGCGTTTCCCTAGGTCAGCGCGCTTCCCGAGGTAAATCGGGTCGGCCTGACCCGCCCAAATACCTGCCGGTATGCTGGGCCTGGGAGAAGCCCAGTTGCACGCTTTCCGAGGTGGGCCCGCTTCCCGAGGTTAGCACGCTTCACGAGGCAACCCAGCCCGACCCGACAAAATACCTGCCGGTATGTTGGGCCTGGGAGAAACCCAATTGCACACTTTCCGAGGTGGACCACGCTTCCCGAGGCAACCTGACACGACAAAATACATGCCGGTATGCTGGGCCTGGGAGAAGCCCAGTTGCACGCTTTCCGAAGTGGGAACGCTTCCCAAGGTGACCTGGGTCAAGCATAACCCACCAAAATACCTGCAAGTATGCCCATATCTGGGTTGCAGTCCTACTTTGGGCCGCGTGCTAGGCTTTGCTTTTTTGTGCTGTTTGGATTGGGCTTTTTTTTTTGGGGTTTTTCCTTCATTTCTTCATCTTTTTTGCATTTCAAAATTCTTGGCATTTTCCTAAACTAAAACAAAGATAAAATAAAAATTACATAATTATAAGACACTTTTCGGGTGTCTACAGGAAGCCAAATTAAGCCATCTTGAAAGTCACCATAGGCTAAATGCTCAACCTTCACACCCATTAACCGACTATGACACACCCAAGCTATATTGTGCACTTGAGATAATTCAAATGGATCATACTTTTGCACAACAAGTATTACACCTGATATGCAAAACATGACCTTCAATTCAAAAGCAACATAGCCCACCTTTAACTCCTTTACCAACTGTAGATTCATCATAACTCACCACTAGCCAATTGAACTGCATCCACCAACACCCAACTCCTCAAACATAACAACCACACCTATATACAAAGGGACACCAGAACCATCAGCAGTAGCACCAAAGAAACAACCTGGGATTGCATGACAGCAGCAACATCACCAAAGAGACCAAAGGACCCAGGCAGAGGAACACATTGCACTCACTGAACAACACCCTCAGCAACAACAAGACAAACCATGACTCCCACTAAATTCTCCGAAAGATTTGAAGCAAACTCTATTGTTTTCAGATCAGGTCAACTCAGTAGTTGCTTCCTCAGAATGTCGCACTCTCAAACACACTGCAACCCTCTTTTTCTCATTTTTCTAAATTCACCTTTTGAATATGCTACTACCCCACTTTGCTCATTGCTTAATTTGACAGATGCACCCCTAAAAGAGAGGGGAGCAACACTAATATAGAGAGTAATATCACACTAGATTACCAACAAAAATGACTACCGAACTACTACCAAACATCTGAACTTTACCCACACCTCCTACAGATCAATTGACTACAACAGCAACACCACGAGCACCAAAGATGACTGCAACAACAAAATCAAGCATCACATTCCATACACCAATTTTCATGACTGTTGATCACCTCTTTTAAAAGGAAGGCGACTGTGACCTGGCTGAATTGCGGCTCCTCCTCTCACTTTCTTTATGCTTCTTTTTCCTTCTTGGAGTAAGTTTTTCTCGCAAGTGTTTCTTCGAATTTGTATTCCTCTTAGCTCTCATAAAACCACTAGATTCCCCAAATTTGATTGTTAGTTCGACAATGAATTCCCGAGTTCTGATTATTGATTCATTATTAGAGGAAATGGAGTTGGACTCGTCATTTTCCACCTCATTCTCAGTAATATCTTTAACCCGTTTATATGTGAATCTCGCAATCAATTAAAAGAAATAGCATCATATATATGCTTATCAATTTGGGCATGTATAGTTTGAACTAAAATGCATACAAAAGTACAATATGACTATATTGGAGAAAATTATAAAGAGTCATATACAGAATCATGAAACTTCTCGGTATATCATATACGCTTGAAATTACACATAAAGTATCACAAATACTTGTATATATATGTATAATTTCAATAAATTGTTTCCATATGGATTAATCAATAATATATTTTCAGGTTATCATCAACAGATACCATGAAACGTGGTGTAAATAAATAACACAATGAACCATATGCATTTATCATGTGAACTTGGTCATTTCTCATTTATTGAATATCCATATAATGAAGTATTGAAGTTCATGCAAGGATGGACAAAGCAATTAAATTCAAGCATGAATCATAATCTTGATCTTTTCCTAATTAATCTTACTCAAAACAATGAGAGAATCACTCACAACAATACTTGATCATCATGCTGGCATAAAACATAATTTTCATAACTAATTAATAGCTTAACTTAGCATACAAGCAACCTAAATTACACCAAATTAGGCATATTTATCCAAATTTCACAACTCTTGAAATAAACATCCAAAAAACTTCAAACTTTAGCCACAACTACTATACAATATAGAGAGTATACAGTAAAATTTATACCGTTAAAACTTATGCACATAATTCAACAAAAATTAGGCAGTGAGATATTACTATTCATTTGAATGTCAATATTGGTGGTGTGATGAACTTTTGGTTCATCGACAATATTTATATGAATTTATCATTAAAGGTGGAGTGAACTTCTGGTTCATAAAAATAAATTCAATATCAAAGTAGTGAACTTCTGGTCACTAATAAAATTTAGGCAATATCTCAACGTTGGAATGAACTTCAGGTTCATCAATGGAATTAAGCAAAATTTTGTCCATGTTTTAGACTGGTGCTCGGGTTTCACAGCACGGGCCTTAGATGATTGGGGTCGACAATAATCCATCAACAACACGCCTTTAACCCAACTCCATAGGTACTTCCTCGAAGGCATAACTTCGGGTTTCTCAAAATGGGCCAGGAAATGGGGTCGGACGGGAGTTGGAGTTATCCCTTAATTAATTAGACGACTCTCAAATAGTCAAAACTCCCATAGTTAATCTCGTGAGTTCATCAAGAAGATTATCATTCTTCATTTATAGAGTGCTATAAGAAACAAAGAAACTCAATTGTAGAATATATTCAATTCATAACTCAAAAATATATGTCAATAATTCATAAACACATCACACAAAAAATCGAATTAACTGGGCAGAATTATTTGAAAAATTCTTAACTTGAACAATATAACTCCACAAATTACGAAATTTGAACAAAGTGTGCCAAAAATTATGGTTAACCTACAGTAAACTTTTCAGAATTTTAAGCCAAGCCAATTGTATGTGAAAATTCAAATTGTGGTTGAATTATAGTAAAATACGAAAATAAACCAAATTTACAAAATTATAACTGGTAATAAGTACCTTAGATTATGAATGGGATAATGAAAGGTAGAGTTTAGTGCTGATAACGCGTTATAATTTGAATTGTAATTGCAACAGTTGAAGGAAGAGATTGAAAGAAGCTAAGAGAAAATAATAAGAAGAGAAATTGGAGAAATAAGGGAGATGAATATTTTCTTATTGGTCTTACAACACTTGTAATTATAGGGATGCAACATTGGACTCCGAGGTATGAAAATATAAACTAATGCAATATAACACATAAAAAATGAGTATTCACAAATAATATATTTCATAACAGTGATGTAATTGATGTAAATTTGTTTTACTTACATTACCTTATAATTAAAAGTTATAACTACTACCTCCGTCCATTATTACTTGTTTATTTAGCTAAAATTTAGAAAACCGATGAAATAAGTTAGTTAAGTATTATATTGTATGAAAAGTTATGAAATATTAAGTATTAAATTGTATAAATATCTTTCTCTTTCACTTTTTCTATTTTTGCATGAGAAAAATTAATAAAAAAATAATTAGTTAGAAAAAATTGCATTAAAATCATAAAATGACCTATATTATGCGATAAAAAAAATAGTTAAAGTGACAAATATTATGAGATGAAGATAATATATATTTAAAAATTTATATAATTAAATAATTTAACTAATGTGATTTACCTTCTCAAATAATATTCCACTTTATCAAATCTATCACATCCATCATCCATCCCTCCAAACAAAATTCATATATTTCAATCTCTTGAAGCAATTGGTAACGGCGTGAACAGGGGGAAAAAAAAGAAGATAAAATAGGTGTACTTGAGAACTGGAGGACTCCAGGTTGTCCATGACGAAAAAGAAAAAGACAAGGGAGAGAGGATATGAGACGAATAGCGTGGGGAACCCCACTCCCCCCATCTTTTTTACTTTTACTTTAATTTTTTTTGATAAAAGTAGTTTTTTTTTTATGAACGATAAAAGTAGTTAGATATTTTGAAAAAAAGGGTCTAATTATACAATAAAATATTCTCTATATTTTGCTCGGTATAATGACATAGTTGGTCATTTGCCTTCATTCTCCGCCTCTCCTTTATCCCACATATGAGGGATAATGAAGCTTTGATGATAGATCATGGTCTTGGGACCATATATCATTAATCATTATGGTGCCATTAATTTTTCATTTCATATTTATTTGGGTTAAGATTTTAAATGGACCATATATTTTTTAGGCTATTAGCAATGATGTTAAAAAAACATTAAAAAGGGAGGAAAGAGAATGAAAAAAAGAAAAAAATAAAGTACAACCAAGTATGTTACAACATATTTGGACTATTTTTAGAACAGATGATAGAAAAAGATAGATGGGAAAAGAGAGATAAAGAGACCAGGAGAGAAAAAGATATTAAATCAAATCTATTTCGTTTTATCTTATTCTTTTTCTTATATTACTTTAATAATTATATATTACTCATTTCTGAGTTAATTATATTTATCCTACCTGACTTATGTGGTAATAATTTTTACACACCCGACATTTGAAAAATAATTTTCACCCTACCTGACATTTAAGTGGTCATAAATTTAAAGTCCCTCAGGTATTTTACAATTGATTTTTATTGACTTTTCCGGTGAACTGTAAAAAAATAAATATGAAGTGACCTTTATACCTTTGTTATTATTTCCTTTGACTTTCAATTAAATGTGAAATGAGTTTTATACCCTTAGTATTAATTGTTATGGCATTTTAAAACCCAACCACTCCACTCCCTTATCTCTACTTCTTCTACTTCAGTTAAATTCGAAAACCCAAATCCTCTGATTCTTCTCCCCGACCCCCCCTCATACAGAAAATGAAAACCTAACCACTCCCAAACCACCATGTCTGTCTTCTACTCTCCAATATAGTCTCTTCCTTCTCAAATTAAAGGGCAGCATCGTAATTTCACATAGTGATATATGGGTATTATTGTATTTTTCCATTTCCAGTGACAAGTTACCGGATTCTAACACTAAAAATCACTTTCACTAAATGTCAGGTAGGGTGAAAATTATTTCCCAAATGTCGGGTGTGCAAAAATTATAACCGCGTATGTCAGGTAGGGTAAATGTAATTAATTCACTCATTTGTCATCATGTTTCTCTCAATTCAAGGCCCCGTTCTTTTGTGCGTTGCGTTGTGTTGCGTTACGTTTAATTGCGTTGGAAATAGTTAAAAGTAATGATAATTTGTGTTATGTTACGGTGAATTACATTGTGTTTGGGTACGTTAACGCATAAAAGAACAAGACCTTAATGTTCTCCATTTTGAAAAATATCATTGTGGATAGCCTAATTTAGATAGGAACGGTAAAGAATGCTGATCTTTCACCTTTAATCTAATTTCTATGCGCAGTGCCTACACGTTTCTTTGGAAAATTAACAGCCATAAATAAAAGGAATGGATGGACCACCAGGATATACAATTGCAGATTCCACGTTTGTAGTTTGTGGACTGAATTGAATTAACATAGTTGGGCTGAAAAGAGTGAGCCCAACCCGACAAAGACAGGTCCATGTTTCTTTCATCATTGGGCCGAATTTGTGGTTGCCGCACTCACTTCGTGTCGACTCGTCACTCGAGCATTCCATGCCAACACTCAAACATTTTGTCTCTTTCATCGACCTTCTCTCTCTCTTTATATCTCTCCCCCTTTCTCTCTCTTCACCCAGACCACAAAGCTCCGCCATTGTTGAAGCTCTCGAGCTTTCTCTCTCCTCATCCTCCCAAAATGTTGGCTCGTCGGGCCGTCCAACGTCTCTCTGAGATCCGTCAAGCTTTCCGTCACTCAGCTCAGGTAAATCAACTGTTTATCTCTTCGATTGTTCTTCGCATTTGTATCCAACATCAATTGCCTTCAATTGAAAGATTCGTTGTTTATCTGCAGGCATCTAGATCCTTATCCACCGCTCTTAACTATGTAAGTTCGTGATTTGTTCATTGATTTAGCTGTATTTCTTCAATTTCGGTGAATTTTGAGCTTATTGTGGTGTATACGGGTCTGGATTTTTGGTTGAATTGTTTGTTTTTTTCTTTCAATGACTTAATCAGCACATCGATACGCCGGATAACAATCCAAATGTTCAATGGAAGTTCACCGAAACAAATCAACATAAGGTGATTTAATTTAAACTTGCACTTTTGGCTTATTTGTCATCCATTTGTTTTTCGTTGCGCTTTCCTGCATATTTGTTGGAATTTTGGATTCAGGAGACTTTAGATTTGGTTATCGGTGATAGTTTGAATGACTGTGGGATTTGTCTTTTCAGCTACGCGGTGATGTGCTTTTGCGTGAGCTAATTAGGAACAATTTTTGTATTGACATCTCTTGTAATAGCTTTGAATTGGTTTTGTCAACTAGCTGTAGTAGGAATTCATGTGTGGAGCATCATCGCGTGGAGTATGTATATTTATTAGGTTTGTGAAACATAGTTATGTTACTGCAACTGTTCATCGGAACCTAAGTATAGAAATCTGAGCACCAGACACTTGGAGTTATATTTAAACACAGCCTAGAAGTTCACATATCCAGTTATCTTCACACATCCTAAGAACCCCATCCCTTTTCTGTAATAGTCAGACCCATACATATCTTCTTTTTTGTTTTCTGAATAGGGAAAAGAAGTAATTGTAATGGTACTCACTCAATGACTACAATCAAGTATACTACAGTCATGAGAAATCTACCGTTTTTGGGATACTTAGGAGTTGAATTGGGGCACTTGTTTGGATCCATCTAGCATTCCAGCCATAAAATTGAAAAACCATTGTGTGATTGCTTTATTTGGTTATAGGATGGCTAGTTTCGGTTCAAGTGTGGCTTTATGCAATGAAATTGGTGCGTGTGAATGCTTGCATTTCTCTGTGTACCTAGATTACACCAGTTTTGAGTTCCCATCTGCCCCTTCGATGTTGCTTTTCTCGTCAAGGATTCACGGGAAACTTTCATGGCATTATGTTCTTTTTCTTTGTAGACAAACCCTGATGCTAGATTTTGATGAATCATGTGTCTCCTTATTCCCTGCAGTTGTCATTTGCATGTTTACAATTGTAAAGGTTGGCTCAGATTAGCCTGTACTCCTTAAATGTGAATGCTGGAGTTTGGCTGCTTGTTGATTTTATGGGTCAGAAATCAGAATTAAGGTTTATAGCCACTGTCATGTTGGTATTGTGCTGTCTAAGGCTAATACTAGCAAGTTCTTCTTAGGGATTTTGGGAACTCAATAGTGGAGACTGGAGCGGGGTCTTATTGTAGATGCATGGTTTTTATAACCTCTTGATTTTTAATAACTTTTATCTATTTGTGCAGGTGAAGGAAATACTGTCTCACTATCCGTCCAACTACAAGCAGTCTGCTGTTATTCCTTTGCTAGATCTTGCTCAACAGCAGCATGGAGGTTGGATTCCCGTTTCGGCAATGAATGAGGTATGCCATATAGTTTCCTGCTAATAATTCTTGTTTGTAGTGAATATGTTCCCTTTTCGCCTATGTTTTCAATTTTAATCTTTAGAGTAGAATCATATTGCAGGCTAACTGATCATAATTAGGTTGCACATTTGATGGTGCTCGATCAGTCAGTTGTTGATTGCTTAATCTTTTACTGCAGTACTATGTAGTTAACTGATATTACACGTTACGGAAATTATCTAATCCTTTCCAAGAACTTTCACGTTCTCCCAAAGCTTTTCCAGCCAAACTTTGCCCAATTTTAACCAACCTGCCTTTATCCTTTTTGCCTTTTCTACTGTTTTCGTTCCATCTAGGTTTTGGATGTGGTTAGTAGGTCTTGGAGGCAGGTGATTTTACCAGTGCAAGTGGTTAAGTCAGAATGAGGGTACCTGATACTATTTTGCAGATGGATAACTTATAGGCTAGCCAGTGATTGCATGTTTAGATGAAGTTGCTTATGCAATCCTGTAATGTCTTGTCAAGTACTTACTGGGGTGTATGATTAGACTCAATTACTTATCAACAAAGAAGGGCTTCTATGTATTGCATGAAAGAGAATTAGCAGAGGGAATTAACTCTATATCATGTTGCTATATCCATTATGAATTTGCAATCTGAACTGTCCTTTTGTTTATGGAACTCCTAATTATGGATCTGTTCATCAACATTTCTTTTTTATAACATGCTAAGTATTTTCAATAGAAGAATGAGTTTATTGTTTCCTTAATTAGAAAATAAAAAGTATTTCACCAGAAAATTACTTAGCAAAAGAACTGTGAAAAGAATACCTAGCCTCCTTCTCGAAGGGTGCAGGAATAATGAAAAACATAACTACTAGACCATGCACATATATATCTTTCAGTTTGTAGCTGCTGTTGATCATAATATATAAAGGCTATAAAGAATTTAGTTCTAACTTATTGTGTCAAATTCAGGTGGCAAGGATAGTAGAAGTTGCTCCAATCCGTGTATATGAGGTTGCAACTTTCTACTCGATGTTCAATAGAAATAAGGTCGGAAGCTTAGCCATTTGTTTATTCTTCTTTAATTTATACGAGACTCTCCCTTTCCTCTCAGAATTTTTTCTTTGGTAATTCATCAGGTGGGCCAATACCATCTTTTGGTTTGTGGAACAACACCCTGCATGATTCGAGGTTCGCGAGACATTGAGGACTCCCTTTTGAAACACCTAGGAGTGAAAAGAAATGGTCAGTTTCATGCTTGAAAGACCAGTTTCCCTGCGAAATAGGGAACTTCCAATAGTTCTGATTTTTGCTTTAATATGCAGAAGTGACAAAGGATGGGCTCTTCTCTGTTGGAGAAATGGAGTGCATGGTGTGTGTCTGCCCAATCATTCTCTACTGCAGCATCATATATAGTTGCTGATGTTTTAAGTAACAGAAATTCTAAATATTTTTCTGTCAACAGGGATGCTGCGTAAATGCTCCCATGATTGCTATTGCTGACTACTCCAATGGGTCTGAAGGATACTCTTACAATTACTATGTAAGTGTTGCTACCATTTTGACATTTTGTTTGTGCATATCCATAGTTAAGAAATCTACAGGACATTTATGTTTTTTGGGCTACTTTGTCAAATGCAGGAGGATGTCACCCCAAAACGAGTTGTTGAAATCGTTGAGATGTTACGGAAGGGAGAGAAGCCTCCTGTAAGTCAATTAAACTGCACTCTAGTTTTTCCTACCCCACCCCCAACACACACCACCAGTCCACCATAACTTGTCTAGTGAAATGAAAAATTTAGTGAAATGGGTTAACTAGTGAAAGGAAAATGGGTTAATCTAGTGAAATGAAAAATTTTGTCCATACATGACTTGGGCCAGGAGGTCAGCATCCATTAAGAGAATAATTTTGGCCAAGTTTCTATGAGAAAAGAATTTAGGCCAATATTTTCTTGCATCTGAATCTGGGCAGAAGAATTCTACAATATCTTTGTTTAAAATTTTAGTTTTCATCTTAGGTGGTTCTTTTTATGCTTTTCTACCCTGTAAACCATTGATCGAATCATGAAAGCATTGTTCACAGTAGCTCTCATCAGCTGCTTGCTCTCATCCAGGCTAGGTTATTTATAACATACAATGTTTACTGCTCACCATGGGAAACTTCAATCACTAAAGCTCTTCCACTTCTTTCCCATGGAGTAATACGTGGTTAATGGTTTTACAATCTTAGGGAGCATTTCGTTGCCAAATTCCTCTAGACTTAGTGATGTCTGATCTTTGTCCATCAGCCTCAGTATGGTAGCTTAGTGAGAGTATGTCCACCCCATTATCATGTGATTTGGCATGGACATGGAAAGTGATTCAACAGGTACTTATGTGCTTGACAAATTATTGTGGTAAACTGCAATGGTAAAAGTGGTCCGTCACCTCTATGATTTTTCTTCATGGTCAGTGTGAAAACTGATGGCACTCTTTCTACATGTGGGAACATGATAACTCCGTCACAGTGGAGTGGAGAACCATCATAAGAATAACAGAAAAGTAGACTGTAGTTTCTAATGGCTTACTTTTCTCTTTTTCAGCATGGAACCCAGAATCCAAACCGAATCAAGGCGGCCCCGGAAGGAGGGAACACGACATTGTTGGGAGAGCCAAAGCCTCCTCCATGCAGGGATCTCGATGCCTGCTAATGTTGATTGAAATCCAGGGAAGGTCAAAAATAAAAAAAGGAAAAAAAAAACAACAGCTCTTCAATAAAGAGATGTGTTTTATTAGGGGTATAGATTGTCCTGTTCTGAAGTGATTGTAGCATTTTTGCTGTACTTTTTATACCAGTGTCACTGGTGTTTCTTACATATGGGTTTTTCCTTTACTCAGCAGCCACATGAGTTTCGAGTTTCGACTTACATTGGAATGGCTTCTGTGGGCTTTATTTAGTGTTGTGTAAGGGAGAACAGAATAACCCCCATCTGATTTGTTTCTGGTATTTCATGTAGAAAAGGCTGTAACTCAGCTGTGAATTAGTTGGAGCTTGAATGTTTGGTGTAGTCCTGCTTTTTAAATTTAATACAGTGGTGTAACTCAGCTCTGAAAACTCCAAATTGTGTTGTGCTATCTTGACTTTATTCAACTTTGAGATTGGCCTTGTTTTATCTATTTTGTGCATGAGTCATCACCTTTCCTTGCAATGGGCTTTTTTATCAAGATAAAGCTATTCAAATTTGTCTAACTTCAGGAATTGCAATTTGGATACCAACTATTTATCCTATTTTCCTCCCACCCTATCAAAAGGTGGAAAAAGTATAAAGAAAAGAAAGCAACAATGATTAAAGGGAATATGGACAACTGGGCAAAAGAAAAGACAGAATAAACTTATATAATTAGCCAACCCTCAAAGTAAACACTACAGTATAGCAGAATATTGTGATATCAACTGGATAATGAAAGAAAATGCCCTTGGTGATGAGAAGGTATTACCCATCCATCATCCATGACATCTGCAAACTTTCTAGATAGGAAAAAAAGAGCGCAAAATTACAGAGACATATGTACTCATCCATCCCCATCCCCTAAGTGAAAAGGCCCCACAATCCACTACCCCAGCAAAACAAGAGGGTAAAAAAAAAAGCAGAAAACTCTCCATTTAGGCACTAACATAGCATATACAGAATGCTTCTGTCATCTTCCACTACTACTACCCCCACTCCATTTGATCACATTTCACACACAAAAAAAAGGAGAGGGAATCAACTCAAATGAAGCTTTGACAAATTCCCACATCTCCCCCAACCCCTTTCATCTTGGCTTTGCTTCAACTCATCAACATAGACTTGTCATAGTGGCTGGTGCCTTCACTTTTTTAAGCATGACATCAATCCCTGTTTTGACAAAATATCAAAAAAGCTAAGGAAAAAGCTGCCCACTATGGCATCTGACTTTGATGCCAACATAAAATTCAAAAGAAAGATGATGGGATGGGATGGGTTGGATTGGAATTGATATCTTGCCAAGTTGAATTTGAACACCCAAACCATGGCATGGGACCCGCAAAAAGGAGTAGTAGCAAGTTACCGATGGGGGGTCGGGGGGATTAAGACATCTAATCGAGGGTTTGTTATGAAGGCGGGTTAGAGTCGGGCTTGATGAGGGAGCCAGCATCCGGTGGGTGCGCGTGGTAGATGGCTGATGCTAGTGAGATGGGCATGATGCAAAGTGCCTTTGATTGAAGAAATTGCATTGCGGCCCCGACATCTTCCTCCATGAGCTTAGCCACTTGCCTTTCGGTCCCATCGTTGGACCATTTTTCCCACACAGGTTGACCCTCGCCCCCTTCTTCCTGTTAGGAATGCGAGTCACAAAAAAGACGTTAAGTTGTTAGCGAAATTTCCCCGTTCCACAAACTATATGATTTTGCCTCCTTACCTCAACGGACGATATTGGCAGGTCTGTCACAAGCGGCACCACCGCTCCAGCTCCACCCAATCTACTCATGCTCAAAACCTGATAACCGATGATTAGCTGTGAGAATTATATCGATTATGTATTAACCAACACAACACCGTCCCCCCAATGTGGAACCTAAGCGATTTTTTACGGTTATTAAATACAACAAACTTATCCCTTCAAGCATAAAGGCTTAAACAGAAATGACTTTTTTTTTGGGGGGGGGGGTGTTTGAGAGGCAACCACCCTTTGTAAGATAATCATAGGAGTGAGGGAAGGAAGGTGATAGGTGACAAACACACGCAACTAATAATAATCACAAAGCATAAAGGTTAAAGAATTAAAAATCCTCAAAGCAGAGTGTGATAATCATGCCTATGTTGTAGACAATTATATTGAATTGAGAACCTAATACTCGAGGGAGCAATGATAGAGGATCTAATAAGATATTATATGCACCTTAGTATTATGAAGCTATGATGGACAATTATGGAAGATCATACAAGATTTATATGCATAATTTGCTTAAACATTAGGGGCCTTTAACCTAGGTCCATCCATATGCCAGATTGCCAGTCCTACCCAAGCAAGCAAAAACAAATGGAATGATAAAATTGAAGAAAAATGATGACAAATTATTACGCGATTTTCAAGGTCATGATTTCCACGATTATTTCAAAAACATTCCAAAAAAATGGAGTATAATCACACAGAGTAATCTGCGATTAGATGAGTTTTGGCTCCAAATTGAGAAGACGAGATCAACTAAGATATCCTGAGAGAAAATACGAGGTCATTTACCTTGACTTGCAACCTTAGAAACTTCACATAATCCACAATTTCGTCAAGCATAGCAGCTCTATCAGTCTGCAAACAAGAGAAGATATTCCGCATTAGTAAACAGATAAGAAACACAATCTAACACTATGAAACCCTTAATAAAAATCTTCTTCAGTGAGCATGCGGTTATCACATTTATCCAAAAGGGCTGGGCTCGGGGACAAACACACACCAACATTGGGAGTAAAATACAACCTGCATGATCCAAGCCGATAGAAATAATTTGCTATAATAGATCACAAAGGTTGAGTGGTTAACACTTGAAAGGATTCACAGCAATAAATAGAAATATTGTCTACTGGGAGTAAAATCATGTATGATGCATGTAGGCACAGTAGCTACGTTATCCTACCTTGGAATTTAGAAAATGAAGAACAATCTATCTATAGATATGTTAGTTTGGCATCTAACCTTGTTGACACTAGGAACAAGCTCTTGCAATGCCCTGATCCTTTCAGCAATTCTTTCTCTGCGAAGCTGTTCAGGAAAATAACAAGTGAATGTCGTATGAAAACATACAAAGCCAAAAAAGAATATTTGCGTAATTTGCTGGACATAACCCCGAAGCAAGCCATACAGTACAACTCAAAAGAATATGACAAAATATAGGAGCTGCGCCGTGCCCTATACATAGCCAAACGTTGGCAAATGAAACATAAAGATCTAAAACAAAAACCAACACCAATACTCCAACATCCCGCCTAGGCAAGGTATGAAGGGGTTGGATGTAGTGGTCTTATCCCTAAATTTTGCAATTTAGAGAGTATGGTTCCAATTGACCCAAGATTTAGAAATCGTTCATTACTTACTACTCCATTGGAAAGATGCAAAGTAGGTTTAATGAGGCATTTTACTTTAGTCCATCAAAATCTTAGTTGACAAAACAAAATATAAAAATTAAAAACTCAGGTATCCAGATTATGGACATAAATGAAAAATAAAGATCAATGTAGTCTAAACAACTAAACATCATCAGCATGCAAGAATTCTACATCATTAAACCAACATGGATAAGTAATGTAGAAAAGTGAAAGGAAGCAACTGAAACACTGAATTTATGCCCTAAAACAAAAGCTCCCATGCTGTCTTCCTAACACCAACAACCTCCTAATCATATTGGAATTATACCAAAGGGGATCATCCAATAAACTAACACCAATAAATTCCATGACACAATCCCACTCAAATTCTTTCCCTCTTTTTTTTGTTTTTTCCCTTTTCCAAAGATAATAAAGATATACAAAAGCTTACCCTTTCTGCAATGCTGTGTGGATCAGTAGCCTGTCCTCGCCGGGCCCTAACTCGGGGACGAACCGCCGGTTGATTGGGTGCTGAAGGCACAGGACTTGGCATCGGCTGCCCATGGAAAACCTACCACAATTCCACCAGCCAAAACACCATAAGAGAACACCTCCCCATGTTTCATTTCTAACTTTACTTTTCTAACAATTTCACCAATCAAAAGATTCAAAACTACATATATTGCGGAACAACATTGTAAGTAGTCAAATTCAAGCAGTATTTCAACCTAAAACCATACAATGATGAATGATCCTCACTACCCACCAAGTGGTACTAACCCCCATGTTTTTCATTATACACGCTCAAATTCACATGTTCAAATACCATTCTTTCATCTTGTGCTCTTAAACATGCAGAAGAACGATAAGTAATAACCCACTTACCAATTTCACCAACCTTAGAACAAAAATGAAGGGTAAACCAAGAACTATCTTCCCAACTTATACTTTCACAATTCTGCACAACTCAATTGATCGTATCAAATTAAAGAAAACAACCCAATAATCCCGTTCTTGACTTTGTCTCAGAAGATTTTTTCTAAACAAAACCTCATTTCAACCCTTCTCTGTGCTTCTTTTTTTTTTTTATTCTTTTTATGTTAGTGCTTTCTCTACAGTCTCACTTTCCAGGAAATTTCCAGCCACCCTTTCCCAAAAAGCTAGAACATGACCTTCAAGTTTCAACCAACAAACGAACAAAATAAACCGTAGAAGTTCCATCAAAATCCAACTCCATCACAAATTCACGACTCAAATTTGCAGACTTACATTCTTAGAAGCATCAACCATGTCCTCCCGAAACCGCTTGCTACCGGAGCCCGAGCCCGGCCCGTCGTCGGGTTTAAGGAAGGCGGGCTTACAGTTGCCCTGGTCCAAGCTCAGCCCAAGCGGGAACATCGGCGGCGCGTGAAACCCTCCGG
Source organism: Portulaca oleracea (assembly GCA_029582165.1). Lineage (NCBI taxonomy): Eukaryota > Viridiplantae > Streptophyta > Magnoliopsida > Caryophyllales > Portulacaceae > Portulaca > Portulaca oleracea. The sequence goes on along the minus strand of CM055869.1, from coordinate 13,360,523 downwards.
CGCCAGCGGCGGGCGAGTTGAGCTGGAGCATCATCGGCGGCGGCGGGCCCCCCAAATTGACTTCCAAATTGGGATTCGCGGCGGCGTAGGATTGCATCTCGAGGAGCTGCTCGAGGAAGTCGTGGTTGGGGGCTTCACCGGGATTGTTCGCCATGGGAGGAAAGCTCGGAGGTTTAGAGAGAGAAACAGGAGGGAGAAATGAAATGGGAGAATGTCGAGATTGCAGGAGAAGAGCCTGCGTGAGTCCTGCGTGAGTCTACTTTTTTCTTTTTCTTTTTTTCTTGTTTGGTTTGTAGACGCGGAGCTAATGAAGGGGGGAAAAGATAGCTGGCATTTTAAATAGAACCAAATTATTTGTCATTTTGTTTTGGAAAATTATATTGTAATGATCAAAATGGGGGTGTCAAAATTTCGAGTTTGGGTTAATTCGGGTTTGGACTAATCCGATACTCAGTTTGTTGGAATATTTTTTGGGTTGGACAAATATGAATTCGGGTCAACAATAGAAAATTGGAAAATATTGTGTTCGAATTTTCGGTCAAATTGGTCATGAAAAAATTCGGACGGAAATTCTATGACCATATCCGTTTTTTTCGGGTCGGACTGAACCGAATTTTCGGATCAGACATTTTTTTGATAGCCCTAATCAAAATTATAAGAGTCGAGACAAAGATCGCAATTTATAAAGTAAGACCGTCTCACGTAAACTTAACATAAGATGGACTTTTCATAAAGTGACACTGTTAATATTTTACTATGATTAATCAATGATATTAAAATGATTTTTTAACAAGAATATGACTAATAATTTATTATAAAGTGTGCAAATAAATTAATAGTCACTCCTCTATTAATTAATAGTTGCCACAAAATTATATGCTTTATGTTAAATTTATGGAAGGACAATGATCCTATTATCTTTTCTTGGTTTTTTTAATAGGACCAAATTATTTTTCATTTTTCATTTTGAATTGGTAAGTTTAACCGATGAAATGGAATCCAATAGCTCCTATCATGTGAGCTAAAATTTGTCTCATTATTTACCTTAGTTTTCAATAATGACCATAAATTCAACTTGTAACAATTTAAAAAATGTGTTGATCCTACTTAAGAAAATAAATATAATTAAAAAAGTGTGAGCAACTGACCATTTACCAAATCTCGTGAGTATTCCAACACCTCCCCTGCGAATCTACCCACCTTCTCACCCTTGGACCGCACTCTACCCTCACTTTATGTCATGTTATTAGGCCCTGTTATTTTATGTGGTATTATGCGGTATGACGCGGAATGATGTGGTGAAATTCTGGCGGGTTATGGTGTAATTCTAGTGGGTTATTGGTATGTTATGGTGAGTTTTTTTGTATATATAATAAATTGGAAAAAGTAATTTATGGTGGGTTGTGGTGAATTGTGGTAGAATGGTATTATGTGGTGGGTTGTGACAAATTGCGGTAGGCTGTGGCACCGCAGTTTGCCAACCATAGAAGAGAACAGGGCCTTAGTCATCCAAATGTTGGCTCAACATTACAAATTTATTTGAGGAGTATATCACAATTGAATTGTTGAATCCTTTGATCTCAATACCTCATCACCGTGTTGGAGCAAAGTGAAAAATATTTTGGACTACTCAATCCAATACATGATAGTCTGGATTATGACAATCTAACATGTAATAATTTGAACTACTATATTCTAAAATATTCAATTTGGAGTTACTATAATACAGATTCTGAAAACTTGATTCCAATGCCTTATTGCATCATACATCCTAAAGAACAAAGCCTTACTATAATATACTTTTCCTTTTGTATTTAGTTTGAGACATAGAAAAAATAGTACAATGTTTATTTAATATTATATATTGCCTAATAAATATTGCATAATTACTAATATTTTTTATTATTATTATCAAAATTTACAATATTAAAATGATGACAGGGAAGGAATAGAACGTTGTATACATTTAAAAATTAAGTGTAAATGTTTTTAAAATGGGTTATTAGATTCTAATAATACGAACTTTTAGCCATATAAGACTTAATAATACGAACTTTCGATTTGATTCTTAATAATACGTACTTTGACCCCCTGTTGGATACAATAACACGCCACCGAGTTAGTGATTATTTGACTCGCCGGAAAAATGAGTTGGCAGGTAAGGCATGTGTTCTTCCTTGTTTGACCTTACCAACTCATCATTTGACCCTAAAAAAATGTCATGTCAGCCCTCTTCTTCATCTTCCTCCCTCTTTCTCTCTCCTCTGTCCCTCTCTATCTCGATTTCAATCTGCAATTCAACGCATAGCCGAAAAACTACGAACCCTAGGCTTCGTCGAACAACATCCAATGAACGAAAGCAATGCCCAGTTGTCTGAAGATGAAGAAACCCCCAAAATTGGGGAGATTTTCATCCCTACTTCTCGCCAAATCCCTAGTTACCGTGTGGGTCATACGCTGGACCCGAGTTGGTCTAGTCCTCAGAACCCTGTTCCGGACCCTGACACGGGGAATGCCATTATGAAGCTTCATGAGTTGAAACGGGTGGTTAAGAGGGAGAGGAGGGAGGTCAAGGTGATGGAGAAACACAAGGAGGAGACTCCTACTTTGGCTGAGCTCACATTGGCCCCGTCTGAGATTAGGAGATTGACAACTGTTGGGATTAGGATGAAGTAGAAGATGAAGCTTGGTAAGGTTGGGGTTACTGCGGGGGTTGTTAATGGAATTCATGAGAGGTGGAGGAGCTTTGAGGTTGTCAAGATTGTGTGCGAGGATATTTGCAGGCTTAATATGAAGAGGACCCATCATCTGTTGGAGGTAAGTAATGCTCTTTCTCATTTGATGTCATGGATTCTGGAATTTTATGCAGATTGAAATCGAGATAGAGAGAGACAGAGGAGAGAGAAAGAGGGAAGAAGATGAAGAAGAGGATTGACATGACACTTTTTTAGGGTCAAATGATGAGTTGGCAAGGTCAAACAAGGAAGAATACATGCCTTGCCTGCCAACTCATCTTTCCGGGCGAGTCAAATAGTCACTAACTCGGTGGCGTGTTACTGTATCCAACAGGGGGTCAAAGTACGTATTATTAAGAATCAAATCAAAAGTTCGTATTATTAAGTCTTATATGACCCAAAGTTCGTATTATTAGAATCCAATAACCCATTTTAAAATTTAAATGCCTACACGGAAGGAATGGAGCATGGAGAGGGAGAAAAATTGTATTACTTCCTCCGTTTCATATTAACTGAAATTTTGATCATTAATTATTTACATATTACACTAAGTTATAATATGAAATTATCGTTAAAATTTAATATTGTAATTCAGTGTAATTTATGAATAATTAACCATTAAAATTTGAATAAAATATCAATTAATATGAAATGGAAAGAGTTAGAATTTAGGATTTATTTTAAATATACTACATCAGTCCCATTATATTTGTCCATTTACCTAATTTTGGAAGACCAATGCATATTGAGAATTAAGGTAAAATGTTTGTATTATATCCAAACTACCCCTAATTTAATTAAAGATAATAGTTGTTGGAATTGTAAAAAATAATAAGTGAATTTATTAATTGTGGGTAGAAAAAAAATTACAGTTGTTGGAATTGTAAATGAAACAAATATTTTGGAACAAAAAAAGTTAGATAAAAGGATAAATAATCTGGGATAGAGGTGGTATATATATATATATATATATATATATATATATATATATATATATATATGATGTGAACACGAGGACAACAGCAAAAGACGGAAAGAGGGTTGAGTGGTGGGTCCCTACTGTGTTGGCGATGTGACTGGTGACTTGGTGAGTGATAGCTGGGGCCAGGTTTTTAATTTCTTATTATTTTGTTTTATTTTTATCTTTCCAACCAACAAATAAAAAAATTTGTCATCAAAAGAATTAAGACCCTGTTATTTGGATTGATACAGCTAATTTATCCAATTCAATTCAAACCTATCTATAGAAGACAAAACTTTATCGATCGATTAAGACTCGTCACGTAGAAATTAAAACAATTTTAATTCGACTAATTATAATTTGCCATGTGTCAAAATTAATTATGGTGAATCATTTAAATGATATTATATTTCAGTCAATTAAATCATGTCGTGTGTCATGGGTGACACGTAGGGGATGTTTGGGAATCAGCTGTTGGCTTTTTTTAAACATTGGCTGTTTTGTTTAGTTGGTTGTTTGCCTTTTTGTTGTTTTGCTAGCTGTTTTTCTTAGCAGTTTGTATTAGTTGTTATGTAAGGAGTACTTGGTAGAGTTCGTTGTTTTTAATAGAACTTTTTTTATTTAATTTCCAATTGTGCCCTTAGTTTTATTTTTACTATTTTATTGAACATTATTTTTTTATTTATTGCTAAGTTCCCCGTATTTTAGTGTTTTTTTATATTTATATTTATTCTTAGGTTTATATATATATATATATATATTTGTGTGACTAACAAAAAATTACTAAAAATTAATAATACTTGTATTGATAGGCTAATAACTAAATTGTTCATCGATTACCGAATATTCTTGATCAAAACTAAAAGTTTTATGTCAGTTTACTTTTATAATATAATGTGGATATTTTATAAATTAGTACTAAAAGTACAACATTGCTAACAAATTTTGCATGCATAATCAACAATTAATACATTCTAAATAGAAATTACAACATTCTATACTACATATATTTAAGATAGTACTCATATGGTAATTAATTGTAAATTTGGTGTCACTGGATATAATTATATCAATAACTAACTTTTCATTACTAGTGTTTATCTAAAATTATTTTTGGGACTAAGTTATATACCTATCTATCAATATACATTTAATAATTAAAATTACCCGCTTGCTTTTCGTCGCCCCCCTTTTTACTATTGTCGCCCACCTTTCGCATAATATTTCCAACCCACGCCCTTGAACCTCATAACTTCACTCTCCACTATCTCTCTAGTTTATCTCTCTAAAAAACGCTCTCAACCATCGACCACCACAAACCACCCTCATACCGGGATTTAATCGACGAATTTGAGGTATGTTTCGAATTTGTATTTTGAATTTGAGGTTTTATATTATGTAAATTTAAATTTCGGCGAAAAAACGAAAAAAATATATAAAAAAAAGCGGATTCGCGCGCGCGCGGAAGCCGCCCGCCGTCTTGGCGCCTAGATCCCGGCACGGCCGCGGCCATGCCGAGATCTGGGTGCCGCAACGACGGCGGCTTGTCGTGCGTTTCGCGCGGCAGCCCACCCAGCAATTTTTTTTATTTTTTTTTCGTTTTTTTGTTTTAATATTAATAAAATTAATATTAATTGTTATTATTGTTATGTTTATTAATATTGTTATTGTTATGTTTATTAATATTGTTATTGTTATGTTTATCAATATTGTTATTGTTATTTTTATTAATATTATTATTGATAATAATTGTTATTAATATTATTATTGTTAATAATTGTTATTAGATTATTGTTAAATAATAAATAAAAATTAAATATTATATTTATTAAAGTTATTATTGTTATTATTAAATATGATAATTATTAATATTGTTATTATGAATATTATTGTTAATTATGTGTTAATTTGATAATTATTAGTGATTAATTGTATTATTATTATTAATATTGTGTTATGAAAATTAGATTAATATTAATATTGTTAATATTAATATTAATGTTAAGCATGTGTTAATATGACAATTAGTAGTGATTAATATCAGTGATATTGATTCGTTGTTAATATTTGATGCGTTAATATTATTTAGTGATTAAGCATGTGTTAATGTTAGTGATTAATTGTCTTAGAAAAAAATCGTAATTGTGATGTAAGGTTAAGTTTACGGGTTAGTGTATATTCCGAATAGTTTATATGTAGTTGTGTTAGAAGGATGTTGAGTTTGGATGATTTTGGTTGTTATTTGTAAGTAAGTTGGCGTATATAGTTGGTATGGGTAATTTATTCATAATCCAACTTAATTGTCAATTTATGTACTCATAACTCCAAATGATGACATAATAGTTATGTCACATCCATTTAATAACTTAGGTACTCAACAACCAGTTGATACGTAAGTGAATAGGTTATTTTGTGATGGTAGGTTAGGATAATAATTATGTTAATGTATAGTTATAGTATGTTAGTTGTATACATCAAAGAAAGAGGTTGAGTTTTGGGTCATATTAGTGTCCAAGGAGAGTGTGTGTTGTAACCTGATAATGTATGGTTGAGAAGGTTAATCAATGTCCCGCATCAACTCTCGTTTACTTGTTTGGTTCCCAAAAAGTAGCCCACTATCAGCAGTGAAATTGAGCGAGGTCTGTAGTGCTTTGGGAGTTAGAAGCGTGTTAGATTCGGTACAATGCAATATTTCTATTGTGCATCCTGGTGGGTCAACAAGATAAGGCGGATCTGAAAGGGAAGCTAGTAGTGAAGGGTCTGGTGCAAATCGTGTTGGACTTTCGTGCATGTAAGATTCATAGGTCCATCAAAGCATTGAACGATGATGCAAATTCACTGCATAGATGGACCTGTGAATCTTACATGCAAGAAAGCCCAACACGATTTGTATTAGACCCTTCACTACTAGATTCTTTTTCAGATCCGCCTTATCTTGTTGCCCACCAGGCTGCACAATAGAAACAATACATTGTACCGAATCTGCACGCTTCTAACTCCCAGAGCATTTCAGACTCCGCGCGTTCATCGATAGCTATTTTTTGGGAACCAAACAATTAAACGAGAAGTCGGTACGGCTGACGAAAGTCTTTTTCAACCATAGATTAACAGTTAAACAACACACTCTCCTTGGACAATAACATGATCCTCTTGCCTCGTGACACGACTTAGTTAACCAACACACGTTAACCCATTTGCGCATATTTTTGCGGCTTAAATGATTATTATGTATTTTTTTTAATAAAAGTGGGCCAATACATGGGCATCATTAGTTCAACGAGGGAGGCATCAGTTCCAAGCGGACGATGAGAAAGCGACAATTAATCGTGCGTGGTACGATGAGATGGTCGATTTGCACGGGCGTTGCTGCCATTAGATGCATATTGAAGTCCCCGAGGCGGAAGACGATGCGGAGGAGGAGTAGATTGTGTTTTTTAATTTCATTGTTTTTATTGTACCCTAAACTAAGTGTTAATTTGTGTTGAACTAATTAACTGATTCTGCGTTGAGTTTTTTAATTTGTGTTTTTATTGTACCCTAAACTAAGCGACAATTTATGTTATGTTGCCGATAACGTTTCAATTAAATGCATCATTTTCAATATAAATATAATTAGCAATTCATATATATACAACGGTACAACTACAACAATCATTGGCGTTGAGCGGCCCTAATAGCCTGCCATCTATCAATACGAGCACGGAAAGGCTCATCCCAACCTTGAGCAGTTATGTCTCTAGTCGCCGCCATCCAATATGAATCGGCGGTAGAGGCGATCATCCGTAAATGGATAAGCATGAAGTGGTTATTATATCGCACAATTCCCTGAACTTTCGCAGGTGCCGTAAGTCTAGGCCCTCCTCTTATGGGTAATATTGATATGCATAGTTCAGCTGTCTGCGATCGTGGACCAGGAGGTGTTGACAAGAAGATCCACATCATATTCATCGCTGTCGCAGCTGGAAATAAGTCATTTGGAGCTGACATCCAATGTTCGTACGGGGCTGGCCCAGCCAAGTGGCCGTGAATCCTGGCGTATGTCTCAAGGAACATCTCCTTGCTGTTAGAAAACGCAGTAACATATGCATTTTCACTCGCCCGCAACTCAGTGCTCATTGAGAACCTAGCGATTGACCACTTTTCCTCATCCCGTAACTCCGCTCGCCACGCATCTGAACCCACAGTTGCCATCAGCTTCCACATCCGTCCATCCAATGACGTATGGCAGAATGAAATGTGGCAAAGCGTCCTCGAACGGGAACGGATCTTGACGCATCCGGTTGATACCTGCGAATCATATTATCTTAAGTTATAAACAACAATATATAGTCATTATTAAAACCAAACAAGTGCTATAAATATACGCAAACCTGTTGACCCCATCCCAACTGATGAAGAACTGGTTCCCTTTTTCCTCGAATTTAATTGCCGTCTTGCTACCCCGCCCCGATGATCGTCCGTTTAAACGCACCGGGATTGCGTCGCGTTGATTTTGAAGTCTTGATCTGCTGGCCATGGGGGCTTGTCTCAGGATCGTGAATATACTCACCGGGATTCAACTTTCCATTGAGGACACATTTACGTGTCATAACCGCCTGGTCACTCTCCGAACTCGTTAGCCGTTCCTCAAATTGTTCTAAGTCCTGCACAGTGGAACATCATTTGAGCATGCAGTTTCACCATCGCCAATCACTGTCAGTTGTCTCCAAAACATATTTATCCGTGTCAGCGGAATTGGCTCTCCAGATGCGTAAACTTCCACCATAGAACACGCGCACGGGAGGAGGTGGGTTCTCGACACCAGGTGATCGCATAAGTAACATTCTCCTTCATACCTCATCGCCAGCATATTATTGAGCTCATACGACATAAGGTCCAATGCGTGATGAGATACTCTTCCGAGCAAATTCTTAAAGAAATGAGATGGACCTAATTGCCTGTGCGTGCTCCTTGACAGTTCAAGCTCCCTCTTAATCTCCGTATGTTGATTCTTCAAGTGATAGTGAATCTTCGCAAACACATGATCGAAGGTGCCTCTGGAACTTCCGATATAATATTTTAGTGATGAATGCTGGCTCTCAACTCTTGAAGTGGTTGTGTTCCCCATATGAGGTACATTATCGGTCCAAGCACAAACAAATTTTTCTTTATGACTCAGCCACGTCCCCGTAAGATAATCAACTATCGGTTTGTTTTGCCCGATCCATGCGTTAACAACCTCTTTCCACTTGACCTTGAAATCTCCAACAGTCTTCGCATGTACAATGCCGTTCCAGAAATGATGTCTGAAATGAAGCCCGAGTCCGAGCTTCTTGCCCCAGTAAGGACGTTTACTTTGTTCTCCATATCATTCGCAATATGCCACACGCACAAAAGTTGATGCACATTTGGGTAAACCCTGGCAACAGCCCCCAACAAAGCATCCTGCTTGTCCGTCACAAACACGGATGGAATTACATCGGTACCCAACAATTCATACACTCTCCACATTAGCCACTCATATGATTCCAACTTCTCGTCCCGCATGAACGAGTAAGCAATCTGGAAGTTGCGGTTTGTCGGTGTCATGCCTACGAGCTCACATAAAGGCCACTTTGCCTTGTTAGTCTTGTACGTTGTGTCAATGAGAATGACATTTGGGTACGTACGTAGCAACTTCAACGAGTAAGGATGACATAAAAAAACCTGACGAAGCTCGCCATCGTCATCATAATCGACAAAAGAGACGTACCCGCCGAGTTTCGCCATGTGCAAGCATTGTCCCGCAGCCGTCCTACCATCCAATTCCTCAGTGCGCATCTTTGCCCGCTCGTTGTATACTTGCTTCACGTTTATCGTAGAGGCGGGGAACCTAATCTTCAACGACGTTTGTATCGTCGCCGGTGTGCACCCCGTGTTGGTCATATCCCGGACATGTTCTTTCATTTCGCAGGTTAATGGATGTTCAGGACGATGCCCTTCCTCGCATACGATGAAGGCATGATTGTGTTTCCGGTCACCGTCGCACACTCTAACTCGCCATTCCGCTTCGTTGCGAGTCCACGCAACAATGGCGAATTTACATTGGCACGCCGTTGGACGCATTCACGAGCCGCATCATCTAGATCGCTCAATTTGCCACGATACTTTCCGCACCTCCAACACTTCAAATAACACCTTAACGGACTATCGACATCTTTCTCTTGTACGGCCCGCATAAACCTAAAACCGATTGCAGCTACTCCATTGGCCCATTCTTGCAATGCTTCAATACTCGAAAACATTTTGCGTTACAAAATGGGAGGAGTAATCAACGCCCCGCCAAAGTCCTCCAAAAACCTTCAAACAATAAAAACAATTATTAATATACTAATAATAACTGGGATACTAATTCGTAATAATAATGTTAGTAGCTTCAACATTAATAAATAACATACAATTCTAATATTAATTATCATAATAATAATATTATAAAAAAATAAAAATTGTAACATAATTAACATAATAATAACAATTAACAACATTATTTACCATAATAATATTATTTTAAATAAATAAATAATAATTTTAACAACATTTACTAATATTGTTAATAATATCAACAACACTTATAAACAACTTGTATTAATAATATTAATTAACATAATTTTAACATAATTAACATAATAATTATAATTAATAACATTAATTATATTAATAAAAATTTTATTTAAATAACAATATTAACAATAATAATTAGCATAATTAACATAATATAATAATAATAACAACACTTCTAAACAACTTATTTAATTTTAACATAATTAACATAAATAAATAAATAATATTTTTTACATAAACAATAATATTAACATTTTATAAAAATTTAAAAAAAAATAAAACCCAAATTTTTTCCGGAAAAAACCTCGGTGCCGCGCCCAGATCCCGGCGGAGCCGCGGCCCTGCCGTGCGGATCGTCGGCGGCTACGCCGCTGGTACGCACGTTTCGCAGCTGCAGCGGTCATGCCGGATCCGGCGCACCGTATTTTTTCGGAAAAAGTTTTCGTCTCAATTTTTTTTTAGAATTTAAATTTACAAACTAACCTCTTGTTCTTCATTTGAATTACCACCTTCTATTGACATTTTAGGTTAAATTTCAAAAACAAATCAAAATTTTAGAGAGAGAATTTGAGAGGAGAGTGAGAGGATGTGAGTTAGAGAGAAGGTGGTTGAAATATATTAAGGGTAAAAACGTCTTTTGGGGGGGGGGGCGACATTAGTAAAAAGGGGGGCGGCGTTAAGCAATACCCTAAAATTATTGGAAAAGATTGTACTTTCATTATTCATACATTGAAACGTGTGTGTGCACGCGTATGTGTGTGTGTATATATATATATATATATATAGGGAAATTGGATTCTAATAATCCCTACTTTTACGAATTGTATAGCAATAATCCCTACTTTCATTTTGTATTCTAGTAGTCCAAAAAAAATTAAAATTGTATTCGGTGGGGCCACGAGTCAAGTGGTGGTGACTTCATCGACGTTTCTTGTGATGTAAGAGCATGTTTAACTAAGAAATCATTATTTTAGTTGTATTCTAGTGGTCCCATTTAAATTGTTATTGTATTTTAGTAGTCTCATTAAGATATTTATTGTATTTTGGTGGTCTTATTTCATTGTTGATTATATTATAGTGGTCCGAATTCTTGCTCAAATACACTCTCACCGGTACACGTCAGCAAACCATCGAGTCACTACCATTTGACTCGGCGGCGTCCCACCAGAATACAATTTTAATTCTTTTGGACCACCAAAATACAAAACGAAAGTAGAAATTATTGCTATACAATTCGTAAAAGTAAGGATTATTAGAATCCAATTTCCATATATATATATATATATATATATATATATATATAAGGCTAATATGGTAATTTATTTCGCTAAAAAGTTAAACTTCAAAAAACCAATTCCAAAAAGCTACTTCAAGTAGCATTTCAAAAAATGGCTTTTTGAGGGCAAAAAGTTAATCCAAAAAGTTATCTACCAAACACCCAATAATAACTTTTTGATTAGTCAAAATGTCAAAATCCATCAAAAAGTCATTTTTGAGCAAAAAGCTATTGAAAAAGCCAGTTCCCAAATGCCCCCATAAATTTTCTCATTTTTTTTTAAAGGAGTTAAATGGGCTAAAAGGCTAGCCTAGGTTCTCTATAGATGGAGGCCATTCTCTTTCATTTTTTGGGAGTTGGAAAAACATTGAAAGAAGACTCAAAAGCTCTCACGCTCTCTCTCTCTCTATCTCAGACAATAAACGCAACAAAGTTTAGGCTCGTGTCATTCATTTGTGAGAGATCAAACCGCTTCTCTTGATGGGGATCAAGTCTCTACGACCCTCGTTCAAGACCACATTCATCCAATAATATTTCACTCAAGACTATATTCATCCAAGATCGTATTCGTCTAAAACCATACTCATTCAAGACTCGTTCAAGTTCATTCAAGAAGATTGAATCGGAGGAGTTACATTTTCATTTTGTAACAAATACATAGAGATTGTACCCAAAATCCTTTGAAATTAATACAATTATATTTGTTCACTATTTTCTTGTGTTAATTTATTTTAAACACAGAAATTTGTGTTTACACTATTCAAACTTATCCAAACCTTATATAATTTCCCAAAAAAAATCATATCTAAAAACACAATTTCCCAAAAAACCATCATAACTTATCAACACTTATTCAAACCAATCCAATTCTCAATTCATCCAAACCTAATTTTAACAAATCCAAAGAACAAGATCTAAATAGAAATCATTATTTAAACAACAAAATTTATTGATGATTATTAAAATCAAAATGACCATATCATGGAGTAACAAATAACAAACTACGGAGTATTTCTTTTTTTGACTAAATAACAAACTATTTCTAGTTTCAAAGATTTTTATCAGGAAATTCCACTTAATTCGATCATAAGACTTTTCCATATCAAATTTTAAAATTATCTAAAGTTTAGGCCCTGTTTTTTTCTACGGTTGGCAAACTGCGGTGCCACAGTCTACCGCAATTTGCTACAACCCACCACAAAATATCATTCTACCACAATTCAACACAACCCACCACAAATTACTTTTCACAATTACTAATACAATATATATATATATATATATATATATATATATATATATATATATATATATATACACAAAACTCACCACAACATACTAATAACCTGTCATAATTACACCACAACTCGCCACAATTTTCACCACACCATACTGCGCCATACCGCAGAATACCGCGTAAAAGAACATGACTTTAGTAGTTTTGATTGACTAAATTTGTGCAGAATACCGCTCTAAATAATCCTCCTGTTGCCGGATACCTATCTGTGGCACTCTTCAAATCATAACTGAAACAGTTGTCACTGGGAACTAACCGACGCAAAGGTCTAAGTTGATCAAGGACCAAAACACTTTGAAAAGGATTGATCATGCTATTCAACATCGGTCTAACATTGTTGACTAAAATGTTTGTAATAATATTGTGGAGGTATTACACAGACTTATTGGTCTAAAGTCTAAACTAACTCAAGAGGGTAGGGTCTTTCACTTCACGAATGAGAGCAATAAATGTATGGTTTACTTATTTAAAAAATTTGTCATTAGAGAATAACTCCGTGACAACGTTCGAAATTTATGGTCCAATAAGATCAAGTATGCCTGGTGCTTTGGCGGGATCCATGTGAGGAATTACTAATTTGATTTCTTCATCTGTACCCTTAGCAAGGAGTTGTTTACTTGAATGAGAAGTGACATTTGAAGAGGGTTGGGAACATCCTAAGTTCTTTTAAACCTTGAAATAAGTTCCTCAATGGAACAATTTTGGGGTTGTCAAACTTAATATGCTTAGCAATGGTATTGAACTATCTATTTACTTAGGGTTTGTAAAATTTATTTGAAAAAAAAGTTGTGTAAAAGTTAGATTTTGGTAACTTTTGGTAATTTTTGGTAATTTTTGATAGATTTTTGTAACTTTTGGTAACTTTTGGCAAATTTGCGTTAATATATCAAAATTAGTTTTTTTTAATTTTCTAACTTTGATAATTTTTGGTAATTTTTGATAATTTTTGATAACTTTAGACAAAAACTAATAAATTTTGATAAAATGAATTTATCCATAAATTAAACAGGGCCTTATATAGGCCCATTGACATGGGCCTTGGCAACACGCCTGTGGTGAGTGGGTCCACAAAATTTCAAACAGCAAGTAGGTCAGTAAAATAGCTTCCTAAGTTCCTAGTGATTTGTCCAAACCTCCAACACCCACTTTCATTAGCTATATATTAACATAAAGCATGTTTCTCATGTATTTGCTTTGGCCTAATTTTTAAGAATGTTTTTAAAGTTAAGAAATACTCCTACAATTAGGCCTCTAAATCATAAAATGTTTTTCAGAAATAATTTGTCTATAAAACAACCCTAAAGACAGAAGTTATAAATTGTCGATTCTACTTCCCAATAACCAGACAATGCTCAATTTTAGAGATTTTTGAACGATAAGTTTCCATTTTGAAGTAATATTTACTTTTATTTTCTTCTATGATGTCAAATATATTTTTTATTATCTAATTGATATAAATATGACATTTAAGTATTGGTGTATAAATACTTTTAAAAAAATTTAAAACTATATTTAAATGATCATATATGTAATTATAATTTAAATAAGACAAGGTATATAAAAATAACTAAAAGTAAAATATACATGAATCATATGATAGTTTTGAAAAGTTAGGTTGAATAATTAAATTAAAATTTAATAAAAGTACTTATTTCACTACCATATCGGGTTAAACCTAACTATCCTAACTTATGTTAATCTAACACGATTCCTAAAAAAAAAAATCATTCACTCTAAAAACACAATTCCCCAAAAAAACGTCTTAACTTATCCTAACTTAATTATCATAACTTGAAAATAAATCATCAAAAAAAATGGTTTGAGAATACAAAAGCTTGGAGTACAAATAATTATAAGGTTTGTACGTATCACGTGTGTTGGGGGTGTCCCGACAATATTCGATATACTTAGAGTTTAAGCCAACCCGAATCTCACCTTAAACCAAGAGAATCATGAAGTTTGAGAGGGACCTGTTCCGGGGACAGCATTCTGGTACGGGAATATGAATTTTGTTTTAGTTCCCTTACTTAATTAGTTGAAACTGCTCAATCGAGCCGTAAGCCAAGGAAGGGTTTAAGCAACTCTTATCCGAAGGGTTCAAGACGGAGATTCGGCGCAACGTCTGACCTTCTTTTTCTAGCAACAAGGGAGGGTGCCCATTATAGGTACACATCTACTGGTGGGGTACGAACTCTAAACTAAGATCTATTCATAGTTTGTCATCCCCCCACGGCGCGACTTCTTGCTTTTCATGAATGTGTCTCCCCCTCTGCATGTGATGACTATATGTTTTGCTAGAGACCTCCATATTCGGTAATGAAGTATGTTCAATTACAACTATATTATTTGATCCTATTGGGTCACACAAGTTAGTGTCCATGAGCAATGTATGTAACCCAAAATAACATCGTATTATGATTGGAAGTGTTGAAAGTTGATTTCTTGGAGAAATCAACACAACACGAGTCGTGTTAGGCTAACACGGACCGTGTTGTTGGAAATCGACTTAAAACGTGGCTTGGATCTCAACACGGACCGTGTTACTTGTAATAGGAACTATGTTGGGCGCCAGATGTCGTTTTATGGAAAGTCGATTACAAGGGTTTTTGTTAACCCCTTTCTAACCCACCCAACACTATAAATAGGGAGTTTGTTGGAGATATTTATCATTATCTGTTTAAGACTTATAGAGGGATATCAATGTGACTTCTTGAAATTATATATGTTTAGAAAATATATCCCCTAAAACCTAACAATGTGAACTACAAAAATTGGGAAATAAAAATGAGAATGGAAGTTTCCAGTTTGGAGTACAATTCCAACAATTATAAGGTTTGTATCGAGTAAGGAGTTAATTATTCATGTTAAGTATTCATAGTGAATATTAAATACCATTATGTTGTCTATACTTAATGATTATTACCTATACAATTTACTTCATTTTATTAAAATATTCATCAAACTAATCTCAACTCTACTCTGAATTACCACATAAAATATGAGACAAATAAAAATTCATAAATTCATTTATATTTTCATTACCTTGATGGCTTTCTATCCTAATTAAGACTTTGTTTTTTTTTTTACTTGGCATGATTATCTATAATAATATAAAAGTAATATATTCGAAATTTGAAATACTCAACCTAGAGTGATTGTAGGGTTATCGGCCAATCGGATTAAAGGAAAAAAATCGATTTAAAAATACAATAAAAAATTTCTGCCCATGAAATAATAATAAAAAAATCGATTTAAAAAAAATAATAAACAAGAAGTCTAATCAAATTAATAGTCTATCTTATCTAATTAGAAGTCTACTTCCCACACCAATTAGGACTCTAACTCTCGGCCAAATCTAATTAGGACTCTACCTCCCGACCTAATATATAAACATTGAAATATCTTTCATTCTCTTCCAATTTGTCAACTATTAACATTTGAAGCAACCATTGAATTCTCTGTAAACCTGCAAATACAAACAAGTTAGTTTTCGAAAAGTATTATTACCTCGGCTCCACCATATAGTTTGTTTGTTTTTTTTTTCAAATCAAATACTGTTTCCTATTTTTTCTCTATCTCTTTCCTCTCTCTCCCTGAACTTCACCCTGATTTCGTTCTTGCTTCCCTTTTTCTATCTTTCTCTCTCTCTCTCTCAAACCAAGAGCAGTATGTATATCAATTTCTCTTTGATTTTAGCAAATTACTACTTGAGACATGACACTTTCAGGGTTTTTATTGAATGTCGGCGCTTCCGAAACCTATCAACAAACCAAGAGCAGTATGCATATAGAACTTTATATATATTGCAACCAAATTTCTGTATATAGGAGAGATATTGCTTGCCTTTGTTTCCATTTTCTTCCTGGAGGAATTTTTACGTCAGGCCTGGAGAATATGCCTTAGATATTGATGCTACCTAATATTTGTTGCTCTCTGTTTCATCATATTGAACAATTGTGTACCCGTAAAATATTTGTTAATTTGTTGTAATTATTCTTTGGACTGTTTAAAATACACTTACAACAAGACTATGCATATCTCTCAAATTAAATTTCGTTAAGTTTTTAGGGTTGGGTTGATTGATTGATATTTTTCCAATAATTTGCGGGGTTTTATGTGATGTATTGTTATACAAGGTGTTGGTCACCTATACAGCCATATGCCTGTGTAAGAGTGAAATGTCGTTTTGCCATCATATCTAAATCCTAACTCTTTTGTCTTAGTTTATATTTGGACAAGTTGTAAATAATTTACCTTCTATTAATAATATGTTAATGTCAATCCGAGTAGGTTCTCCTGGTGTACGAGTGGCACTAAAGGTGAAACATCAAGGCTACATTGTTGGAATTTAAGAAGCTCGCAATAGGAGAAAATTTGATGGACGTTAGTTGTGTATAATGGAGATTGTTCATAGAATTAAGAGGAATATTTTTTTACTAACACAGTACATGCATTAAGGAATTCATTCAAGCATCATATGTGTATAGATAATATTTTGCATGGATCATATGTGGTTATGTAGGAGATTTGATATTGGTGTATAGAGTTCAGTGAATTTTGCCCTTTCATTTACATCATGGTAATAAAGGTCGTTGTTATTTCATTTTCGACTTATACGATATTGTTTATGAATAAAGTAATGTCATATGTTTCTATCCAATGAAGTAGTAGGCAACGAACGATTTCTAAATTATGGGTAATTAATTGTAATTTGTCTCTTTAAATTGCAAGATGTATGGGTATTTTATTTATTTTATACTATTTAAAATTTTAAATATCCCGTGCATCGCACGGGTTAAAGACAAGTTCTTATTTAACCTAACTTTATTTTATTTTGTCATCCAAAAGAATATGACTATACTTTTAGATAATGTATATTTAAAATTATTTATTTTACTCAACAAATTTATTTAAAATTAAAAAAATAAATAAATGATGTGACATTTATCCACATCTACTTACCTAACTTTCATTTCCTTACCTTTCCTAACCTAAACTTACTTGATCCTATCTCTCTAAAGAATAACCTGTAAGTCTCTATTCTTTTCAGATGTTAGTTTTAAATTTAAAGTTACTAATTTTTATTTACTTGTTCTAAAACTACATTACCAAACTCTCATAATATATACTCTCTCCTTCCTATATTATTTGTCACTTTAACTAACGTTTTTTCTCATAATATCTGTCACCTTACAATTCCAATGTAACTAGTCCAATTGGTGTACCTATGAGATAGAGACTTCGTTTGGATGACCCGAACTTACCATTGTAAAAAAAAAAAACACACTTTTTTCTTCAATTTTTTTAATCACCATTTTTCTTTTTTATTCAAGAATGCAAATTAATGTAAATTGGAAGTTTTCTTGGTTTTGAATTGTGTCTTAATTGACAAATAATTTGAGAAGGAGGGAGTAATATATTTAGCAAATGATTTGACTGATGCGATTTACTTTACTCGTACTAATTAATTTAAAAATTTATATATTTAATAATTGATGTGATTTATGTGATTTATCTTACTATAACTTCTACAATCTTATTAAGGGTCTGTTCTTTTATGCGGTAACTTGCGTTGCGGTACCACATCACATCCCACTACTCAATATTCTGCCACAATTCACCACACTCCACCACACTTTACCACAATCATTACCAAAATATCTTTTTACTTTTCTCTTTCCTTACTTTTCTCTTCTACTTTTTACATTTTCTCTCATCACCTACCCCACCTACCATTACTCCACCACAACTAACCATAACACACCACACTTCACCACACTTTTTCAAATTCCACCATACCGCAACGCACCGCACCATATAAAAGAACAAATCGTTTCTTTAACTACTTACCTATTTATCTATTTATCCCCTTTTTCAACTTCCCTTACTTATTTACCTACTTGCTTACACTCTAAAGTCTAAACTAATATTCCATCCATTCCATATTAATTGTCCCAATGTCTTTCTTTAACTAAAAATTTCTCATAGTATATTTTATTTAAAACTTACAACATTACATTCTTATGATTTATATTTCCATTGACAAATCTAATGATAATACTTTCTTATGTTATAACATTATATATGTTGGAAAACTAATAATGTCATGAGATAAAGTAATATAAAATGGAGAGAGTACCAAATTAACCAAACTGACTCTAGATAAATTATTTACCCCATCTAATTAAAGGTACTTTGAAGAGTATTTGTAACAATTTGTAACTTTTTAAAACTCATTTTCTAAGTTCTTTGATTTTGATGAATTAATCGTGGACTTAACGGTGACAGACAATATGTCCATAATTTTGATAGTTGAAAAAAATTTCAACTTAAATTCTATTAGACTAATAAGGTCATGTTCTTTTGTGCGGCAAACTGGGTGCAGTAAATGTTATGGTAATGACAATTGACAATGTTGTGAAAAATGTGATATGATATGGTAAGATGTGATAAAATTTGTGGTAAGAATTATTGATGTAGTAGGTGAGAAGATCAGAGCAAATGTGAAAAGTAGAGGAAAAAATGAGGAAAAAGAAAAGTAAGGGCAGAGAATGTTATGATTGTCGTGGTAAAGTGTGGAATAATATAGTATGGTATGATTGAAAGGATTGTGACAATTGTGAAAAAAATATGACAGGTGTGATGTGAAACCGCACAAAAGAACAGGGCTTAAGTAGCGAATGATTCCTAAATTTTGGGCTAATTGGAACTAATGTTTCTATTATACTCCCTCCGTTTTTATTTAAGTGTCACCTAAGTAATTGTGTCAAAAACTTTGACCGTTGATATCTTAATTTGTACAATGATTCACTAAACAAAATTGATGTCATTAGATTCATAATAAAAAATACTATTGAAAAAGTATAATATCGTATTTTTTTATAAAAATATTATGTGAGAAATTATTGATTGAATATAGATCTAAAAAAAGTGAATGACAGATAAAAAAATCGGATGGAGTAAAATTTAGATATCAAATTGCTACATCTGACTTTTCACATTCTACCGAGGTAGAATTTTGGAGTATTGATTTGCCCCTTAATTTATTTGATACTATGACAAACAAGAAATATACAAAGTAATATCTCCATCCCATTATCTTTATCAATTTAACTAACTTGGGAAAAACAAAACATATTGAAATTGATGTGAAAAGTTTAAAATTCACCCAGATCATCCCTATATTAATTTTGAACAATAGTTGTTGAAAATGTAAAAGCTAATAAACAGTTTATTAATTAAAGCTTAAAAATAAAAAATTACAATTATTGAAATTGTAAATGTGACAAATTAATTGAGACAATGAAATTAGTTACAATAGCAAATATTTTAAAACATAGCCATTAACTTTTAAATCAATAGATTGACATTTTTTTGGGAGGATTTCGCGCATAATTTCATTCCTAGTATTCCTACATTCGCCAATAATTTTCTTCTTCAAGTTGAAACATTTCCATATTTGTAGAATCTCAATTCACAAAATCACTGTTATATTCAAATCACCACTACCAACTATTGAAAATAAAATAAAATTACTCGTGAAAAATGAAAATGTTCATGCACCTTGAAATTTGATTATTTCTGCAACCCAGTTGGCAGCCAAAATCCCTGTATTTTTATAAAACTATCAAAAGACAAGACTGACTACTGTAGGCTGTAGGCTGTAGGCAGTATCAAATCAAAAGTACTGACTGAGTGGCCGCCGATTCAATTCGTTAAAGAGCGAGCGATTTTCACTTCACCTGGATTAGGATGGCTCAAGCTATCGCCTTCAAACCTCCGACCCCCTTCTTTCTCCAACAAAACCGTTTCGAAACCCCGTTTCGTGTTCTTGTCTTGCAGCCCTCTTCACGCAGATTCTCTCCCAAACTCTCTTCTGTACCAAGGGCGTCCATTGCTACCGCTCAATCAGCCCTTGGAATCTCGGAAACATTCGATAAGTTGAGGCAGCAGAAGAAGGTGATTGCTAACTATCGATGTTTTTCTCTGTTGAAATGTGGATTTTGTCAAGTTTTCTGCGTGGGTTTTGGAATTCGCAAGTTGGGTATGTGGTTGTTTGACTGGTTTTCCAATTGGGTATTTTTGGTTTGGTTATTTCTGGATGAATTCGTGGGTTTCTGGTTTGAGACTCTTATCAATTGAGTATGTGTGTGAAGCTATGAATGTTTGAGTGTTTATCCAATGGGTTTCTTTGGTTTTGTCCAAGTGATACCCTTTTTTTCCCTTGATGTTTGAAATGTATGTTTATTTTGATGAAGTGGGTTTCTGTAGAATGATGAATATTTGATCATGGGAACACTGTGTTGGTTTTGAGACGAAGATGACTGAAATTGAGGGTGCCAAGGAATGAGGAAAGAATGGAAAATAAGTTAAAAGTGAGGCAGTCCAATGGGAAGTAAGATTATAAGAATGTAGAATAAAATAAGTTGTAAGGGAGAGGACCCATGAATCCTGAGGAGTTCTTTTCAGTTTTCATCCAAATGCAACATTATAGAATTCATGGTCAATTACTGCAAAATGAAGGCGGAAACCTCAATTTGGATCCAGGAACATATGGCTGCCAATGAAACTTCATCTATTAGGTTGTGAGTGCAGCTTGATTTCTTGGTCGCTAGGTTCTTAGGCTTTGTTCTTTTAGTGGGTTATTACCTAGTTCACCTAACCTAACCCAAAATTATCCATTTCGTTCAATATTTTAAACTCTCAACTTTTCGACTTTTATCTAAAACTTGCCCACCCTTCTCTGAAGAACAGACTTTAGTGTAGGGACTTGCTCATAAACTAACACCTAAACAATCGTCTCTCTGGAGAGTACAAACATCAGATGTGTTTTCTGTGAAGTTCCCTCAGCGCGCTGGACTTGCATGGTTTTCTAAGGTTGCAAGCATGGAAATCGATATATTATTTGCGTTTCTCCAAATTCTTTAATCTGAAGAATGTACATGTATTGCCAGGTTGCATTTATCCCTTACATCACAGCTGGTGATCCTGATCTGTCTACTACAGCAGAAGCATTGAAAGTACTTGACTCTTGTGGTTCAGATATAATAGAATTGGGTGTCCCATACTCTGATCCTCTAGCAGATGGCCCTGTGATCCAGGTGTGTTTTTCAGCAATCTATCCTGAGTGTTTTATAAGAAATTGCCTGCTAAATTTAACATTTTTCTTTCTAGGCCGCTGCAACACGTGCTTTGGCACGGGGCACCAATTATGATGCTATCATCTCCATGCTAGGAAATGTGAGGTCCTTTCTCTCTTCATTTCAATTGTTTGTTGTAGGAGCTTGTGAATGTCATTTTAAGCATTTCTAACATAAACCATTTTCCTGTTAAGCAGGTAGTGCCACAGCTCTCTTGTCCAATTGCACTGTTTACGTATTACAACCCGATACTTAAGCGTGGTATTCCAAAGTTTATGTCCACTATAAAGGACGTTGGTGTTCGTGGTATGTATTTTCAGTTTCAATTTCTTTACCTTGATGATTTAAAATTAAAACAGTATGCTGAAAAAGCACAAATATGTGGTGAACCTACAGCAATTCTGTCTATATTGGCTACAGTTTATACTTTACTATGAACTCCAGAGTAAAGGTTCCACATGGAATGCATTCTTTTTCGGGTTTAAGACTAATGTAAAGAAGATATCGTCGTTGAATGCTGATGTCTTATCAATTTTGGTCTGTTATGTTCAACTTTTGATTAGTACCTAGCATCATTCAACACCATTAAACACCCTTTATTCAACATCATTGAGTACCATTCATCGCTGGTGATGACCGTATATGGAGCGTTTGGTTGATAAATTTCCCTG
The DNA here is from genome assembly GCA_029582165.1 of Portulaca oleracea. Taxonomy (NCBI): domain Eukaryota; kingdom Viridiplantae; phylum Streptophyta; class Magnoliopsida; order Caryophyllales; family Portulacaceae; genus Portulaca; species Portulaca oleracea. The sequence goes on along the minus strand of CM055869.1, from coordinate 13,337,864 downwards.
TATTTGGTTTTAACTTGTGTTTAATGGTTGGGAAACTTTTATTTGGGGCCCATTGTTTCTCACTTTCACACACAAACTCAGGAGGATTTTCCCAAGAAAAGGCTTCCTTGGGCTTACTGAACAGACTGTTACTTCCTTTCAGCTCCATTAAGCTTCCAAACCCCCAATATGGGTTTGGATTCTGGTTGTCACGTTTAATATATGGCCTAGAAATTACATTATAATGTGAGTAGAAAGTCAATATATGCAACTTTTATTTTTATTTTAATTTGTAAGATCCTGATAAACTGATGTTTCTTATAACTACCTTCCAGGTTTAGTGGTCCCTGATGTACCTTTGGAGGAGTCTGAAAATGTGAGAAACGAAGCTGTGAAGTATGGAATTGAAGTGGTAAGCTTCTTCATCTGATACACTTTTAATCTTATGGGGAAGAAACATTTTAGAGGTCTCTTGCTGGATACTTAACAAGCTAAGAGATAACTGCAGCACAAATGCAACATTATTTATTTACTGAACTACTTTTCACTTGAGATGTCATGTCATCCCATTTGTTGTGTTATGTGGCATAGGTACTGCTCACAACACCAACTACCCCCAGGGATAGAATGAAGGCAATTGTGAAAGCATCAGAAGGGTTTGTCTACCTTGTAAGATTTCTCACTGCTTGCTGTCTTGAATTTTATATAATCTCGTATTCAGATCCCAAGGGATCGCAATCGTGTTTGTTAGTGGACTATGTTACTCCGACTCTTCATCTTCCCTGGTTTATCCTTGGACTCTCAATGCTGGGACAACTGTATGAAACTCGACACTTCAAATTGCAAGGAAAATCTGCAAAATGTCTTAGAAATATCTACATCCAACACTCGTACATGTGTCTGAGTAACATTGCTAGTGTCATGTTCTTTCTGAATTGGTATTGGTCTGATCTTTTTGACTGTTCTTTTCCCTTTTTTTTCTTTTGTGGAGAGCTTGATGCCTTGCATATCTTATGACAAATATCTTCAGTTTAAGCTGATCTGCTTAAGAAGATTACCACAGAAGCAAACATCATAATAAGATTTAGGTAGACCCCATAGTTGAATGAAATTTTGTTTTCGGTTATTTGTTTCATGCCTGAGATTTAATTTTGGGATGTGGGCTGGAAAATGAAGTGGCTGCTTCACCTCTGTGCATATCTCTCTTTGTAGTAGAACAGTGCTTTGCTAGCTAATATTTTGAAACCCATCGGTTGCTGCTTATTATGCTGAGAAGCTGGTTCATGGAACAGGTTAGTTCCGTTGGAGTCACAGGTGCTCGCGCAGCTGTTAGTGGACGAGTTGAAGAACTTCTTAAAGAAATAAAAGAGGTCTGTTCTTTTTTTTATATTTTTTTTATGGGTTTTGTTGTTCAAAATATTGTGCAACTACAAACAACCCCCCCAACACACACACAAAATCAAAAAGAAAAAACAACCCACCCCCCACTCAGCCTGTCTAATTTGTGGGTAAATTATTGGTAGGGAAATATTGGACAGGAAAAGATTCACTCTTTATTGACGATTTACCAATGTTTATTAAAACTTGCCCAAATTGACCATAACTTAGTCTTACCACAAGTTACAAAAACTTAACTTTTACCTTACCCATGAATTGGACAGGCCGTTAGACTGCATAGTTTGGTTTATCTTACTCTATTATTTTGTGTGATTAGGCAACTGACAAACCTGTGGCAGTTGGGTTTGGAATTTCGAAGCCTGAGCATGTGAAACAAGTGAGTTTTTATTTAAGTGCTTCATTCGCCTATGATGACTCAACATCTTCCGTGAGATAGACTTGAGATGTGCTGATAAATAATGTTGGTGGCTTGCACTAATAAGACACTGCTGTTTTGGATGTTGGTGGCTTTTAGGTGGCTGGATGGGGAGCTGATGGTGTTATAGTTGGGAGTGCCATGGTGAGGTTGTTGGGTGAAGCCAAATCACCCGGAGAAGGCCTCAAGGAACTTGAGAAATTTGCCAAAACCTTGAAGGCTGCTCTTCCTTAACAAAATCCTTCTAGTAGATGACTTCGGTAAACCATTGTTTCGGTTGCTACACACCTGCTCTTGCTCTAGGAAACTTTTTCATTTACAACACATACACAGTGCAGTGGTTTCGTGTACAAGAGATGATGAGTCTATGGATTGTACCATTTTTAGATCTCAAGTGTTGTGTTCATCACAGATTTTGTCGAGTTTTGTTTATGATTACAATTGAAAGCTGAACTTACTGTTGTAGTGATGATTGAGGATTCCATTTTAAGATATGAGACTGATGGGAGAAAAGAAAAAGAAAAAGAAAAACCACATTCTCTGAAGTCGGTTCATCATTGCCTTAATAATCTGTGCTTGTGTTCAAACTGATAATATGCCTTGAGGCTAGTTCTCGAGCATATCTATACGGCCATGCCTTGCATCAGTGAAATTGTACCTGAAGGAGACGAGGAATATGCTGTTGCCATGGATAGAAGCAAAAAACATGTATACATGATTGTCTGTTATGGACGGTAATTTTTGTGTTAAATCAGTTAAATATCATACCTGTATGTGTTAATTTTCAATTAAATGTACCACCTTTTAAAAAAGAATTGAAAAAGAAAACTATGAACCCAGTGTTTTAAAAAAATTATAAAACATGAGCCCCGTGCTTGGAATGACTATTTAGAATCAAAGGCCTAATGTCATGGTTCATGGATGGTGTCTGGTGTCTCTGATGTTCTTTGTTGGACTTCTTTGAATTGAGTTTTTGAAAATTTGAAATGTTGGGTGTTTTAAAAGAATTGAGGAGCTTGAATAGAGCTTTGGCCTCGCCTTCTTCTATTCAAATCCATTCCTGTCCTACTAAAATCAATGCTCAAAAAGATGTTATTGTTGGAAATTGTATTGATGAGAACAAATTTTTTTCCCTATTCATTGATAATCTACCCAACAATATGAGGAATTTCGACCTTAAAAGCTTGTTCGGTAATTTTGGCTGTGGTGTTGGTTCATATGCCTCCTCAAAAGTCGGTAGAATTGAGAAGAAGTTTGGTTTCATAAGGTTTACAAGTGTAGACGAAGGGAGGAAATCAATTGAAGGAATGAATCAACGGGATGTCGGGTATAGAAGGTTGTTTGTCTATTGGGCCAAGTTCCATAAAAAATAACCCGTTAGTCAACTAGCTAGAGCGAAATCTATTTGGAAATGGGTCCCCAAAAAAGGTCTACAATGGTGGAGTGTAAAGTGAGAACGTCGCCCCAGCTAATGTGGACAAGGGTTCAGTTGTAGGTAACTCGCTCGAGGTTTTCCCTAGCGAGGGTTCAAATTCTCAAAACCATCACAAATCCAACTGGCGTCCCTAGGGCTTGTTCTATGGTTATGAGCAAGTTGTCTTACAAAGATATTCTTTTGAGAGGTTCCTAATTTAGAGGCGAAGAGGATAATGGTAAGGTAACCTCTTCTGATAGTGATTCTACTATTAGTGATTTGCTTGGCCACTTTGCTATTGATTTAGGTTCAGACTCGCCTCTTATTGTTGGGGATTGTGTTCATGAGCCTTGAAAAGCCAAAGCTAGATAGAAGAGAAATCAGAACAAATGTGGAAATTCAAATGACTTTTAGTTAGACAAACAACTTGCAGAGCCTGTTCTTCTAGGAGCTCGGGCCACAATAATGTGAAGAAAAGGTGCATTAAAAATCACAAGTCCAACATGAAGGTAGGATATGGATGAACAAATACAATCTAGAGGAAGTTGTAGAAAGCTCTCTGCTTCTCTCAATAGATTGGATGAAGAAGCATGTAAAACAACAAAGATTAGATGAGATTTGGACTTTATTTTTTATGTGAAGAGACCGCGGCAAAGATTTTGGAACACCAATGGTCGGAATTTGGAAGAAAGGAAAACAAAAGGGAAATTATTCATGAACAGCTGTTTTAGTTGGTGTACTTGTGCTTTGATCATCTTTAATACATTTGTGTTAGCTATTGAGCTGTTATTTGTGTAGTTTTTCCTCTTTAACGTGATTTAGACTTTAAATAATTGAAAAAAATGTGATGGATTTTGGTTATTTTTTTTTTTTTAAATATAATTTGGTCGATTATCCACTTAAAAAGCCATATTTCATGGTAATAGCCACCCTTACGATTGATAGTGCCATAGTGGCATAGGCTCAACTTTCCCTTCAATTCATCAGGCTTTTATCTCAGAAATTCAATTCAATAATCTATTTGACCATCTTCAACCTAAGGTCTATGAGGCTTGAGCAACACAATATCCAGTATTAACAATTTAACATTTTACCATGCTCACCTGAAAATCAACTGAACATAAAAGATATGGTTCGGTAACTGTTTCCAATTCAGTTAATCTCAGTTGAGAGAGGCCAACAAGTATGCTGAAATAAATTACACTCCTTATTGTATGAGCACAGAAACAAACAGTGCTTTGAAGTTTCAGCTCAAAATGAAGACAGCTCCTCGATAAAATTCAAAGAATAAAACATACAGGCACAATAAAACTTGAGCGAACAAATGCTTAGTATCTGCTTGAAGCCACAGATTCGGCAGAGAAAAGGTATTTAACCCGTGAGAGGACTGAGTCATGAGCAGGATCATAGGGATGGTCCTTTGAAGGAATCTCCAAAATTGCCGGAATTGGTTTGTTGTAGCTATCAACCAGAAACCTTATCATGTTTGCAATCTGTAACAGAAACAATTATGATCAACCATAGTTGAAAACGGAGGGAAAAAGGGGTGAAGCGGAAACTAAAACATGTTTCTAAAAACTCTGCAAGCAGATATGTTCGCTGAGGCAAGGTTACCGATATTCAAATCCCTACGTATGTGGGAATCAGGACACAATCTAGGAGTTTTTGTAGAAAGATTGAAAAAAAAAGAACATGAAATCATAATTTCAACCAAGGCCGGTATTGGTACAGCAAGCACATTGTCATGATTCACAAGACAAAGAAGGAACAGAGGGCGAAGGGAACTGTGAGAAGCATTGATACCGCACCACCAGTCTTCATTCAGAAGTTTCACGTAAAAAATGAGCAGTTGAATGAAAACCCAGCTGCAGGAACAAAATAAACGTCTACACCACTTTGATTTTAACCTTTTAGCATGATTGAATTGGGATACTGGAAATCAGGAGCAGAGCCTGACAGACTCTACGTATGCTAGTTTCTTGTATCATGCATGAGACGTAAGCACGAAACAATGGTTTGGAAATTGGAATAGACAAAAAAAAAGGCACAGCTTAAAATTTGAATGATAGAACTGTGACGTCAAAACAGTGAAACTTCCATAATCATGTGGAGAGAGTCAGAATTTCTACCATAAAGACAACTACCATAAGAGTGACTAATGCAGTGACTCAAACAGCAATGAAAAGTTAAGCTGAAACTTAGGTTCAAAATGTTGACTTACGTATTGGCTGATCAGAACAATAGCAATGTCCTCCCTTGTTGTGAAGTCCTTGAATGCATCTTCAATTTGTTTTACGGTTGTTTCTAAACAGGACAAGCAGTGACAGCCAAATAAAGATACAAAATTAGTGTAAAACAAATAGCCAAATGAAACCCTTGTGATCAAATGGACTGCAGGGCTACAGGTTGAAGCACTTACTATTGTCCACAATCAGGTAATTTGTCTTTCTCCTTATATCGACATTACCAACACCAGCAAGCAAAAACCCAGTGATAGTGTCCTACAAAAGAATTTACATGATAAGCGTTGAGATTTTATCCAATTTTCTAGTTAAAGCAAATTACCATACATTACTAAGACCTTAGGCCTCAGCCCTCCACTCAAAAGAAGTTGGCAAATCCAAATGCAATACCCACAAAGTCTTGCATGATAACTATATATATGGCTCAAGATTTTAAAATTGTTCACTACTTACTACTTCATGCAAAAGAGGTAGAAGATATGCAGAGAGACATTTCACTTTAGTCCATTACAAGAAGTTGGAAAATGCAAGAACAAATTAGTAATTTCAGTCGGTTCCTTGACAGTTTTAAAGCAGGGCATCAACTTTTGAATAGGAATGGGAATAAATCAGAATCCAAACCCTTAAACATCTTGGCTAATGTACTGTGTACAATTAGAAGCCATCTTCTAGAAGGTCTAAGGGCATGTATGGCAACCAATGGTTAGCTGAAAGCTGTTTGGATTAGTTGATTGCAGTAAAGTTGTTCGGTAAAGTAGTGTTTGTAGCTACTTCAAAAAGCTTCTTCAAGTAGCTTTCTAAAAGCTAGCTTATTGGATCTAAAAAGCTAATATGAAAAGTTGTTTGTAAAACACCTGAATAAATTGGTTACCAAACAGGCATACGATGAAGAATAAAGTTACAATTTATAAGATAAATCTTACACTCAGCAATCCAAATGCATATTGGCACACAAGATTAAAAGGGGTCATCTGGACTGAATTCTGAGTAAATCATTCACAGCTCTGCCAGAAATTACTCAAGAATATGTACTGTCACCCCAGTTTAAAAAGGGATTCCAGTTATTAGTTTTTCCATTCACTTTTAGCATTGAACCACAAACACTAAGATAATCATAAAATCCTAAAATTAAACAAATCAATCACTTCTGCACTTGTATACACAAATCAGCAAGCTTAGCAAATTCAATACACAAATTCGATTCAAACATACAAGTTAATCTTCCCGTAACACTGAACATTCAAGTTTCAAGCCAACTAGTCTAAGATATCACCTCTCTTCCGTGGTCACAACGCGAAATCTGAAGAAAAACTAATAAAAGGTTAAAAAAAAACAAAAAGTGGTACCTCATCAGCAATCATAGCTATGAGTGCAGAATTCTTGGTCGGAATTTGAGGCTTATTCGCCATAGCTAAAAACGGTCAACCACCTTCAAACAACCTGGTAATCAACCATCACACAAATCGCAAATCAGAAACCCTTTTCAAGCACAGTTCATCGAGTTTCGTAGCAATTTCAATGAATACGATCAATAAGAAAAGGATAGCAATGTGTTGGAAGTACAGATCCAGAAGAGTAATACATCTGATGGAAAGATGTGGAGAAATAAAATCAAGATGCGGAAGCAAATTCAATCATACAAATCCAATCAAAGAGAGAGAGAGAGATAGAGAAAGGAAGAAAGAAAGAAAGACCTGAGGAGAAATTCTTGTGATGGATGGTGGGCTCGTGTGAGGAAATCAGCCTTCACAAAATCAATTCGGAATTTTGATCTTTAATCCCTAACTAATAAGTTTTGACAGTGGCTCTGAAGAGCCCGTCCAACTCAATTATGCCAGCGGTAGATCTCTGTGTGACTTACACAGATTTTTTTTGGGGGTGGGGTGCAATTTATTAGGTGCTCTCGGATCACGTGTCCCAGATTTTATAATTGTTCACTCATATATATTAGGTTGTTCACTCTGATTATTATGATTGTTCACTCTGATTATTATTATTATAATTGTTCACTCGTAAGTATTTGGAGCACATACTCCGGGTGCATGAAATATATGTTGGAGTGTTTCTAAATGTTGATAGGGCAAGTTTTTTTTTTTGGATTATTGGACGATTATACATTGAATTTTTTTGGATATTGGGCAATAATGCACTAAACTTTTTTTTTGACTCTAACACACAGAACTTTGAGGATATTGGATAATAATGCAACTAAGACCAATTATGGTGATGGTTGACACGGTGGTTGTGAGGTGTCATTTTTCTATCTTTTTAGAAAATTTTTTTTCCCGTGTAAAGAAAGTACACATACACAAGATGACTAATATATTATTTTTTTGAAAAAAATAAAAATGACACTTTAAAGTAGAACCACCACCAAGTCAACCATCACCGGAATTATTCTGAGTTCATTATTGTCTAATACTCTCAAAGTTCAGTGTATTAGAGTCCAAAACAAAAAGTTGAGTGCATTATTGTCCAATACCCTTAAAGTTCAGTGTATTATCATCCAATAATCCTTTTTTTTAATAATTTAAAGTTTGAATAGGTCGAAGAGTTTGTAAGAGCAATGCGAAAGTATCAAATAACAACAATTCATTATTACCTTGTGTTTTTTTTAATGACACTCTTGAATATTTTTAAAAAATGATATCACAAAAATTATACTTATATGGATAGCTAGTAAAAAGATTAGTTAAATATCTTCAATTTTTTTCCTTTGGATTATTTGAATTGATTATTGAGATAAAATAAGAAGAATAGTAAGCAATATACAATTAGAATTGTTTCCAAAAAATATTAAAATTGTCAAATGACAAATATACTTTTTTTAAGTAGGAAAAATTGTATGCAATATCAAACTGAAATTATCAATGTTTCCCCCAAGTATACCAATATTGGGTAAGTTAAATTCAATCTAGCAGACTAGCATTTCAATTAGCTTATTGTTAGATTCATCTAATGCTCACGTACCATTTCGTTTGATCACAATCAAAAGTAAATGAATTTGCTAGACAAAAGCAATGATCCATAAGGCACAAAAAATCATGAGTAAAGAACTGGCAAAAGTTTGAATCCGAGTCGAATTTAAATCAGTTAAATCGGTCAATATTATCGTTTGGATGGAAAGTTGATAATTATCATTAGATCTTTTTACGGATCGGACCAAGATAGACAATTTGAACATGTATAAATTTGAGTTTAAATTAGGTTTGGAGAATAAAAATGTATGAAATATTGCGTCTGAATATTTAGTCAATCAAGCCAATGTTAAAGCTCGAACAGAAAATCTGTTATTATACCATGTTTTTCTAAGTCGGACAATTTGAGTATTCAGGTCAAAATAAAATGTTGTGAGCTTTAGCCATGATCACAAAAGCTTTAACCAGCTTAAGACATTTTTAGATACAAATATAAGCAGAGGTACGTAATGAGTTCTTTTAAAAATAGATACATAAGTTTAAGTAGATTAAGGTATAAAAAGTAGAATTGAATACCAATAGAACAGAAAAATGTTACAGTTAATTTATTTTCAGGATAACCAAAATCCAAAATTTGGAGCAACTCCGTTGAAAGAACGTAAAGATTTCCCCAAAAAAAGGTCAGATGATCGCGTGATATGCAGAGACATCAAAATCAAACATAAAGAAGTGTACCATCTGCACTACTAAAACTAGCTCATACTGTCATACTCATACATTTGTCAAGAAACAACACTATGAAAAGCCCAATCTGTAGACTATATTGAAATCCCAATCACATTGGCCAATAATCTACATAAACACTAATTCCTAATGTTAGCTAAACTTAACTACCCACCTTATACAACACATCACACATCACACATTATGCATGCATCTAATGACCCAATAACGAGCATAGTCGAACTACCACAAAGAATCCCTCTCAAATGTCGTCCTATAATTAGTGCCGCAGAGTACACATTTACACAACTAGACAGTCATGGAGGTCATGGAGGCTGTATCTTTGGGCCTGAGTTCAGTGCTGCCTGTACTTTGCTTGAGAAATGAGACTCCAGCCTGCAAATTAGCTTCTTGTGTCAATTAGCGTTATACCATTGTGACTTGGAACCTTAAATTGAAACAACGGGAAGATACCTGGTTGCACATTTATAGTATATCGTTTCTGGAGAATTATAGGTGCGTGCGTTGTCAAACATCCTCCTCACATCAGCAACAAACATCTCAAATGTTACATAATACTGCTCCGATTCCACCCTCTTTGACATCGTTTTTAGATCTACAACATCAACAGGAAAGGAAGCCCATCTCAGAAGATGATTAAGAGGGAACCTATATAAGATATCTCCTCACATAATAAAGTGTTCAAACAATTTTGTTGTGTGACATAGCTTTTTTGGGGAATGTAGATGAGCCCTGGAATGAAGAGCGTTCATATTTGATCACTTTGGCACTGACTTCATGATTTTCTGTTTCTGTAAATCATTTAAAGGCAATTAAGCTGTTGACTGGCTCACTAAGCCAGGTTTAGCTGTCTATCCGACTTCTGTGTGGAATCATGTGATATTCAGTATGATCACAATCTAATTAGCGAAGGGCTACCAGCTGATGTATCTTGCCCTTCTTACCAAAAAAGCTGATGCGTATCTTGCAGTTTTTGCCACAATTACAGGTTTTAAATCAGGGACTTTTTTTTTGTGTGGGGATGAGTGTTTTGTTTGGGAGGGGGGGGGGGGGGGGAGAGAGAGAGATAGGCAGTAGTTACCAATAGGATTCTTGATGATATCATAGTAGTCAGGCACATCACGTGCATCTACTGGTTCCTTGAACGGCCAAGCATCAGGATGGTCATGCATGGTCTGCTCACAGCGAAGGAGATGATCCACCATAAACGAAATTAGTACAGGTTAAGTTTTTCGAAGACAATGCAGAAAATGAGTTTTCACATCCCTTTTTTTTCCTGAGTGGGCAGAGGAGGGGAAGGGTGGAAGGAAAGGAATGGTCCAATGGAATTAGAAAGGTTGACAGATTCTTCAGCAAATATTTTGGACCGGCGATAAAAAATTTTGAAGCATCAAATGCAACTATGCAAGTATAGCTCCATCTGTTTTTTGTTTCTTTCAATTATTAGAAATTTAGCTCTGCACTAGATGCCGATTGTGCTCACAAATACACAAAAATGTTACAGCACTAGTCTACACTGTAGTCTGTACATGAGTACACAAGTCAGGCATCAGCAGCAACCCTTCGGCTACAAATAAGTGCGATGCATCAACAGATTGAAAACTGACCTTCAAAAGTGAACGCATTAACGCAGTTAAAGATTTCTGATACGGGCCACCATCCGCAGATGTGATTGCCTGTTTAAATCGTGAATGGCCATATTGATCAGGCGTCCAACCAGCCTCCCCTACGATAATAATAAAGATTGAGTGACTAAGATGCAAATCCAGAAATGAGCCAAGATGACAAATCATAACTTGACAAAGTGAGCCAAACATTTCATAGAGGCATGAAATCCAGGGGGACATCAAAATGTACAAATGCTAAACGAGAAAAGATGAGAAAAGGTAACTTAGCGAACCCTAACAACCAACAAATTTTACACTTACAGTACAACTAAACCTGCAGGCACCGATTCCCTAGCATCCAATACAAGCAACAGCTCAAACAAGAGGGTGTCGTTGCTAGACATGAGAGTGGCAACTAAAAGTTTAAAACCATATGCATACGATGCATTCTTTTATTTAGACCATACACTCTAGCAGGTATACTAGAAATTCCCCCGAGTACAATGCTAGAATTATGTTTCAATCCGTTGTCCTTCCTTTCTCCGTTCAATGCAACGCACAAGCCAAGCACAATTTTTACAAGACATGGATGCATCAGCTATCAAATATTTATAGGCATATATTGAAAACTGCCCTTCACATAGGAGGAAAAAGTAGGGCGAAAAAGAAAAAAGAAAAAGAAAATCCCTATGAAGGGGACACATGCAAAACAGAATAAGAGTACTAAGATACAATCCTACATGTTACGAAGGCATAGCTGATTCTAGAAAGGAATAGTGGTTAACTTGTCATGAATAAAGATATTGTTCAAGGATCATGAAGAGTAGAAAGCAATGACTAAAAGTCAAACATCAGAATAAAGCAATATATACAGTAAAAAAAGAAAAAGAAAAAGAAATAAGCTGTTCACTTACTCAAACCCGGGATATCGTCAACTTTGATGACCTTTTTAGGAATACCGGCTTCTCTCTGATCAACAAACAAATTGTGAGATTTACCAATCAAGCTTGAAACAGCTCAGCTGGATGAACTTTATGGTGTGAGCTGTATGAAAATTGAAAGAACAACAGTTTCCACATATGACACTGAAACAGAATATCTGATGCCTTAGCTATTATAGGCCAGTCTAATTAGAGGGCTTTCTTTAAGCACAATAGACATTCCAGGTGTAATGGAAGGTTGTGGAAATTACCTTCTGAAAGTCAATCCCAGGATAGATAGTATGACAATTTGACAATTCTCTGATTTTCTCATCAATGGCCTGTGCCATCAAAAAATAAAAAAATAAAAGGAAAGCTTAACTCAATGTTCAGCGATCTGTCAAATATAAAAACTATTGAACCAACATAACAGAACCAAACACAGATTCTAGTCAGTATTTCTCTCGAAAATTCTGTTCACAGGACATAGTATCTCGAATAATCATATTCCTATGCCTATATTTTTAATACTCCTCGGACTAGATTCCTGATTCCAGAACTTAGAGAACAAGATGATCACTTGATTTCTTCCTCTATGTAGTTTCTCCATCATAATGCTCATGACCATCCATACAGACATGAGTTTCAATTTCCTTACATGTGTTGTACACTAACGCACACAGAGCAGAACAAAAAAGAATTACAAAGTTAATGCTAGTCAACAAGCAGGAGACTATCCAAAAAACCGCACCTGCCTCTGACGATGAATCATTGTTGATAAATCTGTGTAAGGAAGCTTAGGATCAATTTTGCATTCCATAAGAATCCCTCCATCATACTCTTTAATATACCTAAAAGACAATATGTAATACCATCAGCACATAACTCATAAGAATGACCAAACTATGATGCAAATTTATGAGAGTAAACTCCAAAGAAATGACTTTCATTTAAACCTGTCATAAGCAAAGCCTAATAAGGGGCACCACAGTACTGGTATTGGCATAGTTAACAGCAGCTTTATAGAGAGTCGCAACAACCCAATTGGGGTAATCTTGATATCATTTTAACAATACACTAACTCTACTCCGATAAGCACTCCACTCAAGCAAATTGGAAAGACATTAGATACAGAGGGTCAACAGCATAACCGTATTGACATGCTGATATAATTTTGTAATTCCATTCCCAATTCCCCATACATGCAAGTAGTAGTTTATGATCCATACCCTTGCCATATGTCCTTGTCCAAGTGGATCTCCTTGGTGAAGCCCTTCAACATGAGAAATTGAGATATTGTTAACTATGGCTTCAGCTCGACATGATCAACAGTGAAGGGTAAATCTCTAAGAGAACATGGCATGAATCAGGAGAAACAAACAGAAAATACGGTTATATAGAAATATCTAACTTACATCAGAAACCCCACATCCTAGTTATCATATCCACATAGTTGCAGGCTCTGTGAATCTTTCACTAGGGTTTGACCACATAAGTCCAACCTAACTGTTCCTTCAGTCTAACATTTCCTAGGGAGTCCAATCATGATGAAGCTGTTTGTTTTCACAGATCCACTAATCACTTAATACTTTAAGCATCAATGCCATCAATTATATTTTCTTGTATATTTTTCCAAAAAGGGCTAACCACCAACGAACCAGAATTAACTGTGTCCGCCACTTTTTTGGTCCATATATAACTTGTTCATCTTATATCATAGACTCTCCTATTTTCATTTAAGACAGGAGAATCACTGAAGAGCAACATTTCAATTAGGGACTTTTTTCCCCTCATTTTTCACACTTTTTTCATCACTGCCCCCCTTCAGAATCAGCTGCAGCCATAACTAGTTCACCACCTAAATTCTCTTAAGCTATGATTTTAGACAAACATTCAAATAACATAACCATAACCTCAAGGAAATATAAAAATCAGAATGACAAATGATTGACCTAAATCCTGGAAAACACTGCGAGGACCATTTATATAAGTAAAGAATTCACAGAAGGAAGAACCTAGCATACGATATTTTCTTTGATGGGGTTTAGTCGGGTGCAACCTCAAGAGTTAAGTGAAGTTCCAATGGCTTGGAAAAGAACATTGAGAACAGTTTGATTCCTAGTCCTTTTAACAATTTGGCAGTGCGCTAAGGAGAGAAATTATGGGATTTGACGACAAGACTAGAACTTTAAACGATTTTAAGCTTTATTTTTTGAGAACTTTGATTAGTAGGGCTAAAGTTTCCGATGATGGAACAAAAGTCACCATGGATTTTGCTGATAAGTTATAGATCACCTGCCTAAGGGTTTGAGGCTTTGTGACTTCTACAGTATGCCTTTGTCTTGTAAATGGGTGACACCCCTTGGTAGTTGGTATCCATTAAAATATTTTCTGATTACTTCTAAAACAGCAATTAAAAAAGTTTTCATATGCCAAAAGCTTGTAGCTCGCAATTGATACAGCTTTGAACCACGGAGATTCAGCACTTCAATTAAACATCAAATTGACAGCCAAATGTCCGATAAATCACTCAGAACTCAGAAGGGACTACTGAGGACAATCAATCATAGATCATTGACAAAGTATACTATTGAACCTTCCAGCAGCTCTAGTTATCTTGCTTTTCCTCCTTCCATTTAAAAGAGACAAGACACGGATGATCCAAAAGAATTGAATAGTAGGCTACAAATGCACGTGCACACCAAGGGTGGAAAAGAAGAGTAAAATGTTGAAGTACAGAACCTACAGATGGCCCCAAACTAGTAGACAATGAAAGAGATTAGCAAATGGAACCTGTTTGATAAAATAACCGACAGCATTGTTGTCTGCATATGTAAGAAAATGAGTCAATCCATCAACATCACGTGCGTGTTGTTTTAAATGATTCATCAATCTGGTGCCATATCCTTTTACTTGTTCATCAGCTGTGATTGCACAGAAGGCTATCTCCCCAAACTTTTGACTGTCGAATAACCAGCCAAGAAAAAGAAAAGTTAAGCATAATTGCACAGAAGGCTATCTCCCCAAACTTTTGACCATCGAAGAACCAGCCAAGAAAAAAATAAGTTAAGCATGTGACCCCGATGCTCATGCATTCACACGCATTGAAACCAGTAGAACGACCACGGTGCAGTACTCACACATGCAGACACACAAACGAATAGTACTTTTCTGTGACTTCTCAAAATGTAAAGAGGGTTTACAATTAGGATCTTCATCAGTCCATGTAATGAAAAGATTTATTGCGAATACAGTTCAACACTATGCAAGCCCACTCCCACCCATCAACTTGCACAGAAGAAGAAGCATTGGCTAGATAGCTGAAACTTAAAATTCTCAACAATAATCCTAGATAATAGTGTTATTAAACCAATAATCATGTAGTAAGCATGACATTTACCTTGGGTATGGACGGTAAGTTATGCCACCAACAACTGTGCTACGTCTTATGACCATCACAGATTTATGATTTCTGCAAGAATTCCAACATATGAAGTGAATCCCTTAAACTAGAAGTACCACAAGATGAACTCCAAGTAGTAAGCATGCTCACAATTTATGTATCTTTCCACACCCCTTCAATTCTTTTCTTTATCACTGTCTCAAAAATGTCATATCATTTAATAGATGATACAAATTTGAGTCACAGGTTTCAACAATACAGAAGTATTGTCAATTTGTCTTTGATCACACCAAGTGCAGGAAATTAAAGTGTCCTTATTAAATTTCAGCAGGAGCAGAACAATACCTGTCCATAACTAGACGGACAATGTATTCCTTTGGCATGTTAGGAAGCTGTCTGGCAAATATATTTTTCAGCCCTATCAACCTGAGAAATCAAAAGCAGAAATTTTCAAATGCCAACTAAACCAATGCTTATCCTTGCATTTATAGATGCAAAATCATAACTATGAGCAAGGTAAATGGATTGAGATACCAAACCATATGCTCATCAACTCCATCATTCGAAGTGCATAGAAACTTCAGCCTGCCAGCCTCCTCCTACAAGGTTTAGTAATAGAAACTGTTCAAACCAATACATGACATAATAACCCTTGTCTACTATGACGGACACCACTGGTTGAACAACTCATTTCACAATCCCTGTTTTCTACATTCAATTTTAAATTGATGATACAGATAATAATAACAAAATTGCTAGCTAGTACATGTTAGAATAACATAGAAAGGACACGCTGAACAAGCTTAGAAATGGAACGATGCTTTACTTTCCATTGTGAATAATAGCCATGACCAGGTAATTAACTCAACACTTCAGAGCACCTTAGTTACTACTTAGTACATGAAGTTTAATGTCAATGGAAAAAAGCCCGGGGAAAAAAAAAGGTTCTTTCTTTTCGATGTCTCCAGTAATTCTCCTCAGACGAGGATTTTCATTTCATCTCCTCCGCATTGTTAAGTGGTTAAATTCATCTTAGATTGGATAATCAGAATCACTCGAAGTGTTATTAACCCAATAAGTTGCAACATTTGAATTTAATTGTACCAATTTAATCCCACATAAATTGTTTTCTGAACAAAAAACTACCAGAATTCGGACAAATTTCAGCAATCAATAAACAAATTAAGGAAATGCTCTAAGAAATCAATTTCAATCAGAAACTGCCAGACGAAAATCAAGCCATCCAAACCAGGAAGGTACGAAAAACCGAATTCATACCTCTCTTTTCAATCCTTCTTCTCGAGCACTATAAGCTCCAGAAGTCTGAATATTCTCCGTGAAAATGCTCTTGACAGAATCCCTATCTTCCTTCACCGTCGCACCTCCGCCACCGCTCACCGCCGCCGTCGCAGCCGTGTTCGCCGCCGAACCGCCACCGTCTTTCGCTCCTTCAGGCGGCTCCACCTTCACCAACGCGTCAGCCTTGTTAAGCTTCGAGTTCCTGGGCGGCTGAGCCGACGCGTTCTCAAGACGCGCCGCCGTGAAAGTCCGAATCGACGATCGATCGTTGTCGTTCTCGTACTCCTCCTCCTCCTCCTCATCGTCGTCGGCGGATCCGGCCGCGGCGGCATCGTCCGAGTCGGAATCGTCCGACGCGCCGCCTCCACGCGCGGAGATGCTCTCGAGGTCGTCGTTGGAGGTGAGTGCGGTATCTGCCGAAAGAGACGAGGGGCGGAAGGGTGGCGCGTGTTCGTCGGCGGCGGCGCGTTTGCGTTTGTGGATGGAGGATGTGGCGGAGGCCGAGGCGGAGTGCGACGGAGATTGAGATTGCGAACTGTGTGACCGCCCCGCCGCCGCCGGATTCATGGTGGACGGGTGCGAGTCCATCAAAGAGAGAGAAACAGACAAGAGAGAGAGTGTGTGAGTGAGTGAGGTGATGGTTTCTGGACCAAATGGGCTTCTAGAAGGTCACAACTAATCCAGGCCCAAACTTGTTAATGTTGTTACATTTTGGAAACTCTGGGAGCATTTTACTCGGCCCAAAATTACGGGTGAGAATCTCCAGTCCAACGGCCTATAGAAAGGCCCAACTTAATTTTAGGCCTAGTTCATTGATCTAGAAGAGCAAGGTTAAAGAAAATGATATGAAACCGTACTATGAGTTCAAAGTTTAAATACATGAGCTCTAGGGTGGGGCCGGTGGGCAATGGTTCAGGCGCAGGTTAAGGTCGGTCTATTGGCTATGAACGGTAACATTGGGTCAAGCTTGGTCCCGTTGAAGTTTTGCACTAGATTGGGCTTGCTAACAAAAAATGAGGTCTAACACATTTTGATTGTAAATTTAAAATGAGGTGTATTTGCACCAGACGCTATACATTTTAAGGTCATGATGAGTTGATCTGTCCAACCCATTCACCGACCTTTAATATTGACATGATTCATTAATAATCCCATCGTTCAGCGAGCCCTTCGTATTTGACACAACTGTCTTAACTACATGAGGAACTGGCCCATGATAACCCACCCCTAAATTAACCTTTCATGTGATAAACTAACGACCGATTTGCCATCTCAATTTTATCATCATAACCTTTTAGGAGTACTTCTTTGAGTTTGTTTTATGTAAAGCTACCCTCACAAACAGATTAAGATAAGATCATAAGAATTATGGAGGAGTTTGGCTTCAAATTTTTTCCAGGAAATTTAATCAAGTTTTCTAAATTGACTTTCCTATTTTTGATTGTGATAAATAGACAGAAAAATTTGAATATAGAGCTCATTATTTCATTTGCAAACTCAGTAAACAATTTTCTAAAGAATGCTAGAGAAAATTTGTCCCAAGAATCTTTCAAACGAGCTATATGTTTATAATGATCACATTGAAATTCTCCATATACCACCTTCATCTCTTCCAAGATGATGTTATTATTACTTGTATGAAACCCTAAAAGTCCTCGATCTTTTTTTTATGATGATAATATCGTATCATAATTGTTAAGAGGACACCTAGTTAATTGTATAACACACTCCCACCCAAATCTATGCCCATATTGAAGGAAATATATAGGCCATGTTCTTTAGATAGGTAAGATCATGTTAGGTTAAGTAAAATAAGGTGAGGAATAAAGTTGTGGTTTGAGTGTTTTTTAGGGCTTGAGATAAGTTAAGGTAGGTAAGGTATGGTTAAACCTTATTTGTAGAACCATCTCAACCAAAAACTTAAGTTGATGGTATAAGGCCCAGTAATAATTTTATATTTTAATACACACCTTCACGCGAATGTCCTTTGAGCGTGAAGCATGGATGTTGCAGATATCCTTTTATCTTGCGCAAATGAATATGGAGGTGTGTTGAAATTTGAATATGAAACCTTTTATTAAATTTAGCTCTGATACCATATAGAATCACATTAACCAAAAACTTATCATTCTAAAAAAAATAGGATCATATTCGCATAATTCACCAAATCCTCAACATATGTACTATAACCACTATCTCTATATTTTAAATAACTATCTTTTTTTTTGTTTCAAAAAAGGTAGCAGGTTAAATAATAGTGCTATTGAAATTGTTGTAATTGGAGGAGTAAGTACATGGGGAAGAGGTGTAATTTCACAATGATGCAATGATTAAAAAGAAAGAACACATGGGTAGGCATTTGGGCATAATCATAGCAAGGTCCAAAATGCTAACTTCCAAGCCAAGGTGTTAGCATTTTCTTAGGGTATTGCTTGATGCCGCCCCCTTTTTATTAATGTCGCCCCCCAAAAGACGTTTTTGCTCTTAATATATTTCAACCACCTTCTCTCTAACTCACATCCTCTCACTCTCCTCTCAAATTCTCTCTCTAAAATTTTGATTTGTTTTTGAAATTTAACCTAAAATGTCAATAGAAGGTGGTAATTCAAGTGAAGAACAAGAGGTTAGTTTGTAAATTTAAATTCTAAAAAAAATTAAGACGAAAAATTTTTTCCGGAAAAAATACGGGTGCCACGCCAGATCCGTGAGCCGCGGCTCATGCGTAAACGCATGTGGCGCCGCCACAAGTGATCTCAAGCCGGCACGCATTTTTCCGGAAAAATTTTGGTTTTAATTTTTTTTTTAAATTTTTATAAAATGTTAATATTATTGTTTATGTAAAAAATATTATTTATTTATTTATGTTAATATTATTAAGGTAATAAATGTCGTTAATTATAATTGTTATGTAAATTTTGTTAAAACATATTATTATAAATAAGTTGTTTAGAAGTGTTGTTATTATTATTATATTATGTTAATTATGCTAATTATTATTGTTAATATTGTTATTTAAATAAAATTTTTATTAATATAATTAATGTTATTAATTATAATTATTATGTTAATTATGTTAAAATTATGTTAATTAATATTATTAATACAAGTTGTTTATAAGTGTTGTTGATATTATTAACAATATTAGTAAATGTTGTTAAAATTATTATTTATTTATTTAAAATAATATCATTATGGTAAATAATGTTGTTAATTGTTATTATTATGTTAATTATGTTACAATTTTTTATTTTTTTATAATATTATTATTATGATAATTAATATTAGAATTGTATGTTATTTATTAATGTTGAAGCTACTAACATTATTATTACGAATTAGTATCCCAGTTATTATTAGTATATTAATAATTGTTTTTATTGTTTGAAGGTTTTTTTGGAGGACTTTGGCGGGAACGGCGTTGATTACTCCTCCCATTTTGTAACGCAAAATGTTTTCGAGAGTATTGAAGCATTGCAAGAATGGGCCAATGGAGTAGCTGCGGCAATCGGTTTTAGGTTTGTACGGGCTTCGTACAAGAGAAAAGATGTCGATAGTCCGTTAAGGTGTTATTTGAAGTGTTGGATGCGGAAAGTATCGTGGCAAATTGAGCGATCTAGATGATGCGGCTCGTTGGAGTACGTCAGCGAAGGCGTGCCAATGTAAATTCGCCATTGTTGCGTGGACTGCAAGCGAAGCGGAATGGCGAGTTAGAGTGTGCGACGGTGACCGGGAAGCACAATCATGCCTTCATCGTATGCGAGGAAGGGCATCGCCACGACATCCATTAACCTCTGAAATGAAAGAACATGTCCGGATATGACCAACACGGTGCACACCGCGACGATACAAACGTCGTTGAAGATTAGGTTCCCGCCTACGATAAACGTGAAGCAAGTATACAACGAGCGGGCAAAGATGCGACCGAGGAATTGGATGGTAGGGCGGTGCGGGACAATGCTTGCGGCGAAACTCGACGCAGATGCGTCTCTTTGTCGATTATGATGGCGATGGCGAGCCGTCGGGTTTTTATGTCATCCTTACTCGTTGAAGTTGCTACGTACGTACCCAAATGTCATTCTCATTGACACAACGTACAAGACTAACAAGGCAAAGTGGCCTTTATATGAGCTCGTAGGCATGACACCGACAAACCGCAACTTCCAGATTGCTTACTCGTTCATGCGGGACGAGAAGATGGAATCTTATGAGTGGCTATTGTGGAGAGTGTATGAATTGTTGGGTACCGATGTAATTCCATCCGTGTTTGTGACGGACAAGCAGGATGCTTTGTTGGGGGCTGTTGTCAGGGTTTACCCAAATGTGCATCAACTTTTGTGCGTGTGGCATATTGCGAATGATGTGGAGAACAAAGTAAACGTCCCATCGGGGGCAAGAAGCTCGGACTCGGGCTTCATTTGATTATCATTTCGAACGGCATTGTACATGCGAAGACTGTTGGAGATTTCAAGGTCAAGTGGAAAGAGGTTGTTAACGCGTGGATCGGGCAAAACAAACCGATAGTTGATTATCTTACGGGGACGTGGCTGAGTCATAAAGAAAAATTTGTTTGTGCTTGGACCGATAATGTACCTCATATGGGGAACACAGCCACTTCAAGAGTTGAGAGCCAGCATTCATCACTAAAGAATTATATCGGCAGTTCCAGAGGCACCTTCGATCGTGTGTTTGCGAAGATTCACTATCACTTGGAGATGGAGGTCGGGATCATCTGCATCTCGGGCTCCCCTGTCTCATCGTCCCCCGACTCCGATGTTGTAGAGCCGCTAGACTCATCCATGGCCTGGTTGAGATGGTCAACGAAATCTCGCGTTGCCTGACTCCCCGTGTCCTGGCCGCCTCCGCATCACCGTGATCTGCATCACGACCAAGACGGCGAGTTGACGCAGTCACATTGCGTCTGTGGGGGTCCTCAGACTCACCCCCCCCTCCAACCACTCACAAGTCGATTCGCCCGGTCCAGAAACCCTCGGCCCTTGCCCTTCCCTACCATTTTAGATCACCTGCAAAATGAAGACATACATAACATAATAATCATTTAAGCCGCAAAAATATGCGCAAATGGGTTAACGTGTGTTGGTTAACTAAGTCGTGTCACGAGGCAAGAGGATCATGTTATTGTCCAAGGAGAGTGTGTTGTTTAACTGTTAATCTATGGTTGAAAAAGACTTTCGTCAGCCGTACCGACTTCTCGTTTAATTGTTTGGTTCCCAAAAAATAACGCACTGTCAGCAGTGAAATTTGCATGTAAGATTCGGTACAATGTAATGTAATGTTTCTATTGTGCAGCCTGGTGGGCAACAAGATAAGGTGGATCTGAAAAAGAATCTAGTAGTGAAGGGTCTAATACAAATCGTGTTGGGCTTTCTTGCATGTAAGATTCACAGGTCCATCTATGCAGTGAATTTGCATCATCGTTCAATGCTTTGATGGACCTATGAATCTTACATGCACGAAAGTCCAACACGATTTGCACCAGACCCTTCACTACTAGCTTCCCTTTCAGATCCGCCTTATCTTGTTGACCCACCAGGATGCACAATAGAAACATTGCATTGTACAGAATCTAACACGCTTCTAACTCCCAAAGCACTACAGACCTCGTTCAATTTCACTGCTGATAGTGGGCTACTTTTTGGGAACCAAACAAGTAAACGAGAGTTGATGCGGGGCATTGATTAACCTTCTCAACCATACATTATCAGGTTACAACACACACTCTCCTTGGACACTAATATGACCCAAAACTCAACCTCTTTCTTTGACGTATATAACTAACATACTATAACTATACATTAACATAATTATTATCCTAACCTACCATCACAAAATAACCTATTCACTTACGTATCAACTGGTTGTTGAGTACCTAAGTTATTAAATGGATGTGACATAACTATTATGTCATCATTTGGAGTTATGAGTACATAAATTGACAATTAAGTTGGATTATGAATAAATTACTCATACCAACTATATATGCCAACTTACTTACAAATAACAACCAAAATCATCCAAACTCAACATCCTTCTAACACAACTACATATAAACTATTCGGAATATACACTAACCCGTAAACTTAACCCTACATCACAATTACGATTTTTTTCTAAGACAATTAATCACTAACATTAACACATGCTTAATCACTAAATAATATTAACGCATCAAATATTAACAACGAATCAATATCACTGATATTAATCACTACTAATTGTCATATTAACACATGCTTAACATTAATATTAATATTAACAATATTAATATTAATCTAATTTTCATAACACAATATTAATAATAATAATACAATTAATCACTAATAATTATCAAATTAACACATAATTAACAATAATATTCATAATAAAAATATTAATAATTATCATATTTAATAATAACAATATTAACTTTAATAAATATAATATTTAATTTTTATTTATTATTTAACAATAATCTAATAACAATTATTAACAATAATAATATTAATAACAATTATTATCAATAATAATATTAATAAAAATAACAATAACAATATTAATAAACATAACAATAACAATATTAATAAACATAACAATAATAACAATTAATATTAATTTTATTAATATTAAAACAAAAAAACGAAAAAAATAAAAAAAAAAGTGGGTGTCATGCTAAACGCATGGCAAGCGTCGTTATGCACCCGGATCCTCAAATTCTCCAAAAAAATATCATAACTTATCCGAACCTAACTATACTAACATGAAAATAACTCATCTAAAGAATAAGGCCTAAGTTATTACCGATTAAAATTTTTAACACAATTGCCTAAACGAC
This sequence comes from Portulaca oleracea, assembly GCA_029582165.1. Classification (NCBI taxonomy): domain Eukaryota; kingdom Viridiplantae; phylum Streptophyta; class Magnoliopsida; order Caryophyllales; family Portulacaceae; genus Portulaca; species Portulaca oleracea. Next base: position 13,314,695 of record CM055869.1, on the reverse strand, counting down.
ACTCAAATAAAAACGGAAAAATATTTTCTTTCTCCAAAAAAAAAAAAGAAAAAAAAGGCGGTGAAGCATGCTAAAAATGTGCAAACTAAACGCAATAAAATTAGTGAAAGTGGTGTACGTATTGTTAAAGTAATAATGGGGCTTTAGTTGGTAGTACCTGTGACGATGGTTTGAATACTTGATACAGAAATACTCACATGTGCTCATGTTCAACCTTTTTGTTGCACACTATCATGATTCATGATCAAAGGCGAGACTAAATAAAGATTATGATTTTTAGCCTTTTTTATAGGTGTAATCCATAAATAAATATATAATTTTACTGTATATCAATTGAAATGTAACTTATTATTTGAATCATTTTAGTGTAGTTGTCAAAATGGTTTTATTTTATTTTTGGTTTCTAAAATATTCTTTTTAAGTTCGTCGAAATACGCCTTTTTGTATATTTCATGTATAGAGATATATTATCTATATCTGAATTTCCCTCAAACATCTTGTTAACGAAACTACACTAATCAGGATAAGTTGTTTTTATTTTATTTTGTGATCATGTCATGAAGACAAATAATACATTTTTGACAAAAGCTTTGTAATTTATCATAGTAAAACAATTGTTATATGCCATCTTTTGTACAATTGAAGGAAAAAAAATCTAAGGTTTGAGATGGAACATATAATTTATGAGCAATTTGAACGTAATTTATTTCATTATTCAAAATCTTCAAATATGATATAAGTAGAAATGATTCTAATTAAATTTTATGACCAATAGCAATTAAAATTGTGTAGTGTCATTTTCTGTAAGAATGTGTACCTTGACCGTATATCTTTTATCAGTTATAAGGAGTTGAATAGAGATAGCAGTAGAGTACTAGCAAGGTCATGATTTAGAAGAGGATTTGTTCAATTAGTAGACGGTCCATTCCTTTCATAATATGGTCATATTTATTTTTTATACATAATATTTATCAAATTTATTTTCCTAACAAAAATTAACTATGGACGACTTGTGTATTTAATTTAAGTTTATAAGGTCTCAAACAAAAGAAAGGTTAAATTTATACTGTAAGTTGTGTTTATTTTCCAATTGGTACTTAATTGATACTAGCTTATGAAATCACGTTTGTGTAATTTTCTTAAATATCTTGTTAATATATATCACTATTTATCAAATAGGGATCATTAATTCATAGATATATAGTATGTTTTGTTTACTAGTACGTACTCTTTTGCAACTTTAGACGGCACTATTTGTTTTAAACAAAGAAGACAGAATATGATATAAGGCTATAAGCTGCTAGAAAGATCTAAGAAATAATTGTTACAATGTATCGTTAGGACTAGATTATCGTAGTAGCCGCTACAAAGATGTCCCATATAAATGGACTAGACCTTATGTCAAATGACAAATAGTTTTCACATGTCCTTATGGACCTTATGTCCAATTATCATTCTTGAATCTTGACCCTACATGTAAATAACTCCTAAACTAACTTGGTGAATGCAAGATTTTGAGGACGATAGTGAAATATTGATACGTAGATGTATCGGTTATCTTGATAATATTTCAAGAGGAGTAAAGATTAAGATAAAGTTGGAAATAAGTTGAATAAGTGCAAAATATTGAGCTTGAATGCAAGATTGTACATTGATTTGTAGAGCTGGCAATTAAATGAGTCGAACCGTCTCACGAGCAGGCATGACGAAAAGCTCGATAAGCTCGACGGGAAATAAGATTGAGCTGGTTCGGGCTCGAGCTCATCACATAAACTAGCTAAGTCGAGCTCAAGGAAGTTCGGCTTGGGAAGCTCGTAACTAAAGTTCGTGAGTGTGGAAAATTGGACGACATACGTTATGTTTGATGATACAAATTCAAAAATTAAACTACTTCATTCCCATCGATTGGAATTTATGTTTTTGATAGATCATTTTTATGTACGATAAATCTACAATCATAAATAATTTTGATTATAACTATAAAATTACGTTATTTTTTATCCTGTAATTATGCTTTTGACTTAATTAATTTTTAATTTTATTATCATTATTTGATTTTATTATAAATGTTTTTTAAAAATATTTTCTATTTCAAGAATTACGCTTTATTTGATCGCTTTGTAAGTTAAAAAAATAAGTAGCAACGAAGAAAGTATGCACACGTGAGGGCTCGCAAGCCTCTTAGCTTGAGCCAAGCAACGAGCCTAACTTTCAGGCCCACCAAGCTCAATACCCAATTCAAACCTACGATATAGGCATAGCTCTTGAGCAGAACCTCTTAGCTTAGCTCGGCTCTTCTCCATCCCTATTCATTTGGGCTAATATGACCGATGTTTTACACAATGCGAGTTGTATTGCAAGAGAGGTTTAAAATATGAGAAAATTGAGCAACACAGACCATGTTGCTTTATTAAGACACGATTTATGTGTTGACTCTCTACAAATCATTGTCAAAATATTTTCTTACTTTTCTCATCTACTTTTTACATTCTCTCTTCTTACCTATCCAACCTATCACAACTTACCACAACTCACCACATTTTTTCAAATTTCACCACACCGCATAAAAAAATGGGCCCTAACTCGTATCATAATTACTTCCCTCCCTTTAAATAGAAACCCTGCTAGCTATTTACAACACATTACACACATCTCTCTCCAATTGCAATACTTTAGAAAGGCATTAATTAGTTATATAAGTAACGACAATCAAGTCGTCCAAATTATGTGACAAAGAAGGCTAAATTGTATCACTTGAAACATTATAATAAAATAATAGTTATAAAGAAAAATAAATCAATTCATGACTCTAAGCCATATCATGAAGTAGCCAATTGATTTCCATATATCATCTGTTTTCTTATCATTCAAATATTCAAAAATACCAAGTGAAAACACAAAGAAAGTAATCATTCAAACATCATTTTCCATATTATCTATGGATTAATTCTAAAAAAAAAGGAACACATAAAAAAATCTTTTAAAAAATCATAAAATCACCCAGAAAATGGTAACCAATAGAATTCAAATCTCATTTTTTTTAAAAAAAAAAAAAAAAACCTTCAACTCATATGAAAAGCACTGTACCATTGGTTAACCTAACACTGTCGACTTGTTACTGAAAATATGTTATAAGTTTTGACAAATTCTACCATGCATGACAATAGCTTATAATAACTTATATAAGTGATAAACTGATAATTGAGGCTCCCTTGATTAAAAAGGGGGGGCATGGGGCCACCCCTACCTCGATCATTTGGTCCAAATTTTGTATAGGTCAATCATGCAATAGACAACCCCTGGCCTACTCATTTTATGATCCAGCAACTGTATTATCATTATGCACAATTACATATTTCTGACCACACAAATATATTTGATGACAATACCTCCATTTCAATTCTCTTTACTCATTAATTATTATTTCCTCAAAATCCCATCCAATTATTAATTAATTAATGGAAAAATAGAATTCCTTCTATCACAATTATTTGATGTGGATAAGGATAACAAGAAATAACAATCCAGGGCAGGAGCATGAAACTTGATTATTAATTTAGCATGATTTTGACTACTCATAATATAAAATTTACAACTTGACATAAGAGTAAATAGCGTACCTTCTCCCTATCATTCTATCAACCAACAAGCAATATGTATATATAGAAAATATTTGATAGGAAGAGAGTTCATGTAGCAAGGTGAGAAGAACAAATCACAATCCTTAATTTTACATATGACGGCGTATGGTCATGAATATCAGGCTCACAAGCCCTAAAATCCATAACCACACTCTCTAAAATTCATGATCACACATTGTTATATGCAAAATCAAGGGTTGTGATTTGTTCTTCCCCTTCCTACCTAAACTCTCTTTCTACTTTATATATATATATATATATATATATATATATATGAAAGGAATTTCTTTAAATTTGATATTTTTTCATCAATGCATAATTAATTGAATTGAGATATTTCGAACCCACAAATGATAGAAAGAGATATGGCTAGCTAGCTAGAGCTCTTCAAGTTTTGTCCTTTTTTTTCCCTTTCTTTGGAGTATTAGATAATTTATTAAAATAGAATACCTATTTTTTCTGATTGCCGGCTGGCTATTTTTTTTGTTTATCCTTTGATAGTATTTTCTTTAATCATTTCATTGCACTGTTGTTTTACCTCACCGTTTATGACTTCATGCCAACAAATTCTCAAGAACGGAAAGGGAAAAAAAAAAAACTAATCACTCCCAAATTTTAATTATGAATTATATATATAGTAGAGGATTTCATGATAAGTTTCTGTCTTTATACATATCAGATCGGATATCTTATCCAATGAGAATATCAATATAAATATACAATTTTTTTGATAAAGATAAATACATTTGAAGAAGTGGCTTGTGGTAATTAAGACGTATATATTAATGTTAGGGGCGGGGGGCCAGAAAAATAGGTGAAATGTAGCTTTCTGAGCATAAATAAGGATTATAAAAGGCAGCTTATTCTTAGCTACTACTTAACCCATCTCCATCTCATTATGTTTATGATGTCACGAAATTGTTGATAAAAGAAGGCAATAAGAAAAAGACAAGGGTGGTATGCTATGCCTCACAGCTTTTTTTTAGGGGTTTTGGTGAACAAGTTTTTATTATTATTAACATGGCAGTGAAAATCTCTGTCCATCTGTAACTACTACTAATAAAATCAAAATAAATTCTTAAATGTTGTGGTACTTATTTAATTATTTAATTAGTACTCCAACAGAAAATTGCAATGATTGTTCTGTTCAACAGTTCCATATCCTTATTAAAATACTGCTCTCCCTTGCTTCAATTCACTGAAATAAATATTACTGACCCTTGAATTTGTAGCTTCAATTTCCAAGATATTCCATTTTATTAAGGAAAATGTGGACCCACATCACTCAATTGAAATTTGCAAATGATCAAGTAACATAAAGAATTTTACTCTCCTCATTCTACAAGTACAATATATGTCATTTTAACTAATTTTTTATTTTTTATAATATATATTATTTTACTTTTAAGAGAATACTAATAATAGTTTTCTAAATTTATCTCTTATTTTTATTATTACCAATACAAATATATAACCAAAATAAAAATTTATTTATTACTTTATCATTTTCAATATAATTATCATTTTCCAAACAACTTTTTTAAAACATTTCCAAAACTCAAATATGACAATTATTGAGGAAAGAAGGGAGTACTTCCTAAGTATGTTCGAAAAATAAACCTAAAGTAACTAATAAATCTTTTTTATATACACATTTTGTTAAGAAAATTCAACATAAAATTAGAAAAAAAAATTGACTGCAAATTATATACACACTTAATGAATAGCATCTAAATTTCGAGTGGATTTAGTTAAAAGAAGTTGAAAATAATAACATTGAAGTACCAATAGATTCCTTCTTTTAATTGGACATTTCTCATTATATGACTAATTTACAAAATAAATAAAGATCTTTTAATGTAGATTGTTCTTTTCATTCATGAAAATTAATCCTTATATAAAAATAAAATTTTATTTTAAAAAATAATATACTGACACAAAAGGGAACAACAATATTATTTAAAAGCCTATTCCTTATCTAGCTAGCTAGGAAGTATATATCTTGACTTTTGAGGGTTTGGCATATCTGAAATATATATATCTTGTAAGATGTGTGACATAGCATAAGGGGTTACCCTGCTCTAGGTTAATGTATGGGCCATAGAGGTGCATCTTGATTCTTGATAGTATGTTTTTTCCTCAATATTTGATATTAATTTTTTTATGTGTTATTATTTCGATTGTTTATAATATTAATTTGATTCTATTAGTTTTTTTTCGTCCTTTTATAAGATAATTTGTCAATAGATTATCAAAAGATGGAGGAAAAAAACTGAAAATTTGACTATTTCCAACTAATGATAGTTATAAAGAATTTCAAGAATACTTATGCTACAATATTTGCATTTGATTGATGAATAATGTTTCAATCTAGAGTGTTAGAGTATAAAACTATTCTTGGGGTTTCAACCATTAGCTTAAGTTTTTGATTGAAATGGTTCTACATGGTATAAGAGTCAGACCAATAAACAAAATGTCTTAGATTCGAATCTCAGCCCCCCCCCCAATATTCATTTACGTAAGGTAAAAAGGGTCTTTGCAGCATCCACGCTTCAAGCCTAAAGGGCATTCCCCTAAGGGGGTGTGCTAGAGTATAAAACCATTCTTGGAGCTTTAACCATCAGCTTAAGCTTTTGGTTGAGATGATTCCACATGGTATCAGAGCCAGACCTAAGCAAGAAGTCTTAGGTTCGAATCTCAACACCCCTCATATTTATTTGCGCAAGGTGAAGGGGGCCTTTGCAGTATCCACACTTCAAGCCCAATGGGCATTCGCGTGAGGGGGCTTGTTAGAGTATAGAACTATTCCTGTTAGACTATAAAGTCATTCATGGAGCTACAACTATCAGATTAAGCTTTTGGTTGAGATGGTTCCACATGGTATCAGAGTCAGGCCAATAAGCAAGAGGTATCTGGTTCGAATCTCAGCACCCCCCATATTCGCTTCCATAAGGAAAAATGACCTTTGCAGCATCCACGTTTCAAGCCCAAATGACATTAGCATGAAGGGGCGTGTTAGATTATAAAACCATTCATGGGGCTTCAATCATCAGCTTAACCTTTTGGTTGTAATGGTTCTACATGGTATCAGAGCCAGGCCGATAAACAAGAGGTCTCAGGTTCGAATCTCAGCACCCCTCACCCCCCCCATATTCATTTGCGCAAGGTAAAAGAAGGTCTTTGCAGCATCCACAAAGGGCATTCGCGTTGAAAATAAAGTGAAAGTTTTGATTTTTTTTATTTGAAAAGTTTTCACTTTTAGTAAAAAAGAAAATAAAAAGTTATGGTGAGTTATGGTGGAAAATGAAAATTTACAGTGCAGTGTGAAACTACAAACGATTCTACCGCATAAAAGAACGGGACAAGTTATGATGATAGCAATTACATCCATCTATATCAAGCTGACAAGTGAAGAAGACACCCCAAATCACAAGTAGTCTTTTGTTTAACAAGTTGGATTGTCGTTAGTACTTTCCAACAAACAAGTAATTGATAGCACATTTAATGAATTAAGTTATAAGATAAATACTTCTCCTTAATGATTAGTCATATATTGACTTCAATTATATGAGCCAAAATTAAATTCTAAATATGAATCACTTATTATGTTCATTTACATGTTCTAAATTGGTAGCTATAATTAGTGACAACTATTATTGATTATCCATGTTCTACAATAGTTAGTAATAATGATCAGCCATTAGGCCCATTACTAATTATATTTATTGGCATTCAATGGCAATATATGGATAGAGTTCAAAGATAAATGGTAGTGTCTCGTTAAATATTTATCTATCGATCTTTATCAAGAAGACTTTTTGGATAATTCAAAGCCTTAAACAAGGCTGAAGCAGTTCAACAACAAGATACACCTAAACAAACCAAAGCAAGTGATAGAAAACAAAACATTCTTACACTAACACACTCTAAATACCATGTGGTACTCAATCATTAATAATTCTTACCGCATTTATTGGGAGTAATTAACAACAATGAAAAACTTCCTATGTGTTGAAACAAGCAAGTCGGTATAACCTCAAATACCATAGTGTTATAATCTTCATTTATGCTAAAGTCATTATTACATGTGGTGTTTTACAAGTGTTATACAAAATATTAGTCTGTATAGTTCAATATTTACTTTCCTTAATGTGATAAATAATTCAATTCAATGTCCACTTCTTCCAAATGGAAAGTTCCTAGGTTCCACCGGAAGAGTGCTAGACAAAGGTTCATGTGGCTTCAAGTATGCACCGGTATTGGAAAGAGTCAGAATAGGGTTGCAAGTTTTGTCCAAAACTGGTTAATCACATATACAATTTACAGATTTGTGAATCCTGATCGCATTATGCGGTTAATCGATTTGCTGCTAATCGCATCTGAAAACTAGAAAGGAAACCAAACTGCAATTGTTGGCTAATCGCATTGAAAATGCTATTAACTGCTTTTTTTGGATCTGATTAACAGTTAACCATGATTAATAGTCAATTCCGAAAAATTTAAAGTAAAATACTGTGAATATTTTAGCATGCAAATAATACATTACATATTATACTGAAAATTCTTTCGCCACATCGTGTCTTTTTATAAGAGGAAGAATAAAATGTAACCGTTAACAGGCAGCTACTCATATAGCTTTGATCCTAGGGCCCCTGCCGAAATAGGGCTACAAAAGCGATTAAAATTTAAAAGTAAAGCGAGGTAAATTAAGGAGGCTCAAAATTTAAGAAATTAGGTACTCCTCCACTGTAAAAAATTTTCTTTCCGTTTTTATTTTAAAATTTGCGTATATAAGGTTGAAGTAAAGCCGTAAAGGGTTGTTTGGTTCCTTCAAATTGGGTCAAATAAACATCTTTAAATTTCCCTTTTTTCATTAAAGAAAAAAGAGGAGGGAACCAAAGTTAGGTAATGAAATTTGGTCCAAAACAAGGGGTCATTTGCATGGTATAAAACTATATACTAACTGCAATTTCTTTAGAAAATGAAAGAATTGCATGAATATTGTACCTAATTATAAGAAGGCTTCATTAGAATTTGGATTTCATTTCTCCCCGTATGAAGCATGTTATATATGTGGGAGGATATGTATAGTGATTCGAGGTGGTTAAAGCTACCGTTAACTGAAGAAAATAAATATTAATTAGTGTAGTTTGCTATAAAATTTATAAATTATATATTTGTCAGATAAGTATAATTATGTATTGACAACCCTTATTAGAATTTCTTGATCTATCTCCGGTTATATAAGCATTATTTAATGACTAATTTAAGATTTGCTCTTTTAGTTTACTATAAATTTTGAGATCAACATTTCGGTCATGTTCTTTTGCGCAGTTGGTAAAATGTGAAAATTGTGCGATTTAGTGAAATTGTGAAAAGTACATTTGGTGTGAAATGATATAGTAAAATTTATAAAAAAAATGTTGTTGATGTGATAGGTAAGAAGAGAAAATGTGAAAGTAGAAGAGAAAAATAAAAAATATATTGATAATATTTGTGGTAAAATGTGGCAGGTAAAGCATTGGCAAATATCAATCCACATTCATCAAGATTTATCAGCGCTTGACTATGTTTTCAATATATATATTTTTTATCACTTACCATTGATCGGTATTTGTCAATATACATGAGCACTAGTCAACACTCAACTAACTAAAAAACATTTCATCAATTACAAATTTTTATTTATAAATTTAACTTTTTATGTATTCAATATTCTACTTCAGCCATCATTTTCTATTATAACATACTTTTAAAAAAGTACACATTTTCTTATTTAGAAACTAATGTAGTAATTTATATAATATATTATTATATATATTTAAAGAAGGAATTAAATACATTTAAAGAAGGAAAAATGAGGGAGAAACTAACATTTTCAGCTAGTATATATATTTTTTTCAAAAAAAAACAAAAGGAGAAGAAAAGTTAGGTAACTGGAGTGGGCAACAGATGGTCCAAACCAAGGGGTTGTTTGGATAATCTAGTATTATATGCAATTTTTTCTGGAGAAAAAAAAAAGAAATAAAAATAGGAAGTTTGGAGGTTTGAAAAACGATCCAAAAATTGAAAAAATTGAACCCCACCGACCGTGACTAGACCTGCCTTTGCGTGCACAACGGGTCACAATCCCCACACTGGGCCCCACCCCACCCCACACCACATCCTTGCGCTGCTCATGGATTGGCTCCTTCCCTTTTCTCTCTTATTTACTCTCTCTCTTTTCTTGCTCTAATCCTGTGACAAATGTACATTTTTTATTTACTCCATTTTATTTGGTTTTAAAAAGCAGTAAAAGTGATAAAATAAAATCCCATCATTTCAGAATTCAGATCCTTATCAATTAACCCCTCCCAAAAGAGGCCCCCTAAAGATGGTGGAGAATAATGTTTCACCAGGCAATGGGGCATCCCATCATGAAAGTTGAAAAAAGGGTGAAAAAAAGAAGGAAAAGGATTGCTTAACCTTATGATAAGTCCATATTTCAAATCATAAGATGGAGGGACATAAACTTTTGGTAAATTTCTCACTACAAGTTTTCTTCAATACATTTTCATAATAGTTCAAAAATAAAATTATTATTGTTAGGATGGTAAATTTTGTTCATATCAACCATCGGTCTGTCACATATATAATTTTTTTTTGGAAAAATGGTAAAACAAGGTTACATTTGATTTTGAATATCCTACGATTCGATGCGAGTGATTTGGCTTGGTTCATTATGATTTACACTGAATTTTAGACTTTCACACGAAAAATATCAAGGAGATCGAATACGATCACCCCAATACAATTGGTTGAAATCAAGAAAGCAATTAGACATAAGAATAAAGGTCAACAACAATAATGAACACAAAAGAATGCAAGCAATTTAAACCAGATTCACACCCCTACCAATCACCATTAAAAGAGCTTCCAATCCATAGAAAAGAGAAGAGTAAAGAACAAGAGACTCAACTCAACATTAAAGAAGCTTCAGACCTAGATGCTTCCTTCCCTCAAGGGCAAAATGTGAATTCCATTTTATTAAAATTTCTTTAAAGAAAAATCCCAAATATTATTTTCACATCCCACATGAAAACAGTCAAAAAAAGAATTAGTCAAAACCCCCCCAACAGAAAAAATAAATTTAAAATAAAAGAGTCAATTCAACAGCTGGTGCACCAACTGATCAACCCCCAGAGCTAGCCACTGTGTACTGTACAAATATCTTGCCTGCTTTTCCCTTTATTTATTTTTTTTCCATGTAATTATCACATATTCTTGAGAACAAAACCCTTGATCTTATCCAAATAGCAGAGTATTTTATGCAATTTTAAGAATATTTAACAATGGTATAATGTCAGAAAATTCATATATTTTATCACTCTCATGACCTAACTTCTCTCACCTCCCCACTACAATCGAGATAACACGAGGGCTGGACTCGACTACTGGGTTTATATTACCAGTTTTCTCTCACTAGATTCTCATCCTGCCCAGAAAGGAATTAATTAATTAAAAATATTTAAAGCACTGCTAAATTACATTAATTAATTTCAGGTTTACCTGAAAAAGAACCACCAAAAAATTGAAAGCAAAAGCTGATTATGGGAATTTTCACCTTTCTTTTCCCCCCCTCCCTTTGCCTTTGTGTTCACTGTCAAATTTGTCTTCTGTTAACTGCCGCAATGCAAAGGGAAAGCAAGTTTCATGATCTACGAACATCTAACAGTCTAACGTCGATAAATGGAATGAATGATTCAGATCTAATCCAAAGAGATTGAGAAACCAAATTGTGCAAGTATATATGATACGATATAATTGCTTGTTCTTGTACATTATTGATAAGGGTTCATGTATGAGTCAGAAACTGTGAAAAAAAAAGACCCTTGCAACAAAAAGCCAGAAGGGATTAGGGAGAGAAAGCTAGAGGTCAAAGGATACCCATAGAAATCACTCCATAGTAGTAGTAGTTGTTGTAGTTATATGTAACATATTTGTTCTCTATTAACTTCTTTTCTTTCAGTAGCAGTTACCAAAACTAACTCCCCCCAAAGAAAAATGGGATCAAAAAATTCACAAAAATTTAAAAAGAAAAAAAATGGGATCAAAATTTTGTTTATGGCTTTTCTTCCATGATTGAAGCTAACCCAGTGACAATCTTAACCCCAGGTTTAGACCCCCTCATGGGATTGATCTGGAAAATCTTCTTATCCTTGAGTTTGTGCTTCTGCTTTGGCTTCTCCTTGTTCACCTTGGTTTCCTCCTCCCCAGAACTCTCAGACATCTCAAAAAGGGACTCGAACTGTGGCGGCGACCCCTGGCTTGGCTCTGGTTCTTCGGGGTCATTTTGGTCATTTGGCGGCGGTGCTGGTGCGGTTGTGTTGTCGGGGACCAATGAGGCGGGACCCATGACGGCCGGGGTGAGCGGGCTCGGGGGTGGTGTGGTGGGGCCTGCAGTGACGAGCCGGTTGGGGGGAGACAGCCACTTTGCTTGGACATAGTCGGCCTTGCGCCAAGGAGGGATTGGCATTCCCTTCTTCTTAAGGCTCTGTTTGGCCGCCTCGGACAGGATGCATATGATCTTAGACAGACGCTCCGATTTGCCCACGAAGATTTGGGGCAGGATTTGGAGGATCAATTTGTAGGTCTTGGTGGATCTCGCCACCTCGAATTCTGACCGGAAGTCTATGTCGATGATCAGCCTTTCCCCGTCGATTATCACATCCACGTACTCGTATTCTCCTGTTAATATTTAGCCAAGTCGAACAGAATCTCAGTTATTATTTCCCAAAATTGCCCATTGAATTAGGCTCAAAGATAGTCCATCAAATTGCTCATAACAAAAATCCCACTTCTTCAGCCAAATTTAGGCAGAAAATGGGAAACAGAAGGAAGAGAGAGGGGAAAATGCTACTATTATCCAGTAATACCAAATAAAAGACAATATCTTTGAACAATAAGTATACCAAACGCGCTGTCCAAAAAAAAAAAAAGGTTATACCAACCCCAGATGAAGTCTTAGAGATGAACCAGGACAAGCATCTCTAACCGATCCGGAAACTAGAATACAAACACCAAATTCTACTCTCAAACGTGAAATTCAGGCGATTCACACAATTTCGCACCCAAATCACAAAAATTTCGGCCAAATCCCTTCAAATCACATAAAAATTGAGTATTTAATCTCACAGGACAATAATTCCCAACAAACCCAGAACATAAACTACAAACTCTACAGTCATTAGTGAAATCCAGGAGGCAAAAACCATTCAGCTTCAATTTGAAGCATCTATGAAAGATCTGCCATAAATTACATAATTAACCGCAAAATTTTGAAGATGATCATCATGAATTCGAGTCAGACCAGCAAATTAACCCATTTATATGAAATAATTTGCCGTACGTACAGAATTAACCCAGAATTGCGGAGAAGAGGGTATGAAGCTTAAGCTAGAGTAAAGTTTTCTGGGATTATTTCCAGAATTACTGGAAAAACAACAGCGAAAGTTCCAAACTTGGGTAAGTTGCAGAGAATGGATCCAAGAAATTGCGATGTACAAAGAGATAGAGACAAAAGGGGTTACCGGCGGGAAAAGAGGGGGATTTCTCCCATTTGGATTTGCAGATAGCAGCATCGTATCCAAGTGAAAGGAGGCCATCATTCACAGCCTTCCTCATTTCATCCTTCCTTTTACATGCCTTGTTTTTATCTGCTACTATTCTCGCTGTGTCGGCAAGCACATTCCTCTCGTTCATGCTCCCACAAACCACCAAACTCTAATTCAACACAAAAAATAATTATGGAATTTGATTAATCACCGGAATTAAGATAACAATGATGATTGAGAAGAATAGATGTAACGTAATGTGATGTTTACCTTGAGGAAATCGCAGACGTCGGCGGCGGAGATTCCGTCGGACTCGGCGTCGGAGCCGTCGGAGCCGTTCCCGTTGAAGCAGTTACACCGGTTCCGGCCACACTTCTGCGCCGGAGATTGCTGCTTCTCGTTGTTCTCCTCGATGAAATTCTGCACCATCTTCGCCAAGCATACTGAGCTCGGCTCGAACGCGTCGCCGGGAATTGCCGCTGGCTCCTCTTTCTCGGCGACGGAGATCCTGAACAGTCGCTTCAGCCGCGACTTCACCACCGGCTTCGCCACCGTCGGAGGAGGCGGCAACGACGGAGGAACGAGCTCCGGCCGATCGCCACCGGAGCCGGCGTCGATCGGCTGAATCTTCATGGACAACGGCATGATCAGAAACTTTGAAGAACTCAATTCAATTCAACCACTCTCTATCTCTAACTCTGAGGCTCTCTCTCTCTCTCTCTCTCTCTCTCTCTCTCTCTCTAAACTAACTCGGATGAAGCTTCTTCGTCCTCGCTGATATGAATCAGTACGAACTCCATTTCCGCAATTTCAATCTGAAACTCCGAATTCAGATGACCAAATCAATCGCCATTCCTCGCAACCACCACACGCCAAAAATCCCCAAAATTTTGGCACTCAAAATTACGGGAATCCCGAGACGGATTAAGCTAGAACGACAAACATTAATTTAGAGGCTAGTGATTTACGATTCGATTCAAAGCATGGAATAACTTGTAAACTCAACTAAGTAAACTCTAATCCAAAGAACAATACTTAACTTAGGGTTTGTTTTTGTTTTTTTTTTTTTAAATGTTTTGTTGTTCTTCAACCCACGCAACCTCAGCCCCAAAAAAATGCAGAAAAACTAGTAATCCATGAATGAAATCAAACCTGAGAGAGTCACACCAAAACTTGCTGCCCTTTCTGTGAAGTGGCCGTTGGATTAGATTTGTAGAGAGAGAAAGTGAGGAAGAAGAAGAAGAAGAAGAAGAAGAAGAAGAAGAAGAAGAGGGAGATTTTTTGGTGTAGTTGAGTTTGGTGGTTTTAGTTCATCTATCAAACGCTGTCAAGGAAGAGAGAGGAGAGAGGGGCAAAGGATAAATAGAAGACAATGGCAGTCTCGTGATTTTTATAGACTGAGAGTGAGAGAAGGAAGATGGATTAGCTGACTAGGATTGACCGGTTGACACGTGGTAAATCCTACGTGGTGGAGAGAGAAAATGAGGTTAAAATGGTGAATACGTACGTGTGTGTATGTGTTTGGGGTAAATGGTTCAGGTAATTCCCCTTCGTGGTGTCCCCCTCTTTGAGCCACGTTCCAGTCATGGTTACGCTACTCTCCCCTTCACTCTTAAATTACCTAAATACCCTTTACAGGTTGTTCTAACTTTTTTATGAAATGGTCTAAATTATTTTCATTTGAAAGGGTTTTTTTAATCATAGATTTTAAACGTCGTCCTATAATATATAACGCTTTTGTTTATTCTTTGTTCTTAAAAAATGTACATTGTCTTATCACTATATTACTAACAATATATCTTAATTTTCTTCGCAATAGTAGCATGTTTTTGCTAAAATAAAAGTGTAACCACTTTGAAAAATTAATTATTTCGGTATATTGTCTTTCTTTTAAATGATGATGGAAAAGAAATGAGAGGCAATCACTACTTATTTCATTCCTGCTTTAATCAATTACAAAAAGTTAGATGAAAAAAATTGGTTTTTATTTCTAAGATCGTCTTATCACTATATTATTGTGAAATATCAAACGATTTTATAATTTTTTCTTTATTTTTTTAAAAATTAAGGTTACACAATTTCTAAATTTCAAAAATACTGATACAAATGAGTGAACGACCATATTTATTGATTTAATAAATTAATATTATATTATTTATTTATATATATAATTTAATTTTTGAACTTACCACCATACTTGGGACAATAGACAGGTCATGGAGGAGTAGTGAGGGTATTCATGTAATTTTATTACCCAAGTTAAGTGGGTGTGTTCAAAACTGCCGAGGAAGCGTGGCGAAATAGAATTGGCGCTGTTGTAAGAGAGGGGTAGCCAAATGACGAGAATGCCACTGACGGAAAGGGTGAAAGTGGACGAGGTTGCGTCTAGAACTACCAAAGTATAAAAAGGGCAGGATCGTCATTGTGATTGTGTCTTTGAAACTGATGCACAATGGAAGTGAGTGAGATTGATGTGGGGCCCACAGTATGGCAAATAATAATATTAATAATAATTACTCTTTGCTTGCGCGCCTGTATGGACTTTAGAGCCCTCCCGCTTTTCTAGAATTACAGTTTACTACTCCCTCCGTTCCATATTAATTGTCGTCTTTGGAAATTGTGCAGTCAAATTTTAAAAATTTTGACCATAATTTTCTCAATATATACTATGAGTTGTTATATAAAATTACCATCATTAGATTCGCGACGAAAAATACTATCATAATATTGTAATTGTTAATAATATATGATGTAATAAATTACCAATCAAAGAGTAACATTGGAGATCGTAAAAGTCAAAATTACGACAATTATTATGGAACGGAGGTAGTACTATTGTGTGATTGTGTCCCCCCCCCCTTTCTTAATTCTTAACTTGCTTTTTGGTAAATTATATTTTCCCTTTTCTTCTTAAAAAAATACCTATTTTTTTGCAAAGGAAAATAAGACAATGTTAAGAAAATAAAAAGGGACAAAAACGTTAGACTATACGTTTCTTAGCTATAAAAAAACAAAAGTAAAAAAATATATACAATGGAGATTAAAAAAAGAGAGAAAGTGGTTCTAACATGAAAATGTTTTATACATTTATGATAAATATCATATCGAATCTTCATCATGCGAAAAAATAGAATGTGGTTCATGACCTCTGTATCCTATACGATATTTTTCATAATCCAGTCTGATAAGGTTCAAATACTATAAGTAATAACTCTGATTGGTTTATATTTCTGTATATTTAATTTTGGGCAAAAGACTTAACCAAATATATTAATTTATATACTTAAAATTATATCATTGTGGGTAAAAGAATAGATATTGCAAATCAACTGACCAAATAATACTATTTGCATTGCATGTAAACTAATGCCGCTAATATGAATTACTTGCTAGTTACAACTTCATACTTAATAAAAAGCTTTTCTCTTATGATGATTGTAAAACATTACTAACTTTTTATATTTATAATGTCTAATAGTTTGGGTGGTCCTTTATTCGGATTGAGATCTTTCCAAATGAAGTGTCGACTGATGTTGTTCATTTCTCAGGTTGTTTCTTTATAGATATGGAAACATTGCATAGTATGAGCAGACATAAATTCAATATTTGATTGAATTACAGTTTACTACTTTCTCCTATTGTGTCCCACCTTTTCTTAAATCTTAGCTTGCTTTTTGGTAAATTATATTTTTCCCTTTATCCTTAAAAATAAAACCTATTTTTCCAAACCAAAATAACAGTGTTAAGAAAAACAAAAAGGGACAAAAACATTGGGCTATACTTTTCTCAGCTAAAAAACAAAAGTAAAAAGAATAATACAATGGAGATAAAAAGAAAAATAAAAAGAGAGTGGTTGTAACATAAAAATGTTTTATACATTTATGATAAACATTATGTCGAATCTTCACGCAAAAATATAGTATGTGATTCATTATCTCCGTATCCTATACGTATCCTATACGATATTTGTCATAATCTAGTCTGATAAGGTTTAAATACTGTAAGTAATAACTCTGATTGGTTTATATTTCTGTATATTTAATTTTGGGCAAAAAACCGAATCACACATATTTATATATTTAAAATTATATTTATTGTGTGTAAAGAATAGATATTGCAAATCAATTGACCTAATACTATTTGCATTGTATGTAAAAAGGCTTTCCTCTTATGATGATCGTAAAAAGTTACTAACTTTATATCTTTATAATTCGAAATAGTTTAGGTGACCCCTTATTCGAATTCAGAACTTTCAAAATGAAGTCTCCAACGATGTCGTCCATTCTTCAAGTTGTTTCTTTATGGATTTGGAAACATTGCATGGTATGAGTAGACATAAATTCAATATTTGATTGAATAAGAGCTATTTTACAAGCTTGGGAAATGAACTTAGATTTCCAAGATGGGAGCAATTTCAAAGTATTCAAGTTGAGATCCTTACAAGAAACATTCTTCGTCTTACCTTTAAAACCAAGGTAGCCCAAATATTTTCCAAGACTACATTGTTTGGAAAATTCAAAATTTCCTCAACCAAATGGTTATCGTGGCTCGTGTGCCCTAGTATCGGCTGACAATATAAGTAAAGACTTGTGTATGTTGATCAGTTACATAACATAATTTATTAGTTGGTGGCGTGCAAACACATTAGCCTTGTAAAAGTGCAAACTATCATCTGTAAGCAAAAGACACGGTATGCATGAGTCCAAGGGTAAGTTTGCACCAATGTCTGAACGAGGTTAAGAAACCACTTTAAGACTTCTTGTGAGAACTTCCATATAGATAGTGAATAAATAAAGAGATAACAAATCCCCTTATCGGATACCTTGAGTGGGTTTGAACGCACACCTTACACTAATAAGTAAATAATAAGGAACAATCGTTACACATTCCTTATATAACTAACCCATTTATCGTGAAAGCCAAATTTCTTCAAAGTAATCTCAATCTATTATGTCATACTTCTTTTCCATGTCCAATTTCCCCTTTAATATCACGGAACTTATTAATAATTTCGTGATAAACAAGAATATTATCCCAATTTGAACAAACTGACACAAATGCACTTTGAACATAACCATATCATTAACTTTATTTAAAATAGGGGCGTAGCTGATTTTGTAAATACAATTAAACAAACTTATTATGATGGAATTGAGACGTAGAAAAAGGGCTTTCCACTTTAGACATGAGAGCAATTAGAGTGTGATTAACTTACTTTACTCACTCGTCATCTAAAATGAAAAAAATGATTTTGGTATAAGGCAATATCAAAACCATCAAACCCCGAAGCTTTGAAATTATCCTATTGAAAAACTCATGACTCAATTTTCCAATCGCTAATATCTCTAATAAGAGAACCATTATTATCAGGGAGAATATAGTATGAAAACATCCAAACCTAATTTATATTCAGGGTATGAGCCTGACTTAATCCTAGCGGAAAAACTATCTAACAAATATGCTTTTAGTAATGTCTTGATCATTAAACCAAACTTCCAGGCAATCTTTAATTATTTCTAATAATTTTATTTTTGGCCTTCCAAGTTTCATAGCCAAGTAAATAAAAAAGGGGAGTTGTGATCCCTGTTTACTAACCAGTCTTTGTAATGTAAAGTCTCCCAATGTTTTTTTATTAAAGAGATGAAGTCAATCTCTTAGTTTGAGGAGGTGGAAATATTTAACCTCAAATTCTTCAAATCTTGTGTAAATCTTTCTTTAACTGTTAACCATATTTTCTTGAAACTTCAATTTAAAATTACCAAAGGTAGCCTTTGACCTCTTTTCATATCACGTACCATATTTTGTTTTCAACTATTAATCATATTTTCTTAGTACTTTTGATTAAAGATATGTGTAAACAAATGATATGAATGATCTGAAATTGTAAAAGGACTATTCAATATAGCATGTTTAAGGAATAGGTATTCCCGCGCAGGCAGAATGAGTACATGGTCTAACTTTTCTCAAATAACTTGTCGTTTACAAAATTTTTTCCAGATAAATTGTCTGTCATTAACTATTTTGTCCAAGCATTTTGAGCGAACAAGAAATGAATTAAGTCTGTGAAATATTTCAGAGTCGAAACAATACTGCTTATCAAGCGAAACTAATAACTCATTGAAATATCCCATGATGCATGGCAATAATGCAATAGAGTTTTGTAGTAAATACATATATTCTCATAATGCTTCTTTATCCCGTTTGTAAGGCAATCTATAACAAACTAATACTAATTAGAAATGAATGTTCAAATATTTAGCATCACCTCGAAGTGAAAAAACTCAAATTAGAATACAACACTATGAAATCCTACCAAGAAGATTTCTAAAGACATCAGAGGTCTCCTGATCTGTTACCAAAGTGTGGAAATTAAATTTTGTCATTTAGTTCTTTTGTTATTATGTAATTTACATTGTACATTTTAATTTTAATTTACGATTATATGCCAAGAATTCTTAAAATGCACAAATGATGAAAAAACCAACAAAACCATCTACCCATTTCTATTTCAAGCCTTTTCCACATTCAAATATGCCAAAAAAACCTCTACCTAACGGATCTAGGTCTTCTAATTAGGTGTGGCCAATACACTGATATATTTATCCGATACACATAAGATATAAAATTTTTATCCCAAATTATACCAAATTGTTAAAAAAAATTACCGGTGACTAGCCACCCTAACAGTAGCCTAGGATATGCCACTGATTCAGAGTCCTTCTCATGTATCTATGCCTATTTCTTGAATCACTAGTATTCTCACCAATCTCCGTTGCTAACATCATTTTAGAAATTTAAAGTACACATTACAAGCTTTCCAACAAGACTTAAACCAAGTCAATCGAAAGTTGGATTCGAAAGTTGCTTACATCATTATGTGTTAATTCTATTTAGCTATTACCTTAAACTTGTGAGGTTACTTGGTCATATTATGAGTACTGTGTTATTCACATTGAGCTCGTGAAAAATCGATTTCCTATTGGGGCCAATTTTCAAAACTTTGCATTGTTTTGATTTTTAAACATGCACCAAACTTCATTGATGATAATTATATATTGTACGTCCCTCTTTCAAAATCAAGTGAGTAGGATTTAGTAATCCATTACAAATCGACCTAATTTAGTCTTTTTAATTGTCAGAATGTTAGAGCAAGGAAGTGAAGCCAATGATCACAACCACATCGTTTACTACCAACAACCTAATGATCAAACCCCACTTCAACTCATATGAAGGCCCAGTGACCACCCCGCAAGCTCAAAATGCGAACCCATTTGGATTAGAACCTAAATGTTCTGGGCCAATCAGTGGTTGAATTTCTAAAGAAAGTGGGAAAGGAAATTGGAAATGATGGTAGCAGTACTACTGCGATAGTAAACTTATTGAGGGAGTAGTCAATCAAAACCCGAAAACGTAAGATTGTAAAGTTCACCCTGTCAAATTGGTGGATTGAATACGATTAATGGAAAATATATTTGAGGTTGTGCAAGTTCTTGAAAATAAAAAAACTTGGTATCTGAGCATTTTATCTTGAAGGTCAAATAGAAACTAGGTGGAATACTATTAATGAAAGACAATATGAGTCTGGGCTTAACTGGGGAAAATTTATCGCGTTGTTGAGACGACAATTCTACCCAATAGCTATCCAACGACAACAAGAAAATGAGTTTATGGAGTTAAGACAAGAAGATGATATATCTATTTTGGAGTATGCTGAAAAATTTATGGAATTATCCCGATTTGCACCCGAATATGTGGCCAATGAAAAATTAAAGAAACATAGGTTTAAAGGAGGACTTGCAGACTATATACGCGAGCGATTGTCGGGGCAACACATTAGTACCTATTGTGTCCCTCCCTTTTCTTAAAATCTTAGCTTGCTTTTTGGTAAATTATATTTTCCCTTTCCTCCTTAAAAAACCCTATTTTTTCCAAACAAACAAAAAAAAACAATGTTAAAAAAATAAAAAGGGACAAAAATATTGGCTATACTTTTCTTAGCTATAAAAACAAAAGTAAAAAAAACAAACAATGGAGATAAAAAGAAAAAAAAAGGGAAAGTGGTTGTAACATGAAAATATTTTATACATTTATGATAAATATCACGTCGAATCTTCATGCGAAAAAGTAGAAGGTGATTCATGACCTCCATATCTTGTACGATATTTGTTATAATCCAGTCTGATAAGGTTCAACTACTGTAAGTAATAACTTTGATTAGTTTATATTTCTGTACATTTAATTTCGGGCAAAAGATCGAATCCGATAGATTTATATATTTAAAATTATATTTATTATGGGTAAAAAGAATAGATATTGCAAAGCAATTGACCAAATACAATTTGCATTGTATGTAAATTAATGCTGCTAATATGAATTACTTGCAACTTCATACTTAAGAAAAGACTCTCCACTTATGATGATCGTAAAACGTTATTAACTTTATATGTTTACAATGTGTAATAGTCTAGCTAGGTGGCCCTTTTATTTGAGTTGAGATTTTTCGAAATGAAGTGCTAACTGATGTCGTCCATTTTTCAAATTGTTTCTTTATGGATTTGGAAACACTGCATGATATGAGCAGACATAAATTTAATATTTGATTGAATATGAGCAATTCTACCAACCTGGGAATTAAACTTAGAGTTTCAAGACGGGAGCAATTCCAAAGTATGCAAGATGAGATTTTTACGAGAAACATTCTTCGGCTTACCTTTAAAAACAAGGTAACCAAAATATTTTCCAAGACTATATTGTTTGGAATATTAAAAATTTCCTCGACCAAATGGTTGTAGTGACTTGTGTGCCCTAGTATCAGCTGACAATATAAGTAAAGACTTGTGAAAGTTGATCAGTTACATAACTTAATTTATTAGTTGGGGGCATGCACACACATTAGCCTTGTAAAAGTGCAAACTATCATATGCCAGCAAAAGACACGGTATACATTGAGACCAAGGGTAAGTCTGATACCAATGTCTGAACGAGGTAAAGAAACAACCATTCTAAGACTTCTAGTGAGAACTTCCATATAGAGAATGAATAAATAAAGAGATAACAAATCCCCTTGTCGGATACCTTGAGTGGGTTTGAACGCACACCTCATCATTAATAAGTAAATAGTAAGAAACAGTTGTTACACATTCCTTAATATAACTAATCCATTTTTCATGGAAACAAAATTCCTCCAAAGTAAATCTCAATCCATTCTAGCATACTTCTTTTCCATGTCCAATTTTCCCTTTAATATTATGGAACTTATTAATACTTTCATGAGAAACAAGAATATTACCACAAATTGAATAACCCGATACAAATGTATTTTGAACCAAATCAATAACTTTCTCTAAAATAGGGACGTAGATGATTTACTAAAATCTTTGAAATGATTTTGTAAATACAATTAAACAAACTTATTATGATGGAATTGAGACATAGAAAAAGGGCTTTCCACTTCAGGTATGAGAGCAATGAGAGTGTGATTAACTTGCTTTACTCACTCCTCATCTAGAATGAAAAAAGATTTCGCTATATTGCGAACATCCATTTCAGCCACACTCCAATGATTTTGGTATAAGGCAATACCAAAACCATCAAGCCTCGAAGCTTTGAAATTATCCTATTGAAAAATTCACAACTCAATTTTCTGATTGCTAATCTCTCTAATAAGAGAATCATTATTATCAGGGAAAATACAACATAGAAATATCCAAACCTAGTTTATGTTCGGAGTATGAGCCTGACTGATTAACCTTAGCGAAAAACCTCTCTAACAATTATGCTTTTAATAATGTCTTGATCATTAACCAAACTTCCAAGCCATCTAATAATTTTATTTTTGGCCTTCGCCCATCAAAGTTTTCATAACCAAGTGAAAAAATGGGTGTTGTGATCCCCATTTACTAACCACACTTTGTAATGTAAAGTCTCCCAATACTTTTTTATTAAAGAGATGAAGTCACTCCGTTTGTTTGAGGAGGCTGAAATATTCGACCTCAAATTCTTTAAACCTTGTGTAAATCTTTCTTTAACTGTTAACCATATTTTCTTGAAGCTTCAATTTAAAATTACCAAAGGTTGCCTTAGACCCATTTTCATATCATGTACCATATTTTCTTTAATTGTTATATAACCATATTTTCTTAGCACTTTTTGATTAAAGGGATGTGTAAAACAAATGATAAGAATGATCTGAAATGGGAAAAGGTCCATTCAATGTAGTATGATTAAGGAATATTTGTTCCCACGCAAGCAGAATGAGTACATGGTTTAACTTTTCTTAACTAACTTTCCGTTTATTAAATTTCTTCCAGATAAATTGTATGTCATTAACTATTTGTCCAAGCAATTTGAGTGAACAAAAAATGAATTAAATCTGTGAAATATTTCAGAGCCGGAACAGTACCGCTTATCAAGCGAAACTAACAACTCATTGGAATATCCAATGATGCATGGCGGTAATGCAATAGTGTTTTTTAGTAGATGCATATGTTCTCATAATGCTTCCTTATCTCGTTTGTGAGGTGGGTCATAACAAACTAGTACTAAGAAATGAATTTTCAAATATTTGTCATCACCTCGAAGTGAAAAAAAAAACTCAAATTAGAATACAACACTGTGGAATCCAACGAAGAATATTTCTAAAGACACCAGAGGCCTCTCGATCTGTTAACCAAGTATGGACACTAAATTTTGTCGTTAAGTTCTATTGGGGAGATCCAAGGCGAGAGTCCCCTTCAACAAAGACCCATGGTACACAAGTTAAGTGAGGTTCCATCTTAAAACTAATTGGTGTTAAGAGGAGTAACCCAGTTGACTTATATATCATGTCTTTTACCTTTGATTTTTCGATGTGGGTTATTTTTTCTCGTGGATGAATCCCAACAAGTTCTTTTGTAATTATGTAATTTATTGAGCGTTTTGATTTAATTTACGAATAAATGTCAAGAATTCTTGAAATGCACAACTGATGAAAAACAAAACCAACAAAACCATCTACCCATTTCTATTTCAAGCCATTTCCACATTCTAATAAAAGCCCCACCATCTAGAGTCATTCTCATGTATCCATGCCTATTTCTTGTATCACTAGTATTCTCACCGATCTCCATTGCTAACATCATTTTGGAGTTCAAAGTACGAATTGCAAGCTTTCGAACAAGATTCAAACCAAGTCAATCGAAAGTTTGATTCGAAAGCTGCTTATATCATATGTGTTAATTGTGTTTAGCTACTACCTTACATTTGTGAGATTACTTGGTCATATTATGAGTACAATGTTATTCACATTGTGTTCGTGAAAAATCGATTTCCTAATTTGATTGTGTTGTTATCTCGTCTCCTTGGTCTGGATTATGGATAATGTGAGAATATTCAAAATATGGACAATGGGTGAGGTCATTAATTTTTATTTAAGACACTTCTAGTTTCACAAATTTATAATTTGTTTAATATGACACGTTACTCTAATACCAAATAGAACAGTATCTAAGATTACACTTAAAAGTTAAACTAATAGTAATGCATGTAGAAATATGAAAAACATTATTTTCAGATTTAAGGATTAAAAACAAAAATGAAAGTCCTGAAGAGAGTAGTCTAGGACTACTCTACTTCAGTACACTGAGGAGTGTTCCACTTGCGGTGAGGCCATGACTCTGTCGACCCAAATTGTACTGTCGTTTATGATAGAGTTGTCTAGCACAACTCTACGCCAGTACGATGAGGAATAGACAATACACTAACGATAGCAAAGATCAACCTCAAGAAAACAATAGCAATCAGGATGAATGTCTCTCAAGTCCCTACGCCAAAAAGGAGACAAAAGAAGGAAAAAAAAAAGAGTTAGTGAAAAAAAAGAATATTGAAAATGTCAAAAAAAAGGAAAACAAAAACGAGAAGGGGATTTAAAAAAAAATCAGATGGAGAATTGAACATGATAAAAAAAAAA
Source organism: Portulaca oleracea (assembly GCA_029582165.1). Classification (NCBI taxonomy): domain Eukaryota; kingdom Viridiplantae; phylum Streptophyta; class Magnoliopsida; order Caryophyllales; family Portulacaceae; genus Portulaca; species Portulaca oleracea. The sequence continues at coordinate 13,289,514 of CM055869.1, read as the reverse complement.
TCAAGCAATGGTTAGAAGGAATTTATCAGAGAAGAAGAGGGGGTACCGATGAATGAAGCAGTTGCACATAACCCCTTTATATAGCTATTGATCGGGCAAGTCTCTAGGTCATACTCCAATGCTATTGGCGTTCAAATTCTACCTCATCCAAACTCTCAGTGGATAAAATTCTATAACATATCTTGCAAGAATTGAGATGTATAAAGAAAAGAAATTTAACTCCAACTGTAACTCCAATTCGGAATCCAACTTCAACTTTTAGTCCAATTCAAACTTTGTCTCTTGTATAGAATTAAAACTTTATCGCATAGAGTTATTGTTCCAAAAGGATTGATATTAAAACAGAGAGTCCCAAGAAAAGTTGAATTTATGGTTGATTGGCCAATTATATTCGAGACTCAGCCGCTTCAAACATCTAATATTTGTGTACGCAACTGACTCTCGAAGGGGGCATTTGTAGGAGGGAAAAATTTGTCGGCAAATCAGAAAATGATACGTGGAAAATAAATTAATTTTTATTTAGCCAATCACAAATTGGCACGTGTTAAGTTGACTTCGATGAATCCATTTGGTCAAAATTAAATTCCGATCAATCACAATATGACATGTGTCAGAGATGACGCAGAAAATCATAATTATTTCTTTATTTAAAATTAAAGGAATAACTAATTAACTTGGGTCCAAGCCTAAAGCCCAATTCAAACCCTAGGGGTTAGGCCTCCAGAGCCTATAAATAAGGGTCCTCCCCCATCATTTTGGAACCCCCAGGAGATTCAACAGTCAGCATCAAGAGGTTCTAAGAGATCAAACTGCCAGCGACATCCAGCTATTAAGCACCAAAGATCGAAGTCTGCAAAAGCTCAAGATCGAGTCTCCAAGTCTTCAACACGTCTTGATCAAGAACAACAATAGAGTTCTTCGTCAAGGCACTCGACAGTCTACACTCTGTAGTATACCCCCGGCATTCGGCATTCTGCACTCCAGAGGCTTCAGAAGATCGAACTGCATGCGGTCTAAAGCTACCAAGCGTCAAGGATAAAGGTCTGCAAAAACTTCAAGCATCTACCGCGTCAGGATCAAAAACTGCTACAGAGTTCTGCGGCTAGACCTGCAAAGCCTTCAGAAGATCGAACTACAAAAGCTCTCCAACTATTAGCGCCAATGACCAATGTCGACTAGTTCAACAACCTCTATTCTTCACACCAAAGACTGCATTCGTCTTCTTCGTTTGTTTCATCAATCGAGACTAAGCACTCAAGCCCTCGCATCTAAGAACTAGATAACTATATACAATAGTCAACCTTCAGACGGTTAAACTCTGAGCAGCTTCCAGCTACCAAGCACTGAGGGATCAACGCTCAAGACCTTCATCTCTGGAACTGCAACAAGAGTTCTTCAGCTAGACCTGCATTCGAGATCGAGATCAAGCGTCCGCGCCCTCGACTCACCCAAGTTTCAGAAGATCGAATCAGAGGACTAGTTTCTTGTATTTAATACAGAGATTGTACCCACATACATTCGAGTATTAGTACAAATTAATTTGTTTCTCAATTTCCTTTCTTTATTTATTTTAGACTCGAAATTTGTGTTTACAACGTGTAAGAACTAAATTGCACTTTTGGAAAAGCTAGACGACATCTAGAAGTGCAAAAACAAAATATATATATAGAGTAGCACCAGGTATATGATATCCCATGTACTTACTTTTTTGTGGACGATTCTCTGGTGTTTTCTAAACCTAATATTCGACAGGCCATGTTGCTAAAGAGCTTATTGTCCTTATACGAGGGTGCCTTGGGGCAAAAAGTAAGCTACTCAAAGTGTTCTCCTTAGAAAAAGGGTTACATGCGGAGTGAGGGACGATGTTCTGATCATTCTTGATATGAGGGAGGTGTTGGGAATGTCGCGACAATGTTCGATATATACAGAGATTAAACCAAAGTACTATTGTAATTATATGTCTTGCTAGAGACCTCTATATTTAATAATTGAATATGTTTAATTACAACTGTGTTATTTGGTCCTACTGGGTCACACAAGTCAGTACCCTGGAACAATGTACGTAACCTAAGTAATATTGTATTATGTTTAGAAATATTGGGAACTGGTTTCTGTTAGAAATCAACTCAACACGGACCGAACTGGTTCAACATGGACCGTGCTGATCGTATTGGGACACCACGGTCCGTGGTGTTCATGGGTCGAGTTAATGGACCTTCTGGAGTCCAACACGGAGCGTGTTTATTCAACACGAACCGTGTTGGGCCTAAGAAGTGCGCCGTTGCGTTAAGTCGGCCCTATAGGGTTTTTCCCTCTCCCTACGTTATCTAAACACTATATAAAGGGGTCTCTGGGAGAGATTATTACACACTAACTGCCTGAGACTCTTAGAGAGATACTGAGGTGATTTCCTGAATTCCTCTCTCTTTTAGTTTGCAATTATTGTTTCCTGAAACATTCTCTGTTTCCTGAAACATTCTCATATACCAAATACATACATCTTAGATTGAGATTCGTCTCGATCGGGTCGATCTAGCAATAGGGTTCCCGGAGTGCTGCGTGGAGTTTTCAGTAGAGGATTTCAGCATTATTGGAATCTCGAAGGTCAACATCTTCTTCAGTCGGAATTAGCGATCAGGTATAAATATAATTACTAAATCCTCTGCGATTGTTGCGATTAATTTTTTTATATCGTTATGAATATTTCGCCAATTAGTCTGTATCTGTTTAGGAAATAGATAACCTAAAACCTTACAGTGGTATCAGAGTCACCAATTGCATGCTAAAGTGTTGTACTTGAATTAATAAATAATTTTGTCAATTGTTGAATTATTTCATGAATTTGCTAGAATAGTTTTAATGCCTAAAATTTGAAACTTTATGAAAGTTTTAGTCTTTATTATTCATGATAATAAATCTGGAATTTTATTGTAAAGCTTCATGCTTTGTTATTATTTACTTTCTTATTGCCTTTAATTAATCGATTTTATGTTTGTTTAATTGTTAAACATAACATGAACTTGATTTAATTTTGAATGTTTTAGAAACAATCTTGTTTAATAATATTAAACAGTAGGCAATACATGAAATAAGTCTAAATTCACAAAATATGGTTTTGTAGAATTATTTTCTGATTTAGTTTCTTACGATATTTTAATGAAAAATCGAAATAAAATATCAAATGGATTCGAAAATATCTGAAATTGTTACTGGAGGTGTCTGAAAGTGTTCTAGACTTTCCATAATTTTTGTAGATTTTTCCCAATTAAAATGGATTTTTAATTGAGTTTTTAGATCTGAAGGGAAATAAAATTCGTTTAATTCTCTGAATTTTATAAATTTGTAGAAATTTTTAAAACTTCTGAAAATTTAACAGTAGGTTACTGAATAGCCATACTTTTAGGGAACATTTTTTCCGTTAATTTATCCGATTAAATTATATTTTTTAATTTAGATTTTCAAATATGAGATAAATAAAATTGTTACTTCTTTGAATGTTTTAAATTTATAAAAATTTGCACATTTTCTAACAATTTTACAGTAGGTTACTGGGTAACCATTCTGTTATGGACAAATTTTCGTGAATTTTCGAAGTCATTAGCTATTTTTCCTTTGATTTTCAGATTAACAGCGAAGTACAATTGTTTACTTTTCTGATTTTTATTCTAATTTTCGAAATTTGATAAACATCTGAAATTTTTACAGTAGCATATTGAATGAACCTACTGTATAGAAAAATTATAAAATTTTATTTTTAAACTTATCGGATTATTCTTATTTATTTTCCTCTTAAACTGAGAATTAAAAGGTTTAATTTCCTAAAATTTTTACAATCTTTAGAAAATTGTTAAAATTCTGGAAAATTTTCATATTGGGTTATTAGATAACGCTATGATATGAAACTCTTAAATTCGATAAGTTATTTAAGTTTTCATTCACGAAATTAACCAATACTGGGAAGCAACACGGACCGTGTTGCCAGAAATTTTGGTGAATTCGTGTGTTTTAGGGTTTGTAATTAATTGTAGAAATTAATTATTAAATCCTAATTGTAAAACACCGGAAAATCCGATTATAAAGTACCGTTACGTCGTTAGTACTATTTTATGTCCGTTAATTATTTCTGTGTTTAATTGTTAACACTTGAGCTCGTAGAACCGTCGATGGAATATCAACGGTAATGTAGTCTTTTTCTACGTGCATGGTTATGCATGGGAAAAAGGGTATTTTGGTAAATTACATGTTAATAATTGATGATTATGTGTTAAGTTATCTAGTTAATTATGTTATTATTATTGTTATTACTTCTATTATTATTAATATTATTATTCTTATTATTCTTATTAGTATTGTTTTTAGGAATTCTTTTTAAAACCTTATTTTCCTAATTTTGCTAGTGGACGGTTAGAGGGCTTGTGCCCCAAGTCAAGTTTACTAAATTAAATGGTATAATTTTCTTAATTAGCTAAAACAATACAACTCTCAAACCTTAAAGCCTTCCCTCTCGTTTTCTCTCTGTGTAACCGCCCCACCGCAGCCAACCAGCATACCACCACCTGCAAACCGCCGTCAAGCACCGCCGGAGAACGCCACCGGTCACCCTCAACCACCGCTGCAACCACCGCACCCTCCTTCTCTCTCTATTCCTTTCCCTTCGATCCTCTCTCTCTCTCACTGCTGTCCGCCCCACCGTGCGCCACCACCGTCGCTGCCCAGCCGTCGCCGTCGACCCGCTTCGACCGCCACCCGTTCTGCCCAGTAAACGTCCGAGTAAAGCCCTAACCTTAATACCTTTCGTGGCTTAGTTTAGTTAGTTCATCAATTCTTTATTTTGGTTATTACCTTGTTATGATTAGTAGTGTTTTACTTGTAATCTAATTCCATTGTGTTTTTATGCCCATATAATTCATGCTTTAGTATGAATACGTACAATAAGGTTTTGAATCTTTTTTTTGGGTAATACAACAAACACTAGGAAGCCCTTCTCTCAAGGGATCTCCCAAGCGCATCCTCACTTACAATAACAGAAAGATCTCTATGAAAACTATGACTAAAATAACAAGACGATTGCAAAGATAATCCATACTTAGCTAACCGATCCACAGCACGATTCCCTTCCCTGAAATGATGATGCACCACAACTTCGTTACACTCCCGCAAAAAGGCTCGAATATCTCTTACTAAAGACGCAATCTCCCAAGGAACACAGAAGACGCCAGTGACCGCATTAACAAGAGTGATATTATCTCCTTCCACGACCAACCTTCGAAACACATTGGAAACAACATCTCGAATTCCATTCCGCATAGCTATTGCTTCAGCAACTAAGACAGAGGAGTTGTTCAAATTGAAGGCCGCTACTCGAAGAACCCGACCTTGATCATCTCTAATGATATAACCCCCTCCAGCACAGTTAGCACTTCGAGCCCCATCTGGATTAATTTTAACCATTCCCGTAGGAGGCTTAGACCAAGAAACCCATCTCCCAGTTGCCGGCGGAGAAGAAGGCGTTGTAAACCCCCCACCAACAGCATCAACCAATCTGTCCCTAATTCTCCACTCGGCATTGGCACGCTTAGCACGTAATAACGAACGTCCAGGCAGCGTTGATTGTTGACTGAAAACGACCAGATTCCAACCGAAAACATCGCGCACAATTGGAGGATACCGTAGGTACGGTCTAGGAGACCGTAGGTATGGTCTCGTTCTGTCCAGCGAAATCTGCCTGGCGATTTTTTCCTTCGAGAGACCGTAGGTGCGGTCTTGCTCCTGGACCAGGGGGTCGCGGGCGCTACTCCTATGGTAGCGGGCGCTACCTACTTCAGCTGACAATCCGTGGCTGACTTTGAGCACAGGTCGCGGGTGCTACCTACAGGGTAGCGGGTGCTACGCTCAGGGTGGCGGGGGTTATCCTGCGAAAACCACTTGGCGAGTTTTAGCTTCGAGAGACCGCAGGTGCGGTATCCTTGACCGTAGGTACGGTCCTGCTCGGCCCAGCTGTGGTAGCGGGCGCAACCAATAGGGTGGCGGGGGCTACCCTACTCTTTTCTTCCCTTTGTTTCTTCTTTCTTTCCAAGGTATGTAACACCCGTTTCGAGGGTCCTAGCGGGTGTTACTTCACTAATTGACACCAAAGGTGGGGAAAGTGGTCCCTGGTCAACTACGCCTCGGCTCTCGGTCCGGCTCGGCTCAGGAAATCACCAAAAATGCTCTAAAATGGCCCGTTTTACAACGTTTTGAGTAAAAACTCCAAAATCTATGAAATAACCAAAAACGTATTAAAAGTTATGAAATTAAACCATGAAACAAGTCAAAAGCCTAAGAATTAAGGCGCTATTAAGACACAAAATTGGGTCTAAACACCCCTCACACTTAAACTTTTGCTCGTCCTGAGCAAGACAAAACAAAACAAATAAGAAAACTAAACACCAACTCCTCTGTCGTGGGAGGAAATGAGTGCATTTAGCGTATGCACCAAGCTCTTTGAACCCCCCGGCAGCCCGCTCTGAGGTGAATGTTTTGCCTAAGTCTTACCTAAGGAAATATGAACATAGGGAATTAAGGGTGACTGACAAGATTCTTCGTCTAGCAGACAAAACCCTTAGAAAACCTCTAGGAATCTTACATGACACTCCCCTCCAAATAGCAGAGTACATTATTCCTGTCAATTTCTTGGTACTAGATACAGGAAAAGATCCAGAATCGGAGATTATTCTAGGGAGGGCCTTCCTATCGACTGTCAATTACAAGATGGATATGAGGAAAGACACAATGATCATCGAGTTAGGAAAGTCGATGACAGAATACGAAGTACGAAAAGGCAAGTTGATTCAGAGACATGTTCCAAAAATAATTCATGATGAAGGAGATCCGGTTCCAAAACGGATCAAGGACCCCGATAAGTAGGGTCCATAACGTCGAGCTAACGATGTTAAACAAAGCAACCCCAGGGAGGTACGCTATTATCTACATATTTATTCCTCGCCACTTTTTTTTATTTGATTTTAGTTCAATTATTTTAGCTTTCAGTTTTTGATCCCTAGCAATTTTATTTTTATTTTGAAGTTTACTGATATTTTTCTTTTAGTGTTTAGAGAAAAGGAAGAAATTCGAGAAATTCATGGCTTTTATTGAATTTTTGTTCCTAACCTAATGAATTCTATGTTGGTAGTGTTGTAGGGATTTTTAATGTGTCAAATTGTAGGGAAAATAAGGAGGAAACAAAGAAAAGGGAGAAAAACAAGCAAAAATTGGCGAAAACGAGTCACAAAGATCGTAGGAAAAACGCAAACGCTTTCCAGGCGCTAGTTGTGCCCTGTCCAGAAACTTCAGGTACGCGATTTTAACAAAACGCAGGCTACGTTTAGAAAATGCAGGCCGCGTTTTTCCCTTTTTCCAGAAATTTTTGCCCGCCTTTTGATATTAGTCGGCCCCTTCCCTTTCTTTCAAAACACAACACTCCCTCCTTCTTTGCCCTACCTCCTGACGCCTTCTTCCCCAAACGCTCCCCCAACGCTACCTGCACCACCAACAACCACCGCTCTCGCCGGCGAAGGCGAACTGCCACCACACACCACCCTCTTTCCTCTCTCTTTTCTCTTCTCACTTGCACTCTAACACTTTGAGTCTTAAAACTCCATTCCTCTTCAAACTCAAGGTATGGAATTCTCAACTCTTCCTCTTGTTCTTTGACTATACACTTCGTTCTTGGTATGATTTTGGTTGAATACATGAGTTTATTGAGTAATTTATTCAATTTATACCAATTATTATGTCCTAGATTCAAATTTCTTGATTTAGGTTTGAATTCTTGGATTAATTTCTTGATTAGGGCTTGGGTTGACTTGGATGATATCTAATCTTTTTGTTCCAGAATTGAGATAGTTATGTTGTTGGATGTGTTTGTAGAGCATTGTGATGATAAAATTGAGAAATTTAGGTCTAGGTTTTGGTTGTGATTATGTTGTGGTATAATTTAAATTAATATAATTAATTCTCCTCTTCTACTCTCTTCTTTAACGAACCGATTTAGTAGAGTCCGTTCTTTGAACGGGCGGATTCGAAGGTTTTTACTTTCGAATTCGTAACCTTACCCCCGAATCTGAATCTCATGGTTCACGGTTTGCGGAGTCTAATTTGAGTTTATTAATTCTCACCAAAAATTAATTGGCGACTCTATAATTCATTCAATTTGATTCATTCGCTTTCTTTTCGAATTTTACTTTTTATTTCTAGAAAATTTCAACTGCACGGGAAGTGATATCACAGAAAGAAACAAATCAAAATATTGAGGTCTCGATTCACTGTTGATTCTCCTCGTTTTTTGTGTAATATTATTTTCTGAACAATGGCATTTTCTGGTAATAAAATTAATTAAATTCAAGATTGCTTTTGAACATTTTGATTAATAAAAATTCAATTTAAATCCCTTTAACACTAGACACCTCTTTCGATTCGCCTAACATCGCGTAGGACACCAATGGAAGTTTTTTCCCGGGTACTACAGGCACCAATAATGGAAAAAGTTGTTTTTAATGGTTGAACTTTAAGAGAATTAAAGTAAGCTCATAGATGAGAGACCATAATTTTTATTGTCAGTATATTTAGAATACCACTCTATCTAAAACAGACTTAGAGGAATGTCGCAAACACCGTTTTAGAAAAGAGTCAAGTGAATCATCGGAGCCCGGTGCAAGCGGGAGCCATTCATGACTTTTGGCCAATTGCCAAACTTCCTTGGCATAATCACAATGCAGGAAGAGATGATCCTCTCTCTCATGAGAATTATTACAAAGAGGGCAAGTAGAAAGGATATTTAAACCACGATAGGCAAGATGGGCTTGAACAGGAAGCGCATCTTGGAGCATTTGCCAGAGGAACACTTTCAATTTTGGTTGGATGTTCAATCTCCAAATCCACTTAAATTCCCATGTATTTTGGAAATTAACACGATTGTGGGCCAGCCAAATAGCAGATTTTGTTGAAAATTCGCCTGAGCTAGTAAGGCCCCAACATCCATCGAATTAAAAGGAATTGGGATCGTTTTAATGGATCTCAACACATCAGGGGGAACCAAAGTACCAAGAAGCTCCTCATTCCACGTCTTATCCTCCTTAATGAAATGAGCCACCGTTAGAGAAGTATCTAGGTTGGAGAAATCAGAGCCATGGAGTTTTTCTGCAAGGCTCATTTGTCCACACCAATTGTCTAACCAGAAGTTTATATGTTCACCATTACCAACCTGCCAGCGAAGACCCTTCGCAAAGGTATCCCTAACTTTCAAAATTGACCTCCAAGCCTAAGAATCCGTAGCATTGGGTTTGATCGAAAAAATATCTTTATTCTTAACATATCTAGACTGGATTTGATCTACCCAAAGCCAAGTCCCAAACATCACTTTCCAAAGAAGCTTGCACATGAAGGTCGTATTTACCGCCTCTGTTTTTCTTAAACCCAAGCCTCCTAAGGCTTTTGGCCTACAAATTTTGTCCCAAGCAACCATAGGCAACCCTTTATTAGAATTTAAATCCTTCCAAAAGAAGGTCCTATTAATCGAATCAAGCTGATTTGCAATACTTGTAGGAATCTTAAAGCATTGCAAAGCATGGGATGGAACAGACTCTAAATGAGACTGAATAAGCTACTCTAACAGCTTTAGAGATATACTTAGCCTTCCAGGGCTGCAACTTTGCTTGGGCATTAGAAACTAAATAAGCGAAAGTATCTTTGGACGGTCGACCTTTAAAAATAGGACACCCCAGATACTTCCCAATGGCACTTTGCTGGCTTATACCAAACACTCCCGCCACCATATGCTTTTCTCTGGTGGTGGCATTCTTAGAAAAAATTGCGGAAGATTTATGAAAGTTAACCAATTGCCCAAAACTTATACAAAAATCATTCAAAACAGTATGTAATCATTGACAATCCTCCTGTTTAGTTTTACAAAAAAGTAAACTATCATCTGCAAAAAATAGACAAGGGATTTTCTGCCCAGACGGGTTAAGCCTAACACCAATGCCACTATTTCTTGGTAAAGCAGCTTGGGAGAGTGATGTGATAAGCCCCTGCATACAAAGCAGGAAGAGGTAAGGGGATAAAGGATCACCTTCTGGATTCCTCTTGTGGGACGAAAGAACCTAGTCGACTCCCCATTAATTACTAACGAATAAGAAACCGTCGTCACACATTCCATGATCCAAGTAATCCATTTGTCAGGAAAACCAAATTTAATCATTATTTCCTTGAGATAATCCCACTCAATCCTATCATACGCCTTTTCCATATCAAATTTCAAAGCGACCCAGCTTTGCTTGCCTTTCATATGTTGAAACTTATTGAAATATTCATGCGCAAGGAGGATATTATCATGGATCGAACGGCCAGGTATGAAAGCACTCTGGACCTAATTGATGAGTTTGTCCAATACAGAGCGTAGACGATTAACTAAAAATTTTGAGATTACTTTATACAAACTATTACGCAGACTGAGTGGCCGAAAATTATTGGTTGTTGCGGGGCTAACAACCTTAGGGATTAACGCAATCAGAGTATGGTTCACTTGGCGTAACAATTTCCCATGTTGAAAAAAATATTGTACCGCATGAGTTACTTCCCGATTAACAACAGCCCAATGGTTTTGGAAAAAAGCAATTCCAAAACCATCCGGCCCAGGAGCTTTGGACTTATCTTGCTGAAAGACGACCTGCTTAATTTCCTCCTCAAAGACTGGTTGGACTAGCATTTCCTGGTCGTCAACTGAAAGTTCCGTCTCTACCTTAACATCAATTGTCCTGGAGTGTGAATGAGTACTCTTAAAACGGGCCTGGAAATCTTGAATAAATTGGTCCTTGATCATACTAATATCGTCAATCCGAAAATTATCATCCACCTTTAGTTTAGAGATGAGAGATATGTTTTTCCGTGCTTTCATCGATTGATGAAAAAATCTCGAGTTGCGATCACCCTTTGTAAGCCAATCTTTCCTGGCAAATCGACCCCAATATTTTTGATTAAAAAGGAGCATCCGTTCTCGTTGCTTTAACAAACGAAAATGCCAATCATTAAGCCGATTGCTATTTGGGTTAGTAAGCAGGCGGTCCTCCACCGATTGTAATTTTTCCTCATTTAGCTTCATCTTATTAGCAAAATTATGAAAAGTGTTACGGTGCCAAACCTTCAGGTCTTTTTTAATCCTTGTTAATTTCTGAACTACTCTAAAAAGAGGAGAACCGCGGACATAACCATTCCAATTATTTTGGATAATCGACCGAACTTTATCATAAGACGACCAAGCATCCTGGAATCGAAAAGGTGGCCGCTTTCTATCTCCCACCCAAGGCTTAGTGTCCAACAGAAAAAAAGAATCCTCTAGAGAGAGGAATGATGAGTGAGACTCTTGCCCCCCTTTTCCTTGGTCTTCTTCTTCTTCCCTCATGGATCTCCTTCTGAATCTTATTCTCCCTTTTCCCCCTTGGTGTTTCTCTGTATTATTTACGGTAGTTTGCTAACAAGTAAGTAAAGTTAGTAAGTTAAGTTAAATTTAACTAACGTACGAAAGTAACAAGGGAGTATCTAATTACTTGTACTTTTGTTTTTCAATTCAATAAATTTTCTCCATTGCGTGAGAGTTAATATTGGTTTTTAATGTGGCCATGGTCTTTTCACCCTTGTGTGATTTTTGTAGATTTATAGAAGTCAAAATTATGGAAGTTAACTATTATTATTAGGTTGATGTTCATTTTAAAAAGGGAACGATTCAACAAGTATCAACAAAAATTCACACAGTTCTATCACGAGCATATTTTTTTCAAGCATAACATAAAGTATTAAGAATGCGGTTAGAGGCTGCAGGAATGCGGTTAAAACTATATACATTTACCACTGTGAGTAAAACTATAGCTCATCAAAATTCAAGAAAACATAATAAATATAAAATATTAAGAATGCAGTTAGAGGCAGGAAAAATGCTTCAAATTTGTAGAGTTGATAACAATATACATTTACCACTAACTTTTTGAAGAAAATAATTTGTCTTGATGTTTTAAATTGCTTCAGTTTGTTGGATAATTTTTATCGTAGACGTCATATAAAGTTAATGAAATGTTGTGCACGAATGTTGTGCACTTATATGACATTGCATTGATGAAGTTATGTTGAGTGTAAACATAAAATAGGCTGAATATTTAGAGTTGTTTTGAACATTATATGTCATTCGATCAATCTGAGCAATATATTAGGTTAGGTCTCATGTGAAATAATTAAAAAAAAGAAAAGTATAATTTCCATAGATGAGAAAAGTACATGTATTATTTAAGAACATCTATGTCAAATAGTTAGATAATATGACAGCGCATTAATGGGTCAACAAACTTCTATAATTCTAAATTACGGAAACAATTTGCATTTTATTTGTCAAACATTGTTTTTTGGCATTAAAAACCATCATCCAACATTGATAACGTGTTGTATAAATATACCAAAATGTAACAAAATTAACAATTTATTTTATTTTTACAAGATAATAGTATTTAAAAATTCAATTACTAATAATTTAATATTGTCATATCATAATAACGACTAATTAAGATGGTGATATAGAGATTGCACATCTAAATAATTTTACATGATTATAAATAAATAAATAAGGTGAATGGCGAATTTATCCCTAAGGAGCACCAGGTTAATAACATGATGATAACTATTTGTAATTATATTTTGATCTTGAGGATTGAAAATAAGATGACTTGTTCAGCCCGTGATCCGGCCCGGCCCGACCGTTGAACATGTCTGCTTCTTAGACACACCAAACCTGATAGGAAACTTAACAATTTCTGATCGATTTTCTCACCTTAGCTCCCACTAACTATTTGTCCCCTAAGTCACTTGATATCTGCTCGTCTTTATACAACATATTCTCATTAAAGACTACATCACAGTGTCTTAACATCTTTTTACGATCCCACAACCTAAATCCTAAAGCGTCAATCTCATAACCAACCAAGTAACACTTTTTGGACTTCGGATCCAACTTATCACGTTTGTTAGAATCAATCATCGCATAAGCAGTACAACCAAATATACGAAGAAAGAAATAATAAACTTTCTTACCACTTCATACCTCCTCAAGTACCTTCATATCTAATGAAACTGATGGACTCTTGTTGATTAGATATGCTGTTGTGTTCACTGCTTCTGCCCACAAGTACTTGGGCAACCCAGCATGAATCCTCATGCTCTTGGCTATCTTGTTTAGAGTCCTATTCATTCTTTGCAATCCCATTCTGTCTTGGTGTCTCACGAACAGTTCTCAATAATCTAATGTCATTCTGATCACAGTGATTCACGAACTCCTTTTTTTCATATTCTCCTCCATTGTTCGTCCTCAAACACTTCACCTTTAACCAAGTTTGTGTATCAACCTGTGCTTTCCACTTCAAGAACACATCAAACACATCATATTTATTTTTCAGAAAATAAACCCATACCTTCCGACTGTGATCATCAATAAAGGTGACATAATATTGAGCACCACTCATGGAGTTGACTGGCGCAGGCCCCCACACATCTGAATGCACCAACTCCAACATCTTCGGTTTTAGTTCCCTGCCAGTTTTAGTGAAACTAACCCTTTTCTACTTAACGAGGACACAACTCTCGCAGAGTTCCATGTCTACAGTTTTCATATCCTCCAAAACGCCCTTTGAAGCTGGAATCTTCATGCCCTTCTCCTTCATGTGACCAAGCCTCCAATACCTTAAACTAGAAAAGGAAGCATCATTGGCATTAGAAATCAGATTAGTGCTATCCCTGATGGAGTACAAAGTACCGGACCTCAATACCTTCGCCACTACCATAACACCCTTCACAATCTTCCCTTTACCATTCTTGAACCCTGCAGTGTAGCTCATCTCATCAAGTTGATTCACATAGATTAAATTCCTCTTAATTCCAGGAATATATCTCACATCCTCCAACTTCCAAAGACCACCACTAGCAGTCTTAATTGTCACATCTCGTCTACCTGTTGTCTCATTATATTTGTCATTAGTAAGGTAAATCTCGCCAAAATTTCCAGTTCTGAAATTACGAAATAACTCCCTATTTGAGGAAACATGAAAGGATGCACCAGTATCAACTATCCACAACTCTTTAGGACTAGAAACACTCAAAATTAGGGCTTCACAAAGGTTTTTATAAGAGTTGATAGAGTCACAGTTATCATTGTTACCCTTTCCCTTCCTAGGGCAATCTCTCTTATAATCACCCTTTTCACCACAATCATAACACATAAAATAGTTCATGTTCCTAGATTTTGACCGCCCCCTGGAATTGTTCGAATTCCTATTGTTCTTCCTACCCTTGACACTTAAGGCACTTCCCGAAGATACACCACTATAATTCTTCCTACGAAGACCCTCATTGAGCAGCACAGATTTGGCCTCATCAAATTTCATCTCATCGCTACTCTTAGCACTAATTCAACAGTTACAACTGTATTCCAAGAGTCAGACATAGAAGACAATAATATGCAGACTTTAACATTGTCAGCAAACGTCATCTTAATAGAAGCAAATTGTCGTAAAATCTTTGTAACCTCATTTATATGATCAGCCACATCACCATCTTCAGACATACAACTGGTTAATTTGGGGAACAAATATACCTGATTTGTTGCGCTTGGCTTCTCATACATCGCTTCCAGTGCCTTCAGCAATTCCTTCGTTGTCTTTTTCTCCATAATGTTAAACCTGACGTTCTGAGCCAATGACATCCTGATCAGGGACACCGTCTGTCGATCGAGAAGATCGTACTTGGCCTGCTCCATAGCATTTGGCTTCTTCTCAAGTAGCGGAACATGCAATGACTTCGAGTATATAAGATCCTCAATCTACAACATCCAGTAGGTGAAGTCGGACCTGTCAAACTTCTCAATTTCATACTTATCTGTCGACATTGTTTGAATGCGAGTTCTCTTTCAGCAACCCGCGGGCTCTGATACCAGTTGATGAGATCGAAGAACACTCAAAGCAACCACAAACAATGAAAGATAATAGCTGAAAAGAAATCAAAAGTTGACACCAGAGATTTAATATGGAAAAAAAACCCAAAGCGGGAAAAAATCACGGAATTGATGCACTAGCAATATAAGGATTACAGATACAACTGTTGTGCTTCTCTCTATCTCACTTGATTACAATGGATAAATAATAAGGAGAAATTGATCTCAATATATACTCGATGACACAGAGAAACCTAGGTCAAATATAATGATTTCCGCCGCACAAAGCAATTGGGCCTCAGTCACGTGTGTAGAGCCCAAAACGACACGGGCAACTTTCCCTCTGGCACGGGTGGCGCCCCTGAAATTACCTCCTCTGTCTTGCACGTGGGTAGTGCTCCGGATGGCACGAGTCGTGGTTGCCTTGTGTGAGAGCGATGTAGGTAGAGCCAATGTTCAGCGTAGGTGGCGCCTAAAGGAGCAAGTGGCGCTTCCTAGGGGTGGCCAAAACCGGTTAACCTCAACCACGGTTAACCGCTTTTGAGATTTTTGGATTTCGGAAACCTAAACCGAAACCGCATTATGCGGTTAACCGCATTTTGAAATTTGAAAACCTAAACTAAACCTCAAAACCGCTATTTGGAAAAAGTTAACCGTATTTAAAATCAAGAAACTTAAACCAAACCGAAATTTATACGGTTCGGTCCGCATTCTATACACGGTTTACGCTTCAATGGAAATTTACAATAAAAAATTACTAAAGACTGTGAGAGTTATGTCATTGTTAATTTGTTATGAGGAAGTGAGACCCGCAGCAAGCCAGTAAGGCCCAGCAACACACATGAGAGAATTAGGGTTTTTTCGATTTTCCGCTTAAAATTACTAAAAAATAAAAAAAATTAAATTCACAAATTCTATTTGAAGTCAGTCACATATATGAGATAAGGCAGAGGCAGTCACTCAGTCAGTAGTTTTTTTTTTTTTAGGTTAAAACTGATTAACCGCGGTTAACCATTTTTGAAAAATCCAAAACCTAAACCTAAACCGGTCAAAGCAGTTTGGTTAACCTAAACCGCTTTTACACAAGAAAATAATTTGGTTAACCGCTTTTACCAGTTTGGTTTTTTTAGGTTAAAACCGATTAACCGCGGTTAACCATTTTTGAAAAATCCAAAACCTAAACCCAAACCGGTCAAAGCGGTTTGGTTAACCTAAACCGCTTTTACACAAAAATATAATTCGGTTAACCGCTTTTACCGGTTTTGCGGTTCACATTTCGATTTAGGTTTGAGATGGCCACCCCTAGCGCCTCCCACTCGTTATCTCCTTCTCGAGCGCGAGTGGTGTCCCCGAGACGCAGACTGCGTTTCACTCTTCTGCTTCCTCCTTCTCCTCATTTGGTTTCCACACACAACATGATCGAGATTTACTCTTCTCGCCTTTTTACCTAAACTCTTTCTCATATATATATATATATATATATATATATATATATATATAAACTTGTGGATAGACCCAACCATTTAGGTGGGTTATTATCTAGTTTTGCTTAACCCAATTTTTTTTTTATTTCACCGGAAATAAGTACTAGAGTACAAGAAAATAGCCCCAATAAAAAAAGGGAAATTGGATTCTAATAATACGAACTTTTGGCCATATAAGACTTAATAATACGAACTTTCGATTTGGTTATGAATAATATGAACTTTGACCCCCTGTTGCTCCCAGTAACACGCCACCGAGTTAGCTTTATATTATTTTGACTCGTCGCGAAAATGACATGGTGGTGGCTGGGTCTGTTGACTCTGCCATGTCAGCAATATTGACTTTAAAAAAAAAGCCAGGTCAGCCTCTTTTTCCCCTCATCTTTCCCTTTTTCTTTTTTTCTATCCTCCCTCTCCTATTCTTTCGACCTTCTTCTTCAGAGCAACCATCGCCAACCTAGAAAATTCTTCAGTTTGAACGGAAAAAGTTTAACTTCTTCAAAACTTTCTTCTTTAAACACATCGCACATCGCATCAGAACGCCTCATGACGGCAACACCTTCGAGCGGCTGAACCCGATCGGGTCCGGTCTGTATGCCCGAGACAGTCCGCTTGATCGGGTCGTAGAGGATTATCTGATTGTCGTTTTGGGGGGTGTTGTCTTCTTCTTCGGAGGATAAAACAGCGGGTTTTGGTGGAGGTTTGCCCTTCTGCGCAGAACTTTGCTCCATGAAAACAAAGCGATGAAGAAACCCAGAAAATTTAGAAAATCCCCAGAAAATGTTTCGGAAAATGAGAACGACCCAGAAGAGTAAGCGCAGAAATGAGATCTGGGTTTCATTGATTGATCAACCCCTCTTCGCCATGGAAGGGAGGGAAGATGGGGTTGTGTTTTTTGGTGAAATATTTGCAGATCTGAAAGAGAAGAGAATACAGAAGGTGGTCAGTTTAATGGGGGAGGATTATTGTTTTGTTTAAACCAATTTGGTTTTATACAACCGTTTTTTGATTTGGGTTTAAAGCGGTTGTATAAATCAATTTGCAGCAATTGGGGTTGTTTTGCTTTTGTCTTTTGGTTTTTGATTTGGGTTTCACTTGAGTATTTTTGGGTTTAGGTATGGAGAGAAGAGGAGGAGAAGCCATGGCCATGGCTGTCTGGTGGATCGAAGATGAGGAGGGGAAGAGAGAGAGAGAGAGAGAGAGAGAGAGAGAGAGAGAGGGTGCTGACGTGACAGAGTCAACAGACCCAGCCACTGCCATGTCATTTTCCAGACGAGTCAAAATAAAGCTAACTCGGTGGCATATTACTAGGGGCAACAGAGGGTCAAGGATCATATTATTCAGAACCAAATCGAAAGTTCGTATTATTAAGTCTTGTATGGCCAAAAGTTCGTATTATTAGAATCCAATTTCCCTAAAAAAAATACCCATTCTATAGTGAGATGTCACTCCTGAACCATCTCCCAAATCTTTTTACTATTTCTTACGGCATGTAAACTCACATGATTCTTCTATAAAGCACGTGAAGTGATAAAAAAGAAATGAGATAGTAGTAATAAAAACGAAACAATATTTTGGGAAGTGTAAAGAGGGACCATAAAACGCAAGAAATGTGAAGTAATTAGGAGGTGAGTGATTCAACAAAGCAATGCCGAATTACTGAGGTCTACAATGAGATGATTACGTGTGTCACAATATCACCTCTGCAACCGACGGTCTGGATGGATCATGGCCCTAATAGTGAGCCTAAAAGTGGGCCCACTAACGCTCGATGTTTCTTTTACTTATGGGCCGTACCGTTGTTACATGTTCATTTGTCCCCATGGGCCCAACCTATTATGCCCGCCCACGAACGTTGCATAGCTGACGTGTCTCTTCGACGCCTCCTATAAATGACGTGGAACCTTATCGAAACATTTCCTGTATTACGAAAGTAGAAGTGTGGTCATTTTATTAACAACTATAGAGTGATTTTCGAAGTATGCAGTACAGAACATATATTAAGTAGTACAGTAGTAAAATTTGCACATATGATAAATGAAATGAATTAAATAGAGTCTATTAATATAGAAAGTTTAATAATTAAGAGTTTGTCTAATAGAATTTGAGACAAGATATTTTTTTTTGATGCAAGAGACAAGATATTTTTAATAGAACATTTTCTTAGCATTTTTAGTTCGAAAAATAATTTATTGAATTTAAGAGTGAATGATGAATCCCACATTAAGATTTCTCTATTAATTTGATACACTTAAGTGTAGAAAAATTTATCAATGAAATCAAAGTAGAGCGTTTTTTTCCCCGGAAGAAATTTTCAAATACCATAAGCTTGTATTGATCAAGTTTAAAAGTGGAAAATTGGCACATACTCATCTAAGCCTAACAATCTCCTGGTACATAATTAGCAATGTGGTTGTGCATTCACATTCCACATATAGTTCTCGTTTTTAATCTTCTCACTAAGCATTAAACTTTGGTATTTTCTAAAATGTAAAAATTCTGTAATTAGTAGACCGCATTTTCATAAACAGAAACAGTTTAACCATTATCCTTATATCAAACATAAAATTTATGAATAATTACTCTTAAAATAAGCGTGTAGTAAACTAATATGTACACCTTTCACGAAATTTCCTCGACCTACAAGCACATCCTTTACTAAATATACTCACATTTATGAGTGCATTATAAGTAAAAATATATTCACGAGCAACTTGATTAGAGTAAACCTAATCCAGATTAACACCTGTCAACTTTTTCTACTTATTCACAAATATTGATAGAGTGTTTCAAAATTATAATCAACTAGTGGAAAGTGATTTTAAAATTATTTAAAATTTAGACTGGATTTAGGTAATTACTGTTCAATTATTTTAGATGAAAAATCCTTCGAGACTATACAGTTATGGGCTTATGGATGATTGGATGAAACATAAGTTCAATTATTTATGGCAGATTGTAATATGTGGGATCCATTCTTCAGTATAGAGTCTATGTGCTCTAATATTCTCCACGTATTATTAATTTTTAAGGTTCCTATTTATCATAAGATAGAGATGTATTGTAATATTTACTTTTTGTGGATCTAAGCTTTTAAATGCCACCTCATGAATTATAAATCCAATTCCAATTTAAATTTTAGTTTAAAATTATTAACAATAGTATGTTTATTAATTCTCTAATAATGAGAAAACAATAAACAATGTCACAGTTCAGAACAGTATGGTTGATATTTGATAGCTATCTATTGAATTTAATTATCTTGAAAGTACCTCAAAAAGACAAAAAAAACTTATCTTTAAAAATATTTTAAAAATAAAACAAAACATAGATTATACTTTTTTTTGGAAGTACAACAACATATGGTTCATAAAGATTATAATATCACATGGAATGTTGGATCATTAATTATCAGTAGATTTTCTTTTTAATAGCAAGGATTACAATAAACTTATATATGGCTAGCATTTTTCTTGGACTTATTAATAGTAGGATAATTAGAATTCATTAATCTATACTTTGAGCCTAAAGTTTTTGGGGAAAAAAATTCTAACTTACAATTTTATTGTTGCCAAGTTAAACTTAGACCTCAATTGTTTTGCAATCAATCACTGAGTTAAGCAAGTCGAGAAGACTTGTATAAGAAATAGATAAAACTATATTTTGTGAATAGCAGAATGGTGAAATTTTGATAATAAAAGATCAAAATGGATAACAAAAATAATGGAAATCAAAGTCCAATTTAGAAATAAAATAATTGTAAACTGAGATTATTATTAATTTTTAATACCTAGAATATAAATTATTTGATTCCAATTTTTCTTATTATTAAGAGTAAATGCAAAATGAATATCCTAGGAATCAAATATCATATGTCCCTCTGCAATGAAGCTAGTTGAAGTTGATGAAAAGGGATCAGATGAATGGATCATGCTTTATGTTACCCATTTGGGCCCCTCAATACCCCCCAAAAAAAAAAAATAATAATAAGAAGAAGAATAAGAATAATAATAGTGACAATAATAATAATAATAAAAACTCTTCACTTTGAGTTTCTTACCTGAATTTGATATCAATCAGAAATAAAAATACAATAATTACTATTTTCATTGTTGGAGAGTGAAGACTAGTTTTGATGGTGGTTAATTGACTCAGTGGTTGCCCCACATGGTAGATTGGGAGATATGTTGACCAAAAAAAAGAAAAAATTTGACAAGATAAATCTCATGTCTTCGGGGATGATTATTTGGAGTTGGAGATAAGTTGACGAAAAAAAGAAAAATTTTGACAAGATAAAATCTCATGTCTTCGGAGATGATTATTTGGACTTGTTTACATGATATTAGTTATTTAGTTTGGTAAACGTTTAAATTTTTTTTCCCAATTCCTCTCCTTAGCATACCTCATAGAATCGCTATCGTTGAAATCGTTCTGAATATATTATTGACTAGTACATTTAAAGTACAATATATTATTATTCTACAATAAAATTTATTATATTATTGTCTGACAACCTCACAATATAATATATTAACGTACAAAACTGATAATACTTATTTTTGTGCCTACTAATAATTTGAGATTGTCCTTCGTGATTTCGATTTGCTTTCCTGGCCGGGAGGAAAAATACAACTTGTTAGTTATGCCTTAATTATAGACATTAATGAAACTATCTATAAATTTCCACATTGGCATAGTTTTTAGTTGAAATAAATAATTACTACCCCTTTGTTCTTATTTAAATGTCACTTTGAGAAATTAAGATGATTAATAAAACTAAAAGTATATAAAAGTTAATTAATAAAAATGAAAAATATAAATATAAATTTGGTAAAATTATTTTAAGAATATAAAATAGTAGATAATTAACAATGCAAAAAGTAAGTTAGATGAATAAATACAATAATTAGGGAGGAAGGGACTAATGATTATTGAATGCTTGTTACAATAAGTTAGGAATATGTTTGTCACAAAGCTCGAACATGCTTTGATTTGTTTAATTTGGCATTTATGCATAATGTAATCATCGATTTGACTAATATTTATTGAATGCTAATAGAATTTAGTTATAAAAGTCGAAACAACTATGTATCCCAGTATAATTAAGCTAACATAAGGTTTGAGGGACTAAAGTATTAGATAGTCTTCTTCCATACACCAAATGCATGAAAAAGCTAATTCCGATAAATTAAAAAATTAGTTATAAAAGTCATTTTAAAAATCTTTTAGTATCCCTTTGGTGCACCGGAATTTAAGAAATTTATGTCAAATTTTACTAAACATCATTACTTACCTTTTTTTTTTAAAATATGTATTTTCTTTTAGATGTTAGTGGTGAGATTATGGAAGGTTTGTCATGAATTGAAATACGACTCTGTTTTTTGGATGAGTCATTTTCAAGTTAGAATAGTTAGGTTCGGATAAATTATGATAAATTAGGATAAATTACGATGATCTTTTTTGGGGAATATTGTGTTTTTAGAGTGAATGTTTTTTTTGGAGAATTGTGTTAGGTTGAGATAAGTTAAGATAAGTTAGATAAGTTAGATAAGTTGGGAGAGTTAGAACCAATCTGACAAAAGAACCTGGCCTACGAATATTATAATTGCTCGACTTATCTTCAAGAGTGAGAGCATGGATGACTTGATGTCAAAATTACGATAACAAAGCACTATAGTAATACAATAGCAGGTGTGGAATCATCTCTATCTGATGGTGAAGGTCTAATGGAGTAATGTTAATTTTTATAATCTAAGACATGATAGTTTTTATAATCTAATACGCTCTCTCATACGGTTTTGGGCTTGAAGTGTGAATACTTTAAATCCTCACTTTACCTTATCCAAATAAACATCAAATGTGTTGAGATTTGATTATGAAACCTCTTGTTCAATTCGACCTTAATTCATGTGGGAACATCTCAATTAAAAGCTTGAACTGATAGTTGAAGACCTAATATAATTTTATACTCAACAATTCAACATTAGGAATCAATTACAGAAAAGATATTTATTTAATGAAGCAAAAGCAATACAATAAATAAGTAATCTAACAAGTATAGGCCAATCAAATTCATGGATAAATCGAATTTATCAGTTTTTACCTAAATTTACCACAATTTACCAAAGTTAAAAAACAAAAAAAATTAATTTTGATATATTATGATAAAGTTACCAAAATTTAACTTTTACCCAACTGCTTTTTACCTATGAATTTTACACACCCTAACAATAAACTTGATACACTTATTTAAGAAATATAGCACTACTTTATCTCTAAATAATTGTCACCAAAATTATTTTCACAAAACCAATTACTCAATTATTATAAGTAATTGAATAAAAGTTTTACGCATTACCAAAACTACCCTTTGAAATATGATGAAAAAATATTTATTGGAGATTGAATAATTATTATAGTTATTGGAACTGTAAAAGTTAGATAAATTGACAAATAAAACAGATGAAAAAATTAGATAATTCAACAGATAAAAAAAGATGGGAATAGTAATCATACTTCCTCGTCTCCATTTGTTTGTGCCTATTAAATGTTTTACGATCTTCAATCTTCTTTTCTTGTCATATTAGTCTTACATAACAATTTACTAAAAGTTACTACCTTCGTCCCAAATTAATTGTCACTTTAATAAAATTTTAACCGTTAATTACTTACAAATTATAATTATTTACAATGTGAAATTACCGTCATTAGAGAGATATTTTACTAAAAATTACAATATGAATAATTTCATATTGTAATTCATTATAATTTGTGAATAATTAATGTCAAAATTTAGTCATAATGTTATAATTTTAGGTCTTGTTCTTTCATACGGTACGGTATGGTGCGGTACTATAACTTACCATAGCATCTAAAATATTATTCCACACTAATCAATGGATATCTTTCTAGATTTCACATCTTCATAATACATTGCAATTTGATGTGGTGTACAATATATGATTGCTCATTAATCAATTTCAAATAGAGATAATGATGACAATAATAGGATTAGAGTAGCTTGTGATTAACTAGCTAATGATTCCTGTCTTCTTTTTGCCAACAAGTAACCCAAAAGTAGGGGCAGGACAGTGGGAAGAAGAGAGGAAAAGAAAAGGAAAAGATAACTAAAGATTAGTAAAGTGAAAAAAGGGGGGAAATGCTCCAAAATAGGGAAAAAGTAGGGAAAAAGAAATAGGCTTTAATTATTGTTTTGTGGCCCTCATTTTAGTTTAGGATGGCCCAGTCACCAATTTTCCTGCCATATTCTTCCAGGCCCATCCTTGTTTAACCCTTTTTTCTGAACATTCTCGTTGCACTGCTTTTTTTTCATTTTCCCCCCAAAAGCAATAACAAAAAATCTGTTAGTAAAGGTGGATTAATTAAATATAATTCAGGCGTACATGGAAATTTAGATAAATACGGGTCATAAGTATTTTAATTTTGGATAAATGTACGTAGTTTGATTTCAATAATTTTTCAGATCAGCCTAACATATAATGATGATCATGATTTATTTTTGTTATTATTTAAAAAAAATTGTGTTATATATACACTATTATGTCTGACGCTTATAGTCATAAATATTTGGATTCAAAATAGAGAAATAATATATGATTGAATTATGTTTTGTAATTACACATCTCAATCAAAAGTACAAAATTTAAATGAAACCAAAGTAAAAAAAAAGGGTTAAACACTCAAACCAATGAGTCGATTGACTTGTTAATTCTTAGATTTTTTGGGTTTGTGCATAGAAAATCATGTTAAGAAATGAAAACCAAAATTTTTTCAGTAGGCTTGAGTCGGGTCAAATTTTCAAAGGTCTTTTATGTAAAATTTTCATGTGAGATTATCTAATTATTATGCATGCATGCATGCATGGGGAAGATTGTCTATATTTAAAATCTATAGGGTAAACTTCGCCACATTGTTTTTTTAAACCTTTTATTTTATAGTGCTTATGATTTTATGTTTTCAATAAATACCTCACCGATTTCTTCACATCTTTTGCGTGCTAAAGGTAGGAAGAACCCCTTTTTGTTCCTTAGAAAAGAAAAACCTAGGTATTAGCGATAACCTCCAATAACCATACAATTAATTGCACTTTCTGAGAGGCCATCTAAGTACATTTGCCTATTCATATTATTTTCAATCAATAACTAATTTAATTAAAGCATCTACCACTTGATTTTTCCTTTCAGTAACAATGTCCTATTTTAAATTCCCAACCATGTATCCATGGTCATCCACATCTTACACCAATTAAAGCATCTGCTAATTTTACTGAACATATTGTTTACAAATAGCTAAGCTACTTAAACATCTAGAAGCTATCCGCTAATGTCTAGTAGTTATCCGCTACCTCAACCGCTATCCGCTGCTAAATTTGTTACTTTAGTCGAATAGGGCCCAGGGGCAGATCCACAGTGTACTCAAGCGACTCCACTGAAATTTTGGAAAAGAAAAATTATGTTTCAGAAAAAAAAAAGTTTGTATAACTAATATATATGTGCTGTTTGCAAAAAAAACCATTATTAGTTCATCGGTCTGTGTGCACTTGTACAACTCTTGAGGCGGGGGTTCGAATCTTCATAGATCCCAAAAAGTGGTTTAAAGAAATTCCTTTTTGAAAAGAAAAATGGTTATAATAGTTTAAATAAATTAACTACTTAAATCTACATGTCAATAGTAATTAGTCCAATGGTATGTGAGTATTTATATGAACAGTAGGTTACAAGTTCAAATATTTATAGAGGTAAATATGGGATATTTTGTTTTCTATTTTTGTTTTTCTTTTCGATTTTTTTTATTGGAAAAATTTGGCTTCGTTATTGAACTATTATTACGATTTTGGTTCACGGAGTCTTCATCGACGCATTGGATTTCCAAAAAAAAAAAAAAAATCTTCACCATCGCCAATACAATCCCCATTCTCTTTTCGAAGACCAAAACATTGCAAAACACATTCTAAAATTTTATGCAAAACAAAATACACCAATGCACTTACCCATCCACCGTTTCTTTTTCCTTCTAACTTAAATGCAAATATTTTTTGAGAAAGTTAGGAAATTAAAATGTAAGTTTTTCAATGTCGTTAAATTTTATTTTTTACCCAATTATTTTTGACTCCACTGACTCTAAATCCTGAATCTGCCACTGATAGGGCCTAACTTTTCTTTTTTTCTTTTAACTTTCAAATTTATAGACTTAAGTTCACCTAAAATATTCTCTCAGAAAAAATTCACCTAAAATATACTTTTGCTGTTTTTTGAACATTTTTTTTGGAAATACGTACCATCTATAAATTTTGAACAAGAAATATTGGAGATTTAATTTTGAACCTTCTTATGTCACAATCTCCTTTTTAAAGATCTGGCTATGCTATTTCCACCTAATAAGGTCCCGATCCACTTTTTAATAACTGGTCTCTATCTTCATTTATCTCACAAATTCTTATAATATATTTATCAGTAGTTATATGGTCCACTTTAGAATATCCACATCAGTTCATGACTAAGATGTTAAATCTTAAAAAAGTTAATCAATGTTTATTATAAAATATATCATAAGTTTATCAACATTATTGCAAAGCTTATCGATATTTTTTTAATTTATCAATTTTTTACACAAATCCATCACGTTAAAAATTGACTTGTTTTAATATATGTGGTGGATCAAGATAGGTTCACCAAAGTGTACACTATAATTTGTGTGTATTCATCTGAGGATATTCTTACAACGTTAATTTGAATCTGTAAGTATATAGGTACATCATTTTCATGATTCCATGCCTTATATTTAGACCAGGGGGAAATTATTGGAAATAAAATTTTGAAAAAAGGGGTGTAATTTTCATGTATGAAAAAGACTTGAAGATATAGCTATCACTTCAGTAGTTCACAAATTTTCCTTTTTGAATAATTGATTTTCAGTAAATATTTTTAACAAATACAAGTACACATATATATGGCAGATTCCCCCCCCCCCCCTTTACTTTAATGCGCCTACTAACAGTTTGATGAAAGAAAACTACAAAATTCACTTGTTTGTTTACTTCTTGTTACAGATTGACTGTATTTCTTCAAACCTATTATTTTTTAAAAAATAAGTTTGGTTATAGTATGAAACTTTCAATTATCATAGTTGAAAAAAAAACAAGTATGGTAGAATTTTCATATGTTTGGGCGTACTCTAAGACAATTGCAAGAATAGGGTGGTTGGTCACGAATGCAAGTGGAAAGAATCAGTAGCAAGGAGCTTGAATTTGAACACTGAATCAAGTGTGTCTGTGACATCTACCAGTGCAGTTGTGCCTGTTGTTTCTGTTGAGCGATTTTGAGAAGAAAAGGCTTGAACGTGAATTGAATTCACTGTCTTTAAGGAATTATTTGCCCTCTATCACTCATATGCTCTCTAGATTAGCAAATATCCATCAAGGAGTAATCAAGCCTTGTGAAGATATCAGAAGAGCAAAACTGAGAAGTTCCCTTATAATAATTGCCCTATAACTAAATAACTGCCCTATAATATCCAAAAAAATCTGGATATATAACTGATTTTATTTATTTGGAAAAACTTGAAAACAATATTTATTCATATATGTGTCAACTTTTATCTTCGCGATTCATTTTTTTTATTTAGTACAACATTATAAAATATATTTTCTTAATTAAAAAAAATTCTGAATATTTTTTATATTTAAATATCTTAAATCTAAATTTTTGCCTAATAAATAAGCATTTTTTGAAAAATATTTATTTTAAAGTTTTTTAAAATAAACTAAAATTTTAAAAAATATATTTTACAATTTATATTAAATAAGAAAGCTAATGATCAAGATAAAACTTAACACATGTACAAATAAAATTTATTTTACTTACGGTGGTTGTTATGGTTGACAACAACTATAAGTGCATCCTTATTTATTTAAACAAATTAAATAAATCATTAAAACGAAAATTATATTATAATTAATACAGTATAAGTCTCCAGCTTCGGCACCGCACACAAGCGTGCAAAGTGCTAATTGTCGTCTAATAAGACGCCAACCGACACATGCACATAGTAGTCCATTAGCTAATTATAAGCTCAAGTAGTATTATACCTTATAAACTAGTGAAAAGTCCCTTCCATTACCAATGTGGGACTTTTCACCTTCCACCATCCTTATTATCAAATAGCAAAACTATCAACAGTTTCTGTGATTGGCAAACTGCCAACCGATGCAACCTTCCATATTTTTCCAATTGAGCCTCCGAATTAATGTAAATGATCTTAGACCGATAACATGTTGCAATGTTATTTACAAAACTGTTACTGATATAACTCAGTAAACTAGCATTTCATCAGATTACTCCTTATTGATCTTGGTTTTCCTTTGATATTTATGAATTGGATTATAGTGTGCATTCAATCAGCAAAATTCTCTATCTCATACAACGAATGATCTCTCATCAAGATCAGCACAAAGAGAATATAACAACTCATACAACGAATGATCATTAAATGTTTTGTAGAGCGGATATATCAAGTGTGCGATGCCTAGTGATCAGTTTTCATCACTTCTCCAATGTCGGAGATGGTTATTGCAGGAGTTCTAGTGACTGTTCAGCATGCATTGCTTTAACTAACAGGCTAGATTAGGGGTTGGTGTGAGAATAGATTAACAGATGAAGGGAAAGTTGAGTTGGTGAATGGTATTATATTCTCCTCTCTAGAGTCTAGACACACATACTGGGAGCAACTGTTCATGGAAATCCTAAACATATTTGTAAATTTTTGATAATTACCTCAAACTGGTTAAATTTAATCAATCAAGTCGTTGTAGTATAGTGGTAAGTATTCTTGTCTGTCACGCGGGTAACCCGGGTTCGATCCCCGGAAACGGCGTTTGTCTTATCTTTTTCGAAATTAACTCGTCACATTCTGTCATTCTTCATTCGTTTTGTAATTTTTCTCGCCAATCCACCATCTTGCCATTGATAGATAATTCATCTGTTCTCAATTCTGGATTCAATCGATCAAAACATGATAAAGCCGTTCTCAATTCTGAAATTATAGGACAATTTTACTACTTTTATTTTCCAAAGGCTTCTGGATTCAATTGATCAAAACATGATAAAAACAAATGCCATTTACTTTGCCCTTGTAACCCTTGGCAAATTGCGTAAATTAAACAAACAAAGCGAAAATGAAAAAAAAAACAAATCAACAGAACGAATAGTTTTATCTTCAGTTCAAACAACCAGAAATTTCGTGCTTCTTTCTGCAGTTAGCTCAGACTAAAAGAAAGACTGCATTATAGTCAGTCAGTTGTATATAACAAACATGGGGGTGAAGCATACATACATACATACATACATGTCCCCGAGATGGAGATCGAGTTAGGGTAACACATTACACTAGCTACAAAAGTCGTCACGAACCCAGAAACAAAAACAACAAAAAAAACCCACCTTCCTAATTAAAATTAAGCATCAACAACCTAACTGGTTAAAAATGCCTCTTCCCTGTCCTGTACATACCAACATACTACAGGAAGGAAGAACTCCTTAATTAGATTTCAACTCAGCAGAAACAGCGATATATATTCAGCTTCTGCATATGTGTGGGAAAAAAAAGACTATATACAAATCCCAATATATGTGTATATGTTAACACCTCTCTGACTCTCTCTACGCGCTGTGTGTGTGTGTGTGTTGATTGATCGATTGATCAATGGCGAGCAGTAGGACTTCTAAGGCCGCCCCACTGCTCGAGCCTCTCGAGATACGAGATCTTCTTGGTTTCAGACGGCGGGGTCTTAGTGGTCATGATGAGGGTGGTTTTTTCATTGTCCAGGTCCTTGGAGAAGTCATCCAGTTCATCACATTCTTTCTTGGGTTCTTCTCCAGTTTGTTCCAAATTCCAGCCCATGAAGTCCAGGAGGGTTTTTGAGGAGGGTGTCCCCCCTCCCCCTGATGACTTGTCGTCGTCGTCGTTGTCATCGCTCGGAGAGGATGAGGGGGAGCAGACCCTCCTCCCATGTCCATTTGCTTCGCCTGCCGCAGCCACTGCGGCTGCCACTGCTGCCTCTGCTGCTGATTTGGATGCTGCTGAGTCTGCAAAAAACACATCATCGATACGGTTCATTATGGCTGCTGCCAAGCTCTCCAGCACCCTCGAGTAGCTCTCTAGGACTGCGTGTCCTACATCCTGTCAAATGGACATCAAAGTCAGCAAATTCGTTCATGAAATGTAAAGTTTGTGTGCTGAGGTAGTTGTTTGGTTTGTGAGTGTCTTGGAATCAGTCTCTCAATACACGGTTATGTGTATTGAGATAAGGTTGTCTATGTCTAGATCCCGCTAGACCCAATGCATGCGGTAACCCACATTGGGAGTTGAGTTGTTGTATGCCATCTAGTATGTTGGTCCCATGAAATTAGTCTGTCAACACATAGTTATACGTGTTGAGATGTGCTTGCCCATATCCCAATGATCGAATCTCCTCAAACTTAGAGCGAGTGTGAGTTGGATCCATATTGAAAGTTTTTTTTAGACAAGTCGCTCAGTTTGTGTGTCGTGGTAAGTCATTTAGTCTATGGATTTCTTGAAATCAGTCTCTCTAGATGATTGGATCTCCCTAAGACTCAATGCAAGGAGGACCCGCATTGGGAGTTGTAGAACTTGAGTTATTCATCATATCAAAAGAACCAAAATAGATGGTGTGTATTACCTTATTGTACTCAATTTTGGATATGTCAAGTGTGGACTGAGGGAGTCCAGGGAAATTATGCTTGAGTATAAGCAACATGGTCTCTGCTCTTTCTTCAAACAGTTCTCTCTTCTCCATGCTCACAGATGAACTCCACGACGATTTCCCATCCTTCTCCTTCATTTTCCTCTTCCAGATCACGATGGACGCCTCGATTCTGTTCTTTAGGTCCAATACTTTGTGCTCAGATGACAAGTCCATGGATGACAATAGTGTATCAGGGTCGAAGAATTCGTCCGTTATGCTCTTGTAGATTATGTCCCCTAGGCTTGCTCTTCCATTCTGTGAATATATTACATTGTCCAACAATATTAACCCAGTTACATATGAGATCACTCTTAACCTTAATAATCAGCTATTGTTTAATTATTCTGTTACTGTAGGGGTGGGCAACGAGCTGGGTTGGATAGAGTTACAGCTGGCCCATTAGCTATGTTGGGTAGAGTCATGGTCCGCTCATTGAAATAGTGAGTCAGGCCAGGGTTAGTAAGCAGACAAGAGGGTTAGCTCATGGCTAGCCTAATACTTGATCAAATTATTGTTCAATGTGAAGTATTGTTAATATATTTAATATTTAATCAAATTCGACTTTTAATTATTATGACCAGACCGTAAGCGGACCCTTTAATCATGTAGGACAAGTCGGCCCATTATAGACATGCTCCATTAATGACCCGGCCCACTGTTGACTTTTTCTGGGCCGGCCCACTTTACCCTATGGGGAGCTGGTCCATTGCCTAACCTGTCTACATTCAAATATTGTGCAGATTACTGAATTGTCCTGTGAATCTGTGAACAGAACAATTTGGCCCCAATTGCTTGCTAATTTTGATTAGAAAGAAATGAAGCAGAGAATTTCAGATCAAAGTAGTAAAGATCTAAGGAGGTGTACCTTAGGAAGGGTTTCAATGTAGCTTTCAGGGATCTCCATTTCAGCAAGAACCTGTGCATTGATAGCCATGGCGGCTTTCTGAACCTGGTTGACTGCATCCTTCTGATGCTGCAGCCATTTCCTGGTCTTGTCAGACAGACCCGTTGGTGGGACCTTCACTGTCGGGATCCACCACTTGTCGGCGTCTCTGTGGCCCGCCATCTCTGCCTCACTAGCATCCTTGAAATCCACGTACGAAAACTCTTTTGGCCCGTCGAAGTTATCCAAACACGCCTGTGATTATAATCATCACCCACAACAATTTCGGGCTTGTTAGGATATTACCAGGAGAGGACAGGGTAACTAAGGAGGATCAGATTGAGAATAGTTCTTACCAGAAGCATGGCGTCGAGCTTTCGCAGTGCTGGGATGTTCACTAGAAGATCGCTTCTTTGTCTTGTCACCATTATCTGTATAAAATCAATGATAACTGTTAGTGTACAATATTGCGAACTAGTTTCAAATGGTATCAGAGCTAGACTGTGCAACACACAACCAAACGAGTTGTTGTAAGAGTTCAGAGATGATTACCTCCATGACGGAGCCATCAGGGTTTTGTTGCTGAGAAGGGACAAGCTCGACGATGTGATCAGTAACAGATAGGAGCCAGTCGACTTCTTTCCTCCACCTCATCTTCCTCTCTCGGGGAAACGGTTCGAGCCTTTTTGTCTCTCCAAAAACAGAAGCTGCAATAAAACTGTCACTTTGATTTTTATATAGACTAAAACATGTAACATAAAACAAATTCCTCCAGAAACAGGACCCGCGCTGAAAGTTGTTATTTGAAATTAGTCTGGACTCAAAACTTGTAAAAATAACATCTAAAGTTACTAAAAAATAGGATAGGATACTAAAAGCAGATACCTGCAAGATTAGTGATGGCATTTGACAATGCTAGGGCTGAAGAAACACCTTTGCCACCACCTGACATGTCTTCTCCTAACAGCAGCTTTGCAAACTTCTCCTTCATCAAATCCATATCTGAAAATAACCCACATTGGATCATAAGTCAAGAATCACAAACCATTAGACACCCAAAAAAAAAGTTGCTTTTTTCAAAGAATCATAATAATAAAATGTTGAATCTGACACAGGAGTGACATTCTCTGACATTTCCTGTCACACATTGCAGAATAATGTCCTGCATAGGCCTATATATGTCATACATTGCACAATAATCAATGTCTTGATCACATTCAAACCTATGATCTTTCTTTCTTTCTTTGTCCTAGAATGGTCTATTTCAAGCAACCAATCCAACCAAATCCAAATCCAAAATCAAAAGTATATTACCCCATTTGGAAAAGTTTTGGAGAGACTGATATCGATTGACCCAATATTTGAAAATCGATCACTATGTATAGACATTGTAAATATAAAATCTATGGAAGATGATTAGAATAAAATGAAGAATAAGAGGGATGAGGATGTGAAGAAGACCTGAGGGAGGTTTGCCAGGCTCCTTGCGAGGAGGAGTAGGAGCATCATTAGGGAGTTGTTGAGCCTCCATAGCCAAATTAGCAGGAGAACCCCAATAACTCTTTGAAAATGGTTCTGTAGTAGTTGTTGTAGTGGTTGGATTTGTGTTTTGTCTCTCAAAAATCTTCTTAAAACTGAACGAAAACGATCTGCTCCTACCAAACACTCTTACCATCATAAAACTAATTCCCCCCTTTTAATTGCCTTTATTGTTTTTTAATTGTTTCCCCCCTTCTGAATTTACCCAAAGAAGGGAAACAACATTGTCTCAATTTCAACCCAAAAGATGAACACCTTGATTTCTGCGGGGGTTGTTAGAAAGAGAAGATAATTAAATTCTGGAGGTGAGTTTGGTAGAGAGAGGCAGGGAAATTGCAGAAATAGAGGTGGGTATGTATGAATTGAATTCAATTCAATTGAATGGAGGAATTAAACAAACATGGTGCTATTTTTCCATTAATTTAATGGGTTGGAATTTTAGGATGTGGTCTTTTGAGGGATTAGTTTTTTTTGTAGTAAGGGGCCGTGTTCAACGAGAGAACGTGGGGTGCATGTACTGGGAAAAAGAATCGGGGGAAGAAGATGAAGAGAAATTTATATATATTATTAATGGAGGTTTTATTTTAAGTAAATTACAGAGAATACACACCCCATTGACAGCTAATTTATCTAACTAATCTCTACCTTCTATTTCTGGGTTTCCAGCTACATGATTATTCAGGATGATTGGTTTTTCCATGTCTATCTACCTTAGCTGGTAAATTTCTCAATGATCAATATGATAATTCAAAATTTAAATTTGGTTTACCATATGCTTTGATATTGTTTTTTATATGTAAAAGGTTTTAAATATATTGGAATTAGTTTCTTCATGCATTTCCGTTTATAGAAGAAGTCTGTTAGAGTGAAAAAAAAAAAACCATATTGGACCTGTAATTATTAGCTTAAATTTTTTGGTTGATATAGTTCTACATGATATCAGAATAAAACTGAGCTAAAGATCTCAATTTGAATCTCAACACCTCTATATTCATTTCCCCAAGGAAAATAGAGTCTTTGTAACATCCACACCAATCAACCAAATATCCTCCACACCTTACATTAACATGATTATACTGAAATTTGTTATTATTATTGTACATATAAGGTCTTCAGTCAGATAATCATAAGGTTAAGATAAAATAAAAGAATTCAAATGAGTAAATATATCTCATCCTTACTGAAAACTGAATATAATCTAGTATGCCATTTTTGTCATTCGAGAGGGGATGAATCATTTTACATAAGATTATGGTAATAAAGAAGGTGTACACAATAACACGTCATAAAAAGAATTTAAATATCTAAATTATGGATGTCAACGGGGCAGATTGGGCACGAGTTATATTTCTCATCCCCACCCTGCACACACCCATGCTCCATTACTTATTGATGGGAAAATTTTCTCATCCCTATCCCTATTGGGTACCCAAAGTCGGAGGGGGTGAGACTTGAGAGCTAGTATGACCAAGAGGAAGAAAATAAGGGAATGAGAGTAACAAATTCCGATTAAGATGAATAGGTTTTTCTATATAATCCATGTTTTCATTTTGGATTCTGGTGGTCCAAAACAAAAATAAAATTGGATTGTAGTGTTACCAAATTCAGCTCCACATTCTTTTTATTTTTTTTCATTTATATCCCATATTATTTTTGTTTTTTTTCATTCTTATCCCCAGAAAGGTAAAGTAATGTAGTCACTAAAAGAATTATTAAATTATTTTTTTGTGAATTCGAACAATTATTATGATTTTTTTTAAAGGAATAAAAGTGAAAAAATTGTAAAAAAAATCATTAAAAAATGAAAAAATTGGGAGAAATGTCGTAAATTCATTAAAAATTGTGGTAAAATGTTATACTAAGTTTTGAATCAAATGCAACTCAAAATCTATGATATTTAGGGTATACTCTCGGTGATATCCCACAAGAATCCAATTTTATTTTATTTTTTTACCACTAGAATCCAAAATAAAAGTAAGGATTATTGCTATACGTACAATTGGTGAAAGTAGGGATTATCAGAATTTAGAATAAACCTAAATTTAATGTATGAAAAATATATATGTATTTTAATAGAAATCGAGGACGAGGAGCAGGGAAAGGGGGAAAATTTTGTTTGAATCCTCGCTTGAGCCCTGCACAAGCATTTAAAACTTTGCCTCATCCCCATGTCATTATATCCATGTCCATATTTGGTGTAGAGATATTTCCCTAGAGCAAGGCGGGACCTTGAAGGGTACGGGGATTCCTGACCTTACTACCGTCCATGGTGAAATATTAGACTATACCTTTTTTCTGGAGTTGGAGGAGGGGTATTTAATTTGAACATATGTTTGAGAATATTCAATTCCAATATTTTCATGAAAAAATTAGTCCATTATCAATTTGCACTTAATTGCATCTATATGTATTTACCAACACCAAATTGCAGTAATCCGGACTTAATTTGAAAATTAATTATGTTGATATATTTTAACAATTTACAAAACTTTATCAATTTTTAGCCTAATAAGTAAAAATATTTTACAATTTACAATATAAAAATATTCTTGTGAATTTTTAAATGAAAAATAATTTCATATACCAGTAAAAATTAAATTAGAGGAGCAATATTAGCAAAATTAATTTAATATATTATTGTGAATTTATAAGCTTGATCATATTACTAAATACTTTACTTTAAAAAATTAAGTAAATGTGAACTACGATTGCATTGATGCATTTGATGTCACTTATATTCAAACAATACTAATGATAATGAAGTGACATGTTGGAGCGTGGCGCGATGGGAGAGAATGAAGGACGAGCTTGAGTGACTTGTATCAACAATCAAGTAATAACTTAGACACCAAAAGGATTGGATATGACCTTGGATAAAGGAGAGTCCACCACCAAAGCCTAACACCCCACCATGACCATCATAAAGGAAGATTCCACCAAATGATCAATAAAGGAGCGACTTGCAACACCACCATTAACCATGGATAAAGTAAACAAGGTTTAGAGAGAATAGGGAGAAACCCTAGCAATGCTTAAGCATATCATTAATTGTCAAAAAACTGTCTTGGAAAAAGTGCTAAACAAGTATTTATAACATAAGCAAAACTCAGCGTTTTAAACCAAGCAGAACACGCAAAACAGCGCCGTCACGGGCGTTACGCCAGATGGTCACGGGCGTGACCAGAGCGAAAACTCCAGGCGATTTTCGGGCGCGCGATCGTAGCGGGCGCTACGCCGAATCGTCACGGGCGTGACGAACTTCTTTCCAATTTCCCCAAAATGTCGCAGCGAGTCACGGCGTGACTGGCGAGGTCACGGGCGACGACTCGCCCACTTTTTCCCAAAATGCCGTGACGAGTCACGGGCGTGACCTGGCGACGACTGGATCGATGCGTCACGGGCGCGACCAAAAGCTTCACGGGCGTGACGACCTGCTGTATGACGCCTGTATGACTTTGTTGCTTCCGGGGTCTTACACCCGCACCCCGATACCTCCTATTCTCCAATCTCGGGACGAACCGGTCCGGTCCCGAGGCCTCCGGGGTCGGTGTTTTGGGGGGGCCCGCCTAGAGAGTCCCGAGGCCCATCCACTGGATGGCCGAGACTAGCCTCGCGATTCCGGTAGTGACCGGGAATTGTAACTCAAGGCTAGAGTTGTTTGACGCGGCTCGCTTGGCGGAGATCACCAAAGCGGAGAATGGAACCCGGACCTCTTCATCCTCCCCTTCTTGAAGAGGATTTGCCCTCAAATCCATGTCGGGTTCAACATCCTCCACGTAGGGCGAAAGGTCCCCGATGTTGAAGGTTGAGGATACACCGATGTCACCCGGAAGATCGAGCTTGTAAGCATTGTCATTTATCTTGGCCAGAACCTTGAACGGACCCTCGTTTCGTAGCATTAGCTTATTACTCCTCCGAGAAGGGAACCGTTCCTTCCTTAAATGTAGCCAAACCAAGTCTCCGGGTTTAAACGTGATACCACGGCGATGCTTGTTGGCTCGGGCCTTATAAAGTTCATTGGTGCGCTCGATCTTCTCTCGAATTTGACGGTGAAGCTTCTGGATCTCTGCGGCCTTCTCACTTGCTTCGAAGCTAACCCTCGACTCTAAAGGAAGAGGAAGGAGCTCGATAGGAGTTATGGGGTTGACCCCATAGCAAGTCTCGAAGGGCGAATTTCCCGTAGCAAAAGAGGGGGATCGATTATAGGCAAACTCGGCGTGACACAACTTGGCATCCCAATCTCGTAGACTCCGACTCACAAGACCCCGAAGTAATGTAATGAGAGTCTTGTTAGTTACCTCAGTTTGGCCGTCTGTTTGAGGATGATGCGATGTGCTAAATAAAAGCTTCGTCCCCAAGAGCTTCCACAAAGACCTCCAAAAGTTCCCCATGAATTTAGTATCACGATCCGACACAATAGTCCTCGGAACACCATACAAACGCACCACCTCTCGGAAGAAAAGTGTGGCAGTGTGTGTGGCGTCATCGGTTTTCTGGCAAGCAATGAAGTGCGCCATTTTAGAAAAACGGTCAACGACGACTAGAATTGCATCTTTGCCACGCACGGTACGGGGAAGAGCTACAATGAAGTCCATACTCAAATCCTCCCACGGACCATTCGGAACCGGAAGGGGTGTATAAAGCCCTTGGTGGAACTGGCTCTTGGCATGGTGACAAGTAATACACTTCGATACCACATCTTGTACATCACCTCCCATCTTAGGCCAATAAAAATGCTCCTTTAACATGTCGATGGTCTTATTGATACCGAAGTGACCGGCAAGACCACCTCCATGAACTTCCCGTACTAGAAGCTTTCTCAACGGACATTTTGGAACGCACAACTTGTTTCCCTTGAAGAGAAATCCGTCTTGTAGCAAATACGGTCCATCACCACTGTCGAGGTGTGATTTAAAGTCATCATCCTCCTTATAAAACTCCTTTAGGTGCTGAAACCCAAGTACCCTTGCCTCAACTACGGAAAGAAGAGAGCGTCTCCTCGAAAGCGCATCGGCGACCACATTTACACTCCCCTTCTTGTGTTTTGCTACAAAGTTAAATCCTTGAAGGAACTCAACCCAATTGGCATGCCGAGAACTAAGTTTGTGTTGTCCGTTCAAATATTTGAGCGCCTCATGATCTGAATGAAGGACAAACTGGCTTGGCCTCAAATAGTGTGACCAATGATCTAGAGCCCGTACAAGAGCGTAAAACTCCTTATCATACGTGGAATAATTCTTCCTTGACCCGCTGAGTTTTTCACTGAAATAAGCGATAGGACGTTGGTTTTGCATCAAAACAGCTCCAATGCCTACACCACTAGCATCGCAATCCACTTCGAAGGCTTGCGTGAAATCCGGGAGAGCAAGTACCGGGGCCTCACAAAGTCGAGATTTCAGCTTCTCAAATGCTCCTTGGGCCGCTCGGGTCCACTCAAAGGCGCCCTTCTTCATGCACTCGGTAATAGGGGCGGTAAGGGTACTAAACCCCTTGATGAACCGACGGTAAAACGACGCAAGACCGTGGAAGCTCCTCACCTCCGTGATAGTAGAGGGAGAGGGCCAAGAGCGGATGGCCTCCACCTTCGAAGGGTCCATAGAAATACCCGTGCCGGAAACAATATACCCAAGAAAGGTGACTTGAGGAGTGCAAAATTCGCACTTCTCCAGTTTACCATAAAGTCGTTGTTGCCGCAAAACCTCGAACACCCGCTCCAAATGCACAATATGCTCCCCTTCACTCCTCGAATATACTAGAACATCATCGAAATAAACCACGACGAATTTACCAATAAAGGGTCTCAATACCTCGTTCATAAGACGCATGAACGTGCTCGGGGCGTTGGAAAGCCCAAATGGCATGACAAGCCACTCAAATAATCCCCCTTTTGTCTTGAACGCTGTCTTCCACTCATCGCCTTCCTTCATACGGATTTGATGGTAGCCACTACGTAGATCAATCTTGGAGAAGATGCAGGAGCCATGTAGTTCATCGAGCATGTCATCAAGCCTCGGTATAGGGTACCGATATT
Source organism: Portulaca oleracea (assembly GCA_029582165.1). Taxonomy (NCBI): domain Eukaryota; kingdom Viridiplantae; phylum Streptophyta; class Magnoliopsida; order Caryophyllales; family Portulacaceae; genus Portulaca; species Portulaca oleracea. The sequence continues at coordinate 13,250,793 of CM055869.1, read as the reverse complement.
TGATGGTAATATTGCTGATGGCTCGGCTATCTACACACATCCTGAAAGTACCATCTTTCTTCGGAACCAGTAGGGCCGGGACAGAGCACGGGCTCATGCTCTCTCGAACATAGCCTCGTGAAATAAGCTCGTCAACCTGCCTTTGCAATTCCCTGGTTTCTTGTGGGTTGCACCGATAGGCCGCCTTGTTTGGAAGTGGAGCGCCGGGAATAAGATCGATTTGATGCTCAATACCTCGAATAGGAGGTAGACCCGGTGGGAGCTCTTCAGGGAACACGTCTCTGAATTCGGCAAGTAAAGGGGCAACGAGAGGGTGTTTAGGTGTCACTTCCTCACATGTGTTCGCCTCTAAGAGGAGTAAGGCAAGAATGGCCTTCCCCTTGCTTAGGGCTCGCTCGACCCGTGTCTCATTCAAGTGTTTGGGCTCCTCACTTCCCGCCCCAGGTTTAGGTGGTAATGTTTCATGTGGTGCTAGTGGGAGAAGCTTAACCCTCTTGCCCTCGTGGATAAAGGAGTAAGTATTCTTTAATCCGTTATGAACGACCTTCTTGTCAAATTGCCACGGTCGACCCAACAATATGTGACACGCGCTCATGGGGACAACATCACAAACAATAGAGTCCTTGTAGTTAGTGCCAAAGGTTAAATTCACTAAGACACGATTGGTTACCTTAATGCCGTCGCGGTCATTGAGCCATTTCAGCGAATAGGGAAGGGGATGTGGCAATAGGGGTAATCCCAGTTTGTCAACCATATAGGTAGAGGCCACATTAGTACAGCTTCCCCCCGTCGATGATGAGCTCGCACACCTTGCCCCCAACTAAGTATCTTGTTTGGAATATAGTCTCCCGCTGGGTTCGGTCAAGAGGGGCTTCTTGAACATGCAAAGCTCGCCTCAAGACAAGAGCGCCTCCTTGGTCACGCGAAACAGCCGCGGTATCCCCTTCTTCGCTAGTGTAGGCGTCCTCAACAACAATTTCAGGCTCATCATGAGCTCCTTGCAATTCCTCGTCAATGTCTTGAACCTCTTTGAGAGTTAAGGTCCGCCGGTTTGGGCAATCGGCCTGGAAGTGGCCATATCCATGGCACTTGAAGCATTTCTTTACCTCCACAAGATGAGTGGTTCCCGTAGGAGACGCCACAACAAGTCCCTTTCCTTTATCAGTTCGGGGTGTCGCCGGGAACTTGGGTGTCTCACTAGGCTTGGGTGTGGCCGATTGAAGAGGAGGACGGTTTGATGGTGGAAAGTAGTTGCGTGAGATCGGTTTGGCGAGAGCCCTCTCTTTCCGACGTCGTTCAACCCGAAGGGCCAAGCTACACAGCTCATCCATGGAATAGTAAGGTTGAATCTCGACCCTCTTAGCGATGGTGGGATCCAAGCCATTCAAAAAGCGCATCATGGTTTGATCTTCAGGTTCCTGGAGGCCACTCTTGATAAGAAGTTGCTCGATATGTACTCCCCGACGGTTCGTTTGCCTTGGGTAAGGGCATATGCCTTCTTCAGAACGTCATGACGGTAAGTGTTTGGCAAAAAGCGGCGATTCATCACTTGCTTAAGCCGGGTCCAAGTGGAAATCCTCGCCTTCCCTTCACGAGTCCGCTGCAACTTCATATTCTCAAACCAAAGCGAAGCGACCCTGGTGAGTTTCAAGCTTGCGATCTTATAAGCCTTCTCATCATCATACTCCTTGGTTTCGAAGATCCTATCCATCAGTTGGATCCATTCGATGTAGTCATCCGGGTCAGTGGAGCCGTTGAATTCGGGGATGTCAATCTTAACGTCCTGAAAGTCGTCACGAGGGGGGGATCTTGCACACTCCGGCGAATTCGGTGTCGCGGAGAGCCTCTAGCATCGTCACTCGACTCGAAGTTTGGAGGAGGACGGATAGGGCTTTGTGCACGCCTCCGACGTTCAACTTGTGGTTGCCCTTGACGTTGCACCGTCAAATTGTTCATTTGTGCCGCAATCTCCAGAAGAGTCCGCTCGATGTTAGCGTTGTGATTCTCAAGAGAAGTGAACCTCTCGTCCATCGTGGCGAGTCGGTCCTCAATGCCTTGGAATCGGGAACTCCTCCGGTGGCTAGGTTCCTCTCGATCGGAATCATCGTGACCATCCATATCGAGGGAAAGGTATGGGACGGATTGTGTTTGGGATATTTTGTGGAGTTTGGGGGTTTTCTTGTAGTTGGCTTGTGTTTGGCTAAGGGTTCTTTGTGTTTTTTCCTCACTTGGGCATTTTATCGAACACCTAGCGAGCACAATTTTCCAACTTCACCTCAAAGCTCCAATATGCATCAAAATCAACAAACACAATAACAATAACAATTTCTCCAACCCACTTGGAGTCACAAGGGTTGGGGAACACCAATATTTCAATCAAAATACCACTCTACTAGTAATGAACAATGGAGGAATGAACAAAAACTCAAGCTAATGTAAACCTTGAGCTCTGATACCAAATGGAGCGTGGCGCGATGGGAGAGAATGAAGGACGAGCTTGAGTGACTTGTATCAACAATCAAGTAATAACTTAGACACCAAAAGGATTGGATATGACCTTGGATAAAGGAGAGTCCACCACCAAAGCCTAACACCCCACCATGACCATCATAAAGGAAGATTCCACCAAATGATCAATAAAGGAGCGACTTGCAACACCACCATTAACCATGGATAAAGTAAACAAGGTTTAGAGAGAATAGGGAGAAACCCTAGCAATGCTTAAGCATATCATTAATTGTCAAAAAACTGTCTTGGAAAAAGTGCTAAACAAGTATTTATAACATAAGCAAAACTCAGCGTTTTAAACCAAGCAGAACACGCAAAACAGCGCCGTCACGGGCGTTACGCCAGATGGTCACGGGCGTGACCAGAGCGAAAACTCCAGGCGATTTTCGGGCGCGCGATCGTAGCGGGCGCTACGCCGAATCGTCACGGGCGTGACGAACTTCTTTCCAATTTCCCCAAAATGTCGCAGCGAGTCACGGGCGTGACCTGGCGAGGGTCACGGGCGTGACGAATTCTGCCCACTTTTTCCCAAAATGCCGTGACGAGTCACGGGCGTGACCTGGCGAGGGTCACGGGCGTGACGACCTGGACTGATGCGTCACGGGCGCGACCAAAAGCTTCACGGGCGTGACGACCTGCTGTATGACGCCTGTATGACTTTGTTGCTTCCGGGGTCTTACACCCGCACCCCGATACCTCCTATTCTCCAATCTCGGGACGAACCGGTCCGGTCCCGAGGCCTGCGGGGTCGGTGTTTTGGGCGGTCCCGCCTAGAGAGTCCCGGGGCCCATCCACTAGATGGCCGAGACTAGCCTCGCGATTCCGGTAGTGACCGGGAATTGTAACTCAAGGCTAGAGTTGTTTGACGCGGCTCGCTTGGCGGAGATCACCAAAGCGGAGAATGGAACCCGGACCTCTTCACATGTTGAGACCATAAAGGTAACAAGAGTTAGAATATGTTAGGGGTATGCTTGTTTGATATGATGTTCACTTGTATCAACACCAGGTAGGAAGCAAACACTCATGATGTGAAAGTTTTCTTATATTGTTTGATTGATGCTTGATCCAATTTCTCTCATCCTTTTAAAGGTAGTGTTCAATACTATACATTTCTATTTCATATTGAATTTAATTGAATTTCTAATATTTAATATCTACTTTATATGATTTGGAAAATGTTTTTGCCTAATTTTGCATATCCAACAACTCTTAGATATTTAACTCCATTCGTAGATGTAAAAGTTCTTTCTATTTTTATCAATTTTCTCTTAGAATGCCAATTGAAAGGACATTTGATGTGCCTTTTTTTTTAAAAAAAAAAACTATGGTAAATAGGAAACAACAAACACTAAAAGGACCATTCTCTCAAGGCATCTCCCTAACTTATCAGCACAGATATAACAGAGAAGGTCATCAAAGGGCTACATAACCAAAGACCGATAGTGTCTAAGGAGTGACCAAGATTAGCGATCCAATCGGCCACTGAGTTTGTTTATTGCTAGATGTGTCAAATAGTAGAATCTTCTAACTGTCTGATTAAGTTTTTGATATTAATTTCTAACAATCATATCGATATGCCAAGGGGTATGGATGACCCGTTTTATGTATTAATAAACACTTGGAATCGAAGATAGATTGAGACACATAATGTCTCAAGTTCCCAAGCGACAACAAATTCATATAATTATAAACCCTAAATACTACGCAATTTCATCATAATGTAGAAAAAGAGACCCGAGTTTCATAAAGGTCGACAAATACTATAATTATTTCGAACATCACATTCTATGATACCTGTTATTTTAAAAAATAAAACAAAACTTATTTACGTTTGCTGACATGACATTCGTTTAATCGATATTTAAATTTATTTTTCCGCCACGTATGACCATTGAGTCTGTTATCATCGTTTTGGGTGCATTATTGTTTAACACTCTCAAAGTATAATATATTGTCCAAGGAAAAAATTTGGTGCATTATTATCCAACATTTCCCAAAGTATAGTATATTAACATCCAAAAATCCTATAAAAAAAACATATAATTTGAATAAAATGTAATTATAAAGGGAAGTGATCATATGAGCATTGAGATTTAGTGAGCATGTGAGCATTGAGATTTTGGACCATTGGATCTTCAATCAATGATGGATGAGAAAAAAAAAGGACTCTGGATTTTTTTATTTTTTTGCATAGATAAACATGAGCTTAGGAAATCAGAACAAGAAAAAAAAGGGGAAAAGAAATGGATATGCATTGATGAGTGTAATTCTCAAGGTATTACATTTAATTCATTTTTGGGTTCCCAAAAGCATGTCCAACACTCAATTAATGCAATTGATAATCAAAATTCAATTCCTCTCTCTTTCCTCCTTCGTCTACTCATCTTTCATCCTTCCAAGTGTTTGATGTCCACAATGCAAATACTTGGTGTCTTCTGTGATATTTGTTGTTCCCAATGAAAAAACATGTTTTCCCCAGTAAAGATACTTGATGTCCCCAATGAAATTCTTGATGTCCCCAATGAGAAAAGAAAACTTGATGTCCCTTTTAATATTTGACGTTCTCAAAAAAACGTGATATCTCTATAATGAAAATACTTGATGTCCCCAATGCAAAATACTTAATGTCCATTGTAATATTTAATGTCCATAATGTTAAAACGTGATGTGAAACCCCGAATTTTGGTAAAAGGCACCGTTAACTCTATCAGGAAGATCGTTGGGGTTGAGTTTAAGTTTCGAGGACGAAACTTCTTTTAAGGGGGTAATGATGTAAAACCCCGAAAAATTTGAAGGTGTTGACCGTTACGTCGTTAATTATTTAAGTTTGACTTCGTTAATTTGGAGATTTTATCGGCGATTGTTTCTGCTAACACTTGAGCTCGTAGGACCGTTGAGAGACTAACAAGGGTATTTTAGTAATTTTCTATGTGCGTAGGAGAAGGGTAAGTTGGTAATTTTATGTGATTAATATTGTATGATTTTATGTGTTTTTCTTTTAAATTATTCATGAGTTATGTGTTTTAAATTATATTATTATGTGGTTATTAGTATTTTAGAAAATTATAAATGTTAAGTATTTTTGCCATTATTAGCAGCTATTTTAGTAGTTTATTTTTACAGAAATTATTTTGATTTTATTTGGGTAGTATAAATAGTTAATTTGTATTAGTAAACCCTAATCCCAAACCCTAGCCTCTCTCTCTCTTCATCCCCTCCCATCTGTGTTGCCGCCCCTGTAACCACCACCACCAGTCGCGTCGCCATCTCGCCGGCCACCCGCAACCACCGCAGTCACCACCGTTCGCCTGTCTTCTTCCTCTCTCTCTTGCTCTCTCTCTGCCGCCTTGCGCTGCCGCCCAGACGACCACCGTCGCACCGTCCAGACCATTCGACGCCGCCGCCGCCACTGGACACCATCGCCGCCGCCTGCTCACGCCCAAAACCGCCAGACGCTACCGGACGTTGAGGGGACTGCTGCTGCTGCTTCTGTGCGTCGAAAACCGGACACCACCAACCACCGTGACACTCGCCGACGATTGTCGACCCACCGACGACCTCAACTTCGTCGCCGTCGTGCCTTGCCGTGGTCCAGCCACCACCCCAAACCGGCTAACCACCCCTTGTATAGTATAAACCCTAATTTGATATTATTTTGAGTTCTATGTGATTATTATAATTCTTATTAATTGTATTATTGTATGTAATCTGATTCAAATATGTGTAAGTTTTATGTTTGTAAAATTCTGATTGTAATTTAAGTATTTAATTGTTAATTTGTACTCTTTTATATTAATGTTTGATAATATGCGATGTGCATTGTGTATTTTATGTAAATCATGTTTAAGGATATTTTTAGTATTTATTTTATGCATGAATTAGGGTAGTTTGATATGTAAATCTGATTTCATTGTTTATAATTTATTTTTATGCATATTGTGATTATTCATTAAGGTTGTTCATAATTTTTAAAGTATATTTTATGCATATTATTTCATAATTGTAAAGTATAGTTTATTTGCGTTTTAAATTAAATTATTAATTTATATCAATTACTATATTATAGTTCTTAAAAAGAGGTTTCAAAATCCTCTCTACTGTTTTTTAAATTTTAATTGTGTATTACGTATTTATATTATTACTACGTTTCTATCGGGTTTTCTTTATGTAAAATTATGTTGTAATTTTCTAAAGAGCATTCTAAAACTCCTTTGATTGTTTTTATAAGTTTCATAATGTTTATGTTTAGTAAAATTTTTATACTTTACACATTTATATTATTATTATGTTATTATTACAAACTATACTCTTATTACGTGTTTATCGGGTTTCTTTACGTAAAATGGTTCGATTTTGGGTTATATTTGGCGATATTTATATCTTTACTATGTTTCATGTTTTTATGGAGTTTTTGTGCCCAGTTTTTTAATTGTTTTGAATGTGTAATTTTTATGTTAAGAAATATGTTTTTTTTTAATTGCAAATGTGGTTTAATTAAGTGAATTTCCAGGGCGTTACAAAAATACTTAATGTCCATTGTAATATTTAATGTCCATAATGTTAAAACGTGATGTCCCTAAGGAATTCTTAATGTCCTAGTGAAAATACTTGATGTCCCCAATGCAAAATATTTAATGTCCCTTGTCGTATTTGTTGGGTTATTGGCCCAAATTCTCTTAACTCATTATTTGGCAAGTTACATAAACCTGCTTAAACTCCAAATTATTGGTTGCTATTAGGAAATTATTTTATTTTCTAATTATATTTAGACAATTTTCCTAATTGTAATAGCATTCTAGCTAAATTCCAATTGTATTTGGAGTGGGAGTCTAGCCAAATCTATAGGAAGTTTACCCATATAAATAGAGGTCTTTATTCACCTTGTAATAAGCGGCCAAACAACCAATGTAGTCGATGTGAGAGCCTTCTATACTCCCCACGAGGGAGGTACGGTGTTATTTCCACATCTTCACCCTACTCATCCCTAGGTTACGAGAGTCTACGAGAGTTCACATATATATTTTATCTCTTGTAATATCTCCTTTTTCTACTAGTGGATATTGGTTGTCGCCCGTGGGTTTTTTTCCGAGTTCTTCGATTTCCCACGTAAAATATTGTCTCACCCTATTTATCCTTGCCTCTCTCTATAATTATCTTCGATCCATAATCATCCTATATTTCCTTCCGCTGCATATATTGCTCTATTTTACACCCTAACAAGTGACTACCAACTGGCAACAATATATCTGAATCTGATCCCTAACAGTATCTAATGTCGCCAAATAAAAACATAATGTCCTCATCAAAAATACTTTATGCCCCCAATGAAAATGCTTTAATTCCCCAATGGAAATAGTTAACATTTCATTTTAATATTTGATGTCTCCAATGAAAATATTTGATGTCCCCAATGAAAATATTTAATGTCCCCAATGGAAATAGTCGATGTCCTCAATGAAAATACTTGATGTCCTCATAAGAAATATTTGATGTCAAGTACTTTCATTGGGGACATCAAGTATTTTCTTTGAGGACATCAAATATTTTTCACTGGGGACATTACGTATTTTCATTGGGGACATCAAATATTTCATTGGGATGTTAAGTATTTTCACCGAGGATACCACGTTTTTTCATTGGGGACTTCCCTACAAGAAATGCTCCTTTTCCTTCCTCCCTCACTTCCCTACGTGCAATATGGTGCAATGACGCACTTTTTTTTTTTTTTAATTTCCTAAGCTTCCATCATTATTTCCTTGATTGCATGCTCCCTCTTCCCAATACACCCATTTTCCTTACCTTTTTTTTTTAGTTTCTCAATAATGAAGTCACATGTACCTATGCAAAAAAAAAAAAAAAAAAAAAAAAAATCAAAGTTCCTTTTTTTCTCATCCATTGATTAAAGATTTAATGGTCCAAAATTTCAATGCTCATATGCTCCCTAAATCTCAATACTCATATGATCACTTCCTAATTATAAATATGAATTTTCATGTATTTTCTTAAGTTCATGCATGATTATAAAAATTAATAATAATTGTACTTTTCTTATACATACCTATATAAATAATAATGCGGTAATAATAAGGCCATAAAAATATTTCTAAATTGCATTAACTTGTCTTAATTACATTATCTCACTTGCAATTCCTGCATCAATCTACACTTATCTGTATAAACCTACACTTACATTCATCAGCATGCACTAAATTGCACTTATTTACATTAACTTGCATGCACCTGCAAACTAGACTTTTCCAAATGTTCTAAAATAGGGACTCAGTTGTCTAATAAAATGAATGAGAAAAATATTTACGCGGGACTTATTATTTATTGATAAAGCTTGGGGAAAATTTTTCCGTGGAGCTTACGGATTTATAGTTTGGGTTGTGATATATATTATATTATGAGGAAATTTCCAAAAGGGTTTTTGGCTCAAAATAATCCGAAGTTGGAGGTCATTGGCTGAAAATAATCAAAACTCACTTTTTGGCTGAAAATAATCCAAACGTTTAACCTATTTACTCAGACTAACCGAAATCAATTTCCGGCGTCAGAATTCTGACTGGGAAGTCTGAGCACGTGTTTCTTTAATTGATTTTGGTTTTGAATTTATGTTGACTGGGGTCTACATAAGCTGACCAATCATCATTCCGACGCCGGAGATCGATTTCGGTTTAGTCCGAGTAAATAAGTTAAAAGTTTGGATTATTTTCAGCAAATGACCTCCGATTATTTTGAGCCAAAAACTCATTCCAAAATTATCCTAAGATGATTATGTTGCTTTTATTTTACACAATTTACCGTTAGTTGAACATTTAACTAATTTTCTTAGAAAGTTTAAAGCATCAACTAAACACTATAAAAAAAATTTCTTTATTCTTTCCCAAGATTTTAGGATATAAATCAAATACCATAAAATACATTTTTAACATAATGTTTTTCCTTCAAAAAATACTTTTGAGAAAAGTTTTTGCTAAAGGAAAATTTTCCTGGACTCTACCGAATATATCTATGTAAGTCTTTTTCTTTTTTATTTTTATTAGTAGCCAACGAAATAATCAATCCTCATGTTGCACGTATTAGAGACCCTCATTTTGATTAAATTTGATAAAATGATGGTTGATCGGTCACAATGTTAAAAATTAATTCAAATATTGTTGTCGAATCAGGCTTACTCTCATTTTTACTGACTTCAAGAATAGTTTAATTTAGACATTTAACTGACTTTTCAGCAAATTACAGTTTTAACTATAAATAAATACTGTAGAAGTTTTTCCATAAATTTATCTTCAAAATTACAAGATAAAAACCAAATGCTATAAATTATACTTTTTAAAAAAGTTCTTCCCATAGAAACTTTTCATAATAAGGTCAAGAAAAATTTCCCCCACATTCTATCAAATAATATAATCTCTTTATTATAGTTTTTTCTCAATTAACAATATATCAAGATCACCCACTGGACCGACTTGTATTTGATTAAGCCATATATTTGTGTTTTTCATAAAGCACTTTACATTTAATTTAGCACGACATTGTTGTCCTCCTAGAGAAGACAAGAATAGTGATATTGTTCTTGTCCTTATTGAGTTATTTTATCATTTTATGGATGGCATATTACTCAATTAAATTTAAAGGGGCACTTTTCATGTTGATAAAATAAAATAAAATAAAATAAATAAAGTAAAGGTGAAGCTTTCATGGACGTACGTGCATCGGTTGAAACCGCAAGTGGTGTGGATGTAAGTCTTGATGGAGCATACTTTACGGCTTATTGCTTCATCATATTGGTGTTGTCCTAGTCCAACCCTCAAAAACACAGTATATGCTCACAAAAATACACTAATAATTAATATACACTATCACCGTCTACATACTTTCCTCAGAAAACTTTTCTTTGTTTAATAAAATATAATGTTTGAGAAAGTAGTAGCAAAGTAACAGCGCAAACGAATAATAAATCGAATTGAAATGATGGATATTACGATAAAATTTAGAAACGGAAAATAAGCGATGGAAAATCAGATTTATGTGGGAACCAAAGAACTCGGAGAAAAACTCACGGACAGCGACAACCAGAAAATAATCCACTATGAGAAAGGAGGAGTACAACCTGATCACTATCACAGTGTGTGATGCGATCCACAAAGGAGATTACAAGAACCATCTCTCAACTCTCAACTCACAATCTCTCATGATACACTGGGGGAAATTATTGGTGAGACCCCTTTCTCTCTCAATATTTTCTCTCTCTCTAGCTCTCTGTGTTTACCGATGTATTTTGGTAGAGAAACATATACCATATTTATAGTATTGATGAGGGAAGGAAACTAGGTTAACATTAACAGTCTGTTTGGTTATTAGAGGGGGAAGGGAGGGGAGGGGAGGGTATTAGAGGGGAGGGAAGGGGAGGGGATCTATTTCTATCTTGTTTGGATTATAAGTGGAGGGGAATGAGGAGTAAGAAAGGTTAATTGTTGTGTTTGGATTAGAAAAGGAGAGAAGGAGGGGAAGAGGAGAAAAATCAAGTAGTTTATTATATTAATAAAATTATTTTCTTTTTTTTAAAATTATAATGAGTTCTTTTCCCCTTCGTTAACCCTCATATTGGGGGTTAATGAAAAGGGGGTTAATGGAGGGGAATGAAGGTGAACGGTTCCCCTCCCCTCCCCTCCTATTTATTTATCCAAACAAGGGTAAGGGAGGTTATTTATCTCTTTTTCCCCTCCTTTCCCCTCCCTTCCCCTCCTATAACCCCAAAACAAACAGGCCCTAAATAACCTAAATAACAAAACCAAGAATCAAGCCACCGCCGCTGAAAACGAGACAACGGGAGCGTTTATCCCCCGCTGGCAGCGCCCGAAGCGAAGGAGTAGCCTTTCCGTCTCGTAAAGTAGCGCTGGGAGCGCTTGAATGTCGCTGGCCCGTCGAGCATATGAGGCTATATGGACATGATGTTATCAGCGTCCACATGACCCCCTGCTAGCGTCCAATGACCCCTTGCTAGCGTCTCCTTGCAAGTAGGCGCTGGTGCCAGTTATGATGCAGGTGGCGTCTCCATCTTGTGCCTAGTGACGCTGGTGGTGCCCCTGCTCTTCCTCCCTCAATCTGGATCCCGAGGATTCAGTGGGTCACACAAACCCAACATACAATAATATTATAGTTAAATGCAAATATTTAAGAGCATAACATAAAAATTGAGTTCTTAAACATGATATTTCTAGGCACACACAATAATTGTCAAACTATTTCCCTTATTTATGTAGCTATTCTCAACATACTTTTGTACATTGCTAATTACCATGTACATTGAGATTTATGATATGACATGATGAACTAAAATGAATAATAATATACAGAAAAATAGTATTGTACATGTATCAAACATAATCTAGCAAATATATATTAATTATTCAATCAAATACTCAAAGTTTATATTCGTTTTTAATACACTTGACGGTTTTTCCATTTGTTAATTTTGAGACAAGGTGCACACAATTGACACAAGTTAGTCCGGACTAAGGCCCTGTTCTATACTGCGGTTGGCAAACTGCGATACCACACCTCACCGTAGTTTGGCACTACTCACCGCAGTTTGCCACAAATCATTACTTTTCTCTCTCCTCACTTTTCTCCTCTACTTTTTACATTCTCTCTCCTCACCTACCCCACATACCAATAACTTACCACAATTCCACCACACCCCACCACAATTCCACCACACCACCACAAAATACCGCAGAAAAGAACAGGGCCTAAATTGTTCTAAAAAATTCAAAAAAAATTTGAAAATTCTATCATGGTTGATTTTTTTTTAACTATGATAATTGAAAGCTATTTACCATTAATTTGGCTAAAATAAATTCCAGTCGGCACAATAATTTATGTCTAATAAATACGGTTAATTGTTGCAACAAGTTACTCAGATCAAAATATATTGATTTCAAATTTTGAAGATAGAATTAATGGCTATTATACTTTCCAACTATAATTGTTAAAAAAGTCAATTATCATAGACTCTTCTTAAAATGATTAATTGTAAAAGAGTTTATATCTCAATGAGTAGCATTACTTATTGAAACAAGTTGTCTTGATTAATATGTATTAATTTTCATTTTTTAAGATAAATACTGAAACTCAATGAGTAGCATTACTTATTGAAACAAGTTGTCTTGATTAATATGTATTAATCTTGTTACCATCCGTACACTAGTAGACCATGCATTTGAGTTTGGTTAGCAAAATCTTTTGGGCTTTTGGGGCACTCCTAATATTGGGCTTTGAATTTTCCCAGTTAAGCCCATTCGGCTGTCCTGAAATACTACCTAGCACACTCGTCCATTCTTTTTATTTTTTTTGGTTTTTTTATAACTATTTTCCACTCATGTGAGTATATATATATATATATATATATATATATATATATATATATATATATATATATATATATATATATATATATATATATATATATGGAAATTGGATTTTAATAATACGAACTTTTGGCTATATAGACCTAATAATACGAACTTTTGATTTGATGATTAATAATACGAACTTTGACCCCCTGTTGTCCCCAATAGTACGCCACCGAGTTAAGTTGAACTTAACTCAGTGGCGGTCTGACGTGGCGGCGGAGGCATGCGCCTGGTTGTTTTGACTTTGCCACATCATCCACGTTGATTTAAAAAAATAATACGAACTTTTACCTATGTTGTTCTGAATAATACGAACTTTTACCTATGTTGTTCTGAATAATACGAACTTTTACCTACGTTGCTCTAAATAATACAAACTTTTTTCTCTCTCTAAAAATCCCATATCACATTTTTTTTCTTCTTCATCTTCTTCAATCCTCACCCTCTTTGTTCTCAAAAAACCTCTCTCTCTCTCTCTTCATTCTTCTTCATCATCCCCACCTCTTTTTTCTATCTCTAAAAATCCCACATTTCCCTTTTGCATCTTCATCTTCTTCAATCATCCCCCTCTTCATCTCTTCATCATGAGCCACAGGTCGATGCTCAAACTCATCAACAATGGCCGAATGCCTTCTCAACTTCCAAGCCACCCTTTTTTCCATTTCACTGCTCTCCTTCTTCTTAACTTCCGTCACCCTTTTTTACCCAAATCTCTACAAGGAGAGAAGTAAAGTCAAAATGGGGAGAGGTTTTTTGGGTCTTCTCAACAATGGCAGAATGCAAGGAAGAGAGAGAGAGAGAGAGAGAGAGAGAGAGAGAGAGAGAGAGAGAGAGAGAGAGAGAGAGAGGGTTTTCTGAGATTTCAGGTTTTCTGGGGGTTTTTTGAGAATGGTGAGGGGGAGGATTGAAGAAAATGAAGAAGTGAAAATGGGATTTGAGATTCTTAGAGAGAAAAAAGTTCGTATTATTGAGAGCAATATAGGTTAAAAGTTCATATTATTCAGAGCAACATAGATAAAAGTTCGTATTATTTTTTTAAATCAACGTGGATGACGTGGCAAAGTCAAAACAACCAGACACATACCTCCGCTGCCACGTCAGACTACCACCGAGTTAAGTTCAACTTAACTCGGTGGCGTACTATTGGGGGCAACAGGGGGTCAAAGTTCGTATTATTAATCACCAAATCAAAAGTTCATATTATTAAGTCTTATATGGCCAAAAGTTCGTATTATTAAAATCCAATTTCCCATATATATATGTGTGTGTGTGTGTGTGCGCGCGCGCGCGCGCATGTGTATTAGCATTGGAAAAAATTCGGGTCTGGGTAAGTTCGGGTCATTCAAATTCGGATGAGAAATTCAAGTCCACACCCAGTTTTTATTCAGGTCGGATAATTCGCACGAATCTAAAATCGGGATAAAATCGAGTTCGGACAATATAAAAAAGAGAAATATTATGTCCGAATATTCGGTTAATATAAAAATCTGGATGAAAAAACTATGTCCGGATACGGTTTCTTCCGGGTCGAAAAATTCGAGTATTCCGAGTCGGACAAAATTTTGTCAGCACTAACTTGTGTGCATATATATATATATGTTAGAGTATAAAAACCATTCCTAAGATGGTTTCACAATAGTATTCATGCATTTTCACATTTGATAAAAGACTGCATATATCTGAGATCTTTAAAACTTGGCGTTGGCGGGATTATATACTTGTGTATTGAATTGAAATAATTTGCATGTATTGGAAGCTTTTGCCTTAGGCCTGACGACAGTGGACTAATTAATGTGCAAGATGGAGACATACATATGTCTTCAAAAATATTAATTAACGTCAGTAATCAACAGTAATAAGACGACTTAGCTATTAATCGACAGCACTTGATTCTCATTGTCTACCAAATTAACTAAAGCTATCATAAACATAGTATATGATATATGTTTGTCTGAAACATATTTAAATGTTATTAACTCGTAACTTAACTACCAGTAGGGTCTGTGCTCAAGTGTTGTCACATTCATATTGCTAGTTTTTTTTTTTTTATATTGTAATTAAATACCACATGCAAGTTGTGGTATTAAATTTTGCAGTGATTAGTACGTTTTAAGAAAACGATCATATATTAACTCTTTATTCATTCATTTTTTTTGCTTTGTCTTTTTCTCAGTCAAGTCAAGCCACTTTTATATTGTGGGCATGTGGAGATGGAGCCCATAGTAAGGATTGCAAATCTTGTGCTAATAATTGTTATCAATGTAATTATTTTTGTTTATGATCTTATACTGTCAATCTATCTCTTTAGTGATCTATAATTAAAGGAATTAAGCTAATTAATTATTTCCTTGAGTGTTTGCCTGGAGTACTCTCATAAGGTTTAAATAATGCAAACATTTTAATTTTATCTTATTTTCTCCCAAAAAGTTAACGGACAAATATTTGAAAATGCGTACTGTAAAAGTTAACTCATCAGTTGGGAGAACTCAAAGTCTATATCAACCTCACATGGTTGATGTGGGACTTATATATGATCCTCGATCTCATGCTATGCAATTGGACCTTAACAGTACTGTAAGTCAAAATCAATACTTCGCAATCTCGTTCAAGTCACATGTGGAGTGGTCACATGAAATAGTCGTATATCTAAATTTTATAATTTAGAGAGACCAATTCCGTCAAAACAAGATTTAGAAATTGTTCATTACCTACTATTCCATAGAAATAATGTGAGTTTATTGACCCATTTTACTTTAATATATTATAAATTACAATATAAGTGAAAGAATAAACTAACAAATAAATTGATCAATTGACCAACTATAGAGTTCAATATCATCTATCAAACCTGCAAACAAAAAATGATCAACTATGCGCTTTTGGACTATACAATATATTTACTTTATTATCGTAACCTACCGATGTGTTTTTTTGGATAGCAATACAAACAATCCATCAAGTCGATTATGTATCAATTCAAACATATCTATGAAACCAAAATTCAAATTAGTCGGTCCATATATAATATATGATCTCACAATCGAGTTGATGGAGTATAGAATAAAAGGGTGTTGTGGTCCAAATTCAAGTTGCCCTAACATTATCATTCTCCAACGGGAAAGAAAAGGGAGGCAGCAAATGGATAGGAAATAAATACTAGCTACCATTAATGATCCATATGCACCAAAAAGGTTAACAAGTTAAAAAAAATTGGCAATGAAACAGTTAAATAAAACTGCAATTGTCCTGTGATACTACACACTCTTGCATTCAAAATTTAGTTACCTCTGTGTACCCAAGCAGGAGCTTCTATGAACCGCAATTATCTCAAAACATAACGGTCAAATTTTTTAAGATCATCAGTCATCACATGATGTTTTAATTTTCCTGTTGAGTTTTGAACCATGCACAGCTCCAACGTAAATGTGGACTATCTTAGAGGGTGCTGAAACCTTTATTGATTATCATTATTATTAAAGGGTTGGCAGAATATGTATTCACTTGATCTGATTTTAAGGTAATTATCAACAAATTCTATAAGATAGAAATAAGAGGTAAATTTCAAATTATACATAATAAATGCTTTATCGACATTACAATTTCATTTGAGGTTTTTTTTTTCCTTTCACCAAATTTGAAATTTATAAGGTAGAAATAATAGCAAGCTCAAGGCCTGTCGATTAAAAAAAACAAATTTGAGCAATCCCCTATCCGATAGCCGTCATACTTAGATTTTAAACGATTACAAACAACTATAGATTTAAATATTTAATGTCCAATCTGACAGACATAAATGATATTTTATGTTTATGCTTTAAAGGGAAATTGAAATCTAATAAACCAACATTTGGGGTCCTTTGAAAAAACGAACCAACCTTGAAAATTAATTTACAACGAACCAACCTTGTCATGTTGATTTTTCCAACGAACCGCCACCGAGTCTGACTCGTTGGAGATGTGACGTGGCGGTGGCGGTCACTTATGTGGAGGCTGTTTTGACCAAAAAAAAATTGAATTTTTTTTGCTGAGTTGGATGAATAATCCAACTTTTCCTTTTTTTAAAAAACTCCACCTCAATCCCTCCCTCTCTCTCCTCTCTCTCTCTCCTCCCTCTTCCCAGGAACAGCACCCCGACCCCCCCCCCCCCCTCTCTCTCTCTCTCTCTCCTCCCTCTTCCCACGAATCGATTCAATCTGAGCTTCTTCAAGTTTGGTGATCTACCCAGGAGCTTCTCCAGGGCGTTGAAGTTAATGGGGCACTCAACACAATCGAAGGTAAGAGATTCGAGACAAGTTCTTGTTTTAGGGAAGCATGATATCCAATCCACCTCGTCATCATTCACTTCAGCTTCGAATAGATCCAACACTCTCAATTGTCTGCACATAAACAAACGAACAATCAATCAATCACAAATTACCCTTTTCATTTCCAGATCTGGGTCAGGCCAGACTAAATCACAACCAAAACTAATACACAAAACACACAAATTGTAATCATTCTCTGACCTGCTCTTAGAAGCAAGAACGGCAAGGCCACTAGTACCAAACCCTTCACAGCAAACCTCCTTATCCATCCCCTGTTTTGGGCGCACAACTTTTCCTTAGACATAGGGCTGGTGTTGCCGGAGTGGTTCGTGAAGGTGGTGGCGGCGACGGCGAGGAGGGCGGTGGTGATGAGGGCAGAGAAGGTGATGACAGAGAGAGGGAGGGAGATGGGAGTGGTGGATGAAGTGGCGGTGGGGGAGAGGGGGACGGTGGAGAAGGTGGCGGGGGTGGCAAAGGAGGTGGCGAGGAAGGGGTGGATGGGGGTGGTTGAGGGTTGGGGCTGGGGAGGGGTGGGGGTCGGGATAGAGAGAGAGTGGGAGATAGAAAGAGAGAGAGGGTGAAGTGGATTTAAAAAAAATAAAAATTAATTATTTTAATCCAATTCAGTTAAAAATATGATTCATTTTTGTTTTGTTTTTTTTTTGGCTTAAACACCGCCACATAAGCAAGCACCACCGCCACGTCACATCTCCGACGAGTAAAACTCGGTGGCAGTTCGTTGGAAAAATCAACATGACAAGGTTGGTTCGTTGTAAATTAATTTTCAAGGTTGGTTCGTTTTTTCAAAGAATCCCCAAAGATTAGTTTATTAGATTCCAATTTCCCTGCTTTAAAACTTAACATTATTGGGCCATCATATATATAATTAACTTTTAGAAGCAATGTCTACACCAACAAAGAAAAGGTTTTTTTTAAAAAAAAAGAAAAAGAAAAAGGAAAAGGAGACTACCATGTAGCCTTGGTAGAATTTTCATATGTAATCACCTTTGGTTTTACAATTGATATATTCTTATTTAAATTTGCCGGTTACTACCCTTTTCTAATTTATGTTACGAGTAGGAGCATGAGAAAATTGAATTTTAATATTGATAAAGTTTTGTAATGCCACTACTCCTTCCAAGTCGCAAATATAAATATTGATAATTGCTTATAAGCTAGATGATTGATCCCGTAAATCACCACCGGCCAGTCATTTCAATGGATCTCTTGGGATTATTCCCAATTAAACACGTTTAACTACAAAATTCTCAACGGATGAACTTTTTAATGAATTTATTTAACTCTTAAAAGTTGCTCAGGATAAAGTTTTTCTTAATTATCTTTATACAATTTAAAATCTAATTTTGACCCAAGATTAACCCTAATCCTAACTTGAAGAAAAATGACTATATATATAACAACGGGTTCCATCAGAATTATACATTAGGAGTACTCGATCGGTGTGTTTAATTTAAATTGAAGAATTTGGTTTAAGTTAAAATAATGAGTGATGATACATGTCTTCGGATAAAAATACTGCTTAAGTGTCTTACTCATTATGAAATTAATATTTATTATCATTTTTAATTCTAATTTTTTTGATAGTTAATTACTTATCAATTAAAAGAAGCTCGGAATGTGTTGACTACTTCAGCAATTAAAATTGACACCCTAAGAAATGAACCTCATCCGTTAGACATATTTTAGATTTTTTTTGTAAATTTTAAAAAAATTATAGATAAAAGTGTGATTTTATACCATTTATATGTATTATTATAGTTATAGAAGTCAATTATGTATTTTTTTAAAGTTTAATGACAAATATATTGATTTTATACAACATCAAAACACTTAAGATGTGTCTTACCCCAAAATATTTATCATTTTCATAAAATAATTTAAACTAGAATACCCTTGCTTGCATTGGACTCACATCATGTTGCTGCCTACTCACTCTTTACCTTGTAGTATTTAGAAACGAAGCCATCTAAAAGATGGTCCATATTTCTTTTTAGTTTGTTTTTGTTTAGCCTGGGAAAGTTTTTACTTTAAAAAAATAAGAAAAAACTATAAAAGGAATTAAAGGGATCAAATGACCTTTGCTTAAGGTAGCAACCACTTCTTAAGAAATACTACATACAAAGTCACCCTCCAAATGAATCTACACCTATACCTTTCAAATCAACAAGTTTGTCTTATATACTCTTAAGTCTTATGTCATGATAGTTGTATTAGTTCACTAAGATAATTATGTATGAGTACTATTGACTTCCATTTCCATCACACAAAGGATAATATGATAATACACTTATAATAGGTGGTTTAATTTCATTATTTAATTTAGTTTTTAGATGGGAAGATCAATGTTGTAATTAATAGTCTTCAATTATTAGATTAGAGATTTTTCTTAATCTTTTGGGTGATAAACTGGCCTGACTTGGCAATGATCATTATCTTAATTATTTGTTTTCAAAAAGCTAAGCATTTGTTTATACTATGATAATTAAAAATTCAAATAAGACACCTAAGTATATGGCTGATTATGGTTTAAGAAGATTGAAATTACTATTTATATTACTAAGGTGCACATTTCTTTTAAAAAATTTATTTTTGAGAACCTTCCAATTAAGCATGCTTGGCTGAGAGTGGTCTTGAAATGAGTGGTCGCCTGGAAAATTCCCAAACAATATATGAACGAGGAAGAAACATGCTAGAAGAATTTGTGCTGATTTGTGGGACTCGAGAGAAATTGGGGCACTAAATCAAATTTGAAGATAAACTAAGTTAAAAATAATCTAATCCAAGACCCAAATGGCAAATAATATTCAAGACATGCTTTTAAATTTGGACCTTAACCTAGTTAACCCCACAAACTTTATATACCTTCGGTTACTTTCGTTTGCACCAAAGGTTAGAAGCCTAGATATACTGCAAAATTATTTCCACGTACCTTAAGTTTGGTTGCTCATAAGTACAAAATATTCTAACCACATTTTTCGATAGAGAATTTTCTAACGATATAAACACCATCGATCTATATATCAATTTTAGTAGAGTAAGGTGATTATAATACACCGAGATATAAAAGTTTTTTCCATAAAAAATATTACATTTACCAACATCTAACTATTCATATTAACCAGTTCCTTAGACTTTCTCTATCCCAAAATAATTTTTGCCTTGGAGATTGCAGCAAAAATTGTACCCATTAACTTATCAATATATATAATGGTTTATTATAAAAGAAATATTAGTAATGTTAGATTCATAATGAAAAAATATTATAAAAACATAACATCATAATTATTGACAAAATATTATAAATGATAAAATTTCAATCAAAAGGTAATATTATACTCCCTCCGTTTTTTATCTGTAATTTATGATTTTCACTGTCATTCTTTAATCAATAATTTCTAATATAAAAGTTTTATAAAAAAAATTATAATATTATACTTTTTAAATAGTATATTTGTTACGAATCTAATGACATCAATTTTGCATGATGAATCATTATACAAATTAAAATATTAACTGTTAAAGTTTTTGGCACAATTTCCTAAGCGGCAGATAAATAAAAACGGAGTTAGTATTGTATTAAACATTACAATGGTGTTAATTTTATATTATAACTGTTATAATTTGTAAGTAATTAACGATCAAAACTTAATCAAATTAACATTTATTTAAGGATGTGTTAATATATTACATTCACTCAAAAACATAACATCAATCTTAATTTTATAAGTGAATAGAACAGAACAGTTAGAGAACAATTATTCTCCTAAACACAAGCTTAGAAACACATAACTTTGTGTTTACTCACCAAAGACTTCAGCCTTTATCAATAAAATAAACCTTAATTGTAAGTTGTAACTGAAGATAATCCTGCTCCATCACCATGGCAGTTCCTCATCTCAGTTTTATCTGCATTTCTCTCTCTCTCTCTCTCTCTCTCTCTCTCTCTCTTCTCTCTCTCCATTCTCTCCTTTCTAAGTTGATGATATGAAGATTCTTGTCACCACCTGGATTTCATTTCATAATTCATTTCCCTCTAAACTCCTTTAATTAACTTTGCCTTTGCCTTTTATTTAGTGCCCACACTGTTCTTAGTTCTTGATCCTCTCTGTTTTTTCAGTTTGACCCACAAAGAAAAGACAAGCCCCCAATTTGCCCATCAATTTTTCAATCACACCCCTCATCATATCATTCATACTTCCACTTTATATTCTCCACCTACTAATCTTTCTCCCTTTTTTTCCCTCTTTGGTTTGTTCTATATCTCAGCAAATGAGCAAACCCAACTTGTTCTTCTTGGTCTTCTTCTTCTTCACTCATTTTTTTTCAATTTTTTGGTGTCTTTTTCAGTAGTTAAAATGATTTAATATTATGTGGGCATTTGTTACACTCCCACTAAGTCAATTTGGAATCACTTGCTTTGTCCTTGTTCTATGGATTTCAGCCTCTCTTCTTGTCTCTTGTTTGTGGTTAGAATAGATAACTCTCATCAGCTTTTATAACTGGTGCCCCTTCTTCACAGATTTTTTTTTCTCCCTCAATATCTCTGTTTCTTCCTACATTCTCCTTCATGGGTTCTGGGTAGAATATGATCACTTAGAAACAGAGAATTGGGTTTTGGTCAATGCAGAGAATTCAGTTTATAGGAAGAAGAAGCACAAGAAGAAGAAGAAGAAAAAGAAGAAGAAGAAAGGAAGTCATCTGAAAAGAGGTAGTTAACTATCACTTGCAATCAATTTTTTCCCACAAAATTTCCTATTTTCAGCTTTATTTGCATAATACTTTTAGCAACATTTGGGATTGTGATGAATTTTCTGTTTTCCTTTGCAAATTTAGTTCAGCATTTTGGTATTTGGAGAATAGTGTTGCAATAATTCCCTCTGAAGTTAACTTTTTGTTAGATGTGATCTTATTTCCACTGATCTGTTGGTGAGAATCTTTGAAGAATTTGATTAGAATACAAGTAAAAGTGAAGTCTGAGCTGATATTTTTTTACATTTTAGATTCTGTCCCTGCTGCATTTGTCAGTACAATGCAGCATAATACTATGGGTACAAATTTAACAATTTACTGTGCTCTGTGTAACTTCTGAACTTTTTAGGTTATATTATGAAATGGGAAGGTCTAAATATCTCAAAAACATCATTTATTTTCATTCTTTGTTGTGGTTGGTTGCAGAAAATGACTCAGGAGAAAAGGAGATCAATTAGTTACAGATCATTCCTGACATGTGATAACCCAAAAGGTGTTGAATGTGGGGCAATTAGGAAATCCAGGACCAGTTCTTCTGAGAAAAGAGAAGATCATATCATCAACAAGGTTGAAAGTGAGAAAAGGCAGGAAAATAATCAATCCAAGGAAGTGAAAAAACAGGTGGGAATTACAGGTTTCACAAGGGAGTTAGTAGATACATCTCCATCTTTCCAGCTGCCAGAAACTACTAACAGCTTGAATCATGTGACAAACTTCTGCAAGTCTAATAACAACACTACTCACAAAGAAGAAGAAGACATTACCAAGGATTTTCTGAAAGGGGTTTTTGACCTTCAAGAGTCCCTGGTCATTCTCAGGAAGTTGCATGAGAGTTCGGGCTACAAATCGAAAAAGAAGCAGAAGCAGAAGGTTGAAGAGGTGAGATTTGATGATATGGTGGATTCAACTAGATTTGGGTATTTGCGTGATGAGAAGAGGAATCTCGATGTGGGATTTCAAGGGCCTCGAGTTTCTGTAGATGGGTCAATGAGGAAACCGGTTGATGAAGTGAAGAGTGTGGTTAGAGAGAGCCTCCTTAGGAAAAATGTGGTCAGAGATCATCCAACAAAATTTGATGAGCATTTTCATCATCCTAGGAAGCTGGATTCTCATGCAATGGCTTGTTCGAGTTCTAGCAACTTTTCGCTCTTTGATTCATCCATCTCTTCATTGACTTCTCAGAGGAGAAAGAAGGGGAAAAGCTCGAATTTGATTGTTAAGCTTATGGGCTTAGAATCACTCCCACCAAGCCCTAGGAGTTGTAGGCAAGAAGAGAAGAAAGTGGTCAACTTGACAAAGCCTGTGTATGGCATTGAATCACCAAGGAAACCTAATCATAGTAAGTTTGATGTTGAAGATTTGGGCACAAAACAAAGTGCCTTTGATGAGATACTTGAGAGCTTGAACTTCAAAGGGCTTCTCAAGAGCAATGCAGCAAACAGGATGGCACCCAATTCGCCGGGTTTTGAAGATTGGCCCTTGTTTGATGAGAGACCGCCTATAGTTGTCATGAGACCACTGAAAACACAAGTCAGAAATCGTGAAAATGCGAGTTTTAGGGACAAGTTGAGGGAATTGACAGGAAGAGAAAGAATTAGCCAAGACGAGAAGGTGACTTACATTAGAAGAAAAGGCGAGGAAAAAAACGATGATCAGAGGCAGAAATATGGAGATTTCTTGTCCAAAAATCAGAAGAACTACTACGAAGAAAAGATCTTTTCAAATAGCCTTTTGAATTACAGGAAAGGAAAGACTTCTGAGAGCTATAATCAACCAAAAAAGAAAAGGCAGCCAGTTTCAAAGGTGAGTCTTCTTCTTCCCAAGGTGTGTTACAGTTGCAGTTAGAGTATCCAATTGTGACAAAAATTGAAGCTCTTCAGATGCAGGTTGAAATCCAGAGAAGTAAAGGTGTAAGGAAAGAAGAGGAGTTTGAATGTGCTTTTCCTACATTTGATAGCATGCTTATCAGTAACTTCAACATACAGAGGTGGAAGGAACACTCTAGAGTTATGGTCTCAGGTATGTATGATACAGATCTTTTCATCAAACTATGCAAAGTATTTTGTGTGAATGTGTTTTTTTCAGTTCATTAGCATCCATACATATATCTCAAAATCCTTGCAGATTATGATGCTGAAAGTCAGAGTTCTGTTTCTGAAACTATGGAAGGCATCGAATACGTTAACAACAACAGAAACAAGAACTCAACATGTTACACAGAAGACAATCACAGTTTGCACTCTGAACTGACATCAACATCTATCAGCGAGTATTGTAGCGTCAGTGGTCATCTGGAGGAGAATCTGAGCCCTCTTTCTGATGTCACAAACGAGGAAAAAAATGATGCAGATCACGAAACTTCATCTAAGCCCCTCAGTCCAAGAGCGAAGATGAAGACATTCTTTCTGAACAGCCCATCATTTGTCGACCGAGCAGAAGAACTGTTCAATCTCCAAGTGCACCAACCCAGTTCATTTCCACATGTAACCGACGAAAACAACCCACTAGATGTTGCTGTCAACTCCAAACTGTTGCTAGATTGTGCGACTGAACTAATGGAGCTTAAAAGTTGTCACATTTCGCAAGGATCTCTACCGCCATTTTTGACAGCAGCAAGCCCTCGAAAACCCACCTCTGTCGGTCCATTATTGGAGGAAATATGCAACAAAATTGAGGACTTGCTGGGAGAGTACATTAACCCGGATAGCAAGGGATTTTCTTCGGACGATCTTTATTCTTTGTTAGATAGAGATTTGGAGCTCAAAAGCGGATCAATTTGGGGAATTGGTTGGAGGAGTATGTTTTCCTTGGATGAAGTTGAGCTAATTGTAGGAGAGGTTGATCGGATTGTGCTAGGCAACTTGATTCAGGAAGTTGTAGCAGATTTTTTGGTGTAGCCTACAACAGCTGTTTGTTTTGCTGGTAACTCCATGTATGGAAAATATGAAAAGGAGTTATCTAGGTAAATTTTGGTAAGTTTCGGTAAACTGAGGTTTGTAGTTTTTGAAACTACCGAAACTTATCGAAAGTTCAGCAAGTTTGTGTTTACTATACCTGAACTTACCAACAAAATGATGAAATAGCCGAGTTTGACAAGGATGGAAGTTCTGAAGGTGCGAAATCTGTAAATAATTATGCATCTAGTGATTCTTTGAAGTGGTGAGTGTAATCTTGCTGCACAATGTAGACTTTGTTCCAAGATGTCATGCAATGCAACTTCTTTAAATTTGCTCTTTGATTTTTATCTCCAAATTGTTGATTTCTTGAGGGATTTTCTCAAGTAGTTCCAGAAGCGCTAGAATTAGGAACCAAGCCTAATTGGATGTATTAGTCATGTATCGAAAGTAGATATGGAAAAACTTATGATCGAGTTGAGTGAAATTTCTTGAAAAAAAATCTTAATTAATTCAAATGCACTCAAGATTCCTTCAATAGGAATTGGTTTAAGATTTATTATTGTTGTTATTTTGGTAATACTTTAGGAAGAATGGCGTTTTTACTTGCACTTCCTCAAATATGATTACCATTTGGTCCAACATCACGAAAGCCCAATATTCTCATTTAAAGCCCAATGCTCTCATTTCATGCTCTACAAAGCTCAAGTGCGGTCAAGCCTATAATTTGCCTTGCACAGCCACAAGCCATAAGGCCCATAAGCAAAGCATTCCCAAGAGGGGAAAAAAAAGGGGATGCTCAAGCTGCAACTAATAATACACAGGATCATTGGACGATAATACACTAAATTTTAGAGGTATTGGAACAATAATTTACTGAAAAATTTTTTGCACTCTAATACACTGAACTTTTTTTTGGGACTCTAATACATTGATTTTTTTTTTTACTCTAATACACTGAACTTTGAAGGTATCGGACAATAATGCACTCAGAACAATTCCAGTGGTGGTTTACTTGGTGACGGTTCTACTTTGAAGTGTTGTATTTTCTTTTTTTTCAAAAAATATATTAGTCATCTTGCTTAAGTGTAATTTCTTACACGGCAAAAATCTTTTCTGAAAAAAATAGAAACGACATTGGTGAACCGCCATCGCGTCAACCACCACCGGAATTGTTTTGAGTGCATTATTGTCCAATACCCTCAAAGTTCAGTGTATTAGAGTAAATAAAAGTTCAGTGCATTATTGTCCAATACCCCTAAAATTCAGTGTATTACCGTCCAATAATCCTGCTACAAAACAATGTATGGTTTATGATTCCTATAATTAGCACCAATAAATTTTGAATTTGGGTTAATTAAATTGGTCAAATGTTGGAATTCAGACCAAAAAATTACGTGCAATGTTAAATTTTTAGGAGTCTAACAAATTTGATATATCTAAATCCAGGTCAAGATTAAATTTAGACAACACAACAAAAAAATATTTCTGTCAAAATTTGCAGTCAAATAGATTTAGGGAAATTGGATTCTAATCATACGAACTTTTGACCATATAAGACTTAATAATACGAACTTTCGATTTGGTTCTGAATAATATGAACTTTTACCCCCTGTTGCACCCAGTAACACGCCACCGAAGCATTCTTTTCACGACTCGTCCGAAATGAGATGGCGTGCAAGACGCTTTTTGATCTTGGCCACGTCACCCATTGACTTAAAAAATCGCCACGTCAGTACCCTTTCTCTTTCTCTCTCCTCTCTCTCTCTCTCTTCCCCTCCTCTTCTTCGATCCACCAGACAGTCATGGCCATGGCCATGGCTTCTCCTCCTCTTCTCTCCATACCAAACCCAGAATCACGAATCAAAGCACAAGATTCATCTCCAAAAAAAATTTCTTATCCACCACTAACAATCTCTCCCTACTCCTCTGCGAAATTTGACTGCAAAAACTCTCAACAATCTGCCATTGATGCTTTAACAGAGGAAAATTCTTTGATAATATCATCCCCCCATCATCCCCCACTGAATTCAAACTCTAATAAACCAATTTCGCCCTAACATACCTAGCTGCAAACTCTAAGAACATGAATTCATCCAAACACCCCCAAATATTCTCAAGCGTATCAACAATACTTAACCCTACTCGCAATGCCATACACCTTGATCCGATTAGGGTTAAGGTTCGTCGCATTCAAAGATTGAGTAAAATTCGCGCCACCAGAAGACAGAGAAACAATCGCATCAGAAATTGAACTAATGTTAGCAGAAATCGACTCACATGAAGCCTTCATCGATAGGATTGAATCCGCATAATCAATCAAATCCTTATATCGATTCCCAATCAACTGGCGAAGCTCCTCCTTCTTGTCCTCGATCTGCTTCCTGGTGTTCGACTCGATTGATCGGATCTCAGAAACAGGTTTCGCACGGAACAACGATTCAACATCGCGGAAACCCGACCCGACAGCCATGGCCGACTGATCCGCCGAGGAAATTAAAACCGCATGATTTTGTGCTCACACTGAATCCAAAAACCCTAATTGAAGAATTAAGACATTGAAGCTTGATCTACAACTGAAAATGTCGCAATTTTAGAGAAACAGATCTGAAAGGAGGAAATGAGTAAGTGGAAATGGAGATGAAAGAGGGGGAGAGAGAGAGAGAGAGAGAGAGAGGAGAGAGAAAGAGAGATGGTGCTGACGTGGCGATTTTTTAAGTCAAAATGGGTGGCGTGACATGGTCAAACATCGAAGAAAATGCCTTGCACCAAATTTCATTTCCCGAGTCAAAAGAGCAGAATCGGTGGCGTATTCTTAAGAATGCGCCAAAGTTCATATTATTTAGAACAAAATCGAAAAATTCGTATTATTAAGTCTTATATAGCCAAAAGTGAGTATTATTAGAATCCAATTTCCCAGTAGATTAGCAATTAAATTCAAACTTAGGCTCCGTTCTTTTTTACGGTTCAGTTGGTTGCGGTATGGTGGAATTGAATGTGTAAAGTGGGGGTGGAAATAACGTGAAGTAGGTTGATATATTTTAATTTGAAAATAATGATAGGTGGAAATAAAGTGAAAGTTTTAATTTTTTATTTGAAAAATTTTCATTTTTTAATAAAAAGGGAAATGGAAAGTTGGGATGAGTTGTGGTGGAAAAAGGAAATTTGCGGTGTGGAATCGCAAACAATCCGACCACATAAAAGAACGGATTATAGTGATTGTCAACCATGACAACTAGACCCGGCAATTTCTGACCCGACCCGAATCCGCTTGAAATTTCTGGGTTTTGAACACGATTTTTTCAACTAAACCCGAAGTACACCGAACCCGGAAATTAGTGGGTCAAACCCGCCCCACCCGTTTGACCCGGAAAATTAACTTTTTAAGTTCAACTTTATTAAAATTTGCGACTTTTCATTGGAATTTTTAACTATTAAACTATAAGCGAAACTCATTTATTTGTTATTTCTTAATTTAAGTTAAAATAATTACAGTAATCTATCGTTACTATAAGATAATTATATTTTATTATGTATATTGTACAAAAAGTAGTATTTAGAGATCATTTTTTGAAAAGAAAAGACGGAAAAAGGTCGCAATTGCAGCTCGTTGGATTGACCCGAAACGTAATACACCGCCCATATTTAACCGAACACGAAATACACTCAATCCGTATTTACCCGAACCCAATATACGACCGACCCGAAACCCGACCGAATTGACAGGTCTAATGACAACCACTACAATGGAAATAATGTTCATCTATACATATGCCAATTTTTATCTTCACCATTACTCTTTTTTTATTAGTACAACATTATAAAAACTATTTTCTTAATTAAAAAGTTTTTACAAATTTTTCTATAATTTAAATATCTTAATTTTAACTTTTAACCTAGTAAACAAGCATATTTTGAAAATATTTATTTTAATTTTTTTAAATAAATATAATTTTTTTTAAAATATATTTTATAATTTATATTAAAAAAATTAACAATCAAGATAAAATTTAAAATATGTACGAATAAAATTATTTTAGTTATGGTAAATGCAAATCATATAAAATTTTGTGAGGGCTAAATTTTTTATTTACAAAGAATAATAAAAGATAAAGGAAAGAAATCAAGAATCCTTCCTATCAAACAAAAAACGAAATGGAACCAAGAATCCCTAATTGATAGCGCTATTCAACAAAATCAACAAGTGCAACCCGATCATACCTCGTCCAAAGTTCATAATAAAATCAGTTTGTATTGCTCCATTTTTGTTCTCAATTCTCACTATTTCTTCGCTCTCTCTCTCTCTCTCTTCCTCGAAAGGCGCCGTGAGGTGAGAAGAGCTAACTGCTTTCTGGGTATTTAAAGGGGAGATTTTATTACTTGCAATGAAGAAACAAGTTTCATTCCTTTGTAGATACTGCACATCTTGTCTGTAAGTTGCTGCTTTAGATTGTTATTCTGGCTTATTTCCACGCCAAGTTCTCCATTAATGAGGTAAATTGGAGTAGTTTTAGGTCGATTCGGCTATAACTTCTTGTTTGTGATTCGAATATTCGAGAAATTTATCGAAATGCATTTGCGTGTTGATGGAATCACGTTCATGTTGCGGGGTTCTGAAAATCAGGTTAATTAAGCTGAAATTTGTCAATTTCTGGGTTTTATATGGTTTGTTTTTCTAAAAAAATTGTAGTTCTTACTCTATAAATAAGTTTTTTCCCCCGGTCATAATCCCTTGAAGGTTGAAACGTTTGTAGGGTTTTGAACCTAATTTGTTGTGCCCTGACATTTCATTTCCCCCATATTTTTTTTTTACCTTTTCGTGTGACTGTGATGCATATTTCCAGACCTAATAATGATCTGGAATCAAATTTAGAGGGCGTCTTTCAGCTACTCCCTTGAACCCGTCCCAATTACACCTGTTTGGTCACGCAGAGACTGTGAGATAGTAATTTAAGCTCATAACTTCACTAATTTCTATTTATAGCGAGTGTATAGAATTATGTGGAAGTTTTTGAGGTGTTATTGGTGTCTTAACTATTTATCCTATTGTGCCGGCATGTGCATAGGATGATAGGAACTTGAAGTGCTTATTATGCACTAATAGTATGATGCAACTAAGAGGTATGTTTGAATCACTTGCTCTGATACCATGTTAGAGTTAGAATATGAAAAATCTAAGTGAATACCATAAATTTTTCATGGGAGTAGCTTACTTTTGAAAAGGAAAATTCTAACATGGTGTTGGAGTTTGTGGTTTGGATTTGTGGCTTAGCTTGCATCATGCTGGATAAGTATGAACTTTAAGACATTGTTTCCTATCCTAATGTTACATGCCATGATGTCTTTTAGTGTGACTTAGGATTTGAGCAAAAAGAGCCAATTGAATATAACTTTATAAGAAAGAAAATACTCGTTGATCACTTTGTAGGTTATCTAGGAAATAACTATTAATAACTTTTTCTATATTTATAATAGTGCAAATTATGGGGCTTATTTAATTTAGTGGCTCTGATACCATGTGAGAGTTGCTATGATTAGTGGTCTCAAGCCATACATGGGTGCTTATGATTAGTGTCATACATTATTGTGGCTTTTCATGGATAGTCCAATGGCTTTATGTAAAAACTCTTACATTGTGTTAGTGCCACTAATTTGAATTTGATTCCTTTGATTTGTATTATTATGAAAGTTGATTTTGGCTGTATATATATAAAACAGATACACTTAACTGATCAAGCACAATTTCAGAATTAAAACTGTAAGAGTAGCACCTGGTTGTCCAATGGAGGTGATGGAGCCAACTGAGAGGATAGGTTTTAGAAGCAAAAATGCGAGAGGAGTAACATAGTTACAAACTAAGTCTACTTGGGAAAGCTTCCCGTGCCACATCTTCATTATTGAGTGAAATGAGCTAAAAGTCACTTTAGCTCATAACATGATGCTCACAAAGACATATGTTTAAATCATTGCTTTGATACCATGTGAGAGTTATCAAATTGCATAATGTAAGTAATTCTCACATAGTGTCAGAGTCAGTGGTTTGAATATGTTTTTTAACTTGCATCATTGTAAAACATAAACATTGTCTAGTCTTCATTGTTGTCAATAGTAGTGTTGTCTTCAAGTTGATCTGGCACAATGTCAAAATCTTAACCATATGAGCAGCACCTCTTCGTGTAAGGAAGGTGATCGTGCCAAGTGAGAGAATCGGGATTAGAAGAAAAATGCAAGAGGAATAAAATAGTTACAAACTAAGTCTAGCTATCCTTTTGCATTGATAGGGAAAGGTTCTTGTGTCATGCCTTGATTATTGACTGAAATGAGCTTACAATCATTTTAGCTTATTGTGATGCAAACTAAGAGATATGCTTAAATCACTGCTCTGATACCATGTGAAATTTATAAGATTGGAAAATGTAAGTTTTTACCATATACTTTATGGTTTTGACTCATTTTCCATTGAAGAAAAATAAATTTCACATAGTGTCAGAGCCGGTGGTTTGAACATGTTTGTTTAACTTGCGTCATTTTAAAACATAAAGGCGTTCTTTGGCTAGGTGTGGTATATTGATGACAATAGTGGCTATAGCTGGGATCTTCAACTAAAGTTTTGTAGATCCTTGAACAGTTTATGAATAGAATCAGCTGACCACACCATTTTGTAACCAAAGAAATATCTCTTATGCTTTGGCTAGTGATAAGCAACTTGGCTAATCTGCCTTTGTGCGAAAATCTTGTATGTTTGTAATAGTGGTTCAATGATAACTAACTTGGACTTTTCGTTGCACTTCTAGTACCCATGAGGTGACTTGACACTTGCATTTGGGTATGGACACTTGACGTATCATTTTAAAACATGCACCATCACCACCAACAACAAATTCCGAGGGCAAACATGTTTGATTTTATTTAAAACATGCACCATTTCCAATAATTGTGCTCTCTAACAGCAACCTATGTCGGATCATCATCCGTCCATCTTTTTTTATGGCCATATCTAAGTTAGCCTGGTTCCAATATCCATACCCATTTTTAAGCATGAAGTGTGAGTAAAGTATGTGATGCTGGTATCTGAGATGAATGAATTAGCTAAAAAAAAGATAGGACAAAGCTTTGTGCATACATATTCATAACTTTCTGGATAAAATTGGTTTTCACCATGGCAGTCATTTCATTCCTATGAACTTTTGCCTGTTTTTGAACAATGTGATCTTATAGATTGCCTACTAATATACTGTAGAATCTCGTGACATTTGCAAGGGCCTTTTGGTCAACATGATGTTTTAGGTCTTGTACCCATATTTTTGTACAAAACTCTAAAATGTTTGTTTTCAATATAAACAAGGTGTCCAAGTATCTGTGGCTTTCTCCAGTAGCATTTGACAATTTTAAATGAAAAGATTGTAATTTTTATTCTAAAAAAAGAGCCTTTTCTTTTCATCATAATCTTTTCAAAAGTTTGTAGGGGAAACCTGGTGCGTTGAGTCCTTGCATTTCAATCTTTTTTCCCTTATTTTTTTTAAACCTTTTTTGTGTGATTGTGATGCATATTTCTATACTTAATCATCTGCAATGAAATTCACAAGGCGTTTTTCAGGTATTCAAGCGAGTCCATCCCTGTTACATCTATTGCTTGGTCAAGCAGAACTGTAAGATAGTAATTTAGGTTCATAGCTTGACTGAGTTCTACTCATTATGAGTGTATCAACGTATTCAGAAGATATTGAGGTGTTATTGATGTCTTAACTTTTGATCTTATTGTGGCATTATGTGCTTAGGATGATAAGAGCTTGAAGTGATTATTATGTGAAGCTCAAGTTGTCCTTGAATGAAGCAAACGTGTCATCATGTATGGTTCGTCAAGTAGACTGACACTAATAATTTGAACTAATATTATGATGCAACGAAGTGGGGTATTTTATTCACTACCTCTGATACCATGTTAGAATTAGATAATGAATAATCTAAGTGAATACCATAAATATTTCATGGGACTAGCTTACTTTTGAATAGGAAAAATTCTAACATGGTGTTGGAGTTTGTGGTTTGAATTTGTGGCTAACTTGCATCATGATACGTATGAACTAAAAAAATCATTATTCTGATGTTGCATGCCATGATGTCCGTTTTTAGTGTGACTTGGGATTGAGTGAAAAGAGTCAATTGATTACAAATTTGTGAGAAAGAAAATGCACATGATGAACACTTTGTAGATTATCTAGGCAATAACTTGTAATTGACTTTTTCTATATTTATAATACTACAAATTATGGGGCTTATTTAATTTAGATGCTCTGATACTATGTGAGAGTTGCTATGATTAGTGGAGACCGTGGAATTCTCAGTTAAATGATGGATCTCAGGCTGTGCATGAGTGCATATGATTAGTGTCATGCATTTGTGCTCCTTTTCATGGTCCAATGGCTTTCTATAAAAACTCTCACATGGTGTTAGTGTCACTAATTTGAATTTGATTCCTGGGATATGTATTATTACAATAGATGGTTTTCGCCTTTCCACTCATATTTATGAGAAACGAATACACTTTACCTTTCAAGGATTTGAAGCCTTGTAGCACAACTAATGATTGTGTGCCTATTTTTCCTTTCTTTTATTCTTACTTTATTTTATGGAAACTCAGTTTAGGATGAAATAGTTCATGTGGTAATAAGAGGCACTATCAAATAGGAATTGCTTGAATCTTGGGGAACTCCACACTGTTCATGTTGTTTGGTCTTTATTGCTGTCCACAGTAGTGTTGTCTTCAAGTTGATCAAACACAATTTCAGAAGCAGAACTATAAGAGTAGCACCTTCTCGTGCAAGGAAAGTGATGAAACCAAGTGAGAGGATAGGATTAGAAGAAACATGCAGGAGCGATAACATAGTTACAAACTATAGCTATCCCTCCTGTATTAATAGGGAAAACTTCCTGGGTCATGTCTTGATCATTGAGTGAAATGAGGTAAAAGTCAGTTTAGCTCTTTACATGATGCAACTTGAGATATGCTTAAATCACTGCTCTGATACCATGTGAATATTATAAGATTGGAAAATGCAAGTTTTTACCATATATGTCATGGTTCCTGCTAATTTTCAATTGAAATAAAAAATAATCCTCACACGGTGTCAGAGTTGGTGGTTTGAACATGTTTATTTAACTTGCATCATTGTAAAACATAAATGTAGTATGGTCTTCATTGTTGTCAACGGTAGTGTTGTCTTCAAGTTGATCAAGCACAGTTTCAGAATCAGAACTGTAACAGTAACACCTCTTGTTAAAGTAAGGTGATGGAGTCAATTGAGAGGTTAGAGTTTAGAAGACAAATGCAAGAGGAATGGCATAGTTACAAACTAAAGATGAGCTATCCCTCTGCAGTAATAGGGAAAGCTTTTCGTGTGATGTCTTGATTAGTGATTATGGAGTGAAATGAGGTAAAGGTCATTTTCGTTTTGACATGATGCAAACTAAGAGATATGGTTAAGTCACTACTTTGGTACCATTGAGAGTTATAAGATTGGAAAATATAAGCTCATACCATATATGTTATGGTTCTAGCAAATTTTCCAATTAAAACAAAAAATAATTCTCACATAGTGTCAGAGTTGGTGGTCTAAACATGTTTTATTTAACTTGCATCAGCATCATTGTAAAACATAAATGAATTCTTTGTTTATTGGTGGTGTATTGATGAAAATAGTGGCTTATCTGGGATCTCGAACTAAAGTTTGCAGATCCCTAGATAGTTTATGAATATAATCAGCAGACCACACACCAGTTTGTAACCAAAGAAAAATCTCTTATTGCTTTAGCTGATGATAAGCAACTTGGTTAATTTGCCTTTGTGCCAAAATTTGCATGTCTGTAATTGTGCAAATTAAGGGGATTATTTGATAGAATTGCTCTAATACCATGTTGGGATTTCAATGCTTAATAGAAGAACCCATGGAAATATAATGGGTGTGAATAATGGTTTGAATATTCATTCAATTTTAATGGCTATTCGAAATTCCAACTTGGTATTCGTGCAATTGTTTCAAATTTTGACTTATTGAATTTGCGCAATAAACTAGAGTTGATTTAGGGATAGTTCTGTCCATGCAAAAGAATCCATTTAAACTCCTCAAGCCTTGGCTTTGGTCCCTTGCACTCTTATACTTAGGAACCAGGTAAAGGTTGTTAGTATTAGGGAAAAAGCAACTAATCTGTAATACAAAATTTTGAGTAGTTGCAACTTGCTTCCCCCGTTATATGTGGGAGTTTGTGTTGGTGTGAGTAGTTCGCGGTGCATTGGATCTATATGGGGTGTGGAAATGAAGTGTGCCAGGCAACATGTGAGAAGAGGGCCCGACATCTTGAGTATGCTTCATTTTCTAAAGCTTGAAATAATATCTAGGGATCTTAGCTCTGTAAAAAAAGAAAACATCTTCAGCATCAAGAGATCGTGGTGGGGTTCAAAAATAGGTACATGGTTATGGAAATTCTCGTAAATCCTAGTAATGAAATTCCAGTAGATGATCCTGTCATTTTGGCACAGTTCAACGTGTCAAAAACAATCAAAGATAACATCCTTGAAAACTTTGGGAAATGTGGCTTGGCTTCGGCTCTTGGATCATTTCAGGGTAAGCTGTTACCATATTACATGTCTGTCTTTTTATTGTGAATATATGAATTGACGTCTTATTCTAACTCAACGTTCATGGTGCTTGTACAGTCAGATATGTAAATCCAGTGACTAAAATCTGCATCATTGGAGCTTCAAGGGAAGATTACCAAAAGTCTGGTCGGCAGTTACCCTGGTTCCCAGAATTAGAAATTGTCCCGCCTTTTTCAATTTGTTGGACTTACGCGGTGAGTTGCCTACCTTGCTCAAGTTATAACCCCGTGGATCTTCTAGAAAACTGAACTTATTACCTGGTTCAGCGTGTGTTTCGTGGTGGCTTGAAATCTAGTTCTAGAACCCTGTTTTATTTGTGCATTGGTTTATCCTCCAATACATGTTGAATAAATAGTCGTATCTGACAGCTGGTTCTTGTGATAGTTAAACTAGAAAACCCTTCTGTGGATCATGTTGCAACACTCTGAAATTCCTTTGAGTTCTAGAATACTAGCAGTACAACGGTACAAGGATTTTGCTGACAGCAGCAGTTTGTCTAGCTCAAAAATGTTCGTACAGTCTAGGGATTCAAAATGCAATTCTAGTCATGATGTTGGTTTGGAACGCATCACAAAACTACTTATAGCGTGTACAATGTGGAACAAAATCAATGGAACTTTACTTTCTCTTCCAGTTGGCACCATCTCTCCTCCTTTTCTTTTCTCATTCCTTTGTGTTCTAGAATGCGGCAACATGCCAAAACTCAAAGGAATGAGAAAAAAGGAGTAGAGAGAGGGTGTCAACTGGGAGAGATGGGGTGAGTTGGAAGAGAGAGATGGAGTTTGGAATGTGGAATTTTGCATTGCACATGCTCTAATGTGTCAATTCCCGTTCCATATTGAGCTTACTGCAGTGCGATTGGTCCACCAAACTCCTAAACCCTTTTCGGGGCAGCTATCGAATCCATGCACATTAGTTTGCTAGATGAGATGAGTTAGGGTAATGATTATGCCTTGATATCACAGGTTTTCCCAAAAACTTTATGGCAATGCAAATTAATAAGTACTTTTTGACTCAATGGCTCTGATACCATGTTAGGATTGCACAACCAATGGAAGCCGTAGAAATGTAGTTGGGACCATATGCATGGGAAATACATTCAATATACGAAACTCTCCTGGAGAAGTCATGATTGAATGATACATCTCAGGCTATACAAACTACATGCAACCAGGATGGTGGTGTTACATTTTGCTGTTGCGAGTTGTAACCAATGGCTAGCCATATGAAATTCTAACATGGTGTTAGTGTCATTGATTTGAATTTGTTCCTTCAATATGTAATGCCATAGATGACGGGAATTATTATGTTTTAACATATTCTATTCATTGAAGAAAGGCACTAGACTGCTGTGAACTTTTGAATGGCCTTGCACTACTTTCAGACTATCAGTGACCTAAAATCTGTAGTGATACTAATAGCTATGCACTCACTCTACAGACGACACAAGTTATTATAATTGGATCTGTTTGTTCTTTCAACTTGTACATGCTTTGTGCCAGAAGTATTCCTAAGCAGATATCTTTCCCTTCAAGACAAGCGAGAACTTGAACTTCATGTCGAGTTTTATCTATGGGTGTGTTTGATTCTTTATCAGGAAAAGTTTCCTGGGTGACTTTTACTGGGAAAGTTTTTCTTGAGAAAGAGTGCATTAAAATGTTTGGTTATATTTGAAGACATGCGAAAGTTTGTAAGAAAGTTTATTTAAAATGTCCAAACTACCCTTATTTATTTAATTAATAAGGTAGTGTTACTGCCCCATGGGGAAAAAAAAAAAACTTTCCTAACACCCCCTCCCCATGGGAAAGTGTTTCCAATCAACCATGGGAAAATATTGGATATCACTCAAAAATTTCTCTGTCCTCATTTTGCAACCAAACATGGGAAAGTTTGGTCAACTTGGAAAAGTTGAGTGGCTTTCTTAGGAAACATCTTCAACCAAACCCTTCCTGACAGTTTGGTTACAATTGTTCCGCAGAAAAGTTGGTCAACTTTCCCAAGTTGGCCAAAATTTTCCATGTTTGGTTGTAAAATGAGGGTGGGAAAGTTTTGAAGTGTGTCCCACTATGTTCCCAAGTTGGATGGGAAAAACTTTCCCATGGGAGGGTCCTAAACTTTCCTACAAACATTACTATGTTTTCCAATTTAAACCAAACAGAAAAGTTTCAAGGGGAAAGGTTTCCAGGATACATTTTCTTAGAAAAGAACCAAACGCACCATAAATATTTTTGGTATTCATACCGGAAGCAACGGCTCCATTTCTCCAGTTGGTGAAGCACAAATGCAGATATTGGAACTAGATGGTATTCCCATTCATATTTGGCTTTTTTTTTCCTGCTTCTGCTGAATTTTCTCAGCTTGTTATGAATAGTTCACTTGCAGGGGCACTTGGGCTTGGGCCAGAATTAAGCTTTGCTCCTTGTCTCTTATATTGTAATTCAATTCTTTTTTAGTAGTTGTAACTTGTAGGTAGACCTCCTTTATGACAATGAAAGGTATTTGTAAACCACAAGATCTCAAGATCTTGAGGACTGAAAGCATTGAGAAGTTAATGTCATAATGCTTCATAGTGATCATCTTTGGTGATTGCTGTTATTCAATTTTGGTAATACCCTTAGAGTTGGATTGTGGAAAATCTTGTGAAAAAAATAATTAGGAGGAAAAAAAGTTTGGATAAGTTCCTTTCTATTGTTTGGTTTAAGTAAAATTTTGAAGGAAAAAAAACTAATATTTCATTCAATTTTCTTTCCTTGTTTGGTTCATGGAAAAATAAAATCTACATGGAAATTTGTAGATGTCGAACTTTCTTTTTTTAGAGCATACAATGCCATTTTTTTTGGGGGGGGGGGGTATAGAGAGAAAAATATTTGAATGGGTGCGTTAGAGAAAGTGGTGGAGGGAGAGAGAAGAGAGGGAGAGGTTAAAATAGGTGTCTGAGAGAGAGAGTGTGGGGATGAGGGATATTAAAATGAGTTCGTGAGCATTAGAGAGAGAGGGTTCTGAGTAACGAAGGAGAAAAATGTTGGTCTTTATATCCAAATTTTTTTCTGAACATTCCTCTTATTGTTGAAGAGGAATCTTTTTAATTTTTCTTACTTCAAATTTTCTATGCACTTTTTCAACAATTTTTTTCCATTCAATTTTTTTAATTAAAAGAAAAAACATTCTCAATTTCCATTCTTTTTCTTCCTATTCTGCAATCCAAATACACAGAATAATCCAAAGATGAGCTATGCCTCTGCAGTAATAGGGAAGCTTTTCGTGTGATGTCTTGATTAGTGATTATGGAGTGAAATGAGCTAAAGATCATTTTAGTTTTGACATGATGCAAACTAAGAGATATGTTTAAGTCACTACTTTGGTACCATTGAGAGTTATAAGATTGGAAAATATAAGCTCTTGCCTATATGTTATGGTTCTAGCTAATTTTCCAATTAAAACAAAAAATAACTCACATGATGTCAAAGTTGGTGGTCTAAACATGTTTTATTTAACTTGCATCATTGTAAAACATAAATGAATTCTTTATTTAGGTGTGGTTTATTGATGACAATACTGGCTTATTTGGGATCTCGAACTCAAGTTTGCAGATCCCTAAACAGTTTATGAATATAATCAGCAGACCACACACCGGTTTGTAACCAAAGAAAAATCTCTTATTGCTTTGGCTGATGATGAGGAATTTGGTTAATCTGCCTTTGTGTCAAAATTTACATGTATGTAATTGTGCAAATTAGGGTATTATTTGATAGAATTGCTCTGATACCATGTTGGGATTTCAATGCTTAATAGAAGAACCCATGGAAATATAATGGGTGTGAATAATGGTTTGAATATTCATTCAATTTTAATGGCTATTCGAAATCTCAACATGGTATTCGTGCAATTGTTTCGAATTTTGACTTCTTGAATTTGCGCAATAAATTAGAGATGATTTCGGTGTGGTTCTGTCCATGCAAAGGAATCCATTTAAAGTTTAAACTCCTCAAGCCTCAGTTTTGGTACCTTGCACTCTTTTAGACTTAGGAACCAGGTAAAGGTTGTTTGTATTAGGTAAAAAGCAACTCGTTTGTAATCCAAAATTTTGAGTAGTTGCAACTTGCTTCCCCCGTTATATGTGGGAGTTTGTGTTGCCGTGAGTAGTTCACAGTGCATTGGATCTATATGGGATGTGGAAATGAAGTGTGCCCGGCGAGGGTCCGACATCTTGAGTATGCTTCCTTTTCTAAAGCTTGAAATAATATCCAGGGATCTTAGCTCTGTAAAAAAAGAAAACATCTTCAGCATCAAGAGATCATGGTGGGGTTTAAAAATAGGTACATGGTTATGGAAATTCTTGTAAATCCTGATAACAAAATTCCAGTAGATGATCCTGTCATTGTGACACAGTTCAACATGTCAAAAGCAATTACAGATAACATCCTTGAAAACTTTGGAGAATGTCGCTTGGCTTTGTCTCTTGGATCATTTCAGGGTAAGCTGGTAGCATATTGCGTGTCTCTCTGTCTTTTTCTTGTGAATATATGAATTGATGTCTTATTCTAACTCTATATTCATGATGCTTGTACAGTCAAATATGTAAATCCAGTGACTAAACTCTCCAGAGGGAAGATTACCAAAAAGTCTGGTCGGCAGTTATGGTTCCAAGAATTGGAAATTGCCCCGCCTTTTTCAATTTGCTGGACTTAAATGGTGAGTTGACCACCTTGCTCAAGTTATAACCCCCCCCCCCCCCCGATCTTCTAGAAAACCGAGCTTCTTACTTGGTTAAGCATTCGTGGTGGCTTGAAATCTAGTTCTAGAAACCCGTTCTATTTGTGCAACGGTTTATCCTCCAATACATGTTAATAAATAATCATATCTGACAGCTGGTTCTTGTTCTAGTTAAACTAGAAAACCCTTCTGCGAATCATGTTGCAACGCTCAGAAATTTGATCAATACATGAGGTTTGCATCTTATATTTTTTGATTTGTTGTTTGTGCAGGCAACATAAAGCTGGCAAGAAGTCAG
This sequence comes from Portulaca oleracea, assembly GCA_029582165.1. NCBI lineage: Eukaryota > Viridiplantae > Streptophyta > Magnoliopsida > Caryophyllales > Portulacaceae > Portulaca > Portulaca oleracea. The sequence goes on along the minus strand of CM055869.1, from coordinate 13,210,228 downwards.
AATTGAGCTGTAAAGAAGCCAAGTTTGAACTGTATAAACTTACCAAGGGAGATGAGTTGAACCAGCAAATACATAATTGTCTTGAGAGGATTAAACTGTTGGAAAACTAGCGGCCTCATTACCAGTGCAAAATTTTCACTAGGGACCGGTGAGTTATGGTTGAATTTGTTAATACATTTGATGTGTGCTTGCTTATTGAAATAGTTTAGTTATTATTGTTTTTTAAGTGTATTGATTGTCTTTTGTATTGTTTAATTTTTATAACTTAGACAGTTGAAAAAGATAATGTTTTTCAACTTAGATTGTAATGAACTAAAGTAAATGCCTCACTAGACCTCCTATCCTTCTTTTCAGTAGAGTTGTATATAGAGAACCTTTTCTAAATCTTGGGTCAATTAGAATTAGTTTCTCTAAATTGTAAAATTTTGGGCAAGTTATATCTGTCCCCTCCATACCCCATTTGCGCATTCCATAGTATTTGTTTTGGTTTATGGACCATTGAGTGGCACCGTCACGAAAGTACCCTAGTTTTTTCACTTTTTTTTTTTGGGGGGGGGGGGGGGAGAGATTTCAGGACACTATTAACCTACACCATTGTATTAGATATATGTTTAATACTAGCAATACAACGGTACAAGGAGTTTGTTGACAGCAGCAGTTTGTCTAGCTCAAAAATGTTCATGCACTCTAGGGATTCAAAATGCAATTCTAGTCATGATGTTGGTGTGGAACGCGGCACAAAACTACTTATAGTGTGTACAATGTGGAACAAAATCGATGGAACTTTACTTTCTCTCCCAGTTGGCACCCTCTTTCGTCCTTTTTTTCTCATTCGTTTGAGTTCTAGGATGTGGCAACATGCCAAAACTCAAAGGAATGAGAGAAAAGCAGTAGAGAGAGGGTGTCAACTAGGAGAGATAGGGCGAATTGGGAGAGATGGAGTTTGAAATGTGGAATTTTGCATTGCACATGCTCTAATGTGTCAATTCCCGTTCCATATTGAGTTTACTGCAGTGCGATTGGCCCACCAAACTCCTAAACCTTTTTCAGTGTAGCTATCGAATCCATGCACATTAGTTTGCTAGATGAGATGAGTTAGGGCAATGATTATGCCTTGATATCACAGATTTCCCAAAAATTTTATGGCAATGCAAATTAAGAAGTGTACTGTTTGACTCAATGGCTCTGATACCATGTTAGGATTGTACCACCAATGGAAGCCGTAGAAATGTAGTTGGGATCATATGCATGGGAAATACATTCAATATACGAAACTTCTTGGAGAAGTCATGATTGAATGATACATCTCAGGCTATACAAACAACTACATGCAACCAGGATTGTAGTATTACATTTTGCTGTTGCAAGTTGTAACCAATGGTTAGCCATATGAAATTCTAACATGGTGTTAGTGTCATTGATTTGAATTTGTTCCTTTAATATGTATAGCCATAGATCATGGGTATTATTAGCTTTAACATATGGTCTCCATTCATTGAAGAAAGGCACTACTTAACTGCTGTGAACTTTCAATAGCCTTGCACTACTTTCAGACTATCAGTGACCTCTAATCTGTAGTGATACTGATGGCCTGACACTCACTCTACATACAACACAAGTTAATTATACATGAATCTATCTGTTTGTTCTTTCAACTTGTACTTGCTTTGTGGTAGAAGTATTCTTAAGCAGATATCCTTCCCTTCAAGACAAGCGACTGAAGCGAGGACGTGAACTTCATTTCGAGTTTTGTCTAAGGGTGCGTTCTTTACTAGGAAAGGATTCCCGGGTGACTTTTACCGGGAAAGTTTTTCCTAAAAAAGAGTACATTACAATGTTTGGTTATATCAGAAGACGTGTGAAAGTTTGTAGGCAAGTTTATTTAAAATGTCCAAACTACCGTTATTTATTAAATTTATAAGGTAGTTTTACTGCCTCATGGGAAAAAACTTTCCCAACACCCCCTCCCTATGGGGAAATGTTTCCAATCAACCATGGGAAAATATTGGATCCCACTTCAAAATTTTTCTATCCTCATTTTGCAACCAAACATGGGAAAGTTTGGTCAACTTGGAAAAATTGAGTAGCTTTCTTAGGAAACATCTTCAACCAAACCCTCCTTGACCGTTTGGTTACAATTGTTTCGAAGAAAAGTTGGTCAACTTTTCCAAGTTGACCAAGTTTTTCCATGTTTGGTTGTAAAGTGAGGGTAGGAAAGTTTTGAAGTGTGTCCCACTATTTTCCCAAGGTGGATGGGAAAAACTCTCATGGGAAATGGTAAGTTTTCATAACTTTACTTCCCAAAATGCTCCTAAACTTTACTACAAACATTCCCATGTTTTCCAATGTAAACTAAACAGAAAAGTATCGAGGGGAAAAGTTTTCAAGATATATTTTCTCAGAAAAGAACCAAATGCACCATAAATATGTTTGGTATTCATACTGGAAGCAACGGCTAAATTTCTCTGTTTGATGAAGCACAAATTCAGATATTGGAAGTAGATGGTATTCCCCTTCATATTTCGCTGTTTTTTTTGGGGCTTCTGCTGAATTTCTCAGCTTGTTATGAATAGTTCACTTGCAGGGGCACTTGGGCTTGGGACAGAATTAAACTTTGCTTTGTCTCTTATGTTATATAATTCAGTTCTTTTTGAGTAGTTGTAACTTGTAAGTAGACCTCCTTCATGAGTCATGACAGTGAAATGTATTCGTAAAAAATGACATGATTCAGCTCTCTAGCATCATGGATTTTTGACCACTGATCTAATTTGTTTGTAATGGCTGACTTTTGCAATTTTTGGAAGATTCAAGCGCATGCCTTAAACCACAAGATCTCAACATCTTGAGAACTGAAAGCATCCAGAAGTTAATGACATAATGCTTCATAGTGATCAACTTTGTTGATTGCTGATATTCAATTTTGGCAATACCTTTTAGGTGTGTTTAGATTGTGGAAAATATGGTGGAAAAAATCTTGTCAAAAAAAAATTAGGAGGAAAAAAGTTCGGGTAAAGAGTTTTTGTATTGTTTTGTTCAAGTAAAATTTTGATAGAAAAAAATTAATTTTCTATTAATTTCTTTTCTTTTTTTTTTTTGGTTAAAGGAAAAATGCATGAAAAAGTTCAAATTTGCGTGGAAACTTGTACTACCTTTGTCCCGTTATCTTTGTCAATTTACCTCACTTGGGAAAACCAAGACACATTGGAATTGGAATGGAAAAATTGTAATTTTCCTAAATTACCCTTATATTAATTGAAAATAATAATTATTAGAATTGTAAAAAGTAATAAACAATATATTAATTAAGGCTAAAAAGGATACACAATTGTTGAAATTATAAAAGTAACAAACAAATTGAGACAATTGTTGGAGGTAGTAAATATTAAACCTTCTTTTTCTAGAGAAAGAGAGAGTTACAAGAGATGGTGGAGAAAAATGTTAACTTTAATCTAAAACTTTCAATTTTCTTTTTTTTAAGGGAAAACTTTTCATTCTTGTCTTAAATTTTCTATGCACTTTTTAAACTATTTTTTAAACTCATTTTTCTTCGATCCAAACAAGCGAAACATTTTCATTTTTTATTTTTTTCCTTTCTATCTATTTTTCAGTAGTCCAAACACACCTTTTGTTGATGAATCCTTTTTTTGGTCTTATCATGTAGCATTTCTGTGATTTTTTTGCCCGAATAATGTATTTTTGGCAGCTTATTTTCTTCTAGCCAACAGAAAAATGATATTGCATGTGTCGCGACATTCTTGAGTTTCAATTATCATTGGAAACCAAAATTTAGGCTTTACCATGCTGTCTTCTCTCTTCTCATTAAGATTGATAACCACCTAAACTTCGTGGTTCTGTAGACTGTAGGGATTATATTTTCTACTTTGAGGGGCTCTTTTTTCCTTTTAAAAAGCAGTTTGTTGTTTGTGGCCTAGTCTGTTTACCTTTGTTCATGGCGTTAGTCTTTTTTCCTTTTGAGATTGATTAACAAAAAATTATTTAGGGGTACCCTAACTTTTGGTGAAATGTTTTTCCGGTACCCCAACTTTTAAAAACTAATTTTTGGGGTACCCTAACTTTTAGAATTAGAAATAATTAGGTGAATTTTCGGCCAATGATTTGAATTTACTGGTGAGTTTTAGGCGGGAAATTGATTAAGTGTTTTTGTGGACGAAAATGCCGTTTGTTTTTTGAACGAAAATGATTTGAATCAATCGGAGTTCCGTCAGAAATTCACCTAGTAATTTCTAATCATAAAAGTAAGGGTACCCTAAAATTAGTTTTGAAAAGTTGGGGTACCAAATAATTGTTTCTTCATAAGTTACCCTCACAAAAAAAAATAAATAAAGAAAAGGTATAAAAGAAAAGAAAAAAGAGAAAAGGTAGATTAGATGGGCTCCAAAAGCAATAAATTGCATTAAAACAAGGAGCCCAAAGAACAAAAGTTGGGTTAACGTCAACAATTGAATGGGACCTTTAAAAATGCTAAAGAAAATGGCAAGGACAGACAAATGTGAGTATGTGACAATCAACTACGATCAAACTTGTACACATAATTTTAATCCCATTCAACTGTTGCTCTTCTTTTTACGCCACACGAATTATTTACATTTCTACATTTCCACCGCTGACATTTACACATACACAAGGTGAAGAAAATGTGCAGGGACCTGTGAATCAAGTAAAGATAACAAATGAACAACTAAAGTATTTTCTTCGTCTCCATTACTTTGTGCTCGAAACATACAATAATAACAAATTTTAGTATAGTCCTGATAAAACGAGGTTTGAGGTGATCCAAATGTAAGAAGTCTCCCCTCATGCACGAGAGTACATGAAAAGACTGATTCTGACGGGCCTAAAAACACCTAATTTACCAAAGTTTGTATTTACTTTACCCAACTTTACACATGCAAAAAAGCCCCCTAGAGTTATGAGCGATTGAGTATGATTACACCTAGACCTGTCAATTCGGTCACGCGGGCGGTTTCGGGTCGGTCGTATATCGGGTTCGGGTAAATACGGGTCGGGTGTATTTCGGGTTCGGGAAAATACGGGCGGTGTATTTCGGTTTCGGGTCAACCCAACGGGTTATGATTGCGACCTTTTTCCGCTTTTCCTTAAAAAAAAATGTTCTCTAAATACTACTTTTTGTACAATATACATAATAAAATATGATTATCTTCTAATAATGATAGATTATTGTAACTATTTTAACTTAAATTAGAGAAATAACAAATAAATAAGTTGCGCTTATAGTTTAACGTTAAAAATTACAAAGAAAAATCACAAATTTTAATAAATTTGGACCTAAAAATTAATTTTTCGGGTCAAACGGGCGGGTCGGGTTTGACCCGCTAATTTTCGGGTTCGGTATACTTCGGGTTTAGTTGAAAAAATCGTGTTCAAAACCCAGAAAATTCGGGCGGGTTCAGGTCGGGTTATCGGGTCGGGTCAGAAACTGCCAGGTCTAATTACACCTCTTAATGTGCGGTGGGATAATCTTATCATACCCAACTCAACTTTATCCCACTTTGTCTCTCCTACCACATTTTATTCCATCTATCTCCATCTTATCTAACTTTATCTCACCTATCACACCAACCCACGAACCTAACACACAAAAGAACAGGGTCTTATGTCTTAAAAGTTCTCCTTGTTATATGGTTCTTACTTCTTATGGACCAATTTATGCTGAAAGAAGTAGCAACTTAGCCCAATTCAAATTTACTCATTCTCTATATTTTCATTATTCAATTTTTCAACTTTTTACCTGAATCTACCAATCTTCACTTTATTAATTTATCCAATCTTTTCACCCCACTGGAAAGAACAAACTATTAATTATATCTCTGATTTGTAACTTCATATTACTGACTAATGACTTGTACATGTAAAGTTGATTGGGTTGTGGCAACCTTAGGTCCACTGAATACTTTGTCCTTGGTGGGCCTAGTGAAAATGTCACTTTTAAATTACTATGAGCTATTCACAAAAATGGTTGGACTTCCTTAGTAGAAAAAGGAAAAAAGAAAAGGTAAGAATAGAGAGAGCACAATATATAGAACACCCACACATGTTGTAACAGAGAAAGTTGGGAGGGATAAGCATAAGCTTTTTGTTGTGCCCTTTATGGTCAGACTCATTTTCTGGTTTCTAGAGACCCAATTTTGGCCTTGTAATTTGGAGAGAAGGAAGCATGGAAATTAATTAATAAAGAAAAGGGAAAATGGGTACTAAAAACAGACAAAAAAGCAGTTTGTTGGGTATCCATAGTTGTCCCCATAGGAAAGTTAAGTAGAGACGAAATGGGAGAATATGAAGCTGTCAAAATGGGCCACATTCGTTATACATTTGGATCTTATTCATCCAAGAAAATGGATTGTCGAAGGCCCATCTCCAACTGTAATCATTATGCATACTAGTACTCCCTCCCGTATAGTTTGTCAACTATTGGGAATAATATAAACATAATATTTAGGGAACAGATCCAATAGAAAGAAAGATACGGTAAAAAGATAGGAAAAAGAGATTTGGAACGTACTGATAAACCCCAGTTTTACTGCCTTAAACTTCGGTTTTTAAGCGTTGTTTTGGATGTATTTTACCCACTTTGGCTTAAATTTGACTTGGTTTAGCTCATCTTCGTTTGTTGTAGCTAAAAACTTAACTTTGTCAAGTGTAGGTAAATTTTGGGCGATTCACGGTGTTTTAATGATCGTTGAGTGATAGATGAGGAAGTCGGGATGAAAAGAGTGTGTGAAGAATTCCAAAGGAGACATCTCCAGGGGCGCACACCCAGGCGCACGACTATGCACACTGCCCAGAATGCAGTTTTCTTTTTTTAATTAAAAAAATCTGGTAGTTATTGTTATCTTTTCATTCAGCAACTTATTCTAGGGTTTTTAGAACACTTTTTCTCTCAACTTTAGGAAGATCTACTTGCTTTTGGATCGAAGATTATTGCACTTTGGAATCGAATTAAGTTTAATTTCAAGTTTTCGGTATTAATTTCTTCTTCATCTTTTCTTTGTGTTTGTGTTTTGTTTATTGTTCATGGATTTTGCTCCTTGTTCCTCCATGATTATGAGCGGCTAAATTCTCCAACTTGGGTTGGGGATTTGCCATTAGTATGCCTTTTTAATTGCAATTATACTTCCCGCATTAGTTCATGTTCACATATCGAACTATCAAGTTGTGAATTGTTGTTGATTTGAGGCTTGAGAGAGTCCTATCTTGTGCTAATTAGGGTTTATGTTACCTTTGAGAAAAGGAATTTAGGCCTAATGCAACTTGTTTAGATGTTTATAACCTAGATATGAGAATAATTTAGGTTGTAATTAAGGGAAAAATCGATATCTTGTAATTCCTTTGTTTTAGTTCGTGTGAGAACAACAACTAATGCAATTGAGTTAGCTTAATGACCTTCGAGAGAATGCTTAGGTGGTCTAAAATGAATCAATTCCCTAATTTGATGTGTGCATGATTAGTGTAGGGTTTATAATTCATGATGTTTGGCATGCTAGTCGGTGATTCCCTTGCCTGAGGTTGTTCCCTTATTGTTTTTCCCTTCGTGTTTGTTGCTTTATTGAGCCTAAATCATTCACCTGATTTTCTGCTTAAGTCGAGAGGACACTGACCAAGACTTTTGTGAGACCTAGCTCCCTAAGATCGACAACCGTACTCCCTATAGTGCAACACGTACAAATCTAATTCGATGGTTGATAATAAAACCACCATCTTTCCCCATTAATCAATTAGTAGTTTTCAAAAAAAAATAAAATAAAATAAGCTAGGTAGATATGATTGGCCAGAATCATGTATGGAATGAGAGAGAGATATTTACTTCCCTAAATTGTGGGGATTGAGTTATCCAAATTTAACAATTTAACTCCATTATTATCAAAAAGTAAAGAAAAAACAGAAATTATCAAATTGTGGGGATTATATTGCGTCCAACATAATCGTTCTTCTCACACTCCATGACCACATACCCTAATATCTATGACCATAATCCCATAATTCAAAATTATATCTATGTTATCATGTTATCTCTATGCCCATACTCCCTAATATTTATGATCATACTCCATTATATATATATATGTGTGTGTGTGTGTGTGTACTTGTGTACAAGCAGTTAACTTTTGTAGGCCTTGGAAAAGTATCAAAAAATTACTATGAGGTACCCTAACTTTTGGTGAAATGTTTTTCTGGTAGCCAAACTTTTCAAAACTAATTTGGAGGTACCCTTACTTTTTGGGTTAGTAATTATTTGGTGCTTTTTCGGCCATTAATTTTATTAAGTGACCAAAATGCCCTTGTTCTTCACTTCTTGAAGAAATACCCTTGAAGAAGAAGAATGAGGGTATTTCGGTTAATTAATAAAATTAATGGCCGGAAAAGCACCAAATAATTACTAATCCAAAAAGTAAGGGTACCTCAAAATTAGTTTTGAAAAATTGGGGTACCGAAAAATAGTTTCTCCAAATATTGGGGTACATCCGAGTAATTTTTTGGAAAAGTATAAGTTTCCTAAAATCCATGACTACTAATATCCATAACCATACTCTATGACCACACTATCCATTGAATATGACCACTGTGTGCTAAGAGTGTGGACAAAATGACAAATTTATGAAGTGTGTTGGTTGTATCTACTGAATATAACCACAACGTGTTCATAGTGTGCACAAATTTATACAGAGTGTGGACAAAGTTATGCAGTTCACTAAATATATCGAAGTGTAAATTTCAAAGATGGTGGTTTCAAAGTATTGTCAAATTTATGGGACAAATTTATGCAATGGATGGTCATGGATATTAGGAACTGCGGTCTTAGATATAATGTGACAACAAAGATATAATTTGATTTAGGGAGGTGTTGTCATGTTTATAGGGGAATGTGATCCTTGATATAATTTGATAACATTGATATAATTTTGATTTATAGGAGTGTGGTCATGGATATTAGGGAGTGTAGTCATGTAATGTGAGAAGCAATTGGACGAAACAGATCCACGACAAAATCCTTGACTTTTGTTTTTTTTTCCCTTTACTTTTTGAAAATAATTTAGTTAAAATTGGATATTTCAATCCCTACAATTTAGGGAAGTAATTCTCTATTCTAGCTAATTATATCTATCTAAGTGGTTTTATTTTATTTTATTTTTTTACAAAACCACTAGCCGATTTATGAAGAAGGAAGATGATTTTATTGTCAGTAACTAGATCTGATTTGTACGCCTCAGAGTGTTTCTTCCTATCTTCCCATCATATCTTTCTTCCTACAAGATTTACTCCTTAATCCTTAATTATAAATGTTATCTTAATGAAGTTTGAAATGCTCTACGTCTTTGATGTTATTCATAATAGTCAAAGTTAAATAAATTTAATAATAATAGTAAATTTCTCAATATATCTAATGATTTATGATGTAAAATCATTTTCATAAGATCAACATTAGAAATATTTTATAAAAATATAATATTTATATTTTTAGATAAAAGTTATGTTTAAAATTTATAATAATTAGAGTGGTGCATTAGAGAAGGTCAAAAAGTAAAATGACTAGCATTGTAAGAGAATAGAGGAAGTATCAAAATATAGACACCATTTGCCCAAGGAAAAGAGTGGAAGAAGCAAGATTAGAAATGGTAAATGTTGAATGGTTAAGTACAACTTTCAAACCAATGTACATGTTTAGCTTCATGGAACAAATAAAAGGGCATTTTTACTTGAAGATGCAAAACTGATTTAACATATTTCCTAGTTCATTCGACCTAAAATTATAATGATATATAGTTTATATGTAGGATTGGTGAATTACAATTCACTTATTTTCCTTCATTTTTTTCATTTTAAATCAACACATTTTATTAATTATAAAATTTTAACTAAACTATTAAAACAAACCCAACACTAAACCAAAGAAGCCTCTATCAAAGTTCTAATCCATAAATCTTTCCATTATTTTTCATATACTTTCAACAAAGTTTTGCATTAAACATTTCAATTCTCACAAAAAGATTCAATATTCAAAGAACAACATTTCATAACACCATATATATATATATATATATATATATATATATATATATATATATATATATATATATATATATATATTTATATTAAAAATGATGGAGAAGTGAAAGATGGGCATTGATTGTGAAGAGGCAAAAGTCCAAGTCCTCCATACCCCACATGTCTAAGTAAAAATTGATGAACACATATTGCTAAAACAAGAGAGGGGGGGGGGGGGCATGACTTGACCCTCAACAATAATAGTGGGGCATAAATTAGATTCAAATCATTCACACACAGCCAATTAGGTAGCTAGCCATAGTGTAGGGATTGATATCATTCATTCAATTTCAAATATTCTTGAATTGAATTTGTAGTGGGCATGGCCAATGGGATTCTAACTAAACTTACACAAAAACCATGATGGGATGTCTTTCCCTTGTAGACAAGTATGAACCTGTTTTGTTTCCCATTTTCAGGAAACCAAATATTCATCTAAATTATTAGCTTAGGGCCCCATTCTCCAAAATACTCATACCTACAAATTCTCTACAACTAGGAGGATTTATGGCTTGGGGTGGCAAATTTCATATTTGGGTCATCTAACTTATTATAGGGAAAGCAAAACCATATCACCTAGCACTAGCATGCAGGACTTTGCTATCATTGCAATTCCAAACTTTAGTAAGCTTATCAATGCAATGTCACTCTATATTATTATATTATTTTTTTATTACTTCACCTTACTATTTTATTTTATTTGGTTTTTTTTACTCTTTTTAGTTCTCTCATCACAATTTTTTTACCATTCATAAGACCCAAGTACCAAATTACTTGAACCAACATGTGTTGCCACCCTGTACTATTATACTGGCATGCATGTCTCATCCTTCCACCCTTCCTAATTTCTACTATTGTATGCCCTCCTTGTTTCATTATATTTTTCCAGGTGGATGTTTCTATAACTCTGTCAAGCATAAAGAAAATACACATAATTTGAATGCCAAAGAAATATTTTTTTTAGCTCATATTCTAATGAACTAAAACAAAATATGTTATTATTTCTAATCCTTTAGTATGCAATAAATGGTGAGCGAAAAATCAAACCCTGTAGATGCTAACCCCCACCCCAAGTTTTCATGATTTTTAAGATGGACTTAGAATGGATTTGTATTGAAAGAGTACTAGTGTAATAATTAAAGGAGGGTGAGAAGGAAGAAAGCAAGCATACCCATAATTTGACAAAGGAATTGAAATAAAAAAAAAAAAACAATTTTACTACAAGTCTCTGATTTTATACTGGGGACCTTAAAATAGTACTACATGCAAATTTCACTTAACCAAGCAAAACCCTATATCCTTTCCTTGTACAATGATTTACTACCAGTGTAGTGTAGTGCCCACTTTCTCTTCTTCTTCTTCTTCTACTTCTCTCTTTCCTCATCTACATCTACAGTACTACATACTTTATTATTTTCCTTATTATTTTGAACACAAATATGTATGACAGGGGCCTCATCTGCCCTTTTTCAGCTCATCCACATGCCCTTCACATGAGCCCTGACCCCCCCCCCCCCAACCCTTCTAATCTCCCAATTAAATTCCTCCTAAGTACCTCTCTCTACACCTCAAAACAAACAAAAAGATAATGTGCCCCACACCCATGGCCCATTATCCCCTCCTTCCTTTCATTCAATTATTATTCCACAAAAAAAAAAAAAAAGTTGGAAAAAGTGACCGTTAGATTTGCCTACCTGGGTTCCACTCTACATTCTCACACCTATGTAATGTAACCTAACCCAAATCTACAGCCCATAAGATTACCACAAAAAACCATGTCCCACTTCAATATATAGTACTATAACTAGTGTTCAGTTTTTGAATTAAGATTAATATTAAAACTAAAATTCAATTAACCCAAAAAAAGAAAGAAAAATAATTGAATTAATTACTAGCTTAATACTGCTAAATAAATAATAACTACCCAATCCAAGTGGGCCGTCTTGGTGGTAGACATTAACTAAAGAAAAGGCGCCAAAAGCTCCCCCCTGCTTCCTTCTTCCTAATCCTCCCCCTCTTTTCATATTTTTTTTTCTTCCCCTTCCTTTTTTTTTTATTAACTTCCCGCCAAATTAAAAAACTAACTTCCTACGTGGCGGTGCACCTCCTCGGCTGCTAAAGGCCGACACGTCTCGGATGGTCTCGGTGATCAGATCCTTAAATATCAGCCGTTCGATGTCGAGCACGGCTTCAGACACCTCCATGTGGCAGTCCCCCCAGCCGTTGACGGAGTCCTCGGCCAAGTCCTTCTTGAGGACCCCGCAGATGACCTCGAGGAGGTCATCAGACGGACCCCGCTCCTGGATCTTGGTGAACTCGGCCCAGATCTGGCGCAATGTGGGCCGGGCCGCCTTCCAGGGGGGCAGCTGGCGGGCCCGGCCCAGGATCTCGGTGATGGTGTCGAAGATGAGCTTCCTTTGCAGAACAGAGGCCTTGGTGGTGGTGCCTCCTGAACCCTGTTGCTTCTTCTCAAGAAGTAGGAAGAGGTCGGTTTCCTGTGGGAGGTACATGGAGGCTCTGAGTACCTCTGAGACGTAGCTGAAATCAGAGCCGTCGGATGTTGAATCCATGTATTCATGATGATGATGATGATGATGATCAGAAAGGTGCTTTGATGATGAGGAGGATGGGCTCCACTGCTCATCTTCCAATTCCATAACTGGTACTTCATCTGCTGATCATAAAGAGATGGAGATATTATAATGGAGTCAGTCAGTACTGCTACTAGTCAGTCTTGCAAAGCTGTTAATGAATGAAACACCCAAAAGGACACATACTGGTTTCTTAAACACTCACTTATTACTAAAAGATAAACACTCTCTTACTTACTAAGTATCTTCGTCCTAAATTATTTGTCATTTTACCTGATTTCTTTGCCCCAAAATATTTGTTCGATATTCAATCCCAACAACTGTAATTCATTTTCTACCTCTAATTAATAAATTCATTTATTACTTTTTACAATTCCAACAACTATTATCTTCATTTAAAATAGGAGTTGTTTGAGTAAATTATAAACTGTTTACCTCAATTCCCAATATGCATTGGTTTTTTCAAGTTATGTGAATAGACAAATATAATGGGACAGAGGTAGTAGTAAGAAAGATAATTAATGTGATAAGATATATTATATTTATATCACATCCTCTCCTCTGAAATAAAAACTTTGGTATATCATCAATCCTCCAGTGCTACTCAACAACTTTGCACATGCATTTTGCCCACACAACAACATTACTCACAATGACAAAAAAAAAATAAGGCAAAGACTCAGCAAACAATGACACAATATATCCACTAATGGCGTTAAATATCACAAAAATTATACAGCTTCAACATCAGATTTCTTTCATGCTCAAAACTAAAATGTTGTTTAAATGTTAGCAGGACCCACACTAAAAAATATTACTAATATTTTAACCTTCACCGTAAAAGAACTAGTTACTACTTCATTGGGGGTCAATCCATATGAAGCATGAGGTAGTAAATACTTGGATTGAGGCAAAGAGAATGGGGTAAAGCTTTAAGGGTTAAAACTTTAAAACTCATAAATGTGGGTGGAAATTCATTTTGACACTCTGGAAATTGTCTCTCTAAAATTGTGGTAATCAAGGAGGAACTGGAACTGGAACTGGAACTGGGTGAGAGAGGAGAGAGGAGAGAGGAGAGAGGAGAGAGCCCACGTGACGGCACCAGATGATCATGTGTTGGTCTAACACTCTGCTATTTTAACTTCCCCAGGCAGGCAATGCATAGATTACAATAACATGGTTTACATAAACTCATTGGCCAACATAATAAGCCCCTTCAACTTTCCCTCCTTTCATTGGTTGGATTATGAGATCTAATTCAAGGGATTTTGTTGTATTATCAGAGATTGTGAGTCTAATCATTTTGACCAATTAAATAGCTTCGCCTTTCTTGAGGTCAGCATATCCCAACTCCTATGCCTGTCACACTTAATTACCTCACTAATTCATCATTAACTACCAAACCTCAACATTAAATGTATAAAGTGGCTGGTCTTAAAAAGGCTATTACAATGACTTTAACAAGAAAGTAGGCCACTAAATGTAAAGTTATTGCCCAGTAGTGCTACTCTACTTCATGATAAGCACTAGCCCATTCTATATAAGTTAGGTCCCATTTTAATACATTCATGCCAAAGATTATTTTTTATAAAAAAAACATATTCTAAATCTAGTTGAAAAATAACCAAAATGGATCCTTATTGTTTAATACAATGATTTGCAGTGAAAGCGACACAACTAACCCACTATCTAATCCCACGATTAGCTTAATTATTTAAAAAACCTTAAGTGTACTTATAGGATTAAATCTTTGGCATACTCAACCACTGCATGAAACGCAATCTTAAGAGAAATCATTGTGGGGTATTCATAATCAAACGTGGTTCAGCAAAGTCAAACAAGGGAGGGAGGCAAGTAAAAGCAATGGGTTGATAATAATAATAATAATAATAAATAGTAGGTGGGGTTGTGTAAAAATTAGGCGTGATTTTGAGTGTACCTTTGAAATGAATGGAACGTTTCTTGACTGGAGAAGGTGACGATTCATCCTCCTTGTAGAATGACGAGTCTAGTACCGATACTGGACTCGGTTTCTGCAACTCGGCCGAGTTAGGGTTTGAATTTGAACTTGAATGTGGTGAAGTCATCTCTGCTATGCTGTGGAGCAGCTTGTCACACCTTTCCAATAGATTCCTCCCCTCTCTGTACTGCTAATCACTCACAAAAAACATCCATTAATTAGTTAATTAACTAGGTTGTTAATTTAATTTAATTAATTAATTAATGGGAAGTGGGGTGTACCTCATTGTCGGTATGCGAGGAAGTACTGAAACTGCTCTCCGACACAGTGGACGTTTCATCCTCTTGGGAACCCTCCACCGTTGATCTCCTACACCTCGGAGACCGGTTCACCGTCTGATCCGCCGGCGACCGCCTCGTCCTTCTCGGAGACTGCGCCGGTGAATGCGTCGTTCTCGGTGTAGTCGTTGTTGTCGTTTCGCTTCCTCTCCTCTGCGTTTCGATGCTCAGTGGGGTCCCCTTTCTCCTCACCGCCGGGCTTGAGCTCCGGCCCGGTGACCTCGGCAGCCGCTCCCTCCTCGGACTCACAGACTGCTCGGCATTCCGGCGAGCTAGCGGCGGAGGAGCTCTCGCCGGCTTCATCAAGACGATCGGAGATTCGTCGTCGAATCTCCGATCGCCGACGAGGTTCCGGCGGGGCTTGTCGGTTGAGGAATGGAGGAGGCCTTTGAGCTGGAGAGCTTCTAGAATGTGTTTGAGAGTTTCTAGGTCCTTCGATGGCTCGTCGATGCCTCTCATCCTCAACCGCTTCTCGATTTCGCCGTAGATTGTCACCGCCTGGTTGTGGTGCTGGTGGTGGTGCTTTTCCGGCGGGAAGAAGTCCGCCGTGTCGTAGTAGCTCCTCTTCTCCAACGCCATTCTCCGGTGATTGCTCTGATTATTCTGATGATTCTGATTCATATTCTGATTCCTCGTCTTCGAATTGGTAATGTTGTGGTTTGTGTTTCGGTTGTTCGTCGATTGATCCGACTTTCTCTCCGCCACCGAGATTTCGGATTTTCCGGCGACAGGGGAGAGGAAGCTCGGAGCGTCGAAGAATCGGTAATCCCTCGATCTCGACTCAGAAGCCGATCTACGAAGCTCGACCTTCTTCTCCGGCTCGGAAACAGGGGATGCTGAGTTCGTCAGCGGCGGCTCTAGCCCCATGAGCCGAGCGATGACGCTCGGCGACCGCCGCTGATTATCATCGCCGGAGGAAGATACGGCGGTGGTGTTAATCCGCATCTCTCTCGGATGGAGCCCACCTTTGGCGTCGACGACGGCACGGCTGTCAAGAGAGAGCCTCGGAGCTTCTCGGCTGAACTTCCATGGCGACTTCACCGCCTCCTTGAACTCGAACGTCGACACCGCCAATGGCGACTTCGGCGGATCTCCGATCACAGGATCCACCGCCGGCGACCGGAGCTCCGACTTCGGCGACGCTTCCGGCGTGTGGAACTGAGATTGAGGTTTCTTGAATCCCCTCGGTGATGCGGCGGCGGAGGGTGGCTCCGGCGAGGACTCCGGAACAACCTGTTGACAAACACAACCAAATTAGAAATCAAAGCAATCCAATCATCAGCCATTACAAGAGCTAGCAACGAATTCAAGACGAGCAGACTTACAGAGGAAGGAAGAGGAGGAGGAAGTCGTTTGGTGTAGAGACGTTTTCCGGCGAGAAGATGATTCCGATCGAAGAGGTTGAAGAATCCGGCCATACAACCACCCATATGCTTCTCAATCTGCCTCTCTAGATTCTGGTCATGCACTCCAATCCCTGTCGTCGTTGTCATTTTCTCTCTCTCTCTCCAACTTCAGGTTGTTTTTTTGTTTTTCAGAAATCAGAGCACCATAGATTTGCCTTCACATTCTCTCCCCTGTTTCTCTCTCTAGAACAGTGAGTGTGAGGAGGGAATAGTGTTCCTTCGGGGGATCAGTCTTCACGGCTTTATCGTTAGCTCCCGCTTTTCTGCTCTTTTAAAGGCCCCAAACGAGG
Source organism: Portulaca oleracea (assembly GCA_029582165.1). Taxonomy (NCBI): domain Eukaryota; kingdom Viridiplantae; phylum Streptophyta; class Magnoliopsida; order Caryophyllales; family Portulacaceae; genus Portulaca; species Portulaca oleracea. The sequence goes on along the minus strand of CM055869.1, from coordinate 13,193,560 downwards.
TAAAGCTTTGAATTTAAATGACGGAAATACCCTCAAGCTTTTCCTATAATTCCTGTCCTTGTGTGGGAGTGAGTGTGAGGGGGAAGGGCAGGAAGAGTCATTTCGGGGTTCGATGAGTTTGGCCAGCCAGTTGCCGTGGGTGATGCCCTCTTGAACGTGTCAGATTCTTACTGCCTTGAGTTGCGAAAACTTTGACCCTGCTTTACCTTTTTACCCCCTGTTTTTACTGCGAGTTTAAAATGCCAAAATGGGCATGGGGCTCTTTTTTACGGATGGTGAAATTATTGGTAAAAAATAGAATATGAAAAGGAACAGTCTAGTCTAGACTCTAGACAGACATTTTTTTGCTATTTTACCCCTTTGGTTTTATTGCATGTAGCTAAAATTTACCATAATGGATTTATTTTTAAAAAAATTACTCTCTTGGTGCTATAATATTACTACATCTGTCTTGAAATGTTTGTAACTTTAATCACTTTTAGATGATTATTATTCAAATTATTCTTGTATTAATTAAAAATAGGGTGCAATTATAAATTTTAAATACCATAATGGATTTTATTTTACTAAGGCTACTCATTCGGTGCCATAATATTACTGCATCTATCTTAAAATGTTTGTAACTTTAATCACTTACTCAAATTATCCTTGTATTAATCTAAAAATAGGGTGCCATTATAAATTTTAAATACCATAGACAATGATTTACTCCCTCCGGCCAGTTTTTATTATTTGAATTGTCATTTCAATTTTTGTGTCGAAAACTTTGATTATTAATTTCTTAATATATATAATGATTCATCGTATAAAATTAGTACTAATAATGAAAAATGTTATTAGAAAAATATAACTTAAAATTTTTTTTAAAAATATATTATGTAAGAAATTATCGACTGAAAATAGATGCGAAAAACTATGAAGATATATATTATGGGACGAATAGAGTAAAATATAAAATTAATATCATTAGATTTGACATGCAAAATATTTTCATATGAATATAATGAAATAAGTCTTTGCAAATATATATGGTTATAAATAAAAGTTTGAAGTAGTGCATTGAATATCATAAAAAGTCAAGAGTGACCATTATTACAACAAAGTGAGTAATTGCAAAGAAATCTACCATGTCGTCTAAAAAAGGTTATTTAACTAGCCATATATTCTTTTGTGAGTTAAGTAAAATTTTACCTTGTCTTATGTTGTCTTCCTTTGTATATCTTTTCTTACCATACAAAAGAATAAGACTTTTCTTCTAGATAATTCATATTAAAAATTATCTGTTTAATTCACAAAATTTATTTAAAAATAAAAAAGAAATTGGTAACGTAACATTTACCTACATCCACTATTTAACCTACCACCTTTACTTTATCTTAACTTTTTTTACTTTATTTACGTAGCCACTTACCTATACCCCCAAAAGATTAGGATACAGCTAATCAGACACAATGATAGAATGAACATTATTACACTCATACCTCAATAGACACGGATACATGTTAGTTCAATTTTTTTTTAAACATGAGATTAAACATTGCTCATAAATTTTACAAATTCAAAAGGTTTTAAACTTGAGGAAAAAGTTAAAAGTAACAAGGTGAATAACTTGCGTAGCGGATGAGGGGGGAGTTTTTTGGATGGTGAAACTAACGGTGGAAAATAGAAAATAAAAATGGACAAAATAATTTGATGTAATTTGGCACACACAGTCCAAATCCAACAAGTGTCGTATATTAATTTGTACGTTGCATGGATTTAGTGGTGTGGCCATTGGAGAATATATCAATTGATCACAAGGTTGATGCATGCACGGGGGGGCAAATTGTAATGTGGACAACTTTGGCTAACAACGATCTGAATTTAAATGAAATGATGTGTGTCAAGAGGAAAGGGAAAGTTTTATTTGAACGTATATGTGTAGATCGATGAACAAGACGTCTTGTTTTTATGATATTTTTGTTGATTTTAATTCACCAATTTGAGGTCCATTTATGGTCAGTGGCGGATCTTGGGCTACGGTGTCGGTGGCCACGGCCACCGTTAACTTCAAAAAAAGTTTATAAATTAGGATAATTTGAAATAAAAATTATAAATTTTATGTTTATCATATAAAATAACAGTGTATTGGTCACCCTTAATTAAGAGGTCGAGATCCGCCACTGTTTATGGTCTCTTTCAGCTTTTCATACAACATGGTACTATGTACTATCACTAATGGCTTTTTGTCAATTTAACTTTACATGTATTTATTAGCATTTTTAATTTAGCCAGCTCTTAAAGTTTTACACAATCATATGAAATTTTGTCAAGTTTTATGGTAGTTAGAATTTATAATTGCTCATAATTGTGACATTATGATCATTACATTCAGCTAATTGTCATAATTTTATACTCCTTAGTTTATTTCTATTTTATCTGTCACTTATTAATTGCTTTAAGGTATTTAATGTTTATTGGTGACTGACAATTTGTCACATAATATTTATTAAAAATTAAAATATTATCCTTTTATGATAGTATTTTTGGTTATGAATCTAATGATAATACTTTACTATAGTAAATAAATATTGAAAAACTCATAGTCAAAGTTTTCAAAGATTGATTAATGCATAAATATAGGTGATGGATAAAATAAGAAAGAAGTGTTCACCAAACGAATTGTGGCCATTATGATCAAGACCACAGTGGAAATGATCCAGTACAAAAGTTCAAAAATTCACTTGATCGTCAAAATGGATTGTGTGCAATTTACTAGATTGGTTTTGAGTAAAATGGGTTTTTTTTACTCACTAAATTATAATGTTTAATATGCACTTAATACACGAACTATTCATTTTAAAAAGAGGAAAATAAGAATCGTTAAATCAGTATTCCTAAATGAAAAAGTGTTGTATAAATCACAATATTTTCTTGCACCATCATTCAATAAAAGTCAACACTTATATCCACCAATAATCAACCGTATTTTTAAACAATGTCGTCAAATAAAACATATGTCATATTTTATGCGTTTAATTTTCATGCGTATTTTCCTACCATGAGCCAAGAATATGATATGGATAAAAAAATGCAAAACTAAAGGGGGAAGTAATGGGAGTCAAGTCATAGAGGATTAGGGAAAATGGGTTAATTCAAGGAGAAGGGACAAGCTAAAAAAGGGAGGAAGAAGTGGGCAAAAGCAACCCGTGACACATGCAAAGCTACCCGATATCAGATCCCAAACGCTTCGCTTCACAAAGGATCTTCATCTCCTAGTCTTGAGCCACTAATTGCCGCCACTTTTATTCATTTCCTTTTGTTTTATGTTTCGATTTCCCCCCCAATTTTGGGTTTAGCCCAGAAAGATCATATACAATTATACATGTATAGTTGGAATAAACCAGTCAAAAAACTTTAACCATATGCCTAGTTGGAATAGAAAATGATATTTTTTCATTTTTCGGTGTTTGGTGATCGGAAATGAGAGAAAATTCTCTCCAATTGAGCTAAAAGCTAAGCATGCACGCGGAATAACACAGTGCAACAGATACCAATTGAGCTAAAAGCTCATGGGTTAGTTTGGTTTAACTTGAAATTAAACTAAGCTACTAATGCAAAAGAGTATCCTATCTTATATTGCGTTTGAACTAGTTAATTTAATTAGAAGTATAGTTTTCTTCTTCTTTTATTATTAGTAGGGAAAAACGTTTAATATATTCATTGGGGGAGTACGATAACCAACTGGTAATTATTTGGAGATCATTAAAAATATTTTTAAAAATTAACAGATTGAGCAATTAATATTAACGTGTGTCACAAAAATAACCAGTTACATTATAAGTTGTCGCTTTTTAACTCTCTAACACCTTTTCAACAATTTTCATTGTTTTTTCTTTATTACTTCCTTCACCATATTAATTGTTATCTTTGAAAATTGTGCAGTCAAATTTTAAAAATTTTGATAATAAATTTCTCAATATATACCTTGACTTGTTATATAAAATTGCGACAATTAGTTTCGTAATGAAAAGTATTATCGTAAAAATATAATATTGTAATTATAATTACTAACAAAATCTATATAAGAAATTATAAACTAAAAAGCGGGTATTAGAGAATGTGATAGTCAATAAATGATAATTAATATGGAATAGAGCGAGTATTAGTGCATTTGAAATCTAAGTTGCCAAGATATAGGAGAATCAACTACAGATTACAACAACCCTATTTGGCAAACAATTATTAGTTGTTAGTTGTTTATTATTAGTTGTTTGGATTGATTGTTTACATTAGGTGTTTTGATTGACCGTTACGTTTGGGAAAAAGAAAGTGTTTTTTTCTGCGGTTGGCAAACTGCGGTACCACAACTCACCGCAATTTGCCACAAATCATTACTTTTCTCTCTCCTCACTCTTCTCTCTCTTCACTTTTCTCCTCTACTTTTTACATTCCCTCTCCTCACCTACCCCACATACCAATAACCTATCACAATTTCACCACACCCCACCACAATTCCACCACACCACACCGCAAAATACCGCAGAAAGGAACAGGGCCTAAATAAGACATTTGTTAAAATTTCATTATATCTTTTATAAATAATATTTTTAGGATGATATCTATGTAACTTTAGACAATTTTTGGACTAAAATGTCTTTTTCACAATACATTATTATCAATAGACTACTCTAACAAGTCTATTGAAAATTGACTTATTGGAATAAAACAGCCAACTAAATAAATTGTTTACCAAATAGGATAACAACCTATTTTACCCCTACAAGCCAACTTTTACGATGAATCATTCATATATTATTTACCTTTAGGGCCAACAACTTAAATTCAACGCAATGTAATGAAGCAACATGGCCAAGTTGGAGTTAACCATACCAATGCTTTCATTAACAGCAGATCTTGGTTTGCTCTAATAATGGTAATTAAGCTACCTAAGATCAAGTTTATGTATAATCCCAACAACAGTAAGGTTGCTATTGGTATTATTATATTTGTTGCAATTAAGTTTGCTTCTTGTTTCATCATATGCTTACCTTATAAAGTAATTAAAATAATAAGGGTAATTATATATGGTCAATGATTTCTGATCTTCATCTTTATAAATAGTTTTTTTATTTTAATGTGTGAGTAACTATGTGATTGGTTTTTAAATTCATTAAATCTTACAATGTCTCGTGTTTAGCATATTTTATACAATTAAATCTATGGTAGGCGAAGCTTAGCACCGAATCTGATCTATTCCTAGCATTATAGAACTCATACCCCTAGCATAAATATTTATTTGTCTATGTGCTAGGGCTTCAGGAGCCGATTAAATTGGGAAAAAATATCACAAGCGTCACATGCACAAACAAATCCACTATTAGTAGAGATTACACGAACAATCTCATTCTAGATAACACACGGAGAGTATAACAACTTACACAAACGCTCACAAACTCTCTCACCCCTTGGAATACGAAATTTCTGAATATCTTAATACTCCTACCGAGAAGGTGCCCCCAACATTGGTTGCACCAAACAAGGTGAACAAAACTCTATTTACAGAGAAAACACTCTATAACCTTACCTTGATCCACATTCCAATTAGATTTACCCCGTTCCTTTATGAGGCTGGTAGGCTGCGGTGCCATACTGCACCGCAACTTTCCATATTCCACCACAACCCACCACAATCTACTTTTTCTAATTTAATTTATCTTTTTATTAAAAGTTAAATTTTCCATATTCCACTACAACTTTTCCCAACCCAGTGCAATCCACCACAACTTTTCCCAATCCACCAACATCCACTACATTTCCTCCACACTGCACTGCACCGCACCGCAGCCAACCGTATAAAAGAACAGGGCCTATATTGAATCTAATACAATTAGGAAACCTAATATAATAAAGAAAGCTAAATAATATCCTAATACGATTAGGAAATAACTAGTTATGGTGTCAAGAAATTGGGTGAGCTATAAAATTTAATTTGCACACTTTCTTAATTTTAGGTTTATGAGATTTTATTTAACTACTTTTTCAATAAATTTAGCAACTTTGTCGATGAATTGTGATGAAATTTGCTTAACATTATCGTCATTTCACCAAACAAATTTCATCTAGGACTACAAATTCACTGAAATGTTGTTGAAGTCACAGATAAAGTAGCTAAATGAAATTGGTTAAAAAACTTAAAAATAAATAAACATGAACTTAAAAACGCAAGAGCTTAATTTATAAATGTCATGAAATAAATTTTCCCGTGAAAGAGTGTCCTAAAATTAATTATCAAAAATAAAATGGAAGAAAAGAGCATTAATGGATGAAAAACACTTGATATGCAGTGATTATTGATTAAAGTGTTGGCACGAAAGGAAGCAAGGTTTTGATGGGTGCAGCTGCGACAGAGCAGGCAAGTCTTCATCACAGTCACGCCATTTAATTGGATTCTAACTACTATTTATTCATAAATTTAAAGCAATTTCCACCCAATCACTTACCTTCTTCCCACTTTGTTTTTTGACAAGACATCTCAACTTTTTTTTATTGTAAATTTCATTTATTATTATTATTATTATTTAATATTGAAACTAATTTGTACTACAATATTGAATTTTCTGTCTATGTAGCTAGCTAGGTATATAGCTGTTTTATGATATTAAGCTGCAAACACAAATTCACATGTTTGTGTCTTTTTTTTCCAGTATGTATGAATTAAATAATTGATCATAGTGGTGAATTCTGATTTCTGAAGCTAATTTCTGGTCAATATATGCCTGCCAGTTTTTTTGGAGTCATATTTTGCCATTTGTTAGCCAATTATTCAGTGACATTGTTCACAGAGTTTGCAGTGAAGCATGCATATGTATATTTATGTACATATTTGTGTATACTGGTGGGAACAAGTATGTGTATGTGTTTTCCCATTCAAGCTAGCTCTATTCATTGAGAATGGAACAATTAGATTTTCGAGCCTTGTTGATATTAAAATCAGACACATATATTTTTGAGTGTTTGAATTCAAATTGTATCGTTCTATTTTAATTTAATATATATTAATATAATTTTGATAATAAGGTAAACACATTTAAAATGTTTCTTGCTCCAAAATTTATATCATTTTCGAAGCTATGTGTAAGTACTATTAAAAGCCAAATGAAGTAGTAATGTATCTTGGATAGGAGGATGATTTTATTTATTTATTTATTTATTTATTTAGTTCATCTAGGATATCATTTTTTAAAGGTATCTCTTTTTCTTTTTTTAAAAGTAAGTACAGAAAGTTAGACAATCCTTTTCTCAAGGGCTCTGTCCATCCTGTGTACTAGAATAATACAAGATAACTCACTTTACAATTCAACATTCCAACTCTTTCTAGATACATGGCGTAGACGGTAGACCAGCTTTAGCCAACCAATCTGTTGCTCTTTAGCTTCCCGAAATATATGATTAACCGATGAGGAAGCAACACCTTGGAATAAGATTCTGATATCCTCCACGAGCTTTCTGATAGTCCAAGGGATTTCACAAAGACCTCGAACAACATTAACGAAAATCTTATTATCACCCTTGACAATGATCTTCAGAACTCCTCTTAATAATGCTTCCTTGATCCCATTACGCATAGCCGTACGTTGTTTCAGCAATTAGAAGACGCCTTTCCTAGATTGAAGGACTAGCAGACTATACAACCCCCCTCCAGTCACGAATAACAAAACCGCCCGCTGCACCTGAATTTGATTTAGCTCCACCAAAGTTTAACTTCATCATATTAAGAGGGGAGGTACTCCAAGAGATCCAGTAGGAGTTCACAGGACGCATAGGAAACCTATCATCCAACTAGATATCATGGAGGAGGGTAGAAAGCTATCTAATTTAAATTTGATTCTCCATTCAGCACTCGCTCTTTTACCCCTAATGAGAGTTCCAACAAGATCGGGTCATATAGTACGAAAGACCAGTTCATCATGAACTTTCCAGATAGCCGACAAGAGAGCAATTGTTCTATCTAGAGTAAAAAGTTGGTTATTCTGGCGAAGCCACGAGAGAACATCCTATGATGATACTAAATAGTATAGAAATTTGTGAGAAGCTATATGAAGAAACATGAAAAAATGTCATAGTTCTAGACTCTAGAAAAAACATACTATTGTTGAGAGGGTTTGAATTAGCTTTCGATATCAAATGAATTCACCCTTAAATATGTAAATAAATCTCCTTATAAACTGCTTGAGAATTGAGTTTGTTGAGCAACCATGTAACTTGAACCTCATAATGAATTCACCCTTATATATATATGTTGCACCTTTTATCTTTAATTTATATACATGTTCATATATATATATATATATATGGTATTATGCACTATAAACTATCTAATTTGGCTCTTAAAGATGAAGTAACACCTATAATTCACATTTACTAAGTTTAGTTTAAAGGACACCAGCTAAATTATTCAGATATGAAGACCAATTTAAATAGGATTTTACTTTTAGAATAGTATATATATAACAGTACGGTATAGTAGTAGAGTAGCTAGTAGGGTAATAAAGCCAAAGATGCACTGGAAGGAAGGCATTTTCTGATGCATCCATGTGTTGTGGGCTATGAACAAGAAATGCATGATGCATATATATATATATATGTTAAAATGTACGTCGTCCTTGGAATGGAACCTACCTTTACATAATTTGTAAAGGTGAAGTTGAATCAGAATGATAGTTGTAACATCATATATGCAATGTATATTCATCTTTTTATCTCATACGTCTTGTCAATGCATGATTTTAGGGTTTCATAAGCAAATATCCCCAGCTTTTCCTTTTCCTTTTCCTTTTCCTTTTCCTTTTCTGAGTTCTCCCACTAGTTCTACCACATGCCATTTCTGATGTTATTGCAGTCGTCTCATCTCTTATCTTTTCAGTTTTCACCTACTTCTCATAATTGGATTCCCGAGTTACATTAGTGCATGCTACAGTTGAGTTACATATATTCAGCTCAATAAAATTTGTATCGGTTTAGATTTGAGTCATCAACACTGCTTTTGATTTGATTAGTTTTAGTCTATTATCTTTATCTATTAAATGTATGGTTAGGGACAAAGCTAAACTCGAATGTAAGGGGGGCTAACAGACATTCTATTTGATAGTAGCAAATTAAATTTGAAAATAAAAACAGTTTAGTAATTGAACCTCTGGCTATAGTTAATAAAAACTTCATTGTAACCACTTGAACTACTACCACTTAATGTTACTAAATGCACTAACTAATGTACATTCCTTATACGTTTGGGGTGACATGCAATTGCCCTTGCCCATATAGCACCTCCGTCCCTGAGTATGGTCATTTACGTGTCAATGAGCTAGTAGCTCACTTGGTATGATAGTGACCTCCCATTTTGGAGGTTTATTGGATCGATTCCCATGATATGCAAGTCTCCTTGTGTGGAGATGAATAAAGTCATGAACCAAGCCTATATAGGCTTGGGTTCAGGTCCCCCTAACCATGGGCCGTCACTAAGTCCAATTGGTGTGTCTCTAAAATAGGGGTTCGATTGAGATGACCCGAATTTACCCTTATAAAAAAGTGTGGTCATTTATGTAGACATTCCTTTGTATTCAGGCCTTGTTCTTTTGTGAAGTGGTATGATGCGGAAATAGTGTGGTGTAGTGAAATTGTAGAAAGTGCGATAAAGTGCGGAATGATATCGTGAAATTTGTGAAAAATATGGTTCATGTGGTAAGTGAGGAGATAGAATGTGAAAAGTATAGGAGAAAAATGAGGAGAGAGAAAACAATGAGGAAATACATTAATAATGATTGTGGTAAGGGTTATTGGATTCTAATAATACGAACTTTGGGCCATATAAAATTTAATAATACGAACTTTCGATTTGATTCTTAATAATACGAACTTTGACCCCCTGTTGGCTACAGTAACACGCCACCGAGTTAGGGTTTTTTTGACTCGCCGGTAAAATGACTTGGCAAGCCAGGCATGTGTTCCCTCTTGTTTGACCTTGCCACCTCAGCTATTGACAAAAAAAATGCCATGTCAGCCTTTTATTTTTTTTCCCTTTTATTTTTTAACCTCTTCTCTCTCTATCTCTCTCCTCTCTCTCTACAATTCAGAACCTAATATACCTGGCTCTGGACCACCATCTTTCCGATCTTGAACCCCGGGACCACCATGAACGCCGCTGTGAATTCGCCGGAGGCGGGGTCGTCTTCGCCGGCGGCTGCTGGCGTTCTCTCCGTAAGGCTGCCGGTATGTATTCTTACATTCTTCATTCTCTGCGGCATTACATCGAACACTTGGTGGGCAAATTTGATTTTGACATTGCTGGGGTGGTAATTTGCAGGGTTGCTAAGGTGCGGCAAGAGTTGCAGACTTCGATGGATTAACTACCTCAGACCTGACCTCAAACGCGGCAATTTTACAGAGGAGGAGGATGAACTCATCATCAAACTCCATAGTTTGCTCGGCAACAAGTAATTCTCGAAATTCATCTGTTTCTTTGTGGGTTGTTATGATAATCTAATCTAATCTAATGAATGAATTCGTCGGATGATTTCAGATGGTCGTTGATTGTGGGGAGATTACCTAGAAGAACAGACAACGAGATCAAGAATTACTGGAACACCCACATCAAGTGCAAGCTCATCAGTCGTGGCCTCGACCCACAAACCCACCGCCCCTTAAACTCCTCCTCCTCCGTCGGAAAAAGCTCGCCGGAAAATTTCGAATTCAAACCCACCAACACCACTAACACCAATTCACAGCAAGTGATGACCCAATTCGGATTGATTCCCCAGACAATCGACTTCAAAAAGGGTTGCCCTGCAGATGTGAATTCAAACGCCGCCAGATCAAGCGATTCCGTCGAAGCTGGGACTTGCAACTCCGGCACCACCACCGACAACGGACATCCTCCGGCTCCGGCGGCGCCGGCGACGGAGAAAGAAATCGATCTAGAACTTTCCATCGGGCTCTCGTCTTTCCAAGCCTGGGCCCGTTCGAACGCGACGGCGAGCAGTGCCAAGTCCAAGGCGGCGTGCGCGGCGGGGATGTTCGCCGGAATCTCGCCGGGAAACATGGCAGTTCCGGTGGGGCAAGGTGTAGGGGGTGTTTGTTTGTGCTGTCGTTTAGGGTTCAAGAATGAGAAGAATGACATTTAGAGAGAGAAGGGGTTAAAAAATAAAAGGGAAAAAAAAAGGCTGACATGACATTTTTTTGGTCGATGGCTGAGGTGGCAAGGTCAAACAAGAGGGAACACACGCCTGGCCTGCCTAGTCATTTTACCGGCGAGTCAAAAAAACCCTAACTCGGTGCCGTGTTACTGTAGCCAACAAGGGGTCAAAGTTCGTATTATTAATAATCAAATCGAAAGTTCGTATTATTAAGTCTTATATGGCCCAAAGTTCGTATTATTAGAATCCAATAACCCTTGTGGTAAAGTGTGATGATATAATAAACAAAAAATTACTCAGAGGTACCCTAACTTTTGGTGAAATATTTTTCAGGTACCCCAACTTTACAAAACTCATTTTGGGGTACCCTAACTTTTTGGATTAGAAATTATTAGGTGTTTTTTCGGTCATCAATTTGGTTAAGTGACCGAAACGCCCTTGTTCTTCCATTTTTAAGAATTAGCCTTAAAGAAGAAGAATAAGGGTATTTCAGTCACTTAATAAAATTGATGGCCGGAAAAAACACCAAATAATTACTAACCCAAAAAGTTAGGGTACCTCAAAATGAGTTTTGAAAAGTTAGGGTACCGAAAAATAGTCTCCCCAAATATTGGGGTACCTCCGAGTAATTTTTTGTATAATAAAGTGTACAGGAATATTGAGTGGTATGGTGAGTTGTGATAACACGCCGCACCACACAAAACAACATTGCCTAAGTGGTCACGTTAAATGGTTGAGTTATAATCGCTGAGGAAAGCGTGGGTAATGATATAAAATTAAGAGGAACATTTAGACATGATTAAGGATCAGACAAACGCTTTCCTAAAGAACTCTCCAGTATATAGCATACGTTTAAAGAGATGAAGCTAAGAGTATATAAAGTAAGGTAGGAAAAATTTTACCTACAGTACTCCAAGGGAACATGGCTTTATCGTCTTACGTACTCAAGATACTACGGACTTGTTTCTTACACCAAGGATGAACCTCGATCAGTATAATCACCATCCCCATAATTAAGTTTTTCCAATTTAAGTAATTTTATAGTTTTTCTCTCTAATTAACTCTCCAATCTTCTAAAGTAACAAATAAATAGAGATGAAGGGGTATTACTCTGATTGGTTCGCTCACTTTTGTCCTTCTTTTAGCCATCCACTTTAGTGAAGAGATAGCTTGAACTTTACATGCATACGAAGGTCATGTTCTTTTCTGCGGTATTTTGCGGTATGATGTGGTGTAATTGTGATGGGTGTGGTGGAATTGTGGTCGGTTATTGGTATGTGAGATAGGTGAGGAGAGAGAATGTAAAAAATAGAGGAGAAAAGTGAGGAGAGAGAAAAGTAATGATTTGTGGTAAAGTGTGGTGAGTTGTGGTAAATTGCGGTATGTTGTGGTACCGCAGTTTGCCAACCGCAGAAAAGAACTGGGCCTAAATTGTCAATAATGCTAATTTTCTTAATAATTCCCAAAAACACCAAAGTAACACTTACATTGAAATAAAGTTGTGCATAAGGTCATGTTATTTTATACGGTGCGGTGCGGTACCACAATTCACCATACTACTCAATATTCTTTCACATTCCACCATATTTTACAACAATCATTATCAATATATCTCATCACTTTTTTTCTTAATTATCACTTTTTTTTTCTTTCTATTTTTCACATTTTCTCTCCTCCCCTACACCATCTACAACAACTCACCACACTTCTCCATACTTTTCAATGATTTCAGTGTTCCGCACCGTACCATCACCACACAAAAGAATAGGGGCTTAGTTTGATATACACAAAATTTTAACCTTGGACAAAATGAAACTATATAATTTTTCCATATGTAAATTTATTTTTGGGGTATTGGACAATAATACACTAAATTTTAACCTTGGACAAAATGCACTGAACTTTGAGGGAGTGTTGGACAATAATGCACCCGAAACAATTTCGACAGTGACAAACTTGGTGACGATCTTACATGGCAAACCGAGAAGATTAATAGACTATATAATATCTAAATGTATGACATGTCAGCTAATCTATACAATCAATGTTGATTTTTATACAATTACAACAACAATCTCTCAGCAGAAACATGTTTAAACAAATGTGATTTTATGTTTTTGTTACTGTGTTCAAAGTTGATTCTCTTTGCTTATGTGTATATTAGCAGACATGTTATAAATTTAAATATTTTGAACCAATTCATATCCTCCACCTGCTACATAGGATTGTCACCAAGTTAGTCACTGTCGAAATCATACTAAGCGCATTATTATTCAACACCCTCCAAAGTACAGTGTATTATTGTCCAATGTCATAGTTCAATACATTATTGTCCAATACCCCAAAACTTCAGTATATTAACATCTAAAACCCCTATAATATAAGAAGGAACTCAGATCACTACATCCAAAGATTACTTGAATTTTATATATTTGAGTTGGATTGCATCATTTGTCTGTCCACTTCTTGTTTGACCAGATTCTTTCCTCTTTGGATCTTCAGTCCCTAGGGCTAGGAAAATGATTAGTTAATCAATAGTTAATGAGATAAAAGTACCATAGTAACACAAAGTGATGAAAGATTAGTTAGTTAGGGTTAAAAAGACACATAACTACAGCATTGGTTAAATGCATAGAACTGGAATATAAGTGGGGGGCCATCATCTATCTAGCAAAGAATATATAGAGCATGGTCCCAAGTTCCCATATTATCCTCCTGCTGGGTTGCACTTGCATACATGAATGAGTGCAGTAAAAAAAAAGATGAACTTACTAGGGACACTGTTTCCAACTTCAATTCCTATAATATTATTCTTTAGATCTCATTCTTTTTCACCGACCCTACCCCCCCCCCCCTTCCTTTTCTTCTGCACATTCTTTTCATAGTTCATTGTGGATGAATCTATATATAGGACACTATTTAATTATCTCACCAATATTTAACCTAGCTAATCATCTTAGGTTTATACCTACACATATATTTACTTCTATAAGTTTGTAGGGGTTGGCTAAAAGCCTAAAATGGCTTATTTACTTTAGATTCAAATAAATATAAATTATTGAATGCTTATAGATGGGGGGACTCGTAAATTCATAATCTTCTTTAATTTAAACGAATATTGAAATAAATTTTTTCATACCTAGATACATATCTAATAGGGATTGCATATAAATGACAGTCCAATTAAAAGCTTATTCAGTCTAGGTATACTCATATAACAACCTTTCATACTCATACGTACTATTTTCTTGTTTTCTAAATTTGTTAATTCAATTAAAAAGGTAAAAATAATTCGATTCCAAAGAATTAATATAAACTCAAAAATTTAAAAGTTACGATAAAATCACCTTAATCAAAAAGTTGGAGTTGTGTGAGTGCCTTTTGGGCTGAATTCTACAGAGGCCGTCTTAACCTTGTACATACAAATACGGGGTTGCTGGATTAGAAGTTGGGGCCTTTCACTTTGTCCAACTCTGATTGAAATAACCCTAGGGGGGGTGATTAGGGTTATAAAAATAATTCTGCACTTTAATCAACACAACCAAGTTAGTAGCACTTTTATATGAAAAATAACTTCTTTATTGAATGATCGAAAGTGCTAAAGAGGAGGAGGTTACAACTCAGCACAAAAGAGAACTTGTGAGGTCCTCAATTGGCCTACCGGATTGGAAGACACAGCAGAAGTCTTCCGAATGTGAGGCCTCACAGTGGAGGCGATTACAGACAGTGACCTCACTAGGCAGAGAGACACTTGTTTAACTTTGATCTCACGACCTTAGAGGTCCTCACCAGTATAACCACTGGTTACACACAATTCACCACTACACTAGAATGGTTACACTCGGAATATTCACCTAAATATTCCTACACTCAGAACTTTCTTTCACAAAGCTCTTACACTTGATCGTATATATATATATATTGCATGACTTCAAGCAACAACGGTCTCTTTCCTTTCAATGAGGATTGTTGCCTTTCTTGGATTATTCTTCAATCTTCTATATGATTGTGATTTCCATGATTTCCTTCCTTTCATTGGATATCTGAAAATAAGGATATTATTTGTTATAGCATCAATTCAGAAAAGGCATGAGGGAACAATAATTAGGATTTAGAAGATACTTCCCTTAAATAATTTTGACCACTCTTTCAAACAAAATATTGCTGGCGCTTGGAGGTCCTCATCGTTCGCTGTGATGAGGTCCTCAGATCTGACTGAGATTCTTCAATCTCCCCCTTTTTGTTTGAAAGACAAAATTTTCTTTGCGGTCCTTTTGCATAGATACACAGTATATAGTAGAGTAATGCAACAAACTTAATTCTCCCCCTTTTTGTTTTTCGGACATAAAGGAAACAGGAGAGTACAAGCACTAAGATGTGTTGCCAAAATATAGAGAGGAAGAGAGAGGGAGAAGGAGGGATAGGAGGAAAAGAAATGATGAGGTACCCGAGAGGACATGCTGATGAGGACATCAGAGGTCCAAGCATGCAGCGAGTTGACGAACCTGGGAGGAGGAGAGAGACCACATGTAGGGAGGATGGATGATATGACTCCCCCTCAATTTGACAGCTTGTGCATAGGTTGAGGTCCTCATAGTAGACGACTCCCCCTCAAAAGGTGCAGGTGGTGTTGTATCACGACCTTCCCAATGTCTAGGATCTTGTCTTGAATTTTGTCTCCAAAGGTCACTCTTGCATTCTTGTTGGTTTTCAGTTTGAAGAGCTTGGTTGGATCTTCGTGTTTGAGGCATACCTGTAAAAGAAGACACTATACCTTTCTTGGTCTCTGACCAAGGATGAGATCGTTGCAATGAGGTCTTTGGGACCCAGATTTTAGTAATGCACGGAGGTCTAGTTCCTTTAGACAGGGGATTTGATGAGGTCCTTATTTTATTTTTTGTAGGAGGTTCTCTATGATGATTTTCTTTGAGAGGCGGAATGTTTGGGATATGAAGGAGAAGTCCTTTGTTGGCATGGAAAGGAGGACTTTTGGGCCGATAGTTTTCGAGAGGTGGGGTATTGGGTGTGGGAAGGAGAGGTCCTCTGGGAGGGTGATTCGTAGGAATTTTGGTCTGAGGTTGAGAAGAGGGGGTTGTGGAGACTAGTTTGCTTTGGTAAGGATGGGAATTATTGACTGCCTCATTGGATAATTGAGTGATGGTTTTATAGCAGTCTTTGACCTCAAGAGATAGTCTATTGCTTTCTGTGAACAGGAGGTCATTTTTAGAGTTTAGGCTTTCTATGGCCTCATAGAGACTTTGAACATGGTTAGTAAGGTACTTGATTCTTTCTATCAAGGACTTAGAGTATTTAAAAAGATGCATACACTTATGAGTAAGATGTAATGGTGAAAGATTAAGGAGGTCATCAATGTTTACCTCATCATGAGATGAGGCTGGATCTTGATCCTCACTTGTGTTTGCCATCAGACATACATTTGTTATTTCTTCTACCTCAATGTGGCCTTCACTGGAATCACTATCACTCCATGTTTCCATCATTGCCTCATGGTTATGTCGTTGAGGTCGATTGTTACTCTTGTCTTTGTTTCTTCTGGCGTGAGGGCAGTCCTTCATAAGGTGTTTTGAGCTGCCACAAACAAAACAAGTAAATGGGTCAGCATCTTTTCTTGATGAGGACTTACCTTTTGAGGTTGCTTTTCTGTTTTGTCCATCCTTGATGTATCCTCGAAAGGTTGGATTTTCTCAGATAATCTTCTCAACCTCTTGCCATCATTGCCATTGTATCTTCCTCCTCATCATCATCCGACTCATCGTCGATTTACATCGCTTGAGGGCAATTTCCTTGGGTTCTGAGAGGTCATTCAATTGGATCTCATAGGCCAATAGTTTTCCAACGAGTTCCTCCAGTTTGAGGGCCTCGAGATCTTGAGCTTCTTCAATGGCTGTGTCTTTTGAACCCCATTTTCTTCTAGGCAGGCATCGGAGGACCTTTCTAACTTGTTCCTCATTTGAGTAGGTTTTTCCCAGAGGTATGAGGTGGTTGGTGATGCTGCTGAATCTTTTGAACATCTCTTCAATAGTCTCATTTTCCTTCATTCTGAAGGCCTCATACTTTTGGACAAGGATATCTACTTTGGTGTCCTTGACTTGACTTGTGCCTTCATATGAGGTTATCAAGTAATCCCAAACCTGTTTCGCAGTTTCAAAATTAGATATACGTTCAAAATCATTCGAATTTAAACTGCAATAAATCAAGTTTAGGGCATGAGTATTTTTTCTCAATTGCTCCAACTCTTTCTTGGTCATTTCAGATCTTTTCTTTGGTCCATCTTGACCAGCACTGTTCTTCTTCGTGGGAGTGGGATAATCTCCCTCGGTAACCACAGTCCAGAGGTCCTCATCTTGGTCCTTGAGGAAGACCTCCATTTGTCTTTTCCACGACCTGTAGTTTTCTCGAGTAAGTAGTGGAGCTATTGTCCATGAGCGTCCTTGAGGAGCTTCGGTTGTGTTGAGGTCGGCCATGATCTTTACCACGAGTTGTTAGACTCTTCAGATCCGTGGACCTGCTCTGATACCAATTGAAATAACCCTAAAGGGGGGGTGATTAGGGTTATAAAAATAATTCTGCACTTTAATCAACACAACCAAGTTAGTAGCACTTTTATATGAAAAATAACTTCTTTATTGAATGATCGAAAGTGCTAAAGAGGAGGAGGTTACAACTCAGCACAAAAGAGAACTTGTGAGGTCCTCAATTGGCCTACCGAATTGGAAGACACAGCAGAAGTCTTCCGAATGTGAGGCCTCACAGTGGAGGCGATTACAGACAGTGACCTCACTAGGCAGAGAGACACTTGTTTAACTTTGATCTCACGACCTTAGAGGTCCTCACCAGTATAACCACTGGTTACACACAATTCACCACTACACTAGAATGGTTACACTCGGAATATTCACCTAAATATTCCTACACTCAGAACTTTCTTTCACAAAGCTCTTACACTTGATCGTATATATATATATATTGCATGACTTCAAGCAGCAACGGTCTCTTTCCTTTCAATGAGGATTGTTGCCTTTCTTGGATTATTCTTCAATCTTCTATATGATTGTGATTTCCATGATTTCCTTCCTTTCATTAGATATCTGAAAATAAGGATATTATCTGTTATAGCATCAATTCAAGGCATGAGGGAACAATAATTAGGATTTAGAAGATACTTCCCTTAAATAATTTTGACCACTCTTTCAAACAAAATATTGCTGGCGCTTGGAGGTCCTCATCGTTCGCTGTGATGAGGTCCTCAGATCTGACTGAGATTCTTCATTGATGTTACCTGAAACCATATGATTAAAGTTTAAGATGATAGTCGAAGGACCAATAATAATTTTATAGTTTAACCGTTACTGAGTATATATATAAGGGAATGAACAAGTCTATATTATAGTGAAACTAATTATGAGAGACTGAATTAAGATGGAGCACTAATTAATTACTGAGTCTAGATATATAGTGCTAGTTAGGCTAGTGGCTAGATGTACAGTAGCATGATGGGGAATATATAACGTAGAGCGTGGTCTGCCATATGCTTTAGTATAAGATCGAAGATCTTATCTCCCATCAAGCTAGCTACCTAATTAATCAACAAAATTAATGTCTGGAGTACTATTATTTATTATAAATAATTGTTAGTTTTAATTAAATATGCTCGGCTTGATAGTATAAAATCAACCAATTAATTGATCATTGGTTCAGAAGTGGATTTGGGAATGCTGCATCAATCATGATCTGTTATATATGGGAGTCTGATTCCTCCCCCCACCCATTTCTGATTCCCCTCTCTTACATATTCTCAGCTTTCAGTTCTAAGCCCTAATAAAATATTGTTAATACTATATAACTGATCTACTACTTTCTTGGACCTTGATTTGTTTTTGTAAAAGAAATGCAATAATGTGATACCAAATTATCAACTACTCCTTTAGATAAATGCCATTATTAATAATTGCCCCAAAAAAAAGGAAAATTTTACTATTGTTGAATTTTTTCAACTATCATAACGACATAGTATAAGTATCATTAATTCTATTTTTAAAAAATAGAAACCAATATATATTGATGATCACTGTGACTTGTCGCGACAAGTAATTCTATTTATTGAGACATTTAATTTTTTTCTAAAATTTAATATTTTAAAGACATTCCACTATAATTGAATTTTTTTTCATTATTATAGTTAAAAGGACTAAGAACAATTGATTCTACCTTAAAAAAAGCCAAAATCTATATATATGTTAGATCAAAGTAACTTATTGAATAGTCAATTATATTTATTGAGATATAAATAGTAAATCTTTTTAATGGATAAAGTTATTTTAAATACTTCAATGGCACGGAATGTATAAAGCTTTAAATGCCAATATCTTAATTTGTATCATGATTCATCATATAAAAATGATCTTGTTAGATTCGTAATGAAAAATATTATTAAAAAAATATAATATTGTATTTTTTTAATAAAAATCTAGTGTGAGAAGTTATTGATTAAAGATGAATCTCAAATTGTACATGAATAACAGATAAAAAAAACAACAAAGATATCATAGTTAAAAAAATCAACTATGATAGAAGTTTTGTAAAATAAGTGCCTATTTTATCAAAATTTTAGAAAGTCAGGCGATGAAATTTTTTGGTCAATTCGTAAAAACTTAACGAATAATTTTTCAAAATACTTAATTAATAACGTATCATATGAAACTATTACCGGCCATTAAACTTCTAATTATAATACTTTAACGAATATGATCAATGTTATAATTTTCATAAAGATATATATGGTCAAAGTAAAATATTAGAGTCTAAAAAGGAATACACATATGTATAAAAAAAAAAGTAGAACTATATAATCCATATTTTAAGGGTACTGTAAAAAATAATTTCAATTACAACTTTGTTGTCATTAAGTTGAACTTTTTCCTCCATATATAATTTTTGTACACATTTTGCAGTATTTATAGCTTTGTTAATTTTTAACTAATTATTATTATTATTAATAATAATAATAAAATAATAATACTACTAAATAATAATAATAATAATGATGATGATGATGTGAAATTAGCTGAAATATTTGAAAGGAACTAGTGAACTAGATGATTGGAAGTTAATTTGGACTATATATTTAGCAGGACACTCCTAAGTCCTGGGGTATTAGAATCCAAAATCAGAAAGGGTGTCACTAAGCATGTTTGTCTCCTAATGGTGAAGGTATTATCTAGGTTTTATGCATTCCTTTTCTCTTTTTTTTTTTTTGGCAGTTGATTATGATAATTATTAATTAATAATAATCCATAAGATGTTGAGGTTTGGACAGGGGTAGCAGGCAGTAACACTAATGTCAGTTAATCATGTAAGTCCTACAATAACATAATCCTGCCGAATATTTGCACATGATGGGTTTTCATAAAACAACAAAATTACACCATTTTTTCTGTTTTCTTACCTTGCATTGTACTTCTAGTTCTAATCCAAACTCAACCACCAAACATCATCTTATATAGCCTCGTTATAAGTACTGTGCTTTTAATTAGTGTCACGTCCCAATCCTTCCCCGTATGTACGTTAGCCAAGACAAAAAAAAAAAAAAAAAAATTCTTAACACAAAATCATCCAAGTTTGATTACTCCTCTCCATTTCAATTGCTATTCAAGCTAGGATTTTTGTTTATATATATATATATATAAGTGAGAACTATAATCAGTAAGGTTGTGATCTTTTAAAAAATAAGTAGGACTTACTTTTTTTTTTTTTGGAATCGAGAGACAGAGAAATAGGACTTACTTACATTTACATATTTTATCTATATTTACTTGCATTATATAAGACATACACTACAATACAATACCCAATATATATATTTAAACATTTACATATTTTTAACTAGACTACCTTATCTAACCAATACCTATTCAGTTTCACCTAGACTACCTTACTCTACCTTCTATTCACCAATGAAAAGATTAACCACAATAAGATTACTAGTAGGGGAAATGATCATGTACATAACTGCTAGACTAGGCCCAACATAAGGCCTAATCCTGGAAGTAAGCCCACAAGAAGCATTCAAAAGCAATTTAATACTATCTACCAAAATGATTATGGCAATTAAATTCTAATTCTAATTAGAATGATAAACTTCCAACTTTCATACCACTATACCACCATGCTCTTGTTTTTTCAATTTCACATATATGTATAAATGTTAAATATGAAACACCACTCTTGATGACACTTTTACGAGCTTTATCTATTAACTAACTTAATTTGTTTGGATGCTGTTGATCAAAAGTAAAAATAAAAATTGTACTTTCTGGAAACATAGACCAAAAAAAAAAAAACAATTGTTAGATGTTAAATCAAAGAAGAAGACCCATTATAAAGTGGTAGCAGACAGCTGAGGAGAATTTTTTGGATAAAATGTTCTGTTATTCATTTATTTATTTTTATTACTATTATTGTTATCCTTATTATTTTTAGGGTGATATGACATATTTAGCTTGGGAAAACTCCCCCTTGTTCACAACTTCACATCATCACATGCTTTCTCTACCCTGTGTGAGTAGAAAAATAAAAATACAATAATGGATATATATGGTAATTTATGTAGGTGGTACTATGTACCTAGTGGTAGTATATAATTCAAGTATATGATAATGGCACTTCATTTAAGAAATTGGCAGTCACCAAGAACTTGGGCTCACCACAGCTACAGTAGTAAATTAAATCCTCCATTTTTGGTTTCCACTTTCCATTAAAATTAAATATTTTAATACATATCATAATTATTTTACTGCTATCATTTATTTGTTTGTTTATGAAGTTATGTATTTATTTGCATCAGCAGTGAGCAGTTTCAGAAGGTAGTATGCAGTCAACAGTCCTTGCTTGCTGGGGTTGATGTGAGCAAGTGTACATAAATATTTGTGCTGCATCTTGATGATGCAATTTTAGCATCAATTTTAGGTATTAGGTATATATATGCATCATATATATTGTTTATTTATTTGAATAGTACTTATAAATATCAGTTTATTTATTAGGGTTTTGCAGCTCTTATGTCAGATCAGGCCTGTATTTTATTGATTAGCATCTTTATTTGAGTTTTGTATTCATCAATGTACTTTGCTATTATTCGTCAGAATTTAGGTTTTTTAATGGAGTCAGAATATAGTTAGTTGGCTGCTGTAATTCATATTATTGTATTTGACCAGTTTGACTCCTTTTATTTTTTGGGGTTAAAAATAAATTGAGTTGATTAACAAGTCGGAATAAAGTCACTTCAATACAAATTTAGTCAAATTAAATTGAAAATAGTAGATTTTCATATTCATGCTGTTCAATATGTCAAGTTATTTTGATTAAAATTGAATTTAAATATATGTAATTTGAAAAATTAATTGTAAAATATTTAATCTCGATGTTAAACTTTCTAAAAAGATTTAAAATATTTTTCAAAAGGTTTGATCATTTGCAAGGAAGAGCCACTAAAAAGTTGGAGGCAATAAATTTTATTCCCATATTATTATTTATGAAGAAATATAAACTATCTCAAAAATTGTAGAAGAAAATATAGAAAAGAGGTGGCAAAGATGCATTAAATAACAAAATACCAAATATTAAACTAATATCAAAATAAGATCAAAATCAAAATCAATACTCTGAAACCCGCCAAATAAGGTATATATATAGAGGGATCAGATATAACAATCTTACTTTTAAATTGGACAATATAAAAAGATTAATTTCAATTGACATAATTTAAAAATCGTTCACCACATATTACATTACAAAATATATTTACCTTAAATTCAGAGTGAGGTAGTTTAACAAGTGTTGCATAATGTAGAAAGTTAGATGTGATAGGTAATTTAGAATTGGGGAGTATAACTATAATTTACCACCACTACCTTCCAAGGCTCTAATTGATCACGCAATTATCACTATAAGAG
This sequence comes from Portulaca oleracea, assembly GCA_029582165.1. Lineage (NCBI taxonomy): Eukaryota > Viridiplantae > Streptophyta > Magnoliopsida > Caryophyllales > Portulacaceae > Portulaca > Portulaca oleracea. The sequence continues at coordinate 13,170,417 of CM055869.1, read as the reverse complement.
TGGGGGCATGGATGCTGTATCCTAGATTGGCCCATGGATGGGGCAACAGAAACCCAAAATCTTCCATTAGATTGCAGCCCAACCGATAATAGCAAGTGTTCTAGAGGCCCAAATCTTGAAGGAAAGGCCCAAATACTGAATGGCCCAGTCTAAATTGTTCCACGGAATTTCAATGTTTGCCTTCGTGGGCTCTGCTCTGGTTAGTGGTGGCCCAATTACTTTGTATTTTTTGTATTGGCTGAGCAAAAATATAAATTGCACCAGCCGGGAATCGAACCCGAGTCTGTACCGTGGCAGGGTACTATTCTACCACTAGACCACTGGTGCTTGTTAGTGAAACATTTTACAAAAATAAATAATTTATTAAAAACGAGTGACATAATACACCTTGTCATATGCTACTACATGCATATACCCGTGGTACCACGGGCAACAGAATATTGTGTAGTTCATAAGTTTAGGTGCATAGAAAATAGAGTAGAGGAGTCTCCATTAATTAATAAGGAAACCAAAATATCAACTAACAAGGAAGTAGACTATCAGAAAAAGTTGGAAATTACGTCAAAATTTGATGCTATACATGTTGAAAATCCCAAGTAGCAAGTGGGCTGGTCTTACCAAAGCACAACATTACGATCAAAGAGATAAAAATATAAATTTAAAAAAAAAACGATAACACAAATTACAACACTGGCAAAGATTCAGTTGCATATTTAACATCGGCATAAAGATGAAATGGGCATTATAGAAGGACTTCTTCAATCTTTTGAAAATAGAAAATTTTGATATTGTATAAATGATCAAAAGAACAAAAGCATAGCGAGCATCCTAGATAAACTATACACATCCAAGGCACAAACTATCTGCAAAACCGGATAGTGTTAAAGAACGAACAATTAAGTTCACATTGTTCCAGAAATAGTCTTGATGTAGTTGTCTTCCAAGCACAGGAAACTTCCTCACAAGATCTTGCTTTCTTTATCTCCAAATATTCTAGAAAGGTTTTATCATTATTATATTCTTTAAATTTACTTCCTCCAAAGAAGCATCCTATTTTTATCGGAGAAAAGTTGAAATATGCGCCCCTAGCAGCTGAAATGATGACTGACAAAAAACAACACTGAAACATTTGAAATTTAATGGGTAAAACACTTAAGTAGAGCTTAGGCATTTGTAGTTTTTAACCAACATACCTCGACCTCCAAGTAATGCTAGGGATGACAATGGGGCGGATCAGGGATGGGGAATGTTATCTCCGTCCTCATCACAGCTCCCAAAACTCATCCCCATCCCCGTCCCCATCCCCGCTTCGGGGAATGATTCTTGCCCCATCCCCATCCCCATCCCCGCGTATTCCCCATCCCCAACGGGGATCCGACGAGGATTTTTTAAAACTATCGTAAATTTAGCTAAATTTTAATCGGATCCGGTTTTTAATAGAACCCGGTTTTAACATGTTCAAAATACAACGTATTTAACTTGCTCAAGTAATAATACATCAAAATCAAACAATAATACATCAACAAGTGAGAATAAATTGGAAAATTACTACTTTGTCCTTCCTATTAATATATATATTAAATTAGAATAAAGGTTATTTGGTAATTTTAGCATTTTCGGGGATGGGGATTCGGGGATGGGGACGGGGAATTCACCTCGGCGGGGAAAATGGGGACGGGGATGGGGAAAATTTTGTCCCCATCCCCGCCCCGTCCCCGAGCGGATTTTGGAAAATCGTCCCCGTCCCCGTCCCCATCCCCAATGGGGGCGGTGATTTTTCCCCAAAGCGGGGCGGGGCCCCGACGGGTTCGGGGATTCCCCGCCCCATTGACATCCCTAAGTAATGCACACACTATATGCATGAACGGTTAGGTTTTTTAGGGCGTGGTTAGCAGACAAACAATAAATAGGGCGAAAAATAAATAAAGATTCGACACAAGGAATTAACGTGGAAAAACCCAAACCGGGAAAAAAAACTACGAACGATGCACTATCAGAGGATACAACGGTGTTTCAGAGATTCTCAGACCTCCACAATCTCTCACATCCTTTCTAGAGTTACAACCTGAGAACTCAACACTCACAGTTGAGCCTCACACAACTCCCTCAGGAACACAGAGATTACAGGTCAATCTCTTGTGGTATAAGATGAAACACTCTCAATTGCTATATCAATAAACCTAACACCTAGGTCCTATTTATAGTCAAGACTACAACATAATATTGTGGTTAATAATAATATTAACTTTCCAAAAACATATGTTTCCTAATAATTTGATACTATATTCCAAAGTAATATTATATTTCCATGTGATTGCTCCATCACAATTTGGTAACAAATATAATATTTTTTCACTTTATATAATATCTTTCCTTAGTGAACACAATCTTGGAAGATCTTCAATATTATATGAAACTTGCCCACCAAGCATGATTTTGGCTTTCCAAAATTCATCCCACCAAAATAATAATTTGGGCTCTACTACAATTAACCCAACAATCTCCCACTTGGAGACCAAATTGTAGCCTTCCTCGTTCATCACCACCACCACTCGAATCCTCTAGTGCACCCATCTCGATCTTGTTTAGCAAAGATCAATAGAGGTCCCAGTTGATCTCCCATCAACAACTTAGGGGAATTTTGGATTGGAATTTTACCTCGTGTTGAACTTGTCGAATTCCCGTGCAGGTTAGATGCGCTCCTTGGCTGACCATCCGGTCCCGTAGCCTCGATCGGAAACCTTCTCGTTTCTAGTACCCTTCTCTCATCAGAGAAGCTAACACGTCTTCGACGAGCATGAACCGGCATGTTAGAGTTATTAATGACAGAATATAGCTTCCCCTCTTTCCTGCCATTTGCAATTATCAGAGATCCTTTCGTTACCCTCCAATGACCATCTTCGAATCTCGTCGTGAACCCCTCCTCATCTAGTTGACTCACAGATACAAGGTTCTTGGTCAGACCCGGGACATACCGAACATTCTTTAACCTCCAAGTTCCACCCTTAGAAGTTTTATTGTTCACATCACCTCTTCCTAGCACCTTTAGGTTGTGACCGTTTGCAAGCCTAACCCTGCCAAACCTCCCACTCACAAAATTGCTAAAGGCCTCCCTGCTAGACGAAGAGTGAAAGGAAGCACCTAAATCTATCACCCAATTCCTTTCTGACTTGTCAACACTAACAGTTAGGACATCACCCATATCCTCAGCAGAATATACAGAGTCATGGTCATTATGATTGCTCTTCATGGGTTTGGGACAATCCCTACGAAAATGACCTCTATCACTACAGTTCCAACACAACACTTGCTCCATGTTTCGACCTCTAGATTTTAATCGATCCCGACCCGAGCTCCCACTATTCCTCCTACCCCTGACAGTCAAAGTGTTCCCCGAAGACTCAGACACATCGGAATTTTTCCTACGAATACTTTCATTCAGGACAAAGTCTCTAATTTCCCCAAGCTTCAGTTTCTCACCCTTCTTAGTAGAAGAAGTTACAGAAGTCACAAAATTTTCCCAAGACTTAGGTAGGGTAGCCAATAGTATATTAGCATTCATCTCATCGTCGAAATTAAATCCCATAGAGGTTAACTTTGATAGTATTATATTCAACTCATTCATACTATCATGCATATCACCAGACTCTTGCATCTTAAATTCAAACAAACGACGTAACACATATACCTTGTTCACCGCCGAAGGTTTCTCATATGTGTTTTGCAAGGTCTCAAGCAGGTCTTTCATCGTTTTCTGATCTTTGACGTTGAAAGCCACGTTCCGAGCTAGCGTTTTCTGGTCTTTCATCACCGCCGAAGGTTTCTGATCGTTTTCTGGTCTTTCTCATATGTGTTTTGCAAGCTCTTCCCAATCCTTCTGTTCCATCTCTTTTGGCTTATCACCCATCGCAAGATGCAACCTTTGCTGGCGGAGCACATCCTCAACGCGCATCCTCCACCATACGTAGTCTTTCCCATCGAATTCCGGAATCTTCACAATTGTGCCCGCCATTGCTTCTCAGTCTGCAGATCAACCACGCTCCAACCAAAGCTCTGATACCAGTTGTTAGGATTCTTAGGGCGTGGTTAGCAGACAAACAATAAATAGGGTGAAAAATAAATAAAGATTTGACACAAGGAATTAACGTGGAAAAACCCAAACCGGGAAAAAAACCACGAACGATGCACTATCAGAGGATTACAACGGTGTTTCAGAGATTCTCAGACCTCAACAATATCTCACAACCTTCCTAGAGTTACAACCTGAGAACTCAACACTCACAGTTGAGCCTCACACAACTCCCTCAGGAACACAGAGATTACAGGTTAATCTCTTGTGGTATAAGATAAAACACTCTCAATTGCTATATCAATAAACCTAACACCTAGGTCCTATTTATAGTCAAGACTACAACATAATATTGTGGTTAATAATAATATTAACTTTCAAAAAACACGTGTTTCCTAATATTTTGATACTATATTCCAAAGTAATATTATATTTCCATGTGATTGCTCCATCACAATTTGGTAACAAATATAATATTTTTCCACTTTATATAATATCTTTCCTTAGTGAATACAATCTTGGAAGATCTTCAATATTATATGAAACTTGCCCACCAAGCATGATTTTGGTTTTCCAAAATTTATCCTACCAAAATAATAATTTGGGCTCCACACAATTAACCCAACATGAACTCCCTGCAGCATGATCAACAGCTTTGTGAGATGAGTTCTACAAAAATACATGAAGACATGAGACAGGATGGCATAAGGAGTAAGGACCAGAATTTAGATTGTTATACTTACTCTTCTGGCAACCAATAGCTCCGTCATTGAAAAATTCATTGTCTTCACCATGGGCATATATAGTAGCAGTGCAACAACACATCTAACACTTCCAACCTAAAGTCACTTAAAGCATGAGATCTCTCAACAGATGTATATTTATTATATTATTCATCACATTAAGGCCTTGTTCTTATATGCGGTATTTTGTGGTATGATGCGATATGATGTGGTGAAATTGTGGCGGGTTGTGGTGTAATTGTGGCGGGTTATAGGTATATTGTGGTGGGTTTTTTGTATATATATATATATATATATAGATATTGTATTGTTAATTGTGAAAAGGTAATTTGTGGTGGGTTGTGATGAATTGTGGTAGAATGGTATTTTGTGGCGGGTTGTGGCAAACTGTGGTGGGTTGTGGCAAACTGCGGTTGGTTGTGGCACCGCCGTTTGCCAACCGCAGAAAAGAACAGGGCCTAAATTGTAAGATGTAAGAATTACAAAAGTGTCAAGGACAAAAGCCTCAAAAACAACTTCATGGCCTTTCTTTAACCATTTCTCTTTCACTTGCCATTCATGCTTCCCTTCCTCTCACTTTCACAGAGGAGGAAGGGAGAAGGGTCAGGGGGGAGGCTAGAATAATCTCATCATCAAGCATCAAATTTTCCGATTCAATAACCTCAAAAAAATAAAAACTCTGGTTATGGACGATAATTTTTTTCCAAAGTCAAAGTTCAGTGCATTATTGTCAAATATCCCAAAAATTCAGTATATTAGCATCCAAAAAAAACTAAAATAAAATAAAAGTGCTAAGTGCCCCCCTAAGTGTCACAACAATTCCATAAAGTGACCCATTAGCTATCTAAGGATCCATGTGACAACATCCTTAATAAACAAATAAAATGTCTTTCATCTTCCTATGCGAGACTTTTATTTCTCCTTGTATCATTAACTAGTTTTTGACGTCTTTCTGTGTTATGGACGATAATTTTTTAGTTAATTTAGGATAATTTTTATAGGAGTATTGAAGAGGCTCGGGTATCTTATCTTGAACTGTGTGGGGTCGGTTCATTTTTGGTTCACTTATGGTCATCGGCTCACTTCAAGTCGCTCTCTCCTTTCCTCGAATCTAACCCGGTTTCAATATCCATTTCATGGTGGATGCGGGTCCTTAGAGGGTCGTTATGGTCATCAAAGGGAGCGATGTTCTCTTCTACAAAGACCCTAAATCATGGGATGGTATCTTGGGTCTTTATCATACCATTCTCGAGCCTTCTAAGGGGCTCCGAGACTATTGGTATGAATAACGAGGAAGAATCAACCTCATAGGCTAGAAAAGGGTATGTAGTCACTCTTTCTATCATAACTTGGTCAATACACCTTCTATGAACTTCACATTTTGGGAGCTTAAAGTAGATACCAAGAGCTTTCCATCGATATATTATCCGTCTAAAACGGAGTCCGGATGAAGAAGTTATGCGAGTTTGAAACGTGATAGAGCCGTCGCACCCGGTATGCTTTTGTAGCGGGCGCTACGCTTGAAGAGGAGGAAATGGGATAGTGACCCGAAGGGCGTGCCACCTGCGAAGGCAAGGGTGGCACCCGCGAAAAATCCACAGAAGAAAAGTTCAAAAGAAGCTGGTCAGGGTGGTCGCGCCCCGTGGTCCAATGCGATTTTAGAATCACCTCTTTCGCTCCCCAGTTTCGTCGCACCCGCGATAATTGTCGTCGCACCTGGGACAGTTGCCGCCGCACCCGCGACGACACTGTTATTATGCGTTTTCGGCTAAAACGGTTGCGTTTTAGTGGATTTAATTACCTTGTATAAATAGGTTTTTCTCATAATTTAATGGACATTTTTTGTTGATTAAGTCATTAATGAAAAGCAAGGGTTTTCTCCCTAATATCTCTCAAATCTTGTTCTTGCCTTATCATCTACTCATCGGGGTGTTGTTAGCAAGTCAATTTCTTAATGGATTAGTGGTGCTTAACTTTATCTAATCTTGATGGGATTGTCGGTTCTTGACATTGGAGCCCTCCATTGTCAAGTCCATATCAAGGGTTCAAGGTTCCTCCTAGTTTCCTGATTCAATTTCTTCATCTTCTTCAACTCAGGCCCATCCATTCCCACCATGTCACGCTCTAAGTTTGTGTAACTTTAGAATTAATATTTTCGTGAAAAAATTGTACTATCATAATATGATGTATTTTCTTAATGTAAATATTTCTTTGATATTAATATAATTGTAAATATAAGAATCTACGTATATAGCATGTGACGTTCTTATCTTAGCTTATAATGATCAATATGAGGAAAAAACTAAAACGAATTTCAGTTATGTAAATTAAGAGTCAAGTCTAAAAGACTAAACTTATATTTTCAAAATAAAAATATATCAAAGTTCTAATATTTATTTATCTATCATTATGTTCCATAGAACAATAATATATGTTTCTTTATGGGAGTTTCACATTTAACATCTATTAAATTTTACTCTAATGTATTCCTTTTATTGGCAGTGCTGTTATATTTGATTAATAAATTCGATGGACAAAAGACTAACCAATGAATATCATCTATATATTATAATAAAACAAAACAAACTCATCCACCAATCGACACGTGGCGCCTCTATAAAAAAAATCCCTTAATTTATTAAAAAAGAAAAAAAAATCATTTATTACACATTATTATACTTCTCACATCATTATTATGACGGTTATAATCACTCCTCCTAATTATATATCATTATTCTAATGATTATAAAACTTTTGAGATATTTTATTAAAAAAAGAAAAAGAAAGTGTTGATATGTTGTATGTCCTTTCAAGTCCATAAAGATACCTAATAGTTGAATTATAAATATTTAATTTTCTCTTCATTAAATTATTCAAATAATATTATATGTTATACTTAATTGTTTTTTGTGCCATTTTTTCCAATTTGGTCAAATATCAAAAGTGAAATATTTTCAATAAGCATTTAGCAAAATAAAATAATGAAAATTTGATAAATTTAGCATCGGTCTTTAAACCCGACATTGAAAAAATGTAGAAAATAAATACTTACAATTAAATAAAAAAACAATAAATAAGACAGAATAACCCGTGAATTGCACGGGGATAAAGACTAGTTTATATATATAAAAAAACTAATGAATATGGTTTTAATTGTGTATTAATATTTGTAACCTATATGTATGATTTTTTTTTCCTTTTTAAGTTGATATTACATTAAATAGATAACCATCCATTTAAAAAGCTTCATTCTTCATCTTCATTGTATGTACTCATCATTATTCTCCTAACTCACACTAAGGTTCAAATCTTGGTGGAAATAAAATATTTTTCATTTTAATTGAAAAACTATTAATGTGAACTCATATAAATGTCATCCATTTAAAAATACATTTGTACATGTGACAAATTAAACACACCTCACCCTTCTTCATCGTCATTCAATCCCTGTGGTTTCATTCTTCGATTCACCCATCCTAGAAATTAAAAGCTTCATTCTTCATCTTCATCATATGTACTCATCATTATTCTCACTCAAATTTCCAACCCTTCCTCAACTTCGTTCAATATCTAATGTTTCCATTTTTCGATTCATCCATCCTAGAAATTGAAAGCTCCATTGTTCATCATCATCGTTTGTGTTCATCCTCATTATTTGTCGAATTTGAGAATTGAAGAAAGGGTATTTCGATTTCGATAGAATTTGCATAGCCCCTTTTCGTTCCAATAAGGGTTTATCATTGGTAAGTACGGACTTTTTACATCCTTTTATATGGGTAATTCTGTGTTTTTACACGACAATGAGAACATAAGGAGAGGCGATCACCATCTTAATTTCTATAGGGGTAATTTTATTTTCCACCGAAAAAGGAATAAAATAATTATGAGTTTAAAGTTAAAGTATGTTAAACCTTATTTGTGAAACTTGGTGGGTAAAATCTTACTTTTTCAAAAATCAAGGGATAAAACCTAATTACTTTTTCAAAAATTCAAGGGATAAATCATTATAAAGGTAATGTTTCATTACTTTAAGAATTAAGGTCCTATTCTTTGGTTAGATTTAACCAACCTATCCAAACATATCCTAACTTATCCAAATCTTACACAATTCTCCAAAAAAACATCCACTCTAAAAACACAATTCTCCAAAAAAGTATCGTAACTTATCCTAATTTATCCTAACTTATTCATCTAAACCTGAAAATAACTCAACCAAAGAATATACCCTAAATATGACTTATAAACTATCTAAATATAATTATTTATTGGATTATTGGACGATAATACACTGGACTTTAGGGGTATTGGACAATAATGCACTGAACTTTGTTTTTGAGCTCTAATACACTGAACTTTGAGGGTATTGAACAATACAACAACAACAACAACAACCTCCCATGTGACACGTTTGAGCGCGGTATGGGGGACCCTAATGTAGGCAGCCTTACCCCCATGAACAAAAGTTTATGGAGAGACTGATTCCGACGGCCGAAGCAAAAACAGGGACGAAGCTTGTTAGGAGAAGAAGACACATACCAAAGAGTTTCCAGTGTTAACGGAAGAGCTAACAGGTACCTGCACACGAAAACAAATACAAGCCAAAAAACGTAAAGCTAGCTCGAGTCACGAATACCTTCCTCACCCTACGACTTTAGACATAGCCCTCCAAGCCCCCCTGTCTAGAGCCATGTCCTCCACTAAACCTAATTGTCTTAGATCTTCTCTTAGCACCTCTCTCATAGACTTTTTAGGTCTCCCACGCCCACGATGGCCCTGAAGTATTTCAATCCCTTCTCACCTCCGTACTGGGGCATCCACACTTCTCATACGGACATGCCCAAACCATCTCAGTCTAGTCTCTCGCAATTTATCCTCAAGGGGTGCTACCTCTAGTTTGGATCGACAAACATCATTCTTAATCCTATCCAGCCTGGTGTACCCACAAATCCACCGAACCATCCGCATCTCCGCAACATTTAGCCTTTGACAATGCATCTTCTTGACTGCCCAACACTCAGCGCCATACAAAATTGCTGGCCTAACGACCGTACGATACACCTGCCCTTTAAGTTTAAGTGGGATTTTCTTGTCAAAAAGGACACCTGACGCTGATTTCCATTTCTGCCAACCAATTTTGATTCGATGTGTAACATCATCATTGACTTCCCCGTCATTCCTTATGATAGAACCTAAATACTTAAACTTTTCAACCCTAGGTATGGGCACCCCTCCTATGGTTACTTCTTGTGAGTGAGTGTCAGTGTCCCGTCCACTAAAACGACAACTCATGTACTCTGTCTTGGACCTACTCAATCTAAAACCCTTTGACTCCAACGTGTCTCTCCAACGTTCCACCTTGTCATTTAAAATGTCCCTCGACTCGTCTATGAGCACAATATCATTCGCGAAAAGCATGCACCAAGGTAGGTTATCCTGAATGTCTTTAGTCAACTCGTCCATAACTAAGGTAAAAAGAAACGGACTCAAAGCTGAACCCTGATGCACCCCAATATCACAGGAGAAATCACTCGTGGTACCCACTGATGTACGGATGCAAGATTTAACATTACCATACATGTCTTTAATGGCTCGAATATAAGGGTATTGAACAATAATGCTATCCTTGCGTTGAATGGTTGGACCTGTAGAGGTTTTGCTTTGTCTGTTGGTTGGGCTAAATTATGCAAGAAACTTGGGTCTGATCCTCTTTCTAGGAGGGGCTCCGAAAAGTGGGTGTGGGTTCCTAAAGATAAGCAGGTTGGTGTGAAGGTTGTTGATGGTGATTGTGTGATTTCTTCTGCTTCCGATGGGACAGTTACCATTATTGATCCTCTTCCGACGAATGCCCCTAAGATTGTTAAATCTCCTTATAAAGATGCCCTCTTGAGGGGTCTGAATGGTGATGATTACGGTGGTACTCCTATGGTGGTTTTTTTCTGATAATGAGCGCACTGTTAGCGAACCCATTAACAATGCAGTTGAGGAGGTGGTTTGTTCTTTTCCTCTTGATGTGGAGGACTCCTGTCCTAAAGCTTTCAAAGTCAAGCGCCGACAAAAGAAGAATGTGAACTTATTGTGGGACTCTAAGTGGAGGTTGGTTAGTCGTGTTTCGAGTAGGGTCCGGTCTAAGTCAGCTAAGTCTGAGAAGCATGTCAGAAGGAAGGATAAAACTGCGAGCTTGCAAATTGAATCATCAGAGCGTTCTCAGGCTCATCTAGCGGACATGGCGCGCAGAGTAGCTAAGTTTGGCTGTGGTTCAGGCTTCATTCGTGGGGATTCTGTTACTGTTGAGAAGCGGATTTTGGAGAAATGGAGAAGATAACGAAAATGTTAATTTTGTATTTTATTTGTGTTGTTTGTCTTTGGTTTGACCGTGTGGCTTCTTGTTGGTTGTTGTTGTCCTGCATTTGTCTTTCATCTGCGTTTCGCGATCTTTATTCTTTGTCTCTTTAAATTTTTGGTTTTCAATAATAATAAAATATATATATAATTATTAGAAAAATATAATTAAAAATTACAAAAATAAGAACTATCAATAATTCAATATGATTATTTACCATCTTATTTAAAGACATGTATTATTGTCCTTTAAAATATATTATTTCTTTAAAAAAATATTTAATAAACATGTTAATTGAGAGAGAAACAAACATGAAAACCACTTCATTCGGACCACATCACACATATTTTATTGTTGGCGGATTTATCAGTACTTTCGAGTAACAACAGATAAATGGTTGGAGTTGGGACTCGGGAGGGCCATAAGATAGCGTCGTACCGATGGTGAAAACTCAGTAGTCCGAAATAAGTTAAACGCTTCAAATAGTCCGAAATAAGATAAAACATTTGCGTTTCAACGCTCAACAATTTGCTTCTTGTATCATTTTAGTCCATAGACATTAGACAACACCCAACTCCCCTTGCTTCCATCCACCATTGCATGTACTGTCATCTTTGTTCTCATATCACTGGTGGGTGTTCACTATCCTTCAAATTCGCCAAGTTCTGCATCTGGGTTTTCATTATTTCGTCCATCCATGGCTTGTTCGATGCTGAATGGAGCAGATAAGCTCGCCCTTATCCGGGCAATCCCCCCAAAAGGATTGGGTTTTTCTGGGTCCGATTTGAATGGTCGACACCGAATTCCCCAGTTGAATTTGTCGTCAAGTCCTCGTAGAAATCTGAAGCTGAAATCCCTAGTTCCCAAATGCAGCGTGTCAGCATCCAGGCCAGCTTCACAACCTAGGTTTATCCAGCACAAGAAGGAGGCATTTTGGTTCTACAGGTTCTTGTCCATTGTGTATGACCACATCATAAACCCTGGGCATTGGACTGAGGATATGAGGGAGGATGCTTTGGAGCCTGCTGATTTGAACAGCAGGGATTTGGTGGTGGTGGATGTGGGAGGTGGAACTGGATTCACCACTTTGGGGATTGTTCAGCATGTGGATGCCAAGAATGTTACAATTCTTGATCAGTCTCCTCATCAGCTTGCTAAGGCCAAGGAGAAGGAGCCTTTGAAGGAGTGTAGGATTATTGAGGGTGATGCTGAGGATCTCCCTTTTCCTACTGATTATGCTGATAGATATGTCTCTGCTGGCAGGTATTTTGTCTATCTGTGTTTTCATGAGTTGAAATGTGTGTTTTATGGGTGGTAAATGTTGTGATTGGAGGCATTAATTGGTTAATTTGTGGAATGCATGTGTATCCCAACTTAGATTTGTGTCCAGTTTAGAGTCCTATGCTGTTGTTTTGATGGTTTGTTTGTCGTAAAGATTGAAGTATTGGACAATTACAATGCAAGAAGGTGTTGCTTTGCTATGCCTCACAGATAGTGCACAGCATTTATACTGAGATTCTCCAAGTAAAGTGCCAATTGTTGCTCTCTGAGTTGCTGCTGTGGTTTGATTAGCTTGTCTTTGGAACAATGAACTGGTAGTAAGTATTAATCTTGAAATGGTGATGCTTTCTGACAAGGTATCTGTATTGGTGAAAAGGGTTCATTGTTGTATTTCAAACAATGAAGTTCCTATTCTGTATGGTATGCTTGCAGCTTTGAAGCACCGGCATTGCTGTTTTTCAAAGAAAAAAAAGGGGGGGGGGGGGGGGGGGAATGTATATATATGGTTTTGTTCTAGAATGAACTCTCAAGTGTCATTACACATGTTAGAATGTCCCATATTCAATTGAAGTGCTTAAGGTAAATGATGAGCAAAGTCAAGTCTGCTGTTTAGTTATTTGTGAATAATGAACACCCAAATCCCCTTCCTGTGCTAGATTTTTGCGCTTGACCTTTATAGAAGAGGTGGGCATGGTGAAGTTGTTATTAGGTACTCCTTGGTCTACCTAGCAGGGCAGTATGTATCACATTTTATTCAGATATATAAAGGAAAAATAGTAGGTGGGGGTTAGAAATAAACAACAACAACAATCCCCCCGGAGAAAAACATTTAAGTGTGGTTTGGGGATCTAGATGTAGGCAGCCTTATGGCTTTGCCCCAATGAATGGAAGTTTATGGAGAGATGGGTTTAGGATTAAAGAAAAGTAAAAGAAAAACAAAACTTATAGTTGTTGGGACTACCTAGTAATTTACCGGGTGGGGTGAGGGGACTCTATTCTAACTTCTAAACATGAGTTGATCTCTAGCTGTCTTGGTTTGTTTGTAGTATCGAGTACTGGCCTGATCCACAGCGAGGCATCAAGGAGGCATACAGGGTGCTGAAGGAAGGAGGGAAAGCTTGTTTGATCGGTCCCGTGTATCCAACATTCTGGCTTTCTCGTTTCTTTGCAGATGTTTGGATGCTCTTCCCAAAAGAAGAAGAGTACATTGAGTGGTTTCAGAAGGCAGGGTTTACGGATGTTCAGCTAAAAAGGATCGGCCCAAAGTGGTACCGTGGGGTGCGTCGTCATGGCCTCATCATGGGCTGCTCTGTGACAGGTGTCAAACCTGCACCTGGGGATTCTCCCTTGCAGGTAACTGAGTTTTCTGTTTCGCTTATTGATTCTCTTTTTATCAACTTAAGTGAGCTTCGGATATCATATTGGTGCTGAATGTTTGTGTATATTGGTCAAAGTGAATTGTGTGCTTACTGGTTGCGAGTGACCATTTTCTTCACACTGTGTGGTGTGAGGAAACAACTCAGACTCCTTATTCATCATCACATCAACTTAGATTGTGGCATCATGTGTAAACAATCTAGCTATGATCATTCCAGTACCTTCATATTTTCTGAATGGCATCCCGAAGCTTAAACTCATGTTTAGATATGGCTTGCTTCTTGCATTGCTTAGTTCTGTGTCTGTTTCGCTTCGGGGGCATATGTCTAGTTGACTTTAAACTGAAGACATATAGTTGTTTTGTTCTTATCCACACTCCAAAGTTATACCAATAAGAAAGTTGTTCCATCTCCATCAAAAGTCAAAATCCTCGATGTAAAACCTATTCTATGTACTACTCCTAGCTACTGGAAGAGAATAGGTTTGTGCCGCAGTTTGCTTTTCTATGTGAAATCTGCTGAAACTATGTGACAATTTCAGTTTTCTGAGAAGTTGATATATGAGATTAGTTTGCTTTGTGTACAAGAAATCAACCCGTGTAGCCTAACTTTGGCAAATTTTCAGTACCTAAATTCTTACTGGAAACTTGTGAAATGCAGCTTGGTCCAAAGGCTGAGGATGTATCAAAACCGGTGAACCCTATAATATTTGCCTATCGGTTCATCCTCGGGGCACTTGCAGGAGCATACTATGTCCTGGTTCCTATTTACATGTGGCTCAAAGATCAAATTGTTCCCAAAGGCCAGCCAATATAAGGCATTATAGCATGGGAGGTGCAAGGTCACAAATGTAGTTTTTTCCCCCCTGGCATGGAGAGTGGGTTATGTTGAGTGTCATGGTTTAGAACAAGTTGAATAATATGTAAACTTTGCTGCTAGTAATCGCGAATGATTTGTCATGTAATCACAGTTCCAGGAATGGTTAATTTTAAGTGCCAAGAACAGTTGTAAAATTTCTTTTCTTTGAACTTAGACTTAGACGTGGATTACCATTGGGCATATCAAGAGCGACAAGAGAATGGTGATTGAGTTGAGCCAATGCATCATCCCATTAAAAGTCTTTTCTTTGAGCACGAGATTCACATGCTTTTGATGAGTTTTACGGCTTTACGTTGTTTTGATCTATGTTATGGCTTATGAATCATGAAGGATTGAAGGTGAAATTAATCTGTGAACCTACGTTAATAATAACAAAATCATATAAATCAGACACTGTATATGGACAAATCAGACACTGTATATGTATAAATCAGACACTGTATAAATCATACCTAGATAAATTTTAGCCGTTTACTCTAAATTAATCACAACACAAATTATATTTAAGGTTACTTTCTTTATGTTAATAATTGCTAAAAAGCCCAACCTTAAAAACTACAAAAAAGTAAAGAAAAATATGACCCAAATCACCTTGCCCTACAGTACCAAATAGAAGACATGAAACAATTAGTTTAGAAATTATTTTTCAGAGAATTCGAATTTATGCTGCCTTGTTCTTTGGATTGGTAACTCTTTTCAATCCAATCCAATCCAAATCTTACATAATTCCCCAAGAAAACATGCTCTCTAAAAACACAACTCCACAAAAAAGCATCATAACTTATCCAATCCAATTCAATCTAATCCATCCAAACCTCATTTTATCTAATCCAAAGAACATGGCTCTTGGGTTTGTGAAAGATTTTACCATTTTACCTTGTTTCGTAGCTAGAAACTGAGAATGAATTTGAAGCAAAATAGTTTTCCATCTTTATTGTGTGAAAGATTTTACTAGGCCCAACCTCGGTAAAATAGATTTTCCCAATCCAATCACCCATACTCCCTCGCAGCCCAATACCTGTTCTCTTTGACTTTACTAGGCCCAACCTCGGTAAAATAGTACGGTGCTATTTAGGAATGCTCGTCAGTCGTCACATATAATGTCAATTTCGTCATCTTTGATTTGCAATTCTTGAATGTAGAAAGAAAAAAATCAGAGAAAGAGAAACTAATGAAAAATTTGTTATTTCAAAGATTGTAATTGAATGAATATAAAAACAAATCCTTCATTCCTTTATATAGGATTGAAGGAGTGAAAACAAAATGAAAATGATAAATATCTTGGGGCAAGTATTACCACCGTATAAAATATATATATATATTTGTAAATTAAATTGAAAAAAAATTAAATGATTGACTTCTATAACTATGATAATACATATAAATCGTATAAAATCACACTTTTATCTATATTTTTTAAAATTTACAAAAAGACATCTAAAATATGCATAATGGATGAGGTTCATTCGTTAGGGTGTCAATTTTAATTATTGGTGTAGCCAACACATTCTAAGCTTCTTATAACTGATATAATTAATAGTAATTGTAAAAAAAATTGGAATAAAAATGATAATAAATATTAATTTTATAAAAATTGGAATAAATATTAAAGAGTGTCTTGTCCCATATCATCACTCAAAACAAAATGTGCTAAGCTATGACTAATTAACCTAACAACCTTGTCCAGCTCAGCAAGAATCTAACTAACAAAATAACTAACTTTGAACCTCCCTTCCAATATCCCTCCTTAAGCTTGGATGAGGAAACATTCCAAGCATGTCCAAATGAATCCAATGTTTGTTAGAAGGTAAAATTTTAGTGAGAGCATCTGCCAATTGGTGTTGTGCAGAAAGATAACTAAGTTGTAATAAGCCTTCCATTGCTTTCTCTCTAGTGAAATGATAATCCACTTCTATGTGTTTACTCCTTTCATAGAAGACATGATTCTTTGCACTATGCAAGGCAGACTGATTATCACAAGATAGGGTAACATGTTTGCTGATGTGAACACCCAACTCCTTCAAAAGACAAACTAGCCAAGTCACTTCTGCTCCTACTTTAGCCATTGCTCTATATTTAGCTTCTGCTGAAGATCCAGCAACAATAGATTGCTTTTTAGATTTTCAACTGATAGGAGAATTATCAAGAAGAACTACATATCTAGTGACTGATCTTTTGCTAATAGGGCATGCTGCCCAATTAGAGTATGAGAAAGCTGTCAATTGAAGATTATCAGTGCCTTTGAGAAGAATTCCTTGCCAAGGTGTGCCATAAATGTATCTTATGAGATGATCTAAAGCAACCATATGAGATGTTGTAGGAGATTACATAAACTGACTTAATGTCTGAACTGCAAAGGAAATGTCAGGACGAGTGTTAGACAAAAAAATTAATTAGTTTACCAATGAAGGTTCTATAAATACTAGGATCCTTTAAAAGAACCCCAGAATCAGAAGATTATGTCCTGTTCAAAGGTAATGGAGTAGAAGTAGGTTTAGAATGTAAATGTCCTGATTCTTTGAGTAATTCTTGAGTGAATTTACGATGAGTAAGACTTATTCCTTGAGGAAGATGAGACACTTCAAGCCCCAGAAAATAATTCAATAATCCAAGGTCTTTAATTCCAAAAGAATTGTTGAGCTGTTGTTTGAGTCTATCAATTTCAGCAGTACAAGACCCTATAAGAAAAATATCATCAATATAGGCAGCAGCTATTGTTAAATCAGTAGAAGATTGTTTGGTAAAAGACCGTAATCATATTTAGACTGCTTATATCCTTGATCTTTTAAGAAGTCAGCCAATTTCGAATGCCTCTACCTTGATGCTTGCTTCAATTCATATAAGGATTTTTATAATCTACAGACTTTATTATGAAGATTTGGAATTCCTTCTGGCATCTTCATATATACTTCCTCATGCAAATCTCCATATAGAAAGACATTGTTGACATCAAGTTGGAAAAGAGACCATTTCCTAGCAACAACCATAGCAATGATAGTCCTACTAGTAGTCATTTTCACCACTGTACTAAAAGTCTCAATATAATCAATGCCTTCTCTTTGAGTGTTTCCTCTAATAACAAGTCTGACTTTATATCTTTGAAGAGAACCATCTGCTTTAAACTTAACTTTGTAAACCCACTTAGACCTAATAACCTATTTTCCAAGAGGAAGATCAACTTCTATCCAAGTATTGTTCTGTAGAAGAGCATCAATTTCTTTCTTCATGGCACATACCCATTCAGGATGTACTGCTGCTTGTTTATAACTTGCCGGTTCTTGAGGAAATTGACCAGGAAGCTCCAACCCGGGGTGTATGATCCGGGAGGATCGTGTTAATATCAGACCTTTTTCTACTATGGATCAACCCGGGAATTTACAAGGTCTCAATTTTGTTGGTCTCGGAAGTTAAGAAGAAAAGTGGTGGCTCCGGCTAATTTTCAGTCTCACAAGCTCAGAAAGTCCCCACGTGGAGGAAAGGAATAAGAATACAAGAGGGTTGAGTTCAAGCCAAGGGGTATTTCGGTAATTTCACAAGGGTCGAACTCGGGCCTATGAAACATCAAGGAGGAGCGTGGGAGAAACCGGGACCGAAGGGTTCAAACGGAACTAAGAAAAACCGGAGAAGAAAAAAAAAGTGGGCAAAATTGGGTACAAGAAAAAAATGCATACATTCACTCTTTTGATTATAACACCTTCAATATAACTCCGATAACTACCAAATTTGGTGAGCTTATAGTACACATTGACAGCTTTCTATTGATATATTATATGGCCAAATTAAAGTTAAAACAAAGAAGTTATGCGCGTTGGAAGTCGTGACAGTGCGGCGCCAGTGGCGCTTCAGCGCCTTGTGTGTTTTCTCCGCCCCGCTTCTCTCGTTGAGGCGTTGCCTGCGTCTCAACATTTTTTTCAGATCTGATGCGACTTTTCTCCCCCTTTTCTTATATATTTTGTATTCCTCCATTTTAGATCTAGTTTTCAACATTGAGTTTTAGGTTTATCCACTTAAGAACACTTTGTGAGTTTTAGGGTATTTGAAACCCTTGTAATTAAGATTAATCCTTGGTGGATTAATTGGTTAATTTCCTTTTATTCAAGTGGGTTGGTGTGTTTTCTTCCAATTTTTGAGTGGAAATTCTTGGAGCTTCAAGTGTGGGTGCCAGTGGTAAATCTTTGCAACCTTCTTGCGATTCTTAGGCTAATCGGTGAGATTACTCTTTACTTAGTCATATCTCTTTGTTATTATTGTTGTTTTTGTTGTTGATGTATCAAAACCCTATAAATTAGTGGTAGTTTTATGAGTTCTAAATTGGGGTTTTCTCTAACCCTAAGTAGTTAGTGAATCCTTGGCCTCCCATATTTATCCATTCGAAGGACCCCCGTGATTCACGGATCACATAGTACCTTATATCACTAGCTAGACGAATGGTGCATCTGATGGCAACTGTGGGTTCTGAGTGTCCGCGAAGGCAGGTTTTGGTGGTGAGGATTCGTGTGCACTAGCTACCAGAGCAATTCTGAATGAAATCGAGGTGCATATGGCACAATATGGGCTGTGTATGGATACTAGGACAACCAACGGGAAGCAATAAGAAAGATTGGAGGTCATATGAAAGGATCAACTAATCGCAGACATTGGTTAAGACACCATCATATTTGTATTCAACTGCTACCTTGTTGAACTTTGTGATTCCTAACCTCTCAGCTGTTATCAGTGACAATCAACATGTAATCGGTATGCTCTGGTGTTCGAGGACCTGAATGTGCAATCAGTATGCGCATGCAAGCAAGAACCACTACATTCTTGTACACTTACATGATGAATACCTTTTACCACAACTGAATTTAAGATTGGTAAATGTCGGACGCTCCTATGTTACAGGATGGGAGGAGTCGTTTGCTAATCATTTTGCTACATTACATAGTCTTAGGGAATTTCATAAAGGTGTAGTACAAGTTAAATAAACTTATCCCTCTGTCGATCAACCAAGGAGTCTGCAACCATCACTGCGTACTTGCTAGTCGATGGTCGGGATTTCTTATTAGGTACCTCGGGTGGGTTGGGGTCATGTCGCACATATCCCAGTTGGTGGATAATACGATTTGGTAGGTACAACTCTATAAACATCATAAGTGTGAGTACAACCCATGTATAGCATCCTAGGACATTCTCTCGCTGCTATAGGTCTGTATGGACATCATACGACCTATTCCTCAGACAGTCACATGCTCTTGAGGCATTCTAGCGAACACGGCTCCCATCTAACAGACCACATAGACTCACGGGGACCGTCTACAAGATGCCGGGGGGGGGGCAGGTGACCTAAAAAGGATGAAATACTTGTATATCTAAGCTTGGAGCATTGTCAAACAACCTCCAATCTTACCAGTGCCAACCTTACTGGCTGCCCTAATTGCCGAAAAAGGTACGCCAATGTCACTATAGCACATGTGCATCAATATGCTCAGTGTGCCCAAATGCATGAGGACATATTGTATCCTTCGACTTATCGACTAGCAAAGTGTTACCCAAAAGGCTCAAATAGCACGCTCTATCTGGACATGCCTCGGGCGTTGAAACTTACATATCCTCTTCAATTCACTGTCCAATATGCATTCCTTCTCATAAACTTTGGTCGGGACATAGGGGCAACTTCCTATCGATAATGAGACCCTATTTTTGTTGCACATTGCGCAACAAGATTGTCATTTCACTGAATGGAAGGAGAAATGAGTTTGTGTCAGGCTGCCACCACTCCATGAAAGCATCGGTCAATGGATGATTGATGTGATCAAACATGATGTCCTCTACATCCTACAAGCAGCAATGATTGAGCACATCCATGGTGGCAGTAGACATATGAGTAGTGATTTCCTGCAGGTGCCTAAGGGGAGTCTTCCTTGTCAAGCACTCAATCACCTTAGGCAAACGCTCATGACTCTCACATATACGCCGAGCAATATGTCCCCTATAGCTCGGTATAAGAAGAAATGAAGTGGGGCTACCAAGCATCGAGTCAATAATAACCCAGTCAGAGTCAACCCAACTCCTCTTAGCCTTCATGTTACTACTAGGCCCCTCATCATCCCCGCCCGTCGAATCACCCTTGGTACTCTGTGTCCCATACTTACCCGAGGAAAATTTACTGCGACGACCTCTTAGCTGCAAGTAGTCAACTGCACTTACTATCCCCTCAGTGCCCATGTCGCCTGATGTCTCCTCAGTGCCCACGTCTCCCAATGTCTCTTGACTGTTCGAGTGCTTGAGAAAGCTACCGAATTCCGTCGCAAACTCCTCGACCATGAAGCTCCCTGTCACGTTGTCATCCACGTTGTAATACAACATCTCTCGGTACATATGTTGCAACGTGAAACGACAATATGCTGCAGTGGAAGCAGCTACTAAGGCCTCGTGGAATAGGTAGGTATATATACTTTATATACTTTATATAGTTTATGACTTTATGTAACAATAGGTAGAATTTGTACATATAAAATGTTAATAGTTTACCAATGAGATGAACAGGTTCTCAAAGCACTAAATCTTGATTGGAAAATCCAAGCAAAAATAAAATTATAGAAAAATCCAAGGGATAAAAAACAAGTACAATTCCGGAGAGAAACAATCATTTCACTTAAGTATGGGGTATCTATAAATTATTACAACAAACCTCAAATAGGATAATGTAATTTACTCATCACTCAATATTAAACAAGGCCATAATTTATTTGCATTAGAGTGATTTTCTATTAACAATATTAGAGTAATTACACTAAACCCACAAAAGACTATTCTAGAAAAATGAATCTCTTTTTCGAAAACAACTTTTTGGGAGCTAAGGAAAATTGGATTGAAGTGCACTGTATTTTAGAAGTTTGAACTGTGACATGTTGTACTTTAAATTTGTATCACAGTACACCAAAATATAAAATATTGGATTTCAATGTACCACCATCGAGTTGGGTGTAACTTATCAAATGAAATTTTCCTATATTATAGATCTCATTACAATCAAAATTTTCTAAAATACAATGTATTAGGATCCAATTTTCCTATATAATCTAAAAAGCTATTTAGCAAATATCTAATTAGATATTTTGTGAAAAAGGCGAATATGTTCCAATTCCAAAAAGGGCTTTTTGTCTCAAGAAGTTGGTGTACCAAACATGGTAGTTGGGTAGTTTTTCGTTTTCAACCTTTTTATTATGGGGAAAAGAATGCAGGGTAGGTGCCTTGGTGGACACGTGGATCCAAGCAAGTCGAAAGGAGGTTAATAGATTTCCCATTTCCATGTCCATGCATCAAAAGCACGTTGTACCTAATAATCAACCAAGAAAGCCAAGAAAGCCAAGAAAGCCAGCCATGAAGAATAATACTAGTTAACAATCATTTGTCCACATTTGTTCATATTAGGAAATTCACATAAACAGCTTCCTTACTTCAATCTGACGTGGAAGGATTGCCATGCGCAATCAGATGCAGGTCCAACTTCAAAATGTGCACCTGCTTTCTTACATCTTGTTTGTCTTGTATTGTATTTCGTAGCTTTATCAGCTTCCATCTTTTCATTTCAGTGCTGACTGCTGACCCCATTCTTCTGCTCAATCAAGTTAAATATTACCTATGTTTTGTTGGAGTTAGTTGGAATAATTACCTTTGCAAAAAAAAAAAAGTTGGAATAATTACAACTTGGGCGTTTGGTTGAGTTCTCAACTTTTCCAAGTTGAAAAACTTTCCCATGTTTGGTTGAAAAACTTTCCCGGAAAAGTTTTGATGTGGGGCTCATTGTTTCCCTCATAAACTCAGTAAAAAGTTTCCCAAGGGGGCTAGGAAAGTCTTTCCCGAAAAACAACCAAACGCACCATTAAAGGAGTATGTGAATAGGGAAGTTTCCTAGTAAAGTTTATTAACTTTCTCAAGTTGACCAAATTTTCCTATATTTGGTTACAAAATAAAGATGAGAAAGTTTGTAAGTGGGACCCAATATTTTTCCATGGATGGTTGATGGGAAACATTTTTTCATGGGGGTTGTTGAGAAAGTTTTTTTTCTCGTGGAAAAGTAAGCTATTATAGTATATTTTCCCAAAATGCCCTGAAAAATACTTTATAAATTTTATACACAAGGATATTTTGGACATTTTAAATAAACTATCCCACATTTTTAAATGTAAATCAAACATTGTAATATTTTTTTCCCATTAAAAATTTTCTCAAAAAAAAAATTTCTCAGATATAAATTTCTCATAAAATATTTTAATGGGAAAGAACCAAACATACTCTAAAATCAAAGTTTTGGCAAATGGGCGGAACTAGGGGGCGTGTTGAGGCCCAAGGGGTGCCATGG
This sequence comes from Portulaca oleracea, assembly GCA_029582165.1. Classification (NCBI taxonomy): domain Eukaryota; kingdom Viridiplantae; phylum Streptophyta; class Magnoliopsida; order Caryophyllales; family Portulacaceae; genus Portulaca; species Portulaca oleracea. The sequence goes on along the minus strand of CM055869.1, from coordinate 13,147,382 downwards.
CCCCCTTCTATGTTTAAATTACTACTACCTCCGTCCCAAAATGTTTGTCCTTTGACTAAATTTTGACCATTGATTATTCACAAATTATAATGAATTACAATATAAAATTATCGTCATTAGAAAGATAACTTACTAAAAATTACAATGGCGATAATTTTATATTGTAACTCATTATAATCTGTGAGTTATCAACGGTCAAAATATAGTCAATGGACAAACATTTTGAGACGGAAGTAGTAGTCATTATGAATAGTACATAACATGGAAATGAGGTAGCTTAATTATAGGGGTGGTGAAATAAATAGACGGATCGGGTCACAACTTCTCTTGATTTTAAGTGTATAACTAATTTTTCGAATATTATAGTATTACAAAGCATGCAAAATTTAGTCGAATTTTAGGATTACGACCACCGTACAATATTGAATCCAAAATACAACTCTCACTTATAATCATACCGAGCTTTACCCTTAGCAGCTTAGTTGATAAACATTTATGATATTTTCCAAGGTTGTCATGGGTTAAATATGAAAAGTGGACTGTAGAATGTATGTCTTTTTAATGCTTTACGAGTATTAGCATTTATAATTGGAAAATTGCTATATGTAATTTTGGCTACAAATTTTGCTTGATGATTATTTAGTGAGATGTCTTATTATTTCAGAATTACATTTTTCCTTTTCTTCATTTACACAATCACTTTAAACATTTTATGTTGGAATTTTTTTTATAACTCATCTATTTATTAAATTAACATTTATGTTAGTTTTGATTTGTCGCACATGAACACTTTTTACATGTTCAAGGAATTTATTGATATTTAATTTAATTCTCATAAATTTCATTTGTAAAACTTCATTTAAAATATTTAATATAATTAGAAAATTATTTTTGATATCTTTATAAATTGACTTTTGAAATGTGTTATGATTTATAATTTTATATCACATTAGGTGTTTAGTTTGTAACAGTGTTAACATTAAAGATAAATATTATTTTGTTTATCAAAGTACAAAATCCTTCAAGCAAAGGATAAACAATCAAGTTAATTTTTTTTAAAGCTAATGATATATATAACTTCAATATGCCTTATAAATTAAACCTTGTTCTTTATTGGCGTGGGATAAAACTCATACTCCCTCCGTGCTTTTTTATATGTCATTTACGCTTTTTGATATCAATTTTTAATCAATAATTTCACAGAAATTTTTATAATAAAATTATATTATACTATTTAGTAGAATTTTTTTTATGAATCTAATAACATCGCTTTTGTATAATGAATCATTATACAAATTAATATTTTAACGATCAAAATTTTTTGCTTAAAAGTTTGGACGACAGCTAAAAAAGGATAGAAGTAACTTCTCCTTTCCCATTCTTACACAATTTGTCCTACCTTATCCCACCTTTCCTACTTTAAAAAATATATATTTCAATTTCTTAATTTACTCCAGTAAACTTTTCACATATTTTATCATACCTTTCCCACTTACATACTTTTGTCTTTTTCATTTTATCCCAATTTACCCATATATCTTCTTTAATGACAATCATTTAACTTGACCTATTCGTTGGAATAGTAAAATAAAAGTAAAGTTAAAAAAGTTCAGGTAAATACAATAGTGAAGACAATTACATGTTACTGTTGGAACATGTGTTTCAATTCTTGGATTCTTGTCTTCTTGTCTTCTTGATTCTTGATTTGTTGTTAGTTGGGTTCATTGCCCTTGTTTTGTTGTATAAATACCAATGCTTTGTTGTTGTACAAAGATAGAGGATTATTGTACAAGAACAGAGAATTACAATAAACTTCTTCACTTTGTCATTCAATTTCTTTTCTCAGTTCTCTATCTTTCTTTCCCTTTCTCTGTTTATCACATTTGTTGGTAAATCTTAACATACTTCCTATGTTTTTTAAATAATTTCTATAAGTTGATTAAAAATATTTAAAATATAGATTATGTAAAGAAAAAAAAATATAAACTAGATATGATAGGTAGGATAGAGTGATGTAAAATAAAGTAAAGATAACACATTAATATTTTAAAAAAAACAACTAGGGAGTCCCTGTAAAAGGAAGACTTATAGACTTGGGCACAAGTCGCATAAGTGACGCAACATTGTGCTTGTCGTTGTGGAGGAGCAACTTTTGGGTAGTTGGTAACCAGAAATGTTTGTTAGCCAACGATGGGATAATTAGCTCTTAGAGCATATGCAAATCAAAATTTCATGGAATTTTGATCCCCTCTCTAGTTGGACAGCCTGCTCTCCATTCCTTCAGTTCTTGAGAACTCGCAAGATTCCGTAACTCAAGGAATGGAAGAAAAGGAGGAGAGAGGGTGTGCCAAGTAGGAGAGAGAGTGTTAGAATTCCATGGTTTTCATTCCGCATTGCTAGTGCTCTTATGGTTGAATCTTGTAGTATGCTGATGTCATAAGCGTGTCGTTGGTGGATGTGGATTTGTGGAAACAATAACTGTGGGAATATTCACTGCGTCTTTTTCGTTGCACCTTTTACGCGGGGGCACTGTCCAAAGTCTAAGGGATGAAGTCCATCTTTTTACTATTATGCTGAAAAATGGCTTAGAGATACCTATTTTTTAAAAAAATTAATTTTTAGGACCCCTTATTTTTTTTATGTGCTAATAATTATCAGAACTCATTATTTTAATAGAAATCTATTAAAAGAGGTATTAACTTTCTACATTTATTAAAAAAAAAAGGTTTAAAATAAGGACCTTTTATGCAAAATAAGATTTTTTTTGAGATTTTTATTAAAACATATTAAAATAAACACTCTTAACTCTTTATGATAACTTTAATGGTATTTTTTTATCACAATCAACTACTTATACTTTAAAAATTTTACTTGCTTATGATAACTTTAATAATTTGACAATCCAACACAACTACGTTAAGATATCAGTCAAAATTCTATAGTTAATTTTAATTTTTTGGATTATTGGACGCTAATAATACCAACTTGGGGGTATTGGTGACTAATAATACATATTATTTTCTTGGACAATAGTAGTACCAACTATCGATCTATTTTCCTCCAACAGTTCACGACCGAGATGTTATAGTTTTAACTCATCGGAAAGATGATGTGGTTCCATGATGTGTGATGTGGAAGGCAAAGATTGGGTAGAAAATGTTGGCGTGGACACTAACATGCCTTCCATGTCACATATTATGGAACTACATCATCTTTTCGATGATTTAAAACCACAACAATTCGACGGTGTACTGTTAGAGGAAAATAAGTCAATAGTTCGTACTGCTAGTGTCCAAGAAAATAGTTTGTATTATTAATATCCAATACCCCCATAGTTGGTATTATTGATGTCCAAAAACCCTAATTTTTTTGTTAAGCATGATGAGCCTATAATCATAGAAAATACAATTTTTGAGGTATAAGTACGTAGTAGATTGTGATAATTGATACCATTAAAATTATCACAAAAAATTTAAGAGTGTTTATTTTAACCTATTTTAATAAAAATCTCAAAAAAATCATATTTTTGCATAAAAGGTCCTTCTTTTATACCATTTTCTATAAACATAAAATGTTACTACCCAATAAATTTTTATTAAAATAGTGGGTCCTGATAATTATTAACACATAAAGAAAGGGATTTAAAAATTAGTTTTCAAAATATAAGGTCCTAAAAATCATTTTCACAAAAAGATAGGTACCTTCAAGTCATTTTTTGATATTATTATGGATATGTGTCTGATGTCTTGCTATTATAAAAGATGAATGATATATATGTGGATTCAAAATGGTTGGTAATTACATTGAATTCTTTGTAATTTATAATTCTAATTTAAATAATTTTTATCGACTATAAAAGTATATAAAAAAAATTAGACTGTGTCAAAAAATACAAATCATAACAAAGTCATATCAATCACAATAAAACATATACATTTTATGTAAGTTTAATGTTTATGAAAAATTATAAATAAAAATTATTTAATTTTTATTTAATTTATGAGTTGTAATAACCTGAAAGTAATCATATAAGCAATTATAATGATTTAAATATACCTGTAAAGTGATTTAAGTGAAATTAAAATGGTTATTAATCATATTGATTGAAAACACTTATCAAATAAACATAACCCATGAATATTTACCATATATAAGACTTTTTTTTTTATCGAAATCCATTGATGGAAAAATTCATTCAGCTAACATATTACAGTTTAAATCTGCTTGCACACACCGCAAAACAGATCAGGGATCTCCCACGTCCATACTCTAGTGTGATTACGAAAGAGTTATAATTTAGCTGCTTCTAATACTTTAGGCAACCAATTGCCATTCTGTATGCCTCGATCTAGCGCTGGAAAAATTCTATTCGAACCCGAATATCCCAATTTTATCCGACCCGAATCAGATTGGATTTGGTCATCAATTTTTTGTCCTAATTTTGAATTCGGACAATTCAGTCATGCCCGAATCTAAAATCAGGTCGGGTTCAGATTTGGGGTAAGAAATTCGGGCGCCCGAATTTTTTGTTTGAAATTCAAGTTCAAACAAATTCGGATAGTCTCTGAACCCTGCAATTCTAACAAAATATAGAAATTGTGTCTATATTTTGTATAAATTTGAGTTTGGGTATATTCGGACGAATTGGGGTTTGAACATCACAGAATTTAAAATTCAGACAGGGTTCAAGTTCGGGGATTTTGTTCGAACGTCCGAAACCGATTTTTTTCCACCGCTACCTCGGTTGCTCTTGCTTGTCTTCAGTCTTTCGAGCTTTTACCAGTGCTCCCCAACAATCCACATCTTTGTGTATCACCACTACCACCACCCATTTTTTCCCATCGTACAGCCTGGTATTTCTCCTGTTCGACGTCTTACAGTTCCCTAAATGCACTCTAAGAGGGAATTTAGCCCAAATCTCAGCAGCACATTAACATTCCAAAAAAATATGAGTAACCGTTTTATAAGACACTCTTGGGGGAAAGTCCATCGAGAATGGCCCTCCAACAAAGATCAATAACCTTTGGCATTGTTCTTGCTTCCCACACCTTTTCCAACCTTTCGTTTCCTTCACTCGAACTACCCGAGGCGTTGCAGTTTTCCTCTTGTGTGTCATTCCCTTATCAATGTGATATGCACTCCATACCAAGCAGTCACAATTACTCAAGCCCAGGTAGGTGATATAGTCATTGTAAGAAGATCTACTCAAACAAATACTATGTATCCCTTCCCCTTGCGCTTGATTGAAACTCTGTTGAATAATATCTATCTTTCATCTTCTTGAATTAGAATTAGTTAATTCAACAACCAACGCTTGGTCATCAAAGATTGCGCCACGAGTGGCTTGGATTGTTGCCCACTTTTGCTTCCCAAAAACTTGACTTCGAAAAATACCTTGCTTTTAAAACTCAAGTAGCAAGTGACTTCGGATGGGTGGGCAGCTCCCACCCCTATTTAGGCTATTTTGCAAGCAGAGCCAAGTTCAAAATTATGCAATCTTCTAAACCTGATGTCGTCGAGCACCATCCTGCGACACATCCTCTCCCAACAGATCCATACCATACGGTTCCCATCCCCTTTTTGACCCCACCAGAAACTTCTACACAACCTTTCTAGCTCCTCACAGGTGGCCTTGGTGAACTTGAAGTACTACATAGGGTAGCTGGGATTGCTTGAATGACAACTTCAATCAGCACTTCTTTGCCCGCTCTTGATAATGTACGCTCTTTCAATTTTTTCCAGATCCGATCAATAATTGATTGAAAAACTACCTTCTTGGACCTCCCCACAATGGTCGGAAGACCTAGGTAGGGCAAAGGGGCCTTAACCACCTTAAAATTCAATCTCCGCTGGAGCATTTGTTGCATATTCTCGTACACATTTCGGCTAAAAGAGACCTCTGATTTGTCAAGATTCAACACTATCCGGACCATTATTTGTATAGCTTAAGAATATTTAGCACCACTTTAGCCTCATCCAAGCCTGCTCTCGTAAATAATAAGCTATCATCTGAAAAAGAAAAATAGTAGACAATTGGTGCGCCATTGCAATTCCTCACTACATGCAATTTCTCCTATCCCACAGCTTTCACTATCATGACATACATCCCCACACATTGGATAAATAGATAGGGCAATAGAGGATCACCCTGTCTCAATCCCTATTGAGGTGCAAACCACTAGGTAGGTTGGCCATTCACAAGAACTGAGAACAAAATTGATGTAATGCATCTCATAATCAAGACATTTTACAGATGAGATTAGTTAATTAGAATATTTTATGTGTGGAAGTTATATTATTATGTATAAATTTGAAAAGGGATGGCTTTGTGGAATTGTATAGTATCTACCGGTTGTGTAGAATTATATTTCTCTCTATAATTTTTTTTCTACAATTAAAAGATTATATAATACATATTTTAAAGGTGAGATAAGCTAAGTAAAATATGTATTCCATCAATTTTCATTTTTGAGAAAGTGTATCCCATTAATTAATGTAACCAATGAAATTTAAATCTTTTATTTACAATTGATTGCACTTAAAATCAAAATTAAGTAAGGTGAGACACTTTTAGTATCATGTGCAAAACATTCATCAGTACTCTTTAATATATACAGTTGTTATTTATATTTCATTTACCTTTCAACTAGGGGTGAGTAGAAAAATCAGGTACCTAAATTTAGATCCATAACCGATTGGATCCAATGAATCTGGATCCGGTACTGGATCCTCAAATTAGGATCCATTCGTAAATGGATATGGGACTGGATCATGACATATAGGATCTAGAACTGGATCCGGTATCCAGGATCCAACTAATTGTTTTAAGATTATTAGTACAAAAATTAAATATTAAGTGCTATTAGTCTGGACTCTAGAGACTATTCAACCAATCATTTTGTCCTTTCAAATCTCACTAGTCATAGATCCAAACCCATGATTGTCGTCACATGCTTCTCACGCTAACATACTATACAAGGAAAAACCCCAATGCTAAAACTTGTAATTTACTATTGTGTTTGAGGCTTTGCACCTTGAACTTTAAAGTTAGTGATAGTGACTGGGAGTGTAAAAATGAATCTAGTTGAAATTTAACAAGAACTTATGTCCGACTTGTGCTAGTTGAACTAAATTGACATATTCGAATTTTTCCAACTAGGTACCCGATTATCGATTTAGTACCAATGGATCTGGAACTGAATCCTGATTTTAGAATCCTATTTGAAATGGATCCGAGACTAAATCCTGAAATAAAGATCTAATGCTAAATGGATCTCGGATATAATCTTTGAATTTTAGACGAGAACTCAATATTGCTCACCCCTACTTTCAACGATGAATAATGATGTGCATGTGATTATTTTTCATTTTAATGTTCCTTATAATGATGTACATGGCATATGATCAAGTAACCCATTCATATAGTATTATAGAGATAGTCTTAGTGATATTTAACTTACCTTGCCTCCATTGGACATCGCAAATTGTATATTCCAAATATGGTGTTGGGTTCCACAACCGTGTGCAAGTCTCATGCCCTTCAACTGGCGGTTCCCTTGGATAGAAGCAAATGGGCGGAGTTCCTTTACTCATATTCCCTCTTCCCTCTCACATGCCAGCTCACTAAGGGTCTGCTTGCGAGGAGAGTTAAAATGAGGGTAGGAGTTTATAAGAGTAAAGGAGAGTGAGGGTATGAGAGTGTTTGTAAGGGTAAACTATTTACCCTTTCTTGGGAGATCAATTAGGAGAGTTCATAAGAGTAAGTTTTTAATTGACATATTTGTCCTTTCATATTATATATAATACAATGATACTTATACATTAGCTAGTTGTATGCCCATTCTCTGCCTACCCCCTACCCTTCTCTCCATATTCCTTCTCTACCCCTCCCCCACCCCCAATCTCTCTCTAGTCTCTCTTCACCCCTTCCGTCCCCTCTCACTTTGATCTCTCTCTCAACCATGACCCTTATCTCTCTCTAATCTCTCTTCACCCCTTCCGTCCCCCTTCCTCTCAACCGTCTTTTCTTTCTCTACCATCTCTCTCTCTCTCTCTCTCTCTCTCTCTCTCTCGCTCGCTCTCATTCTCTCACACACACGTCTCTCTCTCACATCTCTGTCACATGTTGTGTGTGTGTGTTTCGCATCAGTGTGTTTCGCATCCATTGATTCTAACTCAGTAATAATATAATCAAATTTACTAAGATGTGTTTGCATAGAAGTACTTGTGGACATTCTTAACTTGTAGAATTTCTCCTTCACTCGGTTCTTATTGGCAAGACTCTCGACATGTACAGTTCTTCCAGTTTGGTCCAAAGCTCCCGAGGTTTCTCGATATGATCACCTCTCTCGGAATATACTCTGCCAAACACAGGTGAATCCCTGCCAGAGCCTTATCTTCCAGCTTCTTCCAGTCCCTTGGACTCAAGTTACCCCGAATCTCCTTTTGGAGCTTTTTGAAGTCTTCATCGCTCATCATTTCAAAAATCTTCGAGTCGGGATATTCATCACATCCCATAACCCTTGTTGAATCAAGACCTCTTTCATCTGCAATTTCCACATAGTGAAACTCCTTGTTCCATCGAATTTTGGAATCTCACACTTCATGATTGAAGTCATCTCTACCTTGCTCTGATACCACTTGTTAGGAAAAAGTAAGTTCAAGGTTATAGCGGAAGCGAAATAAATGATATGACAGAAGTTACGACAAAATTCAAGAACGAAAAATAAGTGATAAAACGAACACTAGATATACGTAGGAAACCGAATAACTTGGAGGAAAACCCACGGACGACGACAACTAGATCGAAAATAATCCACTATGAGAAGGGAGAAGAACAACTCGATCACTATCACAGAGTGTGATGCGATCAACAAAAGGAGATTACAATAAAAATCTCTCAAACTCTCAACTCACAATCTCTCAGGATACACTGGGAAAATATTGGTGAAACTGTCTCTCTCTCAATATTTTCTCTCTAATCTAATTAATCTCACCGATGAATAAAGTGGAAAAAACTGAACTCTATTTATAGGGCGGCATGGAGAATAAATAGAGTCAGATTAAAACTCAAATAACAAGTAGTATCTGAATTGAACAGGGAATTAGAATTAGATTAAAACTTTATCCTTTGTCGATTCTTCTCAGGTTCTGGATCGTACCCCACCGAGAATCCAATGGGCTACAAAATCCAACAGTGTGAGTGTCTGTGTAAGAGAAAGAGATGTGTGTGCGTGTGCGTGTGTGTGTGAGAGAGAGAGAGAGAGAAAGAGATAAAGATAGAGAGAGATGTGGAGAGAGAGAGAGAGAGAGAGAGAGAGAGAGAGAGAGAAAGAGATCTGTAGCATGACATGAAGAAACGGAAGGCTAAAATTGTCAATTTATGTATTATGTATGTTATAATATCATTAAACTCTTCCTTACACCCCAAATTCAAGTGTAAGAAAAGTAAGAGTTAAAAAGAGTAAAGGACGGTAAATCTCACTCCTCTTTACTCCCCTTATCCCCTTTCACTCCATTTCCAAGCAAGGGTAAGGGGGGAGTAAGCACCCTTCTTAACCTCTCTTAACCTTTCTCTCAAGCAAAGCATAAGTGTTACTATGAAATGTGAGTTTTTATGTCAGTGTATAATAATTAGATTATGTTCGACAGTAGTCTTTGTCGTATCGTTTAATGTTATGACCGAGTCAAAACACTAATGACATAATATTAGTGTCCGGCGAGGTAGTATTTTATGAACAACGTTAATAGAGTTAACGTTTAGTGTTTGGATGTAGCATCTCATATTTTGTTTTTGTCAAGAAATAGGTCTTGAAAATTTTATGATCTATATATCATTTTACGTCAGTTCACATCAATATGCTAACTCAAATTTATCGACCATAATTATTATTTGAACCATCATCAATTATCCACTATTTAAATAATTATCTCCTATAAAAACTGTTATCAACTATGTAAACTTTTATCCGTTTAAAATGTTAATTACGACGAATGTTGTTCGAGCATATAACAATTATTATACACGACTTTTCCATGTAAAATTCCAAAAGCCAATCAAGCACCAAATTGGTCGAACTTTTTTTTTTTTTTTTTGGTAGACTAGACTATTAGGTGACTTAGACCTCATTGAATGGTAACATGGCAGACAACTTTGTAAGGTGGAAAACGTTAAAGATAGGCCATCATCTTTAACAGGTAAAATATTTAAGCCCTCCTTTCCAAGTTATTTGTAATTTTGGATATAATTCACAAAATTAATAAAACTTTCTCTTTAGATTAAATTGCATTCTTAAAAATGAGAAAAGATAAATAAAATGATGAATGAGAAAGAAAAAATTATGAATAAAAAAGAAAATTTGAAGAAAAAGATATACTTAATAAGGTTCATTTAATAAATTAGTAACTAATGGCGTAAGGTGACAAATATTATGAGAAAAAATAAAGTCAGTTAAAGTGACAAATAATATGGAAAGGAGAAAATATGATATTTTTTTTAACTTACTCCTATTGATTCTACTTTTTTTAAGAAATTAGATTTTAATAATCTCTATTTTCAGTTTTTGTATGTCAATAATCTCCATTTTATTTGGTATTTTAGTGGTCCAAAAAAAATAAAAAATTGTATTCTGGTGGGACATTACCGAGTGTATACCATATATATCATAGGTTTTGACTTGCATTTGATTCAAAACTTAGCACAACACTTACCACGATTTTTAATGAATTTAAAATATTTGTCCCAAATTTCTTCGATTTTTTTACTTTTATTCTTCTAAAAAATTATAATTGCTTAAATTTTTAAAAAACATAATTTAATATTTTTTGTAACTACACTTTATAACCTTTGGTGAGACACGACTGAAAAAAATAAAAATAATATGGGATAAGATTAAAAAATAATAAAAAATGTGAAAGTAAATTTGGTACCACTAGAATATAATTTTTTTTGGTTTTTAGGACTACCAGAATGCAAAAAAAAAAAGGGACCACCGACATATAAAAACTAAAAATAGAGATAATTATAATCCAATTTTCCTTTTATTTAATCTAAAACATATCTAAGGCCCCGTTTTTATATGTGGTAGATTGCGGTGTGTACTACACTCTTTAATTTTCCACCACACCACAATGTACCACACCACAATCATGACCAATATATCTTTTCATTTTTCTCTCTTCTCATTTTTCTTCTGTATTTTTCAAATTCTCTTTCTTAACTTATACCACCTACCACAACTCACCACACTTTTTCAAATTTGATAACATCGTACCATTACTACTCCCTCTGTTCCATATTAACTGTCGTCTTTGGAAATTGTGCAGTCAAACTTCAAATTTTTGACCGTAAATTTCTCAATGTATACAATGAGTTGCTATATAAAATTACCACCATTAGATTCCTAATGGAAAATACTATCATAAAAGTATAATATTGCAATTGTTAATAACATATTATGCAAGAAATTATCAATCAAATAATGATATTGGATACCGTGAAAGTCAAAACTATGACAATTAATATGGAACGGGAGGAGTATATCGGAACCAACCATATAAAAAATGCGGCCTAAGTCTATATATCCATCGAAAAGAAACATAATTACAGTACATCAACCGTTAAGATGAACCATTCATGGCCAAATACACGCAACGCAATTTCCTAACAAAAATACTTTGAAAGAAGGTTCTCCTGAATGAGCATTGTTGTATCTTTATAGAAAGAAAATAAATAGTTTATTTTGGTAGAGGTAGTATGAGACACATATTCAAAGACTAGTCCACCCAGATTATCTATTCTGATTTCTGACATAATAACTATCGAAGAATAGAGTAATAGACTTTAGTTTCTTTGTATCGTGCCGTCTTGGAAGGTGCTTTCTTGAAATGCTGCCGTTGTTGATATTTAAATTCCAGGAAATTTCTCTCTCACTTTCTTCTCTCCTTTTCGGCTGACATTATATCTAATCTATGATGTGATGGGAAGTTGCCTGGACATCATATATCTACAAATTGTAATCACCCTCGTCTTTACCTTCTCCCACTAAAATAATAATAAATATTTTATAATAGGGTTTTTGGATGTTAATATCTTTGAATTTTTGGGTATTAGATGATAATGTCTTGACTTTTGGCAATAATATCTGACAGTATTTTGGGGGGTGTTGAACAATAATGCACTCAATATTATTTTGGCAATGACTAAATTGGTGGCAGTCCTATGTAGCTGGTGGAGGAGATGAATTGGTCCAAAAATATTTGTCTTCTCAGTCTGTCACATAAGATTGTCAGCAAGTTCGCCACCGTCGAAATTGTCTCAAGTGCATTATTGTCCAACACCCCCTAAAGTTCAGTGCATTATTGTCCAATGTCAAAATTCAGTGCATTATTGTTCAATACCCCAAAAATTCAGTATATTAGCGTCCAAGATTCCTTTATAATATTAATTATCTCTGTTAATTATCCATTTATCTAATTTTACAAAATCAATGCACATTGATAATAGTGTTAAAAGTTTGTTAATTACCAAAAGTACCCTTCAAAATCCTTTGCACAAAAAAACTAATGTCATGTTCTTTGGATGAGTTATTTTCAAGTTCAGATAATTATGTTTGGATAAATTTGGATAGGTTATGATATTTTTTGGGGGAATTGTGTTTTTAAAATGGATATTTTTTGGGGAATTGTGTTAGGTTGGTATAAATTAGATCCAACCTAACAAAAGAACAAAGCCTACAAATTGTTGGAATTTAGGGGTAAAATAGGAATGACAATCATTGAAATTATAAAATATACAAATAAAAAGGACAAAAAAATTAGTTATTTGAACAAAAAAATTGGGACAGAGATAGTAGTCGATTCGTCAGTTTGCAATTTTAATGCAATTATTTTGAATTAAATACTTATTTTATATACTTTAGACGTAAACATAGGAAAAGTTAGGGTGAGAAAGATATACAAACAATTTATAATCAACGTATTAACGTAGGAGTAATTTAGGTAAGTTACAAACTTTATCACTTTTATAAATCTATTTATCACTTTATCCCTAATTAATAAATCCATTTATCATTATTTACAATTCCAAAAACTATAATTCTCAATTAATATAGGGATCATTTGAGTTAGTTACAAATTTAACTTCATTTCTAATATGCATTGGTTTTTCAAATTTAGTTAGAGTGACAAAGAAAATAGGACATAGGCAGTATTTTATAATTTTTCATGCAACACAATGCTTAATTATTATGAAATGGAGGTAGTAGTACTTTACCCCTTGTTTTGGTCTGTAAGATAAGGCCCCATTCTTTTAAACGATGCGGTACCACAACTCATCATATTATTCAATATTTTCCAGACTTCACCACACCTTATTACAATCATTACCAATATATCTCGTCACTTCTTTCTCTTCTCACTTTTTCTTAATTACTTTTTACATTCTCTTTCCTCGCTTATCATAATTCTCACCACAACTTATCATAGTTCGCCACACTTTTCAATAGTTTCACCACACCGCACTCCACCTATGGCATAAAAAAAACAGGACCTAAATGGAAGTCCTTAATAAAGTAAAGTAGTGTGAAATAAAATAAGATAGACGAAAGATTCGTAGAATTTTACTTATGCAATCATGCAACTAGTCCGAGTCCTACAAGCATGGGATGAAACAAATGGGAATAATTAACAAATTTGACCAGTCCCAGTTCTTGTCGTTTTTTTATTAAACCTTTGATAGGCAAAAAATTATTAGGAGATATCTCAATATTTGGGGAAACTATTTTTTGGTACCTCAATTTTTTAAAACTTATTTTGAGGTACTTTTACCTTTTAGGCTAGTAATTATTTGGTGTTTTTTTCGGCCATTAATTTATTAAGTGACCGAAATACCTTTATTCTTCTTCTTTAAGGGTATTTCTTAAAAAAATGGAAGATAAAGGTATTTCGGTCACTTAACCAATTTGATGATCGAAAAAACATTTAATAATTTCTAACCTTAAAAGTAAAATGAGTTAAAATGAAATAAAACTCTGCGACTGAAAACATTCGATCAAAATCAATAATTTTTTGCTTGATTGGGGGATGCGTGAATTTATTTTTGTGCATAGTACGATTACTCAGAAGCCTTGCTGTGCTGGCACATACAGATGTGTTGATCTTACCACAACTTTGAAATTTCTTGAAAGTAAATAGTAATGGACAAATAGTTTGTTTCTGGTACGAAGACGTACAGTTTGATACAAGTACGTACGGTTTCGTTGACTTGCTTCCATTGTAGTAGGGATTTAGAGGCTGTAGCTCAATAAGCTGTGAGTTCAAGCCTTACTGTTGATGTAAGGACTTTGTTGGTGAAACTTTTGATACAAGGCAACGTTTAATTGCGAATATTTTTCGAAAAAATTGTTGATCAAATTTTATGTGTTTTGTTGTCAAATAGGGATGTGAAAGTTTCAGAAGTTTTAACTTCCTATCATTCATGAAAAAGACCTTTGAGAAGTTTTTTTTTCCACATGATAAAGTGAAATAATTTATAACTTCCCAAAATATTTTTGAAACCATTTTTTAAATTTAGTAAATAAGGATAATTTAGATATTTTAAATAATTTTTCTACCAACTTTTCTATATTTTCGGATATAATTCGATGATTGTAATATCTTCTTTCCTATTAAAATTTTTTAGGGAAAATTTTCCTGAAAAAAATGTCTCCCAAAAATATTTTCTCATAAAGGAATCAAATGCATCATAAGTAAAACTTTTTTGTGGCATATATAGGCTTGTGTTTTATTAAAGGATATCCATTGTTAGTAATCTAGTTACGTTTACAAATTACCTTCTAATTCCATTTCGGCCCTATTCTTTTATACGGTTGGTTGCGGTATAGCGTGGTACTGTGTGGTGGAATTGTGGTGGATTGGGGTGAGTTTTTGTGAAAGAATGGACTTGGGCCCAATTCAACCCTAAAAGCTAGCTTGGGAGGTTGAGACATCCAAACCATTATAAACACCACAATATGGGTGTCAAAGGCCGATGTGGGACAACTCAACACGCCCCCCTCACCACGAGGCGCAGACAATTGCGGGCACGGCCCCAACATCAATGACCCTTGCTCTGATACCATGTGAAATAATGGACTTGGGTCCAATTCAACCCCAAAAGCTAGCTTGGGAGGTTGAGTCACCCAAACCATTATAAACACCACAATATGGGTGTCAAAGGCCGATGTGTGACAACTCAACAATTTTGTTTTTTATAAATGTAAATTGTATTGGTAAATGTGAAAAAGTTGATTGTGATGGGTTGTGGTAAATTGTGAAGGATTGGTATGTTATAATGGGTTCTGGTAAAGTGCGGTGTGTTGTGGTACCGTAGCCAGCCAGCCGTATAAAAGAACAAGGCTTCCATTCTCTTTACTATTTCTCCCTTTCCGTCACAATGATATCCACCGAACTCATAATTTTCATATTTTCTTGAAAAAAAACGAAAGAAATCCAGTAAATCTTAATTTATAATGAACTTTAATTTTAAGGCGGAGAGAATATCAATATTAAATGGGGATTTATGATAAACTAAGAAGCAACAAAAATATTTAATTAGCATAAATACGTTTGAGCAAAGTTGAAGAATTCAAATATTATGGGCATCTTTGTCATCAGGAATGAAAGTTTATGAAGAGATTAATTTCGAAAAATCTGCATTAAAAACATTTTCAAAAACCACATCGAAAATGATAAATTAAAAATGGAAATTTTGAATAAATAATCAAAACTTTGGGGTATTGGAAAAAATAATCTGATTTATGACTTTGTTATGGATGAGATGAACTTAAACCTTTATTATTTTTAACATCCACCACCAGCAGCAGGCTAAGCTCGCCCGAAAAGTGAAATGGTGGTGCCGATATTATACTAGATACTTTTTGCATCTCAAAACACAAGTTAAAAGTATTATCCCGTGTGTATTATCGTCACCACCACATTACTTTTCGGACAAGTATAACTAGGTGGTGGATACTAAAATAATAAGGGTTTAAGTTCAGCTCATACATAACAAAGTTGTAAGTTGAAATTATTTTTTTCCCATGCAATATCCCCAAACTTTACATTATTTTTTTTCAATTTTAAATTAAAAAGTATGGATGACTAATCATAAGTTTGAGTTGCTCAAGTATGTACACCTACGTAGGTTCATACTTGATAGTTGATAGTTGATAGTTGATAGTTGATGAATGAGGCTGCTTTTGTAGTCTTTTTCACACGTCGTTGCCGGCATGGGAATGGGTTGTTCATTCATTCATTCATTCATTCATTTAAGTAAATTAACTTATGGATTAAGCACGTCTCAACCGCGGACGTACACCTCTATTCTGGAATTATTTACTGTTTTCTCTTCCACAAAATACGTACTCAATTATTATTCATTTCTTTTTCAATTGCTACAATATTTAGGGATGACATCGTGATTGCGATTAAGTAATTAGGGCTACTTGATGGCTGGCATGCACATAGATGATAGATTCCTCCATCTCAAGCATACATAGTGGCATTCACATCTTCAGTATGTTTTTACGTTGGAATAATAGGATGTTTCCCAACAAATATCTACTTTTCATAATTTCAAGTGCCAAGTAGCTGCATTTTCCACACCTTCCCCCATTCAACTTTTGGTGGAAACAAAGTATTTTTTATCCACGAAAATTCTGGGATTGGTCAATCATATTTATCATGAATAGTTTGGTACCAGCATGTTGAATATGTCGGTGATTACCCATGAAATATTGGCATAGTCGCATAGCGAAAGGACTAAATTTACCCGATCTAAATAATTTTTTTTTAAAAAAAAATTGAGTACATAATATTGCTATTAGCCAAGTTTTTAAAATTGTTTTTATCTGAGCAACTTCAGTTTCATAATAAGGTAGCATATATAAGAGCATAGTAGGAACAATTAATTTTCTTTTTAATAAAGGATTAGGGTTATAAATAGCTGAAGTGGTATTACAAGAATTTATGACTGTGTCACACACAAAATACTAGTGGTTAAAAGTTAAAACTGAGAACTTGGATATATTAAGTATCATTCTTTTATGCGGTTGGTTCGTCTGCGGTTACACATCGCACCGTAATTTTTTATATTCCACCACAATTCACCACACAACTTTCCATTTTTTTTTATTAAAATTAAAAAGTTTTCAAATAAAATAAAAACTTTCACTTTATTTATTATTATTATTCCACCATAACTCATATTATTTTCACCACAACTTTCCATTTTCCATCTTATTTTTTTAATTTTTAAATTAAAATTTATCAAGCCAACTTTCAATATTTCCACCACAATCCACCACACCGCAACCAACCACACTGCATAAAAGAACGGGTCCGGGTCCTAAGTTATAGGTTCGATTACTCCATGGAGATTTCTTGTCATTATTGTATTATATTGTAATGTACTTTGTGGCCATGTTAGTAAAATAAAGTGTGGAAATTAAATGAATAATATACGGTACGTGTTTATTCGGCAATATTGTGTAAAAATATAGTCAATTATTCGTCGATCTAAACATTGACTTTTATTAACGCCCTGTTCTTTTCTGCGGTATTTTGCGGTGTGGTGTGGTGGAATTGTGGTAGGTTTGTAGGGTAGGTGAGGAGAGAGAATGTAAAAAGTAGAGGAGAGAAGTGAGGAGAGAGAAGAGTGAGGAGAGAGAAAAGTAATGATTTGTGGCAAACTGCGGTGAGTTGTGGAAAACTACGGTGAGCTGTGGTACCGCAGTTTGCCAACCGCAGAAAAGAACAGGGCCTAAATGGTGGTACATGAAAAAATTCGTATTTTATACGGTAACTTTTTATTCGAGAACACTGATAAATTCTTCTTATTATTATATTAATTTTATGTCAATAATTCTTACTTTCCCTCTTCTAAAACTAATAGTTCGTGTATTAAACGCGTATTAAACGTGATAATTCGATGAGGTTAAAAAAATGCCCTTATTATTCAGCGCCCTCCATAAAATATGAATTCGCGCTTTTTAAACGATCGATTCATCTATACGCGTTTTACACACGTATTATACGCGTTTTAACTAACATAATAGTTTGTGGCACTAAGAGCCCAAAAAATTGGCCACTTTCATCAAATTAACAGATTTTACGCGTATGTGCCTACTATCGGTAATTCGGTATGATTTGATGCTGCTTAGGCATGATATGTTTGGCATATGAGTATATGACTTTGGAAATCTTCTGTGTCCAACTAACTATTTGGTATAATCCCGTTTTAAATCTATTCTGTTCCCACTAATTCAAGGGACTGCCATTATCATTTTCGTCAAGTTCCAAGTTTGTTATACGCAATTTGATATATACCAAACTCTTATTGAGAAATCAAATATTATTTCAAAACCATATCGAAAAATCCAGGATTACCTCATCAGTATTGTGAAATGTATTTTGTAAATACAGACGCAATTACCTTATATACTCCCTCCATTCCATATTAATTGTCGCCTTTGGAAATTGTGCAGTCAAATTTCAAAAATTTTGACCATAAATTTCTCAATATATACAATGAGTTGCTATATAAAATTATCACCATTAGATTCATAATGAAAAATAGTATCATAAAAGTATAATATTGTGATTGTTAATAACATAAGTATTATGTAAGAAATTATCAATTAAAGGATGACATTAGACACCGTGAAAGTCAAAATTATGTCAATTAATATAAAACGGATGGAGTATAAGTGTCATCAGGGAAGAAGTCACGTCGTTAAAGTATTCAAACATTAGCCTTTCACTCCACAATTTCGCATACTTTTAGTTTTAAAAGAATCAATAGCTTGAAATTATGAAATATAGAGAGTTTTATCACAAGCATAACTACTTCCTAAAAAATGTCTGAAACAGTCGCTGTTTGTTGCATCATGTATCAGTCTATTATTGGGAGAAACAATCCAATAAGGTAGATTAGCATTTATTTTGCTTGGGCGACAAGTAATATAAATATTCTACTGAAAATATACATACAATTACCTCCAAGCAACCACAAAACATTTTTAAAGAAAATAACATAACTGACTTTTAAAAAATTAAATATGATAGTGAAAGCAGGGCGGAACCTCGTGTAGCTGATGACCAGGGGTGATTGAAATCACTTTTGGATGGATTGGATTGGATTGATAAGTTATGATGCTCTTTTGGAAAATTGTGTTGTGTTTGTAGAGAGATACTTTTTTGGGGAATTGTGTAAGAATTGGATTGAATTGGAAAGAGTTACCAATCCAAAGAACATAACCTAATGGATAAGGTTAATGTTACATTAATAAAATACAATTCTGAACCAAAACCTTGGAGCATGTTAAACAAGTTCAAGTCCCGAGTATTTGTGTAACCAAGAACCCAGAACTAACAAATACATGAAACATGGAACCTAATTTTAATATAAACAAATAAATAAAATTATTAGAATAATTTCTACATTATATGTCTGAATCAGTCTCTTCATGCATTCCTGTGCATGTGGGAAAAACTGTCTACATTTGGATGACTTTGCGTTAGTATGACTATACCAGGGTCTATTGTCATATTAAAATGTGTACATTATTGGGAAACTAGTTACAATTCCTCAATTTTCATTGTTAGTGCTAAAATTAAGTGTGGTATTACGACTGATAATTTGATAGTTTGATAGTGTAATGTATTTGGCGCTAAAGTAGAAAATTAGTATTTTTTTTGAAATAATTATTTGTCAAAAAGTAAAATTTTCATAATTGTCGGGTTCCCAAGAACCGGAACCTTATATATATATATATATATATATATATATATATATATATATATATATATATATATATGCGCATACCAAAAAGGCGGCAAACAAGCTAAACAAAGGACAAAGCAAAAGACAAAAACAGCAAATATAAAAAAGACTAGTAGTCTACTACCAAAGATTAGCTTAACAGGTACTCTTGGCCCCAAATCATAGTGGTTTAAGATTAATAAGAAGTAAGAACACAGCTTACGTGCTAACCACGCAGGCTAACTTTGGCTCAGACATGGTGACCACCCCATTGAACCAACTTACTATAAAGTCATTAATGGAATTAATTATAAAATGACTGCCATATGTAAACAGAGGAAGAGCAACTGGTTTGTATTGCAGGCATGTCGACTGATATAAACAATTCTAATTAAGTGCACAGCAAACAAATGGCACACAACGAAACTGCGAGGAAATTGCAGTCTTCAGGTTTTATAAAATGGATGAGGAATGAGGATGCATCCCTGTGTAAAGAAGTCTCAAATCTGAAGTTTTCAAATAATTTGAAAGTTTCCAGAGTTGACATCAGCACAAACAAATAAAACCAAGAAATAATGAGGAGCAGTTACATTCCCTACAGTGACGGTGCAACCATGCTTCTTAATGTAGATGCCACCATCACTTTAGCCAGGAAGCGATGGAGGGTGGCTCGTGCCGCCATCTATTCTGTTCGAGCTTTGGTCTCCCTTGTCAAACAAACCGTGCCCAAAATAACCAATAGTGAGCTTTATATGAGAGGTAGTGCTCACCAACCTTACACTATCCTTGATGTCGAGCCACCTATCCCGCCGTCTTCCTCTCTTTCTGGCGGCATTGACCTGGCTCAGCTCAGTCAAACCGTCAAAGAGAGGAACCTTGATTCCCTCGATAACCTTGGTGGGGTCCGCGGGGTAGCTAAGGCTCTCAAGACCCACCTACAGAACGGCATCCCGGGTGACAATCATGATGTCACCCGCCGAAAACAAGATTTTGGTTCCAATACATACACGAGACCGCCTTCAAAGAGCTTCTTCTATTTTGCATGGGCAGCCTTGAAGGATCCTACCCTCATCATCCTTCTTGCATGCGCGACCTTAGCACTGGGGTTTGGCATCAAGGAACACGGCCCCAAGGAAGGATGGTATGAGGGAGGGAGCATCTTCGTGGCTGTCTTCCTTGTTGTAATCGTTTCTGCCATTAGCAATTTCAAACAGGACAGGCAGTTCAACAAACTGTCAAAGATTAGCGATAACATACTGATCAATGTTGTCAGGGATGGCAGGCCACAGCAAGTGTCCATCTTCGATGTCGTGGTAGGCGACATCGTTGTTCTCAAGATTGGAGATCAGATACCTGCAGACGGGCTCTTCATCGACGGCCACTCCCTACAGATTGATGAGTCCAGCACAACCGGCGAGAGTGATCACATCGATGTGGACTCAAAAAACAATCCATTTCTTCACTCTGGTTCAAAAGTGGCTGATGGGTTTGGCCGCATGCTGATCACTTCAGTCGGGATGAACACCGGCTGGGGTGAGATAATGAGCTCTATAAACCGTGACGTCACCGAAGAAACCCCCCTTCAGGTCCGTCTGAATCATCTGACCTCTTCCATAGGGAAGGTCGGTCTCCTCGTTGCTTTTCTAGTACTTGTGGTACTGTTGGCCCGATATTTTACAGGAAATACGTACGCCAATGGGAAAAAGGAGTTCAACGGTTCAAAAACGGGGTCCGATTCGATAATAAATTCAGTGATCCGGATAATCTCAGCCGCAGTCACCATAGTGGTGGTGGCTATCCCTGAGGGGCTCCCATTGGCTGTTACACTCACACTTGCTTACTCCATGAAAAGGATGATGGCTGATCAGGCCATGGTGAGAAAGCTCTCAGCTTGTGAGACAATGGGGTCGGCCACAGTCATCTGCACTGATAAAACCGGGACCCTGACGTTAAATCAGATGCAAGTGACCAAGTATTGGATTGGGGAAGATGAATCCCCGCCCCCTCAAAGTATCTCACCAGGTGTTCTTAAGTTGGTCTGTCAAGGGGTGGGTTTGAACACTACCGGAAATATTTATGTAGCCTCTCCTGGAGCAGTGCCTGAGATCACAGGCAGCCCCACGGAGAAAGCCATCTTATCTTGGGCAGTTAATAGTTTAAACATGGATATCGAGGAGGTGAAGAAAAGCTGCTCGATTCTTCACGTTGAGAGTTTCAACTCAACTAAGAAGAGAAGTGGGGTGCTGGTGAAAGCGAGTTCTGATGGGACTCGGCAAGTGCACTGGAAAGGAGCGGCTGAAATGATTTTAGCAATGTGCTCGAGTTTTCACACCACTGCAGGGACAAGAGCAGTCATGGATGAAAATGCACAGATGAGGATTAAGCTCACAATTGAATCCATGGCTGCCAGTAGTCTCCGGTGCATTGCTTTTGCACACGGGGAGGTCTCAAAGGACGAATCAGAGTACACAGAACAAGGCAAGGTTCACATGAAGCTTAAAGAAGACGGTCTCACACTGTTGGGGATCGTTGGTCTCAAGGATCCCTGCAGGCCAGAGGTCAAGAATGCAGTGGAAATATGCCAAAGGGCGAGAGTGCAAATCAAGATGATCACAGGAGACAACATTTTCACTGCAAAAGCCATTGCTGCAGAGTGTGGCATTCTTGGGCATGAGCAAGAAGGCGAGGTTGTAGAAGGAGTGGAGTTTCGGAACTACACCCATGAGGAAAGAATGCAGAGAGTTGACAAGATACGCGTCATGGCAAGATCGTCTCCACTGGATAAGCTCTTGATGGTGCAATGTCTAAGGCAGAAGGGTCATGTGGTGGCAGTTACAGGGGATGGAACAAACGATGCGCCTGCACTGAAAGAAGCAGACGTCGGGCTGTCTATGGGAATTCAAGGCACTGAGGTGGCAAAGGAGAGTTCCGACATTGTCATCCTAGATGATAATTTCAACACAGTGGTCACAGTTCTAATGTGGGGGAGATGTGTTTTCACCAATATTCAAAAGTTTATACAGTTCCAACTTACAGTAAACGTGGCAGCCCTTGTAATAAACTTTATAGCAGCTGTTTCGGCTGGAGAAGTTCCCTTGACAGCAGTCCAACTGCTTTGGGTGAATCTTATAATGGATACGTTAGGAGCCCTTGCCCTCGCCACAGAGCGACCCACCAAAGAGCTTCTTGATAAGCCTCCTGTTGGGAGGACAGCTCCCCTTATAACCAACATTATGTGGCGGAATCTCCTGTCGCAATCCCTATATCAGATAGTGGTTCTCTTAATCCTGCAGTTCAAAGGCAAGTCTATTTTTCATGTTAGTAATGAGGTGAAAGATACTCTAATATTCAATGCCTTTGTTCTGTGCCAAGTTTTCAATGAGTTCAACTCGAGGAGAATGGAGAAGATGAACATATTCGAAGGCCTTCATCAAAGCCCTTTATTCATTGGGATTATCGCCTTCACTATCGTCCTACAAGCTGTCATGGTTGAGTTCTTGAGGAAATTTGCAGACACCGAACGCTTGAATTGGCAACAGTGGGGAGCTTGTATTGGTATCGGAGCTCTCTCATGGCCCATTGGTTTTCTAGTTAAGCTCATACCTGTTCCCGAAGAACCATTCTTCACTTCTCTCAAAAGATACATAAACAGAATCAGGAAGATTCTCCACAGTTCTCCTCCTCTCAAAGCCATCTAAGTTGAAGAGGTAATTTCATGAAAACTTATGGGTGTTTCTCTAACACGCCATGTTTGGCAAACGACCATTAGCTGTTTGTATTAGTTGTTAGCTATTAGTTGTTTGCATTAGCAATTTTAAGACACGATGTAGGGTAGAATTAGTTGTTTATGACAAAGTTGTGAATCAAAATGCTAATTCTCAAAAGGCTAATACTTTAACCTTCTGAAATTAGCTTCTTGGACACAAACTTTTCCATAAAGCTAATTTACCACACTCAAATTAGCTCTCTGACTGTGTCAAACAACTAAGGTCCAAAGAGCTTTTTAATTGGCTGAAAAGCTCTCCTAAAAGCTATTAGCCAATCACTCCAAATAGTTTTCTGGAGAGCTTTTTGGCCAATGATAGTTATTTGGTCCTGAATGAATTGTTTTCGGCCAAGTCAGAGGGCTAATTTAGGCGTTTGGTAAGCTAGCTTTTTGGAAGAGTTTTTTTGGTCCGAAAAGCTAATTCGGAAAGGCAAAACTATTCGCCTTTTAAGAATTAGCCTTTTGTTTTACAACTATGTCATAAATGGTTAATTTTGCCAAACACTTTTTTCTTAGAACAACTAATGTAAATATCCACCACATACATTGTAGCTAGCAACTAATACTCCTTTACTGAAGTTAATGAAGGAGAGAAGAGTAAAGGTGTGCCACTGATTTTCTAAGATGTACATCCACCTGGCAATTGACAAGCCGAGAGGTTGTTTGTGAAAGTCCTTTTGTATGTTATTAGAAGTAATGTAACTGTTGTATGTGTAAATACATAGTTGTATGAATTTGCATGAGATGAGAATAAAACATTGCTTTATGTCTTTATCTAGGGACTATGATACTAGTAACATCGGCAAAAGTTTGGGTCGGTCAAATTAGGTCAACATTGAAATTCAGAGATAGATTGATGTCAGACCCAGTTTTTCTCGATCAAACAATTCAGAGATAAATCGGGTTTGGACAATAGGAAAAAAGAAAAACATTGTGTTTGAATATTTGGTCAATGTCAAAATCATGTTCTAACTAAACCAGGTTTTTTCCGGTCGGACAAAATTTTTCCAGCACTAGATACTAGGATTGTTTGTGTTCTCCCATGAGTTTATATAACACAAGAACATATGGAATTTGTCTATAGGCAAGCTCATTTACATAAACACCAAACTTTTAACCATTCCACGTCTTTTCCTCTAAGGGATTCATTTTTTGACGAATCAGTCACATTCAAAAATCAAAATCCAATACCCCACAATTCCCGTTGCGGTAGTCTTATCCCTGAATCACAATATAAGCTGAAAAAAAATATCCTTTTCACCTTCATACTCGACAATATGGGATAGTCAACAATGTGCATTGTGCAACTCTCAACATCACCTAGACATGGAAATCATTTATAGCATTGCCTCCCCCTCAAATATACAACTCTCCATCAATACTCATCACATTGCAATGGAGAAGGGGCAAAACCAACCCAGATATCAGAATGGCTTCTTTTACTCAAGACATGGTGACTAGTTATGTCAGGAAAAAGTTATGGTCAATGTGTACATAATTGTCAACAGTTTGGATCACAAACACAATAATCACAGTAGTTTCATAATTTGTGGCAAAAAAAAAAAATCAGAAACCAGAAAACGGAAAACGGAAAACGGAAAACGGAAAACGGAAAACGGAAACGTTCCACAAGAATTATTAAAGGCACTCAACATTTAAACTTCCAATTTTCAATAAGATTTTAAACCAACTACCTTCAAAGTTCAATTGCAATCAAAATTTAATCCAAATATTATAATTTGATGTTCGCAGGAAAGCCCTACCATTTCGAAAATATTAAGGCGATTAAATAATCCGTCGAGTCATAGAAAATTAGGTCGAAATGCACAAAATGCAGACTGAAAGTAAGATAACAATTAAATTGAAAACACAAAATATAATGCAGTAACAACCGAGAACTCACTGAATTTGAAATGGATTCATGCAAGCTAATGATGCCGTGAGAACAGTCTCAAACTCAAATTCTTTGTTCATGATGAAGTATCCTGAGACGAAATGATGGGGAGAGCAAAGAGAAAAAGACAGAAATCAAAAGGGGATTGGAATAGGAGATGAATGATTTTGAATTTTGATGCACTTACAGGAGGCGGCAATGCATGCGTCAATTTGGATTGTTCTTCCTGGAGTCTGGCGGTGGAGGGAAAGTGAAACAGCGAGACAGGGGAAACATAATTTTTCTGGTATTGCTTTACGCCGTCCCCTTTTTTACTAATGTCGCCCCCCAAAAGACGTTTTTGCCCTTAATATATTTCAACCACCTTCTCTCTAACTCACATCCTCTCACTCTCCTCTCACTCTCCTCTCAAATTCTCTCTCTAAAATTTTGATTTGTTTTTGAAATTTAACCTAAAATGTCAATAGAAGGTGGTAATTCAAGTGAAAAACAAGAGGTTAGTTTGTAAATTTTAATTCTAAAAAAAAATTAAGACGAAAAATTTTTCCGGAAAAATGGGGCTGCGTAAATCCGCGACGGCAGAATCGCGCGATCGGCCGATCTCATGCAGAATTTGGCGCCATTTTTCCGGAATTTCGTCTTAATTTTTTTAAAAAAATTTTTATAAAATGTTAATATTATTGTTTATGTAAAAAATATTATTTATTTATTTATGTTAATATTATTAAGGTAATAAATGTCATTAATTATAATTCTTATGTAAATTTTGTTAAAACATATTATTATAAATAAGTTGTTTAGAAGTATTGTTATTATTATTATATTATGCTAATAATTATTATTAATATTGTTATTTAAATAAAATTTTTATTAATATAATTAATGTTATTAATTATAATTATTATGTTAATTATGTTTAAATTATATTAATTAATATTATTAATACAAGTTGTTTATAAGTGTTGTTGATATTATTAACAATATTAGTAAATGTTGTTAAAAGTATTATTTATTTATTTAAAATAATATCATTATGGTAAATAATGTTGTTAATTGTTATTATTATGTTAATTATGTTACAATTTTTTATTTTTTTATAATATTATTATTATGATAATTAATATTAGAATTGTATGTTATTTATTAATGTTGAAGCTACTAACATTATTATTACGAATTAGTATCCCAGTTATTATTAGTATATTAATAATAATTGTTTTTATTGTTTGAAGGTTTTTTTGGAGGACTTTGGCGGGGACGTCGTTAATTACTCCTCCCATTTTGTAACGCAAAATGTGTTCGAGAGTATTGAAGCATTGCAAGAATGGGCCAATGGAGTAGCTGCGTAATCGGTTTTAGGTTTATGCGGGCTTGCATAAGAGAAAAGATGCCGATAGTCCGTTAAGGTGTTATTTGAAGTGTTGGAGGTACGGAAAGTATCGTGGCAAATTGAACGATCTAGATGATGCGGCTCGTCGGAGTACGTCAACGAAGGCGTGCCAATGTAAATTCGCCATTGTTGCGTGGACTCGCAACGAAACGGAATGGCGAGTTAGAGTGTGCGACGGTGACCGGGGGAAGCACAATCATGCCTTCATCGTGTACGAGGAAGGGCATCGTCACGGACATCCATTAACCTCAAATGAAAGAACATGTCCGTGATATGACCAACACGGGGTGCACACCGGCGACGATACAAACGTCGTTGAAGATTAGGTTCCCCGCCTCTACGATAAACGTGAAGCAAGTATACAACGAGCGGGCAAAGATGCGCACTGAGGAATTGGATGGTAGGACGGCTGCGGGACAATGCTTGCGCATGGCGAAACTCGCGTACGTCTCTTTTGTCGATTATGATGACGATGGCGAGCCACGTTTTTTATGTCACCCTTACTCGTTGAAGTTGCTACGCACGTACCCAAATGTCATTCTCATTGATACAACGCAAGACTAACAAGGCAAAGTGGCCTTTATGTGAGCTCAGTAGGCATGACACCGACAAACCGCAACTTCCAGTTGCTTACTGCTCATGCGACGAGAAGATGGAATCTTATGAGTGGCTATTGTGGAGAGTGTATGAATTGTTGGGTACCGATGTAATTTCATCCGTGTTTGTGACGGACAAGGGGATGCTTTGTTGGGGTCATGCGTGGTTTACCCAAATGTGCATCAACTTTTGTGCGTGTGGCATATTGCGAATGATGTGGAGAACAAAGTGAACGCCCCATCGGGGCGAAGCTCGGACTCGGGCATTTGATTATCATTTCTCGAACGGCATTGTACATGCAAGACCGCTGGAGATTTCAAGGTCAAGTGGAAAGACGTTGTTAAGCGTGGATCGGGCAAAACAAACCGATAGTTGATTATCTTCTTGGGGCGTGGTGAGTCATAAAGAAAAATTTGTTTGTGCTTGGACCGATAATGTACCTCATATGGGGAACATGCCACTTCAAGAGTTGAGAGCCGATTCATCACTAAAGTATTATATCGGCAGTTCCAGAGGCACCTTCGATCGTGTGTTTGCGAAGATTCACTTTCACTTGGAGAATCAACATACGGAGATTAAGAGGGAGCTTGAACTATCAAGGAGCACGCACAGGCAATTAGGTCGATCTCATTTCTTTAAGAATTTGCTCGGAAGAGTATCTCATCACGCATTGGACCTTATGTCGTATGAGCTCAATAAGATGCTGGCGATGAGGTATGAAAATGAATGCTACTTATGCGATCACCTGGTGTCGAGAACCCACCTCCTCCCGTGCGCGTGTTCTATGATGGAAGTTTACGCATCTGGAGAGCCAATTCCGCTGACACGGATAAATATGTTTTGGAGACAACTGTCAGTGATTGGCGATGGTGAAACTGCATGCTCAAATGATATTCCACCAGGTACAGACTTAGAACAATTTGAGGAACTAGCTAACCAGGTTCGGGAGAGTGACCCAGCAGTTGTACGACACGTAAACAGTGTCCTCAATGGAAAGTTGAATCCCGACAGTGAGTATATTCCTGATCCGCAGACAAGCCCCCCACGGCCCGGCAGACCGAAGACTTCAAAATCAACGCGACGCAATCCCAGTGCGTTTGAGTCCGGACGATCATCGGACGGGTAGCAAGACAACGATTTAATCAAGGAAAAAGGGAACCAATTCTTCATCAGTTGGGATGGGGTCAACAGGTTTGCGTATATTTATAGCACTTGTTTGGTTTTAATAATGACTATATATTGTTGTTTATAACTTAAGTTAATATGATTCGCAGGTATCAACCGGATGCGTCAAGATCCGTTCCCGTTCGAGGACGCTTTGCCACATTTCATTCTGCCATACGTCATTGGATGGACGGATGTGGTAGCTGATGGCAACTGTGGGTTCAGATGCGTGGCCGAGGCAGGTTACGGGGATCAGGAAAAGTGGTCAATCGCTAGGTTCTCACTGAGCACTGAGTTGGGCGAGTGAAAATGCATATGTTCTGCGTTTAACAAGAAGGAGATGTTCCTTGAGACACACGCAAGGATTCACGGCCACTGGCCGGGCCACCGCATTTAACATTGGATGTCGGCTCCAAATGACTTATTTCCAGCTGCGACAGCGATGAATATGATGTGGATCTTCTTGTCAATACCTCCTGGTCCACGATCGCAGACAGCTGAACTATGCATATCAATATTACCCATAAGAGGAGGGCCTAGACTTACGGCACCTGCGAAAGTTCAGGGAATTGTGCGATACAATAACCACTTCATGCTTATCCATTTACGGGATGACTGCCCTCTACCGCCGAATTCATATTGGATGGCGAGCAGCTAGAGACATAACTTTTCAAGGTTGGGATGAGCCTTTCCAGGCTCGTATTGATAGATGGCAGGCTATTAGGGCCGCTCAACGCCAATGATTGTTGTAGTTGTACCGTTGTATATATATGAATTGCTAATTATATTTATATTGAAAATGATGCATTTAATTGAAACGTTATCGGCAAACATAACATAAATTGTCGCTTAGTTTAGGGTACAATAAAAACACAATAAAAACACAAATTTAAAAACTAAACGCAGAATCAGTTAATTAGTTCAACACAAATTAACACTTAGTTTAGGGTACAATAAAAACAATGAAATTAAACAACACAATCTACTCCTCCTCATCATCGTCTTCCGCCTGGGGGACTTCAATATGCATCTGATGGCACCAACGCCCGTGCAAATCGACCATCTCATCGTACCAAGCACGATTAATTGTCGCTGTCTCATCGTCCGCTTGAATCGATGCCTCCCTCGTTGAACTAATGATGCCCATGTATAGGCCCACTTTTATAAAAAAAAAAATACAAAATAATGCGGTCAGACCAATAAAAAATAAAACAAAAAATAAAACACAAAATATTTAATTATGATGAGGGTTTAAGTGTACCTGTTCGTGTGTCGGAAGGTCCTCGACTGTCGATTGGCTTGCGGAGGCATTGTTATTCAAAAATTTGTGTGAATGTGCCGCATACCAGTCATTGTAAGTGACATCCGATTCCCACGGCACTTGTTTCGTGCGGGGCACATCACGCACTGACATTTTGTTGTATATCGGAAACCCCGCCACCAATACGACGTTAGCATCCACGAATTCCAATTTGTAGGGGCCTCGCCGTCGGTCGCTCTTTGGGACTGATAATCGCCGTGGGATATGTTGTAGGTGCCCTAACTGCCGAACGACGCGATCGGGCATGTACAGCTCAGTGATGTCGTATGCACGAATGCCTCCATTGTACAACGTCCTGCTACATGACTTGTACGGGCAGACCGTCACGGCCCAACTCACACGATCCGGCCAACGCATCCAAGGTGGCCTCAATCGCCGTGGCGCCGCCCCGAACTTGGTGGCGGATGGGGACCACCCGCCGCCCGAGGCCCATTAATCGGCCGCCCGCGTGTGGCCTAAAATCGTGAAAGTACTCGTAGATCCGAGCCTACAAGAGGTCAAACACCCGCCATCTTGGCTGTCCCGCCTACCGCCGCCATCCCTAATCGGCGGTAAAGGAACGCCAAGGTCACCGCCCCCAAGCAATGCGATCAACGATAACATCGATCTAGGCCACGGATGCGGCCTAATTCTATCCCTCGATTTGTCCACGAGGATAGTGTTTCCGAGCATGCTCAACAACCACGCCCGTATCCTATGGGGAATGGGAAAACTGGTCGATAAACTAATCGACCTCAAATGGGAGTCAGCTATGCCACCCTTATCATAAATGCTATCAGCCTTCAGCTCCGCCATTCCTTTTTCAAAAATCACGGGCACGTACTGGTTAACGACTTCCCGAGGAAGTCCTTCAGGCATCAAGCCATCAACTGCAAGACCCAATATATGTTGCACATCATGCAACATGATCGTCATTTCACCAAAGGGAAGGTGAAATGTGTTTGTCAGTTTGCACCTCTCAACGAACGCCGAGATCAACGCCGAGTCGATGTGGTCGACATCAACTCGTCAAATTGGTTATTTGGATTCTTCCCAGGCAACTGGCATTCAGTTCCAACTTGTCGCATCGACCACAACTCCTCAACGCATTCTTCTTCAAGCAATCAAGGACAACACGAGGCTTAACGCCGCGACCCTCCCATATTACCCGAGCAATGTGACCTCCAAAGCTCGGTATTAATGAGGGAATTGCAGTCCCCGAACGCGTTACCACTAATCTTCCAGAATTGTCGCCGCTTCTTCTTCTGATATCACTCTGGACCAAAGAGCGTCACGATGGCGCTTCCCGCCCACCTCGCCGACCGGGGCAAACTTTCCATGAATCCTCATCGCATGAAACCCGATGGCTCGTAACTCGCCCAAGAGTCGTAAAATTGGCGATGGAGGTCGGGATCATCGCATCTCGGGCTCCCTCGCCTCATCGCCCCGACTCCGATGTTGTAGAGCCGCTAGACTCATCCATGGCCTGGTTGAGATGGTCAACGAAATCTCGCGTTGCCTGACTACCCGTGTCCTCGGGCTGGCCCCCCGCTGCATCACCTGCATCTGTATCACGACCAGCACGGCGAGTTGACGCAGTCACATTGCGTCTGGGGGTCCCTGACTCACCCTCCAACCACTCACAAGTCGATTCGCCGGTCCGTAAACCTCGGCCCGCCCTTCCCTACCATTTTAGGTCACCGCAAAATGAAGACATACATAACATCCTAATCATTTAAGTCGCAAGAATATGCGCAAATGGGTTAACGTGTGTTGGTTAACTAAGTCGTGTCACGAGGCAAGAAGATCATGTTATTGTCCAAGGAGAGTGTGTTGTTTAACTGTTAATCTATGGTTGAAAAAGACTTTGCGTCGGTAAATCACTTCTCGTTTAATTGTTTGGTTCCCAAAATAACGCATGTCGTGATGAAATGCGCGAGGTCTCAGCTCTGGGAGTTAGAAGCATCAGTTCGATACAATGTAATGTTTCTATTGTGTAGCCTGGTGGGCAACAAGATAAGGCGGATCTGAAAAAGAATCTAGTAGTGAAGGGTCTAATACAAATCGTGTTGGGCTTTCTTGCATGTAAGATTCACAGGTCCATCTATGCAGTGACTTTGAATCATAGTTCAATGCTTTTATGAACATAAGAATAATACATGAAAAAAAGTCCAACAAGATTTGTACTGCACTTTCACTACTAGCTTCTCTTCGATCCGCCTTATCTTGTTGCCCCACCAGGCTGCACAATAGAAACATTGCATTGTACCGAATCTGAGACGCTTCTAACTCCCAGAGCACTGCAGACCTCGCTCAATTTCATCGACGATGAGCTACTTGGGAACCAAACAAATAAACAAGAGTTGATGCGGGGCATCGATTAACCTTCTCAACCATACTTATCAGGTTACAACACACACTCTCCTTGGACACTAATATGACCCAAAACTCAACCTCTTTCTTTGACGTATACAACTAACATACTATAACTATACATTAACATAATTATTATCCTAATCTACCATCACAAAATAACCTATCCACTTACGTATCAACTGGTTGTTGAGTACCTAAGTTATTAAATGGATGTGACATAACTATTATGTCATCATTTGGAGTTATGAGTACATAAATTGACAATTAAGTTGGATTATGAATAAATTACCCATACCAACTATATATGCCAACTTACTTACAAATAACAACCAAAATCATCCAAACTCAACATCCTTCTAACACAACTACATATAAACTATTCGGAATATACACTAACCCGTAAACTTAGCCCTACATCACAATTACGATTTTTTTCTAAGACAATTAATCACTAACATTAACACATGCTTAATCACTAAATAATATTAACGTATCAAATATTAACAACGAATCAATATCACTGATATTAATCACTACTAATTGTCATATTAACACATGCTTAACATTAATATTAATATTAACAATATTAATTTTCATAACACAATATTAATAATATTAATACAATTAATCACTAATAATTATCAAATTAACACATAATTAACTATAATATTCATAATAACAATATTAATAATTATCATATTTAATAATAACAATATTAACTTTAATAAATATAATATTTAATTTTTATTTATTATTTAACAATAATCTAATAACAATTATTAACAATAATAATATTAATAACAATTATTATCAATAATAATATTAATAAAAATAACAATAACAATATTAATAAACATAACAATAACTATATTAATAAATATAACAATAATAACAATTAATATTAATTTTATTAATATTAAAACAAAAAAACGAAAAAAAAATAAAAAAAATTTGGGCCAATTTTTTGCCGCATACGACAAGCGCGCGGTGCGACACCGGATCCGGCATGGCGCGGCGTCGGGATCTAGGCGCTGCCGGCCGTGCGGCTTGCCGTTCTCGGCAACATTCCGATGGCTTTATTTTTTTTTCGTTTTTTCGGCCGAAATTTAAATTTACAAAATATAAAACCATAAATTCAAATTACAAATTCGAAACATACCTCAAATTCGTCGATTAAATCCCGGTATGAGGTGGTTTGTGGTGGTTGATGGTTGAGAGCGTTTTTTAGAGAGATAAACTAGAGAGATAGTGGAGAGTGAAGTTATGAGGTTCAAGGGCGTGGGTTGGAAATATTATGCGAAAGGTGGGCGACAATAGTAAAAAGGGGGGCGACGAAAAGCAAGCGGGA
Source organism: Portulaca oleracea (assembly GCA_029582165.1). Classification (NCBI taxonomy): domain Eukaryota; kingdom Viridiplantae; phylum Streptophyta; class Magnoliopsida; order Caryophyllales; family Portulacaceae; genus Portulaca; species Portulaca oleracea. The sequence goes on along the minus strand of CM055869.1, from coordinate 13,113,746 downwards.
TTTTTCTACCTAATTCTAATTTTATTCAATACTGGACTACAAGTGGACAAAGCCCGTGCAAGAAAGGAATAACGATAGTAGGTTGGGGTGTGATATTACACTTTTTAATTTTTTATCAATTTATCTCTTCATTTTTTTCTCAACTACTTTACTCCCCTACTTTTTATATTCTCTCTTAACATACCCCACCTACCACAACTTTCGTCATAACTCACCATACTTTTCCAAATTCCACAGCACTGCACCATTACCACACTGCAACCAGTCGTATAAAAGAATGAGGCCTTAAAAGTTGAAATTTTGTTATTGATAGAGTATAGGTAAGTTCTATTTTGGGACAAAGGTAAATAAAAACGACAACTGTTGAAATTGTAAAAATGACAAATAAATTGAGGTAAGAAAAAGGTTAGTCATAATAACAAACATTTTGGGACACATTTGTAAGAAATTACCTAAATATCCTCTCAATTAAAACTAATTTTTGATATTTTATTTAGGGAAATTTGATTATAATAATGTGAACTTTTGGCCATAGTAGACTAAATAATATGAACTTTAGATTTGGTTCTAATTAATATGAACTTTTGCACCATAGTAGACTAAATAGTACGTCACCGAATTAAATTGAACTTACCTCGGCTACGGGTTGACGTAGCGACGGAGAAGTGTGTGTTGGCTTTTCTAGTCAACATTTATTTGCCACCTTAGTCTCCCCATCTCTATTCTCTCTCTTCCAACATCTTTCTCTCTCCTCCCTTTCATCTTCTTCCATCCTTCACTTCAGTCATAACCATGGCCATGGCCATACTTCTTCCTCTCCTCTCTCATTTTCTCTCTCTAATTCATCATCTTTCCCTCCTTGTTCTTTCTTTTTCTTATCCTCTTCCTTCATCTTCTTCTTCTAGCAATGTTTTCCCTTTATCCTTTCCCTCTTTGTACGAGAGCCAATAATGGAAGTCACTAATTTTTGGAAAAAGTTCTGTGCACTAGATATTCCGAAAAAAAGAAAAATGCAGCTTTGGAAATTTCATCAAGATGCTCTACCGCTTCAGAGTAAACGAAGTAGATGGCAACCAAGCAGGGAGAATGTGTGTCAACTTTGTGGACAATACGGGAAACAATTGAACATCTAATTCGAGACTGCGAATGGGCACAAAGAATTTGGCGGGCTTCGATCATTGGTATGAGTTGTATGACTAACCAAGTTAATATGAGAATAAAGTTCAGCGATTGGTCAAGAAATTGGATCACTGTCTTTCTGAAAAAAGGGTCATAGGGTTTTGAGCTGGTAAAAGTCTTCTTTGAAATTATGTGGTGCATCTGGATTGGACGAAATGCTGAGGGAATACAAAAGAAGTTGGTGCTGCCAGAAGATGTTGTGAAGTGGCAGGAGGAAACAAGGCTTTCAGCGAATTTCATGAGAAGGAGTAAAAAAACAATGTCAGAGAGAACCACAATGCACTAGAATAGTAGTCCGAGAAAAAAATGTGGGAAACAACATAAATGAGTTTCAATGGAGAGTGAATGACTCTGGCGGACAAATCCTGGAATTTTGGTGCGACGATGCATGGGATAAAGAGGTTTTGAAGGGTGGAATAGGATGGATCGCAAAATAGAGAGGATGGAAAATATCAAAATATAGAGAAGTAGTACTCTATCAGTCTGCTTTTCAGGCTAAGCTACTGGCAGCGGAAAACATCCTTCACTACGTGAGTAGTCAAGGGGTAACAAGGATCAAAATCTACACGGATGCAGATGAAATGGTATGAGCTTTCAGAATGAACAAGCCAGGAGACCCAAAAAGCTTTCATCTACTATTTAGTTGTAAGCGTTTACTTAGCAGTTTTTCTTTTGTTAATGTTTGTAAGGTCAAAAAGTAGAGGGTTAAGGAAGCACATACCCTGGCTAATAGAGCCAAGAGGGAACACCCTTCCTTACACACCGTTGTAGTCTAGTCTTAAAATATTGTAACCTTTGTTTACACTACCAAAAAAAAACACATATTTTACACTTTTTTGTAAGTTTTTAAAGTTATAAATAAAAATATAACTTTATACAATTTGTATACGATATTACAAATTAAAAATATAAAACTTTTATACCAACACGGAAACACACGACATTTAAAAGGTGACTTGTTTCAAGGCTCACACTATTGTCATATAAAAATAATACTTTAACTATAAATATTAAATGGAGCGGTGTTATTCATTCAAAAAATATTGTAATATTCCTTGACAACTATCTTCGTTTTGAAACAACCACAATAGCTATGTTATATAAATTTTATTTGGATGACAATAAAATTCCTACTTGTAACATATAGCAAATAATAAAAGGAAAAATGTTCATTAGTAAAAATAATTTGTAACAGCCCGCTCCCTAATAGGGGTTGTTAAGGTCAATCTCAAACTAATTAAGGTTGAGAAAGGTAAAAAAGAGAACTTAGAAACTAATTTCCAAAATTTTTTGAGGAGAATCCGGCAGAGTTCCATCTGTAGTACGGACGTTTCCTAGGCTTAAAGCCTTACAACCCTGAAATAAACAAACTAAACCAAAATAGAACTCAACGGCCACACGCCGGAGCATATCACGAGCCACACGCTCAGATTACAATCTAAATGCAACAACGATCCCAAGCATTCCAAATACATTTACAATCGAATTCAAACTACAAAACAAATACTTTATGTATACATAAACATCTAGATATACTCGATCTCCAAACAAGTAGTCAACTCTTGATCTTCATATTTGTAAGGGGGAGGGAAAAGGAGGTATGAGCAAACCACAGCTCAGTGGGTAACTTGTACCCCGGAACAACCATTGAGATTCAAGCCACCTAAGAACGGGAGTCACCCTAGTTCTGCATTCACAAAGTACAATTAAAAATATAAACGCATCCCTTAGTCACTTCATAATTCCTCAAATAGGAAAATAGGTATAAGGTTTCCATTCAAGCACCTACATGTCCCATTTGAGGTAATTAAACAGACTCATATGTTCCAAATCAACTACAGGGGAATGGGATAGCCTTTTTAGCCATGGAAATAACCAGGAAACCATCAGAGAAGCATTTCAAGTACCCTAGGGTTCTAGTAGCTGCAACCAACTCCATACACATCATCCTTCTAACTTAATTACCCCTCAAGTGACTCATACACTCCGTTTAGCCTTCACAGTGGCAATCAAGATGGGATTCACATGCCATGCATTAGTCTAATCAAGAGACACACTCGAAGAGCTTAAATATCACATATATAACTCATGAATAGCAAAATAAGTTATTTAAATCAAAAGACATTTTTGAAACTTAGTTTGAACATATTTAAACACAATTCACAACTCAGCACTTCTTAAGTAGGAAACCATTCATACTTTAAAACCCTTCATAGCCATTCTAAATAAGAACATAACACTTTCAACATTTGAAGAATAACTCACGCACTTTTGAAATAGGTATTAAAAATTATTCAAATTTCCTTTTCCATCTTTCCATAACCATAGTATATACCATTTCAATAAACCAACGGTTTCATATAATCTTTCCTTCTTTCCATTATACGAAAATATTGATACCATGGGCGTCGGGTACTTTCAGCACTTTCCAGTCGGGGCTGGTTCCCCCTTAAGACAATTAGTTTAACTTCCCAGGAGTTCTAACGTCAATGGACTTTATATACCTAGCCGATTCGGTTCCCCTTTACAGGTGGTAACCTTGACTTTCCAATTAGTCCACAGTACCTAGTGCAATACATCTATCCCGAAAACCATTTCAAACTCGTAATTCGCATAACAAATCCATACCATACACTTCTCATCCAAATACCTTTCCAAATCGTATATAAATGTATATAAAGTAGAAGTATATCTTTCATTCAAATTAAAATAGCTCAACTGGCCAATATTCCAACATTTTTCCATTTAAGAAATCCAAAAGCTCGAATAACTCAAATAAGTCTTCTTTAGTTACGCTAAATCCATTTAATAAGTATTAATGACTTAGAAACACAAATGCTTTTCAACACACCCTAAAATATTCACTTGAAATCCTTTCTTTTGAATCAAAAATCATATAAATACCTTTCAATTACACAAGCCCATAATAAAAGAGATATAGTATGTACATAGAGACTTAAATTCACATATAACTCAACCTTATGCATAAAATCTCATTCTTTAAGCATATAACTCATCCACGATTTATATATGCATAACTTCCACATAGTCATCAAATCAACATCATTTTAAACATAATCCATCCATTCTAACACGGTACACACATATTCACATATATATAAGGTCACCTAGGCCGTAAATCAAATAATATCGACTTATATTGCAACGGAAGTAATAATTAAAACCATTAAACAACCCTCTATACAATTACCTATTCAACCTAAAACATTCTAATTTCACAAATCAACCCGAGCTCCCTCCTCACATACACCAACCCAAATGGACCTCGACACTCAATATTCAACTCAAGTACTATCAAACTTCCAACTCGGTTACATGATTCAATCCAACCATTCCAATATAATTAACAATTTCAGGTATAAACTTAGTATACAAAGTCTACTAATTAAACCTGAAACTTAACAGTTATTAAGAGGGGACAGAGATTGCTAACACATGATTCAATCAATCTCGGACTCAACATCTCACTTTCAAGTTTGAATTGTGTGACCACCTCCATCCACAACAGTCTGAAATTTCCGTCCCTGGCGCACGTGCTAACAGGCCACGGAGCACCGGACCTCGGTCACAACCGTCGATACTCTAATCAGAACTACACCGAGAGTTAACCCGAACCCATTAAATGCCCTAGCCCTCGGTCTGAATCTCAGTCCAAGTCTATCGCCCCTCATTCCTCTAGCGGACGATCGTTAACCGCCATGGACCGCCGCTTCTGCCGTTGGGAATTTACCAGCCACCGCCATCATCGTACATTCTACTCTTTCTCTTTGTGTGAATCGCTTAGGGTGAAGAAGAGGTCACCCGGCCCCGTCTCTTCCTTGCCCACCAACAGCCAACGACGGGCACCTAGGCGGTGCCACTTCCACCGCCTCCCTCTCTCTCTCTCTCTCTCTCTCTCTCTCTCTCTCTCTCTCTCTCTCTCTCTCTCTCTCTCTGTGCGTGCATTCTGTTGAACGCAATAAGGGGGGCTTGGCCCCTTTTTCCTATTGCCGTCAAACCTTAAAAAAGAAATAAGGGGGATTTAGTCCATTTGTTTCTATCCAATTTATTTTAACCCCACTCCAAATAATTGTTAATTCTCAATGCCCCCTTTTGTTTGGTTGTAATTTTTGTGGTTTTAGGAGTTAAGGTTGTCGGTCCACACGGATGGGTGTGAGACTTGATTAAGGTAATCGGTTTGTGTAGAGGGGTTTTTCTCAATGCGGAAAACAATAAATAATGTAAAGGGAAGCAATTAAATCTAACCTAGGCATGAATCAAAGAAAGCAATTAAAAGCATGAAATCAAATAAAGCAATTAAAGCAAGGAATGGAAATCTAGAATGAACAATGAAATTAGAGACAAGAAATTATACCTTTGATGACCAAAATCTTCTAACCTTCAATCTACCTTTGCAATTTCCCCCGAACAAACAAGAAAATATGGATTGGATTACCAAGGATCTCCCAAATTCTCACTAGGAAGTAGAATTGGAATTCCTTGACCCTCCTCCCCACTAAAAGATGGATTTGATGTGGCTAACCCTAGGAAGCTTTGAAATCAAGTCAACAATGGAAATTAGAGAGAGAGAGAGATAGAAGAGAGAGAAAGCTTGTAAAACTTCAATGGAAACTTGCTTGAATTGAGAAAGCTTGAGAAAGTTTGAATACAAATGCTAGAAATCAATGAAAGCTTGAAGAACAATGAAGAACAATTGAAAACTTGAAGAACAATTAAGAGAGATTAAAGCAAATAAAGGAAATCAATTAAATCTAATTCTACTCCTAAACTACCTAGGCTAATTGATTAAACTTGGATTAATACAAGTGGGTATTTATAGAAGAAGGAAAAGTACAACCCAAAACCCTAGAAACAAATCGCAGCACGCGCGTCAGTTTTTCTGCAGACAGAGTGGCTCGGGCGAGCAAGCCTACTGTCCGGCTCTCCTGGCTTGTGTCTTTGTTGCCCCAGAAGCCTGGCTCGGGCGAGCCACTGTTCTGGGCAACTTTTCCCTGCCGACTTCAAACGCGCATAACTTCTTCATCCGAACTCTGTTTTAGGCCCATAAGATATCGATGAAAAGCTCTCGGTGTGTACTTTAAGCTCCCAAAATTTCAGACCAATCGGAGTTGTAACGAAAGAGTTATGACCCAAAGAGTGAAGGCACACGTATTTCAAACCTTTGAGTTTGTACCGTTCCCCTGTTTTGCGCCAATCTTGATATGGAATTTCCGGCATCGGTTTCGCCTCGGCTCTCGGCTTGGTTTGACTCTGATCTCGGCTCGGGTTGACTTGGTTTGACTCGAGAAATAGCTCGGGATTCCCTAAAAACCTTCAATTAAGCCCAAACTTCTTCTAACTCCTTATTTTCCTACAAAACACTAAATCATTATATCTAATATATAAATAGGGGTTAAAACAAGCAAATATACCCTATAAAAGAGAAGAAATTTGGTTCGGAACGAGACCGAACACCACTCCAACACAAGGGTTTGCTAGCCCCGAGCAAACTAAAAATGAAGAAAAGGACTAAAAAGAAAAACTAAAAACCTAACTCACTTTCGCAGGAATCACGGATGCATTTAGCACATGCATCAAGCCCTTTAAACCCCCCGGCAACCCGGGTGGACGAGGTAGGTCTCGTGAGGGTTTATAGAAACTATACCCACAAAAGCCTCGAGAAAAGAAAAAAAGGGGAAAGAAAAAGAAGTGAAAACCGAAAAACGAAACAAAACAAAAGCAAAGAAAATATTCCCGTCCCCAATCATGCACCTAGTTCCCCAACTCGCCTTAACAATCAATTGGAAGAAGCAAGTATAAACAAATTTAGACACGAAGGTTGGAAAACTGCTAATCTTTGAGATTTTGAACCAAAACACTTCTTGATGAGCAAAACACCTCGTGCATATGTGCAAGTGGGCTCTAGTTGGTCCTTCCTATCCTAAACCAGACAATCAGAGTTGTTCTCATGCTCAAGCTCGGGATTATCTATCCTACTTCACTCTTGGTTTTTCTTTCAACCTCTCTTTTCTTTCTTTTTCTTACTTTGCTCTCTTTTCTTTCTTTTTCTTACTTTGCTCTTTTCTTTTTTTACTTTCCTCTTTCTTACCATTCTTTTGCTCAACTCTTTTTTCCTTTTTTTTGCTTCGCTCTTTTCTTTCTTTTTCAAAACCTACGCTCTTTTCTTTACACTCAATCTGTTTTGTGTCTTTTAGAGCGTTTGTGTCGGGTTTTGCGGGATTTAAGCACCTACCGCAGAAGGTTACCCTCCCTGCTGGGTTTCTCCATACGTGAGTCATTGCACTTAAGGGGCATAGGGTGCCGATCCACCCAAACCAACCCATGACGGTAGGCCCGACAGTAATTATTTAATGCATTAATTAAGAGCTTAAGCAATTGAACAACTAAAACCGTCTAACAAAGGTAAGAAGACACAGTCAAAGCGTGTAAGATTTGAGGATTCCGCTTTCCCATTCCATGTAAAAGTCTAATAGAGATAAGTCATGGCAAAAATCCTTCCTAAGGCCCATCATTATACATACCAGCCGCTTCTAACTGATCGAATCAACTGATTAGACAACTATCTACACAACTATGAACGGAAACATCTTCAAAAAGAAAAACAACTTTTGGGTTTTTCACAACATTTCACCCCTTTTTTTCTTTCACACAATTTTTTTTTAGATTTTAGACACAAACTACGAAAAACAAAAACAAAATACTCAAAAACTAGGTGGTCTACCCATGACAAATGGAAAATAGCACCCCCCCACTCCAACACAAGACATCACAATGTCTCCATTGTGAGAAGGGTGTCACAAATAAGGTAGAAAACCTAAAAACACACAAACACATAACAAATAAAAACGGTGGTGACCCGACCCCACACGGCTCCAACAACAATATATATCCAACATTCACACTCAAGGGGTTCGCCACCCAAAAAAAGGAAAATTGAGCATGCAACATGAATCAAGAATATATACACTCAAAGAGAGGTGGAAAGAGGTTACCTCGAGGTCTTCAATAAATGCATACCCCATCCACGATCCAAGGAACATCACACAATAGGTTAGGAATAAACAAGAAAAACATACTATGTGTGATGGTTCACATGCAATATCAAAAGGAAAAACAAACTATACAAGACACTAAGGACTAAAGAACTAAAGAAAACAAACTAAATATTTACAAAAACAACTTTCACTCTTTTTACTCAAAAACCGGAATGCATACTACCCTCCCACTCCCACACAAAGAGGTTGTCGTATCCTCAAATGGAAACAGAAGTATGTAAGCAAGCACCCCAAATTAAAAGAAAAAGACACATACAAAAAGAAAATAAAAGAAGAAAAGAGAACCGACTCACTAAATATACACAAGAAGGTGAGGAAAGATATTACCTAGAACTCTAGAAGACTTCTTATCAATAAGCTCATTCTTTCTCACCTCACGATATCGGGCACCACGTCAGAACCATTCAATGTCCGGAGTAACAAATCATGCATCCTCTCATGCATCTCAAATGGTGGTGGTAAGAGCACACTCGCAATAGCACATCAACAAACATTAGTGCTCTTAACAGTTTATCAAATGCCTTAGAAAAGTCATAGAAATGATGAAATGCATGAATATACAAGACTTTCCTAGGCATAGTGAAAGAAATGACAAATGGGTCCTCCCATTGACTCGCAAATGGAGATTGGGTATGCAAATCAATGGGAGGGGGCAATTCAACACATTCATGGACATGCTCATGGGAAGACTTGGATGCAAACAACGACTCATAAAGCATATCACCATCAAAAATATCATTGTCACAAACCAAGTCCAAACACTTAGGATGAATCCCCATAGACTCAAGTTCATCATCACAAGATTGCACATCAATGGATTTACAAGAAAGGGTAGCTAATGCCTCGCTAATGCAATAATTCTCAATGAAAGTGAATAAATCAGTATCTAGCACACATTCAATCACCAAGGATTCAATTTCACTCTCAACAAGATCATGCTCAATTATATCAAAAGCATCATGGCATTCATCAATCTCAACTTTTTCTTCACACAAAGGCATGGACAATGGTGTGGACAATGGTTCATCATCAAGCATGTAATCATCAAGTTCTTCATCATCACACACAGAATCATCTTGTTCCTCATGCTCACTAGGTGGGGCTAGAGCTAAGGAATCACTAATCCTCCTTACAAAACTATGTCCATTACAGTAGTCATCATCATAATCATAATCATACACAGAAGAATCGTCATGCATTTCAGGACTCAAAGACGATGAATGACCTATTTCAACATTCGAATCAACCAATTGTGCAAGATAAGTTTCCACCCTAGGTTTAAGCACGTGCTCAAATTCATGCATGCATTTATTCACCCTATCTTGTAAACCAACTATTTCAGCACCGATTTTATCTAGTCTACAAGATTCGGAAGCATGAGACGGATATTCACAATGCACACACAAAAGATCATAACGTTTCTCATAGTGCAATTGAGCATGAAGAGCACATGGATTACCAAAACAAGATCCTGATGAATAAAAAGTCTCCCCAAATTGACGAGTATCCGTATACAACCAATCAAATAATTCCCAAACCCGATACTCATTTTCAACATTGAAATCAAAGTAATTCAGAAGAGAACGGGTCTCGAAATTCAATCCCTCATTAGTAACAACTAACACTTCCCAATTAGAATAAATATAACCATGAGGGGTCCAATAAGCAAGATAATCATTTAATCTATCACGATAATCACAAAATAATTCTTGCTCATTTTGAGGGAAGCTAAAACATGCCATCTCTTTTTTTCTATTTTTTTTCGATATCTTTTTTTTCTCTTTTTTTTTTGTTTCTGATATTCAATTTTTTTGACTACATTTTTCTAGCATAATCAAGAAAGCAATTAAACTATTTACACACAAACCAATAGCCTAATCTACCAAATAACGCCATCCTCGGCAACGGCGCCATTGCTCGGTTGTAATTTTTGTGGTTTTAGGAGTTAAGGTTGTCGGTCCACAAGGATGGGTGTGAGACTTGATTAAGGTAATCGGTTTGTGTAGAGGGGTTTTTCTCAATGCGGAAAACAATAAATAATGTAAAGGGAAGCAATTAAATCTAACCTAGGCATGAATCAAAGAAAGCAATTAAAAGCATGAAATCAAATAAAGCAATTAAAGCAAGGAATGGAAATCTAGAATGAACAATGAAATTAGAGACAAGAAATTATACCTTTGATGACCAAAATCTTCTAACCTTCAATCTACCTTTGCAATTTCCCCCGAACAAACAAGAAAATATGGATTGGATTACCAAGGATCTCCCAAATTCTCACTAGGAAGTAGAATTGGAATTCCTTGACCCTCCTCCCCACTAAAAGATGGATTTGATGTGGCTAACCCTAGGAAGCTTTGAAATCAAGTCAACAATGGAAATTAGAGAGAGAGATAGAAGAGAGAGAAAGCTTGTAAAACTTCAATGGAAACTTGCTTGAATTGAGAAAGCTTGAGAAAGTTTGAATACAAATGCTAGAAATCAATGAAAGCTTGAAGAACAATGAAGAACAATTGAAAACTTGAAGAACAATTAAGAGAGATTAAAGAAAATAAAGGAAATCAATTAAATCTAATTCTACTCCTAAACTACCTAGGCTAATTGATTAAACTTGGATTAATACAAGTGGGTATTTATAGAAGAAGGAAAAATACAACCCAAAACCCTAGAAACAAATCGCAGCACGCGCGTCAGTTTTTCTGCAGACAGAGTGGCTCGGGCGAGCAAGCCTACTGTCCGGCTCTCCTGGCTTGTGTCTTTGTTGCCCCAGAAGCCTGGCTCGGGCGAGCCAGCAGATGGCTCGGGCGAGCCACTGTTCTGGGCAGCTTTTCCCTGCCGACTTCAAACGCGCATAACTTCTTCATCCGAACTCTGTTTTAGGCCCATAAGATATCGATGAAAAGCTCTCGGTGTGTACTTTAAGCTCCCAAAATTTCAGACCAATCGGAGTTGTAACGAAAGAGTTATGACCCAAAGAGTGAAGGCACACGTATTTTAAACCTTTGAGTTTGTACCGTTCCCCTGTTTTGCGCCAATCTTGATATGGAATTTCCGGCATCGGTTTTGCCTCGGCTCTCGGCTTGGTTTGACTCTGATCTCGGCTCGGGTTTACCACCCGAGTTTACCACCTCCCTTTTCATTCTTTTCTTTTGTGTATTTGGTCTTGGGTCTGGCGGTAGCAAAACCCAGACGGGTTTACCACCTCATTTTCCTTTTCCTTTTTATTTTTCTCTTTTATCCTTTTCTTTTTTTTAAAAAAAACTGAATCTCGGGATAAATTGATTTGTCAACAAAAGCATTCTTAAAAGTTCAACCTTATTTAAGGTTAAGCAATCCTAGCCGACTCCCAATCATTTTTTAAGTAGCGCCGCAAAAAAGGTCATCAATTTTTCGGGGTCTACAGATTGGCGACTCCACTGGGGACTTAAACTTAAAAAGAGGGTAAAACTTGAAAGAATTAAATTTTAGTTTTTTTTTTTAAAAAAAAGGGAAGAATTAATTTATTTCACTTTTTTATCATTTTTAGGCATACTGCATACCAGGCTACTCTTGGGCCTTTATGGCTGGGGAGCACAAAAGCGTTGGTTTAGGTTTTAAAACTAGGAATCAATCCCGAGAGCGGGAGGTCACTACTTGTGGGATGCACTTACATCGCCAAGCATTTGATCTCTCCTCTCACCCGTGTTACACTCCAAAGGTTTCCTTGAAACCCAAAGAGCAACACCCCACACATTTTTCCTATGAACTCCATATAGGGAGAATGCACCGGGGCAAGAACATGTGGTACCCTATTCATTTCCGTAAACCTAGAAAAACCCCGAATCTAAAGCCATGGTTAGGCTCATCCCGCATCTGTATGTCATGTAAATTAATCCTGTAAAAGTTGAGTCCAAGTGTCTAGCCCGAACATAAGTGGAACGTCATTCTAGCCCGCGTAGGATCAAATCAGAGACGGACTGACCCAAACCCAGACGGGTTTGGTGGCCCTGGCCTAGTTGGACTCACTGCGAAATCCTGTCTATGCCCATTTGAAAGGGAGGAATTACAGTTCAAACCCAGACGGGTTTGGGCCTGTTTTTCTTCTCCTTCCACATCGGGCCAAACTGTTCGATATTGCAGTCAGCCCAATCCACTTACTATTGATCCTATTCGGCCCTTTATGACGCTCCTTGAGTCAAATTCCCATTGCATCTTGTACCGTGATCTTGAGCCCGATAAAAATTCAAACATGATCCATCGTGGCTCGATCCAAGTAATGACCCAATGAGTATCAGTCCTGTCAGTCATCATGCTAGGTCCATATAGAGTTAGGACATGCACTCCCGCAAAAATGGGTGAGTCACCCTTATGTCAGCATGTAGGCGTCATGTCCATGTCCTAGGTTCATATAGGTCCATTAAGTTATGCATGCATTGGGCGGGTGGCATAAAGGTTCTTTCGAGCACTAACCAGTTTCCATGCAGGCAGGATAGCAGACCATCTCCGAGCCCGCATCCGTGACCCACGAACCGGCAGGCTCATTCACAATCCCAACTACAGATCGCCTGCCCGATCCAGTGAATCCAGTGAGTCCACCATGTCAGGATCCCTCGCCAACAACCTTTTCGGGGAGAGTTCTGGTGACAAGCAACTTGATGGGCTGTATGAGCGGGTACAGGAAGCAATTGCCATTTGCATGGCAGACCAGGAGGACAGAACCAATGAGAAGCTAGAAAAGAAGTTCAGCGAAAATCAACAGACCATGAATGGCGTGCTGGAAGCCATTAAGCAGATCAACAAGAAGCTGGGCATTGAGCCTGAGGAAGAAGAAGACTACTATGCCTCCGAGTCTGAGACTAAAGTTGATGATGGAGCTGACAAGGGTAACCCTAAATCCAAAAATGGGGGCCCAAAACCCAATTCATCTGGTGAGGCCAAGTCTAAATCCGTAAAGAATAACTCCAAAACCTCGGAGGACCCCTATGTCAAGAAGCTTGAAGAGAAGGTTAACATGCTCACCAAAAGGATGATGAAAATTGATCCAACCTTTACAGACGCTTGCATGGATTTGACCATCCCCAAACACCATGTATCAAGGGTAAGGGACAAAGTTGAAGTACCGGGCATCAGGTTCAAGCCGTCTGAGAACCCATCTCATCATCTAGAGGAGTTCCTGAGGCTGGCCCCTCTTCACAAAGTAGATGAAGGTCTTTACACCACAGTCTTCCCTTCCACTCTAGAAGGTAAGGCCAAGGTGTGGTACCAAAATCTACCCCCTCACACCAAGACTGACGCAGACGAGTTGTTCAAGGCCTTCATCAGCCATTTTAGTCGTCTCCAACAAAAGGAGGTCACTGTAGATGACCTCACTTCCATGAAGCAAAGAGATGATGAGTCATTCCTCTCTTATTATGAACGATGGCACTCAAGGTCGGAGATCGAGGCGCACCCCTTTAGGATGCAACTAAGCACTTTCAAGCAAAGCATCCATCCTCGCATCACACGGCATTTTGGCTTCCAATCTATCAAAGACTTTGAAACTTTGAAGGACTTGTGTTCAAATCAAGTGAAGCTAACAATGAGAAAAGCACACAATATTCTGGTTGGGAAGGATCTAACTCCAACAGGAGGGCCACTAGCGCGCCTAGCCCCCCTCAGAAAACTGTTGAGACTAATTCCATCCAACGGAGGCCGTACACCCCGTTGAGGCTGATTCTAGAGGACAAAGAGCGATAAGAATGATGGCAGCGCAATACTGTATCATTCACGACCGACTTTACAAGAAGACCGCCACAGGCATCAATCTACTTTGCGTTGATGCCGAGTCAGCAGAGGAATTAATTTATAACCAAAAAGATATAGGATAGGACTAGGATCAAACCAGAAACACCTTCGGTGATGATTTGTAAACCTTTCTTACCTTCAGTTTAACATGCTTCACTTAGAAAAATTTGGATGAGATCTCAAAAGTTTTTGAAACCTTTTCTTTCAAACCTTCTGATTTTGAGACAAGTTATGAAAGTTGTATCTGACTGCTTTGACTATCTTAGAAAGTATAAATGCGCGTGCCGCAAATCTTTGGGCTAAGTTTAGTTGATTGAACCCCATCCCGTGAGTCCACATTGCCTAAATTTTGAATTGATCACTTTCATCAATTCCATGATCCCCTGAGTGACTCACCCATTAGTTGCATCTCTAGAACTTGTTTTGCATCTTGCTTGAGACTACACATTTGCATTGCACGCTGTGACAAAGTGATTAAGGCATTCGATTTTATTTTGATAAGCTACATAGCTAAATAGCCTTCCTTACATTATATTTACCGTTCTTTTTGCCCCGCCTAGCCTTTGTTTATCCTTTTTTCATGATTGAACCCTGACAATACAAGCCTTGGCCTCTGATATCCAGTATCCCTTTGCCTTGCTTGGTTGGATGAGAGTTTGTCTTTTTTTGGAAGGAACAATTGGTTTGGTGTGTTTGTGAACAAAATATGAAGTTTGGGATAATCTGAAAGTCCCATATCTTGAGCGATTGGTATAATTCCATAGATATTCTTCTCCCCGATCACCCACAAAAAAAAAAGAGTAAAAAAAATTGATTAAAAAAAAGGAAAAGAGTTTCAAAAATAAAAGGGTGATTAGGGAGATTCAATTTAAAGTTCAGAAAACTTTGACCTGGTTGTATTCAGTTGAGATGTTTCAGGTGAAATGTCTTGCATACATTAAGCAAGAAGGAGAGTTTAGAGTATTTTATTCATTGAAAATCAATCCAAGTATGGCTCTTAACTCCTCATTCCCAAATTTTACCACTCCTTACCCTAACCTAAGCCCCGTTACAACCCGAAAAAGTCTTTTTGATTGTCACTTGTGCATTGCATACCAGTAGTGGAGAGCGAGGTTCTTACCAAGCTTATGGTAGTTTGTTTCTATTGGTTTGAGTATGAGAAAACACACATACATATTCAAAATTGAGTGTTTGAGTGTTTGTTCTTTCCTATGTGAGGTTTGTTCTTTTTGACTGACCTACGTCCATAACTAACCGCGCACATTTGCATTATTCTTAGAACTGTTGGCGGATTTATGCCTCTGAAGTACTTGTTCTCTCCTTTGGGATTCGAAAATTTCTTCCTATCTCTTTCGAGCTGAGTTTTGATTTTGTCCAGATCAATCTTTGTGCTTGCTTGTTGAATTGATTTTGTTTTGATTTTGTTCTTCCTATTGAAAATTCCTTATCCCAGAATGTTTCAGCAGCACGTAGAAAATCCCAATCTATTTTCACTTGCCTCAAAGTTAGCAGAGAAGTCAACTTATACCTCACCAACCCTCTCTTTTCCTCCTTGGACAGAGTGCTTATCCAAGTGGCTAGCTTTTTCTCGAACGCCATCGGGACGAAAGGACGATTTGATTCACGTCGGGGCAAGGAAATAATGGGGATAATGAAACTCAGACGGGTTTGATGGTGTTTGGGTTGTGCTTGTGATTTGGAAAAGGTGTAACCCAGACGGGTTTACTTGCCCTGTACGCCAAGATCAGCTTTCCTTAAACTGCACACCAAGTTAGGGTTTCTCGGCGCGAAACGCAAACGGGCCTGGGCCAGCCTATGTGGAGTTCTAAAGGCCCAGCTCCTAGAAGTGGGAATCATTTTGGGCCTGAAACCCAGACGGGTTTGGGCCAGCTTATTGGGCTATCTTACGGAGCCACTTCAACTCTATTTTGGGTCGTAATGCGGGTCCACAAGATAGTTATATGTCTTCGCCGGCCCCGAAACTGTAGCTCGAACTTACTTGTAGCATTTAATTTTCGGTCTTTTTTTCGTTTGGGGAAGTGGGAGTAATCCCACCATGTAGATTTCATATCGCATTGCACATTGTTGTTACATTATGCATAAGGGTACACGAAAATAAAAAGTGCATTACGCAGCACCATCATTGCATAAGCATCACATCAGTGGTTCGCACTAGTGCATAAATAAAAAAAAAACGTACGTCATGCATTAAGTGTACATGAGTAACATTATTACACCATTGCATTGCATTGTCCTAAGTGCATAATAAAGAGTCATACATAGCATTACGTAAGTTCATTACATAAAGACCCTGCATGTGCATCATTCTCAGTCCTCATCATGCCAGACCTCCGTATCGCCACCACCACTGGCGCTATTAGCCCCATGGGACCCGCTTCCACCAGGGCCAAAGTAAGTGTCCCACTGGTAGTAAGAGGAGTCTACCACCTCTGTATCGCTACCTGAGCCAGATAGGTGCAACACTTGCATCACCGCATTAAGCCAAGAATGTTCGAGTGACCCTGGCTTAGAAAAAAATTCAATCGAGTTTCCACTAAGCCAGGGGCTATTTGAATAAAAAAAAAAGGAAGCAAGTCACTACGGCGACTATCAAGTGATTCCCAGTTTAGCAAGAGTTAAATCAAACTGCCACTAAGCTGGGGGCTACGTAGCCCAAGCAAGGGGTCGAATCAGCCTAAAAGCTAGAACGGCCCGCCTAGGTCCGTTTTCGCAAAGACTCATTTCATATCGGCTTCTCGCCTTCTCTCAGCCCAACCCAGCCGGGTTTGGGCCTCCTCACCTTCAGTCCAGTGTAGGCCTATACCCATGAAGCTATGGCAAACTCAAGCCCACTTCCGAGAGCTAAAGCACGACTGACAGGTAAATTTTCTGACTCACTCTGAGTTTCAGATAAACTGATGCCCTCCTTCTCCTTTTGCAGAACAATGCACAAAATACGTCGGTCGTCAGGCGGTTACAAAAAGACGAACTCATCTTCAGCGGCCGTCATCGAGCCCTCACAATGCGATGACACCCTTTTCAGCACACAGACACAAGTCCCGCACTCCACGGTGAAATGAAGTGCGTGACCTTGATCTACCTCACGGTGAAATGAAGTGGATCAACTCATCATCTCGATATGCTTCACAGCGAAATGAAGCACGTCACCTCGGTCCACCTCACGGTGAAATGAAGTGGATCACCTCATCATCTCGATATGCTTCACGACGAAATGAGGCACGTCACCTCGGTCCACCTCACGGTGAAATGAAGCGGATCACCTCATTATCTCGATATGCTTCACGGCGAAATGAAGCACGTCACCTCGATCCACCTCACGGCGAAATGAAGTGGATCACCTCATCATCCTGGCATGCTTCACGGCGAAATGAAGCACGTCACCTCGATCCACCTCACGGCGAAATGAAGTGGATCACCTCATCATCCTGGCATGTTTCACGGCGATATGAAGCACGTCACCTCGATCCACCTCACGGCGAAATGAAGTGGATCACCTCATCATCCTGGCATGCTTCACGGCGAAATGAAGCACGTCACCTCGATCCACCTCACGACGAAATGAAGTGGATCACCTCATCATCCTGGCATGCTTCACGGCGAAATGAAGCACGTCACCTCGATCCACCTCACGGCGAAATGAAGCGGATCACCTCATCATCCTGGCATGCGTCACGGCGAAATGAAGCATGCCTCCTAGATCCGCCTCACGGCGAAATGAAGCGACCGACTACGGCCGCTTTACGGAAGAAACTAAGCGGTCAACCCACACGACAGGTCTTGCACTTCACAAATGAAATGAAGTGTATAACCTTGATCTACCTCACGGCGAAATGAGACGGATCAATTCGGTCAGCTTTACGGAAGAAACTAAGCAGGCCAACCAACATCGGCGCAGGACCAAGCTTCCAAGCGTCAACCAGCTTCAGAATAGGCTTCTGATTCATATCCAAGATCATCAAGACTACTTTGATCATCGTTTTACTCAAACTCGATCAAAGTGGGGCTATTCAGAGACACCGGATTTTGTACCGGTATTAATTTTAGTTATCTGTAAAAATAAGCTAGCCGAGTAATCTAGTAGCATGCAGATCCATCACTTTTCTAACCCGAAAGCAAGCAAAATGGCCCAACATTACGCCCAAACCCGTCGAGTTTGGTGGGCGGAGCTCAACTCGGCTCGGCCCAAACGGTGAGTTTGGTGAGCGAGCTTTGCTCACTCAAACTCTACCGAGTTAAGAAGTCGTATTACCGCGGCTAAACCTAAACCCTAATCGCCCCATCTAACCTACATTCCACTATAAATTAAACCTATTCCCTCTCCATTTGGACGGCAGATTATGCTAGAGTATTGACACTAGTATATTCTCTCTACCTCTTCTCTCCCTTTGCATGCTACTTCATTAAAGGTTAGAATGATTATCACATTGATGTAAACCATGCAATGTAACCTAACGAATTCATGTAATTCTTGTGTTTTCAATTCATAATTTGCATGACATTAATGTTAAACTTGTGAAATTTATATCTAATTCCTCCCTTTTAACTTTTTTCGCTTTGATTTAATTCTAGTAGAGTCTATTCGCTTGAATAGGCGGATTTGACATTTTTAATTGTCAAATTCGTAACCTTACCCCCGAATCCGTCTTTGGATTCGTAGACCGGAGTTTGTATTAAAATGGTTTGTTGTTTTTCTCCTAAAGTTCAACTGGCGACTCTATGTTCATACTTCCTCACTCCCTTCGGCTTCGTTGTTTCCTCGGTCTAATCTGTGGATGGCGCAAAAGGTAACCCAGACGGTTCAACTAAGGAACCCAGACGGGTTTACCACCTCCTTTTCATTCTTTTCTTCTGTGGATGGCGCAAAAGGTAACCCAGACGGTTCAACTAAGGAACCCAGACGGGTTTACCACCTCCTTTTCATTCTTTTCTTCTGTGGATGGCGCAAAAGGTAACCCAGACGGTTCAATTAATGAACCCAGACGGGTTTACCACCTCCATTTTCATTCTTTTCTTCTGTGTATTTGGTCTTGGGTCTGGCGGTAGCAAAACCCAGACGGGTTTACCACCCGGGTTTACCACCTCCCTTTTCATTCTTTTCTTTTGTGTATTTGGTCTTGGGCCTGGCGGTAGCAAAACCCAGACGGGTTTACCACCTCATTTTCCTTTTCCTTTTTATTTTTCTCTTTTATCCTTTTCTTTTTTTTAAAAAAAACTGAATCTCGGGATAAATTGATTTGTCAACAAAAGCATTCTTAAAAGTTCAACCTTATTTAAGGTTAAGCAATCCTAGCCGACTCCCAATCATTTTTTAAGTAGCGCCGCAAAAAAGGTCATCAATTTTTCGGGGTCTACAGGTTTGTGTTTGGGGGTCGTGTGGTTGTGTTTAGGGTTTGTGTTGTTGTTGGCTTGGATTTAATTATGTTCATGTTTAATTTTTAGGATCTGACTCAAGGGGGATTGAAGGTATCAACCGAAGACACAACTGGTCGGGTGGAAAATTTGTGTGCAAAAGATGTGGAATGGATGGTGTTCTTAAAGTCTCAAGGAGTAGTGACAATCCAAACAGAGTGTATGGTAAATGTCCAAGTTGTGATAAATTCCTTGGATGGCTCGATGAGTGTGAAGAGAATGCAAGCAAGACAGCTGCAACTGTTAACACTCCTCTGCCAACCGAGACTAGTGATGAGTTGTTGGAGATGAAAAAGAAGGTTGCAGAGGCAATGCTACTGTTGTTTATGTGCAAGAATGATGTTGGGGACCTGGTGATGTCAAACAATAACCTAATTGAGGAGATTGCTGTGATGAGAATGCAAGTTGCTGCAAGTGTGCTTGAGGTTGCTGAAATGAGAAGGGATTTGTCTGAATCTATGGACAAGATGACAGAGTTGATTGACAAGGCAACTGAGCTGAAGGTGATATGGGACAAGGTTCTTGCACTACTGCTGCTGTGTGGGATTGGCATTGGCACCATGGTTGTGCTTGTGTTGTTCATGTTCTTGGTTACTATCCTTAAGTGATTTGTCTTACCTGTTTATGTAATGAACAAGTTCAATATGTAGCTTAAGAATGTAGTTGGTTTAGGCAGTTGGTTGCTGTGGGGGATAAAACTATGGTATGGGTGTAGTTGGTTGGTAGATGATCAATTTGGATGTTTTTTGGATCTCTGCCATTATTTTGTGTACATAGAAGCTTAAAGCTTCAATTGGATGCTGTGTATTTTGGGAATTGGCCAACAATGAATGAAGTGATGATGGTTTATGATGTAGCAATTGTTCCAAAAACTTACTCCATGTCCTATACAGTTTGTGCACATATGTAGCTTGTGAAATCTGTATCAAATGTGCACATATGTGTTTCAAATGTGCACATATGTAGCTTGTCAAATATGTTTCAAATGTGCACAGTCTGTTGCTTGTCTTACAGAGCATACATAATTCATTGCAAACAAAACAAACCAAATAAGATGACCACAAGTAGTTGCCAAAACTGTGAACAAAAGGAACATGACAGTTAATGCCAAACTAAACATAACAACTGATTGTCACAGCAAACCAACTGATTGTCATATCATACATAACATAAAACACCACCTTGCATTCATTTGGAACCTGTCCAACAGTCAACAAAACATAACAAGCATGCAGGCAGTCAGAGGTGCTTTGCCTTACAAAACATTAAAACCTTAAAAGATCCATACTTTTCTCCTAAATAACATTGTAACTTACTTACTACAACCAAAATGAAAGACCAACTGTTTGTCACAGCAAACCAACATTGTTTCTGACAAACCCTAGACAAAATAATAGCCCTAAAGTGACACAAACATGACACTAGGCTGTTGATGAGGCAATAGATGCCACAGGACCAGATTGTGTTGCAGTAGAGGCTGCTGTGGATGGTGGAGTTGCTGCTGTGGATGCTGGAGTTGCTGCTGGTGGGTTCTGCTGCCTTGTCTTCTTCGTTTGGCCTTGCTGAGGAGGTTGTTGGGACTTCCTTTTCCTGGTACTCTTCTTTAACTTGATCAGCCTACCATCTTCATCCCTAGGCTGACCACAAGTTTTGAAGGTGTGACCCAAAGCATTGCATGTTGTACACTTCTTTGCTCCATGAGCATTGGCTGACTTCTTAGCTTCTGCAGCTGCTAGGACATCTTTAGACTCCCTTCTCTTGTTCTTTTCAGGCCTTCCTTTTTTCTTTAATTCAAAAGGAGGGTCTAGCAGCTTATGGTCTGAGTCTGACCACATGGTATGATCAGGTATTGGGTGAATGTAGGTGTCATACAGCTTCTTGTAAGTGTCAACATAGAAGCAAGGTTCAACAAAGTCCTCCACCTCCATATTCTCAAAATGAATGCACCTTGTGGCATGTTTACATGGTACTCCACAGATTTTCCATTTACCACAAGTACAAGTCCTTTCATTGAGATTTACCACATGGTTCACATTACCTTCATATATATCAAACAACCCATTCCCAGCCCCAGTCAATGGTCAACAATCCCTTGACTCCAATGTTGTCTTCCTAATTTTCTTGTCAACAAAAGGTGTTACCTTAGCCTCCCAAGCAGCTGTTTGTTTCAACCTTTTGTCAAAACGATTGCCAATGATCTTCCTGATTTCTTCCACCATGGTCAGAATTGGCCTTGAACGGTGCTTGATGATGGCATTGTTGAAGGACTCAACAAAGTTGTTGGTGTTGTCATCACTCTTCAAAGTCTTGTCAAACTTTAACCTTGCCCAATTTTCAACCGGCTCTGCATCCCTCAACCAATTGTAGGCAGCTGTGTTTTTCTGCTTGATCTGTTCCATTGCTCTCTTGAATACATGCTCTGAATAAGCATTAGCAGCAATGTAGAAGTGAAAGTGGAACCAAGCTCCTACAACAATTGAACACCCCACATTAGAGTTTAGTAAACAGTTTAGGTTTTGTATTAAGGAGTTGACAGTAATTGACTACCATATACCTGGAAATTTTGATGCAAAATTCTTGTATAAGTGCAAAACATGCACTCCTCCTAGATTGGGAAAAACTTTCCAACAGCCTTCTTAATTGATCGCATATGTCATGGAAGTTGTTATACACACCAAACAAATCAACAATTAGAAAAAGAAATAAGTGTTTGTATTAGGATTACGGATGTCCATCCCCATGAATGTGTATTTGTAGGAATCTTCATTCGCATCTAATGCCACAGCGGACCATGAATGAAGTAAGACCATTCAACATCGTCCTCAGTTGGAAACACACCATAGGCTAATGGGAATTGTCCATTGTTTCCATCCATAGCAATTGCAGTCATTAGAACCCCTTTGTAAGGGCCTTTCAAGAAGCATCCATCAATCCCTATAAATGGCCTACAATTCTCCTTGAACTTGTTAATTGCTGGACCAATGCAAATTTGAATCCTTTTGAAGGTGGGGTTCAATGTAGGACCTCTGTCAATGAATTTGATGAAGCAATTTGACCCTGGATTAGCTTGGGTGAATTGGTCACAATACTGTAGCAGCTTCCTATAACCTTCATCATGATTCCCAAACAACTCATTCTTCATGATTCGAATGGCTCAGAATGTGTAATGCGGGATGGCAACCCCAAACTGTCAAACAAGATGGCATGAACTCCTTTGCATCCATGTTGGGATTTGCCCTATAATCTCTCATCAATTGCTTAGCTACCCATCCAAAGACTCGCCCTTCGGTTTGTGGACTTCTCATAGCAAACATGGCCCCCTTTGACATACTTCACCCTCCAAGTCACACCATCTTGCATTCGAGTCACATGAAGCCTAAAGGTACATTTCTTGTTTGCACACCTTTGTGTGTACCTTGTTGCACTATTCTTCACTTTCTTTAGGAGAATTCCCCTCTGAATGATGTAAGTTTTCATAGCATCCAGTAATTGTTCCTTGCAGCTGAACAAATCCCCCTCTTTAATATCTACCTTCCCATCCCTGCCTTCACTCCAAACTTGACCTTAACAGTACACTTTACTCATCTTAGCAGCCACTGAAATTTTTTGTGGTGGTCCACTCTCTCCTAGTTCATAGCATAGCTGTTGCCTAGCTTCATTCTCTTCTTCTAAATCAGGCTCTCTATCACTCTCACTGTCTGACTCATCCACAGAAACATTGTCTCCATCATTGTCTTCATCCTCATCTTCTGATGGAATAAATTCTTCATCCGACCTGTCATCATCATCTTCTAAACCCACATTTTCAGCTCCAGCACTGGATCCACCAATTTGATCCTCACCATCATCTTCCTCATCAAAGAAAATGTCATACTCTTCAATGTCTGGCCTTGCAATTTGCTGAATATCCTCAGCACTGAGCCCCGCAAACTGCCTTGATATGATATTCAACAACTGTGGATCTGGGTCCATGGGCTGCTTCCCTTTGTCATTTTTTCTTTTTTGGGTGGTTTTTGATGGTGATGGAGTTTCATTTGGCTGTGTTGGTGAAAGACAACCTTGTGATCTGGTCACTGGCCTCAAAGGACTTCTGCCTGTGTTGTTGCTCTTATCAGGGCTTCCCAAGGACTTTAGGGTTTTACTGGGAGTAGTTGGGGTAGATTTACTCCTCCTCTCATCACTTTCCTTATTGGTTGGTCTGACATTATTGGTGTGCGCCCCCTCTGCAGAATCTTGCTGACCAATGCCAACATATGCATCAACATATGGCAACTTCAGTGGGCCAACTTCACCAACCCCAGTCTCAGATGGGCCAAACCCCAGTGGGCCAACTTCACCAACCCATGACACATTTTCACCTGGGCCAGTCCCTTTTCCTTGTGGGCCATCACCACCAGTACATGGTAACTTTTCAGCTGGGCCAAGTCCATTTTTCACTGATTTGCCCAATTTTGCCTCCCTGTGCAAAATTCTCCTCACAACCAATTTAGGAAGCCTATTACCAAATTGGTTGGCTATGCTCCCATTGTTGGATGCTTGGGTAGGCTTCTTGCTTGTGGTTCCTGCAACAGTGGTGTCTTTCAAAGCTTGACTACTTGATCCCAAAACATCTTCAGTTGGTGTCACTATCAAGTCATCAGCCCATCTGTTAGCTTGACTCAATGTAAGCTCATGAGCTTCAACAATCAACTCATCAGGATGTTGATTATCCAGTCCTTCCACAGTCTGTTGCAGCTTCCCTTTCCCTGCTAGTTCAACCAACTCAATTGGAAAGTTCTTAGCTTTCTTCATTTTCATCCATGACTCTACAAATTTATTCCAATCTTTGTCAGTTATTAAAGGCAACTTCTTGTTCACCTTCCTAGGTAAATACCAGTTCAACCCAGCAAACTTAGGAAACTTCACCATTTCCTGGATAAATGCTTGCCTGATGTCACAGTATAGCTCCTTTTGGTTGTACCGATCCAAATCCTTCTCAGGAATATACCATTGTCTGCCTTTGAATTCGACAACAAAACCCTTCATATTATCCTGTATAGCAACGTTAACATTCAGGACATACTTCACATTATCAACATAAACCAACACTTCTTACACAAGATCAAACACAAATTACAACTCAAAAGAACACTTCTTTACAGTTTTTAAAGACAATTTTCTATCTCATACACAAGCAAATACAAACGAACATCCCAAAACCCTAAATTACTCAACCCAGAAAACACTTCAACTTACCATTTTTAAGGCTCTATTTCAGGAAGCAATTGTAATGTCGTCACCGTCGCAGAACACACTCCGATCCTCAGTCGCCTTCCCCAGTCGTCGAATTCACCGTAAACGTCCGCCTAAACCCTACACCCAGCTCCAGAGCAACGATTTTTTTTTGAACAACGGATGGATTCCCAAACAACTTCAGAAGGGGTTGAGTAGTTGAGAATTGAATAGGAGAGAGAAGCCATGGTGAGGTTTTAGGTGGGCAAAATAAGGGTAAAATGGGCACTTCATTATATTTTCAAGGTCACAAATGTCTTTTACTATTTTCCGGCCAAAAATGGCCGGTTTATAACCCCCCAGCCAATTATGTAAGGTTAATGTCACTCGGGAGTGCATTAAAAAAAAGTTGTGACCCCCGAGTCAGTAAAAAAAGATTTGTGGCACCCCTCAGCAATTTTTTGGACTAAAATACCTTTTTATTGATTTATGAATGTTATAATAAATTGAAATGGATAGAAGGTCATAAATAACACACATTTACTCTTTTTTTTTTATCATTAGAAGCCAACAAGCTAAAAGCATCAAAGATGCTATAAAGAAACAGCCAAAAACAGCAAAAACAGCAGAGGCAAAACGCAAACACAGCAGAAGCATAAAGATACAACCATGAGAAACCGAAAAGCAGCAAAAAAACTACAGCTGATCCACCTTCTTAGAAGGAGTAGCCTTTAGCCTACAAACCTTATCCACCAGATCCATCTTTCGTTCAATCGCCGCACGAGCATCCTCAATGATCTTCATCTTCCGCAAAGATTCAGTAGACACTGATTTAGATTTTCGAGACACACATTTACTTCTAGAAAATCAATTACCATATGAATTTTTTATTTAAAAATTAAGTTCATAAAGATTTTAATAAAAATTAACTAAACATCAAATATGAATTAAAAAATTAAAAACAAGTATATAAACGTTTAAAGTATGAATGATTCAATAAATTTACATGATAGACCAATTGTTGACGGCTGCCGTAAGATTCAATAAGTCAACTAGGTTTACTAATATATTAATTATAATAAATATTTAATTAATAGAAGGAAAAGACGTAAAGCCTATTGCATTAGTAATATCTCAACCGAAAGATACTTAATAACAATAATATTTAATTAATATAAGGGATTATAAGCAAAAGTAATACTATGTTTAGGTGACGATAGCTAACAAAATTGACAATAAACATGAGTTTTTATTTTAATATAAAAAAAGAAAGGAATAAATATGAGTTTTTGTTTTTTTAAATAGGGGTAGTTTTGGTGTTTAATAGTGACTAACGAATTCCCAATATCTATTACCACACCCCCATGGTAATAGATTGTTGGGAATAAACCCTTCTATTCTCATTCTCATTCCCTTCTTTTTTATAATTACCATGAAATAAATATGATAATTCTTTTCCCATCTTTCTATTTCCATTTCCATTTCCATTTCCAACCCCTTGACCCGTCGTACCAACCGCCCCCTAGAATCTTTGTTTCAGTTTCTTTGTTTTTTTCCCTCCTTTTCCTATTGACATGGGAGTTTATATGCTTGCGTAGCTATTCATCAATCACATTGCTCACACGGGAACTCTCCACAGATGTTTTAGCTGTGGTTTAGCGATCATTATTTTATGCCTACTTGGTAATGGTATGTCATTATGCATTCTACGTGTTTGACGAAATGACCCAGAGAAAATCCAATACATATACAAGAAGCACCAATTGTTGATGGTCAACTCTCGCTGATTCCGCTTAAACAATGTTCAAACGAGCAAAAGGGTGGTTAACACGTCCTGATCTCTGTCGTGGAACAAGCATTGAAGCAGTCTTCTTCCCCACCATCATGGCACGCAATCTCTCTCCTGCTTCTCAATCGACCTTCATACACTGCAGAAAACCCACACCCACAAGCCAGAGTATGCAAAAATGGACTCCTGGGTGACTTCATTCATCAACGACATCAAAGAAAAGGTTGGAATTTCAGAGCCTCTTTCATACACTACCATTTCCCAATCCTCACTGTCAACAAGAGAGTATGAAGTTTCAGCGAGATCAGACAAGTCTTATGATTATTACCCATCAAGGTAGAGTTCCAAAGTTTCAATCTTTGCTTCCCCTAACCCCAAAATAAATTAAACTGGAGGTGAAAAAGTTATGTGATTGATTGCCCTCAATTTCTTTTCCATTCAAATTGTATGGCTGGTTGATTTAAAGTTTGAACTGGGTTCGTTTTCTGAATTTTGCGAGTAAAAGCTACTTTATATGTTGCTTAATTTACGTTGGCACATTTAGCCTTGTAGGGATGTTGAGTGACTGGTGCTTTTATGGTATTCAACTGTGTTTGTTAACTGATATGTAGCAAATAGTCAGAATCTGAACAACCAAGTGGAATGACAAATTAAGTTGCAATGCCACCATCTAATAACAGGACCCTCAAGTATGTAGATGATGTGCTTATTAGCTTGTACAGAATAGATTTCTGGTCTGTGGATGTAGCATTTACAAGTTCCTTGAGTAGTATCCTTAGTTCTAATTGGCATGTGAAAATCTCTGTGAACCTGATGTGGGTTGCATAAATCGGCTGTTGATAATCTACTTGGTATGATGGGAAGAGGTTTTATGCAATGTTTCTTCATTCGTTATGTATTTCATGTCCCAGGTTGCAGCCCTCAGAACTTGAGCTGCTTATTCAATATGTTTTACGAATGAGGCTCGCTAGTGCTGGTGACAATGTAGTTGGTATGATAGGAAGACTGTTATTCTTAGAGGATCTGGCCTCCGAGAGTGCTTCCTCTGCTCCTTGTTTGGAAATGAACATGAGCAAAATGGGACATGCTTGTATTACAGTGCCTCTTGGGGAGAGGCCATGGCCACCAGAAGCAGGTTACACTTTTGTCTGCTGGTTTCAGTTTAGGAATTTAAAGTCGCAGCCTGCTGAAAGTTCAAATCCAGTGGCACCATGTTTGAGGTTGTTTTCTCTTTGCTCAACGTATGACAGGAGCACCATTTATGAGGAGTTGTATCTTCAGGAGGATGGCACTCTAATTCTCACTAGAACTGATGCTAACCAACTGTGTTTTTCGAGCTTGGGATTAGAGGAAGGTCAATGGTATCATCTTGCTGTTGTTCACAGCAAGACAGATGAGAGCCTAATCAGTGTTGTGCATGTTTATCTTAATGGGACGTTAAGACACACCGGAGAACTACCATCAGTGCCATTCCTCGTTGAAAACTGGCAGGTGATTATTGGAACACCTGCGGAGCGTGCAAGAGAAAGTGACCTACACTTGACGCTTAGAAGTTGTTATCTGTTTGATGAGAATCTATCTGCTGATTGTATTCGTTTCATGTACTCTCTTGGTTTGGGATGCAAAGTTCAATTTCAAGGCTTGAATAGTATTCAGTCTGATGAAACTGAAAATGGGGATGCAGTTGCAAGAGTGGATTCGAGTTCAGATTCTGCGATAGTTAGCTCTGACAATGTTACAAATCTGGGATGCTCAGAAACAGATACAAATTGGGACTTAGAGATGATGGAAAAACTCTGGTTAGAGCTTTGCAGAAAGAAGCTTTTATGTGCATTCAATGCAGCAAGGATGGAAGCCTTGAGAAGATCTCAAACTTTGGCATTGCTCAACCTTGTTGATCCTGTGTCAGTTGCTGCTCCTTCAACCGGTTAGACCTGATGTGTGATATTTATTATCTGCATTTTCTCCCCACTAGCTCCCCCCCCCCCCCTTTTTTTTTTAAATTCTTCCTCATATTTCTATGATATTTTGATGCTTCAGGTGTGCCACTTTTTGGACATCTCCATGGGGATATCTACGTTTGTAGAAGATGCGTCACTGGAAATATCATCCACCCAATTTCTGAGATAGCTGTAGTCCTCGCTCTTATTGATGCTGCTGAAACAAGTGATATGCTTCACATATCCTTGAAATTATTTGCATATGCTCTTCATCAAAACCCCATGAATGTTCAAGAGATGAAAACGTGGAAGGGTTATCATTTACTGGCTCAATTCATTCATAGGAAAATGCTGCTTATTGATATCCGATGCCTTGAGGTTCTCTTTAAGATGGCTGTGTCTGAAGAACCCTCAAAACTGAACGAAAGACAAACTAGTTTGCCACCTTCAACAACTGTGCCTGAGTCCAGCTTCACACATGTCAATTCAGCTGAGTTCCCTGAAGAGATTTATGATGCTGATGGATTCTACAATGATCATGACGTTTCCGTTGAAAACAGAGAAAACTTTAATCATGAGTACAAGCTTGAAAACAATAATGAAATGGTGCGTACATTGATCTCCGGTGCATTAAGTGATGCTGATGTAGTTGAACATATATTATTGGATTGGACAATCTGGGTTACTGCACCAGCACCTGTCCAACTAAATATAGTCAACTTCCTTGAGAATTTGGTCTCCGTGTATAAACACAAAGATCATAACCTCACTGTTCTTCGTGAAAGAAACATCATTCATCATTTGCTAGTCACTTTGCATAGAGATGATGTTGAGCTCCTCGTGTTGGAGAAAATGGCTATCCTGCTCTGCACCATCTTACAAGAGAAGTTTGTCAAGTCCGAGCTGGAAAATGTGACAACATTTTTAATCTCGACATTTCATCCAATTGAAGTACAGGCACCGGAACAGATTTGGAGAGAGACAAGGAGCAAGCGTGTGATTCTGAGAAATATACTTCTCGAATCACTCATAGATTTACAGATGACTATAGCATCAGAGGAATTGCTCGAACAGTGGGATTCTATTTTTTCATCAAGATTGATTACCTACTTTCTCGACGAGGCTGTGCATGCAACAACCATTGCATGGCTTATAACCCTTTTAGGCTGTTGTCTCACATATTCGCCTACATTCCCTATTCAGTTCCAGAGGAGTAAAGGCTATCAAGTATTGGTTAAGGTACTTCCACATTTTCACGATTCCCTTGACATATACTACAGTATTTTCTGCTTGATGTTTGGCAAGCCTATATACCCAAGATTGCCAGAAGTTGTGATTCAGGATTTCGATGCGTTGATGCCTGCTAATGGGGATTATAGTGAGCTGAAATTCCCAGGCCTTTTAGACTCTATAATTGCTATGGCAAAGTCTTCATTAGGTCAACCAAGAAAGCCACCGCTTTTTCCTACTGAAGCTGTGAACTGTAATGTGGAAACTACTGCTGCAGCCTGCGTGGAGGTCCTGGAGGAGATCAAAGATATTGTTGAAGATGTGAATTTGGAAGCTTCGATCAGCAGAACACTCTCTGCTCAGATAATTGAGTGGGAGGCCCCGGCTGCTAATGCGGTTTCAATTTTAAGATTGATGGCTAATTTGGCAAAAATGTGGCCATCCTTCTCTAATGCTTGTGGACAAGCAGAGTTCCTTGAAAGTTGTGTGGACCTTTACTTCTCGATTCTGAGGTTCGTTTGATTACCTTTGTGACTATATTGACCTGAATCTAAATTAGAAATCAATACAGCTGCTGAAGTGGGTTTTTGTTTGTTTCTTTTTTTTCTTTTTTTTTTTGGTGGGGGGGGAGGGGAGGGGGGAGGGGTTATGGACCTTAGACCCTCCATTCTAATCCACGATTAAAGACCCGGCAAAAACTTACCAAACCCGAATGACCCACTCGAACTAGACCCAGACTCGAAAATGCGAAATTTAGTCAGACCCAAAGCGGACCCGAATCCAACCCAGATATGTTTTAAACCAAAGTTATTATTTTGCAAGACAAGCTAATCACACTAAAAATAAACGACCCGAAATCAACTGATCTGAAAATCACCCAACCTAGATCCGAACCAACCCAAACCTCGTTTCCCCCAATTGACCTGACCTGAACCACCAAATTGCCATGTCAAAATTTAGGAGCCATTTGGTTTTAGTCTATTACATTGCAAAGCTTACCCAAATTATTGTTAAACAGGCCAGAATGTGGGCAATAATTACTAATTGTTGATGCATTTCAAGCTATCATACATAAAACATCACTTTTAGTGGTAGTTGCCGGCTAGCCATGGTGCCGGGTCTTGCTCACTTAACCTGACAAGCCTCTGTGTTTTTTATTCAAGGGCATATGGTGCTGTGAAGCCGGACCAAGAATCAAATGTGGCTACTGTCTCCATAGCCTCTCCTGTCCCAGATGCAAGTTTAGTTCCGTACAAAACTGAAAATCCACATTCCCAGGTGAACTTGAACCCTCTGCTAGGAATGCATGATTCTGAAGTTGGTACAGCAGGAGCCACAACTGTTTTAGATCTTTTAGCAGAAGTTCTTTCGGACACTCTAATCCGACAAACAAGTGCTGTGCCACTCATCGAGACCATTCTGGAAAGTGTTCCTTATCATTTTGATTCAAGGTTGGTCCTAAACTTCCAAGCTCTGTGCCTTGATAGAGTGATGAACTGTATTGAAAGACGGCTTCTGCAAGATGATGAAGGTGATGCTGCTGCTGCTCCGAAGCTAGACAAGAACAGTCTGTGGTCCAACTTGGGTTTGTTTTGCAATGCGATAGTAGACCGTGTTTACATGGGTGTTTTTGCTCGGCCTGCCAGTGTGATAAGAGTGTTGGAGTTCTGTTTAACGATGCTGCATTATGCGAACAAGGATGGCCAAACAGAAACATCCTTACCTTGGAGTGGTTTACTGTCATCTATATGGAAAGGAAATAGACCATTTGATGCAATCCTGAAAAGCACAAACCGGATGATACTCTATTGTTTCCTGCCCTCGTTCTTAGCCTCCACTGAAGCTGAGTTGCAAGATGAAACCAGGATTGATATTTGCCTAGTGTTGGAACTACTACATGCCCACAAACAGATCATCTTCCATCAGAGCAATCTCGATACTGATCTCTATTGCTGTCTGTGCATCAATCTGATTGCCCTTTTCCCTGATCATCGAAAAGATGCACAAGAAGCAGCCATCGGCATCTTCAAGTACCTGCTGGTGCATTGCAGAGCTTCCCTTGAAACTCTGCTGGTATCAAAAACCACCCAGGTTGACATTCTGAACGGGGGATTCGACAAACTCCTGACAGAAAGCGTGTCCAGTTTCATGCACTGGTTTCAGAGCTGTGAACACAACATCAAGCAAGTGCTGCACCAGAATGCGGGGGCTAAATGGTCAGGGTACGTTGAAGACTCCGGAAAGTCCCTGGAAGAAAGATTGAAGATGCAGGAGGAAAATCAGGCGAGGAGAAGGGCAAATCAGGAAGAGGAGGCAGAAAGACGCGACGTCAAGTATAAGGAAGAATGTGTGGAAAGGAGAAATGCCCTTGAATTGATTCGAGAGACAGTTTGGTCGGAGTTGGAGTTTGCAAGTGAGAAGAAATGGAAGTTGGGCATTGATGCAGAGAACGAGTGGAGAAAATGGATTCAAGAGCTTGGGCATGAGCACAGAGTTGAACCTGTTAGTGCTATGGCTTGGGAAGATTACTGGCCAGTCTGTTAACCATATTTGCATACATATATACGTAAAACTTATGTTTAGAGAAACAAATTAATCGTATCATAGACATAGCTTGTAACTTGCGAGGAAGTTTTCGGGATTCTGAGTTTTGTTTGTTAAGTGAAAATAGTATTCCTTGATCGATTTCAAGTTTTAGGGGATTGATATAAAGGTTTACCTCAATTTAGCTTGAGAGGGGGGAGAGCCGAGAGTATTGAGAGAACATGACTACGTATGCACTAGGCACTCACTAGACGCACTATTAAACGTATTTCTTTGATTCCTCGATTAGTTTTTGATTGTATACGATTATCAATATTTTACTTTGGTTATTCGTTATTTTCAAGTAATATAATTTTGAAAAGCATTGTGAAATTTGTACTTCTATGAAAATATTTATCAATTTTGAATCTAACTATAGTCATTCTATATTGAAATTTAAACGTTTGCCTTACCCACGCCATTTTTTTCTTCTACAAACAAGGCATTTATCATTTAGAAAATTTATTGAAATTTCATGAATTTTCCCAAACTAGTATGAATGAACTTTATTTTTGTTGAATTGAGCAAAATTTTGTTGCCTAGATTTCTAAATTTATCTTTTTAATTGAATTCAATTGAAATAACTTTTTTAAAAAAATCGGATTTACATTTTCTAAAATGAATTAAGTTTGACGTTTTTTTCTATTATTCAAAGCCTAAGTTAGGCTATAAGATTTGTATTAACAACCAATGACAAAATTCATAAGATATACTCGCCAGCAATAGTAGGCAAAACAACATAAACAACAATAAACATCCATATTACATGGCTCCTGATCAACACTGCATATGCTCAGCAATGATTATCAATGACTCTATAGCATTTTCCATCAATGTCAAGTAGCACCCCACTACAACACCATCTACAGGAGCATGTTGGGGTTGGAGAACCAACACTAGCTTGGGTCAAGAATCTTGAACCATAACACCAAGATAACAAACACCAAGGATATGACTCAATCTAAAGGCAAAGCCACCAACTAATCTGAGGATCCACCAAAGATGGATAACGCCAAGTCACCACAATCTCATAAAGGAACCACTTAAGATCACCACCTTGAAATCAAGGGTAAAGAAACTTAAGATTTTTGAGAGAAAAGCTTCAAATTTCAATTTATATGTCAAAGTTCTTTTTCCCCATACAATTTCTAAGGCTTATAAAAGATACAAAAGTTTACAAACAAAAATTAGGAAATCAAGCATCCACCTGACACCTCATTTGGATGAAAATTCAAGCAACCCAAGCATTCTCTCTTCTTGTTGCCTCATACTGTCTTGCCACTCCATATGGATATTGTTCCTTTGAGGAAACAATAAGTTGATTTCCTAAAACAAGTTATTGCACTCTTCATTATTTCCCATTGGTTACAGAAGATTCAAGAGGTTGTCGAGCCTATAACTTTTACATCATAAACTTCAAAAAACA
Source organism: Portulaca oleracea (assembly GCA_029582165.1). Taxonomy (NCBI): domain Eukaryota; kingdom Viridiplantae; phylum Streptophyta; class Magnoliopsida; order Caryophyllales; family Portulacaceae; genus Portulaca; species Portulaca oleracea. Next base: position 13,080,122 of record CM055869.1, on the reverse strand, counting down.
CGAACCAATTTACGCTTAAGAATTAAGCCAAAAAATGTTGTATAACTCAAGATATGACTTTTCAAAGTTAGACATAAAGTGCCTTGACTCTTCATGGACACTTTGAAGTATTCAAGGGCCTTAAACCCTCAAATGGTCTCAGATGGGCCTCAAACTTGTCCCTCATGAAAAACAACATTCCAAGGCATGATCCTACATGTTGCAAGACTTCAACATTGACTTGAACAAAATCAAAACTTGGCCTAAAGTTGATGTACATGTGACCAGTTTCAACTTCCTTGAACCAAGGTTGAATTTCGCCTTATTCTTTTATGCTCTTAAAGAGTTTGGCACAAAATGAGTTAAAATCTCCGTAATGAACCTCTTGGCCAATCCAATGGATGAATGTTGCTCTCCTTAGGGCCCCTTGATCCACCCATTTTCCATTGACCTTGTCATCTTCAAGGCCCTTGACCATCTGTAATAATCCAGTTGCAACATTTAGACCGTAACTCCTTTTCATTGTAGTCCTTGGCTAATAGATAAAGTAATTCTTAACCGAGATTAAAGCTTGAATACTCATATTGACCTGACAATCTTTGGTAGTTCAAATGATTAATAGTTGGCATAAGAATATAACAAGCTTGATTGACTTTAAATATGATTTTAGTCGACCTTGAACTTCCCATTATAAGCTTGGAATGAGCATAACTTCTTTGTCAAGGGCCTTGATATGAAGATCTAACCATGGCATTCATTGGAACTTTTTTGAGTTGATCTGTTGTATTGTAAAAAGGGCATATGATGGGCTAGCATCTGTTTCATACTCTTAAGGAACTTGGAACAAAATAAGTTCCCTTAAAGGAATCGCAAGTCAGCTACTTCTATAGTCTTATTTTCAATAGAAAGGATAGTTGCACTTTTTGCTAGAAGATCCATAATAATAATAAAAAAAAAAGTATCCTTAAGATTAATCCTCACGTAGCTTAAAAGGTCATTAGTAGACCTTGATCAAGAAGAACATGAGCTCAATACATTGATGGTAAGTAAAGCTTTTCTTAGAGCTTAACTTGATCATAAGATTACTTCTCATTTAAAAATGATCATGAGTCTGATATGTCCCAGACCCTCTTGTTGAAGAAGGGTTGTCTTCAACTCTTGAGGGTAAAACCCAATGTATCCTCCAAAGAATATAAACCCAAAGGTAGAAGCTCCCCAAAAGCCTAAGCAAGGCCACACTAAGAACTCCTCTTCTTTTAAACATGTATGACTTCTTGCAAGAAGTAGGGGCTTCCCTCCCATGATAACCAACCCATCCATCCTTAGCAGTCATCAACTTGTTGAATATGCCAATGTACTCCTCACAATATGTTGAAGAAGCATTAAACTCCATAATAAACCCATCACAAGCGACATACAATCCGACTGATGGCTGTTTTTGTAAGGCTAATTTGTGGAGCTTGGGGCTTGGTCAGAGTTTTATCATAGACATTGGAAAGTAAGAAAGAGGTTTTTGGGTTATCAGATATGAGTGACAACAAGTTTAAACAAAATGACAATGTACTTGGTGGAGGCTTCATAAATGGAAGTTGAAACTTTGTAGGAACAATCTTGAGGGCATTGGGAAGAATGGTTTTAAATGGGTGATTGGTAACCAAAGTTGTTTAGGCGTAGTAAATTTGTAATTTGGTTCAGTCAAAGACCATGAGCCAGAATGTGAGATTAGTCTATTCAAGGACCTTGGGTCAGGGTTGTGGGATATTTCAAGGGCTTTGGTTAATGGAGGTTTAAGCGGGGGCGTGAGGATGGGGTTTTGGATAGAACACTTATAGTTTTGTCAAGTTCACCCTCAACAATAAAATCTTTTAACAAGCAACCACTCAAACAAAGCCTCAACAAACCTATCATTAGGGAGCTTCTCATCAAACAACCAACATTTACCCTTTAAAAGGTAGCACGCAATCAAGGGCTTAAAATAACACCAATCATCAATAAGGCAGGCAACCAACAGTTCACCAAAAATATAGAACATGAATCCACAGGTGAAACATCACAATATTCCTCATTAAAATATAGACTGGAGTGATCAAAACCATTGTTTACCTCGACTTTAGTAGGACTCCCTTGGAAGAATCAAAGTTAGTCTGAACAAGTCGTAAACCTTCTGGGTGAACGTCCTTAGTAGAGTCAAGATCAGCCAACGTTGCTTAAGTAAACTTTTGTTAGTTGTTCTTGACAGTGCCAAAGTCAGCTAGGACAGACCTCGGATTAGTTGGAGCATCGTCCTTGACATGTGCAAGGTTAGTTCAAGACACAAAACTATATTCTTTAACGAGGTTGGCTCAGCAAAGGGATGAATGTCGCCGACCTTGGCAGTTAGAGCTTCAACAAGGACAACTTCTTTTGATTCAAACTCAAGGTTCTACTCTTCTAGAGTGGACTCTTCTTTTCTTTCAAGGCTTTTGTCCTCAAATTAAAACCTAAGAAAATCATCTCCATCTCCATCAGAGTTTGGAGGAAGACAACAGTAAATTTTTTTTCATCCTCTTCTTGACATTGAACTTCATCAACTTCGTCAAGGCTCTCACCGGCCTCCTCAAACTCGTCACATCTTGAAGGAAGTTCAAGGTTGATCTCTTCATCATCACTCTCTTCTACCATTTCAAGGGTGAGCACCTTGATGTTCTTCTTAGGAGTCTTCACTTCGTTCACACACTACAAGGTTGCGTGGTCATAACCTTGACATGTTGAAAACCTCAAAAATAGTATGGTGGAACCAGTTAAGAGATTTTTGGAAGGAGTTGTTTGTGTTTAGGGGATAAGGGGTTTTTTTTTTTAAATGGTAGAAAAGCAAGTTTTGGAAAAAGTACACTCCTCAAGATGGGAGAGAGTGAGCCAAAAACTCTACTTGCCCTTCAATTTCTTCCTACTCTTGACCTTAATCTTTTTGTTCCTTTTTCTCTCAATTTTTTAGTATGTACACCATTTAAGTGCATACTCTCTAAACTTTGAGATCAAAACATTGAAGTTCTCATAATTGTTACGGGTAAAACAAGAGAAAACTCATTCAACCTTAAATACTTATCTCACAAACTCATCTTTAAGGCAATGGAACTTTGGAATTCCAAGGTTGACCACCACGGTCCTACCTTGGGTAAGTTGACTTAGAGACCCATATTAACCAAGAATGTGTCTAGGATGGACAAAATCATCAAGGAAAACAACCAGACCTACGCGAAGAAGAAGTAGAATTAAGAGAAAATCAAACAAAATTCAAGCTAACCAATCTAGTTTTCCTCTGATACCAGATAAAGTGTTGGGGGGTTGGAGAACCAATACTAGCTTGAATGAAGGACCTTGAACCATAACACCAAGACAACAAACACCAAAGATACGACTTAATCTAAAGGCAAAGCCAACGACTAAGTCTAAATATCCACCAAATATTGATAAAGGTCAAGCCGTCAAGCCACCACAATCTCATAAATGAACCACTTAAGATTACCACCTTAAAGTCAAGGATAAAGAAACTTAAGATTTTTTGAGCAAAAAGCTTCAAAACTTTGAATTTCAATTCATATGTCAAAGTTCTTTCTCCCATACAATTATTAATCCTTATAAGGCTTAATACATAGCAAAATCTTGCAACCTAAGCCCAATTACAGGTCCTAAAGAGGAAACAAAAGATACAAAAATTTACAAACTAAAATTTGGAAGATCAAGCCTCCCCCTAACACCTTAGTTGGGCGAAAATTCAAGCAATCCAAGTATTTTCTCTTCTTGACACCTCTTATAATCATGCCCTTAAGCAATCTTAGCAACCATAATGCCTTTTCACCACATATGGATGTTCCTTTGAGCAAACAACAAGTTGATTTCTTAGAACCGACCATTGCACTTTTCGTTTTTGCTCACTAGTTGAAGGAGATTAAAGAGGGAGATGACCCTATAACTTTTACATTAGAAATTTTAAATATTAGGCTCAAGAATCACCCCAAAAGATATTGCATAACTTAGGATATGGCTTTCCGAAGTTAGACGTAATAAGCATTGACTCCAGCCTGGACACTTTGAAGTATTCAAAGGCCTTAACCCCTCAAATGGTCTCAGATAGGCCTCAAAATTTTCCCGTATGAAAGATAACATGCCAAGGAATGATTGTACGTGTTGCAAGGCTTCAACATTAACTTGAACAAAATCAAAACTTGGCCTAAATTTGATGTAACGTTCGACCACTTTCGACATGCTTGGACGTAGGTTGAATTTCACCTTATTCTTTGATGCTCTTAAGGAGCTTGACACAAAATGAGTTAAGATCCACTTACAGGACCTTTTGGCTAATCTAATGGATGGTCGTTGCTCCCTTTACGGCTTCTTGATTCACTCATTTTCCTCTGACCTTGTCATCTCCAAGGCCCTTGGCCATCTGTAATAATTCAGTTGCAACATTCGGACCACAACCCCTTGTTCATTACAACCCTTGGCCAATAGATAAAGCATTCCTTGACTTAGATTGAAGCTTGAAGACTCATGTTGACCTAGCAAACCTTGGTAGTCCGAATGACTAGTAGTTGCCACCGGAATATGCTAAGCTTGATTTACGTTAAAGATGATCTTGGTCAACCTTGAACTTCCCATTTGAAGACCTTAGCACTTTGGTCTGAAGCTCTAACCATGGCATGTATTGGAACTTCTTTGAGTTGATATGTTATATTGTAAAGAGGGTTTGGGTAGAGTTAACATTCATTTCATACTCCTAAGGAACTTGAAACAAAATTGACTAGAGTTCCTAGCTTAGAGCATTAGGATTAATCTTCACTTAGCCAAAAAAGTTGTAAATAAGCCTTCATCCAAAAGATAATGAGCTCAATACATAGATTCTAAGTACTTAGAGTTTAACTTGATCATGAGTCTACTTCTCATTTAGGAATGACCATGCATGGGTCCGATAAGTTCCAACATGCCAAAGCTTTTTTTTAATAGGTCACATTATTCATAACTACTCCTTCCTTGCCTTCCTTTCATTTATCAATTTCTTATTTATATGTCTTAGTATTGCCTTTTCGTCACCAACATATTCCAGGCCTAGTTTATTGCTAATTAAAATGGTTCTTAGAGAGCATATTCCAAGCCTAGTGCGTTGCTAGTCAACATGGTTCTTAGAGCTTATTGGTTCTTCAAATTTTGAATAGGCCCGCTATGCGCGCCTAATTGCGAGTCACCACGCTACATTCTTTCTAAAAAATTGTTTAATGTGGCACAATATATATCTTCAACAGTCATAACAATATAAATTCTTAAACTTTTTGTTTATTCATAAGTAGATATTCCTGGCGATAGAGATGAAGAAGTGTTTGCAGAGATTCTGATTTGTGGAGCAATTATTTAAGCAAGTATCCTTTTTCACAATAATATTAAAGCCAACATCTTCAATGGAAACCAAGACATGATCAATGGTCCACAAAACATGTGTCTGAATAAGCATCCGTAATTACTCAAATGACCAAGTCAGGATTACTGGTCGACAAACTATGTGTGTGAATAAACATCTGTAATGATTCAAACTACCGTGGATCATCCACATTAAATTGAACTTATTGGGAAGGGAAAAAGATTTCAAGAGAACAAGCATTTATGTGTGGTTGGTTGAATTTCAGAGTAGTTTTTTTTTTTTGGAAGAACTTTTCTTATCCCTTTGGTGGAAAATATTTACGAGCATGTTTAAGAGTCAGATAACATACTCTGATCACTGTATATCTATATGTTAAAATTTTCTCATCTACTAAAAACAAATATGGAAAATTCAAGAAAAGTTTACAATTATATACTGTATATCATTAAAAAATAAAGTTAAACTATTTTTACAAAAAAATATTGATCCCTCGAGAGTAGGGGTAGTTTAGCTTATCTTCTCTATCATTCTTCTGTCAATATGAATTTTGCATCCCAATACAGGAAAAACATGCATACCAAGGCGCAAGGACCACACTACTAAACAATTGCATTTGTTCTTGAGATTTTAAGGTCATTGGATTGCCTTTCTTACCTAAGTATAGGGTCCCCAATTTTTATTATCATTTTAAGATTGTTTGGTAAGAATTTTAGAAAAAAAATTCGAGTTAAATTTTTCTGAAAGTCTATATTTTATAATGTTTGGTTTATAACTTAAAATTCAAGGACAATATTTGTTTCAAATTGTAAGTTTCTTGAGAAAAAAATGTTTAAAATGTCTAAATTATCGTCATTTATTTATGTTCATTTCTCTTTGTTTCTTACCATTTTTTGTTTGCAAAATTAGCGAGGAAATTTTTCGAATATGTATCCTATCAAATTTTCCAACAAATTCTATAAATTTTTTCAAATTTGCGACCTATCAAATTAGCAAGGGTAATAGTACTAGTTCTTCTCAAACCTTAATGTCGAATGTTAATTTGTACTAGTAATTATAAATTAAAATTGATGAGTTCTGGTAACTTATATTAAATACTTTATTACAAATTTAGAAAGAACAAGTTATAATACTCAATTAAAACATGTATTGGGCTAAAAGACAAAAAATGATAGGATAATTGGATAAGTATAACTTTGTTCGAGCACATTATGAGATCATTTCAATATAATACCAGAAATTGGTTTGATATCCATGTTTTAGAAGTACGTTCTGGATTTGGTGAATTAGGGTTGTATATAGTTCAGTTTGGATTGAAAAGGGAGTTAGATTATGGGCAGGATGTTAGATTCATTCCTCGTTCTAAGAAATTTTAATAATCAATAATAGGTAGGGATAATAGCGGGTCATAGGTCCGACCAACATCCGGTCGAAGCCGATCCATTTAAACGGATTTGGGTCCAAAAATTTTTGGACTCATTGGTCAAGGTCAAATCTAGGTCCACTATTAAAGTTTGACGGTCGGAGTCTAGGTCTGGGCACAGATTTGGGGACTTGATCCACGAACTTGTCCACTAAATTTTTTGTCTCTTTCAATCTTGCTCAAAAGGATTCTGCATAATGCATAGTCTAGTTCCGATTGAAAAAAGGATTACATCGAAAAAGTTTTTGTCAGTTTAGTTCAGGATCGAAAAAAGGTGTTTTTGGTCCAGCCTAGGACCAAACTTTTTTCGGTCCAACTTAGGCCCCATTCTTTTATACAACTAGCTATGATGTGGTGCGGTGCGATGTGGAGGAAATGTGGTGGATTGTGGTGGATTATAAAAAGTTGTGGTAGATTGTGGTAGGTTGGGGAAAGTTGGGGTGTGTTGTGGTTGATTATGGAAAGTTTAAATTTTAATAAAAAGATAAATTAAATTAGAAAAAGTAAATTGTGGTGAGTTGTGGTAGATTATAAGTTGTAGCGCAGTGTGACATCGCAGCCTGCCACCCACATAAAAGAATGGGGCCTTAGTCGCCAATTCAGTCCTCGGCTCTCTCCGTTTAGGCCAAAACCGAAATGCATCCTGAGATGACATAGATCAATGATTTTCTTCATATTGGTCAATTGCTCAGGAAATTTTTTCTCACATGATTATGTATAATGCTGGCAAAAATTTGAGTTTGAGTACACTTGGGTTGATCAAATATAGTCAATGTGAAAATTCAAACGAGAAATTAATTATCTAGACTCAATTTTTGATATCCGATCGGGTCACATAATTTGTACTAAACTAATTTTGAACCATAAGAAAGAGAAAAATATCATGTCTAAATATTTAATTAATCGGATCAATATTTAAAGCTGGGATCTGACCAAGTCAAATTTTGCAGATTGGACAAATTTGAATGGGACAAAATTTTGTCACAACTCACAACCAGTAAGGTACAAGGCTCTACAGGTTGTATAGTGGAAAGATACGAAGTAAGTATGAACATAGGATAGGAGACTAGGAGTATAGCACAGTTTGTCTGGCAACTACCTACACATACATACACATATATAGCTGATACCAGCAGCAGCAGCAGCAGCAGCAGCAGCAGGACAGCATTAACTGACCATTAAATACTATGAGCTGAGCTGAATCTGAATCTGCAGCAGCATCGATTAACTAAAAATGAAACCCCTCTCAATCGATTAACCAAAAAATGCAGCATTAACTCACCATTAAATTGAAAACTGAGTACCATTGCCAACTGTTATCATTGCTTACTACTGTAGTGTATAGTAGCCATCCCATCTTCTCTTACCTAGCTAAATAGCCTGCACCACTACTGTCACTGTTTCATCCAACTCTATTAATTTACTCTTCCTCTCTATCTGTCTGTTTTCACATCTTTCAATTTCCCTCTCATTGATTCCCCCCTTTTGTTTTTACCTATTCACTTTCAAACAAAAATATTGACACCATGTGGTACGTTCCAACCTAGTAATCTCTCTAATTAATTAAAGTAGTTATCAGCTCCATATGCTACAAATTAATTACATGTACAACCAAACTTCTTGCAACAATATGATCCCGTATACATGGAACTAATATATTAAGGCCTAATCTAAACACAATAATTAAACAATTCATTAAGGCCCCGTTCTTTGATGGATTTTTTATATTTTGGACCCCGAAGTATAGGGATATTTATTTTCTGGTCCCACGGTTTTTATTGTTTATTTTTTGGACGCTAAAACTTGTGGGTTGAAAAAAAAGCTCGTGTATTGTTTTTCTTTTTTTTTTTCATGTTTGAATTTATCTCCAGATTAGCCCCAAACTTAAGGTGTAAGGTTAAAACTAATATTGAAGCTATAATACACATTTCTTATTCATGTCGGAACTAATTAGACCCTGAAGTATCCAGGGTCTAAGTAGTTCCGACATGAATACGAGAGGTGTATTACAACTTTAATATTAGCTAGTTTTAACCTTAGTCCTTAAGTTTTGCGCTAATTGGGAGATAAATTCAAACATAGGAAGAAAAAGAAAAATAGTACACGAGCCATTTTTGCAACCTACAAAATTTAAAATCTTTGTTTATTCAACCCACAAACTTTAGGGTCCAAAAAATAAACAATGAAAATTGTGGGACCAGAAAATAAATACCTCTATACTTCGTTGTCCAAAATACAAATAACCCGTTCTTTGATTAGGTTATTTTCAAGTTTGGATGGATAAGTTGAGATAAGTTAGGATAAGTTGAGATAAGTTATGATAAATTGTGATTTTTTTTGGGGAATTATATTTCTAGAGTGGATATTTTTTTAGAGAACTGTGTTAGATTTGGATAAATTAGGATAAGTTGGGATAAGTTGGGAAAAGAATATTCCTATCTAATTGGAAAGGAGAGTAGCAAAACAGTAGCAGGCACCCAGACCCAGCTGGCTTGAACCTGCAGTGGCCACCCTACACTTCCCCTAAACAAAAAATTACACATTCCAAGTGCTGAAGTCAACCCATCATCCATCCTACGTACACTAGCAAGTAGCAATTTATGGCGTTTAATTTTTAATGCGAATATCATCGGGGTGAGATATTGAAGGGTGGGAATGTAGGATGTAACCATTTTCTTTCTTATTTTTATAATTTTATATATAATATTTTATTAATCAATGATAATAACATTATATTTTTATGATACTATTGTATCATTAGTAATTTTATATGAGATAATTTAGGCCCTGTTCTTTTCTGCGGTTGGCAAATTGCGGTACCACAACTCAGCGCAATTTGCCACAACTCACCGCAGTTTGACACAAATCATTACTTTTCTCTCTTCTCACTCTTCTCTCTCTTCACTTTTCTCCTCTAGTTTTTACATTATCTCTCTTCACCTAACCCACATATCAATAACTTACCACAATTCTACCACATCCCACCACAATTCCACCACACCCCACCACACCACACCACAACGCAAAATAACGCAGAAAACAACAGGGCAAACTGTATTTGAGATGTCAATGATAAAAAGATTTCAAAGTTAAGTTGACTCCATGTTTAAGAATACGGACTCCTTTTAGAATAATTGTTTTTAGTGACCTTCTATATATATATATAGGGAAATTGGATTCTAATAATCCCTATTATCACAAATTGTATGGCAATAATCCTTACTACCATTTTGGATTCTGGTGGTCAAAAAAAAAAATTGTATTGTAGTGGTACTAAATCCATCACCATATTCTTTTTATTTTTTCCATGCCTACCCCATATTGTTTTTGTTTTTTTTGTTCCTACCCCTATATAGGTAACGAAGTGTAGTTACTAAAACATTTTTAAAATTATTTTTTTGAGATTCCGAGTAATTATTATGATTTTTTAAAAGAAATAAAGTTGAAAAAATCATAAAAAATTGAAAAAAAATGGGAGAAATGCTTTAAATGCATTAAAAATCGTGGTAAAGTGTTATACAAAGTTTTGAATCAAATGCAACACAAAATCTATGATATTTAGCGTATACACTCGAGTTTGTCCCACTATAATACAATTTTTTTTTTTGGACCATCAGAATCCAAAATGATAGTAGGGATTATTGCCATACAATTTGTGATAGTAGGGATTATTAGAATCCAATATCCCTATATATATATATATATAAATATATATATATATATATATATATATATATATATATATATATATATATATATATATATATATATATATATACTACTCATGGAGACATTCAATTCAACTAATGATAATATGTTTTGAATCAAGATGGTTAATAGATATTTTAAATTATTCATAATTTTTTTTTAATTTTTAATAGTATAATACTTATTAGTTAGGTCAATAAATATAAACGATCACCTAATTTTATCAATCATAATAGAAAATATACATTTTATGTATAGTGTTATGTTCATGAAAAAGTATAAATAAATATTTTTTTATATAGTTTATAAGTTGTAATAACCATCAAAATAATGAAACATATATTTATAATATTTATATATGTTTATATTTAATTTTTTGAGTGATTTAGGTAAAATTAAAATTGGTTGTAACCATCTTGAATTAAGACACTTGTCATTTTTCTAATAAATTTTCATGTTCTCCCATAAAAAAATTCATATGCATGAAAATTATAAGATTATATTTGTTTGAGGATTTTAATTTTTGCTATACATAATTTATATTTTCACATAATTTGAGAGGAGGTGATCTGTTTGCATTTAAAGTTTATCCATTATTATGACTCTTCTCATACTTAGGCCCTGTTCTTTTGTGCGATTAATGCAATTAACCATAATATAAATTATTGTAATCTAACGCAATATACCGTAAATTATCATTACCTTTTTACTATTTCCACCATAATTTATTGCAATCTATCGCAACTATTCACGACGCAACACACCGCAACGCAAGTTAAATGCACAAAATAACGGTGCCTTAGTTATTATTAGAACTGGCCCCCCTTTCTCTATATATTATGCCTTCCTCTTTGAGCCCATAAACCCTAACCTCTCTTCTGTTCTGTACAAACTACAAAGCCCTCCTCTTTGAGCCCCTAGTTCCGAAAATCCTAACACCCATTTTTTTTTTTCTATTTAAGCAATAATTTAATTTGTAGCTAGTAATTTTTTTTAACAAGGATTTCACACTCGTTTGTCTTCTTCTCTAACAGTCTAACAAGCTAGCTACATTGGGTTTTACCTTGTTTCTTTCTTTTTTCTGTGATTCGTGAAATGATAGCTCTCTATTGTCAATCCTTTGACCTTTTCGGGGGAGGCATGCTTGTCTTTTGAGGCAAAAAGTTGGTTTTATTTCTACAGGAATTTTTTCTCACCAATCTTTTCCAAGTGTCTTTTCTATTCTACTCATTCAAATCATTGTTCATATCTCAGTCTGATCTCTCTCTAGTCTGTATATGCAACATGCCAAACTGATTTAATTCTTTGTCTTGCATGCATGTTGCATAACTAAATTTTCAAAATCTTTATAGATTGATCATAATATTCATATCTCAAATGATGGTGTCTCTTCACACACAAAGTTGACCACTGAGTGACCAGCAGGGTGGTGGTATTAAATCAAGTGATTTGTTCAACTGTATAGTATGTGTGACAAGCCAGAGAAGAAATAATATAATCCTCCAAGGGAACAAGTGAAGCTGCCAGCATGATCTACCTATGGGCTAGCCAGCTATACTAAGTAGGTTGGGTAGCTGTAGTTAGATCATGGTCTGACAGCTTCACTCCTTCCTCTCTTTGGAGGAGGAGGAGGAGGAGGAGATCCAAAGCTAAGGGGCCACAATATTCTGTGCTATCATGGTAATGCTTTCTTGTATGTTTTCTTCAGTTTTCACAACAGTGTGTGCACAGTGGATGTGTAGAGGATTGATGACAAGAATGGAATCTTAAAATTATGGTGCTCAATATGTTTATATATATATATATATATATATATATATATATATATATATATATAAAAAGAGAGGATTGTTAGTTAGATGATTGAAGTAATAATTTTTTTAAAGAAACCCTAACATTAGCTAAGAACTTAAAGATAATTTAGACCCTCCTCTTTAAAATAGTAAGATAGGTTTATCATTGTCTAATTTTATCTTATCTTTCTTTACCGGATTCTCTAAAAACACTTCAATCAAAGCCAATTTTTTAATAATAAGATATCTTTACCCCATTACTAATTTACCTATTATAAATTTTATTCTTACCTTTCCATTCTTTATTGGATAACAATAATACCAACTTTGAGGGTATTGACTGATGATAATACCAATAATTTTGTTCGATACTAACAGTATCAACTATGGACATATTTTCCGTTAATAGTACGCCACCGAGTTGGTAAGTGTTTGACTCGACGAAAAGATGAAGTGTCACCTAATTGTGTGATTTAGAGGTTGAAGCAAGTAGAAAAAATGTTGATTTTCACTCGTTTTAGTCAATTAACCAGCATTGACCAATTTAGCTAAAAACAGTTAAAGTTTTATTTTTACATTATTGTTTTGCTAAGTTGGTTAATGTTGCTTACTGGCAAAAATATGTGGTAGTTAATATTTTTTCAACTTGCCGGAGCCTTTGTCTAAGAGAATTAGGTGACATATCATCTTTCTCCTAAGTCCAAAATCTACTAACTCAGTGTTGTACTATTACTGAAAAATAAGTCAATAGTTGGTACTATTAATGTCTAATAAAATTGTTCGTATTATTATCGGTCAATACCCTAAAAGTTTATATTATTGTTATCCAATAGCCTTTCTTTATTTTACCAAATTTAACTTAATTATAAGCATTTGCATATAATGATCGATCAGATATTATGAAGTGTATTAATTTGCTATCTGTTTTTCAGTTTTTTAATTACACTCCAATTCTTAGCCTTGTTTTTTTTTTTTTTTGAAAACACAAACCAAGATCAAATTATTCACCAGAAATTCCACCCTCAGTTACTAAATCTGCAACTTCAGGAGGATAGACAGTGTTCCAAGTACAATCTAGTTGTTTACTAACAGCAAGTCTTGCTAAAGTATGTGCTACTCTATTACAATTTCTCTTGCAAAAAATAAATCTAACTGAGATGAAACCAGGTAGAAAGCTCCAACAGTCCTTAATAATTCTTGTCGCTTGAGGGCTTGCTGTGCCCTTTCCTAGGAGACCTTCAATCACTTGATGACAATCAGATTCAATTTCCACTCTGCTCCAGCCATTGTCTCGCGCCAGTTTGAGTCCGCATGTAATTGCTCCTGCCTCCATTGCATCAATACTCCATGATGTTTCCATATATTCCATCTTTGCTCCTACAAATTCACCTAGGTGATTCCTAGCACCAACCCCCCATCCACCTTTTCCGCTCTTTCCAATTGATGCATCTGTATTTATCTTTATCCATCCTTCTATCGGAGCTTTCCAGAGTTGATGTTGTTGTTGCCCTGTCTCCATCAGTTCGACCTTTTCCTGTGCCAATAAAAATCTGTGTTGCGCCTCCATAGCACTCATTGCCACTGCCATTGGGTCACTGTACACACCATCAAAAACTTTCCTGTTTCTTGCCCTCCAGATTGCGCTAATGATCATTGCTAGAAAGCCTCTCCCTTCTTCATCCATTTCCTTAAGACATGTTTCCACCCATTTTCCAGCATCTTTGATTTCGCGCCTTTGCACATCAAAGCGGAGAAAGCTATGCTTCCACACCAGTTGTGCCCAGCTGCAGTCCAAAAAGACATGGTCGTTTGTTTTATAAGCTTCTCCACAAGTCATGCATATGGGATCTATATCCACTCTTCGTTGCACTAGGTTTGTTTTTGTCGGCAGTGTGTCATTCCACATTCTCCACAAGCAATGCTTTGTTCGTGGCATTGTATTTATCCCCCACAGCATCTTGCCCACTCCCGTTTGTCTTCTCGAACCCTCACCCAACTCTCTTTCTTGGGCGAAAGCCATGTTGATTGCCAACTGGTAGCCACTTTTAACTGTATAGTTTCTGTTATGGGTGACTTTCCAGACAATTTCATCATCTTGGGTAGTCTCACTAATAGGAATGGAGAGAATATGAGACACTGTTGTAGAGTCGAAACATAGCTCCAACACATCTTTCCTCCAAGTTCGTCTCTCTTCATCAATCAGTTCTGATACACATGCATCCTCTTCCAACATAACCGGTCCAGAGGGGATTAAACTATCCTGCCTATTTGGAAACCACTTTTCTCCCCATATTCGCACAGATTTCCCATCGCCGATGCTCCACATCATCCCATTCTGTAGCAAAGGTCGCACTCCCACAATGCTTCTCCAACTGTAGCTAGGTTGATGACCTAACTTGGCTTGCCAGAAATTTCCATTTGGGAAATACTTTGCTTTGAGAATCCTCCCTGCTAATGACATTGGACACTGAACAAGGCGCCATGCTTGCTTAGCTAAAAGAGCTCTATTAAAGCACTTAAATCTTCGAAAACCCATCCCACCAATAACCTTGGGTTTACACATTTCATTCCAAGCTTTCCAATTAATTCCCCCCTCATCTCTTGAGTTTCCCCACCAGAAACGTCTACACGCACCTTCCAAATTATTGCATATCGATGCTGGGAGTTCAAAACATTGCATAGCATATGTCGGTACTGCTTATGCCACTGCTTTGATGAGTACCTCCTTGCTTGCCTTCGATAACAAATTTTCCTTCCATCCCTTTAGTTTCTTCCAAACTCGGTCTTGGACTATCTGAAACACCGCCTTCTTTGATTTTCCTATGTAAGTTGGCATCCCCAAATACCGATCATGAGTCTCTACTGCTTTGAACCCTAATCTCTGTTGGAGTGTATTTTTCGTTTGTTCGCTCACATTCCGGCCATAGGAGACTTCAGATTTATCGATATTTATCATTTGCCCCGAAGCCCTCTCATACAACTTTAGGATCTCCAAAACCTGCATGGCTTCTTCCTCTGTTGCTCGTACAAAGAGGAGGCTATCATCTGCAAAGAACAGGTGGGTAACCAAAGGCGCATTCCGTGCGACTCGGATTCCATGGATGAGTTTTTGTTTCTCTCTATCGCAAATGAGAGCTGATAGCCCTTCTGCGCACACCAAAAACAAGTAGGGTGACAGCGGATCTCCTTGACGGAGTCCCCTTTGAGGGAGGATCTCCGCCGAGGTTTGACCATTAACAAGCACTTGATATGTAACCGAAGAAATCAACCTCATAATCAGCTCAACAAAGTCATCTTCAAAGCCTAGGGCTTTCAACATGCACCTAATAAAACCCCATTCCACCCTATCATATGCTTTACTCATATCTAGTTTCAGTGCCATATGACCCTTTTTAACATGCTTTGGTCTTTTCCTAAGGAAATGAAAGTGTTCAAAAGCCACAAGAATATTGTCTGTGATCAGACGACCAGGTACAAAAGCACTTTGTGATTCATGGATAATAGAGGGGAGGATAGACTTTAGCCTATTTGCAATCAAGTTTTGAAATGAGTTTGTACACCACATTACACAAGCTAATAGGTCTAAAATCTTTGTGGATCATGGGCTTTTATTTTGGGAATGAGGGCTATAAAGGTATGGTTTACACTCTTAGGGGACGCCCCATTATTCAGTACATTGAGCACATACTCCACAGTGTCATTTCCCACAACATGCCAGTATTTTTGAAAAAAGAGAGCAGGCATACCGTCAGGCCCAGGGGCCTTTGTAGGATGCATCTGGAAAAGAGCCTGATAGATTTCCTCTCTGTTGAAAGGTCGCCTCAAAGTTTGATTCATTTCCTCCGTGACCCTTGAAACTACGAGATTGGTGACTGGATTCGTATCAATGTTCTCCTGGGAAGCAAAGATATGATCAAAATACCGCACAAAAACTCCTTCTATGTCTTCCTCCTTTGATCTCCAGTGACCCATTTCGTCTTGGATTTGTGTGATTCTGTTTCTCCTTCTACGCTGGTTAGCTTTTTCATGGAAAAATCTTGTATTCCGATCCCCTTCCCGCAGCCAAGTTTGTCTACTTCGTTGACTCCAGTACATTTCTTCCTTCTTTTCCAAGCTCTCCAATTTCAAAGTAAGTTCGCGTAAAAGGGCCACATTCTCAGCACTCGGTTCCCACGTCTGGGCTAATCCAATTTGTTTTTTGATCTCTTGGGTCTCCTGGCGCAACTCCTTCATATCCACACCCGAGAGTTTCTTCGCTTTTTTGCACACTTCCAATAGCCTTGAGTCTATTTCTTTCCCCCTTCCTTCCTCCCATGCATTCTCAATTACCTGTTGGCAGCCTTCTTCCATCACCCAATTCTTCTCAAATCTGTAAGGATACTTTTTCATCCTTGACCCCCCCCGAACGCACAGCATGTGTCGAACCTGTAAGAGTTAATGGAAGATGATCCGACCTTCGCTTGTGTAAATGCGATATCAGCGTCCATGGGAAAGATTGTCTCCACGCATTATTGCTCACAAATCGGTCCAACCTCTCTTGTACATTCTCCGTATTCTCTCGTCCATTTGACCAGGTAAAAGGATGTCCCTCAAAACCCAAATCATAAAGCTCACATTCCTCCATCACCGCCCTGAAACCCTCAATTTCCCAGTTTGCTTTTTCTTGGCCACCTCTCTTTTCATTTTGGCTTAGAATGCAATTGAAATCCCCCCCACACAACCATGGTACACTAGGGTCTCCCTTCAATGCTCTCAAAATGTCCCACGTTTTGGGTTTATCCTCCTCTTTGGGATAGCCATAAATGCCACTAAACCTCCACATTGGTATACCCAACCCATTCATGCACATAACATCAATGAATTTTTTTGACATCATCACAAGTTGCATATTCATATCCTCCCTCCAAAGCATAATTAAACCCCCCCTCTCCCCCTACCTTCCCCATGACAATCCACTGCAATCCCATTTTTCATGCCCACCTTTTGTTTTAACTGTTGTAGTTCACGACTTTTCAATCTTGTCTCGCTGAGGAAGACGACATCCGGATTTTCCTCTTTTAGGAGGCGTGACAGCCCCCTTATTGCTCGTGGGTTCCCCAACCCACGACAATTCCAAACTAGGAGTTTCATTGTTGTTCACGGTGCCGATTTCCGGCATCCGCTACTGTCTCGTCATTTCGCTCTATGGCATCAGTTGGTACCCCTCTCGCCTTCTTCCATTGTTCCTCTCCTACCTCCGCTTCTTCATACGCTCTTCTTTTCATTCCTCCTAGAATTGTCACTCCCTCTTCATTTGACACTGTGTGAACCTTCCCCCTACGTCGCCATGTCCCAACCTTCCCCCCACTTGGTTTCGATGATACCTCTCCACCACTAACATCCCCTGTAAGTTGGTCTCCATCTTTGTCTCCATCTTTTCCTTTCTTCCCCATATCCTCACCTGTCCAAACCTCCCGGTCACACATTTTGACACGTCCAAGGCTTTCCGCTACTTCCTCCATACTAGGGGTTTCCCCATCCTTTTGCATATTCTTCGTCATATCGGGTATTTTAGTCTGAAATATAAGCTTTTTTGCAACTGCTCCCCTCTCTTTTCCTTTCCCCGTCGTGATGAGTCCCCTCTTTGGAAGCCATGGGGATGCTTTCATCCATTCCCCATATTTAAGGACCACTTCTTCATCCGTCCCTTCTTTCTCCTTGCAATCTCTTTCATTATGTCCTAGCCTTCCACAATAATGGCATATAGTCGGGAGTCGCTCATACTTGACTCGTAGATCCACTTTCTCCCCAGTTTTCAAGATAATCGGAATGTGATTTGGAAACGGATTCCTCAAATCCATCATCGTCCTAAAGCGTAGTGATTTTTCCCATCCCGCATCCCCACTATCATCAATCCTGATCAATGTGCCCAGATGATCAGCCAAAGCTTGAATGTTTTTCTCATTGCGACCTTTGAAAGGAGGATCGTAAACCCTAACCCAAAAGGGAGTGTGAGTTAGGGTTTCCGTTGCTTTCGATGGTTGTACCTCCCCTTCAATCTCCTTCATACAAACAACTGCACGGTCAAACGTCCATGGTTGTCCATCCATAATTTTGGCCTTGTCCCTCCAGTGAATGAATTGGAACAAAAACAAATTCTCTTCAATCTCTTTTATTTCCACTCCATAATTCAGGTTCCAAATTTTTTCCAACGTACTCATGAAGGCAAATTTGTTAAAAAAAATTTCCGTCTACAGTCGTCCAATCAGACACAGAGACAGTTGTGATTCCTCTTCTTCAGATTTCTCATCTATCCATTGAACTGGTTCTTTCCCATTCTCATCCATCTTGTACTCGTTTTGTTTCTCCTAATCAGAATATTTCCAAAAACCTTCTTCGATCTGGTAGTGGCCGGACTATATCGCGGTTTCCCGACGACCAACCCTAGAACACTAGGACTGTAACTCCCACTAAGGCAGACTTAGGAGAGACTAAAAACCATATCCGTGACTAATCTGATCAGAAAATCGAGATTCAAGACAACAGAACACATCCCACATACCAGCCAATCCACAAACACACCATACACCCGAGGCACTCCACAACAGACAAATTTGATACAATCACTTAGAAAGCCAGCAAACTCCACTCACCATTTAATAATCCAAAAAGACATGATAAACAACTCCATGGCAGACAAATTTGATACAATCACTTAGATAGCCAGCAAACTCCACTCACCCTTTAATAATCCAAAAAAACATGATAAACAACTCCATGGCAGAGAAATGAAAAATCACCTGTAAAAACGAAAACAACGATGCTCGCACGCCGCTAAGATTTCGGATGAAAAACGGAGGCCTCGGAGCCAACAAAAACCCCGGCAACCAGAGCACCGACCTCCCGGGAGGTCGACGGTCTCCCCGGCGACCAGGGACGTCGGCTCGAGGCGGGGGACGAGATAGAGCACAGTTACTTTCCAACTACCCTGTTCGGATCTGAAAACTCCTTGAGAAACGGACGGTCGACACTAGGCCGGCAGTCGACTCCCTGGGTTCGTCGGCGTCGGTGAGAGATCTGAAACTTTTGAGATCTGAGATCTACCTGCAAATTCGACAGAGTCGGCGACAAGGGGCTTTTGTGCTTTGAGACGGAAGAACCGAGCCACTTTCAAAAACGGTCCGTATCTATGCTCCTCGGCGTTTTGGCGAGGTCGCCGGCGTCAAGATCCGTTTGTCAAATTTTCAATGCCCCGTAAGTGAAAGCGTCGGGAGGGATTCCTTGGATTCCTTGAGAGAGCTCCCGATGTAATTCTTAGCCTTGTTGAAATCAGGCTCCTCATATATTTTCATGTATGGAGGACATCATTTCTATATGTATCTGGATCCCTCGATGTGACATTAACAAGACTATACTAAGATTGGTAATTGTTATTTATTGTTGTTGTTCCAATTCTTGGCTTATGGAAGCATTCAAGCTAAAGAACATTCATGTACAAAGTTGCTTGACAAGTGATTATGGATCCCTCGATGTGACATTAACAAGACTATACTAAGTTTTGTAATTGTTACCATGACTTTGATAGGTAACTAATTGTTGGCTATTGACCACTTTTAGTGGTTTTTCTTAACTATCTCTCTTGTCGAAAATCCTTAACTAATATAAAAGCGTAAATAAGCTAGCATGCAAGGACACAACAAATGAAAACTCACTCCATTGTTAAATGTTGCATCGCTTCTTTGTTAGGCCCCGTTTTATGTTGCTGGCAGGCTGCGATTGCACACCGTATCGCAACTTTCCATATTCCACCATAATCAACCAGAATCTACTTTTTCAATTTCAAATTTAGCAATTCATTTACAATTATTTAAACCACAATCCATCATAATTTTCCCCAACCCACCACAATCCACTACAACTTTTCTCAATCCACCACATTTTCTTCACACTGCACCGCACTGTAGCCAACCGTATCTAGCTACTTGGGTTGATTTCTTGTATCTCTAATTTACTTGTTAGCTTATGTTCTTGTCGAAACTCAAGTAATTGGTTACCCTGTAGCTTTGCCACAAAACCGTATATCATTAATTAGGGATGAGAATTTGTACCTATTTAACGGGCATCCAACCTTATACAACCATAATGAGTAGGTAATGCCCATTAAAAACGGGTAATAGGTAGGTGAGTATGGATTACTTATAATGTAGGATCTATTCTTTTTTATGATGGGTAAAGTATGAAAATTATATAATATGGTAAATTGGGAAAAATATGATTGTTGCTCTACTAGGGAGTACGGTTGTTTGTATCAGAGAGATAAGTTTCGCACAAGACTAAGGTCAATGTCTTCTCGATTTAAGCAGATAATAAGATTGATGATTTGAGTTCTAATAACGCAATAAACAGGAAGAATTAATAATTAATATGGAAAAAGCCTTAGATAAGGAATTTACATTACCAACTAGTACACTAAACATCATGAATTACACCCTTACACTAATCACACAAACATCGAATTAGGGAATCGATTCGTTAAAGACCACCTAAGTCTTCGCTAAGATCATTAAGCTAACTCATTGCATTAACTAATGCTCTCACACAATTGAAGATAAGTGAATTACAAAGTATCGATTTCCCCTTAATTATGACCTAGATTATTCTCATGGGTTTTTTGCATTTTGGACCCCGAAATATAGGGTAATTAATTTTATGAACCCTAACTAAAGTTTATTGGTTGAATAAAAAAGGGCCTTAAAGTTTATGGGCTTAACAAAAAGGCCCCTGTATCGTTTTTTCTTTTTCTTCCCATGTTTGAATTTCTCTCCCGATTGACGTCAAACTTCAATACTAAGGTTAAAACTGATATTGAAGCTATAACACACTTCTTTCATTCATGTCAAAGCTACTTAGACCCTTGGTACTTAGCAGTTTAAGTAATTCCCATATAAATAAGAGAGGTGTATTATAACTTCAATATCAGTTTTAACCTTAGTCTTTAAGTTTGACGTCAATCGGGAGATAAATTCAAACATGAGAAGAAAAAAAAGAACAAGACACAAGCTTTTCTTTCCACCCACAAATTTTAACGTCCTTTTTTATTTATCCTAAAACTTTAGGGTCCAAAAATTAACGTTGAAAACCAAGGGTCCAAAGATAATAAACTCCAAATTATCTTGTTACTTTACACTAGGATTGTTGATTAATTGATTGACTGACTAGAGTGGACTCCCCTAAATACTTTCAATTATCTGTTAAAACCCTAAAAATTCATATTTTCTTATTTTAGTTTTCTGAATCATTACCACAACCCTTTGATCGACCTAGCATTCTTTGTAGTGAACTAGTTCAGTACGTAGTTGAACAAAAATCCCTGAGAGAGAACGATATTTTATTACTACACAAACCTAATACGTTTAGGGCTTGTCACTTGTCCACTGTAAAAGATGATGAATTCCACTCATCCCAAGACACCACAACCATTCTTCCTTCTTCCTAGAGAGCTTCAACACAACTCCTAAAGTGTTGAACTGCAACATCTTCATGAGAGTTTCTTGAGATAATTTGTACTTTGCTTACAAGAGGTTAGATTTTACTCTTGAATCTATTCACAGTCTTGTGAATAAGTCTTAAGGGGAGACGAGTTTTGACACTCGACTCCTAGCTACCTAAGTGATCCCCCAACTTGTGTGTGACAGTGTTACCCCATCTTTGTTTCCAACACTATGCCCATTGATGCCTTAACCATGTGAGAGTTGGATATCAAGTTGCATTGTGTTTAATTGAAATCTAAGGCGAAATTCAACTTTAATGGGTTGACTCGAAACTTTGTAATATGATAGTATTGATTGGAAAAACCTCAATGTGAATTTTGAGCTCCTAATTTTTCTATCTAATAACATATGTCATGGCATATGTAAACAATTTTTCGCTGCTAAAACTAAATGAAACTTGAAAGTAAAATTCAATTTCAACGGTTTGAGTTGAATTTTCTGATATGACGGGATGGAGTAAAGAAAGTCCAAGTATGAATTTGAAGCACTAAATATTATCATTTGTAACATATATCACTATATATGTAGACATTTTTCACTGCGAAAACTAACTGAAATTGAAATTTAAGAGAACAAATTCACTTTCAACTGTTAGTATCAAAACTTTATAATATGATACGATTGATTAAAAATATTTAATATATAAATTTTGAGCTTGAAATATTTTTATTTGATAACATATATCGTGACATACATAAATATTTTTAACCGCTAAAACTAACTAAAACTTTAAAGCAAAATTCAACTTTAACGGTTTTAATCAAAACTTTATGATATGATAGGATGAAATTAAAAAAACTCAAATATGAATTTTGAGATCCAAATATTTTCATTTGTAACATGTACTGCTACTTATGTCGACATTTCTACCGTTAAATATGAGTAAAACTTTAAAGCAAAATTCAAATGTAATAATTTTGATCGAAACTTTCTGATATCATAGGATGGAATAAAAAAAACAAATATAAATTTTGAGCTCCAAATATTTTCATTTATAACATGTACAGTCACTTATGTCGATGTTTCTACCATTAAATCTGACTGAAACTAAAGAGAAAAATTTAATTTCAACGGTTAGGGTCAAAACTTTATGATATGATAAAATAGATTTTAAAAAGTTCAAATATAAATTTTGAGCTCCAAATATTTTAATCTGATAACATATATTGCAACATATATAAAAATTTGTTGTCACTAAAACTAATTGAAAGTTTGAAACTTTAAAGTAAAATTAATTTTTAACGAATTTAAATTGAAATATTATAATATGATAGGATAGATTAAAAAAAGTTCAAATATGAATTTTGAACTACAAATATACGTTTGTTATCTAAAACGTTAAAATGCAAAATAAAAATGGTTAGTTGAATACCTGATAATTGTGCAAATACACAATACCCATGAATATCTATGAATAATATCCATGGAAGTAATATCCAAGTGGGGTATTACCCATATGGATAATAACTATTTGGGTATCAAGAGACGTGGATTGGGTTTAGGTAGGGTTCTCTAATCTATGAATAAAATTTACGTATGGACAATACTTATCCATATCCACCAAATTCTTACTTCTAATTACAATACATAATATCCAACCCTAAGATTACAAGATTTGTATTGGCCTCATAAGTGGTTGCAACCGCATATCAGAAAAATATAGATAAATGGATCATCTTTACTGAGTAAATTACATTTAACCTACTTGAGATTTGCGGTAATAATTTTTACACACCTCAGATTTGTGAAATAATTTTTACACACCTCAGATTTGTGAAATAATTTTTACCTTACCTCACAATAGCTCTAAGTGTTTTATATCCAACCTGAAGTTTGATGTAATAATTATTACACACCCCACTTTTGTTAAATAATTTTTACCTTACCTCACATAAATTGTAAGTGATTTTTACCCTACTTGAGGTTTGTTGTAAGTGTTATTGCAACACTACAACATAACTAGGATGTCACGACTTAACAGAGCGATCTATATCGTATTGGACGCAGAATTTTTTCGCGGGCGCCGATAACTTATATAATGAAGCGTTTAGCTAGAAGTAGGGGTATTATTTATTTATCACTTTCTTTTTATTGTGAATAACTTAAATCATGATGTATGAATCAATAACTAGCTATATATGGGTAGATTCACATTTTGGTGGAAATCGACAACTACGAAAGGGTTTAGGATTGATCTACATGATCGGTAGTGCAGAGGGTAGGGGAGGAATGAGAGGTTAAGGAAAGTTGAATGGAGCATAGATGATGGGGATTGAGATTTCATTGTAGATTACTTCCTGTTTGGTTCCTAGGATGACATTTCATGACATTCAAATGTTGTTTTGGATTCTAGATCTTCTGTAGCAAAGGTGGAAATCGAAGATCTAGATTTTCAGTAACACTTATTGTTATAACAAGTTAAGTAAAAAATCAATTACAACTATTATGAGGTAGGGTAAAAATTATTTCACAAAAGATGGTTTGTATAATAATTATTACGACAAATCTCAGGTAGGATAAAAAACACTCAGAGCTTATTTGAGGTAAGGTAAAAATTATTTCACAAATGTGGGGTGTGTAAAAATTATGACAGCAAATCTCAGATAGGGTAAATGTAATTGACTCTATCTTTACCATCAAAATTTTAGATTAAACTTGAGAATTGGCTCCAAAACCAATCCAACCACATCACAATAAGCAAACCCCAGGTAACAAAATAATCACTAATATCAAATCAATCTAAAAATTCAGTAAAACTGAAATAAATAAAGGATCAATTATCGCCAAAACTTTATAACTCACATGTTCTTTCTCTGGAGCAATTTCGAGTACAAAATAAAATCTCTTCAAATCAACATTAACATTTTGTTTTAACAAAAAAGGACCAAACATGGAAGGAAAATAGAAGTCTCCTAACTTAGATAAGGGAGAGTAGAGAAAGATGATGGGTAGAGGACATGCAAGCAGGCCTTCATCTGGGCCGATGAAGGCAAGGAAAAAACAATCGGTGATGTTGATAGCCACAAAACACTAATAGATCTACTAGCAATGAATGTAGAGATGCTTCAATAGCTTCCTTCATATTAAAATGGCAGATTCAAACCTCATTGTTAAATCAAATTGATAGATTATGGTGCTTTTTTGATAAATTCATAATTCAATGGGTAAAGATGATTAGGCAAGGTGGGGCAGGATGACTTGAGAGATGAATGTAGATGGGTTTCCAAAGGATGTAAGGGGTGGATGGATATAATTGAGTGAGGTCTGTTCGTGGATGGTTCTTTGTTTCAATCTTTTTTGGCCCAAAAAAAACACATTCACATGTTTCGTCATGTACTAGTTGTTAGAAGTATAAAAAAAGGAAATAGGTTGTAAAAAGTAGGAGTAACTAGTTTGATTGATGGAGTTGATAATAAAATCTCATTGTTGTTTCTAACCAAAAAAAAAAAAAAAACCCCTATGCTTATAACTTATAAGTATCATCTCTTTCTTTCCTTGATTCTCTCGTCGTTTACAGAAATATTCTGTTCACTACATATTACAGTTCAAAGCCATAGTAAAAGATACACCCCCACTACTACCTCTATTTAACGCCTCCAAATTCATAACACCTCCTAATCCAATGATTAGCACAGTGGATTAAGGAACCCGAGAGCATTATTGTCGTCCACCATCATAGACCAGGCTTAACGAACCATCGCAAAATCCAAAAGAAGATATTGCAATCTGAAAGAAGAACTTGAACTTTATACACAAGCCACAAGCATGTCATCTAGAATACAACTTCTGAGGTGAGAGAAAGAGAGGGGGGGTGGCTGGATCGGAAATCTGAAACAAAGAAAGGAGAGGGGGGGGAGAGGAGAGAGAAAGAGAGGGGGGGCTGACATGACATTTTTTTTGGTCAACTGCTGAGGTGACAAGGTCAAACAAGAGGGAATAATGCCTTGCCTGCCAACTCAGGTTTCCGGCGAGTCAAATAATCCCTAACTCGGTGGCGTGTTACTGTAGCCAACAGGGGGTAAAAGTTCGTATTATTAAGAATCAAATCAAAAGTTCATATTATTAAGTCTTATATGGCCCAAAGTTTGTATTATTAGAATCCAATAACCCTTATTGTAAAGAATAAGAAAGATGGGCAATCAATTGTCATCTCAATATTAATTTCAGTTTTCCAGGTGATTAATGAATTTTTTCCATTATGCATTATGTAAAGAAAATTAAAAATCATGGTTGATATATACAGATGAACTTAATGTTTTTATTTAAAGTTGTCATTGAATAGATTTTAACAAAGGTGGTACTTGTGTATTATGCTTTAATGTAAAGAAAATTCATTCCAATACAAGCAAAATTGGTATTGGACCAATGGCCAGGAAAAATGTGTCTGATGAATGCAAAATTTTCTTATAATAATTTGTTTATAGTAAAAGTAATGGGTCATTGGCCAGTCTTGGATCCACATTCATCCCGCCAATTGCACTCAAGTAACCTTCTAATAATGGAACTAATTAGATTTTTAGCTGTTGAGATTATAAGAAAATTAGATTTTATCCACAAGGTATTGGATAGTAGGATTACTCAACCTTACCTTTTAACCATGTAATAAATAATTCAGCTAACCTTTGCAATAAAGATTAAATGCATACTTTTGAAATGAAGATATGGATGAAATTAATATGAACTAACAAAATTGCCCTCAATTTAAAACTTCCATAACAACAACGCAAAAAATTGTCCATCCAACCTATTCTTCTTCATTGTCACCGTCCTTCTTCCTTTTTCTCTCTCTTTCTCCATAATTGATTTTGCGTAAAACTTTCATTGTCTTGCACCTAGTCATGGTGATCCTCTGTACCTTTTGAGTCTGTCCCAATATTTAGCTTTATCTATCTCATACGTCCAGTACTAGTACTACATGTGTAAGTAGCCAATAGTGCTCACCCACGTCCAGTTGTGTATCGTCAATCAGTTTCTTGGATTTTTCAGTGTTAGCCCTCTTATTGAAATGATGTATATTAAGCTCCTACCAATTTCAATCAAGTCCTTAATAACCCTTTTACGTCTTTTACATGTTAGAGCGGTTAAGAAGCATTCCAATTTGTCCCGTAATCTTATAATGATAGCAGCCAGAAAATCCAGTTTTAGTCAGTTCAGTTAGCTCTAATTATAGCTAATATTAGGCACCCTTGTTGATCAAATTTGGGGACGACCTGTAAAGCAATTTTTTAGTTCTCGAGCTGATATTTCCAAAATGCTATAACAAGATCAATTTGAAAATCATTTGATATACTTAATTTCAGCAAGCATCTTTCAAATTGTTTTGCATAGGAAAACAGTTCTGACAAGCATTTTTGTTTTGCTTTATATATACTCATTTAGTGTCCACAATGGTTTATTCACAAGCCATTGGAACCCTTAATGGTTCCTCTAAGACGGTCTAAAGAGTGCACGTGACTGTCATAAAGGGACATTTTCTACACCTCAATAGCTTGGGTATGTCAAGGAAGCTTTTGTTCTGAGCAGCTTGGGTATTCTGTAATCTATAAGGGTTATTTTGGTCTTTTCAAATGGTGAACGAATTACCCTTGGTAAATATATGTTCCTAAGGTGATGCGGCAACTTGTGGAGGCTTTGGAGAGTAATCACTCAAGAGGAGGTGAAGTTTATGCATGAAACTTCAATAATTACATTTGCTGGACCAGTGAAAATCTACCAAACAACAACCTTTTGTTATGTGGCTCTTCTTTATGCTAAGTTATGTAATTTTGTATCAACAATAGTTTAAGCAGCTGATGATTTGGATGTAATTAAACTTATTCAGCTCAGTTTTAGCTTTCTTCACAGCAAGGGAAGCTCATTTGCTTGGATGAGATGCATGCTTGCTAGTTTAAGGTTGTATATATTCAAGTTCATGTACTATTCTGCTCATTAGACAAGTTTGAGTATAAGAAAGAGCTTTGAGCCTCCTTTGTTTGTGAGTACCTAATAACTCTCAAAATTTATACTCATGGGCAAATCAAGTGATGATAGAAGAGCTTGTTCTTGCTTCTATGGTGGTGTTTCTTATCCATAAGAGCTTGACAAGTCTAACCCTTGTGCTCTTTGTTGTGGTGTTTCTATATCAGCAAGGATTACTCGATCCATCTATCTTTTCTTTCTTTTTTTTTCACCGATGATGACTTTGATCACAAAGTTAGTATAGTTATAATATGAACTATCCAAGAGAGTTTCTTGGTGTGTGTCTTGCTCATGAACTCTGACTTGATTGAGCTACACATATATCACTCAATGTTCTCCAATTTCGCATTGAGTTTCATTCAAGGTCACCAGATTAAATAGGTCGGACAAATTACAGAGAGATGTGAAGAAATATTTCAGAGAGCACTGATTGGAGATGGGTAAAGTTGTTCTAGATAGGGCTGGAAATGAGCCAAGCTAGCTCGGCGAGGAGCTCATATAACTCGGCTCGAGCTCGAGCTCGATCTCGTGAATTAAAGAAGCCATGACAAGCCAAGATTAGATCGTGATTGTACGTATTC
Source organism: Portulaca oleracea (assembly GCA_029582165.1). Lineage (NCBI taxonomy): Eukaryota > Viridiplantae > Streptophyta > Magnoliopsida > Caryophyllales > Portulacaceae > Portulaca > Portulaca oleracea. The sequence continues at coordinate 13,051,761 of CM055869.1, read as the reverse complement.
TACTAATACTTTTAATAGGTTATTTTTTAGATTTTTTTTTTAAACCAGATAAAAGTGTAGTACGAAGGAACTTAGGAAACAGTTCTCGCAAGATGTCTGCCTAAGTTATTTCTTAGATTGACTTATATATATATATATATATATATATATATATATATATATATATATATATATATAAATATTTAATCAAAGAGACGAATTAAATAGTTAAAAATATTAAAAAGCCCTAGAAAGAGGATGAACTATCATGCAAGCCCAAAAGGTTATTTTTTAGGGTGGCTTTTATATATTTAAATATTTAGTCAAAGAGGCGAACTAAAGAAATGAAAACATTAGAAAAAAACCTAGAAAGAGGACCAAATATCTCGCAATATTGCATTAGGCTATAAGCACTATATATTGCCACACAAAAAAAGTATTAAGCATCGTCATGTCCTCATATTCAAATTACGATCACCTTGCAAATATTTAGTACTTAGATTATGAATGATTATTATTTGACATAAGGATCAAGCCACTAACCAAACCAAACTACAATCCTTGCCAAGCCAAGCTTGAGCCAAACATATTGTCGTAAGCCAAACTCAAGCTCATCCAGAAGGTGACAAGCCAAGTCTCAAGCCTTATAAGTTCAAGTTCGGTTTGACTCATTTTCACCCCTAATTATGGATATTATCAGCAGCACCAATGACATTAATTATTCTCTCCACCATCATATTCTTTACTGTCAAACCCATCACTCGCCAAATCCCCATTGTAAGAAACAAACCCTTTTAATATTTGCTAATTAAATCAAAGCCTAAATTATTATTTTTAGTTAACTAGTTTATACGTATTATTGAATGTACACATATTGGTTACTTGCCAAAGGGCCTGCACCTACCTTCATCGAACATGCTCTATTTCCATGGCTCGTACCTCTCCCTTGGTATCATAACCGACATTGTTCCTAACATTCTTGCTCTCACCGTAAGTTTTTTTTTTTTTTCTAATAGGGGAGGTCTGTTGAATGATCGTCCTTATGAGATTTCTGAGCTTCCAGTATAGGTCACACTGTTTCCACCGTGCAGTTAGTCTCTTTGAGTTGGTGGACTTGACTCTGATACCAATTGAAATAACCCTAGGAGGAGGGGGAGGGGGGAGAATGGGGTTATTGAATTGTTCTTGCCAATGTTATACCAATCTCACAAAGATACGTTAGCAACAAATCAACTAGATCAATTAAGTTGAAAATCAAATATATCAACTTTTATTCAATGATAATAGAAGGCTTAATAGATGAAATTGGTTGGAACACAAGTAGGCATATTGGTCGTGATCTACAACACGTCAAGCATATTCACCAATCTCCTTGACTCAGCTGAAACACTTGGTTCAAGGTCATATTACAATTGATTCTCGACCAAGGCTTCTGTCTAGAATATCAGCATATCAATCCTTGGAGGATTACTGTCCGGGTACACTTAGCAAACTCACCAAGCCTTCCTTACTTGGCTACTCACTCATCAACTCCCTGAGCTTGACACAGTACAGGGAAATACAAGATTTGGTAGAGGGAGTAAACTGTTGTTTTGTTATGGTCAAGTGTGAATCGATAATTTTCTTTTTCTCTTTTCATGTTCGATTTATAGTTGAAGAAGAATTTCATGACCGTTGTTTCTTCTTTGAATGGAGTTGATCTTTTGACGTAAAGGGGTTGAGAATCAATTCTCTCGTAGCTTCCAATTTAGCACTTGGTGTATCCAAATTTGACTTCCTTCTTTCTCAGCAGTGTTTCCATTTATATTGTCTGCCATATCTTCTTGTTTATTCCTTTTTTATTCATCCCAAATTATCCACTAGTAGAATCAGGGTCGAAAAACGTCTGTGATTTGGCGTCTGATAAAAAGTCAGACGCCAAATCTACTAAGTAAATTTTAAAAAAAAAAATTAAACAAAGAATGGCGTCTCTTTGCTATAAAGAGACGCCGAACGTTTGAATTTAGGCGTCTCTTTTGGCCTGGAACAGACGCCGTTACTTTTCGGCGTCTGTTCCAAGCCAAAAGAGACGCCTAAATTGGCAAATACAAAAAAAAAAACCTAGCCTGCAACTCTGAGATCTCGACTGCCGAAACCCTATTTAGGGCCAAAAATGGCGTCTGTTTGAGGCCCAACAGACGCCGATTAGGTTTAAATTGGTAAAAAAAATTTCATTCAGTCACTTGTCTGCGGCGCCATCGACGAGAAGAAGGAGAAAGAAGCGAGAAGAAGGAGAAGACGAAGAAGGAGACACACCGGCGTTCAATCAAAACAACAGGTAATTTTTGTTTCAGATCTGTTATAATTTACTTATTGTTGTGAAAAGTTTGAAAAATTGTAAGAATTTGATTAAAATATGATGAAAAATGAAAATTTTGAATATTTGTAGAGTTTATTTTTTGTTTAACATAATTTTAGATCTAATTTGGTTGATTGAGTGAGTATAAGTTGAGAAATTGAGCAGTTTTAGTTAATTTGTATGAATTGTAATATATTTTGGATGTTGCATTCGAATTTTATTTGTGAAATTAGGGCTCGTGATGTATTGTTTGTATGTTTTAGTTTGAGTTTAATTGATTGTGTGTATGTTATGTTTAAGTTTAAGTTTTAGTTTTAATTTATAATGTTGTGAAGTATATAAGTAAATATGTTTAGGTTGAGTATAATGTTGAATTTTATATGTTTTGAAGTAAATTAAAATATGCATTATTATATTTATTGTTCCAAAAGAATATATATATTAATGCATGTAAAATTTGTTTAACTTTGAGCATTATATAAACGTTAGTATGTAATATATATGAATTTTGAATGTTTTGTATGTTCTAAATTTGTGGGAAATTATAATGTGTTTTGATTGAGTAAAAAATATGTTATATTTTAGGATGGTTTTTAGGAAATTTAAAAACTATTTAATTAGTTAGAAATATACAATTAGCTAGGAATACATATTTAGTTTGTATATAAACTATTATTCAATTTTGGTTGAATTTATAATTAAATTTGTTTAGTTAATAAGTTAATAATATTAAAAAAATTATTATATATAAACTATTATTACGTACGTATTAAATTTAATTATAAAACTATTTATAATTGTTTAGTTTTGTTAATAAGTTTATAAGAATTAGTTGTCATAAAAGGAGGTTGAGTTTGGATGATTTTGGTTGTTATTAGTAAGTGAGTTAGCGTTTAAAGTTGGTTGCACGGGGAAATTTGCTGCTAATCCAACCTAAGTGCTAACTTAATTATTCATAACTCCAAATGAAGACATAAATTATGTAAATAATTATGTCACGTACATCCATATTTACTTACGTAAGTACTCAACAACCAGTAGCTACATATTTAGTGAATAGGTTATTTATGATGGTAATTTAGGTAGTAAGTAGGGGAATTTATATATATATGTCATAAAAAGAGGTTGAGTTTGGATCCTGTTAGTGTCCAACGAGTGTGTGTTTCGTGATCTGATAATCTATGGCTGAAAGGGACTTGCATGAGGCGTGTTGACTCTCCTTTATTCGTTTGGTTCCTAAAAGCGCAATTTTCTAAGTGAACTTGCCTGAGGGCTATCTGATGCTTTGGGAGTAAGAAACATCTCAGATTCGATACAACGGAGTGTTTCTATTGCGCAGATTGAGGGCTAGCAAGACAAAGTGGGTTTGAAAGAGAAGCTCATAGTAAAAGGTCTAATATATAGAAATCCAACACCATGCATTTCTATTAGACCTTTTACTATGAGCTTCTCTTTCAACCCCACCTTGTCTTGCTACCCCTCAATCTGCACAATATAAACACTCCATTGTATCGAATCAGAGATGTTTCTTACTCCCAGAGCACTGTATAGCCCTCGTGCAAGTTCACTGAGGAAAATTACGCTGCTTTTTGGGAACCAGACGAATAAAGGAGAGTCGGTACGACTCATGAAAGTCTTTTTCAGCCATAGATTAACAGTTAACAAACACACTCTCCTTGGATAATAACATGATTCTCTTGCCTAGTGACATAGCTTAATTAAATTCATGGTCGGCTTGAATAATTTATTTTTTATTATTAATTAAATTCATGGTGGACTTGAATAATAGATTCACGTACAATATGGACGGGCCCCCACATCGCCATTGGATGTACGAGAGGTTTGAACCGGGTAGGAGGGTTATCGTGAATGGGTCTTGGGGTAGCTATGTTTGATGAATTTGCAAAGAGTAATTCGTATGAGTATCCGAGGACTGGAAAGTATCGGTGCCCATGTGTGAAGTGCAAGAATAAGAGCGGACTTAGTCCTGAAGAAGTTAAAGAACATTTGTATAGGCGAGGGTTTATGGAACAATATTGGTGTTGGACGAGCCATGGTGAAGAATGGGATGACTTTGATGATGAGGATGACAGTGGTGACGATGCGGAAGGTGATTGGGAACCGTCTGCAGGTAGTCCTTGATTAGACTCATTTTTGAGCCTTTTTTATACCTCCATGCTTGGTCCTTCAGCTCGTTTTTCACGATAATAATGCCACTTATATTATGCTTTTCCCATGTTTTGTAGGCCCCGAGTGTGAGACCCAAAAGACTCGGGAAAAGAGCGAGATCCTAAGAGCGAGAGGCTGACTCGGGACTCAAAGTTAGATGCCGAGATCATGGAAGAAGTCGGGAGCCGAGAGGAGTCAAAGAGGCCGAGACATCAAAGAAAACAGGGGGGCACGATCGTGCATCATGCCGGCACGATCGTGCAGTCCCCTTGATCTGAAGAAGCTTCAACCCGAAATTCCGCGCGATCGTGCAGTCCCAGGTGCACGATCGTGCACTACCTTCTGGAAGATCCGCACGATCGTGTCGATTCACTGCACGATCGTGCTACTCCTTGCCTCAAGAACCGCCAGAATTTTCAAAACGGCACGATCGTGCCGAATTTCCGCACGATCGTGCCGATATCGGATCTCAGCCCTGTTTCCGGATTCAAAACGACGCACTTTGGGGTGTTTTTGGGGAACTATTTATAGATTTTTAGGGTTGAAATTCAGGAGCTTTTTCATCATTCCCTAGGTTACTTAGTCATCATTAATTGTATTCTCCCTAGTTTTAGCACAAAAACCCCTTTTGATTAGAGCACTCTTAGCTGAATTAGTGTTAATCTCTCTCTACAAACCTCTCTTTTTATCTTCATTTATTGCTTTGTGCTGGTTTATTTTCATCATTTGAAGACTTTGAAAGGATATTTAAGTTATTTTGGAAGCATTTATTGAAGGAAAGTCATCTTAAGGTATAATTTATCTCATTGTTACTGTTTTATTGTTTTCTTAATCGTTTTATGTTAGGTTTAGTGTTTTGTTTGCTGAATATGAGTTGTTTTGCTAGCTTAGGCTTGAATGTTATTAGTTCAATGTTTGTTAATATGATTAGAGGTTAAGTTTTTCTGGGCTTGGGGGTTTAATGGCCCCTAACGGGGTCTAACCTTGAAGGTTTAGTGAAAGGGGGTGATTATTTTGGGTTTAAGGATTCTCTCACCTTTTACTCTATCATTGTGGGAGGTTTGGTTATCTGGAAAGTTGTCAAAACTCCTCTAACACATTGATTTGGGTCCTTGGTGGAGTGATTTACCTTACTCTCATGAGAATGAGAGTTGGGTGGATTAGGGGTGTTGAACTAATTACTCCAAATTGCTTTCCTTCATGGAAATGAGGGGAAGTAATTCGGTTTCAATCTAATGTCTCCTTTGGAAGAGGGAGCTTAGAATGGTTTAAATTTATCAACAACCCATTCCGAGCCTTGTTTGATCACTCCGTCTTCCTTTATCTTCTAGGGTTAGGCTAAGTTAGGTGGCTAGAACAACCCCCGGGTCCTTCTTTCTTGTGAGTGTTCTCTTAAGTGTTAATTCCTCATTAGTTTTATCTAGTTAACCTAAATCTCATCTCTGGTAAAAAACTCTTGTTTAAACCAAACTCTTTTGCTTAAAACGGACCGAACTTGACCTAGTTCCCTGAGGATACGATATACAACCCCGGCTATATTATAGCTAAACAGTCCTCCGACAAACGAGGAACCGAATCAGCCACCGTTCATCGACAGAACGGAAGAGATGATGAATGATTTCATCATGGCGAATGAGGCGCCTAATGCAGGAGCTCAACAATTTTATGATATGCTACAATCTGCTCAACAGCCTCTGTGGGAAGGGTGTACGACCCATACTGAGTTGTCTACTGCCGTGAGGTTGATAAGTCAGAAGTCGAAGCACAATTTGTCGGAGCAGGCAATGAACGATATCATGGAACTGATGAGCGAGAACTGTCCCAGCCGAACCTAGTGCCTAGAAACTACGATGAGTTGAAAAAGAAGGTTAAGAAGTTGGGGATGGGCTATGAAACAATTGATTGTTGCCCTACTGGATGCATGATATACTATAAGGACGATGCACATCTCACTGAATGTAAATTTTGTGGCCATCCTAGGTATAAGCCACAGAAATCGTCAACCACGACAAAGAAAGGCGTCCCGTACAAGAAAATGTTTTACTTTCCCTTGACGCCTAGATTGCAGCGTCTGTATGCCTCGAAGAATACGGCCAGGCATATGAGATGGCACGCGAAGAACAAGCGCGAGGAAGGTGTACTTTGCCATCCATCGGACGACGCCTCTTGGAAAATGTTCGACATCGTGCATCTAGAGTTCGCGGGGGAAACGCGAAATGTAAGGTTGGGCCTGTGTGCGGATGGGTTTAGCCCGTTCAACATGACAGGGAGGTCTTATTCGATATGGCCGGTTGTAGTTACTCCTTACAACTTGCCACCTGAATTGTGCATGACAACACCGTACATGTTTCTTACGTGTATTATTCCAGGTCCGAAGAACCCCGGAAATAAAATTGATGTCTTCCTCCAACCCTTGGTGGGCCAGTGCAACGCTTATGGGTTGGTGTTGAAACATATGACATCTCCAAAAGACAGAATTTTAACATGAGGGCATCTTTGATGTGGACGGTGAATGATTTTTCGGCCCTTGGCATGCTTTCTGGGTGGAGCACGCATGGTGCTATGTCGTGTCCTTGTTGCAAGGATGGTTTTAAAGCAATTAAATCAAGCATGGGAGGAAAGCCTCGTGGTTTGACTGTCACCGACAGTTTCTTGCAAAGGGGCATGCTTTGAGAAGAAATCGAAAGGCATTTCGAAAGGGACACACTTGCCCAGATAGAACTGTCCCACCGTGTAGGAAAAACGGTTATGAAATCTACGAGGAGGTGAAGCACTTCCCCAAGGTGACTACCAATGGCGACTTTGTTGTCCCGGGATTCAGAGAGAATGCTCATAATTAGAAAAAACAAAGTATATTTTGGGAGTTGCCTTATCGGAAAGATCACATGGTTCCACACAACTTAGATGTGATGCACATTGAGAAGAACTTTGTGGACAACATCGTTAACACGGTGATGGGGGTGGACGACAAAACGAAGGATGATGGAAATGCAAGGAGGGACGTGGCGGACATATGTGATAGGCCGGAACTCCATCTATTGCCCGGTCCTAACGGTAAACCCCTACAGCCCAGAGCCAAATATGCTCTTCCTGAGGATAAGCGAACAGACGTTTATCGGGCACAAAGAATCGCGTTTGCGGACGCTTATGCTTGAACTTCGCAAACGTGTTGATGCATTAGGTAAAAGGTTTCAAAACTTTAAAAGCCATGATCGCTATGTGTTCATGCGACATTGTTACTGTTGCGTTCGAGCACTTCCGATGATGTGTTGGAGCCACTCGTCGATTAAGCCAATGGTTCAAGAGCACGTGCTCCACAACATTGAAGCACAGTGACTTAGTCCGGCTTGAAAAAGAAATTCCCATAATAATATGCAAGCTGGAGACCATATTTCCACTCGGCTTCTTCAACGTAATGGAACACTTGCCCATTCATCTGGTCCAGGAGGCATTCTTTGGTAGTCCTGTTCAATATCGTTGGATGTATCCCTTTGAGAGGTATTTCGGGTGGTTGAAGAAGAAAATAAAGAACAAGGCACACCCTGAAGGATCTATGGCCCAAGCGTACCTCATGTTTGAGATTTCCCAATTCGCATCTACATACTTTGGGACGGATAATGTATCGTCTTCTACATCAGCAAGTATGCGTAACGAGGACGATGGGGATGAGCCTATGTTATTGTCGGTTTTTAAGGACAGTGGGAGCCTAAGTGAAACGAATTGATTGTGTGCCTAAGTGAAACTAATTCAATGTTTTTCATATTCTATCTCAATGTGTGGTCGATCTCTTTTAATACATTGTATTGTTTGGGAGAGGTTACTAGTTCACAGTACCAACCATTTTATTTCGTGCATCCTGATACTAACTCAATGTTTATTCTACTTTTATTTTGCAGTTGCATTATGTCAGGAAGAGACGGATCACGCAGACCTCGGACCCGTGGTGGGTCTAGACTGAACACGAGGGGTGGTTCTTCATCGGCCCCACAGACTCCATACATTCCCCAGTTTGATCCAGCCGTGAAGTCGCTCAACCCGAGGGAAGCAACTACGACTTCTTTTCACGCCTAGACCCATCCACGCTGGAGCTCATGCCGTTCTTTGCGGGTAGTGCGTGCCCAGGAACGAGACGATGGGCGGGTTTTATGCTCGGGGCTTCGTGAGGGCCCAAAGCGATGATGGGGTGACTAAACCGATGTTGGGGTACCCAAACCGAAGGATGGACCCTGTGCCGAGCAGGTGGGCCGCGGACTGAAGGGGAGGGCGACACTACCCAAACGTCGGGGAACGATATCTCCGATCGATATCGAATTCAACTGGACGTTCGGGCGGACGCTCAAAAAACACCGGATGGGAGGTTCATCATTAGACCTTGTAATGGCGCGTAAGTATCAATCTAAACTTTGATTATGCATTTATAACTTAATTTGTGTTTCAATATATATAATTTTGTATGCCTCAATCTAATCGATGTTTCATTTCAAATTGATTTAAGTGTGGCGCCATATGGGGCACACGCAACCAGGGCCATCATGGACATAGTAAAGCAGAATTTTCGAGGGTTCTGGCCGGTATGGAGCAAAGTGCCCAGGAGGACGGTGGATTTGATATACGACGAGTTCAGGGTAAAACTCTCACATTTTTATCTCTTTAGATTTTTGCATACGTACGTTGTCTTTCATATTGGTGTATGTTTGTATATATATATAATGCGTACGTGTATGTTTGTGTATGGTTATCCGGTGTGTGGCCGTTCGGATATATTAATATGAATTAGTGTATAGTGCAATGGTTTAATTTATTTGCATGTTTAATTCTTCATGTATGGTTTGAATGCAGAAAAAATTTTGGTGGGAAGACCAACACGAGACCTATATGCGTGATTGGTTCCTTAGGAGGGCCCAAAAACAGTACGCCGACGCTATCGGCAAATCCAAAAAAAGATGGTTGTCGGGGAGGGGCAAACCCAAATGGATTGTCGACGACGAGATTTGGGAGAAATTCATTGCCCATTGGCAAGACCCCAAATTCTTCGAGAAGAGCAAGAATATGAGCAAGGCGAGGAAAATGAACCAAGATAAAGGCCCACCGTCACACACAAGGGGCCCAGTTTCCTTCGGCATCATCAGAGAGAAGTTGGTAAGTTAATTATGAATTTAATTATGACTTTAATTATGATTTAATTTAACGTTTAATTTATATTCGCACTTACGTACAGAAAGAAAAAAACGATGGAAAGGACCCTGACATATGGGAGCAATTCCAAGCGACCCATATGAAGCAGGGCACCAATCAGTGGGTGCACGACAGGTTCCGCCAGCTTGGGGTAAGTACCTTCATCATCCAATATTTAAGTTATTATAATCGTACGTACACGTATGAACATTAACTTTAATTCACTTATTCCAACTACTCTTTCTTTGTATCGACCAGGAGACGATGCATAGTGATTATGAATTGTACAGAAGAGAGATGGAGGCAAAGCAACGGGAGGACGGTCAACCAGAAACTCCCATTATGTCAGGAGACGAGTTCTGGTTGGACAAACAACTGCAAAGTCGGGGACACGTCGTGGGCATGGGGGTTGTGGGGGAAGCTATGAAGACGCAGTTCCCCCACATCTCATCGAGGAGACGTCCACGACGTCGTAATAACACCGATAACGTCGACGTCCGAGCCTCTATTACGGAGCTGAACAGAGAGCTTCGGCGTCAACTCGAGGAAGAGAGGCAACAACGCGAACAAGATAAGCGCATGCTGCAAGAACAATTCCAGAGAGAATTAGAGGAACAACGGCGCCGATCTGACGCAGCCTTGGAAGAGAAGGTGAGGCAACAAGTAATGCAACAAATGTTGCAAATGCAAAGAATGATGCAGCAGCAAACAAGTCAGAGCTGGCAAGCCTCTTTCCTCGCTGGATCTTCCTCTGGAAGTCTAGTGCCATACACTGGACAGCCTCCTCCACCGCCCCACCGCAGCGATTTCCTCGTCGGACCCCGTCTCAAACCCCACAACCTCAGCCCACCGTTCCTCCCGAGGACTGTTATATGCTTACCTGTAAGCATATTTTTTTCCATAAACACAAAATTAAATTACTAATTACACGTTCCAATAATTACTTAATTCATTTTGATTGTATTTCATACCTTTAATTTCCAAATTGTTGTTGTATCCCAGGAGGCCAATACCTATTCCATAGCCTCGAAGAATTGACACAACGCCAGAATCAGGGTGATAATGACGACGATGAGGAGGAGAGCGAAAGTGATGATGACGATGTCGCCGCCGTGTGACGACATTAATCGATCATTTTAATTGTGTTTATATTTTACATTGTATAGACGAACAAAATATTTAAACTCTTTCTTAATTACATTCATACTTATTAGCTAGTACATATTTAATCCAATCATCGAAATATTTTTCATTATGTTTGCGCACATACGTACGTACAAATTAATTAACTTAATTAATTAACATATATATATATATGTATATATATATATATATATATAATAACACATACGTACACATGAGAATAATTATAATTAACAACATAATCGAGAGTGAAACATATATTTATAAATTAAATTATCTACCTAGAAAAAATTACAATATAACTAACAATAATAATAATTAATAATTAACTATACCTAAAAAATATACACATATATACATCATAATTAGTTATAACTAAAATTAATAATATATAACAGTAATAGTATCAATAATAATAATATCAATTATAATATCAATAATAATAATAATAATAATAATAGCGCGCGCCAGCCAGCAGCGAAATTTTTTTGAAAATTTACCCAATTTAGGCGTCTGTTTTCCCGCCAAACAGACGCCCAAATTATTGCGCGCGCCCAGCCAGCAGCGAGAAAATTTCAAAAATTTACCCAATTTTGGCGTCTGTTTTCCCGCCAAACAGACGCCCAAATTATTGAAATTGAAAATGGCGTCTGTTTGGCGGGAAAACAGACGCCATTTTGCCAGCACCTATATAAACCTTAAGCCCTCAAACTTCCCTCCGAATTTTTCCCACCCATCTCCATTTCATTTCTCTCATCTTCTCTCATCAATTCTCTCATTTCCCCTAAACCTTCACAACACCTCAAATCCATCCAAGATTGATGAACATTGGAGATTGAAGATTTAAGATACAAGATTGAAGATTGAAGATACAAGATTGAAGATTGAAAAATCAATATTGAAAAATATTGAAGTCATATATTAATTGTAATTTAGGTTTTTATTTTGTTTGTATCATTTAATTTAGTAAAAAATATCATTAATAAAGTTGTATTATATTTTTTTTATTTGTTGAAATATATATTCATTATCATTTTATTGTTGTTATTTCTATAAAATGTATATATATATATATATATATATATATATATATATATATATATATATATATATATATATATATGAAATTGTACATACATGAATATTTGCACATATATATAATTTATTATTATATAAAATGTATTTATTTTCATTATTAATGTCTCCACAATTCTTATTAAACAATTTAATTACAAATACAAAAATTTAATTTTTACGCTTTATTTTATAATTAGAACACTCAAAATATACTATTTATTCTAATTATTTTCATTATTGAATTCACGTTATTTTATAATTACAAATGCAAATATATATCACTTAAGTTTTTGTTTTTACATAAAAAGCGTGCATTTCATACGACAGCACGATCTTGGTCGACACATCCTCGCGATCTGCAACAATTTTGGCGTCTGATTGAAACAGACGCCATTTACAGACGCTTTTTTAAAAAAGGCGTACTAGGTTTTGGCGTCCGTTTTAATCAGACGCCAAAACCATTTTGGCTTCTGTTTAACCCCTTTCCAGACGCATTTAGGGTTAAATTCTACTAGTGTATCTATCAAATTGAGACAAACAATAATTAGTTAATCAAGGATTTTATTCAATAGATACTTACCATATTAGGTGTCGATTGAAGCATTAATGTGTGGCTCTTGAATTTCATGCCAATGTAGTTGGAATTTTGACATTTTCATTTCAAAATGTGTATAGGATTGATGAGGGATTGATATAGTCTTCAAGAATATAGGCTAAATAAAAATTTGACAGATAATCTCATGCTAAATCATGCTATTTATCCTTGTTAAAAAAAATCATACTATTTAATGAAAATAATAGGAAAAATAAAACATTTTGTCTTAGTTAACACAAAACTTAATTAATTACATTTGACTTTTTTTTCCTTTGTAGCTCAAAGAGTTTGGTAGGAGTACAAGGGAGATTAGATATGGTTAAGGATTGATTGAGTTGGGTGAATTGAGCTGCCCTTGTTGGTACGGCAAGAGGCAGTTAATTGGACCCTAATGATTTGCTTAATCAAATTCAGCTGTCATTAAAATAATGCGGTAATTAATAATTGTGGTACCACCATATCATTAACATATCTGTTCATGTGAGCCTCTGTGCAACAGATCACGTGACCACCACCCACAAAAAAGATGAAAAAAAGGAGAAGCTGCCAAATTAAACTAAAGCCATTTATTTCGTGCTTATTAATTTTACGCTGTTCAAACTTCAAACTTAGCTTTCACAACTTTATTTAATTTCTTTCGTAATTGGAGGGTCCAATTAAATCATTGGATCATCTGCATTTCATCTATTTCTTTATAAAGTTTTTTCTCGAATAATAATAATAATATAAAATTTGTAAGAGGTAAAAACCAATTTATTTTTGTAATAAATGTAGGATAATTTTTGATATTTTTGTTAATTATAGTGATAATCTCATTAAGTACTTGACAACATTTCATATATCTTCAAGCAGTATATAAATTTCAGTGTAGAAACTAAATTTATGATTCAATCGTAATGATGACAAATTGGATTTTTATTAATATTCACAGTTGTTTTTTTGCATCAGCAATAATTGTAAATTCCTTAATTAATGTTACAATATAAAATTATCAAAAAACTTCAACCATAAGCTTAATCATTGATTGATATGATCATACATGATATTTGAGCATACTGAATAAAAATATATTATATTAAAATTTCAGCAATTACCACTCCCAATGTATATATATTTGTGTCAAGTTGGGACTTTTGTAGTATCCACACACTTCGAGTCCAAAATCATTATTCGCGTGAAGGGCCTTATTAGATATAGAATCATCATTGGAGTGTCTACCATAAGCTTAAGCTAAGGTTTTGATTCAAATGATTCCACACTTACGAATTTAGTAAAGGTGCCTACCATGGTTACAATGGTCATAGGCATGTTGAATGATATGTTTATGAAAATCATGTTTTTCAAGGATGTAGGATTAAATTAGGTAAATTAAGTTAGGTCAATTTTGGATAGTTAGGTAAGAAAAGTAATAGAGGTAGATAAATATCATATCACATGTTTTTTTATTTTTAAATAAATTCTTAAATATAAATTATCTAAAGGTAAGTCTTGTTCTTTTGAATAATAAAGAAAAGAAAAAATAAAATTATATTAAGTTAGGTCAAGTAAGAATAATCTTACCAAGCTAAAGAATATGACCAAAAATTATTATAATTTTTTCTAATAAGTAGAAAATTTGAAAAAATCTAAATACTTACCATCTTACCTAACAAACATAACCACATGCTGAGAGACTAATGTGTATTGAGATAACACATGAGTACTCTATTATTTTACAATTTATAAATATATTAAACAAGTTAAAAAGAAAAGAAAAGAAAAGAAAAGATGGGTGTTGGAAATTTAGATGCACAATATATACAATGATGTGTGCATGCCCCATTGCAAACAAATAACTTGGAGAACCTTTTTAATTTTATATTTATGGTCCCAAATCTCTTCTTTTTTCCACTTTTTTTCCCGCATGCATCTATTGGTTCCATTTGCCTAAAACCTACCAAAGGGATCAAAACAAAAGCTGAAAGAAAAAGCCATCAAAATTGCCTTCGCTTTATCAGAAGCATCTAGCTAGCTATCTAAATAATAATTTTCTTATCTTAATTAATTATTAAGTAGTTAATACTTTTGGCCTTTTGTTAATTAATTAAGGTTTATTATTTAATATGTGTAGCCCCACACCAAGTGTCACTTTGCCCATTAGGCCATTATTATTCATGTCTCTTAACTTAAATGCTTTAATTTGCTTTATACTTCTTTTTAATGTAATGAATAATGAATAATGAATAATGAATAATCTGGCTATGCCGACCACCAATGAGATTCTAAAGTTAGCATGCCTCCGACAATGGTTGTTGCATGCTATTAAAGGAAAAATAAATAAAAAGCAAAAAAAAGAAAAGCTACATTTACTAGTTAAGTCTTTCAATCTTACTTAGTTACTTATACTAAGATGCATTAAGATTGACAACATATAACCTCAGATCTTAGATCTAGTTTATATTGCCCTCTTTTTTTTTATTGAAATTAACTAATTATGTGTAATTCTAAAGTTAGGATGATTTGGATTTAAAAGAAGCTAATTTATTAGGTTAAATTATATATATGATTATGGAAGCATATATATTAGAGTTGAAGAAAATCTGGTCGCGTTTCGATTCAGTCACAGCGGTCGTCATGATCAAAGGAAACAATAATAAGCAGAGGAAAGTGCTTAGTTGGATCAATAAATGCAAGGAGCTCATCTCTTCAAGCGACCGGGAGGTGCTAGTGTCTCATACCCACTAACAACCGTGAAGCAAATAGGGTGGCTATAGCTTAGCAAAATTAAGTATTTCTATTGTTTGTTATGTTATCGTTTTCTCTATTGCCTTCGAGAAGGTTCTAGGTACTTATCTTTTTCTTTAATTTCGCTAACTTGCCAACTGCTTGGTTGTCTTCCCTAAAAATATGTTGCGTTTTATATTGTTCTAGTTGAAGAACATGTTGAACATTTACAACCAAAGTGTGAAGCAATACGGAATAGAAGATTCACTACATGTATATAATGGTCTAACAACAAATTGATTATGGTCTTCTATGATTATTTTCAAATAACCTTCTTAAATAGCATACCACAAACCATTACGTAACGCATGCAATGGATTCTACGATTAGAATAAAAGCAACTTCCAAATTGAAGACACTAACGCCTAAAAAACGCCCACCAAAAATCCTTTACGACAAATCCAGTTGCTATTGAAAATATAATTTCAATCATTAAAATTGAGCTTGATGAGAATTTGTGGGGGAGGATGCCAACAAATGTTACTAATTAAGAGAGTTTTGAGAAGAAGATATATTTTGAGATTGAAAGGGGGTTTGAGGATTGAGAATTTTCTCGAAAATGGATCATTTACATTAAACAATAGACTAGTATGTCATTCACCCCAAACATCATTTTACAACAATGACAATTTGCAATTGATTTGAAACCTTTTTTTTCGATTATTGCAAGCCAAAAACTTAAAGGTTCACAGAATACATTAAAACCACAATATAAACAACAAACATTTCACTTCAAAAAATACATGCCTGCGAAGAAACAACTAAATTGATTTGAAACCTTTGTGTTTGAAAACAACCCATTGTACCATTTATATATATATATATATATATTTCTTTGTATATACTTTTCCAGAAAAACAAAAATGATAAGGCATCACTGTAGTTAAGATGATGAGATAAAAAGAGGAGAAAGTTCGAATATGCCAAACTAAAGTATAAAGTTGACATAACTCTAGACAAGTGATTTTATGGAAATCCTAAAAAACAGGAGTGAAAAAAAAGAAGAAATTAATTAATTGGGTACACAAATGGGTGGGGTTGGGCGTGATTATATTCAATGTGTCCGACTTTATGCCACATCCATATGTTACGGTATGTTGATTTCATGGCATTAATACAGTATATAATTATTTAGTAGATTTTAAATAGGATGACGACATGTCTCATATAAAATAATTGTGAGTAAATTTCTTTACCCCATTTTTTTATGGGGTGAATTTACGGTGTCATGACTTGTGGTTTGGTAAGTTGCAGTGAGTTGCATAGATTGCAGTCAGTTGCGGTACAAATAATAAATGAGTGTTGAAAATTTTTTATTTGGAAATATATTAAATAATAAGTTGTGGTGGATTGCAGTAAGTAGCGCTTGAAATAATTGTGTGAATTTTAAATAATTTTGTGGATTTTGTGGAAATATATTAAATAAAAAGATAAATGGTAATTTGTGGTAAGTTGCGGTAGGTTGCAGTAACTTGCGGTGCGGTAACTTGCGGTACCGCATAAAAGAACGGGGAAGGTGAACTTTTATACTTTCTCCGTTACATATTAATTGTCCAAATGTCCTTCTTTGATTAAGAATTTCTCATAACATATCTTATCAAAATGTTACCAATTATATTCTTATGATAGTATTTTTCGTAATGAATTCAATGATAGTATTTTTCATATACTAAAACATTATATACATTGAGAAATGAGTAACAATAACAAACAATTAAAATGAAACGGAGGTATTATTTTATCAGGGTTAATAAGTCATGTTCAAATTGATTTTTTAGTACGTAGGAATGTAATCAATAATTTATGAATGGATGAACTTACCAAAATCTTGCCCGTAAATTATTATTCACACTTATACTCTTAAAAGTCAGTACAAAGTTATTCTGATATGATGAAATAGTTCCACATAAGATAGCATAATATTTATCACTTTATAATATTTATGAAAATTGATTTTCCTGATTATTATATTGTTTCTAAATATTTATTACTTTACTTATATTTTCATATTTTATAATAATATTACTTTATATTTTTAATGTAATATTCTTACCGAATTATTATTTAGTTGAAACAGAAGTATATTTATCGATTAGATATAATTTGTGTAGTTACTATTTTGCTGATACCTTCTAAATTTTCTAAAAAGAACAACTATTTAGGAATGGACGAAGTACTAAACAATAATAATGATTTAGTTGTAATTATTGTATGATAATAATTTAGTTCATGCATACCTCCCTCTATAAATACCCCCTACCTCCCATCCTTAGTTCTTCTGCTCCTCTCTCTCTCTCTTCTCTCTCTCTCTCTTCTCTCCATAGAAGCTTAGATTAGAGGATTGATGGCAAAAGTGTGAATAAGGCGTACGTGCACCAGTAGCAGATGAAGCTGCCAGCATGATCTCAACTTTCTGACCATCTGATTATTAATTGTGTTTGATAAGATTGATGATCATGCTTTGATTGATGCCCATCATCAACTCGAAAGGTTAGATCATGTTGGTAGCTCCACCTGTTGATGGTGTCACGGAAATTTTGGGACCTAGTGTCTTCAAACCAAGACTAATCACATCAAAGGTACCTCTTTTAGTTTCCTGTTTATTTCCATTAATACTTGTTTTCTTGCTTAATTATCCATCTTACAGATTTTATATTTTGTGTTCCTTCTAATTAATTAATCACTTGCAGGCCAATACTTAATTTTTTCTGATAGATATAATTTAACTTTGTTTAATTCTCGTGTTTTGATGTGGTTAATTCCACACATGAAAATGGAAAGTAAAAAAAATAAATAAATTAAGACGTAAGTAAAATGAGATGTTTGAAAATATGGGGGTGTTTGAATACAAGTTGAGTTGATTAGGCATGTGTTTTGACTTGACTATCAGATTGAAAAATGGAAGTTCATCAAAATTGTGTTCACCTCATACACGTGACTTTATTGACCTGTCCATCCATTATGCAATAAAATAATTAGATAATTACGTCAATTGATATAATTATGCAAGAAAAATGAATAGTTAAATAGATAACTATAGTTTAGGCTGTTTAGTTAGCTAACCTAGCTGGTTGTGATGTGTACCCTTTGGCTTTAGGTCTATGTTTTGGGCATCTTAAGTCAATCAGTTATCACTCATTAGCTAACTTAAATCTAGTGGTTTGTAGGGTAGTGGATTCATTTTTTTAGATGCATTTAAAATGTTAAGTAATTTGTTTGTTTGAGATGAGACCATCTTAAATTGAATATATATAAATGTCATAGATCCTTATTTCAAGGGCTTTACTTAGAATATTCTTCATACTAGCTAAATCTTCAGTCGATACAATATTATAAAAAAAAAATTTGAATTGACAGATAATTCAAATCTAATAGTCAATTTGTGATTCTATTATCTTGTATAAATATTAGGCAAACATAATTTGATGAAAGGCGGGTTTGAATGTTATGGACTAGCAGTTGTATTTCTCAAGGTGGATTGATTTTTTCTTTAACATCTTGAAGATGTATTTTATTGTTGCTTTCAATGAAGATGCAAAGATGTTCTTAAATCTTGCATATATACCTTCAAGAAATTACAACAATATCGTACATCTCAAGTCATTGTGGAAATAATCTCAAAGAAATAAGTTGTATCGAATGTACTTTTGTTATACCTGTAAGGTATCATTGTTTAATTTTGTCATATATTTTGATATTAAAAGTATATATGAATTTCTTAATGCAAAATAAATAAAAGAATTCTATGAACATACTTGTATGATATGATAGAATATGTGATATGAGAATTAAACTAATCAAGTACTCCTACCGTCCCTTTATAATTGTCAAATTGACTAACTTTACAAATCCAATGCTTATTGGAAATAGAGCAAAAAATTTGTTCAATGACAAATATAGCCTTCTATTAATTTTGATGTAAAAAGAGGAATAAAGGAGAATTTTAAAAATTAAATAAAACTCAAATTCATTAATTTTGGGTATTTTGGGTATTTTAACTATTGAAATTGTAAAGTTGACAAATAAGGAGGGACAAATTAGTTATGAAAATTAACAATCATTAAGGGACGAAAGGAGTTCATTGTTAAAGTTTTCGTGGAATTGTATGTTTTCTAACTCTTCCTTTTATTTTCTTTATAAAAAAATAACAAAGAGAATAAATGATTGTACAAGAATGTGATTACATTAATCAATTGTTTTTTTTTTCTAAAACAAAATTGTGATGGTTTGATTACTTTGATACATTCTGCTGACAAGAGATTCACAATTTAGGATGATTAATACTAGTAGTTGATGATTTTGGTTTTTGTAAATAGCATGAACATTGAATGTGGATCGGAATCTTTGGGTATCTTTGCTAGAGAATAAAGTTCTTTTATTTTAGAAAAATAAGAGCAAAAAGAAACTAAAGTTGAAAGCGTATCTTGAATCTTTTCATGCAAACAGCAGAGTATTGATAATAAGAAAAAAACAAAATCAAGTTTAATTTTAATTAAAACTAAATTTTTGGATGAAATCTGTCTCAAATAAATTAAATAAATAATGCCCTAGTTAGGGATTGACAATCTTGAAATAATAACATTATTGTCTTTTCTATTGACAATCATTCAAACATTGCTTGAGGTAGCATAAGCACTCGCAACAGTGAGTTTGAGTTTGACTAATTGCATGGTGTGGAATCTGTGGAACCATATCAAGAGAGTCAAAATTTATCACTTTATTTAACTAGATTTCCAATGGTGAACATGAATTTGACTCATGTTAATTAAAAAAGTAAATGGGTCCTACTAAATAATATAATTAATTTGGTTATATTGATAAAAAAATGATGTAGACGAGGAGAAAGAGAAAAATATGATTAAATTATTAGTGTGTTAAACTCGCTTTCAAACTCGTCTCGCGAGACGAGTCTCATTCTTACCACTGAAATGTCCTACACGATCTCATTTCATTCTCATCTCATGCCACGTCAGCAGTAATTCGAATTTAAACTCACCATTGCGGATGGTCGAATTAAGAACAGATGTACTAAACTAGATTAATATATATAAAAAAAAATTTCTTTGTAAAATTTAAAGTTTTTGTATTTTTTTATCAACTACTGTTTGTATTTTGGAATTTTAGATTAAAGACTAGTAATCTATTTCTACGTCAAATCCCTACTTTATTTTGCAGCAAAAGTTTCAGAATATTATATTTGTTATTTATGCAAAATAGATTCAGTATATATATATATTTACCCATTTTAATTATTTCTTCTTGGATCCCCATAATTTTGTGTTATTTTTTCAATCTATCAAATCTTACATAATCCTCACCTGAAAGGTATTGTGAGATAATCACTTGTAGGGTGATTGTTAATTAATATAAGGGAGACTAATATATAATATTAAACATATACTTTAAATAAACAATTATCTCCTTTATTTTAAAAAGAACATCCAGTTTGATAAATTTAACTATTAATGTATTACAAATTATAATCATTTGCAATATGAATAGAGGCGGAACCAGACCTAATTTATAGAGGAGGTACCAAAGTATCATAATTAGCTAAACTAATTTTAAGATTGAACTATTTACATTAACTTGTGAACGATTTTTCAGTTGAAATTTAAGATGAAACTAACATTAATTAACATTAGATGAATCAAACAACTTGATGAAATTGCAAGATTTCAAAATCACTTTATCAAGATAAAAATAATAAATTTTAATTATGTATGTTTTACTATTAAATAAATTTGATAATGAACTTCAAAAAAACATCAATTGAACTACTCAAATCCTTCGAAGTAACTATTCATAAAACACAATCGATCATAAAGTATAGTGTTTTAATTTTATTGGAAGGTAATACCCAACTTTTGGATAACTTAATTAGTTTCATATTCTTTGATTCGTTCAACAGCAAAAGAGTTTTGATTTCTACAAAAAGTGATTACGGAGGGGCCAAGGGAAATTTAAAGCCTTGGAAAACTTTAAATAAGAAAAAAAAAGAGAGAGAATTTGACATGAAGAAGAAAGGAGAATTGCAAATTTGTAATGGAACTGTGAATTTACAAAACATCTTGACGTATCTTGTATTTCAAGTAAATCACTTATAAAGTTAAATATAATTATATTTAAATCATTATAAAGGTATGTTTCATTACTTTGAGGATTATTACAACTAATAAACAATATAAAAATAATTATTTATTTATTTTTTCATAAATATAAAATCATGCATAAAATGTGCATTTTCTACCATGAATGAAAAAATTAGGCTATTATTTATATTTTTTGACCTAACTAATAAGTATTATATTCTTATAATTGATTAATATATATAATTATTAGAAAAAATATTATTGAAAAGTTATAAAAATGTGAAGTATGGCCAAAATAGTTATTAACCATCTTGTGTCAATATGTGTATCATTGTCCATATATAAATTTGATGGATGTACTGGATTTGGAAACTGAACATTTAACCTAATTTAAAATTATTTCCATGGCAGTCTTTATATGAAATGCTTTGCCTTTGCATTCTTGTTTAGCCTATAGGGGGGTTCATCTTCCTTGTACTTTTTGTCCCTGTTGCTCCTTAACTAATGAAGACCTTAATCATCTCTTTTCTTGTTGCCCTCTGGCTAAGGAAGTATGGGACTTAGCTGTAGCTCATGGTTGGGTCATTCCTTCTGTTATCCCAAATCTTTCTGAAACTTTCCATCAGGTTTTTTCCTGAATAAGAAATTCTTCTGAGTCTTCTTCCCCTGATAGAATTGTCAATTTTATTTGTAGTATTTGGAAAGCTCGTAACTTTACTGTGTTCAAACATGAGTTCACCCCCTCGTTCATCATCTTAGTTCGTGCTAAACGTGCAACTGCGGACTGAAGGATGCATACTCGTTTGGGGTACTCCTTTTCTAGTTCTTATCCTTCTTCAGCTCAGGACATGTCGCCAAGCTCGGTGTGGGTTTCTTGGTGTAAGGGCACCTATAAACTCAACTTTGATGGGTCCAAATCCTTTGGTGTGGGGTGGGGGGTTTAGTGCATGGAGGCTTCATTATTCATAATGCTTTGGGCCAGTTGATTGAGGTGTCTTCCTTCCCGCTTGCAAGTTCCTCAATCTTTGTTGTTGAAGCCACTGTTTTAAGGAATGGTCTTTTCTCTGCCATCCAGTTGGGCCTTCCCTCTCTTTTTGTGGAAGGAGACAATTTAATTACTATTAAGGCCATCCAAGGGGATTATCAAGTTCCTTGGGAAGTGACTTCGTTGGTTCAAGACATTAGATTACTTTTACCCCTTTGTAATGTTGTTTCTCTTTCTCATTTCTTTAGCAAAAGAAATAAGACTGCTGACTAACTTGCTAAGTTTGGTTTGTTTCTCCAAGCAGTAGCTTCTTGGTCTTCAAATCCTTTTGTTGTGTTGTCTTCTATAAATAGTAATGATATCCTGGGTCGTGCCCTTGAGAAAAGGGTAACCTAGGCGTTGTATCCTTATTTTGTAACAAAAAATATAAGTTTGATGGATGTAGGGTATATTTTAATTAGGGGAACTAGATATTCTAATTAACTAGATAAAAATTTTAATATCTAATAGATAAGATACTCATTATCCACTTTTAGGATGATGTTTATAAGAGCCGTTAAAGAACTTAGTGTCAGCATACCTCTTCAATAAGACACTTGTAAGAAAAATTAATTTGACCTATCAAGATTTAGTGCTCGGATAAAAATGATACTTAACTTGTCTTAAATGTCAACTGTCATTAACATCATTATAGAGGTTCAAGTTCGGGTGAATATTAGGATTAAATGATAAAATTTCCCTTTATAACCCGTTATAGATTATTATAATTATACTTATAACAATTTTATTAAGTTGAGTAGTAATGAATTAACAAGATAAATTACAATGAGATTTTTAACATTTAGAACAAGTAACACCATTTGTTTACTCGGTCCCAAGTGACCTTTCTCATAATTAAGCTCCTTAGTTTCATGAATTAAACAAAGATTGTTGATTAGGGTTAAAATTGACTGAGGTCAATAGTCATTTCTTTCATTCATCTAGTTCATAAGTATTTACTAATGAGTTCAATCTTACCTATAAGAATTACCAGTTCAACCAAAGCTAGCAGTTATAAAGAGCATTACAAGAAACAAAGATTGTTCCAAGGCAAATCACCATAACGCAGAAAAGAACGATTCAACAACAGACTAAACCAACAACAATTTCACAATTAATTAGGGTGAAACACAATGTTTAGGAAAAAAAATCTTAAGAAAATGATTTTGACTTGTACTAATTAAATACTGAAATGCACCTTAAAAGGAAAATAAAAGATAACCATGCGCTGATTACATGAACAAGAATAAACAAACCACCGGTGAAGTTTTTCAGACCTTGGTCTTTACACAACTTAAGATGATCGATGCGGACATCTGTAGCAATGGAGCATTATTATGTACTCTTTTATCAGTAATTCTTTTATGTGTTACAGTAAAGTAAATTATTATGTAGATGAACTATTTAGAGTTGGTTGGACCAATCTGCATCACTGCCAACCCTAGGTATTCCTGTGAGTTTGTTAACCTTTTTGGAGTCTTCAACAACTACAAAAATCGACCCACATTGTTGGCCTGAGTTGTCCATCCATGGAACTGGCTTCAGATCTTTCAGAGGATGCTCGAAACTCGTCAGACCCCCGGAAGACGTGAAGAAGCACCCTGTTCAAAGAAAACAATGCACAAAACAGTCACAAACTAATTAGTATTGTGCATTCGTCTATCAACTTAAGCTTTTGATTAAAATGGTTCCAACTTTCATGTTCGAATCTCATCAGCCTTCGTGTTTACTTACGCAAGGTTCAGGGGGTTAAGGGAGCCCGTGTTAGAGTATAAAACACTATTGTTATTCCTTTTAACTGTCAGCTTAAACTTTTGGTTGAGATGTAACCATAATCTTGTCACATACAGATGTCGAAATGAAGAGTTTACCTTTAGGAAATGGCGCGTAAGATCTCCCACAAGCTTTACTCACAATCTCAGCAGTGTCAGAGAGAACAAGGCGGTCCTCGGAGTCCAATCCCCAAAAGAGGGGCACACCACCATAAGCATCCTGTCATGCAAGAGCAGTTGTGTTGAGTATTTATACACAAAGACCTGGCAGAATTTGACTCGACCCCAAAAACTAATGACTAACCACAGAGATGAAGGTGGTCTTAGTAGAAGCATCAAAAATGATGAATGCAAACTTTCCCTCAATGCTTCTCAAGGCATGATCAGCAGGAATGCTGCCTCTGTCTCTCACAGCACGGTACGCCTCAAGGATGATGCTCGCTTCGTTTGCTGTTTTTGTCAATCCGTATAAGTGTTTAAGGGTCGCAATGTTTTCAATGGTCCCTTGGAACAAGCAGAATATATCATCCACTACTCCAAAAATCCTGATACAGGAGGAGGAAAAATAAGTAAAGATCAAACACCCAACTGAGCAGCATCTCAAGATATATAGAGTCCAAAAGGTAGGGATGGATGAACACAAAGACAAGCAGCATATTGGGAGAGTATCAGCAAGCACAGTGTAACTGCTAACAAGTATCAATCTACTACATTATTATAATACCCAATGACTGGGGATTGTCATGCATCCCACACAACGATTTAACCCCAACTCAGCATGATCATATCAGCTATTTAGCCTTTCAAGTTCCTGAGATGTTCTAATAAAACAATTCTATAGCAAAAATCCAGGTTCAATACCCAGAAATTCTGCTGGAAACCAGGTAAGCAGTACCATATAGCAGTCTTATCCCTTTAATTAAAAACAAATAATCAGAGACTGTCCTGCATTACAAGGTACAAACTATGAGGTTTTGGAATTTCCAATATGAGGAACTATCAATCATCATAAGAATTAGGGTCATGATCAAATGCCAAATACAAACTCCAAAGCAGAAAAGCAGTTTTCAAGTAGGTTCATCAATTTGAGAAGTGTTACCAATGCTTCAGGTAGACTATCTACCCAATCAACACAAGCAGTCTACACAGTAATAGATCATCCTCTGCACAATTCACTAATAAAAAATTTAAACAACTCTGCAGACAAATCCAACTGAGTGATATGATCGTAACAATCTTGAACCCACCAAGCAAGTTCAATACTGGAAAATTTAACTTCAACCCAGATCCCCAAAATGCAAAAGAAACACACCCAGAATTACACATTCAAGAAAAAGTTACAAAAACGAAAGCTTGATGATCATCAATCAAAGTGGGAGAAGCAAGAATACCTTGGGAGAAGAGGGTTTTGCTTCTGAGATGAAAAGGCAATGATCCCTGAACCACCAAGATTGATGGAAACAGTGCCAGGGTACACTGAAGAAAAATGATGAAGCAAAACATCATCTTTGAAAGCATCAATGGCTTTTGATTCAGCATTCTTGAGACCTTCTGGAGACTTTGCAACCGATTTCTCAAATACTGCTAACATCTTTCTTTCTCCTTCTCTGTGTTGTTCTCGCTCTCTAGAAATATCACAATTGCTGTCTGAAATATGCTAAATGGGGTCTCTGGGTATTTATTTGCAGAGGGTGATCCAAATCATACAAAAGAAGAATTAATGGTGGGTCATTGATTAGAGATTGTACCATGTAGTAGTTTCCAGAGAATTCACCTAAATCAGAACAGGATCTAATGGAGTGTGGAGATCAGCTTAACTAGAATGATCAAGGGATAGAATTGAATAATGGGAGAGCAAAATGATAAACATCTTGACCCATCTTGCATTTCTTTTGAATTACTAATAAAGTTAAATATATATGTATTTAAATTATTTTAAAGGTATGTTTCATTATTTTTGAGTTACTACAATTTTATTCATAAATATAAAACTATATATAAAATGTGCATTTTCTACTATAATTGATAAAATTATGTTATTATTATATTTTTTGATCCAACTAATAAATATTATATTATTATAATCAATAAATATATATAATTATTAAAGAAAATATTAATGAAAGTTACAAAAATATGAAATATAAACAATTCAAGATGGTTAAGAAACATCTTGAGTCAAGATGGTTATCATGGTCCAATTAAAAATTAGGACTGGATATTATGGGCCACGTATAAGGTGATCAAGGACCAGAGCACGTTCTTCTTGTTCCTGTTTTTTTTTTTTTTGTTTTAGGCATGTTCCTATTTAGGTCCGGTTCTTTTCTCATGCAAAGAATCATGCAGATTACACCACCGCAGTTTGCCACAACTCACCGCAGTTTGCCACAAATCATTACTTTTCTCTCTCCTCACTCTTTTCTCTCTTCACTTTTCTCCTCTACTTTTTACATTTACTCTCCTCATCTACCCTACATACCAATAACCTACCACAATTCAACCACACCCCACCACAATTCCACCACGCCCCACCACACAACACCGCAAAATACCGCAGAAAAGAACAGGGCCTTAGTTATTATTCTCGAATATATTATATGTACGTGGAACATGTGTTTTATAATATTTGAAATGAACGATCACAATAATAAAAATAAATAATCATTACAATAAGAATGAACAATCATAGTATTTAAAATATATTGTTTAAATGGACCTAATAAATTGCACTGTTTTAAAAAAAATGAATAAGGAGAAAAACCGTAGAAATTAGAAGAAATCTCTATCAGCAGTAATATTATTTTAGTTTGGATAAGCATGAACCACTAGTTTCAGGCTACATCTTCAGATGAATAACGATAATCCACCGCATTAACAATTATTTGACGCTAAAAATTAATTCATTTTGTTACGTCAAGCAATATAATTGCTCAGAGTTATTGTTGATCTTTGAAAGAGGTAGGCAAGTCTTTAAGGAAAATTGGATTATATTTTGAGAGTATCATATATTCATTATTCTTGCATTTTTAGAATGAGTTTTATAGATATATGTATATAATTTTATGCAGAACGTTATTTGATCATATATACAGTTATAATTTCAATTCATAATTTATATATAATCATACATTTGTAACTTCATGAATTTACAATTTTTACTTTGTAGACAAGTGTACACAGTTTTTGTTTTTTTTTTTTTTACATTGATATGTTTGACATACCCTTAACAAATATGTTCAGAAATTTATATATATGCACTGATAAAATTATGAATTGAGAGTACATAAACATGTACTCCTAAAAACATAATAGTAATTCTGCTTTATGGACTCATACTTCTTAGTTAATTATCAATAACTTATTGTTAATAGGCGTCGATAAGCGTAGATCAAATAAATGCTCTAGATCAACATTTCCATTGGAGTTCAGAAATATGCATTGACAACATGAGAAAGTTCTATGAATACTCTAATAAGAATTGATTGATGCTAGTCAAGAGTGACACATCTAAATGTTCAGAATAGAGGTGACTATTATACTATCACATTCGTATGATAAAATAAAATATATAGTTTTTACCCTTAATTTTACTATTTTTTTTCTTTGGCTTAATGTGGTCATGGTCACCGTACCCATGTTAAAGGGGAATCCGCCAGTGCTAGTCATGCTACATTGCTACCTCCTTCGTTGCATATTACCTATCACCTTATGTATCAATTAAATTTTGAAAACTTTGTTCATTAATTTCTTAATGTCTACCATAATGCTCTATTATAAGTCTGCTCTTTTCAATTATAATCAGCACTTATCAACAGCAAATTTAGCACTGATTAGCACATTAACATTTTTAATTTTTTAATAATTATATGGTTAACTTTTTAAAGAATAAATAAGATAATAAAGGTAATTATTACAATTACAATTTGTATATTCCATACGTATTCTATTAATATAGAGTTACGCAAAATACCTAATTATGGTAATACATAAAAGTTGATAAAAATAATTTCATATTCTCTAGCCTTTCTTCATGTATAGGCGACGAGTGGAATAATATAGGAATATTCTTGTAGTATTTTTTCTAATGGATTATTAGGTTTTAAAATCTCCAATTTTGGGGTTTGTTTATCAGAATATCCCAAACTTCAGATTTAACGTGAATATCCCAAACTTTGGGATGTCGTATTTGACAGTAGCCCAACACCAATTTAACATCAATTAAACTCAGGATTTTCAGTGATGTAACTATATTTATTGGGATGACTTGTAGAATGGAAGTGTGTCTTATTCAAAAAACAACCTCTACGTTGTAGAAAAAAATCGAATTTAATTGATGTTAATTTAGTATTGTGATGTTAATAAATACCAACCCTAAAGTTTGAGATATTCATATCAAAAGTAAAGTTTGGAATATTCTGATAAACAATACCCAAAGTTGGGGATTTTAAAACCAAATAATCCTTTTTTCAATTTGTTGCATTTATTTGCAAGGACAATTATACATTAGAGTCATACATGAAATACAACGTTCATAGGTTAAAAGTTGTCAACACATATCTCACAACTCCAATTAACTTAGCAAATTAAAGGCACCATGGCTAAATCATAAACAGCTCATAGAGACATAGACTATAAACTTTTATGTCTATTCATATTTCACGCATAGTTAACTCCAAGTTGAAGACTCGTTAGATCGTATTGTAAATTAATATTGTGGCTAATAACAGCATTATTCTTTGTTCGGAGTAATATTGTGGGAGTTCTCTATTATACAATAGTATATATCATGTTGGATATTACTTATAACAATCATCAAATCAAAAAACTAATAAAAAAAGCAATCAAATTAATCAAAATACATCAATTCTAGCCATAAATATTCACTAAAAGAAACAAAGAGATGATATGAAACTAACTTGACAATTAACAACTTAGACTTGGAGATGATAAAGATGACAGTAGCTCAAAAGATTTGAAAAGGGATTAAAAACCTAAAGTAATATCCAATGCATATAAAGATAATATTTGGGATGGAATGAAATAAAATAATAGGTTAAAACTATGCGGGAAAATGGAGGGAATTTACGTGAAGTTGGGATTCGGGAGAAAGGTTGGAAATCTGGATATTTTAAAGGAAATAAAAACATAGTGCCAATTTTTTCCAAGTAATCATATTGTAATTGTTATTGCTAATTATAACTAATTGTATTGATAATTACGACTAATAAAAATTTATAATAAAACTAATTATATTGTTAAAAAAGAACATATTATTAATATAATTCATAAACTATTATAAAGAGGGTCTATCAAAATCAGCCTCTTCACGCATTTTTGTGCATGAGGGAAAGATTGTCTACATTTGGACCCCCTCAAACACCATATTAGTTGGACAATACTGAGTCGACTATTGTTGTTGTTGTATAAACTATTATAAAGGAAGAAAACCAAAGAATAGTACCATCTTTTCTAAATCAGATCATAATATAACTAATTGCATTGTTAATTATTATTATTAATTGTAATTAATGAGCACCGATCAGCACTGATAAGGACCCATTATTATCAATCAGCATTCATCAGCACTGATCAGTAATAAGTTACTTATCATAAGTCGATAAGAACATACACAACACAGAAATTATATCGTTAGATTCATAAGGAAAAAACTAAGATAAGAGTATAATGTTGTGATTTTTCAACAACAAATATTGTAAGATATTATTCACCAAAGCACATTAAAGACTATATAATATTCATTAAGCAAAATTTAATATGAAATGGAGGACATAGGCAAATACAATATTTATCCTAAGATGAAAAAGACTTGTGCTATTTACCAAATCCAATGCAAAGATGGGAGTGAAAATTTTATAACTTCCCATTTGATAAAAGCCATGAATCATATGGTGAATGATACACATCTCCACTCTTCTAACCCCCTCAAAACGAGGGAAGAGGAATGGGAATACAAAATGGAAGGCACAACAGCACATTGTATAAATTCTGCTATACACAATTTGATTACACACATTCTGACCCTAATTCATCTATATTTACATCCTTACCTTAAAAATCTCACACACCATTCCCAACCATGTTGGAGAAGCAAAAGCAATGCCACACCACTTACACAAATCCTTCAATGCCGGGTGCTGTGCTCAACAATCGAACACTCGTGCGGGTCTCTGCAATTCGATGATCCCACGAGAGCCCTGTTGTCGCGCTCCTATTGGTCGGTCCTCCCGAGGATGGATGGACCCCACAAGCCCTATTACCTCCTATGCGGCCAAGGGGGGCCCAACTGGTCAAGTAAACTAATAAGCCCTAAAATTTACCCCCATCATCATCAACCTAGACTGGATGAACCCCTCAAGCTATCCCCGGGCAATGTCCATGATAGCAAATGTCCTGCTGAGTCGCCACTCAACAGTTGCTTCAAATCGGGGGTGATATAGAGCGCGGTAACTGGGTTCTTATGAGACTTTAGAACCCTGTGAAGGACCAGGCGATATTCTGGTGTTTTTCGCAGGAATGTCACCGTACTGCTGACGGGTTTGCTCTGTGAGCTCTCCCTGTCAGTATGATGGACCATTTTCCACACTTTAATGGCCCCGCTCTGATGACCGGTTGCATACCAGTTAGTCCCCTGCCAGTCTGATGATATGGAGCTTGTCACCGACAGAATTGCATCAGACGGCAGCTGGGAAGCGTTTGTAAAAGCCAGACAATCACCGTTGATGCTCCAGATGGCAAATAGAACACCTGCTCCAGTTAAGATCTCGCCAGACAAGTTGTTGACATAAACTGCTGAGATTGGGGATGGGAACTCGGGGAGCTGCCTCACAAAAGCTAAGGAGCTCAGGTCCCAAAGAATGACGGTGCAATCATCAGACCCACTTACAGCCAACATGTAAGGCTGGCTCACAAACAGGCATGTTACCTTGGCTGTGTGAGCGCAGAGTGGCTTCTCCAGAAGCAAGCGTCTTACCCTGCGAGGATTGTCCTTGTTGATTCTCCAAACAGAAACAAGCCCCTCATCCCCCCCGGTTACCACAATCTGACCGTCATGGCTGACACCAACACACTGGATTTGGTTTCCACCGTGAAGATTTTCATGAGTGGATAGGAGTCGATCCTGATCATAGCTCATGAATCTCAAGCTACGGTCTGGGAATCCCCAGGAGATATATTTTGCATAGGTTCGGGGTTTAAGCACACTGTTTGGTCCAGCCAATAGGATTTTGTCATTGAAGGTGACAATTCGACTTATGGAGGACGAACTTTTCCTTATGTCGTGAGGAACGAGGTTGACGGAGTACTTCAAAGGATGAGGAGGATTTCTGTCAACTCGCCTCTTCACGTGGGGTTTCTGAAATAGTTGTTTAGGAGTCTGCCCAAAGTGATTGATTTGAGCTAGAATTGAAGCTTTCATGGTAGGATCAGTGACAGCATCAATGTTGACATTTCCCTCGTACGTATAGTGATAGAATACATTGACAGCCTCCTCAGCAGCCTAACAATTCAGAAAGGACACAGTTAGAACAAATAAGGTGGTGTGAAAGAAAGAATTTGATAAGCTCAAATTTGACCCTACACTCGGGCTTGAATATTCCCATCGCCAAAGAGCTGAAGACACTAACTGCAGCAAAACAAAAACATATATTGCTTTCAACTCCCAAAGACCACTATACAGTGGCATCACAACTTCAAACCAGAATTGTGACAGACTAGATTCTAGATTCATTTTTTCATGTTACACAAGATGCAAGATTCATTGATGAGGTCGATGACTTAAATGACTTTCTAGACCCTTGATTTAGGCAACCATATCCATTATGGATGATCGTTAAACAAGCTAGGGACAAATAAAGACATGCATGACTTGTAACTGATGCAACATAGTGTGCATATACTAGAGAGTAGATACAACCACCTAAACCCTTTTCCGAAAGTTCAACGATCACAAACTTGCAACACTTTACCCCTAATAACTTCAGAGATGCTACTCCTACTGTACTGCTACTGCAAATGAGAAAAGGTTGACTGCCTACATCTTCCTAAGTAGAGAATAGAGAATAGCTTCATTGGGTATTTTGATTAGTCTATCCAAGCATCTCAAATGTGTACAACATGGGCTCTGCCAACTAATAGCCATGCCATCAATTGATCAAACAAACTACTTTTAAACAAACTTACGGCTACCACATTATCACTAACCTTGCCTCTTTGCTTGTACCCAAATATGAGGTCAATCCAGTGATGGAGATTTTCTGAGACATAATCACACTCAAGAGCTTCTCTATGCTTTCTGATGAACTCTCTCACACTCACCTTTGCCCAAGGAGGTAGCACAACATCTCCAACCTGTTAGGCATCCAGAGTAGGCAAAGTAAACATTTAAATTCAAACCTAACATGAAACAGCTAATAAGGCAAATTATTAAGGGGGGGGGGGGGGGATTGACTAAATTTGCAGCATCACAGATAACAGTATCCCAAGTAGTGTCCTGAATCAGATATTTCAGGTCATGAATAGTGTTATGCTCACTACATATATGCGTTTTCTATCACATGTATACTGACTATTGAGTCATGAACATAAAAGTATGAACAAAAATGCTATATTTCAGCAACTTGGTTAATGATTGTGTAAAAGCATGTCATATGCCATAACTTTTATATAAAAGGCATCCTCAGTGCGGTCCCACCTCCACAGGGTTTGAGAGATCCAGATGTTAGGTATGTGACTATGCAAGAACACTTATGTCTACCATTAAAATCTACGCTGTTTACAAACACAAATGATATAGGAAGTGAACTCAAGAGAAAGTAATCCTGGAAGTACATTAACAGAAGTAAATTTGTATTGGGAACAAGGTGTCATTTGTCAATGCAAATCCAGCTAGGAAACTCAGAAAGTATCAAAATTTCAAAGAATTGAGTAGATTGCAATCATAAGCCAAACCTTCTCTCCTGATTGTTTTTCCCCTAGATCAAGATTGAACTTATTCTCAAGGAACTCGGGTAAGTAGAAGAACTCTGGAATCAGTTCCTTCACATCGGAAGTGTTCCCCTTCCCAGCTGCACTAGACCATGTATCTCGTATGTTATTGAAGAGCCGATCAGCATGATCAAACTGACCACCTTGCAATTTCTGATTCTCAGCACTAAATGGAGGCAACCGCACTAGATAGAAGAGAACTATTCCAGCACTAGAATAATGAGAGCCATAATGAAATTTTGGCACCTCTGGATCATCCCAGCTCTCATATCTGATATACAGAGGAAACAGACCAAATTTAAGAGAACAGCATGAGAGATTCAAGATATGATATTGCATAACACATGCATGTTAGCTAGCAACATGAAATAATCATCAAGGAAACAATGAACTATCCAAGAAAGAAAGAAACCATCCGTTATGAATGGCTTACCTTTTTTTGAACTCCTCTTCACCTTCTGAAGTTTGACACCCCATCGGTTTATCAAGTTTGCGAAACGTGTGAGGTTTCGACAAATCTAGCTCTTCGCTCTCATAATCTGCAAGAACCCAAGGAAATACAGGATATTGCGTAAGATCACTATAGCCACGCCCTGCCAAAGTATTCAGGTGCATCAGATACTGAAAATTGCTAATTTCCCCATTCTGCCATCTCTTAGAAAACGATTTCGCCATAAGCTTGAAAAGACGACTGCCCTCATTACTTTCTTGCTTTGTTGTCCCTGAAATGGTTGTATCCAACCTGTTGCATGGACGATAGTTAAGGTCTATCATCTTTTTCATAATTATAATACAAGACATACAAAAAAAAAAAAAAAAAAGTGCAAACACTTGAAGTTAGATGTCCTGAAACTGAATAAAACACACAATTAAAGAAGATGATGATAATAGCAAATTAGATGCAAAACTGAAACCTGATCAAGTACCAGCTTATGGATCAAGGGGAAATACTGCTGATAACATCATTACTCTATGGCTCCATAAAAGGGCCCCACAAATATCTCAAGCAATGATAATGTAGAGAGGGACCCAATGGTACCAAATTTCCTGAACTGGCTTTTAAAAATTTGGAGCAAATGACATAGTGCTGAAGGAAATAATCTTGTGCTCCAAGGGGTGGACAAAAAGATATAATGTGCACGTAAATAAGGAATATTAGATCTCAGTCTCATTCAGCAATCATTAACTACGGAGAATTTAGCAATCAATATAATATTATATATAACAGGTATTAAACATTTAGAAAAATGCACATAAATGGGAGGATTCAGAATGCTTTTTGAAATACCCTTGACTGCAATCATTTCATGTTTGTGGTTGGAGGGGAAAATATGAAAATATTTAGGATATAGCTATCTGAATTTAGTCAGTTTCTTGTATTGTGTGCAATATGTATTAGAGACACTTGGAGCATGTGCTCCAGATATTTGCGAATGAATCAGGATGAACAATCATAATAATCAAAGTGAACAATCTAATACATATGGGTAAACAATTGTAAAATCTGGAGCACGTGCTCCGGGAGCACCTAATAAATTGCATATTGTGTGTCTGTGTGTGGCACTCGCATGGTGTCTCTCTAATGCAATCTTTTGATTACTCATCAAAAAATAAGCTGCATTGCACATAACACGGTCAGGGCTCTGCTATGAAAGTTAGATCTGCTAATGAATTTATAGAATCTAGCTTGGGTTCATACACCAAGGGATTTACAAAGTCCTTTAATAATTGGGTAAATGGCTCTTTTTTGGGGGGCAGGGAGGGGGCAGAGGGTAAAGTGATTGGTGTAAGGCAAATAACAGAGAAATCATTCAGCTAATATCAACATCATGGATTCAAACTGTGACCAGTCTGCAGTGAAAAGGCCACATGATAACGGCGTTGTGAGTTTAGATGAGTTTTAGCCATGCAACAACCGTGATGGTGAACACAATTATCACATTTGGGCTATTGGATCAGCAACTACAGCAATGAAATCTCATGTGCAAAATAGCATACCCTACACATCATGAGCATCACAAGAAACAAAATAAGACATTGCAAGTTGGAGAACATACATGCTATTTCTTGGTAGATTCATGGCAACCAGATTTTTGAAGACCTCTTCTCTCTCCTTCTTGTGGAAAACCAGAAGATCGTTACATCCATCCATACTAAAGATCTCAATGGCAACTGGACGTAACTGGTAATCACGCTTCAAAATTTCATGCACACTATTAAGCTTCCACATACGCCAGGGATGTGGTAAATTACCACTAGCACACACTTTCTCCTTGCCCCATGCACCACCAGTATAAGCCCAAGCCCTTGCCCCAGCCCAGGTCTTGACAGCGGCAGACCATGACGATGTTGACTTTGATTGAAAATCCGTAAAGGTAACATCCTTTTTTACTCCCAATGCCTGATCAATAACGGACAGCTCATCTTCAGATTCTTTCTCACAGATGCAACCAGTGTCATCAATGTAAAAGTTCTCAATGATGTACAAGCACAGCTCTCCAATCAAAAAGATGCCATCATGTTTGTCAAGACCGACAACTCGTTCACAATTATACCTGAATCTTATCTTCTCTAAAGGTTCAAGGTAAGGTCTAATCAAATATTCACCATTGTCAAGCAATTCCTTTTCTGGTTTATCTTCTGCAACTTTGACATCATCTGTTCTCATCAATGAAGACTTTGCAGGAGATGGTAGCTCAGACTTTGCATAAGTGCTTTCAGATATAGGCCCTGATAGAGCACTCGACCTTGCACCAAACTCCATTGCTGAGTGAAGGCTTGCTTCATTTATGCTACTAGCATGATCATCAATCAATCGAGTTCTAGCAGACGAGACTTCTCTGATGTCGTCAGATTCTTTTATGGACAATTCATCATATAGTTCACCTGCTAAACTATGTGGCCGAGCACCATCCACCAAAAGCGGAGAGAAAGAACCAGAGCCAGAACCAGAACCAGAATCTGAAGAATGAAGACCATTCTTGCTTTTCTCATTATTGATCTCTGTCTGTCCTGAGCCAAACTCCCAGTCCAAGACATTCTGAATCGTATCGACTTTCAGCTTGCAACGCTCAAGCTTTTTCCGCATTCTGTATGGTCCTTCAATAGGGCAAAGCTGCCAATCAGGCTCACCTGTTTCTGGCTTGTGTGTAGGAAATATTCCCCGCTCATGTACAAGTTGCTGAAGATGAGTCTGCCATTCACTCTCAGCATGGAGAACCCATCCATATTTATCCTGACGCATAACACGCAACTCAGTTGACATGGCATCTCGGACCACCTCAAGTGCATATCTGCGTTCAGATATCAGCTCCCAGTGCTTTGCATCTAATTTTGCCTGCTCTTTTGACTTCTTAATCATTTCAGTTCCACGACGGTTCTCCATTGACTTTATTCTTATTCCTGGAAACTTTGTGGATCCTGCAATATACTGCACCCACATAAGGCCAGCACTCTGCTCCAACACCTTATTGACAGTCTGCTCAGAACTCTGAAACCACTCAAGGAACTCTGACAAGCTTCTTGTGAGGAGTTTGTCAAAGCCACCACGCAGTACATCCAAGCGGTTTGACTTGGACACAAGCAAGTCTTCAAAAGAAGCCCTGCGATGAACTAATAGATGCTTAAGGATGTCTACGGCCATATTCTTTACATTTTGTCGTCTCTGGTCACGAAGAAGGGTTACCAAATTTACGCACAGACAAGAATTCAATTCACCATCCAGATTACTTGGGCAGAAAACAATGCGAATGTGAGCAACCAAGAGTTGCAAGACGGTACAAATATCAATCCCAGTTTCTTCTTGCCAAGTTGACTGTTGCCCCTTTGCAGTTGTGCTTGGTACTCCTAGTGAAGAAAGAAGATCATCTTCCCCCATGTCGGCCAAGAAAGATGGCAAAAAGCAATACAATATCATCCTATTTGTGTTCTTTAGGATTGCACTAATATATGGATCAAGTTGCTTATTTCCCCTCCCAATAGATAACAGACCTTTAGCAGCAGGAGCTTCTTCAATTCGCCCATCTTTGTTAGCCAATTGTAGCATTGACAACAAGAATTCCAAAGTTCTCAAAACACCCGCAGGCCTAGGAAAAGCACCCATGTAGACTCGATCAACAATTAGGCAACATAACACGTCCAAGTTTGATGACCAGCGATTCTTGTCCAACTTTTTTGCATCTTCCTCATCATCGCGCAAAAGACGCCTTTCCAGAAAGTTCATAACTCTACTAAGACACAGACCCTGAAAAACTAGTGCCGCTTCAGCATCAGCATAGAGTGGAATACTCTCTAAAATGCGCTCTGCCACTGGTACAGCTTTTATCTGCTCAGTCAAGATATCAGATAGAACTTCAGCCAGGAAATCTAAGACAGCAGTAGCACCTGCCGAACAAGGTCCACCACCATACCCAGAATTATCTATTTCAAGCAAGATTTTGGAATTTATCACGAAGAAAGAGTTTTCAGCAGATGATACTTGAGAACTTGATTTTTTGTCTTCATTTTCACCAACTGAGATAAGAGGTCCGGACGAAAGTGCAGTAGCCGAGGATGGACTGGGTGCTGATGCCAACCTGGAGCTAGATCTCTCAGACAGTACAGGAGAATTCAGTATGGCAAATGATGTGGAACTATGAGAATCCGTGGGGATATCTATTTTAAGCACACCTCTGATATTTTGGAAATTTTCATCAACCATGTTGGAAGTGGCCATTGTAACTTTATCCATGCCTCCATGGACAGTTTCAGGTTCCTGTGTTGGAGCATCTTTTTCTGATTGTTTTACCAAGACATTGACATCTTCGTTCCCAATAGTTCTATCATTCATTAATGTAGGCATATCTTCAGAACTTGCACTGGTCCGCCCTTGTGGAAAGCTTCCAACACTTATTGATGTTTTGCCAGACTGATCCTGATCCTGAGGCAAACTAGAGAAGGTATTTTGTGAACTACTGGCGTCTTCAAAATCATTCATGTTTTTCTCCTCTGTTTTAACAGAAAGTTCTTTGGCCATCTTAACTGCACAGGAAGCCCTGCACGTACAAGTCAAATCTCCTAGATTCAATTACTTAACCTTAAATTAAAGAGCAAAAACAATTACTGAGCATCTAAAATGTAAAACTAAACCAATTTCTTCATAAAGAATTCACATGCAAAGAGAATATATTATGTACCTCACACACGAAAAGTAAAGGTCAACACAGTTCTCAAGAAATTCTGATCGTCTGCAGACACTGGAGAAAGGGGGGCACATCTTGGCCAGATCAACCATAAACCTTAAGACTGAAGTTGCTGCAGCAGGGGCTGATGCTTCCCCGCCCATCAAGCGGGCAGCATATGTTTTGTGCATTAGAGCTTCACCCTGAAGTTCTCCAATTATATCGGAATTTTCCTCCGCCAACTCGGCAACAAGTCCTGCGCCAACCTGTGAAAGATTTCCAGTTTGATGTGCAAGCATTGATTGCTTACTCAGCCGATCAAATGTAGATTTTGCCATAGCGATAACAGATTCTAAAAGTTCAACGAACTTCAACTCATTGTGATCCCCATCACTAGGTATCAAAGCATGGAAATCTAGCAAGCGGACTTCTGGCAACCTCGGGTAGACAGGTTTTCCAAACATCAAGCAGAAGAGAATATAATAAATATCAGGGGAATCATAGAAACTTGGGAGCACCTGTGTTAAACCTTGATACCCCCCACCTGTCCGGAATTTAAGAGCAAAAGTTGGAGAAGATGTAAGACATACACCAAGGAGCGTCATAATCCATCGCATACTTGAAGGATGAACCGCCTCATCAAGGAAATATGTAATCAACCTCGATGACACCATTCTGTGCCACTGCTCAAGCAACTCTTCAGACTTTATGGTCACCTGTAGATCTATGAGCATTTCAAGCAGCATATTCCGCACAATCACATGCTTACCCATTGGCTCCCGACCAACAACAGAGCGATTTGTCAACTTAGGTGGATCAAAAGTCATAATTACAAACCTTACCACACTCTCTAGTTCAGAAGCAAGAAATCCATCTTCTAAGATGACACCAAGTAGCACAACTAATTTCTCCAATACAGGTACCTCAACATCACCTCTCTGCAGGGTAACCAGTAGATGCTGGACTAGGTTGATACGCCTAAGAACAGTAAGATTATGATACCTATACCAGTGAATGGATACCAGATGCTCAAGAAAGTTCAACAGTGCAATCTGAATAGATACTTGTGCAGTTACCCAAAGTGTCCAGTCCAACAATACATGTTCAACCATATCTGCATTGGATAGGACAATGCAATTTGAAGTCTCTACTGGCATATCTGCTGCCTCAAGTTCTGAAATATGACTGAATGCATCTTTCTGTCCAGAAAAATCATCCATATCCCCGCATGATCCAACAGAAGATGTCTCATCACGGAACTTGGACAAATTAAGTTCCTCAAAAGTAGCTTCCACGCCACTTGTTACGGGAGATAAGGCCATTTGAGAAATCTCTAACTTTTTTGGCTCAGAAAATGATGCCTCACAAGCAGCAATCTTGAAAAAGATCTCGAGACAGTACATGTCAAACAAAGACATCCTACGATACAAAAATAGGGACAGCATATGATACCCTCTGCAAGCTTGCATCTCTCTCACATTTAGAGGATTCTGATGCAAAGCAGATGCTAGTAAGGTCAATGCCATGTGGAGCATATCCCTCGTTTCAGCAGCCTCAACAAGAGCAAGGACTGAAGCGATGCCACCAATTGGGTGGATGATATTACCAATTATGCACGGCTTACAGACATATATGTCACCATGAAGACGTCCAAAACGTGGAATACCTGCCATTTTTAGTGAGAAAATAATTACTATAGTTCAGAATCAAGGAAACGAACAGATAGAAATTGAAATCAAGTAATAAAAGAAAGAAAAGAAAAAGTGTGACTAGTTCAAATACCCCCTATAGGAGAAGCAGCTGCTGACATAGGATCGACTAGATTAAGCAGTGAGAAAGTCCCAGACGCTCGAAGAGGTTCTGTGCTTGTCCCGTCAAATGCAAATATCAGCTTCTTCCCTGAGAGCTGCAGAGAAAGGAATCCCAGTCGCTCCAAATCCCATACGATTCCACTACCATCTGGCCTAGAGATCCCTGGCTTACCAGGACCATCTGGCTTTTGTGTCCCAGCAACTGTACTCATCTCAGCCTCCAAGGAATCAAGTATGGCCATGCTATCTCCCCCACAAGCTTGATTAGGGACAAACCGCAGAAGATCTGTATCTTGAAACAGACCTCGATATCCTCTGCCAAGAATGTACATGAAACAAATACAGCCGGAGGTGAGCACTTCTTCAAAAAGATAGCAACTTCGAAGCTTCCAGCGAAGTTCACCGATCTTGGTATGAGTGACTGGTGTACCGATTGTTATCTGCAAACGTTTTCCAACAGGCGATGGTGAATATCCAAGTTTCCCTGTGAATCTCAGCTTCCCGTTGATATAGACATACGCAATACTAGCTTGGAATAAACCAGCCAACGCATTTGGTTTGCTGTGGACAACTGCTAGATGATGCCACCGACCTTCCTCCATATCCAAACCAGAGAAAGATAAGGACGAAGAATTGCTGGTTGCAAGCGTTAAAACTCCATCCTCTTGAAGATAAAGCTCTGCGTAACAAGTATTTTCGCTGTCCACAGATCCAACAGAAAACAACCTTAAAACTTGTTGCTGTCCAACAGAACCACTTGGCTTCCTAGAGCCCGTCCTGGATTGGGAATTCTCCTTCACAGATGATTTAAACAAATTTTGATACTGAAACCAGCACACAAAAGAATATCCCGCCACAGGAGGCCAAGTCCTTTCCCCAAGGGAAACTTGGACACAAGCATGCCCCATTTTGCTCATGTCCATCTCCACAAAGGGTGCTAAGGAGACACTCTCCGTTGCTATGTCCTGCTTAATTATTAATCTTTCCATCATGCCAATAAGACTATCACCTGAATTTTTCTTCCTCAATTGAAGAACATATCTAACTAGCAATCTAAGTTCTGATGTTGATAGCCTGAAATATTGCACACAAATCCAAATGTCAATGGCTGAGAGAAACAAGGCAAACAATGTACAGAAAATATATCGGAACTGTAAATGAGAGAATTGGAAGAAGGGATGTTCCTACCTATATGCACCCAGAACTTCAACAATCTTCAAAGCATGAGAAAGCAAGGGTGACAAGCCTTGCACAAAAGGATGAATCATCTCCAGCAGAAGTTCAACACAACCTAAGCACAAAAGAAAATTTAATAGTGATGAAAAAAGAAAACCAAGCAAGTATAGCAGCATATTCAGAAGAATAGCATGATTCTTACCAGCTGATGTAAGGTTTTCCTGATTAAAGGGTCCCCCACGAGCAAGCTTTTCAATAAGTTCAAGAACCTCCAATTGAATCTTAGGAGTAAAGAGCAACAAGGAACGGATAATTACTCTGACAGCACCAGCATTATACACCCTTTCAGTTTCAGGATTGACAACACCAGAGGAAGTAGTTACGAGAAAACAGGTTGATCCAATCTTATCACATGATGACACACTTTCGGATGCCAAGAACGGTGGAATCACTATTTCAAGAGCAAGCTCGAACAACAAGTGTATAACTTGCCTCTCAAAATCGACACAGATTAACCCTGACTCACACAGTAGATCATAGAATGTCTGTGACGATATAACTGTCTGCAGCTTTGCTCTGTTAGTAGGACTATCACATACTGCAGCAGTCACCACACGAAATAAGTACGTAAAAACTTTAATGTAAACTACTGATATAGACTGCTCTGTCTGTTGCCCATCAGTCTGAAAACCATGCAGCGTGGTTAGCAGAAGAGAAAACCCAGTTGCTTCGCCAAACACTCTCTGAGCAGCATGATTTACCCCCAAGATTCGCCACAGGGCGCCAAATATGTCACACTTGGCATTATTGGGTTGTTTGAATTGAGATCCTGAAATGCTTATCACCATTCCACTCTTCAAAACTTCAAGCAGCACGCCCAATTCTTCAGAATGTACCTGATAATAAGCAAGCTAGTATCAGATTGGGCAGACATTGCAATAGCATTTTAAAAAGCAATATAGGCTATATAGCATTGATCTGGGCAGGAACTGAAATGAGATAAACATTAAACCCAATCATGTGGTAAGCATTATTTTTGACAAAACATGCTCAAATGAAAGATGACAAAATATAACCTGACAAAAACTGCCTCCAAATGCAGAAGACAAACCTGATTAGCATCCTCTATAATCAAGCATGACAATGTTCGGAGCACCCCTGCACGGTGAACATCAGAAACCAAAAAGGGGAGAATAACAGCAACACCATTGGCTGATCGAAAAGATGATTGATTTGCCTCAGCTTTCTTCAACAAAGAAACCATACAGTCCCAAGCAATAGGTACTGTGCCCTCGGCGTCAAAAAGAGGAATCTTCCCAGAGCCAGAATCTAAAAGTTTAGGAGAAGTTATGATGGCATCTCTACTATTATAACGTTTGTGAAAGCCACTCGAGGAAGATTTCCTTTTCTCATGGTTGATTTCATTATTTTGCTGATCAGGTCCCAACTGAAACTTGTGATGCCTCAGATCGTCTAGTAAAACTTCAAGCACACCTACTTCTCGCAAGACCTTCTTGTACTGCTGATCAAAAGACAGTAGTTTCACAAAGAAAGAAAGAATTGTGTGCTTCAAATCAGATGTAATTTGCTGCTGAAGTAGACAGCAAAGCGACAGCAGCTCCTGCTCAGGAATACAATTTACAACAGTGACAGCATATTCCAGGATCTTCAAAATTATTTCTCGCAGACTCGCTGGAAACCCTCCCATGTTCAGGATGAACAGTGGCACCGTCCTCAGTTGTTGACACAGTTGATAATTGTCGATATGACTAGAGAAGATCTTAAACATTCGATTCAAGACCTCGGCCTGTAACTCTCTGCTGTTCGCCTTAAGAAATATATCCTGTAACATCTGCACTGCTTCAAGGTCTTTCACTTTACCATTTCCTTTCTCCAATATATCATCAGCCACAAAGTCAGATGAAGCCGTACGACTTCTTGCAGTGTCACCACCTTTGGCATGTGGCGATTTTGACCCTCTGGATGCAGGTGGTTCTGCAGGACCAATCTGAGCCAGATTTACAAGAACATCAAGCAACCTACAAAGTACAGGTGAAAGAAGAGATGTTTTTGCCTCTCCTCTCTCCACTTCCTCGTTTCTGGTATCAGCAAGAGCAAGAGAGCCATCTGCAGAACTCTCAGAAAACGAGTTGGAATCTATGGGCTGATCATTCTGATTTTGGGGCATAGAAGCCAGTGTTAAGGCAAACTGAACAAGGAACTGATAACCATGGGCATTATGAATGTCCTCCCGAAGCCTAACACCTCCAGCCTCTACAAGTCAAAAGCTAATATCAGAATATTTCAATGGATAATCAAACCGCAAAGTAGAAACCTTAGGTTAGGAAACAACATGGATCAGAAATCAGAACAGTGAGCATATTCAATTCAGTACAGCTAAAATGAGTGCATAAAGAATCACAAAGTATTCCAGTCAATTCTCTTTTTGGACTTGATAGACAGCTCATACTCAGAATATCAAGCCGGCAAAGACCTTGTGAGAAGCAAATAAATAAAAGGAAGACTTTAAAACAGTTACCAGCTCTATGTGAAAGTTCAATACACTCTAGCAACAAGTCAACAATTCCCATCGTGTAAGCAGGATCAACACAATTAGGGTTGAAGTTCTTGATAGCTGTTAGAAGACCTTTTATCTGCAACACACAAGAAAACAATGTACAAACTACTATCAGCGAAAGACATAACTTTAAATTTGAGCAAGCTATATTAACTGGATACTAGGGAAACAAAAGGGAAAAAAAAAGGAATGGAGAAAAGCAGTAACCAGCACGAGACAATCTAAACTCAAACAACAAATCAACTTATCAGTCCATAGATGAAGAATTTTGTAATTGCCCCTTCTGTACTTGGGTGATACCCCTTGGTATCATTTGAATACAATTAGCTTTTATTAACTATTTGTAAAAGGAAAAACAACACAAACCAAAACAAAAGAGAAGTTGCTTCAACATAACGACTAAATAGAAAAATTGCCAATGAGTTGATCACTTCACTAGCATCAAAGGCAGCCATGCAGCT
Organism: Portulaca oleracea; assembly: GCA_029582165.1. Lineage (NCBI taxonomy): Eukaryota > Viridiplantae > Streptophyta > Magnoliopsida > Caryophyllales > Portulacaceae > Portulaca > Portulaca oleracea. The sequence continues at coordinate 13,007,446 of CM055869.1, read as the reverse complement.
ATTGGCATGAGCCTAGAGATGCACATTTCCCCATGTAGGATGCATGAAATTGGCAAATCCCCTCCCTATCTCCCGAGTGGACAGGACTAGCGGGTATTCCAAGTTTTTGAGCCCACGATTAAACAAATACTGACAATTACTTAAGTCATAATACTAAACAAAATAAGAAGAGTAGATCATTCATTCACTTTAAAAAATCAAATACTGGGTTCCAAAGTTCAGGCCATACCAACTGATGTTTCCGAATATACATTGCTGTACTTCCATTATCATTTCCTAAAAGAAGACCAAGAATCTGCACAAGAAACATGAATTTCAGAGACACTATTTCTGCATACATCCTACGGTCCACAAATACTATGCCTAGGTTCAAAGGAAAGAAAATACATTTTAAATTGCCAGCAGAACACTTGCCTGCATTGCATGCCTGTGAAGCTGAAGGGAGTGCAGAGGAACAAGACCCTCTTTGTATTGTGCAAAAACAGTCAATGACCCATTAACAACCATCTGAAATAGTAATTGTAGTGAGTCATCCTCAATCAAACTTTGAGCCGCACAAGGGTGGCTTGACAAGGCCTTCATGATGTGCACAACACTTCCTTCCACCTGCATTTGAACAATAAACAGGAAATGTCAGTTACCTGTATCTAATGCAGAGCAATAACACAAATCTTTAGTAGTTTCTTCCTGAACCAACAAACAGAATATAACACAATGCAAAATCCAGGTACTCAAACCAGCTACTGAATAACAAGATCTTTGCATATATTCTTCCCAGGAAGGCATCACAAATTCTCAATTGGTAAAATTCAAAAAGACAACCAGTCTATAAAGCCGCAAGACGGCTCCAGACGTCTTATGCCATATGGGGCTTCCTGACTATATGACTAACAACAACCACCAATGTGGTCCCACTTCAGAATAATCTAGGAGATCAGATGTACACAACCTTACCCTTGCAAGCATCTATGCTACGATTCTAATCTTAGAAAGTAACTTGCGCAATCCAACTGCTTCTATTAAATAACTCATGCAATTCCAGTGCATCTGTTTTCACCCGAGCATTATTATCCATTGACACTGCAGCTGAGACTCACAACTTTACATTCAACTACGTATCCAGCTTTAGCAACTTTTCTTATAAATAGATAAGTCAACAATCTCTAACTGCTGCAGATGACATTTTGGATTGTCATGAGCAAGGACCTTATTAGTGACAAATCCCCACACCCTACTTCTAAGATTTGAGCAAGAAGAATAGTAGATTCAAATCCCAAGGAGCAAACAGAACGAACTGTAATTATTTGTAATTTGGGGGGGGGGGGGGGGGAGATATACTGATTGAGGATATAGCCCAGTTCATGTGACAGAAGGTTGGCTTACTGTCTCCTGGGTTCTAGTCACACTCACATGTTCAGGAATATTGCACCCATTAAAACCCAATAAACTTTCAGGTCCGGCATTAAAGTACCAGCCTAGATGTTTGCATCACCCTTCTCAGTCCCATTCTCCTCCATGGCTCCATCTATCTATGTCACGCTCCATTTCTTCACTATCCTCTTTATTCCTTCCTCCACCTCCCTTAACTGTCCTGATATGTCTCTAAGAGCAAAACTCCCACAGTAATATGCTTGGAAGGCGATAGTTCAATCTAACATGTACGACATTAAGTCAACAACATATTTCTTTGTACATTGTCATTGGGTCTCTTCTGTTTGGCATTTGTATTTTTCATTGATGAGGCCTGGGGTTTAGTTAAGTTCAACTGTCTAAAGTCAAAGATGCTTTTTACTAACATGGAGGAGATTAAGTCATTAACATATATCTTTTTTATTACTCTTCTAAAAATCTCTCTATCCTCCCTCCCTCCCTTCCTGAAGACTTTCTTTTGATTTGTCACAAGTGCAACCATATAGTTAGTCAATTCTTTCTAGCATCCTTAGGCCCTGTTCTTTGTGAGGGTAAACTACCCACAACATTTTTCTACCTATTCCTAACCAATTCTACATTTTCTACCTAAACCTACATAACTTTTCTACTTCTAAAACAACTTATTACATACTATTACCTACTTCTACATAAACTATCCAAACCTACTGAATATTATTTACCCAACTTCTACATAACCACCAAAAGAACAGGACCAGTACAGTACCACTAGCACATGGCTTCACGCATCCCAGTACCCAATTTCCCATTGCCAATGTACCAAACATAGCAACATCAAAGAACCATCTAAAAGCACCAATATTGTGTGCAGCATTGCACAATTTTGGGATTTGTGAGCTCATTCCTTTAGAAAATGAAGTTCTCATTATAGATTTAGGCTTGAGCAAACCCTTTTTACTTGCCCACATTTCCACAGCTGTTATTTGTCCACCTTTTTTCCCCATACATTTACTGATTTTCATTTGACCAAAAAGTAAGATGATAAACTCAAAAAAGAAACCAAAGCATTCACTGCCTTACTGCATTCTAAAACAATTAGGTGGATTAGACCATCCTCAGCTAGGACAACAAAACCCCCTCAGGCCCAACCCTCCACTCCAATCTTTAAAGTAATCCTATTAACCATGGCTTTGAAAAGATTCCAATCTGATTTCCATTTTCAGAATTGGGAATATATAGTGGTGGTTATTGCTTAATCATAACAGCACATGGATGTTGATTTCTGGTCCTGCATGGTTGTTACAAACTGCTTTACTCAGGTTTCATTTTATGCAAGACAATCTACTAAGCCAGTGAATTCTTCCTGTTTTCTTTCTCACTTTTCCTGTCCTCCGAAATCTCAAACTAGTCTATTTTAAACTAGTGTTAAGATGGTCCCGAACTCGGCAGATTCTTTTGGTTAACCCTTACTTTAGGGATGGTCACAAACAATCTTGAGATGATGAAATCCAGTATCAGCCATTTGAGTTCAAAGTTCAGACTGAAAAATAACCAGACAAGTTTTGGTCATGAGTATTTGTCTTCCAGGGTCAATCAGCAACTGGATTGATCCATTTCAGCCCTTGTCCCAACAGTCAAGAAATGGTTTGACCTGGACTCACAATTTTGCCAGCACTAAGTCTCATCTGGACACTCCGAAAAAGCGTGTACATCAGATCAATATTCTGTTACCATGAAAAGGAGAAACCAAGGAACTGAAACACTAACCTCAAGTTGACGCGCACGATGACCACCAGCATCTGTTTCACAATCGCTTGTTGTCAATTTATCACAATTTGAATCTATATGGCCAACACCCTTTCCAACGTAGCCCAATAGAACGTTCAGAATGTGGACAAGACAGCTTAGAATTCCAGAATCAAGGAGAGACTGCTTATCTATAGGCTGCAGTATTAGAAAACTGTATCAGCAACTCAGGATTAACACCAAAGTAATTGAAAATATTTTGTGTTTTAGTGATGCAAAATGGAAAACAACAGCCATCCAGAAATGCCATAAATTGACAAAAACTAAGCGCAACACTAAACGACTAGCATTTCTAATGGCATTACTTAGCGACAAGACAAAGACAACCAACCCATCACCAATGGCTATCGTCGCAGCCAGGGAAAGAAACACCATTGTAAAGAATACCTACAACAATCCCCAAGGTTGATTCTGCCTGTTTAGGCAAAGGCAACCTTACCTTGTGTCCCTGACACACATAAGCTAAATCGAAAACAACCTCAAAAACTTATTTCGAGAACTTTTTTTTAATTGAATACCCTAACACAAGATATATAAATTGAGAAAGCCCAAAATTGAGTGATAAAGAAGCAAAAACAACAACCCCAAGCATGGGCCGGGTCCTGCCTTTACAAAAGTGATTAAGAAGCCAGCAAAGAGAAATTAATAGCAAACCATGCCTAGGCCTGAAAAGTGAAAACTATACTGTCATTTCAGGTTTGAGATGCTTTGCAGATGTCAGGTACTAATTTCTTTAGAAACCTAGTTGGACCTGCAAGCCTTACTGTTCAGAATTTACCTCTATAATACACAAACATAAATTCTTATGCCTGTGAATCGATAATATATGAAATTCTCATCGCATGAAATTTGATATTCTTGACTCAAACAACGTTTTTTCTTTCAAAATAGAAATGTTATTTGGATCAAAACCTAATGACATCCGAGTAATGGCACAAACCAACTGAACAGATAAACTGCCAGGAACTAGGAGAATACTCATATTGCATGTAGATGAGAACAACTTAAGCACTAGGGTTCCAATTGGATAGATCATCTATGTTCCAGTCCTCTGTGAGTTTGTGCGTGTGAGTGTGTATTCGTGACCTCATTTGTAATCTTCCAAAGTGCTGTATCATCATTAGTGACCTCACAATAATGTTTGCTAGTATTGACTCAGCCCCTCACGTTTGACAATGAAAGAACTCAGGATTCTAAAATTAAGGATGGCTGACATTGACCAACTTCTACTATTCATCGATGACACATTTTTCTTGTAATAATAGGAGACAGGCATGAACCATTCACTGTAAACCCCCCCCCCCCCCCAAAAAAAACGCCCAAAAAAAAGCTTTCCAATAATGGGGAAAAAGCAAGAACACAGAAGCAAATACAGCTCCAGACACAGGAATGACTAGCCAATTCGTTCATTGGCATGAAATTTCAACCATAAAGGGCCATCTTTCATCCTTTCTTTTGTTTCAAAATAAAATTATTCGAAAACATTAAAAACCTGATGAATCAGGCACCAAAAAATTAAAGAAGATAATTGTATATTTATTCTAATAATAGAAGATCAAAGAAAGAATTTTGTAAATACCCCAGATACTAGCACTTCTATTGCACATAGTAGATGAGCACCAGGGCAGATCCCATCCTGCCAAAGAGTTAAGCAACAAATGCATTAGATAAAGGATGCAAGAGGAGAGTACACATTTATACTTGTTTGTCTACCAGGTAAAAGTAAAACCTTTGTCTCTGAGAAAAAACGCAAAACCTCTGCTAAATCCAATGATCTTGTTTTGCTACTAATCTTTAATTTCTCAACATCAGTAACAAAAGCTCTTCCAACAACAAAAGAGAAAATATGCGTCTCAACTAACCTGTGAATCATCAAGAGCACAATTAGTTGAAAGAACAACAGAACAAGATATTATATGAGTATGTTTCATTGTAATGAAAACAAACAATAATTACTAATAACTTTTACTTAGGGATTAGTTCCTAGTACATTAGCTATTCCTACTTAGGGACAGATTAGCAAGATGACCCCCTCCCCAACACACACACACACACACACACACACACACACACACACACACACACACACACACACACACACACACACAAAACCCCAACACCCCCTTCTTAAAGAAAGTATATGGAGTGTGTTTGAACAACAACAAAAAATGCATGGACAATACCTGCCATATATGAAATATGCAACCCTAACAGAGTTATTTAACGCAAAAAAAGGGATTCCTCGTATATAGGTACCAACCCGCATGCTTCCTTCAAAACATTAGCAGTTTAAAGCTACCCTTTAAGATAAGTTTAGAATGTGCATCAAAAACTGAAGATAAATACAAAACAGAATAAATTATCTGACAGCAAATCCAAATGATGAAATCTCCAGTGACAGAGACAGGTCGCATTAGAACAGTGGAGACGGACGGATACATGCGACACTTGCAAGTAGGCAACCCATAAAAAGGATACGCTTGTCAGGGCGGGAAGGCACACACAAAAACATTGGATCAAATTGCAGGAGTTCAATTGGTCGTGAGTAAAATATGTTAAAAGCATAACAGTGGAAACAGATGCATGGGACTACCTTCTGGTTTCTTCGACTAATGAGCAAAGGTCAAGTGAAATACGCTAAAAGCATTCTCTATTGGCTAGAAGAATGTTGAAATAATTTATGATCCCTAGATTCGCCATGAAACAATTTCTCCAAGCACTAACCCTCAAGTGGGGCAAATGCACTACGCGACACGTTCAATACTTGCCTTTATTCTTAATATTAACAAAACACAGGGACAAACCATCACAAGCTAAAGCGCAAAAAAAAAAAAAGAACACCTGGAATAAACCTATAGAATGCAAATATATATACACACATGCGCGCACGCACACACATATACATATATGAAATCAAACTGATGAATGGACAACAAAGGGAAAAGGAAAAATAAAGTCAATCAGATGAACAGAGATTAGATACATACATAGGAACTAGATGTGGTAGATTAGAATGTAACTTTGCTAATTTACAAAATGAATCAATAGCCATGTTTAAAGCCATTTCCTTTTCCTGCAAAAACCAAAATAAATTAATTAAATTTTATAAATTGTGTAGCGACATGGCATGAATACGAGATTACTGGAATTCAAAATGAGTTGTCCCGGGACAAAATGCAATCCAAAAAGTTTTTAGAGCTGAAATAATCGCTTGTACTCTGTAACAAGCAGAATATGTTACAAGATTGCTGGAATTCAACTCCACTATAACGCAATCATTGCCACGACCACAACTGAAACCAAACTATGAATAAAGACAATATATCTCAAGAACCAGAGTCCTCCGGAACCAGAAACGCACCTTCTCCGAATTAGATGACCGGAACTCTTCCCAGAACCTCCTGAAGGCCAGCTCAAGGTTATGCTTCTCCCTGAAATGAAAACAGAGAGTTGAGCAATATTGAAGATATATAAACAATCGAAAACTAAGTCATGGGGCAAAAAAAAAAAAAAAAAACCATTGAGTAGCTAGCAGCTCCCCCCCCCCCCCCCAAAAAAAAAAAAGATAAATAAATAATAAACTCCTTTTTCCTCTCAATGAAAATGGACTCAACACGACAACACCATATATTCTAAGAATTCATGAAGAGACAAAGTATTTGCTGCTCGAAGGGACTCGCTAGTTGAGAGTAAATAACAATATTTTGCATATATCAGCCCCTAATTTTTTTGACAAAAGAGACATTTAATTATATTCAGAACTATAGATCAAGCTTTAAGGAAACTGCAGATCAGCACAACCAGCCAACCAGGGCCTTTTACCTTCCTGATTGTGCCAAAGCCAATATAAGCACTTCGCTAGTTATTAAAAGACCTTATCAAAAACTAGTGAGCAAGTTAAGATAAAATAGAGGAAATTAAGTAACAAAGAAGAACTAATAACAATGTAAAAGTCTCCATTTATCTACCCTTAGAAGAAACTAAGTAACTGCTATAAATAATAAGAAATCATTTATAACATTTCGTAAGACACTTTTCATTAAGACTTGAAATTAGGTAACTTACCCATTTTCATAACATGGTTCTCAATCCACTAAAATTCTTATGGCAGTTTCAAGTTTCAATTTCAAGAAGGAAATTCTCAAATATTAAAGTATGCCAGTTCTTACAAGTAAAACCAGCCATGCCCCCAAAAGACAAGGTTACAAAATCCTCAAATTCCAAGGGTAACATAACTTTGATACCTGAAGCAGACTATTTCACGCCAGACAAAAAAAAACTGATCACAAAGCAATATGTATGGCTAGAAATGCATACCCAAAAAATATATATATATCAGCACTATACATAAAGCACAGACCACATGAATTAATTTCCCTCTTCTGGAACATTGTGACATATACAGAAAATAAAATTCTCATGCATAAAGTTGTAAGCAAGCTTCTACAAAGCTAACTCGCCCATACAGCTCACGAGAAGATAGAAGACTACGCTCGACGTGCTTCTGGTTACTTCAGCTTTCTGTACCTTCATATCCAGAGCAGACGTAGCCTCGCATACTAGGAACCTTTTAACATTTTAGATTCTGACTCAACACCACTTCATTTTGTACATAATTTCACATATTATTGATTCATGTTCTTTTTATTATGTTCTCGTGAAACTATTTCTAAATGACCTTGTAAAATTTCTATAGGTGTAAATCATCGAGAATTCGTTTATAGAAGACAGAAACAATGGTAGGAACTAGGAAAATCTGCAGGTAATATTAGGCAATTTGGGGGATTTGCAAAATAAAAGAGGAACTTGAAGAAAAAGTGCCAAAAAAATCTACAAATTTCATAGAGTCAAGATCTCAGGAAGCAGTGAATACCAAAACCCAGGTACCTTTTTTGAATGCATACCACTTATCGAACATTGACTAAAGTTTCAAATCCAATTAGACAACTAAGGAAGCTATTTCCAACTGCTTTATCTAAATATGAATCCTGAAAGAAGACGCAACTATTTCTGGACAACCTACAAAATTTGACATAACCATATTCAGGGTCAGGGAGAAGCAAACCCCTTAGGTTTAATATCAACCCACATAATACATATCATATCGCTATCAAACCACATAAAACCTCCAACTATTGCCTGGTCAAATCACTGTACCCACTCTCTAACATTGAATTCAATCCGCATAACAATACTAATAAGCTGCAAATCCTCCCAAGTACCGATTTCTACCCTTGTCCGAAGCAAAAATTCTTTTTTTTTCTTCTTCCTTCCAAAATCCTCAAAAAAAAAAACACACCCATATCAGCTGAAAATGTACTCAAAGCTCGCATTCAACCACCATACACAACAGCATGACTAAAATGAATTCAGCTAAAAACAGCAAGCATTATTGCGTTAAAATGGCGTACCTTGTAGTGAAATAAGGGAAACGAAATTCAGGCTTAGACGCAGCATGGCTACGATCACGAAACGCCGAGGAAGAGGAAGAAGAAGAAGAAGCAGCCGAAGCAGAAGCCGAAGCCGAGGGCAAAGAAGAAGAGGAGAGAGAAGACTGCTGAGTTAATCCGACCTTCTCTTTCAAGTCTTTAAGCAATGATGTCCATTTCATCGTTCTCCTCGCAATCGTTCAACTTTCACAACGTTTTTCATCCGCCGCCGCCGCCGTCGACGCCGCAGCCGCAAACGCCGCCGACGACTCTGCTCCTCCGATCCGATTTCACGATCAATCAACCGATCGATCCACACCAGGTTCAAAAAAAATTCAAAATTTCCTCAATTCCTCAGCAAAATTCAAATAGTTTCAAACAAAATGCCAGCCACAACGACAATGCAGAGGATTTAGGGCACGAAATTCAAAACTTTGTTCCGGCAATAGTTGTATTCTTCCGGTTTCTTCTGAATTTTTGTGCCCTAAATGCTGGCAGAATTACCTCGACGAAAATCCAAAAAACGAGCAGAGGAAAATCTACAGAAAGAGAGAGAGAGGGAGGGGGAGAGAAAAAAGTTGAAATTCAAAAGAAAAAATTCAAAAAAAGAAGACAAGAGCTCCTTTTTTTCCTTTTCTTTTTCTTTTCTTTTCTTTTTCTCTCTCCAAATTTGTGTTTGTTTTCTCTCTCTAATTTTTTTTTTTTCTCTCTCTCTGCGTCGTCTCTTTGCCTGTTTCTCCTCCTCGTTCCGCGCTCTCCTCTCCTGTAAATTGTAATCATATACCTGCCTCAGTCTCTCTCCTCCCACGTCAGCATGGGATCGACCGCTTTAAGGACGTCCGCGTGGCAAGGGTAGATCGACGGCTTAGACGTGGTTGCCTCTCACTGTGCACTCACTCTGATTAATTAGTAGGAGTATAATAATAATAATAAATTTTAAAATTAATTAGGTTTCCTTTGGTTGAATAAATTTTGGAGGGAAATGGCCCACATGAAATCTCAATAGAGGAAAGGTAGTTATTGTTTGCATTTGCATTTATGGTGATCATATGATAATGGAAAGTGTTCCAGTCCCACCCAAGTTATATACACATGCTCAAAATGAAGATATGTGCCTAATTAATGTTTAAAAAATTAGCAGGTGCAAAAATATCAACATCTTTCATTTTTTTATTTTTAACCAAATGTTATGTATGTTCATTTTGAAATTTTATATTATATATTTTTGGAATATAAATATATATATATTTATTACTAATCTTTTATTCCTGCATCGAGGAGTTGTCAACTAAGAAATTGATTACATTGCTAAAAGAAAAAAATACTATATTTGTCACTTATAGTGAACAGTTGGATAGGATATAACATAATATATTATAATAGGTTATTTAGTAAAATTTATATGTTCTTTTTTGTGTATGTTTAGCAAATTATTAGATATTGACATATTGCACTAAAGCAAATCATACTTCAATTTGGCAAGAAATATTGTAATACATAGATGTTACAGAATTGGTTTCCCACATATCATAGGGATGAAATATTTATGATCCATTGCAAAATGGTAAAGAATGTCAATAAATTTTAGGCAATTCATTTGACATCAATTTGGTGTTGGTATAGTAGAATAAAATAGCTACAAAGTTTGTAGCATTGTGACATGTTTTTAAAGTGGAGGTAATGAGCAACCAAACCACTTAAATTGAAATTATTATAATCTGAAAATCCTTAAAAAAAACAATTGTCTTCTATTATCACATATAACAAATGATATTTAGTATATGAAATATTCAATACTCACTACAAACATAAACAATTTTTTTAAGCAACAAAAATAAATAGTATTCAAACTATTCGAGAAGTGTGCATGGAGTTGATTAACTAAATAAATTCACATCACAAAGTTAAAATGTCATATAAAAGTAGGCACGTCAACTTACATTCTATTTAAACAGTGGAAAATTGAATTCTAATAATTCTATTTTAGCAATTGGATAATAATGATAATAATAATAATAATTGTTATTTTTTCGTACGTCAGTGTTCTACACAAATAAAAATTGTATTTATAGGTACTAATTTATCTCCATATTTTCACTTTGAGGGTTTTAACTTTTCAAAATTTTCCATTCATGCCCCTAAAAAAGTTATGAAGTGAGTTACTAAAATAATTTTTAAATTTCTTTTTTGAAAATCTAACCAATTCTTATGATTTTTGTAAGGAATAAAAGGAGAAAAATCACAAAATTTTGAAAAATTTGAAAAAAAATTGGGACAAATGTTGTAAATTCATTCAGAATCGTGGGGAAGTGTTGTGCTAAGTTTTGGAGCAAGCGCAAGTCAAAAATCATGATATTTAGAGTATAAACTCATTTGTGGTAAAAAAAAAATACATTTTTATTTTTTTGCCACCACTTACATGCAAAAAAAATGTAGAAATTATCATCTTGCAATTGCCAAAAATAGGAATTATTACAATCCAATTTTTCTTACAATATTTTAAGTTATAGGGTGAATTTGTAGTAACTATTTTTATTTGGTGAAGATATGGGCTTCTAGAGAACACAATTGATTAGGTCAAATAGAGCAACTACGTACTCCTATATTATTTTATTTTCTTTGAAAGCAAGTGACCAGTGATTAAGTGAATGAAGTAATGAGAAATGGATTAGGTAAAAGAATAGGTCTTCATTGATAAGCAGCCAATTAGCCATCTTGAGATTAATTCAATTTCAAAGATATTCATTCAGATTTGAACAGGAGAAAAAAAAATAAGATTTGACACTGGTTGGTCTAAATATAAAGTTTCATTTTGTATATATTCATTTTTTCAATTTAATAGAATTATAAACAGAGTAAAATAAGTACTAGTTGCATGATAATAAATTAACGGGAGTTAGAGTTTAAATTTTACAGGACATTGATATGCATCTTAAATCAAGATTATTATTAATCATTTTGAATTATCCAATTCACAATTTTGTGATTTTTAATAATATTTTTTCTAGTAATCATATATATTTATAATCCATGATAAGAATATAACACTTATTAGTTAATTAAGTCAACAAATATAAATGATAACTTAATTTTATCAATCATGGTACATAGAAAGTGCACATTCAATTAATTTAATGCATAGTTTCATATTATGAAAAATATAAATAAATAAATTTTTCTATATAGTTTAAATTGATACATATACAAGCTCAGTAAAAAAAAAATATTTCAATAAAAAAAAAATTCCCAGTAAGATGAACTAGAATTCAATGCATAGTAATAGTGCCATCCTATATTTATGTTCAAAAATGTCAACCGTACCATCAGAATAAGTTAATTAATTTTTAATTCCTTTCTTTTAAATAAAGAAAAATATAAATATCATAATCTAAGTTGTAGATAAGCTTGATGCTAAATATATTATATCAATATGATTAAATTGTTGATGGAATGTTGGAATTTGAATTAATTGTGAACTCATGCAGAGTGTAGGTAGCTTTCGACCATAATGTGGTGTAGCTTGTGAGGATCTAAGCATGTTGCTTTAGGATTACTTCACTACAGGAAGAGTATGAATATAGTAGTAGTAGTTGCTTGGAATTCAATGCATGTTTTTATTGAATTTGACATGGTCTAATACTATGACCAAAATCAGATAAGGTCATTTGTTATGAGCTTATGATCGATTGCAAAAAAAAATGATGGCTTTTGAGTTTTAGTAATCCACGAGCATTACCTACAATTAGTCAATATAATAATAAAATTAAGTTAGAATAATATTTATGTTAAAAAGTGAATTTGTTAACAAAAAAAATCTGTTTATTTTATGTGGCGCCACTATTTACTATTATTGCTCACTTTTCGCATTATGTTTTCCAAAAGTGTCATTCACCTCATAACCTCACTATCTACCTTTTCTCTACCTTTTCTCTAGCTACTTTCTCTCTCTAAAAAACTCTCTCAACAAACCACCACTAACGCCCACCGTCACCCCATGAGAGAGTGTGTAAGCAATCGACGAGGTTGAGGTAAGTATTTTGTGCTCGTAAGCAATCGACGAATTTTCTTTTTTTAAAAAAAATTGATCTTCGTCCGAAAATTTCGGTTACCACAAGTAATTTAATTGTGGCGAACCACGGTCTGTTGGCGCCGCATGTCGATTGCGGCATTGACCCTCGCCTTGGCGCGATCAAGGTGCGGCAACAGACCATGGTTTGCTGCAAATTACATGCGGCAACTGCAATTTTTCAACGGAAAAATAAAAAAAAAAGTAAAATTTATCTTTTATAATTGTTAATTATTTTAGTAATATTATTAATGATATTATTGTAAATATTTTATAAAAATTATTATTTAGTATGACAAAATTGGTAATATTATTATTTATTGTATATAAATAAATAATAATTTGTAATATAAAGTTATTATTCGATTTATAAATTAGTAATATATTAATCACTGTAATAATATTAGTAATATTATTAATGATTTATATTTGGGCATTGTTATATGTTTTAGGTTACATTCTCAGTACTAGCAAAACTGACTTAGCGCCCTTGAAAAGTTCGGACTCGACTGAAAATAATATAAATGGATTAAATCAGACATTAACCCACTGCATCTTTAAAATCTTGAAGGGTGGTGTCAAGTCAGTTTTGCGACGTTGGAATCCAATACTGGTTTAGTAAGAGTAAATAGGTGAAAATTTTGGATTATTTTCAGCCAAAAAGTTAGTTTGGATTATTTTCAGTCACTTACCTCTAATTTCGCATTATTTTGAACCAAAAACCCTTAAGCTTATTTACTGTACTATCCACATTTTACCAACTTTATCACTATATATTTAAAAATGCATATATTTAATAAGGACAATGATAGACAGACTCAAGATGGATAATAACCATTTTGAATTTTCCATATTTTATATTTTTGTAACTTTTATAAATATTTTCTCTAATAATTATATATATTTATCAACTATAAGAGTATAATACTTATTAGCTAGGTCAAAAAATATAAATAATAGCTTAATTTTATTAATCATTATAGAAAATATTCATTTTATCCATAGTTTTACACTTATGAAAAAATATGAATAAATAATTATTTTTATATTGTTTATAAGTTGTAATAACCCTTAATGTAATGAAACATACCTTTATAATGATTTAAATATAGTTCCATGAAGTTTATGAGTGACTCAGGTGAAATGCAAGATAGTTATTAACAATTTGCGGCAAGATATTTATCATTTTACATTAATAAATAATGTGACTGATGTGAGTTGTCCTTACTCACAATATCTTATTAAAATTATTAAAAATTATAAATATTTTATCACCTTTATCTACTATATCCACACTATTCATATTTTACCGATTTATGAGCACAACCCAGTTACCAAATTCAAAAAATATAATGGGAATTAGATCTTACTGTATAATTAAATTATCAGTCACTCACAAGGCAGACCGTAGTGTAGTAAGAGGGAGCACATAGAGAGAAGTGAAAGTTGGCATAACTTGGAAGTTAAGGAATGGGCGAATGGCATTATGGCAAGTGTGGAGGTGATGATATGGCTACTTGAAGGTCCAAACACACTAACGTGGCAGTCATCTTTATTCTTTAGCTTTGCTTTGTGTTCCTCCCAGCTTTAAGTAGCAGTCTAGTGAAGGTCACTTAATTTAGTTCTTCATCTCGGCATTTAATTACTTTCTCATGTACACCTAACCTAAATCCATGATTCCAACCTCGAATATTGCCAACTCCCTACCTACTCCCTCCGACCCCTTTTAAATGTCAATAAAACTAACTTTACAAAATCGATGTGTTTTGGAAATGGAGCAAAAAAATTATGTATGGACAAATACACCCTTCATTAAGAGAAAGAGAAATAAAATACAAGTTTAAAAGGTAATAAAAATCACATTCATTAATTAAGGTAATATGGACATTTTAATTATTGAAAATGTAAAATTGACAAATAAAAAAGGACAAGGTAGTTAAAAAAACTGACACCCATTAAGGGACGGAGGGAGTATTATCTAATCTCACCCAGCTCATGTTCAATTGTCAGATAACTTAATTACTTTCCTTTTATTTTGTTTTATGATAATTTAGAAAAACGCCTTATGAAAAGGGTCCAATAAGGCTCTCTTAGTTTTCTCTGTACACCTCCTTTACCCGGAATTTTCAAAAAAAAAAAATCAATTATAAGAGGATTCACTTACCTCCACCCAAACAAGCTTCATATATTTGGGAAGCTCAAAAAAGAAAAAATCAATACTATGAAATTTCACTCAGAACTAGGAAGCAGAGATTGGATATAGTAGTATTATCTCTACATTTTACGACTTAAAGTCTGGTTCAACTTCACTTAATGACTCTTTTCACTTTAGTCCATTCCAATTTAAATTGAAAAAAAAATTCAACTATTCAGATTAGGACAAGCTTTATATCTTTAGGAAAATACTTGAAATTGCATCCAAATGATGGACTTTGAAATTCATATAGGACTATTAAGATTTGGGTTTGGTTATTTCAGGTCCACTTGATTAGATGAGAGGTTGACATTCGATAACTAGTTTTCTTGTTCCATAGATGTGTTCCATATTAATTTAAAAGCTTGAATTAGGTTAAAATCGACTCTAGATGACATAAAAAAAAAGTCTAATTTTGGGTTTTTTTGTAGTTTGAACTCCGAATTATAGGGTGATTTATTTTCTGAACCCTCATGTTTCGATGTTTAATTTCTGGACCTATACTTTGTGGGCCGAATAATTATGGCCCAAAGTCAGTTTGGACTTCGGCGAAGTGAAAAATATGGCCTGAACTTCCCGATTTGCCCTTTTGTAATATTTTTCTTTTTTATTTATGTTTTGTAATTGTTGCCATAGTTTGATAGCACAGACTCAGATCATCGTATTGTTTTTTATTTCCACACTAACGAAAACCCCAACCCTTCACATCCTTTCTCCTCTCTGCATCGTCTTCTTCATCTGTTCCCATCTCTGTAGTGGCAAGCTCCGAATCGCAGGCTCCTTTTGATCGTATGTTGGTCGCCTTCTTCTAGTGTTCTCATGGTCTTTGAAGCTTCGCCTTATTCTGGCAATGGAGATGGTGAGGATGAGGGTGAAGTTTTATATTCGAGGAGGAGACTGCAGTTGCAAGTGACTTCTAGTCTGAGGAGGAGGAAATTGGGGTTCGAAGATGGTGTTTTTTTTTGGGGGGAGGGTGGGGGGGATGGATTCTAAGATGGTAATGGAGATGGTGAGGGTAAGGATACACGTTTGAGGGAGAGGGAGGATGACAATATTATTATTTTTAGATGTGGAAGTTTGTTGAGTTGTCCCACATCGGTCTTTGACACCCATATTGTGGTGTTTATAATGGCTTGGGTGCCTCAACCTCCTAAGCTAGCTTTTGAGGTTGAATTGGGCTCGAATCCATTATTTCACATGGTATCAGAGCCAAGGTCATTGATGTTGGGGCCGCGCCGCAGTTGTCTGCGCCTCGTGGTGAGGGGGGCGTGTTGAGTTGTCCCATATCTGCTTTTGAGACCCATATTGTGGTGCTTATAATGGCTTGGTGCCTCAACCTCCTAAGCTAGCTTTTGGGGTTGAATTGGGCTTAAGTCCATTATTTCACAAAGTTGTGATAATAAATAAAGGAATTAATGTAGAAATAAATGAAGGGCATTGTTGGAAGTCTATATAACAATTTTATCCTAAAAAATCAGTCAAACCTCAAAATGAACTTCTTTTGGCCAGAGTCCATTAACTTTGGCCAAATTGTCGCCGGCGACAAAATTCAAGGTCCAACAATTAAACATTGAAGCATTAGGGTTCAGAAAATAAATCACTTTATAGTTCAAGGTTTGATCCAAAATGCAAAAAAATCCGTCTAATTTTTCTGTCAAACTAATTAATATCAAATTTTGGATGAAAATTTTGAGACCATTATACATACCCCTTCGCTTTTGAGGCTTGACAATTTCTTAATAGCCTATATTTATAGGTTGAAAGATTTTTCTTTTGTTTTCATTTATAAATGTTTATTTATGTGCTTAGATTTTTTTATAGTTAATGCACAAAAGAAGTTAACATTTACGACAAAGGAAAAGGAGTTTCATGGAGATGCTAATAGAAAAGACACAATCACCCGTTGATCCACACAAACAGCAAAAGGGTGATATAAGTGTCTTGCCCCAAGACACTCCTTAAATGTCTTTTCCCTTATAAAATCAATACTTATTATCCTTTTTAACCTCAATTTTTTTGACAGATACTATTAGTTATCAATTATAAGAAGCTTGGAATGTGTTGGCTTCGCCAACAATTAAAATTGACACCCTAACGAATGAACCTCATCCGTTGGGCATATTTTACACGTTTTTTTGTAAATTTTAAAAAATATAGATAAATGTGTGATTTTATACAATTTATATATATTATTATAGTTATAGAAGTCAATCATGTAACTTTTTTCTAATTTAATTTACAAATATATATGTTTTCTATAGTGACAAGACATATAATATGTGTCTTGCACAAGACTTTTATCATTTTCCTTTAAATACAATAACAAAACATAGGTGCTTCTTGTCTTGCATGTGTTGCTTTTTATCCTTGTTTGGCCTTACTTCTTGCCCAATTCAAAATTATGTTTTTATTGGGTAATTCCAAGCTAATAAGGTTGAACATGAGACCACGACCAAATGAAACAAACTACTCCCTCCAGGTCAAATCTATATGCTACTTTTGTCCCAAAATGTTTGTCACCCTAACTAATTTTATTGTCTTAATTTGTTTGTCACTTTTACCATTCCAATAATTGTAGTTTCATTTTTACCCTTAATTAATACACTGTTTATCACTTTTTACAATTCTAACAACTATTATTCACAATTAATATAAGGGTAATTTGGGGAAATCACAATTTTTTCACACCTATTTCAATGTGTCTTGAATTTCCCAAATTAGATAAATTGACAAAGATATTGGGACGAAGGTAATACTAATCAAGAGTACAATAAAAGCACAAAAATAAAATAGGTGGAATAAGACAAATAATTAAGAACGCCAAACTGTCTACACAACAATTATCCTCGAATCAATCTTGCCCAACAGATTCTAACAGTCAACCTTCACACACATTACAGTATTACACAGCAAACAAGTAACAATTCTCCACAAAAAAAAAAAGAAAAAAACAAGTAACAATTATCCTCGGATTAATCATACCAAATAAATTCTAATAACCAACCTTCGTACACACTGCACAACAAACAAGTAAAAATTTGCAGGAAGCACCTTTCCATTTTAGCTTACTTTGCCTTTTATTCAAAAGCAAAATTTCATTGTCCACCATTGCATCTACAATCTCTCCCCAAGGAAACTCTTTTATAAATTTTTGGATTGATATCGCAGAATCAAAATGTCGCTTTCCTAATTTTTATAGTCTGTTCTTTGGATTGAAGAAAATAATGTTTGGATGGATAGGATTTGATTTTTTTTTAGAATTGTGTTTTTAGAGAGAAAGTTGTTATGGGGAATTGTGTAAAGTTTGGATTGCATTGTATTGGATTGGATTGGAAAGAGTTACCAATCTAAAGAACATGACTTACTTATTAATAATGGAGGATACAAAATTGTGAATGTCAAATAAGAAAATATTCATATTGATGAGCTAAAAAGTACTCGACGTGCCGCAAACTATTCCTGGAATCCTTCCCTCCAAAATGGCTGATTCCTAACAAATAAAATAGGTGAGTAAAAACAAAAATGTAAACCAAAATTGATAAATAAACAAGCTATAGGTTGAACCGTGGATATAGTTTACTAGCCGAATATGTGATTTACATTAAACCACCAATTAAATAATTAAGAAGTTTCAAATTCAATATGATAGTTAATCATAAGTTGTCTAAAAGTATTTGAGCAACAAGAAATATATATTTGAGCAACAAATTTAGGGTTGTTTGGGTAAAAAAATATTATTATTATATTAATTTAAAATATGACAGACAACCAAATAATTTTGTAATTAAATATATTATATATGACAACAAAACTTTTTTTTGTTGCAATTAATATATAGATTGGGCGAATTGTTTTTAAAACAAATAGTTGCCGAAAGTTACTAAGGCAACAAAAAGGTTTGATTGCCTATCACAGTTACCCCGTACGTACTATCATTTTTTTTAAATTTGTAGTTAGAACTTTGTACTTCGAGGATAAAACTGACAATTTTTTTAGTCTCATGTTAAAGGGCTACAAAAATTGGATTACGGCAACAAGTTTTTTGTTGCCCAAACTAATTTTTCTTGTTGTGTAGTTGTTTAACTATCGAATTAATTTTACCACTCACTGTATCATTGAATTTAGATCAAACAATGTCGTTTGTTAGACTGCTGGTTGCTTCACTAATATCAACTGCGGTGCCACAGCCTACCGCAGTCTGCCACAATCCGCCACATTTTACCGCAAATCATTACTTTTCTCTCTCCTCACTTTTCTTTCTCCTCACTTTTCTCCTCTACTTTTTACATCCTCTCTCCTCACCTACCCCACATACCAATAATTCACTACAATTCCACCATACCCGCCATAATTCCACCCCACCTCACTACACTATTCCGCAAAATACCGCATAAAAGAACAGGGCCTCAATGATATTATTTTCAGACTGTATATCCAAATAATATGCACAAATAATAATTAATTGTCACTTTATGTTTCTAAATATATAGGTTGGGTGTTTGAAACCTTCTTTATAAATTGTATTATACGGTTAGATAGTGTTTGAACAATAAAACTTATTATACATCATTTTCAGGGAAAATGGTGCCCCACTAATATATACGTTGATGATTGATGATGGGAACCTAGTAAATTCAAATGATATCCCCACGTACTAATAATCCTAATAATTATTATATGGTTCCCTCAAAAATAATTATTACTCCTTCCGTTCCATATTAATTATCCAAAATATCGTCTTTGACTAAATATTTCTTATAGTATATTTTATCAAAAAATTATAAAAGTATATTTTATGATAATACTTTTCGTTAAGAATTTAATGATAGTACTTTCGTATATTAAAACATTGTATATGTTGAGAAATTAATGAGGTATCGGGACAATTAATATGGAACGGAGGGAGTATATGGTTAAGGGCATTAACCCGATTCTATATCCTCTCCCTAAACAACTGTGACAACAGCTGAATAAAAATGTAGGTAAAAAAGTATAGAACTTATTTATATTTTGACTGTTAGTACTCAAAATATTTATAGTGATATATTCATATATATCTTAAACTATATATCATAATTAAATTTATAGTAAAAATATTATTTCACATACATTTGCTTTGTTTTTTTTATAATATTTGTCCCTATGACTGAAATATATTTTTAATATTTACAAATTTTTACTATTAATTATTCAGTATATAATGATGAAAGTTATACAAAAGACA
Source organism: Portulaca oleracea (assembly GCA_029582165.1). Taxonomy (NCBI): domain Eukaryota; kingdom Viridiplantae; phylum Streptophyta; class Magnoliopsida; order Caryophyllales; family Portulacaceae; genus Portulaca; species Portulaca oleracea. The sequence continues at coordinate 12,987,338 of CM055869.1, read as the reverse complement.
AAATGACGCGACTATAGCAATTAGCTATCCATAAACCATAATCCATAACAATAATACAACTTCTCGGCAAGAATTGCTAGCAACAGTAGCTTTAGTAAAGCCTGCACGACATTGATTTATGGATTATGGGCTCGAGCATGTTGAGATTTGCAACATTTCTAAGTAAACTACATGATCTAAAGCAGTGGTAAATCTAAACATTGGAAATAGAAGTGTCCATCTAATAAACTTTTTACCTTTCTTTTGTACGTTAACGCAACTAACCACAACGCAAATTACCGCAACTTACCATTACCTTTTTACTATTTTCACCGCAATTTACCGCAATTAACTGCGACGCAACGCAAATTAAACACACGAAAGAACGGTGTTAATAGATAGTTGAACTGTTGTAATTTTAAACTTTCTTGAATGGATAATTGGGTTGTTGTAATAAATTGGACACCCTAACCAATATTTTAGACCTTTTTGAGGATGTTCATTCAACATAAATATGCAATATATCCTCCCAAAGTATAATAAACTACTTACCCTAAAAAATTTTTCTAGGTTTGGGATGTCCATGGACACCCCTAGGCATAATATGTATCCGCCCCTGTTCTAAGGCTAAAACCTTACCTATATAAACAATTAAAACACTAGACATCAAAAAAATTGACCAAGTAGCTGCTGATTATCCCCCCCCCCCCCCCCCCCAAAAAAAAAAAAAGAAAAAAAAAAGACATCAAGTCACAGATGCCTCAAACACTGTACTCTCTTCCTGCAGATAATACAAAGCGCTCAAGAATTGCTACAGCCAAGGTGTTCATCATGCAGGATTCCAACAACCGTTACAACCAGTCAAGAACCCTTCCAACGAGTGTAGACTGCAACTGTGCTCGTAAATGGATTGTAATTCATCATTTATCAGGGGTTAGTAATCACGTGACAAACAAGATGTCAAGATTACAACAATCAACAATGATGGCACTGCAGCCTTGTGATTTTGCACCTCAAACTAGGGGTGATCGAAAAGCGTGTTAGGAAACCCTAATCATTTCTAGAATCAACCGCCTTGATGATCCATACAATGCAAACAGTCAGTTTTACCCGCCCAGGCATGATGCTGCAACAAAAAGCCACATTTCAGGACTTGCTGCCGAAGTAGAAAAAGTTACTCATACCCTAATCCTACAAGTCGACCAGAATTACGGGCCAACTTCAGAGACCAGTCTGCAAAATCACTCTGCAGGGGTGTTTGTTGTGTCAATGTAAAGTACAAATCACCAGATTGCCCATCTTAGAGACTAGCATAAGTCAGAGGTGACTGCTATACTACATGCAGCAAGCATAAAACCACGTAAGGCCTTTTAACTTTCACAACATTAAAGATCAGAACATCTTACATTGTAAGATTTAATTCACCAGATTGTAAGGCATGGATTCCCGGCCACTGGACTGACACAGCTGAAGACATCTCATGCAGTAGAGACCATGATCATCTTCCCAAAATGCAGCCTAATCTCCAGCACGGTTCTCAAACAAAAATATCAGTAATAATACTTTATGAAAAGAAATAAAGAGAACAGTAACAGGGAGACCATTAGATGTTAGAACAATAAACAACAAAATCTGTGTCACAGTGCCAGCAACCATTACACAAGGAGAAAGTAAACAGTCAGATTCATGAACTCAATGGACGAGCTGCAAAGGCAAACAGAAGCCAATTAGTGAAGTAAATGGGAGTAAACTAGAGTTGATTCAACCAAGCAAAATGAATTCTACTTCCCTCGCTGTTGAGATACAAATACAACTCCCAGGGAGCAACATCTGTAGTGAATAGCATACTTGCTATCAGTTAAGAGACAATGATCATCAAGACACAGGAGTTGTTTTAATAATACACGACTAACAAAATTATCCGAGAGAACAGAAACAACTAAAAAGAAAATACTCATCGATGATGCCGGCAGGGTTTGTAGAGAATTTTCAGATAGCGAGCGTTACAGCAAGGACCTTTAGTTGAATCCACGAGAAATCAGCTCATCGCTTTCGGCCACCACGCTCCCTCAGGGAAAGGGTAAGAGACTCCCCATCTCCAACATTGTAATAAGCAAGCGTAAGGTTGTCCTTGAGAAAACCAGCCTTTCCACTTAACTTCTGTTTGTTTGCAGGAAGTTGAATCTCTCCAGATATTTTTTCTTTCAAACTGCCAACAGTTTCAGATACTGATTGCATTGTGATCTCCAATACTTGTCCCTTGAGGTTTCCTTCATCAACATTGGGTACGGATATATTGATCTTAACAGGACCCTGCACAAAAGTATTGGTTGCTTTAGAAAAAGATGATAAACCCATTCAACATCAAAGGGAATTTGAAACATAAACAAAACAAAGTTCAAATCAAGATACAGATCAATCAAGCTAAAGATCATAGGATAGGATAACATCCAGTTCACAATAAGAAACAGCCAGCTATCTATGCTTTTCTAACAGTTCTAGTCCAAGGAATACAACCAAAAAAAGGGGGCCAACGGTGCATGTGAGGCGAACAGTAGTTGCCTGGTTGAAGGTATGAAGTAAAGGAATGGAGAATATCTACATGAATCACAGTAACAGCCTACTGAGAAGAGGATTATGGCCTAAAAGCAATGAGCTTGAGTCCATCAGTAATGCCATATTAACACTACTTATTTTGGTCTATCCAAGCAGATTAATCTCAAATATAAACCCATGGAAAAAGAGATAACTAACTAGTTACTACTGTACTCGGCCACTAAGCCTAAAAGCTATTTTGTTCCATGGCATAAAAAGAAGTCAGGGTTTCCGCTGTAGTTGAAGGTCCAGAAATCAACACCCATGGATGAGCAGAACACCTAAAACAAAGAGTTAAGTTGACCAATAACAGGGAGAAAGCTCCATTCATAGGAATCTAGTAGACATCCAACTTTTACATAATCTGGTATTGTGATAATATATCAAGATCTTACAACAGGACTTTCTATACAGGATCATCAACAGAAGCAGTAGTATCTTTGGTTTCTTTTTCTTCATCAATCTGAGGTCACTCTAAAATCAGAACAATTATGCATTTGTTTTCAGGAGGCAGCATCCCTCTCTACAAACATGTTAACAGCAGAGCACAGAACATTGCAAAAAGATATTATAGGCATCAAATATCGACAAAAGGTTTCTCCATTCTGTTGATATAAACCTTCATTTCATTGCATACACAATTCTATACACTCAGGTCTTGCGGCTCAGTTGAACAGTTTGGTGGTTCTTCCAGGTGAACATATTGCCTAAAACCTGCTTTTTGACTAATCTTAATTTTCCCTATAACTTGCTATTTGACTCACCCTAATTTGCAGCCCAGACACATTATGGACGGATGCATAAAAATGGATGTCATTATTTAGAACAAAATCCTGAGCTGATTGGTAGGTAAGGGAAAGTCAAGACAAGTCTAGACACACAAAATGTCCGTGTACAATGAGAAAAATACTGTGCAACATCAGTTATCATAAAATATCCCGTTCCAATGTGACTCTTGCGAAAAAGTGAACGTATATGACTGCTAAGTGCTAACCAATAAAAAATCAAGCACTTCCAAACTCCATCCCATTTCCCTAAGGAAGGAAATAAATAGGATAGAAAAAAGAATGTAGCATCCAGCAGCGTCTTAATATTCAGACATAAGTGACAAAGGCAAGTGACCAGAAACCATACCGGATGTTGAGCAATGAACAGGTCTTCTGGAACAAGTGCAGAGTCATCAAGCTTCTGCTTCTTAGGTTCTGGTTCATCAGGAAGCGGAGGAGGAGCTTCTTCAGGTGGGGGTGGGGGTGGTGGCATCCCTTGAGGCATGGGCGGAGGTGGAACGGGCATCCCAGGCGGTGGAAGAGGAGTAAAAGGTCGAGGAACACCAAGAGGTGTAAACTGAGATCCCGGGGGAGGCGGCACTGGCATGCCAGGTGGATTCACAGACATTGGTGGACGATTCATCATCATATGTGGCTGTCCAGGAGCCATTTGCATGGGAGGAGGTGGCGGTCGAAGCATTGGATTGATAGGAACCATAGCAGGACGAGGTGGCTGTGGTATCTGAATTCCACTACTTGTTGGAGCTGAATATTGAATATTGGTGTTAGGTACACGTGGGATGTTCAGAGTCAAACCAGGTGGAGGAGGAAGGGGGCGAACTAAGGGGACACCAGGTTTAGGCGGAGGAGCAGCTGGACCAGGAAAAGGCCTTCCATCATTGCCGTACGCCTCATTCTGATCCTCACCGCCAATACTCTGAGACATAGCTTGATTTGCAGTGCGACCAATGCTTCCAGTGTGCCCATCCCAAATGACTTGCTTAGGCTGCTCGTCCTTTTTCTTTTCAATCTCAGCTTTGACAGCATTAGAGACTTCTTCCTCTGTGGTACCAAAGATGTCCGGACGAGTACGTGCTAGACCCACAATGTTTCTAGATATCTCATCATCCTGAGCAAGAGTTGTCTCCCTAATCTTAGCAAACATCCTCTCCTTCTGCTCCTTGTATTTGGGATCAATAAGTGAAATCCTCATGTGCTCCGACATCTCACTTATGGGAATCAGCTCACCGGTAATTGGAGAAACAACAAACTTTGTTGGGTCCCTTTCCACAGGAGTTCTCTCCTCAGGCCTCTTCCAGTTCTTAACAATTCGCATTGGAGGTTCATCTTCATCCACAGCTGCCTTCACCTCATTCATTTTGTCCTCCCTGTTTTCGTCGAGGCTAGATGCCTTCATACCCTCCTCAACATATTGCATCTCTTCTTCATCCATGTCCATCTCCACCACCTTTCCAGGCTCAATTGACTCTTCTTCCTCCATGGCTGTAACTTTGCTCCTTCTTATGACTTCTTCAAGTGTCATTGGCATAGGAAGCTCCTCATCCTCATCATCTGCAAAATCTATACTCTCAACCACTACAAAATCATGCCAGTCAATCATAGCCATCTGGATTCTTTCTTGCTCTATTTCATCCTCTGCTTTCTGCCTAGCCTGCTCCTGTGATTTTTCCCATTCAAGTCTATGCAGACACCGCTCAAGCACAGTAGTTCGATCGGCAACACTCTTCCTCAGCTTATCCGTCAATCCCTTGGGAGGCATCAGCACCTTTGAATATGCATCCGCAAGAGCTGTGAAAAACATGAACATGCTATGGGTGGGCTTTAGAAAGTGGAACTGAGGGTTATTCATCTCACGACTTGTAAGCCCAGTCAAGAACGACTTCCCATTACGAGCAACAAACTGTGCAGTGAGCTTAATAATATCCAGCTCCTCCCCCGTGATCCCTTCAGGAAGCCTCACAGTATATTGTTCAGCCTCCGGCGGCTCAAGAACCTTCTGCACCGGCCTGAACTGTGTGGCAGGATCGGGCTTTTCAGCCGCGACGATACCATCTTCACTGGCAGAAGGGGCCTTCTCGGGTACTGCAGAATCCGTTGGCTGAGGAGTTGGCTGCTCTGATGATTGATTCTGACTACGGAACGCAGACAATCGATGTTGATAATACCCATGGTACGGATCAGAGGGGTAAAGAAAGTTAAACTTCACATTCCCCGCATTATTGGCAATAATTCTCTTTTCAAACTCTGGTCCATTTTTTGCCACAAATTGAGCCGTCTTATCAACAATGCTTCTAATGTCAGGAGGGGGGTGGATAATCCCAATCTTGTTTGCATGTGTTGGCACCAATGGTTTGCTAACTTTATTTTGGTTCTGATCTTCATTTTCTTTCTGCTTCTCATTTGAGGTTACTTGGGCTGGAGGGGTTGGTCCTAGATCCCCATCAGCCGGTGGGGCAGGAAGTGGTAATATGGGTAATGTCCCAATCATCTTTGCAGCCTGCTTCTCTCAACACAGTTAAAATCTAACTCAACAGACCCAATTAACCAAAGAACCTCCCACCCATCAGCAACAAAACCCACAATTTTCCTACCCAGGAACTGTTGACAACACTCTGATTCACAAAACCTATGCACAATAACAAATAAAATCAGTGTCATGCAACAAGACGGTTCAAGACACAGCATTTAAACCAATTGGTGCCAACTATTGAAAATAATATGTGTCTGATCTTAAAATTTAACATTAAAAATACTACAATCAGCCAGGTAACTCAAGAGCTCAGAAATTAAACCTACACAACTAGAACGTATATACACACAAAGCCCCTCCCCCATCATCAACATGATCAACTAATAAAAAAATTAAAAACAGGGAAAACGAAAAATTAATTACAAGTAAGAGCTTTCCAGAACTTAACAACTTTTTTAAATAGGAAAATTGGATTCTAATAATCCCTACTTTCATTTTGGAGTCTGGTGGTCCAAAAAAAAAAAAGGATTGTAGTGGTACCAAATCCACCTCCACATTCTTATAATTTTTTCATTCCTACCCCATATTGTTTTCGTTTTTTTCCATTCCTACCCCCAGAAAGGTAATGAAATGTAGTTACTAAAAGAATTTTTAAATTATTTTTTTGAGAATCCGGGCAATTATTATGATTTTTTCAAAAGGAATAAAAGTAAAAAAAATTGTAAAAAAAAATGAAATTTTTTGGGAGAAACACCATAAATTCATTAAAAAATCGTGCTAAAGTGTTATACTAAGTTTTAAATCAAATGCAACTCAAATTCTATGATAATTAGGGTATACTCTCGGTGGTGTCCCATAAGAATCCAATTTTATTTTATTTTTTTTTTAACCACCAGAATCCAAAATGAAAGTAGGGATTATTGCTATACAATTGGTGAAATTAAGGTTTATTAGAATCCAATTTTCCTTTTAAATATTCAGCCTAATTTTGACAGTGAACTAATTGAAGCAAAAATCCCTCAAGTTTCAACAAATAATTAGAATGAATCAGCATTCAGCAAATAAGGGTTGTAGATTCCAACTCCTCTAGGGGGGCAAGTTGTTGAGCATCTGATCTTGTAACCATACTATTATTACATTTTCTCCCCTATAAAAAAAATGGCCAAAAACAGAACTCTGTAAGTCATGAATTGATATGACAGATGTTTAATAATATTTGTGAGGCCGTCTAACTCCAGATGAATTGATATACAAAATGTTTCACTGTCCAGCTTTATATCCAATATGAAGATTTATAAAATAACACTAGTCCTTAGGCCATGTTCTTTACATGGTTGGGGTGAACTTGGGTGAAATAAGATCTGGTAAATAAGGATAAAAGGAGGTAAATTTTGGGACGGGAAAAATAGAAGAAGAGGTGACCGTACTCAAATTTTACAAGACTAAAATTTTCTAATGAATAAGATGTGATTAGGATTATTTTGGAAAAAAAAATAGGGTAAAAGAAGGAAAATTTTAAAAAAACTTAAATAAGAAATAAACATGTTCATAGATATTTTTTTGAAACTATAAGAAGGTGAAAGCAAGGAAATTATGGGGACAGTGCCTTGTGTGTGTGTGAGTGTGCGCGTGCGTTTGTTGGGGAAGGGGGGTTATGTCTTGAATTTATGTATGTATATAGATTCAATCAACCATTTTAGTTTTGGATGATGTGATAGATGTTTTGAAATGGATTATCTACTTCTTTTCTTTAAAAAGAAAAGAGTTTCATTTATGTGGGGATCTATGCCAAGTTACACAAGACATTTTCATATTTATCAGGTGATATGAGTAAGATGTGATATTCAGTAGGAATATGATTGGCATTTTGACATACAAACAACTTTGATAAATAGAAGCTTAAATTTATGGGGGTGAGATTTGAGAAGTATACATTTTCAAGCGAGTAGTCGTGTGTGATGTGTGAAGAACATTGAACCATAACTTATGAAATGTATTCTTTATATGCCTTCATTAATTTATTAATTTAAAATCTAATACGATTGTGTTGAGTGCTGCTGAAGAAAAACTGTAAGTTCGTAAGTTATTGAATTCTTGCATTGACACCTAGTACTGTTTTAAAGATACAATAATGAATTATGACTAAATTAAAGCTGAATTAGACTATGCTTAACCATTAACCAGGACCCATTAAAAAATACTAATCAGAGAAAAGCCCATCTAGCAGCACACCCTCTATCTAAATTTTGACCAACATCTTTGAGTGGTGTGAGTGTGTGACAATAATTATACCCAATTTCTTAAAGTAGTTATTTCTAAGTTATAAAATTTAATTATATGGCATTCCTTAGGAACATATATTTAGATAGAGTATGTCTTAATTAATAGGTACTTCAAGGAATAATGTATAACTCACTAATCTAATAAGGCGTATTCCCACAAGTGTCATAATAATATGATCCTTTGAAATTTTGTTTTTTTTCTTTCTGATGATAACAATGTTTGCACGTCATTTAACAACAAAAAAAAAATCTAATATTCAAGTCGTGTAGAAACATTTTAAAAGATTATCTCGTAAAATTTTCCTTTTATCAATACAATAAATTTAAGGGTGAATGTATATGCATACACCTATTGAAACATTTATACGTGAAAACTGACATTGATGGGATTGGGATTCCTATAATGTTGATATATGTCGATGCCATACACCCACAATTTGCATAATGAAATTTCCATCTATTTAATATAGCTATAAACACATGTTCTCCGTGAAATCTTCACGTGTTTTTACTCTCAACATTACATTATATTTATGAAAAAATTAACATGTGAAATGAAAAGAAAAGGGCAACTAAATGTGTTATATATACCCTCCCTTGCTGTGCAGTAACCATATCAACCATTGTAATTTACAAACACACACACAGAAACACATAATTCACAACTCCAAAATCTAATCTCATTCACATCTTCAACCTCTTTTATATCATATTGATGAGTCAATTACATTCTTCTTTACTTTCTTTCATAGGGTAAATGCATGTCTTCTTTAATTAAGTTACATGGTGACATTTAAAGAAAAAGGAAATCAAGCATAAAAATATGGAAAATTCACGACAGTAAGTATAAGTCCTCTATTAAATTACATAATTGTAGAATTGTGGGTAAATCTAGATTACTATACATGAAGAAGACACTTTGGCCGTAATTTAAAAAGTATTATGAGCATGACCTCAGTTCAATTTTCCCTAAAAATATTTAAAGAAAGAAATTTTAAAATAAAAACTAAATGTGTAGACCAATAGCAAGTGGACATAAATTTTCAAAAAAATTGTTACATGTGTTCATAAGTATTTGTTGTTTGAGTCAGAAAAAAAAAGTACTTATTGTTGTATAACATAAGGCTTATTCTTGTAGGTTGCAGCCCCTATAATAATTTTTATTCTTCACCTTTGTCAAAGGTATATCATATTTGTTTTGACTCTTAATAATTCCATAAATATTGTAAACTTATGATATTCCATGGAAATAAATTATATGTTCGCAATTACGTAATCTTTTTCTTACGTATAGATATTCACATTTTATTTCTCAGTTGAGATTAGTCGTTAAGTTTGCATCAAGAATTATCTAGAGGCAAAGGTCTGACATTTCTACAGCGAAAAGTATAAGGTTTGTTTTTTGCCTCTTCCCTGTAATTTCCTCGTGGATGCCTTCCCTCCTACAGCCCCCGTAAATTCGGATTGGAATAGATACTTAGATAATGGAGGCATTACCCCGACCCCCCACAAAACAAAGAATGTACATGAAGTCCTGTGTTCTGCATCATGTTTGGAATGTGATTTTCAATTGGGAAAAAAAATGAATTGACCTAATGAGTTATACAGATCATCATCAGCGTTTCTTAAGGCTTGAATATTGGGTACCTACCTCTCAACCCCTACCAAGTTCAAGTTTCACCACCTCAAATTAACACAGGATAATTTTCTCCGCATAATCTTGTACAGTCAAGATTACGAATCATCAAAAATTCTAGTTTGGTGAACCCAAATGTATGGAGTTAAGTGTTTGGCCTCCAATTCTGATGCTTTTTCATATACATGATCACCAAGCAGACTTTGATAAATATGACTTCAGGATTTAACATAGTTCACGATTGAATTCCAAATATGACTCCACGATTGACAACCCATGGATCATAAAACTTCAACATGGTTCATCCCGGAACTTGCATTGGCCAAAACAATAGCTCCAATTGAATCATAAAACTTTACAAGGTGAGAAAGAACCCACTAAAACTAGAAAATTAACAACTAGAATCATAAACTTCGTCAACAGAATTCAAAAGATACGGCTAGATGTGCACAAGTAAGATAACCACAAATTGAAACACAAATTCTGAGACCAAATTAGGGTTCGAGAATTCAACAAACATGCAAATGTTCGATATATAGTTATATGGAGGATTACAATTACCTTGCTAGTTGGAATCAAACCCGCAAGCCATGACCAGAAACAAATTTGGTCGAACCGAAGGCGTTGCACCCTTGGGGAGCGGCTGGGGAAATCCGACCAAGTCCACCGTGGCACCGTCCGTTAACCAGCCAGAAACTGGGGAACAATCCAGCAATCAATCTACAATCACCAAAAGCGAAACCCTAGTTTTTATGGATTCAAGAATGGGACGCTCGGATGTAGAGAGAGAAGGAGATGAATGCGAGGGAGCGAACACCCAACTCGAAAACGAGGGTTTGGATTAAACTGCCGCTAAATTTGTGAAATAAATCAAAATTGTCATTGAAAATGTCTTTTAATTAGATAAAATGGTCATATATATTTAAATAACAAATTAAAACACAACTAATTAAAAAATAATAATTAATCTAAAAATCTAATTAAAAAATAATAATTAATCTAAAAAATAATAACAAATTAAAACACCATATCTTCTCATCTCTGACCACCACCAATAGCCACTCGCTACCACCAATACATCACCATCGTCGCTCATCACCACCAAAACCATCAACGCAACCACCCTCACCTAGCATCACGATCGCTAACACTAGCACCACCATCATCCACCACTATTGTAAAAATAGGCGCAAACACCCAAGAAAAACAAACTCACCTATCCAAACCGTCTAAATCAAACCAAATCACATACATACACCCACATACTGCAATCTAAAGAAATCATCAATTATAAATTATACTAACGGATGTTAACCCAAAACGCCCTTGAAAACACCGATCTCGCCACTACGAACTGCCATAAAGCCCATTTTCTCTATCTTTAGTTTTGACCTTTGTGCGCCACTACCGCCTCTACTGCCGGAGTTGGGCAACTCAATGGCGGTTGGAGTACTTCAACGATGATCAAACCATCAACACCATCCAATAAACGCCAAAAATTAATTCAATTGAGGGATCAATCTTTTGTAAATATGAAGATAAATTGGTTCGCGATTTGACAAGATAGAGATGGGGAGAAATTGGGCAGTAGGGAGGTAAGGGGGAAGAAGCTGGGCAGTAAGCGCACAAAATTGGTTAGGGGTGCTTGACGATTTTATGGGTAGATCGAGCGACGTTTCTGGGTGTTTTTCGGCGAGATTTGGTGGTTTTGATGGTGACACTTTCGGTGATTATGAGGGTTGATGGTGGACGAACTGGGGTGGGCGGTGGTGGTCCTGTGGCGCCATTAATGGCAGCCACAAGGTGGTGGTAGTGGTTGTCGAGGGGTATGAATAAGGAGGTGGGTGTAGTGGACCGGTGGGTGGGTGAGTGGGTGAGTGGAGGAAGAAGAAGAAGAAGAAGAAGAAGGGTCGGTGATTTGGTAAGTTTGAGGATGGGAATTTGGTATTGTATTACTATTAGTGTTAATTACTTAGAGCAATTAGAAGAGGTGGTGCTGTGTTTTTTTTTTGTTTTTTTTTTTGCTAACTTGTTTGAATCTAAAGGGCAGCAGGAGTTATGAAGTCTTGGAGTTGGTTGAATTGAGGGTTTCAGTCGAGAAAAATGAGTCAATATGAGCTCTGTATCACGTGAACGAGAATAAGAAAGCCTTGTTACTTATGCACCCAAACAAGGCCTCGGTCTCCAACAGGTTGAACCCGTTGTTTTTTAAGAAATTATGGGATATCGCGCGCGAAGATGTGTGTAAGGTGGTGAGACATGTTCTTGATGGAGGGGAAATGACGAATCAACTCAACCACACCCGTGTTGTCGTGATCTCGAAGACGGTCAAACCAACAGTGATGGAGTTTAGACGATCAATCTATGCAACGTGGTGTACAAACTGGTCACGAAAGTACTGACAATGAGGTTGAAGCCTTTCCGCAGTCAGATAGTATCGGAGACCCAGGGTGCTTTCACCCTAGGTAGATTCATTAGTGATAACATCCTAATTTCCTATGAAATTTTTTAATTGATGTTTAACAATATAATTACAGCCTGAATGGATCAATGGCTATTAAGCTCAAGATGATGAAATGTTATGATAAAGCTGAGTGGCAGTTCATTTGAGGAATTCTACTACGACTAGGTTTTGTTGAAGTTTGGGTGAATATTGTTATGCATTGTGTAAAGTCAACTTTGTTTTCCTTTCTTATTATTGGGGATCCCAAAGGGCACTTGGTCCCCTCGCTGGGCCTTCACCAAAGGGGCCCAATCTCCACTCACCTATTTTTGTTTGTTACAAAATGTTTGATTGGGCCGTTGAGAAAAGATAAGACTATGAGGAGAATACATGGACACCGTATTTGTAGGGATTTACCGAGCATATGATATCGCACTTGCTATATGTGGATGACTTATTATTCTTTTGTAAAGCAAATGTAAAGGAGGCGCATGTGCTCCAGAGGGGGAACCTTGCTAAATCTAACGTTGTCTTTGGCAAGGGTATCACTAGTAGTAGGAGAGCTAAGATCTCTCGTGCCTTGGACATCAAGGAGGTCCTTGCACAGGACAAATGCCTCGCGTTGCCCTCATATGTTAGAAGAGCAAAATAGAAGTATTTTCTTTCGTTTAAGGATGGGGTCGACAAGCGGCTATTGGGCTGGATTGATAGATTTATCTCTTGCAGGGGAGGGGGAAGGAAGTGCTCATAAAATCAGTCGTGCAAGCAATTTCCACCTACACGATGAGTTTATTCGAGTTACCCAAGAGCTTATGCAATAATAAGACCTCATAAACCAGTTCCGCTGGAGTCACGACCTAAACAAAAGGAAGATACATTGGGTTGGGAAGGACAAACTGAAAGAAAGGAAAATGGTGGGTTGGGTTTTAAAGATATGGAGACCTTCAATGATGCACTCTTAAGCAAACAGGTTTAGAGGTTAGTGAATAGCAAAGTTTCGTTAGCCTACAAACTCTTAAAATCATGATACTTTCCCTTGGAAGCTCAACTTGGGTACAAGCCAAGCCTTACTTGGTGCTCGATCTAGGAGGCACCTATTGAACCAAGGATCTCAATGGGTTGTGGGGAAAGTGAAAGCATTAGAGTGTGGATGGACAGATGGATATCAAGGCCATACTCGTTCAAGGTTGTAAGACCAAGCATTATGGAATGCCTTGATGCAAGAGTGGTCGACCTAATTGACAAGGGGAATGGGAAGTGGAAGGAAAAGCTGATGCCCAACTGGTTCCTCCCTTGTGACTTTGAGCACATTCTTGACACTCCCTTGTGTGGAGAATGGCCTACACCAAATGGGGAATACTCAGTTCATTTGGGTTATCATTTAGCTCGAGCAATTAAGAAGTTGGGAAGACATTTAGCCTCGACCTCACTTGATAACAAGGTTTGGAAGAGACTTTGGGGTCAGAAGATAACCCCTATGATGAAAACACTAGCATGGAAAGGGGGAAGCAATGCGCTGCGACAAGCTACAACATTGCTTGGAGATTCCCTGTGCTCCTTTGCAAGCTGTTCAACCTGTTCGGTATGCGGCTGACCAGAATACACAACTATCCACTCTCCCTTTCAGTGCCTATTGACTGTGGATATTTGACAACAACAGAGGATGATGTGGGTCGCTAGTGTGAGGGAGAAGCCTCAACGTTGGAATGTCTGACGCGGACAAACACATTCCTCGAGGACAACAAGTTGGAGATGACCTAACTCTAAGGAGTATGGAACACAAGGAACCGACTATATTTGACAGGACGGAGAGCATAAATAAGAGGGTGGTTCAAAGAAAGCGACAGTGGGTCGAGTCATACACTTATACCAAGAGGCCCATGAGAGAGGGTCAGTTGTACCTATGAAATGTCTAGAAGGCTGCTGAAGGCCATTGGATGTAGGAATCTACAAACTCAATTTTGACAGAGGTAGAGTACCCGACAACAACTATGGTTAGGGCTTTGTGGTGCGAAATAGCCTTGGGACATTGAACTAATGGGAGGCAAGCGAGGCAAAGTCTTCGTGAACCCAATTACTGAGTAAGCTTGAGCATGACTATTCGCTATGACAGGGGCGCAGAACCATGGCTTCAATCGCCTAATTGTGAAAGGAGACTCGCTCCAACTTGTCAAATCCCACTAGGAGCGAATAACAAGCAATACAATGAGCTCTATTTTCGTTAACAACATCTTAGAGTTACGCAAATCTTTTCATTTTGTTAGCTTCAAAGATGTGAGAAGAGAATGCAATAAAGTTGTCCATGAACTAGCCCATCTTCATCCTATCTCATGGAGAAGGAGGGTGTGAATAAGTGGGGGTCGAGATATAGTCTACGATTTGGCTACTAAAGATGATTGTATGGTGTTAGTAATCTAATAATATAATATGAGGTTGTTGGTTGGTGATAAAAAATTAAAATCAGTGTTAATTGAGGAAAGTCTTTGGTTAATTATTTTCTTTTTTAGTTATGTTGTGTTTCAACTTGTTGTTTAAGGTGTTAACTTGTTATAACCAGGGGTGGACAAAAAATCCGTAATCCGATCCAAAAATTCGATTATCCGATTCGAAAAAATGGATAATTAGCGGATATTTTTTGAAGTTGGTGGATCGATTAACCGATTCTAATTTTTTCCCAGATCATGGATCGAATACGGATCAGGGTTGAAAAATCCGGATAATCTATCGGTTATCCAAAAATAATTAATTTTCAACTTTGAACCCTTCAACTGTTATTTTTTTGTGGTAAACTAGTAGTCATTAGCGTAGAAATGTAACACAATACATAAAGTTTACAATTTTGAAATCATTAAGGTAAGAAGGACAATAATTAATATTGTACGAGTGCTTTATAATTCGTGGATATACGGTTATCCGATGCGAAATTCAAGTAATCGAAACTTTTTGATCGGATACGGATCGCAAATTTTATTATCCGACAATTTGGTTAACCGAAAGTCCGGTTAACCGAAACTTTCGGATCAGATACGGATCGTGATTTTAACTACTCGAACATATGGTTAACCGATCCGAATTTATGAACTGATCGGTTAACTGAGCCATGCCCATCCCTAGTTATAGCGGCAGATTAGAATGACATATTTGACTATTTGATCAAGTTAAATTCTTGTAAGACAAAAAATATTCCACTGATAATTTTGGCTTTTTGAGAAGTTTAGTGCATTCAAACACTTGTTTTACTCAAGCACAAGCAACTAATAGGGATAATTTTGAGTTTTTTTTTTTGAAAAATCAATAATAGTTAGTAAACATTTTTAAATTTGATAACATTTTGTTATTATTTTGAAACGGGATAATGATACACAACTTGTCTCAAAATGATTAATAAACATCTTAATTGTTTGTATTTCACATTTTTTTAGCTTTTAATAATATTTTTCCTAATAATTATATATATTTATAAATTATTAGAGTATAATGCTTTAGCTAAGTCAAAAAATATAAATAATAACCTACTTTTATCAATCACAATAGAAAATATATATTTTATGTATAGTTTTATATTTACAACAAAAATTATAAATAAATAATTATTTTTATACGTATGAAACACAATAAAAATTTAAATATACTTGCAAAATAATTATATGTAAGAGTAGATGTTAAAAGTTTAGTGACAGACTCGACATTTACACCCCGCCTTTGCGCACTGAGTCGCTGACTGTTCACAGTTTTACTTCTTCAAGCAAGTAGAAGCACCGAAATTTGAGGAAAAAGGAAGAATAATGGCTGAATCGCTGAGGCTTGTAGAATTTACTGAAACTCCATCAGTTGAAGAATTTGAATCTCAAATTGGAACCAGAAATCTGCCCGCTGTATGTTTCAGAAGTTCCATTCCTCGATAATTCCATTCATTTCTCCTACTTCTCTCACTATCTATGCAATATAACCCTTGTTTGATTTTGCTTTTGTGTTTTTATGCATGAAATAGGTGTTCAGAGGATGCGTTAAGGATTGGAAGGCTTTTAGCTGTTGGAATCCTTCTAATGGTGGTCTTGATTATTTGCAGGTTCTTCTTTCTTTCGAAAGTTTCCTGTTATCATTTGCATTTTGTTTTTTTCCGGTTGCAAATTACTCCCTCCGTCCCAAATTAATTGACACTTTGACCGTAAATTACTCACAAATCACAATGAGTTACAATATCAAATTACCGTCATTAGAAAGATACTTTACTAAGCATTACGATTGAGGTAATTTCATTTTGTAACTCATTATAATTTGTGAATAATTAACAGTCAAAATTTAGTCAAAATGTCAATTAATTTGGGACGGAGGGAGTATTGTTGAAATCATTAACTTTGGCATCCGAATCAGAAGAAAAGCAATTTGACAAATGACAATCTCGTGAATGTCTCAAGCTGAGAAGACTCTGTAGGACTGTGGGAGTAACATGAGATACAGGGGGCTGAAATTTTTGACGTGAGTTTAATTTTTCTTTTTTGCATTTTATTCAGTGCATGAACAAGTATATACTTTACACATAGGGTGTGGGTGTGTTTGGTGCGAGTGAAAAATCATTTTTCAGGAAAATCCATTTTCCTTGTAAATGGTTTCCCAAGAAAATAAGTTTTCAAGTGATATTTTCATTTGTTCAATATATATATAATACAAATATCTCTTGGGCTGAACGAGAGAGAAAAAGGACGAGAGAGAAAGATGAGTTTGATGAGAGAGAAAGTGCTGGATGAGAAATGAACTGCTTCCAGTAGAGATAAGAGTGAATGTGAGAACTTGGATCGTAAGGAGTAACATGGACCAGGAGGAAATTTGATTTTCTTAAGGTTGAACCTAAGAAAATAGTTTACAAAGGGAGGGGGAAAATGATTTTCACTGAAAATTTTTCTCCATTTTTTGGTCACCAAACATCTGAAAATGGGAAAATGATTTTCCTCCCCACCAAACATACCCATAGTTTTTTTTCTTTTCTTTTTTTTTTTTGGGATGAAACTGTGTCATGAAGGTATTGCAGCGGGATGAACTCCAAAGATGATAGGATGAAGGGTCGCTAAAGCACTTTTATTCAAGATTTAATTTTTAATTTGTGGATGATTAAGAAGGTTAGTTTGATTAAAGTCACCTAGTATGAGTAATTAGTCATTCCTATAATTATTATTGAAATCATCCCTTGCATGCCATCTCCATTAGAAAGCTGGAGAAATGCAGTGCTTTTGTGCTCTTATCAATTACACTAGGGGTGTGTTTGGTGTAAAGGAAAACTGTTTTCCAGGAAAATGATCTTCCTTGTAAAATGATTTTCATAGTAAATGAATTTTCATTTGATATTCTCCCGTGTTTGGTACACAGGAAAATCATTTTCCTGGAAAATGATTTTCACCTATTTGATAGTAAGGAGATGAAGATTAAAATGCGTGTGTGAGAGAGTAATGGAGAGGGATAGAGAGAAAGAAAAGATCGAGATCGAGATCGAGAGAGAGAGAGAGAGATTAAAACGGGTGCTGGAGAGAGAGTGGTGAAAGAGATAAACGAGAGAGAGAGAAGATATTAAAATGGGTGTATGAGAGAGAGAGAGAGAGAAATATTCAAATCAGTGCGTGAGAGGGAATGGTGAAGAGAGAGAAAGAAGGGAGAGAGAGGTAGTGTATGAGAGGGAGTGGTGTACAGAGAGAAAGACGAGAGAGAGAAATATTAAAACGGGTGTTGGAAAGAGAGTGGCGAAAGAGAGAAAAACGAGAGAGAGAGGGAGAGAGAGAAATATTCAAATCAGTGCGTGAGAGAGAATGGTGGAGAGAGAGAAAGAAGGGAGAGTGAATGAAAGGAGAGAGATCGAGAGAGTAGGGGAGAGAGAGGGAGAAAATGGTTTTCATTAGGTCGGAGTCAAGAAAATAATTTACAAAGGGTTGGGGGAAAATCATTTTCTTGGAAAATGGTTTTCTCCATTTTCCAGTCACCAAACACCGGAAAACGGGGCCAAACACACTCTAGGTGAAATTTTCTGATTTGCTTGTGCCTGATTAGAGGACAGTAAAGTTAAGAGTAAATGCAACAATACGCAGTGCTTTCTGCAATCATCCTTCTTAACTAAGTTATATTGAGGTTTTATGATATGCTTGACCCAACGACTGCTAATTCTGATCATAGGACAATAAAACTAGGCCATTTATAATTCAAGTAAGCTGAATGTGATATCCTGGTAATTATGCTTTCTGACCCACTAATTTATATTAGGAGAGGGTAGGGTCAGCTGTTGTGGAGGTTATGCTGTCAAATTGCGCACCAATCTTCTATGGAGATGTCAGAAGCCACGAGAGGGTATGTTATCGTGATTCCTTCTGGCATGTTCTTATAGTGATCACCGATGAAGTGGCAAATTCAGACAACTGATTTAATTCATGGTGATATGTAGTCATGACCTTTGTTGTGCTGCAGGCACCAGTGCCATTTGCTTCATTCATTGAATTTTGTAAGAGGACTCTTCTGAGCAAAGATGAGAGCAGTAATGTTTGCAGTGAGTTAGAAAAAAGTGAGAGTGCAATACCAGATTCTGATTCCTGCGGTTCGTTCCTTGAGGCTGGTGAACACATGTACTTGGCACAGGTTGCTACTTAAAGTTTTGGACCGTGGGTGCCTTCTTTCTTTGATTGTTCTTTGATTGAGCACCTTTGTCTTACTTCTTTTTCTAGAGGCTATCATAGTGGCATATGAAGTTTGTTACATGGTATTCTCTTACTGTTATGCTGCAGCAGTTATACTTCACCTAGGCTGTAAACCTTTCGACTCTTGATGGCTTGTTTTTGTAGTGTATGTAAAATTGTTATGGTTTCAGGCTCCAGTTTTAAATAAGGAGAATGGAGAAAAAGTCCAACTAGAAATCTTACGGGAGGACATTGAATTGGTATGTGCTTTTCATTCAAATCTATTGTTTATTTGTTCACCTTTTGATAGGTAGCTTAAAGTTTGTTGCTTTTTGTGATGACATTTTCCTTCGTGTTTGTCGCTATATGCAGCCTTCTATCTTGGAGTCCAAAAAATTGACTTCTATAAATTTGTGGATGAATAATGCTCAATGTAGATCAAACAACCACTATGATCCACACCATAACCTTCTATGTGTAGTTGCTGGACGTAAACAAGGTATATTTTTGTCTGTGTTCTTCTCTGGCTTCCATGCATATATGTTGTGGCCTATGCCTGCTAGGTTACAGATGACCATTTCGCGTTGCAACTATGAGAGTTTTCCCTTAATTTCCTTTAGTTTCCTTTTCTTCCAAGTTCAACCAACTGAAACATTATCGAGAAAAAGAGTTAGAGAATCACTCCTTCCAGATGATTTTCTGAAGGGATCTGCGCTATTTGTGTTTGATTTATTTGAAAGCCATTACTTGTCCTCTATGAGTAGATAATTGGTAAAATTGTCTAAGAATTGACCTAGCCACTAGGGAACAGATGTTGTTATGGGAGATATGCCATATGAAGATTTAGCGCAAAACAATGTGTTAGTTGTCCATGGTTTCTCCAATTCTTTTTTTTTTTTTTTTGGAAGTTAATCCCATGACTATCTGGTGGTACTTATTGAAGGAGTGAAATTGGTAATTGTTTGGGGGCAAGACTTTGCCTCTCAAGAGCTCTCTGATAGTATGTTTGGGCGATGGCCACATTCTTCCCTCTGACCGGGGCTACTTTGAAACTTGTGTGTAAGGGCCTAGATTGAGGTCTTACACTCATACTGGTTGTTGTTTTGTACTTCTATTTTGCCCACTCCTTTTGTTTATAGGGCTTTCCCTTATGTGTACTGGAGGTTGGAACAAGAACAAGGAGTTGTTCCCATGTGATTCTTGATGGTAGATGGGGATAAGTAGGCTGCAGGGTTTCCAACTTGCATTATTTTTTTGTTTTTCATTTTGTTTCCTTACTGTGAACTTTGTTCTTTGGAATAATATTGTAAATGCGTCTTTATATTTCCATTGAGTTGTGATTCTTCATGATTTTGTTTGTATGTATCACTTAGGGTTTTATTGACAAGAAATGTTAATAACTTTTCACCCCAACTATAAGAATATATCAGTTATAGAATGTCTTTAAGTAATAAGTTCTGTTACCGTGGAAACCCTCATAATGTTAGCTTTGTTACATTACTTCTTTCAATCATGATATTTGGTTAATATTATATTTAAATTATGTCTTTCTATTGCTTTTCTTCTCGGCAGTTGTTTTATGGCCACCTTCCGCTGGTCCTCTATTATATCCGATGCCAGTGTATGGAGAGGCTTCTAATCATAGGTATGTTGCCTCACAATGTAGATATTGGGAAATCAAAGTTCTTTTCCACTGGGTCGCAGAAAGGATTTTTTTTATTTTTTTATTTTTTTATCAAATCAAAGTAGCTATCTCATACTGTTTTTTGTTATATTCCTCTTTCTTTCTTTCGTTCTTCCTTTCTTTCTTCTACACAGTTCTGTTGCTCTAGATTCTCCCAATCTTTCAATCCATCCAAGATTTCAACATGCTTTTGACCACTCCCAGAAGGTTGTTCTTCAAGCAGGGGATGCCCTTTTTATCCCTGAGGGCTGGTAAGTAATGAATCTTGTTAGTATTTGCTTTTCAGAGTGAAGAAACAAGATTCTGTGGCAAACCATGTCCAGTTTCTGGTGTCACTTGTTTTCTTACACTTCTTACTTAGATGCCAGCATGTTAGTTTTCCTATCAAGGGTTTAATAGAAACAATCTCTGCAGTCACAGGCCTAGGTGGGATCTGCTCAAAGCGTATTAATGACATTTTTACTCCCACCTTTTTTTTTTTTTTTTTTTTTGCCAAACAAGGTCTGCAAACAGAGCTAGACTGGGTCTGCTGTCACATTGTCACATGTTTTCTTCTTCTGCTAACTTAGGTGGAGCAGTTGGGATTTGGGGTGAATTTAATATCATTTTTCAAGCCAATGAATTGCAAAAGGTTCAAGACAAACTTTACCATCGTGGGTTACTCATAAAACTGTCAATTTCATTCTAGAACTGTTTAGCAGGTTAATAACTATTCAAGTTAATTTCAATCTGCGCAAACGGGAGGAATTATGCATTTAATGCCGGCCTTGAGGTGAAAAATGGTTATTGTTTGCAGTTGTCTTTGGGGGCTGGTCTTATAATTTGATATTTCTTGAGGAAAACTCGTGCTGAGCGCGTAATTTGTTTAACAACCCATATGTTGACTATAGTTATGTTCTTATTAGATTTCTTTCTTTTGTTGGGGATTCAGGTACCATCAGGTTGATAGTGATGAGTTGACTATAGCCCTTAACTTTTGGTGGCAATCCAGTGTGATGTCTAGTTTGTCAGAACACATGGATGCATACTACTTACGTAGGATATTGAGAAGGTACCGTGGCTTTCCTCTCATGGCTGGAGCATGTAATGTACAGACCTAGGCCTTATACACCAAATAAATGATAAGTAAACAATTAATATATGCATAGGTGAAAGGCCATAACATCTGCTCTGGTTTTGTTTCATGTTGTGTTTCTGGATGGAATGGGCACTATGGAACAAAGATTAATTGACAAGGAGATGGTATGTAGCTTTTTGTTTAACCTTGTGCTGTATTTATACTTATTTGTTGAAGTGATTGCATTTGTGATGGTTGCACTATTGTTAAAGCGGTGGACGTCTGTGTACCTGTCTATTTGATTGTTGGTCTATTGGTGTTTGTATTTTACTGAAGTAAGCTACTGTGGTTTCATTGTGGTTTTTCTCCAAGACTCAAGGATATCCTGTTTTGGGACATTACAAATTGTTCGTCATTAAATTCCAGATTTCTGATTCCCCTCTCAGCAACAATAATTACAATTATGTATATGTTTCCAGATTAATAAACTCGACCGTATGTCTCCTTTTAATCCTAATTTAATAGATCCACATGCTATATTTTTAACCTAATTTGAAGGTTTCAGCCACCGTGACCATTATGAGAGTCTTTTTGCTGCTGCGAATGCTTTAGGGTAGAATGAAGAATTTGGCGACAATACCTCTCATCTTTTTGAAATCATGTGAACAGAGATGATTTGGGCTAACATAGTAGTAAACATAATAGGGTCAAATATCTAAATAAAAAAGTATCAAAAATAACACTGGAGGAATTCCCACAGCCAGCTTCATAATGGAATAGTAGGTCTCGTAGAGTCCTTGCCCTATTGACAATTTTCTTACATATTGAGGTCAATTCAATATGTCTTACTCATAAATGCTCTTGTTTCTTCTTTCATTTTGAATAGGGCAGAATGAGATGTTGCCAAAAACTGCTGTTACAGTTCCCCTTATATTGAGGGACTGCTCAGACAAGCAATCTGAACATGGAAAGCCAGGTGGTCTTTTGCTACACATATTGAGTACAATTTTGAGCATTGAATGGCCTACTGTGTTTTATGCTATTGAGATATATCATTCCTTCGCCAATGCAGTTTATGTATAAAGTATATTAGGAAATCAGAATTATTGTCTATATATATTATTATTTATAGATATAGTTAAGTGGATGTAACTCTAACTGATTCTGCTGTTTTGAGCATCAGAGGATGAAAAGAAGTCGAATCTGGATATCAAACTTCAGGATCTTGGCCCCGAAGCACTTCAAACACTTCATCAACTAGTGTCATTGGTTCATTCTAGAGTTGGTAGTACCAATCAACAAGATCAGTCCACTTCAATGAGTGATTCAGGGTTTATTTCAGAAGAGGACTGCAAACGAGTAACTACGTGCTGTTCCTTAGAAAATGATTCAGTTGCGAGTATCCTCTGGAGTCTTGAGCCACTTACTCTACAGGCTGTCTTCATGGCAATGGTGGTGAGTACATAAGCCTTATAGCCTATGGACAGTGCAATGTGCAGAAAGTGTTTACAACTATGTGCTTCTCATATGACACCCATAGAAGTTTGAGGACCGAGTACTTGAGGTCCTGATCCTGGATGGTGGATTTTGCATGATTTTCTTTTCTTTTCATTGGTGGGAATGAGGGATCGGTATGCTTTGTTCACCCTTTCTTCACAGTCCTGTAGGTTAGTAACATGTGGAGTCAGCTGTCAAGAGTCAATTCCTCTTGACTGTTTCGAATCTGAATAGTTGAAAAAGATTATTTTTCAACTTAGATTGTAATGGACTAAAGTAAAATGCCTCATTAAATCTCCTTTGGTCCTTTTCCATGGAGTAGTAGGTAGCCAACGATTTCAAAATCTTGGGTCAATGGGGACTAGTCTCTCTAAATTGCAAAATTTAGGGGTAAGGTTGCTACATCCGACCCCTCCATTCCTCGTTTTGACGGGATTTTGGAGTGGGGGGTTTTGGTTTTGGTCTTTGTTTTGAATCTGCATCTGCAATTTTATAGGAAACAGTGATAATGTAGCTTCTGATCTGAGTTATGTGTGTTTTTCTAAGTTCTATCCCGCCTCCCCCTTTTGCTTTCATTGGATTTTAATTATTACATTTCTTGAGTTCTTTGTACCTTGTCGTCCTTGTCTTGTTCATGTTTCAGTCGACGTTTCTTATAGGACTTCTTGTTGATGATTATGTTAACAAAGTTCCTTTCTGTTTGTGTACTTATTTGTTTACATTTTCTTTTCAGCTTAATTTTCCTAGAACTTTAGAGGCTCTTATATTGCACATGCTTTCACCAGTGGGAGCGGAAGTTCTTACACGGAAATTTGATGAATTGGATCAACTGATGACCGATGAAGATAGGTAAGCTGCTGGTTGTAAACTGACTGGTCATGGTTCCCATCAAAATGCTTGTTGGCGTCTTTCATAATTCCAGGCATCTTATATATGTTTCAGGAGCACGTTCTATCAGCGTTTCTACAGTGTCTTTGATGATCATTCTTCTGCAATGGATGTAATCTTGGATGGTAAAGAGTCATTTGCCAACCAGGTGAGAACTATCATTCTTCAATTTTTGTGTGATATTCTAGATTGTAAAATTGGCATCTAGATGCTAAGAGGATTTCACTGAAGCCGAGTTAATTTTTCACTTTGTAGGAGATTTCTGTAGTACATTAAGGTAGTACATTATCTAATACTTTTGGTAAACATTAAGGTGACAGTTGTTTTACAATCAGCAATTTCCTATTGCTTCCTTGAGATTGCCATAATTTAGGTTTTTATTCAATGTGGGTTGTGCAGATAGCTTCTTTCTATTCAATTGTATCGTCGTACTTCCATTCATTTTCTTCTTGAGTATTTGTTTGCAAAGGCAAATACTGAAGAGGAAGCCAAAGGTATTTGCCTTTGCAAACATGCTTCTCTTATTATGATGGCATCCTTGGTAAAGTTTTTCTGCTTAGCTGCCCAGATTGTACACTTCTCAAGCCTATAATGAATTATTCTTTTAATGTGTCACACAAATATATTCAAGGTTTCATTACTCTATTTCAGGCGTTCAGAAACGTTTTGCAACTCTACATGGGAGTCACTGCCGAGGATTCCAAATTGCAGACGCAGAAGAGCCGCTGACTCATTCTTCAGAAAAAGAGTTAGTTTTGTGATAGCCGTTCGAGCTCAACCATAGACAGAATCTTCTTGTTCACCGAGAAACATATTACTTAGTGGCTTGTGAGTCATTCTTTACAATACAGAAATACACATGATTCTTGAAGTAGGACCCTAGAGAATCCTTATATTCATAATTGCTTCCAGATTTCGCTGTGTAAATCAAATCAGTTTTCCTCAATATATTTACATTGACTTTAACAGATTATTTTCCTTCAAGCTTTGCTTACCATATGATTGTGGTCCTATGTCTGTATGATACAATGGATACGTTTTACCCCGCAATAGCATCAAATGGGTGTTGAATACTCGCATCTGCATCGTTACAGGAAACTGTGAAAATGTAAATTCTGCTATGGGTTATCGGTACGTGTCAAACAGCTGTTTTCAGACATTTGTAGGATTACAAAAACATGTGCTTTGATGTGGCGCAGATGGGGAGAATCAAATCGGACCCAGAAAAACATATTGTTTCAAGGATCGACACGGCTGTCAAGTCCAAGTATTGAACTGTTTTTGTGTCTGGAATAAAACTAGGGATAACATTATTGTTCCAAATGGTCTTAGGTAGGCATCAGTTGTCCACAAGATAAGGTCAGGCAGGACATTATGTTGCTGCTGAAGTGAAAATATGCTTCTGGTTCTCAAAGATGGGCGTTAAGTGTAACCGAATGTGGGTGGGGGGGGGGGGGGGGAGTGGAGGATGAACAATAATTCTTATGTAAGACCATTTCATCGTAGATTCATTGTAAGACGCATAACATTGTATTGACTATTGACCATTTATAAATACAGGGGTACGTGACTAATAATTTATTTAGATTGACTCTAATAAAAATTACCCTTTAATAAATTATTAATCATATCTATATTAAAAAACATTCTAATAACTTTTACTAGTCACAGTAAAATATTAAAAAAGTCATCTAGTAAAGAATCTGTTTCACAATAAGTCTACGTGAGACGGTCTTGTACTAGAATTTGTGAATGAATAAAAAGCTAGGAAAAGAAGGGTTTGGTAATTATTAGGGGGAGAAGGTCTCATACTAAAATTTGGGGATGAATGAAAAGCTTGGAAAAGAAGGGGTTTGGTAATTATTAGGGTTTGAAGTAAGAAGAGGAAAAAGGAGGCAAAAAGGACAGTTTGTGTGTAGGAGATAGAGATTCCCTGCTGAAAGATGACATACACTAAGCCCTCACTAGGAAGGAACACAACCACGAGACACAGAGAGAGATAGATTTGTCTTACTTGGAGAGTAACAAAAAGGGGGTAAAAAAGTAAAAACCTTTATTTATTTTTTTGAATAAATAAAAACAAGAAGGAATTAGAATGGGCAAAATGGCATGTATTCTGGGTTGAACTTACAAAGTCAGAAGTATTGTTTGTAAAAGCTGTGGATGATTTATGATAGATGTCTTTTAACATTGCTTTCTCTAATCCCTAGCTAATGTAGGTAGGCTACCTCTATCTCCTCAACCCAACTTTTCACGCTTAAATTTTACTTTTAACATTAATAATAATACTGTAGTAGTTGTTGACAATTTTTGGCATGTATATCACTCTCTTTTGTCCCTCTTTTTCCTTGGGTTCACTCTCATATCATTGTCTGCCCTTGTTTTTCCCTCCACCCCAAATGCTAGCTAGCATTGGAGTTTGGCCTATAAGCAAGTATGGTAGATGACTAGATGTAGCATCTCTTCCCCTTGAATTATAGGGGAGTTGTTGCATTGCTTTGTAGAAATGAATAGCTATGTATTCAATGTAGAGCTGGCAAAGATCCGGGTAATTCTCGGTTGGGACAAATCAGACATCGTACGAAAATTTGATGTTTGTGATCGAATGTTTTCGCATATTTTTCGAGTCGGATGAATCAAACAAGTAGATATTCAGGTTGAAATCGGGTTCAGACAATGGAAATTTTAAAAAAAGAATTGTGTGAATTTTCAGTCATATCGCTCAATGTCAAAATTCGTACGGAAATTCTAGTCGAACAAATCCAAATTATCGGGTAAGATAGATTTTTGCTGACCCTAATTCAATGATTAAATAATAGGGTTTATTAATATAAAGTACTATTTGTGTACAATGGGAAGACCCAATAACCATATCGAGATTTTGAGTTCCCATCGAGGTAGACATTGTGAATATAACATAACAAAATTCAGTGTGAGCTTTAGTTTGATAAGGTTTCAAAGATTCTGACATACATTAAATATTACTATTTGTAAACCAAATGATTGGTTCCAATAAACTCCTCATAGAAAAATCCTAAAGAGAAAACGACAGATATATTCGACACTAGTACAACCATTGTTGTTTTAGATACAACGCAATCGAAGTACATAATACATAGCAAAATAACATCCATAGTTACATGCTGTGTAATTTTATATCGCAAAAATAAATTTTGTTAGCTAAAATAAATACTGCTTTTAAAACTCGGTAAATAAGGTACATTAAATACTTAATATATCTTTTAATCAAGACATCTCCTTTTAAGTTATATGTGAGAATAAAAGAAAAGGTCAATAAATGGCTATGTATCCAACGATCGATAGAGTCTAAACTCTAAAGAATGACTAGGATTAACTATCCAATCTACTATTGAATTTGCTTCTTGGCAGATATGATGAATGGTAGAATCTTCCAACTGCGTGTTTGAGTTTTTGATATCTTCTGCCAATGATTTCAGTTTGAATTCTTGAGAAATCTTCACAGATAACTTGCTGAAGACCAAATGAAGAGCGAAGACTTCTGTCAACGAAATGGAATATGAATGAACCAGCAAAAAGCCTGCTTTCCGAAGTCGGCCAAGATGATCACGAACGACAAATCCTGTAGCCAAATCTTGATGGTTTAGGGATTCATCAAAGTTCAACTTCCCTCATCCATCGTGAAGCTGTTTCCACCTTACATGGAAAATATTAGGACGACGTGACCTATGTGAACGAGGTCGAAGATGTTGACTATGGTGTTGATCTTAGTAAGAAAATCTTCTTCTGGCTCGTCATCACTAAAGTGAAGCTTCTCTTGACTTGAATAATGAACCCTCGTGATATTGAAGACATAGTCGTTGAAGACGTAACCATTATGTTCCTCCTGTTAGAGTATAAAACCATTCCTAAAACTTCAACCATTAACTTAAGCTTTTGGTTGAGATGGTTTCACACCTCCACATGCTCCAAATTAGGTAGGAGGGAGAGAATTTTGAGAGTTTGTAAAACAATACTATCCTTACTATCTATTGGCCACTTTGTAATTTATCCAACTAACCATCCCATATTTTTGAAAAGAACAAACCATCAAACCTTTTAGAATACATGGTTGAGGATGGTATAATCTTAAAAATGTTTGTGGGTTTCTTTGTATGCACAAAAATTGAGAAATACTGTAGTAGCAAAGTAACAAAGGAGAAGAAAAAAGGTAAAAGAAAAAAAGATGGATTCAAATTTGAAAAAGGCCCCTTCACCATCATCATGATGATGATGATCATGTATCTTTAGAGTCATGGTTGACATTTTGTGTTTGGTCTTGGATGATGTTATTGTGTTATCCCTTGAATTTCGCTTTTATATGTCTAGTCTCTGCCCTTTATGTGTCGGACCACCAAAACCATGCATATATGTAGGCAACTACCATTATTTCCTATTTCTACTCCCCCACACAGTGCCCACCTCAGACCTGGGAATGGTATAATTGGTGTAATTGTGTAAGTGGCCTAACCTCAAAAAATTGAAATGAAACTTAAAATTTAGGTGCTGTTCTTTCATATGGTTGGTATGGTGCGGAAATGATACGCTACGGAGAAATTGTAGAAAGTGCAGTGCGATGTCGAATGGTATGGTAAAATTTGTTTGATATTATAGGTGATGGGAGAAAATATGAAAAGTACAGGAGAAAAGTGAGGAGATAGAAAAGTCGGGAGTTATATTGGTAATGATTGTGCTAAAGTGTAAAAGAATTATTGAATAATATGGTGAGTTGTGGTACCGCACCGGGCCTTAACCCCACTTGAACCCTGCTCAAACAATCCAACTTTCAAATCTACTATGAATCACTTACAAATTACATTGTTTTTATTTTTATTTTTTAAGGCTTTAAATACCCTACTTTGACTGTCATTTTTTGTTAGCTTATTTTTATAAAATATACAAACTTATTTAATAAATGTGTTTTTATTATGAATATATTGATAATAGTTTTATATGATTGATCATTATATATATTGAAAAATTAATTAATAATAAAATTTTCAAAAGTAACTATATATAATTATCGCAGTAAATAAATTGGAACAAAGGAAGCAACAAACTATTTCATTATTTGAGATGTTAAATACTTGATCAACACTATTTGTAGTGTTATCATTAATCAATAGTAGTATAGGTCGTTTTGTTGATTATTGTAGATGCTTAGACCCCGTTCTTTTGTGCGTTGCGTTGCGTTTGCGTTGGGATGAAAATAGTTAAAAAGTAATGGTAATTTGCATTATGTTGCGGTAGGGTTGCGATAAGTTGCGTTGCGTTTGGGTGCGTTAACGCATAAAAGAACGGGGCCTTAATCTTGAATTTTCGAGATAGTAATTTCTCCAAGCTCACGGACTTTGAATTTTTTTTTAATTATCAGAGTCAAAATAGGCTTTAAGTTTGCATCAAAAGATGCAAAAACTATAAAATAATAACATGACTGCAAATATAATTGATCGGCTAAACAATACAAAAAACAATACCACGAAGCAGCAGACAATGCAAAATGGAAGCTACAAGAAAGCAAAAAAAAAAAAATGCATTCGTCGTGACATCAAATGCTAAACAAACTCACAAGATTGCAACACACTCAAGACTGGCCCTTCTTAAAATATCTTATAACAATCTCCTTTTTATTATTCGTCTTTAGAAACCCGAAATCAATACTAGTTTCCACAACTTTGCGAACTATGATATCATTGATAGAATGATTGCTTTCACCAGATTCGACTGAACTAGCCATAATACTCCTCCTACCTTCTCGACTGGTTCTACTCCTTACAACTTGTTTTTTTTATTCTTCTTGTTAAGATCCAAGTTCTTTGAAGAAGTAGCTCTACAAACCGCTTGGCTAACAAAACATCACTTAGAATTAGTAGGCAAGTCAGGTTACAATCAACAAAGTGGGAACCATCCACAACATTAGGAGTGCGGTTACTACTAGAACTTGCCATCGTCTCACTAACCTCGTCACATCCATGTGAATCTCCCTGATAAGACAATTTCTGTAAGACCTTTCCTGTGTAGACAATTTCTGTAATTGTTTTTGCTAGTTTCGATCCCAATTAACCACCATAGCTTCAAGAGAGTCCTCAACCACTTCAACATCATCCAAAATCTTATCAGGGTCATTAGTAGATACTGAATTCACAATATCAACAACAATCTCTATTGAGCCATCTACCACACCATTTGTATCTATGGGAGAAATAGACTACATGTTCTACTTATTCTTAGGAATCCACCTCCACATCTTTTGATCCTTGCATTTACAAACTCTAGTCTTATTGATTAACACTCTTTTGTCCAATTTAGCCGATGACACGTTTAGCTTCTGGCTACCCACACTCTATTATCTAGCTTCATGATTTACGTCAAATTTAAGTGTTGGTTTTCTTGGCAGGCCCTACTTTATGAAAATGTTGTCTGAAGTTTATATTTAAATTTTTTCAACGAAAATAAAATAAAATAATTTAGTTGGTTGAGATAGAAAATATATGCTTATTGCATCTGAAGTATAATCTGATTATTGATTAGTAGAAATAAAATGACATGAAAATTAAAGTAATGAGCTCAAACTTATAATTGAATTTTTAACTACATTTATTTTGAAATTCATTACTATTTACTTATAATTAAGTTTGAGGTATTTACTAGTTATGAATTCACAAATTGATCATATAAAACCCAATTGAATTGTTTATCAATTCAACCCTCTCTTTGATGCAAACCTGACATTGCCAATAGGCCCTTGTCAGTGAGGGCTCCATTTTTCATCTCTTCCTTTCAAAGTTCAATTCAATTCCTAAATGAAATATTCGATCCTTTCTCATCAGGGATGTAGGAGTGTTGTCAGTAGAAGGCATTGACAATTGATGTGTGATTGCCTTTTATATTTGATTAAATGCATCAATAGGAAGTTTAGGTTATTGTACTTCATTTCCACAATGATCCTATCCTATATATTAGACTATAAAAATCATTTCTAGGGTAATAACTATCAGTTTAAGCTTTTTGAAATAACCCTAGAGGAGGGGGGTGATTAGGGTTATGAAAAATTTCTGCACTTTAATCAACACAACCAAGTTAAATAGCACTTTTAAATACTGAAAATAACTTCTTTATTATTGAATGAAAGGTGCTTAAGGGAGGAGGTTACAACTCGGCTGGTAAGAGGACTGTGAGGTCCTCGAGCGGCTCTACGGAGAAGATCGGCGGTGTCTTCTGATCTTGAGGCTTCACAGAAGAGGCGGTTTCACACAGTGACTTCTATTCACAGAAGATCACTAAGCTCAAACAATCTTACGACCTTATGAGGTCCTCACCAGCTAGACTTCTGGTTACAAAAACTCACCATAACTCAAATGTGGTTACACTCAGAATTTACACAATTCCTACACTCAGAGCTTTCTTTCACAAAACTCCTACAACTGATTTACTTTCTTGGAAATCGATAGCTTAACTACAAAGAAGAGACAACAATATATAGGGTCTGGAGGCAAACGACTACTTTCCTTTCTTCAGAATATTTTCCATATTAAAACGGATCTACAATATTGCCACACAATATAATTTTCTTAGCTCCATATTTCTTTCCTTCTTGTTTGGTCTCTAAAATAAGGAAGGTCAAATCATTAGAGTATGCTATCACAGAAATATGGATAAGAGATGAGATTAAGATATGATTGATACTTCCCTAAATTATCTTTCAAACAAAATCATGCTGAGGTGGCTGCCGTCTGGTGATGGCGTTGAGGTCCTCACGTACATTCTGAGCGTGGAGGTCCTCAAGGGTAGTCTGAGCCTCTTCACTTTTGATTGAGATGATTTGCCATGAGTAAAATGGCGCTGCGGTGTCACGCTTGGCGAAAGGCGTTCGTGCGTGCGTGTGTGTGTGTGTGGGGGGGGGGGGGATGTGTTAGACTATAAAAACCATTTATGTGGCAACAATCATCAACTTAAACTTTTGGTTGAGATGTTTCCACATGGCATCATAGCCAAAGGACATTCCCCTGAGGGGTTGTGTTAAAGTATAAAACTATTACTAGGGCTTCAACC
This sequence comes from Portulaca oleracea, assembly GCA_029582165.1. Lineage (NCBI taxonomy): Eukaryota > Viridiplantae > Streptophyta > Magnoliopsida > Caryophyllales > Portulacaceae > Portulaca > Portulaca oleracea. Next base: position 12,955,296 of record CM055869.1, on the reverse strand, counting down.
ATCAGCTTAAGCTTCTGAGTTTTGATTAAGATATATGATTTCAAATGATATTAGAGCCAACCTGATGAGCAAGAGATCTCATATTCGAATCTCATGTTTAGACTTTAGAATGTCCATATATTCATATAAAATGTTGCTATCATACCAAAGTCCTATTTTCTTTTTGTTTATTTATTCTATTTTTATTTTTAATTTATTTTGAGCAATTCCAATTTTAAACATGCACTTTTATTAGCTGCTTGCTTTTTTGACTCTTTTTTCGTTCCTTTAATTTATAGTGGACGATTATAGCTTGTTAAAGCAATATGGACCATTAATACACTCTAAAAAATTACTTTGGATTGATGAGAGAAGGCTAGGTTTATGGAAGATCACATAGTATATGTATGCATTGAATTTTTTTTACGCATGAGCTATACATATTGGGGCTAAAGTATGTGGTACATCCTTAAAGGTGGTCTAGCTAATTAATCACTTTCCTTTAACTTACCCTTTTATATTTTTGATATTTAGTTTGACATTTTTAACACCCTAAAAAAGGGAGAGTGAATACATCAATTCTTGTTTGTTTTAGCATCATATTTTATCTCGAGTGAGATAATTTGATGTTGATTTATTCTTTAGACAATAATGTCACATCAACTTATCTTGGTTTGCTTAATTATTGTTTACTTTACGTATGTTAACCTTCTTAAAATACCATATTTACTATTGCAAGATAACAAATAGTTCAACCAGAAAATAAATAAAATTATTGTGTTTATTTTTGTGAAATAACAAATTTAATTAACCAAAATATGATAAAAAAGAATTAATTAAGCTGATAGATTTGAAGGGCATGTAGGATGCCCAAGGATGGACTATTTTGTTAAAGATGTCAATCATGCATATGGATGAAATCTTGATACAAATCTACGACCCTATCTAGTATGTGTTTGTGGTAGCAAATACCTAACAAACATGTGAACCAATTTGCATTATTTTTGGATATATTTGTGGTCCTAACTAATAGCGACCTAGATAATATGAAATAAATCACAACTAATTAAATTATCTCAAAATTTATTCTGAATAACATCATCGCATAAGAATTTATTATAATATCCACATTTAAATTTACGATTATATTTTTGTCTTGGTAAGACTGATTATATATAATCTTTTTCAACTTTTAAAACTAGGATTATATTTTCGGGAATATCATGCATTTGCACTCTTAGTGTATAATGTTATGAGTATATGTGTATAAATTTATGAGCATAATTATAAGATTAACAAATGTACACATGCATGCTGATGAAATGAAATTGTAAACTGATAAACGTTTAAATGTATGGTCGTGTACAAATTATGAACTCAGATGACAAATATATATATATGATCAAAGAACGAAAATTGTAAATCGATAACATGTGTGATCATAAAATTATATACATATACTTATAAATTTATTTTAAGTGTACAGAAATATATATAATCCAATTTTCACCCAACCTTGCAAAAAAAAAAAAAAAGAGTCACGTTTAAAGTTGTTATTGTTGCATATTCAATCCCCCTTTGTTTGTTACACCTTTTACCGTGCATTTACTTAATTGAGATGGAGATTGTCACTCAAAAATTTTACAACTGGTTTCTAGAATTTACAGGATATGAATGAGGTAAGATTTGTACAAATTGAAATTAATTAGGGTGATGATAAGTGTCTTGCCCCAAGACACTCCTTAAATGTCTTCACCCTTATAAAATCAATACTTATTATCGTTTTTAACCCCAATTTTTTTGACAGATACTATTAATTATCAATTATAAGAAGCTTGGAATGTGTTGGCTACGCCAACAATTAAAATTGACACCCTAACGAATGAACCCCATTCGTTGGGCATATTTTAGACGCTTTTTTGTAAATTTTTAAAAATATGGATAAAAGTGTGATGTTATACAATTTATATATATTATTATAGTTATAGAAGTCAATCATGTAACTTTTTTCCAATTTAATTCACAAATATATAGGTTTTCTATAATGACAAGACACAAAATATGTGTCTTGCACAAGACTTTTATCATTTCTCATATAATTTTGATGTCATCATCATCAGATTCTCTCCCCTCTCATTTGTAGGTGTACCAACTTGGTAATTCTCGTTATGGACTTCAAGTCACGGTTCTTCTTACTTTTTCTTTTGCTCATGTGAAAAATTATACTTGCACAATTCTTGAATAAAACCATCTCATAGAATATTTGTGGATTTTATGGTGAGATAAATTTGTTTAGGGACAATTTTTGTTTGAAAGGTCTAATATATAACTAGTAGTTCACGTATTAGAATAACTTTTAAATAAGAAGGTGACTAATAATTTATCAATTCATGACACTTACCCATAATTAGTTCAATGAATTAATAGTCAATATTATATGCACCAAAAAAAGTATCCATCCTAAAATAATTAAGTTTAAGGTGCGCAGTTTCCTGCAACACTTTTGATGGTCTCGGTTCGGACGAGATAAACGGAAAACCACACCTAGTGACATACTCATAGAGTCATAGCGGTTGATGAAAATATTTGTCTTAAATCAAGATAGTTTTTTAAATATCTTGAAAATCTCGTGTGCATAATTCATATTTTTCTTGACTTTAAATGATTTTTTTAAAGTAATCGTGCATAACATCCCTTGACTATGTCGAAAATTATAAATGATATCCTATGCATATAAACCGAAACTTATACTCTCTCCATTCTATATTAATTGTCGTCTTTGAAAATCGTACAGTCAAATGTCAAAATTTTTGACTATATATAAATTTCTCAATATATACAATGAGTTGCTATATCAAATTACTACCATTAGATTCGTAACCAAAAATATTATCATAAAAGTATAATATTGCAGTTGTTAATAACATATTACATAAAAAAAATATCAATCAAAGAGCGATATTGAAAATTGTAAAAGTGAAAATTATGACAATTAACATGAAACGGATGGAGTATATACGTATATACAAACATACATAATAAGGTAAAAAAGAAACTGTAGAACTACAAAAAGCTTGTTTTCTTAAAAGTTGGTAGTTAACCTAGGTCCTTTCTTTTCAGTGGAAATTTGGGCTATGAGTAGAAGAGGGTGAGAAAGTGTGTAAAGGGAGATCGGAAATAAAGGAGTTGGAATAAAGGAGTGGAAAAGTGTAGGAAATATTAATTGAGAGGAAGTAAGAAATGTAAATTTATTTCTATCCTCCCAAATACAGGTCCTAAAATCCATATGGTATGATAATATCCCAAGGAAAGATAAAGGGTGACAAGAGGAAGAAATTAAAATTACTGAAATATTTCTCAGTTATTTAGCTACCATCCAATGCACCCATGGTTGAATCACTAATTAATTATCTAAATTGAGATATAGTATAGAAGAACAGAAATTAGGCTGTATTCTTTTATACAGTGTACTGCGGTGTGATATTACAATTCACTATATTACTTAATATTCTTCCACACTTTGATCACTATATTTGACCACATTTATCATTACCAATTTACCATATATATCTCTTCACTTTTCTCTCTCGTCACTTTTCTTCTCTACTTTGCACATTTTCTCTCCTCGCCTACTACATCAATCATACTTTCCACAAATTTTACAATACAATTCTTCACCTTATCACATTTTTCACAATTTCAACACACCACACAATTTTCGCATTTTACGAACCGCACAAAAGAACATGGCCTTAGTTAAAATTGAAATTTGTTGGACTTAATAGCTCTAAACAAAGGGACAATAATAATAATAATAATAATAATAATAATAATAATAATAATAAGGAAGAGGAGGAGGAGGTTTGAGGGTTCCATACTTCCATAGTAGAGTTTAATGCTTGGTGTTGGTGGCTATCATTTTTAACTTTTTTTAGTGCTGTTTAGTACTAAGTTTAAATTTAGTGTTTGTTTTAGCACTTTAAACAAAAAGCTCCCAGCTAATAATAAAATATATAGCAATTTGTTAAAGCTAAGTACTTAATATTAGAATATACTATATACATATATCATCATATGTCTAAACTCGAATGGTTGAAATCATCACAAAAGAACAAATACAATGTCCTTTCAATTCTCTTAATCACTTGCATTAAGGTGATCGACGTCCTACATTTACTCCAAGGCAATTCAAGCTTGGCCAACTGGTAAAGTAGTAATTCTACATACCCTTCTCAGAATTCAGGGTTCAAATTAAAAGATACTACAAATTGGATGAACAAAACCAAAAAAAAAAAAAGGAAAAAGGAAAAAGAAAAAAGAAAAGAAGAAGCCCCTTAAATTTAAACTACCAACTTTGCATGGGGCAAGGGTAAAACAGTAACTTCAAAAATCCACAGGGGGTACCAAGTACCAACCATTCAACATTGTATCTTCAACTCAATCAACCCCACTTGGATTCCAAAGGAGAAGCCTGCGTAGTAACGAAAGTACCAAACCCTTGATCATCAACTTGATGATGATGATGATGATGATGATGATGATGATCAGGCTTCAAGAGTAGTACTGACGATGATGATGATGAGTTGTCACCATCATAGGCCGCTGTCATCCCGTACTGCAACCCACCCGTGAACTTTATCATATCCCCCACCACCTGCACATGATCATGATCATGATCATGATCTCCACCTTCCTCCGATAATCTTCTCCGATGATCTCCACCGTAGTGATCCCCTGCGGCCAGCCCCAGGAAGTCCCTCGTCAGCGCATCATCCTTGTTCTTCTGCTGCTGCCACGCCAGGCTGGCCAACGACGACGACAGCTGCTGGTTCATCGCCGCCGTGGCGGGACCCACCTGATGCCGGAACGGGGCTCCGGCGAATTCGTCCAGCAACGCCGCCGCCTGGTGGTGGTTTTGTTGGGTTTGTATGGTGGTGGTCGTGACTGCCCCCATGGAAGCGGCCTTCTGGAGGAGGGCGGTGGCCGACAGGAAGGGGGCGGCGTCTGCGGCGGTGAACGGCGGCGGCGGCGGCTGTTGGAAGGAGAAGGGAGGTGGCGGAGAGAAGTGGTGGGCGTTGTTGTTCTCGATCTTGATTTGGATGAGGGGGTTGTTGTTAGGGTTTTGGGAGGGTTGGTCCCACGGCGAGGAGAAAGAAGGGAAGAGGTGGGCGTTAGGGTTTTGGGAGGCGGTTGATGCGGCGGCAGACAGGGCGGAGAAGGGCGGCGGAGGTGGCTGAGGTGGGAGGATGGGGTTTGTGAAAGGGTTTGTGGACAGCCTTGCACTTTCTTCAGCTAAAGCATCACAAAATGCTCTATGGGTGATGAAGCTATCTTTCCTGCATAATAATAACCCATTCAATTTTCAGATGAATTAGCAAACTAATTAACACATACAATGTCATGATATTATGTGTTGCACTAAGAAATAAAAATTCATCTTATATTATATTTTAAGAAATTCATGATAATGAGTTTTGGCAAAATATTTGTAAGTGTTTCTTCTTTTCATTAAATTAATATATGGAGTATATACGAGTATTATAATGTTTGGCATGATTTTTTTCATAATTGTGATTAGTTATGTTACAAGGTCAGTAGATGAACAATATATAACATATTTTTCATAGCAAACAATCGTTATTTTGCCGGTGAACAAAACCGAATAAGTTAATAAAGAGTCATCTCTAGCTCTTGGAGCACAAGATGTAGGAACACAATGAAACAAAGTCTAAACAAATTACATCCCACATTAAAATACATTTTGCATATGTATTCCAAAATATTTTGAAATTTTGTAAATGAACTGACAAAATCAAATCTATTTTCTTTTCATTTGTAGTGCTTAATTACATTCTCCCCAGTAAATCTAACCTATTAGCTATCGATGTTTTGTAAACCAAGAACCATGCATGCATACTGATGAAAACTTAACTCATGAGCTTAATCACTTCTTAATTACTCAGTTAATCTACTTACTTGACAATGCATGAAAACTACAGTTTTATTATGAGTAAAAAGAAAAGAAAAGGGGTAGAAAACACATATGAATTAGGTGAAAACGAAAGGCAGAAAAAAAAAAAAGAATCAGATATGTTTGCAGATTTTGATCAGTAAACCATTATGATGAAGAAGCTCAGATCAGAGCTTTCTCGCTCAGAGGGATACTAGTCTAGCTGTGCTGATAAACAAAAAAAAGATCTCGAAAAAATCATAAAGTTGTCTCTCTTTTTTCCCTTCTTTTTTTTTTAAAAAAAAACAATTCTGAATATTTAAAATTAATAATTAGACTTTTCTTCATGCATGGATGAGACACGAGCTTAGCAATGACCCATCATTGTTTTTGGGGACTAGCTCCATTCACTAAATTATAAAGGAATTCCAAAAGTCTGTCTGTAAAAAAACAGTATATATCCACAGATAGTAGAGAGAGGAAACATTCACATACTACTGTACTCCCTCCGTTCTTTTTTATCTGTCATTTATGGTTTTCAGTGCCAATTTTTAATCAATAATTTATAATATAAATGTTTTGTAAAAAAATATAATATTATACTTTTTTAATAGTATTTTTTATTACGAATCTAATGACATCAATTTCGTATAATGAATCATTATACAAAATAAAATATTAACGGTCAAAGTTTTTGGCACAATTTTCAAGGCGACTAATAAAAACAAACAGAGGGAGTAGTATATAGCAGCATCAGCATGCATTGATAAAACTTGAGATTATTTTTTCAATACATTTTCTCTGAATTTATAACAATTTATAAGTGAAAATAAATATAATTATGAGTACATACATTAATTACAAGCTATTATGAGAATTTTGGGACAAAAGAAAAGCTCATTTAATTTGTTCTATATCTAGAAATACGCTAGTACTATGTACACTGTGATATCTGCGAATATCATTTGCATTCTTTGGGAAAACGTCTTTGAAAAAGAAGGAAGAACAACAACAGTTCAGGCATTTACAGTAGTCAGAAGAAATTGAGGTAAAAAAAGAAAAAAAAAATAGAGGCCCAATAAATCAAATGACAGAACATTAAATAAAACAAAAGACAGCCTGTTTTTTGATTGTTCTTTGTAAATGACTCTACTACAAATGTTTTGCTACACATAAACTTTGTGCAGGTACAGATTTTCACAGATTCCCTCTATGAGTATTTGTAAGAATTTGTCTTGATGAATTAAAATGCACTGTATTAAATATATTTAACCTTTCGTTCAACAAAAAATGGTAACCTTATTTTCATGTAATGCTTACTATTCTTGTGCAAGAACAGCCAGAAAACAAAGAAGCCACCAAAACCTAGAAAAGGGTTTATTCTTTTAATTAATTTAAGTTCATATATAGATTTTCCCATTTCCATTCAAACAAAATTGAAAAAACAAGCAAGCAAACAAACAAAATTAGCCACATTATATGCAAAATGATCAACTAGTATGTATAGTAGTAGTAGTAGCTTAATTAATTTTTGTGGGTTCTACCGACATATCACATATATAAGTTTTGTAACGAGATGATGTTACATATCATATATGCAATCTCTAACTAATTAGCAAGCTTAATATCACCAATAGTAACTGATTAAAAATGCATCTTGGGAAGATTATTTGTTTGTTAATAACAATTTAACCGCACCAACCACACTCGCGCAAAGGCGACTATTTCTGAATAGACGACACATATCGGAGTTCTAGTTCATTAATTGAGGGAAGGTTTGAGGGAGGAAATAAAACAAGATATATACAATATATCTTGAATTCTTAATTAATTTTTGGCTTATCCCCAATAGTAATAAGCAATTAAAAAGGCAATTTTGGAGGAGTTTGTCAATGGCATTAATGAATCTTAACACAAAATTAGGAAAGACAATAGGAATTGATTATGATAGGAACTAATGCATGTTTAGTCTCTTTTCAATTCTCTTCAAACTTCTCACCCAAATAATAATCAAAATTAGATGCATGATGATGATGATGATGATGATGATGATGATAAAAGGTGTACCTTGAGAAAAGGGTGCCACAATCACATCTATACTCTCTAGTTCCACAAGTCTTAGAGTGAGCCTTCCAATCAGATTGAACAGCATAGATCTTGGAACACTTCTCACACTTATACTTCTTTTCCCCATGTTTTCTACAAAAGTGCTTCTTGATCCCAGTGAGATCTCCCAGTGCCCTTGATGGGTGATGATGAACACAGCTTGGTTCTGGGCAAACATAAGCCTTCTTCCTCACAACATCCTTGTTGCTTCTCTGCTTAAGCTTCCATGGCAGGTTATGCCCTCTTCTATGCAGCTGCAAATTCTGGTCTCTTTGAAACCCTTTGTTGCAGATCTCACATATGAACCTATTTGTTGCCAATAATGTCTTTGGTGACAGTGCAATCACCTCTGCATCTGGGTCTGCATGCCAATATTTACAGTTTCACCTCATTATTATTACTAGGGCAAACTCAGCATATATATTATTGAAAGGTAGCAGTAATTAATTGTTTGTTTTTTACCTGGGTTTCCTGGAAGGCTTCTCTTTTTCTTGACCTTTTTGGGAGGAGAAGGAGGAGGTTGTTGGGAAGGAGTGATGATAGGAGTAGTGTTTTGTAGTAACAGTGGGTTAAAATTTGGAAGACTAGCTTCTTCAGACAAAGAGGAATTGGACATGGCTGCTTGTTGTTGGAACATTGTCTTTCTTCAACAAACCTCCAAGCAAAGTAAAACAAAATACTCAACACAAAGAAAAAACTAACTTTGTTTTTGAGGGGGGTTTTTTGTTTGATATATGTCTAACTTATATCTAAAAAGTTGTTTAATCTTGACCTACCCACTTCAAGAACAGAAAAAAAACTAAATCCCACCTTAGTTTTCTTTCTCCTTTTTCTTTCTCTCTTGGAATCTGATATATAGAGAAGGGGACAGACTGAAGAAGAACCCAGATATATAAGAGAGAGGAGGAGGAAGAAGAGATGAGCAACGAAAAGCAGGGATTTTTTTGGAATAAAAACAGGGACAGACCTGTAAAATAAACAGTGATTTTTGTACGAAATAAAAAAAGGGGGGAAAATTTGTCAAAATCCCAAAATATTTTTTAAAAAAAGGGAGGAAAACAAAAGAAATTTAGAACCCGTGAAGGGGGGTCGATTTGATGATGGTGATGATGATGATGGGTAATTCTCAAAGTCGCTATCTTTCTCTCTGCAAAACCCAGTTTCAGAATTCCTCTCTTTCTCTCTCTAAAAATCCCCAACCAATGGAAGCAAACTCATCAGCAAGAACATGGGTGTTCTTCCTCACTACCCAGAAGAAAAAACCCTTCTTATATATACCCTTTTTATATGTATATACATGTATATATTTAGAGAGAGAAAACAGAGTGAGTACAAAAACTGGTGCCCAGATGAGTGATGATTACAGTTGTTGCAGAAGGGTTTCTCATATTGGAGGAGGAAAGAGGGGGAAGAGGGGTCAATTTGCTTTTTGCAATTAGGGAATATCCAAAATTGAAAATTCAAAGAAACCCAGGTGAAGAAGAAGAAGAAAAGGCTAAAAAAATCATAGAAAAAGTTAAAAAGAAAAACACTCTGCAAAGTAAGAAAGAGACAGACTGAGAGGGAGAGAGAGAGGCAAGCAAGACGGAGAAGAGCGGTGGATGAAGCCAGAGGAGGAAAACACCACGAAGAATCCTCGAAATATCCCCCCATTTCTTTAAAATCAGTGACTATTTTTTTTTTGTTTTTTTAATTGTTTTTACTTTATTTTATTTTACGGAAATGATAAGAGTCTTAGGCCAAGACATTTTGAAGTGTCTTGTCTGATCATTAAAACTATATTATTATATATAAAGATGAAATTAAATGATATGATTAAATTTTATGTTAAGATATTTTTTTGAGAAATTGTGTTTTAGAGTAAATATTTTTCTGAGAAATTGTGTTAGTTTAGGATAAGTTAAGATTAGTTAGATAGTTAGGTTTAACCTGACAAAAAAACAGTGTTTATATTTATAATATCAAATATAAATTGCATGTATAAAATTACACTTTTATTCATTATTTTTATATTCCAAAAAAAATGCTTAAAATGAGCTTAAGGGAAGGAATTGATTCAATTATAATATCATTTATGTTCATTATTGACACAGTCTAAACATCCCAATTTTCTTATAATTCATAATTAATATTTACTATTAGAAAAATGGTATCAAAAATCATATGAAATACTAATTTGGTAAATGATATGACAAAAAAAAGTGTTTTAGGACAAACTTGTATGATCACCCTTATTTTATTATTTATTTTATCATTGTATTTAGTGTTGGCATTTTTCTGTCTTGTGTATTGTTCTTTCCCTGCTGAATAACACCCAAAACCCTAAACAGGAACAGGAACTTGATTTGAAACGATTGATAGCCTTTGCCTACTTGAAAGCTTCGGGGAATGTATAGCTAAGAATGTTTTATTTACAACGGTAATTTATTTATTTATTTTTAAGAAATATGGGAAGAAAACAAACGCCAACCAAAAAAAGGGTTGTCGAAGTATGAGAAAGGTAGCATTCAATAATTGGTTTTTGCTTTGAAAAATTTGATGACTACTGCATTTCCCATTCTTATGCTTAAATAATTAGTTGGATCTAATTACATGTTGACTCAAGTCAAAGGAAAGAAACTTATCCACTCTTTACATGAAAGAAAAAATAAAATTGGGGATTAAATTTCACATGATATGTTCATATAAAGTTTCCTTCTTTTGCAATGAGGTTAGTATTTTTTTTTGTCGGTCATTGAACTTCAAATTAAAAGTTACTACTTGTCTAATAAAAAAAAAAAAGAAGAAACACAAATTGAAGGTCATGAACCATGTTTTGCTACCTCCGTTCTATATTATTTGTCCTTTTTAAAAATTATACAGTCAAATTTATAAAATTTTGATCATAAATTTCTCAACATATATAATAATTTGTTAAATAGAATTACTATCATTAAATTAATAAAAAAATATTATTATAAAAATATAATATTGCAATTGTTATTAAAATATTATATAAGAAATTATTAATTAAAAAGTAACATTAAAGACCGTAATATTTAATAAAAGGAAAAATTATATGGAATGGAGGGAGTATACACATAACAAAATGAATATTTTCTTTTTTAATTAGAAGGATTATATGCCTTCGTTAAGCGTATAAGGATTATATTCATCTAAACTAAAAACTATTATTTATTTTATTGATATCTTCTTTATTTTTTTTTATTATTAGTAGCCAAGGCCTAAAAGGCTAAAAGTTCATAACATATAACAACCCGCATATACAACAACAAACATCCACCACCAAAAAAAATTACAACTGAACTGCTAAAAAACACTGCAAGGACTTAACAAGCACCACAGTCAAACAAACTATAAACTATTACATCGCAAATAAGAGCAAAATCCATGAATTTAGCTTATGTCTTCTTTATTTATCCTAGTTTCTATGAAAGACGTGTTTAAAACTAGAAACATGTTAATTAACTGAAAGTTTTATAATATTAGCTTTATTGTTTGGGCTGTCTATGACTAGGGCATGTTCTTTAGGGGGTAGAATAAATTTATCACACCTCACCATCTTTATCCACCTTATCCCACTTTATCTCACCATTTTATTCTAATATTCTCACCTTACATATATTATATATTTAAAAGTTTATATATTCAATAAGTAATGTGTCTACTGTAATTTATTTTACTCAATATACTTTATTATAAATTATAAATTATGTATTTAAAAATTCATATATTTAAATGAGGTGATTGGTGTGATTTACCTTTCTAAATACTTTTCCATCTTATTCCACCACCAACTATGAACTATCCCATCAACTTATCAAACTTTCTCCACCTTATCCCAATTTTCTAATATATCCAACCTACAAACCATCTGACGACCTAAAAGAACATACCCTGCTCACAAGACTTGTGACATTTTTCGATTCAAATACAAATGTCAAAAAACTTAGTTTTCCACAAACACAGACACACGCTGTATAGTTCTTTCATACTGTTACTTTTCTTCTCAAAGTTCAAGTTCAAACTTTTCTTCTCGGTAATGAAAATTAGAGCGGGCAGATTTTCAACCACTCAAACTGTCCTATTTACTATTATATTTTCTTTTCTATTTTACTTTAACATATATTATTTTAACTTTTACTATGTCTCTCCAAATGCGATCGACAAAATCTTTTCTCTCTCCAGTTGTATGAGACTTATAACATATATTTTGTCTATTTTGCTAGTTTTTAAGGATGTAGTTCTATTCTATAACACTGGTGTAAAATCAAACTGGATAGTTCATTTTTCATCTCTTATATTAGAAAATCTTGCTTGAAGAAATCACATTGGATCAAGTCTCTTTCAGAAAATATTTTGATCCGTCACAACTTCTCCATATTGTAATTGAAACAGCGTGCGTGGGAAGACAACTGATCGATGTATTACAAGTTGTTAATTTTTTTGAATACAATATTTTCTTTTCAATACGAATATACATTGGTTGATACTTAAGGTAGGACCACCATCTATTAATTATAGGGATGAGTGGGACTGAGATTCCAGTGATTTTTGGTAATCCCGCTCGCAGTTGTTACTGGCAACAAGTTTTTGCTCCCGTTCATACGACCTATCGTGACCGGGAGCACGTTTTTGCTCCCACTCCCGGTCCGGTTGGGATCGAAAAAGGAACCAGCAGTTTTTAGTTCCAGTATCTTACCTATTTGCACTTATTATTTTGTTTTAATTTCTTAGAAACCAGCATAAAAATTGAAAATAGCACAACTTCTATAAATTGAATATGTGTGTTGGTCATTGGGTAAACAAACAGACAGTAGCAAACTTTTTCAATATATATATGTATATAAAAGACCGGGATCACGAGTTGAGGTTAAGTCCCACTCCCCCTCCCATTTGTGACTGAGACTTCATTTTTAGTCTCACTCCTAATCTCGGTTCCACCGAAATTGAGACTTGACCTAAGATGGGACCTAGAATCTCGGAAATTTTGCTCACCCGTAATCTATCATGTTAGATATCTAGGTACTCCGTATGTTTTAATTAACAATAATATTTAGGACATAATACCCAACCTTTATAAATGTATAATATAGCTAATACGAGTGAAGAATAAATAGTGCTCCCTCCATTGCTCAATATCTGTCACTTTGATCAATTTTCTTTTTTCCACAATATCTATCACTTTACAATTCCAATGCAACATTAATGACTATTTTTTCAAATTTACCTCTTACTTTTATAATTCCCAATACAATTATATAACTAAAACATAAACTTAACTCTTACTTTTACAATGTTCAATACAATTATCATATACAATTATTTTCTTGAAATCTTCCAAAATTTCAAAGTGACAATTATTAAGAAATGGAGGGAGTGCACTTTATTAATAGGGAAACTAGATTCTAATAATATGAACTTTTGACCATATAAGATTAAATAATATGAACTTTAGATTTGCATTGGTTCTAAATAATACAAACTTTTACCCCATGTTAGTCTGAATAGTACGCCATCGAGTTAAGTTGAACTTAACTCGATGGCGGATGACGCTTGTGACAAGAAGGTGTATTTTTTTTTAATCTGCGTCTTGTCAAACACAAACCCCCTCTCTCATCCTTCCTCTTCATCATCCGAGTCAAAGCCCCCCCTTCACTCCTCCTTCCAAAGTGACAATCATTTATGTTTGCAGCGATTTGTTTAATTTTCTCCTTTTTTTTATTTTTTCTTTTTGATGTACTTCGTTCTTGCTTCCAGCCTCATTTACATTACTGCAGATGATCAGAATAAATATCACTAAATCATCATCAAGTTCTAAATATTTCTCCAATCCATACATATAATGATATAAATATACACTACGTCCGTCCCTATTGAGTGTCATGGTAACTAACTTTATATGTTCAATATCCCTAAAAAATTGAGTAAAATAATTATATTTGGACAAATATACCCCTTTCACTTAGCAGTTGTTTTTTACATCTTAAGTAATATTTAGACTTCAAACACATCATCAATAAAGGTAATATGGGTATTTTAATAATTGAAATTGTAAAATTGGCAAATAAAAAGGGACAAAATAGTTAAAAAATTTGATACTTATTTAAGGACAGAATAATATTATTTGATCGAAGTCTATAAACGATATTTTGTCATGTGGAATATGTGTTATGAGCAAAAGGACAGTGGAATAGTAGTAGGGAGAATAAAGACAAAATGAGGGAAGTCCTACAAGTCATGAATACATTGAGCTTCTTGTTCACTCTTTTATTTCATTACTACTTGAATTGCAGTGACAAATAATGTGTGAATTGACAAGACTACTTGAATTCATATATATGTTGCCCTTCTTTAGGGATAAGATAGGAAATGGAAATAGTAACATATATGATATATGTGTTTCACTATGCAACTATAACTTCATAGATACATGTTTGATTTGTGTAGGAATCATACACCAATATGGTTCACCCCATATGTCCCCACAATAATTTCCTTGGGAACAAATTCAACCTTCAAATTGAGTTGATTTTAAATTCATATTCATTGGTTCAATTCATTCACATTTTCATTAATTATTAGTATGTTATTCATGTTGTATGTTTGGACAGCTTGCTGGCTAGTGTTTTTTTTTTCAAATTCAAACAAATCAGGAATGATTTATTATAAGTAATATGTCGTCTTTTACGCATAATTTATTAGTGATATAATAGTAATAATATTGTAATACTTTTTTACTTTTATATAAATGATATTTTATATTAAAAGCTAAATCTTTTTTAAGAATATTTTCTCATTATCAATGCACAATATTTATTCATAAAGTTATCTATCTAGTTTATTACTCCCTCCGTTCTTTTTTATCTGTCATTTACAGTTTTTTGTGCCAATTTTTAATCAATAATTTCTGATATAAAACTTTTATAGAAAAATATAATATTATACTTTTTTAATAGTATTTTTTATTACGAATCTAATGATATCAATTTTGTATGATGAATCATTATACAAATTAAGATATTAACGGTCAAAGTTTTTGTAACAATTCCCTAGGTGACAGATAAAACGAAACGGAGGTAGTAGAGTGTTATTCATGATGTATGTTTGGACGGGTTTTTTGCATTTTGGACCCCGAATTTTAGGGGTATTTACATTCTGGACCCTTGGTTTTCAACATTAACATTTTGGACCTTAAAGTTTGTAGGCTGAATAAAAAAAGGACCTTAAAGTTTGTGGACTGAAGAAAAAGGCCTCTGTCTCATTTTTTATTTTCCTCCCATGTTTGAATTTATCTCCTGATTGACGTCAAACTTTAGGACTATGGTTAAAACTAATATTGAAGCTATAATACACTTCTCTTATTCGTGTCGAGGCTACTTAAACCCTTGAGTACATGGTTTTAAGTAACTCCAACATGAATAAAAGAGGTTTATTATAACTTTAATATCAGTTTTAACCTTAGTCTTGAAGTTTGATGCCAATCGGGAGAGAAATTCAAACATGGAAAGAAAAAGAAAAACGGGAAACAAGCTTTTTTTTCACCTCACAAACTTTAGGGTCCTTTTTTTTCAGCCTACAAACTTTAAGGTCCAAAATGTTAAAGTTGAAAACCAAGGGTTCAGAATGTAATTACCCCTAAAATTCGGGGTCCAAAATGCAAAAAACCCATGTTTGGACAGCTAGCTAGTTTATTTTTTCAAATTCAAACAAATTAGTAGGACTGTTCATATTCCTGTCCAGACCGGTTAACCCAAAAAACCAGGACCAAACCTGAATCGGATGGTAACCGGTCCGGTCTCCGGTCCAACTTTTTTTAGTTTTCGGGTTTCGGTCCGGGTCGGTCCAAACCCAGAAAAAACCCCGGACCGGACCGGAAATCCAATTATTATAAAAATTAAATTTAAAAGAAAAATCAAGAAATCACAAATTTTGGTGTCAATAGCCATGATTTCCATAAAACTCACATCTATCTTCATATATATTGTAACCTAATAAGAATAATTCTATTTCCAAAATCTAATGATCCTTTTAGTCCTAAATTGGTATTAATACTCACGTAAATGGAAAACACAGTGATTAAAATTTGGTAAACTTTAATATTATTATATAATTTTTTTCAATCTATCATTATCAACTTTTAATATTATATATCATAATTACGGGCTATTTAGTCTAACTTTAATTACAGTAACTTCGATTATATATTTATGAGCTTCAAGTGACTTTGATTATATATTTATGTGTGACTACAAATTGTGTCGTCTTGTTATGTATGTTATAATATTATTATTTGATTTTTTAGATTTTAATAATGGGAAATTGGATTCTAATAATCCCTACTATCACAAATTGTATGACAATAATCCCTACTATCATTTTGAATTCTGGTGGTCCAAAAAAAAAAAATAAAAAAATTGTATTGTAGTGGTACCAAATCCATTACCACATTCTTTTTATTTTTTCCATGCCTACCCCATATTGTTTTTGTTTTTTTGGTTCCTACCCCTAAATAGGTAACAAAGTGTAGTTACTAAAACATTTTTTAAATTATTTTTTTGAGATTTCGAGCAATTATTATGATTTTTTAAAAGGAATAAAATTGAAAAAATCATAAAAAATTGAAAAAAATTGAAAAAATTTGGGAGAAATGCTGTAAATTCATTAAAAATCGTGGTAAAGTGTTATACAAAGTTTTGAATCAAATGCAACACAAAATCTATGATATTTAGCGTATACACTCGATTTTGTCCCACTACAATACAATTTTTTTTTTGGACCACCAGAACCCAAAATGATAGTAGGGATTATTGCCATACAATTTGTGATAGTAGGGATTATTAGAATCCAATATCCCTTTTAATAATTCATTATTTTCTAAAATTTTCTAGCATAAACTACATAATTATTTAATTAGACTATTTACAAATTTTAACAGAAAAATTTCAAAAAGATCTCAATTGGTCTAAACCGATCTGGGTTGGTCCGGTCCATATGCACATCGGGTTGGTCTGGGTTGGGACCGGTTGTTTTCGGTCCGGTCTTTGGTCCAACTTTTTTGCAATTCCGGGTTTCGGTCCAGTCCGATCTGGTCGGGGTTGGTCCGGGTTTAACCCAATGAACACCCCTACAAATTAGCAATGATTTATTATTAAGTAATATGTTTGTCAAGCATAATTTAATAGTAATATAATAATAGTAATATTGTAATACTTTTTACTTTTACATAATTATATTTCATATTAAAAACTAAATCTTTTTTATGACTTTTTTTCATTATCACTGCACAATATTTATCAATAAAGTTATTTATCCAATTGAGCTATAGCCATAATGTAGCTATCAATAATAATGACACAAATCGCAATGTAGGCATGATGAACTGTAAAGACATAAATATAGATAGTATTATTTATTTCTGATTAATACTGATCCATACCAATCACACTTATATATCATATATGTATTGATTAACAATAGGTTACTTATAAATTGAAAAGAAAAATCCCCAATAAAAATGAGATACAACTAATTAGATGAGTAGATACATACTCGCATTGCATCCGAATATTAAAATTAATTAACTCAGCTACCATTACATAGATATGGAGAAAACTTGCATATATATAGTCCTTCTGGTTTACGGTGTTTAAAAATTTAATTCTGACGTTTTTGAGTTAATATTTACCCACTCTAAATTTTTGAACAAATTTCATTTAGCTATTTTTCTGATAAATTTAGCAACTTTTTCGGTGAATATATGATATGTGATGATTTTTTTTGCTAAAATCATCGTCATTTCATCAAACAAATTTCATCACAACACCTTTGCAAAAAAAGTTATATTTACCGGAAAAGTAGTTAAATAAAATTGGTTCAAAAGATTAGGATGAGTAAATATTAACTTAAAAACATCAAAATTTGATTTATAAACGTCATAAACTGGGAGTTACTAGCAAATTATTGATACATATGATACTCTAAATGATGAATAAGTTTGTACAACTAGTTGCTCTTATATATTTCAATCGATCATGCTAGGATAAGATTTGTGTAAGATGACTAGATGTAAATGCATGATATTAAATATGAAAAAAATACCACACCTTTGTTACCTTGTTTGTCCTGACATGATGACAAGTGAGAACATAAAAGCATGGAAAAGTTGAAGGGTGTGAATTAAAAGGAAAGAGCATAGGATTATCCAGCAGTACAAACTAAAGGTATAGAGACTAGAGAGGATATTAACATACAATGTGGGGGCTACCTGTGAATGTGATCCTCAGTAGCTATCTATCGGTATCTTATAGCTATACGAACAATAATCCATCAGTTATATCAGATAAGCCAATGTGATGAATTTTGAATGGTTATATTTCTGGTCGCTTTTTTTTTTAAGGTGGAAATAATTTGCAAATTTGATTAATGCTCTTTTCTCGTTTCTTCATTTACAAGACTTGCAAATAATTGGTGGATGGCATTGCCCAAGGTAGATCGATCTTACCACTACCATGCACTGTGCTTTCAAACTCGATCAGAAACACTCCAATTCTACAAAATCAAGATAATCTTTTTTTTACTGCTTCATAGTAATTATTCAATCGTATCAAATCGTTTAGTTTTAATTTAGATAATGTGCATATGCCCCTTTTAGCTATAAGATATTTATAAATATAATTTGGAAGTTTTAAAGTTAATATTTACCCTCCCTAAGATTTTGAACCACTTTCTTGTAATTACTTTCCGGTGAATTTAGCAACTTTTCAGTGAATTTGTGATTTAATTTGCAATGAAACTTATTTGTCGAAATGACGATGCTTTTAGCAAACAACGATCTTTCATCACATATGCTATATTCACGGGATAAGTTGCTAAATTTACTGAAAAAGTCCCCAAACGAAATTGATTCAAAGCTTTAGGGAGGGTAAATATTTAGTTTAAAACGTTAGGATTAGATTTATAAATATTATAAACCTGTAGAAGGGTATAAACAAATTTTCCTTTAGTTTTTTACCTAGTAAATCGTCATTATTTTTGAATTGAAAATGATATGAATCTACCAATAAAACATCAAGACTTGATTTATAAAGGTGATGATAAACCTTAAGGAGGGTATATACAAATTTTCCTTTAGGTTTTTACCTAGTAAACCGTCAATATTTTTGAATTGAAAATGATATGAATCTACCAATGAGTTATTTTCTTTTAACCTTTTGCATTTTATGTATAGGGAAACTAGATGAAACTATTGATGGTTCTATAGTTAGTAGGGGCTTTTTTAAGAAGGGCTGTATATCATACATTGATATGAAGGGTGACGATGGTGGGTGGCTTATGCTTGCATGATTTTCTTTGAGATGAATCATTAATATTCTTTTTTATCTTTATACATGCACCTTCATGCAGAGAGAGAGAGAGAGAGAGAGAGAGAGAGAGAGAGAGAATCTGGAAATAGAGGAACCCGTGAACTCTCAGCTCCTCTCTCTATCTCTCTCTCTCTCTCTCTCTCTCTCTCAACAAATTAAAGGCATTATTGAAATTTAAATTTCATGTTTGAACGTTTGTTGGTGTCCATATATATTATCTATCAACTTTCCACCATGGACCAAACTATTAAATATATATATTTTTCATGCACGAGATGAGCTTATCCCAACAACACAATACTCCATATAATAATAACCCAATGTAAAAGAAGCTGCTTCAATTCAACTCAATTGGATTTCTCAACTCAATGTCAAATGTCAAGACTAATTAATTCATCCCATAGGGCCCAAAGGTCCATAATAACCCTTGTACTTCATCGTTGACCAATACTCTACTGTGAACATACATACGTACGTACCATTCATATTAATTTCACACAAGTTCTATGTATACTACCCAACATTGTTTATACCATTGATTCTACTCAATACTGTATGTATTACTGTCTAACACCAATTAGTGGCATTTAATATATACTCTTATTCCTTATAAAAAAAATTCACATGCTGCGTAATTGTCCCACACATACCCCCTCAATGAACAACCAAGAAAACATCACATTGAGCCTTGGTTTTCTTTGAGCCCATTTGTTTACTGCTGACATAAATTCGGGTATAGGTAAATTTGGGTCGGAAAATTTGGTCAATGTCCATGTTCGGACGAGAAAGTCATGTCAAGACCCAGTTTTTATTCAAGTGAGATCGGATCAGACAATTCAGATGAAGCTAAATTCTGGTTAGAATCGGGTTTGTACAATAAAGAAAAGAAAAATATTATGTCTGAATATTCGGTCAATATCAAAATTCAGATGAAAAATCTATGTCCGGACCCAATTTTTTCCATCTCAGACACATCGAGTTTTTCGGGTTGAACAAAATTTTAACAGCTCTACATTTGTTCTAGCTGTTAGAATTTAGTTGGGAGTACCAAGGAATAGTAGACTAGAAATCTAGGATACAATACAAGTTAGGAATAGTGAATTAAATTTGAACCCTTCTTTGAAATTTAAAATCCAAATCTAAAAATCTAGTATCCCAAAAAGTTACGTAGTAAAATAGAGTGTGAACTCAAATATAGCAATCTTATTAGTAAATTAAAAGATTTTAAAAGATGGTTGTGATTGACCTAAAATATTAAAATTGCTTGTGAACTAATACTTTTTTCTTTTTTTTTGAAAGCGTGAACTAATACTTCATGGAAATGAAAGATGTAATGCAGGTTTAAAGAGGCATTGTCGCTGAAAAAGAAATTGTATTTTAACTATATACCCAAGGAATGAAACAGTAAAAATCATTACTATGCTATGGTCTGTCTATTCATTACTTTCTGGAGAGAAATGAAAGTAGCACGGTCCAGTTCATTGGGCTCAGTTTTAGTTTAGGCCCAATCGCTTCATATTCTGGAAAATGAGATCCATTCTTTATTCAAGTAATGTACTTTAAAAAGTGAGGCCCAATAGTGGCCCAAAAATCCTGGAACGACATGCCAATATTACAAAGGGTTATTTGCCCTAAATGATGGCCCAAGAAGCTAAAGGACTTTAAAGGACATGAAGAACGATAAATGATTAATTTGCAAAAATGGTAGGGACCAAAAAATGTCAGGTGACAGCTAATTTATATTTTTAATTTTTTTTATTAATTGTCCGAGCTTCTCGTAATCCTGGGTATTTGTTAAGTATAACCTTGGATATCATATGAGATTATCCATGAATATATGTTAAGCGTAACCACCCCAGATACCGCGAGCCTCTTCCATAGCGTCGTCTTCATTATCTCCATCACCACCATCAACACCATCAGGGTAGCTTGTGAAGGTTGACTGATTGGAGAGGGGGTAAAAGAAAAAGGAGGAGGGAGATAAATGTTTGAACAAAAGAGAGAGAAAAAGATGTGGAGCGTTTGCGTGGAGGGGATGAAGAAAGCTTGAGTTGATGACAACAAATCAACGAGAAAATAACTTGAATACCATTGGGATTGGATATGACCTTGGGCAAGGAGAGTCCACAACCCTAGGCCTAAAACCCCACCATGATTATCTAGGATAATCCACCAATAATCACTAAAGGAATGACTTGAAAATACCACCAAATTATTTGGATAAAGTAAATAAGATTTTTGAGGAAGTTGAGAAACCCTACAATGCTTGAGCATCACAATTCATATTCAGCAAAAAACTCCTTGAAAAACAAGCTAATGAGGTATTTATAGTAGGGGGGAATTAAAACAAAACACAGTGTTTAAGCCTAATGTTCACGTGTAAAAACAGTTTCATCACGGGCATTAGGGCTGTCGTCACGAGTGTAACGACCTGGAGGGGCAGGTGTCGTGGGTGCGACAACGGGTCGTCACGGGCGCTACGTTGCTTAGACCAATTCTCACCTGTTTTGCCGCGGCGCATCACGGGCGTTACAGCAGGGGGTAGCGGGCGTGACGATCTGGGCAGTTTTTCTGCCGACTTCAAACTCGCATACCTTCCTCATCCGGACTTCGTTTTAGGCCTATAAGGTATCAATGGAAAGCTCTTGGTGTGTACTTTAAGCTCCAAAATTTTAAATCCATCGGAGTTGTATTGAAGGAGTTATGATCGAAAGAGTGAAGGCACGTCCATTTCCACAACCCACGTTGACCCCTTTGCGCTTATTCTTGCCGAAGGACTTCGAACACTTTTAGGGCATGCTTGGTGAGATTTCAAGAATGGGATGGGAATGAAATTAGAATTGGAGATGGTTGGGTATGAAATTAGATTTCTAAATAAAAAGTGTTTGGTGAGCAATTGGAATGGAATTGAAAACCTAATAAAGAAAATAATTTGTTTGGCTATCAATTATGGAATGGAATCAAATTTATTATATACTAAATTTAAAAAAATAACTCATAAGACCCCTTATTGTATAATTCATGATTTCCTCTTATCTTCCTCTATTTACTTTTGTTATTTCACATGGAAACCAGTCAGACTACCCATCTTCCTTTCCCATCCCACCTCCACCATGCTCCAATCTTCTTTCCCATCCCAATTTCTAGAAAGCATTGCTCATCTAATCATCTCAACAAGACACTGAGCAATCTCACCTTCTCCATTTCCCTTCCCTTCTTGAATTGCAAAATCAAGCCACATAATTTCCTCTCTACCGAAGTAACAAATCTCACATAGTTTAGGTGTAACACCCCAACACCCTTAACCACAAGATTAACACAACAACTCATACTAAACCTGTGATTAGCGCAGCGGAACACCTTAGGGTGGAGGTATTACCGCCGTCCCCACTCGGGACAAGGCAACAACCCAAAAGAACATCATTAAAACATATAAACATTACATACTATACTTCCAAAACATAACTTCAGACTTAAAGATGAATCTCCAAAGCATAACCATCAAACTTTAAACAATCATTACAGAGGACAAGGACAATCCTTCTTCCTTAAGCATGGGTACTTTAAAACGTGCGACACCCAAGTCGACCAAAATACTTTCAACCATGACTACCTTGCTTGCAAAACGTGTCTACCCTTGCTTGCCTTTGCCTTTACCTTGGGAGCTCGGACCTCCTAAAGCAAAACATTAAAACAACATAAAAGTGAGTGGGGAAACACTCAGCACGTAAACCTCCAACACGTCAAACCGTTCGAAAACGGTTTTAGTGTCGGCGCTTCAATTCATTTTGAAAACGGGAAGGGGATAACATGATTGAAGTAGCTTGAAATCATAAAGAACATGTCACATGAATTTAGAAGTAAACACATAAAGTCAAGAGTTTTGGTCCCTTACGATCGATGCCAAAGCATCTCACACACGCGCATGCCCAAACCGATCTAAGTTTGGAATGGGTGACTGCTAAGCAATCGACACTGGCCAGGTCTAGGACTCTCTGATCATGAGCATCTAAAATAAATAGGGCTAGCACTTCACATGACTAGCTAGAATATAAAACATAGAATACATAAAATGGGACCACTTAAAACCATGAAATAATCATAAAAGCATAAACTTAGCATAAACGGTAAACATAAAGGAGCGAAGAGTTGGACAATTCGCGTACCTTGGATTAGACGAAAGCTTTAACGACGAGCCTCGAGCTTGAGATGGCGTGGGCGACTTGGAAACTATAAGGAATTTGTAATGAGACCGTAGAGAAATCGGTAAGGTTCGTGTAATTACATAAAATAGAACTAAATACTTAAACTTGTCTCATAAAAGCTAAGAAAGGAAATAAAATTTCAGATTTTAGTAATTCGCCGTTTCGGCGATAACTAGGGCTAGAAAACTCGAATTTTTGCAAACGAATACATTTTGAAAAGGGAAAATCATGCCCGAAAATTTTGTCAACTGGCCCAAAAGCTAGAAATGAAAGGAAGGGCTCGGAAAACGGCCCGGACAGAAGCAGTGCAAGAAGAATTTATAAACGGCTTAAAAACTTAGAGTGGAACTCATGGTGAAGATTGAATAGGATTAGAGAAGGTTCATGACTTATGAGGCATTCTCAACCATTGGCTTGAAGGAACATAGAATTAGGGTACTTGAAGGTTCAATAAAGGAACTATTCGCTTAATCAAAACGTGAAGAAACGTCGTAACGACGGAAATTTGGGTAGGGTCGTGTTTATGGATTTGGAAACGATTTATGAATCGATGAACGGTGAATCGGATATAATGAAAGAATGAGCTTATGACTACTTAGACATAGAGGGACTCATAATGTTGCTAAGAACACATGTGTACCCTTTAGCCATCAACAATACTTAAACAAATCCCAAAACTCACTCATTAAATCCATGGTTTGCTAAGGTATCCATAATCCTTTAGGCAGTATTCCTCAACATCAATCTAGCTTAAATTAGCTTAGAAACTCATCCAAACTATCTTAACAATACTACAAAGGTTACAAACTCATAAGAACTCCTTATAAGACCCAATTTGCTCATTTTAGGATAAAATAGCAATAAAATTTTTGGGCAGAAACTTGTTGGTCGGCCCCTGAACATAGCTTCATATCTCACTCTCCCGATATCGTATGGCCGCAAACTTTATGTTTCCGGAAAGCTTGAAGAATGACCTAAAACTTTTATGATCACTCTCAGAGCCAATAAGGTCCCCAAGCTGACATAAATTGCCTATCAACCTACTGACTCAGAAAAACGTATAACAAGGTACACCTTCACGGTTTTGGTTGTAACTCGGGCTATACATGCCGGATTGTCGAAATTCCAAAGCCTATAGTTAGCTAATGACTTGGACTACCATTTCCAGTAAAAATTTGGGCAAAACTCCCATTTCATAACCTCTGTAAAAATCAGACATCAAAACAGAAACTTCTTTGGCCTTTTAATTTAATATGCATGCTCTTCTTTGACCTCAACTTGCATCAATTCTTACCCAAACCTCAAATTAGCCCTTACTCATAGTTTTTCCAGAATTAAAAGCTCAAAGAATACTCAACCAAGCTCACAAAACTCACATGCAACCATAGATTACACAAGCAAAAACATCCAACACTTAAATTAGCCCATAAATCAACAATTCCACCCCAAATTCATATCATCCAAGAGTAGAAACTTAAATAGCATATAACTCACTTCCAAACAGCCCCTAAATCATCAATTTAACCATTAAAATCCACATGCAAGTTAGAACTTTCTTTACTCATCAAGAACTAACAAGAATTACTTCTACCCTTCACCAAATTAACATGCATCTCTTTACCAATTCAAACCCTAACTTAACCACAACTTAAATTCATGCTTGATAAACATAAAGGAGATGAAAAACATCAAAAAAACATAAATTGAATGCAGAATTTCAGATTATAAACAAAAGAATTGGGTTAGGGTTTGAGATTATACCACTTGAACTTTGAGGTGAGAGATTGAACGAGAGAAGGGGGGAAGGAGCGGTGGCCGGCGTGGGTGGCCGTCGGCGCCGGCGAGCTCGCCGGAAAACACCAGGGAGGGCGGCAGGAGGGGTGGCGCACGGCTGGAGAGAGGAGAGGGTGAGGGAGTGTGTTTGAGAGCTGTCATAAAATCTGATTTGGAAATGGAAAATAAACCTCCTTTAACCCTCCCCCTTAACATATAAATACATTCCTAAAATAATTAACTCTTCTAATAGTAATTAACTTAGATAATTAGGGTTGTAATTTAGTTAGGTAAAATAATTGGTAAACAACCCAAATGAATTTATAACATAAACTTGATAATATAAATTTAGTATACAACTAAATAAAATTTCCTTGGAATAAAATTGGGTGGAGGACTAAGATTAAAATTACGTAAACAAAATTTATAGAACATACTAATAAAATAATTTGGGCCATAAAATGTACTTAGGTGGATCGAGTAGTATAAATCGTAAAAGAAACGGAATTGAGAATAATATAACCTTCCTCGGTTTTAAACGTAAAAATTTTAGAACATAAAATAAATTATATAACTTATCGTAAAATATTCATAACCTCAAAATAATGTTCGTAAGGTAAGATAACATAAAATTAACCCATTAACCATCGCCTTGCTCGAGACCTGTCACGTATAAATAAATAAAGAGAAAAAAAAAACGTAACAACCAGTATAACAATAAACACGTCATAAATAGAGAAACTTTAATTAGCGTAATTCGGCTAATCAACGTACTTAGGGCCTTAATTAATACGGGTTTAGGATGGGTCGTTACACCCTCCCCCCTAAAAAGAAGTTTCGTCCCCGAAACTTGTTGTTGGATTGATCGTGAACGAGATACCTTAGAAAAGATGTGGGTAGCCTTTCTTCATGTCTTCCTCGGTTTCCCACGTGGCTTCCTCGGTAACCTGGTTTGCCCAAAGCATTTTCACTAAAGTCTTAGAACATAATTTCGTACGATCCTACGATCCAGGATTTGGATCGGCTGTTGCTCAAACATAAGATTTTCCGTCAGCAGCGACGGTTCTTCCTCTAAAACGTGTGTCGAATCTGGTACATACTTTCGTAGTTGCGAGACATGGAAAACATCGTGTATTTGCCCTAAGTTGGAGGGCAACTCTAGGCGGTATGCTACTGGGTTTAACTTCTCCACCACTGAGTAAGGCCCGATATAGCGAGGGCTCAACTTTCCCCTAACATTAAACCTCCGAACTCCTTTAGTTGGAGATACCTTAAGAAAAACACGATCTCCTACTTGAAACTCGAGCGGCTTCCGCCTCCGATCTGCATAACTCTTTTGTCTATTTTGAGCGGTCTTGATGTGCTGCTGGATGATTCTGATCTTGTCCGTGGTGTCCTGGATCAAATCCGGACCTATGATTAACACTTCATCCAGTTCTCCCCAACACAATGGGGTCCGACACTTCCTTCCATAAAGTGCTTCGAAAGGAGCCATCTGAATGGTAGACTGGTAGCTATTATTGTAGGAAAATTCTATAAGAGGAAGAAATTGATCCCAATTTCCTTGGAAATCCAACACGCAAGCGCGAAGCATATCCTCCACAATTTGATTAACTCTTTCGGTCTGGCCATCACTCTCTGGATGGTAGGAACTACTGAAATTAAGCTTAGTACCAAAAGCTCTTTGTAGCGCACTCCAAAATCGCGATTGAAATCTTGTATCTCGGTCGGATACTATATCCTTCGGTATTCCGTGCAATCGAACGATCTCGTGAATATAGATGTCTGCTAGCTTATCCACCTTCCATCCTTCATGTATAGGAATAAAATATGCCGACTTAGTTAGGCCATCCACAATTACCCAAATGGCATTTCTCCTAGAAGCTGTGAGGGGTAATCCCATAATAAAATCCATGGAAATTGATTCCCATTTCCACGTGGGAATTTCCAAGGGCCTCAGCTCACCTGATGGTCGTTGATGTTCTGCTTTGACCTGTTGACAAGTTAAGCACTTATCTACATAACTCGCTATGTCCCTCTTCATATTAGGCCATCAAAAGTACTCTCTTAAGTCCCTATACATTTTCGTGCCTCCTGGATGTACGGAGTATGTTGAGCTATGACCTTCCTCCAAAAGCTTAAGTTTTAAATTTCCCTGGTCGGGTACACATAGCCTATTTGGAACCTCAAAATTCCATCCTCGTGCACTAGAAATCCAGGCATCCCTTTGGTAGCTAGATTATCCACAATTCTTTTGATTTCAGGATCATTCATTTGTTCGACCTTGATCTCTTCGATGATAGAGGGTTGAAGGGTTAACATAGCCAATCTCTTAGCCGTCTCACCCTGCTTTACTACTTCGATGTTTTCCTTATTCAGTTCCAGCAACATCCTTGGATGAATTTCGAGACGGCTCATGGTCCCATGCTGGGTTTTCCTGCTCAAGGCATCTGCCACTGAGTTTGCTTTCCCGGGATGATATTGGATATTCAAATCGTAATCTTTGATGAGTTCTAGCCATCTTCGCTGCCTTAAATTCAACTCTTTTTGAGTGAATATGAACTTGAGGCTCTTATGATCCGTAAAGATAGTAGTAGGGACTCCATAAAGATAATGCCTCCAAATCTTTAGGGCAAAAACTACTGCCGCTAGCTCTAAGTCATGCGTCGGGTAATTCTTCTCATACGACTTTAGCTGTCGTGAAGCATAAGCTATCACTTTATCGTTTTGCATCGACGCACTGACCCTTGATGTGACGCATCACTGTACACTACATACTCCTTTCCTTCCTCAGGTAAGGACAAAACTGGGGCGGTTGTGAGCTTCTCCTTAAGTGCTTGAAAAGCATATTCACACTTGTCGCCCCATTCAAACCGGGTCGTCTTCTTGAGAAGATTGGTTAAGGGATGGGCTATTTTAGAAAAGTTCGGAACGAACCTCCTATAGTACCCGGCCATACCTAGAAAGCTTCGGACTTTCGTAACCGTAGTGGGTCTCGCCCAATCCTTAACGGCGGATACTTTGCTAGGGTCCACTCGGATCCCTTCACTGGTGACTATATGCCCTAAAAAGCCGACTTCCTTGAGCCAAAACTCACACTTGGAAAACTTAGCATATAACCGACGCTCTCTTAGCGTCTGGAGCACCATTCTCAAATGATTTTCGTGTTCCTCTCTACTCTTTGAGTACACCAATATATCATCAATGAAAACCACCACAAATTTATCCAGATAAGGCTTGAACACTCGATTCATTAAATCCATAAACACTGCTGGGGCATTCGTAAGTCCAAAAGGCATTACAGTAAACTCATAGTGCCCATATCTTGTTCTAAAGGCGGTTTTAGGAATGTCCTCATCCTTAACCCTAAGTTGATGGTATCCTGACCTCAAATCAATCTTAGAAAATACTCCTACTCCTTGGAGTTGGTCAAATAGATCATCAATTCTAGGAAGAGGGTACTTGTTCTTGGTCGTGACTTTGTTCAACTCTCGGTAGTCGATACATAATCTCAGACTTCCGTCCTTCTTCCGTACAAACAGCACTGGAGCTCCCCAGGGCGACGTACTAGGTCTAATGAAACCTTTGCTTAATAAGTCTTCCAACTGCACCTTTAACTCCTTAAG
This sequence comes from Portulaca oleracea, assembly GCA_029582165.1. Lineage (NCBI taxonomy): Eukaryota > Viridiplantae > Streptophyta > Magnoliopsida > Caryophyllales > Portulacaceae > Portulaca > Portulaca oleracea. Next base: position 12,926,291 of record CM055869.1, on the reverse strand, counting down.
CTCAGCTGGGGCCATTCGATAGGGCGCTTTAGATATAGGCCGAGTTCCAGGAACTAGCTCTATTTCAAAGTCAATCTCCCTCCTTGGGGGTAACTCCGTAATTTCTTCAGGGAAAACATCTCGAAACTCTTGCACCACAGGAATTTCTTCCATCTTGGGCGAATCCTTAGAATCTTCACTAATCAAACACAGGTAACCCTCGCACCCGTGATTTAGCAACTTCCGAGCCTTTACATATGTTATGATAGGACACGGATTTACTCCTAAGTCCCAATGAAATGAACTTCAACTCCTGAAGTGTTCCTAAGAACAACTATCCCTTCGCCGCATCGAATTTGAGCTTGAGTCGCATTCAACCAATCCATTCCTAGGATCACATCGAATTCCTCTAAATCTAACTGAATGAGATTAGCTGGAAAGGTTTCTCCATTTAAAACAAGGGGTACTTCCATGAAACAATTTTTACATGCGATGGTTTGGCCATTAGGTAGGCTGATTGAATAATTTACCGCACATGCTAGATTTCTTAAATTCAACCTTAGCGCAACTTTAGATGAAATAAACAAATGCGTAGTTCCAGAATCAAATAATGCAACTAAAGGCTTAGCATGTACATAAACAGTTCCGGTTACAACCATACCAGACTTTGCTGCATCCTTTTTGCCCATAACGTAGGCTTTCCACGCTTCCTCGCCGCGTGCCGCCTTGAGGTGGTGGCCGCCGTGTCGTTCCAGGTTCCGGTCGCCTAATCCTCTTGGGGCACTCAGCCGCCCTATGATCAGTTCCCCCGCACCATAAACAATTGTTCGTGCCCACCCGGCATTGCGCGGTCGAATGGTTCGTTCTCCCGCATTTCTTGCATGGTTCCCGGGTGGTAGGAGGGTTCGATTGTCCCCTAAGGTTTGAAGGTATCGGCCTCTTAGGCTGGTTGGATTCCACAGCAGGTGAGGGAGACACCCCCTTATCATTCCACTTTCTCTTGTTACTCCCCTGACTCCCTTGACTTAAAACTTTCAGCTCTTTCCTAACTCTTTCTACTTCCGCAGCCCTTTCATACATTTCCTGCATCGTCGAAAAGTGATGTGAAGATAGTTGGCTGCGTATATACAGTGCTAAGCCTCCCTCATACCTAAACATTTTCATATTCTCCGACGCCACATACTCCGGGGCGAAACGGGACAATTCATTGAACTTAGAGGTGTACTGCAGCACCGAAATATCCTTGTTCACCATGCTCCATTCTAAAAGTTCCTTTTCTTTTTGCCGTATGAGAGTTAGGGGGTAGAACTGCGCCCTAAGGTCACTGAGAAAATCATTCCATGTCTTGGTCATCCCGTGGTATCTTTCTCTGACGGTTCTCCACCAAATGTCAGCTTCTCCCTTTAGGTAGAAGGTCCCTATTGTCAGTTTCTTTTCTTCAGGTACCTCTACCACTTCGAAGATCTTTTCCAGATCTCTAATCCAATCTTCCAAAGCTACAGGGTCATATCCTCCCGCATAGGTGGTGGGATTACGCTTTGCCACCCTACCAGCATAGTCTACCTCCTCAAGTTTACTTGGTTGGGCCATAGATGGAACAGGTATACGTCTTAGCAACTCCTGAACTAAAGCCCCAAAATGGTCGGGGTGTAAAGAAGGATTGGGAGGAGCTGATCCTAAGGATGACTCAGGTTGGGATACGATTCCCGGGGTACGTTGGGGTCCCTGTAATTCTAATTGATTCCCCGCAGCTCCATGTGTCGGTTCCTCTTGTGGTGAATTCCCCGATGTTTGAGATATGCTACACAATATATATAAAGAATAGTTCAACAAACGACATAATTCTCATTCATTATCCATTGGCAACGTATCCCACGTAATTACGGTTTTTAGTCATGCATACATCCCTAATGACTTTATGGTCACAAAAACCCCAACATGCATGTTATACATTTACATTCATATTCATAATAGTTGAAGATGCCACGAAAGACTCTCCCCAAACATTGCAAACCTCAAGCCATAAACCATAGTACCAACATGTCCATTCATAAAACATTAGAGAAAATTTGGATCCTATTTTTGTTCTTCTCGGGTATCCATGTTGTCATCCTTTTCAAGGTATGTCCCAACAAGTAAACAAGTTTAATCGTTCAACATACATACACCACCTCCCTTTACCCAAAACATGGGGGGGTTCCATAAACATGGCGAACGGATTTGGGAGTGGGTTTCCATTCGCGTCCATCTACATCATACACGTAACATAAACACGAAGTTTCAATAAACTTTAGCAACTTAAAAGCTTGTTAACATAAATAAAAGAAAACTAGACAAGGTCCGAGTCTCCACTATCTTGAACCTCATTTATTACAAAAGGGCATTCTTGTCCCTTCTCATGAGCTATCCTAGAACCACATTAAACCTTTATGTCATATAACACCTTTAAACCTTTCACCATGCATTTTGATAAGGCACTTTGCCCCTAATTTGAGCTTCGCACCAATCCCACTTGGGATTGGATTTCATGAATTCTTATTTGAATTGATAAAATCTCTTTTAAGACTAACTCAACATGCTTCGCATCCACAACAACACTCATGCCCATGACATACTTTCCTAGATCCAATCTCTTATGTTGCCCTTAATTTTGCACTTAAATTTGCTTAAGTTGCTACTAAACTCCCCAATTTCCGGGAAAATTTCGGCAGCAATTCCCCTATAAATTGGACTATCCCAAATTTTTACATATCTTCAAACCTGCAAGAAAACATATGTACCATATATATACATCCACTTGGAGCTTCAAGCTCGTCATCCAAACCAACCAATGCACACATCTCCATTATCAGTCCATAAAGGACGCATAAACCACACATAGAATCCCAAAATTCCTATACTCAAATCATACTTCCTATAAATTCCTAATTCCCTAAACACTCCTTATAACTCTGCTCTGATACCACAACTGTAACACCCCAACACCCTTAACCACAAGATTAACACAACAACTCATACTAAACCTGTGATTAGCGCAGCGGAACACCTTAGGGTGGAGGTATTACCGCCGTCTCCACTCGGGACAAGGCAACAACCCAAAAGAACATCATTAAAACATATAAACATTACATACTATACTTCCAAAACATAACTTCATACTTAAAGATGAATCTCCAAAGCATAACCATCAAACTTTAAACAAACATAACATGATTGAAGTAGCTTGAAATCATAAAGAACATGCCACATGAATTTAGAAGTAAACACATAAAGTCAAGAGTTTTGGTCCCTTACGATCGATGCCAAAGCATCTCACACACGCGCATGCCTAAACCGATCTAAGTTTGGAATGGATGACTGCTAAGCAATCGACACTGGCCAGGTCTAGGACTCTCTGATCATGAGCATCTAAAATAAATAGGGCTAGCACTTCACATGACTAGCTAGAATATAAAACATAGAATACATAAAATGGGACCACTTAAAACCATGAAATAATCATAAAAGCATAAACTTAGCATAAACGGTAAACATAAAGGAGCGAAGAGTTGGACAATTCGCGTACCTTGGATTAGACGAAAGCTTTAACGACGAGCCTCGAGCTTGAGATGGCGTGGGCGACTTGGAAACTATAAGGAATTTGTAATGAGAGCGTAGAGAAATCGGTAAGGTTCGTGTAATTACATAAAATAGAACTAAATACTTAAACTTGTCTCATAAAAGCTAAGAAAGGAAATAAAATTTCAGATTTTAGTAATTCGCCGTTTCGGCGATAACTAGGGCTAGAAAACTCGGATTTTTGCAAACGAATACTTTTCGAAAAGGGAAAATCATGTCCGACAATTTTTTCAACTAGCCCAAAAGCTAGAAATGAAAGGAAGGGCTCGGAAAACGGCCCGGACAGAAGCAGTGCAAGAAGAATTTATAAACGGCTTAAAAACTTAGAGTGGAACTCATGGTGGAGATTGAATAGGATTAGAGAAGGTTCATGACTTATGAGGCATTCTCAACCATTGACTTGAAGGAACATAGAATTAGAGTACTTGAAGGTTCAATAAAGGAACTATTCGCTTAATGAAAACGTGAAGAAACGTCGTAACAACGGAAATTTGGGTAGGGTCGTGTTTATGGATTTGGAAACGATTTATGAATCGATGAACGGTGAATCGGATATAATGAAAGAATGAGCTTATGGCTACTTAGACATAGAGGGACTCATAATCTTGCTAAGAACACATGTGTACCCTTTAGCCATCAACAATACTTAAACAAATCCCAAAACTCACTCATTAAATCCATGGTTTGCTAAGGTATCCATAATCCTTTAGGCGGTATTCCTTAACATCAATCTAGCTTAAATAAGCTTAGAAACTCATCCAAACTATCTTAACAATACTACAAAGGTTACAAACTCATAAGAACTCCTTATAAGACCCAATTTGCACATTTTAGGCTAAAATAGCAATAAAATTTCTGGGCAGAAACTTGTTGGTCGGCCCCTGAACATAGCTTCATATCTCACTCTCCCGATATTGTATGGCCGCAAACTTTATGTTTCCGGAAAGCTTGAAGAATGACCTAAAACTTTTATGATCACTCTCAGAGCCAATAAGGTCCCCAAACTGACGTAAATTGCCTATCAACCTACTGACTCAGAAAAACGTATAACAAGGTACACCTTCACGGTTTTGGTCGTAACTCGGGCTATACATGCCGGATTGTCGAAATTCCAAAGCCTATAGTTAGCTAATGACTTGGACTACCATTTCCAGTAAAAATTTGGGCAAAACTCCCATTTCATAACCTCTGTAAAAATCAGACATCAAAACAAAAACTTCTTTGGCCTTTTAATTTAACATGCATGCTCTTCTTTGACCTCAACTTGCATCAATTCTTACCCAAACCTCAAATTAGCCCTTATCATAGTTTTTCCATAATTAAAAGCTCAAAGAATACTCAACCAAGCTCACAAAACTCACATGCAACCATAGATTACACAAGCAAAAACATCCAACACTTAAATTAGCCCATAAATCAACAATTCCACCCCAAATTCATATCATCCAAGAGTAGAAACTTAAATAACATATAACTCACTTCCAAACAGCCCCTAAATCATCAATTTAGCCATTAAAATCCACATGCACGTTAGAACTTTCTTTACTCATCAAGAACTAACAAGAATTACTTCCACCCTTCACCAAATTAACATGCATCTTTTTACCAATTCAAACCCTCACTTAACCACAACTTAAATTCATGCTTGATAAACATAAGAGCACCCGCAATGGTGAGGGTGAGTTTTACTCATTTGATGATGTGGAAGTAGTGAGACCCACTAAGAGAGTTTGAGTTTGAGTGATTACTTTTCAATGGTGAGGGTGAGTTTGGTTTAAATTAATAAAAAAAGTGTAGGCCCCCAATGTAATAATTAATTGTTTTAAATAATTTAGTTGTTTTGATTTTTTCTATTTAATTACTTATATATAATACATAAAATTATTTTACAAATGTGGAAAATTATAACTCAAATTTTGGCATTACATATAAAAATAAATATAAAGCATAAAAATTTAAAAGCATGAATACTTTATTTAAAATTTAACAAAGAGGTCTATAAAACACAATACAATTAATTTTTGCTAAAAAAAAATACTCCCTCTGTTTCGTTTTTCTTGTCGCTGCACGTGCATTCACAGAGACCAAGGTTCACAAATTGGATGAATTAGTTGCAAAATAAAGTTATTGAAATGCCCTTAATTCATTTTGCAATTTACTCTTCCAGCCACAGGTTATTAAAGGCAGGCCATTCTTTTCAAGGCACGCCCTTCATTCTGCAATTACTCCTTCCATTGATGATAAACAGATTTCCATACTAAACTTTTCGTATTCTGAGATTAACTTCCCCTAAATTTTTTTTTTCCGCCAAATATTTCCCAGCAAAAATGGGTTGTTTTCCGCCAAATCTTGTAGGGGCCTGTCCATATCTGACCAATACTTCAGACTGGTTAAGCACAAATTGAGCCAGAATAGAGGCAACAATGTTGACAGTTGTCATTGTGACATTGATGGTATCGTCCAGTTACTATCCAAATAACCCCAAATTTCAATCATCTTCATTACCAATACAAGCCAATCTCTAATTTGAGCACAAAGAAGAAAAATACAAATTTTAGCCAAAACTAGATCGCAAATTTGAATCCATCTAACTACAATAAACATCAAAAACTTCCAACCCAACTAAAATTACAACGAAAAGATAAAAACCTAGAAGAAATTAAGCATAAAAAAACCCACCTAGTTGTGACAACAACAGAATTGGGGTTGGAGAAAGGTTGAAGTTTGCCATGGATCTGAAATTGAAGTATCGATGCGCCTGCCATGGTCGAGACGTCGGACGCTTTCTGCCATGGATGGGAACACTTCGATGCCGTTGCCATGGATGGAACCCTTAAGCATAAAAACCATACCTTTGCACATGAATGAAAGAAGGGAGTAGAGTTTTAGGGTTAGTTTTTCATTTTGGGATTTTCAATCTAAGTAGAGCTTTTTCACTTTTATGACAGAGAAAGCAGGTTAGGGAGTAATAAAGTAATTAATGAGAAGAAGAAAAAAAATTAAAGGTAAAATAAAAAGATAAGTAATTAATGTATTTTATTGGAATTGTAAAATGACAAATAATTTGAAACAAGGAAAGTTAGTTAAAGTGACAAGTAAAAAAGAACGGAGGGAGTACAATTTAGCAAAATATGATTACAATTTGGAAATAGCCGTTAGAAATTATTATTGGAATTTGGAAATAGACGTTGAACCCAGGCATAGCGTGCAGCACATGCGGCCCAACGTTTTTCAGCCCACCCGCCGGAAAAACGACGTCGTTTTATTTAATGAAAACAAAATAAAAAAAAGGAAACATTTGTTAAATTATGGAAATAGACCTTCAACCCAGGCGCAACGTGCAACAAAAGCGGCCCAACGATTTTCGGCCCACCCACTGCCAAAACGGCACCGTTTTCTTTAATGAAAACAAAATTAAAAAAAAGGAAAAGGGGCTCGAGGTCCCGTCTTCAACCTCGGCACGCGAGGGAGAAGACGAGACAGACTCGACCTCCATTGTTGTACCTGCTGCTGCGGAGCTATTCTCGGACTCGCCGGCGCCACCTGTCAGCCACGTCGGCCACATCCTCGCCGCTGCGGACGCTCTAAAGGAGATGAAAAACATCAAGAAAACATAAATTGGAAGCAAAATTTCAGATTATAAACAAAAGAATTGGGTTAGGGTTTGAGATTATACCACTTGAACTTTGAGGTGAGAGATTGAACAAGAGAAGGGGGAAGGAGCGGTGGCCGGCGTGGGTAGCCGTCGGCACCGGCAAGCTCGCCGGAAAACACCATGGAGGGCGGCAAGAGGGGTGGCGCACGGCTGGAGAGAGGAGAGGGTGAGGGAGTGTGTTTGAGAGCTGTCATAAAATCTGATTTGGAAATGGAAAATAAACCCCCTTTAACCCCCCATTAACATATAAATACACCCCTAAAATAATTAACTCTTCTAATAGTAATTAACTTAGATAATTAGGGTTGTAATTTAGTTAGGTAAAATAATTGGTAAACAACCCAAATAAATTTATAACATAAACTTGATAATATAAATTTAGTATATAACTAAATAAAATTTCCTTGGAATAAAATTGGGTGGAAGACTAAGATTAAAATTACGTAAACAAAATTGATAGAACATACTAATAAAATAATTTGGGCCATAAAATGTACTTAGGTGGATCGAGTAGTATAAATCGTAAAAGAAACGGAATTGAGAATAATATAACCTTCCTCGGTTTTAAACGTAAAAATTTTAGAACATAAAATAAATTATATAACTTATCGTAAAATATTCATAACCTCAAAATAATGTTCGTAAGGTAAGATAACATAAAATTAACCCATTAACCATCGCCTTGCTCGTGACCTGTCACGTATAAATAAATAAAGAGAAAAAAAAAAGTAACAACCAGTATAACAATAAACACGTCATAAATAGAGAAACTTTAATTAGCGTAATTCGGCTAATCAACGTACTTAGGGCCTTAATTAATACGGGTTTAGGGTGGGTCGTTACATTAGGTAAATACGATACACAGGAGAAGGCCGATTTGGTGCAGAATTCGCTGCCATGAAAATGAAAGACCAGCACCGGAACCTTCTGGTTGGGGTTTAGGCCAGGTGGCTTGTAAGACGTTACTTGATGCCGGTGAGTGGATCGACGCCCGATGAGAACAGTGGTTCGGTACTAGTTAGTGGGTCGTGGAAGCAGTCGTCGGTTTTAATGGTGGCCAGACGCCATGAGTTCCCTGTTCGTCAATTGGATAACTTCGTCAATATTGGATGGTGGATGAGATTGACATACAATTGAATTGGATGAATTTAATTTTTCTTTTATTTTTAAAATATATACACAATCCCTCAGGGATTGAAACTCATTCCCCCCCCCCCATAGTTGGGAGGTATCCAATTCCCCTCATTTGTGTGGGATAGGGAATCCCAGGGAATTATAATCCCATTCCACTTTGTCTTCTCCAAACAAAAATTTCTAGAATTAGTGTCCATCCCATACCCATTCCATTCCTTTTTGGTTCACCAAACACACGTTTAAATGCTCGAAGTAGGTCCCGATGAGGACCCGTAGATCCACTCCCATGGTCCAGGGTCCTATTTGAAGTGGATATCACACCCAATGCTGATCGATTCATGCCTCCAGGGTCCCGGGTCCACCTTAAAGTGTACTCCGCACCCGACCCTGACGTCGTTTTCCTTATATTTCATGGAGGGGTCGCAAAAAGGCTTGGTGACCATGAAAATCGAGACTTGGGCCCTATCCCGATATGGTCCAAGATGGGTTGCCGCAAAAATTGTGATATCGAAAGACACCACAATCACTTCCCAATCCCCCCCGGTGCCGGCGCTAAGGGTGTTCACGGTGCGGTTCGGTGCAGTGACGGTTTCATAAAGCGGTGCACCGACCAAAACGATTTTCCAAAATCATAAACCAGAACCGTAACTTGAACACCCGGTTTTTTTTTGAAACCGGTGCACCGAATTTAACGGTGCGGTGTCACCGGTTAACCGGAACCGTCTTTATTTCCACCAAAATTTGAAAAAATCATCATTTAATCAAACTAAAAAAAAAAAATCAAGCTCGGTTCCGATTTTTCGAGTGAAACTGCAAATTAAGATATTGGGTTGTGGGTACTTGACTTGCGTAGTGGGCTAGTGGTCACTAGGAGTACCATCTAATTCATTGGTCAATGGGTTCTAAGTATAATGACTCTATTTTATGTGATGTGGTACCGATGGGAGCGAGTCATTTACTTTTGGGTAGACCTTGGCAATTTGACCTAGGCGTTGAACATGATGGCTGATGGAACACGTATTCCTTTTAACTTTTCCAAGTAAGACTTACCCTGTGCCCTCTAGCACTCCACCAACTAACCATGGCTCAACCCGGGGTGGGAAGTGAGTTGGGGAACCTACTCCTTGAGAGAGAAACACGCGAAGAGAGTACCCATGGTAGGGATGAGCATTCTTTGCCCTTGTCTTTGCCATGTGGTGAACCTAAAGTGAGTGTGTGTATCTTAACTCCTCAAAAATTTCCCATTTTCCCTCTTTACTCATTACCCTTGAGCCCCAAGTCCCCTCTTGATTTGCATTTCCATAACGAGGGATTTATGTTGGAGTTTGATACGAGTTCAGTGCCTATTAAATCTGTATTTGATGGTGTGAGGGATGAGCAACCGGTTAAGCAAGAACTGGGTGTTGCGCTTTCTTGTGATGACTACATCATGGAGTTCAACAAGGTCATGAGTGGAGGAGCTAACCGGGATCACCATTTTGCGTCCCTGTCCTGCGTATCCTCAAGAATTGTTATTCCTGCGGGATGGTCAGCATCGAGCTAGCATGGCTTTTGGGAGACATTTACTATAGGGGTCCAATTTTTTTCGCGATTGTTTCTAACCCAAATGATTTGAGGGCAAATCCTCTCCAACCCGGAGAGTTTGATCCATGAGGATCAAGGGGGTACTTAGGGCCTCACTAGCCTAATGGCCTAATCTTGAGATTTTCAAATGCCTTAGGAAATTTGGTCTCGGATCGAAGAAGTCTTGTGGTGAACCGACAAATTTTTGAACACTCAATTCCGAAAAAATTACCCATGAAGACAAGAACGGAGCTAATAGATTCAATGCCAAGTCGAAGAGTCAAGTCGGGGCCGGAATCCAACCAAGGGGCGTTTTGGTCATTACACAAGGGTCGGGATGGAACCATGGAGCATCAAGTGAAGCCTGGAAAACCTACCTCAAAGAGGCTAGGAAGAAGTCACGAGGGAACAAGACTAAGCCAAGAGGAGCAAGTTGAAGAATATCATTTTTTGGGCAAAATTGGGCAACAAGAAAAGACATGTCTTCACTTTTCGCTTATAACGTCTTCAATATAACTTCTATGACCATGAAATTTGGCAAACTTATAGTACACACCGAGAGATTTCCATCGATATATTATACGAACAAATCGGAGGTTAAATGAATAAGCTATACATGTTGGAAGTCAATAGACACTGACAGGCCCTTGTAGATGCTGGCTGCGCCTCAGGAGGCGCCAGCCGCACCTAACCCTGACATGTTTTATTTTTCTCAATTTTCGGGTGTAGTCTTTCTCCCCTCCCCACATATATTGTATTGGCTTTCTTTGGAAAACTTAGACATTTTTGAATGAAAAACTTTGGGTATTTGCAAATCCTTTAGTCCCCCAATGTCTTCATTCTTGCTTTATCCATTTCAATGATGATGCTAGTGGAGTGTTCTCTTTAGAGGTTGTGTAGTGTACTAGTGTTTTCTTTATCACAATCTTGGTAAGTTCTTTGGGGCTCTCTTTGGTTGTTGGTGGTTTTCCTTTATACATCCATAGAAGGTCCTAGTTTAAGGTGGTGAAATTTTTTTTATCCTTGTTCATATCTTGTTGTTGATTTTTGTTGTTGTTCTTGTTGTTTATGCTTAAAACCCTAAAAACGGTTGAAGATTATGAGTTCTAAATTGGGGTTTTCTTAAACCCTAGGTTGACTGTTGGTCCTTGTATATTTAATCTATTTCTGCTAGTTGTTTCCGGATCACTCCATCATTCCTCATTCCATCATCACCAACGCCTAAAGCACTAGGTTCGGTTCGACTTTCGTTTTCTTGGGCATTTCGCCAAACATTTGGCATGCACCAAGTGATGAACATTTTTCAGAACATAAATTGTTCTCTTTATCATCAACTTGGCTGACTTCCTTCTTAGCATCTTCCAATTGAGCAACCAATGACTTGTTGGAGTTGCTGCTAATCTGACTTTTTTTCATGTGTCATCTTTCTTTGGATTCATTGGATGTTTCGGCTTCCTTTGTGACATGATCAAAATCTCCTCGATTTGTACCTCCATTCGATCAAATGATCGATCTAACCTTGCAATTTCAGCTCGAATATGTTGGTTCACCACCCTTTACTGGTCTGCCCATTGTTTGGTCATGTTAGATTGTTGCTCTAGCAAGGTTTGTAACATCTCCTCAACATTGTTAATCAGTTGATTGATGGTTGCCATGCTACAAGTCTGAGGTGTCATTGCTATCCAAGGTTAGAAAGCTCCGATACAATTGATATAGGGAATTAGAAAAGAGTTGATAGAAATGGAGAATACCTCTCGAGAATCCTACACAAGGGTTTAGATGTAGATTAGAAAATGGGAAATGGGTTAGGGAGAGAGAACAGAGAATTTAAGATAGATAAACAAGATGTATTTCATTCATTGATTGAATCTACATGTGACTCATAAGATACTTATATGGAAAAGATGACCCTTTCCGCAAGACACTAATATAGTAAAATCAAAACTTGTTTGCCAATCCTATGCCAATCTTCCGATATCAATTTGTTATTTAAGTTGAGCTCTCTTAAAATTGTGAGATCAGTTTGCATTTTCTAACCTTTTATTCCAACATAACTTGATATCTCTCATTAGTATATTTCATATTTTGAAATTTATTATATTTTGATAATCAAATTTATATTTTAAGTTGGCCTTAACTACTCACCTATTTAAACTGTTTAGTTGAACAAATTAACTTTTGCATTTATATTATGTGTTTCTCTTTAGTATTTTACTTGAAAATTATAAGGTAGCCACTACAATACTGGATTCTCACTACAAGAAGGTCTAAAAAATAAGATCGTAAGCTTGAACAGAGGGCGCGCGACCGTTCATTTGCGACCGTTCATGGTGGTCGTGTCTGAAGGGTCGTTTGAGGGGTCAGGCGACCGTTCATGAACATTCATAAAACGGAGCGACCATTCATGAACGGTCAAAAAAATTTCGACCGTTTAATTGAACGGTCGCCCAGTTCCGAATCTTTTTTTTTCAATCAAAATTACTCGGAAAAATAACCCAATGACAATCCAACTCATAAATTGAAACTAGATCCAGAACAAGGGAGAAGGGAAAAATGAACATGAATCAAGCAAACCAACATATTAAACTCAGAAACTGAACATGAACATAAAAAATCGAATAAAATATCTGGAGAAAATCAAGACAAACCCAGAAATTAAGCAAATAAGAAATAAGAAACGAGGAACAATCAACCCAGAGAATGTATTAAACTTTTGAAAGTATCAAAATTCAGATATGATTATATGAACTTAAGATCCGAGATTACAAGATGTTAAACAAAAAAATATGAATTAAACATGTGAAATTAAATTTAATCTAAACCCTAAACCTAAAAACGAAATCTTTCACACCGCCTACACCTTCTTCGGCTTCTCTACTCCCTTTTTATATGTGAATTGCTCAATTCTTCCACAAAGCTCGACTGTTCGATCTCTTCCCTTGAACATTTAGATGGAGGCTCTCGATCTTGCTACTTTTCTGCTGCATGTCGGGCTTCATGTGACGAGAAAGAGAATGTAATGGAGATCGGTTTGAGTGTTTAGGGGAATGGAGAAGAGAAGAGTGAGAAAGAGAAGGAATCAGTGAGATGGGGGAGAATCGAGAAAGAGAGAGATGAGGAAATTAGGGAATAGGAAGGGGGAGCTTTGATATGATATTTAATAACAAACGCTCGACCATTTTATTGAACGGTCGCAAAATTTGTGACCTTTCATTGAATGGTCACAAATTTTACGATTCAAAATTTGTGACCGTTCAATTGAACGGTCACAAATTGCGCGACCGTTCAATTGAACGGTCGTAAATTGCGACCGTTCAGTGAACGGTCGCAAATGAACGGTTGCCCGAAAAAAATGCAACCGTTCATTGAACGGTCACAACGGACGGTCGGGTCCAAGCATCCATCTTGTAGTGTCTTATGAGTCATTTCAGTATATCAAACACAAAGGCAAAGGAATCACCCAAACTATAAAAGGTCAATCAATCCCACAACAATTTGTGCGGGAGCCTAAGGTGATTTTGAGGTGAGAAAGAGTAGGGAGCACAATGTATATATGTTGTTATGAGAGCGAGCGCAATAAAGGATTAGCTATTTTCTTTCCTATACTTTTAAGAAGAAAAACTAGCACTATATATCCCGTGCGATGAACGGGAATATTGTCATTTTTTAAATTACTTGAGACTTATGTATTATACTTTTTTTATAAGAATATGTGTGTCAAACTAATTAAAATTGAAATATTTATTTTTTATATATATACATATATGTGTGTGTGTGTGAGATATTAGAAAATACTTATTAAATAATTTATTTTTGAATTTAGTGAATTGATTATTATTATTATTATTATTATTATTATTATTATAAAAAAATCAAGAAATATGTGTTATAACTTTGTCTTAAATACATATAATAAAGAATAATAGTAATTTTTATTTTAGTTAATTTGAATAAACGCAAACTACATAATTCATTTTGATACCACAAATCAATAAAAGGTAGTAGGTTGCCATTATAGAAAAATAAGAAGAGTAAAATGTGCATGTGTAAATGACAATGTCTGTTCATTTTTCCATGAAGATAAATTTGTGTATTTATTGGTTGATAGCTATTATTAATAATTTTATTAATCAACAACTATTAATATTTAACACCTTTAATGATTTAAACAAATGAGCCAATGAAAATTTTCCAACTCAACATAAATGAGAAACATTTATATGCCTGACGCATGGCAATAACTCATTCAATTTATTTTGTTTTAATATAGATAATAGATAATAGATAATAGATAATAGATTATCCACCTTATATTGAATTGATATTTCAATTCATCAAAATTTCCCACTTTCATTATACTTTACTTAATATACCACAAGTGCATTTAAAGATACATATTCTACACATTGTGGACTTGATCTACAAACCTTTGACATTTATAAAATTTTATATACCCATAGGCATTAAAGTTTCCAATCCTTCATTCTTTTGTTTTTGTGCATTTTTTAAAATTTTAGCCTTTACATTTTAAGGCTTGTATTTTTGGTGGTGATTTTTGTGTGAGTATAATTGTTATATGGTACACTTTAGAGTACCTACATAGGCCTGTTTGGTACAACTAGAGAGGAAAGGAATGAAATGATACTTGATACAGAGAGAATGAAATGGAACTTGATTGTTTGATATCAAGTGTTTGGTTGATTAAAGGAATATATGGCTGGAATCAATATCATTGTTATTGTTTGACTTAAATATAGAATGAAGTTAAGTAATAAATCGGATTTTTATTAGTCACATGAAATTTTAATTTTAATTTTTCATTTTTCATTTTTTTAACTTTATTATTTTTTAACTTTTATTTTATTAATTAAAATTATAATTTAATTATAATTATAATTTTTATTTTTTATTGGAAATGGTTCGAAGATGAATTAAAAGAAAATATGAAAATAAAATTATTGGTATAAATTAAATTTATTTTTGAAGATAAATATTTGTATTTAAGGAATGAGAAGTAAAACATCCCAAAAATGAGAGGTACCAAGTCCCCCCTCACCCCCCAACCATTTAGGGGTAATTTAATTGCTACGGATATGATGTTCCATTCCTTAAGTTTTCTACCAAACACAAGATGAAGGAATTTGCTACCTTTGGATATGAAGTTCCATTTCACAACCTTCAACCAAACAAACCATTAAGTCTACCCAATGTTTTAAATCTTAAAAATATTCATCAATATTTATTAAAATTCATCATAAATTTATCAATATTAATATAAAATTCAATGATATCTTTCAAATTTATCAATTTTTTAATACAAATTCGTCACATAAACATCAGCATATTTTAATAAATGTGGTGGACCTAGATAGATCCACCACACCATATAGTATAATTTGCGTAGGACAGAGTATGCATGATATTATCATAAATTTTAAATTTGTAATTCAATCTTCTTGCATATGACATTTATTAAGATGATTGCAAATTCTTACAAATATGATATTTTTATTCTATATCTTAAATACAATAGATAAAACTTTATTAATAATAAAATAACTAATTTTATTTTTTAATCTATCATATATTATTTATTATTAATTGATGATGATGCTTGAACACTTCTCGTCTTTTTTTTTTCTAAAAAAATATAGTTAATAATGTTTCATTTAATGGCAACCTATATGCAAACCTAAAATTAGACCTGTCAATTCGGTCGGGCGGGCGGTTTCGGGTCGGTCGTATATCGGGTTCGGGAAAATACGGGTCGGGTGTATTTCGGGTTCGGGAAAATACGGGCGGTGTATTTCGGTTTTGGGTCAACCCAACGGGTTATGATTGCGACCTTTTTTCGCTTTTTCTTTTTAAAAAATGGTCTTTAAATACTACTTTTTGTACAATATACATAATAAATATGATTATCTTCTAGAAACGATAGATTATTGTAACTATTTTAACTTAAATAAGAGAAATAACAAATAAATAAGGTACGTTTATAGTTTAATAGTTAAAAATTTGAATGCAAAGTCACAAATTTTAATAAAGTTTAACTCAAAAAGTTAAATTTTAGGTCAAGCAGTAGTCGAGTTTGACCCGCTAATTTTCGGGTTCGGTATACTTCGGGTTTAGTTGAAAAAATCGTGTTCAAAACCCAGAAATTTTGGGCGGGTTCGGGTCGGGTTATCGGGTCGGGTCAGAAATTTCCAGGTCTACCTAAAATCCAGCTGTGTGTCTATAACAACGACAAAAATAACTTCCTAGCAGAAATATGTTTGAACGCGAATTAGGAATCCAAATGGATCCAACCTTACCCCCTATACACATAAGTACATGAAAGAGATTGATTCCGACAAATTGACATGAAAAAAAGACTTTTCAAAAACCACTTTGGAAACCATGGACAGTAAAAGAAACCTAGTTGGAAAACCTTTAAGAAAACGTAAAGAAAAACCAAGAAAAGAAGAAGTTTGCTAAGATAAAAAAAAAAACTATACCATTATGTTTCATGTAACTGAGCATGAGCTAAAACGCACTTGCACAGAAAAATTAAATGGAAGACCATAAACCAACTCATCCTATCATACTAGCCCACCAAACCCTCATATCTAGTGTCATATCCTCCACTAAGCCGATGTGCCTTAGATCCTTTATTACATCGATCTCTCATGGACTTTTTAGGTCTCCCATACCCCAACGCCCAAAGGGGTACCCCAATTCATTTGCACCTTTTAACATGGGCATTCTCGCTTTTCCTAAGGACATATCTGATTTATCTCAATCTAGCATCTCTCAACTTTTCGTCAATAGGAGCTACCCATAGTTTAGCTCGACTGATGAGATTCTTAATCCTATCCTGTGAATCCACCATACCATCCTCCTTTTCGATTCAACATCTGACAATGTATTTTCTCAACTGCCTAACACTCAACACCATACAACATTGTTTGTCTAACTACCATATGGTAAAATCTGACCCTTAATTTTAACGGAAATTCAATTTTCAAACAACACACCTGATAAAGCCGCTTTCCACTTCTGCCATCCAACTTTAGTTCAATGCATAATATTCTTACTGATTTCTCCATCACTCTTAAGACATAAGCTTAGTATATGAACTTCTCCACCCTGAGAATGGTTACTTTCTGTCGGTGAGTCTAGTTGTGAAGTCCACTAAAATGATACATTATGTATTCAGTCTTTGACCTACTGATTCTAAAGCCCTTAAACTTCTAGGTATCTCTCCCCAACTCTGCCTTGTCATTTAATATTTCTCTTGACTCATCCTGAATTAATGTCCTTAATCAACTTATCTATAACCAGATTAAAAGGAAACGGGCTAAGCGGTGACCCTTGATGCACCCCGATCACAAAATCGCACGGAAACTCACCTGTGGCACCCAGCGATGTCCGGACACTCGTGCTTACAGTTTCATACAAGTCTATATTGACCTAAATATAGGGATTGTACACTACTTTTGCCCCCGAACACTCCCACCTCTCTACTGAATCTCTAAACACCATATGAATATCATTTTTCCTTTCCTTCTGTGTGTATGCGCGCGCGTGTCAGAAATTCTAGTATAAGACCATCTTACGTAAACTTATCGTGATACAGATTCTTTACGCTATGACATTTTAATATTTTACTATAATTAACAAGTGATATCATAATGACTTTTTAATATAAATATGACTAATAATTTATCAAGGGATAATTTGGATTATAGTTACCCAAATAAATTATAAATCACCCCTTTATTCATAAAAGTGACCACAAAATTATACATCTCAAAATACATTTATTGTGAGACAATTTTAATAAGACTCCACACACACACTTGTGTGAACACATCTCATATAAGACTTACTAATCTATGGTCTTACCATAACGTACCACAAAACCATCTTACACATGACTTACTATTTACTAATCTAAGATCGCTTTAAGAAGATTGAAGATGACCTTCTTACCATCAGGCTAAGCAAAATATATATTTACCCAACAACACCACCACAAATGTACAAGTAGCTAGTCTCACATCATATAACCTTAATTTCCCCAGTTTTTGGTGCCTTGGGACATTCTAGCCTTCTTTGATTATGTCAAGCAAATCTTCAATGTCATTTTTGCTGCTTAGCCTCAAAGATTGTTTCTCACTAAGAGTGCTTGCTGTGTCTGGGAAAACTGCATATCAGTCAATGTAATTAACAGCAGAAACATGAAGACATATGTATACAAACTTGGAATTCACTCACTGAGAGATCAGATCATTCCAGCTGCAGCAGCTAACTGGTTGCAGTTTCGGGTTCTTAGTCTCGAAAATCAGACGAAAAAATTAATCAACTGAAAGTGAGGATAATTGAGACCTAATTACACAAACTTTGGTGCTAAATGCCTGGCTTCATTTTAGCTTCCATGTTCTGAACAATATCTACATTTTCCTACACAACATAAACACATGAGGAGGATACAGACTACACAAAAAATGTAACTAAACAACCAAAATTAATCAAGATGACCAAAAAACAAGGCACAGTTAGTTAAATAAACAATCCGTAGTTATTCCTAGTTTCCTACTAAAGTTGGCCAACAATTCAATCACTATCATATGTGAATCATATGATCTACTTAGGGCTTGAGCCCAAGTAGTCCAACCGATCTGCTAAAACATTGACATCTTCAAGATCTTGGGGACCTCCTCCTCCTCCTCCTCCTCCTGCTTCTGCAGAACCCTTACCTTTCTCATCACTCAACAACTCCTCCCAAAACTCCTCATCCAGCTCCCTCCCTTGCCCTACTTCTTCTACTTCTACTTCCACTTCTTCAGCCCCAGCTGAGGGTCCAACATTTTCATGGTACCCTTGCATTTCTAGGGCAAGGGCTTCCAGCTCAGACACCCCGGCTAGGTCTTCGAACTCCGACACGGACCCTCCATCGTACCCATACGGACCGCCCCCCAACTCCAATGGCTCGACCTTCATGGGACCCAAACCCGAACCCAAACCGGTAGGGGGCTCAATGGGTCTTCTTCTCTTCTTGCTCAAGGCCTCCTCGAGCTCTTTCCTTTTCTCCTTGGCCTGGACCAGCTGCTGGAGGAAAGTAGGGTTCTGCATGGCCCGTGCGAGGAAGTTCATCATTTGCTGCTGCTTCATCTCCGTCGCTTGCAGCCTTTGCTCCATGGATTGTAGGTAAGCTCTTGTGTTTTGCTGCTGCTGTCTTAGCTTCACTAGTTCCATCATTAGTACTTGCTTATCGCGATGTAGGCGGTCGACTTCTCTGTCGAGGCCGAATCTACCCAGTTCTACGCACGGGTCGGAGCCTTGTTGTTGCTGGTGTTGGATTGAAAGGGGGTGAGATGAAGAAGAAGAAGATGGGTTTTTTCGTCTTTTTATGTGCTTTAAGAGATGTCTTTGCCCCCGCAAAAACCCTTCATTTGCAAACTCCCATCTGTCCGGGTCGATCTTTCTGAAGCCCTGAAACAATCCCAGAAACAGGGTTCAGTAAGGATCTAGACAGGTGATGGGTCAGGAAGATGCAAGAACCATGGTGGGGGGAAATAATTAAAGATTGAATCTATTTTTGTGCTAATTGGAGGGTTTGATGGAGCTTAAATTATTGCTACAGTGATGGTTTTTTAAGTAGCCAGAAAATAAGACCCCACTTCCAGAAATATCAGAGAACCTACTCCAAAGTGTCTCAAAAAAAGCAATATAACAGGACAAGCCAATGAGTTTATTTCAGAAGGCTAAATGGGGAAAGTAGTATTAACTATAATTAAAAACTACGATTACCCCACTAATCAATCGCCAAGTTGCACTCATTTCCCGATTAAATTATTGGACCCAAGAGAACAAAACTTTGAACTTTCACCCACCAAAAAAAAAAAACCCTACTTTGCTGCAACAGTGAAAGAACCCATGATATTTTTTAACCAAAAAAGCAAATAAAACACAGACAAGTGGCTTTCACAGAGAGGGCAGATGACAGAGAGAAAGAAAGAGAACAATCAAGAAATAGATCTATCTATCCATCCTTCCATCCACCCAACTTGAACCCCTTCTAAATCTGGTATGAGTAGATCAAAGAAAGTCAACAAAACTAACCAAATTTGGACATACAGAAGATCATAAAAGGGTTAAGTACTTACATAAGTATTGAGCTGCCTCACAAAACTGGAGAAATTGTTGTGCTTGAAATGTCTGGGAAGAAGATTAGTGGCAAAAGCATGGGGATCCCAAACAACGAAGCTACTGCCTCCTCTGTTCCATGACACCATGAAATCAGTGGTTGGATCATCCACCATATCATACGTCTTCGTCAAAAATGGCGGTGGACCCACTTCATGTAACCCCTCCATCGGCTGAGGCGCCGGAAACATCGCCGGAGGAGCTTCTCCGGCGAACCCTGAGCTCGATTCCGGGAGCTCTTCTTTCACTGGGTACAGAGGATCCATGGCTGAGAAAAAACCCCCCACAAAAATCCAATGCCCTTCAAATTGATTGGAGAAAATGGGTTAATCAATAGATGGGTTAGCAATGTTAGGTTAGTACTGGGTGATTTCATTGATTAGAGAGATACCCAGATGAGGAATTGATTGAATTTGGTCAGGAACATAGAATTTGGTGATGGGGAAGGAGAAAAGAAGACAGAGAAAAACAGGGGAAATGAGAGAACAGTTAGTATGTGTAGATGGGGAAAAATTGAGCAGACAAGGTTGGTTTAATTAATTGTCATACATATATATAGACAGAGAAACTTAGGGATTTTTGGAGACAAGTGATGAAAATGAAAGAAAAATGGACAAATTGAGGAAGGGGATTTTTTTTTTCTTGAGGGCAGTAGGACATACTCTGTTGTATTCCTCTGTTTCAATTGGGGAAGGTAGTTAAATCAGTTATTATTGGATGCTCTTTTTTGCTGCCTAGATAGCTTCAGGAATGTGTAAATGATCCATTTGAGCCTTTAAATACAACTCAAGCTTCATCAGTTGTGTATATATTTTCCTCTAGTAGAAAGTTCTAGACCTTGATGTGATACTGAATGTTTAATTAAAAAATTTTAAAAAAAATTAAGATATGGAATTGTGTAGGTGCTCCAACCCCTAAAATATTTTTTTATTTTGATTTGGCTGTATTTGGTGGGGTTTATGCAGTGAAGACTTGGAAGGTTCTGGAACATATGTTGAGAATATATATTTTTTAAAAAAGAGTAGGTTTTTTTTCCCTTTTCTTGGAGGATTTTTTTAAAGAAAAAAGATATATTTTTTTTCTTGTTTGATAATTATGGTTATATTTTATGGTTTTAAAATAGGGTTGAGCTGTGACATATGATTGGTGGAAAATGATGGCCCAACATGATATTGGAAGGGTGAGATCATAAGAAGAGGATACCCACTCCAAGCATGTGGCTTGAGGATGGAGCACACAGTGGTCACAGCTTCTATGTGTATTTTATCTCCCCTTACTTAGCTTTTCCTTTGGTTGGTGGATTCATTCGCAAGCAAAATTATTACAGTTTTATGTCACAACAATATCTTGGAATTAATTATGTCCATTTCTTAAGAACAAATTATTATTTAATATAATCTCTTCAAATTCTTTTTTTTTATTATTCAAAGCTTGAATAGAATGAAGAGATTGTAAAAGTACGTGGAAAATGCAAAACAACAACATGACAGCTATAGAAAACTAACAAGGAAAACAACTAAAAAAAAGACAGAATTAATTCTTAGGATATGCAATTTTTTCGTTCCGTCATTTCTCCTTAAATTGCTCTGTCGTAATCACAGGGTCTCCATAAATGAAGCATGTACCATAACCAAACTTTGTAACTTTGCGCACCATTTCCTTCATACAATCTTGCTCGGAGAAATCCTCTAATAAGACAACATTCTTGTCTTTTCTTTTGATACGATTCCCAAACCTTGCAAAAACAACATCTACTTGGCTGAAAAAATGTCATTTAAATTTTGGAACTTGAAAGAATCCTCATTATTAGCAGGGGTATTATACCATTCAAAACATATGCGTTTTTATTATCATAAGGTTCTATTATGGAGAAATTATGTTTAATATATATGTACACGGTATGGGTTTTTCTTTCATCAATTATGGAGAAATAATTTAAAATGTCGGCAAATTTACCTCAAGTCCTTTTCCAAATAATATATTCCACAAGACTAGAAAGAACAATTTCACGAGATTTAAGCATTGACAACTTTACTCGATACATTTATTTTAATACATTTAAGAAATTTTAAGTCATTGACACAAGATATCCAAAATTTGCATAGTTGAAGCATTGTATTTTTTCAACTTAGATTTTAAAGAATGAAAATAAAAATTTCATTAAACTTTATGTTTGTTTTCTATCGAATAATAGGTAATGGATGATTTAACAATATCCTATATTAATTTGAACCAAGCCTTCTAAATTGTTAAATTTAGAAATAAGATTGTTACATCTGACTCTGCAAATTTTGCCTCGTGATGAAATTTTGAAATATTAATTAGTTTTGATTTCGGTTTTGGAAGCCTCTGGCACAAACTGACAACAGAAGAGCAAGATCCATCCAATTAAAAAATATATAAATATATGTTATTTTTCTCAAAAACATTAAGTTACCTAATAATTTACCTAATTAACTCATAGACGACTATTATTTAACTTACTTGGATCTCAAAATAAATTTAAGTTGAAGCAAAAAGAAAATGTTTAACTAGTCTTTTAACGTATTCTCCAAGTGCTTATCAATATGAAAATGTTATTCTCAAGCGCAGTCATAATTTTCAGCAGAAAATAATAGGAGTGGTATTGTTAATTTGGTGTGGGTGGCTGATTGGTCAGTCCAACTAGTTTTCTTTCCCTTTCTTCTTTGAGCAAAGTCAAAAGCTCCACCCACACGACCGTATTGGCTGTTGCATTACTGTATGTCTATTTCATTCATTTCAATATCCATTCAGTGGTGAGGTTGGATTGCAAGATGGTCAACGACTCAACACCATGAAAACAATTGAAGTAAAAATATACACACACATATATTTTATTAGTGTTTGGTAATGTCCCAATTCTATTTAGACCATGTTCTTTGGATAATTGGATTGATAACTCTTTCCAATTCAATTCAATTCAATCTAAACCTTGCATAATTTCACGAAAAAATTCTTTTTAAAAACACAATTCCCAAAAAAAACATCATAACTTATCTAATCCAATCCAATTCAATTCCTCCAAACCTCATTTTATTAAATCCAAAGAATATGGTCTCTTCTGATTTCAGCTAGAAGGTGATGTTAGGGGTATTTCGGGTTTGCTATAAATATTAGCCACGTACTTCAACCTAATTTGGTGCAACTAATTTATGTGCCTCTAAGGCACCCTTATGAGATCTCTTTTTTCTATTCTACTTTGAGAAATTTTATTCATAAGACTGTAATCGATCTCCTTTATATCTTATTACCCTTCCTTTGATATATATATATCTACTCCTATTTTGCTATAATCGTTTGACATTTTTCCTTCTTGATCTTGTTGTGTTATACAACTGTTTGTGATACCATTTGTAATCTCTCATATTATAGTGGATTTTATCTTATCTCCCATAGTTTTTTTCCTGCATCGGTTGTCCACGTAAAAATCTTGTCTTCATCAACCCCTACATTGTTCTTATTTATTTCTCGACACTCACGTCCTTAAATTAATTATCTTGTTTGCTTCCACTACAATAGTAGATCTGTTCAATCTAGATTTTATTCCTAACAAGTGATTTCATATCTGAATTTCGATCCTAACAGTTAGAATCGAGATCTTACTTATGATCGATAGAGTTAGCTAAAATCAAAATTATAAAATTTGATCAAGGGTAGTACGATTTTAATTATATTAGACAAATAGAAAAAAAAGTTCTATAATAGTTAAAATCTTATCAAATATTTACTAAAAATGAATCAAGAAAAAAATTTAAAACTGGTAATATGTGCAAGCATTACTAATTTTATATAGAATCGTGGGATCGTAGAATGGTATTGGATTTCTAACACATTATAATATCAAACTAAACCGAGATCTTAAAATTCTGACAAACTATTTTAAAATTCTAACAGTTGGGTCAGTCGAGAATTTTTGGACCGTAACACTCTAGGATTGTCTATCCAAATCGAGATTTTCTAGTTCAATTCTGTATGATGGTATAGCATAGAATATAAAAAGTACTACCTTTATTGCTCCCACGTATAAATTTATTTAGGCCTTATTTTTTACTGCGGTATTTTTACGGTATGGTGTGTTGTGCTGTGGTGGAATTGTGGTGGGTGTGGTAGAATTGTGGTAGATATGGGGTAGGTGAGAAGAGAGGATGTAAAAAGTAAAGAGAAAATTGAGGAAAGAGGAAAGTGAGGAGGGAAAAAAGTAATGATTTATAATAAAATGTGGTGAAATGTGGCAAATCATGATATCTTTGTAGTCATGATTCTGATGAAAAGAACATAGGCTTGAGTAAAATTGTCTATTTGATTTTTTTCAGTAGACAAGTAGCCTAAGAAATGGTTTCACCCAAAAAAGATGGATAAAAAATAAGACTGCAACCGATAATAATTACTGGCTATTATATAAAGATTTGATATGATGGATTCTGTAAATATACATTATTTTCCTATGCATGTGTATAATTAAGTAAACTTTAAAATTTAGTGAGGTAAGCCTCTTTTTTACATTTATTTATTTATTATTTAATAAAAAAGTAAGCTTTAATTAAAATTCCAAAGTGACATGACTATTTATAAATAAATAAATTCAAATTTCCTTTTTAATTGTCCAGTCTCAAATCAATTAAAAAACATCATTTCATTCATTCCATAATAAAAGAGAGAGTTTGAACTATTTTTTTGTCTGCTAGACTGCTTGTATTTAGCCGTCTACTGACTTGTTTGAATATACAAATTTACTATTTCATCCTCGAATATAATAATTAATCAGCAGCTTGTCTAAGTTGTAACTTGTGTTTACACACAAATTTATTTTTTACCATCGAGTACAATAACTAAAGATTCTAAACATCAATGAAAATTAAGTTACTAAAACCTGTCAATTCAAACGGGCTGGTTAAATACGGGCACGTAGATCTGGTTAGAGCAAATGTAGGTCAGGTGTATTTCGAGTATAGGGAAATACGACATTAAATATACGAGTAAGGTGTATTTTGAATTTAGGTAAATACTTATACTTTTTGTTCACACACGAATTTAATTTTCGCACTTGAATACAATAACAAAAAATCATAGCATCAAATGAAATTAAGTTACCAAGCCTAGCGATTCGGATAGGCGGGTTAAGTATAGGTGGAGCGTATATTTGGTTAGGGCAGATATA
This sequence comes from Portulaca oleracea, assembly GCA_029582165.1. Taxonomy (NCBI): domain Eukaryota; kingdom Viridiplantae; phylum Streptophyta; class Magnoliopsida; order Caryophyllales; family Portulacaceae; genus Portulaca; species Portulaca oleracea. The sequence goes on along the minus strand of CM055869.1, from coordinate 12,900,975 downwards.
TAGGTCATGTGTATTTCGGGTTCGCATAAATTTGATGTTATAAACACGAGTTGCGTGTGTTTTAGATTTAGGTTAATTAAGATAGGTCGGGTGTATTGAACTTGTCTATAGGACGGGCCGATTAAAACCTTGTTCTTTAAGGGTGTAGGATTAAGTTAGGTAAAGTAAGATAAGGTAGAACGTTAAATTATTAATGTCTATAATTTTGAGGCTCAAAAATGTCCAAAAAAAAAAAAAATAGAACACAGTTGCTAAATTATTAAAGATATAAAGAAAAGAAGTAAATAAAACAATTGAGAATTAATTCCTTATTTTTATGTACATCAAAAACAAAGGTGAAAAAGACTATGGGAGCGTTTGGTGCCCGACTTTTTGGTTGACTTTTTGGAGAAAATGACTTTTTGGAGGATTTTTGGCTGTTTGACTAGTCAATATGCCAATTTGGGGTGTTTGATAAATTGGTGGATTATACTAGCTTTTTGCCCCCAAAAAGTCAAATTGTAAAAAGCTACTATGAGTAGATTTTTGTAAATAGATGTTGGCTTTTTATATTTTAAATTACCATATAGACCAATTAATTCACAAAAATTACAAAAAATTGCCATCAAATAAAATAATTTAGGTTTAGTTCTTTTAATTGTTCTCTCATCCCTCACTTCAATTCACCGCAACACAAAAGAACATCTGCTCCGTCGTCTGCCTTCTCCAAGCACGCTACATTTCTCCAAGTTAATTATCAGGTATTTCACATAGTTAATTTATGTATAATGATACTTGTGTTCAAAATCTCCTAGTTCATTTGCTTTTCCTATTAATTTGAATAAGAGACTCATATTGTCATTATGGTTGATGTTGATAATGTAGTTACTAATTGATTATACATATACCTATTGTTTACAATAGTGTAATTTCTACAAATATATTATAAAATATCTACATTAAATTGTAAAAGTACATCGGGATTTAAAAAAACTAAAAATGAATATAAATCATAATGCTAAACCTAAAAATGAATTATAATATGAACGGAAAAACCTAAAAATAAATTTTAAAAAATCATAATGTTAAAAAACACTAAAATAAAGCCAAGGGTAGAATTGGAAATTAGGAGAAAAAACCATTCTACAAACATCTAACTCTACCAAACACTTTTTTATACAAGCAACATGACAAAACAAATTAACAAAGCAAATAGAAGTCAAGCGACTAACTAAACATTAACGACCAAACTGCTAGGCACCAAACGCGCCCTATATGATATAGTTATCCCCATGCATTAGGCCGTTAGAATATGGCCTACGCTACGCTTTTTGCATACTCTTCCAATAATAGCAAATGGACCATGAACTTTCAAGCAAGACTACGAGGTTACAATTTGTGAGAAATATTCATTCTAATTTTCTTTTTATGTTTTTATTTTGCATGTTGTAGATGAAAAGGAATGGTTAGGTTTGGGTGCGGTGATGATCGACTGCAGCAAGGGTGGTGAATGGTGTCGCAGGTGGGTACAACTCGGTGAGGTGACGACCAAAGCACTGAAAGGTAGCGGACACTACGACTTTGGGCAACGCAACAGAGAAATGAGGGGGTTGTTCTGGGTGGTTTTGGGGGAAGTTCCAGGCGACTGTTTGGGTGAGATGAGGTGTTTGTCTGTCTAGATGGTGGTCGATTTGGTTAATGATAAGAGTGGAGGTAATTTAGCAGAGAAGGTGGTGGCCAATGCAAATCAAGGAAAACAAAGGGTTGTTTGAATGCATATGTTGATGTGTTTCAGGATATGAGAGCTAAAACCATTATGGATAGGGAGATCAGGGAGATTTCATGAATGACTCAAAGTAACACAGAAAGAGTTTGAGATGATTAGATCTGAATCTCCTAAATGAACAAAGTCACCACCAGTAGGGATAGCAAATAGAATAACATTCAGGTTGCAATGGGAGCTTGCAAAGCTGTCACCTGTCAGCCACCACCTCAATATAGGGACCTAACATTCTTATCAAAAAATTACTCGGAGGTATCCCAATAGTTGGGGAAACCATTTTTTCAGTACCCCAACTTTTCAAAACTAATTTTTCGGTACCCTTACTTTTTGGGTTAGTAATTATTTGATACTTTTTCAACCATTAATTTTATTAAGTGACCGAAATACCCTCATTCTTCTTCAGGAGTATTTCTTCAAGAAGGGAAGAACAAGAACATTTAAGTCACTTAATAAAATTAATGGCTGGAAAAGCACCAAATAATTACTAACACAAAAAAGTAAGGGTACCTCAAAATTAGTTTTGAAAAGTTGGAGTACCAGAAAAATATTTCACCAAAAGTTAGGGTACTTCAGAGTAATTTTTTGCATTCTTATCAGGATTCTATCTCCACATTCTATCAAGTTTTTAGAACCCAAATTTTCTTGAAAGCGACCCTTTTGGAAGAGTGTTTTACACTATGTTTTTGCTAAATTTTTCAGTGAGACAATCAAAGCAGACCTATTGAATAACCTGATATTAAAGGCTATAAGTCTCTAACAGCATTGGAACCCGAATCTTTAAACTTGAATCAAACAAAACCAAATCTTTTACCATTTCTTACCAATTGTCTGAGATGTATGTATCAACAATATCACCAAATTCAGCAAAAAGCAATTTCTTAGGCTTAAGTTTTTTTTTTGGCAAAAATGTAATGTTGCTTCATTAAAAGGGTCCCAAAGAATTTAGGGAAACCCAACTCCAAATACAAACTAACAACTCAATTATGCTAAAATGAAATCAATACATTCAACATATTTCCTAGATTTCCTAGCTAAATGCAGAAATCTAAACAACATTTGAGATTTGATCTTCTTCACAGTATACTCCAAGTTCCTTTGATTTCCTTTGAATCTCAATTCATTCCAGTTGTCCCAAACAGAGCAAATGATATTAGGAATACTTACAGTAGCAATTATGTTGATAGCTTTGGATTTCTTAGCATGGCTCCATCTACTCACCCACTGTTGTAAAGAAGTATATGAATCTGCAATCCCCAGCCACTGAGCTATACATTTCTTGATCTCAGTTACAAAATTTCACTTGAACAGAATATGTTCAACAGTTTCTTCCTGCCCAGAACAGAAACTGCAGTTTTTGTTTATTGAACAACCATGCTCAGCCAGTCTAGCAGCCACTGGTAACCTATTATGCATACTTAACCATGAAATGAAGGATCGCTTTAGCTGCGAAGACACCAAATTGATCTCGCCCAAGAAACTTTATCAGACTTGGTATTAATCTCCCTATAAATCCCAGAAACAGTACATGTTTTCTGACTGAGTAAATCCCTAACATTACTCAGTAAATCAACCTTGACCTGACAAATTTTCTTCCAATACCAACAAGAGTCACTTTTAGGTTTTGTATCCTTCCAAATTTTCTGCTTAATATGCTTTGTGTGAACTTAGGCTTAAGTTATCCTCCTAAATAAGCAAATTATCCATAAACAAAAAAGATTAGAGGACTGACATCCCCTTCCACTATAATCATTAGAAGGTAAATTAACTCAGGTAGCGGACAATTTACTAGTGGAACATCTGACGTTGCATTACCAACATATTTGACCTGTGAAGGGTAAAAAATAGGAGATTTAGCAACCCCTTTTAAATTTAGAAATTCCTTAAGCACGATAAAATCTTGCTAGCTCTAGAAAAGGCTGTCATTGATAATACAACCAATGATTTACGAGAGAGAGAGAGAGAGAGAGAGAGAGAGAGAGAGAGAGAGAGAGAGAGAGAGAGAGAGAGAGAGAGAGAGAGAGAGAGAGAGAGAGAGAGAGAGAGCAGATAATTGAAGATAATTCACTTTTCAGTTCAACACATCTTATTTGGATGGAAGGAAATAGAGCCTCCTCTAACAAACGCCTTCATTCCACTAGAAAGCCAACCACGGCTGCAACGCGTGTACACCTTGACCAGAAATGATGGACTGACCATGAGGAGATCGATTATGTTCAAATCTAAATCAGAACCAACCATTGACCCAAGAGTTAATTCGCGCAGTCGCACGTAGCCTGTTCAAGCTATAATATAGCCGGGGTTGTTTATCGTATCCACAAGGAACAAGATTCTTTTAATAAAAAATTTCACTAATTTTCCTAGTTTAAGGTAAAAAGATGATCAAGAGAGGATGGAGAGAACAAAGACAGATTAACAGATAAAATCAGAGAAAAAGGGGCCCAAGGATCAGTTTTCACTTCCTAATAGTCACCCTAACACAAGGTGGTTCTTATTATGACACTAAGCCAAGATAGAAGTCGAGTTATTGAAATGAAAAGGCCACTCCGGGGCCTCTCTCGAGGCATACCCGAATTTAGCCCTAGAGGCTCGTCCATTAAATGAATGAGGACTCACCTTAAGGGCTTAAAATGCAAATTACCCTACCCGAACTTATACACTATATGAATGAGGAGTTGTTCAAATATCCATCCAATCACCCTAGAGATCGTGTTTGAGTAGGTTTAGCGGGTTTCCACTACGTACTAAACCCCACAATCAAGAGAGTTTTCGGATGAAAACCTCATAAAACATGGCCTAATCCCTTAACTAGACCTAACCTTAGAAAATGGATCCTATTAGGGGCTAAACCTCCCCTTAAACCCTAAGAGAACTAGCCACTAATCATGCTAACTAACATTAAAACTAACAAACCTAGAGCAAGAAACCTAAACATGATATGATATTAAGAAAGGAAACACAACAAGATTAATCACAAAGAACTAAGAGCATCTGCAATGGTGAGTTTTAATTCGACTCACTGCTGACGTGGCATGAAACGAGAACGAAGTGAGGTCGTGTAGGACATTTCAGTGGTGAGAATGAAACTCGTCTCGCGAGAATCTCGCTTTCAGTCTCGCGAGACGAGTTTGAAAGCGAGTTTGAAATATTAATATTTTAATCATATTTTTTTCTCTCTCCTCCTCCATCTCATTTTTATCAATATAACCAAATTAATTATATTTTTAAGTGGGATCCATTTACTTTTTTTAATTAATATGAGTCAAACTCATTCTCACCATTAAAAAGCTAACTAAATAAAAAGCTAAATTTTGACTCTCTTAATAGGGGTCCACAGGTCCCACGTCATACAATTAGTCAAACTCAAACTCACCATTGCGGGTGCTCTAATTAAGACAAGTAATAAAAGAAGGAAATGAAACTTACCCAAATAAGAACTAGGATGATAATAATAAAAAGAAGAAACAAAGCTTGAATAATAAGTCTTCAAAATAAATGATCCTTGATTGCAATAATCCAAAACCAAATACAATAAAGGAAGTGTTTGAGATTAAATGAAGAGAGAATCTACCTAGGAAAAGGTGCTAAGTAGCTCTCAAAAAGGAAAATGTACAGTAATGAAAAGCTGCTAGGTTTAGATTTGGACCGATTTTATATATATTAGGGAAAATTTACACAAAACACAGTCGTCTTAACCCCTAAAATTCCGTAAGTCAGGGTCGTCACGAGCGCTACCCCTAGTCGTCACGCCCGCTACCTCCTGGAAATCAGCATCCTCAGAAAACTCTTAAGCAACGTCACGGGCGCTACCCTTAGGGGTAACGATCGTGGCCTCGTTCGGCTTTTTGACCATAATTTCCCCTTAATTGGTCACGGGTGCTACAAATGGGGATCATAACCGTGACCATCTTGACTTCACTCTTTGCTTGAATCCTCCCCCTTGGTCACGGGCGCTACAAATGGGGTCACGCCCGTAACCTCTTGGGGATTTCCTTCTCTTCTTTTGGCCTTGGGGATGAGGGCTATCTTCCGGGGTCCCAAGGCGGCTTCCTTGAAATACCGAGAAGGGACTCTAGGTACCAACAAACTCAGAGTTTCCCGTGTGATGATCCCAAACTAACCTGCACAAAAACTAGTAAAAACACGTATAAGAAACATTTATTGGGAAGGGAGACGAACTAAAATTCTAAGTGAAAAGAGTAACATTTAGGCTTAAAATCGAGCCTAAACATAACCCAACCTCCTCGAAAACCGTCGCCAACCAACTAGATGCGTCACCAAAATCTTCAATGGAGAAAGCGAGCGCCCATCGTGCGAAACCACCGAACCATAGAAACACCTACGATGACCGACTTGCATGACTCATCCACACGATCCAGGGCTTCAGAGCACCGCTCTTCAAAGGAGGACAATGTACCCTCGGATGGTCCGATGGCCTAGTGGTGTAGCTTACAGGGCTAAGGTTAGACGAGGTTTAAAACAAGATGGTCATCAACAAAAATTCCCTCCATTTTTTATTATCTGTCATTCATGTTTTTTGAGGTCCATCTTGAATTAACAATTTCTCACATAATATTTTTGTAAAAAAATACGACATTGTACTTTTTCAATAGTGTTTTTATTACGAATCTACTGATATCAATTTTGTTTGATGAATTATTATATAAATTAAAATATTAACAGTCAAAATTTTTGATACAAATACCCATGCGACATTTAAATAAAAATGGAGGTAGTATATGTTATGCCAGACCTCACTAATTATTTTATAGTCCACACATGTGCACATAGATGAATGGGTGAATATGAATATTTTTCTTAAGTAATAATCTGAGGTCCTGTTCTTTTGTGCGGTTGGTAAGATGCGAAAATGATGAACTGTGGTGAATTGTGGAAAGTGCGTTAAGGTGTGCAATGATATGGTAAAATTTGTGAAAAGTGTGGTTGATGTGGTAGGCGATGAGAGATTGTGAAAAGTGGAGGAAAAAAGTGAGGAGAAATAAAAGTGAGACAATATATTGGTAATAAGGGTAAATTGTGATATGGTGAGTTGTGATACCCGCACCGCATGAGGGGCCGAATGAGTAATGCTTTTTGTAATCAACTAGGGTGGCCGAATAAATTATGGATCAAGAGCAGAAATTTTGAAATGCGGAGTAGGTTTCGTTTTGTTTTTGGATATTTTTTGCAGAGTATATTTCTGACGACAAAGGAACTGTTGCCCATTTATATCACTTGATCACAGTGCCATGAACGTTTCTTATTATTTTACTGAAAAGAAATGAGGAAATGAAAATTGCCAGCAGTCGTGCCGGATATGCTGTTTCTCCAAAGGATTTTATAAATTTATATATTAGACAGTGACGGATACATGAATTAAATTCAGTGGTATCAACAATAAATTGTTAAAAACATTAAAATTTAATTACGGTGAAAAACTTAAACACTATCAAAATTGCGTTTAATTTAAATTGACTCCTTGGCCACCTTTTTCAACAATCTCTTTAGTTAAGTTGAAATTATAAATCATATTAATTAGATACATACAACACAACCCCAAACACAATACAACTAACAAATAAAGTATTGAACAAAATCAACACAAGTGTAAAGTATTGAACAAAATCAACACAAGTGAAAAGTCTCTCAAATCCTAATATAACCACCAGTAATCATTACTAAGTCGGCCAATTAAACATTCAGTACTTCAATTAGCTATCAACTAGCAAGTATTCCAAATCCTAATAATTGACTATCTCCAAAATTAAATAGAAAAATAGTTAGTTATGCATCCAATCTGCAAATTCTATTTTCACAATCATATGATACACATAAATAGGCAAATCCTAATTTAGTTATATTGAATGCCTCAAAAAAAAAAAAACTTAATTATATTGACTCATTTACATGAATCAATTTAAAATTAACAAATCCTAATTTAGCTATAAGGGAATTTATAATACAAGAACACCCTGAGAACTGAGTATTCATTATGGACGAATCATTAATGATTATAAAACTTAGAACTTAGAGTGTAACTTAACTTCCAATAACAAATCACAAGAGGTTGAGAGGAGGGAGACAAGGAGAGAATGAAAGACACTAGCATACTACCGACTATGGCTAGCAATCGATTGATGTGGCGGCACAAAGTCTGAGGGCATCGATAGTCAAGTGCCTCGCGGCGGCGACATTTGGGGACTCAGAGCCAACGTACTCATGAGTTGGTGGGTCTGGGAGGGTGGGGATTGTGACTTTGGAAATTCGAATAGAATGGATATTGAAAGTAGTAACTGGTATGAAGGAGAAGGAGAAGGAGAAGGAGAATGATGACACGAATTAAAGGCTAGATTAGCAAAAGGAAAAAAAATATCGATACTTGCATCTATCAAGGTTCGAAATCGCGCTTCATCATTAGGCCAATTTTGACAAAACGAAAAAATCAATCAATTCTCACACCTATCTAGCTTTGAACCTGCGACCTATGCAATGCAAATGTCTACACCGAGCTACTTAGCGCTTAGCCACTTACTAAAGGAATTTACAATTAACTTCTATATATACATTATATATCGTTTTTTTTCAAGACAATTTTTTTTTCCACAAAATTCCAGTGGAGTCGGTGGACTCCACTACTAACACATCATATCCACCCCTGATTTGCTTCATGGACAATCCCTTGGAGTCAATTATCCTTATAAAAAGCTACTATGAGCAGTTGCTCTAAATGGATGTTAGTTGTCTATAGTATAAATTATTATGTTGACCAAATACTTCACAAAAATTACAAAAGTTGCCATCAAAATTATTTAGGGTTCTTTCTTCTATTTTTTCTTCCATTGAAATACAACAAATTAGCAAATAAAACATACAAATTTCAGATTTGGAGATATTATAAAAGTTAGGGTTTTTACCTCATTTTTTTGGGCGGGGGGATGGAAGAACAATGGAATGGGGAAGGAAGAAGGTTGGCCGATGACCTTGGTGGCGCGATGGTGATGCTCTAGTGGTCTCATCGGCGGAGCAGAGGGGGTGGCAGAATAGGTGGCTGGCGGGAGGATAGAGTAAGAGAGGTGAGAGGGACAGAGTCTGATGTGTGTTGAGTTTACTTAGTAAAGTATTCTAAGCCCTTCTCGTTTTAACTCTCTCTTTTCACTTCCTTTCATTCAACCCAGAATCATGGTCTCAGATTAAATTTGCAGAAATACCAAAGGCGGGGAAAAGAAAAGGTCGTAGTTGGGAAATTTAAAAAACTCAGTTTAAACCAGAGTTATAACTAGTAAATTAAAAGCGACAAGATTAAAATATAAAGTCACTAATACTGACAATATAGGAAAAAGTTACTCACTTTTTGAAAGTTATTTAACTCGTTGTAGTGTCGTGGTCGTTGCGCTGCTTGGATCCTGCAAAACAAATTTTGCACAACAAAGTTTAAATAATAGAATTTAAAAATGCACGATTTTGTTAATTAATCTGAATCAAGACCTAAGATTAGCGCCTAATTAAGTTGGGTTATTACACCCCCCCCCCCCCCCCCAACCTCTCATGTCTTTCTTCAGGCCTTCCAACTACAAAAGAATAGGTAAATGGTTTGAAAGCTCCTTGTTAACATGGATGACCTTTGCCTCTCAGAAAAGGGAAACAATATTATTTATGTCCAACCTCTCCTCAACAAGTTCCTACCTTCACCTCTTATTATTCCACGTGAAATCATAGTCTGAGTAGCCCAGGTCAAACAGATCGTAATCCTCAAAGGTCTCCCTGAAGCAAGCCAAGGTATTCTGGTTCTTTGGTGATCCTCCCTTGTTGAAAAAAATCTCATTTATGTCCCTCTTCCCCCCCTCCCTAACACACACACACACACACACATCAACCAGGGGAGATTAGTGTGTGTACACAAGTCCTTGATCAAGTCGCATATCTTCGACTTATTTGATTCTTCCGACCAACCATATATTCCAGTGAAGCAACATTGTCTCTCCATGGGTGCTTCCAATAGTATGTCCACATGATTAAAGGAGCTAGAGCAGATTTGCACAATTAGATCCTTCCGCCACAGTATTGCCAATCCACTTGCCCTTCCCATATAGTCCAACGCAATACCTCTTAAAATACTTCAACATAGTAATTACTTCTTTCATCTCATAACATAGCCTTTTGGTCTTCGAAAGGAAGACTAAATCCGGTGATCTCCTCCAAATCGAGCTCCGGAGGTCTTTACCCGCCCACACGGGTTACCGAGCCCTCAGATGTTAAGGCTTAGGATATTCATGGCCCTTGGTGGGATTACCCTGCAACCTTCGCCTTTTTCTGGAGTGTTTTGTAACACTTCTCTTCCTCTTCCTCTCCCTCACCTTTCTTACGAGTTTTCCCTCATATCTCCTCAAACTCCCTGTCTTTTACCTTACTTTGAATATCTCTGAAACCAACGTGGATGTTCGAAGCCCCATCTAGCTGCATGTTAGTGTTTTCCTCGGGCCCTCCACCTTTTTCAATGTTGAGTTTCATCTTTGTCCTTTTGTTCTTCAGTCCTTCTTTGAAGGTTGTTACCATCTTTCGCTCATGCTCTTTCTCCATTTCCCATCCCCTTCTTTTTTTCTTAAGAGGTGACGCCATTAGCAACGGCCATAAGGCATAGAATTCATTACCACCTCTTCAACATAATCCTCGCACCCCCTGAAGACATGGTCCAATTTTCTTGCACTTGTAGTAGAAGTCTGCAAGCTGACATATTTGACGTTGAAACATGTTGGTTCTCCTCTTATTTTGACATAAATCCCCTTCTAAGAGGCTTTCTTATGTCTATGTCAACGCATAAGTTTAAAGATTTGTTAATTCGAATAAGGTTGTCTTCATCTATGCAAACAAAATCCCCCATAGTCTTAGTCAGGCTCTCTGCAACGCAAAAGTTTTGTTTTGTTTCATTCACGAGATATTATAAACTTTAACCCAAAATCTCACTTTATCATAAATCACTTCCGAATATTTTTCCATACCTGGCAGTTCTTTCAATCGAAGAGTGTGTTCGTCAAACGTCCATGGTCCCTCCATCATCCCCATGGATTTATCCGCCTTGGAAAAGAACTGGAACATGAATAAATTGTCCAATTTGTTTCCTTTATAATCATTCCCTTCGTTGGTTTCCAAATATTCCGAAAAGTCGATTTCATTGCTCCAACGTTGAGAAAGTTTTTGGTATGTAATTGCCCTAACAAACTCAGGGTGATTTGCTCGACTTTCTTCATGTCTACTTCGTCATCAACCTTCACTAACTTCTCTTCTTCCTGAGTCAACTTCATCCCCTCCATCGCATTCACTATATATATATATATCCTTCTCCATCAATAATTCTCTAAGGGTCACGGGCTTGTTGATCAACACAATCTTCTCCTAAATATGTGATGATATAATTTTAAACAAAAATAAAACCATTTCATATAAAAATTACTAAAATTGTTAGACAATTCTAAATAAGGCAGTACAAAAAAAAAAGAAAATACCATAAATACAAAAAAAATCATAAGAAAAAGATAAATAGAAACACCAGAAATCTATTTAATAACTAGCATTGATAAATTTTTGTCCGATTTGAATATTCAAATTTGACCAACTTGACAAAAATCAGGTTTGGTCATAGATTTTTCGTCCAAATTTGGCATTGACTTTTAATTCACCAAAAATTCGACACGATACTCTTACTTTGTATTATGCGAGCGATGTCGATCTAGATTCGATTCATCAAATGCGGCGCGAATAAGGCCAAAGTCTATACATCAACTTTTCATTCAAAGTTTGACACTGATTAACCTAAATTTGACTCGGACCCAAATTTTTAATTGCAATCAATTGACATCCTAGGTGATTTGGGGAACTCATTGGACTATTGGAGTGAAAGGAACCCTTACTTCGTACGTTTTTGGGTCCTTTTTCTTTCTGTGGTGGGGCGGGGCATCGGACATGCAACTCCACAAAGCAAACTATTTTCTTTTTTAATGTATAGTGACGTTTGCTCCACAATGGGCCCCAAAAAGATCACATACACGTCGCCATTTGCAACTAAAATATCGTATAAAAATAGAGCAAAATCAACAAACTATGTTAGCTATTGTCATCATTTTTAGTATTTTAATTTCTAAGTTTTACTTTCTAATTTGTTGCCTTCATTTTTTTAATTTTTTTTTTCAATGCAGTTTCTGTCCCTTTTAGTTGTGCTGAATAGACACAAATAGCTGCCTTCTCTTATTTAAATATGGAGCCAAACCTTCTACATTCTTCCAGTAGTATCTAGATTTTATTTCTTTAATTATCCAACAAAATGGGATGCATGAGTTAAAAGTAGCATTGGTGACACATAAACATTGGTTTTAGGACTTTTTGGCCTGTGTTTGTCAAGAAAAAAAAAAAAAAAGAAGCTTATTATTGATTTTCAATTTAAAAATAAGTACTGGATTGGTTTCCTGTCCCTTTTGATTTTTTTAGGTTACATCATACTTTATACTTAATTATATTATAAATCATGTTCTTGATTAGGTTTAATATAATTCTCCTAACTTATCCAAATTTAACACAATTCTCAAAAAAACTTATATTATATGCAAGACTGTACTCCCTCGCTTATAAGCGTGACCATTGCCATCAATTACATATTACCATTCCTTATATTATTAATTTTTGTTTGATCATAGATTTGAACCTTGATTTCAGCGCATAAAAAGGGGTGACTAACCAAATACTTACCACTTGAGTGTCAAAGATTATTGATTCTAATAATTACTTAAATATTTATATAAATAAATACTACTCGACTCCCTTTTTTATTCTATTTGATCTTTAACCAATAGATAGATAGATATATATATATTAAAAAATAATTAAAATAATTAATAGCAGCCTGTCAAAGAGTTTCTTTTAAAATCAACTTCATCCACTTAAGGGACTAAGGGACGTGTTATAACTCTTATAGCTTGAAGTCACGCGTATAACGATATAAGTGTGCTTAATGTCTTATTACTCTTAATTTGCATGATAGGATGAATTGGAGAAGTACAAAATTACTAGCTTTTTTCACCCTCACTTGAATATGCATGACTACATAAGTGTAGAAGCAAGACTTTTTTCCTATACTGAATTATCTTATATATTTGCAATTGTAAGGGTAGATGATAAAATAGGAAAATTTATAACTAATTTATTTAAATTCTAATATAATCATGACTCACTAATAATTTATTTAGAAGTGTCAACTTGGATATAAGAATTCTCGGAAATAGAAGAAAAATTTGAATACACCCCTTTCAAATTTAGCACATTTATAAATCCAATCCTAACATTTCTGAGTTAATATTTATCCACCCTAAATATTTGAACGACCAATTTTATTTAACTACTTTTTTGGTAAATTTAGCAATTTTTAGGTGAAAGTATGATATGTGATGAAATTTTGTTTATTAAAATTATCATCATTTCAGCAAATTAATCACACATTCACCAAAAAATTTCATCTCAATGCACCGGTAAAGTAGCTAAATGAATTTGGTTCAAAGGCTTATGGTGAGTAAATATTAACTTTAAAACGTTAGGGTTGAATTTATAAATATCATAACCCACAGGGGCTAAACAACCTTTTGATAAATGTGTTATTGGGAAAAATGGTTTATTAGAAGATTTAACCAACTCGAAAAGGTTAAATAGATGTTTGGTAAACTAACTTATTCGCTTGACTTATTAGATCCAATAAGTTGATTTTCAATAGGCTGGCATGAGCAACTTATCGGATTGGCTAAAATTATCATTTAACCCAAACATTACCAAAAATTATATACATGTCATCATAAAAGTAATAGATACATATTATTTTAAAATTGGTGATAAAGGGTATAAATAGACTTTCAACAATTACTTTTTCGAAAACAATTAATTTTACCAAACACAATTTTTCCAAACAGTCAATCCAAATAATTAATACAAATAGTAAATCTAAACCGCTAATAATGGACGACCAATAAAAATAACTAATAAGAAACTGCTAACAGCTCTTTGTCAAATAGGACCCTGATTAGCTCAAGTTAAAAATATATGTCAACGTTTAATGGGCACACATATGAGAATTTTGCAGACTATGATTGACAATTCTACATGAAGTGTATCCAAACAACTGAAGAATAAATGGCCCCAACCCCAACCATTATCTCAAGGCCTGTTAATTTAAGTTTGTTATAATAAGTTTAATAAGTTTGATTAAATTTAAATAAATTTGAATACATATGTGATAATAAATACAACAAACTTGTCACACTTTACCCTACTTAGCATAATTATCAAACTTAAGTTGAACTAATATTTACCATATTTCAACTTTTTCTTTCTTGTATTTATTGGTCAGTGATATAAACTTTGAATCTAATAAATAAACAAGTCTAACTGCTTATGATAAAAAAAAAAAAAAAGTTTAACTTCAGAAGATTTCGAACATTTCACCATTTGCTAATAGGTGAAAAGAATTTAAGAGGAATGTCTCCCACACAGCTCTATGAAGGTATGGGTTGCCTCAAAGTGAATCTACTCAAATTCATCATTTATTGTACATTTTTGTCTAAGCCAGTCAAAAACCCATATTAAACTATATTCTTTAACTTGGTAGGATTATCCGTGCCTAACATAGTATAACTTAACTTTACTTTATGTTACCATAAAAAAAAAAATGACTTACTTTTCGATCATTTATATTTAAGATTTAACTGACAAAAATTATTTAAAGATAAAAAAGAAACTGGTGATGTAACATTTACATACTTCTACTACTTTTCATTATTCCATACCTAACTTTCCTAACCTAACCTAACCTTACTTTACCCAACTTAATTAATCCTACCCCCTTAAAGAACAACCCCTTATTTGAATACTTTTTGTTGGATCTAGAAAAAAAATTTAGTTTTCATCTAAATTTCGTTATTGACGGATTTTACCGAAAGTTTGAGTATAATATTTTTCTTGTTATATTGTCGAGACTTTGATATTAACCTAGGTTTGTTTTAATTGTTCAATTCGAAAAGTCCAAAACAAAATGTTGATATTGAATATCAAATTTTTGTCTGATATCTAATAGGTTCATCGATTCAAAATGAACCGGATTTAAACTTTTGGCGGAGTTATAAATTTGCTTTTGCCTTAGGTTGGTCAGGTACCACGCAGATGCAAAGCCATTGCTCTCGTAATCTCATTCTATTTGATAGCCTGTTCTTTCTTTATTGGCTACACTCAAGTATCTAAGCCTCTTATGTAATAACATCAAAACAGTGAACATAAATTTATCCTTAACAAAAATAAGTGCTAAATCATTTGAATCGAACCACGTAAACTTAGCATTCAGACTTTGAGAAAGTTATTAAATTTTAAGATTTTCACTGCTAAAAGTTACATTTACAGTGATGGTCAGACATGGTATCCATCCCTTGCATCTGAACTGCCTTGTTTTATGAACTGTGATTCCTTCTGCAGCATTTATTTACACCCTAAAAGCTGATAATTTGAAACAAGGTACACTTCCGGGGTTTAGAAAAAGCTTATGATGGGCTATCCCTCTCACTCTGCAGTCCTCCTTTTGAGGTTGTTATGGGCCAGTCCATAACGAAAGTGTTGGGCAGTTCCATTATTGGGCTTTAATTGCCACGGGCCTATGATAATTAGTAGAAGACGAACTTAGAGCACCTGCAACAGTCAGTTTAAGTTTGGCTTATTAGATGAGTTGAAATTTGTGGATCCCTACATAGAGAGTAAAAATTGATATTTTTATTTAGCTAGTTTTTCAGTACTGAGCATGTGGTTTGCTTCATATTAATTAAAAAAAGGTAAGTGAATCCTTCTTAATAATATAGTTAATTGAGTTATATTGATAAAAAGTGAGGTGAGAGAAAAAAATATAATTAAAATATTTTTTTAGTCACTCTTGTTGTAGCTATTCTCGAAGGGGATTTCTCCACAATCTATTGTCATCCATAACAACATTAGCTCCATCTTAATCCCCAGGAACAAAGTTGGAACCACTTTTAGATGCTGTAACAGAGGCATTGACTTTCTCCCCAATCTGATTGTCAATATTTTGGATCCACTTATGTTTCCCTTTTTTCTTTCTGCACATCTTAGCTTTGTGTCCAAACATGTTGCAATCCGAGCATAAAATAGGTTTCCACTCATATTCAACTGATTGCACACAAACATACTCGTCTTCATCAATAAAGGAAACAGACTCTGGAAATAAGCTATTTAATCTCATGTTCACCAAAATTCTTGCAAAATTCATGAGTACCTTATCCTTCGTGTAGATATCAGCTTCAATAGGTTCTCCCAATAGGCTTCCAATTTTGCTCAATTCAGAACAACTCCAGAATCTCCATTCCAAGCCAGGCAACTTGACTCAAATAGGAATTGTTGAAACCTCTTCAAGACTAGTAGATTGGCCCAGAGACCAAGCTTTCATCGCCAATGGCTTTTTATCAAAATATACTACTCTTCTTGCTAGCACCAAGTCCCCGGATTCTACAGAGTGGAATTTGAAGATAAAAGTTCCTTCAGGTTTCCAGACCACCCTATCAAAACCCATAGATCCCCACATTCTTTTTGCAAAGCTTTCAATAACTTTCAATGGAGGATTTGCACTAATAACAAAACCTAATATAGATGATTCCCAAAAGTTCACCTCTGTCTCTATATCATCCCTTGTAAGGCGATGAGTAGAAACTCCATTAATCGACACCGGTTGAATGAAATTCAGCTTCATCGGACCATTATGTATTGAGGGAACTTCATGAACTTCCTCCTCCGAGACTGATAATGAAGATGATGGTGGTGACGCATCTACATTAACAATCTATTTCGGATTCAGAGTAGCAACCACTTCCCTCAAAACTTCATCATTCCTCTCAAGATTAATATCAATACAACCAGCTATCGATGAATCCAATCCTACCATCGACGGTGCCGGAGAAACACCGGACGAAATGAATGAATCCAATCCTTCTTCCTTGAAGATCGTTTTCTTCCTTTTTCAGTGCCCCATTATCGCCTGGAGAATAGGGCAGCTGTCGTTTTATATATATATATATATGTATGTATGTAATAGTATCTGACAAAAAATTTGGGGTTAAAAATGATAAACGTATTAGTTTTATAAAAAGGAAGACACTTAAATAGTGTATTAGGGCAAGATATATATCATCACCCAAATGAATATCATATATATCATTCGATTAAATGAAACATCATCCAACAATAAAATAAAATAAAAAATAAAAAGTTCAACGATAAATTGAATCCCCAAGCAATCTGGGAAGCTCAGACTCACTAGCAAACAAAAGCATAGGTGACACGTATTGTGGTTTCGTGATTAAATTAATTTTTTTCTAAGGTTATATTCGAGCTAATTAATTTTTCAGTGTAGAATACTCAAACCATTGTTTAATTAAGCGGTCGTACCCTTATTTTGCGATAATAGTTTTCAATATTGTTCATCAATTAAACTTGTCGTAATCTTCAATGAACATATAATTTTGTTATTGAATAGATGTTTATCAAGAAAACATCATTAACTAGCTTAATTACAAAGCAACGTCCAATGAAAACAACAATCTGGAGTCAGAAGTCAATTTCTTATATATATATATTCTAGTAATCCCTACTTTCACTAATTGGACAATGGTGGACCGTCCTTTCACTTCGTATTCTGGTGGTAAAAGAAAAATAAAATTGGATTGTAGTGGTACCAAATCCACCTCTACATTCTTCTTATTTTTCTCATTCCTACACTGTATTGTTTTTGTTTTTTTCGTTCCTGCCCCTAGAAAGTTAATGAATTGCAGTTTCTAAAGCATTTTTTAAATTATTTTTTTGAGACTCCGAATAATTATTATGATTTTTTAAAAATAATAAAAGTAAAAAAATCGTAAAAAATAGTAAAAAAATGAAAAAAAAATTGGGAGAAACGCTATAAATTCATTAAAAATCATTGTAAAGTGATATACTAAGTTTTGAATCAAATGCAACACAAACTCTATGATTTACTCGAAAATATCCCGCTACAATCCAATTTTATTTTTTTTGGACCACCAGAATACAAAGTGAAAGTACGGTCCACCATTGTCCAATTCGTGAAAATAGGGATTATTAGAATCCAATTATCCTATATATATATATATATATATATATATATATATATATATATATAGGGAATAGATAGGGTGAGAAGGGTTTTTTGGTGAGAATGTGAGAAGAGTCCTTAATAGCCATTAGATTTAGGATCAAGGGCCAGCATAAAAATCAAACTTTCCTTCATTTGTCATCCATCACGTGAGCAAGCTAGAGGGGAAAAAAAGTATATTCAATGGGTTTTGTGCAGGCGTGATTGTTGGCGGTTCGTGGGATGCATTGGAATTCTATTATCATTATCATCTTCAACCGTTCCATCTTCCCCATGGCCAAAACCCAACTGTGATAACATTAACCTGAAAAATTGGGAGATTTCCGTTTTGGTTCCAAAAAAGGCAAAGAGAAAGGGATTCAATTAGTGACTAGTGTTGAGAGGATCATATATTCATCCATGGCTGGGTTATATAGCGAAGGTGATGGTATGGGGTAAGTTGTACAAGAACGTCATCCATGGCTGACTGGTGTTTTTGTATTCCTCCATGGCTGAGTTCTTTTTTTTTCTTTTTTCTGTGTTGGTAGAAGAAGAGGAAAACTTGCGAAATGTGTTTATTTTTGTTTTTAGGTTGGTAGAATGGTTGTGGGACATCAAGAATTGGTTGTGTGTGGGGTATTGTTTTGAATTTTTGCCAATTTGAATTGGGTGAGGTTTGTGTTTGATGTAATCGGCTACAAGACAGGGATGAATATGGTGTCCAGTAGAGTTGTACATGATGCACGGTTGAAGTATATGATCTGTCCATGTATATGCATCCGTCGTGTCCATTTGTGCGCAACATGTTGTCCAGATAAGGTATAGGGTCGGTACATGTCTATTTTGGAGTGACACAGTGAATGTGCATATAACTGGACCATGATGTCCATATGGTTGGAACATGATGCCCACTGACCACAAAGTGTTAAGTTACATATACTTTTGATCGTGATATTATGCATACATGTTCATCTTCCTCAAATGTAGAACACGTACGAAGTATATGAACATGAAGACATGTAATCATGAGTACCAATATTTTGATAAATGTCTATTTTGGTGTCACCCAGTGACTGTGCATCTAATTGGACCATGATGTTCATATCACTGAAACATGATGCCCATTTACCACACATTATTCATTTAAATATATTTTTGATCATGATCTTGTGTGTACATGTTGATCGTCCTCAAATGCCCAAAAACCCAAAAGTTATATATTTGAAAATGCCCACACTTTAGATTCATGAATAATGATCTTTTCTTTATATTTTGATGTTCAATTGGTAATCTTGTCATATACATTGAGATTTTTTGTCCAATATAGTAGACCATAATGAACATTTAATTATTTGAAAGTTAAATAATGAAAATGTAATTTGATGTTCAGTTGGGTTTATAGTGATGTAAAGATGTCGATTATTTGAAAGTTAAATAATAGAATATAATGTCCATTATAGTACACAATAATGAACATTTAATTATGTAAAGATGTCCAAAAGATCAAAAGCTAATATTTGAAGATTGTTCACAATATGGATTCCAATCATAATGCTCTTTTGATTATAATTCGATGTTCAATTGGGTATATAATGACGCTCTTTATACAGGATGACCGGATCGTGTCACTGAGGATGCGTTATTGTCATGGCATTGTCATGTATGAAGACAACACTTTGAAGCAAGGAGTGTACACGAAACTCGTCCACTAGGATAGAAAGAAAGAACTACCGCGCCTATAGTTTGATTGTGTCGGACTCATTTTGTAATGGAATGCAATGTTTTGTTTAGATACGATAGTGGGTGCACTTCCTAATTGTTTGCTTGCAATCCCGATTAACATTTACTATTACTAGGACGACATGCTTGTTAGGGTCGCATTTTGGAAATTGAAGTAGTTACGCTATGCCTGCTAGACTTTGTTTCTTCTTCCCCCGCTGGAAGTTAAGACTTGTGTTGATGTTTTTGATCGAATCATTGTTGATTTTTTAAGGAACATCCAGTGAACATTGTCTGTTCATCAATTGTTATTTGTATGTACATGGTGTCATGGCAAGGCAAATATTGAACACTTATAAAAAAAAAAAAACTTGTTGCTAATATCACTAGCGGATCATTTTAGCGGATCAAGTAATGATCCTCAAGTGGATCATGAATATTTCACTGATTATAGGAGGTGAAACATGAAAATATTGTATGATATGTGCATCGGGATGTGTTCATATGGACATAATGATAGCCCGTTATGAACAATGAATATTGATAAACACAATTCAATCATCAAGCTGTGTTAAATAGGACGAGTAATTGTCTGAAAAGTCAATCATCAAAGTTGCTAATATAACTATGACATCAAATAATGAGCCCCCATTTGGGACCAACATCACCCAATCGGCTAATATACATTCATCAAATATTAGCTGATCATGACATTGTGATTGTATGCACATAGTGTCCAATTAGAATACACACATTGAATAAGCAACAAAATACTCATGGCCTCTTGATAACGATTCACCAGCTGAGAGATGGACTTTTCTTCGCTTATATGCACATCAAATATGACTACCAAATTGGATGAACTTCACGGGTCGTATATAAGAACATCGTGTACAAACTACAAACAACACGAACATTGAGAAACAGCTTAAAAATTGATTTCACTAATACACATTAAGACTATTAGTAACGGCTTCAAATGTTCGGTTCGGGATGCATGGTATTAACAAATTGCCAAATCGTCGTCAAAATGTTTCTTTGGCAATTGCATGAACATCAAGTAACCGTCAAAATGGTCGTGACTTGGTATCATCAGTTCACATTACATCATTAAATGAACATCACGACGTAACAAAATGGGTCAACAAAATAACACCTCCGTGCATGATTAGTTCACAAAATGAACATCATCAGTTCATAAAATGAACATCACGAGACGTAACAAAATAGGTCCAACCAAAAGCATGAAAAGAGATGTTAATGTGTTACATCATCCAGCATAAAATCATCAATATTGCTCCAGACAGGTCCTGCTATCATGTGTTGTAACTTGATCACAGGTCTTACACCTCCGTGCACTTTTTTTTTCTTTTGAACAACAATCTCAATTGGGTAACCCCCTCTTCGTGGACAACACTGTAAACATTAAAAAAAAACAATCAGATATGTACATCAATACGACTTCAAATGGTTATAGCACTCATATAAGATGATCATTATAAAATCAAAAAGATGGTCGGTTAGTTGAAAACATACAAATCATCATGTACACATCACATTCGTGTACAATGGATAACATGATCAACCTATATGAACATCGTGGTCCGATTGGATGAGCATTGGGTTCGTGCCTACAATAACAGCATGTATATATAATGCAACCCACGTCAACTGACCATCATGAAATATTTATATGAATATGAAGACCAATAACCATGAATATTAACATTATATCGTATGAACATTATATTATTAATATCTATGACGCTTGTCGGGCAAAAGATTGTTGCTCATGATTATGTGTCTCCATGTTCATTTAGTTTGTATGTGTTGTGCATTCGAGAACGATCAACATGTACGCACAAGATCATGATCAAAAATATATTTAAATGAACAATGTGTGGTAAATGGGCATCATGTTTCAGTGATATGAACATCATGGTCCAATTAGATGCACAGTCACTGAGTGACTCCAAAACAGACATTCATCAAAATATTGGTACTCATGATTACGTCTCTTCATTTCGTATACTTTGTACGTGTTGTGCATTTGAGGAAGATGAACATGTATGCACAATATCATGGTCAAAATTATATGTAACTTAACACTTTGTGGTGAGTGGGCATCATGTTCCATCCATATGGACATCATGGTCCAGTTACATGCACATTCACTGTGTCACTCCAAAATAGACATGTACCGACCCTATACCTCATCTGGACAACATGTTGCACACAGATGGACACGATGAATGCATAAACATGGATAGATCATATACTTTAATCGTGCATCAAGTACAGCTTTACCGAACACCATATTCATCACTGTCTTGTATCCGATTACATCAAACACAAACTTCACCGAATTCAAATTGGCAAAAATTCAAATCAATACCCCCCCACACACACATTCTTGATGTCCCACAACCATTCTACCAACCCAGAAACAAAAATAAACACATTTCGCTAGTTTTCCTCTTCTTCTACCAACACAGACAAAAAGAAAAAAAAATAACTCAGCCACGGAGGAACACAAAAACACAAGTCAGCCATGGATGTCGTTCTTGTACAATTTACCCCATACTATCACCTTCGCTATATAACCCAGCCATGGACGAATATATGATCCTCTCAACACCAGTCACTCATTGAATCCCTTTCTATTTGCCTTTTTTGGAACCCAAACGAAAATCTCCCAATTTTTTAGGTTAATGTTATCACAAATGGGTTTTGGCCATGGGAAAGATGGAAGGGTTGAAGATGATAATGATAATAGAATTCCAATGCATCCCACGAGCCGTCAGCAATCACGCTTGCACAAAACCCATTGAATATACTGTTTTTTTCCCTCCAGCTTGCTCACGTGATGGATTACAAATAAAGGGAAATTTGATTTTTATGCTGGCCCTTGATCCTAAATCTAATGGCTATTAAGAATATATATATATATATATATATATGGAAACTGATCATATGAGCATGACCCTTTAGTGAGCATGTGAGTATGGTTGGATATCTGGTGGACATCAAATGATGTTTTTGTGGACATCAAGTATGAAAAGTGGGCATCCAATATTATTTTCGTGGACATCAAGTATGCAATGAGAATATAAAGATTTTGCTTTGTGGACATCATATGTTGATGTCCAACCTTCATAATTAATGTCCACAATAACAATATTTAATGTCCAACTTTCATAATTGATGTCCACGAAAATAGTATGAAAAGTGGTCATCCAATATTATTTTCGTGGACATCAAGTATGCAATGCGAATATAAAGATTTTGCTTTGCGGACATCATATGTTGATGTCCAACCTTCATAATTAATGTCCACAATAGCAATATTTTATGTCCAACTTTCATAATTGATGTCCACGAAAATAATACTTGATGTCCGCCAGAAATGCAACCATGCTCACATGTTCACAAAAGGCCAATGATTATATGATCAGCTATATATATATATATATATATATATACTCCCATGGTGAAAAACTTGTCTAGCTAGATTTATCAGATATAATAAAATTGATCGGTTTTTTATATGATAAATTTGTGTAGCAAATTGATAAGTACTTTTAAAAATATCGTTGAATTTTAGAATAATATTGATAGAATTATGGTGAATTTTATACTAAATATTGATAACTTTGTTTGAAAATTTAACACATTGAAGGTTTTGGATAAATACTCTACTCTCTAACAATTGACTATAGATAGATAATGATATTTTCCACGTTTGGACTCCGTAGGATGAAATTAGAAAGAGATATTTCTTGTCAAACATCATTGTGCTTAATAATATATTACCTCCGTTCCAAATTAATTGTCACTTTGACTAAACTTTGACCGTTAATTACTCACTCAATATAATGAGTTACAATATAAAATTATCGTCATTACAAAGATATTTTCCTAACAATTATAATGGAAGTAATTTTATATTGTAACTCATTGTAATGAGTGAGTAATTAACGGTCAAAGTTTAGTCAAAGTGACAATTAATTTGGAACGGAGGGAGTACCAAGTACTCACACCAAAACCAATACTTCTCAAATTTCAGTTAGGAAAGATATGGAGGGTCTGGGTATAGCAATATTATCCTTAAATTTTACAATTTAGATAAACAGATTTAAAATTTCGTTGCCTACTATTCTACGATAAATTGATTCTAATAGAATTTAATAAAATATTTTTCTTTAGTTTATTAAAATTCAAGCTGAAAAAATAATCTTCGCTTACAATTACAATTTAAATTGAAAAAAATAATCTTTAACTATCCGGTTCATGGAAATATATTGATCCTAAGTTTGTAAAACGTAAACCTGAGCTATGCAAGTTTTGGTGTACGTCGGCTATTTAGGACACGACATATCTAGGACATTTTGTGTGCAACGTTTCAAACATTTGCCTATAAAGTGCTTATAAAAAAAGAAAAGTCCAATCCAAATATTTAAATTTGTAAAATTCAAATTGAATTGGTTGTGGCTACCATTCCTTTGTTTAATTTGAATTTTAAAATCAGAGAGTGTCCAAATCTCTTGACAAATTTGAGTTCAATCATATATTCATATGATTGTGAGTTCAAGCATATATTCATATAATATTGAAATTCGAAACTAAGTGGAGACAGTGCAGGCGATGAGATGAAAAGCAACTTCTTAGTTTGTGGCCGAAAATGAAACCTCCTTCTCAGCGCCAACGTTGGCCATGAATTTTAATCAGTTTGCACAGATTTTCAATTGATCTGGGGAGGTGTTCTCAGAGACCTTTTGATAAGAATTATCATAGATAGGTGGGGATCAGGATGCTGATGCAGGCCCTGTTTTAATGTTAGTATTGTTTTGGCATAGCTTTTAGACTGTGAAAATTTATGTTTGTAATTTCCCGTTGAGGATGTGGTGTGGGTGGGGTGCTGCAACTTGAATGGCCTTGCAACAAGACCAAAACTGGGTGCTTGATTTGTATGTTTTGCGGCGGTGGAATGCCTGCCGTGGACTGTGTTGTAAAGCACTTTGGTCCTGATGAATAAATTGAACTTATTGAAAACTGAATATTAAGACAATGTCTAATAAATTTGAAGATTCATTCAAATTGGACAATTTCGTCAATCATAATCAAATCCTCACAAAAAATTTGGACAAACTAGATAGTTTGGAAAATTCGGGTCCGGGTTCATCCATGACAAAATTTTCAAATTTGAAATTTAGACAACATTCGAGTTTTAAAAGTTTGCCCAAATATCCGAATTGTGCGAATCCAAAAGTTTTCTATGCTAATTTTTTTACATATACTTACCTATCTAGCTAATTTCTATCAATGAATTATCTTTACTAGGTTCACACTTCACACTTGTTTTGCTTTGATACGCCAACCCACGAGACTCACCTTTGGCTTTCGACTCGGTAGGTCTATCAGTTTTAAAATAGAACAAATTTATATCGTACACTATGGAAAACCTACTTAGGTCCACCACCTACATTAAAATAGGACCGTTTTTAGGTGATGAATTTGTATTAAAATAATTGATAAATTTAAAAATATCGATTGCCATAATATTGATAAATTTATTATGATTTATAATAAATGTTGATGATTTATTTTTGTAAAATTTAACACCTTAAGGACCTCTGTAAGAAGTACAAGGTATACCATATAACATTTATAAATAAAGAGAAAATCAACTTAATTTCAAAATTTCATTTGCGTACTTGAATTTTGTCGACACACCTGATGGTATTACTATAATAAACAAAAATAAATGGCTATGCATACTTGTCTATTTTTTTTCCTATTGCAAATCAGGCTATAAAATATAAAGTCACCTATCTATTATAAGACTTTTTTTTTTCAAACCTTAACAATAAGTTTCTTAAGCAATAAGGATATATATTCAAGCCAATCAAGTATTGGACACTCAACCTATAATTTTTTTTTTTTTTTTTGAGAAAACTCAACCCATAATTTAATTCAATAAACATGGCTTAGAATCCCTATAAATAGAACCTTCAGCTAGAGCAACCCCATCAAACAATCACATTACCCATTCTCAATCAACCAATTAACCATACACCAACCCTAAACAAAACCAACCCTAAAAATGGCTCCTACAAACTCCCAACTCATGATAAACCTCCTCACAATCACCCTCTTAGCCCTAACCCTAATCAAGGGCACCCACGGCGGTGGCATAGCCATCTACTGGGGTCAAGGCCCTGAAGGAACCCTAAACCAGACCTGTGCATCTGGGCTGTACAAGCACGTCAACATCGCCTTCTTGAACAGGTTTGGGAATGGGAAGCATGCCTCGCTGAACCTTGCTGGTCACTGCAACCCCTCCAATGGCGGATGTAGGATCGCTAGCAGCGAAATCAAGTTCTGCCAGTCGCGTGGAATCAAGGTTTTCTTGTCGATTGGTGGGGGTGGTACTGGGTACACCTTGAATTCCCCTACTGAGGCAAGAAACACTGCTCTTTACTTGTGGAACAATTTCTTGGGTGGCAAGTCTGCTTCGCGACCCCTTGGAAGTGTTGTCTTGGATGGCATTGACTTTGATATCGAACTTGGATCCACAAGGTATATACTCCCTCCATGCTAAAAAATAATTGTTTGCGTTTAATTTGACCGTTAATTTATCAAATTATATATTAAGTTATCATATAGTACTACTACGTATCATTATTAGATTTGTGACGAAAAATATTTTTAATATATTATTACAAATAAGTTCAGCTAAAATAAAATGCGAAAAATTAAGTAAAAGTGCATTGAAGATCTTGAAGAACAAATTAGACAAAATGTTTTGGGATGGATGGAGTATATCAAATTTAATTGAAAAGAACAATAGTTAGTCATAAAGTATATGAATACTAATACATCTAGGTATTTACAATTGGAAAACAACCCCACTTTAATTAGGTTTCCTCAAGCTTTAATTCTTAGTGGAAACTAAAAAAAGAAATTTATATGTGAAAATTGTGGGTTTGACTGATCATAAAGACCTTACCAAATTAAAAAAACAAAACAAAAAAGTGTACCCAGTTATCTTGTAGTAGCTAGGCTGGCCATATAATTGAGTTCCAAATTTTTCTCTTGTTTTTGCCAACAATTAATGAAGATTTAGTTTTTGATATTTTTCTAATTATGTGCAAGCAAATTAAGGAAAGATTTTGAAATTGGCCTTGATTGCAGGTACTATGACACCCTAGCTCGAACCCTAGCAGGTTTTAGCAAGAAAGGAAAGAAGGTATACCTGAGTGCAGCTCCCCAGTGCCCGTTCCCAGACAGGCACTTAGGAGCCGCACTAAACACAGGACTCTTCGACTACATTTGGGTTCAGTTCTACAACAACCCGCAATGCGAGTACACGGTGAGCCCCCGAAACTTCAAGGCGGCATGGAAGAAATGGACATCCCTGAAAGTGAAGAAGGTATTCCTAGGGTTGCCGGCGTCTCCTAGGGCAGCCAACAATGGCTACATCTCCCCTGCCACCCTTAAGTCGAAGGTACTTCCGATCATCAAGAAGTCGCCCAAGTATGGAGGTGTCATGCTTTGGTCTAGGTACTGGGATAGGCTCACTGGCTACAGCAAAGCCATCAAGTCCACTGTCTAATTATGTTATATATAACGTACGTGACTAATCATGGAGTTAAGCAAAGTAATTAATAATGTATTAGTAAAATAAGCATCCTAGTGGCCGGGTGCACATATGTATTATCACAATAATTCAGGTGAAAACTATAAATGTGATCAAATAATATATTATGAATGTGCAAAATTGTAGATCGTTCTGTATGTTGCATGCATATATATATATATATATATATATATACATATATACAATTATAATATTATAATATATATGGTAAATAAAGTGCAAACTAGTTCTATGAATTGGGTGCTTCAATGCTAAACTTACAAATTAGCTTACTGCCCTAGCCCTGTAAGGGCTTTTAAAGAAAACATTGTTCCTATTTAGCATACGTTTAAAAAGACTGTGAGACGGTCTTACGCAAGAATTTACAAAAAATGAAACTGGAGCTAAAGTTATGCTTATTTATGCCTTAATTTATGAGATTTTATTTACTTTATAGCATGAATGTATGATAGACATTACTGCATATAGGTTAGATAGTAGTATAAAATGTATGACAGACATTACTGCATAGAGGGTAGACATTTCAATGCTAATATTTGATTTAATACAATCTCTCATTCAAATATCCAGAGTACAGTAAAATTTTTAATATCAGTAGACTAAACACAATAATATTTGATATTTCATTAGCATAAATCAAGAAAATTTTGAAAAACTAGCATAAATTACACAACAAATAATATTACCAAAAGTTTGCTTAGCGAGTATTAATATTATTATTTCCTAATCTGATTGATGAATGGGCTGATATTTTAAAAGATTTAAAGACAAGTGGTAATAGGTTGTGAGGTTTCTCAAACTATTTCCAAATGGTTTTTGAATTGGTTTTATTTAAAAATAAGTAGTAAAAGTAATCGGTATTTTTAAATGAATCAATTTTTTATGCACCCTTTGTAAGGAATGTGATGACTGTCTATGTAACAACCCGCCCCAAAATCACGATTAATTAAGTACTAATTACCGTAATTACTTAAATTACGTATAAATTTTTCGCTTTTACTTTTAATTATTTATTTCTTCGGTGCTAAGTCTCGTGTAGGAGATGGCAAAAGGGTATCAAATTACCGGTTTAAAAATCTTGGATTTATTCATTTCACTCGTTAAGTTAAACTATTTCGGGTCTTACCGTTACGTTATTTCTTTAACCGGAAAAGAGTTTAATTATTCTACTTTTTAACGTTTATATTTTATTACCCAAACCTTAATTTATTTGGGTTATATTTATTTTATATAATCACAAGTAATATTTATGTCTATTCATTTAATTTTTCTAATTCAAGTCTTATTTCCTTACATTCAAATTGTTACTACTTAATTTAATATAGTACAAACTAATTAGTTTTAGCCCAATATATTTTATAATTACTAAGTTATTTAAATTTTCTGATTTAATTAAGTGGTAAGTTGTTAATTATTGTCCTAAGTTTAATTTAGTTAATATATATTAGTAGTAAGGGGGGGGGGGAGAGCCTTTTATTTTCATTCTTCCAATTTTCAAACATTGCTCCACACTCCCTCACTTCTCCCTTCCCCTAGCTGCTGCCGCCCAGCTCCGGTCACCACCGCCGGAAAAAGGTGGCCGCCGGCCCCTCCATCTTCCCTCTTGTGTTTTCATCCATTTTTAACCTCAAGGGTAATCTCTCAAACCCCAATTTCAAATTCTCTAAACCCTAATCTGAAAATCTATGTTATATATATGTTTCTTTTGTAAATTCCATCTCTTTTACTCTCTTTATTCATGAATTCAAGTGTATAATTGGATTGGTTAAGTTAGGGTTTGAGTTTGGAGTATGTGCATGTGTATTTGGATGAATTCTTGAGGTTTTCTTGTTAAATTCTTGATGGATGTTGTTATAATCTTGATGCATGTGAATTTCTTGATAAGTTTCTGAGTATTAAGGGCTGGTTATATATGTTAAGATTATTATTTGAGTGTTGTTATGTTTAATTTGGGTGAATTGGTGAGGTTTTGGTGCAAGAGTTCAAGAACAAGTCTTTGATGTTGAGTTTATGTTTAATCCATGGTTGCATGTAGGTTTTAAGCTCTTTGATGAGTTAACTTTCAAGGTTTAATTCTGGAAATATAGTGGATTATAGCCAAAGTGAAGTTTGGTTGAGAATTAGTATGAATTAAGGGCTAAAAGTATCATTAGAGCTGAAATTAAGAACAAATTAGGCTCTGTTTCAATTCTGGAAATTTACAGTATTATAAAAGTGGGATTTTTGCCCAAATTTCTACTCCATTTGATAGCTTAAGGTGTTAGCAAACCATAGGCTTTGGAATTTCTAATTTCCGACATGTATAGCCCGAGTTATGACCAAAACCGTAACCTCACGATTTTATATACGAATTTCTGAGTCAGTGTTTTGAGGGCTGTTTTTCGTCCCTTTGGAGACCTCTTTGGTTTTTGTGGTAAACATGAAAGTTTTAGGCCATGTTACAAGCTTTCCGGAAATGTATGGTTCATAGTCATCCGATATCGGGGATGTGAGTTACGATCCCGGGAAACCGGGCTGTCCAGAACAACATTCTGCTCAAATTAACCTTAGTGAACTAATGTCTTTTAGGCCTCAAACCAACCCAATAAGGGGTTCTAGGTATAAATGTGTCATGGTTATATATTGTAATTATAGAGTTATGTGTTTAAGGCTAAGAGTACCATTTTTAGAGTCCTAAGTAAGTCTTAAGAATACCTTTCAAGAGCTAGTATGTTTAAGTAATGTATCGTGACTCTCATATTTCTTTAAGTATCATGTTCAACATCTTTGCTCTAGCTAAAATTTCCTTCTAGCTTGATAATCTCCAATGTCTAAATCAATTCATTCCTCATTTCATAATTCATTAATCCAAGCTTGCTTTTATTCACATTTGGACGTGTATATCTTGCTCCATTTCGCCATTTCATTCGATATCGTATTATCAAACCATATTTGAGCTCGTTATCTCGCATCCTAGCTTCCAATTCATAATTACCCTATTCATCATCAATTCAAGCTAATTGACCTAAGTTTAAGCCCTTTTATTTGAATCACCTTCTACGTCATATTTTTCGTGATTTTCCGACCCGAAAACTCCAAAGTTTTATGTGCACAGCTTCTGTCCGGGCCCATTTTGGGGCCCTTCCACTCATTTTTAGCTTCTGGTTCTGTTGACAAAGTTAAAGATCATGATTTTCCTATTCAAATGTACTCTTTTATGTCATTCCGATTTTTCTAACTCAAGTTATACTTCAAACTCTATTTTTATATAAACCTGAAATTTTATCCTAAAGTATTTCATTTATATTACTAAGTTTCTAAATTTATGAATCTAATTTAGAACCTTATTCGGTTCTTCATTTTTATTTATCTTTATCTTAGTTGACAAGTTTTGAAAGCCATCTCCAGTAGATTTGCCATGAGGTCTTAGCGTCCCAAGGTACGCATAAATTGTCCAACCTTTACCGCTTAGTGCGTACATTATTCATGTATTATCAAGTTTTATGCCTTATGTAATCTTTTATGTTTTAAAGTGGACCCGCCTTATATTATCATTTATATGTACTCATGTTTTAGCACTCCTGATCAGAGTGCCTTGACTGGTGATGTCGATCGCTTAATGTCACCCAATCAAATCTAGATCGATTTGGGCATGCGGCGTATGTGAGGTGCTTGCACCGATCATGAGGGTTCCACATATTTATTCATCTATCTTTACTACATTGTTATTCATGTATGTTATGTATGTACTTCATTTCGAGTTATTGGTTTTACTCCTTTCCCTTGCTTTCAAAATTAATTTAAATGCGTACTAAAACCGTTTTGAGCGGTTTACGTGTTGAGGTTTACGTCTTGAGTGTTTCCCCACTCACTTTTTGCAATGTTTTAATGTTTTGTTTTAGGAGGTTCGAGCTCCCGAGGCAAAGACAAATCAGTTCCGAAGTAGCTTCAATCGCGTGAGGTAGTTCCTAAGTCACGTTAATGGCAGGAGAGCCGGTTTGGCAGTTGCTTGGAAGTTCTCTTATGGTTTTAAGTTTATGTATCCATAAATTCAAGGATTGTATAAGTTTGTACTTATGTTTTGGGTTTGGAGTTTAGCATTTTTCTCTCTTGTGGTTATAAAGTTTTGGTGTGTTTGTGCCTTGTCTCTTTTGGGGACGGCGGTAATGTCTCGATCTAAAGTGTTCTGCTGCGCTAATCACAGGTTTGGTTTTCTAAGTATAGTCTTAATCTTGTGATTAAGGTTGGGGCGTTACAGTTGTGGTATCAGAGCGTTTGGTTTGATTGAGTATTTGGAGATTATAGAATTTCTTAAGTCATGGATCCTAATTTAGGGAGAAAGATAGGCATGTGAGTACAAGCCTCTTTATGATAAGTATAAGTATGATAAGTGGTATGTTGGGAATTGTTGATGAGCATGAAGCTCTAAATATTGGTTTAATATGTAAATTGTTCTTCTTTGCAGGTTTCCAAGATTATGTAAATTTGGGAATAGCTCTAATTATAGGGGAAGTGCTGCCGAAATTCTCTCAGAATTTTTAAGAAAGTTATTAGTCAAAATTTTTAAGGGGGAAAACTAGGTGAATTGGGTTAAGCCTAGTAATTTATGCAAGTAAAGTTAATGAATATAATGGGAAAAGTATGAAGTTTGTCAAGCACCTCCTCCAATTCTTTGAAAGTTATTGAAAAGTTTATAAAGCGAGTCCCAAGTGGGATTGGTATATTGTGACATGAGTTCTAAGCGTTATTATGGTTTAAAAGTTTTTAAGGTAGTCTAAACAGGGGGAACAAATCTATGAGGTTTAGAATTTTTAAGCAAGTCTAAGGCAAATTTCAAAAATGAACGAGAGTTTCTTAAATCACTTATAAGAGGTTAACTTGGTTGAGTCTCGAACCTTGTCACGAAATTTGTTCATTTTACTTGCATATAGCCGTTTATTTTGACCATGTTGAGACTTTAAAATCTTGCATTGTATTTTATGTATGGTATAGATGGATAACGACGGTAACCCCCTCCCAAATCCGTTCGCGATGTTCATGGACCCCGCCATCAACGTTCAAGCTCATCTTAAGGCTTTACAAGATGTCCTCGACGCACATTGCGCTGCAAATCCTAAATCCGAATATCATGACGACATTTACCGGGCCCGATGCCTTCTAGCGACTCTTCCCCACGAGCCCGTGGGATGATATCCGGGGCAGTGCGTCCAATCGCTTATACGTGGAGAACCCGGACGCCACGCATGGTGCCTCAACTATGTAGGGGCTTGGAACCAGATCGTGATGGAGATAATGATCACGCAAGCTGCGCAATCTTTGAGTCTTCACGTTAGTAAGTTAGGACCCTATCTTCATGAGGTGCTAGGATTACCGGCGCCTGCCAGCGCGGGGAAAGCACCAGCTCATGTGTTCGCTCCCCCGGCGGATGAAGTCCGTCTACACTTTTCACCGTACCTCACAGAACGTCCAATTGCTCCGAATCTATCGTCTCATGGAGAGACTACGCCTACCACCCGAATAGCCGGAAAAGAAGAAGAAGAAGATCCTAGCATGGATCTAGACCCAGACGAGGTGCGCCCCGAACCAAAACAAATCAAAGAATGCGAAGCAGGAACGTCTACACATGCCGCCCCGGTGGAGAACGACTTTGATTGGACCATTTTGGGGCCAATGATTCGGCATACCAAACGCAAGAGCGTTTGTCCTCTATGGCTTCGACGCGTGGAAGAGGCTAGGGATCAAGAACAAGAAGGATCCCATTCTCATGTTTAGCAGTAGTCGTCGGTATTTGACTTTTGTGCAGGTTTAGCAAGGAGCTGACTATAGGTGTAGGCTAGATGACTGTAAGTATATTGTGGGTGACTAGGTTTTTGCTTTTGAGTCACCAATGTAACTAATCAGACTATGCTTATTTTTGTAATCTCCCTACGATTATTTTGTGGAAGGAGCACAGGTTTGTAATTCAAGGGGGAATGGAGTACATGATGTTTTGGAATTTTTCTCATGTATTGGGATTGGAAATGGAGATGAAAACTCTATGACAACAAAAAGGGGAATCGTTTTCTTTATTTATGAATATGGATGGATGTTGTGGTATTTGTGGATTTATACGTATTGTGGATTATGCAATTTGCAATATATTGGGATTGTGAGCACCCTTTTGAGATTTTAATTATGTATGTATATATTTCTATGGATGATACCTAGGTTTTGACCAAGGAATCAAGGTTCTAAGAGGGAGCATTTGACTAAAATCTGAGTTTTTTTCAAAGAAGGGCTGTAAAAGGGGGGATAATGTTAAGCTATGTGGGTAATATGACTTCACAAAGAAACAAAGGCCCTATGAAGGAACACCGGATTAGAATTTGAACTTCTATGAAAAAAAATTATAAAGGAGGAAACAATGTTGAGTTGTAGAGAACGATAATATGTTTTTGTTGTAATATCTTGGCGTGCTTAAGCTCAGAATTCACCACCACAAGAAGAGCCCATGGATGGGGGCTTCAAGGGAAAATTAGCTTGAAGTGATAAGGGGAAGAAATACTTTATACTTACTCGAATTGTTCAAATAGTGGTCAATAAGATAAACCAAGGCTTTCTGAACGCAGTACCCGTAATGGGGGCTTTGGTGCGAACACAAGGATTTAGACCTTGGTTATGGAGTTAATAATAGTCATTTCTAATCCTGTAGAAGGAACAATGTTAGCGGGGAAACAAAAAGGGAGGCAATAGAATCATGATGAGTTTAGGAGGTTCATACGGGATTAAGAAATTTATGATTAAGATTGTGATTAAGGTTCTCCAACTAAAGGGGTTCGGAGATTTAACATCAAAGGGAAATTGAGCCCTCGCTATATCGGACCATATTCCATTGGAAAAAAGATCAATCCAGTGGCATATCGGTTAGAGTTACCCTCTAGCTTAGGGAAGACTCATGACGTTTTTCACGTTTCCCAACTCTGGAAATACGTGCCGGACCCGACGCATATTCTTAAAGAAGAACCTCCGCTTTTAGCCGAAGATCTAACTTTCGAGCAGCAGCCCATTTCAGATTTTAGATCAGAGGACTAAACGACTACGTTCAAAGGAAGTTCCCTTAGTCAAAGTGCTATGGGCAAATCAAGATACCTCGGAAGCCACATGGGAAACCGAGGAAGAAGTGAAGGAAGGCCACCCACATATTTTCTAAGGTATTTCGTTCGCGATCAATCCAACCGCAAGTTTCGGGGACGAAAATTTCTTTTAGGGGGGGAGGGTGTAACAACCCGCCCCAAAATCACGATTAATTAAGTACTAATTACCGTAATTACTTAAATTACGTATAAATTTTTCGCTTTTACTTTTAATTATTTATTTCTTCGGTGCTAAGTCTCGTGCAGGAGATGGCAAAAGGGTATCAAGTTACCGGTTTAAAAATCTTGGATTTATTCATTTCACTCGTTAAGTTAAACTATTTCGGGTCTTACCGTTACGTTATTTCTTTAACCGGAAAAGAGTTTAATTATTCTACTTTTTAACGTTTATATTTTATTACCCAAACCTTAATTTATTTGGGTTATATTTATTTTATATAATCACAAGTAATATTTATGTCTATTCATTTAATTTTTCTAATTCAAGTCTTATTTCCTTACATTCAAATTGTTACTACTTAATTTAATATAGTACAAACTAATTAGTTTTAGCCCAATATATTTTATAATTACTAAGTTATTTAAATTTTCTGATTTAATTAAGTGGTAAGTTGTTAATTATTGTCCTAAGTTTAATTTAGTTAATATATATTAGTAGTAGGGGGGGGGGGAGAGCCTTTTATTTTCATTCTTCCAATTTTCAAACATTGCTCCACACTCCCTCACTTCTCCCTTCCCCTAGCTGCTGCCGCCCAGCTCCGGTCACCACCGCCGGAAAAAGGTGGCCGCCGGCCCCTCCATCTTCCCTCTTGTGTTTTCATCCATTTTTAACCTCAAGGGTAATCTCTCAAACCCCAATTTCAAATTCTCTAAACCCTAATCTGAAAATCTATGTTATATATATGTTTCTTTTGTAAATTCCATCTCTTTTACTCTCTTTATTCATGAATTCAAGTGTATAATTGGATTGGTTAAGTTAGGGTTTGAGTTTGGAGTATGTGCATGTGTATTTGAATGAATTCTTGAGGTTTTCTTGTTAAATTCTTGATGGATGTTGTTATAATCTTGATGCATGTGAATTTCTTGATAAGTTTCTGAGTATTAAGGGCTGGTTATATATGTTAAGATTATTATTTGAGTGTTGTTATGTTTAATTTGGGTGAATTGGTGAGGTTTTGGTGCAAGAGTTCAAGAACAAGTCCTTGATGTTGAGTTTATGTTTAATCCATGGTTGCATGTAGGTTTTAAGCTCTTTGATGAGTTAACTTTCAAGGTTTAATTCTGGAAATATAGTGGATTATAGCCAAAGTGAAGTTTGGTTGAGAATTAGTATGAATTAAGGGCTAAAAGTATCATTAGAGCTGAAATTAAGAACAAATTAGGCTCTGTTTCAATTCTGGAAATTTACAATATTATAAAAGTGGGATTTTTGCCCAAATTTCTACTCCATTTGATAGCTTAAGGTGTTAGCAAACCATAGGCTTTGGAATTTCTAATTTCCGACATGTATAGCCCGAGTTATGACCAAAACCGTAACCTCACGATTTTATATACGAATTTCTGAGTCAGTGTTTTGAGGGCTGTTTTTCGTCCCTTTGGAGACCTCTTTGGTTTTTGTGGTAAACATAAAAGTTTTAGGCCATGTTACAAGCTTTCCGGAAAGGTATGGTTCATAGTCATCCGATATCGGGGGTGTGAGTTACGATCCCGGGAAACCGGGCTGTCCAGAACAACATTCTGCTCAAATTAACCTTTGTGAACTAATGTCTTTTGGGCCTCAAACCAACCCAATAAGGGGTTCTAGGTATAAATGTGTCATGGTTATATATTGTAATTATAGAGTTATGTGTTTAAGGCTAAGAGTACCATTTTTGGAGTCCTAAGTAAGTCTTAAGAATACCTTTCAAGAGCTAGTATGTTTAAGTAATGTATCGTGACTCTCATATTTCTTTAAGTATCATGTTCAACATCTTTGCTCTAGCTAAAAGTTCCTTCTAGCTTGATAATCTCCAATGTCTAAATCAATTCATTCCTCATTTCATAATTCATTAATCCAAGCTTGCTTTTATTCACATTTGGACGTGTATATCTTGCTCCATTTCGCCATTTCATTCGATATCGTATTATCAAACCATATTTGAGCTCGTTATCTCGCATCCTAGCTTCCAATTCATAATTACCCTATTCATCATCAATTCAAGCTAATTGACCTAAGTTTAAGCCCTTTTATTTGAATCACCTTCTACGTCATATTTTTCGTGATTTTCCGACCCGAAAACTCCAAAGTTTTATGTGCACAGCTTCTGTCCGGGCCCATTTTGGGGCCCTTCCACTCATTTTTAGCTTCTGGTTCTGTTGACAAAGTTAAAGATCATGATTTTCCCTATTCCGAAATGTACTCTTTTATGTCATTCCGATTTTTCTAACTCAAGTTATACTTCAAACTCTATTTTTATATAAACCTGAAATTTTATCCTAAAGTATTTCATTTATATTACTAAGTTTCTAAATTTATGAATCTAATTTAGAACCTTATTCGGTTCTTCATTTTTATTTATCTTTATCTTAGTTGACAAGTTTTGAAAGCCATCTCCAAGCCGAGCTGCGCCGCCAAGGTCTTAGCGTCCCAAGGTACGCAAATTGTCCAACCTTTACCGCCTTAGTGCGTACATTATTCATGTATTATCAAGTTTTATGCCTTATGTAATCTTTTATGTTTTAAAGTGGACCCGCCTTATATTATCATTTATATGTACTCATGTTTTAGCACTCCTGATCAGAGTGCCTTGACACAACGATGTCGTAGCTTAGCGGTCACCCAATCCAAATCTAGATCGATTTGGGCATGCGCGTATGTGAGGTGCTTGCACCGATCATGAGGGTTCCACATATTTATTCATCTATCTTTACTACATTGTTATTCATGTATGTTATGTATGTACTTCATTTCAGGTTATTGGTTTTACTCCCTTTCCCTTGCTTTCAAAATGAATTTAAATGCCGGCACTAAAACCGTTTTCGAACGGTTTTACGTGTTGGAGGTTTACGTACTGAGTGTTTCCCCACTCACTTTTTGCAATGTTTTAATGTTTTGTTTTAGGAGGTTCGAGCTCCCGAGGCAAAGACAAATCAGTTCCGAAGTAGCTTCAATCGCGTGAGGTAGTTCCTAAGTCACGTTAATGGCAGGAGAGCCGGTTTGGCAGTTGCTTGGAAGTTCTCTTATGGTTTTAAGTTTATGTATCCATAAATTCAAGGATTGTATAAGTTTGTACTTATGTTTTGGGTTTGGAGTTTAGCATTTTTCTCTCTTGTGGTTATAAAGTTTTGGTGTGTTTGTGCCTTGTCTCTTTTGGGGACGGCGGTAATGCCTCGATCTAAAGTGTTCCGCTGCGCTAATCATAGGTTTGGTTTTCTAAGTATAGTCTTAATCTTTTGATTAAGGTTGGGGCGTTACAGTTGTGGTATCAGAGCGTTTGGTTTGATTGAGTATTTGGAGATTATAGAATTTCTTAAGTCATGGATCCTAATTTAGGGAGAAAGATAGGCATGTGAGTACAAGCCTCTTTATGATAAGTATAAGTATGATAAGTGGTATGTTGGGAATTGTTGATGAGCATGAAGCTCTAAATATTGGTTTAATATGTAAATTGTTCTTCTTTGCAGGTTTCCAAGATTATGTAAATTTGGGAATAGCTCTAATTATAGGGGAAGTGCTGCCGAAATTCTCTCAGAATTTTTAAGAAAGTTATTAGTCAAAATTTTTAAGGGGGAAAACTAGGTGAATTGGGTTAAGCCTAGTAATTTATGCAAGTAAAGTTAATGAATATAATGGGAAAAGTATGAAGTTTGTCAAGCACCTCCTCCAAGTCTTTGAAAGTTATTGAAAAGTTTATAAAGCGAGTCCCAAGTGGGATTGGTATATTGTGACATGAGTTCTAAGCGTTATTATGGTTTAAAAGTTTTTAAGGTAGTCTAAACAGGGGGAACAAATCTATGAGGTTTAGAATTTTTAAGCAAGTCTAAGGCAAATTTCAAAAATGAACGAGAGTTTCTTAAATCGCTTATAAGAGGTTAACTTGGTTGAGTCTCGAACCTTGTCACGAAATTTGTTCATTTTACTTGCATATAGCCGTTTATTTTGACCATGTTGAGACTTTAAAATCTTGCATTGTATTTTATGTATGGTATAGATGGATAACAACGGTAACCCCCTCCCAAATCCGTTCGCGATGTTCATGGACCCCGCCATCAACGTTCAAGCTCATCTTAAGGCTTTACAAGATGTCCTCGACGCACATTGCGCTGCAAATCCTAAATCCGAATATCATGACGACATTTACCGGGCCCGATGCCTTCTAGCGACTCTTCCCCACGAGAGCCCGTGGGATGATATCCGGGACAGGTACCGTCAACTGCTTATACGTGGAGAACCCGGACGCCACGCATGGTGCCTCAACTATGTAGGGGCTTGGAACCAGATCGTGATGGAGATAATGATCACGCAAGCTGTGCAATCTTTGAGTCTTCACGTTAGTAAGTTAGGACCCTATCTTCATGAGGTGCTAGGATTACCGGCGCCTGCCAGCGCGGGGAAAGCACCAGCTCATGTGTCCGCTCCCCCGGCGGATGAAGTCCGTCTACACTTTTCACCGTACCTCACAGAACGTCCAATTGCTCCGAATCTATCGTCTCATGGAGAGACTACGCCTACCACCCGAATAGCCGGAAAAGAAGAAGAAGAAGATCCTATTATGGATCTAGACCCAGACGAGGTGCGCCCCGAACCAAAACAAATCAAAGAATGCGAAGCAGGAACGTCTACACATGCCGCCCCGGTGGAGAACGACTTTGATTGGACCACTTTGGGGCCAATGATTCGGCATACCAAACGCAAGAGCGTTCGTCCTCTACGGCTTCGACGCGTGGAAGAGGCTAGGGATCAAGAACAAGAAGGGTCCCATTCTCATGTTTAGCAGTAGTCGTCGGTATTTGACTTTTGTGCAGGTTTAGCAAGGAGCTGACTATAGGTGTAGGCTAGATGACTGTAAGTATATTGTGGGTGACTAGGTTTTTGCTTTTGAGTCACCAATGTAACTAATCAGACTATGCTTATTTTTGTAATCTCCCTACGATTATTTTGTGGAAGGGAGCCTGGGTTTGTAATTCAAGGGGGAATGGAGTACATGATGTTTTGGAATTTTTCTCATGTATTGGGATTGGAAATGGAGATGAAAACTCTATGACAACAAAAAGGGGAATCGTTTTCTTTATTTATGAATATGGATGGATGTTGTGGTATTTGTGGATTTATACGTATTGTGGATTATGCAATTTGCAATATATTGGGATTGTGAGCACCCTTTTGAGATTTTAATTATGTATGTATATATGTCTATGGATGATACCTAGGTTTTGACCAAGGAATCAAGGTTCTAAGAGGGAGCATTTGACTAAAATCTGAGTTTTTTTCAAAGAAGGGCTGTAAAAGGGGGGATAATGTTAAGCTATGTGGGTAATATGACTTCACAAAGAAACAAAGGCCCTATGAAGGAACACCGGATTAGAATTTGAACTTCTATGAAAAAAAATTATAAAGGAGGAAACAGTGTTGAGTTGTAGAGAACGATAATATGTTTTTGTTGTAATATCTTGGCGTGCCGCAAGCTCCGAGAATTCACCACCACAAGAAGAGCCCATGGATGGGGGCTTCAAGGGAAAATTAGCTTGAAGTGATAAGGGGAAGAAATACTTTATACTTACTCGAATTGTTCAAATAGTGGTCAATAAGATAAACCAGGGCTTTCTGAACGCAGTACCCGTAATGGGGGCTTTGGTGCGAACACAAGGATTTAGACCTTGGTTATGGAGTTAATAATAGTCATTTCTAATCCTGTAGAAGGAACAATGTTAGCGGGGAAACAAAAAGGGAGGCAATAGAATCATGATGAGTTTAGGAGGTTCATACGGGATTAAGAGATTTATGATTAAGATTGTGATTAAGGTTCTCCAACTAAAGGGGTTCGGAGATTTAACATCAAAGGGAAATTGAGCCCTCGCTATATCGGACCATATTCCATTGGGAAAAAGATCAATCCAGTGGCATATCGGTTAGAGTTACCCTCTAGCTTAGGGAAGACTCATGACGTTTTTCACGTTTCCCAACTCTGGAAATACGTGCCGGACCCGACGCATATTCTTAAAGAAGAACCTCCGCTTTTAGCCGAAGATCTAACTTTCGAGCAGCAGCCCATTTCAGATTTTAGATCAGAGGACTAAACGACTACGTTCAAAGGAAGTTCCCTTAGTCAAAGTGCTATGGGCAAATCAAGATACCTCGGAAGCCACGTGGGAAACCGAGGAAGAAGTGAAGGAAGGCCACCCACATATTTTCTAAGGTATTTCGTTCGCGATCAATCCAACCGCAAGTTTCGGGGACGAAAATTTCTTTTAGGGGGGGAGGGTGTAACAACCCGCCCCAAAATCACGATTAATTAAGTACTAATTACCGTAATTACTTAAATTACGTATAAATTTTTCGCTTTTACTTTTAATTATTTATTTTTTCGGTGCTAAGTCTCGTGCAGGAGATGGCAAAAGGGTATCAAGTTACCGGTTTAAAAATCTTGGATTTATTCATTTCACTCGTTAAGTTAAACTATTTCGGTCTTACGCATGTTATTTCTTTAACCGGAAAAGAGTTTAATTATTCTACTTTTTAACGTTTATATTTTATTACCCAAACCTTAATTTATTTGGGTTATATTTATTTTATATAATCACAAGTAATATTTATGTCTATTCATTTAATTTTTCTAATTCAAGTCTTATTTCCTTACATTCAAATTGTTACTACTTAATTTAATATAGTACAAACTAATTAGTTTTAGCCCAATATATTTTATAATTACTAAGTTATTTAAATTTTCTGATTTAATTAAGTGGTAAGTTGTTAATTATTGTCCTAAGTTTAATTTAGTTAATATATATTAGTAGTAGGGGGGGGGGGAGAGCCTTTTATTTTCATTCTTCCAATTTTCAAACATTGGTCCACACTCCTCACTTCTCCTTCCCTAGCCACTCGGTCACCACCGCCGGAAAAAGGTGGCCGCCGGCCCCTCCATCTTCCCTCTTGTGTTTTCATCCATTTTTAACCTCAAGGGTAATCTCTCAAACCCCAATTTCAAATTCTCTAAACCCTAATCTGAAAATCTATGTTATATATATGTTTCTTTTGTAAATTCTATCTCTTTTACTCTCTTTATTCATGAATTCAAGTGTATAATTGGATTGGTTAAGTTAGGGTTTGAGTTTGGAGTATGTGCATGTGTATTTGGATGAATTCTTGAGGTTTTCTTGTTAAATTCTTGATGGATGTTGTTATAATCTTGATGCATGTGAATTTCTTGATAAGTTTCTGAGTATTAAGGGCTGGTTATATATGTTAAGATTATTATTTGAGTGTTGTTATGTTTAATTTGGGTGAATTGGTGAGGTTTTGGTGCAAGAGTTCAAGAACAAGTCTTTGATGTTGAGTTTATGTTTAATCCATGGTTGCATGTAGGTTTTAAGCTCTTTGATGAGTTAACTTTCAAGGTTTAATTCTGGAAATATAGTGGATTATAGCCAAAGTGAAGTTTGGTTGAGAATTAGTATGAATTAAGGGCTAAAAGTATCATTAGAGCTGAAATTAAGAACAAATTAGGCTCTGTTTCAATTCTGGAAATTTACAATATTATAAAAGTTGGATTTTGCCCAAATTTCTACTCCATTTGATAGCTTAAGGTGTTAGCAAACCATAGGCTTTGGAATTTCTAATTTCCGACATGTATAGCCCGAGTTATGACCAAAACCGTAACCTCACGATTTTATATACGAATTTCTGAGTCAGTGTTTTGAGGGCTGTTTTTCGTCCCTTTGGAGACCTCTTTGGTTTTTGTGGTAAACATGAAAGTTTTAGGCCATGTTACAAGATTTCCGGAAAGGTATGGTTCATAGTCATCCGATATCGGGGGTGTGAGTTACGATCCCGGGAAACCGGGCTGTCCAGAACAACATTCTGCTCAAATTAACCTTTGTGAACTAATGTCTTTTGGGCCTCAAACCAACCCAATAAGGGGTTCTAGGTATAAATGTGTCATGGTTATATATTGTAATTATAGAGTTATGTGTTTAAGGCTAAGAGTACCATTTTTGGAGTACTAAGTAAGTCTTAAGAATACCTTTCAAGAGCTAGTATGTTTAAGTAATGTATCGTGACTCTCATATTTCTTTAAGTATCATGTTCAACATCTTTGCTCTAGCTAAAAGTTCCTTCTAGCTTGATAATCTCCAATGTCTAAATCAATTCATTCCTCATTTCATAATTCATTAATCCAAGCTTGCTTTTATTCACATTTGGACGTGTATATCTTGCTCCATTTCGCCATTTCATTCGATATCGTATTATCAAACCATATTTGAGCTCGTTATCTCGCATCCTAGCTTCCAATTCATAATTACCCTATTCATCATCAATTCAAGCTAATTGACCTAAGTTTAAGCCCTTTTATTTGAATCACCTTCTAAGTCATATTTTTCGTGATTTTCCAAAAAACTCCAAAGTTTTATGTGCACTTTCTGTCCGGGCCCATTTTGGGGCCCTTCCACTCATTTTTAGCTTCTGGTTCTGTTGACAAA
Source organism: Portulaca oleracea (assembly GCA_029582165.1). NCBI lineage: Eukaryota > Viridiplantae > Streptophyta > Magnoliopsida > Caryophyllales > Portulacaceae > Portulaca > Portulaca oleracea. Next base: position 12,857,878 of record CM055869.1, on the reverse strand, counting down.
GTTAAAGATCATGATTTTCCCTATTCCGAAATGTACTCTTTTATGTCATTCCGATTTTTCTAACTCAAGTTATACTTCAAACTCTATTTTTATATAAACCTGAAATTTTATCCTAAAGTATTTCATTTATATTACTAAGTTTCTAAAATTTATGAATCTAATTTAGAACCTTATTCGGTTCTTCATTTTTATTTATCTTTATCTTAGTTGACAAGTTTTGAAAGCCATCTCCAAGCCGAGCTGCGCCGCCAAGGTCTTAGCGTCCCAAGGTACGCAAATTGTCCAACCTTTACCGCCTTAGTGCGTACATTATTCATGTATTATCAAGTTTTATGCCTTATGTAATCTTTTATGTTTTAAAGTGGACCCGCCTTATATTATCATTTATATGTACTCATGTTTTAGCACTCCTGATCAGAGTGCCTTGACCTGGCCAGTGTCGACCGCTTAGCGGTCACCCAATCCAAATCTAGATCGATTTGGGCATGCGCGTATGTGAGGTGCTTGCACCGATCATGAGGGTTCCACATATTTATTCATCTATCTTTACTACATTGTTATTCATGTATGTTATGTATGTACTTCATTTCAGGTTATTGGTTTTACTCCCTTTCCCTTGCTTTCAAAATGAATTTAAATCAGGCACTAAAACCGTTTTGAGCGGTTTTACGTGTTGGAGGTTTACGTACTGAGTGTTTCCCCACTCACTTTTTGCAATGTTTTAATGTTTTGTTTTAGGAGGTTCGAGCTCCCGAGGAAAAGACAAATCAGTTCCGAAGTAGCTTCAATCACGTGAGGTAGTTCCTAAGTCACGTTAATGGCAGGAGAGCCGGTTTGGCAGTTGCTTGGAAGTTCTCTTATGGTTTTAAGTTTATGTATCCATAAATTCAAGGATTGTATAAGTTTGTACTTATGTTTTGGGTTTGGAGTTTAGCATTTTTCTCTCTTGTGGTTATAAAGTTTTGGTGTGTTTGTGCCTTGTCTCTTTTGGGGACGGCGGTAATGCCTCGATCTAAAGTGTTCCGCTGCGCTAATCACAGGTTTGGTTTTCTAAGTTAATCTTGTGATTAAGGTTGGGGCGTTACAGTCTATATCCAAATACCTGACGAGACTATACTAAAATTTGTTATTATTGTAACTGGTAGTTAATCGGCTGTGAAAACTTTTATATTAGGATTTAGGAGCTTTCCACAACATAGTTTTGTAAGGAACGATCATGTTGGCGATGAATATATATGGCTTACTTCCTGTTTTTTTTTATGTAACACTGCTTTATTTGAACAACCCTCTAGAATGACAAACTATTTATTTATTAATTCCTCCACTTTATATAAGGCATGAGTGTGATTGACCAATGACTTTTGGGCCCGGTTAATTACTTTGTATATATACTATTTATGTCAAAGCTATTCCTCATTCCTAGCCCTAACTCCTAACGGCCTGTAAATTTTTGGTAAGTGGCAAGTGGTAATTAAATGGTAGATATGGTAAATATTATTTTTGGTAAGTTTTGAAAATTTTGGTAACTTTTTTAGTAATTTTTGGTAAGTTTATGTAAATTAAGATAAATTTATGAAAATACGAAATGAATAAATTAAAGGTTAGAGTTTAAAATTTTATAATTTTCAAATTTTTGAAAACTTCAAAATTTAACACTTAAAAATTAAAAAAATAAAACGTTAAAATATTAAAAAATTAAAAATTTTAAAATTTATAATTAAAAAATAAGAATGAAAAATTAAAAAATTAAAAATTAAAAATTTAACATTTAAAATTAAAAAAATAAAATACAAAATACAAAATAAAAAATAAAAAATAAAATATTTAAAATTATTTTAAAATTATTTTAAAAACTAAAAATTTTAAAAAATTAAAAATTTAAAATAAAAATTTAAAATTTAAAATAAAAATTTAAAATTTAAAATTTAAAATTTAAAATTTAAAATTTAAAATTTAAAATTTAAAATTAAAAATTAAAAATTAAAAATTAAAAATTAAAAATTAAAAATTAAAAATTAAAAATTAAAAATTAAAAATTAAAAATTAAAAATTAAAAATTAAAAATTAAAAATTAAAAATTAAAAATTAAAAATTAAAAATTAAAAATTAAAAATTAAAAATTAAAATTAAAATTTAAATTAAAATTAAAATTTAAAATTTAAAATTTAAAAAATCTAAAAATTAAAAATTAAAATTAAAATTAAAATTAAAATTAAAATTAAAATTAAAATTAAAATTAAAAATTAAAATTAAAAAAGTAAAATTAAAAATTAAAAATTAAAAATTAAAAATTAAAAATAGAAAAATTAAAATTAAAATTAATAATTAAAATTAATAATTAAAAATTAAAAATTAAAAATTAAAAATTAAAATATTAAAAAATAAAAAATGTTGGTAACTTTTGGTAAATTTCGGTAACTTTCGATAACTTTCGGTAAATATTTACCAAAGTCTACTTACCTTCGAAATTTATAGCATAGATCCTAGCATCGTTGATTTGAGTTAGGGTTAAATGAATGCAAATTATTGTAGTCTTGTTAGGTCGCCCATTATACACTTTTATAACTTTTGGTTGTGTAAATAAATAAAGACATATTTTGGTAGCTTCCGAACAATAGTTATGTAAAATTGAATTCATTTAAAATTATGGATATTTATATCCAATGAAATCCCAAAAAGATAAATTTAGAGTACTTGTAGGTAAGAAATGCAAAAACTAATATGAATGTATACATAAGAAATATTGACAATCATCACACAAGTGAAGTATTTGTAGCTAACTAATTTTTGAATAATTTTTTAAAGGGTGAGCATTATAATGACTAGGCCCACTTTATATATGGGTAAACTATGATAAGATGATCCATGCCCAACGGAGGCCTAGACCTGAGATTGGTATATAATAAGGCCTCGGGAATACCACAATATTCATAAAATGATGACTATTAGGATTCAAACTCTATGAAAAAAGATAAACATTCAATTTTAATACCACTGAAGTACTACTAACTCCGTTTTATTTTATCTGTCGCCTAAGAAATTGTACCAAAAACTTTGACCGTTAATATCTTAATTTGTATAATGATTCATCATACAAACTTAATATCATTAGATTCGTAATAAAAAATACTATTAAAAAAATATAATATTATATTTTTCTATAAAAGTTTTATATTAGAAATTATTAATTAAAAATTGGCACTGAAAACCGTAAATGACAGATAAAAAAGAACGGAGGGAGTATATTCTTGGCTATTTTTTAAAGTGATGCCTGAGTTCATATCTTAGTAAAAATATGGAGAAATTTTTAATCATTTGTGAGAATTTTTTTTTTTTTTCAACAGTGAGTAAAACAACTAGCCATCTCTTTTTACAAGAGACATACTCAATCTATCTTCTCTGATCATTATACAATTTATGGTGTGAGCATCCTCGGGATTCCAAAAACAAGAGCCAATAATGCTAAGGCCGGCCTTGGCCAGCCAATCCGCCGACCTATTCACTTCGCGATAAACGTGGATGATCTTGGAAAATGAACATTGAGACAGGTACTTTTTGATGTCATAAAGCAGTTGATGGATCGACCAGAGAGTATCACAAAGCCCGTTGAGGGCGTCTATGACGATTTTATTGTCACCTTCAATGATAAGGTTGTTAATCCCAAGCTTGATGGCTTCACGGAGACCGTTACGTAAAGCGGTAGCCTCAGCCACAAGAATGGAGGAATGACCCAAATTGAAAGAGCAGCCATAAATGAAATTACCGGCCCAACCATGGATGATAAAACCACAAGCAGCTCCACTAGGGGACTTACACCATCAAAGTTGAGTTTATACGTTCCAATAAGCGGAGGAGACTAGGAAATCCAATGCAGAGATGGCCGTTTGAGGGGGCCTTCAGCTTTAGAAGTTAGATCCGAGTGGAGGATGTCAAGTTTGGTGCGGGGTCTCCATTCAGTGATTATCTTCTTGGCTCTAATGAGAACTTCATTAGGATGCATTCGGAGATTTTGAAAAATTAGAGAATTCCTAGCTTTCCAGATGCTCCAAAGGAAATCAACAAATTGCTCGAGGTGCCTGCTACCTCTATCCTGCTTGTAGTACTTGAGGAGGCTAATAATATCCGGGGAAGAGCGCGGGGGAGAGTGAAGCCATGATTGATCCGCAGCAAGCTTTTAGGTGTTTTTGGCTTGACTACAATGTAGAAGGACGTGATCCTAATATTATACTACATTGGTACAACAAAGACAGTAAGGGGTGACAACACACCCCCAAAACACCAGAGAGGCATTAGTGGGAAGAGCGTGTCTGCAAAGAAGCCATAAGAAACTTTCAATTTAGGAAGGATATCCAAATTCCAAACCCACAAGTATTCCCAAGGTTGAGCATCCTCCTTGAGACCATGAGCTTTTGTGAGATTTGAACATCTATATATTCTACATTTTTTTCCAAAAAAAAAAGTGAAATACAATAATCTAAGTAATTAGGGTTTTTGGCCACAAATAATACGTACTGAGGGGCTTGTGATTGGGAATAATCCAAAGTGACTTTTCGGCCTCTAGCAGTTTGTACTTTTTTATTATTTTCTCTTAGCAGTCCAGAAGCAATTTCCTACACCGAAAAACTGATGTGGCGACCGCAAAGTATGTTTTTTCACACTCCAAAAAGGAGATTTCCGGTTGCCACGTCAACTTTCCGGTGCCGGAAATTGATTTTGGACTGCTACGAGAAAATAGTGAAAAGGTACAGACTGCTAGTGGCCAAAAAGTCACTTTGGATTATTTCCAATCACAAGCCTCTCAGTACAGATTATTTGTGGCCAAAAACCCGAGTAATTATTCTATCTTATACTCCCTCCGTCCCAAAATATTTGCCCTCTTTGATTTAGCACGCATTTTAAGGAAAATCAATAAATTAATCTCAATTAGCAATAAAATACCAATAATACCCTAGTTTTAAATTCAAAATTACCATTTATACTTTTCCCTCCCATATTTAAATACATTTAAAATTCAAACTAAGGGTATTTTAGTAATTTCAATAAAATAAAAATTTTCATTTTAGAAAAGTTGACATAATTTTGGGACATCCAAAAATGGAATAGTGGACAAATAATTTGAGACAGAGGGAGTATAAAAAAAGATACTATTACATCACGACATCTTCTTAAATAGTTATCATAAAAAATGAATGGGACAACAGGTCCAAATAACATAAACATCAGTAAAATGACCAGGATTTGTGAAAAAATTTTTTTGTTATAGAAATGTAAGGATGTTTAAACTTTAAAGAGAGGAAAAAATAAAACTTGACTGGAGAAAGGAGTTATATATAGTCATATCGAGGACCATTCTCTGATTTTCCTTCTAATACATTCTACAATATATACAAGAAATTTCGAGCATTGGTGACATCATAATTCACAAACAACTAGTAGTAATCATAATGATTATATTAGTATCAGGAATCGAAACTGAGACACCCTCTAGTTTTCACAAGAGCAGCCTAGAAACACTAAGAAACCCAAAAAGAACATTACATTCTCCAGAATCTTCTTCTCCTGTCATCCCCTGTTTCGAATACTCAAGAACTTACTCCTCCCATTTCTCCTTCTTATATATCCTTCCCACCGCCATCTTTCCTCCCACAACAACAAACACATTCACAATCTGAAGCGACCCAGATCCTCCAAGAACAACTCAAACAACCCAGCAATCAATCAATCAATCAACACCTCCTCTGTTTTCCGGCGTAACTCAGACCTTTACAAAAATGATGTGGCAAGATGCGTTCCGGAAGCCTGACGTGGAGAACGGCGGAGCAACGCAGCCGCTGTATCCGGTGATGATGGAGAGCCCCGAATTGCGATGGGGGTTCATCCGGAAAGTTTACTCCATCATCTCCTTCCAGCTGCTCGTCACTCTTCTTGTTGCCGCCATTGTTGTCTTTGTTCCTCATGTTGCCAGATTCTTTGTGGCTACTAGTGGAGGCCTCGCTCTTTACATCTTGCTCATTCTCGCCCCCTTCGTAGGTAATTCTTCGCTTCCCCTCTCGAAATTTTACGGTTTTGTTTCCAGTTATTAGATGGGATTTTGTGTTCCTCTGTTTTCATGTTGCTGGGTTTTCACTAATTCTCTTTAAGGATTGTGCCTTCTTTTTTTGTTTTGCTTTTGATAAGTTAGGTTCTTGATGAGGAATTGAAATTGGGTTTTCTTGCATGATATCTATCATGGGTATCTGTTAATTTTGGCGGAAAACTCCATTAAAATGGTTCATATAGTGATTCTTGTGGCTGAATTTGACATAATCTTCACCCATTCGTGAGCTGCAATGATATTGATCTGATCTGGGTTTTATGTTTTGGTGAATTGCAGTGTTGTGCCCACTGTACTACTACCACCAGAGCTATCCAGTGAACTACGTACTGCTTGGGATCTTCACCATTGCTCTTGGCTTTGCTGTTGGTTTGACCTGCGCATTCACTAGTGGTAAGTCCAACTGCCCCAATTTTATTTTTCCATGTGTCTTGTTTGCATTTAAAGATTGCATTTTCTGAGCTTCATTGGGCTAATAGCCTAATATATATCCTCAAACTTTGGTTACAGGGAAGGTGATATTAGAGTCAGTGATCCTGACAACAGCAGTGGTGGTGGGTCTGACTATGTACACATTCTGGGCAGCAAAGAGAGGCCATGACTTCAACTTCCTCGGCCCATTCTTGTTCGGAGCTCTGTTCGCCCTCATCATCTTTGCTCTCATTCAGATGTTTGTCCCGCTCGGTAGGATTGGGGTCATGATCTACGGTGTATTGGCAACCATCATTTTCTGCGGATACCTTGTCTATGATACTGATAATCTCATCAAGCGGTATACCTATGATGAATACATCTGGGCATCGATTGCGCTGTACCTTGACATTATCAATCTGTTCTTGTCTGTTTTGACCATTTTCAGAGCCACGGAGTGATGATATGAGGAGCATGTTGCTGTTTGCTGAGCCTTGGTGATTCTGTAAATGTGTACTTGTATTCATTTTTGCTTCACCCTTTTTGGGATTTTCTGTACCTTTTCACCCATTGGAAGAATAATTTGATTAAATGTATCTACTTATTTCTGTATGTTCATGCTTTATTGAGAATGAAGTGAGATTATCCAAATCCAATACCCTAAAAACATTCAGCAGCAGAATAGGGTGTAGAAATGGCTACTATTCCATGAAAAATAAGCACTAGCAGAAATTTATAGAGGTATTTGCTCAACTTCTCTACAATTTAAGCTGAAAAATGAAATTATGCTTTTAGTTATCTAGATTACAGACATTGATTGGCTGATTGCTGGCTGATTTTCTATTTTTCATGTAGTAGGTTTAAATTAGATCAATCAGAGATTTGTAACTATGATTCTGAAATTTCGTTGGAGGCTCTGGAATACACATGATCAAAGAAGGATATCTGTAGAAACTCGCCAAATTACACGAGCAAAAGAGACCTCATTTACATTTCGAAATTCAGGAAAACAGTACATTGACCGCAGGCTGATAGGATTGTCACTCATACAGTCATACATCAAAATATAGACGGATTATATATGAGAGGTTGAAGTTGGAAATTAACCAGCGGACTTGACCCTTGAATTACAAAGAAATTGTTCCTGATGTATCAGGAGAGTTGGTCCTAGGTATTGATCATACTTTATATTTATGATCATTCAAAAACAAAGATGCATTTGTTGGCAAATCTGTCTAATTCCAGTACACATCACTTCTGGCAAAAGTGCCATTCTTCCTTCGTTCATTAGCAATGGATAAAAGCCTTGAAACACCTTGAGTCCACATCTCATACTCCTGCTGATTCTTGCACTCGAACTGTATCACCCTGTGTGTGGCTGTCTTCAGGCCGAAGTAACGCCTTTCCTCTCCTTCACCTTCCACGGTCCGTCTCTCTGCCCATTTTGGCATGTCTTTGCACACCTCCATCAGAATTTCTGTCACGTAAAATCACCCAAAATGAGCCATTACTCCTTATTGTGGTACCCTAAGTGCATATTTCTGTGCTCAGAAACATTGTTTTTCACTCTTTCTGGAGCGGAATTATGCATAAAATGTGAGGAATTATATTGATAGTAAGAAAGGCTGAGAAGGGATTTTACTCTTTTTCTTTTTGGTTATTGTGCCTGCTACATGCCTACTCTTCATTTTCAGTATCACCTGCTTGAATAAACAAACCCAGTTCAGATGAAATCTGGTGCAGATAAATATTTAGAAGAATGAATCCAGAAGAATGTACAAACCTGGCCAGTTTTGTCTATGTAAACTGATACCAGTTTCCAGTGCAGCTCTCCTAGATCAACCAAAGGGGGTAAATATAGATCGAGTGTGCTTAGTAAAATACAGTAACATTGGGTAAGTAAAGCTGAGTGTACCAGTTCGAGTGCGTTTAAGAAGCTCACAACCACGGGCCAGCAGCTCCTCGTTGCATAAACCGAGAAAGTTTTCAGCTTGTGAAGCAGCAGCAGCAGCATCAGCATTGTGGGTGCCATTTCGACAGTGGCCATTTTCAGCTTTGCTTCCTTGCCTAGTTCCTAGCCCTCGTTCCACTGGCAACACAGCTGCTATGTTGCACACTTCCTTCATTGTCCTTGCCTTCAGTGTCGCTGCTCCTCGTAAAGCTGCATTTGCACATTCTGTGTTAGAATCTTATTCCATCATAGCTGTGAAGCAAATTAGTGTGAAAAATGAGCAAAAAAATCTAACCAGTAGCAGCAGCAGCAGTGAGAGTCATGATATCCCCATGAGACTGTACATTGACAGCAGAGCTAATGACAGAGGCCAAATGTTCTCTTTCAGCTCCCATGGCCTCGGCCGCCTCGACACACCTGGCAGCCACCAGAGTGGCCGCGGTGGCAATGGCCATGTCGGTCTGCTCGGCTTGCTCGTCCTTCCCGGTCTGAGCAGCAGCAGCGGTGGCTGACGCGGTGGCTGCAACCGCAGCAGCCACCGCGGCCACGGAGACTGCAGCGTGGAGTTGGGCGTTGTGAACTCTGCTCTCTTCCTTCTTCTTCTCCCGCCGCTCCTTCAACCACCTCCCAACTGTTTTACTCCCAACAGAGCTGCCGCCCCCGGGGGCACCCACTGGGGTGGCGCTGCCGCCTGGTCTTGGACCCACCCGGATTGGAGGAAGGAGGGGCTGTGGAATAATGGAACTTACAAACTGTGCAGGATAAAATGAAGAATAGAAATTAGATACTCTAAAGGCTGAATCAATGACGCTTTAAGTTCCCAACCTACTAGCATAACCTTTTGTTTGCTGGCCTAAATGCATCAAAACGTGGGTTATACGACCATGGTGCTTTGTAGTCCTAGGACCAAAGTACATACAGTCATACACAAACTGAGGAAAGTGTATCACTATCAATTGAAATAATTCATTACATATGAAAGGAGAATGATACACATCTCGACTCCAGATCGTTAATAACATCTTGAATTGTTCATATTTCATAATAATATTTTCCCTAATAATTATGTATAGTTATCAAGTATAAGAGTACAATGCATATTAACTAAGTTAAAAAAATATAAACAATAACCTAATTTTATCAAACATAGTAAAAAATAAACATTTTACACATAGTTTTATATTTATGAAAAAAATATAAATAAATAATTATTTTCATATTGTTTATAAGTTGTAATGATCCTCAAAGTAATGAAATATATCTTTACAATAATTTAAATATACTTACATTTAACTTTATGAGTAATTTAGTCGAAATGTAAAATGATTATTAATAATTTTATGTGAAAATGTTTATCAATCATTTTGCTTTGCATATAACCATAATTTCAATTGATTGAGGCACATATATGACAAGGAGAGATGATCCATTGCATTTGCATGAATGAAAGTGTTCCTTGACACCAGAGGACTAAAAGAGAGCATCTCAAAACAGTAAAAGAAGGGGATTGCAATGCCATTGCTCACAGTCACAGCTACTGTTTGGTTGCTGTCAACTCAAATCACATCCTCCCTCTCTATATCCAATATCAACACACATACAAAGTTAATCATGGAGAAATCATAGCTCTTCAAGCTCAAAAACCATGGCAACTGTAACAGAGTAAGTGTCCAAGATAAAGTGGAAAAACACTGGGAAATGTAAAAAAACAGAGTAAAATATGGACATTTGCAGGAGGTAGCTTGGGCAGGGAGATAAGGTTCTGTCCAATTCTTCTGCTTGTCATTCATTGTCCTTTGTTTGCCCATCATTCCAATTTAACCCAAGTGAATTTTCAAGGTAACAAAAGTAACAAAGTCAAAAAAGGAAATTCCTTTTCAGTACAAAAGTTAACCTAGCAAGGAAAAGTAGAGTTCCATTAACTTCCTCTTCCTCCTCTTTTCCTTCCTTTGTCTCCTTTCTTTCTTTATTTTTTTCCTTGTTTGTTGTCAATACCTTTATTTCTAATCAGTTTGAATGGTGGGCAAAAGGAGTTAAGTGGTTTGAAAACTGATTTTACCCCAATTAAGTACTAAATGCATCAAGCTATCATAAAAAACTTCCCTGTCGTCTTCTATTAACATAGAAACAAAAGATTTTCTCCCACAATCCACATTATCAATTAAAGATCAGCTTCTTAATTACAATTGAACCAGGACTTTTTTCTTCAAGGTTCTAGTACAAAAATGTTTCTATCATAAAGTTTTTTAGAAAAAAAAAGTATGATGTCTTTCTTTGCAAAATTTACACATTTGCAGAACCTAGATCAGTCATGTAGAAAGTCACCGGTCTCTAGAGATCAATGTTGCCAACCCTAAAATCTGAAATTTAATGTCCATCTATTGATTCAATATAAATCAATGATTTGAAGCCCACATATAACCCTATTAGTTATCATGGATAGGTTGTAGAGTTGTCCTAAACCTCGTCGAAGTTTCTAAGATGATCCATACACTTTTATAAAGAAGAATGTTAGCAATCTTTTTAAGAATTTTATGGCCATCACCCCTTTATATTTGAGCCCTCAAGTCCAAAATTCATTTCATGTGGAAGTTTAACTCCCAAAAGACAATATCATAATGCAAATTAACTCACTCAGTCACTTAATTATCCTCCCCAAAAGGCTTCTCTTTTCTCTATTGAACTATTCTTTTAACCTTAATGGAATTTTGTTTGTTGTTTTTCAAGAAAAAGAATCAGTGGATGTAGGACTATTTTATTTGACACCGTACTGTACCCAACGTAACGATGTGAAATGTGTGAATAATGATAGAAACATCATTTTCATACAAGAAAACAAAGGGGAAAACTTGAATACAATTAGAATAGGAAGGAAATGTATAGTGTTGGAAAACAGAGGAGGAAACAAAACTGAGAAATGTATGGGGGCGTAGGGCATAGCTGGTCTCTGATATTGGTTGGGTGCCAAATGTGTGATTACCACTAATTGCTAAATCAAGGGTCTAATCATAGGCCCCGAATCAAGCTACTCGATAGCTTTAGGTATACGGCTAAACCCTAATCAGGACAAATTTCCAAGACGATAACTTTGGCCTACGACTGTCCACTATGGACAACGGACTATCCACGTCATTTTCTCCCTTTTATTCTCCATATGTCCTTTTTTATTTTCTTAACTTTATTAAGGTACAGTTTTTATATAGAGTGGAATTGCGGTGCGATGAGTTGTGGTAAGCTGCGATGGAAAATATTAAATGAATGTTGATATTAGTGAAAATGTAAGTAGTAAATCATGATGAATTACGGTGAGTTGCAGAAATCATGATCTACATAAAAACCATTCATAGATGATACAAAATTTAGACATGAAATAATTTAATTTCGAATTACTGGATGAAAAAATATATTCTTTTTGGACATAAATGATACAAGTTGTTTGTTACTTAACTTCATGTAGTTCAATAACCTAGATGTTGAATCATTTAGATATAATTTCCTTAAATAATATCCTCTTTAAATCTAATTAACTAACCTTTAGGCATGATACAAGGACAATAGTAAATATTAGGTGGAAAAAAAAATACTACCTCTATCCCTGCATAATTGTGAGGGTAACTATTTTTTGAACGTCAATGTACATAGAAAAAATGAGGGAAAATTTTATATTTTACCAAATGTGTCTCTAACACTACTCAATACAAAAGAAGAAAAAAATAAATTACATTTATTACTGAAGACTAAAATGGACATTTCAATTATTGAAATTATGAAATCGAAAAATAAAAAAGACAACGCAATTTGACAAACATTTAGAGAAGTAGGTAGTATTAAATGATTGAAGTGTCCTAAATTACTATTGAAATATTATTTTATGGAAGATTAAAAGGTTTTTTACTAGAGGCAAAATTGGTGAAACTTATACTTCTTTCATCCCTTTTTATTTTTCACTTTGAGAAAGGGGTAATGAAACTAATGCATGGCAAAAGTTTAGCTAGAAATACATTAAAAATAATAAAAATGTCCTAATTATTGTTAACAAATGGTTCCAACTTCCAAGGTTATTACTAAATGTAGAAGTACTAAAACTATTTTTAGAAATGTAAAATCGATAAACAATTCATAGTAATAAAAAAACAGTTAAAAAAGTGAACAAATAATTAGGAAAATATTAAATAACAAATAATCAGAAATAATAAAAAAAGATAACTAAGAGCATGTAAAATTTATGGATAAAAAACAGTTGGGTAAAAGTTAAAGTTTGGTAACTTTTGGTAAATTTTGGTAATTTTTAACAAATTTACGCTAATATATCAAAATTATTTTTTTTAACTTTGGTAAATTTTGATAAATTTATACTAGTAAATTAAATTCACATATGAATTTGACATAGTACAACTTTGGTAAGTTTTGACGGCCTTAAGTGGGGTTATAATTAGGAAGAAACATAGTATAGTATACAAATAATAATAAAGTGTTAAATGTGGCAATGTTTTAATTAAACGACAAACGGACAAAGTGATTGAGAAAGAGCACAATAATAAGAGAGTTAAATGAGTCAAATTTGCGGCTTTTGTCTTAAACCAAAGCAAAGTTGTCCTTCTAGGCCTTAGATGGAGAAAATATGCATCCTAATCTAAAGGTCAAGGCTTTAACTTGGAACCCATTAGTATCTATTTGGCGTAAGAAAAACAGAGCACGTAAAATATGCAAAACAACAAGCTAGGGAACAAGTAAATAAAGCTAAGCAGCAAACCTTGTCAAAATCCATTGGAGGTGAAAGAGGATCACTTGTTGGACTGTCAAACATTTCTGGAGTAATTGAAGAACTCGAAAAACTCTGTCCAACCATCACCCCATTCGGTGCCTCACTACATGATGGCCTCCCTGATGTCATTGGTGACACCTCCTGCATTTACACATTTCCAGTACCCACAAAACACATTACTAACACATGTGTACCCATAAAAAAGATGTAAACTTTCTATGGCCAAAACACTTGTAAAAAACTATAAATTACTCGTGTTAAATTAATGGGTAATTTCAGTTAATTAAAATTTACCGGTTTTTGACTAAATTTATCAAGATTTACCATTACTTGGCCATATTTTTTTCTGCGGTTGTCAAACTGCGGTAGGTTGTGTGGTATTTTCTAATACAATATTTATATATATATAAAAAAAACTCACCACAACATACCAATAAACCAGCCACAACTACACCACAACCCGCCACAATTTCACTATACCATACCGCAGAATACCGCATAAAAGAACAGGTCCTTATTAAAAGTTACCAAAGTCAAAAAATAAAAAATAATAATTTTGATATATTAGTATAAATTTGTCAAAAGTTATCAAAAGTTACCAAAAATTAACAAAAGTTATCAAATTTTAACTTTTACACGACTGCTTTTTACCCATAAATTTTACACATCCTAATTTTAATTATAAAAAAATAGTATCAAAAATCTTGTTAAATATTAGTTTGATAAAAAAAATAAGACAGTTGAAAATCAAAAAAATATGTGTATCACTCGACTCTAACTGAAAAACAGAGTTTTTCCAACAAACCCAGAAAGCTGCAAGTTTTGTGTGAGCTAAAAAGTAGTTTCCCAACTATATACACAAATTAGTTGAGGCAGTGAACTTACAGACTGAGACATGATGCGATCAAGAACAAGCTGGGAAGTGGCAGAAGAAGCAAAAGAGAAGGAATTCCCAGAAATAAGTTTCCTGTGATCATCAGATGGCTCCCCAGGAAACATAGCAGAGTGGTGAATGTTATTATGGTTGCCATTTTCTTCTTCAAGGATGGGGATGGGATTAGGGTTTGAAGAAGTGGTGCAGGAACCAACAGTTTTAGAGAGCAAAGAAGGGAGAGATTGAGAGAGAGCTTTGGAGAGCTGGAGAGCAGGAAGACTCCATGATCTTGACAGAAACTCCATGGGTAGCCTTGGGCTTTCTGGGAGTTTACTGTTATTGTTCATGCTGCTGCTGCCTTGATCTCTGCTAAGTAGCAGTGGGTTGGATCCCTCCATTCTTTTTTTCTCTTTGATGTTTTTGGGGGGTTTTGGGTTTCTCAGGTTTCTTTTTGAGCTTTTGTGAAGAGCTTATTTAACAAGGATTGATGACAAAGAGTCATCACCCTTTATTTATATACTGCCAATCTGCCACCCAGTTTTTTGCTACTTCTTGCTGTACTTCCGTCCTATTTTTTTTTTTTTTTTTTAATGCAGTTGGTACCTTGTGTAAATTGTATAGTGGGTAATGCGTGAAAATTGTGGAAAGCACCGTAAACACTGGAATGGTACAGTAAAATTTGTAGAAAGTATGATTGATATGGTAGATCAGGAGAAAAAATGTGAAAAGTGAATGAGAAAAACGAGAAAATATAGTAATAATGATTGTGATAAAGTAACACATTTATTACTATGTCACCATCATAATAATATTTATCATTTTAATTAATTTTTTTATCTTATAATATTTGTTATTTTACAATTTTTCTTGCACCCTACATGGGCAGTGGCCCCTATCAAGGGCATGGCCCATACATAGTGGTAATGTGGTATTGTGTCAAATTGCGGAAATAGTATGGTATAATAAATTGTGAAAAGTATGGTTCATCACCGTAGAGTGTGTTATGTTATGATAAAATTTGTGATAAGAATTATTAGTGTAGTACGTGATGAAAGAAAAAAGTGAAAAGTAAAGAGAAAATTATCGTATCATGGGAAAGTGCGATATGATATGATAATTGTTGGAAGTAACGAACGATGAGGTGGAATAAAAAGGAACCACAAGATGGGAGATCAACTGGGTGGTTAGGAGTCAAGGTCAAGTCGTCTCCCCTTAAAACTTATTCACTAAACCGTGAAAAGACTCAAGGGTAAAACCTAACTTGCTTGTAAGCAAAGTTACAAGATTTCTCAAAGAACTCAAAGAGTTGCTGCAGTCAACACCTTAAGAGTGTGTTGAATGCTCTCTAGAAAGAAAATGAAGATAGATAAGGGTGTGGATGAATGGTGAATTCATCCACCTTATATAGGCACACTTTGGAGTCATAAGGTGGTCAAACATTCCTAAAGCATAAGGCATAATCCAAGGGATTATGTTTGAATGATATTAATGAGAAATCATGACTGATTTCTCAGTCAATATCATCCAAAACCATGACCAAATTCATTTCAACACGAGGCATAAATCACGGGATTTGAAAATCAATCCCGTCAGTGGCCAACACGGGTCGTGTCAGATCAACACGATCCGTGTTGAAGCCAACACGACCCGTGCTGGATCAACACGACCCGTGTTGATCCAGTGCACGTTTTTCTTAGTCTCTGGACACCAACACGGGTCGTGCCATACTTAGCACGATCCGTGTTGGGTCCATTTTCCTTGTTAAGCTTGATTTCGACCTATCCGGTCGATCCTATGCTTATAACTTGTATTTTTATACCTCTTAACTCTTGAAATACTCCAACAATCCCCCGCCATTTCAAGAGTACCACTTGAAATAGCCCGGGATCCCTCACTTGGGTAAAATTACCTCCGCCATACATGGCGACTTCTAGAAAGATTCAACACCCGAGAAATCGAGGAGTTGTTATGCGTCATGAAAGTGCCTTTCGACTTGAACTTCCACTTAGTGAGCATAATTTCAATTAGTTTGAATGTAGACAAGCTTTGAACTTAACATCCTTATTTAACTAATTGGATACATATCACACACACAACCCAAAACCTTTCTTAAAAAATAGACACTATTTTTACAACCGGCCATGTGTCCCATACCCTCCGCGAGAACAATCAAGCCCAGCCCTAGGCTATCCGAAGCGGCCCACTTCACGTCCTCGCATAGGCAGACTTTTACGCCCCGTAATAGAGCTCCCCATCTCACCGATTCAAAGTCTGTTAATGAGTCATAGACCCAAACCTCTTGAACATTTCGGTTCTTGAGCATCACCTTGTCCTTGGGATGACTTAAGCTTGACGATTTGATGCTCCATTATCATTCAACGTCGTCGACCATTGAACTCAAGGCTTGACAAGAGGTGTCAAGCGTGAGTTGGAGCTTCATTGATGACAATCATTTGGTTGGGCTAACCCCCATCCCATTTGATGAAATTCTCACCATTTCTTTGTTCAATCCTTTGGTGAAAGGATCAGCCAAGTTCTCACTTGTCTTGATGTAGTTTACCGCTACAATTCCATCCTTAATGAGTTGATGGATATAAGCATGTCGTAATCCAATGTGCCTTGACTTGTCATTGTAGACACGATTATATATACTTGCAATTGTAGCATTGTTGTCACAATAAAGTGTTGTTGGAGGCATGGGTTTTTCCCATAGAGGTATTTCCAACAACAAGTTTCGTAGCCATTCCGCCTCTTTACAAGCGGCGGCCAATGCTACGAACTCGGAAGCCATAGTGGAGTCCGAAATACATGCTTGTTTCTTAGAACCCCAAGAAACGGCACACCCACCAAGTATAAACACCCAACCGGAGGTTGAGGTGTAGTCATCCTTGTCACTTACCCAACTTGCATCGGAGAATCCTTCTAAGACCGAGGGTTCTCCCTTAAACCGCAAGCTATAGTTTTGGGTAAGTTTTAGGTATCCCAAAATTCTCTTAATCGCTTGCCAATGCTTTTTGCTTGGGTTGCTAGTAAATCTACTAAGCTTCCCTACCGCAAAAGCTATATCCGGCCTTGTACAAGTCATGGCATACATTAAGCTACCTATGACTTTAGCGTACTCCAATTTGGCAAAAGGTCTACCATCATTTTTATTTAGATTTACACTTGGATCAAATGGGGTAGTTGCCACATAGGAGCTCTTATGAAACTTTCCTAACACTTTTTCCACATAATGTGATTGTGTTAGACTTATTCCATCATTATTTCTAATGATTTTGATACCAAGTATCACATCCGCTTCTCCCAAGTCCTTTATAGAGAACTTAGCGGATAGAAAACTCTTAGTTTTCTCAACTTGTTCTATGTCGGTACCAAAAATCAACATGTCATCAACATATAGGCATATAATCATCCCTTTTCCATTCTCAAACTTAGAATAGACACACTTGTCCGACTCATTGATCTTAAAACCAAATCCAAGCACTACTTTATCAAATTTATGATGCCATTGCTTAGGTGCTTGCTTTAGACCATACAAAGATTTTATGAGTTTACATACTTTATCTTCATGACCCATTTCAACAAACCCCTCGTGTTCCATATACACCTCCTCTTCTAGTTCTCCATTTAGGAATGCCGTTTTGACATCCATTTGATGGATTACTAGCTTATGGATAGTGGCTAAAGCTATAAGTACTCTTATAGTTGCAATCCTAGCCACGGGTGCATAAGTATCAAAGTAATCGATACCATACCTTTGGGTAAAGCCCCTTACAACTAGCCGGGCTTTAAACCTTTCTATGGTACCATCTACTTTCTTTTTGCACTTAAAGATCCATTTTGATGTAATAGGTTTACATCCCGGTGGTAAGTCTACTAAAATTCAAACATTATTTTCCTTAATGGAGTCTATCTCATCTTGTACCGCTTCCTTCCAAAAAGAAGCATCTTGTGACTCCATGGCCTCTTTGAAAGTTTTAGGATCTTCATCTACATTGTAGATATAGGGAGTCTTATACTCAATAGAGTTCTTATCTCCTTCCACTAAATAAACAACGAAATCCGAGCCATAATTCTTGGATTTCCTTGTTCTTTTACTCCTTCTTATTTCCTCAACATCTTGTTGAGTTTCTTGAATAACATCCTTTGAAATCATGTCATGAATGACATCCTTGGGTCTAGGGATTGAAGAGAATCGAGTCTCATCAAATATTGCATCAATTGACTCTATTACGGTGTTCACCGTTATGTAGTCATTTGGTTCGATGACCATAAACCTATAGGCTTTGCTTTCAAAGGCATAGCCTATAAAGATGCATTCAATCCCTCTTTCACCCAATTTTCTTTTCTTTGGTTCCGGGACCCTTACAATGGCCCGACACCCCCATTCTCTAAAATGTTTTAGAGTTAGCTTTCTTTTACTCCAAAGTTCATATGGGGTTTTTGTGTTCCCTTTTAGAGGAACCTTATTTAAAACATAACAAGCCGTTAACATGGCTTCATCCCAAAATCTTTCACTTAAACCGGAGTAAGATAACATGGAGTTAACCATTTCTTTTAATGTCCTATTTTTCCTTTCGGCCACACCATTTTGTTGAGGTGTATATGGTGTCGTTGTCTCATGCACCACACCACAACCTTGAAAATAAATTTGATCATAAAATTCACCACCCCTATCGGATCTTAATCTTTTAATTTGGGCCTCACATTGTAACTCACTTTTAGTCTTGTATATTTTAAACTTGTCTAAAGTTTCATCTTTTGAATGTAAAAGAAAGACTTGGCAATATCTTGAATAATCATCAATGAAAGTGACATAGTATTTCTTACCTCCCATAGAAGGAGTGCTATGGAAATCTCCTAAATCACTATGAATCAATTCAAGTAATTTAGAATTTCTCATAATACTATGAAAGGAACTTTTGGTGATTTTAGTTAACATGCATGTTCTACACTTCTCAAACTTATCATCCAAACTTGGAATTAGGTCAAGATTAGACATGTACTTAATCTTATTATAATTTACATGTCCAAGTTTTAAATGCCAAAGAGAAGATTTCAAACAAGAACCAAGCAAGTAAACGGAAACATCATTCTTATTGCCATTTGTAGCGTTAAGCTTGAACATATCACCACATGTATAACCTTTGCCTACAAAAACCCCTCCCTTAGACAAAACATAGTTGTCTCCTTCATACACTTGCTTAAACCCAAACTTACTTAAGAGAAAACCCGAAACAAGGTTCTTACATATGTCCGGAACTAAATACACATCGTTTAAAAGCAATGTCTTTCCGGAAGTAAATACAAGTTCAACTTGTCCTATTCCTTCCACCTTAACCGAAGAGTACTTGCCCATAAAGAGCTTTCTCCCCTCTTCGGCGGGTTGGATAGTCTTGAAGAGAGAACGATCAATGCAAACGTGCCGAGTCGCACCCGAATCAACCCACCAAACATCGTCGCTCGAGACGACATTGATTTGATCCTTAATCATGGCTACGAAGGGTCCATTGGACTCCTTCTTATCACCATGATTCTTAGTGTTGTTGTTCGATAACCCGTGCTTTTTCCTCCAAACCGGACATTCCCTCTTGCCGCATTCCCAACAAACCATAGCTTGTTTCTTATTGCTCTTGTTCTCAAACTTATTCTTGTTCTTTGTTCCTCTTGTTTTCTCTTGAACCACATGCACCTTGGAGGGATTCTCCTTGGTAACATCCTGCATTCTCAATTCCTCCTCAATACAGAGATGGTTAGCCAAACCCTCAAGTGATATGGGTTCCTTAGAATGCATTAAGGTTCTCTTAGTTTCTTTCCATGAAGAAGGGAGCTTGCCAATTATCGAAGATACAATGTAGGTCTCATCTATGTGGATCTTATGTTGAACAAAATTATTTAATATATGTTGAATTTCATGCAATTGGTCATAAACTTTTCTACCTTCAACCATCTTAAAATTGTTAAATTGGCTAACGAGAAAGTTCTTACTTGTTGAATCTTCTGACATGTATTTTGCTTCGAGCAACTCTCAAAGCTCCTTTGCGGATACGACGTTTTGGTAAACATCAAATAGAGCATCCTTCATTCCGTTGAGAATATGGCCTACACATATGTAGTTGTCGTTCTCCATCTTGAGCCGACGCCTCGTTTGCTCCGCCGTCTCGTCATCACCCTCCGCCGGAACGTCTTGGGTGAGCATATACACCACTTTGAGAGTGGTGAGCATGAAGTGCATCTTCTTTTGCCATCTACGGAAATCGATCCCCTCAAACTTATCCAACTTTTGAAAGTTGTTGGTCATATCTCTCAAGGAATGAGACATAGTGGATAAGTCTTAAGATTGTTGGAAGTAACGAACGATGAGATGGAATAAAAAGGAACCACAAGATGGGGGATCAACTAGGTGGTTAGGAGTCGAGGTCAAGCCGTCTCCCCTTAAGACTTATTCACTAGACCGTGAAAAGACTCAAGGGTAAAACCTAACTTGCTTGTAAGCAAAGTTACAAGATTTCTCAAAGAACTCAAAGAGTTGTTGCAGTCAACACCTTAAGAGTGTGTTGAATGCTCTCTAGAAAGAAGATGAAGATAGATGAGGGTGTGGATGAACGGTGAATTCATCCACCTTATATAGGCACACTTTGGAGTCATAAGGTGGTCAAACATTCCTAAAGCATAGGGCATAATCCAAGGGATTATGTTTGAATGATATTAATGAGAAATCATGACTGATTTCTCAGTCAATATCATCCAAAACCATGACCAAATTCATTTCAACACGAGGCATAAATCACGGGATTTGAAAATCAATCCCGTCAGTGGCCAACACGGGTCGTGTCAGATCAACACGATCCGTGTTGAAGCCAACACGACCTGTGCTGGATCAACACGACCCGTGTTGATCCAGTGCACGTTTTTCTTAGTCTCTGGACGCCAACACGGGTCGTGCCATACTTAGCACGATCCGTGTTGGGTCCATTTTCCTTGTTAAGTTTGATTTCGACCTATCCGGTCGATCCTATGCTTATAACTTGTATTTTTATGCCTCTTAACTCTTGAAATACTCCAACAATAATTAGATGTGATAGTTTGTGGATAGTCTTGTAAATTATAATACACGCAGTAGTCGGTATGGTACCATAGAAAATAATATGACCAATATGATTTTCCGGAAGATATATACTCCCTCCATCCGGTGTCCATTTAGTTAAAGTTTCAAAAATCAAGAAAATAAATTAGTTAAATATTGTGTTGCGTGAATGTATTGAATTGGTAGTATAAAATTACTAATATACCTTTATATATCATACTTTTATAAAAAAAAGTAGTTCGTTGAAAAAAAGCTACATTGACCAAAAAAAGTTAGTTAAAGTGACAATTATTATAAGGCATAGAGAATATGATAATGCATATTCTTGGATAAGACTATATCACAAAGGAATTATTATGACATGGACACATTTAGAGATGGTATTTTAAAGGATATGATATGACTAGCTAATAAGTCATATTAGAGTGACTTTTATAAATAGTAAGTTACGGGTTGATCACTTTTATCTAGACCTGGGCAATGGGTCGGGGACCCGCCGGCCCAGCCCGGCCCGGCCCGAAAAATAGCGGGTCAAGGTCACATTTTTTGAAGGCGGCCCGGCCCGGCCCGAAAAGATCAGGGCCCCGATGAGTAGACGGGCCGGGCTTGGGCCGAGGTTCTGTGACCCGGCCCGGCCCGCTGACCCGCTCATATTAATGTAAAAAAAAAAATCCAGAAAATCCATTACAATTAGTTTATTCAAAGATTTTACTATTTCACGTCAAATGTTTGTTTTCCTCCTTATATTCATCATTTCATTACACATTTACATTTTACACCTCTTCACGTTATTATTCTTTTTCTTAGTTTATTCAAAGTTTGAAAAGCTTGAAAAATTTGTAAATAGCAACGTAAAATAGTGAAAACAGCAAAGAAAAATATAGAAATTTAAAAAATCCAACAGCAAAATAATATTGCACAAACAGTCAAATAAAAAAATTATAATTAATTTTTACAAATTATAATTACCGGCCCGCTGACCCGGCCCGTGGCCATACAATTAGTTTATTCAAAGATTTTATTATTTCACGTCAAATGTTTGTTTTCCTCCTTATATTCATCATTTCATTACACATTTACATTTTACACCTCTTCACGTTATTATTCTTTTTCTTAGTTTATTCAAAGTTTGAAAAGCTTGAAAAATTTGTAAATAGCAACGTAAAATAGTGAAAACAGCAAAGAAAAATATAGAATTTTAAAAAATCCAACAGCAAAATAATATTGCACAAACAGTCAAATAAAAAAATTATAATTAATTTTTACAAATTATAATTACCGGCCCTCGACGCCGCGCCCACCGGTCGTGCTCGTCGACAGCTGACCATTGATCGGGCCGGGCTCGGGCCGACGGGTCACTAATTTCCGGCCCGCCTGACCCGGCCCGCCCATTGCCCAGGTCTACTTTTATCTTATGTCATTGACTCATTGTCATTTTAATATATGTATGGAAAGTCACAATAAAAGTGGTCTTACAATAAAATGAGACGATCTCACATAAAACCTACATTTAGATTAGTCAATAACAAATCAGATCATTCTACTATTATTGTCACTTTCTTTTCACTAGAGGGTTTTTATTTTTGCCCAGTAAAGAAAATAATTTGGAGAACATTTGTATATAATGGCGTGACAGGAAACAGAAGAGTCGTCCAAATCAAGTAGAAATAGAGGCATGACTTCATGTCCTCTTCCTCTGGCTTGTTGTGTGAAGAACCATAGCGTGCATGAAAATGGTGGTCCTCTTCTCATTCCAAATCTTGACAAAAATTCCATGTCTCCTTATTATCCTACACAAACACTATCCCCTCTGCAAATATGCATATTCCCTTGAATTTTTTGTACTACTTTTAATTATCTAAGTCAAGTCATAATCAACCAAATCTAATCAACGTTGGAGGAGGGAAAATGACGTTAAATGTATCAATCATATCCCTAATCTATTCTGTACGTATTTGTCTAAGTTTACTCAAGATGTTATGATTTCTGAATAAGTTTAGAAAATACATACGTTCAAGTAAGTTATAACTTTTTATAACAAAAAATACAGTTATAACTTATAACAAGCCTGCCTCTTCAAAGACTATGCCAAAGCCTAAAACCCCAAACCCTAGTCACCACATTCAATGAGCTAAACGGAAATATTAGCGCTGGTAAAATTTTGTCCAACCCGAATGTCCGAATTTCACCTATCAGGAAAGCCTAATTTTGCCCAAATCCGATTTTAACATTGACCGAATATTCGAACAAAATATTTATCTTTTTCTATTTTGCCGAACCCGTGATCCGAATTGAACTCCGTCTGAATTGTCCAACCCAGCCTGACCTGAAAAAGAAACTAGGCCCAGACATCAATTTCTCGTCCAAATTTTGACGTTGACCGAACCCAAATTTACCCGGACCATCATTTTTGCCATTAATTTTGCAAATTTAGAACCTAAAGTGAGTGAAGCCATGAAGGAGAAAATTTCCGAATTCAGCGTAGTATCAAAGACAGGGATGTGAAGTTTCATGAATGATGCATCCTACACAATTAACACGATCCAATAAGAAACAAGGAAAGCATTGAACAAGGTAGGTGAAGTTAGAATGAAATAGGGACAAGTCAAGTCAATTTTCACAATCCTGGATCCTCCAAACATGACGTAGAAATCCAAAGCTTTGGAATTGGAGTATTTGTGATTCTTAGCCTGAGTTTGCTTAGGTATTGGCAACATCTTAGCCTGAGTAAAGACGCTTCTTTTTTAAGGTCAGACAAGCTTTTATGTCAGAAACTGTGTCCTTTTTACCAATTCTGAGTATTTATGCATTCAAAGGGTTAAGCTTGAAGGCGTGCCTTGTGATGTTAATGTAACTATGAGATGTGATCATCTCTTCTCATTCTCTTTGTGATAAAGTGTTAGGACAACCCACATTCATCCAAATTGGCTGCAGTTAATTGAAAAATAAAAGCACTTTGATGGCAGAAATAGGCTCATGTAAAAGCTCTCTTCTGAGCCCTGACCTCTT
This sequence comes from Portulaca oleracea, assembly GCA_029582165.1. Classification (NCBI taxonomy): domain Eukaryota; kingdom Viridiplantae; phylum Streptophyta; class Magnoliopsida; order Caryophyllales; family Portulacaceae; genus Portulaca; species Portulaca oleracea. Next base: position 12,833,687 of record CM055869.1, on the reverse strand, counting down.
AAAAAACATCTGCTTCTTTAAGCTTAAACTGTCAACAGGGTAAAACAAGGCTTCTTTTATTCCATTTGTCTGATCTAGGGGGAAAAATTGAAGCAACCTCTCATTGTCATGAACATGGCAGGCCTGCTAGCCAATTATTTCTCTGTTTTCACCCCTTTCCTCTTCTCTTCTCCTCTCTCATTTACTTTTGTTGTTTTTATATTTTATGAGTTGTTTATTTTGGTGGTTTCTTGGTTGTATAGCCTATGTGGTTTTTTGTTTGTCTGTGTTTGATGTATTGCTATTTTGCGGATCTTTGTAGCATCTTTATGCGTTTTTTAGTTTTTATTGGCTTGCAAATAATCGAAAAAGAAAATAATAAGAAGCCCGGTGATATATCGTCCTTGGACAAATCAAGCCCATGTCATGGGCCCAGAAGTCTAACTCTTTGTGATCCATTTGTACCCAAACGATGACAAACCAAAGCCTATGTTGGGGGCTCGAGTTAGCTCAATTGATAAAGTCTCTAGAAAGAGACCGGGTTTAGTTCCTTCTTTGGCTATTGCGCCTTATTTACCTCCCGAAACAACAAAGTCAAGTCTTATCTCATGCTCTTCTTGAACTATGGTTTGAGAAGCTGGGTACTTGTATCAATTTCAGGATCCGAGCTCTCTACTTGCATGAATAAATTTCGGATGTTGTTAGTCTAATTTGAAGTGTACGAATTTTGTATAGTATATTGTATGAATTAGAGTGAACCAAAAAATATTGGCATATAATCAAACTGCAAAGTTCTGCACTATCTGCTTGTAACTGGTAAGTAGTGTTACCAACAAGAAAGCTACATAACCCAACTGAGAGGGATTAAAAGGACAAGGTACTAGCAAAGGTGAAGGAAGAAGAAAAGACCACTCTTTAGGGGTCACAGTGGAAATCTGATCAACCCTGTAGAATGTAGATGGTACAACAAGCTTTGCTTTGGGTATATTACCAGCTTTACCACTTACCACTCTAAGGCCTTTTTTGTTCTTTTTGTAGTCTAAACCAAGGACCTATATTTCTTGGGATTAACAGCCAAATAAACTCCTTCACCATATTTTCATCAAGATGACAAAAAAGAAACTAAGGTCTCAAAACAGTGAAAATTGAAATCTGCATGAAATTCACTCCCAAATTCATCTCACTTTCTGGATAACTCTGCTAACACAGAAAGAACATAATGCATGCAAGCTGTATGTAACTTCATAACACAGCTTTGAGTAGTGTTTGAGAAAACATTTCTCTTTCACTTAGCACAATCATTACCACAACTGTTAACAACTTTCTAGTCAGACATTCATCCCCGAGTTAGAGATTTTAGTCCTAACACCTACATTTACAACTTCTCGTCGCCATTCAGAGAAATACAGACCTAATCACGGAAATCTGAAATAGGACAGACAATGTACAGCTTGATGTCATGGTAGTCACGAGTCAGTTCTCTAAGCTAAGCCCCAGTCTCTTTGAAGCTTTTGGCCAACCAAATAGCTGTCTCCCTTGGGGATACCTTCTCAGGTCCAAACGGCTTCAGCAACACATTCAGCTCATCGTACCTCTCCTGCTGCAGCAGCCGAGCGCTGAACTCGAGCAATCCTTCCAGCGCTTCTGCTCGCTGTTGATAAGATGACATGTCAAAACGACGGTTATGTCGAGAGTCCGATGACGATTGGCTAGAAGCCCCACCACTGTGTTGATTATTAGATTTGCTGGCAGCATTGGGCTTGGCCAAGGCTCTTTCCACAATCTGGACCGTACACCTGTCCTTCATCAGTGACTTTTCAACAGTGTCAGCGGAGTTAGAAGAGCACTGAGCTGAGGTGGATGAAGCTCTGTGGATAGGGTTAAGGGGCTTGTCCGAAGACACTAGTGGGAACTCTGCTATCTTGTCAATGTGCGGGGCATTGACTGATACATCAGAGGATTCAACGCTGTGGATGAACCCTACATTGGATCTGTACTGAGGTTGATGGTTGACAGTCTGTGTGCTTGAAACTGACAGTGGTAGCGAAACCCTACGTGTTGCTCTGGAAGACATATTTGTGGCAGTATGTGACATGGGAAGCTGCATACATTAGAAAATTCAATCAAAAATTTCTTCAAAAAAAGCAAACATTATACGAGCTTCATCTCTATGATTAACACAGATTTTGTGTTATTCTGAATTAATCCAAATCTTGGATGTAACACAATTTCAGTTCATCCCATTCAAAGTTATCCCTAATGAGAAAAGTGGATGGTTTCTTCAAACTTTCAGTTTCACTGTTATATTTTTCTGATTTTGAAATAGACCACATGCAGTGAAATAGGGGAACCAAACAACAACAGACCCTTGTAAGGTAAGGTGTGTGTCATAAAGGCATCATTGGATGAATTTATGCGGTTTCCTTCAATCTTTCTTGAATCCCGTATTCAAACTATCCAAGGGTCTCTAGCAATGAAAGAATTATAAATTCACAACATAAATCGATAACCAATGCTACGAACAAACTTACAGCGCCGTGGTCGGAAGCAACGGTGGGAATCTTTGAAGGCGTCGACAGTCTTCTAGAAGCAGAAGAACCTTTTGCAGGTGTTGACAGCCTCGAGGTTTTGGAAACCATGGAAACCTTGGTGACCATTGGCTTATCGACACGAATCTCCTTATGTACACTGCCAATAGACATTTCTTCAAACTTTTGGGTTATATACCTCGAAAACTCCTTGTGTCTATTAACAGAGCATGGGGAGTCAGCTTCAGAGATACTTGGTATCTGGGTCCTGTCATTACTATATGATGATCGTCTTCTCTCCCTCTCAACAACCCTGGAAACCTCCTCAGCTTCTCGGAATCTAGTCTTCATCGGATACCCAGAATTGGATATGGGGAAAGTGTTTCTTCGAGGGCTGTCATACTTGAGATTAATTTTGAGAACATATGGCTGAAGATGAGGCTGCTTGAGCAGCTCAGCAGCCTGAACATAAAAGCATCGAGTCAGAAGATGTGCCCGTCTAAAATGGACCACAAAATTTAACTTGTTTAACAGGCTTTGTTTGGAGCACGATGTGATGAGGAAAAAGAAAGGGAAACAGTTCATACACTGGGTCTTTGCTCAGGATTTTTCCTCAGCATGCTTTTAACAATGGCTCGACTGCATAGTGTGGAAGAAAGTGTGATGTCAGAAAACCCATACTGATAAAAGAGTATGAATTATGCATCCATGTCGTAAAAAGGATAGAAATTCTGATTATGCAACTGAAAAAAAAACATATCAACACAGTGATGCAACAGAACTTACAATCCACTAGAGTACATGGTGGGGAGTGGAGAAACAATTGACTTGTTGATCTTATTAATCAAGGCCTGCATGTCCTGCACAAGAATGGGACCATCATAACTCAAAAGTCATTCTTAGTGAACCAGAACCAATGCATCACCAGAAATTTAAACAAAAGGGGAGATCGGGGCGGTTGCATAATGCAAGAGAAACAGATAAAATCACGTCGTTTGGCCATCCCTTAATGGTTAGCATGATAATTTCAAACCAGGCAATGAAATATTCAGCCCAGTCACACTTGCTACCAAAATGGATACAGAAGCTACTCTTGAATTAAGGAACTTACAAAAGCCTTAAACGCGGGTCTAAGAGCAGCCATTTCGTAGATGCAGCAACCTAGATGATACATGCACCTGTTAGGTTGCTATTGCCCAAGAAACAGAGAAACCCAAACATTAAGAGTTCAAATTTCTACATGCAAAGCAGACTCAACTTACCTAATGACCAAATATCAGATTTTGAGCCATAGGGTATATCAGCAAGAAGCTCAGGGCACATATAACTTGGGGTGCCAACCACCTGCATTTTGAAAAGGGCAAACCATTCAAGGGTTTAGAACTGTACATGCGTGAAATACCGAGTTTTCGTAACTTCAATTCTTGTTTCTGTCGAAAACTTACAGAAGAGGCAAGATCATCCGAACTTAGCAATTTTGCTAGACCAAAATCACCTGCCACCATAAGTTGATGTAAGTCTATTATGACACTGCAGAACTACACTACTAAAAGCCTAAAACTCATGCCACAAGCAAACAGATGACAAGACAAGTTCTTACCCAGACGGATCTCGTGATCTTTAGTTAGAAAAATATTCGAACACTGGTCCAATAAAAAAAAATAGTATATGAGTATAGTTAGTCATGAGAGAGAACACGAAAAAGATGCTAGCAAATTCCTTCAAAGACCCACTAACCTTAACATCTCGATGAAGAATATGGTTCATATGCAAGTAATCTAGTGCCATCAGAAGCTGAACCAACCACTTACAGAGTTTCTGCAAGTGTTTCCAAGTTTAGATAATAAGAAACAAAAAGCTGTCATCAGGTAAGGTTGAACTTCAAAAATTATTTCAAAAAATCAACTTATTCAACCCTGCAAGAAATATTAGGGTTTCAGAAGACAACCAACCTCTTCTGAAAAGTGAATACAGTTTGCCCGCTTAATGGCCTCTGCCCTGCAAGTACGGCATAGCAATTTGCAAAGATCATGGATTTGAAGTTAATAAAGATATTTAAAAAAACAAAGCTTATTAGCATAAGATAAGCAAGATAACTCACATGTCACCTCCTTCACAATACCCAATGACAATGCACACATAGCAACCCTGTGATGCAACATGCACGTGCATCAGATTGGCATCATAAGCTAATTTGAACATATTGTCCTACCAACACAAATATCGACCGATGTCCACTAGGACCGTAACTAGCTGGGGCAAAGAGAATGTTCAAATTCAACCAACCAAAAAACTCTCCACTATGAGTCCCAGATACATTATTTTTGGTCGGGAACAAACTAAAGAGGTCATTGGAGATCAAAATGCTCGGATTCAACAAGCATAAGGGGTGATCTCAAGTCTGATGTAAGTGTCTCAGAATTTTAGTCACAAATTGAGAGGCCTTCCAAGAGTTATAAAACGAACATCTGCTCACCTTATCTACCCAAGAGTCTTTGTACTCTACTATGAAAGGATGCCTCATTATTGAAATCAGCTCCTTCTGCAAAAGGTGGTCACAGAGCCCTACAATCAGCAACAGTTTGGAGGAAAGAAAGAAAGGTGCAGACATTTTCTAAGGTATATACTTCTAACTCAAATCATTTTCAGCAAAATAGTCCACTCTAAATCAAGCATCCACTTAGTATTATTGACTACAGTCCAGAAAACCATTGACAATGTTGAAGACCAGCAAAGTAATTTTGATCAAATCACAAAACTAGCACCCCTTACATATAGGGCAAAATAGCACAGGGAGTTTACGCATCCAATCATGCAAGATGAAATTTCAATAGAAGGCCTAATGGTTTCGGTAACACTGCTGTTTCTGCAAATCCTCATTCCTAAGAGATAAAGATTCAGCACTGACCTCCTGATGAGCAGATCGGCGTGTCCTGTCAGTCTGACGAGCAAGTCTGATTTTCTTGAGGACATACCTGCGAATAACATTTACTGCCATATAAGACGACACAAAACTCATCCTATGCTAGAAATTTTAAACTGTGAGATCCAAAAGTGGATGGATGGATGGACATGATCATATGAACTTACTTCTTCTTTTCAGTCTTGTGTCTGACAAGAAGGGCAGAACCAAAGGCACCCTTCCCAATTTGCTCCAATATTTCGTATTGCTCCATTTTTATCCCCGAAATTGTTGCCTTGTGCCTTTAATTAAGAAAGTACCTAATCCTAACAATTACAAGCAAAGAAGAAAGGTCAATCCACGTCCAGATGGATTATGTAACTCCGCCATTACCAGCATGAACAAGGAGAAAAACAGAAACATACGCGGCACCACCTAATGAACAATAACTTTACTATTATGTCATGAACAACAGATGAAGTGAACAACCTGGATTAAACCTAGGCAGAGACTGATATTACAAACATGGATTTGAGTCACTTGACAATGATCAAGCATAAGAAATAAATGGGCTCAGAACACATTGAAACAAGGTGGTGAAAGTTAGAGGTGATAGTTGGCCAAACAGTAAACTAACATGCAGAAAACTAGACTAGAGTTTGCTTATTACCCACAACAACCAAATCTGGATCAAGCAACCAATGCTTACAGAAAATTTCAAAACAAATGAAATCAAAAAAACAATAACTTGACTACCAATTTCAACAATAAAATCAAGCCAATAGCAGAAACCCTTAACTAGTTACAAAAATTGCTTAAAACCCCACAACAAAGAATCACATAAAACCACCAATAATGGGTCTACTCACAAGGGTTTCCCCAAAGAATGTCCCACAACACAATTCACAAGCATTACACGGTAAAACCCATCTCCAAAAAACACCCCCAAAAGAAATTACTGCTATTGGTTTTTAAGCCACGAAATTAACCACATTTCCATCCAAAACAAAAATGCAGATGCGACATCTATGACATAATTTGGGTACCCCACAGTAGAAATGCATACAAATGCATAAAAAATACATCTAAAAATTCACAAATACAAGAAGCGACACCCTCCAACAGTAAAAGTTGGAGCACTTACAAAACCTAAAACCTCAAGGTCTCCAACTTTGGCCGAAACCCACAAAATGAAATGCATTGATCTCGAGCTACAAAGAAAAAACTGGGAAATTCAAACTAAACCCAGATGAGATGAGGGTAGGGAGACAGTACCTGAAAATGGGGCATGCTTATGGAAAACAGATCGCTTTTTTGCCCCGTTTCCTCCTCCGTTACAAGTGCAAATGACGACGGACAGAGAAAAGAGAGACGATGAACTGGATAAAAAGATACCGTGGCGCAAAAAACAAAACTAAAAGAAACAAAAGGGCTGCAAATTCAAAGTTCAAATTTTGAGAAGAGAGAACGAGCCAGTTTTATGACCCTGAAAAAGACTCTCTAGAGCAAAAGAAACGAACTTTAGTACAAAAGCAATAAATTTGAGGGAGACTTTTGCGCTAGAAAACTTCAAATGTTACAGTAAGTTTTGGTGAATTGGGCTGGGTTTATAATCTCCGTAGAGTTTGGGTTGTTGGTGATTTTTATACTGTAAACACTGGTTGAGTTTGGTGCATTCTTTATCTGGGTTTCTGGGAAGCTTAACAAGTAGGATTATAGGATAGGATATAAAACAATGGACCATTCAATATTTTGTCGGCAGTTATTGGGCGGCAATGGTTCAAAATTTTCAAAGTCAAAGAAGAGTTCTTGCCCAGGAGTTGGGGGGAAAGCCAATCTTACTTTATAGCTAGGAGAATATACATTGACGTTGAGATTTATGTTACTCAAATCATATACTTTGTTTATAATCAAATTTAATTTAGCTATAATGTGCCAGTGCTCTCTCATTCTCATTGTATCAATCATTTGTATCTATGCATCGATCCATCTTTGAAAATTTTGTCAATCACCTCTTGTGTGCATTTGTTACCCCAAGTGTTTAGGGTTCGAATCCTGAGGACAATATCTCTCTTTTTACCATTTCGAAGAGTGTTGTGGGTTGGAGTGGACCCCATCTTTGAGTCATTGGCATCCCCCGTCCCAATCCGTTACAAAGGTCTGTTGGGTTATACCCCTAAGATAGAGGTCCGATGAGTTGGACTATTACCTATGTTTGAAAATTTTAATCGTTAATTTCTCAACATATATAACATTTTAATATAGGAAGGTAAGATTATTATATTCATAATGTAAAATACTATTGTAAAAATATAATATTGAATTTTTTTTAAATAATATTACATGAGAAATTGTTAGTGAAAAATAAATATTGATCATCATGAAATATTGATTTGACGATATATATACACAATGGGATGGAGAGAATATATAATTACCCTTAGGGAACTCTTTTTTGGTTAAAGTTGATATATACTTGTATCTTAAGGTAATTTCATCTATTAAAATCAAAAGTTCTTGAGGAATTAATTTTAGGATTATTGGATGATAATACACTGAATTTTAGGCGTATTGGACAATAATGCACTGAACTTCTTTTTAGACTCTAATACACTGATTTTTGAGGGTATTGGACAATAATGCACTCAGATCAATTCAGCTGGTGGTTGACGCAGTGACTGTCCTAATTTGAGGTATCGTTTTTCTAATTTTTTTTTTTAAAAAAAAATTTTTATCGTGTAAGAAAGTACGCATAAGCAGGATGACTAATATATTTTTTGGAAAAAAAAAATAGAAAAACGATATCTCAAAGTAGGTCAGCCATCACGTCAACCACCAGCTGAATTGGTCTGAGTGCATTATTGTCTAATACCCTCAAAATTCAGTGTATTTGAGTCTAAAAAAAAGTTCAGTACATTATTATCCAATACCCCTAAAATTCAATTTATTATTGTCCAATAATCCTTAATTTTATTTGTTATAGTTTGAAGAATGATGATACAAGTTTTGACGTATTTGTCTTCTCTAATTAATATTTATTATGACTTTATTTGAAACTAGTTTTTCTTATAGTTATAATGATTAGATATAAGTTATAAAGAGCTTAGCATTCGCTAGCTACTAGCTAGCTATTTACCCTAATATAACACCCGAATATAACTTAATCAACATATATTATATATTTGTTTTATCATTTCAAATGAATATGTATATAATTTTTACAATCTGATACAATTTATATGCCCAAAATTAAATTATGTTAGCCATGTCATTTTCCACCTTACCATGACCATGTAAAGAACATATTATCAATATATATATATAATTTAAAACTCAACAAAACTGTAGTAAAGTTGTAAGGCCCTGTTCTTTTATATGGTACCGTTGCGGTGCAGTGCGGTTGCGGTATGGTGGAGTGTGGTGAAGTGTGGTGAGTTGTGGTAAGTTGTGGTGGAAGTTGTGGTAGGTTGGGTAGGTAAGGAGAGAGAATGTAAGAAGTAGAAGAGAAAAGTGAGAAAAGAGAAAAGTAATGATTTGTGGTAAAGTGTGGTGGAGTGTGGTAAAAGTATGATAAAATATTGAGTAATGCAGTACCGCGCGGCGCGGTGTGATATCGTATAAAAGAACAGGGCCTAAGTATAAGACACCTTTAAGAAAAATTAACAAATTAATCTCAATTTATAATTAAATTTTAATAATCTCCTGAATTTTAAATTCTTAAATACTAATTATATTTTTTTTTCTCCAATAGTTAAATATAAAAATCAAACAGTGAACAAATAATTTGATATAACGCCTCCCCTCCGGCCCTCCCCCCATAGTTATGTGTACGGACGGAGAAGGAACAAGGATAAGAGGAAGAAGAATCCCTTTAATTTTGGTTGATTAAACAAGTTATGCATGGTGCACGCATGTACAGATTTGTTTATCGACAAATAAGAGAATAATATTAATATATTACCAGCATGATCTTATTCTTATGCAGCTAGGAATGAATGAATGAATGAATAATATAATTATATTTTGACTGCTTTTGTAAGCAACTACTACTTCCGTCCTAAATGTAAATTTTCTAATTATCTTATCCTTTTGTCAATTTTACAATTTCAATGATTAAAATACTTATATTACCCTTATTAATGCGTTGGAATTCTAAAGATAACTTGGGCAACGAAAAGTTTATACTAAGGGGGTGTTTGGTGGCCGGCTTTTTGATTGAATTTTTGGAGAAAATGGCTTTTTAGAAGGTTTTTGACTATTTGACTAGTCAATATGCCAATTTTGGGTGTTTGGTAGGTTGGCGGATTCAATTGGCTTTTTGCACCCAAAAAACCGATTGTAAAAAGCTACTATGAGTAGTTTTTTGTAAATAGCTGTTGGCTTTTTATGTTTTAAATTACCATATTGACCAATTAATTCACAAAAATTACAAAAATTGTCATCAAAATAATTTAGGTTTAGTTCTTTTAATTGTATAATGATACTTGTGTTCACAATTTCCTAGTTTATTTGCTTTTCCTATTAATTTGGATAAGAGTTAAATGAATTTAAATTGTATAAATACATCGGGATAAAAAAATACATTAAATTGTAAAATATCTACATTAAATTATACCTAAAAATGAATATAAATCATAAGGTTATGCCTAAAAATACATTAAATTGTAAAAGTATCTACATTAAATTGTGAAAAAAAATCTACATTAAATTGTAAAAATACTTATGGATAAGAAAAACTAAAAATGAATATAAATCATAAGGTTATACCTAAAAATGAATTACAATATGGACAAAAAACCTAAAAATGAATTTAAAAATCATAATGCAAAAAAACACTAAAAATAAAGCCAAGGGTACAATTGAAAATCAGGAGAAAAAGCTATTCTACAAACATCTAACTCTACCAAACACTCTTTTATACAAACAGCTAATACAAACAGCTGACAAAAACAACTAACAAAACAACTAAAGCAAACTACTTAAATCGCTAATAAAACAAATTAACAATGCACCAAACGCCCCCTAAGTTAAAAGGATATATTTGTCCAAGTGTAATTTTTTTGCTCAATTTCCTATAACTTGAATATAAGCACAGAATATGAGCTAGGAAGGTTCTTGGACTTGCAGTTGGCGTATTCAGCAGGGGACAAATGTTGTTTTTTTTTTTTTAAAAAAAAACAAAGAAGTCCATGCTAATTGAGGTTGGTGGCACACGTCTATATATTATAAGTACGTCCCAAAAGGTCGTGATAAATTGGCAACAAATTTTCCAAATTCTAAACTCTCCATCGAACTTTCTTTCTTTTTTTTCAAAAGTAAAAAGATTCTCATACTTAGAAAAATTGCAAGGCTAATGAACCGTAATTTTGAATAATTTGGTAGTATTTAATTTTCCCCGAGCCTATAAATTAAAATATATTGGATGTTACTCAAAATAGAGATCCAACAGGAAACTTATTTTATTCTATCTCACATATATAACACTATTTTAGTGTCATAATTTCCCCCTCACTAGCTTAGTTTGAGTATAAAGTCTAAGTTATACCTAATAAGTAATATGCAATATCATTCATAGTTAGAGCTAATTTCATCATCTCATGTAAAACTTTATTGTGGCAATACAACATTTACTAATGAAATAGAAACTTATATTTCAAAAATAATTTTTTACCATCAGAATGTACTATACGTAACAAAAGCATTCGAGTGAGTGACTCCTCATCAACTTTCTTTGCTTAATATATTGATGAACAGTTTTGAATCTATATCTAGAATAACTTTCTCGAGGTTTAGCATCCTCGTAGTTCTAAGACCCAGTCTAACAACATCAGTCTCACTTATCTTCGACAGCAACAATCATTTCACCATTTCCATCACAAATAGTAGTCGCCCTGGCCTTGGCCCAAATGCTATGCCTAACTAGTAATAGTATTAGTGTTGATATTGTAGTAGCTACTAGGAGGTGGAAGCCATTTAGGTTCTGGATTCATGCTTCCTTGAGGCCTTAACCATTCGTCGTAATGCTTCCTATTTTATTTTTTTTATCATTGAATAGTTAGTTTAAATTAAATTTCAGTGGGTCGTTATGTCGCATGTCACACACTACAAGGCCAATATAGTATCATTATTTAAAAGGTTATTGGATAACAATAACACCAACTTTGGGGGTATTAGCCAATAATAATACTAACAATTTTGTTGGACACTAGTAGTATCAACTATTAACCTATTTTCCAGTAATACAAAATTGAGTTAGTAGGTTTTTGTTTTAAGAGAAAGATGATATGTAACCTAATTGTTTGAGTTAGAGGTTGCGGGAAGTTGAAAAAACGTTAGCTACCACATTTTTTTCCACTAAGCAACATTAACCAACTTAGCAAAACAAGATTGTCAAAATAAAACTTTAATTGTTTTTAGCTAAGTTGGTCAATGCTTCCTATTTTATTTTTTTTATCATTGAATAGTTAGTTTAAATTAAATTTCAGTGGGTCGTTATGTCGCATGTCACACACTACAAGGCCAATATAGTATCATTATTTAAAAGGTTATTGGATAACAATAACACCAACTTTGGGGGTATTAGCCAATAATAATACTAACAATTTTGTTGGACACTAGTAGTATCAACTATTAACCTATTTTCCAGTAATACAAAATTGAGTTAGTAGGTTTTTGTTTTAAGAGAAAGATGATATGTAACCTAATTGTTTGAGTTAGAGGTTGCGGGAAGTTGAAAAAACGTTAGCTACCACATTTTTTTCCACTAAGCAACATTAACCAACTTAGCAAAACAAGATTGTCAAAATAAAACTTTAATTGTTTTTAGCTAAGTTGGTCAATGTTGCTTAATAGACAAAAACGAGTGACAATCAACATCTTTTCCACTTGCTCTGCCCTCCAGCTCAGACAATTAGGTGACACTTCATCTTTTCGTCGAGTCAAACACTTTACCGACTCAGTGGCGTACTATTAATGGAAAATAGGTCCATAGTTGGCACTGCTAGTGTCCAACAAAATTATTGATATTATTATCGGCCAATGTTCTCAAAGTTGGTATTATTGTTATCCAATAAACATTATTTAAATAAATAATCAACTTTATTAATCATTTGCCAAATAGATTGTTTGGCAAATAAAAGGAAATAAATGAAGCTTCTTACAATACTTAGTAACTAATTTAAAGTCTAAATATAATCAATTATTTTCTAAAAATGGTTTTCGAAAATGTACGTACTCAACAACATTGGGTTTATTGTAGTGGGACTTCATTCTCACTCTCAAACTGTTTTACATTTTCAAGATGATCCAATGACATTTGGGACTAGATTAGAGGAATGCTCACCTAGACATATCGATATAGTCTTGCAGAAAATATTTTACTCTCATCATATCAACAGTGCTTCCACACCATCTTATTCGAGAGACAATGCATATGGGAATAGATATCGTAATTCATGTACGATTGAATCAGTGAGCCTTTTTTCTACCTAATGGTACATTCTTCACCCACTTCCAAGAAAGTGTCTAGTGTATTGCTTAAAAAATTATTGGAAGATGTCATATACTTTTGAAAACTGACTCAAAGGGGATCACATTACTATAATTCACTCTAAGGGTTGTTAGTTTTCTATTTATAAGTTGTTGTTGGCTTGGGCGACTTTCCGACCATTTTGATCGAAATTCAAAGCATTTTTTTACCAAGGGTAAATCAAGGTTAACAAAGTCTCAAGGGATCCTTCTATCAAGACATTTCCCTGAGATATCAGCAAATATAATAGAATGAGAAGCCTGTATGTGAAGGGCTACAGTTCCACAAAGTTAATAAAGGATGATTGTGGGATGTGGCCCTGATTGGCCATCCAATCTATTGCAAAATTTGCTTCTCGGTAAACATGTTATAGAGGGTGTGGTTCAAGTGAGGCTATGAGGTGTTTGATATCTCTAATTATCATGTCAATCTGCCATGGGATTTGAATGTCGCCTTTGATAGCTTGGATAAGAGATAAGCTATCTCCTTCTATGCATACTTTTGAGAACCTTGCTTGGATAGCTTGTTGAAGGCCAGTCCGAAGGGCTAGATCTTCTGTCATTAGGATGGATTGGGAATTAACCTAGCTTTCACCAGCTTGACAAAATTGTCCAAGATAGTCCCAAATGACGAAGCCCAATGTTGAACCCTGGTTATTGAGGGATCCATCAAAGTTAAGTATAACCCATTTCGGACAAGGAGAGGGCCATCTGACCGACATGTAGCAAGCAGACCTCTGCTGGAAGAGAGTGCTGACATATCTTGAGCTACAAATCTTTATTTAGCGCGCCATTCTGCATAACTCCTTTTTGCTCAGATGATGACCCTTGTTAAGTTGAAAATTGATTTGTTGAAGGTGTATTTGTTTCGCTCCTTCCAGATACTTCAGATAAGATGAATGACTCTTAAAAACTCATTTGGAGGAAGTGAATTTCTAAGAGTGTTGAGAATGGTGGCTAATGTGTTATCTATTGGCCAATTTATGGACGCGACCAGCCACCCGTAGGTTTTAGCTAAATCCTACACTTTCCTTATAAAGTGACACTCATGAATGAGGTGGTTGTCTGTCTCAATAGCATTTAGTTAGACAAGGCAAGATGGATTGTTTGTAGTATTCCTTATAAAAAGATTTCCTTTTAATGGAAGTCCATTGTGGTGGATTTTCCACGGGAGTTCCTTTAGTTTTGGTTATATATCTAGTTTCCAAATCCAACATCCCTCCCATTTATATTGGTCTTTTAGATCATGGGAAAGTCAAGTGGCTGACTTGGTAGTGAACTTTCCACTTCCAGTTAGACCCAACACATCTCATCTTCTTCATTATTAAGGGAAACTGGTGTTTGTAGAACTAGCTTAACTAAATGCTCAGGAAGAACTTTTTCAAGTTTGTCTATATTCCACTCATTATTACGAATGAATTCTTTAACCTTAACATCCTGTCCCACTTGATCAGGGGGTCGATTCATCATACTTATGAGCAGTAATTGGTGACTCCGGTTGTCATTCCAAAAGGAGGCTCTTTCCCCATTATCAATTTTACATCTAAAACATTTTTTATAAATCTTAAAAGCTTTACACAAATTTTTCCAAACCCAGGAATCTATTTGCTTAGGGGTTTTGAAAAATCCATCTCCCGAGCTATTATATTTGATTACCATTGGCGATACCCAAAGATTGTTGTTTTCATGAATGATTTTCCATATGAGCTTACATTGAAAAGCTAAATTTATAGCTTGAGCCTTGCGAAGACCTAATCCTCCTTTATCTTTTGGTCTACAGACTTTATCCCATGAAATCATCGACATACCTTTTTCTGCTACATATTTCTAGAGAAAAGTTTTTATTAATCTTGTCTATCTTTTCACTAGTGGCTTTTGGCTATAGGAAACATTGCATTGTGTGGGCCGGGATAGATTCTAAATTGGATTGGATAAGAATCGTTATGCCAACTTTAGATAGGGAGTTTGCTTTTCAACTTAAAAGTTTCTAAAAGATTCGTTCTAAAATAGGAGAGAAAAGTTACAACTTTTTTTATTTTCTGTTACCGAAGGGCAACCTAGGTATTTACCAAGGGATTCTTTAGAGAGGATGTTAAAGAAACCTTTGGCTCAGTCAACATGCCTTTGGGATACACCTTTTGAAAAAAAAAAATCAAGGTCAAAGCATGTAAAAAAAAGATAAAAATATCCTTATTTTTCATCTAATTTCTCACCACTTACCCCTTAGCTCTCTTCCTCTGTGTTCCTGGTCCTTTTCATCAATTCTTCATCTCCTTTCCCTCACCACATTAAAGTCCATGGAGACCATATCAAATTTCAATTCTCAGGGCATTCCAATTGAATCGATGCATTCCAATTACATCTCAAATTCTATCTCAATCACCTTTCTTCATATTGAATTGATGCAGCTTTTGTTATGCATTTCTTACTTTCAATCATCATTCTTCCATCTTCCATCTTCCTTTTCTCTACTTTGATTAAGACCCGAAATGGGTTGTGCAAGCTCAAAGTCTTCAAGATCCAAACAATGTGAAATATCCTGTTCACCTGTCCCAAGGAGGAGTTTCTCTATGCTTGACCACCATCCGCCTAATTGGGAAGGGGATACATACCATATTGCTGCCTTGACCTCCTTCATCTTAGGCTCTATAAACCTTGAGGAAACACCTCCAAAATATTCGATGGGTGTTGATAAAATGGAGGAATTTACAATGGGTATGATTGAGGCCAATTTTGGTATGATATGATAGATGAAAAGATAGCTTGAGTTGCTCCAAAAAAACCTCCGACATATTATTGACGACAAGAGAACAAGGTTAGAAATTAGGGTTGACGAGAGGGATGTGTCCGTGAATTCGAGTTCAAGGAAGAATTGAAAGAGGGTTTGATGTGGTGAGGAGGAAGGAGATGAAGAATGGATGAAAAATACCAAAAATAGAGAGGACGAAAATTAAGCGGTAAAGGGTGTAAATTAGATGAAAAAATAAGGGTATTTTTATCTTTTTTTACATGCTTTGTCGTATTTCAATCAAAATGATCGGGAAGTCAATAGGAAACTTAGGACCTCTGGAATGCATTTAAGTAATGTGGTCTCCTTTGCGTTAATTTTGAAAATATGTGGCATTTTCCAACTTTTTTTTTTTACATATTTGCTAGGGTTTTAATATTTTTTAGTTGATTTTCCTTGAAAGGATGGTCCTATACACACACCTAGAATGACACATTATTTAGGAGTTCTTTCATCTTCTATGGTTGCACCCCCTTTGATCACAAGCTTTAAGACTACCACGTTCTTGTTTAAGCGCTAACATTCCTTAGTCGCAACCCTTTCCATTTCTTTTCAAATTTTTGTGGTGCGTTTAGTTGACCTAGTTTTTTTTTTTGGAAAAATTGGTCAATTTTTCCAAATTGAGCTAACTTTTTCATAATTGGTTAGAAAATTATGAGTAGAAATTTTACGGTGAGGCCCAATAGTGTCTTATCTTAAGGGGAAAATAGTTTTTTATGGGGTTTGGACAGCTATTTTTTTCGAGGAGAAGGGAAACAATTTTTGTGTATAAACTTCCAAAGTTACTCACACGAACTTTATTAAATAAATTAATAAATGAGGGTAATTTGGATATCTAATATAAATTTTTTTAAAGAAACATATAAATATAACCAAATACTTTAAAAACATTCCAATAAATTTTCTCATGATTTCAAATTAAAATCTAACCTAATAAAATATTCTTTTCTAGCACAAACTTTTCCAATTAACATTTTCATATCATATACTATACTATAGAAGAAAAGATTCTAACAACTGTGTTGTTTCATTTGCTACTCTACCTGCCTGCTTGCTTGCTTGTGTTTGCACTTGAATTTATTCTTTTACCCTTGGATATATTAAAAGAGAGGGTAAATACGGGTCCGGTGTATTTCGATTTCGGATAAATTTCACTCTAAAAACATGACTCGGGTATATGTTAAATTCAAGTAAATACCGGTCACTCATGAATTTATTCTTTTATCCTTGGATATATTAAAAGGGAGGGTAAAAACGGGTCCGATGTATTTCGATTTCGGATAAATTTCACTCTAAAAACATGAATCAGGTATATTTCAAATTGAAGTAAATACCGGTCAGATGTTCTTTGATTGTAAATTTCTTTTTAAGATAAATGAGTCGGGTGTATTTTGATTTGAAGTAAATTTCACTCTAAAAATTTCTCTTAGTTTTATGTAAATATATTTTGATACAATTATAATATTTGTACAATAAAAACGATAAAATTCTTAAAATACGAGTCAGATGTTCTTTGTTTGTATGGAAACTAAATTGTTGTACATTGTATTTGAAAAATAATTATAATACTATATATACATTATATAATAT
Organism: Portulaca oleracea; assembly: GCA_029582165.1. Taxonomy (NCBI): domain Eukaryota; kingdom Viridiplantae; phylum Streptophyta; class Magnoliopsida; order Caryophyllales; family Portulacaceae; genus Portulaca; species Portulaca oleracea. Next base: position 12,816,373 of record CM055869.1, on the reverse strand, counting down.
TGTATTATTATTTGTAATTTTCATATTTATTATAGTTTAAGGCAATATCTACTTAGACCATGTTCTTTTATGCGACTGGTTGTGATGCGGTGCTATGTGGATGAAATGTGGTTAATTGTGGCGGGTTGGGAAAAAGTGTGGTGGATTGTAGTAGGTTGGGGAAAGTTGTGGTGAGTTATAGTGAAATATGGAAAGTTTAACTTTTAATAAAAAGATAAATTAAATTAGAAAAAGTAGATTGTGGTGGGTTGTGATAGATTGTGGTAGAATTTGAAAAGGTGCGGTGCAGTGTGACAGATAAATTATCGTAATAAATTTAATGTACATTATTATACCAAACTTATATTATAAAACTATTATTTTTAACCTGTGCCTTGCACGGGCAATTTTTACTAGTCCTACGAAACAACAAAATCTACCGTTAGTTAAAAAGAATTGGAACGTAAACAATAATCGTGCCAACAACTTTTTTCTTGCTGCCAGCCAGGGATGGGATTTCATATCTTCTCCATTGCGGCAAAGAATGCAAACACATTTCTTTGCTAGTTCAAAGTTTTCTCACAAGGCAAAGATTGATCTATACTTGATTGAGCATTTGGGCTTCATTGTCTTTGGTGTCGTAATTTAGAACTTTGTTATCTTTTCCTACCTCCCTTTCTGCAAAATTGCCCTTTGATTAGCTACTGTCCCCTCTATTTGCCATCAAAACTAGAATAATCAGACAATCACAGTCACTGTAATCAGACTTCAAAAATCCTATATGAAACTTTTTTTTTTCTTTTTTTTTTTGTGTCAGTTGGCGGCAGGCCGGCAATTCTAAGACCAGGTCCAGGAGTACCTAAGTTAGCAATCTAATCTAAGAAATCTTCTTTTCATCTCTTTTAATTGACTTCTGAAGGTTTGCGCCTAAACCAAAATTAACTTTTTTTACTCCTTCCATTTTATATTAACTGTCATAATTTTAAGTTTTACAGTCTCTAATATCACTCTTTGATTGATACTTTTTTTTTACATATGTTATTAACAATTATAATATTATATTTTATGATTGTATTTTTCGTTACGAATCTAATAGTGGTAATTTTAATTTATATATCAACTCATTGTATATATTGGAAAATTGATGGTCTAAAATTTTAAAATTTGACTGCACGATTTTCAAAGACGATAATTAATATGAAACGGAAGAAGTAGATGATTAACTTAATTAAAGACTTTAGTTTTAAAAGGCAAACTTTGTTGAGAAAAAAAGGTAACAACAGAGAACATAGAGGCTAGAGCAGGGGAAGGGCTCAACATTAAATCGAATAATCGATAGATAAAAATGATTATTGATTAGTTAAAATAAGAATAAAAGTATACATTTTTCCTCAAAAAAAAAGAATAAAAGTATACATACTTAATTCAAGTAAAGTATATAATCTGATTCAAAAAAGAAAAAAATATTATGTAACCTCTAAAGAAAAGAAGAAAAAAATTGGGTCAGCCATGCATCACCTTTAGGAGTCCAATCGGCCACTTGTGCTTAAACCCAACTTATTGAGCCCACATTCCATGTGTACCGAGGATTGAAGAATGTATACTTCTCAATATTTGGAGGCCCATGATTATATACAGTTGTATACTTCTCAATATTTGGATTTGACAATAATACATATCTTAACTTAAAATAGTTAATAATCATCTTAAATTATCCATATTTCACATTTTTATAACATTTACTAATATTTTCTTTAACAATTACTTATATTTATCAACTATAAGAGTATAATACTTATTAGTTAGTTCAAAAAATATAAATAAAAGCCTAATTTTATCAATCATAGTAGAAAATACACATTTTATGTATAGTATTATATTTATGAAAAAAATATAAACAAATAATTATTTTATATTGTTTATAAATTGTAATAATCCTCAAAGCAATGAAACATAACTTTATAATGATTTAAACATACTTACATTTAATTTTATGAGTGATTTAAGTGAGATACAAGATCGTTATTGCAACAAAATGTTTATCATTTTGCATTTGGATTATATATAGTTATACATGCTATCCACCTTAGCGACAATTATATAATTTTTGAGGATTATGTTAATACATGGAGAAACTTGTCACACTTAGCGACGAATCTAAACTTATGAATTATGAATTAACATTAAACTAATATTTATTTACGTGACCTTAATAGTATTCTTTTTGGGTTGTTTTCTTGAATATTACAATGTAAAATAGAATTCAATCGATCCTTCATATCCCATGACAAATGAAAGAAGCAGAGACAAACTAAGCCAACAAATAATAATCAAATTCAAGAGTTACGTTTAAACTCTTTGATCCAAATTTTACGACAAACAAAAAATTAAACACAAATTTCCAACATGTTAAAGACAATATTTTACAAGACTATAAGAGAGGCCAACACCATCATTCCTTAACAAAGGGTTCAATTTAAGTAATTTTATATAACAAAGGCCGACATTATTTCATGAATAAGGACCATTAACATCATTATTCGAGGTTACTTATTCATATGTACATAAAATGATATTAGAATCAAAATGTAAAAGGAGATATCAAAATACGAAGAAGGCTAGTAAGTAGTGCCATATATATAGTACAAAGGATAGATGAAGTAGTGGTAGTAGCGGAATATATAATGAAGGTGTTGCAAACAAAATTAGAAATATGAGGAAAAAGCTATATCAAGCTACTAAATCAAAATTCACCTCTAACATGGGAGTCAAGAATGGAGTGAGAAGGCTTTCGACCTTTTATTTTGATGGATCTCATATTCATCATTAACTAGCTAGCGATGGGTGGCAGATGTCTAGTGGAGTCTCATGGTTGAGTTTTCATGGTTTAGATTTCAACAATTAAACAATTTGGAGATTGAGATAGATTTGTTTTAGGAAGTGTACTTAAAAGTAAGAAAAATTGAAATGAAGAGAAAGAAATCGAATAATCTAATAAGGAGAGTAATTGAAGAAATCATTTTAAAAGTTGTATTTGCATTGAAAAATAGAAAGAAAAATAGATTTGGTGGGTGTTCATTACTTCGTAGATTTATTTTGGTGTGTCTATTGCTCCATTAATTATTTTTTTTTTTCAACTCAACCAAATATATAACTTGATTCAATTTACAGTAAAACACAGTACCTGCATCTATGATGAAGATTGCAAAAATTCAACAATCAGTGTGCAATGAAAGTGATCGTAAAATCAGAAGATTCCTTTGGAGAGTATTCAATGGGTCTTGATAAATGCACCTAGCAAATTGCAGACTTGTTACTAAACTCAAAACTAAGGGGGCCTAGGATTACATGCCATGAGTGAGTTGAACTTAGCTTATTTAGCTAAGTTAGGGTGTAAGGAAAAATGAGATCTTTGGGTTAATGTTTTGGAAGGCACATATTGCTATAACACACCCAGTTTGATAGTCAGGGATTTGCACCTGCATTGGAAAAGCTCCAACGCTTGGAGCAGCACGCAGCATCAATGCAACTAAGGTTTCACGATGTCCTTTTTATAGTGTAATTTCACTCGAGATTATTGCGTTTGTCAAGTGTTTAAGTACTCGATTATTTTTTTTATTCGAGATTTAAGGTAAGCTTAGTTGTGAATAGACTTACACTATAATGTTGCTATTCATATACTCAAATATCTCAAGAAGACCATCAACAAAGACCTTTTCTATCGAACAACTCATAGCAATTATCAACATACTCTAATGCATATTGAGAGAGTTGTCAATTTTAAGCAAAATTCCTCGCTGGATATTGCATCTTTCTTAGCTTTTCAATTCTCTCGTATCATGGAAAACAAAGAAAGAAAAGATTGTTCTACAACCTTATAAATTGAATGGATCCTTCGAATCTTTTATAACTTGCATATTTCTACTGATTCTTCAGTTACTTTATTTTGTGATAATAATGTAGCACAACACATAACTACCAATCCTGTTTTCCATGAGAGTACGTGCCAAATGCATCTGCATTGATTGTCATACTCGAGACAAGATTCAAGAAGGAATGATTCAGACATAACACATATGCACCTCTAATAATTTAAGACAACAGACAATATGAGCAAGGTACTTAGAGAATATCAGCACAATTTATTGTCTTTAAGATTGGGTTTGGTTGAGGTTTCTCTCAGTCCACCTTGAAGGGGGAGGGGGAGGGGGAGGGGGGCATGTGAAGATACATGCTCTTACATATTATGCTATATTTTAGGAGGTTAGTTAGAATTGTTGTTTTCTGTTATACTCCAACTGCTAGATACCTCAACAGTATATATTAGGCATCTGTTGTAATCCTTTCAATTCAATAAAGTAAAATACAATTGAGATTAGTTTCTTCTTTCAATCTCTCTCTCAATATGTAAATTCCACAAAAACACATTAATAACAACACAGTAAACTCAATATTTGTGGGAAAGAGAGAGAAAACACATTTAAAACACACTAGTTTGTTAAAAACAATGACATTAATCAACCTAATCTTGGTGACAATTTACCTTGGTAATTTTTCTGTGATTACAAGTTCTTAGGACATCACATATCAACAAATTAAATTTATAGGCAATGGATGTTAATTATCTCACATTTACAATCTAATTATCTAACAGACTTATATATAGATGTAAAAATACCATTACTAAAATAGTAAAATTATATAATATACAATCTATATACAATTGAACATTGGCTAATTGCTATAATCAATTTCATTAATATTTTAGAGAATGTTATAATCATATTCACTTATATATATATATTAGATTATTTAGACACTGTATAAGACTAATGTGTTTTATTATATATATTAGGTTGCTTTTGGGAAAGATATTACTGTATTCAGAAAACATTTAAATGGTAAATACTCTAAAAGATCATATAATATAATAATTAGCAACGTTGTCATAACTGTTCCAATGCAAGTCATCAATTTGAATACTCAACTAAAACATGCACACGTACATTAGTTATTATGATCATCTTGTAATTAAGTCAGAGAAAGTTTTCTTGTTTTATTTTGCTACAACGAATATCCCTCCCACAGCGTACTCTAAACAATTTTGTAATAGTGTGTGTATTATATTTATATTTATACCTATATAAAAGACTTGTATCAAAAGCTTAAGGAATTCAAACATAAAACCATTCTCACCTACACATACAAAAACCTTTTACACAGCGAAGAAATGCATTTTTTTGGGTGATTATAAGTGTCTTGCCCCAAGACACTTCTTAAATGTCTTCTCCCTTATAAAATCAATACTTATTATCGTTTTTAACCCCAATTTTTTTGACAGATACTATTAATTATCAATTATAAGAGGCTTGGAATGTGTTGGCTACGCCAACAATTAAAATTGACACTCTAACGAATGAACCCCATCCGTTGGGCATATTTTAGACGCTTTTTTTGTAAATTTTTAAAAATATAGATAAAAGTGTGATTTTATACAATTTATATATATTATTATAGTTATAGAAGTCAATCATATAACTTTTTTCCAATTTAATTCACAAATATATAGGTTTTCTATAATGACAAGACACAAAATATGTGTCTTGCACAAGACTTTTATCATTTCCCTTTTTATATATAGATTTTTAGAATTAAATAATATAATTTTTGGGATAATTTGGATGTGGCAAACTGACCTTTGAAATTTAGACTTGATGAAATATACTTTTTTTTATCACTGGGTAAATAAACAAACACTAGGAAACTCTTCTCTCAAGGGATCTCCCACGTGCATCATCTCTTACAATACATGATAAATCTCTATGAAAACTAAAATTAAAACAATAAGAAGAACCCACACCAACTCCAAATTTAGTGTGTGTTTGGTTTAGCTTTTTTCAACTTCTAAACATGAAAAGTTGAAATTATGCCAAACACCAAAAATATGCAAAATAATTTCCAACTCTTAAAGAGCCAAAAATAGCTCTCCAAGGGGGTAGAAGCAAAAACTACAATTTTGGGATTTTGGATTCTAACTTCTGGGAAGTTGGGAAAGAATTAAATAGTTTTATTGTATTACCATAATTAATCCATATCTTTTCCTTATAAGACATACATATTTTCATAATTATTTTTTAAGACAATTGATGTTTATTTAATAATTTAATTTTATGCTAGATATATGAAACCATTTTTTAGTATTAGAAATGTCAAGAAAATAATTAAATGTATACGTTCAAATTAAATTTATTGTCATAACAAATACTTCGTATAAAATTTATGTAACTAATTAATTGTAAAGTGAATAATATTATGTATTATTAATAGTTCTCAAGACATATATACTAATAATAAGAAATCATAAACAATTTTAATAAAAAATGAATCAGATTATTAATAATAATCATTATAAAAGAGGTACTCCCTCTGTTTGTATTTAACTGTCACCTGGATATTTGTGTTAAAAACTTTGACAAATAATATCTTAATTTGTATAATTATCTATAAAATAAAATTGATGTCATTAAATTCGTAATAAAAATATTATTTAAAACATTATAATATCATTTTTTATAAAAATATTTTGTGAGAAATTATTAATTAAAGGTGGATCTCAAAAAGCGTGAACAATGGATAAAAAAAACAAATGTAATAATTTATCAATGTAATATTGAAAGTAGAAGCTTTTTTGAAAAGATTAACCAAGCACTTGAAACTGTTTCTGATTATTAAAAGGGCTTTCGAAAATAGAGCTACCAAACACCTAATAATTTCTATAGAATGAGTTTCCTAAAAACTGTTTCCAAAAAGAACTTTTTTAAAAGTTAGAGCTTGGCCAGACATGCTCTTAGCCAACCAGTCTGCCGCCGGATTTCCTTCACGAAAGATATGATGTACCTCGAAGTCTACAAATAAGGCCAGAAATGTTTGAATATCTTGCACCAATTTGACAATTTCCCACGGAACCTTGAAAAGCCCTTTAACGACATTAACAAGGACTAGGTTATCCCCTTCCAAGATAATTCTCTGAAAACCACTAAGGACAACATCCTTAACCCCATTGCGCATGGCCGTAGCTTCAGCCACCAAAACATAAGACTTCCCCAGGTTGAAGGACGCCACACGATGTACTCTACCCTGCTCATCTCTGATGATATAACCGCCTCCAGCTCCACTAGTACTCTTGGCTCCATCAAAATTAACCTTATACCATTACCCGTGAAGGAGGAGACCAAGGAACTCAATTAGAGCACTTCCTAGTTGGCGAAGAGCGTAACCCTGGACCACCCAATGAGTTAGTCAAATGTTCCGTAATCCTCCATTCGGTAGACGCTCACTTGGCTCGCAACATAGTACTAGCAGGAGGAGTAGACTTCTGACTAAACAACACCATATTTCTTGTCTTCCAAATACTCCAAAGCAGTGCTATAACCCTATCAATCGTAGATCGAACTTGAAGCCCCTTACACCGATTTAAAAAAACTTCAAGGTTATCAACTGTCAAGTATCTCAGGGGTAATTGGCACCCATGCATGCATGTTGTCTGGTAATTTGTCAGACTTCATAAGCATACTCACACTGCAAGAAAAGATGATCCTCACTTTCTTCCACAAAATTACACAAAGGGCATAGCAGAAGCACATTCATGCCCCGGTAAACTAAATGCTCTTTAATAGGGAGAGTATCTTGGAACATTTTCCAAAGAAACACCTTCAACTTGGGTTGAATGTTTAGTTTCCAGATCCACTTAAATTCCCAACTTTCACGAAAGTTTACCCCTTCATAGGCTAACCACATTGCATACTTATAGTAAAAAATTCCCTAGAACTTGTTAGACCCCAACAAAGGGAATCCTCTAAATCACAAGTCGGAAGGGGAATGGACTTAATACCGTCTACCACCTCCGGAGGAACCAAAGATGCAAGCGAAGCAAGATCCCATGTTTTATCTTCCTTAATAAAAATTCGCAACCCGCAAGGAAGCATTAATATCCTATTAAATTGAATGGATTTTTACTGATTTCAACTCGTCGGAAAAGTAACTTGTAAGTTGTTTTTTCTTTACTTTTCACATTTCAAATAGTTTACGTGCATGAGCAATCACCTATGTCAAGTTGTTTTTCCGACGAGTTGAAATTGATGAAAGTTCATTCGGTCTAATAAGATGTTAAGTATAGTTCATGGGTTGTTTGCATTTTAGACCTCGAAGTATATGGTAATTTATTTTTTGAACCCTTGGTTTTATTATTTATTTTTTGGTCCCTAATATTTATTGGTTGAATAAAAAAGGACCTTAAAGTTTGTTGAAAAAAAGGCCCGTATACTGTTTTTCTTTTTCTTCCCATGTTTGAATTTAACTCCCGATTAGCGCCAAACTTCAGGACTAAGGTTAAAACTAATATTAAAGCAGTAATACATCTCTTTTATTCATATCGAGCTACTTAGACCCTGGTTACTCCAGGGTCTAATTAGTTCCGACATGAATAAGTAAGGTGTATTATAGCTTTAATGTTAGTTTTAACCTGAGCCATGGAGTTTGACACTAATCGGGAGATAAATTCAAACATGGGAAGAAAAAGAAAAACAGTACACGAGCCTTTTTTTCAACCTACAAATTTTAAGGTCCTTTTTTATTCAACCCATAAACTTTAGGGTCCAAAAAATAAATAATAAAACCAAGGTTTCAAAAAATAAATTACCCTAAATTTCAAGGTCCAAAATGCCAAAAACACTATAGTTCATCGAGTCAAAATTCCAAAAGTTAGTTCATCGTATCCAAACTACTCCAAAAATTGGATTATTTAATTTCAAAAGTCCTATATACATTATATATATACATAAGTTTTAAATATTCATGTATATATTTATAACAAAGGGTATGATTATCTGTTGATTGAATCCTTGTTTCAGGCGTAATTAACAATAAATTTTAAAACATGGTGTAAGAATTTGTACCAAATTGTTATATGTAGCAAAGCCCTCAAGCTCCATAATCTTCACCCTAGCTAAAAGTTAATGAGGAGTTCAGAAGATAGAGGTGCACATTATCGGACTTAATTTTACCAAAATCATATGTCATGATTCAGATTATGTATCATGTGTGCATGCGCGTGCACATATATATATGTGTAAACTAACTTTAAGAAGCGTGTTGTCACCGTAAATTATAACATCCACCGTGGTATAGCTATTTAGGTACATCACATGTATTAAAATATATCAATTTTCTATAGGGGAATTGGATTTATATAATCTGAACTTTAGGCTATAGTAGACTAAATAATCTAAACTTTAAATTTAATTCTAAATAATCTATTGTCATCCCGCCGTCGAGTTAAATTCAACTTAACTCGTTAGCGTGCTACTAGAATCCAAGATGATCAAAGTTCAGATTATTTAGAACCAAATCTAAAATTCAGATTATTTAGTGTACTATGGTCCAAAGTTCAGATTATTTAAATCTAATTTTCCTTTTTTGTATGATGATTTTTTACACAAATTTTGATGAATTTTATAATTAATAACGATAAATTTTTTAAAACAGTTAATAATGTGGTGTATCTAAATAGGTACACCATGGCCCACCATATAATAACTACTCTATTGTCACATACATTGCACTTTTATATTTCACTGTACAATAATAAAAAAAAAGTATGTTGAGGTTGGCAAATCCAACTTTACCCCATAATTATTGAGTAGCTAAATCATCAACAACCATATGTATATCAAATTACGAAATATCCAAAATGGGCCCCTTTTATGCATTTTCCCAACACTTCGGCCACTGCAAAATCTCCCCAACCCCTTCTATAAATTCCCTCCATTCAATTACCAACACCACACCACCATCTCATCAACCCCCACCCCCCCCCCCCCCCAAAAAAAAAAAAAGAAGAAGAAGAAGAAGAAGACTATATATACACTCCATATATCACCTTAATCATTCTTGCATAACACAACAATTAGCTGTAATCTATATATAGGTAATCCCTCATCATTAATCCTTCCATCAACCCACCTAGTAGCATATGCCATAATACCACAAATCCAAACCTTACTAGGGCATAACAATAAAACCCTAGCTAGCTAGCTACATAACACAAAAAGAAAGGCAATAGATATACATCATGGGTACAATGGAGGATCATGAATATATCATGTACCCGACCCGGGAGGTGAGCATGGAGCAGGGCAAGAAGACCCGGGTGGCGATGCCGCCACCTCAGCCATTCTTCAAGTATATGAAGGCAACTTTGAAGGAGACACTGTTTCCGGATGACCCGTTTAGGCAGTTGAAGAACCAATCCGGATCCTGCAAGAAGGTCTTACTAGGGTTGCAGTATTTCTTCCCTATACTTGAATGGGTGCCCAATTACAGTTTCGGGTTTTTCAAGTCGGATCTCATTTCGGGTATCACCATTGCTAGCCTTGCGATCCCGCAAGGTATCAGCTATGCCAAGCTCGCCAACTTGCCTCCTGTCCTTGGCCTATGTAAGTACTTCACAATAAATTAACATTCACATATTTTTTTTGGCACTTTGAAATTTACAAAGGAGTGTGATCATTATTTATATAGTTTACATGTTTAATTTCTTTTCATATCTATCAAGGTATTATGGGTAAATTATTGGATAAGTTGCAGGTTTATTTAGCAGGTAGACCAATATATATGAATCTTTTTTCTCTTTTCTTAAACTTTTTCTATTTTGACTCTAACAAAAATATGTGTAGGTCTATTGAGAAGACTTAATAATCGATCCTCTGTATCGTATACAAAATTTAAATTGTTCTGTATAAGAACTAAAAGCTTAACATATGACTGATTTATATTCTAATGCACTTCCTCAAACTGAGCAAATGTCCCCCAAAAGGCTTTGGTACAGCGTATAAAAACTCAATTTTAACATAAGACCGTTTCACGTAAATGTATCATAAGACAAACTCCTCATCATAGGGTGACCTTTTAATATTTTACTATGATTAATTAGTGATATTAGAATGACTTTTTAATACATGCGTGACTAATAATTTATTAAGGATTGACTTTTAACAAAGCCAACTTAAATAAATTTATAGTTATCCATATATTTTTAAATAGTCATAAAAAAGTTATACGTCTTATAATAAATTTATGGTAAGACAATATTATATAAGAATCAATGGTGTAAAAATTAGCTCAGATTCGTAATTAAATTCATGCCAGTTAGTTTTATTACAACTCTAGATAAAATTTGTTTGTTTTTCTGTTTGATGCATGCATGGAGTTGCTAGCTAGCTAGTCACGTAATAATTTTTTTTTTGTCCAATTAATTAGATATGCAGTTGATTATATTCATATTTAATTTTATATTTTTAAAAGAACTGTGCTTGAAAGCAAATTGATGATATGATATGATATGACTTAACTTGCTTAATATTTTGGTTTAGATAAATTAATGAATATAATCAGAAACTAATTAGTGTGATTAATTAATATGGACAGATTCAAGCTTTATACCACCGTTAATGTATGCGATGATGGGGAGCTCAAGAGATCTGGCAGTGGGAACATCAGCAGTAGCATCGCTGTTGATTGGATCAATGCTAAGTAGAGTTGTCAATCCAACTGAAAATCCAAAGCTTTTCCTTCACCTTGCTTTTACTGCCACCCTTGTTGCCGGCATTTTCCAAGCTGCTCTCGGCCTCTTACGGTAATTCTAATTTACACTACTCTCCATTCATTTCAATTTTCAACTGATGTTGAGAAACAAGTAGTAATTAACATTACAACACCTCTATTTCATTATATTTGTCCATTCATCTAACTTGAGAAAACCAATACATATTGGGAGTTAGGGTGAAAAGTTTGTAATTTACCCAAACCACCTGATCTACTTTAGTTAAAAATAATAGTTGTTTGAATTGTAAAAAGTCATGAATGAATTAATTTAAATTTATTAATTAGGGGGTAACAGTTGTTGAAATTATAAAAGGGACAAATATTTTGGGGCAAAAAAGCTATTAGGTAAAATGACAAATATTTTTGGACGGAAATAGCTTGGATTCCTGTTGCTGTGCTTGTTTTACTACACCATTATACTCCCTCCGTCCCAAATTAACTGACACTTTGACTAAATTTTGACCGTTAATTATTCATAAATTATAATGAGTTACGATATGAAATTATCTCCATTGTAATTTTTAGTAAAGTATCATTCTAATGACGATAATTTCATATAACAACTCATTGTAATTTGTGAGTAATTAACGGTCAAAATTTTGTCAAAGTGTCAATTAATTTGGGACAGAGGGAGTAAGATATGAATGTTATAGTTTTATATATAGTACATTGGCCGGTTCACTTTAATATTTTTATTGATTTTTGAAAAGTATATAAATACATGTTATTTTTGACAAAATCTTCAAGTAATGTTCTTTGACATGTTGAAGTTTCAATAGTCTAGTGGTTGTTTTATAGATCCCTTTCATGTACAACTAGGGCAACTAAATCTACATTCTATAAAAGGTTGAAATAGATGAACCAACTTACCAATATAAAAAAGGTTAAATATAAACCTATAAAATTATCTTTAACCTTCCGACCTCATTATTTTGGGTTAAAAATTTTAATTAATTACTTAATTTTGAGTGTGTAGGTTTATAAATAGGTTAAAATAACAGAAATAGTGGGGAGCAAAGTTGATAATCCAGATGCATCAAGATTTGAAGGGGCATGAGATTGGAGTGGGTAGAGTCACTGTCCCTTCAATGCTTTACAAGGGAATATTAAGACTCTCATCAATCATCATCTACAATTTGTTTATTTGCTTTTGCTACTTTTCTTCATTTTACCTTCCAATTTCGTTTGTCTGTTATATATTGCAATCTACCTCCGTTAACACGTCGCATGGCTTATGAACTTTTGATCTTTTTGCCACTCCTAATATGTCGGAATTTGAATAATTTCATTACTTCACATTCATAAATTTTTAACATTAGTTCAACAACTAATAAGTTACCTAGTACAACATAACATAAATACATATCATATTATATTATTTATGACTATCTCAACCTGTGACTTAGCTAATAAAAATTTCATTATAACCACTTGAACTACTACCATATATCATTACTAAATGCACTAACTAATATATATTCCTTTTAAGTCTAGGGGGCAATTGTCACCCTTTGCCTATATAGTAGCTCCGTCCCAAATTACTAGTATATACTTCCTCAATTTTTTTTTTAAAAAATCGACGTCCAAGTACTGTGTGGTGTAATCGATCAAAAAAGCCCAAAAACACATCCAGATAGTGAATTGAAAAGTCTAACGTGCACTTAATTTTTTTCTCTGCTTAATAGTTGCCCTTTAGTCTTCTACAAATAATGGAGTTAGATGGAAAGTATTTTTCTTAAAAAAATCAATTAAATGAAATTACAAAATGATAGATACTATAAAAAGAAAAAGTTTGGTTTTAAAGACAGATAAAAAACCGGAGGAAATAGTTTATTAACAAAATTCTCTCAAATGTTATTTATAAGTAGTTATTATATATTTAACAGCTTTATAGTATGCATTTATGTTAATGCATAGAAATTAAATATAAATTAAAATGTTTGGTATATTACAAGAAGATTTACTAGTAAAAAGAGGTAGTTGTCAAATGGCAACCATCACATCTCTTATACTCCTCATCAAGGTTCAGTTTTTAATGAAAGCAAAATATTTTTCATGTAGAAACTGTGTAGTTGATGAGTTATGTTTGTCATAGACAGTTTAATATCTACTCATTCAATCTCCCCCAACCTCTTAAGTTTAATATCTACTCATTCAATCTCCCCCAATCTCTTAAGTTCGTTGGTGGATATCCCTGACATATGTCTTGGTGGATAGACACAATTTACCCGGCCTAAAAAAGTACCTAAAAGTAATGTATAATATTATACACATTAAATTTTTATTACATCTTATTTAGTATTTTCGATTTGTATGGGAAATCAGGCTGTTTGATCGATGTGGGATTTGATTGGATGATGAGTATTAATTAATTAAATGCAGATTAGGGTTCATAGTGGATTTACTATCACATGCAACAATAGTGGGGTTCATGGGAGGAGCAGCAACAGTTGTGTGCTTGCAGCAACTCAAAGGAATACTTGGACTTCACCATTTCACTGAATCCACTGATCTTATTTCTGTCATGCACTCTGTTCTTTCCCAGCACCACCAGGTAATTAATTAGCATAGTACCATCCAATCTTAATTATGCTTCCAGCCTCTAATTAAGATCTCAGTCACTTAATTATATTCCACTAATCTTCAATAATTGAATGAGAATCTCAATTTTTCCATCACAACTCAAAATATGATCCAACCTATTACATGTTTGTCACTTTAAATTGTCCCCTTTAATTTGGTTACTAGCTCATTATTTTACGTCTTAAAAACAAAATTAATGATTCTCTTTCTTCCATTTGCTTGTTTTAATTTGGTTCATTAATTAATCATGGATCTTGATCTTATATTTAACATCAAATAATTAATTATATTAGTGATCTAACAACTGTTAATTAACTTTGATGATGGTTTAATTTTGTTTTTCCTCCATGCAGTGGAGATGGGAAAGTGCAGTATTGGGATGTTGTTTTCTCTTCTTTCTTTTGCTCACTAGATACATAGTAAGTCCCTTTTTTTTTTTCTTTCTAAATGATACTCCCTACGTTATTTTTTATCTGTTATTTACGGTTTTTAGTGCCAATTTTTAATCAATAATTTTTAATATAAATGTTTTGCAAAAAAAATATAATATTATATTTTTTTAATAATATTTTTTGTTACGAATCCAATGACATCAATTTTGTATAATGAATCATTATATAAATTAAAATATTAACGGTCAAAGTTTTGACACAATTTTCAAGGATGACTAATAAAATCAAATAGAGGGAGTATATTTTAATTAAAAAAAAAGTAGTTTGTTTATTGATTATTATTTATGGCAGAAAGTTAAATAAATTTGTTTTGGTGACTGCTAATTGTAGAGCAAAAGGAGAGCAAAGTTGTTTTGGATATCAGCAATGGCTCCTTTAACTTCAGTGATATTGGGGAGCCTTCTTGTTTATCTCACTCATGCTGAAAGACATGGTGTCCCTGTGGTAATTTATTCCTTTCACTTATTTACTCCCTCTTTTCCATGATAATTGTTATCTTTATAAATCTGACAATCAAATTTTAAAAATTTGGATCATAAAAGTACCACTATTAAATTCGTAACGAAAAATATTATAGTAAAAATATAATATTACAATTGTTAATAACGTATTATGTAAGAAATTTTCAATCAAAAAGTGATATTGAAAATCGTGAAAGTCAAAATTATGACCATTAATATGTCCACTTCAAACAATGATTGCAAGGAATATTATTGATTGGCCACCAACCTCAATCAACCTGGGCTTGAGTGGGCTGGGCCATGCTCTGATAAGACTAGGTATGGCTGGGCCATTCCTGCAAATGGGTATGTTGGTCACTTTTTGGTTAAAAAGAATCTGAAAATGGGTATGCTAATCACTTTTTGGTTAAAAACAATGTCACTTATGAAAAGGGTACATACTCCATAATGTCATTCATCAGGAAAAAAGAAAGAAAAAGCTAGTTATGGGTCTCTCCGGCCACACAGTAGTACTGCTGTAGCATCCCATCTGATAATTGAGCCTCATATATAAAATCAAAAATATATATATAAAAAAGTCAATATCATATAAACCAAAAGTGAAACAAATATTAACAAACAGAAGGAATTAATATACATTATTTGGACATTTAGGAGTTTGACACTGACTGATAAATTGGTCTCCTTACACTTGCATTGTTTGAACAGAAAAAAAAAAGAATATATAATGCTTTTTTTTTTTTTGAAAGTTCTCACTTGTTCAATCATAGAACAAGCGAAGTCACTAAACATTATGTTTTTTTTAAAAAAAGGAAAAGAAAAAGAAGTAAACATTATGTTAATAGAAACACCTACACAAATATTGGAAACTCCAATGTAAAATGGATTCCATGACATTGCGAAAGCAGGAAAAATTAATTCTAGGGTGTGTTTGGTTGGTCAAAAATTTTGGGGAAATGATCAAATTTTTTAGGTTGACTTATTTTTCCTATACTTGAATGTAGGTTGATCTTTATAAAAATTGTACGGTGAACTTATCATTTCCTATATTTTCCTGGGGAAAATTTTCTTTATAGAGACTAAGGGAAATCTTTCCCATAAAAACTTTTCCTTGTAAAAAATTTGCTTGGAATTCCTACCAAACATTCTCTTAATTTTGCTAGTTTATAAGTCATGTGTTAGATTGTGGTGGTAACAATTGAGTTCTTCTAATCATAATATTTGATAATATGAAATATAAAATTTGCAGATTGGGCGCATAAAGAAAGGTTTGAATCCAGCATCCTTTGAGGATTTTACATTCGACTCTCCTTATTTCCTGGTGGTTGTCAAAACTGGCATTGTCACCAGTATCATTGCTATGGCGGTAATCTCCCTAATTAGCTACCTAATTAGTTACTATACTGTATTAACAGTTTACCACAATCACTAAGCCTGCATGTTAAAACCTGTGATTTAATTTAGGAAGGAATAGCCGTAGGAAGAAGCTTTGCCATGTTCAAAAACTACCACATCGATGGCAACAAAGAAATGATTGCATATGGGACGATGAATATCATTGGCTCATGTACCTCTTGCTACCTCACCACAGGTATAATAACTCAATCATCACTGATTAATTTCTACTGCCTCAACTATATATACATGCTAATTATCATTCATTCATGATTTTCTTAGGTCCATTTTCGAGATCAGCTGTAAACTACAATGCAGGATGTAAGACAGCAGTCTCAAACATAGTAATGTCAATAGCAGTAATGATCACTTTGCTATTCCTCACGCCGTTGTTCCATTACACCCCTATTGTGGTTCTTTCTGCCATCATCATGGCTGCCATGCTTGGACTCATAGATTACAAGACAGTCATCCATCTATGGAAGATCGACAAATTCGATTTCGTTGTTTGCATGAGTGCCTACATTGGCGTGGTCTTTGGGAGTGTTGAGATTGGGTTACTGATCGCGGTATGTACGTAAATCCAATTCTATGATCAATTTATAAAATGTCATTGGAATATATATATACATGCTAGATTGTTAATGAGAAATTACTTTTCATTTTCGAAAAATTACAGGTTGCATTATCTGTTCTAAGGGTGTTGTTGTATGTGGCTAGACCAAGGACACAAGTTTTGGGAAATGTCCCTAATTCGATATGTTATAGGAGTGTGGATCAATACCCTGCTGCTCAAATTGTCCCTGGAATTCTTATACTCGACTTTGCTGCTCCAATCTACTTTGCCAATGCTAGCTATCTAAGAGAAAGGTACGTAACACTTATTGTAGGATAAGCGAGTTAAAATGTCATTAAGATATACCATAGTCATTTAATGTGATTGTTTCCCCTCTAAATAGGATATTGAGGTGGATTGATGAAGAGGAAGATAAATTAAGATCGTCTGAAGAGACCAACCTGCAATATGTCATTCTAAATATGAGTGGTAAGTTACACAATTCTTGATCATGATTCTTATACAAACTTTGAGTGGTTCTGAAAAATAATACTATGGTTTTTGAAAACGTAGCGATTGGATGCATAGATACAAGTGGGATTAGCATGCTAGAAGAGGTGAAGAAGATCATAGACAGAAGAGGTCTTAAGGTGAACTGATTTAATTTCTTCTTTTTTTTAACTTCATTTTTCATGACCTCCTAACTCGTTCAAAACTGTTAATTGTTCATTTTACCATTGACACACCCTTGTTTTTGTGGGGTTAAATTTCAGATAGTGATAGCAAATCCAGGAGGGGAAGTGATGAAGAAGCTGGCAAGGTCGAAATTAATAGAGTCAATAGGGGAAGAATGGGTGTTTTTGACAGTTTGGGAGGCAGTTGGAGCATGCAAGTACATGCTTCACACTACTTACAGCACTAAAAAGAAGTCATCCTCCTCAATTTCAGTAGCTGAAGCAGACATGAGGACCAACACCGTTGTTTGACTTCACTAACTAATGCATCTAGTTACTGTATGTTTAATTCAGCTTTTCATAAACTTAATTTGCTTTCTCAAATTTTCAGAGAAGTTTGTTATTCTATTGATGTTTGTGTTTTTTTTTTTTGTTTTTTTAA
Organism: Portulaca oleracea; assembly: GCA_029582165.1. Lineage (NCBI taxonomy): Eukaryota > Viridiplantae > Streptophyta > Magnoliopsida > Caryophyllales > Portulacaceae > Portulaca > Portulaca oleracea. The sequence goes on along the minus strand of CM055869.1, from coordinate 12,798,170 downwards.
AAATATCTTTCTATGGTGCCTACCAAATTATTCTTCAATAAAAGCTGTCCATAATGCAAATGGTAAATATTGAACGCAATCAGTAAGTTGTGATCTTTATATGCTACTTTGCGGCTACTGAGTAGTTTGCAAATTTCTGTAAGTTAAGGGAAGGGAATGCTCACATTGATGATGATCCTAAGAACACCTGCAATGACGAGTTTAAGTTTGGATAATTAGATGAGGTGAAATATATGGACTCCAATAATCCCATAAAAATAGTCAAAATTTATCTCTTTTTTTTTAACTAGTTTTCCAATAATAAGCATGAATTTGGCTCATGTTAATTAAAAAAGTTAATGTATCCTACTTAACAATATAATTAATTTGTTGATATTGATAAAAATGAGGTGGAGGATGAGAGAGAAAAAATATGATTAAAAATATTTGTGTGTTAAACTCATCATCCAACTCGTCTCGTGAGACTGACATTAAGAGTCTCGCGAGATGAGTCTCATTCTCACTGCTGAAATGTTCTACACAACCTTATTCCTTTCTCATCCCTTGCCATATCAACAATGAATCAAATTTAAACTTACTACTGGAGAGGGTCTAAGGGTGATCATGGTGAGATTCTAGCTGAATTGAAACATGTAGAGGGTAGTTCAAGATCAGAACTAACTTCAAAGTCCCTCGGATGATGTGTCAAGCTTAAGTACGATTCTTTATCTTTTAAGGTGGCGAGAAGGGTTAAATGGGTAAAGGATATGATATGCCAAGCTGAAAGTTTGGAGGTGTTAAGAAGAAGATTGTCATGGTTTGAAGAGGACAAGGTCTGTGGTGCCAAGAGCTAGATGAAGTGCCTAGTAGGGTTTGTGTAACGCCCCAGCCCATCTCGGGGCGCGAACATTACCGATAACCGCTTCAAGGATCGCTGACTGGCCCCACAAATCACCACGAGTCTTTCCAGCGTGCTTCGTACTCGCTCACACGCTGCCTAGGAAAACTTCTCAGGGGGTCACCCATCCTGGTACTACTCCCAGCCAAACACGCTTAACTGAGATGTTCCCAACGGATGAGCTACCATAAAGGAAGGTGCACCTTGGTGATATAAATAGTCATTTCAATCCTTTTAAGTCACACTTAACCATATACCCGAAGTGTTACAGTTTGTCTGCCTTGAGTTTTTTTTTCTTTTATCTTTTAGCTTTTGGTTGCTGTGTTTTTGTTGTGAGGGTGCCCATGAACTCCAAGTAGACCCCACAAAATTAGGGGTAATATATAGTCAATGAACCCTCTGCATAAGGGCCTAAAGGGGTATGAGGGACCTGAGGACAAGAATTAATCGTTGTTGTCTATGTTACTCGAACTCGCGATTGTCGTACCAAGGTCGACACGACCCTACAGGGGACACGACATTTGACACATGTTTGATCGACAAGAAAGCTCGGACACGGTGATAGACATGGTGTAGGTCGGTTGAGTGCATAGATCTGACCAGTTAATAGTATACGTATTGACGGTGTTGTTGCTTAGAGAAAAAGAGATCTAAAGTTGTAGGGAGAGGATTGTGGGGTAGTAGGAGTTGTTTGCTGTAGGGTTTCGTTCAAATTAGGGGGGGGGGGGGAGGGGCAGTCGGAGAGGGGCAGTAGTTGTGTGCTTTAGGACTTGTGCGACATAGACAATAGTAGCACTGTCAGGATTTCTTAAACTTATATTTATTTTTGCTTTTCTTTTTTTTAGGTAATGAAAGTCGGTTGTTGCATCGATCAATGAGTTTGGGCCTTTCTCATTAATAATACATGCAACTGTGAAAAAATCTAACTCTATTTTGCAACTTACTTCCTTTCTAAATTTTTTTTTGTAATTAAATATGTTATGGAACTTCTGGATTGTGTACCCCCTATCGTGTTGGGACCTAGGAAACCGCGTCCCCGTGTTTGCAATTTTTAGGGATGCCATATCGGATCCTTGGATCGTCCGTGTCGAACACCCGTGTCTTGGGTCCAGGTAACATATTGTTGTTGTTGCTGCTTGATGAAGTTGATTTTCAGCTTTTGCGAATTTTGTTTGCTTTGTATTTTCTTTGGTCTTTGTACTGGGTTCAATTTTAGATGTACAGGATCCTTAACCATTTTCATTCGATAGGGCACTATTCCCTTTGGTTTAAGTGAACAATGATAAAAAAGAAAGTAAAATGATAAATATCTTGATGCAAGATGGTTAATAACCATCTTGTATTTTACCTAAATCACTCATAAAATTAAATATAAGTATATTTAAATTATTATAAAGGTATATTTCATTACTTTGGGTTAATACAACTTATAAACAATATAAAGATAATTATTTGTTTATATTTTTTCATAAATATGAAACTATGCATAAAATATGCATTTTCTAAAATGATTGATAAAATTAGGCTATTATTTATATTTTTCGCCCTAACTAATAAGTATTACTACCTTCGTTTATATTTAAGTGTGCCTAGGTATTTGTGTTAAAAATTTTGACCGCTAATATCTTAATTTATATAATGATTCATCAAACAAAATTGATATCATTGAATTCGTAGTAAAAATACTATTGAAAAAAATATAATATCGTTTTTTTTGCAAAAATATTATGTGAGAAATTGTTGATTCAAGATGGACCTCAAAAAGCGTGAAAGACATATAATAAAAAATAGAGGGAGTATACTGTTATAATTGATAAATATATATAATTATTAAAAAAAATATTATTAGAAGTTACAAAAATATGAAATGTGGACAATTCAAAATGGTTATTAACCATCTTGAGTCGAGATGCGTATCATCATCCAAAAAGAAAATCCGTCTTGTTTCTAGGTTCTAGGTAAACAAGTATGTTACTTATCAAGTTATCCCAAATTTGACGTTGTTGTTCAGTTTGACTAAACATGTGTCATTCCAATCTTTATATCATGCTCCTGTGTACTCCCACGAGCTATATTGAGAAATTTTATATTTAAAAAATTAATATAAAAATAAATAAGTGTTTGAAATATGTATGTATAATTGTATATAGAATTTAGAAGTTATCTCAATATGTTTTGCCTAGAAAGAATAATATAAAATAAATAAATGGTTGAAAAGTGTATAAATATAAAATCTAAAAATTAATAATAAATAGAAAATAATAAAATACTTAGAAGTTATCACTATAAAATTAAAAAGAAATATTGGTATATATTACATATATATTTAAAAATATATATTTATAATAATTTGAATATGTATTTAATCTAATAAATACATACTCCCTTCATTCGATTTTATATGTTAGTTAAACTAAGTTTCCTTTTTTTTCCCCATAATATATGTCACTTTAAAATTTTAATAACAAATTAATTACTAACTTATCAAATTAGCCTTATTAATAACATCTTTCCCTCCAATTTTCTTTTTTATACTATTTTTTTAATCAACATTTATTCTCTTTCTTAATCAGTGTTTTGTGAATTATGATTAAGGAAAATTGGATTATAATTATTTCTACTTTCACCAATTGTATAGCAATAATTCATACTTTCATTTTGGATTCTAGCGGTCCAAAAAAATAAAATAAAATAGGATTCTAGTGGTACCAAATTCACCTCCAAAATCTTTTTATTTTTTTCATTCATATCAACATTGTTTTTGTTTTTTCGTTCCTACCCCCATAAAGCTAATGAAGTGTAGTTACTAAAACAATTTTAAAATTATATTTTTGAGACTTTAAGAAATTATAATGATTTTTTAAAAGGAATAAAAGTGAAACAATCATAAAAAAATCGTAAAAAAATTCAAAAAATTTGGGAGAAATGCCGTAAATACATTAAAAATCATGGTAAGGTGTTATACTAAGTTTTGAATCAAATTCAACGCAAAATCTATTATATTTAGGGTATACTCTCGAGGATGTTCCACTACAATCCAATTATTTTTTTTTGGACCATCAAAATCCAAATTGATAGTAGAGATTATTGCTGTCCAATTGTAAAAGTAGGATTATTAAAATCCAATTCTCCTATGATTAAAATGGCAAATAATTTGGGAACGAGAGAGTAATAAATCTCCCTAAAAAATATAATGCAAAAATACTGAATTTAATATTTGCAACTTGCAATCGCATGTTGCTACGTTTTTCTTTTTCTTTTTCTTTTTAAAAAAAGGCTTGTTGGGCTGGAGTCTTTAGCTCGTATTTGGGCTGGGCTAGGAGGAGTACATACCAAAATATGTAGATGTACCGTACAAAACGCGTAGGTCAAACAAAGCGCGTATAAAAACGGAAAGTCAACGAAACCGTGTACAAGAACGCATTATACGCGTTAGAAACGCGTTTTCTTGAAAAATGAAATAACCGCGTGCTTTATTTTTCGTAGGGCTATAAATACCATACTGGGGCCCACACCAAAAGCAGCTTCTCGGTTGAATTCCTCCCTTCTCCTTCCCACGGCGTCGTTTTGGTGAATTGAGTTGAATTGGGCAGTTGAGGATTGCGAGGTTGCGTTTTCTCGATCACGTTGACGATCTCTCTTTTTTTGCGTTTTCTCGATCATCTTTCTCAATTTATGTTTGGTATTGGTGATTTGGTATTGACGTTGAATGTGTGGCAAAGATTGAAACACTACAATGCTTAGAGGACGGTAAATTCATTGTGATGATGGTTATGCATGTCAAATTTGAATGCGATGGAGAATCAATTGCTAAGGACAACCTTTGTTCACAGAAATCTGCTGTTTTTCTGGTTGATGCAGAAACACTACAGAGCAAAAACTCAACGTAATCAAGTTCCTGCTTTACAAGGGTTTTATTTCTTCAATTGGACTTTCTGCTCATTCAAATTGGCCAATAATCATGTATGGTAGATGAATTTCTGATTTTCCTTACCAAATGTACTCCTTTTTGTATAGTACAAAACATCCAACCAGTTACCAGAAGTTAGGTTAACAATGGTGGCTTATTTCTTGTTTGTTTTTCACAGAGCTTCAAACAAGAAATTAGATCCCAGGTTTGATTCCCTCTTCCCCCATTGTATATAATTGCCCTTTGCCTCTCCGAGGGACAAAAGAAAGAAGAGAACTAACAAGTTAATTGCTCATTGACAGTTTATTATGGGGTTGATGTTTACCCTTGCAGAGTTGAAGTCATGTCTTCCTTCTCTTCTGGGAATTAATTTTGATTACAGTCTTTTTCTTCTTCTTCAGATAATGGTGAGATTCCATGGGATTCATAGATGTGTTCACAAGGGTTCTGTTAAGTAGCTGTATATTTGTATATATGTATATATTTACATTCCATGGCAAGGAGAGGTAAATTAATGCTCTCTCAAGCCAATGCATGGTTGAATATTTTCACAACCATAAATGTCAGTATGGTTGAATATTTTCACAACCATAAATGTCAGTCGCTACATTTTAGTGTGTAAATGTGATTCTTTTGTTCGAATAGATAAAGAGCCTATAAGAGGGATGAACATTTGTTGATTATGCATACATGATACACACCAAAATCAGTAAGAAAGTGCTGGTCCTATACCTTCCAAATACAAGTATATTTTGCATTTTGAATCTGTAAGATGCCATGTTAACTTTTCAAATACAAGTATATTTTTGTATGTTCCAAAATCTCAGTTGTTGACATAATTTAATTCTCTGTTTCCATCGGATCGACATCTTGGAAACACTTCTTTGAGATGGGGTGGGATGTGGCTTACATAGTTGGGCTGTGAAACTGGTGAGATAGTAAGGCAACTATACGGATTTATGAAAGTTACTGTCAATCATGTTATATATGCAATCGTGACTTCAGTAAGTGGTTTTTCATCAGGAAGTTGATTGAAATCAGGTTTCAGAATTCATATGGGTGAAGAAAAATCTGCTAAATTGATTGGTTTTTTGTATATCAGGTTTCAATTTTAGCTTATCAGCTTTACACTTCTAGTTTCTTGTCTACTCGTATTTCAGGCAGAATGAATGAAGTCATGTTATCCCACAGTGAAGGGAGTCTAGGTAGTTTGTTGCATTACTATGATTCCATCCAGATTTTGATTGATTATGGTAGACTTCTGTTTTAAATTAGTACTCTTGGCTTAGGAGATTGATCATAGACCTTTAGTCAAAATATTATATTTGTGTATATAAGTTTATGCTTTCTTTGACATTTGCTCATCAAAGTCTTTAATAGTTTCAGGCAAACAAGATATCAGTGAACAAGATTGATGTTACTTATGACAGTAAGAATTGAACTGAAGTGTGGATGTAAGTGAGCTCAGATAATTGCTCAATAATTAGGTGACTTATGAATTAATATCACATGCATCTAGCTGACACAAATCAAATTGGTTGAGTTTAGATTTGTAAATCCACTTTGCAGTAACACGGAAAGTGGTTTTGCATCAGGAAGTTGATTGGACCCAGGTTTCGGAATTCATATGGACGGAGAAAAATTTGCTAAATTGATGAATGTACTTCATATTTTTTTCAATATAGAATCTAAGTCATTGTTGTCAACCTTCCTCTTCTTACAAATGAATATCTAATCATTCTAATGCATAAATCTTGTAGGCATCATTGAAGGGAGATGCAAGTCATGTTACTCCACAATGAATCGAGTCTACCTCATTTGTTGGGTTACTATGACTTCTATCTATGACTTGTGACTTGTGCTGGCTTTTTGTTTTTCCTTTTTTTTCCAGATTGATGCTTGCTCAAGAGTCAATAATAGATTTCGCATACTACTATCAATTTGAAAAGGATGGAAAAGTCATGGTAATCATGAACAAATATGTGGGACTCTCAAGTGTTCATTTCAGGTGTAATTATGTCTAGAAGGGGACTGCAGCCATGGGTTTATGTAGCCATAAATTGTATGATTTTCTGCACAGGTAAATGGGTCTGTCCTTCCCTGTTTAAAATCAATTTAGTTATTTTGATGGAAGTGCTTGAATTTGACTCAGGATATGCATATTCAGCTTATAAATCAAAGTGGATATTGTATATAGAGATGAGAGTAGTTGAGATGTAAACATGGCCATTTAGAAATATGAAGTAGACAAATATTTACATAGTTTCAAAATTGTGCTTATAGCCATTTGTACTGCACGTTGCATTTTACCGTTTTGTTATTTGAATAGCGATTTTCTGATAATCCCATAGAATAATTTGTTTTGTGATGTACAGTTTTAGTTTCTTGTGGCATGTGTGTGACTTTTCTCTCAAGTTAGATGTCAATTGTCCATGCTATCTGCATCCTGATTATGTTACTTCTTTTTTTTTGTTCTTAAGTGAGTCGGGATTATGTGTTTTCATTGTGTTGAACAATGCTTAGTGTTGGATGCATATTTACTTCGTTTGAAATAGTCGTGGATGATTTGTTCCCTTAATATGAATTCATCCTTAAAGTTAATAGGGTTTTGATACACTTCAATTGTCTTTTAGATTGAATCTGTTTGATGGATGTTTGTGTATATTTTTTCCTCAGTTTCTCATGTTTTAGAGGTTGTGGACGATAGACTAGCCCTTCCGTTGCACCGCCTTTGGTTCAAGGGGCACCTTGATGTAACAAACTATCAGGTAGCGCTTTTTTAATGCTGGGTAGCAGTGAAGAAGACTTATGATGTAGAGCTTTGGTGTGGGTTATTCTTGTTATTTTATATGATGTAGCATTTATGTTTCATTATATACCTCTACTGATATTGACCATTCCGGGTGCCTGTTTTCTCCAAATTTGGATTGCTTTTAACAAGGGGAAATGAATGGAGTTTGTGAGTGTGAAAGGATGGAGAGAAGTACCTCAGAAAGGTAGGATAAATACATCTTTTTGTTGATAGCTTACCCGTGAGTCTGAGATGTAATATTGATCAACTGATACAATTCATGTCTTAGTCTAGTTAAATCCTAATTGGTTTTAAATATTTGCTAGCAATTTTGTCATGGTCCAAGCTAATATTTGATCTGCGTGTGCTCATGACAAACTTCTCCCAGTTGTCAGTGTGTTGTGTTACCCATGCCTAAACTTAACCCAGGTTATCACATTTATTTCTGTGACTAGGTGCTTCTCCTAGCAAGGAGCTTCTAGTTTTTAGTCTACATGAAAGATGTAGGTGTGAATTTGGGTTATATAAAGTTTTCTTCACGGTTGTCTCTATTCTAATAAGACAGCGCTCTAAGTTCAGTTTGGTGGAACATGGGTCTCCAAAACCCAAGGTTGTAGGTTCAAATCCTACAGAGCGTAATTGCATTTTTGTTAGTCAACATTTGTTAATATGTCAGCATCAACCCTGTTAAGTCTATAATTTGACATGCCCCTCGTATTCATTCTACCCTGCCCTACTCTTTCTCGAAAAGATAAAGAAAGCCTAAGAAGTTGCTGAATAACTTGGTAAATATGAGTAGTAGCTTTCACGTTTGCCAGGAGCTTTGTGCTGGAATCGTAGCGAATAACCAGTGTGGCAGAAGGTACCTAGTGGGTTAAAGGCTAGGTTATTAGCTGAATTCAGAGGTTTCTTTTGTTCTTTTCTATCCCCTAAGAAATTGTTGGACGGACTTTAATAATTAACTACTTTCTTATGATCCTATCTCGTAATGTTCTTTAATTAGTCACTGGGAATAAGCTCTAATATTATGCACCCATGATGTTGTGGACATCTTGTCGTCATCAACGTTAGGAACAACACTGTGTATCATGATGTGATCTTCTTAATTTTTTCACTTTTATTTGATGCTTTGATGGTTCCATTTATATCATGTGCCAGGCTCTCTGAAGTGAATTTGCTTTACAGCATCACAAGCAGTGGTTGCAACTTGGCATGGCCATCAACCAGTAGGGTTTGTGATAAGTTTATGAGAGTAAGTATGCTTTGTATTTACTTTACAGTCGAGGGAGCAAGCTATGTGCTGAAGAAAAATCATTGCACATTCAGCTGGCAATTTCATTGCTGACTCTGATTGGGAAAGAAAAGTAGAATCTGATTGCCCCATTGTGAACAATCTAATTTCGGGAAAATTAGTCCCTTCAGCACTGCTTACAGATGCCAAACAGGATCATCTGCAAAATGGTATTCCTTCTCGTCCAAAGATCGAAGTTGATATTAGCCAACACTGCGAGAGTTTTAGGGAGGTGTGCTTTGTTTGGAAAGTTGTCAAAGAGGCAAGGTTGTTGCTTGGCACAGCTTGGAAGGGAAATTGGCTGAGCCTCTACCAGCCAAAGCCCTCGGATCCCTTCACTCCCTTTAGACTATGGAAAAGACTAACTATGGATGTACTCTTTTACGGCAGTTAAAACCCTTTCTTTATATACGAAATTAACCATACAATGACTATTGCTATTTTCTTAGAATGCTGACTTCATGCTTACATAGAGACTGGCAGCATAAAGGCTTGAAAGCATAAAGGTATGATAGATAGCTTGAACCCGAACTCTAAGGGCTAACTTCACTACTTTCATTTTGACTTTTCTTTGAAGGTGAAGTGATGTATCAACCATCTTCAATAGAACTGTATAGTATGATAATAATTAGAAGTCCAATCAAGCTTGAAACAGAGAAAGGAGCACGGGAGTACCTTAAGCTTCAGTGTGCGGCAATGGCTTTTTGCAGTTTTTATTGATCAAAAAGGTAAATTTATTTCTAGTGCTATTGCTAGCCTATTATCAAATTATGGTTTGGTGCTTTTGTAAGTGTAATTGCTAGAGCAAGAGACATTGATTAGCATGTTATATCAAACTTCCACACCAAGTAATTCTTCTCACAAAATTGTAATGAATACTCCTTTTCAGATCCTGTGACGTCCTAGGTATTAAAGTGATGCCAAGAACATCAATTGTTTGCAAATGTGGCACCGTTTGCATAATTTGGGTGTGCAGGAACCATTTGCTGGGGAAACTGGTTCTCAATTCTTGCGGCATGCTGAATGAGTGTGTAAGTGCAGATGAGAATGATTTCTGATGCTTGTGATCATCTTGAACATTCTTGCTTTGAGAAACCTCCATTTTTAGACATCTTTCTTTTTAGGCAGACATACCTTATTATTGGATACTCTTAGGTGACATTTATTGATTATTAGTGTTCTTATTCAGTCTGTATTTGAATTTTGGTGATTTATCTTCAGGCTTGGCATATATTTATCAGTTGGTGGGTCTTGGGAGCATAAGGCTTCTATATCTTTGTCAATGCTTAGTTTAATTTCGTAGTTCTGTTTGTGATGAATTGGAGCAAATCTTAATTTATAATTGGTTTCAAATATTTGCTTGCAATATTTTTGTTTGACCGGAACTGGTTTTTGATTTGTCATTGACAAACTTCCCATCGGCATTGTTTTAGTTCCCTGTGGGCAAAACGTCACATAGGTCATCACACATTTTTATCAGTGAGTCGGGGTTCCCTTTTTTTTGAAGCAAACTTGGAGTTCCTTAATGTGACATTGCAGTTGTATAGGAGCACACAACTCTCTCTAGTCTCTGGACATGAATTACGTTGTGGAGGTTATCTTGTCGGTATTTCTTGGTGTCTGATGATACAAACTCTTAATGAGCAATGTGATATGTCCACTTCTTATGACTTTATGAACCTAGCAGAAATTTGCTCAAGTAAATCCAGTATTTGATTTGGGTGAGCATCTAATTATGGAGCGTTTGTTATGCAATAATAGAAGAGTGTACTAGAAAAGTGGGAATGAATTGAGAATGGCAATACAGTAAACAATAGTCATGTTTGTTGCATGGAATTGAAACTATTCTTTATTTTTATATGAATTGAAAAATATTGGAGATATAGATGTGAATCGAACCATTTATCTATATTTCCACCAATCTATTACTACGAGGAATATATTTGTTGGAATATAAAAAGTTCATTAATCATTGTACGTAAAAGTGGTAAAACACTAATATTGACCCACCATTAATTTAAAGCATTGGACATTCGTCATCAAAGGTTGTAGAGGAAAAGATTGTAAAAGCTGGAATTGTGAGCAGTTTTGAGGAAACAGAAGGAAGAGCAAAGCTTGGACAGATAAAGGATCTAGGATGTGTGCTGCAGGGTGTCTGTGTATTGTGCGGCGGATGTCTTCGCTCCTCTTTGTTGTGTTTTCCTTTCTCAGTCTTTTGTTTGTTGTAAAACATTGCTTTTTGTTTTGAGTGGGCCATTTTGGGCTCTGCCCCTTTTGGTTGCTATGATAAAAAAAAAAATAAATCATAATTTCGATAAATCCATAAAAGAAAGGAAAGTATAAGCAAAGTATGACTGTAAGCTTCTTGGTAATTGACAGTGTACCAATGAGCAGCACATTTAGCAACCGCATAAGGCAATCTTGGGTGAAACAGCGTGCTTTCCTGGGAAGGATTCTAGCTAAGATTTGTATTCTCTCTTTTTTTAGCCTTATGGAAGCATTAAGGACTCTATTAGTATATTATAACGATGATTTGTTCAATATTTTGCCGTGCATGTATATTGACTGATTAATTATCTATTGCTGATACATTGATGCTTTGACTGAAGAAATGCTGCCTATTACTAAGGGCTGGGTTGGAAAAGATCAAGTGGGAGCTGGCTGCATCTGTAAATGATGACCCCTGTTTCTGTGATTTATTACAAGGTACGAGTTTTGTACTGTACTAGGGGGTTGGGAAAAGTGTCTTTGCTATACCAATATGGCAATCATTTATGTGAATGTTGTAATTTCCATCTAATTAATGGAGTTTAGGAAGAAAAGATGAACTGAAGCAGATGTTCGAGGCATGATCTCACTGGTTCAGCAAGGTCAAAAACTTCGCAATTACACCAGCCTCCATTGTCTGTTGTTGAGCAATGCTATGCAGCCTGTGCTCAGTGCTGCTGTGTTCACTTCATAGCCTTGGCTTTACCATATTCCATATCCACAAGAGCACAGGTTACTTGTGTTTGGCCTTTCTGGTTAAGATTTGCCATCTGCTACTTTGGAATAAGCATTACCTCTCTAGTTGATTGAACACTTAACTGTTTTGACAAAAGTTTTTCGTTTGCTGCTTTTTAATGACCAACAAAAAATTCTGAATTTGCTACTATCTATATAATTGTTTTGAGTTCCAAGATGTTGTAGAACACAATGAGCATTAAACTAAGCCTTTATGCCACTATGGTTCGGACCGTTCGGTTAAGCGCAGCTTCAATTTGAAAAACAGCATGTCTAATTGAGGCTTAAGGGGAAAGGAGTGTACTTGCTGACTTTTATGCAGTACATTTTAGTCCAATTCTCATTGGGTTTGTATTGTGGTGCTGGCTTTGTATGCATTACTTTTGAGTCCAAAGATTTCAATTCCCCCCCCCCCCCCAACCATAAATATAATGATGCTACATTGTGTTTGGTTGCTTCTTCTCTCAGTCAAAAGTAGACTAGCAGCATGACTTCACCTCCGAAACTCACTGCTTTGAATTTCTTTAAGATGGTTGGTGCTCCACTTGCAAGCTTCTTGTTTAGATTGAAACAGTGTCAGGTGAAATCCCATCTGGTAGGGCTTCATGTGTTCAATCATGGAAAGGTATCCTTACACTTTGGATCATGCAGTTGTAAGTTGTAACCGATCCAAAAGTGTAAGAAATTGTCTGGCATGCTAATGACTAATGAAACTACTTGAAACATTGGGCTGAATGATGGTGGCATGCTGATCCTTGATGTTACAGGCAACTCTTCTTTTTTCCCTCCCACTCTCTCTCATTGGGAATCTTTTGTCGAATTTCAGTTTGACAAATTTGAGTTTAAAGTGAGATGGAGATGTGTGGGTGTCGGTTTAAACTGTTGCATTTGGTGTTCGTTTATGAGCAATTCTGTGGATCCGGATATAATTTGGATATTATGTTGGTGCACAGAGGTAGTAAAATGCCTTTGTTCTTTAGTCCTTCAGTTGAGGAGATGGTGAAATGCCCAATGACTGACTAATGGATCTGGCACAACGCACTTGATATAATTTATAGCCTCTCACGGATGAGGCTTTATGATGATTCAATTCTCTTCCTCTGTTTGTTTGCTAAAGGTTAAGGGGATTGAGATTTGGTTTTGCGCGCCCACTACGTGTAGCTTCAATCTATGAATTAAACATGGTGTTGTGTCGGATGTCTCATCTCTTTGTGGGATCTCAATCTGAATAGGTTAGCATCCAACCAACTTCTCTAGTTTAATATTTTTCTAAATAACCTTCGTTCTTATGATTAATTTAGAAGTAGTAATTGTCGAGATTTCTATACTTTGGCAGGTTGACGGCCAACATCAAGAGCACTGCAAACTAATGCTTGCTTCCCTTCTTGATTTCCGGGACAGGAGTATCCTTTTTCTGAGCTCTTAATCATACTACATCTCGTTCTTCATTGTAATTTGTAACCATGCTCATTGTGTTGGAAATCCATGCCGAGGTCAGCCAAGTGTACATATTGTTGAAAATGTTAGGAGGCTTATTACATCTGAGCTATTATTGGTTATTTTACTATTGGGTGATGAATTAAAAAGCTTTCCTAGTTTCTTTCACTGGATATGGGTAATTTTGCATGCCAGCTACTGTACTTATTGATTTGGATGGAAAGCATGGGCTTTTGCAAAGCTATAACTTGAGATGTCACTTGTATTCACTCTATGCTCCGTATGCACCCAAGAAGTTGCGGACATCTTGTTGTCATCAACTTTAGGAACACTGCTGTGTATCATGATGTGATCTTCTTATTTTCTCACTTCTATTTGATGCGTTGATGATTTCATTTATGTCATGTGCCAGGCTCTCCGAAGTGAATTTGCTTTCCAGCAGCACAAGCAGTGGTTGCAACTTGCCATAACTATTAACCAGTAGGGCTTGTGATAAGTTTATGAGAGTAAGTATGCTTTATCTTCAAGGTTACCCCCTTTTCAGTTGAGCGAGCAAGCTACATTGTGTGCTGAAGAAAAATCACTGCAGGTTCAGATGGCAATTTAATTGCTGACTCTGATTGGGAAAGAAGAGTAGAGTCTGATTGCCCCATTGTGAACAAGCTAATTGCAGAAAAATTAATCCCTTCGTCATTGCTTACAGATGCCAAACAGGATCATCTGCAAAATGGTATTCCTTCTGCTCCAAAGGTCCAAGATGGTATTAGTCAACACTGCAAGAATAAGCGTGGTGTCCTGCCTGGTTCGGAAGTTGGCGAAGAGGCAAGGTTGTTACTTGGCACAGCTTGGAAGGCAACTCTGTCCAATGGCTTTATGCAGTTTCTATTGATCAAAGAGGTAAACATTTTTCTAGTGTTATTGCAATTATTGCTTCTTGTTTTTGTCAGTGTGATTGCTAGAGCAAGAGACATTGATTAGTGGTAAGAGATGGGGAATGCCCAAGTACTGGATTGGGGAGGAACTATTGCACATATCAGTTCAATATTCAATAATCCAAAAAGAAAAAGGAGTACAACTTTTCAAGCACAAGTATATTTCCTACATTCCTAATTAAATCTCAGTTGCATACATCATTTATTTTGTCTACATTGGATGGAGTCATGGAGATAATGGAATTCAAAAATACACCCTTTTTTCGGATGGGGGAGATATATGCAATGGGGCTATCAAACTGGTGTGATAAGCAACTGTATCGATTTACAAAAGCTACTTTCAGCCATGGTCTACTGTATTGATTACATACAATATTACAAGTGGAAAGTACTAGATCCAAGCGATTCTACGTGTAATTATGGCAATTGTTAGAGACCTATTGCATGACAAATGATCGGTGCATGGGAACCCTTTCCCTCACTCGCTCTCTTTGGCCTCCCCTAGCCTCTGGTAGCTCCTAGGTTGGTGCCCTATTCAGGCCCAGTGAAGCGCCTAATTTGTGCTTTATCCACAGGATATAAGTCAAGCTGCGGATTTGTGGGCTTGATCAAAGAATGGTTGAACAACGATCCATGGGTTGTCTCCTGAACTTGGTTTGGAAGTCATTAGGTCAACCGTAACCTTTGAGGGGTCCTATAGTCCTTTTTCCCCCACGTCGAGGATATTCAATGTTCCGTATGTCTCATAATTTTCCTTGACTTAGGGTGGCGCTAAAATCTATTGTTTCTGCCTAGCAAGCTGGTTTTCTTATGACATTCTAGAGACTTTCCGAAGTTCTGACCCTAACCTTCTTCCATGATCGTGTGAGGTTAGTGGCTATTGCTTCTGATCTCATGCAAGTATGCAACTATGCAAGGCACTTTATTGTCAAATAATTCACGACTTCTGAGCATTTTGAATTTTGCAGAAGGCACACTCTCTACTGATGCTGTTAGTGGTCTTCCATCAGGAAGTTTATTGGACTCTGATTTCAGGTTCACATGGGCCAAGAACCTCCTAAATTGATGGATGTACTATATATTGGGTTTGAATTTGAGCTCAAGTATCAAATTTTACCCTTTTAATTTTTAGTGTCTACCCCTTGCTGATAATGTTTCAGGCATAATGACAGAAGTCACAAGTCACAACAATCTCGGCAGGCTAGGGTATCTTTGTTCTTGTGTGGTGAGCTGAAGCTGTCTCCATTATTTGGTTGATGTGATATCTAATTCATTGATGTCAACCTCCTCCTTACAATGGAATTATGCATTGCATAAATCAGGTAGACATTGATAGAGGGAGACACTCATGTTATTGCACATTGAAGGGATTCTTGATAATTTCATATGTTACTATGGTTTCTGTCATGACCTGTGACTTACCAGGTTCATCCAGCCTAGGAAATCGCACTGAGTTTTCCTTTTCTTTTCCTGGTCTCTGTTTGCGCAAGAATTAGTCATATATTTGGCACTTCTCAGATGGTCTGTGGTCTGTAGTTGGCTGGGCTTAGAGGAATCAGAGAAAAACGCTGACTATTAACTATAATCTTGACGTGAGTTTTCTCCGGTGTTCATTTTCAAGTGTAATTACATTCAAAAGAGGATTGCAGCCCTGGGTTTTTGAAGCTTGCCTAGGCATAGATTTTCTGATTGTCTGTTCGTTTGCACAACTCACTGTTGCATTTGCTGTTCGTTTATGAGCAATGGTGTGGATCCGGATATAATTAGGATATTATCTTGGTGTGCAGAGGTGGTGAAATGCCTGTGTTCTTTAGTCCTTCAGTTGATGAGATGGTGAAATGTCCAATGCTTAAGAGCAATTCTGTGTGCTAATGGTTAAGGGGATTGAGATTTGGTTCTGCCCACTACGAGTAGCTTCAATATGCGAATTAAAATGGAGCTGTGTCGAATTTCTCATCTTTGTAGGATCGATCTAAACATGTAAGGATCCAACCAACTTCTCTAGTTTAAACTTTTTCCAAATTAACCAACTTCTCTAGTTTAATATTTCAATGTCGACCCTATAGTCTTGGAAGTCTACTTGGTGTTCAAATGCAACTATATTTCCTACAGTCCTAATTTCTCAGTTGCTGACATCGTTTATTCTCTGTCTACGTTGGATGGAGTCATGGACAGATTGGAATTTGAAAATACCCCCTTTTTTTGGGGTGGGGGGGAGATGGGGTGGAAGGAAGCTTAGGTATGCAATGGGGCTACCAAACTGGTGTGATAAGCAACTGTATCGTTTATGAAAGCTACTTTCAGCCATGGACTCTAGTGTGTTGATTACATACAATATTACATGTTGAAAATTATGCACTAGATCCGAGTGATTCTATGTGTAGTTATGCCCTTTGTTTGAGGCCTATGGCATGAATGGAAACCCTTTTCCTCGCTCATTGCTCTCTTTGGCCTTCTGTAGCCTCTGGTAGCTCCTAGGTTGGTGCCCTGC
This sequence comes from Portulaca oleracea, assembly GCA_029582165.1. Lineage (NCBI taxonomy): Eukaryota > Viridiplantae > Streptophyta > Magnoliopsida > Caryophyllales > Portulacaceae > Portulaca > Portulaca oleracea. The sequence goes on along the minus strand of CM055869.1, from coordinate 12,781,438 downwards.
GCAAGCTGTGGGGTTTTGGGCCTGACTAGAGCATGGTTGACTTATATCAATATGAAAAAGACAGGCAACAAAAGAGGATTGCAGCCTTGGGTTTTTGGCCTGATCAAAGAATTAGTCATATATTCGGCATGCTGGATGATCTTTGGTCTGTAGTTGGCTAGGCTCGCAGGAATCATAGAAAAATGCTGACTATTAACTATTATCACTGTTGCGTTTGCTGTTCGTTTACGAGCGACTGTGTGGCTTCAGATATAATTTGGATATTATGTTGGTGCACAGAGGTGGTAAAATGCCTTTGTTCTTTAGTCCTTCAGTTGAGGAGATGGTGAAATGTGCAACGACTCACTTGATATAATTGGGAGATTATAGCCTCTCACAGATGAGGCCCTATCACAATTCAATAATCTTCCTCTGCTTGTATGCTAAAGGTTAAGGGGCTCGTGATTTGGTTCAGCACACTGCGAGTAGCTTCAATATGGAGATGTGTCGAATTTCTCATCTTTGTGGGATCGATCTTAACAGGTTAGGATCCATCCAATTTCTCTAGTTTAATATTTTTCTACATTAACCAACTTATCTTGTTTAATATTTAATGTCGACCCTATAGTCTGGGAAGGAGTGCTTCGATAAAAATGCCTCTAAACTTTTGAAAAATTGCAAATTTGCCACTTGGAATTTTCATGTCATCAAAATGCCACTAATCTCTATTAATTGTGTAAAAAATGTCACTTTACCGGCTGTTTACTTGGAAACAACCTAAAGCAGCAGATTAATGGTGTTGGTGGTTGTGATTAAGGGAAATATACACTTAATTAAATTAATTAACACCCTAATTAGATATTATACCCTAAAATCAGTGGTTCCTCACTTATTTCCCTCCATTTGAAAAAAAAAACCCAGTAACGTTCACCTCACTTCTTCACTCTTCATCTTCATCGCCATTTTCTTCAACCTCCAACCTTTGATTTCTGCAATGGGTATCAATTAAACACTAAATTGAACCACTACCAACAAAATCGCACACCAGGGAAGTGTTTTTGCAAGGATTGAAGATCTGCAAGGTTGACATTCATACATGGTTAGTTTCTCCAAAAATCCTAATTTAATGGCAGAGAAGGTTTAGCCATGGCAGATTTTGGGAAAGTTAGGGTTTTTCGGAGGCACAAGGAAGAAGAAACAGGGAAGCCCTAATTGAAGAAGAAGAAGCACTGAGGGGAGCTCGTTAATGGTGGAGATGAGGAAGAGGATGAAGAAGAGTAAAAGAAGATGAAGAATCAGGGAGAAGTGTTTAATGAAGAAGTGACCGGCTACTGCAGATAAACAGCCGATAAAGTGGCATTTTATACACAGTTAACAAAGATTAGTGACATTTTGATGACATGAAAATTTCGGGTGTCAAATTTGCAATTTTTCAAAAGTTTAGTGGCATTTTTGTAGAAGCACTCGTCTGGGAAGTCTACCTGGTGTTCAAATGCAGGTCTGATTCTTCAATCGCTCCCGGTATCAATATTCGAGCCCTTTTAGCAAGAAAATTAACATGTAAATGACTTGCTGAAGTAATTGGTTTACTTGTAGTTGATAACAAGGAGCATATTGTATAGGACCTTGCTGAAGGTTCAGGATTACAAGAATTACTTAGCTTCTTTTCTTCATTGATAGATTCATCTACACAGTCACACACTGACACAAATTTAGGAGATCACATAAACTAGGGAAGCAAAGCTAATGATCAGTAAAATACTATGATATACATAAGACAGAAGAAGAAAACGTAGGACTTAATAATGTTGAAAGGATTGGATGGGAAAATTCAACTACAGGGCCTTGGTGCAACTCTCCTTGCCATTATTCTTCGCCCCCTTCTCCTTTTTCTCCCAAATGTCTCCACAAACCATTCATGGTTCTTATCCGTGAGATATTTCCCGATAGCACAACCAACTATAAATCCACTAATGCATCCCAAACATCTGATGATCCAATCAATCAGGATGGAGTCTTCTTCTGTGTCACCATTGTTTTCCATGGCAATACTAGGTGGCGATGGTGGTGGTCCATGGGCATTTCCACAGCTCTTGGATAGCGGGGTTCCACATAAGCCTGAATTTCCCACAAAAGAGCTGTTGTCAAAAGTTCCAAATTGCCGTCCTTGTGGTATAGGGCCTTCGAAAAGGTTGTTTGAGACATTTAAAACCTCGAGAAATGTTAACTGTGCTAACTCTTGGGGGATCTCTCCAGAAAGCAAATTGTTGGACAAGTCCAGCGACTCCAAATCTGTCATATTCACCATGGATGATGGTATTGCGCCTTCCAAATGATTGTTTGACAGGTTGAGTACTTGAAGCCCCCTTAGTTCACCCATGAAACTTGGAATCCTGCCGCTGAAGTTGTTGCTCGAGAAATCAATGACTCTAAACACCGTCAAGACCTTGGTGTATGACACGTCAATGCCTTTGTTCGTTATGGTGATAGAGTAATTGTACTCTTCTTCTAGCACATGGGATCCTCCCGTCATAGGGACAATTCGAGTGAACACCGTCTGCGATACACCAGGATGCCCTTCATTACTGGTTCTCATGGCAGTCCAACTTTGAAGGTAGCTGGATGATAAATCACCAGTATGATGATTGTGGGACAAGTCAATGATGCGTAAAGATTTAAACCCGAGACTTGCCCGAGGCCTGCTTATTCTCCCATGAAAATCATTGTGTGCCAGAATAAGAATCTGCAGTTTAGGAAGAGCGTCCAACCATGATGGGAAAGTATCATTAACATGATTGTGTGAAATATCAAGTACCTCAAGCATCTTGCAGCTAGCCAAGGATCTCGGCATTTGACCCTGCAGTTGATTCTGAGCCAGATTAATCATCCTCAAATTACAAAATTTGGGACATACTTGAGGAATGGTGCCGCTGAATTTATTGCCTTGCAAATTCAGCACGAGAAGAGAAACTCCAAGTTCATCAAGGCAGTCAGGAATTGGACCACTCAAATTGTTGTAGGAGATATCAAGATAAGCCATCGCACCTGCACGGCATATTTCGCGTGGAATGCCTCCGGCCAACAGATTCTTAGAGATTTGATAGACCACTGTCGAAGTCGGTGGTATAAAAAGTGAACCTTGCAGTTGGTTGTCTTGAAGATACAAAACCTCCAATTGTCTCCACGGAAGGACTGCAGCAGCCTGTTCAAAGCCTGTCAAGAAGTTGTGTGACAGGTCAAGTGTGTGAAGGCTGTCTTTAGTGACATTCACAAACCATTGAGGTATTAGCCCATGAATGATGTTGTTGCTGAGGGATAATTCCACCAGTTGATCCTGACTGCGCAGGAATTGAGGGAACTCGGTTACGTTGCCGGAGCTCAAGTATAGAAAGTTCAATTTGGTAGCGGGTTCAACGGCTGTAGTTTTAGCCGAAAAATCCAGTTTGATGCCGGATAGATCTAGATACTTGAGATGTTTGAGCTTCAAATATTCGCCAAAGTCGCCAGATGAGTTCCCATTATTTCCAGAGAAGACTAGTGTATGAAGATGTGGAAGGTTAGAGATCCCCTGGAATACCGGGCCCTCAAAGTGATTGTTTGTCAGACTTAAAAGCTCTAATTGGGTAAGGTTTGTCAGCCAATACGGATTCTGCCCTGCTAAACTAATGTCATGAAGGCCAAGAACTTTTAATTTTTTGAGCCCGAGTAACCATGAAATCAGTTTCTTAGGCGTAATGTTTAGATTCGACAGCGTTAACCATTGGAGTTGTGTGGTGCTTGTGAGGGAGGAGGGGATGTTCCCACTGAGATCATTGGAACTAAGGTCCAATTTGATGAGTTTTGTGAGATTTCCGAGGGAAGATGGAAGTAATCCTGTGAAATGAGTGTGGGATAACGCAAGCTCTTCTAAGTGAGCAAGTCGACCAATTGAAGGTGGTAACTCCCCTGAAAATCCAGTGATAGAAAGGTCTAAAACTCTCAGAGGACTATTTTGCTCAAGTTCAGGAATCTCTCCTTCAAGATCTGTGTTTCCCATAAAAAAAAGGGATTCAAGCTGTCTTAGGTGAAAAATAGCCGCGGGAAATTGGCCATAGAGATTACAAAAGTTGAGGTCGACAACTTTCAAAGATGTTAGGTTTCCCAGGATGGTGAGAACAGGGGAATTAATATCTACTTCTGAAAGGAATAGCTGGTTTAAGCGAGTCAAGTTCCGAATCAGTCTCTCGAAACTAGGATCTTCCATTGTGAGTTGGAAAGTTGGCCCATGGTTGTGAGAAAGATCAAGAAGGGAAAGCATAGACAGTTTTGAAATGTCTATAGGAATCTGGCCACTAAATGTTGAGTTACAGAGGTCAAGGCTTCGCAGCTTAGTCAGTTGGCCGAGCTCAGGAGGGATTTGAGAACGATTGAAGTTGTTATGACTAAGATCAAGCGTGCGGAGATGAATAAGACTAAAGAGGGTGCTGTTGGAAGGAAAAGTACCATGAAGGCAACTGCTACCAAGGTCGAGCCCAATGACATGGCCGGTCTCCTCATCACATGTGACGCCATCCCACGAGCAGCAGTCTTCATGATTCTCGTCTGCCCATGATTTCGCCTTTGGATATGCGTTTCGAGAGTAAGAGGCAGCACAATCTATTTGGAAACTCCGTTTGAATTGAAGCAAGGCGAGTCTCTCTCGTTCGTGGCATGAGTTTGATGAGTCCATGCTTAAGGAAGGGGGAGAGCTAGAAAGCAGTGGAATGACGTAAAAAGAAAATGCCAAGGCTAAGACGAGCGAGCTCAGGCTTAGCCGAATGGCCATGGTGTGATGATCATGTAAGTATTTTGAGGTGCCATATTCATTGCTGCATTTAGTTCCTTTTATGGGCACTCTAGGATTTTTTTTTCTTTGCTTTGCAATGGTCAGTGTCAACTGTCGCTGTTTGATTGCGCCTTATTGGGAGGGCAAGTGAGAAGAACCAACCCAGAAAAAGGTGAGAAATTTCAAAGGATAGCAGCAGTCAATGCCTGTGATATACCGGCAGAAAAAACTTGGACAGACTTTTCTAGATAGAAACAAAAGTTAATGAACCAAAAGTCGGATATGTACGTAGCTAAGGTCAAGTAAGTGAGCTTTGCCAGGGTGCCAAGAGAAGATGGAATTGTGACAATAATGTGATGGTTGCTGGCTAAAGGCAGAAAAGAGTAAATAAACAAACAAAACATAGAAAATCAAGCGAATATTGATATATGGGGGTTCTTCTGTTCTTGAATAGTTCATGCTCTAGCTTTGTGTACTGCTTACTTGACCGAACCGTGCAGCTGACACACTTTATTTGCCAAAAAAAAAAAAAGGCTGTTGAGAAGGATAAAAATGAAACAAGAAATAGATTAAATTAGAGTACAAAATACTTATCTTAGGCAAGGAAAATGGAACCATGTTTATCTACTCCAACTAGTCAATGTGGTTGGAAGTGTGTAAATGCTTTAGACTTTGGCAGGCATTTTCACATGGTTGCATTAGAAAATTTTTGCGTAGATGCATTTTTTTGACATATAAACAAGTTCTTTTGACAATGTTTTGTGGTATTATCAGAGATTATTGTAGAACAAAGTAAAGTCAAAGAGCTTTGGTGTATACTGATAGACAGATAGACTTAGGGGTGGCAAGCTTCAGATGCATAGTTGATTAGCTGATTCAGAGTCAGACACACCAGCAGTAAAGAAGCGAAAATAGATGACAGTAGTTCTTCATGGCCCTCTAGTTTTGCCCGACCTAGAATGTCTGACCTCGGAAAAACCGGGTCTGGACATAGATTTTTCGTCCAACTTTCTGATAATAATGCCCGAATTGACTTAATATTCGGACATAAAATTTCTCTTTTTTCTATTGTCCGAACCCGATTTTAGCTGCATCTGAATTGTCCAACTCTCGTCCGAATTTTGACATTGACCGAATTAAACCGACCCAAATTTACATGGACCCGAAAATTTGCCAATGCTAGTTCATAGTCTTGTGTATGCAGTTGTATAAGTTGTCCTTTTTGTGCCAATGTGAGTGCAAGGGTCTGGATGTCTGCATTTTCTAGCTGATGGTTTTGTTGGTAGAGCTATTTAATGGCATTTTTACGTGGTTCATCTTGCAAGTCAGAATCGGTTGGGTACCATCATTACCATGGAAACAGAGCTATTCAATATACATGCCAAGCTATTTTTTCCAGAAAAGCAGGGATGGATGAAAAAGTCCACTGGAATATTAATCAACTCACTGTGTTTTGTAGCTTTGTTTTTCATGTCATTAATCAACCCTGGCCTCTACCATTGAAGTCATAGCATGCCATCAGCTAGTAAACATTTCAAGGTCCCCCATGATAAAAATCATCACCCACTTCACCAAATTGGAGCACTAATACCTAAGTGGAGCATAATTAAGTGCATAATGGAGCACTAAGTGTGGATGTAATAAGTTGACTTATATTTGTGGAGGGAGTGTGCTTACTTTTTATGTGTGGTTAAAGAAAGCTTAGGTGTGTGATATTTTGAGTGTTAGTATCTAATCCTACTAGTATAAATAGGAGGTGTGTCAAAGGGGAAAATCATCCCAAGCAAGCAAAACAATAAGAAGTGTGAGTGAGTGAGAAAAATTATAAAGAGTGAGGTGTCTTTAGTGAGTGTGTGTTCAAATATTGTACAATTGTCTTACTTCCAGTGTTGTAGTAAAAGTATAATTTTAAGTATACCACCTGCTCCCTTCCTATTTTTATCCAACAAACTGGTATCAGAGCCAGATTTTCTAAAGATCCTTGCTAAGCTCGCATTCATAGTGTGTGCACGGTCAGGGACCGAAGCACCAAGGATACTCTGCCGCCACAGTCAGGGACTGTGATCATTATTATAATTGTTGGTCTGGGACCGCAAGTCTTTGGTTAAGTGCAGGGCGCTTACCAAGCTAGCATGGCAGATTTATCAACATCAACGAGCTCATTAGAGAAGCTCAATGGGAGCAATTATAGTACTTGGTGCACACGTATCAAGTACTACTTGAAGGGGCAGGACTTATGGGAGATCGTTGGTGGCAATCAAAAGCTAGAACCAACTGATCCAAATGAGAAGAGGAAATGGGAGATCAAGACTCGAAAGGCAATGTATGTCCTTTCAGTCACGGTGGAAGATGAATATCTTCATCGGATTAAGGATTTTGAGACACCTGACAAAGCATGGGATGCCTTGGCTACGCTGTTCACCAAGAAGAACGAGGCCAAATTGCAGCAGCTAGAGAACGAGCTCATGTCTATTAAACAGGGAGACATGACAGTGAGCCAGTATTTCACCAAAGTTAAATCTTTGTGTGGTGAAATAGCCGAAGTAGATGATGAAAGTGCAATAAGTGAGTCAAGAATGAGGCGGATAATTATTCGAGGCCTCGACCCCAAATACAGTGGCCTTGTTGCAGCAACCAGGGGCTGGGCCACACAACCTGATCTGCCAGAATTAGAAAGCCTCTTGGTGAACCAAGAAGGCCTGGACAAACAAATGTCCAAGGTCTCGATAAAGGAGGAAGATCAAGCTCTATTCACCAGAAGAAGAGCACATAAGAGCCAAGGAAAAGATGTGCAAAGAAGCACTAGAGATAGTGGACCACCATCAGGACCACCATAAAAAAGGAGGCCATCATTAGAAAGAAGACAATCATCAGAAAGGAGACCACCAAGGTGGCAACAAGGACAGCGACGCCGTCCATATCAAGGGGGAGCTCACCAATCTCGAGAAAGTCAGCAAGAGAAGGAATATCGCCGTCAAGAAGGTCGATGTTACAAGTGTGGAGGGAAAGGCCACTTTGCTCGAGACTGCAGATCACCCTCGCTGGAAGGTAATGCAGCAACTTTCACAAATAATAACAGTGAGGAGGAATGGGACTTCCAAGCATTTTTTGCCATAGAAGAATTTGTCCAGGCAGCCGAAGCAGAAGAGTCCACATATGAAGAGTCTAAAGAAGAGTTTGCACTTACAGTGACAAACAAGAAATTCCTAAATTATCAAAAAGACTGGATTGTGGATTCCGGCTGCTCCAACCACATGACAGGCGATGTGAGAAAGCTGCAAAACATGTCTGAATACAAGGGAAACCGAGTCGTAGTCACGACGAATGACTCAAAGTTGCCGATTTCACATATCGGAAAAACGTTAATTGCTCCCCGGTTCAGTTCACACCAGGTGCAACTTCAAAATGTCTACCATGTACCTGGAATGAAGAAGAATCTCTTGTCAGTATCCCAGCTGACCTCATCAGGAAACTATGTGGTCTTTGGGCCACATGATGTAAAGGTGTATCGCAACATTAAGCCTACATCTCCCTCGCTTATGGAAGGACGCCGTTTGGAGTCGGTATACGTGATGTCTGCGCAAGATGCATATGTAGATAAAAGTGATGATGCTGAAGTCGATGTTGAGAGGTCTCCCACAACTTGAGGTTCGAGATGATATAGTATGTGCAGGGTGTCAATATGGGAAGGCACATCAACTTCCCTTTTCCCTATGAGGAATCTATATTCAAATCTAAGGCACCACTCGAGCTAGTGCACTCTGACGTCTTTGGAAGAGTAAAGCAACCATCCATCTCGGGATACAGATACATGATCACTTTTATCGATGACTTCTCGAGATATGTTTGGGTTGCTTTTATGAAAGAAAAATCAGAAGCACTAGACAAATTCAAGGAGTTCAAGAACAAGGTTGAAGGTGAAGTGGGAAGTAAGGTGGCTTGCCTACGTACAGATAATGGGGGAGAGTATACATCCAAAGAATTTTCACAATATCTGCAGGCCCATAAAATACGTCGCCAGCTCACTTGTCCCAATACACCACAACAAAATGGTGTAGCAGAAAGGAAGAATAGGCACCTCGCAGAAACTTGCAGAAGCATGTTACATGCCAAGAATGTGCCACCTCGGTTCTGGGCTGAATGCATGAAGACTGCAGTATATGTCACCAATAGGCTACCGCAAGCAAGACTTGGATTTGTTTCTCCATATCAAAAACTATGGAATGTCAAGCCTACGGTGAGCCACTTCAGAGTTTTTGGCTGTATGTGCTATGTCTTCATACCGGATCATTTGCGAAGCAAGTTCGATAAGAAGGCTATTCGTTGCATATTCGTGGGATACGACAATGAAAGAAAAGGATGGAAGTGTCGTGATCCGACGAGAGGACGTTGTTACACGTCAAGAAATGTGGTGTTTGATGAAGCATCATCATGGTGGTCTTCTGAAGAAGTATTGCTACCTGATTCAAAAGAAATTGAGGAAAGCTTGGAGCAAAGATTCAAGGAACACCTAACAGACGATGAACAAGGAAAAAGTCCCACAAAGATGTTACAAGAAGAGTCTGTTGAAGAAGAAGCTGAAGATAGAGAAGAGACTGCCAGGAAAGAGAAAAATCCATGGAAAACAGGTGTACATCATAATTTTTCAGAAGAAGAAAGGCAAAGCCAACTTGAGGATACCATAGCAGAGACAGTTGCAGAGTTAGAGTTAAGAAGGTCCAAGCGGAGACGTAAGCTAAATCCCAAGTATGCAAATGCAAGATCGTAGAAGGGCACAATATCAAGGAACCGAGCACATATGAAGAAGCGTGTCAAAAGAAAGAATGGCGAAAGGCAATGGAGGAAGAGGTGCAAGCTTTAATTCAGAATGAGACTTGGGAGTTGGTACCTAAACCCAAAGATACAAAGCCTATCTCGTGCAAATGGGTTTATAAGTTGAAGATACGTCCTGATGGCTCAATTGACCGATATAAAGCTCGATTGGTAGCTCGAGGCTTCTCGCAAACCTACGGTATAGATTATGAAGAGACGCGTTCATCCGATTGCAAAGATCACCACCGTACGTGTTTTGCTAGCATTAGCCTCTATCCAGTCTTGGAAGTTGTGGCAGATGGATGTGAAGAATGCCTTTCTACATGGAGAACTTGATCGAGTTATATACATGGAGCAACCTAAAGGATTTGAAAGCAAAAGTCATCCTGACTTTGTGTGCAAGTTGAAGAAAGCTTTGTATGGACTCAAGCAAGCACCTCGAGCATGGTATGGCAAGATAGCAGAGTTCTTGGTTCAAAGTGGATTCATTATGTCAGCAGCAGACTCCAACTTGTTTGTGAAGACTCGCGAAGGAAGGGTTGCTATAATTCTTGTCTATGTGGATGATCTTATCATCACTGACAACGACAAAGAAGAAATCCAGCAAATCAAGGCTAATCTGTCAGTGCGCTTCCAAATGAAAGATCTTGGTGAGTTAAAACATTTTCTTGGTCTAGAGGTTGATAGAACTAACCATGGGTTATTCTTATGCCAACACAAATATGCTCAAGATCTTCTTAAAAAGTATGGTATGCTTGAATGCAAACCAATATCAACTCCTGTGGAGCCAAATGCAAAACTATGCTCTTATGAAGAAAGAGATCTTGAAGATCCAACGATGTACAGGCAATTGGTTGGCAGCTTGATCTACCTGACATTGACCAGACCAGACAATACATATCTTTGTCGATTGTAGTAAGTCGATACATGCAGCAACCAAAGAAATCTCACTTGGAAGCCGTACGAAGGATACTGAGGTATATCAAAGGAACTCTTGACTTTGGTATATTCTACAAGAAAAATGATAAAGTTGAATTAGGCGCTCGTGATGTCGATTATCTTTGGTGATCATGATACCCGTCGATCAACTACGGGTTATACATTCAAAATCGGATCAGCTGCCATTTCTTGGTGTAGTAAAAGGCAACCAACAGTGTCCTTATCTACCACAGAAGCAGAGTATCGTGCAGCAGCAATGGCAGCTCAAGAATGTACGTGGTTGGTTCAGCTACTTAAAGATCTTCATGTTCCTGTGAATAATCCTGTGGTGCTAAGGTGTGATAATCTCTCAGCTATACGACTGGCAGAGAATCCAGTTTTTCATGCAAGGACCAAGCATGTGGAGGTGCACTATCATTTCATTCGAGAGAAAGTGCTACGAGAAGAGATTAATATAAAGCATACAAGGACAGAAGACCAAATAGCTGATATCTTCACCAAAGGGCTTGGTGGCTCAAAGTTTGAGGAGTTTCGAGCAAGCCTTGGCATGGTTCCAAGGGCAACATTGAGGAAAGTGGGTGCTGAGGGGGAGTGATAAAAATCATCACCCACTTCACCAAATTGGAGCACTAATACCTAAGTGGAGCATAATTAAGTGCATAATGGAACACTAAGTGTGGATGTAATAAGTTGACTTATATTTGTGGAGGGAGTGTGCTTACTTTTTATGTGTGGTTAAAGAAAGCTTAGGTGTGTGATATTTTGAGTGTTAGTATCTAATCCTACTAGTATAAATAGGAGGTGTGTCAAAGGGGAAAATCATCCCAAGCAAGCAAAACAATAAGAAGTGTGAGTGAGTGGGAAAAATTATAAAGAGTGAGGTGTCTTTAGTGAGTGTGTGTTCAAATATTGTATAATTGTTTTGCTTCCAGTGTTGTAATAAAAGTATAATTTTAAGTATACCACATGCTCCCTTCCTATTTTTTATCCAACACCCCATCAGCCAACCCAAAAAGGAAAGGGTCAATTCTGGCCTTTATTCAATCAGAACAATCATTACATTCTTTGCTAACCATGGAAATTCATGATGTAAAACATCATGAATCCTGATATTTTTAGACACTTGTGACCCACCTCTTGCTAAAAAATTACTACATTATAAGCAAATTTAATATAAAACCATTATAATCAAGTAGGAGTCGAGATAAGGTTAGCAATTTGCAAAAGAATTGAAAATAAGCTGGTCAACTAGAGTAGGCTGGGCAACCACGATGACTTTTGTTTAAAACAGATTTTCGCTTCGAAAATTAATTTATTGGAACTTGATCCTCAATTATTGCATGTATAGTATGTTAGACAGATTGGCCAAAATATCTGTTTGTGTATATATCTATAAGAAAGTCTAATTTCTCCTTAAGAGACTCATCCCAAAAACACTACAAGACGTACACACCAATGCAGGCACCAATGTGGTTTTGTTCCCATCAGTTTTTAGTCTTGTTGGGTTTAGTTTCTTCTTCTCATGTCATTATACTTGTACTTGCTAACAACTCTGTCTTCTCCTCGCAGCCGACCAAATCATGTCTTGATCATGAGAGTTCAGCCTTGCTTCAGTTCAAGCAGAGTTTCGTCATTGACTGTACTTCTTCGCCCGATCCACATGCACATCCAAAGCTCAACTCCTGGGGGAAAACAAGTGATAACTGTTGTATATGGGAGGGTGTTATGTGTGACAACGACTCGGGTCATGTAACAGCACTTGACCTTAGTAGTAGTTGTCTTTATGGCACCTTTCCTATACACAACACCCTCTTCGAACTCCCCTATCTTGAAAGCCTTAATCTCGGTCATAATCACTTCAACTACTCCCCAATCCCAACTTCCATTGGCAAACTTGACAAGTTGTCAATCCTGAATCTCTCAAACTCATTCTTCAGTGGCCAAATTCCATCAGAAATCACCAAACTGTCCAGCCTTTCTATCCTTGATCTTGCTTTGAATTTAGACCCCGTGTCCCAGCGTTCGTTGCTGCAACTCCGAGATCCTGGTTTTAAGGAGCTAGTTGGAAATCTAACTAGCTTGAATGAACTTCATCTTGCTGAAGTTGACATATCCTCAACTGTTCCTACTTCCTTGGAGAATATGACCTCTCTAAGAGCCATTATGCTCGGGTTCTGCAACTTGCATGGTGAATTCCCAAGTGGTATTTTTAAGTTACCAAACCTAGAGACTATCTCTTTGCCTGGCAATCCTGACCTTGTGGGATCTCTCCCCGAGTTTCATCCAAACAGCCCCTTAAAAATCATGGACCTGTATCTCTCTTCATTTTCCGGGGAGTTGCCACATTCTATTGGATACCTTGGATCTTTGGAGAGGTTGTTACTTTGGCGATGCCACTTCTCAGGAACAATTCCAACGACGATAGGTAATCTGACAAACCTTGCTGTTCTAGACCTTGTTGGCAACAACTTCACTGGATCCATTCCTTTTTCTATCACAAATCTAACCCAATTGAATGATTTTGAAGCTTCATACCTTGAGTTTAGGTACACAGACTTGATGACTTGGCTTCCTAAGCTTACAAAACTGACCATATTAGGCCTTCGTGGCATGGGGTTAGTTGGTGAAATCCCATCTTCTCTAGCAAACCTTACTAATCTCACATATCTGGATCTTTCTGAAAATCAGCTCAGAGGGTCAATTCCATCTTGGTTTGCAAATCTGTCCCAATTAAACAGTATATATCTAGATGGTAATGAATTGGAGGGTCCGATACCAAGTGAGATTTTTCAGCTAAGTAACCTTAAGGACCTAAGCTTAGGTTACAATAATGGGTTGTCTGTTAACTTCAACTCATTTTTGACGCTAAAAAAACTCACTTCTTTAGATGTATCTGGAGTTGACATTACGTTCCCCTCTAACATAAGCAGCAACATCCAGTCATCTTCAGTGAAATTTAATTTGTTGGCCCTTAGCTCCTGCAACTTGACCGAGTTCCCGGATTTCCTACGCGGCCAAGATGAACTAAAAGTGTTGTATCTCTCAATGAACAGCATTTCAGGCAAAATACCACAATGGTTTGCGAATGTATCCAAAGATAGTCTCTTGGCTCTTGACCTTTCGCATAACTCCTTAATGGGTTTTGAGCAGCCACTTTCGGACCTGCCTTGGAATTTTCTGGAAGTGCTTGATTTAACTGGTAATAAGTTTCAGGGGCTGCTGCCTAACCCGTCAAGCTCTATGCTGGTGTATAAAGTGTCAGACAATCAGTTCACTGGCGTTATACCGAACAAATTCTGCAATGTCAACGCATTGGAAGTCTTAGACTTGTCTGGCAACAAATTGAGCGGCACAATTCCGCAGTGCTTGGGTGATCAGCTTCCTCAATCTTTGCTAGTTTTGAATCTACGAGGCAACAGTTTCAGAGGCAGCATTCCTGAGATGTCCAGTGTATCTTGTAATCTTAAGATGATCAATTTGGGTGAAAACCAATTGGAGGGTAATCTTCCACGGTCTTTAGTGAATTGTGCAATGCTTGAAGTGTTGGACATTGGGAGAAATAGCATCAATGACACTTTCCCCTCTTGGTTAGGAAGTCTCTCAAGCCTGCAAGTCCTTGTCCTGCGGCACAACAGACTCCATGGACATGTTCCAAGTCCTCACCATGGTTTTGTTTTCCCCTCCTTGCGCATAATTGACTTGTCGCATAACTTTTACATGGGTGATTTTCCATCAGGGTATCTTCAACACTGGAGTCTGATGAAGATTTCTAATGATGATCGCGGCCAAGATCAGGCGGCTTCCTCTGGGAGCACATTCACAGTGAGTTATTGGATTTCTGGTTTATCTCATGCCACAGACATAACATATGTCTACTCCATCACCATAGCCAACAAAGGCAGTGAAATGCTATATCCCAAGATACTGAATGTGTTCCGAGTCATTGATTTCTCAAGCAACAAGTTTACAGGAAGAATCCTAGAATCCATGGGGAGCTTAAGAGGGCTTGATGCCCTCAACTTGTCGAACAACAATCTCGAAGGAGGCATCCCAGCTTCTCTTGCTGACATTAAGGGGCTTGAATCATTAGACCTTTCTCAAAATATGATCTCAGGAGGAATACCCCAAGAACTGTCACAACTTACATATTTGGAGGTCTTCGATGTGTCACATAATAAGCTCATGGGTCCGGTACCTGAAGGAGGGCAATTCAACACCTTCGATAACAGCTCGTTTGAAGGCAATGTAGGATTGTGTGGTAATCCATTGTCTAAGAAGTGTGGATATACGGAGGAACCTGAAGCTGGGACGGATCACACAGGAGATGAATCTGAGAAATTGGTTGGTTGGATTATCAAGTTGTTGGGTTGTCTAAGTGGTTTTGTTGTAGGATTTATTCTTGGAAAACTGTACATAACTGACAAATACCATGAGTGGTTTGTGGAATGTTTTGGAAGGAGGAGTTCAAAGAAAAGAAGGAGAAGATCATCAGCACGCAGGCGCTGATTTTGTATGACTTCAATCACAGAGTTTAGACTCTTATCTGCCTTAGTCACGGTCACTTGTGTCCAGTTGTGTATGATTTCGTACTTTTAGATATGCTTTTATCAATTTCTTATAATAACTTGTTGATGCTAAATTAAGTTTGTTTAAATTGCATGTGGTAGATCCATATAGATTAGAGATGGTGTAGGGTATAATTATCCCATGGTGACATTCAACATTTGGTGGATGACAACATGACAGGTTTTTTTTGGCTAAATGTGAATTGAAGCTATATCCAGGTAAATAAGTTTTTCTTCATTTTTTTAGTAACTAAAATTATTTCTATCAATAATAATAATAATAATAATAATAATAAAATAATAATAATAATAATAATAAAGTAATAATAATAATAATAATTATTATTATTATTATTATAATACTAATAATAATACTAATAATAATAGTAGTAGTAGTAGTATACCATCTGCAAGAGAGAGATCATCAAGGAAAAAAGTATATCATTTCAGACTTGTCAAAGTCTGATTTAACATTTAATCATAATTATTGCCAACAGTCTTTCGGCTTATGATCGATTTTGCTGTAATCCTTGTCCATTACAGTGATACTCTGTTCCACAAATTTGTTTAAATTGCATGATTCAGTTCTCTGTAAGCCTGTCTCGTTAATTTTACAACAGACTCTCAGCTTTACAGAGTTATCATCAGCAGAATTATCTCAGCAATGGCCTTCTGGCTTTTGTGGCTAACTCTGCTTCATTGCCCATCTCACAGAAGCCAATAATATATTATCACATTATTACACGGGCTAGGATATATGTACTGTTTTTACTGTTGACCCTACCTGACTTGGACACTCAATTATGTTGAAAAATACACTATTCAATCCTTTTCCAAGACCCATGTTCTCATTGGCAAATTCTGCGTAATTTTCTTGCCCTTGTTATACGCTGAAGCATCAATCAGGTGGGTGGGTCCAGGTGGGGTTTACCGTTTACCTTGACCATAAATTAGCTAGCTGGTTGCTTTCTATATATAACCAACACCTGATCTTTACAGCTCTACAAGAAGCAAAAATCCACAATAGTATCATTGGCCAATATGGGACATGTTTGGAACCAATCCCTCCTCTTTTCTGTTCTGACACTTACATTTCTGATCCTTGCCCATTCTTCCCTTCAGCCGCAACAGCTATGCGATGACCGAGACAGATCGGCATTGCTGCTATTTAAACAAATGTTTACAATCAACTGTACTATGGCAGGCGGCAGTGACTCGGCCTCTGCGTATCCAATGGTGAATACATGGGGGAATGTCACTGACGACTGCTGTTACTGGGATGGTGTCGGCTGCAACCAAAACACAGGGTCTGTAATACAGCTCGACCTCAGTGGCAGTTGTCTTTATGGCACCTTCCCCATTAACAGTTCCCTGTTTGATCTTCCCCATCTTCAAAACCTTAATCTTGCCTCGAATCACTTCAACTATTCCCAAATTCCTCCTGCATTTGGCAAACTTTATAGCCTCACTTATCTGAACCTCTCCAGCTCATTTTTCAGCGGCCCAATCCCATCTGAATTCTCCAAACTCTCAAGCCTCACCACTCTTGATCTTTCTTACAATTACAGACTTCACAAATTAGATGACAATCATAGGTTGTTTGGCAGCGTCCACGCATTTTTGATGCTGCGAAACCTCACCTTTTTAGATCTCTCTGGGGTTAACCTTATCTCCTCTCCTTCTATTGTAAGTAGCACCAATTTTTCGTCTTCAGTCGTAAGGTTTACGATCTTAGGCCTCAATTCTTGTAACTTGACTAAGTTCCCAGATTTCTTACGTGGCCAAGATGAGCTAAAAATCCTGACTCTCTCTTTGAACAAAATTCAAGGCAACATACCTGAATGGTTCGTCGACATATCCAAAGACAGCCTCTTGGTCCTAGACCTTTCAAACAACTCCCTAACAGGTTTCGAGCGGCCACTGTTGGAACTCCGTTGGAAGCTTCTTGAAGATTTTGACATGAGTAATAACATGTTAAAAGGGTTGCTTCCTACTCCATCGAACTCTATGGTGGTCTACAAGGCTTCAAACAACATATTCACTGGTGCCATTCCTGAGAAAGTTTGCAATGCTGGGTCTTTGAGAGTGCTAGATTTATCTGGCAACCGAATGAGCGGTCAGATACCCCATTGTTTGGGGGACCAACTCGGTCAGTCTTTGCAGGTTTTGAACCTAAGAGGCAACAATTTCAATGGCAGCATTCCGAGGACTTCAAATAAATCCTGCTCACTGAAGATGATCAACTTGGGGGAAAATCAGCTGCAAGGAAATCTGTCACGGTCGCTGGCAAATTGCAAAATGCTGGAAGTGTTGGACATTGGGAGAAATAGCATCAATGACACTTTCCCATCATGGTTAGGAAGTCTCCCGGAGATGCAAGTACTGGTCTTGAGATACAACAACTTCCATGGAGTCATGGCGCCTCCTACAAAAGGTTTTGGTTTCCCCAAGTTGAGAATAATCGACTTGTCATGTAATTCCTTGTCAGGGGATTTTCCATCAGGGTATCTTGAGCAATGGAAGTTGATGCAGGCGTCGTCCAAAGATAACAAGCACCCATCTGGGAAGACGGTCACTGTACATATACCTATTCCTGGTGTACCTTATGTAAGGGACGAGGAATACAATTATGTCATCACCATAACCAACAAAGGCAACGAAATGTTGTACCCAAAGATATTAAATGTGTTCACCGTCGTTGATTTCTCAAGCAACAACTTCACCGGAAGGATTCCAGATTCGATAGGGAGTCTCACAGGGCTCGAAGCACTCAACTTGTCCAACAACAATCTTGATGGACACATCCCGCCTTCTGTTGCTTACTTGACAAACCTCGAGTCACTGGACCTATCTAGGAACATACTTTCAGGAGTAATTCCAGAAGGTCTTTCACAGGTCACATCTTTGGAGGTATTTAATGTATCGCACAATAAGCTTGTGGGTCCTATACCCGATGGCCAACAGTTCAACACCTTCAATGATAACAGCTCATTCGACTGGAATCCAGGCTTGTGTGGGAGTCCATTGTCCAAGAAGTGTGGAAATGCAGGTGAACCAGAAGGACTACAGCCATCATCAATGGTAAATGATGAAGATGAAGATGAAGAGGAGGATGATTCTGAGTTTGTTGATTGGATGATCAGATTGCTGGGATGTGCAAGTGGGTGTGTGGTGGGCTTTATCCTTGGAAAGATCTACATAACTGATAAATACCATGATTGGTTTGTGGATACTTTCGGAAAGACGAAATCAAAACCAAGGGGGAGAAGAGCGCCAAGACGCAGGCATTGATATCAGGGGTGAGCGGTTCCAGATCCGGAATCCGGAAGATGGCCGAAATGATCAAGACGGATAGATAAATGTTTTTGTGACTTTAGTCTATTCTTCGATGAGATTGTCTCATTTGAGCCATATTTTGAGCTAGATAAATGTTTTAATTTATGTACCTTGGTAGGGAGTATGAGAATTTAGAGTACGTAGTTGTCACTTAGCTACCACCACTTTAGTATTATTTTGTTATCTGAAAAATCAAAATCATACAAATAGCTTACAAAGGTTTTTTTTATGGGATACAAATGTTAATATACAAGTAAAATAATAATTCTTGGCTTTTAAATAAAAAAAACATCTATTAATTAGTTTTACCTCCACCAAATTTACTGTTATGGTATCAATCCCACTATCCCAATATAAGAAAATACATTAATGTCAAATTTGAGAGATATTAAATTGTAAAACTCCCATAAAAGAAACTTACATTATTCTTCTATGTTTTCTTTAATAATTATAAAAATAAAATAAAATTTTATTAACATTACAATAAAAAAATATTAATATCTATAGGGAACTGATCATATAAACATGCTCTTATTGTGAGCATGTAAGCAGTACAACTCTCATTCTTGAGAGCTGCATTCAAGGGATAATGCTATTTCAGACATTGTTTTTTTTTATTTTCTCAACTGTCACATGAGAATTGTAGCAATTGCTGATTTCTTTTTTAATACGGAAAGAATCACCAGCAGCGTAATTGTTGGGGGTTGTCCCAAAATAACGACCAAACTAATGAATTCTTGCTAATTTGATGAATCTGTTGGCAAAGGAGAATTTAAAATCATGTGCAGCTCTCTGTCAGTTGATCCCCCGTTGCAAAAATTCGGGTGTTGCTAGCCCAGTCCATTGTTACGATGATCGAGCAGAGGAGTTTCAGACGAGCTTTTATTGAATCATGGGATGATGTTGATATGAGGTAATCTAAGCTTTTAACAAAATCGTGATTTCATTGGAAAACAAATTATGGTGTGCAATTTCATTGAAACCAGTCGTATAAGGGATTTCATTGAGGGATTTCATTGGAAAACAAATTATGGTGTGCAATGTCATTCAGAGGCATACAGTAATGACATTGGACTGAGGGTTAGTTCTTTGTATAGAATGCATTAAAAAAAATATGTGTGTGTCTTTGTCAGCTAAACGTCCGCATGCGGTGACTATGATGTCCGTCGTACAGTTGGTTGATGTTCGGCGATGAATACTATTTAGAATATATGAATTGTGACTGTAGGTCGGATGTCAGAATGTGCATTATACAACGTCCATCTATTTGAAACTTGATGCCCATGTGCGGAATGATGCATGTTTTATATGAATATGGTTGCTATAGTCATTGTTCTCGTTTCCGCCACTGATTCCATTTTTGACATTTGGTGGGTGTTTCATGGCGTGGTGGACAGCGTTGTACTAGGGCGAATAGAAAGGGGCAACAACCAGATGTTGGAGTCACCAGCAATTGCGTCGACCTACCAACTGAATGAGGGGGAATACGTCCATTATGTGACGATGAGTCGTTGGTCCCGAAAGTAGGAATGGCATTTGATAATATTCTAGAAGCGAAGAAATTCTACGAAAGATATGTAGAAATTCTACGAAAGTAGGAATGACATTTGGTAATCTTAGACCCATGAATCTTAATTTTGACCCATAAAATCAACAAATAAAGCTTCGAAAATCTACCAAATTTTTTAGATCTGTAAGTGGGACTATTTACTTACATTTCTTAAAACTTTATGCATAAATCTTAACTCTGACGCATAAAATCAACATGCAGCCAAACTCCAGTGATACTCTAGATGGCCAAACAAGAACAATGACAAACATATTCAAAGGCTAAATCGAATGCATTAGAACTAGATTCACACTTGTTCAATCCAACAAAACTTATTCATAAAGCAACTATTAGGGTTCATGACCCAAACTTAGAGGAAACTGCTCACAATTCACGATTAAACTACTAAGGAAATAACATTCTATTCGAAAAAGCATATAAAATCTATGAGGTTGAGAATTAAACCGAGAAATTATGGAGAACTTCATGGAAACTTATGAACAATGGATTCGTGCCTTGAAATTGATCTTGAACAAACCATAAACTTCGATCTTCACTCTCAAAACTCAACTAATGATGATGGGCAGAATGGTTATGAATGATGGATGATGATTGAAGTAAATGATTTTTGGAAGTATGGAGAGGGATGGTGGAAGAATGCCCCAAAAACAGCCAAAACTCGAGATTGAAAAACACTAATAGTCGATGAACTGGCTGAACTACAAAGGTCAAGCTCACCACGGACCGTGTCAAAGTCACCACGATCCATGGCCACATCAATACGACCCATGGTGAAACACCACAACCCGTGTTGCCTCTAATATCTCAAATCTCACTCTCTAAGCAAGTCCACGGTTCATCTAAAGCATTTTGGCACTTGTGGCATATCAATTAAGGGCTAACTCAATACTTGGGCCTATACTTTAAGCTTGGGAGGATCCAATCTTTCCTTTTCTATGCTTCACTTGGACATCTTAACTTGGTTTTAGCTCGATTTTCCTTTATTTCTTCACAAATTTCCTACAAATCTACCAAACCCCAAACCATGCATAAAGTGGGACATTCAGGTATAAAATTGCACATTCACATCAAATATCACCCAAATTCACATCAAAATATGCAAATTTACATATACACAAAATACACTTATCACCTACAATGACTAGGAGCCTCAATACAGGATGCATCGTCCGACTTTTCATATGTAGCTTACTCATCAAAGCCAATCCGTCCTCAAGGGACACAAGGAAGAAAATCACCATGACGGTGTAGAGGAGGACCACCAAATTGATGAATTGGAGGTGGTAGAGGAGTCTCTTCAACGCTCCTCAGGACTTGTCGTCGAAGAATTTCAACCGAACCTACTAAGTCTATTACTTCACGTTGTAGCGTGTTTTGGTTGTTCACCATTAGTTTTTGGCTATCCATAAGCTGCTAAAACATAAGCTCGAGGTTTACTTGGGATTGGGGAGTAGGGTCATGAGGGGGAGCTTCTCGTTCGCCCATTTGACTAGACGACGAGAGCATTTTTGTGGAGTTTAAGGGATTTGATAGGTTAAGGTAAAGATGCTTGGATGAGGCTTAGTGTTTTTTGTGGTTAAGGGATTTTGTGAAGTTTAGAGATACTATTTTAAGGGAAGATGGGGTGTCATAGGCGATTGGAATGATAAGTAATTGATGACAAGTTGACAACCATAAGAGCAATAACTTCACCAATTCACACACACCAACATCCATTCCAACACATCAATACTCTATCAAAAACCTCCAACAACAAAACCAAACAAATGTACCCTAAATACAACCCAACATCCCCACAAATATCACCAAGAAATCACCCAAACAGTAGCTTAAAATTTCCAGCAAAAACAGACTATGGAAGGGGCCAAAATTCATCAAGAAAACACTCAATCTAGCAACCTAAGCCTGTAAGGTTGCAGTATAGCCGAGGTTTAAAATCGTTTTCCACAGAGAGCAAGGACCTTTTAGATCAATTTTTTCACTACGAAGCCTAATTTAAGGTAAAAAAAAAAACAATTTGATGGGGTGATGATTTGATAGGAAACTAGCTAAAGCAAGCAAGCAAAACAGGCTAACAAAGAACTTAACAGAGAAGGGAGGTAGGCTGGGGGGTCAGTTTCACCACATAATCGTTACTCAATCATGGGGTAATATTAGGTCTAGATAGAGATTGGGTTATTGCAAAGATAAAGTCACTCCGAGGCCTCTCTTGAGATTATCCTAAATTAACCCTTAAGGTTTGTCCACTAAATGAATGAGGACTTGCCCTAAGAGTATGAAATGTGAATCACCCTACTCATACTCGTCTCCTAAATTAATGAAGAGTACTTGTTCCCATATCCCATTTAAATGCCTTAAAAACTACGTTTAAATAGGTTTATCGGACTCTCGCCTCTAACTAAACCTCATAGCCTAGAGAAAATTTGAATGGAATATCTCATAAAACAAGGCCTAATACCCTAATGGAATCACACCTTAGAAAAGAGGGTCCATTAGGGTTAAACCCTTCCCCTAAGCCAAAAAGAGATTAGCCACTAATCATGATTGAGCTAACAACATCTACCAACATAAATTTGCCCTAAAGATGATATTAATCACAAGATACTATTTAAAACTAATATGTCAACTCAACATTCCCACAAGCAATAAAGAGCATTAATAAATTAAAAACAATTAAGCAATAAAAAAGACAAGAGAACATTACCCAATGAAGAAATATGATGGTAATACTAATAATAAGAGAATCCAAGTTGCTAGAATAGTAAATCTCAATAGTAATCTTCTACTTGCATTAATCTTCTTCAAAATAAATACAATAATGTTTTGAGAAAAAAGGGAAGGGAATCTATCTTAGGAATGGTGCTAAAATCTAAGAACTACTAAAAAGAGAAGACTATGATGAAAATTGTTATGTTCAATTAGGGAGAGAATATATATATATATATATATATATATATATATATATATATATATATATATATATATATATCAATGAAAAAGAACATTAAACACAGCCGTTTTGGCTTTTTTTTTCTCGGAAGCAGGGTCGTCACGACGCTACCATGGGTCGCAACACTTGTGACGAGGCGATTCTCCTTTGCAATTTTCCTTTCTTCGCTTGTGTAGCGAGTGCTACTAGAGCTCCTCTCGCCCACTACCTTTCTAGGCTGGGTAGTCCATTTGACTCTCTCAAATATGTCACGGGCGCTACCCTTAGGGGTAACGGTCGTGACTTCTGTCAGATCACAAAGCCTTCAAAGGCTGTCACCTAGGTCATGGATGCTGCCAGTGGGGGTAGCGACCTTGACCAGCTTCGACCACTTCGCTGTTTTGGCTCTCTCTTCACGGGAGCTACTATGTGTGGTAATGCTTGTGACCCTGTTGGGTGACTTAGGTCTTTTGAGCCTTGGTCATGGGTCCCTTTTGCCTCGCTCTCGTAGCTACGAGGTGTCTTCTCGGCTCCGGGGTGGCTTTATTGGCGTCCCGAGATGCAGTCTTCACGACTTTGAACTTTGATTTCTCCTTGATTCTATCCCAAATAAACCTACAAAAAATAACAAAAAACGCACTAAGACACATTTATTAAAGCGAGAAACAAGCTCGATCACTGAGTATAAAGTGAGATTTAGGCTCAAAACCGAGCGATCACTGAGTATAAAGTGAGATTTAGGCTCAAAATCGAGCCTAAATAAAGATCTAATCTAATTTGATGCCTTCTGGGCATGAAAGGGTCAACTTTTGGAATACAAACAAACCTAAAAGATTGTTACTTGCATACACAATCACAAGTCCCCAAATTTGACAACCGAGCACTCAAGGAAAACAACCCAAAATAGATCATTCATCATAGAAATAATACTACAATGAACCAAGTCAATAAAACTTTACAAGCATCTCTCAAAGTTTCTTGGCCAACTCCACATGTTGATAGACATCTAAGAGGGTGTCACTCATCCCATTGAGAATGCATCCTCGACATATATAGTCGTCATTCTCCATCTTGAGCTTTGTCAAGTAGCCTCTACATCTTTCGTTGGTGTCTTCTCCCCACCTTGTTCCTTGCTCCTATTATCATCCTTGGAAGACGTTTCGGTTGAATCCATGGAAGGCTTCTCGATTCACTACAACAGAACAGGTCTAAGGCGACCGTTACTATCGGTCGCAATAGGCCTCTATCGGTCGCCGGAGAGAGCGAGCGACCGATATCAGCGACCAATACATATCGGTCACCACGTATCCCTCGTTTTCCTAACCGGGCGACCGATACGTATCGGTCGCTAAACTTGCGACCGATAGAGGCACGGGCGACCGAAACAGTATCGATCGCAACCGAGCCTAAATAAAGATCTAATCTAATTTGATGCCTTCTGGGCATGAAAGGGTAAACTTTTGGAATACAAACAAGCCTAAAAGATTGTTACTTGCATACACAGTCACAAGTCCCCAAATTTGACCACCGAACACTCAAGGAAAACAACCCAAAATAGTTCATTCACCATAGAAACAATACTACAATGAACCAAGTCAATAAAACTTTACAAGCATCTCTCAAAGTTTCTTGGCCAACTCCACACGTTGATAGACATCTAAGAGGGTGTCACTCATCCCATTGAGAATGCATCCTCGACATATATAGTCGTCATTATCCATCTTGAGCTTTGTCAAGTAGCCTTTACATCTTTCGTTGGTGTCTTCTCCCCACCTTGTTCCTTGCTCTTGTTATCATCCTTGGAAGAATTTTCGGTTGAATCCATGGAAGGCTTCTCAATTATTGACGATGCTTGAACCTTCTCGGTTGAAGGTCCTTGAATCGTCCTGGGAGAAATTTCAATGTTAAGCACATAAGCCACATTGAGAGTAGTGAGCAAGAAATGCATCTTGCTTTCCCAACGCCGAAAGTCCACTCCTTCGAATCATTCTAGCTTTTGAAAATTGCTGGTCATATCACGAAGTGAGGTCATTCTAAATAGTTCTTAAGATTGTTGGAGGAAAAGAGTTTGGTATAGAAGCCAATAGTTATTTCACTTTGGATATCGCTAAGAGTCGTGGATGGATTTACTTTCCTTAAGAGCTATTTACTATATCGTAAATGTTCAAAGGGATAAAACTTAGCACTTAACACACTCAAAAAGCTTGTTTCTCACTTGATACACTCAAGTATAGCTGCAGTCTAGACAAAAATGATAGGTTGTGATTTGAAGATAGTATGCTCAAATGGCTAGCAAATGACTTCTATTTATAGGAGACATCTTACAACCCTTAGCCCTTGGTCAAATGACTTGTTTAAGGTCCTTAATGAGAATCATGACATTGACTAAATCAATTGACCACATGGGATAATACAAATATAGCTATTGGGGTCAATATTCTAAGATTAATTGAAGATTATATAATAATAATTCAGACTATATAGCCGTTCACGGATCGTGGCAAGGTCATCACGGTCCGTGGTGCCTACACCACGACCCGTAGTGAACCCAATGCTCTTTTCCTTGCTCTCTGGTTGCTGGCACAACCCGTTCCCACCTCAACTTGGTTTGTGGTGATCATATTGCTTATGTTTAACTTACATATGATTCTTATACTTGTACTACATGATTTCTCATGTTATGTAATCCATTTATACTCTTGAAATAACTCAACAACTTGAGAGCATTTGAGGGGTCAAGGTTCTTAAACACTTCAAAGTGTGCAACCTGGGTTCAATGCACAAGATATTAGACTTTGGGAAGCCATATCTTGAGCCATACAGTGTCTTTTAGGATGATCATCGAGCCTAAATTGATTCAAATTTTTTAAAGTTTACCATGTAGAAGTTATAGGCTCAGTATCCTCTGCATCTCCTTTTATTAGCAGACGAAAGTGAATAATGCATTAACCAGTTCTAAGAAATTAAATTTTGTTTGCTCAAAAGAATAACCATATGAGATGGCAAGGCCGCATGAATACTGAGATAATTAAGGGCTTGACTATAAAAGATGCCAAGAAGAAAATAATGCTTGGATTGCTTGATATTTCATCCAAATGAGTAGGGGCGGAGCCATAATATTTTGTTAAGGTGAGCCATTATTATGACAATTTTTATATTTAATAACATTATTTCATGAGTAAAAAATAAAATAAAAAGGGAAATATTAAGTTATAATAAGGTGTCAAAGAAAACTAATTATTCTTATTGATAAATATCATAAGATTACTTCATGAAATTGACATTGTTTTTTTTTTTCTTTTCTTTTTTTATGAAAAGCAATTGATCAACGCTATTGTTAAGAGAACATTTATTCATTTAGTGATAGATAAGGGAATTTTTACATGTAAATTACATTATTTTAAAATAATACGTGGGGAAATAGAAAATAGAAACAAAACATACATATACATTAGCAAAAGCATGTATGAATAGGGAAACTGGAAAGAATTTGAAAAAAAAAATTTGGAAACAATAAAATGTACACATACGCAACCAAAGGAGGCATCACTCACAGTAAAATGCAACAAAATATGCATATGACGGGATCAAACACGCAGCAAAGAAAGTGAAGGCAATGGACTGAAGATTGAAAACAATCCATGCCATTGGGCTAGCAGCGATTTTATCTCAAGACTTGCGACATCTAATAAAAGACCTAAATCATTTTGTTACCCTATTCCAACTTGTTGCCCCCACAATAAGAAAAATTATTTTGGGCAACAAAAAAACTTGTTGCCCTATTCCAACTTTTGTTGCCCTTTAACATGGTGCTACAAAAACAAATTCTCACAATTTGGCAACAAAACTTTTTTGTTGTCTTAGTAACTTTTGGCTATCATTTTTCTTTAAATTGTTGCACAATCTATATCAATTGCAACAAAAAAAAGTTTTGTTGCTACATATAATGTATATAACCATAAAATTATTTGGCTGCCCTATCTTAAATCAATGCAATAATAATTTTTTGTTGCACAAACTATTCTAAATTTGTTGCCCAAACATATATTTACTTATTGTTGCTCTTTGGATCTGTCCTTACAAATGAGATGTGTAACAGAAGATTTGAACTTTCTATCTTTAATTTGTGAATTTTTGTACCTTTTATCATTTTTTTTATTTTTTGGCATGTATGGGCTCACATTGTCTCAATTGGGCTCCACATCAACTCAATAATATGGTTAGTCCATTATTGATTTCTGGATGTGAAATGGTTTTATTGCAATTGGTAAGACACAATTTTCTCGCCCTTTTGATACGTTGGACTAGTAGAAGATTGATTGTTACATGCACCTTAATTTTCGTGTAAATAGAATAGCAATATGAATTCATTTACTTATGTAGGGTTGCGAGACCCAAAGTCATTGGCATCGACGTCACCAAATTGTTAGTGTTTTTTTTATGTTTACACAAATAAAGTTAATATCTTCTTTTATAAAAGTTTTGTTTTATCCTTAGGGTTTTTAGCATTTTTCTAGAGTTTTGTTCAACTAATGTGGCCTAATACATATGTTGGATGAAGATTGACTTTCAAGTCACTATAGCATGGATTGTGAGATTCTCCATCAATGTTAAAGATGCAAAGTTATTGAAGAAATATGTTAGATCATCAAAGAAGCCGGAGCCAGACGTCAATAAGATTAGTATTAATTATTTGAAAGTTAAATTTCATATCTATATTTTAAATTTACAATTGTTCTATTACAATGTTCATTGTAGCTGTCGTATGTCATTTTATTAGTTAAATCGTTACATTTTATTTCAGAAAATCATCCGCGTCTTCATTACGGAGTATTTTTGTAGGTATCAACATCGTTTTGTTATTATCAACATGTGAACTAAAGGCTTTGATGAACTTTCACCATATATAGTTGCTATCTTTGCAATCTGACTTGATGTCCTGATCACTAAAAGTCTACTAATCACTATTGTATTGCAGTCACTAAGGCCATGCCTACTTTATATTTCCTTGCCCTTGAAATACGTTTGATTAGTAAGAGGTGGTACTCCCATATGCATTATGGTTCTCCATTCGTTGGATCTAGAATCTGGAAAGTTGGACCACAAGATTGATTTGTACTCTCTCCATTTTTTTAATTATCCCATCGTCACCTTTCATCATTAATTTTTTAATATTATATAATAATTTATCATACAAATTTGATATCGTTAGATTCGTATAAAAAAAGTACTTTTAGAGAAGCATAAAATTAAATTTTTTTGATAAAATATTACATGAAAAATTATTGAAGAAAGATGAACTTTGAAATGTGTGAAAAAGGTCTTACTTCAACGCTTGTATACCCACTCATATTTAAATGAGAGTGAAAATATATAGCGAGTAATTTTCTACTTTTTCATCATTCCACGCAAACTAAAAGTGGTAAAATATTAAGCACACTTATAAGTATGGCAACATGTTATAAGAGTCTTATCACACTTATTAAATGGGGTGATTGTTGATTCTAAATGAAGTCTTTCTTTCCATGCATAATAATCATGGTAAACTGCTATCCATTTTTTAATTATAATTTTTCAACTATCATGTTCTAAAAAAATATTTTAAAAATTTATCATTATATACTTTTAATATATGCGTCGATTAGTTAATGATAATATAGAAGATAAAAAAATAGCCAAGTGACATTTGTGTATATATAGTATTATATTAGTTTCAGAATCAAATATCTAAAAAAATATTTTAAAAATTATAATTATAAATTTTTAATATATCCGTCTATTATAGTTAAAGACAAAATAAAAGATAAAAAAAATTATCAAGTGGTATTTGTGTATATATAATATTAAATTAATTAATAAAATCAAATAATTTTTGATATTCAAGTGGTTGGTAAGCATTCGGTTAGTCACCTTTCTTAGCTGTTGAAGTCGAGGGTTCAAATTTACATTCAAAAACAAAAATTGTAATAGATGGAATGCTGGCGTGTAAGTGATGCCAGCGGCCATGCTTATAAGCGAGGGAATACATACAGTCCCTTCCCACGCTTAGTAAGCTAAGGAAATGTTTGGATCAAAGAGTACTCGATCAAACTACCACAAAGCGGAAAAGAAATAAGAAATTTGACACCGGAGGTTTAACGTGGAAAAAACCCAAAAAGACTCATGTGTGAAGGGGGAGATTGTTGGGATTCACCCATGAGTAAAAGTTGTCCCACATCGAAAAAGTAAAGAAAAAGGACATGGTATATATAAGTCAAGTGGACTACTCTTCTTAACACTAATCGGTTTTAAGATGGAACTTCACTTAACTTGTGTACCATGGGCCTCGATTGAAGTGGGCTCCCGCCTTGGATCTCCCCAACAGAAAAGTTGCTTCTTTCCACGCTTAATTAACGAGCATGCCTAATAATTCTCCACACATATACTTTGCATGCTTACTTAAGCATGATAAGGAATGTCAGTCGTCACACATATATAAGCATGGAGATTAAAACTTGAAAAATTGATATAAGAAAATTACAGACATATGACTAGGACCAAAAACTTTATTTAAGTTGGCATGAGATGATGGATTCAATTACAGGAAGCACTGACCTATCTTTACTTAAGTGGACATTTAAAAGGGAGGGGGAGTAGCAGTTAGAGTGTATAGTATAATTCATTCAAATATAGTGATGTCTTATCATTTGGTGATTTTTGAACTTTTGAAATTTGGTGGTTCTCCATGAATTAAATGAAAATTAAGTATATATGAAAGAAGACAGATTACGCGGCAAGAAAACAACAAATATAAAACTGTATAAAGTTTTCAGGTGCTTCAAATACAGTGACTGGCCTGGCAGGAGCTTCACTTACGTTGTCTAGCACCAGTACAAGGTCGCCTGTAGATTTTATAAATATTGGGATTCATGATAGATACCAAGTATCATTAGATTGGATCACTTCTTTTCAGATAAGATTTATCGGGTTTTTTGCATTTTGGACCCTCGAATTTTAGAGGTATTTACATTCTCAACCCTTGGTTTTCAACTTTAACATTTTGGACCTTAAAGTTTGTAGGCTGAAAAAAAAGGACCCTAAAGTTTGTGAGGTGAAAAAAAGCTCGTTTCCCGTTTTTCTTTTTCTTTCCATGTTTGAAGTTTCTCCGATTATCAAACTTGGTAAGGTTAAAGCGATATTAAAGTTATAATAAACCTTTTTATTCATGTTGGAGTTACTTAAAACCATGTACTCGGGGTCTAAGTAGCCTCGACACGAATAAGAGAGGTGTATTATAAACGATATTAGTTTTAACCATAGTCCTAAAGTTTGACGTCAATCGGGAGATAAATTCAAACATGGGAGAAAAATAAAAAATGAGACAGGGGCCTTTTTCTTCAGTCCACAAACTTTAAGGTCCTTTTTTATTCAGCCTACAAACTTTAGGGTCCAAAATATTAATGTTGAAAATCAAGGGTTCAGAATGTAAATACCCCTAAAATTCGGGGTAAAAAAGGCAAAAAACCCAAGATTTATCCCCTGTAAAACTGTATTATTAGGATACATCAAAGTTTTCCGAATTAATAGTATATAATAAACGTAAACTGATGTTCTAATACTATGTTTAAGGATTTAGCAAAGCTTTTCGGATTTATCTATCTGTATATGATACTCCCTCCGTTCCATATTAATTGTCCAAAATGTCATCTTTGACTAAGAATTTATTATAGTATATTTTATCAAAAAATTACAAAATTATATTCTTATGATAGTACTTTTCGTTATGAATCTAATGATGGTAGTTTCGTATATTAGAACATCGTATAATTTGAGAAATTGATGGCACGTCAGGACAATTAATATGGAACGGAGGGAGTAATTAATAAGGTTTGGTTGGATTAAAGAAAATAAAAAAAATGTCATAATTAATTATGCTCCGAGTTCATGTCACAAGTGCAACTGGCGGATCTCAAGGTAAATGAGGGCGTGTCACGGTCACGCCCATCGATAAAAAAAATTTCGAATAATTTAGGATAAAAATTATTAATTTTATATGTATCTGATAAATATAATAATGCAGTGACCATCCGTAATCAGTAGACCTAGATCCGCTACTAGTACCTAAGTGCTTGATTGCCTATGCAGTTTAATATGAAATATTGAATCTTATGTAATTAGCACTCTGGAATCTATTTATTTATAAATTTATAATACTGATCTTCAACTTATAAAGAATTTCATTCATGGTTTTCTATCCATGGTGACATTAATGAAGAAAAATATGTTTATGTTGTTATGAACTTTTCACTAACTACCAAGGATTCAAAATGTCCATCACTTGATTTGAAATATTATTAGTTAATTATAAGAAGCATGAATGTATTCTAACCGGTATATTTTAGGCAGTTTTTAATAACTTAAAAAATTTATGGATATAAATATAGTTTTATACAATTTACATGTGTCATTATAGTTGTAGAGGTCAATCGTATTATTTTTTTTTTAATTTAATTTGCAAATATATAAATTTTACATTAAAACAACATACTTAAAAGTTATCTTGTCCTAAAACTCATATCATTTTCATTTTGAAAAAGACTTTGTTGTTAATTATATCTTTTGTATAAAACATCTCACTTAATACATTTGATAAGATGAATATTATTAATAATTTACAATAAATTTTTGGAATTGTGGCATGGCCGCATGGGGTTAATAACCAATTCATTTAATAGAGATTTTGGCCATGTTTAACAATCAACTAATAGCTATTAGCTATTTGAATTAGTTATTAGTTGTTTGTTGTTTGTATTGATTGTTTGGCTTACCTGTTACGATTAGCTGTTCGGTAAAACTAGTTGTTTTGTGAAAAATATAAATTGATGATTTTCCATTTACACCCTTAGCAATACAATTCTTTTCATTATAGTTTTACAAATATTTCAAAATAGATTACAAATTTATAATGACAAAATAATTTTCTTTAATAATAATTTTTGATATAATTCAACACCAACTCTATTTTTATTCTAATGATTACTAAAATATATTACATAAATAGAAAAACCATTCTTTTATGTGACTATTGCTAACAAAATGGAAATTTGTTAAATGTAAAAATATATTTAATTAATCATTAATTTTTTTCTACCAAAACAACATTTATTTATTTTGGTAAAAATAAAGTGGAGGTAACAGACAATTTTAGTATCATTATAGTTAATAAATTATTATATACCATCAAAACATAACTTCTATATATCTGAATAAGTAAAAAAAAATAATTTCATTTGATACAATTTTGATGAAAGAATTATTTAAGCCTTAAGAAAATATTATTAACACCATTATTGTATCATATATGACGCAATTTTGGTGAAAATATGAGGACAATTTGTTAACTTTAAGAAA
This sequence comes from Portulaca oleracea, assembly GCA_029582165.1. Classification (NCBI taxonomy): domain Eukaryota; kingdom Viridiplantae; phylum Streptophyta; class Magnoliopsida; order Caryophyllales; family Portulacaceae; genus Portulaca; species Portulaca oleracea. The sequence continues at coordinate 12,749,114 of CM055869.1, read as the reverse complement.
ATGTTAAATTTTGTGTTCTTATGTTTTCTAATCAAAATTACATTTATTTATTTTGGTAAAATAATTAAATAAATGTAAACAGACAACTCTAATGTCATTTATTGATAATAAATCATTAAATATCATCAAAACATGGCATTTACCCAAATGAGTGAAAATATAAATTTCACTTGATATAGTAAAAAATTATTAAAATCCTTAAAAGTATCATTAAAATCATTATTATATATCAATATATTGTAATTTGGTGAAAATATAAGCGCAATATTGTAATTTTAGTCTCAAACAGCTAAAAGCTAATCTAATTAAAAAGCTTATGCAAATAATTTTTAGAAAAAAAGGTTCTTTCGAATCAAACAACTAATCCAAAAATTTTTTTACCAAACACCATATTAATTATTTTGGCCAAGTCAAAATTGTTAATTAATTGTATTCAAACAGTTTTTTCCCCTAAAATATTGTTCCGCCAAACAGGACCCATGTATTAGATGTTCATTAAAAAAAGTATTTTTGGATGACAATATATTGAACTTTTAGGATATTGGACAATAAATACACTAAAAATTGTTCTACCAAACAGGACCTTTGTATCAGACGTTCATTAAAAAAGGATTTTTGTATGATAATATATAGAACTTTTGGGGTATTGGACAATAATGCACTGAACTTTGACCTTTGACAATAATGTGTTGAACTTTGAGGGGTGTTGGACAATATATAATGCACTCGGAACGATTTCGATGGTGGCTGACTTGGTGGCGATCTTATGAGGCGGGCCAAGAAGATAAATTGGCTAAAAATTAACTAAATTTATGACATGTCAACTAATCTACACAAGTAAAGGTGATTTTATACAACTACAACAACAATATCTCAGCGAAAATATGTTTAAGCAAATGTGATTTTATGTTTTTCTACTCTTTTCAAAGTTAATTTCCTTTGGTTATGCGAGGATTAACTGACATGTCATAAATTTAAATATTTTATGATCAATTCATCTCCTCCACCTGCTAAGTAGAATTGTCACCGAATTAGTCACTGCTGAAATAGTTCTGGATGCATTATTCACCACCCCTAGAATACAGTAAATTATTGTCCAATGTTAAAGTTTAGTGTATTATTGTCTAATACTCCAAAAGTCCAGTATATTGACATCCAAAAACCCTTAAAAAAAAAAGCAATGTTAAAACAAATGTTTAGTATTAAATATAACAAAAAATGACTAAAGGGGTCTTATATTTTGGTGTAATAATTTTAAGGACTCTATAGTATGAAAAATAATTGTGGTATGACATTATTTTTGATGTAAATATTTAGGAGGGACATTCCAGTCATTTTCCGGTCAAAAATGACACGAAATAGTGAGTTTTTATGTTTAGATGTGTTTATCATGTTAAGAGACTTGCTTGTATATGATAGAGTTAAATATAGATTTCAATTTAAAATATGCCTAAAGATAAAACCCACCGCTTTACGCCATTTTTGATCAGAAATTGACCAGAATGTCTCTCCTAAATATTTACATAAAAAATAATCACCCAATAATTATTTGTCATAATATAGAACCCTTAAAATTATTACACTAGAATCTGAAACCACTTTAATTGTTTTTTTGTTAAATATAATGAGTTTGTATTTAAAGAAAACAAGTTTTGATTTGCACGCATTGCGTGCATCTGTTGTTAAATTTATTTTGCGTGTATGAGTTTCATAAACAACATCATTAGTATTAGTTCAACCTCGAGCTAAGATGAATAATTGGCTAACTCGTCCGATTAACATTATCTTTCTTGCAATTTTTTTTTTCAAAATTACATTTTAAAACAATGAAGCAATCTTGCTAATGAGGGGAATGTCGCATACATCTAGATCCCTTCAAACCCTGCATTAGCGGGACTATATTGAGGACCGTTGTTGTTGTTATACATAAATAAAAAAAAAGACAAAAATTAATCCTTTGATGAAAATCGAATGCTTTATGTAAAAAAAAAAACGGTTGACACTTGACACTATTGATTTTGCTTAGAAATAAAAATCCTCAATAATAATTCGACTTTGGCTCATGATGGATGTTAGCAAGTCGGTGCAGTTGAAGTTATCTTCTTTTACGTTGTTTCTCAAAATAAATTAAATAAGTTCAAGATAAATTTGTAAAACAACTCTTTCAAATGAATTCAAATAAGATCAAACAACTAAGTTCAGGTTAGTTCAATATAATAAGTTCAAAATAAGTTTAGATAAGTTCAACTTATAATAAACTTAGTCAAAATAAGTATGAACGAACATGTTCAAAATAAAAATACAGTAAGGCTGAAGCAATATTATTCATTATTTGTTTGTTTACGTACTCTTAATATGAACAATTATGCATTATAGATATGATCTTCCTCATGATTTTTATTTTTATTTTTATATGATTTTAATTCCTATGGGGTAAATATTATCGAATACCTTAATGAATCATTACGTTTCTATTATTTATTTGTGTTATTGGATTTATTGATTGTTAAAAAAATGCAATTATGCAACTTAGAATAAAAATATGATAAAGCAAATATTTCTTACGTAATAAAGAATCATGCCTTATAATACAACATAATACATAAGAAATTTTCAAATAACTAAATAAAAGAACAAAAAGATTAATTATCTCGGTGATACTCTAAATCTGATATGTAACGATAACCTTTAAATCCAATAAAAATATATAAATTGTATAATGTACGTACTTTTTAAATAATTTTGACTTCAAATATATTTGTATACTAAATAAATTTCTGACATCTTTGTCTTTCTCTCCGTCTCTCTATGATACATACACATACATGCATGATTTAATTTAAAAACAATCAACATATTAGGTAGATTTTATGATTTTTTTTTTTCATTTTTCATAAATGATAGAAAAACTTATATATGTATGATTTAATTTATTTAACACCTTGTAAACACAAATTTCGAGCCTGAAATAAATAAAGACAAGAAATATGAGAAACAAATTAATTTGTATTAATATTTGAATGTATGCGGGTACAATCTCTGTATTTAATACAATAATGATGATCCTCTGATTCGATCTCCTAGAAGCTTGGATGAGTCGAGGGCGTAGACGCTTGATCTCGATCTCAAATGGAGGTCGAGCTGAATAACTCAGTTGTAGTCCTTGATCTAAAGATCTTGAGCGTTGATCCCCTTAGTGCTTGGTAGCTGGAGTCTGCTCGAAGTTTAACCGTTTGAAGGTTGACAATTGGTTGTAGTTCTCCCGGTTGTTGGATGCGAGGGCTTAGTGCTTGCTCGATCGATGAACCAGACAAGGAAGATGACTGCAGTCTTTGATGTGAAGAACATAAGTTGTTGAACTAGCAAGCGTTGGTCCTTGGCGCTTGATAACTGGATGCCGCTTGTAGTTCAATATTTTGAAGGTTTCGCATGTCTTGCCGATAAACTCTGAAGCAGTTCTTGATCTTGACGCGGTAGAGGCTTGGAGACTCGATCTTAAGCTTCTGTAGACTTCGATCCTTGGCGCTTGATAACTGGAGGCCGTTGGCAGTTTGATCTTCTGGAGCCTCTGGAGTCTGGAGTGCAGAATGTCGAATGCCGCCGAGGTAGACTGCAGTGTGTGTCTTTTTAAAAATGAAGAAGATGACCTCTATTTATAGGATTTGGAGGCCTAGGGTTACCTAGGGTTTGAGTCGGCTTTGGGCCTGGGCCCAAATTAATTAATTATTCATTTATTTAAAATAAAGAAATTATGATTTTCTGCATCATAATTGACACGTGTCGCGACGCTATTGGCCATGATATATTTCCATTTAAAATTTACTTAAATGGACCGCCGTAATTAATTTTACACGTGGCGGATAATAATTAGCCGAATAAATTTAATTATTTTCCACGTGTCATCTTCTGATTTGCCGACAAATTTTTGCTTTCTACACACCTATCAACATATTAGGTAGATTTTATGATTTTTCTTATTTTCATAAAATAATATGAAATAAACGACGACGGCTCCATTGTGAAAGATGGAAATAGAGAATATATATGAAAAAAGTACTAACTAAAAATATGGTGGTTTATTGGTATAGAAATTGGAGGATTTTCTTTTGTATTAGAGCTTCAAATTTTGGTGGTAGCAATTTCTTTGATAACTGTTTTGGTGCAAATAAAAAATATTGTAATTACTATTCTATTCTTAAGATTTATCAATGGTGAGGGATAAAATGGACAAAGTGAAATTTGCGTGCTATAAACCCCTTTGACTTTATATATTACATAGATAATTACTCCCTCCGTTCCATATTAATTGTCACAATTTTGACTTTCACGGTCCCCTATATCACTTTTTGATTGATAATTTCTTGTATAATATGTTATTAACAATTGCAATATTATATTTGTATGATAGTATTTTTCGTTACGAATCTAATGGTGGTACTGGTAATTTTATATAACAATTTATTGTATATATTAAGAAATTTATGGTCAAATTTTTTAAAATTTGATTATATAGTTTTCAAAAATCACAATTAATATGGAACGGAGGGACTACAAATAAACAAATCTTCCATTTCTTATGTCTTTTTTTCCCCTTTTTTGTTTGTCGCCCTGAAATCGCTGGCGTCGCCCTTAATTGTCCAAGCAATTTCCATTACATACCCCTCACTCCTCACTAACCCACTCCTCCTCTCTCTCTCTCTCTCTACTCACTCTCCCTCTATCTCTCCACTCACTCACACTATCTCTCTCTCACTACAACCCATCCTAAGGTCCGGTCACCGGAGCCGCCTGCCGCCAGTCGCCGCCAACCGCCGTCCGCCGCCGCCATCCCGCCGACCGCCAGTCGTCAGCCGCCACTTGCCGAGCCACCCTACAACCTAAATCAAGGTAAGTTTGAGTAAATTTATATCAATTTAAAGTTGAATTTGTTGTTGTTTTTTGAATAATTTTTGTTTTATAGATTTAATTTTATAAGTTTTGATGGTTAATTGGGCATGGTGGGGATTAAAGTAACCAAAAAAATGTAAAATTTATCCCGGAATTTGCATAAATCGCGCCCAGAAAAAGACCGGGCCTTGGCTCGGCGGCGCCCAGATCGCGCCTAGGCCTTGGCCCGGACGCGATCTGGCCGCCGCCGAGCCAAGGCCCGGTCTTTTTCTGGGCGCGATTTATCTATTTTCCGGGCAAAATTTAACACATTTTTGGTTTTAAACTAGTTGATTTTGTATGTATTGGATATGAAATTTAAATTCGTTTGGTTAGAACGGTTTAATATGGTTTGTTTGTGTGTATGTTCCCTAAAAGAAGAAAAAACGGGACAAAATTGTGTCGATAATCGCGCCAGAAAAGACCGGGCCATGACTGGCGCGCCAGATCGCGCTGGGCCTTGGCGGACGCGATCGCCGCCCAGCCAAGGTCCGGTCTTGTTCTGGGCGCGATTTGGGCGAATTCCGGGCAAAATTTGTCCTTTTTTTAAAAAAAAATTGTTTGTTTTTGAAAAATTTGACCATGATTTTGTGTGTACTTGATATGCAATATTATTATTTTTAATTGTATAAATTATAAATTTAGTATTATTAGTTGTAGGTGTTATTAATATAAATAATAATATTTTTATGAGAATAAGTAGAATTATTGTATAAATAAAATATAAATATGGGTTTAGGGTTAAATTTGTGGGTTTGGTAGTTTAGAGTATTAAGTAGGTTAATTTATAGTTTTAGTATTATTAGTTGTAGGTGTTATGAACAGAGGTGTAGTATGGACTCTGTTATTGTACAAGGAGAGTGTGTTTGTTCCTGTTAATATATGGATGGAAAGAAAGTCTTTTTTATGAGTCTTTTTTAGCCATAGATTAACAGGAACAATTACACTCTCCTTGGACAATAACAGGATCCATACTCAATCTCTTTTTATGACATCTACAGCTAATATTGGAACTATAAATTAACCTACGTACTAATCTAAACTACCATCACAAATAACTTATTTCCTTATGTAGCAAAGTGTTATAGTATTAGGTTTATATGGTTTAGGGTAGTAGGGTTTTAGGGTTTAGGGTTAAATTTGTGGGTTTGGTAGTTTAGAGTAGTAAGTAGGTTAATTTATAGTTTTAGTATTATTAGTTGTAGGTGTTATGAACAGAGGTGTAGTATGGACTCTGTTATTGTACAAGGAGAGTGTGTTTGTTCCTGTTAATATATGGATGGAAAGAAAGTCTTTTTTATGAGTCTTTTTTAGCCATAGATTAACAGGAACAAACACACTCTCCTTGTACAATAACAGGATCCATACTCAATCTCTTTTTATGACATCTACAGCTAATATTGGAACTATAAATTAACCTACGTACTAATCTAAACTACCATCATAAATAACTTATTTCCTTATGTAGCAAAGTGTTATAGTATTAGGTTTATATGGTTTAGGGTAGTAGGGTTTTAGGGTTTAGGGTTAAATTTGTGGGTTTGGTAGTTTAGAGTAGTAAGTAGGTTAATTTATAGTTTTAGTATTATTAGTTGTAGGTGTTATGAACAGAGGTGTAGTATGGACTCTGTTATTGTACAAGGAGAGTGTGTTTGTTCCTGTTAATATATGGATGGAAAGAAAGTCTTTTTTATGAGTCTTTTTTAGCCATAGATTAACAGGAACAAACACACTCTCCTTGTACAATAACAGGATCCATACTCAATCTCTTTTTATGACATCTACAGCTAATATTGGAACTATAAATTAACCTACGTACTAATCTAAACTACCATCACAAATAACTTATTTCCTTATGTAGAAAAGTGTTATAGTATTAGGTTTATATGGTTTAGGGTAGTAGGGTTTTAGGGTTTAGGGTTAAATTTGTGGGTTTGGTAGTTTAGAGTAGTAAGTAGGTTAATTTATAGTTTGTATGTTGTCATGAAAACTAATATCTTGCAGGAATAGAAATGACGGGGAAAAACCTCGCAAGCAAACTTTCACTCACATTTAAGAAGTACGCAACTGGCTGGCGAGCAGAAAAAGATGGCGACCCGCATACACGCGGGACGACTGCATCAGCTCGTCGTGCGCGCAATGTAGAAACAACTACGGGTGATGGTGCGCAACTGGAAAGTTGCTAAGCGGCATCCTCACGAGCGTTTCGTCGCGCTATGATGCGCCAGAGTCAGCAACGAGAACCATCTAACACTGATACGATGGGTGATTATATTGACCAGCTAGATTCAATGATGGCGTCTGGTAGTCATGGGCAAACCGAGCATGCACAGAGGGACGATGAGGAGGTTGATGTTCTGGCTGTTGACTACGTCCAACTAAGACATAGGGATGGTAAGTTTGCTCCGGGGAAGAGCACCCGCGAGTTAGGGTAGATCGGGGGCTTCTAGTTCATTTCAAGAAAAAGAGGCAGCGAACCGACGACAATTGGAAGATTACGGGGCCGATGCCTGGTGGTCCTTCGACTCCTGAGGTGATACCGAGCTTCGGGGGACATATTGCTCGGTTAATTTGGGAGGGGGATGAGCGTAATCCCGAGGTCATTGACTGCATTACTAGGAAGGTGGCACTCGGTCAGCTTATGGACGTGCTGGATAAGATGAATCCGATAGCGACAGAAGCGATCAAGCGGGGACCGTTGGTGAACCTAGGCCGTTTGATGTTCGAGCACATCGATCATTCTTTGATTGCTGCATTTGTTGAGAGGTGGCAACCGGACACCAACACATTTCATCTTCCTTTTGGTGAGATGACCATTATGCTCCACTATGTGGAGAAGATTCTCGGGCTCCCAGCTGATGGGAGTTTACCTTCATCCCCTGATCGTGATATGGTCAAGACCTATGTCACTGCCCTGTTTCTATACGATAATATGTTAGATATCAGGGCCCGCAAAATATATGAGAAGGGGGGCCTTCTTGACAGTGAGTTAAGAAACCTCTACAATGACCGACGTTCCGCGTATCGATCCGGCATGGTATTTGAGTTTGTTGGGAACACCTGTTGGTGGACAAGTCACGAGATAAGTGCGTCCACATGCATATGGTAGCACTCTACGGGTGGGCCAAGTGGCATGGCGTGGTGGCTTTGGCATATCTGTATAGGCAGTTGGGTATGGCCTCTAAGGCCGGGACCAGTAAGATTGGGGGATGTCTGACTATTCTGCAGGCGTGGATATATGAGCATTTCCCAACTTTTAGGCCCAACCACCCAACATATGAACCGGGGTCACGGGTTAACAGGTGGTCAGTGAGGAGTGAACCACGTACGCTGGAACGCCTGAGGAAAATAAGGCGCGCACTAGATGGCCTAACAGAGAAACAGATTGTTTGGTGTCCATACGAGCCAGAACCTTACAAATCATGTCTGCGTACGACGTACCATGGTGTCATTCGGGCTTATGATGTGACTGAGCCCTACATGCTTATTCAAATCGTCGTCGGCTTGGTCTTGTCGAAAATCCCGGCGCCCGGACCCACCACAAAAGGAAAGCCGCCCAAAGAAATGGTACATATATTTTGGCTTGTAGCGATGCACTAGTTGATGTAGGGTGGTCCGATTTCCACGCACCAACTCCATGTCACTGTGCTATGGAAGCGGTGTCGTACCCTGGGATGCGAATCGATTCTGATGCCGGATTCTGCAATGTCTCACACCCGTACCTGATCCAGGATTACAACCCGGGCCCGGCCGTCGTAGATGATCCTTCGACTTCGGAATATGTAAGTAATTGATTTTTATTTTTTTACAAGTTGATTTATATGTATATTTATTTCCTACTAATTTGATGGATCGAATGTTTGTTTCATGTTGTAGTGGGCTCATGAGTGGCCACGACGTGCAGTGCATATGTTCGAATTCCCGTTGGGTGGTCACGTACCAATTGAGACTCACAACAGCCTCCTCGATATGTATGAGCAGTGGTGTCGGCATATGCACATTCAGGCCCCCCTACGTCCGGCCCCAGAGGTTGAAGAAGAGGATGATGAAGAAGAAGATGATGAGGAAGATGATGAGGAAGATGATGACTGATTGTAGTTTGTCGGTGTTTATTTCTGCTTGAACATATTTAAATTTAGTTTATGTTGTATGTGACGATTTGACTGTCGTTTGGTTTCTTTTTATATTGTATGAACAATGTTGCCCCAAAACCATCTTTTTATATTGTATGAATGATGTTTCCACAATGTAGCATAATTCGAACTAAATCATATGTTATCCCTACGAATTTGTCTAAGTCTAGACCACAACTGAAAACGGTCGAGAAGAGGGACATCAAACCCTTCAACGGAGTAGTCGCAGGCACATCTCCATCTAATATCCAACGGAGGTAGAGGACATCCTTGTTGCAAATGCACGAGAACATAGTGGACTTTGTGGATATGTGCTAGGGCTACAACGCATTCGGGAGCAACAATACCGGTCGGTACGTTGAGTGGCAAAACAGTCATGCATGACTCAGTTGTATATTGGCCACGTCCATGAACAGTTGCGAGACTAACAAAAACGTAGTTCAGTATGGTGGCAGCGGGAAACATATCAGAAGGTGTTTCTAACCAATGTTCTGGGCCGTATCTTCCATACAAATGACCTCCAATCCTGTTCATGGCAATGCGCATCGCGTCATCGAAGCCGTAAGCTGCATCGTACATTTGCGGATTTGATTTGATTTCATTTTTCATGGTATTTCTAACCATAGCCCACTTATGTTGGCCACCAAATCCAGCTTCTCCAATACATCTAAACCCACAGTTGCCATCGTCGACAACATCTGTCCAGCCAATGATGTATGGAATAATGAAATCAGGAACGTCATTTGGCCAAGGAAATGCACCAGTAGTCATTTGTTGGGTCCATGCGCGTATGATTAAAAAGTTGTTAACACATTTAATTTTTTTGTCAGCTAATTGTTGCACATAATAATACATAATATCGCTTACCAAATGATCCACCTCCTCCAACTAAAGAAGAGCTCGAAGGTTTCTTGCTACCGCGTGTGCTAGATTTGCTGCTCTGACTCTTTGAACAACGATACTCAAAATTACTTGGCTGACGTTTAGTCGACTTCCCTATAGACGGTCTCCCTCTCCCCTGTTCTTTTTTCTCAGGATCTGGTATGTCGTGCTCATCTGGGTGCATCTCACTGTTCAATACACGAGTCATCCGACGTATCACAGCGGGATCACTTGCCCTTATCTTGTTCACAATTGAGTCGAAAAATTCAACGTCCTGGGTAGATGGATCAGGCACCGTGTCTGATATATCATTATCACCTATCACTTCAAGTTGCCTCCAGAAGATGTTAATAGCTTGGGCGTACAAATCAGCATCCCGTGCCTGGAGGCCTAACATCGAACATACACATGGAAGGCGATGTGTTTTCCACAGAATATGTTGACACAGTTGCTCAGAACCGTGCTTCAATTTCGACACCTTACTGTACTCATTGTTTATCAATTCCATCGCATAATGAGAAACACGACCATGTAGATGCTTGAACAATGAGGATTTCCTCAACACTGCGTGCCCACTCCTAGACTGCTCTAGTGCCCTCCTGATCTCGGTATGTTGGTTTTCTATCTGGTGATGAGCCCTTTTAAACAACCGATCAAATGAACCACACCGCTCTGAGGTAGTACTTGAAAGTCGAATGTTGACTCTCAACTCTAGAAGTCGCGATGTTTCCCATGTGAATGACATCGTCGGTGTATGCCTGCACAAACTTCTCCTTGTACTTCATCCATGTATTGGTCAAATAATCAACAACCTTTTCGTTTCTCCCAACCCAATGTGACACCACACACGACCATCTATAATCGAATTCCTCAATTGTGCTCGAATAGACGACGCGGTTCCACCACATGTTCCTAAAAAACGATCCTTGTCCATTCTTCTTCCCGCCAGTCAGGTCATTAACTTTGCTCTCAACGTCGTTCCCTATATGCCATACACATAATAGGTGAGGAACTCCATGAAATACGCGTCCTATAGCCCATGACAAAGCATGCTCTCTATCAGTGACGATCACGTTTGGTTTCATACCGTCGCCCAGGATCTCATGCAACCTTTCGAGTACCCATTCATATGACTCCTTCAGCTCATCTCTCATTAAACAGTACGCAACAAGAAAGTTATGATTCGTACAGGTGACACCAACTATCTCACAACATGGCCATTTCTTCTTGTTCGTCTTGTACGTACTGTCGATGAGTATAACTTGTGGATATGTGCGAAGAAGCTTCACCGAGTATGGGTGGCACATAAACAACATATGCAACTCGCCGTCATCATCACGTGCAGTCCAGCACATGTAGCCGTGCTCATTTGCCAAGTGAAGGCAATGTTGCACATGTGTCCGACCGTCCATCTCCTCCGACCTAACTTTAAATCTCTCGTTGTATATCTGCCCCACGTTGACTTTACAGTCCGGAAAATTTTGCTTCAACGATGTGTGTATCGTAGCAGGAGTGCAACCAGTGTTAGTCATTTCACGTACATGGACTTTCATTTCAGCTGTCAACGGGTTTCCCCTTCTGTGTCCCTCCTCGTAAAGAATAAATCAATGATTATGCATCCCTTTGTCACCCGGGTACGTTCGGACAACCCACCTTTCCCCCGTTGGAGAGAATGCGCATATCATGAATGGACACTGACACGATTTTGTCTTCGTATTTAACTGACTGTCGCAATCAATCGTACCTATTTTCCCTCGATATTTCCCATATCGCCAACATCGCAGATAACATCGCACTGGACAATCCACTTTTCCATTCTTTTTGTAAGATGCTCTGACCAATCTGAACCTAAATCCTCTAGCAATGCCGTCGGCCCATGCATGTAGGTCACTAATATTATCAAACCACTGCTCCGTTGCAAATTGTCCCGAATAATCTATGCCGTCTCCCCCAAATTCCTCAAGCAACACCTAAACAAAATTAATCAAATATAATTATACATAAGATTAATCATGTTTTTTTTTCAAAAAAAAACATATAATTATACAATATAATCGCACGTCCATATTGCGTTTCAACCTTGGCCCAATCACGTACAAGCGCTGTACAGCAGCGGAAATGTCGCGGCCCACCAAGGTCCAGAGCGCCAGACAAGCTGGACCAAGGCCCAGCCGCGCCCAGCATGCGGCTCGGCCTTGGTCCAGGCTTGTCCTGGGCGCTCTTGGACCTTGGTTGGGCCGCGACATTTCCGCGGCTCAGCCTTGGTCTAAACGAGATATGGCACAATTCGACGCAAAAATTACCAATTCAACATAATAAACAACAAATAAACATAAAATTTACCTCTTCTTCTTCAGATGATGATTCATTACTCATTGCTAGAAAAATTAGTAGGCTTTATTTTGAGGATTTACAGATAAAAAGAGTGATAGTTTCTTCTAGAGAGAGAAGGAGAGAGAAAGAGAGAGAAAGAGTTTGGGAAGTATTGAGGGTGAAGGGTATGAAATGGAATTTTCATGTCAATTAAGGGCGACGAACAGCAAAATAAGGACGACAAAGAGCAATGCCCTTTTTTTGGGGTAAGAACTTGACTTAGTCGGTCAACTTTTGAATTATTGATTCCCAAACGTGAATATGGTTTCACCTCAAGTGGCACAATTTTTCATACGTTGGACTACCAGTACTCTAATTTTCGAGTAAATTTTAGCAATGTCATTTCCGTTGTCTTGCCTTTGTGGGGTGGCAAGAAGAGACCCAAAGTCATTGTTGTCACTTGTCGCTATCAAGAATAGTCGTAACATGTTTTTTTTTTCTTTTTTTTTTTGGGTGGAAAGACAGAATACAAAACATAACTCCTAGCCATCATGGAAGGGCTATCCTCTTTGCCCTCTGAGCCAGAGAATATGCTTCCTTGATGGATTCTCTACTGACCTTAACGTCGTAACATGTTAATTCATTCGGTTCGGCGTGTTTTAGGTCGGGTTTATATCGAGTTCGGGTAAATGTGATTTAGGTATATTTTGGGTTCGGATGGATACGGGTTTTGTTTTCGGATCAATCTAATAGGTTATGATTGCGATTTTTTTTCGTTTTTTTAAAAAGGTATTTAAATACTACTTTTTGTACAATATACATAATAAAATATGATTATGTTCTAGTAACGATAGATTATTGTAACTATTTTAACTTAAATTAGAGAAATAACAAATAAATGAGTTGTTTTTCTAGTGTAGTAGTTAAAAATTCCAATGAAAAATCACAAATTCTAATAAAGTTGAACTAAACAAATTAATTTTTCGGGTTAAACAAGTGGATCGGATTTAACCCGCTAATTTTCGGGTTCGGTGTATTATGAGTTTAGTTAAGAAAATTGTGTTCAAAACCCAGAAATTCCGGGCGGGTTTGGGTCGGGTCAAAATTATCAAGTCTAAGTCGTATCATTGCATCGATCCGTATAAATTTTGATAAAGTAAAATTAAGTAGGTTTAAATAAATTTTGTAGATTTAAGCAGAGGTAGCTAGGTAGAACTATAGAAATGGATATTGAGTTTTCTTTTTGGTTAAGTTAGACAATTTAAATAGATTTAGATTAAAAAAAAATATACAATTGGGATTACTAGCTAGGTAAAAAGATTGTTACATGTAATTTAACTTTTTTTTTATATACAAGTAAATAGTCCAACTTATTGGACTCTTATCTCAGGGTACAACCCAAACAAACTTGTAACGGACAGAATACGGGGGTTATTAATGGCCCAAAAATGGATCTACTCCAACTCACAACACTCTTCAAAATGGTGAGGGAAAAATACGGTCTCCAAAATTTGAATCTTAGACACCTAGGGTAAGATATATCACTCAAGCAAGAGATACTACTCAAATTGGCTACACAAGTAATTTAACTTGCAGCGGAATAGATTGGTATCATTATGGACATATATGTGAAATGAAGCTTTCGATGAACTTTCGCCAAAATATTTTGCCATTTTAGCAAGCGAAGACTTGACGCGTTAGATCACTGAGAGTCCACCATTGGAGCCCCAAAGGTCATTCTCACTTTATATTTTCTTGCGCTTCAAACACGTTTGATCAGTAAGAGGTGGTCCCATCATATTGACGATTCATCCTTATGTAAATGTCTAATTAAGAAGGGTGATGATAAGTGTCTTACCTCAAGACACTGCTTAAATGTCTTCTTTTTTTATAAAATCAATATTTATTATCATTTTTAACCTCAATTTTTTTGACAGATACTATTAATTATCAATTATAAGAAGCTTGAAATATGTTGGTTACGCCAACAATTAAAATTGACACCCTAATGAATGAACCTCATCTGTTGGGTATATTTTGGACGCATTTTCATAAATTTTAAAAAATATAGATAAAAATATGATTTATAACATATATATATATTATAATGGTTGTAGAAGTCAATCATGTCATTTTTTTGCAATTTAATTTACAAATATATAGGTTTTGTAACATCACAAGACACTTAACAAGTGTCTTGTCCAAGACATTTATCATTTCTCAATTAGCAATTAAGGTGTACACTATTTTAAAAACGGTTTTTGAAACTTGTTGGTTCTATAGTTAGAACTTTAAAATTAAAAGTGTATGGCAATTAAACTTATGTGAATGTTTAGTCGGCACTCTATGATTAATCATCATCGCTTGCCTTAATTTGATGAATTATTTAATATCTTTGTCAAATGATATTATAAATTGGGTTTTTCGATGATAATATATCGACCCTTAGCATAGTAGCGTATTCAAGATTCACTTTTAGTGGAGTAAAAAATAATTTGCTAAAAGGTTTCAAATTCAATTGCACTAAAAAAAATTATATAAATGCTACCAAAATAGTGTAATTTAATATTAGTTATGAAAATAATATTCAACAGAAATGTATACATAAATTTCGGATCAACGACCATGCGTCTTTCTAAAATGGTCAATGATAACTTTATTTGATACTTTTTTGGAAGACATCGTCCTCTAAATAAATACTCCCTCCGTTCCATATTAATAGTCGTCTTTGGAAATCGTGCCGTCAAATTAAAAAAAATTTGACTATAAATTTCTCAATATTTACAATTAATTACTATATAAAATTACTACCATTAGATTCGTAACGAAAAATACTATCATAAAAGTATAATATTACAATTGTTAATGACGTACTATATAACAAATTATTAATCAAAAAGTGAAATTGAAGACCGTGAAAGTCAAAATTATGACAGTTAATATGGAACAGAGGGAGTAATAACATTATTAAAAACTCATCTTACATAATTTGGTCATGACAACATCATTAAAAACTCATCATTACCTACATAGTTAATAAAATTACCAAGATCATTCATAATCCTCTCCGAGCCCCAAATATCAAAATTGAACCGGTTAAAATATCATCATTACACAAAGTACAAAAAAAGTACTATTTTAAGACCATGTACAATATACAAAATTTAATTGAAACCTAAACCATTTAAATCGGTTGGGTTAACTTAAACCGTAATTTTCAAAAAATCCAAATGATTAACCGCTTTTACCGGTTTGATTTATGTCGTTAAGTTTTTTATTTCGGTTTTTGTTGGACACCCTTGACGATGGCCAAGTGCTTCTGGCCCAGGATCACAGCACAGTCGACGCTCTGTGGCTCTCTTGTTTCCTTGCCTTCTTGGACACTGAATTGGATTGAATTAACAGCACCCATGTGGCATGTAAGACCGACCAAAGTGATGGTAAAAGATGGACTAAAACAAAGTCAAGGCAAGAATGTAGAGAACCTTGCGCTTCTATAAATGCAAGTATAGTTTCCATCAAAAATAAAAATCATCACCACTCACCAGCTATAAACATTCAAATACACGTACTGGAAATATATAGGATGGGTGATTTTTGTTGTCAAGCCTTAGTGTTGTTCATTCTATCATTTCCTTTTGTCACACTTGCTGGTTCTTTGGTGCAGCAGACACCGCTGTGCCATGACAATGAGAAATCAGCGTTGCTGGAATTGAAGCAAAGCTTTTCAGTTCTCTGTCATTATGGGTACCCAAAGATGGAGTATTGGGCGAAAGGAAGTGGGGACTGCTGCGTGTGGGATGGTGTGGAGTGCAACCAGGACACAGGCCGTGTCACTGCTCTCGATCTCAGTAAGAGTTGTCTCCATGGCAACTTCCCTTCTAACAGTCCCCTCTTCACCCTCTCCTCTCTTCAAACCCTTAATCTTGCTTCCAATAACTTCATTTATTCCAAAATCCCTTTGGCAATCTCCCAACTTGATAAGCTGAAAACTCTCAATCTCTCCAACTCAAGTTTTACAGGCCAAATTCCCTCCCAAATCTCAAAACTCTCAAGCCTCTCCACCCTTGATCTTTCTGCCAATTATGGGTTGTTCAGCAACTTGAATACATTCTCGATGCTCGAGAACCTTACTTATTTAGATCTGTCAGGAGTTAACCTTATGTCCCCTTCTGAAATTGGCAGCATGAATTCATCTTCACCAAGGCTTAAAATATTGAGCCTCGAATCCTGTAACCTGACCATGTTCCCGGATTTCCTTCGGGGTCAAAATGAGCTGGAATACCTTTCTCTTTCTCGGAACAATATTCAAGGCAACATACCACAATGGTTTGTGGACACTGCTGAAAAGAGTCTGTTGTTTCTTGATCTTTCATGCAACAGCTTAGCAGGCTTTGAGCAGCCACTGTTGGATATCCGCTGGAAGTCTCTTGAATATTTGGATTTGAGCGGTAACAGGCTACATGGGCTGCTTCCTAATCCACCAAAGTCTTTGCGGGTGTATAAAGCGTCAAACAACCAGTTTGCTGGATTCATTCCAGAAAACATTTGTAATGCTAGCTCTCTCAAAGTGCTAGACGTGTCTAACAACACGATGAGTGGCCCAATTCCCGAGTGCTTGGGGAACCAACTCGCTCAATCTTTGCAAGTTTTGAATCTGAAAGCCAACAATTTGAGCGGTAGAGTTCCTCCAACTTCAAATACGACATGCACGCTAAAGATGATCAACTTGGGCAGAAACCAATTGGAGGGAAATCTGCCACGGTGGCTGGCCAATTGCAAAATGCTTGAGGTGTTGGACATTGAGAGAAATAACATCAATGACACTTTCCCCTCATGGTTGGCAAGTCTGACTAAGCTGCAAGCTCTTGTCCTTCGGCAAAACAATTTCCATGGAGTAACTACGAGCCCAACAAATAGTAGTCATGTCTTCCCCTTGTTGCACATAATTGATTTGTCATCTAACTTTTTCTCTGGAGATCTTCCGTCTAGGTATTTTCAACATTGGCAAAATATGAAGGAACATGATGATTACAGGATAGCTTATTCTGCTGGGACTCCTGGGAGTACGATTGTGATACCAATTTCTGGGGAGCCTTACGTTGGGAGTGAAGAATACACCTATTCCATCTCTCTGACAATGAAACAGCAAGAGTATGTTTTTTCACGCTTTATAAATATTCTTAATGCCATAGATTTCTCAAGCAACAGGTTCAGTGGAAGGATCCCAGAGATCATTGGGACACTGAGTGGACTTCATACCCTCAACTTATCCAACAACAATCTTCAAGGAGGCATCCCATCTTCTGTTGGCAACATGGTTCAGCTTGAGTCACTAGATCTTTCTCAAAACATGCTTTCAGGAAGAATTCCCCCAGAGCTATCAAGACTCAGCTTTCTGGAGTATCTCAATGTATCGCACAATAACCTTGTGGGTCCAATACCGATCGGAACACAATTACAGACGTTTGACAGTAGTTCCTACGAAGGAAATATCGGATTGTGTGGACCTCCATTGACCAACAAGTGTGCAATTGCAGAAAAAGCAAAAGCGGTATCACCGTCTCCCGCTCAATTACTAGATAGTGACGAGCACAATAACATATCAGAGTTGGTTGAATGGATGATAAGGTTGGCTGGTTATGTAAGTGGGTTTGTGATTGGTTTTTTCATTGGAAAAGTTTACATAACTGATAGAAATCATGCATGGTTTGTGGATACTTTTGGAAATACCAACTCAAAAAGAAGACCCAGGAGATCAAGGCGTTGATTCGATCCATCACATCCTCTCTGAGCCCTTTTGTCTCTTCAATATATGGATATATGCCTACACTTCATCTACTAGTTTATATCTTTAGCCATGTTTCTTGTTTCTAGCAAGCTATTTGATTTCTCTTGTATTTTGCTTGGAGAAAAATATAGTGTGATTCTCAAGTGGTTGTTCTGTTCACTGTCTACCACTTTCTCAGTACCTCCTAAGGTACGGTGCCTCTATGATTTCATTTCTGCATTTCTTGGGCTCATAACTTCCTCACAATATCGATCAACTTTCCACTTCAAGTACAAAATTTAATATTAGAACAAAATTTCATGTTTTTCTTTAAATTTTCTAGTTAAGTCGCGTAAGCTTCAGGCTTCAAGTGCTCATGTTTAGGTTAGGGGCGACCATGAAAAACAAAAACGTTCCGAAACGGAATCAGAAAACCAATTACGTTGAGGTTCTTTGAATATGGTTAACCACAAGATATTGAATGTCTTCCGAGTGTTTGATTTCTCAAGCAACAAGTTTACCGGAAGAATCCTAGGATCCATAAGGACCTTGAGAGGGCTTGATGCCCTCAACCTGTCAAACAACAATCTCGAAGGAGCCAGGCATCCCAGCTTCTCTTGCAAGCATTAAAGAGCTTGAATCACTAGACCTTTCTCAGAATATGCTCTCTGGAGTAATACCCCAAGAATTGTCACAACTTACATATATGGAGGTCTTTGATGTGTCGCATACTCGCATAATAATCTTGTGGGTCCAGTACCAGAAGGAGGGCAGTTCAACACCTTTGATAACAGCTCGTTTGAAGGGAACTTAGGATTGTGTGGAAATCCATTCTCTAAGAAGTGTGGATATACGGCGGAACCTGAAGTTGGGACGGATCACACAGGAGATGAATTGAATAATTAATTTGAGACTGAAGATCTGTTATAATAAGATGTTATGATTGAGCTTGATATTGATGTTGTAATTTGTCAATTCAGATTTTATCTTCATCTTTAGGAGTTCATATCTTGGGTTTTGTCATACGGTGTGAGGAAAGAATGGGCTTATAGTTGTATAGTCTACTGTTCTCTAACTGTATACAACAATGTATTGGTTAAACTCTCTTGGGTTATCAGTTGGGAATCCAATAAGTTGGTGTAACGCCTTGGAACTAGGACAGTGTGCTTTGAAAATTTGTGCTTGTGTGTGGCTGAGGTCTGTGTATGTAAATTAAAAAACTGGTCCATAGGTTATCCTATTTGTCAATTTTCTGCATATACGAGGCATTAGTTCCATCAATTATGGGTTTAGAAGGCATTAGTTCTTTCTGTTAGCTGCTTCCTCATTGGGAAGTGTTCTTTAATAGCCACTTGGAGTAAGCTTTCATGAATCCAAGAGGTTGCATGCATTAGTTCCATCGATTGTGATTTTCTTTATGGTTTCCCATTTATTCCCAGGCCATTCTGAATGATTGTATCTTGTCCAGTGTTAAAACTAGATAGAGGTATCCAGTTGATTGCAATCATTATAACGTAGGATCGGGTATACATAACATGGAACACCCGGTATAAATAGGGGTGAGGGGTGTATATATATGACGCACGTGCAATCATATTATGGGCAAAATCTTCCTTGGTCAATTCATCGACTTCTTGCGCTGCTCTGGGCAAATTCTTCCTTGGTCAATGCATCCACTTCTTGCGCCGCCTCATATGTGAAATTGGGATGGACCAACTCAATGGCGATGATGTAGACATCACCGCATTTGATCCGGAGAGCCTTTTTGATTGAACAATTGTAGATGGTGGGTGAATAAAACGTGAATACATTTGAACCTCCGTCGGTGAACTGTGGAGAAGACGATGCCTTTAACTCGGACATTATCGTATTGGATGCTGATACATTGATAATCAATATTGAAGTAACTTGTAATAAGTATGCATTTATGTTCTTGAATACTGCATCCAAACTGGGAAACAATGCACTGCATAATGGAGAAATGATCACCATATATATAATGAAATATAGGAAAGATATATTGGGAATTACGAAAGATGCATCAAAAACATGAAAAGATGCAGTACATAATAGAAGAGTTATAAGGGGTGATACCATGGAAAAGTTAGGAAATATACATTGATGTTCTTGAATACTGCATCCAAATTGGGAAACAATGCACTGCATAATAGAAAAATTATCACCATATATATAATGAAATAAAGGAAAGATACTTTGAGAATTATGAAAGATATACTAAAAACATGAAATGATGCAGTACATAATAGAAAACTTAGGAAAGATACATTGAGAAGTATGAAAGTTACGTTAAAGAATAATGTATTGATGTTCTTGAATACTGCATCCAAGTTTGGAAAAAATGCACTCCATAATGGAAAAATTAGCACCATATATATAATGAAATATTGGAAAGATACATTGAGAATTATGAAAGATACATTAAAAACTTGAAAAGATCCACTACATAATGGAAAATTTATAAGCGGTGATACAATGGATATGCTAAAGATGCATTCCTCCGCCGCCGTCGTCTTCTCGTCGTCTGGTTTTTGGTGAGTGATAATTATGTGCTATGTAGAGGCAGCAGAGGGGAAGCACTGAAACAGAGGGTTTAGGTTCAAGTTAGACATAGTTTATGTTTTGGAAGATTGTCAGCGCGTGTGTAACAATTATACCGTACACTCCGTGCTATATGGGTTCGGTCTTATTTCATAATTTGCGAGTTGATTGGATGCTTTGATGACTCATTTATATCATGTGTTAGGCTCTCCAAGTAAGCCTGCTTTCCAGAAGCAAGTTTCAATCTATAGTGTGAGATATTGTGGCCTAAGGCCTTTTTAGGACATGACATGTATCTTACATAGATATTCATCTACACATTCTCACAAGTAAAAATAGGAGAGAATACTCCACCACTGCCCTCTCCTTAGCAGTTGCTTTTTATTTATTAACATCAAATATAGGAATTACATAAAACAAACTTGCACACTTGCACATAAACTAGAGAAGAAAGCTAATGATCAGTACAAACTGTAAATTAGAAGATGCCATATGAAGATGCAAATAGAAGAAGCCAACACCCTGGATGGACACATTTAACTCCTCTGCCTCACTGTTGGTTTCCTCCGTCCCCTTCCAAAAGTCTCCACAAACCATTGATGGTTCCTGTCAGTGATGTATTTCCACAAGGCACAACTAACTGCAAATCCAGCAACGTAACCTGAACCTCTGACGATCCAATCGATTAACTTGGAATCGCCCTCTTCTTTGTCATCGCTTTGCACAGCTTCTGGTCGTGATGGTGGTCCATTTGCATCTGTGCACTTCTTGGAGAGTGGAGGTCCACATAACCCAAAGTTCCCAACAAACGAGCTGTTCAAAGGTACCAAATTGGTTCCCTTGCGGTATGACCCCAGTCAGATGATTGTGCGAGACGTTGAAAACCTCGAGAAATGTTGACTTGGTGAGCTCTGAAGGTATCTCTCCAGAAAGCATGTTGTTGGAGAGGTCCAAGGATTCAAGGTCTGTCATGTTGACCAGAGATGATGGGATGCTGCCTGAAAGATTGTTGTTGGATAGGTTGAGCGCTTGAAGCCCTCTCAGTTCCCCAACGAAATATGGAATGGTGCCTGTGAAGCTGTTTCTTGACAAATCAATGACCCGGAACACAGTTAAGACCTTCTCATACAACATCTCATTGCCTTTGATTGTTATAGTGATTGAACAATCATATTCTATACTATAACTCATGGCTTCATTTGGCATGGTTATCTCCAGCTGGACTATTGTTCCGGATGTGATTGACGAGCCTACACTAGTGGCTTTCATGGCATCCCAGTTTCGAAAGTACTGAAATGGTAATTGACCCGTGTGAGAATTATCAGACAAATCGATGATGCGCAGAGACTTAAAATGATGACCAGCTTTCGGCCTTCCTATTTTTCCATGAAAATTGTTGCGTCGTAGGATAAGAATATGCAACTGTGGAAGGCTTCCTAGCCATGCTGGAAAAGTATCATTGACGTGATTTTGCCCAATATCCAGAACCTGAAGATTAATACAATTCACCAAGGATCTCGGAATATTACCATGGAGTTGGTTGCTGCTGAAATTAATCACTTCCAGGGCACAGGATTTTGGGTATGCCCGAGGAATGCTGCCCTGGAAGTTGTTGCCCTTCAAATTCAAAACAAAGAGAGAACCACCCATTTTGCTGATGCATTCAGGAATCTGCCCCCTTAAGTTGTTGTTTGATGCATCAAAGTACTTGATGGAATTCCCCTTGTTACAGAATTTATGCGAAATAGTTCCAGCAAACAAATTGTCAGAGACTTGATAGATGATTGTAGAGCGTGTTGGGATAGGAAGCAAACCTTGTAGTGTGTTACCCTGAACATTCAGTTTCTTGAGTTTACTCCATGGGAGGACCCCAATAGGCTGCTCAAAGCCTGTCAAGGAGTTGTGAGAAAGATCAAGAATGCGCAGACCGTCTCTTGTGATGTTTACAAACCATTCAGGTATTACGCCATGAATGTTGTTGTTGCTGAGAGTTAAGTCCTGCAATGCATCTTGACTATGTAAAGACAGAGGAAACTCTCTCAGGTTGCATGAGTCAAGGTTTAGCAAAACCAATTTGGAAACTGAATTATTGGCCATACTTCTGCCAAGAAAGGTGAGTTGGACATCAGATAGGTCAAGATCATCAAGATATTTGAGCTTCAACAATTCATCAAAGTTGCAACTTAAGTTGTTATTGCCCCCAAAGGATAGCGCTTCAAGATTCACCAGTTGAAGAATTCCCTGCGATGGTATTGGGCCCTGCAAATGGTTATCCTTCAGAGACAATTTCTGTAATCGGGTCAGATTCATGAGCCAGTTTGGCACTTGACCCGGTATTTGATCCCCTGTCAGATCCAACACTTGAAGGTTTGTGATGTTGGCAATAGAAACCGGAATACCACTAGCAAAATTGATGTTGGAAAGGCCAAGTGTAGCTAAGTAGTTTAGCTTCCTTAACCATGGATTCAGCATTTCAGGTGCAACAGTAAGATGTGAAAGGGCTAACACCCGGAGAAGTGTTAAATTTGTGAGAGAAGAGGGGAGTTTGCCACTGAAATCACTATGGAAAAGGTCGAGAATGGTGAGCTTTGTGCAGTTACCAAGAGAAGACGGAATTGGTCCAGAGAAATGACCGGCATGTAACCTGAGCTGTTCCAAGTGTACAAGATTTCCTATTGAAGGAGGAATGTTTCCAGAAAATGCCGTGTAGAAGATACTTAAATATTTGATAGGGCTATTCTGCTGAAACTGGGGAAGGGACCCTCCAAGATTCGCATTGTTAGATAAATCAAGGATTTCAAGGTTTGGCAGATGGAAAATACTTGGTGGAAAATGGCCACGCAGATTACAACCTCCTAAGGTGAGAGCTCGTAAAGATGTCAGGTTTGAGAACATAATTGGCACTGGGGAGGATATCTGAACTCCGTCAAGGATCAGCGTATTTAAGAAAGTCATGTTCCTGACCAACTTCTCCAGGCCAGGATCTTCAAGGGTGAGCAGGCTAAAATCATCTTCAGAAAGATCAAGGAAAAAAAGCCGAGACAAGTTTGAAATTTCAAAGGGAATTCGGCCGCTAAATACTGAGCGACCAAGGTTGAGGATTTTCAACGTGGTAAATTGACCCAGCTCAGAAGGTATTGGAGAATAGTTGAAGTGGTTGTCATTAAGACTAAGCTCTTGGAGATCGGTAAGGCTTACAAGAGTGGTGTTAGACGGGAATGACCCATAGAGACAACTACTACCTAGATCAAGTGCTATCACATGACCTGTGTCCCTGTCACAGGTGATCCCATCCCAAGAACAGCAATTCCCCTCATTATGCGCCCACGATCTCACCTTTGGGTATGCAGATGAAGACGGCGATGCAGCACAGTTTATGATGAAACTCTGCTTGAACTGGAGCAAGGCTGATCTCTCGTGGTCATGACATAGATGTGAAGGCTGTGAGGAGGGAAGAGATTCAGCAAGGAGTGGTATAATTGCATGAGAACAACATGCTATTGAAACTAAGTACAGCATAAGTAGGAATCTATATGACAGAAAATCCATGGTAATGGTAGGTTTTTTTTTAACTGAAGTTTTGTTAGTGAGTTGTTTTAGAGAGATCACACTCGCTTTTATGCACGCTCACAAGCATCATGTTCTGGTTAGTCACTTCTATTTCTGCTCTTTGACCTGTTCTCTTTCTCGTACTACACTTGCTTTTACATCCCAGTCGTCATATCCAACCCCCGGCTTCCCCCCCCCCCCCCTGCTTATTTAAATGCAATCTGTAATCTACTTTTTTATGCTTGTAAATGCACTCATTTCACATATCCTACAGTGAACTGTCATGTCTGTGCTCAACTGCTCATGTTGTGGAATAAGTCTTGGCTGTCTAGTTCGACATATCCTGGTATCACTGTTCCTCCTCCTTGCCTTCAATTTTCTAATAGATAATTAGATATCCAAAAAGTTGAGATCGATAAAAAAAGTTCCTTTTCTTCAGACTATGTAAGATATCCTACAATCAGAAACTATGGAATTTGAGGATGTACATTATTATTTATTATGAAGGATTTAAGAAAAATTGGGGGCAGAGAGGGAGAAACAATGAAATTTGAAGAAGGGGGAGGGGGGGTCTTTTCTTTGTCAGTATCTCTTTTGTTCTTGTTAAGATTTAGAAGTTAAGCATTGGTATTCTCTTTTGTATCGGTATTTAATACTGAATTACTATTTCAGAGAAACTGCATTTGCTTTGATATATGCTCATTGCTCACAAGTCACATACTAGTTTACATTTTTGGAGTGATATACTACCTCCGTCCCTAAATAAGTGTCCATTTGACTAACCTTTGACCGTTGTTTACCTACAAATTATAATGAGTTACAATATGAAATTGTCACTATTATAAAGGTATCGTACTAAAAATTACAATGGCGTTAACTTTTTATTGTAACTGATAATAATTTGTGAGTAATCAATGGTTAGAGCTTTAGTCAAATTGACAAATATTTAGGGACGGAGGTAGTATTAATTATGTTTTTTATAGGCGTTAACTTGTTCTCTTTTTCATAACAGTTGCTTTCAAGCATTCCATATGACATAAATTGTCCTCTATCCTGGATAACTGTAAACTACTTTGCTGCTTGTAAAGCAATAATACATAAATATCAATTTTTGGCTAGTTGAATAAGTCTTGCTGCCATTGTCCCATTGCCTGAGTCTCTATACCTTCAACTGTCCAGGTAATTAGTAATAAAGAATAAAGAGAAAATAAAATGATTCCTTCTAGCAAGCAGCTACTGGTAAGATCCAGTCCGATAATATGGCCCGTCTCATTGTCACAACCAACACCGTCCCAAAAACAACAATCACCATGATGGGATTGAAGGTTACTTCCCCATGATTTTGTCTTTGGGTATGCAGAAAGAGAATTGGAAGCGACAGTGCAGTTTACGGTGAAAGTGAAACTGTGCTTGAAATGAATCAAGGCTGATCGCTCATGATCGTCGCAAAAATATGACTCCTGCAAGCTTTCAGAAAGCGAAACCAGCAAGAGTGAATGTTGGTATTACTGAAATGGCATTATTAACTGCTGATATGTGTGTTTGTTTTGGTAGTGAATGTTTAAGAAGCCATGGTTGGGGTCCAACTTAAGGTTCTGATATTTACGGCTGGCTGTGTAGTTAACCTTCTACCTCAAAACTGTCACCAATAAGTTGTTGGAAGAAAACAGTTGGGATGTGAGTGGAAGTAAATGATGGTGAAATATGAAAATTCAAGATGAGAAAAATATGCTTAATTACGTTGCTTTCGGTTTGAAAAACCTGTGTTGTTAGGTTGTCAGTAAACTTTACTATCTAAAAGATAACTCAAAACAAAGAGTTGAAAGAAAACAAGCTAGCTATAACACTTTAATGATCCCCGGTCCCTACAATCAAATGACTTGGTCATTACAATACGTCCTTATAGTCCCTTTCTGTTGGAAATATGGGGTAATGCAGTCACCTGCACAAGATGAGGGATCACTTGGGTAGCTAGGAGTTGAGGGTGAACCCGTCTCTCCTTAAGACTTATTCGCTGGATCGCGAATAGACTTAAATGTAAAACCTAACATCTTGTAAGCAAAGTACAAGATCTCTCAAGAACTCTCAAGAATTTTGCTACAGTTCAACACCTTAGGAGTGTGTTGAATCTCTCTAAAATAAGATAAAAGAGTATTGAGGTGTGTGGACGAATGAAGAAAATTCATCCTCCTTTTATAGTGATTCTTGGAGCAATCAAGAGGTTCAAACTTGCCAAAACATGGAGCTTGATCCTTGAGATATGTCTAAGGATCATTAGGGAGAAATCATGACTGATTTCTTAGTCAACCATTATCCCAAACTAAGCTCCATCTTAATTAATCCCGATGCATAAATAATGGGATTTCGAAATCAATCCTGATTGGCTTTCACAATCCGCGTTGGATCAATACGATCCGTGTTGACCCCAACACGATCCGTGGTGAGCTACCACGTTTTGTGTTGACCCTGGGCACACTTCTGGTGCTCTCTAGACACCAACACGATCCGTGTCATATCTGACACGGTCCGTGTTGGGTTCTTCTTCCTTATTAAGCTTCGTTTTTTACCTTCAGGTAAATCCTATACTTTTTACTTTTATGCCTCTTAACTCTTGAAATACTCCAACAGAAAGTGTATAAAAGCAAGATAAAGTAAGATATTTATGCAAGTAATAATATAGCCAACAACTTTTAATTAGTAGAAGGTAAGCATCAGTAGACTCTGTTGTTTTTGGCTCCCCTTTTCAAGTCCCACATCGGTGGGTTTGTGAAGTGGAGGGGAGTTGGAGGTTATAAATAAAGCCTTCCTCCTCCTTTATTTAATACAACACAAAACACTTATTCTTTATACTACTAGAGAGATTTAGATGTTGTTTTGGAGATCTCTCTAGTGATAGTATGAGAGGAATGAGAGTGTGAGAAAAATATTGTATGGTGTAATAATTTCCATATAGTGAATATTTTTCTGGTGGTTCGTGGTTTTTATCCCAATTGGGGAGTTTTTCCATGTTAAATCTTGTGTTATTATTCTCTATAAATTTTCTTGTTATTTTCTGCTTGAAAGTGATCTTGGTGGGGTGGGAAAAATAGCAGTCTTTTCACAACAAGTGGTATCAGAGCCAAGGTTCTGTCTGAGTATGCTCTGTGATTGCAGTTTAATCTGATCTTCCACATCAGAAAAGAAGTTCTTTCGCTGTGTTGAAGTCAAGGCTGTAGAATAATTCTTTTGAAATTTTAGTATGCTATGTGGTTGCACTTTGTCTGATCTTCCACATCAGAAAAAATTTCTGAATAAGAATTATTATTAAGCAGAAGTTCTGTCTCGGTGGAGTAGCAAGTGGAGTCTGATTCCGGTGGAGTTTGCTATTCTGGTAGAATTGTTTTGAGGTACTTGTGTATTTGGAAATAGTGAAGAAATACGATCTAAAGAGGTTCTGGTTAAAGAAAAATTGATCCATCTCTTTTCTGAGAACTAATTTAGTGGGTATTTTTTTTTTAACTATTTTGTCCGTTTGAGTACTGATAAACAATATGGGGGCAAAATTTGAGATTGAGAAATTTGATGGGAGAATTAATTTTGGCTTGTGGCAAGTGCAAGTCAAAGATGTGTTAATCCAATCTGGATTATACAAGGCGTTGAAAGGTAGACCAACCAGTGAATCTGAGAGCGGTAGAGACTCTGGAAAATCCAAAATTAGTGATGAAGAATGGGAAGAGCTAGACATGAGAGCGGCAAGCCAGATTCGCTTGTGTTTGGCTAAAAATGTTCTTGCTAATGTGATTGGATTATCTACAACTAAGGAGTTGTGGGAGAAACTTGAAGAGTTGTACCAAACTAAAAGTATTTCAAATAGGTTATATTTGAAGGAGCAATTTCATAAATTGCAAATGGAGGAAGGTACAACTATTTCTGATCATCTGAGTGTTTTGAATGAGATTGTTTCTGATCTGGAGTCTATTAAAGTGAAGATTGATGATGAAGACAAGGCACTTCGACTCATCTGGTCTCTTCCATCTTCCTACAAGCACATGCAACCCATTTTAATGTATGGGAAGGATACTGTGGTTTTCTCAGAAGTGACAAGCAAATTGAATTCTGAGGAAAAGAGGTTGAAGAATGGAGATGAAAAATCTCAAGAAGATTCAGCTCTTGTTGTTCAAGGAAAATGGAAGGAAAATAAAAGCTCTAAGAAAAAGATCATCTGCTGGATTTGTGGTCAACCAGGACATCCTAAATCTAAATGTCCAAATAATGGGGCTAGTTCGGCTAGAAGCTCCAAAGAAATTGCTGCCAATGTTGTCTCCCTGGGAGAGGGGGGTGATATTTCTTTGTAAAGAAATATGAAAATCCTCATGGCATGAATGCTACCCTTGAGGATTGCCATGGAAGAGGATGTTAATTGGTAGCTGATCCACAGGTTTGCACATGGGCATTGGTTAACAAGTGATGCTAGATGTGTGGTGGTGAAGCATGTCGATGGCTAATGAACTCTCGAGAAGTTAACAAGAGAGTTGCACCATAAGTTATTAGCAGGTTTTTTTCGACATGTGCCGAAACTGAAATTCTTGAAATAGGAAGTGATTTCAAGTGAAAAATTCCTGGATTGATGGAATTCAATTTAGGTGGAGGTACTCTTTATGGTGGGAGTCTGATAATTCTTGAACTAAGAATTATGATTGTCAGTAGCAGACAATGTGAGAGTTGCAGCTGTGCATGGTTGATCGAGTTTTGAGTCAGATGGAGAACTGATTCTGTTATGTGTAGCTGGACAACCGTAAATAATCAACGGGTTGTATTTTTTCTTCTTTTTTAAAAGATGAAGATTTGTATTTGGTGGGACTTGAAGTTGAGCCAAGGTGGAGATTTGTTTTTGGCTCCCCTTTTCAAGTCCCACATCGGTGGGTTTGTGAAGTGGAGGGGAGTTGGAGGCTATAAATAAAGTCTTCCTCCTCTTTTGTTTAACACAACACAAAACACTTATTCTTTATACTACTAGAGAAATTTAGATATTGTCTTGGAGATCTCTCTAGTGATAGTATGAGAGGAATGAGAATGTGAGAAAAATATTGTATGGTGTAATAATTTCCATATAGTGAATATTTTTTTGGTGGTCCGTGGTTTTTATCCCAATTGGGGAGTTTTTCCACGTTAAATCTTGTGTTATTATTCTCTATAAATTTTCTTATTATTTTCTGCTTGAAAGTGATCTTGTCGGGGTCGGAAAAATAGCAGTCTTTTCACAACAGACTCTTACACTGTAGTATAGATTACTAAACTGGATAAGGTTGGAACTGAAGTATGACGACATGTTTTATGACGACATGTTTTCTGCGACTATTACTACTCTAGCTTGAGATTATATTTCCCATATGTCAACTGCCGAGTCTCAATATCTCAGTCTGAATTGTAGACATTGTCCCCTTGCCCGAATAGGGAACTCAGATGAGTGATGAATCATAGAACTGATCTTAAATAAACTCATATGTAGTCAGTTCCATGTAAATGTCACTCACAAGTGTCATCTGAACGTGCTTGCAGGCGTTCTGCTATTTTCAAGATCACGGGAATTCGCAAGGTCGGCAAGAGGGTTGTTGCCACAATTGGAGAGAAGCTTAATGTTTGTTAAGGAACTATGCAGGAATCAACATCAGTTGTTGCAGTTACTGATCTCACTGTAATCATAGCAGAAGAGCTGGTATATTGCTGCCTTAACTTCTCCTCATGTCTTACCGTTCTCTTAACCATGTATACTGTCAGTCTGAAATCCACTTAAAAGGAAGAACAAATAATTGGATACTAAAAATTAATAAGAGGAGCAGCAGCTAACCTGTCAGATGAGTAGATTTGAATTGTTCAATTTTGTGTGGTAATTATGAAGTCCGTGATACGGGTAATGGCAAATTAGAAACACCTGCGACTTGATACCAAAAGTATTGGGCATATGAAATTTCACCAAAAGGTGAAGATAGGAGAGAATGTTTCTCAACTGCCCCCTCCTGTTGCAGTTGTTCTCTTATTGATATGCAATGTATATAGGCTACAAAGTTACAATCTTAGATAAGCTAGAAAAACAATACAGAGCACGTACTCTAAAGGGAAAAATACTCAGGACAAGATCAATTATTATATTAAACTACTAGGACATAAGCTTGAAGGGATTGGATGGATAAATTCAATTCCTGGGCCTTGCTGCTGCCCTCCTCCTCATTGCTCTTTGCCCTTTTCTCCTCCTCCCAAAAGTCTCCACAAAACACTCGTCATTCTTGTCAGTGAGGTACTTCCCCAAGACATAGCCAACTACAAAACCACTAATGCATCCCAGACATCTCACAATCCAATCAACCAACTTTGAATCTGTGTCTGTGTCATCATTGTTTTCCATGTCAACACTTGGTGGTGCTGGTGGTTGAAAAGCATCTCCACACTTGTTCGACAGCGGAGCTCCGCATAATCCTGAGTTGCCAACAAAAGAGCTATTGTCAAAGGTCCAAAATTGCCTTCCTTGTGGTATGGGGCCTTTGAGTAGGTTGTAAGAGACATTGAAAACCTCCA
Organism: Portulaca oleracea; assembly: GCA_029582165.1. NCBI lineage: Eukaryota > Viridiplantae > Streptophyta > Magnoliopsida > Caryophyllales > Portulacaceae > Portulaca > Portulaca oleracea. Next base: position 12,718,430 of record CM055869.1, on the reverse strand, counting down.
GAAATGTTAATTGTGCTAGCCCTTCAGGGATCTCTCCAGAAAGCCTGTTGTGAGAGAGGTCTAAGGATTCAAGGTTGGTCATGTTGGCCAGGGAGGATGGTATTTCGCCTTGCAAATTGTTGTTTGATAGGTTGAGCGCTTGAATCCCCATCAATTCACCCATGACATACGGAATCCTCCCAGTGAAGTTGTTGCTTGAGAAATCAATGACGAAAAACTGACAGCACCCTCGTGTACTGCATATCATTGCCTTTGTTTGTTATGCTGATCGAGTAATCATAATACCTAGTCTCCACAGCAACTGTGCCCGGCATGTCGATATAAAAATGAAAAGTCGTCCCTGATGTAGTTGACCGACTTTCATCACTAGGCTTCATGGCATCCCAGTATTGAAGGTAGGCCAATGACAAGTCACCTGTGTGAAAATTGTTAGACAAGTCAATGATGCGGAGATAGCGAAAGTCTAGATCCCTTTTTGGCCTGCTTGTTAGCGTGCCATGAAAGTGGTTGTGCCGCAGGACCAGAATATGCGACTTTGGAAGGCCTCCTAACCATGACGGGAAAGTATCATTAACATAATTTCTGCCAACATCAAAAACCTTGAGATCCATGCAGTTGGCCAACGACCTTGGCAATCTACCCTTCAGCTGATTTTCACTGAGATTAATCATCTTCAATTTACAAGTATTGGGGTATGAACTAGGAATGGTGCCATGAAACTTATTTCCTTTGAAATTCATGACCAAAAGAGAACTGCTGAGTTCGCTTAAGCAGTTTGGAATCTGACCACTAAGGCTATTGTTGGATATATCAAAATAGCTCATTGACATAGCCTGGCATGTTTGATGACGAATACCTCCAGTAAAGTGATTGCTGGAGACTTGATAGATTGCCATGGAAATAGGTGGAGCTGGAAGTGAACCTTGCATCTGGTTCCATTGTAACTGTAAAATCTTCAAACGGTTCCATGGGAGGACTGTCACAGGCTGTTCAAAGCCAGTTAAGAAGTTGCTGGAGAGGTCAAGGGATAGTAGGCTTTCTTGGGTGACATTGACAAACCACTCAGGTATGAATCCGTGAATTTGGTTGTCACTGAGATCCAATGTTTCTAATTCATCCTGCGTGTGCAACGATGGAGGGAACTTAGGCAAGTTGCAAGATGGGAGCTCTAGGTCGACTAACTTAGCAACTGACTGGTTGGAGGGATTTTTACCGAGAGATGTGAGTTTGACACCACCTAAGTTCAGATATCTGAGAGAGTTGAGCTCTAGAAACACATCAAGGATTTCATGCAGATTGCGATTGTCAGATAACATCAGTGTATTTAGATTTGTCATCTGAGAAATTCCTTGTGGAAATATTGGACCCTCTAACTGATTGCTCCCCAGAGACAAAGTAGTCAACCGGGTCAGATTCATGAGGCCGGGAGGAATTTCACCTGTTAATTGATTTCTGTAAAGTTCCAAATAAGTAAGGCTGCTTAAGTTGACAATAGCAGATGGGATCTCACCACCGAGATTGACAGACATAAGCTGAAGGGTAGTTAACTTGTGTAGGTTGGACAACCATGAATTCAATCTTTCAGGATCACCATTGATATTGGAGAGGACTAATGCCTGGAGATGTGTTAAATTTGCAAAAGATGAGGGGATGTCGCCACTGAAAGCATTAGCACTAAGCTCCAAGGTTGTGAGCTTTGTGAGGTTACCAAGAGAAGATGGGATTGGCCCTGAAAAACGACAACGAAACAGGGTGAGCTCTTCTAAATTAGCGAGTTGGCCAATTGAAGAAGGCAACTCCCCATGAAATGATGTTTCCGACAAAGTCAATGCCCTGAGAGGGCTGTTTTGCTGAAATTCAGGAAAGAATCCCATGATATCTTTGTTTCCAGTTAGATGAAGCAGTTCAAGGTGGGGAAGGTGGAATATTTCTGTTGGAAAGTGACCATTCAACTGACAGTATCGAAGTGATAATTCTTTCAAAAAGGTGAAGTTGGTGAGGAAATAAGGCACAGAGGAAGATATGTCAACCAGGTCTAGAACAAGATGGCTCAAGCGAGTTAGATTATGAACCAACTTGTTCAAACTAGGATCTCTTAGCTCGAGCTGGCTGATACCTTGATCAGAAAGATCAAGGATGGAAAGCATGGTCAAGTTTGAAATCGCCAATGGGATTTGGCCGTTAAACGCAGAGTCAGAGAGGTCAAGGCTCACCAACTTGTTGAGTTGGCCAATTTCCAAGGGGATTCCTGAACCGTTGAAGTGGTTATCGCTGAGACTAAGATGTTGGAGATGGGTAAGGGTGAAGAGAGAGCTATTAGTAGGGAAGGTGCCGTATAGGCAGCTGCTACTAAGATCGAGCCCAATGACATGGCCCGTGTCATTGTCGCAGCTGACACCGTCCCAAGAGCAACAATCTCGAGGACTACCCTCATCTCCCCATGACATCACCATTGATTTTGCAAATGGAGATTGAGAGGCGATTGAACAGTTTATAATGAAACTTTGCTTGAAGTGAGCAAGGCTAATCGCTCGTGGGCATGGCAAGAATAAGATGGCTGCATGGAAAATGCAGAGTTAAGAAGCAAAATTAAGAGCAAACATTGGTGCCACTGACAGCCCATTGTTAATTGTTTGGGGAGTATTTGTTTTTGTGGTGCTGAATTTGTTTGCAGAAGCTAGTCAAGCTACACTTGCTTTTATAAACAAACGGCGTAACGTTAATGGATGAACGTGAAATACGGGGCAGACTGACTTATTTTTGCAAGACCTGGAAGCTCACCACTACCTTTCATTGTTAATGATCAGGTCTGATTTTTTCCTTTGGCATAGACTTGTCATCTAAATATAATAACTTGTGGATGAAATCATAACCTATATAGACTGGAATCTATGTTCAATAACTTATATTGACTGTTATCTCAGAAATGGTAAAGTGTAGACTCTGTCGAGATGGCTTATTAATTGTACTTGAAAATGAAAGTGTAAAGTTCATCAGAAAAATAAAGACATGATGCTAAAATGTATACTTCTGCAGCTAATTTTATGACTTAAATGGGTGACATAGTCCTATCAAAGTTTAGATGTTTGGAAACTCTACTTTTTTTCGACAATTGAAAGGGCTTGAAAGACAAAAAATGCATCAAAGATGCTACAAAGATCCGCAGAAACAGCAAAAACAACTAGACTACTCCACAGCAGCTAAAAGGCTAAAAATGGAGATTGAGAGGCGATTAGACAGTCTATAATGAAACTTTGCTTGAATTCAAGCAAGGCTAATTGCTCGTGGTCATGGCAAGAATAAGATGGCTGCACAGAGAAAGCAGAGTTAAGAAGCAAAATCAAGAGCAAATATTGGTGCCAATGAAAGGCCTAATTGTCTGGTGTGTATTTGTTATAATGGTGCTGGATATGTATGCAGAAGCTATATTTGCTCGCTTTTATAAGCAAAACAGCCTAACTCTGGGCTTGGTTGAACGTACCAAACAGTTGGCCTGGATGCTGAAGGGGGACGAGTGCCTGTACAGTACATTAATGAATGAAGGAACGTGAAATACAGGGCAGATGACTAATTTATATGCAAGACTTGGAACCTCAGAGCCCTGACATGATATTATCGCTGAAGTCTGGTATTTTCCTGTGGGACAGATATCTCTCTATACATTAAGAAGCTTAGGGATGAAAAATGCTTGAATCAACTGTTTGTCTAGCAGGTTACTTGTAGTTTATCACACTTAAATTTAGAAGATATAATAATAAACAGCATATTTTAATAGTTTATCACCTTGTATTGTAGCTTTTGTTCATACAAAAATTTGTTCTTTTGCCATCAAATATAATAATAAACAACCAACCTTGTAATTTGACCAGTTTCCTTGTAGCTTGTATTCACACTTTTTTTCATTTGAAAATGATGTTCGAAGAAGGAAGGATAGTTTTCTTTTTTCAGTAATAACTACAATGGAGTCTAACATCAAAGAACGGGTTATATATAGGGGGAAGTTATAGGGCTGTCCAGTAATTTGATTGGTCAATATGTGAAAATTGTTAATGTTTGATAGTTGGTACTTGGTGGAGAACGATGCATGCGAGGGTATACAGGGCCGCAGAAGGATAGCGGCAGTTATATCACAGTCAAGACTACAAATCTCTAATATATAGTATAGATATAGATTGGCTTAATTCGGGTAATAGATGGAAGATTCGCCAATGTTTAAGGCTTTTTGTATCAGTATAGTTTTATTGAGTACAACTTAGCTTTACACAAAGAGCATGACGATGTCCATTCACCTGCTAAACTGGCTGCTGACTCTGGCAATGAAACCGGCGGATCAGCAAGGGGATCAGAAAGGGAACCCAAGAATTCTTAGTTTGCATAGTTTAAGGTGTCTCGGAACAAATTTTCAGGTTACAAGGTCAATACAAGTTTTCATAATACAGTCTCTGCCAGTCCCCAATGAACTTAGGATGCATCATTGCCACCGACCTCTTTCTAAGAAGAAGAAACCATAAATGTCCTGCTCTTGCTAAACATATAGCTAAACTAGGACTAGAGAGGTTTTGTCGATACAGCTGCATGCCATTCTGATGAAAGTTAAGCATGTAAGGTTTATAGTAAACTGCAGAGCAGCTTGCAGAAAAATCATGCAAAATTACTCACCGTCCGTATGATTCTTCTTCAAATACCAAATTGAACATCCAACTAGCAAAAAATGTCTAAAATTTCCATGGAGCGCCAATCTAGAAATTCAGTGGTCTATCTCTATGATTTGGCAGGATCGCACCATTTTCATGAACATTATCAGTATTATCAGGACTGTTCCCGAGGTCGACAGGAGGGTTGTGCCTATCTGAAGGAAGCCTGATTTTGCCCAAGGAACCGGCCGGAATGAGCTTCATGTTCTCGCAGTTGCAGATCTCGATCATGAATCCATCCGGGTCGTTGAAGAAAAGCTGGTCTATTGATGTCTTACTGTCTTCATCTTCTACTGTCCTTTTCATGTACTTCACGCCAGATTCCTTCAATCTCTGTTCTATAGCTTCCATATCCTCAGCCTGTACCAAAACAACACATCACATATATACCACATGTTATCATCAACACCCATTTTTAACAAGAATACATTACAAGAAATTAATTTAAGTTCATGTATATATGATTGACCCAAAGTCATATAACAAATCAAATCCCCATATGGTTTACACCAGAAATGGCATGACAAAGGCCTGACAAGCTCAATAAACAAACTGATATACGAACTGAAGAAGATACACAAATTAAGTAGTACCTGAAAAGAGATGTGGTTGTCCATAGGGTCCAATGCATCCTTATCAGAAGGCAAGCGATCGTCGTCCTGGGACTGAACCAGATGAACACCAATCCCATAGTTAAACAGCCATGCTCCATCGAAGCTTTCAAAGGCATGGGGCCGCTCTATGACAACAAAGCCAAGGACCTTGGTGTAGAACTCCATGGAATCCTTGACAGACCTACACAGCCTTGAGACATGGTTCAGAGCCATCAAAGGCAGCGGGTGTTCTTCCTCCTCCTCCTGCTTCTGCTTCTTTTCCTTTTCATGCTCCTCATCACCCTGTTTTCTGTCTCTGCTTTTCTCTTCATGGGTTTCTTCTTCTTTTCTTCTCATTTCCTGCTTCCCCTCCATATCCCAAGTCTAATCAATTAGCCTGCTTGCTACTACGTATAGCACCCAGCTCTTCTTGGTTTGGTAATTAGTATGATAACTGTGTGGGTTGGTTTTACAGTTGAAAAATGAAGGAAATTGTACAGTAGTCGATGGTATGGTATCAGTTTTGTTTTGTTTGGTTGGTTAATTATTTGGTTTATTTGAGTGATGAGTACGTGTGGTGGTTAAGTGACACGTATGGGTGTAAATTGCATGGAAAGAGGGTAACGTGGTGATTTTTGCGGGTGTGGCATATTCTGAAATGCCGATACTGCCGCCTTCATGTTCTCCCTCACCACCCAAGGAATGCATGGCGGTTAGGGATGGCAACATAGCGGCGGGAAAATTGGCCCAATCCTCGTCCCCGCTAGTTCTCCGCTCGTAACGGATATTCAGCACTCAGCAGGGATGTAAATGATTTCAATCTTTTTCTTTTTTTTTAATTGGAAATCAACATGTTTTCAATAAATTCTTGCCCATTAAAAAAAACCAAATACAATCTAATTAACTTGACGATGAATATAATCAAATTTGAACAAAAGTTCTCAAGCGCAATAACAAGAAAAAAGTATAACAATATATACAATAAAAGTTTAATAATAACATAGTCCAAAGCAACACAATACATTCATAATGACCTAATTAATATTAGGGGTAGCTATGTAATTTTGTGCTAGGCGGGGACAGGGATGTGGGGATGGGTACAACGAGGGAAGCGGGGAGTCGAGGACGGAGAAAAATTTATCCTCATACCCGCCCCGTCCCCGTGTCGGGATTTAAAAGTCTTCCCAAGTCCATTCCCGTCCCATCGACGATAGGGTATTTTCCCAAAGCAAAGCGGGGCCCAATCAATCTCGGAGATTCCCCACCCAGTTATCATCGCTAAGGCGATGCACTTTCACGTTTATTTCTTGTTCAACCAGGACCCAAACCGACTCCTATGCTTGATTTTTTATTATAATAATCTTCTCTTTTTAATTATTTGTCCATTTAAGTTATCTTTTTATCTTATAATTATTTATCACTTTTATATTTTCAACAATAATTGTACTATACTACCCTTAATAAAAATATAACTAATAATTTACTGATGGATAATTTTTTCAGGAGAATCACCAGATATCTTTCCAGGAAGCAATGGCGTTATTTACTTGCATGGCATCAAGCGCACAAACCATGCCCTCGTCATTACCCAGATATTCAAAGGGTGAAACTTATAAGCTTCGACGCTTAAAACCCCATTAATTCAATTGTTTTGAATGACAATGAGGTCTAAATAAAACATTGAAACGCTAGCGAATTAATAAAGCTTAGAATTTGATCGAATTGGTATTAGGATTACTAATATTTCTTAAAAGATGGTCAAGTTTCGTTTGACATCTTTCAAGTTAAAATCTTATTCCTAAACAATGAGCAGGGACCACACTCAGCAAAATGAGTGGGATGAAAAATCAACTCCATGCTAGCAAAAGACCCAAGACTTTGCGACAATCACTAAAACGGTAAGAAGGCATATACTCCCTCCGTAACTTATTAAGTTATTAAGTGTCAATTTTTTTAATTACCTTGTCTCTTTTTTATTTATCAATTTTACATTTTCAATAATTAAAATACCTATATTACCTTTTAATTAATGAATAAGACTTTTATTTTACCTTTTAAAATTCTCATTTATTCCTCTCTTTTAATAAAGGTATATTTGTCCATACATAATTTTTTATTCTATTTCCAACATACATTGGTTTTGTAAAGTTAGTTATTTTGACACTTAAAAAGGGAACGGAGAGAGTATGTTTTCAGTTTTTTACACTTGGAGCTTGATTTAATCTAACTGATGCAAGGGATTCAGAGTTTGAAGCCAAGAGTTCTGGCATTTTGGCAATCATATTGTTTATAATTGCTCTAGAAAAGTAGAGAAAAATCCTCAAGATAACGTATGATTGTATGAACAATGTCATCGACTTGTTCTGGTCCCTGGCTCTCTGCAAATAGTCATTTAGCTTCATGTTTCATATTTCATGTTGATTTGTTAGATAAGAATCAGAAGCTGAGCAACTCCAGAGTCCAGACACCCAATATCATATATATTGTCTATATATAAAAGCATGCATGAGAAATTTGCCCTCTTTGTTTTCCTTGCATTATCTATCAAGGCATCACATTGTTGCCATGATGATGAGAGATCAGCCTTGATTGAATTCAAGCACAGTTTTGACGTAAACTTGGCCCTTCTCTGTCTCCAAATCTCAAATCTCAATGAAACCCTAGATAGATTGGTTTCATGGTTGTCTAACCTCGTCAATTTGACCTATCTTTCCCTTAATTTCATCAATTCCAAGACTAAACTCTTTGAAACTCAATTCTTGCCACTATCGGAGTTCCCCAAGTTCCTTGGCAATCAAGACGAATCGCAATATCTGGATCTCAGCAACAACAACATTCATGGATACATACCTGACTGGTTCATAGATGTAACTCAACACAGTCTATACTCACTTGACCTCTCCGGTAATTTCTTGTCAGGCTTTGAACTGCCTCTGCTGGCACTAATCATTGACTATTACTCTATCATTCACACCAACAAAAAGACAGCGCCATAGTTCTGATAATAGGCTAGAAATCGCAATAGAAATGGTAAATTTACCTCTCTGATCAATAGTATCAGCTGTACCAAGCTACAAACTTGCTCGTTTGCTAACTTTCCAAACCAGGTGAGAACTCCCTAACTTAAGTCTTGCAATGTTGGCAACTTATACTATTATTTTTTTCAAAGTTGTGATCCCATGAAATTTACCTCTCCTTTCTCTAATTTGAAAGCTCAACACACTTGTCAATGTCTTTTTATGTTTCCCTTTGACCTTTAGCACAGAAGGAATACTGTTCTGCAGATGCTCATGCTCAACAGTTGTGGGCAGCGAAGAAACTACCCTTTTTTGGTACAGTGGGGGAATCAGAATATTATTGGGAAATAATTTGGTGCAAATGGTAAGCAATGTACAACATTGACTATGGTTTGATTCTTTTATTAGCATTTTCTAGTTACTTTTAACTACTATTGTTTTGCTATTCTCTTTCGTTTGTTTTTGCCCTTTTTTTCTCACTAATACTGCTCCAATTTTCTTCTTTTCTCTCAATGGTATCAATTTGTTTTCCAGACCTTAGACCTATATCCACTTAGTTCAAAATCTTTGAAATAGATCCTCAAAAATGGATCTGAATTTGCGAATCTAGATCAAATCGTGGACTCACCCCCATCCCTACTTCTCCGTCTTGGTTTTTATTTCCTCTTTCCAAAAGTATCCTCAAACCATTCATGGTATTACTAAGATTAGGAAGAATATGGTGAAATGGCCTCTAGCTCTTATGCATTCTACTGTCTTCACCCATGAGTATGATATAGATGACCACCTTATATATTACAACTCACAAGGTTACTGATACTATAATACAACACGAAATAAATTAACAAATAGTGTACTAGTAAATATAAGAAGTTCGAAAACACAACCAGAAGTCTAGAAGGACATCATGGGAAATGCTTGGAAAAGGAACAGAAACCCAACATCACTTATTCCATACTTATTCCGTACATATTTATCTCCTATTGATCCCTGCCTCTCTCCTGACTTTTCTCTTAGGTTTCCTCTTCTGTTTGAAAGTCTCAACAAACCACTCATGGTGGCGGTCAGTGAAATATTTCCCCAATGCACAACCAACTACAAACCCACTAACGCAACCCAGACATCTGACTATCCAATCAATCAAGTGATCAGAGTTGTCATCGTCGTCGCTTTCCACGTTTGATGGTGTTGTGGGTGATTCATCCGCATTCCCACATTCCCTGGGTAATGGCATTCCACATAATCCTGAGTTGCCATCAAAAGAGCTCTCATCAAACGTGCCAAACTGGTTTCCTTGCGGTATGGGACCCTCCAGGAGATTGTGGGAGACATTGAAGACTTCGAGAGATGTTAGCTGAGTTAACCCTTGAGGGATCTCTCCAGAGAGCTTGTTGTTTGACAGGTCCAAGGATTCGAGGTCTGTCATGTCGGCCAAGGACAGTGGTATTCTGCCATGAAGGTTATTATGTGAAAGGTTGAGCGCTTGAAGCCCCCGTAATTCCCCAATGACATCTGGGATCATTCCTGTGAAATTGTTGCTCGAGAAGTCAATGACTCGGAACACCGTCAGTAGCTTCTCATATACCATGTTGTTCCCTTTGTTTGTTATGGTGATGGAGTAATCATAGGGCTGGGGTAACTGAATGATTCCCGTGGGTGTCACTACATCTGTGTTGACTATAATCCCAGATATGTTTGTCTGGCTTTCACTAGTGACTTTCATGGCATCCCAACTTCGAAGGTATTCGAGAGGCAAATCACCAGCAAAAAAATTCTTGGATAAATCAATAATGTGTAGATAAGGAAAATCAAGACTGGATTTTGGACTGCCTATCTCACCATGGAACTTGTTCTGTCGAAGAAGGAGGATATGCAAGTTTGGAAGAGATCCAAGCCATGATGGGAAAATATCATCAATATGATTTTCAGAAGCTTTGAGTACCTCAAGATCATTGCAGTTGGCCAATGCCCTTGGCAATTTACCCTCGAGCTGATTTTGGCTAAGATCAATCATCTTCAGCTTGCAGGATGCAGGATATGTATGGGGAATGTTGCCTGAGAAATGGTTCCCTTTCAGATTCAACCATGCAAGGGAATATCCAAGTTCACCTATGCAGGTTGGAATATGTCCACTCAAGTTGTTGAAGGAAACATCAAAATACGTCATCAAACTTGAATGACATATTTGGTGAGGTAATCCTCCCTTTAATTGGTTGTTGGAAGTGCTGTAAGTCACAATCGAGCTAGGCGGGATGGGAAGGGAACCTTGTAACTGATTATCATCAAGATCCAAAACCTCCAAATGACTCTGTGAACGGAGCATATCAGGTTGTTCAAAGCCTGTGAAGTAGTTGTCAGAAAGGTCAAGTATGTACAAACTCTCTATGGTGACATTTAGAAACCATTGAGGTATCAGCCCCTGAATGTTGTTGCTGTGAAGACCCAATTCTTCTAGCTCATCTTGGTTGTGCAAAAATTGAGGAAACTCCGTCAAATTGCACAAGTTCAAATATAAAACCTTAAGCTTTGAAGCGAAAGCATTGCCAACATTCATGGAAGGAAATGTCAGATTAACACCAGATAAGTCTAGGTTAAGAAGATTTCTGAGCTGCAAAAATGCATCAAAGTTGGCATGCAAGCCAGCGTTGGTATTAAAGGCCAACGTCACAAGATTAACAAGTTGGGAAATCTCAGATGGTATTGAGCCCGTGAGTTGATTGTCCTGTAGGACTAACCACTCCAATTGGGTTAGATTCATCAGCCAATTTGGGATTTGCCCAGTTAATCGGTTATGACTGAGATCTAAGAATGTGAGGCTGGTTGAAGTGGCAAGGAAAGGAGGGATCTCACCAGTTAAATTCATCCCAACAAGACTCAGATAAGTGAGGTCTGTTAACTTGACCAACCATGGCATCAGTGTTTCGGAGGTAACTTTGAGATTTGAAAGACCTAACGATCGGAGTTGAGTCAAACTTAGCAGAGATAAAGGGAAGTCTGCACTAAAATCATTGTAACTGAGGTCCAGCTTGGTAAGGTTTGTAAGATTACCAAGAGATGATGGAATAAGTCCTGATAAATGACATCGAGGTAAGGCAAGTGTTTCTAAACCAGCAAGTTCTCCAATAGAAGGCGGCAATTCTCCATGAAATGCCGTAGAGGAGATATCTATGTGTCTAAGGGAACTACTGCGATTAAATTCAGGAAGAGATCCTGCAAGATATATGTTATTTGCTAAATTAAGGCCTTCAAGATGCGGCAACTGGAAAACGCTATTAGGGAACTCACCATTCATATTGCACGATTTGAAGGACACAATCCTAATGGAAGTTGCATTTGCAAGGATGATGGGTACTGAGGAGGATATGTCAACCAAATCAAGATACAACCACTTCAAGCGAGTCAGGTTCCCTAGCAAATTTTCAAGGGTAGAGTACTCAAGTGTGAGACTAGTGTAAAGATCAGCATTGTCAGAAAGATCAAGCAATGAGAGCTTTGACAAGTTTGTAATCTCAGGTGGGACTTGGCCACTGAATTGAGATTGCATGAGGATGAGGCTTTTCAAATTGGACAAAAGGCCAAATTGAGAGGGGATTGAAGAATGGTTGAAGTTGTTGTAAGAAAGGTCAAGGTGTCGAAGATGGGTGAGGGTGAACAGGGTGCTGTTTGGAGGGAATGTGCCATAGAGACAACTACTGCTGAGGTGTAGTCTTACGACATGACCCGATTCCTCATCGCAAACCACACCATCCCACAAACAGCAGTTGTGCTCACCTGCCCATGAGTTCACCTTTGGATATGCATATGGATCATCTGAAGTTGCACAGTCTATGATGAAACTCTGCTTGAATTGAAGCAAGGCTGACCTCTCATCATCAGGACACATGTACGAATGAGATGTTGATCGCTGCTGTGACAACGAAACAGCGTCAGCAAGCACCAAAGAGATGTGAGAATCACAAGGATGACAAGACAATACTAAGACCAAAATGAGCAAGAATTGATAAAGCCAATTGCCCATTGCCAATTTATATGACAGCTAGTAAACTGTATGTATTTTTTGTTCCCAAGCCAAGTTACACTTTGTTTTGGTGGAGGTATATTAAGAACCCTGCTGTTGCATGGGTATTTAAAGGCTGAACACTGAGCCCAACTCCAGAAAGTCACTAGATCATAGGTAATAAGGCAAGCGTGCCTTTGATAAGGGACCATTATAGTAGAATAGTATTTCTTTCTGGACAATGACTTTAAAAGGACAAGCGCGTTAAAGACGCATCTAAGACTTTGAAAAGTCTGTGCACTGCAGCACTTGATAGATAGGGCTTGCTACTAACGTCTTAAATTCAAACTTGAGTATTACTTGTCCAAACATGCATTCAAAATTCAAACTGAAGTATTATTTGTCCAAACATGACTTAGAAAATTCAAACTTGAAGTAATTTAAGTAATTGAAGTAAGAAATGGGTAGGAAGGAAATATTGGTGCACCAACAACCAAAAGAACACCCCCCATGTCACATACCACCAAAACTTAGAATGATATAATGAAGGCTTCTGGTTTTAAAATGACCCAATTTGACCTACATGAAAAACTGGGTCATGGACAAGGTTTAATTAGGTTTAGGTCATAGCTTGACTAAAATTCAGGTCGGGTCGACTATTTTTTTTATTGAAATTTAGATCCAATCAAATTCAGTCATTCGGATCCGAGTTGATCGAACCCAGTCCTAGAAAAAATGTTATTTGCTCATATTAAAATGCACAATTTCTGCATTTGGTCAAAATATCTAATATTAGCCAAATTTTTAGTTTTAACCATAATTTCAATTCTGTCAGTCGATCAAATTCGGTCATCTAGGTTCAGGTTCAGGTCTGGGTATTTCGTCCCAGTTAAAGTCACTTAGGGTCCGGGTTTGGAGTTTTTTACCAAATTACCGAATTGATTGAAATAGATAAGATCTGGACCTGAATTATTTCCATCCCTTGGATGAAGTACTAAAATAAAGATCTCAATTATACATGAAAATCTGGATTTATTGGTAGCAACAACAAACTCTCAAAAGGTGTGGTATGGGGATTTAGATGTAGGCAACTTTGCTATGGGAAAAAGAATTTGGAGTCATCAACCATGAAGAAGTTTCAATTCCAAGCAACAGTTAGCCAACTCTGACATTTTTTTTTTTTTTTTTTGGCTTTTGGCTCCATGTTGATGGATTTCACGCATAGTACATGCACCAATTGGCAGATATTTTCGCTTGAGCTTCAAATGTTTCATAGACCTCAAAACTTTCATTCATCGTACCGAAGAAAAGCCAGAATGATAACCAAAGATTATTAAGATGACAACAAATTAATTGCAACGACTTTACAAAGTTTTTGATCACCCTAGTTTGAAATTTATGTGATGCAGGGTATAGCAGTGCCGTGTCTCTTTAATTTCCTCGACAATTATCTGTTGGAGAATGGTAGCGATCAAATGAAGCTGGCAAGAAACAGCGCGCGAAGTTTCACAAGTGTGAAAGTATTATTGTTAGACAAGTCTAGGACTTTCAGAAAGTTGGCATTGCAGAAGGTTTTTTTTTTTTTTTTTTTGGAGTAACACCAGTCAAGAGCTTGTCTGATACTTTATATAACAGCTATCTGAAAGGTCAAGGAACAAGAAACTCTCTTTAGCCGTCTCCACAAACCACTACAGTATATTGCCTTGCACATCATTCCTAGAAAGTGCAAGGTCAAGGTCAAGTACCTTAGCTTGTCTTATTTGTGTTAGAACTCGGTAAAGTTGGCCAAAATGCGAGAGCTAAGGTCCAATAACCTAAATTTAGAATGTGTTTGGTTGGAAGGAAAATGATTTCGAAAGATAAATCAACTTTGACTTGACTCTAGGAGCACTTAGAAGTACCGAAGGAGTCAAACAACCCAATATTGTGACCCAAGTATAGTGTTTCAAGATTAATGAGCTCAAAATCCATCCTGTTATTGAACCTTGGAGATTGTTTTTCTATCATATTCTAAATACAGGGAATTTGGGTAACGTTTATTGGTGAACCACGGAGATTATTGGCAGAAAGATCTATACATGTGACTTGGGTAAAGTTTATCGGTGAAATGAGATATGGCTTCGTAAATCCAAGCCAGGAAGAGATAACATATTCAGCTCATTTAGCTCATTTAGCTTGGGGAACCAAGTCATACCCATAGTTACCGGGAACGCTACATACGCGACACGTATTCCAAGAATAAGCTTTCCGAAGTCAAAACTAGACTAAATTTGTGTAAAAGTTAACTACCAATGATGGAAATCAGCCCACGCTTATTCCCCTAGGCCCAATCAAGAAGGCCCAATTAAAGGTCCATCATACACATAGGGTCCTTCATCAAAGGACTTCGACTCATACAGGGCCAACAGGGCATATTTGGTTCAACTACATCAAATGGGCCAACGAAGAAATGTACAAAGTTGAACTACGAAGGCCCATTCATATGGTGTGTAGCTTATTTCAAGAGGATGTCCAAACATCCTAGAAGATGGGCCAAGGTCACGCCAAGCCCAAAACACCAAGGTTACACGTCCAAGTCAAGTTTACAAGCCCAATTTTACGATCTTGATTTTTGGATGTAATTTAATTATTTTAGCTTAATTAGTTTTTGGTGTGTTTATTTTAATTAGGCTAGAATAGTCGTATGATTTAATTCATAGTTAGGAATTGGCTAATTTTGTAACTAATCCAATCCGGATTAGGAAAGCCAAGATGATTAGGATAAGGTTTGTTATTAGGATAAGGTTTGTTACAAACCAACTCCCCCTAGGATAAGGAATTCTAATCCAAGGAGGAGTAGAATAGATTAGACCACTAGTAGTAGAACTCTTTGGCTTGCACGCCAAGTTGGAGAGTTTTAGTCCCTTCAGGACCCTCATAGTATAAATAGGGATGTAGCCTCTCAAGGCATTCAGATCAATTCAGAAATATGAAACCCCTTAAGCTTTTAGCTTTCCCTCGAGTGTTTGGATAAACTCTCACCCTTTTCTTCTATTGTATCTTGGTTTGGCACCCAAGTGGTTAGGAAGAGCTTGACCCTAGGTTGCGGTCTAGGTCAAGTTAGCCCTAGGTTGTCCTTCTTGTGGATTCAATTAGGAAACCTAGATCTATCCGTTCTTACCTTTCTATCAATATAGTTAAGGTAATTACCCTGTGAGCTTTCTGTCAATACAGTTAAGTCACACCAACCCTAAACCTACCCCCCTCAAACTCACGCCACCTTCCATCACCCTCACTCCCTCAAACGTCTCCCACCTCCTCAAATACACACCACCCCCTTTCTTTTCTCTCTCCATAACAACCTTCTCTCTCCTCCAACAACCTAACAACCTCATACTCTCTCTCCCATCAAACGCCACCCTCTCCCTCTCTCACCCCCATCCTAACGTCTCCCTCTCCCTCTCTCACCTCTCTTGTTTCACGTCATCCCCCTTCAAACCCCCATCCAAGAATCATCCATCTCCCATCTTTCCCATTCAAGATTCATCCTCACTTGAATCTTGAAACCACAAAAGCCCTCACGGCAAAATAACCTCCATTAAACCCTAATTCACGAGAGTCTCCCCCTTTCTTTCTCCCTAATCTCGTGAACCAACTCATCCTCATTGTTTGGTTACACGTGTTTCGTGTATTATTGGAATCAAGAACCTTTCTTGATCCGGTAATACATCAAAAGTGGTATCAGAGCTCTAGGTTAGTGTTGAGTGTAAACCAAACACGTAACCTTCAAATCCAAAAGCTTAACCTGCTATTCCAATAGCTTAACCTGCTATTCCAATAGCTTACCCTGCAATCCAAACACGTAACCTTCAAACCTTCAGTACCAACCTGCAACCCAAAACTCCACAAACAGCCCAAATACATTCCCTTCCCTACCCAACGTCAAACTGGCGTTTCAACCCCTGCCATGGCACACGAATTGCTCTTCATAAGGAGGATCCTCGTGATTCGATTGTCGAAGACCAACAACAACAACGAGAGGCTATTTTTGGTCTCACGCACTATCAAAGGAAAGGTCTGCTCCTTAATCGTTGATGGAGGAAGCTGCACCAATGTGGCTTCAACAACTTTGGTGGACAAACTTCAGCTGGAAACCAGTCCACATCCCAAGCCCTACACCATCCAATGGCTTAATCAGGGTGAAGGACTACAAGTTACTCATCAATGCTTGGTAAGCTTTTCCATTGGCAAGAACTATCAAGATACTATTTGGTGTGATGTATTGCCTATGGATGCTTGTCATATTATGTTGGGAAGACAATGGTTATTTGACAGGAGTGTGATGCATGATGGAAGAGCCAACACCTACACCTTCGAGTTCAACCACAAAAATCACCCTAGCTCCACTTAAAATAGCCAATCCGTCCCACCCAAAGAGAGTGATCCAAATCCCATCACTTCTATGACCACCGAGCATGCGAGTTTAGTGAGCATAAGGAGATCACTTAGATCCAAACACAAACCCTAGCCACAAAGAGCCTACCAACGAGAACCCTAGCCACGAAAAACCCACGAAGGCTACCCTCTCGTCACCCTCTTTGGAACAACTTCCTCATGTATTCCCAAAAGAGAAGCCATCGAATTGCCCCTCAGCGTGAGATCCATCACAAAACCGATCATGTTCCTAGGTCTGCCGTGCACAACGAGCCAATATATCACATGAACCCTAGTGACATCCAAGAGGTTCAAGGGCAAGATGAAGATCTTCAAGCAAAGGGTATGATTAGGGAAAGTCTCAGTCCATGCGCCATCCCTACCCTTTGGGTCCCTATGGAAGGAAGCCAAAGTCTGTGCACCAACAAGGTTACTACCAAGTACAGGCTTCCTAGAAGTGAAGATCAAGTGAACGAGTTATTTGGTACCCAAGTCAACTCCAAGGTTAATCTAAGAAGTGGGTACAACCAGACTCGAATTCAAGAAGGGGACACTACTATCAAAACCAAAGAAGAATTCTATGAATGGTTAGTCACACCTCGTGCTCTAACTAACACTCTCTTTACTGTTATGAGATTGTTGAATCAGGTTTTGAAGCCCCTTATTAGTAAGTGTATTGTTATCTACTTGGGTGATATACTTGTGAACAGTAAGAGTGAGAAAGGTCACAACATCTTTCATCTCCAATCTTATTTGGGGATCTTAGCTCACGTGGATCTGCATCAAAATCTACCCAAGTATGGCGTCTTCATCAACAACATAGTCTCTCTTGGCTATGCTCTTTCGCCTGAAGTGTTCAAGTTTGATGAAGAAAGAGTCAAAGCTATCAAGGAGTGGTCTATTCCAACTAGAACTCATGATGATCAAAGCTTCCCCGGCTTGGCCTCTTTCTATAGGAGGTTTGTGAAGAATTTCAATATTACTTTATCTCCTATGACCGAGCTTTGGAAATATAGGAAGCTATCATGGACGCCAGCAGCTCAGCAAGTGTTCGACATCATCAAGGAGAAACTCTGCACCGCACCTGTCCTTGCCTTAGGTAGCTTTGATAAGAAGTTCAGGGTCAAGTGTGATGTTTCTGGAGTTGGTATTGGAGCTGTTCTATCTAAGGAGGATCACCCCTTGCCTTATTACAGGGAGAAGTTCGGTGATCCTAGATTCATGGAAGATAATGGGAGCCAACTCCGCTTATACATTAATAAGATCTCTTTCAGTCCGTCGAGTTCTTGGCAACTAACGAAGAATACTAGAGATCTACCTAGCCTTGGTCTCACCTTTGGGGACCCAAGGTTCATGGAGGATAACGGATGTCAATCTATCGAAGGAGTCACAGTTCACGTGAAGACACTGATTCACGTGGAGATTATTGAAGTAACCATGGTTCACGTGAAGGTCCTGATTCACGTGGAGGTCATTGGCACAATCATGATTCATGTGGAGGTCCTGATCCATGTGAAGATTACAGTTGGGTTAGTTGAAGTCTTTGAACTTGAATCTCCAAGTTTGAGGACAAACTTCTTTCAACTAGGGGGGAATGATGGAAATCAGCCCACGCTTATTCCCCTAGGCCCAATCAAGAAGGCCCAATTAAAGGTCCATCATACACATAGGGTCCTTCATCAAAGGACTTCGACTGAGGCCAACAGGGCATATTTGGTTCAACTACATCAAATGGGCCAACGAAGAAATGTACAAAGTTGAACTACGAAGGCCCATTCATATGGTGTGTAGCTTATTTCAAGAGGATGTCCAAACATCCTAGAAGATGGGCCAAGGTCACGCCAAGCCCAAAACACCAAGGTTACACGTCCAAGTCAAGTTTACAAGCCCAATTTTATGATCTTGATTTTTGGATGTAATTTAATTATTTTAGCTTAATTAGTTTTTGGTGTGTTTATTTTAATTAGGCTAGAATAGTCGTATGATTTAATTCATAGTTCGGAATTGGCTAATTTTGTAACTAATCCAATCCGGATTAGGAAAGCCAAGATGATTAGGATAAGGTTTGTTATTAGGATAAGGTTTGTTACAAACCAACTCCCCCTAGGATAAGGAATTCTAATCCAAGGAGGAGTAGAATAGATTAGACCACTAGTAGTAGAACTCTTTGGCTTGCACGCCAAGTTGGAGAGTTTTAGTCCCTTCAGGACCCTCATAGTATAAATAGGGATGTAGCCTCTCAAGGCATTCAGATCAATTCAGAAATATGAAACCCCTTAAGCTTTTAGCTTTCCCTCGAGTGTTTGGATAAACTCTCACCCTTTTCTTCTATTGTATCTTGGTTTGGCACCCAAGTGGTTAGGAAGAGCTTGACCCTAGGTTGCGGTCTAGGTCAAGTTAGACCTAGGTTGTCCTTCTTGTGGATTCAATTAGGAAACCTAGATCTATCCGTTCTTACCTTTCTATCAATATAGTTAAGGTAATTACCCTGTGAGCTTTCTGTCAATACAGTTAAGTCACACCAACCCTAAACCTACCCCCCCCCCAAACTCACGCCACCTTCCATCACCCTTACTCCCTCAAACGTCTCCCACCTCCTCAAATACACACCACCCCCTTTCTTTTCTCTCTCCATAACAACCTTCTCTCTCCTCCAACAACCTAACAACCTCACACTCTCTCTCCCATCAAACGCCACCCTCTCCCTCTCTCACCCCCATCCTAACGTCTCCCTCTCCCTCTCTCACCTCCCTTGTTTCACGTCATCCCCCTTCAAACCCCCATCCAAGAATCATCCATCTCCCATCTTTCCCATTCAAGATTCATCCTCACTTGAATCTTGAAACCACAAAAGCCCTCACGGCAAAATAACCTCCATTAAACTCTAATTCACGAGAGTCTCCCCCTTTCTTTCTCGCTAATCTCGTGAACCAACCCATCCTCATTGTTTGGTTACACGTGTTTCGTGTATTATTGGAATCAAGAACCTTTCTTGATCCGGTAATACATCACCGCGTTCCGTGACTAATGACCCAGGAAGCGTTCCTAGTAACTATGGTCATATCTAAACTTGAGATATGGAATGTCCAAATATTGGAGATGGGTTAAGTTTGTGAGGGAGGGAATGCATTCTGTGAAATCATTGTCACTGAGGAGCAGTTCTGTGAGTAGGGTCAGATTACCTATTGTTGAAGGAATGTCCCTGTGAAGTTAATTAGTGAGGGTAGCTCACTAAAAGTTATCCTTGACAGTAGACAACTAAGGACAAGTAATTACTTTTCTCCATGACAATAAACATTGCATCTACTCGCTAGTGATATATATTGGCATATGCTGATTTTACCAACCCAGTAACAGATGTAAAACAAACCCAATGTGTTTTTATGAAGGAAACATTACTTGGCAATGGCACAGCAAGTGCTGGTGAATGATAAATCTCAGATCTTGTAAACTGAAGATTATAAATCTCAGCAATAATAAACTAGAGAGCAATATGCCAAGGTCACTGGCCACTCGCAAAGATCTTGAGGTTCTTGACATTGGGAGAAATCGTGTCAAAGACACTTTTCCGTCATGGTTAGGAGGTCTACCAAAGTTGCATATTCTTGTCTTATGACACTTCTTTTACGGCATAATAGGCAGACCTAAATCTAACCTTGATTTCCATTTCTCCGCATCATTGACTTATCCAATAACTTTCATAGTGGTGACTTGCCTCTGCTCTACCTTCAGAATTTTGGTGCCATGAAACTTACAAAAGAGAGCAAGTCAATCACATCAGGGACGAGACTCCAGGTTTATATCAATATGTTGGCCCAGGTAGGAAAGGCTACAACGAGATATGATCACATCAAGGACAGGACTCCATGTATATATCAATATGTTGGGCCAAGTAGCGAAGGCTACAATGAGATATGATTACACAATCACCATAACAAACAAAGGCAATGTTATGGAGTACAGAAAGGTCCCCCTGAAAATGTTTCAGGCCATTGATTTCTCTAGCAACAATTTCACAGGTAAGATTCCATTTTCCATTTCGGAATTAAGAGGGCTTCAAGCATTAAACCTGTGCAACAATAATATTGTCAGCGGTATCCCACCCTCTTTGGCCAACATAAGAGATCTGGAATCTTTGGACCTGTCGAATGACATGCTTTCAGGTCATATCCCATCTGAGTTCACACAGTTGACATTTCTGGAGGTTTTCAATGTCTCTTACAATGAACTCAGCGGGTCCATACCACAAAGGAACGAGCTCACTGCCCGAGATAACAACTCATTTGTCGGAAACTTAGGGTTATGTGGAGAACCAGTCTCAAAGAAGTGTAGAGATGTCAATGGACCACCATCACCCACTGATGTTGTGGAAAATGACGATGAAGAAGACTCAAAGCTGATTGATTGGATCATCAGAAGTTTGGGATGTGTCAGTGGGTTTGTAGGTGTTTACGCACTTGGGAAATTGTATATCACAGACAGCAACCATGAATGGTTTGTGGAGACTTCAGGAAAGGAAGGAAGAGGACTCCCAAGTCAAGACAGGCAACAGCAGCAAGGCACAGGAGTTAAATTAGTTGTACCATACTTGGGTGTGTTTCCCTTGTTATGAAATGTATTTTTTTTTTTATGTAATAAGCATTAACGATGATATGTATTATTCTGCTTTCAATTCTAGCTTATGTATCTCAGATGCAAGCCTACATATGTCTTTTGTAATCCATATTTAGATAGTAATAAGAAGTAAACTGCAGAAGGAGAGAGCAGTGGAGAAACAATATGTGACTCAGATGTGAGCCTAAACATATACGAAATCTATTTACTGGTTCTAAGGGTCTTTTTTACTGGTCCTAACTCCTAACGATCTTTTTAGCCATAATCGATTGCTAGTATCTACACAAAGACTTTCTAACCCTCCGAGTAAGTTTCGCAGAAACTTCGATATTGAAGCCTTCCATGATTCAATCAACTTAAATATAGCATTCGCAGATTATATTGATAACAAAGTAAAGATTAAGAAAAGTAAATGGACATGTAATTGGTACGTATGTCAAAGTTGCAAACCTGACTTTAGGGGGCGTTTCACTTCAGTTATGTAACTCGAATGGCCAGTTCCCCACTGTCATTATTCCCTTTCTCATTCCTGAGTTTTACAGGCCTTCTCAGGAACTATGTACTTGGCTAGCTAACATCATTTTATGGGCATCTATCCCCTTCAATTGGAAAACTTGCCAACTAGGAGGAGCTCATGTTACAGACGAGTGACTTCTCAAGAGCAATCCCATCATCCCTTGGCAACCTCAAAATCTCATCCAGTTGACTGGCAATAATGCTTTCAAAGGGGCATGAGCTTGAAAAAAGTGCCCGAAAATTAGTACTATGGTTAGATGGCAACATGAATGTATACGGAAATTTTGAGGCATTTAATTATAAGTACTTTAAGAACTCTTCTGTCTGCATTCTTCTTTCACAAGGCCTGACACATGCGAACTTTGAGATAACTTTTAATGGTTTGGTTACCCTTGCAGGGACAAAGGGCTACAAGGACCAAGTTATCCACTTCCAAAAAAAATTTTTTACCTATTCAAATCTCAGTCTAAGAAAATCTACTTTCCTCTAGACCCAGTGTAACGAAACGCGGCCTAATAAACCCTAAATTTCTCACAAACCAACCTGACTCATGTAAAAGTGAGATATATGAAAAAACATGTCACGCTGTGAAAAGGCCCAAGGCCACAATATCCCACACGTATCAGACACTTTACCTGGGTATCCGTGTCCCATGCGTGTTGGACACAAACACTTCCAGAAACTCTTTGGACACTCTCAAACACATGTCAAGCATAGAGATTACATAAAGAAGTAGGCTTTTGCTAATGATAGTAGTAGTAGAATGCACATATGATGGAAAATTTGATATTGTTTTTCATCGAAGCACAACGCTCTCTAGAGCTAAAAGCATGAAGCCATACAATTGGTTGTTGGAAGAGTAACTTTTTGATGTCTATGTGTCCACCATATGTGCCGTATCCTCAAATTCTTAAAATTCACGCATTCACGTGTCTGTTTCATATCAGTGTATGTGCTTAATTAACTGCCTCAGTGCAATGGAACAAGCAGCCTTCTACAAAAATCCATACAATATCATAAGAGACTGGTTTTTGCACAGAAAAAACATTAGATATTGCTAGAGTGAGACAAGTCAGCAGAATACTCAGCACACCTCTGGAGAGAAGACTCCAACATTCCTCATGTATTCTGCGGCACACATACATAAACCGAGAAAGGGAGAATGAATGGAGCAAAGAGTGAGTAAACGGATGTAGATAGAGGAAGAGAAATGCATCCTAATAAATGTTAATTTGCAAGAGACTAATGGAAGTTCATCGCTGAAGTAGGATCAATGACAACTCCTAAACCCTTTCCAAAAGCAAGGCGAAAGTTAAAGACAGGCAAAATTGGCCAGAATAAAGTTAAAACATACTCAACAGTCATCCAAAAAGGGCCAACAATTCAGCAACCAATTGCTTTACAGTTGTGACGAAAGTAAGACGGCTCATTTTTTATGTACCACAGAGCTTGAACCTGTATTCCTGTAGGACACTGCTAAGATATTCCCGTCTCTAATTTAATTATTCCGTTCGACCTAACAAACCTGTAATCACGCTCTGTAGGACTTGAACCTACAGCCTTGGGTTATTGACACCCACGTTCTACCAAACTGAACTCAGAGCGTTTTCTTATTGTAAGACATAAGACCATCAAGAAAACTCCTCCTAATCAAAATTTACGTCGACATCTTGGAGGCATATGCTAACAGAAAGAAATGCAAACTGAACACTAGAAGAAAACCTAGTCACTAGTATAAATTGTGTAACAAATTTCAACACTAGAAGCTCTCTATTTCCGGATTAAGTAACAACAGCATCTTATCCTTTAGACAAATATGCATGCCCACTGCTAGAGACCCTTGCAGTCAACCCACACCAATGACGTAATACCCTATGATGTCATTCAAGATGAATTAAGTGATACGAATTCAATTCAAACGAATTAGAAGCCACATCTCAAGGACCACAGTACATGAAACTAATGCTGGTTATGCAACCTAGCTTCCTGGGGGTGGGGGGAGCAAAAATTAGCAGCCAAGAAAAAAAATAGAAATAAGGCAGAGAAATCTACACCAAATAAGTTTGATGAAGTGGTGCAGTAAGTAGCAATTGGGAAATTCAGAAAAACCTTACCACCACCAGAAGTACCTCAGCTCATGGTTAGTTCACAACGCGCAATGGTAAATTTCTGATACATGAGAAATCTTTTTGCAGAACATAAGTATCCCACCGCTAGAGGACCTGCTAATGGATCCACAACACAAATCACAAATACCAAATGAATTCATTGAGAAGAATTAGAAGTCACATCTCAAGGACCATACTAGATGGAAAGGCTGCTGGGTATGCACCATGCAACAGATAGTAGCTCAAACTAAAGGATTCAACTACAGTCCATGAGGTAACATACAAGTAAATACCCAACAATATGGGTAGGAATTCAACAGACTGACAATATGCAAAAGATTTAAAGCATGTCTTCATGTTCACAATTAGGAGGGTCTGTCATCAACACAACCAATCAAATATATTGATAGGAGCCTCAGATCGAAATTGATAATATCCAGGAGATTGGAAGTAATTTTTTCTGACAAACACAACCTTTGCTCAAGAATTTCAAAACATACAAACCTGAGCCATCAGTATATAAACATTTATGCCAGATGAATTTTCAAAATCTGACCTTTACCAACAAATCAAGCTAGACATGTTATAAGGATAAATCTCGAGCTATTTCCGCACAGGAGCATAACCTCCTAATACCTAATCGAGCGTTGTGCCAACTCCATTAGTCATTTGAGATTTCACCACCCTCAATGGAAGACCACAGAATAACTGAACAAAAGAAACCCTCAATGAAGCCCCCGTTGTAACAAATTCAGAGAACAAGCATTACACAACATGCCTACAACTTAAAACAATCACAAAATCAAGCACACTTTAAGCACTAAAAAGGAAGATGTGTCCACCGCACTCTTCAAGCACGGAACAGACTCCAAGCATGTCGACCAATTGGGCTCTCTTTTTGTTAATCAACTCAAAGGATCAAATTAAGCTTTAAATCATACCCATGCTGCCTAGGCCCCACTGCCACTGGTCAATGGTTTGCAAAAAGAAAAGAAGACAGAAAATGAGAAAGATTTTATGCAATAAGGTAGTTTGATGAAGTGATACAGTAAGCAACAAATTGGGATACATAAACCTTACCACCGGTCACACTGCTAATGCCCCAGATCATGGACTAGCACTTTGCACAACTGTCATTTTCTTTCAGTCATGAGAAATATTGAATGGAACATAAGCATTATCACCACTAGAGACCCTGCCAATCGATCTCTAACTAAAATCACATAATATCTTATGAATTGATTTGATATGAGTTAGAAGCCACATCTCAATCCCCAACACAAATCACATAATATCATTAGAGAATAATTAATTAATTAGAAGCCACATCTCAAGGTTTAATCATTATGTGGTACACAAACTACAAAACACAGAGGCTTCATCTCTAATTTCATAATAGATGGAACTAATCTCTTGGAGTCTTGGTTATAAAGATGATTGACAAATAGGGAATGGGTTGAGCTATATTGTCCATGAGTCAGCAAACGAGCAACCAAACAGAAAATATGTAGAGCATTAGAAGTAATTTTGATGATCGCCACCAGCCTTGCTTGTGAGTTTGACAACATATATAGAAGCCTTTACCTCAGTCATCAGTACATGAATAGTTATTCCAGATGAACATTCCAACTGTGACCTATACCAACATTCAAAATAGTAAATATGACACAATTGAAGAATTGTTTGGGGTCATACAAATGAAGTTAGACAAAAGAAGAAATTCAACTGAAGTACCTTAATACCTCTTCTGGGTGCTTCTTCTCTACTTCTAGCAAGCTAATCTCACTTGTATCTATGCACCCAATTGCTACCATTTTCAAAACTTGAGTATTATTTGTCCAAACTTGCATTAGCAAAGCAAAGCTCGTAAGAATCAACCAACAAATATGATTCAAGTGATTTGACACTTGTTTGCTTTATGCAAGGCCTTGGATTCGAGTCAAGTGAATACGATCCATAGAAGACCTACCCGGAACTCTTTGTTGTGTAATGGAGACCAAAAGAAGTGTGCATAAAAATCAACTTATCAATCATGACATTAACCTCTATATTTAGAATCACATACTATAGGGTTCTAATTTTAATGTGTTTTCTTCATCATCAATCCACCTTTGCATAATAACATCCTGTCAGGCAAAAGGATTCAAGGAATCCATTGGAATCACAAAAGTGTGAATCACCTATGCATACAACAACTGGAAAAAAAAAAAGGAAACCTCAAGAATTTCTTCATTTCTGCCTACTCAAAAGATCACACACACAAATTTACACAAGAATATGGAAAACCAAATGTGGAGAAAACAAGTAGCCAGATTGGGAAATCAACAAAACATAACAACCACCAGCAGCAAGCATTAACAGTGCATTACCAGATAGTTTATTACAGCAAGGAACCCCTCGAAGCAGAGGTGATGCTGTAACCCATTATTCTTGTAGCACCGAGGTGTTAAACTGCTCATCACCACAAAAGGGCTCAGTTTATTATCCATAATGTCAGCGCATCAAACATTACCCACAGCCAATCCATGTTAGGGCAACCTAAAATCTAAACTAGAGGCAAAAAGGCCATGTCAACAGAGCAGAAGTCAAATAAAAAGGCAAAACTAACCAAGATATTAAACATGCCAATTGACCCCCACTGGATTTCAAGTACTACAAAACCAAGTATGTCATTACTTCCTACCCATCATATTGAATTCCTCCACACCATCAAACCCAAAGCATTCTGCACACTGCACCACAGCTAGCTAGCTAAAGTGAAGTAAAAAAATAAAATTTAAAAAAAATTTTGCTGCCAAGCATTGGTCAACACAATCAAAGCACATAACCCTTGCTCATTTTAGGACCACAAAAGAAGCAGGCATAATCAGGATGTAGAAAGTATGGATTTACAGTTGGAAACAACTTGAAAAAAAAAAGTAATATACATACAAAGAGAAATCAAAATTGTATCACAAAACAAATGACTCCAGTAAATATTGTGCAATGATTGCAAAACCACAATGGTAAAATGCTTCATGCAGTGACAAATGATGGTGAACAGAAATTGAAAGAAATCATACGTAAATGTTTCGGCCAAACCCTCTTCATATTTACCAGCGCCCAATCTTTAAGTACTAGTTAATCTAATCTCTATAAACAGTATCATCTTCGGAGAATAAATTGAATATGCATATCCTGAGTCACATTCGACCCTTCCAGCACTCCAGCCAAAATAACCCAAAAGACAAAAAAATAGTTTGTGAGCCTGTAGGTTACCATGATTTTATCCATCTTTGTATTGATAGCAGTCAATAGCCTCCATTTCTCTGAATCATCTTAAATTAGCCAACTTCAGCGCACCCACAGACTATCCATGAACGCCAATACAATTAATTGAATTCACTAGTATAAACTGATAAGTCAAAAACTGATTCAAGAGAACAAGAAGCTTGTTACAGTATTGTACTCCTGTGTAGCTGGCTGAACAGTTCCCGATACTTGAAGCTGGGCCTACTGGGTAGATGCTGTGGAACCATAACTACCAATATCATACATCAACCGCACATTTAGAAGTTGTATAAAATGAAGTTCCTAGTAGGCGCAAGAAGATAAAAAGGGAAGAAAGGAAGGACATGTAACAGAAAGAACGTGAATGACTGAGATAGTTCATCTTAGCAGACATAGGAAAGATACCTCCCAACAAGTAGCTGGGGCCAGAAGGTGTTGCTACATATTGATGATATCAAGTGGTTATGGTTGCAATCAAAACTACATATATTGATGTGAAGTTGCTTCAAAAATGTTATAAGCAAGCACCATGGTGAGATGGGTGCAACAACAACATCAAGCAGATGGTTACACACTCCACCATTAAGCTTAGGGTAAAAACAAAGCTCTCCCAAGAAGGCTTTTGAATCCAAGGAGCCATGGAACGCCAAAGAATAGAACATCTGGGAAGGAAGAACATCATTAGTAATGGAAAACATCATATATTCACAACAAAATCCTGTGCGACTAATCATTGGTTTGTTGGGCCTTGAAATTGACCAAGTTACTTGAAAATCAATTAGTTGTACCTCCCTCAAAGTCCAATCTGTAAAAGGCGGCAAAGACCAAATGAAATATACCTAATTTTCAGCAACCCACTACAACCTGCATGATTCGAGCATGACACTACAAAGATCAGAAGCCATTGCCATTAGTGAGCAATACTTAGCTATGAACTCTGAATACAAGCACCAAACGAGAAAGACCAAGCTTCTGCAATGTCATGCAAGGCAACTATAAAGACCACACACATAAATAATGGCAGAGAATTTCACCTTGATATATATAACCTTGTCTGAAAGGGGTCATAATCAAAGTAAGTATGCCAAAGGTTAACTACAGCAGAAAAGTGTGAGTCCAGAGATATCGTATGAATTCACTGCCATAAAAGTGTGAGACGAGTAATTATTCTTAACCAATAGGTCATATTGAGACATCTAATAAAATATCTCAGAGTAGCTGATGAGTATCAAATCAACAACATGCCCAAAGTTAACATTACAACAAAAGGTAACAAATGCCTCATATTAAAACCAACAAGAGCAAACAAACTTATTCTAAACAAGGTTAGCAGACAAAGTATAATAAGAATGGGAAAGTCATCCATTCTTATATAAATCAAAAACAACAACCACATGGATCAAAAACTATCAAATCAAACCATCGATCACCATCAACAAACTATTGTGAGGAAGACCATCAACTAGGATCTTTAATTTCCAAGACTTCAGAATCCAATGGACTACACTAATAGGTACATCAAAGAAACTGGACCCATATAAAAGTAAAAGCTTGGGACCATAACGTGCGGGCAACAATCATTTGGAAGCTAGGGAAATATGCTAAACCAATACAAGTCTTGACGAGACATTAATAATGAAAGAGCAGTGACTTTAGAATGACAGGAATGGAAAATGATCTTAAAACTTATATTTTTAGAAACTGCATAGTAAAGAGCAAGATGGAAAATTGCAAAAGTAGACCCAGAAAGTGAAATTGCAAAAGTTAAATCTTTATGTGTTGAAATTGCAAAAGTAGACCCAGAAAGTGAAATAAGTGAGTCAAGGATGAGGCGAATAATTATTCATGGCTTAAGCCCCAAGTATAGTGGCCGTGTGGCGGCAACTAGGGGTTGGGCTACACACCGCTCTCTAACTGAATTAGAGAGCCTCTTAGTGAATCAAGAAGACCTAGACAAACAGATGTCTAAGGTCTCGGTAGAGGAGAACGACCAAGCTCTCTTTACTAGAGGGAGAGCACCTAAGAGCCAACGTAGAGTCACATGGAGATATAATGGTTATGGAGAATCATTAGAAGGGAGATCACTAAGGTGGAAACAAGGACAATGTAGAGGTCGTCCATATCAAGGGGGAGCACTTCAACCATGTGATGATGATGATGATGATGAAGATGAAGAAGAACAAGAAGAAATAAAATATGGACGAGACGATTGATGCTACAAATGTGGCAATAAATGTCACTTTGCTCGAGATTGTAGATCACATCCATTGGAAGGTAACATAGCAACCTTCAAAGATTATGACAGTGAAGAAGAATGGGACCTTCAAGCATCATTGGCAATGGAAGAGTCTCTCCAAGCATTCAAGGCCGAGGAGATTACTCAAGCACCGAAGGAAGAACTAGTTATGTCATGTGTGGATGAATCCAAAGAAGAAGATGTTCCCTCCATGACGAGTGACATATCGATGTATAATGGCATCAAAGATTAGATCTTGATCAATTACACATCAAGGGGGACGTGCAACCAATCTGAATATGGGAGGCTTCACATGAACTAGGGGGTGATTCACGTGAGGAAGAGGGGATCTTTGTGGGGTTTTGATTGATTTGTGAGGGAATAAGGCTTAGGGTTTGAGAAAAATGGAATCTTTGTGGAGTTTGAGAAAGGGAGATGGACGAATGTAGGGGAGGCTATTTGGGAATGACGTGAGGTCTTTATGGAGGGGAGGATGTTTTGAGAGAGATTTGAGAGAGAAAAGAGGGAGGGACGTTGATTGTAAGAGAGAGGAGGGGGTTGACGTGAGGTAGAGTTGAGAGAGAGGGAGTTGACGTTTGAAAGGGGAGACTTTGAGAGAGTTGTTAGCCTTAGGGTTTATCTAACTAAGATAGATAGATAAAAGTAACCAGATAGTTCAAGGGATCTATCTTGATACAGAAACACCACAAGAAGAAACCCTAGGGCTACTTGACCTTCAACCTAGTTACAGAAACACCTTCTAGGTTTAGGGTTCAAGCTCTTCCTCGCCACTTGGTTGCCAAACCAAGATACAATAGAAGAGATCAACGAGGTTCTCACGAAACACTCAAGGGGTAAGCTAAAAGCTTGGATATATTCATAATTCAAGGTTTGATGTCTTTGAAAGGCTACAAGCCTAGCTATTTATACTAACTAAGTCCTACACATATTAGGACTCTTCTACTACTACTCCTAGACGCCATCTACTCCATCTCCTCCTTGGATTAGGACTCCTTATCCTAAGGGGAGTTGGTTACAAGAGATAATAATCCTTTTAGGACTTGGCTTTCCTAATCCAAGAAGGATTAGTTACAAAATAAGTCAACCTTATTTAGGACTATCAAGACTTGGCGCCTAATCTAGCTATATCACACACCACACACATGACTCTCACACCTTCTAAAACATTCTAGAACATTCTAGACTAATCTAGACTCCTAAGACTTGGTGTCCAAGTTTATATATATTATTGGGCACTTCACACAACTAGAAATGTAAATAAAACCCTAGAATTGTAGAGATATACATCAAAAGAGCAAAACTGTGAACTTTAAATCCAAAAGGCCAAAACTGTGAACTTCATTTTGAAATGGTCAGAAATGTGAAATTCATCTTGAAATGGTCAGAAATGTGAAGTTCATTTTGAAATGGTCAAAACTGTGAAGCTCAGCTTGGGTTTTGTACTTGGGCCTTTGACGTAGACTTGGACTTGGACTCTTCCCTAGGATGTTTGGACGTCCTCTTGGAATAAGGAGCACAAGATATGTTGGCCTTTGGGCCTCCACAATGTATTCTTCTCCTTTGGCCCGTTTTACCCATTTGTAGTTGATGTGGATCCCCTTTGTTGGGTCTGGCGTGATATCTTCTTCTCCTAAGGCCTTCTCCACTTCCTTGTAATCAAATTGATCCTTCTTTGTTATTGGACTTGGTGTAAATGCCGAGGATGGGTTTTCATCATTCTCCATGAATCTTGGGTCTCCAAAGGTGAGCCCAAGGCTGTGTGAATCTCCCTTTTATTCCATGAACCTAGGGTCCCCAAAAGTGAGACCTAGGCTAGTATGATTTATTTCAGGCGTGGGCTGAAATACATCAATACACACCAATCACCAATTAGTTGTTCTTCCGGAATCTAAGGAGATTGAGGAAGACATAGAGCAAGGACTTGAACAACCAACATCATATGGCAAGCAAGGCTTAAGTCAAGAGAAAATATATAAAGATGAAAGCATGGAAGGAGAAAAATATAAAGGAGAAGTTCACGAGCAGCAAAGGAGGACAGAGTGGGCACAAAACTGTAATCTTGAATATCCAGATTTATCCATAATGGAAGAATCGGTTCATAAAAGGAAAAACGCTAAGAGGGAATACCAATGTGTAGAAAGAAAACCAAGAAGAAGATATCAACCGGAAGACTCTAAGTTGCGCGGAGCTCAACAAGTTCAGGCAAACCTCACGAAGATGACATTGAAAGAAAGTGGGTGCTGAGGGGGAGTGTTAGATATAAAATATCATCACCCACTTTATAGGTCAAATATCTAGAAAAATTCTAGAGAAAATTAATTATATATTATTAAGAGAAAAATCTAGATACTTATATAGATTTTTCTAGGTAGCATAATATATCTAGGATATTTACCTAGATTATTCTAGGTACTTAAAGTAATTATCTAAGATATTGATAAAAGGATCTAGAACCCAATTAGGATTATGACAAGTGGTGTAATAATCATCATAAATTGAAGAGGTGAAGAAACTATAAAGGAGATAGGACTACTTATGTAAAGCATACAAGAAAGAGGTGATGCATACACACCCAAGAGAGCTAGAGAGGTGTTTAGGAGAGTTAGAGAGATCTCCCACCAAATTAAGTGAGTGTGTGTTAAGTGTTGTGTGATAGTCTTGTCATATTATTGAGAAATAATAGAAGTATATTTTCTAGTGTACCACTTGCTCCCAAACTTCTCAACAATACATATCAGTATCAAAATGCAAACTGGAAATTAAAGCTTATTCCAAAGTTTCATGTTGCGAATTCAAACTAGAAAGACTAAACACAAGTAACAACGGTAGTTGGTGCAATTCATCTCTTCTGCCATGCGATAAATCACGGAAACAAGGTCATTGTCATCAGATGCAGCCAACAACCATTTGATCGTTTCCAAACGCCTTAATAATAGGCTACATTTCTTTCAACTAGATTTTCATAAAAAAAGATAAAACTCAGAATCACTTCTCGTGAATGCAGGGGCGAATCCAAATACTAAATTTAGTGAGGTCCAATTTTAAGCCATGAGTACTTAAAAGTTTACATCTAATTAGTAACATTTAAAAACTAATATTAAAATTTAAATACGAACAATTTACAAGTCTTAATATTAAAATGTGTATGATATATAATATAATGTATGACATATAATGTATTGAATTATATAGGTGCATAAATTATTTTTCAATTTTTTTCATTTTATATAACTACATTTTCGTACAAAAAATGACAATATTGTTATCTCTTTTCCAAAAGAGGGGTCACATGACCCCACGTGAACCCACTTTAGCTCCGCCCTTGCGTGAATGAACTAAATAATCGTAAACTCAATAAAACCCAATAACCTAAACCCTAAATTCAGTAGAAGGCTAGTGACTATCCATTGGATAAACGCACAAACACATCTTCAAACTATCAATTTTCTAGTTCTCTTGTAAATTAATTCCCAACATCTCAGTCCAAAACCATGAATTTAGTTCCAAATATTTTATTCGTCGAAACCTTAAATCAATCTCTGAAACACTAGATAATCCCGCCCCAAATAACAATTTATTTACCCGCATCTCACTGCCCAAATTGGTCCCAAGTAATGTACCCCTGGAAACCATAATTTAATCCCTAGAAACCAATCCCATCAGGATTGCGATTAATTTCCCTCAATTCCACTGCAAAATCTCTCAATTTGCCAATTTACCCGTTGAAACCCTAAATCAAATTTCCCTTGTATGGTAAAAAAGTTGATAAATCCGAACTGGTGGCAGCCTTCAATGTCGTCGATGAGAAATCGCCGAATCGAAAGTCGTTGAGCGGTCATTTCAGGCTCTCTCCCATCTTTCTGTGTCGGAAAATTTGCGATCAGGCACTCCGACTATTTATAGGAATTAATTACGCGGCGTATTTCCTAAGCTAAAACACGTATTTTCCACTAATACGTGTATTCAACGCGTACAAAGCGTGTAATATCGGTAACTTTATTTTTCGATTAAATTTTCATTTTTTAACGAAAGAAATATTGATTAAAGAAAGGGAGATTCTATCATAGTTGAATTTATTTTCAACTATAGTAGTTGAAATGTATAATTGCCCGTAATTTTACCATTAAAAATTAAAATTAATATATATATTCACTACTTAGGAAAATTGAATTTTAATAACTCTATTTTATTTTTGTTTTGTGATGGTACCAAGAAAACAAAAATTGTATTTTAGTGGTGGAATTTACCTCATTTTTTTATTTTTTT
The DNA here is from genome assembly GCA_029582165.1 of Portulaca oleracea. Classification (NCBI taxonomy): domain Eukaryota; kingdom Viridiplantae; phylum Streptophyta; class Magnoliopsida; order Caryophyllales; family Portulacaceae; genus Portulaca; species Portulaca oleracea. Next base: position 12,684,685 of record CM055869.1, on the reverse strand, counting down.
TATTTCTACCCTATATTAGTTTTGGTTTTTCATTTTTATTCCCCGAAAGGTTATAAAGTGTAGTTAGTAAAAGAATTTTCAAATTATTATTTTGAGAATCAAAGCAATTTTTTTTCCAAATGAACAAAAGTGAAAAAATCGAAAAAAAATTTGGGACAAACGATGTAAATTCACGAAAAATCATGGTCAAATTTTGTGTTAAGTTTTGAATCAAATGCAAGTCAAAATCTATGATATTTAGGGTATACACTCAGTGCCGGTGGTACCTCAGAAGAATATAATTTTTTTTTTTTGACGACCGGAATCCAAAAATAAAGTAGGCATTATTGACATATAAAAGCTAAAAATAAATATTGTTAGAATCCAATTTTCCAATTATTTAACATCCCCCATAAAAGTACTGTTAAAAAATTAGTACATCATAAAATATATTTTCTTAATTAAAAGTATTTTTACGAAATTTTTTAAAATTTGAATATTTTAATTCTAAGTTTTAACATAGTAAGCAAGCATATTTTTAAAAGTATTTATTTTAAATTTTTTTTAAATAAACTAAAATTTAAAAAACATCTCTTACGATTTATATTAAGTAAAAAAATTTAATGGTGAAGATAAAACTTGATACACATACAAATAATATTTATTTTACTTATATTGATTGTCAACTATGACAACCAATATAAATGCATCCATTCATGTATAAGCAAAAACAAAAAGCACACAAAATTATTTGCACATACCAGCAGGGACTTCAGGTTCTTCTATAATATGCGAGGAGTTCTCCTACACATTCCTGAGTAGCCCACAAAAGTTCTGACCAGTTTTGGGAATACATCGCATTGGAATTTGGACAGTAGCAGAAACCATGTAGATAATGTATGCTAACAAGTACTGTAATAATCACTCAGACCTCCATAAAGTCAATTGATGGAAAATTACTATTGCTAGATTAGCCTTCTGAGAGCAGCAACTTCTTGTCAAGATGAAAGCCTAAACATGTACATGTTACACCAATTTCTACCAAATGTCCTGATTCTCTCTACCCACAAAAAAAATAAGGGGACAAATGCAGCTCAAGAAGCAGTACTTCTACAGCATAATAATAGAAAAACTACATTGATGATTGATCCTCAGCTGAAAACAGTTCACAATAATCAGACTTCCCTAAGCTTATTAGTACTCTACCAACCTCAATCTCCGTTGGTTCGAGGCTGCACACACCCACAAAAGTGTGCCTTCCGCCTGCGCGGGGTCCTAGAGGCTCCCAGGTAGTCCTTCAGTAGGACCCGCCTCTCGATTATCCGGGTCCCACTTTTGCCCAATTTGTTGTTATTGTCAATCTTCATCAGGCCGAACTGCATCCTCTGCACATCCACCTGCAACCTCCCGATCTTCTCCGATATCCTCCGCGCCTGTTCTGAGCATCTCCTTCTCCTTGCACTCCCCCCGTCCGACGAATCCACGGTGGACGTCGGCGTGTCCAACGACGACGGCGACGACTTCTCGATCTTCTTCATCAGTTTCGCACTGTAATCAAACAGCTTCAAGATCACCTCCTCCGTCTCCCCGAGCTGATGTTTGATGCCATCGTACTGAACCACGCCCTTTCCCTTGCTGGAAGTCTCGGTCATGTCCAACTTCTCCTTCAAGTCCTGGACCGTTATCTGAAGGTTCGTCAGCTTCTGGATGTCGGACGCCAACTTTTCTAGAGTCTTCCTCTTGGTGTCCGCCTGATGGGCATCCAGGAACCTCTTTGAAGAAGTGTCCTCCTGCTCGTCGACGCCTAGTTCTTTCTCCACCATTGACTCAGAAGACGGGCGGCCACTCTTGTTCTCTTTCACTGACTCGAGATGAGGGGAGTGAGAGTACTTGTTTGGGACCACAGTAGCGGCTCTATATTTCCCAACAGTGAGGTCAATGGAGCCGCCTTGGTCCATCGTTTCCCATAGCTCGAGGACCTGATCATCAGAGCCCATCATCCTCCTGTTCTTCCCCGAGGAGGAGCAGTCCGAGACCTGATCCAGCATGATGTCCTTCATCTTGAGCTCATCCTGAGCCGGTTCCGGAGCGCTGGGGGGGCTCGGATTGTAGCCGCTGGTGGATCCCCCAACAGTCCTCGGTTCTTCTTGGGGGTGCAAAGGGAAACGCTTGCTGAACCTCCCACTGCCACGGCGCAGGCTGGTCTGGGATCTTAGTACTTCGATCTGACTCGTTGCAGAGTCGAGGTCGGAGCGAAGAGAGGAGTATTCTTCGTGCGCGTGGTGTTTCAGCTCTATGACGGACTTCTCCACGGCTTGGATCCTGGCCTGAAGTTCCCGCAAGTCGACCAGTCCACCCAGCCCGGGGGCAGCAACTTTGTCTTCAACCAAATTTTCACTGTCCGGGGCATCCTGGATACAGAGGGTCACCTGCAAGCAACATCACCAAGGTAAATTGTCTTGCAAACAGACATGCTCAAACCAATTAAGTAAAACAGCATCACATTTAGTATCTAGCATTCAAGCGCATGTTTGCACACAAGGAGGACTAAAGAGTTCTCCTTTTTATGGATAACTAATTGAAAGTTATGCTGCAGAAAACACTGTCCTTTTTGGGAAGTAGGCTGTGATAACTTTTGTAGAATAATAGCTCAAATGACCAACAGACATAATTGGAGCATACTGGAAATATATACAGCAAGAAAATGTATGCAGGGATTACCAGCAGACAAAAGACCCTATGAGACCAGCAGAATTTTAATCTCCAAAACATTCTGGCATAAAATCAGTAAATGTTACAGCAGGCAAGAATGCAAAAGGCTCAGATAGAGTTAAACTTTGAGCAATAATGTATTAAGAGACCTAACTTAGCTTGGAAACAGTGTGATAATTAAAAATAAATAAAAAAGCTTGGAAACACTTCCATCACCAAAATAAGTGTCCCATAATAGCATTTGGAACAACTCAATTTTCCACACAATCACATCAATTTCCTCTTTGTATAAACAGAATGTCAATTTATTTGAACATGCTACTTAGCACAGAAAGCTTTTCTCCCTTAAATTTCAATAATTGCAAGACTGCTAATTTAAATAAAAAGACAGAAGCCCAAAATCCCAGCAGGTAAGTGGCAACATAGAAAGCCAGAATTAGTTTTCTAGTAAAGTATAACGACTGTAACTAGCATATATCATGTCATTAAACACTTGGAAAACAAGAAAATAGATAATCATAAGATACCTCTTTCTCCTCATGATTGTTTTTGATGAGCTTTGCATGCCAAATAGTATGTTTCTCGAGAGAGGCCACACAATCCTTCAGAGAAGAAATGGCAGACCGATCAGCAACCAACTGTGCCTTCATTTCACAATTTTCACCTTCCAAGACCCCGACTTTCTCTCTTAGCTGAACAATATTCATGTCCTTGGAACAACTTTCCTCTTCAAGAGTCTCATATGCTTTCATGAGCTCAGAAAACTTCTCTCTAACCAATGCTTCACGCACACTGCAGCTTTGGACTTCAGTGAAGAACGCTCCAGCCACGGTCTCCCAAAGCTTGGCTTCATCTTTTCCTTTCTGCACCTCCGAACTCAAAACCCCTACTCGCGCTTCAGTCTTTTCGTTCTGCTTCCGCATCTCCAACACCTGAGAATCCAGACGCTGAATGACATCGTGAAGGCTCCTGCACTCTTCCAGCTGCTGCACATAATTGTCCGACAGTTCGAATATCTTATTCTCCTGATGAACTTTTATCGCCTCAGCTTCCAAGAGCTTCATTTCTTTCAAGAACAGAAGATCCTCGGTGTTTGTCATTTCATCCTTTAGTTGAGTATTCTCCACTCTAGCTTCTTCCAGCTCATCCTCTGATTTCTTCAACAACGCCTCAAGGTTGATATTCTTGGCTTGAACCTCTTCCAACTTCGCCTCTACAATTCTCATCCTCTCAACCAGAAGCCCGTTGTCACCGCAAAGCTTGTCTATGATCTCTCTCAACTCCGTAACTTGCGCTGCCTTCTCAAACAGGACGTTCTTGAAGACGACAGAAAGGTTATCAAGAGCAACTGCCTCCCCAACTATGCAAGAGCACTCCTGTTCTAGGCCGTGCTTCTGCTTCTCTAGATCTTCAAATGCCTTCGTCAAGGATTCATTCTCCTTTACGACAGTGTTCTTCTCTTCTTGTAGATCCTCATATGCGCCTTGCAAACTGAACAGCTTCTCACGGAGGATTTCCATGTCATTGAGAAGCACCGCTTCTCTCTTGTTACCCTCCCGGGCATTCAGGATCAGTTCCTCATTACTCTCCAGAAGCTTCTGCATCTCCTTCTGCAGTACAAGAAGCTGTTCATTCTTCTCAGAGACCTCCTCCCTGAGCATGACGATTACAGCATTCAAATCACCCACATCGCGTTTCAGTTGCCTCAGCACTGCCATAAGGACCGATTTCTGGATTACAAGTTCTTGATTCTCATCCAATACTTGAGAGAAGGAACCTTTAATGTCCCCGAGTTTCCCCAACACATGGCGGAGAATCACTTGGTCCTCATCTTCATCATAGCCATCGCTATTAGAAATACTCGTCGTATCAGTTTCAAGTGCCTCTAGTACCTGGAACATTCCGGTCCTCAACCCTTTGAGTTGGCCCGACAACACTCTCACTTCCTCATCCTGCTCATGGCTCGCGCACTCCAATTCAGAGACAAGTTTCTCTGACAATTGGGATGCCTTCATAAGTTTCTCACAGTACCCCAACAACGAGCTATTCTGAGCCTTTAGATCCTGTATAGACCTCCGCAGGATGAAGATCTCAAACTGCGCATTAACGGCTTTATCTAATTCTTCTTCGAACTCCTGCCTCATGTGGTCACCTGCTTCTTCTAGTAGACAAATCTGGCTTCTCAACTCGGTCACTCGCATCTGACTCAACTGTCTAGAGTTAGCGTGCTCTTGCTTTTCCATGTCTAAGCAGACTTGCAGTTGTTCCAATCTTCTCTGAGTTGATTCCACCCGAGAGGCCAATGTTTGCTTCTCTGTGACAAGAACAGTATTCTTGTCAGTGAGCAACTTGCATGAATCTTCCAAGCTCTTCGATTTTGCCCTCAAGTTTTCAAGCTCGGCAGTGGCACCGGAAAGTGAAGTCTCCAGGAAAGTGTTTCTTTCTGAAAGCTTCTCCAGATTCTCAGTCGTAATCTCTAGCTGAGATACAAGAGTTGTCTTCTCGGTAGCAAGAGCAGACTTCTCTCCGGTAAGCACCTCGCAGGATTCCTCCAACTCCTTCACTTTCTCCCTCGCATCTTCCAGCTCAGCACTCAGGTCCGATAGCGAACTTTCTAGAAGCTCAATCTTATCGAGGAGTTTCTCCATTACAGTCAACTTCTCAACCAGCGCAGCTATTTCAACATTGCTTCTCTCGCAGCTATCTTTAAGCTTTGAGTTCTCATCCTTCAGTTCCTTCACTGACGAGACAAAGGATTCCGGGTTGCAGCCCACTGATTCCATCTGAACCAACACATCTCGATGTTTCTGACTCAAGTTATTCAATTCCTCCTTCAGAGAGCAAATTTCCTGCTGAAGTGCATTCCTTTGATCAAGTTGGAGCCCTAACTCTTGTTCAAGCTTCCCCTTTCCATCCTTGAGTTCAAAGATTTCCTCTTGCATGTTCTTTATCGAGGCAGCAGAGGACAAATTAAGCTCATTCAGGTTCTTGTTCTCACCATTGACCTTCATCACTTCATCTACAAGATGTTGATTCTGAACCTCCAGTTCCTTCAAATGTTGAACCTTCCTCTGAAGCTCACCAGCAACCGATCTGAGCTCCTCCTGAACTTTTGAGTGCAAGTTCTGAAGTGATTGGAAAGCATTTTCCGTCTCCATAAATCTCATTCGTTCCTCTTGCACAGAAGCCCAAAGTCTACCCATTTCTTTCTGCTTTTCGGAGAGTTCCCGGTTTTGGACCCCCACTTTCTCTACCAAAGAAGCAAGCTCAGACTGCAAGGACCTATTTGTCCCATCCAACAGAACACACTGTTCTTCAGCACCCTTCAACTTAGCTACCCCATCTTGTACCTCGGCTTTCAACCTCTCAGTTTCGCCCTGCATGAGGGTAATTTCATTGTCCAAAGCCGCTATTTTCTCCAAGCACTGCTCGTACTTACGAACAGCGGTTTCCTTCTCCTCGGTCAATCTAGTTATCGTTTCCTTCAGAGTTTCAACTTCCTTTTCAGCTCTATCTGCTCGAACGCTAGTCCTGTTGGCATCATCTTCAGCAAGCAACAATCTGTTCTCCAGATTAGCAATCCTTTCCAAGGTCTCCAGATATTTAGAAAGAAGGGTGTCCTTCTCAGTTTTCAGCTGCGTTAGCTCTTCCTTCAACAACTCAGCTTCCTTTTCAGCTTTAGAAGCCCGTTCATGAAGCTGGCCTTCATTCTGTCGAGCCTGAGTTTCCAAATTGGAGATCCTTTCAAGACATTGTCGGTATTGAAGCAGACTGGCTTCCTTTTCAGCTTCAACCTCGGCTAGAGCGTCCTTCAAGCTCTGTACTTCTGCCTCGGCTTTGCTGGCTCGCTGATTGAGCCCTTCTGAATCCTGCTTTGCCTGAGAGAATTCGGCCTCTAGTTTAGACAGTCTTTCCCGAGTCCAGCTGCACTCGAGTTTACGAGCTTCCTTCTCAGCTTCTAGCCTCGCAAGGGCTTCTTTTAGAGCTTGTATGTCAGTCTCAGATCTTCCCAGTCTCTCAGACTCAGACAGAACCTGAGTCTCCTCCACTTCCTGGAAGTTCAACCCTTTTCTAGCCTTCCCAACCCCATTTAGGTGCTTCGACCCCTTTCTTCCACCTCCCAAATTCGACTCATTCGCGAATTCTCCATTTGCTTTTTCGAAAAGGAAATCTGCTGAAGAAAGCCCCGTTGCCTGCTGCAAATCATCCGGGTCAAAGGGTTCTCGCACAGATGGCTGCATCTGAGGTGTCCGGGGGTCACAATCATGAGTTGAATTCATAGGCATGTCATCGGACATCGGCAATGGTGGCACTTCATTAGGGCACACTTCCACCATTTTTCGGTGCGCCTGGCGGATCACCCCAGTTGCATTATTGTACCTTTCAGCCAAAGCACGGTATGCCCGGTAAAACTCTTCAACTAGCTTCATGAGCTCAGGCCGTTTCTTGTAGTACATCTCTGCTCTTCGTGCAAAGGAGTCCTCATCTACTTCAATGATCTTTATCATTGCTTTGATTTTGGTATCCATATCTGCATTGGAAAAAGGCATGACAGGGTCAAATAAGATGCCATAAAAAAGCAAATCCCCTGCTACAATGCCATATCAAGATTCAAGGGGAAAATGCTATAGTTGACTTCATACAGCCACAGAATCTGTAGTCACAATGGTTCTCCAACCATAGTTACCAGGAACGCTTCTCAGTCATTAGTCCGGTACGCAACGTGGGTCGCTAATTTTTGTTCCCGGAAGCTGGTCGCAGGCGTACCTAGCGTTCCCCGTAACTGCTGATTGCTTGGAAAATTCATAGTTGAACCCAGATTATGAAAGCATAGTTAGTACCTGTGAGATTTTCTCGCAGCCATTTAGAGTTTTTGGGACTGATGTGACTGTCCCACCACCAAGAATACATGTCTTTGGCCTCAGCTCGCGACACCGTCGCCATAATTCAGGCCAAAAACACCACCAAAACTCTCTCAACTACACTATCTCAGCCAGATTTCACTGTTTAAAACACCCAAACGAAACAAACCCCTGCACCAAAAAACATCACTGATTATCATCTAGCTAGAATAAACTATATGATCAACTTAAACATTCTATAATCTCAATCCAACATACCTGATGAATACAGCCCAGATTCAACAAATGGGAAACCCAGCTCCAGGAGAGATCAAGCCATCAAGAACATCCTATACTGGCAGATCAACCCACAACAGAAAATTTCATCAAAATGTCACTCCAAAAAACAGACCACTCATCAATACTAATCAGGAAAGAAAAAACATTTCGTCAGAAACACGTTTATCTCAATCCGAAACGACTCTTTAATAATCTAAACCCCATGAATTAAGCAACCCCACCAACCAAAAATCCCGCTGAAGAATAAATTTCCAGAAAATGAGAAACCCGTGAAATGAACAAATTTATAAATCATATAAACTATAAAAAAAATTTTAAAAAAAACATCTCTAAATCACAAAAAAACAACACTAAATACAAAAAATGATCCCAAGAAAATAACAGGAAGAAGAAGAGATGAAGAGAGAGAAACTCACAAGAAAAAAACACTTGTCGGCCGGATGAAGATTGAAGAAATGCCCAGTAGCTTATTTCTCTATGTTCTCACCTCAACCCATTTCTGATGGATCTCTATCACTCTCTCTCTCTCTCTCTCTCTCTCTCTCTCTCTCTCTCTATGTCTATTTGTTTCTCTCTCTACTGTATTCACTTTGCTTTTATTCTTTGCTTTATGTTACTGCACTACAGAACTGCCACGCTGAAAAAGAAAACAATTATTACTGTAGGTAGTACTCGGTAATTTCTCTCCGACAGTATCACTGTATAAATAGCAATTATTTACACACTAGATTTTCTTTTTTTTTTTGGTGTAGTATTATTTTCTATTGAACGTTGCAGTAAATCAGTAATAAAGGAAATGAATTGATTTATTTCTCTAGGTGGGTGGATAATGACGAAAATCAGTGTATTTTTAGTTAATTAAAGTTTGCAACAAGGAGTGGTGTAAAAATCATGTAGGATTGTATTTGGAGCGAGAGATTAATTGAGAAGAACGTTGGAATTTGGAGATTAAATACTACCTCCATCCCTGAATAACTGTTCATTTGACTAAATTTTGACCATTGATTACTCATAAATTATAATGAGTTACAATATGAAATTATCATCAGTAGAGAGATATTGTACTAAAAATTACAATGATATTAATTTTATATTGTACTACCTCCGTCCCTAAATAATCAGTTTAATTAAACTTTATTGTGATTCTTTCATAATGAGTTCTGATATAAAATTAATATTATTGTAATTTTTAGTACTATATCTTTCTAGTGGTGGTAATTTCATATTGTAACTCATTGTAATTTGTGAGTAATCAACAGTCAAATTTAGTTAAATAGACAATTATTTAGAGACAGAGGTAGTAATTCATTGTAATTTATAAGTAATCAACACTCAAAATTTAGTCAAGTGACCAGATGTAGTAAAAGGGTCAAATAAAAACGTTGTGATTTTCCATAAATTTGACCAAATTAATATGTTGTGGGTGTCTGTGTTGTTTGAGCCGCAGCTGTAAAACCCAAGTCAAGCTCTGATCCCCTTTTAATGGCTAAGTACGGAACGAGATATTCGGTCTTGACACGGAAATTTTGGGATCCAGATCAATTCATTCATATTGTGTTTAGTTTTCTCTTTATAGATATCTGACCATTTGAATTATGGTCTCTTTCCCATTATATATGTCCATTTATCTAATTTAAGAAAGATCAATGTATATTGGGAATTGATATGAAAAATTCGAATAAACTCAAAATGTTCGTACTTTAATTAAAGATAATAATTATTGAAATTGTAAAAATAAAAAAAATAAATTTATTAATTAATGACAGAAAAATAATTACAATTGTTGGAAATGTAAATAATACAAATATTTGAGATGGAGTTAGTACCATATTTTACTATTTCAAAATATTTTTCAAATTGGAACAATCAGATACTCCAATATCACTACTTTAAACCACTCTATGATATTGGATTTAAGAGAAAAAGAAAAAGACAATCTGAACCTAATAATACAAGGATTGTCTGAATATTAAATCTATATAGAGTATATTTTTTGGTGTTTAAACTTTAAACACTGAGTTATTCTTTTTTTTTTTTTTTGATAAAGAGTTATTCATGTTTGGTTGGTCTTGTACCTTAGTTTCAGTGACAAATGTAAATTTCCATATTAAAGATAATCAATACATTATTATATTTATTTGACAAATATACTTTTCATAAATAGATCATGACTAATGTACATGTTAACTATTTGGTGCAGTTTCCTTTTTTTTTTGAAACCAAAAATAACGATTTCAATTATTTCATTAATAGTAAGTCATACTCATAGTCTTATACAGCACTTACAATAAAAATCGTGATTGAACAATCATAGATTTAAAATATAGATATGAAATTCAACTTCCAAAAAACATAGATATTTGGTGTAGTTTCCTACAACAACTATTATATCGGTATTTTATTATTTGCTGATCAGAAGATTGAAAAAACCATGTGTTGATGAATGGAAGGAATGAAACTTTATTTCAATGTACGAATCAAATAAACAAAGTCTAAAACAGCTACTACTTTCGACAGATGACTCTATAGGTTTATAGTCCGAACTTTGACATTGATTAAATTGATTGAGTATTTGAACATAATAGTTCTCTTATTTTTATTAACTGAACCATTTGACTATAACTTAATTTTGTCATAATTTTCCGGTAGAAAAAATGTGTAACGGACCACTTTAAATTTTAATATAATATATATTAACCTATTTGACCAATTCATATCTAACTCAAATATGATCTTTGTATACATCATATAATTATATATTTTGTTTCGTTATGATATAAATCTAGCTTAGAAAATTTACCACGAGTAAAATTTGTTGTCTATGCTTGGAATTACAGAATTTAAGTGGAAAATGAGAATAGCCGTTGTGATATCTCATTTTTTATGTTTGGTCTTGTTCGTGTAACTATGTTGTACTGTAGTATGTCTTTACCTTTTTCCAGCTTTCACAGAGCATTGTCCCTTGAAAACAAAAAAGAAAAAGAAAAGAAAAAAAAGACTCCGCAAATCATGGGCAAATGGGACACAGCTGCCCTCCCCTAGTCCCCTCCCACCAAGGCCCGCCCTACAACAACCGCGGGTAAATTTCGGGTAAATTTTTCGGCAAAGCATGAAATGGGCCTATAAGCTGGGTAAAACAAGGATATAAAGGATTAATGTCCTCTCTTTAATCTTTATCCCATGTTATTTATCACATGCATTGGTAATCATGCTTAATTAGTTGATTAAACTTTCAAAATTTTAGTTATTGTACTTTTTAAATATTTATAACAATCCTACGCGAGAGGATCATTCAAAGCTGTAAAAAGTTAAATATATTGGCCATGTTTAGATGACTTATTAGAAAAATGGCTTATTAAAAAATTTGACCTAACCAAATAAATTAAATAAATATTTGGTAAATAACCTATTCACTTGGTTGATTGGGTCCAATAAGTTGATTTTCAACAAACTAGCATGTGCAGCCTATTGAATTGACTGCTTGTAGAAATTAACCTTTAACCCAAAAATTGTCATTATAAAAGTAATTGATACATACTACCTCCGTTTTGTTTTATCTGTCGCCTAGGGAATTGTAGCAAAAACTTTGACCGTTAATATCTTACTGATTTGTATAATGATTCATCATACAAAATTGATATCATTAGATTCGTAATAAAAAATACTATTAAAAAAGTATAATATTATATTTTTGTATAAAAGTTTTATATTAGAAATTATTGATTAAAAATTGGCACAAAAAAAACGTAAATGACAGATAAAAAAGAACAGAGGGAGTATTATTTTAAAATTAGTGATAAAGGGTATAAATGAAATTTCAACAATTATTTTTTGAAAAACAACTAACTTTACTAAACGAAATTTTTTTAAAAAACAGTTAATCCAAATAATTAATTATAAACAAGCGTCAATGTAAATAGCCAACCACCAACAACTAACAATTACTCCCTCCGTTCCATATTAATTGTCATAGTTTTGACTTTCACGGTCTCCAATATCATTATTTGATTGATAATTTCTTGCATAATATGTTATTAACAATTGCAATATTATACTATGATAGTATTTTTCATTACGAATCTAATGGTGGTAATTTTATATAACAACTCATTGTATATATTGAGAAATTTATGGTCAAATTTTTGAAGTTTGTCTGCACAATTTCCAAACACAACAGTTAATATGGAACGGAAGGAGTATTTGACAAACAAGGTCATTATGGGATGGAGGGAGCAATAGACTATGTGACTACGACTACAAACGTAACTTACAAAAGTTAAATGACATATTATTTCAAGAATGACTAATATTACTTATATGCTGATGGAAAACTGAAAATGGATGTTATGCCAAATCACAAATGACAAAACTTGATTTTTTTTTTTTTTTTGAAAGACAAAACTTGATTAGTAAAATACTTGATAAAAAAATTACCCTTAAAAAATGGTTAGTATAAATGTACAACTAAAATAATTAGATCACCAATAATAGTTAGTATGTTGTAACAAGAGGTCAATACTCAATACGCACAATAAAATACTAAAACCAAAACGCCAATAAAATTTGGCATATCAACTAATGGCATACTCACATAACAAAAAAACTTGGCATATCAAATAGTCATATATATACCACTAACGCAAGATAACATGACTTGACTCCCAGGGGAAAAAACACCTAAAAAAGCTATTACCCATGACCATGAAAAACTCAATATTATACACTAATAGTTATGTTTTTTATTCAATTGATTCACTTTTAAAACTATAACAGTTTATAGTAAGTTGGTCTTATGAAGCCTTGTTCTTTGGTTATGTTATTTTTAGGTTTGAATGGATAATTGGAATAAGTTGGGATAAGTTAGGATAAGTTATGATACATTTTTGAAGAATTGTGTTTTTAGAGTGAATGTTTTTTTTAGTAATTGTGTTAAGTTTGGATTGGTTTGGATAAGTTAGAATAAGTTGGGAGAGTTATATCCAACCTAATCAAAGAACACAGCCTTAATTTATTGACATTTAAAATTGCATTAAGAGTAAATGAAATTTAAAAATAAATATCAAAAGTTATCAAAATTTATATACACATTTATCAATATTTATTTTTTCCTTAAAAAAATACTATTTTATTAAAAAATATTTTTTTCAATATTTACTAAAACCTCCTTTTATGTATCATACATTACGAAAACTTAACTTTCCGTTTAAATTCACAAATCACGACCTAAATTAGACAAAAAATATATGACAGAACACCAATAAATTTCAGTATAATTTGACTAACATGAGACCTAAACAAAAATATAAGATAAAGTAATATTTAAATTGAAGATCATAATAATAAGTCTTACTATAAGTTGTCATAAGATGATCCTACATAAAAACAACCATTTATGAGTATCGTTCACAGGATAAATTAATCACTCTTTCAAAAAAAAAGCATGCATAAATATTATAAATTAATGAGAGTCATTAATTAATAGGGGTGCCAAGTTTAGTGGTTGTTGGCACGTTGGGGGTTGACTGTTGAGACATCAAAACTATGAAAAACACAGAAAATTAACAGGCTTAATTAGATAATAAAAGCGTACAAAGAAGGTGATCTCAGTGGGTTCCCTTTCGCTTCGATAAGTAAAAGCCATCAACGTCAGCTTTGATTGTTAGGTGCCGAATACTTGTACAACAGAATTACAGAATTTAAATAATAAAAAAGAAGTGGTTGTTTAAGAGAGCAAAAGGTCAGCCTATTTTGTCTTTAATTTGGGAAATCAATTACCAAACACTGTAGCTCATGTGTCAAGTTTTGAGACGAGTTTGTCTCTAGTCTTTTTGGTGGCGTTACTACGACATGCTTGCTTTTGAAGATTAGTTTAGTTTGTATGTTAATTCTTGGGCCCCCGTTCTAGCTTCATCTGTGGCGGGTCTAATCCAATCCCAATTTAAGTATAGTTACGGATTACATATGGATCCAAATAGAGGATATCAATGTATAGTTATAAAATTTTCATTCGAACAATTATATCGGATTACTTGATATAGAATCCCAAATAATCTTAGCTTCATCTGCGATATTTTCGTTTAATATCCAATTCATTTGGATTCAAAATAATACCCAAACATCGGTTTTGATGTATAGCCATATCACAATTAAAAATAGATGTATTAGTAAAAATGGTTGGAATTTTCAACTCTTTTTCTCACTAAAATTTTTGAAAAATAGTAAGAATATGAAATGATTGGTAAAATAATTTATTTTTCCGACTATTTTAAATTGGTTGGAAAAAATAATTGGTAATACACATCATTTTTAGTAATATATTTTTGTCTTTGACTTGTGTTAATATTCAAATGGATTAAGAGCATTGTTTTATTTCCAAACATTGCAGTATTAAGGTGAAGTCAAATGAGAGTTAGAAAAGTTTTCTAATAAGAGATGGTTGAGTATTTATTAAATATTTGTCGTTTTAAGGCCATGTTCTTTTCTGGTTGTGATCAGTCTGTATTCACATGATTTGCCACAACTCAAGTTTCTTATAAATCATTCTTTCTCTCTCACTCTCTTGTCACTCTTCACTTTTCTCCTCTACTTTTTACATTCTCTCTCCTCACCTACCCTACATACCAATAATCTACCACAATTCCACCACACCCCACCACAATTCCACCACACCCACCACACCACACTGCAAAATACCGCAAAAAAGAACAGGGCCTAAATTCCGCCGAGGATATTGATGATTTTAATTGTTGTTTATCCTTATTATATCATAGTAGTAGGGAAATAATTTTTCCATGAACTTAAGTTCGTTGAAAAAGGTTTTCTATATCTGGATTTTTCTGACTGCCTTTAAACATTTTTCTTTTGAGAGTTTATTATTGTTATATTATCCTCGGTATATCCTATCATCAGAAACATTTTTATAAGATACAAAATTTTAAATAGATTTTTCACCTTAAAATATCTTAATTAAACAGACATATTTATTATCTTATAAAAAGCGTTAACTTAGTATAGTTAGTTCATAATGAACTTTTTATTTGTTAAAAGATAGATTCTAAAAATAATATTCATATTTATATTATTGTTATACTTTGTTTATATATAAAAGGAGCCCAACCTATATTCATAATGTCAACTTTTATAAATTATCATTTATGAGGGGATTTTCCTACATAATCATGCTTATATTGTGATGGATTTCAAGTTATTACTTATGCCAAATGTTGTGAATATATCAATGTTTATGTGTGTGAGAGTGTGTGGTATGATATTAGTAAGTCATTATTAATATATAAAAATCTTTTTTTTTTTATATATATGTTGATGAAAGAAGATTGTTTTTAAATAAAAATATCAAATGATCATACTCATTATTAAATTTTTGATTATATAGAAAAAAAACTTTACATAAAAAATTTCCTTATTCTAATGGAAATGTTTCTCAACCGAAAGTGACAAATTGTGGCTCCTATAAAATTTTTCCTACAATCAAAATACAATTGAACATGAAAAAGTAAGTGAAGCTTGAAAAAATGGATAATTTTCTATACAAAATTAATTGGTAGTGGTAGTATATTTAACACCAAACATAGCATGAATGAAGGCATGGGCAAAACACGTGAACCACACAAAGGAAGAGAATTGATCAATTGAGGGAGGCTGTGAAGGTGGGAGTGGGCCACTGGGGTTTTATTTGGTCACTGGAGTTGTTTGGTTCGTTGAGTACAATTCGGATGGTTATGCCCGTAGCCACGTTGATGAGGGTGAAATTAGGGCCGGTAAATTTTATGAGTATTTTAAGGTAAGGTAAATGATAAATTTTGGAACTTTTAATAATTTTTGATAATTTTTGGTAACTTTATATAGATAAATTTGTGTTTTTGAAATAAAAGGAAAAAATAAAAAAAACCTACATTACACGTGTCATGTGATTTTGGGTAATTTTGGTAACTTTTGGTAATTTTTTTATAACTTTTGGTAATTTTCGATAATTTATGGTAACTATTTACTTACCTCAGTCAACCCATGAAATTTACAGGGCCTTAAGTAGTAACTCTGTACGTACTCGCTGCGTTCCATGGTAAGTTTCATCTTGAAGAATATATATAGGCTCCGTTCTTTATTCGGTTGGTGCGGTGGAATTTTAAAAAGAGTGATGAAATGTGGTGAGTTGTGGTAGATGGGGTAGGTGAGGAGAGAAGCTATGAAAAGTAGAAGAACAAAGTGAGGAGAGAAAAAAGTGAAGATATATATTGATAATGATTGTGGTGTGATGTGGTTAAATGTGGTAGAAATTAGAGAGTGTTGTGCGATGTGGTACGACATCGCAACCAACTGTATAAAAGAACGAAGCCATAGTCAAATTATAAAAATTGTTGATTAAAGGTTTCTTCATGTATACGATGACATGTTACATAAAATTGTTATTATTAGATTTGTAATGAAAAATATTATCCTAAAAATTTAATGTTATAACTGTTAATGAAATAATTATATAAGAAATTTTCAATAAAAAAGTGATATTGAAGAACGAGATAGTCAATTACTCCCTCCATCCCAAATTAATTGACATTAGGCTAAATACTAATTACTAACAAATTACAATGAGTACCAATATGAAATTACCGTCATTAGAAAGATGTTTTATTAAAAATTACAATGGAGGTAGTTTCATATTGTAACTCATTGTAACTGATGAATAATTAACGATAAAAGTTTAGTCAAAATGTCAATTAATTTGGCACGGAGGGGGTAAGTAACAATTAATATGGAATTTAAACGTGTTAGGAAAAATAATAATTTTACTAAAAATTATAATATAGTACTCCCTCCGTTTTTATTTATGTGTCGCATAGGTAATTGTGTCAAAAAACTTTAACGGTTGATATTTTAATTTCTATAATGACTCATCAAACAAAATTGATATCATTAGATTCGTAATAAAAAATACTATTGAAAAATTATAATATTGTATTTTTTTTATAAAATATTATGTGTAAAATTGTTGATTAAAAGCGCGCGCAAAAAGTGTGAATGACATAAAAAACGAAACGGAACCCGGGAGTAGTACTCTTTATGTTTTTTATCCGTTATCTAGGTTTAATTTCTACGTAAAAAAATTAATACTCCCCTATTACCAAATTATTATCACTCTAGACACAATTCTCCAAACAAAAAAAACTTCCACCTTACATTAATTTACATTTTTGGAAATAAGAATAAGATGAACAAAACGGTAAATAAAAAAGAAAAATGGTGAATAAAAAAAGAAAAATTGAAGAAAAAATGTGCTTAATAAGGTTAAGTTGATACATTAACAATTAATGTGTGATTGAAATTGTAAGGTGACAGATATTATGGGTAAAAAGAAAGTTAATTGAAGTGACAAATAACAAATGGATAGGAGGGAGTAGTTAATATATTAACTTGTAATGATTCATCATGTAAAATTATTGTCATTAAATTCGTAATAAAAAACACTATTAAAAAAGTATAATATCGTAAATTTTTATAAAAATTTTATCTGAAACATTATTGATTAAAAATAAATCCCAAAAAGTGTATATCATTGAGTAGACCAGACACAAAGGTCGATTGTCGTTCATTGATGATATCATTGAGTAGGGGCTTGATTCGATTTGCAATCACCTTTGAGATTATTTTGTATACCACATTGCTTAGAACAATGGGTCGAAGGTCTTTCATACGCTTCAGATCTTTGACCCTTGGGATAAGAGAGATTAGGGTATGATTGAGGTTTTCTGGCATAGAACCCCCATTCAGCACATCCAACACCACCTTGCTCACGTCCCTCCCCATAGTTTTCCAATAGTTTTGGTAGAACAGAGCACAGAAACCGTCCGGGCCAGGTGCCTTAAGCGGTCCCATCTGTTTGATAGCCTGCTCAATTTCATCACTTGAATACTCCTTACAAAGACCCTCCCTCATCTCTTCAGTAATTCTACCTCTTATCTCCTGGAGAGACATGCCTTCTAGGTTCGGTTTACTGGACGTGAACAACTCCTCATAGAATTCTACCACAGTTCTCTGAATGGCTTCCTTTGAGGTATGACACACCTCATTCGAGTCAATAATTTTTCGAATGTTATTCTTCTTTCTCCTCTGTTTCACTCTCGCATGAAAATATGTCATATTTGGTCCCCATATTTTAACGCATGATGATGTGCGCTATGTGCCCAATATATTTCTTTCGCTACCTCCAACTTTCCCAGCTGTCTCTCTGTCTCCCTCAGGGCTTCTAAATTATGTGCTGTAGGTGTCGCCTGGCAAAGCATTTGAAATTTATTTCTCAGCTCCCGAATTCTTTCTTCCATTCCCCCAAAGTGTTGTCTTCGCCAATTTGCAAAAGCTTCTCCACATTGTTGGAGTTTGTCAGCTAAAGCAGTTGTCCCCTCCAAAGCATTCCACTTCTCCTCCGCCAGAATATCGAATTCATCCATTTCCGTCCACATCGCCTCAAATTTCCTTACCCTATTTCTTTGTCTTCCATAATGTTCTATTCTCTTTGTATTCAGCAAGATGGAGAGATGATCTGACCCTTCCCAGCAAATATGTTCCACCCTCGCCTCCGGCCACGACGACTGCCATGATTCACTCCCCAAAAGTTTGTCTAGCCGCTCCTCAACGTGTTGATCCTCCCCCCTTCTATTGCTCCATGTATATGGGTATCCCTGGAAGCCCAAATCTTGTAGCCTACAGTTTCCATGGTCCTGATCATCTCCACAGCCCCTTCAAAATCAAAACCTCTGCCCCTTTTCTTTTCACTTGGAAAACAAACTTGATTAAAGTCTCCCACAATCATCCATGGTTGATCATTTTGGGCTCCAAGAAAATCTATAAGCTCCCATGATTTCTTCTTCTGGCCTCCTTCAGACCAACCGTAGAACCCCGTGCCTTTAAAACACTTTCCCTCCACTTCAATTTCCGCGTCAATATGATGACTTGAATAGGGTTTGATTGATGCCGCCACCTCCTCTTTCCATAACAGAGCTAAACCACCAGCTCTTCGCCTTGTCGGCACCGCTAGACAACCTGCCATCCTGCACTTCCTTATGATCGATTCCATTTCCCTCACAGAACGCTTTGTTTCCATAATAAACATCATATCCGGGGAGTACTTCCAGACTAGCTATCAAAGTGATGCAACTTCCTCGAGACTCCCCAACCCTCAGCAGTTGTAGCTAAGCATCCTTATTGTTCTCGGCAAGGGTGGCCAACGCTCACCCCCAGCCGATCCGAAAACATCTGTCGTGACCACATCATCAATCTTCCCCTTTTTCTCCCTAATTTCTACCTCCATCAATTGACCCGAATTTAGGTCAATTATATCATCAGCCTTTCTCTTTTCTCTACTCGTATTGACCCCACTGGGAGTATTGGGGATCTTGGGCCCCACTTCACTCTTCAACCATTTTCAAGAGCTTTTCCTCCCATTTGGTCCTTCTTCCTCAGGCATGTTCGAAACCTCATCCTCGATCAATCCCTTTCCTTCGTCTCATTCTTTTCCATTTTGAATTTGCATGGCACTGTTCACGTAGGCATTCCCACTTCTACTGCTCCCATTCTTTCTTGCTTCCTCCTCCTCCCCCGCCCTATTCACTTGCTCAGCCGAACCCTTTTTCCTTGGACATCCTCTCCTTTCCACTCTCCCTCCTTGGAGCCTGCAACTCAGATGACTGTTCTAAAGTGGTAGAATTTGCCGCCTCTAAAACCTCTTTCAATGACCTCCTCGCTCCCTTTTTCTCCCCCTCCCTATACCACATTCGCCTCCATCCTTCCTCCCCTCCTCCACATGTCCCTCTCCCCCTTTTCCTTCCTTGCCATATCCTCCCCCACTCTTCCAATTTTTATATGATTTTGTCGGTGACGCTCGCATCCATTCCCCATATTGTCCTTTACTATCATCGTCCTCTTGCATATCGCAGTCTTCTTCAACATGTCCCAATCTCCCACATCGGTAATAGAAATTTGGAAGCTTTTCATACTTGAAAGGAATCCACTTTGTGCCTGCCGAACTAAAATTAACCACTGCTCCCCTCAATAAAGGTTCTGCAATTTGCACTTGTACACGAAATACCACATACCTACTCCATCTCAGATCATCATCCTCCCTGTATTCCACCATTCCTCCAAAGCCCCCCGCAGGAGCCTGCGCTGTGTCTTGTGAAATCTTCCCAAACGGTATTTCATATCCTCTCACCCAGAACTGTGTCGTCATAAATTTGATTTCCGAAGGCACCATATTTTCCTCTATGTCCGACAATAAGATTAGTTGTTTGTCGAAGACCCATGGTCCCCCGTGATGTACTCTCTCCTTATCTTCCTTTGAGAAGAATTGAAAGATATACAAGTTTTCACCCACTTCTTGAATACCAAAGGAATTTCTCACCCTCCAGGCTTGTCGGAGGAAGGCAAACAGACTAGATACTCTGTAGGGTTTGCTCGTGAGTACCTTCCTAACTAAGGCTAATGCTGCCCTCTCCTCAAAAGCATTCGACTTCGTTTGTGCGCAATCTATCACATTTTCTTCCTTCTCTGTGAGCTTTAAATCGTTCCACCGATTCATCAAAGGTGAGTCCATCGATACCAAGGAGATGCCAAGAGTCACCCTTTCAACAATTCTATGTGCTCTTCAGCCTCCCACTAGCCGGAGGAGGGATAAAACCTACTCACTTGTAAACCCTACCAAGGCAGCGCCCTAGAGAGAGGAATACCTTGGGAGCGATTGTTTATTTCAGCGTTAGGCTGAAGGATTACTGAGTCATGCTTGTAATTATCAGTTTAACGCTCATCCCACCTTGCTCTTTAATTTGTAAAAGAAATCATTGATAATTACTCTGACGAGTTTGGTTTCTCGGTCCAAAAGATCTTTTAGGTGGAAATTGAGGGATTAATATCATTTGAGATTTCATAATTTTTTTTAACAACATAAATCATTAGTTTACAAACTTATATGTATATGTCAATTTATGTTTGCTCTCTATTTTTTTAGAAAACGTGGACAGCTTTCGTGAATCAAAAGTAATTTTTAGAATAAATTCTAAAATGACATTTTCTTCCCTCATTTTTAAAATTTAATTGTCAAATTAACTAACAGTTAGATAATCAAGAATCATTAATATTAGAGCAAAAAGTAAGTAAATTGACAACATGCTCTAGCATTCATATCATTAAAATTTAAACTTTGGAAGAACAGGAGATCAAATTTACCTTGTAACTATTGAGATTTTCAAAAAATTGAAAAAAATGAAGTAATAGTACCTAGTGTTATTAAGGGTAAACTCGATATACAACTATTATTGAAATTGTAATTTTCGTAATTTTATTCCAAATATCCAAAAGATTATTTTAAGACAGATGCATAGTAGTCCATAGGTGAAAACAAATCTATAAAATAGATTTAAGCAAAAATAATTTTTTTTATTAGCAAAGATTTAAGCAAAAATAAATAGAACTGAATAAAAATAGGTAAAATTAGAAAGTGAATTTATGGAGTGAAAAAAAAGTAGCAGAATTTATTATACATTTTATGTATAGTACATCCAGCTTTATATCCCCACTAAAACAAAATGTTTGAGCATGCATGCCACCAAAACGTATGGCGGATATGATTTAGACAGATCTGTTGCCTTGCGACAAATATTATATATATGAAGGGGACCTTTTCGTACAGTAATGACTAATGAAGATTAGAATGCAAATTAAATCTTTGGTTTTATCTAGGAATTAAGCAAAGTGGGGTAAGAGACAAAAATTAATAATGGAGTGGAGCTTTAGAAAAGGGGAGGTCCTGTTAATTTTGCCATTATTATGTTGCTTGGCTAAAGTCGAGGTCCAATAATAATAATGATGATCATAATAATATTTAGGGTCACTCCCAATATTCATGAAAATGAAAAAGCCTTCCACCGCATGTGCTACTGCTAAGCGCAGGGACCCCAGTCTCCTCACCCTCTAGTCCTTGATGTCCCCCTAACGTCTTCAAAACTAGCATTGGATTTGTAAGAGCCTAAGAGGGGGTGAATTTGACAAATAAACACTATATACTTGATTTCAAACCAAGAATCAAAATACAGTGTAACTAAAATACTTCATTATATTTATATCAATCAAAGAACAAGTTATACTTACGAAACAAAGCAGAAGAACGAAGATTTACGATAGGTTCATTGACCAAAAGCCAAGATCTTTGAGGCGATTCTGAGATAATGATCATCGTGGAAAACCTACTTGATGATTTGGAACATGATGGATTACATTGAAGCACAAACTCACAAAGTCTTAGTCCGTCAAGACTCTGCTACACATTTTCTCACCATCACATGTGATACACCAAATGCTCACCAAGGTCCTTTACTGGCTACCTTCACATTCAAAAATCCCTTTGGATTTCTTACCCTGCGATTACCTTCTTCATCTTGTGACTGCGTATTTATAATGGTACCTTGGTAGACCGTTGGAGATGAAGACATTCCTTTCCTTTCTCCGATCTTCCTTCCTTCTTAGTCTAATATTCTTTCTTGGCAGCAATCACAATCTTCTGAATTTTCTTTCCTTGTGGTGATTATTTCCTGAAATAAGGAGATAAGAATATTATCAAATTGCCATTAATAAAGTAAGAAGGGTATCAATAATATTACCAATCAACTTCCCTTTTCTGGATCAGAATATCTAATCAGAATATTCTAATCAGAATATCTAATCGAAATATATTGTGCGTGATTTTGGCTTTCATTCAAAACTTCGTATGCTTCATATAAGGTACTTTGTGTATGCGTAGGTGAATGACCTTAACCCTGGTCCCATCAGGATTTAAT
Source organism: Portulaca oleracea (assembly GCA_029582165.1). Taxonomy (NCBI): domain Eukaryota; kingdom Viridiplantae; phylum Streptophyta; class Magnoliopsida; order Caryophyllales; family Portulacaceae; genus Portulaca; species Portulaca oleracea. Next base: position 12,662,016 of record CM055869.1, on the reverse strand, counting down.
GGCAGTACTGAACATTATATATATTGAGAAAATTATGTTCAAAATTCTTGAAATTTGACTGCATAATGTCCAAAGACGATAATTAATATGAAACCGAAGGAGTGATAGGGAGTAGTCATTGCTTAGTTTTATTATAGTTTTAACTGGGGTAGTCAAATAATTATCTGAAAAAATTCGATTCAATTTATCCTAAAAAAGTGATATAAATATTCAAATCCAATTAAGATTCGGATAATTTGACATATCCAGTTTGGAAAATGGATTATGTTCAAATTTAACAATTCAAGCTTAGATTGTTTGAATTTGAGGATTGATTATCCGAATGCGTTGATTTTGACAATCGAACATCGTTTGAACCCAAAATATAGTACAAGACATTCACGTAATTCTTAGTTCGGATGGAAAAATATTCAATGTTGTCGGGCTATAAGGTGGTGCTCAAATTGATGTTGGATCAGATTTGGGCCATGAGCTATCCTAATAAGGCACGGGGGAAGGCACCGCAATGAAGAATCAAGGAAGCGGAAGATGTACAACCGTGTTGTTACGGTGACGCGTGCACGTCAAGGTTTTCGCTAATGTTTGACAAGTTGTGCCTTGTGTTTTCTTAGTATATATTTGCCTTAGCTATCAAGACTGTGACATTGTGAATGAGATGAGAGTTCATCGTCTACCATATGTGAGAGATTGAGTCTTTTAATTCATGTATCTCCGCATTAGTTGTGTGAGGCGAGAATAACCTTGAGTGTTATGTCCTTTGTTGTATACTAAGAAGGAGTTCAAGAGAGATTGATAGATTGTGAAGAACTTTTGATTAGCACATTGTAGTCCTTTAATAGTTTATCAATTTTTTAATTTTTTCTGAGTTTGAGTATTTTCACCATAAAAAAAAAAACTAAAATCTTACTAGGGATGACAGCTCAACAACCATGGTCTCACCATTTATTACAAATTGAGACTCCATCGTCCATTGCATCCTTCACCATCAAAGTGTCTTATGTACCATCCTTTATAGTGAATAACTCTTGCAAGTTTCACATGAAAGAACGTAGCAACCTATGAAGAACGTAGCTTGCTTATCATATAGTAGTAGCAATTAGTGCATATGCCCAAAACATATACCGAATGAGTAGCAACTAGCAACCCAGTCAAATTAACACTATTTCAGCCCATTTCACGGTAAACGGAGAGAAGGGCCTCATTTGCGGCCCAAAACATACAATTAGAATAGACAAAAATTCGGTTTCAAGTAGGGGTGGCAATAATACCCGTATCCACGGGTATCCGCTCCTACCCGACTTTGAAAAAACGGGTATGAGTACTATTTTTTAAAAATATGGGTATGGGTTGAGCACGGGTACATAGGAGAATCCGGTGGGTACCCGACCCGACCCGCACTTAAAAAACCTACATAGTGCTCGCATACGCAGTCCATATTCGACGTCCAATTAGACTTAGCCTAGTCTGTTTCACACTTTCAACCCATACTTTTGAAAAAAAACCATGAAAATCCATATGAATATTATTGCACTACTTCTAAATGCGAAAGTGTACACATCTAAATCCATATTAATATTAATATTAGTTTAGAGTTCCTTCAACTTCCTCCACTCGCACTTAAAGAAACCTTAAAATCGTCGTTGAAGTACCCGAATATGATCCGAAAATTTGTGCATATGGATATGAAATGAGTGGTATAATTTAACATTTATTTATACCCGAATAATACCTGTTATACCCACATACCCGATGGGCACGGAGAAGAATACTACTTTTTAATACCCATTAAGGCCCTGTTCTTTTCTGCGGTTGGGAAACTGCGGTCTACATTTCTGCATGATTTACCGCAAATCATTACTTTTCTCTCTCCCCACTTTTCTCTCTCCTCACTTTTCTCCTCTACTTTTTACATCCTCTCTCCTCACCTACCCCATATATCAATAACCCACCACAATTCCACCATACCCGTCACAATTCCACCACACCTCATCACACCATTCCGCAAAATACCGCATAAAAGAACAGGTAGCGCTGGCAAAAATCCGGGTCGGACAAATTCGGACAATGTCAAAATTCGGACGAGAAATTCATGTCTGGACCCGGTTTTATTTCGGGTCAAACCGGGTCGGACAATTCGGACGAAGCTAAAATCAAGTTCGGACAATAGAAAAAAGAAAATTTTTATGTCCGAATATTCGGTCAATTCGGACAATATAAAAATTCGGACGAAAAATTTATGTTCAAACCCGATTTTTTCCGGGTCGGACAATTCAAATAATCCGAGCCGGACAAAATTTTGCCAGTTCTAAGAACAGGGCCTAAATATAGATAAGGTAAAGGTATTGATTTAAAAACGGGTACGGATAAACGTACAAATAGTCAAATATGCATGTAACAGAAACAAGATGATCAAGAAGCCTTTTTTTCGCCGTTGATTAAGAAGATTATTAGAAGAATAATGTCGGAGTCGGACCGATGACGACTCGAGTCAAAAGAACTCAAAATGAAAAAAAAAAAATACAAAGATGGCAATTCAAGTAAGCAATTCAATTCAGTATCAACTAACCAGCTCATTGCCACGATTTTGTTATTATCCATTCTCTTGATGTCCATTCCTACTCTCACAATTTCTACTTCAAATACTCCGTCTCCAAATTCTTCATCATCTCACAAATTTCACACCAACTTCGATCGATCATCATGGCCGCCATTGCTTTCTTGCTCCGCCGTAACCTCCACCGTCACCGGTGTTCTCCGGCGGCCTCACTTTGCCGGCGATTTTCATCGTCGCCGGAAACTGGTACTGGTACGAAGAAGATGATAGAGAAGATACTGATTGCTAATAGAGGAGAAATTGCGTGCAGGATCATGAGAACTGCGAAGAGATTAGGGATTCGTACTGTGGCTGTGTACAGTGACGCTGATCGTGACAGTCTTCATGTTAAATTTGCTGATGAGGCTGTTCGGATTGGTCCTCCGCCTGCGAAGTTGAGTTATTTGAAGGCGGATTCGATTCTTCAAGCTGCTAAGCTCACCGGTGCTCAGGTAGTTTCTGATTTTATGTGTATCTTTGCTCGTGTTTTGCGATTGAATTGGTGATTTTACTTTACGACTAGGAATTTGATGAGATTTTGAGGGTAATGAAGTGATTTAGGCATCATTTTCCTTCCGTAGTCGTTCTGTGCGAACATACTTGTGTCTGACTATGACTTGCATACTGATTAAACAGCTGAAACTAGATTAATTCCTGAAGAAGCTGATCTTTTAATGTGTTACATTATGCTGTATGGATTGAGACTCAGAGTCTCAGTTGAAGGCTGTTTTGCTTGGTGCAAGCTATGTAGAAACTTTTTTTTTGGTCAATTTCTGATAATAGTTAGTGGTTAGAGTGGAATATGATAGTGAGCTAACTCCAGCAGAAGAATTTCGGTTTAGGTTTCTTGAGGTGAAATTCTGTGTATGAGTTTCTAAATGGATTGCGAACTTGCAATTTTCTTTTGGATTGTTTTGGTCCCGCGGGGGGGGGGGGGGGTGGTGCTAATTCCATGGAGGCTGTTTCAGTTACACGGCTAGATGCCATTAAAAGGTTAATGAAGAATATCTAAAAGACAAATTTTTGAGACATTTTGTATAGTCTACTAGTAGAATTCAATCTAAAGTAAATGCTCAAAATGGCTCTTTTCGGCTCTCGGGAGATGGATGTTTGTCCAGATATCTTGTACACAAACTTACCCTATAGAAAAAAGAATGTTTGACACCTTCAACGGTGATTTCTGCTGTTTTTTTTTTTTTTTTGAGGGGGGGGGGGGGTTTGGCCCCGCTCTGTGTGTGTGTGACCTTTTCAGTTGGAGTGAGAGAAGGCATTGAAAATACAGGCAGAATTGATGGTTGATCAAAGAAGGCTGTGAGTTGTCAAGGATGGTTACTACACTTCAATATCAATATCAATTAGCATTAGCATGTGTGAGTGGTTCTGATCTTCTGAAGTTGTTGAGTGCTCTAGATGTCTTAGCAGGCATCATAAGTTTTAGTTTTACTAGCGATCAGCAGTCTAGTAGCTATTGATGGTCAATTCCTCTGGTGTACCTATCCTTTATAGCTGAACTGGATGAAGTTGCATTGTGGAGCATATACAACATTGATGATTGTTATCACATTTAGTGACTGCTACATGAGTTTCAATAAGCTATCGGATTTCTGTTAGTCCTGATTTACATCTAATATTTGATGAAATTTGAGTATTTGACAATTCTGTTTTTCCATTGGTCTGCAGGCTATCCACCCTGGTTATGGGTTCCTGTCTGAGAATGCCGAGTTTGCTCAGCTGTGCGAAGATGAAGGGGTATCATTTATTGGCCCCCCACCATCTGCGATACGAGATATGGGTGATAAAAGGTAAGAGAAATGCCTGCATTTTGTAAGCTTCACGTCTTCTGGTCTATTTATGTATATTAGTGTACACATATGGTATGGATTTGTTTTGTTAATGGTTGATACTTTGTGCGATCCCAAAACTGTGTATTTGAGTTTGTCAATGTGTATATTTTGCTGGTGTCTTGTACCGTCTGTCTTAATTGAGCCCAGTAGTGATATCTGATAACCTCATGTTTCATTGATGTATAGTGCATCAAAGAGGATTATGGGTGAAGCAGGTGTTCCTTTGGTGCCTGGATATCATGGTAGTGATCAAGATATTGAGTTAATGAAATCAGAAGCTGAAAAAATTGGTTATCCTGTCTTAATAAAGCCAACACATGGAGGTGGAGGAAAGGTGTGCCATCTATATTGTGTGTTAAACTTTGTGTTATGATATCATCTATTATGCATATGCTTGGTGAGTACCTACGGAGTGTCTGAGCATAGTATGACTGTTAACCAGAATACAAAGAGAGATTTCATATTCATTGGTCCTGGCGATCCTAGATTCAACAAGACGTTATTTCATTTCAAATGCTTAGCTGGACTTTATGTAGTCATTTTTGTATTTATCAGTTTGATAACTCTTATTTCAGGTTACCAACTGTAACCACATTGGTAAGTATGAGTGACCATTTATACTTGAAACAAGGGACTATTCTCAATGTGTCTTATCCTTTTTTAGGGTTTAGTCCTGCAGCATTCTGCTGCAGTAGCCTATACTTGCTTTGTTAATGCATTTATGGCAAGAAAACTAAAGTGACACAAAAAGACTGTTCCTCAAAATACTTAATTTTTACTCGATTTCGTGTGTGTTAGGTTTCAGTTTCTAGTTGCTTTTGTGAGATAGTTTATGTTGCAACAATGGTGCATCATGAAAATGTGATGATTGGATACAGGGTTATGCTGTATGAGATCTTTGCCTTTTCTTTTCTGCGTGAGATTCTAAGTTTCTTGTATGCCTTACCTGATCTGTCTAGGGAATGAGGATTGTGCAAAATGAGAGTGAATTTGTTGAATCATTCTTGTCAGCACGAAGGGAGGCAGCAGCTTCATTTGGTGTAGACGCAATCTTGCTTGAGAAGTATATTACTAGACCAAGGCATATAGAAGTCCAGGTTCCTCCTTTTCCTTTATCCTTATTGTATTATCTGTGTACCCCATTGTTTAACATCTTTTTGGGGTCATTGTAATGGCTGGGATTGGGCATAGAAGTTTATGCTCATGTAGCTCCGGAGTTAATTATGCTAGTCGGTGATTTCTTTGTATACACGTCCTGACTAGAACCCCTTTTCTGCTGAATGTGCTTGTAGGTATTTGGAGATAAACATGGTAATGTTCTATATTTATATGAGAGGGATTGTAGTGTGCAGAGAAGACATCAAAAAATCATTGAAGAAGCCCCCGCTGTAATGCCTGCTTTCTGTATTATAGCTTCTGATTTCCTACTGTATGATTGTTGAAGTTGTAATCAGAAGTTCTATTGGTGCAGCCCAATGTTACTGCTGACTTCCGTTCTCAAGTAGGTGAAGCTGCTGTTGCTGCTGCTAAGGTACAAAGATGGCTTTGCTTGTATTTTCTGTGAAGTTTTATTTAGATAGTCAATATTTTTTTGGGGAGGGGATAATCTACACTCTAGTATTGTGTTGAATTTATCATGCCTTGTGTAACTGCTTATGTTGTCGGGTCTGCTTTCATTATGGCCACACTCTGTAGCATTAGGAGAGTTTATTTACTGGTTGTAATTCTGGTTAACCAGTGCAAGTTTTATTGCAATGGTTATGATCTCTGCTTATTTACATTCATGCATTCATTCATTATTATTGTCACCCCATGAACCACAGACGTACATAAAAGCAAGCTATAAGTAAAAGAAGTTGGATTTTTGTTGTTTTATTTGCTTCCAAAGTTACTTTTTAAGTCGTTTTTGCTCCCTTCACTTCTCCACCAAGAGCAGGTTTGTTGGAAAGTTCAGTGTTGGTTGGATTGGTGGTGGGGCATTAGTCCTTCCTTTGCCAAGTCAAAGTAACTCCACTCGACATATCACTTCCATGTCTTACTGCATCGATTGTGCATGCTTTTCTCGTCCTTCAGCCAACTTTTGCTTGCAAAATGCCTTCTCCTTTTGACTTCTTGGTTCTTAACGTTTTACCATGTTCCATTTTTATCAGGCAGTTGGCTACTACAATGCTGGAACTGTTGAATTCATTGTGGATACACTTTCAGGTCAATTTTACTTCATGGAGATGAATACACGGTTACAGGTGGGTTCTTCCTTCTTGAAAATGTGACATAGTTTCTGGATCTAATAAATTCTTAAAAGTGCTGATTTGCAATTTTTCAGGTTGAGCATCCTGTCACGGAAATGATTGTTGGTCAAGATCTCGTGGAATGGCAAATTCGGGTTGCTAATGGTGAAGCTCTGCCTATTGTGCAGTCAGAGGTGCCTTTATCAGGTGAAAATATTCACATGCAAATACCTCATGATTTTAGGTGTCTCCCGGATCTTAGATTGAGTAATCTCAAAAAATGCTACAATTTTCCTCCTGAGTCGGTATCTGGTGAAAGTGCTCCAGGATATGGAGGACTAGAGCCATTCTATGCCTTGCATTTTGCATGGAATAAGGCATATATGATTATAATGGTAATGTAGTTGTTGTACCCACTAATTGGACATAGTAAGTGGTAGGACATAATGAGGTTGCACCCAGTGTTGGGTTGCTTGGATAGAGAAAGCAGATGTATGAAGATAAACATCATTGTAAAGCAAGCTTGTTAATTCTGTTTTATGTGATTTCATTTCTGCATATTTGCCTTCATGGAACAGTATATTAGTACTGTTCTTGCCTAGTGTGGTCATGAAGTGATGAACCATTGAACCCATGTTTCTTCCCTAGACATTGACCTGAATGGCATCTTTTAAGGCAAATGATTATGCTAATTGACTAGTAGCATATGCAGTCACTTGAAGCTTATAATGTATCAGATTGATGACAGGCCATGCCTTTGAAGCTCGTATATATGCTGAAAATGTCCCCAAAGGCTTTCTCCCAGCAACTGGAGTTCTGCATCATTATCGACCTGTTGCAGCATCTGAAACAGGTACTACCAATCTCCTCATTAAGCCTGTCTAAGCTAAATATTAGTGATGCTAGTTGTGGTTCATCTACATGTACATGTTTGATTATTGATGATTTCATGTGAGTTGTGATCACTGTTAGTTTTTCTAGCAACCCATTTGTGATTTCTTTGTCCTTTGCTGTTGACTGTAACTAGAATGCATCACCAATATTCTCTATCCAAGTGTATGTTTCGTTTCTCCTATATGATATTCTTTCCAACTCTTTGAACAGTTCGTGTTGAGATGGGAGTTGAACAAGGGGACGCTGTTAGCATGCATTATGATCCCATGATTGCCAAACTCGTTGTGTGGGGAGAAAACCGCGCTGCGGCATTAATTAAATTGAAGGATTGCCTATCACAATTTCAGGCATGAATCTATACCCCCTTCTTATCACACATTTTCTTTGTTTGTTCTTGGGTCAGTCAATGCCATGGAGGGATGGCTGGTCAATGTATTATTGTTCGCTGAATTACCATCAGTTTGATGTTTATGTGCTGCTTTCCTGACCTTTAAATTATGTAATCATGATTGCATTACAACTATGATCGTTGTAGTACCCTTACGTCTCATTCAAGTATTCAACTAACATACATTCCTTTCATTTCATTCTTTATTCTTCAATGAAATTAAAATGCATACCTCAACATTTATGTTGTTTGGTATCATCATTTTCTGCATTTGTGCTTTTAACTGATGGTACAATGTTTTTAACTGATATAGGTGGCTGGCTTGCCAACTAACATCAACTTTCTTCTTAAACTCGCTAACCATTGGGCATTTGAGAATGGACAAGTTGAAACTCATTTTATTGAGCACCACAAGGATGAGTTATTTGCTGATCCAAGTAACTCAGAGCTGGTGGAGGAGGGACATAAAGCTGCTACACATAGTGCCATGCTTGTTGCTGCTTGTCTTTCAAAGATGGAAGTTAACACTGCCAAGAGAATTCATCAGGGTAAATTTCTACCTGTTCCATTTTCTTTTTGTATCCCATCAAGGGCATGGAGGCTTGATGAACTTATGGCGGGAATTTAACAGGGGAAAGGCGCTCTCTTTCATTGTGGTATTCTGATCCACCATTCAGAGTCAATTATTGTGCCAAGCATGATCTGGAGTTGGAGTGGGAAAATGACTACGGCACTGGTCCTGTGCCTATGAAATTCGCCATTATATATCAGCAGGATGGGAGTTATCTCGTTGAGGTACCTATCTTGAAGTCCAAAGGATCATGCCTTGAACGTGGAAGATCACATGATATTCTTTCAATTAGTTTCATCTTCCCCACCAAATTTATTTTTTGAATTAATTTTTTTTGGCATTCACAGGTTGGAGAGCACAGTGCTCCCGGAATGGAGATTAAAGTGACCCAATTAGGCGATCAAGATTTTAGGGTTGAAGCTGGAGGATTTACCTTGAACATAACTTTGGCTGTTTATACGAAGGTGTGTTTCTTTACGGACAGTTTAATTAGTGCTTTAGAAGATGCATACAAATAGTGAAGTAGAGTATAAAAACCAGTATAAAGTATCATCATCGGGCCTTCAACTATCAAGTATCAATTGAAACTTTTGGTTGAGATGGTTCCACATTCAGACTAAGAGGTGTCAGGTTCGAATCTCGGCACCCCCAATCCCCCATATTTATTTGCAAAAGGTGAAGGGGGCCTTTGCAGCATGCTACCATCCATGGTTCAAGCCCAAAGAGCATTCGCGTGAGGGGGCGTGTTATATGGTTCCACATATGCCTAATCACGTGGCTTTCTGGACCATATAGCATGAATGCATGATGCATTATTTTGAATCTGACATTTTCTGCTCTACCTTTTATTATTCTCCCCTTGTTATTCTTTTCGGATGAGGTACTATCTTCCTTTATGTGAATTTGGCAGGACAAACGCAAGCACATACATATTTGGCATGGTTCACAGTATCATCATTTCTGCCAGAAAATTGGACTTGAGTTGTCCGACGAAGATGAAACTGAAACTGGACACCGACCTGCGACTTCTGACAGAGGGTCTCATGCCCCAGGCACTGTATTGGCACCAATGGCTGGTTTAGTGGTCAAAGTTCTTGCAAAGAATGGAGACAAAGTGGAGGCAGGGCAACCGGTTCTGGTCATGGAAGCCATGAAAATGGAGGTCTGTCCCTTGTTGTCCGAACTTTTATACGTTGACGATTTCTGTAACTGTTTTTGCCTTGTGTCTGAAGCTGTTTCCTTCTCATGTCATGGCAGCACGTCGTCAAGGCCCCTTCTTCTGGGTTTGTGCACGGGCTTCAGGTGTCTCCTGGGCAACAACTCTCAGATGGTAGTGCTCTTTTCACTATCAAGGTATATTTATCCTTGCACTTCATTAGAAGACTGCCTCCCATTCTAAGGTCGACTTTGTTATAAATTCTTGAAATTTAAGTATCCACCCTGACCCAATGTTCCTCCACATTACAGGATCAATAGAGTTGGCGATATCTGGGAACTAGCAGCGCTAGGAGCTCTCCATGCCTGTTGTACCTGTAAAAATGATGTGACATTCAGTGTCAGCTGTACTGGGCATCATAGGCTGATTCTGTTTCAGGAGTAAATAAGTTTAAGAATAGCTGGTTGTCTTTCCAGGAGCAGATCAGTTCAAGAGTCAGGCTGTAACACAAATAAATAATCTGGGGAATTTGATTGTAATTCCTGCTCCTCATGTATATTGATTGCTGTGGATAATTCCTGATCCATCAAGAAGCAACTCCCAGAAATTTAATGTTACTACAATTTCTCAAATCGGACTACACAATGTCTCGCTCTTAGAGCATGTTCTTTGAATCTTATAGCCGGTATTCAGCAATATATATTACATGCTCCAGGAGCATGTGCTCCAGGTGCCATGTAATTTTACACATGGCATATAATTAATTAAAAATAAAAAAGATTTAACGGCCTCTTCATATTCGATGGAACGTGCTTTTTACCAAGCTATATAAACGCTAAACAACTGCCTCTGAAGCTTCTACTGCTCCTCCATGCTCGCCGCCCTCCGTTCCTCTTCTCTCTCTAATCTCCTCCTCCCCTATCAAACATGTATGACCACCATTATTGTCTCCATCGCAGGCAACACCACCACCTCCCCACTCCCCTATCTCCATCCCCCACCACTACCGTAGCCTTTTTCCACTCTACCTCCTCTTCCCCCGTTGTTGGACTGCTTATACATGTCTCTTGCAAACGCCACATTCAAAATTTGATATTCTCTCTCATCATCAAATTGATGCTTTTGACTTTATTTCTAATGGCAAACTTCATTTGGCAACTAATTCATGCTTCATAGAATGAGCATCCAGATGCAAAGAGAATCAAATATTCGACCACAATGGTTTCAGTTCAACGACGATGATCGGGAGTCCAAGATACCCATATTTATTTCATGAGAATTGTTCGGTTGTCACTTATTCATGGTTGTCCATTCACAAATTCTTGGTTGTTCACTCACTGATTCATGGTTATATACTCACTAATTCGTGGTTGTTCATTGCAAGAAGTATATAATTGTTCATTGATGAACTCACAGTTGCTCACTCATTGATTCAAGGTTGTTCATTCACTAATTCATGGTTGTTCTTTGGCTTCGATTTGTTCATTTTTGGCAATACTGTGTTTGTTCACTCACTAATTGATGGTTGTTCACTTATTAATTCATGATTGTTCACTAGCTAATTTTTGTTGTTCACTGTAAAATTTTATTGTGTTGTGAATTGATTCAAAGTTGCTCATGTTGAAACTCTCATGCCTACGACGATAGGAATGAAATAGGAAGATCTGGGAATGAAAAAGAAATCTCTCTCCAGAAAATTGAGTTGGGATCAATTGATTCAATTATGGCTTGAAAAAGAAAACTGACTTGAAGAAGAGAATTGCCATGAATAATTCTTGGTGAACAACTCACTTTAAGTTGGTGAACAACGCAGTTCAGTTGACAATGTAGTTCAAGTTAGTGAAGATTGTATGGTGAACAATGATGTTATAGTCAATGAACAACTAATTTTTTCTAATTGAATTCATGGGCAATGAATTGATCAAACTGATAGTAACTGTCTGTAACCGCACAAACACTGGTAACCGAAAAGCAGTTTCTGAAATTTAAAAAAAAAATCTGACATGACTTCTATGTCATCTCTTGGTATAATAATTTGCATGTATTCGGTGCTCGGTCACCGATTAGCAATTTTTAACTTATCATGAATAATATACTCAGGGTTCAGTACTTGTCACCAATTAGCATATTATTCATCACCACCAAGTGACACTCATCACTTATCACAACCTATGAAGGGTTGAAAGAACAAATACCATTCCATATTATTTGTCTTGATTATCATAGTTTTCAATGTTACTTTTTTATTGATAATTTTTTATATAGTATTTTATTAACAATTGTTGTATTGCTCCCTCCGTCCCAAATTATTTGTCCCCTATTCCATTTTTGGATGTCCCAAAATTATGTCCACTTTCCTAAAATGAAAACTTTTATTTTATTGAAATTACTAAAATACCCTTAGTTTGAATTTTAAAAGTATTTAGGTCCCGTTCTTTTGTGTGTTGCATCTGCGTTCCGTTTGCGTTTGCGTTGCGTTAAGTTGCGGTGGAAATAGTTAAAAAGTAATGATAATTTGCGTTATGCTGCGGTAGGATTACGATAAGTTGCGTTGCGTTTGGATGCGTTAACGCATAAAAGAACGGGACCTTAAATATGAGAGGGAAAAATATAAATAGTAGTTTTGAATTCAAAACTAAAGGTATTATTAGTTTTTTTTATTGCTAATAGAGATTAATTTGTTGATTTTCCTTAAAATGCGTGCTAAATCAAAGGGGAAAAATATTTTGGGACGGAGGGAGTATATTTTTAGGATAATATTTTTGTTAAGAATTTAATAATAATAATTCTATATGATAAGTCATTATATATGTTGAGAATTTCATAGTTAAATTTTTTATGTTGCAATTTACAAAAGGGCAAATGAATCTATATAATATTAATAGTAAAGTGTGTGGGTCCCGCTAAATAGAGAAAGACATTAATTGTAGGGATTTCGATCAATAAGAAGATACATAGATACTGAATTAAATTATTTTGGTCCACATATCAGTAATTGTTTTGGAAAAATAATGACAATAATAATAAATAATAATCTATATTATAATAATAATAATAATAATAATAATAATAATAAATTTATGGGTCCCACCAAATGGGGAATGAAGAAAGGAGATTAATAATAATAATCTTGATTTTGTGTATATTTTATTTGAACAATTATGTTAAGATACGTTTTTATTTGATAATATCATTAATGTTTTACTCTTTCTAATTTATATTCCCATTTGTCAATAAATTACTAAAAGGTACCCTATGTTTTGCGGTATCTATTTTTAGGGGACCATATTATTGAAAATAATTTATAGGTACCCTGTGTTTTGTAGTACCTATTTTCTGGTGACAAATTATCTTTTAGATTTATTACAAGATCCCCAAGACTATAAAAATTATAAAAATATCCATACCTTCATAAAATCTTGTCAATTTATATTTTCACATGCATTACTATTTGTTTTAAAGAATTAGTATCTCCATATTTTTCATTTGGGTATCAAAGCAAATAGTAATGCAGAACATATAATAATTCTTTAAAAAACAAATATCAGAGTTTGTCAATGAAAAATATGGAGATGTTAATTCTTTAAAATTTATTTAAATAATCTGAACTTTGAGACATAGTAGACTAAATAATCTGAACTTTAAATTTGGTTTTAAATAATCTGAACTTTGACCCCCTTGGATTCTAATAGCACGTCACAACTTAACTCGGCGACGGGATGACAATAATAAGCTGGCATGACACAACCAAAAAGCTCAGGCACGTGCCTCCGTCGCCACGTCATTTCGCCACCGAGTTAAGTTCAACTTAACTCTATGACATACTACTAGAATCCAAGGGGATCAAAGTTCGAATTATTTAGAACCAAATCTAAAGTTCAGATTATTAGTCTACTATAACCCAAAGTTCAGATTATTTAAATCCAATTTCCCTTCTTTAAAACAAATAGTAATGCAGGTGGAAATATAAATAGACAAGTTTTTATCAAAGTAGGGATATTTTTGCAATTTTACATAGTCTCAGGGATCTTGTAATAAAACTAAAAGATAATTTGTCACCAGAAAATAGATACTACAAAACAGAGGGTACCTAGAAATTATTTTCAATAATATGGTCCCCTGAAAATAGATACCGCAAAACATAGGGTATCTTTTAGTAATTTATTGCCCATTTGTATATAGTTTATTTTTTTCTAGAAAATAACTATTTTTTCCTACACCATGCATTGCACGGGTTTAAGACTAGTATAAATGAAGGGAGTGCCAGACATTCTTGTTTCATTCAGTAAAAAAATACTCTTCCCGTTTCATAGGATGTATACAGAATGGCCTTGTTTGCCAACCAGCTAGTAACTGGTAGTTATTAGTTGTTAGCTGATAGCTGTTTGGTTTATTTGTTTGACTTTTAGCTGTTTGGGTTAGCTGATAGTAGAAAAAGTGTTTGGTAAAACAGTTTTTCTTTTTGTGAAAAGTTAACTCAAAAAACTTCCTCAAATAGCTTTGTGGAAACTAGCTTATTGAGTCCAAAAAAATTAATAAAAAATTACTTATCAAACACCTCAATTAGCTCTTTTTACTTTGGTCAAAAAACTAAAATCCAATCAAAAAGTTAAAAATTACCAAAAAAGCTGGGTAACCAAATACCCTAACGTAAAAAAATTGACTAAAAGTCTAAAAGTATGTCTATATGCCAGCGTGAGATATAGATAATCATTCCTCAGTAAATATATTCACTGCTGACATGGGTTGATGGGCATGTTTCTCCTCAATCATAAACAAAAATAAAATAAGATTTAACAAAAATTGTCTTTAATTTTAGTCAAATATTAGTAAGTTATTGGTTTGAAAACAAGTGTAGAAATTAATGTAATATAAAAATTTAGATAGAAATCTATATATTATAATAAAAATTATTGTGGGTCTCACGAAATAGAGCTACGAGAGTGATTGTAGGGGAATTGGCCAATCAAACGTAGAAAATTATATTTTTTTCTATTTTCTATTTTTTTAATTTTTAATCCGGATTTTATTTTAAAATTAAAAAACCAGAAAGTACCACTAATCCTTGACTGCTTTGGATTCTGAATTAAATTATTTTGGTGCAAATAAAAGTAATTATTTTGGTGTTGACTATAATAATAATAATTAGTAATAATTATCTATATATTATAATAGAAATCACTGTGGGTCTCACGAAATAGAGCCACATGAGTGATTGTAAGGGATTTGGCCAATCACAACGTAGAAAATTATTATTTTTCTATTTTCAATTTTTTTATTTTGAATCCGAATTTTATTTTATATTTAAAAAAACCAGAAAGTATCACTAATCCCTGACTGCTTTGTACTCCGAATTAATTTATTGATGCAAATGACGGTAATTATTTTGGTGTTGACTATAATAATAATAATAATTATAATTATAATAATAATCTATATAATAATAATATATAATATTAATAATAATATATAATATATAATAATAATAATAATAATAATAATAATATATAATATTAATAGTAAAGTTTTGGGTCCCGCTAAATGAAGAAAGAAGATTAATTATAGGGATTTCGACCAACCAAAAAGTAAATAAATGTTGAATTAAATTATTTCGGTGCAACTGTCAGTAATTATAGTTTGCTTGAAATAATAATAATAATAATAATAACAATAATAATAATAATAATAATCTATATCTATATAATATTAATAGTAAAGTTTGTGGATCCTGCTTAATGGCGAAAGGATATTAATGGTAGGGATTACGACTAATCAAAAAATATATAAATGTTGAATCAAATTATTTTGGTGCAACTATCAGTATTTATAGTTATTTTAGAATAATTTTTCTAAATTATAATTATAATTTCTATTAAAGTTTTGATTTTTTAAAATAACCCTTTTAATATACTCCGTACATCGCACGGGTTGAGGCCTAAATATTAAAATGACAAAACTGTTCTTAATTATTGATAAAATATTGATTCCAAAACTATTTATTAAAATAAAATTTATATTAAAAATATAAAAGTAATGAAGAAAAATTAATTAAATGAACAAATAATTAAAAGCGGAGGACATATAAATGTCCATGGGCCTTATGTGATAGAAAATGGGAGGACAAATGGCCATTTTGGCCCACATGGTGATTGGCACTGGCAGAGCCGAAGCTATAAATAGCCCACGGCAACAGGGAGTAGGGAGAGGATCTTACTCCCGCCATTCTCTCATTCGTAGTTCACACACACTCTCTCTCTCATGATTTCATCCCCAATCAGGCCATCAGAAAAACAGATACATACATCACTCTCCCTAAGAATCTGTGTGTTTTTGTCGATCAACCATGGCGGAAGGCCTCGTCTTCAACACTATCTCTCTCGGCGGCCGCAGCGGCACTGTCAGTCTCTCTCTCTCTCTCTCTCTCTCTCTCGTTATTCCCTTTTGTTGTCACTCTTAATTCGATCATGCATTTCAATTTTCAAGACCTAACCCTAATTTCTTACCAAGTATCCTCCTGTTTGTAACGCGCCATTGCTTTCTGGTTTTTCCTCTCTTTTTTCTGGATGATTTGGGATTACATAACACTACACCATGATGTTTGTTGATGGTGGGAATCAGAGAAATCGATGGCTTAACTAAACGGAAGAATTAGCTAGGATGAATCCTACTCTGATGTCCCTTGGATCAAACCAAATGTATAGTTGATTAATTACTTCATTTTGATTTCTTGTATCTTCTGTAGTCATTTTACGTGGGGCGTCTGAAATCTAGAGAGGAAGGTTGTATTCTGGGTGTCTGCTAGGGCTATTTTTTGTTTTCCTTTTTTCTGGGGTTGGGAAGGAACTGGGCATTGGGGAAAGACTTGAAATTTTGCCTTTATGCTTTGTCTTTCATTTATATGTGTTGTGAAAGTTGCCTAGCTACATGACTTTTTCTTTGTCTTGTATGATATGTTGCAGAATCTGGGGCAGCTGAGAGTTCATTCAGGAGGAATTCTGTGGAAGAAGCAAGGTGGTGGAAAAGCTGTTGAACTTGATAATACTGATATTTCTGGGATATTTTGGACTAAGGTACCAAGGTCAAATCAGCTCGGGGTTCGGAGCAAAGACGGCTTGTATTATAAGTTCATTGGCTTCCGTGATCAGGTCTGAATTTAGTTAATCCAAAGCCCTTGGTTGTCATGAAAAATGAAGATCTTTGTTTTATCAGTGTCAGCTATCATTTACAAATAACAATTGTGGTTTGTTATGCTGTTTTACCCCTTATGACTTCAAGTTTCATTTAGACATAGAATGCACTTATTTTGATAGCAAAATTAGCGTAGGACAGGATCACCATATTAATATATATCTTTATTTCTGAGAGGGAATCAAATGCTTAATCAACATAGATAGGATCATTGAACTTGTTGAATATGGAGCTATGTGCCATTACTTTTTGAACATATGTGAATTAAGTTAGTTGTGGCAATCTGGCATTTGTAATTCCTTTAACTAAATAAAAGATGTAAATGTATGAATTGAGGAATTACATTCTAAGGATACAAATTTTGTAGTTAGATCAACAAGTATGCATGGGTGTGTTAACCTTTTATCAGATCCCCTGGAGTTAATTGTAAGAGGCAGTAAAGTATTGTGAAAGAAATGAGATGTCAGTTTGATTAATGAATATCATTCTAAGAGTTTTATATATATGAAAGGATGATGCGAATCATTTCAACTGTTTCGGGCTGTAGGATCTCGGAACGTATGGAATACCTTACTGAATTATTTCATTACAGGATGTTGCCAGTTTGACCAGTTTTTTCCGTAGCAGCTGTGGGATCACTCCAGAAGAGAAGCAACTTTCTGTCAGCGGGCATAACTGGGGAGAAGTCGATTTCAATGGTATCTGGTCCTGATTTCCTCCATTAATACCCTGTTCCATTCATTGCTAATTACTGTCTTTATCTTCACTCTATATAGGCATCATTTAACTGTAGAGGCTGCACATGCTGCATACAAACCTTGTTAACTTTTCATTTTATTTGTCCACTGCAACATTAGAAAATAATCTTTGAGTTTTATCTGTCTCTTTGTTTACTAAAAAATGTGATATTGCCTTGTACTACCTGACCTGCCGTTTCTCCACGCTAACTTCAACTAAGAAATTTACAGTTTTAGCTTGTTCTTGTTGAATATTAACGACTTAACGTACAAGCTCTGCTGCTCTTAACAAAGACTATATTGAATTCATGCCAGTTAGATTGCTGCCATGTATCCTATATCCTGTAGCAGTTGATGTATGCTTTCATTTGTGTTTATTGATTCCATATCATCTCAGGGAATATGTTGGCTTTTATGGTTGGATCAAAACAAGCGTTTGAGCTATCTTTGGCTGATGTCTCACAGACTCAGATGCAAGGGAAAAATGATGTTCTGTTGGAGTTCCATGTGGATGATACAACTGGTGCCAATGAGGTTGGTTGATCTTTGCATTCTTTATAGGGATTGAGCTAATGAATCATTGCTGCGTGTGGTTTGCAAGATGGATGACATGATAATTTCTATTGTCCTCAATTTTGCAGAAAGATTCACTTATGGAAATAAGCTTTCACATACCGAACTCTAACACCCAATTTGTTGGTGATGAAAATCGTCCTTCAGCTCAAGTGAGTTTCATTGAGATCATTGGAAATTAGGATTGAATCATGTGCTATGTATATGTTTCGATGGTATCTGAAAGTCCTACATGGATTATCTGTATATATACATCTATTTAATGGTTTCTTGTTATCTAACCTAACTTTTCCTCCTCTACACTTTCTTAGGTTTTCTATGATAAGATCATGTCTATGGCTGACGTAGATGCAGAAGAGGCTGTTGTCTCATTTGACGGGATTGCAATCCTTACTCCTAGGTACATATAACTACATGCTAGCTTGATTTCCTTGTTCCCCCTCCCTCCAATCATCTTTGATTTCTCATGATGAAGTATTTAGCCTTCAGTAATTTCGTGTTTGTTTTTTTGGAAGCTAAGCTCGTTAGGCTTTAATTCTTGTTGTCTGGTTTCATTCATCCAGCTTCTATGCTGCATGTAGAAAGTTTGCTCAAATCAGTTTCCTTATAACAGGGGAGCTGCTATACAAGCGCTACTTATAAAGCATCTTATGTTATTGATTGGCCATCTGCCTTCTAAAATGGATTGGGTATAAAATGTTTACCAAATTATTTCTTCTTCCCAGGGGTCGATACAGTGTTGAACTACATCTTTCATTCTTGCGCCTCCAAGGACAGGCCAATGATTTCAAAATTCAGTACAGCAGCGTTGTTAGGCTTTTCTGTCTCCCTAAGGTTTGTTTCTGTTTCAAAACTTCAACTCTTTTATTTCTTTCTCAACAAAAACACAGTGCAAAAACCTTTTTGTGCAAAAAAAATAAATAAAATTAATTAATTAAAAAAACTTTTCTTAGCTAAACTTTGCTAAACATCCGCTGTTTCTTCTTGTAGTCTAATCAACCACATACGTTTGTCGTTATCACCCTTGATCCCCCAATTCGCAAAGGGCAAACATTGTACCCACATATCGTGATGCAGGTACTATTGGTTTCTTGACCTTCATATCTCATATTTCAATTAGACATTCTCTTATTTCTGTATGTTTTACATCTGCTTTTGCAGTTTGAGACTGACTATGTATACGAAGGCGACTTGAAGATAAGCGAGGAACTTTTGAATACTAAGTACAAGGATAAGTTAGAACCTTCATACAAAGTAATCCTTCAGTACTTTACGCTTAAGTGGAATTTTGAAAACATGCAGCTCTCTTGATTTGGGTTAGTTGCCTTTCTCCTCAGCCATATGACATTAACTTTCTTCTGGTTTCTCATGGCTCAGGGACTTATTCATGATGTATTCACAAATGTATTGCGTGCCTTAGCTAGTGCCAAGGTTACTAGACCTGGAAAATTCCGAAGCTGCCAAGATGGCTACGCTGTGAAGTCATCATTGAAAGCTGAAGACGGTGTTCTTTACCCATTAGACAAAAGCTTTTTCTTCTTACCCAAGCCTCCAACTCTTATTCTTCATGAAGAGGTGACTTTAAAAAATTTCTTTTTAAAGTTTAGTCATGGAATCACCATGAGTATTGCAACTAGTCTTCTATTTATGCATCATCTAAAACAGTCCTTGTTTTTTCTGTCCAACGTAGATAGATTATGTGGAGTTTCAAAGACATGTCGCTGGAGGATCCAACATGCACTACTTTGACCTTCTTATAAGACTAAAGACAGAACAGGAACATCTTTTCAGGAATATCCAGAGGAATGAATATCATAATTTATTCGATTTCATCAGGTCCTGACGCGTCCCATTTCTTAAATTTGGCTTGCATACAGTAGTAGGAAATCTGACTTTTAACATAATATTTTTGCTCTTGCAGCTCAAAGGGATTGAAAATCATGAATTTAGGGGATGGTCATGGTCAATCAGCAGAAGGAAGGGTCTCTGCTGCTCTTCGCAGTGGTGATGATGATGCAGTTGATCCACATCTTGAAAGAATCAGGAATGCGGCTGAAGATGAAAGTGATGAAGAGGTATTAGATAATTTGCTATCTCTGACACTAGGATTGGAATCACTCAGTCACTGCATATAGTTGCATTTGGAGTGAACATTTCTTTGTGGGGCTTCTTCCAGCCCCTTCCCATTTCATGATTTCTAATCCACCGGTGGCAGTTTTGTTCCTATCACCCATAGATTTGGAGCAATTTATTACATACTCCTGGAGCATGTGCTCTAAATATGGTGATTGTTCATTTGCATATGCTAGGTTGTTCACTATCAGTAGCATAATTGTTCACTTACACATACACGGAACACATATTCCAGGTGCATTTAATATGTATTGTAGATTTGGATTCTTAACTGTGAGCGTTCTGGCCAGGATGAAGATTTTGTTGCAGATAAAGATGATGGAGGTTCTCCGACAGATGATTCTGAAGGAGACGAATCTAATGCAAGTGAAAGTGGTGAAGAGAAAGAGGTAACTACATATGACTGCATTTCCTGGTTTTGCAAGAAACATCTACTATTTGGTTTCTGCTAAAGTGGACTTGGTGATGTTGGTTATAATTGGTGGATGCAGAGACCAGCTAAGAAAGAGAAGAAAGAAGTCACATTGCCTAAACCTTCAGCTTCAGCTTCAGCTTCAGCTCCAGCTCCAGCAGCAGCAGGCAAGAAAAAGTCTAAAGATGGTGAGGAAGATGGAACAAAAAAGAGAAAGCCGAAGAAGAAAAAGGATCCTAATGCACCCAAGAGGGCTATGTCTGGCTTTATGTTCTTCTCACAAGCTGAACGGGAGGTATCGATGTCTGAACTAATTTATGTTCAATCATGTTGTCATGGAGTGTTGCATTGTAGCAACTTGTTAGGTGATTGCTTCGCTGGATGGGTGTTTCAGTTCTGTTCTTTTCTTTTCTTGGCTATGTTTTACGCAGAATACAAAGAAAGAAAACCCAGGCATTGCGTTTGTGGATATAGGAAAGGCCCTGGGGGAGAAATGGAGGAATATGTCAGGTAATACGATGCTGTAATATCTAATAATTGGCTATCCTTTTCTGGGTCCAAACATCTAAATGGGTGGTGGAATCATGCAGCTGAAGAAAAAGAACCATATGAAGCAAAAGCTTGGGCTGACAAGAAACGTTACCAGGAAGCAATTGGTGACTACAAGAACACCCAAAGTGCAAATGCAGCTGCTGTTGAATCTGACTGATTGTCGTTTTGGCCTTCCAATTCTTTGATTGCTCCTCATTTGCTCACATTGACAAGGACATAAACACAGTCAATTAATTAATCTGCTTATGCAGGACGAGAACATGATCCGTGTTCAGTTGGTTTGGTATAAACTTGGATTGGAATTTGCTGGCCCCTCCCTAAGAGTATTACAGGGCATTAATAAGTTCTTAATGCTGATAGAAATGGAGGGATGACTGATCACACCAAATATTGGCTTGCATCATAGACTGTAGCAGTGTAGAAGATTGTCTCTTCTTACATTATTGGCTTCATCTTTAAACAATAGAACCATGATTTGTGTCAGTTTCTAGTTATTGGTTCGGATCAGCCAGTTGTATTCTTTTGGATTTGAGTTTGACAATTACATTCATTGATTCTTGACTGCTTTGTGTTGCTGCGTAGAGTAGTAATTGGACAAAATAAAAGGAGTTGTTGTCTAGTTGATGATTGTAAAACTATGCATCTCTTTAATGTAGACTTTGTGTAATCCAATCGATAATTCACTTGTCCGCTTCAATGCATGAAGAAGTTAATTATGACAGATTAAAGAAACAATTGAGCATACCTCCAAAATGGAAAATGTTGGTGTTGGAAGATATGGAAAAGAGCACTGCCTACAGGAAAATAGATGGAGATCAAAAGGAAAATAGATGGAAATCATCAACGTTGGTGTGGAGAAAGTTTGGAAACAGTATCACATCTGCTTCGAGACTATCAAACTGCTAAGCATTTGTGGCAAGCAAGTCCCTTGGGTTTAATATCTAAAACTTGCAACTTACAATGGAAAGAATGACTAATTAATTAGATTCGATACTTGATAGATAGTGACAAGGATGGGGGAACTAAATTGTTATTCTTCACTACTATAATATGTGCCATATGGAAGACAAGGCACAAAGTTAAATTTCAGAAAGTGAATATAACTCAGAAAGACCTTGAACACATTCCATCATCATCTTCATCAGTAATGGAAGCATCCAAATGAAGGAAACGAGCAATATAGAGGAAACGAGTGGCATAACAAACAATTAGAAACAACCTTTTGATGCGGGACTACCTTTGCCTTCAATACCTGAAAATGTTCTCGCAGTGGATGAATCCTAGGACAGAGATTCAAAAGTGGCTACGACAACAATTGTCCAAGGAATGAATCATAAGGAGGATTACAGTGATAGTGATAACATCAAATTTAAGGCACAATCAACAACGCAAATAGAATTCAAGCCAATCCAAATAGCTTAATTAAGGGCAAAAGAGTTAAGATGGGAGAAGTTATTTCATTATTGGCAGCCACAAATATCTGAGATCTAGATAAGATAAACAATATATGGTATATATATGCTGTAATTTATGAACAATCGATACATAAATTTAAAATAAAAATATAGAATACCAATAATTAATAGAAATATAATAATCATAAGTTAGCGAGGAAACTTTTGAAGCAAACTTTCTATCAATCTCAAATGTAATTTGTAACATGTATAACTTTATAATACTGGCTTATAAAAAAAAGAAAAGAAAAAGAGAAAAGCTTTTGAAGAGCAAGATAACAAGAACATAATTAAAATAAAAATAAAAATATTTTTAGTGGGGCCCCATTCCCCAACCCATAAAGGCCCAAACTCTTATATATGCAATTGTTCATTGTATCTGTGGGTAGCTACGGTTACTGACTAGAGAATACTTGAAAACAAGAGCGATTGAGAACGGCGCGTACCTCCCACGCATCACATGTCTTCGTCTCTGATCTCGGAATTTCTCAGCAAGTCCGGCGGATTCGCCGTCGTCGACGGTGGCCTTGCGACGGAGCTTGAGCGTCATGGCGCCAATCTCAATGATCCTCTTTGGAGCGCCAAATGCCTTCTCACTTCCCCACAACTCATCCGCCAGGTCTCTCTCTTCTCATTCTCATCCTCAATCTCTCCTCTTATTACTCTAATTGCTCCAATCCTACTTGTTTTTTTAGTTCAATTCGTAGTCGTTATGTCTATTCAACTCTATTCCCTACATTGATTCTTCTTCTTTTCTTCACAATTCAGCTTTTGGCCTAAATGTGGTGTTTAAAAACATGTATTTCTGTGTCTATTCTCATACTTTGATCGTTGAACTACAAACAATACTTCAGAGACAGTTCTTAGCGTGTTTCTGTCTAGGCTAGTTCTAGACATTGTTGATAGAATTGCATTGCTGCTATGCATTTGTTTACAATGGATTTTTGGTGATCAATGAAAGAACTCTGAATACTGTATCTGTGCAAGGTTGACAAATAAACTACTCTAGTTTTTTTAAAGAAAAAATCAATGCAGAAAATATGATACAGAAGATGTTGTCACCATAATAGATGAATTACTTTGAGATATCTATGTAAAATACTGTTCTCTTTTCTTTTCTTTTTTTTTTTTGGTTGGGGGAAGGAAGGGGGGGGGGGGGGGTTTGGAGAGGAAGTTTATGGTCTATGCATAGCTCTGTACACAGAAATAGATGTATATGTGATTTGGGCTTGCTTTTTTAGCTTTAGGAATGCTTGTAGATCCATTGCCATGAGCTTGCCGTTGATTAGGTTTGCTGTTAGGTCCTTTGACTTTGTGATGGTATGCTATGTCTCACAAATGTGAAGGTTTAACTGCTTGATAGAGGGTATAAAGTCAAATTGAATCCGTGACTAAATGCTACATGTCATCCCTTGGAAGCTGCTATATGTTACAAAGATTGCCGTATTGGAATTATCTTGTGATACTGCAACTAAAACTGCAATCTCATGGAAACTGTAGTTAGACTCTTTGATAGATGTCGTGATTCTGATATCATATACTAGTGTTTTGATATCCGCTCCTTTGACAAGTTTAACTCATACATTGAGAATGTTAATAATTCCTTTTAAGTTAGAAGACCGCAAGCTTAGTTTTTCATGTAGGATGGTGCACTTGAATGCATATATAGCTGAAGCTTTTGATGGTACAGGTTCACCTTGATTACCTTGAAGCTGGTGCTGACATAATAATCTCTGCATCATATCAGGTAGCCTTCCATTTTTACTTTTGGAAAAGTTGGGGGGGGGGGGGTTGATGCTTTGTTCGTACATTTTGGAATTGAAGAGTTTATGTTGATGTGCCTAAAGGCAACGATACAGGGTTTTAAAGCCAAAGGCTTGTCAGAGAAAGAAAGTGAAGCATTGCTTAGAAAAAGTGTAGAGATTGCTTGTGAGGCGCGGGATATGTATTATGAAAGATGTGGGAAAGTTTCACCAAATGATACAGATTATAGCAGGATTCTGAAACATCGCCCTATTTTAGTTGCAGCCTCAGTGGGAAGCTATGGTGCTTATTTGGCCGATGGTTCTGAGTATAGGTAACCTCCCAAAAGGCTTCCATTTCCTTTCTCACCGTGTAATTGCTGTTCAATTTGTTTTCCACATTTAGGTCTTTGGTTACCCTACGATAAGGTTGTCTTTCGAGTTAATTTGGAACTGTAATGTTTTCAAGGACGTAACTTATCACTTCATGATAAACTTAACAACTAAAAGAAATTGTAACCAGGTGTTGTGCTGCAGAATCTCTGCTGAACTTCATCGTCAAGTCTGCTTTGATGGGAGTTGCTTTTGTCATATAATATTCAAAACTTCAAACTCAATTTTCCGCTGCTGGATCCTTCTTCTTTTTCCTTTTCCCTTTTCTATTATAGCAGCCTTATCCTGAAATGTAGAAATTAGAGATGTTATTTGCATCAAACCCTGGATCCTGAATTTCTTTCTTTGAGTGTTGTCATCATCACATTTCAGTTATTTTCATGTTTTTCGTATTCCATTTTTTCCATCACCTTCACTCACACCTCAGTGCACTCAAGGTTAGAATTGCATTTGACAGGTTTATGGACCCTGTCCTCTGTTTAAATATCTGTGCCTCCTCTCTAGTCTCCTGCTGGTGATGCTTATTTTCACTGTGTCTAAATATATAGAATAAGTGTGCCTGTTGTGTGGCTGTTTTTCACAGCGGAAATTATGGTGACGCAGTGACAGTAGAGTTCTTGAAAGATTTCCATCGAAGAAGAGTACAAGTTCTGGCTGATTCAGGTGCTGATTTGATTGCGTTTGAAACAATTCCTAATAAAATAGAGGCTCAGGTATGATTGGAGATCCAAATTTTAATCTTTTTCATTTTCTATGTGAAATATATACAAGGAGTTTGACCGCAGAGGACCATACTGAAACTGAGAGGCTGATTTTTTCACTTTATCTCCTTATGTTGTTTGTTCTGTAGAGTGTTACATGTCCAATTTTAATTTCTAATGGTACTTCCTCTCTGATGGATGGTGCCAGTGGCAATGATGTGTTCTGGACCTCTATATACTCCACAATATTAGGGATTCTTACTGACTTGAAGGGGTTTTATTCTTTTGTGCCCAATTTCGATTTTCTGGACTAACAATATCTGCATGTCATCATTACTCAATTGATGTCCGCTCTTTTTTTCTTCTTCCACTGAATGTCCTTTTCTATGTATTCAGGCTTATGCTGAACTCCTTGATGAGGAAAATATAAACACTCCAGCATGGTTTTCTTTTAATTCAAAGGATGGTGAGAATGTTGTCAGTGGTGATTCTATGCGTGAGTGTGCCTCTATTGCTGAAGCGAGCAAGAAAGTTGTCTCAGTGGGGATCAACTGCACCCCTCCCAGATTTATTCAGGGACTAATATTATCTATTAAAAAGGTATGGTGATTTTCTCTGGTAATATTGACCTCAAATCTGGTGGAATGAAGAAAGTCAAGAGATGAGTATCTCTTTTCCTTTGGTCTGAATGATGACTAACTCTCCTTTCTTAAGTTGCGACTGATTGTTTTATGCTCTTATCGATTCCTCTATGTATAAAATATAACCAAAGGAAAATATGTGACCTATTGATGATTCCTCAGGTGGCAACCAAACCGATAGTTATCTACCCAAACAGTGGTGAGACGTACGATCCAAGCATCAAGGACTGGGTGGTGAGTTACTTTAGTTTTGCTGTGTTAGATTTTGTAATGATTTCTTTTCATCCTCTTTGTAAAAAAAAAAAAAAAAAATATTGATCCATCATAAAGAGAATTCTCCTTACCATTAGCAATTGCATCTATGTTGAGTTGACATTTGACAAAATGCAAGTTCGATGTTTGGAAACCCCCCCCCCCCCCAAAAAAAAAAAAAAGAATAAAAAACCTATTGCTCTGTCTTTTTGGGAGAGTTCCAAATATCTTTGGTCATCACTCGTCACACTGCATCTATCTGAATGTCTCTTGATGATTCAGGGGAATTGTTTGATATATTTGATGTCATTCATAAGTTCATTGGTTTTGTTCTATCTAAAAACACAGCTATCCTGTTTCCAGTTCATATCAATTTCTGTGCTGCATGCTTGCATTTACATAACTAAAATTTCCAAATCTTGTGTACATACAAATCCCAAAAAACAACATTTTGATATCTTTGCTAGATGTCTGCTTTGGTGAGTAGTCCTTGAGAGAAAAACCTATGTGACCTTAGCTGAGTCAACTGTGGTTTCATTTTCTGTTGTCAGGGTATTGTTTCCTTTACTTGTAATGGTCACGGCTCATGGGTACATGGTAGTCACCAGTGAGATGCTTTGTTTAAATAATTTGTTGAAATTGTGTATGCATTTTTGCTCCATCGTTTTGGCTTGAGAGAGAGAGAGAGGGGGGGGGGGGGGTTTCCTTTGGTGGTCAGGATTTTGCTGATGTGTTGTATACATGAGAATTGCATAGCTAACTTCTACTGCACTAGTCCAGTTCCTTTCTTTCAGCTTCTCTCTCCCTCCAGAAAAGAAAAAGAGGAAAAGTTGCTTTCTCATGAATAAATTCAACTAAATGAGATAGCACCTTGAATTTTGCAGCTGATTCCTCTGGAATTGTCTGATACAAGACTGGTTTTTTTAGGGTTAATGGGAATTATAAAGCACTTTCACCTCCAGCATTTGGAATTTCTGATTAAATTAATTTGTTGTTACTCTGGTTGAGTCTCTTAGATTATATGGTTGGTGTAGGACCAATAAAATTGAGGGCTGCCGTATCCTGGCTATAGTGGTAATGTACTGTACATGGCTGCCTTAAACTAAACAGAAATCTGGATTTTGTAAATGCATGAACCTCACTCGGGATAAACGGGTCAAAGTTAGGCTGTAATTCTGCTGTTTCCTACTACAAATGCTGCATCATTCATAAGAAGAGAGTATCCCATGTTGAGCTGTTAACAACACACTGTGCTTGGTTTCAGCAAAATACTGGAGTTTCAGACAAAGATTTCGTTTCATATGTGACTAACTGGCGGGAAGCAGGGGCGTCACTGTTTGGTGGCTGCTGTAGAACAACTCCAGTAACAATCAGAGGAATATACGAGGCCCTCTCAAGAAAGCGGGTATCTCCACTCTGAGATGTTGCTTTTGTACAACGTTTGAGATGTAAATAGCAACCGGAGGAGATCAATCACGAGGTCCTGTGTGTTTTTTGCTTCAGAGTTGGAAAAAGATTGTTCTCTTGGCTTAACTAGTCTATAGAAACCCCTTGCTTTCTCTAAAACTGTTTTGGTGTTCCTGATTTGCGCTACAGTCATTAGCTCTGGAAAAAGATTGTTCTCTTGGCTTAACTGCTGTCCTACTGAAGCATTAATCTAAAACAGCGTTCTGATGAAGGATTGTTTTTCATTCAATTTTTCATCTCCAGAGATCAAAAGCGTATGTAGCTTTTCTCAAGTACGGTGCCAGGTGGACTGGTATCTGAGTAAAACTAATTTTAGGTTCGAAGAATTCTGCTTGGAAAAGCACAGGTTAGCTTATGGTCAACTCCTATCTGTATTTTTACAACACAAAGTAAACTTATTTGGTAAAAATTTTACTTGCCGCAACACCAAAGATCCAAAACAGTGCCGAAGCATCCTCAGACTCCAAATGGGGTGCCTCTTGGAGTTGGAGACCCGGTTGAAACCTATACTACCATTTACATCAACTATTAACAGCCTCTACCGAAATGAGCAAAATAAGTAGGTCATATCAGTCCAAATATAGCTAATTGTAAATAAACTCAGAGGCCAAAAATTCTAGTAACATTGTTCACTGCGCAGGGTGAATCTTCATATGATAAAAGTTTCTTCATCGAGTTCCAGCCCTCCAGGGTCAGCCGCGGACATTGAGCTGGGGTGGTTCAGACTTCAGAGTAAATCTTCTGTAATTCATTTAGGACAACAATGTCATTTATTAGTCACTTTCAAATCAAGAAGCTAGTGTAGTATCACTGATTTGTCATATCAAACACTTGCAAAATTGATGAAACTTTTGAGATGGCGAATCCTAAATTTAACAGGTTCAAGTTCACACCCAAGCCTTAGGCGAACCAAGTTCAAGTTCAAGGCAAACTAACTGAGCTTAGACTTGAGCCTTGTCTTGTTGCAGACAAAATTCAACCTAACAAGCTCAGGATCAACTTCAATAACCCTCCAGTTACAAGCAAAACCTTGATGAAGAAAACTGGATATTAACATGGCCAAATTATGTTCTACTTCAGGTCAAGAATCCTCAACAAGCAAACTATAGAGACACTAGAATAGATTCATCAAAATTTATGTATAGCGGGAACAAGGAACAATACACTACACAATCCTTTGAAGGTTAAACACATCTTAGTCAGGCTGTAACTTCAACAATCAAAACCAGAATATACACCATTGTCCCTCAGCAGCCTTTTCTCTTCTTCGACATAGTTCTTTCCCCTGCTGCTTTGACCAAGGTCTCTCTTGCGCTTTTCCTTCTGAGCAAAGGACTTCCTGTCCTTTTGGGTTATTGCAGTTGCAAGCTCTTCGCCATCTGCTATTGCATCCCTTGTTTTTTGGCGCTCTTTGTATGATTCCTCGCTCTCCTGGTCCTTAGCTCTCTCTCGGCCAGTAGACCATGTCCAGTCTGTCTTTTCCGGCTCCTTTGGGGCAGGTACATTCAACACCGATAAGCCTCCCCTATATCCATGTCGTTTTAAAGCTTCAAAATCAATTCCGCCAGCTTTCCGCTTTGCAGATTTTGCTACAAATAAAGAGCTGAAATCCATTAATGGGGTATAAATGTACAATATGGTTATAATTAGTAACTGACTGCATCATTTGGCATTTCACAACTCCATGCCCTTATTTCCAACGTCTCTCTGAGCTTCACATCAAAAGTTTGATTGCAGAATTGAACACTTTCTTAGCGGTTGGGTATGTGAAGTGATGCAGAGATGCAACACAATAAAATTAAGTAAAATCCAGCGAAGTTGAGTTCGTATTGCTCAATTCCATGAATTGGCACGCTACAACAAAATTCTGGGCAAACAACCCATACAATGATCATACTACATAAGAACAAACACTCTACTGAGGATTCCGTGAAATATGTTAGATGACTGGGTATGCAACTATATACTGATTGATGAAGCAGGAAGGCTTCAACATCCAAAATACCATTTACCAAAGACTGGAGCCAGTATATGCAGGGAAATTTTTTCTATGAAAGATGGGAGAACAAAGGGTTTCTGTTACATGTTCACAAGGACAAGTTTAAGTGAACAAAAAATACCTCGAGATGATTTCTGTGATGACTTCCCAGCTCCCTCCTCAGCCTCTGATTCTGTATCACTATCACTTGATGATGATTCCTCCGAAGATGATGGTTCATCCTTCTTCTCACTCAAATCCAGTCTTCTTTTCATCTTGATCTGTAGAAAGAATTGTCCCTTATAACATAAATTATCACACAGTTATAGATCACAAACCGACAATTGAAACGAAAGCACATCACTAGACAACTTCCCTTTTTGTCTAGGCTTTTCTAAACGCGAACTTTGGGAAGCATGCTCGCTATACGTATGAAGGTCACTCAATAGATTTAACCAAAACCATTTAAGGAAAGAGATCCTCTAATGACATTCATCCCTATGGCAGAGTTTCAGCATAACTTCTGAGAAGGAGAAATGACGATCCATATTTGATTGAGAAGAAAAATGCCTAATAATGCCTTCAAGAATCAACATTTTCCTGACAACAATATAGTCTCAGATCCATTTTCCTATTTATCGCTCATTTTCAGCATATAGTCATATGCCCAGGTGGCATATACGAATCGATCAATTCATTCTCCCTCCAGAAACAAATCAACTTGAACTTCATCCCATTAACTCCCTATAATTCAAGAAGCCTCAACAAATTAAACAAGCCATTTTCCAGAACGAAAGCAAACCCTAAACGGCCTCATGTAATCCCAGAGGGCAACAAGCAGCCAAAATCATAACAACAAACTCAGCAATGCAGCCAGGTGCTAATCAAAATGCAATCACGCACAATATACATTTAGGCAATGAATTATTCATCTACGAATGCTTCGTAAAAGGAACAAAGAATAAAATGTAAGAACTCAGACATCGGCATCGAAATTACAGAGAAGATCATGAACAGTTCAATTGCAAGAATAGAAAATTATACCTCGAACCAAAGAGAAAACCTCCGGCAAGATTAGAATTTGGAAGGGAGAAGAGTCGCTGTTTAGGGTTTTTGCGTGAAGATTTTGACGAACAGGTGACCGTGGTCAGTGGTACAAAGGTTACAGAGCGCTACCATTACCATCTAATCATCTATTGATTATTTGATTTAGGTTCGCTACGACGCCGTTTTCATTTTTGAGCGACGTTCCTTTATTTCTCCGCTCACGTTCAGAAATCAGAACTCAGTAATGTTTTTTTTTTTTTTTTTTTTTTTTTGCCAAAATGAACTCAGTAAGTCAGTAATGGTTTTACTTCGACACGTTCATATCTATTTAAAGACTAGTTTCATGAGGCTCACAAAAAAAATTAAGAATAACGTTCCGCATTAAACAGGAAAACTAATCCTAGAAGACTAGACTACTAGTTTATCGAGAATCCATTTGATTTCGATAAATCAATTTGATTTATATCTCTTTGTCGATAACCAATACTATTAATGTTGGACAAGTCACATACCTTGTATTGGGATAAGACTGTGACATTCGATCCACTCGGGGGCCAAAATCCTTGTTGGTGACGATTGGCCTTTCTAGACCACCACTCTCAGTTGATTCTAATACCACTATTACATATCAAACAGAAGAATTCATTCCAAAATGCTAGTTATTAGGTGAGGGCCATTTGATCTATAAATCTATCATCGATAGCCCGTACCACGGATGTGGCATAAGCCCCATGCCATAGTATAAGAATGTAACACAAAAACCTTGTATAGTTGACAAATTCTCGCAAAGCTTTTGATGGTAACTATTAGGATATCTACTGGGAGACAACTTGCAACCACCACTTCATCAAGAGTAGCACATTATTGCATCCAAACAACAAATTGCTGGTACAAATATAAGCAAAAGGAATCTAATATAAGCAGCTAGCCTTATTACCCCTTACAAATACTAAATATTCACTGCAAACATATTATTACATTCAGGATCCAGCGATCCACCAAAAAAAAAGTCCTGGCGATCACCAATTTTATTCATCATCATACAAATTACAGCCCCAGCATTCTTCACTCTGCAACTAAGAACTCAAACAACATACTGTGCTGATACATCTGACCCGGCTCATACACAATGGACGGGAAATTCCCCTGGTTAACAACATTGGGAA
Organism: Portulaca oleracea; assembly: GCA_029582165.1. NCBI lineage: Eukaryota > Viridiplantae > Streptophyta > Magnoliopsida > Caryophyllales > Portulacaceae > Portulaca > Portulaca oleracea. The sequence continues at coordinate 12,629,906 of CM055869.1, read as the reverse complement.
ACCCTTGTATCTCGAGACAAATCCCTGTTTGTCTCCCATAGACAGCCCCGCCTTTGCCCTTTACCTCATATACATAGTTCTCGGTGTAGAACTGCATCCAGGGTGCATTTGTCTAGAGATTCAGAACCCTTTTGCTGGATGGATCCCTCACTTTCGCAGCATGTTTCAGACCCATCTTTTCATCCCCGCAGTTGACCACGTAGTTGTGGTCGTAACCATAGCCTGAGACTTTGAGAATGTCCTCGCAAACCCTCTTCACAGAGGTGAAATCAAAGGGCGACCCTTTAATTGGGAGTATCTCCCCGGTTGGGATTAAGGCACCGTCTATTGGGGTGTACTGATTTGCAAATATTTGAATGTAATGATTGAGTGTTTGGCCCGAGTTGTGGCCTGCTAAGTTCCAGTAGGTGTGTTGAGCCAGGTTTACGGGTGTCGCTTTGTTTTCTGGTACTGCTTCCATGTCAAGCCTCATGGTTGTGTTGGAGATGAGGGTGTACGTTGCAGTGACTGAGAGGTCTCCTGGATAGCCTGTTGTGTGAAAAGAGCTGGTTAACTCAATGATGGAGGAAAAGCCGAAAAGGATGGGATGAAATGTTAGGAAAAATGGGATTGAGTTTGGCTTTGAGGCGTGATCATATCACTATCTTTGAGACAAGATTTGCCTCTCATGCAAATTCGTGTCTTTAGGATACAACAAAGCTTCCTGGATCGATTCTTTATATAATAATCAATCTCCTTCTTTTGTTTGGATAGAATGACGATTTGGATAGATTCAGACTGTTACGAGTAGTTGGATCTGATCCAACTGTCCCAACCGCCCAACTGCCAAAGATAGAAAATAAAAGGAAAATATTAACAGATAATTATATTATCTGCTTCGGCTCCCTGCTCAAGTGTCAAGCGCCAAGTGCGCCTAATAAGCGCCAAAAGCGCCCTACAACCCACGTCGCGCACAAAAAATGAGTTCAAAAACAAATTAGAATGTTCAATAATCTATGATCTGATATAGAAGTTGGATTCACCGGGGAAAAAGTTGTACAAATTAAAAAGGTTTTTTTTGTTGGTAAGGGGTGATACCATCTTTGTCAGGAATTGATAAAGACATAATAGTGCAGCCATAGTTGGTAATCTTGACTTTCATTGTGCCATTGATGAGCTCAAAGATCTCTGCTTTCTTCCCACTTTCTGTCATTGGTGTTCACTCACAATAGATGTGCTCATAGGTGGTACCGCAGTTTGTCAACCGCAGAAAAGAAAAGGGCCTTAATGCTTCAGATTGAAGCGAATTCATTTCGAATTCATACATGCCTATTATCCTTGCCCACACAGAAAAGGAAGCGTAACCAATATTGCAATATTGCATATAGAATAAAAACACGGCGTCAAGCCAATTGTGTCAAATACCTGATAAGAGTAGACTAGCCCAAAAGACTATTACAAATTAAAATGACTTAACCTAGGTCTATCACCAAAATTGTTGAGATGGAGTAATTTCTTTAGAGTGTAAAGACTATTTGATTTATAAATTACTCTTCTTCTTCTTGTCGTTGTTGTTATTGTTGTTGTTAGTAGTACTATTATGTACAATTTATATTTGAATACTACTTTATTTTAATTTATTTCTTCGATTAACATTATATCCTAATTATATTGTGATATCTAAATATTAAGTAATAGTATAAATATTTTATGTCAACCCTTTAACTATAATCATGGTTTATAAAGATAAATCTTTGTGGAAATATAACATGTATATCAGAAGGATTTAAACCCTATTCAATTGAAAAAAAATGTTTAGCTATTCATTTTTATGATTTTATTATAAATCTAATTTTTGTGAATGAGATTATAATATAATAAGATAAATATATCGTGATAAGTTTAATTGATAATATATTTAAAATGACCGATATAATTACGTGAAAATAAGAATAGGAAAGGTGAATTATATATTGTTCGTACACGGAAAATTATTCAACCATATATATTATTATATATTAGTTGTAAATAATATGATTTTTTTTCAATAATATTCCTTAAATTGCAAGTGTTTCATTGTACACGGTAGTACAACTCTTTTTACACAAACAAGAGTTTATACGTTATATGATTTGATTATAAAGATCATTAGTCATGCTTATTTTAAGTATATAATTATGTTTTGACCTATTTGTAACATGGTTTCAATTTGTATCATAAACCATGGTCCATTAGTCATTAAATAACAATGCTATTTATTTTAGACTTGTATTTGTATGAAATAATCTAGGATTGGTAAAATCCAAGTACTTATCCAATACCAGTCAATTATGGTTTATATGACTGACAATTTGCGTTGTCACAGTCCACCACACTTTGTCACAACCCACCACAACATACCATTCAACCACAATTCACCACACATTATTTTTTCACAATTACCAATACAATATTTTTTTAATCATCCAAAAACAATACAATATTTCAACTCACTTTTTCCAATTACTTTTTCACAATTATCAATACAATATTTATATGTATATACAAAAAACTCACCACAACTTACCAATAATCCACCACAATTCTACCATACCTGCCACAATTTTACCACACCATACCGGAGCACACCGCATAAAATAACAGGGTCATATTTGATTAATTTAGATGTTTATTGTATTTTTCATAAAAAATAAATGACCATTAAATCTAATCAAATTTTAATTTTAAATTTAATTAATTAAAATAAATATGTAATTTTTATAATATATAGAAAACTTTTATTCAATACATTAAAATTTATATTTATAATTCGCTGCCCAGACTAGTCTGACTGTAAAAGTATCCAATGAAACCCAGTTGAAAGACACTCGAGATTTGGACAACAAGACGCCGTCGTTTCGGTGGAAAACCATTGCCCGCCAACTTTTCGTCTTCATCCGCAAAATCAACCGTCTGTTCATCAAATCGAACGGGGGAAACCCTAAAAAATGAACCAGACGATGACGACGAGCATTTCAAGCTCCCTCCAAAACGTCCATGTCAAGCTCTTAGCCTTCGACCTAAACTCTCTGACAACATCCCAATCTGTCTCCCACTCCGACCAGATTTCGTGCCACCGAAAAGGGGTCCAAATTTCCCGGGTCGAAGTTCTGGGTGTCGTCGTAACCCGGGACCCCAAACGGGGCACTTTCCTGAGGTTCTCCATCGACGATGGCACTGGTTGTGTGCAGTGCATTCTCTGGCTCAACCAGCTGACTTCGGCGTACTTCTCTCGGAGATGCCCATCAGCTGTTCGTGCAATTGCGCAAATGAGTTCTGTCTATTCGCAGAGGGTCCAGCTGGGTCTTGTCGTTCGAGTTCGTGGGAAGATCACTAGTTTCAGGGGGTCTGTTCAGATTACGGTGGATGATGTGGTGGTGGAGAGGGATCCTAATTCGGAGATTTTGCATTGGTTGGACTGTGTCAACTTGGCCAGGAAGCGGTATGATGTGCTCGCTGGTAATACAAGGTAATGGTGAATTGGGTATTCATCATCAAGGTTATGATCGTTGTTGTGAGTCCTTAGTATGTAAAGAGTATTGGATGTCAAGGTGAAGAATTGTGTCTCTCTGAATATGTGCAAAATGTGAGAGAAAATGATATGTCGGTATGTTGTGCTGTGATCTTGTGATGCCTTGGGCTTGAGAATATTACTAGGTACTTTGGTCTTTGGGTTATATCTGAAAGTAACTGAAGCCAGGAATTTCTGAGTACAAGTATCTTTGGATTTTCATAGAATTTATTTCCTAAGTGGTTGGCTACTTCATACATTGATGTGCTCACACTTTGTACAAGTCTCCAAGCTTGAATTTGGAGCTTTTGACCTTCGAGTTTTAGTATGAAAGAATTTGAATTATGAGGTTCTAGGAGAGATTATGAGGTTTTTAATTGTAGTTATTATATCCATGGATGGTATCTACAGTAACCCATGCATGGGATATTTAGTTATCCATAGATACAAATATAATTAGGAACATCATGGTCTCTCCTAGAATTTATAGTCCAAAGTCTTTCATACTAGAACTCCAAGGTGAACCATGATATGTAAACTGTCCCAGCCAAAGGTCATCAACTCATAACTTAATTTTCATGGGTGATTTATCTTGATGTATGTTTTAAGGATACAACTAGTATGAGGAGAATTGCACTTGCGCGTTGCGCCCCTCTTGATATGTTATTGGAAGGTATGACTCATGCCATGTATTCTGCTTGCTCTAGCTTATATGGATGCATTAGAGTTATTTTATAGATGATGGATAGCCAATTTCTGTCTTGCTTTGGAGCTGCCAATGAATTTACAATTATTTACTGTTATTTCGAGATGTTTTTCATATGATATGTGTCTGGAACTTATGTCTTTCAGTTGCTCAAATGTTGATGCTACAGCCATATACTTTGACAATCTTTCTTAAGCTCTCTACCTAATAAGATACTTTCATAACTAGTTGTGCCCCCCACCCTCTTCTGTCTCTAGAAAGAAACTTGTGTTACTGCTGCTAGTGGGTAGTCTTTGGACTTCCATAATCCATAACCAGTTACAGCAGTCCCCTTCCCCAAGTAGGAGAAGGCGTCCTAGATTGCAGTAGAGCCTAATCCTAAGTTAAGTCTATTGGGCATCAAAGAATAAGGCACAATAATTTGATTGTCTAATGTTAATTTTTATGTTAATGGAGGATTGTTTGCCATTTGATAGATAGTCATTCCCATGAGCAGTAGTTGCTTGTTCCTATGTTCTTGAGCATTTTTTTTATTCATGGAATCAAACGTTTGGAAAGTTGGGAAAATCTTATGAATCCCCTTTTTTTTGTATGTTAATTTAAATTGTAATAGCTGGACCAAGAAATTGAGCATCCATGAACCATTGAGTCTCTGGTTGCCTCACTCCGTCTCATTTCATGACAGAACATAACTGTGGCTTCTCTTGCCGGAACACAACAGTGTCTCATATTCTCTCCATTCCCATTAGTGAGACAGCTCAAGGCGATGAAATTGTCTGGAAATTTACCCATAGCGGAAATTATACTGTTAAAAGTGGCTATCATTTGGCTATCAATATGGCATTCGCCCAAGAAAGAGAATTAGGAGAGGGGCCGAGAAGACAAATGGGCGTGGGCAAGATGCTGTGGGGGATTAATACAATGCCAAGAACTAAGCATTGCTTGTGGAGAATGTGGAATGATACACTGCCGACAAAAACAAACCTAGTGCAACGAAGAGTGGATATAGATCCCATATGCATGACTTGTGGAGAAGCTTATGAGACAAATGACCATGTCTTTTTGGACTGCAGATGGGCACAACTGGTGTGGAAACATAGCTTTCTCCGGTTTGAGGTGCAAAGGTGGGAAATTAAAGATGCTGGAAAATGGGTGGAAACATGTCTTAAGGAAATGGATGAAGAAGGGAGAGGTTTCCTTGCAATGATCATTGGCGCAATTTGAAGGGCAAGAAATAGGAAAGTTTTTGATGGTGTGTTTAGTGACCCTCTCGCAGTGGCAATGGGGGCTATGGAGGCGCAACACAGATTTTTATTGGCACAGGAAAAGGTCGAACTGAGGGAAACAGGACAACAACATCAATGCTGGAAAGCTCCAACAGAAGGATGGATAAAGATAAATACAGATGCATCAATTGGAAAGAGCGGAAAAGGTGGGTGGGGGGTAGCTGCTAGGAATCACCTTGGTGAATTGGTAGGAGCAAAGATGGAATATATGGAGACATCATGGAGTATTGATACAATGGAGGCGGGAGCAATTACATGCGGACTCAAACTGGCTCGAGACAATTGTTGGAGCAGAGTGGAAATTGAATCTGATTGTCATCAAGTGATTGAAGGCCTCCTAGGAAAGGGCACTGCGAGCCCTCAAGCGACAAGAATTATCAAGGACTGTTAGAGTTTTCTACCTGCTTTCATCTCAGTTAGATTTATATTTTGCAAGAGAAATTGTAATAGAGTGGCACATACTTTAGCAAGGCTTGCTGTTAGTAAACAACTAAACTGTACTTGGAACACTGTCTATCCTCCTGAAGTTGCAGATTTAGTAACTGAGGAGGGTGGAGTTTCTAGTGAATAAATTTGGTTTTGGTTGGTGTTTTCAAAAAAAAATAAAAAATTATCTGATGTAACCATGTCCAACTTTTTTTTTTGGGTAACTTTTTTCATTTCATTTTGTATGTGTATGGAAGGATCTCCTCATATACAAACAAGTACATGATTAAGATGTGAGTGCAGTATATCCAAGTGGATTGAATTTCTGTACATCTCATATTTTCCTTCTAGTTCGTGGCAGCTTAGCATTTCACTATTAATCTGCTTTATTGAAAACAGACAGTTTATAACCTGAAGCACTGCCTTATCTGATGTCTCTGTTGTATCAGTGTGGTTATTTTTCCCGGGCCTTCTTGAAATTATTTAACTTTTGAGCAGACGATATTTTCTAGGTTGCCAAACCCTACAAGTGAACCGGTTGATATCAGTGCTTGCCTCCTTTGCATGAATGCGGTTTTTGGAATTAAAACACCTAGCTTGTCTGCAATTTGATGAGAGGCTAGTTTGTTGATTTCTATATGTATGTTTGTGGTTTCATCTGGGTGGCTTTGGGTCTAGGTAGCTGCATATCCTGAAAGGGGAGCATTGGGTAGAATTAGGATTGAGTAGACATACTGCAAGTTTGTTACTGCTTGTTGTACCCTGTTCTCAAGTACAAATGTAAGTTTTAATTTGTTGTCAGAAAATTTAATAGGGTTGTCTCCAGTGTTTCAAAAAATGGTTTCAGATGGGGTTTTGTTCTCCAGGAAATGGATTCATTAATGCAGTATGTAATATGTATGACTATGAGTGGCCCTTTTTTGAGAGAGGGATGGGCTAAGTGTTCCCTATCAATGATTTCATCAACTTTAATCTTAGATTCTTATGTCTTCCAATGTTTCTAAATGGGCTTCTGATGCTAACAAGCTGTCCCATTCAATCCTTTTTGAAGATTATCTTGAAACAAACCTGCAAATAACCTCTCCCCAGTCCCCACTGCCTTGCCATTCCTCCTCTCATGGTAGGAGGACAGTAATTAATGGTTAAAAATCCATGCAATCATCTTCTTCTGTTTCTCTTTAGGGCAGAAAATAAATGATGGTTTATGGGATACAATGAAAAACAGGCTACAAACACAGAAATTGTTTCTGTGCCCATTCTTTGGAGTAACAGAGAAACACTTATGCCTGTAATTTCTTCATCCGAGAGCGGTCGCCATTATTGCAGAAATAGCCATCTCCTTATAGGCTGTGACCTGGATTCTTTGACAATGTCATAAATCTGTTCAGTAATAAACACTGTTCTAGTGGGACAAATCAGAAATGACACCAGAATTAACTCTCTTGCTCGGTCAAAGGATTCTTTTACTAAACCATTTGAAACGTTCTTGGCAGGAACTAATCAAGGAGATAACAGTGCTTACATACCAACTGCAGAATTGAAGGCAAGAGACCGTAAAATCTCCCTGCATATGGAGGTATGATAATACTAGAGGACAACGGTTAACGGTACATTTGAACTAGTTACTAGATGTCCCATCTTATGTATCTGAAAGATAATGGCGAGTCTAAACCAATTATGCACTTACGATGCCTCCATACTAGGTGCATATGTAAGACTCCAGTGTACACATGACGCATGACTAATACGAGTCCCTCTTTCTATGAATTTCAACGTAACTTTGAGCATCATTGGAATGTTGTTGATATTTGGTTCCGGTATAAAATCTTACTGAAATTCTACCAACACAGACGGTTGAAAGTTCACGGGACACCTACAATGATAATGTAATATGTAAGTACATATCTAACCCTATAACTGGTGCAATGAAATCAAGGGTTTGTTTGGTAATGGAGAATCCTAGTATGAGGTTGGGAAACATGAAGCAACAGGGACATATGATATGAGACAGAGACAAGGACAACTCATACTAGGCATGAAGCCTCTTTCTAAGAAGGATTATAAGTTTGAAGCACAGGAGAAGACCCATGTTTGTGGTTATAAGGGCATGTCCCTTTCAAACTTCATCAACAATTGCCTTGTAAAACAAACAAACATGCAGATTTCTGAGATGAAACAGGGTTTTTGAGTCACTTTAGCATTCCTTTTTAATTTGCAGGTAGCATTAGCCATTAGAGGGCACTTCTTTTTGCAGGCATTTTGTTCCTTTGCCTTTTGTTGCATTATCATTATTATTCTGGGTGACCTACATTTGAACGTACATTATTTTTCATGTTCATCTATACAATCTACATGCTGTGCTGTTGTCATCTTGATTTAACGTTGCCATTTTTATTTTTCTAAGAGTTGCATATTGTACTTGGCCTTTTTTTGGGGTATTTTTTTGTCCTATTACTTGTATGATCTATCTATCTACAGTTAACTTGTGAGTCCTAATTCTTCTTCTTTTTTTGGTTGATTTGTTCATTTATCTAAATGACAAATTCATGCATTTTTTTTGGAACCCACTAAAAAATCTTTGCAGCTTTGTTCTCTTAGATTTGTGGAAGCCTGGAATTGGAAGGGATATGACATTTTATAAGATGCTGTGTTCTGCCACTTCAACAGTACCTTTTTTTTAAGGGAAATTAGACGGTAATATACCGACCTTTAGGAGTGTTGAATAGCAATATACCGACCTTCACTTTTGGACAGTAATATCACTGACCTTTATAGTTTGGTGACATTAATGTATCTTCAAGGATTTACACCCTAAAAATTAACAACAAAACTAATCCCCTAATACTAAAAATACCGAATACAACCACTCAACACCCCTAAAAATAGCTAAAAATGGCACAAATTTTTTTTGCACCGCCTGCCACGTCAGACCGTCAACCGGTTCGCCGCCCACAAAATCCTTGAAGGTACATTAGTGTCACTAAACTATAAAGGTCGATGATATTACTGTCCAAAAGTGAAGGTCGGTATATTGCTATTCAACACCCCTAAAGGTCGGTATATTACCGTCCAATTTCCCTTTTTTCAATGGATATTTTTGTCATGTATCTATTATGTTGTGCTTACATAATGAGTATAATTGTTTAAATGTGTATTTATCTTATCACTGTACGTAAATTTTTAAGTGAGACTGTCTCTTACGAAGTTATGATAGAGATTGACTCTTTTTACGATGACTTTTTAACGTTTTACAATCACTAATAAATCCTATTAAAATGATTTAATATGGGTATGACTTATAATTTATCCACAAGTCACTTCTATAAAAGTTATCCCAAATGAATTATAGTAGATTTTCATTTATTCATGAAAAAAGCTCACCACAAAATTACAAGTGCCCTCATAAATTTAGGGTGAGACATTTTCACATAAAATTTACTATTCATTGTATATAGTAGTAGCTTATTTACATGATTTGTAGAAACATGTACTCCTTGAAGTAGAATTAACTTCTTGTAGTTTATCATTTTTTTAATGAATTTTACCCAAATACTAATTTAAAATAAGAGTAGAATGCAATCATATTGAAAAGGGTTTTTGGATAATAATATACTGATCTTTAGGGGTATTGGATTGTAATATACCGACCTTTATTATTGGACAACCATATCCCTGACCTTTATACCTAGGTGACATTATTATATCAACAGTAACTAAGAGAGTGGTGAATTGGTCTCTATGTTGATGTGGGGAAAAAAAACCTACCCCAACCCAATGATTTCATTAACCTCTCCATTTTTCTCACTCACCCACATTACAAAACATTAGTTGGTTGTGTATCACGTCAGTACGGGGACCGGTTCACCGCCCCTTAGTCATTATACTAGGGCCGATTTTTTAAAAATGTAGGTTAGGTTAGTGAAAAAAATGGAGGGGTTAACAGGGTTATTGTACAAAGGTCGGCTATTTTCCCTCTGTCCGCCACGTTTGCGCGGATACTAGTTCACCAGTCACCACCCGCTTAGTTACTATTGGCATAATAATATCACCTGATTATAAAGGTCGGGGATATTATTGTCCAATAGTAAAGATCGATATATTACAATCCAATACCCTCAAAGGTCGGTATATTGTCATCTAATATCCCTATTGAAAATGTTTGTCATCATAATCACTTTTATAAGACCAATCATATTGAAAATAGAGGTGGGAAATGATAAGTTATCAAAGTAATCCTTGCATTATTTCTTCGCAGAAATAATGCATCAAAAAGACATATATTTATTAATTAGGGGAGAAATGAGAGTGATAAATTTTAGAATTACAAAGTGACAAATAAAATAAGATAAAAACAAAGTTAATTATTATGAAAATTATTCCAAATTTTTTTTGGCCATGTGATATTAATGAATATAGGCCATGTTCTTTGATTAGATTATTTTCAGGTTTGGATGGATAAGTTAGGATAAGTTGAGATTAATTATGATAAGTTATAATACTTTTTCAAGGAATTGTGTTTTTAGAGTAGATGTTTTTTTGGGAAATTGTATTAGGTTTGGATAAATTTGGATAAGTTAGGATAGTTATATTCAACCTAACCAAAGAACAGGACCATACATAATTAATGAATTGTACTATCTCCGTCCCAAAATATTTGTCATTCTAATTTTTTATCGTTAATTATTTACAAATCATAATGATCAAGTCAAAATATAAAATTACAGTCATTAGAAACATAATTTACTAAAAATTACAATGACGATAATTTTTATATTGTAACTCATTATAATTTGTGAGTAACGAACAGTCAAAATTTAATTAAATGACAAATATTTTGAGATGGATATAATAATTAAGAAAAAGGTGGATCTCATGGCTCCTACATAAGTGTCATAACTAATTAACTATAGCATGTGTTTTACTCACTTCAAGCTGATTTTGATGTTGGTAAGGAAGTCATTGTCATTAGTCATTGGGAAGAAAATAAGAAATAATGGGCCTGAGGTCAACATCAGTAATCGGTCAGCATGCATCATTAGCGCTTATAGGGTTATATAACATTGTTTTCTTACATAAATAAAAAATAAAAAAAGGTTGTGAGTAACGATGACATGTAGAGTTTGTTTGTACACAGTTTTTAAGTCCACTTATTAATTATTCAAAAAGTCAACTGAGACTTCTATATTAATGCTACAGTTTAGCCATCTTCATTAATTATAGCAATTTGCACCAAAAAGAAAACGACTAGCTACTTTAATGAAATACGCACACTCTAGTGTAAGACTTTCTCACGTAAATTTATTGTGAGACGAATTTTTTATAGAGTGATATTTTTAATATTTTATTGTGACTAATAAATGATATTATAATGATTTTTTGATACGAATATGACTGATAATTTATTTTGGGATGACTTTTATCTAAGTCAGTATAAATAAATTATTAGTTACCCCTCTATTGATAAATAGTCACCACAAAATTATACATCTTACGATAAATTTATAGTATGAGTAGGACGGTCTTACTCTTACATAGAATTATTGGGGAAAAAATCATAAAGTTACTTTTGAAAAGTTTATTCTATATCTAAATGGAAGCAATTTATCATCTTCCTTAAGCAGCGATTTCTCATTAATGTCAATGTGAAGGCTTAGTTACTCCCATTTGTTTTCTAGCACTTAAATCATTTTATTAATATGTGAGCGTCTTTTAGAAAAATTGCTAACAATGTTTTGATTTTTCATTAAAATAACTAAGTTTCAAATTACAAATTTGATCTGAGAAATATGCTTCCTTATGGATTAAAAAACTGTTTTTTTTTTTACACACACACTTTATGTACTCATCTAACTCTCTATTGTATACCCATTTTAATCTCTTCTTGTGCGCCCGTTTTACTCTTTCTCTTGCACACTCGCTCTATCTCTTTCTTACACAATTTTAATCTCCCCTATTATGCACCAAGTTTACTCTCTCTCTCTCTCTCTCTTTCTCACGCACACGCTGATGCAGGAATCAGGAGAGGGATGAGAGAAATGAAGAATACCTCTCGAGAAACCTACACAAGGAATTTAATATAGACTGAAAATTGAAGGATCATGGGTTTAGGAGGGAGAATAGAGAATTTAGAGAGATAAACAAAGATATATTTCGTTGATTGATTCCCCTACATATGACTCATAAGATACTTATATAGAAAAGATAACCTCTTCCCCAAGACACTAATATACTAAAATAAAAATAAAACAAACTCTAATTTATTAATTAATTTCCTATATCATACCACCCGTCCTCAAAACAAACTTGTCCTCAAGGTTGGAAAGAAGAATCATAGCGTTCAACTGTTTTTGTAGACTTCAAAACAAAGGATCGATCGACAACCAAATGCAATTAATTGTGAGGTATAGTATATTACGTCTAGGATCACCAACGTGAACTATGACCGGGACCTTAAGTCCAAGTGTAACACCAACCATAATGAGACGACGTCGATGGGAAAATAATTCCAACCCACCGGGATCGAAAACCATGACTATGAACTTCGCTTCATTGATGTCACTAAACACAATAAGCTTCAAATGGCAAAAAATTTCTCCTATCCCACCTGGGTCAAATGGAATAGAATAAATGCATCCATCTGAATTCCTTCTATTGCCTTCTTCAATCACAATACCCACATCACGTTCAACCAACTCCAATTGTGGGCTTGGATTCCACTTCCAATCAAACCCTATTGTGGAATAAGTAACCTCCTTACTTAACCAACTCACGCCATTAACTATGCCATATTTTTCAATATCACCAACACACTTTATATTCAAAGAGTGTATGCCTTTTTCCTTTTCAACAGTTTGGGAGTGAGCTTTGCTAATAACAACACTTTCATTATGCCCATCAACCCTTAGAGTTGTAACTCCAAAATTGGTTCTCTCAGATATTTTGTCGAACACTTGGTGTGCAGCAAGTAATGAGTATTTTGTGCAGTATGTATTATATCCCAAATCATCCCAATTGATTTTTCCCCATAATTCACCAATATAATCATGTACTTTGAACTCAATTTTCTGCACTTGTGCCCAAGGGAGAAGGGTTCATCACATAACTCACAAAAACCTCTATCCCATTTCTCAAAGATTTCATCAAAAGAAATTGAATAGTAGGAATGAATTTTCTTACTCTTCGTAGCAGCTTCCAATTGAGCAATTACTGACTCGTTAGAGTTAGTACTAATCTGGTCTTCTTTTCCCTTGTCTTCTTCCCTTGGATCGTAGCTTTGTTGGGTTAGGATATCTTTTTGGGGTGCCTGGGAACTCATCAATTCTTCCTTGGCCATAGCTGAATTTGCACTTTCATGTTTAGTCTCGATTGCTTTGATATGAGATAACATTTGAGAGAGCATCTGCCGTTGCTGCTCGAGCCTCCGATTTTGGTGAGAAATATGTTGTTGCTGCTCCATTAATAGTTTTGACATGATTTTTTGTTGTTCATGGATCGAACGCAAGATCTCTTCCATGGTGGGCGGGTCTTGAGGTGGCGGTTGGGTGGAGTTCCAGGTATGTGGCGCCATACCACCCTAGTGGATTGGGAGCTCTGATACCATTGATGCAGGAATCAGGAGAGGGATAAGAGAAATGAAGAATACCTCTCGAGAAACCTACACAAGGAATTTGATATAGACTGGAAATTGAAGGATCATGGGTTTAGGAGGGAGAATAGAGAATTTAGAGAGATAAACAAAGATATATTTCGTTGATTGATTCCCCTACATGTGACTCATAAGATACTTATATAGAAAAGATAATCCCTTCCCCAAGACACTAATATACTAAAATAAAAATAAAATAAACTATAATTTATTAATTAATTTCGTGTATCACACGTGCGTACACACATATACATATACACATTGCAATTTATTACATGCTCTGGGGCATGTATTCCGAATATGATCATTATTCACTTATATGTATTAGGTTGTTCACTTTCAAATAACATAATTATTTACTTACATATGCCCGGAGCATATGCTCCAAGTACATGTATACTCCCTCCCCCCCTCCCGAGAATCCCTTTTCTGAATTATCGTGTTCTTAATGGATGTTTCATAATTTCGAACCATTCTTATATTCTGGTGGATACTATTCCCCTTGTGAACCCTCAAATTGAGGTATAAATTTGAGATATTAACATTCTTGGTGTTCTTACGGGGATGTGTGTAGGATTGTTGCGAATAGTTGGTCATCTCATCCTTAGAGCCTTCGCGTGTATCGTTTGGTAAAAAATTTGTATCAAGCTAAACATGTCTAAAGTCACATTTGGTAATTCCAAATCAAAACTTCAGCGAAGTGCATACCAATTTTTAAACATGGAGAATAGTTTGATCCGGGCCCTAACAATTACGGATACGATTAGACATCTCATGAAACATAATTGCAAAGATTGTAGATTTATATTTGATGTAATTTCGACTGATGAAGAGGTTGACCTTTAAGATTTTAAGATAGAACTCCTCTATTGAAGGTTCATGCAACATTTCGGGAACTCGATTGCTAGACTGCAGTTGTTGGGACAAATCTCAACAACTATGTGTGTATGTGTTTAGGCTACTTTGTGGTGCTTGTCGGACAAGCTAAAGACGAACTGCTTGGACTAATTAATGGAGGAGCTTGCAAGCAAGGGTTTCTTTTATCTGTCCTTGAAAAGTTACTTCAGCTTTGCCTCCGCAGTGAGGCCCTAAGGTTCCTTTTATAGTCCTTTTGACTGTTCAGAGGCGACTAATCTCCAAATGTGGGACCGCCTCAAACGTCGGTTATCTGTTTAGGTCACAACTTGTGCCTTTGTACGACCTTTGGAATTTTTCTGCTCAGAGTTGGTCACAGCTGTGACCTAGCTAGTACGTCACGATCGTGACCTAAGTGACACGGTTCGTATCACCAATGACACGGCCTCTGTTTCTTGAATTTTCCCAAAATTCAAGCTATTTTCTTTTCCCATCTTTAAAATAATACTCTATTATTATTTTTGACTACGCACATTGTTTCAAGACACCAGTTTGTATGATCTAGTACGACAAAATAATATTGTTGTAGTTTAACACTTTTAGTCACTAATTATAAAAATATCTAGCAAGACATATATATAATTAATACATTACTTTGCTTGAAACTTTAAATAAATCGAAAATTATTAGGACATTTCCAATAACAAGTTCGTCCGTTTTGGTGTCGTAAGCAAGTAAGCAACCACCATGGACAATAGTCTTCTTAAAATGCGGATGAGAGGTTTGACGAACATTTGTAAATTGTATTGAATGAGATAACAAAACTCTTATTGATGCGGTTCAAGGCGCAACAATATTCTATGGAAGATTCATTTTTTGGTGCTAGATATAAGTAGATTCTTAATAGTTGTAATCGTATTTAGGTGCATCATATCTATAGATAAACAAATAGAACAGTTAACTACTCGAAACTTGCTAAGGTTAATCATTATATTATACATATAACTAGAGTTGGGTAATAGGTCGTGTTGGGTTAGATTCGTATTCGTGTTGGAGTTAAACGGGTTGAAGAGCCCCAGACCCGAAACCTACCCATTTAATAAACGGGTTGAAATTCTTTGACCTGAACCGTTTATCAAATAAACGGGTTGACCTGAATATGACTCATTTAACTAAATGTGTTAAACGGGTTAGCTTCAAGTAATCTATTTACCACTTAACAGACATATGTTATGTAATGACCGTCAACTTAGGAAGACAAAATGCATAGGTTTCGACCATTTATCTATTATCTACCGACTCATTTATTTAGGGTTTCTTTATTTTTTGGCATAACCCAAGTTAAAGTTATGTTAAACAATACATAATAAGCCCAATCAAAAGTAAAAACATTATCTTATACGAGTTAAATGTATCCTTTTTCATGTTGATTTTCTCACTAACCCAATTACTAAATGGGTTTAATGTGTCATTTTTCATGTCAATAATCTCGACCCAAACCTAACCCAATTATTTAAACGGATTTAACGTGTCAACCCATTTAACTAAACAGGTTGAAAAATCTATATCCAAACCCGTTTAACTTCGTGTCGATAATTGTGTCGAGTCAGCTTTTCCTAGCTCTACGTATAACTAGTTGGGTGGACATTCCTCGCAAAGAGTTGTTACGAGGTAGAACCCCTATAAAAAGAATTACCTAAGTATTATTTCTTATCTTTGATTTTACACAAAAAAAAAAAGAACAAATAAATGGAACGGATGAACTACCTAAGTAGTATCATTTTGAATGCATATATAATATAATTAAGCTAAGGTTGGACAACTAAGAGAAAGCACACTTGATTGCTACTCCTTGAATTATGAAACATAAGTTGCTGTGATTTGTGAAGTGCGCAGTCTCCCACATGTACCATTTGATTTAAGATTAGTCAATTTATTAGTGAGCTTAATCCAAGAAATTAACCCCACTTTGTGTTCTCTAATTACTTGTTTAGGAGTGCCAATCACATCAATGCATGCATTATTCAACTCTGCTCTCTCGGTAACTACGTGACCTGCACATGCGCCTGTAATTCGCTAATTTTAGAGAATGATTAGCATTAATTGCGAGTCATTAGTTTAAATTAATTATCTAACCTTATTTTAGTAAGTAATTAACATAATTAATTAATTACTGAGATTGCATTGGCTGGTGGGAGAGTCGAGCTAGGGCTAAACACCCTCTAATATGCTAACAAGATCCTATTTAAATGTAATTAAACTTGTATTACTTTTCGTCTTTTCTCAAATCAGCACCTTTTACTAAAATTGCATTCTTTTGTTACACCATGCATGATAACTTTAGCCTATAAGATTAGGAATCAATGTATTTACTTCTCTATTAAACGGCGGGCAGGGGTGAGAGATTCTAAAAGTGAAATCTAAAATTTATCTATAATAGAAGTGCAACATTATAAACAACAACGTACAAGTTACAACATACATGACTAAAGCCTCGCTAATGCGAGGTTTGAGAATCATATATAGACAACATTCTCCCCATGATTCACGATGTATGAGAAGCCAATTCCAACAGATTTCAAAAAAAAAAAATCATTTTGAAAACCGCAAACCCCATTTCAAGAACCATTTAGAAAACCATTTAGGGAAATGCAACATTACAATTCGGTAAAATATTTTTGAGAAATAATTGGTCAAAGAATAAGGACATTAAACACCAGAAATAGTTAATAAGCAATAGATAAGATAGGAAGGACCAATCATAATCACTATCGTCTGATTTAGTGAAAAAAATATATTATTGATAAAAGTAAGATCTTATAGTTTATTTTACAAATATATATCAATAAAAATCTATAGCCAAATTAAAGTATATTAGTTACAATAAAAAGTTATAAATGACACATGAATTAAACGAAAGTGATATAGGTTTTGTAGCAAGATATCTATTAAGTGTCCCTATCATTAAAATCATGTTATTGTATGTTAAAATGAAATTAAATGATATAATTGAATTCTATAACTATAATATCACATATAAATTGCATAAATTTATACTTTTACATTATTTTTTATATTTCAAAAAATGTTTAAAATAATCTTAATAGAAGAGGTTGATTCGATTAGAGTATCGTTTGCACTCATTGTCGTAACCTATGCATCTCAAGCTTTTTATAATTGATAATTAATACTTCCATAAAAAATAATGTTAAAAATCACAAAAAAATATCAATTTAATGAAATATAAGACACTTAAAAAAAATATTGAATAAGACTCATTTCATCACCTAACTATGAGAGAACATTGTAATGGTCTAATGGGTAATAGATGGCTAGTGGTAAGCAATTAAATCAACAGTAACTTTAAATTAACGTTGCTAGAAAAAAAAAACAAAAAAAAACAAAAACTTTAAATCTATTGCAGTTGTCCTAAGACAGTGTAAGCATGGCTGCATGGTGTGTTCCTAAACTAGTGTTTTGTGAGCACTCCTAAAAGGAGAACATTCAATTCATCTTCATTTCTTTTTAGGTTACAAGATTAAACTCAAATCCAAAGAGGGGCTCTTTTTTTTTTTAATATTGTTGAAATTATAGATCGAACACAAACAAGAATATATACTTGTTTGGATTCTATAACTTCAACAATATTAAAAACAATAAGAACCTTTCTTTGGTTTACTCACATAAGGTATTATAAAATAGAAGCTTACTCACAAAATAATACTTGAAAAACATATTATTTTAACTAACAATATTAAAAAAAAAAAAGAGCCTTTCTTTGGTTTAATTTACTCACATAAGGTCTTATAAAATAGAAGCTTACTCACAAAATAATACTTGGAAAACATATTATTTTAACTAACAATATTAAAAAAAAAAAAGAGAGCCTTTCTTTGGTTTAATTTACTCACATAAGGTCTTATAAAATAGAAGCTTACTCACAAAATAATACTTGAAAAACATATTATTTTAACTAACTATATATCTCATCTTTTTGTATTCTTAGTCATGCTAATTAATTAAATTCAAAGCCAAAGAGGGATCCTTATTGTTCTATTTTTTTTCACTTACTTGTGATTGTTTATATTATTTATTGATTAGCTTGTTAGGTGAGATTTACTGATACAGTATGATTAGTAAAATAGTTCTATTTATTTGTTTATAAACTTTCATCAAATAATTAATGCAAGTTTTTTTTTTTTTTTTTTGAAGGCATGAAGACAAGGGCCGGGGGAGTATACTTATTAAACATGTTTTGATTCATTACTTGTATTCTAAAATTAGTTAGTAGGTTATCTAAACCTGGCATGTTCCGAGAGTTGGACAACAAACCATTTATTACAACAACACTGAAATCTTACCCAAATTTGTCAATAGTTGTACCACAACATGCCATTAAATTCCATTTATGATTACAAAATTCAAAGCCAATTCTTACCTCAAATTCAATGAAAAAAATATCTCCACCTCTTCTATTAAAAATATTTTTCAAATAATTTAACTCTTTTTTCATAATATCTTTTAATTTATTTATAGTTTTAATGATACTTCATATGTCTAGTTTATTTTATATTTCATAAAAAAAAAATACTACCTCCGCCCTTAAATGAGTGTCAATTTGATTTACTTTAACCATTGATTACTCATAAATTACAATAAGTTACAGTATGAAATTTCCACCGTTACAAAGATATTATACTAGAAATTACAACGATGTTAATTTTATATTGTAACTTATTATAATTTGTGAGTAATTAACAGTCAAAATTTAGTTAAATTGACACTTATTTAGGGAACGAAGGTAGTAACTCTTAGTTTCATGATGAGAAAAATCTATATACTATCAATTTTACACTTATTATAGTAGCTGATCGACTTTTCTTCATTATGTAAAATCTTCCACACAATTTATTAGTATATTTTTTGATATTATTTTAATTTACAATACAAAAACAATTTTTAAAAGTGTAGGTAATAGCTACAGTAATTAATTTTAGGGTGCTTATTAATTTTCTTGGGAAAACACAAAATAGAATAGATAGGGGTGCTTGTCCATTCCCAGGAGGTTGGGGGGAGGGGGGAGCAGGTGTAGATTTGGTGGGTGACGCGTACATTATGTAATTTATTTATGCCCCCTAATTTTAGAAAAATAATTAGGAGTGCTAATCACTGGGTTAATTAGTTCTAATGTTACATTATTGCCAACTTTTTTCTCTTAATTTTGCCACAAGTGCTACACTGTATGGTAATAGGTGCTATATCTCCTTAAAGAATATTTGGTATTGGTTGACCAAAATTTTATATGTTTTATTTGTTTAAAAGGTATCAAAAACTGGATGAAGACAATTTATATCAAGATTCTAGCCTAATCTAAATCTTAAATATTCTTTGATTAACAAGATAATCACAAATTTCTTAATTAATGAAAGAGATAGAATACCTAATATAAGCTAATTATAAATGGTTTTATATTTGCATACATCCCTCCGACAAATGCTATTTGGGTTTGAAGTGTGCATATTGAAAAAACTCACCTTACCTTACATAAATAAATAAGGCTTTTGTTAGTTGAATATGATACCTCTAACTGAGTCTGATTCTAGTAACATGTAAAATAATATCAACCAAAAATTTTTTTTTTTTTTTTAGAGGAGCTCAACCAAAAGTATTACCATATGTCACTTTTGACTTATAACTCTTTCCACTAAATTAACTCAACATTGGCCTTTAATTTCCAACACAAATATTTGAAAATATTACATAAATGTATTCATATAAAAATATTTTTTTTTTAATGAAAAACCTGTTAATATTAATTTTGGATGTTAAATCATCATATCCATTGAACAATTGGTAGTTTACAAAATTTAATTATTTATACTCCATAGTGATAAATGCCGAAGGAAGAAAGCTAGGAGTAAAATACATGACTGAATGTCAATCAATGAGATACATAAAAATCTATGATGATTTTTAAGAAATAAAATAAACTCTAATCGTGCTTAGTGCTCTACTAACTCATGATCACAAATGAAAATGATAAGTATATTGAATTAAGATTGTTATCAAGCACTTTAATACATAAATTATTGTAAATTATTTTTATTTATGTTTATTTAAATCACTAAAAAGAAGTATGTTTCAATAGTTTTGGAGTTATTATCACACAAAAGTAATATAAAAAATTATTTTTATTTATATTTTTTTCATAAATATAAAATTATATATAATATATACATCCGATCTCTATTAGAGTGTTGCTATGATTCAAGTTATATATGACAAATATTTTTCGACAAAGCCTAGCTATTAGGGTTATGTTATTACAGGCGATGAACATGTGCAATTACTAAATAAAAATGGTATTTTAAATCATAAAAACATAAACCAATCATTATTCAAGACACACATGACACATCATTATCTAATTTTTCTATTCCATATTATAAGTCACTTTTAAAAAAACACAAAAATCAAAAGGTATAGTTAGGCACCGTTCTATTGTGCGTTTAATTTGCATTGCGGTTAGTTGCAGTAGATGGCGGTAAGTTGCGGTGGAAATAATAAAAAGGTAATGACAATTTGCGGTATGTTACGGTAGGTTGCGATAGATTGTGTTGGAATCAGTTCCGTTAACGCACAAAATAATAGTGCCTTAGTTGGATTGTTGGAAAGTTTTTAGCAGATGTGATACAAAGAGAATAGTTGTGTCATAATGAAAAAGTAAATGTAGAGTTGAATGGATAAATAAAATAAATCAAAATATGTCATGAAAGTTGTAATATAACAAATATTGTAGGAAAGAATTAAATTAAAAAAATCAATAGTATGTGATGGAGAGAGTATTCACATAATCGACTTTTACAGTTTTCATTGTAACTTTTCTATTGATAATTTATTAATAAGTGTAATATTATACTTTTTAGAATACTATTCTTCCAAACAAGGGCGGATTTAGACGGGAGGGGAGGGCTGCGACATTCCCCATCCCCAGAAAAATAATAGATATATAAAATTACGCGCAATTGATTCAAAGTTGGGTTCCTTGCCTGTTTGGTAATGAGAATGTGTTTTCATTCAACCAAAATAAAGGGTGCAAGGATCAAAACTTGTGGAGCCAACATGGTGCTTCTATTTATTATTTTATCTAAATATTTTTTACAAAATCTTGATTATTTTCTCCAACTATTCTCTACCATTTTTTTATTATCTCATCCAAACATTCCAGGCATACTTTCCATATTACTGTTCTGAAATTATTCAATTTTTTGTATTTCGCTTATTAAAATCTTTTGGAGCTTGACTTTCTTTCTTTTCTTTTTTTTTCCTTATATGAAAAAGCAATTATTGATTATTTCCTTTAATTTTTTTTTTAAAAAATTGAATGTAACTTCTTCCACTATTATTATTTGAGCAAGTTAAATACGTTGTATTTTGAACATGTTAAAAATCGGGTTCGATTAAAAACAGGACACGATTAAAATTTAGTTAAATTCAGTATAGTTTTAAAAAATCCCCGTTGGATCCCGATGGGGAATCCGCGGGGATGGGGATGGGGCAAGAAGCGGAGCCCCGAAGCGGGGATGAGGATGAGTTTTGGGAGCAGGGATGGGGATGAGTTTTGGGAGCGGGGATGGGGATGAGTTTTGGGAGCGGGGATGAGTTTTGGGGGAATGATTCTTGCCCCATCCCCATCCCCGCGGATTCCCCATCGGGATCCAACGGGGATTTTTTAGAACTATACTGAATTTAACTAAATTTTAATCGGGTCCTGTTTTTAATCGAACCCGGTTTTTAACATGTTCAAAATACAACGTATTTAACTTGCTCAAGTAATAATACAATAAAATCAAACAATAATACATCAACAAGTGAGGATAAATTGGAAAGTTACTACTTTGTCCTTCCCATTAATATATATATTAAATTTGAATAAAGGTTATTTGGTAATTTTAACATTTTCAGGGATGGGGATGGGGGAATTCACCCCGGCAGGGAAAATGGGGACGGGGATGGGGAAAATTTTGTCCCCGCCCGCCCCTGCCGGATTTTGGAAAATCGTCCGCTTCGTCCCGTCCCCAATGAGTGATTTTCCTAGAGCGGGCGGGCCAGACGGTTCGGGATTCCGCCCCATTGCCACCCCTACTATCATTTCTCATCTCCTTGTATATTCAAGTTATATATAAATTTCTAAAACTCTCTTCTTAATAAATTACAAATTTTGAATAATAATACATTATGCATGCATTTTATCAATTTGCAATTACCTATTTTATATCATGTTACATAATGATCAATAAAATATTTAAATTATAATTTGTACTTTTAAAAATAATTCTATGCACATACATATTAACTCAATTTTTTATTTACTTTTGTTTTGGAAATTTAAAAAATAGGCAGTACTAAAGAGTTGTTTAGTAGATATTGAGCCTTTCAAATTGGTGGCTAAAAGTATGATAAATTGAGTACAAATGAATTATGTTACATAGAAGTGTAACTAAAATTATATTGTATATATTGAAAAAAATTAAGGTCACATATTTGAAAAAAGTTCTTAGTTAGAAAATAATATTTTTGAAAAAATTAAAATTTATTTTGATAAAGTTGTAGGGAATAGTAAAATTTTGGCATCCCCTAAAAATTGTCCTGGTTCCACCCCTGTTTCAAATACAAGTTTAATGAATACATAACAAATTGTTAGAGAAATTAGCAAGGTAACAGCGGAAGCGAAATAATAAATTGAGAGGATGGAAATTACGACAAAATTTAAGAACTAAAAATAAGTGATAACACAACGCCAGGTTTACGTGAGAAACAAGAGAACTCGGAGAAAAACACACGGACGACGACAACGAGGCTAACACAATTTTTAAGAAGACAAATAGTATGTGATGGGTGGAGTAGTATGTGGGAAAACTTAATAATTTTTTGAAAGTTTTTGATAAAATTTTCTATGTTTAATTATCTCTAATTGAAGAAAAAATTTCCTGTAAAATTTATTATTTTCTTTCAAATTTAGTAAACATTTTTTCAAGGAGCTCTATGAAAGTTTTCCCAAAATATTTTCTGAGGAAACTATCTGCATTTTGTTTAACTTGGTGCAAAAAAAAAAAGAAAAAAAAAAGTTGCAGGGAAACCAGGTTGCTTGCTTCACCTTCCCCACCTCACCTGCACTTTATTCTCTCTTCAAATTCCCACACTTTGCTCTGCTCACAACCACCACCATTTTAAGGGGAGTTTGGAGATCACCCCTTTCTCTCTCTCTCTCTCTCTCTCTATCTCTCTATGTCCCCTACATTGTCTTCTTCTTCTTCTTATTTCCTCTCAGAATCTCAAAGTCATACACTCATACTCATACATACATAATATTATACTACTCCTACTACTCCGCATCTTGCCTGTCTCCATCCATCCCTCTCTTTTTCCTCCTCTGTCTCTTCCTCTGTTTCTTCCCATTTGGATTTCCCTGTTTTTCTCTCTCTTTTAAATTCCGTAATTGAAATTCCCCAACTGGGTTTTCTACATTTGACTGTTCATCCTAAAACCCAGAAAACCAATTCACAAATGAACCCCTGCTAGTCTCTCTCTCTCTCTCTCTCTCTCTCTCCTCATCGCCATAGCCAGAAAAACAGAGGAAAATAGAAGGTTTTCTGTTTTCTTTGTGCAAGTACAAAACTCCCAATCATTGGGTTGAGACTAAAATCTTGACCCCTTTTCATCAATCTAATATTTGGGACACTGCGTATCTTTCCCCCTTTTCTTTCATAAATCAAGTCATTCCGTACTAACTGAAGTGCCCCCAGAAAGACTCCAGCTTGAGAGTTGCCCTTTATGAAGCACTGAAACAATGACTGATGGAAGCTCCAAGAAGAACAAGGTCTGTTTCACAATGGATATCATATCCCTTCATTCTATCTCCTCCTCCAACTCATTTTAGATGTTGGGTTTCTGAAACTTTTTGTGCTTTTGAATCAATGAAGCTTTCATGGCCCAAAAACTTGGTGAAGAAATGGCTCAACATCAAAGGTAAAGCTGAAGACTTTCATGCTGATGATGTCTTCCGCACAGGTATTTTTGCCCCTATTATCTCTCCAATTGACAATGTGGGTCTGAAATTGAACAACTTCAATCCCACCATTTTTTTCTGGGCAGTTCATTTTATAATTGGGCTCAACTTCTTCTTCATCGTACAGTTTCTGATCATATGAACTGTTCCATTAACCTGTATTTTGATTGTGTTCATACTTGATATCCCTTTTTAAAGTTCTTAATTTGGAATTTGACAAATTAACAGTGGGGAAGTCATAGCTTAAGCAAATATTTATGGTTGATTTCCAGGCTGTGATGAAGATTGGAGAAACAATTGCTTAGATAGAGGGGCATGCACCATCAAGAAAAGCAAAACAGGTTCATAACTAGTCACATTATGCCATTACTTTTGGTTTCTGGACCACTCTACTCTTTGTGTTGCATATGTAATTTTCAAGAGCCACTTTCCTTCCAATTCAACTCGTTTTCTGATGTTATCTTGTCAATTTACTTGCCCCAGTAAAACCAATTAGTAGGAGGAGTTCTGACCGCGGCCGCCGCAGTAAATTTGATTATGATGCATCCCATGTCACAGATGTGCAAAACTATAGGTTCGTCTTGTTCTTATCTTCCTTTTTCTTTTTCAAATTTGTAATGTTTTTTGCTGTTAATTTCCCCCTCTTAACTTTAATCTGTGCTTTATTAGGATCTTTGTGGCTACATGGAATGTTGCAGGAAGATCCCCTCCTGGGCATCTGAATCTTGAAGATTGGCTCCACACATCCCCTCCTGCTGACATTTATGTTCTTGGGTAAGTTTATTCTTTTATAATCAAACTTTAGGGTATGAATTTAGATTTGGGTATGTAATTTTCCAGAGTGTTTATGTATCTGAAACTTGAATTGAACATATGGTACTTTGTTTGTTTGTTTGTTTGCTTGTTTGGGGTGTTTCTAGTTTCCAAGAAGTAGTTCCTTTGAATGCTGGAAATGTTCTGGGCACAGAAGACAATGGTCCTGCCAAGAAATGGCTGGCACTGATTAGGAGAACACTCAACAGTATTCCTGGTGCAACTGATGGTTATCACACCACCCCTTCACCCATCCCTGATCCTATTGTTGAATTAGACTCTGACTTCGATGGATCCACACCACGGGGAAGAATTCAAAATCAAGACGCCTCGTCCTTTTTCCATCGGCGTTCGTTTCAGTCCCTGAGCCGAAGCATGAGAATCGACAGCGACATGTCAGCATCCCAACCCCGGCTTGACAGACGGTTCAGCGTTTGTGAACGGGTTATGTCCGCTTATAGGCCCCATGACTATGATCCGAGTTATAGATGGTGCTCCTCGGATGATGAGGAAAACCCATGTGAATCACCGGTCACTACACATTGCTCTCCAATGGGCTACTACAATGGATCTTTCCCTAATGAGGAGAGTGAAGGTCAAGGAGGACAGTCAAGGTACTGTTTGGTGGCCAGCAAGCAAATGGTGGGAGTGTTTCTTACTGTCTGGGTAAGGAGTGATCTCAGAGATGATGTTCGAAACATGAAAGTGTCGTGTGTAGGAAGAGGACTAATGGGTTATCTTGGGAACAAGGTATGTAGTTGAATATAGTGTGTTTTAACTCTGTCACAGTTTGGAGGAGAAACAAACTTGTGTTGAAAAACCGATTTATTTTGGTGTTAAATCGTGCAGGGTTCGATTTCTATCAGCATGTCGTTACACAAAACAAGCTTTTGCTTTGTTTGTAGCCATCTAACATCGGGGCAAAAGGAAGGCGATGAGCTCAGGAGAAATTCCGATGTCATGGAGATACTTAAGAAGACAAGATTTCCTAGGGTTTGTGGGAGGGGAGACGAGAATTCCCCTCAGACAATAATGGAGCACGAGTAAGCTCTCTTTTATCAAATTTATGAACTGCATATACATTTCCAAATTACAGTACTTCATTTTCCTATTTAACATGTTTTAAAATCGGGTTCAGTCGAGTGATTTGGCTTGGGGATCTGAACTACCGGATTGCACTGTCATACCAGTCGGCCAAAGCTCTCGTTCAGATGCAAAACTGGAAAGCCCTCCTAGAGAAAGATCAGGCAGGTCACTTAATCCTTGATGCGCTTTTGTTTTCTTTTCTTCCGCGTTCTTTACTTTTTGTTTAAAGCTCAAGTGACAAAATTCTGAGCCTAAAATATCCATGGTGATATAATGTTTTGTGCAGCTCCGGTTAGAGCAGAGGCGAGGACGTGTCTTTGAAGGGTGGCATGAAGGAAGGATATACTTTCCTCCTACATACAAGTATTCCAAAAATTCAGATACTTACGCCATTGTTGATCAGAAAGAGAAGCGTAGGGTTCCTGCATGGTAAATCATCGTGTCTTTGGATGTTTATGAGTAGAAATACGATTGAAATCTGCGCATCTGGAATTGTCTAATCTTAGTTAAGCTGCTATCGAATCTGAAGGTGTGATCGAATCTTATGGTATGGAAGAGGGCTGCAGCAACTATCATATGTAAGGGGAGAATCTAGGTTCTCTGATCACAGGCCGGTTTACAGTGTATTCCTAGCCGAAGTAGAGTCCATCAACCGAGGCAGAATCAAGAAGAACTCTGGCTGCTCGAGTGCTAGGATAGAAGTTGAGGAGCTATTGCCCCATTCATATGGCTATTCAGGATACAATTACTACTATTAAGGACGAAAAGCTCCATAAAATTAAGCACTCGGGTATTTTCTTGGTTCTTTTTCTTTTATGTAGCTAGATGCTTATATCCCTCCTAATTTTGAATAAAGCTGATGTTAGATTCCTATTCAGAAAATCTAATCATTGAAGACAAGGAGTTTCCTGCATTAAGCTGGGCATTTTGAAAGCTCTTTGAATGGTAAGTTACCGAGTAACAAAGCAATCAATCACTTTGCAAGCGACTAAAATCGCGTTTCAAATCATTCTATTTCTGGTGTTGCTGATTCTCATAAACCTCTTTGCCTTGTAGTTTAGTGATTTTAGCCTGAAAACCTATAGATGCTCTTTCTATTTTCTTCCTTTGGAAGACATGCATATTTTGCAACATGTATCTTTCAAGCTAAAGTGCTTCACTTGCATTTTCTCGACAAGAGAACGAATCTGTAGGATCAAATTGCATTTTCTCGACAAACTAATCAAAAGATAAACCTGACCATACTGAAGTATGGGTATGGCACACATTTTCTAAACCTTACCCTAATGTTCGTTTCGTTTTGTATAACATTGAATTGTTGTCTGATAATTCAAGTTGCAAACAATTAGATTCAAAATTTCTAAAGCTATGATCATGGCATTGGTCCCCCAGCTTAAAGTTTAGGTGGTCTTGGCACTGGAAGTCGAGAATAATGGTGAAAACGACATGGCATCATCAACCCTCCCCGGAAAAGGGGTTAGTCCTTTACTTCCTTGCATCTATTGCTCTTATTCTCCTTCCTATTGTGGGACTTTCCCTTTGTCTAATTCTCTGTGCTTTCATTTCATCATCAGGCGAAAAGAATGGCAAAAAAATAAAGGAACAAAGAGACCAACCCATGTCCTGTAAAAATTTGCTGATTCATGCTAACCCCACATGTATTCAACAACTACTCACCCCATTGTTTCTTCACTAGCATGCATGTTCAAAAGCTTTCGACCAGTCAGAATGTCCGATGGTGAGTTTAGAATTATTCATCCGTTCATTTTCACGCTCAGGCGATTCTAAATCTCGGGTTAATTGGAATCAGTCTCTTTTGAAGTTCTGAAACACAGGCGCTTGCCTTCATGCAGGATGATTACATTGGCAATTTGAATTCGTTGGACCGGCGCAGCATTTATGAGAGCATGCACCATTCTTTCCTGTAAAAACACTGATTGTAAGTAAAGGTTAGGATTACTATGTAGAGACAGAAGGATAGAGCTATAGGACATGAATGCAACACACCAGTAATAATTGTAACTGGGTCAAGAAATGTAGTAGTGGGTAAATATAAAGTTACAGAGATAAGATTTCTGAGTTAAGAAAAGCAAAGAGGAAATGGGAGTTGTCATTGACGTATAAGCTTTTCTTTTCTGTACGTTCTTTTATTTTATTTTTATTTTTTATTTTTTATTTTTTACTTACCTCCCTCCCTTTTGCCTAGTTTTGTAAGCCTGCTTTTTCAGGCACTGTTATGATTCTTACTGGTAAAAGATAAAGCAAGAAGTGAATAATTTTTTTACATTGAGTAGTACCTGCATGGGTTCATAGCCAGAGCAGAGCTTTGGTTTCCTTCATTGCCTTGCACTTCTTTTTTGGTAGTGTGAGGCATTGTGAAAACAGCAAAAAGAAGGGATTCACTTGGACAAAATTATGTTCCAATATAGACTGTCAGATTGGTCTCATTATAGGGAATTATCTATGGCCCAAATTGACACACAAATACTCCATATTCAAATTCCACATCTTAGGAAACAAGAAATGTGTAACGTAATGGCGAAAATATATTAGCCTAGCTCAACTTCACTGGATTTAGGTTTTGTTCTCTAAACATTTTACGTTCACAGATATATATACAGTTATCCGATCCAAAGGTATGGTTTGTCGAAACTTTACAATCAGATAAGAATGGCAATTTCATTATCTGACAATTCAGTTAATTAAAACTTTCGGATCCGATGAATTATTTCATTATCCGGATGATCTGTCAACCTATCCGAATTTAAGCTAAGATGGGGAAGAATTTGTGGGTTAAGAGAGCAAACTGCATGAACGAGGACATGTTTGGACGTTTACAAGTTGAAGAAGAATCAAACAAAGCCTGGAAAGCCAGAGACCAGATGTGACATTTTGTCCATTCTTTTTTTTTTCCCCTTGTTTTTTTTTAAAACGTGCTTTATTCATGGGGAAGTGAGGATTCTTGCAGTATTGGTAAAAATTAGGGTCCCGTAAATTTGAGTTGGTCAAATTCGGTCATATCGAAATTCAGACGAGAAATTGATGTTCAGACCCAATTTTTTTCGGGTGGAACAATTTAGACGCACTTAAATTTGGGTCAGAATCAGGTTCAAACAATTGAAAAAGAATAAATATTATGTCCGAATATTCGGTCAATATAAAAATTCGGACAAAAATAGATATTCAGACGCGATTTTTCCGAGTCGAACGATTCGAATTTTTGGATCAGACAAAATTTTGACAACTCTAAATTCTTATGAATCTTAAGCCAAAATCCCTTCCTCATCCTTTTCCTTTTTTTAATATGAACTTTTTAAAGAACATACCCGGCGGCTTTGATTAGTATAATATAGCCTGTTTTTTTTATCTTTTTGTATGGTGCTAATGATTGGTGATAATTCAATTCATCTCCCGTAGAAAAAAGAGAGTTGCTGATCCAATTTTTTAATTCATATACTTTATAGTTTTTTTTTTTTATTGAAGCTATACTTTAT
The DNA here is from genome assembly GCA_029582165.1 of Portulaca oleracea. Taxonomy (NCBI): domain Eukaryota; kingdom Viridiplantae; phylum Streptophyta; class Magnoliopsida; order Caryophyllales; family Portulacaceae; genus Portulaca; species Portulaca oleracea. The sequence continues at coordinate 12,599,997 of CM055869.1, read as the reverse complement.
AGTTAGAGTATAGGTTTAACTTTATACAAACATTTTTAAATATTAACATCAACTACTTAATTATTGCTTTAATAAAATTTCTCCTTTTTTATTGTCCGAACTCGATTTTAGCTTCATTTGAATTGTCCAATCCAAAATAAAATCGGGTCCGGACATGAATTGCTCGTCCAAATTTTTGATATTAACTGAATTTGTCCGACTCGAAATTACCCGAACCCGAATTTTTGCTAGCACTAGCTAATCTGTCATTTGAAAATTTTCGTACTCCATGCTAATAGCCTCATTATAGTGGTAAATTGTAATGTATATTCTCAGGGTGCGTTTGGTTGGTCAATAACCCGGGGAAATGGTCAATTTTCCCGAGTTGACTTATTTTCTCATTTTTGGATGTGGGTTGACTTCGGGAAAGTTTTCACGATGGGCCCACAATTTTCTTCATTTTCCTAGTGAAAATTTCCCTAAGGGGGCTAAGGGAAAATTTTCCTAGAGAAATCTTTCCCATGGAAAACTTCCCATGGGAAATTTTCCTCAGGAAAAATTTCTGTGGGGTTCCTACCAAACACTTCCTTAATTAAAAGCTAAAACAACCTAACCTAATTTATAAGTTCTCAAAAAGATCCCACGAATAAATCGGGAAGAATAAGTTGGGTTGAATAAGTCCAATCAAAAGAGATTATACCTGAATCGACTACTATTCTATTTTTGAACTTCCCATGGGAAATTTTCCTCGGGAAAAATTTCTGTGGGGTTCCTACCAAACACTTCCTTAATTAAAAGCTAAAACAACCTAACCTAATTTATAAGTTCTCAAAAAGATCCCACGAATAAATCGGGAAGAATAAGTTGGGTTGAATAAGTCCAATCAAAAGAGATTATACCTGAATCGACTACTATTCTATTTTTGAACTTTCTGTCAAGATATGAACTTTGATTAAATCGAAAAATAATTATCATTTATAAAAATGTTGGGATTGATTTATCACTCTTATAATAGATAGTTTGATATTTACACCCTTTACCTCGAGCTATTAAAATTACCTAGACAAGGAGCAATAAATCAACATACAAGCCCTTTCATTTAAAAAATGAAAATGATAGAGTCTGGTTTTAGCATAAAATAAACCCTATATATTTGTGTAGGCAATTGAAAAAAATCATATAGAATTATATTTTTATCCATACTTTTTAAATTTACAAAAAAAAGTGACTAAAATATAACCAATAGATTGAATTCATTCGATTACAATTATTGGCATAACAATACATTCTCAACTTTTTATAATCGATTATTAATAATTAACCATGGTTTTCAAACTTCTAATCAATAATTAATAATATCTATAAAAAAATTTAGCATAAAAACAATAAGAAATATTAATCTCATGAAAAATAAACATTGATCATTGCTTTTCCCCAAAAAAAAAAAAAACCCTCAAAAGGAGGTACTAATAAATCTACAGTTAGGTTAATCTAGTTGGTGCAGTGGTATAGTATTAATACCAAAAGGGGAACATGTGGTGAAAAAATATGAGTACCAAATTAAGATGGTGGAGCACATGCATCCCTGCAAATCACACACATCACGCCAACATCATTTGGAGATATACATTACATTTACAGAACAGATTGTACATTTCACAAGGAGGATCTTTGATTGTTAAGCAAGGCATCAGGAAGAATTGACTGAAGCCTCATAAGTGTCAACGCAACTCCTGTTTTTTCCACCTATTTCTCCCATATCAACCTAACTTAAGCTAAACAACAAGTAACTAGTATTGAATGTACATTTTATTTATTTTTATTATTAGAAAGTTAAAAAAAAAGTTAAAAGATAACACCGGCGTTATGAAAATCGAAGAGAAAAGTACAACAAATAGATAGCAAACAACAAAGAAGCAACACAGCTAAATAGACGAATGAAGTTAGAACCACAACCAGACTTAGTCACTCTGTGCACCATGCCCTCTAGATGATCTTGAGGATGCACTAAATATTCAACTAGCGAGCTCGCATTTTTGTCCTTCCTTCTTATACGTTTTTTAGACCTAGCAGTAGCAGAGTCGTGGATGCAGTTTTGGATGACCAAATGCCACTTAAACTTTGGAAAAGTCTTCCCCTTCTTCCTTCTTCTAGCAAAAGCTTTCGAACCCTCCAAAATTGAGTTGTCAATATCAACAAAGTTAAAAGATTCTGAGTGAACCGACTGAGAGTCAGGCTCCTCACTATCAATCGGATCACATTCGGGGACAACCGAAATATTACCCAGATGACTAAAAATAGCACATATTGGGTTGGAAAAGGAGCGCTCGGAATCCATAAAATCATCCCCTGGTGGAACCTCAAAGTGAACGACATCAAGACTGGTCCGAGAGATCGCAAAGTTTATTTGCACCCACCTCATCAGATACATCCATCATACCATGTAGAGGCTTAACCTCTACATTCTGCACAATTTTTGGGATCCAAACACGCTTGCTAGACGCACTCCTCAAGAAATGAGGTACCCTCTATTTTTTACTATACTTCGCCCATGAAATAATAATAGCAGAACCATTAAACAAACTACCATTAAGGACCTAAATAGCAATTGCACCCTCCTTTTTACTCTTGAAAAGAACGAAACCAAACCTTCTTTCATTTCCTTCTTTTCCAGGAATATAAACATCAATAGCATTCCCAAAATCCACAAAAAGATTTTTCAGCACCATAGCATTAATTCCAAAGGGCAAATTCTCCACAAACACAGAGAAAAGGTGACCAACTATACCAAGAAAGCCAACAGGGACTAGTGCTGGCAAAAATTCGCCCGACCCAAATACCCGAATTTGTCCGACCCGAATTAAACCGGGTTTGGTCATCATTTTTTTGTCCGAATTTTAAATTTGGACAATTCGGTCATGTCTGATTCTAAAATCGGGTCGGGTTCGCGTTTGAGGGAAGAAATTCAGACGTCCGAATTTTGTGTCAAATTCAGATTCAGACAAATTCGGACGCATTCGGACAGTGTCTGAATACTAGAATTTGGACAAAATATTGGAATTATGTATACATTTAATGTAAATTTTGATTTGGTTGTATTCGAACAAATCCGGGTTCGGACATCAAAAAATGACCGAATTTGAAATTCGGACAAAGTTCGGGTTTAGGACTTTTGTTCGAATGTCCAAATTATCCGAACCCGGTTTGACATGAACCCGATTTTTTGTCACCGCTAACAGGGACAGAAGGATGAGAAGGTGGATGTAGAAAAACAACAGACACAAAAGAGGGAGCAGGCACAACCATATCGCCAAATACGTAGAGAAATTCGATAATAATAAGAGAGACTGAATGCAGTCCTGACTTAGAACGGAATCAGAGGTTTCGCGGGGCTACCAACTTTTTGGCTAAGAACGCCTTGCCTAGTTGGAACTCTTCTCCACCGACTATCCAAAACTGATAAAGGAATCGTGGTATTAGAGACCCTAATTAGCCCAATAAATTCTTTAAATGTACATTGAAATGGTGTTTTTCAAAGAATTTTATACATATGGATTTATGAGGTTTATTAGGAAGTATTATTGACTCATTAACTTTACATCTTAACTTTCATATCTCTCATCTTTATTGTTGAATATAAACATACTACTTTCCGACCTTAACTCGATTTTTGAGATCTAAAATTTGTCTTTGAACAATTTTTTTTGTCATCCGATTCTTCTTTTGCAATTTCTTTCTAACTAACCAGCGTTCATTTTGTTTTAGATTGAAAAGGAAAGATGATAAAACAAAGGAAGAATGATGTCAGTAATTAAATATGTAGAAGATTTTAAACAAGACGAGCTCGTATATTTTAAGAAATTTACAAGGTCAAAAATGAGAAAGAAGAAATTTTGTCAGCTAAAAAGTCGAAGAAATTGAAACATCAAATTTATGTTGGAAAATAGTATGCATTCTGGTATCAAAGCGGAGTGGGTGTAAAAGTTTAGATGCAAACATTACGAATACCTTTATAGTTAATCTAAACTTCGTGGGATATGATTCATATATTAAAAAAAATCTTTTGTTTAAATATTTTGGATGTATGCCTCTTTTTTCAAAATAAAATTTATAATCCATATTATTAGAGTATAAAATCATTATTAGTCTATAAATTTCACAGTTTTATTTTTATTTGAGATATCTATTCTTTTATATCCATTTGAGATACTTTCACTGTTTTTTTATATGTTTTTCACGTTTTTTTAGATTCATCTTTAGTTAATAACTTCTCACCTAATATTTCTATAAAAAAAAATGTAATATTATACTTTTTTTATAGTTACTTTATTATGAATATAATAATATCAATTTTGTATGATGAATCATTATATAAATTAAGCTTCACGACCAAAATTTTTAATATCAAAACTAAGCTACATTTATGGTAGAGTAAAGTTTTTCATTATTCGTACTATCTACATTATCCACACCACTTTGCTACCTCACCATTCTTTAATTACCACACGTCTTCATAAACCATTTAAACAAAGAAAATTCATACATTTAATTAGTGATGCGACATGTCTGACTCATAGTACCTTGTTAAAAATTATATATATTTTTCACATTTATCCATTTTATCAACACTTTACTAATATAATTAAATTTTTATACACACTTAACTAATTTATCCACAGTAACTAATCATCTGAAAAAAGAACGTGTTAATATTGTAAATTAGTTGATGAACAGATAATCCTAAAGTTCAATTATTAAATTTCAATTTTTTAAGAAATAATAAAGCATAAGTGACGAATTGCTAACGTTGCGTTCCCCACTTTCCCCCACGTGAAAGAGCCATTAAATAAAGTCCGATTTTGGTTCGGACTGTAAATCCTGGCAGACACCCAAATGCAGTAAACTTGTGGCACTTGTTACGGTGCCCACTGGTGTCAAATTACAGAGTCAGTTTCTTCTTGGAGAGATATAGAAGGAGAATTGATTTGTTCCAGTAACTAGTAATTGTTCAGTTTCATCCTCATCTTTCACCAACGAGGTAAATTCTGACATCATGAAAGGGCTTTTGTTTAGTCCACATCAATTCCACATCAATTAATCAAATCGTATGTGGGTACATTTTGTACTGCTCTATTACCTTGTCTAATCTATAGCATGCTTTCTTTGGTTTATCCATGCCTCAGGTTTTTCTTCATGGGATAGGATTTTCAAGTGCCTCTAAATTTAATTGGGGTGTTTGGCTACCCAATTTTTTGGTTAATTTTTAGTATTTTGGATAGCGTTTAGCTTTTTGACCAAGGTTAAAAAGCTATGTGAGGTGTTTGGTAGGTGGCTTTTTATAGGGTTTATTACTCTCAAGTGTTGGGCTTAAGATTTATTTACAATGAGATACTTTATTTACAGCTTAATGTTGCCATCAATCAAACTCAGCTTTGACCAAAAAAATATTTTCAGTTAGGTGTTATTTAGTAGAGCCCAACCTATATGCATAGGTGTAATGATGGCAAATGAATATTTAACAATTAAAATTGCATTTGCAGTTACCCTATTCGTTTAACTTGTTAACATACTGTATTTTGGGTTAATCACATCATTGGTCTGAGTTAACTACAAAGAACTTCACGTACTCCTAACGCATAGTTCCAACATAAGGTTTGTATACTGAAATTGGTAATTAATAAAGTAAAAACTACATAAGTTATGTTTTAGGGTTACGAAGATAGGTCATATGGGTAATGATACTAACATAAAACACTCAACCTGGACATCATGGACGGTTAACACAGAATAAGTTCATGTTAACCTATTGTATTTTGGGTTAATCACCTCATTGGTCTGAGTTAACCTACAATAAACAGTTAACCCATAATAAGTTCATGTTAACCAAGTTATGTCTGGGTTAACCACCTCATTGTTTTGGGTTAATCTACATTGAAGTTCGTCGACTACTTATATTAAATACATCAGACATGTCACATCAGCAGCAGACCTACTTGCTTTTACCAAATTTTAATCAAAAATAAATTCATGGTCAAACTACCTTGATTGATGGCAACACCAAGCTGTAATAAAAACATCTCATTTTAATCAAAATCTTAAGTCCAACACTAGAGAGTAATAAACCCCTTTTTATATTAGCTTTTTGGACCCAAAAAGCTAGTTCTCAAAAAGCTAGTTGATGAAGCTTTTTGGGGTAACTTTTCACAAAAAACTACTTTACCAAACACTTTTCTTCTAATCAGCTAATCGAAAAAGCTATCAGCTAATAGCTAACAACTAACAGCTAACAGCTACCAGCTACCCGCTGGTTGCCAAACAAAGTCATTGTCTTTACTACAACTATAATCTCATAATTGATATGACTACAATCGGTGCTTCAATTATTTGGTTTTGATTTGGATGGCCTAATTTTTGATTTGTGCAAGTTAGGACATTGTTAGTAATAAATTTACTTCATAATAAGTTTTTTAGAAATTAAATAATTATAAGTTTATAATACATTCATCAAATGAGTTCAAAATGAATTATGTAAAATAACTTATAAATAAGTTTAAACAAATTTAAAATAATTTTAATTTAGAAAGTTTAGTAGAAATAAGTTGAATAGAAAGTGTCTGACAGTTTGTTCTTATAAGTTGAATAGAAATAAGTTGAATAAGTTGAATAGAAATAAGTTTGTTCTTATATACTCCATCCGTTTCATACTAATTGACACTTTAACTAATTTATTTTGTTCCAAAATAATTGTCACTTTCCTATTCCCAACACATAATTAAATTATTTTACATTATTTGTTAGAGAGATGAAAGTCAAATGCAATTGAGTTTTGGTAGTTAATATAGTTATACATTGGTATGTGTGAAAACTCCAATTCCGTCAATTAATTTGGAACGGAAGGAGTATATACTGAGTAAATTATTCTTCTTGAGTGTTTATTAATATTAATTAAAGTAGGCAAGTGTGATTGAAATTAAAATAATATTACGACCTTGTTCTTTAGAGCAGTAGGATTAAATTATGTAAAATAAGGTTGGTAACGCTGGTAAGAAAATGAAAGGTAAGAAAATAATTTGTGGTAGGTAAGTCAAAGTAGAGTAAATATATTTTTTATTATTCAATTTTGAATTTTCTGAAAAAATAAAATGACATTGGTTTGAATGTTTTTCAAAGATTCAGGCAAAGTGAGATAAGATAGGAAAATGATATAATAAACTTAATTTATTTTTCTACAAAACAGCGCCTCAATATCCAATTTACTTATTTTAACCAAAATATATCAAAATTTATTTTACCAGACTTTATTCTATCACTTGGAAAAAAAATAAATAAAGCCTTAAAGTTTGTAGGCAAAACTAAACTTGAGGGTGTTTCAGTAAATTTAGCGGCCTTCGGTCTTCTACTAGAAATTGGATTGTGCAAGAGAAAGCATTTTCTCAAGGTATTGTTTCTGGAGTACGCCCAAAAACTGGAATCCAATAGTTAGCCAAGATGAGGCCCAATAAATTATCTCGGCTATTGCAATGCCAGCCCAAATTGTGGGATACCCAAAAAATGGCTTTGAAGGGCAGAGAAACAGAATAACTTGTACGCTACCCTCTCAGTTGTTTTTTATCTGTCATTTACGATTTTCAGTATCAATATTTAATCAATAATTTCTAATATAATTTTTTTATAAAAAATAATATTATAATTTTTTAATAGTATTTTTTATTACGAATCTAATGACATCAATTTTGTATGATAAATCATTATACAAGTTAACAGGGGCGGACTTGCGTGGAACTTAGGGGTGTCTGTGGCCCCTGGCCAAAAACAAAATTGTGATTTTTTAATATTATTCGGAAGAAATTTTCTTAAATGGAGCGAGTGGACACCGTTAAAAAAGTCCTAAAAAATATAATAGGGGTGTCCAATTTAGCAATAACCCAAAAACCTTAAAATAATACTCCATTTGTCCCAAATAACTTGTCCAAGTTGACTAACTAGGTCAATTTTTTTATAATTTTGATCGTTAATTTATCATATTATATGTTGAATTATGATACAAGACTACCACTATTAGATTTGTATTGAAATTTTTTTTTACCTAAGTACAATATTATTTGTTTTGCTAAGATAAAATGTGAAATATTAGTAGTCAAAGTGTTACATCGAAGACTGTGAAATAGTAAACTTGACAAATTAATTGGGACGGAGGAAGTACCAAATTATTTTTTTATAAACAAAAAGGGTAAGTCAATGAATTAGGTAATTGAGTATTACTCCATCCGTTCCATATTAATTGACACTTTAACTAACTTATTTTGTTTCAAAATAGTTCTCACTTTCCTATTTCTAATATCTAATTCTTTTATTTTATATTATTTATAAGAGAAAGAAAAATCAAATACAAATGAAGTTTGTTAGTTATTATAGTTATATATTGGTATGTGTGAAAATTCCAATTCCGTCAATTAATTTGGAACAGGGGGAGTAGTAAGTTTAAAATATAAATATCAAGTTAATGTGAAATTTCAATTTATTTGGTTGACATATTTATATGATGATGTGAAATTTTGTTAAGCTTGTGAATATATCATTTAATTTTTATTTTAATTTTTATTTATATTTTATTTTTTTATTTTTTAAAAAGCACTTATATAATAACAAATATATTGGAAAACCCTAAAATGAATGTCTGGATCCACTGCAAGTTAAGATATTTATAACAGTTAAAATTTTTAACACAATTTCTTAGACAGCAGATAAAAAAGAATGGAGCTACTTTCTTTCTTTTGTGGTGAGCAATGAAATTATTACCCTGTAATACTTTAGATGCAGGCACAGGCAGTGAAGAATGCGATAGAGTTTGCGGAGGACAAGAGGTTTACCAGTATCAATATCTACACTAATTCAACAGACATCATCACAGTGTTTGGTAGAATTTCAAGAAAATTTTTCTTGGGAAAATATAATTTAAAGTATTTGACTTATATCCTAAAATTTTGATAAAGTATATAAGATAGTTTTCAAAGTATTTGGTTGAAGTTGTAACTTTTCCAGGAAAATGTTTGAAATGTTTAAACTATGCTTATTTATTTATTTCATTTATATAGAGTTTGTAACATAATTGGGAGTATATTGATAGTTTTCTCACAATAGGATTTCCCACTGTCCACTTTAAAATTTTTCCCATAATCCAACTCTCCCAAGAAAAATTTTTCCTGAGTTGGAAGGGAAATTGTAGACCTACATAGATTTTTCCATTGTTTAAAGGTTGCTAAATATGGGGAAATGTAGTCGGCTTGGAAAAGTTGATCAATTTCCCAAGGAAAATGGCAAACCAAACACACTCATATCTCGTTTAAAAACTGTGGGATTTACCGTGGCTTTGTTCTTTTGGAAGATAAGTAACGCATATATTCATCCTACTTACCTTATTTATTTCTACTTATAAGAATTACATTTCTTGGACCACCTCAACGTATCTAGATTACCTAACACAATTCTGCCCACATTACTTTACCTACCAATACTTAGTCAATCCTATCTATACTATCTAGCCTTACTAATCATACATCTACTTATCAACGAAAAGAACAGAGCTACATATAGTTTAATTGTGCAGTCAACTTTTAGAGGGTTTGATACTAAATTTGAGAGTATATATAATGATTTATCATGTGAGACTAAGATCACATGCAATCCGAAACGCAATCGGTGAAATTTTGATCTTCTCTTCTAGTTAAGACACTTCTCTCCCGCTTTTTTCTAGAAAAAGCGGAGAGAGAGAGAAGATCAAAATTCCACCGATTACATTAATCCGCATTGTATATGCTACCATTAGATTCCTAGTGTGAAAAACACTTTCATAAAAATATAATTTTATAATTTTTCTAAAAACATATTGTTAGAAAATAATACTCCCTCCGTCCCAAAATATTTTTCCCCTTTGATTTAGCACGCATTTTAAGAAAAATCAACAAATTAATCTTAATTAGCAATAAAATATTAATAATACCCTTAATTTTGAATTCAAAACTTCTATTTATACTTTTCCCTCTCATATTTAATTACTTTTAAAATTCAAATTAAGGGTATTTTAGTAATTTCAATAAAATAAAAGTTTCCATTTTAGGAAAGTGAACATAATTTTAGGACATCCAAAAATGGAATAGTGGACAAATAATTTGGGACGGAGGTAGTATTAAAATTTATATCGTAGACCGTGAAAAGTAAAAAAAATAACAAATACCTCTCTTCGTACCTTTTTATTTGTGGTTTTGTAAAGAAGTGGAAGAATCAATGGAAATAACAAATACTCTCTTCCTAGTTCCTACTATATAGCCTTACTCACAACATTTATTTGAAAATAAAAAAGAAATAAGTGATGTGAATAAGACCTGACAATTCTCGACCCGATCCAAACCGACCCGCAAAAAGTGGGTTTTGAACACGAAATTCCGACCCGGGACCCGAAAATGACCCAACCCAAAGAACCCGGTAAAAAACGGGTCAGGTCGAGTCAGGTTTGGGTCGACCCATTGGGTTAGACACTTTAATTCTAAGTGTTTTGTCTACTTTGGCCTTGTGCAAAAAAATGGGCCCATTTCATTAAAATTAAGGCCAAAAAGTAAAATATTAGGTGACTTTGGAAAGTTATGCGTATAGAGAGACATACAAATAAAATAATCAAATAACAAATGACCAAAACAAAACGCTAACACTGTCACTCACTTACTCTTTCAGTGAACCATCTGACTCCTGCAGTCCCGCCGCTCTCCTCTCTTTCAGTAAAATAGTGTATTATTGTCAAAGGTCAAAGTTCAGTGCATTATTGTCCAATACTCTAAAAGTTCAGTATGTTAGCATCCCAAAACCCTATATATTTCATAAGTACTGTTATTCGTGGATTGTTGACATAAACCGCATAATACCTGTAGACTTGAAGATTGCCAAATTTTGTCCCTTGGGTGTATAGTAATATGTCTATACATCTATGATATATCATGGTGGTCGAACTTGGAATGGAATGATACATTACACATGTGTCTTTGACCAATTATAATCGATTTTATTAGTTGTAAGTGACTGAGAAAAAGGACGGTCATGACCCGTATACCCGACCCAAACCGTCCGAAACCGGAATATACCAGACCCGTATTTACCCGAACCCGATATACAACCGATCCGTAACCCGCCTGCCCGCCCGCCCGTATTGACAGGTCTAGATGTGACATTTTTCTACCTTCACTACTTTCCTTACTTAACTTTTTTTTTATCTTACCTTACATTATCTGATTTAGTCCTGTTCCCCTTAAAAGGGTATTTTGTTAGGTAGAAATCTATCATGATCAAAATACCCTTTAATGGATATAGGACTAAATCAGATCATGTAAGGTAAGATATATATATATATATATATATATATATATATATATATATATATATATATATATATATATATATATATATATATATATAAAAGGTAAGTAAAGTAATGAAGGTAGGAAAATGTCGCATCACTTATTTCTTTTCAAATAAATTTTGTGAGCTGAATAAAAAATCTTAAATAAACAATATGTAAAAGTATAGTCCCGTTCATTTGAATTGTGAGATAAAATAAGGTAAGGTAAAATAAAACATGATTAAACATAACCTATCAATTAAAAAATAAGGCTTTTTAGTTATTAGAAATCTATAATGATATCAAAAATATCCTTAGTTATTGTTAAACTATTGATTTTAAAATCATTTATTTAATGTAAGAATAGCAAAATTTTAATATTACAAAAACATAAATAATTAGAAATAAAAATTTGTTAACTGGATAAATAATTGAAAAAAAGAGTATTAAGGAATGGAGGCAGCACTAGTAATCCCCAAACTCAACTTGCTTCGACGATGAGGTCCCCTAGAAATTATGAGAGTTCTTGGATAAAAATGCCACTAAACTTTTCAAAAATTGCAATTTTGCCACCTGAAAAAAAATGTAATGAAAATGTCATTAATTTATGTTAACAGTTACAAAAATGTCACTTTACCTGTTTTTTACCTACAACAGCCGGTTAAATGCAGGTTTAGGGTTTAATATCTTCAAATTAATTATCCACCCAAATTAATTATCTCCCAAATTTTTTGCTGCCCCCTCCTCCCCAACCCAGTTCATCATCTTCTTCCTCAACTCTCCTCTTCAATCTTCTCTGCTTTGTCCACCATAACCCACATTTTCCTCATCTCTTCTTTCTCATTTTCTGGGCAAAAAAAAATTAGGATTTTCAGTCAAATTAGGTTTAGGATGCTCATCTTCTTCTTCCTCCCTCAACTCTCCTCTTCAATCTCCTCTGCCCCTGTCTACATAATACAGACATTGATATGAGTCTTCAAGCACTCTCAAACCCTAATTTCATCTTAACCCATCCTATCCTCCATTAATACCCACTACAACCCTTTCAATCCACAACCTTGCTTCTGAGTCTTCTAATTTACCCAATTGGATATCCAATTTGCAGCAATTTAACCTCAGAAAATCATTGAAAATTTCTCCAGGATCCAAGATTCAATCTCTTGGGGTGTTTGACACAGATGAGGATGAAGAGGATGAAGCCCTTGCTGATTTTGGGTTGAAATTAGGGTTTTTCAGAGTGACAAAGTAAGAAGAAATAAGGAAGCCCTAATTTTTATGCCCTAATTGAAGAAGAAGAACTGGAGGGGAGCTCAGTTATGGCGGAGAAGAAGAGGAAGAAGAAGATGGAAGAAGAAGATGAAAAAGGAAGATAAAGAAAATATAGGCAGTAAAAAAATTTAAGGGGGGAGGGTAATTAATTTTGTTTGGTAAATATTAATAGGGTAGGTTATATTTTAATGAAGAAGTTATCGGCTACTGCAGGTAAACACAAGGTAAAGTGGTATTTTTGCATCTGTTCGCATAAATTAATGCATTTTCATAACATGTTTTTTTTCGGGTGGTAAATTTGCAATTTTTACAAAGTTTAGTGGATTTTTTATCCAAGCACTCGAAATTATGACCGCCAATTGTAATCGCCAATAGTTCAAATTATACGGTAAATTTACAGTGTGGTAAATTACAGTATGGTAAGTTGCGGTGAGCTGCGATGGATTGTGGTAAGTTGCGGTGAAAATAATAAATGAGCATTGAAATATTTTTATTAAGAAATATATTAAATAATAAATGAATTGCGGTGGATTATATTAAATTGCGATGGAAATAGTTATGTGAATTTTAAATAATTTTGTGAATTTTGTGGAATATATTAAATAAAAAGGTAAATAATAATTTGTGGTAAAATACAGTAGGTTGCGGTAAATTGTGGTAAATTACAGTGCGGTAACCTGCGTTACCCTATAAAAAGAAGGTTGCCTATTGTTTGTTAATACGTGGCTGGATCATAAAACTAGCAGATCATATTTCGACTTCTCTGTCTTTGCACGTGGCAGCAAGAGGCTCTTTGTTGTTAATTCAGTTCATCATTGTGGTGTGAAGGAAGTGTGTATTTTTAATTATCTTTTATAATGTGCATCTTTGCTTAGAAAAAGTTTATATTTTTATTGGTCTCGTATCTATATAATTTTTGAGCTCACAATGAAGTATACTACAAGCACAAAAATAATAACATATCACATTATAGCCCCACTAGTGCGATGTCTGAGCGGTTTAGGTACGTATAGGCAGTTTTCCTTTTATATATGAGAGTACATGAAGAGTATACGAAGAAGTTGATTTCATCAAACAAAAAAAAGAGAATCTTTTGGAATGGCTCATAATGGAATATTAAGATGAAAAATGCGAAATATAAGCCTATGAAAAGTATTTATTAAATTACTTAAAATTATAGTATTTAATATAGTACATAGTGAGAAACAATAATGCGTACATGTGTAAGAGATTATATACAAGAAATCTAATATTATAATTGTTGAAATTAACTCATAATCTAGTTGAAAAAACTACTAAAAAAAATAAAACAAAGACGAAATAAATAAAATAGTTGACATAAAGGATGAAGTAAACTACAAAACAAACATCAAAAGAAATAAAATAATAAGTTAGATGACTGAATAAACAAATCGGGAAAATTTTGAAATAAAAATTGCTCCTTATAAGATTTGAACCCATGACTAAAAAATTAAACCTTTTCCAAGATTATCATTCAACTACCAAAATACTCATACTTCATTTTACACATACTAATATACATAGGTTTCTTGGAGCATGGAGGTGTCGTGCCCTCCCCCTCTAGCTCCGCCACTAAGTCTTAAAACCCTAAATGCTACTTATAAGGTGGGTTTGTTCAGGTTTGGGTTTAATCGTCATTCTACACTAAACGTTAATTTTATTATCAGTTCATGTGAAAACAACCTTTGAAACCTTAGATGTTACTTATAGTATCAATAGCTTATTGAACATTAGTATTTTTCTAATTAGAATTTGCTTAATAAAAGCACTCAACAATGCTTCAAGTGTTACTGTCGAACACCACATATAATTCTTTTGGGAGTTTAGTTACATTTTGGAATAAGTTTCTTTTATGGGAAAATATCCCGAAATAATAAATAAAAAAATTGATAAGATTATTTGATATTGTTTTCTAGTTTGTTTTTAGAACTCATTTCATCTTGTATTAGCTGTCGCTGATCTCAAAAAATGAAAATTGTCACTTAATTAATAGTACACAGTGTTCAATAATCATATTTGAAAAGTTATTTCTTATAGCATATGTCACCGAAAAATTACAATATTATAGCCTAACGATAGTAGTTTTCGTTAAAAGTATAATATGATATTTAGGTATAATATAACATCGTAAATATTAACTTGTTAAGCAATTATTCGAGTATGGGTACAGGTTGAATAGCCCACGCGCCCGTACCCGTGCCGTTTTGAGAGCATCCGACCGAAACCCCTTTTGTTTACTAAATTTCATCACCAAGCTCAATTTTTTCGAGTCATTTTTAGGGGGGTTTGTTCAGGTTCGGGTTTTATCGCCACCCGGATCTAAATATTGACTTTATTAACATTTTAGAAAACGACACTTAAAACCCTAAGGTAGGTTTGTTCAGGTTTGGGTTTTATCTTCATGCTAAACTTTAACTTTATTAACATTTCAGAAAATGACACTTGAAACCTAAATGGTGCTTATGATATCAATAGCTTATTGAACATTAGTATTTTTTCTAATAAGAGTTTTGATTAATAAAAATGCTAAACGATACTTCAAATGCTATTGCTGAACACAACATCTAACTCTTTCGAGAGTTTAGTTACGTTTCGGAATAAATTTCTTTTATGAAAAATAACCTGAAATAATAAATAAAAGAAAATCGGGTAAAAATATATGATATCCTTTTTCCGGTTCGTTTTTAAAGCTCATTCAATCCAATATTAACTACCGTTGATATCAAAAAATAAAAACTATCACTTAATAAATGGTACATAATGTTCAAAATTTATCTTTTAGAACATTAGTACTTTTCCAATTAGAATTTTGACTAATAAAAACCCTAAACAATACTCCATATTCTGGCCGACGCAACATCTAGCTCTTTCGGGAATTTAGTTATTTTTCGGAATAAATTTTGTTTTTCTGGAAACATATCCCGATATAAAAATAAAAGAAAACCCGATAAAGCTTATCTGGTATCATTTTTCGAAGTCGTTTTAAATACTCATTCCATCCTGCATTAGCTGTCAGTGACTGTCACTGATTTCAGAAAATAAAAATTGTCACTTGTAAAGTATTTCATTAAAAAAAACACAATATTACAGCCTTGTGATAGTAGCTTTCAGTGAAAGTATAACATGGTATATATTTCGGTATAATATAACATTGTATATGTTAACAAATTATTCGGGTATGAGTACAGGTTTGGCATTGCTCATACCCCTACCCCTACCCGTACTCATGGCCATTTTAGGAACACCCGACTGAAACTCGATTTTACAAAATTTCATCACTCAAACATAGTTTTTTGAGCCGTTTTTAGGCGGGTCCGTTAAGGATGGACTTCTATTGTCACACATACACATACACAAACATTAACTTTATTAGTATTTCAGAAAACGACGTTTGAAAAACAAAATGCTCTTATAAGGCAGGTTTATTCAGGTTCGGGCTTTATCGCTACCCCAATGCTAAACATTAACTTTATTGCCATTGCACAAAACAACACTTAAAACCCCAAAATGCTACTTATAGGAATAACGGCTTATTGGACATTAGTATTTTTCCAATTAGAGTTTTGATTAATAAAAACGCTAAACAATACCCCAAATGCTACTGTCGGACACAACATCTAACTCTTTCGAAATATAGTTACTTTTCGAATAATTTTTTTTATGGAAACAGACCCCGAAATAATAAATAAAGAAAATCCTATAAGATTATTTTATATCGTTTTTCCGATTCATTAACAACGCTCATTCCATCCAGTATTAGCTGTCACCGATAACTTTCATTGAAAGTATAACATGGTATTTCAGTATAATATAACATTGTATATGTTAACAAATTATTCGGATACGGGTACCAACAGGTTATTACTCGTACCTGTACCCGTACCCGTGGCCATTTTAGGAGCACCCCATTGAAACGCGTTTTTACAAAATTACATTACCCAAACTAAATTTTTTTGAGTCATTTTTAGGCGGATCCATCTAGGTTGGACTTCTATTACTACCACTACGCTAAACATTAATTGTGTTAGAAAACAACACTTGAAACCCTAAATGTTACTTAGGTTTATTCAGGTTCGGGTTTTATCACCACCACTATGCTAAACGTTAACTTTCTTGCCATTGCAGAAAACAACACTTAAAACCCCAAAATGCTACCTACAGGAATAGTGGCTTATTGGACATTAGCATTTTTCCAATTAGAGTTTGGATTAATAAAAATGCTAAACAATACCCTAAATACTACTACTGGACACAACGTCTAACTCATTCGGAATAATATAGTTACTTGTTGAAATAATTTTTTTATGGAAACAAACCCCAAAATAATAAATAAAGAAAATCCTATATAATTATTCTATCTCGTTTTTCCTATTCGTTTTTAACGCTCATTCCATACAGCATTAGCTGTCACCGATAACTTTCATTAAAAGTATAATATGGTATTTTAGTATAATATAACATTGTATATGTTAACAAATTATTCGGGTATGTGTACAAACCGGGTACTACTCGTACTCGTACTCGTACCCAATGCCATTTTAGGAGCACCCGAATGAAACCCGCTTTTACAAAATTTCGTTACCCAAACTCAATTATTTTGAGTCATTTTCAGGCTGGTCCACCCATATTCGACTTCTATCATCACCTCTACGCTAAACATTAACTTTGCTGTATTTCAGAAAACAAAAATTGAAACCCTAAATGTTACTTATAAGGCAGGTTTATTTAGGTTCGGGTTTTATCACCACCTCTATGCTAAATGCTAATTTTCTTGCCATTGCAGAAACAACACTTAAAACCCCAAAATGCTACTTATAGGAATAGTAGCTTATTGGACATTATTATTTTTTCAATTAGAGTTTTGATTAATAAAAACGCTAAACAATACCCCAAATACTATTGTAGGACATGACATCTAACTCTTTCGGAATATAGTTACTTTTCGAAATAGTCTTTTTTTTTAATGGAAACAGACCTCGAAATAATAAATAAAGAAAATCCTATAAGATTATTTTATATAATTAATTTTTCCGATTCGCTTTTAACGCTCATTCCATACTGTATTAGTTGTGGCCGATCTCAAAATATCAAAAATTAAAATTGTCTCTTACAAAATTGTACATGGTGTCCAATATTCCTCTTTGAATGATTATTTCCTATAACATATTTCATCAAAAAAATAATAATATTTTACTCTTATAATAGTAGCTTTCATTAAAAGTATAACATGGTATTTCGGTATAATATAACATTGTATATGTTAAGAAATTATTCGGGTATGGGTATAGATTGGGTGTTACTCATACCAATACCCGTACTTGTGACCGTTTTAGGAGCACCCGACTGAAACCCGTTTTTACAAAATTTCATTAACCAAACTCAATTTTTTTGAGTCATTTTTAACGTTGGACTTCTATTGCAAACCCTACGCTAAACATTAACTTTATTAGTATTTCAGAAAACGATACTTGAAACCCTAAATACTACTTACAAGACAGGTTTATTCAGGTTCGGGTTTATCGTCACCCCTATGCTAAACGTTAACTTTCTTACCATTATCAAAAACAACACTTAAAACCCCAAAATGCTACTTATAGGAATAGTGGCTTAGTGGACATTAGTATTTTTCCAATTAGAGTTTTGATTAATAAAAACGCTAAACAATACGACAAATACTACTGTCAGACACAACGTCCAACTCTTTCGGAATACTATAGTTCCTTTTTGAAATAAATTTTTTATGGAAACAGATCCCGAAGTTATAAATAAAAAAAATCCTATAAGATTATTCTATATCGTTTTGCCAATTAGTTTTTAACGATTATTCCATCCAGCATTAGCTGTCACCGATAACTTTCATTAAAAGTATAACATGGTATTTCAGTATAATATAACATTCATTGTATATGCTAACAAATTATTCGGGTATAGGTACAAACCGGGTATTGCTCGTACCCATACCCGTACCCGTGGCAAATTTAGGAGCACACGACTGAAACCCGCTTTTGCAATATTTCATTACCCAAACTCAATTTTTTTGAGTCATTTTTAAGAGGGTCCATCCAGGTTGGACTTCTATTGCCACCCCTACGTTAAACATTTACTTTGTTAGTATTTCAGAAAACAACACTTGAAACCCTAAATGTTACATATAAGGTAGGTTTATTCAGGTTCAGGTTTTATCACCACCTCTATGCTAAAATTAATTTTCTTACCATTGTCGAAAACAACACTTAAAACCCCAAAATGCTACTTATAGGAATAGTGGCATATTGGACATTAGTATTTTTCCGATTAGAGTTTTAATTAATAAAAACGCTAAACAAACCCTAGATAATACTATCGGACACAACGTCTAACTCTTTCGGAATAATAGTCACTTTTCGAAATAATTTTTAATGGAAACAGACCTCGAAATTATCAATAAAGAAAATATTATAAGATTATTCTATATCGTTTTTCCGATTCGTTTTTAACGCTTTCATCCAGCATTGGCTATCAGCGATAACTTTTATTAAAAGTATAAAATGGTGAGTAAATTACATCTACTACACTTGAGGTTTGCTGTAATAATTTTTACATACCCTACATTTGTGAAATAATTTTTAGCTTACTTCACATAAGCTCTCAGTGCTTGTTATCCTACCCGAGGTTTGTCGTAATAATTATTATACACACCATATTTGTGAAATAATTTTTACCCTACTTCACAATAGTTGTAATGATTTTTACTTTACTTGTTATAGCAGTAAGTGTTACTAAAAATCTAGATCTTCGATTTTCACCTTTACTACTAAAGATCTATAATCCAAGACGATATTTGAATGCCATGAAATGTCATCGTTGGAACAAAATAGGAAGCAATATACAATAATGTCATCGTTGGAACAAAATAGGAAGCAATCTACAATAAAATCTGAGTCTCCGTCTATGCTACATTAAACTTTTCCAAACCTCTCATTCCTCACTTACTACCCTCTCTACTGCCGATCACGTAGATCAATCATAAACCCTCTCGCAGTCGTCGATTTCCACCAAAATGTGAATCTACCAATACATAGCTAGTTATTGATTCATACACTTCATGATTTATGTTATTCACAATAAAATAATAATAAAAAGTGATTAATAAAGAATATTCCTACTCCAAGCTAAACGCATAATTATATAAGCTATCGATTGCACGAAAAAAATTATGCGACCAATACGATATCAATTGCTCTGTTAAGTCATTGTATCCTTGTTATGTTGTAGCGTTGCAGCAACACTTACTAGGATAAAAATACGTTACAGTTTATGTGAGGTAAGGTAAAATTTATTTCACAAATGTGGGGTGTGTAACAATTATTATGCCAAACTTCAGGTAGGATAAAAAGCACTTAGAGCTATTGTGAGATAAGGTAAAAATTATTTTAGAAATGTGGAGTGTGTAAAAATTATAGCAACAAATCTCAGGTAGGGTAAATGTAATTTACTCATAAAATGATATTTTAATATAACATAACATTGTATTTGTTAACAAATTATTCGAATACGGGTACAAACCAGGTATTGGTTGTTCCCGTGCACGTAGAATTTTTGGAGCACTCGATTGAAACCTGCTTTTACAAAATTTCATTACCCAAACTCAATTTTTTTGAGTCATTTTTAGGTTGTCCATCCATGTTGGACTTCTATTGCCACTCCTACGGTAAACATTAACTTTGTTAGTATTTCAGTAAACAACACTTGAAACCTTAAATGTTATTTATAAGGCATGTTTATTCAGGTTCGAGTTTTGTTACCACCTCTATGCTAAATGTTAACTTTCTTGTCATTGCAGAAAAACACTTAAAACTCCAAAATGCTACTTACAGGAATAGTGGCTTATTGGACATTATTATTTTTTTCAATTAGAGATTCGATTAATAAAAAAGCTAAACAATACTTGAATACTACAGTTAGACACAACATCTAACTCTTTTAGAATATAGTTACTTTTCGAAATAATTTTTTTTACGGAAACACACCCTGAAATAATAAATAAAGAAAATACTATTAGATTATTTTATATCATTTTTCCGATTCGTTTTTAACACTCATTCCATCCAGTATTAGTTGTCGCTGATCTCAAACTATGAAAAATAAAAAATTGTCACTTAATAAGTAGTACACGGTGTCCAATATTTCTCTTTGAATGATTATTTCTTATAATATATTTCATCAAAAAATTATAATATTATACTCTTATGATAATAGCGTTCGTTAAAAGTATAACATGGTATTTCGGTATAATTTAACATTGTATATGTTAATAAATTCTTTGGGTACGGGTATAGATTGGGTATTACACGTACCGATA
This sequence comes from Portulaca oleracea, assembly GCA_029582165.1. NCBI lineage: Eukaryota > Viridiplantae > Streptophyta > Magnoliopsida > Caryophyllales > Portulacaceae > Portulaca > Portulaca oleracea. Next base: position 12,579,001 of record CM055869.1, on the reverse strand, counting down.
CCCGTGGCCGTTTTAGAAGCACCCGTCTGAAACCTATTTTTACAAAATGTCGTTACCCAAACTCAATTTTTTGAGTCATTTTTAATTAAGGTTGGACTTTTATTGCTACCTTTACGCTAAACATTAACTTTATTAGTATTTCAGAAAACGACACTTGAAACCCTAAATGCTACTTATGAGGCAGGTGTATTCAGGTTCGGGTTTATCGTCACCCTTATGCTAAACGTTAGCTTTTTTACCATTGTCGCAAATAACATGTAAAACCCCAAAATGCTACTTTAAGGAATAGTGGCTTATTGGACATTAGTATTTTTTCTTGTTAGAGTTTTAATTAATAAAAAGGGGTTTTTGGATGATAATATACCAACTTTTGATGGAGTTGGATTGTAACATACCAATCCTTACTATTGGACAACAATATCCCTGAGCTTTATACCTGGGTGACATTATTATATCAGCAGTAACTAAGGGGGTGGTGAATCGGTCTCCATGCGCGCTAATGTGGCTGGCAAAGGGAAAAAACCTATCCCAAGCCAATAACTTCATCAACCCCTTAATTTTTCTCACTAACCCACATTACAAGGCATTGGTTGGTTGTGTTTCATGTTAGTACGAAGACCGTTCACCACCCCGTTAGTTGCTGTGTTAGAACCAATTTTTTTTTAAAACTGGGGTTAGTGAGAAAAACGGAGGGGTTAACAGGGTTATTGGGCAAGGGCCGATTATTTTCCCTCCGCTTATCACGTCAGAATCGAGACCCATTAACTTGTCACCACCCCCTTAGTCACTGTTGGTATAATAATCTCAACTAAGTATAAAAGTAAGGAATATTGTTGTCCAATAGTAAAGGTCGATATATTACTATCTAATACCCCTAAAGGTCAGTATATTGTCGTCCAAGAAATCTTCAAAATAAATTTGCTTTTCGAAATAAATTTTGGAAAATTGGAATCTAATAAACCAAACTTTTGGTCCATTTTGATCTAACAAACAAAACTTACCTTTTTGCTAATGGCATACCATACTTAACATTATATTTTTTTTATTGAACCTGAGTCAGATTGGGAGAGGGCTGCCAAGTCATAAAACACAAGTTATCAACATTTTTCTTTTATTTTTTGGCTATAAAACAGTCCACCTCAGCATTAAAAAAATTCCACGTCATTTTTCCGGTGGCCGAAAAGTGGTGGAGGTTCAATCAAAAAAATATAATGTTAAGTATGGTATGCCATTAGCAAAAAGGTAAGTTTGGTTTGTTAGATCAAAATGGACCAAAAATCTGGTTTATTAAATTCCAATTTTCCATAAATTTTTAATGGAAACAAACCCCAAAATTATAAATAAAGAAAATCCTATAACATTATTCTATATCGTTCTTCGGATTCGTTTTAACACTCATTTCATCAATGCTGTCACCGATATTTTTCATTAAAAGTATAACATGGTATTTCAGTATAACATAACATTATATATGCTAACAAAATATTCGAGTACGGGTACAAATTAGGAATTGCTCGTACCCATACCCGTGGCAATTTCAGGAGGACCCGATTGAAACCAACTTTTATAAAATTCCACTACCCAAACTCAAATTTTTTGAGTCATTTTTAAGCGGGTCCATCTATGTTGGACATCTATTGTCATGTCTACGCTAAACATTAACTTTGTTAGTATTTCAGAAAACAACGCTTGAAACCCTAAATGTTACTTATAAGGCAGGTTTATTCAGGTTCGGGATTTATCACCACCTATGCTAAACGCTAACTTTCTTGTCATTGCAGAAAACAACACTTAAAACCCCAAAATGCTACTTATAGGAATATAACTTATTAGACATTATTATTTTTTCAATTAGAGTTTTGATTAATAAAAACGCTAAACAATACCCCAAATACTATTGTTGGACACAACACCTAACTCTTTCGAAATATAGTTATTTTTCGAAATAATTTTTTTTATGGAAATTGACCCCGAAGAAATAAATAAAGAAATTTCTATAAGATTATTTTATATAGTTTTTCCGATTCGTTTTTAACGCACATTCCATCCAGTAATTGTTGTCGCTGATCTCTAAATATAAAAAATAAAAATTGTCACTTACTAAGCCTCTTTTCGGCAGTACCATTTGTGGTAGCATTTAGCGTCTTGACCAAGTCAAAACTCTAATTGTATAAATATTAGCTTCGATAAGCTAGTGTTTTGGGGAGTGTTTAGGGCTTTTAGGAGCGTTTTGTGAAACGTTAATAATATTAACGTTTAGCGTTTGGAGTAGCGTTTCATATTTTTCGGTCAAAAGATACCCTTTGAAAATTTAATCTTTGGAAATTATTAGGATTTTTGGACACTAATATACTGAACTTTTAGGGTATTGGACAATAATACACTGAACTTTTTGGACAATAATGTATTGTATTTTTAGGGGTGTTGGACAATAGTACACCCGGAAAGATTCCGACGGTGGCTAACTTGGTGGTGATCCTACGTGGCAGGTGAACCACGTAGGATTGCCACTAAGTTAGCCACCGCCGGAATTACTATGAGTGCATGGATTATTGTCCAACATCTCCCCTAAAGTACAGTGTATTATTGTCCAAGGTCAAAGTTCAGTGTATTATTGTCCAATACCCCAAAAGTTCAGTATATTAGCGTCCAAAAACCCTTATTGATATCATTTTATGTCAATTCACGTTCATCTGTTAATTCAACCGCTAAATTTAGCGAGCACAATTCTCATTAGAACAGTCATCCGCTATCCGTTACCTAAACCGCTATCCACTGTTTAAACCATTATCCGCTACATAGACCTCTATTCGCTATCCAAAACACTAATTTCACCGAACAGAGCCTAAATAGTACATGTGTCCAATATTCCTCTTTGAATGATTATTTCTTATAACATATTTCATCAAAAAATTACAATATTGCACTCTTACGATTCTAGCTTTCATTAAAAGTATAACATGGTATTTCGGTATAATTTAACATAGTATATGTTAATAAATTATCTGGGTACGGGTACAGATTGGGTATTACTCGTACCAGTACCCGTACCTGTGGCCGTTTCAGGTGCACCCAATTGAAACCCGTTTTTACAAAATTTCATTAGACAAACTCAAATTTTTTGTGTCATTTTTAAGGTTCGACTTTTATTGCTACCCTAATGCTGAACATTAACTTTATTAGTATTTCAGAAAACGACACTTGAAACCCTAAATGCTACTTATAAGGCAGGTTTATTCAGGTTCGGGCTTATCGTCACCCCTATGCTAAACGTTAACTTTCTTACCATTGTTGAAAACAACACTTAAAACCCCAAAATGCTACTTTTAGAAATAATGGCTTATTGGACATTAGTATTTTTCCTATTAGAGTTTTGATTAATAAAAACGCTAAACAATACCCTAAATAATACTGTCGGACACAACATCTAACTCTTTCGGAATAATATAGCTACTTTTCAAAATAAATTTTTAGTGGATACAGACACCAAAATTATAAATAAAGAAAATCCTATAAGATTATTCTATATCGTTTTTCGGAATCGTTTTTAATACTCATTTCATTCAGCATTAGCTGTCACCGATAACTTTCATTAAAAGTATAACATGGTATTTCAGTATAATATAAAATTATATATGTTAACATTATAAATAAAGAGAATCCTATAAGATTATTCAATACCGTTTTTCGGATTCGTTTTTAACGCTCATTCCATCCAGCATTAGCTATCACCGATAACTTTTATTAAAAGTATAACATGGTTTTTCAGTATAATATAACATTAGATATGTTAACAAATTATTTAGGTACGGGTACAAACTGGAAATTGCTTGTACCCGTAATCGTGGCAATTTTAGGAGGACCCGGTTGAAACCCGCTTTTACAAAATTTCATCGCCCAAGCTCATTTTTTTTATTCATTTTTAGGAGGGTCCATCTATGTTGGACTTTATCCACATCTACACTAAACATTAATTTTGTTAGTATTTAAGAAAGCAACACTTGAAACCCTAAATGTTACTTACTTACTTATAAGGCAAGTTGATTAAGGTTTGGGATTTACCACCACCTCTATGCTAAACGTTAACTTTCTTGTCATTGCATGATACAACACTTAAAACCCCAAAATGCTACTTATAGGAATAGTAACTAATTAGACATTATTATTTTTCAATTAGAGTTTTGTTTAACAAAAATGCTAAACAATACCCCAAATACTACTATTGGACACAACATCTAACACTTTCGGAATATAATTACTTTTCAAAATATTTTTTTTCATGGAAAAAGACCCCGAAAAAATAAATAACGAAAATCCTATAAGATTATTTTATATTGTTTTTCCAATTAGTTTCTAACACTCATTCCATCCGGTATTTGTTGTCGCCGATCTCAAAATATAGAAGATAAAAATTGTCACTTACTAAATAGTACATGGTGTCCAATATTCCTCTTTGAATGATTATTTCTTATAACATATTTCATCAAAACATTATAATATTATACTCTTATGATAGTAGCTTTAGTTAAATGTACGATATGGTATTACGGTATAAAATAGCATTATATATGTTAAGAAATTATTTGGGTATGGGTACAGATTGGGTATTGCTCGTACCAGTACTCGTACTCATGGCCGTTTTCGGAACACCCGACTGAAACCCGTTTTGACAAAATTTCATCACCCAAACTCAATTTTTTTGAGTCGGTCCGTTCAGGTTGGACTTCTATTGCCACCCTTACAATATGAACTTTATTTCAGAAAACGACAATTGAAACCCGAATTGCTACTTATAAGTAGGTTTATTCAGGTTTGGGTTTTATCGCCACTCTTATGTTAAACATTAACTTTATTGCCATCGCAGAAAATCACACTTAGGCTATGTTCTTTTATGCGGCTGGTTGGTTGCAGTTACACAGCGCACCACAATTTTCCAATTTCCACTACCGCTCAACCCAATCTACTATTTCAATTTTTATTTAAGGGAAATTGGATTTAAATAATCTGAACTTTGGGCCATAATAGACTAAATAATTTGAACTTTAGATTTGGTTCTAAATAATCTGAACTTTGACCTCATTGGATTCTAGTAGCACGTTGTCGAGTTAAGTTGAACTTAATTCGGTGGCGAGATAACAATAGTAAGCTAACATGGCACAAGTAAAAAGGCTTGGCACGTGCCTTTGCCGTCATGCCATCTCGCCGCTTAGTTAAGTTCAACTTAACTCGGTGTCATGTTACTAAAATCCAAGGGGTTCAAAGTTCAGATTATTTAGAACCTAATTTATAGTTCATATTATTTAGTCTACTATGGCCTAAAGTTCAGATTATTTCCCAATTAAGTTATATCAACCCATTAACAATTATTTTCACCACAACATTCCACATTCCACGACAACTTTCCACAACCCACCACACTTTTTAAATTTCCACCACACTGCAGCGCAACAGACCGCAAAAAAGAACGAGGTCATAAAACCCCAAAATGCTACTTATAGTAGTAGTTGTAGTAGTTATTGAACACTAGTATTTTTTTGTAATTAGAGTTTTGATTAATAAAAACGCTAAACAATATTCCAAAAGTTGCTGTCGGATACAATCTAACTATTTAGGGATATAGTTACTTTTTGAAATAACTTTTTTTTTGTGGAAATAGACCGCCCCGAAATAATAAATAAAAGGAAATCTGATAAGTTTATTTCATATCATTTTTCCGATTTGTTTTTAACACTTATTTCGTCCTGTATTAGCTGCCGTTGATCTCAAAAACATAAAAATTGTCACTTAATAAATAGTACATGGTTTTCAATATTCATATTTCAATGGCTATTTCTTATAACATATTTGATCAAAAAATTATAATATTATAGTCTTATAATATGTATTTTCGTTAAAAATATACACATAATATTTTTTTAATAATATAATATTGTAGCTATATATTTAGATATTAATAATTAAAAATATACACATAATATTTTTTTAATAATATAATATTGTAGTATATATATTTTTAATAAAAAACGATGAAGCCCTAGAGAGGAGTTCTATGGGGCGATCGCGGAAAGCCAAAAAAGCCGCCAAACGAGCCGAGAAATTCGGCCGGTCGGATGTTTCTCCGGTGCCGATAATGCCGAGTTTGCAATCTTCTGTGAAAGACACATCCAAGGATGGTGGATTTGTGGGTAGTTCCAGTCGTTCGGAGGTTTTTACTCCGGCTCCGATGCAATGGGTTGAATCGCAAAGGTTGGGTGGGGATGCCTCTTCTGCGCCTGCTTCTTCATCTAAATCTGATGAATCCAACTCTATTGTTGTTGAATCGGAGAAGACTGTGAAGATAACCCAAAAGACGGTTTTGAAGGGACCAATGAAGCTCACATATATTCCTCCGATAAAGGTTAATGGAACAGTAACTCACCAGCTCACTTCTGAGGATTCTGATTCAGAGGTATCATATTGGTCTTCATCTATTTTAGCCTTTGTATTGGGGGCTAAACCTCCATTAGCAATTATGGAGAAATCTGCTATGAGGATGTGGGGATCAAAAGGGTTAGATCGCATTTTATGGCAATCTTCTAGAACCTTTATCCTGAGATTCTGTTCTATTGAGGATAGGGATAAGGTCTTGGATAGAAGAGTAGCTTATTTCGATAAGAAGCCCTTAATCTTAAAAGCATGGTCATTGGGAGACTCTACTAAACCAGATGAAGTTGTGAAGGTGCCGATTTTGGGTGAAATTAAAAGATCTTAATTGGAGGTACTGGAGTTCTTCTGGTTTAAACAAGATAGGGAGTTTAATTGGGGAACCCTTAGAGGATGATTTATATACTCAAGAGAAAACAATGATGAAATTTGCACGTATTTTGATTGACATTGATATTCAAAGTGTTTTTCCTGAATCAGTCTCTCTTATTGATGAAGATGGTTTTGTGTATGTGCAAAAGATCGATTATGAATGGAAACCTATTAGATGTGGAGATTGCCATATGTTTGGCCACTCTATTGACCAATGTAAAAGGAAGGAGAAGCAAGCTTGGATTCGAAAAGGTCTTGGAGGTTTGAAACAGGCTCCTGTTACCTCAAGAATGCCTAAACGGGGGATCAATGAACCTTCAACTACTCTGGTTGTTGGTTCTCTGTCAATGCCTTTAGAACCTATCCCGGAGTTGGATATGGATGGGATTGAGAGATCAGATCCTTGCACTCCACTTTCTAAAGGTAATGGATAGCTTTTTGGTTTGGAATGTTAGGGGGTTGAATCACCCTCGAAAGCAAGGAGGAGTTAAGCATTTCTTATTGCAGAATAAATTCCCTTTGGTTGGGTTTGTGGAAACCAAGGTATCTTTGCAAAATTGTGAAGAGGTGAAACAAAATATTGGTAGTCATTGGGAATTGATTACTAATGCTACAAGGGACATGAGAAGTAGAATTTGGGTGTTATGGAAGAAATCTGAAATTTCTGTGTCTTGTATTATTCTTCACAGGCAGTTGGTGCATTGCAAGATATCTTATGGTAACTCTTCTTTCTTTATCTCTTTCATTTATGGGGATAATGATCTTGTCGAAAGGAAGATTTTATGGTCTCTACTTGATGATATTGCCCAAAACTGTTCTGCTCCTTGGATATTAGCAGGAGACTTTAATCATGTATTAGAGTTTGATGATCGCATTGGAGGCTTGGAAATAATTGCTGAGGAATTAGTGGATTTTCAGACTTTCTTAAGGAATCATCATATCGTGGAAGTCAAGAGATTGGGGTTGAGGTATACTTGGCATAATAGACAAATTTCATCTTGTATTGATAGAGTGCTCATCAATGAGGATGGTATAGAAATGTTTGATGGATGTTTCTACAGAGTTTTGCCAACTGGTATATCTGATCATTCTCCTCTTCATATCAATTTAAAGGAAAGTACTCGTGCTGGTAAAGGGAGATTTAAATTTTGCAATATGTGGGCAATGAATGAAAGCTTTCTTCCTATTGTTCAGGAACATTGGAATAAGAGTTATCATGGATCCCCTATGTTTATTCTTTGCCAGAAATTGAAGAGTTTGAAGAAACCCCTTTCTGATTTGCATAGATCTCAGTATGGTAGTATCTTTGCCAAAGCCCAACAGGATTATAGTGTATTAACAGACATTCAGTCTCGTATTTTTTAGAATCATAATGCAGGAGATTTATTTGACTTGGAGATGGAGACAAAGAAGAACTATTCTAAGTCTCTTGTAGCTGCTACCAAATTGCTCAAACAATGCACAAAGGCAGACTGGCTTAAGAAGGGGGATTCTAATTCAGCAGTATTCTATGCCATGCTGAAGTCTCAACAATATAAAAGTAAGATCTTGGGTCTGCAAGATAATGCTGGAAATCCTTTACAATCTGATGAGGAGATTGGAAATTTTCTGGCTGATCATTTTGAGAAATTCTTTAGCAAGCAAGATTGCATTGGTAAGGTTCGCTGGTCAACAATTATGCGTGGAAAGATTTTATCACATGACCAAGCATCTCTTCTTCTAGCTCCTGTTACTGATACAGAAATTCATGACATTATCTTCTCGATGGAAGGTAAGCGTAGTTCGGGTCCGGATGGTTTCAATGCAACTTTCTTCAAGAAGGCTTGGAGCACTGTTGGTTATGATGTTATCAAAGCTGTGAAAGATTTTTTTGATAATGGCTGTTTATTGAAGGAAGTCAATGCGACACTAATTTCTTTGGTCCCAAAGGTGAATCATCCTGAGAGAGTTGGGGATTTGAGGCCTATATCGTGTTGCAATCTTGTGTATAAGGTTATTACCAAGGTATTATGTTTGCGATTGAAATCTGTATTATCTGATCTGGTGAGTGAAGAACAAGCAGCTTTTTTTTCAGAACGATCTATATTACATAATATCCTTATTGCACAAGATCTGGTCCGGTTCTACAACAGGAAAGCAGTGAGACCCAGTTGTCTGATTAAGGTTGATATACAAAAAGCTTATGATACTGTTGATTGGTCTTTTTTGGAAAATCTATTATTGGCTCTTAATTTTCCTCATAAATTTGTTGGCTGGATTATGAGTTATGTATCGACTGCTTCTTTCTCTATCTCTTTCAATGGAGGCACCTTTGGTTATTTTCAAAGTGGTAGGGGTTTGAGATAAGGGGATCCCATTTCTCCTCTTCTTTTTGTGATTATCATGGATTATCTGGGAAGGGCAATCAAGGAGGCTACTGAAGCAACAGATTTCATATTCCATCAGTTCTGTAAGCCTTTATCTCTTGCTCATCTTTGTTTCGCGGATGATTTGTTGCTTTTCTGTAATGGCGATTTGAGAAGTATTGAAATTTTATTAGCTGCACTTTCTCACTTCTCGAACTGCTCTAGCTTGATTCCAAATAAGCACAAATCAGATATGACTATTGCTGGTATAGATGAGCAGAATATTCAGATGATTCTGGACAATACTGGGTTCAAAAGAGGCACACTTCCTTTCAGATACTTGGGAGTCCCTGTTAAACCTACAAGATTGAATAGACATGATTGTGCTCTTCTGGTTGATAAGATGTCAAAACGTTTGGAGGGCTGGGCAGTGAAGAAACTATCTTATGCTGGGAGAACACAATTGGTTAATAGTAATGTTATGTCTCTTCATACATATTGGGCGCAAATATTCATATTACCTTCTAGTGTTATTGAAGAGATCACTAAATTGTGCCGGATTTTTCTTTGGGGTGGAAGATCTAACAAGTCTCCCCCGATTTCTTGGTCCCATTGTTGTCTTCCCAAGAGAGAAGGTGAACTTAATTTGAGAGATGCTCATTCATGGAATAAGGCAGCTTTGGGTAAATTGGTATGGCAAATTATGATGGAGAAGGAGTCTCTTTGGGTGAAATGGATACATCATCTATATCTCAAGAGGCAGGACATCTGGAAGTGTGAAGTAAAACAAAATGTCAGTTGGTATTGGAAGAGACTGCTAAGAGTCAGAGACGATCTTGAGCCTGTTTCAAGAACCTCAAGGAGAATGACACCCAATACCGAATTTTTACCGGTATGATTCACTAAAAACTCATAAAGAATGTGTTTCTTGGCATTCTTTAATCTGGCATAAGTGGAAAATCCCTAAGTTTACTTTCCCCTTCTGGATGCTAATGAACAAGCGATTGGTTACTCAAGATAGACTCCATCTATACAACATATATTGGGTGAATCGTTGCTTCCTTTGTGGTAAAGATTGGGAGTCTAATGATCATCTTTTCTTTGAGTGTTCATACACTTCTCATATGGCGGTTGCTGTTCTCGCCTCCTCTTTTTATGGTAGCAATCTGCAATTATGGAAAGAAGAATTGTTGGATGGGAATTGTCAACATCGCCGCAAGAAAGCTTTGATATTCTCAGGTCTGGTTTATCATCTATGGCATGAGAGGAACCTTCGCATGCATCAAAACGAAGCACGAGAGGATTTGTGTTTGATTCAGATCATTTGTAATGATATCAAACTCCGTCTAGCTTAGCTAGCTTTCTTTGATCTCCTTTTTTTGATGTATCTAGGCGCATGGTGTTAGCTTTTGTTGGTTTTGTATGTTCTGGGTTTCTTCCCAGTCATCTTTTGTATTTGCTTTGTTTGGAATAATAATCAATTTTTCCAAAAAAATAAAAATAAAAATTTTAAAATTTGACTAATACAATAACATATAAATTAAAGTGATACTCTCTCCGTTCTTTTTTATCTATCATTTGCGGTTTTCAGTGCTAATCTTTAATCAATAGTTTATAATATGAAATTTTTATTAAATTTGGATAATGAATAATTATACAAATTTAGATATTAACTATCAAATTTTTTAACATAATTTCCCAGACGACATATAAATAAAGACGACATATAAATAAATAAATAAATAAAAACGTAGGCAGTAGTTAATAAGAAAGAGAGGCAGTAATTAACAAGGGTTTATATATTGAATGGAAGTCCATCATCTCTATAAAAACCTCTCCTTAATCACCATCAAATCCCAGCCAAATTCCCAGCGGCCTCTATGGATTCCGACGGCGACAACGACTTCTACTACGACTCCGACGACGTAGACGAAGAATGCTACACTCTCGCCGAAGACTCTTCTCTCCTCCTCCGCCGCGAATCAAACTACACCGTTTTGACGGAGGACGACATCCGCCGCCGTCAAAACGACGACGTCTCCCACATCTCCTCCGTCCTCTCCCTCACCCCCGGTGAGGCCACCACCATCCTCTGCCGCTACAAGTGGAACGTCTCGAAGCTTCTCGACCACTGGTTCGCCGCCGACGAGAACACCGTCCGGGCCGAGGTGGGCCTCCTCCCCCGGACCGCCGCGGGCAGTCACGGAGGTCAGTGTCAAATCTGTTTCGACGATGATTTTCCCGCCGGAGAAATCCTGACAGCCAATTGCGAGCATCCGTACTGCCGGCCGTGCTGGAGGACGTACGTGATCACGTCGATCACGGACCGCGGGCCCGGGTGCCTGTCCCTCCGGTGCCCGGAGCCGTCGTGCCGCGCCGCCGTCGGATTCGACTTGATCGGACGGCTGGAGTTGGACGCCGAGTATCTGAAGAGGTACGAGGGTTTTCTGGTGAGGTCGTACGTGGAGGGGAAGAGGGAGAAGATCAAGTGGTGCCCTGGTCCAGGATGTGAGAATGCGGTGGAGTTTGATTTGTATGGCGGGGATGTTTACGATGTCAAGTGTTCGTGTTCGAATGAATTCTGCTGGAATTGCTCCGAGGAGACTCACCGGCCGGTGGATTGCAAGACGGTGGAGAAGTGGATTAAGAAGAACAGTTCGGAGTCGGAGAATACGAATTGGATTCTGGCGTATTCGAAACCTTGTCCCAAGTGCAAGCGCCCAATTGAGAAGAACCATGGCTGCAATCATATGACTTGCAGCGAACCCTGCAGGTTACTCTCTTGTCCCATACATAATTTATGAACATATACATACATGCAAACATACATAGCTATCTTCCAACTTTTTGATCTTATCAAATTTGCTTGTGGCACTAACTGGATTATTAAACTCAATTGATTGCATTATAGTATATGATGATGATATGATGATGATACTAAACCATGATTAAACTGATGTTTGTGGTTACTTTTACATGATTTATGTGTTGTGGTGGAACTAGCTTTAGGTTTGAGTTGGCGAAAATCGCACTTTTTCTTGATGTGAAAACCTTGATCATTGAGTAAATACATTATGCAAAATTGAACCTTTACTGTACAGGACTTAAAAATTGATGAATTTTTGCAAAACAATTGATAAATTTGCATGTATTTATGACTTTTGCATTGAGGAAGGAGTGCCATGTAAGATTTGGTTCCATGCGTATACCTAAAAGGATCGAAATCTTTTACTATGGAGTTGGGATTCATGTGAAGTGGAATAGGGATACATATAGTTATTTGGATGGCAAATAAGATCCATTCCCAGTGTGTTGTTTATTTCACTAAAATCAACAACCTAGCTCAAACAAATCAATCGACAAATTGTAGTAGCTAATTGACTTTGGCATTGCAGGTACCAATTTTGTTGGCTCTGTCTAGATGATTGGACGTCTCACAGAACGTGCAACCGTTATAATGATGGGGTGAAAGACGGGAATTGGAAGGACGAAGATGAGAGGAGGAGAGAAATGGCAAAGAGGTCCATTCAACGATACACCCACTACTACGAACGTTGGGCCAGCAACAACAAGTCAAGGCTAAAGGCCATTGAAGACTTGAATCAAATGAAGACCACTCACTTGAAGGTATTATGTGACAAACTAAAGGAATCTGAAACACAGCTGAGTTTCATTCTAGAAGCTTGGAAACAGATAATCGAGTGTAGAAGAGTTCTCAAATGGACGTACGCGTATGGGTATTACTTGGACGAAAACGAGCACTCAAAGCGGCAACTCTTTGGGTACTCTCAAGGAGAGGCTGAGGCCGGGCTTGAGAGGCTGCACCACTGTGTCGAAAGGGAGCTGTCTGAGAATTTCATTTTCGCTCATGTAGGGGATGCGCAACGAGCTGAGTTTACTCAGTTCAGTTCCAAGTTGAAAAACCTGACCAAGGTGACTCGTTCATATTTTGAGAACTTGGTTCGAGACTTGGAGAATGGATTAGCAGAGGTGGAGTCGACACAACAGGCACAGCCATTGGCACCCGAAAAACCACAAGGCCATAAGAGAAAAGCGGGCTCAACTTCAGCATCTGTGCAGCCTAGAGATGGTCGTGTTCAGGACAATGCTGGATTCTGGAATTGTGATCGCTGCACATATTGGAATCCAGAGTCTGTTCTGTATTGTCAGATGTGCCATGGGGAAAATGTCATAGTCTGATCGCCTGTGAAGTTACAGCATCAAGGTTGCAGCTTTTCTATTTAAATGATCGTAATTAACCTGTTTATTTATCGAGTGCTCTAGGAAGTTACTTCTTATTTTTTGGGGCTTGATCATTGGATTCATATGTTTTCATTGATCAATAATCCATCTTATTCATATTTATCTATCTACAAGGCTAATACCCCCTTCTGTGTACATTAAACTTAGCACCGGTTTGAATTTGATGCATATTAGGCCTCAATTAATTTCTCAAGTCACTGGATGAGTTGGTTTGAATCAAGCATGAAACTGATGCTTCGTATTATTTGTCTTTGGTTTAATTTGATGCATAGTTGGCATTGTTTAAATTGTCTGATGAATCATTACATCAGGTCGGTCTGAATCAAGAAGCATGAAACTGATTGACGTCCACAACTGTAAATAGGAGTACTACATATGATGATAAGAACTGCAAGGCACCAGTAAATAGGAGTACTACATATGATGATAAGAACTGCAAGGCACCAGTTAAATTAGAGCAGAGACTGCATATATATAGTGGCATACCTTTACATCAATCTGGCTATATAGGAAAGCAAACCAAAGACAATACAAACCTCGAATGCACCAGTTTATTCATTTGTAGATAGAAAGATAGGTGAATACATAGATTCAGGAATTGGCTTTCTGGAAATTAAAACAAGTGTTTCAGAATTGGCTCGTTCTGATTAGTTGAGTGCAAGCCCGTGGATGACTTCGAGAACTGCCATTTTATCGTTGGCGGTAATAGCTAATGAGAAAAATCCGTCCTTCACCAGATAACCATACTGACCTGAGTTTTGCAATTCGGGGTATAACTCATTGACGCCTTTCCCATGGTACGTCCCAGCAGACATCCACTCTATGTGGGTATGCAAAAACAAGACAAAAATTTAGCACCAACTTTGTTATCCCAAGCAACGTAATAATCAATTGATACAGTGTCCCTGAAGAACACAGTAAAACAGAGGGAAAATAGAGAAAAACAGAGAGAGAAAGATAGGAGAAGAGAGACAGAGAGATTAGAGAGAATTGAGTGATATTCATTTCATATTTTGCCACTGGAACAGTAAAGCATTTATACTACAATTCCCACCAAGACTTATTTGATTGTTAGCTCAGCACAATCCCAAACTACTTGCATAACAACTCTAACAAATTGTAACCAACTATTAACCAACTATTTCCCCATAACATTCCATCCCCCTTAAAACAAGCTTTGACCTCAAAGCTTCAAATTACACTCTCAAACTCTGGATATTGCTGAAGGAAAGAGTCAGCCCACTCCCGAGTGGCTTCAGTTACTGGTAAATTGTCCCAGTCCACAAAAAACTGGACAACAACCTTATTGCCCTTTTTTTTAATCCTTCTCTCAAGAATGGCTCTTGGTTGAAGCTTGTGAGTGCTCTCCTCTCCTTGTAATCCGGTTGGAATATGTGGTAAATCAGGTAACTTCCCCTTGAATGCTTTGAGTTGAGACACATGGAAGACATTATGAATCTTCACATGTACTGGCAGTTTAAGCTTGTAGGCCACCAAGCCCACCTTGGATTCAACCTGAAAAGGTCCAAAATACTTAGGACTGAGTTTCTGGTTGTCTCGCACTTGCACAGAGGCCTGTCTATAAGGTTGAAGCTTTAGCCAGACCCAATTCCCAATATCAAAACTCCTGTCACTCCTATGGTTATCAGCCTGTTGCTTCATCCTGTTATGAGCTTAGTGGTGCTTCAATAATTTGATGATTTCTTCCCTCCGTTGCAGAGACATGTCCACTGCCGCCACATTCGTTTCACCCGATAAATAAGGCAGATGAATAGGGGGAGGCTGAGCATAGACAACCTCATAAGGAGTCATGTGAATGCTAGAATGGAAGGTGGTATTATACCACCATTCTGCAGTGGGCAACCATTTACACCCGTCCTTAGGGACTTGAGAAGCCATACACCTGAGATAGGTCTCCAAACATCTGTTTACCACCTCAGTTTGCCCATCTGTCTGAGGGTGATAAGCCGTGGACATCAAAAGCTGAACTCCATGCACAGAAAACAACCCTTGCCAAAACTGACTCAAAAAGACAGAATCTCGATCACTCACAATTGTCTTAGGCATGCCATGTAACTTGAAGACATTTTCTAGGTAAGCCTGAGCCACCTCCAGAGCAGAGTAAGGATGTTTCTAAGGAATAAAATGGGCATATTTACTGAGGCGGTCTACTACTACCAAAATAGAATCCTTACCCATAGATAGTGGCAACCCATCAATAAAATCCATGGAAATGTCTTGCCATATGTGATATGTCAGTGGTAATTTGTAGAGGTTGTAGTAACCCTGGTGAAGCAGTTGTGTCATATTTGCAGGCCTGACAAACCAAGCACTGCCTGATGTATGCAGACACATCTTTGTACATCCCTTTCCAGTGGACCAACGCCTTCAACCTCTGTAACGTTCCTTCTCTTCCAGAGTGTCCCGAGACAGGTGAAGAATGCGCCCATTGCATCGATTTTTGTCTAAGTAGTGAATCGGGACCAACTACCAATCTTCCCTTTTTCCTCAATTGATCATTAATCCAGGAGTAATTGGGCACTGTTATACCTTGTTGAATTTGTTGAATAATAAGTTGCAGGCCAAAATCGAGCTGCCAACTTAATGATATTTGCTGAAGTAAGTCAGAATCGATGGTAGATAGAGCCAAAGCCAAAACCTCAGCTCCTGATACTCTAGATAAGGCATCAGCCACAACATTCTCTTTACCACTCTTATAATGGATTTCATAAGAGTATCCCATCAACTTGGATAACCAAAATTGTTGAAATGGTGTTGAAATCTTGTTCTCAAGTAGCCACTTTAAGCTTTTCTGATTAGTTTTGATCACAAATGATTGATGTACCAAATATTGCTTCCATTTTTGAACGGCATGTACCACAGCCAATAATTCTTTCTCATACACAGAAAGTTTTTGCCACCTAGGACCCAGAGCCCTGCTAAGAAAAGCCAAAGGATGATTGTGTTGCATCAATACAACTCCAATACCTCCACTAGAAGCATCTGTCTCAATCACAAAAGGTTGGCTAAAATCGAGTAAAGCCAACATAGGGGCAGAACAAAGAGCCTTTTTCACGGCAAGAAAAGCTTCAGCAGCTTTGTTATTCCACTGGAAGCCTCCTTTCTTCAATAAGGTTGTTAAAGGAGCTGAAATAATTGAATAATTTTTGACAAACCTCCTATAGTACCTAGCCAAACCCAAAAAACTCCATAGCTCTTTGACATTGTTAGGTATAGGCCAATCCATGACAGCCTTTACTTTTGCAGGATCTGTCGATGACCCTGAAATAAAATGACCTAGATACTTAACTTTGGAGACTCCAAACACACACTTACTTTTCTTGGCAAATAGTTGATGCTTCCTCATGATCTCAAAGACAGCCACTAAGTGCAGCGAATGTTCCTGAATACTGGTGCTATATACCAATATATCATCAAAAAACACCAATACTGATTTCCTCAGAAAAGGTTTAAACATATGATTCATGAGACCTTAAAAAGTGGCTGGAGCGTTTGTTAAACCGAAAGGCATGACCAAAAACTCGTAGTGACCATTGTGAGTCTTAAATGCAGTCTTATAGATGTCATCCTCAAACACCCTCAACTGATGATAGCCTGCCCTTAAATCAATCTTGCTGAACACCTGAAAATCTGCCAGTTCATCAATAAGTTCCTCCACGACTGGAATGGGAAACTTATCTTTTATAGTCTGCCTATTTAATTCCCTGTAGTCCACACATAACCTCCAACTTCCATCTTTTTTTTCCAACCAATACTACCGGTGATGCAAAAGGACTACAACTGGTCTGAATAATACCAGATTTTAACATTTCATCTACCAATTTCTCGATTATATCCTTTTGTTTGATAGGATATCTATATGGCCTGATATTGACAGGGGTAGCCCCGGGCTGTAGAGGAATTCTATGATCAAATATTCCTCTATTTGGTGGTAAAGAGGTAGGCTCCACAAATAAGTCAGCATATCTATCAATTTCCCGCTGAAGATCAGGGTGAATTTGATCTGATTCAGCTTCGCAATACTGAATCCACGAGGTAGGAAAATTAGTTTCAGGTTGCACTTGAATCAAACACATCTGAATAGAGTGTTGCATGAGCTTAGGTAATTGTTGTTCAGAGGTTAATTTCACCTCCTGTCCAACTCCTTTCAACCAATGTTGTCTACCATTATAGGAAAA
Source organism: Portulaca oleracea (assembly GCA_029582165.1). Taxonomy (NCBI): domain Eukaryota; kingdom Viridiplantae; phylum Streptophyta; class Magnoliopsida; order Caryophyllales; family Portulacaceae; genus Portulaca; species Portulaca oleracea. Next base: position 12,561,399 of record CM055869.1, on the reverse strand, counting down.
CCACATTTGAAGGTTCTTAAAATCCCAGTGGACAATACCCAAAGTACATAGCCATAGAATACCCAATACCGCATCACTCTTTCCCAAGGGTATTATGAGCATATCAACCTGAAACACTTCTCCTTGCATCTTCCAAGTAAATCCCCTACAAATATGTTCACAACTCAATTGTTTCCCATCAGCCACAGTGACTGATTGAGGTCTAACAAGTTCTGTGACACAACCTAACTTCTCAACCAAAGAAACATTTAGGAAGTTGTGTGTACTCCCAGAATCTATTAGAATATGTATTGGCTTGTTTCCAACCATAGTGTTGGGTTAATTGTGTGGAGCCCAAATTATTATTTTGGTGGGATGAATTTTGGAAAGCCAAAATCATGCTTGGTGGACAAGTTTCATATAATATTGAAGATCTTCCAAGATTGTATTCACTAAGGAAAGATATTATATAAAGTGGAAAAATATTATATTTGTTACCAAATTGTGATGGAGCAATCACATGGAAATATAATATTACTTTGGAATATAGTATCAAATTATTAGGAAACACATGTTTTTTGGAAAGTTAATATTATTATTAACCATAATATTATGTTGTAGTCTTGACTATAAATAGGATCTAGGTGTTAGGTTTGTTCGTACAGCAATTGAGAGTGTTTCATCTTATAACACAAGAGATTGACCTGTAATCTCTGTGTTCCTGAGGGAGTTGTGTGAGAGTGTTGAGTTCTCAAGTTGTAACTCTAGGAAGGCTGTGAGAGATTGTTGAGGTCTGGGAATCTATGAAACACCGTTGTAATCCTCCAATAGTGCATCGTTCGTGGTTTTTTCCCGGTTTGGGTTTTTCTACGTTAATTCCTTGTGTTGAATCTTTATTTATTTTTCACCTTTATTATTGTTTGTCTGCTAACCACGCCCTGAGAATCCTAACACATAACTGTAACCCTCATGGTATAAAACCCTTGAACCCCATTCAAGGCATTAAATGAAAGGCAAGGAGTAGCAGCCTGGTCACTAAGGTATTCCTTACTCCAGTCAACTATTTGGAGCTCTTCTAATTCAGAAACATGGTCATCCTCAACCCCTGGTACTTCTACCAAAAATAATTGGGTACTTCTGCTAGCACAAACATGGCCTCTCTCAAAGGGCTTATCACAATAATAACACAAGCCCTTTGCCATCTTCTCAGCCCTCACAGCTGCTGGAATAAATCTAGGTGTCTGCCTAGTGTTTCCAACAGGCCTAGGTTGGTTAGAGTGCAACAATTTTGGAGGAGTAGGAAGAATACCCCTCTGTTGAATGACAACCCCAGGCATTGATTTTCCCAATTTTTCACTAGGCTTAAGAGTTATAATTGTCTCTTCTTGACACCTAGCATATTCTATTGCTTGAGACAAGGTTTGAGGTTTAAAAGCTCGTACAAATGACTTCAATTGAGGTTGAAGCCCTCCAATAAACTATCAAGAAAATGATTCTCAGGTAAACTAGCATTTTGTAGCATCAATAGAGCTCGCAATTCCTCAAACTTATCACTATACTCATCGAGACTACCAATATGTTGTAGTTTATTGAATTCCTCCACAGTTTTAGCACCAAACTCATCATTGAATCTACCACAAATATCAACAACAAAGTCTTCCCATGCAATATTCCTCCTAGACTGGCAATAACTACCAAACCAAATCTCAGCCTTGCCTTGAAGGTACATAGAAGCTTAGTCTACTCTCTGATCATCAGGCACTTTACACAGAGAGAAATATTTAACACATTTCTTAATCCATCTCCTAGCATTTGATCCATCAAACATTGGGAATTCAATCTTCAGATTAAAATGTAGAGAACTCTTACCCCAACTGCGATCTTCATCTCCAGCATGAGATTGTCTGTAGGAGCCAGAACCTGGAGCACTCCTCGAAGAACTACTGCCAGATGAGTTGTTGGATTTTTCCTTTTCAATTGAATCCAAGCGATTCGCCATATTAGCAAGCTGTTGTTGTTGATCGTCAAATTTCTTGGATTGTTCATCCACCTTTGCCATCAACGATTTCATCATTTCCTCCAAGGTCGTCATAGTCGCCTGCTTACTTCTGGTCACCACACCCAGTTTGATCAGAAAATTTCCACCCCAAAAATCGGAGCTCTGATACCAATGATACAATGTCCCTGAAGAATACAGTAAAACAGAGGGAAAATAGAGAAAAACAGAGAGAGAAAGATAGGAGAAGAGAGACAGAGAGATTAGAGAGAATTAAGTGATATTCATTTTATATTTTTCCACTGGAACAATACAACATTTATACTACAATTCCCACCAAGACTTATTTGATTGCTAGCTCAGCACAATCCCAAACTACTTGTATAACAACTCTAATAAATTGTAACCAACTATTTCCCCATAACATCAATCTCCGCCCCACTAATGTCGTAACCAGTAGCCCCGGTAGACAATAGGGTCAGCAACACTATCAGTCTCATCCTTGTACTTGACATAGAGGAAGGCGCCCCACTGGCCAAAGCCGTAGAAATCTGTAGCATAGACATACCTGAGTGCCACCCCCCTGGCATTGTCAATGAGGCCTAGGACACGTAAAAATTAGATAAGGAGGTTGGGTCCATGATACTACATGGTCCCAATCTAACTAAAAGGTGTTGCATATTTATTTAGTATTTTAAACTCAAGCGGCCCATTAGCTCATATACTTTAAAATAATTGGGAACACTATATAAGGTGGTCCTAGGACCATCGTCTACATTCTGGAAGGTTCAAGAACCTCTAACTTCTTATACATGTTTTCCACGTGGGCCCTAGCACTCACGTCCTTACCTTCCGTAATCTTCAGAATCAACGTCATGCTAGCCAGGTCCTTCCTAGAAATCGGATAATACACCTGGAACCATCTTCCCTCATGGGGCCAACTTAAATTGGTCAAGTCTCATGAAACTCAAACAAAATTAAAGGAGCCCAAAACATAAATTTGATGAGCACCGGAACCATGGTGCTTCATGGTCTTGAGTTAAATTTTTGATTAAATTGATAGAAGAGACACATTCCTTAATTCAAGAAATCCGCCTACGATGGAATCCAAATTGAGCCAAAGCATGGAAAATAAAGTACATCTCATTCTAAACGATCATAAATTTTTTTCATGTCCACTTTAAGAGTAATCCAACCTTTTTTGGCTTTCATATTCTTGAACTCATTCAAAATCTCATGGACAATCAAAATATTATCGTGGATCGATCTTTTAGGGACAAAGGTACTTTAGACATCGTCGATCAGTTTTTCCAATGAAGGGCTAAGGCAATTAACAAAAATCTCTAAGATAATTTTATGCTAACAAAGACTACTTAGTTAAACTGAAAAGTAACAATGGGGTTTTCAGTTATAGGAATAAGAGCAATAAAGATATGGTTTACTTGTTTAAGAAGTTTATCCTCTCTGAAGAAACAGAGGTCATTCCGAATTATCGTCCAATTTTTTTATTTTTTTTTATAAAAAAACACAATGCCAAAACCATCCTGACCTGGGGCCTTATACTTATCTTGGTAAAAAAACAGTTTATAAATTTCATCATTGGTAACTTCCATAGTTAAGAAAGCATTATCCTCATCAGATACTAACCTAGGTAAATCTAGAAGTACTCTACTATTTGGATCAAAGTCAGACTCAAATTTATGTTGAAAGTCACGAACGAAAGTATCCTTAATGAATAATGACGCTTTGGTCCTCAGTCCACATACTATCATTAATTTTTAGGCTCTGTTCTTTTATGTGGTAGGTTGCGGTGTGGTACCACGCCGCACCGCACTCTTTAATTTCTACTACATTTCACCACACCACAATCATTAGTCATTACTAATATATCTCTTCATTTTTCTCTATCCTCACTTTTCCCCTCTTCTTTCTCCTCACCTACCACACCTACCAATACTCTCACCACAACTTACCATACTTCACCACACTTTTTTCAAATTCCACCGTACCGCACCATTACCACACCACACCAACTGTATAAAAGAACGGAGCCTTAATTTAACAATAGTTGTTCTCCTCTTTTTGGCTCTAGACTTATGAAAAAGGACAATTCCCATCATCATTAACAAAAGTTGTGGGAAATTCTATTTGGTATGCTTCAACCGTTATTTATTCTAAGTGGTAGGCTTATTTTGAAAATCATTTCATCTCGTAAGCTTCTTCTTGTACCGTTGATAAAATATTGCTCGTAAAACTTTCCACCACTCTTAATTTCATTTAACTCTCCATATCAATCTCACGGAATAATATTTAAAGTGTGATAACTAGAAATAGTTTTTAAAGTGCTTGAAAACTTTGAATAATTTTTAAAATTTTCAAAATAAGTTTACCACTTGAAATAATTTTCCAAATAAGCCTACCACTTGGAATAATTTCAAAAGTGGTTCACAATTTGGAATAGGCAAAAGTTGAAGCCTACCAAATGAAATTTTCCTAAAGTTTTTCTTGATTCAATTCAGCTTCAATATATAGTAACCAAAAATACCTTTGTTCCAAACTTTAAGACATCTCTTCTAACTTCCCAACCTATGAGTCAATTTGAACATGGTGAAACCTGTGACATTTAGATGCCAATTAGTTTAAACAATGTCATGTACTCTTCAATAACAAGCCCAAGAGGCCTCATATCGAAATAACCTTTTCTAGAACAATTATTAGGAGCAGTATCTAATAGTACATAAGCATGATCAGAGCAAGAAAAATTATCATTCGTCACCCTATATCTAAAGTACAGTGGTTTCCAAGAAGGGAATATTAGAACCTGATCTAGTTTCTCATAAGGTTGTTGTTGGGTTAATGGCCCAAATTCTCTTGACTCATTATTTGGCAAGTTTCCTAAACACTCCAAGTTATTGGTTGCTCTTAGGAAATTATTTTATTTCCTAATTATATTTAGGTTAGTTTCCTAATTGTAATAGCATTGTAAAACCTAATTGTATTTGGGGTGGAAGTCTAGCCGGATCTATAGGATGTTTACCCCTATAAATAGATGTCTTTATTCACCTTGTGATATGTGGCAAACGACAGATGTAACCGATGTGAGAGCCTTCAAAACTCCCCATGAGGGAGGTATGGTGTTTTTTCCACATCTTCCCCCTACTCATCCCTAGGTTGCGAGAGTCTACGAGAGTTCATGTAATCCTCCTCTTGTAATATCTCCTTTTTACTAGTGGATACTGATTGTTGCCCGTGGGTTTTTCTCTGAGTTCTTCAATTTCCCACGTAAAATATTGTCTCACCCTTTATCTTTATTCTTCTCTCTATTATTATCCTCGATTCCATAATCATCCTATATTCCCTTCCGCTGCATATATTGCTCTATTTTATACCCTAACAAGTGGCTAACAACTGGCAACAAATCTGAATCCGATCCCTAACAGTTGCCTTTACAAAATATTTTACATGTACATTGGCATCCCACAACGAGGCAGCATCAACACATTGAGACTTAGATAATAAGGAACTTAACCAAAATAATATGTCATGATCTAAGAACAAGTGCAATGTGAAATTTTATATCTCATCTCTCCTCTTCTTGATGTATATAAGCTTAACAATCGAGGACGTTCATGAGCAAACAAACATCACAAGGATCACAAACATCACAGATTGATTCAAGAACCAAATCAGCAAGATGAAATAAACCAAATCAGCAAGATGAAATAAGCTTCAAGGAACGGAAAATAAAAGAAAAGAAGGATAGAACAAGTGAATGACGATCGATACAGACACACGAAGAACTCAATCACAAGGGCAAGTACTTGCACGGTCTCGTTGGTTACATATTCACCTTCCAAAGAGAATTTCCAAGCTCTACACAATACCACTTGATGTGCAAATCAAGATACTAGAGTAGAAATGAGAGTTTTAGATACTCACAAACAAGAAAAGCTCTTGGTTGTTCTTCTTTCATAAAAGTCTGAATGAGGCTGAAACTATTACAAAGTGATACAAATAGACGGCTGAAAGTAAGCAAGCAAGCACACTAGCTAGGCAAGTAGCTCATTAAGTACAACTTAGCTTTCCTAATCATGAAGAAAGCTCTAATCATGTTTAATTAAACTAAGTATATAATAATTGAGCTAATACAAGTCTTCAGCATGAAAAATTCGTTCATCTTCAGCATAGTGGCAATAAGGACCAATAGAAGCGAGCAACATAGTACTTCCTCATTGGGCCAACGTAGGACACTTTGTACCATTCACCTTTCGACACTCCTACTTGCTTTGATCACTAAGCAATTGCAATTAGCCAGGTCTCTTCCTTGATGTCCAAATAAGAGGGAAAATCGAAATCAGGGTGTTAGGAAAGTGTTCTAAAATCACCCAGTCTCTTGATCTCACAAATTATTTGTTTCCTAATTGTATTAGGATATTATTTAGGTTTCCTTATGATGTTAGGTTTCCTAACTGTATTAGATTCTAAATCTAATTGGTGTGAGAGTCAAGTTAGGTTTATAGGGAGTTTTTCCTATAAATAGAGGGTTTTATTCACCTATTCAAACACACACATAGAGCATTCTTCACCTCTACCCTTCTCTAGGTTGTGAGAGTATATTTTAGAGAGTTATTATTTTGCCTTCAATATACTGCTGTTGTGCTATTAACCCCTTGAGATCTTATCGTCGATCTCATTGTGTTATATAGTCGTTTAGAATCTCTCTTGTAATCTCTCCCCTTATACTAGTGGATCATTGCTCCTTTGCCGTCCGTGGTTTTTTCTCGATTAGGGTTTCCATGTAAATCGTGTGTCACTATGCTCTCTATCTTAATTATTGATCTATGTTATTTTTCTTCTCAATTTATGCATCCTAATAATTACCTCTTTCGCTGCAAATACTAGGTTATCTTTTACCTCGATCCTAACAAGTGGTATCAGAGCCTCACAAGGGTATCTGAGTCAGGTCTAACAAGTGGTATCAAAGCGATGTTTAATCCTTTTTCTGCCTAGTTTAGGATGTCTGCTGTTAAGTTTGATATTGAGAAGTTCGACGATGTAATCAATTTCTGTATCTGGAGAGTTCAAAAATATTCTGATGAAGGTAACTCCATTATTATTGATCTAGCAAATTTGGAGGTTACTATTGAAGATGAGGATAAGACTATTTTGTTGGTTGTCTCTTTGCCCTATTCCTACAAGCACTTTAAAGAAGTCATGTTATATGAAACCCTGTCTTTCGAGGATGTCAAATCTAATTTGATGTCTAAGAAAATCTGATCTTGAAGTGCTTTATGATAAAGCTGAAAGCTTGATTTTTAGAGGTGAAACTACTAATAATGGGGGTTCTAGCAAAGCCAGATCGAAGTTTAAAGAGCGTTCCAACAATACCAACTCTACAACCTCTAGGTAAGGCGGATATTATGTTCTACAAGGTTCAACTACTACAGGTTCTACAGCCGGTTCTACAACCTCATCTCTTACTGAATTCAAGGGTGACTTGAATTTAGTTGATGCTCATCACATTTGATTGCCCTTCGGGGCTCTATGACGGTACCAGAGATTTTTAGTCCAAGGTGGAGATTGTTAGGAAAGTGTCCTAAAATCACCTAGTCTCTTGATCACACAAATTATTTGTTTCCTAATTGTATTAGGATATTATTTAGGTTTCCTTATTATGTTAGGTTTCCTAACTGTATTAGATTCTAAATCTAATTGGTGTGTGAGTCAAGTTAGATTTATAGGGAGTTTTTCCTATAAATAGAGGGTTTTATTCACCTATTCAAACACACACATAGAGCATTCTTCACCTCTACCCATCCCTAGGTTGTAGGAATATATTTTAGAGAGTTATTATTTTGCCTTCAGTGTACTCCCGTTGTGCTATTAACCCCTTGAGATCTTGCCGTTGATCTCGTTGTGTTATATAGTCGTTTGTGATCTCTCTTATAATTTCTCCCCTTATACTAGTGGATCATTGCTCCCTTGTCGTCCGTGGTTTTTTCCCGATTTGGGTTATATTTCTTCTCAATTTATACATCCTGATAATTACCTCTTCCGCTGCAAATACTAGACTATCTTTTACCTCGATCCTAAAATAAGAGGGAAAATCGAAATCAAGGTGAAAAGAGCAAAGTACCCTTACTAAAACGGTAAAATTCCAAACAAATCACAATTGAGTTCCCTATCGCATGTTCTGATTGCAACGGCTATGTAGAAATCAAATGAACTCCGAATTGATCAAACTTGGACATTTCGGAAAGTTCATTCATCATACTTCATAGACACAAATAGCGTAGGTACCAAACGGAATGAATGGTACGTTAAACTCTAAGTATTTGCCTTGAACTCGTTGCTGATCATACACCTTTCTTACACCACATTGGTTACTCTCTTATTAAAAGATCAATGGCATTTTGATTGTTTGGAAAATGCATGCCAACATTCATCTTGCTTGATTCTTGGATATGTTAAGTGATTTCCTAGTACCAATATGGCTCCAATGCAACCTCCATGGACCTTTCCCTAAGTGTGAGACTAAAGCATGATGAATCTACAGTACTTATCTCTATACAGATTCCATTAGAAAAGTTCCACGCTACACATATTCTAAAGGAGACCCCTCCCAGCATTGAAGACCGTAAACCTCCCGAACCAGCAAACCCAAAAGCAGCACCTAAATTCATCCATCTTGACATGTAATACCTAAGATTTGACACAAGCAAGCAGTGGGAAATTTGAACTCAAACCAACCAGAGGCATAGAAGAAGATGCAGGATACAAACTACAAAACCAGAAAGGAAATCGCGATGGGATGCAACACAACTTTGTCAAAATCAGCGAGGATAGAGGCGAGAACCCCTTCAATCTCGAATATGGATCGTTATGAAACCAACAAGATATCAGGGGCAAGAAGGATCAAAGCAACCCTCTAAACAAACTAATCTGATAAACTACAATCGAGATCAAAGAGATCCAAACTCATATTTCCGGGCAAAACAACGTCCATCTCCATCAACGATCCCGCCAAAACATTCACCTACGGACCGAAAACCACAACCCATGTTTATGACATCGAAAGGGTCTCAAATTAGAGTAAAAGATATGAGAAATTAGGCTAACATTGACAGAAAATAGGCTAAAAGAACTCTCTATGTTGAATAAGCCTTCTTGACATGAAGGCACAGTACATATTAGATGCAACTAGAGAATGTCCTCTGGGTAGGTAATCAAGTAAACCAACGAATATGTACAAACATGGAACAAGCACAAAAATGGTGAACGGGAGACCATCGATGACCAATAATAAATTTCAATTCATGAAAGCTTTCGTTCTTATAACAAACCGTATTAATAGACATCATACTTAATCAAAACAATCAACTCAAACCCACAAACAGAATCATGAAAAACCCAACACCCAAAAACAAGCACTCAACTTATCACACTCGAATCCTTATTTATCACAAACCATAAGACAATAATAATATGATGCATCCAAGTCTGCTCTCAGAAACCATGAATCTTGATGTGATCCTTCTTGACAAGGCCAGCCTTAACGAGGAAATTGGCGACGTTCTTGCGCTGATCGCCCTGGAGCTGGATGATCTTCCCTAGCTCTTTGTCTTGGACAACATTCCCATTACAGCAGAAGTCTTTCTTGAGATCTTTGAGGATCTTCTCGTAGCTGTACTCCTTCTTCAGACCTTGGACTGTCGTGAGGCTTTTCTTCCCGTTTCGCTGTTGGATGCGGATATGCACATACTCCTTGGCCCCCGGAGCAGCCGAGTCCTTCGCCTCAGCAAATGGGTCGAATGATGCTGGGATCTGGATTTCGTATTCAACCATGTACTTTGTTTGTTCTTAACTTTACCACCGACTCGAGATCGCTTTGATGTCTTTGCTCTTGGGTATGCTGCAGATTTACAAGTTATTTGATCAGTTATGGTGAAGAAGCAAGAACCCAGAAAGAGGAATTAGACCCCAGATAAAATCATTGATTTTGGGCACGGATCTTGTTGAGTTAAGAATCAAACCAAAACAGCATAGATTTTGCATCAAGAACATTAACATCAACCCAACCAATATACGAACAGATTTCAGTCCATCAAAAATCCAACTCCATCTACAAATATAAAATCAAATACCTTCCGAAAAACAACGATTACCCAATCAAATTCAAGCAAAATTACCCTTCCGCAACGAATATAGTGAGAACCCACAAACATAGAATCAGAAATTCTTAGGATAAAATTAAGAAATTAAGAAATAGTAGCAAATAAATAAATAAATAAATAGAGGAGGATTTTGCCAGAGTAGCTTACCTCTTCTCAGAAAAGTTGCTTCTCTTCAAGGAACAATCTTTGGTAATTAAATCACGACAATTTGAGGTGTTTATATAGAAGATTTTAGGTCGGTTTTTTTTTCTTTTATTTGTAGCCACTAAAAAGAAAAGTTTAAAGTTATAATTAGAGTTGCGTGTAGAATTCAAGTAACCCAACTTACCCAAGTCAAGTCGTCATCTTCTTTTCTTTTTCTTTTAATTTTTCTTATGGAGTCGGTCATCCGGCCAAAGAATCGACGGTGGACAAAGGGGAGGTCACCGCAACGGTTGAGATTGAATTTAAGTGGGGTTTAGGAATCTGGTCTGGTCATGATTGGGAGACCACGCGTACATTCTCCGCACCTGAAAATGCCCAAAAAATAAAGGAAAATAAATATATGAAAGAAAAAACGCACCAAAAAAAAAAAAAACAGGGTGGCGTGTCTTTTGGAAAATTAAAAAAGATAAGAAAATAATATTCTAAGGTCGGGTTGGATGTGAGGCAGCACAGCTGCGGTCCTGTGGAACAACAAGTGGGCCAGTGGAACAATCCAGAGAACAATTTCATAGACACGAATTACAGAATCTTGTGGGTGCTTTTGCCTATAACATTCCTCACTTTTTTAAGTTTTTTATTTTGTTTTTTTTTTATCATTGTTCAATCCGCTTAAAAGATCAAAGATGCTACAAAGATCAAGAAATTAGAGAATCGCCAAAAACAAAGCAAAGAAAGATACAACCATGAGAACCCAAAAAAGCAGCAAAACTACAGCTGAAAACCGCCTAAAGAAAAATAAATCACTTCTTCTTGGAAAGAGTAACCTTTAGCCCACAAACCTTATCCACCAAAGCCTTCTTTCGATCAATCGCCGCACGAGCATCCTCAATGATCTTCATCTTCCGCGAAGATTAGTAGACCCTGATTTAGACCTTCGAGACGCATCCAAAACCAACCTCCATTTGCCTCTCCTTTTACACCTAACACCGACCTTTGAAAGATCCAGGATAGAATCCTCAAGATCAGGTGAGACATCCGACACCGAATTAATGGAGACTGTATCCTCACAACCAATAGGGGCATGATCACAAAGGGCAGCCTTATAAGAACGCAAAGGAGAAGTAACACAGCCCTGTGCCCCAAGAGTACCATCACCGCCAAGAGAGCGACTCAACTTTGGATAAATGAGGTTTGTCAAAGTTTGCTCAGAATCAGCAGGGACGAAGGGGGAAGAATGAGCCGACAAAATCGGTTTGGCTTTAGGGACCCAAACCCACTAGACAGATTTAGAAATCAGCTTCTTACGAAATTTGGCCCACGAAACAGCTAAACAAGATCCATTAAAGCACCAACCATTGAGGCACCGAATAGCATTCAGACCCGCTTGTTTGTCACTAAACCGAACGAAACCAAACTTCTTTCCATTCTTACCCGATTTCCGCGGAATGTAAGCATCAGAGACAAAAAAAAATCAGCAAAAAGGTTCTTCAAACCCAAATTATCCACCCCAACAGGAAGATTATCAACAAACAGGGAGAAAGAGCTCGACCCAGAACCCGATGACACATTAAAAGAGGTATCAACAGGATGATCGACAACCTCACTTACAGCGGCATCACTAGGAACCTTAATAGCAGAATAAGGACGAGCAGACACCTCACGCAACCTCACAAACTCCTTAAGAATGCAAACAATCTCACTAGCTCTAGAAAGAGCAGCCAGAGAAACTACAACATCAGGACCATCCTCAGAAACACCATTGAAAACAAGATAATCAACAATGGATAACAACTCAGATTTGAGCACAGAACACCTTGGAGCAAAAGGAAGAGACATTGAAATCGAAAAAGCCCCAACCCGCCACACAAGGCAAAGAAGCAAACACAAGAAAAAAAACTACCTGCTGACGGGAAGAAACAAAACGGCACACACGCCACAAGATTGGAAACCACCGAACCCTAGGGACACCAACCGACGATGGTCGCACGACCACCGGAAATAGGACGGAGCCACCAAAAGACGCCGGACATTGAACCGCCACCAGGCCCGCACCCAAAGGAGGACAACCCAGGACAGTTCGAGCACCTTAGAGGGAAACCATCGACCACAGAGAGACCCCCTCAGCGAAAATAGCCGACTATGATGCATAGACCCCCCAAAAACGAAGACGGCGATGCACGTAGGCGACGACCGCCGAGGGGGAGGCCGGCGACCACCAGGGGCAAGCCCTGGGCCGGAGAAGGGAAAGAGACGGCTAGGGTTTAGAGAGAAGAAAGGGAAACAGCTCTCTCAAGTCTTCCTCTTCAATCCATAAGCAAGTTATCCTACTTCTAAGTAGCCTTGTCAATTTTTGACTTGGCCCAGTGGATTCATTGAGTCCGTCGGATAATTTTGAGTTTTGAACACAATTTTTTCTGATTTAAACATGAAATAAATTGAATCTGAGAAGTCCGCAAATTAATGAGTCAATTTCGATCCGTTTGTCGACTCGAAAATTTTATTTTATATGTGTAACTCTATTGGAATTTGTTACTTATCGTTAGAATTAATAATTATTAAACTATAAGCACGACTCATTCATTTGTTATTCTGCTAATTCGAGTTAAAAATTTACAATAGTAAATCGTAGGATTGAGCAGAAAAATCGAGTATCAAGATTCAGATCCGAAACCAGTTGAATTCAGTGGATCTGAATTCGGATCTTAGTCATCTGGATCCAGGACTGGATCCTAAAGTTAAGATCGATGTGTAAATAAATCCAGGACTTGTAGGATCCGAATCCAGACCCGAGATCTAGGTTCCATCTGATTATTTAATATAAAAATTATTTTAGGTTTTCAATTAGCCACTACTCAACCCACAACCCACTATAGCCCATTGAGAAACTGATGTATAATAGCTTGAAACACTTGGAATCCAGCAAACTACTATCACCATATGAATGAACACCACTCGAATGCAGCAAGAACTCAAGCTAAATGGATGCAATCAGCATAAAGGAACGGAAAATAAATGAAAATAAAGCTAGAACAAGTGCAATACCAATCGATAAAAACACACCACGATCAGTGCACTCAAGGGCAACCTTGATTATCTCTTTAGTTAGAGATTCACCTTCTAAAGAGAGTGCTCAAGTCCTACCTATCACCACTTGATTGCCAATCAAGATACTGAAGTAGAATATGAGAGTTTGAGAATACTCACAACTTGAAAGAAAACTCAAGCTCTCATATATTGATATGAATTGAATAACCTTAGCTATTATAAAGTAAGGCTTAATACACGGCTGAAACAAAACACAAGGAAACCAAGCAAGCAAGCAGGCTGTTGGACTAAACTAGCTAATTAGAGGTTTCCTAATGATGAAGTAACATCTAATCAAGCTTAATTAAGCTAATTATATCAGGTTTAAGCTAATACATAACTTCATAATGAAGTACTTGACCAGCATGGAGGCAGCAAGGACCAATCACAGCAACACACATGACACCTCTCCATTAGCTCCCTTAAGCATACAAACATTCCAATCTGTGGCTGCCAAGTGAAAACACAACGTTGGTTTTGCTTCCCATTCAGCTAGAGTCTTCCTTGGTCATTCTATAATAAGAGAAAATCAAATACCAAGTGAAAATACCAACACGCCCTTGATAAAACACCAAAATACCAAACAGATTGCAAATAAACTTCTTAGGAGGATGTCCAGAAAGAAATGGTTGTGTAGAACTCAAACGAACTCCAAATCTTGAAAACTTGGACCATTTGGAAAGCTTATTGAATACTCAAAAAAAAGTCTTCTTAGGAAAAAGTGAAGGAGAAGTCTCAATTTTGAGATATTGAGACAAACAATAAAGGTGTCACATAGGATGAATGATCTCCTAAAATACCATTGCCCTTCTTGATTTCTCCCACGGTTAAGTGACACTCCTTGATCAATTGGACTTGCATGGACTGATTCCCATCCCCCCCCCCCCCCAAGTTGAGAAGAGTTTGTCCTCAAACTTGGAAGGTCTTCTTCTTCAGCATAGTATGGCCTTAAATCAGCCACATTGAACATTGCACACCTACCATAGTCATCATATAGATCCAGCATGTAGGCATTGTCACCAATATTCTCAATAACTTCAATGGACCATCAGCTCTTGGAAATAACTTCCCTTTCTTCCTTGCTGGAAATCTATCCTTCCTCAAATGAATCCACATCAAGTCACCAGGCTGGAAAACCACTCTCTTTCTCTTCTTGTTAGCCAAATTTGATGCTTGCTCATTGAACTTGGATATCTTCTCCTTGACTTGATGATGTAGCTCCTAAATCTCCTTGGCTCTTTTGCTTGCTTCTTGGCTAAAGTGTGTGGCAGTAGCAATGGGGGCCAAATCCATAGGGGTGATTGGATTTCTCCCATACACTACTTTAAATGGAGATAGGCCAGTAGCTTTGCTAGGAGCTCAATCAAATGCAAATTCAGCATGGGGAAGCAATGATCCGGGAACGACTAGGGAAGCAAGATTAAACACCCAAGTATCAAAATTACTCTAGGGTTTGAGAAAACTCAAATTAGAACTCATAAAACTACCACTAATTTTTAGGGTTTTTAAGATAGGATTAAAAGAAGGATATGACTAATGTAAAGAGTAATTAACTCACCCAATAACCTAAGAATCACAAGAGGTTGCGAAGAAATTCTTCACAAGCATCCACACTTGTTCTTCTATGAAATTCCATCAAAGAGAGGTTGAAAGATACACATCAAACTCACAAGTGAAGAGAAATTAATTAAGCACTCCCACAAAGGATTAAGCTTAATTACAAAGAAATTAGGGTTCCAAATACCCTCTCAATAATTCATAAACATATGTGTTTAGTCTTCCAAAAGTTATCCAAAAATGAGGGGGATGGGGGGTTTAAAAAGGGGAAGAGCGAACGGCGAAATCGCGCGACATATGCAGGAAAAGATGGCTGGGACGCTGGAAGTGTCTTAGAGGCGCCACCACCACCTCAACCAAAGAGAATGGGTAGAAAAGTTGGACTAGGCGCTGTCAGCGCCTATCTCGGCGCGGCTCGCACCTGTCGGTTTCTGCTGACTTCCAATGTGCATAACTTCTTTGTTTTAACTCCGATTTGAGCTTATAATATATCGATGAAAAGCTCTTGGTGTGTACTATAAGATCACAAAATTTGATGATCATCAGATTTGTATTGAAGGAGTCATGATCAAAAGAGTAAAGATATGTTTTTTCTTGTTACCCAATTTTGCCCAAAAAATGATCAGCTTGCTTCTCTTGGCTTGGCCTTGTTCCCTCATGACTTCTTTCGAGCCTCCTCGGGGTTGGTTTTTGAGGCTTGACTTTGTTGGGAATGTCCCGACAATGTTCGATATACACGGAGATTAAACCAAAGTAATATAGTAATTATATGTCTTGCTAGAGACCTCTATAATTAGTAATTAAATAAGTTTAATTACAACTATATTATTTGGTCCTACTGGGTCACACAAGTCAAGCACTGGAACAATGTATGTAACCTAAATGATATTGTATCAAGTTTAGAAAAGTTGGAAACTGATTTCTGTGAAAAATCAGCCCAACACGGACCGAATTGGGGTCAACACGGTCCGTGTTGACCCAACACGGTCCGTGTTGGGACACCACGGTCCGTGTTGACCGTGGGCCGAATGTTTGGACTTTCTGGAGTCCAACACGGACCGTGTTGAGCCCAGAAATCGCGCCGTTGCTCTTTTTCGGCCCTTTAGGGTTTTTGAACCCTAACCCTAGGTTTTCTAAACACTATATAAAGGGGTCTCTGGGAGAGATTATTTCACACCCATCTACCTTCGACTCTTAGAGAAACACCAGAGTGGTTTCCTAAGTTCTTCTCTCCCTTCTCTGTTCTAGTTTCAGGAAAACTATCAGTTTCCTGAAACTATCTCACATACATCTTAGATTGAGATTCGTCTCGATCGGGTCGATCTAGCAATCGGGTTCCTGGAGCGCTGCGTGGACCTTTCAGTAGAGGATTTCAGCATTGGAATCTGGAGGAAGGTTTCAGCATTGGAATCAGGAAGGTCAACCTCTTCTTCAGCAGGAATTAGCGATCAGGTATAATTACTAAAGCCTCTGCAGTTGTTATGATTAATTGTTTATAACTGTTATAATATTCCGCCAATTAATCTGTGTCTGTTTAGGAAATAGATAACCTAAAAACCTAACAGTGGTATCAGAGCCACCAATTGCATGCTAAAGTATTGTACTTGTATTCATAATTAATTTTGTCAATAGTTGAATTATATTATGAATATGCTAGAGTAGATTTATGCCTAAAATTTTGAATCTTTATGAAAGTTTTAATCTTTGATGTTCATGATAATAAATCTGAGATTTTATTGTAAAATTTCATGCTTTGTTATTATTGCCTTTAATTAATCGATTTTATGTTTGTTTAATTAATAAATATAACATGAACTTGATTTAATTTTGAATGTTTTAGAAACAATCATGTTCAATATTGTTAAACAGTAGGCAATACATGAAATAGGTTTAAATTCGCAAAATAGGGTTTTGTAGAATTTTCTGATTTAGCTTTACGGTAAACATAAAAAAATCGAAATAAACTATCAAACAAAAATTTCTGAAATTTTTACAGTAGTATATTAGATGAACCTACTGTATGGGAAAATTATAAAATTTGATTTTTTTTAAACTTATCGGACTATTATCTATTTTCCTCTTAAAATGGAGAACTAAAATGTTTAATTCCCTAAAATTTTACAATCTTTTGAAAATTGTTAAAATTCTGGAAAATATTCATATTGGGTTATTAGATAACGCTGTGATATGAAATCTTTAAATTCGATAAGTTACGATAGTTTTATTTAAGTTTTTCATTCACGAAATTAACCGAAACTGGGAAGCAACTCGGACCGTGTTAGCTCAACACGGACCGTGTTGCCAGCAGTTTTGGTGAATTCGTGTGTTTTAGGGTTTGTAATTAATTTTTTGAAATTAATTATTAAATCCTATTACTACTAAATCAGATAATAGGCATAAAATCTATTACTTTGTAAAGTTTAGGAAACTTGCAAATAATTTTGAAAGATATAGTATCTTTTAGACTCCTTGATTTTAAGAAATTCAAGTTATTTTGTATGTGTAGGTGTAAATTCCTAAATCTGTTTAGGTAACTAAGATAAAATTTGGATTTTATTTACTTTATTAGTCATGCAAACCTTTTAGGAAATTTTATTAGTATTTATTTCCTTATGTGTTATATTGCAATTATTTATATGCCTTTATAAATTTGTTATTTAAGCATGTGTTTTTTGCAATATTACATGTTTGCATGTGCTTCTAGTATGGCCATAGATAGTCGGTTTTACCGGTCTGCGTACCAGGTTGGGTGAAATACGGTCACAGACTGCCTTTAAATTAAATTTAAAATTTCAGTTAAGTTTATTTCTCAATTGTGAGGTCCAAAATTGTAAATTGGTTGTAATTGGAGACATCAAATTGAGTGGGAGCCCAACAGCAATGGAGGTGGTGATTCGAGTGGGAGCCCATCCAATGGAGTTGCATGACCTAAGAAGGCTTTCTTGAAGACTATCAAGGCTTAGTTAAATTAGTTGATTGAGTCTAGGTGGCCATACTAGGGGTTTTACTTATGCTTTAATTTTGTTATTGCATGTTTTATTATGCCTTTTATGCTTTTCGAAAGAGTTCACCTAGAATCGCATGCTTAGGATAATAAAACCTACTCTCATAATTGAATTATTGCTCAACCTACCGAAACACCACTTAGATGGATAAATAAAGAAAGCCAAAGCGAATTATTTGTCCATCATTAATAAGTAGGGTGTGAGCTAGGTCATTTCAAATTGGCTATCAAAATAGTTTTGGGCCAAGACCAGAGGAAGAGAAATATTGTATTCGATAAAAATTTCTTGCCAAGAGTCATTTTGAATGATCGATCATAAGATGATCCACCAAAGACAACATGGGACCAAGTTTTGTTGGGCCAAAGTCCACTTGAAGCCATGGGTCTTGTGGGTCTTGGTTAAATTAAAACACTAAGTGAGAGTTGATAAAGTGTTTTAATTTGAAGTTAAAATTAGTTTAATTTCTTTGATGAATAATAACTAAAATTGAACCTTTATGTCTTGTCAGAATCAAAGATGTCTAACACACTCACCAATAACACTGTCAACCTCCGTTCTCTTTTGGAAAAAGAGAAACTCACCGGGGCCAATTTCCTTGATTGGCACCAAACTCGAGGATCGCCTTAGGGCGCAGCAGAAAGAATATGTTCTAGAAAGAGCCTCAAGAACAAACCCAAAGAAAATGCGACTCAAGCTGAAAAAGACAAATGGCAGCGTCATTCTGATGATGATGTTCAAGTCAGCTGTATCATGTTGGCTACTATGACTCCTGAGCTTCAAAGACAGTTTGAAAACAAAAGGGCACATGAAACAATCACTCAACTGAAAGGCATGTTTCAAGAACATGCTCGAATTGAGAGATGTCAGATCAATGAGCAAATTGTTCGCACCGCCTTGAGATCGCAAGCCGCTGGGCCCATGTATTGAAGATGATTGGTCTTTTTGAGTCCATGGAGCGACTAGGGTTCCCTACACTCGAGTTAGCTCGACATTCTACTTAGCTCACTGCATGAAGGATTCAGCACCTTCAAGCTGAATTACAACATGCAGGGGCATAATAAGTCTCTAATGGATCTTCATGCGATGTTGGTTACGGCAGAGAGGGGCATTAAGATAACCCATAAGGTTAACTCGAATGTCCTAGTGGTCAGCAAGGGGAAAGGAAAATTCAAGAAGGCTAACAAGAGCAAGAAAGGACCTGCAAGTAAGAATGGCAAGAACAAAACTGTTGTCCCAGCCAAACCTAAAGCAGGACCTAAGCCAGATGAAGAGTGCTTTTACTGTAAAGGCAAAGGACACTGGAAAAGAAACTGCCCCACCTACTTAGATGATCTGAAGACTGGAAAGGTCGTCAAAGCAGGGCCTAAGCAGAAGTAGACGAGTCAGCAAGAATGAAGTAAACCTACGCACAGGAAACGGGCAAAGAGTTGCGGCTGTCTTCGTAGGAACTTATAGTTTATCTTTACCTTCAGGACTTATATTAGAACTAAATAATTGTTATTTTGTTCCCACTATTAGTCAGAATTTAATTTCAGTAGCTGTACTTGAGATTGAAGGTTATTCTTTTAGTATTATGAATGGTTGTTTTTCATTTACAAAGAATGGAATCTTTTATGGTGCGGGTATTCGCATGAATGGCCTCTACATATTAGATTTAGATAAACAAATTTGTCACATCGAATTCAAAAAGGCTAAAACAAAAGGAGTTCTTCACTGCCCCTGCCACTCAATTTTTAGTTTTTTGTCAAGAATACCATTGGATTTTATTTTTTCTCAAATCTACCATTACTAATTAAAATTTGTGTCAAAAGTACTATTATTACCTTTTATAGCAGGTAAGCACTTTTCGTTCCCCAACATTTTTAATTTTCCTTTTAATTTGCTTCTCCCTTCCTTCCTTTTCCCTGCTGTGTTTTGTTCATCAATGGCAAGACTACCATGAAAGTTTAGTACTCCTTCTCCTCCTTGCCATCAACATACATCCCTTTTCATGTTGACATTATTTGAGCATTACACATTTCATATTTATATGCATATATGCTGTCATGGTGAAGGAAAAGCATGGGAGATGAGTGTGAATTGTGTTGAGCAATTGAAAAATAAAGTTCAGTGGACTCATGCTGGACTCTTCTTCTTCTTCTTCTTCTGAATTCACCCTTTCTACACTGTTTTTCTCTCTCTCTCAATTTCAAAATGAAAATCATATTAAATTTGAGCTCATAATTTCCATAAATTCTCCCTTGGCTCCTTTTTCCATCATCATAATTCATCATCTATCCAAAAATCTCTCTATTTTTCTTCTCTGATGATCAACAACTACTACATAAACCACCCAGAAAACATGAATTCCTTACAAGCAACACAGAAAAACAACAACAAAAACAGGAAGAAGAAGTAGAGATCTTCATTTTCCGGCATACTCGCCGTCGTCGGCAAAGTTCTCCGAGCTCCGGCGAGTCGTGATGAAGCCCCTTCTCCGGCGATCGAAAACCCCCAGAGTCGTACGGATCTCCGTCGTCGACGGCGACGCCACCGATGAGTCCGACTCGGAATCCGGGTCGGGTTTCCGAACCCGGGTCGAGAAAAATGTCTACCAGATCCAGTTCCAGGAGGGCTCGCCGGAGATAGAAGCTCCGGCGAAGAAGGCGGTGGAGATGGCAGTGAAGAAGCGGCCGGAGACGACGGCGACGACGAAATTCCGGGGAGTCCGGCAGCGTCCGTGGGGGAAGTGGGCGGCGGAGATCCGAGATCCGGCCCGGAAAAACCCGGATTTGGCTCGGAACTTTCGATACTGCTGAAGAAGCTGCGATGATGTACGACGACGCGGCGATCAAGCTCGGGACCTTCGCTTCAAGAACTTCCCCACCATTTCCCCGCGCCGCGCCTCCGCCATCGCCCCGCCTGGGTGGTGGGTCCGCCATCGCTCGCCGCAGCTGGTGGAGACGAGCATGACGTCAGCTTTAGGGTACGATTCCGGCAGGGAGGAGTCTCAGCAGGGCGTCCGGTCGCCGACTTCCGTCCTGCGGTTCGATGAGTGTGAATTGTGTGTTGATGGCAAGGAGGAGAAGAAGGAAGAGTACTAAAATTTCATGGTAGTCTGCCATTGATGAACAAAACACACCAGGGAAAAGGAAGGAAGGGAGAAGCAAATTAAAAGGAAAATTTAAAAAGTTGGGGA
This sequence comes from Portulaca oleracea, assembly GCA_029582165.1. Lineage (NCBI taxonomy): Eukaryota > Viridiplantae > Streptophyta > Magnoliopsida > Caryophyllales > Portulacaceae > Portulaca > Portulaca oleracea. Next base: position 12,540,282 of record CM055869.1, on the reverse strand, counting down.
GTAAAAAGTATTTACCTGCTATAGAAGGTAATAATGGTATTTTTGACACAAATTTTAATTAATAATGGTAGATTTGTGAAAAAATAAAATTTAGTGGTGTTCTTGACAAAAAATTGAAAGTTGAGTGGTAGAGGTAGTGAAGAACTCAAAACAAAAGACTCAAATGAAACATACCTTTGGCACTGTAGGCTGGGTCATATTAATCAGAATCGCATCCAGAAGCTGCAAAGTACAGGAGTTCTGGAAAACTTAAACTTTGAAAGGTTTGAAGTTTGTGAGGCATGTCTGATGGGAAAAATGACTAAGTCACCCTTTACTGGAACTGGTGAACGGGCCAATGACTTATTAGGGCTCATACATACTGATGTATGTGGACCAATGAGCACAAATGCTAGAGGAGGATTCTACTATTTCATTACTTTTACTGATGACTTCAGTAGATATGGGTATATCTACCTAATGCGTCATAAATCTGAATCTTTTGAAAAGTTCAAAGAATTCCGTAATGAAGTACGTAATCAACTTGGTAAAACAATAAAAACTCTTCGATCGGATCGAGGAGGAGAATATTTGAGCCAAGAATTCATTAACCATCTAAGTACTTGTGGGATTGTCTCACGCTTGTCTCCAGAACACCACAACACAATGGTGTATCGAAGGAGAAATCGCACCCTATTAGATATGGTACGATCAATGATGGCAGAGTCGATTTACCACTTAGCTTTGGGGCATGCTCAAACTGCATCGCTCATTCTAAACAGGACTCCGACTAAAGCTACTGAAAAGACACCATATGAGATATGGAGAGGAAGAGTTCCTAGTTTGTCTTTTCTAAAGATTTGGGGATGTGAAGCCTATGTTAAGGTTTTACCTGACAGCAAGCTTGCACCCAGATCTGAAAAGGTTTTCTTTGTGGGCTATCCTAAGGAAACCAAAGGGTATTACTTCTACAACTGCTCGAGAACAAAGTGTTTGTGTCTCGGAATGCTTTCTTATTAGAGAACGAGTTTGTCTCTAAGAGAAAGAGTGGGAGAGAAATTGAACTAGGTGAAGTTCAAGAGCCACAAACCACTTCGAATCTTATCCCACACCCCGTCACCACTACTTACATTCCAATCTCCGTTGATCCTCAACAAGAAAGGAATGATGAGCAAGTAGTCGGGGGACAGGTCGATGAAGAAGTAGGGAATGTGGACATACCCCTTCGTAGGTCCAGTAGGGACATTCACCCTCCTGAGAGATACGGTTATCTCATGACATCGGATATCAACATATTCCTTGTAGAATATGATGAGCCCGAGACCTACAAACAAGCTTTAGCGAGCCCAGATTCCAAGAAATGGCTCGAAGCCATGAAATCCGAGATAGACTCCATGTACGAAAACAAGGTTTGGACCTTGGTTGACTTGCCTGAAGGCGCTAGAGCCATCAGAAACAAATGGGTCTTCAAAGTGAAAACCGACATGGATGGTAAACCTAGTGTTTACAAAGCACTACCGTGGCAAAGGTTTCACTCAAATTCATGGTATTGACTATGAAGAGACTTTTTCCCCAGTAGCGGCTTTTGAATCTATCAGGATACTTCTTGCCATAGCTGCATGGTATGACTATGAAATATGGCAAATGGACGTCAAGACTGCATTCTTGAATGGGATTCTGGAAGAGGAAGTGTATATGACACAACCTGAAGGTTTTGAAGATCCCAAAGGTTTTGGGAAGGTCCAGAGCTGCAAAGGGCCATTTATGGCCTCAAGCAAGCTTCAAGGAGTTGGAATCAAAGGTTTAATCAAGTAATCAAAGAGTTTGGTTTCTTGAAAAACCAAGAAGAGCCTTGTGTTTTTAGAAAACTCAATTGGGAGCAAAATAGTCTTTCTAGTTACGTATGTGGATGATATACTTCTCATTGGAAATGACATTCCTATCTTTGAGTCTTGTAAGACATGGCTTAGGAAAAATTTCCAAATGAAGGATCTCGGTGAGGCCCAAGACATTCTTGGAGTAAAGATTTATAGAGATAGATCAAGGCGTTTGATTGCATTAAATCAAACAACTTATATTGATAAAGTGTTGAATCGGTTCAACATGCGTAACTCCAAAAGGGTTCATTCCATGGTTCATGGCACATCACTTGGTAAAGCAGTTGTCTTGACATCCAAGACCAGAAAAGATGAAAAATATACCTTATGCTTGGTGTAGGGTCTATAATGTATGCTATGAGATGTACAAGGCCGGATATAGCTTTTGCTTTAAGTATGTGCGTGAGTTTCAAGCCAACCGGTGAGAAACATGAATTTGCTGTGAAGAACATACTTAAGTATCTGAATAGAACTAAGGAGTTGTCCTTAATCTATGGAGGTGAGAGACAGCTAAGTGTAAAAGGTTACACTGATGCCAGTTTCATGACGGATAAGGATGACTACAGTAGCCAATCTGGATACGTCTTTTGTTTAAATGGTGGGGCAGTGAGCTGGAAGAGTTCCAAGCAAAAACAGTCTCTGATTCTACAACTGAGGCAGAATACATCGCAGCATCTGAAGCTGCGAAGGAGGCAATGTGGGTGAAGAAGTTCATCAAGGAGCTTGAAGTTGTGCCTAGTATTGCGGAAGGCGTGGACCTGTACTGTGACAACAGTGGGGCCATTGCTCAGGCAAAGGAACCTAGAGCACACAACAAAGCTAAACATGTGTCCAGAAAGTATCACATCATTCGAAAGTTCATCGAGGAAGGTGATATTAATGTGTGCAAGGTTCATACGGATGATAACGTCGCCGATTCGCTTACTAAACCCCTGTCGCAAGCGAAGTATGAGAGTCTTACTCATGCAATAGGAATTAGACATCTTAAATGATGTTATTAAGTTACATTTTGAACATTAGATGACTCATGGTTTGCAACCGTTATTTATTCATCATTTATTAATAAAATCAAAACTTTACATAATTTTGGTTTAGAATTATCTGAATGTCCAAAAGGGTTAGCGTATTCAAAATGGGAAATTGGATGAGGTTCGATTTCTGAAACCCCATTAGTGAACTTGATAACGCTAATCTTGGTCGACAGTCGACCTGGTTCCTAATTGTATTATCACGTAGGAACAGTGATAATATCAACGCAATTAGCATGTAGGATTGAGGTGATGATCAAGTTTCGTGATCATAGTGATGTGATGACATCATAAATCAATCACAGGTACCGTTGAGAACAACTCTACGAATCGACCCGCGTGGGAGCTCTTTAAGTTAGGAATGTCATAAGATCTCTCACTACTCAAATTCCTAATCCTGAGTTCAATACATAGACTACATGGTCTGCTGTGACTTTGGAGCGCGTCAAACGTCTTTCGTAAGATAGGCTATAAAGGCGTGTCAGGTTCTGATTGGATCATGTGAGAATGTGTATCTGAACAAGATGGCATTGTCCTCCCTATTAGGGACAGTTGTCTCGTTGGCCACTCGGTGAGAATGGACTGAAAATGCTTGGCCGAGCTCAGTTGAATCAATAGTTGATCATCTGTTATTTCAAAGTCTAAACTCGGAGATCGAGGAACGTTTCGGACCTTACATAAGGATGACATCAGCTTACCTTATCCGAACTAGAGACAGTAAGTGACAAGAGAATTCAAGGTATCGAACACTTGTGGGACAAGTGGGAGATTGTTGGGAATGTCCTGACAATGTTCGATATACACGGAGATTAAACCAAAGTAATATAGTAATTATATGTCTTGCTAGAGACCTCTATAATTAGTAATTAAATAAGTTTAATTACAACTATATTATTTGGTCCTCTTTGGGTCACACAAGTCGATTGCCTGGAACAATGTATGTAACCTAAATGATATTGTATCAAGTTTAGAAAAGTTGGAAACGATTTACGTAAAAATCAGCCAACACGGACGAATTGGGGTCAACACGTCCAGTGTTGACCCAACACGGATCGTGTTGGGACACCACGTCCGTGTTGACCGTGGTAATGTTTGGACTTTCCGAGTCCAACACGGACCATGTTGTTTCAACACCGTGTTGAGCCCGTAAATCGCGCCGTTGCTCTTTTCTACCCTTTGGGTTTTGAACCCTAACCTAGGTTTTCTAAACACTATATAAAGGGGTCACCGAGAGATTATTTCACACCCATCTACCTTCGACTCTTAGAGAAACACGAGTGGTTTCCTAAGTTCTTCTCTCCTTCTTCTGTTCTAGTTTGGAAAACTATCGGTTTCTGAAACTATCTCACATACATCTTAGATTGAGATTCGTCTCGATCGGGTCGATCTAGCAATCGGGTTCTGAGCCTGCGTGGACCTTTCGATGAGGATTTCAGCATTGGAATCTGGAGGAAGGTTTCAGCATTGGAATCAGGAAGGTCAACCTCTTCTTCAGCAGGAATTAGCGATCAGGTATAATTACTAAAGCCTCTGCAGTTGTTATGATTAATTGTTTATAACTGTTATAATATTCCGTCAATTAATCTGTATCTGTTTAGGAAATAGATAACCTAAAAACCTAACAGACTTGACCCTTCATGGTTCCATCGAGACCCTTGTGAAATGACCAAAACACCCCTACGCTTCCTAGATGGTCAATTTGGGGCTTCAAAAGTGATCTAAGCTTGACTTGAAACAAAACTAGCTTGGACCCACTCCCGTCATTTTCTTCGATGCTAAAGACCCTCGGAAAATATGGATCAAGCGAAGTATCGCATCCCTTCTTATCTTTGTTCACCAAGAATCTTAGCAAAGTACCAAGGGTCCTATTTGTCACCTCAATTTGGCCATCTGTTTGTGGGTGACAAGTTGTGTTGAATTTAAGTGTTGTCCCAAGTTTCTTCCATAAAGTCACCCAAAAATGACTTAGAAACTTGGCATCCCTGTCTGAAACCATGGATTTAGGAATCCCATGTAGCTTAAAAACCTCCTGAAAGTATAACTCAGCAACTCTCACAGCATCATAAGTAGTGTGGCAGGGAATGAAATGAGCCATCTTTGAAAACCGATCAACAACTACCACAATAGAGTCTTTACCTCTTTGTGTCTTAGGAAACCCAACAATGAAGTCTAGGCTGATATCTTCATATGGACCTTCTAGAATAGGCAGTGGGGTGTAAAGACCTTGGGGTAGACTATGACTCTTGGAGAGTTGGCAAATAGAACATCTCTTCACTAAGTGTTCAACATCCTTTGACATCTTGGGCCAGTAGTAGTGCTCTTTCAACATCAAATAGGTCTTCTTTATCCCAAAGTGGCATGCTAAACTATCTCCATGAACCTCCAAGATTTCACGTAGGCTGCTCTTTGGGATGTATAATCTTTTTCCCTTAAAGAGAAACTCATGCTTCATATGAAACATGTCTTGAGGGTGCTGCTAGCATGCTTCATATATCTCCTTGAAGTCTTCATCAGTAGGGTACAAGGTCTTGATTTGCTCAAAACCAAGCACTCTAGAATTCAGAATATGCAACAAAAGGAACTTCCTTGAAACGACATCAGTTCCCTTGTTCAAATGACCTTCCTTGTGGTGAATCATGAAATGAAATGCTTACACATACTCAACCCATTTGGCATGGTGTGGGTTTAGTTTATGCTGGCCTTGAATGAACTTCAAAGCCTCATGATCACTATGCAATATGAACTCACTGCCAATCAGACAGTGTCTCCAATGCTCCAGTGCTCGAATGATGACATAAAACTCCTTATCATACACTCTATACTTCTTCTTGGCATCGTTCAGTTTCTCACTAAAATAAGCAATAGGACTGCCTTCTTGAGATAAGACCTCTCCTATGCCCAAACCAGATGCATCACACTCAACTTCAAAAACCTTTTCCTTGATGGTTTCAAAGGCCTTTTGTGATGATAGAGTCCAAGAGAACCCTTTAGCCTTCACTAGCTCAGTCATGGGTGCTAGGATGGTACTAAAGTTTCTCACAAACCTCCTATAGAAGGAAGAAAGGCCATGAAAACTTCCCACTTGCTGGGTGGTGGTGGGGAATCTTTGATTGCTTGAATCTTCTCTTCAGCTACTTGAATACCCTCGGTTGTGATAACATAACCAAGAAATATGACTTTATTGGTGAAGAATTGACATTTCCCAAGGTTCCTATATAGCTTCTATTGGGCTAGGATCTCTATAACATCTTGCAAATGCTCCACATGATCTTTCTCACTTTGGCTATTGTTCGGTCTCGTTCTGAGCCGAATTTCTTTTCTTCTATAGGGTATTCTTGCTTGTCTTTAATAACTATTTTAGTAGTTTTATTATGTTTTACTCTTTTATTAGATTTTATAGCATTTTATTATTTTAGTTATTATTATTGTTAATCTAAATCAAAATTGTAAATATTAGAAATAAATAAACAAAACCTAAATCTAATTCTCAATTCCAGCCCAAATTCCCCATTTCCTCTTAGTCTCCTTTTCTACCCGGTGAATACCCAGCCCAATTCAAAACCCAAACCCGCCTAACCCAAAACCCAGACCCGTCAATCCTAATATCCTACCCAGCTAAACCGTCCCATTTTCCCCCTTACTCCCAGCCGAGTAACATCACTCCCCAAACCCTAATTGTAACTCATTTTTCTCCTTTCCTTTATTCTTTTCTGCTCGTCCCTTTCTCCCTATCTCTCTGTTCTCTTTTGCGCAAACACCCAACCCCAACTTCACCTCCATAACAAACGAACTCCATCTCTCATCTCTTTTTCTCATCTCTTCTTCTTCTCTTCCCTTTCTCAATTTCTCGCGAATTTCTCAGCCACTCACTCTCTTTCTCTTTTTGCAGATTCGATTGATATCTAACAGAAGAAGTGCACAATCGACCCACCATCGACGCATACACCATCTAACCACCATATTCATCTGCTTCGTCCAAGTTTATGAAGAATCGATGGATGAGATTTGAAGAAGAGGTCCCGAGTTCGACTATAAAAGGGGAAGAAGAGAAGCCGATTAAAGCAGCTTTACAAGGAGGTTTCGGCCTCTAATTTAGGGTTAGGGTTTAATTTATTAGATTTTAGGTTTATTCATGTTTTATTTCAAGCTTTGAACTCTGTTTTGAATCTCTTTTGCTTTTCTTTTCAATCGATTTTGGGATTTCGGTTTTGTTGATGATTTGTTAAGTTTTTGATGTAATGTTGAATTGGTAATGTTGATGTGGTTTTGTTCTTGATATTCTGAGATTTTGGTTGCTTTTGGTTCGATTTTGTGAGTTATTCTACTCGATTTCATGCCCCTGTTTTTGCTTCTGTTTCCTTCTTCCTCTGTTCGGTCAATGGACAGCAGGAGTTGGGATTTGATTCCCTTTCTTTTCTTCTTTCTCTCTTCATTTGTGTCAGTCCAGTAGCAGTATTAGGCTTAGTTAGGGGGGGTTGATTAGGCTTAGGTTTATTATGATTCTTTTATTTTGGTTCAAGTTAAGTGTTGGTTGCTAGTAAATTAGGTTAGATTATTAGGGATAGAATTAGTGTCTCTATTAGTTCAGATTGTTGTTTTAGGTGTTGTTAGTTTTGTCTTGATCTCTGTTTAGGGTTCCATTAGTCTTTATTAGATTAGCCACAAAACATCCAATCCAATTTTTAGTGAGGAGGAGGGCTAAGGGTAACAAATTCCACTCTCAAGTGGGGATTTAGGGATTCTTAGTAATCCAATTCACGCTTTCTTATTTGTTCGGGAGAAAGTTTAAGGTGAAGGATTCAATTGAAGTTTGGATCATCAAAGGTATAATCTCTTGTTCCTAATTTCATTAATTAGTTGTAGTTTTATTGCTTTCTTAATTTCATGCTTTTAATTGCTTTCATCTTTTATTGCTTTTTTAATTATTATCATGTCTAGGTTAGTTTATTGCTTTATTTACATAATTTATTGCTTTCCGCATTGAGAAAAACCCCTTTACACAAACCGATTACCTTAATCAAGCCTAACACCCATCCCTGAGACCGACAACCTTAACTTAAAATCACAAAAATTACAACCGAACAATGGCGCCGTTGCCGGGGATGACGTTATTTGGTAGATTAGGTGATTGGTTTGTATGTAAATAGTTTAATTGCTTTCTTTATTATGCGAGAAAAATGTAGTAAAAAAAAATTGAATATCCGAAACAAACAAAATATATATATATATATATATATATATATATATATATATATATATATATATATATATATATATATATCGAAAAAAATAGAAAAAAAGAGATGGCATGTTTTAGCTTTCCTCAAAATGAGCAAGAATTATTTTGTGATTATCGTGATAGATTAAATGATTATCTTGCTTATTGGGCCCCTCATGGTTATATTTATTCTAATTGGGAAGTGTTAGTTGTTACTAATGAGGGATTGAATTTCGAGACCCGTTCTCTTCTGAATTACTTTGATTTCAATGTTGAAAGTGAGTATCGGGCTTGGGAATTATTTGATTGGTTGTACACGGATACTCGTCAATTTGGGGAGACTTTTTATTCATCGGGATCTTGTTTTGGTAATCCGTGTGCTCTTCATGCTCAATTGCACTATGAGAAACGTTATGATCTTTCTCCATGTGATGATGTTGAGTCTCGTCATTTGTGTGTGCATTGTGAATCTCCGTCTCATGCTTCCGAATCTTGTAGACTAGATAAAATTGGTGCTGAAATAGTTGGTTTACAAGATAGGATGAATAAATGCATGCAAGAATTTGAACACGTGCTTAAACCTAGGGTGGAAACTTATCTTGCACAATTGGTTGATTCGAATGTTGAAATAGGTCATTCATCGTCTTTGAGCCCTGAAATGCATGACGATTCTTCTGTGTATGATTATGATTATGATGATGACTACAGTAATGGACATAGTTTTGTAAGGAGGATTAGTGATTCCTTAGCTCTAGCCCCACCTAGTGAGCATGAGGAACATGATGATTCTGTGTGTGATGATGAAGAGCTTGATGACTACATGCTTGATGATGAACCATTGTCCATGCCTTTGTTTGAAGAAAAAGTTGAGATTGATGAATGCCATGATGCTTTTGATATAATTGAGCATGATCTTGTTGAGAGTGAAGTTGTATCGTTTGTGATTGAATGTGTGCTAGATACTAATTTATTCACTTTCATTGAGAATTATTGCATTAGCGAGGCATTAGCTACCCTTTCTTGTAAATCCATTGATGCGAAATCTTGTGATGATGAACTTGAGTCTATGGGGATTGATCATAAGTGTTTGGACTTGGTTTGTGACAATGATATTTTTGATGGTGATATGCTTTATGAGCCGTTGTTTGCATCCAAGTCTTCCCATGAGCATGTCCATGAAAGTGTTGTATTGCCTCCTTCCGTTGATTTGTATACTCAATTTCCATTTGCGAGTCAACGGGAGGACCCTTTTGTCATTTCTTCTTTCACTATGCCTAGGAAAGTCTTGTATATTCATGCATTTCATCATTTCTATGACTTTTCTAAGGCATTTGATAAATTGTTAAGGGCACTAATCTTTGTTTATATGCCATTGCGAGTGTGCTCTTACCTACACCATTCTGAGATGCATGAGAGGATGCATGATTTGTTACTCCGGGCGTTGACTGGTTCTGACTTGGTGCCCGATATCGTGAGGTGAGAAGGGGTGAGTTTATCGATAAGAAGTCTTTTAGGTAATATCCTTCCTCACCTTTCTTGTACAATTAGTGAGTCGGTTTTCTTTTCTTCTTTTATTTTCTTTTTGTGTGTGTCTTTTTCTTTTAATTTGGGGTGCTTGCTGACCTACTTCCGTTTCCATTTGAGTATACGGCAACCTCTTTGTGTGGGAGTGGGAGGGTAGTTTGCATTCCAGTTTTCGAGTCTAAGAAAAAAGAGTCGTTTTGTAAATATTTTAGTTTAGTTTCTTAGTTCATTAGTCCTTAGTGTCTTGTATAGTTTGTTTTTCTTTTTGATCTTGCATGTGAACCATCATACATAGTATGTTTTTCTTGTTTATTTCTGACCTATGTGTGATGTTCTTTGGATCGTGGATTGAGTGCTTTTATTGAAGATTATGAGGTAACCTCTTTCCACCCTCTCTTTATGTGTATATATCGATGATCCATGATGCATGCTTGATTTTCATTTTGGATGGCGAACCCCTTGAGTGTGATTGTTGGGAATATTCTGTTGTTGGAGCCATGTGGGCTCGGGTCGCCACCGCTTTTACGTGATAAGTGTTTTGTATATATGTTCTTCTTGGTTTTCTACCTTGCTTGAGACACCCTTCTCATAATGGAGACATTGTGATGTTTTGTGTTGGAGTGGGGGTGTTATTTTCCATGTGTCATGGGTAGGTCACCTAGTTTTGAGTCTTTTATTTTTGTAGTTTGTGTCTAAAATCTAAAAAATTTTGTGTGTGAAAGAAAGAAAAAAGGGGAGAAATGTTGTGAAAAACCCAAAAGTTGTTTTTCTTTTTGAAGATGTTTCCGTTCACAGTTGTGTACATAGTTGTCTAATTGGCTGATTCAATTAGTTAGAAGCGGCCGGTATGAATAATGAAAGGCCTTAGGAAGGATTTCTGCCATGACTTATCTCTATTAGACCTTTACATGGAATGGGAAAGCGGAATCCTCAAATCTTAAACGCTTTGACTGTGTCTTCTTACCTAAGTTAGACGGTTTTAGTTGTTCAATTGCTTAAGCTCTTAATTAATGCATTAAATAATTACTGTCGGGCCTACCGTCATGGGTTGGTTTGGGTGGATCGGCACCCTATGCCCCTTAAGTGCAATGACTCACGTATGGAGAAACCCAGCAGGGAGGGTAACCCTTTGCGAAGGCCGGTGTTTAAATCCCGCAAAACCCGACACAAACGCTCTAAAAGACACAAAACGGATTGAGTGGAAATAAAAGAGCATAGGTTTTGAAAAGAAAGAAAAGAGCGAAGCAAGAAAAAGAAAAAAAAAAGAGTTGAGCAAAGGAATGGTAAGAAAGAGAAAAGTAAAAAAAAGAAAGATGAAAAAGAAAGAAAAGAGCGAAGTAAGAAAAAGAAAGAAAAGAGAGGTTGAAAGAAAAACCAAGAGTGAAGTAGGATAGATAATCCCGAGCTTGAGCATGAGAACAACTCTGATTGTTTGGTTTAGGATAGGAAGGACCAACTAGAGCTCACTTGCACATATGCACGAGGTGTTTTGCTCATCAGGAAGTGTTTTGGTTCAAAATCTCAAAGATTGGCAGTTTTCCAACCTTCGTGTCTTAATTTGTTTATACTTGCTTCTTCCAATTGATTGTTGAGGCGGGTTGGGGAACTAGCTGCATGATTGGGGACGAGAATATTTTCTTTGCTTTTGTTTGTTTCTTTTTTCGGTTTTCACTTTTTTTTTCTCCTTTTTCTTTTCTCGTGGCTTTTGTGGGTATAGTTGCTATAAACCCTCACGAGACCTACCTCGTCCACCCGGGCTACCGGGGGATTTAAAGGGCTTGATGCATGTGAATGCATCCGCGATTCTTGCGAAAGTGAGTTAGGGTTTTTTTAGTTTCCTTTTCTTTGTTTTTAGTTTGCTCGGGGCGAGCAAACCCTTGTGTTGGAGTGGTGTTTGGTCTCGTTCTGAGCCGAATTTCTTCTCTTTTATAGGGTATTCTTACTTGTCTTTAATAACTATTTTAGTAGTTTTATTATGTTTTACTCTTTTATTAGATTTTATAGCATTTTATTATTTTAGTTATTATTATTGTTAATCTAAATCAAAATTGTAAATATTAGAAATAAATAAACAAAACCTAAATCTAATTATCAATTCCAGCCCAAATTCCCCATTTCCCTCTTCCTTCTCCTTTTCGGCCCAGCTGAATACCCAGCCCAATTCAAAACCCAAACCCGCCTAACCCAAAACCCAGACCCGTCAATCCTAATATCCTACCCAGCTAAACCGCCCCATTTTCCCCCTTACTCCCAGCCGAGTAACATCACTCCCCAAACCCTAATTGTAACTCATTTTTCCCCTTTCCTTTATTCTTTTCTGCTCGTCCCTATCTCCCTGTCTCTCTGTTCTCTTTTGCGCAAACACCCAGCCCCAACTTCACCTCCATAACAAACGAACTCCATCTCTCATCTCTTTTTCTCATCTCTTCTTCTTCTCTTCCCTTTCTCAATTTCTCGCGAATTTCTCAGCCACTCACTCTCTTTCTCTTTTTGCATATTCGGTTGATATCTAACAGAAGAAGTGCACAATCGACCAACCATCGACGCATACACCATCTAACCACCATATTCATCTGCTTCGTCCAAGTTTATGAAGAATCGATGGATGAGATTTGAAGGAGAGGTCCCGAGTTCGACTATAAAAGGGGAAGAAGAGAAGCCGATTAAAGCAGCTTTACAAGGAGGTTTCGGCCTCTAATTTAGGGTTAGGGTTTAATTTATTAGATTTTAGGTTTATTCATGTTTTATTTCAAGCTTTGAACTCTGTTTTGAATCTCTTTTGCTTTCCTTTTCAATCGATTTTGGGATTTTGGTTTTGTTGATGATTTGTTCAGTTTTTGATGTAATGTTGAATTGGTAATGTTGATGTGGTTCTGTTCTTGATATTCTGAGATTTTGGTTGCTTTTGGTTCGATTTTGTGAGTTATTCTACTCGATTTCATGCCCCTGTTTTTGCTTCTGTTTCCTTCTTTCTCTGTTCGGTCAATGGACAGCAGGAGTTGGGATTTGATTCCCTTTCTTTTCTTCTTTCTCTCTTCATTTGTGTCGGTCCAGTAGCAGTATTAGGCTTAGTTAGGGGGGTTGATTAGGCTTAGGTTTATTATGATTCTTTTATTTTGGTTCAAGTTAAGTGTTGGTTGCTAGTAAATTAGGTTAGATTATTAGGGATAGAATTAGTGTCTCTGTTAGTTCAGATTGTTGTTTTAGGTGTTGTTAGTTTGGTCTTGATCTCTGTTTAGGGTTCCATTAGTCTTTATTAGATTAGCCACAAAATATCCAATCCAATTTTTAGTGAGGAGGAGGGCTAAGGGTAACAAATTCCACTCTCAAGTGGGGATTTAGGGATTCTTAGTAATCCAATTCACGCTTTCTTATTTGTTCGAGAGAAAGTTTAAGGTGAAGGATTCAATTGAAGTTTGGATCATCAAAGGTATAATCTCTTGTTCCTAATTTCATTAATCAGTTGTAGTTTTATTGCTTTCTTAATTTCATGCTTTTAATTGCTTTCATCTTTTATTGCTTTTTTAATTATTATCATGTCTAGGTTAGTTTATTGCTTTATTTACATAATTTATTGCTTTCCGCATTGAGAAAACCCCTTTACACAAACCGATTACCTTAATCAAGCCTAACACCCATCCCTGAGACCGACAACCTTAACTTAAAACCACAAAAATTACAACCGAACAGTTATAAACAAGTATGTCATAAAAATAGACAACAACACACTTGCCTATAAGGGACTTTAAAACGTGGTTCATTGACCTCATGAAAGTAGAAGGGGCATTAGTTAAATCAAAAGGCATAACCAACCATTCATACAAACCTCCCTTTAATTTGAATGTTGTTTTCCACTCATCTCCTTCAAAGATCCTGATTTAATAGTAGCCACTCCTCAAATCAATTTTGGAAATGATTTGTGCACCATGAAGTTCATCTAGTAGGTCCTCTAGTCTAGGTATGGGATACCTATACTTGATTGTGATCTTGTTAATAGCACGACAATCTATGCACATTCTTTGGCTTCCATCCTTCTTGGGCACCAAAAGAGCTGGTACTGCACAACGACTCAAACTTTCCCTGATTATTCCCTTTGCAAGGAGATCATCAATCTGCCTTTGAATCTCTTGAGTGTCACTTGGATTCATTCTGTAAGCTGGCTTATTAGGGAGTATTGACCCAGGTACGAGATCAATCTTGTGTTGTATCACTTGTATGTCCCTTTTAGGAGGCAAACCAGGGGGCATCTCTTCAGGAAACACAAAAGAATAGTGTTCCAAATGAGGGATAAGGAGAGGATGGTTGTTTGTGGAGCTAGGCTATGTGTTTTGGTTTAGGAGAATAAGGTCCTTATGGTTTATAAACTCATGATGTTCAGCCACCAATAAGGTAATCAAGTTTGGCTCACAAATCAGATTCTCCTTGGGTTTTGTAAGTTTTGATTGTTTTAAGGGTGCTAGGGTGATTTTCTTGTGGCTAGATAGGAGGGTGTAGGTATTTGAACGACCATCATGGCTCACAGACTTGTCAAAAAGCCAAGGCCTACCAAGCAAAACATGACAAACGTCCATAGAGGTAAGATATTACACCAAAGAGAGTCTTGGTATGTTTTACCTATTGAAAAAATTCACTAAACATCTTCTAGTCACTTAAATGCCTTTTCTTGGTTAAGCCACTGTATGGTGTAAGGGGCTGGATGGGGGCTTGTTTGCAGCTTCAATTTATCGACCATAGACTGAGAGGTAGCACTGGTGCAACTCCCACCATCTGTGATAAAGGAACAGACCTTGCCATGAATGGTGCATCTAGAATGGAAAATATCCTCTCTTGTTCCTGACCTTCTTGCATGGAAGAGCTGCTAAGAACACTTCTAACCACCATCATCTCACCCTCGTCTGGTCCTTCAATCACCTCATAGATAGTATCCTCCAAAGGTTCACTTTCAAACTCATCTTCCTCCTCTGGTTGTGCGGCAGCCAATAAAGCAGCTTGGTATTCCATAAGGGACACCACTCTTTTATTAGGACATTCAGATGCAACAGATCGCGGACATTACCAATAACTGCTTCAAGGATCGCTGAATGGCCCCACAAATCACCACGAGTCTTTCTAGCGTGCTTCGTCCTCACTAACACGTTGCCTGGGAAAACTTCCCAAGAGGTCACCCATCCTAAGACTACTCCCAGCCAAGCACGCTTAACTGAGGAGTTCCAACGGATGAGCTACCATAAAAGAAGGTGCACCTTGGTGATATAAGTAGCAATCCTTTTAAGCCACACTTTAACCATATACCCGGTGTATTATAGTCATCCCCACTTAAGCACACAACGTCCTCGTTGTGCCACAATCCAATCCAGAATCTTTTCCCTGCTAGGTGACTGCCCATGGATCTCCCGTCCACTGGCGCAACTCACGGTCACGGGTCGGCTCTAATACCATCTGTAATGCCCCGACCCCTCCCGGGTCCCGGACATTACCGATAACTGCTTCAATGATCGTTGACTGGGCCCACAAATCACCACGAGTCTTTCCAGCGTGCTTCGTCCTCGCTCACACGCTGTCTAGGAAAACTTCCCAGGAGGTCACCCATCCTTTGACTACTCCCTGTCAAGCACGTTTAACTGAGGAGTTCCCAACGGATGAGCTACCATAAAAGAAGGTGCACATTGGTGATATAATTAGTCATTTCAATCCTTTTAAGCCACACTTTAACCATATACCCGGGTTGTTACACAATGTGTCCTAATCCTTGGCACCTAAAACACCTCATTGGATTATAGGCTTTGGGCTCACTAGGGTTAGGCCTTTGTGGGGTATATTGTTGGACATTTTGTGGGGGGTTTTGTAGGTGGGAATTTGGGGGTGAAAGGTTGTTTTGTGGGGTGAAGTTTGGCTTCTGAAATGGATAGGGTAGTGGGGATGGTTTGCTGGATACCTTCTTGCATTTGCTCTTCTTTTGCAACTCCACTTTATGAGCTAAAGAACTCAATTCATCAAGTGTAGAATATGGGTGCAATTCAACCGCATTTCTGATTCTATCATCAAGACCAGCTAGAAACCTCACCAAGGTTTGTGGTTCATCTTCCTTCAAATCACATCTCCAAAGAAGATGTTCAAACTCCTTGGTATACTCTTCGACACTCTTGCCTCCTTGAACCAAATGCTGAAGTTTAAAGTAGTTATCCTTGAGATAACTGCCTGGAAGAAACTTGGCGTGCATCTTTTTCTTCATTTTCTCCCAGGTTCTGATCTTATCTTTCCTAAAAGACACTCTATTCTTCTGAAGGTTAGTCCACCATATATAGATGCATGCTTTCTTAACTTCAAAGCTATGTATTTAACCTTCTTGTCGTCTGGTATGTCTTTGAGATCAAAGACCCCTTCAATAGTCTGGAACAAATCAAGGAAAATCTCAGGATCAAGATTACCTTCAAACTCAGGAATGTCTACCTTAAAATCAAGCCTTTTTTCTCTTTGATGTCTCCTTTTAGGATGATTAGCAATCTCCTCTTCTTCTTCCCCAAAAGGATTCCCAGCTTCTGAATCAATCTTTTCAGAATCCTTAAGTTCTTCTTGGCGTAGGTACATATAATGGTTAAGTTGAGCATAAAGGAACTCAACTCTCTTCTCCAAATCTTCATTCTCCTTCATAAGTTGCTCACTAGCATCAAAAGGTGAATTGTTAGTAGTCATGGCTACATCTTCAATATGCCTTGCAACAAATGAAATCAAAGACTCTCCCACCAATATGGTAAGCTAGCTCCAATACCAAATTATGATGTATAATAGCTTGAAACACTTGGAATCCAACAAGCTACTATCACCATATGAATGAACACCACTTGAATGCAGCAAGAACTCAAGCTAAATGGATGCAATAAGCATCAAGGAACGGAAAACAAATGAAAATAAAGATAGAACAAGTGCAATACCAATTGATACAGACACACCACGATCAGTACACACAAGGGAAACCTTGATTATCTCTTTAGTTACAGATTCACCTTTTAAAGAGAATGATCAAGTCCTACCTATCACCACTTGATTGCCAATCAAGATACTGAAGTAGAATTTGAGAGTTTGAGAATACTCACAACTTGAAAGAAAGCTCAGGCTCTGGTGTATTGATATGAACTAAATGACCTTAGCTATTACAAAGTAAGGCTTAATACACGGCTGAAACAAAACACAAGGAAACCAAGCAAGCAAGCAAGTTGTTAGACTAAACTAGATAACTAGAGGTTTCCTAACGATGAAGTAGCCTCTAATCAAGCTTAATTAAGCTAATTATATCATGTTTAAGCTAATACATAACTTCACAATGAAGTACTCGACCAACATGGAGGCAGCAAGGATCAATCACAACAACACACATGGCACCTCTCCATTGGCTCCCTTAAGCATACATAGATTCCAATCCGTGGCTGCCAAGTGAAAACACAACGTTGGTTTTGCTTCCCATTCAATTGGAGTCTTCCTTGGTCATTCTATAATAAGAGAAAGTCGAATACCAAGCGAAAATATCAAAACGCCCTTGATAAAACACCAAAATACCAAGCAGATTGCAAATAAGCTTCCTAGGCAGATATCCAGAAAGAAATGGTTGTGTAGAACTCAAACGAACTCCAAATCTTGCAAACTTGGACATTTTGGAAAGCTTATTGAATCCTCAAAAAAAGTCTCCTGGGGCAAAAGTAAATCTCAATTTTGAGATATTGAGACAAACAGTGAAGGTGAACCGTGTGGGGATCGGTTCACTTTTGGTTTGTCTATGGTCACCGGCTCGCTTCAAACCGCCCTCTCCTGTCCTCGAATCAAATCCAGTTTCAATATCCATTTCATGATGGATAGAGGTCCTTTAAGGGTCAATATGACCATCAAGGAGAGCAATATTCCCTTCTACGAAGACCCTGGGTGTAACACCCCGGATATATGAGTAAAGTGTGGCTGAAAGGGTTTGAAATGACTACTTATATCACCAAGGTGCACCTTCTTTTATGGTTGCTCATCTGTTGTTAACTCCTTAGTTAAGCGTGCTTGGCTGGGAGTAGTCCAAGGATGGGTGACCTCTTGGGAAGTTTTCCCGGGCAGCGTGTGAGCGAGGACGAAACACGCTGGAAAGACTCGTGGTGATTTGTGGGGCTAGTCAGCGATCCTTGAAGCAGTTATCGATAATATCCGCGGCCCGGGAGGGGTCGGGGCGTTACAGATGGTATTAGAGCCGACCCGCGACCGTGAGCTGCGCTAGTGGACGGGAGAGCCATGGGCAGTCACCTAGCGGGACAAAGATTCTGAAGTGTATCCTCGTTGTGCACTTAAGTGGGGGTGATTGTAACACCGCGGATATATGAGTAAAGTGTGGCTTAAAGGGTTTGAAATGACTACTTATATCACCAAGGTGCACCTTCTTTTATGGTAGTTCATCCGTTGGGAACTCCTCAGTTAAGCGTGCTTGGCTGGGAGTAGTCAAAGGATGGGTGACCTCCAGAGAAGTTTTCCCAGGCAGCGTGTGAGCGAGGACGAAGCACGCTGGAAAGACTCGTGGTGATTTGTGGGGCCAGTCAGCGATTCTTGAAGCAGTTATTGGTAATGTCCGCGGCCTGGGAGGGGCCGGGGTGTTACACCGGGCCTAGGATGACATCTTGGGTATTTATCAGACCATTCTCGAGCCTTCTAAGGGGCTCCGAAACCATCAGTAAGAATAACGAGGCAGAATCAACCTCAACGGCTACAAGAGGGCATGCAAACACTCTTTCTATCATAACTCCTTCAACACAACTTCGATGAACCTCATATTTTAGGAGCTTAAAGTACACGTCGAGAGCTTTCCATCGATATATTATGAGCTTAAAAGGGAGTTTGCACAAAGAATGTATGCGAGTATGAAGTCGACAGGGTCGTCGCACCCGCCACGACACTGAAGGGAAGAAATGGAAATTGGCTAGAGCGACGTGACACCCACGATGACCAAGGCTCGCGCCCGTGACGCCCTTGAGCCCAGAAACATCGCGCCCGCAACGTCAGTTGTTGCACCCGCGGACCTGCGTGATTTTGCAATCGCCCTGTTCGCTCCTCAGGTTCGTCGCGCCCGCGACGGCTGCCGTAGCGTCCATGATGACACCGTCTTTATGCTTTTTTCGGCTGAAACGACTGCATTTTAAGGGGTTTATTTGACTTGTATAAATAGGGTTTTTCCATATTTTTCAGGGTAGAAAATAGAGTTGATAGAGTTTATGAAGTTTTAGGTCTTAGACTTAAAATCCTCTTAATTGAAGAGTTTGTAATTGGGGTTTTTCAAACTCTATTGCAATGAAAACTAACCCTTTTGATGGAAATGGTTTGTGATTTCTCTTCTTTGTGAGTGGGTGTTCTACCTCCACTCTTTGTGAGATTTCTTGGGTGTTTCAAGACTCTTTGTTTGTGGAAGATCCTTTTGCAAGTGTTTGAACATCTTAGTTCAGTTTGGTGAGTTTTCTCTCTTTAGAATTGTCCATATCATTTAATTTCATGTGTTATCTCCATAAAACTCAAAATCCTAAAAATTAGTTTGTAGTGTTTATGAGTTCTATGGGTGGATTTTCATCATCCATGTGATTATCTATTGACCCTTCTCTCTAGAAGGTGTCACATAGGACGAATGATCTCCTAAAACACCATTGCCCTTCTTGATTTCTCCCATGGCTAAGTAACACTCCTGGATCAATTGGACTTGCATGGACTAATTCCCATCAGAAACTCTAATGTCGCTAATACTTGAGCCTCACCTCTTATCTCACTGCCTCATTGTACTCTACTTACTCGCCCTTGCCTCATGCCCTCCTCACTCAAATTCTGTCAACCGTCCCATTCGTCCACTATACTGCTGGTAATCCCTCTTAATCTTCTCTCACTCCCTCTCAATCAAAAACCCTAATTGCTCATTCAATCACTCATTCTCACTCAATCTCGGTTTCTCAATCGTCCCTCACTCCCTCTCTACTCTTAAACTCTCAGTCACTATTGAACCTCGGTTTTACCACTTATTACCTCAGTTTTTATTGTCCTATCAAACTTATTTATGTTATTTAGTATAAGTTTGATAGTATTTTCCCCATCTCTACTAATTGTTACTAGTTTATTTAATGTCTTATTTTTAGGCAATTTCAACTGCAAATGATGATGGCAACAAAGGAAAAAGGTTGGAAATAAGGAGCAAAAGAAGCCAAAGGAAGTCGGCACGGGCATGTGTGTTAGTCGACACGGGCAAGTGTGCCAGCCATCACAGTTGTGCCAGATTGTAGTATTTTATTTAAAGCATATTTATTAATTAAAGAGGGGAGTTTTTCATATACGTTCTTTTCAGTTCTAGTTTTCTTTCTAGGTTTGAAAGGAGGCTTTCTCCCTAAGGATCTAGTTCTAGGTTTATATTATCTCTAAATTAATTAGATTAGGTTATCTTTGTTCAAGAATTCATCAATTTCGTTCTTCGCATCCAATTCAAGACTAAGTTCTTCTATCCCTTTCTCTTTATATCTTTTTATGTTCATATGCTTGTTAGATTACTTTTGCTTCTCTTTAATTGTATTATTATGATGATTTGTTGTTGGTTTTGTGTTGTGATTGAATTGTTCAATGGTTAATTGATCTTGTTTTAGGCCTAATCTATCCAAATTCATGCTTGTAATGTGTGGTTTTCTCTTTGTCCACCACGTGTTCGATGAAATGCTTGAAAGAGTGTTCATATGCGCAATTGATGTATGCCGAGAGGTGAGGTTAATGTGCTATTGTGGTAGAGAAAATGGTTAGGGTTTTGACATGATAATGTTGAACTTTGAATAGGTTTAAGGTTGTCATTCCTACAGTTTAATTAGACCAACTCTATGTGAATAGAGAGTTAGAATAGTTAAGCTAGCCCTTGACCCTCGAGAGAGGGCTTGGGCGAAGTCTCTAACCCTCGAGAGAGGGATTTGGCGAGTCGCTGACCCTCGAGAGTAGACTTTGGCGTAATTTAATAGTGTGATCCACCCCTCTTTTTCTTGTATAACATTGGTAGATTAGATCGTTCAGATTGGTTAGTTGTTATATACCGATTTTGATGCCTGGACATTTTTTATTGCTTTCGTAGTTTGTAGTTATCATCACCATCACTGTCCCTGGTTAATCTACCTAACTTGAAATACTTGAGTCAACTTTGATTGCCTATAACACAGCTCCCCGTGGATACGACAACTGTACTCCCAAAAGTACGACAACAATCACCCCTCTATGGCTCTGTCTCTCTCAATCGTTCCTCTTAAACTCTTAGTCATCCACTATCCCTGTGGCTCTGTCCCTCTCAATCGTTTCTCTCAAACTCTTAGACAAGATTGACAAAATGATGGTTAATTGAAGACATGAAAAAGGACCTAAGTGGAAGACTTAAGATCAATCACATATTCGTATCCATTATTGTTGGTTGTTCTATTTGTATTTTGAGTTGATGTTGTAAACTTGTAATGTTGAGACATTATGTTTTATTTCTGTTGGTTGAGACATTGTGTTTTATTCTTATTATTTGAGAGTTTTGAACAAGTTGGACTGTTGGAGCCAGAAGTGAAACAATTGTCGTATTACAGTTGCCGATGCAATTATAAAAATCTTGGACAACTATCATGTGTTTTCAAATTGGGTACCCGGATCCAGATCCGGAATCGGATCTAGGATTGGATCCTGATTTTAGGATCCATTTCGAAATGGATCCGGGACTAGATCCTAATTTTAGGATCCATTACAAAATGGATTTGGGACTGGATCCTTAAATTTTTAACGGAGACCTAGTATTGTTCACCCCTATTATATCGTTATTAAAATATAATTATATTTTATTATATATATTATACAAAAATATTATTTAGAGACAATTTTTCCAAAAGAAAAAACGGAAAATGTTGTAGTCATAACCCATTAGGTTGACCCAAAGCTTAAATACACCCTACGTATTTACCCAAACTCAAAACACTCTCCAACTTGTATTTACCCGAACTAAATATACACCACAAGTGATTTTTGTCTTTAATTATTGTTGGATATATTTCAAGAGTATAAGACAGTTATATAGCCTAAAGAATAAAGTATATCAAGTATAAGGATCATATATAAGTGAAATAATAAGAATATGATCAACACGGGTGAAACAGGAAGCAACACAGGTCGTGTTGTCTTCCAGAGAGTAAGGAAACAATTTCTGCGCTCAACACGGGTCGTGTTGAGCCAACACGGACCGTGTTGATTCAACACGGGTCGTGTTGATGGAGGATTGTATTAATTGCTAACGGCTGTATGATTTTGTGTAATTAGTAATCTTTTATTTTTTATTCTAACTTTAGTAGTTGTTGAATACCAAAACTATCCCTTTTAAAAAAAAATCATTTTTATTCATTCCTTTTCTTTTAATTATTCTCAATCTTGTTGCCTACCATCACAAACATATATTATTTTTACTTATATTAATTAAATATTAATATTATTACGTTTCCTTCATTTGAGATATTACTAATGCAATTTAGTGTTTAGGTCTTTTCCTTATATTAGTTAAATATTGATTATAATTAATATATTAGTAAACCCTCACGTGTATATAGTATATTGTAACGCCCCGGAAATTCAATTATAAAAAGTCACAGTCAAACTAACGTTAACAGACAAAACTTAGCGGAAGACTTCAAATTTAGTTTGGGCATCACTGCCGTATCCCCGAAGGAATACAAGGTGAGAAAGGAAAACACAACTGTCTGCTAACGGTAACTACTAACAACTCAAAACAAAACTTTAAGATTTCATAACGAAAACAATATAAAAAGATTCAAGGACTTCTAGACTCGTCGTCCTCACTTCTAATTCCCGTCCCCAGCATTTGTAAAAGGTTGGGTTCCTTCGGGCTACTCTATCTGCGAAATTTCCCTCTTTTGACTGACTTACTTGACCCGTAGATGGAAGGGGTATACGCCTAAACAATTCTTGCACTAGCATCCCAAAGGGGTCAGGGTATTGAGGTGGATCAAAAGGAACAGATCCTAAAGAAGACTCAGGAGGATTAACCATCCCTGTTAAGCCGAGGTCCTGCAATTCTAGTAGATTTCTCGGATGTCCCATTTCGTGTTCTTTTCATGGCGTGCTTCTTGAATTTTGCGACATACTACAATATTACAACAAAATATATTATTACCTACATAGCTTAACATTATTCCCTCATTTTATAGCCCCTTTTTTCAGAAACTCGATTTTAGTCAAATGCTCCCGCATAGAACCTTGATTCCTTGGTCAAGTCTTAGGTATCATTCACAAACATATATTTATACATAATTAAAATCTCAAAAGAATTTTCACAATCCCAATATATTGTAATTTGCAGAATCCACAATACATATAATTATAAATCCACAATTTCCATAACATCCATCCATTTTCATAAATAAAGATAGCGATTCCCCTTTTGATTGTCATAGAGTTTTCATCTCCATTTCCAATCCCAATACATGAGAAAACCAAAACATCATGTTCTCCATTCCCTCTTGAATTACAAACCCACACTCCCTTCCACAAAATAATCATAAGGGAGGTTACAAAAATAAGCATAGTCTGGCTAATTACATTAGTGACCCAAAAGCGAAAACCTAGTCACCCGAGATGTACTTGTAGTCATCTAGCCTACACTTATGGTCAACCCCTTGCTAAACCTGCACAAAAGTCAAATACCGACGACTACTGCTAAACATGAGAGTTAGACCCTTCTTGTTCTTGATCCCTATCCTCTTCCACGTCCGGTCGTAGAGGACAAACGCTCTTGCGTTTGGTGTACCGAATCCTGGGCCCCAAAGCGGTCCAATCAAAGTCGTTCTCCACCGGGGCGACAGGTGTAGACGTCCCTGCCTCGCACTCATTGATTTGTTTTGGCTCGGAGCGCACCTCGTCTTGGTCTAGATCCATGCTAGGATCTTCTTCTTCTTTTCCAGCTATTCGGGCGGTAGGCGTAGTCTCCCCATGAGACGATAGATTCAGAACAATTGGACGTCCTGTGAGGTACGGTGAGAAGTGTAGAAGGATTTCCTCTGCCGGGGGTGCGAACACGTGAGCCGTTGCTTTTCCGCGTTGGCGGCGCCGTAATCCTAGCACCTCGCGAAGATAGGGTCCTAACTTCATCGACGTGAAGACCTAAAGATTGTGCAGCTTGAGTGATCATTACCTCCATCGTGATCTGATTCCAAGCACCCACATATTCGAGGCACCATGCATGGCGTCCGGGTTCTCCACGATAAGCTGATTGGCACTGCCCCGATATCATCCCACTGCTCGTGGGGAAAAGTCGCTAGAAGGCATCGGGCTCGCAAATGTCGCCATGATATTCGATTTGGGATTTGCGTAAGAATGTGTGTCGAGGACATCTTGTAAAGCCTTAAGATGGGCTTGAACGTTGGTGGAGGGGTCCATGAACATCGCGAACGGATTTGGGAGGGGGTTACCGTCATTGTCCATCTATACCATACACAAAGTACAATGCAAGATTTTAAAAGCTTATCATGGCCAAAATGAACGAGCTATTTACTATAAAAGAAACAAATTTGTGACGAGGTTCGAGACTCAACCAAGTTAACCTCTTATGAGCGATTTAACAATTCTAGACCTCATATTGTATTCCCTTTTTCGGGCTTCCTTAAAAACTTTTAATCCATACTACCATTTAAAACCCATTTCATCATATACCAATCCCGCTTGGGACTCGCTTTATAATCTTTTCATTAACTTTCAAAGACTTTTGATGAGGTGCTTTGGCAAACTTCATAATTTTCCGTTATATTTATTAACTTCACTTGCATAAATTACTAGGCTTGACTCATTTCACCTAGATCCTCTCCTTAAAGATTTTGACTAAAACCTTCTTATAACCCTGGAAGAAATTCGGCAGCACTTCCCCTATAATTAGAGCTATTCCCAAATTTACATAATCTTGGAAACCTGCAAAGAAGAACAATATACATACTAAACCAATATTTAGAGCTTCATGCTCATCAACAATTCCCAACATACCACTTGTCATACTTATACCTATCATAAAGAGGCTTGTACTCACATGCCTATCTTTCTCCCTAAATTAGGATCCATGACTTAAAAAAAATTCTATAATCTCCAAATACTTAATCAAACCTCAGCTCTGATACCACAACTGTAACACCCCAACCTTAATCACAAGGTTAAGACTACACCTAGAAACCCAAACCTGTGATTAGCGCAGCGGAACACCTTAGGTCGAGGCATTACCGCCGTCTCCCAAAAGAGACAAGGCAACAACACAAAAGAAACTTCCAAAACCACAAGATAACTTACTAACTTGAGAACCTTCACATATAAAACTTATACAACCCCTGGATAAAGTATATAAACTTAAACATAGCTTAAAAACTAGAACAACTTCCAAAAATCCAACTCGCCACGACGATGAATTCCTTAGAAAACTACCTCAAGAGCCTTGAATTACTTTGGAACCGACTTGTCCTTGCCCTGGGAGCTCGAACCTCCCAAAACAAAACATTAAAACATTGCAAAAAGTGAGTGGGGAAACACTCAAGACAAGAAACCTCCAAAGACGTAAACCGCTCAAAACGGTTTGGTGCCGATTTAAATTCATTTTGAAAACAAGGGAAGGATATTAAAATAGGACTTGCATGACATGAACATAAACATATGCATAACATAAATCAATGAAGATAGAAATTAGGTGGAACCCTTACGATCGGTGCAAGCACCTCACACACGCGTATGCCCAAGTTGATCTAAACTGAATGGGTGATCACATGCAATGACATCAAGCAGTCATGGCACTCTGATCAGGAGTGCTAAAACATGAATGTAAGAATAAGCATAGAATGCGGGTCCACTGTTAAATATAAAGTCATTGTAAACCATAAAACTTGACATGGCATAAATTGAATGAATTATGACTATAATTTAGATCGTAAAAGCTGGACAATTCGCGTACCTTGAGACGCTAGAGACCTCGGCGGCGCAGCTCGGCTTGGAGATGGCTTTTGAAACTTGTCAACTAAGATAAGAATAAGTAGAAATGAAGAACCGAATAAGGTTCTAAATTAGATTCACAAGTTTAGAAACTTAGTAATATTAATGAAATAACTTTAGGAATAAAATTTCAGGTTGTCTAGAAAATAGAGTTTATAGCATAACTTGAGTTAAGAAAATCGAAACGAAGTGAAAGAGTACATCCCGGAATAGGGAAAAACATAATCTACAACTTTGTTAACAACACCAGAAGCTAAAAACGAGTGGAAGGGCTCCAAAATGGGCCCGGACAGAAGCTGTGCATATAAAACCTTAGAATTTCCGGGTCGGAAAAACATGAGAATAATGACGTAGAAGATGATTCGAATAAAAGGGCTTGAACTTAGGACAATTAGCTTGAATTGATGATGAATAGGGTAATTATAAATTGGAAGCTAGGATGCGAGATAACGAGTCCAATATGGTTTGATGATGTGATAGCAAAAGAATGACGAAACGGAGTAAGACGTACACATCCGAATGTGAATAAAAACAAGCTTGGATTAATGAATTATGGGATGAGGAATGAAATGAGGAATGAATTGAATTAGACATTGAATGCTATCAAGCTAGAAGGAACTCTTAAGTAGAGTAAAGATATTGAACATTATGATAAAGAAAGATGGGGAAAAAGGTACTTTGCCAACTTACTAGCTTTTGGAAGCTATTTTTAAGACTCACTTAAGACTCCAAAATGGTACTCTTAGCCTTAAACCCATATCTCCGAAATGACAACTTATAACCATGACACATTTATACTTAGAACCCCTTATTGGGTTGATTTGAGGCCCAAAAGATATTAATTTACATAAGCTAAAATGGGCAGAAACGTTGTTCTGGACAGCCCTACTTCCCGGCTCGCAACTCATACTCCCGATATCGTATGACGACGAACCATACCTTTCCAAAAGCTCGCAATGAGGCCTAAAACTTTCATGTTTACCATAAAAACCAAAGAGGTCTCCAAAGGGACGAAAAACAGCCCTCAAAACACTGACTCAGAATTCGTATATAAAATTGTACCTTCACGGTTTTGGTCATAACTCGGCTATACATGTCGGAAATTAGAAATTCCAAAGCCTATGGTTTGCTAACACCTTAAGCTATCAAATGGAGTAGAAATCTGGGCAAAATCCCACTTTTATATTACTGTAAATTTCCAGAATCGAAACAGAGACTAACTTGCTCTTAATTTCAGCTCTAATGATACTTTTAGCCCTTAATTCATACTAATTCTCAACCAAACTTCACTTTGGCTATAATCCACTATATTTCCAGAATTAAACCTTGAAAGTTAACTCATCAAAGAGCTCAAATCCCACATGCAACCATGGATTAAACATAAACTCAACATAAAGGACTTGTTCTTGAACTCTTGCACCAAAACCTCACTAATTCACCCAAATTAAACATGACAACACTTAAATAATAATCTTAACATATATAACCAGCCCTTAATACTCAGCAAATTAACAAGAAACTCACATGCATCAAGATTATAACAACATCCATCAAGAATTTAACAAGAAAACCTCAAGAACTCATCCAAATACACGCACATACTCAAAACTCAAACCCTAACTTAACCAATCCAATTATACACTTGAATTCATGAATTTAGAGAATAAAAGAGATAGAATTTATAAAAGAAACATATATACAACATGTATTTTCAGATTAGGTTTAGAGAAATTGAAATTGGGGTTTGAGAGATTACCCTTGGAGTTAAAAATGGATGAAAACACAAGAGGAGGAAGAAGAGGCGCGACGGCCACCACGGGTGGCGGTTTCCACGCTGGCCGGAAAAAGTGGCGGGGGGTGGTTGCTGCTCGGCAGGTTGGAGGAGAAGAAGGAGGTGCAAGCTTTTGAGAGTAGTCTATTTTTGAATGAGAGAAAAAGACTTAAGCCCCCTATTACTAATACATATATATATATCATCTACTTAAAACTAATACCAATAATAACTAAAATAAACCTTAATTAAATAGTAATAGGATGGTAACAATAGGATAAATATATTGTAATTGTTGTAATAAATTGAAGTATTGGGTTTTTGTAGGAAATTAAATATATTGATGATAATTTGGTAACATAAAAATAAAATACAATGGAATTTGGATAAGAAGATAATAAAATGGGAAAAGTTACTTCTTGAAATTATGTAAAGGAAATGAAATTAACTAAATTAAAGTTGGAACGGTAAAATATATATAGAAATCGGGGCGGATAAATATTAACCGCTTTCTGAAATAAATTTATAACGTAAAACATATAACCTGAAATACTTTAACTCATTGAATAAATGTGTAAAGTAAACTTTTAAGCCGATAGTTCGGCACCTTAGCCATCTCCTGCGCGAGACTTAACACCGATATCAATAAATAAATAAATAGATAAATAAAGGTAAACGCGAAAAATTTATAACGCGATTTGAATAATTACAGTGATTAATAGATAATTAAACATGATTTTGGGGTGGGTTATTACACGGCGATTCCCGGCGGTGGTGGCGGCGGCCGTGAAGTGGCGGCCGAGGGAGAGAGAAAGAGAGGAGAGGATAAGGTTAGGGATTAGGGTTTGAAGATTAGGGTTTGAGGGAGGGAGAAAGAGGTTTTTATACTACCCACTTAATTAAGGCCCAATTAGTCTAATCCTAACTCTTAGCCCAACCCAACACTAAAACAAAATCTGATTTTCTAAAGACAACTAATAATAATACTAATAGCAATAATAATAATAATACTAATAATAATATAATCGCATAGCAAATAATATTCACGTAATTAATCACATAACTCAATAATATTAATAGTAATACTAATAATAAAAAGAGTAAAACTAATAATACTAAACCAATGAAATTACCGATATACCCTTGTTAGTCTCTCACGATCCTACGAGCTCAAGTGTTAGCAAAATAAAACACAAACGAATAATAATAAATAACGAAGTCAAACCTAATTTACTAACGACGTCACGGTCAACATCTTTGGATTTTTCGGGGTTTTACATCATTACCTTCTTAAAAGAAGTTTCGTCCTCGAAACTTAAACTTAACCCTAACGATCCGGTAAGGAAACTAACGGTTCCATTCCTCCTAAAACTCAAGGTTTTACATCATTACCTTCTTAAAAGAAGTTTCCCTCAAACTTGACGCGCTTTAGGCTTGGAACAAGTGAGGGTACTTCTTCCTCATTTCGCCTTCCCGAGTTGCTTCCGTTGTGGTATGATTTGCCCATCGCACTTTTACCAAGGGAACTACTTTCCTCCTAAGTCGCTTTCCTACGGCCTAGTATCTCTAGCGGTTGCTCTTCATAGTTCGGGATCTTCTTGCAGCTGAAGCGGCTCGATCAATCACGTGAGTCGGTCCGAACGTATTTCCGAGTTGTGATACGTGGAAAACATTGTGCACTCTTGGAAGTTCTCCGCAAAAGAACTTGTAGGCAACTTCTCGATGCTCCAAGATTGGATATGGCCCGATAAACCTTGGTGTCAACTTCCCGATCGGTGAATCTCATAACTCCTTCGTGGTGAAACGCAAAACACGTATTCCCTACTTCAACTCTAAAGGTCTTCCTTCACAACATAACTCTTTTGTCGACTTTGTGCTGCCTTCATCTTGTCTTGAATGATCCGAACCTTCTGAGTAGTGGCCTGTATTAGGTCCGGTCCGATCGTTAGAGCTTCATCGATGTCCTGCCAACATAGGGGAGTTCTACATCTCCTTCCATACAAAGCTTCGAAGGGTGACATCCCTATACTAGCATGGTAACTGTTGTTGTAGGAGAACTCAATGAGAATTAACTCGTCATCCCACGAGTCCTTGAAATCCAATGCGCATGCTCGTAACATATCTTCGAGGGTTTGTATGGTCCTCTCTGTCTGCCCATCTGTAGCTGGGTGAAATGCGGTACTAAACTTGAGCTTTGTACCAAACGCCTCTTGTAACTTTTTCCAAAAAACCAGACTGGAATCCGGTGTCTCTGTCTGAGACTATAGAACTAGGTACTCCATGTAACCTTACAATCTCCCTTACATAGGCTTGGGCTAGCTGATCTAGGGACAAGTTGTTGGCAATGGCTAGGAAATGAGCTGACTTGGTCAAACGATCTACAATCACCCATATTGCATTGTGTTTCCGCCTGGTCCTTGGTAGACCTATCACAAAATCCATTGATATCGAATCCCATTTCCACTCAGGGACGTCTAACGGTTGCAGAAGTCCGGCTGGTCGTTGATGCTCTGCCTTAACTCGCTGGCATGTAAGGCACTTTGCCACAAAGTCTGCCACTTCTTGTTTCATATTACTCCACCAGAACATCTGCTTCAGGTCTTTGTACAGCGTATTGTGCCCCTCTTCTAAAATCTTTCTTTTCAGCTCCTCCATATTAGGTATGCAGATGCGATTATGGAATCGTAACGTACCATCTTCATGGATCACAAAACCAGGGGCTTTCCCCTGCAAAACTTCCTCCCGTATCTTGACAAGCTGCAAATCCAGCTCTTGAGTCCTCTTGATCTCTTCCACAAGGGTAGGTTGCAACTCCATGACATTCAATACAGCTTTCCTTCCAGGTGTCACCACGTTAATTTCCAGCCTCCTAAACTCCTCGCACAGCTCGTGCGGCATCATCATCAAGTGATTTACAGCAGGATAGGGTCTCCTACTCAGGGCATCAGCCACTACATTTGCTTTTCCCGGATGATATTGGAAGTTTACATCATAGTCCTTCAGAAATTCCAGCCATCGAGTCTGCCTAAGGTTTAGCTCTTCGGGTAAAAGGTATTTCAAACTCGATGGTCGATGAACACCTCGCAGATGTACTCCAAAGGTAGTGCCTCCAGATCTTAAGTGCAAAACCATCACGCTAACCTGTGTCATGAGTGGGGTAATTCTTCTCATGTGTCTTGATTGCGGATGCATATGCAATCACCTTCCCATCCCGCATGAGCACACAACCCAATCCACCATGCGATGCGCCATCAGATAACAAAACCCTCGTTCTCCTGAGGTAAAGCGAGAATAGGGGTTGAGGTAAGCCTCTTCTTCAACTCCTGGAATGCTTGCTCACATTTTTCCGACCATGCGAACTTCATTGACTTCCGAGTCAAATTGGTCAACGGGGTGGCGATTTTCGAAATCTTGCACGAACTTCCTATAATACCGCCAAGCCCGTAAAACTCCTAACCTCCGTGGCAATCTTGGTGTCGGCCACTGGTGATGGCCTCCACCTTTGGGGTCTCATCACTCCTTCTTTGGACACCACATGTCCTAAGAATGCTACTTGTTCCAACCAAAACTCACACTTCTTAAGCTTCGCATAAAGTGGTTGCTCAAGTAGAGTCGCCAATACTTCTCTCGATGATTCAGATGCTCCTCTCGTGTTCTGAATATACCAATATGTCGTCGATGAACACCACTACAAACTTATCCAGAACGGCTTGAACACTGCTCATCAAATCCATGAAGGCGGCTGGGCATTTGTAAGCCCAAAAGGCATTACCACGAACTCATAATGGCCATACCGAGTTCGGAATGCGGTTTTAGAGATATCTTCTTCGTGAATTCTTAACTGGTGATAACCCGACCTCAGGTCTATCTTAGAAAACGTTGTTGCTCCTCGCAACTGGTCGAAAAGAACAACAATACGAGGAAGAGGGTAACGAAACTTGACGGTAATCTTGTTCAACTCCCGGTAATCGATGCACAAACTCAAGCTACCATCCTTTTTCTTCACGAACAGTACAGGTGCTCCCCATGGTGACGTGCTGGGTCGTATATATCCCTTTTCTAGTAGCTCGTCCAGCTGAGTCTTCAACTCCTTAAGCTCTGCGGGCACCATGCGATATGGGGCTTTTGAAACAGGTGCGGCCCGCCCAAATCGATGCGTAAATCTACCTCCCGATTGGCAAGCCCGGATCTCCTCCGAAATACATCGAATACTCCCGCACTACGGATATCCTCAATCGTAAGCTCCTCCGCCTTGGTGTCGACACGTTGCATAGAAACCCTTCACAACCTTGGCCCAACAACTTCCGAGCCTTGAGGCGAGATGATCCGCACACTCAAGATGCCTATCACCCAATGCACTACCTTCTTCCGCTCGGTCCCATTAAGGTCACCTTTGCTTATAACAATCTATCTGGGCTCTATATTTTGCTAACTACCCATCCCCAAAATAACGTCCGAACTCCATTAGGTCAAACATATAAAGATCGGCCTCAAACTCCTATCCTGCTATCACTATAGGACATCCACCATATAACTCTCCACAACTAATGGTATCCCCGGTAGGTAGGGCTACCGACATAGGCTTACTATTCTCCGAGGGTTTCATCTTAGCCTTCTACTATAGCTCGTCCAACAAAAGAATGACTAGCACCGTAATCAAATAAAACAGAGACATTGTAAAGGTGGAGAGAGAAGGTACCTGCCACAACGCTCCGCTTCATTCTCACCTCTTCTTTCCTCATTACGTATACTGCCCCTCTGCGTTGGCGGTTGTTGTTATGACGAGGCGGTTTCTTGGCCTCCTCCTCGTTATTATGATTTCCACCGATCCACCTTGGTTCTGTTGTAGGCCTTTGGTTCCCATTATAGCCTCCCGATTTTGATATGTTATGCGGGCTCTCAATTCCGTTATTCCCATTGTTTCCATTATTTCCGTTGCTTCCATTGTTGCCTCCACTTCGTCCCCCGTTTGGCCGAGGCACCGACGCACTGATGTTGGAAACTCCCGCATTGAAACATCCTCCTCGCACGCCTTGCTCTACAATCGTGGATAATGGTCCGTCGACCACAAACCTTGCATATTGGAATATTCGATGGCCTACGCCTCAAGACCGTTTCCGCCACTTGTTAGGGCGAACCTCTTCTCCCGATAATGTTGAGGTGGGTTAAAACGGTGGCTCTTTCCTCTTTTGCCCTCGTATGCCTAATCGCCGCTCCATGTCATGCATCACCCTTTCTACAAATGAGGCAACGCTCATCATGTTCTCGTAAGACGTGAACTCGCGATGACATGCGATCCACGAATCTTGCGATTCACCATCCCGAAACAATCCATCCTTAGTCGCTCAATGGCTACCAAAGCGATGCAAACCGAGATAGTTCGGTGAACTTTGCAGTAGGCGAGCACGCTAGTTTCCTGACACGCATTCATGAATTCTTTTTCTTTCGCCTTCCGAGAGAAATTGGGTAAAATCGATCCCTTAGCACAATCTGAAGCGGCCCAATAAACCCTGCTCAAATTTATTTCCTTCACACTGGCCCACCACAAATCGGCCTCTTCCTTTAGGTGGTAAGCAGCAAAGTCCACCCTTAACTCCTTAGGACAGTGTGTGGTGTCGAAAATCTTCTCAATCTCCCTAACCCAATCTTCAAAGACCTTGGGGTCAGCTACCCTGGTGTAAGTGGGCGGGTTGAAGCTATTGAACCTTCGAGGAGAGCGGAGGGATCATTTTCCCTTTCTCCTCCTTGTCGATCCACCACCCTCTTCAGTAGATCCTCGTGCTTGTTAAGCATCTCGATCATCGCAGTAGCAAGGTCATTCCCGTGTTGTTGTACTCGCCCGATATCAAGTGAGGAAGGCGCCGACGCAGCTACCGCGGCTTGAGGGCGCTGCTCGGCCGCAGCCATGGGCGCTCCCGACACGTGGTTGGGTTGAGAACCGTTCACGTCCGACGTCCTGGTTCAAAGGGTCGATTTAGACTACTTAAGGGTTTTCCAATCCATTGTCTCAACATCATACTAGAGGTAACTACTTGGTCCAGTCTTCTCATAGGGTGCTAAACAATACGTAATTGTAATTCTATTTCACCAAGTAATTTCTTATGTCATCAACTTATTTCATGAATTTTCATCACATACCAAAGGTCACATATATACCAAGATCACAAAACAGAACTTCTATGCACACCAATGTAATCATATGTACAACTTTCCCATCGGCAAATACCCAAAAGAAACAACATACCAATATCCAGTTATATCACGCTCAACAAAATACAAACGTAATGCCTATACACTCCTACTCAACACATCGTGGACATCCCACTCGATGATCCTCCCGCATCGAGGGTTCTTCCTCACAAACCGAGTCCACTCGGGATCACTCGTCTCATCCCCGAGCCCTCCTCGGGTCTTCTCCGTCCCCAGTCCACCTCATCCTCCTCCTCGGCGGTGCAGCCGTGGCCCTAGAGGTTACCTCGGCTCGAACCCCGGGCGCCGCCTCCGTGGAATCCTCCGATCTTCTTGTGGTCATCCTCATGATCCTCACCGGCAGGAGCCGGGTTCACTTGAACCCTCTCTACTCGGCGATCCCAATCCGGCGATCCTAGAAAAGACCCGGGATTCGGTGCTCGGCCTACCAGCACCTCGACACCAACAAAGACGGGTGTGGGTACCCCTCCTCCGGAAGCAGGGGTGGCAGCAGTATGGCCCCACCAGGGATCGTCTCGTAAGGTGAGTAGAAAAGCGTTGGCCTGAGCTTCCTCGTTGCCACGCAAGCAAGAGTTCGGGACATCCTTGGTGTATCGGTCGATCTCATCGTAGAAATTCAGCATGTGGGTTCCCAAGTACCCACCAGGAGAAATGGGTGTGTAGCGGTGAAAGCACGGCGTGGGGTGCTGGTGACAGTGTGTGCGTTGTGCCATCCTACAAGGTCAGAACTCATTACACATAAAATACTGATGGTAATAATCGAAAAAAAAATATTTAGGGAAAGCATGAAACCATTTTCCCCCATCCTACGCTCATCACTCCGAACTTAGCTTCCTAGGGTCCATCTAAACCTGAAGGACTCTGAGGAGCTACTAGGTCGCAACCCAGAGCTCTGATACCATTCTATAACGCCCCGGAAATTCAATTATAAAAAGTCACAGTCAAACTAACGTTAACAGACAAAACTTAGCGGAAGACTTCAAATTTAGTTTTGGCGTCACTGCCGTATCCCCGAAGGAATACAAGGCGAGAAAGGAAAACACAACTGTCTGCTAATGGTAACTACTAACAACTCAAAACAAAACTTTAAGATTTCATAACGAAAACAATATAAAAAGATTCAAGGACTTCTAGACTCGTCGTCCTCACTTCTAATTCCGCCCCTCAAGATTTAGATCTTCACCAAACAAACATTTCAAAAAATGAGGGGGAAATCTCAATAATGTCTACCCCTAACGTTTAAAACAGTTTAAGTTCATTTCAATTCATTTTGGGGAGAGGGATCGAATCAAACGTTTTACAAACCTTTAATCCCATACTGTTTCCTCAACCCATCCAATCCATATTTTAATTTGCGGGCGGGATACCAAATCCCTTAAAGTAACATCGTCTACCAAAGGCATCAAGAACATCGCCTACCAAAGGCATAAATAATATCGCCCACCAAAGGCATCAAAACATCGCCTACCAAAGGCATCAAGAACATCGCCCACCAAAAGCATAAATAATATCGCCTACCAAAGGCATCAAAATACTATCCTATATCAGGGAAGGAAGCCTTGATCTCCTGGTCCATAACCCTGCAGGTTGTTACACCTGCACAACAGGTTATCCCCCGAAACCCGCTTAACGTTTCCACTTGAATTATTTATACAATTTTCAAACTCAACTCACGACTCTCAAGTCAAACCATCCCAAGTTATCAAAACCATCAACAAAACTTCGAATAAAAGACCATCCAATTTCTCAACTCAAATAAACCAAGATCATAATCGAATCAAAAAGATTATCAAAACAGATGGTCGTATTTCCACAAAAGTCCCTTTCGGGATGCAATTCTCAAAATAGATTATAAAACATCAAAACACATTTAAAGAGCATCCCGATGGGGATTAGAGCATAGACAATTACCTGAATAACGTCACAGTACCGCAATAAGGAGAACACACTTGAGCTCACTATCGCCACGCATTAACTCGGGCGTAGGGTTCAGGGCAGTTTCTTGGCGGTTTTCCCCGACGACTGGGCGGACGGTGGTCGGGGTGTTGGCGTCGGGGTCGAGGTCGGCGGTCACGGGTGGTGTTGGTGGCGTCGGAAGCAGCAGGTGCAATGGTGGTCGTGGGACTGCGTCGATCGAACAGTAGCAGCAGCAGGTCGGTGTTCGTCCGCGAGTCTGGTGGCCGGCGTTGATCGGTCGACGTCGAGGGGTACGGTGCGACGGCGGTGGTCGTCTGGGCGGCATCGCGCGGGGCAGGAGGCGAGAGACATGGAGATCGAGAGGGAGAAAGAGGGAAAAAAGAGAGAAAAGGGGAAGAGAAAGGTGGTTGCAGTGGTGTAGGCGATTCCCGGCGGTGGTGGCGGCGGCCGTGAAGGGGCGGCCGAGGGAGAGAGAGAGAGAGGAGAGGAGAGGGTTAGGGATTAGGGTTTGAAGATTAGGGTTTGAGGGAGGGAGAAAGAGGTTTTTATACTACCCACTTAATTAAGGCCCAATTAGTCTAATCCTAACTCTTAGCCCAACCCAACACTAAAACAAAATCTGATTTTCTAAAGACAACTAATAATAATACTAATAGCAATAATAATAATAATACTAATAATAATATAATCGCATAGCAAATAATATTCACGTAATTAATCACATAACTCAATAATATTAATAGTAATACTAATAATAAAAAGAGTAAAACTAATAATACTAAACCAATGAAATTACCGATATACCCTTGTTAGTCTCTCACGATCCTACGAGCTCAAGTGTTAGCAAAATAAAACACAAACGAATAATAATAAATAACGAAGTCAAACCTAATTTACTAACGACGTCATGGTCAACATCTTTGGATTTTTCGGGGTTTTACATATATACTTGTTTTAAATTTATTAGAATAATGAGTACTTATTTATAATAATGTTGATTTATTGAATCATTCGTACTTTGAGCGTTTATATACTTGTTTTTAATTTTTAATTCATAATTGATGCTTAATTAATTTTTATTTGAATTTTTTTGAACTTAATTCTTTTAATTTTTTCACGTGATAATTGATTTTCTAGAAGTAAATGTGTCTCAATTATGGCCTTCCATTCATTTTAATAAATTAAAACATTCATTAATTAATAAAATGGTATTTTAGCCAATGTGTTTTTATTCTCAATCATATTCCCAATTTGAATTACCATATAATAAACAAAAATGTTGGTAATTTATAAAGACATTTTAATTCTTATGCCCATTATGAATTCTCATTCCCAATCCATTATAAATTTCGGTTACCATTCCCATTCCCATCCTCATTTCCATTACATGCCAAATGGGCCGAAAAGGAACTAGCAAAGTAAAAAAAAAAAAAGCCCATTATGTGAATTATCTTAATCTAAAATTGGATAAAACTAAGAAACCAAATGTGATTGTCATTTGAAGATTTACATTTTACTATGTACATTTCCCATTTTTTTCACCACAGACATGAAAATTAGGTTATCGTTTTGTACAGAAGGAAAGTACAAGATTTTTAGTGTTGATGTTTTTAACGCCGTTAACTGCCGGAGTGCTTGCGCAAGCGCAACCCCAACCTCGAAGATCTCTTTTGCTTCTTCAAACCCTTTCTCCCTCCCTTCCTCCCCCCTTCTCTCTATCTTCGTCCTTCTCAATCTCGCAAACCCTAGAAACGAGGGGCTCGATTGCAGATTTTCCGAAAGCTTCTAGGGTTTTGTTAATTTGGAAGGAATGGATTTGGACAAATGGATCGCCAAGGTTAAAGAGGGCCAACATTTAGCCGAAGATGAGCTCCAGCTTCTCTGCGAATATGTAATCTCTCTTTCTCTCTTCGTATGATTCCTGCTTTTCCATGGCTAATTTACTTGAGACCTGCCAATTCGATGCTGTCTTTCCTAAGCAATGGATTTTGTGTCTTTCTTGGTTTAAGGGGGTGGGGTTAGGTGGGTTGTATAGGCCAAGAACGAGATAATTTATGCTTGGGATTTGTATATTTGGCAAGGTTTATGTGCTTGCAAATGAATTTTTAGATGATAATTGTGCCCATTTAGAGCGGGGCGCTATGATATTTGGTGGACCGATATGAATTCTTAGTTGTCTGCTGTTCTCAAGATCCCCTTTTGCGTCTTGGTATCTGCAACACTCAACAGTGCTAGCTTATTCATGTAGAAGAATAGTTTATTAGTTTGAAGCTTTGAATACATGCTCTGAGATGGAGATCTATTGCTGGCAAACTTGTATGGTGAACAACTGAACATATGTGCCGGGTTCTGGAGCTGTCTGGCAACAGGTAGCTGGGAACATTTAATGGTAAAAGTGCGGATTTGCAGAGGGTTGCTCGAATCTTTTTGACGTAGGCATGTAGCTGGAGAAAGAGTTGCATATGTGGATAAGAGATATATAGATGGTGGTCAATCAGTGACTTTGTCAATGCTACCTTCTGTTTTCTGAAAGCAGAATAGCATTCTTTCTTTCTTAATGAGCCTATTAGTAGAGCGTCCTATGTTGACCTTGGAGGAGATTGTTTCCATGGTTGGGAATGGGACGTTGATGAAGACACCATGTGTGCTTGGAATGAAAGGGGAAATTCTCTGGTAAAGGTTCATAACTCATGCTGTTGTGCTAATATAGGTTTGAAATAGATTGTATCATTAGCATCAGCTTTGTGGTGGAGAGAGACATAGGCCACATAGAATATTTTATTTAACCCTTTCTTTTGAATTGGATATGAAGGAAGTAAGAAAG
This sequence comes from Portulaca oleracea, assembly GCA_029582165.1. Taxonomy (NCBI): domain Eukaryota; kingdom Viridiplantae; phylum Streptophyta; class Magnoliopsida; order Caryophyllales; family Portulacaceae; genus Portulaca; species Portulaca oleracea. The sequence goes on along the minus strand of CM055869.1, from coordinate 12,501,905 downwards.
GACATCTGATAATTGAACCAAGGATTGGGTGGGGAGATCATACACGAGCTTTGGAACTCTGTTGATGATAGTAGTGTTCTCGTTGTTGAAGACACGGAAGCAAGGTAGTTCTTGCTAGATCAGACCTTATTAGCGTATGCAGAAATGAGTGAGTCACAAGCAATGTAAGGATACATTGTTTGACTTACCTAACGGTAACATGGTAAATCCTGAGGGAATCCGGTATTAGCGAGATGGAATTAAATCTTATGATGCTGGAGTGAGTACGCTCTTTAAGTGGTGCATTTGGCAACACTCAACTGGAACTTGTTAGGGGGGATGAGAAATTTGAGAGCAGGGCCTTACTTGTTAGGTGCTCCTCCTGCCGACTATAAAGAAATTTTACAGCAAATAGTGATTCAGATGTTACACAGGAAAAACTGCGTTACTACCTTTGTTGCCTTATGTCCATTTGAAGTTTAATGCCAGTATGGGTAAATGCAGAGTAGCTCAATTTATATGTTTCATAGGTTAATAGTATGCATTTGAAAGCTATTACTTATGTTTATTTGTCCTGATAGCTGATGCCCATCCTTTCTTTGAAAAAAAATTAAGGTATTGTTTCTTTCCACTCCTCCCAATATGAATGGTAGCCTACGTCTTCATCTTGCATAGAGATTCTAGTTACTATATTGATAGGACGGAAACCATTTGGCTGTTTCCTCTTTGTTTGAGGCTTGGTCATTTTGGTTTGGTTTAGGGGAATTATTTTCTTCCATCTCTATAGCATGTTTGTATTGGAATATTAGTAGGAAATTGTGAGCCTTTTTTTTTTTCATTTATTGGGTTTTTACTTTTCATATTCTTTAAAAGTTTTTGAATTGATGATTTTCACATTAGTCTGGTCAAGATAACATAGATGATGATTTTTGTGCAAACTGTTGCTATGAATGTTGTAGCCTAGATGCCATCACCACTGAAGGCTCTGCAATAAACTTTGTACTGTTCAACATTTTGCAGGTAAAAGAGATACTGATTGAGGAGTCTAACGTGCAACCTGTTAATAGTCCAGTGACTGTATGTGGTGATATCCATGGCCAGTTTCATGATTTAATGAAGCTTTTCCAGACAGGCGGGCATGTTCCTGAGACCAATTATATATTCATGGTAAATTATGCTATATAGGCTTTAGGCAGATAGGCGTACAACGGTTGGTAATTTACTCCCGCTTGTTGCTGATTCCATTGAGTATTAATATCAAAAATTCTTTTCTCTAGGGAGATTTTGTTGACCGTGGCTACAACAGTCTTGAAGTCTTCACAATTCTTTTACTTCTTAAAGCTAGGTATGTATTTCACTGTAAGTGCATACAAAAATGGTTTGAGCTTGTTGTCTTGATCCGCAAACTGTAAGTATCGTCATAGTTTCCCCTTATTTATTCGTTGCTTTATTTGTTGTCTGCTAAGCTGAATTCGTACATATGTGCGTCAGATTGGTTATAGTTCTCAAGGGGAATGGTTAGCTTGTGGTTCTGTGATAAATTTTTACAGCTGTTTGGCTGGATAAATACATTGAAAGTTTAGTTAATAATGGGTTGAAGTAGTTAGTTTGTACTGCATGAGGACTTTTTCTGCTTGGGTATATGTTTAACCTTAATTACACATGTCATTTGTTTCCCTTGGTTGCATAATGGAAAATCTCAGACCCAAAAATTTTGAATTATGTGTGATAGTTCTTGAAGCCGGCTACAAGGAGCCATTGGCAAGCTATACTGCTGGCCTGCTGGGAGGGCCTATTAAGCTTGCTTTCTGATGTGATGTGTGTTTGAAGATGGTAGACTCTAGCTAGGATGTTTGCTTGTCTTGTCATCATATGCTTTTGCTTCGTATTGTCCCAATCGCGTTTTCCTTGGGTATTTGCCTTTTGTCTTTGTTCTTTTCCTATCCTTGAGTCACAAAGATGTGGTATTTCTGAAATATGTATCATTCAATGTGTCATGCTAGTAAGATGTACCCTGAAATGTCTTGGGCTTAAGTTCTAAATGGGACTGTTATGACTATCCGGATAATCTGCATAATTCTTGCTAGTTACATACCATTTAATTGGTTGATAAGTAGTGTACTGCTTCTTGATGAATCGCTATTAGCATAATGTTCATCTAAACAATGTTTTCTGCTTGCTCATTTGTTCTGAAGTGCTTCAGATAAACTGATGTACTAGTATTCATTTCATTGTTTTTGTGTGCTGACAGGTATCCTGCACACATCACTCTATTGCGTGGTAATCATGAAAGCAGGCAGTTAACTCAGGCATGTATTCAAGCCCATTATGCCCTAGCATCACTGCTTCATTTGTTCATTTTTCTTTCTGTTTCCAACTCACGCTCTTTCATAGGAAGGAGAGGAAGTTGTTTGCATTTCTTGTGTTAAATGTCTTTACAGAAGTTGACACAGTTTTTTTGCTTTTGATCATCCATCTTTTTAACTTTCTGTATGTGATCTTGAGAGTGAATGGGCAGCGAGGATTAAAACTCTGATCTTCTGTTCCTATTCTAATTTCGTATTCTGCATGGAGATTTAAGCATGGAGATTTAAGTATAGGGACTTGTGGTGATTTCCCCGATTATGACTATATGTTGGCTTCGGGCACTGTTGCCTCTGTGAAGTGCAATACCATAAGGGATGAAGTGATCTATTTGTTGGCTAATGACATTTTGGTGGGATTAATGAATGGGAACTTGCTACCACTCAGGTTCCACATGTGGAGAAACGAAGTCTGCAATCAGCTGGCACTGTATAGATTTTCTTTTAATGTAGTCTTGCTTACAACCTGCATTCCTCCTAATAATGCCATTGGCTCTTCTTTCAGACAATAGTATACATGGCACCAATTGGGCTGCTTGGAAATTGCTAGGATTGGTGGATGACTTCCACCATGACTATCTGAATCCATTCGCTAGAGAACTGCCTGAAACCTGACCTTTTTATCTTTTTTCTTTTGGGCCGCCCATGGTTCAGCCTCGCCCCAGAATCACAGGGATGGCAGTGCCATTATATGTTCGATTAGAAATCATTTGACTATATTGTTCTCCACTAGAAAGAACAGAGTTATGTGAGGCAGTTAATAACAAAGTTTTGGGTGACATGACTTGGGACTTTGTATGCAAAGTTTCAAGTCCTGTGGATTAACATCTGGGTACTCAGTTATTTGACTGTTTATTTGGAAAAAAAACCCTTCTATAAATACCGACTTCTAAACTGCCATTGAGTTGGAAATCAATTTTGCCAAAATCTTTTTATCTGTGTGCTCTGTTCTTTTTGCGTCTTGCTGTTCTGTTGAGAAGATATCCTTTTATACCGAGAAGACTTGAGAGGAATCCTTCTAACTGATCACATGTAGAATTTTGTGGGTGAAGTATTTTAGTGCCTTATATGTTTCAGTGCTTGAGATGTCTTTGTCAAGGAAGGCTGTGGTTCTCTTTATTTGGTCCGTGGTTATATTTATTTGGTTTGTCTTCAATTGATTGGTTGGAGTTTGAAAATGTTGGGGAATTGCGATGACATATTTTTAGTGGTACTTGGAACCCTTTTTTATAGTGATAAAAGTGGTCTGCCATATTCCATTGAAAGAAATTTATTATAGAGCACTCTGAACTCTGTTGTGGATGCCATCGCTTGTGTCTTTCAGATCTACATGCATACAAGTAGAAACTGGAAATGGTCCCAGACTGTTTTACGTTTGATGTATATTACAATATTCTTGACTTGAAAATTTGCTTGAAATATGTAGTAAATGTATTTACTTTTGTCAGGTATATGGGTTCTATGACGAATGCCAGAGGAAGTATGGAAACGCAAATGCATGGAGATATTGCACAGATGTTTTTGATTATTTGACTCTTTCAGCAATTATAAATGGAACTGTAAGACTCTTTGTCAATATCATGTATCGTTTGCTCATTGCTTTACTCTATATGGACTGGAAGCATTTGTTGATGTCATGGAAGGGTTATCCTTTGTAACGTTGGGGAAATTGCATACATTTGATGCTGCCTGCGTCTTAAGCCTCCCTTTCACAGTAGCGTCGTGAACATCAATACCTTTTGTTGCACTCATTGTGATTATGAGTTTTAGTCTGTTTGTACTAACCCAACTTACCTAAGCATCTTGTCAATCAATCATTTTATACTGTTATTGATGTACTTCAATTGTGCAGTGATGTGCTACAAAATTTGTCTTAATTTCAGTTTCTTTTTCTTCACCCTTTCATTGATCATCTTCATCTGGGCCCTGCAGGTGCTTTGTGTTCATGGTGGTCTCTCGCCTGATATTCGGACAATTGATCAGGTTTGTCTACTTTACTTATTTCCTTTGTTTGGAGTAAAAAAGCAGTTTGGAATTTTTGGTCTTTTACAGTAAACAAGTTTTGCTATAGTATGGTTCTCTATGTGATCTACTATACTGAATTGAAGTTTTCTAAGAGTTTGATATTCTCCAACTGAAGTATGATTTTTAAATGTTTTTATTTTTATTTTTTAAAAGCAGTTTCTGCAGCTTTGCAAGCCCACTTATGGGTGGGGCAGCTGTTGTACGTAATTTTTTTTGTGATCCCTTGGCGTTGTTGCAAATTCAATTAGTATTACATATGTCTCAGAGAATTTGGAATCAGTTTTGCTTGTGGCTGTAGTCTGTGTGCAGGTGGGTTACTTACACGAGCGTATTATATATTATTTTTTACCATAATTGTGTTGAGATTGACCAATAGGCAAACCCTGTTCAATGGTATTGTGAGAAACACAAACTGACTGATGAACAATTTGACTGTGATCTGTTGTCTCTGCCAATGTGTGAAACATTCTAAATATTGTAGAAAAAAATAGTACTACTGTTTCCAGATTTCATCTGGTTACTGATTTTTTTTTGTCTGCGATTGTAGTTCTGCTCTTGTGTCTGTTTTTTGACGTAGGTTGTGCTTTGAGCGTTGGTAATAGTAAAGCCCAGTTCTGGTAGGGGTAAACAGAGGTGTGATAGAAATAATGCTAGCAGCAGCCTGGAAAGAATTAGGATAACATCCTGAGGCCTCCCTTGTTTGTATGAGGCTGTAATCAGGGTAGCAGAGTGGATTTACTCTCATGCCTTTTTCATCTCAAAAGATGAAAATTTCAGTTATAGCCTATATTAGTCGCATGGCTCTGTGGTGTGCATTATATTCATGCTACTGAGATTTTACGTACAGGAGAGTGTGCGACTAGGCCATAAATTTATAGTTAAACAAATATGGAGATTTCTCGACTTGCGTTTCCATCGATCTGGAATTTTGAGGAGCATCAATTTGGAAATCTAATGCACATAATGAACAATGCAAATTTGTTACAATGTGGATATCTGATGCTCTTTCCAAACTTCACTGAAGTCTTCTAATTAAGTGAACTCTAATTGTACGCTCCTGTTTTACGAAGCTCTCACTATCGTGAATTCTTACTGTTCAGATAAGAGTCATCGAAAGGAATTGTGAAATACCACATGAAGGGCCATTTTGTGATCTTATGTGGAGTGATCCTGAAGATATAGAAACATGGGCTGTCAGTCCACGTGGAGCAGGTTGGCTCTTTGGATCAAGAGTGACTTCTGAGGTACGTGTCGTTTTGCTACTTGGATGATGTAATTTGATGAAAGTTGGCCAAGTATTCTTCTGACCTTTTGAATTTATCCAGTTCAACCACATAAACAACCTTGACTTAGTTTGCCGAGCACATCAGCTTGTACAAGAAGGTCTCAAGTACATGTTCCAAGATAAAGGCCTCGTAACGGTAAAAATACATTACTTTCATTGCTTACTGTTGTTTTGCTCGTCTCTAATATTCCATTAAGTGGTTTCATCCTGCACTACAGGTTTGGTCTGCACCGAATTATTGTTATCGCTGTGGGAATGTTGCTTCCATTTTGAGTTTTAATGACAATATGGTGAGTTTTGTGGCAATGCTCTCATGCATCTTTGTTTTAGGACGTCTTTTTTCCTGACATGAAGACAGACGTAATTTCTTGTTTGTTGATGAAAGCACGAGCGTCTGAAAATGTGTTGCGTTGGTGTTTATGACAGGAGAGAGAGGTGAAGTTCTTCACGGAGACAGAAGAGAACAATCAGATGAGGGGACCGAGAACAGGAGTTCCATATTTCTTGTAGGAACATAATTGTTGGTCTGAAGCAAAAGAATTGTACACTTATTATTAATTGACGTGGGTGTCTGTCTGGTCTGGATGATGCTAAAAATTTTACCTCCCTGTTCTCTTTTCTCTCTATGTCCAATTCTCTTTCGGATTCTGCCATCTTCTTGTTCATGTATTGGTGTAGATTCTTTTTGTTGCTAGTTTGTTTTACGTTTATTCTACAATCAATCATTTTGTCTTCTGGTTGTTACAGTAATTTCGTCAGAGTTCTATTTTTAGAGTTTGAAATTGCACGCTCATGGCTAACGAAGCAAAAGTTGTTTGCCAATGTTTGAGGCTATAGCTTTACATCTGCAAGTACATTATGTTTATGTATTTTAGTGGTGCCTTTCCACTTACTTGAAGCACCACGTCAGATTGGGTTTTATAATTTCCAACTTTGCGGGTTATTTATAACAATATCCGGGAATTTATATTAGATTCATAGTAGTGTGATTTTTAGGGTGGTATTTTTTTCTTAGCTAGTTCAACATTAAGTTAACATCAAATAAATTCAGAGTTTTTATGGAATATGATAGTGTTTTTTGCAATGATATGTAAAATTAAAGTTTCTCAACTAAAAACTAGCAGTCACATGATAGAAAAATTCAAGTTTAATTTGATGTTAACTCGGTGTTTGGAATGCTGATTAATACTATCTCCAAAAATTAAATTGTTGTGAGTCAAATATAAAGTTTAGAGATTTTGTGATAAAGAAATTCTAAAATCGGGTTTCTATTGAACTATTGAAGTTATTGTTGACAAATGACATGCAAATTCTGAAATTCCTAACCAATTAAGGAGGAGAGTGAAAGGCTGAAAGCATAAATGTGAGGTTAGCGCATGTGTCCATAAATCATTGCGGCTGGGAATTGGAAAGCAGCTGTTTTGCTTCCTTTCGACGTGAATCGCTGCGTGAATGGCACCATGCCAACCCATTTTGTTCCAATTTTTTCATTGAATCGTATGAACTATGAAGGTAGGATGAGCAACCTGTTCTTTTATACGGCTGACTGCGGTATGACGCAATGCGGTATGAAGGGATTGTGGCGGGTGTGGTGGAATTGTGGTGGGTTATTGGTAAGTTGTGGTGGGTTTTGTTTTTTTTATAAATATAAATTGTATTGGTAAATGTGCCAAAGTTGATTGTGGTGGGTTGTGGTAAATTGTGGTGGATTGGTATGTTGAGATAAGTTCTGGCAAAGTGCAGTTTATTGTGGCACCGCAGCCAGCCAGCCGTATAAAAGAACAAGGTCGTACATAGTTTGACTTTGGTTAGTTATATTTTTAGCGATGTAATAGAATTGACTACGGTTGATTATATTTTTAGGCGATGTAATCGAATTGTTTACTTAGGCCCCGTTCTTTTATACGGTACCGCTGCGGTGCGGTTTGTTAGACTGCGGTAAATTGCGGTTAGTTCTGGCAAGTTGTGGTGGAAATAATAAATTTATGTAAAACTTTTTGAAATTTATTACAAAGGTAAATGGTAAATTGTGGTGAATTATGATGAGTTGCGGTAACTTGGGGTACCGTATGAAAGAATGGGGCCTTACTCATTAAGTTAGGTTTATCCCTCAACTCAACTCTATATATATATATATATATGTAAAACCTTGTTCCATGTGAGGGGCTGTCAGCTAGCATCATATATAACTACATTCTTGATAGAATCCTTAAAAAAATGATTGTCCATATTATGTTTCTTACCTTCCTTTTTAGAAATGATTTAAGGCTAGGTCTTTATAGAAACTAATCTAATATTTATGTTATTCAATCGTTAATTTGTTAAATATACCCCCTTTAAAAATGGTTAGATTAATTGGTCAACTTATTAATTAAAAAAAAAGAGAATTTTCATATATCTTAACAAACAAAATGACAAATGGCATACTTAAAAGCCTAAATATCTACCCAATTACTCACTAAAACCGTGTAGTGCTCAAAACACGAAGGCTAAAAAAGTAGAAGTTAAGAATTGGTGAACCCTAATAACATATATGTCAACAATTGTGTGTGGATCATCACAAATCATAATTGCATGACAAACTGTAGTTTGACTTATATTGAAGTGGTACAGACTACAAATGCTCTCGTCCTGGTGTTTCCATGGGATTCAACCACCCACTTAGCTCTTGAAATTGTATCTAAAGCTACTCTTCTTTGAGTTAAGTAGAATAATCATTACAAGCTTCATATTAACGTGTGTTACAAATTTAGAGTTGGTATCAATGTCCTTTTGACAATTTGACATGCATCTCATTATGCCCCTATATTTGCGCAGATTATACCATATATCATGATGAACCTACTTAAATCTATTACATGTATTAAAATCGACAAACTTTTTTATGTGATGAGTTTGTGTAAATGATTAATAAATTTAAAAAATCAATTGAGTGTGTAATAATGTCGATAAATTTATACTGAATTTTATATTAAATAGTGATTTATTTTAAAATTTAACATTTTCATGGATTTAAAGTCTTAGATAGGTACTCCAATGTGTACCATATAACAATTGCGATATTCCCCTGCTCTTATTAGTTACTTCCTTTATTTCATATTATTTGTTATTATTTTTTTTATGATGTCCAATAATTTACTTTAATGATTTCATTATGGTTTTATATCAAAATATTTTTCAAAATCTTTTAAGGTCATGCTTTTGATATAATTAGTTTTTATGATAAAATCATTATATATTAATCAATTAATTAATAGTCAAAATCTTTAAAATTGATTATACAAATTTATGCACAACAAATATTTAGAAATAAATGGAGAAAGTAATATTATGAAAGTGGGTGCATTGGAGATTGGTGCTTATCATAAAATACAGTTGAATTGTTGTGAGGTGAAGTGAATATGTATATTGGAATTTTTGTCCCAGTGATACTGGAATATCCTTCATTGGATCACAAAGAGTTCCCCCTTTTAAAAGTTTTTAATTACTTACATGTATTCTTATTTCATTTATATCTGTTACAAAACAAATACTAAATTGTTTGAAAGACAAAAAATGTGTTCCTATTCCTTTTATTTTTACACAATTGAGCCCATTGGGGTGTTACATATATATCCATTAAGCTAGCTATTATAAATTCTTGAGAACTTTATTTGTAATTGAAAAGGAGTTGAGTCGACTTAACTTTTATTTTTGCTAGTTCAGCTCCAATCCATTTTATTTTAGGTTCAAATTGTCACTTACTACTTCAAAATGAGTTGTTCTTAAATACATCTTAGCCTATCTAACTAGATAGTTTATCTCAAACTTTTTTCTGGATATATAATTTACTTTTTAACCTATACAATGACACATTTTCACCAAATCACAACACTCACTAGCTAAGCCTAGGCTCGATGAGCTTGAGCTTGCCGTATATAAATATATAAACTAAATTAGCTAAGTCTTGGCTTGATGAGCTTGAGCTACAGCTTGAACTCGCCGTATGTAAATAAATAAACTACACTAGCTAGCTAAGTCTGGGCTTGATGAGTTGAGCTTGCCGTGGCTCGGCAGCTAGATTCGACTTTTTTGCAAGTTCCCTTTGAGTTTATTCACAAACCATTAGTAGAATCGATTTAGAGTCGGCAAAGGTTTGTTCAATCCGAAAATAAATTTGTTATGGTCATAGGATTTTCATTCAAATTTTGACATTGATTGGTTTGACTGAATATTTAGACGTAAGATTTTTCTATTTTGACCCAAAAATAAATGGGATAACGTTTACATCAATTTCTCATACAAATTTTGGCATTGAATGATTTGGCCAGCCTGAACTTTTGCCAACTAAGGCCCTGTTCTTTTATGCGGTGTGCTGCGGTATGACGCGGTATGGTGTGGTGAAATTATGGTGGGTTATTGGTAAGTTGTGGTGAGTTTTTTTTTGTGTATATATATATATATATATATATATATATATATATATTGTATTGGTAATTATGAAAAAGTAATCGGAAAAAGTGAGTTGAAACATTGTATTGTTTTTGGATATTAAAAAAATGGTTGAAAAAGTTGTATTGGAAAAAGTGAGTTGAAAAAGTATTGATTGAAAATTTATATTAAGGATTTATAATAAATTTGAAAAAGTAATTTGTGGTGGGCTGTGGTGAATTGTGGTGGAATAGTATGTTGTGGTGGGTTGTGGCAAAGTATGGTGGGCTGTGGCACCGCAGATTACCAGCAGCATAAAAGAATAGGGCCTAAATCGGCTTGTCTCATTTCAACCCTATGGATAAAAGAATAATTAAGCACAACACATCCGTTTAAGTATACTTTTCAATAGGGGTGGGAACTGATACCCATATATCGGGTACCCACCCATAATGGGTGGGTAAAACCCATTAGAGATGGGTTATGGGTAGAATGGGTATGGGTTACCCATAATTTGGTGTAGGTATCCATTATTCATGGGTATCCATATACCCATTGATGTTTAACTATATGCATATCGAGTTGTATTGCATTTATATACTGAAATTTAAGACAAAATTCAACTTTATCGGTTTGACATTAAACTTTGTAATACAATAGTATTGATTAAAAAAAGATCAAATATGAATTTTGAGCTCCTAATTCTTTTTATTCGATAACATTTATCGTGACATATAGACATTTTTTGCCGCAAAAATTAATTGAAACTTTAAATTAAAATTCAATTTTAACGATTTAAATTGAAACTTTTTAATATGATAGGATATATTAAAAAAAGTTCAAATATGAATTTTTAGCTCTAAATATAAATTTATTATCTAAAATGTTAGAATACAAAATAAGAATAGTTAGTTGAATAGTTGGATACCCATGAATACCCATGGATAATACCCATGGAAGTAATACCTAAGTGGGTATTACCCATGTGGGTAATATCTATGTGCATATTAAGAAGCATGGATAGGATATGAGTAGGGTCTTATAATATTTAAGTAAAACGTGGGTATGGACCATGCCCACCCAATTCCCACCCATACTTTTCTATGGTATTTAGAGCCTCATAATTGCATATTTATGAGTCGAAGTAAGATGGAGGAAGGAGCCCAACATCAGAATTCTAACCCATGCACCAAGAAAGGCAAAAAGGAAAGTAATTAAGATTGAGTTTTGAGGCTCCTCTATTTGACATGGAGGTTGTACTTTTACAATTTACACCTAACCAAGGGGCCCCTAAGTAAAATATTTTATTAGGTTAACTTGCAAGTGAGGAAAATTGAGCTAATACGACCTATCCTAATGTCGTTTGTCTAATTGTGATTAGGCACAACTTTTGGGGTGGATTAATTTGCGTAAAACCAGTGGATTAATTAGCTAACCCCACATCCATCCTTTAATTAGTTGTATAAACCAATTGAAAACCTAGTGTTTGACATTTGACATATATTGTTGCCGACAAATGTGTAAGTTTTGGGATTATAAAGTTGTCCGTGAATGTGTGTAGAAAGCAGGAAAGAGGTCAAATTGACTGTTTTCACCAAAATCATAGGGATTTATTCTCCATAGATTGGATTTTGTTGTTTAGGTGTGTCCATCTCTAATCAAATTTAAAAAAGTTTGTAAGATTTGTAAAATTATACTCCCTCCTTCCGAATTAAATGACCTATAGTACAAAAACACATTTATCAAGGTGGAGTGTTGTAGCAAGATCAAGGTGGAGTGTTGTAGCAAGAGAAAAGTCATGATAAATTTGAAATTTTGTGGATTTGGATTTGAAATTTTATGGGGAAAAGTGATATGGATTTGGAATTTTATGGGGAAAAGTGATATATAATTAATGATTAAAGTGATATGAATTTGGAATTTTGTGGGGAAAAGTGATATATAACTAATGATTAAAGACAAAATAAGTTAGTTAACCATTGGAAAATGTAAAGTGACAATTAATTTGAAAAAAAATAAGTTAGTTAAGTGAACAATTAATATGGAACGGAGGGAGTATGTACTTACAAGTTACAACCAATAAAGTTGCCTTTGATTTGATTGAACATTGCAAATTTGGACCTTGTTCTTTTTCTGCAGATAAAGTGTGGTAATTGTATGATATGATAAAAATGTGGATAATGCAATAGGATGTTGTATTGCGTGTTAAGTTGTGATAAAATTTGTTGTAAAAATGGTTCGTGTGGTAGGTAAGGGGAGAGAAAAGTGAAAAATAATTAGAAAAATGAGGAGAAAAAAAGTGAAAAATAATGAGAAAAGTGAAGAAAGAGAAAGTTATGGTTGTCGTAATAAAGTTTGGTATAGTATGATAATATGTGATGGTTTATGGCGAGAGTGATAAATTATGGTATGTAACATATGGTATCACACAAAAGAACAGAACATTGGTTTGTTTTCTTTCTTTCCAATTACATTACTACGAGTTTCATAATTACTTCAATAAAGGTCCCGTTCTTTTATGCGGTGACATCGTTTGTGGTGTGGTACCGCATCGCAAATTTCCATTTTCACCACAACTCATCATAACTTTCCATTTCTCTTTTTATTAAAAGTGAAAACTTTTCAAATAAAAAACTAAAACTTTCACTTTATATTAACCCACTTTCCATTATTTCCACCGCAACTTTTTCATTTTTAGGTATCGTTCTTTTATACGGTTGGTTGCAGTGTAGTAATGGTGCGGTGCAGAAGAGTTTGAAAAAGTGTGGTGAATTGTGATGAGTTTTAGTAAATTGTGGTGAAAATTATGGTAAGTGGGGTAGGTGAGGAGAGAAAATGTGAAAAGTAGAAGAGAAAAGTGGAGAAATATATTGGTAATGATTGTGGTGAAGTGTGGTAGAAATTAAAGAGTTACGGTACTGTGCGGTAGCGCACCACAATCTACCGCATAAAAGAACGGGACTTTAATATAAAAAATCAAAACTTTCACTTATACCAGTCCAGTTTCCATTATTTCCATCCAACTTTCCAAATTCCACCACAATTTTCCACATTTCACCACACTGCAACCAACTGCTCCACAACCGCACGGTAAAAAAGAATAGGGCCAAAATATAGTCAAAAAATTAATCGGTGGTTCCCCAATATTTGGGAAAACTATTTTTTGGTACCCCAACTTTTCAAAACTCATTTTGAGGTATTCTTACTTTTTGGGTTAGTAATTATTAGGTATTTTCTGGCCATCAATTTTATTAAGTGACCGAAACACCCTTATTCTTCTTTAAAGGTATTTATTAAAAAATGGAAGAACAAGGGTATTTCGGTCGCTAAACCAAATCGATGGCCGAAAAAGTACCTAATAATTTCTAACCCAAAAAGTAAGGGTAAGTTTTGAAAAGTTGGGTACCTGAAAAATATTTCACCAAAAGTTAAAGTACCTCCGAGTAATTTTTTGAAATATAGTGCATTTGATTCTTTTCCAGAAAACTTTTTTCAGAAAAATGTTCTCTAAGAAAACTTTTCATGAAAAAGAACACTTTATAGTGTTTCGTTTACATTTGAAACCATGGGGAAGATTATAAAACTTATTTAAAATATTCAAATTATCCTTAATTAATTATTTATTTATTTAAAAATAAATTTTAGGTTATTTTAACAAATTTGATTAAAGTACTGCCTTTTTACTATGGGAAACAAACTTTTGCAACCCATCCTATAAAAAACATAGAAACATTTTCTTATCTATATATGAAAAAATATTAGTACTCACCACAGAACTCTCGCATTTTTATTTTGTAAGAAACATGAAAATCTTCACCAATTTAGAAAAGTACTTGAAAGACTAACCAACCGACAACTTTAATCGAAAAGTCCCTCAACCAAACGGGAGAAAAAACGAGGTACAAGGATGAAGTTTTTTGAGGGCCTAAATCAAGAAGATTATTTTTAGGGCGTACAGTCTTATAATGAGATAAAATTTGGCCAGACTTTAGTATTACAGTATCGTTAAATAATTCATATTAGTACTTACATAGCATTATATTCAACAGTTGAAGACATGTTCTATCTTCTATGTGTATCAAGCAGCGTGGATCATGAGCCCGGGTGCACGAAGCATGGTGAGCCCAAAATACTTGACGTCACTGGGCGTCACTATTTATGGGCACGCAAACAAAGGGGCAAGTGTCTACATTTTAAAAAAAATTAAAAAAAGTTTGCTCATAATCTAGAACTTGTATGCTCATTATGTACGGTTACTATGCTCATAAATCTAAACTTCATTGCTCATAATAGTAAACATCAATGTTCATAATCTACAACCACTATGCTCATAACCTACAACTACTATGCTCATAACCCTGAACACCAATGTTCATACCGTACAACAAGTTTGCTCATAGTCTAGAACTTGTATGTTCATTACCTATAACTACTATGCTCATAAATCTAAACTTCATTGTTCATAATTGTGAACATCAATGTTCATAATTTACAAATTACTATAACTACTATGCTCATAACCCTGAATATCAACGCTCATACCCTATAACAAGTTTGCTCATAATCTAGAACTTGGATGCCCATTACCTACAGTTACTATGCTCATAAATCTAAACTCCATTGCTTATAATCGTGAACATCAATGTTCATAATCTACAAACTACTATGCTCATAACCGTGAATGACAATGCTCATACCCTATAACAAGTTTGCTCATAATCTAGAGCTTGGATGCTCATTACCTACAGTTACTATGCTCATAAATTTAAACTTCATTGTTCACAATCGTGAACATCAATGTTCATAATCTACAAACTACTATGCTCATAGCTTACAACTACTATGCTCATAACCCTGAATGCCAATACTCATGACCTACAACTTTAATGCTCATAACCTACAAGACCAATGCTCATAAGTTTCAACTACTAACTATTATGCTCATAAATTATAACAATTATGCTCATAACCTACAAGGTCAATGCTCATAAGCCTCTATACCAATGCTCATACTGTATAACTACTATGTTCATATCCTAACATATAACTATTATGTTCATAACTATATATTATGTTCATAGTGCATATATAACATATAACTATTATGCTCATAACACATAACTACTATGCTCATAACATATAACTATTATGTTCATAATGCATACTCCAAAATAATATTACAAATTAAAATAAATAAATAAATAATATAAATGGGTTGAATTGAGAAACTCAAAATAATGCAATAGTTTTTGGACTCAAACACTATTTAAATTTAATCATTTGGATGTGATTTAAAATAAGACAACACATTTTTTTTAAAAAAAAGGAAAGACGTATAAAGGAATGAAGGGAGCGGCCATAACGGTTTTGGCGCATGATGTTTTATGCTCCCGGGAGCATGTTCGTATTTTTCGCGTATCAAGCCTTTGCTTCCCAGTTCCAACTCTTCGCTTTTGTTCCAATTTTGTTTTACTTTTAACTATTTCACCTCCTTTTATCCGCTTTTTAGTTTCATTCTAATTTTTGCAAGTCTTTCAAGTGCTTTTCTGTTTTTTCCCCCTCTCTCTCCTTATAATTAATCATTTTGGTTAAGTGTAGAAATTAAGAAGAATTGATTCTTTTTTCTTCTTGGAAAATAAGAAAAAGTACTTATAAAAGTCTATATTTTAATTAAGACAAAGGAAAACATAAGAAACAAGCCCCCAAAAAAGAAATCCTACTTTAATGGTAAAAGACTAGAGTGTGCATGGTTCAACCATTTTGAAAATTACGAAAAAGCATGTTGAGGAAGCACCCCAAATTAAACATATTTTCAACTCACATTAATTGCTTAATTAGAGAATCTTTCCATTCTCAACGAATAAGGTGGCTTTAGGAGCCTCTTATTCTACTTCAAGTCCAAGAAATGCTTTTGATTAGTCTTCATTCATGCAAATTATGTCATCTCTCCTTTTATTTATCATTGAAAATCATAAAAAGTAAAAAATCGCATCAACATTACTACAAAGATCATAAAAAATTATGTCATCTCTCCTTTTATTTATCATTGAAAATCATAAAAAGTAAAAAATCGCATCAACATTACTACAAAGATCATAAAAAATTATGTCATCTCTCCTTCAACTGTAATAAGGCTCCATCTGGTCTTTGGTATGGTGGGTAAGATACGGAAATGATGCGGTGAGATGTGAAATGGCGATATGGTGAAATTTGTGAAAAATGTGATAGATGAGGAGAATGTGGAAAGTAAAAGAGAAAAATGAAGAGAGAGAAAAGTGAAAATATATATTGGTGCTGATTATGGTAAAATATGGTCTGGTATGGTAAAATGTTGAATATTGAGTATGGTAAGTTGTGATAAAACCTCGCATTATACCGCATAAAAGAGCAGGACCTAATTTATATTGCCCGGAGCTAGGCAACTAATGATTGTTAAGAAACAATTTGATTGAATATTCAATTGACGATATCTTACAAACTAAAAAATAATACTTATATTATTTAAACTTAATTTTAACTTGAATATAACTTTGTCCAAATTATTAAACAAAAAAATCACATATCAAATATTGTATAATATTTAACTCGTCCGACGCCTAAAATAATAAACTGAAGCTGAATTTAATTTGTAAAATCACGATAGACCTGGTGCATTCCCCTACCGCAAAGCAACCTGCATTCACATTGAACTGATGAGGACTTAACCCAACATATAGTAATACCTCAATTTTCTAATTTAATTTCTTTTGCATGCAACTCATATGAAGCCTGCTCACTCTCCCTTCAAAAATACTACAATAACTGATGCTGAATTTTGAAAATAGTGTTATCCGAATTATTTCTAGCTACTATAATTGTAATATTTAATTATTTAGGCAAACTACCCTATCTTTATTGAGATCGTAGTTGTTGGGATTGTGAAAAATGATAAATAAATTCATTAATTAGAGGCAAAAAAAGAAATTACAATCGTTGCAATTATAACAATGACAAACAATTTGAGACAAATGAGTTACTTATTGTGACAAACATTTTGGCAAGGAGGTAATATATCATTAATGAGATATCAAATTAAACGTCATTCATGATGAGAACTGTGAATGGACAATTGTAGATAAAAATATAGATATGAAACTCAATTCTCAAATGCCTAACTAACTGATGTCTGACTCTGACGTTATGACAATTTTGTCATAAATTTTCCCCGATGACATGTTGGGAAAATGATATTTGACCGACATGAATCTTCATCATCTTCTCTTGGTTTCTTGATCTTATTGCGGTATATGTGACAAGACGGAGATTGAACTTAATAACCATACGGTTATCTTGTTTGGATATAGCTAAGAGTCATGGCTTCGTATTCATTTTTCTTAAGAACTATTTACTATACCGTAAATGTTCAAAGAGATAAAACTTAGTTCAAGATAAAGGTTTCTCACTTGAATCATTCTAGTATAACTGCAGTCTATACTAGAATGAGAGGATGTGATCATAAAATAAAGTAGATACTTGTGATGCTCTCAAATGCCTTGGGAATGCCTTCTATTTATAGGAGAATTCCACCTCTAATTCAACCTTAATCACACCATTTAGTCAAAGGTATAATTAAGGTCCTTAATGAGGGATTATGACCTTGACCTAGTTGTTAGCATTATAGCTGTTGGAATTCATAATAATCGGACTTATTATTGATATCAAAACCTTAATACACAAAATTATATAGTTGTTAGCATTAAAACCCGATTTTGGGTTCCAACACGGTCCGTGTTGAATGCAACACGGCCCGTGTTGCCTCAACACGACCCATGTTGAGCCCATGATCATTTTAATTGCTCTTTGGAGACCAGCATGATTCGTGTTGGTGTCAAACCCATCCGTGTTGATCATAATCTTTGGTGTTTATCTTATATATGATCCTTATACTTATTCCACACGATTCCTTATGCTATATAATCATTGTATACTATTGTAAAAATTCAACATGACACTTCATCTTTCTTCGATGACTCTACCTCTTCAACATTGGCATAAAACCTCACAATCTGTGCTAAGCAATTTGAAACTCGATTTCCATCCTATATATAGACATAATAGATCGAACCAATTAAACAAAAAACTCTAAACATGATAATAATATAAACCCTATATATATAAGGATAAACTAAAACTCTTATGAATAAAGAGCTAGACAAACTTTATTTATCAAAAGTTAAAACTTAAATCATAATTGGAATCGAAATTTATCAAATTGGAGCTTACCATCAAAAGACGTTGATGACAACCCCTAAATAATTAGAAGCTAGTGTTCTCCAGGGAGAAAATGAATGGAGAGAAAGATAGACAAGAATATAAATATACAGATACAATAACAATTAAATATTTTATTATTATTTTTTTAAACCAAACATAACGATTTCATTAATAGCAAGTCATACGAATGTTTTATTATTATCATTAACATACATTTATATTATTCTTTAAATTGTTGGAATTAAATATAGGTGTTAGAATGGAATACAAATTAATTTGTGTCATGATTAAGTATTTTAAAATTAGCTATAGCTAAGAGGTAATAGTTTAGTGGACGTTCGCTCCTATATTTTAATTTTTTCGTCAAAGTTTAAATTTTATAAATGAAATTATAAGATTAATGAATTATGATTATTACAGATACTTTGAGGTTTACCTTTTTTTTCCCTAACATATTAAACTTATCGAAGGTATCCTTAAGATAGAGGTTGGTGGACAGACTAATGAACATTCAAACTAATTATCTAGAAAAGAATGAACATACGAAGGTGACATCTATGTGTAACAAGAATAAGACAAGATATATATGGGTGCAATGAAAAAGTGGAGCATTCTGAATCATTTGATTAACTTTTGTATCAAAACAACTACCTTGTATAGTTCTGTCTTGTCTAATCTATTTACCTCTTAGAGAGGCAAGGCACACATATGTTATTCCTGCTAATGTTATTTATTTTTCTAAAATAAATAGAGTATTATCTAGAAATCTTGACTCAAAGAAGCTTCATATAAACACTCGCAAACAAAATTGCAAACCTTTTACACAATTTATTAAATCAGAATATACATAATAATTTTTTTCAGATATACATAATAATTTGGTTGGCCAACAGATTTCTAATTAAGGCTCTCCCATCAAAAAAAAAAAAAAAGATTACATCATTCTATGACATATTAAATCAGAATATACATAATATTTTTTTTTTAAAATAATTAAGGCTCTCCCATAAAAAAATGATATATTAAATCAAAATATACATAATATTTTTTTACCGGGTAATTAAAGATGGTACAAAGTAAGTCTTAAGGCACCCTTCTCTCAAGGCATCTCCCTAAGAAATTTGCAAACAAAATAAAGGGAAAATATACAAAAGGACTAAGGTTCCAGCAAGTTTTACAAGAAATAATATGTCCCTAATTGGCCATTCTATCTGCTGTAGAATTTGCTTCGCGGAATATTTATTGTAAAGAGAACCCTTCAAAAAGATTCAGAAGATGGTTGATGTCTCTAGCTATTATGTCGATTTGCCACGACGTTTGGGAGATTCCTTGGATAGCTTGGATAAGAATTAAGTTATCCCCTTCAATATGAATTCTATTGAGACCTGCTTGTAGCACAACTATTTCATAATACAAGTGAAGAGGTTTGTTGTCACAATCAAATTGTTTCTTTGGAATCTAGATATTATAGATATATTCTAGAAACAACTTTTCAGTTAAAGTACATGAATCTAGCGTATATTCATCTTTCATTTGACAGAAGCTTCATACACCGAATTACTCTTTTTCTTATTCTTCATAGCAGAATTTTGATAACAACGTGACAATATTTTAATGTACTTTTCTATAATACGGAAATGTAAAGTCTTAACTTAAAAAAAAAAAGTGAGCAAACATATTTTTTGGTAATAAGGTTCTATTTTTTAAATGATAAGTTAGGTTTATTCTATCCTTTCTTTACTTTACCTTACCCAAATCTCTACAAAACATTCAAACCAATTTTATTTTACGTTTCTTTTATTTATCAATATTATTTTACCTAACTTAATTTTATCACTCAAAACGTCGTAGTGACCATACATTTAAACCAAACTTGTATTGGTAAATCCCACATAAAATATAGGATGTGTGTAAAGGGTAAGAACAAGACAAAACAAAAGTTGTCTAGCTTTGAACGAGGGGAGCGCTATATGACAATTAAGCCAAGACGAGCGGAAAGATGAGAAATTAGCAGAACCAATGCAATTGGCAACAACAAGCCTCAGCCTGGAATTCCATACAAACTCACTGTAATATGTTTGCTGATGGACCATGAAATTTGAATTCTTTAGTGCGCTCCAACGTTCATGTTGAATTTACCCCATCCTCGTGATTTTTTTATTTCTTCTTCTCTTTTGTTTTCCAAACGGTCACAAGCAAAACTCTTCTTCATAATTCATGTGAACTAAAGTAAATACCCTTTCTAAGTTACCCACTGTTTTCATCCCAACAATCCCATCCCCCTTTTCAAGTTAAAAAAGGGTTTTATTTTCCCACCTTTTTCTAGCCCTTTATAAATAGAATTTATAGGAAGAATGATCTCCTAAATCCCCGACCAATATATTCATTTCTACTTGAAATCTTCCCCCATCATTGTATCTTATTGTCAAAGTGAAGTCAAAAAAACCAGATACCTATTTCAAAAAAATAAATAAAGCCAAAAAAAAAAGGGTTAGCCCCATGCTGGTGGTGCCTGCTTTACAGCCTTTCCCTCTCTTTTCATTGTCCCTGTTAAAAAACCTCTACTAATCAAAATACCTTTTGTCCCCCCTAGGCAGAGTTTCAAATTAACCCTCTTAGAATTCAAATTTATTTCCCTTCTATTCTGAACAAATTTTTGGAAATCCAATCAATACCCACTTCACAAAATGCAGAATTTGAGGTGGGTTTTGAAGGTCTTCTTGATCCTGTCGCTCCTCGCGACAGCATCCATAGCTGAAGATGACGACGATCAACCAAGTGCAAAATGTTCCCCTGCTGACAGAGCTGCACTCCTGAGCTTCAAAGCGAAGATAATCAAAGACACGACGGGCACATTGTCGTCATGGGTGGGCTCGGATTGCTGCGATGGAAGCTGGGAAGGCGTGCAGTGCAACCCTGCCACGGGGCGGGTCACTGCCTTGGCACTTCAGACACCCGAAGAAGAAGCGGAAGGTGGTGCTTCTGATGACCCTTTCATGGTGGGTACTCTTTCGCCGGCTCTAGGTCAGTTGCAGTTCCTCGAGGTCCTGGTGGTCAGTGGGATGAAGCACATTGGAGGGCCCATCCCTGATAGTCTCTCCAATCTGGGTCACCTCACCCAGCTTGTTCTCGAGGGTAACTCCCTTGTAGGACCCATCCCTACGAGCCTCGGTCGTCTGCCCTTGCTTAAGACCCTCATTTTGGATACCAATCGATTGAGGGGTCCTATTCCTCCTAGTTTGGGGAACCTCAAGGGCCTTCTGCAACTCAACTTGGGGAGAAACTACCTCACTGGTTTAGTCCCACCAACCTTGAAAAATCTTCGCAGTTTGCAGTTTGTTGATCTTAGTCGCAATTCGCTGTCTGGGTCCATCCCAGATTTCGTTGGGCAGTTTCGGAACCTCACTTTCCTCGACCTTTCTTATAACAATCTCTCTGGTCCGATACCCATTTCGCTTTGCAGCCTTCCTGTTCTTTCAGATGTTTCTCTGAGCGACAACCAGCTCACAGGAAGAATCCCAGAGCAAATCAGTAGTCTTAAGTCTCTGACAAGCCTTTCCCTCAGCAACAACCGACTTACGGGTCAAATTCCTGAGTCTCTTGGCACAATACAGAACCTGTGGTACCTTAACTTGTCTAGGAACGCATTTGTGAATCCGTTGCCTAGTGCCTTTAGCAAGGGCTTGCCGTCTCTGCTGTCAATTGACCTGTCCTACAACAATCTCAGTTTAGGGACAGTCCCTGACTGGATCAGGGTCCGGGAACTGTCAGCCGTCCATTTAGCTGGCTGTGATCTCAAGGGCACACTCCCAAACTTCACAAAGCCTTCATCGTTAACTTCCTTGGATCTCTCCAACAACCATTTCGTTGACGGGATCTCGAGTTTCTTGACAAGGATGTCCAACTTACAGACATTGAGGCTGTCAAACAACCACTTCAAGTTCGATGTATCGAGGCTTGGACTGCCCAAGGGGATTTCTTCGGTTGATCTAAGCTCGAATCACTTCTTTGGTCCTCTCTCCGGGATCCTCAACAGCCGCACCAGCAACTTCCTCGAAGTTGTTGATGTTACAAGGAACATGATCACAGGCACACTTCCTGAATTCAGTGAGGGATTGAGCTTAAAAGTGCTCAACTTAGGAAGCAACAGGATTACAGGGCACATCCCGACATCAATCTCAAACTTGGTCGAGCTTCAGAGATTCGACGTAAGTAGGAACCAAATTACAGGGATTGTCCCACCGAGTTTAGGCCAGTTGGCAAACCTGCAATGGCTCGACGTGTCCATTAACGGCCTGACAGGGAAGATACCGAGCACCTTGCTCGGGATCAAGAACCTGAGGCATGCCAATTTCAGAGCAAACAGATTCTGTGGGGAAATTCCTCAGGGAAGGCCTTACAATATCTTCCCAATTGCAGCTTATGCACACAACCAATGCTTGTGTGGCAAACCATTGCCTCCTTGTAGGGGAAAGACAACCAAATTGGGTCAGTAATATGCTGACTCAAAAAACAAATGCCAACTGCCCTATATTTTTCTTCTTTGTTGCCCACTGTGACAGTTATGACAGGGTTTCATTTGTTTCTTAACATTTCATCATTTCATGTTCATTCTTTCCATAATGTTTGGATCTCCAAACAGATTGTACTGTAACCTGTTCTTGATTATATAATCCATATTAATTATATATATAGCATCTGTCTGAAGCTCTTTCAATTGAAGTACTCAAAATCATGTGGAATTTCACTACTCATTAGCATTGATAAACTTTCATAGAACAAAGGCCACAATCCCTCAAGAAACAAAACATGATCCCACTATACTCCCCTACATAAAACTAGAGCCAGAAATTTACAAGTTCCCCTACTAGCATCAGCCAATGTTACTGCCAAAATCCTTCAGTCAATCCAAGCAGATTATGCATCTTCATCACAGAGTTCTTCAGCTTGATCATCCCCAGATTCCTGACATTATCAAGCAGAGAAATAAATGTGTTAAAATTGGTTGGTAAATTTCCAATATACACTTTATACAAACAAGGAGAAGACCATGATTCAATTATTTATCTTATACCTCTTTGCTTTCAGCATTGTAAGCCTCCATGGCCTTCTCATACTCTGCCTTAAGTTCAGCAAACTTGTCCTGGTATGGCTTTTTCTCCTACATAGGTCAAAACAAAGCCAATTTCAGTAACAAAAAAAAAAAAGTATCCATACAATTGAAGTTTAGAACACAGGAAAACATTCAACCAAAAACAGGTATATGATTGCACTGAGACTAACCTCATCAGTCATGGACCTCCATTTCTCTCCAGCTTCCTTTGCAACCTATCAAACCAAAATTAAAACACTCAGCAAAATCATCAATTCTAAACCGAGGTTGGTAGAATCTCATGGATCAGCATTGACCCACATAAAGATCGTGGATTAGAATGTAGATCATAGATTTGGATCGGGATTTTAATAACTATCTCAACATATACAAGGACAAAAACAAACTGTTTGTTTAGGGAAAAGAGGGGGTTTGAAGAGAAAATGCACCTCCTTGACACCCTTGGAATCAGGATGCTCCTCCTTGTAAGTCTTCCTGAAGTCCTCCCTACAAACCATTCATACCTCATATTCACCAACCCATATCTGGAAATAGCACAATTGGAAATATACAGATTTTTGACATGTTTAGTAGACTTACATGAAGAGGAAATAGGCAGTCTGAGGGCGCTTTGGTTGGTTGGGATCCTTCACTTTGGTTAACTTTCTCTTCTTAGATTTGGGCTCAGAATCTCCTGATGAGGAAGCTGACTTCTTCCTGGTGTAATTGAAGACAGAAAAATGTGGCAGTCAGATCAATTGTGCAAGCACTTGGTGTGCAAAATGGAAAAAATTAGATGAAATCTAACCTCTCAGCTGGCTTCTTCTTTACTTCAGCTGGTTTCTCCACCACTTGAGCTTCTGATGCACATAAGCAATCACCAAAACTTCAGGTACAAAGACATCACAAAACCTACTATAAGCCAAATACAAGATTTGAATGACAGTAGAGTGTAAGATCTTTAAGAAGAAGGAAGAATACCAAGGCTCATCTTGATTTTTGCTTCGAGACTGCAGCTGTGGAAGTCGATTAGAGCCATTGGCACACTGCTCTTGCATTCATCACTGCCAGATTCAAACCAAACAAACCATATTTTAAGAACCACGAATCCATGCCATTCTAAACGACACAAAATCTCCATCAGCACTTCCTATCAGCTCACATTCACGAAAGAATGATGAATCTAAACGAAATGACACATCAATCTCATGAGAACAAATTTGACTACAGTAACGTCCATCAAAACAATCATCCGCAAACACAAAATGCTTCCTCCAATTGGCCTCAATTCTCTCTCTTGACGGCATCTAATTTCACTTAGTCAAATCTACAATACTACACTAAGCGTGCAATGAAATCGACAGATCCATCCATTCAAACACTAAACCATTTCAACTATCAACAACACAAAACCTAAAATACACATGAAACAACGACGAAATCATCACAACACTACCACAAACAACAAATTCAACTACTTCCTAGTTTAAAATCTACCTCATAAGAAAGAGCAAATGCACAAAAAACTAGCTACGAACTACAGAAAACTCTTTATCGGAGATACTTCAAGTTCCAGAACTCAATAACCGTCAACAAATCAAGTAGAAAACAAAAGAGTAAGAGAAAATTCGAAATACCAGCGAGCCGAAGGCACTGCCATCCTTAGCACGCTTAAGACTAGCAGAATCAGCCTCGACTCTCTTCCTGGGCTTCGGTGCGTTGGTACCTGAGGATCCTCCAGCCATTGTCAGAGATTTAGGTTTACGATACAGAAGCAAAAACCCAGCAGCAAGTAGAAGTACAGAAGTTAGGGTTAGGGCTTGAGAGAACGCAAATTGGAGAATGAAGAACTGGAATGTGAGGAGTCGTTTATAAATTGGGGGAAACGAATTTGGAATTTGGGGGAAATCCGCCAAAAGTGTTTTTGAGTACAAAACTTGAAACTCGTTCTAAATTTTACTTTTGGAAAATCTCGCGCGCAATCCAACCGCGCCAAATTATATTTCCACGTATCGCGCAGATTGCTTAGCTGGCGTGAGTTTTACCGTTGATTAGCATCGGGTAGTCGCAGGCAGTGGACGGCCGCGATTTTGTTATTTTTAAGTTTTTTGAGGGTGGGTTGATTTGTTGGGCCTGTCTGTGATGATATAGTCTTAGGTCTGGCCCAAATATGCTTCATATGATGGGTGATGGCGTTTTCTTTTTCATGGGTTTATTTTGGGCTGGACTTCTAATTTTGAAACTTACTCTACAATTCAACATTTCAACCCAAAGAGAAAGTGCAGGCACGCATTCATAGTTGGTTTTAATATTTTTAATATTTTTAGGGTTTAATATTTTATATTTTTTTTTCATCAAATAAATATTTATTTTGTGTTGATTTTATATATATATATATATATAGAATATTTTTGTACGTAGAAATACATATAATATAATCCTGTATATTATCTAAACTATGCTGCGCGAAAAATTAATGATCATTGATTAACAAACTAATTAGATTTTTATCCCTTTAAGTTTTGAGAAAATAGGATTTTATCCCTCAAGTTTTGGAAATTAGGTTTACCCTACCTCAACTTTAAACTAAGTAATAAATTCCCACCTTACCTTTGTATTAAAGATTAAATACATACTTTTCAGATGAATTTCGTGTTTACATTAATGTGAACTGACCAAATGTCCTCCATTTAAAAATCCATTTGCACACATGACAAATTAAACCCAGCCCACCCTTCCTCATCTTTGTTCAATATATGAGTTTTCATTCTTTGATCATCCGGTATTTCGAGCATGACAACCTTAACGACGATGAAAGGAGAGACGACACTTTGTTATTCTTTTTGGGAGGGGTAAATATGTCTTTTGTTACTTTTAATTAGGGTCATCTTAGACTTTTTACACCATTCTACCGAAAAAGGGGTAAATAATTATGAGTTTAAACTTGAGGTATGGTAAACCTAATTTCCAAAACTTGAAGGTTAAAATCCCACTTTCACAAAATGTCAATGGGTAAAAACCTAATTAATTCATTGATTAACCATTTGATTGAAGCATATTTTTAGGAGGTATTGGGTTGAAAATATAATAATATTATACGAAGTAATATTTAGATGGATAGGCCTCATCCAGATGTTGATATTGTATGTCTGGAAACACACAGGGGCATATCATTGAATTATTGAGAATAAATTATGATTCACTATTTATTTAATGTCTGTTATCCTCATAAATCAGTAGAATTATTAAAAAAAAATTGGAGAAAAAATGTATGTTCTAGATTGTTCTGAGCTAAGAATCCATCTAACGTGGACATGAGTCTTCCGAGACTTTTTTTCATATTTGAAAAATCATTATCTCCTAACCCCTTTTTCATATTTTATTCTATCTCAAATTTTCTTCACTTATGTTAACTTAGTCATGTATATACACACACAAAAGGCATAAACTCCCTTAGTTTCATATCTATTTTCTTTGATGTAAATTAATACTTTTGAAGATCATATAAATTAAGATTTTTAACAGAGCAAGTGTTATATGATACATCTTTATGTCCACGAAAGTGTTATAACACTTACCTAGTTTAATACATTCAATGAACCTAAATATGTGGTATAATTTACGAAAAGGAGAGGAGAAAACTTTAGTATGTCAGTCGTTACCAGTGGTTTTGAGAAAATTCATGCAGACAGGGGGGAGGGGATTGAAAATCAGAAATTAGAAAAGGAAAAAGGGGGGTAATTCTCTTGTTCTTTTGGTGGGCAAGCGAGTAACTTACATTCATACAAATCCTCACGTAGGGGAGTGAGTATGTGTGTGTCCCATTCAATAAACAAAGAGACATCTCTCAACACCCACTACTACACAAAACGCTCAACATCAACAGCACTAGTGTATATATATAACTTTCGGCCAATTTATGGGCGACTATTTTCCCACATATGCCACTCACATCGTTAATTCCATCCAAAAGAAACAAAAGAAGGAAAAAAAAAGAGAAAAAGAAAAAGAAATATTGTTAATCCACCTCCTTCCATACACCCTTTGTGTGTGTCCATGGGGGGAAAATTCGTTGATATTTTTCCCTCTCCATGATGAGCCCTCATCACCATCATCATCATTCATCATGATCTTAAATAAACATACACCATCATATCATATCATATATTCTCAAAATCAGACATCAAAAGCGGGATGGTACACATTTATTCATTCAACTCGTCAAATTCTGTCCAATTTCGCAGCCTTGACGACCGGATTGGCCTTTGCAATGGCTTCCTTCCCAACCGTCTTGTAATCGAAGGTGCATCCGTGTTGTTCCGGGTACCGGTGCGACCCGCAGAACATCGACCCGCACCTACACTTGAACCCGGTCAGCCCGACCCGTTTCCAGCACGTCAGGCATCTGTTGGGCCGGGCTGCTGCGTCGACGACGGGTGCGGGTTCGGTCCGAACGGCCTGGACAGTCTCGGTGGATCCGGACAGTTTGAGTCCGGAAGAAGATTCGGGCGCCGCTTTACAGCCCGAACCCGGAACCATAAGGGGTTGCGTGTTGTCCAAGGCAGCCTTTGCAAGGGCATCTTGCTCCTCTTTGATCCGGATGGCCCGGTAGCATTTGGAGCACAGATTCATGGTTGCCGGGCTCCCAAAAAACCCGCAGTTATTTGCGCATAATCTGTGCCCCTCTGGTGCTTGAAATCCATGCTCTTCTGCCATTATTTCAACCTGTGTTTTTCTTTATTAATCCCCCTTCTTTTTCCGCTCTGTATTTTGCAAGCTTGCCCTCCTTGCCACAGATGAAAGATTCCCAGCAGTAGATCTATATCATCAAACACAACCCAGAAAATCATTAACAAAATTGCACAAAAAAAGGCGATCATAATTAAAGACATGGAAAGAGGGTTACCACTTACCTGAAGATAATCTGTTGTTTCTGCAGCAAATAGGAGGAGGAATGAGTGAGAGAAAGAGGGATTAATAAGAGAGAAGAAATAATGGGAGGGAGAAATGGAAGGTGTGGGGTGGTTTGAATGTAGGAAAAGAAACAAGGGGGAGATGGAATTGGTTAATTAATTTATATACCAGCAAAATTAGTTGATTGAGGAGAGATAATTGAGGAGGTTAGACAGGCTGGATATGATAGGGGAAGGAAAAGCAAATGAGGAAAAGCCACGGAAAATCATGCAATTTATTGGAGGATGGGAGGCATCATCATCATTCATCATATTTTTGGGGGAAAAATGAGGGAGGCTGATTAATAATCAATCATAGATCATGATTTTGACGGGGGACACGTGGTCTAATTGTTGTGGTCTGATGTGCCGCTTTCCAAGCGGTCTAATCATCCACATTCAAATTTTTGGGTTTAGTTAGGTGTCAGCAAGTATGAGGTATCACAAAGCAAACATGATTTCTCTTGCTTTTTTTAAGTAAAATTATATTTAGTTTCCTTTTTAAAGCTAATTTGCTGGTGTAAGCCGAAGAAATTATGGACCAGAGTTTTGATTCTGTGCTGCTGAGCTGTGATGTTTTATGTTTGTAGGTTGATTGATTCCTTAGAACCCACCTTCAACCTCAGACAACCCGAATTTCTAATGCAGCCTGTCTGATTCAACTAATTGTCTTCCTAATTTAGAGAAACCTACTACAATTTTTGTTTTTTGGGGCTGTTTCAGAAATGATAGATACAAAGACAGATTAAGACCCAATTTTTTTCTGCGGTTGACAAACTGCGGTACCACATCAAATTGCAGTTTGCCACAACTCACCACACTTTACCACAAATCATTACTTTACATTTTCTCTCCTCACCTACCCCGCATACCAATAATCCACCACATTTCACCATACCATACCGTAAAATACCGCAAAAAAGAACAGGGCCTAAGATGCAAAATACAATTAAAAGGTGCTCATATTTTGATGTGATTATTTTAAAGACCTTGTTTGATGCATTTTTGAGACATTAATTCCGATTTATTTTCACAAAACATTAATTGTATTATTTATTGTTGATTAAGGTTATGTATCTTTGACCATCCCTAACATTAAGGCCTAAAATAATAGTTAACTTCAACTATAACAACACAAGAATCATTGTTTAATGCATTTTTGGACTGGAGAATATGTCGTATTGTCCCCAGTAACTAATTACAACGAAGATAACATTACCAAAAAATATTTGTCAAAATATAGAAATCTTAAAATAATTGCATCAAAATATAGGGATTTGTTAATCATTTTTTTGATTAAGACGAGTATCAAACTTAATAAACTTGTTGGTTGGCATCTTATATTTGTTGAGAAACATGTTCCGATTCTCCATCGTTGATGCCTGTGACCAACTAGACAGCAAGCATCTTCCACAGAAATATATGGTACAATTAGGCATAATAGGAAATCATGGAATGACCAATGAGCCAAATGATAAGAGCTTGATCATAGTGTGTTGTTGAATAGTTATAGATTCCTGTAGACCAACCAATAATCTCAGAATATTTGATCTCTAGAAGTGCATTTGAGGAAATTGAGTCCGGTGTCTTATGATACGTCTGAAACAGTATCAAATAGTGCCCCACTGTTACTTACTTTGCACCGCTATATCTTTTGGAGGAAGTGTATCACTGCTCCAATTATGAGCTACACAATCCACCGACCATTCCTTGATATTCTGCAAGTGTTTGCCTATCAAATCCACTTCACATTCCTTGTGTAGCTGTCAACACTCTCAATTTGCACTGAACGTACATCTTTATTTTACCTTCTTTTCATCTCTTACAAGGCAATATGAAGAGAGTTGCTCAACCAGAATTTAGAGCGTTGATAGCTGTACAAGGATTTTGAGATGTAATTCACACAAAGTCACCAACACTCACAAAATTTTCACTGAGCAACTTATATTGAGCTGCATAGCCCATTCTCAACCATTCCTTGATATTCTGTAAAAGCGTTTCCTGAGAATTCCACTTCACATTTCTTGTACAACCATCGGCACTTCAGATTCTTATTGAACAACTCTCTAGATTTTACCTTTAAAGAGAAATGCTCAATGACAATTTGGAGTGTTGTTGGCCGTAGAAGGAATTCGAAGCAAGCACTTCAGAAATTTTTACTGAGCAATTCTCACAGAGCAACATCCTCATTCAGTATGAATGGACGGTCATTGGCATACATCAGAACATTACCCCTACAAGCTGAATGAACTGTGAAAAGAAGGGTAATCATACTTCTGAAAATAGCACATGACATTAAGTCATTTGACTGGAATGAGCACAATCTTTATAAAGGAGATACTAAAATGGTCTCTAACTTTACATATAGGCAAGTATAATTTAGGGGGCCTTGATACGATATCGATACCCAATTTGCAAGAGGTGAAACTCTGATACATTGACCCCTCCCCAATGCATTGACAAATGAAGGAAAAAGGAGAGGGGGAGGTGGGATGCTAGCTGTTTACATCTCAAGCCATTTCCAGAACAGAAGATTATGATTCCTCATGTTTGGCATCTGATCATATTAAATACTCAAAAGGACTAGCTACTCTACAACTGAGAACCCCTCAACTCATAATCGCTCAAACACAATGTGTTACACAGTGCATAATCAGAGCAGGCATTAGTATTATATCCAAACACACCCTGTAAACTAATAAGCATAAAAGTCAGAAAATTACGAGAAGCCTACAACAAGGAAGAGGATTATCAGAAACAAAAACTGGCAGTTGTTTATTACCAGCTGAGGCTCAGAGCTTCTTGTTTTATTTATACAGGCAGAAACTCACTTGTCCACTGACCAAACTAAACAGCAAAAACAAAACTTGTACAATACAAAAGACAGGCACATTTCTACATGTCAAGTGCCGGTCAAAGTGTTAGTCTCTCCTTTCTGTCTGTATCCTGTCTGTCTTAGTAGAGGGCGAGACCATGGCGGAACTGCTTCCTTGGGCCTCTGAAGAAGAACTCTTCCTCTTGGCTTTCAAGCACCCTGTCAATTTCATCAGCTGAGGTTGCAAACGCCAGCTCCTTGGCTTCCCTCTCAAAGTTCCTCATTATGTTCTTTTGCCCTGTCAATATACCACCATATTAGTAACTGATACGTAATTCTAAGACTATCCACTTACCAATGAATTTTACAGGTTCACATTTTCAGACATTCAAATGACAAAAAAATAGAATCAAACTAGTCCTTAGCATTATGGGTAGAGTACCTGCAAGCGGGAATTTGTGGTTGTTCTCTGCATTGATCTCGAAGCAAATGACCTCCAAATTCTCATTCTGGGAGGCCATGGTGACAAAGGGGTGACCAGCAGGCACCACAAACACAGTGCCTGGCCTCAACTCCGAGCTGATCTTCTCATAATGGATTGGGGTTGAGGTCTCTTCACCCCGCCTTGTCCGGTGGTGCTGCTGGCGGTGGGTCCCACCGGAGCCAGATACATGAGGACATGCCATCTCAAAGTGACCTCGTCCGTTCACCACTACAGCCACCTTGGTTGCCTTTGAGTTGTAGTATGGAGTGTGCATGGCGCCCTATCATGCAAAACAATCATGTATGTCAATTTTGCTGTCTGGGTTTTTGGGAATGTATAGTATATGATAATTAAGCATAGGCAACTAGCTCGTCCCCTACCTGTGTAATGTTGGCAAAGGAAATGGAGATGCCGATGTCCTGGAGCTGCCTGTTGTCGCTCAAATCAACCTCAAACAACTGCCCAAACTCATTAGCCTCTCTAGGACGCTGCCTTAGGAGATTAAATGGACCAATATCCCTTGATGAACCCTTGCCTGAAAACGGCCAGCGGGTTCCTTCGTCATGGGTCATAGCCCTGATCTGCTCTTTAGATGCCCTTATGATCACTCCTTCCCTCTGCTGTGAGAAGATCCTCTGGAGCCTATCCCTGGGTGTCTGTTGAACACAACACAAGATCAGAAGTCAGAACCTTTCATTTTCAGTCCTGTTTGTTGAACTTGAGTTTGTGATTAGAAACTTTTACCTTGAAGGCAGCTTCAAGCACTTCCGGGCTGAAAGCATTGAAAAAGGATTCTGGATCCTGGCCTCCTGGTCCAAAGAATGACTACACCCACAGCCCACAAGAAATGATAGTTAGTACATACTTATTCAGGGTTCTTTTTTTTTTTTTTTTTTTTGAGGTGGTGGGTGTTTTGAAGGGAAAAAACAACAGGGAGAGGGAAATAGTGATTACCACAAACTTGCCAGGGTTTGCAACAGGGTTGATGAGCTTGGCAAGGATCAGTTTCTGATTGTTGTCTCTGTTGATCATGTAAGCAGTGACACCAGCGGGTATCACCATTACATGCCCGCGTTCAACATTGAAACTCTGCCTCCTGTCTGTGTATACAAGACTCAGAGTTCCTCTTCCTGCAGGTATTCAAAACGAGATGTCTCAAGCCATGCAAATTGGACTATGTCTATATTTAACAACACCAAAAGCTACAACAACTAACAGTGGAATGAAATATATAACTTACCCTGGGCTACAAAGAAAATAGCATCAGCATCCCAGTGATTAGGGATGACGAAAGTCTGTGGATTAGCCTCAAAGATCATGACCCTATAATTCTCAATCCCCTTTAAAAGCTTAGACCTTTTAGTGAATTTCTGAAGGACTCTCACACGCCCTTCCTGGGTCCTAAACTTGGTTGTAAAATGTTCATCTTGAAACACATAGGGGTTCCCACTTTCCACATCCTCTCGTTCAGTTTCCACAGATCTCTGCTTCTCCCCCATCCTATAAAGCTCCTCATCATCAATCTCCTGCCTTTCCCTCCTCTGTCTCCTCTGTTCCTGCTTCCTCCTCTCACACTCACTCTCGCACAGCTGCTGCTCCCTCCTCCCCTGCTCCTCCTCCTGACACCTCTCTCTGCACTTCATGTACTCCCTGTCTGGGTCACGCCTTACTTTCTCATCTTCATCTTCTTCAAGCTGACCCGTCTCACTCTCTTTCCCTCTTTGGTACCTCTCTTTTTCCTTTATGTACCTCTCACACTCCCTCTCACAGTGACGAATCTGCTTACTGTCAAACTCCCTCTGCTGCTTGCACTGGTGCTTGCATTGTCTCAGCTCTGGGTCTTCCTTAGCGAGTGAGACAGTGGCACATAGCACCAGGAGAGTGCAGAATAGCAGGACCAGACACCTCCCTTTGAAAAACACCATTTCTTTTGGTTAGCTAATTAAGACTGACTCTCAGCTAGACTTTTTATCGAACAGTTGGTGTGCAGTGGTATGACCGATGAGAATGTGACCACCCAGGGAGGAGTTTATATAGGTGATCGAGACGGGCAAGGATAGAATGCATAAGGAAGAAGGGGGTAGTGGGGAAAGTGAGGTGGGCATGCACGGCGCCATGTGTAGGAAGATTTCGAGAAACGTGGCAAAAAGAGGGAGATGATGATCGCCGCGTAATATGAGAACGAGGAAGAGAAAGCGTATTGTCTGTTTTGGTGCCAAAGCAAAATGTGATGAAGTCAATTAAGTTGTTTGTCTTGTGGGTATTTTGTTTGGGAGTGAGAAAGCATGGATTTGAGTGTTGAAGATGGAGATGAATGAGGGATTGGCATGTTGTGGGAGCTGGCTGGAATCTGAATGGGACGAACATGCCGTATTTCACGTGGCATGTACGGAAATAAATGGATGCTCTGGGAATCAGATGATAAGCACGGAAGTGAAGAAGAGAGAGAATGAGGCTTATCGAAATCTGGATGGTTTGGATATACGAGAGCTCTGACAAACTTTTGGATTGAAGCCATGAATTTCTTCTGCATGGTGTGGATAAGTGATCACCACTCTTGCATTTGATGCTCTGTTCTGCATAGACCGCGACACATTCACTCAAGGACTCTTCACTTCGGTGTATGGTAAATTTGGGTGAAACAATGAGTTTCACTAGCGTTCTCAAAAGGTCATGAGTATGGTAAATTTGGGTTCTTTTAAATTGGAGAAATTGAAGACTGAAGTCATTTTCTTTAGGTCAGGCCAGATTAGATTATTTTCAGATAGGTCGAATTAGATTATTTGGATAGAGTTAAATTTGGGTCAAAAGTTGAGTTCCAACAATAGAAAATGAAAAATTTTATGAGATTGACAGATTCAAGTATTTGAATCAGACAAAATTGTACACGTAAGTTTTCATCCATTAAATGAAAGGACAATGATAACCATCTTTAGTTGTCTATATTTCACATTTTGTTAACTTTTAATAATAACTTCTCTAATAATTATGTATATTTATTAACTACAAGAGTATAATACTTATTAGATAGGTCAACAAAATATAAATAGTAATTAATTTTATAAATTATAGCAAAAAATACACATTTTATGCATAATTGTATATTTATGAAAAAATATAAATAAATAAATATTTTATATTATTTATAGATTATAATAATCTTCAAAGTAATGAAACGTACCTTTAAAATTATATAAATATACTTACATTTTATGAGTGATTTAGGTGAGATACAAGATGTTTATCATTTTACTAAATGAAAATAACATGAGAAAGTTTGATTTGGATTTTTCAAGAAAATTTTATGATCAAACTCATCGTTAAATAATATGATGCTGGATTTGTTGCAAGATCTAACAACTTAAACGAGTCTAATTAAAGTTGGAATTATACTAAACAAAACTAATAACATAAATGTCGTGACAAGATAAACATTGCCACTGTATTTTGAGTTAGATGGTCGAATGTTAAAGTTTAAAAATCATGTTACTAAGCGGCCCACCATGCAAGGTGCAGTTTTTCATAGCCCTAATCCCATGACCGCATGACGGGGTCCATGATCGATTCAGTGATATAAATCCATGATTAATGACCCTGGAAAAGACAAAAATTGATGTTAATGGTGCGCCTGGGTTTCGATTTGGTGAATGCTTAGTTAATATGTTAATGTTTGGTCAATCATGAATTCAAGACGCTTAGACCATATGTATCAGTGATCCTATATTTTGGAATGAAAGTGGAGGTCCACTCCTTTCATATCATCTATCATTACTACTCTTTGAAACTTCATCTTATTTATCCTATAACAACAGAAACTCATTTCTACTTTTTTACCTAAAATATAAATTTACCTTTATTTTTCTTTTCTTAAGGTATAAAAAACACCATTTGGTTAAGTAAAAGAAAAAAAAAAAGAAAAGAGAGAAAGAGAAAGAACGCTGCAGCATTCTGTAATTGAAGTTCCAACAATTTCGTTCCTAACTGTAAAAAAATGTGAGAACACAGCACGTTCCAAGGGGACAAGACATGCGTTGCATATGGTCTTAGATTGTTACCCAAGTTGGGTTCGGTGCGAGTGTTGTACAAATTCAGATTTTGTTAATGAACTCTTAGCTCAGGTTAGTCTTAATCCCATGTATACATCTCAATCAATTACTAGTAATTTTGTTTGGTTGGAAGTTAGACACATATAGGCCTTTTATGCATTTTTTATTGATTCAATATTAATAATACTCCCTCCGTCCCAAATTAATTGGTATTTTGACAAAATTTTGATTATTAATTATTCACGAATTATAATGAGTTACAATATAAAGTTACCGTCATTAGAAAATACTTTATTAAAAATTACAATGAATGTAATTTCATATTGTAACTCATTGTGATATGTGAATAAGTAACAATCAAAATTTAGTCAAAGTGTCAATTAATATAGGACGGATGGAGTAATAAGATTAAGATCCTATTCTTTTGTTTGGTTAGTTCTAATTTATTCTCTTAATTTATCCTAACTTATCATAACTTATCCCAACCTATATAACACAATCCCACAAAATAGCATCCACTCTATAAACACAATTTTCCAAAAAAACATCGTAACTTATCCAAACCTAACTTATCCTAACTTGAAAATAACTTATCCCAACCTAACATAATTCCTCAAAATAGCATTTACTCTAAAAACACAAATCCCCAAAAAACATGCTCACACGTTGCCTAGAAAAACTTCCTAGAAGGTCACCCATCCTGAGACTACTCCCAACCAAGCACGTTTAACTGAAGAGTTCCCAACAGATTAGCTACCATAAAAGAAGGTGTACCTTGGTGATATGAATGGTCATTTCAATTCCTTTAAGCCACATTTTAACCATATACTCGGGGTGTTATAATTAATTTCACAACATATACAATGTTCTAGTATACGAAATTATTTCATAACGAAGAATATTATTATAAGAATTTTATGTGGTAATTTTTGGATAAAGAAACTCGTAGTTAAAGAGGATATTTGAACGATTAATATGAAATAGAGGGAGTAATTTATATTTAAAAAGTAATTGATATAACTTGTCTTATTCACAATACCTTATTAAAATTTATAAACTATATATCTAAAAAATCCATATACTTTACCTCAACAATCTCACTTATCCCATTTTATCCAAATTGTTGTAAGAACAATGCCTAAGGACCATAAGGAGTTTTGATATGTAGAAGAGCAACAAGTGGACCTGGAATTGGTCTTTAATTCAGTTCTGTGGAAGATGTGTGGCAATCCGAGCTAAAATTTGGAAGGAAGATATCCACTACTCGATGGAAGGAATTTCTGCTAAGTTTCCATCTCTATTTCCACAGATTTTGTTTTGCTGTCATTGATTTGCTATTGTTTAAGTGTACATATACCCAATAGTTGTATATGTTGAAATTACAGTGTCTATATAAGTCATGAACTTTATCCATTTTACCTAACTACCACAATTTTTTTATATATCTCCTTTTTATTTCATCCATTTTATCCCACCTATCATACCAATTTATCAACCTACCCTACATAAGAACAAAACTATAGTTATATAGTCAACAATTACATGAATTCTTTACTTTCAACTCTGTTTATTTTTAAACCAGCCCAATTAATAATAACAATAATAATAATAATAATAATAAGGGAAATTAGATTCTAATAATACGAACTTTTGGCCATATAATACTTAATAATACGAACTTTCGATTTGGTTCTGAATAATATGAACTTTGACCCCTTGTTACCCCCAGTAACACGCCACCGAGTTACCTCTTTTTTGACTCGGCGGAGATATTAGTTGGCGGTGGCGGCACGTACCCCTTGCTATTTGACAATGCCAGGTTAGCCTTTGACTTAAAAAAAGTGCCACATCACCCTAATTTTCCCTCCTCCCCTGTCTTTCTCTCTCATCTTGATATTATTTCATCAATAACCATTTTTTCATAAAATTAACTTCCATTTCTTTTACTCCATCTCCCTCATTCATCGATACTCTTCGCAGCCCAGATCCGGGTTTCAAATTTTTTGTTCATCTTCTTCTTCTGGAATTTTTCTGGGTTCAATTTGGAATTTTTTACCTCTGTCCCGAGCTACATGCCCCCACGAAGTCGGCCAGGTACGTAACGACGCCCCTGGCCCGATTATTCCCGCCTGCATCGCCCAACACGGTTATCCGCCGAAAAATCTGCCCGAACGACCCAGATAGGATGGAATCCATGGTTCCCGGTTCGAGATTCATGAGGACGGCGATTCGATTACCGCATTGACTGCCCTGGATGTGGAGGATCTCCCTCATTTTTAGGGTTTTTCTAGGGTTTTTTCTGGTGGGTTGGGGGTGGAGAGGGTGGATCGAAGTAGGTGGTGTTTGGATTGAAGATTGATTGATGAAAAATTGAGAGATGAGGAGGTGGAGAGGAGTATAAAAATGGAGAAAATTTACCTTCTCTTCAGTTGTTAACAAATTCGAATGGCTAGAGAGATATAGCGGATGCACATATTAGAAATGGTTGGCTTACCAGCCCATTGCATTTGCTTTGTTCAATTGCCTTGGTGTCAAATGGGCCTACCGATATTCAATCTTCTTCTTTCATTTCTTGTTCCAGTTTCTTTGTGTTTTTCAATCCTTTGAGAAAATCGGCATATGAAGACTACTTATCTTATGCTACACACTGATTCTCGGTGTTGACAACAAACTCCGCTTATTATCTGATGCCTTTTCTCTTGTCAAAATCTCCTTTTCTTTCCCCCCAGAAAGTCGATTCACTTGGTGAATTTGATTCTTTTTTGAAATTGCAGATTACAGATTGTAGATGTCGCCGGAGACTGTGACGCAGCCAGGAGGAAAATGGAACAACCTGAAATGGCATGAGGTTTCCGGCGAGTAGGTGGCCGGAAAGAATGGTGAGGTGGCTAGATCTAGGTTTGAGTAGGTGGCTGGAAAGAATGGTGGGGTAGAAGAAGAGTGGTGGGTTAAAAAAATAAAAGGGAAAAAAAGGGTGAGCTGGCCTTTTTTAAGTCAAAGGCTGACATGGTATTGTCAAATAGCAAGGGGCACGTGCCGCCACCGCCAACTAATATCTCCGCCGAGTCAAGAAAAAGGTAACTCGGTGGCGTGTTACTGAGGGCAACAGGGGGTCAAAGTTCATATTATTCAGAACCAAATCGAAAGTTCGTATTATTAAGTCTTATATGGCTAAAAGTTCATATTATTAGAATCCAATTTCCCTAATAATAATAATAATAATAATAATATATAATAATAATAATACAGTACAGATTTATTTATCAACTTACTAACTCATATAAAGTAGGCTCACTTGTTATCACAAATGACAATTGATGCATATGGATTATGGAATTTATGGTAGATGAAGCAATCTTTAATAAATATTAATTGGCCTACCAAAGAAGGATGGGTTTTGATGGTAAAATCTGTATGCTAGGCGTAGAGAAGTAGGGAGTGAGTGATAGACTAGAATTTATACTCTTCTTATAACTAAACGATATGACAAGACAATTATATAACACTTGACACACTCAAATTTGTGGAGATCTCTCAAACTTTGTTAGACACTTCTCCAACTCTCATGAGTGTGGTATGCCTCATTTCTTATGCCCTTGCTATACTATGACCCTTTACCCGTATTTATACTAACTCTACCTCTTAATGTGTGGTGAAGGTTAAACAAAATGTCACAATCCTATAATACATACTATTACATATCTTAAATACTTCCTAGGATACTTCTAGAATATGCAACTAATATCTTAGATATTCTAAGGACCTAGAATAATCTAGGTAAATATCTTAGCTAGATACTATGATCGCTAGAAAAAGCTAGATAAATATCTAGGTTTTTCTCTTATTAATAATTATATTTCTTGTAGACTTTTCCTAAATACTTTTTATAAAAAGTGGGTGATGCTTTATATCTAACAATCCCCCCTTATCACCCACTTTCCTTCAGTGTTGTCTTCGTGAAGTTTGCTCGAACCTGTTTGAGCTCTGCACAATTTAATGTCTTTGCGTAAATACCTTCTTCTTGGTCTTTTGTCTATAC
Source organism: Portulaca oleracea (assembly GCA_029582165.1). Taxonomy (NCBI): domain Eukaryota; kingdom Viridiplantae; phylum Streptophyta; class Magnoliopsida; order Caryophyllales; family Portulacaceae; genus Portulaca; species Portulaca oleracea. Next base: position 12,462,162 of record CM055869.1, on the reverse strand, counting down.
ATCGATATCTTCTCTCAGAGTTTTCCTTTGCGTGAAGTGATTTTGAACCTCCACGTGCTTAATTGATCCTTCATGCTTGATGCTTTCGGTAATAGTTTATATTTGCATGTTTAGGATTCTGCTTTTGGTCCCTATCCGTCCTACTTTGCTGATCTTGAACTTTTTCTCTATCTTCTTCTCCTTCTATGCTTTCAACTTGATGTGCTTTCTCTTGACTTAAGTCTTGCTCGCCATTTAATGTTGGTTGTTCGAGTCCTTGCTCTATGCCTCCCTCGATCTCCTTAGATTATGGAAGGATCACTGCTAGATGACTGGTGTGTATGTCACTTGTCATGGAAGGAATGTCTTCTTCTTTAGACTCACCCACACATAACGTAGCTAGTTCTACCTCAGATACTTGAATAGTCTCTTTGGCCCCGAATACTTAGAAAGATACTCCATTTGCAAATAATGCTTGAAGGTCTCATTCTTCTTCACTATCATATTCTTTGAAGGTTGCTACATGTAAAACCCCGAAAAAATGTTATTGTGTTGCCGTTAAATTTCCTAACGAACGTTTTATTCCGTTATTTATTTATCTATCTTCACACGGAGCTTTTAGGACCGCGATTGTATTCGTAGAAATTTTTAGAGTCTTAAAAATATCAGTTAGGAATTTTTGGGACTTCGGGTGAAAAATCTTTTTATCAGTTGAGAGAGTTTTTATCTGTTTTTCTTAAGTTTTGTTGTTATAGGGTTTATGAGGTAATATATGTTTATTTAGAAATTGCTAGATGGGATTATGATGTCATGGGGGTGATGTCATTCATCAAAATTTATCTGATTTTTGTGATTTTGTCCGTTCTCCCAACGGTATTCCCATTTTTTTGCTGCACCCACTACCCATGCATACAATTGTACTGACCAATGGGAGCCTGACACTTGGCTAAATTCTATTCCCTCCCTCTCCCTCTCTCTTTCTCTCTCCTCCCTCCTCCTCCTCCTACAACTACATGTTGTTGCTGCTGATGCTCGACGAACGAAGACCACGCTAGCCCACCACCACACACCCCCCTCTGTTGTTCTGCCCGACGCACACCAGCCCACGCCAGCCACCACTAAGCTCCAACCACCGCTGCACCCCCATTCCGACCACCCATCGCCACCTTAGCCACCGCCCATCGACGGAAATCCCCAACGCACCACCATCACTTTTCTTCCTCCATCTCCATCTCCAAACATCATCAACACCACCTCCTCCTTCCTGCCCCCCGATGACCACCACCGCAACCTCCGACCACCGCCCGACCCGAACACAACCACCCCGAGCTCCCCCTCTTCCTTTCCTTCCTTTTTCCCTCGTGCCCTAGTTGCACCCTACACCGCTACCGCGCGTCGACCACCGCCGCCACCCCGGGACCACGCCTGACATCCAGCCGCCGAGCCACCCCGACCCCACCTCTTCTAGCTTGGACCCTTTGTTTGTGCCTCTCTCTCTCTTTCTCTCTGATAATATGGGTATTATGTGTTAGGGTTAGTTAATCATGTATTAAGTTTACTAATGTGTTTTAGAGTAAATAAACTTGTATATTTACTGTTAATATTGACTAAATACATGTTAGTTTAATAAGTGGTTATTAGGGTGTGTTTAGTGTAGGGTTATAAGTTAATATACATATTTTATATGTTATGTGGAATTTTGATGTTAATATCCATGTTATGATTTCATGAATATTAGTGTAATAATGTTAAGTTAAGTATTAGTAAATATCTTGTTATTTTGTATGTTTATATATCAAGCATATTATTTATTTTGACAATAATATTAAGTTATTAATATTTTCCATATTATTTAGTAAAAATTATTACCTAATGTTTAATACATGATTTTACTATCTAAATGTGGTAATACTATGTCTTGATTGCATATTATATAAAAGCTAATATCTTATGTTGGAACTATTATAAAATTAGGTTCATTATATCATTCTTGTAGTTGTTATATTATTAAGTCCTTGTTACTTTGAAAGTTAGTTTTACAAAGTATTACTACCTTTTTATATATTAGTATGTTAATGTCAAGTTTATCAAATATATTGCTATATTATATGTTGTGATTATTACAAAGTTTAGTTTATTTTATATCCTATGTTTTCATAATATTAAGTTAATGTTGTTACAATATTACTAGTAATAATATCTTCTTAAAGTGGGTTCATTTTATTATTTACAAGGGTATTTCAAAAGTGTGTTATTACAAGTATTATTATATTACAAGTCATGTTTAAAGTTATTATTATTATTATTACGTTAATGTTAAGTTAAAAATATTTTGTTAGGCCTTGGTAGAGTTTGAATTTTATATTATGAGGTTTTATAGTTAAACCCTAATACTATTTTACTAAATACGAAATTACTAAGTTTCATGTTATTAGTATTATACGGTTCCATGCGATTGGTTTCATGTTATTATCATAAAGTTAATGTTATTAGTTTTTGTTACCATTATTATAAAGTTTCGCGCTACTATTATTATTATAAGGTTCGTGTTGTTGTTATTATTATTATAATATTTCGTGCTATTATTATTATTACTATTATTAAGTTTCGTATTATTTTGATTATTATAAAGTTTCCGAAAGTTTCATATTAATGGTATTAAAAGTTTCACATTATTGGTATCGAAGTTTCATATATCTTAGTATTAAGTTTCACATACTTTGGTATTAAGTTTTATAAAGTTTTCATGTTGATTATGTGGTAATACAAGTATTATGTCCCAAAAATCCTACGCAATTTTATTATTAAAGCACTAGTATTGGGTTATGGTTTTAAACGTGTTGTTTCGATTTTATTACCTTTGGGAAATGTGTGTTGTAATGTTCATGTGTTAGTTACACTTGTCATATGGTTAACTAACTTATAAGAAAAAGGCTAAGGTTGGGGTATGGTAGGATTTATGCGTAACTATTATATCGTAGAGTTGTAATTTTAGAAATATTATTCGAATTCTAGGTCCGAGCGAGACGACGAAATAGTAGCTCCCGTGTGTAAGTGTGAAGTAAAGAGAAGTTGTGCAGGTAATGTCTATGTCCTAATCTCCTTTGGGATGCCCTTTTATCTGTTTTGTGATTTTAATCTGTTTTATGAAGCTTGCATCTCGTACGGGGACTTTCTGTAAAGTTAGACTGTCTGATTTGGATGTCTATGAGTTGTTTTTTCTGAGTTGAGTAAAACGTGGCAGTCTTTTAAACTCTGAGTTTTATTCTGTCAGTTTTTGGAAACTGGGTTGGGTTTTGTTTGAAGTCTGACGCCTGATAATTAATAAGATACTAATAATCAAAGTGAAACCATAAGCGGGTTGCGGGTAACGACCCTTAGACCGTGATCTGCTCTGCAGGAGTTATCAAGAGATCGGAGTCCGATATTATTTACGAGATTGCACACATCCGATTACGCTTCGACCGCCATCCATTCTCGATTACGAGGATCCGAGATCCCGCTCGATTACGAGTTACGATATTCTGGGGATAGGCAAATCACGCCCGCATAATAAAATTCTGATATGTTTTCTGAGGAAAAGTTTACTCTGTTTCTGATTACTCTGTTTCTGGTTTCTGATTTCTGATTTCTGATGTCTGATTCTGAGTTTGAAAGTGTCAGTTAAGGTTTTCTGGAACATTGTGTTTTTCTGAGTTGAAAGTTGATACTGTGGGTTTATAAGTTTTGTTATTTCTGAACTCTGGTTATTTCTGATCTCTGGTTATTTTGGGTTGGGTTTCAAATGAGTTGTAAAAAGGTTTGACTTGTTCCCCTCCCCTAAAATGGTTTGAAATGAACTTTGAACTGTTTTGACAGTTAGGGGTAGACATTATTGAGGTTTTCCCCCTCATGTTGTGAATGTTTTGTTTTCAGGTGAAGATCAATTATGTGAAGGGGAAGGGCAATAGAAGTGAGGACGTTGGAGTTAGCCGTTTGAGAATAAAGTTTAGTTTATGTTTAGACTTGAAGTTTAGTAAATGTTGAGTTTATGTTGTTCTAGAATTCGAAGTTTGTTTCGTTTGTTAAAACTTGAAGTTCTTAGTTTATTCTGTTAGTGTCTGTCCTTGCCTTGTATCTCTTGATGCAGTGCAGAACGCCCAAGTAAAAGAAAAAAAAACGAGTCTTCCGCTGTTAATGTTAGTCAACGTTTGATTTTGACCGTTAAGTTTAGAATTGAAATTCCGGGGCGTTACACTACATTACCTTCCAATGGAGGTGATCTACAGTCTCGAATAAAGTGACCTTTCTTGCCACATTTATAGCATCAATTGTCTCGATGTCGGTACTTTATCTCTTCTTCTTCGTCACATGGTTGTGAACACTTCGTCACATGTTTGTAGTCTTTGTCCTTAACTTGTAAAAACCGCCTTACGAATAATCTGGCCTTGTATCGTTCAACTGATCCATCCGGTTTGAACTTAACCTTGTAAACCCATTTAAAAGTTAGAGCCATTTTGTCCTTAAGTAGATCAGTTAATATTCAAGTACCATTGTCTTCCAAGGCTTTGAGTTCCTTGTTAATTGCATCAATCCACTTGGGATGCTTCTGAGCCTGAGAAAAGGGGTGTGGTTCTGGGGTTTGAAGGACAGGACAACAACTAAGGAGAACACATAATTTTGAGATAAATGAGCTAAATCTTCAATGTTGAAAAGAGGGTGGACCACTTGTGAACTAAAGCTGTGAGAGATTGAAGAAGACATTTCCTTCTTCTGAGGTTGGTTTTGAACATAATCATTGAGCCATGTAGGTGGTTGTCTAGATTTGTTGGATTTCCTGCAAGGCATTGACAACTCACAAGTACCATTAGGTTGATGATCATTAGTGTGAAAGGAATCAATATGCGGTAAAGAATTAGAATTAGTAGTAAGTTGAGTATGACCAAGATTTGGGAGCTGATGATAAAAAAAATGTCATCAGACTCATTATTTCCAGAAACTGAGATAGAATTGTCAATGTCAAGAATCAAGGTACTACTTGTATTAGAAGTTCCAAAAGATGTCTGAGATTGATTGTCATTAGAATGTAGAACCTGATGAAGATTTAAAGGCCAAATCTACTGGTTGTCTGACTTAGTGGAAGAATCAGAAGTACTCTTAAAGGGAAAAATATGTTCTTAAAAAAGGGCATCTCTGCTATGAATAACTTTATTGTCCTATAAGTCATATAGTTTATATCCTTTGAAACCAAAAGTCTAACAAAATAAAATGTATTTAATGGCTCTAGGCTCAAATTTATCTTTTGACCTAAAATCTACCGCAAAACTCAACAACCTATTGTTTTGAGATTACTAATATCAGGTTTAATTCCAAATAATATTTCATATGAATTTTTCCATTTCAAGTTAGCAGTTGGTAATTGATTAATAACATGTGTAGCAGCCAAAACACATTCACCCTAGAATTTTTTTTGGAAGATTTGCATGAAATCTAAAAGCATGAGCAGTGTCTAATAAATGTCTATGTTTTCTCTCAACTACCCCATTCTGTTGGGAGTGTAAGGTGCAGATCTTTGATGTATTATACCTTTTTCAGCAAACAATTGTTGACATGACCTATTCACAAGTTCAGTACCATTGTCTATTCGAATAATAGAAACAGATGTGTGATATTGAGTGGCGACCATGTTCAAGAAATTTTGAAGAATAGAAGTAACTTTGGTCTTATCATTTAATAATTGTATCCAAGTATTCCTACTATAGTCATCAATAATTGTACAAAAATATTTAGAACCATCAATGTTAGGGATTTTATATGGTCCCCATAAGTCAATATGAAGCAATTGAAAGCAACTGATTGTATTGATAACATTTCTGTCAAAAGGTAAACAGAAGCATCATTTTGCTAACACATATGTTTCACAAAAGAAATTAGGAGAAATTCCTTTGTATTCAGATATATGCATCATTTTGGAAACAGAAGCATGTCCTAATCATGAACGTAAAGTGTAAAGGTATTCTGGAATACAAGATTTAGAAGAACTAAGAGAAACATATGATACTGGATTCACGACAGTAACTTCAGTAAAGGTATCAACAGTAGGTGTTTTCACAGATGTAGCAACAGTAGATGTTTGTATAGAAGTAGAATTTGAGGCAGTGAACTTGAACAATCTCGAATTTGGTGCTATGGAAGCTATAATTTCCTTAATTATAAGGTCCTAGAAAAGATGAGCATTAGAATAGAAATGAATGGATAACTTTTGATCATTAAAGAGTTTAAGAACAGACAACAAATTATATTTAAACTCAGGTATATAAAGAACTCCTTGTAATTTGATGATATTAGTCAAGATAACATTGCCTATTAAGGTTACTAATTTTAAAGAACCATTAGGCAAGATAACTTGAACAGGTTTAGATAACCTATGTACGTCATGTAAAAGAGAGATATCATAACACGTATCATCACTAGCTCCTGTACCTATTACCCAAGAAGCATGATATTTTTCCTTGAATAGTACACAAATGCTAGATTTACTCGCTAAGTTGTTACTATTAGCAAAGTGAGCAAAGGACTTATCAGCAGTAGATGATTTGTCTTTTTGTATTTTAGCAACTATTGAGCAAGAGCTTGGATGAACGAACTGTCAAACATGGGTATTTTTGCTTCTTGAATTTGATGCTCAACCATGTCAAGAGGAGTATCCAAATCCTCGTAAGCAGTGACATTAGCAGCAAATTTAGCAACATGGAACTTCTTTTTGTTGTCACGGGGACCCTTGCACCACTCAGGGTATCCTATGACTTGAAAACACTGATCCTCTGTATGCATGCCCATGACATTTACAATGATTGCAATACCTTTTTGCCTTGTTAGGATAAACTTCTTATAGTTGCGAGCAAGCGAAGCTTGAGTATCTATATTGTTAGTAGTATATGCATTTTGCTTCACACAAGTAGTAGCCAATTCTTTGGAATTCCCCATCCCATTGGTGATTTGTTTCAGTCTCTCTACTCGTTGAATCATGTTATATGCCTTGTTCAAACTAGGCAAAGGCTACATTATCAAAATTTGTCCTCTAACAATATCATATTCATCATTTAATCTCATCAAGAATTGCATTAATCTCTTTCTTTGGTTCATTTCAGACAATTGCTTAAAAGAATGACACGTTTCAACATAAGTACATACAGGATGCTGCAGAAACATCATTTAACTCATCTCAAAGCTTCTTGAGTTTTGTAAAATAAACATCTACATAACTATTATCTTGTTGCAAGTGATTAATTTCTTTTTCTAGATAAAATAACAAGGGCCATTAGATTGGCCAAAACGTTCAGTTAATTCATCCCATAATTCATTTGCAGAATCAACATATATGAAAGCATTTGAAAGAACAGTAATCATTGAATTGAGAAGCCAACTTACTACCATACTATCCACCTTGATCCATTGATTGTAGGTAGTAGCTATTGCTACTAGTTTGGGGATTCTTCCATCAATGAAGCCCAATTTTAGTTTAATCTTGAGACCAATTGTGATAACTTTACTCCATTTCTGGAAATTTGAACCATTGAATTTTAGAGTAGTGAGAGAGATTCCGGGATGATCTGCACATGAAAGGAACAAATTATCATTGTTGTATTCCTCTGCATGCAACCCAGAACCTCCAGAAGTTGCACTCGAAGCCATAAAATACGAACAGAAACGCAATTCTTGAAACGATCAAGAACGAAGAAAGATCAATTGAAAAATTGATCAAAGAATCAAAAAATTTCAGAATAGATATGAGAAACTCGAATTTGAGTTTAGATCTGAATCGGGAAAACTCAAAATTGAGTTAGATCAGGATTGAGCCATAACTTTGATACCATGTGAACACTTTGAGAATCAATCAGATAAAAGCGGAAGTAGAAGAAGAGAACATATTTGATATTTCTGTGTAATTGATGTACAGAGAAGGAGGAAGAGTATTTATACAACAAGGAAGGAAGAATAAGGAAAATAACCACCTGTGAGAATATCTCTCAGGTTTGTTATATATTCCATAATGGTTGATATGCTCCCCTTTGATATGGATGACCTCCACGATGTCGTTCTTTCCACCTTGGTAGTCTCCTTTCTAATGGTTTGCAATCACCATTATATCTCTGTGTGACTCTACCTTGGCTCTCAAGTGCTCTCCTTTTAGTAAAGAGAACCCGATCTTCCTCTTTTATCAAGACCTTAGAGGTCTGCTTGTCTAAGTCTTCTTGATTCACCAAGAGACTCTCTAATTCAGTTAGAGAGTGTTGTATAGCCTAGCCCCTAGTTGTCGCCACAATGCTGCTATCTTTGGGGCTTAAGCCATGAAGAATTATTCACCTTATCCTTGACTCGCTCAATGCACTTTTGGGGTCTCCTTTTGCAATTTGAACACATAAAGATTTAACTTTAGTAAAGTATTGACTCACTGTTATGTCTCTTTGCTTGATAGACATAAACTCGTTTTCCAACAGCTGGAACTTGACTTCATTCTTCTTAGTGAACAATGTAGCCAAGGTATTCCATGCTTCTCCGGGTGTCTCACAATCTTTAATATCTTATCCTATATAGATGTTCATCTTCCATTGTGATGGAGAGAACATACATTGTCTTTCCTGCTTGATCTCCTATTTCATAATTTTTCTCATTCATATATGTTAGCGTTGTCTTCTCTATGTCACCAACAATATCCCATTAGCCTTGCCCCTTGAAGTAGTACTTCATACGTGTACACCAAGTACTATAGCTGCCTCCACTGAGTTTCTCAAGCGAGTTAGTTGATCCAGGAAAATCTGCCATAACAACTTGATAAACGATCCGCACTTTAACCAAGACTTTTGTGGTCCTAGACCCAACAACTCCAACAATTATCACTGTCCCTGACTGTGCCAGCAGAATCTCCCTTGTGCTTCAATTCCAAACCGTGTACGCACAATGAATGCTAGCTCAACAAGACTCCTAAAACCTTGCTCTGATATCACTTATAGAGAAGTAGGGAGCAAGTGGGATACTAGAACTTATACTCTTCTTTTTACTAAACAACATGACAAAACAATCATACAACACTTAAATACACACACTACAATTTTGTGCGAGATATCTCAAAATCTCTTACACACTTCTCCAACTCTCTTGAGTGTGGTATATCTCACTTCTTATGCCCTTGCCTTACTATGATCACTTACCTCTATTTATACTAACTCCTCCTCTTTAATGTGCGATGGAGGTTAATCCAAATGTCACAATCTTACAATACATACTATTGCATATCTTAGATACTTCCTAGGATATTTCTAGTATATGTAGCTAATATTGTAGATATTCTAAAGACCTAGAATAATCTAAGTAAATATCCTAGATATTATGATAACTAGAAAAATCTAGATAAACATGACATTTTTCTCCTATCAACGATTATATTTCTTCTAGTTTTTTCCTAAATAATTCTTACATAAAGTGGGTGATGCTTTATATCTAACATAACATGTAGGTACTTACTACTGCAAGTGTGTGCAACGTTATATATAGGCTACCTCTACTGCTTCGTGTGAGTTGTGTATGTATAATTTATTAGTACATACTGCTACTCATTTTCGTCAGTAATTTTCAAAACTACATCTTCTTCATCTGCCAATTACTAGGAGTAATGCTAGAACTATCCTGCATTTTCAGTCAAGAAGAAAATACATCATGCATGAACCTTCAGACTTAAAGGTGAAATCAGGCCCATATATTTTGGCCCTTCAGCAACATAAACGGAGTCACTGGCAATCACAAGAATGTAAGAAAACCCTGGAAGACTTTGTCAAAGATGACAATAGACGAAAAACAGCAGCACAGGCATATTCTAAGATCAGTTCCTGTTCTGATGTATAATAATATCCATAGTACAAATCGTTCACAGACATACACACTGGATGCTGAAGACCAACAGCAGGGTCGATCAACAGATACGTAGTGGAGTAACTCCACTAGAGATGATTTATGTAAGATACGAGTAAAGGTTATAAAGAGCCCTACAGGTATGTATCGCATCTCTCTCTGCGCCCAGATTTCTATATACACATGGGCAATACTTTTATACAGCATATAAGCATTATATTCAGAGAAGTTAACTGTGGTTAAGATCGTCTGAGACCTCAAGTTTCTTGATCATAACACAGCTCATTGATCAAAACTTGTTAAGGCATGTAACTCGGGTCCAAGCAAAGGCGCTTTGAAATGGTTTAGCCTTGACCAACTTAGGGGAACGGGTGACCTGACGATCGTGAGTCTCGGTTTTCTGGAGCATTTCCCACATAATTTGCACATCTTCATACTCACAGGCTTGCACTTCCCGGCTTAACATAACTAACCCTGTTTGTTTGTTCATCAATTAAATGTCAGAAACTTTCACTTCAACCCGAAATATCACAAGAAACAAGGCAGGTATTCAAGGAAAGCAAGCACCTCCATAAACATGGTCATCACTCACATACATAAATACTATATTAATGCTTGCGTTGGAACTTGGATGGGATGTCTATTGTCTAATGGTGAAACCTCGACCATAAACACTAGATTAATGCTGGCTTAATTGTCAAGTCCATTGAAGACCAGTAGAATACTTGTTTCCGCGTACTAGCTAGCTGTTAGCTAACTTGCAAAGGATTAGATTAAACTATTTTAGCAGAAGGATTAAGACATGCATGTACGTTTTGCTAGGATTTTAATATTCGAGGACCCTTAGTTTTTAAAATTTGGAGGCAAGACACAGGGCAGCGGTCAGATGAAATATAGCCAGCATATTCCCCCCATCAATTCAAGTAGATAAACACGCATGACGTGAACTGATGCTCAAATTGCATTATTTTTTTGAAGTAGCTACTTAGATCATAGCATAATAATATTCTCAAACAATATTTAATACACTGTTAGTTAAACATCTAGACTATAGTCCGCACAAATAATAAATTACAAATTTACTTTTAAAAAGAGGGAGCAGAACAGTCAAAGATAAGATTAAAATACAGTACAGAGAGACCTTAGAATATGAAATTGTCAAGGAAAATATCATGACATGAAAACTGAATTGAGAAGACAATTAGCTAAGCAATAATCTTGTTCAAACGACTGAGTTTGTTGAAACTATAAACCGAAATGAATAAGAATATCATTTCGATTCAGGGTAAAAAATGGGTCTTTTTGAAGTTGATGATCGAATACCCAAATGAAATCAGACCAATTTGGGTTCAGTTCAAAAATTGAATTATCTCAAACACAACTTTTAATATTATATGAATCTTAATTAAGGCCGAATCTAGAATAAGATCTCAAATCTAATCACCAATTCCTAGTTTTAAAGATAAGATTTCAAATCTAATCAAGTCCTAGCCTTAAGCCTTTTATTAGCAAGATAAAGAATTGCAACCACACATAAACACAAGTTTAAAGTAATATTCCCTTACTGGTTATTTCCTTCCCCAATTTCCAGAAATCAAACCGTCCCACGACCTATACCAGAACATTTGCCATGATCCAACCAAAACAAATACTCCAAAATTTTATCCAGTCGAGGTTAATGGAAGGGTCGGATGTAATAGTTTTAATTTTGTAATTTAAAGAGATTGCTTCAGTTCACCCAAAATTTTACCATTTCACTGAACTTCAAACTTATATATTGCACAAATACTTAAACCCTTGTATACCCATTTTTAGTCTGTGTAACCATGATCTTTAATCGCTGTAACAATATTTTATTGGCAACCACAGCATGAACCAATAAAGCAATAAATTTAGCGCAAAGAAAAAGGGACAGAAAACCGATTCAAAAGAACAAAAACGCAGAGAATCAAACAGAAGAGCCAAAGTAACAAACTGATGATAAACACATACCAGTTTTACGAGAGGCAAGACGAGAAGCAAGACGACGGCAGAATCTTCTAACAGGCAAGACGAAGATCTTCTCCCACCAGTAGTACTCCATCTTCATTCCTAAATCAATCAAATTCTTCACTTTCTTCTTCTTCTTCTTCTTCTTCTGGGTATTCTTCGATCGATTTGGTAACTAGGATTGAACCCAGTAGAGAGACTTCAATTCTGAATTTCTGACCCTTATCTCAGAGTTTTCCTAGAGAAAATCTGGAATAAACGGGAGGAAAAGCAGAGAGGGTGAGAATTGGGAAAGGTGGGAAACAAAGAGTGGTGCTTTACTTAGCCCACGGGGGAGAAACATAGAGAAATATAGAAAGAGAGAGATGAGGACAAGTGAGGTCGTTGAAAGGCGTTGGACGGACCGGATTGTTCAACTTCCGTGCGAGTGAGGGGCAGGCACGTGTGTATTTTCAATGCAATTTCTTTCCAAATTACTCTCGTCGTCACTGTCGGCGGCGTTGCCCCTTACACTTGCTCTCCACGTCTGCCTTTGCTTTTGGACTCACTCGTGTGTCTTTTCCCCTTCACCCATTTATTTAATTATTTCCCTCTTTTTCAACTTAATTTCTTTTTTTTTTAAAAAAAATATTATATGACCTCCGTCCATATTGCCATAGCTATTTTTACACAGTCAAGGTAGATAGGAATAGAATACAAAATTGACATATTTTTAAAAATATTTTGGGAAATATTAAATCTCAAATTTTATTTTTTTAGAAGTAGAATGTGTATTATAAATTATTGAAATTATAAAAATTAGGTAACTCGATAAATAAAAAGGACAGAGAAATTAAATAATAGATGAAGTAAAAAAGGATGAGGTAGTACGTGCAAATCTAAAAACATATATTGAATTGTTAGAAATATTATAGATGAAAATAATGCCAAAAGTTCGGTGTTCTAGCTGATTACTCGCCTTTTAAGCAATTCACTTGGCCCAAATTATTTTATGAGTATGGCTGATTGCAGTGTCAGACTTTACCGTAATTTGTCATATTCCCACACAACCCACGTACACAATCTACCACAATCCACCACAATCTACTTTTTTCTAATTTAATTTATCTGTTTATTAAAAGTTAAAATTTTCACAACTCACCACAATTTCATATTTCCAACACATTTACAATTAAAACCAAAACCCAACACAACTTTCCACAACTTACCACAATCCACCACAACTTTTTAAACCCACCACAATTCCACCATACCGCACCGCGCCACACTGTAGTCAGCCATATAAAAAATCGGAGAAATTTTTATTATTTTAGAGTGTATGATAGTAGGAGGATAGATAAAGTGTGTGCGAAAGGTGAAAATGTTGTGTACAAATTTTTAAATCTGGTGACTGATAATTTATTGGTTGCTAGAAGATTTTTATTGATCGTTGTTGGACCGATAGCTATTCTTTAGCCACTGACAATATAATTTATCCAGCGTTGTACAACAACGGATAAATTATTAATCTTTGATTTCTGGTTGCCTGAAAAGAGACCGATAAATTTTTTGGTGGTTGGTAATGGTCGCAGTAGCTATGTTACCCTCTGTACAACAATGGATAAATTTTTCGGTGGTTGATAATATTTGATTATCATGACCTCCAATATCACTATTTGATTGATAATTTCTTATATAATAACATAGTAACAATTGTAATATTATACTTTTATGATACTGTTTTACATTATGAATCTAATGATAGTAATCTTCTGTAACAAAAATATATATTGAGAAATTTACGATCAAAATTTTTAATGCTTGACTGCAGAATTTTCAAAGATGACAATTAATATGAAATGGATGGAACATCTTGTAGTGGTGGCCCTTTATTAGAAAATAAAAAATAAATTGTTCCTACAAATTTTAGGGTGGATATATCTCAATTTATGTTATGTATTATATTGATGGGTCAGAATTCAGTTCTTCTCTGGGCCCTGTTCTTTTATGCGTTAACGCACCCAAACGCAATGCAACTTACCGCAACCCTACCGCAACCTAACGCAAATTACCATTACTTTTTAACTATTTCCACCGCAACTTAACGCAACGCAAACGTAAACGCAACGCACAAAAGAATGGGGACGTAAAATAAATTTAATGCGGGTCAAGAAATATGAATCCTAGTAAATTTATGTAAAAATATTTGATGTAACTGTTTTAGAGTATGAAATCTTCAACTGAATTTTATAATTGTAAATTTATTATTAAATTATTATGATTTATGATACTAATTTTTTTAATAGATATTATTAATTATCAATTATAAAAAGATTTAGAATTTGTTAGCCATGTCAAAAATTGAAAATGACATCATAATTGAACAAACCCCACCAGTTAGGTGTATTTTTAGACACTTTTTAAAATTTGAAAAATATTTTATAAAAATAAACATTATACAATTTATATGTATTATTATGATTATAGAATTCAATCATATCATTTTATTTTTTAATTTAATATACAAATATATGATTTTTATACGTAGATAAGACACTTACATGCTGTCTTACGCCATGATTCGTACCATTTTGCTTTGAATAATTGGATCAGCAAAGACAGAGTCCAAATCAAACTTGACTATTTGAATAACAAATCGAAAACAAATTCAAGATTGTTTGATTTGAAATTTCTGTCTTTTTTTTTCTTTTTTTTTTCTCTGTTGGTTTTCTCAAGTGCTAGTCTACTTTGCTAAAAAGGTGACGAAATTAAGGCAATCTACATATTAGAAAGTAGAAACCTAACAAGTGGTGTAGAATCTAGATATTCATAATTGACCTTGTCCAATCAAAAATTATCAAATACGTCTACCATGAGATTCTTGCTTACCCACCAAGTCTAATGTGCTAGCCTTTCGGTTTTGGATATTTCATATTTCGATTTTTTTCTTTTGATATTTAGATTTGTATCATGTCGTTTCTTATTTTACATTGACTTAAGCTAAAAGTGAAATTGAGTCACCGTATGCAAATCTCCTTCGAAATCTACATGAATTGACATATCACTAATTTGATTAGAAATTTATCTTGCAGACTCAATTTCAAAATTTATCCAATGACTGCATTTTATGTTTTTTATTATTATTCTTGAATTATAATAGGTTGAATTATAAAAACTGAGCTTAGAGGTTCATTCCAACATCAAGAAATGTTGTGTTACATTCAAAGACAAAACAAAGCCCTATAGGCCCTTGCACTTGTGCACCATGAAATCCACGACTATGATAAAAGTCTTGTGCAAGACACATATTTTGTGTCTTGTCATTATAGAAAACCTATATATTTGTGAATTAAATTGGAAAAAAGTTACATGATTGACTTCTATAACTATAATAATATATATATAAATTGTATAAAATCACACTTTTATCCATATTTTTAAAAATTTACAAAAAAGCGTCTAAAATATGCCCAACGGATGGGGTTCATTCGTTAGGGTATCAATTTTAATTGTTGGCGTAGCCAACACATTCCAAGCTTCTTATAATTGATAATTAATAGTATCTGTCAAAAAAATTGGGGTTAAAAACGATAATAAGTATTGATTTTATAAGGGAGAAGACATTTAAGAAGTGTCTTGGGGCAAGACACTTATCATCACCCATATAAATTAGTTGCTTTAGAGAAACAAAGTGATTGCACCAAATTTTTTATCTAGATTATAGATTTACAGTGTCGATATTTTTAAAGATCATCATTTCTTATATGAGCTAGCGCAAAAGTCAAATTATAAGTTTTAAATATGTTCAGAAATGGGATGTAGATTGTAGTATGTATGGGTTGTTGATGGTACAACATTTGAAGATATCATTGGTACTCAATTCAGAGTCTGTCTTTTAGGGTGCGTTTGATTGGTCAATAACCGGGGAAATGGTCTATTTTCTCAGGTTGACTTATTTTCCCCATGTTTGGGTGCGGGTTGACTTCGAGAAAGTTTTCACGATGGACCCACTATTTTCTCTATTTTCCTAGGGAAAATTTCCATTAAGGGGGGCTAAGAGAAATTTTTTCCAGGGAAATCTTAGGGGGAGCTAAGGGAAAAATTTCCCTGGGATTCTTACCAAACACTTCCTTATTGAATTCTTAAGATGAATTTCGTTTTGGAGATGCATTGGATAGTGCATATTAGGGCTAATAATAGACTTGCAAACTGTTTTTCTACTTCACCATAATTCTTTCTCAATGGCATGCCCAAATAACCAACATAAGGTATGAATTGAATGAAAACCACATTTAAAAAGCAGATGACTTATGCTCACAAATTTATGACGTGACAACCTACTTGGATGAGCACTTTGGTGGAGGCAATGTTCTTCTCATTGCAACAGGTGCATCAATCATCAATCATTGCTTATTCAAACAAGCTAGGCAATGGCCAAATATCAATGTAGTCCGCCTTCATTTAATATCATCTGCTTGGAAACTCTTTCATCAGATTGTTAAAATCTGTACGTGAGTTTCTCAGTAACCCCCAATCGTCATGAAATAAAATGCTCGTTCCCAAATTTGAAAACACAGCAAGAACTGCAATAGTTGATACTAATTAACTGACTATAATCTTGTACCCGTTGCTGATACAAAAAGGAAGCATATGATACAACAGAAGAGTTTGAAGACGTTGGTTCACAACAAAGATGCGAGGGATCTAAGGGAGAAGTTCTGTATCGGGGAGCTGGACCGTGGTGCTGTCGTTGTCCCTGGACAACAAAATTGAAACCGTTGGGAGTCTAGGTTTTCATTGATGATTACTCCGACTTGTTCATCGAATGACATCTCCCCGACAACTTTGTATACACGGTCAAAATACACACTTTGTTAGTGTTACTCGTGTCGAGCCAATGTGAGACTCCATTGATGATTAGTCCGACTTTGTTCATCGAATGACATCCTTGAAATTGGGCTGCCAATAGCTAATTCTTTCCATTTCCGAGTGCTTGGAAAAGAATGTCACTAAACTTTCCGATTTAATAAAAAATGCTACTCAACTATTAAAACTGTCAAAAATATTGCTCAAGTTTCCAAATTAGTCAAAATTGTCACTTTAACATATTTTAAACTAGCTTGTTGTAGCAGGTAAATTTAATTTTCATAAAAAAAAAAATCACCCATATGTCACTCATCTTTTCTAAACCCTAACCCTCAACTTTCCATATTTACACCCCTTCCTCTCCCTCTTCCACCTGTTCATAATCGATCATCTCCCCTGTTTCATCACATTTCTTTCAACTTTTGGTGGTGTTCATTCATGCTTTAATGTTCAATTTTAGCTGCTAAGGATTGCTTTACGGTGTCTATGGACAGAAACATGTGTTGTTTTTCAACTTTCAAACATCAAACACCATCACAAGCACTTTTTGAGTATTGTTTCAGGAGGTAAGGAGGAAGATGAAGGGGTTGGAGGAGTTGAGAATGGAGAAAAGGGAAGCTAACTTGGCCAATTTCCCTTTTCATTTTTTTTGCTTCAAATGTTTTTCAAAATAAATTCCACTCCCTAACTGGTAAAACCTGCTATTGCCTGTCAGAGTGGTAATTTTGACTATTTTGAAAATTTGAATGGTATATTTTTAACAGCTTTGAGGAAGGTATGTGGCTTGGCGATGGGTTTCCATGATCAAAATTGCGTAGCATTTGGAGGTTGATGATTTAATTGGCATGAAGAACCTTGCAATTTACGGTCATGAGCTAATTAACTAACCATCAGAGTAGAATAATAAAACGTTTAACGAAAGTAAGTTGTTAGGTAATTCAATGTCTATATTTAGGCACGTAAATCCAATATACATGCATGCATGGTTTCTTTCTTTTGTTCCATCCTAAAAGCTTGGTGCTGGATGCGGTAAAGTGGAAGTTAGGTTCTGGGTATTCTTTCTGAGGAGAATACATTCACACTCAGGGGTTATTCTGAACGTTGGTTCTTAGCGTTCGCTCAGTAGAACTCTGTGTTTATTCCCTGATGTATCTAGAGTTGTTTTTCTCCTTCTTGTGCCTTCTTGATTCAGGTCTGTGTGGTGGAGGTTTTTCTTTTTGCTCTTTGTTGGTTGTTCTCTTTTCAAGTTGTCTGCCTTTTTCTAAAGGCTCCTCTCTTGAATAAAAGAGTCTTTTGGCCGCAAATTATAAAAAAAAAAACTCCAAATAAAATTTTATAGGACTATCTTAGTAGATAAACTTCAGTCTACCTAATAATGTTTAATAAAAATCTTAATTCAAGATACATGTATCATAGTCCGTAAGTTGAAACCAATCTCCCGTAAGTCTTAATTGAATAATTTCTTGGTAAATTTGTAATTACATCAAACCTCTCCATACCATGATTAACAAGAGTATTAGATTTGAATTTGAAATCGAAGCTAGCTAGAAAGAGATCTAGAAAGAAGTATAGGTAACTTCCTAAAATTCAGAGATTTGTAGTGTTTGACATGGATTTTGGAAGTAAATTATCTAATTTATTATTTCAAACAACATAACATAAAACTTTCTCTTCTTTAATTTATTTCATTAAGAGCATGATATATAGAGTAACAACTCGCTAGGATTCATACAAGGGACGTAGATACTACGTCATGCACAATCAAATTATTCCGTATAAGATACAAAGACACAAATGATATTGCACACTATACCCTTATTGAGTTATTGCACACTATGTCACAAAGGTAGAATAAACCAAAGGCCACATAGTTGAAGTGATGAAGTTATGCGGTGCATGGAGTTTAATTGTAACAGACGCATATGCCACTGTCACTGCAATATCCACCTTTACGCTTTCCAAGGTAGAAACAGTGTAATGAACACAATGCACTTCCGTACTTGATCCCACCCGTCTGGCAAGATAGCATCATCCTCCTTGTGCTACCAACACCACCTTCCCCTGTGCATTATTATAACACAAAACAACTCCCATATTAGATCCATTATTACATATATGCATATATGCCTTTCTATTCTGTTCATTATATGCCATAATTTGACATCCCAAAAATCATTGTTAAAACTATGTATGAATAGTCTTGTAAGTTGTTACCCATCTACTAGCTTGCATGATGAAATTAAAAAAGAAGAAGCAGGCATTAACCTTATATAGAGTTCAATCAAGATTTTTGTGTGTATAGACATATAAAAGATGCTACTGTATAAATTACCGTTGGCAAGAGCAGGAAGAAGAGCACAGTGGAGGAGGAGTATAGCAAAGAAGACAGCAACAAAAGTGGAGCTGAGCTTAGCCATAATACTACTGGATCGATCGATCTTAATTAATTTCTATTGGGATTCTTGTTTTGATTGTTGTACTTTAGCCTACAAGATTTCATATTTATAGGCGCCAAAATTATGCAAGTTGGACCTTAATATATAATAAAAAGTACATACTCTAATAATGGAATGATTAAAATATATATGGTTGTAATGCCAGGGGGCGCATCTGGGAAAATAATTAAACTTGTGTCCAGATCAAATCATATATATTGTCAAATTTTCCAATTGTTCTACGTACTGACCATCTTTTCCTTTTAAAAAATTTATTCTTACCATACCTATAAAACGGCAACTATCAAACCATTAGCTTGGGCGCTGTCATCTTGCTAGTGCTAGGTGCGTAGAGAAGTCAAACAAGAGTGGCCTTTTTGACTTGGAATTTGGATTTGTGGGGATATATTTGTTTGCCATTGGTTTTATTATTGGCAGCAGTCTTTGCTTTGTTTTGTTATCCTTTGTTATGCACCTTGATATTTTAATAATATAAGAAAAAAATTATACTATAAATACATATATGAATTTAAAAGAGCAAACCATAAATAATATTATCAAGTAAAAATAATATAATAAGTTATAAATAGAAAATATACAAATCCAAAGTGCAATACATAAAAATAACTAGACTAATAAGGTTGTGTTCGTCAATAGCGTTTGGGGGCAACATTTAGCGTATTGACCAAGCCAAAACTCTAATTGCATAAATATTAGCGTTCGGTAAGCTAACATTTTGAGGAGCGTTTAGCGTTTTGAGGAGCGTTTGTTGAAACGCTAATAAAGTTAACGGTTAGCGTTTGGAGTAGCGTTTCATATTTTTCTGTCAAAAAATACCCTTTAAAAATTATTGATATCATTTTATGTCAATTCACATTAATCTGTTAATTCAACCGCTAAATTTACCGAACACAATTCTCATTTGAACAATCATCCACTATCCGCTACTTAAACCGTTCTCTGCTGCTTAAACCGCTATCTGCTGCCTAAACAACTATCCACTATCTAAAACACTGATTTTGCCAAACATGGCCTAAGAGTGTGTTTGGTAGGGGGGAAAACATTTTCTTGTTTTCCCAATTTTCTAGTGTTTGGTACAAAAAAAGTTTAGAAAATCATTTCCAAAGAAAATCATTTTCCTCTAAAGGAAGGAAATTGACTTCCTTTGTTCAACCTAGAAAAATCATTTTCCACCATTGATTGTTGGATCGATGTTTACTACTAACTCTAACTAAAATTTGAGGCCGAAATTTAACATTAATGGTTTTGCTCGAAATTTTGTAACACGATAGAATTGATTAAAAAAAACTTCAAATAAAAATTTTTAGCTCAAAATATTTTTATTTGATAACATTTATCTCGATATACATCATATCAGAAGTTTTTGCCCTAAAACTGACTGAAACTTTTAAAAATTCAAACTGAACTGTTTGAATCGAAACTTTATGATTTGATAGTATGAACTAAGAAAAGTTCAAATATAAATTTTGAGCTCCAAATAATTTCATTTATAACAACTTTTATCGACATTTTTTTGTGGTTAAATATGATTGAAACTTAAGAGCAAAATTCAATTTTCTCATTTTGTCACAAAACTTTACAATACGATAGGAATGAATAAAAAAAGCTCAAATATGAATTTTGAGCTCCAAATATTTTCATTTGTAACATGTATCGCCATTTTTGTCGGCATTTTTTTGCGGTTAAATATGACTGAAACTTAAAAGCAAAATTCAATTTTATCGGTTTGTCACGAAACTTTATAACACGATGGAAATGATTAAAAAAAGTTCAAATATGAATTTTGAGCTCCAAATATTTTCATCTGTAATATATATCGCTATTTATATCGACATAAATGATCATTTTTCGAAAAATAATTTATTTCCTACCAAACAAGGGAAAAATTGACATGGAAAACCATTTTCCTTGGAAAACCATCTCTCATGGAAAACAATTTCCTAAGAAATCATTTTCCTCTCAACCAAACACACCCTAAATACAAATATTTTAGGCTCTATAAGTTATAAATTTTAATACAATTTATATACGTAACTTTGTATACTTTCCAATTTCCATTAGGTCAATATTTTAGTTTCACTTTTCACTTAGTGAACCTCAAAAATTATGAATATATTTTGTGAACAGTACGTGAGTTTAAATTTTCTCTAATTTGAAAAAATAAATAAGTTTTTTCGTTTGCTTTTGGCCTTTTTATTTATTCTTAGGCACCGTTATTTTATGCGGTACCGCAAGTTACTGCACCGCAATTTACCGCAACCTACCGCAATCTATCGTAGCTCACCGCAATCTACCGCAATCTACTATTTACCTTATTATTAAAATCCCTAATATTTCCAATTACCGCACCGCAACTTACCGCAACCCATCGCAACCTACCGCAGCTCACCGCAATCTACTGCAATCTACTATTTACTTTATGATTAAAATTCCAAATATTTTCAATTACCGCACCGCAACTTACCGTAATCCACCGCAACTTACCGCATCGCAATTCCACTGTATAAAAGAACGGTGCCTAAATATGTATATATATATATATATATATATATTTTTTTTTTTTTTGATGAGTTAGAATTAATAAGCCAAGTTAAATAGGCCTGTTTTGTTTATGTGAACCTATTATTAAGTTTTAGAGGCTCATACTGTTAAGGTTCAGCATCACAACTAAAAATATGTATATTGCCAACCACTTTTTCCAACCCAATTTAAAATGGTTGAAAACTATTTTTCACAAATTTTATGTGGAAAAAAGGGTTGGAAATTTCAACCACTTTTGCTAAAATGGTTGAAATTTTTTCTTACCATCATTTTTCCTACTATTTGGAAATGGTTAGAAAATTGGTTGGATTACTAACCATTTTTCCTACCATTTTCAAATAGTAGGAAAAAGGATGGTAGGAAAAATTTCCAATCATTTTAGCAAAATTGGTTGCAATTAACAACCTTTTTTCCCACATAAACTTTTTGACAATAGTTGAAATATGAAATGGTTGCTCAAATGGTTGGTTTTCCAACGTAACCATTTTAAATTGGTTTGAAAAAAGTGGTTGATAATACACATTTTTTAGTAGTGCATGAACCCTCATTAATTTGGGTTGGTTTAAATCACGTTTAAGAGCGATACAGAGATGAACATGGATCTGACACGGTCTGAGCAGGGAGACAAAGAGTCGGAAAAAGAACCAGAGGTGCATGAGTTGTGTTGTGTCTAGCATGGACCATACTACTACTGACACGGGCCGCGTTAGGGGCAACCCGGTCCATGTCAGTATCAATAGTCTTGCAGGGGCTGGAACATTTATATCCGCATTTTGTTTGATATCTTTTCCTAATTTGGTTTGACCTCTAGTTCTGGTTGTTGATAGGCCAAAGAAGCCCCGATTGATTTGGGTTGGTTTGAATCACATTTAAGAGCGACACCATGAATCTACTCTTGTAGTTGGTATTATAAATAGAGTCTTGGGGTAAGGCTTTATGGTATGAATTGATCGATGTGATTGATCGATGTATCACTAGAAATTGTGTCTATCAATCTTATATACCACTAGAGATTATAGTATTATAAATAGAGTTTTGGGGAAAGGCTTTATGGTATGAATTGACTGATGTAATTCATCAATATACCACTAGAGATTGTGTCTATCAATATTATATATCTTTGCATGAGTTATGAGAGACAAGACTAGCTGTAAGCGTGGAGTCTCTGGTTGTAACTATTGTGAGAGACCGTGAGAAAACCTATTAAAAGTTGTGTAATTTTTAATGAACATACACTATTGTAGTCCTCTGAATAGTATATCAATTCCATGATTATTTTTCCATGTTAAAATCTATGTCATTTATTTTTGTTTTAGGCTAAATATTGTTTGTGCTACAAATAAAATCGCCATGAGATTCTATCATCCACTATAAGGGGTACTATTCTATAGATACAGTAATGATGGACAGATTAAATGGACGCTCATTGTGGTGTGGTGTGGAATGAAATCCAACTTGTATGTGATGAGATAGATTGAATGAAAAAACCTAAGGAAACACCGGCCGGAGTTTGAGGTAGTTATGCTAAATCAAAGCTAGAAAGCAAGTAAAACGCACGAAGCACCTAAATAATAACTAGAGGTGACCAATATGTAAGAAACTAAATAAAATATGTTACAACATGCAAGTTGAAGCTAGGCCAAGAAGCCCAGAAGAAGTAGCCAAAAAGTGTGTGAGACTGACGACATCAGGATGGAGCTTGAAGCTGATGGTAGCAATCCGAGCATGGAGTTTGCCGATGGTGCTTCCGCCTCAACTGGTGGGGACGCTTCTGGTGGATAGTCTTCTGTTGGGTCATTATCATCACTGTCAGCCACAGCTGCAGAACCCCTCCTTGCTTTCGATGCTATACATATATATGATTGGTTCCATACATTGGTCAGGGAGGAAGTACTACGTATGTAATTAAACATGATACAATGTGTGTTACAGAATCAAAAATAATCAAGCTAGCTTGCACAAGGGTTATGGTAATTACCTTGGGGACTCAAAACCGACCTAGATGGAGTTGGTGGCCCAAATTGCTTTCCATCTGCTGCTAGATTACACAATATAATTGAGAATGTAATTAGAAATAGTTAACACATGACTAACAATCATATCTGTATGTACTTGTACCTGCAGGAGGTGGACCTGGATTGGCATTGGCTGCAATAGAGCATAAAAAAGAACAAAAATGTCCAATTAGAAGAAACATATACTTCCAAGATGCTAACAGCCAATACATGATATTACATGACAAACGTGACTCATCAACCACATAATTTCTACATGCATGAGACATTGTTTGCGTCCACCGTCAAACCAATATAGTGTTGTTGAGACTGAAATGAAGAAGTTACCTTGGCATTGAAGAGCTACATCGTTAGAACCACACAAAGTGGGGAGGTTGAGTGCCAAGTTTCTTTTGATGTAGGCAAGAGGGAGAGAAGTACTGGTTCCAGTGACCAACATGCAGCCACAATCAACGCTGCTGCTCATAACTTCATTCAAGGCATCACAGCAGTTGGATGAAGGCGTTGAACCGTTGGCAGTGCTCCCTGTGATGAAGTCCATGCACGGTGTGAACCCAGACAGCATAGCGCTCGTGCATGGCCCCGTCTGACCATTCGCCGAATCAATCAAGAAGCTGTGTAAGAAACACAATGTCATTACTATTGATGTCATCAACTTCTTAATTAGCTTTGATTCAAGTAGTCCTTCCATTTTGCCCACTACTTTTGCAGTAATTTTTTCTTTGGTGAGGGTTAGCTTTTTAGATGGGTTGGGAGACTGATTTATAGTGGGAGTGTTCTCTGTGG
This sequence comes from Portulaca oleracea, assembly GCA_029582165.1. Lineage (NCBI taxonomy): Eukaryota > Viridiplantae > Streptophyta > Magnoliopsida > Caryophyllales > Portulacaceae > Portulaca > Portulaca oleracea. Next base: position 12,437,663 of record CM055869.1, on the reverse strand, counting down.
TGGTTCAGGGGGTTCCCTTAAGTAGGGATCTTTGGTGAGGGTTAGCTTTAGAGTATCAGTATGTCTAGTTTTTCTCGGGTTGAGGTATATTTGGCCCGTTAGGTAAAGCTGCAAACTGGGGATACGACACTTGGCTGTCATCAGTACGTACTGCTTTCGTCAACATAAAATGTAGTTCAGTAGTTGAGCTTTAGTCACCAATACTCTGATCTCCACCATTAACCTTATTTTGGGGGGTTTTTTACGGCATCAGTGTCTCTGGTCAATCTCATGGAAACTTGGTATTTATTAATGGCTATCTTATTAAAGATCAAGGTGTCCAAATTTATATTAACAGGGCCTTAGTAACTTAGGAAGCTTGCATTGGTTGTCGTGTGATATGTCAATTTAACATATGGGTGAGTGAAATTAATATATCAATATTTCGGCCTTATTCTACGACAATATTTACAATCGTGTTTAGCGTTTTGACTTATTTATTTTTTTGAGATTCCGAGCAATTATTATGATTTTTTAAAAGGAATAAAATTGAAAAAATCATAAAAAATTGAAAAATATTGGGAGAAATGCTGTAAATTCATTAAAAATCATGGTAAAGTGTTATACAAAGTTTTGAATCAAATGCAACACAAAATCTATGATATTTAGCGTATACGCTCGATTTTGTCATTCTGATCTGATTTTATTTTTTTGAATTTCTGAGAATCCAAAATGATAGTAGGAATTATTGCCATACAATTTGTGATAGTATAGGGATTATTAGAATCCAATATCCCTATACTCTATTCCACTACAATACAATTTTATTTTTTAAACTAGCCAATAGCATTTGACATAGAGCTTTTGAGACTTTTGAGACGTTGCCTATTCAAATGTCAAACTTGAAGAATTAGCATTGGGATTTATACTTCCATAGCTACCCTCCAAACAAATTGCATTGTTGGCCATTTATTTATGTTTGGACAAAAACAAAGTCACTATCGATCAATTTATTGCAACTATTCAACAAGGCCCGCTCAATGTCAAACCCCTTGTGCGTGAAGTCGTCGCTGACATCAGATCTTTCTTGGAACGAGACTGGACTTTATCAATCAACAATGTCATGCGCTCCATCAACCTCAGTTGTGCTATCCTGGCTGAATTGTCAAAAGGCCAGCAACAGCTCCTGCTTCGGTTTAGCCAACCCCCTGAGCAATTGAAGTATGCTCTGCAGCTTGATGAAGAGTCTTACTACTATGCAAAGAAAATCCATGCCCAACAACTCTCTTGGCAAAGTTAACCGTGGTTGTCCAATTCCTGTCAAGATAACTGAACCGTATGGGGATCGGTTCACTTTTGGTTCAAATGGCGTGCCTTCACGCTTTTGATCATAACTCATTCAATATAGGTTTGATATGTCTCAAATTTTGGGAGCTTAAAGTACACACCAAGAGCTTTCCATCGATATCTTACGGGTCTAAAAAGAAGTCCGGATGAAGAAGTTATGCGCGTTTGAAGTCGACAGGGAAAAGCTGCCCAAAAGACAGTCGCGCCTGAGTCGTCTTGTGACTCGCCCGAGTCATTATTCTGCCCGAAAGACGTCGCTGTGCCCGATTTCCGTCGCGCCCGCGAAAAATCCCGTGGCACCCGCGACCCCCCACTGTTCGGCTGCTGCCTGCGCGTGTCTTTGGTGTTAAATGTTATGTTTTACTATTTTACCCCCCATTAGTATAAATACCCCTTTAACTTGTTTTTCAAGATAGATTTTGATGATGAATGTTTAGGAGTTAGACTCAAGAAAATTCCTCTCAATTAGAGAGTTTGTAATAGTAGGTTTTCAAACCCTATTGCAATGAAAGCTAATTCCTTGGGTGGAAATTGCTTTGTGAATTCTCTTCTTTGTGAGTGGGTGGTTATCCTACACTCTTTGTGAGATTTTTTGGGTGATTCAAGACTCTTTGCTTGTGGAAGGTCCTTGTGCTAGAGATTGAACATCTTAGTTCAATTTGGTGAGATTTCTCTCTTTAGAATTGTCCATATCTTTAAATTTCATGTTTATCTCCATTAATCCAAAAACCCTAAAATTTGGTTCATAGTGTTTATGAGTGTGCTCTTGGTGAGGACGAGCGATCTCTTACTTTGTCTTTACCTTGCAGCGAGCCAAGTGAGGATGTGTGTTCCCAAACACCTCAAAATACTCCCGTTCCTTCCCTTAATCTCATATCCCCACAAAACAAGCCTCCAACCTCCTTCTTTTATTTGTATAATGAATATATAGTGGGTTTTGAAGCTTGTTGGGTGCCTCGTGTGATTGTTCATAGTGATCGAGATGTTTGGAGTTCTAGGGTGCCAAGTTCTGGAGAGGGCCCCGATTTTAACTCCCAAGAGTTGAGGACAACTCTTTTTCAAGAAGGAGAGTATGGAACGTATCGGGATGAGGCCCGAGTCTCACCTTTCATGGGCACCAAGTCTTCTCGCACCCTTCCCCTGAAAAACAAGCAAAACGACTTCAAGGTCGGGGGTTGGATCCATTTCAAGGTGGACCCCGGACCATGGGAGTAGAGCAACGAGTCCTCATCGGGACCTACTTCAGGCCTTTAAAAGGGTTCGGAGTCCTTCGACAAGAATAAGCGCAAACGGGTCAACGTGGGTCGTCGGAATGGACGCGCCTTCAAGCTTTGGGTCATAACTCCTTAAATATAACTTTGATGGGTCTCAAATTTTTGGAGCTTAAACTACACACCGAGAGCTTTCCAACGATATCTTATGGGTTTAAAATGGAGTTCGGATGAAGAAGTTATGCACGTTTGAAGTCGGCAGGGAAAAGCTGCCCAGAAGACTGTCACGCCCGAGTTAGCTGGTGACTCGCCCGTGACAGCTGTCTGTCGCGCCCGCGACCCTAGTCGGCCAGCGATGGATGGTGACGGACAGTGGGCTGTTTCGTTATTTTTGTTCTGTTTTTAACCTAATTTCTGTTTAGTATAAATACCATGTTGAACACTCTTTTCTAGGCAGATTATCATATTGAATGAATTGCTAAGGCATTGTTAGGGTTTGCTCCCTTTTCTCTCAAAAAATCTTGTTCTTACTTTATCCATTGTTAATGGTGGTGTTAGCAAGTCATTCCTTTATTGATCATTTGGTGGAGTTCTCCTTTAGGATGGTCATGGTGGGGTGTTAGGTTTTGGTGGTGGATTTTCCTTTATCCAAAATCATATCCAGTCCCTTTGGTGTGCAAGCTTTATGCTGGAACAGGATGCCAATGGCCTAAAGTTGGACTCTGCTCTTGCCCACAATATTTTCCGAATAAGTATGGAAGAAATACTCCGCCTAAGATTCAAACCATGGACAACAGGGATAGAAAATGGACATCTATTCCCACTTAGGCAAGAGGTAATTGGTGGCAAGATAACCTCTAATTATTATTATTATTCAATAATTCAAGAAACTGAGATATTCATTCAATAAATTGAGATATGTCCTACATATTCAATAAATATTTGAGTTATTTCTTTTTTGTTTATAGCCATATTCTATAATTTTAAGTACATGAGAAAGTTGGAAACTGGAATAATTCAAGCAAATATGATAGGACAAAATTTTAGAATCTCTAGCTATACCGCCAGTACTTAACAGACAAATTGTACTTGATTACATAAAATTGGACCATTAAGCTTAAGCAAAGTAGCTATTGCACTTATGAATGAAAGTGATTAATCAAATTCACGCACATGAACTCACATGCACTATCCTACAATGAGATACGTCTATATATCCTTTATTTTCACTTCCGAAAAATTCACATTGAAACGCAAAATAATGCACCATATTAATCTTCCCACAACTTTATATATATATATATATATATATATATATATATATATATATATATAATCGACACACAACGGCCTGACATATAGCTCAATTGGTAGGAATGCTGAATTCCAAGATAATGTTTCGGGTTCAATTATGGTCCCTAATCCAAAAACTATATCTAAAAATTGCAATATTTAATAAGGTTTTTTTAATGTATTTAACTTTTAACAACGAGATTAATAAAAAGAATGAAGTACCTGAAGTATGCTGACCAACACAATACTCAATATTTATAAAATTCAGTCAATACAATTCTCAATATAGCAAAATTTAAATTCACTAACCAGCAGTCTTCCCTATATCACATTGAATATACAACGTTTGTTTCTTAATTAACGATGACATATAAATCTTGTTTTTATAATTCATTTATATTTTTTAAATTTAATTTCTTTCAATAATATTTGGATATTGCACATTCCAAAGTCCTTAGACTAATAAGTATTTGAATTATATTTTTCAGTAATTGACCCTTGTCTGATTGACACCGCAACAATTAAAATTGTAGTAAAAAACGATAAGTGCCAGTTAATTAAAAAAAATGATAAGCGATAATCTTGTAATATGATCCTATCCCTTTGTCATCGGCTGAATTAAGGGGACGTATTGTCATTGCACGTGCTGCTGATGAGGCAATGTTAAATTAAATTATTGTCTTCTTAGTAAAGTTAACTACTTACTCCGACAAATTAAAGGTATACTTTTTTGAATAAGAACTCCCGTAATTTGAATAATTGTTAGTTTGTTCCTTTATTTTTATGCGTAACTGGAGATTAGGGGATGGGATTTGTATTTGAAGAAAATTACATACTGTATATATATATTTCTAGTATAAATTTAAAGATAAGACTGTAAGATTCACTATGGCCAACACCATACTTTTCTGCCGAATTTTAGGGTTGTAAGTTAAATCAAAAACTATAATGCATGGTCCAAACATTAGGTACTTGGATGATCTCACTATAGTTTTCCTTTTTATAAATAGCTTTTACATGATATATATTATATACACCAACAATAAAGTTCATGCATTCATTAATTCTCTTATAAGAATAGGTCGTGAGTAAGAGAGAGATAAAGATAAAAGGAGGGAGAAAGAGCTAGGAGAGAGAAGATATAAAAGTTTCATGGAAAAATTCCCTATATTACGTACTCATGCTCTTAAGCAAAATTGTTTTCTAGTCCATGATATGATGCAATAATTTCAAAATGAAAAGACATTTAGTGGTCTGACACATTAAGGCCCTGTTCTTTTATGCAGTATTCTACGGTATGGCGCGGTATGGTGTGGTGAAATTGTGGCGGGTTGTGGTGTAATTGTGGCAGGTTATTGGTATGTTGTGGTGGGTTTTTTGTATATATATATATATATATATATATATATATATATATATATATATATATATATATATATATATAAATATTGTATTAGTAATTGTGAAAAAGTAATTGAAAAAAGTGAATTGAAATATTGTATTGTTTTTTAATGATTAAATAAAATGGTTGAAATAGTATTGTATTGGAAAAAGTCAGTTGAAAAAGTATTGATTGAAAATTTATATTAAAGATATATAATAAATTTCAAAAAGTAATTTGTGGTGGGTTGTGGCAAACTGCAGTAAGCTGTGATACCGCAGTTTGCCAACCGCAGAAAAGAAAAGGGCCTAATTATGCCTAATTAAAAAGAAAATTGGATCGTAATTCACTATACTTTAACGATTTGGATTGTGACACAAATTGTTTGGATTACAATGCCTAGACCAACTCAATGGATTATTTAAATGACATGTTTCTAAAAGTATTGTTTTCTTGTGCCACCAATTGATTTAATAGATTTCAATGCACCACCAAAACGTAAAAGTCTCACGGTAGGACAAGAAAACAATACTTTTCGACATGTCATGTGGACAATCCACGGAGTTGGTTTCATCCAACTCAGTGGTCGTGCACTTAATCTAAAACTTTTACGTACGTTGTTGTGTTGTGATACAATTAAGTTCAAAGTATAGTTTGTCATGATCCAAATCCCTAAGGTATAGATAGTGCATTATGATTCAATTTTCTAAAAAAAAAAAATGGTTATGTTGATTTTTTTTTTTTTTATAAAAAAAAGCAGTGAAGATGGTTGATTTGATATATATCATGTCGAATTGATAATTCATTTAATTATTGAACAATAAGATTTATTAAAGGAGCCAGGGGGTGCCTTGCATGAAACAAGAGGCCTGATAGTAATTGCATTTCCACATGTCTAACCTTATGAGCTAGTACTTTTATAATTAACATATAACACATATGGAAATTAAATGCAGTAATAAAAAGAAAAAAGACAAGTACTTAATAGTTAGTACAATTATTTAATGATTACTTATCAAATTAGGCCATAACCAACATGTAGACTAGACTATTGTATACATCATTCACAATTAAAAAAAAAATAGTTTTGATTAAATATATGGTCTCATATTCTAGGGCAAAAAGTTGACAATGAATGGATGTGTCATCTATGATCTGTGTGAAGAAGGGAACAAAAATAGTTAACTTTTTGTCTTGTACATAGCATAGCAAATCAAGGTTCCTATCTTGTCAAATTTTAAATAGTTACATAGATACCTCTAAAATGTAGGTAGGCATCAGTTGTAATATCTATTATCACTAAGATCTTGATTTTACTGTTGAGCAGCATGTCAGACAAAATTATGAAATTTGATAATAATAAAATTATAATTTTTATGTGATAACGACATAGCATCAATTATATGAAATTATGAAGTAAAAAAAAAAATAATTATATGATCGCATTAACCATATTTTCAAAAAAAAATAGAAAATTGAATTTTAATAATCCCAAATTTTAATAATTTTGAGACAATAATCGATCTCTACTTTATTTTTATTTGTTAGTGACTCCAAAAATATATTATATTAACTTTTTATCAAATTTATAACCTTCATATTTTTACTTGATGTTCTTAAATTTTTAGATTTTTATAATTTTTTTATTCGTACCCTCAAAAAGGTTATGAAATGTAGTTAGTAAGAGAATTTTTAGATTTTTTTTAAATATGAACAATTATTATAATTTTTCAAGGAATAAAATGGGCAAAATCATAGAAATCATAAAACCAATCGAAATTTTTTTGGACAAAATTTGTAAATTCGCTGAAAAACATAGGGAAGTCTTAATTGTGATAAGTTTGGAGCAAACACATGTTGAAATACATGATATTTAGGGTATATATATATATATACTCGATGGTGGACTAAAAAAATATATTTTTTAAAAATACTAAAGTACAAAAATAAAGTAGGAATTATAATCCTTCTATTATCAAAGATTAAGATTATTGGAATCCAATTTTTTTTCAAAAAAATAAAAAAATCATAAGATAACGTACGTTATCTTTGGCCAAAAAAAGTCAAGAAATCCAGCAATTTGTGTCAAAAATAGTTGTGCATTGGGAAATGAAAAATTAAAAAAAAGTCCAACTTAAACAATGAAAATGGAGCCAACTTTAATTTCCTTGAAGGATAGATTTTGTTGTTTTTCTTGATGTATAAAGTAATCGAGATAAAGAGAAATTGAATAAGCCAAACAAAACGAAATAATGAATTGATGTAGACTTTTTGCAGAAGTTTGTTTGGTTTGTTAAGTTGTGGAGTTTGTATGGAGAATTATGGTGTGACATGACTGTGGCTCTGATTTGAAGGAAGGAAGAAGGATTCCATTTCTCTGTCATATTATTATTGGTATTTTGACACTGATACTCGAACCATAACCATGTGAAAATCTCTATATTTAGTTGCCCCTATAACTATTATTCAGTTTTATGTGCATCTTTGGAATCATGGAAATCTACACCTACTGAGGTCTCAGGCCCCATCCTTGAAATGATTTTCCATCTAGTCACTAATCATCATTTTTTTAATCACCTATCCACTAATCATCATCATCACCACTGAAATGCTAATATTTTCAAATAGTTTTCCTTTTCTCACAATCCTAATCATTTTTTCTAATTTATATGTATTATGTATCGTCAAATCTTTACATTTATGCAATTTTTCTATTGAAAAATTAAGGATATAAATATAAATTTTATGCCAAAAAGAATTAATCAGTTTAGAATTCTTAATTATGTTTAATATAAATATAATTTTTTAAAATTAAGGTTGTAAAGGTTTAGGTTCACACGTTTGAATTACTTTAGTAGTCGCCAATATATATGTATATATAGCATTCTTGAAAAAACAAAAAAATAAATTTACGTAATTTATATGAGATAAATTTCTATAGAATTCAATTATTTTTTAAAAATTTGATATGTAATATTATAGTTTGTTTTTTATGCGAGCAAAATAATTAATAAATATCTTGTGGGTCCAATATTCATATTATTTTCATTTTTATTAATAGTATGAGGTGCACAATATCTTGACTTTTTTTTCATATTAGACAATTTATAGGTATTAGGGATCAAGGACAAATTAAAGGAGTAGTGTATTATTCCATCCATTTCATATTTGGAAATTATACGGTCAAATATTAAAAGTTTTGATCATAAACTTCTCAATATATATAATGACTTGTTATATAAAATTACTATCATTAGATTTATAATGAAAAATATTATCATAAATATAATGTTGCATTTGTTAATTATATAATATTATATAAAAAATTACCAATGAAAGAGTCAGATTGGAAAAGAGGGAGTATAACGTTCCCATGTATTGTTAATTAAGGCTATCAAAATTGAAATTCCACATCTAATTTTCTTTATATAATTAATAGCTTTCATATTTTCCTGGATTGACTTATTTTCCCCATGTTTAGATGCGGGTTGACTTTGGGAAAATTTTCACGATGGGCCCGCTATTTTCTCCATTTTTTCTAGGGAAAATTTCCCTTAGGGGAACTAAGAGAAATTTTTCCTATGAAAAACTTCCCATGAAAAATTTTTCCCGAGAAAAATTTCTCTGAGATTCCTACCAAACACTCCCTTAGAAAAATCTATATATTCCGACAAATATGCAAACAAATAGCCATGATGATTCAAAATTATACTGGGTTGAGTTTAGGGGCTCGTTAATGTCATTGGCATGTCTCCAAGCTTCGTTCATGTCAATAGTCAGATTTAAAATCATGACTTTTCGAACTATGGGCTCCAACAAATCCTTAAATTTACCAAGTGGACCATTCCGAAAATACGTTTGGTATAGTTCAAAATTGTTCATATGATTACTCACCTTCTAGTATCTTCTATATATGTGCTAATATATAGTTGTCTAGTTGATAGAACTTATGTGCGATATAACTACAAAATTGTAAGTTCCAAGGTCCAATACCTATGCCCAAAATCTTACTACATATATGTGCAGATTGTATACAATGGATCAAATTATATACCCTAAATTATGGTAATTAAATTACTGCATCATTCCTAAAATGTTTGTTAATTTGACTAAGTTAATTTTGATAATTAGTTACTCACAAATTATAATGAGTTACTAGTATATGAAATTACCACTACTGTAATTTTAATTAGTAATTCGTTGAAATGAGTAATAACAGTCAAAGCTTAGTTAATTTGACAAATATTTTGGAACGGAGTTAGTATTAGATATATAGTCCTTGGACTACTGAGTAAGATAGCCCCAATAACAATTTCTTTTTCTTTTTCTTTATTCTCAGCCCTCTCTTTTCTTTATATATCGAAAAAATGGAAGCGATTTAGATCCTGTTCTTTTATGCGGCTAGCAGGCTACGGTGTCACACCGCACCGTAATTTTTCATATTTCACTACAACCCATCATAATCCACCACAATATAATCTACTACAACCCACCATAATATATTTTTTCTAATTTAGTTTATTTTTTTATTAAAAGTTAAACTTTCCATATTCTATCTCAACCCACCACAATCGACGACAACTTTTCCCAACACACCACAATCCACCTCATTTTCTCCACACTACGCGGCAGCCAGCTGTATAAAAGAACGGGGACAACTAAATTATTAACATAATTATATATACACCATGCATGGGCGATATTTAAAAAGGCAACTCTAAATTACTCGGAGGTACCCCAATATTTGGGAAACTCTTTTTCGGTACCCTAACTTTTCAAAATTTATTTTGAGGTACCCTTACTTTTTGGGTTAGTAATTATTTGGTGTTTTTACGGCCATCAATTTTATTAAGTGATCGAAATACCCTTATTCCTCTTCTTTAAGGATATTTCTTAAAAAATGGAAGATAAGGGTATTTCGGTCACTTAACTAAATTGATGATCGAAAAATACCTAATAATTAATTTCTAACTCAAAAAGTAAGGATACCCAAAATGAGTTTTAAAAAGTTGTGGTACCTGAAAAACATTTCACCAAAAGTTAGGATATCTCCGAGTAATTTTTTATTTTCTTTTCAATGGTGGCCGGGACTGAAGATAAAAATCTTCATATAAGAATCTGAAATTTTACGACTTTTATCATGAATTATTTTAGCTCTTTAATAAGCTTGGGGTTGCAGTAATAAAACTTGTACAACATAGAACTATGCATGGCAGTTAAAACTATTCAGAATGAAAAGTGACAAAAAATTACAGTATATTCAAAGTCTGATTCAGATCCCCAGTTTTTGCACTGAATCAGCTGACCCTGCTGAAGAATAATGAAAGGAGCTCCTGCCATCACTCTTACTCCCTTTTTTTCGGGTTTTTTTTTATTTTGTTTGTCATGGACTCATGGTGAATAGATTAATTAAATTTTCCATTGCCCACAAACTTATAAAATGACATATATGCAATAACTTTTAGAACTAAATTTGTTAGAATTTTACACTTTGAGTTATTTTTGGATGAAAAAAAGTTACAATAATCGATATTGGCTTCATTAACTAATTTATGGCAAATTAATACTCCATCCTTTTCATGTTATCTGTCACTTAAATGACGTTTAATTAAATTTAATTATTACTTTCATATATACCATATACAACGTTTTATTATGAAGGTACTACCATTAGAATTATAACAAAAAGTATTATCGTATGAATATGATATCGTAATTTCCTGATAAGGTGTTATGTAAGAAATTGTAAGTCAAAGTTAGACATTCAAGATCATAAAATAACTAGTAATTTCCTCTAATATTAAAAGTATTAAACACTTAAATTGATATAAATGTTACAGATACTCCCAGAATATAGTTATTTCTTACACATAAGTTTAATATAAGATTGATCGAGTACACTGAGCCCTTACCTTAGACTTTGAACTGAGCCCAAGCTAAGCTGAACATTTTTCTACCTCAAATTTGAGGGTTCACTGTGCCGATTCAACTATTTTACTATCCTAGGCAGGCAAGGATAACATCATTTTTCAGTAACAATAGAAAGCAACAAATTAACAATTAGGACACATATAGCTTTCAATCTTGTCAATACCGTACCAAAAGGTAAAAATGATAAGGTAGTCAATTTTCACCAGACCCAAACACACACATACACACGCGCAAAATTTTAAAAAGGAGGGAATTGAAAAGGCTTTGTGTAGGTAGAACTCTAAGATGTAGGAGCAATTTCATTTATACATACATATATACATGCACCATGAGCGATATTTACCTAAAGTAAACAGAAAAAATGACTTACACAATTAATTACTGACCCCAAGTCCTAGTTTACATTGAACAATAAATCATGAATATGATTTGCAACTAATTAATCATATATATCGATCATAAAGCATTATTGATTGTAATATAATTATTGGAGGTAGGAATGATTAAGAAAATGATTAGGGGATAAGAAAAGGGTGGCAACGAGATCTGCAAATGCCCCCACAATGTACTTGTGTGTGTTCTTGGGATTCAACGACAAGTAACTCAACAGCAACTCTTGCAGATAATCCCATGCCGCTTCCTTCCCTTCCAACTCAACTTCACGTGCCTCCACCATCTCCTCCATTGATCTTCTGAAGTCCACGTATGGGTTGGGTGAGTCCGTCTGCACCGGAACACCCCCCGCCACCTCCTCCACCGGCGAGGATGATGACGTGGACGCCACGGAGGAGGTGGAGGAGGAGAGGGAGAGGGAGTCTACGATGGAATTGGACAAGCCGGGGGAGGATATGAAGAACCTTCTAGAAGCGTAGATGGCAGTCAGGTCTGGGGTGGTGGAGCCCACCGATCCGTCGTCTTCCTCCATGTCGGCATCGTCGGAGGGGTCCACGGAGAAGTAGGCGGTGGCGGTGGACGTGGAGGAGTCTTCGTAGAGAGAGTTGTAGTTTGTGAAGAGGGCGGCGGTGGTGGTGGTCGGAGGTGGGTAGTGGTGGTAGTTGTGGAGGAGTAGAGGTGGTGGTGGTGGCGGTGAAGTGGAGGATGGGTGGTCAGGTTGGGGGCGTTTCAGGACTGAGAAGCAAAGGTGGAGGTTTGGCTTTGGCATTATGTGATTTTCTTTCCAACAATAGCTTGGGTTTGTGTGACGTGTGGGGTGGTGTAAAGAGAGTTTTGGAATTGAGTTGTATTTATCGAGTCATAGACTCATAGTATATATATGAGTGCAACACGACAGAGATCGAGTTCTACTTCTAAAATAATTTAAATTTTAAAATTTTAACGTCCATATTTTAATTGTAGTGTCAATATTTTAAGGCCGTGTTCGGCAATAGTGCTTGGGGTAGCGTTTAGCATTTTGATCAAGTCAAAACTCTAATTGCATAAATATTAGTGTTCGGTAGGTAAGCTAGCGTTTTGAGGAGCGTTTAGCGTTTTAAGGAGCGTTTTGTGAAACGCTAATAAAGTTAACGTTCAGCATTTGGAGTAGCGTTTCATATTTTTCGGTCAAAAAATACCCTTTGTAAATTTTATCTTTGGAAATTATTAATACCCTTTTATGTCAATTCACATTAATTTGTTAATTGAACTGCTAAATTTACTGAACACAATTCTTCTTTGAACAGTCATCCGCTATCCGCCACTTAAAACGCTATCCGTTGCTTAAACCGCTATACGCTACATAAACCGCTATCAGCTATCTAAAACACTAATTTTGTCGAACATGGCCTAAGTTTGAGCTCGATGATTATACTCCTTCTGTCTCAAATAAATTGTCCACTTTATTTTTTACAGTCTTACAAGTCATACTTTTACTATTAATATTTTACATTTACCTTAGCAAGACTTGTAATACTATATTTAAATAAAAATATTTTTCATCACAAATCTAATAACGTTGACGTTGGTATTACATGATAATTAACTCGACGTATAATTTGATAAATAACAGTCAAAATTTACAAAGTTTGACTCCATTACAAAATTTTTTTTGGAACGAAGGTATATATATATATATATATATATATATATATAATATATATATATATATATATATATAATGTAATAAATTTTCTCTCTCATCGGGAACCCCTCTCTCTAGGCGACCGATCTGGGTTTCCCCGATCTGGGTTTCCCCCTTCCTCGGTCCAGGGTAACGCTGCCCTAGCCATGGCAAAGACCAGGAAGACTAAAGCCCAACCGCCGAAGACTGGTTCTCCGAGCAAATCTCCGGTAATCGGAGCTGAAGCAAGTCAAACCACCTCGATCGAATCCGATGAAATCAAGGCTACAGAGACCACCACTCATCAAATCAAACGAGAAACAACCTTCTCCTCTCTGTTCGATCCTGATGAGGGTAGTAACCTCGAATTCGTTCAAGCACAAATCATTGAAGGTAACCTCGTTGCTAGAATTGAGAAGGAATTTGTGCAAAATGAAATCAATTTCTAGGGAAGCTCTGTACTTCTTGCGGTTGTGGGAGCAAATCCCCCATTCCCAGTTATGGAAGGATTTACAAAGAGAATTTGGTCTCCCTATGACCTGAGCAAGATTGCAGCTGCGGGGAAGGGAATCTTCATAGTCCGTTTCAACAAGGAGGTCGAGAAGGAAGAAGTTCTCAAACGAGGTATTTATTTCTTTGATAAGAAACCCCTTGTTGTGAAACCATGGAACCCATCCCAAACCATTGATATGGATGCCATCAAAACACTCCCAATCTGGGTCAAATTCCCACAACTTGACATCCAATACTAGAGTACCCCCAATTTGAGTAGACTGGCCAGCCTCATTGGAATCCCAATTAAAACAGACAGGGCCACCAAAGATCCAACCTTACTTATGCCAAACTCCTCGTGGAAGTGCAGCTGGATAAGCCATTCCCAACAGAAATCAAATTTGTGAATGAGCATAACATAGTGTATACACAAACTGTTGAGTATGATTGGATACCAACAAAATGTAGCCACTGTCGTATGTTTGGACATATAGAAACTGATTGCAAAAAGAAGGAAATTGCTGCGAAAATTATGGAAGAAAACAATCGAAAACACCCTGTGAACAGGGGGAAAAACAATAACCCCAGACAAGAGTGGAAAATACGGGTCCAAGATAGGGTGGTAGATGCAGATGGATTCATCAAAGTCACACCCTCCACCCGTAACAGATCAAAAAGCCCTCCACCAGCTCAAACTGAAATGTCCAATGCTACTGAAACAACAAATAAATTTGCACCCCTGGATGTCACTGAACCTGATGTGGAGAAGGAGGAGACACGAATAGATGCTGGGCACCATCCCACACCATGATCATAATCAACTGGAATATCAGGGGTCTCAATGACCCCAAAAAACAGGAAGATGTGCTTCTCTTCCTGTCACAGGTCAGAAGTGATAGGCCGCAAGTGCACGAGTGTACGTGTAGCAAGTATCAAGGTCGATCCCACAGGGACATTGCTAACTACACACCAAACTAGCCTCCTATGTGATTGCTAAACCGGTCGGGTTTTGTTTTGAATCAATCTAAAACTATTCCTATTCACTAGCAAAAAAAAGCAAATCTAACAAATATTCACACAAATCACAAGATAAAAATCAATATGAAAAAGGCGTTCAGCGAATAAAACCTAAGTAACTCTATGAATCAAACAAGTGGATTGAACATGTATGTCACTAATTTGGTACATTTTAGGGTCGATAATCGCATAAATTCTTCCGTAGTGAGCTTTTGGCAATGAAATGGATTGCTTAGTAAAATTGATCTTTTGGACTCTTTATTGTGTCAATTTTATCTAAGTTAAATATCAAATTATCCAATGACCTCTAGTTACAAAGTCTTCTATCTCTTGTTCACTTCATAAACCAGTTTAATCTTTAGGGTTCCGATTATCGAATTTCTCCGTTCGGTACTTCACTCAACAATCTAAATCCATGCTAATGGTGATCAAGCAAAAGCAATGACATACATATTCAAAGGATAAATAAAATGCATTCAAACTAGATTAACATACTTGTTCAATCCAACAAAATTCAATCCCTAAAAGAAACTAATAAGGGTTTATCCCCCAAACTAAAAGAAACTACTCACTACTCATGTTCAAAACACAAAACATATTAGAATCTATTCTAGAAAACATGAAATCTAAAAGAAAGAGAAGTAAACCGAGATGGAAATCGTTCCTCGCTCGAATGGTAGTCGGTGGGGACTTTTGCTCCTCCACTTCAATAGATTTCTTGAGAATCGATCTTCGAACTCCAATAAACTCTCAATCTTCAACTAAGGATGAATGTGGATGGATTTGTGGAGGAAGGGATGGATGATGGTAGAGATGGAGATGGATGGTGAATTGGAGTGAATAAAAGAAAGTGGATGGTGATGGATGAATCTGATGATAGTCGAATCTTGCAATTGTATAGCCATTAAGAGCAATCGAAACGGCAAAATCGTCATAAACAGGTTCAACCCGGTCCGTGTTGGACCCAACACAGGACGTGTTGATGGTTTCTAGGGAAATTGAACTCTCTGGAGGCCAACACGGACCGTGCTGGTGTCAACACTGGTCGTGTTGGTTCTGCAATTTGGCCATATCTCTTTCGTCCGACGTCCGATTGACTTGGTTCTTGACTTTTCGGAAAGCTCTAGGAGTCTACATTTCATTGGAATAAGCCTCAAAGTCATATCATAAGTGTGGAATAAATGGTGACCAAAAGATTGGACATATATCAGTTTTCGCACACTTTATGCTATCTTGCTCATAACTCCTTCATCTCAACTCGGAATTGACCTTATAATATATCGTCGAAAAGCTCTTTCAATGATTAATCAAGAAATGTATTGAGCTTTAGAGTTCATATCATTAATCTGCACAAATTGAACAAAACACACAGAATTCAGTTAAGATAGTGAAATAAAGACATAAAAGATCAATTAAGCACATTAATCCCCAAATTTCACTATCAAAATGCTCCAAATATTTAGTCACTATATGCCCTCATCAAATTCCCCCATGCTTAGTTCTTGCTTGTCCCTAAGCAAGTCCAGACACACAAAAGAAAAGAAAAGAAAAGAAAACAAATAAAAACACGGGGACAAAAGACTCAAAAACAAAAGAAAAGACTCAAAATGAAAGCAAATATTTTATTTATAATCCTCCTCAGGAAGGCATAAATAGGATCATTCATCAACTAAATCTAATCTAGAATACCCCAAAAGAGAATTAAAGTCCATATAAAAGGGAAGGAAAAGCTTTGGAAAGATTTACAAGCACTACACTTCTCAAGTTCAAATCAATCATCCCCTAATCACAAATGAAGCAAGCAGGCACATGTTTAAATAAGAAACTCGGCAGATTGAGAGCAACCTCACTTTTGGGAATGTAGAATCACTCCTCTCATGTGTTTGAAAATAAGTAATACAATGAAGGTTCGTTCAATACTCAAACCAAAGCAACATCCTACCATAAGCTTGTAAGTAATCTCAATTCTCTACCGCTAGAATGCAATACACAATGATAAACAAGAGGACTTTCAAATGGATTGTAATGGGGCTAAGGTTAAGGGTAAGGAGTGGAAATATATTTGGGGAAGTGGAGCTAAAAACCCAAGCTTGTAGCATAAACCTCACCAAGTTATTCAAATAAGAACACTCACCACTTATATTCACTACAACGCATCCCATAATCACGTGGAAATCGCATCAAATCAAAGAAAAATAAACTAACAAACTACTAAACACTTTATTTCTACCTTTATTTCATTCTTTTTTTTTCCTTTTTTTTCTCTTTTTGCTGTTTTTTTTTTCTTATTTTTTTTCAAAATGACCTACAACTCAAAACAAATATATATAATTATAAGGCAAATTTCCAACTCAACCCATATCAAGCTACAATGGGGAGCAATCTCATGATATTCAACTTTACAACATCCCCAACAAAACCAAACCACAAAGACACCACAATCAACCCAACTTTTCACTCTCTAACACTCCAAGCATAGGCTTAAGGGTAGGAAATTATATACTTGGTCATGACGTTCAATATAGGTAATCAAAAGAAAGAGTTATTAAAGGCTAAAAGAGGGTTAAAGACGGATATATACATAATAAGGGGTGGCTATTTGGCTTTATAGCTAAAATATATATAAGAATGCCTCTATCATATTATCAAAGCACAAGCAAAAATGCAGTTTCAAAGAGATACATCGCATGTTCTAGAGAATGAAAACTATGGATGAGTCACACATGGAAAATATGAGACTAATAAAAATGATTAGTCTTTTTAAGGCTTTTTTTGGTCTCACGGGTTAAAGCTCAACAATCAAACCTAGCTCAAGTATGTATATGCCAAACTCACACCAAAAGATCATAAAAGGGCAATCAATCATCACTTTCAAAATGCAGTGCTCAACTCACTAAGTTTTCACAAACTCTTTTCATGACTCTTATTCACAAATGGGCTACTCAAGATTAAATCTAGTTAAAAGAAAACTTAGACTTTTTCCCTCAATTTTTTTCAATTTTTCTAATTTTCTGATTTTTTTGAAATTTTTTCTCAAAATAAAAACTAAAACTAAACTAAATGTGAACTTGGAAAATAAAAGAAACTAAAAACTAAGAAAAAGAAGAAAATAAAATAAAACTAAGGATGAATCTAACTAATGCAACTAGGTGGATGCAATAATTCATAAATGAAAGAAACTAGAAAACTAAGAAAAACAAACAAAAACAAACTCAAGACACTACTACACATATCTACAACAATGGACAAGGACTACAAATTACAAATTTCTCTCACACAAATCCCCCCATGCTTGGACAAAGCATTGTCCTCAATGCAAGCACAATCAAATAAATTACAAAAGGGGAAATAAGGAAAGATCTCACCAGGTTAGGTGTTGGATGCACCTAAACCATCGCCTCTTCAAGAACGGGGCGAATGGAGCACCAACCACTACATCATGAACTCAAGACTGGGCCATTACTTCAGATGCCGTTAATGCCCTTAGAAGCTTGTCAAACTCCTCAACATGCGGTTTACAAGCTTGCAAATAAGAGAGCAACAACAAATTTATAACAGAAAATGTAAGTATCTCTCTCTTAAATAGATCAAAGGCCTTAGAATAATCAAAAGACTCAAAATAAGTTGTCCACATGAGATTTCTAGGCAAGTCCTCTAGGTATAAACAATATGGATCAAGAGAGGAATGGTACCCATTTATTGTACCTATGGACAAATCAAGAATATTGTTGTTCCCCTCAAGCATATCACAAGGATTAACCTTAGCCACATAGCCCACTTCAACATGAACACATATGGTCTTTTCAACAAAAGTGGGTTCATCTAGGCACTTAGGGAAATAGGAAGGTGGTGAACAAGGAGTAGAAGCATGAAATAAGACATGGGAAGTAGGGAGTACGACATCATCAAATTCTTTGCTTGAAGAATCTAATCCACCCACAACCCCCTCACAAGCCTCTCCATCAATAGTATCAACTGACTCATGACAAAAATCATCATCATACCTAGCATCAAACCCATGGGATGCACTCACCTTAAACCCCGTCGACTGAGAAAAAGGTAAGGGTACATCATGAAAAGCAAAGACACCATTTGTAGTGTCTCTAGGTAAGCTAGGATGAGAAGAGCAACAATTGGCAAAGATGACTCAGAAAGGTCAACTATTTCCTCTAGATTAGCTTCTAATTTATCTTGTTGCTCTAGCATTTCCCTCATTAAAATCTCAAGTCTGGCTAAACCAGGGCATGTAGAATCATGATGGTCAAGAGAACAACATAAACGACAAGGAGACAAACAATGGGGTTGATTATATAATCTAGCATGAGATGCACAAGGATTAGAGTAAGAGTAACTAGATGAATAAAAAGAATCCTCAAAATAAAGTGTATCACGTGCAAGCCACTCAAGCAAACTCCAAGCTTCATCAACAGTTTTAGCATAAAAACCAAAATACTCTAATAGAGTACGAGTCTCACTATTCACCCCCTCAACAACAATATCAAGAATATCTGATTTCCCAGGCTCAACACCACATGGAACAGGACAAGCAAGTAATCTCTCAAAATAGCGCCAAAATAACTCCTGCTCAAATTGAGGGAAATAGATAATTGCCATTTTTTTGGATTTTTTTTAGAAAAACAATAAAAACGGGAAAAACAAAAAGAAAATGATCTAGTCAATCTAAGGATATTCGTTCGGTGATGGCTAGGGACAAAGTCCCCGGCAACGGCGCCAAAAACTTGATATAAGCCTACATTTCATTGGCATTGACTTGGTTCTTGACTTTTCGGAAAGCTCTTGGAGTCTACATTTCATTGGCATAAGCCTCAAAGTCATATCATAAGTGTGGATTAAATGGTGACCAAAAGATTGGACATATATCAGTTTTCGCACACTTTATGCTATCTTACTCATAACTCCTTCATCTCAACTCGGAATTGACCTTATAATATATCGTCGAAAAGCTCTTTCAATGATTAATCAAGAAATGTATTGAGCTTTAGAGTTCATATCATTAATCTGCACAAATTGAACAAAACACACAGAACTCAGTTAAGATAGTGAAATAAAGACATAAAAGATCAATTAAGCACATTAATCCCCAAATTTCACTATCAAAATGCTCCAAATATCTAGTCACTATATGCGCTCATCAAGAAGTGACCTGGTTTGTTTAATTGAAACAAAAGTGAAGCAGCAAAATGCAACTCATCTTGCTAGAGGTACCTTCAAAGCATGGAAGATGATCTCAAATTTTGACCTTGAAGATAGGGGGCGAATCTTAATTCTTTGGAAGCCAAGAAGATATGACATCCAAGTCATAACAAAACATATCCAATTCATCCACTGTAAGGTCCTCGACAAACATTCTAAATCTATTTTCGATATTACATTTGTCTTTGGCCTCCACATCATCCAAGAAAGGACTGATCTTTGGCTTTGGATACGCCAAATTAGCACCACGATAAACGGACCTTGGTGTGTATGTGGGGATTTCAACTCTGTTTTGCACAAAAATGATAGATTGAACGGCAATCCTGTGAGTGCCGTGGAAATTGCAGATTTCAAACAGTGTATTGAAGATACACACCTCCTGGAACATATTTGCACAGGGTCCGCTTTCTCTTGGAGCAATCACCATGTTCAATCTAGAATTGACAAAGTTTTTTTCAATGAGGATTGGTACGCCCATATGCGCTTAACCCAAACCGAATATCTCATGAATGGTCTATCCGACCATAAGCCGGTGCTCATCAGAGACATTGATCGTACCACTCATAAATCTCAATTTTGCTTCTGTGATATGTGGGCGAAAGACACAATGTTCCCGAACATCGTGCAAGGTGCCGTCAACAATGGAACCTATGGCACCTGGCAATATAAACTCAAAAGCATTCTTCAGGATGCCAAACCAAAGCTTAAGGCGCTCAACAAACTGAAATTCCAGGATATCTATTAGCAACAGGAAATAGCACGAAGGAAGATGGTCCATGCTCAAGAAACCCTGGACAATGATCCCACTAATCCCGATTTCCAACAGGAAGTGGTCCATGCCCAAACTCACTATGCTAACATCCTTGACTCAGCTCGTCATCTTATTTCCCAGCAGGCCAAGATTGAAAAAGAAACCATGGGAGATGCTTGTACAAAATTTTTCTTCAGTCGTTTGAAGCAAAGGAAGCAACAACAATGTATCTATACCATTAAGGATAATAATGGTAATCGAGTTGAAGGATACGAAGAAGTGGCCGACACCATCCTTCTTTTCTACAAGAATCTACTTGGTTCCCAGAATCACTCCCGAGAGCCCATAAATCCAGTCATAATTGAACAGGGGAAAACCTTTACTGTTGACCAACAGATCCAGCTAACGAATGATTTCACTGAACACGATGTAAGGGATGCTTTATTCTCCATTCCCAACCACAAATCCCCGGGCCCTGATGGCTTCTCAAGTGGTTTCTACAAGGATTCTTGGGACATCATAGGGCCAATTTTCACCAAGGCTGTGCTGGAATTCTTCAAAACAGGGAAACTTCTCAAAGTTTTCAACTCAACCACTCTGGTCCTCATTCCAAAAAAAGATAATTCAGAGACTGCATCAGATTTCATACCAATTTCCTGTTGCACTGTGGTCTATAAATGTATAACCAAGCTGATGGCTGGCTGCCTCAAACAAATCCTTCCCCACATCATCGATGACAGCCAGGCCGCTTTTGTTAATGGCAGAGAAATGCTCCACAATATTCTTATGTGCCAGGAGCTTGCAAGGGGTTTCAATAGGCAATCCACAGCTTCGAGATGCATGCTCAAAATTGACTTAAGGAAGGCCTTTGACACAGTCCATTGGAACTTTATCATGGAACTGCTCACTAGCTACAAGTTCCCTACTGTCTTCATCAAATAGGTCAAGGAGTGCATTACCACCACCTCTTTCTCCCTTCAACTCGATGGGGAAACCTATGGTTATTTCAAAGGGGGCAGGGGCATAAGACAGGGAGACCCCATATCCCCTCTTCTTTTTGTCCTAATCATGGACTATCTATCCCATTGCTTGTCGCATGCCAGCACAAAAAATGGATTCAAATATTACCCCAGATGCAAAAGCTTAAAGCTAACACACCTTGTCTTTGCTGATGACCTTCTTATAGTCACTGCCACAAACACACAGTCTGTAAAGCACATCATGGATGCCATTAAACACTTTCAGAACACAGCTGGTCTTGCTGCAAATCAAAACAAGTCAACAACCATGGTGTCAGGGGTTACGATGCAACAGACACAAGAAATCCTCAGAATTACAAATTTCCAAGAAGGTACCTTCCCTATAACTTACCTTGGTATGCTTGTCACTGAAGGAAAGCTGAGCAAATTGGACTGCATGAATCTTGTTGACAAGCTCACCAAAAATATTACAGCCTGACGAACCAGTAACATCTCCTAAGCTGGGAGAGTTACCCTCATTAATAATGTCCTGATGAGTCTATACATCTTCTGGGCCTCCATTGTCATCATCCCCTAACAGGTTATCGACCAAATCACTAAAATTTGCAGGAATTTCCTCTGGTCAGGTATTTCTGAATACAACCGTACCCCCTCATCTCTTTGGAGACTGTCTGTACTCCCAAAAGTAAAGGGGGTCTAGGAATAAAAAACCCGACCAAATGGAACACGGCTCTGATTGGCAAACAGGTTTGGACTATAGCAAACAAGAAAGACTGCTTGTGGGTCAAACGGATCCATGAGAGATACATCAAAAGCCAATATTGGTGGTCCTTTAACCCCGTGGTGACACTTGCTGGTACTTCAAAAAGATCTACAGGGTAAAGGACCATCTAAAGGGGTTCAACATACCCCATTATACCGTCAGCCATGCTTACACAGCCTTGATCAGGGTCCAGAGGAACTGGTCGTGGGCTAGACTCACCTGGAACAGGCTTAACACCCCCAGACACTCCTTCATAATGTGGCTCGCTCTACACGGTAAGTTGCCGACACGTAGTCGTCTTACTGAACACTCCCACCAAAACCCGGAGAATTGTGGCCTCTGTGACCGCCATTCTGAAACCATAAACCACATCATGTATGACTGCGACCTAGCCAAGGAAATGAGATACTCCATCCATCAATGGCTGGGCATCCCTGCAAATGGCCTTGACTTCCTCACTTGGTGCAAAAAAATACTCAGATGGAAAACCAACACTCCACGCAGAGACCTAGGGTATGCCGCTGTAGCAAGTATTATTTACAATGTTTGGAGAGTTAGAAACCTTAAAGTCTTCCACCAGCATAATCAAAGTGCTGCACAAACAATCTATCATATCAAAAGCATCTTGAGGAATAGAACCCTCTTCATTGCTAGTTTTACTTCAAAATACAAATGTTGTATAGATTTCTTCGCTGATTTCTAGGCTTGTTTTCTCTTGTATGAAATAAAGTTTTTTATCATTTTCAAAATATATATATATATATATATATATATATATATATATATATATATATGGAACTGGTTATGTTATGTGAGAATCAATCTCACAACCTCCAAGATGCATGGAAGGTTACAATGATATAAAGTGAGTAGTTGCTCGTTGGCCTGACACACACATGTATATAAAGCATAACAATATATATCATAGCTTTTACAATGTGTTATAAGAGAAAATTTAGAGATAATCATTTTGTTATCCACTTAGAAATTTCATGTTTTGGTACACGCATGTTTTAGTTAATTAATAGTCATTTGTAAAGTTTAGACACCTTTAAATTGTCACTTAGATGTGGGACCCATATATTTGTATTAAACTTTTTGTCAAATGTGAAAAGAATGAAAATAGATTGGGAGTAAAATAAGGAAATTTAAGAGTAATTTTGTATATGAGACCCTTAAGTTAAGGAATAAAATATTTGTAAGAACTTAGTTTATATACTATTATTGTACGAATGAATTTCGTAAAAGTGGGATTTAAAATTTATCATGGTAATTTGAAATCCTTATATACGTAACATATTTCAAAATCATACTCCATGTCAAATTAAAAGTCATATTAATTTATGTATTATAAACATAAGACTTATTTTTATGATATATAGTTTTGGGACCGGGAAGTCGTAAATGCATCAAAATTTATTCTATTTTATTTTATTTATATGCAAAGTTAAGTTTACTCCTTCCATTTTATATTAATTGTAGTCGTTGGAAAGTGTACGTAAAAAATTTAAAATTTTTGACTATAAATTTTTCAATATATTGAATGATTTGTTATATAAAATTATAATTATTAGATTTGTAACGAAAAATACAATCGTAAAAGTATAGTATCGCAACTGTTAATAAAATATTACATAAAAAATTATCAATTAAAAAGTGACATTGAACATGGTGACCCTAATCATTCATATGAACGGAGTGAGTAATTTTAAACATATGGATGGTTGGTGTAGATAATATGTTTCAACTTCCAATCTACCAGAAATCTTGTTTTTTTTCATCCAAACAGAAACTCCTTTTATCATTGCATATATATGCTTTTGGAGAAAGTTGCCTATTTCCGTTAATTAGTTTAGTGATTAGGTGCATTTCTTTATTTCAACTTTTTTTTATCATTTAATTTTAGTGTAAACCAAATTAAATGTTTGTGTTTGTACACAATGATTGGTTCCTCAAATTGCTTATGCAAATCTAGTTACGTTGTCAGTTGTGGATCTAAACGAATCCATTTGATTATTTGAATGACTATTATGATTTTTATTTGTTAGTGTTATTTTTTATTGATAATTTCTTATAAAATACTTCATATGTTTCAAATAAATTGTCCAATTTTAACTAATTAGGTTGAAAATTTTAAATTTTGACTGTTAATTTATTAAATTATATGATGAGTTATTGTACAAGATTACCACTATTAGATTTGTGATAAAAATTATTTTTACTTGAATACAATATTATTAGTTTTGCTAGAATAAAACGTGAAAATTAACATTTTTTCTGACATTAGTACCTTGTAATCTACTTTTTTTTAAGAATATTGTTAGATTTGTAATAGAAACGTTATATACCAAGTTGCATATATTGAGAAATTTAGTGTCAAATTTTTTACAATTATTATATGAGAAATTTATGTTAAATTTTTTTAAAATTTAACTACACAATTTTCAAAGAAGACAAATAATATGAAACGAAGTGAGTAGCATTTGTAGTTGATAAGTATATCTGGTGGCTTTTTCTTGACATTAATACCTCGTAATCTACTTTTTTTTTTCCTTCCTCCTTTACTCTTTTTTGGTTGAGATAAAATAAATGAAGATAAATCATATATTCCAATTCTCAAGACATGTACAATCAAGTAGATAACGCTAATATAACGCAAAATTGGGCAAACAAGAGGGTAGTATAGCTTATGGTGAAGTTTGGTAAACATCAAATATTGCCAAAGAAATTGAATTGTCAGAATTAGTTAAGTACGTATCATACATTACAAGGATGTCCTTGTGTAGTTGTGATATATCAGTCCACAGCCACAAGCGAACAGTCCATGTGGTTACATGAACTAAATTAGAGTTGATCGTGTCTTAACTAGGTTTGGGGACTCGATCAACTTTCTTAACCTGCAAAACTTGAGAGAATTAGGGTTCTTTTGACTTCGTTCAACTTAAGGGTCCAGTGCATTAATCTATGATGAAAGCAATAAATAAATAACTGATTAATAAAGAAATTCAAATGTAAAATTATGAGTTCCGTGGGTCATGTTATGTTTGTCGTTAATAATTTATCAAGTTATTCTTTGTCATCGAACTTATTTTTTTCGATTATTAAAAATCAAAAGGCATAAAAATTTATAGACAACAACGATCAACAAACAAAACAGCAGAACAAACACCTCCAAAAGAAAATGTTACAACCCAACAGCTAAATATATTTAACACAGCAAGTACTTTCGCGACCACCACAACCGAAAGAAATCTTCACCTTTTAAACACGATGCAAGATCAGTAACTTCAGTTTGGTGGGTCATCAAGGAATCGCTCGCCTATATCAGGACCAATAATCCCAGCCATTCGATCAACTTTAGCATCAATATCATCCAGGGTATCCTCATCCAACATGTTCACACGCCTAGTCCTCCTAACCTTTTGACCATCCTTTTGGCCACGAACAATTCTAGAAGATGCTTCTCTCACAAGTTGTCACTTAGGATATCATCAAAATGTTCTGTTTTCTTTTACTTCTGACTTTTCTCTTTGAAGCCTCAAGAATGGAATTCTCAAGATCAGCAAATAACTCACGCCCAACCGGACCGACAAAGGAATCCATCGGGTTGCTAAGAGTACGATCACTGTTAGAGTCAGTCCTCAGATTCTTAACCGCCATACGATTGATTTTGGAGCCACTCAAAACAGTGGCGAATCCAGAAACTAAATTTAGTGGGGTCACATTTAAAGTCATGAGTACTTGAAAGTTTACATCTAATTATTAACATCCAAAAACTAATATTACAATTTAAATACGAACGATTCATAAGCCATAATGTTAAAATGTCTATGATATATAATATAGTGTATGATATGTAATATATTGCTATATGTAGAAGACAAAACAAAACAAGTTAATTCAGGGAAGTTTCTCCAGAAATAAAAGTTATCCCATTTACTCAATCCTTTATCTTCTTTCTAAAACAGAACTAATTGTTTGCTATTATGCAGGAAACAATCCAGTGAGAATTTGGAAAGAAGGCAAACATTGCTATTCTGGGAATCGCACAAGGAAGGAAAGAATGAGGAAGCAAATTGGAAGGAAAGGCATAAGCTAAAGGAAGCAAGTATCTCGCAGAATCAAAACCAACGACTCTATTCTGCGCAGCATCATCAGCCTCTATAAATTGAAGAAACAATCCGTAGCAAAAGACTAATCGATTCCACGGAAGCAATCGAACGTTCAAACAAGGAATGTGTTCTTGTGTTTGAGTGAAATTTTTCAGAGTGTTCTTGTGAGAAAAGTGCTATCAAACTCTAAACGGATCTAGAGTTGTGCTAGGCTTTTTGGTTTCGAATTCTAGACGGAATTAGGATTCAACTAGTGTTTACACCAAATTGTGTTTTGGTGGGTGAAATTATCCAAAAAATAAGAAGCGTCCTTGCAAGGCGCTTGGTTCATTGTAAAACCTAAGGACATTCATCCTAGGTGTTTGTCTTATTCTGTTGGTAATAAAGGAAGTTATTCAGTTTCTATATTCTGTCCTTTATTCCCTTTAATTCTGTTCTGTGTAAAGGAAATTCACAGTCTGTTTGGACTGTGAACCTAACATCCTTGTTAAGTTGTGATTTGTACAGAAAAAATCAGTAACCTTATTCACCCCCCTCTAGGGTTCTTTCAATTGGTATCAGAGTCTGGTCCACTGAAAATTCAGAGACTAATCGCTCTGTGGCAAAGATCATGGGAGATCACAACATGGGAGACTTAAGTCAAGGACGTTCATGGAACAGATCACCTTCTTGACGGTGACAACTAATCTGGAAACGCCAAATGGAGATCTTCTTGAGAAATCAAGATGAGGACATTTGGGATGTAGTCACCAAAGGAAATTACCCTACTCCCCAGACGACTGCTGTAGATGGAACAACAAGTGATAAACCAAGATCTGAGTTTTCAGCTGAAGAAAAAGAGCGAGCAAAGAAAAATACTCATGCACATTATCTTTTAATTTGCAGTCTTAACTCTAATGAATTTGAAAGAGTGTCTAATTTTGATACAGCTCAGTAGATATGGAACTACTTGGTCACAACCTATGAAGGAACAAACCAAGTAAAGAAGACCAAGGTCAACATACTAGTTCAAAAGTATGAAGGGTTCAAGATGGAAGAAAATGAGTCCATTGAGTCAATGTTCAAAAGATTTAGTGCAACCATCAACCATCTCAGGTCCCTCGGAAAATCATATTCCAATGAAGAACAAGTGAACAAGGTCCTTTAGTGCCTTCCTAGGCACAAGTGGGGACCAAAAGTAACGGCAATAGAAGTAGCCCAAGATCTAGAGACCTTGAAAATTGAAGAGCTCATTGGCAAACTTCTTGCACATGAGATACGACTGTCTGAAAGCAGTCAAACCAAGGACATTACCCTCAAAAGCACCAAGGAACCAGAAGAAGAATCAGAGGATGATGATGAAGAAACCATGGTCATGCTAGCTAAAGGTTTCAGACGACTATACAGAAAGAATCCCAGATTCTGTGGCTATCTAAGAGATTCATCCTCCAAACGACCTTCACCCAAAGGTAAAATTCAAACCAAGGATGATAATGAATACAAATGCTTCGCTTGTGGTGCAACAGATCACTTGGTCAGGGAATGTCCTCATGTGAAGGAAGTCAAGGAACAAAGCGACTTCAGAGGAAAAAGATTGAGCAGCAAACCAAGTCAAGTGAAGGCAGTGAAAGTGAAAGTGAGTCCGAGGAAATCGCAAACTTTTGTCTCATGGCAAAGGACCTTACAAAAACCCAAGCAGATGAAAAAGAGGCAAATGACGATGATGAGGTATTTACAAATCACTTTCTAAAATGTCCTTCACATAACTTGAAACCAAGATTGCTCAATCTGCTTGATTACATTGCAACCCTCACCGACAAGGTACAATATCTCACTAGAATTGCTGAAACAAACTCCAAAACCATAGAAACTCAATTAGAGATAATCAAAAACCTTACCTCTGATAATATCAGCATGAGAAATGAAATGATACAAAACCGAAAAGAGCTGAACTCCATTCTGAACCAAGAAATAGACCAAATTCATTCTACCATAAATCCTGAGAAGAAAATCTCTCTGAGATAAACTGGTTCACCTGAGAACCAAACCGTAAATCTTACCCCTCATAAACCCACCTATACCAAAACCAAGAACCAAAGCAAAGTGGGTTCCAAAAGGCCAAACAACAAACCTGTTTCCCAACCAAAGAAACCTTTCATAAACCTTCTAGTCGAAGAAAGGTATAATGTCCTTCATGCGGGTATGTCTCGGGGCTCACGCGACCTCGGTATTTGGGACGGATGCTCGAGACACATGTCTGGAGATCCAACCAAATTCAGAGAACTCAAGGACATCAAAAGTGGGAAGGTAACGTTTGGAGACAAAAGCCAAGGGACGATCCTTGGAGTCGGCAAGGTCGGTAAGGATTCAGTCAACTGTATAAATGATGTATATTATGTAGAAGGTTTAGAGTATAATATTTTAAGTATTTCTCAGTTTTGTGATAGAGGTTATAAAGTTTGGTTCAATAAGAACTCATGCGTCGTAGAAAAGGAAGCTCATGAAATAGTCCTTAAAGGTCATCAGATGAACAATGTGTATGTTATTGACCTCAGTGATCATATGACAAAGGACCTCACCTGTCTTAGAGTTGCATCAGATGAAACCTGGTTATGGCATCGTAGATTGGGACATGTAAACATGAAAACACTTCAAAAGCTAAAACGTCTAGGCTTGGTAAGAGGACTACCATCTCAAAATTTCATTCGTGACAAAGTATGTGATGCATGTACTAGAGGCAAACAGACCAGAACTTCCTTCAAACCTGTATCTCAAATAAACACCTCTAGATGTTTAGAACTATTACATATGGACCTCTGTGGACCAATTCCATACAAAAGTCTAGGAGGACGTTCATACATACTAGTCATTGTTGATGATTATTCTAGATTTACCTGGGTTTTATTTTTGAAGGATAAGACAGAGGCTTACCCAGAATTTGAGAAATTATACAGGCAACTCAAGGTCCTTACAGAACTCAATCTGGTGTCTATAAGAACATATCATTTTAAAGAGTTTGATAATCGAGATCAATTTGGAAAATTCTGTGATCAAGAAGGGGTTACACATAATTTCTCTGCCCCAAGGACACCACAACAGAATGGTGTGGTTGAACGGAAGAACCGCACTCTGGAAAACATGGCCAGAACAATCATCTGTGAGAACAATCTACCCCTTTTTCTGTGGGCTGAAATTATAAATGCTTCAAATTATATTCTCAACAGATGTACTATAAGATCCTTCATGAAGAAGACACCCTATGAGCTGTTCAAGGGTAAAACACCAAATGTAGCACACCTCAACGCCATTGGATGCAAGTGCTTTGTTCATAACAATGGTAAGAAGGTCTTAAGCAAATTTGAGCCTAGAAGTGAAGAAGGAATTCTGGTAGGATATTCCTTATCGAGCAAGGCCTATAGAGTCTACATTAAAGCATCCAAAAAGGTGGAAGAATCAATTCATGTTGTATTCGATGAAACCTCCACCACTTCATCAGAAAGGTCCTCCATCAAATTCCAGATTCTTCAAGATGATGATGACGAGGACACCCCTCGTATATTTCAGCAAGGTCCTCTACAACAAAATGAAGAACCTCCTCCAAATGATGCCATGCAATCAACTTCAGAACATGAGGAACATGAAGCCCAAGGACCTCTGCATGACGAAGAACAAGGACATTCTTCAAGTGAAGGACAAGGACCTTCCTCAAGTGAAGGACAAGGACCTCCACCAACAGACACTTCTCAAATGGCAGATACTGCACAGCAGAACACCGAGGAATCGTCAAGAACCTTCAGGTTCAAACCTGCTCATCCAGCCGACAATCTCCTTTCAGTGTGAAGCAGTATTAGAACTCGATCCTCTCTTAGAAACTTTTGTGCCTTTCACGCATTTGTTTCTCAGGTTGAACCTAAAGGCCCTGAAGAAGCCCTAAAGGACAACATCTGGATCCTAGCTATGCAAGAAGAATTGAACCAATTTGAGCACAACAAAGTATGGAAGCTTGTCCTAAGACCCGAACACCATCCAGTCATCGGTGTAAAATGGGTCTACCGAAATAAATTAGATGAACATGGCACTGTCACAAGAAACAAGGCAAGACTAGTCGCCAAAGGATATAATCAGGAAGAAGGCATTGATTATGAAGAAACCTTTGCACCTGTTGCAAGACTAGAGGCCATTCAGATACTCCTGGCCTATGCAGCATCAACTCACATGAAGCTGTATCAAATGGATGTAAAAAGTGCCTTCCTCAATGGATACCTAACGGAAGAAGTCTATGTGGAACAACCTCCAGGATTTGAACAACAAAATCCAGACACACATGTTTACAGACTTCAGAAGGCCCTCTATGGGCTGAAACAAGCTCCCAGGGCTTGGTACGAAAGATTAAGCTCATTTCTCTTAAGAAACGGCTTTACAAGAGGTCTCATAGACAAAACTCTCTTCATCAAAACCTTAGGTCAGGACTCTACTATAATTCAAGTTTATGTTGATGATATTATATTTGGTGCTACTAATGAACATCTAGTGAAGGAATTCTCTGATTTAATGAGCAAGGAGTTTGAGATGAGTCTTGTGGGGGAACTAAGTTTCTTCCTTGGGTTACAAATCAAACAAAACAATGATGGCATCTTCCTCAACCAAAGTAAGTATGTCAAAGAGCTTCTAAAGAAATATGGGTTGGAGAAAGCTAAACACTGCAGTACCCCAATGTCCTCCACATTAAAACTTGATCATGATTTACATGGTAAGGACGTTCCTGATAAACAGTATCGAGGTATGATAGGATCTCTACTTTACCTAACTGCAAGTCGACCAGACATAATGTTTAGTGTTTGTTTATGTGCTCGATTTCAAAGTGCACCCAAAGAATCTCACTTAATTGCTGTCAAAAGAATTTTGAGATATCTAGCAGGCACCAAGGACCTTGGCCTTTGGTATCCCAGGAACAACTCCCTGAACCTCCTTGGATACACAGATGCTGACTTTGCCGGTTCCAGAACAGATAGAAAAAGCACATCTGAAGGCTACCAAATGCTCGGTTTCTCCTTAATATCTTGGCAATCCAAGAAACAGAATGTTGTTGCTCTTTCTACCGCAGAAGCAGAATATATAGCAGCCGGTGCATGCTGTGCTCAAATCCTCTGGATCAAACAGCACATGAAGGACCTTGGCATGGAACTCTCAAACATTCCCATCAAGTGTGACAACAAGAGTACCATTCAAATCACCAAGAACCCAGTCCAGCACTCTCGCACCAAGCACATTGAAGTACAACATTACTTTATAAGAGATCATGTAGACAAAGGTCACATCACTCTAGACTTTGTCCCCACTCATCAACAATTGGCAGACATCTTCACCAAGGCCCTCCCCACTGAACTGTTTCTCACAAATAGAAGGGAGCTTGGCATGTTACAACCAGACGACAAGTTGAGGGGGAGCTAGCATTCTCCTTTCCAGGGGGAGCTAAGGACCTCAACTATCAGGTACATTTCTACCCTCATTGCTCTCAAAGGTCCTTGACATTGTTGTCACAGAACCACATTGAGCATCACTCACAGAAAATTACTGGCATTCGGTTGAGCGAGCAGTTCCCTCATAACTGTTGAGTACAACCATTTTTTTTTTTTAAAAAAAAAAAACCAAAATCTTTTTCAAGATATCTTCTCCATTTGTCTCTATCATCTTTCCCTTTTTTTTTCACGGTTTCCACTTTCCAAAATTTTTTTTCAAAAATCAAATCTTCAATCACTCCCTCTCTCTCCATAATTACCCCGTCCCATCAAAATTCCCCAACCGTCATCTCTCCCATTATTACCTTCCCCATATCGTCCTCCTCCCTCCCTTAATTACCGCCTCTTTCCCAAAACCGCCTTCACCCTTCCCCTCACTCAGGCCCTATTTAACCTTACCCCTCGTCCAAATTACCCCACATTTCCCTTTCACCATCACAAACATCTCCATCATCAACCTTCTCTATCAACTCTACTTTCTAGTTATCATCATGAAGAAGCGACCCGCCCAAAAAAACATTGCCTCCACACCTCCAACCAGCGTTGCCAAGCGACTTCGGTCCAGCAAATCCCCTCCCAACCCACAAGAATGCACTCACTCTCTCTCCTCTTCATCCTCCGATGCTCTCACTGTCCAACCTCCACTTCAAACCATCCTGTCCCTCACAATTGACCAACGACTCCAAAACCTTCAAAAGCGCCCCATCCTGTGTTGCGAAAATGTCGATCTTGACTCCCTCATCTCCATCTTTCCGTCCTTTCAAACATTGAAAGATCTGGGGAGTTCTTCCTTCTTTGACTGTGTACCAGCACTCTATCCATCTCTTGTCTTTGAGTTCTATGCTAATCTCAACCCAGACCCTGCCAAACCAGCCCTCACAACTTCTGTCGCCGGAGTCGACATCTTCCTTAACCCCTCCCTCATTGAACGCATTCTTCAACTCTCTCCAAACCCCACAAAACGACCCCAGTCTCTTCCATTTGATCCCAAGCATGAACTCTGTCGTCAATTTGGACGATCCACCGAGCACAAAAACACTCAATATACCTGCTTGACATCCGAACCTAGGTTCCTCTACTACACCCTTGTCCGAACCATCCTGCCCCTAGGAACCAACAAAGAAACTGTCAACACAGCATGTGCATCATTTCTTCTAAACGTCCTTCATGACCGTCATCCTGAAATAGGTGATCTTGTCATTCACCATTTCATCAAAGTTGCTTCCTCTACCTCTGGCCCACTACCCTATGGCAATCTTCTAACCAAAATCTTCCGCCATTGCGGTGTTTCTTTCGCCGGAGTTGAGCCCTCCTCTCAAACCCTGCCCAGAATTGACACATCTCTCTTACTCTCCCTTGGCTACCAGCCACAACCAACTGGTATTTGGCTTCACAGTGATGAGATCAAAGCCGTTGAGGCTTCCAGTTCTGCCGCAGCCGCGAAGGATGCTCAAGTGGCCCTGCACGAACAACTGACCAGCCTTCACCAAGTGGTGGCCAATCTACAGCAGGAAGTCTCTGCCCTTCGCCAGGAGATCAAGGCCCTTGGTACCATACGCACTGATACGGTCACTACAGCAGCTATGCTGAAGGACATTGCTACAAGCACACTGACAGTTCCCGCCTCTTCCAAACCGCCATCCCTTCCAGCAGCAGAGGACTCTCACACCATCAACCCCCAGCCCTAAAAACTTTTTTCTTCTCTGCACATGATTTGAAACATTTTTTTTGCCAGACATTCCTCCTATTTCCTTTTTGAATGAAAGTCAAAAAGGGGGAGGTGAAGTTTGCATAGTCCATCAGTGGACTACTGTCTTTGATGAACATCTTTTGGATTGCTTTGGATTTTATTTTGGCCTGTAAAAACATCTAAAACTATCCTATTGCTAATGCTTCCTATCCATTATACTATTGTGCCTGTATTAAGGACTATGCATGTGTTAGTATTTTGTCTTTCACTCAAAAAGGGGGAGATTGTAGAAGCCCTCTTATTACAGTTTCAAGGTCCTTAACATTGAAGTTATTAAAGGACGTTCAGCAAACTGCAGCAGACTGTGGGTCAAGGTCATTCAACGCAGATACTGGATTTTGACGTGAAAGACAAAACAAGTTAATTCAGGGAAGTTTCTCCAGAAATAAAAGTTATCCCATTTACTCAATCCTTTATCTTCTTTCTAAAACAGAACTAATTGTTTGCTATTATGCAGGAAACAATCCCGTGAGAATTTGGAAAGAAGGCAAACATGGCTATTCTGGGAATCGCACAAGGAAGGAAAGAATGAGGAAGCAAATTGGAAGGAAAGGCAGAAGCTAAAGGAAGCAAGTATCTCGCAGAATCAAAACCAACGACTCTATTCTGCGCAGCATCATCAGCCTCTATAAATTGAAGAAACAATCCGGAGCAAAAGACTAATCGATTCCACGGAAGCAATCGAACGTTCAAACAAGGAATGTGTTCTTGTGTTTGAGTGAAATTTTTCAGAGTGTTCTTGTGAGAAAAGTGCTATCAAACTCTAAACGGATCTAGAGTTGTGCTAGGCTTTTTGGTTTCGAATTCTAGACGGAATTAGGATTCAACTAGTGTTTACACCAAATTGTGTTTTGGTGGGTGAAATTATCCCACAAATAAGAAGCGTCCTTGCAAGGCGCTTGGTACATTGTAAAACCTAAGGACATTCATCCTAGGTTTGTCTTATTCTGTTGGTAATAAAGGAAGTTATTCAGTTTCTATATTCTGTCCTTTATTCCCTTTAATTCTGTTCTATGTAAAGGAAATTCACAGTCTGTTTGGACTGTGAACCTAACGTCCTTGTTAAGTTGTGATTTGTGCAGAAAAAATCAGTAACCCTATTCACCCCCCTCCTCTAGGGTTCTTTCACTATACATGTACATAAATTATTTTTCAATTTTTTAAAATTTTATACAAGTATATTTTGATACAAAAGATGACAATATTGTTATCTCTTTTCCAAAAAGAGGGGTTACATGACCCCACGTGAACCCACCTTAGCTCCGCCCCTGACTCAAAAGAGCATCCTTATAAGACAACTTGCCAGCATGTTTGTCATCGAACTTATATAAAGCTTGTTTGTAATTATCTTTGAAAGATACCACAGACATATTGCTTTACTTAAATTTAAAAAGAAAACTCAAGTTAAGAGCCTATATCAATTTTCGCATATGAAAATACATTTAGAATGAAATTGTTGTAATGGAGCCCAACTGTGCATGATAGCCAAGTATCGTGTTGAAAACAACCGGTACTGAACTCAAACACATTCATGATTCATCAAATATTACTCTTCCATTTTGTTGGACCTCTGGGTTTTCCGAAAGCTACTCCAAACGGTTTTACTTCGATCGCACATTCGCATATTATTACCTGTACAACACATCACTCTCTTTGCCCTTCTCCCCCATTGGCTAGAATAGAACAATTGCAATTAGCTTCATTTTTTAGTTAAATTAAACGAAATTGTGTACGGAAGTTTACTGTCCAAAATTAATTTAAAAGGAGCGAGACAAAGCATGCTACTTGAGCTGGAACCATATATGCATGGATGATTAAATCAGACAGGGATTTGTGGAAGGATCCGAGCACATAACAGCCTTCTACTTCATCAGGAATTAATCATGCTTAATACTTGACATTATTTAATCCATTAATTTGTTAATGAAAAAACAAACAACTAGTTATAGAGTACGACAAAGACTGATATTATGCACTACACTACAATACAACTGACAAATAATATCGGCAGGAATCACACCATCTTTGTTATGATGTCTGTAATATATATAACTTGTTTAATTTATTGATTATATCAATAATTTAAGGCTAGCTTGTGTTTTGGAACTTGTGGTTCAAGCTAGTGGCCACTCCAGTTCCTCACTTTCATCCCAACATCCTTAGTTGTAATGTCTCGCATATATACATTAATCATCATCATCTTACACCATGCATTTAAGCTCACATTCTAATTTAATTACTTAACCACTTTTAGTTTTCATAATTTTTCTCTAACCACTATAAAATATATATTGTTATAAAAATATTTAAACCATAAATAATGCAATGTAGTAAAAGTTTCCAACGACAGATATTCAATACACATATTTCATAACATCTGTGATATATATGATTAAAATCAACTACACATAGTTCTCTTCCATAATAAAAGAGAAGGGATAGCACAAACTAATTTATAGCCTCATTAACTTGCAGAGTAATAATAAAAATGATATGCCATGATATGGATAACATCCTTTTTTATTTAAGTCTTTTTTATAGCCTCACTCCACATAAGTCTTTTTTATTTAAATGTTAAAAATATATTTTCCACAACCTTTAAATAAACAAATAAAATTATAGGATCCTTATTATATACTCCCTCCTCCGTCCCAAATTAATTGACATTGGGCTAAATACTAATTACTAACAAATTACAATGAATACCGTCATTAGAAAGATGATTTATTAAAAATTACGATGGAGGTAATTTCATATTGTAACTCATTGCAATTGATGAATAATTAACGGTCAAAAATTAGTCAAAATATCAACTAATTTGGAACGGAGGAGGGAGTATATGAAGAGAGATAATTATTGTTTTTTAAAAAAACCTTAATTTATAAAATTAACTATTAAATAAAAGATATTTGTAACGTTTTAATTCAAAAAAAATTTAAGAATGTTTTTAAAATGATATGACGTTAAATCTATAACAAAATACAGAATTTAAAAAATAAATAATAATATAAAAATTATTTTTAAAATATAAGTAAAACATAAATAAAGAGTGATTTTAAGGAAGAAAAATACAACTAATTAGCAAAATTAAATAAGAGTACTTATGCGGTGAATGTGAAATGGTTCATCACCGGGCCAGAATTTAGGGACAAGCAACGAATTACCCCTTGGGCTTTCCAGCAAGCAGGAGTACGTACGCTTTCTACAAATAGAGCTGTCATTTGCTGATGAAATAACAAAAGATTATTGAAAAAAGAGTGCACCCCATACATGGTACATACCTGCTTACATCTTCGATCAATATGTACATACTAACCATTAGGTGGAGAAAAGAGTTAGCACCGCAAAATCCTACCCTTCAAAACAGGGTATCTCAGATCACATCGCATCACCCACGTACCCCAAAACACAACTGGTGACAGACCCTACACTTACATGTATTTATACAGCAGTTTATGAGTACTTGCCAATGCCAGCAGTCATGATCATTGGTTATGCTACAACATCTTAATTTATCAGGATTCATTAAGCGTAGCAGCAGCAGCCATCATCTCAGCGACTCCTCCGATGGTCGTAGCCATCTCCGGGTCATTCATCATCTCTGCTTTCACCACTTGCTTCGCATCTTCCCGTGTCACCGCCTTCTCATGGCCCACCAGCTTCTCACTTGCATCCTGCGTGCATGCATCGATCAACAATTAACCTACCTACTTTGTTAAATAATTAACTAAGCACACGTAAATTCAAGTACCTTAAGAACATCATCCATGGTAGTCTTGAGTTCATCGTCGGTAGTTTGTGCATTCCAAGCTGCGGCAACCTGAGCCTGGCTGCCCAACCCCCCACTCGGGACTACATCAGTCCCCAGGGCTATCTTCTCAGCAGCTACTATGGCCGCTGCGTCCGCCATGTCAATGGGCTCGTCCCCTGCACTCTTCGCCGCCCCCTCCAGCGCCTCTCCTATGGTCACCGCCTCCCCTCCTAGCTCCGTGGCTGCCGGAGGAGGAATATTTCCCCCCTCAATTTTCGTCTCAACGTATTGCCCTATCACCTGTGCTTTTTCCAAAACAACACAAATACTGAATCATAATCAATTCATACTACCCGTTGAGAGGATAGTTAAACCTTAAAAGTACGTGCGTTCGATAGAATCCTAGAAACACGGAAAAAACTTTCATGAGTGTAAAATAATGAGCCTTACTATGGACAAAGCCAGACATATCGGTTAAGGTGCCACTGGCTAAATTTGCAGAAAAAAAAAACATTCATCGATCTTACATATTTTGCAATATGATATACTTGGAAAAATATTATATGCATGAAAAGCACGTCGAGCAACAAAGTTGTGACCGATTCAGTCGACATCCAATCCAAACAATGAACAAAAGTTTCTCAACCACCAACTTTCCTAGGAAAATAACCCAATCAATTAAACACAACCATAAACACAACCATAAAGCATGAATACCTCATCACCAACACACTCAGTGACGAGTCGGGTACCATGGACCTCCGACTCGATGACCTGAATCGGGTCAGTGATCTTGGGAGTAACCGGGTCGACAAGGCCGGCTTGGAGGTTGAGGGTGGCGGCAGATTGCATGAGGGAAGCTGGGCCGCCAATTGGGTTGAGGCCCAAAACAATCTGCTCAGCTGACTGCATGGCAACAGCGTCTTCTCTCAAGATGGGCTTGGTGGCCATTTCACCGGAGACATTAAACACGTCGCCGTATTTGATGGGCTCTTTCGCTGGATCTGGGCCTTCTCGGTGTGGTTGTTCTTGGGCCATGATTTTTCTGATTTGGAATCAAGTCTTGAGTTCTTTCGATCTTCACTAATGAGTAGGATGAAAATTGATTGATCGTTTTATATATAATAGAGTGCAATGATGTAGGGTTTGGTTAATATTCATTTGTGACTCACCGATTGTGGAATGCCAAGTTGCCAACGATGCTGTCACGGTTCTCCTGTCTCTGCCACGTTTGTGACACGAGGACTCTTAAACTTTTCACTTCTAGACACTTTGGCAAGCCCCTCATTTGACACGTCAATGCTTTCAAGATGATTTAAGTTTAGGGCTTTCATTTCTAGTCTAAACCATAACTATAACTAAATACTGATAATTGTTCTAATGATTGAACTAACGTCAAGGTGAACTGTATTCACGTCGGTAAAAATTATATTATTTTTTTATTCCAATGGTCTAAAAAATAATTATATTTCCGTGGGACAAATATCTATCCTGAATATTATAGATTTGATTTGTATTTAATTCAATTAACTTTTCAAAAAATGTCCAAATGAACAATTTCAACGAAAGTGAATTTACAATTTTTGTATCAATTTTTTTTTCCTTTTTCAAAATTTATTTCATTTATTTACTTTTAATATTCTTTTAAAAATCATAATAATTGATTTTCTGATAGTAATTAATAATTATACTTCCTTATAACCTATTTAAGACAGAAATGAAAAATTAAAAACATGGAGCAGAAATGAAAAATAACAAAACATAAATAAAATATATGAAGATTTATAAATTTGATACTATTAAAATATAATTTTTATTTTTTTTGAACAATAAAAAACAAAGTAGGTATATTGTACTACCTCCGCCCCTAAATAATTGTCCATTTGACTAAACTTTAACCGTTGGTTACTCACAATTGCAATGAGCTACAATATAAATTATCACCATTAGAAATATATTGTACTAAAAATTACAATGATATTAATTTTATATTGTAATTCATTGTAATTGTAAGTAATTCAAGATCAAAGTTTAATCAAAAAGACAATTATTTAGGGACGTAGGTAATCTATATAATATTAATAGTAAAGTTTGTGGGTCCCGTTAAATGGAGAAAGGAGATTAATTGTAGGGATTTCGACCAATCAGAAGATAGATAAATACTGAATTAAATTATTTTGGTCCAAATATCAACAATTATTTTGACAAAATAATAATAGTAATAATAATAATAATAATAATAATAATAATAATAATAATAATAATAATACTAATAATAATAATTGAAATCATTGTGGGCCCCATGAAATAAAGCCACGAGAGCGATTCTTGGAGTCTAAACCAATCACAACGCAGTAAATTGTATTTTATTTTCAATTTTTTTTCCAGATTTTATTTACAATTAAAGAAATTAAAAAATATATATTCTTAATCCACGTCTGCTTGACAACAGTTACATTCAAAACGAGTCCTACTAAATATCAAACAGTAGTGTTTAATTTTAATTTAAATTGTATTTTATTTTCTATTTCTTTGCAGATTTTATTTACAATGAAATAAATTAAAAAATATATCGTTGATCCACGTCTGCTTGACAGTAGTTACATTCGAAACAAGTCTTACTAAGTTTCAAACAATAGGATTCAATTTTAATTTAAATTATATTTTATTTTCTATTTCTTTTCATATTTTATTTACAATTTAAGAAATAAAAAAATATACCCTTAAACGAGTCCTACGAAATCTTAAACAGTAGTATTCAAATTTAATTTAATTACACCACTAAAACAAAACTGTCCATAACTAATGACCTTGATATCCGAAACACTTCAAAACCATTATCAATTAGATTATTAATATGACCCTTGCGGTTAGGTCAATGAGATTCATGAGTTATTGTAGATATCTATATAAATATAACACATTTGTTAGAGGTTATATCTATTTCCCGGATATTAACCTATTATTGTACATTACTTTTACAAACAACATACTAAATATCCCAAAATTAAACCTTTCTTCATTTACAGTATAAGCAAGTAATATCTTATCGCACTTCATAATCATATAGACATAATCCTTTACATTTCCCATCAATAAGTTTGACATGCATAAACGTTTTCATCAATATTCATATGTAAGTTTC
This sequence comes from Portulaca oleracea, assembly GCA_029582165.1. Taxonomy (NCBI): domain Eukaryota; kingdom Viridiplantae; phylum Streptophyta; class Magnoliopsida; order Caryophyllales; family Portulacaceae; genus Portulaca; species Portulaca oleracea. The sequence goes on along the minus strand of CM055869.1, from coordinate 12,396,992 downwards.
ACATCCATGACTTTCAAAAGTAACTAATTGAGTTCACTTCGTGCATCGCACGGGTGGAAGCCTAATACGCTATATAAAAGTTGAAAATAAAAACTATTAAAATCCAATTTTCCATTTAATAATACTCTTTTTGCTCGCACCGTCCATTCAAAAGTGTTGACGGAGTATTTGGCTACCACCTTATTCGCACGGGTTTTTGGTTTTTGGACCTTGAATTTTGGGGTATTTATTTTCTGGGCCCCTATATTTCAAAGTTTATATTTTGAACTCTATACTTTATGGATCTAAAAAATGTGGCCCAAAGTTATGTTTGACTCCGGCGATGACCAAATTGTTGCCTAAACTTCTTGATATGGCCTTTTATCATTTTTTCCTTCTTTTGATTGTTGTTTTGAAATTGACCGGACTTTGACAGCTAAGGGTGTCTAAAATTCATGAATAAAAAACAATAGGGTAAAAGTTAAATTTTGGTAAATTTTGATAAATTTTTTGGCAAATTTATGCTCATGGGGATTGGAAATCGTGCAAGAAGAGGAAGAATAAGTTGCGGCTGGAAAATTTTCGAAAGAAAAAAAAATCGATAATGGCTTTGAAATATGGGGTCCATATTGTTGTTGGAGACAAAGTATAGTATTCATATTGTTGTCGGAGACAAAGTATAGGGTCCAAAATATAAACTTTGAAATATGGAGGTCCAGAAAATAAATAATTTTAAAATTCGAGGTCCAAGAAACAAAAAAACCCTTGTTCACACTTTTTAATTCTAACTTAATTACAAAGCTCGCGAGACTACTAGACTCGTATACATTCTGATCAATATATAAACTTCACGTATTGTTCATAAATGTATGCTTTTGCGTTAAATCTTCTTTTTTTTCCCTAGGCTTAGAACATGCATGCGAGTTGTATCTATAGACAGACTAACCAATATTCAAAAAAAGGTAATACTTTTGCCTTGAGGGCCCCGCCAGCTCCCCTTTCACTGAAGAGGAGTTCATTCCGCCTAACTCAGCGGCAGGGCGAGGAGATGAGGACAGAGGATCGAAAACTAACCAATATTCAGGAGCACATAATTACCAGAAAAACGAATATGAGCCCGGGTCCATCGTGCTTTATGCGCCCGGCTCATTTTGTCCACCAAGCCCAATAAAGAGGTGCTATCTGCTTAGACCAATTAGACGCAAGAAGCCCAATATGAAAATGAAGCCTAGGGTGAAACGTGTCCATATGCATGCCACTTCCAACAATATTTTTGTTTTTGCTTTTAATTTTATTTTATGTTCCATTTTGTATTCTATTCTATTTTATTTTTCCTTTTTTTTGTACTCTATTTTATTTTGGGTTTATGAACATGTACATATTGACTTATGAGCATTCAAATTTTCCTTTATATTTTTAGTTTCTTTTTTGGTGCAATTTTTAATTTTTCTAAAATAAATATAATAAGGTTTTTTTTTAATATAATAAATATATTTTGTAATGAGCATTATTGTTATACTTATAGGTTATGAGCATTATAGTTTTGCTTGATGAGCATTATGGTTTTAAGTAATGAGCATTGTAATTATAGGTAATGAGCATTGTAGTAATAGGTAATGAGCATTATGGTTTTATATAATGAGCATTGTAGTTATAGGTAATGAGCATTGTAGTTCAACTTGATGAGCATTATGGTTTCATGTAATGAGCATTGTCGTTATAGGTTATAAGCATTGTTGTTATATGTTATGAGCATTATAGTTCTGCTTGATGAGCATTATGGTTTTAAGTAATGAGCATTGTAGTAATAGGTAATGAGCATTGTAGTTCAGTTTGATGAACATTATGGTTTTATGTAATGAACATAATAGTTATAAGTTGTGAGCATAGTAGTTGTATAGTATGAGCATTGGTGTAGAAGTTTATGAGCATAATAGTTATAAGTTATGAGCATAGTAGTTGTACATTATGAGCATTGGTGTAGAGGTTTATGAGCATAGTAGTTGTACATTATGAGCATTGGTGTAGAAGCCTATGAACGTTGGCCTTGTTGATTATGAGCATAATAGTTATAATTTATAAGCATAATAATTAGTAGTTAACGTTTATGAGCATTGACCTTGTAGATAATAAATATTGTAGTAAAAAAATAAAAAGCATAAAAATATAATATTACACAAAAAATAAATAAATAAAATATTTGGCCTTGTAAATTATAAATATTGTAGTAAAAAAATAAAAAGCATAAAAATATAATATTACACAAAAAATAAATAAATAAAATATTTGGCCTTATAGATTATAAATATTGTAGTAAAAATTAAAAAGCATAAAAATATAATATTACACAAAAAAAACTAAATAAAAAATAAGAAAAAAAATAATTAAGTGGGCCTGTGATTATTGTATAATTGCACTGGGTAGTTTAAATGGGTCTGGACTGCAGAAGCATTGTTGGGCTGCTGGCCCGCGGAAGCAGGTGGGCGCACGATCTCCCTGCTCCTGGGCTCAGCATCCACACGCTGCATAATTAAAGGCGGAATGAACACAATCCTTTACTAAAAAAAAAGTCCAAATTCTTATACAAACTCGAGACTACATTACTCTGGTTGAAAACAGAGGGTCCAAAATTGAAAATGAGGGAAGATTTGTGCATGTGGTTGTGGTTTGCCAGGTAGGTAGCTAGGTAGGTTGTTGGTTAAGGCCAGCAGCGGTGGCTATAGCTTCAGCAACGCCGGCGGGGGTGACGGATTCCTTGGGAGCATCCCGAAGCAAATGGCCGCCAATCAGACCCTCCACATCCCCTTGCAACTCCGCCGCTTTCACTCTTTCTGCGTCTCTCAGTGTCGCCGCCTTGTCACTCTCCAGCTTCCCCTTTGCGTCCTGCATATGCATATCCAATCATACTTCCTATTATTACCAATTTAACAAAGGTCATACAAACTAGCTAGTTGGATGCATTACTTACCCCGATGACTTCAGCAAGGGTGGTTTTGTCCTCGTCGTAAATCCTCCTGGCATTAACCATGGCGGCCGCCTGAGCCTGCAGGCCGAGCCCTGTGGGGGGAGGAGCGGTGGCGCCGGTGGCCCTCATCTCCGCCGCCTGAATAGCCGCCGCGTCGCTCTCGTCGACGGGTTTGTCTCCGATGATGGTGGCCGCCACCTCTAGTGCATCTCCTATTGTCACAGCAGCCACTCCTGCGTCTGTTTCTGGCTGTGCACCTCCGATTTCTCCTGCTGTTTGCTCGTGCGCCATCTCTACGCCCTCTTTTTTCCTTCACCTGCTTGGAGCCTCAGAACAAGTAAAGATAAAGCAGCACAGACAGTCACGTACTGCCCCTGCATGTCACTGACAAGTGTCCTGTTTCCTGCGTTACGTGTGTTCAGCTGTAGTACTGCACAGCTCATACGCCGTCTTTTCTTTGATTTCCATATCTCTGCCCAATCCAGATTGCGTAACCTCTGTGGGTTCTTGCTTTCTTAATATATATATATGTTGGGGAGATTCAAAGGGAGTCCATTTCAACCAAGCCATCGTACACAAGTTAAGTGAGGTTTCATTTTAAAACTAATTGGTGTTAAGAGGAGTAGTTCACTTTACTTATAAACCATATCTTTTCTCTTTACTTTTTCGATGTGAGACAATTTACTCATGGGTGAATCTCAACAATCTCCCCCTTTACACATGAGTTCCTCCCCCTTGATCGGAAGCCTCTTTTTGACCAAGGTTTCAACTCACCATCAGGATCCCATTATAGCCGCACCCTACTCCACCCTTCAACCAAGGCCCATGGTACACAAGTTAAATGAGGTTCCATCTTAAAATCAATTGGTGTTAAGAGGAGTAGCCCACTTTAATTATATACTATATCCTTCCTCTTTACTTTTTCGATGTAGGACAATTTATTTATGAGTGAATCCCAACAATATAGTATTAAATTTTTGTCGGGTTTAGTCATTTCATTCGTTCTCATCTCCAAATCTTCTTCCCTTTCTTTTTAGCGCACTCCAACATAATCTACTGTTGGGGTATGTTGGTGTTAGTTCCTGCTTTTGTTACCCCTTAAACTGGACAATTTGGAGACCAATTTTAATTTGTCGTTTGCTACATACTAATATATGAATAGTAGAAAAGATATAGAGAAACACTTGGGTTTAGTCCATTACAGTCGAATCTAAGCTGAAAGAATAATTCCTCCAAAACCATATAAAAAATATAATGGACCAATCACTACACCAAACAAACTGCATTGTCCTGCATTTGTCTCAAATTCTAATTGAAATTACAGTCCATACAGAGGCTAAAGAGCAACAAATTGAAGTCCCTTCCAATAAAAATCTTCCAAGAGTTTATGGTGGTGAACAATCTAGCCATTTGACCAGTAACAAAAACAGGAGCTAACACCAACAAGTCACTTCTGTGGATGAGTTTTTGAGTGTCATGTAAAACGGGGCTGAGTTATGTTAGTACTAAAATGAAGGTGCATCGCACAGGCCTCTTCTTTACTTCATAGAACCAAGCCAGCGTTCAACCACTTATATGTCCATTTTCTGCCTTTAAGTTCAAATCGCATTAATCAGCCTCAAGATGATCATTTTTCAGCCGGGGTTAACAATCAAGCATTGCATTCGTGTACGTCAAACTGCTCGTGCCTTAGTTTTCTTCTGGAAGTAGATAGCCAACAAAAGAAAACAGAACCACAACATATGGAAAACATCTCAAGGAGCTGACTTTGATTAAACATAAATACATAATTATAGCGAATACATGTAGCATTAGCTAGATTTCATCTACTGATCAGAGCCACTTTGGTTAATCCTAGCAGCAGTAGCAATCGCCTCAGCCACGCCACCAGGGGTTGTGGAGTGCTTGACAGCACGACGGTGAAGCGGATCTGACCCCGCCACCCCCTCCGGATCTCCTATCAGCTCGGCCGCTCTGACAGCCTCTGCATCGCTCGTTGTTGCCGGCTTGTCATCGGTAAGCACATTCACCGCTTCCTGCAAGTTCCATTCTCAACATCACTTATAAATCATAAATCATACGTACATAAGACACTGAGAGTGAGAACAAGCATGCAATGTACCCCGATGATTTCAGACAGGGTGGTCTTATCTTCATCATAAGCCAATCGAGCATTGACCATGGCAGCTGCTTGGGCTTCGGCGCCCAAGCCAGAGCCAAGACCCCCAGTAACCCCCGTGGCTCGCATCTCTGCAGCTTGTATGGCCGCCGCATCAGCTCGATCCACAGGCTTGTCTCCAATGGCAGAGGCAGCTGCCACTAGAGCTTCTCCAATGGTTATCCCTCCGCCTCCACCTGCACCTGCATCTAATGCTCCATCTGGGCCTGATAACACCGACTCCATTCGCTCGTGTGCTGGTTGAGATTCATTCCATGGTTCTCCCTCCACCTAGACCCAACAGATCAAACAAGAAACCACTCATCATGGAGGTGAAATTGTGCACTAGTTAATCTGAAGAGAAAATGAGAATTTACCAAACCCTTGGTAGCGAAAACAGGGGAGGCATCGTCAGGGCCGATGAGACCTGCCTCGACATTCATAGCGGCAGCAGAGCGCATAAGCGAAGCCGGACCGCCTCTGATGGTCTTGCCAAAGGCCCGGTTCTCGGCAGACTCCATTGCGGTTGCATCCCTAGGGGAAATGGGCTGCTCCGCCATCTCCCCTGACATATCAAACACGTCGCCGTACTTTATCGGTGGCTCCCCGGGCTTCGGCCGTCGTAGCTGCTGCTGCTGGTGGTGTTGCTGCTCATCCGCCATTGAAATCAGTGGTGGTGATACAGTACCTCAGTTCTACTGCTGCTGTCAACTTCAAATAAACAAAACAATGGTTCTCTCTTTTCTTTCAGCGAGTGAGTGTGTATGAATCGTAGGTTGATTAATATTGCATGTTGGTGGAGAAATTGGGTCGCTGATTATCTGACGCGTGGGGGCTGCATGAGGTGTTGTTCTCAGTGTCCTTACTACTTTACACAGATGACACTATATTACTCTATTTACGTTGTCCCACCCGTGGCGCCTGCAAATGCTATCACTCAAATTTTAATATTACTACTCCACTTTTAAAACTTGACCACTCTTTCATCTATAAGCTGCAAGTATTGAGCTTGAAAATTATTGTTTTAGAAAAGCTGAAAAGGCATAAAGTTTATCCACTGACGAACCCAGAAAATCCCATAATAAAGCAGCAAGCTTATCCCATTATAAAGCGCAAGACATATATGATCAGTCTGATCTTAGTTCAAATATGATATGAGTAATAGAAAACTATGGCCCATGAGAAAAGATTAGGATAAGTCACCGGCTATAATTGGAAAACTGCTGTCTAATACTGTTTATACTTCTGGAAGTGTTCGACAAAGAATCAGGGAAAAACAGAGCAAACGAAAACCCACAGTAACAGTGACAAAACCACACAATAATTGCATTGCGGAAGGCAGAGGACAGTGGATAGAGTGATAGACTGATAGACATATAGGCTCAGGCTGGTAGTAAAATTCAAGACAGATGAAAGTTGTCATACGAAATGACACAACGTTGAAATTATTGGCACCAAAATGTAGGAATTGGTGTTCAATCTTCAATCTGACAAATATTAGCACGCATGGGCTTGGCCATGGATAACGTATTCAAATTTACATTCAGTACAAACCATTCAAGTAAAAGGATCACACTACATCTCTCCTCAATATTTCAGTCCAAGACTGGGTACTTCCAAGAAACAAAGGTGATCAATCCAAGAAAAACCACGAAACGTAGGTGTTTGAGAGTTAAGACTGGGTACCCCTTCATTAATATGTAAATCAAAGTATGGTAAATATAAGGTTGGATAAACAAGTTTAATAAACTTCTAGATTTCAACTTATCAAAATATGATTAACCATTGAAATAAACAGGTCCTTGAATGTCTCATGCAGCTATCATCCGGCAAAATTTCAAGTCCGGGTAAATCTGGTATAGTCAATGTTAAAACTGAAATTTGATGTGCAGGACCGGCTTTTCTTAGGTCAGACCAGATCGGACAACATAGACAAAGCTAGAATTGAGTAAAATCGGGTTGGAATCAAAGTTGTTAAAATTAGGATCCTAACTCGAAACTATAGGGAAATTATGATCGGAAATTAGCCGAAGTAGGATCGTGGATCGTCTGTAAATAGTAAAATCGTATCAAGAATTTTGGACCATAAAATCGTAGGATCGTGAATCAAGATCGGGATTTAAATAACCATGGTTGGAACAATAGTAATTGAGAAATATTGTGTCTCAAATATCAAAGTATTTGTTACCACTTCAATCCCAGAAAACTTCATTAATGTTCCCAGCTGATCCGATTCCCAGGAGCTATGAACACAGTCCTAACTCAATATTTCTACAAAAAGAACCTTAACCTTTCCTATAAAACTAATCATAATCAATAATTTAGCATCACACTAACTCACAAAGGAACTTTACTTCCTTCAAAGATCATAATAAAAGATAACACATGCATTCAAGTTCCTAAACTCCAGACGTAAAAAGTAAAAACCCAAGGTGGGTTGCACAATTGCTAGAAAAATTCCACATTACAATGGAAAGTACTAACCTAACCAAAGCAAGCATGAGGAATTAGCATCACTGTACAAGCACAAGGTTATCGTTTTCCCCTTCCCAAACATCCCTCTCATTCGCTGTTTCCACCTGCTCTCCTTTGGGAACAACAATGACCAAATCACCCTCCTCATACGTAGCCGTCGCCAACTCGGGCCGGGTCGACTCAGGCAGCCGGAACCGCCACGTGTCAAGCCCAAGCTCCGTCGCCGACGAGTCCTGAACCGAGTCGGACCGGACCACAACCTTCGTTACTCCGGGGTATATCTCGACCGGGTCGGCCCGGACATCGAGGCCCACATCGGTGTCTGAGACGGTGAACCGGAAGAACTCGTCGGTTTCCTCCACGGAGACATCGGCGTCGGAGTGGAAGGGAAGCTCTAGAACCTTCGAGAAGACGTGAGGCAGGCGGCGGAGCTTCTTCTGCAAGGGCGATGGTGATGCGGTGTCGTATCGGAGGGTGAGGTTCCTCTTCTTCGGAGCTAGGGGATGGACCTTCATCTGAGGAAAACCCTAAATTGAAATTGATTGTAATCTGAGAATTGCGGTATCGTGATTGAATAGTGGCGAATTGATTGAGACTGGATTTGAAATTTCAGGGAAATTATCGAAACTGGTTGAAAACTGCAGAATTTTGTTACAGGAAAACTGCAGAATTAATTACGGAAAATAAGTTAGATAACGTTGAAAAGGAAGTGAAAATTGACTGGATGGTGGGAAAAGTGGAAGCTTTACAAATTGTGGAGATTCGCAGGAAGAAGGAGAAAGGTGTGTAGAAATTTATACATATTATATTAAATATTGGTATTATTTTTTAGAAAATATTTTAGTAGTAATTTTTTTTGGTGAGTGCCAATCTTTAATTAATAACTAGACAATGTGTGATAGATTTATCTTATCTATCACATTTTTAGTTACATTATTCGATTTTTTTTCACATTATTAATTGTTCCTTACCTATTTTACATAATATCTATTTAAAATTCATATATTTAATAAATAATGTCACTGATGTGATTTGTCTTACTCACAATACCTTGTAAAAACTACTAATTATATATTTAAAAGTTCATATACTTAAATAATGTAATTATTCTCAATGACTATCTATCCACCCACTCTATTTCACATTTCTCACCTGCCAACTATCTTACAGTTTTCTTATATATATTTGGTGTACTAATGCATATAAAATATATTATATTAAACACATTTTAGTTTACCTTAGATTTTGAAAAGTATGAAAAATTACAAACAACAATACAAGTATATATAATTTTATATGTAAATATTTATAATTTTATATGTAATATTATGTTCATTTTTCAAACACAATGCACATTAATTTAGTTTGCATACTCATAAAAATTATAGTGATTTAAAAATGGTCATATGTTAAGACTCTTAGCGTTTTCAATTGTCAAATAATACCCAACCCGCATTTACTCGGATCCGAAAAATATACCTGTCTCATATTGACCCGGACCTGGAATACACTTAACCCATATTTACTTGAGATCGAAATACACATAGTTCGTATTAGAGGTGTTCATAAATAACCGCCCTGAAAAACCCGATCCGAAAACCCGCTACCCGGTCATTAATTTAGGGTACCCGCCCGGGAAAAATCAATTTTAATCAGGTCGGGTACCCGCCCCAAAATGTTTCCCGGTTAATCGGTTCGGTTACGGATCGGCCGTTAGACGTTTTCGGGTACCCGAATTACCCGAAATTAAATTTAACGTTTAGGTCCAAATTTAATTTTTGCCTATCTTTTTCCAATCTCCAGTTCACTTTCTAGGCCCAAATTTTAATCTGAAAAAAAACCCTAATTTATCTTAATGTTGGCGCTCAGTGCTCCAATTTCAAATCCTCCAAAAACACAAAACGTATGAAAACTCAGTGCCAGTGGTCCTGCTCGCCCAGTTTTATAACATTTTTGAAACATTTTTTGCTACTGGAGTGTTAAATTAAAAATAAAAATTGAAAACTCATATGATTATAACTAATCTGGTTTTTTGGTTAACCGGTATCCGCCCCGAAACTTTCGGTGCAGTTTTTACCGTAGTTTGATTCTGATTACTGATTCAAGGTTTGGCCGCCCCGAATTTTCGGGTACCCGAAAAAATTATCCAATCGGTTCGGGTACCCGCCCCGGCCCGTGAACACCCCTAGTTTGTATTTACCCGAACCCAAAATATACCCGACCCGTATTTACCTTATCTAAATATACAACCGACACGTATTTAACCCAGTTCCAGAATTGATTGGTTTGGACATAAAATTTTATTTGATGTTAGACTCCTTGGTTATTGTAGCACGGATTAAAACTTACAGTTTTATCATTTATATTTGGTGTAATAATGCACATAAAATATATTTTATTAATTATATTTTAATTTACCTTGGATTTCAATAAGTATGAAAAATTACAAACAGCAATACAAGTATTTATAATTTAATATGTAATACTATGTTCATTTTTCAAATACAATGCACACTAATTTAGTTTGCATACTCATTAAAATTATGACGCTTTAAAAATTGTCATATGCTAAGACTTTCAGCATTTTCTATTGTCAAATAATATCCAAGGCGTATTTACCCGATTCCAAAATATACATGACCCGTGTTGACCCGAACTCGAAATGCACTTAAACTCATATATACTTGAACCCGAGATACACCTAACTCGTATTTACCTGAACCCGAAATATGTCGGACTCGTATTTAACTTTTACCCAACTATTTTTTATCCATGAATTTGACACCCTTACTATTATATTCAAGGTCAAAAAACGTAAATTCGAGTCAAACAATTTTTCGTCCCCACTCTCAATAAGCACTCTTTTTATATAGAGGAGAAAAAATTAACAAAAATTACCAAAAATTACTAAAATTTAATTTTTATCCGACTATTTTTTATCCATGAATTTGACACACACTTACTACTCCCTCTGTTCCATATTAATTGTCGTCTTTAAAAATCATACAGTCTTCAAAATTTTTAACCATAAATTCCTCAATATATACAATGAGGTGCTAAAATTACCACCATTAGATTTGTAACGAAAAGTACTATCAAAATATACTTTTGCAATTGTTAATAACATATTGTGTAAGAAATTATCAATCAAAGAGTGACATTGAAGACCATGAAAATCAAAATTATGACAATTAATATAGAACAGATGGAGTATTATATTCGAGGGCAAAAACATAAATTCGAATCAAACAATTTTTGGTCGCAAGCATCAATAAGCCTCTTTATATATATAGTAGATTTGTAATACAAAACTTTTATTAAAACTTATATAATTTTTAACAGTATTTTTTAGGATTATTTGGTTTTATGATTCCCAACTTTGGGTGTTGTTATCAGAATATCTCAAACTTCACTTTTGATATGTTTATCCCAAACTTTGGGGGTTGGTATGTATTAGCATCCCAATGCTGAATTAAAATCAAGTTTTTCTACAATGCAGTGGTTGTTTTTTTGGCTAAAACACACTTTCATTTTACAAGTCACCTCAAAAAATATTATTACATCACAGAAAATCTTGAATTTAATTGATGTTAAGTTGGTGTTGGGTTATTGCAAAATACAAGCTCCCAAAGTTTGGGATAGTCATGTTAAATATGAAGTTTGGGATATTCTGATAAACAAATCACAAAGTTCAGGATTTTAAAACCACATATTTTTATTACACATCAATTTAGTATGATAAATCATTATACGAATTAAAACATTAACAATCAAAGTTTTTAACACATATTGCACTCTTGAACGTTGCCACCACATTAGTTCTTTTTTGCTCCTCTAACTCCTAAGTTCCTTCATCAGATTTCTCCTTTGCACTGGGTCAACTGTTATTTGGAGTGTGTTTGTGAGCTTTGAAATCTCACGTTGCACATTGCCGAATTCCGTTTTGTTCCATTCCAGAAGAGAGGACATGCACCAGTCATTTTTTTTCCATACAAACCTCTGCACTGTTTCCACTTGTACGAGACTGCCATGCTGATTTGACCACTTCGTCACATCTCACGTCCAAAGTCCACATGACTTCAAACCTCCTTCTTCTCAGCTTCCATCGCTAGTTGTGAGAGCCAAAACATTTTATGGGCAAATGGTCTGATACATCTTCATCAATGTGATAGACCTTTGAGTCGAGGAAAAGAGCTACCCATTCCAATTGTGCACAAAAGCGATCTAGAACTTCTTCGACAGATGCCTCCCCCTCCTGTCCATTCCACCAAGTATATTTATGGCCTACCGCTCCTATCTCCATTAGTCTGCAGGCGTCTAAAGCTGCCAGAAACGCCTTAAGTAATCGGTCAGGTTTGAGCTGACCTCCCTTCTTCTCATAGTGATGCAGGATTTCGTTTAAATCCCCCCCCCCCCCCAATGAGCCAAGGGAGATCTGAATGGAGGTTTAGGTCCAGCAACAGCTCACATGTCTTCAGTTTATTTGCCGTTTTTGGGTACCCGTAGATACCTGTAAAGCGCCACTCCACATCCATATTTTGCCATCATATTTTACTATCAATGTGATTTGAAGACATTGATATAAACTCTACTTGCACTCCTATTCGCCACCAAAGTAACACACCGCGTGCGCGACCCCGGTCTGCAATCTACTGCCACCCCCGCTAAACTCGTCAAACGATTTTAGTAGGTTCATCATCTCTCTAGTGCTAAGTTTGGTTTCCAAGAGAAAAACCAAACTGGGCTTTTGTGTCCGCATCAGTTGACAGAGGCCCCTAACTGCCTCGGGGTTACCCAACCCTCGGCAGTTCAGACATAGGACACTCATTGGCCCCCGCGGGGTTGTTGCACAACCTCCGCCAATTTGTCTTTTATTTGTTGGGAACATGATTGCATCCTCTCAATCTTCTTCAGTTTTCCTTCAGTATTGTCATCCCCAATACTATCCTGATATTTCCTCTTAACTAAATCAGACCTCGCCTCTATCATGTTTATGTCTTCCGCATTAAGTTGTTGGCCTCGTACGTGATCCCTTGTTGTCTTCCCAAAACTTCAATTTCTTTTTTGCCTTTTGGTTCTTGATGCCTTCCTTAAACGCCAGCAGTAGCTTCTTCTCTTCCTCTATCTCGACCTCACGTCCCTTTCTTTTGCGTTTCAAGAAGGAGGCTTTCATCTTTGCGTTGTGTGGAAGGTCTGCCTCAGGAATATCCTCATCATAGTTGTGACAACCCTTGTAGGTATGGCCCAACATGCCGCATCCGTAACAAAAGTCGCCCAGCTTGACATCAAACCAGGATGTTTTGCCTGCTACTTTGGCTTTGAACCCCCTTCTCAATGCTTTATTGAGGTCTATGTCCACACAAAAATTGAGGGGCTTGTCAAGCCCAATGAGGTTGTTGTCATCAACACTAACAAAGCGCCCCATGGTGTTTGCTAGACTTTCGGCAAAGGCCTTCGTCTGCTTCATGTCCGGTATGTCGTACACCATCACTCAAAACCGCATTGTATCAAAGACCACATCCGAATATGTTTCTACTCCCGTCAGTTCTTTCAACAGTAAAGGAAGTCCATTAGCACCATCGGTTTTTCTGCTTTGGAGAAAAACTGAAATATGAACAGGTTCTTATCAAGTTCCTTCACAATCACGCCTTGCGTCGGCTTCCAGATACTCTTGAACGTGGCCTTTATTGCACCTATATTGAAGGGCTGCTTGGTATGTAATTTCCCTATCAGGCTTAGGGCTATTTGTTATGCTTTCTCAACGTCTTCATCCTCCTCGCATTCAACTACCACTTCTTCTTCCTCTGTCAACTTCATGCTCCCGATCGCTGCCACTATCTCCTGCTCCATGGCTCTGCATCTGTTTGATCCTGTACACCAGGTCTTCCGTGATGTCTAAGCCCACCGAGGTTGTGAACCGAAACCCCTATCACCGGTAACGTAGGGGAGAAACCTCGTCACAAACCCTAGTGCTCTTTTGTCGTCGTTAGGGTTAGGAGAGAATCTGGTCGGATCTTTTGTTTCAATCACATTAGGGAATCAAACGTTTCAACCACCGTAAGCACTTGTTTAAATTTAAGATTTTTATATTTACTTTAAACATCCAAGTTAATTCAACATTTTTTTTTAGATTCTACAATTGTAATGAACAAGCGTATTGCTACACTCCGCTATAATCCCTGTAATATTTTATTGTCATGTTAACAAATTTCTAGTTTGTAATTTCTTAGAGCAATCTTGATATATAGTTGTACTTAATATATTGTTATGGCTTTGTCAGTGTCTCCTTAGCGTGCTCTTGGAATGCCTTAAGCATTTTTATAAAAAAATTACTCGGAGGTACCCTAACTTTTGGTGAAATATTTTTCAGGTACCCCAACTTTTCAAAAGTCATTTTGGGGTACCCTTAGTTTTTGGGTTAGTAATTATTAGGTGCTTTTCCGGTCATTAATTTAGTTAAGTGACTAAAATACCCTTAACTTCCATTTTTGAAGAAATACCCTTGAAGAAGAAAAATAAGGGTATTTTGGTCACTTAATAAAATTGATGGCCGGAAAAGCACCGGATAATTACTAACTCAAAAATTAATGGTACATCAAAATGAGTTTTGAAAAGTTGGGGTACCGAAAAATAGTTTCCCAAAATATCGGGGTACCTCCGAGTAATTTTTTGCATTTTTATGTTACCAATTTGTTTTATATTCTTATTATGTACGTCAAGTTTCAAACATCTAATATGCAAAGAGGAGAAAGATTTTACGTTTAGTGTTCAAATTTAATTGTAATATATAATACTTAAACAATGTTAGTTTGTCTTTCATATCTCTTAAAATTTGTATTTATATTTTTGTTGCCAATGTTGTATGTTCTTATTAGACCTGTCAATTCGGTCGGGCGGGCGGTTTCGGGTCGGTCGTATATCGGGTTCGGGTAAATACGGGTCGGGTGTATTTCGGGTTTTGGAAAATACGGGCGGTGTATTTTGGTTTCAGGTCAACCCAACCGGTTATAATTGCGACCTTTTTCCGTTTTTCATTAAAAAAAATGTTCTCTAAATACTACTTTTTGTACAATATACATAATAAAATATGATTATCTTCTAGTAACGATAGATTATTGTAACTATTTTAACTTAAATTAGAGAAATAACAAATAAATAAGTTGCGCTTATAGTTTAACGTTAAAAATTACAAAGAAAAATCACAAATTTTAATAAATTTGAACTTAAAAAATTAATTTTTCGGATCAAACGGGCGGGTCGGGTTTGACCCGCTAATTTTCGGGTTCGGTGTACTTCGGGTTTAGTTGAAAAAATCGTGTTCAAAACCTAGAAATTTCGGGCGGGTTCGAGTCGGGTTATCGGGTCGGGTCAGAAACTGCCAGGTCTAGTCTTATGTATGTCAAGTTTAAACATCCAATATGTAAATAGGTGCAAGGTTTTATGTTTAGAGCTAAAAATTGATTGTAATATACTATCAATATATCTTATATAGGAGCGTCTCACATTAAAATAACATAAGACGGGGTGCCACGTCAGATAGGGAAAAAATGAAGACACCCTCTTGATTCGCGTTTGTGGCAACTCTCCATATATATAGTCTTTTATTTCTCTCTCCTCCTGTTGTCAAACGCTAACAATCTGTGCAAATTAGACACCGCCTTCGGGTGAAGATCGTCGGCCGACCTCGGATAACGTCGTCGTCTTGGGTAAGTAAGCCTTGCTACATATATTTGATTATGGATGTCGGGGTTATATGTCGGTGTTGAATATGTGAATATTTGAATTAGTGACTACTCTTCGAATTTGTGAATTTTCGAACAATGGAGGAATTTTTGAAGGGGCGAGATGTTGAATATTCGAACAAGGGAGGAACTTCGTTGACTACTCTTCGATTTTTTTTAATTTTTCACTTCTAATTTGTAATCGTTTGATATAGCGTGAGATAATCATTTTTAAGCAATCCTTGAATACTTGGTTTGGTGAAAGTACTCTTTGTCGAGATTGGTATATATGATTGTATGGTTGAATAACTGTGTTTATGTGTCAATGAATGTGTCGCTGTAATTGAGTGTTCAAGTTGATGTTAAAGAATATGTCGTTATGAACATTATTATTTTGTTAAAAGTAAATTTAAAAGTTTTGCGTTCAGAAATTTAATTTACATTACAATATATGTGATTAGTATTCAATATATGGGTGGCTAATAATATATACTTGACTAGTATTCAAACTATGAGTGACTAATAGTATGTTATCTCGATTTTTGATATCTCATTTTTTTGTGTCCACTAATTTAATATGATTATAGGTGACTAATATACGTTGAAAAGGTGATCGATAATATATGTTTTGGTTGTTAGTAGTGGAGTCATCATATTAATAAATAGTGTAGAAGTGACTAATAATATTTTTGATGTGTTTAAGTAATGTAGTGAGAACAATGATGAATCCGCACAAGGAGACGTCAAATGAGGGTCAAATTGGTAGCGAGAATGACGTAGAAGTTGATCGCGGTGTGGCTATTTTATGTTGCTCATATGACTATCAACGATAAAGAGTATTTATTATTGTTACAATGACAATCTTCTAAAATGCATATATGACTATTTTGGCTTAATAAGGAGACTATTATGGTTAAAAATGAAAAAGTGACATACTGGGTCTGGGTATGTTGAAGTGACTATTACTTGTTTTGTTTTGAATTTGTTGTTATTGATAAACCTTATCGCAGTTAGTATGACTGTCTTGTTTTACCAAGGTGACTATACCGTTTTAATAAGTCAACTATTTTAGTTTTCTTAAATGTTGATATGAGATGCGTGATTATGCGGAGTTTTTAATGTCACTATTAAGATTTTTGTTGTTATTGACTTTATGAAAGTTGTCATACAAGTTACGACTATTAAATTTTAATAAGGAGACAATAATATTTAATAAGTGATTATTTCGGTACTTTATATGTCAATGTTGAATGTGTGAATATGATGTTGTATGAAGGCGGCTATTATGATATTTGTTGGTTTAATTTGTCTTATATAAGATGACCATGCACACTGTACTGACCTTCACACTCTATGGAGTAAGGTACGACTGAGATTCTTGAGGCAGAGTGGTGGCATGAGACTCAAGTGGAGTGGGATGCGACTTTGTAGAATAAGGTGTGGCTATGATGGACTCCTGATGGTGACTTAAAACCTTGGCAAAAATATGCTTTCGATCAAGGGGGAGAGACTCACGTGTGAAATGGAAGATTGTTGGGATTCACCCATGAATAAGATGTCCCACATCGGAAAAACAAAGGGAAATCACATGGTATATAAGTCAAATAAATTACTTTTCTTAACACCAATTGGTTTTAAGATGAAACCTCATTAACTTGTGTATCATGTACCTTGGTTGAAGTGGCTTCTCACCTTGGATCTCCCCAACACAACAATGTAGGCGATCAACTTAAGATTGTAGGAGGAAAGGGAGTAAAAGGTATAAAAATAATGGAAAACTCGCTTGGATATCGCTAAGATTCGTGGATCGTACTCACTTTCCTTAAGACCTTGACTTGGTCATGATAATATGGCTGTTGGATCTTAATATTGAGCTTAATATTATAAACTTAATACACAAGATTATATAGTCGTTAGCATTAAAAACTGATTCTGGGTTCCAACACGGTTCGTGTTGAGCCCATGATCATTTTTCTTGCTCTCTAGAGACCAACACGACCCATTCTGATCTCTTATGAACCCCTGTTGACCATATTTTCAATGTTTATCTTATATATGATCCTTGTACTTGTACCACACGATTTCTCATGTGATATAATCTTCTTATACTCTTGAAATAATTCCAACAAAAATTGCTAAAGAAACATGAGTCGGTCATTGATTTCGATTTCTTCAAACTATTTTGTATTAATTTCTAACCCATCTTCACCAATGGATTCCGACTTTGTGAATGTTATTTCTTCCCTTTAATGAGACATGAACACCTTGAAGAAGTGATCCTACACATTGCTTGTTTGACCAAACGTCACTTAAATCTCCACATTATGTTAAGATTCTCCTATTAACTATCCTTAATTTTCGGAGCCTCACGGAGCAACCCTAAAAAATAGGAGAACTTGGTTCTATCTAGAACTGGGGAAAACTAACCCAACACGATTACCAGCTCGAAATCGACACGTAGTTAAGCAGGTTTGGGTATAAATTTTTAACCCGTTTAATTAAATGGGTTAACACGATAAAGTCATATAAATAATTGGGTTAGGTTTGGGTTGAGAATGTCAACATGAAAAAAGACACATTTAACCCGTTTAATAAATGGTTAATGAGTACCTCTGTTTACCATTTATCGTATAAGTAAGTCTTTTTATTTGGTATTTTGGATTTTAAGACGTAAAAGTTTTGATTTTCGCCTTAAATAATAATTATTATTATATTGATATGATCTTATGGTACTTAACCTCAGTAATATGTAACACCTAGTAGATTGTACACCTATTTTACCCTGAATAAATGAGTCCGTAGATAATAAATAATGGTGGAAACTAATGCATTTTGACTTTTCAAGTCCATGGTTGTTAAGTAATTTGTGTTAAAAGGTAAACAGATTACTTGAAATTGACCTGATTTACCTAGTCAGTTAAATAAGATAGGTTCGGTCAACCCATTTATTTATATAAAAGGTTCAGGTCGATAAATTTCTACCCATTTATTAAATGTGTAGATTTTAGGTTGAGGTTCTCCAACCTATTTAACTCTAACATGAACACGAAACCGATACGACACGACCAATTATCCAGCTCTAGTTCTATCTCATCTAGGGATGGCAATAGGTACCCGCCTCTACCCGCCCCGCAAAAAGCGGGTAAGGGTACAAATTTTTTTAAAAATACAGGTACGGATTGGGTATGGATACGGGTCGGGTGCGGGTACGGGTACAGGGTAGTACCCGGTGGGTACCCAACCCGACCCGCCCCGCAAATAAGAATCCCAGAATTTAGCCAAGGCTCACTCAGATTTCGGCCCAGAAAGACTGTCTCTCTGCCTAGTGTTCTTTTTAATTTTTCCCCGTCACTCCCTCACGGCTCTTTGCTTATGCCCCATGCGCTGCTAAAGGTTCTTTTCTTATGAAAATATTATATCATTTTGATTTCTAAAAATATCATATCATAGCCTCGAAAACAGTGGTTAAATTACCCGAATACAACCCGTTAATTTGTGCATATGGATGTAAAATGGGTGGTAAAATTTAATCTTTATGTATACCCAGCATAAGATCTATTGTACCCGCATACCGGTGGAGTGCGGGTAAGGTACAAATATTTAATACCGCTAAATATGGATAAGGGTAGGGTAGTGATTTTGAAAGCAGTGCAGGTAAATGCACTCTACCCGCCCCGAACCCGCCCCATCGCCATCCCTAATCATCAGCCAAGTGATGGAGCGACTCACTAATAGTGCAATTATTATTATAAATCGTCACTTTATCAACCCCCGACAACCACCCCACTATCTCACGTGTCATCTCTTGTCTTATAAATTGAATTCAATCACACCATTAAAGATACGTTCATTTATGGTACAAAATCAATATAGTTAGATTTCTAATAATAGTATTTTCATAAGAACTTGGAGCAGTAAAATTGATATTATTAGAAAACTATTTTCACTAAATAAAAATATTAGCTATTTTTTTTATAGAAAAAATGTTAACTATTGTGATAATGGAAAGAATAAATTACACCAATAAAATTGATCAAAACGGAAAAAGTAAATTAAACCAATAAAGTTGATATAGAAAATGGAAGTAAATCAAAATGGATTCAGAAATCGCTTTGGATTATGAAGACATGAAGTGGAGACTGGAGACCACGATTATAGCTTTGTCATCATCTTATTCATAAATCCGGACTACTCGTTCTGTTGTCCATTTCCCTCTGCTCTGACCCTATCTTCCCACCTTCAAACTGAGCAAAACCCTAACTCTGCAACGACCCACACAGGGGGGCCTCTCTATCTCTCTCTTACATCTTCATTTTCATCTTCAGATTCGCAGTTTCGGCTTACCCATCTCTCTTCTTTCTCATCCTGATCACTCACTGATCGTTTTTCTGGCTATACTTTGGTAAGTATTTCAATGGCGTTGATTGCATTTCTGTGTCCTTGTCTTAAGGATATTGGTTTAATTTTGATTTTGGGTTCTTTATCTGTACAGTTCTACATTTTCGAACACAATAATTTCTGCTTGTTGGATCTGAGCCGAAGAGAGCGTGAAAAACTGGGTAAATTTCGTTGATTCTATTGGTATTACCGATAATTACTGCCAGTTCTGGGTACGAAGAAGAACTGGGAATCTGGTTGTTGTTATTAAGATTCAGGAGTTGTTGAGAGGTATCAAGAGATTTCTGGTATTAATTTGGGGAAATAGTGGATTGCTGAGTCGCTGATCTTGTGGGTATATACTGACTTAATATTTGCGTTTCGCGATGGAAACCCTTGTAATTGTAGCCCATCACCGGAGCCATTACTATGGTAGTAAGGGGAAGGGTAGTAATCCAACTAGAGGATTCAGGGGCATAAGTTGTAGAACTTTCGAAACCGGGTCTGGCTTGCTTCCTTATCCTAACCCTTTTAAGGATTATGTGGGGAGTCAAGTTTCGAACCGGGCTGTATCATCTCCTACACATCGAACCCCTGATGCTATTGCTAGTAGCAGTGGGAAGTCGACAAGTGAGGATGCTAAGTTTTCGAAAAGGGTTGTGAGTGGTAGTAGTCCAATCCCTATTAAGTTGAAGGATGTCGGCAAGATGGAGAGACCATCAAGGAGTAATCTGTGTTTCTCTGAGCTTTGGGCTGGACCCGCTTACTCGAACTCACCCCCTCCGAGTTCTTTGCCTATACCCAAGTTCTCTATGAAACCGAAAAGGAATGTGTCGCTTGAGTTTCCTGTGCATGAGTCTGATTTGAGCTTGTCCGCCCCTTGTTCTCCGACTGGGGAATCTTGTGGCTGGTCTGTTGATTTCTTGTCAAATGATGACTCTGCTACTAAGACACTTTGTCGAATCCTCAATCTAGAACTTGCTGATGATTGAGGGGATGTTGGTAGAATGGTAGTTTGTATATTTGAACAGAATAAATTGCTTATAGAAAGTGTGTTTCAAGTTTAGTTGTTATGGTAGTCAGTACACAAGGCAACAGTTACTGCTAGTTGTCAAAGAAGATTGGGGATTCCATTCTTATGCATTCGGGGTCTGCTTCAGTTGGTTCTGTTGTTCGATTTGGCAAGAAGTAAGTTTAAAGGTGGAGGTGGCATTGGCGATGAATAGTTCTTGCAGATTCTCTGCGATGTAGAATAGATTGTATACTTGGTAACATCCAGCAAAAATGATGTGATAGTTTGTTCCATGTTGTAGTCAGAGGACATAGCGTTGTTCGATGAAGCAGCTACTTGATTGGCTGTTGGATTTGAAGGGAAGTTGTATTTAGCTTCGCTTTTGAGCTGATCTTGTGGGAAGTTCAGTGAAGAGATTTAAAGATCCAGGGAGATGAATTTATGCTCAAACTGTGCCAACCGAGTTCTGATGGACTTCCCTTGCTTTAAATAACCCAGTTTTCTGACCTTTGCTCTCAATGAGAGTCTACAAATCTCACATTCCTGTAAATACTGTAGAATCTCGAATATATTGTTGGCTTAGAATGACTCACTAGTCACTACCTTCTTTTGATTTCCGCTATTCTTGTTAAGCCATATATTCTCGCTATCCCTTTGTTCATACTTCCTCTCCTGTTTGTAGTTAGGTTTGGATTCTGTTTAACTGCAGCTAAGATAAGTAGATAACCAGTGCTTGGCCTCTTTTCCGGTTTTTGAAGTGGAAAGATGGCAAGACACTTTCAAAAATACCCTCGAGTAGTTCTTTCTTCTGCTTCTTGAAGTTCTCTCTCTTTTAAGCCTTTGATCACTTCCACCCCCTCTACTTTCATCCTTCACCAATGGCAGTGCTTCCTCTTCTCTTCATGCTGCGTCTGGCGATCTATATTGTTTGTCCAAGGTAAGAACATGATGAATTTTGCTACTCTATATGCCCCTGAACTTGCGAAAGCGGGACGACCCACCCTGGGGGCGGTTGTCTTCATCTAATAGACACCCAAGACCCCATGAAAGCGGGACACTTACTGGGACATGTTGTCATCTTATCATACTACAAAATGTCTTTCTTCTGACAAGTTTATTTCCTGACTTGTCCGAAATGCAGTTGATTGAGAAAGGTAGCCGGATTTTGGGTCAGCTTATGAACGACAGAGCCATATCAGTTGATTGATCCATCCCATCCATTGCTACTAGCTATATCGGCTGTTTATCTTGTGTACTTTGAATAATCTAGTAAACTAGCATCTGCAATAGGCCGATGTGGGCTTTGTTTCTTGTTCTTCATTCTTAGATTTTCAAGTGTTTCTTGTTTCCAGTACATGTTGCAAAAGGCAGATGCGGCCCTTTTTTTTTTCCCCCTGTTCTTCATTTCATTCCTAGATTCTCAAGTGTATCTTGTTTCCAGGATCAGTAGTAATTCAGCATCGTTCTGGCTGCCTTATCTCAATGTCATTGTTTGTTTGTTTGTTTTTCGAGCATCATTGTTGCCATTTACTTTCCCTCCTGCTATTATTGAAGATTTGGAGCTTTTGTATTGTATGCTCTTCAGCCAGTAACTTGATCACTTCTTCATGTTCTTCAAGGAATTTTTTTTTTATTTTATATATTTGAGTTATTGATTACATTTTTCCAGCTGTTGTGTGCCATATAGCATAATCAAAACAAGGTATCATTTTGTTATTCGGCCGATAGTGTAAGAGTTAGAGAAGGAATAATATAATATGAGGAAGGGAGAATCAAATCTGAAACCTGATATATTAAACGCCTTTGTCTTATCCATTAGAAAGACTTAATTGGCAGTTATAATCATTGTTATTATTTGTTAGTTAATATGTTCATATTTGTATTTGAAGGGTAAAGAAGTCATGTTCATTGGATTTTTACTTTAGGAATGAATACGTAGTAATAAATTTGATAAACTGATAATACGGTCAATTTTATAAGAATGATGTATCTACCTGAATCTTTACAGTAGCTGTGAGATGGGGATGCTAGGCTACCACTTTCTCCATGTATCTAATTAGTAGCAGATTTAGATCTCTGATTTGACTGATTAGGGGTGCAATATACTATTATATTTATGATACACACATAAAATTCATAATTTCTATCTCAAATTATATTGAATTTTTTTTTACCATGGCTACCTTGGATTACATTAGGATCCGTCAGTATGTATCTTTCATGTTATGCTTATAAATAAGGTTATTATTAATTTATTATTATTATGATTATTATTATTTTGTGGAGTACTCCGCAGGACTTAATAATTGGATTAATAAGCAAGCTTGGTACGGCAACATTAGCTCCAATATTTATGGGTAAGAAACAGAAAAGGTTGCTTTCAAGTCTTGACGTATCCGTTGAGCTGTCACAACTAACTTGCTTTCATTGGCAGCTAATCAATCAAATTTGCTACAAACATTTCTCTTCTACTCAACTATTATATTATACTAACATTTCTTCCAAAATATCACCCACCTACTGCCCTTCATAATTAACTATTCTATTCCTCACCTTGGAACCATTTGTACATTGTTTTCTCCAATCATTACCAAATGTTTCATGATTCACATTATGTTTGTAGAGGCTAATATAGGTCAAATCACAAAACCAATTACCTGCTACAAGTATTCTGTATTTTACCTGTTGAACTAACCATCTGAAAATAAAACTATGGTGGTAGTAAAAGTAGTATGTAGTAAAAGGAGTAGTATGTGAAGAGACAAATTATTGATCAATAAAGATGGACCAACAAGACATGACATAATTTTAAGGGAACAAGGAGCTGCTTTGTTTGGGACCCCCCTTGGCCCCATGGCTATAATGTATTGGATGCATGATTGCAGCAGGCTATGATTGGGCATCTAACAAATTCAATTCCAAAAAAGAAAGAAAAAATGGAAAATAGAAAATCAAGATTGAGACATGGGCATCTTCCACTGAAACCCAGAATGGAAAACAAATGAGCAAAGAAGAAATTTTCAGAATCAAAACTTGGGTCATCCATTCATCACTTACATCAGAATATCAAGTCTGCCCAGCTCACATCAATCATTCATCCCACTCTTCTTCTCAATGGGCAAATTTTTAAAAGGAAAAAAAGGTTACATTACAATTACAATTACAATTAGGTCATTGTAATCATCAACAGATTAAGTTGAAAATTGGGAATCTGGGGTTGATTCTGATTGGATGATGCTGTAAGCCTGCTAATTATTCTTATCTAATTAGATTCATAATAATATGATCATCAAAGTAGAATCTTTCTAAGTCTCCAATCTATCAAAAAGCATTTCTTGGCAGCGGCATTCTTCACTGCAAAACGCCTTTTCTCCCCTGCATTGCATATCATCAAGCAAGTAAATCAAACCCGAATGAGTAATTGAATATCCATTAAATTTGGTACAAGTTGGACCATATAATTACTCCAAAAATGATGAAAAGAATTGAATTATCTACCTGTACATGTAGATATCCCTCCCTTGACCCAGATGCTTGTTGCAATGGTGACAGAAGCTGAGGAAATTCTCCGGCGAGGGGATCAGATTCCGGGAGGGCGACACATACCCATTTCGCTTCGATGAAAAAGACGACGACCCGTTAACCCGGCATCCGCTTTCGACGATGCAATTGCCAAAGATGTGGGTGGTTTTAGGGTTAGGTCCGTGTGAGATCACACAGGTGTAATCCTCAGATTGTTCGATGTCAACCATCGATATGCTTTCGTTCTCAATCACATCTGGGGTTTCCTCGTGAACTCTTAAGCTGGTTTTGGGAGTCTTGATCCCAAACTCCCCAGGTGAGGCTGCTGATTCAGGTGAAAAACATGGGAAAACAGAGGATTGAGGCACTTGGATTCTCAGCTGTGAACCGAAGACAACCAGCTTTCCTTTCTGGCTCTGTTTGGATGAATCGATGTCGGTTTCGGAGCTGTCTTCAACGTCGACGAGAGCAATGCCGATGCCCTTTGAGTTGTTTGGTTGAATCCAGGAGTGTTTGTTTTCTGGGGAGGGTTTTGGGATTAGTGGTGGGGGTGAGAGTGGGTTTTTCTTGTCTGCCCAGAAAGTGTTTGCGATTGCAGAAAATGGCTTTGTGTCCAGAATCGAAGTTGGGCTCATGATGGACTCATTGTCAGAAGAGAATGCAAAGAAATTTTTCAAAAATCTGGGAGAATTGAAGAAAAACGAATTGGGTTTTGCAGTTTTCTCTGGGGGAAGATAAAGATTACTATGTTCCCCAGCCATTGCTTGCTTGCTTGTCACTGGCCTCGATCTTTTCTTCAGCATTACCCCTAAAAAAAAACCCAGAACAAGAGCTGGATTAGAAACAACCCAAAACATTCAAATTCAAGGCAAAGACAAGACATAAAACAAAATCTAGCTTCGATTAATACCTTGTTCCAAGAACCAATCTCTGTGAAACTGCAAGAACTCAACACCCCTAAAATTGCCCTTTCAATTTCCAGCACAAGAACACAGATCTTCGAAGATCAATGCTTCTTCTTCTTTTTCTTCCTCTTGTTGTTGTTTTTTGTGGGGTGGTTTTCAATGTTTTCTGATCTATAAAACAAGCTCGAAAGGATCAATTGGGACCAGGAAAGAAGAGATACAAAAGCAATGCAAAACCCATGTGAATGAAGATGAAATCGAGGGGAAAAGAAGAGAGAGAATTTTCAGAGGGTTAAACTGGTAGTGAATCTCAAGAACTAGTAGTATACTACTCTGTGTTTACTGCTACTGATACTGCAAATTTTTCTGCAGGGTGGGTTTCAGTTTCAGTTGCAGTTGCAGAATTATGTTTTGGTAATCCCAATAAAAGATGCTCACCACCATAATCGTAATCATCATCTCTTTCTCTTTCTCTTTCTCTCTTAAATTTGGGTTGGTGGGGTTTTGAGAAACTCCATAAATTTCGCAAGTTTATCCACTTCAGTTTTTTTTAAAATGGGTTTAATTTCGCGCTGCAGAACTAACACACACACGGATGTGTATGTGTTCAATTAAATTTTTTCTTTTTTTTTTTGGTTTTCCTGACTGAAAGATGAAGAAAGAGAGTTTGTTTTTGAGAGAAATACTTGGAAATTCCGTGTGGAGTGCCCTTTATAAAAAGAGGAGTGTTGTAATTAAAAAAAGAAAACAGCCCCCACCAAGAAAAGGAAAGGTTTGAAAAAAAAAACAATGAAAAGAGTTGTCCTTTTCAATTTTTTAATTTTGTCTGGAAAATGGAAAGTTTCTATTTGATCTTTACAATTTTACCACATTATTTAAACTTTATCCTCCTATTCTTTACCATGATAAGTTAGATTTATCCTATCATTTTCTTATTTTATTTTACTGAATCTTTAAAAAAACACTCAAATTAGTGTCATTTTATTTTATTTCCTTACATTTCCTTTCCTTGCCTACTTTGCTTTATCTAACTTAGACCATATTTTTTATACTACCATTATGACATATGGTGCATGCACAAATCATGGGTGTGGTGGAATTGTGAAGGATTGTGGTGGGTTACGGTAAATTGTGGTGAATTTTATTTTTAATAATTGTAAATTATGTTGATAAATGTGAAAAAGTAATTAGAAAAAGTTAATTGTGGTGGGTTGTGGTAAATTGTGGTGGATTAGTATATTGTGGTGGGTTGTGGCAAAATGCGGTGTGTTGTGGCACCGCAGCCAGCCAGCCGCATAAAAGAACAGGTCCTTAATCCTACCACTCTAACGAATTAAGAACAAGAAGTTATTACTCTAATTTTCATCACAAATGAGTCTTTACCTTAATATTTGTAAATTATGCTACTATATATATCTGTCCTAATTCTTTTGTTATCTTAATTAGTTTTATAAAATCAAGAAACATTGAAAATGAGGTGAAAAGTTTATGAGTTGACCAAATTACTCTTACAAAATCTATTCACAAAAAATAAAATAATTTAATTTTAAATTAATTAATTTATGAGGGATAAATTGAAACTTACAATTATTGAAATTGTAAAAGTGACAAATAAAAAGGACAAAAAATAGTTATTGTAGACAAACAAATAAAGATAGAAGTAGTATATCATAGAGGACCAAATTACATCCATTATATGTGAATGTATAAATAAATAATATGATCATTTACAAACTAATGAATTATTGTAACAAATTCAATAATTTATATAAACTAATAATATTTTCAAAATATTAGTGAATTTATGATGAATTTTATAATAAATATTGATAATTTTTTTTCCAGAAAATTGAACTCATGACATAAATACTACAAAGGGTATCCAAGAAAAGGTCAGACAATGAATACCATAAAAAGAGTCGGTTGGTGTCAAATTGATTAATCTTGACTGAAAAAATTTCATGGTTAAATTTAGGAACGAAAGCAATGATAATTGAAAATAAATATCTCTATCATAAAAGGTATTCTATTTAAAAATATAAATACAAACTAATATTATGTTGTAAATTGTTAGATACCTAAAAGATATTTATTGTAATATGTTAAACCATACCTTCTCTATATTAGAAAAACCCAATATATACACAGAGGTGGATCTGGGGCTATGGTAGGGCCCAAAAAAAATTTAACTAGCCTATATGATTTGGAAAGGAAAAATATAATGTGTGTTAAATGAACACCCCTGAAAAAGCTCAAAAATTAACATTACTGGTAATTGGACACCTCTAATTTAAAAGTCGAGACCCGCTACTGTATACAGTATACACACACTACTTTCTCTCAAAGAAATAAATATCTCTACCTTAAAAGGTATTCTATTTGATCATAGAAAACCAAAGAAAATATTTCAACTAGACAAAGGAAAGCCTTTTTTTTTTTTTGAAAACAACTATTTTTGAATACAAGTATTTTGTATAGCAATTAGCATAGAATTGCAAAACCTTACCTAGCCATGGCAATAGATTTTAAAATTTTGATATAAGTTCTTCCAACATTTGGGGTCTATTCTTTTATAAAGTAAGTCGAGAATACTTGCGTTCTAGCTATTTACTTACTTTTATTTACATTATAAGAAATTCAATGCACATGAGTGCAAGCGAAAAACATCTCTTTCCAAGGGAGGGATGCAAGAAGCCAAGTGTGTTCACTATGAATAGACGAAGAATGGATTTCCTTATTTCCCAACAAGTAAGGAGGGATGAGCGCGTTTTTTGAAATTGGGGTAAAATTTTATAACTTACCAAACAGTAAGTCTTATAAAAGGCCATCCCGTCATAAGTTTATAGTAAAACGTACGTATAACTTTGGGGTAACTTTTTATAAATATAGAGATGATTCTGATAAAAGTAACTCATTGATAAATTATTAGTCACATTCACATTAATCAGTCATTTAGATATCATTTATTAGTCATAACAATATTATAAAAAGGTCATTTGTGAGGAATCTGTCTTACAATAAATCTACGTGAGATGTTGTTATACTAGAATTTGAGCTTACCAAAATTACCCTAGAATTAATTAAGAGATGTTGAAACTATAAAAATGATAACTAAATTTATTATTTATTATTATGAGTAAAAAGAAAATGATAGTTGTTAAATTGTAAAAAGAATAAATAAATTTGGACAAATGATGAAGTACTCATAGCAACAACATTTTCAACAAATATAATACTCTTTCCTTCCTATATTATATGTCATTTTAACTAACTTTCTTTTTTTCTATAATATCTGTCATTTTATAATTTCAATAACACATTAATTACTAATTTATCAAATTAATCATATTAATTACTAGTATATTTTTTCCATTTTTTTTATTCAATATTTCCACATTTTCAATGAGTTAAATTAATGTAGAAAGAATATTTTTTTATTTTTAAAATTATATTTAAAGTGATAAATAATTTGAGAAGAAAAAAGATATACAATTTCTACATAATGTACTAATATCTACCTAATTTTACCAAAACTAACTAATGTGGCCTATCCTTTTTTTACTTATGAATGATGAAAAGAATCATTTTGTTTAAAAGCAAGCATATTTTCCATCATTTAATGTGCTGTTTGTTCAATTATTACTCTATGTACTTGGTTTTTTTTTAAAAAAATTGAATTTAATGGTATGGTATAGGGTGTAGAATTGCTCACGAGTTGACACTTGATACCTGACTTTTGTCGTTATAGAGAAATAAAAGAATCTGTGTGTGTGTAATGTGTCAGAGTGAGTATGTGGCGTACGAAAATGTGGCTTTCAATGTAGAGAGAGAGAGAGAGAGAGAGAGAGAATTGCTGACACTTAACGTTTACTAACTGCCAATCACCTCTATGATTCGATAGTACCTTCACTAATTAATCCCCTATTCACATTACCCATCTAATACTGTACTAATTAGCATTATAGTATGTGTCAAGTGTCAACCATTTGTGGTAGTACTAATTTACATTTTTCAGCATTCATTGCCTTTGTTTTCACTTGTCAATTTCTGGTAGCTCAGTATCAGATCAACCCTTGGATTTATTTCTCTAGTGTTGCTATATTCTTGTAGACTAATGCACAGCAAACGTTCAGGAAAAAGAATAGCATTTACTTTTAGCTAATTACTAATGTATAGTTCTTGGATTAAACTATTCTCTAGTAAATTGTAAATATCACTGCACATATGATAAATGGGCCGTTTGGTTCAAATGTAAGACTATGGCCTTGTTCGGCAATAGTATTTGGAATAGCTTATACGTTTTGACGAGTCAAAAAACTGATTTATCAAAATTTTAGTATTTTGTTAAAGAGTATTTGAAATTAACAAATAGCTATCATCTGATGTCTACAGATAAAAACAATGTTTGGCCAAAACTACTTCTTAATTGCCCATGGATTTTCGGTTTGCACATAATTAGAAGCATGCATGTCCAATTGTTCACCCATTAGAGAAGGATGCACAATAATAATAATAATAATACGATAATAGTAGAAATCGATCAAATTTAAAAACAATAATTCAAATAATAAGCTCAACAACGCAAAAATTGATGAGGCCCCATATGATAAGACAATTTTTTTTCAATGCAAATAAACTTATAGTTCAAGTGACATGAGAGTGAGAGGTTTATCCTCTCCACAAGGATTCGATCTCTAATGACCACAATTTCTTTGACGGGAATTGTTAGTTCCTTAGGAGGCCCCTTGTGGGCCTCACAGTGAGATCGAGGATTCAGTAGGTGACCCGACTTACAAATGTAAAAAAAAAAAGACCATTTTTTCAATAATGAAAGGGTAAGTTTTCAAAAGTACTAAACTTCTCATAATAATAATAATAATAATAATAGTGTTCTTTTTGATCTTTTTCCCTTCATAAGTTAATCAACTTGCTAATTTCATCGAACACATTATATATTTACAAACAGCTACTTAAACAATAATCAACTATCCGCTTAAATGAAACAACCATACGCCCGCTTCTTAATTGGTTATCCGCTATACAATCTGTTAATTTTACCGATATGGCCTATAGCTTAGGTTTGTATCGGGTCATTGACACTTTGATTGTATCTGGGTCAACTAGTTCAATTTAGATTTCAAATTTCGGATAACTTTCGCAAGATCAAACCACCTAGAAACAATTTCAGTATGGAAGTGTTGTCTAGCTTATTATTCCTGCATCAATTGCTTCTTGCTGTGCATGTATACAGTATATACATGCATGTATATTCTATAACATAGCAAACAAATATGACTGATATATGAGATGCATTTACGGGGCTAATTGTCACTTTACAAAGAAATAATTGATATGAATATAAGAAAACATAGACGCATGCAGTGAATATGTGAATGACGTACAGAAGATTTGAGAGAGCTGCAGTATGAGGATTTAGTTGGCCAAAGGAAAAGTAAGAAGCATGAAAGAAAGTTGTCAGACGATTGATTTATCACAGCAATTGAGTTCACATCAGAGCGTATATAATTCCATTCACTGCAATATGATGAAACACACAACACAAACACAATGTATTTGATATCAAAGTTTGAAAGATTCTTCTTCAATTCAGACACCACTTACTGCACCTACGTTGATTAGTTTCTGAAAAGAATGAAACCAAAGCTGCTTTGCTTTCTAGTGGGAGGAATTGAGAGGATTGAGACATGTTTTTGAAATAAACAAGTGACTTGTTTTTTTACAGAATACTGAAAATAATTATTTAAACCAAGTAGGATTGTTGGAGAGACTGCACTAGGGAACAGGAGGAAAGTTTTTCAAAGGGCGACAAATTTTATATGTACTCGTAAAAATAATAGACCCTCTATAATTCAATACAAAAGTCAATATATTATTTCTTAATGTAGCTAATATGTTCATGATATTATTTATATTTGTTGATAAGGCTCCATTCTATTATACGGTAATTTCTACCTCACTTTACCACACTACACTACACCACGTACACCATAATTATTACCAATGTATTTCTTCACTTTTCTCCTCTGCTTTTCACATTCTTTCTCCCCATTTATCACGACTCTAACCACAACTCACTACACTTCACCACACTTTTTCAAATTCCACCACACCACACCATTACATACCTACACTACGCCAACCGTATAAAAGAACAGAGCCTAAAATATGTATAATTATTAACAATTATTATTTGAAATTATGAAAAATGTAAGTTATAGACAATGAACTATATTTAAAATCATTCTTAATTTAAGACATCTATTTGTGTGTATATCTATATATAAATGAATGGAATATTCTATAAACTTATGAGTTATGCGCCCTATTCATCTTCTAAAGTTTTTACCGACATTTTTGAAGTCTCTAGTATTGTGTATAATTTTAAAAACCATTTGCATAATTGCATATTGAGTACGCAACACACAAAACTCCTGTCAAGTAACTGTATAATTTTGAACTAAAATAAAATATAATAACATAAGATTGTGATGTTATCATAAGTTTCTTTTTGTCTTTATTTCCACTTGGTAATGTTAGTATTAATTTTGGCCCCACTAAATTAATAACATAAGAGTGTTTAATTGACGCTAACTAAATTAAGCCCAAGTGGAAGCCGTAATATTTCACCAATATAGAAAGAAGAAATTAATTAAATGGAAGAAAGAAAAGGTGAGTGTCCTTTGAATTTTAGTTTTCATGATAATGTTGGCCATGAAAATGAAAGAAAAGACAATCAACCTATGGTGGTGCTTCTCTTTTAACACAATCATTTACAGTACCACCACCAAGTTGTTGGATTGTAATTGGATATTTGACCAAAATGCCCCCACAAGGGCCATAAAATTAATCACATTCATTCACCACAATTGAATCTGGCTTAGATAAGTATAAGTATTAATAAAGGCAAAAACTTATTCTATAAGAAATGATTTAAGGTGGGCTAAATGCATCATTATAGATAGGATGATGGGATGGAACTACTCCTTATTCATGGAATAGTGCCATTAATTAGTGTTGGGTTAATTGTGTGGAGCCCAAATTATTATTTTGGTGGGATGAATTTCGAAAAGTCAAAATTATGCTTGGTGGGCAAATTTCATATAATATTGCAGATCTTCCAAGATTTTATATAATATTGCAAATTTCATATAAAATTTCATAACTAAATTCCATGTTCAATGACGTTGGATTTGAATTTGATTCTTTCATGGTTATATATATAATTAACAAATTCAACACCTTCAAAAATTTTGTGGTAAAAGGGTCAAACTGTATATATTCCCTTCACATGTCCATCGTAATTATTGTTTACTTAATTATCTTTGTTTCTTTTAATTATCTATTATTTTATATGGAGTGTACAATGATGTGTTTTTTGAGACAAAATAGTGTTTAAGTGTTGTTTTTTTATGAAATTAGTACTTGTTAAAGTCAACAATTATATATATAAATGATATCCTAATTGTAACATCATCCGTCAAATATATTTTAAGCACTTTTCTTTTTGTAAATTTTAAAAATATGGATAAAAATATAATTTTTTATAATTTATATGTGGTACTATAGTTATTGAAGCCAATTATTCATTTTGCTTCAATTTTAATATGCACATATATGAGTTTTATACCAAAGGTGTCTATAGTCCAAGACTCATATCGTTTTTATTTTATTTTCAATATAAAATTTATCCATCTTATAAAATAATTAGCTTTTAAGATAATTTTTAAGTAATAATTATAGATAATTCAGTCATTTTAATATTTTCATCTCTAATCATTCCAAAAGTGAAATTGTTAAGATATTACCCCTCCTTAAACGCCAGTTAATTAGGGCCAGAGGGAGTATATGCTTAATTTAGGGAGTGTTTGGTAGGAACCCCAGAGAAATTTTCCATGGGAAGTTTTGTATGGGAAAGATTTCTCTGGGAAAAATTTCCCTTTGCTCCCCCCTGAGGAAAATTTTCGCTCAGAAAATGGAGAAAATGGTGGACCCGTCGTGAAAACTTTCACGAAGTTAACCCGCATCCAAATATGTGGAAAATAAGTCAACATGGGAAAATTGACTATTTTCCCGGGGTTATTGACCAACCAAACGCACCCTGAAGATCTTACTATAGGACCCCAGGGATTTAAAGTTGATCAAATATCGAGTGGGTTCTAAGTACTCCTTTCATCATTTGAAGAAGAAATGATCAAGGCTGCACTATCGAATCGTCCTTTAGCTGAGATGTAAGTACATTACATGTGATCTCAGGCTGACTTTTGACACATAATTAAATCACTTCCCAATCTAACATAATCTCTAATCATTATTCTTTCAATCTCCTTTTAATTTGAGGCTTTTTCTTTTTTTAATCCAACTTGCATTTCTTTTCCCAATACTGCTGGCTTATGCCTGAATCAGTAGCTGAGTGCAGTATTTACAACATCAGCACCAGAGAAAATCAGAACTAAAACAGATACAAAACCTTAATTTTGTGTAATTTTTTTACTGTCTTTTTTTTAAAAAGACCATTTCGGGCAATAAGTAATGGTGGCCGAGTTAGATAAGACTTCATACATCTGGATTTACTCGGACCCTGTGAAAGCAGGACTCACGTTTGAAAGTTGTTGTGTCCTGGCCAAAGTATATTATGGCTGTGTGTGCATCTAACACTTTTGTATTGCGCGGAAAGGGACAAGATTGTGAAGTGTTGATGATAGCTTTAGTTTGGAAAGAGGTCAAGTGAGGTCACATTCAAGTGGCAGATATTCCTTGCTACCTAAAGAATGAACCAGCGAATCAACACTGTGGACCCGTCACAACAAGGCAGTCTTTCTAAAGGAAATCATTTGGAGGTTGAACATCGACTACCAAATTAAATATCAGTGAACCAAAGAATCCTCAAAATATTTTCTTCTGTATCGCTACTGTGTAACCATCAGCAATAACATTTAGATTAGTAGCACGAATCACAGGTCTCGGGAAACAGATTCAATAGTAAGCAGTCTTATCTCAACATAGGTTCCATATACATTATGGTGTCTACAAAGATTTAATAGTAAGCAGTCTTAACATACATAATTGTTAAGTGAGTGGTATTTCAAGATAACGGCCACTAACATAATGCATAAGACGCAAATTATTCTTCTCTTGTCATCAACATCGTTTTCAATAAAATAAGAACAAAGAAGATAGTCGGCCCAAATTTCCCAGGTAGAAGCCAGGCATTTCATAGGCTGCATAGACACAAATGTCAAAAGTAGTGGACAGACGTTAGCACCCTTGGAAGGAAATGGATGGCAAGACAATTCAGCTTTGAATATGAGCCATTGATCGATCAGTTGGAATTCCTGCAAGTGCTTCAAAAGCAGACACTGATATGTCAACATAAGACAGAAGAAAGCATGTAAAAGTAGTGTATGTAAATGATTGAAACATCAGATCTAAGATGATGGTGCACTAACTTTCAGCAAGATTTGCAGCCAACCAACTCTAAATTGCATGGAAAAATAATCTGTGTTCTTTCACTAATGCAAAGAAATTGTCTCAGTAGATGACCCTGAAACAGGTGTAACTGTGAACTTCTTTTGGTTAATTCATCAGATAACTTGACCAGTTTATATCTTGCTTTAATTCATCAGATAATAACTAACTTAAGCAGTATAAAGACCGCAGAAAGTCAGAAACTGCAGGTTTAGACCCTTTAAACACAGAATTGTCAATGTACATTTTGAAATTAGAGCTGGAGCCTGGTTAGGGTTTTGAGGGTTTAGCGGCGATTAGAGGTGACCCGAATGACAGAACACTCATCCGACCCGAATACCCATTTCGACTTAACCTGGATTCTTCCAAAGAGGGTCAATGGAGGAAAATGAAGAGAAGCAGATTTCTCCCTCTTCCTCAAACTGCTGCATATCCCATGTATTCCATCGTGCTGCTTCCAATAACCCCACAAAGATAGCTATCATCAACGCCACAAAACGCCCCGCGAAACCCCTTGTTGATGAAGTTAATCCTCCAGTTTACGATGGAGACAAGATCTTCACTTTCTCCGAGCTTCTATCTGCCGTTGATTCTCTCAGTTTCCGGCTCCATCGTGCCATCAACGGCGGCGATGATCCCTCCTTGGTCAGACCCACTTCATGCAATGATACCCACATCAAGATTCTGGGGGTTTACATGGTGCCCTCCGTAGAGTATGTGATTACAGTCCTCTCAATCTTGAGATGTGGTATGGTTTTTCTCCCTCTCGACCCCACTTGGCCAAAACATCGAATTCTGTCAATTGTTTCGTCTTCAAATGTTGATTTGATTCTTGGATGTTTGGATTCTGCCCAACAAAACAGCCCCCATTTGCTGACTGAGTCACATTGGCTGTTAAATTGCTGCAAATTTCCTGTCTTGTCAGTATATTTTGATCAGATTCTTGAACAGAAATGTGGGAAACTAGATATGGTTTGGCCTTGTGAAGGTAGAGGGTCAAGGTTCTTTAGTTACCTGATGTACACTTCAGGGTCTACTGGTAAACCTAAGGGTGTTTGTGGGACAGAGGAGGGGATGCTAAATAGGTTTTTTTGGATGCAAGAGTTGTACCCATTGAAAGAGGATGAGGTGTTGCTCTTCAAGACATCCATCAGCTTTGTTGATCATCTGCAAGAATTTCTAGCCCCAATGCTTTCAGGATGCACTTTGGTTGTGCCTCCATTTAATGAGTTGAGGGAGAACTTGTTTAATATATTGGATTTTCTGCATGATTACTGCATTACAAGGTTAACTGCTGTCCCATCACTGATGAGGGCTCTTCTTCCTGCTTTGAGGGATCAATCTACTGTGGGAGTTCAATGTTTCTTAAAGTTGTTGGTGTTGAGTGGTGAGGTTTTCCCGGTATCCTTGTGGAGGGATCTTTCTAGTGTGTTGACGAAGACTCTTATCTTGAATATTTATGGAAGCACCGAAGTGTCTGGCGATTGTACATACTTTGATTGCCATCGGTTGTCAGTGATTCTTGAACATGAGATGCTGAGCAGTGTTCCTATCGGGGTGCCTATCTCGAATTGCGATGTTAAGCTTATTGAAGAATACCAGATATGCGATGAAGGTGAGATTGCTGTAGCGGGTGCTTGTCTTGCTAGTGGTTACTTCTTTGAAGGTAAAGTCATACCTTTGGACAATGTACAGTTGAGTGAAGATTTCATTTCAGCAGATGGTAACCAAAGTAGAAAATTTTACTATAGAATGGGTGATTTTGCTAGAAAGCTGCCGAGTGGTGACTTAATCTTTATTGGTAGAAAAGACCGGACTGTAAAAGTTAATGGCCAGCGTATTGCATTGGAAGAGGTAGAGGACACGTTAAGAGAGCACCCCGGTGTAAGAGATGCTGCTGTAGTTTTCTGCAATGAGCATGAAGAACGTGCCTTCCTTGGAGGAGTTGTTGTGTTGGAAAACAATGTCGAGTTGTCTGAGATTTTGGGATCTATAAAAAGGTGGATGGTTGACAGACTTCCTTCTGTAATGATTCCAAAGGAATTTATCTGCACCGAG
This sequence comes from Portulaca oleracea, assembly GCA_029582165.1. Classification (NCBI taxonomy): domain Eukaryota; kingdom Viridiplantae; phylum Streptophyta; class Magnoliopsida; order Caryophyllales; family Portulacaceae; genus Portulaca; species Portulaca oleracea. The sequence continues at coordinate 12,360,334 of CM055869.1, read as the reverse complement.
GCAATTCCTAGGTCATCCACTGGAAAGGTTGATTACATGATATTATCTGATCATTTTGCCCCTGTCATTGGTTCAGATGAGGACCCTGTTGAACAGACCAAAACTTTGGAGCAAATCAAGGAAGTTTTTGGTAACGCTTTGAATGTTGCTGAAGTTGGCGCTGATGATGACTTCTTTCTATTGGGTGGTGATTCCATCAGTGCAGCTCATGTCGCCTACAGGCTAGGAGTTGATATGAGGTTGCTATACATGTTCCCAACTCCTTCGCAACTTCATAAAGCTTTTACTGAGAAAGAATGCCTACTTAAGACTGACCAAAATATGAAGTGGGAAACTTTGCGTAAAACTCACAGGGGAGACTCTGATCGTTCACATGATTCCACAACTTCAGATATTGTTAGGTCAAGAAAACACAGAGAAACACAGTTGACACAAAGTCCTGATCGTGATAGTCCTAAACGCTCTAAGATGGATGCTAATTTGCACTCAAATCTAAAGGTTGCGAGGGGGTTTGATTTCTTTCCTTGGGACTCCAATTTGGTGTTACACGAACATACAGTGAGCCGCTGCAACAAGGTGATGTACAGCACCAGCTGTGAATTAAGTAACACTACCCATCATGAGATGGAAGAAGTCAAACTCCCTAGAAATAGCAAAGGTTCCTTGCGAGAAATATGGAGGGTTCATTTGGAATCATGTGTTGATGCATCTCCATTACTTGTCTTCAAGGAGAAGGAAACTTTAATCTTCATAGGATCCCATTTGCACAAGTTTCTGTGCGTAAATGCCAAAGATGGCTCAATCCGATGGCAAACAAAGCTAGAAGGTCGAATAGAGTGTTCAGCCATGGTCGATGGGGATTTTGCTCAGGTCATTGTCGGATGTTACCAAGGAAAGATATACTTCATAGACATGTTGAAAGGTAGCTTATGCTGGAGCTTTCAAACAGGCGACCAAGTTAAGTCACAGCCAACAATTGACAGATCCAGGAATATAGCATGGTGTGGATCATACGATCATACTCTGTACGGTCTTGACTACAGAAATCATCAATGTGTTCATCAGTTCCCTTGTGGAGGAAGCATATTTGGTTCCCCTGCAATTGATGAAACACGTGATACGTTGTATGTTGGCACAACCAATGGGCATCTGACAGCCATATCATTGAAGGGTTCTGATATCTCATCTCTCTGGTCGCTTGATCTTGGAGCTCCCATATTTGGGTCCCTTGCCATTGACAGTAATGGAAACATCGTTTGTGGATTAGTGAGTGGAGATGTTCTTTGCTTGGACCCAAGAGGATCTACTGTTTGGAAGGTCAAAACGGACGGTCCAATATTTGCAGGACCATGCATATGCAAAGCATTAGGCTCTCAGACTCTTGTATGTTCTAGGAATGGAAGCGTATACTCATTTGAACTGGAAACAGGAATGGTTTTATGGGAATACAATGCCGGAGATCCAATCACAGCTTCAGCATTTGTTGATGAAAATTTAATCTTAACATCTGATGCTTGTTTGGGCCCAGAAAGGTTAGTTTGCATTTGCACCAGTTCAGGAAAAATTCACTTACTTGGAGTAAGTAGCGGGAATGTTGCTGATGATGATGAGGGTCTGAAATATGCAGTTAAGAAATTTGCACAAGTGGATCTCCATGGGGACATATTCTCTTCGCCCGTAATGGTTGGTGGGCGGATTTTTGTGGGCTGCAGGGACGATTATTTGCACTGCATTAAGGCTGAGGCGTTTCTGGAGAACGACTAATATTGTCTTTGGTTTTCTGCCTAGTTAAATTGAATCTGATTTAGGGTTCTGAATCATTGTTGCGCAGAGACCCCAAATATGGAACACAGACTTGAGCATTACCAGAACATATCAGCTATCTATGAGGGCAACCTTGAAAGAAAAGATGAATGCATCTTCAGTGTTATCTATAATCTGTCTTTTGGTTTTCTGTGCCTCGCCCCTCAAAAATAAGCAACAAAAAAAAAAAAAAAATAATGAAACAATTATAAAAGAAAATGACAAATTACAGAAAGATAAAGGAACGAGCATCAAATAAAAGAGATCAAATGAAAACTAAGTAAACAAAGGACTCAACAGAGCTGCTGGCATTATTATGCTAGCAAGTTTTGGACGCAGATGATGATTCTTTCTTGCTCTTCCACTTATAGATGATCCAGATCTTATACCGAGTCTTGAGAAATGATAACTTATGCTGTACTAGGACATTTTGTATCTTTTACATTGTTCCCTGCAATACGCGAAAGAGTTGGTCATATTAGCTGGAGACCTACGACTCACTTGGGAAGTTTCACATTGAGTTTTCTACAAGGGGGAGAAAAAGAGGGGGGGGGGGGGGGGGCGGGGGGGTTATGAGTAATATGTAAGGGGTCATTCTTTTTGTGATGAATAAGAAAAGTAATTCAAGCTGCAGGAGTTTCTATCTTTTTACAGTAGTTAAAAAAGCAGACATTGACCAAGACTTCACTGCAGTGCACTCAATGGCCTGGGATAAAATTCTATTTCCTTGATGGAATTGCTCATAGAATCTGGCATAGCAGTTAGCAGAAACTTTACATTCCTCTCTGTTCTTTCACAACTGTATGAACCTTTCCAACATCTCAGTATGGAGCTAAAAGATAACTTAAACAACCTACAGACAATTCGAGGAAAATAGGCCGCATTGGGTTCTCAACAGTAACAGGCGGGATGACTAAATGACTGCTACGACAACAAAAGCATGCCGGTCCTTTCTTCAAGGCAACCCTAAAATCTCAACTTTGCACATCCAAGTATGTCCCCACGGCATCTGGACATAGGAGCCACCCGGCGCCACGTAGGCCTCTCACTCTCAACAGTCAAAGCATCAACATCGGACGACGGCTTGATGTCGAGATTGAAGCCCACGGGATCGAGCACGCCCCCAACGACATAGAGGTCACCCCCCAACCCGATCACCCCGGATCTGATCCTCCTCCTGACCTCCGACGCAGAAGCAACCATCTCATTCATCCTGCCTTCCAGCTTGTAAATGAAGGTGCTGGTCATCACATACAGAGAATCATTAACCACCGCCATCGGACCCTGCAGCCAGTCATAGTCCTCCACTCTCCACCCCTCGGACGGTCTCTCCAAGATCTGCACCGTCGAGAACCCATGGTGGATGACGTGCATCTTGCCTCCAATCACCACCCCGACGCACGCCACATTGTGGTTGTGCGGCAGGTTCTGGATTGGGACCCATGTATCCTTCACAGGATCGTACAGCTCCGCCTGGACAATCGATTTCCTGCAGTTTGTGAAGCCCCCGGCAACCACGATTTTCCCATCCAGGACGCAGCAAGCAAACATCGAACGGGGCACAAGCATCGGGGCACACTGTGACCACTCCCTTGTGACAGGGTCGTACGACCACACTTCATTGGTCGCAAAGCTCCCGTCCTGATCACCCGTCAGCGGGTCCACAGCCTCGCTTCCGCCGCCCAGCACGTACAGCTTGCCACGGGCCGAAACAGCCCCAAAGTGGGCTAGGTGCCTGATTTTTGAAGGGAGGACCGGGATTGTCATCCAAATGTCGTTCTGGGGGTCGTACAGCTGCCATAGATTTTCTGGCTCAAAAGCACACACGCAGAGGAATTCCTCTGTTGAGCCGACTTCTATCCGGGCCTTGAATAGTTCAGGGCTGCGAAGGGCGGCTCTCCAGGAGTGATTTACAAGCTCCAGCTTAGGGTGAAGGTAAAATGGGACATGGGCAAGGCACCTTAGAGCGACAGCATCCGGGAGACCTTCGATCAATACAGACATAATAGAAGATGTCGCGCTTGTTTCATGTGAAGCCACTCTTACGTAGGGGTTCAGGAACTGATTCAAGTCTCAACTCAGGCAATCCCTGAATCAGAGCAATTGTACACAGGCATCAATATCACATATAAACCAATTTTACATATTCAAAGAAAAGCACACAATACATAATCCACTAATATTTCTTTTTCTCATATCTCATACAGAACACCACATCTCAAATAAAGGGACACGTGGACAACCCATGGACTTCAGCTCACCACGCTAACCAGCAGAGCCTAACATGTAATAGAGTAATTCATCAACGGTGCAAAAATGTGTGAAAGTAATGCATTTTTATCTTGTGGAATCATTTAAACCTTGCAGTAAATAAAAAACTTAATATGCTCAATTTCTGGCCTTTGATTTTATGAATACTATAACCAATAAAACCACATCAATCAAAACCTAAGTCAGCTTACTAGGCCATCTCAGACATCTACTTGTGACTAGTACAGATTTTGCAAACCATTTTGTGCCTACAATACAATCCACTACACTTCACATTCCCAGTCAATGCAGTCATATGCTACTATCTAACCTCAGTTATGTATACAAGGTGGCTTCATGCTTAATAGTGGTCTAGAGTAGCGATATGGATTTGATGTGTCAACGTAGGAAAACCGGTGGCATACACGTACATGACTGATCTATTTGGCTCAATGAGCCTTGTGCAAACTGACAAGCTAACTAATAGTAGTTATGGGGAGATTTTTGCTTCACTGATGAGCAATTTGAAGCATTTTACAATTTGAGTTCCAAGGCTTAACACAAAAACCAAGCAGGATTTTCATAAGGGGTCATATGGCCAAGGTTCTGCCTGTGAAGGCCCAGCTCCAACAGCAAATTAGAAAAGCATGGAAGGAAATGCAAAATGACAACCAGATAAATGGCTTCTAACATCAAGACAATTCCCAACTGACAGAGAAACAGTCATGGTACAGATTCAGCATAAATAAGGTATGTGGAAGTCCAAAATTAAATATGCATCACCCATAACAAGCAGAGAGCCTATACCAATCCTGATCTCATGTATAAAAGCATTGAGATAATTTTTTAAAATACATTATGGGGGAAAAATAATCCATGATGCTAATTCCACTAATATAACAGCAAAGGAACACAAACTTCAACCACAGCATAAAATCAAGACGAATGTATCAAAAAATAAACTGTCATAAAAGTAGTGTCAATAAAGTCATTTCCAACATAACATGATTCTAGGAATGACTTGAGAAGTGCCACCAAATAGTAATCATGTCCAAATGCTGATTTCTAATCCTATCAACATCCTCAAGGACCTCAACATCAGAAAGTCATGGCAAAAGAAACTGAACTACATGACATACCATCAATAAATAGGAAGCAGAAAGGGATTCTATAAAAGAAACTTTGATGTTTGATTGCATAACATGTAAGCCGTATGAGACATTTAAGTCATTCTTTGATTAGACAACTTATCCTTCTTTGTTTTGTTTTGTTTTGTTTTTTGGGGGTGGGGGTGGGGCCTGGGGGGCTTGGTAACAACCATAACATAGCCCAAACATTTATAATCGGGACATTCTAGTGTGGAAAGAAATGAAAGAGGGCAGGAAAAGGGGAACGGAAATCTTTTACATCTTTGCCAGGATTTGAACCAAACAATAAGCACCTCTAATTCTTCCAAGAAGTTGAAAAAGCAGGCATTATTGTCCTTTATCCTCCAAGAATGATACAGAAACTGAAAAAGCACGCCCAATGGAGAGAGTATGGACATCAAAACATGTTTTGATCTCAATTGCTTAAGAAAAGAACGAACAAGAATTTCAAGAGCCATGCGTAACTTATTTTCAGAGAAAAATTGGATGTCACGAAAGTTGAAAACTATTTCTTACACTAAACGTCGGATAGAAACTAATCCTCATCTGGCATTGTGTAAATTGAAGGAGATTCTTCTGGCATGTATTGTTGGAAGATGAGATTTTATTCCTTGGAAATATGACAGGCCTTTTTTATCATGGCCACTATAAAATCATCTGAATTTGAGGAATAAAGTCCTTGCTTGCGCATTTTTTTATGAATGACCATTGACCAAGATTATGAAGCTGTTAGGACAAGGTCATCTTAAACCTCATGAAACGAAGTCCATCGTGTTCTAGTAGCTTTATACAGTGACTTGAATGACGAACCACATCTAGTTTGTAGCAAACATAGCATCCATGAAGCTCTTACAGCAAGGTCATCTTACACCTCATGAAAAGGTTTGGTTCAATAATGCATGACCATAGCAAAAGAACGAGTTGATGCTTTATTATGAAACAAACCAGCAAGACAACCCCTCAGCCCCCAACCAAAGAAAAAGATAATCCACTAAATATGACCTCACAATGTAAGTCATGTTTATCTTCATCCCTCTACTTGCTACAATATATTTCCAAATGTAAATCCTACAAGTTCATAACCTCCATGCAAGAAATAACAATTTCATCCTTCACATGTGAACTGCATCAATAAGCAGTTCAAGAAATATTCTCATGTCTTTCCAAATACCCAAGATTCCGGCCACGAAAAAATCGTCATTCGTTAACACAAGTTTCTCAGTATAAAACATTCATCAATCCCATGTGTTGTACAATTGGTGTTTTCACCTTCATAAGATGGTAAGACATCTTGTACTCAAATGTTAAAATCACAATAACATCCTATCAAGTGAACTATAATCTCACTCTGCAAGATCAGGAGTTCTGATAGTGCAAAGCACCATCCACAACTGACCTAAAATGCACTTTCATGGTGCAGGAACAAATCAAAGTCCTAATCTTTGTACTAGCATCATTCCAATGACAATCACTTTCCATCATGTTCAACTTCCAACAAATAATTTCGGTAAATTAACATCCTCAAAACTCAAGAAGAATCCAGGATTATCAGAACTCAGAAGAATCGATTGAATTGCGAAATGCCCATGCCAGTAAGAATCAGCAAACTTTACACACAATTGCAAAATCCCTAATCTAATCAACCGAATACAGAAACCAGCAGACTGGAAATTAAGCATAGAGTTATCAACAACTGAACAAGAATTATAAAAAAAAAAAAAGGAAAGAAAAGCAAAAATGGGATTAAGGAGATCAGAACAGAAAAACTAACCAAAATTAAAGAAAATGTGATGCGATAAGACTGAATCTTCGTCCGGCTAGAATGAATGAAACCTGAGAGTTGCGAAAAAGGGAAATGTGGATTGGTATCTGTCTACAGATTGTAAGTCAGAAAGAAATTTAGGAGGAGAGAGAAAAAGAGGATTGTAAGAAATTTTGTAACGTAAATTGGTTTTAATTAAGGTTAGAGTGGTCCGATGGAAAAAGAGAAACAGAGGAGGGTTGAGGTTTGGGTTTATAGGGTCCGACGATGAGACCGATAAAAGGACAGAGAAAAGACGCCACCGAATTTTGTGACTTGTCGCCGTTCGATTGCGTCGAGCTCTGCGTCTCCACCGTTGGATTTGCAAATACTGGGTTATGACTCGGGTCCTGTCGTTTAAATTTTATTTGCGATAAAATTAAAGGAAATTTCAAATGGTAAATATGAGTTATTTTGTATTTCAAATTGTCAACACTCTTTTTACTTATTCCAAATGATAGGTTTAATTGATAAAAAATTACATCCCATAGGCATGGTGATAACTGCCGTTAGAAATTCAAAAAAAACCAAAAAACAAAACAAAAGAGGAAAGAGGGATGCCCAACAATGTTGAAACCAATTTCACGCTGAAAAAGAAACTCGAAGAGAAGAGGTAGAAGACGACGCCCAGACAGTGGAGGTGCTGCCATCGTCGGTCGCCTAGACATCTCCTCCCCTAACGACGGCGAAGGACGCCCATAAATCTCCTCCCCTGCAATCCATCTCCAGCGCTGAAGGTTAGAATTTTTTGGGTTTTATTATCGAAAATTGGCCTATATCATATTGAAAGTGTATATAGCCAGGTTCAATTCGTCAAACTTTAAGTTTCTACTTTGGATTTCAATTCATGAAATTAGGGTTCCTAGATTTTATTCGAATTCAAAATATTTACTTAGTGTTCATGTTAGATTTTGATGAAATTTTCTAGGTGTATTCAATTGTTATTTGTTCTTTGTGAATTTCTGTAACACCCCGGCCCTTCACGGGCCGCAAACATTACTGATAATTGTTTTAAAGATCACTGACTGGCCCCACAAATTAAGACGAGTCTTTCCAGCATGCTTCGTCCTCGCTCACACACTGCCTGGGAAAACTACCCAAGAGGTTACCCATCCTGAAACTACTCTTAGCAAGCACACTTAACTGAAAAGTTTCCCGGATGAACTACCATAAAATAAAGTGTACCTTGGTGATATGAGTAGTCATTTCAATCATTTCTAAGCCACACTTACCCAGGATATTACAGCATATGTAACGCCCCGACCCCTTCCCGAGCCACGGAGATTACCGATCAAGGATCGCTGACTGGCCAACAAATCACCACGAGTCTTTCCAGCGTACTTCGTCCTCGCTCACACGCTGCCTGGCCCCACAAATCACCACGAGTCTTTCCAGCGTACTTCGTACTCGCTCACACGCTGCCTGGGAAAACTTCCCAGGAGGTCACCCATCCTTAGACTACTCTCAGCAAAGCACGCTTAACTGAGAAGTTCCCAACAGATGAGCTATCATAAAAGAAGGTGCACCTTAGTGATATAAGTAGTCATTTCAATCATCTTAAGCCACTCTTTATCCATATATCCATGGTGTTTTTTTTTCCGATTATTGAGAGCCAGAAGGCTTAAAGTTCAAAAACAACAGCGAACAGCATACAAAGCCGCAAACAAACACCTCCAAAAGAAAAGGTTACAACCAAACAACTAAATAAACTTAACACAGCAAATACACTCGCGGTCACCGCAATCGAAGGAAAACTTCACTTCTCAAACACGAACCAAGACCAGCAACTTCAGTTTGATGGTTCATCAAGGAATCGCACGCCTATATCAGTGCCAATGATTTCCGCCATTCGGTCTACTTTAGCATCAAAATCATCCAGATTATCCAGGGAGTTACAATTTCATGTTTTCAAGCAAGTAAGATGATGTTGCTTCTTCGAGTTTGGGCGTCGTCTTCAACATTGCTGGGAATTTCAACGTGAAATTGGTTTCAACATTGCTAGGCATTTCTCTTTCTCCTTTTGTTTCGTATTTTGGTTTTCTTTTTTTTTTTGTTTAATTTCTAACGGCAGTTAGCACCATGTCTATGAGATGAAATTTTTTGTCGATTAAGCCTACCATTTGGAATAAATAAAAAAAGTGTTGACAACTTGGAATACACAATAACTCATGCCTACCATTTGAAATTTCACTAAAATTAATTATCGTCTTTAAAAATCATGCAATAAAATTTTAAAAGTTTTGACATAAACTTCTCAATATATACATGAGTTGCTATATAAAATTACTAATATTAGATTTCTAGCGAAAAATATTATCATAAAAATACAAATATTGCAATAGTTAATAACTAGACCGGTCAATTCGGTCGGGCAGGTGGGTTTCGGGTCAGTCGTATATAGGGTCCGGGTAAATACGAGTTTGATGTGTTTCGGATTTGGGTAAATACGAACGGTGTATTTCGGTTTCGGATTAACCCAACGGGTTATGATTGCGACCTTTTTCTATTTTTCTTTTAAAAAATAGTCTCTAAATACTACTTTTTGTACAATATACATAATAAAGTATGATTATCTTCTAGTAACAATAAATTATTGTAACTATTTTAACTTAAATTAGAGAAATATCAAATAAATGAGTGGCGTTTATAGTTGAATAGTTAAAAATTCCAATCAAAAGCCACAAATTCTAATAAAATTGAACTTTTAAAAAGAAAATTTTGGGTCAAACGGGCGGGTCGGGTTTGACCCGCTAATTTCCTGGTTCGGTATATTTTGGGTTAGTTGAAAAACTTGTGTTTAAAACCCAAAAAATTCGGACAGGTTCAGGTCAAGTTATCGGGTTGGGTCAAAAATTGCCAGGTCTATAAATAACATATTATATAAATAATTATCAATCAAAGAATGACATTGGAGATCGTGAAAGTCAAAATTATGATAAATAATATGAAACAGAGGGAGTACTTATTTACAAATTTTTATTTACATTATTTTTTTAGGAAAAATAATGGAAGAGGTTATATTGTTAATTTATCCATGAGTATATATAGGGTAATCTAACTTGAGTAATTCCCTAGTCAAATTTGTTCTTTGTTTATTGGGAAGACCTTTGTTGTATGGTGAGCAGCGAGGTTACCATCCTGGTTTACATGTTCCAATCATAACTACAAAAAAATTCATAAATTTCATAAATGATGTGATTGATACAACTTTTCTACCAATACTAACACAATCTTACTACTTTACTTACCTTACAAGAATTCTCGGATTAAATTGCTCTTTTACTTTCCTAGAATATAAAAAATATCCCTGAAAATTTTCTGGTTAATAAAATGTCATTGTGGTTGGTAAAACATGATTAATATGCCACTATGATAATGGGATACCTATTATATATTAATTATGGAGGGGAGAATCATTATATTTACTTTTACCTATAAAATAGGTTGCAATAGGTTACGGTAGCATATTAGGCACAAATAACATGTTACACTGGTATTTTATTAACTCGAAATTTTCAGTGTTATTTTTGCTGGTTTGGAAAAGTATAGGACAATTTAATCCTGGAACTCTACCTTACAATGATGGATGCATTATTACAATATATATATATATATATATATATATATATATATATATATATATATATATATGCTTCATTTTAAGAGAAATTGGAATTAAATAAACCAATCTATAGGTGTTCTTTGATCTAACGAACCAACCTTTAACTTTAATTTTATACGAACTGATCTTAACACCTTATTTTTTCCAATGAACCGCCACCGAGTCCGACTTGTCGAAGGTATGACGTGGCGACAATGATAGCTGATATGGAGAGTGTTTTAGCCAAAAGAAAGGGGGAAAAAATTGGATCTGTGTTTTTTTTCCTAGCCTTTGTCAGTTTTTTAATTTTCCACTTCACTCACCCCTCTCTCTTAGACCGACCCCCCTCCCCGGCCCCCATCCCCCAATCTCTATTCTCTCACACACTAGCTCATTCTCACCAGGCAGTCTGGCACCACCACCTCTCCCTCCCTTAACCTCGTTGCCACCACCTCCGCCGCCACAACCTCCACCTCTACAAACACCTCACCTCACCCTCTCTCATTTTCTCTCTCACTTCAACCCCTCCTCTACGCCACCACCTCTGCTGCCACAACTTCCACCACCACCGTCGTCGCCACTTCCAGCTCCACAACCTCCACATCCACCTCACCTCTCTCTCTCTCTCTCTCTCTCTCTCTCTCTCTCTCTCTCTCTCAAGTCGACCCCTTCCCCCAGCCTTTCTCTCTCCTCTTTCACATTAAAACAAGGGAGGCGGGGGAGACAGAGGAGGAGTGGTCTTACGTCTGTTTTAAGGGAGGCAGAGATTGGTTGCTGTGACCGTCGCCTGTGATCCTCCTACCATCTCCCAAACGCGCAACCACCAACGCCATCACACTCCTCACCACCACCATCCCCAAACCCTAGAAATTCAAAATCAAACTCAAAATCTCCAATGACTTCGATTTTCCGACGAATTTGGGCGGAGGCGACGGTGGCCCTAACAACTACTTCTAGGGCTGGAACGGTTGTGGTGCTAATTGGTGTTGGTGGTTACATCGAATCAAAGAGAAGGGGAGGGATACTCAAGTAATAGAAGTGGAAGGGGAGGTGGTGGTTGCTTGGTGGTGGTGGTCGGGCGGCAGTCGTCAGTCTTCTTCTTTGCCGGTGGGGCGGTGGTGTGAGAGTGGTGGTGTGAGGAATGAGGGAGAACAGGTTAGGGATGAGGGGTCGGTGGTGAGAGAGAGAGAGAGAGTGGTGAGGTGTTAATTAAAAAAACTGGAAAATGGTGAATAGGCAAGAAAATACAGGTCCAATTCCCCCCTTTTTCTTTTGCTAAATCACCCTCCATGTCAGCTATCACCGTCGCCACGTCATACCTCTGACGAGTCGGATTCAGCCGCCGTGATCGTCGCTGGTGATCCTCCTACCGTCTTCCCAAACGCGCAACCACCAACGCCACCACACTCCTCACCACCACCATCCCCAAACCCTAGAAATTCAAAATCAAACTCAAAATCTCCAATTGACTTCGATTTTCCAACGAACTTAGGCAGAGGCGATGGTGGCCCTAACAGCTACTTCTAGGGCCGGAACGGTTGTGGTGCTAATTGTTGTTGGTAGTTACACCGAATCAAAAAGAAGGGGAGGGATACTCAAGCAGTAGAAGAGGAAGGGGGAGGCTGGCGGTGGTCGCTTGCGGTGGTGGTCAGAGGCGGTAGGGTCGTCAGGTGCTGCTGCTGCTCAGGCTGGGGCGGTAGTGTGAGAGTGCATGGTGGTGTGAGGAATGAAGGAGAACAGGTTAGGGATGGGGGGTCGGTGGTGAGAGAGAGAGAGTGGTGAGGTGTTAATTAAAAAAACTGGAAAATGGTGAATAGGCAAGAAAATACAGGTCCAATTCCCCCTTGTTTTTTTGCTAAAACACCCTCCATGTCAGCTATCACCGTCGCCACGTCATACCTCTGACGAGTTGGACTCGGTGGCGGTTCGTTGGAAAAATAGGGTGTTAAGATAAGTTCGTCTAAAATTAAAGTTAAAGGTTGGTTCGTTATATTAAAGAACACCTATATGTTGGTTTATTTAATTCCAATTTCCCTTATTTTAACAGAGTATGAAATATATCTACCAGATAGCCTTCTCTCAAGGATTGTATGATTTGTATCTAAATTATCATCATACAAAATATTTGAAAGTTCAAAAATTTATAGTGATTGTCATCTATAACAACCAGTGTCACGAAAACAAATCACATTCGTACATGTGTCAAGTATATTGGCCATTCATTCTTTTGTTAGTATAAAGTTATAAAATATATCTTCTAAATTATAACTTTATTTACAAAAATTTAAAGGATTAAATTTTCTAACTTTTCCAACTATTTTTCAAATTTTATGTGGAAAAAAGGGTTGAAAATTTCAATCACATTTGCTAAAATGGTAGGAAAATTTTCCTACTGTTTGAAAATGGTTGAAAAAACGGTTGAATTACCAACTGTTTCCCCAAACATTTTCAAACAATAGGAAAAAAATTGGTAGAAAAATTTTCTCACCATTTTAGCGTAAGTGGTTGGAATTTCCAACTGTTTTTCCCACTTGAAATTAGAAAAATAGTTGAAAAATTAGAAAAGTATGAAATGGTTGCTTAAATAGTTAGTTTTTCAAACCGTTTTAAATTAGTTGGAATAAGTGGTTGATAATACACATAACTTTTAGTAGTAAATGAAAAAAATGAAAAGTTAAGATAAAACTTGAGACATATATAGATAAGATTCATTTTATTTTTGGTGATTGTCATATTTGACAACCACTATAAGCATGTACTTATAAAGTTACTCACACAAAACATTACTGCTTACAGAAGTGAAATTGGTTGACAATATTACAAAGAGTTGTTACTTCAGCAGTTCAACCGTAAGGATTGAAGTTGAACCTAAATAATTAAAAGCAGTATAAACTTGAATGGATCCTTCTCGCATATTTCGAATTATAAACCCCCTGAATATGCTCTTGGAGATAATTATGCATACAATGCATACACTACAACATAATAGTCAATCCGTGACCACTATTAGAGATGAAATTATCAGTCGCAAAATTTCTCAAGAGACCGTTAAACGACTATTAAATTAACGGTCACTAGCTAGAGAACGTCAAATTTAATGGTCTAAACTAGAAATTCATGGTCTTCCGCATGCAGAAACCGTTCAAGGGTGACTGAAAAATAATAGTCCCTAGATAGGACCGTACCGCGTTAAATTAACAGTCCCCATATCAACTTCAATGGTTGTTGTTAATTAGTGATTGATATGGAGTCCGTTGTTGGTTTAAAGGTCACTAAGACTTTAAAAAAAAAAAAAGGACAATCCATTTGGACGCCAGAACCCCAACGAACCCCAAAGAGCTAGCCTCACTCCGACCATAATTATAAAAATCCCGATCCTGATATACGATCCTATCCTACAATTTTATGGTCCAAAATTCTCGATACAATTCTACTATTTACACACGATCTACAATCCTACATGGGCTAATTTCCGATCGTAACTTCCCCATATTTTCGAATTAGGAGCGGGTTTTTTGCTTTTTGGACCCTGTATTTGGGGTATTTACAATCTAGACCCCCATGTTTCAAAGTTTACAATTTGGACCCTATACAATATGGACCCAAAAAATTTAGCCCAAAGTTAAGTTTGACTCCGGAGAAGACCAAAATCTTGCATAAACTGACCGATTTACCCTTATTTCATTTATTCATTTATTTTGAATTTCCTTTTGAAATTGACTAGACTGAAGACTTCAATTTCACAGCCCATATGCATATCCCACCCTTAGTGACTATTCAACTCCAAACTCCCAGAAAACCGAATAAATGAAGGGTAAATTTGGAAGTATAGAAATAATTAAGGGGCAATTTTGGAAGGAAAAATCAGTCAAACTACAATAAGGGCCTCTTTTGGCCGGATCCCTCTAATTATGTCCAAATTGTTGCCGGAAACAAAGTATAGGGTCCAAATTGTAAACTTTGAAACATGTGGGTCCAGATTGTAAATATCCCTGTAGGAGGTAAAAATTTGTCAACCAATCAGAAAATGACACGTGGAAAATAAATAAATTTATTCGACGAATTATTATTTGCCACGTGTAAAATCAATTAAGGAGGTCCATTTAATTATATTTTAAATGGAAATGTATCACGGCCAATAGCGTCGTGACACGTGTTAATTATGATGCAGAAAACCATAGTTATTTCTTTATTTAAATAAAGAAATAATTAATTAATTTGGGCCCAAGCCCAATACGACTCAAACCCTATGCAACCCTAGGTCTCCAAAGCCTATAAATAGAGGACTTCTCCCTCATTTTCAAGACACACTGCAGTCTACACCCGGCGGCATTCGGCATTCTGCACTCCAGAGGTTTCAGAAGATCAAACTGCTAGCAGTCTCCAGCTACCAAGCGCCAAGGATCGAAATCTGCAAAAGCTCAAGATCGAGTCTCCGAGCCTCTACCGCATCAAGATCAAGAACTGCTTCAGAGTTCTCCGGCAAGACCTGCGAAACCTTCGGAAGATTGAACTACAAGCGACATCCAACTACAAAGCGCCAAGGACCAACGTCTGCTAGTTCAACAACTTCTGTTCTTCACGTCAAAGACTGCAGTCATCTTCTTCATCTGGTTCATCGATCGAGACCAAGCACTCAAGCCCTCGCATCGAAGAACTTGAAGAAGTGCAACCAACACTCAACCCGCAAACGGTCAACCTTCGAGCAAGCCTCCAGCTGCCAAGCACTAAGGAGATCAACGCTCAAGAACTGCTATAGAGTTCTTCAGCTAAACCTACATTCGAGGTCGAGATCAAGCGTCCGCGCCTTTGGCTCACCCAAATTTCAGGAGATCGAATCAGAGGACTACTTTATTGTATTTAATACAGAGATTGTACATACATATATTTGAATATTAATACAAATTATATTTGTTTCTCAATTTCTTGTCTTTATTTATTTCAGGCTAGAAATTTGTGTGTACAACCCCCAAAATACAAGGTGCAAAAAGCAAAAAACCCGTTAGGAGCCCGTGTCGTCATCCTCCACCGCCAGTCGTCCACCGCTGGGAGCGCTGCTCCAACTTCCCCTTTGATGCCAGATATCTTCGACGAACCCTAAAGACCCACTGGGATATAGTTCAAAGGTTTAAACGTTGTGGTATACACAAGAATATTTTTCTTTAATCACATCAACAATATTGGAACGTACAGGCAAACTTAGCCAAGTAACATGGTAAATATTATAATATTGTAGACTGTATTTGTGTGTCACTGAAAAATTGCAAATGAATGTTAATGAAGCATCATGACTTCATGTCTATGAACAGTACAATCCGAAAACTTGTATAATTTTTATGAACAGCAAGTCTATTCCCATGCATTTATGAGTAAAGATAGTCTTTAATTAGAGACTAATGATAACTAATTAGCTAGCTAGATGCTGATATAACACATACATGGTTAATAATCACTAGAGGAGCAAGTTATGCGAGGAGTGATACGTATCCTGCAGGCATCAGGAAGAGCCAACGCTCGAGTTTGGAAGGCGACGGTAAAGGCCTCCGAACTGAATACTCTACAAAGACAGTTTGGATTTATGTTGACAATGTCAAGGATGCGATTGCAGCACTCAGAAGAAGGATTCCAGGGGCCATCTGCTGCACCCATGACATAGTCCCAACATGACTCGTTCGTCTGCTTTGAAAACTGGTATGTAATACTTCCCCAACTGCTGCTTGATCCTGATCCTGATGACTCGGACTCTGTAGATTGGGCATTTGATATTGCCCACGTTGAACTTGCCATTAGAGCCGCTAGTATTAGGATGCCTTTATATCTCATTATCGCCAGTTTTTGAGGTTTGTGAATTCACTTGTAGATTGATTTAACTTCTTCCTCTTTCGATATTGAGAGGGAAGGAATGAACAAACGAAATGGTTTGATTTATAGTACTGCAAGGACGTAATGACGTACATTTTCGTAATGAAATTAAGGTTTGGTTACGTGTTTAGCAATTAGCATAACCTTTGACATCCATGTCTCTAGACAATGTCGCCAGCCTGAAACTAACAACAAATATATAAATTATAAATTAAAAAAAATGAACATGACGTACAACTGTATCTTAAATCAGTTTTTTTTTTAAATTTTAAATTTTCTTTATGTTTTGGTCAATGCATCTTCTCACGAAACGATTAGCCATTAGCGCTTTTTTTTTAACATTTGCGTGCAATTCTCATTATTTTACTGTGCAATGGATGGCAATAATTTCTCCCTTTTTAATATTTTCATATGTTCGTACTGTAGTTTGAAGGTGTTGGACATTGATTCACTCAACTTTTTGCTTAGACATATTATATTATATTTTGAAAATGTTTAACAATAATGCACCCCAAACTATTTCAACCGTGACTGGTTTGGTGACAGTCTTTCTCAATAAGTTGGGGATATTAGTTGACCAAAAAAATTAAAATCTTGACTAAATCAATGTCATATTAGCAAGTCCAAATACTCAAAATCTAAAGAAATTTTAAATCATCTTTGCTTATTTAGTCTTACTGACATGACACTAATTTAGTTAATATTATTATTTTTTTCTCAACTCCTCTCATCTTATCAGCCTGCCAGATGGGACCTCCACCATCGGAATCTTAGTGGGTATCATCAAACAACTCCAAAGTGCATTATATTATTATCCAAGAAAAAAGTTCGGTGTATTATTACTCAACGCCTGCAAAGTACAATATATAAAAAAGTTCGGTGTATTATTACTCAACGCCCGCAAAGTACAATATATTGGCGTCCAAATACCCTTTTTTTATAATAATTTTGGATTGTGATGTGTTCTTCTTTAACCTGTAGAAGTGGACACGAGGGGGGTGGAAGGGTTCAACAAAAGGCATTACTGGTGTCATGAAAAATTTGTTTGTAAAAAATGTGGGCTAGCTTGAAGGTGTTCTTAAAGTGTCAAGGAGCAGTGAGAATCTAAACTGTGTGTCATGAAGATGCAGGTTGCTGCTAGTGTGCTGGAGGTTGATGAGATGAGAAAGGATCTGTTTGAGTCAATGGAGAAGATTACAGAGTTGATGAAGAATGCTACTGAGCTGAAGGTCATCTGAGACAAGGTGCTCGGATTGATGATGTTGTGTGGGATGGGCATAGGGACTATGGTTGTCCTTGTGTTATTCATGTTGTTGGTTATTATATTTAAGTGATGTTTCATGTTATGTAATGAACAATTTCAATTTTTAGCTTAAGAATGTAGTACGTGTAGGATGGTGCTTTTGCTTGGTGTGTTGGATTTGAACAATGCAGTGGATGTGGTTGGCTGGCAGAAGATCAATTACTTGATTTTGGATCTCTGCCATTGTATTTTGTGTACATAGAAGCTCTAAGCTTCAATGGGCAGCTGTGTATTTTGGATTTGGCCAAGAATGAATGAATTGATGGTGTTTTGGCACCTAACAATTGTACCAAATATACTCCGATCCTTGTCTTATAATGTTTCTTTGCACCATAACATGTCAAATTTGATCATAATATCTGTCAAATTTGATCACGATGACAGCAATTGCACCGGCTGACCCACTGGCTATTCCGACCTCTGTCGCCTTCCACAGTCGTCAAAACCACCACCGATCACCTTCTAGGTCAACCAATTCCTTCTCCCTTGCCACTTTTGAGGTTTTCGAATTGTAGAATGGGGTAGCAGTGGTCTGGGAGTTGAGTAGTTGGGGAATGAAGAAGCGAGAGAAACTGATTCAAAGTTTTGAGCAGGAAATTGAGGGCGCGCAAAACGAACACTTCACTAATTTTTTGAAGCGCAAATCAGATTTTTCCATTATTTAGGCCAAAACTTGCCTGAATGTCACCCCCAGTCACTTAAGTAAGTTTAATGACCCAAATAATCTTTGATATGCAAGTGGTAAGTGTTTGGTTAGTCACCCCTTCTTATGCGCTGAAGTCGGGGGTTCGAATCTACATTCAAAAAAAGTAAGTTTAATGACCCTTGGGAATGCATTAAAAAATATTGTGACCCATGAGTCAATTAACAAAGATGTGTGGCAACATAGATAAAAGTTTCAAGTTTTGAGGACAATTTTCTCGACCTAATCAAAAAATCGTGATATTGACCACCAAATCTGACGCCTCTTGTTCGGTTGTGGTATTTGGGGTTAAAAAGTAAGGGTTATCGTATCCTCAGGGATGATGTGTCAGGCAAAAGGACATTGGTTTGGTAAGGTTCAAATGCGAAAAGCAATAAATAGCTGAAATAATTAATCTAAACTAAATAGGAATTGAGAGCGATAATTACTAAGT
The DNA here is from genome assembly GCA_029582165.1 of Portulaca oleracea. Taxonomy (NCBI): domain Eukaryota; kingdom Viridiplantae; phylum Streptophyta; class Magnoliopsida; order Caryophyllales; family Portulacaceae; genus Portulaca; species Portulaca oleracea. The sequence continues at coordinate 12,341,430 of CM055869.1, read as the reverse complement.
AAAACATACATTAAGAATTAAAACTTATCTTAATCAAACAAGAACAAGAAACTAAACAAGATAGCGAAGACATATTCAAGAAAGCAATTAATAACGATGAAAAATTAAAACTGAACTAATTACTGAACTTAAGAATGAAAACATTAACCTGGATTGCGATATTTTCTCCTAATCAATCTTCTCAAATCTTGAATCATCGATCTTTCTCCCGAACGAACAAGAAAGGTGTGATTCGGATTACTAAGACTGCTCGAATTCCCACCTGTAGGGAGAATTCAAGGAACCTTAATGCTCTTCTTCACTAAAAATTGGATTTTTGGTGGAAACTAGTTCTAAGAAAGTTAAAGCGACAGAAGACTGCATAAACAAGAAAAACAAGAACTTGAGAAATTTCTTCTTGAATTGACTAAAAGCATAAATTACAATTCGATGAATTGAAAGAAACTAAGAAAACTAAAGTAACTAAGGCTAAGAATGATAAAAGGAACTACAACTAAGTCTAAAACTAAAAACTAGAATTATTTCTCTCATGTTTAATGAAGAATATATATATAAAAAATTTAGGAAAAACAAAATCTTCCAAACCCTGATCGCCGCCGCACGACCCAACCAGCCAACATGGTTCGTGGCTGGCCAACACGGTTCGTGTTGGCCTACCACGATCCGTGTTGGCCTATCATGGTCCGTGGTGCTTAGTTGCCACTGTCTGCTTGTGGTTGGCGTTGTTTGTGCTGATTCGTCCCTCAAAACCCAGCCAGCCAACACGGTTTGTGTTGGCATATCACGGTCCGTGGTGGCCTACCACGGTCCGTGGTGCTTGCCACGGTCTGCTCATGGTTGGCGTTGTTAGTGTCGATTCTTCCCTTGGCTGTTTCGTCGCAGGTGCTACGGTGTTGGTAGTGGGTGTTGCGCTCTGGGTGTTGGATTTTGTCAGCACTTTGATTCCCTTTTTCCGCTTTTCTTTGATTCACCTACAAAAACACAAAATTATTATAACTAACTCATAATTAGGGGTCTAAAACAAGCAAAACTCTTTATTAACGGTATCAATTCGGCTCGAAATGAGACCGAACACCTAGATTCGTCTGATTACCCAAAATATATTTACTTACATTAAATTTGATTTGTCTTGATTGTGATTTTTTGACTGGTAAACTACAAAAACAATTTATTGTAAACTATTTTAGACTCTAAAACTGTTTTACAATTTTTCAGTAGGTTTCATGGAACGAACTAGTCTATCAGTGAACAATGATGTTCGTTGAAGTAATGTTGCCTACATTTAGAGATATATCTCCTTAAACTCTGTGTAAAGAAGATCCACATTAAAAATTGTTATTTATTATTTTTCTAATTTAGTGCATATATATTTATACTAATTTAATATCAAGAAAAGAGGTTATATGGAACAAATTCAAGTAGTAAGACATCTTTTAGTCAAGGGAAAAACTAATAACTATAGTCATAACTTGTTGGGTAGACATGAAAATGAAATATATTTGACTCATATTTTACTCACACCCAAAATATACCCAAAATATACGCATACACACATGGTAATTTTACAATATAAAATTTTTATATAGAATTTGCAAAACTTTCCCGACCCAAATTGCGGTTTGGGTCAATATCTTTATTAGGATTTGGAATAACTTATTTGGGATAAACTAACATTTTATTTCTAAAGATTTTCACGGTCTCTGGTATGAAATTCCTAAATTTATGTATCATACAGAATTAAATTTTGTTAAAGATTTAACATACAAAGTAATTAAATGTTTATTTTCATCAATTTGTTATATTATTAACAAAATATTAATGAAGATGTCAATAAACTCTATGGTGTCGACTAACTTATGAGAAAGGTTCCAATGTCAAAGATTGAAGTTCTATAAGTTAAGTTATCCTTTTTGTTTATAATCGTTTTTTTATTGCTTCAAAAAGGTTGCCCTTTTTATTTAACTAGAATTTGTCAGTGAACCCTATTGGGATGGCAATTGGTTGGAGTTGATATGATTTTACCATCTTCAACACTGACCCGATCAATAATTGTATTTGAAAGTCACATTTAACTTCAAGCCTCCAAATTTTGTTACTAATTGGAGCACTTGTCAAATTAAGGCGAACGCGACATGAAGTATGGAAGGATCGAGTAAATAAATGCTCCATCCATTATTCCATAATATTTGCTGTTTAGTAGATTTCATGGACTCCAACTTTTTTTGCCAATAATTTCTCATATAATATTATACTTTTAGGATATTAACTTTTTATCACAACATAATGATTTATAATTTTATATGACAAATAATTATATATGTTGAGAAATTGATAATCAAAGTTTATACAGTTTGATTGACACAATTTTCAAAATAACAAGTAATAAAGAACATGGGAAATATAAATGATTGAACCAATAATGAGCACTAATGAAAGACTACATGGAGGCTTGGAGCGCTACGAACAACTATCTATAGAGGAGTGGAGAGTAATGAATAGGGATGACATTGGGTCCTAGACCCGACTCAAATCCGATCGAACCTGACCTCTTAAGATGAGTTTAATTTGGGTCCAAAAATTTTGGATTTATTGGGTAAGGGTCGGGCTTGGGTTCAAAAATTTTTTTGCGTGTCTAGGTCTGGATTTGGGCACAGACCTATGAACCCGACCAACGGACCCATCAAAAGTTTAACATATGTACTTTTTTTTGAAAAAAATTAGGGCAAGAGCTATTGTAATTTGTGATTGAATAATCATGAACTTTGTGTTTTTTTTTCTTTTTTCATTTTAAGTTATGTAATTGTATTATTAGAGACTTTTATAATGTTTCTATATCAATGTCTTGATGACTTTTGTATTGTTTTTATATTGGACTTTGCTCATATACTCGTACTTGAATTAAATGTTTTTATTGGGTTAAAAATTGATGTATTTAAACAAAATAATTGTTATTATACAAGTTTGCAGGTATAAAATTAACCCGAAAGTTGATAAATTTAGTAAAAAAGTATATACGAGAGTTATATCCATTAAGGACTAGCTAAATACCCGTGGACCCGCAGACCCACTGGGTTCAAAATTTTGACGGGTCTGGGTCTGGGTCTAGTTGAACCCAACCCACTGCCATATCTAGTAATGAGGCTATATTTGCAATGAGCATTAGGTTGGAGAACAAAACTAGTGCGTGTGAGGGACTGAGGGTACTCTCATTTTAGGTACCTTTTATATTTTCTGGAATTTAAGTCTCCTAAATTTTATTGTAATTTGGGACGAGACTGATTTAATCTTCCTGGAGACCTCCAACTATATTTAGTTTTGTTTTTTTTATCGAATTTGGAATGGATTTCCGATTCTAGATTCTGATTCGACCATATTTACCTCGAACTTAGATCCAAGTGTTGTCCCTACCCGTTCCATATATTAACTCCCAAAAAAAGGGTTTAAATTTCAAATTTCAAAGGTGTGCAAAATTTAAATTTAAATACAAAAATAAACTTATGGCACATTTAGTAATTTACTGGGAAAAACTTTCTCAGAAAAAAGTTTCTTGGAAAAAACTTTGCTTAACCATCATTGGAAATTGTTCACTGAACTTGTAAGTGAAATAATAAACAACAACAAACTCCCAAGGAAAACAGGCCTAAGCGCGGGGATCTAGATGTAGGCAATTTTTCCTCTATGAACTGAAAATTTTATAAAGAGGTTAATTTTATAAAGAGGTTGATTATTGGGAATCCAAAAATCTTTCTAAAACCTTTGATAATCAATTTAGGCACTCACAAAACCAAAAGAAAAAGAAGTTAACACTTATGGGGAAATCCATACCTTTGTGCACCATGGGGTTGAGAATGAACCAAACCTACCTAGCCAATAAAAATCAAATAAAAGGCACAAGCAACAAACCAAGGCAAAACATAATACTATAGACCCTACCATCAAACTTCAACCTACTACCTTGATATTACGTCTCCAAACTCCTATATTAAGTGCTATATGCTTTTTCAAATTTAAGTGTTTCAAGTCTGCTCTGATCATCTCCTTCGTCAAATTTTTAGATTTGTCAAATCCTTGACGTCCAACGTGTAAATTTATCAACCGAAAAAATGACTTTCTTGATAAAGTCTACCCACTAAATGCTTCCTTAAAATCAACCTGCGTATACCCTATTCCAAACTTTTGGAGGAGTTTATTTGTAATGATGGTTGTAGTGCCCCGAGTTCTATGAATTGGGCTGGAGGATCCGGTGAATTGATTGAAGCACTTGGCTTAAAAGTTTATTGGTTAAGCAATGGGCTTCAATTTGATTATACTACATTGGGCCCTATTTTTTTAACCTTTAATAAGTTGTTTTGAGAATATTTGGTGGGCTTTTAATGTTATTCGTGTTTTTCACATCTATCATGAAGGAAATAGAGCTCTGGATTAGTATTGCCTCCCTTCCACAATAAATTATTGTTTAATAAATAGTACACGGTCACCAATATCTTTTTTTGACTAAAAATCTTTCGTAGCATATTTTATCAATCAACTACAATATTATGCTCTTAAGATAGTATTTTTCGTTACGATTTAATCACATTATTTTTAAATAATAGAATATATGTTGAGATGTTAATGATAAAAGTTTTTGAAATTTGACTGCGGTAGAAATTAAAGTTATAATTTATAAGGATCGGAGAGAGTAGTTTGTTTTTACCCTTCTATTAAAACAAATTCATAATGAAAATTATTAAGCAAGAAACTTCATAAAATTTGATAAAATTAACAAGCGAATATATGAATGAATTTATTTTCAACACAGATGAACAACCCAATCGATCCAAGAATCCAATCACAAACACAAAATAGTACCCAAAATGAATGACAACATCAAAAAAAGTAGCAACCCAACCCAGAAAAATGAATCAAGATCCCACGACAAAGAACAACAAAATGGTCCCTTTGATAAAGTGAAACTGAAAGGATCAAATTCAGAGGGCATTGAAAGCCAAGACGAATGAGAGAGCCAAAAACAGAGGAACTGCTGCTGCCTTTGACTTGATCTTGCTTGCATCTGATGATCCTGCATCTGTTGTTGGTGTTGACTTTGATCCACCCTCTGCATCCAATTCAATTCAGTTCAGTTTACACTTCAATTTCTCCAAACCAAAAACGTTAATATCCATAAAATACTATGTTACTAATACTTTGCGTTTTCTTTTTATGTTGTACAATATCTGTTATGTTGTACTTTCAATATTTACAGTGTAATAAGTGTTGCTAAGGTGAAGGACATACGCAGAGAAGGTGAATCAGTTGCAGTGCCTGTTGGGGATCCAGATGGAGCACCACCTGCCATGACCAAAACCACAACACATTAGTTCAATGGACCATGATAACCATCTTGACTCAAGATGGTTCTTAACCATATTGAGTTATTTATATTTCATATTTTTGTAACTTTTATTAATATTTTTTTATTAATTATATATGTTTATCAATTATAATAATATAATACTTATTAGGTAAGTGAAAAAATATAATAATAGCCTAATTTTATCAATCATAGTAGAAAATCCACATTTATACATGATTTTATATTTATGAAATAAATATAAATAAATAATTATTTTTAAATTGTTTATAAGTTGTAGTAACCCTGAAAATGATGAAACATACCTTTAGAATGATTTAAATATACTTACATTTTACTCTATTAGTGATCTAGAAAAAATGCAAGATGGTTAATAGCCATCTTGTATCAACGTTTTATCATTTTCATAGTTCAATTTCTTTTGTGGTATATGTCTACAATAAGCTAATAGTTAATAATTAATATATTTATTTACAATGAAAATGATGTGTTTTATGTTTATTAACTATTTAGAATTACACTTAAGCTGTTCTACAAGTTAAATTTACATGTATTTAAATTATTAAAAATATATATTTTATTAGTGCGAAGTTGTTACAACTGTAGATTTATTTATATTTTTTTATAAAGAATAAATTATGCATAAATATTCACTTTCTTTTATGTTTAGTATGATTAGAGTATCATTGATATTGATTAGCACATATATTTTATGAATAATATGTATTTATAATTGATAAATATATATAATTACTAAATTACTAAATATAGTTGTTTGAAACCGTAAAAATATAAGTTATGGAAGGTCTAAATAGGCACGTTGAATTAAAACACGCAAGTACGCAACATTAGACTTGAAATTAAGTAATAATAATCTTACCGGTGGAGCAGCGGCTGATGGGGGGAGTCTGGACCTTGCAAGCAGTAGGAAGAGCCAATGCCTGAGTCTGGTTAATGTTAATCCCAGCCAAGTTAGATGCGCCGCCACTGATGACGCTACAGAGGCACTTGGGGTTGTTCTTGACGACGTTCTCGAGCTGGGTGCAGCAGCTCGTTGACGGCACCGACGAGTTCCCGGTGATGTAGTTCAAGCACGGCGACATGCTGATCAGCACGTTCGTGCAGTCACTCGAGCTTGACTGCGCATTCGACACCGCCCACAGTGAGCTTGCTACAAGAGCAACCATTGCAAATCTCACCATCTCCATTTTTATCTTTCTGTGTGATAATATTTGGTAATTAGTGGAAGTTTAAATGTAGGATGATTTGGAGGGTTTAGGATGGGTTTTTGTTGCTTGGTTTAGATGTGGTCATGAGTTGGGGTATTTAAAGGGTGCTTAACAGGAAAACAACACATGAAGTGGTTTGATTTGGGTGACCAACTTTTTTCCAACTTTGTATTTGTTTGGATTAATCAAATGAAGTTGAGGTTACGTGTCATCTTGTTCTGCCGTAGCTTAGCCTTGTGACATCCTTGTTCTTTGACAAAACTGGCGCTTTTGTTCCGACTATCTATCTGTTTTCCACGCTGTTTCATTAGTTTGAATGAGAGGTAATTTTCAACTATTTTTCTCATGTTATTTCAATCCATTTCCGGGATGTAATTTCTGTCTAGACAAACTTATTGAAGACTTGGGATTACGATAGTTATGTAAAAGGATAATATATGATTTGCAAAAAGAAATGACTCATCGGAGATGAATATTCAATTGATATAATTTTTGAGTATAATTTGTGTCTTATTTCCGGCAAAAAATATTATGTCAAAATTTCAGGTATTGGAAAATTGTGATAAATGTAGAGTGCTTGTACAACACTGGCTCTGTTCTTTTATACAGCACCGCGCGGTGCGGTATCGCACCAAACCGCACTACTCAATATTCTACCACACTTCACCGTACTCCATTACACTTTACCACAAATCATTACCAAAATATCTTCTTACTTTTCTCTCCCCTCATTTTTCTCCTCTACTTTTTACATTTTCTCTTCTCACTTACCCACCTACCACAACTTACCACAACCCAACACACTTCACCACACTTTTTCAAATTCTACTATATCGCAACCGCAGCGCACCGCATAAAATAACGGGCCTAATATCATGAAACATTTGCATTAAAAGACATACTAGTGTATATGAGTTGGATTATATATTCCTTTTTCTTCAATGGTTGTGGCACCTTTATTATTATTTTTTTTGGGGGATGTTGGGTGTGGAGACCAAATGAGGAGAAGGAGGAAGGAAAGAAGGAAGAAGGGCCAGTCGTTTCCCACCGCCAGCGTTTTGTGGAGCAAGACGCTAGCAGCGTCCTTGGGGCCCCTCGACAGCGCCACTTCCAGTGAGGGAAATGTCTTGCATGCTGCCGGCGTCCGGAAGACACCACCAGCGTCATCTTGTTTGCCCGCCCCTCGCCAGCGCCTTTTTGACGCCACTAGTGTCTAAGTTTGTTGGCCTTCGTTTGTTGGGCCAATGAATAAAGGCCCATAAGTTGTGTTTTTTTTGGTGCGGCAAGTCTTGGTTATTTTGGTTATTGGAATAACCTAGTTTCCTCCTTGTACCTCCTAGTATAAATATGGGTTCTGGTTCTCCCTATTATGTATCCCTGAGTATCCCAGTATTCGATCCTAACAACTGCTATCAGAGCCTGGAGGGTTGGTGAAAGAGAACTTGCTTTCAAACAATGGTAGGAGTAGTATGAAATCGAGAAATTTGATGGATCTGACTGAGGATCTGCTGGAAGCTGCAGATTGAGGATTTGTTGTACGCAAAGTCGCTGCATGTTCCACTGTTGGAGAAGAAGCCAGACGAGATGAAGTAGGCCGAGTACAATCTGCTGGATCGGCAGGCGGTGTCCTTGATCCGGATGTCATTGTCTCGGAACGTTCGGTTTAACATCATGGATAAAAATACAACGAAGGAATTATTGAAAGCACTAGAGCAGATGTAAAAGAAGCCCAGCGCAACAAATCAGGTATATTTGTTCACCAAATTAACCAGTTGCAAGATGACTGAGGGTGGGGATGTAGCTGAGCATATTAGTGAGGTTACTAAGATTTTATCACAACTTGCTTCAGTAAAGATGCCTTTTGCTGAGAATGTCAAAGGTTGCATATTGTTGTCTTCTATGCCTGATTCTTGGAAAACCCTTGTAACTGCTGTTAGTAGTGCTAAGGATACTGACGAGATGAAATTTGATAAGGTCAAGTCTGTATTGCTTAATGGGGGTCTTCGTAGGAAGAACTCTGGTGAGGAGTCTTCGGGAAGTACTTTAAGTGTCAGGGGCAGGAAGAACAATAGGAATTCGAATAATTCCAGGGGAGGCAAGCCTTGCCCTGTTCTTTGGATTGGATAAAATGAAAATTGGATGGATTGGATTGGATTGGATAAGTTATGATGCTTTTTTGGGGAATCGTGTTTTTAGAGAGAATTTTTTTTTGGAATTGTGAAAGGTTTGGATTGGTTGGATTGAATTGGATTGGAAATAGTTACCAATCCAAAGAACAGGGCAAGAAGCCAAAGGATCGAAAAAGGTATAAATAGTTGTGACACTTATTTGTGTTGTTTTTTGAAAGAAAGTTTAACTTAAGTGGATTCTGTTGGGTGTGGAGATTAAATGAGGAGAAGGACAAAGGAGAAGAGGGAAGATGAGGAAGAAACAAGGAGACGTTGGTCGCGTCATTCGGGTGCTACCAACAAGCGTGTGGGAGTACCAACGGGTGTGTGACACTACCAACAGATGTGTGATGTTGGGTGTGTCTTGTCCAGAACCCGCACAATGTGTCACGCTGCCAGTGGTTCTATGGCGCTACCAGCGCTTGGGTGGTTGTCGCGGATTTTCCTTGGACGATGCCAGCCAAAATTGTTTTCCTTTTTTACGCCATGATCGACTTCACTTTTACGGTTGTTTCCTTTTCTGTGGTGTTTCCTGTTTTGCTGCAGATTTCTATATTTTTAGGTTACTACCATATTGTAACCTAGGTTTTCCCTTGTACCCCTAACATATATTGTGGCCAGGTTCTCCTTATTATGTATCCCAGAGCATCCCAGAGTGTATTCCAGAGAGAATTGGGATCAAGTGAGATAGAGTGAGATAGAGAGAAACACAACCATTGTATTTGTAATCCTCATAATACTAGTGCATTGATTCCGTGGTTTTTTTCCCGCTTAGGGTTTTTTCCACGTTAAACTTATGGTGTCAAATTTCTTATTTCTTTTCAGCTCTTATCTTTCATTGTTTGTGGTTGCTTGAGTGCTCTTCACCTACTTCACCTACTTCAGAGCCTGCAGGGTTGGTGAAAGAGAACTCGCTTTCAAACAATGTCGGGAGATAAGTATGAAATCAAGAAATTTGACGGATCCTACTTCACCTACTGGAAGTTGCAGATTGAGGATCTTCTGTATTCGAAGTTGCCGTTGCATGTTCCGCTTCTAGAGGAGAAGCCAGATGCCATGGATCAGGGGAAGTACGATATGCTGGATCGACAGGCAGTGTCCTTGATCAGGATGTCATTGGCTCGAAACGTCAGGTTTAACGTCATGGAGAAGAAGACAACGAAGGAATGTTTGAAGGCACTGGAGGAGGTGTATGAGAAGCCCGGCGCAACAAATCAGGTATATTTGTTCTGTAAATTAACCGGCTGTAAGATGGCTGAAGATGGTGATGTGACCGATCATATTAATGAGATTACTAAGATTTTATCACAACTTATTTCAGTAAAGATGATTTTTGTTGAGAATGTCAAAGCTTGCATATTGTTGTCTTCTATGCCTGATTCTTTGGAAACTCTTGTAACTGTTGTTAGTAGTGCTAAGAGTACAGACGAGATGAAATTTGATGAGGTTAAATCTGTGTTGCTTAATGAGGGCCTTCGTAGGAAGAATTCTAGTGGCGAGTCTTCGTGAAGTGCCTTAAGTGTCAGGGATAGGAAGAACAATAGGAATTCGAATAATTCCAGGGGAGGCAAGCCTAGGGACATGAACAATGTTGTGTTATATGATTGTGGTGATACAGGTTATTTTAAGAGGGATTGCCCTAAACCTATGAAGGGGAAGGGTATTGATGATCGAGACTCTATCAACTCTGCGGAAGACCTTTGTGAAGCCATAATTTTCAGTGAGTCTAGTCCTAAAGAGTCATGGATAGTTGACTCTGGTGCATCCTTTTATGTTTCCTCCGATAGGGAGTTATTTCATAATTTCAGGAGTGAGAATTTTGGCAAGGTGTATCTTGCCAATGACAAGTGTTATGAGATAACAAGTAGATGAGACGCGACAATTAAGACTGCTAATGGTGGTCTTTGGAAGTTGGAGGATGAGAGGTATATTCCTGGAATTAAGAAACATTTAATTTCAGTGAATCAACTCGATGAGATAGGCTACACTGCAGGCTTCGGAAATAGAAGATGGAAGATCGTGAAAGGTGCTATGGTAGTGCCGAAGGGATTGAAGTCCGGTACTTTGTACTCCACCAGGGATAACACTAACATGATTTCTTATGCTTCTTGTTCTAGCTTATGACATTGCATGAATGAGAAGAGGGTCAGTTTCACCAAAACTGACGGGGAACCTGAGGAGGTATGGAGTGACTCAGGTGACAAGAAGCCAGTGGGAGTTGAGGCAGTCAAGGTTTCTGTTAGGCCTGGTGTGCCTAGGAGGGAAACAGAGGGACCACAGGAAGCTCCACAGGTTGCAGATTAGGTTGCTGAAGGACCTGAATCATAGGAGCTAGGTGAAAGCTCTAGTGATGATGAGAAAACTCCACCACCCATTGTGAGAAGATCCATGAGGGCTACCAGAGATGCTGATGAGTTAGAGTCCTATAATATGGCTGTCCAGGCGAAGGCTAGGTTCAAGTGGGAGCGCGCAATGGTCGATGAAATAACGTCACTTGAGGAAAACAAAACCTGGGAGCCGGTTAGATTGTTGTAGGGAAGAAAGCCTTGAAGAAGTGGATCTATAGAATCAAGGATAAGTCAGTGGATGTTGGGAAATTGAGGCTCGGTGTGGTCTCAGGAGGCCTCTCGGATTGATAAAGAGGTCGGTCGATGCACTAGGGGAACTTGTGGAGAAAGTTGATGATGGTTGTGGTTTGGTCTCCAAGTGGGAGATTGTTGGGTGTGGAGACCAAATGAGGAGAAGGAGAAAGGAGAAGAGGAAAAACGAGGAAGAAATAAGGAGACGCTGGCCGCGTCATTCGGGCGCTACCAGCGGGTGTGTGCGAGTACAAGCGAGTGTGTGGGTGTGTGATGCTACCAGCGGGTGTGTGATGTTGGGCGTGTCTTGTCCAGAACCCGCACAATGTGTCACGCTGCCAGCGGTTCTATGGCGCTACCAGCGCCTGGGTGGTTGTCGCAGATTTTCCTTGGACGATGCCAGCTAAGATTGTTTTCCTTTTTTACGCCATGATTGACTACCCTTTTACGGTTGTTTCCTTTTCTGCAGTGTTTCCTTTTTTGCTACAGATTTCCATATTTTTAGGTTACTGTCATATTGTAACCTAGGTTTTCTCTTGTACCCTTAGTATATATTGTGGTCAGGTTCTCCTTATTATGTATCCTAGAGCATCCCAGAGTGTATTCCAGAGAGAATTGGGATCAAGTGAGATAGAGAGAAACACAACCATTGTATTTGTAATCCTCCCGTTAATAGTGCATCGATTCCGTGATTTTTTTCCCGCTTAGGGTTTTTTCCACGTTAAACTTATGGTGTTAAATTTTTTATTTCTTTTCCGATGTTATCTTTCATTGTTTGTGGTTGCTTGAGTGCTATTCAATTCTAACAGATTGCTATTAACTAGATCAACTCACAGTCTTTTGAGTTATGACTTGATGTCCCTATTCACTGGATCAACTCTTGTTAGCATCACATTCGTTTTGCTTAAATAAAAAATTGTTCATTATAAAATTGACTATATATATAGAAACTAAATCTGAAATAGTCATTTTAATTTTGATTGTTCAAGTGAAGAAGTAACTTCTATAACCGTCAATAAATTCTAGAACATAGGACAAAAATATAGTCAATTAATATACATTTGAATTGTATTCGCTGATAAAAGTCAATTTATAATTCTTTAAAATATGAGATGTAATTATAAATGCAAATTCTAGTATGACACATTTTCATGTGAACTTATGGTGACACAATCGTCTTATAAAGTGATTTTTTTAATATTTTATTAAGACTAATAAGTGATGTTAGAATAATTTTTCAATACGAATATGACCGATAAAAGAGATGACTTTTGTTAGAGTCAATCCAAATAAATTATTAGTCACTCCTATATTCATAAAAAGTCTCCACAAAATTATAAGTCTCACAATAAATTTATAGTAAGGTGGTCCCACATAATCATTACACATAAATGCAAATTCTAAAAAACTTTAAATTGGGACCGAAAAGGCGAAAACAAAATAGTTATAGGGGTCAGAGTGTTTGGAAACCAACTATTGGTTGTTTTGAGTTGGTAGCCATTTTGTTAGTTGATTGACTGAATTTTGACTTTTTGTTGTAAAACATTCTTGTTGATTTTCAATTGTGCCTATTGTTTTTAGTGTTTTATGGAACATTATGTTTTTTTTTTTATTGTTAGGTTACCCCCTCCATATGTTTAGTGTTTTCTTAAATTTATATTTATTATTAGGATTTTTTTTTCTTCTATATTTATGTGACTAACAAATAACCATTGAAGATTAATACTTGTATTAATAGGCTAATAACTAAATTGTTCATCGTTTCCCAAATTTTCTTGATCATATAAAAGTTGGAAAATTTCATTTGGTATACTTCAACTATTGCCTATGCCACGTTGAATGTCAACTATTTTAGAAACTATTCCACGTGATAGACATGTTTTAAAAATTATTCTATCTTGTTAGTTTTTTCTTGAATCGTTGTTAAAATATTGCTCGCAAAGCTTTCCCTTTCTCCAATTTCATTTAGCTTTCGCTATCAATTTAACACTCGACTCATTTGGAACAAATTTTAAAGTACGTGTTTGACAACGGGGAATAATTTTTAAAGTGTTTGTCAACTTGAAATAAGTTTTGAAGTTTTCAAAACCCTTGTTCTTTGGAGGAATTATTTTTAAGTTATGATAGTTAGGTTAGAATAAGTTATGATAAGTTATGATATTTTTTTTTTGGAGAATTGTGTTTTTAGAGTAGATGTTTTTTTGGAGAATTGTGTTAGGTTAAGATAGGTTAGGATAAATTAAGAGAGTTAAAACCAATCTCACAAAAGAACAGGGCCAAGTCTACCACTTGGAATAATTTTTAAAATGATTGACAATTTGGAATAGAGAAAAGTTGAAGCCTACCAAATGGAATTTTCCTTATTTTTATACCAATTTCCTTTTATAATATAATGTGAATAAAAGGACATCCCGATGCACTAGGGATGACTACGGATCCAAAGGTGGACGTCTACCTCTAAATCCGACTAATCAGAGGAGGATATCCTCCACCTCCATTTATAATTGTAGGTGGAAGTCTTTGGATTATAATCGAAGATTCAATTAGCATTTGTACTATTTAATTATTTTTATTTTTCTATTTTTTTGACATCATTTTTGTTGCAATTTAATATATCACTTATGATTGTAAAAAAAGATACTTAAAGCACCAACAATAAACCTAAATAATTTATTATGTAATAAAAAATATATAACACAACAAAAATATAACATGCATGTCTAATCGGACTTGAGGTGGTCACATCCATATCTGCTCAAATTATAATCAAAGTTGGACTTTTTTAAGCAAGGGTCCAAATAAGTGTCCCACCACAAAGATGTAATGTAGACATACAAACCTTACCTTGCATTTCGGGAAGAGTTGGCTTCCAAGACTCGAACCCCTGACTTTACGATCACACGACACAACTCAACCGTTGCATCAAAGCTCTCCTTACAATATAATGTGAATATTTTATAAATTAAAAGAAATACAACGGTCCAAATAAAATTTGCATGTTGATAAGTGCTATTTATGACTATGTTTTTAGGGGTTTTCAATAGTGAATTAGGGATAGTTTTTAGTGTGAACCTTGATTTATATTCCGATCTTCCTACTACACTTGGTGTTGCTATTTTTTATGCAAATTTGTAGGTTTTGAGGCCAAAACACCAACTTTCTCTCAACTTCAGGCAAGAGTAAAGACAATACGGGTCTATACTTGTCAAACCTAGACCGTGACACAAATTTGGGACGTAACGAAGCTCGGAATGCCAGGCCAGAGGCCACCACGGTTAGCCCGTGGTGAGCCCCACGGTCTGTCATTCATTCATTCATTCATTCATTAATTCATTCAGAATCTATCATTCCTCTTTCGTTCTTTGGCCGTCAGGGAGAGAAAAGAGAGCCCTAATACTTCCATTCTACTCCTCTTCCCCACCATCAAGATTTAAGACCGAATCGATTCAAGAGAAACCAAGATCAAAATTCGCGAAGGAAAGAAGCGACGTTCGTGGAGAAGGTTCCACCATTGGGATCAAAAGACTCGACGGGTTGTATTCTTCGCAATTCTCCTTCTTAGTTTTGAGATTCGATTGTGACGATTGGAACTTGTTTCATGTTTTCTTTGACAATGAGTAAGTAGTTCCTTTGAATTCTAGGGTTTTGCAACTCGAACACAATGTAGTTTGATTGAATGTTTCTAGTTTGTGCATGAATTCTTGCTTGAATCAATAGAAGGTTGTGTTTTCCATGTTCATGTGTGTTCTTTGAACGCTCGAATACTCGTGATTTGAGATTAACATGAGAAACACTGAAAGGTGAATTAGGATAATCTGATTACCAACCTTTCTACCTAATTTTGTGAAATTTGAGAAAAAGAATAGAAGACTAGGGAACCTTTTGATAACTAGAATATTTGAAACCTTCAACTTTGATTAACTTGAAAAGAATACGAAAGTTGTAATTTAGGTTAATTGAGGTAATTCTATTAGCATCGAAAGAGCAGTAGAGTTCTTATGGTTATCGTTCTTGATTCATTCTTGAATGTATGATTGTGCAAGCTACGTTTTAATAATTGAACTCGTTGCTAGGTTAGCATTTCCCTAGAAGTCTTTCTCCCTTGATTGAACCTTAGATAATTTTCCCTGCTTTATTAGTTTCTAAAGCCTTTCAAAAATCAAAACCTGTTAGCTTAACAATCACATAGAGAGCTAGTTAAATGCGTTGTTAATTGAGTCACATTGAGATCGACCTTGACGTGCTACACTGTACACCATGCGCTTGCGGCCCTGTCACATGTATAATCAACAATTAGATACATTCTAAACAGAAATTACAACATTCTACACTGCATATATTTAAGACACTGCTCATATATATGGTAATTGATCGATTGTAAATTTGGTGGCACTGATTGTGATTTTATCAATAACTAACTTCTTTTTTTTACTCATGCACTACATGGTATAATTTTTATTAATTAATCTAAAATTATAATATCTAGCAATCTACATTCAATAATTAAATTTGTGTGTCTGTATAAGGTCAATATGGTAATTTATATGTAAAAAAACAAAACTCTTTCATACAAAGTTGCTTATACTAACTTTTTACAAAATGATTTTTTGAAGGTAAAAGCTACTTCAAACAGTCACATCTACCAAACATCCAGAAATAGGGTTTTGACTTGTCATTTTCCTCCAAAAGTTACTCAACTAGCCATCCCCAAGCACTTTCATACTCTAAATTAGGGTTGTAATTGAACCGAGTCAACTTGCAAGCCATCGTGTTCGACTTGATTAAAGCTTAGCTCGAGATCGGTTTGATCAAAGCTCGGCTCGGCTTAGATGTCTGCCCGAGACTAGGGGGCTTGGTTCAGGCCCGACACAATTAGTCTTGCGTAATTATTTTAAGTAGAAAGTAGATGGTAATCTATGAATATTGATAAATTATATATTAATTTGGATGTTTAAAATTTAATATTAGGGTATGCATAAATTTGTTGTGTTTTTTTTAATTTTTTTAGTTAAGCTTCGCAATTTCAAGCGTTAATGATCAAACTTTGCTTGATTATACCCTTATTGTAAAAAAAATTATTTTCTAGTTAAATATAATAAATATTTAAAAACTTATTTGGTCTTTGATTTGAATTTAGATAGTTTTAAATTAAAAAAATAAAAAATAACTGAGCCGAGTCTAAGCTTAGTTTTTCCAACCGAGCACTAGCCAAGCCTTAACTTTGAAAACATGACGAGCTTCGAGCCGAGCCCCAACCAGAATTTTTCTTAAACTAGTCGAGTACGAGTCTAGGGGGACTTTACTCGAGCTTGGCTCATTTATGTCCCTACTCTAAAGTCTAAACTATTACCCGGACCTCCTTGTATGAGATCATAGAAAATAAACCAAGGCTGCTTGAAAATCATTTTCTTATTTTTTGGTTAAGTGATGTAGGCTGCTTAAAAACTTAAAATTTGTCAATTGACAAAAGGATTCAAATATATGAGACAATAGTTGGTTCCATGCCAAGAACCACCCTCTAATTATTGTTGACCATAATTACTAATTAAGAATGTAGTTAGTAACTGATTGATGTGCTGATCTCAGTTTAATAAGAATCAAGCTGAGATTACCTAAAACTAATATCCTAGAATCCCTTTGACTATGGTAATTAACGTTGAAGAGGGGTTCCCATCTTTTTGTTTGGAGAAGCTAAATTCCATTGGTTGGGCAGCCTTTATTTGGGAATTTCAGATGAGCTACTACTCCAACCTCCCTCTGTTTTGGACTTTCAAAACCCTGCTTAGCTAAGCTAGCTGTTATAGGGTAGAACTTAATTATGCCAAACTTTATTCTCCAAGGGCATGTTCTTTGTGATTAGAGTATTAGACTGGTAGGGTAAAAAGCATGGAAAAAAAGAGGATATTTTGTTTGACGATAATGGCGGTTGTGAAGCAATGAGGAAGTTAGTGGCAGAAAGGCGGCATTAGGGATACTCGCGTGGGGTTTATGTAGACAAGGAATGGGGAGAAGTGGGTTGTGTGATTAGTTTGGCCTGAAAAAATGAGTTTTCTTAGGATTAGGTACACGAAAATATTTTATATTGAGAGAGAGGAAATGATTTTCTCATAAAATGATTTTCATCCCTGCCAAATATACCCTAACTTTGTTAATAATTTTAATTTTAACCAAAACTTAAAAACAGTAAGTTTTCAAGCTTCATCATCAAATCATGTTAATCAACTTTGAGTAGAAATTATTTCGGTTCATGTCAAGTTCTAGTTTCTAATTTTGGGTCATATTCATGTTGATCGTCATTTCGAGTATGAATTTTCCAACACTACTCAATCAAAGTGTTAGGGAAAGGTAAGTAAAATGCGAGATTACAGCGGAAGCGAAATAAATTGAGACAATGGAAATTACGACAAAATTTAGAAACCTAAAATAAGCGATAAGACAACACCGGATTTACGTGGGAAATCGAAGAACTCGGAGAAGAATTCACAGTCGGTGACAGCCAACAAAATAATCCACTATCATAGGGTGTGATGCGATTAACAGGAAAAGAGATTACAATATAAATCTCTCTAACTCTCAACTCACAATCTCTAGGATACACTTGAGAAAAATATTGGTGAGACAGTTTCTCTCTCAATATTTTCTCTCTCTGACCTAACTCTGGTGATTACGGTGGAGAAATAGGTACCATATATATGCTAGTTAGTGAGGGAAGAAAACTAGGTCAAAAATATTGTAAACTACGAGCGTATCAACCAAGTCCACCGCAGACAAATAATAACAAACAGGGACGCTGGCAGTGCCAATGACCCCCTAGTAGCGCCTTCTTACTTGCCTTCTGTGAGGGGCGCTGCTAGCATCTCTTCTGACGCTGGTAGTGCCTCCTATATTTATCAATTCTTCTCTCGTTCTGGACCCCATTGAGGGTTCAATAGGCAACAAAACCCAATACAAAGTTTGACAATTAAGTTGAAGAGGGGACTAGACTAGATGTCATGGATGTATCATATATGCTATTTTTTGCATTTTACTTGTATATATACAAGTGAAACAACATGCAACAGATGAAGTTTGTATATTGGCATTCCTTGATTAACTTACCAAATATTTGTTAGTTTTTTTTATCGTTTGAAGTCAATAGGCTAAAAAGCATCAAAGATACTATAAAATAACCGTTAAAACAGCAAAAACCAGCAGAAGCAAACACCAAAAAACAGCAAAAGCACAAAGTTACAAATTGGAGACCTCGAAAAGGCACCTAACAACAGCTGGAAAACCACCCAAAGAAAGAAAAAAACAATCACTTCTTCTTCGATGGAATACCCTTTAGCCCACAGATCTTTTCCACCAGAGCCTGTTTTCGATCAATTGCCGCTCTAGCATCTTCTATGACCTTCAACTTCCGCGAAGTTTCAGAAGACGTCGATTTAGACTTCCGAGACGCATCCAAAACCATCCTCCATTTATATCTCAACACAACCTTTCCTCCCCTTTTACTCTCAGCACTTTAGACTTTCGAAACGCATCCAAAACCAAATATTTGTTAGTTACAGATTATAGAATCATGAGCAGAGTATGCTTTCATTTATATTAAGTTGCCTGTTTACTTGTTTATAATCATCGACCGATGCTTAATATAAGATGGAACGGGCTGAAGGACCTTTTAAAATTTCTTCAAAGTCTATGTTTAAAGCATGAAGCATTTTTTTCCAGTCACTATCAATAGAACAAACAGCTTGGAGTAACAAATTGAACAATTAACAAGCTATATGAATCACCGCATAAAACGGGACCTAAAGACAACAATAACATCTTACACCAAAAGATGTGTTGTAAATTTATGTATGATATAAATACAGGTATGAATTGAATGCAACATGATCATTTTACAAGTAATAAAGCTGTTCAGAACAGAAAAAAATATCTTCAGCTCAAAATGACAAAATCTCAATCTTCATGATCTTAGACTACTCTAATAATTGTAGAAACACTTGAGGCGACGAAGAGAAGAAATATTGTCAGATGAACTGAAAGCTTGGCAACGTTCCCATTATTCAACGACGTGCTTCCAAATCCTAGGTCTGTTGATTCCATCAAATGAACTAGGATCAGTAAATATAAACCAACATTTATATGTTTCTGGCAAACAATGTAAAGAAACAACAACATTATTTACCTGCTGGAGTAAGGCCAGAATTTGTTGATGGGGTTGTCTGGGGAACTTGAGGAGTTTGAGAAGAATCAGGCGTCGAACCATCACCAGTTGGAGAAGAAGTTGGGTTTCCAGCAGTGCTACCTCCTGTTGCCCCTGACCCGGACCCGGACCCGGACCCAGACCCTGATCCTGATCCTGTTCCGGTTCCTGATGGCTGATTTAAGACTGCACCATGTATGTAGTTTTCACATTTTAGTCCCACATTATCAAGTATACAAATATACACCTTTTAGTTTGGTGATATCCAATTGCTAGTTATGTATGTCTCCTATATTCTTCTTCATAACTTCTTACAACATATTTTTATTAACGAATTACAACATTATCTAATGGTTGTATTTTCCTATGCTACGACATTATATATGTTTGCAAAAGCTGGGTGACTCGTAGATCAAGTTAACAAATAAAATGGAACCAAGAGAGTATAAATAATAAATCCGCTTGGAGCGCAATATATCCCAATACCCAATGTCCCCAAAAGTCTTGTCACAAAACAAGGTTTGTGAGGGTCTGATGTAACAGTCTTGTCCTTGAATGAAAATCACAAAGACTGGTTCCGCTTGGAGCACAAGGCGGGGGGAAAAAAAGAAAATATGTCGTAGAAACTAGTATTCCTGCGATACTAATGAGGTCGATATTACTTACGTTTGCAGAGGCTAACATCCGGGGTTTGGAGATTGCAGGCGCCGGGGAGGGACAGAGCCTGAGCCTGATTGATGGCGATTCCCAAGGGTGACGAACTGGCACTACCGACAAGCTGGCATAGGCACTGCGGCTGAGTTTGGACTATGCTGTTTAGCTGTCTGCAGCAGGGGGACGATGGGACTGTCACAATTCCTGTGATGTACCCTAGACATGGTGCTAACCCCACCAGTTGCGAGGTGCACCCGGACTGCTGAGCCATGGCTCCACCCAACAACATGGTCATCACTATAGCCACCCTCATCATCATGGTCCCCATTTTGGTCTTACTTGGTGAACCAGAACTCATCTTCGATATCGTGTAGACCCTTTTCCTTTTTGTTTTAAGTATTGTTTGGGAGTGGGTTTTGTTGGTTTGGATAAAGAATGTGTTGATTGAAAGTTGAATTCTATGGGGAAGGTCTAATGTTGAGGTTTATAAGGAGGGGATATATGGTTATTGAAGAGAAGTCAAAATAGATGTATGGATCAACTAATTTTCCTAATTTTCTATATGTAGGGGATGTTAAGTGAGCTAACTGTTTTCCTGGTGTGATTTTCAGCCATCAGTCCCAACAAATATTTGGTTAAGAATATTATAATTTACAAAACCTACGTAAAGTCAATTAGACTTTGAGTCTACCATATGGTTTAGTGCATTATTAAACTTGTTTGTAGAAAGAATTCATACTAAGCAAGGAAGTAATAGCGGTTTGCCTACCTAATTGGCTACTAATGTGTCCTCAGTTTGCTTCAGATGTGCAAAAATGTCAGAAAATCAGAGGTATGTTCATGATGAACCTCTGAGAGAATGTTTGTCAACTTTACGGTTTTTCTTCCTTCAAAACTAATTTCACCAAACAAATATAGAAATATGCATACCTGTCAGTCCAACTATCAAAAAGCATTATTAGGATAATAGGATGCCTTTAACATTAATTATTACCTGACCAAGCTTCACAGAAGGTAAAAACGAATTGGGTGAACTGCCCACATATTTGAGAGAATGTCCATCTTGTTGGGGAGATCTAAGGCGGGAGTCCATTTCAAACAAAGTCCATGGTAACAAGTTAAAGTTACATCTTAAAACCAATTGGTGGTAAAGAGTAAACCAATTGGTGGTAAAAAATAGCCCATTTGACTTATCTACCATGCATTTTCATCTTAATCTTCTGATATGGGACTTCAAACTCATGGGTGAATCCCAACATATTCTTTTAGCTACTGTTAGCATAATTAAGTGAGAATGTATGAATGGAGTTTATCCAGATGTTCAATATGCAAGGTGGGTACAAAACCACTGCCTAGGAAGATTGTTACTGTCTTTGCTTCTTGCTTGCAAAAATTACTCCTGTTTCGCTCAAAAGAAGAAAAAAAGCATAACAATAACAAAAAAATAGTCTGTAGATCAAGGGAGTTATGATGTTTGAAGTAGAAAGCTAGTTCATTCCTGACTTCTCACCCATCTGTTTCTGGGCTTTTATTAGGTTTCTATAAACTGTGCCATTCAGATAAGTTTAAGTGCCTTCTTAGCCCGTTTTAACTACTAACTTACACCAAGTTCCTCTAATTTTCTCAAATGCAGGACAAATATAAAGCTGTCATATGCTCATATTCAACCTGTTCTCAATATACTGTACTTTGTTGGTTGTTTGCTTTTTCTTTTCTTTTTTGTTTATAGATAAAGATGGCTTATATATAGGAAATTCTGAAGTATTATTTTCTGTCATACCCGACCTAACGGTTGGATTCTTAAGCAAATTCATTTTCCCTATTTGATTTTCTCTTTGATCACATTTTATGCAGTGCAAGGCACAATATGCTGGTTTCTGACAAAATAAAATGTTCAACAATACTGGCATATATATTTGAGTTTGTGAACAAAGTCTCTTCTTTCAATAACAAACAACCAACAAAAAATCACTGGGATGAACAACTGAAACAAAGGGCACCAATGTGGAGCCTTATTCTACAGAACACAACGAATGGATAAATCCACAATGAAGAATGAAAACAAAACACAACCATGAAACAACAAGGTGAACACCGCCGTTATGAAATGGCTCAAAACATGGCCAAAGCTGAAGCACAAGACACAAAACCAAAGGCTAGAATCTGAACAAGGGAAGTCTTGGAGATGCTTCCATCAGATGGGGTCCCTGGAGTTGATGGCTCTGCCTTTGATCCAGAACCTACATTAGAAAAAACCAAAAACAAACATGAGATTTCTTCTGTTTTGTTCCACAATGCCTTTTTATAGCCATAAGATATAAGCAAGAATCATAAAAACATGCCTGAAGGAACATCGGAGGACGACGGGGATTTCTTAGGTTGTTCATCTGACCCTGCTGGAGACTCTGCTGGTGATGCTGCCCCTGATGCCGGAGCTCCACTTACCGCTATATATGTTTCACCCAAGAAACCAAAAAGCGGGAATCAGAAAAAGAAAGATTATTTGTGGAGCTCTTCTCACTTAACTTGATTTAGGCACAAAGAACATTAGGGTATGTTTGTAAGAGGGATAACCCTTTTCTAAATCGCAAATTTTAGTCTGAGACCATGTCTTTTCTGAATGGGGTCATAATCACTGAAGCATTGATGGTTTTTGAGTAATTATGCTTGTTGAGCAAATCCTGTACATTTAAGATCAGATATTTGGATGGTCTATATATTTGAGACTCATTGATTACAGTAGTTACATGATTAGGGACAATTAGCCTAGGGGTGGGCAATGGACCGGGTTGGATTAGGGAAGCAAAAATGAGGGTGGACCATGGATGACCTGTTTTGACTTGAAATTCAAATTGAGGTATATTTGTGTTAACAAAACCTAGTTGCAATTTATTGTTTGATGTTAAATGTTTTAGCATATTTAACTACACTTAGCTTTTCAACCTATTTATTATGGGGGTAGTTGATGTGCTGACCCAACCCATTCACCGATCCTTTAACATTGCTACACGGGTCAGCCCGTTAATAGCCTGACCATGACCATAGCTATATGGACCAGCCCATTGCGCACCCCTAATTAAGGACAAGGGAAAAACATACCATTGCATTCGCTGACAGGGGGTGTTTTGACATTGCAGGCAGCAGGCATCTCGAGTGCTCGTGTCTGGTTGATAGTGATGCCCATCGAGCTGGCGATTCCACTGTTGAGGGCCGCGCAGAGACACTGGGGCTGTGATTGGACAACGTTGGAAAGAGCGGCACAGCACGAGGGTGCAGGGCTTGAGGAGTTTCCACTTATGTAGTTGAGGCAAGAAGACATGCTCATTAGCACATTTGTGCACCCTGCAGTGGATTGGGCTCTGGCTCCTCCCCATGCTACTGCTACTGCTAGGAGGACAAGCCATACTTGAGCTGCTGCCCTTGAACTTGATGCCATTCTTGTTGGTTTTTTTTTTTTTTTTTTTTTTTTTTGTCTTTGTTTGTTGAAACAGACAACTCTTGAAAGGGAGTTTGTTAAGTGGTAGTGGATTAATTACTACTTTGAGGATTTTGGGGAAGAAATGGGGTGGTTTTATAGGAGGTTAAAAGTTGAATATAAGTTCAATAATACAGTGGTTAATTTGGGTGGCCAAATCTTGTTTAGCTGGAATGTGGTTAGTTGGGTTTAGATACTAAGAAATGGTTAGTAAAATAATACTTTGAGGGACACAGTTAGTTGGAAATCATTTGTTAAACAAATCGCATTCTAGGCAATAGGCATGTCTCTACTCTGTAGAACTAGAATGTTATACCTGCTATCTACACATAATGCATGGCCCTGACGAATGACAGATTTTGAGTTGCTTAACGCCTTAACCCCCCCTCGCTTTGGTTGATGATTATTACTGTCAGAACCTTCGTATCATCTCCATTAGTTAAAACAGTTGGATCTCCTTTTTCCCCTGTAACACATGCAACAGAAAAGACTCCCACTATAAATGAGTGTACAACTTTCATGTAAACTCAACCCCACGTAAAAAAACAAGTCAATTACGTACAGTGAAACATACTAATTAGCAAAATGGATGGATTTCAACTAAAACTCGAGAGTTTTACATTGGTGTTGTGCATATCGGCCTTGGTGTTGAGTCCAGTGAAGGGTCAATTCGGGGAGATTGGCATGCCATGCACGAGCTCAATGATGAGAGGGTTCTCCCCATGCATGAACTTCATAACAGGGAGCACTGCAGACGGTTCAACTCCAACACCAGATTGCTGTGAAGCCTTCAAATCTCTGATGAGCACCAGCATTGACTGTGGCTGCATGCTGGTCACTGCATCAATGCCACTGCCTCTCAGTTACATCAGAAGAAACTTGGCACTCTCACTGCCAAGGTTGTGCGGTACTGATGATGCTCCTGTTCGATGCCAAGGTACAATATCGATCAAGTGCTAATTATTACTTAATTCTGTCTTTAATTCAACTACTGCTTAATTCGTTAAATCTAATAATATTTGTAATTGCAGGTGGTGGCAGTCCATATAAGGGTCCTGGAGGAGCGACGCTGGCAGCACCGTCAGTGGAGGTTGCTCCGGCAGCAGCGCTGTCCAACGTCCAACTGGCGACATCATCGGCGTCAAGTCCCTCCATAAGTTTCTCACAAGCTGTCTGGCTAACTCTCATGGGGCTCATTCTTCAACTTGTTTTAACTGCTACTGTATTTCCATCTATGTGAAAATATTTTTATTTTTTAGTTATCTTTAATTAATGATGATTCAAAGCCCTTTTACAGTTTTACCTTAGGTTTCCTGTTCTATATTTTATTTGTAGGAAGAATATACATTTTAAAACTTATAGTCTGCTGGTATCATACGTATGATAAACCCCAGAGTACAGAGACTAAACAACTAGCTCGTGTAATATGGATTACTAACTTCAGAACTTGGAAGTATTTTCAAAACTGTTGGTAAAGTAAGCTTATTTTACTGGCCTGTTAAAATTAGAAAATTGTCTGCAGGATTCTTAATTAATTAGTTATTTAGTTATACATCTATTAATTCACATACCATTGGACAAATTGAGATGATCATATATAGCTAGGTAAGTTGCTCGCAAAGAATATGGAGATTAGTGCACAAACATTTAAAAAAAAAAAAACAGATAGATGGACTACTCTGTAAATAGTCTGTATCATGTTAGTAAGTCCCCGTAATACCATCGTACGCATTTAATAATAGTGACATTGAATTAAAATGAATATGATTAAACATATATTGAATTAATGATCGGTACATTGTAAGACCTTGGTTTAAGAACTGTTGATATTGATAAGTACATGCCCATTACTATATATCATAAGACATAAAATTAAGTTGTTGGAAATTAATACATAGCTAAAGCATAAACTATAAAACTGTCTATAATGCAGAGCCTGCATCACATCAAATAGAAAACTGGCCAACATTAGTTGATTTTTAGCTTACTCTTAGCTTCCATAGACTTTTTTTTTTAAAAAAAAATAGATATATGTCGAGTAATGGAACATCATATCCATGTTGTCTAGGGTTGAATAAGAATCAATTTAACTAAAAATTCAAATTGATGGTCAAAGATCCAAAAGCCGACCATCAAACACAGGGTAGCGTCCAACCGGTACCATCAGCTTGCAGTCCCTCCCCAATTTTTTCACAAAGTACGTGTTTGGCTAGTTCTCATGGGATTCTCATTCTTCAAGTTGTTTTACTCCATGTGTTCTATATTAATTGTTATAAATTTGACTTTCACGATTTTTATGTCACTTTTTTATTGATAATTTCTTATATAGGATGTTATTAATAATTACAATATGATACTTTTATGATAGTGTTTTTCATTACGAATCTAATAGCGACAATTTTATTTAGCAACTCATTGTCTATGTTGAGAAATTTATAGTCAAATTTTTTGTAATTTAACTACATATTTTTCAAAAATGACAATTAATATGGACCAGATAATATAATTGCTACTACCTTTCCATCTATATGTGTGACAGTGTGAATATAATTTACGTACCACGAGTATTTATTATAGATATCAATACTTTTTGACTTTATGTTTTCGCATTCTACTGTACACATGGTGTGATAATTTCAGAAATATTTTCAAAAAAGTTGGTGAAAAGCAACTTTTATCGGACTCTTAAAATTAAAATTTGTTACGGTTAGCCATAATTATTTCAGTGATTTTAATTCGATTAAGCTAAACTAGATATTTAAATAGTTTAATAAAAAAATAAACATAAATATGTTAATACCTCTATTCAAGTAAAAAAGAAGTCATTTTGAATTGTATTAATCTTGGGAAAGTGTCTTGCCCTGTCACTAAAATTATATTATATATATTAAGATGAAATTTATCATATGATTGAATTCTATAACTATACTACTACCTCCGTCCCATTTTATTTGTCCATTTATTTAACTTGAGAAACCCAATGCATATTGGAAATTGAGGTAAAAAGTTTATCATTTACCCAAACTACCTCTACTTTAGTTGAAGATAATAATTGTTGGAATTGTAAAAGGTGATAAATGAATTTATTAATTAGGGATAAAAAAGGAATTACAGCTGCTGGAATTGTAAATAGGACAAATATTTTGGGACAAAGAAGTTAGGTAATAAAAGGACAAATAATTTGGGACGGAGGTAGTATTACATATAAATTGAATAAATTTATACTTTTATACATTATTTTTTATATTTCAAAAAATGCTTAAAACAAGCTTAATGGAAGGAGTTGATAGCAAATTGTGTTTCTAGTTAGACATTGTCATTGTACCTATGGCACCAAACAAACTACCAATTGTGAAAGCAAGACTTCACAGGAGTCTCAAGAGCTCCCAAATACAAAATTTATAAATATCTACATTTAGGACTTGAGTTGCACAGATCCAAATGCAGTATTAGAATACCCAAAGAAAAATAATATTAATGGCAAATAAATGAACTTGCAAATATTTTATTAAATCAAACGAAAATCATCGGTTGTAGAATTCCAATTAAATCGCTTTGGCTTCAGCCATATCTGGTGGTCTTCTGACATTCACAAAATCACAGGCTGCCGATAGTAGGGCTTCCATCTGTCCTCTTGGAAACACACCTGATTACCACCTCCCCAGTTTGTGTGTTGGCAACTGCATAACAAATGATTTTTATCTCGTTTCCTTTGTTGCTCCATCGTATCTCTGTGTACCTACACTAGTAGAATACATACCAAAAAACGTCTGAAAATTGGCGTCTCTCTAAACATCAGACGCTAAACAAATGAAATAAAATTTAAAAAAAAAAGATAAATTAAAAATGGGCGTCTGTTTCCCATAAAAGAGACGCCATTTTCGAAACGGCGTCTGTTTTAGGGGAAACAGACGCCCATTTTTAATTTTAAATAAAAGAAAACTGCATTTGTCTTGTGTCAGTCTCGGCCGCTGTGCATGACCATAGGCGTCTGCCAGCCTAGAAAATAGACGCCGATTTTGACTTAAACGGGGAAAAAAATAGGGTTGGGTGTTATTCTGCCATTTTCGTCGACGAAGAGGAAGAGGAAGCGAGAGAGATTTGAAGAAGAAGCTTGGTGCACGCCACTAATTCAACAAAAAATCAGGTAATATTATTAGTTGTTTTTGTTTCAGTTCTGTTATATTATGATTAATATTATGAAAAGTGATTAAATAATGAATTAAAAATGATAAAAAATGAATAATTTGAATATTTGTATGTTTGTTTCGTTTTTGTTAAGTTTAATTTTAGTTGAGTGGATATAAGTCGAAAAATTGAGTTGTTTTAGTTAATTTGTATGGATTGTAATATATTTTGGATGTTGAATTTGAATTTTAAGTGTGAAAATAGGGTTTGTAATGTGGAATTATTGAATTTAAATATTGTTTGTATGTTTTATATTAGTTTAACTAATTGCATGTATGTAAATTTTAGTTTAGGTTTTAGTTTTCGATTTAGTTTTAGTTTTAGTTATAGTTTTTAATTTTGAGAAATATAATTATGTTTATATAGGTTGAGCAAAATATTGAGTTTTTTATGTTTTGTGGTAAATTTAAATATGAATAATTATATTTACTTTGCAAAAAAATATATATGTAATAATGCATGTAAAATATGTTTAAGTTGAGCATTATGATAAATATTAATATGTAATACGAATTTTGTATATTAATTTATATGGCTTAATAAATTTGTGGGAAATTATAATGAGTTTCGATTGAGTATAAAAATATTATATTTTAGGATGATTTTTTAGGAATTGTATTGACGATTTAATTAATTAGTTGATAACATGTGTACGTATTATATTTTCAATTATGAACACATTTAGTTTAATTTGTATATTTAATTTGAACTTATAATTTAATTTTTTTTAGTTATTAAATTCATGAATAAAAAAATTACTATATATAAACTATTATTTAATATGTACATACGCAGTGAATAATTATAAACTATTATTTATTGTTTAATTTGTAAATAAGTATGACGGTCCCGGTATGATTTTTGAAAATTGTTAATTTGGTTAGTTGTTTAGTGTACGTACGTATGTAATTAATTAAGAATAGTTTGTTTAGGGTTAGGGTTATTAGTATGGGTTAGGGTAGTTAATATGGGCCGGGTTAGGATAATGTGACCAAGTACCTATTCCATGGAATTCATTGTAGTTTGACGCCAATCAACGTACAAATTGAAAAGTTGGGGAATCGATCATCCTCAACTTTTGAAATGTTGTTTAGTATATATGCTTCAAAAGCATTTGAAACTACGTCATGGAACAAGTATATTGGTCAATTGTTATGTTAGTATATATACTGAGGATTAAGTTGGTATAATATTTTGATCGAATTTGGATGATTTTGATTGTTATTAGTAAGTGAGTTAGCCTTTAAAGTTGGTCGCGGAAATTTTTTGTATTCCAACGTAATTGTTAACTTAATTACTTATAACTCCAAACGAAGACAAAAATTATGTAAATAATTATGTCACGTACATCCAATTACTTACTAAAGTACCCAATAACCAACTGTACGTAGCTAGCTACATAATTAGTAAATAGGTTATTTGTGATGTTAGTGTAGAGTAGTAAGTAGGATAATGTATATTTATAGTATCTTAATTAGTTGTATATGTGTGTGTGTGTATATATATATATATATATATATATATATATATATATATATATATATATGTGTGTGTGTGTGTGTGTGTGTGTGTCATAAAAAGAGGTAGTGGTTGGATCCTGTTAGTGTCCAAGGAGAGTGTGTGTTGTGAACTGATAATTTATGGCTGAGAAAGAATTTTATGAGTCGTGTTGACTCTCCTTTATTTGTCTGGGACCCAGAAAATAGCGCATTCTCAGAAGTGAAATTGCAAGAGGTCTATGTATAGTGCTTTGGGAGTTAGAAGCGTCTCAGATTCGATACAATGCAGTGTCTATATCGTGCAGCCTGGTGGGCAGCAAGACAAGGCGGATCTTAAAGAGAAACTAGTAGTGAAGGGTCTAATAGAAAACATGTTGGGCTTTCTTGCATTTAAGATTCATAAGTCCATCAAAGTAAGACACGATGCTGCAAAGTTAATGTTGTGATGGACCTAAGTGTGATTGTTGCTCTGTCATTAAAATCTTGTTGATGTTACATTACAATTACATGACATTTAACACATACTATGAAGGGTGGCTCCACCATAAAAAAAATATGAATAGACTGAGATTGAAAATGATGAAGAAAATATCAACAATCATCACATACTCATTTACAAAGTATGATTTTGGATTGGATTCCATATATCAAATACAATCATGAGACCTAATTTCATTCTAACACATGCTAAAGCCAAAAAGGGAGGGGTTGAATATCTTCACAGATACTGCGGAGATTATATACTTTCAATTTTTTAAAATTATCGAGAATATTAAATTGTAATGTTATGATATTTTTCACCATGTAAATCCAATGTATCATGCAAAATTTTATGAAAAAAATTGTAACATGCAAATACATGCTAAAATACATTGATGTGGTATATATCGATAGTACTTTTCGAAAACTAATCTGTTTGTATTTGCAGGTTGGCTGAGAATTCAATAGTTGCTTCAAATGTTAATAGTTGACAGACTTGGAAGAGAATGAAAGATGTTTCGATATTTATATATTAGGTCGGGAGGTAGAGTCCAAATTAGATTTGAGTGAGAGGTAGCGTCCTAATAAAATTTAGGTGGGAGTTAGAGTCCTAATTGGGTTAGGAAGTGGATTTCTAATTAGATAAGGTAGATTCTTAATTTGATTAGACTTCTTGTTTATTATTTTTTTAAATCAATTTTTTTAATTATTATTATTTCATGGGCGAGAACTTTATATTGTATTTTTAAATCAATTTTTTCTTTAATATGATTGGTCGATAACCCCTACAATCACTCTGGATTGAGTATTTCAAATTTCGAATATATTACTTTTATATTATTATAGATTATAGATTAAAGTGGTTTTCAAAATAACAATTGTCATATGTTACATCTTGAAATATCTACCTAGCTCTACCAATATCTCAAATCTTAAAAAAAAAAAAAAATCATTCATGAATATCTATTATAAAAGGGAGATTGGATGGCAATATACCGATCTTTAGGGGTATTGGATTGTAATATACCGACATTTGCTATTGGATAATAATATCTCTGACCATTATACTTATGTGAGATTATTATACCAATAGTGGCTAACGGGGTGGTGATTGGTTAACTAGTCTCTATTCTAACGTGACAGACGGAGGTAAAATAATCGTCCCTTGCCCAGTAACTTTGTTAACTCCTTTATTTTCTCACTAACCCACATTAAAAAAAATCGGCCCTAACACAGTGACTAAGGGGGTGGTGAACCAGTCTTCGTACTGACGTGGCACACAACCAACCAATGTCTTGTATGTGGGTTAGTGAGAAAAACAGATGGGTTTACGAGATTATTGGCTTGGGACTGTTTTTTTACCATCGCCAGCCACATTTGCATAGAGACTGGTTCACCATCCCCTTAGGTTTTGTTGGTATAATAATGTCACATAGGTATAAAGGTTAGGGATATTTTTGTCCAATACTAAAGGTTGGTCTATTAATTACAATCCATCACCCCCAGAGGTCGGTATATTATTATCCAAAAAATCATTATAAAATTCATCATAAGTTTATGAATATTATTGCAACATTCATCAGTATTTTTCAAATTTATCAATTTTTTATACAAATTCATCATATAAAAAACTTGACCTATGATAAACCTCGGTTTGATTTCCTTAAATCTCGGTTTCTAGCGTTCGTTTCAGGGGTGTTTGACCCACTTTGCCATAAAATCGACTTGGTTGAGCTTATATTTGCTTGTTATAGCTAAAAGTGTTTAGCTCAGCCAATTGTATGCGAATTTTGGCTAGTTTGAATGAAAGATGTGAAAGTCGCGGGGAAATCGAGATGTTTTTCAAGCTTTCCAGCCCCGCGTACCAAGTGTGATCCAATCCAGAATCGACAGAAGACTCCAGAATGAGCATACACCCAGGCACACGCCATGCATGACCCTACAGTTTAGTTTTTATGCTTTATTTTAATTTATTTAAAAACAATTGGGAGTTTTCATTCCTACGTTCTTTTCTCTCTAGGTTTTGGGAGAGAAGTTTTCTCTCAAACCTCCCTCTAGTTTTTAGTTTCTTCTTTCCATAAACAATTAGGTTAGATAATGATTGGCAAGAATTCATCGACTTTGTTCTTTAATTCCTATCCAAGACTATGTTTTTTCTTTCCCTTCCTCTTTTATCTCTTTTATGTTCATATCCTTGTTCCTTGAATTAGTTTTGTTTCTCTTTATTACTTTAGTATGTTAATTAATTGTTAGTTTTGAATTGTTTGAATTGTGATTGATGTATTTGATGATAAATTAATCTTGTTTATGCTTAATCTATCCAAATTCATGCTTGTAATGTGAGGCTTTCTCTTTGCCAAATCACGTATTCGATGAAATGCTCAAGAGAGTATTCATTTGTATTTTTAGGCAATTGATTCACGCTGAGAACTAATGCCAATTTTCTAGCATGGGTAGAGAAAATAGTTAGGGTTTTTGACATGAGAATAGTTGAATTTTAACTAGATTTAGGATTGTCATTCATATAGTTTAATTAGACTAACTCTATAAGAATAAGCAGTTAGAATAGTTAAGCTAGCTTCTGACGCTCGAGAGAAGGCTTGGGCGAAGTCTGTGACCCTCGAGAGAGGGCTTTGGTGAGCCACTGACCCTTGAGTGAGGACTTTGACATAATTTAATGGTGCAATCGACCTTTCTTCATTACTTGTATATAATTAGTAGATTAGGTCAGTCAGATCTGTTATTTGTTTAATATTGTTTTTCTCAAACTTGAGCATTTTTTTTCTGTTTTTATATAGTTTTTTTTATCATCACCACCCCATTATTTTTGGTTAATCTACTTAGCTTGAAACACTTTAGTCAGTTTTGAGTGTTAGGAACACAACTCCTTGTAAATACAACAACCGTACTCCCAAAAGTACCACAACAACATATTTTTGTATATGTAGTAGACTTTGGTAAATCCGCCACAATATACGATATAATTTACTCAAAAAATGATAGTAATATGTCATTGGACTACCATTAATTAATACCATCGCACGCGGCAGTGGGACGATCATAGGTACGTTACATCCGTAACTAGCTTACAAAGAATATGGAGATTATTATACAAACATGATAAACATACAACTGGATTACGGAGTGTGTATATATATATATATAATCAAGTTAGCAAGTGTTCTCTGATACCATATATTACACAGATTTAACAATCGGCACATTAAATTAGAAGGAAAATTAATAATATGTAAAATGCACGGTCGACAATAACTTATTGCCGCATTGCGCATGCGTTGTAATAAAAAAATACGTATGAATCTTGTTCATACTTATAACAATATATATTTATATATTTTATATTAAGTCGAACCATCTATTGACTCCCGTATAAATTGTGGCCATCGGAAATCAAACTCTGTAAGGAGGATATACCTCCCACCCTCATATCATTTGAACTACTAGCTTATTGGCATGCTTATAACAAATATATAAGACATGAAATTAACCACTTAAAATGATTACTAGACTAAAGCAAACTAAAAGTGCAAAGTGA
Organism: Portulaca oleracea; assembly: GCA_029582165.1. Classification (NCBI taxonomy): domain Eukaryota; kingdom Viridiplantae; phylum Streptophyta; class Magnoliopsida; order Caryophyllales; family Portulacaceae; genus Portulaca; species Portulaca oleracea. The sequence continues at coordinate 12,308,058 of CM055869.1, read as the reverse complement.
AAAATAAACACATAAAACAACAAAGTCGAGATGGAGATGTTGAAGGGAAAATTATTCAATAATGCTTCCGTCAAAATTGCTCCGAAAAATGGATCAAATAGTCTGCCTGCGTAACAACAAAGAGAAAACCCAACATGAATTTATTTTATGTTCAACCTCTTTACCAACATTAATTCGTAAGGGAAGACGACCTACTACATATGAATTCGTTAGACCGTGTTCAAATATGTTTTCCTCGGGAGTTTGTTAATGTTTGTTGTAGCGATAGTTGGGGGCTTACCATTAATTGCATCCAGTAGGGGCATTGACTCTACAGAAACCAGGGAGGAGGTTCGCTAGGGTGGAGTCAAAGGTAGAGGGGAGGATGCCAACACGCAGTAGGATCTGGTCGGTTACTCCACCGTTGAGGATGGTGCAAAGGCATTGGGGCGATGAAAAGACCTCGGAGCAGCATGAGAATGATGGCGTGGAGGACTGGCCTATGAAGAACATCCTGCAAGCCTTGATCAAGTCAGCTGCATTTGTGCAGCTGTTTGTCTGTGCAGTGGCTCCACCCCATGTTAATGCCATTGTTACTGCTATGGCTACTAATATTACCCGTGCTTGACCTCCCTTTGAAACCATTTTAATTTCAAGGGGGCACCTATCTACTGCTATTGTTATTTAGTTTTGGTGTTGCTCTATATGATGATTGATGAATGATTTTCATAAACAAATTAATGAGCAGCCTCAATTTATATATACAAAGCTCCAACCTCAAGTGCGTGCTTAATTAATTATAACACCCTTTTAAATATTTTCGATTAATAAATTAGAATCGTTTTCGATGAGAGCTTGGATATATACATATGGACCGGCGTACTAATCTAATCAATGACAACTTGGTGAATACTATCGCTTCCTCCAGGAGGAATACATTTGGATAAATATATCGTAGCTTTGTTTATTCAATCACACGTTCATCTTGCTTTTAATTAATTAATTAAAAAATTATGCCAATCGATTGATTTGATTTGATTAATTGTATAATGAGCTGATCGTGGCTAATTGTATAGTACTAGTTTGGAGACGTGTTGGCCAGACTTATTCCAACAATGATCTTTCACTACTTGTTTCCGATGTAATGGCAATGAGAATGGTAATAAGAATAATAATTGATGAGAAAAATAAGAATATGTATTTATACATTTCTAATTATCTTATTTATTTTGTGATAATTTAAAATAATGATGAATTTTTAATTGTCAAAAGCGAAAATTGGCATTTGAGGTTAGAAACAATTGCCCAAGGATCATATAAAACTAATGAAACCAAAATCAGAATACAAATGAGAGAGAAAAACACTAAAAATCGCAAAAATTTTCAAACCCCAAGGTAAATATCAAATACATTAAAAATAGTCCCAATGAACTCCAAATGCTATCAAATCAAAACCATTATCTGCTAAACCATTACCAACTAGAAATTAAGACTCATATCAATTCAATCAAACGAACACTACCATATATGCACAATTCACGTATCAAAGAAGCGAAACATATAATGTAAATTGTTAAGTGTATATTGATTATATTGTTTGTAAATCAGTTAAGTTAGTTATGTAGTTAGTTAAAATCTTTTCTTTCTTTATTTTCTTGATTTTCTTAGTTTATAAATAGCAGGCAATTATGTACTCTTTTGATTCATTCAGAAATACTCCATCCGTCTCAAATTAATTGACACTTTGACTAAATTTTAACCGTTAATTATTCATAAATTATAATAAGTTACAATATGAAATTACCTACTTTATAATCTTTAGTAAAGTATATTTCTAATGATAGTAATTTTATACTGTAACTCATTGTAATTTGTGAGTAATTAACGGTCAAAATTTTGTCAAAATGACAATTAATTTGGGACGGAGGGAGTATACATTTTCTCATCATACTCTCTCTCATACTTATGTTTCTTTCTTTCAAAACAATTAACATGGTATCAGAGATGTAGCTCATGATTTGCATTTGATCATCTGATCAATTTGAAGTTTCCTCTCAATTTTTTTTTCGACGTCAAGATTCTGAAGTTTCGACATCAATCTTATCAAAGATCAATCTCTTGAAGGTCAAATGGTTGTTGATGTTCCTACAGATAATACAGCGTTGTATTCCGGTAACTTAAATGATCCAAATCATATCCTCTATCTTCATCCTTCAGATAATCCTAACAATGTGTTAATTAGTGATTTATTAAATGGAGAAAATTATGGTCACTGGAGAAAAGCTATTGAGATAGCTCTAATTGCTAAGAATAAGTTGGGTTTTATTTTGGGAACACACACAACCTACAAACGTTCAATATGTGCCACAATGGGAGAGATGTGATAAAATGGTTCAATCGTGGTTAATGAATGTTGTTGTTCATGATATAGCTCAGACTGTAGGGGTGTTCACGGGGCGAGTACCCGAACCGATTGGGTAATTTTTTCGGGTACCCGATAATTCGGGTTGGCCAAACCCTCGAACCATATCCGTAACCGAAACTACTGGGTACCCGAAAACCGGGTATCCGAAAGTTTCGGGGCAGATACCGGTTAACCAAAAAACCCGATTAATTATAATCATATGAGTTTCCAATTTTTATTTTTAATTTGTAACTATTAATTAACACTACGATAACAAAAAATGTTTCAAAATTGTTCTACAACTAGGCCACCAGGACCACAGGCACTGAGTTTCCATACGTTTGTTTTTGGAGGATTTGAAATTGGAGCACTGAGCGCTAACATTAACGTAAATTAGGGTTTTTTCCAGATTAAAATTTGGGCCTAGACAGTATACTAGAGATTGGAAAAAGATAGGCAAAAATTAAATTTGGACCTAAATGTTAAATTTAATTTCGGGTAATTCGGGTACCCGAAAACGTCTAGGGGACGATCCGTAACCAAACCGATTAACCGAAAATATTCCGGGGCGGGTACCTGACCCGATTAAAATTGATTTTTCCGGGGCACGTACCCTAACTTAGTGACCAGGTAGCGGGTTTCCGGATCGGGTTTTTCGGGGCGGCTATTTATGAACACCCCTAGCTCAGAGTATATTGTTTTCTGCTAATTCAAGGGATGTTTGGGTTCAATTGGAGCAAAGATTTGGTGAAGCACATGGTACTAAAATCTTTAGAATTCAAAGAGTTAATGACTATTTCTTAAGGAAGTTCTTCTGTTATTGAATATTTTACTAAGATCAAGAAGCTTTGGGATGATTATAATTGTTTGATTACTATATCTAGCTGTGCTTGTGGTTTAGAATGTCAAAGTTTGCAAACAGCTCAAAAGTTGAGCAATGACCAACAGTTAATGCAATTCTTAGTTGGTTCGGATGAAAGCTATCGTGTAACAAGGGGTAACATTCTTATGATGAAACCGTTACCTAATATTGATCAAGTATATCAAATGGTTTTGCAAGAAGAAAAGCAAAGAATATTGTGTGGATCTCAGTTCAGTTCATCTTCATCGACTTTCAATTCTCAAGTGGTAGATTCAGCTTTTGCTTTTCAACAAAAGAATTATAAGCAGCCACAGAGATATAATGGTTACAATTCAAATCAGAGGGAATATACCCAAAGATTTGAGCAAAAGAATTTTCATAATTACAATCAGTCTTCTTTTCCTGTCAAGAATGACATGAACAAAGCTTCAGGATCTCAAGATAAGATATTTTTTGTGATTATTGCAAAATTTTTGGTCATACCATTCAAAGATGTTATAAGATACATGGGTATCCTCTTGGCCATAAGTTTTACGAAGGAAATAAGATGGAAGCTACGGTTCAACCGGATTCAGAAGAAACTAATGGCAGTTCAGTCATTCAGATTCAGAATAATCAAAGTTTGAATCAGCCTTCTCCTGTTCTTTCTACTAAACAGTATGAGCAAGTTATGCAGATGATTCAACAATATCAAGCATCTCATATTCAAAATCTTGATGATAGTGGGGCTGCTGGTTTCTTTGCTGGTACAAGCTTTGTAGGTACTTCTTATCAAGTTCAAACAACTAATACTAATTGGATTATTGATAGTGGTGCATCAAATCATGTTACATGTGACATAACTCTTTTGCATAATGGAAAATGTCTTGATAAGTCATCTTTTATTGTGATTCCAAATCGTAAAAGATCTGTGATAGAATATACATGATCTTTAATGCTTAGGCCAAATTTAGTTCTTCATGATGTTTTATTTGTTCCAGATTTTAAGTATAATTTGTTTTCTGTCAATAAGCTAGTGCAACAGCTCCAAGCATGTGTTGTTTTCTTTCCCAACAAATGTGTTTTACAGGGCCTCAGCACAAGCAAGGTTCTCTATCTTGGTGAAGAAAACAAAGGTTTATACATCATGAATCAAGAAAGCAAGCAGGGTTCACATCTTCAGAAGGATAAAGCCACAACTTTTCTTTCTAAAGCTGAAACATGGCATTTCAGATTATGACATCTTTCTTTTGATCAAATAAGACATACTGGTGTAAGGATGATAATAAGCATAGAGTTTGTCAAATTTGTCCTATGGCTAAATTTCATAGAAAGTCTTTTCTCTAACAGCACTACTAAGACTATAAAAGTATAAAGTGTTTTGAGCTTTTGCATGTTGATATATGGGGACCATGTCCTTATAAGACATATGACAGATATGCATATTTCTGGTCTATGGTTGATTACTATTCTAGATGCACTTGGATTTTTTTGATGAATAATAAAAGTTTTGCTATGTCTTTACTCTAGAATTTCATTATTTTTGTGGAGAAACAATTCAATATTTCTGTTAAAGTCATTCGTACTGATAATGGTCTGGAATTCAAAGACCATACTGCTTTAGATTTTTATGCAGAAAAGGGAATACTTCATCAAACAACATGTGTAGATACAGCACAACAGAATGGCATTGTAGAAAGGAAGCATCAACACCTTTTACAAGTAGTAAGATCTTTATTATTTCAACCCAAGTTACCTGATAAGTACTGGGGTGAAGCTTTATTAATAGCAGTATATTTGATAACCAAAATGCCTCTATTGTTTTAGATAACAGGAGTCCTTATGAAATCTTATATGATTGCAAGCCATCTTATGATCATCTAAGATCTTTTGGTTGCTTAGCTTATGCAGCAAAATTGAAGAGAAATAGAAACAAGCTCCAACCTAGAGCAAGACCATGTGTTTTCTTGGTATATCCAGCAGATAAGAAGGCATACAAATTGCTTGATATATCTAGCAAAGAAATTTTTTACTCAAGAGATGTCACATTTCATGAGAATATATATCCTTTTCATATGTTACCTAAATCTCATATTCCATTACCTATTGTATCTGATTTTATTCGTGACAGTGTTTTTGAAGAAAATCTTACTCAAAATGATGATGATCATTCATCCACTGGTATCAACACTAATCAAAGTGATTACATTTCATCAGAACCTAGTAATTCTTCTCAGGATTTTCCTGAAATACCTCAATAAATTCCTAGTAATCATGAATATTTTCATAATTCAATTCCTAGTAATTCTGGTGATCATAATAATGTCATGTCTGAAAAGCAATCTCCCATAAGAAGGTCTTCTAGAAATATAAAAAGACTTTAGTATCTAGCATATTATAAATGTAATTTAGCAGATACTAACATATTTTCTCAAGATTTTTATGCTTTTCAGAATAAATTTCAAGAGTTTCAAGAACCAAAGACTTATGACCAAGCTTCTAAGGATCCTAACTGGGTTCAAGCTATGCAAAAGGAAGTTGATGCTTTGATGAAAACGAACACATGGGAGACAATGGATCTACCTCCTGGAAAGAAAGCAATTAGCAGCAAGTGGATTTATAAAGTAAAACTGAAAGTTGATGGAACTCTTGAAAGATTTAAAGCAAGATTAATCATAAGAGGGTCACACAGCAATATCGTGTAGATTATCAGGAAGTGTTTTCTCCGGTTGTGAAAATGACTACCTTCATAAGCATCATTGCATTAGCAGCATCAAGAGGATGGTTTCTTTCACAATTAGATGTAAACAATGCTTTTCTTCATGAGGATTTAGATGAAGAAGTATACATGGAGATGCCTAAAGGGATTCCAAATCCAACCAACAAGGTTTGCAGGTTAAGAAAGTCATTATATGGTTTGAAACAAGCAAGTAGACAATGGTTTTCTAAACTAAGTCAAACCTTAATTTGGCGGAGGAAAGTACCAGGCACTTGAGTATGCACCTGACCAACAACACATGGATGGCGGAGAGGCGGAGAGTGCGGAGCACTCCCGCCGAGCCCAATGAGTATACTGGCCCTTAACTGTCGGGGACTTGGCGACCCTCGAGCATTCAACGACCTTGTGAGCCTTATTCACAGGTCGAAGCCGACCATTGTCTTCCTTTCGGAGACAAAGAGGAGCGTGACTGAAATGAATGCGGTGAAGAATTGTCTGACGAATTTTTTCTGTATTTGTGCAGATAGTAGGGGGCGTTCAGGTGGCCTTGCCCTCTTTTGGAGTAAGGACGTCAGGGAAACCTTGCTCTCTTACTCGCATAATCACATTGATCTGGTAATTGATGAGGGCCTGGGGCCCTCCCCTTGGAGATTCACCGGGGTGTATGGATGGCCTACTACTCAAGAGAAACTTAAAACTTGTGCTCTCATTGAGGATCTTCATCCTCGCTCGCAACTACTGTGGCTTATCGGGGGTGATATAAATGAAATTTTTCACAACTTTGAGAAATGTGGAGGCCCCCCCAAGAACCAGCAAGTCCTCGATTCATTCCGGGAAAATTTCTCTCAATATGGCTTGTTTGACATGGGATATTGCGGATATGAATACACTTGGTGGAATGGGCGTGAGGGTGCGAAGTCGGTTGAGGAACGCTTGGATAGATTCATGGGCACGGCAGATTGGAGTGGCATCTTTCCCTCGGCTACAGTGACGCACATGAACGAAACATTCTCTGACCACCTTCCACTGTTGCTGAATCTAAATGTCAGCAAACACACAAATCTCCGGGTTAAGAAGCGGTTCTACTTTGAAAACATGTGGACTGTTGAGCCAGATTGCGAATCAATAATACAGAATGCCTGGGATACTACGGGTACTGCACAGTCATTTGCACACCCATGTCATAGCTGTGTAGATAAGTTTGAGAACTGCAAGTCTGCACTTCGAACTTGGGTTGGAAACGTTTTTGGAAATGTGGGTCGATCTATCAAAGATGTGCTCCAACAACTAGATGGAGCAACGACCAGGCAATCAAGGAAACCTTTGCCGAGGAAGCTACAAGATCTGAGGAGGAAAGAAGAAATCATGTGGTGGTAGCGAGCCAAGAGAGATTACCTCGCCTTTGGAGATAAAAACACCAAATGGTTTCACCGAAAAGCAACCGGACGAAAGAAGGTGAACACTATTACTACTTTGAAAGATTCTAATGGCTGCACTGTTAATAACCCGGATGATATTGTGAATATGTTTGTGGAGCATTATGAAGCTTTATTTAGAACGGAAGGGACAAACGGCATGGAAGAGCTATTCCAGTCTGTGCAATGCAAAGTGACAGAGTCTATGAATGTTGCCCTCACTGCCCCTTACACTCATGAAGAAATCAAGGCTACGGTCTTCGAAATGCATCCAGGGAAATCTCCGGGACCCGATGGGCTTAATCCCTATTTTTATCAGAAGTTTTGGCATATCATCGGTGAGGATGTTGCATTTGCTGTGAAGGATATGCTCAATGGGGGACCCTTTCCGGATGGGATTAACCATACCTACGTGGTATTGATACCGAAAATCAAGCACCCAAACTCGGTAAATGATTTTCGCCCCATCAGTCTTGCAAATGTGTTGGTCAAAATTGCGACGAAGTCCATGGCAAATCGTCTGAAGGCCTTCCTACCAGATGTCATCTCAGAGGTACAAAGCGGGTTCGTCAAAGATCGACTCATTAGTGACAATGTGCTTATTGCCTACGAGCTTTTTCATTATATCCACTGTTACTGGGGGATCAATGGACATATGTCTATCAAATTGGACATGAAGAAGGCTTTTGATAGGGTTGAATGGCGATTCCTTCGAGGTATCCTAAACAAATTGGGGTTTTGCGAGACGTGGGTTCAAACTATCATGAGGTTTGTCGAGGCACCAACGTTCTCTTTCCTCATCAATGGTAACCCCCGAGGTTTTGTAACACCTTCGAGGGGCCTCCGTCAAGGTGACCCGCTTTCCCCCTTTTTGTTCATATTGGTATCAGAGGGACTTAATGCTTTGCTCCAGCAGGCCATTAGTGCAGGAACACTACAAGGAGTACAGATATGCCGCAATGCCCCAATGATATCTCATTTGCTCTTTGCGGATGACACAATCCTCTTTTGCAAAGCTAATGAACAACAGGCCCGGGAGATCAAAAAACTATTGCACATATATGAAAAAGCCTCAGGACAACAAGTTAACTACGGCAAGACAAATGTGGTTTTTCACAAGCACGCCCCCTACAAGACGCCATGCGATAATTGCTATACTCGAAATTCGAGAAGTGTTGTCCTATGACAAGTACCTGGGTCTTCCCACACACATTGGCAAATCGAAATTTAGGAGTCTGCTATGTGTAAAAGACATGGTGGCCAAGCGTCTGGACTGCTGGGAGGACCGTTTCCTATCGTGGGCGGGACGTGAGGTCATTATAAAAGCTGTGGCGCAGGCCCTCCCGGTCTATGCGATGAGCACCTTCGAGCTTCCCACTTCATTATGTCAGGATATTCAGTGGCTCATCGGGAAATATTGGTGGGGTTCCAAGCAGAACGATCGAAAAATGCACTGGCTAAGTGCTTCGTCGCTCTGCCTGAGAAAATAATCGGGAGGCATGGGTTTTCGAAACTTAGAAGATTTTAATGTGGCTCTCCTCGGCAAGCAGTGTTGGCGTCTCTGGAACCGCCCCCATTCTTTGGCTGCCAAGCTCCTTCAAGCACGGTATTATCCTAATACAACTATTTGGAAAGCGAACTTGGGACATCAACCAAGCTACACTTGGCGCAGCATTTGGGAGGCTTGGGGCTTGGTGCAAAGTCAGTTGAGATGGACAGTGGGGAATGGGAGACATATAAAAATTTAGGAAGACCCATGGCTGATCCGTGAGCCAACATTCAAAGTCATTACTACGCAGCCGGAACATAGCACAGTGACGAAGGTAAGCGACATTATTAATGAAAATAGTGGGATGTGGAACAAGAAGTTACTTCAGGAGACTTTTCTCCCGAGTGATATCGAAGCAATCACCTCCCTACCTCTCTGTCGTTCCTGGCCTGAAGATAGATTAGCCTGGCATGATTCAAAAGATGGAAATTACAGTGTAAAATCAGGATATCGAGTCCTGCAAGCCTCAAAGCATGCTCAATTGGCGTGCTCAAGCTCGGGTACCAATCGCAGCATATGGAAGCGGATATGGAGCCTTCAAATTCCCCCAAGAATCAAGTCTTTCGGCTGGAGACTTTGCAAGGAAATCCTACCATTTGCTGGGGCAATAAGTCGACGAATCAAAACAGCAATAGCCGACTGTAAAATATGCGGCTGTAATTCAAAGACAAATTGTCACAGCATTTTCAGGTGCCCACCTGCTGTTGCCATTTGGGAATTGAGTGGGCTGGATGAATCCCTCTGGACGCCGCCTTATTCAATTGCAATGGATTATATTTATGCAGCCATGGAGGCGTTAGACAAAGACACAATGGCGATTTATATCACTGTCGCTTGGCAATGCTGGAATGAAAGAAACAGTTTTATTGTCAAAGGTACTCAAACCCCTTCTGTGGTAGTATGGAATAAAGTGCAGGACATTCTCAAATAATATCAAACCCTCCCCCCTGTGAAAACTAATGTTAATGTGCAGCATGCATCTACTTGGTCTCCCCCTCCCAGTGGGGTATGGAAATTGAATTTTGATGCTGCAAAATTGGGAGAGTGGGGGAAAGGTTGGGGATATGTAATTCGGGACTTCGAAGGAACAGTGGTTGCAGCAGGTTCTAAGCAAGCAGTCGGGTTCTCTACTGCGGAGATGGAGGAAGCTCAAGCTTGTCTCTTCAGTCTATAATCAGCGTGGGATATTGGCTTTGGAGCTTTAATGGTTGAAGGTGACTGCTTGCCCTTGATACAGAAAATTTGTGGCAAGTTCAATGGACCCAGTGTTATGGGAGTGTTAGTTACAAAAATTCTCAAATTAGTTGCTTTATTCTCTACCATATCTTGGCATCATGTACTTAGGAAGGGGAATTGGGTTGCTCGTTCTCTAGCCCATCTCCAACCTTATGATACTTGCGATCGATTTTGGTCGGAAGAGGGACCCAAAGAGATTTTATCTTTGGCCCTCGACTATATTTCTCATTTATCAATGAATAATAGCTAGTCCGCTCGGTTGGCGGTCTCTTTCTCAACAAAAAAAAAAATCAGCCCTAACACTAAAGTCTAAAGTGTATTATCATACAAGAAAATTGTATATTATATTATTTTTTTATTCCCAAAATAGAGTATATTATCATCGTCGTGGTTAACTGGTTATCATCTATCACCGATCACAACTATAGATATAACCTTCTTCCGAACACCCTCTTTACAAGAATATAAAAGTTAATAAACTTGAATTAATCTTGTTCCATGTTCATCTATTCTTCCTATCAATTAGATTCTTTTTTTTTTTTTTGAAACAAAGAAGAAATATCATTAATTACTTACGATAAATACAAGCAAAGCTTGGTTTGGATGGGCAAAATACCAAGCAGAAGGCGCAGTCCCAACAAGAATACGGGGACCGCAGCCACATCTAATCTAATATATGCATACTGGGAATCCACAAAGACCAAAATAGGATTACCCAGCCAAAATAATATATGCACCTAACCACAAGGTAACTATCTGAGACCAACAGTGGGAAGCACCGAACAAAGCAAAAGGGTGAACCCACATATAATTACTTGGTTGGGGCATGAAGACGAAGCGTAGGGGATTTAAACATCCCAATCATCAAGTTGCTGGAAAATGTAGCTTTGAGTAGGGATATAATAGACCCCATAAGAAGGGTGTTTATAGTTTGGGGAGGGTTTCTCAATTCATAGACACAGTTCAAAGAAATCAGAAACCATTCAAAGAGGCATATAGCTCTAATTAGGTGAAGTTGCTTCCCAAACTTAAGTTGTAAGAACAGGGCTAAAGGTAAAGAAAACACGGACCTTTTTTTTTTCTGTGCTTTCTACGTAAGTGATAGATTATGGTAGAAGTAGAACTGAGGATATCTCTCTTAAACCTCATTTATTGAGTCCCATTTTTTATTTGTGCAAACATATAACTTTCCAAAACTCTTGTGGTGAAGTTTCTAAAACTTAAGTTTTAAGAGAGGTGAAGTAGACTAGGGCTTTTATCAGTCCTTTCTACATAAGTGGTATATTGTGGTCACAAATCTTTTCATTGTTTGGTGTTGTCTTCTAACCTTAGTGATATTTTAGGTCACGAGTCTTGCCTCAGTTTCTCTTGTATGCTTCACAACAAGTGCGTTGGTAGCTCTTCTCACTGATATTCCGGTATGCTAAATATTCCCCTTTTCTTTATGCTAGTGTTCTGTGTTTAGCTGTTTATCATTAAACCAATCCCACTTGGTTTTGGTGGCATGTTCTTTGTACTGATATGGTATGGCATGTTCTGCAAATCTTCCTCTACCACAAATGCAGGTTCTTTATCTTTGGCATCAAGAGCATATTGGCGGTGTTTGCAGTGGACTCTTACTTGTCCTATATTATTTCATCGGTAGTTTCTCTCTTCTTTTGACATTTGGGACGTTACTTTGTGGTCTCGATGCTTTGCTCAATTCAATTGAGTCTTGAGTCTGGACCAAACTGAGGTTCTCATCCGTCGTAGAGAGCCTCTGGGCCCTCTGAACCTCTCATTGTATTTGGAGGTAGGTACCTTATTTTTCCTTCCTCAAGGGAAATACATTCTAATTTATGGCGCGTTTTGGTTCAAAAACTTTTCTGATAAAGTTAGCCATTTCTTTAAAGAGAGCATTTGATAAAAGGGTGATGATAAGAGTTTTACGTCAATATATTTTTTAAGTGTCTTATCCTTGAATCAATTTTTATTTATTTTGATTTTTGATTCAAAATTTTCCAATAGTAAGTATTAATTAACAGTTATAAGAAGTTTTGGATGTGTTGGCTACGGAAATGAGTACAAATGACATTCTAATCGAATCAACGCCGTCCACTAAACATACTTAGGCGTTTTTTGCAAATATAAAAAGTAATGGATAAAAGTAAAATTTCATGCAATTTATATGTGATATTATAATTATAGGATTTGATTATATCATTTTATGTTAATTTATAATAATATAGTTTTATACTAAGGTAAAAACCCCATGGAAATTTTCCCTAAGTAAATGTGAAAATTCTGTAAAATTTTTCCAATGTCAAAATACCACTGAACATGAAGAAAATAAGTCAACTTGAAAAATTGACAATTCCCTAAAGATTTTTTACCAACCAAACATACTCTAAGTTGACAAAGTTTTCCATATTTAGTTGTATTTAGTGAATAGAAAATTTTAATGTGGAGTTAATTATTTCACTCTCAAGCTGAGTAAATTATTTCCCAATAGAAAGGGAGGCTTTCCTAAAAAAGTTTCTTTTTCCCGGAAAATCGTTTCCATAAAATTACCAAACACACCTTAAATAAAATCGAACTTTGATACTATACAAATGGGTTGAAAATCTTTGGGTTTTTGACCCCAAGGGATGGCCCATGAAGCAAATGGACCATAAAGTTTCAAGTAAGGCTATGTGGTTTCAATTTGTGAGAAATATCAATGTTATTTTTTTATGTGTTTATTGGACGCATTATGTATGAAATTTTCCCCGAAACCATTCAAATAAGAAACAAAAACATAAAAAAAATATTAAAATTGATGTTCCTCACAAATTAGAAGCTCATAGTTTACTTAAAACTTTATGATTCATTTGCTTCATGGGTCATCCTTTAGGGTCAATAACCCAAAATCTTTACAATTACTAACTCTTTAAGTTAATGGATTATAAAATTCCAAACAAGACTATGAGGCTTCAATTTGTAAGAAATATCAATTTTAATTTTTCTTTTTTATGTTTTTGTTAGATGCATTAAGTATAAAAGTTACCTTGAAACCATTCAGAATACAAAACAAAAACAAAAAACATAAAAAAATGAAAGTTGATATTTTTCAAAAATTAAGACATCATAATCTTGCTTGAAACTTTATGGTTCATTTGCTTCATAAGTCATCTCTTAGGTCAATGACCCTTAAAACAATTTTGTTCAGTAAAGATTTTTAAATATGTTTATATTTATATCGTAGTAAAGTATTAAAATCTTTTTGAATTGTACACCATCAAAAAGAAATTTTAAGATATCGGAGGAAACATTAGTTGCAGTTTTGTACACCAATTTTAGTAATTCTCATTTTGAAAAATTCACGTAAAATTGTGCAATAAAACTATACGTATGATGTTCTACAGACATAATGGGCAAAGTCTGAATTCTTAGATAAAAATGTCACTAAACTTTGTAAAATGACAAAAAAATATCATATGGAAAAAATAAGTTCATAAAATGCCGTTAATCTAACCAACACGGTACAAAAATACTACTATGTCAATATGTGATCAGTTATAGCTGGTTGTAGTCAATATTTCTGACTAACTATGCTTGCTTTTATTAATTAAACCCCAACCCACCCTCTCTCTTCACAAAGTCTCTCTCCTTCCCCAACGACGTCACCAGCCCCATCGTCGACCACCTATTATCACCTTTGGTGTCGACATCCTCGTCACCATCCACCACGACCACCATGTAGCCGCCTTGTCCCTGCTTCACTCGCGCATAATTCTCACAACCTGCCTCCTTTGCACTCTCTTTCCCTTGGCCCTTAGCCCCAATGCCACCACCACTCACCGCCGCTCTCAAAGGCCATATTCCTCTACTCTGGTCACGATCAAAGCTAGCAAACACCCTTCGCTACAATCGATCACACCCAGCAACGCCGAAACCTGCCTCAAGCCTTCCAACATCTTTCCTAAATCTAAAACCCTAAATCCCTTTTCCGTTGTCTACACCCACTGCTGGCACTCCCCCCCCCCCCCTGCGATCATCACCGACCGATACCCTTGTCAACACCCGCAGCCGCGACCAACCCCATGCTTTCACCCCCTCGCTCAGCCCCTACTCTCTGCTCACACTATTTCCCTCTAATCACACTCCATCGCCTTACGTCGCGTCCACCAATTAGCCGCCACCGCCATCGTGCACCCCCATTGACCAACATTGCCACTCATTTACCCTCGCGGTCATCCGCATTGCTCCTATCCCCTCACTCTTCTCCCACAATTCAAACATCAAACTCTAACACTCCACCATTCATATTCACCACCAGTCGTTCAAACCCAGCCTCCAATCACCAATTCTCATCCCAATTCGATCTACTCTCCTTCCAACTTTTCACAATTGGTGGAAATTGGGGGAAGAAGATCAACAGTGGAGTTTGTAGGGGCTTTTTAGTTAATTAGGTAATCAGCTAAGGTCATTAGTGACTTATAATATTTTCATATTTTTTTAGGTATTATCGACTGTTATAATAGGTCACTGACCTATTACAGCAGGTTAAGTGACACTTTCGTCACCATTATCATGTTTTAGTGGCATTTTGTGAATATGTTTTTTTCAAGTGGCATTTTTGTCATTTTTACAAAGTTAAATGACAGTTTTATCAGAGCACTTGCCAAACTCATTTATGGGTTATAAGTTAGATATAGGGTCAGGAACTTAGAGAGAGAAGTAGGATTAGATTAATTTCTTACAATCCTTCCACCTTTATATATGGGAAAAAAAAAAAAAGAAACCCTACAAAGTTAGTATTGGCCTTTTATCTTAGGGATATTACCAGTAACGTTTACTTTTTGAGAGCAAAGGGTATTGTTGTCTATGACAAGCATTGTCCAAGAACCTCACAATTTTCACTCATGTGACGTAATTATCTCCACTGAGAAGCTATATTGTCAGAACCGGATCGGTCACCAAACCGATTGACTCAGTGGGTTAATTGTTCAACTGATTGGATCGGTTTGGCCAGATTAGACCGGTTTACTCAAACATTAGTTGAACCGGTCAAAACCGACATGAACCAATCACGAATTAAAAAAATTCATATACTTCAAGTATAATTAAGCTACCAAAATTACCAAAATCGATCAAAAACTGGGTTTTTAAAATTAAATTACCAAAATCCCGGTCTGACCGTGAAGTCGTGAACCGCCCGGTTAAACCGCTCATCCGATTGAACCGGTTTCAGCGTTTTTTTCCCGGTTGAACCGATTTATCTTTTTTTCCCAGTTGAACCAATCAGCGGGCAGAACATGGAACTGGACCGGTCAACTTGTCGGTTCATGGTTGGACCGGCCAGTCCGATCCAATTTTTACAACATAGCTTAGAAGTGACATTGATGATGAGCTTGAAAGATGAGAACGATTAGCAATTTGACAATGCTCACATCATAAGCCCTGGAACTGGAAGTACAAGTGCATCGTATACTATAATGCTCATGAAACTTTAAAAAGACGTAACATTCTATAATGACATAGAAAAAATAAATTTGAAAAATAGCCACATAACAATGCCCTTAAACACTAAAGAGATAAAAGGATGGTCATAAACCAGTAAGTTGATAATAATACAGGAAAGATAAATTCATCAAAAAATAATTTATGAATCCACACTATAACTATCGTAAACTTTAGAAGAAATGTTAATTAGACGTCCATGAAAGTTCATGAGCATGGTACAGGTACTCCTATGAGTAATCTTATTTTCAACTTAACAATTACCTCATGTGAAATAGTAAATTTTTTTTAAGAACTTTTTCCATTGTATGTTGCGGTGCAGAACTTTACAACTTACCATACCAATATACCACCAGTCAATATTCTTATCATCTTCACCACACTTTACCACAATCATTATCGATATATCTCATCAAATTTCTCTATCCTCACTTCTATACTTTTCACATTCTCCTTACCTACTACTCCATATCATTCCACATCTTACCACACTTTCCAGAATTTCAACAAAAGCCGCAATTTTCACACCATTAACCATACTAACCATACAAAAAAACAAAGGCCTAAATCGAGTAAAATTGGCATACTATTAGACATCATCCGCACATACCTCAAGTGGAACCACCAATGGTCCAATAAGCTTTATAGACCGCTAACAAGGGATAAATACCAAACTACTCATAACAAATATAATCCATCAAACACACAATTTTCACCTATAAACTATTTTTGTTTCGACTCAAATTAAACCTTATTAAGATGCTCAAAATATGAAAGTGATTGCTATTTACCATCACCACCGTGTGAAACACCACTTTGTAAAAGAGTAAACAGAACTGATAATAGCTAGCATAGCAAATTCTTGCAGTTATTCCATCCCCAAGCTGTGTAAATTAGTATATTTTGTATCACTTGTCCTCTAAGATCTGAAGATAAACCATAGAATGCTTTTCACCAAAAAAGATAAAGGTGGGCAGTTTCAAAAAATTCACAAATAATCCTTCAGTAAACAAAAATTTCATAGAGCTCAAAGCTAACTTTCAAGTAGTACACTCTCCATAAAAGACTCAATCTTTCGCTAGAGCTACTGATAACACTAATTTGGATGGACCAGTAAACAAAACAGCAGACAAACAATAAAAATGAGAGCAGTTATAGAGCAAGATGCACCAAACGTCCTCGAAATCACTGGTGTCTCACTTCTTCTTGGCATCACCAGCCTTGGTCTGTGAAAAGCACACAAGACATTTGAGCAGCAAATAACAGGAAATAATGAAACTACTAATGTCTAAGGCAGGAATTATTGTCGGATTTCAAAAGGAACAATAGTTTCAGTATTTTGCAACTCACCTTCTTGACACCACGAATCTTCTTAGCCCTGTTCTTCCTTTCCTTCATCTGCTTCCTAGACTTCTCTACCTTGGTGTCCAATCCGTTCTGTATCACAATATGTGGAAGCCGGTGAGCAAAACAAATCAGAGAACGACATCAGGCTAACACAATTAGCTAGCCTCTCTATGAGCAAAAACAACAATAAAGAAGATTTTATATGGATTACCCTGATCAGCCTGTACTTAGGCTCGTACTTCTTTGCGCTCTCAACAGAGTCGTAAATCAAACCAAATCCGGTGGATTTGCCTCCTCCAAAGTGAGTACGGAACTTGAAGACAAAGATGGAATTTGCGTCTTTCACATCATACATTCTTGCCAATTTCTCCTTCAACTCCGCCTTCAGAGAAGGAAGCGAGGGTATGAGTATATTTATCCTAAAAAAACGTACCCTAAAAAATGCTCCAAAACATTCTTTGGCTACTATAAATAATTAAGCATATATATAACACAATTTTCAATACCCCGGATAGTGCTACTGAGCACTCTGCTTAGGTAGTTAGGCATAGAAGTTTAAACTATATTCCTAGGGAGGGGTTCAAACAGCCTACATATACAGACAGCCTGTTGAAACAATACAAGAACTACACACATATACATGTCTTACAGCTTACACATTCTAGTATCAACAACCAAGAAGCAATGACAAACCTAGACAGGAGGAACTTTTGCTATGGACTTGGATATTTTTGAAGCATAATATCCAAATCAGGCAAAATAAGTTCAGAGGACTAGAGGAGGTCCCAGTCACCCCTACAACAAAAACAATGACAAATGGACATTGGCAAAGGGGTTGATAGTATTCTACATGCATGAAAAATCAATACAAAGCATACACATAGATAGTGAATCACAGATCAAGTCCTTGTAAATGACAAGATCCAGCATGACAATGAGAGAGGAAACCTAGATACTAACAAGGTGGACACTTCACACTTCCATATTGGGTCCAACCCCAAGTACAACAAACTGCAATTCGAAACTTCTCGTATAAAGACAATGTGCAATCAACGAAAGGTTAAATAATATAGAAGCCCGCAAGGAATTCCGATAAATAGACTGTATGAAGTTTTCTATTGTTCAGAGTTCACTCTATTTCAATCATAGACCCATAGGCCAAAAAAAGATTCAATTTTTAATAAATCAGCAAGTAAAATACTAAGATACAGTTCCATCTAACTTAATAACCCGTACAAAAAGATGATATAGAAAAATACCTTGGAGACATTGGGGCGACCAGGATGAAGAACATCAATGATCTGCAAAATCAAACACATACCCAGATAACTAAAAACCCAAAATACACCACCAGAACATCGAATTTATCACGATTAGAACCATTAATCCTCAAATACTAAGGATAAACAGAAGAAGGGCATACAAATTGCTTCCTGGAAAGAAGACGATTGGTCATGAACTTGCGAGTCCGGATAGTAACTGCCTTGTCCGCCATTGTTATCTCTCCTCTGCACCAACCAACAATGGCTTAAAACCCAACAAAACCCAATGCCCAGATCAAATAACGAAGAACAGAGAAGATTGAATACCAGGGTAGATGGGTCTGCTCCGTCTTCTTCTTCTGCTGCTGCGGCTGCTCAAGCTGCTAAAGAGGAGAAACAACGCCTTTGTTCCACTCGCTAGGGTATGTAAAGTCTTTAAACGTTGTTGCCCTGCTTTGTCCTGGGCCGGTAAATATATGTAGCAGGCTCTACCATATTAGCCCAACTCGAGTTTTAGCCCATATGTTTTGCTTCGTTGTATTTTTTTTTTACTATTTTTCTTTTTTTTTTTACGCTCTACTTTTAAAATTTATTTTTTCATATGTAATTTATATTCTTTTGTTTTATAGGGTTTTTGTCAAAAATTTAGGCTTTGTACTTTTGTACGATGCGTTGTGGTGTAGTATCCATAACTTGTCATATCACTCAATATTCTTTTCATATTTACCATATGAGCGCTTAGAGAAAACTGTCACCCACCTTTTCAATTTTGTCAAAATTGCCACGCAAAATTTTTGTTGTCCCAAGATGTCGTTGAACCTGTTAAAATTTTTAGACATGTTACTTTGACTTGCTCATGTAGGTTAAAACTAAACACTCCCAATTAAAGCACTCAGCTTCCACTGTCGCCGCCACTACCACCCCCAACCTCGATTGAAGTTTCAGCGCCCAACTCTCCCCTCCCCCCCCCCCCCAACTAACTGCGCCCTCAACCCACCACCACCACAACCACTGATATACTCACCGTTGCCCACCTTATGTGTGACTAGAGGCACCAAAAAAGTTGATTAAAAAAGATCATCCAAATCGACCGAAGATGGTCAAATTTTGTCTCCCAAAGCTGTCTAGAACATCATGGGTGACTTTTCTTTCACTTCATGCTCCAAAACCCAACAATGGAGGATGAACTTAAAGGGAGAGAAATATGAAAGTATGGGTGGAGGAACTCGAATTTGATATGGAGGTGACTGAATTTGTGTGGTGAATTAAAATTAGGTGAATAATTTATAAGAAAGAATGGGAGATTTAGATGAAATCGTGGGGAAACGGGGTTGTGGTGGGTGAGGGTTGGGCATGATGAGAGAGAATGCAAACTGGTGGTGAACAAAGGTGGCAGTGGAGATGGATGCGCGAGGGCTGGTGGCGGTGACTGAATTTGATATGGAGGTGACTGAATTTGTGTGGTGAATTAAAATTAGGTGAATAATTTATAAGAAAGAATGGGAGATGTAGATGGAATCGTGAGGAAACGGGGTTGTGGTGGGTGGGGGTTGGGCGTGATGAGAGACAACGCAAACTGGTGGTGAACAAAGGTGGCGGTGAGATGGATGCCAGTGAGCTGGTGCTGGTGGTCGTCATATGGTGGTACGGTGGTCAGATGTTGGATGTGAGAGAGGGCACGGTGGGTGAGGGTTAGGGTTTCTGAAGGTGGTAGAGGAGGAAAGAGGAAGAAGAAGGTGATGGAGGTTGAAGGTGGTGGAAGAAGATGGTACTACTACTAGTAATTAGCCTTTTTCTTTTGACTCCAAAAAAGCCCTAAAATTTTTACATAACTCAAACTAAAGAAAGTCATAATCAGTAGTGGCTCGCATAAGGAAGCCAACAATGGTGGGAATGGAGAAAAAGTCATGACTATCAACACCTCAAGTCTTTCATGGATGTGTGCAAAGGGGAACCATGGTTCGTCTTTGTTTATATTCGTGGATATTTACAAAGGTGAATCATGGTTCCCCTTTGCAAACATCTAGAAAAGACGTGGCGGAGTTTGAGAGGGCTTGGGGTTAGAAAAGAAAGAAAGAGGTGGTCTAATCGCCAATCCCCAGTGCTAGAAATGGTCGAAGGTGGTTTCCGACGCCGGGGTGATGGGCTGCGGTGATGGTGGTGGTGGGTAGAGGGGGCTAAGGCAAGTAATTCAAACCAAAAAAAAAAAATTGAATGTCCACATGGCATGCCCAGTCAACGCTTCTTAAGTCTCTCCTTTCATTTAGAATTTCATGCTCTTCTAATTCCTTCATAGTCATTGTGTTTTTTGGCCAACTTTTGAGGTCAATTTCCCTATTACATACATGGCTAGCTATCCAAAACGAGACCCAAATTACATTCCTAAGTAGTTGTTTTTGTTCATCCGCCTACCCAACTCTCCAGGTAAGGTATAACAGTCAAGATTTTAGCCCCTCCCTAACAAGCTTTCTTTTTCAAGACTCAAATTACATTCTTGAGCGGCTCATTCGTAGCACGTAGACCTGTTAAACGGCCGGGGACCTACCTGGCCCGGCATGAAAGAATGCGGGTCAAGGACGCAAGTTTAGATGGTGACTCGGCCCTCCCCGAAAAGGTCGGGGCCGGGCTCTGGCCAAGGGTATGTGACCCGGCCCGATCCGATGAAATACATTAACTTTTGTTTTAAAAAAATCCTAGATTAAGTTTTTTTTTTTGTGTCCCGACCTGACCCGACTAAATACATGAATTTTTAGTTTTTTTTTTTGTATGGAAAAAATTCATTTTATATAGTTGTCGGCCCGTTGATATGGCCCATGGCCTGTAGGGTAAAGACTCGGGCCAAAGGTACCTAGCTCGAAGGTCGGGCTTGGACTGACGGGTCATAAACCTCCGACCCGACTGGCTCGACCCATGGCCTGGCCCGACCTTTGAATAGGTCTAAATTAGCAGGCCAATCAAGAGTCCCTGTAGTAGTCTTTTTAGCAACATAATTGTGCTTGTGAATGACATAAAGAGAAACATCACATAAGAATATCATAAGCTTTTTTACCTTTATAATTGAAACAGTCAGAACACTAACTTGTCAAGCAAAAAACATGACAATAAACATTTTCGATTAGACGTTTTTCGTTCATCTTTATAGTAGTTTTATCTCTCTATATATATAACAAAGCTCATGAAGTCCATCTAATGTGAATTGAGTTTAACGCAAACAATTCATATGCCTTTGGGAATTCCATAAGCTAAATTGAATGTTACCCACATTGCAAATTTTATATGTAAACTTTAATAAGAGGCCAGTATCATATACACTCATCCACTCATATATCCATATAAATATCACAGAACAAGCTAAGTTAACAAGGGGAACCAAAAAAAAAAAAAAAGATAAAACCAAAACCTCTTTCTAATGAAAAGCAAGGGAATACCAAATTCCCCATCATTCCTTTTCTCTTTTTTTTTTTTTTAATTCTGTTTTTCTTTTTGGACAAACCTCTACATTCGGTTATCAAAAAAAAAAAAAAAAAACACCTCTACATTCGCCAGAGGAAATCTGGAATATAACAAAACTATATATATGTTTTTCAAAAAAAGAAAAAGAAAGTTGAAAAAGGAAGAGAATATGTACAGATGAAGGGAGGCTAGACTACCATCCTCTTTTGGTGCAGGAATCATTATTTACCACAGTAAAAAGTAACCATTGTTTCAACATTTACAATCTGCGAGCAACAATGTCTGGTTATGCATTGGATGATCAAGAGATCGAGACTCCACCAGTATCGACCACAACATCTGCACATCCTCACATTGACACGATTTCACATCTTCATACAGCAGATATATGCCTCTTCTCCCTGCAATTCCATCCATAGCAATAACACAGTAAACATATATACTTTACCCCGACAATTCTATACAATACAATACGATACAATACAATATGATACGTACGCTTGCGATTAGCAGAGTGGAAGCGATCCCAGAGCTTCTTGAAGGGGTAGATGATGGAGTGAAACCAACCCATCTGGGAATGATAGTAATAATTCTTTCAGAAATGCAGGTGGGAAAGAGAGAAATGGGAATGGGGTCAAGTTAGGTGAAGTTTGGAAGGAAGTATTGGGTATTTAAGGCCCCCCACATCAAGTGAAGTTGCCTTTTGCTTCAAACAGTGGTAAGATTATTGATTCTTCCAAAAAAACACAAAAATATGGCTAGTTAAAACTCTTCTTAATTGGGGTTATGCTTAATTAATTGATTAATTAGGGGGATTAGCATGTAGTATTAGATTGGTAATGGTAGTGGTAGTATAGTGATGTTGAGGTTTTGGTTTTGCCCTAGAGTTAGTCCATTGACTAGGTAGCTAAAAAAGGGCATGTTTCACTCTTTGGTACTCAGTCTCTGTCACTCAAAGACCCACCCATATCTCTCCTTAGGACCTAATTAAACCCACTCTTTGTGGTATGCAAGTCAGGATGTTGTTTGGATCATACTTCAACTACCTTTTCCCTTTCTTCTGTAGTAGTGTATTTTACCCTTTGCTTTTTTCTCATTCACCTTTTCCTTTTGTTTTTATTCATGGAGTTAACAATAACAATTGGATTTAATTAGAGGGTAATGATACATGCCTTAGTCTAAAATGCTTCTTGAGTATCTTATCCAAATTAGTATTTCTTATGATTATTTACATTAATTTTTTTAATGATAAGTATTATTTTTCAATTATAAGAAGTTTGGATGTATTGGACATGCAATAAACACAAATGATACCCTAATAAAATCAGTCTCATCCAACATCCGTTAAGCATATTTTAGACTTTTTTTAAATATAAAAATAATGCATAAAAGTATAATTTTATGCAATTTATGTTTAATATTATAGTTACACAATTCAATCATATCATTTTATTTCAATTTAATATTATTATAACATAGTTTATTTTTAATAATAAGGCAAGACACTTAAAAAGAGTTGTGCTCCAAGATTCATATCATTTTCGTTTAATTGCAATGGTTATGACATTGATTATACGAGTCTTGCCACAAAACACTTTCTATGTGTCTTACCCTTCATCAAATTAAGATTTTTTTAAATGATTTTTGACACTATTTTTTTAATAGTAAGTATTAATTATCAATTATAAGAAGTTTAGGATGCGTAGGTTGCGTCAATGAACACAAATGATGATCCACCTAACGGTGGGTAGCCTTAACCGGATGTGTGGTAACAGGTAAGCCCGAAGGCTGTTCCCGACCCTGTCAGGGGAGATGCCAACCATCTCTCCTTTCTACGAACACCGAGACATCCCCTTCAATCGTGGGCAGTGGCTCCTGGGTGAGATTCATAGGGTTCGTGAAGCTTTCATGGAAGAAGAGATGAGAGAGGATTTCCGGAATGAAGTTTTTAGTGGGCCGACCCGCTTCTTGACACATTGGTTAGGACCAACGCTGGGGAGTGGTGCAATTCAACTATGCACGGACGACGCGGCTCGGGGTAATCCTCCGATGGGAGCGGGAGGAGGCGTCCTCCGAAGTGCAGATGGAGCATGGCTTGGGGGGGCTTCATGTGCCCTTTTCAATAGTGTAATGCATTAACAGCGGAGGTGAAAGCAGTGCTCACAGGCTTGAGAATGGCAAAGAACATGGGGGTGGAAAATTTGGAGCTCATGGTAGACTCCCAAGTGGTGGCCAAATTGTTGTGCATCGAAGAAGTCCATCATGGGGCGATTGGACCCCTTACTAAACAATGTCAGGCTTCGATGCAGATGGAGGGCTGGAAAGTCAAAGTAGAGTTTTGGCATCGTGAGGCCAACGGAGTTGCGGACAAGCTAGCTTCGATGACTTTTGATCATAACATCCGAACTATTATGTATCTAAATGAACCTCCTAGGGAGGTCCAACAATTACTCCATGCAGATTGTATTTCCGCTAGAGGGGTCTATCGAATGTAATCGTGCTTAGTATGTTTTGAATAATATGGGCTTTGACCCTCCCTTTCTACCAAAAAAAAAAAAAAAAAAAAGAGAGAACACAAATGATACCTTAATTGAATGAACCCCTTCTGTTAAGCTTATTTTTAGCATTTTTTTTTGAAATATTAAAAATAATGGATAAAAAAGTATAACTTTATTCATTTTATATATGATATTATAGTTATAGAATTCAATCATATATCATTTAATTTCGGGAAATTGGAATATAATAAATCAACCTTTGGGGGTGCTTTGATCTAACGAACCAACCTTGAACATTAATATTAAACGAACCAATCTTGTCATGTTGATTTTTCCAGCGAACCGCCACCGAGTTTAACTCGTCGGAGATGTGACGTGGCGGCGGTGTTTGCTTATGTAGTTTAGTCAAAAAAAAGAAAAAAAATTGGACAAACTTTTTGCTGACTTGGATTGAATAATCCAACTTTTCCTTTTTTTAAAAATTCCACCTCAACCCCCTCCCCCTTTCTCTCTCTCTCTCTCTCTCTCTCTCTCTCTCTCAAACACCCCCAGCCCCGACCCATCCCCCCACCCCAACCTCTCACTCTCTCTCTCAACCACCATCACCCTTCCTCGCCACTGCCACCATCCCTCCACTGTCGCCATCTCCACCGCCACAACCTCCACCTCACCCCCCATTCTCTCTCTCTCTCTCTCTCTCTCTCTCTCTCACAACAGACAACCCCCCAGCCGCGACCCATCCCCCTCACCCCCAACCTCTCACTTTCTCTCTCAACCACCATCACCCTTCCTCACCACTTCCACCACCACCTCCACTATCGCCATCTCCACCACTACAACCTCCACCTCACCCCCCCTTCTCTCTCTCTCTCTCTCTCTCTCCGCTCGAACCCCAATCCCAGCAGGGGATTACTCTGTTTCTGAACAGAGTAAGGAATAAATTCAGTGATGGTTGTGCAAATAAAAAATGGGGGTGGTGGATGGGTCGGGGCTCGGGGTTGAATAAAAAATGGGGGTGGTGGTTGTGCAGTGGTGGTTATGGCGGTACAGGTGGTGGCAGCGGCGTTAGTCATGGCGGAGAAGAGGGGTGGAGTTTGAGAGAGAAAGTGAGAAAGAGAGAAGGGGAGGATGGGTCGGGCTGGGGGGGTTGTGTGAGAGAGAGATAGAGAATGAGGGGTGAAGTGGAGGTTGTGGCGGTGGAGATGGCAGTAGTGGAGGGGTGGTGGCAGTAGTGAGGAAGGGTGATGGTGGTTGAGAGAGAGAGAGTGAGAGATTGGGGGTGGGGGGATGGGTCGAGGGCTGGGGGTGTTAGAGAGAGAGAGAGAGAGAGAGAAAGAGAGAGAGAGAGAGAGAGAGAGAGAGAGGGTGGGGGGGGAGGGGGTTGAGGTGGAATTTTAAATAAAAGGACAAGTTGGATTATTCAATCCAACTAGCAAACAATTTGTCCAATTTTTTTCTTTTTTTTGGCTAAAACACCCTCCACATAAGCAAGCACCGCCGCCACGTCACATCTCCGACGAGTTGGACTCGGTGGCGGTTCGCTGGACAAATCAACATGACAAGGTTGGTTCGTTTAATAATAATGTTCAAGGTTGGTTTGTTAGATCAAAGCATCCCCAAAGGTTGGTTTATTAGATTCTAATTTCCCTTTAATTTCATATTAATTAATATATAATAGTATAATTTTAGTGATAGCTAGGGCAAGACACTTACAGTATGTCTTGTCCCAAGACTCATATCAATTTCGAAAAATATATTTTTTGATAAATTATTTGTCAATAGTTGTATTAAAAGTGTATAAAAACCTTTATAAAGTCACCCATAAGGCCCTGTTCGGTAAAATTAGTGTTTTAGATAGCGGATAGTGGTTTATATAGCGGGATAGCGGTTTAAGTAACGGATATCGGTTTAAGTAGCGGATAGAGGATGACTGTTCAAATGAGAATTGTGTTTGGTAAATTTAGCGGTTGAATTAACAGATTAATAATGTGAATTGACATAAAAGGATATCCATAATTTTCAAAGGGTATTTTATGACTGAAAAATATGAAACGCTACTTCAAACGCTAAACGTTAACTTTGGCCCTGTTCGGCAAAATTAGTGTTTTAGGTAGCGGATAGAGGTTTATGTAGCAGATAGCGGTTTAAGCAGCGGATAGCAGTTTAAGTAGCGGATAACGGATGACTGTTCAAATGAAAATTGTGTTCGGTAAATTTAGCGGTTGAATTAACAGATTAATGTGAATTGACATAAAAGGATATGAATAATTTTCAAAGATAAAATTTTCAAAGGGTATTTTTTGACCGAAAATATGAAACGTTATACCTCAAACGCTAAACGTTAACTTTATTAGCGTTTCACGACACGCTCCTTAAAACGCTAAACGCGCGCTCCTCAAAACGCTAACTTACCGAATACTAATATTTACGCAATTAGAGTTTAGACTTGGTCAAAACGCTAAACGCTACCCTAAACGCTACTGCCGAACACAGCCTTTATTAGCGTTTCACAAAATGCTACTCAAAACGCTAAACGCTAACTTACCGAACATTAATATTTATGCAATTAGAGTTTTGACTTGGTCAATATGCTAAATGTTACCCCAAACGCTACAGAACACAGCCAAAGACTGCCAAATTGCATTTTTTGCAACTTCTAAATTCTTTCTTTTAGCAATGGAAGACAATTATATTCAGCTTTTATTAGAAAAATTCTTTAAAGTTAATTTATAAACATCAACTTTACTAGACATGAGTGAGTGCTTTATAGCAATTGATACATGTTCTTTGGATTGGTAACTCTTTCCAATCCAATCCAACTTTACATAATTTCCCAAAAAAAATCCTTTCTAAAAACATAATTCCCCCAAAAAACATCATAACTTATCCAATCCAATCTAATCTAATCCAATTTAATCCAATCAATCCAAACTTCATTTTATCTAATCCAAAAAATAAGGCTATCCTAACTTCAATTCTCTTCACAAAAATAAATTTGAATACAAAAAGCTCACGGGTCGGGCCAATTGGCCCACTTGATGCTCCCCATGATAAAATATTGAAATTTGTCTATAATCTCAGAGAAAACAAGAATGATATATACTCGCTCCGTTTTTAAATAACTGACTTTACGTCTCATCTTTATTTAATAATTTTTCATGGAATATTTTATTAAAAGTTTAAATTTTACTATTCTAAAAGTATCTTTGTAGTCCGGATCTAATGGTATTAATTTTGTACGATAAATCGTTATACATATTGAAAAATTGACGGTCAAAGTTGATGACACGAAAAATGGTGTGACAATTAAAAAAAATCAGAGGGAGTGCTATCTATTGCTACCTTTTCCCCTAAGGGTGCGTTTGGTTGATCAATAACCCCGGGGAAATAGATAATTTTTCCGGATTGACTTATTTTCCCCATGTTTGGTGTGGGTTGACCTTAGGAAAAATTTCACGGTGGGCCCACCACTTTCTCCATTTTCTTAGGGAAATGTTTCTTTAGGGGGGGCTAAGGGAAATTTTTCTCAGGGAAATCTTTCCCATGGAAAACTTCCCATGAGAAATTTTCCCCAGGAAAAATTTCCCTGGGGTTCCTACCAAAAGCTCCCTAAATGAGTATTAATTTGACTGATCTTTTGTCATTGATTATTCACAAATTAAAATGTAATACAATATGAAACTATCACCGTTAGAAAGAAATTGTATTAAAAATTACAATGGTGTTAATTTTATATAGTAACTCATTACAATTTGTGAATAATCAACTGTCGAAATTTAGTCAAATTGACATTTATTTAAAGATAGGGAATAGTTTCGAGTTTCAACTATAAACATCGTCATAAAAGGTGCAATTTGCGCAAATGTACGAAAGAGTAAGAGAAGCTAACATAATGAATCACACAATAATCAATTGGGACCATGATAACCATCTTGACTCAAAATGGTTCTTAACCATCTTGAATTGTTCATATTTCACATTTTTATAATTTTTATTTATATTTTCTTTAATAATTATATATATTTATCATTTATAATAATATAATACTTATTAGTTAGGTCAAAAAATATAATAATAGCCTAATTTTATCGATCATAGTAGAAAATGCACATTTTATACATAGTTTTATATTTATGAAATAAATGTAAATAAATAATTATCTTTAAATTGTTTATAAGTTGTAGTAACCTTTAAAATAATGAAACATACCTTTCGAATGATTTAAATACACTTAAATCACTTTATTAATGATTTTAGAAGAAATGTAAGATGGTTAAGAACCATCTTGTGTCAAGATGTTTATCATTTTCGAATCAATTGATAGCACGATAGACCAAAGTTTACACGTGATTTATAAATGATACTAAAACTATTTGTCCTTTAGTTATGCACAAAATTAAGTTAGGTTATACACCGTTTTCTGGAGATAATCCAGTCATTAAGAAGTAATATAGAGCAAGTAAGCTAGAAAAAGAGAATAGCTTGAAGGTGAATGAATATGGTAGCTTGAATATCAAGGTTAAGTATAGCTAGAAGCTAAGTAGTGAAAGTTTTAGAAAATTCCGTGTATGGCTGCTACCATATCCACGATCATATGCTTTTTTGTTTGTTCCTTCTTCCTGTACGTGTCCCTCTTTCTACGAAAAGGGAAAATGCTTAGACTATGCAAGAATAATCAAGTATTTCTTCTTCACAAAGTCGGCTGATGCATGGCGTTTCTTCCCTAGCTAATAGTTTCCATTTCTTGATGAAAAGTAAGCAAGTCAATCCATTAAGGGTGCGTTTGGTTGGTCAATAACCTGGAAAAATGGTCAATTTTTTTGGGTTGATTTATTTTCCCATGTTTGGATGCGAGTTGACTTCGGGAAAGTTTTCACGATGTGTCCACCATTTTTTCCATTTTCCTAGGGAAAATTTCCCTAGGGGGCTAAGGAAAATTTTTCATAGGGAAATTTTTCCCATGAAAAACTTCCCATGGGAAATTTTTTCCTCGGGTTGTTACCAAATACTCCCTAAGTGTTAATAACATCGCCATGTTCTTTCATGATGTTCTCTCATGATGTGGGAAATAGGTGAGTTGGACAAAATGGAAAGTGCGGAATAAAATGGTATAAAGTGGAAAAGATAAAAATATATGGGTGGTAATTAAAAGTAATATAAAGACTATGACAAGTAATGTAGGATATGGAAAGAATGGAAAAGAAATACATTTTAAAGTAGAAAGGTTAAATAAAGTGTGACAAAGTGTGCAAGGATGAGAAGATGAGATAAATTTTATCGTACACCAATAAAGAACATGACCGAGCTTCATAATTGGAGGATAATAATCAAGTACAAATTATTTACGACAAGGTTGAACGATCAGTTGTAATGTTCATTTTTCGCAAATGGATTCTTTTTACTTTTTTTTATAAAGGCCAGTGGGTAACAAAGATGGATTAGTGGGATCTTCTCACAAGATTCATAATACATGTCCACCTAATCACAATACAAAATATTGTTAAACTCCCTACTTTCTATATAGTCTCATCTCTCAGTTGATGGAAGGTTATGACCTAGTTTTGAAAGCCAATCAGTTGCACCATTTGCTTCTCGAAATTTGTGAGTTACATTAACTTCTTGGAATAGAGTAAGAAGTTTCTTGATATCCTGGATTAGACGCCTGATTTGCCACGGAATCGCAAAAATACCCTGAACCCCCTGAATCTCCATTAAATTATATCCTTTAACAATAATGTGAGTGTAGCCTGTTTTAACCGCTTCTACAAGACTGTCTCGGAGAGCTTTGACCTCCGCCACTATGATGGATGTTTCATAATAATTTACATCCCCCGTTTTAAGAAGAACGTCACTCTAGTCATGCAGAAAGAAGCCTTCTACCGCCGAATGATTGTTGAGGGGACTGAAGAAATTGAGTTTCACCGCTCCCTTTAGTGCTATTTGCAATCTCACCAACGAATTTGAAATACAACACCCCTGAGATGTATACCTAGCCTCCACACCCATATCATTAATACAAGAATTCCTAATTTTTCAATCAATTGCAATTTTCTTTGATTGAATAAGGATGTACAGGTGGATTAAAAAACATACTTATATAAACTATTTCATTGCGATTTTTTCAAATTGACCAAAGAAGAAAAGAGTCCCTCAAAACATTAGTCATGCAAGCCAATAGTCTAGCACCAATTTGGAAAGTTTTCAACAAAGGAGCTTGGATTCACCAGGAAAGTGGTTTAATCCATTGATGTTGTATGGCAAGGAGTCACACCCGTTTGGACGTGGAGCACTACCAGAAAATGTGATCATTAGATTCAATATCTTCTTGGCAGAGAGGTCAAACAAGATCTAGATTAATCCTTCTGTCAGGAAGATTACCCTTGCGTACCCTAGTAGGGAGAGCGTTATAAAGATTTTTCCAAATGAACACTTTTTGATTATTGGAGGAAGGTCGAGCTTCCAATCCACCTAAAATCCAATCTATGAGAGGCAAAAATACATTCATGTGTTAATTGAGTAGCCGTCTTAGTGGAGAAGGTACCCAACCCTATCAACCCCCGACAAACTTCATCCTAACATTCTGCTAGGGATTGGAGTCCTTGAGATCTTCTTAATGATCGGTTGATCCCTAACAATCTCATTAAGCTTACAGATATCCTAGTATTTGTCAGGAAGAATGAAGTTACTTACTGTAATATCTTCATCTACAAGCTCCACATCTTCAAAGTTGAGTATTTCAAGAAGATTTTTGTTATCTAACCAGTTGTCTTTCCAGAATCTTATCCTCTTCTCGTCCTTAAGGATCTAACAGATACCTTTTAGTAAAGTAGAACAAGCTTTTAAAATGTTTCTCCACACTAGCTTGTTGAGTCTTGGATTTTACTTGCGCAATTAAAAAAACTCATGTTTTCTAAGGTATTTTTTCCCTCATTATTTGTATTGAAAAACAATGTTCACTGCCGTCGCTCTACGGAGGCCCAACCCTCCAAACTCTTTCGGAGTACAAACTGTGTCATGGGCCCCCATTGGCATATGCCCAATTGGTCCCGAGACTTTTTCCAAAAGAATTTCTAGTTAATCTTATCTGATGATTCGTGGACATATTTTGACAATTTGAAACATTGCATAGTACAAATTGGCAAAAGTTCTAGATGGGCTTGGATTAGAACAACTCTCCCAGTTTTGGAGATAGACCTTGCCTTCCGGGAGGCCATTCTATCACCTGCTTTAACTATGAGGTCTATATAGCTATTATGATTTTGACGGTCATGAATCATTTGGCAACCACAATATTTTTCGATAACATCAACTACACGGACATTAAAAATACCTTTAATAGTTTCTTTAAGATGTCTAGATGTATTCTTAGAAAATATCATAGTAGATTTATGAAAACTAATCAATTGACCAGCATTGCAAAATTGGTGCAAGATTTCTTTTAATTTAGTGGCAGTTTTCACGAAAACTTTGAAAAAAGGAGGTTATTGTCTGCAAAAGATAAATAAATAAATAATAAATAAATAAATAAATAAATAAATAAAGGCATGGAGTCCTTGTCGTTTGCGGGGCTAATCTAATTCCTATTCATGTTTTATGTTTATTGGATTCTCGATGTATAGTTGAGAACTAAGACTCATACATAAGATGAATAAGTACGAGGATACTGGATCTCCTTATCTTAAACCTCTTGTTAGTTTGAAAAATTCATATTTGGACCATTTACAACCATTGAGTATGTAATTGTAACGAAACATGTTTAGTCATGTCAATCCATATATAGCCGAAACCCATTTGAGCAAGGATTGTCAATAAAAAGCCTCATTCAATCCTGTCACAAGCTTTTTCCATGTCTAATTTGTGAATAGTTGTTCAAAGGAATGTTTGAAGAATGTATTCAATAAATTTAACTATTGAGTTAGCTTATTAAAATAATGATATAAATTATATGAATAATTTCAAGGGAAAAATATATAAAATACTACTACAGTAAAACTTTTCCTTTTTTTTTTCTTTTTTTCCATTTTTTTCGAAAAATTACGGACACCCACCCTTATTCATTCAACACAAAACCAGGGCAAAAGCCCAACACAACAAAAGTCCCACAAAGGCCACTGCCAATACAAAAGACAACTGATTTGTGGCAATGAAGCGGCCCAATTACACATGAGATATTACAAATCATATTCCATTCATTAGCCTTAGCACAACAGACACCCTTTCCTTGTCTGATGTATCCTCGACCCCTCCATCCCAAATTTCTTCCATGGTAGCTCCAAGCACCCATCCCATTCCACCTCAACTGATAATCATGGGAATTTGGTCAAAATTTATTGTCAATTGCTATCAAAACATTACCTTTATATAAGTAGATATCAACAAAGATGAGAGGAGGTCAATATAAAAATAAGAGTCCCAATAGGTCACATACATAGTAGCTATCAAAACATGTGCATAAAAATTTAAGTAAATTGTTAAGAGATTATCGAATGAATCCCTTGTAGAAAACTTTGCTAAGCTACCTTCTTGTGCATTTGTAAGCTAATTGTAAGGTAACAAATCACTCTACTCTTTATACAAGTCTCCTTTATGTAGGTAGTATATCCACTTTTTTATGGCGTAAAGTTATTATCATTTACATTTGCGTATTGCATTCAAAATTGACTTGATCTCAATCTGAACATTTGTTTTGTGTTCACTTCTAGTCATTGGACTTTTATTTTCCTAGTAATCGGCAAATCTTTTTCTATCCAATTTATTTTAACAAATAGCTTTATTACTTGTTCGACGTTTAGATTTTTATTACCTATTTTCTAGTTATTGTAATTAGGTTTTTATCCCTTCAAGTTTTGAGAAAGTAGAATTTTGTCCCACCAAGTTTTGACAATTAGGTTTGCCCTACTCAAATTTAAACCTATAATTATTTTATCAGTTTTCCGGCGGAAGACAAAATTATCCCGGTAGAAGCTAGGGTGTAAAAGTCTGAAATGATCATAACTAAAAGTATCAAAAGATATATTTACTCTTCCAGAAAAATAACACATTGTCACATTTCCTTTCATTGTTGTTTAGGATACTCTGTTCAGAACACTGGATGAATCGAAAAATAGAAAGTCAGATATTGAATGACGATGAGGAAGGGTACGGCGGGTTTAATTTGTCACGTGTGCAAATGAATTTTTAAGTGGAGGGCATTTCTGTCAGTGCACATTAATTGAGGACATTTCTATTAATTAACATTAATTTAAACATCAACTTCATCTGAAAAAGATGTATTTAATATTTAATACAAAGGTAAGTTGGGCTATTTATAACTTAGTTTAAAGTTGAGTTATGGTAAACCTAGTTTCCAAAAGGACCAAAATGTAGGAGTAAAAATCTTATTTTATCAAAACTTAAAGGGGTAAAAAATTAATTGGCTCTATTATTATTGGTTAATATTATTATTATGATTATCATGAATATTGTGAAAATAAAAACAAGAAATATATGTCTAACATCATCTTAATTATATAAAATAAAGAACAATGGTAAATTTATTAGTCGATTTGAATAAACATAAGTGTGTTTATAATCTCTTCCAAATCTTTCTCAGTAACATGCAAAAAAAAAAAAAACTTGATTTTAAGCATCATAATAAATGATTAATATAATAAAAAGAAATTCTATCTATAGGCTCCAATTTTTCCTTATTCCAATTTGTTAACCAATTTTTTACAACCAGCTTCTCTCCCCTCTTCCAATCATCCCCATCACCTGTGGCGTAACTACCAATTCCAAGTTCGCTGGGACTTCAACTGGATCAAGTTGAATTTCTCAATAGATCTTTAAACAATCATGGTTCAGCAACGGGATTTGATCTTCGTGATCATCACGGAAGACTTGTGAGTTGTGAGAGCTGGAGCTATGCTAGTTCATTTAAGTTCCATTCTCTTGTCTGAAGCCTTGGTTCTTTGTTTTGGGGTTCAACAAACTATCCAGGATGATTATGCCAATCTCTAGATTGAAGTGGATCACCTAATTCTGATACTGACTAGAGACATAAAAACTCTTTATCTCCCAGTTGAACAACTTCTCATTGCGCCACATTTTTCGGGAGACAAATGTCGCAGTTGACTGGATGGCCAATTGGGGGCTGGGGCCACTCTCGAGATATTCTGACGACCTTATTTTTGAGTCCTTTTATTTTCTTCTATTTTCGTTGATGACAACTCAGGGAGACTGCCTTGATCAATAAAAGGATCGACTGAGTTCTGATGTACATTGTTTACGCAGGTTAAAAAAAAATTGCCAATCACTTTAGAAATTGTCCCAAGTTGTAGGGTTATTTTCAAAACTATTCTATCTCGTACGCTCTTCTTTTACTATCATTAAGTTGTTGCCTTATAATACCCTGTATATTTGGAGTTGAAATCAAAATCCTTGAGTGAGATTGAAAGTGAGCAAGTGAAGTTTGAGAGAGGATGAGAGTTTTGTGATGCAACGACTTAACGACAGTACAAAAAAAGTTCACGAGATTGAATTGTTTTGAAAATAAGTTTATCAGTTATCACTTGAAATAATTTCTAAAGTGTCTGAGAAATTGAAATAGACAAGCGTTAAAGCCTTAGATTCCTAATAAAAATAAGGTGAACATGTTGTAAACATAATGTCGCACAAAACTTATTTTCTTTAAATAAATACAAAATATTTTAGGTTCAAGTTACTCTTTGGTTTTTCTCCTATTAGTTAGAAATCAAAGAAACAAAGCCGTATTTTTAGAAGCTTCTCAGAAGCAAAATATCAAGGTATGATTTAAGTCGCTAATATCACTTGGATTGTTGGATTACTCGATGAGTTGAGTGTTACAAGTCTTCAACCTGTTACCTTGAATTATGACAACCAATAAACCTTACATATTGTCAAAACTTTAGTATTTCATGCCATGACCAATTATATAGAAATTGATTAATTGTCATTCCACCCACAAAATGGTGCTTGAAGAATTGTTACAACTAATCTAGATACCCACAACTAATCTACTCATTGATGTACTTACCAAGATCCTTCTTAGCTCTAGATTTCAGATTTACTTCCCACGCTTGAAATGGTTGATACCTCAAGCCATTTGAGCTTGATAGTGATGATAAACCATATATGTCATATAGTTCAAGGAACGACAACTTTGTAACAACTCCCATTACTAATTACTTCAATTAGTTATCTACTAACAGAACCTTTACACATACATATCATGCTTTCTCCGTACTACATACATACATACATATATATATATATATAGGATAATTGGATTCTAATAATCCCTACTTTCACCAGTTGGATAATGATGGACCGTACTTTCACTTTGTATTCTGATGGTCCAAAAAAAAAAAATTGGATTGTAGTGGGATATTTTCGAGGGAATCATAGATTTTGTGTTGCATTTGATTCAAAACTTAGTATAACACTTTACAATGATTTTTAATGAATTTACAGCGGTTCTCCCAATTTTTTTTCATTTTTTTTACTATTTTTTACGATTTTTTCACTTTTATTATTTTTAAAAATCATAATAATTATTCGGAGTCTCAAAAAAATAATTTAAAAAATGTTTTAGAAACTACAATTCATTAACTTTCTAGGGGCATGAACGAAAAAAACAAAAACAATATAGTGTAGGAATAAAAAAAATAAGAAGAATGTGGAGGTGGATTTGGTACCACTACTATCCAATTTTATTTTTTTTTGGACCACCAGAATACAAAGTGAAAGTACGGTCCACCATTGTCCAATTGGTGAAAGTAGGGATTATTAGAATCCAATTATCATATATATATATATATATATATATATATATATATATATATATATATATATAGAGAGAGAGAGAGAGAGAGAGAGAGAGAATTGGATTATAATGATCAGGAAAATTGGATTATAATGATCCCAACCTTTACAAATTGGACATCAATAATCCCTACTATCGATTTGTATTCTGTGGTCCAAAAGAAAATAAAATTGTATTGTATTGGGATTTTGCCGAGTTAGAGGGTGGTGACTCGGTAGTTTGCTGACGTGGACCGGCGAGAGTGTGTTGGACTAAGAATTTGGACCACCAGAACATAATCGGCTATGAAATGGGACCACCAAAAATACAATAAGTATGTCAATAGGGCTATTAGAATACAATAGCAATTTAAATGAGACCACTAGAATACTACAATAATAATTTCTTGGTCAAACACATTCTCGCCGTTACACGTCAGCAATCCACTGAATCACCACCCTCTAACTCGGCGGCGTCCCACTACAATACAATTTTATTTTCTTTTGGACCATCAGAATACAAATCGATAGTAGGGATTATTGTTGTCCAATTTGTAAAAGTTATGATTATTATAATCCAATTTTCCTATATATATATATATATATATATATATATATATATATATATATATAATTTGATTATGGTTATCCTCATAGTTATTAAATTCCGATCCTGATGTAATGATCCAAAATCCTTTATGCGATTCTACTATCTATATTCCGATCCACGATCCTATGTGGGTTAATTATGATCCTAACAACCCCATGGATTCGATTTAGGATCCTGATTTTAACAATCTTGGTTGTCCCTACTTTCAACTTTTATATGTAAGAAGTTCTTACTTTTTTTTTGTATGTCCTAAATTAAGGGGTGGTAACTAGGTGAAAATATAATGTGGAGAAAAGAGAGAAGGGTCTGGCGGTCCATGTTGAAGGGTTGAGCACTTGAGCTAGAGCGCACAAAAATTCGAGTTAGGATAAGTCGGGTCGGACAAATTTGGACATTGTCAATATTCGGACGAGAAAATCATGTTTGGACCCGTATTCATTTTGGGTCGGATCCGATTGGACAATTCAGACAAAGCTAAATTCGGGTCGAAATCAAGTTCGGACAATAGAAAAAGAAAAATTATATGTCCGAATATTCAATTATTTTGGTCAGTATAAAGTTCGGATGAAAAGTCTATGTCCAAACCCAATTTTTTCGAGTCGACCAATTTAAATATTCCAGATCGGATAAAATTTCCCGCTTGCTTTTCGTCGCCCCCTTTTTACTATTGTCGCCCACCTTTCGCATAATATTTCCAACCCACGCCCTTGAACCTCATAACTTCACTCTCCACTATCTCTCTAGTTTATCTCTCTAAAAAACGCTCTCAACCATCGACCACCACAAACCACCCTCATACCGGGATTTAATCGACGAATTTGAGGTATGTTTCGAATTTGTATTTTGAATTTGAGGTTTTATATTATGTAAATTTAAATTTCGGCCGAAAAAACGAAAAAAATAAAAAAAAACCATCCGGGACGGCTGCCGCGCGGAACGCACGGCAAGCCGCCGCCGGTGCGGCGCCTAGATCCCGGCACGGCCGCGGCCATGCCGGGATCTGGGTGCCGCAACGACGGCGGCTTGCCGTGCGTTTCGCGCGGCAGCCCACCCAGCTTTTTTATTTATTTTTTTTTCGTTTTTTTGTTTTAATATTAATAAAATTAATATTAATTGTTATTATTGTTATGTTTATTAATATTGTTATTGTTATGTTTATTAATATTGTTATTGTTATTTTTATTAATATTATTATTGATAATAATTGTTATTAATATTATTATTGTTAATAATTGTTATTAGATTATTGTTAAATAATAAATAAAAATTAAATATTATATTTATTAAAGTTAATATTGTTATTATTAAATATGATAATTATTAATATTGTTATTATGAATATTATTGTTAATTATGTGTTAATTTGATAATTATTAGTGATTAATTGTATTATTATTATTAATATTGTGTTATGAAAATTAGATTAATATTAATATTGTTAATATTAATATTAATGTTAAGCATGTGTTAATATGACAATTAGTAGTGATTAATATCAGTGATATTGATTCGTTGTTAATATTTGATGCGTTAATATTATTTAGTGATTAAGCATGTGTTAATGTTAGTGATTAATTGTCTTAGAAAAAAATCGTAATTGTGATGTAGCGTTAAGTTTACGGGTTAGTCTATATTCCGAATAGTTTATATGTAGTTGTGTTAGAAGGATGTTGAGTTTAGATGATTTTGGTTGTTATTTGTAAGTAAGTTGGCGTATATAGTTGGTATGGGTAATTTATTCATAATCCAACTTAATTGTCAATTTATGTACTCATAACTCCAAATGATGACATAATAGTTATGTCACATCCATTTAATAACTTAGGTACTCAACAACCAGTTGATACGTAAGTGAATAGGTTATTTTGTGATGGTAGGTTAGGATAATAATTATGTTAATGTATAGTTATAGTATGTTAGTTGTATACGTCAAAGAAAGAGGTTGAGTTTTGGGTCATATTAGTGTCCAAGGAGAGTGTGTGTTGTAACCTGATAATGTATGGTTGAGAAGGTTAATCAATGCCTCAAGATCAACTCGTTTACTTGTTTGGTTCCCAAAGTAGCCCACTCGCCAGATGAAATTGAGCGAGGTCTGTAGTGCTTTGGGAGTTAGAAGCGTGTTAGATTCGGTACAATGCAATGTTTCTATTGTGCATCCTGGTGGGTCAACAAGATAAGGCGGATCTGAAAGGGAAGCTAGTAGTGAAGGGTCTGGTGCAAATCGTGTTGGACTTTCGTGCATGTAAGATTCATAGGTCCATCAAAGCATTGAACGATGATGCAAATTCACTGCATAGATGGACCTGTGAATCTTACATGCAAGAAAGCCCAACACGATTTGTATTAGACCCTTCACTACTAGATTCTTTTTCAGATCCGCCTTATCTTGTTGCCCACCAGGCTGCACAATAGAAACATTACATTGTACCGAATCTGATACGCTTCTAACTCCCAGAGCACTGTAGACCTCGCGCAATTTCACTGCTGACAGTGCGTTATTTTTTGAAAACCAAACAATTAAACGAGAAGTCGGTACGGCTGACGAAAGTCTTTTTCAACCATAGATTAACAGTTAAACAACACACTCTCCTTGGACAATAACATGATCCTCTTGCCTCGTGACACGACTTAGTTACCAACACACGTTAACCCATTTGCCATCAGGTTTCATGCCGATGAGAGATTCAGCCGGGAAGTTTGCCTCAATTCGACAGGGTGTGCAGGGAAGCGATTACGCTCACGGTGACGCCGGGTCGAGTAGATATCGAAGAGAGGAAGCGGCGACAATTCCTGGAAGATTGGTGGTAACGTTCCCGGGGGACCTGCAATTCCCTCATTAATACCGAGCTTTGGAGGTCACATTGCTCGGGTAATATGGGAGGGTCGCGAGCGTTCGCCTCGTGTTGTCCTTGATTGCTTGACGAAGAAGAATGCGTTGAGGGAGTTGTGGTCAGTACACGACAAGTTGGAACCTGAATGCCAGGCTGCACTGGGAAGAATCCAAATAACCAATTTGACGGAGTTGATGTACGACCACATCGACACGACGTTGATCTCGGCGTTCGTTGAGAGGTGGCAACCCGACACAAACACATTTCACCTTCCCTTTGGTGAAATGACGATCATGTTGCATGATGTGCAACATATATTGGGTCTTGCAGTTGATGGCTTGATGCCTGAAGGACTTCCTCGGGAAGTGGTTAACCAGTACGTGCCGTGATTTTTGAAAAAGGAATGGCGGAGCTGAAGGCTGATAGCATTTATGATAAGGGTGGCATAGTTTATTCCCATTTGAGGTCGATTAGTTTATCGACCAGTTTTCCCATTCCCCATAGGATACGGGCGTGGTTGTTGAGCATGCTGGGAAACACTATCCTCGTGGACAAATCGAGGGATAGAATTAGGTCGCATCCGTGGCCTAGCACTGATGTTATCGTTGATCGCATTGCTTGGGGTACGGTGACCTTGGCGTTCCTTTACCGCCAGTTAGGGATGGCGAGCAGGGCCGGGACAGCCAAGATGGCCGGGTGTTTGACCCTGCTGCAGGCCTGGATCTACGAGTACTTTCCTGATTTTAGGCCACACGCGGAGCAGCCGGTTAATGGGCCTCGGGCGAGCAGGTGGTCCCCCATCCGCCAGCCAAGTTCGGGACAGCGCCTACGACAGTTGAGGGCCTCCTTGGATGCGTTGACGCCGGATCGTGTGAGTTGGGCCCCGTACGGTCCTGCCCCGTACAAGTCATGTAGCAGGACGTTGTACAATGGAGGCATTCGTGCATACGACATCACTGAGCTGTACATGCCCGATCGCGTCGTTCGGCAGTTAGGGCACCTACAACATATCCCACGGAGATTATCAGTCCCAAAGAGCGCTGAACGACCGGCGAAGGGCCCCTACAAATTGGAATTTGTGGATGCTAACGTCAGCGCTGACTGGGCGGGGTTTCCCATATACAACAAAATGTCAGTGCGTGATGTGCCCCGCACGAAACAAGTGCCGTGGGAATCGGATGTCGCTTACAACGACTGGTATGCGGCACATTCACACAAGTTTTTGAATAACAATGCCTCCGCAAGCCAATCGACAGTCGAGGACCTTCCGACACACGAACAGGTACACTTAAACCCTCATCATAATTAAATATTTTGTGTTTTATTTTTTGTTTTATTTTTTATTGGTCTGACCGCATTATTTTGTATTTTTTTTATAAAAGTGGGCCTATACATGGGCATCATTAGTTCAACGAGGGAGGCATCAGTTCCAAGCGGACGATGAGACAGCGACAATTAATCGTGCGTGGTACGATGAGATGGTCGATTTGCACGGGCGTTGGTGCCATCAGATGCATATTGAAGTCCCCGAGGCGGAAGACGATGATGAGGAGGAGTAGATTGTGTTTTTTAATTTCATTGTTTTTATTGTACCCTAAACTAAGTGTTAATTTGTGTTGAACTAATTAATTGATTCTGCGTTGAGTTTTTTAATTTGTGTTTTTATTGTACCCTAAACTAAGCGACAATTTATGTTATGTTTGCCGATAACGTTTCAATTAAATGCATCATTTTCAATATAAATATAATTAGCAATTCATATATATACAACGGTACAACTACAACAATCATTGGCGTTGAGCGGCCCTAATAGCCTGCCATCTATCAATACGAGCCTGGAAAGGCTCATCCCAACCTTGAACAGTTATGTCTCTAGCTGCTCGCCATCCAATATGAATCGGCGGTAGAGGGCAGTCATCCCGTAAATGGATAAGCATGAAGTGGTTATTGTATCGCACAATTCCCTGAACTTTCGCAGGTGCCGTAAGTCTAGGCCCTCCTCTTATGGGTAATATTGATATGCATAGTTCAGCTGTCTGCGATCGTGGACCAGGAGGTGTTGACAAGAAGATCCCATCATATTCATCGCTGTCGCAGCTGGAAATAAGTCATTTGGAGCCGACATCCAATGTTCGTACGGGGCTGGCCCAGCCAAGTGGCCGTGAATCCTTGCGTATGTCTCAAGGAACATCTCCTTGCTGTTAGAAAACGCAGTAACATATGCATTTTCACTCGCCCGCAACTCAGTGCTCATTGAGAACCTAGCGATTGACCACTTTTCCTCATCCCCGTAACCTGCCTCGGCCACGCATCTGAACCCACAGTTGCCATCAGCTTCCACATCCGTCCATCCAATGACGTATGGCAGAATGAAATGTGGCAAAGCGTCCTCGAACGGGAACGGATCTTGACGCATCCGGTTGATACCTGCGAATCATATTATCTTAAGTTATAAACAACAATATATAGTCATTATTAAAACCAAACAAGTGCTATAAATATACGCAAACCTGTTGACCCCATCCCAACTGATGAAGAACTGGTTCCCTTTTTCCTTGACGAATTCGTCGCTGTCTTGCTACCCCGTCCCGATGATCGTCCGTACTCAAACGCACTGGGATTGCGTCGCGTTGATTTTGAAGTCTTCGGTCTGCCGGGCCGTGGGGGGCTTGTCTGCGGATCAGGAATATACTCACTGTCGGGATTCAACTTTCCATTGAGGACACTGTTTACGTGTCGTACAACTGCTGGGTCACTCTCCCGAACCTGGTTAGCCAGTTCCTCAAATTGTTCTAAGTCTGTACCTGGTGGAACATCATTTGAGCATGCAGTTTCACCATCGCCAATCACTGTCAGTTGTCTCCAAAACATATTTATCCGTGTCAGCGGAATTGGCTCTCCAGATGCGTAAACTTCCATCATAGAACACGCGCACGGGAGGAGGTGGGTTCTCGACACCAGGTGATCGCATAAGTAACATTCTCCTTCATACCTCATCGCCAGCATCTTATTGAGCTCATACGACATAAGGTCCAATGCGTTATGAGATACTCTTCCGAGCAAATTCTTAAAGAAATGAGATGGACCTAATTGCATGTGCGTGCTCTTTGATATTCAAGCTCCCTCTTAATCTCCGTATGTTGATTCTCCAAGTGATAGTGAATCTTCGCAAACACACGATCGAAGGTGCCTCTGGAACTGCCGATATAATACTTTAGTGATGAATGCTGGCTCTCAACTCTTGAAGTGGATGTGTTCCCCATATGAGGTACATTATCGGTCCAAGCACAAACAAATTTTTCTTTATGACTCAGCCACGTCCCCGTAAGATAATCAACTAT
The DNA here is from genome assembly GCA_029582165.1 of Portulaca oleracea. Lineage (NCBI taxonomy): Eukaryota > Viridiplantae > Streptophyta > Magnoliopsida > Caryophyllales > Portulacaceae > Portulaca > Portulaca oleracea. The sequence goes on along the minus strand of CM055869.1, from coordinate 12,265,290 downwards.
CGATTTGTTTTGCCCGATCCACGTGTTAACAACCTCTTTGCACTTGACCTTGAAATCTCCAACAGTCTTCGCATGTACAATGCCGTTCCAGAAATGATGTCTGAAATGAAGCCCGAGTCCGAGCTTCTTGCCCCAGTAAGGACGTTTACTTTGTTCTCCACATCATTCGCAATATGCCACACGCACAAAAGTTGATGCACATTTGGTAAACCCTGGCAACAGCCCCCAACAAAGCATCCTGCTTGTCCGTCACAAACACGGATGGAATTACATCGGTACCCAACAATTCATACACTCTCCACAATAGCCACTCATAAGATTCCATCTTCTCGTCCCGCATGAACGAGTAAGCAATCTGGAAGTTGCGGTTTGTCGGTGTCATGCCTACGAGCTCACATAAAGGCCACTTTGCCTTGTTAGTCTTGTACGTTGTGTCAATGAGAATGACATTTGGAGTGCACGTAGCAACTTCAACGAGTAAGGATGACATAAAAACCGACGGCTCGCCATCGTCATCATAATCGACAAAAGAGACGTACCGCCGAAGTTTCGCCATGCACAAGCATTGTCCCGGTATCTTACCATCCAATTCCTCGGTCGCATCTTTGCCCGCTCGTTGTATACTTGCTTCACGTTTATCGTAGGCGGGAACCTAATCTTCAACGACGTTTGTATCGTCGCGGTGTACACCGTGTTGGTCATATATCCCGGACATGTTCTTTCATTTAAGAGGTTAATGGATGTCCGTGACGATGCCCTTCCTCGTACACGATGAAGGCATGATTGTGCTTCCCCCGATCACCGTCGCACACTCTAACTCGCCATTCCGTTTCGTTGCGAGTCCACGCAACAATGACGAATTTACATTGGCACGCCTTCGTTGACGTACTCCGACGAGCCGCATCATCTAGATCGTTCAATTTGCCACGATACTTTCCGTACCTCCAACACTTCAAATAACACCTTAACGGACTATCGACATCTTTTCTCATGCGGCCGTACAAACCTAAAACCGATTGCCGCAGCTACTCCATTGGCCCATTCTTGCAATGCTTCAATACTCTCGAAAACATTTTGCGTTACAAAATGGGAGGAGTAATCAACGCCGTCCCCGCCAAAATCCTCCAAAAAAACCTTCAAACAATAAAAACAATTATTAATATACTAATAATAACTGGGATACTAATTCGTAATAATAATGTTAGTAGCTTCAACATTAATAAATAACATACAATTCTAATATTAATTATCATAATAATAATATTATAAAAAAATAAAAATTGTAACATAATTAACATAATAATAACAATTAACAACATTATTTACCATAATAATATTATTTTAAATAAATAAATAATAATTTTAACAACATTTACTAATATTGTTAATAATATCAACAACACTTATAAACAACTTGTATTAATAATATTAATTAACATAATTTTAACATAATTAACATAATAATTATAATTAATAACATTAATTATATTAATAAAAATTTTATTTAAATAACAATATTAACAATAATAATTAGCATAATTAACATAATATAATAATAATAACAACACTTCTAAACAACTTATTCATAATAATATGTTTTAACAAAATTTACATAACAATTATAATTAACGACATTGATTACCTTAATAATATTAACATAAATAAATAAATAATATTTTTTACATAAAAAATAATATTAACATTTTATAAAAATTTAAAAAAAAATTAAAACCAAAATTTTTTCCGGAAAAAATCTGGGTGCCGCGTCCAGATCACGGCGGCGCCGCGGCGCGGCCGTGCGGATCGTGTGGCGACAGCCGCGGCTGTGCCGCACATTTCGCACGGCAGAGCCGCGGCTCCGCCGGGATCTGGGCGCGGCACCCGTATTTTTTCCGGAAAAAATTTTTCGTCTTAATTTTTTTTAGAATTTAAATTTACAAACTAACCTCTTATTCTTCCCTTGAATTACCACCTTCTATTGACATTTTAGGTTAAATTTCAAAAACAAATCAAAAATTTAGAGAGAGAATTTGAGAGGAGAGTGAGAGGAGAGTGAGAGGATGTGAGTTAGAGAGAAGGTGGTTGAAATATATTAAAGGTAAAAACGTCTTTTGGGGGGGCGACATTAGTAAAAAGGGGGCGGCGTTAAACAATACCCTAAAATTTTGGTAGCTCTCATGACAAAATTTGTTTTTCACTCGGTGAAAATCATACATGGCATGTCACAACTTTCACTTTTTTATTATTTTTGTGATAGAAGGAACGAGTGATTTATTTTTACTGGCGGTTGGAAGGAAGAGAAGCAGGTGAAACACAAGAAATAATATCTGAAATCAGATTTGAAACCTGGATACTGGATAGATACGATGCGCTTCATGTTGAAGGGTTGAGCAAAGCTTGGAAATGGGGTTGGGAGGTCTCTGCTACTCACTTCCTCTCCTCTCTCTGTCTTCTCCCTCGCAATCTCAACTCCATCCTCGCTTGCCCTCCAACAGAACCCATCTCTCCTCCATTCCAACTCTTTCCCCCAATTTTCAATCTCGCAGAATAACCGCAAGACATGGAAGCAAGTCCAGAGACCCAGTTGAGTCTTCATTCATGGACGAAAACGGCGTCGTTGTCGACATGGATGGCTACCTCAATTCTCTCTCCCTTGAGTATGACTCTGTCTGGGACACTAAGCCTTCTTGGTGAGCTTTCCCTCTTTCCAAATCCCCAATTGTTTTTATTTTTCATCTTAAAAATTGGTTCTTTTATCGTATAAAGGTATCTTGTTGGGATTCATCCTCAACCCATTGGCAGTTTTCGTTTTTCTGTCTCTCAAAATCTCTCCATATTTTGTTAGATTATTTGTGCCTTTCATTTGTTTTATCGGATGGGTGTCTCCGAAGAGACCCTTTTCTTGGTTTTCTGAATAATTAGTCTGTGGAAGATAATCATTAATGTCTTCTTCTAATTATTAAATTATGTGAGTCTCGTGCTAGCAGTCCGGGTTTTATCTTTTGTGAAGGTGAATTGATATATACTGTCCAATTTGAGCTAGGATATTTGCAAAACTGTAAGGTACCAATGAATTTGGTTTGAGATGTTTCTTCCTTTTATATGAGATTTTCGCTTCTTTGCTGGTTTGAGAACATAGTAAAAGCGGTTATGCTGGATACCATGCGAGAAGCGGCTCCTTTGGCTTCCACTTTCATTAGTTGGTAAAATCGTCAATGTGAAACAATTGCCATTGCTATTGTGTTCTTCTGGTTCATGATAAGATCTTCTGCATAGAAAACGCATGAATTGTGTATAAAGAAGTTGAACAATTGCTGATTTTTCGCCGGCACAGTCTGTTGACTGATGTTTCTTTCTTGATTTGCTTGATTTTAGGTGCCAGCCATGGACGATAGTACTGACAGGTGCATCAGTGATTGCATGTAGCTGGATCATTCTACACTCTGTCATCATCACCGCCTTAGCTTCTTCTGCCATTGCTACATGGTGGTATATCTTCCTGTATTCTTATCCCAAGGTATCAGCTTCAATTCTTAGTTCAACAGAAGGAAAGAAAATGAAAAATCATCATAAACAAGTCTGAATAGGGTCTGCAGTGATGCACATTGTAGTGAACATGCATGTTGTGTATATATGCACATAATTCTGAGTTCTTTTCTGGGGGAGAGGGGATGGGTTATGTACTTGTGTTAAATCTGAACTTGTTTTCCTTGATTTGCTGAAGCATGGAACTTGTTTTATGCACAAAATGCTAAGCTGATCGATGCTGTTTGTGGTTCAGGCATATACAGAAATGATTGCAGAGCGAAGAAAAAGAGTGGCAAGTGGTGCGGAGGACACATATGGCTGGGACAAGGACGAGTTGTAATTGGCACTCGATCGACTGATCCCCTCATTTTCCTCTGTTTACTTTTCACATTCTTATAGGACAGCAATCACTAGAGGTTGTATTTTCAAAAATTGTCAGCTCTTCTCATGTATATGCATTTTGTTGATTTCTTTGTCAATGCAACGACTAGGAGTTGGATATTTAGATGTGAGTCGTAGTTCGATCAATATCACCAATTACAGTATATATGTCTGGTATACATTGTATGTTCTTAACCATCCTTAATTATGTCTGATTCGTCAAACCTAGTGAATAGCAGCATCAGGGATGAATTTTGGTCTTCTATTTCAAGAAAAAAGGATAATTAATCGGTGTCACCTTTAATTGCGGGCATTTTCTTTGTATTTCTTCTCCTGTACAGAGCTGTAGTAGCAATGCTTGAAGTTGCAGGAGATGATGATACTTGTAACACTTGACCACTAACATATTATTTGTTACATCATAAATTTTGTACATATATCATTATTTATGCATGTATTTAGTCTACACCTATTCATATAACATTCACTTCAGTGCTCTGGAAACTCATACATAATTGGGTTGTCTTGGTGGGCAATCGCTTGGGTTGGGTGACTGCTTACATTTTGCCATTCTGAACAATAACCATTTTGATTTGGTGTTGGGGAGCCAAAGCTTGAGGAGCTTTTTGAGGCTTACTTGCTCCAAATTGACTTGTCAAACTTAAAAATGCACAGCTACAAGGGAAAGCTACAAACATAATTAGAAGAAACCCAGTTTTTCAAGGTAATTTAGGCCATGTTCTTTTCGAATGTAAGACAGTCCGGCGGAAGGTTAGGTAGGAAATGTAAGTAAGAATGTGTAAGCGTTGGTAAGTGATGCATGTCTACCTATGGCCTATAAGAATTGATAAAACATGGAGATTGGCCCAAGGGCCATGGTTGCATCATACAATCTCAACTCAGCAACAAAACCCCAAAAGAATTTCAAAACAACTATGTTTGATGATTTTAGCAATTATCTAGAACAGGAAATGAAGAAAGATATGAACACCTGAGAGAAGCGTCTCACTAAGGTGAACTGGGCAAGGCACACGAGCCCAAAACAAGGACGCACCACTAGCAGTATCCCTAACTCACTTGCAAAGGAAATAACAAGCACTACCACAATCAAGGCTAAAGCTTAGAGATTGATTTTGGTTTCAAAATACCCTTTCAATTCATTATATTCATAATAATCTTTAGCTTGGCAAAAAGTCCCCCTTTACATCCCAAAGACCTGAGCACATATAGGCAATGGGTGGGGTGATCCCAAAGAAACCTACGCAATTAGTAATTACCATTAAAGACTAAGATAAAAGATAAAATTCTAAAGGAGGGCTACAACAGACCCGTTCCTTTGTGCGTTGTGTTTGCGTTACATTGCGTTTGCGTTTCGATAAGTTGCGTTTGGATTGCGTTGGGTTGTGGTAAGAAATAATAAAAAGGTGAGTAGAGGTGAATAGTAGATTGTGATAAGTTGCGTTATCTTGCGTTTGCCATGCGTTAGGTTTTATTGATTTTGCGTTGCGTTTGGGTGCATTAACGCACAAAAGAAAAGGGCCTAAATGGGTACTAGAAAAATCCCACAAAATAAGAAAATGGACCATGATACACGTCTTGCCTCAAGATGGTTAATAACCATCTTGACTTATCTATATTTCACATTTTGTTAACTTTTAATAATGTTTTCTCTAATAGTTTATGTATATTTATCAACTACAAGAGTATAATACTTATTTGTTAGGTCAAAAAATATAAACAATAGTTAATTTTTTCAATCATAGTAAAGAATGCACATTTTATGCATAGTTTTATATTTATGAAAAATATGAATAAATAAATAATTTTATATTGTTTATAGGTTATAATAACTAGACCTGACAATCGAATGGATCAGATCGGATTCAGATTTTTCGGATCGTCCGTACTCTGGTTCGGATTCGGATACGGATCGGATGGGGTTTGGGTTCGGATTGACTCGGATGTGTTTTGTCGGGTTCGGATCGGATTCGAACCGGGTTTAATTGGATCGTAATGTTCGGGTGGCATTCGGGTTCGGATTGACTCGGACGGGTTTTTGTCGGGTTCGGATTGACTCAGATGGGTTGTGTCGGGTTCGGATAGGAATATGACCGGTTTTGATCGGATCAGGATCTTCGGGTTATAGTCGGATCGGGTGGGGTTCAGGTTCAGATTCACTTGGATGGGTTTTTGTCGGGTTTGGATCGAATTAGGATTGGGTTTGATCGGATCGAGATCTTCGGGTTGTTTTCAGATCGGGTTGGTTCGGATCCCCACTTGATTTGGTTGGTTGTTTTTGAGTGAATCCCACGTTGTATTTACATTCGGATCATATTCCAATTGGGTCGGAATGCTTTCGAGTCAATTTGCTTTTAGATCAAGTTACTTTTGTATTATATTAAATGTTAAAATTTATTTATTACTAAAATGCTAATATTCAAATTTTGAGCAAGTATTAATTGAATAATTAAATGGTTAACAGCGTATGAATTGTGATTCATTAATTTGCATTGTATTATATGGAAATTGCCAAAAAAGGATATTAATTATTACATCAGTTGAAGTCAAAATAAATAAATAACTTTAATGTATGTGATCGACTGCTAGGAAAAATAATTAAAGGTAATCATCACAATTTACAAAAATCCAACTTAAAAGTAAAGTTGAATTATATAATTTACAAATTATAATGGTACCAGACATTTTTTATTCTAATTGGTCGAATTATAATCGGATCGGTTTAGTTTGGTTCTATTTCGGGTCGGATGTGCGTCGAGCCGGGTGAAACTCCGTTCGGGCAATTTTCGAATTCGGGTTAAATCAAATTTGACTCGGGTCAAATGCGGCTTGAATAAGATAAAATTCGGTTCGGGAAATTTTTCAGATTCGTGTTAAATCGGATTTGGCTCGGGTCGGGTGACATTCAATTCGGGCAATTGTCGGATTCAGGTTAAATCGGATTTGGCTTGGCTCGGGTCAGATGTGGCTCGGGTCAGATAAAATTCAGTTTGGGCAATTTCGGATTCGGGTTAACTCGGATTTGGCAATGCTCGGATCGGGTTCGGATCGGATCAGATTATTTCGGATGTGGCTTGGGTCGGGTAAAAATCACTTCGGGCAATCTCGGATTTGGCAAATGCTCGGGTCGGGTCGGGTTCGGATAGGATTGGATTATTTCGGATCTCTTTCTTATTCGGTAAAATTCAGGTTGAGATCGGGGTCGGATTATCTCCGGGTTCGGATCAAGACCAGATCATCCATTTCAGTGTCGGATCGGATTTCGGATCTCGGATCAGCTTTGCCAGGTCTAATAATAACCCTCAAAGTAATGAAACATACCTTTATAATGATTTAAATATACTTATATTTAATTTTATGAGTGATTTAGGTGAGATGCAAGATGGTTAAAAACCATCTTACACAAGATGTTTATCATTTTGGTAAGAAAATCAACTCAAATTAATAGTCGAACAATTGGATGACACGACGATGTCATGTAGGACACTGCATGATCATGTCCTATTTACTGGAAGGGATGTCACAAGTGTGATCTTAATGTTTTGTGGAAGTAGAGATGGCAATGGGGCTTAGACCCAATCCAAATCCACAGACCCAAATCCATTTTTAAGTATTTGGGCCCACAAATTTTGTATCCAAAAGGATATATGTTATATATATGTATATGTGGGGACATATTCCTTCTCAAGAAGTAAAAAAATGTGGATACAGTCGAATGGTAAAATTTCTCTCTGTCAAGGAGAAGATGCGGATTCGATTCCCGCTATCCGCTTAAGTTAAAGTAATTTCTTTACAATGATAGCAATAAGGATATGGGTCCAAGGATTAAAAATAGATGTGGAAGGAGTAAGGAGCCAGCTAGGGTCATGCCTGTGTCAGAGGGTGTCACGACCATGACCAATCTGCCAACAAGGATGGCACACCCGTATCAGGAGGTCACACGCCAATGTCATGTTTTTCTTTATTCTTTTTCTTCTTCTTCTTTGAGAGGGCCACGACTGTGTGATGCATTAGGATGGTTGTGTCCCGACTTCTGCCTTCTTGTTCTGGATCTTCCTAGGTCTTGGCTCCTCCTGGGAGTTTTGATGTCCAAGTGGCAAAATATGCCCCATGTAAGATGTCCAAAATGCCATTTGTCCCAAAATAATCGAGATTTAACTTCCAAAATGAGACCCGAGCTTGATAAATTGAAAATTGACTTGGACCCTCTTGGCTTATTATTTTTTGAATTTTCAAGTGGTTTTGGGTCAAATCTTGCTTGGTATAAACAACTAATATCATGTTGCCATAAAAATAACACATATCAATGTACTCACAATAATAATCAATTATTCCTAAATGAACAAGACACATTCTACTCAAGTCGGATTCTTTCCAGGAACTAGAATATTGAACAAGATACACAAATCAAGCATACGGCCTATTGTTGATAAAAACTCATTTAGCCAATAGGTCCAGTCTTTATGCACTTTTAAGTATTCTTCCCATGGCCAACAAGAGGGCATTTGGTCTAGTGGTATGATTCTCGCTTAGGGTGCGAGAGGTCCTGAGTTCAATTCTCGGAATGCCCCCAATGTTTTTTATCTCGTTAATTGTCTGTCCTGCAAATAATTTAAAGTGACCTTTGTGCCCTTTACGTGAAAAATAAGCTTTTTTGTTTTCTTTTTTTTTTTTGGGGAAAGGCGACGTAATGTCACTACATATCCAAAATTAAGTTTGAAATGTTCATAAGAGAGGCATACCAATTTTTAAAAATTGTTAATCAGCCAAAATAATTAGGTTATTCACATAGTTTTACAATACAAAAGGCAAATCAAAATAAATAAAAATACAGACAAATTACTCTAATAGTCTTACAGCAATAGCCAATAGACCATCAAATATCATTGACATCAAAGCCCAGTGATCCTTGATGTAAAAGCATCCCCTCCATCCTGCAACTCATCCATGCCCTATTCACACACTGATCGATTTTGATGCAAGTTCAAACTCCTCTCTTATATATATATATATATATATATATATATATATATATATATATATATATATATATATAATATTATATTTCACTTTTAATCTAGTTGTATTGATCATGAAATGCCTACATAAGAAGTTCAACTATACGATTATTACCTGTAGAAGGTAAGTAATATGCCTGCATAAATCTAAGACAAGGACGTGTAAATAGAGGTGATGTTTCATAAAGGCATGTAATAGACTAATAGTAATACCACCAATTCGCTTGCTCAAATCTGAGATAGAAACATGCAAATAGAGATGGCATGATGTTCCACGCGATAAATGTCCTCGACTCAAATCTAAGACTGAAACATGTAAACACATAGTCATTGACTAATGTTCTTGGTTTTGGTTTGAAATGAAACATTAAACTGTATAATTATAGTTGCACCTTACAAACAATCTGGGCATTTGGTCTAGTGGTATGATTCTCGCTTTGGGTGCGAGAGGTCCCGAGTTCGATTCTCGGAATGCCCCGCCTACCAAGTTGTTCTATTTTTCTGTTTTCCACCTTGTCAAACAATAGAAGTAAAAGTCAAATTTGCGCAATTGCGAGGCTTCCAGCAACCGGGCATTTGGTCTAGTGGTATGATTCTCGCTTCGGGTGCGAGAGGTCCCGAGTTCGATTCTCGGAATGCCCCTGAAAATATTTATTTTTAAATAAAAATTTTCTAGGGTTTTTTTTTCCTTTTTTTTTAAAAAATTGCAGTTAGCAGTTAGCACAGCAGTTTAGCGCATTCGAAGTGAAGCTGCTAGCCAGCTAACCATTGGTGTTCTTCACCTTCTGTGGTTCCTCCTGGCCTCAACTTATTTTGATCACTTTTTATTACAGTATGCTTTGATAATTTAACTAGTTTTTCAAATTGACAAATTCAGGCAGTCAAAACTCAAACAGATCGATAGAAGTTAATGTTGATGGCAGTTGATGTTGCTATACATTATAAATGAAAAAATTCACACATTAAAGAATTATATTGATCATCGTCATATATTCAAAAATAATTTATCGGTCATCCTAGAAGCTATTGTAAGTTACCTTAAAAAAAGCTCAAGTAGAACAAAAATCCATTGGACTTGGCTTCCATTGCTTAATCTGGTTGAAAATTTGCATCCTTTGATTTCAATCATTTGGAGGGTAGACATAAGGGTTTTTTGCTTTTTGAACCCTGTATTTTGGGGTATTTACAATCTGAACCTCCATGTTTCAAAATTTACAATTTGGACCCTATATAATATGGACCCAAAAAATTTAGCCCAAAGTTAAGTTGACTCCGGTGAAGACCAAAATCTTGCATAAACTGACCGATTTACCCTTATTTCATTTATTCATTTTTTTTGAATTTCCTTTTGAAATTGACTAGACTGAAGACTTCAATTTCACAGCCCATACGCATATCCCACCCTTAGTGACTATTCAACTCCAAACTCCCAGAAAACCGAATAAATGAAGGGTAAATTTGGAAGTTCAGAAATAATTAAGGGGCAACTTTGGAAGGAAAAATCAGTCAAATTACAATAAGGGTCTTTTTTGGTCGGACCCCTCTAATTATGTCCAAATTGTTGCCGAAAACAAAGTATAAGGTCCAAATTGTAAACTTTGAAACATGGGAAGCCAGATTGTAAATACCCCAAAATACAGGGTCCAAAAAGCAAAAAACCCGTAGACATAAGTACATAACATATTGTATACTCATAATCATCCTTTACAAATTTCCCATCAATTGCTATCCACCTCAACCTCTTCTCAACTCTTTTTTGCTATAGACATGTGTTTTTTGATATATAATTACATTATTTGTCAATCTTACAACAACTACAAACACAAACAAAATCAAGAACAGAATTTTTTTTTGAAACAAATTGTTCCAAACTTTAGTAAAATATCCCATATCTAATATCCTAGAAAAAAAAAGGATCCCATTCATGTTCCACCAACTTCCCAAGCCATTTGTCCTTCTAAGATAACCTCTCATCATACACAAAGCTAATGTTCCCATGAAATGCATCATTTACTGTCTCCAGTCTCCAACTACGTACATGTTTAATATGCTAACATTATGCTTGAAATTAAAAGTTTCTAATAATTATTGAAAAGATGGATTAAAATTCCAAAAATTATGAATTGTGTACGTGTATGATGTGAAACTGTTGACTCCTACTAAAATTTTAAAATTTGAAACAACGTTAGACATGCTATAAATATATTACTATTTATATAGTTCTATAAACACAGCCCCACGCAATCATGCATAACCTCCCCGGCTCATTCCATTCCCCGTTGTCACCTTTGATTAGTTTTTTTTTTTTTTTATCCAAGAAAATAAACAAATAAAAATGTCGCTCAAACATTTGATAGCTACTAGTTTATGGTCATATTTTCAACTTAGTTGTATGAAAACTTTGTGCAGATTCATCATTCGTCGTATTAATATTATATATTGACAACAATAATTTCTTGTGTCCGCATAATATGGTTATGAATTGTTCTCATATACAAAAAAATATATTTTTCTCTGATCTAGTGAACAATATTTTAATTATTAATTGTAGTCCATATATATCAAAAAATAATAAAAGAAAAAAACAGTTTTTTTTTGTTTTGTTGGGGGGGGGGGGGGGCTGTAATCTTACGCAGCGGTTTGGGACTTTGTTCGATCACCTAGGAAGGCACATGTTGTGAAGGAATGCAAGAAGGTTAATAATCATCTTGCAGTATTTTTTAATCATCATAAAAGTATATTTCATTATTTTGAGGGTTGTTACAATTTATAAATAATATAAAATAACTATTTATTTATATTTTTCCATAAATATAAAGCTTTGCATAAAAATGTATAATTTCTACTATAATTGATAAAATTAAGCTATTACTTATATTTTTTGACCAAACTAATAAGTATTATACTTTTATAGTTGATAAATATATATGATTATTAGAGAAAATATTATTAAAATTTACAAAAATATGAAATATGGACTATTCAAAATAGTTATTAACCATTTTGAGTCCATATTCAGTAAGCGGCATTAAAAGTATTATATCGCTTCTAAGAATGAAAATGATAGCTAGAGTATTATAATTGTTTGTTGTATCTTATTAAAAGTATTATCAATATTTAGTGCAGATTATCATTTGGTTTAATTTATTTTCTTTATCTTTTGAACCCTTGGTTTTCAATGTTGATTTTTTGAACCCTAAATTTTATGGGCTGAATAAGAAAGACCTTAAAGTTTGTGAGTTGAAAACAAAGGCGCGTGTCCTGTTCTATGTTTTCTTCCAATGTTTAAAATTTTCTCCAAACTACAGGACTAAGGTTACAACTGTATTGAAGTTATAATAAACATCTCTTATTCATGTCAGAGCTGCTTAGACCCTTAGTCCTTAAGGGTCTAAGTAGCTCCGACATAAATAAAAGAGGTGTATTATAGCTTCAATCGGTTTTAACTTTAACCCTAAAGTTTGGCGCCAATTGAGAGATAAATTCAAACATGGGAAGAAAAAAAACGATACATGAGCCTTTTTTTTTTTCAGTCCACAAACTTTAAGATCATTTTTTATTGAGCCCATAACCTTTAGGGTCAAAAAAGTTAACAATGAAAACCAAGGGCCCATAAAATAAATTATCCTATACTTCGAGGTCTAAAATGCAAAACCCCCCATTTTTAACAACGATCTATATTAATCAATAGAGAAATGATAAATGTTTTGGGCAAGACACATATTTTAAGTGTCTTGTCATGTTATAAAACCTATGTAGCCCTGTTCTTTGAAATGAATAAAATAAGGTTTGGATAGATTGAATTGGATTGGATAAGTTATGATATTTTTTTGTGGAATTGTGTTTTTAGGGAGAATTTTTTTTTTGAGAATTGTGTAAGGTTTGAATTGGATTAGATTGGATTGGAAAGAGTTACCAATCCAAAGAACAGGGCAAATTGAAAAAGAATGACATGATTAATCAATACTGTTTGTACTGATCATCACGAATAAATGACAGTTTACTTATATAACAAGCCATGCATCAGCTTAAACTATAGTTTTTTAATTCAAACTTAACATTTTGGACCCCGAAGTTTAGGGGTATTTACATTCTGAACCCTTGGTTTTTAACTTTAACATTTTGAACCTTAAAGTTTGTAGGCTTAAAAAAAAGGACCCTAAAGTTTGTGAGGTGAAAAAAAAGCTCGTTTCCCGTTTTTCTTTTTCTTTCCATGTTTGAATTTCTCTCCCGATTGTTATCAAACTTCAAGACTAAGGTTAAAACCGATATTAAAGTTATAATAAACCACTTTTATTCATGTTGGAGTTACTTAAAACCATGTACTCAGGGGTCTAAGTAGCCTCGACACGAATAAGAGAGGTGTATTATAGCTTCAATATTAGTTTTAACCATAGTTCTAAAAAGTTTGACGTCAATCGGGAGATAAATTCAAACATGGGAGGAAAATAAAAAATGAGACAGGGGCCTTTTTCTTCAGTCCACAAACTTTAAGGTCCTTTTTTATTTAGCCTACAAACTTTAGGGTCCAAAATGCTAATATTGAAAACCAAGGGTTCAGAATCTAAATACCCCTAAAATTCGGGGTCCAAAATGCAAAAAACCCGGGTTTGTTGCCTTTGTTTTTGATGAAAAGTTTATTGCATTTAGGCCATGTTCTTTTATACGGCTGGTTGCGGTATGACGCGATATAGTGTGGTGGAATTGTAGCGGGTGTGGTGGAATTGTGGTGGGTTATTGATAAGTTGTGAGTTTTGTTTTTTATAAATATAAATTGTATTGGTAAATGTGAAAAAATTGATTGTGGTGGGTTGTGGTAAATTGTGGTGGATTGGTATGTTGTGGTGAGTTCTTGTAAAGTACGGTGTGTTATAGCACCGCAGCCAGCTAGCCATATAAAAGAACATGACCTTAGTTGCGTAGAATGAAAGATCAAACATAGTTTTCACGATTTTTTTTTTTCAAAAGTAGAATTTTCTAGGTAGTCTTGAACTTTTCTGATGAAATTTTAAAGTTTTATTATTCTGGTTGATGATTGGAACATTAATTTAATTATCGTGATTGATGATTGATTTGAATATCCTTGACTTGGTCCGTATACTCATTGCTCATGCTGCCTATAAATAGTACTGTCATCTCTTGAAACATCATCACGTACTCAAAACAAGAATCCCAAGCAACTCTTCTAAATTAAAACACCCCGAAACACATAGAAATTAAGATCGAGTAGTACAGTACTACATATATAATATAATGACGAAGCTCAGCACTACTTTGGTGGCTCTCTTCTTTGCTTTGCTCCTCCTGAACTGTGCTCTTGTTCCTGCACTTGCCAATGGTAATTTTTAGTCACTTAATTATCTGTACTTATTGCCAAGCTGGTGGAGTGGTATGGGGGAGTGCACTTTGCTCAGCACACTGCGTTTACTTGAACGACTGGGAGGGTGGATATTGCGATGACAATGGGATATGTCGCTGCTACTAATGAATTTGTACGTGTTTGTAGTATGAATACTAATTTGATGGTGATAAGGGAAGCAAGGCTAAGGAAAAACAGATTATTATTACTGCATTGCATTGCTCTACAAACGAATGAGAGAGGCCTATTTATACAGTGATGAGGCCAAGAACCTAACTACCTAAAATAAAGGAAAGAAAACAAGAAGGAAAGAAATAGCTAACAAACTTATAAAAGAAAGGAAAATAGAAAAACTAATAGGTATTCTCACATCCCCCCCTCAAGATGGATTGGGTGGAGAAGCAACCAAGCCCATCCTTGAACATAAAAGATTGTGTTGATATTCTGAGAGAGGCTTAGTTAAATGTCAGCGACTTGCTCTGATGAAGAAACATGAGCTATTTGAAGAAACCCATCTTGGATCTTGTCTCTGATGTAATGACAATCGATTCTAATGTGTTTGGTCTGTTCGTGAAAGACTGGGTTTGCAGCTATATGTTGAGCTGCTTTGTTGTCACAGTGAAGCACTATAGGATGAGAAACTGGAATGTGAAAGTCAGCTAGTAACTGATCAATCCATTCCAGTTCTGATGTTGGAGCAGACATTGCCCTATATTCTGTTTCTGCCGAGGATTTGGAGACAGTTTGTTGCTTTTTGGTTTTCCAGGAAATGAGAGAGTTTCCAAGGAAGACACAATATCCTGTGAGAGATCTTGCTGAGAATTTGCAGCTGCCCCAATTTGCATCTGCAAAAGCAGTGATTTGTAATGAGTTTTGAGTAGGATAAAATAAACCAAGATGGATGCTGCCTTTTAGGTATTTCAAAACATGCAGGACAGCTGAATAATGATGATAAGTAGGTGTTTTTAGGAACTATGACAAGTGTTGGACATCATAGCTTATGTCAGGTCTTGTTAAAGAAAGGTAAAGAAGTCTACCAATGATTCTTCTGTAGAGAGAGGGATCAGGCAAAGGAGTACCAGTGTCTGTTGACAAATTGAGACCTTTAGGAAGAGGAAATTTAGTTGGTTTGGATCCTGTGAGGCCAACATCTTGGAGGATGTCAGTGATGTATTTTCGTTGATGAAGAAAGGTGCCTTCATTGGATCTTGAGATTTCAATTCCCAGAAAATACCGAGCTAGTCCTAAATCTTTGATGGTGAATGTGTCATGAAGAGCCTGCTTGATGAGAGCGATCCCTTCAGGATCATTTCCTGTAATTAGTAAGTCATCTACATATACTAGTACATAAATGACTTTAGTTTCTGTAGATTTGATAAATAAAGAATAGTCATTTTTGGATTGAGAGAAACCATGCTAGACAAAAAAATTTTGTTAGTTCAATGTTCCATTGCCTTGATGCTTGTTTTAGGCCATAGAGGGATTTATTTAGTTTGCAAACTTGACCTGGTGAGGATTTGGTGTATCCTTGTGGAGGAAACATATATATTTCTTCATCAACAAAGCCATGAAGAAAAGCATTGTTTATATCAAGTTGGTAAAGTTCCCACTGTTGAGGAGTGGCCAAGGCAATGAAAATTCTTACTGTACCAAGTTTGGCCACAAGAGAGAAGGTATATTTGTAATCCTTGTCTTTAATTTGCAGGAATCCTCTGATGACTAATCTGGCTTTGTATCTCTCGATTGATCCATCAGGCTTGGATTTTATTTTGTAGATCCACTTAGAAGTGAGAGCTTGTTTGCCTTTAGGTAATGAAGTGAGCTCCCATGTGCCATTTGTTTCAAGAGCTTCCAGTTCTTCATTCATAGCAGCAACCCATTTAGGATCTGATTTGGCTTTGTTATGGAAGATCTTCTAAGTGGGAGAGATTCTTCTTGTGGTGGAATAGGCATGGTGTCTGTAGTAGCATCAATTTCTGAAAGTAATCTGAAATGTTCTTGATCTTGGATGTTGTCATTGTGGTTTTGATCACTTTGGGAGGTGTCAATATCACAATGAGGTGGAGGATTTGAAGGTTCAGCTGTGTGGTAGGGAATGACATTGGTTGAATGATTCACAGGATCATCATAGCCTAGTTGATAAGGATGATTGGTCCAAGGCTGCAGATAGTCTTCATTGCTGTCATCATTTGGTTGAGAATGATCTGATTGAAGAGAAAAAGGGAAAATATCCTCTTGGAACACAACATCCCTACTATAAAAAATTCTATGAGACTTCAGATCATATAATTTCTATCCTTTGCATCCAAAGGTGTACCCAAGAAGGATGCACTTGATGGTTCTAGAATCAAACTTGTCTTTATGAGTCAAATCAACAGCAAAGCATAGGCAACCAACAGTTTTGAGAATTGAAAAATCAGGTTTCTCACCAAACACTACTTCATGAGGACTTTTCCATTGAAGATTAGCAGCAGGCAAAAGGTTAATAATATGAGTTGCAGCTAATATACATTCACCCCAAAACTTTTTAGGTAGATTAGCATGAAATCTAATAGCTCTAGCAGTGTCAAGAAGGTGCCTGTGCTTTCTTTCCACAACTCCATTCTGTTCGGGTGTGTAAGGGGTGGTTCTTTGGTGCACAATGCCTAATTTTGAAAATAAAGAATGACAAGAGTGATTAATAAATTCTGAACCATTATCATTTCTAACTATGGAAACATGAACATTGAATTGGATGGCAATCATTTTGAGAAAATTCTGTATAATAGTGCTAACAGTAGTTTTATTAGAAGTAAGATGAGTCCAAGTTGTCCTACTAAAATCATCAACAAAGGTTACAAAATATTTTGAACCATCAATATTAGGAACCTTATAAGGTCCCCAAAGATCTATATGAATGAGCTGAAAACAGTGAGATGTATGGATAGTGCTTCTATTAAAAGGTTGTCTGTGACCTTTGGCTAAAATACAAGTCTCACAAAATTTTTTTTCTGGCAACTGTTCTTTACAACTCGATATATGTTTCATCTTGGAAAGGGAAGTATGTCCTAATCTATTATGTAAAGTATAAAAGGAATTCAGATTATTAGATGTAGAACTCATGAGCAAAGGAAAGGGTGAAGCAGAATTCTTCTGGTTTCTTGGGAGATCAACTTTGAATAACCCAGCTTCAAGCTTGAAAACAGCAATGACCTCTCTAATTGTAAGCTCCTGAAAAACACACTTGTTAGGATAGAAATGAATAGATATATTTTGATCTTTCATAAGCCTGTAAATAAGATAAAAGGTTGTAGTGAAATTCAGGAATATGAAGGACTCGATGCAATGAGATTTTGTCTGTCAAATGGACAGTTCCAGTTTTATATACAAGCTTCAAAGATCCATCAGGTAAGACAACTTGTATAGGTTTATCAAGAATGTTAATATCTTGCAAGACAGTTTCATCAAAGGTCATGTGATCACTAGCATCAGTGTCAATGATCCATGAAGAACACTTACTGATTTGAGTTGAGCAACAAATACTAAAAGAGTTACCTGCAAACTTACTAGAGCCTGCAAAGTGAGAAAAGGATTTGTCACTGGAATTCTTGTTGATTTTGGCAACTTCCTGAGCCAAAGCTTGAATGAAGTTGTTGTCAAAGGTGGTTTGAGGCTTTTCTTGTTAAGAAAGATTGATTTCTAGAGGTGTATCTGTTTCATCTTGGGTGGACTGAACATTTGCTGCTAGCTTCGAGTTGTTGACAATTCTTTTTCCCACATACCAATCTGGATAACCAACTAATTGAAAACATTGATCAACAGTATGGCCTTGTCTTTTGCAATGGTCACAATACCTTTTGGCCTTTTTATTTTTGTTGTCTCTGACATTCTTGCCTTGATTCTTGGCAAGTAAGGCAGTTGTTGATTAATCTACTTCATTGCTTGTATTGTTCTTGGTGACTCGAGCAGCAAAGTCTTTGATTACATTGTAACCTCCTGTGATCTGCCTCTGTCTCTCAACCCTTTGAATCATGTTGTATGCCTTGTTCACATTAGGTAAAGGATCAGATAACAAAATCTGTCCTCTTATTGCATCATACTCTCCATTAAGATGCATCAAGAATTGCATCAGTCTTTTCCTTTGATCAATCTCCATGGCCTGCTTTATTGAGGGACATGTCTTAACACATGTGCATTCTGGGAGCTCATAGACATCTGCCAACTCATCCCATAGCCTTTTAAGCTTGGTAAAATAAACTGCTACACTGTCATCATTTTGGTATAGATCAGTGATTTCTTTTTCAAGATGAAACAGTAAGGGACCATTAGATTGGCCAAATCTCTCAATTAAATCGTCCCACAAGGTTCTGGCAGAATCAACATACAAAAAAGAATCTGAAAGATCAGGAAGCATGGAATTTATTAGCCAACTAACCACCATAGAGTCAACTTTGACCCACTGCTCATAGGATGTCGAAGTAGAAGCAGGCTTGGCACATTTTCCATCAACAAACCCGAGCTTGACTTTGGTCTTGAGGGCAATCTTGACAACCTTTCCCCATTTTTTAAAGTTAGAGCCATTAAACTTGAAATTTGTTAATGGCATTCCAGGATGATCTGAAGGGTGTAGGAAAAGGGGGTCATTGTTGTAATCTTCTTGAATCTGGACGGGAATATGTGTTGAGCTGGTGGCTTCAGACATATGGCAACTAGATTTTGAGATTAGAGGAAGAGAAAATGCAGCAGCAAGAGAAATCAGAGAGAGGTTTGGAATTACAAAACCATAAGCTCTGATACCATGATAAGGGAAGCAAGGCTAAGGAAAAACAGATTATTATTACTGCATTGCATTGCTCTACAAACGAATGAGAGAGGCCTATTTATACAGTTATGAGGCCAATAACCTAACTACCTAAAATAAAGGAAAGAAAACAAGAAAGAAAGAAATAGCTAACAAACTTATAAAAGAAAGGAAAATAGAAAAAACTAATAGGTATTTGTTTAGTCCCATTTTAGGGGCTAAATACCACTCGTTTACGCCCAAGTCTATTGCCGTTCCCTAATAAAATGGTTATTTATTACGTGTTTTGTGATTTTTAGGTATTAAGTTCGGAGAATAATAAAAGGGGGGCGAAGTTGCGAAAAAGGGCGATAACTCGGTCATCCCGAGACCTTTGGAGCTGATTTGATGCCGTGGTGAAGACCCGGGAAGCATGGGAGACCAATCGTGCCTAAAAGAGAGGGAGTTCGGGCCAAAAGGCTAAGTATGGGGGCATCCATGTTCGTAGCGTTACAACGATCGCAGCGGCGACCGCTACGCCCCTTTACTTGGCTGGAAGATCAATTGAAGACCGTAGCGTTTCCTACGCCGGTCGTAGCGAACGCTACGACCGTAACGTTCCTTACGCCGGTCGTAGCGAACGCTACGAGCCCAGGCAGAAGGTTCTGCCCAAGACCATAGCGGTCGCTACGAAGGGTGTAGCGAACGCTACGATAAAGCCCAGATTTCCCAATTTTCCAGCTGACGGTCATAGCGTTCGCTCGCCCGCCTTCGTCGCTTTCGCTACGGATCTTTGATGGGGTCGCGACGCTGGGAATAGCGGACGCCTTGGAGCTGCCGATTGTTTGTGTTTTCGCTTGTCTTGGGTCGTAGCGAGCCACGATGCGTGTGATCGCGACGACCCTTTTTCCAGTATAATTTTAGGCCAAAACGACTGTGTTTTGGTCCTTCTTCCCCTTTTGTTTAAATAGCCCATCTTGGGGCATGAATCCAGGATCTATTATCTAATCTAGGGAGATATCTAGGAGTAGCTAGGGCATTTACGTTTAGACTTAGATTTTATTTTCAGTTTGTAATTAGTAGATTTTAGAGGGAGATTAGTGAGAGATTAATCTAGGGTTTTGGAGATTTGAGTTTATTATTGAAGATTTGGGGATTCAATCAATTGAGAGATTGTTGGATCATCTTTTTATTGCTTTCCATTGTTCATCTACAACATTTTGATAAGTATTCTCTTCCCCTAACTCTTTATTTAATTACTTTGCTAATTACTTTGCTTGTTCTTAATTTCCTTATTTGCTATTTCATTGTTCTTGTTTGTCTATGGTTGTTGATTTCTCCATCATGTCTAGAGGCTAATCTTTCTTGAGGTGAGGGGGTGATTAAGGCTTTAATGGATTTTGGCTAAGGTGTTTATTGATTAAAGTGTGTTTTAGTTGGAGGAGTCTATTTCCACCTAGTGTCTTCTCATTGGGGGTGGCGGTTCAAGGTCCGAGAGCTCTTTGAATCGTTATACACTCAATGGGAAGTCTAGAGTGGGATAGTTAAGCCCACACTTACGAGGGTAAGTGTAGGCTTAACTAGGAATTAACGCGATTTTCAACCCCGATGGTCCATGGTGGACATAGGGTAGTTAATTTGAATCTTCCTCGAGGGGATTCATCGTGGCCTTTTTCCCGCATTGTTCCATAGATGAATCTAACTTTATGCATTTTAATCATGAAAACTTCTTGATCAAAAGTTCCGTTAAGTGTCTAAAACCCCCGAACCTTTTCCATTCCTTGACCGACCTTAGTTTTATTTCTTGCTTTGTGATCTTTCAGACCAATATCCTTACCTTAGCAATCTCGGCCGACCATTGACATAGTTCCTTTGACCAAGGCCGACAGCTTACTGAGAGAGAACGAGAAAACCGAGGTCTTACATTCCGCTGGTTCTCTAAATGGCGCCGTTGCCGGGGAGCCAGCGCCCCTAGTTTTAGTTTCTTGGTCTTTGGTTAATTGAGTTTGCTTTCACGCTAGAAATTAGTTTGTGCCAATCCAAATGAATTTGATGCTTCTATCGGTTCTTGTTGATGCATGTAGATACGCCCTAATGTTCTACCGAGCATCGTAGGAGGTTTCAAGTCCTAATGGGTGAAGTCCAAGCTGATTCACCCCATACCCTTCTATCATATGCCGTTCCATCATCGGGTACGGGAGGCAATCCTATCATCCTACCGCCACTACCACCCACCGCAACATTCGAGTTCAAACCATGCCTGCTGGACGCTTTTGAGAGAAACCAATTCTATGGAGATGGCTTCGAGGACCCTATCGATCATATTAGAAGATTTGAAGGTCGGATTGGTTTGGTGCATATGCCAGAGGTATCTTCGGAGTTTTTGAAATTGAAGCTTTTCCCTCTCACTTTGGGAGGAAAGGCTAAGATGTAGCTCGACATTTGTCCACCCGGTACATATACTACTTGGGATGCATTGAGCCGAGATTTTCTTCACCATTTCTTTCCGGCTGATGAGACGCATAGGCTTCGACAGGCTATCTTGAATTTCAAGCAAGAGCCGGGAGAAACTCTTTTCGATTCATGGGCAAGGTTTAAACTTCTTCAAAGGCGATGTCCACATCACAATCTTCCGGATTGGTTATTGTTACATCAGTTTTACCATGGGCTTCAAGACGATCTTAAAGACTCAATTGATATTGCATCAGGAGGAATGTTCCTTATGAAGACCGAGCATCAAGCAAATGTTTTCCTTCACGAGCTATTTCAACATTCTCCTTCTTGGGGAAGCCGTCGAAGTTTAGGAAGTAGAGGCTATTCCTTGGAGAGCGAACCTACTATCAAATTCCTTATGGGCGTCGTCCAAGAGATGCAACAGAAGATGGTATCTAATGGAACAGCCAACCAATTTGGAATCGTGCAGGAGACCCAACCCTCCACCAAAAACATCCAATATTTCTCACCCAACCACCAAAACCAAGAAGTTTGGCAACCCACTTATCACCAACCTACTCCTCATCTTCAAGAACCCCAACCATCTCAAGGGTCCAACATAGAAGTCTTGAAGCAAATTGTTGAAAATCAAGAGAATGATAGGGCTCGCCTCGAGAACATTGAAAATCAATGGGCCCAAACGGCTCATATAGACTACATCCCTCAAACCGTCCCCATACAACCTCAACCTACTCCAATGGTGCCGGTGAATCTTATTACCCTCCGGAGTGAAGGGGAAGCGATAGTACCAAATTTTGCGGAAGAGGGATGTTTGAGAGAAGAAGAAAAAGCGAGTGAGTTGGAGATGAATGAATAAAGGGAGGTGTTTCTTGAAGAAGCTGAAAGTGAGAATGAGGAGAAGTTGAGTGAGGAAGAAGAATTCAATGAGGAAATAGGTGGGTGCTTGATAGAACCTTATACTTTTGAGCTTTCATATGAGCGTCCTTTGGAGGAGATCCTTCTTGAGCCTATCCACGTTGAGCCCGATGGTAGTGAGGTCGTGTTCCTCACTAATCTTACTGATGGGGCATATACTCGAGAGGTGGAGGATGTTCCCTTGGAGGAACCTTTATTTGAGCGTATGGAGGTCCATGATTTTATTATCAATGATGAAGCATCTTTGGAGTTTCCCCTTCCTCAAGTAGAGTTTGAGTACTTCCCGATCACTTCGAATTATTTCATTGAAGAAGAATTCAAAGAAGGGGTTGAGAAGGAAGAAGAATTCTTGAAGGAAGATGACTGTCATCAACTCATGCTTGCTCCCAAGGCTCCAAAACTCCGGGAAACAAGTAAAGTGGAGTTTAAATTGCCTCCTCATCTATTCCACTCTATTCGACCACTGGAGGAGCAACTTGCTTGGTTCACTATGGTAGTTGGGAGATGTTGGGAGAAGATGAGAAAAAGAAGGTGGAAGAAACATAAGAAGCCACTGCCTTTCTTCGCCCCGAGGCCAACTACAAACTGGTTAGATCATCTTGACCTTTATGCTTGCAAAGTGGGGAATTTTTGGAAAGGGAGGAAAAGAAAATGGTGGAAGAGATGGAAAATGTTCCTATCTTGTTCACCCCGTCTTTCAAGAATCAAACGGGTATTTAGGTCAAGCTAGGGACCTAAAACAAGCACTACATGGGAGGTAACCCATACTTCCGTTTTGATTAATTTCTTTTCTTTTGTATCTTTTTCTTGTTTCTAATCCTGCATGCGGATCTTACGAGCCTTGCTTGTTTTTACTTGAATATCCTAACCCTTTGCTCGATTATCATGGATCGCGGATTGAGTAATCATTTATTTTGAAGAACTCGAGGTAATATCTCTCTGCTCTTCTCTTTTTGAGTTGAATATCCTATGATCCATGCTGCATGCTTGATTTTCTTTTGGGTGGCGAACCCCTTTGAGTGTTTATGTTGGGGTATATTGCTGTTGGAGCCGTGTGGGCTCGGGTCGCCACCACTTTTGTTTGCTAGTTGTTCTTGTTTGTTTGTTCTTTTCGGTTCTCTACCCTTTTTCTTGTGACACCTTCCCACAATGAGGACATTGTGGCGTTTTAAGTGTGGGGGGGTGAGAGATATTTGCTTCAAGGGTAGATCACCTAGCTGTTTTTGTTTTTATTTTCTTAGTTTTTGCTTAAAATTAAAAAAAATTTCGTGTGAAAAAGGAGAAAAAAGGGAGTGAAAACCTTTAAAGTTTTTCTTTTAGTTTTGTTTTTGTTCTGCTTTGTTTCCTGGATCTCGTTATCGAAGTTGAGAAGCCGTTCTTAAGCTTCTTTAAAAGTAACCGGTTGGAGCATTTTCGACCCCATCTCGGGTTTTAGTCAAGACTTACCCCTAATAGACTCCCTTCATTAAGTGTCTATTGAGACTCCCGTTCTTTTCACGTTCTGATTGGAACCGAGAGATTTTAGGGGCTCGTGTCCGAGTTTGTTTTGTTGCTCATTTAGGAAATTCGAAAACGAAGAAAAGAAAAAGAAAAAATTTCATAAGGTACAATAACCTGAATAAGTGGAGCGTGTCGCTGAATGACACTAACCACCTACACTTAGCCAACCTACACGGGCCCGGTATCGGTGGTACGGCACTGATACCCCTTAACCCTCCTCCTATATCGCTTTGCGACGAAGAGGCGAATGGAAAAGACCGTGTTGGGAGGGTATACCCCTTATATGGGCCGTCCAATTCCCGAAAGTAAGGCTAATACCGACCTTTAAAAAGAAAATGAAAAAAAAAATATAGGAGAAAGTGAATCGGAAAAAGTTTCTTGCTTCTAAATAAAGTGGGGCCTCTCCTTGCATCACCTACGGCCCTCACCAAGCCAAGGGCGACCAAATGTGAGGGAGGGCAACATTTCTCTTGGTTGTTTCGTTGTTTCCAAATTTGGACACGAGTCTTTAAAACCTTTTGATTCCCGTTAGAACCCACTTGCACATATTTGCACATGGGGTTTCGCTTGGTATAAGGTGTAGGGAGTTAAAAACCTTCAAGATTGACCTTTATCTGAGTGTGGTGTTTGTGAGATGCTCCTAACGGTTACTTTTAGAGGCTTAATAACGTTTTCTTAGTTTGGATTGCGAGATCTTTTGAATCAAAGCCTTTGTTTTTCTTTCCTTTTGTTTTCTTCGGTTTTGTTTTCACTTTCCCTCTCTCCTTTTTCTTTGGCTTTTGTGGGTACAGCCGCTATAAACCCTCACGAGACCCACCTCGTCCACCCGGGCTACCGGGGGGTTTAAAGGGCTTGATGCATGTGCTAAATGCATCCGCGATTTCTGCGAAAGTGAGTTAGTTGCTTTTGTTTAGTTCTAGTTTCTTAGTTTCTTTTGTTTAGTTTTGCTCGGGACGAGCAAAAGGCTAAGTGTGGGGGGGTGTTTAGTCCCATTTTAGGGGCTAAATACCACTCGTTTACGCCCAAGTCTATTGCCGTTCCCTAATAAAATGGTTATTTATTACGTGTTTTGTGATTTTTAGGTATTAAGTTCGGAGAATAATAAAAGGGGGGCGAAGTTGCGAAAAAAGGCGATAACTCGGTCATCCCGAGACCTTTGGAGCTGATTTGATGCCGTGGTGAAGACCCGGGAAGCATGGGAGACCAATCGTGCCTAAAAGAGAAGGAGTTCGGGCCAAAAGGCTAAGTATGGGGGCATCCATGTTTGTAGCGTTCGCTACAATGACTGCAGCGACCGCTACGCCCCTTTACTTGGTTGGAAGATCAATTGAAGACCGTAGCGTTCCCTAGGCCGGTCGTAGCGAACGCTACGATCGTAGCGTTCCTTACGCCGGTCGTAGCGAACGCTACGAGCCCAGGCAGAAGGTTCTGCCCAAGACCGTAGCGGTCGCTACGAAGGGTGTAGCGAACGCTACGATAAAGCCCAGTTTTCCCAATTTTCCAGCTGACGGTCATAGCGTTCGCTACGCCCTTTGTAGCGTTCGCTACGGATCATTGACTGGGTTGCGATGCTGGGCATAGCAGACGCCTTGGAGCTGTCGAGAGTTAGAGTTTTCGCCTATCTTGAGTCGTAGCGAATGCTACGATGCCCGTAGCGGTCGCGACGACCCTTTTTCCAGCATAATTTTAGGCCAAAACGACTGTGTTTTGGCCCTTCTTCCCCTTTTGTTTAAATAGCCCGTCTTGGGGCATGAATCCAGGATCTATTATCTAATCTAGGGGGATATCTAGGAGTAGCTAGGGCATCTAGGTTTAGACTTAGATTTTATTTTCAGTTTGTAATTAGTAGATTTTAGAGGGAGATTAGTGAGAGATTAATCTAGGGTTTTGAAGATTTGAGTTTATTATTGAAGATTTGGGGATTCAATCAATTGAGAGATTGTTGGATCATCTTTTTATTGCTTTCCATTGTTCATCTACAACATTTTGATAAGTATTCTCTTCCCTTAACTCTTTATTTAATTACTTTGCTAATTACTTTGCTTGTTCTTAATTTCCTTACTTGCTATTTCATTGTTCTTGTTTGTCTATGGTTGTTGATTTCTCCATCATGTCTAGAGGCTAATCTTTCTTGAGGTGAGGGGGTGATTAAGGCTTTAATGGATTTTGGTTAAGGTATTTATTGATTAAAGTGTGTTTTAGTTGGAGGAGTCTATTTCCACCTAGTGTCTTCTCATTGGGGGTGGCGGTTCAAGGTCCGAGAGCTCTTTGAATCGTTATACACTCAATGGGAAGTCTAGAGTGGGATAGTTAAGCCCACACTTACGAGGGTAAGTGTAGGCTTAACTAGGAATTAACGCGATTTTCAACCCCGATGGTCCATGGTGGACATAGGGTAGTTAATTTGAATCTTCCTCGAGGGAGGGGATTCATCATGGCCTTTTTCCCGCGTTGTTCCATAGATGAATCTAACTTTATGCATTTTAATCATGAAAACTTCTTAATCAAAAGTTACGTTAAGTGTCTAAAACCCCCGAACCTTTTCCATTCCTTGACCGACCTTAGTTTTCTTTCTTGCTTTGTGATCTTTCAGACCAATATCCTTACCTTAGCAATCTCAACCCGACCAATGACCTAGTTCCTTTGACCAAGGCCGCCAGCTCCCTGAGAGAGAACGACAAAACCGAGGTCTTACAAGCCGCTGGTACGGTATTCTCATAGATGGATGTCATAATGTGATTGTTCATGCATACATGCATGCAATCTTAGCTAGAAGTGAACAAGTAAAAGGCTATAGCAATCTCGTTGTGTAGTCTTTAATTACTTGCTTCCTTCCGGCTTGTGTGTACGTTGTGTGCTAAATATGAATGAGTGAATGTTAGTGTGTTTCATTTATTATCCATCTCTTCTGATTCTCATCAACTATAACTATATTTTCTTTAAGGGTGTGGTTGGGTTGTGAAAAAATGGGTAGAAATAAAAATAATTTGAAAATTTAAAAAATGTTTCATCTATTTGGACCTATGAAAAAGGAAAGAAAATAAAAACTAGTTGGACAAGTAAATGAAAAATCTAGGATAAAAAAAAATGAGATGAAAGTTATGAGAAAGTTTGGATTTAAAGCTTCATCTTTCTCTTTGCCATCTCTCTCTCTTTTTGTTGGGTTATTATATGTGGAGTCTGGATTGAGTTAAGCTTAGATTTTGGGTTGGAAGTAACACACCAGAGGAAACAACACCGTGACGAAGAATTGAATAAGCTAAGTTTATAACATATGACATGGGTAGGTTAAGTTGTATGATACGACAATGTCAAGTAATACAAATGGATCATGTCCCAGGGCGCATGGCCGGGCTAGGCATCCAGAAACTCTCAACGCTTAACATGGTGAACCATGCTGATAAGCATGCCTATTTCGGTGCGTTGTTGGAAATTAGGGCCATGTTCTTTTTATCGATTTGTAAAAGTTGGCTAACTTAAATTTGGTAATTAGTTTAAGTAGGTTTGAGTAGTTTCATTATATTTAGGACTGGAAATAACGTAATAGAGCATGAGGAAACAAAATCGCAGTGAAAAACTGAATAAGTGGAATTGAGGTAAAAATATTGTGGATTGCCAATAAAAACTGAATAAGTGGAGGTTGTGCCATATGACAAGGTTAGGCTGAGTTGTGTGATACGACTGTGACATGTAACAAAAACAGATTGTATCTCGGGCTGGGCACGATAATGTTAGCTAGGCCTTCAGAAACTCTCTACACTTAACATGGACAGACCGTGTTGATTTTTGAACATGCTGGTGTCGGTGTCGGCTAGCGATTGAGATCACATCAAGGTCTTTGTGTAGGGTTTCCATGCATTCCTCTATATATGTTATGTTCTTAGTCTTCTTATTCAAGCCATTCACGGCCAAGGTTGATAGGTATTTAAGTGTGAGTGTCATCCATCTTGTATCACACGACTAGCTTGGTATTTAAGTGTGAGTGTCATCCATCTTGTATCACACGACTAGCTAGGGATTGAGAAACAATAACATACTCTTAGGAAAAACGTGACTAGTGTTTGAGAGAATCTCTTAAACACAAAGTAGTCCTTGAATAGTGCATCATTTAATATTTTTTTTTATGTTTAGTTTTTTCATGTTAAGTCCATCCCCTTGCCTTATTGATTCCATTATTTTGTTTGCATTTCTAACACACACACACACATTCTATCTCGTACAATGTTCTCTCTCCCAAATCAGATCATATGATCCACAAAAAAAGAAGCTTGATATTTGCAATAAAAATTTTATTTTTCTATGCATTTTTTCCTAGAACTAAACATGAAAAAGAATTTGGATTCAAAGTTAATCTTTTTCCTTCAAAGTTTTCCTTCAACCAGGCGAAAAAGTTTTATTTTACCATTAATTTATTTTCTCCTATAATTTTACCCTTGGGCCTTGGTTTCCCCTCGATCTAATTATTGCTTCATTCACGGACTACATCCCTTTCTAATGGAGAATTAATTAGGATACTTCATATAACTACTTATATAATTTCAAGACCCACATCGTTTTTTTTTGGAGGAATCGTTTTTTTTTTTTTTTAATTTCTTAATACCAAAATGAAAGTGTGTAACACCTAGTCAGTGAATGTATTTAAATTTATGTGATTTTCATTAACATTATTGTACTATTCTTCATCGGAAAGTCTACATGGTATACATATATAATATAAGTATGGACCATGATACACATCTTGACTCAAGATGGCTAAAAACCATCTTAAATTGTCTATATTTTACATTTTGTTAATTTTTAATAATATTTTCTCTAATAATTATGTATATTTATCAACTACCAACGTATAATACTTACCTGCTAGGTCAAAAAATATAAATAATAGCTAATTTTATCAATCATAGTAGAAAATGCACATTTTATGCATAGTTTTGTATTTATGAAAAAATATAAACAAAAAAATATTTTTATATTGTTAATAGGTTATAATAACCCTCAAAGTAATGAAACATACCTTTATAATGATTTAAATATACTTACATTTAATTTTATGAATGATTTAGGTGAGATGCAAGATGGTTAAGAATCATCTTGCAGCCTATGTTGTAAAAACCTGACCGGACCGGCCGGTCCGACCGGTTCAACGTGAAATGACAAGTTGGCCAGTCCGGTTCTAGGTTTGACTTGGCTTACTGGTTCAAACGGGGAAAAACTGGCAAAACCGGTTCAACTGGGTGAACTGGTTGAACCGCCCGATTCACAATAAGACCGGAAATTTGATGAATTAATTTTAAAAAATTCAATTTTTTGACCTTTTTGACCGGTTCAATCCGGTTTTGACCAATTCATGTCGTGTTTGTGCCGGTTTAATTATTTTTGTTGGGATTCACCCATGAGTAAATGTCCCACATCGAAAAAGTAAAGAGAAAGCACATGGTATATAAGTCAACTGGGCTACTTCTCTTAATACCAATTGGTTTTAAGATGAAACATCACTTAACTTATGTACCATGGGCCTTGGTTGAAGTGGACTCCTCCCTTGGATCTCCCCAACAAGTGGTATCAGAGCCGATGGTTCGTTCGGCTGGGCGCGTGCAAGGTGCGGGAATATTACCGTGGACAGGAGCAGGGACCATAGCGCGTGCACGGCTGGGTCTCCTGAACGCTAAGAGTGGTGGCATGAGACTTTGATGGAGTAGGGTGCGGCTCTGTGGAGTAAGGTGCGGCTGAGACTCTTGAGGCAGAGTGGTGGCATGAGACTCAGATGGAGTAGGGTGTGGCTCTGTAGAGTAAGGTGCGGCTATGATGGGCTCCTAATGGTGACTTGAAACCTTGGTCAAAAGAAGCTTCCGATCAAGGGGGAGAGACTCATGTGTGAAGGGGGAGATTGTTGGGATTCACCCATGAGTAAATGTCCCACATCGAAAAAGTAAAGAGAAAGCACATGGTATATAAGTCAAGTGGGCTACTTCTCTTAATACCAATTGGTTTTAAGATGGAACATCACTTAACTTATGTACCATGGGCCTTGGTTGAAGTGGACTCCCCCCTTGGATCTTCCCAACAATTTTGGTAGCTTAATTATTCTTCAAGCATATGAAAATTTTTTAATTCGTGACCGGTTCAACCGTCACCCGGTTCAACCGGTCTAATCCGACCAAAACGGTCCGACCAGTTGAACCATTGACCCATTGGATCAACCGGTTCGGTGACCAGCCCAATTCTGACAACATAGCTTGCAACAAGATGTTCATCATTTTGCTACAAGTATAACAACGACTGAAAAATACTATTATGCTACTTTAATCATAACATGCAATTATATAGTTTTGTATTAACATATTATTTATTAATTAATAGGATATGACCCATGAATTGGTCCTGATCAAATTTATATATGTGAGTCGGCAAAATCTATTGATGGGTTAGTGCTATATTATATATAATGTCACGGACCTTGGTCATTGTATTAGATTATATACTCCCAAACAGGCCCATAAAATAGGGTTGTTTCTGGGGGCGAATACCCGAGAGCTTGGACTGTGCTCCCGGAAGTATATAGCATGGTGCGCCCAGGAGGTGTCCCCTTACCCCCATCAAACTTTCTTTTTCTTTTTAAACTTATGTAAATAATTATTTTATAATTAATGGAGCCTAACTATTATGATGACTTAATGAGTAAAGACTTGAAATTCTATTAGCATTTAACCGCTCTTTTTTTTTAATCTTTTTACAATAAATGTCTTGTTTTTATCAACCAACATTCATTTATTTTTATGTTATTTTTTAAAAGATTGTAAATAAATTATATTATAAATATATAACAATCCACATATAGCTCTATAATTATGCTCATAAACCTAAATAGGAATGTTCATAAAATTAAACTTGAATGTTCATAAGTCAATATGTGCATGCTCATAAACCTAAACATGAATGCTTACAAAATTAAACTTAAATGCACATAAGTCACCACATGTATGCTCATAAACACTGAATGCTCATAAACTTAAACACGAATGCTCATATAAATTTAACTGGAATGCTCACAAGTTAATACTTGCATGCTCATAAACCTAAATATGAATGTTCATAAAGTTAAACTTAAATGCTCATAAGTCAACACATGTATGCTTATAAACAATAGTTGCATATGAACCTAAACACGAATGCTCATAAAATTAAACTTAAATGCTCATAAGTCAATATGTGCATGCTCATAAACCTAAACATGAATGCTCATAAAATTAAACTTGAATGCTCATAGGTCAGTACATGTATGCTCATAAATTTAAACACAAATGCTCATAAAATGAAACTTGAATGCTCATAAGTCTATATATGCATGCTCATATAATAAAACTTGAATGCTCATAAACACCGAATGTTCATAAACCTAAACACGAATGCTCATAAAATTAAACTTGAATGCTCATAAGTTAATACTTGAATGCTCATAAACTTAAACATGAATGCTCATAAAATTAAACTTGAATGCTCATAAGTCATAATACATGTATGCTCATAAACACTGAATGCTCATAAACCTAAACACGAATGCTCATAAAATTAAACTTGAATGTTCATAAGTCAATACTTGCATGCTCATAAACCTAAACATAAATACTGATAAAATTAAACTTGAATGCTCACAAATTTTAATTATCATTTGAACTCAACTTCAATGTACATAAACCCTATAAAAATGTTTATAAAAATATATTACAATGCTTTTAAAAAATTTATAGCATTAGAATATATTAATAATAAACAATAGAAAATTCAAAAAGTCTGGTTCTATAACAATGCTCATAAATTGAAATGCATATCAAATATTAAAAATAATTAATATTAAATACTCAATGTAAAAAAATATGACAAAGAAAACAAATTAAAAAAAAGCCATGAAAACTATAAAAAAATAAAACAATAATAAATAAAAAGAATTAGTATATTCAACTAGAAACTCAAAATAAACACCAAAGAAATTTCATTAAAAACAAGAAAAGAAAAAAAAAGAAAAAAAATGTGACTGGACGCACAAAGCATTGTGTACTCGGGTTCAATGTCTAGTACGAATACCCCCTTCTTTTATAGATAACATAAACATATGAGATTTGTGGACCCAAGTTTAATTGTTTTTGCCCAGGTACGGCGCCCTTGGCAATATGACCATTGTATGAGACTATGAGTCCTTCCATAATTGCAAAGTACGCACTTGTATTTGATTTGTTATATTAATGTCCAACTTGCATATATGATGTTGTGCCTATAAATAGACATCTCTTGTGGCCTAAATAGCAAGAAACCAAACAAGATTCTCAACTCATCCAAAACCCTCAATACATACAAATTAATTAAAGACCGATCGATCGAGTAGTCTTATGGCTAAGTTCAGCACTGTTTTCGTTCTTCTCTTCTTTGCTTTCCTCCTCCTTCATTGTGCCGCTGTTCCTACACTTTCCAGAGGTAATTATTTGATTTGCAGTTTAGTAATATGTATTAGATGAGTTACCAGAGTTTTCATACATATGTGATATGTCGTCTTACCAAATGATTATGGGGATGTCAAATGATAGCTTATTATTAACCAAATAAAAAGGGTTTTTTTTTTGTATTTTGGACCCTGAAGTATAGGGGTATTTATTTTCTGGTCCCATGGTTTTCATTGTTTATTTTTTGGACCCTAAAGTTTATGTGTTGAATAAAAAATGAACCTAAAGTTTGTAGGTTAAAAAAAAACTCGTGTACTGTTTTTCTTTTTCTTCTCATGTTTGAATTTATCACTCGATTAGCGCCAAGCTTCAGGAGTAAGGTCAAAGCTGATATTGAAGCTATAATACACATCTCTTATTCACGTCGGAACTAATTAGACCCTAAAGTATCTAGGGTCTAAGTAGTTCCGACATGAATGAGAGAGGTGTATTACAAATTTAATATTAGTTTTAACCTTATTCCTGAAATTTGGCGCTAATTGCGAGATAAATTCAAACATAGGAAGAAAAAGAAAAATAGTACACGGGCATTTTTTTCAACCTACAAAATTTAAGGTTCTTTTTTTATTCAACCCATAAACTTTAGGGTCCAAAAAATAAACAATGAAAACAGTGGGACCAGAAAATAAATACCCCTATACTTCGGGGTCTAAAATACAAATAACCCAAATAAAAAGGCATATATGTAATAATGGATCTAATATGGGAGTTGTTTTGTGCTATAATAATGCACAGGGGAAGGTGGTGTTGGTAGCACAAGGAGGATGATGCTATCTTGCCAGACGGGTGGGATCAAGTACGGAAGTGCATTGTGTTCATTACACTGTTTCTACCTTGGAAAGCGTAAAGGTGGATATTGCAGTGACAGCGGCATATGCGTCTGTTACAACTAAACTCTGCCCATGGTTCGCTTACTACTGTCTTATGTAATGTCACCTATATGTAACTCAACTCTGTTTGTAACTTTGTATGTCATTTGTAATAATGCGATTGTGCATGGGGTGCGTATATTCCACGTACTATACAACCCATGTATTAATCGTACGTAGCTAGCTATTTCATTTCACTTTTAATGCAATGCAATCAAGACAAGAAGTCTTTTGTTAATTAATGTTAATTGGAATAACTCATCTTCAAGTTTTTTGAGGTTTTATTTTAATCAATAATTTCTCACATATTATTTAATAAGAATTTTGTCCAACCTTGTTTGTCATATGTTATTTGAAGTCAACCTTTCATTCGCTCCTCATTCCTCACAGTGAGTTGCACATTACACCAACTTCATTATAACACACCAAAAAATGACATCAATTTTAGAAACATAAGACAATACTATAACTATTCTTAGGGTCGTAATCTACGATGCCCGTAATAAATTAAAGAAGCAATGGATCAATTTAGGGATGAAATATGTCAAAGTTTGACTGATTATATGTTATCGACAAAAATATATGATCAGTATCAAATTTTTATTATAAATAATAAATCTTTATATATTTTCTCAAGTTTATGCATGATTTTAAAAATTAATGATAATTGTATTTTTTTTTACTATAACTACATAAAATACTAATACATCAATTAGATAATTATTAAAACATTTATAAATTGTACTAATTTACACTTATGTTATCCCATTACTTACCTATAGCAGCATGAAACAACGTGCACCAACGTGCATTACCACGAACCAACTTACATGCACCAACTTATAACTATAAGTAAAATGATAAATATCTTGAGTCAAGATGGTTAATGATGATCTTAAATTTCACCTAAGTCAATTAAAAAAATAAAATAAATAAAAGGATATTTAAATCCTTATAAAGATATATTGCATTATTTTAAGGACTATTATGACTTATAAGCTATATAAAAATATTTATTTATTTATATTTTTCATAAATATAAAAGTATACATAAAATATATATATTATCTAATATGGTTGGTAAAATAAGCCCTATTATTTGATTATTTTGACCTATCCAATAACTGTTATGCTCTTTTATATATATATATATATATATATATATGGGAATAGATAAGATGAGAAGGGAGTTTGGGTGAGCATGTGAGAAGGTTCAATATTAGTCATTAGATCAAGCATCAAGGGCTAGAATTAAATCAACGTCTTGCTTTTATTTTTTGCTCAAAATTAGCCAACCTCACGTGATGTTTGAAGAAAAAAAACTGAGAAAGACAAGGTTGTTGATTTGCATTCAATTGTCTCTAGTTCCCAGACGCATGCTCTTCATTCTTCCTTCTTCCCCCTTCCTCTTTCCAAGCATATTCAATTCTCCAATTTCGACTCCTTCATCCTTCCTCTTTCGAACTAGGAGATAGAAACGATCAACAGTTGGATATGGGTGTCTTTCCATGCAACGAAAGTTCAAAGAAATTTCCAGTTCGGAGTGACGATTATCGGAGAAATTCACAGAGAGTTTGATTGTGGTCGAAAGTTGGGGCGAATATTCATTGCCTGGGTTTGGAGAGGAAATTCCGGCGACCGACGCACAGCTGCAAATTCGATTCACGTTCGGTAAGTTTTTTGTTTTTCAAGTTTTTCATATCAAGGTTAAAGGTAAGTGTTAGACTCTCATTTTCCGGGACAAAAAATTAGGGTTTTTAGAAGGTTAATGGTATATTTTCTAGGTTTGTAATTGCCAGTGGTATTCTTGGTATTTGTGTTTTATGGGTTCATAATTGAGAAATAGAATGTCAATGATATGAATTCAGTTGGGACCGAATCGTTGCTTGCTGGGTAATTCGCATTTGTGTTTTACATGATGTATATTTGTGATTGTACTTCATGTCCATTTGAGTTTAACATGATGTACATTTGTATTTGGATTTCATGTCCATTTATGTTTTACATAATGTCCATTATATTTTGATGTGAAGGATATATTGAACATAATAAAAAAAGGGAGTTATTGTCAATTTGTGTAATTGCCCTTGATGCTTGATCTAATGTTTGTTGGTACAGTGAGTGATGTTCATTTTGATGTGTCATGCTGTTTGCATTGTTGCCAATGTATGTCTATTTTGTGCTAATGAGGTCGCTATCGGTTTTTTATGTTGATCAAGTGTGATGTTCATTTTTTACGTGATGGATGTTCATGTTGATGTGATTGGTTGTTCATAATGGGGTTACTAGCGTTTAATGTTCATTGATGAATTGGAAGAAACTTGATGCCTATATCACAGGTCGTGTATGTTTATAGATGTGAACATGATTGTGTTTTTGTGTTTGGGACTTGATGTGCATTTTGTATGTATGTGATTGCTCATTTATGAGACACTTGATGCTAATTTTGCTTAAGCTCATTTGCTGACGGGTTCCTTTTTTATTCGGTTGTGCAGCATTGTACCGAGGGGACACCTGGAGGTGAAGACTCGACTTTCCTGCCACCCCCCATCCCGTTGAGTTACCAAGGCAACGATAATGTGCAATATTTTCCATTGTGTGATGATTAGTCATTGGTTCCAAAAAGGGGATGATATTTCATTGTATTTATGAAGGGAAGAAGTTTTACTTTTGTGATATATTTTGCGTGATAGGAACCATTTACCTTTTGATGAGTTTGATCATGTACTTTTGTTGAGTCCAACATTCATTCATAAATGCATTACAGTTATTTAGAGTTTTATATTATACAAAGAAGCAAATGAACAACCGATTGTGTTGAAATGAACATCGAGTAATGTCAAAATGAACATCTGATAATATCTCATATTGTTAGATAGTCCAATTACTTGGTACCATAAATCGTAACTCACAATAAAAAGGACATTTATCCCGAGATTTTTGCTTTTTGGACCCTGTATTTTAGGGGTATTTACATTCTGAACCCCCATGTTTCAAAGTTTGCAATTTGAACCCTGTATAATATGGGCCCAAAAAATTTAGCCCAAACTTAAGTTGGTCTCCGGTGAAGACCAAAACATTACATGAACTGACCGATTTGCCCTTATATCATTTATTCATTTATTTTTCTTTCCTTTTGAAATTGACTACTGCAGACTTCTAATTAACGCATATCCCATCAACTGTGACCTTTCAACTCCAAACTCTCAGAAAACCCAACCCTTCGAAACCCTTCTCAGAATCGTCATTCTCTTCCTCATCGTGACCATATCAATGGTGTTTGGTTAGGAGCCCACAAAAAGTAACTCGAGTTCAACCATAGATCGGACACTTTGAAGTTGTGCAAGAAGAAGGAGACGTCGAGGTGGGAAAATTTTCAGAAGGGAAAAGATAGATCTTTTGCATGCTACAGTGAAGAATGGCAGGTAAGAATTTAAAGTTGAAGTCTTTGTTGATTAATGTCGAATTTCGTCCAGAAATTCTGAATTTTTAGGGTTTAATTGTAAGTTCTGTGCAATCTGAAAAACGTGTTTCGAAAGTTGCTATTTCTAGGGTTTTTAAGCAGTACGACGAATTAATTCTTGGTTTCATATGTGATTCCTCCTACTTTGAAGTAAATCTGTTTAAATTGGCCCTTTCTGTTTAGGGTTTTGATGTATTTGTTGTGATTAGTCATGTTGCTTGTTTGCCTGATCGTTTTTCATGGGGTTTACCAAAATAGAGGGTACCCAAAGTGAAATTGGTTTTAATTACTCATATGGATTTTGACGTCTTTGTTGTGTTTATTCTTTTCCATGTTCATGGCTTCTGTCTGTTTCAGATTTAAAGTGGAATGTTTGTTGTTTTTAAATGGATTTCATGAGACCCAAATCATAATGATACCAACAGGGGTTCGTAAACAGGGGGTTAAAATATATACTATTGAAGGTTGGTTGTTTGGATATGTCAGTTAAGTTAGTCAAAGTTGGTTGTTTGCTAATGTGGCATTGTGAAGTCTTCTACAGAGACACAAAAAGTTCATATATTTCTGGTTGTTCATTATATGTTTAGGGTTTAATAGTGTTCATGTTTGTTAAACAGATGGTAGAAGACTCTACTGTCAAAGTTTTAATGTGCATATTATAAATGTGTATATTATTAGTGTGTATATCATAACATTTGTTTAAATGTTTTAAACTTTGTTTAATGTATCTGTTTGGTTTGTATAGATCAATACAACACAGAGGTGGCGATAGTGTTTAAGTATAAGAAGTGGTCAACAGAGTATATGAGGGATAAAGATAAGTATGGCATAGCTGATTTAACTGAGGATGCATACAACTTTCTGCATTCAGAACCTCTTAAACCATACAAGCCAAAATTTCTTACTATATTATCCCACACACCTGGAAAGCATCACATTAGTGG
This sequence comes from Portulaca oleracea, assembly GCA_029582165.1. NCBI lineage: Eukaryota > Viridiplantae > Streptophyta > Magnoliopsida > Caryophyllales > Portulacaceae > Portulaca > Portulaca oleracea. The sequence continues at coordinate 12,227,587 of CM055869.1, read as the reverse complement.
CCTGTGAGCAATGAGACTGACTTGCTTAGTGTGTTTGAGAGGTGGAAAAATAGGAACAAAGTAGAGTTTATGATTCAGGAGCGGAAGCAGCCTTCTTTTGTTGACAAGATGATTATGGATTTGGAGGGTAGTTTAGGGAAGGATCATGTACCTGATGATCAGATTAAAAATTTAGGAGATGGAGGTACAATGGAGGTGAGTACAATAAGTCCTGAGTTTTGGGACAACCTACAAGGGAGCATTGGTGCTAATTTGTCAGTTGACATACCTATTGGTAATCCTGTTTCTGAACCGTGTCAAGACAATTTCACCTCAGGGAACCCTGGTGACATTAGTTTGTCCCAACAACCTTCTTTGAGTGAAATTACTTTCTCCCAATTGAACACTCCAAACACACAACCCAACAACAGACCTCATGGGAAGGATATATTGATTGAGAATGTTCATGTGAACGAGGGTGATGAGAGTGAGGGTGTTGAGACAGATGCTGATGAGAGTGACCCTGACTATAGTGATGGTCATGACAGTGAGGGTGATGCTGATGAGGATAATGCTGATGCTGAGTTTGAGGGTGATGTGGGAGAGTCTCGCAGTGACAGTGATGGGTCCGATGCATCATTGGTTCTAGAGGATGAGATTTTTAATTCAGATAGTGACTCAGATGGTTATGTGGGAGATGATGATAGATTGTGGGAACCAGAACAGGATGGCTCAATTGTACTTAGGCCGGGGGACATGTTCATAGATAAATCCAAGTTTCTTGAGGTGCTTAGGGATTACATGGTTCAACAGGGGATTTGGATTAGGCACATCAAGAATGAGGGTTGTAGATATACTGGTAAATGTTCGGGGAAACAATGTAATTTAAGGATTCATGCCTCATTGATGCATGACGGTGTGACCTTCCAAATCAAGAACTTTACAGGTATTTGCACTTGTAAAAGGTTAATGGACAACCTTGCTGCGAACTCTTCATGGATAGCGAGGAAGTTATTTGAAGATGTTAGGTCTGAACCTAACATGTCAGTAGCTGCAATGATGAAGAAGTTACATAATGAGTACCATCTTCTAAAGTCCAAGAACACGGTTTGGAGAGCCAAAATCAAAATTCTAGAGGAGATTAGGGGGAAACATGAGGAGGGTTTTAAGTTGCTTCCCAAGTACCTTGAGATGATAAAAACAACTCATCTAGGGAGCATTTATCGCATCAACTGGGAAGATGATGAAGAAGGGAAGCATGTGTTCAAGAAGATGTTTGTATCATTCAAATCTTGGATAGATGGGTTTAAGGCTGGATGCAGACACTTCATTGGGGTGGATGGTTGCCACTTGAAAGGTGTGTACAAGGGTGTGTTGTTGACTGCCTTAGGGTTTGATGCTGAAAACCATTGTTTTCCACTTGGATATGCTATTGTGAGCGTGGAGAACAAAGAAAACTGGATGTATTTTCTACACTGCTTGATGAGAATCATAAGTATACAAAACAAAGTCTAACCTTTTTACTTTTTACTTTCATTGGTGATAGATGTCAGGTGATGCATTCATAATAATTGAGTCATTATTTACTCTTTTGGTTGTCACACTGTAGGGTGTGATATCTGCACTTGAGGACCTGTTTCCTCACTCTGGTAGGAGAATTTGTTTTGTGCACTACAAAAGGAATTTTAGGAAATACTTTCCTGCCCCAAAATTGAACTCTCTTTTATCCAGGGCTGCCTATGCATATTCACCTGCTGAATTTCAGAAGTTCTTGAACCTTTTATGTCAACAGGACAGAGAGGCATATGAATGGTCAATGCAAGAACCTATAGAGTTGTAGTGTAGGCATACATTTCCCCCTAATATTTCTATGCCAGATAACTCAACCAACTTTGTTGAATTTTTCAACAAAGTACTTAATAGGTATAGAGACATGCCTATATTCACCTTGTGTGAGAAGATTTATGAAAAGACTGTCGAATGGTGGGTAGAGAGGGCAGATTGGGGTGCTAGTTGGACATGTAGGGTTGTCCCAAAAGTGAGACAAACATTGGAGAAATATCAAAAAGAATGTTGGAAGTTTTGTTTGAGATTCATAGGTGGTGGGTCATGGGAAGTGAATGATGAACGAATTAAATACATTGTGAATGTGAATGATAGAACTTGTGACTGTTGGGAATATCAAATCACAGGCATTCCATGTAAACATGCTGTGAAGGTTTTGACATTCATGAAGGTAGACCTTGAAGAGTATGTTAGTGATTGGTATACGGTTGAAAGGTTTAGAGCTGGTTATAGTTTTCCAATGCAAGCAATCAAAGACAAGTTCTTTTGGCCTGCTATGCCTAATGTGCCTGAATTATGTCCACCGAAGATTGTTAAGAAAAGAGGCCCAGTGAAGAAGGACAGGATCAGGGCAAGTGATGAGCCAAGGAAGGAGAGGTCCAGATTTAGGAGTTCCACAGTGAAGTGCTCCATTTGCAAGAATGAAGGGCATAACAAGAGAAGATGTCCAAATATTGAACATGGCCCAACCAAATCTGTTAAAATGAAGGGAATGGGAAGGCCCAGAAAACAACATGACTCAGCTTCTAATCAGGTATGTCTACTGAAGTGTCAATTTTTGTTTTATTTTTGCAAAATTTTTTCACCACCCCAAACTAAGTTATACACTTGTTTTATTAATTGAACAAGGCTGCGACTTCTCTGCAACAAAGTACTCCCATCAGAAGAAGCCCCAGAAAACATGGCAGTGGCATAGCTTCTTCTCAGGAAACTAATCAGGTTTGGCTTGTTATACACTAGTTTTATTTTGCAAAAGTTTTAAACTAACCCCAACTGAGTTACACACTTGTTTTTGGTTTTGTAAGATACCTAGAAGGAGTCCTAGGAAGCAATCCAACTTGAGGAATGTTGCTCAACTCAGTTGTAGCCTCCCCTCTGGAAGCACGAATGGCAGTGGCATAGCTTCTTCTCAGGAAACTAATCAGGTTTGGCTTGTTATATACTAGTTTTATTTTGCAAAAGTTTTAAACCAACCCCAACTGAGTTACACACTTGTTTTTGGTTTTGTAAGATACCTAGAAGGAGTCCTAGGAAGCAATCCAACTTGAGGAATGTTGCTCAACTCAGTTGTAGCCTCCCCTCTGGAAGCACGAATGAGGTATACAAAACCCTTTTTACAGTAGAAATTCATGGTGTCTTTACTGTAGTATATATAATTAGCTCTTGTGGACTTGTGAGTTGAAATATGACCTAGGATTAGATAAATAGTGCTCAACTTGTTATAATGAAAGTCAGGATTGAATTGGGGATTGATGGACTTTTTGTTGTTTTTTTTCTTTGGTTCTGTCTTGGATGCTTTTGATGGACTGCTGAGTGCAGCCTGTATGTTGCCTTTTGTTCTCCTATTCTGGATGAATAATATTGGGATGTGGCCTTGTTAACTTTAGGAAAAAAATAGAGTGGAGCAACAATCACCTCTGGGAGAATGAAGAAAAAAACCTAGCAGACTGTTAATGAAATTATTCAACACAATTTTATTATAGAATTGAATTTCAACACAATTAAACACAAACCAATTAAACTATTCAACATTTTATCACCAATGAAATGTACAACAACAGACAACTATAATGAAATTAGAATGAATAATAGAATTTTTCTTATTGGTTTTATAGAATCCTAGAAGAAGTCCTAGGAAGCAATCCACCTTGAGGACTGGCGTTCAATTCAGTTCTAGCCTCCCGTCTGGAGTAACAAGTCAGGTAATATTATCCGTGTCACACTAGGAAAGGTCACCATATTTATTATCCATGACTAAGTTGAATGATGTATGCTTTCAAAGGTTACAAAGCAAGCACCAAGAAGGGCTACTACTGTCGTAAAACAGTCCAACAAGAGGAGTTATGAAGCTCATGGTTCCGGAAGCACATCTCAGGTAACTTGTTGGCTTAAAAAAGTCCAAGAATGGAGTTTTCTACCAAGTTAACATTGCTAAATATAACTTGCTAAAATGGAATATTGGGCTGTCATTTGAATTGGATGGTTTGATTGTGATTTGAATTGGATGGTTTGAGTTGAGTTTTGTATCAAGGTGAATTGGATGTCACTTCAATTTGCTTAATAGAATTTGATTGTTGTGTACAACTTTGGTGACTTCTATTTGCTTAGTAACCTTTTGGATTCTCCATTGCCAGAATTCCATTCCCTCCAAGAAAGCAAAGCTCGACAAGGTTCAATCCATTGCGGCAAAAGTCAGAAAGAGGATAGAGATGTTGGACAACAAATTTGACAAATATAACTAGTGTTTGTAGGTGATTCATATTTTGTGTGTCCATCTATTTGGGAACACTTTGTTATCTATTGACATATTTTGTATGTGTCCGTTAGTTGTGGAACACTGTCGTAGATATTGACAGGTTTTTGTACGTGTCCATTAGTCGTGAAACACTGTCGTAAATATTGACAGGTTTTTGTACGTGTCCATTAGTAGTGGAACACTGTCGTAGATATTGACAGGTTTTTATACGTGTCCATTAGTCGTGGAACACTCTTTTTGACATCTGTCAGATAGATATGGACAGGTGATACGTACGTATTTTGTTGGGGCTCTAGTAATTGTATACCCCTCGCCCCACTATCAGATACAATGTTTGCCTTTATGGCTTTATTCGGGCAAGGTTCAATTTCATGCTATATATTTTGGGATGTTTAAGATCAATTGTTAATATGTTCCCTTTCCATTTTGTTCATCTTTTGACATTTTTTTGGGACTATCCAAACCATTACTCATTAATAGTTGCACATATTAATACCAATTAATATCCAAACATAATAATAGTTGCACATGTTAGTATCAATTAATATCAAAACATATGACCATCCATACATAAACTAACCCATTGAACTCAACAAGGACACCCAAATAACGTTACTTGCACATATTAGTATTAATTAAATAGTGGTGAACTCAACAAGCACACCCAAATAATATAACTTACATTAAAAACATTAACATAATATAACTTGTACATAATAGTACCCATCATAATATAACTTGCACATAATAGTACCCATCAAATAGTCTTACATTAACAATATAAAACAAGGACACCCAAACCACATCTAGCTTACTTGAGTAAAGCAACCAAGACAACCAAAAAAATACCACAACACACTAAAGACATAACTTTAGCTACATCATATATTTTCATCAACCATTGCCTAACTTCAGCCCTAAACGCACTTAATTCTTCAACAACTCGACTACAGTCAACTGAATTGCGTCCTTGTTCGTTTGTCATTTCTTCATTTGGCCCTCCAACAGTCTTATCCCTTCCACTTTTGCGTTCGTAAGTTGGCCCTCCAACCAGACCCATTTCTTGTCGACTGCGTTCACCTTCTACCCAACACAAGAACTCACCACACCTTTGACAGCACCAATAAGGCCTTAAGTAATTCAAATTTGTCTTGGAAATTCGTCGTTGCAAATCTGTTCCACTTTTGCATTTTCGACAATAATATATGCCCCTGGAACCCATTGAACTCGAGCTACATTCCATCTAAAGATAAATATAGTTTTAATAATTAAGGAAATATAAATATGGAACTTGCAATTTTTTACATTTTTTTTGTTATATTAACTATTATGTTTCTCGTGACTATTATGTTGTATAAATTTCAAATTAACTACTCTTTCCTCTGTTCTCTGTCATTCATCTATCAAAATTTCAAGTTTTCCCTGACAATTATGATTTACCAAAACCAAACAATATTAACCCTAAATCCAACCAAAAAAAAAAAATTCACTCATTCACCATAACCACAAAACTATCACACTTCCAATTTGGGGTTTATGAACCCTAATTCCAACCAAAAATTAAGAAAATTATGAACCCTAATTCCAACCAAAAAAATTATTACATTCACCTAAACACAATTATTCATCTCTCATTCACCATAACCAAAAAATTGTCACGCTTCCAATTTGGGGTTTACGAACCCTAATTCAAACCAAAAAAAAATTTATACATTTATATTTCAATTCATTAGCTTGTTCAGATTCTGAGTACATATTTTTAGTGTATTAGCTTGTTCAAACAGAAATATAGTTTCATTAGCTTCTTCATCAAATCAAAACGAAATCTCAATTCATTAGCTTGTACAGATTCACCAATTTCTTCACCAAATCAAAACGAAAAATTTTAGGTTTTATGAATAATATAAATATGCAACTATACTTACAAAATTCTTCTGGGGGTATTCGATCTAGTCGTTCCCCTTTATGGTATGCAAAGCTTCCCCTTAATCTGACAATGGAGATTCCAACAGGTGGTTGCAGATTTGAAGTTAGAAGCGAGTTCGAAGGTCGACGTTGGGTTCCAAGTTGATGTTTCAAGGGGGGAGAGTGACGGGGGGAAACGAGATGGAGATGGAAAACTGAGATGGTGAGGTTTGATTTGATAATGGAGATGGTGTCACTGGGGAGTCGAGCAGCGAGGAGAGGAAAGAAAGAGATGAGGGAGATTGTAAAATAAAACAAACGTGAGATCTGTAATAGTGATAAATAAATAAGTAAATTAATGTATAAATAAAATAAGGGTAAATTTGGAAGTTCATAAATTATTAAGGGGCAATATTGGAAGGAAAAATGAGTCAAACTACAATAAGTGCCTCTTTTGGCCGGACCCCTCTAATTATGTCCAGAATGTTGCTGGAAACAAAGTTTAGGGTTCAAATTGTAAACTTTGAAACATGGGGGTCCAGAATATAAATACCCCAAAATACAGGGTCCAAAAAGCAAAAATCCCCATTTATCCCCACGACATCACTATGAAAAGTATGGCATCAAATATAAACATCAATGAACAAAAATTTACTTGATTTAGTCTAACATCAAAAGATGGATCTCTAGCACTATTAAAATAAACATCCTATAACATTAAAATGAACATCCTGTAATATTAAAATAAACATCAATAGTTTGTTGGTGCTATTAAAATGAAAAATAGACGTCTGGTACTATTAAAATGAATAACAAATAACATGAAAATGAACATCATATGTAAATTACGCAGATGACCATCCAACTACATTGAACACCTACATTAAATAATGTAATGAACGTTCAACTATATCAAAATGAATATCTGAATATATTGAAAATGAACATCAAGTAACATCGAAATGAACATGTGATATTTCATAGTATTTATGAAGGGAAGAAGTTCTACTTTTGTGATATATTGGGTTTTTTGCATTTTGGACCCCGAACTTTAGGGGTATTTATATTCTGAACCCTTGCTTTTCAACATTAACTTTTTAGACCCTAAAGTTTGTAGGCTGAATAAAAAAAGACCTTAAAATTTGTGGGCTGAAGAAAAAGGCCCCTGTCTCATTCTTATTTCCTCCCATGTTTGAATTTATCTCCCGATTGACGTCAAACTTCAGGACTATGGTTAAAACTAATATTGAAGCTATAATACACCTCTCTAATTCATGTTGGGGCTACTTGGACCCCTGAGTACATGGTTTTAAGTAACTCCAACATGAATAAAAGAGGTTTATTATAACTTTAATATCGGTTTTAACCTTAGTCTTGAAGTTTGATACCAATCGGGAGAGAAATTCAAACATGGAAAGAAAAAGAAAAATGGGAAACTGGCTTTTTTTTCACCTCACAAACTTTAGGGTCCTTTTTTTTTAGCCTACAAACTTTAGGGTCCAAAAAGTTAAAGTTGAAAACCAAGGGTTCATAATGTAAATACCCCTAAAATTTGGGGTCCAAAATGCAAAAACCCCGTGATATATTTCATAGTATTGAAATGCACATCAAATAACATCAAAATGGAACATCCGATTATATTGATTGAATTACGTCATCTTGACGTAAAGTAACATCAAAATGAACGTTAGGCTACATCTGAGTATATTGAGATTCACCGACAACATCAAATGAACATCTGATTATTCTGACATGAACATCGAGTAACATCGAAATGAACATACAAACAAACTTTCATTTTGTTAGACAGTCCAATTACTTGGTACCATAAATTGTATCTTACAGTATAAAGAACATTCTACCCTATAGCATTATGATCAAAGTATGACATCAAATATGGCAAAAATGAACAAAAATGAATTGATTTAGTCCAAGATCAAATAATTGACATCTGACACTACTAAAATGAAGATCTTGTAACATTAAAATGAACATACTGTAATACTAAAATTAATATCAAAAGTAGGACATCAATATGACACAAAATATAAAAACTAACATCTTATAAAACTAAAACGAACATCTTGTAACATTGATAAAATTTGATTCCGGCTACAACCCAATGTAACAAAAAATTGGTATCAATTTGGGGGATCAATACAAAAGAAATAGGTCATGAATAATGCTTCGGACAGTTCCTGATGTCGTGTGTTGTTAGTTTTCCAAAACAATTGCATGTATGTGTACTTGCTTTCTTCTCAGTAGCGACCTCTGTTATCAAGTTCATGCTCATATGATTTGTCTATGCTCGAACCCAATAGACCTACATCAAAATCATATAATGATGTCTCCTTCCTAGCCGTCCACCCTTGTTTTGAGCACAAGAACACCTTCCATTAGTAGTATGGTTGTGACTGCACTCACTAAATCCAACACTCACTACATATTGTTCATAAAACTTCTTGTGGGGTAGAAAATGGGGATTATGTCTCAGTATCCATCTTTCTTGCACTTCTGTCTTGCCAACATGTGATATATATCATTTACATTCTATTGAACCTGTAAACACTTACAAAATGAAACACAGTTATGTTCAAACCAAATAGACAACATGGTCAAACCAAATGGACATCGTGTTTACACCAAATGAGCATCATCTTCGAACCAGGTGGACATCATGTTCAAACAAAATGGACAATCAAATTCAAACCAAATGGACATCATGTAATAATATATTAGATGGACGTCAAGATATTATAAAATAAACAACAACAACAACATTTGATTACATTCAATTACATCGTAATGAACACCCATCATCAGTTATATGCACACTTACTAGTATCAAAATAGACATCAAACCACCATTAATATTGACATCCATTAAAAGTAAGGCGAACAACCTGTTATATCAAGTTGAACATTCGTTTTGTATTTTGCATGTTTCTTACTCATATTGACATCAAAATACATCCACATAATGTAATTATACAAAATGTACATCTAGTTACGAAAAAATGAACATCAATAGCAACATGTTAGTACATTCAGTTATATCATAATGAACATCAAAACCCAATTTACAAAAAAACAAAAACTTTCTATCACTAACATACGATTCTGAATTATTCAGAAGTAAAAAAAAAAAAAAACAAAACCCTAATTTTTCCAAATATAAACCCAAACATCAAACATACCTTGTGTTGCTGATTTGTTCAAACCCCACATCATCTCCGCCTTATCCTTCAATAATCGTTTAAAAACCTACTTTTTCAACCCAGAAAAACGAAAATCTACAACTTACCTTAAAATTATATATGGTCTATTCGAACCCAGTTGCAAATCGAGATTACAAATTTGAAAGAAAGAGCAAATCGACAAACTCATATCTGACTATTGATCATTTCTATCTCCTAGTTAGAAAGAGGAAGGATGAGGGAGTTGAAATTGGAGAATTGAATATGCTTGGAAAGAGGAAGGGGGAATGAGGAAGGATTAAGAGCATACGCCTAGGAACTAGAGTCAATTGAATGCAAATCAGTAGCCTTATCTTTCTCTGTTTTTTTTTTCTTCAAACCTCACGTGAGGTTGGCTCATTTTGAGCAAAAAAATAAAGCAAAACCTTGTATTAATTCTTGCCCTTGATGCTTGATCTAATGGCTAATATTGAACCTTCTCATATGCTCACCCAAACTCACTTCTCACCCTATCTATTCCCTATACATACATACATATATATATATATATATATATATATATATATATATATATATATATATATATATATATATATAATTACTCTGTCTTTACTACCATAAAAAAAGAATAAATACATATAATTACTATAGAAAATACTAATACAAATTATAAAAATATGAATTAGGATAATTCAATATGGTTATTAATCATGCAAGAGATACACGTCTTTTGCATAGTAGCATCAAAAGTCTCCGGTGCAATTATTACATGTATAAACATGTAACATGTCATGTACATCATCATGTGCCAATTAAATATTACCTTATTGGTCCTATTTTATTTGTCCATCTACCTAATTTGAGAAGACATGTGTATTCGGAATTGAGCTGAAAAATTTGTAATTTACTCAAACTACCCCTATTTTAATTGAAGATAATAGTTGTTGAAATTGTAAAAAGTGATAAATGAATCTATTAATTAGAAGTAATGACAAAAAAATTAAATAAAAAAAAATATTTTGGGACGGAGTACATAGGAATCATTTAAGAAACTAACTTATCTATGGATTTTACCATTGGAGATATGGCGTAATCAATTTATGTACCCCTGCCGCAAAACAAAGTGTGTAATCTTGGCCGCGGTCAACAACAACAGATTCGATCCAAATGGGCCACAAACTAGACGTAGTTTATTTTTTATTTTTTAATTTTCTAATTTCTAGGGACGGCAATCAAATTCAAATTTAACCGCAACTGAAATTTCAGTCCAGATCGGACAAAAAGAAAAATGAATTCGAATCTGATTAACATAGTCTGACCCCAATTATAATTGCAGTGGATATAGAGGTGATCACCTCCAATACGAGTCAGTCTGATTTAGTCTGACAAGAATTAAGTATAAAAAAATATGAAATATTATTATATGACCGAATTTGAGAATTGATGGGAAAATTTAAAGGTTAGTTTTTTTTTCAAGCAAGGGAGTATTGCCAGTATTTTGACGGTTAAGGGACTTTTTCTCGCTTGTTGTGTTGTTATTTTGATTTGTTGTTAGGGTTTATCCAAGAGAATCAAAGAATAATGGTATTATAAACTAAGAACATATCTACAATGTGTTCATTGTTAATTTTTTTAAAGTGAGAATTTTCATTGATATATTTTTCAAATTCTGTCAAATAAAAATGGATAAAAACAAGTGAAAGAAAAAAATAATTTAAAAGATGAAAGCCACTTTAATCATTGATGATACTGCAAACTTTGAGAAAATATTAAAAAAATAGAATATACTCACGGGTTTCCCACGGTTTTTTCTTGTTTGGTTTATATTTTAGCATTTAACATTTATGCTCCTTAAAAGTGATTCACAAAAAAAAGATAATATAACCGGTAATGTATAAAAAATTAATTAATCATTAGTGCCTTCTTCCTATAGGGTCTTCGTCCCAACTCCCAAGTAATTCATACTTTTCAACCGTTGATGGAAATTAATCTAACTTTTTTTTTTATATATATATTAATAGCCTATACTTTTGACCTATTTTATGTACCTAAACTTTTCATTTGTTTTAGCACCAAAAAGCTAGTGTGTCTCACCGATTTTGAAATATTGATTGCCCAAAATGTATTAATTTTAGTTATAGAAAATAGAATAAAAATTTGAACTATTAATGAGTAAAATATCAATTTGAATTAGTCACAAATAAGTCCGTGAAAAATGGGGGGTGTTTTGGGGCCAAAACCCACTCTATACACAGATATATGAGATTTCTAGACACAAGTTCAATTGTTTCCCCAGGTTGGGCGCCTTGGCAATACGACCATCGTATGAGTCCTTCCACAATTACAAAGTCCGCGCTTGTATTTGATTTTGTTATATGAATGTGCAACTTGCATATATAAAATGTTGTGCCTATAAATAGCCATCCCTTGTGAACTAAATAGCAAGAAACCAAACAAGAATCCATTTAAGTTTACAACCCTCTATACTTCGAGTAAATGCACATTTTATGTGCTTAGAGTTGTATTTTTCGGATTCATGACATACCCTTTCTGAAATAAATACATTATCTTTGTTTGACAATGTAAACACAAATTTCGAGCCTGAAATAAATAAAGACAAGAAATTGAGAAACAAATATAATTTGTATTAATATTCGAATGTATGTAGGTACAATCTCTGTATTAAATACAATAAAGTAGTCCTCTGATTCGATCTCTTTAAATTTGGGTGAGCCGAGGGCGCAGACGTTTGATCTCGATCTCGAATAGCTGAAGAGCTCTATAGCAGTTCCTGAGCTGAAGGTCGATCTTGAGCGCTGATCTCCTTAGTGCTTGGTAGCTGGAAATTTGCTCGAAGGTTGACCGTTGCGGAGTTGGTATTGGTTGCGATTTTCAAGTTCTTAGATGCGAGGGCTTGAGTGTTTGGTCTCGATCGATGAACCAGATGAAGAAGATGACTGCCGTCTTTGATGAGAAGAACAGAAGCTGTTGAACTAGCAGGCGTTGGTCCTTGGCGCTTGATAGCTGGAGGTCGCTTGTAGTTCGATCTTCTGAAGGCTTCGCAGATCTTATCGAAGAACTTTGAAGTTCTTGATCTTGACGCGGTAGAAGCTTGGAGACTCGATCTTGAGCTTTTGCAGACTTTGATCCTTGGCGCTGGAGACTGCTGGCAGTTTGATCTTCTGAAGCCTCTGGAGTGCGGAATGCGAATGTCGTCGGGTGAAAGCTGCAGTGTGTTGAAAATGAGGAAGAAGACCCCTATTTATAAGCTTTGGAGGCCTAGGGTTGCCTAGGGTTTGAGTCGGCTTTAGGCTTAAGCCCAAATTAATTAATTATCCCAATAAAGAAATAATTATGATTTTCTGCATCATAATTAACACGTGTCACGACGCTATTGGCCATGATATATTTCCATTTAAAATTTAATTAAATGGACCGCCGTAATTAATTTTACACGTGGCGGATAATAATTAGTCAAAAATAAATTTATTTATTTTCCACGTATCATTTTCTGATTTGTTGACAAAATTTCGCCTTCTACAGATGCCCCCTTCGAGAGTCAGCCGCGGACACGAATTTGAGGTGTTTGAAGCGGTTGGGTCTTGAACATCTGCTTAACCAACACTTGATCCTGATATAAAACCCAACACTATTCCTATCATTTTACTGATTTAATTTGGTGGCAATCAGTCTTGTACTCTTGTCCAGTCGTAGGTTTAAGATAAGAAATATATGCCCTTTTTTGTTTTACAACATTACATCTGTAGGAGTTGGCGATGATCCAAACATAGTGCTTCCTCTTTCTCTCTATTTGTAATCACAATTCTTTGACTGGTAAAATTTTATCAAGAAGTTGATCATAGATTAAAAAAAAAATTTAATCTCATAAATAGAGTTGGAGTTTGAGTCCAAGTTGGAGTCGTTGTTGCAGCTCTTTATAGACACCTATTGTTGATGGTCTTTTACTGTTTTACATAATCTCCACAACATAACTAATTTCAATCCAAACCCTAATTCGATAGAATTCTTGATGGAAGAATTGGAGTAGGATTTGGAGACTCAGACAATTGATCAAACCATATATATAAGGGGATCCTGGACGTTGGGCTTCATCCCTCTGCTCTTCCCATAACTTGCTTGTATCTTTGAATCTCTCTAATAATCCAATGGGGCAAATTGCAGTTATCTTCACAATCACAAATCTCACCGAAGATGGAGGAAGAAACTTGTTGTATTCAATGGTGTTAAGAACAACTTGAAAATTCGGATCACAACTATGATTATCATCCGCATGTTCCAACCCATAATTCAACATTGATCTCAACCCGACATCCTCCCAAATCTTACAGATAATCCGACCCGTTTCTTCCAAATCTTTCCATGCGAGGAACTGTTCGCAGAAACTCCTCTTCACAGCCCCCAAAATAACCTCGCGCAGAACAGGGGTTTCGATCAATTTCGATTGCATAACTCGGATTCCCAGATTCACGACCTGTTCAATCGCAGCAGAATTGAAAACGAGCGACGATTTTATGAGTTTCAACGTCGAAATTGGGGAGAAAAGCTTCTGGGTATCATCCAAATCGAGGATGGAACCCTATTTCTGGGTTAGGGTTAGGGTTTATGATTCGAGTTCGGATTCGGTTTTGTCATCGAATTTGAGAGGCAAAACGGGTACAGAAGAAGGAGTCGAGCTCAAAGCTTGGCAACAATGGCGGCTGAAATTCTTCAGGAGATTTGGAGTAACTCGAATGGCCATCAATTTTTAGAGTCCCCTGTTTTTCTTATGTATTCCTCTGTTTTTTCTCTTCTGTAGAATTTGTAATGTTTGTTGTGGAATCCATGCTTGAAGATGTCAAATTTGAAGAGAAGGCGAGTTGCGATTATGATGAGAACAGTGCAAATGCAGAGGGTACAAATCTTGCTGGAGCATGGAATTAGGATATACACGTGACTTCTTCTGCTCTCAAATTTCCAATGCCCTTTTTTTATTCCTTTTCTTTAGCTCATTATTTCAAGTATTATAATAATGCTTTATTTTGTTTGTTTTGCAGCATCATCACGTGGCCTTGCCATCTTTTGCTTTTTTATTTTTTTCTTTTTTCTTTTGACTTCTTACTATTCATTTTTCTCAACACTTTTTGTCATTATTCTCTTTTACATTATATATATATATATATATATATATATATAATATAATATAACTGATATTTCTTTTTTTTTTGGTGTAGGGATTAGAGGTTAATTGATATCGTCTGCTTGAAATTGTCATTTGTCATCATCAATGTCTTGCCTGCTCCTCAGCGTATTGACGTAGGGTATTCCTAGACTACTCTCTTTAGGACTGTCTAGGTCGACTGTATCTCCGCCTTTTGTGCTACTCCTCAGCGTACTGACGTAGGGTAATCCTAGACTACTCTCTTCAGGACTGTCTGGGTCGACTGTGTCTCCACTTCTATGGGCTACTCCCTTGGTTGCTGGCGTAGAGTAATCCTAGACTACTCTCTTCAGGACTGTCTGGATCGACTGTGTCTCCACTTCTGTGGGCTACTCCCTTGGCTGCTGGCGTAGAGTTGTCATGAACAACTCTCTCAAAAACGACAGTACAGTCAGGGTCGACTGGATCATCGCTTCGCTTTAGGTGGATAACTCCTCGGGGACGTTCTGATGTATTAGACATCTTTGAGGTGTCTCTTTTCAGAACTGACCTGGGTCGACAGAGTCGTCATCATGTTTACTCCTCAAGGACGTTCTGATGTATTAGACATCTTCGAGGTGTCTCTTTTCAGAACTGACCTGGGTCGACGGACGTCGTCATCGGGTTTACTCCTCGGGGACGTTCTGATGTATTAGACATCTTTGAGGTGTCTCTTTTCAGAACTGACCTGGGTCGACGGAGTCATTATCGGGTTTACTCCTCGGGGACGTTCTGATGTATTAGACATCTTTGAGGTGTCTTTTTTCAGAATTGATCTGGGTCGACGGAGTCTTCATCGGGTTTACTCCTCGGGGACGTTCTGATGTATTAGACATCTTTGAGGTGTCTCTTTTCAGAATTGATCTGGGTCGACGGAGTCTTCATCGAGTTTACTCCTCGGAGACGTTCTGATGTATTAGACATCTTAAGGTGTCTCTTTTCATAACCAACTGAGTCGACAGCGTCGTTGCCTGGCTTACTACTCCTGGACTTCCCGCCGTCTACAGGTTGTGAAGAGAGGACTCGAATTCTCTATCGAGTCATGATGAGCCACCAGGCTTTCTTTTAAAGATCCATGACAAGTCAGCTAAACATTTTCTTGAGTGTCATGGAGTGACTCGAGGACATCGCCCGCTAGCTTGCCCCCAGTATTGACCTGAATGAGATGTCAATATCGCCAGCTTGAAAAAGTCTACTACTTAGCCAAAGGAGTGCGCCACTGATTTGAAGGATGACGACATCGTCTTGGAGCGGAAGTCGACCGACACGATTACGATGCCCCCCCTGCATGCTTGAAGGAAGTTTTCAACTAGACTGAGTATTCCATTGATGGTGCTGACTTGGAGCAAACCACCAACATGAAGACCTCGGCAAGCCAGAGTGCGGCTTGAAAACCTACAATCATAATGACTTGGAAGTTGGTCTGTTTCTTGTACTTTTGACTCGAGAATTTTTATTGTGATGACGTAAAGTCTTTAAAATTTGATTTTGATGACTTGGTAGTCTTGAATTTGGCTGACTTGGAAGTCTTCAATTTTTGCTGACTTGGAAGTCTTCGATTTTTTTTTTTGCTGACTTGGAAGGGTTTGATGACTTACGAGTCAGGAAGTTTGTTGACTTGAAAGTCTTTGGATTTGCTGACGTAAGAGTCGTATACATTGTTGACATGGGAATCTCGAAATTTATTGACTTAGAAGTCGTGATCTTGACTTGCGAGTCCTTGTATTTTATTGATTTGAATTTGATTGACTTGTAAGTCTTTCATTTTGTTGACTTGGGAGTCACGAGGCTTGTTGATGCGAGAGTTTGACTAACTTGGATGTCTTTGTCGTGTCGTTGACTTAAAAGTCAAGGGACTTGGGAATTTCTAATTTCATGGATGACCTGGAAGTCTTGAATTTTGACTTGTGAGTCTTTTTTTTTTGTGGATGACTTGAAAGTCTTGAATTTTTGACTTGTGAGTCTTTATGTGGATGACTTGGAAGTCTTGAATTTCTTACCACGAAAGTCTTCAAAATTTGGTGACCTGGGATGATTGTTTTTTTTTTTTTTGGATATGACTGTATTTGGGTCTAGACCCAAATTGCCTACGTACCTTAAGGGATAGAATAGCCATAAGGATCAAGCCAAACGTAATTCAAATTCATAAGGAGAAATGAAAATTTTATTATTAATTTAGCCGTACACAGTTTATACTCTTGCGGGCCAGGAGTATTACAATGATGAAATTGAAATGAACTGAAAATGAAATCTTTTTTTTTGTGAACAGTTTAGGCTCTTGCTCAGGAGCTAAACCTTCATTTTCCTAGATTTTGACTTCGGTAGAAGAAAACGTCTCCTCTCGCTCAAGCTCTTCGTCGACTTTGTTTTTACTTTGATGACCGGTGAAGATCACAGTGCGCCTCTTCACTCTAAGGGATCCTTCAGTCTTAACCTCCAATGTTGAACAACGCTTCATGCGAGATGGGATGGAGCTTTGAAATTCGTCGATGACTCCAAGGCGGCTGAATACGGAGCTCTTTTCCTGGTAAGCTTGTGAGTTTGCCACCTCTTCAGCTTGTTTGATCTTTGACAATACAGAAGACTTTGATCTCGAACCATCCTTGATCCTGCTGAAGACTGAGGTTTTGCGCTCTCCTGGACACCCTATTCGCTCAAAGACAGATACTTGTTTGCGGGAAGCTGGCTGTCCCAACCTATCGAACACGGAGAGCTTTGACTTAGGTTGATACTCCCTTCCTTCGCTATCATCTTCTTCGATCTCGAAGCAGGAGACCATGTTCACAGCTGCAACATTGTTAACTTCTTCAAAGAAGTACTTCGGAAAGTATTCCTCCAGCATGACAGGAACACGAGGGCCTCGCTCAAGCGACTCAGTTGAACCCACTTCTTGCTTCTTGATGACTTCAAGCCTCTTCCTCTCCATCGAAGGTTGAGGATTGTTCCTTCTCCTTTGATGCATTTGGGGTCGTGGTGTTTGGACATCCCTTTGCCCCCTAGTCTTCTTTCGAGTGCCCGAGATCCATTTTCCATCTTCACCAAAAGTTTCTAGTATTTGTTCATGTTCATCTCGAGGTACCTGGACTAGTACGGCAAGAGGAACTGGTTTTTGGCACCCAAACTGAATCATCAAGTATTCATTTCCCCTGGATGGAATTGGTCGTGCCGAGACGTAATTGGCCTCGACATTATCATCCAAGTCCAATACTATCTTCCCTTCCTCAGCTAGCTTCATGATATGCTCCTTGAGCGTAATGCACTTCTCAAGAGGATGACTAACTACCCTATGATAACAACAATATCTTGGATCGGTAGTTCTTCCCACTTCTTCTGGCCTCTTTGGTTGTGAAAGTTCGATGACCCCTGTCTCTAACAGGTTGTCGAGCATTCCTGACAAGTCTGAGTCTGGAAATGGGTACTTCTTTTCTTGAAGCTCCTTCAGTGTAGGGCACTTCTTTCAGCATCTTTCGAAGAAGTGACTTTCTCCCTTTTGGGTTTAGGTTTAGCAGAGATTCGCACTGGTTCGCTTGTTGAAATAGCCATTGACTCTTCTTTTGAAGTCTTTGGCCACTTGCCATTCTTCTTATACCCACTAGCACCGTTCCTTGATTCTGATGAAGATGAATTCCTTCCTCGTCGACTTGCTATAGTTATCTCCATATCATACGCCTTAGTTGCCAACTCTTGAAAGGGTTTCGGCTTGACCATCTTGAGGACGTAGAGCAAATCCCAGTGCATACCTTGGGCGCACATATCGACAGCTGAAGCCTCAGAGAGGCGATCCTTGCACTCAAGACTAAGAGCCCTCCAACGATGGATGTATTCAAGGACTGGCTCCCCCTCCCATTGTTTGGTATTCAATCTCAGTCATGCTAACAATACGTTGAGTGCTGTAGAACCGGTTTAGAAACTCTCGCTCCATTTCTTCCCAGCTGTTGATAGACTCGGGTTCCAAATCTGTGTACCAGTCGAATGCTATCCCCTTCAATGATCGAACGAATTGCTTCACCAGTCGGTCTCCTTCCGTCCCTGCGTTGCTGCAAGTCTCGATGAAATGCGCAACGTGTTGCTTGGGGTTACCCTTTCCATCAAACTGGTTGAACTTCGAAGGTTGATAGCTGAGTGGCATCCGAAGCGCATCGATCCTCTTTGTGTAGGGCTTTGTGTACAAGTGTCTCTTGTTCGACGCCTCTCCTAGTTGAGCCCTTACCGCATTAGCAATCATACTCTGGATCTCTTCCGCAGTCATTGATCCTGAAGAGGAGATCTTCTTTATTTCACCGTCGCCATCACCATCACCCTTAGAAGATTCTTTGTCAGATCTCTCCTGGTCAGTTTCTTCATCAGACTCTTCATGAGAGCGCTTCTCTATTATCCTCATCAGTTTCGCGATCTGCTTTCTTTGCTTGTCGATCTTTTTGTCTTTTTCTTCGCTTTCCCTAGCAAGTCTTCTCAGTGTAACCTCCAACTCTGCAATCTTTTCTTCCACGTTGGAAGCGTCAGTTGTCATCACTGGCATGATGACAGTTTGAGTAGACTCAATTTCAGCCTCCGAGAAGATAGATTCCTCTTCAGTCATTGGGGAAGAATCTTCGCTGGAGTAGTCTTGGCCTTCAAAGTCCTCAGACTCGAAGATCGGGTTGTAGCGAGTTTGGGGTTCGTCCATTCCACGTGGGGTAGTCATGACTGAGCCGAAGGTATTTGCAATGCTTGGCCTCCGAAAGCGAGGAGTCATTTGAGGCACTCCCTGAAGGTTTGAATCAACAGCCAGACTCTTCCGTGACGGGGTTGGTGCCTTGGTAGTTGGTTCTTCCAGCAGAGCAGAAATTGCAGCAGCAGCGGCGGCAGCCTTCGCCATCATTCGAGTCATTACTCCGCTCGATGTAGCACTCGTAGTTGTCGACCCTTGGGATGAAGCTTGAACGCTCCACTTTGTTGAGGGTTGAGAGACAACTTTCTTGGGTGTCATCGCGTCGCTTGAGTTGAAGATTAATTTTGAACTTCTTGGAGAAAGAGATGAGAGGCAAAGATGTCCCACCGAGCGTGCCAAATTTGTAAACACAAATTTCGAGCCTGAAATAAATAAAGACAAGAAATTGAGAAACAAATATAATTTGTATTAATATTCGAATGTATGTAGGTACAATCTCTGTATTAAATACAATAAAGTAGTCCTCTGATTCGATCTCTTTAAATTTGGGTGAGCCGAGGGCGCAGACGCTTGATCTCGATCTCGAATAGCTGAAGAGCTCTATAGCAGTTCCTGAGCTGAAGGTCGATCTTGAGCGCTGATCTCCTTAGTGCTTGGTAGCTGGAGGCTGCTCGAAGGTTGACCGTTTGCAGGTTGACTGTTGGTTGCAGTTTTTCAAGTTCTTAGATGCGAGGGCTTGAGTGTTTGGTCTCGATCGATGAACCAGATGAAGAAGATGACTGCCGTCTTTGATGAGAAGAACAGAAGCTGTTGAACTAGCAGGCATTGGTCCTTGGCGCTTGATAGCTGGAGGTCGCTTGTAGTTCGATCTTCTGAAGGCTTCGCAGATCTTATCGAAGAACTTTGAAGTTCTTGATCTTGACGCGGTAGAAGCTTGGAGACTCGATCTTGAGCTTTTGCAGACTTTGATCCTTGGCGCTTGGTAGCTGGAGACTGCTGGCAGTTTGATCTTCTGAAGCCTCTGGAGTGCAGAATGCCGAATGTCGTCGGGGTAGACTGCAGTGTGTTGAAAATGAGGAAGAAGACCCCTATTTATAAGCTTTGGAGGCCTAGGGTTGCCTAGGGTTTGAGTCGGCTTTGGGCTTAAGCCCAAATTAATTAATTATCCCAATAAAGAAATAATTATGATTTTCTGCATCATAATTAACACGTGCCACGACGCTATTGGCCATGATATATTTCCATTTAAAATTTAATTAAATGGACCGCCGTAATTAATTTTACACGTGGCGGATAATAATTAGTCGAAAATGAATTTATTTATTTTCCACGTATCATTTTCTGATTTGTTGACAAAATTTCGCCTTCTACAGACACATATATATACACACAGGATACACACAAATGTGAGATCAGTGGATACAATAGTTTAACAATAACCCCCCCCCCCCTAGGGGCGGCACCACCTTGGCAATACGAACATACTATGTTCTTCCATGATACAAAGTACGTACGTGCTTGTGATTAATTAATGTTTTATTGTTAATTAATATGCAATTAATTTGCATATATAATTTGGTGCCTATAAATAGACATGTTGTGTAATCTAAAGAGCAAGACTCAATACAAGAATCCCAGCTCTCCTCCAAAACACCCAATACGTAGAAATTAATTAAAGATCGATCGAGTAGTATGATGGCTAAATTCAGCTCCACTTTCGTAGCTCTCTTCTTTGCTTTCCTCCTTCACGGTGCTCTTGTTCCTACACTTGCCAATGGTAATTTGTCGTGTATTATGTTTTATATATATATGCAGACACAAATCTTAATTGTTCATAATTGAGTCACTATTAATCCATCATTCATGCAAGCTAGCAAAGTTAAAGGAGTTTTCATACGTATAGGATTTTTGAGGATGTCAAAGTGTGACTTACATAATTAACGGGTTATAAAAAGTTGTATAAGTTTTTGAAAATATGGGAGTTGTATAAGCTTATAACAACATGCAGGTGAAGGTGGTGGCAGTAGCACAAGGAGGATACTGTTTACTTGCCAAGGTATGCTTATGCCGGCATCCTGGCGGAATGCATATTGTTCAGCACACTGCATCTACCAAGGAAAGCCGAAAGGTGGATATTGTAACGACGTTGATGCATGTATATGTTACAAATAAACTACACACATCGCATAATTAACTTCGTAAGTTCATCTATGTAATCTCTGGCTTATCCTAACCCGAATACTATAGTATGGAATGTCAATCATTTTTAATGTGTTAGTATTTCATAAGCAATAATGTTATTGAGCAAGGTACGTACGTATATTCTACGTCCCTTGTATGAATCAGAACTAGCTGCTCCCTATATATGTTTCACTTTTAATGCAATAGTCTTATGTTAATGCAATGAATTGAATTAGACAACCTCCAAAATTAAGTTAGATGATTTTTCTTCGGATGTATATGCATATTACTTGAGTTTTATGGCAATAGCTTTTTTTACTCTCAGCTTTAGTATTTTATATTAGGCTCGTACTCTAGGAAAAACATGTATTTTTATACTCTTACTCTAACAAAGGGTACCAAACTATTTAGTAAAAAAAATTTTAAATTTTTTTAAAGTTTTTATACAATTTAATTTAGTTTTAAACAAGGAAATTATGTTTAATCTTTTATCATAACAATACCATGCTTTTTTTATTAATGAAATTAGTAACATTATTAGTACTGACATCAAATAACAATTATTTTGGGCTTAAAATTGAACATAATTTGTTAAATTACAATTAAAATTGAGATAAAAATTCATCTGCTTTGATTCTACACATAAATCCCCAAGATTGAGCACCCTCTGATTATTAGGAAGCACATTAGTAATTATCAACTTTTGTTTTTGGAGCTAGCTTTTGCTAAAATCATTTTTGGAAAACCATTTTCAACTTTTGAAAAAATAGTGTTTAGCCTAATTTATGTTTCTTACCTCATACAACACGTACCCTTAAAAGCTAGGTCAATTAAACACATGAAGAAGCAATGTTGTGGCATAACCGGACTAAAACCACCTTTTATCGCCATTCAATTTTTTTTTTTTTACCACCAGAATACAGAGTGAAAGTAGGTATTATCGCCGTCCAACTTGTAAATTATGGGATTTGGTGCTACTACAATCCAATTTTATATTTTTTGGACCACCAGAATACAAAGTGAAAGTAGAGATTATCGCCATCCAATTTGTAAATTATAGGATTATTATAATCCAATTTTCATATATATATATATATATATATATATATATGTGTATATATATATATATATATATGTATATATATATATATATATGTATACATATATATGTATATATACATATATACATAGATACATATATATATATATATATATATATATATATATATATATATATATATATATATATACATATACATATATGTATATATATATATATATATATATATATATATATATGTATATATATATATATATGTATATATATATATATATATATATATATATATATATGGAGAGTTTAACTATAACTCTTTTAGGGGTTTTTAAATTTTGGACCCCGAACTTTAGAGGTATTTATATTCTGAACCCTTGGTTTTCAATATTAACTTTTTAGACCCTAAAGTTTGTAGGCTGAATAAAAAAGGACCTTAAAGTTTGTGGGCTGAAGAAAAAGGCCCATGTCTCATTCTTTATTTTCCTCCCATGTTTGAATTTATCTCCCGATTGACGTCAAACTTCAGGACTATGGTTAAAACTAATATTGAAGCTATAATACACATCTCTAATTCGTGTCGGGGCTACTTAGACCCCTGAGTAGATGGTTTCAAGTAACTCCAACATGAATAAAAGAGGTTTATTATAACTTTAATATCGGTTTTAACCTTTAGTCTTGAAGTTTGATACCAATCGGGAGAATAATTCAAACATGGAAAGAAAAAGAAAAACGGGAAACGGACTTTTTTTTCACCTCACAAACTTTAGGGTCCCTTTTTTTCACCCTACAAACTTTAGGGTCCAAAAAGTTAAAGTTGAAAACCAAGGATTCAAAATGTAAATACCCCTAAAATTCGGGGTCCAAAATGCAAAAAAGCCACTCTTTTAATGGACCCTACTGTTTACACCTCATCCAGTGAGTATAACTTATGCTTATCATTACACGTGCTCTAATATATTTTCGATTACACATGATGTTGATTTCGACTTCAGTATCATGTTATCTCAAAGCTACTAAAACTAATCCATGAATCCCTTTAATTATGAACTCTTGCTTTGTCTCTGGCCAAACGCATTCTAAATTTCTATTGTGAATGTGACCTACTGAAGAATTCAAAAAGCTTAAGAAAGGAATTGACTGGGCCACTTTAATTATGTTTATATAATCCTCATCAAATGTAAATTTTGGCCCTTAATTATCAAATATATATAATAATGTGAAATATAAAATTAAAATTATTTAGATTTATTATGAAAAATACTTTTGTATGAATACATTTTATAAATATATAATGTTCGCTAAATCGGTACACTAAAAACCATAAAATTTAAAAGTAACAATATTTAGGTATTAATGGAGTATATCTTCACTGTTCAAAGTCTGACTAACCAGGCTCCAAGTATGATAAGTGATTTGAAGACGATGAAACAGCTAGATTTGCTACATTTTCTCTTTAATTGAGATAAAATTTGTCAAATATGATCATTAACCATAACAAAGGTTATGTTGCAATAGCGTTCGGGGTAGTGTCTAGCGTCTTAACCAACTCTAAACTCTAGTTGTATAAATATTAGCGTTCGGCAAGCTACCGTTTTGAGGAGCGTTTAATATTTTAAGAAGTATTTTGTGAAACCCTAATAAAGTTAACATTTAGCGTTTGGAGTAGCGTTTCATATTTTCGGTAAAAAATACCCTTTGAAAATTTATATTTGGAAATTATTGATATCCTTTTATGTCAATTCACATTAATTTATTAATTGAACCACTAACTTTATCGAACATCATTCTTATTTGAGCAATCATCCGTCATCCGCTATTTAAACCGCTATTCGCAGGTTAAATCGCTATCCATTACATAAACTTTTATCCGCTACCTAAAACATAATTTTTCCCAACAGGGCCAAAGTCTGTGTAGTTTAGAGTTTCCATATTGTAATAGCTAGGTTTGCCATACTGGTTGCGATAGACTCGTGTCATGGCTAGACTAGGTTTCTCATTCTTTGCATTGTTTTGTATATATTGGAATCTCAAATCAATGAAATAGACAAGGCACAAAGACTTTCCTCCTCAAAATAATTTAATGGGAAGGTATGTGGTAGTCAACTTTCTCTTTACCTACCGTAGTTAAATTAAATACTAGCCGTTGATTATGGATAGGGCAATCTTAGTCATTGATTTAAATAAATAATTTCATTATTATTATTATTATGATATATTAATTTTGGTAATGTAATCGTAAATGAATATTTTATATTCCTAAATGGGTTCTTAAGAATCTTTAGATTTTTTTCCAAATAAAAAGTGATTCCATATTTCCTGTGCTAAATAATAAATACAAAAATCATTAGTTATTAATCTTTGAGAAGAAAAGTATATACATGGTTAGGGCATGGCTTAATGGTTGCATTATAGAGGTTTTGTAGTTGAGTTGTGGGTTCGACTTCTTTCAAATACCTTTTTGTTCTTTACACTTTTTTTTTCACTCTTCAGTGTGATTTAATTTTTCAAATGTTCCTACTTTTAGGAGAAACAAGTAACATTTCAATATCATTTTATAATAATAAGAGCAAAATAAATTCTTCTAAATTTTATAATTATTTTCGAAATTTTACTTGTCATTATAAACTAATGTAAATAATTTCTGATTAATTATCATTTTTTCACTCTTTTAATGGAATATAAACATCTGTATAATGGTTCATTTAATTTATAATAAAGTTCATTCATTATAAAAATAAATTAAATTATTATTTGTATTATACTCATTAAATAAAATAATTAGTAGTTTGTTTTTAGATTAAATGTGAAAGGTAACTTTAATATATACTAGCTCCCTCCATCCTATAAAGATAGTCTTCCAAGTAAATGAAAATCTTTTAGAAAATATCGTATAAGGAATTGTTTTACGTTGATTTTAGTGCGAAGAGAAAATTATTTGATATTAAAAACTAGTAGCAATGTCGTGCAAGTCATCGATGAAGAGTATTTGATATTAAAAACTACAATCACATGTCATTTAAGTAAGAGCCCTAGCCTCGATGTCATTATTTACCTTCATAAATGTAGCTTTATAGAAATTCATTACATTAACCAGCACATGAATACTGCTACTACCCCATGTCACGGGGTGACTTTAATTTGTACAACGCCCGTGCGGCGCTAGCGAACTTTAACCCGATTTTATATTGGAAGTTTGCTAGTAAGCCTTTCACAAGCTTAACTTAGACTATAAGAGACTAAGAAAGCTTTGAAGAATAAGAAGAGAGATAAGAGTGTGTTTGGGAGAATGCTCTTGAGTATTGCTTCCAATTGGTGGATGGTTACAAATGAGACCCCAAGGGGGTATTTATACACTTCCACCTCCTCAATGGACGGTGGAGATTGATTTGATCTAACGGTCCATATTGTGCCTCTAGAACCATCTATACAAGTATCCAATAATCTATACGTGTGTAGAATACTCTAGAATATTCTAGGACATTCATGAGTAGTCTAGAGAACTCTAGGGAATTCTATGGAATTCTAGAATAGTCTAGAGAACTCTAGAGACTTCAAGAAAGTTACGGAATATTCCGGATATTTCTAGAATATTCCGGGACATTCCGGATGATTCCGGAAAATTCCGTGACATTCTCCCCCACCTAATCCGGCGACGTCCTCGTTGCCTTCAAGTCCTCATATGCTTGGATCTGCTTCTTGAATTGCCATAAGTTTTGGATAGGCTCCCAGCTTGATTCGCTATTAGGAAGACCCTTCCACTTGACAAGTAACTCCCTGCTCGGAGGTAGACCTGGTTGGCGCACCACTCGGTTGGCAAGAATCGTCTCTGCTTGCTTATCATGTTGGACCTTGATACCCATTGGTGCCCGTTGAGATATGCCTCTACTTGGGTCATCTTGGTCTCCGTGGTAAGGTTTAAGTAAGCTTACATGGAAGACAGGATGGTACTTGATCCTGGGAGGCAACTCCACCTTATAAGCCTGTGCTCACCTTTACGATAATGGGAAAGCGGTCCCTTATCTTCAGTAGGCCGATGTCGCCCTTCTAACCTCGCGTGGTTGTAGAGCTTAACAAGCACGAGGTCACCAACTTGAAATTCCCTCGGGCGCCTCTTCTTATCAGCCCATTTCTTCATCTTCTCAGAAGCCTTTTCCAAGTAAGCTCGCGCCACCCCAAGTTGGTCATTCCAATGCTTGGCAAACTGAAATGCGGGTGGGCTTGGACCTTTATAGCCCGTAGCAATAGTGCTTGGTGTCAACGGTTGTTGTCCTGTGACAATGTCACGGCCTGGATGTGGCGTGACTGGTGTTGTACGGTGTGTCGCTTGGTTGTGCTTCAAGGAAGGGAGACGGCAATAGCATTAAGGCGTGGTTATACCTTGATGCATTCGTCTGGCTGAGCCAAGTGGATTTGGCAAGGAAAGGGGCAATTGGGGATATCAAGGGCAACTGGTCGAGGGTCGTGCCGCTCTGATGAGCCCGAGGCGGCGAAACCAGATGCGATACACTATGTCTGGGTCGGCTAAACCGAGTGAGTGGGAGGACTCGGGTGCCGCGACGCGAATCGCCGCGCCAAACTCTATGCCCGTGACAAATGGTATCGGGCGATGTCATACACTGCGTTGTGTGGCGAGCGACCCAATGCCGCGCAGAGTGGGTTCTCGGGGTAAGAGAACGAGCGGGTGCGTGCCTGGAGGAAGGGCGTGTGCCAAGGACTGCCCCATCCTGAGAGTGTGGTATAGGATGGCCACTAGCGGGTCCTGACTCATGAGGGTGTTGAGCGGGACGGTTGGCTTGTACGGCGGCGAGTGTGTGATGATCTTAGGGCAAGAGTTTTCTCCCAGCAGCAGGCGTGCTAGATTGAGTGGGGGAGAATGTCACAGCCTGGATGTGGCGTGACTGGTGTTGTACGGTGTGTCGCTTGGTTGTGCTTCAAGGAAGGGAGACGGCAATAGCATTAAGGCGTGGTTATACATTGATGCATTCGTCTGGCTGAGCCAAGTGGATTTGGCAAGGAAAGGGGCAATGCGGGATATCAAGGGCAACTGGTCGAGGGCTGTTGCCGCTCTCCTGATGAGCCCGAGGCAGGGCGAAACCAGTGCGATACACTATGTCTGGGTCGGCTGAACCCTGAGTGAGTGGGAGGACTCGGGGTGCCGCACCGGCGAATGCTGCGCCAAACTCTATGCCCGTGACACCCAGCTCAGCCTGATCACAATCACTCAAAACTATCAATCACTGAAATTAGGAAAATCATGAAGGACTATTCGAGACTTCCGATTTAGAGGACAAAGGGAAAATCGGGAGTAGAGAGGTCAGGATTTTGACAAGATTTTTCAATTTCTCCACCTTTTAGAGGGAAATTATTAAAATTTTGAATTTAACAAGAACCAAAATAAAGTCTT
This sequence comes from Portulaca oleracea, assembly GCA_029582165.1. NCBI lineage: Eukaryota > Viridiplantae > Streptophyta > Magnoliopsida > Caryophyllales > Portulacaceae > Portulaca > Portulaca oleracea. Next base: position 12,199,695 of record CM055869.1, on the reverse strand, counting down.
GCAATTTTTATACTTATTTTATAAAATTTAATTAATAACTTACTATAGTTCCTAATTAATATTAACTTTTTCGCTCATGTGGAATATAAATTATCTACATAATAATTCAATTAATTTATGATAAAGCACAATAATCACATAAATATATTATTATTATTTTCATAAAAATAGAATGCTTTTACATATATAAAATGTGTGGTAAATTTTCCATTAAATATTTATCAAACTCTTTTGATCTATATCCATTACAAAACTTTCTCAATAAAAGTTGAAAATCATATGTTTTCATATATTTCCTAGTAATATATAGTTATAGTACTTGAGTTTTGCTACAAAATGTTTTTGTTTGATTGACTTTACAACTTTTTTGAACATGTGTCCAATCTTTTACTGCTCCTTCGCTGAATGATATTTATTGTAATCTCAAATGCTATCATATTTTATATTATACTAATGGATTTCTTATAACGACATAAATGATACTCGCTTATAAATATACTACTTGTTTTTCTCATCATATTCAAATTATTAACTATAAATCGATTTTAAGTATTTCATATTTTACACTTACAATGACACATGAAAATGTTAACGCATAGGTATAAGAATCTATATATAATTACATGATAAGCAAATACATACAAAAATACTTTTAAGTTTAATACAACAGTAATAAAAACATGTACTGTCGATTTGAAATTTTTTTAGTGTTCCTTATAAGTTAATACACATATATAAGTTAACAAACAAAAACTTTAAGTTAAATAGCTCCAAAAATTTATATGGAAAAATACACATAATTTACATACAACTCGCATCTATTGAGTTCTCCACATTATAACAGTTGTCATGCACAGGTATAATAGTATATGATATCACATGAATACGTATATTCAAAGTGTCTAAAAAATTATCAACACCATCCTAATTTTATTTTTAATAATATAATAATAATAATAATAATAATAATAATAATAATAATAATATATAGTAATCTGTAAAAATTTAAAATGTTCGCAAGAATATTAATCTATGACCAAAATTTTAAAAATTTTAAACTTCTCAAATGTATATGAAATAAGTACAAGCTACACTAGACATTATTTATTTTTGTATGTAAGAGATTCCTACTTTATTTTTGTATTCTGGCTAGTGATCCTAAAATAGGTAAAAATTACATTCCAATGGTACCAATTCTACCTCCACGTTTCTTTTTTTTTTTTTCATTCCCGCCCTATATTATTTTTATTTTTTTTCATTTTCCCCCAGAAAGCTTATGAAGTGTAGTTATTAAAAGAATTTTAAATTATTTTTTGAGAATATGAGCAATTATTATGGGTTTTTTAAGAAATAAAAGTGAAAAATTCGTAAAAAATCGAAAATATTTTGGGACAAAAATTGTAAATTCATTAAAAAATGCGGAGAAGTGTTGTGCTAATCATATGTCAACAAATATAAAACTAATATGATGTTTTTGATTAAAAACAAATCAGTATAATATTCGTGGTAAAAAACAATTTAATATTTTTTTGGCAAAAGACAATTAACATGTTTTAAATTGCACCAAGGGAGTTGGACCTGTGACCTAGGTTCCACCAAGGAATCACTACCTAATTGTGTTAACCAAATGAGCCATACTAGATTAGCTTTAGTGTTCTACATTTACATTTAATTATACTTCATATATAGCAGTAGTGAAAACATCTTCCGCGGTTCATCTTTCGTCGGCGCGAAATTAATCCATCAGCCACCACACCCCATGGCCCTTTGTCTGTAGCAGGCGCCCATGGGGAGGAGTATTAAAAGGTGAAGAAAAGATAAACTTCCCATACATAAATATAAAATATAAAATATTTCTTTAATGAAAAAAGAATTATTTATTTTATATTTATTATGGATATAGAAAGAATATTTGAAAGATTTTTAAAAGATTTTATTCTATTGAAAAAGTTAAAATATGTTAATGGCCTGGATTAATTTCCAATAGATCAACGGTTTATATTGATCGACTGTCGAAAAAAAATTTGACTACCTTAGAATTTTTCTAACTTAATTACCCATATTTGTTCAATGATAACGATAATAAAGGTGGATGATATCTAATTTTTTGTTTTATCCACAATATAATATTATGAAAAATACGACTAATAAGTATTTGACGAATGTTTTATATATTTGGGATGAAGGCTTGGGAGGACTTTATGTGATCCCTTGTGAAACAAGAAATGGCAAGCAAAAGCCTGATCTCATGAATTAAGACTTTATGTAATCTCTAGACCCTAATGCTCTATGGGTATAAAATGTGAAATTAGTTTGATTTAAGACTTAGAAGGTTGACTTTAAATTAAATAATTAAACATTAACCAAATTAAATATTACAATCAACTATGCATGACTTTGTTTTCATTACTCAAATTATCCATTAATTTTTTTTATGAAATTGAGTTTTATGGGGAAAATCTGATTTTCTAGAAAATTATGGGAAAAATCCATCTATTTTTCTTTTTCCCTTGTATTATGATCTAACTTCTCTTATATTTTCTAGTTTATTTGTATATTTTGTCATGCTATAATTTCTCAAGATATTTCCTTCTTGATCATATCGTGATATATATCATGAGATCCGTTTACAATTTTCCATATCCTACTAGATTTTATTGTTGCTCGCATTGCTTTTCGCACACAATTTGAGGCTTGCATGTTAATCTTGCATGTCTCTCTATAACTTTTTATTAAAAGCGTGTTTGGTAGGGGAGAAAATGTTTTCTAAGAAGACAATTCCCCTCCCCTATTTTCCATTGTTTGATATCTATAATACAGGAAAATATATTTTTTTATGGAAGTTATTTTCTTTCAAAGGGAATTCTTTCGAAGGGAGGAAATCAACTTCCCAGGTCTAGTGATGGAAAAATATTTTCCAGGGCTGTTAAAAGTGCGATTTCATTAGTGGTATAGCGTTTGATCTGATGCCGATTTTCCAGGGTTCTTCATTGCAATTTGTGCAATTTGTGCAATTTGCTGTGATTTGATCTAGAAGACAAGCCATACAGCAGCTATTGATTCAATCAAGTGCTGCCATACATCAGCCATTGAGCCCCTGTGAGGTAGTTCTCTGTTCTAGAACTAGTAATATGCTCCATTATAGTTTCGAAGATCTGTGTAAATGGACATTAGTAAATGCATCTCTTCCACTTGTTGGGAAAGCCATTTTTTCAAGTGTGGACAAGAGAATGTCTCAAGAAATATGGGCAAACGCTTTATCAATATCAAGTCTGCGCAACACACCAACTTGATTGGATTTGATGCAGAAATCAATGTACTTATCTTTGGATGGATTTTTGGATTAATATGGGCAAAAGCTTTCTAGAATATTTTCTATATTTTTATCTTTGGATTGATTTTTGGACTAATATCATATCGATGTTTTGGGATTGATATAATATGCATTTTGGATAGATATAATATATGCGACAGGTGATATAATATATATGAAAGGGCATTTTTCAGAAAATTAAATTTCATTCTACCAAACACTAGAAAACATTTTATAAGAAGTCATTTTCCTTTCTACGAAACACTGAAAAATTTGTTGGGAAAATGATTTTCTATAAAAAAAAATGATTTCCTAGGAAAATCATTTTCCAAAGAAAATATTTTTTCTCCTACCAAACACACTCTAAGATTAAGCATCTATAATTGTCCAATGTATGTGGAATTATGTCACCACCCGTCCCTTCACTTATTGCTAGTTCACTAGGGTATAGGCATACACCGTATAAACACAACGTTATCAGGCCTTGGATTTAATTAATACATGCAGTATACGCACAATATTTGAATTATCATGATCTATGTATGGAAATGTTTTCTCAGGCCGAATTACGACGAGTGTTCCTTGAAGGAAAGCACAGGCTATGAAGATATATACCCATAAGAAAATTTTAGGAGGATAAAGCTGCATGCATGCATTAATCATGACATCACGTCCTTGTTATTGTCCTGTGAATACGTACTGCTGTTATGAATTAGTCCAAACTAAAATGTTGACGATGTTTGTGATTTAAAAAAAAAATAGAAACTAATTAGTAAACAATATTAGAATGATCGCAATCTATCAGTATGTGTAAAAAAAAAAAAATGGATGTACGTAAAAATATTTGAATAATTGTATAAAGAACAATATTTGAGTCGCATTGTCGTTAGTCTAGGAAAATTAATGTTTTCCCCTCGGATGTTTTCTCGTTGATAATATCCAATCCTCATAGTCATATCTTAAACAGTTACATATATTTAGGAATAATAAATGTAACCACGTAAACCAATTTGTGTTTACCATAGCATATTTTAATTACATTTGTTTTTGACTCTTTTTTCCACCATTTGGACAGTGTATTATTAGTCTGTCATTGACTGCAATAGTACCCTACCTCCACTGAATTTTACGCAAGAAAATAATTTTAGTGTCCAGTTCAAACATTACATATTTGGATTTAGAGATTAGGATTTTGTGTCATAGTTTGCAATTATATTCGAGTAGGCGGTGGTTTTCAGGTTGATAATCACCGAAGTTACGTAGAAGGATTTAATTGTACTGATGAAAGAAAAAAGTAAAATTATGAGTGATAGGTTATATTTATTATAGTCAGTTTTGTACAATTTATTATGGTCCATAAAAATTTATTGATAATTAGTAATTACCCCTAACATAGTGGCTTAGTGAATGAGTCTACTTACCCAGTTATCCTTCACAATTTCTTTTTAAAGAAAAAAATATGCTAGTAGGCAACTATATATAGTTTTTCTTTAAAACAAGTTATGCCAATAGAGTATTAGTTTATGTCAAATTGCAGGGTAAATTCTTTATCAAAATTTACCAGTTTTATCAAAATTTACCAAAAATTGCCAAGGTTGAAAAATAAAAAAATTTTAAATTTTGATATACTAGCGTAAATTTGTCAAAAATTACCAAAAGTTACCAAAAATTACTAAAAGTTGCCAAAATTTAACTTTTCCCCAACTGCTTTTTACCCATGAACTTTACAAGCCCTTTAATCATTAATAAGATTTCATTGGGACGATCGCCTAGTTTAGAGACTTGAGAGAGTACTTAGGCTCCGTTCTTTTATTCGGTTGGTGTAGTGTGGTAATGGTGCGTTGTGGTGAAATTTGAAAAAGTGTGGTAAAGTATGGTGGGAATTGTGGTAGGTGAGGTAGATGAGGAGAAAAAATTTGAAAAGTAGAGGAGAAAAGTAAGAAAAGAGAAAAGTGAAGAGATATATTGGTAAGGATTGCGATGTGGTGTGATGAAGTGTGATAGAAATTAAAAAGTACGGTGCGCACCGCAACCTACCGCAAAAAGAAGGGAGCCTTAATTAACATTCTATCATAATTTTTGGAGCTTAATCAGGAAATAATACACACACATACACTGAACTATTTGATCAATTTAGCGTTTGTTAATTAGTTTATTCAGCATTTGAAAAACGTTTAGTCATCGCCCTTACAAGCGTATTGCTAATCATACAACATGTTAACCTACCCAATATTTGGCATCAATAAACATTATTCTAAACTAGTAAACATTGGTATAAACAATCTACCGCTACTGCCAACTGGTGGTAAATACTTATAGCCGCCAATAAGCCGTATTCCTTTTTATGTCGACAGTAAATTAAACCGTTAAAAATTGGAATAAACTAATATTCAATATAAGCACATTTGGTTCATTAACAATCTTATGTGACAGAGATCAGTGAGCATGTTTATGCAAGTAGAGATAATTGCAATACTGAATAATCCAATTAATTTATGATTGATTTGACTATCTATTTTTGAATTGGTCCATGATCAATTTTTTGTGCAGGCTAGCTTCGACTAGGGAACCAAATAGGAGGTCGAATGGTCATTCATTGTGCCTATAAATAGGCGTCTTCTTTACCAATATTTGATCAAGGAAGTCCCAACAACAAGTACACATACTTTCTAACTAAAATCCAATTTCTCCAAAAACCCATCTCAATATTTTACAGCAGTTCTATGGCTAAGCTCAGCACCACTTTTGTTGTCCTCTTCCTAGTTTTTCTCGTCCTCAATTGTGCAGTTGCACCTGCACTAGCAGGTCCTAGTATATATTTGCTGTGCTTTATATGAATTATATAGTATCTCTTAACGTTGGAGCACCGAATTAACCCCATATTAACGTTGGATGTTTAATACATGTAGGTGGATCAAGCAGCGCAAGAAGAGCTCTAACATCTTGTCAGTTTGGAGGAAATCGGCTTTGCTCAACTCACTGCTTTGCTCACGGCGACTGGCATGGAGGGCACTGTAACCATGAAGACTATTGCATATGCAATTAACTTGCTAAACCCTCCACAAATCTGATATATCCACAATTAGCTTATCGTTAAGCTATACTGTATCTACAACGAATATTCGATATGTGAAAGGCTATATGATATATGTGTGTGTGTGTGCAGTGTGATAAACTGATAATAATGTGGTTGTATGTTCATGGAGACTATGTACGTACATACGCTACTTGGTTCTCATGCCAGCATACAATCATGTGCATCTTCTGTTTGTTTGTAATAACAAGGGAACAAATAAAAGGCTACAACAATCTCTTGTGTAGACTTTACTTGTATCCTTCCACACCTTGCTTGTTTTGTGTTATATAAATATCAATTATATGTTTTCTTGACTATTTAATGCTTTATTAATGTTGATATTTGTCGAGGTAAGAATTTTTTTAGATCATGCAAAATTTATAATCATACAAAAAGTTTTAATGTAACGTCAGATTAATGTACCAGTGATATCTATGTTTCCAAATGTATATATCATTCCCCTATTAATCAAGGGGGTAGTAGCCAAGTTGTGACAACCACCTATCTTCCACGCTCCTCATCAATGTAATTCATTTTTTGTTGGAAGGAAAATATTTCTCATAGGTGGAAAATGTGGGGTTGATGACTCATACTTATAATAAATAATTTGGTAATCACCCCTTGCCCCGAGCCTGTTAAGTTTACTAGTAATTAATTACCCGTTGAGATAGAGCCTGGGGCCAAATTTATCCAAGCTAAAAACAAAAATCATCTATTAATCGATTTAATACTTTTCTAGAGAATCAAGTAAGAAAGCATATAGACTCCTACGAGACTCTTCTGATAAGGTGTCTCCCACAGTTTTCATCATACAATATTTTAGAGTGTCCAACACCAAGACTAGAAATCCAAATACAAAAAGGGTCTGTAGAGTGTGCTCGATTCGCCACTCAATCGGTTGTCATGTTCGCCTCACGATAGACATGTTAAAGAGTACTCAAAGTGGAGATTGTAAGGAGCTTCTTGATATTCATGTATGATCATATCCACTTGCTAGGGAATACCAATAGTTCTCTTGATGTATACACCTTGAATGATCCTAGAGAAACTTGCTTGGATGGCAGTTTGAAGACTCAATCTGAGAGTTAAGACTTCTGCCATGACAGCCGAGGAAGTATTAACTTTCATGGCCTCAGCCACGATCAAACTACCATCATGACTTCTTATGATAAAACCTCTAACTACTCCTTTATTGGTGAGAGAACCATTAAAATTTAGCTTGACCAAATTCACATGAGGTTGCCTCCATCCTATGTGAAGAAGATGTTGCAGGTAGGATAGGTGGCTCTTAAAAACACAGAGTAAGAGAGAGTTTCTAAGAGTAGAAAGGATAACATTTCCTAAACCATACAATGCTCAACAAATGTTGGAAGTTAGCCAGTTGTGTGAGGTTGCTAACCTCAAAACTATTTCAGTGAATTGGCGCCAATGAAAATATTGATTACAATGTGTTTTTAAATGAACTAAGCACATTGGACATGATGGGGCAATATTGATGATGTTCATGGCGATATTGATTCTGATTCTGATTTTGATTTATACTCAAAATTGAGCCAAAACTCAAGTGACACAAATGAGTTCCTCCCAAATCCACACCTGGGGTGTACTGTTCTGCCTCATTTCGAGCCGAATTGATACCCTTAATAAAGTGTTTATTTATTTTATCTCCTTAACTAGTAGTTAGTTATGATGATTTTTGTGTTTTTTTAGGTTGATAAAAGAATAATTAGAAAAGGAGTCAAACATAACAAAATCCGGACAAAAAAGAGATAGAAACGAAGAGACGCCACCAGCGCCGTAACCGACACCACCAGCGTCTAATGTCGGAAAAAGAATCAACGAGGGAAATACTTGGGCGCTGACAGCGCCTATCAACCCCCCACCAACGCCTCGGTCAGAAAGTTCACCCAGGAAGAAAATTAAAGGCGCTGGCAGCACCTGTTCGAACGCGGTCAGCGTCTGAAATATTTTATCGCCGCTAGTTCACGCTTAGGGTTTTGTTTTCTTTGTTCTTTTTACTCTCATTATAAATAGCCTCCGTGTATACGAGGGAGAAGATCTTAGTTTTTATCTTTTTGTTTTTCATTAGTTTAGTTATTAGTTTTAGTTTTAGTTTTAGTCTTAGTTTTTAGTTTTTTAGCATCTTTAGGTTTAGTTTATATTTATTTAGTTTTCTCTCCAGTTTTTCTTCCATTGTAATTTACCTTTCTTTAAAGTTTGATTCAAGTCAATTTTAGTTTTTAATTTCTCGTTCCTTCTCACTTTCATTCGCAGTTATTTTCAATTCTCGCTATTTCAATCTTTTCAATATTTGTTTCAACCCAAAAATTCAATTTTTAGTGAAGAGTAGGATTAATATTCCCCGAATTCTCGTGACAGGAGGATTCGGGCAGTCTTAGTAATCCAAATCATGCCTTTCTTGTTTGTTCGGGAGGAAGTTTGTGATTCAAGTTCAACGCGGAGTGAAAGAACTCAGGTTAATGTTTTCTGTCTTAAATTTAGTATTGAATTCAGTTTTTATATTCATTGCTTTTAATTGCGCTCTTAGTTATGAGTTTTCTTTGCAGTTTTATTTTCCTTCATGTTTAGATTAGTTCTTGTTTTAATTCATTATTTAATCTTTCAAATTTGAACCCTACCAAACCAATTATCCTAAACCTAACACACCATCCCTGTGGATACGACAACCCTTACTCTGAAAACCCAAAATACACAACCAAACATGTACCCTAACCCGCTAAACCCAGAAGAAGCATAGTGATGTGGGGCATAGATCCCAGGTGACGGGGCCCCACCAACGACGACAGAAGTGAAAGCGGAGGCGGGGAAGGTGCTGGAGTCGGTGGCGGCGATGATGGATTTGACGGTGGGCCATGGGTTCTGCTTGTGGTGGTGGCGGCTGTGAGAGACGTCGGTAGGGGCGGGGTTAAGCGTGGTGGTGGTCGCCGACGTAATTATTGTGGAGGGGGTGAGCGTGCAGTACTGGTGGTGGCGTCGATTGGGAGAAAGAAGAAAGAGAGAAGTGGTTGTGGCATTGAAATGGCCGAAAGAAATTGGTTCGAAAATATAGCCCACTTGCGACCGCTAAGTTAATAGTCGCAAGGGAGCCGGTGTTGGAAAATAAAATTTAACCTTACGACCGTTAAATTAATGGTCGCTGAAGACAATTTAACAGTCGCTGTAGTGACCGTTAATGATTACTGCGACCGTTAATTTAACGGTCGCTAAATTGGCGATCGTTAACTTAACGGTCGTACGAGAAAAATTGCGATCGTTAATTTAACTGTCCCAATTTAACGGTTGCAATGCTTTTGTTATGTCATAATGCTTTTGCGTATAAAATGACGACGGAGATAGAGAAGAAAAGTGAGGTAAACACTCTACTCCACAAGAGATATGCATTGTAATTCCACATCCTTTAGTCTACTGTATCATAAGGTCCTCCGTATGAAAGTATATTCTTGTAATAGGACGTGTCATTAAGTGAGTTGGAAAACAAACTTGGGTAGCTAAGTATTGTTAATGTTTAGTGAGTTGTAGATCAAGTGTGTTGTCTTGATTGAATTGTAAATCAAGAGGGACGTGCCTTCTTGATTCAGTTTTTTGTAAGTTTGCCTTGGAAGTACTCAAGGGAGCTGAGTTTGAGGACCTCATTGTACTTCTTAACTAAACAAGAAATGAAGTAGTTTGAAAGCGTAAGTGAAGAGAAGCTTAGGTCCAGTAACGTAACCCTATTTGGAAGGGTGAACATCGGCTAAATTCTCGTGTATTGTCTACTTTTATTTTCGTCATGTACATATGTTTTTATCCCTTATCCTTGGCTATGTCAAATACCTTGACTGACTTGTGTGTTGAGTTTTGTAGCCTTCACTTAATTTTAGCCAACCACCTCAAACAACCCCTTTAAAGGGTTCTTTCAAGTATTCTTCCATAACAAAAGAGAAGAAAGATTTGAATGAAAATGTGGTTCGCAGTAATTAAAACCTTGTGGAATGAGAGAAACAGTGTGGTATTCAATGGGGTAGAAGTAGATAAGGTGGTTGTACTACAAAAGATAAAATAGAGGATTGCAATCTGAGCTTCTTCATGGAACTAAGGGATGACATACTTACCAAGATCTTTAGTTGTGAATTTTAATGTCATAGCATATATTTTTGCTTGAGGAAGGAAAGTGGGGGCTAGATTTAAGGAACTAACATGAAAACGGGAGAAAGATGGAGGAAAGTTGGATTCTCAAAGGAATCCGAGGAAACAGAATATTTTGCATAAGAGACTATTTAGTTGTTTCCATTTAGTTATTGGACTTGCTTTTTGTCTTGTTGGGTTGGGCGTATGGGTCTGCTCATCGTTGTTGTAATACCCCGGGTATGTGGTAAAGTGTTGATTAAAAAGATTGAAATGACTATTTATATCACCAAGGTGCACCTTCTTTTATGGTAGTTCATCTGTTGGAAACTTCTGTAACACTCCCAGGATACTAATCATCAAATTAAACTAATACCTTACTTAACTTAATGATTAGCGCAGTGGAAATACTCACCTGAGAGCATTACCGTCATCCAAGGAAGTGGACAAGGCTAAAACCTATCCCAAACACACATCCATAACATAATCCAACATAAACTTTACAACTTATCACAAACATACTTAACAACTCATAACTTAGATACAATTCAACTACCATGGTAACAATTCTTTTAAAAGCAAGACAAATTGCTTTCCCAAATTACCTTCGTCGTCTTATGTCGCCCAGGGGTTCATCCTTCTAGTGTCTTGTCTTTACTATTAGCCGGACTCCCTAAAAGGAAAACATAAAACTTCGAAACGTAAGATAAACTCAGTACGTATACCCCTATAATGTAAGAATCAATTTCAAAAATTCATTTTAGTTAATAGCGCGGTCCCAAAACCTTTGAAAACCACACAAAAAAAAAAAAACCAAATGAACAGTAAAATAGAAACATAACTTACATAACATCATCGTAACTTAACCTGCACATGAAAACATGACTCTGCCTGTACATGAAAAAATGACTTAACCTGTATCTAAAATCATGACTCAAGTGGAACATGCCTATGAGTTTCTTCCTTTAAACATAACACAACATAGTTTTAAAAGACACTTACAGCACACATAACCTGATATAAAACACACATGTAACCATAATCTAAATAGGACTTTAAAACCCCATGAAACAAACTTATAAACTTTGGTATTTAACTTATCAAGCTTTACTTTGATTCAAAAGATTTGGTAACTTAAGATACTTAAAACTTGGTTGCCCTATTATTATCCTGAAGGTTCCCTACTTGTGATAATTGGCTAAGCCTCCGTATGGGAAATACCCGGACCGATCAGGAGATCCGGATGGTGGACAAGGTCCTATACTGGCTAGATTTCCAGGGGGTGCACTGATGCCACAAATTACCCCGGGTGTGCACTAAGGCACGGTTTGCATGGTGTGTACTAAGACACGATTTCCCTAGGGTGCACTATGGCACAATTACAAAAGAGGGGCCTTTATTTATGTGTGTGAAAACTTGAAAACATTTCCGGCTTTTAACCTTATTATTTTGGAATTCTTATAAGACTTAACTAAGATATTTTACGTAATAAGTTTTACTTTGGTCCTTAGAGCCATATAACTCCTTTTAAACTTTATCATGCTATGTAGTATTGAAGTAAATAATATAATACTTAAGAACGACATAAGCTTTACAAGACATAAAAATAGTAAACCGTGTACTCATAAATAACTAAGTATGATGCTTTATTTAGTGGAACTTACTCAGTACATAAAACCATATAAACAAGTATTCGTACTTCAACATGGCATATTGAAATGGAAAGAATAATCATAAATCTTAAAATAAGCATGAGATTTAAATGACATAAAATAACATAAGAAGGGTTACATGCAATATACGTACCTGACGCTTTGAAAACACACACTGAACGAGCAGAGACATGAACAGCTTGAGCGTAACGATCTCTTGGAAGGATTAAAAAAAAAAGGAAAAGGAACATGAATTAGGAGTTAACTTAGGTGGGAGTATTAAAGAATAAGTTTTTTTTTCTAAGACTTGTCAGCGAATTTGTTTTTCTAAGGCGCACTCACAAGACCATAACTTCTCCCACAAGGATTGCAGCAAGACATAAGAGGACTTTTCGGAAAGCTCGGAACATATACTACAACTTTCTAGTTAATCACGACGGCCAAAAACATGGTTAGTAAGGGTAAAAACTCTCATCTTAGTAAGCTTCCTAGAATACCACCATTTAAACTTCATTTAATCGGACAATCGTAACTTGAGTTATACTTATCGGTTTGGGGCGTGCAAACTGTCTATGGAGAGCTTGTGATACACACTCCAACTTTCATTTTATACACAAGCTGATATGAGCATGGGAAAAGGTCGGATTTTGGCCAAGAATATAGGTAGCCACCAAAACATGTTATGGGTAAACTCAGATTATTAACCTCTACTTATGGGCTCATATCTCTCACTCCCGATATCCTATGAACACGTATTATATCTTTCCGGAAGCTTAAAGTGTCCTCTTCAGCTTTCATGCTGAACACTCAGCCCAAAACAACCTCTAAACAGAAGAAAAAACATTGATTTCCAGATTGCCTCATAAATTCGTATTCATGTGTCACCTTGCACGGTTTTGATCATAACTTTTAATATACTTAACGAAACTTCGTGATTCAAAAATCGGTGTTTAGCTAATGTCTTAGGCTACCTAATTACATAAAATGGGACAAAAACACCCTTTTCTGCCCCCTGGAAATTTCAGAACTCAACCAGATTGCAAACTACTCAAGGGATTAATTTGCATGCATGTTTAAACTCTATAATCCAACTTAATCGCTTCCTAAAACATAATTCTCCAATCATAATATAAATTCCAGGATTATAAACATAAAGAAAACCATAATCCTTGACTAAAGCTTGTACATGCAAAGCACAAACTCAACATAATTCAAGCTCCTAAGCTATACACTTCATAAATCCAACAAAAAAAAATCATAGAATTCATCCTCTCACTGATCTAATGCCATTCTAGGCACATGCATCCTCATTTTAACTACATCTTAATCTTCCATAGAGAATTAAACCTCCTAAACCACATGCATCTCACAACATAACATTATTAACTCTTGTTCAACCATCTAATCATAAGTTCATCACAAACTTACTCAAATTCTCACTTTAGTACTTGGATTCCTTCAACAGTCCATCTCTTGAACTTAAGTAAAACTTGATTAACCTCTGGAAACATGAGAAAAACCCCCTAAAAATCAGGTTATAATTATAAAAACTCTTGATAAAGTTAGTGTGGAAGATGGAGACAATTACCACAAGAAGAACAAGAGAGAAAAGATGAGATGATGATGATGATGATCGTGGATCGGAGGTGGTGCGGCGGCTGGAATCTGACTGGCGGCCGCTGCTGGCCGGCGGCAGAAGTAGAGGGGCGACAAGGCTGGACAGTGAGGGAGGTGAGGGGTCAGCCGGAAGAGAGAAAACAAGAGAGGGAGCTAGATCGAGAGGGAGTGTGCTTGTATTTGACTCAAAAGTATCCCTCATCCATCCAAGAGCCACACATATATATATATATAAATAAGCCCAAAAGCCTCTATTCCTTGTATCTTGGCCGGTCCAAATAATGGCCCAAACAATCAATCTATCAAATGTTAATTCCCTCCTTACACTTATGTCTCCCAAAACCCCAATTTCTTAAATTTATTAAACCATAAAATATTATTGGTAACCCAAGTAAATATACTTATACGTACAACTCCTCGTAAATTCTCACAAATATTTCCACATGGACTTAGATAAACGAAGGATCCGATATATCGGTCTTCGAAACGAATATATATTCGATCATGATCGCTATAAATGTGGAAGAGATTCATCAAGAAAAGAGAGAACTTTGACTGAAAACTGAACGATCGTTGCACTGTTCAAGTCATGCAATAACACACACTTGGTTAGAAAGGAGGGAACACGCGCTTTAATTATTCGTAATTTATTCATAACCTTGGTTATTTAAACTAATTACTAAGCATTAAAGGGTGGTTTTCTTTGGGTTATTACAACTTCTCAGTTAAGCATGCTTGGCTAGGAGTAGTCTTAGGATGGGTGACCTCCTGGAAAGTTTTCCCAGACAACGTGTGAGCGAGGACGAAGCATACTACTGTGACGCAAGGAATGGGGTTCGGTGGGTCGGATTTGGAGGAGACGAGAGTAGCCTTATTCGCAATCCAAGAAGCACTCCAGCATGGGTATAGGAGGATTATTTTAGAAGGTGACTCTACAAGACTACAACCCTCATATCCAAACTAAGGAAAGCTACACCAGGACAGGCGAAAGTCAGTTCTTTTATTTCCAGTATTGTTGATTTTTCGAATGTTTTTTTTATAGTTGTGAGTTTGAACACGTTAGAAGAATGGGGAAGAGAGTGGCACACTCACTAGCTCATCTCCAACCCATCGATTTTAGGAAAAGATCATGGGCGGGAGGGGGCCCCTAAGATATCTTACACCTCGTAGCTGAGGATGCGTGTATCATTGATTTGAATTAATATATTTTCTATTGTCATAAAAAAAATAATAAATATAGGGCTAGTTTGGGTATTATTCAAATTTTTTACCCCGATTTCAAGGTATATTGGTTTTTTCAAATTAGGTGGGATGTCAAAAAAATTGAGATAGAGAAAATAATGTTGATGTCGAGGAAGTACTAAGAATAGAGTGTGAGTGTTTTTATTATGGACGACCTAAAGTTAATTCTTGTATACACATCTCATCGATCGTCGTCCACCTAATGCCCCGTTCTTTTATGCATTAACGCACCCAAACGCAACGCAACCCTACCGCAACATAACGCAAATTACCATTACTTTTAACTATTTCCACCGCAATTTAACGTATTGCAAACACAAACACAACGCATCGCAACGCACAAAAGAACGGGGCCTAAATACAAATAAAATGCCACGCGTACAAATAAAATGCAACAAGTAAGAAGGAACCATGAAACTTCAATCCAAGCTTGTTTGGATGACCATCACAATAATCACGTGTATCGAGCCTCAGCTCGCACCATAAAATGAAGCTTACTAGTACTCCAACCTCAACACAAGAATCACAGCACATGAATCAAATATTTGACATTCCAAGAAAAACTATAAATAACTAAACTAAATGCGTGAAAAATCCTCCAAAGAATCAACTGTGAGATTAAACAAATTCATATTTACGTATACAGTCAACCAATTCCATTTTCAAGCATGCCCTAGTGATAACTATTGACTTAGAACTGTACAGATAGTTTCACTCTACAATATCATAAATTATTTTATTGTATTATTCTTTTTACACGTTTAACTCCACTGTCAAGTCACAATTGATTCTTTTTCACAAGATCAATTTGACGGATTTACAAAATAAATAAATTAAAAAAAATTGACAGATTCGGATTTCTCGCCTCAATTATTTGGGTCTATTCTTAAATTAGGACAAAAAAATTTTGGACTAATAGAGTAAATATAAGATAACTTCAACCCTAGCTTCCTCTTTTCTTTTTTTCTCTAGAAAATTCTAGCCTCCATTACTTTGGAGAGGCTGCCATTGATTATTTTGTCGATGGTAAGACCCAACTTAATTGATTTCTAACCCAATTATTAGTTTGGTTTTACGTTTACGCAAAGAAAGTTAGTCTCTTCTTTTGTAAAAGTTCTTTTATACCCTTTTTTAGAGTTTTTAATCTTTTTCTAGAGTTTTATTCAGTTGGTGTGGTCTAATACGTTGGATGAAGACCGACTTTCAAATCGCTATAGCGCAGGTTGTGAGGTTTCCATCAATGGTAAAGATTAGACCTGTCAATACGGGCGGGCGGGCTGGTTACGGGTCGGTCGTATATAGTGTTCGGGTAAATACGGGTCGGGTGTATTTCGGGTTCGGGTAAATACGGGTCGGGTGTATTCCGGTTTTGGCGCGGTTTGGGTCGGGTTTACAGGTCATGACCGCCCTTTTTCTTAGTCATTTACAACTAATAAAATTGATTATAATTAGTCAAAAGACACCTGTGTAATGTACCATTCCATTCCAAGTTCGACCACCATGATATGTCATATAGTTGTATAGACATATTACTATACACCTAAGGGACAAAATTTGGCAATCTTCAAGTCTACAAGTATTATTTGGTTTACGTCAACAATCCACGAATAACAGTACTTATGAAATATATAGGGTTTTGGGATGCTAATATACTCAACTTTTAAGATATTGGACAATAATGCACTGAATTTTAACCTTGGACAATAATACACTATTTTACTGAAAGAGAGGAGAGTTGCAGGACTGCAGGAGTTTTGAGGGTTCACTGAAAGAGTGAGTGATTGACCGCGATAGGGTTTTGTTTTGGTAATTTGTTATTTGATTATTTCATTTGTATGTCTCTCTCTACGCTTAACTTTCCAAAACCACTCAATATTTTTTTTGGGCCTTAATTTTCATGAAATGGACCCATTTTTTGCACAAGGCCAAAGTAGACAAAACAGTTAAAATTAAAGTGTCTGACCCAACGGGTCGACCCAAACCTGACCTGTTTTTTTACCGGGTTCTTTGGATTGGGTCATTTTCGGGTCTGGGGTCAGAATTTTGTGTTCAGAACCCATTTTTTGCAGGTCGGTTTGGGTCGGGTTTCCGGGTCGGGTCGAGAATTGCCAGGTCTAGTAAAGATGCATGGTTATCGAAGAAAGATGAAAAGTCATCGAAGTAATCGGAGCCGAACATCAGTAAGATTAGTATTAGTTGGAAGTTAAATTTCATATCTATGTTTTAGATCTACAAATGTTCAATTACGATTTTCATTGTAAGTGTCGTATGACTTACTATTGATAAAATCATAATGTTTGGTTTCAAAAAAAAAAAAATTGGCCATAAATTTTACAATAAAAAAGAAGGAAATTAAAGAGAAATAAATCAGCAGGGTTGATTTGGGTTTCATACATTTGTCAATTGCATGTGATCAACTCAAAGATGCATCCATCAATTTTGTATGAACCGTTCATCCATGTCTGCCCTTAAAAGAATATGTGTATCAAAAATAAAAGCACATATGATAAGGATGAGAACCGGATATCATGGAAGGGCATTTGGTCTAGGACTATGTTTTTTGTTTTTTTTTTATTTAGTTTGACACATTTTTAATCTAAATACATTTCTACTATTAAAAAGGCAACTACAATATAAATGTTCATAATAAAATTTAATACAGCGAGAATAAAATAAAAATCTTGACACAAATTATAAAGGATATTACTATATTAGTATTCACATTTAGTTCCCTACTAGTTAACTTCAACATGATTAATTTGTATCAAAGGAGTGTTGTACCTTTAATACTTTTACTTTGAAAACATACATCGTAATTAGAGAGTTATGTGAGATGACTAATATATATAGCTTATTGATAATTACTATAGGCAATGTTTTCATAAATTAGTTCAAGACAACATAAGTTATAATAAAAATAGTGTTGTTGCCTTTGATAGTTCAATGCATATATATTTTTGATGTTTAATTTTTCTTATTTCACTCTAACTATATATATAATCATGATGTATATTTGATACTCTAATATAATGAGATATTTAATGTCATACAAAATGAGTAAATATTATGCACCTCGGTGGTCCTCTGTTACGTACATACGCAACGTTTTATTTCAAACGTCTATGTTTCAAACATATAAATTCTTTGGGAAAACTGATCAACATGCGGGCATATTTGGTCTAGTGGTATGATTCTCGCTTAGGGTGCGAGAGGTCCCGAGTTCAATTCTCAGAATGCCCCTATGTTTTTTCACAGCTTTATTTTCTTTCTGATACTTTCTTCATCTAAATCTCGGCAGGTGCTGTTTTGTATAGAAAATACGACATGCTCTTAGGACGATCACTGGGCTGGGCAAGAAAACCAAAAAACATAAAAATAAAAAATTGGGCTGCACAGCAATGCACAGACTAAAAATTAATAATCAGTGATCCAGCAAAGAGATTAGAAACAACTAAGATAAAAGTATGAACAAGTGGACATTTGGTCTAGTGGTATGATTCTTGCTTTGGGTGCGAGAGGTCCTGAGTTCGATTCTCGGAATGCCCCTATCTAGTATAGACTTTTTTTTTGTCTTGTGTGTTATATGTACAACAGCCAATGCCCAATGGAGATTTCGACTGCAGAAATGTGCCCAGTTGACTGGTAATGTTTGGTTACTTTCAAAAAACGCCAAATGTAAAATGTGTGAATAGTAATACTGCTATGGAAAAGTTTTTACCTTCATAAGGGGAAAAAATGCCAGCCAAACTCTTATACTGCAATAGAGTGTTGAGTCAATGAAACAAGTCAGTCCATTTAATGCTTTAGATATCCAGAGATTTGATGATCAATAAACTAAATTCCAAACAAAAACGATAAACATCTTGAGTGAAGAGGGTTAATAAATATATATTTTACCTAAATCACTCAAAAAAATTATATATAAGGATATTCAAATGATCATTATAAATATATATTGCACCTAAATCACCTAAATCATTATAAACATCTTGAATTTCTCCTAAATCACTGAAAAAAATTAAATATAAAGATACTTAAATCATTATAAATATATATTTTGGGGTAATTACAACATATAAGCTATATAAAAATATTTATTTATATATATTTTTTCATAAATATAAATTATGCATAAAATATGCATTATCCAGTATCATTGATAAAATAAGGCTATTATTTATATTTATTGACTTAAAAATATTATACTCTTATAATTGATAAATATATATAATTACTAGAGAAAATATTAATAAAAGTTACAAAAATGTGAATTATAAACAATTCAATATGTTTATTAACCATCTTAATACAAAATGTGTATCATAGTCCAATTGCAAATTTATTTATAAGCCGTTCAAAAATCCGATTAGTCAATTAAGAGGGAAAATTTATACAGAACATAAATCATATTTGTATGGTGATTGGTGAAGTCAACTGAAGCCCCAGCATCGATCCGTCTAGGAGCGGATTTTTGACATGAATAATTTGTCCCTTGACACGTAAATGTTATTCAAGATCTGAGAAGGGAGCAACAAAATCAACCTCGGGATATCCTGGAAGCTGCAAATTAAAATACTTGAGAGTACGTAGCGCTATACTTGAAGGATTAGTAGATAATTACAAAGTACGTGTAATTTGACTTTCGTATAAATTAATGACTAGCTTTCACAATTTGGAGGCTATAAATAGACGTCTTTTGTTAGCAAAAGAGCATCACTCGAGCCAAGAATCTCAGTACACTCAAGTGAAGGTCAGAAGTTAAAGATCTCAACTAGCTAGTATTATGGCTAAGCTGATGAGCAACACTTTGATTGCTGTCTTCTTTGCTTTCCTTCTCCTCAACTGCGCTGCTGTTCCTGCACTTGCCGATGGTAAAGATTTTGTATTTTGCGCCGCCTGTTACATATATATACTTGTCTAGTCTCCGAATTCTTGTTAATAATTTGATCTTTTGAACAAAGTGTAAAGAAAATTAAAGGATCTAAGATGGGTGTTTTGTTACGTTGTTTGTTATAATGCAGGAGAAGGTGGTAGCATAAGGAGGACATTGCTGTCTTGCCAAACTGGTGGGTTGAAGTGGGGGAGTGCACTTTGCTCACTGCACTGCGTTTACATTGGAAAGAAGAAAGGTGGATACTGCGACAAACGTCAAATATGCCGCTGCCTCTAACTCAATAAACCTAGCTAGATACTGCATCCATCGTGTGCGCATGCTAGCTACTATAACTGATGTAATGTTATCACTTATCACACATAAATAGAATGTGTGTTTATGTGTATGTTGGTGTTTGGTGTCAGTGTGTGTCTTAGTATATGTATGCAATAAGGTATATTGTTGCCAACTTGGCAACCATATTATATCTCCTTGATGTCTAGTTCTGATATCATGTACCAATTCTAGCAGCTTGTTTTACTTTTAATTAATGGAATAATGATGTATGGTACCTTAATATATTACTTTTATGGTCTATCTGGATTTAGAAAACTTCTGTTGAATGAAAAGTTGAAAAAAAGAAACAATGAGAAGGAAAGAAATTTGAGAAAAAAGATAACTTTTTTCCTTTTGTTTGAACCTAGCTAAAAACATTAATGTGAGCAAATCAAAAGTTTTGTTTTAATTTACGCTCGTAATTTTTTAGGACAACTAGCCGGACATCTAACCTCCTTCATGTTATATTGACCTCTCATTTCTCACACCAGCGAGGAACGCTCGTTAGCGCTTTTTGTCTTTTGTTTTTTCTTTTTTAAGAAAGTAAGTGAAAGACGTAGTAAAGATTTCTTCTCACTAAAAATCTTCACACCCTATCCTCATAGAAAATATTATTGAACTCCCTATCATCTATCTGATCCCATTTTTCAGCTACGTATTGGCAGTTGCATGATGTCCTTATTTTAAAAGTCAGTCAGTTGCTCCATTCGTTTCTCTGTGGATATGAGAAATATTATTCCATAAAACTTTGAAAGTAGATTGTGATTACCTTCCACCAGGTGTTTAATTTGCTAGAGTATTGCAAAATTACCTTGGATGGCTTGGATTACTACTAAATTATAATCTATCTCCTTTTATAAATATGTGAGAATAGCCTACTTTTGTTGCTTCCATTAATCCATCGTGAAACGCTCTTGCTTCTGCCACAATATATGGGGAATCATCATAGTTCTTTGTTCCCGCCTTTATCATTACTCCCCTCCAATCTCAAAGAAGTAAACAGTTTGGCGCCGAGCTTTGATTACCCGACCATCGAAGTTGAGTTTAATGTTTCCCATAGGGAGTGCCTGCCATCTCATGCACGATTTTATTAGAAGACCCCCGGCCCCTTGATGTTTGTTGTGCCTAGCCTCCATCTTATTCATCTCTATTGAATTTCGGATTTTCCATTCAACGACATTTTTCTTCGCTTGAATGAGGTTTAATTTTGAGGGGATTATGAATGATGTTCCTAAAAAATGTAGCATTTTTTCTTTTTGAGTGAGTCCAAAGAAGAAAGACTCCATGATTTACATTATTTTCTCCACCATCATTCTGCCAAGTTGTGAGTAATTGATTTATAGCTGGAGGTGACTGGTCTATTGGTTTAAATGATAACCACTGGTGTTGTTTTGCTAAATTCCAGACTCATTTTGTAAGGGGCAGTCCCAGAATGTATGCTCATTTGATTTGATGTCCTCCTGCCATGAAGGACAAAGAGGTTCCAGATTAATACATATGTGAAAAAGATTTCCTCTATAAGGGAGGTCATTTATAAGACATTTCTAAGATATATGTTACAAATGAAAATATTTGGAGCTCAAAATTCATATTTGAGCTCAAAAACAAAACAAGGGACAAAAACTAAAAAAAAAAAAACAAAAGCCAAATCGGGCAATCCCCAACACACCGAGGGAGCCCCTTACAAGATACGATCTGAATGAAAGGTAAGGCCGGAAAAGAAAGACACCAGCCAGGGATCTGAACGCGGACGCGGAGTACCTCAAGGCAGATGATCATAGCGGCGATGGAAAGGAGGTAGATTCGGGACCGTGGCGGTGGACAACAACCTCCCAGAGGCGGTCGAGGTCAGTGATGGCAGCTTTGAGTTCAGGCCGTTTCCGGCTCCGCTTGACCTATCTTCACGCTGCTCCCGTCTCCGATCGATCTGACAAGGATGTCAGGCATTTCGAGGCCAAAAAAGGCGGAACCCGAAGAAGCCGACTCACTTCCGATCGAAGCCTGACTTGACACGCTGACTTGACTGGAGAGAAACAACCATTGTTCAAACTCAACCGACAAGGACAACATCACCATATCTAGACAAGGGAAAGTCTAGAACCCAGAGAACAAACAAGGACCAAAAAATTCAACAAACCAAACTCGGCAACACCGCAAAGATTGATACAAGTTCGAAAGAATGGCGATCGAATCTCCATATTTGGAAATGATCATAAACAGGGCCCAAATGGCTCCAGTGGTTGCCATGGTTTTAGGAGAAAAGCTAGTCCTTCACAACCATGTCTTACAAAGATGGTCTACACCGATCTGAATACAAATCCTAGATCTAAACGATTGGTTGTCTAATTCTCCGAAAAACGGAGAAGGTCGAGTGGAAGGGCCAAGAGAGAGAAAAAAAAAAAGGGCTGGTGTGTGAGGAAGAGCAAAAAGGAAAAGACTGAAAGAGGGGAAGGGGAGCTCTCTCGCTCTTCCTCTCTCTATCTCTCTCTCACTCACAGCTTGGAGGAATCTAGAGGGAGGGCAGAGCCCTTCTCTCTAGAAATCTCTCTCTAAGAATTTATTATGAGAATGGAAATGAGGATATATTCGTGATTTTGTTTTTCATTTTTTTGTTATGTGATAGTAGAAATAGGGTTAAGATCGAATAAGTAGTATGTACCTTCATTAAAATATGGTTGAGTAATTTCAAAATACATTGATAATAATAACTAAGTATAAATATATATAATATCATATATAATATTAACTAAATAAATTTTTGATATGAATTATTTTCCTTTCTCTTCTCATTTTTACTCTCCCTATTATCTCCATTTCCATGAATCAAATATTAAAATTATATCATCATTTTCTATATTCCCATACTCACCCCCCGACTCACTTGTAGCAAATGGCTCCTAAAAGTCTCTTATTCTTATCAATGGAACATTAAAAACAAAAAAAAAACAAAAAACAAACAAAATGTTGGGAAAATGATGTTTGACCGGCTTGAATCTTCATCATCTTCACTTGGCTTGACTTATTGATCTTCTTGCGGTATGTATGACAAGATGGAGATATGACTTAATAACCAAATGGTTAACTTGTTTGGATATTGCTAAGAGTCATGGACAAATACATTTTCCTTAAGAACTATTTACTATACCGTAAATGTTCCGAGGGATAAAACTTAACACTTGTAACACTCAAGAAATAGATTCTCTTGAATCACTCTAGTATAGCTGCAGTCTAGACAAGAGTGATGTTGTGATTAGCTTAGAATGATGTGTCTCAAATAACTTAGGATGTCTCCTATTTATAGGAGATTACCACCCACTTAGGATACCCTAGTCAAAGGGTAATCAAGAGCCTTAATGATGAGATTATGTCCTTAATATGACCTTGACCAAGTCAAGTCATATAGTTGTTGCAATCTTAGCATAATCGTGCTTAATGACGATATCAAGTACTAATTACACAAAATCATATAGTCGTTAGCAATTAATACAATCCTGCCTTCAACACGACCCGTGTTGAATCAACACGGTCCGTGTTGACTCAACACGACCCCTGTTGATCCAACACGACCCGTGTTGAGCGCAGGAATTGTTTCCTTGCTCTCTGGAAGACAACACGACCCGTGTTGCTTCCTGTTTCACCCGTGTTGATCATATTCTTATTGTTTCACTTATATATGATCCTTATACTTGATATACTTTATTCTTTAGGCTATATAATTGTCTTATACTCTTGAAATATATCCAACAATCCCCCGCTATTTCAAGAGTATGTAAAACCCTTGAAATAACTTTACTTAGAGAGCTTAAACCCCCGCTATTTGAGATATACCTTAACTTATAATCATCAGAGAATCCTTAAAACATATGCCTAATGAAAAGTAGATTACTCTTTGAACTTTTCAATTAGTGTATATGAGCCAAAATTGTGTCCAAATCACAAAGTAGACATAGCTTTGAACTTTGGATTTATTTTGACCAACTATACTCATAACACACATATATTTTTTAAATCTTGAGTGTAAATACCTTGACACTATTATTCGGCCTTGTGTCCTTATCCTTCATAAGTGTTTCGGAACTTTAGCCCATAGTTCCTTTATGCGGCCACACATTACACTTACATAGGTAGACTTTGTAATTATACCACCCCTGTAATTTAGGTTTTCCACAAAGTCCATTAAGAGTATTATTACTCAACCTCTTGTCATTACAGATATTAAGCATCACTCAACCTGAGATGTATAAAATCGATGCTTCCTACTACTTTAGACAACTCCGTACTCATTTGAACTTTAGAGATTGGTGGTATTCCAATTCGTAAAGTTGAGTCATTGTTGTGAAGTAGTAGAGATTCGGGCTACTTAACCCATCTCTAATAACAAGGTCCACTAGATATATAAATATATCTTTACCATGGCCTTAATAAGAATATCCTCACCATAATATGAACAAACCATCATATTATTTTTCGGATACAATCACACTATACCGTGTGTAAACTTGATATGGATCCTCTTATATGCTTATCATCCAAAAAACCATGGATACAAATTTGTGAATAAAATAACCTTGCACTTAACAAACCACTTAACCTTTGATTTATATGGAAATCGAATTTCCAACTAATATGTAATTAAATCATTACATCTATATCCTTTGCTACGTACTTGAACTTATAACTTTAACTCATTGAATAATTAATGGTT
Source organism: Portulaca oleracea (assembly GCA_029582165.1). NCBI lineage: Eukaryota > Viridiplantae > Streptophyta > Magnoliopsida > Caryophyllales > Portulacaceae > Portulaca > Portulaca oleracea. The sequence continues at coordinate 12,174,756 of CM055869.1, read as the reverse complement.
TCATAATCATGAATGATTATATTGTAGAGTATACTACCAAGTATATGTGTAACGCCCCGGAAATTCAATTATAGAAAAGTCAAAGTCAAACTAACGTTAACAGACAAAACTTAGCGGAAGACTTAAAATTTAGTTTGGGCGTCACTGCCGTATCCCCGAAGGAATACAAGGCGAGAAAGGAAAACACAACTGTCTGCTAACGGTAACTACTAACAGCTCAAAACAACTTTAAGAATTCATAACGAAAACGATATAAAAGGTTCAATGACTTCTAGACTCGTCGTCCTCACTTCTAACTCCCGTCCCCAGCTTTTAGATCTTCACCTGAAATCAAAACATTTCAGAAAATGAGGGGGAAATCTCAATAATGTCTACCCCTAACGTTTAAAACAGTTTAAGTTCATTTCAATTCATTTTGGGGAGAGGGATCAAATCAAACGTTTTACAAACCTTTAACCCTTAACTGTTTTCCTCAACCCATCCAATCCATATTTTAATTTGCGGGCGGGATACCAAATCCCTTAAAGTAACATCGCCTACCAAAGGCATCAAGAACATCGCCTACCAAAGGCATAAACATCACCTACCAAAGGCATCAAGAACATCGCCTACCAAAGGCATCAAAATACTATCCTATATCAGGGAAGGAAGCCCTGATCTCCTGGTCCATAACCCTGCAGGTTGTTACACCTGCACAACAGGTTATCCCCCGAAACCCGCTTAACGTTTCCACTTGAATTATTTAGTATATTATTCAAACTCAGCTCACAACTCTCAAGTCAAACCATCCCAAGTTATCAAAACCATTAACAAAACTTCGAATAAAAGACCATCCAATTTCTCAACTCAAATAAACCAAGATCACAATCGAATCAAAAAGTTTATCAAAACAGATGGTCGTATTTCGACAAAAGTCCCCTTTCGGGATGCAATTCTCAAAATAGATTATAAACATCAAAACACATTTAAAGAGCATCCCGGTGGGGATTAGAGCATAGACAATTACCTGATATACTTCAAAGACAAAGAAAAGAAGAACACACTTGAGCTCACTAACGCCTCGCACTAACTCGCCTAGAATAAAAGTAATTATCTAATCAAAACGCTGCTCTAACGGTTAGTATTAACTATTAACTACCTAACCCATCCCCTAGGAACACTTAGGTTCCTATCATTTACGAAATTACACTTAACACCTCCAAGAAAACACATAACAAGATCACACATTAATTTCACTCAACAATTCTTTATAAATAAAAGCAAACAGAGGACAGATTATAACATTCACATAAAACGGGTCACAACTCGACTTCCCGACATTCTACGGGTCTGGTTCTGGACTTTTCGGAAACCTCAGGATGTCTACTAAAACTTCTATGTTGATGGTTAAGCCCAACTTAGTCCCGAAGGACCTCAAAAACACCCGTCTTTCCCATTGGTCCAGATCTGACAGGTTCCGGCAAAACGGTTATAACTCGGGCTATACAATTCAAACGTTCGATCCGTAAAATTCCTATGGTTTCTAACATCTAAGGGAACCTCCAGTTCAAAGGGTTTGATAAAAAGGTAACTACACTAGCCGTGGCAACCCGATATTTAGACACTAACAAAACTGTCCCGTTAACGGTAATCAATTAATTTGTTATTTCGGTTCTAACTTTTACCAAACGGTCTCGGGGTTCTAATTTGGACTCGAAACAGTAGCTAGGGTCTAAGATATGAAGTCCAACTTAGCTTAGGTCCAACAATCAACCTTCCCATCATAAGAACCAAATTACAACACATGAATCAACTTTAATAAATTTACTCTAATCCTAAAACATGCATAAAATATCATACACTAACATGGCATACCTCATGTACATAAATTCTAAACTAACCTTGTACTAATCATGCATGAAATATTAACGCTATCCTAAACATGAATTTCTTAACCAATAAACAAGAACCTTAAGAACATGTGAATAACCTATAAAGAACATATAAACATTTAAACTTCCAATCAAGAATCCTAAACAAACTAATTTCCTTTAAACAAGATTAACTCAAGAACCAAGAACTAATAAACATAAACTCAACCTAACTTATTTAGGCAAAATTAACATGAATTAAACAAGAAAGAACCCTAAGAAATAAAAGAACATGATATTTAACTTAATGAACAAGAAACCTAACTAATTTACAAAAAACAAGAAGACTTAGGTTTTCATGTACAAGAATCATAAAGAACTTAGCAACATTAAACTACTAACCAAGAACCTAAGGTTTTAATAACAAGAATCAACCTAATTTATTTAACAAACTTTAACAAGATTAATTCCTAGGAAACAATAAAAGACTTAACGATTAAACAACTAAACATTCAAGAATTTAACCTAAGTAATAAATTTCCAAATTCGTACATACAATAATATTGTGGTCTAACGATTCATGTAAAGAATATAACGAATATTAAAGAATCACTTTCAACCCTAATAATCAACTATTACAACCTAAATTTAATTACAATTTATAACATAAAATTACACATAACAACTAGAAAAATTTACACATAATTACACCCAAGAACAAGATTACAATTAATTTCCCTAATTACAACACTAACAATACAATAATTATAAAAACAGAATATTAATAACAATAATAATTACAAAAATAAAATCAGATTAATAATAATAAAAACAAGAAAAGAAAAAAGGAAAAAGAAAAGAAAAACAAGAAGGATAAAATCAGATAGTTAGGGTTAGGGTTTTGAGGGTTTACGTAGGTTAGGGCTCGGTAGGGCGCAAAGCGAGGCGACGGCGAGGGCGGCGGTCGAGGGGTGGTGCGACGGTCGAGGTGGCGGCGATCGGGTGTTCGACGGCCGAGGCGGTGATCGGTTCACAGCGGTGACGATCGTATCCGCGCCGCGGCGCGGAAACGATCGTCGGCGGGTTGTCGCGTCGGAGTCGATCGCGGTGGTCCTGGTCGTCGGTCCTGGCCGCGGCGTAGGCTGAGGGCGAGAGGATGAAGAGAGCAAGGGAGATGGGGAAAAGTGATAGGGAGAGCGAGAGAAAGGGGACGGTGGTTCTTTGCGGTGGTTGGGAGGTCACGGCGATGGTGCCAGTGGGCGTATGGCGTCAAGTGGGCGAGAAGGAGAGGGAGGAAGAGAGAGGAGAAGAAGAAAAAAAAAAGAAAGAGAGGGGGCTTGTCGGTCAGCGGTGGTGGTAGCCTACACTGTGGTCAGGTGGGTGGGCGGAGAGGAGAGAGGGAGGTGAGGTTAGGGTTTGAGGGAGGAATTATTAGGGTTTAGGGTTTGAGAGGGGGAGGAGAGGTGTATATATATTAACACCCATAATTAGGCCCAATTAACCCAACTAATCCTAACCCAACCCATTTAACAAATAAAAATTAATTTTCTTTCAAAAACCCAATAATTTTAATAATAGTAATAATAATATTAATTTTAATAATCATATAATCACATAACAAATAATATTCACGTAATTATTCACATAATAATATTAACCAGCATAAATTACTATTCTACCCTTGTTAGTCCCTCAACGGTCCTACGAGCTCAAGTGTTAGCATAAATAAACACAAACCAATAACAGTAAATAACGAAGTCAAACCTATTCTATTAACGACGTCACGGTCAACATCGTTGGATTTTTCAGGGTTTTACATCATTACCTTCTTAAAAGAAGTTTCGTCCTCGAAACTTAAACTTAAACTTAACCCTAACGGTCCGGTAAGGAAACTAACGGTTTCTTTTCTCCTAAAACTCGAGGTTTTACAACATTACCTTCTTAAAAGAAGTTTCTTCCCCGAAACTTGACGCGCCTTAGTCTTGGAACAAGTGAGGGTATTTCTTCCTCATTTCGTCTTCTGTTTCCCAGGTTGCTTCCGTTGTGGTATGATTCGCCCATCGTACTTTTACCAAGGGAACTACTTTCCTCCTAAGCTGCTTTTCTCTACGGTCCAATATTTCTAGTGGCTGCTCTTCATAGCTCAGATCTTCTTGCAGCTGAAGCGGCTCGGGGTCAATCACATGGGTCGGGTCCGGAACATATTTCCTGAGTTGTGACACATGGAAGACATTGTGCACTCTGGGGAGTTCTCCTGGCAGCTGTAACTTGTAGGCGACTTCTCCGATATGTTCCAAAATTGGGTATGGCCCGATAAACCTTGGTGTCAACTTCCCCGACTGGCCGAATCTCATAACTCCCTTTGTAGGTGAGACCCGCAAAAACACGTATCCCCCTACTTCAAACTCTAGAGGTCTTCTCCTTTTGTCAGCATAACTCTTTTGTCGACTTTGTGCTGCCTTCATCTTGTCTTGAATGATTCGAACCTTCTGAGTAGTGGCCTGTATTAGATCCGGTCCGATCGTTAGAGCTTCATCGATGTCTTGCCAACATAGGGGAGTTCTACATCTCCTTCCATACAAAGCTTCGAAGGGTGACATCCCTATGCTAGCATGGTAGCTGTTGTTGTATGAGAACTCAATGAGAGTCAACTCGTCATCCCACGAGTCTTTGAAATCTAACGCGCATGCTCGCAGCATGTCTTCGAGGGTTTGGATGGTCCTCTCTGTCTGCCCATCTGTAGCTGGGTGAAAAGCGGTGCTGAACTTGAGCTTTGTGCCAAACGCTTCTTGTAACTTTTTCCAAAAACCAGACTGGAATCTGGTATCTCTGTCTGAGACTATAGAACTGGGTACTCCGTGTAACCTTACAATCTCCCTTACATAGGCCTGAGCTAGCTGATCTAGGGACCAATTGTTGGCGATGGCTAGGAAATGAGCTGACTTGGTCAAACGATCTACAATCACCCATATTGCATTGTGTTTCCGCCTGGTCCTTGGTAGACCTATCACAAAATCCATTGATATCGAATCCCATTTCCATTCAGGGACGTCTAACGGTTGCAAAAGTCCGGCTGGTCGTTGATGCTCTGCCTTGACTCGCTGGCAAGTAAGACACTTGGCCACAAAGTCTGCCACTTCTTGTTTCATATTACTCCACCAGAACATCTGCTTAAGATAACTTATTTCCCCCTGGATGCACTGAATATGGCGTATTGTGTCCCTCTTCTAGAATCCTCCTTTTCAGCTCCTCCATATTGGGTACACAGATGTGGTTATGAAACCGTAATGTACCGTCTTCGTGGATCACAAAGCCAGGGGCTTTCCCTTGCAACACTTCTTCCCGTATCTTGACAAGCTGTAAGTCCAGCTCTTGAGTTCTCTTGATTTCCTCCACTAGAGTAGGTCGTAATTCCATGGCATTCAATACAGCTTTCTTCCCAAGTGTTACCACATTGATCTCTAATCTCCTAAACTCCTCGCACAACTCGTGCGGCATCGTCATCAAGTGGTTTACAGCAGGATACGGTCTTCTACTCAGGGCATCAACCACTACATTCGCCTTTCCGGGATGATATTGGAAATTCACATCGTAATCCTTCAGGAACTCTAACCATCTTGTCTGCCTGAGATTCAGCTCCTTCTGGGTGAAAAGGTACTTCAAACTCTGATGATCTGTGAATATCTCACAGTGCACTCCATACAGATAATGCCTCCAAATCTTTAGTGCAAAAACCACTGCTGCCAACTCCAGATCATGAGTGGGGTAATTCTTCTCATGCGTCTTCAGCTGTCTGGATGCATATGCAATTACTTTCCCATCCTGCATGAGCACACAACCTAATCCACCATGTGATGCGTCACTGTAGATAACAAAACCTTCGTTCCCTTGTGGTAAGGCAAGAATAGGGGCCGAGGTAAGCCTCTTCTTCAGCTCCTGGAATGCTTGCTCACATTTTTCCGACCATGCGAACTTTATTGACTTCCGAGTCAAATTGGTTAACGGGGTAGCGATTTTCGAGAAATCTTGCACGAACTTCCTATAATACCCTGCCAAACCCAGAAAACTCCTGACCTCCGTGGCATTCTTCGGTGTCGGCCACTTGGTGATGGCCTCCACCTTTTGAGGGTCTACTGCCACTCCTTCCTTAGACACCACATGTCCTAAGAACGCTACTTGTTCCAACCAAAACTCACACTTCTTAAACTTCGCATAAAGCTTGTTGCTCCGTAGAGTCGTCAATACTTCTCTCAGATGATTCGCGTGCTCCTCTCGTCTTCCTGAGTATACCAATATGTCGTCGATGAACACCACTACAAACTTATCCAGGAATGGCTCGAACACTCTGTTCATCAAATCCATGAAGGCGTTTGGGCATTAAGCCCAAAAGGCATTACCACGAACTCATAATGACCATACCGAGTTCGAATGCGGTTTTAGAGATATCTTCCTCGCGAATTAAATGGCGGTGATAACTCGACCTCGTCTATCTTAGAAAACGTTGTCGCTCCCCGCAACTGGTCGAAAAGATCATCAATACGAGGTAGAGGGTAGCGATTTTTGACGGTAATCTTGTTCAACTCTCGGTAATCGATGCACAACCTCATGCTACCATCCTTCTTCTTCACGAACAGTACAGTGCTCCCGTGGTGACGCGTCTTGGGTCGTATATATCCCTTTTCTAGCAGCTCATCCAGCTGAGTCTTCAACTCCTTAAGCTCTGCGGGCGCCATGCGATATGGGGCTTTTGAAACAGGTGCGGCCCCGGGCTCCAAATCGATGCAGAAATCTACCTCTCTGATTGGAGGCAAACCCGGAATCTCCTCTGGAAACACATCAGGATGCTCCCGTACTACCGGGATATTCTCAATCGCAAGCTCCTCCGCCTTGGTGTCGATTACGTTGCATAGAAATCCTTCACAGCCTTGACCCAACAACCTCTGGGCCTTGAGGGCAGAAATGATCCGTACACTATGAAGGTGCCTATCACTCCAATGCACTACCTTCTTTCCGTTTGGTCCCATTAAGGTCACCTTTTGCTTATAACAATCTATCTGGGCTCTATATTTTGCTAACCAATCCATCCCCAAAATAACGTCGAACTCCATTAAGTCAAACATATAAAGGTCAGCCTCAAACTCCTGTCCTGCTATCACTATAGGGCACCCACCATATAACTCTCCACAACTAATGGTATCCCTGGTAGGTAGGGCTAGTGACATAGGCTTACTATTCTCCGAGGGTTTCATTTTAGCCTTCTCTGCTATAGCTCGTCCAACAAAAGAATGACTAGCACCAGAATCAAACAAAACAGATATAGTGTAGAGGTGGAGAGAAAAGGTACCCGTCACAACATCTGCTTCATTCTCAGCCTCTTCTTTCCTCATTACGTATACTCGTCCTCCTCCGTTGCGCGGCGGTTGCTGTTGCGGACGAGGCGGGTTCTTGGCCTCCTTGGTTATTCGACTTCCACGGATCCACCTTGGTTTTGCTGTTGTGGCCTTTGGTTCCCATCATAGCCTCCCCGGTTTTGATATGTCGTCTGCGGAGCTCTCCAATTCCCATTGTTCCCATTATTTCCGTTGCTTCCATTGTTCCCTCCATTTCGGCCCCCCGTCGGCTGCTGAGGGCACTGACGTACCTGATGTTGGAAACTCCCGCAGTTGAAACATCCTCCTCGCACGTTCCTTACTCTACAATCCTGTGGATAATGGCCTGGTCGACCACAAACCTTGCAGATTGGAGTATTCGACGGCCTACGCCCCGAAGACTGATTTCCCTGCCAGTTGCTAGGGCGGAACCTCTTCTCCTGGAAATGTTGAGGTGGATTAAAGCGGGGTGGTTCTTTCCTCTTTTGCCCTTGTATGCCTAACTGTCGTTCCATATCGTGCATCACCCTTTCTACAGTGAGGGCAACGTTCAGCATATTCTGGTAAGACGTGAACTCCCGTGATGACATGCGATCCTGAATCTTGCAATTCAGTCCATCCCAGAAGCGGTCCATCCTTAGCTGCTCTGTGGCTACCAAAGCGGATGCAAAACGAGATAGTTCAGTGAACTTTGCAGAGTAGGCAAGCACGCTAGTTTCCCCTTGACGCAGATTCATAAATTCTTTTTCTTTTGCCTTCTGGAGGGAAATTGGATAAAATCGATCCCTTAGCACAATCTTGAAGCGGTTCCAGTCGAAACCCGGTTCAGTCCTTATTTCCTTCACACTGGCCCACCACAAATCGGCCTCTTCCTTCAGGTGGTAAGCAGCAAAGTCCACCCTTAACTCCTCCGGACAGTGTATGGTGTCGAAAATCTTCTCAATTTCTCTAACCCAATCTTCAAAGATTTTGGGGTCAGCTACCCCTGTGTAAGTGGGCGGGTTGAAGCTGTTGAACCTTTGGAGAAGAGCGGAGGGGTCACCTTCCCTCCCTCCTCCTTGTCGATCCACCACTTTCCTCAGTAGGTCCTCGTGCTTGCCGAGCATCTCAATCATTAGCATGCTAGCAAGGTCGTTCCCCGGAGTTGCTATATTCGACCCTGGTATCAAATGAGCCAGGCGTTGGCGCAGCTCGATTCTGCTTGAGGGCGCCGTTTCATTACCGTGTACGCTCCCGAGTACCATGGTTAGGTTGAGTACCGTTCACGTCCGACATCCTGATTCAAAGGGTTGATTTAGTCCACTTAAAGGGTTTCCAAACCATAGTCTCAACAACATACTAAAGGTAGCTACTTGGTCTGGTCTTCTCATAGGGTGCTAAACAATACGAAAACGTAATTCTATTTCACCAAGTAATCTCTTATGTCAACAGTTTATTTCATGAATTCTCATCACATTTGGCAAGGCCACAAAACAATATTTCCATATACCAATGTAATCATGTATAATACTTCCAAAAGAACAACAAGTCAATATTCGATTATTTCACGCTTTAACAAAATATCAACATAACAACTATACATCAACACTCTACACATAGTAGCCATCCCACTCGGATGATCCTCCCGCATCGAGGGTTCTTCCTCACGAGACGGAGTCCACTCAGGATCACTCGTCTCATCCTCGAGCCCTCCTGGGTCTTCTCCTGTTTCCCGGTCCACCTCATCCTCCTCCTCGGGTGGAATATCATGCTCGGGCTCAACGGCGGGTGCAGCCGTGACCCTTGAGGTTACCTCGGGCTCAGAAACCTGGGCGTCGTCCTCGGCGGGATCCTCCTCCGGATCTTCTTCAGGGTCATCCTCATGATCCTCAGCTGGTGCAGGGGCTGGGTTCACCTGGACCCTCTCTACTCGGCGCATCCCAATCCGGGCGATCTTAGAAAAGGCCCCCGGGATTCGATGCTCCGACTCCACCCGGTACCTCTGACACCAACAAAGACGGGTGTGGTACCTCTCCTCGGAGGCGAGGGTGGCGGCAATGACGATCTGATATGGCCCCACCAGGGATCATCTCGTAAGGTGAGCAGGAAAGCGTTAGCCTGGGCTTCCTCGTTGTCACGCAAGCAGGAGTTCGGGACATCCTTGGTGTATCGTTCGATCTCGTCGTAAAAGTTTAGCATGTGGGTTCCCAAATACCCACCAGGAGGAATGGGTGTGTAACGGTGAAAACACGGCGTGGGGTGCTGGTGACAGTGTGTGCGTTGTGCCATCCTACAAGGTTAGAACGCATTACACATAAAATACTGATGTTATAATCAAACAAAATATTCAAGGAAAGCATGGAACCATTTTCCCCCATCCTACGCTCATCACTCCGAACTTAGCTTCCTAGGGTCCATCTAAACCTAAAGGACTCTGAGGAGCTACTAGGTCGCAACCCAGAGCTCTGATACCATTCTGTAACGCCCCGGAAATTCAATTATAGAAAAGTCAAAGTCAAACTAACGTTAACAGACAAAACTTAGCGGAAGACTTAAAATTTAGTTTGGGCGTCACTGCCGTATCCCCGAAGGAATACAAGGCGAGAAAGGAAAATACAACTGTCTGCTAACGGTAACTACTAACAGCTCAAAACAACTTTAAGAATTCATAACGAAAAACGATATAAAAGGTTCAATGACTTCTAGACTCGTCGTCCTCACTTCTAACTCCCGTCCCCAGCTTTTAGATCTTCACCTGAAATCAAAACATTTCAGAAAATGAGGGGGAAATCTCAATAATGTCTACCCCTAACGTTTAAAACAGTTTAAGTTCATTTCAATTCATTTTGGGGAGAGGGATCAAATCAAACGTTTTACAAACCTTTAACCCTTAACTGTTTTCCTCAACCCATCCAATCCATATTTTAATTTGCGGGCGGGATACCAAATCCCTTAAAGTAACATCGCCTACCAAAGGCATCAAGAACATCGCCTACCAAAGGCATAAACATCGCCTACCAAAGGCATCAAGAACATCGCCTACCAAAGGCATAAACATCGCCTACCAAAGGCATCAAGAACATCGCCTACCAAAGGCATCAAAATACTATCCTATATAAGGGAAGGAAGCCCTGATCTCCTGGTCCATAACCCTGCAGGTTGTTACACCTGCACAACAGGTTATCCCCCGAAACCCGCTTAACGTTTCCACTTGAATTATTTAGTATATTATTCAAACTCAGCTCACAACTCTCAAGTCAAACCATCCCAAGTTATCAAAATCATTAACAAAACTTCGAATAAAAGACCATCCAATTTCTCAACTCAAATAAACCAAGATCACAATCGAATCAAAAAGTTTATCAAAACAGATGGTCGTATTTCGACAAAAGTCCCCTTTCGGGATGCAATTCTCAAAATAGATTATAAACATCAAAACACATTTAAAGAGCATCCCGGTGGGGATTAGAGCATAGACAATTACCTGATATACTTCACAGCACAGCAAAAGAAGAACACACTTGAGCTCACTAACGTCTCGCACTAACTCGGGCCTAGAATAAAAGTAATTATCTAATCAAAACGCGTTCTAACGAAGTTAGTATTAACTATTAACTACCTAACCCATCCCCTAGGAACACTTAGGTTCCTATCATTTACGAAATTACACTTAACACCTCCAAGAAAACACATAACAAGATCACACATTAATTTCACTCAACAATTCTTTATAAATAAAAGCAAACAGAGGACAGATTATAACATTCACATAAAACGGGTCACAACTCGACTTCCCGACATTCTACGGGTCTGGTTCTGGACTTTTCGGAAACCTCAGGATGTCTACTAAAACTTCTATGTTGATGGTTAAGCCCAACTTAGTCCCGAAGGACCTCAAAAACACCCGTCTTTCCCATTGGTCCAGATCTGACAGGTTCCGGCAAAACGGTTATAACTCGGGCTATACAATTCAAACGTTCGATCCGTAAAATTCCTATGGTTTCTAACATCTAAGGGAACCTCCAGTTCAAAGGGTTTGATAAAAAGGTAACTACACTAGCCGTGGCAACCCGATCTTTAGACACTAACAAAACTGTCCCGTTAACGGTAATCAATTAATTTGTTATTTCGGTTCTAACTTTTACCAAACGGTCTCGGGGTTCTAATTTGGACTCGAAACAGTAGCTAGGGTCTAAGATATGAAGTCCAACTTAGCTTAGGTCCAACAATCAACCTTCCCATCATAAGAACCAAATTACAACACATGAATCAACTTTAATAAATTTACTCTAATCCTAAAACATGCATAAAATATCATACACTAACATGGCATACCTCATGTACATAAATTCTAAACTAACCTTGTACTAATCATGCATGAAATATTAACGCTATCCTAAACATGAATTTCTTAACCAATAAACAAGAACCTTAAGAACATGTGAATAACCTATAAAGAACATATAAACATTTAAACTTCCAATCAAGAATCCTAAACAAACTAATTTCCTTTAAACAAGATTAACTCAAGAACCAAGAACTAATAAACATAAACTCAACCTAACTTATTTAGGCAAAATTAACATGAATTAAACAAGAAAGAACCCTAAGAAATAAAAGAACATGATATTTAACTTAATGAACAAGAAACCTAACTAATTTACAAAAAACAAGAAGACTTAGGTTTTCATGTACAAGAATCATAAAGAACTTAGTAACATTAAACTACTAACCAAGAACCTAAGGTTTTAATAACAAGAATCAACCTAATTTATTTAACAAACTTTAACAAGATTAATTCCTAGGAAACAATAAAAGACTTAACGATTAAACAACTAAACATTCAAGAATTTAACCTAAGTAATAAATTTCCAAATTCGTACATACAATAATATTGTGGTCTAACGATTCATGTAAAGAATATAACGAATATTAAAGAATCACTTTCAACCCTAATAATCAACTATTATAACCTAAATTTAATTACAATTTATAACATAAAATTACACATAACAACTAGAAAAATTGACACATAATTACACCCAAGAACAAGATTACAATTAATTTCCCTAATTACAACACTAACAATACAATAATTATAAAAACAGAATATTAATAACAATAATAATTACAAAAATAAAATCAGATTAATAATAATAAAAACAAGAACAGAAAAAAGGAAAAAGAAAAGAAAAACAAGAAGGATAAAATCAGATAGTTAGGGTTAGGGTTTTGAGGGTTTACGTAGGTTAGGGCTCGGTGGTCTGGGCGGCAGGGCGGCAGGCGAGGCGACGGGCGGCACGAGGGGCGGCGGTCAGAGGGTGGTGCGACGGTCGAGGTGGCGACGACTGGGGTGTTCGACGGTCGAGGCGGTGATCGAAGTTCACAGCAGTGTCGGACGTATCCTTGCGCTTGCGGCTGCGGCGGTGTTCTGTGGCGGAAACGATCGTCGCGGTTATGCAGCGTCGAGTCGACTGCGGTGGTCCTGGTCGTCGGTCCTGGCCGCGGCGTAGGCTGAGGGCGAGAGGATGAAGAGAGCAAGGGAGATGGGGAAAAGTGATAGGGAGGGAGAGCGAGAGAAAGGGGGACGACGGTGGTTGCTGCGGTGGTTGGGGAGGTCACCGGCGATGGTGCCGGCGGCGGGACTGGTGGCGGGGGCTGCTGGCGAGAGAAGGAGAGGGAGGAAGAGAGAGGAGAAGAAGAAAAAAAAAAGAAAGAGAGGGGGGTCGGTTGTGTGGTAGTAGTTCTGCGGTGAAATTTCTGTGCTGGTGGTCGGCTGGGTGGACGGCAGAGGGAGAAGGGAGAGGGGGTGAGGGTTAGGGTTTGAGGGAGGAATTATTAGGGTTTAGGGTTTGAGAGGGGGAGGAGAGGTGTATATATATTAACACCCATAATTAGGCCCAATTAACCCAACTAATCCTAACCCAACCCATTTAACAAATAAAAACTAATTTTCTTTCAAAAACCCAATAATTTTAATAATAGTAATAATAATATTAATTTTAATAATCATATAATCACATAACAAATAATATTCACGTAATTATTCACATAATAATATTAACCAGCATAAATTACTATTCTACCCTTGTTAGTCCCTCAACGGTCCTACGAGCTCAAGTGTTAGCATAAATAAACACAAACCAATAACAGTAAATAACGAAGTCAAACCTATTCTATTAACGACGTCACGGTCAACATCGTTGGATTTTTCGGGGTTTTACAATATGATTAAACCATCACATTGCCTTGGTTGTATTCTCTCCTTTTATATTTAAGTCTACTCTTCAAAACATATAGCTATGAAGACTTAAACATAATACTTAAACTTTATCATTTCCAAATCCATTGATAAAGATATATCATCATGAATTTAGAATAACCAAATGTACAACAATTATACACTTCTTATGTAGCAAATAAGCTTGATATATGCATACTCAACTTATGCAAACAACATAGACCATTCTCAATCATGATTATCCGGAAACCTCATAAATTAAACTTTATGAACTTGTATAATCTCAAAAATAACCATTTCCATAATCATGAACTATAGTCTATTGCAAGTATGCATAATTCCTTATGTATAAAAATACTTCCTTGTATTCTACTACATGCTCTTATAAACTTGAAAAATTAACAGGACAAACATGTATTCAACTTATATTTATGAATACACTAAAACACATGAGTAATCATGTTCAATCTTATACTTATCTAATCATGTTTGATGCTTTATATGCCATTACTCAATGAATACATATATGTATGTAAACATAAACATATTGGCACATGAACCATACAAAAGTATGAAATCTTCTCATATATCTTATGCAATCCATTCACTTATTTCATAAAGAAATTTATCTTATAGTGAACTTGCATAAAATCTTAATGAACTCTTATCATATTAAAATATGATTGAATAACATGAGAAGCTTATAACAATCAAACATATAGATAAACTTATGTCCATGTTACTTATGAATAACTTGAATTGCTTGAGAATATAGTTGCAAGTATATGACTTACAACTACTTAAATTAACATGTAGTAAAATATAACATACTTAAACTTACTAGCATGATCAAACTTGTAGACACAATATTAGTGAATAAAACTTCACTCATGTCAAGAATAAAGCATGTTCTTGTCTACTTATATTTCCATGAATAAAAGGAAATTAACAACTTATGATTCTACATACTCATATAATCGAATGAATCAATTTTGCACTTAGGAAAAACAAGCAAAATTGCCTTAAACACTTATAGAATCAAGTGATTATTCTTATATTTGTCATGCCATAAACAACATAGAGTCAAATACTTATTTTAATCAAACAAACCAAAACTTATGCCTTCTTGGCATGCTTGAATAAATCATAAAACTCTATAAACATTCATAAACATGAATCACATGACAAGATACTTGTTAATATGCATGAAAGTCAAAACTTAAATTAATTTCATACTTGACTTGAACTTAGTACAAAACTTAACAAAACATATGAAATTTCCTTTGCATAATTAGCTAAGAAAATTAGCCAAATATTCTTATAGGTTCAACTTGTTAGAAATAATCATGAGTCCTTACTTATGCAACATCTTATACTTATACAACATCTTATAAACATAACAAGCTTTCTTATTAAATTTATACATATCATGAATTCACATACTTGAATCCATATTATGTATACTTAATAATATTTTGAAATAGCCTAGACAACTTGTGTGTATGTACCTTAAATTTATACATACCATTAATCATATAAACATGATTAATCATTTGTCTTTCTTATTAACTTGTGTACTCTTATATTTCCAATAGCTAGGAAATTATATTAGCCATTTACAAACTTAATTGTACAAAATCAATCACATATGATTTCTCATATATAATTACTTATATGGCTTCTTGTACACAAACTTGCTATTTCATCTTAATAACCACATAATGTTGCCAATACTTTTATCAACATATATAATCACATATATATGTACTTGTAAAATAATAATAATTATTATGCTTTTCTTATTACAATACTTATAAGCATAATAAAAAATATATACTCATGATAATAATAGAAATTTGAACCTTAATGCACACATAACTTATAGTGGATTTCTTAAAACAATAAACAAGCCACTTGTATGCATCCAAATAATTCTCATAAAAATTATACTTATATGCAAAGCTTATCTTAATAACAAATTCATATTTGACTTTCAATTGCATAAACTCATTGTAATAATCAAGAATAGAATCATAAACTTGAGATAACCAAATAGAATTTCATGGCACCTTATAAATTAGAAACATAATACTTATGTCAATACTTATATTCTATTTTTCATGCTTCAAACTTAAACATAAAGCTAACTTGTTAATCATGCTATTAAACAATACTTGAATAACAATAGGCAAAACAATAAGCATGAAATCATTCATACCTATCACTTATAAACATGGAACAAGATTTCTAATCATGATATTAATAAAAGGTCTAATCAACTTGTACTCATCCTTCATATTAATATCAAAACAATAGGAGGAATAAACTTAAGGATACTTTGAACATGTGAATAAACATGAAAAAATTCAGCTTATAAGAAGCAAAATATAATCTTGCCACAATGAAATTCCACATTAAACACCTTAAAAACTTGTAACTTAAAACATCCAACCAAGGAATATTTTAATGACAATAACATCATCCTTATTACTAGTATGAAACTTCCATGCAACTTAATATCATAGCCAACTTAAAACATATGGCTAAATAAACTTGTAACTTATGTAGGTGTTCAATGGTGCACTTAATAATATAAATAAATAAATAAATATTTATTTTGACTTTTCCTTTGCACCATCCTACAACAACTACTTTATCATGGAATTTCAATACACTTATCCTTGATGGCAATTCTTATAAACCAATTAAACATGTCAAAGGTAATAAAACATATTCATTGGTATTAACTTGATAATATTAAGAGGCAACTTAAACATGGTCAATGCACATGCATATAACCCCCAAATAATAACAACAACTTAATTACCTTTGACCTCCTTGTAAATGACTTTGTTGTTACCTTGCCCTTAATCCATGTAAACCTCATTGCATAATCACGCAACAATTCCCATCATGAATATCAAGATCTTGTACTTGTATTGTCATTCTTGTGTATCAATTTCTCATCTATACCAAACACATATAGATAAACAAATGATTAATAAACTTTTAACCATTAAACTTACTCAATAAAACTTAATAAACCTATATGAAAAATTAATACTAATAAACTTGTAAAATATAAACTTATCTTTGTAATCCCTCTTGAATCTTGGATGTCCAATGTACTCTTAGCCTCCTCCAATCTTGTCTCGTAAAATAGTTCTTAAGATTGTTGGGAAAATAATGTTTGACCGGCTTGAATCTTCATCATCTTCACTTGGCTTGACTTCTTGATCTTCTTGCGGTATGTATGATAAGATGGAGATATGACTTAATAACCAAATGGTTAACTTGTTTGGATATTGCTAAGAGTCATGGACAAATACATTTTCCTTAAGAACTATTTACTATACCGTAAATTTTCCGAGGGATAAAACTTAGCACATGTAACACTCAAGAAATAGATTCTCACTTGAATCACTCTAGTATAGCTGCAGTCTAGACAAGAGTGATGTTGTGATTAGCTTAGAATAATGTGTCTCAAATAACTTAGGATGTCTCCTATTTATAGGAGATTACCACCCACTTAGGATACCCTAGTCAAAGGGTAATCAAGAGCCTTAATGATGAGATTATGTCCTTAATATGACCTTGACCAAGTCAAGTCATATAGTTGTTGCAATCTCAGCATAATCGTGCTTAATGACGATATCAAGCACTAATTACACAAAATCATATAGCCGTTAGCAATTAATACAATCCTGCCTTCAACACGACCCGTGTTGATCCAACACGACCGTGTTGAGCGCAAGAATTGCTTCCTTGCTCTCTGGAAGACAACACGACCCGTGTTGCTTCCTGTTTCACCCGTGTTGATCATATTCTTATTGTTTCACTTATATATGATCCTTATACTTGATATACTTTATTCTTTAGGCTATATAATTGTCTTATACTCTTGAAATATATCCAACACAAAATGATGCACATAGCAAGCAGATAGAGATGCATTTTTCCATTGAAGCACGCACGTATGAGAACTCCGTTTAGCACGTTATCTCACACGCTATTCCCAGTGCTAATGCTGAGTTTTCTATCAATAATAATAATAATAATAATAATAATAATAATATAATAATAACTATGATAGTGATATCAGTATTGAATCAAGATGATTAATATTTATATTTTCTTTTGAATCAAGGTTAACAACCATCTTAAATTGTCTATAATCTCCGTTTTTATGGCTTTAATTTTTCTAAGAGAAAAAAATATTTTTTAGTAACTACTTATGTGTTTATCAACTATACGAGCATGATATTTATCAGCTACATCAAAAAATATTAATGAAATATCGATCATATTGGCATAATAAAAAAAGTGCACATTTAATGCATACAACAATATTTTACATAATTTATAAGTACTAACAATCCTTAAAATAATGAAACATACAATTATAAAAATTTTATTATACATAATTATAATTTGTAGAGCGGTTTAGGTGGATTTCAAATAATTGATAATCATCTTGGTTCACCACTTGTCATAATAATAATAATAATAATAATAATAATAATAATAATAATAATAATAATAATAATAATAATAATAATAATAATACATACAGAATAATAATGTTGAGTTTTCTTGGAAGTGGACTTAAATTTTTTTAATAGAACGACGATCAAGAAAAAAACTTTATTAATAGAACATGTGAGTTTTTTAAAATTATTAGACTTGCTAGTTGTGAGTAATTAATTCAGAAAATGTTCCCAATAAATAAAGCTTAATCTGAGGATCGAAAATCATAAGTGATAGGTAAACCATTTCCAAAGACGATCCAGCAGAAAATCCAGAACCACACATGCTATTATGGCTAAACTTGGGAGCCGTGTTGTGGTACTCCTCATTGCCTTCCTTGTCCTTCATTACTCTGTCATTCCATCAGTGCTCGCAAATGCAGGTACACTTTCTCTCATTGCATATTACTCCCTCTTTTCCATTTTACTCCCTCCCTTTCTTTTTAAGTGTTAAAATAATTAATTTTACAAAATTAATGTGTGCTGGAAATAAAGTGAAAAAAGTACGTATGGACAAATATACCCTTCATTAAAAGAGGGGAATAAAGGAGAATTTTAAAAAGTAAAATAAAAATTTTATTCATTAATTAAGGGTAATATGGGTATTTTAATTATTAGAGATGTATATATAATTGACAAATAAAAAAGGACAAGGTAGTTAAAAAAATTGACACTCATCAAAGGACGGAGAGAGTATTTGTTATCAAGGCTTCAGCGTCAGATAGTGAGTTAGGTTCTCATAGTGTGGTCAAGGGGTTCATGTTGAATGAAAACAAGACAATAAAGGGTTCAGTTATTAATGACTCTGATCTATAATGAATCAGCCCATTACGTAGGTAAATTGATCGGACAGAATAAGCCAAAATAAGTACTTTTCATATTAATTTAAATGCTAAATTAAATTAGTTACTCTATTCATTTCTTTTTACAAAAACTACTAAAAGGACATCATATTTTGGTGGAATAATTTTAAGGGTCCTACCTTTTGATAAATAATTATTGGGTAACATTATTTTTTATGTAAATATTTAGGAGTGAAATTTCGGCCAATTTCCGGCCAAAAATGGCGCAAAGTGGTGGATTCTATATTTAGGCGTGTTTTAAATTGAAGTCTATACTTAACTCTAACATATACAAGTAAATCTATTAACATAATAAACATGCCTAAACATAAAAACCCACTATTTTGTGCCTTTTTGGCCGGAAATTGACCGGAATGTCACCCCTAAATATTTACATAAAAAAGTAATGTTACCCAACAATTATTTATCAAAAAATAGGGCATTTAAAATTATTACACCAAAATATGAGGCATCTTTAGTCGTTTTTTTGTTTCTTTTTTATTTATCTTTCAATGTAATAGAGTTTTTATATTATTTTCAGTGGGCTATTGTCTAGTTTAATCCTTTTCTATCATTTTCAGTCGAGTCCGAACTTTTCAAGGGCGCCAAGTCAGTTTTGCGACGTCAGATTCAATTCTTGTTTAGTCAGAGTAAATAGGGAAAAATTTGGATTATTTTCAGCTAAAAAGTTAGTTTGTATTATTTTCAGCCACTCACCTTTAATTTTGAATTATTTTGAGCCAAAAACCCTAATGGTAATGATTGTAATAAACTGTGGGAAAATGTGGTAGAAATTAAAACATATGATGCGGTGTGGTACGTGGAGCGTGGCGCGATGGGAGAGAATGTAGACTAGCTTGAGAGACTTGAATCAACAATCTAACAATAGCTTGGACACCCAAAAGGATTGGATATGACTTTGGATAAAGGAGATTCCACCACCAAAGCCTAGCATCCCACCATGACCATCATAAAGGAAGAATCCACCAAATGATCAATAAAGAGATGACTTGCAAACACCACCATTAATCAATGGATAAAGTAAAGCAAGATTTTGAGAGAAAAGGGAGAAACCCTAACCCATGCATAAGCATATTCATTAATCAGTCAAAAAGTGTCTGGAAAAACATGATAACAAGCTAT
This sequence comes from Portulaca oleracea, assembly GCA_029582165.1. NCBI lineage: Eukaryota > Viridiplantae > Streptophyta > Magnoliopsida > Caryophyllales > Portulacaceae > Portulaca > Portulaca oleracea. The sequence continues at coordinate 12,154,806 of CM055869.1, read as the reverse complement.
TTATACTAAACCAGAAATTAAGTTAAAACAGAGTAAAAACAGCGTCTTCCAGAACGATGGCTCGGGCGAGCAGGCCGTCTGAGTGGATGGTTGCGTGCATGACTCGGATCTGGCAGATGCTCGGCTCGGGCGAGCCAAGGGGCGGCTCGGGCGAGCAGGCCCACTGGCCGCGTGGTTGCGTGCACGACTAAGACCTGGCAGAAGCATGGCTCGGGCGAGCCAAAGATGACTTGGCCGAGCAGGCCCACTGGGTCGCGACACCTTGCTGTAAGACGCTAAGTCCGCGCACGACGACGCCTGGCAGGAGCTTGGCTCGGGCGAGCCATAAGCTCGGCTCGGGCGAGCAGGCCCTCTGTCGCCAAGTTCGGTGCTTCGATTTTATTGCTTCCGAGGGTTTAAACACCCGCACCCCGATACCCCCTATTCTCTAGTCTCGACGGCCGGTCGATCCGAGGCCTCGAGTCGGTGTTGTGAGCGGGCCTCCCTAAGGAGCCCCGGGGCCCATCCATTGGATGGCCGAGACTAGCCTCGTAACTCCAGAAGTGACCGGAAATTGTAACTTAAGGCTCGAGTTGGTCGAAGCGGCTCGCTTGGCAGAGATCACTAGAGTGGAGAATGGAACCCGGACCTCTTCAGTACGGCAATACAGCTAACCATATAAAAGAATGGAGCCTTAGTTGCTAATCTTTATTCTTTAATATTTATTGATAATATAACTAACCATGCGGTGTGGTACGGCAATACAACTAACCATATATCGAAATTTAACTAACTATACTAGCCACTACGATTGCTTTTGTGATTAATCAGTATGCTTGATAATATGTTGATTACGATGAGATATATGTAGATCGACATCTGTCTGAGGCCCAAGTAGTCGCAAAGCCTGGAAGAAAACTGTTGCAGGAGGAGCTGTGTGACAACGAAACTTGTGCCCATGTTTGCATCTTCGATGATGGGTTCGACGCAGGATATTGCGATGAGACCAAGACAGTGTGTTATTGCTACAGAAGTCCCAAATAATAACCACATATAAGCATTTAATGTTCTCTGTGTGCTTCGCAAACTCTACTACTGCTGCTGTGTGTTCATTGTTCAATGTTCATCAAGTTTTGGTTTGGATGAAATAAACACTTTTGTTCGATCCAGTTTACTCAAAAACGTCTATATTGCATCAATTTAAGCATGTCTGAGTATTCAACACCGATGTACTAAAAGACTAAAACCACACCTAAAAGAAAAATGAAACCACGCACTCACATTAGGATAAATATGCCGCCTTGGGGTTGGAGTCAGAAGGGCAGCTAGCTGGGTTGAGAACTTGGCAATAAGCAAGGATACATCTTTCATGGTTAGTTGGTCAAGCTTCTGGTGAGTTCATTGCGCATCTTGTTGGGTTTTAGGTGATCTATTTCTTAAACAGATACATATTAATTGACAGACTATTCATAACAATTATAAAACAATTAATCATCCAGGAAAGCATACAATTACAGAGACTTAATATTATACCTGATCGTTAATCCGGCTGATGAAGAGGTTGACCTTTGATATTCCAATGGAGAAATTCTCTATTGTATAGTAGGTCCACACAACACTCCGGAAACTCGACTGTTAGATCGACCCGATCGAGACTAATCTCAATCAAATATGTATGTGTTTGTGGTATGTTATGAGTTGTTTCAGGAAACAATAACAGTAAACTAGGAGAGAGATGAACTCAGAAATCAGCCTGGTATCTTTCTAGAAGTCTCAAACAATTGATTATAAATCTCTTAGAGAAACTCCCTTTTATAATGTTGGATGGCTTCTGGCTTGGGGAAACGATCAACTAAGATCCTAATAACCGACTTAGGCCCCGTTCTTTTTTTGCAGTTCCATGCGGTGCGGCTGTAACACCCCAAATCCCATAATCACACAATTACCCTAATACTGCTAGTAATCCTGTGATTAGCGCAACGGAAAAGAGGATTGAGGTATTACTGCCGTCCAACTAGGGACAAGGCACACGTCATCAAAACATAACCATCAAAAAGATTAGACACTAGGACTCCAGCAACCCGATATCAACGTAAATTACACATACCCAAATATTGGAAAAACCTTAGATACAAGCATCAAAACATACTTTTTCCCCAAGTAAATCAATCATTAGGTCCCAACACCCTTGAAGTTCCGGGAATTCTCTTACGGAGGGACTACCTTACAAGCTTGGAGGCGAAATCGCTTTTGTTTGCCTTTATCCTTCGCTTGAGAACTCGGACTGCCTAAAAACAAAACATTAAAAACAAGTCGCAAATGAGTGGGGGAAACACTCAGTACACAAACCTCCAACACGTCAAACCGTTCGTAAACGATTTTTAGTGTCGACTCTTAAAAACATTTCGAAAACGGGAAAGGGGTAAACAAGTAAATGATAAATGAATGATATATATATGTATAGATTTGTAAAACTTGCGATATATAAAAGAATGGTATCCCTTACGATCGATGCTAAGCATCTCACATATGTGCATGTCCAAACCGATCTAAGTTTGGATTGGGTGACTGATAAACAGTCGACACTGGCCAGGTCATTAGGACACTCTGATCAGGAGAATCTAAAAATGGGGCTAGCACTTCACGTGACTAGCTAGAATAAATGGAGCGGGACCACTTAAAACATGAAATAGAAATTATTATAACCTGACTTGAAATATAAATAAGAGACGTTGATGGATAAATAAAAGATTGGACAATTTGCGTACCTTGTAATGAAGGGTAAATAGGTGGCATGTCTCGGGCTCGGGACGGCTTGGGTGGCCTGGGAACTAAAGCCACGATAATAAAGATTAAGAACCAAAGATAGAAGTAGAGACTTATCAACTCCTTGAATAAATATAAAAGTTGAAATGCGAGAGTTAAGAAAGAAATTTCAGTTTTTTCATTAAATAAAGTTTTTGTTATAATTTGAGTTAGGAAACTCAGAATATAATGCGCGAGTACTCTTCGGAAAGGGAAAAACATGTTCTACAACTTTGTCAACTGGATCGAAGTCTAAAAATGAAAGGAAGGCTCAAAAAGTGGACCGGACAGAAGCAGAATTTCTATTCCTAAAGACAATTGAGGCGAGTTGGAACTTTCGTTATGAAACTCGGATAAAGGCCTAATTAAAACAATGGAAAGCTTATAAAGATTAATAGGTAAGATAGATAATTAGTTTACTTGCAAAGGAAATCCAAAAGTTTGGAAACTAATATTATAAAAAGTACTAAAGTTCCCTAAGATCATGTAAAATTGCCGACAAACAAATAAAAAGTCATAAAACGAGTTTTAAGACTCCGAAGGTTTCCAAACGAACTCTTGTGGTTATCTAATTTAGAACTTACAGCCTAGAAGTTAACCTTGCTCATCCTAACTCCAAAAGCAAGCCACAAGTTGGATTAATCACTTTAAGTTGTCAAACTAGAAGTAGTAAAACAGGGAAACATATTTCAGATTATAGCCTCCAAAACACGACCTCATATCTCACTCTCCCGATATCCAGTGATGGCCCAAAACCCCAATTCGGAAAGCCTACAGAATATTCTTCAAGTCTTATGTTGACCACAAATTGGTTAGAGCATCCTAAAAGGTCGAATTATAGCCATAAAGTCAGAACACGTACTTAAAATTTTGGGCAGAACCCAGATTACAACTCCTCAATGAAAACCTCGTATCTTCTATTCCCGACATCGTATGGACGCATACTACACATTTCCGGAAAGCTTAGAACGTCACCTAAAATTTTTATGATCATCACTAAGACCAACAAGGTCCCCAAATGGCTGAAATTCTTGCATTTACCTACTGACTACACTCACGTCACCGATTGCATACTTTTCACGGTTTTGGTGGTAACTTGGGTTATACATATCGAAATCCCGAAATTCCAAAGCCGGGTGTTAGCTAACATCTTTGGCTACCATTGTAAGTAAGAATCTGGGATAAACTCCTATTTTTGAACCTCTGGAAAAATCAGATTCTAAACAAAAACTTCCCAAGTCATTAAGCCAGTTTTGCATGTAGTTTTGACATAAAAATTCTTACACTAATCTCAACCCAAAACATATTTTACGCACTAAAATCTATTTTTCCAGAATTGATGCCCATAAATTACTCATCTAGTTCTATAAATCCACATACAACCATAGATAAACACATGCAACTTAAACCAACACTTGTTCTAGCAATTTCTTACCAAAATCCACTCTAATTCATATAATCCAAGTAGGAAAGGACTTGATTAACATTTCTAGAACCCAATTCAGTCCACTAATCTCATGATTCTCATCAAAAACAAGATGCATACAAGTAATTTCAACACTCACTACTAGTTTAGCAAGAACCTTCAACAACCCATCCAAAATCCATACTCTTTCAACACGAATCAATTCCAAAATCAAACCAGATTAATTCAAACTTCACCACAACATAAATTCATGATAAAAGATGATAAAGAAGATGAAAACAACAATTTTTAACTCATTTAAAGTATAAACTCAGATTATAAACAAGGTAGGGATTAGGGTTTGAAGGATATACCTCTTGAATTTGAAGTGAGAGATTGAACAAGAGGAAGGAGGAGGAGAGGGGCAGCCCCCTGGTGGTCGCCGGAAAACGAGAGGGAAGGGGAGCTGGGCTGGTCGGCCGAACAGGAGGGAGGAAGAGGAGAGTTTGAGAGTTGGATGAATTTGGGGATTAAAACTAATAAAGTCCCCCCCCCCTCCTAACCCACATATATAAACTAATACTCACTCCACTTATTTAAACACTTATAATAATAATAGTAATAATAATAATAATGATAATAATAATGGAATATTAGAAAGTTAAATGATAAAGGAAGTTACTAAAATAATGGTAAGGTAAATAAATTTGTAAAGGTTAAGTGATAAAATATAAATTGACAAGAAGATCGATTAGAATTCTTTTGGCTATAAAATTATAAACGAACTAACAAATTCAATTAAATATTTTAGGGGGTTAGAATGTTCAAAGAGAAGCCCGGTAAATAAAATCTATGATTCTAAAACCGATACGGTCGACCCATATAGCCATCTCCTTGCTCGAGACCTGTCACCGTTAAATAAACAGTAAAATGAAAATTTAATAACGAAATTTAACTAATTAAAATTAATTAGCGAGTTAATTAATACTGATTTGGGGCGGGTCGTTACAGCGGCACTGCACCACACGCAACTCTCCACAATCCACCAAAATCCACGACACCTTTCCTTTTACTGTTTTAATAAATATCAAAAATTTTCAAATAAATATAAAACCTTTCAACACCCATGGCTAGGAAAAATCCGTACTGAGGGCCTTGTGATTGAGAATAATCCAAGGTGATTTTTTGGCTGGTGGCAGTCTATACTTATTTATTATTTTCTCGTAACATCCCATATTGAAATTCCGGCACCGGAATGCTGATGTGGCAACCGGAGCACGTGCCCTTTTAGTTAAAAGCATGTCACGTCAATTTTTTTTATAATTCTATTTTATCGTTTAACTTACATTATTCATTTTGCACTTACATTATGGGGAAAAACATTAGCAATGAATTAAAAGCATGCCACAACAATTTTTTAGATTCTATTTTATCGTTAAAACAATAAAATAGAATTAAAAAAATTGACGTGGCATACTTTTAATTAAAAGGGCATGTGCTCCGGTTGCCACATCAGCATTCCGGTGCCGGAATTTCAATTTGGGATGCTACGAGAAAATAATGAATAAGTATAGACTGCCACCAGCCAAAAAGTCACTTTGGATTATTCTCAATCACAAGGCTCTCAGTACGGATTTTTCCCAGCCAAAAACCCTTTTATTATTTCCACCACGACTTACCACAACTCACCGCAATCCACTGCACCATAAATTACCGCATAAAAGAACGGTAGCGCGATCTTGATCCTTCCCCAACAAGATCCAAGATATCTACGGGATTATCTAGGAATGCCTTGGCAACCCATGCTTGTAAATCTAAGTCCCCAGTAAACTCCTCATCTATAGATCTCTTCCCTATAAACATTTCAAGTAATAGGATTCCGAAGCTTTACACATCTCCTTTTGTGGAAACACTTCCACCTACTCCATATTCCGACACATCCGAATATATGATGTTCACACATTAGCTAGTCAACTTTAATTACTTTGCAAGCTGATTATTACCATGAAAGACATGTAAAGTTCAAATGCTTATTAGAGTGAACCATGTTGACCAATTTGGTTTTTCTTGACCAATCCCATGTTTATCAGCTTCTTTTTTATTATTGAAAGTCAAAGAGGCTAAAAAGCCAGTATTGGTTATACGAAAACCGCAGAGAATAGTACAACGAAAGGACAACAACCAACAAAGAGGCCACACAAGCCAAACCACAAGACAAACAGCAAAAATAAAACACTAAAATTAACAATTTCGTTCTTTTCCCCATTTTTCTTTAAGTCGCTTCTCAAAAGTCTTTGGGTTCCCACGAATGAAGCTAGAACCACTGCCAAACTTTGCCACTCTACGCGCCATGTCCGCCAGATGAGCTTGAGGATGCTCTGACGAATCAATTAGCAAGCTCGCAATTTTACCCTTAACCTTTGGACAAGCCTTCCACTTTTTTCTTTTCCTAGCACAAGCTTTGGAACCCTCCAAAATCGAGTCCTCAATATCAGCAGAGTTAAAAGATTCAAAATCAACCGACTGAGAGTTAGTCTCCTCACTATCAAACGGCTCACATTCAGGTCCAACTAAAACATTACTCGGATGACTTAAAACAACATAGACTAGGTTGGAAAAGATGCACTCAAAATCCATAGAATCATCCCCCGGCGGAACCTCAGATTGAACAACACCAAGACTGGTCCCAGAGTTCGCAAAGTTATTTGTACCAACTCCAGTAGATACAACCATCATATCAAGTGGAGGCTCAACCTCCACATTCTGCACAACTTGAGGGATCCATACACGCTTGCTAGACACACACTTCAAAACGTGGCGTACACTCTTATACTATACTTAGCCCACGAAACAAAAATAACGGAAATGTTCAACAAACTCCCATTAAGAGCCTAAATAGCAAAAGCACCCTCCTTTTTACTCTTGAAGCGAACAAAACCAAACCTTCTTCCATTCCTACCTTCTTCTCCAAGAATGTACACATCAACAACATTTTCAAAATTCACAAAAAGATTTTTCAGCACTAAAGCATTAACTTCAAAGGGCAAATTCTCAACAAATATAGAGAAAAGGTGATCAACCAAACCAAGAGAGCCAACAAAGACCGAAGGATGTGAAGGCGGGTTTGAAGAACACTCGGCAGGCACAAGAGAACGGGCGGGTACAACCACCTCATCCAAAACCGGTAAAGGAACCGGGCATTAGAGACCTTAATTAGCCCGAGAAGCTCCTTAAGTACAGATAAAATTTCACTGGCCCTTGCAAGGGCGGTAAAGGAAACTACATCTAGGTAATCATCATCAACAGAAATGGAGGAGATAAGAGAAGATAACTCATATTTCAACTTAGAGCACCTCACTTGGATTTGGCTTTGGATCACCGCCATGCCCATCAAACACATGTGAAGCACTGTTCAATCAAGCCACCAAGCACAAACACCGGACCGAGACACCACCGGGCGAAACCACGAAGAATCTACCACCTAGCAGAACACACGACTAGGACAAAACTCGACCGAGACACACGCCACAACCCAAAAACGCAAAAGTGGTCGATAGAACCCGACGACCACCATAACAGGAGGGCCAACGGAACCCGACAACCACCAGTACCTTAGCGAAGCAGGACGGCGAAGGGGTTTAAGAGAGGAAGCAAGACGCCGACGGATAGAACTGGTCGCCGGAGAGAATAAAACACACTGGTTAAGACCGTAGGCACCGCACGACCTGCCTACTGGAGCACCCTCATACCGGGAGACCGGTGATGACCACCGTCAACTAGGGCGGCGAGCCCAACGGTCAGAGGGAGGGCAGCGGTCAGAGGAGGCAGATTTAAAAATTGAATCTAGAGAGAGAAAGACTAGTCTTTTTTTCACTGTAGGGAATTGGTTGTGTCTACAATCCAATGTTTATCAGTTATGTTTCCTCCAATCCATGGCACTCTTGAATAGTTAGTAACAGTTGTTGCTAACAAATGTTGTCCCCACATCGATAGAATAATGGAGCTAATTTTGACTCTTAAGGAAAATAAATAGATTGTTCATAAATAATGTCCGACATAAATATAATAAGTTGCTTTTTTTAATGTAATTCATCACAATGAACACACTTTTTATATATATATATATATATATATATATATATATATATATATATATATATATATATATATAGTGTGAATATAACTACTAATATTAAGGGATTGTTGTCACAAGGATTTAAGGGATTGTGGTCATAGATTCAAGGGATGTGATTTAATCTTCCCACCTTCCTACCTAAACTCTCTTTCTACTGGATCCGTTCACTATATAACTACTAATATTAAGTTATGAAGACTTCTTGTACAATAACAACTATGGTGTACCTACCTAAGTACATCATTTATATTAAATTTTTTTAAAAATTTATCAATATTAATTATAAAATTCATCATTAATTTATGAATATTAATTAGAAAAGATAGTTTTCCATTTTACGTTCTATTCAATTCTAGTTTTCTCTCTTGGCTGAAAGGGAGGTTTTCTCCCTAAGCCTATCTAGGTTTAGATTTCCTCTATATTAATTAGATTAGGTTATCTTTTGTTCAAGAATTTATCAATTCCGTTCTTCGAATCAAATTCAAGACTAAGTTTTCTCTATCCTTTTCTCTTTATCTCTTTTTATGTTCATATGGTTGTAAGGTTACTTTTGCTTCTATTTAATTGCATTATATTATATTAATTGATTTGTTGTTAGTTTTACATTGTTTGGGTTGTGATTGATGTATTTGATGGCTAATTAATCTTGTTTTGGGCCTAATCTATCGAAATTCATGCTTGTAATTAGAGGTTTTCTCATGTCCACCATGTGTTTAGTGAAATTCTCTAGAGAGTGTTCATCTGTATTTTTTAGGCAATTGATTTATGTTGAGAGATAAGGTCAATTTGCTTATCAGAGTGTGTTTAAGAAGGAAAACAAAGAAGAAAAATATTTTGTTTATCAGAATGAAATTGTTTAACTGAATTGATGAAGAGAAACAATATACAACTGATATGTTTATACTACCTAGAAACAAGAAGAAGAAAGAAAGAAAACAAATAAGCAAATAAAGAAAGGTAAAAGAAGCCTAGCTATAACTAAAGGCCCCGTTCTTTTTATGTGGTGAATTTGCAGTGCAGTACATTGCGGTAAGTTACGTTGGAAATAAAAAATAGGTGTTGAAATATTTTCATTAGGAAATATATATTTAAATAATAAATGAGTTGTGATGGATTGCGGTAAGTTGTGGTAAGTTGCGATGGAAATAATTTGTAGATTTTAAATAATTTTGTGGATTTTGTGGAAATATATTAAATGAAAAGGTAGGTTTCGGTAAGCTAGTTACGGTAAATTGCGGTGCAATAACTTGTGGTACCGTATAAAAGAACGAGGTAACAGAAAAAAATAGAAACAACTGATGAGGAGCATGGAAGATAGGGTGGTTGTCACAACGTGGCTACCACCTCCTTGATTAATAGGAGAATAATATATACATTTGGAAACACATATATCACCGGTGCATTAATATGACGTTACATTAATATCGATTTTGCATGATCTAAAAAAATTCTTACCTCTTACCTCCACAAATATCAACTTTAATCAAGCATTAATAAAGACAAAAATAGTCAAGAAAACATATAATTGATATTTATATAGCACAAAACAAGCAAGGTGTGGAAGGATACAAGTAAAGTCTGAACAATATATTGTTGTAGCCTTTTACTTGTTCCCTTGTTATTACAAAAACAAACAGAAGATGCACAGGATTGTATGCGGGCATGAGAACAAAGTAGCGTACGTACGTACATAGTCTCCATGAACATACAACCACATTATTATCAGTTTATCACAGTGCACACACACACATATCATATAGCCTCACATATCGAATATTCATTGTAGATACGGTATAGCTTCACGATCAACTAATCGTGGATCAGACATAGTGTGTTATAGAGGGTTTAGCAAGCTAATTGCATATGCAATACTCTTCATTATCACAGTGCCCTCCATGCCAGTCGCCTTGAGCAATGCAGTGAAGTGAGCAAAGCTCTTCTCCTCCAAACTGACAAGATGTTAGAGCTCTTCTTGTGCTACCTCCTGGGTTTGATCCACCTACATGTATTAAATATAATCTGGGGTTAATTCGATGCTCCAACGTTAAGAGATATATAATTCAAATACAACATAGCAGATATTAATTACGACCTGCTAGTGCAGGAGCAACTGCACAATTGAAGACGAGAAAAGCCAAGAAGAGGACAACAAAAGTGGTGCTGAGCTTAGCCATATTACTACTGTAAAATATTGAGATGGATTTTTGGAGAAAATTGGATTTTAGTTAGTAAGTATGTGTACTTGTTGATGGGGCTTCCTTGATCAAATATTGGTGAAGAAGACGCCTATTTATAGGCAGAATGAATGACCGTTCGACCCCCTATTTGGTTCCCTATTCGAAGTTGGCCTGCACAAGAAATATTGATCATGGACCAATTCAAAATAGATAGTGAAATCAATCATAAAATTATAAATTAATTGAATAATTCAATATTGAAATTATCTCCACTTACATCAATATGCTCACTGATCTCTTTGTAACATAAGATTGTTAATGATTCGAACCAAATGCGCTTATATTGAAGGTTAGTTCACTCCAATTTTTAACGGTTTAATTTATTACCCGTATAAAAGGGAAAGAGTTTTTGGATGCTAATATATTAAACTTTCGGGGTATTGGTTAATAATACACTAAACTTTGATCTTGGACAATAATACACTGTATTTTGGGGGGTTGTTGAACAATAATGCACCCAGAATGATCCGACAGTGGCTGAATCGATGGTAATCCTACATAGCAGGTGACTAAGATGAATTGACCTAAAAATATTTAAATTTATGACATGTTAGCTCATCCACGCAAAAGCAAAGGGAATCAACTTCAAAAATATTTGAAAAAAATATAAAATCACATTTGCTTAAATGTGTTTTCACTGAGAGATTGTTGTAGTTATATAAAACCATCTTTGTTTGTGTAGATTAACTGACATGTCATAAATTTAGATATTATTTAGCCAATTTATATTCTCGGCCTTCCACGTAGGATAACCACTAAGTCAGTCATCGTCGAAATCGTTCCGGGTGCATTATTGTCCAACACTCTCAAAGTTCAATGCATTATTATCCACGGTCAAAGTTCAGTGCATTATTATCTAATACCCCAAAAGTTCAGTATATTAGTGTTCCAAAATCCAAAAGGAAAACGGCTTATTGGTGGCTTTAAATATTTACAACCAATTGGCAATAGTGGTAAATTGGTTATACCAACGTTTACTAGTTAAGAATAATGTTTATAAATTAAGAATGATGTTATATTGATAAATTAATGTAATAATAAATTTTTTGTTGCCCAAACTACTCTAAATTCGTAGCTGAAACATATATTTCTTATCGTGATAGTAAACATGGATTGGGTGCACAACTAGAAAAATATATTTGGGCAACAAATTTAGAGTAGTTTGGACAAAAAAAAATTATTATTGCATTAATTTAAAATAGGGTAACCAAATGATTTTGTAGTAAAATACACTATACATGGCAACAAAACTTTTTTTTTTGTTTCAATTGATATAGATAGGGCACTAATTTAAAGAAAAATTGTTGTCTAAGGCTACTAAGGCAACAAAAAAGTTTTGTTGCCCAATTACCATTTTCACTAATTTTTAGCCAAGTTTTTATGCTTCAAGGATAAAACTACCAAATTATAACAATTTTTTTTTTTTGTAACTTCATGTTAGAGAAGGGCAACAAAAATGAAATTTAAATAATAAATTTTTTTATTATCCAAAATAATTTTTCTTGTTCTCTCTTACTTTATGCATGATCCGCAATGTTTCTGATGGCAATCAACAAGAGTTGAAAGAAAATTCCTGCTCATGTCAGAAAAATAATTCTTTTTGCTGTCAATGTAATCAGGAAAATGTGACTAGAAGTTATTCCTTTAGAATAATATCTTAATGCATTTCTTATACTACTCATGGTTGTCAATTGAAATTTGATAAGAACTATTGAACAAATTTAATTCAATTAATTGAATTGCGCAATCAACTTGCATTTTAAATAATTTAAAGAAGGTATTTACCGGCCAGGATTTAGGATTTTATAGGCATATTTCTCATATTTTTATCCAAATGATTGAATTGGTCGACTCATCAATTTCTTGCAGAGACTTCCCAGAGTGAACCCTATATGGGGTCGAATGTTAGAAATTCAGAAATGTATTGATGTTTTTGAGGCTTGAATAGAATCACTTTCTTTAAGATAAGATTGCCCCTTATTCAAATTTGTGTTTTTATAAGGGTTTTTTGTATTTTGTACCCCAAATTTTAGGGGTATTTACATTCTGAACCCTTAGTTTTCAACTTTAACTTTTTAGACCCTAAGGTTTGTGAGGTGAAAAAAAAGCTCGTTTCCCGTTTTTCTTTTTCTTTCCATGTTTGAATTTCTCTCCCGATTGACATCAAACTTCAAGACTAAGGTTAAAACCGATATTAAGGTTATAATAAACCTCTTTTATTCATGTTGGAGTTACTTAAAACCATGTACTCAGGGGTCTAAGTAACATCGACAGGAATAAGAGAGGTGTTTTATAGCTTCAATATTAGTTTTAACCATAGTCCTAAAGTTTGACGTCAATCGGGAGATAAATTCAAACATGGGAGGAAAATAAAAAATGAGACAGGGGCCTTTTTCTTCAGTCCACAAACTTTAATGTCCTTTTTTTATTCAACCTACAAACTTTAGGGTCCAAAATGTTAAAGTTGAAAATCAAGGGTTCAGAATGTAAATACCCCTAAAATTCGGGGTCCAAAATGCAAAAATCCCGTCTTCATAATACAACAAAGCATCCTGAATTAACGAATATATATAATCATCAATCCCCTCATGGTTGTTTGATCTCTATCCAATTGACATGATATGGATAAGAGCAATTGTGGAAAACTGTTAATGACAGTTTCATAACTGTCAACAACCTCCCTGTCACTTGTAATAATAAAATAATTATTATAAAGAAAAGGAAAAAAGACTTGGTTATTATAGTTGCGCCTTTGCTCCAGTGCCAAGGGTGCCTCTAGTGCCCTACAGCCCTCATCGCGCGCGCGTGTACGGTTCAATGCTTCACATTGAATCTTAATCCAAGCACATGTTAGCCGAGTCCATGATTTATTTATTTGTAAATCCATATATCTTTTTAACTTATAAAAAGTTATTACCTCCGTTTTTATTTATCTGTCGCCTTGGAAATTGTGTTAAAATTTGACCGTTAATTAGGGTTGGCAATGAGCCAAACTGGCTCATGATCCCTCGCGAGCCAGCTTAGTAGGAAGCTCTATAAGCTCGACTCGCAATAAGTTCGAGGCGGCTCGGGCTCGTCACATAAACTAGCTAAGCCGAGCCCAAGAAAGTTCGGCTCGTGAAGCTTGTAATGCTTGTGAAAATGGAAAATTAGACGAAATACGTTGTGTTTGATAATGCAATTTCCAAAATAAATTTACCTTATTCACATGAATTGAAACTTGTACTTTTGATACATATTTTTTTTATGTGTTATCAATCCACAATCATTATTTATTTTCATTATCGCTAAAAGATTACTTTATTTTATATCCTATAATTGTTATTTTGAATTAATTAATTTTCAATCTTAGATCATTATTTGACTTTGCTATAAGTAATTTTTTTACTATTCTTTATTTTAATAGTTACTCTTTATTATCACTTTGTAAGTCAACAAAATGAATAACAATGAACAAGTATTGGTTCGTTAAAGCTCGTGAGGGCTCGCGAGCCTTGACGAGCCAAGCCGCGAGCCTAACTTTTTAGGCTCGCCAAGCTCGCGAGCCGAGCCAAGCTTGCAATGTAGCTCACGAGCCAAGCCTCGAGCATGCCAAGCTCAGGCTCGGCTCGGCTCATTGTCAGCCCTATCATTAATATCTTAATTTGTATAATGATTCATCATACAAAATTGATATCATTAGATTCAGAATAAAAAATACTATTAAAAAGTATAATATTATATTTTTTTGTAAAAATTTTATATTAGAAATTATTGTTAAAAAACAGAGGGAATATAAGTTAACTTACTTTGTCTATGTGGGATATTAATTAGGAAAACCTATTTATATTCTCTAGGATCTAGAGTTTACATCATTCTATCCACGTGGGAACATTGATAGAAGTAATACATTAATTCCCTTACTAGGCCTCAACCTGTGCGATGCACGGAGTGATCTAAATTAGTTACTTTTGAAATTATTATTATTATTATTATTATTATTATTATTATTATTATTATTGTAGTACAAACATGCTATTCTGGTTTGAACCGGCTGACCCAGAAAGACTGGACCGAAAACTTGGACGAAATGGTAACCATTCCGGTCTTCATTCCAAGTCTAAACCTGGAAAACTCAAACCTAGATTGGAAATTTAATTATTATAAAATTCAAATTTTAATGAAAAAAGATATTCATGATATTATGGGCGACAATCGCAATATTATCACCTAAAATAATATTCTTTGATAATCTAATGATTACTTACCTTAAATTAGAAAGATAATATCCAGATATATATTCATCCTAGTCCAACTTTGTATAAATTGATTTAATAGATAATTTACTTTTAGCCAACTCTGTATATATTTATGTGTGACAGTGTGCGTATAAATTGTATCATATCGTTATGTATTCTATCAAATTTTAATTTTTATAACTAAAAAGATATTCATGATATTATGGGCGACAATCACAATATTATCACCTAAAAATTATTTTATCATACTCTAATGATTCATCCCCTTAAAATTACAAAGATAAATATTTTGGCATATATTCATCCTAGTCCAACTTTATATAAATTCATGTAAATGATAATTAAATTTTAGCAAACTTTATATATATTTATGTGTGACTACAAATTGTGTTATATTGTTAGATATTCTATCATAATATCGTGAATATCTATCCTAATCTAATGATTCTCCCCTTAAAATTTTGACATATAGTCATCCTAGTCCAACTTTGCATAAATTCATGTAAATGATAATTAAATTTTATCCAATTTTGTATATGTTTTCGTGTGACTACCTATGTACGTAAATCCAATCTAAAATGGATGGAATGAATTTTCTCTTAAAAAATTAGAATCAAGTAATTGAAATACAAAACCTTCTATAAAATAAAAAAAAAAAAACCTAATTGAAAACTCACCAATTCAATTTAACATTGAAGAGCAATTGAATTTCGAGGAGAGAGAGAGAGAGAGAGTTAATGTGGATTCAAAAATTTTAGTGAAAAAAGAGAGAGAGGAGAGATGCATTATTTCAAAAAGAAAGAGCGAAATTAGAATCAAGTTTAACGCATTGGGCAAATAAGAATTTGGGTGGGGAATTATGATATGTGGATGAAAAGAGATCTTAACGAAAAGGACCATGATAACCATCTTGAATGTATTGTATTGTATTTTTATGTTTTCTAAAAGTTATGAATGTAATTGGCCAAGCCGCAATAGTGCCGGATTTTTTGGTGAGTAGTTGGGTTGTGGAACAGTTGTAAACGTGGTCAGAGTCTAAAGCAGTCAATGAAAAGTAATACTTTCTGGTTTTTTAATTCTAAAATAAAATCCGAATTGAAAATTAAAAAAAAATTTCTACGTTGTGATTGTCGTTGCTGCATTAAAATAAAATCCAAAACAGTTATGGAACAGTTGTAAACGTGGTCAGAGTTCAAAGTAGTCGAATATTAGTGATTTTTTTAGGCTTTTTTAATTTTAAAATAAAATACGTATTGAAAATAAAAAAAATTGAAAATAGAAAAAAATTATAATTTTCTACGTTGTGATTGGTCAATTCCCCTACAGTCACTCTCGTGGCTCTATTTCGTGGGACCCACAATGATTTATATAATAATATATAGATTAACTTTCACTAACTATTCAACATCGAAGACTCGAAGCTTTCCGCCTATAAATAGGCATCTTATATGTTTAATTAATTAGCAAGACTTAAGCGAGAATTCCTCTCTTAATTAAGCATTACACTAACTAATCAGATATCATGGCTAAGCTTGGCATCACTCTTGCTGCACTCCTCCTGGTTTTCTTGGTTCTCCATTCCGCTGCCGTACTTTCACTGGCTGCTGGTAATGTCTAAATCAGTGTTGCATTTACAACTAGACCAAATATACATGAGTAATTAAATCAAACTAAATTATATAATAACTGCAGCTAATTAATCATTATTGCAACTATGCCAGCCGATTTATAGTTAGTACTCCATCCCAAAAATTTGTCCATATTTGACTAATAGAGTCAAACTTTGTAGATTTTGACTGTTAATTTATCAAAATATATGTCGAGTTATCCTGTAATACCGTTGTTATTAGATTTGTGGTGAAAAATCTTTTTACTTTGATAAAATACTACAAGTCTTGCTAAGCTCTCTTCGAGGAAAAGGAAAAAAGTAAAAGAAGGTGAAAGGAGAAAGAAATCAAGCACAATGTCTTCTGCCTCTCTTTCCTTCTGAAAGTGAGACTATCCATTTATGAGGAATGAATTATTGATCGTCAGGGGCTGTGGGGCTTCATCAGTTTTCTAGTCGGATTTTAGCTATGTTTTGATCTGTAAGTGTTGTGATTGATGTGTTTGGGCCATTGTGTTTGCTGATTGTGTAGGTTTCTTTTGTTGGGAGCTCCGAGCTTTAATGTTTTCCTACTCTACTACTGAGTGTTTGTAGCAGGCTTGTATCTCAGTTTAGGCTTGTGACGTGGGAGGCTGTTGGTGGTGTCAGTGGTGTTTTGGTTGGTGGGAGTACTTTTATTGTTGCTAAGGTTAAGTGGTTTGGGTGGGTTCTGGATCTGGTATATTTCTTTCTTTGCTTAGTAGAATAAGATGGAGAAGTCTTGTGTTATACTCATGTTGCATTTAAAGGTGGATCATGGCAAACTTGTTGGTTTTGGGTTTCTCTTAATGTCAAGATGATATATGGAATCATGCTTCAGGGCTCTGATGCTACTGTCTAAATGGTGCTATGGTTTGTTTTTGGGGTCAGGCTGTTATTTGAAGGCTGGTTATAATGCCCTGCTGCTGCTGTCTTTGTCTTCATATGTTGTTGGTTCTGGTCAGTTACAGCTGATGTTGCTTCAGTCTGGTAATAAGCACACATAATTGTGGTTCTGCACACTGTCGAATTGGAGCTGTCTGAGGTCTGTGTCTTTTGTGCACTTTCAATCCTGTGAGAGTGAGGTAGCATTTTTTATTTTGGCATGGGGTGGTTTGCTGTCACTAAGAAGTTGCGTTTGATCTTGCTGTGTCCTTCTCCAGTGGTATCCTAAATATTGGGATCAAAGAATGCTCTGATGGGCTGATAAATTTGGTTATGTTGCAGCTGGAGGTTTGGTGGATCTCATTTATGTTGTCAGATTGGTTTTGTTGATGTTGCTTTAGGTGTTCATTTCATTGTGGTTTTTTAGTTTCGTAATGGTGGTATTGTCTCATATGTTGATATATGACATTTTGTTTGACACTTTGTGTCTTTTAATAACAGGGTCTTTTGACCTCTAATTATCAAAAAAAAAAAGTATATGGCCTCGAAGACCGTGAAAAAGGAAAGTAGACAACTTATTTGAGACGAGGGAGAATTTTCTTTCTTCCATTTTAATTGTCACCTTAATCAATGCTTCAGTCAAACTTTAAAAACTTTGGCCATTAATTTCTTAATATATACAATGTTTTATTTTGCGAAGATATTATCGTTATATTCGTAATGAAAAATACTACCTTAAGAATATAATGTTGTAATTTTGATAAAGTATGCTATACAAAATTCTCAGTCAAAGAAGGATATTAGAAATATACGACTGTACGAGCTTAATTAACCACTTTTCTTACTACTGCTGCATGCCTGGCCTGTACATGCAGGAACGGGTACGTGATGATCTATGTATGGTTCTCTACGTAATAATAATTTGTCTAAAATTGATAACCGTGTGAATTAATTTGATCGAGTTGGTGATACTTTCTTTCAAACGGTAGTGCAAAGTTAGTTTAAGAGATTTTCTTTCCAACAGGCCCGTCACAAGCATAGATTTAGATCTTCTAATCAGGGGTAAATACTGACCAATACACTATTATATTCATCTGATATATAAAAAATTTATAATTTTATCCCAAATTATACTGAATTATTATTTTTTCGTGTTTCTGGTAGTTGTAACCACCTTTAGCTTAGCCCAGATCCGCCGGTGAAGTCCGATCCTAACATTTTGGGGTCTCGAGCGATAAAGTAAATCAATTTATAGATTGACGTCCTGTGAAATATCCAGTTATTCTCATTGGTTTTCTGTTGTTCCAGCTCTTCTTAGCTACGGTTGTATTTTTAGTTTTTTTGTTTTTTTTGTTTCTTTAGGTTCTTGGTTAGTTACGTAATTAGTTCCTCTCGTCTCTTGTTTTAGCTACTGTATATAAGGCCTTGTTGATCTCCTTGTCTTTGACACATGAAATAGATCCTCAGTACATTCTTCTCCCTATCTTTTGCACATGGTATCAGAGCCTGTGCTGGCTTTTTTGCTAGTTTCTTCCTTTCCCATCTGCTGCTTGATCCCTCGAGTTGCTTGCCATGTCTTCCTCAAGCACCACTGAAGTAAATTTGGGGGCTCATGAAGAATACAACAACAATCCCCTCTTCTTGCATCCATCAGATCATCCAGGGATGCCTCTAACAAGCACAAAACTCAATGGCACAAATTTTCAAAAATGGAGTAAGGCAGTTAAAATAGCCCTGAAGACTAAGGTCAAATTAGGCTTCATCGATGGGAAATGTGAAAAACCTGCTGATGGCTCACCCAAACTTGCACAATGGAACAAGTGTGATTCAATGGTGGTAAGCTGGCTATTGAATTCTATGATTACTGATTTACATGATGCCTTCTTGTATGTACAGTCTGCCAAAGAATTGTGGGATGACCTCGAGGAAAGGTTTGGGGAACCAAGTGGACCACTAAAGTTCCATCTTGAAAGAGAGATCAGCAATCTTTACCAGAACCAAGATTCAGTAGCTGTGTATTACACCAAGCTAAAAAAGTTATGGGATGAGCTAGCTGACATATCAGAGGTACCTACCTGTACTTGTGTAAAAACATGTCCCTCCATCAAGTATACAGTAGATATGGATCAAGAAAAGAAGTTGATGCAATTTCCTTTACATTTGAATGATGAGTATGATACTGTTAGAGGTCAGCTTCTCTTATCTAAACCCCTACCTACTGTAAATAAGGCCTACAATATGATACAAAGAGTTGAAAGACAAAAACAAATTACAGGTAGTCTTGGGGGTTCAAAAGAATTTGCAGCACATACCTTCAGGTCGAATCAAAACAGTGAAGGAATGCAGGGAAACTCACAAGGGTTTCTTGCCAAGAATTCAAACAAAGCTAGCCGGGACTCGAAGACAAAATCCAAGAAATTTTGCAACTACTGCAAAAAGAGTGGTCATACTGAGGACCAGTGTTTTCTCTTAGTGGGGTATCCAGATTGGTACACTGGACCAAGAGATAACAAGAAAAGGAATTCTTCCCCTAGGTTGGCTGCAAATGTGCAGAAAAATGAAGAAGATACTCCTTTGGACAACAGTTATGCTCACGAGCCTGCACAGAAGATAGATCACAATTTTGTACAGGCTGTTGCTCAAGAATTGGCCAAGCTCTCCAAAGGAAAGGGTCGAATGGACCAGGCAGGTGCACAATTTGCTGAGAGTAACCAATTTGCAGGTAATATCATGAAATTATCTTATCTTAATCAAGCTTCCAAACAATCTTGGGTCTTAGATACTGGTGCTACTGACCATATGACACATAATTTATCTGCATTGAGTGATGTTCATCAGCTATCTAAACCTGTCCAAGCTGTTTTACCAGATGGATCTCTTAAAAGTGTCAAGATAGCAGGAGCTGTTGTCATATCAGATAGAATAAAGCTGCAAGATGTTCTTTATATTCCAGATTTTCAATATAATTTACTTTCAGTTTTTAAGCTCACAAAGGACTTGAATCTTTGTCTGTCTTCTTGTCCTAACACCTGCTTCTTTCAGGACCTTACCACTTAGGACATCATAGCACAAGTCTCTCCCACAGAAGGTTTATACAAGATAGCTGTTGTAACCACCATGACAAATCAGCACTTCAAGAATAGCACTCTTTTTCACACTTTACACAACAGGCTTGGGCATACTTCTGTGTTAAAGCTAATGCATATCTCTGATTGTAAAGGCCAAATTCCCTCAAATTTCTTTTGTGAAAGTTGTATTCTTGCTAAAACTCATAGGCTTCCTTTTAATAGAAGTACAATTCATACCACACATTATATTGCTTTCAATTGATGCACATTGATCTATGGGGTCCCTATAAGGTTCCCAACATAGATGGATCTTCCTATTTTTTGACTTTTGTAGATGATTTCAGTATAACTACATGGACTCATTTACTTTCTGTGAAATCTACTGTGTGTTCTATTATTCAAGATTTCATCAAAATAATCCAAAATCAGTTCAAAACAACCATTTCCATAATAAGAACTGATAATGGAAGTGAATTCATTAACAAAGAATGCCAATCTCTTTTTTCATCTTTAGGGATAAATCATCATAGATCTGTCCCTTACACTCCACAACAAAATGGTGTTGTGGAAAGAAAACATAGATATCTCTTAGATACAGCAAGGGCCATCATGTTCCATGCTGGATTACCAAAAAATTTTTGGGGTGAATGTGTCCTGGCCTCCACTCATGTCATAAATATGCTTCCTATGGCCAATCTCAGTTGGAAAAGCCCTCATGAAGTTCTTTTTGGAACTAAACCCAACATTCATGATCTTAGGACTATAGGATGCCTTTGCTTTGCTGCTGATTTGAGGTATAAAGATAAGTTTGATCCCAAGGCCATTAAATGTGTTTTGCGGGGCTATACTGCTAGCTGCAAGGGATACAAGCTCTACAATCTGGAATCCCACAAAGTCTTTCACAGCAGAGATGTTACTTTTCAAGAAGATATCTTTCCCTTCAAAGGAGATTCTAAAATAACTGATATACAGGACGATTTTTTGGCATTCCTAACAATAATATGTTTTTAGATAACACAGAAATTTCTAGATCTTGCAGGAATTTGAGTCAGAATGTTCAGCAAAACCAAGAAGAACATACTAACATCAATGAGCCTGTGGAACCTGTTGAGTCTCAAGAAGTTGCTGACAAACAAAATAATGCAGACAGCAGCCAGAATGATGAATCATGTGATATACATTGTGAAGATATCATAGAAACTCAGCAAACTGAGGAAGACGACAATGAAGAAGAAGGCAAACAACTAAGAAGATCAACTAGAACAAGGAATCCTACAAGATGGCTTAATGACTATGATCAGAACAAAACCAAGAAACCTGCTTCTTCACACTCTCACAGTCTTAATTCTCAGCTTGCACATCCTTTATTTCATACGAATGATTTTTCTCATTTTTCACAGGAGTATATCACTTCCCTGTCAAGCATCATCACCTCTCCTGAACCAAGCACTTATGAACAAGTTATCAAATATCCTGAATGGAATGCAGCAATGAAAGAAGAGATACAAGCTCTAGAATCAAATGGGACCTGGATCCTGACAAAGCTTCCACCAGGAAAACAACCTCTCATTTCCAAATGGATTTACAAGACAAAATTCAAGCCAGATGGGAGCATTGAGAGATATAAAGCTAGACTTGTAACAAGGGGCTTCCTTCAAGTCAAAGATAGAGATTACAAACACACATTCTCACCTATGGTCAAACTGGGAACTGTGAGAATTCTCATAGCTCTTGCTGCTGCCCAGGAATGGGATCTTCATCAACTAGATATTAACAATGCCTTCTTACATGGTTTCATTGAGGAAGAAGTGTACATGTTGCCACCTCAGGGTTACAACAAAGCAAAGCCAGGAGAGGTCTGCAAGCTTGTTAGAAGCCTTTATGGTTTAAAACAGGCCTCGAGACAATGGAACTTGGAATTGACCAAGTTCCCTAACAAGCATGGCTTCAAACAATCAAAGAGTGATTATTCACTTTTCACCAGACTGACTGACAGGGGTTATGTATATGTTCTTGTTTATGTTGATGATTTACTAATAACAGGTGATGACTTTGATGAGATTTGCACCTTAAAGAAATCACTGCATGATGCTTTTACCATCAAAGATCTGGGAAAGGCAAGATACTTCTTAGGAATTGAGATATCCAGGTAAAGTGAAGGTATACTTTTGAATCAAAGGAAGTATATTGCAGACATCTTGGCTGACACAGGTCTTACTGCCTGCAAACCTGCCAAGTTCCCTCTGCCAAAGGGTCTTAAACTATCTCTTGACACTGGAAATGTGTTACCTGATCCAACACCATACAGAAGAATTATAGGCAGATTGTTATACTAGCCTTAACAAGACTAGACATCAGTTATGGAGTGCAGCATCTGAGTCAATTTCTGCAGAATCCTACAGACCAACATTACAATGCAGCAGTTCACATTTTGAGATATCTCAAGAGAAGTATAAATAGAGGTCTTTTCTATCCCAAAAATAATACTCTCCAAGTCTCAGCATACACTGACTCAGACTGGGGTAGTTGTCAATTTTCAGCAAGGTCACTAACTGGGTATTGTGTGTTTTTAGGATCATCTTTAATCTCATGGAAAATAAAGAAGCAAAAGACTGTGTCAAAATCTTCTGCAGAAGCCGAGTATCGAGCAATGTCAGCCACCACTTCAGAATTGGAATGGGTAGTTCAAATTCTTCAAGATTTGAATGTGCCTCTAAAGACCCCTATTACTCTCTACTGTGATAACAAGGCTGCTCAAGACCTAGCTGCTAATCCTGTGTTCCATGAAAGAACTAAACACATTAGGATCGATTGCCATTACATTAGAGACAAGATTCAGGAAGGGCTGATACAAACTGCTCATGTCTCTTCTCACCAACAAATAGCTGACATAATGACTAAAGCCTTGAGTGAGCAACAACATAATCTTCTTTCTTCAAGGTTAGGATTGCTAAAAGTTCCTCCCAATCCACCTTGAGGAGGGGGTGTGAAATATCCAGTTATTCTCATTGGTTTTCTGTTGTTCCAGCTCTTCTTAGCTACGGTTGTATCTTTAGTTTTTTTGTTTTTTTTTTTTTTTTTTGTTTCTTTAGGTTCTTGGTTAGTTAGGTAGTTAGTTCCTCTCGTTTCTTGTTTTAGCTACTGTATATAAGGCCTTGTTGGTCTCCTTGTCTTTGACAAATGAAATAGATCCTCAGTACATTCTTCTCCCTATCTTTTGCACACGTCCTTTTAAAAAATGTGTCAACATTCACACTAAAAACCGATATAAGAATTTAGTCAAAATGCATGCTTACCTGCCAAGATATTGAAGATTGCTCACAAACGGCTCAAATGACTAATTCGTTGTTGCACTCAACTATTACCCAACATAACCTTCTTGAATAACAAAAATGAGACCACTATGCAATGCAATAACTTTTGCTACAAGAATAATGATGACAATTAATCCAATAATGTATGTATCAGCTCCTAATTATCTTAATATAACCCTCTTGAGTAGCCATTTAACGTAAACGGTAGTTTGTAGTGTCCCGAAAATTCAAATACTCAAATAAATGAAGTTAATTAAACTTTTTGCAAAGGAAAACGACAAAGGGGTGTCACTATCATATCTCCGAAGAAATATAAGGTAAAAGGTACATAACTAACTTACCATTAATCAGTCCAACTCAAACAAAACTCAACAATCTTTAACATGTGGCAACACTACTTGCTCTCATAACAACACCTGAAATTAAAACTAAGACAATCTCACTCTAAGCCTCATGTTATTCAATTCAATGTAAGCAGCACTTGAAAACAAACCATTCAAGAAAATGATACGAAACTCAATAATGTCTACTCATAATTTAAAATACACGCATTTGAAATTCATTTCAAATATTTAGATGGAGGAGAGAAAAGACAAACTGTTTTTAAAACCATGTGATTCCCAACACAAAGGAAACAAAGTTCTCAAACCACAATCTTGTCATTAATAAAACAATTCATTCACTAATGGGCAACCTGCCAAAGGTCTATAATTTTTCAAATTGAGATACCAAATCCCTACCAAAGGCCACAAGTGCAAATCTTACCCAGGAGAAGTGTTTATTTTTATTTATCAGGTTCCCAATACCTGATCTCTTGTTCCATAATCCTATAGAATATCTTGGCCTGTGGGCTATCCAGCTGCTATCAAGATCATATCTTCCATCCTAATCTCTTGCTCCATACTCTTGCAAGATACTAAATCCTAGTATATGGGTTATTCCCTGCAACCCATTTAAGCCTTTGTTTTAAAGTTGAGTATCTTATGAGATTCGATACCACCATTCTCAAATACAGTCCCTACCCAATTTCAAACATACAATTAAATTCAAGGGCTTAAATATGAATTGTTCCCCTTACTTATCAAACACACATCCCAGAGCATGAAGTTCAATATAAATCACATACTCAAAATATGAACAATTCAATTTCCACGGAAAGTAACCCGGGGTTGCATGTTTCACAAAATCATTCAAACACATCAAAAGCAATGAAAGGCACCCAAAGGGGATTTAAGACATAAACATTACTTGGATAACGTGTTGTTTCCTACCTTGAGCTCAACTATTGACCATGTCTGAACCTGGACATATATAACAACAACAATTCTATCAATAACTCACTCACTTGACTTAAAGAAAATTAGGGGGAAAAAAATCACTTCTAAGTCGTCCTGGCAAAAGCTGTCCCGACTCGAATTGATCCGAGACCGATCCAGTTTTTCAAACTTGAAATATAACAAACCTGATATATGGAGCATATCGAACCCGCCCCGCCCGAATCGGCAGGTCTACTTCTAACCCTTATCACTACCAAAACGGGTCAATTAAACCATGACATTCCAAAAATGGTCTAAGGAAAATTTGTAAAATAATTTCATCAATTTCCAACATATAAACTCATTCTTTTTCTTTCCCAAAACTGGACAGATTCTCATTTTAAATTCGAAGGTCATAACTCACTTTCCAGATTCATATGGCCATGCTAGGTCTTTCTAGAAAGCTCAAACAATGCCCTACAAAATCTATTTTGTTCTCTAATTCTAATTCCAGTCCTAAGAGCGAGGCTTAAAATGAACAAAAATAATAACTTGTCCAAAAATTGATAGATTATTCATCATTAATTTTTTGATCGCCTAACTCTAAACCCTAATTTATGGAGAGCAGAGGGAGCAGGAGAAGAGGCGGAAGGCGGCCAAATTTTTCCATTTACGTTGGCAATTTGCCTATGAAAATCGACAGATTTGGGGTGAAAGGGATCTTCGCAAAGTATGGAAAAGTTCTGGACGTCTATATATCCCCAAAGGATGGTGTTGAAGGAAGATATGGGTTTGTTAGATTTTGGAAAAAACATGAAGCTCTTAAGGGAATACAAGAAATGAATCGGAAATTAGTAAGAGGTAGCAGAATAGTAGTCAATAAATCAAGAAGATGGAGTTCAGGGTAGCATGAGAACAGGAAAATAAAGAGGATCTGGGTGAGAAAACAATCTGCAGGAGATAGTCAGAGGAGTGATGAAGAGAAGCAAGTAAAAATGAAGGCCCCTGGGGTCAGAGGGATGATTAACGAGAGCATGATCAAATGGTTGGAAACAAGCATAATATGTGTGTCCGAGGATCCGAAGGAAATGCAGGAGATCATCCGGGTAGTGAATGAAGAGTGTGGTCCAGAGGCAGGGATAACTATCTTGAGTGTAACCCAAACCATCGTGACGTTACGGACCATGGAGGAGGTGGAAAAAACTCTACAAAACCCAGGGAAGCTAGCAGAGGCCTTCAAGGAGATTAGAAGATGGACGAAATACGAAACGAGCCAGGAAAGAAGAACATGGGTAGAAGTAAGAGGGATCCCACCGCATGGATGGTCGGAGGAGAACTTTAGGAGGTGTATTATGCAATGGGGGAATCTCATATGTATGGAACAAGAGGAAGAGGAGACTGTCCAATTCGAATCAGCAAGAGTCCTAGTTTCCACCAGGTTGATGGAGTCCATTGCTGGGGAAGCTTTCCTTGAACTTGTTGACTGCTCATACAGAGTCGTCATAAAAGAGTCACGTCCGTGGTGGAAACAAATGCAGGACGAGCCCCCCCCCCCCCCCTAAGACAGAGGAGAGTAGTGATCACCTATTGGAAGGGGTTGAGCTCCCTAGAATGGCGAATCTGGCTCAAGCCATAAACACAGAAGCTGCAATTGATGCTGATGACCACGCGAGCGGAGATGAGAAGGAAGACCAGCAGACTGAGGTTCAAAAAAAGGAAAAAGGAAAGGAAAAGCCAGTAAGGAGTACGTCAAGCAGTGGCGTATCGAATTTCTCGAAACATATGGAGGAGATGAAAGGTTTAGCGGCTAGAGTGGAGGAGTTAAGGAAGGAGTTGGCCTTGGAATTAGATAAAAATGGAGTTATTATCCAGCAGAGAATTCGAGAAGCCAGTAAGATGGAAGGAATAGACTAGGGTGGCTCCAAGGATATGATGCTTTGGGATTGGTAGATGTGGACATTGAAGAGTCATCAAATTATGAAAACACAATCAAGGCAACTCCGATATAAGTCTCAAGATTATTAAGAAGAGAGGAGTATACTGATGAGCAGGACACGGATACCCAGATAGCTTAAAAGGCTGTGTTTTTTGGGAATGATCTAGGAGCTAAAATTGTGTCGGATTGCAAAGAAGCAGAAAAATTTTTCAGGGAGGACCTGAGAAAATAGAGAAAGAAATACAAACTAGCAGAAAGAAAGAACAAGAATGCAAAGGAGTCAAGAAAACGGGCTGTTAGAAGAAGGCAATGAGGGTCGCCTGTTGGAACCCAAGAGGTTTAGGTGCAGGCTCAAAACGTAGGCATGTGAGGAGGATAGTCTCGAAGGAATTTGATGTGATAGTGGGACTAGTGGAGACGAAACATCATGACTTTGACCTCAGGAGTGCGAGGAAACTGTGGGGAAATACTGATGCAGATTTCATGGAGATTAAGGCTGTTGGCAAAGCAGGGGGAATAATATTGATATGGAACAAAGAAGAGTTCACGTGCTCAAACGGCTTCAAAGGTCGTGACTGGATCTGTATTGAAGGGGAAGTGACGCAAGAGAAGACTGATATTTCAGTTTGTGTGCTATATGCACCAAACTCAAGAGAAGAAAGGCTAAGGCTTTGGGATGATATTAGGGAAATGAAACAGAACGTTCAATTCCCACTAATCCTGATGGGAGACTTTAACCAAGTTTTGTCACCATCAGATAGAAGGGGTGCAAGTGGTTGGACTCAAGGCATGACGGATTTACATGAGTTGATGATGGAGTTACAACTGCAGGACATTCCAACAAACGAGAAGTATACTTACTTGAGAGCCAACGCCGCAATTAGAATTGGCATGATTATGGTGGAATGCTGTTTGTTGATGAAATTCCAGAATATTACGACCTATTGTATAGGGAGAACCACGTCAGACCACTTTCCAGTCATACTGAAAACCACAGAAATGAAATGGGGTCCAACCCCATTTCGAGTAGAAAATGTGTGGCTTGAACACCCAACATTCATGGAGGTCTTCAAGAAGGAATGGATTCAATTGGAGAAATTTACAGGGACATGAGAAGCTAAAGGCAATGAAGGAGCCTCTGAGAAGATGGAATAGGGAGGTTTTCGGTAACATCGACACAAGAATACATGATCTTGAGATGGCTCTCGAACAGAAAGATCAAGATATGATGTGTCATGAACCAAGTCAGCTGGCGGTGGCTAGGAGAGAGGCGATTAAGGCTCAATTAAACATATGGCAGTTGCGAAAGGAAAGATTGTGGAAACAAAAATCAAGATGCATGATCCTTGAAGCGGGAGACAAGAACACAAAGTATTTTTATACTTTGGCAACAGTTAAGAGGAAGATGAAAAGTATTGAGGCGATCAAAGTGGGAGAAAAATCGTTCACTGAGCCGACAGCGATAAGCAAGGCGATCAGGGGGTATTTCCAGCAGCAGTACAAGAGGCGACAAACAGGCTTGAGTTTCAATCTTGAAAAACTAGGCCTAAACAGATTGACAAAGGAGGAAGCACTTTGGTTGGAAGCAGAAATTACCAAAGAAGAAATTAAGGAGGCCCTGAAGCAGTGTAATCCTGACAAAGCACCGGGTGTTGATGGTTTTAACATGCAATTCATACAGAAGTTGTGGCCAATTGTGGGTGAGGATTTCTACAAGATCATCCTAAATTTCTTTGAGACTGGAGAACTCCCAACGGCCATCAATACTACATGGGTAACGCTAATCCCGAAGAAGATTCCAGCGGAGGATATTAAGATGTTCAGGCCAATCAGTATGGTGGGGAGTATTTACAAGATCATATCGAAAATCCTGTGTAACATGATGAAGAAGGTGATGGCCAAGCTTGTTGGTGAGGTTCAATCTGCCTTTGTACAAGGAAGGCAAATACTCGATGGGGCACTAATTGCTATGGAGATAGTTGGTTGGCTGAAGAGGAAGAAGAAAGAGGGAGTACTGCTCAAACTCGATTTTGAAAAGGCTTACGACTCGGTGGATTGGGATGCGCTAGACATGATCATGAGACAGATGGGATTTGGGAATAAGTGGATGCGGTGGGTCAATGGTTGTGTAAGGTCAGCAACAATATCAATTATCGTAAATGGCGCGCCCACAAAGCCATTCAAGATGGAACGGGGTCTGCGACAGGGGGACCCGTTATCCCCATATTTGTTTGTGCTTGTAGCGGAAGTATTGAATAAGCTGCTGGAGAAGGGTGTGGAAAAAAAAAACACTGGTGGAGTCTGGAAATTGGGGGTCGAAAAAAGATGAATATATCTCATTTACAGTTTGCGGACGACACTTTGATCTTCTCAAGAGCCGCCACGGAGGATTTGATCAATATCAAATCGGTACTGAAGACATTCCAGGCCATCACAGGGCTCACTATAAACTTTGAGAAGTCTAGTTTGGCAGTTTTAGGGAAAGACCAACAATGGAAGGAGGATGTGGCTAGGGAGCTGAGATGCAAGTTGGTAGAGCTTCCTATGACATACCTTGGACTTCCACTTGGAGACAATATGCGAAGAAAAGAGGCATGGTCTCCTATACTGGAGAGGATTCAAAAGAGGTTGTAAGGATGGAAATCACACATGCTATCGAGAGCTGGAAGATTAGTCTTAATAAAAGCTGTGATAAATAGTCTGCCAAACTATTTTCTGTCGTTGTTCAAGCTACCAAAATCAGTGGCTAAGGAGATAATTAAGATGCAAAGAACCTTTTTTTGGGGAGGGAAGGAAGGAGGAAGGAAAAATGCTTTGGTCAGTTGGGTTGTGATTCAGAGACCAAAGGTGATGGGGGGCCTAGGTGTTGGAAACATTGTACTTAGGAACTTAGGATTGTTAATGAAGTGGTGGTGGAGATACTGTACGGAGGAAGGAACCCTGTGGAAGGAAATGATTAAGGTGATCCATAATGAAGATGGTGGACTTATGCCTTCTAAGTTCAAAGCAAGAACGTCAGGTGTCTGGGGTGACATTAGAGAGTTGATGAAAAAAGAGGATCCAGCGCAAGTGACCTTTTGGGAGAAAGTAAAAATCAAACTGGGAGAAGGCCTCAATGTAAGTTTTTGGGAGGACCCATGGTGCAGCCAACGAAGTTTAAGAGATGAGTTCCAACTACTATACAAAATCTCATCACAGAAGAAATGGAGGGTTGGTGAAATGGGATGGTTTGAGGGTGAAACATGGAGATGGTGCTTGTCTTGGAGCAGGGAACTCAACGTGCAGGAAATGGTGGGAGAAAAAACATTGATTACTAAATTGAGCCACATACAACCAAGGAAAGGATGCAAGGATCAGGTTTTATGGGAAGGAAAAGGTACATACACTGTAAAAGAGATGGTCAATTATGCAGAGGAGAAGGCATACAGTGGTGTTCAAGTGGATACACTGGTTGGCAGTGTGTGGAAGAAATTAGCCCCACCTCGGGTGGAAATCATGGTATGGATTGCATTGCTTGGAAAACTCAACACAAGGAGCCAATTAAAAAAGAAGAAAGTCATACAAGATTGGGAGGATAAGTGCCCATTTTGTGGAATTGATGAGGAAACTGTAGACCACCTTTTAATTTGGTTTCAATTCACTTGGGGAATATGTGAAAATATTATGCAAGATTTGGGATGTCATGTTACTCAGACTGTATCCCTGAGATTGATGTATGAAGAGTGGATGGGCAAACAATTAATGAACAATGTTAGAAGAATAATATGGGTAATCACTTGGTTTGCTGTGGTATGGACAATCTGGAATTTGAGGAATAAAGTGGTGTTTGAGGAAAAGGAGAGGAAAGCAACTGAAACTATTCACACAATCAGATGGAGAATGGCTTCTTGGAGCGTAGTGGGGCAAAAATTACCATATCCAGCGCAGACCTTAGCTCTCAATTTTGACAAAATTCCCCAGATTTATGAATGATAGAGTGAAGAAGATGGAAGAGAAGGGGTGCAGACTGATAAGCAATATGGCAACAATACCGAACAGAATTATGTAGCTGTTTCAAGGAAAAGGAAAGGAAGTGAGAAAGGGACAGAGAGTGAAAGCATGCAACATGAATGAAGGAGATGAGCATGAGTCAGTTGGTGGCCTTAATTTTCGGATGGACACAATGCACACTAGACAAAGACAACAATAGTAGGGGTATAGCTTTTGAGGAGTGCATGCAACTTTTGTCATGGTTTTTTTAGCTTTTGGCCTTGCTGTCACTTTTCCCCTCTCTTTTGTCTTGACTTGCTTTTGTATTGTCAAGCATTGAGTTTTACAGGAACCTTATTGTTGGACAGTGGTATTTACTAGTCCGCATTTGGCTATTCTTTTGAGGTTGAATAAAATCGGTCTATCGGCCACAACTTATCGAAAAAAATAACTTGTCCAAAATTGCGTTATTCTAATAAAATGACTATAACTCACTCAATGCTCAACGAAAATCCAAAGTTCAAAGCTCCTGTAAAGATAGCACCCCATACTACCTACTATCTAAACATTTTTTTCAATTTAATTCAATCTCTACTAATTTTGGTGAATTTTTAAAATTGTCCCTATAATATGTCCGAGTTAATAACAATTCCTGTTAACATTAAAGTTAACTCCAATACCATCAAAACTCTGGTCTAGCACCACCTCCCTGACAGTCCTAATATCAATCAAACACCAGTAATTAAAAACTCTTTGAGGAATATTAAACATATCTTGCTAGCTATAAGGAAGAATTATAATAAAACTAGATAAAATATGAACACTATAATTATTCTTTTGGCTTAATTATTCTTTCGACTTAATTAGTTTCATAACATTATTTGACTTTGTTATAAATGCGCACTCTTTTTTTACTATTTTCTTTTCTAAGAGTTATCATTTATTTTTTTATCATTTTGTAGGTTAACAAAATGAGTAGCAATGAGCAAAGTATGAGCTAATTAAAGCTCCCAAGACTCGCAAGCTAAGCCATGAGCCTAACTTTTCAAGCTCACAAGTAAACTTAGAAAAACTAACCTGAAACTCGTACCAAAAAATTTGAACCTAAACCCACTCCCCCAATAGATGATCTAATCTTGACTTGAACCCTAAGGGCATGTTTGGAGAGAAAAATGGAATGGAATAAGGGTGGAATAGGTATCCAATTCCTTTTCTTGGTGTTTGGTGAAACATTTCTGGAATGGGATTGGGAAACCCCCAGGTTTCTAATCCCCCTCAAAAGGGTGGAATTAGAACCCTCCCATATATGGGGGGTATCAAAAGGGTGGAATTAGAACTCTTGTCTTATTCCATTCCCTTCTCTCACCAAACACTTTATATTTTAGAATCAGATTCCATTCCCAACCCTCTAGATATCTAATTCCATACCCATTCCATTCCATTTTTCTCTCCAAACATGCCCTAAGAATTGAAAACCTGACACGAAACATATTCGAACCACAATAAGAAAAGTGACATGATTAGGATCTACACCCAAATGACAACAAATCAAACCAGAACCCAATCGGAAAGAACCTCATCCAAACCGATCCGAATGAGACTCGCCCGGATCTCGAACATGTAAAAGAACAGAATTGAAATTGATTGAACCGACACCAATCCGAATCTGAAATCAATTCACCAAATTGTCAAGTCTACTCACAAGTCAAGCTGAGCCTACATTATAGCTCACGAAGCGAGCCTCGACCCTGCCAAACTCAAACTCAACTCATTACCAGTCGTACTTACATCAGATAGTTATTAAAAATCCTATCAATAATCAAATTCATTAATATTTTAATGAAACAATTCCTTAACATATACATAAATTTGTCTAATGCTTTTAATTAAACAATTAGAATCTCTTGACATTTTAATAAAATAGTTTTCTAACGAGTAATTTACACAATTCTTCGAATAATCAAAATGAATCTTACATGTTTATATATATATATATATATATACAAAAAATTCTATCAAAAAAATATATATATATACAAAAAATTACTCGAAGGTAACCCAATATTTGAGAAACCTATTTTTTGGTACCACAACTTTTCAAAACTCATTTTGAGATACTCTTACTTTTTGGCTTAGTAATTATTTGGTGTTTTTTCGGCCATCAATTTTATTAAGCGACCGAAATACCCTTATTCTTATTCTTCTTTAAGGGTATTTCTTAAAAAATGGAATAATATATATGAATATAACAATCATGAGAACCTTGAATTCAAGATCATCAAGTATATATTATGATTTATTGTGAAGATTTCGTAGACTTTGAATCTACGAAGCCAGGTATATAGATATACCATATTAGTAGTATACCCCTGTGACTGTGACAAATAAATACTAAAAAACTAGAATAATAGAATTCCAGTGCTCTACGAAATTTGAATAAGTTTACGTATGAATGACTGAACGTTATACAGGTAAATACTAAAGAGTGATGATAAGTATTTAGGGTAAAACATGGTAAGTGTCTTGTTTTTCCTGAAAAATATTATGTACGCAAATTCTAGCGTAGGATTGTCTTACGTAAATTTATTGTGAGACAGACTCTTTTTAAGGTGATATTTTTAATATTTTACTATAACTAATAAGTGATATCAAAATGATCATTTTTTAACACGAAAATAACTAATAATTTATTATAGGGTGTCTTTTACCTGGGTTAGTTCAAATAAATTATTAGTCACCCCTCTATTGATAAATATATGGTCATCACAAAATTATACGTCTTACGATAATTTTATGGTAAGACGGTCTTACGTAGGAATTACTAATATATGTATTAGACTTTTGATAAATTATTTTTGATTGGTACTATTAATCATTAATTATGAGAAACATGGAATGCAATGACTATAACAACAATTAAAAATGACATTCTATTGAATGAACTCTATCTGTTAAATAAATTTTGAACAATTTTTTTTAAATTTTAAAAGTTATATATAAAAATATAATTTTATACCATTTATATGTGGTATTATAGTAATTTTAGAAATTTCAATATAATATGCAAATGCTATATAGGTTTTATACTAAGGAAAGATAATTAAAAATATCTTACCCCAAGACTCATAAGTCATATCTGACCCCTAGGCACTCTTTACCTGTCATGCATTTCATTAAATTAAAACTTATTAATTTTGATGATTAGTACTACCTCTGTCCCATTATATTTATCCTTCCAACTAACTTGGTAAAACCAATGAACATTGAAATTGAGGTGAATTTTTTGTGATTGCCTAAATTATCCCTACATAAATTATGAATGGCAATTGTTGAAATTATCATCATGACATTGGTATCGCTGAAAATTAATACTATGTTTGGATTGAAGTTATAGGAGGGGAAGGAAGGGGAGAGGAGGGAAGGAATATTAAGGCACCGTTCTTTTGTGCGTTAACGCAACTAACCGCGCGCAACGCAAATTACCGCAGCTTACTGCAAATTACCATTACCTTTTTACTATTTCCACCGCAACTTACCGCAATTTTCCGCAACTAACCGCAACGCAATGCAAATTAAACGCACAAAAGAACGGTGCCTAAATAACCTCATTTACCCTTATTTGAAAAAATAAATATGAAGGAATGGAAGGGTAACCATCTACCCTCATTACCCTCCATTAACCCCCAATATGAGGGTTAACGGAGGGAATGAGAACTTATTAGGTATTTAAAAATAATAATAGCTTTATTAATATAATAACTACTTAATTTTCCTCCCCTCCCCCTCATTCCCTCCTTTTTTTAATCCAAACACAATAATTAACCCTTCTTATCCCCTCATTTCCCCCACCTATAATCCAAACAAAATAAAAATATATCCCCCCCTCCCTCCCCTCTAATACTCTCCTCTCCCCTCCCCCTGTAATAATCAAACAGACTGTATTGTAAGTGCTGGCAGCGTAAGGGAGAGAGAGAAAGAAGGATCCAGACGTATATCTAGATTTTTTGAGTTAATGATATTTTTGGTGAATCTATTATTTGTAATCACACATCCATCAAAATAATTGCTAAATTTATAAAAAAATTGCTAAATTAATTTAATTTAAAATGTTTGAGGAGATTAAATATTAACTTAAGAAGATTATAGTTAGATTTATAAATGTGACAAGAGGTGATGTGCAAATTTTCTACCAATGTATGGAAGTCAAAACTTTATTTTTCACTATTGAAACTTTATTGGGATGAACCTGAGGCTCCATTCTTTTATATTATTGGCTTAGTAGTGTGATAATGATGCGGTGCGGTGAATTTTGAAAAAATGTCGTGAAGTATGATGAGTTGTAGTGAGAATTGTGATAAGTGGGGTACGTAGGTAAGGAGAAAGAATATAAAATGTAAAAGAGAAAAGTGACGATAGAGAAAAATGAAAAGATATATTAGTAATAACTATGATATAATGTACCGCAATAAAGTATGGTAGAAATTAAAGAGTATGGTGCAACATGATACTGCAACACAACCTAGTGAACCTACCGCATAAAACGGAGCCTAAGCCTATCTGTAAGTTGCTTTAAAACCAGTGCCATAAGGCAGTACGCCAGTACTATTGACCCTTTGAACTTGAATGAAATTGGGCTTCAATCCAATAATTATGAAAAAAAATTCTATCTATAGGCATGATTGATTGCCTTTTGGACATTGCTTTTTAAATAATCAATTGATCGAATCAATCTTTGACGTAAATAATACTTTATGATTTGTAGAAATATAATCAAAGCTGTCCAAATTTAATTAACTAAACATGTTTTGACTATAAGAATTAATTATTGTACAGGGGGGATGGAGCAAGCACTCCTATAATTCTATAAATACCCTTGGTGTTAGCAAGAGTTGAGCGAGCATAAATACATTCATTTTATACATCTGAAAAAAAGTTACAGAATTGAAGAACATGGCTAAGCTTAGGACCACTGCTGTTACCCTCCTCTTCATCTGTCTTCTCGTCCATTGTATTGCTATGCCTACCCTAGCAGCAGGTAAACATTTCCATGCTAATCTTTT
Source organism: Portulaca oleracea (assembly GCA_029582165.1). NCBI lineage: Eukaryota > Viridiplantae > Streptophyta > Magnoliopsida > Caryophyllales > Portulacaceae > Portulaca > Portulaca oleracea. The sequence goes on along the minus strand of CM055869.1, from coordinate 12,118,895 downwards.
GAGGTTTGAATACTGTATGAAAACAACTAGTTGACACTCAATCTCATATAAAACTCCCTAACCTATGTATGCTAATTAATATTAAGAATCTTGTTTCGACTAAATTAATCACACATAACATCCACCTCAAAGGATGTTATCTTATGTTATATATGTATATAGGGTTTTTTTGCTTTTTGGACCCCGAACTTTGGGGATATTTATTTTCTTGACCTCCATATTTCAAAGTTTATATTTTGGACCCTACACTTTGTCTCCGGCAAAAATATGGACCCTATACTTTGTCTCCGGCAACAATATGGACCTCCATATATCAAAGCCATTATCGATTTTTTTTTCTTTCGCAAATTTTTCAGCCGCAACTTCTTCTTCCTCTCCTTGCACGATTTCCAACCCCCATATGAGCATAAATTTGCCAAAAAAGTTACCATGCAAAATTTAACTTTTATCCTACTGTTTTTTACCCATGATACACACCCTTAGCTGTCAAAGTCTGGTCAATTTCAAAACAACAGTTAAAAGAAGGAAAAAATGTAAAAGGCCATATTGGGAAGTTTAGGCAACAATTAGGTCATCGCAGGGGTCAAACATAACTTTGGGCCACATTTTTTGGGTTCACAAAATATAGGGTCCAAAATATAAACTTTGAAATATGGGGGTCCAGAAAATAAATACCACCAAAGTTTGGGGTCCAAAAAGCAAAAAACCATATATATATATATATATATATATATATATATATATATATATAAAAGGACGGAGCTACTATATGGACAAGAGGTGGCAACTGCTCCCCAACTTAAAAGGAATGTATATTAATCAGTAACAATAAATGGCAGTAGTTTAATTGGTTATAGTGAGGTTTTTATTAGCTATAGTCATAAGTTTAATTTTTGAAGGGTACTAAAGTGTTCTTTTTATTTAATTTGCTACGATCCGATTATATGCAGGTCGACAACTCCAAGGCCTTGGGACAAGGAGAAGTCTAATATCATGCCAAATTGGAGGAAATGATCTTTGTTCACTACATTGCTTTTTTCTGGGCAAATGGAGTGGACATTGCAGTTTGCGTGGAGTATGCATATGCGGATAACTACGTTGCACCCAAAGATTTAGCCTACACACATATATAAACACTCTCATGGTCCTATCTTAATGAAGTACTATATATTTATACACCTACGTAGTATGGTATGGATTATGCATGCATAATAATTATGTTTTAAGCGTGTACTAGTATTTGTAATAAAAATGTGATTATTCACGGGGACTGTTTGGTTCTTGTTGATCAATCCTATCTTCTTTTTCATTATTCACTAATCAATTATAAGAAGGGACCAAGTTCGTCGAGGATATAGGTCCTGGTTTGGTATGGCTTATTAACCTTAAATGCTTTGTTGTTGTCCATTCATTCAATATTTCTGAGGTCTAATTAAGGATGTACTAAGTGTAATAAGAAGGCCAATTAAGGGTCATGAATAACATTGCCAACTTTATGTGTCATCCTTCAAATTTGTAAATATATTAACCCACAACTGCAACAACAATCCAAGGAAACACGCATCGATTAACATAGCTTGAGGAATCTAGATATATGCAACCTGCTTTCTATGGACCGAAGTTTATAGGACCGATAAAAAAATGATAGTCAAAATTGTGCTCGATCAACTTTATGTGTCATCCTTCAAATCCACGATAGTATTGGGGCTAGAGGCTGAGATAATGTGCTTAGCGGCTAATGCACTGCATCAATGTGTTCGACATGGGCTACTGTGACAGGCAAAATTGTGTGTTATTGCTACAGAGGACGCATTTCCACGGCTAGATCCAACGTGATGAAATACCCATATATATATATATATATATATTACCATCGATTCATTGTGTATTCTGTGTACTTGGCAAACACTATAGTATTGTTGTGTGTTCAATGTTCATCAATCATCATGTCTTAGTGTGGATGAAATAGACATCCCTTTACCAAGTTGTCAATACAGTTTATGCTGCCCTAGGAGTAATTTTACTACAAAAAGACATCTTTGTTTTCATCTGTTTTATTTTGTCAGATAAAGTTATCTTTAAAGTACAAACAACTTCGGTGAAAAATAAATTCAAACCAGGTTGGGTTGGGTCGGGTCGAATCTCTCTAGGGTTGGGCCAATTTCGGGTGAGCTAGTTTTGCCATTTTGCAATTTGGGTTGGGTGAGTCATTCGGGTCAAATCAGATTTGCCAGATTGGTGGGTTTGGCCCAACAGTACTTTTGCCGGCTTGGACAATTTGTATAACCCAATACAATATAGATGACTAGCCATGCCCATCATACTCCATTTCTGAGGAACAGTGATTCCTGATAAATATGTATTCACATTATAGATACTACACAGATATCAATCGCACTGCAATTTTCTAGACGATGAAACTTCGAATTCTGCAGGCGTTGCATTATTGGGAGTCAAATCTGTAATTGAACACAATGAAAGCAAAGAAATCCAACAAAGTACACTGCCATCTCCTATAGCAGACACACCAAACTGGAAGTCGACCCATTTATGCTAGCGCGTCTATTGGACCCCAATTCGATTACCTAGCTTTAAGCATAATAATACGCCGCCTAGGCTGAGAGCTTGACAATAAGCATGGATACATCTCTCATGATTGGTCGCACTTCAGGTGATTTCATGGCACATCTTAGCCCAACTTCAAGGATGGTAATCACAATATCATTGCAGTTTAAGCTCAATCCGTCTCCAACAATGTGATGATCCAATATATCTGCGAGATTATTGGGGAACGCCTTGGCAACCCACGCTTGCAAATCTAAGTCCCCTGTAAACTCTTCGTCTGTGGGTCTCTTCCCTGTAAACATTTCAAGTAACAGGATTCCGAAGCTATACACATCTCCTTTTGTGGAAACACCTCCACCTACTCCGTATTCTGCCACATCCCATGTTCACACATTAGTCAACTTTACTTTGCAAGTTGATTAATTGTTTTTAACCCGAAAAAAAAGGTCCCGCCCCATCAATTAATCAAATTGACAGTACAAAATCAACGATATTGACTCACTGTGACAAGCTGACTTGTGCAAGTCGTATTTGGTCATAGTCACTCATATTTGATTTTGTTAATGGTTGGTTACCAGAAATGCAAACTGAAATCTATCAGGTATATATCAGACAAGCTGGATACCTGAGTTCAAATTTAGTTTTACCAAAAAATTCAACTTTTGATCATTAAATGCCATAAGGGAGAAAAATTTATGAAATATAGAAAGTACCTGGAGCAATGTAGCCAATGGACCCCTTCAAACCTAAAGTACTGCTGGTGGGTTGATTTTTGGGAGCATTAAGTATCTTGGCAATCCCGAAATCAGCAACTTTTGCACACATGTATTGATCAAGCAGAACATTGCTTGGCTTCAGATCACAGTGCACAATTGGAGTTTCACAATCATGGTGCAAATACTCTATTGCAGAGGCAACTTCCTTGGCAATCTGCAACCTTTGCTTGAGACTGAGCCCCTCAATTTCCTCATTCAGTTGTCCTGTTCTGTGAAGCCACTGATCCAAGCTTCCATTTGGCATGAACGGTAGTATTAAGGCCTTAAACTTCCCGCTTGAGCAGACACCGATGACTTTGACAAGGTTTCGGTGCCTGATATTGCGCAGGGCTTCACATTCAGCTATGAAGCTCTTGGATGCCCTCTGCTGCTCCTGGTCAAATACCTTGACAGCTGCAACTGCTCCATCTGCAAATACAGCTTTGTAAACTGATCCAAAGCTTCCTTTCCCAATCAAGTTGTGCGGACTAAAATCTCCAGTTGCTGATTTTATATCACCATATGAGTACACCTTGTAACCAGTTGGTGAATCCTCGTGATCGATAGTAGTTCTTTTCTTTTGCTGTCTTGATTTTGACATTTGAAAGAGCAACAATGCTCCTAGAATGAGGAAAACTCCTCCCAGACCTAGTGTCAGTCCTAGGATCAGATTCCGTTTTGACCTTTTAGTTTGTCTCGTGCTGGGGAGATTGCATTTGGGCAAATTGAACGCCGGGATTCCACCACAGAGGTCTGCATTTCCAACGAGTGAAACCCCCGTGGTGTTTGCGAACACGCCCCGTGATGGTATGGCTCCTTTGAGGTGATTCATGGATAGGTCTAGAAACTGGAGATACTGAAGAGAGTCCAAAGAGGTCGGAATCTCTCCAGAGAGGTTATTTGATGAAAGGTCAATAACTTCAATCCCTTTCATGCTAGCTAAAGCACTTGGTATCCCCCCATAAAGAGAATTTCGAGACAAGTTTAGATACTCAATACTTGAACAGCCTCCAATGGAAGAGGGTATGTCGCCAGTTAAGAGGTTGCTAGACAAATCTATCCCTTGAATCATCTTTAAGTTGCCTATTTCTTCGGGTATTTGGCCATCTAAGGAGTTGAATGAGAGGTTAAGTAGTCTGGCTAAGTTTGGGATCTTGAATATCTCAACGGGTATCTTGCCGTGTAGCTTATTGCTCGAGAGGTCAAGAAGTTGAAGTTGCTTAAGGTTTCCAAGGCTAGAAGGGATTGTTCCAGTCAGAGAGTTGTCATCTAGGACCATCTCAGACAAAGAGCTTAAGTTTCCAAGCGCTTCAGGTATCTCCCCCGAGAAATTGTTCATGTTTAAGTAGAGATTCTGCAACACTGGCAAGCTTCCAATGGATGACGGGATTTTTCCACTGAGATAGTTAAACTCAACTGACAACATGGTGAGACCAACCAAGTTACCTATTTCAGAGGGCAAGCTCCCTTCTATGGAGTTACCACCTATGACGAACAGTGACAGTTGTCTAGAGAGGCTTCCTACAGAGGAAGGAAGTTTCCCAGTGAGGAGGTTTCCTGCCAAGGAGAAGACTTGAAGTTGGGTGGAGTTCGCCAAGGAAGTAAGAAAATCCCATCCATGCTCCCCGTCACTAATGAGTTGGTTAGTGTCAAAGCTCAGGACTTGAATATTCGGGAGATTCCATAGAAGAGGAATATACCCAGAGAAGTTATTCCTAGACAAATCAGCACGAACAAGGTTTGAAGCATTGCCTAAAGACACAGGTATGTTCCCTGAGAACTGATTCCCGCCAATATACAGAATGATCAAGTTATTCAGCTTGGAAAACATATCAGAAGGAAGAGTTCCCGAAAGTCTATTCCCCGCCAAACCTAATTGCATCAGTGATGACTGGTTAAATACAGAAGCTGGAATCTCACCGTTTAGATGATTCAAGCTCAGGTCAATATTTACCAACAGAGGAAGGTGACCTATGCCCTCAGGAATTGCTCCTGACAAGCTATTTCTTAACAGGATTATGTTTGTAAGGGAAGAGAGGTTTGCGAACGAGGTTGGAATTGAGCCAGTTAAGAAGTTACTCGAGACATCCAAGACATCAAGCTTGGCAAGATTACCCAGCTCAGTAGGAAGCCGTCCTTCTAGATTGTTTGAAGAAAGATCAAGAGTGAAAAGCTGGGAACACAACCCTAGAGAAGCCGGTATTATTCCTTCAAGCTGATTTGAACTCAGATTCAGTGTCTTAAGCCGAAACAGATTGCCAGTCTCCAGTGGAATTTTCCCAGAAAAGCTATTGCCTGACAGGCGTAGGGAGCTAAGAAAAGAAAGATTTCCGATATGAGGAGAGATTACACCTACCAGTCCTAGGCTTTCAAGGTCGAGACTTGTGATTCTTGGCTCTGGGAATGTTACATTGCAGCTAACACCTTTCCAAGCACAGAACGAAACGCTGCTTTTCCAGGTGTCTAAAACACCAGAAGGATCAGAAGTTATGTATGATTTGAATGCAAGAAGAGATTGCTGATCTGTATAGTTGCTAAGCTTGCCCTTGGTTGTTTGTGCATGGCTTTGTAAAGGAAGGAGAAGGAAACTCAGAACAGTTATCAACATCAAAGATGGTTTGTGACTCTCCATACTTTCTCAAGAGGGCTGTGAAAAATGCAGAAATGCACAAATTGCAACTTATAGTGGGAATATGCACTGCACTGGTCAGCATCACTAAATTCTATTTTTTTCAGTCCATTGACTTCTGATTTTTTTTATTGTGGTGTGGTTGGTTCTGATTGGCATCATGGCAGGCATATCTAATCAATAACCAACTATGCTGCCGTTGTTTTTTGAGGAGGAAATACTCTTGCAATTTCTACGCTCTAGTACTGATAATAATGCACACTTCAGTTGAATATTAAGCCCAACTGTCAAATTCCTGATCATGTTTAGTCAAACATCTCTTATTTTACAGATACATAATAATTAGCAACGCACTGCTCCTACACGTTTCCATCAAAAGATTGTATTACCTCTGGACTCAAGGCTAAGAGAATGAAGCATTTATGAAGCAAAGCTATGCAAAATCATGTTTTACATTAGACATCCTTTGTTTTCTCAGTGTTCTGCTCACTCAGCATCACTTCATCTGTAAACGACAGTATCGTGGAATAGCTTGTGGACAGTGATTCTCACAGCATATTCATTGATCACATAACTACTACAAGGAAAGACCAAGAACGTTTCTAGATTGATGTTATTGCCATCAAAGGCATGCGAATATTTCTCAAATCCTTATTGGGGTGAACCATGTTGACAAATTTGGATTGTCTTCACCAGTCTTATGTTTATCAGATATGTCTTATCCTTACCTTACCTTACCTTACCCTTCTTGGATCCCAAAAAAGCACTCAAACTAATGTCATTTTATTTTTTTTTTCCTTACCAACTTTATTTTACATAACTTAATTCTACCACTCTAAAGAACAGGACAAGTATGCATTAACCAATGCTCTGGCCTAGTACAGAATTCGAACATAGCATAGATTATAGATAGTATTTGTTTTAGCTTTTGCTTACTTAATTGAATATGTAGGAAACAACTACAAAAATGAGCTTAGACGCGTTGTCTGACAAACATACAGAATCTGAAAGATTTATTCTTTAGCATCAAGTAAAGCTATTCTCTTCAATGAAGCTGACTAACAATATATCTTAAACATATATACTTACAGTCAACATGATGGTTACATATATATCTTAAACAAATCAATATTCCAGCTGGGTTTGAAACCAAGAAAATACGCATTATTTGCAAGCAGCACATTTTGGGTTGGACTCCTGAATTTAAAAAACATGAGACCAAGAAATCAGCCATTGTCATGCAGCTATGTTTGACCTTGAGGGTTAATTATAGTAAGGAAGGGTAAATTATGAGCAGAGAAATCCCTGATAATCAGGATGCCCAATTAATGTTATCTTCAGTGTCTATTCACGCTATTATCAAAAAAAAAAAAAAGTGTCTATTCACGCAATACATGCTAAGGCACCGTTCCTTTGTGCGTTGCGTTTGCGTTGTGTTGCGTTTGCGTTTCGATAAGTTGCGTTAGATTGCGTTAGGTTGCGGTAGGAAATAATAAAAATGAGTAGATTTGCGTTATCTCGCATTTGTCATGCGTTAGGTTTTATTGATTTTGCATTGCGCTTGGGTGCGTTAACGCACAAAAGAACGGTGCCTAAATCATTTGCAGATGACCACAAAGTAAAAGGGAACTAATCATTAATCATATCATATACCAACAGCAAGCCCACAGGAAGAGAAGGATCGGAAATACCAAGCAGCAAGCTGGTGGGGCCGACATGGAATTCCGATGCGGCGGAACTCTCGCCGGGTCTTCACCGGAAAATTTTGAGAGATTAGCGGATTCATTCATCTAAACCCAAAGAGCATTGCTCTTTCTTAGAAAGCCAATTGGTGTTAGTAAAGGTTAAGTTATGACATCAGAGATTGAGTAACATAATCTGTTTTAGTCTAGCTGGTCAGGATACTCGGCTCTCACCCGAGAGACCCGGGTTCGAGTCCCGGCAACGGAATAGATTGTTTCGATTTTCTAGAGAAAATGATACCTTTTTTTTAAAAATTATCTATGCTTGTGATATTAACCCTTTAAAAAACTAATTTTCATCATTTTAAAAATATTTTTATTTTTTCATTACTCTAGAAGTTTTAATAAATTAATGACACCTAAGATTTTGAAAAAGTGATTATAAATTGAATTTTTTTATTTTTTATTTTAATAAATTTGAATTTTTTCATTTTAAAAATATTTTTAATTTTTTCATTATTCTTGTTTTGGTAGCTTGTGTATAATTTGAATTTTTTTATTGCTAAAAGTATATATAGTTGTTTCAATTAAAAAATTTATTTTCTAAGTATAGTTATTAAAAAGAATACGAAACAATTTTTTCATAAAAATTTTATTTTAGTATCTATTATTATGTTTTATTTCTAAGGTTTTGGTCATAATATTATAATAGTAAATTAATGAAACGAAAAGTAAAAATTGCTCTAATTTTGTATTAGATATTTGTAATTTAGGTATGTATGACCTTATGTATTTTTTTTTCTTTTTTGAAAAATTTAAAATGTTTTAATTTTGTATGCATTAAATATTGGTAACTTATGAATGACTTTATGTATTTCTTTTTCATTTTTATTAATATTATATTTATGAATGTAAGAATAAATTATGTAGGTTTGGAATTTGCTTTGGAATTCACCAAACCTTCCACATTATTTCTTTTAGGTTTAGATTTTCCTTAGGAGTTAGGAACTTGTGTTTTAATATATTTAATAGATTATGATGGATACCGGATGAAAAGATTGAAACAAATTCACCGACCTCCATTGTTTCCGGCGACCTTTCACCGGAGATAGAACTATTGCGAGAAATATTCTCTTGGCCAAGTCTCCCTCGCTCGGATGCAATCCCGAGACCAGCCACTCTCGATCTGCTACCCTCGCCGCCATCCGAAACCAATTGTGGAAAAAACGAAATGAAATTGCACTCCTGCATGGCCGGAGTTTGAGAACATCATTGTTCCCCGGCACTGGTGACATCCGGTCATTCGAAAATTAGTACTGGAAAACTGGTCGGCAGCGGCGGTGAGAAGTCGTGTTGCGTCAAACGGCGGAGGCGATTACCAGGGGCATCGTCAATTGTGGAAAGCAGAAGGGTTTTGAAACTTAAATTCCAAGGTATGTTGTATACAATACCAAAATATTGCAAAAATAATCAGTAAACGACACATGGTTGAATGGGTTTGTTCACTATAAGATAGGTTGCAAGTTTGAATCTCATAGCTTTAACTTTTTTCAGTATTTGAAAATAAATAAAATTGATGTATGGGATTTAATCATGCCACATGTACGATACACATCGCAGGAACTACCGTAATTGCCAAAAGTTGGAAATTGCTATACATGCTTCCCCATAAAAAAATGTAAAATATATAATCAAGCTGATAAAAAGAGAAAAAAGTCGAATCCAAATCCAACACATAAAATTTGAAAATTTTGCCACTAATTAAACGAAGTTTTGAATTTAATTAAAGGAACTAGTTCTAATTAAACTAAAATTAAGAACCCTTCATCACCCATTGTTCTATGAAATAGAAATAGAACAGGTTTATTAGGACCTTTCACTTTAACTCATCGCAATCTAAATTTTGAAAAATAAATCATTCAACGTACTTTCAAGATTACGAAAATATGATTGCAAAATGATAAACATCTTGACGCAATTAATCATCTTGCATTTCTTATAAATCATTATAAAGATTATTACGACTTATAAAATATATAAAAATAATTGTTTAATTTATTTAGATTTTATCATAAATATAAGACCATGCATAAAGTGTACGCTTTCTACTATGATTGATAAAATTAAGCTATTATTTATATTTTTTGATATAGCTAATAAGTATATATTATACTCTTATAGTTTATAAATATATATAATTATTAAAAAAATATACTTAAAAATTACAAAAATGTGAAATATAAACAATTCAATATATCATATTGTCCAATATAATCTCTACAATATAAAAAGAGGCTTAAATTTTGTGGGGAACGAAAAATTGTTTGAAGCGGTGGGATATTGGGCCAGGGCCTCCTGGGCCTAATAAGAAAAAAGGGGGGAAAAAGCTTTCCTAATAAAAAAATATATATCTTCTATATGTTATATATCTATCCTTATCCTTAGATAATATAAACAAGCTTATTGTGAGTGGGAAGACTAATAGATCCATATATTTTGATATAATTATTTTAAAGGTTCTATATTTTGAGAAATTATTATGGGTGACATTATCTTTGCGGTAATTATTTATTGATGACATTTCGACTAATTTTTCGATCTAAAAATACGTGAAACAATGATTTTTGTATTTAAGGTGGTTTTAATTAAAGTCAACTATCATTTTAGGCCTTAATATTTAAGGTTGGTCAAAGATATATAACCATAATCAACAATAAATACTGCAGTTATGCTTTGTTCGTCGGAAAATATATTGGAATGTCCCCCGAAAATAATTATAACAATGATAATGTCACCCTACAATTATTTATCAAAACACATGGCTCTTAAAATAATTACATCAAAATATGAAGACCCTTTAGTTGTTTTTTGTTATAATAAGTGGGTTAAATACGTATTAGGTGTATATTTAGATAAGGTAAATACGGGTTCGACATATTTCAGGTTCGTGTAAACGCGAGTTAGGTGTATTTCGGGTTCAAATAAATATAAGTTTACGTGTATTTCGGGTTCGGGTCAATTGGTCATGTATATTTCGGAACCGGGCAAATATGGGTTGGATATTATTAGACAATACAAAACGTTAAAAATCTTAACATATGACAATTTTTAAAGCATCATAATTTTTATGAATATGCAAACTAGGAACCGTTCTTTTACGCGGTAAGTTTGCGGTGCGGTAATTTGTGATGCGGTGGACTGCAGTGAGTTGTGGTGGATTATGATAAGTTGTGGTTGAAATAATAAAATGGGTGTAGAAAGATTTTATAATTATTTGAAATTTTTTGATATTTATTAAAAAGGTAAATGGAAATATCTGGTGGATTATGGTGGATTGTGGTGAGTTGTGGTGTGGTACGGTACCGCATCGCATGGTATCGCAATAAAGAATGGGGCCTAAATTAGTGCGCATTATATTTGAAAAATGAACATAGTACTCCCTCATTCCCATATTATTATCTGTCATTTTAACTAACTTTCTTTTTTCCCATAATATATGTCAGCTTACAAATTCAATAAGACATTAACTACTAATTCATCAAATTAATATCATTAAATACATCTTTTTCTTCATTTTTTTTATTCACCATTTTTCTTTTTTATTCACCTTTTACTCATTTCTAAGAACACAAATTAATATGAATTGGAAGTTTTCTTGGTTTTGTGAATTATTTCTTAAGTGACAAATAATATGGGAAAGAGGGAGTATTACATACAAAATTGTAAATACTTGTATCGTTGTTTGTAGTTTTTCATACTTCTTGAAATTCAATGTAAATTAAAATATGATTAATAAAATCTATTTTATGTGCATTTATTCAACCAAATATATATAATAAAATTGTAATTTTTAACCCGTGCTACAGTAACTAAGGAGTCTAACATCAAATAAAACTTTATGTCCAAACCAATCAATTCGGGAAGTGAGTTAAATACGTGTCGGTTGTATATAGATAAGGTAAATACGGTCCCGATATATTCCGGGTTCCGGTAAATACGAATTAGGTGTATTTCGGGTTCAAGTAAATATGGGTTAAGTGTATTCCTGTTTTGGGTCAATACGGGTCATGTATATTTTCGGATCGAATTAATGCGAGTGGGATATAATTTGACAATAGAAAATGCTAAGAGTCTTAACATATGACCATTTTTAAATCATTATAATTTTTACGAGTATACAAACTAAATTAATGTGCATTGTTTTTTTCAAATGAACGTAGTATTACACATAAAATTATAAATACTATATCGTTGTTTGTAACTTTTCATACTTTTCAAAATCTAAGGTCAACTAAAATATGTTTAATATAATATATTTTATGTGCAATAGTACACCAAATATATATAAGAAAATTGTAATATATTTGGCGGGTGTGAAAGGTGGAATAGAGTGGGTAGATTGGATAGTCATTGAGAATCTAAGTCACATCATTTAAATATATGAATTTTAAAATATATTGTTTATAATTTTTACTAAGGTATTGTGTGTAAGACAAATTCATATTAGTGACATTATTTATTAAATATATAAATTCTTAAATAGATATTATGTAAAATATGTAAGAAAGAATTAATAGTGTGAAAAAAGGAGAATGCGATAAGTAAGATAAATTTATCACACATTATAAAAAAAAAAGGGACCTTAACCCGTCCGTAGGACGGGCCACAAATCTAGTTTTATTTAAAAGAAGCGTTGTACGTAATACTTTATACTTGTGCAATTAAGGTTTTAAACTCGAGTGAGTATGCATGTATACATGTTAATTTACGTGCAATTGTTTGTCTGATAACGACGATCAGGATCAGGCAGCGAAGATGGTGGGACAGCGAGGAGGAATCTGCTTTCGTGCCAAGCCGGGGGTCCCAGTTGGGGAGCTGCAGTTTGCTCAGCACATTGCTTCAAGTTGGGGTATTGGCACGGAGGATACTGTGACAATCATCAAGTATGCCACTGCACTCACAGCTGATGAGCTACCTCATCCATCCATCACTACTTATATATATATATGCAACCTCTGTGTTCTACTGCATAAGTGTTATTCATTCCCTAATAATTAATAGTGATAAGAATTAATGTGTAAGGTTATAATCAAGTAATGCGTGCGATTCATCCTATGTAATTGTTGTAATTATGTATTCATGAGGAGTACGGCCGGGCATTGGCTTTGCTCCCATGAATTAATCATATGTACCGTCCATCTTATCTTGAATATAATCGTATTATGAAGCTATATATATATTGCTTACTAATTGTAAGTTTTCAGCTTCAACTAGTAACTAGTTAGCTAGGTTCTCTGCCTAGATTAGGTTGGTTTTGGCGTTCAAAAAAGGTTGTGTTTATGTAAACTACAATTATCAAATTAAAAAACTAAAGTACTTAACTTGGAATTAATAGCACTAATCAAAGAAAAATTAAAGTATAATCATTACTCCATTTACAAATCAAATTGAACACATATTTGACTATAAAGATTCATAAAAAAAGTCTAGATTACTCCTCCAGTTAAAAGTTGAAATCTAAAAAAATTAACCCTAAAGGCTAAAAGCTAAAATGATATGCTTTCGCAAGAATAATAGTCAAAGGACTCTATTTAACCTATCTAAATCAAAATTTAGACACTCTCAGGCTCTAAACCCTAATTTTCTATTGAAATTTTCTTAAGTAGGTGATTCGAAAAACACTGAAAAAGCAATGAACCAACAAATTAATTAAATCATGGCGCTAATCGTAATGAAAGTTGGGATTCTAACCTAAAATCATATTCGAAAACACAGAATAACCATGAGGTAAAACTAATTTGAAGAGCAGAGAAAGTTAATGAAAGTAAGTGAATTATAATAACGGAAAAGAGACAAATGATTGAATAACAATTCTGAAACTATAATCGAATTTTTAAAAATTCAAATGACTTAAATCCAAAGAGTAACTGCATGAAAGTAAAGCGGTAATTATAAATTAAATTAAATTGGCCTTATTTAAAGTAAGTCGTTCAAAGTAGAGAAAAAGTAAAAAAATTAGAGTGACACAAGTTCACCAAGTCACGTCCAAAATTATGTTTACTCAAGATATTATGACAATTGACAAGTTATTCATGGCCCTGTTCATTTTTTGTGAATGGTAGTTGAGGCCAAGATTGTTAAAATCGGGATCCTACCTCGAAATTATGGGGAAGTTAGGATCGAAAATTAGCCCACATAGGATCGTGGATCGTGTGTAAATAGTAGAATCGTTCCGAGGATTTTGTACCATAAAATCGTAGGATCGTAAATCAGGATCGGGATTTTAATAACTATGGTTGAGGCTGCAGATAAATTGATAATGTACGTATGGATAATGTATATATAATATGGATAAATGTGGTATAATTGGTGGATAGTATGTACGGGTGGAAGAAAAATCCGGAACCGGCACACCGAACCGGAAACTGGATAAAAAAAACCGGGAACGGGCAACACCGAACCGGTTTAAAAATCCAGTGCACCGCACCGGAAAAACCGGATACTAAACGGGGCGGTTCCGGTTTGGGATATTCACACCGCCGGGGAACCGGCACCGCACCGTTAATATAATTAAATACATACATATATATATATATATATATATATATATATATATATATATAAATTTTGGTTAAAAAAAATTCTACCCAAAAATTAATACAAAAATAATATAAATTAACTAGTTAAAAAAAAAAGAACATTAAGTGTTAATGTGTTATTTGGTTGGGTTTATGGGCTAGTAAATTTGGCTCTCTTGCTCACACTCCTCACATTCTCACTGAGACACTGACCGTCGAGCAAGGGGAGGGGGGAATTAGGTTTTAGTATTTCAAATTTTCATTTTCCAGTTTAGGGTTTAGGCTAGGGTTCTCACTTTTTTTGTTTTGATTAAATAGAGATTATTATTTTTTTATTAAATAGAGATTTTTTGATGTTTGATAGAAATTTATACAGTTTCGGTTCACCGGTGAAACCGCACCGTTAAAGCCGGTGCACCGGTTTTTAAAAACCGAGTGATTCGGTTCCGGTTTATGGTTTTCGCGCACCGTTTCATCCGGTGCACCGCTTCGGCGCACCGAAATCGCACCGTACCGCATCGTTTCCACCCCTAATAGTATGGACAGTATGGATAAATATAATGTGGTTAATCCTTCATCTCTTGAGTTTGTTTGAATAATATTTGAAGATGTGTGATAAGTAAAAAATGGTGAAGTAATTTTTGCTTATTTTTACAACGTGAAACAAGTAATATAGTATGTAGTGAATGCAGCTTACACACCTGAATTCCCCATGTGACGAATGAAATCTTTGAGACATAATTTTTATGGTTCAATGATTCATGTAAAATATATCTATATTCTCAAATCTCGTACGTGTGAAGTTGACTCGCAATTTGTTAATGCCATATACTATTGTTGCTTATACTTACTTAGAGCAGTACTGACTGCATCTTAAACTAATCATCAAGGTAGCAACAGCTCAAGTATATACAAAGTAAACATAGAAAAATTTTGATATTTTCAAGTACGTTATTGGACTGAATTCTTAAATATACTGCATCATGCATTCATGCTGCTAAAGTTTGACCTTGATGGCTAAGGATAGAGCATCAGCAGAGAAATCATTTTCGGCTCTTCATGATTAGGGTGGGTCGTTTGTATCTTAATCTCTCGTCACAGAGTGGAATATAATAATATCCAACCATTTGCGTATGACCATAAATTAAAAGGATTTTTAGTCACCTAATCAATCATAGGAGTATACCAGTATCTACCACAAACAGCAGGCCCAGAATAGCCACGACTAATTACCAGTTAACGGGAGATTACAACCAAAATCCGTTGTAGTCTAGCTGGTCAGGATACTCGGCTCTCACCCGAGAGACCCGGGTTCGAGTCCCGGCAACGGAAGATTCTTTTTTTGAGGTTTTTTATTTTTGTTTTTTAACTGCAATATTCCAGAGAGACAGTATAGACAAACAGAGATGAAATCAAGTGAAGTTGGCCTCATTTCTTCTTCAATTCTTGGTATTCACTGTTTGAAAGTAGTGTTTAACAAATGCCTTCTTTTTTGGGCATAGTCAATTAATTCTACAGTTGGATCAGTTTCTGCAAATGGCTGTGTTTTAATAACTAAGTGTTATAAATCGAGCTAAGAAAAAACAAAAAATTGCTTCAAATATTCTGCTTCTTAAGCACACTTGTTGCAGGTATCAACATCTTGCACTAGCTAGGCCTCTTACCCTCTTTATGATGTACGTGTTTCTTCGAATTTCAGTGTTGTAATACCTTATACCTACTGGTTACATGAAACTTGTTTGATGTAAAGTTTGCTATATGAACCCACTTTATATGCAGTGATACTTCACATTATCATAAACTTTGAAATTAACACTTCCAAATGATTTCAGAATGGACTAAAATATTTCTTTCATAGGGAAGGTTAGGAGCTAGGGAGGGAATATTAGCTGCCTCACCTACCAAGGACCAAGAGTAGTTTGCTTTAAGTAAAGAATGAGAAAGCAACTAATCATGATTTGTGCTTCATCTGCTCATATGCACAGAATTAAACCAACAAATAATGCAGCATAATCAGTACCATCATTAAACAAAACACTCACTTTATATACTTTACAGGACAGTTCTGATCATAATTGATACACATTATAACTAATGTACAGGTAAGCTAACTCCCTCAAACTTTTTGATCAAAACCCATGTGAACTGAACTGATGATCAATCAAATGACACATCTGACCCTCCCCCACATTTAATGGAAATAAAAACAAAAAATAATAAATAAATAAAAATTCCTCCCAAAACAAAATCTTAAGATGAAAATGAAGAATATATAAAAAAATACAGCTATCCTAGTCTGACAAAGTCATAATACTGTTATGTGCTTGAGTTGGGGACTGAATCATTGTTGGATCTCCCACACAGCTCTGCAAAAGCCATCTCTATTCTCAGCCCCATTTGCTCACAAAAACAAACAGAAATGACAGCTTGTCCTCTTCACTATTTGCACTATCTAACACACACTTGAATCCCATCATTCCCCTTTTCACCATTAAAGGAGTGATGGGCAAACCCCAAAAAAAAAACAAAAGAAAGAAAACATAACTTACCCCACCTAAAATTTGGGATCTTTACTTTGAGCAAGAACAAAAGTTGAAGTCAAAAAGATACATAAATAAAGGTGAGCAAACCCAAACCTTGGTGTGTTTTTTTTTTTACCCACAAGACCTCCCCTTCTCCATCTAAGGGGGGCCTTCCACTGAATCCTAGACAACAAAAGTTATGTTTCGCGGTATAATCGGATCCCATCAACTCGGGTCTAGTGGCGAGCGAGCATTGCACATTGAAAACGGGACTCTGCAACAACGAATTGATGTACAATTTAGTCGACAGGGTAAGGTTGTGTATAATGTATATGCAAGTTTCTTAGCTAGAGAATCCATTGTGAAAGACTACAATGCACATAGACTTGTAAAAGTATTGGTATTGAACAATGGAAGCAATTGAACTTGAAGAGACTTGTTTCTTACCTATATAATGCACATAATGTATAGTTGAGAATTTATACTGAGGCACACTGATCCATGTTCTTCATGGCTTGAAGCTCAACATTCTTGAGATCGCGCAGATGTTGCAAGATCTCCTGAAGGAGGTCCAAACCCTTGTCCCCCTTCCTCAACGAACCAATGCAATGCTTGAGGAACTCCCTATCAGCTTCGAGTGCTTGAAGCCTCTCATACAAGACATCAACCTCGTCTTCAATTGCAAGCCTTTTCTTTTCCAATTCATACTTTGTAACGGGGGACTTGCAGTTCAGCTGATCTACATAACCAAACCCTTGCTGTCTTCCCTCGAGTTCCCCGTCAGGAGACTCCATCAATTCAGTGGCATCGAAGAGAGGAAGAAGCCTCTTCTGCATTGAGCCATTCAACTTGCCATTCACATGATGATGAGAAAACCCATTATTGTCATGATCCCCATTAACATCAAAGTCTCCCCCATTCTCTTCATAGAACTGATCAAACGGCTTCATGTTGTGGACGTGTTCCTCCTCCTCGTCTGCCAAAGTGAAGAGCTTCTCCTCTAAAGCCTTGAGTTGCTCAAGAATAGCCTGTCTCTCATCCTCAAACCCAGCCAACGACTCCTGCAGTCCTAAAACCGCCTCAGTTGGTGTATCTTGATGCCCATTTTCACCCCTACCGAGTGGAGAAGTAGTGGCTCCATTATGATCTTCCTCGTGATCTTCCTCCTTAACCTCGTGGTTCAAATCGATCGATAACCCATCACTCTCCTCTCCATAACTGCAAGAAGCAGAGGAATTCCTGCTTCTCCTCCTACACAACACCCTGACTCTCTCCCTCTCCTCATAATCCATCACCTTCTTCCTCAACACCTCGAGCTCCCTTTCGAGCTCCTGCTTCTCCTTCTCGCGCTTCACCATGAGCTCGTTCATCATCTGCAGAGCTTCCTGATCGTACTCAGACTGCTCCTCTAACATTCTTTGGTACTGCAGGGCTTCCATCTGCATGGTGGCCTTCTCTTCTTGAAGCCGGTTTATCATTGCCATCGTTTGGTTGGCTGCAATGGCTGCTGCACTCCTCTCTTCCTCGAGCTCCTTGTACAGTGCTCTTAGTGTCTTTCTCTCGACGTGTAGTTCTGATTTGAGCTTCTCAATTGTTGCGCTTCCATCACCGATTTCATGCTCACTTATCATGCTCCCATCGAGGGATTCTTCAGTGGCTGATTCCCTTCTCCCCAACAGCAAGAGCTTCTTGTGTAGATTGTGCAGGCTTTCGACTGAGCTTGGCGTATCAGGAACTTTCTCTTCTGATTCTAACTCGTTTTGAGACGAACCCACATGGATATTCAGGCTTCTTTCGTTGATCTGAAGAACAAAGTCTCTGTCATTTCCTGCTTCAGGTTCACCCTCAGCAGTGTGCTTACCATCTGTAATCATGACAAGTGAAATTAAACAAGCTAAGCAAGTAAACAATGTAGTGAAACAAGTGAAGCAGCAAGTAAACAATCTGGTAAACAGATTTTTAAGAAAGAACATGGTTTGGAACTTGCAACAATACCTAAAGAAGCAGAAGATATGATCTCAGTTGGCACAGTAACAGTATCTTCTTCCTCTACCACCAAAATGTGTGCTCTCTGATCAGTTTCAAGACTTTCCTCTTGGAAATGATGTGAAATTACTGAATCCTCCTCCATCTTCTTCTCTTCTTCCTCTTCTTCCTGCAAAGAGGCCAAATTACTCTCCTCATTCTTGCACTCCTCCTCAATGTGGGGTTGTGAAATCTCCATTATCTCCTCCTTTTGTGCTTTCAAAGTTGGTGAAGTGCTCTCATCATTCTTGAGATCTTCTTCATGGGTTTGTGATGTCTCCATTAATACTATTTCCTCCTTTTCTTCTTCTTCCTTGTGCTCCTCTTCATGGGGCTGTGAAATCTCCATTTCCACCTCACCTTCTTGCAAAGTTGGACATGCTTTCTCATCATCATTCTTGTTCTCCTCATAGTAGGATTCTACAACCTCAAATTTCTCCTCTTGTTCTTCCAAATGAGGGAAGCACTTCTCCTCATTCTTGCTTTCTTCAACATTGTTTTCCTCTTCATGGGGTAGTGAAATCTCCATTTTCTCCTCCTCCTCAATCTTGCCCTCCTCCTCTTCATGGGGTTGTGAAATTCCCATTTTGTCCTCATCTTCTTCCTCCTGTATGCTGGGCAGACTCTCCTTGAACATACACCCATTAAGGAGTTCATTTCCCTCGAAAACCAAATCAAATTCCTTACAATCATCTTCTTCATCACCTGAAATGTCAACCTTTTTCACTTTGACTGAATCAACCAAGTCTACTGGGATCAACCTGTAGTCATCATGATCAATATAAAACTCAAGATGCTGAGGAAGCATATCTGGGCACAGATTAATACTCCGATCACTAACAACCTCCTTATTACTAATGTTACTCTCAGTAGTTCCATCTTTTTCCTCTTCTTCATGATGTTCATCTTTATCATTATTGATCAGAGGCTCTTTCTCTGGCTTTAATCCCACAACCCCTTCTTTCTCCCCCTTTACTTGTTCTTCATGATAATCATCATCATCAATATGACCCAGAATTTCATACCCAAATTTGGGATCAACTTCAGAATCCAACTGCCCTCTTTGATTGATAACCAAATCTCCCGTACTTCGATCCAAAGATGAAAACTCGATGATCCCATCGCAACAAGTACACTTCTTCGCATCATCATCATCATCACCAACACCATCAGATTTCACTATCCCGATCTTTCTCATCCAACTGAAGAAGGTGGCATCGTGGGCAGAGGAAGATGAACAATCAACACACATACTTTGAGATTCCACAAGTTTCCTATGATTGGAGCAATACCCAATTCTGGAAATCTCAGCAGCATGTTGCTCGCAGATTATATCCAACGAAATAGAAGAAGATGAAGAAGAACTCTGACCTTTCTGGGGTTGTCGAAAATGATGATCCAGTCTAGAACAGAAGATGCAAGGGGGTTTAAGACCAAAATATTTAGCAAATTTATAGATGAAAACAGAGAAGAGAGAATTTAGGAGTAAAAGAGAGATAAGGGTCCATTCAAGAAGGGCATAGATAAGAACCCTAGTAATTCTGTTGGTCCTTGTATGTAAAAAGGCTGCAAATTGTGTGGTAGTAGCCATGGATTTATTACTACTGGGGTGGGTTTTCTGGGTGCTCTGTACAGTGAAACCAAAGCAAAGTGGAGGTGAGAATGATGGATGATTATGCTAGAGAGAGAAAGTAGAGAGAGAGAGAGAGAGGAAGGATTGAGAGAGTGAGGACTTAGGAAGGTGGAATCAATGGAAAATGAAGTGGGGATTGTTTGAATACAGAGAGAATGAAAGAGAAAGAGGAGCCAAAGAAAGAAGGAAGGTGGGTGTGGGTTCAGAGGGGACCCAGAAAAAGAAAGGGTTGTCCCTCTAATTGGAGAAATACCAAAAAGGAATTGGGAATTTATTTCAGTGGCTGGTTACTTGTTTTGAAAAGATTTTTAACTCCTTTTATTTTTCTCTTCTTTTAATTAATTAAAGCTTCCCTACTTTTGACTATATGTTTAGCCAAATACCTAGTCATCATTTTACATTCATCAATATTTTAGACTTAGTTTTACATGCCAAATCAATATTTTTTATAAAAAAAAATCATACATGAGAAAAGAAAATAAATATTGATTTCACTCATATTACATAAGACTTCTAATTTTAAGTTGAAACCAAAAAAAAAAAAAAACTTTAACCTATAAGGCTCTGTTCTTTTGTGCGTTGCATTACAATTAGTTGCGGTAGATTGCGGTAAATTCCGGTGGAAATACTAAAAAGGTAATGGTAATCTGCGGTAGGTTGCGATAATTTGCGTTGCGGTTAATTGCGTTAACGCACAAAAAAACGGTGCCTAAGCGCAGCGAAATACTGCTTATTTAGGCGCACTTAATTATTTAAGCGTGCACTTAGTTAAGACTTCTAATTTTAAGCTATAACAAAAAAGAACTTTAACGCTTGTATATATTAGAGAGGGAAAAACTAGAATATAAACAAAGCATATGCATACTGATCTATCATTTTGTTGTCATGTTTTACAAATATATAAGTGGTAGATACCAATACACTAAAAAAAATTACTTTTAAAAATTATCTGAAGATACTAATTAAAAATTTTAATTTAAATTAACTTGACATATTTTTATCTTTTATTCTCTCTAGCACATACAAAAAAAAAATTACTATTATTCTCATACATTTGATATCATGTCATGTGTATGAGTGAGGCGGAGAATTATTCTCTATATTCAGGACCATGATAACCATCTAAACTCAAGATGGTTAACCATCTTGAGTTATTCATATTTTACATTTTTGTAACTTTTATAAATATTTTTTTAATAATTATATATATTTATCAATTATAATATTATAATATTTATTAGGTAGGTGAAAAAATATAATAATAGCCTAATTTTATCAATTATAGTAGAAAATCCACATTTTATACATATGTTTATATTTATGGAATAAATATAAATAAATAATTATTTTTAAATTGTTTATAAGGTGTATTAACCCTGAAAATGATGAAACATACCTTTAGAATGATTTAAATACACTTAGATTTCACTACATTAGTGATTTAGAAAAGATGCAAGATGGTTAAGAGGCATCTTGTGTCAAGATGTTTATCATTTTCGATATTATATATCTTTTTCAATTGCATCATCGTCCTACAATAATATACTGTATCTATTTCAATTGCATAATCGTCATACAGTTATATAGTTGTGTGGATTCTACCAAAAAAAATCAATTTATTTTCATGTATAAATGTACATTGTTATTTAATTTTAAGGTTTTGTTCCTTTCATTGGTAAATAGAAGTAGCCTAATTAAGGTTAATTAGATAGTTTAGGTGGAATCAGAAATATAGGATATAAGGTAGTAAAAGTAGAAATATATTCAATAATGTATGCATATTGAAGCATTTTTGGTAGTGCACGTATCGTAAGTAAAAACAGGTAAGATAAATAGAATGTAGATAAGTCATATTTTACTCATAGAAAAATAAGGCTAAGTTAAACAAAAGTTATCCAAAAAACTAATGAGACAAAAATTATCCAATTTTATATTAGCTGAGCATGATATAAATGCAAAAACTATATATATATATATATATATATATATATATATATATATATAGGATAATTGGATTCTAATATTCACTACTTTCATCAATCGGATAAATTGATAATGACTGCAGATTTCACTTTCAGATTCTGGTCCAAAAATAAAATAAAATTGGATTGTAGTGGGATATTTTTGAGGGAATCATAGATTTTGTGTTGCATTTGATTCAAAACTTGGTATAACACTTTACAATGATTTTTAATGCCCAATTTTTTTCATTTTTTCCCTTTTTTTATGATTTTTTCACTTTTATTATTTTTTAAAAAATCATAATAATTATTCGTAGTCTCAAAAAAATAATTAAAAATTTTTTTAGAAACTACAATTCATTAACTTTCTAGGTGCAGGAACGAAAAAAAACAAAAACAATATAGTGTAGGAATGAAAAAAATAAGAAGAATGTGGAGGTGATTTGGTACCAATACAATCCAATTTTATTTTTTTTTTGGACCACCAGAATACAAAGTGAAAGTACGGTCCACCATTGTCCAATTGGTGAAAGTAGGAATTATTAGAATACAATTTTCCTATATATATATATATGTATCCATTCAAAGAGGCCAAGAGAGACCCAGCACAAGTTTTTCACACCATCAAACATCATCTTAGACTTTCTTGTTTGTAATAGAAAGTTTCTTAATACTTGTATAGACATGCTGTGTGCTTAGGGTTGTAAATTTTGGGTTTTGCCGTGCTTTTTTGGAATATATAACTCACACTATTTCAAATATATATATATATATATATATATATATATATATATATATATATATATATAATATATAATTGATCATTAGTGTATTATAAATAACAAAGTCACCATTTGTAGTATAACTTTTAAAAGTTGCCTCAAAAATTCAATTTAGCCATGTTCTTTGGATTTGATAAAATGATGACTAGATGAATCGGATTGGATTTTTTTTTCGGGAAGTTGTGTCTTTAGAGATGACGCTATTTAAGGGAATGGGTAATGATATATGTAAGATTTGGATTAGATTGGATTGGATTGGATTGGATTGGAAATAGTTATCAATCCAAAGAACAAGGTCTCATACATTTATATGTTTTTTCCTTTGTCACATATAATAAAGAACAAATAAAAATCACATTTTATAGTTAGAGGCGGAGAATTATTCTCTGTATCCCTATCAATTACATCATCGTCCTACAATGTGGATTAGATCAAAAAATTTCAATTTATTTCTAATGGAAACTAATAATTGGAATATTAATTAAAAGAAGAAAAGAAAAAAAAAGTCGGTGATGCATGAGTCCATGAGTGACATAGAGAGAGAGAGAGAGAGAGAGAGAGTCCAAAATAGCTTATTTTTGTTGTCTTAAGAAACAGAGTTGGAGACTTTCGGGGAAAAGAAAATAAATAAGAGTTTGAGTAATGAGTACTGTCTAAACATCTAATCTAATATTACCTCCGTTTTATTTTATCTGTCGCATAGGGAATTGTGATAAAAATTTTGACCGTCAATATCTTAATTTGTATAATGATTCATCATACAAAATTGATATCATTAGATTCGTAATAAAAAATACTATTAAAAAAGTATAATATAACATTTTTCTATAAAAATTTTATATTATAAATTATTGATTAAAAATTGACACTAAAAACCGTAAATAACAGATAAAAAAGAACAAAGGGAGTACAACTATGGAGTAATAAATATTGGAGTATTAATTATAGTATTATTTAGTTAGATTAATGGTTAAAATGCAGAAAATGTGGGGGAGAAGAGAAGAATTGAAGTGGTCAGCTTTCGGCTGCCAGGAGCGTCCCAGCGTCGAGCCCCGCTCCACTGCCCGTCCACCCTGACCCGGTCCACCCTCAACCTGATGATGTTGAATCTATCCATTAGGCTAAAACTTTAGAGTGAGGAGATATTTAATTTTCAAAATTCTTTTTAAACAAGTTTTTAATTAACAAATCATATTTTATAATTTTAATTAAATAAATGAATGGTCAAAATAAAATTTGATATATGTATACACAAGATTTATTTATTTGCGGCGAATGTTATATATAATTGACAATGTATTTATACAAACCGTGGAAATTAAGACATGAGTAATCCAAGCATTTGGTTGCAATATATAAAATTTTTCCAAATTCATCACCAATTTTTTTGGTTTGGTTGCCAAAGTTGTATGAGAAAATATTTGCATAGAGCCCAATATTTTACCATGACGCTTGGAAAGAGATTTTCCAAGAGTGGGTTTAAGGAAAATATTTTGCGTTCTATTGTGATAAATTTTCAAAATATTTCTATAATAATTTGTTTTCTCTTATTTTTGACAGCTTCAATGATAGTTTGGACACTTGATCAATTATTTTAATAAATTTACAGCTTTAACTAAACACCATAAATACTTTCATACATAATTTTCTAATTTCTAAAATATAAATTAAACACTGTAAAATACAACGTCAAATAAGAGGCAATTAACAAAAAATGCCGATGATATCCTATTTGAAATAAAATTGTAAAGATTATCGGTCTAATTAGAAAAGTTCATATATAAATTTATGAAAATTAAGTTTCCAGCATAATAAATTCATAATATATCTTTGTAAACAAGTTTGTAACAAAAAGTTAAACTAAGATTTTAAAAAATATGTTCAAACTTCAAAATAACATTGTAAAATAAATTTAGAATAAATCTATAATCAACTTAAATAAACCTTTTAAAATAAATTCAATCAGTAAATTATGAAGTATTGTTGAGCTACTAATTAAGAAGATGCAAATATGTAGATGTGAATGTGTGATTGTGATTATTTGTGAAGACAATTGTAAGATTGATGGGTGACCAGGTTGAGCAAATAGTGGATGGTGGACCTTCAAATTTTATTTAAAGGCATCCCAAAGAAGGGCCCCTTCCTATGCTTTAGATGCTGGGTCTTAATCATGTTTCCCTCAGCGTTTTCAACTTTTGCTTTCCCTCCAAATTCTATCAATTAAATAATTAATTAATTAGTAAATTACATTGAGCTACTACAACTAATTATCATACTCGCCAGAGATCGCCACTCGGATGCATGGTCAAGATTCTTTCAGATAGTACGTACGTTTGATATACTTTGATATGTTGAGATTTAAAATTGATGTCCAGATAAGATTATTTATGATTGTTTTCACTATGGTTATGTTCTTTATATGAACATGTAAAAGTTGGATAAATTTAAATAGATATAGATAGTTTATATAAAAGTAGGTAATAAGTTGGTGAGATAGGGCGACACTGCTTGCTGGAGGTCTATGGAGCTTTGGTGAGATGGCGGTTGTTTATGAGAGGAGGGACATTTGGTGTGGGCGGAAGAGATCCTTTATTGGTGTACCCGTGTACCTAAGGATGAGCTTTGGTGACTGCATCATCAGTCAATTTGGTGATGTCCTTATAGCGTCCTTTGACTTCTAATGTTAGTTTGAAGTTTTTAGCTGCCAACTGACCATTTCTAGCGTTTAGGCTTTATATGGTTCGGTTGAGGTGGCTAGAGTGTTTTGTGAGATGACTTGACTTTTTTAAATCAGGGACCTAGAATGGGTGAAGAGATGAAGTAGCTTGTGAGCTAGGTGAGTTTTTGAAAGGGTGAGGAGATCATCTAAAGTTAGTAAGTTACCTCGTCATTAAATGAGGTTGGGTCTCTGTTCTCGCTTGAGTTGGCCATAAGACAGACATTGACTATTTTTTTCAACTTCACTGTTGTTGTCACTAGAGTCACTATCACCCCATGCTGCTAATATTGCCCTCCGATTTTGTCATTTGGGCTTGTTGTTTCTCTTGTCTTTGTTTCTTCGCCACAACCAAAACAAGTAAAAGGTTAAGTTTCTTCTTTTGTAGAGAACTTACCTTTTGGGCTTTGTCTTTTGCTTGAGAAGTCGTTTATGTATCCCCTAAAGGTGGGATTCTTTTTTGTAGAGCTTTTTGAAACCCTTAGCCAGCACTGCCAGGGTGTCTTTGTCTTCATCTTCAAATTCGTTGTTTGAATCTCGACTTGCCTTTATGGCAATTCCTTTTTGCTCAGAGCTGTCTTGTAGTTGGATTTCATGGGCCAAGTGCTTCCTAACTAATTATGCTTTCATATTTTAGAACGTCAGTCTCAAATCGAGAATGAAAAACAAAATAAAGAAAAAAAACTCTTTTTTAATTGTTTGATGCTAAGAGGGAAGTTTTCATGTTTATGGTTTCCTTTCGTTGTAGCCATACAAGACTCGACCCAAGCAATGCCCAAAGACTCCATCTAGTTGGAGTGTCATGAGGTTTTGAGCTTCATTAATGGCAGTTACTTTTAGTCTCCACTTCTTCCTAGGTAGGCATCTGAGAACCTTCCTGACATGTTCTTCATTTGAATAGGTCTTTCCCAGGGATTTGAGGTGGTTGACAATGCTGTTGAATTTTTTTAACATCTTTTCGATAGTTTCATTTTATTCCATCTTGAAGGATTCATATTTTTGCACGAGGATATTCACCTTTGTTGGGTTATTGACCCAAATTCTCTTGACTCATTATTTGGCAAGTTTCCTAAACCTGCTTAAACTTCAAGTTATTGGTTGCTATTAGGAAATTATTTTATTTCCTAATTATATATTTAGGTTAGTTTCCTAATTGTAATAGCATTCTAAAACCTAATTGTATTTGGAGTGGAAGTCTAGCCAGATCTATAGGATGTTTACCCCTATAAATAGAGGTCTTTATTCACCTTGTAACAAGCGCGAGACGTAGCCGATGTGAAAGCCTTCAAAACTTCCCGTGAGGGAGGTACGGTGTTATTTCCACATCTTCACCCTACTCATCCCTTGGTTGCGAGAGTGTATGAGAGATTAAATTTTACCTCTTGTAATATCTCCTTTTCTACTAGTGGATATTGGTTGTCGCCCCTGGGTTTTTCTCCGAGTTCTTCGGTTTCCCACGTAAAATACTGTCTCACCCATATCTCTTTGTTCTTGCCTCTCTATTATTATCCTCGATTCCATAATCATCCTGTTTTTTCTTCCGATGCATATATTGCTTTATTTTACACCCTAACAAGTGGTTAACAACTGGCAACAAATCTGAATCCGATCCCTAACAACTTCGGTGTCTTTGACTTGACTTGTTCCTTCATAGGTGGTCACAAGGTAGTCACATACCTGTTTTGTTGTTTCATAGATGGATACATGTTCAAAGTAATTTGAATTTAAACTGCAAAAGATTAAATTTAGAGCTCGAGTATTTTTCTTTAGGAGATCTTTCTCTTCATCAGTTAATTATGATTTGTCCTTTGAGATCGTTGCTCCGCTGGCATCCTTTTTGGTTGGAGTAGGATAGTCTCCTTTAGTGACAATGATCCAGAGATCTCCGTCTTGGTCCTAGAGGAAGACTTCCATCTATCTCTTCCAGTTTATGTAATTTTCACCAGTGAGCTGTAGTGGTCTGGTCCATGATCGTCCTTGTGCAATTTCATTAGTGCTAATTTCCGCCATGATCTTTTCCACAGAGTGGTTAAACTCTTTGGTTTAGTGTTCCTGCTCTGATACCCATGAGTAAAATGTCCCACATCGGAAAAGTAAAGAGAAAAGACATGGCCGGTATATAAGTCAAGTGGGCTATTCCTCTTAACACCAATTGGTTTTAAGATGGAACCTCACTTAACTTGTGTACCATTAGCCTTGGTTGAAGAGGAATTCCGCCTTGGATCTCCCCAACAAGTGGTATCAGAGCCGATGGTTCGTTCGACTGGGCTCAAGGTGCGAGAATGTGGTCCCGTAAAAATCACCATGGACAGGAGCAGTGACCATGTCACACGTGGGGTTAGGTCTCCTGAAGACACATAGTGGTGGCATGAGACTCAGGTGAAATAGGGTGCGACTCTGCAGAGTAAGATGCGCTATGATGGGCTCTTAATGGTGACTTGAAACCTTGGCAAAAAAAGAGGCTTCCGATCAAGGAGGAGACTCATGTGTGAAGGGGGAGATTGTTGATATTCACCCATGAGTAAAATTATGCCCCACATCTGAAAAGCAAAGGGAAATGACATGGTATATAAGTTAAGTGGGCTACTTCTCTTATTATCAATTGATTTTAAGATGGAACCTCACTTAATTATGTATCATGGGCCTTTGTTGAAATGGACTCCCACCTTGGATCTCCCCAACATAGTTTGTTTATGATTGTTTTCACCATGGTTATGTTCTTTAGATGAACATGTAGAAGTTGGATAAATTTAAATAGATATGGATAGTTTATACAAAAGTAGGTAATAAATTGTTTTAGACGTGAAAAAAATTATGTAGGTTCATATAAGTTTAAATAGAATTGAAAAAGTAGAACAGGACCCAAGTCCACACTAGTTTTACGACAACAAGAATTATAATTAACCATTAATGAAAAATCATTTTTTAGTTTGTATATACACAATTCGAAATAGAATTTATAGTAACAGGATTATACTAAAGCATGTTGTTATTATTGTACATGCATAATTGAAAATGAAAAAAGTGACATTTGACGGGACAATGGGTAAACATACTAGAAATTTTTTTGTTGTTAGTTAGAGACTTGTACTAATGCACTGAAAAATGAAAAATAAACATGTTAGAAATTGTTTGTTGTTAGTTATAGACTTGCATTAATGCACTGAAAAATGAAAAATAAACATATTAGAAAATTGTTTGTTGTTAGCTAAAGACTTGTATTAATGCATTGAAAAATGAAAAATAGAGAATTATGTAGTACTTTGTATGAATGAAGAAGAAGCATTAATCTTTAAATTTAGAACTAGCAGTGTATATCCCGTGCATGTTAGTTATCAAACTATCGAAAAATTATGTATTTTAAACTTATTAAAATTGAATCATCGAAATTCTTGATTAAATTATTTGGATGACAATATACCAAACTCTTGGGGTATTAGACAATAATGCAGTGAACTTTGACGTTGGACAATAATAAACTGTACTTTAGAGAGTGTTGGACAATAATACATTCAAAACGATTTCAACAGTGACTGATTTTGCGACAATCTTACGTAACAGGTGGATGAGATAAATTGGTCCAAAAATATTTAAATTTATGACATGACAACTAATCTAGACACAAGCAAAGAGAATCAACTTCGAAAAGAGCAAAAAAATATAAAATCACATTTATTTAAACGTGTTTCTGCGGAGAGATTGTTGTTGTAGTTGTATAAAATCTCCTTTATTTGTGTAAATTGACTGACATGTCATAAATTTAAATATTGTTTAGTATATTCATCTTCTTGGTCTACTATGTTAGATCGCCACCAAGTTAGCCACCGTTGAAATTGTTTCGGGTGCATTATTGTCCAACACTCCTCAAAGTTCAGTACATTATTGTCAAAGGTCAAAGTTCGGTGTACAATTATCAAATACCCCAATAATTCAGTATATTAACGTCCAAAAATCCTTTTTTTTAAAATATACTTACTTGCTCCTTTGTAAAATCAATGTATGTGTTTAAATCAACACATGTGCACTAAATTAGAAAATCTTGATTAAATAAATTATTTTCCTATTTAGTATATTAAATATTAGGATGAATATGAAAATAAAATCAAGAAATATGTAACATTAGTAATTTTTTTAATAATAATAATAGTCACATCCGTTTTGGTCATTTTATATTCATCAGCTAACTCAACCGCTAGTTTTACCAAACATGTTCTCTATAAATATATACTTAAACAACTATCATCTATCTGCTAGAATTTAACCACTATCCATTACCTAAATCATTATCCGCTACCTCAGTCGCTATCCGCCACTGAATCTATTACTTTTATCGAACAGTGCCAAAGTTAAATAGTAAATAATGAAAACCAGGCTTAAGATAATTAGCTATGTCTCTAGGTATTATTAGGGGGAACATGCTTTTCAAAACTGTTTTTCTAGGATGCATGTGTGTCGTACACAAGTGCAAGTGTGCAACCCTTGTTTAGTTGTTTGGGATTAGAGACTAGGAGCTGCTTCAATTATGTAGGATTGTGATGTGCTCGTTCATTTCCTACAGTATTAAATTAATGCAAGGTGTCTATTAAAAAATAAGACCCTAGATCCCTACTTCCCTAGGGATCTTTAGAAGTGCAACGAGAAAAGTCGGTGACAATGCCACCCACAGAGAATGTTGTTTCCTTTATGCTACATCTCATATTTTCATATGCTCTTACACCAGCACAATCATGAAGCATGCAATTCTAAAGACCTACTTATTCAAGAAATACTAATAGGAGCATAGCACTCGATCGTGGACTAATGGAAGTAACTGGACTGATAAAGTTAAAACAACCCCATAGATATCTTGGATGTCATTCATAATATAAAATACATACAAAGAAAATAATTCATATTCATATCTTATACTGTAAGATTTGGAATAAATTAATAAACAAAAAGAATGACAATCTACTTTATAATTTGATTACACAAAATTTATTATTAATGTCATGTCACTCTTCGATCCTATACGATTGATGAAATAAGCTAATTGTAAATGAAGCCTATGCTGCTCATGATATATCATGCCATATTTCGAAATTTCTACTAGCTCACGAATTACGTTCTATTTTGTCAAAACATATTTTCCATTTGTTAATTATCGGTATCAAATCTTTTTTATTTCTTATTTGTATCATGCATTTCGTCTTTTGATATATGACTTAAACATTAGAAAAGCTTTCCCTAAAACTAAAACCTAGACTCAACTTTCTTATAAATTGAGAGTATAGCATATCATCATACATAGCCTATCAAACCATACAATGATTCTTCCATCTCATCAACATCAGGTTGGGCCTAAATAGTACAATTTCACATTTATTTATAAATCAACTATTCTTTTAATGCGAAATTACATAAGTAAGCTAATTCAATTCTCAAATTTATCAGACTTTATTTATTTTTAAACATTCGTCTAGGGTTTGTTTGTAGGGGATTAATGAAACTTTATTTAACCCAATTCATTTTTTTAAAACTTTTTTTACATGAACTAATCAATACTCTTTTTTTTTTAATGGATTCAACACTTGACTCAACTTTCTCACGCACATGAAAAAAATGAACAAATTAGGTTTTTAGTCATTGAGGTTTGGAGAAAGTAAGATTTTACCCTAAGGTTTGAGAAACTAGGTTTATCCTACTTGAACTTTATACCTCTTATTATTTTACACCCTTTCCTACAAATGACAAAATTGTCTCTCTAAAAGAGTGGAAAAAGTCTAAAAGTAACCCTAATTAAAAATATAAAAAGACAATTTTACCCCTCCAGTGGCTTGCACTGCCCTATATTGTCGCCTCCTTCATGTTTCAATGACATTTCCCTTGTCAACCCCTATTCATATGTAGAACTCAAGCAAGAACAAAGGAGAAAGGTAAGAGTTATCTTCTGGGTTGTTTTTTTCAGTTATTGTTTTAATTTGGTATGGCTTTTCTATTAATTTTGTTTTTTCTATTTGTATCATCTTGATATATGAATATGCTTCATCTTACCATGTTCTGTTATTTTTACTTTTTTTGGGGGGGGGGTGTTTCGACCTTTAATTGCTATCTTACTTTGGTATAATTTTATTAATTTGACACCAAATTTGCAAATTCGCAAGAAATTACAGCAAAGAAAGCAAATTTGAGGCACTCTAATTAATCCCAATAAAAATTATCAATATAGCCAAGGCGGAAGAAGCCACCAACAACAAATCAAGATCAAAACTTATATAGATTGTACTTGAGACCCCAATCATTCAAACAAACAATACCCATTAACAATCGTCCAATGGAAAAAAAATCTAAAGCAAAACTAGAACCCTAGAATGATTCAAATAAAACCCATTTGAGATATTCTAATGTGATAAGAATCAAAGAATTAAGAGATGAGGAAATTGGTGACTGGCGCGCAGTTGTGGGTAGCAGACATGAGAAGGAGGAAGCAAAGTAAGCAGAGGTAGTTTGTATGGCAGAGGAGAAATTTTGGCTTTCTACGCAATATATTTTGGAAAATAAGAGACAAAATATCGAGAGAAAAGACGAAGGTATTTCTACCGTGGGTTTTATATCAGGGGTGATTTTGTCAATCAACATTAATTTTATCGTTAATTTGATCTGGAAAGGTTGTATTTGATTCTAAATGCAAAGGTTAGGTGAGTTAATTATTAGTTGATTCAAAGTTGAGGTTGGGTAAAACTAATTTTCAAAATCTCGAGACTAAAATCCTACTTTCATAAAACCTCAAGGTAAAAACGTAATTAGTTCGAAAAAAAATACTGAAAAAAAACTAAAAAAGGGAAATATGAATATTATGGCCCAGCAATGCGGGTTGGGCTTTGATCCAGATTCATGAATATCAACCCCCGGCCCAATGTGAAGATAGTCTTCTTCTTCTTCTTCGTCATCATTTTTGAACTGAACATTCCGATAATTCAGTGTACTGGTTGACTGAAGTGGCTCAGAGTCAGAGAGAGAAAGTCAAACAATGGAAGGTGGTCAACTTAGACGTTTCAGGAGACGAGCCAGGGGTCAAACTCAGACCATTCTACCTCTTCGTTCTACTCCCCTCTCCAACACCATTTCTTGCTGGTATCCCCTGAATTCTCCTCTCTTTCAATTCGCCCTAATTTTTCGATTTGGGTTAGGGTTTGCGAATTCAATTGAATTTGATTCACATCTACAGGTATTGCGACCTCAAGATTTCCACTCTCAATGAACCTCTCTATCGTTTTGGACAGAAACATGCAAGGTCACTTTCTCAATCATCTTTTTTAGGGTTTAGGGTTTAGAATTTGTCAGAAATTTCACGTATTTTGATGGGTTGTGCATCTGAATTTGATTCTTCTGAATATATTCAATGGAAATACATCATTGCGTAATGTTCATTGCTTGTTAGTATGATTTGATCCAGCTTTTTTGGCATTCTGTTGCTAAATCAGAATTGGTTGTTTCTCTTTAGTCTGTCTCAAAATATGTAAATTTCACCTATTGGAAATTTGGAATTAAAGGTTCAGGGCGTTGTGTAAAGTTTCTAAATTTGGGTATTTTCTTCTTAAATAGATTTAGCCTTCATCCCTAACATCAATGCTGTAGTAATAAATAGATTATATTCAATGTTTGATGCATACTTCTTGCCATTGTCTTCTACCAGTAGCATAGGGGGTTTGGCATCCACTGATAATATTCGCTCCTTAGTCTGTCATTGCTTGGCTTATTGATGAATGGATGATTGACTCTCTACTTTTGCAGGTTTTTAAGAGTATGGTTTACCATAGGGATTGGCTTTAGCTTAAGCGTGCTGTTTGGTGTTTCTATGGTAATAACACTGCTAAGTAACCATGTGATGCCGTCCATGACTCCCCCAACCCTGTCTTTTCCAACTGGACAAACGGATAGTTTAACTTTTAATGAATCACTGTGGTTTTATGCTTGAACAGGTTCTTGTTTGGGAATTGCTGGCAACCCTATTCCTGCCATATGGAAGCAAGATGAGCAGCCTTTTCAGCTCCATAATCTTTGGATTTAACCCTTCAGTAAGCTTTTTTGTTATATTTTTCTTGGCGTGAAAGTTTTCTTTCTTTCTTTCTTGCTTTTTTTGAAGATTCCATCTTTGAACAGGTTTAGGTATGGATATTATAGTACTTAGATGCATATTGAGAATTTTGTGGCCATACTAATCCTTTACTATTGTTTTACTATTTTATCTGTAGGTTTTTATCTTTAAGATGTCCCTCATTGATGTTGGACACTTGATAGTTTCTACTATGATATCTGTCATGGTGCATGAATTTGGCCATGCTGTTGCTGCTGCAAGGTCAGTTCTCGTCTTTTTTGCACCTGTTTGTTGTTATGGAATTTTCATTGCAATATTCAATGTGAGGTACAAAACAGGATATACCAAAGTGTGTGTTATTTGATACTCGGTTGTCTATGCACGTCATTTATGTTTGATTTCATAAACCAATATTTGGCAGCCGTAAGTCTGATTAGGTTATGTTGGATAGATTGATAGAATGCACATCTTTCAATAACTCTATGTCCAGTGAAGGAGAAAACCCACTCCTTGACAATAATTGCTTCCTTTTTAAAAATTTTTGCTGGTGGGTCTGCATGCAATTCTAGTCTGATTTAATACCTGGAGGGCCAGCTTCTCATTTTTGCCATTGTAGGGATCCCTTTGATGGGAAGCAGTGAAGGCATACAACTGGAGTACATTGCCATATTTCTTGCTGTTCTCTTCCCAGGGGCGCTAGTTGCTTTAAACTATGAATTACTACAGACTAAGCCACATGCTACTGCACTTCGTATATATTGTGCTGGAATCTGGCACAATGCCGTTGTGAGTGAGCTTGTAGTTGTTTATTTGAATATATTTGAGCTGTAAATTTAGTGTCATGTTTAAAGAGTTCTACGAGATTGGTTGGATTGTTTTCTTAAATCTGACTTTATGGAATATATGTCAAGTGCTGTGCAGTTTGTGGATTGGCATTGTTGCTGTTGCCTGCAGTTCTTTCCCCTCTCTACGTACACGGTGAAGGCCCCATGGTAATTTCAAAAAAATGTATTCGCTTGTGATATCTGTATTTTACTTAATGTGCTTTTTGATTAAATTGATGGTGTTGGCTACTTGGCTTATTGGACTTATGTTTTCATTGGGCTCCAGGTATTGGATGTCTCTCCAAGCTCACCACTTGCTGGTTATTTGTCACCTGGTGATGCCATTATTTCATTAAATGGGATTAAGATACGTAACTCACTAGAATGGATGGAAATGGCTATCTTGCTGGAGAAGCAGACACGGCAAAACACTGAGGCCATGAAAGGTTCTCTGAGCATTAACAGGAGGATGGTTTACTGTGCTCCGAGTTCTTTGCTTCAGCAAAGTGAAAGACTGTTCATAATGGCTAATCAGTCTTGTCCTGAAGATCACATTGCTTTCGTATCCATCCCCTGCTCTGATTTCAACGAACATTTTGTTGATGGTGAATATGATTTGCAAAAGATAGGTAATCATGGATATTGCATTAGGTATGCTGATGTTGCCAAGCTTAGGAATTGTGGGAGACCTGGGACAACCACTGATGGTAGAAGCAACTGTATCTGTTCAGAGGTGGGCTTCAAATTTGATTAGTTTGATGCTATGAAAAGTTACAATGAGATATGATTTAATGAACTTGCTGGGAGGAAGCTCACCATTTTCTTCAGCAGTGGCTTAAGTGAAAATTTGTGTGTTTACTCTCTAGTATCTAGCATGAGAACTGTTAGCTTTGCTCAACATTGCTGTATAAATGACCGTTTTTTACTAGTTGGACTGTGTATATAGAATTGGGGAACTGGCAAGCAAAACAAGCAAGTTGCAATTTGCAAGTTATGGTTCTCGAATGAACTGAGTTGATCATGCACAAGTGACAGAAGGGAAAAACTTATCATTTAAAGTTTCCATTGGTGCAAACCTTTTTCTTCTTTTTGTGTGTGTGTTGGGGGGGGGGGGGTCAAAACATGAAGTTCA
This sequence comes from Portulaca oleracea, assembly GCA_029582165.1. Classification (NCBI taxonomy): domain Eukaryota; kingdom Viridiplantae; phylum Streptophyta; class Magnoliopsida; order Caryophyllales; family Portulacaceae; genus Portulaca; species Portulaca oleracea. Next base: position 12,083,014 of record CM055869.1, on the reverse strand, counting down.
TTTCACTTGGTGATATGGTATATACTCTATGATATTTTGGCGAGGAGGTGCCTTGCTGTTATTTCATTAAACTGTATGGGCCTCACTGTGTTATTTTTCTTTATTTTTGCTCATCTGTCTCAATGCACGTACCTTGCTGACTTTATTTTCCTAATCTGCCTCAATGCGTACATAGAGTATACTACATGAGAGTACTCTAGTGCAAGCTGTCCTGTAATCTTTAAGATAATGCTGCTGAAGTTACTTCTTCTATGAGATAATGTTGCTGAAGTTGCTTCTTTTATATGCAGGATGAGCTGTGTGTGTCACCAGTCCAAATGCCTGGCATTACATGGGCTGAAATCGCATACTGGAGACCTTATTCTCTTCAATGTGCTAAACTTGAAAAAAATATGACTGAGCCAGTTGAGAATTCTGATTCTGGAGAAGATTGTCACAAGACATTTCTTTACATGGGTGATGTGATTTCTATGGCACGTTCTGTGAGGCTGACATCTTTCCAGCCACGTTTTACCGCTATGTTTGGGGCATACATGCCGGATATGTTTGAGAAGATTTTTGTGTGCACTTTTCAAGTATCTGTGGCTCTTGCCCTCCTAAACAGCCTTCCGGTATGTCCTACAGTCTTGCATATTCATTCTTAGAGATTACTTTTAGAAGAATAAGAATCTTCTAGAACTTTTGAAGTTAATCCATGCTAATCTCATGGTGATCCAATTCGTAGCGAGGAAATGTTGGATATTTGAATTTAGTTTCAAGATGACTTAAAACTTCTTTCAGAAAAATTCTGTGTATCTTTTCTAAAATTTCTTGAGTTCCTTCGGCTGTGTCTTGTTGGTATTGATACTTTATGTTATGCTTCAAGTTGAGATTATCTCCGTGAATTGTCTCGTATATGTCCAGTTTAAATTTTGTATTTGTAATTTTGATTCTGCATAACTTGGTTGTGCATAACTGTGTAGGATGCTTTCTAAGCATTTGTTCTTTTCATCCATTATTCATATATCTATAATTTTTCCTGTCAAAAAAAAAAAAAAAATCTTGATTTTGCATGTTAATATAGCTTGATGATTTTAAGTGGAATGGTATCGTCAGACTAATTTGTTTTTTTGCCCGCACTCGCATTTTAAGATGATCGTGTCATTAGTTTCTAAAATAGTTGTAAGCTTCTATGCCAAGTACCTTATCCGCAAGTTTCACCTTCTAACACAATGATGGACCTATATCTCTAAAATGCCAGTAAAAAGTTAATCTATGAAATTAGTGAACGAAAAATCCTACGAGAGTAGAATGCAGCCACAACACAAACAACTCTAAGGGTGGGTCGTGCTTATGTAGGGTGAGATTAGCAACTTGGAATAATTTCGTTTAGTTGCCAGTTTGCCACTAATAACTATCCATGTGGGTAATTGAGTGAATGATTGATCTCTCTTTCCTTATTTCTAACATAACTCAATTCTCAATGTATTGTGAGTGGACCTAATAGTCAAGCCATAATGTAACAATGTTTTCTGAACTAACAATTCCTTACTTTTATCAGGTATACTTTCTGGATGGGGAATCTATCTTGGAGGTGTGCTCCTTTTACATCAACTTTTTAAGTCCTGGGAAGAAGAGACTATGTCTTCGAGCTTGTCTCTTGGCAGGCTCCATCATCTCTTGCCTTATATTTTTGAAAATTTTCCTCATCAGATTTTGGTAAGATTTTATTCGTTGCTCTGAGGTTAATTCTGACATAGATGTTTAAGAGAAATCACAAAAGCATAACTGTTAGTTTTCAATTAATGTCAAACATGTTTTATTACGTTTCATGTTGTGTGTGGGTCAACTCCTAGCTGATTGGGATTCTTGCTTCACTGTTCCCAATGTGGGACGTCCTGAGCTTTGTTTAGAAATGCGCTCAGGTTAGTTAGTCTGGAAACTTGGAGTTCATGTCAGTCATGCTGAGTGCTCATATTAAATTGCCACTAAACTACCCATTTTAGTCAAAATTGCCACTCACCTGCCAAATAGGTAACAAATGCCCCAAACCATCTTTCTTAGTGAAAATTGCAACTGTGTAACGAGATGACCGATTGCAGTGGGTTAATTAGCATTTTTGCTTTATTTTATGTGGGTGGAAAAATAAAAACTTTCTTCTTACCTCCTCTTATCACTCCACTGTTGCTGCTGCTGCTCGCCAGGGTGGTGCATCTGCCACCCTAAGGCCGTTGGCTTCAGGCCTGGAATTACTACTAGAACCACCTTCCTCTGGTTTCAGCCGGTGTTTAAAGTTCAATTATGTTGATTTATAAGAAGAAATGATTACTGCTTTGAACTTTGAACATATGACTGTTTGGTTAGTGAACAAGATATTTGTGTGGTGATTGTTTCTGATTCTTTCTGCCCTTGTGAATAAGACTGGTGTTATTCAGTCCTTGACATGTAGATATCATGCATTCCACGCAAATTGATATGAGAGTAGAGCAATGCCTTTTGGAACTGCTGTGTTTTTCAATACATTTAAAATTGAGGCCATCCACAAAGTCACTATTCCAAAGTGCTTCAATCTCAATCTGTGGACTATGTTTTAGAAATGGGTCGGTGGACTATGCTGTCTCTGTGAATGATTATTTGAGGGATGGTTCATAAGAGAGTAGGTGGCCACTTGGTTTATGGATGGAATTCTACGCCTATCTTCTCTCCGGTAGTGGCAGCCAAATTCGGTTTGTCTTCTCCGGAGTAGGAAGTTTTGTTTGTAACTTTGTATAGGATGAGATTTATGTTCTAGATCTGGAATTTCCTGGGCTGAGAGTCAAGTCCTCTTAAAGGAGTATAGCACTGAGTTGAGTTCTTGTGGCCGACAAGAGTGACGAGTACAATACTGCAATGTGATCTTGGTCAGGGTTCATTTGTGCTTTTTTTTTTCTTTGTGTGTGGGTTGGAGGGGATGATAAAGTTCCAAATAAATGTCATGTGAGTTACAGCCTTTTCTTTTCAATGTTTTTAATGACGAAAACAAACTTTTCTTTGTTTTCCTTAAGATGGGTCATTAAGTGGCTGATTGCCTGATTCTACCCTGTACATATCGTCTCTCAAATTCATCTCTGTTTGGTTGGTGATTTTAGTTTTTTGAGGCAACTGCATCTGTAGGTAGGAGGGGAGGTAGTGTGTGTGGGACTGGGTAGGTAAGAAGGGGTATCAATCATGATGTGGGTTGATGTCAACCAATAGACCATTCATGTATTTGCTTGAGAGACTTTCCATTTTGATGGGATGTTTGCTCTACTTTGAACCTGACTGCCCACCATACTAAATGTCCCATCAACTGAAATTTCATCCTGGAAATTTGTATCATGTTCAGTTCCTGTTAAGGAGCTATGAATCATAGCAACCTACTTCAGGTTCAGGAACTGCGTCACTCCCAAAGGGGACCCTACCATGTTTTGCCTTTTCTGTCTGTCCACAACTATATTTTGGGATATATTTACTAGTAGGACAATTTCTCTTCCTACTTCCTGGTACTTGTGTATCATTGGATGGAGACCTGAGACTGTTGAGATTCCTGTTTTTTGTAGCATTATTGACTTTTAATAAGGTTTAGGATGGAGGCTGTTGACCAAGTTGGTGATGAATGGGACAGATGCCTTCCATCTAAGACTTCATCAGTTCAAAATTAGGGTTCATAGTATTTACTCCCTATTTGAGGTGCATTATCATGGGTCCACTCCAAAGCTGTTTTTCTAAGTTCATGGATTGATTTGTTCAGTCATGTGAAAAGAGCGTCTGCTTCTAGGGTTGAGGCTGTATCATCTATATCTCTTCAAAGCACCAGCCTCAGAGCATGATGGTTGCTGTTCGAGTAAGCTGCTAGTGCTGTAATCACTTGGGGCGCAATCCCTAATCTTCCATTTAAGTTTATGGATCGCTTCTTATGGTTGGATACCGGCCCCTGCAAGGTGAAACACAAGTTTGAGACGGGGGAGAGAGTAGTTACTATCTCAACAGTGATAGAACCTGAGCTTGAATTTTATACAAAAACTGGACAAAAAAAGTTTCTGTTCAAATTTCTGCCATTTTGATTATGGTATTGGTAAGACGTAATACCACACTTTTTTTTTCTTTTTTTTTTTTTTGAGAAAGGAGGGGGGAGCTGGTGGGCTAGTGGTAAAGGCTTCTTTTTTCTGTTTGAATGTGAAATTTACCCATCCAAAAAATTGTAAATCATACTTACTATTACAGAAATCAAGATTCACTCCCATAAAAAAGAAAGAAATTCAGATTTACAATTGCCGTTCTTGTTTCATACTTTCATGTTCGCTATTTTTTTTTTTTTGTACATGCCACTACACTCTGCTGACAGCGATTGAAACTCGGGTTGTTTTGTATCAGACATGCTATCACACAATGCCTTGAAATGTTTCTACTTACTAATCACTAATATCTTCCCCCGATTAAACCACCTGACCCTTCTTAAGCCGAACTGATCATCCAGTATTGTCCATCATTTTTAAACCGATACTTGTTGACTCGAGCAAATAACTTGACTGCTGGTCCCATGCCATTTCTATGACCAAATAGGATCCCACCTGGTCTCAGCAGCCTGTAAATTCTATCGATGTCAGACCAAATATAGTAAGAATCTGGACCTATGTCAACCTCTATTAAGTCGGCCATGATGCCCCACTCACAGAGTTTTGCTACACCCAGAGCAGGTGAAATTGGCACTGGCAATATAAACTCTGTTGCATTTTCTGACACCACATTCTGCATTAACAGGTCATTGTACCCGGGGCAGCCTTGAAAATCCCCTATGAAGATGATCTGTGTCTTCCAATTGAGTCCTCTCACCGAGTTAGCCATGTGAGTCACCGAGCCACCTGCGAAGCCATTGAGCTTTATTATGGTCTTCGGCCGAACCGTTCGGATCAACTTCTCATAAATTCTGTTCTGCTGGTCGATTCTCTTTTGCAGGATAGATGAGTTTATCTTGGTTACCATTGGTGAGATGAGGTCTTCATACGGGGAGGTGCCATTGTAAACATGATCAAGGATCGTCTGACGGACAAGCTCGGGTGGGACCGAGTCAGTACACCGAGTTGCAAGCCGGCGATGCACGAGGTGGTGGGCCCCAATGGAAGAGCCACGTAAGTAGCCTAACCCGTAGGATATGACAAGGAGAGCAAGATAGGAGAGGCTAAGGAGAACCAAATAGGATACCGGGTGGTTGTATATCCTGTTGAAATGGCTGCTAATCTCCCCCCATGAATGCTGCTTATGATGGTTCGCCATTTTCTTTGGTCTTTTTTTGCTATTTGATAGCTTCTTTTTTTGTTCCTCTTCCTTTTATTGTTGTTGATGGGACTAAGCATGATTATACATAGATAGTATTATGATTATAATTATATGGGAAGTTTGGGGATGGTGGTAATAGAGTAACTAATGGTGTGGAAGTTTGATAGGGATGTTTGAAACTTATGTGGGCTCGTTTGGTTAATAAAAAATGTGAGCATATCATGTCGTTGAATCAAAGATGGCTTTCTATTGTTGGCTAGCTTTGACTTATTCTAATGTCGGGTCGTTAATCATTGTCATTGCTCGTTAGTGTCCGATACAATGTTCAGGTTTACCCTCATTGAAGCAGCCAAAAATAGTTGTCCTTTTTTTGGATGCTAATATATTGTATTTTGGGTGTGTTGGACAATAATACACTGAATTTTTTTTAGACAATAATATACTGTACTTTGGGAGTGAGCGATTCATAATAAGGATATCTTGAATATCTATGTCCCAGAACATAAAATATGAAAAATGAAAAAAGAATTTTTAGGTTATAGACCTGGACAATAATGCACCTAACAATTTTGGTGGTGACCAACTCAGTGGCAATTTTGCGTGGTATATAGAGTAGCAAAAAAAATAAAATTTGTATTAAATTAATGTCATGTAAGTAAGTCCAAATAAGGAAAGATGAATTCTATTTTTATTGCAAACAAAAAAACAAAAAACAATGTTTACATTAGTGAAAATGTGGAGTAATGAGGTGTTATTTGAAAAATAATTAAATTTAAGGGAAATTTCAAATGGTAGGCATCAACTATTACCTATTCCAAATGGTAAACACCTTTTTTATATATTCCAAATGGTAGGCTTAACTTCCAAAAATTTCCATCCTGTAGGCGTGCCTCTAACCAGCTATTAGGAATATCATTAAAAAAAAATAATGTTTTGAATTGAGAGAACAAAACAGCAACAATGGCGATTTTGTTCGACAGTACCAGCCAACCCCCAGCCATCTCCAGCCAACGCCCATCCATCTCCTCCCCTGATCGACTGAAGGACAGCCCCACTCGCCAAATTTATCAAAATTTCAACCAAAATTATTACTTCACACGAAGTTATCAAGAATATAACAATCGACAAATTTATTATCTCTTTCTACCCAGAACTCAACTAAAGAGAAACAAATTTCTGAATATGAATAAAATTGCCAACGGAGATCACCAGAGAGCAGCACATACAAGGCAGAGGTTCAAATACTAGTGTAGCCCTCAAAGAAGCAACAACAAAACAGTCCCAATACGCCAAACTAAGGATTCCACAACGAACTCAAAGCATTGACAAAAATGTACCAAAATATCAGTAGCTTTAGACTACAAAAACCAGTAGAATGAACACATACCCAACAAAAAGACAACAGCAAAGATCCCCAGAAACAGAAAAGGGAGAAATTCATTTCAAATACCTCATTGTACTCAGCAATCACATAAACAATTTCATACAAATACTTTAGCTAACCCACCAAGGAGGAGGAATCGAAGAAACTAACAATTTCATACAAATTACGTACAAATATCAATTACTACACTCAATTGGTCAATCAAATCTTCAATTACGTACCATGAACTGTGCAAATTTAATTGGTGACAAATTACAAATCTTTTCCATTCTTTTCCATTCTAACTGTGGGCAATTTTGAATTGGTGTATGACAATCAAACCTCAATTACCACGAACAGTACAAATCTTCAATTCCCATCCGAGGCAACAAACACTAATTCAAAAACTAATTTCGTCAATTCATACCGAGCGTCCACCACCAGCGTCGGGTAGACCTTTTGAGCGATGGCAGACGTTCTGAGCAGATTACAGGGGAGGAGATGGGAGGAGACGACAGACCTTTTGAGTGTTCAGTTCAGAGTTTCCAGATTTAGTCGAGTGTCTGAGCAACAACTTCTGGGCGTCGATGAAGACGACCGCCGGCAAGTATCCCCGGCGAGCGACGACGGCGAGTGGGGCTGTCCTTCAGTCGATCAGGGGAGGAGATGGATGGGCGTTGGCTGGAGATGGCTGGGGGTTGGCTGGTACTGTCGAACAAAATCGCCATTGTTGCTGTTTTGTTCTCTCAATTCAAAACATTATTTTTTTTTTAATGATATTCCTAACAGCTGGTTAGAGGCATGCCTACAGGATGGAAATTTTTGGAAGTTAAGCCTACCATTTGGAATATATAAATGGTGTTTATCACTTGGAATAGGCAATAGTTGGTGCCTACCATTTGAAATTTCCTTAAATTTTATTTGCAGTTACTGACTATGCTTGATATGACATTAATTTAGTTAAGATTTTAATTTTTTTGCTCCTCAACCTACCATATAGGACTGTCACTGAGTTAACCACCTCAACCTACCATATAGGACTGTCACTGAGTTAACCACCGTCAAAATTATTTCAGGTACATTATTGTCCAGCAGACTCCAAATGTCTCACTACTCTTGCGTCACCCTCTATCGTCGTTGTTGCTCTTCCTTCAACCTCAACCTATGTTACCTGGACTCCGGACATAGGGGTGTCCGACACGGACATGGGGACACGGTATCCAAGGATCCGACACGGCACGGGAAACACAACTCCTAAATTGCATAACACATTTGATTATATTAGAAGTGAAACATTAAATATTATTTTTTAAAGGCATCCTTAGATTGGCCACCTTGTGTGCTGGATGAACAAAAGGTCTCCCTCTCGTGGCTTGTTTCGCCACCCTGCGAGCAGAAACCACCATCTGTCTACCCATCTTCCTCACAGCGCCAGATTTGAAACTCTTACAACCTGTGACCAGGATACCCCTAACCAACTTGGGACATTCTCCAGGTGCCTTCCACACTATTTGCTGAGTACTTGGTTGTTGATCACCTCGGTTGAGCCGCTTCTTCAGAGGAACACATGTTGCCCAAAACCAACCTTCCTCCTGCAGCTTCCTCTTGGTACCCGCAACATGCTCACCTTGATCCGTAACAGCAAGTCGAGCCTCCTTGTAAAAACGAAGACGTCTCCTTGAACCCTTGCAGCCACCCATGGATGCTGCAAACTTAAAGTTACCATCTTGTTGTTGTGCCTGTGGGATCCCTCCTCCCAACTTCCTCGGAACATCTGAGGCAGCCTCCATTTCCTGATTGAGTAACACTCATGTAGAACTCAAAATTTGTCCCATAGAATGTGTGGGGACCTCCTCCACTATGATGTTCTCCCCGCTCCTACAACGGTTGACGACAACTCTTACTGTCATAAGACTCATACTCCTTGGATCATAAAAGGAGATTGTCTTCTTCCGCAACACCTGTTCATATGTGTTGCCAGAAATGGATAAAGTATCGCCCCTAATACCTGTTTTCAGAATTTTTTTGAAGGATTTAACATCTGCTCTGTCCTCCTTGACCAGATTGAAAGCCGGAGATTGTGTAGAACTTGAAAAAAATCCTATCCTCCACGCATAGCATTGAGTTTTTTGAAGGCGGAGGGGATGAGGACACCTCATATCCCCCCACAAAACCATTCTCCTGCACCTTGGAGCAACTCCCTTGTACTCCATGCTCGTTACATATCTTCCTTTTCTTTAGCCTTAAATTTGGTAGCGCAGTTCCCAATCCCTTCACTCCACCGATATCAAGCTTTGAGACTCCCTGCGAGTCACTAATAGGACACGATCTTGATTTCTTGTCATTTTCTGAGGAACAACTTGTTTTTTGTGCCATGGTAGAGGTTATCACCCCCTCTAGTTCTTTCTTAACCTCTCCATTTGACGGGTCTATCTCCAAAGCCCGGGTAAGCACTGTCCTCGCTTCATCCAAGCTCCCAAGCTTGGTTTGACCCACTCCACATCGGTACAAAGCCTTAGCATTGTTTGGTTCAAACCTTAACACAAACCTACATGCTTCAACAACCTTTGAAAACCCTCCCAATTTCAATTCACATGCCGCAATATTCAGCTTAATCGAAACGACAACCTCCCATAGCAACACGAACTTCGATTCGGACATTGGTGCATTAGCACAAACAAACTGTAGGCCTTTCCCATACCAACGAACAACGCTATCATAGTGTCCAGCTTTAAAAAATTGATTACCTTCCTCTTTAAACTTCTTCGCTGCAAGAATGGCCTGGCTAGGGTGTTCCATATGCCCTAAAAGGTTTAAGACATCCCCATCAAAATCATTTCCCCAAGATTCCAACAACACACCCCAAGGAGTATTTTCACCCATTCTTAAAACAGGATCACACTGACTTGCCAAACACCTCGCCCCCAGTTCTAAAGGACTAGCTGAGGTACCCCAGCCAGCAACAAGACCACAGTCCAACCAAGAAACAACCACTATCCACCAAACTCCTAACACTAGGCACCCAAAACTTCTAACTAATACCTCCAACACTACCAACCAAAATCTGTTGTAGAACGAAAGAAACATACTGCCAAAGCACCAACAACCAGACCAACCTCCACACAAGGCAAAAGACGTTAAAGAAGCTCACTTAACTAAAAAAGCAGCATTACCGGGAGAGAACAAGCTTGAGCACTCGGTTCACCATTGAGACTGCGATCCCCGAGAGCACCCTGGCCGACCTTCCTTCAGTCGCGGAACAAGCCCGATGCCGGACCCCCGTCCTCCGACCACCTTGTCTGCTACCTCTCGACTACCGTAACCTAAACCAGAGGGTCGTCGGAAAGACCAACCACCCCACCAACCGTGCACCTGGCTCGATAAAACTGATGCAAGCCCGAGATAACAGATTGTCAGACGAACACCCAACTCAAGTTGCTAGCTCGGTCGATCCGTCATCAATCCCCGGAGTGTCGGCCTCACTCCTCCCACTGCAGCAGATGCACCTGGAGAGGAACGATGCACTGGCCCAGATCCTCCCCCACACACAAAACTAGGACGGAAGACCCTACCTAAAACAAGACTGGGAAAAGCTAACACTAAAGACACAAAGCGGAAACCAACAGATCGGGTGACGATTAGTGCCGCGACGGCCAACTCGACCACCGATCCGCGACGGGCAAAGAGTTAATGCAGACACGCAATGGTAGTTGGGTTTTTTCAACTCTTCCTCTCTCTCTCTCTTCTACATGCCAACCTTCTCTCTCCGTCTTCAATTCTTTTTCAGGTCTAAGGCATCCTTAACTTGAACCCATGGATACTTTAATTTAAATTGATTGGCCCATATGGAGAATATATTCAACCCACTTTTTAAAAGTTCCAAAAAATAATCAAAATAAAAAAAAGTAGAAATGATCCCAAAAAAAAAAACCTCAGCCCAACTTGGCATGTGGCTGTTTCACGCCTTCCCATCCCCCCCCCCCCCTCCATTCTCTATGTTTCTGGAGTTGCAAAAAAAAACACAGTACCTATGCAACCTCTGCTCCCCCTCTCTCATGCCTCTAATCGGCGACCGAAAATCGATGACTTTTGACCGGAGAAAACCCACCGGTGGGGTCGCATAGTCCATTCGACCAAAAGCCCCCCAACTACAACCCCGAATGTGCATCCATTGGTTGTCCAATTGTTCGATCAAGGGTTTGTCGCTGACTAGGGTTTCATTTTTTGGCCGTGTCACGCAATTTTGCCCAGGTCCGCTACGGATCCCGTGTTAGCATCCATGTCGTGTCGTGTCGACCTTGGTACGACGGCCCTAATAGCCGAGTCCTGGTAACGTAGACCTCAACCTTCAAGTCCTAATAGGATTCCCTTAAAATTGCCCGCAAACATAAGTTCAACTAATTTTTGTGGCATCGACCTCTTTTTCTCTTCTTTGGTGAGACACTTCTCTCCCTCCTCATTCTCCTCCTACCCCTCCAATCAGACAACTGTCACAAGCTATCGATGGTGATGATGGCTGTGGAAAGAAAGAAGATAGTGTTGTGGAAGAGGCACACGGTGATGGGGTGGTTATAGTGAACAATATCCATGGTTGCCCTCGCACATTATCCATGGTTGCACTTGACAAATATTCATAGTTACACTTACCAGATATCCAGGATTACGGGCTGCTTAAACAATTGATGAAAAAAAAAATTTTAATGAATAAATAAATTAGTTGTCACCTCACTTTTTTTGTCCTCACTATTCTTATAAAGAGTGATGATATCTATTATAGGGCAAGACACTACTTGAGAGACTTGCTCCTTATGAAATTAATACTTATTATCATTTTTAACTCCAATTTTTTTAACAGAAACTATAATTATCAATTATAAGGAGTTTGGAATGTGTTGGCTACGCCAACATTTAAATTGATACCCTAACAAATGAACCACATCCGCTAGACATATTTTCGACATCTTTTTGTAAATTTCAAAAAATATAGATAAAAGTATGAATTTATACCATTTATATGTATTATTATAGTTATAAAAGTCAATCGTGTAATTTTTTCAATTTCATTTACAAATACATATATTTATACTATAGCAAGACACTTAAAAATGTGTCTTGACCAAGATATTTATCATTTTCGTTACAAATTAGACCCTTTTTTTAGGGCCATGCTTTAAGTTCAATAATCCTCATCATATTCTTTGGCTACCATATATTTCTCTTTAATTAAATGGGCCTTAGGAGAGGCCCAATGAAAAAACCCACTTGATAGATTAAGTAATCCTAGTGGAATCTTAGTACTCTGAAATGTTGCCCATAAGAGGCCCAGGAGAACAAAGTATGTATTATCAATTATCAAGTAGGCCACCTTGGGTTGGATCCTGATCAGGAAATTTCATGGACTAGCTACAGTCAATATGCTATTATTGAACTTCAAAAAAAAAAAAAAAAAAGGAAGTTACACATAAAAAGTAAAAGATATCTACTCACTTAAGTTCAATTAAGGAGAAGTTAGTGCCATTAATTAATCATATAGGCAATGGTAAATCATACATTTGGTCAAAAATAGATTCTGTAATTTTCAAATAGCATGATTTTTGGTAGAAAGGGGTTCACTAGAACCTTCTCTCTTACGTAGGTGCACTTTTCAAAACATAAGAATTAAGCTCTATTTCTAACGTAATTACTATCATTCGTTTGCTTACTTGGTCATGATATGCAAGTTCCTTGGTAAAAAAGTTAATCTCACCAACTTTGAATTAGGCTTTAGACAATAAATAAATTGAACTTTGTCCGTCAGCATTTAAATTTGTGGACTTTGTCCGTCGATCAGCTTTTATAATTTCTTAGATTTTGGGTTAATTGAAATCAATCTTTTTAAATTAGTACAAAATTTGAGGATAAGGTTATCATATTTACCCTCTCCATATACCACCTTGATGAAATTACAGAGTATTGGTCCTAAAATTTGAATTATTTAACATTGATAATATATATACTATTGTAAAATTCTTGGCAGTTCATTTAAAGTTTAGAAAAACTAATAAAAGGGATAAGAAACTAAAGAAATTAAGCGGCTGATTGGTTTGGAAACTTCTCTCGAGAGTTAGTCAACTTTCATAAGTTTTAATATGAGAATCTCACTCACAGACTTAGTAACCTAAGGAAGGCCTACAGAAAGTTTTTCCTATGAAAATCTTTTCTAGGAAATTGTCAAACACATCATAAATGAAAATTGAAGGCAAAAGCTATGAATAATGGATTACACTACAGGAATACTATGCTCAATGTACACTTTTATGAGCATATATGTATATAATAACATATATAAATAATTTAATAATCACACAATTTTATTCTTTGTTTGAGTTCATAATTTATATGCGACCATATACTTATAATTTTATGAGTTTATAATTTACATTTTATGAGTTTATAATTTACATTTTATGAATATGTTTATGTTTGAATTGTTAAGTACTTAAAAGTTTGTAAATATGCTGATAAATTTATACATATATATTTATAAAACTATATACAAGCATGAATGCATAAAATTATACATTTGGAGTACAAGTGCATGATCATCTCAGAAGTATAATCTAAATTCTGCAAAAGCCACCTAATCCAAAACGACCACAAGCCTTACGACACTTGCATGAGTTTGTTTGAACAAAAAAATTGTTTTACCCTAATAATAAAAATTATGACTTAGGACTACTTAGACGTGCCGCCACTAATTATAAATTATAAAGAATGAATGCGTGTGTGGGGTTAACCTCTTATTAATGTAAAAATTAACGAGTGCTTTCTGATCAAGCAATTTCACTAATTAGTTTGCATGAAGTGCAAGAATATAAATAATCATACGTAATTATTTCCACGAAAATTCCGATCCCTAGCTACTTTCGTACCTCATTATTTAATGATTAATCCTCCAACAAAAAAAAAAAAGGATTATTAGAGGAAGAAGAAGAAGAAGAATTCGAAATTGCCTTCTTTGTGAATCCCAACTGACTAATTAGCATGTCGTTAATTTACATCATGGAGATCGATAATGATTGTTGAAGTAAGAATATATAGTTGTTGAATGTACGTACTATTATAAGCATATAATATAAATACAGTATTATTTATTCACCGTTGTATATGTTCATTAGCTAGGTGCCTAGTTGCGTATATATTATATTCATCAATATTTTACAAATATGGAACCCTATTCAAGATTTTCTCAAGATTTTAATCTCAATAAAATAAATTAAATATTGCAAAATGCAAACCCATTGATTGAATCGGATAGTTAAATTGGAGGAAAAGTTGTGGAAGTGGTGTTTAGAGACGACTCAAAGTCATTAAAAAGCCAATCTAGTTAGCAAGCTAGTATAAAGTACAAACAATATTTCTGATGGTTACTACCTCCATCTCTAATTGTATGTCAAAGTTAATCAAATCCAATAAATATGGAGAAAGCGGTGGAAAGTTTACATATCGCCAAAAATACTGAAGAAACTCAACTGGTTATGAGGACCTCAGCGCAATCATCCGTGAGGACCTCAAACAACAGCACAATATTATTTTGTTTGAAAGATCATCCAGCCACTTAAGGGAAGTATCAAACATATCCTTATCCTATATCCTTCCTCCATTTTAAAGATATGATTGTAATCATTCTCATTTCCTTACTAGGCGTCAAACGAAAAGGAAAGAAAAGCATGGCAAGGAAATCTCGTGAAGATCAACTCAGAAATGGAAACAAATCCTCATCCAGCTGTTGCCCTCTATGAAGATACTTACCAAAACAGAATCACCACAAGCTGGAAAGGATTAAGAGCAAACGAAGGAAACTAAAGAAAATACTTGAACAGTCAAGTATAAATAAGAGAACTTATTCTCTTTACGAGTATCGATTTCCAAGCAAGAAAATCAGAGTAGGAACTTTGTAAGAAAGTTTTGAGTGTAGGAATATCTTGTTGATATTCTGAGTGTAGCCATTCTTTGTAAGTGGTGAGTTTGTCTGTAACCAGTGAGGGCACTGGTGAGGACCTCTAGGGTCGAGAAATTGAAGTGAGGAAGAAGCCTCACGTTGCAACACTTTTCATGCAGAATCGCCTCCTCTGTGAGGCCTCAAACAGAAGACATCTGCAAGGTCTTCATCCCAAGAAGTCGCTTTGAGGACCTCACAGTCTTCTTATCAGCTGAGTTGTAACCTCTTCTATTCTAAGCACTTTTGTTTAATAATAAAGAAGTATTTTTCATTATATAAAAGTGCTATTAACCTAGTTGTGTTGATTGAAGTGCAGAATATTTACATAACCCTAATCACCCCCCCTCTAGGGTTATTTCAATTGGTATCAGAGCAGGTCCACAGATTTGAAGAGTCTAACAACTCGTGGTAAAGATCATGGCCGGCCTCAACACAACCGAAGCTCCCCAAGGACGCTCATGGACAATAGCTCCACTACTTACTCAAGAAAACTATAGGTCATGGAAAAGACAAATGGAGGTCTTCCTCAAGGACCAAGATGAGGACCTCTGGACTGTGGTTACCAAGGGAGATTATCCCACTCCCACGAAGAAGAACAGTGCTGGTCAAGATGGACCAAAGAAAAGATATGAAATGACCAAGAAAGAGTTGGAGCAATTGAGAAAAAATACTCATGCCCTAAACTTGATTTATTGCAGTTTAAATTTGAATGATTTTGAACGTATATCTAATTGTGAAACTGCGAAATAGGTTTGGGATTACTTGATAACCTCATATGAAGGCACAAGTCAAGTCAAGGACACCAAAGTAGATATCCTTGTCCAAAAGTATGAGGCCTTCAGAATGAAGGAAAATGAGACTATTGAAGAGATGTTCAAAAGATTCAAGAAGATCACCAACCACCTCATATCTTTGGGAAAAACCTACCCAAATGAGGAACAAGTTAGAAAGGTCCTCCGATGCCTGCCTAGAAGAAAATGGGGTCCAAAAGTCACAGCCATTGAAGAAGCTCAAGATCTCAAGGCCCTCAAACTGGAGGAACTCATTGGAAAACTATTGGCCTATGAGATTAAATTGAATGACCTCTCAGAATCCAAGGAAATTGCCCTCAAGGCAGTATGTAAATCTGACAGTGAGTCAGATGATGATGAGGAGGAAGATACAATGGCAATGATGGCAAGAGGGTTTAGAAGATTATACAAGAAAAATCCAACCTTTCGAGGATACATTAAGGATGGACAAAACAGAAAAGCTACCTCAAAAGGTAAGTCCTCATCAAGAAAAGATGCTGACCCATTTACTTGTTTTGTTTGTGGCAGCTCAAAACACCTTATGAAGGACTGCCCTCACGCCAGAAGAAACAAAGACAAGAGAAACAATCGACCTCAACGACATAACCATGAGGCAATGATGGAAACATGGAGTGATAGTGATTCCAGTGAAGGCCACAGTGAGGTAGAAGAAATAACAAATGTATGTCTGATGGCAAACACAAGTGAGGATCAAGATCCAACCTCATCTCATGACGAGGTAAACATTGATGACCTCCTCAATCTCTCACCTTTACATCTCGCTCATAAATGCTTGCATCTGTTTAAA
Organism: Portulaca oleracea; assembly: GCA_029582165.1. Classification (NCBI taxonomy): domain Eukaryota; kingdom Viridiplantae; phylum Streptophyta; class Magnoliopsida; order Caryophyllales; family Portulacaceae; genus Portulaca; species Portulaca oleracea. Next base: position 12,066,797 of record CM055869.1, on the reverse strand, counting down.
TATTCCAAATCATTGATTGAAAGGGTCAAGTATCTTACCCAGCATGTTCAAAGTCTCAGTGAGGCCAATAATAACCTAACCTCTCAAAATGACCTCATCTTCACAGAAAGCAACAGACTATCCTTTGAGGTCAAAGACTGCTATAAAACCATCACTCAATTATCTAATGAGGCAGTCAATAATTCCCATCCTTATCAAAGCAAACCAGTCTCCACAACCCCCTCTTCTCAACCTCGGACCAAAATTCCTACAAATCACCCTCCCAGAGGACCTCTCCTTCCAACACCCAATACATGACCTCTCAAAAACTATCGGTCCAAAAGTCCTCCTTTCCATGCCAACAAAGGACCTCTCCTTCCTATCCCAAACATTCCGCCTCTCAGAGAAAATCATCATAGAGGACCTCCTACAGAAAATGAAATAAGGACCTCCTCAAATCCCCTGTCTAAAGGAACTAGACCTCCGTGCATTACTAAAATCTGGGTCCCAAAGACCTCATTGCAACAATCTCATCCTTGGTCAGAGACCAAGAAAGGTATACTGTCTTCTTTTACAGGTTTGCCTCAAACACAGAGATCCAACAAAGCTCCTCAAAAAGAAAATCAACAAGAATGCAAGAGTGACCTTTGGAGACAAAATTCAAGACAAGATCCTAGACATTGGGAAGGTCGTGAAACTCACCCGCACCTTTTGAGGGGGAGTCGTCTACTATGAGGACCTCAACCTATGCACAAGCTGTCAAATTGAGGGGGAGTCCTATCATCCATCCTCCCTACATGTGGTCTCTCTCCTCCTCCCAGGTTCGTCAACTCACTGCATGCCTGGACCTCTGATGTCCTCATCAGCATGGCCTCTCGGGCACCTCAAAACTTAATCAGGGCCAGGTCAAGGTGTCCTCATCATCTCTTTCCTCCTATCCCTCCTTCTTCTTCTTTCTCTTCCTCTACTTTTTTGGCTACACATTTTAGTACTTTTGTATTCTCCTGTTTCCTTATTGTCTGAAAGACAAAAAGGGGGAGAACTCTTTCGTCTCAGAATTGCAAAGAAACCTCTACACTTTGTTATGCTATATGTTTGCTACTACTATATGCATATGCCACTATCAAGTATCGATTCAGATAGAATCTCCCAGGAGTTTTGTCTTTCAAACAAAAAGGGGGAGATTGAAGAAACTCAACTGGTTATGAGGACCTCAGCGCAATCATCCGTGAGGACCTTAAACAACAGCACAATATTATTTTGTTTGAAAGATAATCCAGCCACTTAAGGGAAGTATCAAACATATCCTTATCCTATATCCTTCCTCCATTTTAAAGATATGATTGTAATCATTCTCATTTCCTTACTAGGCGTCAAACGAAAAGGAAAGAAAAGCATGGCAAGGAAATCTCGTGAAGATCAACTCAGAAATGGAAACAAATCCTCATCCAGCCGTTGCCCTCTATGAAGCTACTTACCAAAACAGAATCACCACAAGCTGGAAAGGATCAAGAGCAAACGAAGGAAACTAAAGAAAATACTTGAACAGTCAAGTATAAATAAGAGAACTTATTCTCTTTACGAGTATCGATTTCCAAGCAAGAAAATTAGAGTAGGAACTTTGTAAGAAAGTTTTGAGTGTAGGAATATCTTGTTGATATTCTGAGTGTAGCCATTCTTTGTAAGTGGTGAGTTTGTGTGTAACCAGTGAGGGCACTGGTGAGGACCTCTAGGGTCGAGAAATTGAAGTGAGGAAGAAGCCTCACGTTGCAACACTTTTCTGTCTGTAACTGCCTCCTCTGTGAGGCCTCAAGAACAGAAGACATCTGCAAGGTCTTCTGTCCCAGTAAGCTGTTTTGACCTCACAGTCTTCTTATCAGCTGAGTTGTAACCTCTTCTATTCTAAGCACTTTTGTTTAATAATAAAGAAGTATTTTTCATTATATAAAAGTGCTATTAACCTAGTTGTGTTAATTGAAGTGCAAAATATTTACATAACCCTAATCACCCCCCCTCTAGGGTTATTTCAAATACTCTTAATAATATACCGTTGAAATGAGGTAAAAAATTTATTTATTAGGGATAAAATTGGTATTATGATTGTTGAAATTGTAAAGTTAGACAATTTGACAAATAAAAAGGGACAATATAGTTAAAAAAATTGACAAATAATTAAGTACAGAGGTAGCACATTTGTCACTGTTTCAGGTAATTAGTTATAAAGCCTTAATATTAAAAATTCAAGTATCGTCAATATTATAAAATAGTTTAAAAATTGTCAATAATTGTCATAAATGCTAGTTACTACATCTGCCCCTAATTCATTGTAAAAAAAACTACTTTTATAAGTCCAAGGTGTTTATGAACTTGTGTAAAAAATTTATAGTTTGACACATATGCCCTTACACCACATAGAAAATTGGAAAAGAAAATTGGCAAAGAAAAAATAAAATATATTGTATACTGGTGTTAATTAATGGTAATATGGATATTTTAATTATTGAAATTGTAAAATTGACAAATAAAAAGGGACAAGATAGTTAGGAAATTTGACACTCATTTAAGGACGGAGGTAGTATATCAATTAATATTACACCCTCCTTCCCAAATTAGGTGTCATTTAAGACATAATTCACAAAACCAAGAAAACTTCCAATTTACATCAATAAAGTTAATTTGATAAATTAATGATTAATGTGTTATTGGTGAATAAAAAAGAAAAATTGAATAAAAAAGAAAAATTGTGAATAAAAAATTATGAATAAAAAATAAAAATGGTGAATAAAAAATAAAAATTGAAGAAAAGATGCATTTAATAAAGTTAATTTGATAAATTAATGATTAATGTGTTATTGGAATTGTAAAGTGACAAATATTATGGGAAAAAAAAGTTAGTTAAAGTGACAAATAATATGGGAATGAGAGAGTATTTACATATCCCTTCAACATGGGAAAATTAAAACGTATACCAACTCTGTCCTTTTTTTTTGTCATCAAAATTACTTTTAGGAGTTTAATGCACATTAAAAGCTGAGGTAAAAATTTTGTGACTTGCTAACATCGCTCATATATTAATTGAGAATGATAGTTGTTGAAATTATAAAAGATGATATAAATTTATCTATTTATTAAGGGTAAAAAAAGAATAACAGTTGTTAGAAGTACAAAAGTGACAAACAAATTGAGACAATCAAGTTAGTTATAGTGACAAATATTTTGGGATGGATGGTAATACAATACAATTAAGTACTCCCCCATCCATCAAATATCTAAAGTTCATCATGAGAATAGGAGATGCATTTTTGCGAGAGATAAATAAATTCTTTAATTTGAGATGAATTTTAGATATGAGACACAGTGAGTATCTAATTTTAAATAATTTTTAATGATGTAGTACATTCCTAAACTAAAATGTATTCCATTCGCTCCTAATTATTTGCCTACTGAGTTAAATTTTCTTGTATTGTCCATAATTATTTATCATTTTACATTTATATTCTTCATTATTTATAATTAATTTTTAATAAATTTAAGTAGCTTCATAATATTTCTCTATAATCTTTTATTTATCTTGATATCTTCTCACTCTTTCTAAATAACAATAAACAGAAACACAAAAAATAATATATAATAGTAGCACACCCAAAAGTTAATTTACCGCTGTCCAATTTTCCCTCTTTTGCTAAATTGTGGTTATAGTAATTGCAAAATATACTTATACATACCAATGCTTTATATAAGGAACTTACCTGACCTAATTTTTTTTTATATTAATTGTAAATAAAACTATATACTCTATTCTTGTGAATTTAAAATATTATAAGATAGTTAATTGTAAGAAAATGGTTATAATTTATTACACAACAGTAACTTAGTATTAAATTTTCTGAAGAAGAATCAAAGATTAAAATATATACCCTTAGGCTCCACACATAAGCATGCATAGAAGAAGTTGAGTTTTGAAAAAGGACAAGAAAAGGCCATAAAGAAAAAGGATGATCACATGATCATAAAATCTTGGTAGGGGCCACAAAATGGACCATTCAACAATTTGGAGACCAACATGATGACTACTGACTAGTAAAGAAATTAACCACCCCTTAATCTTGAAGCTTAATTATAATTAGCCCCCTCCTATAGCTAGTTAATTAGCTACCTATAATTAATAGTAATAAATTACAATAGCTTTTTCTTTTTCTTTTATGTTCTCTCTTTTGATAACCTCCAACTGCCATAACTAACATGGCTTTGATTCACATGGGATGGGGGCAATGTATTTCCTTTATTGACCAACCCATATCTTATCAACACATCTTCTATGTCTCACACTTGACTTTATTTTTTTTCTTTCCATTGACAATTTAACCAAGAGCAAATAATGCATGTGTTTGTTAGTTGTGTTGTGTGACATTTGGAGTATGTTATTATCATCCTAAGGGAGCATTTGGAAAGAATTCTAGAGAAATTTTTCTCGAGAAAATCTTCAATTGAAAGTTTTTCATGGAAAAGATTTCCCCAGGAAAAATTATTCTTAGCCACCTTAAGAGAAATTTTCCTTAGAAAAATGCAGGAAATAGTGGTCTCATCGTAAAATTTTTCTCAAAATCAACCTACATCCAAACATGAAAAAATAAGTCAAGCTGAAAAAATTGACCATTTTCCCAAAATTTTTGACCAACCAAAACCACCCTTATTTTAACTGAATCCAATTTGAATTTGTAATTTTAAATTTAATTGTTAAATGCATTTTGAACTGATTTTTTTTTTAAAAAAAAAAGATAGAACGAATCCTTTGATTAGAGATCCTAATTACTCCGATGGATCTATGTTACTAGAATTTGCGATTTGGAGTCCCTAAAATAAAACAATTAAAAGACATTCATGATAACTATGAATTTTTAACTATATAATGTGAGTAAATAGTACTATATATACATTAGAGATGGGGAAGGATGTAGTAGTAAAGTAAAACTTTGTACTTGATATTAGCAAAAACAATAAACAAGACTTATAAGGTGAGGCAAACTTGAGTTAGTCTTCACATGCACCTCCAACATGACTTCACATGCATCCTATATTCCTATTCAATGGAACACTACCCCACCCCATTTTTTCATACTAGTATCGTGAGCTATAGGCCACAATGTCATTATCTTAGGTATATCATATTATATGTTTGTTAATATAGATCATGTTCGACAATCAGCCCTAGTTTGTTTGAATTGATAGATAGTTGTTAGTTGTTTAAATAATTGTTTAAGGGAGAAATGTTTAGTAAAATTAATTGTTTGTGGAAAGATAAATTGACGAAGTTTGTTTGTGGAAAGATAAAGATAAATTAATTTCAATTTTAATTTTTTAGACCCTGAAGTTTGTAGGCTGAAAAAAAAAATCCTAAAGTTTGTGGGATGAAAAAAAGGCCTTTATCTCTTTCTTATTGACATCAAACTTCATGTTATCGATTAAACTAAAACCGATATCGTTTATAATACACCTCTCGATCTTATTCATGTCGAGGCTTTAATATCAGTTATAACCTTAGTCTTGAAGTTTGACGCCAATCGGGAGAGAAATTCAAACATGAAAAGAAACAGAAAAACGGGAAACTAACTTTTTTTTTCAGCTCACAAACTTTAGAATCTTTTTTTTCAACTTACAAACTTTAGGGTCCACAATTAATATAATGACAATATGGTTTTATATTACACATCCTTGCCGAGAAATTAGTAAGCAGTAAGGAGACAGAAATGACAAATCCATACAAATTGAAGAATATGTTGAGGAATAGAGGGAGAAGCATATGATATATGAAAGGGTTTTTTTGCATTTTGGACCCCGAATTTTAAGGGTATTTATATTCTGAATCCTTGGTTTTCAACTTTAACTTTTTGGATCCTGAAGTTTGTAGGCTGAAAAAAAGGACCCTAAGGTTTGTGAGCTGAAAAAAGCTTGTTTTCCGTTTTTCTTTTTCTTTCCATGTTTGAATTTCTCTCCTGATTGGCATCAAACTTCAAGACTAAGGTTAAAACTGATATTAAAGTTATAATAAACCTCTCTTATTCATGTTGGAGTTACATAAAACCATGTACTCAGGGGTCTAAGTAGCCCCAACATGAATAAGAGATGTGTATTATAGCTTCAATATCAGTTTTAACCATAGTCCTGAAGTTTGACATCAATCGAGAGATAAATTCAAACATGGGAGGAAAACAAAGAATGAGACAGAGACCTATTTTTTCAGCCCACAAACTTTAAGGTCCTTTTTTATTTAACCTATAAACTTTAGGGACTAAAAAAATTAATGTTGAAAACCAAGGATTCAGAAAATAAATACCCAAAAGTTTGGGGTCCAAACTGAAAAAAAATGGCATGCAGTGAGTGTGATTTAACTGACAGACAAATTGAGGCAGCTTCAGTTGCTGCAACAAATCTTGAGGGCTTAACATTTTGCATGTGTCTTTACTCTTAAGGCTACTTTATAGCCGTAAGAAATTCGATGTTGATTTCTCACTGCATTCATTTAGATTCTTTCTAGCTACTGAGTACATCCCAATCCCGTATTCACATGGAATACTTCCTTTTAAAATAATATAAATATAAATATATGAATCAATGTTATGTGACTGCAGATGTGCCATGTAATATAATTTGCAAATGTGATATAGTATAAACTGCTCCAATTAAATTGTTACACGTTAATGTTAATCTTAAATGTTGGAACTTGGAACATGCTCTAAATGGTTCTTTTTGTAGTCAAATCTTGTGCCAAATTGTGTCAAATTAAATATTAAGCAACAGAAGGGTATAAAAGATATTGGATCCAAGACTTATATATATATAAATATATATATATATATATATATATATATATATATATATATATTTACCACCAAGAAAAACAACCTTCATTAAAATCAGAAGTCAAATACATGAGCCATAATTAAAATCTAAGCACCATCACCCAGCCTGTGAGCCGCTTCATTTCCGTTCTATATTAGTTGTTCAAATAGTGTTTTTTGATTAAAATTTTTTTTATAGAACATTACAATATTTTCTTATATTTTATCCATGGTCTAATTAGTTCTGACATGAATAAGAGGTGTGTATTACAATTTTAATATTAGTTTTAACCTTAATCATGTTGTTTGACGCTAATCGGAAGATAAATTCAAACATAGGGGAAAAAATAAAATAGTACACGAGTTTTTTTTTCCAACCTACAAACTTTAATGTCCTTTTTCATTCAACCCATAAACTTGAAGGTACCAAAAATAAACAATAAAACCAAGGGTCCAGAAAATAAATACTTTTACACTTCGGGATCCAAAATGCAAATAACTCGAATGCAAAGTAGTAGAAAACTTCAATGTCTTGAATATTGAGATGGTTATACTCTGTATTCATCTTGAATTGTCTACATTAACTTTTAAGATTTTAATTAACTACTACCTCTGCCCCTAAATAAGTGGCAATTTGACAAAGCTTTGACAGTTTATTATTCACAAATTATAACTATATGAAATTACCACCGTTAGAAAGATATGATACTAAAATTTACAATGACGTTAATTTTATATTGTAACTCATTATAATATGTAATTGATTAATGGTCAAAGCCTAGTCAAATTGACATTTATTTAGGGATGAAGGTAGTGTGAAGTAATATCTTTATGGTAATTACACACATTAAATATTTATCAATTATATGAACATAGAATTTATTGACTACTTCGAAAAAAATTAATAATAAATTAATGGGTTTTTGGCTCAAAATAATCCGAAGTCAGAGGTCATTGGCTGAAAATAATTCAAACTCACTTTTTGGCTGAAAATAATCCAAACTTTTAATCTATTTACTCATACTAAACCGAAATTGATTTCCGGCGTCGGAAAGCACAATGGGCAGCCTGAGAACGTGTTTCTTTAATTGATTTTGGTTTTGAATTTTTTTTAAGCTTATGTAGACCCCAACTCACTTAAACTAATTATAATGACATGACAATGGATTAAAAATAAAAATATTTTAACATAATAAATTTAGTCTTCCAACCCCAAAAATTTAAAATTTGACCCAACCCTAACTGTTTGCCTTTTTCTAATTCCTCTCAGTCTTCTCTCTCCTTCTTCGTTATCTTCTATAGACCCCAGTCAGCATTCCGAAGCCGGAAATCAACTTCGGTTTAGTCTGAGTAAATAGGTTAAAAGTTTGGATTGTTTTCAGGCAGAAAGTAAGTTTGAATTATTTTCAGCCAATTACCTCCAACTTCGGATTATATATTTTGAGCCAAAAACCCTAAACTAATTATATAAATCATAATAGAGGATATGATCATAATAGAGAATCCCCATCAAAAAAAAATCATAATAGAGAATCATTTTATATTTATGAAAAATAATTAATAAATAATAAATTAGATATAATTTATTAGCGGTAATGAAAGTTACATTAACAATTTAAATATGCAAAAATATAAGTATTAGACTATTTTAACGAATTTTTTTTACATTTTGGACCTCCGAAGTATATGGATATTTATTTTCTGGACCCTTGATTTTTATTGTTTATTTTTGGGATCCTAAAATTTATGGGTTGAATAAAAAATGACCTTAAAGTTTGTAGGTTGAAAAAAAGACATGTGTACTGTTTTTCTTTTTCTTCCTAGGTTTGAATTTATCTCTCGATTAACGCCAAACTTTAGGAGTAAGGTTAAAACTAATATTGAAGCTATAGTACACCTCTCTTATTTATGTCAGAACTATCTAGACCCTGAAGTACCCAGGGTTTAAGTAGTTTCGACATGAATAAGAGATGTGTATTACAACTTTAATATTAGTTTTAACCTTAGCTCTGAAGTTTGCCGTTAATCAGGAGATAAATTCAAATATAGGAAGAAAAAAAACAGTACATGAACCTTTTTTTTCAACCTACGTAACGTTAAGGTCCTTTTTTACTCAACTCATAAACTTTAGGGTCTCAAAAATAAACAACGAAAATCAAAAGATCATAAAATAAATATCTTTATACTTCATGGTCCAAAATGCAAATAACCCCTATTTTAAATGTTTGTAAGTCTTATTTGAGACCCTTTCACTATAAATTATCGTGAAACGACGACATATCACTTTGTTGTGACATATTTTTTTATTAGTATAGGGATAAATTAATAATTTATTTAGGGTAACTCTAATCAAAATTATCCATAGATAAATTGTTAGTGACATTCGTATTAAAAAATCATTATAATATCACTTATTTACTTACTAATTATATTACAATATTGAAAAGGTCACCACCTAAAAAATTCGTCTCACCGTGAATTTACGTGAAATGTTCTCATCCTAGAGTTTGTGTTTAACGCTAATTTAAAGTGGTTAATGACATCAAGATACTGATCATCTTCACAAGCTATTATAGTGAATTGAAAGCAGGCAAATGGTAGCAAAGTACTCGTCGGTCATTATGTGGGACTTAAACTGGTCTATTATGTATTAATTAACTTTTCTATAATATATGCACCGATTCTTTTAATCTTGATTGATAATCATTCAAATCAATTATTAAATGGTTTTCTCAACAAAACAATGTGCTCACATTTCTCCACACCTATACTTATTTAACCACACAGTATTACTAGCACGTGATTCTGAAACAAGTTTATACACGTACACTAGCTCTGGGGAAGAGTACCAAGAAATTTGTCTATATTGTTAATATTTATGATATTTATAAATTCTAATATTTTTGAGTTAATATGTATGTCTTATAATCTTTTAAACCAATTAAAATTAACAACTTTTAGTGAATATGTAATATGTGATAAAATTTGTTTGTTAAAATTATCGTCATTTCAATAAATAAGTTTCATCACAAATTACATCGTCACCAAAAAACTGCTACTTTTATCAAAATTGTCAAATTAATTTGGTTCAAAACGTCAAAAGAGGTAAATATTAGCTCAAAAGATTCAAATTAAGAGTTACAAATGCCATAAATCTAAAAAGATCACGTACAAATTTTCTCTATAAAGAAAGGTCCTCTGTGTACATGAAGAATTATTATGAACACATGCAATATGGTTGCTGTGAAATAATGGAATTGAGCCCAATTCAACCCCAAAAGCTAGCTTAGGAGGTTGAGCCACCCAAGTCATTATAAACACCACAATATGGGTGTCAAAGGCCGATGTGGGACAACTCAATACGCCCCACTCACCACGAGGCGCAGACAACTGCGGGCGCGACCCCAACATCAATGAACCTGGCTCTGATACCATGTGAAATAATGGACTTGAGCCCAATTCAACCCCAAAAGCTAGCTTAGGAGGTTGAGGCACCCAAGCCATTATAAACACCACAATATAAGTGTCAAAGGCCGATGTGGGACAACTCAACAGTTGCATATATTACAAATTCATATTAAAATTACTTCATACAATCATACATAAAATATAATCAATGTAAGTAAATACAAATATAAATGGGGGAGAACAAACTTGAACATACTCCCTCCGTCCCAAATTAATTAATATTTTGTTTCAATCTTGACCGTTAATTATTCACAAATTATAATGAGTTACAAAATGAAATTACCTTCATCGTAATGTTTAGTAAAATATCTTTCTAATGACGCAATTTCATATTGTAACTCATTGTGATTTATAAGTAATTTACGGTCAAAATTTTGTCAAAATTTAAATTAATTTGAGATGGATGGAGTATTAGCTAATGTATCAAATCTCATCGATAAACTAAAACCCCATCAACTAAAAATTCTATATAATAAATGGAAAAGTCACACCACTTCAATTATTTATTAAGATGTGTTAAATACAAAAGTTTGGTTAAGGGACCATCCTCTTTATTTTAGCTGAACATATTCTTAACATATTTCCTGAATTTATTTTAAAATAGTTTTGACCTTATTGTTAATTTTTTTTTGAATAATTAATTTAAACTTATTCAAAATTTCTTTGTGAACCTTTTCTCTAGACTTATTCTAAACTGATCGATTATGTTCTTCTAAAAGTAACATAAAATATCTTTTCAATAATCCTTCCGTTCCACCAAAGGTTTAGATGCATATGCGTACAAATACATGATGTGTGTGTAACACTCTGCTAGATGATTAAAGTGTGATTTAAAAAAAATTGAAATTACTATTTATATCATCTAAATGCACATTCCTTTTTAAAAAACTCACTCCCAAAGAACTTCACTATTAATCGTCCCAGACAACATGTAAAGCAAGGATGAAGCGCAACGGAAAATTAATGGTTATTTGTGAGACCAATCCGCGGTCCATAAAACAGTATTAATTATGTCCGAAGCGTGGGAGGAGCCGAGGGTTACAAACTCACAATATGTATATATTCATTTATTTAATTTTCTTATTGTAGTAAATAAGAGACAAGATCCTGTATGGGAATCAACAATATGGGACGCATGGCTGAGACACAAGTAAGTGATTTGTTGCGCAAATCAGTGTGGGTGTTGTGGGATATCCTATGTTGATTGATCTAGCCCTAATAAATGATTGATTAAGATTGTGAGGGTTAACCGTGTCTGTGCGCTGTCTTTTGTCCGCATTTTCAGCCACCATATACGAATGCTTTCATATTTCATGGTTAAACTTATTGGCTGCATTTTGAGTCTTCAGTCTTCTGAGAGAAAGAGTGAATTTAAGTTAATTTTCAGCGAGGAAACAGTAGATTTTTTAGAGAAAGTCGTGAAGCTGCTGAAAAAAACATGCATCTCTCTGAATTGAATGATTCCTGTTTTGACTGAATCAGACCATACTTACTATTCAGAAACTGTGGAGAGTAAAAGTTTCTTCAGAACTTCCAATAATGTGTTTTCTATGTGCTCAGTATTCCTAGTTGTGTAATAAGTGGACTGCCCATCCATGCATGTGATTTCTAAGATTTCCGGACTTTGGAGGACTTCGTATCTTCATGTGGATCCAATCTGCCTTTAATTTCATTGAATTCTCTATGTTTGACACTTATAATTGGCATTACTTTTACTTCAAGTACCTATACATATACTGCGCTGGGTTATTGTTTTTTTAGTCATAATACAGGAGTAGGACAAATCATAAATTAAATCAACCAACATAATTATTTTATACAATCGAAAATGATAAATTACATGATTGTAAATTAAATTGAAAAAAAATAATTTACATGATTGACTTATATAACTATATATAATAGTACATATATATAAATGGTATAAAATTACTCTTGTATCTGTATTTTTTAAATTTACAAAAAGGCGTCTAAAATATGTCCAACGGATGAAATTCATACGTTAAAGTGTCAATTTTAATTGTTGGCATAGTCAACACATTCCAAGCTTCTCATAATTGATAATTAATAGTAACTGTCAAAAACATTAGGGTAAAAAATGATAATAAATATTAATTTCATAAGGAGTAAGACACTTAAGCAGTTTCTTATTAGGATTCTCAAGGTGTTGTTAGCAGACAAATAATAATAAAGGATGAAAGTAAATAAAGATTTGACACAAAGAATTAATTTGGAAAAACCCAAATCGGGAAAAAATCACGAACGATGGACTATCAGGGGAGTATAACAGTATTTCAGAGATTCCCAGACCTCCACAATCGCTCAAAACCAGTTACAGGACTCAACCACAACTAAAAATATGAGTATTACCAACCACTTTTTTCCAACCAATTTAAAATGGTTGGAAAAACCAACTATTTTAGCAACTATTTCATATTTCAACTATTTTTCAAAAATTTTAGTGAGAAAAAGGGTTGGAAATCCCAACCATTTTTGCTAAAAGGGTTGGAAATTCCAACCATTTTTGCTAAAATCGTTGGAAAATTTTCCTACTATTTGAAAATAGTTCGAAAAATGGTGAGATTCTAACCATTTTTCCAACCAATTTCAAATAGTAGGAAACAAGATGGTAGAAAAAATTTCCAACCATTTTAACAAAAGTGATTGGAATTTCCAACCATTTTTCCCACTAATTTTTTTCTTTAAAAATTAGTTGAAATATGAAATGGTTGGTTTCTCAACCATTTTAAATTGATTGGAAAAAATGGTTAGTAATACATATATTTTTAGTAATGAACACTCACAGCTGAGTCTCACACAACTTCTTCAAGAACACAGAGATTGCATGTCAATCTCTTGTGGTATAAGATGAAACATTCTCAATTGCGATACAAATAAGCCTAGTACCTAGGCCTTATTTATAGTACAAAGATAACACAATTATTTAGGATTAATAGAGTCATTGCAGTAAAGGAATTACAAAAAGAGGCGGCTAATAAATCAACAACTTGATTCCCACTCAAACTCTTCTACCTTGTTCCCCAAGAGACAAAGACCAACCTAAAATTGATCTCTACATTCAACCCAACAATCTCCCACTTGGAGACCAATTATAAACGCAACCTTCGTCGATCATCATTAATCACCATTTCAACACCTCCTCGAATCCTCTAGTGCATCTATCTCGATCTTTTTCAGCAAAGATCAACAGAGGTGTCATTTGACCTCCCATCAACTCCTCTTTTAGCAACAAACTCTCACTTGAACTGATCACGCCCCTGCAACTTCGACATATGCATCCTCGTCAAGACGTCAACAACTTAGGGAATTTTGGATTGGAATTTTACCTCGTGTTGAACTTGTCGAATTCCAATGCATGTTAGATGCGTTCTTCGGCTGATCATTCATTCTCTTAGCCTCGACCAGAAACCTCCTCGTTTGTGGTACTCTTCTCTCATCAGAGAAGCTAACACGCCTTTGACGAGCATGAATAGACATGTTAGAGTTATCAATGACAGAATATAGCTTCCCTCTTTCCTACCATTTGCAATTATCAGAGATCCTTTCGTCACCCTCCAATGACCATCTCCAAATCTCGTCTTGAACCTCTCCTCATCCAGTTGACCCACATGTACAAGGTTCTTTCTCAGACTCGGGATATAATGAACATTCCTCAACTTCCAAGTCCCACCCATAGAAGTTTTAATGTTCACATGACCTCTTTCTAACACCTTTAGGTTGTGGCCGTTTGCAAGTCTAACCTTGCCAAACCTCCCACTCACAAAATTACTAAAGGTCACCCTGCTAGACGAATAGTGAAATGACGCACTCGAATCTGTCACCCAACTCCTTTTTGGCTCATCAACAGTAACCATTAGGGTATCACCCAAATCCTCAGTAGAATTTACCGAGTCATGGTCATCATAACTGCTATTCCCGGACTTTGGACAATCCCTACGAAAATGACATCTATCACCACAGTTCCGACACAACACGTGGTCCATGTTTCGACCTCTAGATTTAGATCGACCCGAGCTCCCACCATTCCTCCTACCCCTGATAGCAAAAACATTCCCCGAAGACTTAGACACACCATAATCTTTCCTACGAATTCTTTTATTCACGACAGAATCTCTAATTTCCCCAAATTTCAGTTACTCATCCTTCTTAATCGAAGAAACTAGTGACAGAGTCACAAATTATCCCAAGACTTAGGTAGGGTAGCCAATAGCATATTAACATTTATCTCATCGTCAAAATTAAATCCCACAGAGGTTAACTTTGATACTATCATATTCAACTCATTCATACTATCATGCATATCACTAGACTCATGCATCTTAAATTCAAATAAATGACGCAACACATATACCTTGTTCATCGCCAAAGGTTTCTCATATGTGTTTTGTAAGGCCTCTAGCAAACCTTTCGTCGTTTTATGATCTTTCACGTTGAAAGCCACGTTCCGAGCTAATTAATGTCAGTCTCACCATACTGAATACCTGGCCATCAAGCTCTTCCTAATCTTTCGGTTCCATCTATTCTGTCTTTTCACCCATCGCAAGATGCAACTTTTGCTGGCGGAGCAAATCCACAACGCGCATCCTCGACCATGCGTAGTCTTTCTCATCAAACTCCGGAATCTTCACAATTGTGCCCGTCATTGCTTCTCAACCTGAACATCAACAACGCTGCAATCAAAGCTTTGATACCAATTATTAGGATTCTCAAGGCGTTGTTAGCAAACAAACAATAATAAAGGGTGAAAATAAATAAAGATTTGACGCAAGGAATTAACATGGAAAACCCAAATCAGGAAAAAAACCACGAACGATGCACTTTGAGAGGATTCCCCAGACCTTCAAATCTCTCACAGCTTTCCTAGAGTTACAACCTGAGAACTCAACACTTACAACTGAAGATAAACAACTTTCCTAGAGTCACATATTTCTTTATATATGTTTAAATAAACAAATCCACTAAAGATGAATTTTTAAAACGCTAGGCCACATTATATAGTGATTAGTGATTTCATACGATGAAACAAATTCTTTTCCATACTGGGACAAACAATTTACGCAAGATAATTCATCGTCGACGCATTCATATACAACTCAAATTAAATTTAATATCCTTGAATTATTCGGATCATTCAATTAATTCATGGTGCATGGTGCATGGTTATGTTCACACTTTCTGGGCTTACCCAAGAATGCAACTGATCGAAAATTCGATGAGTTAGGTCTTGTGTCATCAGGTGCCCTAATGTTACGTTACACGTGGACAACCCCAATTGATCAAAATATCAAATCTCATGTACTACCTCTGTTTTTTTAAGTCGTGGTGGAAGGAAATGAACGTCGCAAAAATTATAGAATAATTAGTAAGAAATTTATTTAATGTTTTTAATTAAAATTATTTTTTGGTGTCTTAATTCATCTAATAAATGTTATGATTGAATAAAGTTAAAAAAACAATAATTATTATATTATTGTAATCCTAGAATGACAAATAATATGAAATAAGAAAAATTAATTGAAAAGTAGATAGAAAAGAATGGGGGAGTATATTTTATGAAACTTAAAAATTACTACCTCCGTTTTTATTTATTTTTCGCCTAGAAAATTGTGCTAAAAATTTTGACCGTTAATATCTAAACTTGCATAATGATTCATCATATAAAATTGATGTCATTAGATTCGTAATAAAAAATACTATTAAAATAGTATAGTATTATATTTTTTTATAAAAAATTTCATATTAAAATTTATTGATTAAATATTCACACTGAAAACCGTAAATGACAGATACAAAAGTACAGGGAAGTAATTAGTTTATCATTATGGCATTGTCTAATTATTTCTTTTTCTCTTTTCTCTTTTCTCATACAATATCATGAAAGGTATGCCATCTTATACAGTCGAATTCTTGAGAAAATTGGTGTTCAAATTCCTGATTAAATCATTTTCATATTTGTGTTCAAATCTAAATGACATCGAAAGCGAAATGAACTTGATTTTTGTTTGGATAGAACAAATTGATATTTTAAGCAATAGTTATTGTCGGTACAATGATTTTTTTATTATTATTTTATTAGATAAAAATATTAAATTAGATAGGTGTACATCTCTTTTACATCAAACCCTTTTCAAAATCCTGCGCGCTGCAGAATTTAATTTGTTCAGTTTTTACATTTTACTAAAAATATAGCTTTGCAGTCCAAATCATAGAACATATGCATTCTAGTTCTGGGAACGAAAATAGTAAGTATTATATTAACGTCTCTGCTTATGTAAACATCATAATTAAAAATTGAAGAAAATGTTACCATATAAATAAACATTGGACAATGATATAATTTTGATTCAAGATGGTTAATAACATTCTTGAAATGGTTCATATTTCACATTTTTAAATTTTTAATAATATTTTCTCTTATAATTATATATATTTATCAACGATAGGAGTATAATACTTATTATAGTAGGTTAGAGAATATTAATATATGATAGCCTAATTTAATCAATCATAGTTGAAAATACATTTAATGCATACCTTTATATTTATGAAAAAATATAAAAAAATAATTATGTTTATATTGTTTATAAGTTGTAATAACCCTAGCCTCAAAGTAATGAAACATACATTTATAAAGATTTAAATAGACTCACATTTAACTTTATAAGGGATTTAGATGAAATACAAGATGGTTATTAACCATCTTGCATCAAGATATTTGTCATTTTGTATAAACATTTACCCTATGGGAAGCAAAGTGCTTCAAACCGTTTTTTCCTAGAGTAGAAGGTCGTGTCAACTTAGTCCTTGTTCCTTTGTATGGTACATTACTCATCTACCACAATTTATCACACTAACTACAAACTATCATATTTTTCCATAACCATACCACTATTTATCACAACAATCATAATTTTTTCTCTTCACTTTTCTCTCTTCTCACTTTTCTTACTACTTTTCAATTTCTTTTCTCCTTACCTACCACACCAACCATTCTAACAACTTAACACATTGTGCGTTGTACCACATCATATCACCCTATACCACATCATATCATACAATACCATTACCACACTCTACCCACCGCAAAAAAGAACATGGTCTTAATGAATTTTTCCTCTAACCTTTTGTTTTTGAGCAAAGAATTTTTCCTCTGACCTTATTTATTTGTCTATTTAATTAATGTTTGTCATTTTATATTCTCAATGTAACTTTTATCAATTAAACATCTTTATCTTCCATTTCTCGTAGTAATATTTACCAATTTAAGTAATTTTATAACATTTTTCTTTTCCTTTAACTTTATTGGTCATCTTGATTTCTCTCAGATATCCCAAAGTTACAAATAAAAATGAATGGAGGGAATACATCATTTTTATCGTCATGGGTAATCCTTAGTATGACTGTTTACATAAAGTTTGGAATGCAACATTGTATTAATTAATTACCTTGGCAAGCAACACTTTCAATAGAGCAACATATATTATGTAACATAGACCTACAACATAAGATAATATAATTAAACTCAAACACAAAACAACTTAATTAATTCAAAGCAAAACAACTTAATTAATTAGTTCAAAATAAAGTATAAAGTAAGGTGAAACTTTTGAAATAAAAGAATTCTTGAGAGTAATACATGCATTTGTATGGTGATATATAATAGTATAGCAAAAGAGGAGGGTGGGGCATGCATGCTTAGGCTCCAAACCACATGGCATAACCTACACATAGAAAAAAAAGAAAAAAAAGAAGAAAGATAGCAAATGTGGGAGTCATTGTCCAAATCTTGATGAAGTTGATTATGTTAGGTGATATAATTATGGTGGTTGACATGTCCAACAGTCCAAGATAATAACATTATGGGTCGATTAGTCATATATATTTTGGCCATTCAAATGTGGATATATTTGTCCCTTATCCTTGTATATATTTCGATTGCAATTAGTAATTTAGTATGGTATGTATGTCTTTTTTAGTGTGTGTGTTTCTGTGACTAATACTAATGTGGGGTCTATGGATATGTTTCAGTTTATGCGATCTGACCGACCTTATTGCATTCAAACACTACTGCTCTTGCCTCCGATCCTTTTTTATTTATCTCCCACTAATTTATTTAGATTATTTGAGGCGAAATAACATACATTATTGCAAGGTACTAATTACAACTTAATTAATTAACACCGCCCTTCCCCAAAACTACACAAGTGCTAATGCATGCAGCTGCCGTCTCCAAGTGTCTCTATAATCACCCCTCACATCTATATACATTTTATAATCACTTAGGCTCCGCTTGTGGTCAGTGGAAAACGATGATAGGAGTTCATAAGAGTAAAGGAAGATGAAGATATATAAGTGTTTGTAAGGGTAAATTATTTACCCTGTTAGGAGAGTTTATAAGAGTAAATTTTTAATTGACATATTTAACCTTTCATATTTTATATAATACAATTAATGACAGTGACACTCATACATTAGCTTTATGATCATTTTTTCTTTAACCCCTCCCCCCTCTCCCTGTTCTTTCTCTATCCCCCCCCCCCCCCAATCTCTCATCCCTCCCTCCATGACCATACTCTATCATATAGATATGATATGTGTATTTGTGTACATGCAGTTAACTTTTGTAGACCTTGAAAAAATATAAGTTCTCTGATATACATGACTACTAATATCCATAACCATACACCATGACCACACTATCCATAGAATATGACCACAGTGTGTTCAGAGTGTGGACAATTTTTTGTACACAAATTTGTGTAGTGTGTTGAGTATATATATCAAATATGACCACAGTGTGGACAGACTGCGGACAAATTTATATAGTGTGGACAAATTTTATATGGCTTACGTGGTCGAGTGGGAGCTGTTGCAAAATTAACAGCCACTTAATTATTTGTTAATTAGATAAACTCAATTTATCTAGAATACAATTTCTAGATAATAAGGAGTCATAAACAAATTAGTATTGACACTCCTTATATGAGTTGTATTCTTATTAGGTGTTGGAGTATGTTTACAAAGCTAACCTATATATATACGTCTACGTGGTGTATATTAGAGAGACAAAACAAAGAATCTATTCTATTCTCTCTCGGGTATACTAACATCAGAGGTTAGAGTATTTGGGGTGTGAATATACTAGTGACTCTGTAACCGTTCCGAAGCGCTGCTCTAAAGGACTCAAGAACGGATATTGCAGTATTCGTGGGACTAGATTCAACAATACGATTACACTCTACACACGGCAACAATTCAACCGTTACGTCAAAGTTCCTCTTCCCATGATTATCTCTATATTACTTAATACATATTTACATATTTCTACGTACACTATCTTACCTGTCAATATATATCTACTCAATTATACCTACATAACCTAACCTTCCTGCGCTTTAATTCGATTTATCAACAAAGAAAAAAATTTAAGTAAAAAAAGAAAATTCTGATAAAAGTAAGTTGAAAAGTACTATGGATAATTTAGCTTTGCAAAAAACAAGAATTCTTTATGGTTACGGGGAGTAATATGCTAAAACTTGAAAATGCACCCACAAATTGAGAAATATTAAAAATGTATGTAGTTACGTAAGTAGGTACTAGTAAGTGGATGCTTAGCCGGAAGATTCGAAATATGATGACGTCACCATGCACTCCTGCAATCCTGTTAATATAAAAAATATGACGCGTATTAGTTTCCTGATAACAAAAGATACGTCATTTCACATCCATAATGATAATTTTAGGATTATTATATTTTAAAATCCCCAACTTCGAGGTTTGTTTACTAAAATATCTCGAACTTCAATTTTATTATGAATATCCAAAACTTTGGGGGTTGTATTTGGCAGTAACCCAACACTAAATCAACATCAATTAAACTCATATTTTTCTGTGATGTAACAATATTTTTTGGAGTGATTTGTAGAATAGAAGTGTGTGCAAGTCAAAAAACAACCGCTGCATTGTAGAAAAACCCGAGTTTAATTGATATTAATTCGGTGTTGGGCTGCTAATAAATACCAACCCCCAAAGTTTGAGATATTCATGTCGAAATTAAAATTTGGGATATTCTGATGAACAAGGCCCAAAGTTGGAGATTTTAAAATCAAATAATCCATAATTTTACCCTCATAAAATAATGAGCTAAAAATGTTCTTTTTAATTGAATAGATTTATTACTTATTTATAATTAATTAATATTATTTGCAATTAATATATAATCATAAATTTATGATGTAAGGACAATACCTAATTTAGGCCCCGTTCTTTTGTGCGTCGCGTTTGCGTTGCGTTGCGTTTGCGTTTCGATAAGTTGCATTTGGGTTGCGTTGGGTTGCGATAGGAATTAATAAAAAGATGAGTAGAGGTGAATAGTAGATTGTGATAAGTTGTGTTCTCTTGCGTTTGCCATGCGTTAGGTTTTATTGTTTGCGTTGCGTTTGAGTGCGTTAACGCACAAAAGAACGGGGCCTTACTATGTCTATTCCTATCTTCAAGTTATTATATCAGAAATTAAATACAGATCAATCAAAACCTATCATGATATATTTATCTTGTGTATCTTATAATTTACTTTGCCTATTCCTATCATCATATAGTTATATCGGCAATTTAAATATAGTATCAATTAAACTTTGTTAGGATCGAGATTTAGATATGAGACCTCTTGTTTGGGATTAAATCCAGATTGAACCAGATCTAATGTTATAGCGGAAGTGAATAAGATAATTAATTTAGGGATGTTAGGTATGCAGAAAATAAACAAAATAAAATGTAGGGGTGATGAAGACAAAATTTTTATGTGGAAACCCAAAACTTGAAAAAACCACGGGAAGAAAGATAAATCCACTATAATGGAGAGATTAAAAAAGGTATCTCAAACGGTTGTATAAACACAATTTTGAGATCAAGTAGAAAAGATTTCAAACGGTTACAATACAACGGGAGTAGACGTACATATATCAAATGAAGGGTAACGAGATATAAGAGATATTACAATCTCATATTAAAAACTCTCTAAAGTGGAATAGAAAAGGAGATCTCATAAAGGTGTCATAGAGACATATAATTTGGCCACACCAAACTAGGTTGACTACCCTAGTATTTATAGCAAATCCAAGTATCCCTAGAATAGTCTTCTAGCCACAATCAACGTACAACTCGGAGACCAACAATATCAAACACAAAAAGGAAATAATTATTTATTTCCAAACATGAGTCTAAATGAAATTGGGACACTGTCTAACAAACTTATTATGATATATGTATTTTTTATATTATAATATTGGTCACAAAAATAAATTTGCAATAAAATCATACAACAAATAGTTAAACATGTTCTTTTTAATTGAACAAGGTTTAAATTGTACCGACATTCATATTACTTTTACCATATATAACGCAAAGTTCTATCTTTATAAACCACAATTACATTTAAAGGATTCTCATAAAATAGCTATGCTATTAATATTTAGGCATCTTCACAATATAATTAGGATATAATGTTAAAAGGAAAAATAAATTGAAATAAGTTAGTATTCATATATAAATTACAAATAATAGTACAACTGTACAACTAACAACAACAATAAAGTAAAATAGGTAACTTTTGATGAGGTAGGGTGATAAATATCGACTGAAAATAATAATAATAATAATAGGAAATTTTAATACATTAGGGTAAAATGAACATTTTAAAAATAGGCATGGGATAATAATAATAATAATAATAATAATAATAATAATAATAATAATAATAAGTAGCTTTAATGATTTAGGGTAAAAGGGAAGTTTAAAAATGAGTAGAGATATTTTGGAAAATCAATATTTATGACATCTATTTCCTTAACTCTTTTTATGGTGAATGGTGATGGAAATTAATAATATTAATGATGATGATGATGATAATAATGATACTAATTAAGGTCTTGGGGAAAAAATATGAAAATAAAAATGAAAAATATGGTCATATGGGTAATTTTGTAGTGGGATAAAATGGAAAATTAAAGAAAAATTAAAGGTATAAATAAAAATCAATATTTGTAACATGTTAATTACTTTCTTGTAGCATGATTGTTGATTATTTTCATAATAATTAATTATTAATAAATATTTTCTTTATAAAAAATTGTTTGTCATCTCTTTACACGCTCGATCACTTAACAATTATTGATCTCTCATCGTTGTGTTACTTGTGTACCGTTCCTTACAACAAATGGTTATTGTTGATTAGATACACTAATTAAACATATGTAAGATTTTTACTCAGAAATCATACCAAACAAGGTAAGACAATTTGCCTGGGCAAGTAGATTCAGAAATGGGTTGCTTAGTTGCTTGCAAGTGGCCTATTTGTTAGCTACTTAATTTTATAATTCAAAGTTTAAGCGTGTTTATTGCACATTAGAAGTAAACACAATTTACTAAGCTTAATTTATGTTAAGATTAAAAGGGTACACGAAGCCAATCCCAGTAGCTTGTCGGCACTTAATTATTTAAGATGCTCCAAATCACCCAACCACTAAATATATATAATTACAATCTCCAATACCTAAAACAATAACATATATAAAATTAACAAATAACATCACTAACACGAAACAAATATATATAATTAACAAAAAAAGAATTTGCATGCATAGAGATATGAACGTTGAACAAGTCAATTGTTGTTGATGATTTTAAATTTAGACCTGATCATTGAATGGAGACCTGTCAGTTCGACACGACTTAATTAACCACATAATTTGAGGGCCAGAGTTCGGCTTTTTTGGTTGATCCAACCTGAACCAAAAACTTTGGCCCCGAACTAATTAAGGTCGAGTTTTGGTAGGAGATATCTTGACCTTACTCGAGTCGATAATTTGATAAATAAATATATAACATAACATTTATCTTCGCCATTCATTTTTTTTTAATTTAGTATAATATCACAAAATATATTTTTTTAATTAAAATTTTTTTACGAAATTTTTTAAAATTGAAATATCTTAAATCTAAGTTTTCTAATGTTAAATTTTTAAATAAAATAATATTAAAAAGAATTAAATTTTACAATTTATATTAAATAAAAAACTTAATACATGTACGAATAATATTTATTTTACTTGTGGTGGTTGTTATGGTTGACAACCACCATAAATATATACTTATGTTTACATATAATTTCATTCTAATCATAGTATATAATAGCTCAAATGAAAGTGTGAAACTTTCCGCTATTGTTTCAATGGTTTCAATAGTAAATTTCTCAAAGAACATTTTTCAAATATGAATTAAATAAATATTAATCTGTTTATTAAATATCACCTCCATTTTGTCGGAGAAGAGTGTCTTTATTTTCAAAAAATGAGGCATGTAGACGTAAAACAATAAAGAAAAGAAAATGAAAATTCATGAGAAATGTAGAGGAAATCAAATGGAAAGAAAAGGGAGTCAGTCAGTTGTCGGCATTGGTGAGGAGATGTGGGCCCCAGGGGAGTGGTACAGTTTGAACGGTCAACTGTGGAGGAGGCAACGCGTGTCAAAAGTGTCAAGGGCAACTGTCAATAACGGACAATAACGGTGGCCCCCAGTAAAGGACAAAAATAGGGTTGGGACATGGAGGTTTAGAATAGGCTGGGTGGGTTAGTTGGGCTCCGCCTGCCTTTGGTCGTTACTCCCCCTAATCCCCTATAACCAAGCCGCGATCAATGGCTGCCCCACCTCTCGAGGTCGGGTCACCTTTTCATTTATTCTCCTCTATTCTACTCCACCCTATGTCCCATATTATTCCGGTAGTCTCTCTTATTTTGTGCGGTTGATAAAGTGCGGAATGAGTGCAATTTGATAAAGTGCAGTAAGATATTGAATGACATAGTAAAATTTGTGAAAAATATAATTGATTTCGTAGGTGAGGAGGGAGATTATGACAAATAGATGAGAAAAGTGAGGAAAGACAAAAATGGTAATAATTATGATAAAGTATGGTCAAAATGTGATGAAGTATGGAAGAATATTGAGTGATTTGGCGAGTTGTGAAACCGCACTCCACTGCATTGTACAAAAAAACATGGTCTTATTATCATTATTCATTATCACTTGATTAATATTTTTTTGTATAATATTTTCCATTGTAAAATACGATATTATATTTTTAAGATAATGTTTTCCATTCTAAATTTAATGATAGTAATTTTATATAAGAAGTTATTGTATATATTGAGAAACTTCTAGTCAAAAAATTTAAAATTTGACGTTACAATTTTCAAGGATGACAAATAATATGAAAAGAGGCAGTATTTTAAAATAGCACGACTCTATAGACCCAGAAAAAAATCCTGTGACTTTCGTTTTCTTCTTCTAAAATATTAATATCTATTACTCCCTCTGCTTCAAAATAAGGGTATCATTTTGTGATTTTATTTTTTTTACCTCAGGTAAATAGGGGAAAACAAAAACTTAGGAGACCCTTCTCTCAAGACATCTTCCTAAGTTATCTACATGAATAATGAAAGAAAAAGCCTCTGAAGGGCAACATAACCAAAGACCGACAGTGTTTAAAGAATGACCAAGATTAGTCATCCAATCTGCCGTTGAGTTTGCTTCTCGGTAGATGTGGCAAAAAATATAGTCTTCCAACTGTCTGATTATGTTTTTGATATCCCTAACAATCATGTCGATATGCCAAGGGGTTTGGATGGCACCTTTGATAGCCTGAATGAGAATAAGACAATCTCCTTCAATTTGAATTCTTGAGAAACCTTCCAGGATACCTTGTTGAAGCCCAAAACGGAGGGCCTAAGCTTCTGCAACAAAATGGACTGTGACTTAACCGGCATGGTGCCTACTTTTCTTAGTCGGCCAAGATGATCACGAATAACAAAACCTGCAGCTGAACCTTGATGGTTTAGGGAGCCATCAAAGTTCAACTTCATCCAACCATGGCGAGGTTGTTTCCACCCTACTTTGATAATATTGTGACGATGTGGCACTTGAGGGAGAGATCAACGATGATGAGTAAGGTGCTGCTCTTGATAAGAAAATCTGCTTCTAGCCCGCCATTCTGCAAAGCTTCTCTTGGCTCGAATGATGACCCTTGTGGCGTAGTTGAAGACAGAGTTGTTGAAGACGCAATCGTTATGCTCCTTCCAGATGCTCCAAATAAGATATAAGGCTCTCAAAACCTCGTTGGGAGAGAGGGAATTTTCGAGAGTTTGTAGCACAATGCAACCATTACTGTCAGTTGGCCAACTTTTTTTGTGACACTAACACAAAAAGTGACAATCAGTCTCCAAATCTTGGAGACAAATAGAGCCAGATGGGTCCAGGTTGATACCCCTACGCATTAAATTCCCTCTAAATACATGGGAGAACATTATGAAAAATCAACCAGAGAAAGATTTTTAGCTTTGGTTGAATATCTAGCTTCCAAATCCAATGACCTACCCATTTAGGCCCGAACTCTACCTCATGATAAAGCCATGTCGCAGACTTGGTTGAAAACTCACCATTGCCAGTTAGACCCCAACAAACTTCATCCTGTTATGCAAAAACAGGAATTGAGGTCTTAAGAACCAATTGGACAAGTGACTTTGGGAGCACTTGTCTGAGCTTATCTTGATCCCGATCATTATTATAAATGAATTATTGAACGATCACTTCACTCTCCTTAAGTGAAGAAGACTGATTAGCTAAAGAAGATAATGGTACCATTGCCGCACCAATTATCATTCCAAAAGTTTAATTTGGTACCATTGTCAATTTTCCATCAAAACCATTTTTTGCAAACCTTGTAAGCTTTACAAAGATTCTTCCAAATCCAGGAGTCTGAGGACTTTGGGTTTTTTACAAACCTACTTAGCAGTCATTTGAGAAACCCAAAGGTTGTCTTTATCATGCATCAATTTCCAAACTAACTTGCTTTGGAAAGCTAAATTAACAGCATGAGTCTTACGGAGGCTAAGCCCCCCTCTGTCCTTTGGTCTACAGACTTTTTCCCAAGAGATCATGGGCATTCCTTTTTTTAGAGGAATTCTTCCAGAAAAAATTTCTATTTACTCGATCAATACTTTCACAAGTAGATTTGGGCATAAGAAAACATTGCATAGTATGTGTTGGGAGTGATTCCAAGTTTGCTTGAATAAGAATTGTTCTCCCAGCTTTGGACGCAGAATTTGCTTTCCAATTAGAGAGCTTCTTTAAAGCCTTTTTTCTAAAATAGGTGAAAACAACTCTATTTTCTTAGTACCACTAATTAATGGATGGACAACCAAGGTAATTAATAGATTTAGTCAGCATTGGTAATACTTAGACCAATGCTGTGTTGGATATATTTCAAGAGTATAAGACAATTATATAGTCTAAAGATTAAAGTATAGCAAGTATAAAGATCATATATAAGTGAAACAATAAGAATATGATCAATACGGGTGAAACAGGAAGCAGCACGGGTCGTGTTGCCTTCCAGAGAGCAAGGAAACAATTCCTGTGCTCAACACGGGTCGTGTTGGATCAACACGGGTAGTGTTGAGCCAACACGGACCATGTTGATTCAACACGGGTCGTGTTGAAGGCAGGATTGTATTAATTGCTAACGGCTATATGATTTTGTGTAATTAGTGCTTGATATCGTCATTAAGCACGATTATGCTGAGATTACAACAGCTATATGACTTGACTTGGTCAAGGTCATATTAAGGACATAATCTCATCATTAAGGCTCTTGATTATCCTTTGACTAGGGTATCCTAAGTGGGTGTTAATCTCCTATAAATAGGAGACATCCTAGGCTATTTGAGACACACCATTCTAAGCTAATCACAACCTC
Organism: Portulaca oleracea; assembly: GCA_029582165.1. NCBI lineage: Eukaryota > Viridiplantae > Streptophyta > Magnoliopsida > Caryophyllales > Portulacaceae > Portulaca > Portulaca oleracea. The sequence continues at coordinate 12,039,683 of CM055869.1, read as the reverse complement.
ACTCTTGTCTAGATTGCAACTATACTAGAGTGATTCAAGTGAGAATCTATTTCTTGAGTGTTACAAGTGCTAAGTTTTATCCCTTTGAACATTTACGGTATAGTAAATAGTTCTTAAGGAAAGTGAGTTCAAGGCCACAACTCTTAGCGTTATCCAAGCGAGGTTCCATTGTTTTATATACCGTTCACTCCCTTTCCTCCAACAATCTTAAGAACTATTTAGGAATGGCCTCGCTACGTGATATGTCTAGCAACTTCCAAAAGCTAGAGCGCTTTGAAGGAGTGGATTTCCGGCGTTGGCAAAGCAAGATGCATTTCTTGCTAACGACTCTCAATGTGGCATATGTACTTAACATTGAGATCTCTCCCAAGGTGAATCAAGAATCGTCGGCCAAGAAGGTGACAACCGAGGAGTCTCCAAAAGAGGATGCAATTGTCAAGAGTTCCACGGGAGATGGGAGTATCGATCAAATAAAGACGTCCGTGGAAGATGCGGAGGCTACTCGGCAAAGGCTCAAGATGGAGAATGATGACTACATTTGTAGAGGATGCATTCTCAACGGGATGAGCGACACCCTCTTCGATGTGTATCAACATGTGGAGACAGCAAAGAAGCTTTGGGAGATGCTTGAAGCTAAGTACATGTCGGAAGATGCGTCAAGTAAGAATTTTCTTGTTAGTCAATTCATGAAATTTAAGATGGATTATAATAGGAAAATTCTAGACCAATTCAATGAGATTCAACGTATTTTAAGTAACTTCAAGCAACACAATTTGAACATGGATGAAACCATAATCGTATCCTCTATTATTGACAAGCTATCTTCTTCTTGGAATGAAACTAAAAGGGCTCTCATGCACCGAAAAAAGGCTATGTCTCTTGAAGGTTTGGCTAACCATCTTCGGATTGAAGAGGAGTTACGCCTACAAGATGGTACCAAAGAGCAATCTAAGGTCCATATGGTGCAAGAGAATAAGGGAAACAAGAATAAGAACAAGAGCCACAACAAAACTAGCAAGGGAATTCAAAAGCCTAAGCAAGTTTGTTGGGAATGTGACAAACAGGGGCACACAAAGAGAGAGTGTTACCAATGGAAAAAGAAGCATGGTCTTTTGAACAAAGATACATCTAAGGGCAAGAGTAAGGAGAAGGAACCCAATTCCTTCGTGGCCATGATTAAAGATCATATTAACATGGTATCCATTGGTTGTAATGATTGGTACATAGACTCGGGTGCGTCAAGGCATGTTTGCATTGACAAGAGTTTATTCAAGACTCTCAAACCGGCGGATGATGGTGTGAAACTCTACATGGGCAATAACCATCCGGTTAAAGTTGAAGGCATTGGGCAAGAGGAACTTGTTTTCACTTCCAGTAAATCTTTGCTTTTAAATGATGTGTATTTAGCTCCGGAAGTATGTAAGAATCTTGTATTCGGTTATCTCCTTAGCAAGTTTGGTTTTATGCAAGTTTATGATGGAGATAATTATGTACTTTCCAAGGGTGGGACTTTTGTAGGGAAGGGATATGCTTATGGGGAGATGTTTAAATTGAATGCGAAAAGTAATAAAGATGGCATGATTTCCGCTTATATGCATGTGTCTCTACTTTGAATAAGTCTTTTCTATGGCATGCTAGATTAGGACATGTGAACTTTTCAAAGTTGAAAGAAATGTCTAATCTTAATTTGATTCCTATGCTGAATAATGACATAGAAAAGTGTAAGACATGCATGCTTAATAAAATCACCAAAAGTTCATTCTCAAGTGTTAAAAGAACTTCTAAATTGCTTGATTTAATTCATAGTGATTTAGGAGATTTTCATAGTACACCTTCAATAGGTGGTAAGAAGTATTATGTGACATTCATTGATGATTATTCTAGATATTGTCAAGTTTATCTTTTGAGTTCTAAAGATGAAACACTTGAAAAGTTTAGAGTTTACAAAGCTAGAAGTGAACTTCAATGTGAGACCTTGATTAAAACTTTAAGATCCGATAGGGGGGGAATATTATGATCCAAAGTTTTTCCAAGAAACGGGCATTGTTCATGAGACAACCGCCCCGTATACACCACAACAAAATGGGGTTGCGGAAAGGAAAAATAGAACTTTAAAAGAAATGGTAATTCTATGTTGTCAAACTCCGGTTTAAGTAATGGATTTTGGGGTGAAGCCATGTTAACGGCTTGTTATATTTTGAATAGAGTTCCATTCAAAGGGAATTCTAGTACCCCATATGAGTTATGGAACAAAAGAAAGCCAAGTCTTAAGTATTTTAAGATTTGGGGTTGTAGGGCTATTGTAAGAGCCCCGGAACCTAAGAAAAGAAAATTAGGTGAAAGAGGAATTGAGTGCATCTTTATAGGCTATGCTCAAGATAGCAAAGCTTATAGGTTTTTGGTGGTTGAGCCAAATGAGTACATTTCGGTGAATACCGTAATGGAATCAATAGATGCAATTTTTGATGAGACTAGGTTCTCTTCAATTCCTAGACCTAAAGATGTAATTCAAGATATTGTTCCTTTAATTGAGCCTCAAGATGAAAATCATGAGGGTATATCCATACAAGATGATCTTCCAATTCATGAGGTTATTGATGATGAAGAACATGAAAGTATTGAGTTAAGAAGGAGTAAAAGATCAAGGAAACCAAAAGACTTTGGTTCGGACTTCTATGTTTATTTAGTAGAAGGTTGAAGGGACTCAGTTGAAAGTGAGACCCTATGTATATACAACATAGATAAGGATCCTAAAACTTTTAAAGAAGCTATGCAATCTCATGATGCTTCTTTGTGGAAAGAAGCGGTACAAGATGAGATTGATTCAATAATGGAAAATAATGTTTGGATATTGGTTGACCTTCCTCCGGGAAGTAAACCAATTACCTCTAAGTGGATCTTTAAAAGGAAAAGGAAAGTTGATGGTACCGTTGAGAGGTATAAAGCTCGGTTGGTTGTAAGGGGCTTTACTCAAAAGTACGGTATTGACTACTTTGATACATATGCACCGGTGGCTAGGATAGCTTCAATACGTGTATTGATAGCTTTAGCCACTATCCATAAGCTAGTTATCCATCAAATGGATGTCAAAATGACATTCTTAAATGGGGAACTAGAAGAGGAGGTGTATATGGAACAACCCGAAGGGTTTGTTGTTGAAGGTCAAGAAAAGAAAGTTTGTAAACTTATAAGGTCCTTATATAGACTTAAGCAAGCACCTAAGCAATGACATCAAAAATTTGATGAAGTAGTGCTTTCAAATGGTTATAAGATCAATGAATCGGATAAGTGCATATACTCTAAGTTTGAGAATGGAAAAGGGGTGATTATATGCCTATACGTTAATGACATGTTGATCTTCGGGACCGACATGGAACAAGTTAATAAGACCAAAGAATTTCTATCCTCAAAGTTCTCTATGAAGGACATGGGTGAAGCGGATGTAATTCTTGGTATTAAGATCATTAGAAATAATGATAATATAAGTTTATCTCAAGATCATTACATTGAGAAAATATTGAACAAGTTTGGAGGTGATAAGTTATATCCAGCTGTAACTCCATATGATTCAAGTAAGAAACTAGAGAAAAATTTGAGTTCTCCGGTTAATCAACTTGAGTATGCTAAGTTGATTGGAAGTCTCATGTATGCTATGATAAGTACAAGGCCAGACATTGCTTATGCAATTGGTATGTTAAGTAGGTTTACAAGTAATCCGAGTAATATGCATTGGTTTGCGATTCGGAGAGTATTAAGATATTTAGCTGGTACTAAAAGTTATCAACTCACATATAAAGGAGAACCTTCGGTATTAGAAGGTTATTCGGACGCGAGTTGGATTAATAAAGGAGATTTCTCTTCTACCAATGGATGGGTGTTCCTTTTAGGAGGTGGAGTGGTTTCTTGGGGTTCTAAGAAACAAGCTAACATAGCGGACTCCACTATGTCTTCGAAATTAGTAGCATTATATGCTGCTTGTAAGGAAGCGGAATGGTTAAGGAACTTATTATTGGAAATACCGGTTTGGTATAAGCCAATGGCTCCTATCTCAATTCATTGTGATAGCAAGTCTACTCTTGATGTAGTATATAGTCATGTCTACAATGGCAAGTCAAGGCATATTGGTATAAGACATGCTTACATACATCAACTTATAAGGGATGGAGTAGTGACTCTAAGTTATGTCAAATCAAAAGAAAATATAGCCGATTCTTTAACCAAAGGATTGACTAAAGATTTGATAATAAGTACTTCAAAGGGGATGGGTTGTAGCTCAAAGTACTACTAATCGCAACAAAGACTCAACTTTACGAATTGGAATACCACCAATTTCTAAAGTTCAGATGAGTACGGAGTTGCTTAAATTAGTAGGAAGCATCGATTTTATCCCAAGGACAAGTGATGCTTAAAAATCTGTAATGACAAGAGGATGAGTATTAGTACTCTTAATAGACTTTGTGGAAAGCCTAATTACAGGGGTGGTATAATTACAAAGTCTACCTATGTAAGTGTAATGTGTGGCCGCATAAAGGAACTATGAGCTAAAGTTCCGAAACACTTATGAAGGATAAGGACACAAGGCCGGATAATAGTGTCAAAGTATCTACACTCAAGAATTAAAATATATGTGTGTTATGAGTATAGTTGGTCAATATAAATCCAAAGTTCAAAGCTATGTCTACTTTGCGATTTAGATACAATTTTGGCTCATATACACTAATTGAAAAGTTCAAAGAGTAATCTACTTTTCATTAGACATATGTTTTTAAGGATTCTCTGGTGATTATAAGTTAAGGTATATCTCAGATAGCGGGGGTATAATCCTCTTAAGTAAAGTTATTTCTAGGGGTTTTATATACTCTTGAAATAGCGGGGGATTGTTGGATATATTTCAAGAGTATAAGACAATTATATAGCCTAAAAATTAAAGTATAGCAAGTATAAGGATCATATATAAGTGAAACAATAAGAATATGATCAACACGGGTGAAACAGGAAGCAACACGGGTCGTGTTGCCTTCCAGAGAGCATGGAAACAATTCCTGCGCTCAACACGGGTCGTGTTGGATCAACACGGGTCGTGTTGAGCCAACACGGACCGTGTTGATTCAACACGGGTCGTGTTGAAGGCAAGATTGTATTAATTGCTAACGGCTATATGATTTTGTGTAATTAGTGCTTGATATCGTCTTTAAGCACGATTATGCTGAGATTACAACAGCTATATGACTTGACTTGGTCAAGGTCATATTAAGGACATAATCTCATCATTAAGGCTCTTGATTACCCTTTGACTAGGGTATCCTAAGTGGGTGGTAATCTCCTATAAATAGGAGACATCCTAGGCTATTTGAGACACACCATTCTAAGCTAATCACAACCTCACTCTTGTCTAGACTGCAGCTATACTAGAGTGATTCAAGTGAGAATCTATTTCTTGAGTGTTACAAGTGCTAAGTTTTATCCATTTGAACATTTACGGTATAGTAAATAGTTCTTAAGGAAAGTGAGTTCAAGGCCACAACTCTTAGCGTTATCCAAACGAGGTTCCATTGTTTTATATACCGTTCACTCCCTTTCCTCCAACATGTTGCCAACCCCTTTAATATTCTTCCCCTCCCTAAATTTTAGTATTTTAGACAACATGGTGTGCTTCAATGACTTTAGTTCTTAACTATGAAATTGGAACACTTGTTAATTGAGAAGTTGTTATTTGTAGATGTACTTATTATGACGATGAAACTTTTTAAATTAGAAATGAAATGAAATTCTTATATGTATATTTAAGTTTGAATAAATAAATAAAAAAACTAGCCACAAAATTGGAAGACTATGTCAAATATGTTTAAATTATATATGCATATTTTTTAAAAAAATTCTTTAGGATAATGGTTGATAACTTTATGAGTTGCCAAATATTGAGGGCAAAACAGGAAAACTACGTCAAACACATGGGGTTAACGACTAATAAGATGTCAATTGCAAAGTCTGCTTAGTGACCAATCGCCCAGTGATAGTTCTATTAGTCCCTTGGTTCATATGGCGATCGATAAACCTCTTTACTTACCAATATTATCGGTCGCAAAGCACGTGTTTTGTTGTAGTGCATCTCATGCATTAATTTCATCCACCTTTGTGTTTTCAGAAGAGTAACTTTAAACATCATGTTGGACGAGGGTTGCAAAATGAAACAAGCTTAACCAATTCATCCCTACAATAAATAACATTCATTTTGCTTTTATTTATTGGTCAGGGTTCAAAAAAATATTCCAATTACTTGATCATTCCACTTAATCAATTGGGTCAAAATTGAAAAAGTTATCTCGTATATTTCCAATGTTGGAGAGGGTCTAAGTCTAGGGTTCAAACAAAATCATATGTATGATGGAAATCCACCCATAGAACTCGTAAACAACTATAACTAATTTTTAGGGTTTTGGGGTTTTTGTGGGTGAACAAGAATAACAATAAGAATTGAAAGGATATGAACAATTCTAAAGGGTATAAACTCACCAAATTGAACTAGGATGTTCAAAAACTTTCTCAAAGGATCTTCCGCAAGCAAAGCACCTTGAATCATCCAAAAAATCTCACTAACAAGTAGGAAAACATCACTCACTCATAAAGAAAGAGAAATCAACAAGCAATTCCACTCAAAGAATTAGCTTTCATTGAATTAGGGTTTACAACCCACAATTAGAAGTCTCAAATTGAAAGGGAAGACCTTTCTCTTGAGCCTTTAATGTCTAATTTCTATCTTTAAAATGGGGGTTTAATTTACAAGTATATAAATGAACAGGGGAAGAAAACATAACAAAAGACAGGGAGGAGGGTCACGTGTGCTGTTGAAACCCGAAGAGCAGCAACCAGAACTTCCTCGAGAAGGCCTAGGAGTTTGGGACAAATGCCAGGAAGAGGCGCGACCAACGCCTCAGCAGATGCGACTAGCACCTCTCATTGCTGCTACGACTTGGCTTGGCCGTTCCAAGCCCTTATCTTCCTGTTTCTTCTTCGCACGGTCTTTCATCTCGATCTCGGGTGAGACGAATGTCCATAGTGCCCTTGGATGTCAAAAGGACCAAAAATATCCGGGGGTTGATCTTTATTGACGGTGAAAAGATTAAAACGCCCCTTGGGTTGTTTCTACCTCCGTTTGACGCCAAAATGAGAACCGAGTGACATTGCTTTGTTATTCATGTTGGTGATCCCGGAGCCCCTGAGAAGACTCGGGAAAGATCCTGATGAAGACCAAAACGTCATCTCATGGTCTGGGGTATTCCTAGAAGTAACATCTCTCCCATTGATGGCCATAACGACCCTCCAAGGCTCGGAGTCACCTTGAAATGGATTCCAAAATCGGGTTCGATTCAAGCAGAGGGAAGAGATCAGAGGCTTTAAACGAGCCGGTTACCATAGACAAACCAAAAGTAAACCAATCCTGATACAGTTCAAATGTACTTTGCTTTCTCTCATTCAATGTTGTGTTTTGATCTCCTTGAGACCAAAAGCTTAACAAAGTTTGAAAAAGGATTATATGGGTTAAAGTTTATGTTTAACTATGGATTTGTGTAAATTCAGAAACAAAATGCCTTATTCTCTGCTCACAAACTTTAATAAATTTCAATGAGAGATATAATTTGTTAAGATATTTTTTTGGGGAGGGGGCTTTGATCCTGCCTTTATCGAAGGAAAAGAGAGGAAGGTTTATGATATAAACATAGGAAAATAGCAGTACCTTAAGCATTCAAACTCGTTTTATTACCAAAATATGTGCTATATCAACAATTCATCTAAAACATAAGGAAATCAGTACACATTATAAGGGACGAAGAAAATTAATGTATAAAATAGAAGAGCGTAAATATTAAATGTACCTAATCATGACTAGTTCAAACTTTTTATGAACATTCGAAAGGAAATTAGGGTTATAAATAAAGAAATAGGATGAAGGAAAATTGTAGTTGTTAGGTCTTAGTATCATGGGCATATTTTCATCGATATGGCCACTCCTAACTCTATTTTTTTTAAAAAAAAATACTATAATTAGGAATAAAAATTATGAAATATATATTTATCAAATAAGGATATAATAATGTTCTAGACACCTCTAATTTAAAGGGTTAGATTCGCCATTGCTAAACAGACTAGGATCCAGCAGAAACTATCTAAAAGTTTCTAATATTGTAGACACCCCAATGTTTTATATATTTATTTATTTATTTATAATAATATATATTGATGTGATAATAGATGTTTTCAGCGTAACAAAATCATTTTAAATTTTTAAATGAAAAATACCAAATTATATTTTTTTTAGAACAAAAAAAATACCAAATTATTTGAAATGACTAGAATATGATTTTACCATTTTGTAATAAAAGAAGAGAATCTTATGTCACTTAAAATATTGAGAAATTGGATTCTAATAATACGAACTTTTGGCCATATAAGACTTAATAATACGAACTTGCGATTCAGTGATTAATAATATGAAATTTGACCCCCTGTTGCCCCAATAACACGCTACCGAGTCAAGATTAACTTAACTCGGTGGCGATCCTAGCTGGTGGCGGAGGGATGAGTTTAGTCAATGTTGACTTGCCCCTCTCTCTCTTTCTCTCTCCTCTCTCTACAGTTCCCCCATTTTTTGAGCAGATGATATCTCTTCCTCTCCATATCTCCTCAATCTGAGCTTTTCCTCAATTTGAGCTGAGCAAAGCCCGACCACCACAATCCCACCCCCTCCTCCGATGCCAAACTAAATACAACACTGGCCCCTACATACATGACTACATACCCTTTGAAACAACCAAGCTGGGAGAGTGACTATGCTAGCGTAGATGTTACTCAACTGATAAAGTGAAAAAGCATCAGCATCAGGACTGCTTCACCCAGAATACATAAGCAATTAGCCGGCCATTATCACACTCAAAACAAATCTACATCATCATTTAGAGAGAGAAAGAGAAGAAGACTTCACATACGCCATTAACAAGATAAATGCAGCAAACCCCACATCTAAATTATGGGTCTTCTCATTTTTCAACTGTTCAATTTCTTCTCTTTTACCTCTACAAGGGTGTCATTGTTGACCCATTAGCGTATACTCTAATTCAACCAAAACCCAGCTCCAATCAATCAAATCCCATCTGAATAATCACAAATTGCGTCTGCCCAGATCAAATCTTAGTCCCGTTTAACCCATTCAAGCTGCAAATTCGAGAGGTTTCCTTAACCCATAATCCTAATTGCTTGTTCTTGGTTAACATTCGGGCTTTAGGGTTGCCGCGGGAGATGGTGTAGTCGAGGAAGCCTTGAAGAAGCTTGATCTCGTCCTCATCGGTCCACAGCCGCTGACGTACCGTAGGCCGGATCTAGGTTTGGGTTTGCAAAAACAGCAAGGGAAAGGGGTTAAAAGACAGAGGAGGGAGAGGTGGTTATCGGAGATCGAGGAGGTGACGACGGCGAGTTACGCAAGCGGTCGAGCGGCGGCCTGAGAAACAGCGGTGGTGAGAAGAAGAAGAAGAGTCCAGAGTGGTGGGTTAAAAAAATAAAAGGGAAAAAAAATAAAAGGATGAGTTGACATTTTTTTTGAAGTCAACTGATGACATGGTGAAATAATCCTAGAGGGGGGGTGATTAGGGTTATAAAAATATTCTGCACTTTGATCAACACAACCAAGTTAGTAGCACTTTTATATAATAAAAAATACTTCTTTATTATTAAACAAAAGTGCTTAGAATAGAAGAGGTTACAACTCAGCTGATAAGAAGACTGCGAGGTCCTCAAAACAGCTTACTGGGACAGAAGACCTTGAAGATGTCTTCTGTTCTTGAGGCCTCACAGAGGAGGCAGTTACAGACAGAAAAGTGTTGCAACGTGAGGCTTCTTCCTCACTTCAATTTCTCGACCCTAGAGGTCCTCACCAGTGCCCTCACTGGTTACACACAAACTCACCACTTACAAAGAATGGCTATACTCAGAATATCAACAAGATATTCCTACACTCAGAACTTTCTTACAAAGTTCCTACAAATGATTTTCTTACTTGGAAATTGCTACTTGTATGAATGAAGCTTGATGGTATTTATAGCCTTGAGAGCAACGGTTGTCCATGATTGTTTCCTTTTCTGAGATGATCCTCTATCTTCCACGAGATTCCTTTCTTTTCCATATTCTTCCTTCCTTTTTCGTTTGATATCCGAAAAGGAAACGCAGACTATTACAATCATATCTCTGAATTAGAGGAAGGAATAAGATTAGGATATGATTCGTACTTCTCTAAGATAGCTCGGTTGGTCTTTCAAACAAAATAATCTTGTGCTGACATTTGAGGTCCTCACTGACGATGACGTTGAGGTCCTCATACCCAGTTGATATTCTTCAATCTCCCCCTTTTTGTTTGAAAGACAAAACTTCCTGGATGCTGCTTCTATACATGTATTCTCAATGTACAGCAGATATGGACAATAGATGCAACAGAACATTCTTGTAATAAAGTATCATATAGTAGCAAGCAACAGTTCACCATATTGTTTGATTCTGCATCAAGGATATCTCCCCTTTTGTCTTTCGCATGAGAGGGAAACAAGAGAGTATAAGTACTAAATTGTGTAGCCAAAAAGCAGAGGAAGATAGAGAAGAAGAAGGAGGGATATGAGGAAAGGAGATGATGAGGACACCTTGACCAGGCCCTGATTAAATTTTGAGGTGCCCGATAGACCATGCTGATGAGGGCATCAGAGGTCCAGGCATGCAGTGAGTTGACGAACCTGGGAGGAGGAGAGAGACCACATGTAGGGAAGATGGATGATATGACTCCCCCTCAATTTGACAGCTTGTGCATAGGTTGAGGTCCTCATAGTAGACGACCCCCCCTCAAAAGGTGCGGGTGGTGTTGTTTCACGACCTTCCCAATGTCTAGGATCTTGTCTTGAATTTTGTCTCCAAAGGTCACTCTTGCATTCTTGTTGATTTTCAGTTTGAAGAGCTTGGTTGGATCTTTGTGTTTGAGGCATGCTTGTAAAAGAAAACACTATACCTTTCTTGGTCTCTGACCAAGGATGAGATCGCTGCAATGAGGTCTTTGGGACCCAAATTTTAGTAATGCACGGAGGTCTAGTTCCTTTAGACAGGGGATTTGACGAGGTCCTTATTTTATTTTCTGTAGGAGGTCCTCTATGATGATTTTCTCTGCGAAGCGGAATGTTTGGGATAGGAGGAGATGTCCTTTGTTGGTATGGAAAGGAGGACTTTTAGACCGAAAGTTTTTGAGAGGTGGTGTATTGGGTGTGGGAAGGAGGGGTCCTCTAGGAGGATGATTGGTAGGAATTTTGGTCCGAGGTTGAGAAGAGGGGGTTGTGGAGACTGGTTTGCTTTGGTAAGGATGGGAATTATTGACTGCCTCATTGGATAATTAAGTGATGGTTTTATAGCAGTCTTTGACCTCAAGAGATAGTCTATTGCTTTCTGTGAACATGAGGTCATTTTGAGAGTTCAGGCTTTCTAAGGCCTCACAGAGACTTTGAACATGGTTGGTATGGTGCTTGATTCTTTCTATCAAGGACTTAGAGTATTTAAAAAGATGCATACATCTATGAGCAAGATGTAATGGTGAAAGATTAAGGAGGTCATCAATGTTTACCTCGTCATGAGATGAGGTTGGATCTTGATCCTCACTTGTGTTTACCATCAAACATACATTTGTTATTTCTTCTACCTCACTGTGGCCTTCACTGGAATCACTATCACTCCATGTTTCCATCATTGCCTCATGGTTATGCCGTTGAGGTCGACTGTTTTTCTTGTCTTTGTTTCTTCTGGCGTGAGGGCAGTCCTTCATAAGGTGTTTTGAGCTGCCACAAACAAAACAAGTGAATGTGTCAGCATCTTTTCTTAATGAGGACTTACCTTTTGAGGTTGCTTTTCTGTTTTGTCCATCCTTAATGTATCCTCGAAAGGTTGGATTTTTCTTGTATAATCTTTTGAACCCTCTAGCCATCATTGCCATTGTATCTTCCTCCTCATCATCATCTGACTCACTGTCAGATTTACATACTGCCTTGAGGGCAATTTCCTTGGGTTATGAGAGGTCATTCAATTGGATCTCATAGGCCAATAGTTTTCTAATGAGTTCCTCCAGTTTGAGGGCCTTGAGATCTTAAGCTTCTTCAATGGCTGTGACTTTTGGACCCCATTTTCTTCTAGGCAGGCATCGGAGGACCTTTCTAACTTGTTCCTCATTTGGGTAGGTTTTTCCCAGAGATATGAGGTGGTTGGTGATGCTGCTGAATCTTTTGAACATCTCTTCAATAGTCTCATTTTCCTTCATTCTGAAGGCCTCATACTTCTGGACAAGGATATCTACTTTGGTGTCCTTGACTTGACTTGTGCCTTCATATGAGGTTATCAAGTAATCCCAAACCTGTTTCGCAGATTCACAATTAGATATACGTTCAAAATCATTCGAATTTAAACTGCAATAAATCAAGTTTAGGACATGAGTATTTTTTCTCAATTGCTCCAACTCTTTCTTGGTCATTTCAGATCTTTTCTTCGGGACATCTTGACCAACACTGTTCTTCTTCGTGGGAGTAGGATAATCTTCTTCGCTAACCACAGTCCAGAGGTCCTCATCTTGGTCCTTGAGGAAGATTTCCATTTGCCTTTTCCACATTCTATAGTTTTCACCAGTGAGGAGAGGTGCTCTTGTCCATGAGCGTCCTTGAGGGGCTTCGGTTGTGTTGAGGCCGGCCATGATCTTTACCACGAGTTGTTAGACTCTTCAGATCTGTGGACCTGCTCTAATACCAATTGAAATAACCCTAGGGGGGTGATTAGGGTTATAAAAATATTCTGCACTTTGATAAACACAACCAAGTTAGTAGCACTTTTATATAATGAAAAATACTTCTTTATTATTAAACAAAAGTGCTTAGAATAGAAGATGTTACAACTCAGCTGATAAGAAGACTGTGAGGTCCTCAAAACAGCTTACTAGGACAGAAGACCTTGAAGATGTCTTATGTTCTTGAGGCCTCACAGAGGAGGCAGTTACAGACAGAAAAGTGTTGCAACGTGAGGCTTCTTCCTCACTTCAATTTCTCGACCCTAGAGGTCCTCACCAGTGCCCTCACTGGTTACACACAAACTCACCACTTACAAAGAATGGCTACACTCAGAATATCAACAAGATATTCCTACACTCAGAACTTTCTTACAAAGTTCCTACAAATGATTTTCTTACTTGGAAATCGCTACTTGTATGAATGAAGCTTGATGGTATTTATAGCCTTGAGAGCAACGGTTGTCCATGATTGTTTCCTTTTCTGACATGATCCTCTATCTTCCACGAGATTCCTTTCTTTGCCATATTCTTCCTTCCTTTTTCGTTTGATATCTGAAAAGGAAACGCAGACTATTACAATCATATCTCTGAATTAGAGGAAGTAATAAGATTAGGATATGATTTGTACTTCCCTAAGATAGCTCGGTTGGTCTTTCAAACAAAATAATCTTGTGCTGACATTTGAGGTCCTCATTGACGATGACGCTGAGGTCCTCATACCCAGTTGATATTCTTCACATGGTAAGGTCAAAATACAAAGACAATATACATCTGCCGCCAGTTAGGATCGCCATCGAGTTAAGTTAATCTTAACTCGGTAGCGTGTTATTGAGGGCAACGGGGGGTCAAAGTTCATATTATTAATCACTGAATCGAAAGTTCGTATTATTAGAATCCAATTTCCCTAAAATATTTTGGTCAATCATTGAAGATAAAAGGTCCAAGTTGAAACTGGCATCGCATATAGACAAAATGAAGCACATAATGTATTACACATACGAAATTAGGAGCATAACAAGAATCATGTCATGTGATTAGGTTAGCCCCGGAATCTCATTAGCTATTAATCACGGATCAAACAATTCAATTGCCTTCACATGATTCACAGATGCATCACAAGTGTTTATGACTTCAAAATATTTTTCACATTTTGGTATTAATTGTTTCTTTATCACAGTATATATAATAACAGATAACGATACATGCTTTGAATCAAGATGGTTAATAACTACTCCATTCTTCAGTATCTGTCGCTTTAACTAATTTTTAATTTTCCACAATATCTATCACTTTATAACTCCAATACAATATTAATGACAATTTTCTAAATTTACCTCTTACTTTTATCATTATGAGTACAATTATATAACCAAAATAGAAATTTATTTATCATTTTTATCAATTCCAATACAATTATCATTCTCAATATACTATTTTCTTAAATCTTTCCAAAACTCAATTGTGACAATTATTGAGGAAAGGAGGGAATATCTTATTAATAATTTATATTTTTATAATTTTTAATAATATTTTCTCTAGCAATTATATATATATTTATCAACTGTAGGAATATTATACTTATTAACTAGATCAATAAATATGTGATAACATAACTTTACCAATCATAGAAGAGAATGCATATTTTCTACTTAGTTTTATATTTATGAAAAAAATATAAATAACTAATTGTTTTTAAATAGTTTATAAGTCGTAATAACTCTCAAAGTAATGAAACATACATTTGTAATTATTTAAATATGTTAATATTTAATTATTGAGTGATCTTGGTGAAATCTAAGACTGTTATTAATCATCTTGAGTCAAGACATTTATCATTTTGTATAACAAAATATAATGGGTTACTACCTTATTCTCTAAACTCATAACCAATTCGTTTACGAGTGAAAGCCTGCTGTTGTGGGATGTAACTAAGCTCCTCTTTCAACAACCTGTCTATGGGTGTCCATGCTTCTGATTTGTGTAATTTGTTTAGGGTATTTGGTTATAGTGTTAATGTTTACGTCTCCAGCATACTAGGAAGAAATGGTAAAAAATTTAGATTTGTTGGATTCAAGGATAAAATAAAAGTGGGTTGGATGCTATTCAAGCAATTAATGGTAGACAATTTAATGGTTATGTTATGATCGTAATTCTTGGGTAAAATTTAACAACAAACGAAGGTTACAACCCTCTTCGAGAATAGCATCTCAAACAATGACAGATTTAGGTCCTTAGATTAGGGATGACTAATACGTTGTTACACTCATTAATTTGGTGAACATATCATCCATAATTTTTTATCTAAAACTAAAAAAAAATTTCTTTTGTTTTTATGGGTGGCTACCCCAGCCCCCAAATGCAGATCCGCTCATATTTTCAATAGCAAATTTGGGTTCCTAAAGCTACGGAAAATGTTGAGGTTGATTCTCCCTATGATAATATTGAGAGGGCTATTGAGGTGATTGAGGATAGTTTTGTGATCCCTCATCATAACCTGATTATTCCACCTTATTAAATTGTCAATTTAATGGATTTTGATTGAACCATCTCAAACCCAGTTTGTACTATTATGAGTCATCCGAGAGTTATCTCAAGCGGCTCTACTTCTCATGGTACTCCTCCCTAGGGAGAACATTAGGAATTGCATTAAAATCTTTCTCTAAATGACAGTAAGGAGATTGATTCTGTGTTGATTCACTCTAAATATGATATTCTTCTTGGCCTAAAGGATTAATGCTTCTTTTAGGGCATCAAAGCACAGATCTGCCCATGCTCTCAAATTTGGGTTCTTAAAGCTACGCAAAACTATATGGTAAATGGTTATACAAGCAACTTGAAGATCTAAGTCAATTCGCATGAATACCGAGGACTCGGAAATCAAAGATATTGATGCTAAGATAGTCCATGGGACTATGATAATTAACAGTGATATTGATATGTCAATCCTTAGTGACCAAGTTGTGGTTGTGAAATACTTCAAGGGGATTGAAAAAAAAAAGAAAAAGAAAACATAATGATTGATCCAACTTAGAGTAAATTGTAGCCTTAGGGTTACTTGTACCTCAATAGTTTAGTACGTACCATAACTCACATACATTTTTTTTTATATAGGTAAGTAGTCCAACTCGTCGGACCTTCTATCTCAGGGGAATAATCTAACAAGGTCTGTAACGGACGAGACGCGGGGTGTCAATGGTCCTAAATAGGGCCTCGCTCCTATCCGCAACATTCTTCAAACAGATA
This sequence comes from Portulaca oleracea, assembly GCA_029582165.1. Lineage (NCBI taxonomy): Eukaryota > Viridiplantae > Streptophyta > Magnoliopsida > Caryophyllales > Portulacaceae > Portulaca > Portulaca oleracea. The sequence goes on along the minus strand of CM055869.1, from coordinate 12,023,593 downwards.
AGAGAGAAATGATCCCCTAGGATTCAAAGCCTGAAGGGCAGGGATAAAAAGTGGATCTCTTACCACTCAGACAACAAGTGATTGGCACTCACGTACGTACATGTTATCCCTCCCCTTTACCTGTTGTGATTGGAGATAGTACACTGAGATACGGGCCTGGTTATTGTGACCTTTAAGTTTATTTTTAAGTTCTTAATCATTACTTTGACGTTTAGGTCAAAAATTGCCCGACTATCATCATATGCTGGGTTGAAACTGTCAATAAAACAGCTTGGTGGGTGAGTCAAGAATTGGCTTAGTCACACTGATCTTCTATTCTTTATACTGCCAACTCTTTAGTTTCTTCTTGCTTTGAATTTAATCCATCAGCGATAAGGTTAACACACATGACAAATGATGCACCTTTTGATCAGTTAGCTGGCGACTACTTTTACCTGTCGAATTTACATCACTAAGCTCAACACATCCACACAGACAGAGAAGATGTCTTTCGTCTCCAGATATTTTAATTATTTCGCTTCTTTCATACAGAGTTTATCCTTCCGTCACTAAATAAATGTCAATTTGACTAAACTTTGACCGTTGATTACTTATAAATTATAATGAACTACAATATAAAATTAACATCATTGTAAATTTTAGTACAATATTTTTCTAAAGGTGATAACTTCATATTGTAACTCACTGTAATTTGTGAGCAATCAATCATAACTAAACATATGTGTATTTTTTTTGATAAGTAGCGGCCGATGAATCCTTTTATTCAACAGCCAAAAGGCACAAAAACACCCAAAGCTGAGTGACAGCATTGAGAGTTTTCAATTCAAGGGGAAAGGACCCCAACAAGAAACAAAGACAAGCCACCCAAACTTGATTGTTACTACAGCTAGCCACAGAACATATGTGTATTACCAACTAGTTTTTTCCAACCAATTTAAAATGGTTGGAAAACCAAGCATTTTAACATTCGTTTTATATTCAAATTATTTTTCAAAAATTTTATGTGGGAAAAAGGGTTGAAAATTCCAACCACTTTTACTAAAATTGTTGGAAATTTTTCTACCATCATTTTCCCTAAAATTGAAAATGGTTGGAAAAAATGGTCAGATTACTAACCGTTTTTTCAACCAATAAAAGTTGATAAACTGAGGATAATTTGACAGATTTGCGAGTTTATGAAGTTCGATAGGATTAAATGAAGTGTGCCATGAAAAGTTACCAATGACCACTATTGATGATAAGCGGTGGAAAAATAGACTAAAATGGTTTGGTCATGTGTTGAATAGGAGCGAGGATGCTCCTATCTATAAATATAAAAAGATTGCACTTTAATTAGCTACTTCACTATATATGATTAGGAGGTCTAAGATGTTCACGAGGGAGGTGATCCGGGACCATTGCAAACACGTAGATTTAATGGACATAACATGACATTCAATAGGAACATTTGATGGGTTAGGATTAAAGTCATGAGTGAGAGGGGTAAGAAGTTGTTGTCTCGTCGTTAGGACCCCTTGCTATATTGTTTTTGTGTGTTTATTGTGCTTTTTTTGTATTTGTGTCCCCTTACCTTTTGGTATATATATATATATATATATATATATATATATATATATATATATATATATATATATATGTCATTGATTACATTAGTCTCTTGTCCTAAATCGTGGTCCTTAAATCCCACCTGCTAAAAGAACGACATTGTTTTAAACTTCATTTACTTAATTGTTATACATTTTTTAGCATCGACGACTATTTTTCTTTACGAAAATGATAAACATCTTAACATAAGATGATTCTTAACCATCTTGCATTTCTTTTAAATCATTAATAAAATGAAATGTTAGTGTATTTAAATCATTTTAAAGGTATGTTTCATTTTTTTTTAGGGTTACTACAACTTATAAACAATTATTTATTTATATTTATTTCATAAATATGAAATTATATATAAAATGTGGATTTTCTACTATGATTGATAAAATTAGACTATTATTATATTTTTTCACCTAGCTAATAAGTATTATATTATTATAATTGATAAATATATATAATTATTAAAGAAAATACTAATAAAAGTTACAAAAATGTAAAATATGAATAATTCAAGATGGTTAAGAACCATCTTTGAGTCAAGATGGTTATCATAGTCCTTTTCTTTATAGGTATTCATGCGTGCATGACAGTTTAATTACTAGTGGGGCTTTTTCTTGACATTTTTCTTCAAAACTCAATCGTAAATATTGGTATCAGATAATTTACAAATACATAAACAGTCAGAGACGACCATACAACCTTGATCTTTGGGTAGTACTTAGCCATAGAAGCAAGGGCATAATGCTTGGAAGGAAGGATATTCTAAAACCATAGCCATCAGAAAAAGAAAAAACTATGTTATTAGTAACCAACCCTAGGCGGCTGGTTTTGCAAAACAAAACGAACCTTATCCAAAAAAAATCTGAGTCCTTATGTCACTGCTGGGTATGACTTTACTTGCATAGAAAAACACTATTGATTTCTAGACGTCATCTTAGAAAGGCTAGTTTGTTTTTCCCCTACCCACTTGAACTTAACCAATGAATAGAACTTAATTATAAATGTATGTGAGAAAGAGAGAGTTTGAAGGCAAAAGTGGTCAATATTGCTTGCTTATGCTGCATGCATATATATATATATGAATGCATGTTATCTTGTTAGATATATAGACAAATATCGTGTTTGGTCGGGATTCCCCTTAAACTAAACAAATAGATAGAGACAACAAAGAGACCAATCCACGTTATGTGGTTACAAGTTTAATTACCATCTTGTAAGCAAGTGTAACGCGTCCATCCCTTCCAGGTTGATGATATTACCAGTAACTGTTTCAAGGATTGCTGACTGACCTTACAAATTATCACAAATATTTCCAGCGTGCCTCGTCCTTGCATACATGTTGTCTGTAAAAATTTCTCAGGACATCACCCATCTTGATACTACTTCCAGTCAAACACGTTAACTGAGGAGTTCCCAACGGATGAGATACCTCAAAAGAAATTGCACTTTGATGATATAAGTGGTCATTTCAAACCCTTCAAGCTACGTTATACATGGGGTATTATAGTAAGATCATAAGATTTTGTAGACACTTGAAGCTTGTAAATGGAGAAAACTTGTTAAAGAGCTAGCTACTTTATCCATTATGGAACACTAGTATGAAAATAAAAGTTGAAAATAGCCTTACCGACAAAAAGAAAAGGTAAAAATAAAAAGGGGGGAAATTATGGAAGTGGGTGAGCCAGGTATGGTGGATGCATATGTAAGGTTGATGTGCCCAACAAACTGAAAAAACAGAGATAGAGAGAATCTGATATGCTGCTGACGTAGCTTCGGTTTGCCTAATTTGAAGTGTTAACATCAGAGCTGATGCAGCATACTATCATCTCCGACACAGCAAGCTTAAAACTTCTTTCTGTAGCTTTCATGGGTGACGAGGCTGGAGCAGTCTACTGAGATATGCTGCGCCTACCGAACCCAACACTCCTCCAATATTTCAAATTAAGTTTTTTTTTTCTATAATGTCTTCTATGGATGTGTTGTCAGAGTGCCCAATAATCCAACCTACTTCCTCCCTTCTAAAATATTTGTCATTTGACTAAATTTTAATTATTAATTACTTTCAAATTATAATGAGTTAAAATATAAAATCATCTTCATTAGAAATAAAATTTACTAAAAAATTAAAATGACAGTAATTTCATATTGGAACTCATTGTAATTTATGAATATTCATCAGTTAAAATTTAGTCAAAAGATAAACATTTTGAAACAAAGGCAGTAGTAGCTACTCCAACTTGTGTGCATCGATTATTATAATATAATTACAAAGTTGTACCGAGTTAACTTCACTAATATATACTTAATGACTAGCTTGTTTGGGTAGGTAGATATTGATATAGCAAGATGATAAATATGTTGAAACAAGATGGCATATAACTTAAATCATTCATAAAATTAAATGTAAATATATTTAAATAATTATAAAGATATGTTTTATTACTTTGAGAGTTATTACAACTTATAAACAATATAAAATAATTATTTTTTTATTTTTTTCATAAATATAAAACTATGCAAAAACTATGCATTTTTTACAGTAATTGATAAAATTAGGCTATTATTTATATTTTTGGCCCTAGATAATAAATTATGAATATTATACTCCTGTAGTTAATGAATATATATAATTATTAAATAATATTATTAAAAATTATAAAAATATAAAATATGGACAATTCAAAATAATTGTTAACCATCTACCTATATCATACAAGTGAGTGACAAAGCTAGAGACTAGATATAGTGTGGATTGAGGAATAAGTAAGGGAAACACGTGAAAAGAAAATCGTGAAGGTCAAATGACATGTGAGCCAAGTCAGCACCACGTCGGTTGATGTCCCATGCAACCTAAGAACGTAGTAACCAGTACGTACCATAAGTCCATAACTCCTAGTCACATGAGTACTTTTTCACTATTTTATCTATCAATGGCCCCGTTTTTCTATGCGTATGGATGTAGTACGGTTGGTTACGGTGCAGTAGAATTTGAATAAATGTGTTGGGTTGTGGTGAAAGTTGTAATAAATAAGCTATGTTAAGAGAGAAAATGTGAAAAATAAAGGGAAAAGTAAGGAGAGAGAAATACAAAAAGATATATTGATGATGATTAAGGTGTGGTGTGGTGAAAAATTAAAGAGTGTGGTGTGGTGTGGTACCACACAACAATCTACCGCATTAAAAAATGGTGCCTTACACAATTATATTATCTTTTTCAACAAAAATGACTGAATGGTTACCAAATTTTGATATAATTATTTCAAGACCCTATATTTTGATAAATAATTGTGACGTGATATATATTATCTTTGTTGTAATTATTTATTGGGAACACTCGGACCTATTTTTCAGTCAAAAACGCTAGAAATAATGTTTTTTGTGTTTACGGTTGTTTTTGTTGAAGTCAACTATCATTTCAATGTTTAGTTGGACATAACCCAAATCAATATAAATTCTGCAATTAATACTCTATGCAGTGGAAAATAGTTCAAAATATTCCATATGAATAACTACGACAAAAATAATATCACATCGCAATTATTTGTCAAAATACAATACCCTCAAAATAATTATATCAAAATATGAGGACTTTAAATCATATTTTGGCCCTGTTTGACTATCAGCTGGTAGCTAGCAGGTGTTAGCTGTTAGCTGATAGCTTTTTGGATTAGCTGTTTGGGTTAGCTGATTGCAATGAAAGTGTTTGGTAAAGCAGTTTTTTGTGAAATGCCACATCAAAAAGCTTCATCAACTAGTTTTTTGAACTAGCTTTTTGGGTTCAAAAAGCTAATATAAAAAGCTATTTACCAAACATTTCAAGTAACTTTTTAACCTTGGTCAAAAAGCTAAAATCTATCCAAAAAGCAAAAAGTTACCAAAGAAACTAGGTAGCCAAACACCCCCTTTGTCGTTTCCACCTTACTTATTTTAAGTTAGAGTACAAAATCATCAATGTGCCTACAACTATCAGTTTAAACTTTTGGTTAAAATGATTCCACATGGTATCAGAGCCAGATTTGAGCAAAGAGATCTCAGGTTCGAATCCCAGCACCCCTCATATTCATTTGCGTAAGGTGAAGGAGGCCTTTGCAACATGACATTTGCGTGAGGGAACGTATTAAAGTACAAAACTACCATTGGACCTACGACTTGCAAATTTTACATTCTACTTACTTTTACAAAAAAAGCCGACACTAGTCTTTTTCTTTTTTAATTCCAAACTTTCATAATCCATGCTGTGCATATTTGGAAATATTTTCCCTTTCACCTATGAAAAGAGTGATTGAATCATGAATAGCACGCATTTGTATTTTTGCTTATAGTTCCTAGTTAATTTCTTTTTTTTTTTGGTGAAATCCTAGTTAATTTCTTTGAATATGTCCAACTTCCTAATCCAATTTCATACGCAATCCAAAGGCTGTCAATCAAAAAGGAATTCCATCCCCACTCTTCTATTTATCAGTACTTGCTAAAACAGTGAAACTGATGATTCTTTTATCCACCTTTCGGGGTTTGGAATATATATGTGTTTAGAGTGTCGGAAATAACCCAAAGGTTTAAGCAATTCATTGGGTGGAGAAGTTTGGGTCCCAATTGAACCCTAGCTACCTAATTTGAAATACTAAAGTCTTAGTCAAATTCAACTCATTCAACCTGAACCTGTATCCATCTCTGCCTGCCCTGCATGATGTTACATTTCTGTTTTTGTTATACAACATGCAATAATTACAAACTTTAGTGAAAACATATTTGACTGTGTTGCCAAAAATTTAAATGTAAACAATCTTTTTCCTCTGGAACTTAAATTTGTGGAGAAACTGAATATCTGATCAAACACTAAAAAAATTCAATTTATAGAAGAAAAGAGATGCAATATTATATGTGTGCTCCATACAGATGAAGATGGGCTAAACATATTATAACAATACAATCAAAGAGGAGACAAAAGACAACAAATCAAGGTACAAATAAAGTTGATCTTCTAGTGTTATCCCTTTGAAATCTTATATCAAGTGTCTGTCATCCGCTAAGTATGTTTCATATTTGTTGTAATCACTTCTCTCATGCTCTTCCCAAGTCTTCCATGTCATTGATGCCCGAGGGAAATCTTAGTCCATTCACACTTTTAACCACGAGCATCCTCACTTTTTCTATAGACTTGTCCCAACAATATCAATTTTTTATCATGTACAAATTAATAAAAAAAATTAATCATTAGGTCGACCGACGAACTACGTGGGGAAAATGGACCTTCTTTCTTTGATTTCAGCATCAATCTTTTATTGGATTTTTGGGCGCTAATATACTGAACTTTTGGGGTATTGGACAATAATGCACTAAATTTTAACCTTGGACAATAATGCACTCGAAACAATTTCCACAGTGGCTGACTAATTAGTTGCGATCTTATGTAACAGACCGAGAAGATAAGTTAAATAATATCTAAATTTATGACATGTCAACTAATTTTAACCTTGGACAATAATGCACTAAACTTTGAGGGGTGTTGGACAATAATGTACCCGAAACAATTTCGACGGTGGCTGACTTGGTGGCGATCTTACGTAGCTAACCGAGAAGATTAATAAGTTAAATAATATCTAAATTTATGATATGTCACCTAAATTACACAAGCAAGAGTGATTTTATACAATTACAACAACAATCTCTCGGCGGAAACACGTTTAAACAAATGTGATTTTATCTTATTTTTAACTCTTTTCAAAATTGATTCTCTTAGCTTATATGTGGATTAGCGGACCTGTCTTAAATTTGAATATTTTTGGACCAATTCATCTCCAACCTCCACTGTGTTAGCTAGGATTGTCACCAAGTCAGTTACTGCCAAAATCGTTCTGAGTGCATTATTGTTCAACACCCTCAAAGTACAATCCATTATTATCCAACGCCATAGTTCAGTGCATTATTATCTAATACCTCAAAATTTTAGTATATTAACATATAAAATCTTTTTTAGTACTTAAATATTAATTTATTTCTGAGAGTAACGTAGTATATAGTTGAGATCTCTCTGTTGAGAACTCTCCACTTTGGCATGATTGGCTGGTAGCCTGGCAGTAGTCTTAGGATGGATAATTTTATAGGAAGTTTCTCAGGCACCATGCGAGGGAGAATGAGGCACGTTGGAAGGACTTATGATGAGTTGTAGGACTAGTCGTCGATTCTTGAGGCAATTATCAATAATGTTCATGGCATGGGAAGGGTCGAGGCTGGTTTAATGGTTTACTTATTTAATTCATAACATATGTAATTGTTTAATTTTTTGAAAATTATATTTTCAAATATATTAACCTTAATAAAAAAATATAAATTGATTTTGCATTAATTAGAATTATTATGAATAAATAATTTTTTTGGAATAGTTGGAGTTTTTGCTAATTTATCTAGCATTTTATAATAAAATTACAACTTAAATATGACTTTCGATTCTATTTCTTTTAATGGGGGTAACATTTATTTTTTATTCATTATTTATTTTTTTGTAATAAATTACATATATTATAGACATTCTTAAGAATATCGAGACCTCGCAAACTTTATAGTGTAGGCCGGTAATTAAGGGTTCCCATAAGTACTTTCATTTTAATATATTTACAGATATGTTTGACATCACAATTTAGTATCATTCCTAACTATGAGTGATTTAATTTCTATTGACTAAAAGGTAGAACTTAGAGTTGGCCTTCAATACTATAAGACATTGTTATATAAATCTCATAGGCTTATTGTCTCTCATAAATGTCTTACATATCCATGTGATTGAGAGGAACTTTTGGTGAATGTTAGGTGCATGCTACAAGTTAATTAAGATGTGCATGCCATTAGAGGCACAAACATAATGCAGCCATCTAAATGCTTGTTTAGCTAAAATTAGAGTAAAGATAGAAGAGAATTGCATGAAAAGACAAGAAGATTTTGAGCCATTACTTTTGAATGGTCTGCCCAACAATTTGGAAGAGGGGATTGAAGAGCACATTATTGTTGTCGATCTATGAGAGTAGGTTAGTCTTTGTCACCTAGACTAGCTAGTCACTTGGTATTCAGTTTTCCATGGAAAATTATGTTATTCCATGTGGATGCTAATGGGTCTCGATCTGGACTGGTTTTCTTCCAAATAAAGATACTCCAATTTCACATCCTTGTGACTTCTTTTTGACACATTGCATGAATCAAAATTATATGTCCATTTCGTGCACTATTACTAAGTCAAGTCTCAATTACTTTATATAAACTTTTATGGGTAAACAGTCAATTCTTTGGACCTATTACTGTATGCAAATTAAATTTAAGGCCATTTTTTTTGTGCGACGCGGTGCGGTACAGTATCATAATTCACCATCGCACTCAATATTTTTCCACAATTTATCATACCATACCACATTTTACCATAATTATTACAAGTATATCTCCTCATTTTTTTTCTCCTCACTTTTCTCCTTTATTTTTCTCATTCTCTCTCCTCACCTACCACATCAATCATACTTTCCACAAATTTTACCATGTCACTTTATACCTTACCGCACTTTTCACAATTTCACTACACCACACCATTTTATCCGCATCTTACCAATTGCATAAAAGAACATGGGCTAATGGATTATTTTTCCTGATAGCATACTCTTAATTATAGTAATGTTTGAGTTTAAATTAGGATTATAGTAAAAGAACATGGACTACTGTAATATCTAAAACCGATAAGATTCAATGGATCTGAATCGGTGATTCGATCCAAAAATTAGGATCCAATACAACTAGATTTGATATTAGATCCTGATATCAATGATCTAGAACCAAATCCAAGATCCAACTAAATATCCTAAGATTATTAATTAAAAAAATAAATATATGCCATTCTAAGCTTGTATTTTGGATTGAATTCTAAGAATTCAAGTCCATCTCGTGTGAGTTTCACAGGTACATATTTCTCTTTGTGAAAACCTTAATTTCTCAGTGCTCACTCCTCATTTATTACGTTTGAAGTTTGAAGTCAGGCATAAACGATTGAGAATTGGATTATCGACTCTTTGTTTTGTTCTTAGTGTTATGATTTCTAAACTTACAAACAAACTTGAGCAAAGAAGGTGTTATGGTTATAACTTTTCAAACAATGCAGTTTATTATTGTGATTTTAAAACAAGGAAGAGCTTTTCCTAATGGTTACCCGATTGAGGATCTAGTATTGACCAGATCTAGGGTAGGATCTTAGTTCCAACCAGTTCAAACTAGATTCAAGACTAGATCCTGATTTCAGGATCTTGTGCCAACTGTATCCGAGACTGGATTCATGAATTTTAATCGAGAACCCGAGGTTGCTTACCCCTAAGCCCACCAAAGAGTCAATCTATACTCCTTAGAGATCAAAGTTCTCAGCTTTTTTGACAATTGATTTGATTAAGAAGCTGACAGAGTCCTACCATTTGATTTTGTTAGTTGTGTTGGGAGTTAGAACTTTGGTAAGTAGTTACTCCGATCCTTTAGCTCCTTTTCCTCCTATTGGCTCATCATGTTCATGCAATCCTCTTTTCCAAGCTAAAACCCATCTCCAAGTGTTTTCTTCATGCCACCCCATTTCACAAGTCATTGATCTTTTTTGAGTAGAGAATGCGAAAAGTCTTCAGAACTCCTCTTTTAAAGTTGTCCTTCCCAGCGAAAAATATTCCTAAAAATAGACTTTTTCAACATCTCCCAATTTTACTGAATGTAACTATTGAAAGCTTTAACTACTGCATCCTTCCCATTGACCATTCTTTAATTTTGATTTCAACCCATGGACTCGTAGTGTATGGCTTCTTTCATGATGGAATCAAAGCTTTATCTTCATTGTGAATCGATTGTACCAATCTTCTCTATAGCATTCCTTCTTTTGTAGCACGTTGTTACCACTATATAAATACCAGTGTTGAGTTTTTTATGACCAAATCTCCAACCCCTAAGACCCCCTCTGTCTTTAGGATGTTGGATGACTTCCGATTTTACCAAGTTGATACCTTTTTTAAGTGTTTCCTCCCTGTAAAAATCTCCTTTGTATCTTGATAATTTCTTCAATAACACTTTTGGGAATCTTGTATATGGAAACGTAATAAACAAGCATGTTATTCAATACAATCTTGATTAGCACTAACACGCCTACTCTTAATAAGCAACTTGTCTTTCATCCATTTAATCTTGCTTGCATCTTCTCTGTGACGTTCTGCCATGCTGCCTTTTTCTTCGTTGGCGCATTCTGCCAATTTGCACTTCATTTATATTGTTATTAACTAATTTGAATCCCTTCCAATCACAATAATGTCAGTTTTTTTGCATAATTGACGGCTGGCCCTATGAAGGCTTGGAAATTCTGTAGCATGACTTTTATGGTGTATAGCTCTTTGTCTTGAGATTGAATAGTATAGCTCTTTGTCTTGAGCTTGAATAAAAATTTAGGGTAATTGGATTCTAATAATACGAACTTTGGGCCATATAAGACTTAATAATACAACTTTCGATTTGATTCTTAATAATACGAACTTTGACCCCCTGTTGGATACAATAACACGCCACCGAGTTAGTGAATTTTTTACTCGCCGGAAAGTTGTGTTGGCAGGCCAGGCACGTGGTCTTTACTCTCTTGCTTTGCCAGGTCAGCAATTGACCAAAAAAAAAAAAGCCACGTCAGCCTTTTAATTTCCCTCCAGACCAACTGTACGTTAGGTTTTTTTTTTTAATTTTTGTTTTAAAAAAAAAGCCCCTCAACTACTGTAATATTCATCCATCGTCTTCATCGTCTATTCTCTCTCTAACATCTGCGAAGAACAATTCTGGGTTTGGGAAAGGGTTTTGTGAGAAGTGCTTGCAAATCTCCATCAACTACTGCTGCTCCAGACGTCTCCAGTACTCATAGCAAGCCTCGATCGACATTGTGCAACGGTAAAAGCAAAAGCAGAGGTTAGTTGTTTTCTTCCTTGAAACGATGACAATGTCGACCAAAACCCTAGCTTTGATAGGCCAAAAGATTCTCTTTTTTTGGAGTAAAAAATCGTTTTTTACAGTTTAGAGTTTCTGGGTAGGGAATCTAGTGGGGAATTTTACCATTTAAAGTTAGGGTTACTTGAAAGTTCTAATTTGGGGGTTTAAAACTGAACAAAATGGTAACATTGTTTCCTGATTTTGTCTTATGCAGAACGATGTTGTATGATTTGGTGAATTTAACAATTTACTATGGGGGTAAGTTCACTACAACATAAAGGGCCTATGCCAACAGTCGAAAACTGTTGCTTTAGGCCAAATGCAACGGTATTTTGGCCTAAGCCAACAGGCATAGGCCGTTGCAGATACTTCCGTTGCCTTTTCCAAAGACAACGGTATTTTGACCTAAGGCAACGGTTCATGCAAGAGGGCTCAATCAATGCCTAAGGCAACGGTCCATCTAAGGCAACAGTCCAGTGTTGTTGCGTTAATAGAAAAAGCAACAGTCTAGTGTTGTTACAGTAGTAGCAAAGACAACAGGCCAGTGTTGTTGCATTCATAGCAAAGGCAACAATCCAGTGTCATTGCATTAGTAGCAAAGGCAACAATCCAAGGCTGTTGTATTGAAGACAACAAAGGCAGCGGTCTAATAGTGTTGTATATTAAAGCGACAAAGGCAACAGTGAAGTATCATTGCAGTATAAACCAACATAGGCAACAGTATTAAAAGGCAATGAACTGTTGCTTTATCCCACCAAAAGCAACGGTACATTAGATGTTGTATTTCATAGCAACAATCTACTATTGTAGCATATGCTTATTTCTAGTACATATTCAATATTTATAATTGATTACCTGTAATGATATGTAATACGAAATAATATACATATGACAACAAACGTCCAAATGCTATTAATATCATTGCTGGATCTCATTACAAGAGTCAAAATATGAAATAGGTCATCCATATAAGACACAAAAGATAATAATAGGAAGTATCAAGTCCAAAATAGTATATCTAATAATAAAAGTTTTCATCTTTGAAGATTATCCTAATATTATGACACGATCCAATATAGATAGATAACAACCTAGGCAATTCATCATATTAGCTCTCCATCTTCACCTTCATCTTCATCATCACCTTCATCTTCTTCCTGGGAAAAAGAAAACAAAATACTTAATATCAATTAGTTGCAAATTATAGAAGAACATACTTAAAATTAGTAACTAGTAGGAAGTATTAACCGATAAAAAATAGGATGCGTTAAAGGTTTAGTCCTACTTTCACTTATCAAATGGTAATCAACAGGGTATCGGACATGGACAAGAAATGGTAATGACGACATCTCGCAAATGCACCAAAAATCTCAAATACTACTTTAGAGTCCTCGCTCAGTCAACAAGCTATGGGGGTAAGTTAGTTTGTGGAGGACCCAGAATATAGATATGAGGGTGACTTGGTGAGATATGAGGCTTATGATGTTGATAAACTCTGTTATTTGGAGATAGTAGGGCTTGTTAAGGATGAAGGGTACACTAATGTAGAAACTGTGTACTATTCCGTACCTGGTTTGGACTTGAAGTCATCATTGAGGAAGTGTTTCACACATTTTGAGAGCATTGATATGCTAAACTGTGCAATGACATATGGGGAGATAACTGTGTATGTTGTGCACACAGTGGATGAGGCCATATTAGATGATGTTGTTGGGTATTTGGAACCCCCCCTGTGTCACCTTCTGGGAAATCAAGGAAGAGGTTTAAAAGAGGGGCATCAAAGACTCCCAAAAAAACTCCATTGCATAGCAGCCCAAGCCGTCGTGGGGGAAAGAGAGTAAAAACTATGATTCCCAAATCCCCTTTTAGGAGGGTGAAGTCCAAAACCAACCCTGCAAAAATGAATGATCCTGTTGCTTAGCAACCCACAACACAGGCATCTACTCAAGTAGATGACATTGAGATGCAATCAACCACCCAGCCATCTTCCCAAGTGGATGACCCATTCAATGAACCAATCACCCAACATTCCCAAATAGATGAGCCTTTCAATGAACCAGCCACCCAACAATCCCAAGTGGATGACCCTGAGATGGAACCATCCAACCAGCCTGACCATGCTTTGGGACAGAATGTTGATGACCATGATGTTGAAGAGCCAGTCATTGAACCCTCTACCCATGCTGATGACCATGATTTGGGACAGAATGTTGAGGAGCCTGTGAATGACATTTCAGTTGGTAGGTCTTCAGAGAAGGTTGATAAAGGCAAGGAGAAGGTTGATAAAGGCAAGGAGAAGGTTGTATTCTATGATGATTCAAGTAGTGATCCTGATGATCAGACTTGGGTGCCGGGAAGAAAGGATCTAGATGAGTCAGATGATGATGATGTGACTGTGAATGAAATTAAGTCAGGTGGTAGGAAGGCAAGAAGAAGGTTGGATATGTATGCTGAGGATGGGTGTGATGATGATGATGATGATGAATCAAGTGATGATGATGTTGAGGGTGAAAACTCTGTACATGAAGAAGTTGATACCTCAGATGATGAATACAAGATTGCGAAGGAGAAGGAGGCTGAGTTTAAGAAGAAACAGATGAGGAGATGTTGAAAGATGATGGAAGTGTAAGGATAGACCCAACAGAACATCCTCATGACTGTGTAAGTGACTACGATGACTCTGAGGCTGAGATGGAGACAGATGGAGAAAGTGGAGATGACATTCCAAGGATGTTGAGGAAAAGGACCAAGAGATGCAATGTTGATAACCAAACCCAATTCAAGGATTTGAGTGGCAAGTTGGTATGACTTTTGGGACTGCAAAAAGATTCAAAGAAGCGGTTGCAAGGTATGGTTTGTATGGAGGTTATAGTGTTAAAATAGGTGTGTCAGACAGCAAGGTTGGGAAATATGGGGCTGTGTGCCAACCAAGCTGTAAGTTCAGGGTTTATGTTTCATGGGATAAGAGGATGAGGACTTTTGTGGTGAGATCTGCTAACAACCATCATGCTTGCACTAGGAGCATGACAAAGAACTGTCAGTTAAAAGCCCCTTGGGTAGCACAACACTACCTTGCAAGGTATAAGGAAAGGCCTCATTGGCCTTCAAAAGAACTGAAAGCCCAAGTGATGCAGGATTTTGGGTTGGAGATAGCAAGGTGGTTCTGTTATGATGTGAAAAGAAGAGCTCACAAGATGCTGCATGGTTCAATAAAGTCCCACTACTGCAAGATTGGGAGTTATTTGGAAGCACTCAAGGCTGTTGCACCTGATAGCAAATTCAAATTATGTACCAATCCAGATGGTGACAGTGATGTTCCTGAGTTCCACAGGCTGTTCTTGTGTTTTCATGGGATGAAGGAAGGGTTTTTGAAGGGATGCAGACCTGTTATTTGCATCGATGGTGCTTTCCTGAAAACATTCCTTGATGGGTGTTTGTTGGCTGCCATAGGAATAGATGGAAACAATCAAATGTTTCCCATTGCATGGGCTATAACAGAAGAGGAGTACAATGACAGTTGGGAATGGTTCCTATTGAACTTGCAAGAAAGCCTAGGGGGATCTGATGGCTCTGGTTGGGTGATCATTTCTGATGAGCATAGGGTAAGTGTTTGTTTTGTCAGTTTGAATCCAAGCCAATTTTGTAGGGCTTTTTTTAGGACAGATAGCAAATGTGATGTTGTATGCAACAACATGGCTGGAACTTTCAACGCTTACATTGTACAAGCAAGGGCTAAACATTGCATCTACATGCTGGAGGAAATCAGAGCATCACTTATGGAGAGGGCTGTAACTAAGAAGAAAATCATGGAGGAATCTGAGTATGAAATCTGTCCCAGGATCAGGACTAAATTAGAGAAATCTAAGTAGAGAGCAAGGAGTGCATATGTTCACCCAGCATTGAACAACCAATTTGAGGTGAACTTAAATGTGGACAAGTGTAAGGTTGATATGACCAAAAGAACTTGCACTTGTAGAGAGTGGGATCTGACTGGCATACCTTGCTGTCATGCCATAGCATGTACTGTGTGGTTGAAGCACAATCCTGATGATTATGTGGACCCTTACTACAAGAAGGCCAAGTATCTGGATGCTTATCTTATTGGAATCCCACCCGTTGAGGGGGAGAGACACTGGCCAGCAGTGCAGCTACCTCTAGATCCACCATCAGTGCAAATTGGACCAGGTAGGCCAAAGAGGAACAGAAGAAGAGGCCCTACTGAAGAACCTAAGAGACCAGGGAAGCTCATAAGGCATGGAAGGGTAATGGTTTGTTCAATTTGCAATTCTCAAGGTCACACTAAAAGGAAGTGTCCCAACAAAGATGACCCCCGATACACCCAAGATCCAAACATCCCACCTCCAGCAAAGAGAGGAAGGGGAAGACCAAGGAGGAATCCATTGCAGCCTCAGCAAGGTCCCACAGCAGAAGCAGCTCAACAACCATCAGCTGCCAGAGGTGATAACAGTGGCAGAGGTAATGGCAGTGGCAGGGATGATGGGACAACTTCCAGGGGTGATGGGACACAAACCACTGGGAGGGGAGTTGCACAAGGCAGGGGCAGAGGTAGAGGCAGGGGCAGATGCAGAGGGCAACAATCTGTGATTGGAGTTGGGAGGATGTTTCAAACATAAGATGACACAGGGTATGTTCCAAGAAGGGGAGCTTATAGGGGTTGTGGATCTGGTGGAAGAGGTGTTTCTTCTGGTGCGAGACTGAAACTTGTAGGGGAGGGGGTCATGGCAGATGAGGGGCTGAAGGCAGAGGTAGAGGAAGAGGAATGATGGGCAATATTGGGGATTGGTTCAATTGTAGCAGTGAGAGAAGGGGTAAGTTTTTATTGCTTCTCACCAAACTTATATATTTAATTTTCCTTTATTTTTTGTTAATGTTTTTTTAGGGTTCAATAAGCCAACTTGTTTCCCCACTTTTTCCATTGGATAGGTGGTTGGTGATGTTGCTGGTGGACCACAAAGTGAAGGGAATGGTCAACAAAGTGGGGCATCACAATCCTAAAGATTCTCCATGCCAGCACCCACTTTTTTTTTGTTAGAAGAAGATACTGTTTTCAATGCTCAAAAGATGCTTCCATACTGATGTTTTTGTAGCAGCAAACCCTAGAACTCTATATTGCTGTAATTAAGTTGGTCATGTTGTATATTTGGGAGTAATTGATTCCATTTTGTGATTGAAACACATGGAATCTTTTGGCTGTAATTTGGATGATGTTATTCAGTCAATGTAATCAGACGTTTTTGTCATCTGTTTTGCTCTAAATCTGTCATATGTTTTTGTCTACACCTGTTTTTCAATTTTATATGCGTCAGTTTCAATAATATGAAGTTTATATAATACAATTCTCAATAACATGGACTTCCACATGTGAAACCATTAATAATATAAAGTTTAAGTATTCAATGTTATAGTAATATGAACTTTCGAATTGTCAGTTACAATAATATACATTTTTCATCTGTCACTTTCAATAATATGAACTATTATCTACATCTGTCTTATCAACATGAATTATTCCATTTGATGTGATTTACCCACTGTTTTTTGTCACAAAATATGAACTACATCAAGTCATGAACTGACAACAGTTAATGCAACTGATCCATTCATTCAATTTGTCATTCATTGTTCACCAAATTACAACACCTTCCACTCCAAGATGCTTACATCCACAAAATTCATCACTGCCCACCCTAAACTACCCCACATAGTTCAGATGCACAACCTGACTTTGTACCCACCCAAATCTTACATCCACTTTGAAACCAGGACAACCAGTAACATACCAAAAACTATGCCTAAAACCTCCATTGAAGACCTGTTAAAGGCATTCTTCTTCTTCAGCATGACAATTTCTTCCTCTGCCTTGATTCTCTTTTCTTTTTCCTTTGCAAGTTTCTTCTTCAAGCCCAGATTCACCTCCTTCAAGTGTGCAACACTTCCAATTTCTGACAACAATTGTTCAATCCTCTCATTCAGCATCTTGTTCTGTTCCACCAAACCTTCAACAGTTCTAATTTCAACTTCCCCAACCAAATCCTTTTCCCATTTGAAGAATCCACAGTCAAGGTGCTTCGTCTGAAACCAGACCAAGAAGTTAGTTCAATTTCAGGAAAAACCATCCCAAAACCCAAATCCGAAAAAAAAAACCCTAATTTCAATCCCCTCCCTCCGATACGAAAATCACACGCAAAAACCTCAGATTTTAGGGTTTACCTTCCACATTGGACATCCATAGAACCCTAACTCAGCATTTTCTCCCCTTCGACAAATCTTACGCACAGCAGGGATCCCGTGTTCACACTTTATCCTTCCATGGTTCATGATCCACGGAGGAAGCCCCACTCGAAACTCCATCAGACTTCATCACTTCGAAATTCGAAATTCGAAGATGGAGCTTTGCAGAAGATGAGGAAAAAAAATTTCAAACCCAGAACTGGGCTGTGAAGACTAACGATGAAGTTGAAGGAAGGAGATGGAGATGAAGGAAATAGACAGGAGTTAATTTTAGGTAAAATGGTTGTTAATGAAATAAGTGAAGGAGGGAAAACTTTGCTGACATGACAATTTATTAACTCATAATCTAACCTGGCAAAGTAAGAGAGTAAAGACCACGTGTCTGGCCTGCCAACACAGCTTTCCGGCGAGTCAAAAATTCACTAACTCGGTGGCGTGTTACTGTATCCAACAGGGGGTCAAAGTTCGTATTATTAAGAATCAAATCGAAAGTTCGTATTATTAAGTCTTATATGGCCCAAAGTTCGTATTATTAGAATTCAATTACCCTAAAAATTAAAGTGTCATACGTGACTAGTAGAACCCCCCCTACATCAAAAGCTTTTGCAAATTTGGGTCATTTAACCAAATGTCTTAAGTTCTAACTTCTAAAGGAACACGACCTCTATTGAATTTCTAATGATTTCACTACAACTGGCATGTGGTTTGAACTCTATCTGTCCCTGCTAAACACCTTCATGTTTTGCAGCCAATCATATATATATATATATATATATATATATATATATATGTATGTATGTATGTATAGGATAATTGGATTCTAATAATCCCTACTTTCACCAATTGGACAATGGTGGACCGTACTTTCACTTTGAATTCTGGTGGTCTAAAAAAAAAATTGGATTGTAGTGGGATATTTTCGAGTGAATCATAGATTTTGTGTTGCATTTGATTCAAAACTTAGTATATCACTTTACAATGATTTTTAATGAATTTACAGCGTTTCTCCCAATTTTTTTCATTTTTTTTACTATTTTTTTACGATTTTTTCACTTTTATTATTTTTAAAAATCATAATAATTATTCGGAGTCTCAAAAAAATAATTTAAAAAATGTTTTAGAAACTACAATTCATTAACTTTCTAGGGGCAGGAACGAAAAAAACAAAAACAATATAGTGTAGGAATGAAAAAAATAAGAAGAATGTAGAGGTGGATTTGGTACCACTACAATCCAATTTTTTTTTTCCACCAGAATACAAAGTGAAAGTACGGTCCACCATTGTCCAATTGGTGAAAGTAGGGATTATTAGAATCCAATTATCCTATATATATATATATATATATATATATATATATATATATATATATGGGTACAAAGGGTGAGGATCGAAATATGTGGATTTTAATGAGGGTATTTTGGGAAATCTATAATTGATTCTATTTAATTTTAAAAAAAAATCATGTAAGATTAATATGTGCATTAATGTGTGTATGCTTGCATTAATTTTTCTTCTTTCTTTTTCTTTTTTTTTCATATGCATTATTCTTTTTCCTTTATTCTTTTAAATAAGAGAACTATTTTTTTTATTTTTCATTATTACTTTTTTTAATTCTTTTAAATATAACCTCGATAATATTTTCAACAATATGTATGGTTTATTTGCGTCCCGTACAACGCACGAGTTTAAGTAATAATCTGCCATAATTTGGCACTTTTACTCACCACATTTGATCGAAACAAAGTATATGGTTTGTTTATAGGTGTGCTCTGAACTTGCCTATTGTCTAGAAAGTCATTCAAGCCACTTATCCCTCTATATATCTTGTATAACCTATTCTTTCCCCTAGGTTTAAAGCTTCATTGAAATCCCTACATAGAATAAACGAAACTTGAAAATGAGCCCTTAGAGCTCTTGTTTGATTTCAACCCTCCAATTCGTCTTTATTTTTGTTTGGGTGTAGATCAAACATTTGCAAACTTAATTTTATGTTGTGTGAAACTTCCTTACATGTAGTAGATTAACTGTCTCTTTTACTTGAGTTGCATGCCCCCGCTGCGAGCTAGGTGTTACTTTAATCCCATCAATAATAATTCAAAAATACACTACAAACTAAACCAAGATATGACTCAAAATTTAAAAAAAAAATACAATGAAAAACTAGTAAATATACATGGAAAACTCAACAAAGATACGTCGAAAAACACAAACATTAAAACGTCTGGGCGTATGTGTCCACAATTGAGAACACGTTTATGTTGTAATTTGCGCTCACAACCCTCCCCCCCCCCCCCCCCCCAAAAAAAAGTTAGTAGTAAATTTTTTGATCAATAACTTCTTGCACTTCTACCAATTTCACATTTATATTCTTCATCCCTCATAATCAAATTCTGCTAACTTAAGTAACTTTATAATTGTTTTCGCTAATATCACGTTGATTATTTTGGCTTTTACCCACTTTCCAAAATTACAAATAAATAAACATGAAGGGCAAGTAATTTGTAATACTTGAATATAGGGTTTCCACTTCAAACACTTGTGTTCCATCTTTATTTTTTGGTTCAAGTTACTACTGCTTGTAAGAAAGGGATACAAAAGATCCAACCATTAACCATTAATTTAAAATCTCAATAATTTTCTTAATTATGTGATGTGGGAGCTCTTAAAAAAAATACTTCCTCCATCTCTTTTAATTGTCAAAATATCTACTTTTTTTTCTTTTTATTTGTCAATTTTTCAACTTTTTTTTTTTTTGAATTTCAATAATGATATGATATGGTAACTTTGGGCTCTTTCTCTTCTATAATGCCCTGACTTCTCCCGAGTTGCAACTATGGTATGGATTAATGACTAGTCTCATAAATCACCACGAATTTTTCCAATGTACTTCGTCATCACTCACACGCTCGCTGAAAAACTTTCCAAGAAATCATCCATCTTAAGACTAGCTACTTTCAGCAAACACGTTTGACTGAGAAATTTTCAACAGATGAATTATCTTAAAAGAAGTGCCCCTTGGTGTTCAAAGTAGTCATTTTAAATCTTTTTTAGTCACACTTTAACCATATATATATATGAGGTGTTAAATCTTCTGCATTTGGAATTCTAATAGTACTAATGCTATGAGTATTTTTATTAATTTGCCAAGGTTTTGCTTTAGTCCTCATACAACTTTTTTTCTTTGTAGAACTAATACTCATACAAACTTTTTTTCTGGAGAACCAATACTCTTACAACTTCGATTATCAAACAATTACTAGTAAAATGAAACGAGAGTATTAAATGTATTTGGAACTATAACATTCCTCAAATACGACGATTACGTTTTGTAACATCAGGCTTCTTTTATCAACTTAATTTAGGTAAAGTTTTCGGCCCTTTCGGAAAGTAAAGTTATAGGAAATTGAGAGGGATTGCTTCCTTTTTTTCTCCTAAAAAATCGTTACGGTTGGACTATACTTTCCTTTCACATACAGGTGACATTTGGAGTTCCTTTCATCATCCTTATTATTTATTGGGTATTGGAAAGAATCTCTTCTACTTTTTCACTTTCTTATCCTTTGAATTTTGGTTGAATTAGTTTGACTTCAGATATGAGATAGACAATACGTTGGAATTCCATATTATCTTGTACATATATATAATGTACGTGTTGATTACATATATATATATATATATATATATATATATATATATATAGGCGGAATTCCACATTATCTTGTACATATGTATGTGTTGATTTCATATATATATATATATATGAAAAACTTATAGTAGTTGTCAACCATGACAACCACCACAATGAAAACGATATATATCCATATATGTGTCAACTTTTATGTTCGCCATTCATTTTTTAATTTAGTACAACATTATAAAATATATTTTCTTAATTAAAATAATTTTTTTGAAATTTTTTAAAATTTAAATATCTTTAATCTAAATTTTTGCCTAGTAAATAAGCATATTTTGAAAAATATTTATTTAAAATTTTTTTAATATAAACTAAAATTTTAAAAATATATTTTACAATTTATATTAAATAAGAAAGCTAATGGTCAATGTAAAACTTGACACATGTACGAATAAGATTTATTTTACTTACGGACAACCACTATAAGTGCATCCTATATATATATATATATATATATATATATATATATATATATAGAATAATTGGATTCTAGTAATCCCTACTTTCACCAATTGGACAATGGTGGACCGTACTTTCACTTTATATTCTGGTGGTCCAAAAAAATAAAAATTGGATTGTAGTGGTACCAAATCCACCTTCACATTCTTCTTATTTTTTTCATTCATACACTATATTGTTTTTGATTTTTTCGTTCCTACCCCTAGAAAGCTAATGAATTGTAGTTTCTAAAATATTTTTAAAATTATTTTTTTGAGACTCCGAATAATTATTATGATTTTTTAAAAATAATAAAAGTGAAAAAATCATAAAAAATAGTAAAAAAATGAAAAAAAATTTGGGAAAAACGCTGTAAATTCATTAAAAATCATTGTAAATCATTAAAAATAATAACTCTTCATTTGAAAGAGTGTTAGCTAGATAATGAATGAAAAATAAAGATATAAGTAATTAAAATATCAAAAAATAACATAAACATATATTAAATACGAATAAAAATAATGTAATAATATAGTAAATACAACTATACACTATTATGAAATATAATTATCACGACTTCTTGTCCTTGTTATCATAAATCACTTTAAAGTTTATATGAATGAATAACATATTATAACTTTTAATATTCAACATTATATTAACAAAGTCAAGACAAGCTTTAACAAAAAGAAAAGATAATTATTTATTTAAATAGTAGAAAATGGATAAAGAAGTTCAATAATTAAAGAAATCATAAGATAATAATCTGGGCTCAACTCATATTTATAACACTAATTACATACACATGCATGCATGTTACTTATATTTAAAAGGGATATTGGACGCTAATACACCGTACTTTGGGAATATTGGACATTAATACACTGAACTTTTTTCTTGGACAATAATATACTATATTTTGGGGGTGTTGGATAATAATGCATCTGAAACAATTTTGGCGGTGGCTAACTCGATGACGGTTTTACGTGGTGGGTTGAGGAGAAAAAAATTAAAATATTTACTAAATTAATGTCATATCAAGCATTGTCAGTAAGTGGAAATGAAATGAATTTTTTTTTTTCAATCAATGCCTCAATACTTCATAATTTCACTAATGTAAACGCTGTTTAGTTTGCAAAAAAATAGAATTTGTCTTTCCTTATTTGGATTTGCTTACATGACATTAATTTAGTAAAAAATTATAATTTTTCAGCAGAACCCTAAGAGTGATAAAAAGCTATAAATTATTTTCAATTAAAAAATTACACATATTCAATTTTTGTGTATAAGAGTACTTATCTATAGTAAACTTCCTATGTCTTATTAACGTGGTCGATAAATACACACAAATTATATCATACATCATGTTGCACTTGCCTAGTTCCTTATGTAATTTAAGTAGGTCAATTTATTAATTGATGAGCTTTTTTTGTTGTTGAAAGCCTAAAATAGACCAGAAAGTTCACCAATACAGCGATGATGAAGGTTTTGCAAAATACAATAGCAAAACAACAATAAGAAAAATAAAACAACAAGAACATCAAAATTTATGTACAATCTCGTCAGGAGCACTCATCGGCCAAGTCAATAATACTACTAGCCTCTTCAAGATTATTCTTTCATTTGTACCTTCTATTCCTTTTGCCTTTTCTTATTCAAGGCTCTCATTGTTGTCTCTTCATCATCAATAATCATGTAGTTTAGAGCTTTGACAATCTTTCTAATTCTGCGCACTTCTTAGTTCAAACTAGCCTAAGGACTCTCATTGAAACCTTCAAAGCTATCCATGTTGACCAACGCAACTTTTTGTTTGGATTGTACTAAGCATCGCACTTTTATATTGACAACAAAAGAATATATCTCTCAAAGGTACAACTTTACTTGTCGCTTGTCTAACCAAACTCAACTTAGACTTCAACAATGCATTTCCTTTTTCTTTTGTCTAACATTGCCTTTTTACACTTTCTGGGATATAATCCTCAAAACCATGAGGCAATTTAGAACTAGGATCAATAAGAAGGAGTCATCAACATTATCAAGCATGCACTCAATATCCAAATGGGTCTCCTTCCCAATGTCCTCCTGAAATACCAGATGTAACCCATTGATAGCACAAGTTCTATAAGACAACCTGCCTACAAACATTGGCGAACTCATAACCGCCTCAATAGGATCAATGATAGTTTGCTAGCTCCAGATCCATTATCCACAACAATTTCAAGAGAGTCGATCACCCATTATAGTACCCTGTAGGACCCCGGGAAAAGTTGGACAACTTTTTCCCGTAGCGCTACTGGGTTGTGATTAGGAGCCGACTAAGGTTGTTTAATCCTCAAATAAGGATATTTTTGTACTTTTAATAAAACCTTTTTTCTTTCGATTCTTTATGTACCTTACTTGTGCTAACTCATTCAAAGTTCAAACCATTTCGGTTTAACAAGTTCGAATCATATCGGGCCCGAATCCACATTATGGCCAGAAAGTGCACTGGGGTCACTGGACTGGTCCCTAGGCCATGCGGCTCTGGCAGGGACCAGACCAGTGACCCACAGGTGCCCAGCCCAGGAGAAAAGGCTAGAAATTAGTCAAAGCCACATGGCCTTGGCTAGGTTCTACTCCATTTTCGGCCTTGGCTAGGTTTTACTCTCATTTCTCCTTGGTTGACATGGATTCCGGCAGAGATATTGACTCATCTGATTAAAATGAACGAGGAACGCAAGAAGTGAGTTATGCAAATTAAGATGCAGAAAGGAATCGTCAGTTAATTTAAGGAAATCAACGAACCGAGAAAATAATAAAACTCTGGTCTATGAACCTGAATTTTGAGCCCGGGGGTAAGGTTACAAGTCCAAGGGTTAAAGAACTTTCGGACCAGCCTGTTTTGAAAAGTGACTCTACTTAAATCGATAATGAAATGAACGAAAGTTGGGAGAAGTTTAAAAGGTCTCACAATGTTATATTCATGTCATACAAGTATGGTGTTTATTTACAAAATAATGTACAAGGATAATCGATCAATATGATTACATGATTATGAAATGGCTAAACACATTATCAAACCTTGCTTAATCACAAGTGCCAATGAAAAGGACGAAGAACCGAAACAGATGTGTTGGGTGGCTTCGAATATTGATACTACAATAACTTCGGGACATTTATGTGACAATAGTGGAGAATAGGAGAGGAAGTTTGAGAGAGAAGTTAAGGATGATTTTTGATGAATTTGATGGTGAGAATGAAGGGTATTTATAGGTGGAAGAGGGGGTGTGATCATGGAAGGACGGGGGCATGATCCCCATTTCATACCCCTAATCACCACCAAGGTCGCATTGACTTTGACTCTACATGAGTCAAAGGCGCCAATACAAGGATTACGCGATTGACTGATGGAAGCGAGGCATGCGAAATCAATTTGAACAGGAAAGGCCATGAAGACTATAGGAATCCAGTGCACGGATTGCTGATGTGGCGGGACGCGAACTGCCTTTTGGAACTGCGTAGGTTATGCGGCCTTGACAGCGTTCATGGGCCTGTTTGCGCGCTGGGCCTAGTTTCTGGGTCAGCCAAGGCCACGCGACCTTGGTAGGCTCTGTGGGGCCTGCATAACCAAGGCCATGCAGCCTTGGAAGCCTGTTCTGGGCCTGGAAACTAGTCAAGGTCACATGGCCTTGGTGTCAGACTAGTTCAATTTCAAACGGTGATAACTATTGGAAGTGCCCTGATAATGTTCATACAGTCGAGTACTCAAGCCAACGTGATAGAGGTCGATCTCATCCTACATTATTCTCTGAGCCAGCTAAGCAACCAAGGAGGACTTTCTTTCCTGAAGTCCAAAGCAGATCTAATTCATATTGGGATCTAGTTGGGAATTCAAGAGGGATCAAGTCCCTCATCCAGCAAGATTGAGCCTGAAGATTGAGACAGGTCCTAGGGAATATTTGAAGCATGGGAATGGAAGTGTTATTTGCCCATGGATCTGGTATAGAAGGGCAGCTTGGCATTAGAACCCAAGTTCAGTTCATGTAGCTGAACCTTGACAGAACCCCAACCTGTAAAATCAAGGTTCATGGTTTTCATAAGGTCTGAACAAGCTGTGAATAAAGGCAAAGGCATTTAGTGGTTTCTATGTATTCCTTGGTCTATCTACTACCTGTGATCAAGGAGTGCAGGAGACTGAAGTTTGAAGGCATGTTCTATGGCAGCAGCACAATCCTGGGATAGCTTTGTTCAAGCAGCTGGACAGTTTTGGGAATTCTGGTTTTGTCAAGGTCATTGGGTCATTTCCTATTTATGATCGAGTAACCACAATTAATTCCTATTACTACCTGCACTCGGCAGCAACAAAGGTTAACTAATAGCGAGCAGAGAAGTGATTAAAGCAAAGAAGAAGTAGTTGTTGGCCCAATTACATTCAACCAGCAACTATTTTTATTTTTTTGTCTTTCTTTGATGTAATCAAATGTAATTACTTGTAAAATTAGCCTTAAGAAACTCACTTATGTTTATTAATCTAGTTTAGAAGTAGGTTAGAGGTTTCTTTCACCCTAGGAAACCTCATTTGTTCGACGTTAAGCAAGCTACTTGCTTAAAGCAGCATATATAAGCCAGCTCCTTGTAATGACATTCATAATGTGTGAGTTTATGAATCAGTTGAGCTTGGCTCCTGTTGTTTGTGAGTACCTAACAATTCTCGACCATCTCTACTTGTCTATAACTAAGTTGTGGAAGGCTTAGAAGGTGATAGTAGAGTTTGGTTTGCATTTGAAGTGGTGTGGTCCGTAGTTTCTGGTATGAATTAAGTACATCCCTTGTGTATTTCTAATGTGGTGCAATCTGTATCAGCTAGGATCACAAGTTTTATCTTTGTTCCTTATTGTTTTTCGTTCCTTGATGTTATTCCATCCATAGAAATAACTTAAGTTGAACTAACAGGTCAGGGAAGGCCTATTGATGTTGTCCATATCAGTGCACTCTAATTATCTTTGATCTGCACATATACAACAACGTGGCACGGTGGTTGATGTCTTTGCTAGAAGATCTCTTAACCAGTGATTGAACAGTTCAATCACAACCGTGATAGTTGGTCCCACAAGCTAGCACCCTAAGGCAAGAGCATGTGAGAAAAAGGGCCAGATCAATAAGGTATTGAACCGGGGAGGCCGAGAAACCCCTAGGGGATGAAGGAGCACCACGGAGGGTGGCATGGGCCACCACGGTCCATGGTGGGGCCACCATAGTCCGTGGTGCCTTCCTAGGTTACAGAATCTGTTATGGATCTCACCACGATCCGAGGTGGGGTACCATAGTCCGTGGTGATGCCCAGGCGCGCGTCCCACATCGGAAATGAAATGCTCATTTCCTTCCCTTCTCCCCTATATAAAGGGGTTCCCCCCTTGATGGAAAATTGTCTTTCTATCTCAAGTGATCATTTATAAGGCTAGTCTCTATATTTGAGATTTAAGGGATACGAGGAAAAGCTTTCTTTTGAGAGTTCTCAGTTTTAGGAGTCTAGGGGTGATTCCCTAGAAACCACCCTAAAGGGGGAAGGACGGATCATATTGGATATTGTCAAACATACTCTTTTGACCCAGGTTTGACCGGGGTTGAAACGGCCTAGAAGTTGTGTCGAAAGGTGTTGCGTGGACCTTTTGTGGAGGATTCCTATTTTGGAATCTTCTACTCAGATTCCCTTGGAGTCTGTGCGTTCAAGAATGCAAGGCCGACCGAGGCGTTTCTATTTGAGAGACCTGAGGTAATAGCTAAGCCCCTGCTATTTCAATTTTGTTGTTTATTGTTTTGGGTTAGTTTATATTAGGTGGGAATCTGAAGCGTATGGGGATCGGTTCACTTTTGGTTCGTCTAGAGACTCTATTGGACCATTCCCAAGCCTTCTAAGGGGCTTCGGAACCATCGGCAAGAATAACAAGGCGAGAAGGATTTCCGAGGCTAGAAATGGGCATGGCTTCACTATTTCTATCATAACTTCTTCAATACAAACTCGATGGGCTTCAAATTTTGGAGCTTAAAGTACACACTGAGAGCTTTCCATTGATACCTTATGGGCTTAAAACAAAGTTTGGATGAAGAAGTTATGCGCTTTTGAAGTCGGCAGAAAAACTACCCAGCATGTAGCGCCCGCGATCCACTGTGTTGCGCCCGCGACCACATTTTCGCGCCTGTTACAGATCTCGTAGTGCCCATGATGATGCTGGAAGACGACTTGAGGATGAACAGAACGTTGTCACGCCTGCGACACCTTTCGTAGCGCCCGCGACAATAATCTTCGCGCCCGCGACATCTGTCGTGGCACCCGCGATGCCTCTCTACGCTGCTTGACTTGAGCTTTACGGGCTGGGGATCTTGGGGATGCCGCCGCCATCCTCCTCCCCGCCCTTCGCACGCACGTGTTTTTCGACCTTTTTTTTCATTGTTTGTTTTTCCCCCTTCCCCCATTTCCTTTATATACTTGTTCCTCCCTCCATTAGAGATAGTTTATGAAGGTTTTAGGTTAGAGACAAAAATTCCTCTCACTTGGAGAGTTTGTAATTGTGGGTTTTCAAGCCCTAATCAATGAAAGTTAATCCTTTGGATGGAAAATTGCTTGGTGATTTCTCTTCTTTGTGAGTGGTTGTTCTACCTCCACTCTTTGTGAGATTTCTTGGGTGTTTCAAAACTCTTTGCTTGTGGAAGGTCCTTGTGCTAGAGATTGAACATCTTAGTTCAATTTGGTGAGATTTCTCTCTTTAGAATTGTCCATATCTTTTAATTTCATGTTAAAACCCCAAAAAAAAAATTGGTTTGTTGTGTTTATGAGTTCTATGGGTGGATTTCCATTATCCACATGATTTATATAGAGTATAGACCCTAAGCCACGCGATTCTCTCCATTTGGTATCAGAGTTAGGCATTGAACTCATTGTTTTGTTGGAGATTTCTTGTTTGTGCCGGAATTGTTCTTGTTGTTGTTTGGTGGTGATTTTTGGTGGTCTTGGTGTTGTTGATATTGTTGAGAAATTTGGGTACCCCCATTCCCTATGTTCATCCATTGTTGTGGGTGTTATTGTTGTTCTTAATTGTTGTTGAATGGTTGGAAGTATTATTGTAGCTTTGTGGTGAAAGTTTGAGATAGTGCACGGAAGGTGTTCGATGAAATGATTGTGGGATTTTGTTGTGTTGGTGGTTGTTTTGTTGGTGGATGTTGTTGGTGATGGTTGTGTGCCCATCCGAGTTTGTTCTTTCTTGGTGCATTCCCCTTGCCGGTTTCACCCCATTTTCCTCCACAAAATTATCCTTGCAAAAACCCCCCTCAAAATTTCCTAGCGACCCAAAAAAAAAACCTCCATCCGCTCAAATTATACACCCCACAAGAAAATCAAGCTCCACAAATGGCCTCCAAGTCCTATGCTTCGGACAAACATGATGTCCCTCTTTTCCCTAATCTCAAACCAAAACCAACCTTCGAGGAAACTCTTCAACGTATTGAAGAGAAGGTTCGAGAAGTGCAACGTCGAATGAGTGACATACTCCACGCTACGACCCCTACGCAACTATAGTCCTCGAAAAGGGATCGTGGTATTTCAACTCGAGCTCTTAGAACTCACCATAGTGGTTATTTGAGGTGTTTTGATGATTATCCACATGGTGGTTCTCAAGGTAGGAGAATGGAGGAGAAGGTTACTTCATGGCATTCTAGGAAGGAAAGTGCTCACTCTTGGAGAACGACTTCATCTAAGGGAAGTCGAACTTCCAAGCTACCAAACCATCTTCCCGAGCAAGTGTGGAATATCTTCGGAAGCTCGAGGGTAGAAAATGCTTCACATGTCGGGTTTATGGTCATTACCAAGCCCAATGCCCTACAAAGATGGGTGAAAGTTCCAAAGCAAAAGAGGTAGCCACATCGTAGGCTCCAAAGACTAGTGTTGAGGTTCGCACGCAAGAAGGGGAGAGTACGATTCCTAGGCGATCCTTTATCATGACCAAGAATTCCTGGGATAACTCTCAACGGGAAAACATATTTCGAACTCGGTTCACCATCGGCGAGAAGGCAGCCAAGGTCATCATCGACAGTGGGAGCTGCACCAACTTGGCCTCTACCTACATAGTTGAGAAGCTACAATTGTCGGTCTTGGCTCATCCCTATCCGTATAGCTTGCACGGTCTAAAAGATGGTGGCGACTTCGAGGTAACCCAACAAGTCTTGGTTTCTTTCTCCGCTTGGTTTTATGATGATAGTGTTCTTTGTGATGTTGTCCCCATGGATGCTTGCCATTTACTACTTGGTAGACCTTGGCAGTTTGATCGGCATGCTATCCACGACGGCCGGAAGAACACCTACACCTTCTCAATGGGAAAAAGGAAAATCAAACTGATTCCTTTACCCCCTTTCAAAACCGATATACCACAAGTCGGGGTGGGAAGTGAGATAAGAAACCTCAAGAAGAGTGAAACATGGGATGAGAGTGCTTCGAGCAAAGGAAAGCCACATCGGGCTTTACTTTTGCGAAAAAGCAACCTTAGTGAGGTTGAGCGAACCTTAGCTCCACAGAAATTTCCAACCTCCCTCCCTTGTCCCTCACCCTTACCCAAAACTCCTACCGGGCTCCGCATAGAGTTCCCAAGTGTTGAGTCGTGCTCAATCGCTCCCGAGCCTCGCCATGGAGTTGAGTTGCATGAGTACACGTCCATGACTACTCACCTGAGTTCCATTACTTCCACATCGAGGTTGAACGAGGAAAGGGTTATTTCCATTATCCTTGACCCCGAGCTCTCATGTGACGAATTCTATGTTGCTTTCAACAAGTTGATGGGTGCTAGACGTGTTCGGGTCCTTCGTGATGTCGAATTGGCCCCTCCTTTCCGCCGGAATTGCTACAATTTTGAGAAGGATGGTTCGATGAGCGTCACTCTACTTCGTCTGTTTGACTACATATTGTAGACACCGGAATTTGTACCAACATAATTCCGAGCCATCAAAATTCAGCAAGTCAATTAGGTTGGACACCAGAATGGGTCATCGAACCCATACAGTTGGCAACATAAGCCCGGCAAAATGGGCCACATAACTACAATATAACCCGCGGGGGTTATAACAAATCAGAAACAGCCCAAAACAAGCGGGTCCAAAAGCACTTCTGGCCCAGGCGAAAATTAAAACCTGCGGGGGTTATAAGCGATGCAGAGCGCGTCGTTTTGAGCAGTCTACGTCAGCGATCCATGTGAGGTATTTTAAAACCCGCGGGGGTTTTGTTTCCAGAAGCTGGCGCCAAAAGTTCCAAGCAAACCCCACGATTTTAGCCCCATGCATTGACCCTCTTTGACTTGCTATAACCCGCGGGGGTTTTGTGATTGCATGGGCATGATCATGGGGATGTATCCCCATGAATTTCCCTCCTAAACCTCACTCACTCATCTATAAATACCCCCTCACTTTTCAACTCATGTCACCAACTACTACCATCATTATACCTAAACTATCTCTCAAAATCCTTCCTAAGTCCATACTCTCTTAAAACTCTTTCCCCCATAATCATTCATCCACTATTATTATCCATCCGTTTCATCCATAATCCAAGTCCTACCGTACCGTACCGTACCCAAAACTCCATCTCATCCAAGCTTCACTCCAAGGATCCGTCGAGAGAAATTCGGT
Organism: Portulaca oleracea; assembly: GCA_029582165.1. NCBI lineage: Eukaryota > Viridiplantae > Streptophyta > Magnoliopsida > Caryophyllales > Portulacaceae > Portulaca > Portulaca oleracea. The sequence continues at coordinate 11,991,995 of CM055869.1, read as the reverse complement.
CCATCCATCGCCATACCAATACCTTAAGTGAGGTTTGAGCATCTTTTATTTCAATCATGTAATTATATTCATTTATCGTTGTACATGTACATTATTTTGAAAAACATTTCTTTCTTGTTTACATTCGCATGTTCGGAATATAATTTTGTGAAATTAATTAAACTTCTCCCCACTCTCTTTCATTTCAACATCGATTTTAGTAGAGTCTGTTTTTTTAACATGCGAATCCGAGAGTCCTTATAATTCTCGGATCCGTAACCTTACCCCCGAACTTAGAATCGGGTTTCGTAAACCGGAGCTAGTTTGTTTTATGGTTTGTCGGTTTCCTTAAATCGGCTGGCGACTCTTTTATCCTTTTATAACCTGTTTAATTATTTAATACATGAGATTGCACCAAAATAATTAAAAAATGGTTTAACATCTTCCTCTCACCCATCCAAGGTTAAAACCGAGAGAAAGTGGGCCAGGAACCAGTAAAACCCTCGCGGGTTTTATTAGTTCAAACCCCCTTTCTCTGGCCCAAGGAAACAGACGGCCCAATCTAGGACTGTCAAAACCCCCGTGGGTTTTATCAGCTTCCGACGGCCCGTTTGCTTCCTCTTGGGCCTGGATTTGGTGTTTCGACCGGTTTTAAACCATTATTAAAATATTTCGGTGTAATTTCAAGTATTTAAATAATAAAAAAAACATATTTGTAAATAAATAAAGTTTCATCACCCCGAAAATGAATTTCGAAAATAAAATTATCCTTATTTAAGGATTAAGCAACCTTAGTCGGCTCCCGATCAATTAAGCAGCGCATCCGAAACAATTTCCCCGAATGGGAATTTTCCGGGTCCTACACGTAGTCATGGGTTTGCACGGGTATGCGGTTAATTTTGAACCTCCAAAAGTTTAGGACAACTCTTTTCGAAGAAGGGGAGTATGAACCGTATGGGGATCAATTCACTTTTGGTTCGTCTAGAGACTCTATCGGACTATTCCCAAGCCTTCTAAGGTGAGAAGGATTTCTGAGGCTAGAAATGGGCATGCCTTCACTATTTCAATCATAACTCCTTCAATACAAATTCGATGGGCTTCAAATTTTGGGAGCTTAAAGTACACACCGAGAGCTCTCCGTTGATACCTGATGAGGCTAAAACGGAGTTCAGATGAAGAAGTTATGCGCGTTTGAAGTCGACATAAAAACTGCCCAGCATGTAGTGTCCGCGACCCACTGTGTCGCACTCACGACCACATTTTCGCACCCATTACAGATCTCGTAGCACCTGCGGTGATGCTGAAAGACGACTTGAGGATGGACAGAACGTTGTCGCGCCCGCGACAACTTTCGTAGAGCCCGCGACCACAACCTTCACGCGCGGCGTGCAGCCGTGGCACCCATGCACCTCTCTGCTTGACTTGACTTTCTAGAGGACATTGGCGCCTTCCCCAAACAAAGACGCGTTTTCCAACTTTTTTTTCATTGTTTTCTTTTCCCCCTTTTCCCCCCTTTCATTTATATACTTGTTCCCCCCTCCAATAGAGATAGTTTATGAAGGTTTTAGGTTAGACACAAAAATTCCTCTCACTTGGAGAGTTTGTAATTGATGGTTTTCAAACCCTAATCAATGAAAGCTAATTCTTTGGGTGGAAAATTGCTTAGTGATTTCTCTTCTTTATGAGTAGTTGTTCTACCTCCACTCTTTGTGAGATTTCTTGAGTGTTTCAAGACTCTTTGCTTGTGGAAGGTCCTTATCTTTTAATTTCATGTTTATCTCCATTAATCCAAAAACCCAAAAAAAAAAAGGTTTGTTGTGTTTATGAGTTCTATGGGTGGATTTCCATCATCCACATGATTTCTATAGACCCTAGGCCACATGATTCTCTCCAGAATCCGAATAGTTAGGATTCCTTTCCGCCCCTAATCGGGGTGGTCCCGATTAGATCGGGCGCACCTCTTGTGGCCTAGATAATTAAGTCTAGACCACCCTAACCCATCAATAACTCCTTCATCCGGACTCCGATAGAGGCAATTCAACAGGTGTTGGAAAACTTATGATGTGTACTTTACCTTCATAAGTAGAAATAAGGCTAATGAGATTTGTGGGGGGAAAAAAGGATTTGAAATAATGTGCACATGTATATGGAAAGGGCGGAAAATGAAGGCTTTTATGGTGGGTTGGCCCGGTGGCTTTTGATTGAGGAAGACCCAATGGCTTTGTATTCATTCTAGCCTCTTTTCTTATGGCTCCCGGTTTGTTTTTTGTACACTTTTCTCGGTACAAAACTCGGTGTCTACATACCCCCATCTACATTGTTAATCTGATCAATGTTACCCTCGCAACTAGAGGCATAGTATGTTTGTCACTCTCATTTGGAGTTTCACCATCACCAACAATTTTAGGGACCTATTTGTAAACCTTTCTCTACACTAAGAAACGACCTATCAAACCTATTTTATATCAAATTTAGCCCATGAGATAAACATCTTGTTGTCGACTATTTTTCCATCAATACATTCAATAGTTCTCACACCATCTCCAAGCTCAAACCTCATAAAACCAAATGTTCACTCATTTCTACCAACTTTTAAGAGTATATAAGCATCAAGAACACCACCAAAGCTGCTAAACAAACACTTGAGTCCTGAGTTCTCCTTATTAGGAAGTGAATTATCGATAACTCAGGAGTAAATTTCCTTATCCTCTCCAATCAATTCACCCACTATTGAAAGATCATGTAATAGCCAACCATAAAATGATGTTATGATGCATGCTAGCAAGATAAATATTTGTTTTTATGGTAGAAAATAAACCTAAGGATTATTTAAGCATCATGGATTATCCAAACTCAGCAATAATAACAAATCCTACTATTTATAGCAATAATAACAAATTCATTAGGGGAATCCCTAGAGAGACCATCTCATTAATAAAGTTAAGTGCAACTTTACTCTGGGCGTACTTAGAGGAGATACAACACTAACACCTTCTATTTGATGTAACACATAGCAATAGGGTAAATGCCTATTAGCTTTAGCATGGAAGTCTCTCAAAACACTCATTGCCAGATTTTCACAAGATCTTGGATCCTAAGATGGATCCGACCATTTCTGTCAGCCTATAAGTGGTACGTAATCGTTATGTACTACAAAAATTTTGGCCGCTTTTTCACTTTGTCAGTCTTTGTCCTTGCAGTTGCTCTTCCACCCAATTATCAATGTTACTTGGAAGTGGAATGCTCACGCCTTGGAGGGTCTTTACTAGAACCTACTTGCAATAAAAACAGTTGAAAAGTAGCATGGGATTGAGTTTTCATATGAGTAACATCTTGACACAGCAACAATCCCAATTCTTTACTAGCCAACATATAAACGGAAAAATAGGGTATCTTATATTGGGTTTTAGATTAGCCTAATTCTCAATTAGGCTAGATGATTACGGGCGAAAGTAATCACAACCACTATGATCACACCTAATCTACCCAACTCCGGAGAAAATAGAAAGCAAAGACTGAGATTTTACCTACCAATACTCTGACTATAGACTTAAGCGCTCCGGAGATCCCAAAGAGATATCCTCCACCAAGGTCCAGGCAGTAGCCAAAGAAGCCCGATTGCTAGACCGGGTGATGGATTTGAGATCGATTCCAAATTGATAAGCCGAGAACGAAAGGATGAGGGGAAAAAAGAAACGAGTTTCCAAATCTCACTCTCCTTAAGAGGTTCTAAAGAAGGAAGACTTTTCTATGGCTATTGGGGTTTTCCCTTCCCTTTAATAATGATCCCATCATTCCAACAGAGGAAGGAGAAACCCTATTACGTTTCACGGGTTATTTGCATTTTGGACCCCGAATTTTAGGGGTATTTATATTCTGAACCCTTGGTTTTCAACTTTAACTTTTTGGACCCTAAAATTTGTAGGTTGAAAAAAAAAGACCTTAAAGTTTGTGAGGTGAAAAAAAAAGCTCGTTTCTCGTTTTTCTTTTTCTTTCCATGTTTGAATTTCTCTCCCGATTGGCATCAAACTTCAAGACTAAGGTTAAAACCGATATTAAAGTTATAATAAACCTCTTTTATTCATGTTGGAGTTACTTAAAATCATGTACTCAGGGGTCTAAGCAGCCCGGACATAAATAAGAGAGGTGTATTATAGCTTCAATATTAGTTTTAACCATAGTCCTGAAGTTTGACGTCAATCGGGTGATAAATTCAAACATGGGAGGAAAATAAAGAATGAGACAGGGGCCTTTTTTCTTCAACCCACAAACTTTAAGGTCCTTTTTTATTCAGTCTACAAACTTTAGGGTCTAAAAAGTTAATGTTGAAAACCATGGGTTCAAAATATAAATACCCCTAAAGTTCAGGGTCCAAAATGCAAAAAACCCTACGTTTCACCATAATAGGGTGGTCACGATCCATTCAACCGCCTCTCGAACAGATATTGGTCACGAGCAGAAGCTCTAAGGTCACGATTGTGACCCCTTTTTGTCTTGGCTTTCAAATTGACTTTCCAAAAGTCAATATCTCTTTTTCCCAATCTTACAATAATACCATATTATTATCTTATTTGGTAATACACATATGCTCCAACGCACTAATTTGTGTGACCTTTTGTGGGACCAAATAATATGAGTGTGAATAAACCATTTAATCAATAAATATATAGTTCATCAACAAGACATATAATTACCATATCAACTTGGCTAAATTACTCAAATAAATTGAACATTGTTGAAACACTCCCAAATCCTTAAACTTACTCTATATGATTTTAAACCAACCTGGGATGTAACCCTTCTTCGGTTCTTCCTAATCAAGAAATTAACTCAGAGATATTATGTAGTAGTCTCATTCTTACCAAATATTTTTGAGCTTGTCTCAAGCTTTCAATAGTTGCTTCCGATACCACGAAGCATTCTCACTTGTTGTACAATCCCAAATAGAGGCATATTTTTTCATGTATACATGATATATCCAATGAAGCCATAGAAATTCTTTACCTTAACTAATATTCCAGACATGTTACTCAAGTGCTGTTGAATTCCAGTCGATAGTATCTCTAAAATCCATTCCTCCATTCTTCTTGAAATCACAACATCTCTCTCAAGCAATAGATGGTGTTTTAGTCTCTCCCCACAAGAATTTCATGTACGACTAGTTCATCTATCCAAATTATTTTGGTAACATAAAAATTTGACCTCAATATAAGTGCAAAGACATCAGGACACTATTGATAAGCTCAATCTTCCATACATATGTAAGCTTTTTCACATCCCAACCACTCAATCTAGAACACATCTAGTCGAGTAAGACCTGACAATCGAGCTTGTTGATTTTAGTAGGCTTCAATGGGGGGCCCAAATATCTCAAAGGCAATGAGCCCTCTCTAAAACCAATAAGTTACGATAATATCTTTTTTTCCTAAGGTGTGATTCCAATTGTCATCAGTTCAGATTTGTCATTGTTGGCTATTAGCCAAAACAAGGGGAGAAATGAGTGAAGACCCCCATAAGACAAGATACACTATCCATGTCAGCCCCACCAAATAAGAGAAGATCGTCAGCAAAAGCTTGAGTAAGTAAGCTTAAGTTGTTTGGATAGAGAGTGATACTTGAAATATGGTCTTTTTTTATGTGCAGTAAGAAATAAACCTCCCAAGATAATCCATAACTATGACAAATAATTGGGGGGGGGGGCATGGGATCCCCTTGTCCTGGACCCCAACCACTAGCAAAATAATCGAATCTATGTTCATTGTTAAAAATAATGAATAATCTAGAAAAATCTTGAAGAGAAGTCCTAGAAAAATCTAAAGGAAAATTCTAGATAATTTGAGAAGATATATTGTAAACTAATGTTCTAGATTTTTTCTACCACCACCTCCTTTCTTCAACTATAAACATAGGTGGTGGGGTTCTCATATGTATCATCAACAACCAAGAGCTGTAAACTTGTAATCAATTCTCCCTCCCTCTATCAATAACAAAAGCTTTACCTTTATACAATGCTTCATGCATTTCCGCAAAACATTTTTACCTTCAAACAGCCAAAAACCTAACAGTGGTATCAGAGCCACCACAACCCAAGTCCTCCTATTAAAACCTACATCACCCAAAATCAGCCATCAACCTACAAGCAATATCCCAACTCTCAAATAAATCATCCATCCAATCTAACTCCACAAAAATTAAACATAGCCTCCCTTCAAACTCCAACCACAACTTTTAACTATCTCCCAAATTTGAGGCCACCGTATTTGATAGGGAGAATTATCAAATGTAGAATATTCAAATGAAAATCTTCATTGTGACATAAGGTTTATGAGGATGTGGTAGAAAAAGGTTATGATAAACCACCTGAGAAGGAGGAGAATGATACAAAAGAAAAGAAAAAGGATGGAGAAGAAAAGACGGATGAAGAGGAAAAATCATCATGAGATGAAAGTAAGGAGGCACAATATCAAGATAACTACGAGAAGGATATTACGACCCTTCATCACATTTATCAAGCAATCACTCCAACAATCTTCCCTCGGATTATGGCTGCCACAACGGCCAAGGAGGCTTGGACAATATTGAAGAAAGCATATCATGGCACTAACAAGGTAATATCCATTAAACTTCAAACTTTGTGGAAGGATTACGATACCTTATTAATGAAGGAGGATGAAACAATTCAAGCATACTTCGATCGTGTCAGTAAATAAAATTAGAATATATGATGACATAATCAAAGATAAGAAGGTGAAACAAAAGATACTAAGGAGCCTTCCACCAAAGTTGATCATATGGTGGCTTCAATAGAAGAATCTAAAGATCTATCTACGCTCACCCTCACCGAGTTAGCAGGGTCTCTCCAAGCACATGAGGAGGAAATGCGTAGGTTCATACACCAGCCACTAGAGCTGGCTTTTCAAGCCAACTTAAAATTCTCCAATCATGAGAATAAGGAGAATAGCCAAGGTGGAAATTTCCAACATAGGAAGACACCATCCAATAACAATGGATGGGGAGAGTAAATTACAAGAATCAAAGAAGTCATGGAGATAAAAAAAATCAAGCTCATAATGCAAGATATGCAAGATGACGAATCATGATATAAAGGATTGTCGGTTCAAATGCAAAAGATGTATGTGGCACACTGTAGACACTGCATTTTGGCACATAGATATATAGCATAACTATATAAAATGAACCAGAAATAAAGAAGAAGAAGCCGGTTGATAAGCTAATTTAGACACGAGATTTTAGCATAGCTTTTTTATACTTTTTAATGTAATTTTTACTTCCTTTTTTATGTATTTTTTAGTTAGAAAATTAGGAAATTAGAAAATAAGGGAAGCCAAGCCATACAAGCCATGAAAGCCACGTGCCAAGATGTCTCAAGTTCAAAGCCTAGAAAAAACACTCAAAAAGCATCTTATAAATCCAATAGTGTTAGCTGCTGTCGTCCAGTGTAAACCACCACTTCCCGAGGTGGGTGAGTTCACACAACACCGTCCATGGGTGCGTGGACAATAGCAGGAACCTCCCCCCTAGTGTGTAGGCCGGTCGGCCACTACGGCTCTGTACACACGTGGTTAATTAACCACATGCCACCGTCCATATCCATACACTCCCCCTACTGCCTAGAAACTTGCATTGTTGACTGCCCCAGCCTAGGTGAATGCATGTGTATGTACATGCATGTATTATCCACCCTCTACTCCTCCTATAAATACAATCCTTCTCCAAGCCAAACTCACTCAATCTTCACTTCATCTCAACTCAATCATTCACTCATCCTTCTTCCTAAGCTTTCATTCATCCATTCTCTCATCTCTCTAATCTCTATTCTAATATCATCATTCTACCACCATTTCTTTATCACTTTTCTACCATTTTCTTATCATCCTAATCTCCATATCTTCATCCTCTTAAACCTCTCATACTATCCCCACCATTCTTACATAAAACCCTCACAAAACTATCCTAAAATATCACAAAAAGAGCCTTTCTTCCTATCCTTTTTCCTACCTTTTTCCTATCCTTCTTTATCACTTTCCTACCATTATTATTTCCTTTCTCCACTTCTTTAAGCCTTATTATCTCCATTCTCATCTTCCTTCCATTATCCTTCCATAAAACCCTAAAAACTCCACAAAAAGCCTAATCTTTCTACTACCCAAAACACCACAAAAAGAGCTTTTCCCTATCCCTTTTCTCATCCCTTTTCCATACTTTTCTCCATCAACTTTTAGCACCATTTTGGCATATTCAAGAGGAGTATTCAAGGCATCCAAAGGCTACTACAACAAAGGCTAGGCAAGGCTTCCCTTCAAAAGACATAATGTAAGCTTCTAAGTATTCTTTATGTAAATAATGTGTTGTATATTATGTACCTATCTTTCTTTTATTCTTTTGCATGTTCAATGAAGTAATTCTATAAAGTTTCTATTTATTTCCCTTCCAAAATTTATCAAAAGCACATTTTAAACTTTTAGTAGAGTCTTTCCTTTTGTGAGAGGCGAACTCTTAAAGTTTACTTTTCGAGTTCGTAGCGTTACCCTCGAATCCATTCTTGGGTTTCACTGGCGGAGCCTTTCTTTATTTTCCTTTTGGTTTTGTCTTAGCTTTTCCCTTAAAAAGTCGGGTGGCGACTCCCATTCCGAACTAAAACACATCGAGGATTGCATAAACTATGGTTAACATGGTTTTACAATGTATCGATGCAACTTTAGAGTTTTCTTTCTTATATTTCTAAATAATAGTTGCATAAATCACTCTCTTCCGAGCCTAACATTTAAATGAGCAAATTGGGTTAAATTTAAAAGAGTTTGGAACAATTGGATGTTCGCTCTTAAAGATTTAATTCAATGACTCATAAAATGCACAAGTAAAGGGAAAATGATTTTACAAAATATTATTCATAAAATATAAGTTTGATTTCCTTAAAGAGATTTTCAAAGGTTAAACCCCAGCACAAATCACCGAATCACACCCAAATCCAAACGTGGACGTTCGGAAGCCCGAATAGCGAGGAAAAATGTCCACACACACACACACACACACATCATGTACGAGATCGTAAGAATTGACAATGTGACGAGGCCAACTTCATGGAGAAAGGCGACTCAAGAGAAAACGCATTCTACTCCTGCCTGAATGTCACGCAAGTGGGACAAGATTCATGGTACATAGATAGCGGTTGTTCCAACCATATGACATAAAATAGAGATTCCTTCGTAGAGCTGAATGAAGAAATAAAACCCAACATCACGCTCGGTGAGGGGAGAACACGCGAGACAGCTGGAAAAGGAACAATCGCAGTAAAAGCCAAAAACGGTTCGACCAAGTTTATTCAACACGTCTTATACGTACCTGGTCTAGCTCAAAATCTCCTAGGTGTGGGCCAGCTCATTCAAAAAGGCTATCAGGTGAACTTTGAAGACAATAGATACATCATAATTGACAAGAAGATGAACCAAGTGATAGCATCCATCGCAATGGAACACAGCAGGATTTTTCCCTTATCAATGCCAACGAAGGGGAAGGAAGCCCTTAGCTCCATCATGGATGTCACACCCTTATGCCATCAGAGGTACGACCATCTAAACCTTGATAGTCTTAAAGTGTTGAAGCGAATGAATATAGTCATTGGCTTGCCCACAATAAAAAATAATAAGAATATATGTGAGGACTTCATAATGGGAAAAATTCATAGATTACCATTCAATAAAATCACATGGAGAGCTAAAGCCCCCCTACAACTGGTTCATGCCGACATTTGGGGTCCAGCATGTAACCCTAGCTTGGGTAACAAAAGATACTTCTTATAGTTCATGGATGACTACACTTGCATGATGTGGGTGTACTTCCTCAAACAAAAATCTGAAGCTTTCTCATACTTCCAACGATTTAAGGCCCTCACAAAAAAGCAAAGTAGGCACAATTTGAAAATATTGAGAATGGATCATGGGAGAGAATTTCATCAAACTGAGTTTGATGATTTTGTCGAAAACATGGAATCAAAAGAGAGCTCACAGTAAGACGCACTCCAAAACAAAATGGAGTTGCGGAGAGGAAGAATAGAACAATAGTCGAGAGGGCTCGTAGCATGTTGCAGAATAAAAACGTCCCTAAGAACTTTTGGGCGGAAGCAATAAACACAACCTTCTATGTTCTCAACCGGTCTCCCACAAAGGTGTATCATACGAAGCGTGGTTCAAGAGGAAAGCAAAGGTGTATCCTTTCAAGTTATTCGGTTGCATAGCATATTCGCATATCCCCAAAGAGAATCGAGAAAAGTTGGATGGCACAGGCGAAAAGTGCATCTTTATTGGCTATAGTGCATAGTCGAAGGGATATCGCCTCTATAATCCAGAAACCAAAAAGGTGATTATCTCAAGATATGTCATATTTGATGAAACATCCAAATGGAGATGGCTGGAAGATAGAACCCGGCCAAGAGCCACAACATGAAGACATTCAAATTAAAGAAATTAGAGAAGGACGATGCTCTAACAACAGACAATCTTCAAATATGTCTCCTCATGAAAGGAGCTCACTACCTCTCCTAGTGGAGTCAGGCGATTCTCCATAGCCTACTTGGAGGTCTCAACGAGAAAGACGCTCGCCTGCTTATCTACAAGATTATGAGTGCGACCAAGCAATTACATCATTTTTGATAGTGAGCCAGCAACATTTCAAGAAGCATCCCAAGATGAAAAACGGATCGAGGATATGAATGAGAAGATCAAATGATCAGAAAGATGACATGTGGCAACTAGTGGAGAAGCCTCAAGATAAAGATATCATTGGGCTCAAGTGGGTATATAAGATAAAATATAATGAGGATGGCTCAATCCATAAGTACAAAGTGCGATTGGTCGCCAAAGGATACTTGTAGCAACCAGGGATCGACTTCAATGAAACATTTTCTCCGGTAGTTCGCATGGAGACAATAAGAACAGTGCTTGCCATTACAACACAATTAAAACTACAAGTATTTCAGCTAGATGTCAAGTCCGTATTTCTAAATGGCGAGCTTGAAGAAGAAGTATACGTGGAGCAACCCCTAGGGTGCGTGATTGAAGGAGAATAAAACAAATTATATCGGCTAAAGAAAGCACTCTATGATCTCAAATAAGCACTGCGAACTTGGAATAATAAAATCGATGGGTATCTCCTTTACAATGGATTCAAAAAGAGTCCAAGCAAGCCATCCCTATACATCAAGACTGGGAAGGATCTTATAATTTTGTGTCTCTATGTTGATGATCTTATATACATAGGCACAAATCATAGAATGATCCAAGATTTCAAAAAGTATATGATGGCGGAATTCGAGATGACGGATTTGGGGCTAATGAAGTACTTTCTTAGGATGCAAGTGAAGCAAAGCCTAAGTGAGATCTTCATCTCTCAAGAGAAATATATTGAAGATCTGCTTAAAAAGTTCAATATGCTGGGTTGCAAGCCGATATCAACACCTATGGCTACAAATGAAAAAATCTCCAAAAATGTTGGCAAGGAAAAGGTGGATGGATTACTCAACAGAAGTTTGGTCGGTTCATTAATGTATCTAATAAACACTCGGTCAGATATTGTTCATGAGGTTAGCATCGTCTCCTGATTCATGAGCGAGCCAAGTAAAGCTCACTTCATAGCAGCCAAAAGAATTTTGAGATTCATCAAAGGAATGAAGAGTTATGGTCTTCTATACAAAACGGAGGAAGATCCCAAACTCAAGGGGTACACAGATAATGATTGAGCTGGGTACAATATTGATGATCGAAAAAGTACAAGTGGATATGTGTTTCAACTCGGTTCCAAGGCTATCTCCTGGACATCAAAGAAGCAGCCAACCACGCATTGTCAACTGCAGAAGCGAAGTACATTTCAGCTGCAAGTGCAGTATGGCTGAGAAGATTACTAAGGGATCTGCAACTAGGCGATGAAGAACCAACGCCACTTCTATGTGACAACATGTTAACAATAACAATGACGAAGAATTCAGTCTTCCACAACCGCACAAAACACATTGAGATCAGACATCACTTCATTCGCGAACTCGTGGATAAAGGCGAAATCAAGCTAGAGTTTTGCAGAACAGATGAACAATGGGGAGACATATTCGCAAAGGCGCTTCCAAGTGAGAAATTCAGTTACTTCCGAGAGCAGATCTGGGTTTTACAAGATCAGAGTTTGAGATTTTTCTAGATTAAGGGGGAGTGTTAAAAATAATGAATAATCTAGAAAAATCTTGAAGAGAAGCCGTAGAAAAATCTCCAAGAAAATTCTAGATAATTTGAGAAGATATTATTTCTACCACCACCTCCTTTCTACAACTATAAATATAGGTTGTCGGGTTCTCATATGCATCATCAACAACTAAGAGTTGTAATTCATTCTCCCTCCATCAATAACAAAAGCTTCAACTTTATACAATCCTTCCTCCATTTCCACAAAACACTTTTACCTTCAAACACCTAAAAACCTAACATCCATTATATTATAAGATATATTACTGAAGTTACACAACACATAACTCTTTCAACAAAGATTTGAGGAAACCCTAAACTCAACAACAAAAGATGTAGAAATTTCCAACATACAGTATCATAAGCTTTGCAAAGATCAATTTTCATAAGGCATCTTGGAGTAGTTGATTTCCTATTGTAAACTTTCACAAGGTCTTCAACTGTCATAATATTGATCTCCTCTCGACAAAGACATTTTGATTATATATCTTCTACAATCTCATGAAGCACAGGTTTGAATCTTAAACAAATAAACAATAAGTTTCATAAAGCTTTGTAGATTACATTGCAATGGCAATAAATTGTGTACCATGGTCAAAAGAGTAGCATTTGGTTATCCCAATAGTTTCCCAGTAAGGAAGAAATCTTGAATAGTTTCAATGGAATCCTAACCAACAACAGGCCAAGCAACTATTAAAAAAAACCACTACTAAAAATCACTACTAAAATCAAGAAGAAAGCTTCCTAATTTCGTCATTAGTAAAAGGGGTCATTATCTCCTCTTTTTGTTGTTGAGAAACCATCTTGCCCTGAAGCAAAATATCCCAGTTAGGTCCTTGGCTATGCTCTTGTTTAGAGAAAAAGAATGCAAAATGATCCACTTGGTCTAATTCTTTGAGCTTGTAAGAAAAATTTTACTTACATTTACCTACATTTACTTGTCTGATGTATTATTACTTATCTTACCTTTTAGATTCTTATACTACTTTAGCTACCTTACATAATATTTATTTCAAAATTCATATATTCAATAACTGACGTAACTGGCGTGATTTATTAATACTTTATTAAAAAAAATTATAATATATATATATATATATATTGGGTTATTTGATTCTAATAATACGAACTTTGGGCCATATAAGACTTAATAATACGAACTTTCGATTTGATTCTTAATAATACAAATTTTGACCCCCTGTTGGCTCTGATAACGCCATGAGTTAGGGTTTTTTTGACTCGCCGGTAAAATGACTTGGCAGGCCAGGCATGTGTTCCCTCTTGTTTGACCTTGCCACCTCAGCCATTGATAAAAAAAAATGTCATGTCAGCCCTCTTCTTCATCTTCCTCCCTCTTTCTCTCTCCTATGTCTCTCTCTATCTCGATTTCAAGCTAGCCCCCCCTTCAATGGCTGCCACAATTTGCTTCTTCTTCCTCCCTCTTTCCCTCTCCTCTCTCTAAAATCAAATTCAAAAGGGGAAGAACATTCAACAAGATTAGGAAAACTAACAAGAAATAATCCAAAAGAACAATTATTTCCGACTGTAAGATAAAGTTTTTCACAGCACAAGCACCAATAAACTCAAATATTCAGAAACCCAGATAAACCAGATTCCCTAAATCAAATTCAGAGGGGAAGAACATTTAACAAGATTACGAAAACTAACCAGAAATAGCGAATTGGGTCGTGTTGAAATTAGCATCAGAAGCTGAACGAAGGGATTTGAAATCATCAACACAGCGAATCAAGAAATTAGTGTCCCTCTTGTCGCGGAGAACACCCACGAGATCGTCGCAGAAAGTAAGGAGCTCGTTCACATCGATGTACTGCGGAGTTTCGTCCATCTTCTTCGTTCGTGTTTGAAAAGACGAACTTTTCTAGGGTTTCGTAGTCGAAATTTCTGCCTATTGCTTGATTTAGTGGCGAAATTGGATGTTAGAAGTGTTTGAGATTTTAATTTCTGGGAATGTTGATGAATTTCTGGGTTTTGTTCTTAAATGTTCTGAGTATTGAAATCTGTTTGGTTTGAATGTATTCGATTTTGTGATTGAATTTCTGATGTGGATCTTTTAGCTTCATTGTTACTCATTCATCGAATCATTGTAATCGAATTTGTAATCGAATCTGGGTTTGGTATGGAGAGACAGAGGAGAGAGAAAGAGGGAGGAAGAAGAGAGACAGAGGAGAGAGAAAGAGGGAGGAAGATGAAGAAGAGGGCTGACATGACATTTTTTTGGTCAATGGCTGAGGTGGCAAGGTCAAACAAGAGGGAACACATGCCTGGCCTGCCAAGTCATTTTACCGGCGAGTCAAAAAAACCCTAACTCGGTGGCGTGTTATTTAGAATCAAATCGAAAGTTTGTATTATTAAGTCTTATATGGCCCAAAGTTCGTATTATTTGAATCCAATAACCCATATTTATTTATTTATTATATATTTAAGTGATGTGACTGATATACTCATCTTAGTTACCCTACGTTCTACTATTTTCTATTTCACATATTTCTACTTACCTCATGTATCTTTTCTTACATTACTATACCTTTTACTCATCAACAAAAAGAACCATCGTAGGTGATTTTGAATTATCCCTCCATTAATCAACTCATTAATAAAAGACCGTACATAATAACACTTACACACCTTACTTTTCTACTTTACTTGCTTTGTCTACTTTATTTACACTAATTTTACCTACTTGACAAAGAACAAGGTTTAATATGCATTGAAATACACAATATTATATTTGGCATATCCTTATCAAAAGAATATATATTTATTATTTAGTGATAAATATCTGGAAAAAAAAAACTAAGAAGATAAAAGGTTCTATAAAAACAATTACAAGTGTCGGTAGAATATTTGATTACAATAAACTTGCACTAATTTTTGGAGTCAATTTTTTTAATACAGTAATTAGCAGTAATTAATCAATTGCTAGCTGGCTGTCTCAAAGATGACCAATTAAAACAATGTTACCTCAATTTCAGCATGATTTGATATAAGAATGTACTGAATTGTAGATGCGACTGTGTGATAATTTAGTTAAAACGTTTAGAATCTTACTTATATAATTATTTTCACCATTTACACAATTATTTTCACCATTTAGAGACAAAAAGAATCATGCTTTAGAATAGTTGTTCATATGTGTATGAATCATGAGTAATTTGAATGAGACCCCCTAGATCATATAGTCCAAATTTTATTTATCGTTCTTGATCATTTAATCTATAACCCTATTTATTGGAATGATAAGTAAAATTATATTTTTTATTTTACTTTACTTTACATATTCAACTATTTTTTATATAATTTATATTCTAAATTCTTATTTAACTCGCGGATTTTAATTATTTCAATGAAAAATAATTGATATGACATTTACCTATCTTTATAAATTTACTTACATTTTTTTTACTTAATTTTACTTGTCTTACCTTATTTTACATTTCTCATTACTTATTATCTCAAAAAAAACAAGATCGTATCCCAAAATCAAAATATCAATATATCATCGCCCCGAAAATAATGTAGTAGCTTAAGAATTGTTAATTTCTTGACAAATATTTGTATTAGAGACATGCAATATTGCAATGAACTTAATTTATTTTTTACCAACTTTTATATCTACTTTGAATATCTTAAGCCTTGTTCTTTTATACGGTTGGTGCGGTCTGATAATGGTACGGTGCGTTAGAATTTGAAAAAGTGTGATGAAGTGTGATGACAATTGTGGTAGATGGAGTAGGTGAAGAGAGAATGTAGGAAGTAGAAGAGAAAAATGAGGAGAGAGAAAAGTAAAGAGATACGGCGTATATTGATATGATCGTACTATGGTATAGTAAGGTGTGATAGAAATTAAAAAATACAGTACGGTGTACTGCACCGCAACAAACCGCATTAGAGATCGGAGCCTTAGTGGGAAGAGAAAAAGACGTAAAGTCTAAAAATTAGGTTAGAAGCATGGTAATTAAAGAATCATTTTGGACACTATTTTTATAAAAATAACCTTTTCTATATAGGAATGTCCCATATTTGGCTTATATAAATTTAATTGATTGGATTTTTACAAGTAATTATTCTTATCCCTAAAAATCTAATTAATCGTCTTTTTATAATTGTTTCGTTTACAGTTTCACTTCTGTCCCACTTCATGCTCGCAAACAATGACTAGACAATTAATAATGTGCATTTTTGTCAGTTTATAAATGAAAAAAGTTTATATTAAATTAAACAAAAATATTTTGTAAAGAAATTTTAATTTTATAGAAGCCAAAATTATTTTGTGGATCTTCAGGAATCAGTCTTTCCATTAACTCTAGTTCATGAAGAAAGATTGTTTATATCTAGATCGTTCATACCGCGCTAAAACATGTTCCCTTGAAAGGTTATTGTGGTTGTTGTAGTCAAAATTAGCTCCCAAAAATCCTAGAAGTTAAAGCTACATTTTTTTTGGTTTCATATTCTAATTTCTTGGAGCCATTAAAGAAATTCAAGCAAAACAAAATTTCCTCAAATACCTTTGAACTTTTCTGATAATGAAATATTTTTTCATTTTCTTTATTTGTATGATATTTCTAATTTCTTGTGAGTAAAATCTACTTTCTTATAGGTAATGCTTTAAAATAAAATTTTCTTGTACAAAAAGAATTCAATTTAATTATTTTGTGGATCTTCAGGAATCAGTCTTTCTATGAACTCTAGTTTATGAGGAAAGATTGTTTATATCTGGATCGTTCATACCGTGCTAAAACGTGTTCCCTTGAGAGGTTATTGTGGTGGTTGAAGAAGCCAAAATTAGCTCCCAAAAATCCTAGAAGTTAAAGCTACATTTTTTTTAGTTTCAAATTCTAATTTCTTGGAGCCATTAAAGAAATTCAAGAAAAACAAAATTTCCTCAAATACCTTTGAACTTTTCTAATAATGAAAATATTTTTCACTTTATTTATTTGTATGATATTTCTAATTTCTTGTGACTTTCTTATAGGTAATGCTTTAAAATAAAATTTTATTGTACACATAGAATTCAATTTAATTATTTTGTGGACCTCTAGGAATCAGTCTTTCCATGAACTCTAGTTCATAAGGAAAGATTGTTTATATCTGAATCGTTCACACCGCGCTAAAATGTGTTCCCTTGAGAAGTTATTGTGGTTGTTGTAGAAGCCAAAATTAGCTCCAAAAAATCCTAGAAGTTAAAGCTATATTTTTTTAGATTCAAATTCTAATTTCTTGGAGCCATTAAAGAAATTCAAGCAAAACAAAATTTCCTCAAATACCTTTGAACTTTTCTAATAATGAAAATATTTTTTCACTTTCTTTATTTGTATGATATTTCTAGTTTCTTGTGAGTAAAATCTACTTTCTTATAGGTAATGCTTTAAAATAAAAATTTCTTGTTCACATAGAATTCAATTTAATTATTTTATATAAATTACATAAATATTTTGGAGGAGAACTACCATAAGCACTTTTTAAAAAGAATAAAATAGTATAACTAGAAAAATTAAATATGTGTCATTAAATAAATAAAAAGAATCTAATAATCAATTTGTGAGGTTCTAAATTAAAAAACATAAGTATGGTCAAAAATTAGTTAATGACTTTTATTTTTGAAAATATTTCTATAATATAGATTACCAAAATTTTTTGGAGAAACAATTTCTATAAAACTGTTTCCAAAGAATTATTCTGAAGGAACAATAGATTGACCAAACATATAAAATAACTAATTTAATTGTTCATATTAATTTTGGATTAGCTAATTCTATGATGAGAGGAAAGGAGAAAATCATAAAGGGAACTATTGCTCTATTTCATATTAATTATTGTCTTTGGAAATTGTGCAATTAAATTAAAAAAATTGATCATAAATTTCTCAATATATATGATGACTTGTTATATAAAATTACTACCATTAAGTTCATAATGAAAAATATTATTCTAAAAGTTTAATATTGCAATTGTTAATAAAATACTACCTTCATCCCAAAATGTTTGTCATTTGATTAAATTTTGACCGTTAATTACTCACAAATTATAATGAGTTAAAATATGAAATTACTGCTATTAGAAAGATAATTTACTAAAAATTACAATGACAATAATTTCATATTGTAGCTCATTGTAATTTATAAGTAATCAACAGTTAAAATGTAGTCAAACGAAAGACATTTTGAAACAGAGGTGGTATTAAATAAAAAATTATCAATTAAAAAATATTATTAAAAATTACTCCCTCCATTCCATATTAATCGATATATTTCAAAAAATTCACATACCAAGGTTTAACTAAAAAAACTACCCACATAATAAATAGTAATATTTCCAAAATGTTTTTTCGGATACCAAGACATAAGTAAATAGTGAGATAATGTGAGCAAGAGTAATTTTTATTGATTGAAAATTAAAAAGTTAACATAATTATTAAAATTAAAATAATTAAATTATCATCCCCGTCCCAAAATATTTGTCCTTTTACCCAATTTTTTGTCCCAAAATATTTGTCTCGTTTACAATTCCAATAACTGTAATTACTTTTCTACCCCAATTACTAAATTCATTTTTCACTTTTTACAATTTTTACAACTATCATTTTCAATTAAAGTAGGGGTATTTTGAGTAAATTACAAACTTTTCACCTCAATTTTCAATATGCATTGGTCTTTTTCAATATACACCTCAAGTTAGGTAAATGGACAAATATTATGGAATGGAGGTAGTAGATATTGAAAATTTGAAAGTGATAATTATTTTAGAAAAAAATTAATTTAAATGTCAACTAATATGAAACGGAAGGAGTAAACAATTAAATTAAGTGATGATTATTTTGAAATGGAGAGACCTCTCAATTCTCCTCGTAATTTTGCGTTGGGTCAAACTTTTACATAATTTAAGGTTGGGACTTGGGCTAGCCATGTCCACAAGGTGGCCATGCTATAGTTATTGGTTAGTTAGTTGGTTACACGCAGGCCCGGCCCTGGGGGTAGGCCCAAGGGGCGACCGCCCAGGGCCCACGGGCTTAAAAAATTTTTTGTTAATAGTTTAGAGCCCCAACTCAAATAATAGCATGTGGCAGATGGATAAGTTAATAATAGGCCCATATGTTACCAGGCCCAAACTAAAAAAAAACATGGAGGGTTTAAGGAGTTAAGGGCCCCAAATCCCAAATCCCAAATCCCAACTGGCAACTCAACTGCTCAAACTCCAACTTTCCCAGTTCCCACCCTCGGTCCTAATGAACGTCCCTTCATCGTCTTCCTCTCGACGACCGAGGTTCTTCACTCTTCAGTCCGACGGTCCTTCGCTCCCCTCCCTCGGTCCGATGGTCCCTTCGATTTCGTCTTCCTCTCCATCACCCTCAGTCATGGCATCTCAAATCAATTGGCAACGGTAATGTTTTCATGTTATATTAAGCAATTTCAATTCTCTCTAAACCCTAAGAACCCTAATCGCTCAAAGATTCAATCTTTTTCTCAATTTGATTGTGGTGATTGTCTGACTGTACTGGGCAGACTATCGGTTGTCAGTGTACTGTGGCGGTGGACTGCGGTTGCAAGCTGTGCCTGTGCGGCGACTGACAGTGACGGTGGTCGGCAACAACCCTTCGGTAGCAGTGAACCCAGGTTAGTATTGCTCGGAAATGTTGGCTTTCTACAGTTACTCAGTTATGCTAACCTCAAAATTTGCCATTTTTCTTTTGATTATTGATTGATTTCACTGGGTTTTGCTTGATGAAAATGGTAATGAGGATGATCAAAATTTGTCACCTGAAGAATTATTCAAAATTGAGTATTTTTTGGTTGTTGTTGATATGACAATTGCTTCTTTGAAAAGCAGATTTGAGCAACTGAAAAACTTTGAAAGTATTTTTGGATTTTTATTTGATTCAAGCAAATTAAAGTCATTAGATGAAAAGGAACTAAGAGAATGTTGTGTTAAGTTTCACTCTACCTTTTCTCATTGGGATTCATCAGATGTTAATTTAGATGATTTTTACTCAGAATTAAAAGTGTTGCAATATACTTTGCCAAATGAATTGATGACGGTAACTGAAATTCTTGAGTTTGTTAAATCTGCAGATTGTTACCCGAATACTTTAGTTGCTTATAGAATATTTTTGACGGTTCCTGTGACTGTGGCATCAGCGGAAAGAAGTTTTTCAAAGTTAAAGCTCATAAAGACATACTTGAGGTCTTCGACGTCACAAGAGCGATTGAATGGCCTAGCAATTTTATCAATCGAGAAAGACTTTTTGGAAAATGTCGATGTTGATGTACTCATTAATGATTTTGCTTCCCGAAATGCTCGTAGAACACATCTTTTATGATTATTCTTGAGTTTTTATACTAAATGATGTGGTGTAAGAGTTGTTACTAGTTTATGTTTAGAGATTTATAGTTATTGTAATACATACTTATTCTAAGTGTGAATGCTTTGATGTTATATCTCTATTTTACATAATGAAAAATGAGGGTTTTTTGGGAGTATCATTGTACTTGCGAATATTTGCTTGTTTTCTTAATAATAACTTGATGCCATGCAAATGTCAAAAATATTTTCAGGTAAGACTGTGGCTATATTTTCATTTAAGCATACTCGAACAAGAAATTTTCTCTTGTGATAAATTGTTGGGCATACAAGAGCCATATTTGATATCAATTTCAGCGGAAAAAAATTATGTTTTTACAGGTACGCATCTTGACTGAATTCGCGATATCGTTGTTTTATTGTTTAGTATAACAGAAAGTTGACGCATTATTTTAAAAGGGTCCCAATCTATAAATTGGTGTCTATATCGCCCAGGGCCCCAAAATTACCAGGAACGGGCCTGGTTACACGCACGATGATACCAACTCCGCTGCCGGGCAAAAGAAAAAACAAAAAAGAAGAGGTGATACTGCAAGAACCCAAAAATAACACTAAAATTAAAAATAAATGAAAAAGAAAAGAAATACACAAGGATTTCAAAAAAAGAAAATATTTTTTTGGAGAGAAAGAAAAAAGAAAATATTTTTGTTTTTACTAAACCCATGTACATGAGAGTTTATAAATACTGAGGGGCCGAAAGGGAGACAAATGCGAGAAAAAAAAAAACTTGCTCTTCAAATAATTTTATCCTCTCTCTCTCTCTCTTCTTTTGCTTTCTTTCATCTTCTCCCACCCGCCATTCCTCATCACGAACTTCTCAAACCGTTATCTGGGTTTCCCAGACGTTGTCATTGGGACAAACTCTGCTTAAAAAACCACCTTTCTTGGTGTTTTGTACCCAGAATTAGAACGTATAGAACAGGGGAAGTTGCTGGAAAAACAGGGGAAAAGTATAACAGAGGAAATTAAAGATGAAGTACGTGGTTGTAACTGGTGGGGTTGTCAGTGGGTTGGGTAAGGGTGTCACTGCTAGCAGTATTGGCGTCCTTCTCAAAGCTTGTGGACTTCGTGTTACCTCCATTAAGATAGGTATCATTTGCATTTCTCACCTCCATTTTTGGAGGTTTACCCTCCCGAGTTTTGAAATTAGGGTGAACTTCCCACGGTTTATAACTGAATTCGATGATTTTTTACGTGGGTAGTTTTTAACTTCTGGGAAAACTTGTTGCCCAGATTATGTTACGGTTTGAGATTTGGCTTACTGTGAGAAAGATGGTTGGGAACTTATCCCCCTTTTTCGGCTGTAATTTAACCAAATCTATGAGCTCATTTCGTCTTGGGTGGATTTCCCCCCTTTTTCTTTTTGGGGTTTTTCGAAACAAAGACCAGTAAAGTAGTGAAAATCCCCCGAAAAGTGGGGATATTTGCGTTGCTTTTCTTCTTCTTGGTGTCCTGTTTACATTGCTTTGTTTGATGTGATTTTGCCCCTTTTGTTTGCCTTTGTTTGCATGGGTAGATCCTTACTTGAACACGGATGCTGGAACCATGTCACCCTTTGAGCATGGTGAGGTGTTTGTTTTGGATGATGGCGGCGAGGTAAATTTCAATTTACCCTTTTCATTTTCTTTACTAAACCTAATTTATATGTTACACCCCTCCACTTCAAATTCGAAGATTAATACTATTATGAAGACATTGATGTTGACTAAATTCATTTTATACTATTAAATTTGATTTTGTTTTCTTCATCTTGGCGGCAGTGGTAGTTGGGAAGATAGGTTTCTTGGAAAATGATTTTAGCAGTTTGTTTTCTTCTGAATTTGTTGAGAATAGTGATACAATGCAGTCAAAGTCCTTCTCTCTCTTCCTAGCCCCTCCTTTTCTTTTTTTTGGTTGGGGGATGGAGATGGAGGGGAGCTGAGTTTGTGTGTTCTATAGTAAAAATATGGACTTTCCCTCTATGTTAAGGACCTTGGATGAGCCTAGAATAATGAATAATGAATGGGTAGTGCTTTTATATTCTTTCTTGTTAGATCTTACATAGGCACTGTTCTTTAGAATGGTAGGATTAAGTTAGGTAAAGTAAGGTTAGTAAGAAAATGAAAGGTAAGGAAATGACATTAGTTTGAGTGTTTTTTAGGGATCCGGATAAGATAAGATAAGGTAAGGTGAGGTAAAATAAGAAAAAGATAGAATAAACCTAACTTACCATTCCAAATAATAGTCATAATCACAAGGGAAATTAAAAGGGGGTGAGAGCTTGAGATGCTAGGGCAAAATGTTACCTTTCTTGTTTGAGCATCAGAACTTTTTGAGGGTCTATTGGAATGATGTTTGCCAAGTAAGGTTAGCTAATAGCTACATGTTGATCTTCTCAGACTTGTGATATGAAGACCCACATTGATAGTTGTTGTGGTTGTCTCTAATGTCTCAGTGGGTCCATGGTGCCTAGTGCTTTCTTCATAAGCTGAGTTTACTGTGATTTATGGTTTATGATGCCACTTAATTATGATCAACTGTCCTTTCATTATTAATTTGGAAAACCTTTTACCTTTTCTATGGGGTTAGGTTTGATACTTTAGATTTACTGACTTTCCAAAAGTAGAGATATTTCCTTCCAAATCATGATTTCTTTGCATTGATCAATCGGTACGTTTTGAATGATTCTATAGGTGGACCTGGATCTTGGTAACTATGAGAGGTTTTTAGATATCAAGTTGACACGCGATCACAACATAACAACTGGGAAAGTATACCAGGCAAGCTTCTTTTATCAATGTCGCCTTGTCAATTACGTAGTGTCACTACCTTGCCTTGTTGAATGTGAACTACACCCAACACATTTTTTATGACAGAACAGAACTGTGTCCATGTTGCATTCTTTCTTAGTTTCTCGTGTTTTGACGTGTTTTCTTTTGTATGACAGTATGTGATTAACAAGGAAAGAAAGGGTGATTATTTGGGAAAAACTGTTCAGGTCTTTCACTCTTTTCATCAAAATTGTCACATGGTAACTACCATTACGTGTTGAAACTCCATAGCCCTGAACTGTCTTCTTGTTTCCATTCTGTTGTCAAATTAGGTTGTCCCGCACATAACCGATGCCATCCAGGAGTGGATTGAGCGTGTGGCAAAGATTCCCGTGGATGGACGTCAAGGACGCCCTGATGTTTGTGTCATTGAATTGGGTGGGACCATAGGTGCGACATCTCATAAACATCTTTTCAAAATGTTTTTTTTCGGGGTCTATGACCCTCGAGAGCACTCGCTGTTTGCTTGTCTCGGATAAGGTTGTGTAGGTTGTCGATGTCTTCTGTGGAACTGTTGTTTGTTCAAGATGGACAGAACATTATGAATTTGACTTGCTGTCACAATTTTGTATGCAGGTGACATTGAGTCCATGCCATTTATTGAAGCTCTTGGACAATTCTCCTACTGCGTAGGTAAGTTTGAAAATCAGCAGTTGAGTTTTTGTATGATAGTGGATAGTGATTTTAGCTCTTGGAATTTTGCGAAATTTTGATTCCATTTTCCCCTGGTTCTTAGGTTCTGGGAACTTCTGCTTAATTCATGTCAGTCTGGTACCTGTATTGAATGTTGTTGGCGAACAGGTCCGTGAATCAAGTTCTATTTGAGGATTTTTTTGGTTTTACCCGATCTTTCATGGGTCTCATTTCGAAATACTCGTATCTCTCTGATTGGTTTGATCACTTCAATGTTGTTTCAACAGAAGACGAAACCAACACAGCATAGTGTGAGGGGACTACGAGGCCTTGGTTTGTCGGCAGATATTTTGGCGTGTCGCAGCACTATGGTTTGTCCCAGCCCCACTGTTTTGTTCTTGTTCTCTAAATCTTGCATGTGTTAAAGCTAAAGCCTAAATGATTCATTTCCAAACCTCTTTTGCAGCCCCTTGATGAAAATGTTAAGGCAAAGCTCTCGCAGTTCTGCCACGTCCCGGTACTTAAATGCTAAATCTTTGATTTATGTCCTAACCTTTGTTATATCGTTTTCTTGTTTCTGTTATGTAAAAAGCTCACTTGAGTAATATCATTGTTAGGGGGAGAACATCATCACTTTGTACGATGTCCCTAATATTTGGCACATTCCTTTGATGCTAAGGGTGAGGATCTCATAATGTTCCAAGGATGAAAACTTTGTGTTTACTCCACCTTTATAATTAACAGTATTGCTTATTGTCATGATGAATATGTGAACATTTCAGGACCAGAAGGCTCATGAAGCTATCTTAAAAGTGCTGAACCTTTCTAGGTTCGTCGATACCCTCATGTCTCTTAGGAATTTTCCTTAGTTCGATATGAATAACTTCTCTAACACCTGCACGTTTCCACCCATTGTACAGCATCACAACGAAGCCTGTGTTGGATGAATGGACTCGGAGAGCTGATCTGTGTGACAGGTTGCATCAGCCTGTGAGTCCCGATTCATTGTGTTGCCTTTTTTTTGGCATATATTTTGATTCCCCCAAAACTGTGTCAATGACTTTTGATCTTTATTGACACATGCTCGATGTCTGTCTTAATTTCCTTAGGTGAGGATTGCCATGGTTGGGAAGTACACTGGACTTTCTGATTCCTACCTGTCTGTGTTGAAGGTAATTTGGTCCACATGAAGTCAATTGCATTATCTAGGGCTGGGGTTTGATTCAAGATATTATAAGAGCTTTATTGTGTGTCACTTGCAGGCTCTTCTTCATGCCTCCGTTGCATGTCAGAGAAAGCTTATTGTCGACTTGGTCCCAGCCAGTGACCTTGAAGATGAAACCAAACACCAGGTTACTATCATATTTGTTCTAGTTCTCCAAGTTCTGAGTTCTCTCGAATTCTATATGTAATCTAACAGGGTGTTCTTATTGCAGAACCCTGAAAGCTATAGAACGGCATGGAATTTGCTAAGGGTACGTGTTTTCTTTCCCACTTGTTTGTCTGCATCTTATGACTCATAATAAGTTGAGAAAAGGTCACCTCACCTGTGGCTGAATTGGATTTTCAGGGTGCAGATGGTGTTCTAGTTCCAGGAGGATTCGGCGACAGGGGGGTCCAAGGGAAGATTCTGGCAGCAAAGTACGCCCGGGAAAATGAAGTCCCATACCTCGGCATTTGTCTGGGGATGCAAACTGCCGTCATTGAATTTGCTCGCTCTGTTCTTGGCCTAAAGGATGCAAATAGTGAAGAGTTTGATCCACACACCAACAACCCTCTTGTTATATTCATGCCAGAGGTTCGTACTGTGTTTTTCTTCTTGAGTTGTTAGATGTATCGTTTTGTGTTTACTTCCCTAGACTCATCTACTCATGCAATGCTGTGTCAACAGGGATCCACGACCCATATGGGAGGGACCATGAGGCTCGGCTCAAGAAGGACTTATTTCAATGTCAAGGACAGCAAGAGTGCAAAGCTGTAAGGACATTCATGGCAGAATTAGCGATTAATATATACCTTTTTTTCAGTGTATTGTGCGCTGGATATATTATTCCAACTGGAGCTTATTTATTTCCCCCTTTTGTTGCTTAATGTAGGCATGGCAATGTGAGCTTTGTTGATGAAAGGCATCGACATCGATATGAGGTATGTGAAACTGTCTTTCATGGGGTTTTAACCTGTGTTTGAAAGTTCCTCTGGCTAACAGACATGGTTGTTAATATTGTTTGCAGGTGAACCCTAAGATGGTTCCTGAACTAGAAAGAGCTGGAATGTCCTTCTCTGGAAAAGATGAAACTGGACAGCGAATGGAGGTTTGGTTTCACCTTAAGCATCTAATGGATGGAATTATCTGGTTATTCATCTCCCTTGTATATATTTTGTCTTGGCTAAGCTAGTATCATTCTTATCTCCAGATCATTGAACTACCCGATCACCCATTTTTCATCGGAGCTCAATTCCACCCAGAGTACAAATCCAGACCTGGAAAACCTTCCCCTCTCTTTGTGGGTATGTGCTCCACTCTTTCCAGTACTTAGATATAAATAAATGATGCCTGCTAACCATTCGGGTTTGGAACTGACTCCTTGCATGGAACTTGAAACAGGTCTCATAGCGGCAGCTAGCGGGCAGTTGGATGTGCTCTTGACAAACCCTAGTGTTGTACATAACATCCTGAAAAGGGAGAACCCGAGTTGCAATGGCCCCTTCCCTAAGAAACCCCACCATGAAACACCCATGACATCGGAGAACGGGTTTCACAAGGAGCACAGAACTGGGTTTGTCACCGGCATACACAAAGCCCATGCAAATGGCTCGGTGAATGGCTTATGCAACGGTCACTCAAACGGTATATACCCAGAATGTGCAGCAAATGGCATCTACGGGCCTTCCCTAAGTGGTATGATCAGCAATGGTAATGGCTTTCACCATTGACCAAGTTATCCAGTCGCCCTAGATTGTTGAGTAGAGTTGTTGAAGATGCTTTTTGATTAGTGCCTTGTTTACTTCTTTTACTTCTTCTAGTAGTAGTTTGAATTGGGTATGTAAATAGTATTTTTAGAGTTAATTAAGACTCAGGTCAGGTGTTGCAACTCGATGTTGAGTTGATGATTCGGCAAACACCAGGAGCATTGGCGCCCGGACTTTTTATGGGGACGGCCTGGGGTGTTTGACGACGGTGCACTGTGACTGAAACCTAAGAGAGGAGGGGTTTGAAATTGGATCAAGGGGTGTTTTTATTTTCCTTTTCTTTTTCACCTCCTACGCCAACGTGGTTTTTGTTCTTGTGTCACTGCAACTCTGGAAGTGATGTGTATTTATTTCCATGGAGCGATGTGAGAGTGATTTTATGTCTTCCTTTGGCATTAAGGTTAGGTCAGCTGCTCTTTTGTAAGTTGTAATCCCTTTGTATGCCGTGTTTTATGTAACTCTTGTATTCCCCTTTAAAATCAAATACTACTACTATATATTGCTTTTCAACTCTATGATTGGCTAATAGCGGTTTCGGATATTCTCTTCTGAAACTAGGAACCTTACCTTTATTTGTTATGAGTGTTATGACAGGTTCCTAATCTTTGAACACTTTACTCTTACCTGCGGTTCAGAGTACAGTTTCAGGATATCCGTTAATTATGAAAATTTTCATTTTTGATAGAGAAGGATACTTTTTTTTTCCTTAATCGTCAAATATATCACATTGTTTAATTATCATGGTCACAAGACTACAGTCGATTTTAGGACTGATAATGAAAATTGAAGAATTGCGACCAATTTCTAAATGTTGTATACATTTTAATAATTTTATTTATTTATTTATATAAAAATTAGGTTTCATGTTCTTTGTATTGGTTAGTTTTGAGTTACTCATTCCAACTACTAGGAACTTAAGTCTATTTGATAGGTTCCAGTCCAATTCAGGATAGCATTTTAAGAACCTTATCCTTACTCGTTAGGACATGTTCCTGAATTTTAAGAACCTTACCCTTACCTATTAATAGGGTCCGGTCAGGTTCTAGGTTCCGGTTTCAAAACCGATCGCCCCTAGCTAATATTACTGATAACTAGGGTTGTTCATGGGTCTGTTGCCCAATCCAAAATTTACATTTGGTCCGACAAATTAAACAGTCAAATATCCCATATGAAGATTTCGATTAACTAAATTATCGAATAATGAAAAGAGCAACTTGTATTTGATCTGAAAGTTCCAACTAACCAGACTTTGGATATGATAGTCGTGTATTTGCACATTAAATTATTTGTTATTGACAATTGAATATGAGTTTGAGGTTTGAAACAGAAACTTGTAGTTAGCATACATTCTTAATTTATGCAAAGTGTTAATTTCAACCAGTGCCAGCTAGCTTTGATCTTTTACCAAAGACCCATCATTTCCTTTATACGGATATGTTTCAAAACCATGGAAACGTAGCAAGACTAAGGATGACAATTGAATATGTGTTTGAGGTTTGAACAGAAACTTATAGTTAGCATACATTCTTAATTTATACAAAGTGTTAATTTCAACCAATGCCAGCTAGCTTTGATCTTTTACCAAAGACCCATCATTTCCTTTATATGGATACGTTTCAAAGTGTACTTGGTTTCATATTAACTCACATCTTGTTTCCTAAAGTACCTCCTCTGCCAGTCCCCAACAAAATGTGAAGCATAGATTTACCTAATGTACAACAAGGTAACATTCTTAATTTATGCAAAGTCTTGATTCAACTAGTGCCATCTAGCTTTGATCTTTCATCAAAGACCCATCATTTTCAATATATGGATACGTTTCAAAGTGTACTTGGTTTCATATTAACTCACATTTTATTTCCTAAAGTAGCTCCTCCACCAATCCCCAACAAAATTTGCAGCATAAATTTACCTAATGTACAACAAGGTAAATAAGGAACCCGGGGGGAGGGGGAGTTAGATAAATCAAGAAATACCAACAAGAAAAATGGGAAAAGAAAAAACAATTCTCAAGGAAATAAATAAAGAGATAGTTTGTTCCTTGTTATCTTATATCTAGAAGACATCACGAAGGGTTGCAAGGGGACTTACATTGGAGACCCATCATAATTAACACTTTGCAGCAAGACTAAGGATGACAATTGGATATGAAGGAACGACTATAATTAGATTTGAAGGTTCAATCCACCTTTGACAAATTGGAGTTGGATTTGATTTCAAATATGCATATTAGTTAGGTTGGAGTTGAAGGTTGTAAAATCCAATTTGACTTTAGCGTACTGCAATTCCTAAGTAAAACAATAGACAATTAGGAATATGAGCGCAAAATTTAAAATTTAAAACTCTAAACCCAAAAAAAATAAAAATTGAAAGCAATTATTTCTCATTTCTCAGTAATTAATTAATGGATTCATGATCCAATTTCTTCAAACCTTGATCCAAGGGGGCGTTTGGTATGTGGGAGTTGGGAGGTGGGGATGAGAATACATAAATAGGTAATACAATTTCCATGTTTGTTTTATGGGAATGAGAAAAAATGAGGAACTGAGAATGGGAATAGAGACCCTCAACTCCCACCAATCTATTACCAGGGGAGGGGTGGTAATTCATACTAGGAATTCATAAATAATCTTAAATACCAATATTATCCTCGTACTTAATTAATATTACTAATACTACCTCACTCTATTCAAATTAATCAAGGATATTTTAGTAAATGTGCATTTATTCTCAATTCCACCTCTACTTTGAATTACCATGTAACAAACGAAGAGCGAAGTTCATAAATTCATTCTTATTCTCATTCCACTAATAAATTTACATTCCCATTGTTAATTCCCATTCTCATTTCCATTAGATACCAAACGGGTCGCAAATGCAATTTGCGATTCAATCCATATTTTCAGACTAGTTAACCAATCTGTTGCTTCAAAAAAATTTCGTTAATTATGTGGATACAGATTTGTTTGCTCACCCCTATTGATAATCGCATCACCACATTAGATTGATCATAGCAATTGATAAAAAGTATACCTGGTTTGTACTACAAGTCTAGAAATAAATGGGAGTGAATTAAGATGGTTATAAGGAAATTGATTAGAAAAAAAAATCCAGAAATAAGATTGTTTTGACAGTTTTGTTTTGTTTTGTTTTCTAGGGTGATTTTATGCCACATTGTACAACACTAGCCGTTGTCTGTTGGCTCTGTATCGTCGTTCCCCAATCCCCGTGTCCTGTCCCATGCTTCAAGTCCATACTTCCCAGAAAAGTTTCAAACCCCATATTATTCTCTGTTCCACCCCCATTTTCAGGCGGGAAATCCAACCCTTACAAAAACCCTTCAAAATTTCAAACCCAATCTTCCTGCTTTCTCTCTTCCTTCCTCCAAACCCCATTTCCATGTCCAAATCCCCCACCCCCACCAAAAGAAAACGGGCTCGAAACCCTAAATCCTCCTCCAAATGTGTTCCCAAATCCCAAATTGAAGACATAGAGGATTTGCTCAAGTTCGATGAGGAGGAAATTGCCCAAATTAGGGCTTCTTTGTTGGAATGGTACGATGAGAATAAGAGGGACTTGCCCTGGAGAAGGTTGGATGCTGATGATGCAGGAGGAGAGACGAAGGCGTATGGGGTTTGGGTTTCTGAAGTTATGCTCCAACAAACTAGGGTTGCTGCTGTCATTGATTATTACAATCGTTGGATGCAGAAATGGCCTTCTATTCATCACCTTTCTCTTGCTTCTATTGAGGTTTGTTTATTTCTTTTTCATCTTCTTTAGGTTTAACGTAAATGTATGCTTCTAACTGAGTGTTTAGAGGTAGAATATTGATCAAAGTTTATGGCTTTTGGGGTTTGTTTGAACTTATTGTCTATGTGTTACTTCCTGAAAAATGGACGAAATGTGGGATAGTTTTGAGAAAGGGAAGATATTTTGTCTGTTCGAGAAGAATTTGATATGATATTTTATGAAAGTCGATGTCTTTTGGGACAGGATTAATCTTATTGTGTGTGCATTATTGTGTAGGAAGTCAATGAAATGTGGGCAGGTTTGGGCTACTATAGAAGAGCAAGGTACTTGTTAGAGGTAAATCCCATTTTGTTCTTTATTTTGCATTCCTTTTAATAGCCAAATTTGTTTCTTTGCTTGATTTTTTCTGTTACTTCAAACATAATTCACTGGTTTTTTGGGCGACAGCCGTGTTTTCCTTCTGTGCAAATTCCTATATTTTACTCTTGTGACTACCTGACGGCCCACTCTAGCATAATAATAATAGATAGATTCAAAAACATTCATCTTTCAGTTTGAAACAGACGAACTTCATCTTTCTATGAGGGTAGAAAGTTTTTTTGTGGCATATGAAGCATATGATAAACGCCCGTGTCTTCTGACTTTAGTCTTCATAGCATGACACTGTCACTGCAGATCATGTTTTGTTGCTGTCTCTTAACCCTCTAACCTGTTGACCATAGGGGGCAAAAAAAATTGTTGAGGAAGGAGGCAGTTTTCCTAGAACTGTTGCTGCACTGAGGAAAGTCCATGGAATTGGAGATTATACGGCAGGTGCCATTGCCTCCATTGCATTTATGGAGGTCAGTAACATGGATATATGCATACATCTTTGTGCAGATAGTTTTCTTGTTCGCTGAAATATCTGAACTTGGTATTCCAGGCTGTTCCTGTGGTAGATGGCAACGTTGTTAGGGTGCTTGCAAGACTGAAGGCGATATCAGCTAATCCAAAGGACTCAGCAACAATAAAGAAATTCTGGTGAGGGATTTTGCTCCCCTTTTAAATTTTCTATTGAACTATGTCGAACTATAAACCAGTTGTAATGATACCTTCGTGTCTTCTATATTTTGGAATGCTTTTCCCTGTTTAGTTGCTTACATTTGAAGTCAAAAAGACTGAATGACCGCCCTAACTCCCCCCCCCCCCCAACAAAAAAAAAAGAAAAAAAACCCTGTGGGAGCGGAAGACCAATACACTACTCGGAGGATCTCAAGACATTGGTTTGGTTTTCCAAGTATCAGCATTTCCGTTTTGCACAATATGAGGTGTGCACGATTCCTCTCAGTAAGAATTTGCGATGAACAACATATATGATATTTGACGTGCATATTGGTGTATCCATTTGAAAATTGTGTCATATAGTGTCTTCAATTCTAATGTTCATAGCTAATGTAACATTATTATTTGCATCCAGTTAGTTTAGCAATAGGGATTTAGTTCCATCTATCTAGGGGAGGAGGAAAACAGTATATCATTAGCTATTTTGTTTCAATTGTTGATGTCATTGTTGTGCGCAGGAGATTAGCTGGCCAACTAGTGGATCCTTGTAGACCTGGAGACTTCAACCAGGCACTTATGGAGCTTGGTGCAACCGTTTGCACCCCTACGAGCCCGACTTGTTCCAAATGTCCTATTTCTCTTCAATGCCATGCATTGTCGCTATCTCAACAAGGGGGTTCAACCCAAGTCACTGATTTTCCACAGAAAGTGGTAAAAGTTAAGCAGAGAAATGAATATTCTGCTGTTTGTGTTGTGGAGATATCCGACTCCAAGAACCCAGCCAATAGCAAGTACCTCCTTGTGAAAAGGCCCAATGAAGGATTGCTGGCTGGCCTATGGGAGTTCCCATCTGTGCTGCTGGGAAAGGAGGCTGGGGTGGCTACAAGGAGGAATGCTATCGACGATTTCTTGCAGGAAACATTCAATCTTGACACCAAGAGGGCTTGCAAAGTGATCTTGAGGGAGGACGTTGGAGATTATCTCCATATATTCTCCCACATACGCCTAAAAATGTATGTTGAATTCTTGGTCATACATATAAAAGGTTTGTGTGCAATATTGGCCCCTTTTTGTTGTGTTGTCTTCTCCGTTTATCGTAATTTTCCCAAGATATGTGTTCATGAATGTCAATATAACTTTTTTTCGCTACATCCTATCGATATGTAGGCGGGTTGGATGTTGAGAAAAATGTCCCAATTGAAGGTAGCTTGGTGTGGAAGTGTGTTGATAGCGAGGAACTTTCAAGCATGGGGTTGACATCTGGTGTCAGGAAGGTATTGCTGCATTGTGGTTCTTTCTTCCTTTTCTTCTCTCTTTTAGATGTGCCCAAAATCCTGCCCTGATTACTCTGTATAATAATATGCTAACATTCAAACCCATGGTTTTCTGAAGTTTGCTTCATTCACAATCTCTAAAGCTATTACTATTTTCCATAAAAAAGCTATTACTATTAGATTTTAAAAGGATAATTTTGTAAAAGTGTGCAGGGTAAATGTTTTCCAAAAATTATTACAGCAAAATTCTAGGTAGGGTAAAACTATTTTAAAAATTCAGGAGGGTAAAAATTACATACTCGTAAGGTCAATAGGCTAAAAATTATTTCCTAAATTTGGGGGTCCTAAAAATTATTACGACAAAAGTGGGGTAGGATAAATATAAATTTCTCAGGTATTGTTGCAAAGGAAAAACAAACAAACAAACAAACAAAAAAACTGGAGATAAATAACTTAACCTTTAGAATTATTGGATGAAAAATACGTGAACTTTACAATTAGACAGTAAGTAATATAACCTTAAGGGAATATTATTTTTTTTAAGTAGATGCTTATTGGTTTATGTTGGACTCTGACTAATCAGAAAATTTAGCAGTAGTTTATATGATAACTAGAAGGACTCAAACCACTCTAAATCTTAGAAATCATCTAAATCTTAGAAATCAATAAATGTCAAAATCTTAGAAATCTAAATGTTGGTGCATTTTTTTTTTTTAAAAGAACATCCTCTAAATATTGTACTATTTACATTCATTACAAAGGTCAGTAGATCGATTTTCATCCCATAGTCCTAAAGACAGGATTATTTATGTCTAATATCTCAAAAAATAAAATAAAATTGAGCATCCTATTGTATATATTTATGTTTTTATAATTTTATCTGTACTAGTTTATTTTTTTTTCTTTGTTTGGTTTGCTCTCCTTTGTTTATTCTGTCATTAAGGATTCAGTTATCGTATATTTATAAGATCTACTTATATTTAATAAACAACAAAATTAAAAAAGAGAGAGAAAAGTTCTACTGATCACACTTGTTGATCACATTTTTATCCTTGTTATGGAGACTTAAGAGTTCAGTCAAGGAAATAGGGTTTAGGGTTTAGGCACAAGCGAGGTTAGTATGCACAAAAGCAAAAAGGCATGTAAATGCACATCTATTGATTTAGGCCGCATTTTCTGCATAATTTCAGGGTAACATAATCTAGAGATCAAATTTTGTGCATAAAATGAACTTACAAAGAAATTGTTCACAAAGACGAGTCCTTGAACTCTAGAAGAGCATCATAACTTATAGAGAGCACAACACAATGTTAAGCTAGGATACCCAAGGAGAATCAAAGCCCTAATTGCATCCAAAAGTAACCAAAAAACTAGTAACGGTCAATGTTACAAGAGGATTGTAAATCGCTAAAACTTCGCTTTATGCTTCTATGTGGAGCCTAAAGTTTGGTCAATCTGCTGCGTATGCTACATCCCCTACTTTAACATCAAGGGACTGAACCACGTTCTTGAAAATTGGAGTTGGAAATACGTCATTTCCTCAATATGGTTGGTCAGTTGTAGCTCAGCCTCAATCTTTGGATTCCAGCATCCCTTTCTTGTATAACTTTTCTTGTAGGATTGCAGCCTGGAAAGAAAAGGAATAACAGCACAAATTGTGAAACAGGACAGATAGATGATTTGTCCAAAGCCTGCTAAATAAGTTGCTTTGAGATTCTGGTGGTAATGATGCTTCCATAAGATGCAGCAAAAACAGGAAATTAAAGCCCAAATACTTCAAATTAGAGGAAAATACCATGTCAAAGGAGCGCTACTCATAGATCATTAACATCTCTATATTCTTACTGATTCCTGAAAATGATTGAACCAAATAATTTTTAATGATCAAAGACTAAAACTTCCAACTACATTCAGATAGCAATCTGCCAACAGCCAACTGGAGCATAAATTAACAGTCAGTGATAGCATTACTTTGATGCTCATCAAGACAGCTAACAGTATTCAGTTTAGGCTCTACTCATTTTTATCCTTGCCTGATATTCTTTTTGCTTAATAATCTTGAGAAAATTAGTTGATACGTATGGTAAAGAATGAATTCATAAGTGATCCAAACACCCAAGGAAGAAAAAGGGAATAGAAAAGAACAACCAAATTTCCCTCATCAAAAAACCACAAAATTCAAAAAGGAAGTAGTGTTCAGTAGATGGCAATCAGGGAGAAACCAATAGAGCACTACATCATGGCAATTTTGTCAAGAGAAAACTAAAGCACTACATCATGGCAATTTTGTCAAGAGAAAACTAACTCGTATGATTCCCAATTATGTATGCTGGAACTTGGAATTTGGATCTTAGATTTTCATTGTAAATCAACATCAAGTTAACAACGTCAAGTTAACACACAACAGTATACATATGATCTTCAATAGGAATGTACTCCATTAACAGAAATATAATATACGCAAATGACAAGAAAACATCAATATTAGAGTTCAGTCCATGTCAAAGTCGCATTCAGCAGATAGCCAGCCATACTGACCATCAAATTGATTTCTGAATTCTGCATCCCAAGGCTTTTGCAAGCAAGCTTCCTAGTAAAGTGGTTCATCTGCCATTAAAGAGGGACAATATATTCAGATTTAATCAGTTTGCGCTTGTGGCTGATAATACATTTTAAAAGGCAAGCAAACTATACATACTAGGAGATGTTTATAGTGAAATAAACAAGTGTTCCTGAACCATATCTTGCATATAGAAAATGTTGGGAGAGAAGATATATGCAATGTTGCTCAGTGACTACTGACTTATAAAAAGATAAGAGAAAGAGACAAACCCTTTGTGAGATTGGAAAGTGAGCAAGAAAAAAACTTGCATGGTAATTGAATAAGAGACTTGATTATAATCAAGAAAATAACTAAGGAACCTGTTTTACTTAACCTCCTTTCTTAAAAACAATTGTCCAACGAGTGGTGTGCAACCCATCTTTCCTTATATTTAAAACCGAAAATTCTAAAAGACGGAAAATGAAAAGGAAAGGCGCTAATTCGAAGATTGGATAATTAAAGCGAAAACAAGAAGGGTAATGGAAAGAGGTGGTGTACTCACCAAAGCGAACTGTTTCAGGGATGCCATGCGTGTCAGGGAGGAATATGAGATCATTGATGATGATGGTAGGAAGGTGTTTGATCATTTCCCATTCTCTACCCTTTTTCCTCCTGCATCTTTTTTCTACCTTTGGGCACTGTTTTATATGTAGAACACTAAGTGAAGGGGGTAGCCCTTCTTTAGGTAACCTTTCAGGCTCAGGGCACCATCCAATCCATAATTCTTGAAGAGATGTAGGGGTTTGAAGGGATCTCCCCTCCAACTCCCTTAATTTTGGGAAATCATATATCATTAGTTTCTGGAGAGAAGTAGGTAGACAACCAAAAGACTCATTTGGGAAACGCTCCACATTTTGCTCACTTAATACTAATATTGTCAGCGAGGACAATCTAGATAAGGCCCTCCCAAGTGTCCATTCCGATGCAATCTTTCCAACGGCAAGCCACCGCAGCTTAGGAAGCAAAACCCCCTCTTCTGTTACTATATCCACTGCTTTTACATTCTCACAATATTCGATCTGTAATTGACCCAGGTTTGGAGCACATAGCATCATTGCTTCGCCTCTTCCAGTACGCTTTCCAACCATTTCCAATTTGGGACATTCCGCCATACCAAATGCACGGAGAGATGCCAAATTGTCTCCACTAACTTCTTCGGGGATGTATACCTTTTCTAGATTCTTACAAGACCAAATTTTAAGAGAGGCTAGATTCGGGAAAATGCCTAGAGGAAACGATACCAAATTGTTGGCCGTGTTTTCTAAAATTAGCTCCTCAAGGGATGTGTAATGCTGCATCCTTTCTATTTGTATGGGGAGCTCTAAGCTCTCACAATCCTTTATTGTAAGAGTACTCAATGAGGTCGGTAAGTTGTCCCCTGGAGCCCAACTGAGACGCGGACACTGTTTTAATGCCATTTGGTAGAGATGCAGGAACTCTAACCCACTAGGAAGTGACTCTAAAAGCTCACATTGCGTAATTTCAAGACTATTGACCTCTGTAGGTAATAGTACATTTGCCAGTGACTTGAGATTCTCACAAGACACTATGGTTAACTCTCTCAATGATGACAACATAACAAGCTCCGATGGCAACTTCACCAACTGCGTTAAACCTGCTAATCCCAATTTGAATATTGAACTCAAATCAAACACATTTCCAAATTCTGCACTGGGAGATGATCGCCCCTCTAACATATGCTCATATGGCACTTGGGAAACTAATCCGCCAAATTGCGCACACCCATCAATCTGAACGTCCATACAAAGCAAATGGCCATGAATTGGAAAATTACCAACCAAATTGGGGCAATTAAATAAGCAAAGCTTTTGGAGACGAGGGAAACAAGCAGGATTGCCTTGTGCATCAACATTTGACCACACCTTCCAACCCTTCATGTTTTCAAATCTTAGAAGTTCCAAGGAAGGAAATGGGTTGCAATTGTTATAGCCATAGAACTCATCACCCACTGTTTCTACATGGTCCATTCCTGCAATCCAAAGTTGCTTAAGAGACAACAACAACCCAAGAGGGGGCAATGTGTGGGTATATGAACAACCACACAGTTGAAGGATCGTCATCTTTACATATCTTACACAATCAGGATCTAACCATTTGGGAAACCTCCTTCCTGCATAATTTGTAATACGAAGGTCTTGGAGATTTGTGGATGGCTTTAAATACTCAAGCAGTTGCACTTGTCTATCCTTCTCAGACTCAGTGGTATCCTCGAAATCGAATTCCAGTACAAGACGAGCAATGGACTCCCTTTCACTTAGAATAATATCGTGGGCATCATCTGGAGTGGTGACATTTTGTAACCTTCGAAGGGCCAACGAGGTGCCGATATGCTGCAACTCCCTTAATTCCTTGATGTCTGATCCTCTATTGTTTCCCACCACAAAATCAGAAAGATATCGTAGCCTTTTTAAGTTGCCCATATGCCTAGGCATCTCCTGGAGTGAAGTAGTTCCCCATAGATCTAGACAACGCAAATATGCTAGTTTCCCCATATCTGCAGGCAACCTTTCAAGACGTTGGCAATCACGTAGTGCAAGAGTTTGCAAGTTGTACAAAGTGCTCACCGATTCAGGAAGATGCTTTATTTTAGCATCAGAGACATCTAAGCAACGAAGCTGTTTCAACGCCCAATTGACTCAGGCAATGAGAAAAGTTCATATCCGATAAGCTCTAACACTCGTAAATGGTTTAAATGAGAAATCAATGTGCTTGTGACTCTTTCACTCAAGAAACACCGATGCCCAATCTCGGAATGGTAGAACCTTTGTGCGAAAGTTCGGAGATACTTCATTTTCGGAATGACAGGGAAGTTGTTGATGTTGCCATAACGAGTGCGAAGATAAGACAAGTGTCGAACTCTTTCAGGACGTTTGGACGGGCTCACAAGGTTGTCTCTTGCAACGAAATCTCCTGAAGCAAGTTGTGCCAGGTCGTGCATCAAGTCGTGCATTTTGACCGTGACTTCGTCTGTGGCCTCCAAAAATGACCTGGATAGCAACTGCTGCAGATAGTCATGCCCTACATCCTCCAAACTGATCTCAGTGTCTTCAGATACTATGAAGTTCTCGGCCATCCATAGGTTCACCAAGCAATATGGCACAAGTTCTGTACCTTTTGGATATGTTGCACAGTAAGAGAAGCAACGTTTCAAGTAA
Source organism: Portulaca oleracea (assembly GCA_029582165.1). Lineage (NCBI taxonomy): Eukaryota > Viridiplantae > Streptophyta > Magnoliopsida > Caryophyllales > Portulacaceae > Portulaca > Portulaca oleracea. Next base: position 11,953,139 of record CM055869.1, on the reverse strand, counting down.
GGAGGCAGATGAGAATAGCTAATCCACAAAGCTGGAATGACATCACTTTTGCCGTTTGAGAATTCCCAGAGATTGCTATTCAAAACCCTTTCCCATTCACTAATGTCGTGAGTACCGCGCAAATGGCTAGCAATTGTTTTGATGGCAAGGGGCAACCTTTGGCACTTTGCAACAATTCTCCTTCCAATATCTTCTTTTAGGTTACCATCCTCATTCCAATTTCCATCTACCAATGCATGCCTGAATAACAGCTCCAGGCCATCATTAGCTGATAACAGTGACAGAGGAAGCCTTTTGGTTGCACCAACTACATCTGCCACCTTATCATTTCTTGTTGTCACAATAATTTTGCTGCCCTTTGCTCCTGACAAAAGTGGAGCCTGCAAGGTTTCCCACTCTGGATAATTTTCATTCCATACATCGTCCAAAACCAGCAGGAATCTTTTGTCGCTTAACTTTCCACTTAGCTCATTTTGGAGGAAATTCAAATCCAGAGAAGCAGAATACTTTTGGCCAGTAACTGCTGTAAGAACCGACCTCGTCACTTTGGAAACATCAAACTGGCTAGGGTCCTCACCGGCAGAAACCCAGACTTTCGGATGGAAGACATCCTGCAAGGTTCCATCGTTATATACAAATTTGGCAAAGGTAGTTTTGCCAATGCCGCCCATGCCCACAATGGCAACAACACCAATTTTGCTTCCTTGAGGTTCTTCCTCAAGCTGCAAAAATTCAAGTATCTGGTCTTTCTCCTCCTTCCTACCATACACCTCGTCTACTAATAAAGAGGTGGTAGGCAGCCTTTGTGGCAGATTGACGCCAGGAACGACCTCTCTCAATCCTAAAGCATGGCTTTGCCTCAACATGCCTTCTAACATGTCGACAATTTCCCTCATCTCTTTATTGATAGTTTTGGCGAATTTAAAGTCATCGAAAGAAGAAATCAGATCGGGTACCTTGATCTCACATGACGGAGTACTACCATTTGGAGGTGATTCAACGAAAGATTGGAGAGCCTTTGTAGCAATAACATCTACGACCTCCTCAGCTCGGTAGAACCAGTGCTTGAGCTCATCATGCCATTGTTTCACGTCTAGGTTGTCGAAGCTCTTCTCCTCGGCATCATTGCTCAGCTTTCCAGCAGCCAGCATGAGTTGCTTGAGTTTGTTAACAAGCGATTCGCTAATTTTGGAGTGACGGAAAAAGTTGATGACATCAGGGGAAGCAAGCTGTTGCAGCACAACTTGGATGACAGCACCCAAGATTGTCTCACCAATGGTCATGATGAATGTGAGAAAGGCAAAAACACAACAGATGGATGGATTTAGGAAAGGCTTAGTTGGTGCAAAATGTTTAAAGATGCAGAGGGAAACTCAGATCCAGATGAATATTAAATAATGTCACTTAAATCTGGTAAATGGTAAGGACCTACTTGAACTTGGCCTACCATTGGAGGTGGACTGTTGACTTTTCTGTACAAGATAAAATCTTATCAGAAGGAAATGTGAGTGGCAGTGAGTTCTTCCAGGCCTACCTTACAGTATTTGAAGTTCATTGTCAGCTTTGATTGTCATTCAATCACCATTAATTGTTATTTGGTGTTATGTGGAAAAATATGATGGATCTTGCACTTCTGATAGTGATAGGCTTCATAGTGTGTAGAAAAAGTTCAATGACAGCAAACAGCTGGCCCTACTGAAATTACAAATACTTGTGTGTCAAATTCATGGGTGAAAAATAATTGGGTAAAAGTTAAATTTTGGTAACTTTTGTTAACTTTTCGTAAATTTTGGTAACTTTTGTTAAATTTACCTTGATATATCAAAAGTTAGAATTTTTTTTGTTTTTAACTTCGATAATTTTTGGTATTTTTGATAAATTTTGGTAAAAAATTACCCAACCCAGTTTAACCATGAATTTGACAGACGAGGACTTTAAATCATTATATCAATCAATCAGATTTCAAACAATTTCTACACAAATTTCATCTTAGCTGCAAATATTTTAAAAATCTTTTTTTTTTTTTTAAAAAAAGCATCTTAGTTGCAAATAAACACTTTCTAGGTTCCTTATATATCTATGTTTTTTGCTTAGTGTGTTGTTTTGTTGTCTCAATTTAGTTCCATATAGACTAGGTAGAACTTGTTCTGATCCGAAAATTGACCGAACCCGCTCGAAAATTTAGGGTTTTGAACATGATTGCCAAAACCAAAACCAATTCCTATTGGACGTGACTTGAAATTGAGCCGCCCGCCCGAATTGACTAGTCTAGTTCCATATCCATCCATCGGGTTTTAACTCACTTATCTTTTCTCCAAGATTGAAACATATATTCCACATTTTAACTGACCACACTTAACTTCATAAATAATGTACAATGTTACAAGCAAATAGCAAATCACTAAAATTTGTTGTATATGGGAGCCTAAATTTTGCGGAATCTGCTGCCTTTGCAACATCCCCAACGTGAACTTGAGGGGACTAAACCTCATCTTTGGTATAGTTGGAAGTGGATCAGTCATTAACAACATGGTTCTTGTGTTGGACCTCAAGCTTCAAACTTTGGATTTCAGCATCCTTCTCTTGTAGATAGCAACATGCATATAAAACAAACATAAAGGGTGAGGTAGATCAGTAGATGATCAGTATGAAGTCTGCAACAAGAAGTTGCTTAAAGGTTCTGACAGCAATGCTGCTTCTGTAGGTAGGATGATAAATTAGAACTAACAACATGATGAAAATGCAAATCAAGAGAGACAAATACCATCTCATTGGATCGTTCAACATCATTTGTCACCATCTTATGTTCTTGCACAGTCCTGAAAATGTAACATCAGCACTTCGACGGTTAAGTTTTCAATATAGGTCCTATGGATTTTTCTCATTTGCTTTCCTTTTATGTACTACCTCCGTCCCGTTTTATTTGTCCATTTACCTAATTTGGGAGGACTAATGCATATTGGGAATTGAGGTAAAAAGTTTGTAATTTATCCAAATTACCCCTACTTTAATTGAAGATAATGGTTGTTGGAATTGTAAAAAGTGATAAATGAATTTATTAATTAGGGGTAGAAAAGGAATTACATTTGTTGGGATTGTAAATTGGACAAATATTTTGGGACAAAGAAGTTAGGTAAAAGGACAAATAATTTAGGACGGAGGTAGTGTATCAAGAAATAAGGTGATACTACAAAGAATATGATTTCAAGTGAAATGCAAAAACATGGAGTACTAAGACATTTTTACCATTTAAGGCCCTGTTCTTTTCTGCGGTTGGCAAACTGTGGTACCATAGCATACCGCAGTTTGCCACAACTCACCACACTTTACCACAAATCATTACTTTTCTCTCTCCTCACTTTTCTCCTTTACTTTTTGCATTTTCTCTCCTCACTTATCCCACATTCCACCACACCCACCACAATTCCACCACACCTCACCACACCATACCGCAGAAAAGAACAGGGCCTTAATTTAACAAAAAAGTGCACAGTTACGTGTGCGGAGGTAAGGTTACTTAAAAATAGATCATCCTAGACCAGACCTCAGGCAAGCAGGACCTACATTGAGATTAGTTGCTGGCATATATCTAATATCTAAGAAAAATAAATATGATGGCGCAGGTTTACACAATGATCGAAAAGTTCAAACAGAAAAGCTTGTCGCCTGCAGCTGAAGATACTCAACGCCCAAGATCAAGACAGAAGAGATGATCCATATGTGTAGTAGCCTTGCAGCATTCACTTGGCTGAGTTGCATGCCAACATGAAGTAACACTTGCCATTCATGATTCATGGCCTCCCCACAACTTCTGGAAGCTAGCAAATGCCTTCATTACTGCATCTTGCCTCGGATTACAACTTAGAAGGCTGTGATGGTATGTAAAAATTCTGGTGGGTCTCTGTAAATTTTGCATCACAGAAGAAAAACAAACACTTTTGTCTCCCCCTCCAATGGAGTACGTTTATTACCAGTACTTTTTCTACCTTTCTACATTGTGTGTTGTTTCAGAGTACACTAACGTGTAACTAGCAGAGCCAGGCTTGAAGAAAACGCAAAACAATAGTCAGTCTAACTTGTTGGTTGCAATATTCTTTACAATCAATATCCAACTCTTTCCAACCAAACTGAACAGGTGACACTGACACGAGTATTAGAGTGGCGAAAACAAAGATGGTAATGTGTTGATAACTTTCAAAGAGAGGTTCAACTAACTATTTCAGCCCTTTGAAATTTAAGAGGTACCAATTACTGTAGCTACATTGTTAATTCTGCCACTATTTCTAACCATACTCGGTGAAAACTCGGGTGGATCCAATTGGGTTCTGGTTCTTTCCCTAATTATGGACACAAAAAAATCATCAAATTGATCCTTTACATATGATAGTATACGTAATACATTACAATGTATGCATCACCATGGAAGGAATCATTCTTAATACCATGGGCTGGGGCAGTTGAAATAATGAATATTCCCCCTTGTAAGTTGTAACTGGCAAGCTTTGGTTGAAACAATGAATATTGCAAAATGATAAATAAGACTTGTTACAGTATGTAAATCTATATGTTAAGTTATAATTTTTTACAAAATTGAATATTTTGAAGGAAATTCTACCATTGACTTTTTTTTTCCAACTATCGTAGTTGAAAAGTGAAAATACCATCAATTTTATTATAAAAATTCAAATTCAATGTAGGTTGATCAAAGTAACTTGTTACAATAATTAACCATGTTTAGAATAATATAAATCTTTTTAAATAATATGATTTATTTTTTATAAATGAATGGTATAAAATCTTTCAACTAAACTATGGTAGAATTTTCATTTTTATTTTTACGATCTCTCTATTTTGCTACATGATGAATAGGAAAATTTTAACAATTATTGTGAATAATACTAACTATTTAAAGATAATTCTATCTATATATATATATGAACCTTTTTTTATTTTCATTGTTATTACTAGGTTTTTTTTTTTTTTGAAAACACAGTTATTACTAGGTATTTAAAAATACAACTTGATTGATATTTCAGTGAATAGGTTGAATAGTAGTTTCGTACAAATGAACTGTGTTATATAAAACAATGCTGCTAAAGTATTATTGTATGAATCAATAAATTACAATTATATACTCAAACATTTTTCTTAATGACTTTTAATAATCCAAAATTTTTCTTAAACATAGTTGATAAGGATATTAAAATTCAGCACACTTGATATAATTAATGTCTGGCTTCACCCCTACTTAATCCTTTACACACCATCGTGTACACTACTTCCTTTGTTTCATATTAATTGTTGCTTAATACATGTTGTGTGGTCTCCTAAATCCCTTTTTCCTACTTGTAAGATATTTTTATCAAATATTACAAAGTATTTTTGTTATAAATCTAACTATAGTACTTTTATATAATAAAAATTGCATATATTAAAATGTTAACAGTCGAAAAATTTAAAATTTGACTAACGCATAAAATAAAATGACGGGTTAATATGAATACTTTACCACAGAATTATTCTTGCAAAGGGCCTTATTCTTTAGACTTGTAGGATCAAATTAGGTTTAATAAGGTAAAGAAAAGAAAGGTAATGATAAAATTTTAACTTTGACTTGAGTGTTTTTTAGAGAATCGAGTAAGGCAAAGTTAGGTAAAGATAAACCTAACTTACCACTCAAGAGAAGATGGTCTAAATGAGAAAACATCCAAAACATTCCCATTGACATTCTCAATATGAACAATAAGACGGTCTCGATTCAGATGAGATTCGCCGGGCATGAAATCTTCGCTTAAGAAACGCGCAAGCTGAGCAGACAATACAGAAAAATTGCAGCGAGGTAGGCGGTTGCATAGGTATACTGATTAAGACAACGTAACCAAACAACATTAATGAATGTGATCAACACAATTATTTATCATTTACCCCTCCAGCCTCCATGTGTTGAGCACATTGCTACTATTTAACAAATCCTTCTATGTCTCTCTACACTTGTATTATTATTATGGTATTTTTGTTCATATTGTATATTTTTTAGACAAAACAAATTAAAAACAACAAACAGGCTAACAACTTAAATGGTCAACTGCTGTAGATGATCACCTACCCTACCATCACCACCTCATTGCCTTCATTCAAAGTAATCAAAACTACATCATCCCCATAACACCCAAAATTCTAGAGAGAGGGGGAAGAGATGGGGAAGATAGATAGCATGTTGGTGACCATCTTCATCTTCCTGTTCCTCAACCCATTCTCCTCCCTTGTGTTTGTGCATTCACAGGATTCCTGTAACAAAAACATCAACTTCAATGACAACATCAACTTCGACACCACTGCTATGTCCTGCCAGGTTGTCTGGCAACCCCACGGCTACGTCCTCCGGGTATAATCCTCAACACTCAAATCTCGGCGTGATCTAGTTCGTTTTTGTGTCAAGGTTTGATCTGATTGTGTTCTTTGCAGTTTGCACGGGAAGCGACAGATGTGTGGAGCTTCCTGCTCTCGGCCCCGAGCTCCAACAACTGGATTGGAATGGGGTTCTCGAAGTCGGGTTTGATGGTGGGGTCCAGTGCCATGGTCGGGTGGGTCTACTCTAATGGGACCGCCATGGCCAAGCAGTACCTGCTGAAGCAGAAGGATCCGGACCAGGTGGTACCCGATCAGGGTGATCTCACCGTCGTCACAAACACAACAAAGGTGATCGTTCAGGCAAATGTCATGTACCTGGCCTTCCAACTCAACATGGGTGCGGCTGCTCAGCCACTCACGGACGTGCTCTACGCCGTGGGGCCCAACGGCCAGCTCCCGATGGAGAACCGCGGGTTCAAGTTGACCGAGCATAAGGACAAGGTCAGCACCACGTTGAATTATGCTAAAGGTAATCGTGATCAACTCTTCTAATCACCTGTTGTGATCGTGAATATGGTCTGCCTGGTCAAGGGTCGACTTTTATGTACTACCTAAACAGTTGTCCCGGAATTAAGGTGAATGAAAGTGACAGATAGGGGCATAAGACTCAGAAAATATGAGGGGGAAAAGCAAGAAGAAGAAGAAAATAAAATCTAGCAAGGATTAAACAGATTTTTCAGCTTCATATTGCTTAAAAGTAACTGCCTTTAGTTTTGTTTATACAACCCATTTTCTGATTTTGACCTTCCTTCCAGATTTTGACCTTCCTTCCACTTGTCATAACAAGCTTCTGGCTACTAGAAAAAGGGAGGAATCCTTTAGAGATCGTTTGGTTGGTCAAAAAGCCCAGAGAAATTGCTCAATTTTTCAAGTTAGATAAATTTTTTCGATGTTTGGTTGTATGTTGCCCTTGGAAAACATTTTTACAGAGGGGCCTCGATTTCCCATCTTAGGGAAAAATTTTCTCAAAGGGAGGGTAGGAGAAAATTTTCCCATGGAAAATTATCACCTAGAAAAACTTCTTTGGAGTCCTTACCAAAAGCCCTCTTAGGGTAGAAAATAAGATTGGATCTCTAAGTGCCAGACTGCCAGATTTGAAGTAAGAGCAATTTCTGAATCACCAACTACAATTGTCATCATTTGTTTGTTTCCAGCCTACACCAAAGATTCTGAGAATCAATCACCGGCTTAATCTTGGATAAGTCAATCATTGCTGAATTTTCAATTGCATTTTCCAGCTGCACCTCAAAAAATACAGCTACACCAGTATATAGCCATATCAACGATTTACTGCAACAGAATTTACACTCTACCCCCAAACAAGACTGTTTGTTGGTTACCTCCCTTTCTCACAAAACCCAGATCCTCTATAGAGGCATAGAGCAGTGCTATGATCCCCGAAATCTGTCAAACCCATGTCGGAGAAATGTCAAGAGTCTGACACGAGGGTCATGTCGAATATGGCCAAAGCAAAACTTTGTACTTTTTTGGTTAAAATCAGTATATACACTTTTTTCACTGGGAGGATCTTTGCTGAATGCATTGTCAAGAGGGTAGAACAGTAGAATACCGAACACACAACATTCTAACTCTTCAAAGAATGCCAAACTATTAAGAGCAGACAAACAGTAATCATCGCAGGAGTTCACTCGAGTTCTTTTTAATTTGTATGTATAACAGGCAGCAGTCAGGCACAGAGTAGTCCATATACAGGACTGCGGAGGACCCATGGAGCTCTAAACATGCTAGGATGGGGAATCTTGATTCCTATTGGATCAATCGTTGCTAGGTACTTCAAGGAGTGGGATCCGATGTGGTATTACATGCACGCTGCAATCCAATGCTTTGGCTGGCTATTTGGACTGGTCGGTTTCATCCTCGGATTTGTGACTCAGGGATTCATTCATGCAGACGTAGACCACCACAAGAACTTGGGTATCACTATCCTCATATTTGGCTGTCTCCAGGTATCATTTGCTCTTTCTACTTTTACCTTTAGGAAAAAGAAGCAACAGCAACTCTGAATATAACATTGAATTGTTGTGTTGGGTTTTTGTGCAGATAACGGCCCTCTTGCTTAGACCGCAGAAAGGATCAAAGTTCAGAAAATACTGGAATTGGTACCACCATAATGCAGGAAGGCTCTTGGTTATACTGGCAATCTCGAATATATTCTATGGTATTCACTTGGGTATGGAAGGCCCCAGTTGGTACGGCACTTATGCAGCGATTCTGGCAATTTTGGTTGTAGCAGCTGTCGTGTTGGAAATCAGAGCGTGGAGGCAAAGATGATTCTCGATGAGTTGAAACTAGATAAGCGAACCCATAAACATGCTTTCAGTGGATTTGTAAACTTGTTCTGCATAGATTGAGAGTTATTTAACCCACTACTGCTACTGCTTGTAACTTTACACCAGATCTTTCTCATGGGTTTTTCATGAATAGTCTTTGCGACGTCCCCCTGTTAGAGTTACTATGCCATGTATCTTCACCTCCTCAGACCTCACTTTGACAGGATGTAAGATGAGTGTTTTTTGCCTTTATTGCAGCATATATCATGTATTGCTGAGCATTCCTTTCGTTCATGTGCTTTAAATATGCATTCATATCATTTTTTTTTTTGGAGTCAACATTCGCTCTATTATATGTACATAATTTATATTCATACTACTGTCCTACATTCAGAACTTATCTAGACACACATACCAACAGTAGAACTTGGCTCTACCTTAAGCATAAAGCCTAAACTTGACTAAGAATGTAACTGAACTCCCATTTAGAGCTCCAACACCCCGATGGTGTGAATGTGCATATAGACTACGTCCAGGTGCAAAGTTCACCTTGCAGGAAGTCTTAGCTCCAAGCCAGAAGTTAGGGCCTGGCACAAAAATCTTCCCTTGAAGACAAATTGGGAGGTTCAAATAACAAACCCAAGACTAATAACCTAGTCTAGTTCAGATAAATTCTACATGGAAAAAAAGATACATGATGAGCAGGCAATAGTAACATACCACCTGCCTTCAAAATGGAGAGCGTAACTTGTATCGCAAATGAAACTAATGGACCAATCAAGCATCCAATCATCCCTCTACAATCAACCCACAATTTCACTTCGATCAAGCATATCCACCAAAGTCATCCTTCTGGGAAATCTTGCTGGTAATCTCAAGTACATTGCATCCTCAATCTCAATAGGAAGATGAGTCGCTACAAACACGATCCCACCCTTCTTCCGATGCTCAGCTATTATATGCTCAAGTAGCTTTACCCCATCATCGTCAAGAGCGACAGAGGGCTCATCTAACAGCCAAATCGGCCTATCGATTGCCAGCAACCTGGCGAGCTGCACTCTTTTCCTTTGGCCCATTGACAACATTCTAGCTTTGTCATTTGCTAATCTTTCCAGGCCCATCAACTGCAAGGCCGGCAGTGATCTTCCTTCTTTTCCTTCAAGAACTTCAAACCACTGAACATTCTCCAACACCGTGAACTTCTCCTTGATGGCGTCTTTAAGAGAAACCCATCCTAGCTGAAGCTTGTATTGATGGAAAACTCCAGACTGTGTTATGTCATGGCCATTCCAAAGGATCTCACCAGCAGAAGGCTTAGAAAATCCGGCCAACATGCGAAGAAAAGTGGATTTCCCAGAACCATTGGCGCCCGTTAGCACAAGGGCTCCTCCATCGTGAATGGACACATTTACATGACGCAAGATTTGTTGCGCATTTCGCATGCAAGACACATTGTTGAGAAGTATGCGTGGTAGTTGTGGCTTCCGGAGAGACATTTAGACTACAGGAATTGAGGAAAACTATTAACATTAAATGATAATCCAACACTTAAAGAAACAAAATGACATACAAAGTTCCGCGATTTATCCCAGTAGATTTGCACAGGAAATCAGCAGGAACAATACAAGTAAAGAAATCAAACATGAAAAGAATAACCACAAACTAAACCAGCTACCAAGAATGATGAATCGCATCTAAACCCCTTCAATTATACCACAAGTTTAAATCTTCTTTATTTGACTTCGTGCAACCCCAAATCAGATTGGAGTTCATTATGGCAGGTACGAACCCTTCCAACAAGAATTTGCCTCCCAAAACAAAAATAAGCAATTCTGGATCACATTACAAAAGAATACAAATACTGAAATACAGACCTTCATTCTTAGAAGTACAACAAGGTAGTTGAATCCGTTGACATGTCAAAAACTCAGCTTCTTAATTGTCGATTAAACACAAAGTAGAAAAGAAGCAAAATATGGAACTAAGTTACGTCTGTTTGATTACGCAAACATTAGAGTCAAGTCAGTCAACCATGGATAGTTTACCACAGAAAGGCTCTTGGTTTCAAATTAATACCAGACAGTCTCTAACACACAAACATCTCACCATTTCACTCTAGTCCAAACCCAGCATCAAAGATTCAGAAAATATAAAAAGAAAGGCAATACCTGAAATGGTTCGCGGAGAATTAGCAATGGTTGGTGACACTTCCAATCTACTACGAAAGGATCTCAATACTTCTTACGATCAATTGGATCGTCGTCATCGACTACGTATTTCTGGGTTCGTCGCGTTCGAAAGCGGGAAGCGGTAATATCTCCACGGAGGCTCTTCCGACGATCAGTAGAAATGAGAAGAAATCAGAAAGCAAGAACCCTAATTTCTCAATTCATGAATTTAGCTCGAGTAATAGTAGCTTAAGTGCCTAGCTGCAGTGAGTGTGGCGGCAATGGAGGTCGCCGGCGATGATCAGGAGTCGAGGGCGGTGGCCGGCAGGTTCTGCTTCTGGTGTTGGACTGAGAATCGCGCAAAAGGTGAGGGGTGAGCCCGCCAGAACACTAGAGGGCAGAAGGCAGAATTCAATTTAGGGATACTCTACAGGATACTGCCTATATGGGCAGGCCCGTTTCAAGCCTGCCCAATTTAAAATGGAAAATTGGATTTTAGTAATATCTATTTTTTGTCAATTGACTAATAATATTTTTTATATAAAAAATAAAATTGCATTTAATTGCGAGACAAATGAGTGAATTTACAATTTTTATCCCAATTTTTATGTACTTTTATGTTGTTTTTCAACTTTTTATGATTTCCCTCTATTCTTTAAAAAAATTATAATAATTGTCCAAATTTTTCAAAAAATCGTTTAAAATTTCTTTTAGTAACTAAACTTCATAATCTTTTTGCAGGTAAGAATAAAAGAATTAAGGAGCTAGATTTGGTACAAAAAAAATACGTTTTTTTTGGGTCACTGGTGTAAAAAAAAAAAAAGTAGGGATCATTAAACTCCTATTTTTCATTTAAAATTTAGGTCATGTTCTTTGGATTGTAAATATATCAGAAGATATCGATTGATGTTTACCTTAATGACAAGCTTCCCACCCTTCCATCCCCTCCTTCCAAGATTCAATTTTTAAGACATTCACATACTTATTTATTTATTTATTTTTACTTTTAACTAAATGATGGGAGTGAAATAAAAAAAATTTAATATAAATTATGTAAAAATATATTAGATATGATAAATAAAATAAGTAAGGTGAGATAAATGTTACTACCTTCGTCCCAAAATGTTTGTCCGTTGACTAAATTTTGACCGTTGATTACTCAAAAATTATAATGAATTACAATATAAAATTACCTTCATTGTAATCTTTAGCAAATTATCTTTCTAATGGTAGTGATTTCATATTTTGATTCATTATAATTTATGAGTAATTAACAGTCAAAATTTAGTTAACGGACAAATATTTTGGGACGGAGGTAGTACTAACTATCGTTGGTAGTGGTTATCAGACGGCAACCACAGACATTGACTGGGGCTTTGGGATTTGTGATTTCTCAAAGGCTAGTGGGTACTTTTGCAGGGGTGCGCAAAAACATCCAAGTCCATCCCTTCTCACTATTGGTCAAGTCATAGTCTCAAAGTCATTACGGTCAAAATCGCGGATAAAAGAAAAATACAAAAAAATTTAGGATATTTTTCTTATAAGGCGTCTCCCTAAATTAACATGAAACAAAATAAATGAAAAATCAGAAGTAGTGGCACGATTTCTTACGCCCATGGTTTGAGTGAAGTGTCCCATATTAAGTGATCAATCTACCGCCATATTGCCTTATCTAAGAACATGTTGAACTGAAAACATCTCATCTCAAAATGTTGTAAATACCTTAGAATCGAACACTTGACAAACAAGCGAAACAAAATGTCAGGAACAAAAAACCGTACTGATTGGAGCAAAAATACAACACCTCCTTCCCATTGAATTCAGAGTTGGTACAACAAGAGATAAGACGAAATAATCGAACTCTCTACTCTGCCTGAGCCTGCTGATTGTTGCGACCTCATGGATTATGAGCAAGTAATAAGGAGGCGACGATGGGATGAGAGAGAATGTGCCATTATCTAATTTTCAACTGAAGGCGATGAAGGTTTCTGATTTTCAACTGTGGCGTCGTCTAATTTGATGGGTGGGTTTGGATTTACAGAACTCCCAGCTGAGTTGTTTATTTGCTGTGATTTATGCTTTGTTTTTTCAGGTGTTTTTGTTAGTATCCTCATTCCCCTGTTTATTTGAGGAAAGCTGGATCATTTTGAGAAGGTTTGAAACAGGCTAAAATGCAGAAAGCTCCTAGAAACTATTGGAACTTATCCTTTAGTAATTTCTGCTTTGGCCTTATTGAAAACAATCTGAGAATAATTACTTTACAAACAAATTGAGTTCTGGTTACTGTCTTACTGACAATGTTAAAGTACATTTACAGACACATTTCAGGTTTTCATCAGCCTGTACAGATGATGGAACTCGGTTATAAATAGCGAAAATTTAATCCAGCCAGCAGCAACTGTATATGAATTCTTCTAGAGGCTGACTGCGATCACGAACAAAGCAAGGATCCAAACTATGTGGTCCACCTTGATAACTCGGCCTACGTGCAAAAGGGGGAGGAAGAAAAATGATCAACTACTTTGTCGTAAAATTCTTTTAACATTGATCAGGATCAGTAATCAGATGTATATAATTTGAAGGGTATATAGATTCGGTGAGTACCTGAGGATGTGTACGTTGGCAAGCTGACATACTTTGGACAAGAAGATGCCGAATAATCCACCACTTCTCTTATACTAGATGTAGTTACGCAATCCCGGGGCTGTAATCAAATCAGAAGTTCGGTTTAGATGGTCATGAAAGAGGTTGATGCATCATGCAACAGCTATTCGATGGGTTTTTCATTTAAAAAAAAAAAAGGGTCCTGTTCTGGAAGCTACCCTTGGAATCTCGCATTATAGTATAATTTGAAAAGAAAAGTATGAAAGAGTTCCTTGAGAGTGTGATGGTATTAAGAAGATTGAACCTTGAAGTCCTTGTAAAAGCACAAACGGAGTTCTTCCACAGCACCATTGGAGCAAACCAGCAAAGGGGTCATGTGGAAAGCGTTTTCAATTGCAGAAACGATGCCTCCCAAAGGATACTTTTCTGAATTAGAAGGAACATATCCAGCTTCGGTCAAAACTTTCTGCAATTGAGGACTACAAGTGGTTAAATAGTGAGCCAAGAAACAGCGCAATCATCAGGAAACAAGACCAATTTAAGATTATGGATGATGTGTGTGAGAGGGAGTTTTCAATACCAATATTGACAATAATTGAGGCGGGAAAATTCATGTTTAATATGCAAAATTCATCTACCAATGCACTTACTGTGACATTATATTTGAGGTAGAGGTTGAGAGCTGTGCGGAAATAATCATACTCATCTCTTATTACTGGGTAAGCACAAGTCCCATGCTTTTCTGCACTAGAAAATGATGTCAGAATCAGATGTGCATTCATAGTAAGAAGAAGCTCTACTTCTGAATACTTGAGCCTATTAAGGGCTTATTCTTTTCAACTTATCATAAGTAACTTATTGCTGATCAAACTGAGATCATATTAGTAGAGAGTACCATGCATACTATAGAACTAGTATGCCATGGGAGCCTTCCTAAATGTCTAGCAGTTTCTAATATAGCCTTTATACCATAAGCTAAAAATTAAACGCAAGCAGAAGCACAATATACTTACCCCACTGCAAGGTAGAACGGTAGATTATGCAACCAGCCACCGAACAGCGCCACAACAAGAAATTAGAAAAATAAAAGTGTTAGCAATCGTAGCAGCGTAAGAGATACATCAGCATGTCTGTACTCTATCTCCAAGGCATAGTAAATAACCTCATGTGCCCAAAATGATCCTTTATGTCCATGGCATGTTGATGATGCGCTACAGCTGAGAGATGGCCAATAATTTTCCAAACCATTACGTAGTGTTGAGATCTAGCACCCCAGAAGTTGGAGAAAATCAGCATATGCCAAAAGAAGATCTCACAAGCAACATATGAATAGAGAAACCACCCATGAAAGTGGCCCAATAAACTGGCAAGGAACTACTCTAACATGTAAATGAACCCATAATAATTTCTGAATGTATCGCCAGTAAAACAACATTTCTGCATGATCATACTACACAATCCCTAGTATTAACCAGACTGTAACCATACTTCTTAGATATGGGCCAGGTAAAGTTGAAATCTTTCAATCTGAATCTCGAAGTACTTAAAACTGCAATTCAGGGTTCTTCATAGTTTACCCCGCCCAGTTTTCCACTGCTGGTTTGACGTAAACTAATTCTACAATAAGAATTAATAAAGAGTCACAACATGACATTTAACCACTAACATGCACTGGCAACGCACGGTTTTGGACTGTATTATTTGAACTCAAAGTCACTACGAAACCAAGGAAAAGGTATAATGTCATTGATCATGAAAGAAACCAGGCTCGACGTTATTATACATTAGACAGTTATCCAACATCATTAGCCTTCCGATGATTTCTCGCCTATTAGTACCAAACATAATGCCCATAAATGTTTCTTAACGAGTACGCACCTAGCTCCCACCTCGATATCTTACAATTAAACATTTTACAAACAGGCAAAATAACAGGTCAAGAACAAAAAGAAATGTGCTGATTGCATCAATAAGACAACACCTCTTTCATGTCGAATTCAGAGTTGGTACAACAAGAAGGCCAGCTTCCATCATTGTAATTAGGCCAAAGACCATCTGCCATGCAAGAACAATGTTTAGACTAGAACTGCACTGTACTGAGTAAAACAGCTTCAATCAGAAACTTGAGTTTGAACCAATTATACATATCAGTCTAACAGGATTTGTACATGAGATTTTCCAAGTGCAAAAATCATTGAAAAATAGAAATGGGCGTATGATACTTACGTATTGTGAACTCCTTAGGAGCATTTGAACTGGAAAAAGGCAACACAGAGGGTAACCAGTAATAAGTTTCAGGCTATAAAACAATATGCTTGAATTCACACATAAGAAACAGATCAATCTCCACCCATCTTGAAACAATATGCCAATCAATTCATACTCCAATTTTCATCAGAATCAATGAAAAAGAATGTTTTTTGGTACTCTTAACAATTCACTACTACTAGACTACATTTGGTTGAAATCATCCAATTCTACATAGCCCATGTAACTTATACTTGTTATCTAAAACTATGGAAAGCTGAAAGTGTGTTTAGAAGAAGTAATACTAGGAAAATTACCCGCGACAACAGGCGTTGCTTCTGCAGCACTTGTGGGTATCTCGACAATTGGTGCCCGGCCATTGAAGAGATAATAGGAAGTAATCGAAGTCTCTATTCTGCTTGCTGACTGCGACGACACCATTGAAGCTTAGATTATGAGCGACTAATAAGAAGACGATGATAGGATGAGAGAGAAAAGCAATGGTGCCCAGCAGAGTCATCGAAGCTTTGAAGTGAAGAAGGTTCCACTGGTGTTTAACAATGGCGTCGTGTAATTTGATTGGTGAGTTTGGATTTACAGAAATCCCAGATGAGTTGTTGATTTGTTGTGAATTATGCAGCTGCTTCTTTTGTTGCTTGCTGTTGTTATACGCTCTATTCGAAGAAAGCTGGATCAGTTTGAGAAGGTTTGAGATAATATGAGAAGAACAAGTGGAGCTCCTGGAAGGGAAATTAGAAAAAATAATTGCAAAATGATACGGAGTAAAAGATTTGGGAATTGGATTCTAATAACACGAACTTCTGATCACATAAGACTAAATAATAAGAACTTTTGATTTAGTGATAAATAATACAAACTTTAACTCCATGTTGCTCTGAACAGTACGACACCAACTTAACTTGGCGGATGACGTGGCGGCGGAGAAGGTGCGATGAATCTCCCAAAACTCAAGCCCAGTCACACCTTCTCCGACGCCACGTCATCCGTCGCCGAGTTAAGTTGACATACTGTTCAGAGCAACATGTGGTTAAATTTCATATTATTTATCCCCAAATCAAAAGTTCGTATTATTTGGTCTTATATGACCAAAAGTTTGTATTGTTATAATCCAATTTCCTTAAAGATTTTGATGCAAGAAGATTAATAATCATCTTACATTTCACGTAAATTACTTATAAAGTTAAATATAATATATTTAAATCATTTATATTTTATTATTTGAGGGCTATTACAACTTATAAATAACATAAAAATAATTATTTATTCATATTTTTTCATAAATATAAAATTATGCATAAAATATATATTTTCTGTTAGGATCGAAATTAAACTAAATTTATATTTTTGACCTAGCTAACAAGTATTATACTGTTATAATTGATAAATATGTATAATTATTAGAGAAAATATTATTAAAAGTTACAAAAATATGAAATATGCACAATTTGAGATGGTTGTTAACCATCTTGAATCAAGATATGTATATGTTTCATGGACATTGAAAAAAAATATGAACTTACTACTTTGTGATGAATAAGTTCGACTTTAATCACTATTATTTTTAGTATTCACCACTAAGTTAATTAAAATCGTCTAAAACGTGATATGATGGTGGCGATATTATACGTGAAATTTTTTGCAGCTAAAAAAAAGTATTTTTCATGTGTAATATTGCTACTACCACGTCACTGTTCAAACGAGTTTAACAAGGTAGTGAATGTTAAAAATAATAGAAGTTAAAGTTTAATTCATAAATAATAAAGTTGTAAATTTGAAAAAAAAATTCAATACTCCCAAAATATGGATTATTTTTCCAATTTCTCTTTGAAAACTACTGGAATTGTGTTGTTTTAAGTTCAGTCCTTTCCTTTTTTTCGAAAAAAGGTATCTCACATAAAAATTAGTGTTTGTACCCGTGCCATGCACGCGTTAATCTGTCTTATTTGTCATTTTTGTATATATATTTTTTTTGCAAGTTTGATTGTCTATTCTTATTCATTGTTCCATTGAATAAGTGATATGAAATTTGCATATGCTTTCATTATAATGTTTACAAATTATATTGTTTATAGGTTGTTTTCTATAGATTGGAGTAACTATCACTTTAACTATAATTTTTGTCTTTTTATAAAAAAAAAAATTTCCTCTATTGCCATTGTGCTTCACATTATGGAAAAGAAGAGTTACTAATATTTGGATAATATTTCAAGGTAGGTGGGGCTTTTTTTTTTTGGAAAATATATTGACGTGCTAGTTTATTAATTTTTGATTTTTTTTTGTGTAGTTTTATTCGTTTTTGCCAAGTATTTTTGTTAAGATTATAATTTATTATATGAAATTAATCACAACCACTATCGATTAATATTAAATAGAATTTAAAATTTCAAATAAAGTATATTGTATCTATGGTGGAGTTCATAGGTAAACAATACCCTCCCACACATTTCCTCGCACATAAAACTTATGGCATATTATTGTTTTAAATTATATATATAAGGTCTTTGTAGTTTTGTATTAGTCAAAGTAACATTTAATGACTTGAATAAAATTTTCTTTTTAAAATATATTTCTATTGGTGAGTGACACATGGCAACAACACATTCATTTGGATTTTGTTTTAATATATTTAATAGATAGATAATAAAGCTTGTAGAGGGCGGATCCAAACATTGAAATTAAGAATGTTGACTTAATATTACATCCGTCCCAAAATATTTGTCAATTTAATTGAGTTTTGACCGTTGATAACTCATAAATTACAATGAGTTACAATATGAAATTAACATCATTAGAAAGATATCTTACTACAAGTTGCAATGGTGTTAATTTTATACTGTAATTCATTATAATTTATGAGTTAACCAATGGTTAAAACCTAATCAATTTGAGAAACATTTTGGATCGAAGGTAGTAATAATTAACCATAACATATTTTATGAAAGAAATAATCCTCTCAATATATAATTTATGTCGGTTTTAACCGGTTCAACGGTGAGCCGAGTCAACCGGTCTAAACCGACCAAACCGGTTCGATCAGTTGAACCATTGACCCACTGGATCAACCAGTTTAGTGAACGGTCTGATTCTGACAATTACTAGTAGAGTAGTTGGTTGATCTCAAATTGTACTATACACTATGGTGGAGCTATCTAGATTCATCACATGCACTAAGATATGTCAATTTAAAAATGTTGAATTTGTGCAAAAAAATGATAAAAATTTGAAAATATTGATGAACTTTACCATAATGTTAATAAATTTACATTGAATTTTATAATAAACTGATATATTTTTTGTAATATTTAACACTTTGATGGACTTAGATAAGTACTCTAATGTATACCATATAGCAATTGATTGAAAGATAGGTCTTTATCGAATAAACCCTCATAACATATTGAGATCATCGGCTTATTCACAATTTGTGGGGCCACAGACAACATAGTGAACTAATTTGTAGAATGAACGCCATTAAAAAAATGCGTCAACATTCGTACTAAACGACAATAATAAGAATTTAGTCAAAATGCCCCTTTTTGGATTTGACAAAGTGACATATGTGCCTTTTTTTTTCTCTCGTTATTTTATTTACTTGGCATGTTGAAACTTTTAATACTACTATCTATATTCTCAGTTGGACCCTCAAGCTAAGGTAATTTTTTAAAAAAATTGTGAGCCATGAGCAGTCGCCCCTCAGGATCAGGCCTGAATCCAGAAAAAAAAAAGGCTATTTGAATTATGATATATATGGTCGTGTTTGACAGTAGCATTTGTAGTAGTGTTTAGTGTTTTGACCAAGTCAATATTCTAGTTGGATAAATATTAATATTCGGTAATCTAGCGTTTTAAGTAGCTTTTTAACATTTCAAGTAGCATTTTCTGAAGCATTAATAAAGTTAACATTAGTGTTTTGAGTAGCGTTTCACATTTGGTTTTAAAAAAAATACCCTTGAAAATTAATTTTTGGAAATTATTCATATCATTTTATGTCAATTTATAGTAATCAGCTAACTCAACCGCTAATTTTACCGAACGTAATGTTTATTTGAATAGCTACCAACTATTTGCTACTTATACCACTATCCGCAACCTAAACCGCTATCTACTAATAAAAATTTTATCCAATACATAAACCATTATCCGTTGTTGAATCCATTAATTTTGCTAAGGAGGCCTATGAGTGTGCTCTTGGTTTTTATAGTCACCAAAAATGGTCATTTGACAATAATCTATCAACCGCCCAAAACCTTTAGCACAGACCATAAACTTAGGTCATGTTCTTTTATGCAGTAAATTGGATGCGGTAAATAGTATGATATATTAATCCTGTGGAAAGTGTGACATGATATAGTAAAATATGGTAAAATTTGCGGTAAAAATGATTGATGTTATAAATGAGGAGAGAAAATGTGAAAAGTAGAGGAGGAAAGTGAAGAGAGAGAAAAGTAAAGAGAGAAAATTATCGATGTTGTAGTAAAATGTGAAATGATATAACATTTTTTTGAGAAAGATGGAAATCTATTAATTAGAAACTTCCGAAGCCACCAAATCGGCTAACTCCGGAGGGCAAGCATTCGACCACAACTTTAAGCATCTCAAAGAAAAAACAAGTCTAGCTAGAGAGTGGGCTACTTTGTTTCCCTCACGCTTACAAAAGGAAAAACGAACAAATTCAAAATTCGACACTAATTTTAGGCAGTCCTGCACGATTCCTTCTGTTGCAGGCTGCACCTTGTGACTTTGGGTAAGGCCCTTAAAGATAGTCAGACAATCAGTCTCAATCACCAGCTTCTTTGCTCCCTGTCTCCAAGCCCGTTGCATTCCACTCCTGATTGCTCCAGCTTCCATGGCTTCAAGGCTCCAACTAATCTCTCTGTATGTCACTTCTGCGCAAATCACATGGCCATGTTCATTCCGAATTATTGATCCCCAACCCCCTTGCCCATCCTCCTTCATTGAAGCATCTGAGTTTAATTTCCACCATCCGGGTTCCGGCTCTACCCACTTGTGCTGGTTGTTCTGCCGCGGCTACATCAGCCCCTTGTGCGCTTGAGCTTGCAGAAACGCATAGTGCAGGTCTAGTGCTCTTGTCGCGGCTTCCCAGGGATGACAAATTTGGTTTCTATGAACTCTTCCGTTTCGCTCATTCCAGATTGTCCACAGAACCGTGCCAAACAGACCTCTGGTTGTCGGATCCATATACTTCATATGAAACTCCATCCACTTCCCCACATCCTCGATGCCTCTTTCATCCACCTCGAATCTAAGCGGGCAATATTTCCACACTGCTTTGGCCTAAGCACAGTTCAAAAAGACGTGTGTGTTCGATTCATAGCCCTCTCCACATGTTGGACACACCGGGTCTACCTCCATTTTCCGGTTTACCAAGTTTGTTTGTGTGGGTAAGATGTCTTTCCAGGCCCTCCAAACACAGTGTTTAACCTTAGGCCGAGCATCCATTCCCCAGATCAAATTTGCTTTTCCTTCGTCCTCGCTGGAGCAGCTTCCTCTCTCTCCTTGATGATGCTTTGCCTTGCTTTTTGCCAGCCGATATGCCGTTTTGACAATAAAATCCCCATTGTGGGTGGGTCTCCAAATCAGTTTATCTTCTCCAGGATATAAACTCAGCGGGATGGATTTGATCTTCCTTTGTGTAGCTTCATCAAAGCATAGCTCTAGGAGATCAGTTCGCCATTTCCCTTGACACTCCTCTATCAGCTCAGAGACATTAGCATCTGCCTCCAAATAAGCTGGGTTGGAATTTATCAATCCCTCATGTGGTGTAGGGAGCCAGTTGTCTCCCCAAATTCTGACTTTCTTCCCATCACCTATACACCAAGCCGCCCCTTCTTGGAGGAGATCCCGAGCTCCCACAATGCTCCTCCATGTGTAGCTTGGTTGATGGCCCACACCTGCCTTCCAAAAGTCATTTCTAGGATAATACTTTGCCTTCAAAACTCGGCCGATAAGTGATTCCGGATTCTTCACTTATCTCCACGCTTGTTTGGCCAACAACGCCTTGTTGAAATGTTGCAGTTGCCTGAATCCCATTCCGCCCTTCGACTTCGCTTCGCACATTTTATCCCAGGCTATCCAATTTATTCCTTTCCTATCATTGCTCTTTCCCCACGAAAAGCTTTTGTAATACCCCTCAATTAGGGGTAGGCATAACAAGTTAACCGCTTTTGAGGTTTTTGGATTTTGAAAACCTAAACCGCAACCGCAATATGCGTTTGAAATCCGGAAACCTAAACCAAACCTCAAAACCGCAATTTAGAAGCGGTGCTGGTTAACGACTTTTAAAATCTGAAAATTTACCCGATTAACATACACGGTTTATGATTAACCGATTTCCTGGAAATTTACAACAACATTTATGCAAATAAATGCAATCATATTACTAATTAATTCATATTTCGATACGACGATACGCGGTTAAATTAAATTCATATTACTAATAAATTCATTTTTTTTCAACTTAATTGAGAGCGGTTAACCGTGGTTAACCGTTTTATGAAAATCTAAAACCTAAACCTAAACCGCTTATAGCGGTTTGGTTAACCTAAACCGCTTTTATGCAAAAATCAATTCGGTTAACCGCATTTTGCGGTTTGGTTTATGCTGTTTTGCGGTTCAATTTGCGGTTTAGGTTTATGGTGCCCACCCCTACCCTCAATGGTTTTGCACACCGAAGTTGGCATTGCAAAACACTGCAAAGCGTACGTAGGGATAGCTTGTGCTACTGCCTTGATAAGGACCTCCTTCCCCGTCCTTGAGAGGTGTTGTTCTTTCCATCCCTTCAACTTCTTCCAGACACGATCTTGGACAATTCGGAAAACCTGTTTCTTTGACCTTCCAATGAAAGTAGGAAGACCCAAGTAACGTTCATGAGTTTCCACTGCCTTGAATCCTAGTCTCTCACGGAGCATATTTCTCGTGTGTTCGCTCACATTTCGGCCATAGGAAACTTCTGATTTATCCACATTGATCATTTGTCCCGAAGCTTGTTCGTATTTTTTCAAGACATCCAACACCTGCAAGGCTTCCTCCTCGGTAGCTCTAATAAACAATAAGCTGTCGTCCGCAAAAAATAAATGAGACACCGTTGGAGCATTCCTGGCAATTTTAACTCCATGTATACAATTTCTTTCTTCCTTGTCCCTTATGAGTGCCGATAATCCCTCTGCACAAAATAGAAATAGATAAGGTGATATAGGGTCACCCTGGCGGAGTCCCCTTTGCGGAAAAATCCTATCCGAGGGTTTCACATTTAGTAACACTTGATAGTTCACTGAGGAAATACAGCGCGTAATAAGGGACACAAACTCCACATCAAAACCCAGAGCAACCATCATGTCCTTCACAAAATTCCATTCCACTCTGTCATAGGCTTTACTCATATCAAGCTTTAAGGCCATATGTCCCTTTTTTATATGTTTTGGCCTTTTCCTTAGGAAATGGAAATGTTCGAAGACAACTAAAATATTATCCGTAATCATTCTGCCCGGGACAAAAGCGCTTTGGGATTCATGGATAATACTAGGAAGAATAGATTTTAACCTATTGGCAATGGTCTTAGAAATGAGCTTATAAGTCACATTGCAAAGGCTAATAGGTCTAAAATCTTTTGTGGTGGTAGGGGACTTAGTTTCTGGGATGAGAGCTACAAAAGCTTGGTTGACCGACTCAGGGGAAAGACCGTCATTCAACACACCCAAGGCAAACTTCACAATATCTGGACCAACAATATGCCAAAATTTTTGAAAAAAGAGAGCTGGCATACCGTCCGGCCCGGGGGCCTTTGTTGGGTGCATTTGTTGCAACGCCTGGAAAATTTCCTCTCCTGTGTAGGGTCTCCTCAGCTGCAGATTCATTTCCTCTGTGACTAGCTGTTTGACGCAACTTACTACGGGTTCTGTGTCCACCACCTCTTGACAAGTGAAGATATGTTCAAAATATCTTGTAAAGACCCCCTCTATATCCTCCTCCCTATCACACCACTCCCCCCTTCATCCTTAATGTGATCAATTCTGTTTCTGCGCATTCATTGTGATGCTTTCTCATGGAAAAAGCTCGTGTTGCGGTCTCCATCCCGAAGCCAATGTTGTCGGCTTCTTTGAGCCCAATATTTTTTCTCTTTTTCTTCCAATGTTTCAAGCTTTCCCACCAAAACTCTAAGGTTCTCCAAGTTTTCACGCGTGGGTTGTTGACGTTGGGACTCCTCAATAGTTATTTTCAATTCTTGGGCCTCTCGTTTGACCAAAGTCATATTTAAGCCCAATTTCCTCTTCAAGCTTTCGCAACACTCCTCTACTCTAGGCCCAAACTCCAGCACCCCATTCTCTCCCCACACCTCATGTACCACTTCTTCACACACCTCTTCATCCACCCATTGTTTTTCGAATCTACATGGCCTTGACTTTCTTCTTCTTCTTTCAGAGCTTGCCACGTGCTTCTGGCTATGAATAATAATGGGGAGGTGGTCAGATCTCCTTTTGTGCAAGAGGAAGACCTGATTCCATAAGAATATTTCCTTCCAAGTGGAATTGCACAAGATTCTATCTAACCTCTCCTGTACATTCTCATCTCGCTCTCTACCATTGTTCCACGTATAGCAGTAACCTTCATAACCCAGATCCTGTAGCCCACATGTTACCAATGCTTCTCTAAAACCAATTAAATGGTTCTCCACAGGTTCATTTCCACCTAAATTTTCTCCATGATGAGCTATAATATTGAAATCTCCCCACACATCCATGGCAAATCATCCTCCTCCCTTAGAACCCTTAGTAACGCCCAAGTCTTCCATCTATCCTCCTCCATAGGGAAGCCATAGATTCCTGTCACTCTCCATCTTTCTCCCCTATCTCCTATCCCCGTCATATCAATGTGGTTCATTGACATCGACCTTAGACTTAGATTCAAACCTTCCTTCCAAAATATATCCAAACCTCCACTCCTCGTCCTTGCTTCTCCCACACAGCTCACGAAAACCCCGTTTGCCATATTGAAGCGTTGTTTCAATTTCGAGATTTCCCAATCTTTCAGTCGTGTCTCGCTGAGAAACACAACATCGGGATCTTCATCGTCCAAAAGGCGTTTAACACCTCTAACTGCGCGTGGGCAAGCCCCCGACAGTTCCAGAAGATGGTTTTCATTTTTGTTCGCGGTGCTGCTGTGCAATCACCGCTACTGACATAGAGCTTTCTGATACTTCCTCCATTCCATCTCTCCTGATTCTCTTACATCCATTCTCCTCAGCCACTGCTTCATCCTCCACACCCCTCTTTCTGCCCTCTTTTTCATTCATAGTCTTTTTTCCTCCTCCTCGTTCTCTCGGCTTCCTCCTCCACTTGCCCAATTCTTGTCTTCCTTCTTGTTTTTCCCCTCTGGATACACTTTCTCCTTGGTTTTCTCCCCCTCCTTCATTTCCCTTGTCCCCTTCGGTGCTATCTTGCTTTTCTTCTTCGTTACTTTTTCCTCCAGTAGCTTCTATATTTTTAGTCTCCTTTTGATCATGCCCATGCACATTAATTTTATTGAATTCTTCTGCTACATCATCCACACTCGGGTTAGGGTTTTGTGACCCTGTTTGCTTTGGTTTGAAAATTAGTCTCCTTGCCACCGAGCCTTGTGGAGTCTTCTCTGTTGTTCGTACTCCCCTACGGATATGCCACGGGGACGCCTTCATCCAATCGCCATAGCGGAAGTTTGTGTCACTATCATCTTCTCTTTCGCCACACTCTCTTTCGTTGTGCCCTAGCTTGCGCAGAAGTAACAGATCACTGGAAGTCTTTCATACTTCACCTTCAAAGAACTAGTCTGTCCCCCTCGAGCTTCAATTGGTATTTCATTCGGGAAAGGTTCCCGTAGATCCATCAAAACCCTAAACCTCAACGACTTCCCCCACCCACCTGCCTCCGTTTCATCAATCTTCATTAAAACGCCCAAGTGGTCCGCTAGTGCTTTGATATTATGCTCATTCCTCCCTCGGAACGGTGGATCGTAAACCCTAACCCAGAAAGGGGTATGTGTTAGAGTCTCCGCCGCTTTTGACGGTTGCAAATCCCCATCGACTTCTTTCAAGCAAAGCACCGCTTTATCAAACGTCCATGGTTGCCCATCGACAACTTTCTCCATATCTCTCCAATGGTAGAATTGGAAAAGAAACAGGTTCTCTGCTATTTCTTTGACTTCCATTCCCTTGTTGAGGCTCCAAATTTTCTCCATGGTACTCATCATAGCATACCCATTGAACTTTCTTGTGGTCCATAGTCGTCCGATCAAACACAAAGCAATCTGTGCTTCCTCCTCATTAGCCTCTTCCACCGTCCACACAACCGGTTGTTTTCCTTTCGCACTCGACCCCTCGCCTACTTTCTTCTCCCCCATTGACTGAAAACTGAACGCCCGCCGCCGCCTCTTGGTGGTGCCGGACACTGAACCTGCGGAAAGACCGTCGACAAACCCTAGATTACACTAGGAAAAAACCCTCACAAAGGAAACCCTAGGAGGGACTCGAAATGATAGAACATTGTACGAATAAATTGTGGTAATTGTGAAAAAATACGGTAGGTATGACACAAAAAAACATACCTTAATTAACCATACTTGTGGACAAGAAACAAAAAAAAAAATAATATTTGAGGAGTCATGGAGCCCACTGCCCACCTAACCAACATTGATGGAGAGCTTCAAGTTTTCCCAGTTTATGACCAACACTCCACGAACCACTACAAACCATGTCCAATCCTGCTACTCTCTCTCCTTTCCTCCTTCAAATCCTTCAAATTCACCACGCTTTCTTCCTTCCAATCAAAACCAATCATAAATGGGTTTTCATCTTTTTCATTATCAATACTCATATATTTAATTCTAATGTTTTAACTTTGTTGCTGATAAAGTCCAAGGCCACATCCACATAATGTCAGCAGCAAATCAATTGACCCATTTTCCAGTTTCAAGTCTACCCCACAACCTCATTCCTCTCAGCTTTCCCAACTCAATTTCCAAATCTCTTTGCTTCCACCCTCGCTTTTCATCCCCAAGATTGTTGTTTTCCCGCGATTTTCTTTCAGGGCTTAGCTCAAATTCCAGAAAAGTAGGGTTTATGGCTTTAGGGTCTGGAGATGGTGAAGAAAACAGCTTTGGGGTTCTCGAACAGGAGGCTTTTGTTGATGGATCTCCACAAATCCGGTCTGATTTTGCTTCTGCAGATTTTGAAGCTATTCTCAATCGTCTGGTGAGTCTTATTCTCTTTCAGCTTTGAAGTTATCTCGGTTGCAAATTTCAGTTTCTGGTCCAATTGTGGATGAGATTTTTCGTGTTGCATATCTTTGCATCTTGGGTATCTTTATAGGGTGATGTACTGAAATATTTGGTGTTTTTTATTTCTATCTGGAACCAACAGTGCTGGGTTGAAGTTATCCTACCCTGCTGTTGTTCATATAGACTGTTTTCTATAGGGGTATATCTGATTTAAGTAATACCTGTGTTCTTGTTCTGTCAGCACTTCTGATATTAATGGTAATCTTGTGAGGAAATTCTGAAATTGTTGGGATCAATCAGTTCTGAAAAAGGCCTGTATAAAACCATTATCAGTAGTTCCTGTTGTGGTATTTCCTAATTAGAGTTTCATATTTCCTTGAGTACCTTGCAATACAAAACTAGTAATGGTTTACATGAATGTTAATTGTGGCAGTCTTGCTTTGCATTGTCAAGGATTGTGATGTGTGAGTATCAGTTCATCTTGTCAAATGAATGTTTGGAACCAGTAATAATGATTTTCTGATTACATGAAATATGACATGGGTCTCTCAGCAGCACACTGTAATGTACAAAAGATGTCATTGCGTTATTTACTGGAATGCAGAGTAAATGGGTTGTGGCTGCTCTATTTGCGGGCGTTTTACTTTGGAGGCATGATGGTGAAGCCGTGTGGGCTGCCATGGGTTCTGTTCTGAATTCTGCACTTTCGGTTGTATTGAAAAGGATACTGAATCAGGAGCGACCTGTTGCTCACCTGA
Source organism: Portulaca oleracea (assembly GCA_029582165.1). Classification (NCBI taxonomy): domain Eukaryota; kingdom Viridiplantae; phylum Streptophyta; class Magnoliopsida; order Caryophyllales; family Portulacaceae; genus Portulaca; species Portulaca oleracea. The sequence continues at coordinate 11,925,371 of CM055869.1, read as the reverse complement.
GATCTGACCCTGGCATGCCTTCATCCCATGCTCAGTCCATCTTTTACTCTGTCATCTTTATCATTCTCTCAAGTAATTCTCTTCCACCATCTCGATTCTTTATCCATGTAACTTCATCAAACAAACATTTTAAGCATTAATTCTAGCTTCTGAACGCGGTAGATTGCTCGTTGAAGTTGCTCTATGTACGGGCACAACATTGATTATGTTGCCCTCTGGAGATTATTAGGGTTACATTTTCCATATTTGGTTATTAAAACAAGTTGTCAGCTAAGAAAATGATGTTTCCTAGACCTTTTAGATAACAATGGTGCTGTATGTCAGACTACTGAATTTTGATTCTATCTCATAATGTGCTTATGTGTGCAAAGTGTAACTTGAAATAGTCTAGTGTTTGGTTTCACTTCAGCTATTGACTTATGTTGAGATAAAGCAGACTGTTGATTATTTCTGAATCGTAAAGTCCACCCATTTCTTGCTTCCACAATGATTGATCGTATTTTCTGTACCTTTGCAGTGGTGGAGTCATTAGGGGTGAATGAACTTACCTTTATCTTGGCCGCACTCACTCTAGCATTCGGATCATATCTTGTAAGTGTTACTCTTAACTCTCAATTTCAGTGTATGTGCACATATGCTTCATCAGTGGGAAAGTTTATGCTGCCTGTGCATAAATTAGATGCACCTTGAGTTTATACTCCTAGATATCTACAAGTAAACAATCACATTATTGATAGCGAACAACCTCTATCTGCAAGTGAATAATGACACTATTTGGAGCTTGCACAAACTCCAGGAGCACGTAATAAGTTACATAAATTAGGAATCTCGAACCAATGAAAAGCCATTCACTACAATGTACCGAGCAAGCCTTGAGAGTAATGGTTACTCTGTGTAGTAGAACTGGGCCGGTCCATACCTGTATCGACTCGAATGACAAATAATGGTGGAGATTTGCTTTGCAGACATGGCTACGAGTGTCGCAGCAACTGCATACAATTGAACAGGTGGTAGTAGGTGGTGTTTTGGGGTCGTGTTTCTCTCTTTTGTGGATATGGTCGTGGGATGCGCTTGTCGTGGATGCATTCAACACCAACCTATGGGTTCAGCTTTCTGTCTTCCTAGGATTTGCTATTTGTGGCTTCAGCTTTCTTTTCTACGTTGTACGTTACTGGTTCACCAATGAACGATGATATCTGCATCTGTTACTGCTTTTGACACATTCTTTTCTGATATATCAACATATCATCTGGCATTTACACTTTCCCCCCCATCTTTCTCATTATTTTGGTCTCAATGTATTAATAACATCTGAACATGTCTCATCTATGAATGAGCGAATTTCACCAGGGAGTACCAGCTGCAGAATTGTTGGTCAGAAAGTTTTCTAGTTTGTCCCCAAGAGGGCCGAATGATGTAGTTGGTATAGGCCACAGTCTACCGCAGTTTGCCATAACCCACCACAAAATATCATTCTACCACAATCCACCACAAATTACTTTTTCACAATTACCAATACAATATTTATACATATATACAAAAACCCACCACAACATACCAATAACCCGCCACAATTACACTACAACCCGCCACAATTTCACCACACTATATCGCGTCATACCGCATAAAAGAACCGGGCCTTAGACTATTATTTCCGTGCAACTGATTATGCAGGTCTATTCTTTGGGTGGGTAGGATAGAGTTTGATAAAGTAAAATTACGTGTATTTGGGAAAATATTTATAAGTTTTGGTATTTTTGGTGGAAATAGGTTAAGTCTTCAATTTATTATATGCTCCTGGAGCACAAGCCCCAAATCTAGTCATTGTTCACCCTCAATAATATAATTGTTCACCTATACCTATCCGTTGTTCACTCTCAATAGCGTAATTGTTCACTCATATCTATCCAGAGCACATGCTCCAGGTGCATGAAATATATATGTAAGTGGTTAAGTCAAGTAATTACAATTTTTTGGTAGTTTTTGGTAAACATGTGTAAAATTAGTCAAGTTTAAATTTCTGGTAGTTTTTGGTGGAAATGTGAAGTTGTGTAAAATAAATGGATAAAAATAGATAAAATGGCAAAATGATAAATATCTTGATGCAAGATGGTTATTTAATCATCTTATATGAACATTGCAGTACATTTTTTATAAATATTTTCATAAGGTTTATGAGCATCACTATAGAGTTTTATGAGCATTGTTTTATAACAATATTTTTCAATTTTTTAAAGGGTTTTTGGATGATAATATATCAACCTTTGGGGGTGTTGGATTGTAATATATCAACCTTTACGATTGGACAGTAAGATCCCTGACCTTTATACATGTGTGACATTATTATACCAACAGTTTACTAAGGGGGTGGTGAACCGGTCTCCATGCGCGCTAACATGGTTGGTGAAGGAAAAAAAAAACTGTCCCAAGCCAATAACTTCAATAACCCCTTTGTTTTTCTCACTAACCCACATCACAAGATATTGGTTGGTTGTGTTTTATGCCAGTATGAAGATCGGTTCACCACACCGTTAGTTAGGGTCGATTTTTTTTTTAACGTGGGTTAGTGAAAAAGAACAGAGGGGTTAACGAGGTTATTGGGCAATGACCGATTACTTTTCCTCCGCCTATCACGTCAGAATTGAGAAAAATTTACTAGTCATCACCCTCTTAGTTACTGTTGGTATAATAATCTCACCTAATATAAAGGTTAAGGATATTGTTGTCCATTAGTAAAGGTCCGTATATTACAATCCAATACCCCAAATGTCAGTATATTGTCATCCAATATCCCTATTAAAAAATCGATATTAATATATAAAATCCTAACTGTATAAAAATTAAACAAAAATTTTATTTTATAGTGAATTCTTTTTTTTTTATCAATTTTATAGTGAATTCCTATTTGAAACTTGAGTATTTTTATATATTAATTTGAATTAATGAAATGTGGTGACACTTATACAATTTTAATTGAGGGTAGTGACATTTTTGACTTTTTGAGAAAGTTAAATGGTAATTTTGCCCAAATACGAGAGTCAAGTTTCAATTTTTTATATGTAAATCTGTTCTACAAGGTAAAAGTGATATTTTTGACTTTTTTGAAAAATTGGGCGGCATTATTGACTATTTTTAAAGGTCAGTGGTATTTTTGACTAAAATGAAAAGTCGAGTGTCATTTTTTTATCTAAACACTTGATCTAAATCTCATTTGTGAAAACTCGTGAAGTTGTCAGGTAAAAGTAAGCGGCTCATCGTTGATTAATTGCCTTTTTTTAACGTAATTGCCTTTTTATTTGTCCAAATTGTTAAAACTTAAAAACAGTAAAACAAATATAACAACAACAACAACCTCCCAGGTGACACGTTTGAGCGCGGTCTGGAGATTTTAATGTAGGCAGTCTTGCCCCCATGAACAAACGTTCATAGAGAGACTGATTCTGACGGATCTGAAGCGAAAAAAAACAGTAAAACATTTGAATGAGGTTTATGAGATTTAGGTGTAGGACGTATTTTCTCCATAAATTGAAGTTCATGAAGACTGATTCCTTTGCCAAACAAAATTTGACCTCTAACTACAAGTGATTAGTAACTCACATTTACAATATTATAATAGACGAGACACTAAAAATTTAACCTTCATTGATAATGACCTATATTTGGTAAGTTCTGAAGGGTTAGGTAGGTCCAATTCACAACTTAGGCTTTCAAATAGGAAAAGTCGATGTCTTAATTTCTTCTCTGAGTACCAACTTTACTCCTTTGCCAAAAAAAGAAACTTTTTTCGTGACAATAATACCCTTATGAGTTATGACCCAGGTACAAGTCTAGTCCCGAGTAGGGATGTAAATGAGCGAAGCCGCCCGAGTCTCGGGCTTGGCTGGATTAGGAAAAGCTCGGCTCAAAGCTTGTCGAGCTTTCAAAGTCAAGGCTTGGTTCATTTATTTTGGGTTCGAGCTCAATTCAATTTTTTTATTTTTAAAATTTTGTAATCTCCAAATTCAAATAAAGATTAAATAAATTTCTAGTTATTTATTAAACTTTACTAGAAAATAATATGTTTTTTACAATAAAGGTATAATCAAGAAAAATTGAAATATTAATCTTGAAATTTACAGAGTTTAACGATAAACTAAAAAAAAGTAACAAATTTATACTCTAATATTAAAATTTAAATATATAAATTAATATATAATTTATTAAATATTCATAAAGCATAACTTATTTCTTACTTAAAATATTTAAACGAGCTAACCGAATCGAGCATCTGTTGAGCCTGAGTCCCGTCGGCTCAGTAGACATTCGAGCCAATCTTGAACCGCGTTACACTTTGATAAATCGAACTCGAGCCAAATTTTTACGGAGTCAAACATGAGCAACTTACGAGCCGATTTGGTTCTAGACTTCTAGTCCCGAGCATTGGGGTTTGACCAATTTGACGCTTAAAAAAGCAAGCAGTGATGTCGGGAGAGAAAGGAAGAGGGAGAAAGAAAGGCTGAACCAAATCTGGTTGGCTACTCGCCGCTATTCGGTAGTCCACCCTCCTCACTCTCTCTCTCTCTCTCTCTACACAAATTTATTTTATTCTTCGTGGATCTGGAAAACCAAAACCCTTCTCCCTATTTCCTCTCTTCTTGCTGCTGCAAAGCAATTACCAACCAGGGTTTCTTCGCGTAGAAAGAAACACTCACACATATACTGAGAGAAAGCTTTCTACTGGGTTTCTGCAGCAACGAATCGCAGCTATACTAGGATAAAAAAACAAGGGTCAGATTCAGAAGCGAGAGTTTATAGGAGCAAATTCAGGTACTTTCTCTCTTCGTAGCAGCACATTCAATTTCCCTAAGGTGGGTGCTTGTAGAATACACCCTCGTGGCGCATTGAGACCACCCCCTGTTCGGAACAATTGTTGGAGTGCAGAATTTTTGTGGGATGTCGAAAATTTTGACTGGGTCAGCTCAATTTTTCGGAAAGATTCGTTCGGAAAATTTCTAGGGTTTACACCGGATGGAAGAAAGAGTCTTTGAATTTCTTGCTTGACGTTATTTTTGGGGGTTTTGATTGGTTTACTTTGTGCCCAGGTGTACTAGATTTAGTGGTTGTAGTATCAATGTATCATTGTGGCGAAATTCCTATTTAGGGCTTTGTAAATTGAGTAACAGGTTCCTATTCCTTTCGATAGTATCTAAAGCTGGTCATGATCCAAACATTTGCTATCCTTTGAAGGTTAGCTTGCCTTAGAGTGCGATACCCTTAATTTGACATTTTGTATGCATATGAAGAATTAGGTTGTGATTATGATTCTTCAGAAGCATTAAAAACTCCCAAAAATTCTAAAACGTCCTTTTTAGTCAAGGAGTTGAGAGCCTGAGTTACAGGTTGCACAACTAAGATTGATTTTTTAAAAGTTAACCCATACCAGTAATTGAACATTCACTGCCGTAGTTAGTTAAATTGCTGTGTCGGACGAAGTTGCAACTGAAATAAGAGAACCTGTAGGCACCGGAGGTAGTTTACCGTTATGTTCTCCATCTTACTTGCGAGTAGAAGGCATGTCAGTGGTGGGGTAAAGAATTGTCGTTGGCTTTTATGCTTAATCTGAAACTTTTGCTACTTCGTAAAACAATCACATGCATAAAGTACGTATCCTGCTAAGGGGAGATCAGGGTGTAAGCAACCTTCAGAAAAGCATTTCACAAGGAATGTAAGGAGTGTCTAGAGTTATGTTAAATGAAGGTGAGGAAGCTCCCGAGCAAAATGTTAGGGAAGATTGTTGCCTGTATCAATGCAGGGTAGTGTTGCTTATCTGTTCCAGCTAGTATGTATCTAGCAATGAAAACCTGAATCAATGCCTTTTTTTTTTCTTTTTTTTTTTTATAACTAGGAGCGGAAGGAAACTCGTTACAACAACTGTTGGATACTTCAAAATCATGCCCTCCCCTTTCCCTAGGAAAGAAAGGGGAAAAAGCCATAGGCAGTCTCATGAGAGGCATTCTATATTTGTTATATTACTTATGTATGGTAAGGAAGGATTGGAAACATATTGTCAACTTGAGCAATATTTCAGAACATCAAAGTTCCTTACTTACAATAGATGTAATCTGAATGTTCAGTGTATTAGTTGAACATCAGCAGTCTATGGTTGTCATTTCTAAAGAGTGGATAAGTGAGTTGAATGTGGTTATGAGTTTGATTCTGTTGACACTTATGTAGTTGTGCTTTTGAAAATTTTCAATTTTTTTTATAAAATATTTCATGGTTTGTTGGCTGCAGTTAGCTTATGCGTGGAGGGGCTATTGAAGGACCGAGAGCTAGGCAATCCTCTCTGCAGATACATCTTGAGCTCATTGTTCAAAGGTGATTATTACCAGATTCAGTGAAATAAAAGTACATTGGTTGCTAGTTTCTAAGGCAAACTGGCTCAGTAGTGAAAATCTTAGGACTTGTATGCCTAGTGACTGCTAAAAAAAGTTGCGGTACTATTCCAAAATTAAAATGCAAATATGTTGCCTCTGGAGCACATCAAATATAGTAAATTGTGGTCGTTCATTTTTGTTTTTTGGGCACGTTCTATCTTGAATAGATATAGAGAGATGGTGTTTGAATTCCTCTATCAAGGTATTTATTAGCTCTACGGCTCTACCTATCATCAATGAAAATTTTGTCCTTATTGTTCCTTCCTTGGGAAGAAAGTAGATTAATTACAATTTACAACAAGACAATAGTGTAATGGAAATTGTGTTTATGTTCAGAAAATGATCCAATCTTGATATATAGTAAGGAATGAATTCTGTGACTTCATAAACAAGACATAATTTCTGAATTTTGTGTGTAGTATCATATGATTGACCATCTTCTCTATTTTTAATATTTCACGTAAATGCTTATAATGGCAATAATTTTGCTAATTATGTGATGAAGAACCTTAAGCTTGATGGGTAAAAAGTTCTTAAGTAGTTTCTCAATCTTTTTGGGTGTATAAAAGCATGAAGTTTGGTACGATTTGTATTTCTTGGTTGTGTTATTTTAACAAGTAAATTTCTAGATATTGAAAGGTTTTATATATGGGGGACATTGGGGCAGGTAGAACGAATTTTCGTTAATGGTCTCTTCAAACTCTGACCTTCTAAGCATCATCATCCAGATCCAGAGTTGTCAGTGATGCACTAGACATAAATCCACCTGAAACTTTATCTACCATTTGAAATAGCTAAGGTTGTGTACAACATATGAATCTTTCTAAAGCCTACTTGTAGGTTCCACACGTTGTTGTACTTGTTGATGGTGTTCATGTACCTTGATAGGTTTAAGTCATATGTGCCTCTTAAAGCAATGTTTGAATCAATTTCTTCCTGTGCTTATGGTGATGCATATGTATTCCAGGTGGGGATTGTCCTCTTCGTGATATGTTGATTGATGGATTCAGAAGGCAAGAAATTTGGAAGAGGTAATTAATTATCAGATTTTATACCATTTTAAGTTTGGTGCTTCTGGTCATGATTAACTCAGTTATTTGTTGGTGCACATCCAAATTTGGTACTAGCACATTTGTTGTGACATCAAACTTAAATTGCATGCTTAGCATGTTTGACTATCTTGATTCCTGCAATATGTGATTGTAGAGGTATGAGCATTTGTCGTGTTGATTGTATGCTGGGGATCTCTTGTGTTTAAGTTAACTAATGAGTCAATTGCTGTGCTGGGTGCCTTTATTGATGTCTTTTCCAAATTTGTGGAATATAAGTCATGCCAAATTTGTTTTTAGGTGTAGTGAATTCACTTTACCTGGCTCTATTTGGTGAGGACATTGTAGATCATTGCTTTCCATATCCACTTGTAACCATATCAACTTTCGTATAAAAATGCCATTTCCCTGTATATAACTTGAAAATGGTATTTTTATTTCCTACTTGACACAAACGTTACCAGCTTAGCATTAATGAAAATGGATGAGAAGAAAAGGGAGTATTTGACATATAGCTATTCTTGGAAGCATTCAGAGGAAGCTATGGGCGAGCAACACAAACATACTTCACAAGCATATTTCTAATGAGGATATCTCCATCTAGCTGACCCTATAGTGGTTTTTCTGCTTGAATGTGTCTTAATTCAGGATCCATCCTAATCGGTTTCTTCTCTGTTTTTGGTGTGAAATGCAGTTCTTACTGACGGCTGACCTGTTGTCTAGCTGAATTTGCGTTGCTATATATCAAGTATATCGTTTGCTGTTCTAATAACCTTGTTGCCTACTTGTGAACCCTGTTACACAGTTAAGTGGCTTTTGTTTGTAATTGTATCTCAGGTCCAAGAGAACTTACAGGTGCTGTTGATTTGATAACACAATACAAGTTACTGCCACATCACGAGTTCTTCTGCAAGAAGTCTCTTCCTTTGCCTGTGGTGGATACACACTACCTGCACAATGTCGTTGGAGATACAGAAATCAGAAAAGGTGAAGGAATGCAGTTGGACCAGTTGATACAGAATCCATCCTACTCACAGGATGGAAATACACGCATACAACCTTTTGACCTAGACGCTCTTAGAGAAGCCTTTCATCTTAAAGAAACAACGCCGGTTGAGCTGCCTTCAGTGAGTAGTTCCATTCTTTATCTCCTTGTGTCCCCCAAAACAAATCGAAAGAGTGCTTGCCCTATCACTTGATTTATATAGAAAACTCTGATCCTGTGAAATGCTGGTTGACTATTTTTTCCCTATCCCCCCCCCCCCCCCAAAAAAAAAAAAAAAATCCCCACCCATGTTGTTGGCCAAAATGGGAGGCGGTCTTTATTTTTATAACTGGCTGTTTCTAGGAAATATAGGACTTGATTTATTGATCAGAAACTTAACATATGACCTTATAAATCATGCATTTTGAGGCTATGCAAATAAAAGAAAAATTGAAAGGCATATTCTCCATTGGGAGAATATGTGGCAGATATGAAATATGGAGGAGAAATACAGAAAGCAAGGCCTATGAGTTCATATTGCTGGGTCGGTGTTATTTTTGGCAAGTGAAGATGCCGTTCTTTTCCCTATTATCATGCTGGTCTTTAGCTGCTCTATTTTTTCTTTGAACATGTGTCGAAAAGAATACATTTTTTCTTTCTTTGTTCAACTCATTAAATCTTATTTACTCCTTAGGCAGAGAAGGGGATTCCCACAATTTCTGGTAAATCTAAAAGTGAGTCCAAAGATAAGGATAAGAAGCACAAAAAGCACAAGGATAGAGATAAAGAGAAGGACAAAGAGCATAAGAAGCATAAGCATCGGCACAAAGACCGAAGTAAGGACAAAGACAAGGAAAAGAAGAAGGATAAAAGTGGACATCAAGAATCAAAGCACCATGAGAAGGTTTGTGCAAATTTGTCATTTATGGGATTGATATCTGAAACTTGAGGAGTTGGTACTGAGAAGAGTCTTAATGGATATGCTATGTTCATCAGTGGTGTCTTGGTTGAAATTTCAGTCAAAGCTATTAATTAATTTGGTTAGATTGTAACTTAGTATTGTAGATCGTCACAAAGTTGGGACTTATCTCATGTTAAATCATAAAAGGCAACATCCCTATTCATGCATACTGTGAGAGTCCTAGGCAAATACATTGTAGTTTTCCAGGACTACCTTATAGTTTATTGTAATAGCTTTTTTGTGGTGCTTGCCTGCGGTTTTGCTCTCGGGAAAAAGAAGAATGTGTTGCCTTTGTTGAATGTAGTAGCCTTTTTATTTTTTACTTTTTATCTTATTATTTTTTTACGCCCTGCCTTCTGTTTGTATTCTATGATGTTTGCCTGCGGTTTTGCTCACAGTATCTCTGTATGCAATTGTTTTTGCTTCGCTTTATCACAGAAGAGGAAGCATGATGATGATGAAGATGTTAATGACATTCACAGACACAAAAAGAGTAAGGTAGGACTCGTTATTTTACTGCCTATCCTTTGGCATGGTCTGTTATGTTTGTCATGCATGAATCTGAATCCTAGTTCGTGTTTGAGCATTATGGCTGGATGAATTTCTGTTGATGTCGTTTTTTGCTCTTGTGATGAGCTCTCATTGTTTTGGTTGAAACTGGTACAGCACAAAAGCTCTAAGATAGACGAGATGAACGTGATAAGGGTTGCCGGGTGAGGCGGCTGCTGGCGGTTGTTGATATATTGTCCTCAGATGTTGGGAATTTCTTGAAGTCATTCGTTGATTCCATGCAACAATGGAGGTATTCCACACGGATTTCATTTAGCCTAACGATATACATGATATGATATGATATGTCCGATGTGTATATTACTTTTTTGCATTGTTATTTGTTGGGATGTTATTTTTTGTGTTGGAAAGTAATTAGAAGTCCTGAGCTTTCAAAGTGTTAAATCACTATTGTTGCTAAGTGATACATCATACATCATGCCATATTGCCATCCATTCATCAGGTTTGATTTGTGCATTCTCCCAGAGTAGTTCTGCATGATGAATATGTGTCAGCACAGTCCATAGTTTGTACTGAAGCAATCCTTCAGCACAACCAACCAGCAATATGTGTGGATGGCGGGGGATGAGTTTACTATGATTACTTTCCAGAATAATAAATGGCTTTGAGATAGTGGTAAATTAATGAGCAACTAGCGGAGAGTTAAAATGTTGAATTATTCTACCCTCCCTCAAGTTGGATCATTTCACACACGATCTGTTTCAGTCTTTCAGACCACTTTCTTGACCCTGGAGAGATGTTAATCTTCAGGAGTGTTAAGAAGAACCTTGTTTGGCTTGGTAGCGTACTGTGTCAAAACTGTTACATAGCTTCTCCTCAATGCTGTTCATCTATTCCAAGCCATTGGGATTTGGGACTATTGATTACTTTTATATATTTGTGTTGGTAGCTGTGTGAAAAGCTGAATTCCATTGAAATACTGAGTTAGTAGTGGTGCAAAAATAAATGATGTTTTAGCTACTGTATAAAGAAAGTCTGATGCATAGTTTGGAATGCTGAATCTATTAAACAAAACCCTAAATTCCCTCGTAGCAAACTATGGTATTGGTAGGCATGCCGATGTGGCGATGTATGACATTGTTTGCACTGAATCTTCAGATGCTAGTGGCATATGCTTTCAGTTTGTGCATGCATTTGTTAATTTTGCAGTACTTTTAGTCTCATGGGATTAGGGTTTGATGGAGGTGGAATATTTGAGAACACAATCAATGAAATTAGTTGTCACTTGTATGTTTGTTCCCACCTTTACTTTTAATGCCATCCTTATGCTGCATATCTGTGGGACTGCAGAGTACCTCGTCGAATTGTGGAGCATGGAAGGTGAAAGATGCACCATGGAAGAATTTCTGGATTTTGAAGGTATAGAATTGCTAATGGTGACATTTTTGTGTATCATAAGAAAGAAAAGGTCTTTTATAAACTTCAAAGTATCGAATTCTGATCATTCTGTTTTCTCAGTTTATATGGTGCATTTGGCAATTCTCAACGTTTCTTTTTACTACCATTTTTTGTTTGGAGAGGACTGATATTACATGCTGGTTGTAGAGTGGGTTTCAGAATTTGGGTACAAAGCTTGGCTGCTGGTGTATTTTTTTACCCCTTTCTAATTAGATATGTAGCCACAGGGCAGGGAGGTGTCTTGTAGTGTTTTCAAGGTAGATTTGTAACAGTAGGGTTCTCATTCTGTATCCTAACTAATATATGCAATGGTGAAATATTCTTTTGTAAATTTTATGCCAAGAAATCTGGGGTGGGGGTAGAAGAAATTTGAATGGGTCATTGAGGAAATCTCATGCATGAGTTTTTCGAAAAGGCACCAATGCCATGCACAGCCAGGCAGTGTAACTGGTATCATCTGTGTTCAATAATAAATTGAGGTTGATTTTGGTAACACTTTCGACTGCAAATAGTTAAACTCAAACAGCTAATCCAAACTGCCAGCAGAAGCTATCGGCTGACAACTGGTTGCCAAATAGGGCCATAGACTTACTATGAGAATCCAATAAGGTAAACGAATCTATTATATATGGTGGGTCTAAAAACTAGTGGTGCATCACGAAGCCTGAATAGTATCTCTAATTCCAACAGTTTCATGATCAAAAGAACGGTAAAAAAAATAATTCATGAATTCAACAACCAAAACAAAAATTTTAAACAAGGAATTAAAATGTGATCCTTCTCTCAGTTTTCATTAATGCGAGGCTAAAGTTATGAACTCTTACGAAATTTCAGTGGCCCCATCAATCATTATTAGTGTAGATCCCCAGTAGATCTAATATAAAGGTCTAGACAATTGGGTTTGGGTCTTAACACTACCTACCCTTAGCTTTAGGCCGAAGAGTACGAGGTTGTTTGGCTACCAATTTATTTAGAGAACTCTTATATTTTTTAATATTGTTGGCTTTTTTATCAAAGGAAAAAAGTTTCTCGAGGCATTTGATAAATAATTTTTCATATTAACTTTTAAATTTAATATGTTAGTTTTTAAAAGTTATTTGAAGAAGTTTTTAAGGTAATTTTTTATAAACAATTATTATAATTAATCTAAATAGCTACCAACTATCACCTGTTAGCTACTCCCTCCGTTCCATATTAATTGACACTTAAACTAATTTTTTTTGTTTCAAAATAATTGTCACTTTGTATTTCTCAATACCTAATTTGATTATTTTAACCTTAATAATTATGTCAACTTTTTACTTTTTCAATAAATAAAAACCACTTCTACTCACATTCTCTCACTACCTACACCGTGATATCCAAAAAAACACCTTGAAAATAGTGTTATTTAATTATATGGATAGTTTTTTTTAGTTAAACATTGGTATGTGAAATTTTTTGAAATATGACAATTAATATGGACCGAAGGTAGTACTAGTTAGTTGCTAAACATACCCCAAATTATGAGCTTTTGTATCTAAAAATCACATCAGTCACGTTATTTATTAAGTATAAGAATATTTAAATATATGTAATGCAAGCTACATAAAGAAGTATGAGAAGTGTGGAAAATGTAGGCTAGGATATGTTGGTAAGGGTGTCTGTGCCACGAGAATTGACAATTGAAAATAATCAAGGTTTTAATTGTTGGGAAGAGGATTGGGTGGGGGTTTGTCTTTGGCAATAAGCAATTAGCAGTTTACAGTGGACGACAAAATGTTGGTCCCGAGCCTGAACTCTTTTTCTCATTACGCATTTTTTCGCTTTTTTCCTCTCCAAGTTTCGCACTTTCCTATAAATTCTGTAAGAAAAAGGTAACTCAGAAAAGTAACCGCATTATGCTACATTCTTTTATAAGGTTCATACGTCCTGGTAACGGTGGGTGCGGTGAAATTTAATAAATTAAGATAAAAATTATGATAAGTGGGATAAGTGAGAAAAGAAAATATAAAAAGTAGAGGAGAAAAGTGAGAAGAAAAAAAAAATAAAAAGATATATTGATAATAATTATGGTGTGGTGTGGTAAAATATGGTAGAAATTTAAAAATATAGTGTAATATAGTATCACACCGTAATATACCGCATAAAAGAACGAAGAATTAAGGCACTAAGGCCCCGTTCTTTTATGCGTTAACGCACCCAAATGCAATGCAACCTTACCGCAACATAACGCAAATTACCATTACTTTTTAACTATTTCCACCGCAACTTAACGCACCGCAAACGCAAACGCACCGCACACAAAAAAAGGGCCAAAAATTAACCAGAACGGTCGTGCATGAATGTGTATTTGCAGCTTTCTAATCTACAATTTTAGACCCCTTGCCTCCCTCAAAGGAAATATTTTTTAAATAAAATTTCCTACCTTAATAATAAACGTTATTTGTGTTTACATTTAGATTTGAGTATGTTTACTCTAACAATTAATTTCTTTTATGTCACGTTTGATAGTTTTTTTAAAAAGACTAGATTTATGGTTGGCCCGTCCTACGGACGGGTTATGATCCTATTCTTTTGTAATGTGTGATAAATTCATTTTATCTATCACATTCTTAGTTACATTATTTCACCCTTTTCATATTATTAATTATTTCTTACCTATTTTACATAATATTTATTTAAAAATTTATATATTTAATATTAATAAATAATGTCACTGATATAATTTGCCTTACTCACAATATCTTAATAAAAACTATAAATTATATATTTTAAAATTCTTATATTTAAATGATGTGACTAATGTGACTTAAATTGTCAATTATTATCTTATCCACCCACTCGATTCCACATTTCTCCCACTTGCCAACTATATACAATTTTCTTTTATATATTTGGTGTACTAATGCACATAAAATATATTATATTAAATATATTTTTAGTTTACCTTAGATTTTGATAAGTAAACAAAGTTACAAACAACATTATAAGTATTTATAATTTTATATATAATACTATGTTCATTTTTAAAAAACAATGCACATTAATTTAGTTTACATACTCATAAAAATTATGATGATTTAAAAATGATCATATGTTAAGACACTTAGCATTTTCTATTGTCAAATAATATCCAACTCGCATTTAATTCGATCCGAAAATATATCTTACTCGTATTGACCCGAACTCATAATATACTTAACCCATATTTATTTGAACCCGAAATACACCTAATTCGTATTTACCCGAACCCGAAATATACCGGGTCCGTATTTACCTTATCTAGATATACAACCAACACGTATTTCACCCACTTCCCGAATTGATTGGTCTGGATATAAAGTTTTATTTGATGTTAAACTCCTTAGTTACTGCAGCTCGGGTTAAAAATTACAGTTTTATCATACATATTTGGTGTAATAATGCACATAAAATATAATTTTATATGTAATACTATGTTCCTTTTTCAAATAGAATGCACACCAATTTAGTTTGCATACTCAGAAAAATTATGACGCTTTAAAAATGGTCATATGTTAAGACTTTTAGCGTTTTCTATTGTCAAATAATATACAACCCGTATTTACTCGATTCCAAAATAGGCATGACCCGTATTGACCTGAACCAGAGATACATGAAAACTCATATTTACTTGAACCCGAAATACACATAACTCGTATTTACACGAACTCGAAATATGTCGGACTCATATTTACCTTATCTAAATATGCACCTAATACGTATTTAACCCACTTATTATAGATATATTTGAGGGCAAAAAAGTAATTCGAGTGTCAAACATTTTTCGTTCCCTCCACTCCCATAAGATTCTTTGTACTCCCTCCGTTCCATATTAATTGACTTATTTCAAAAATTTTCACATATAAAAGGTCAAACTAAAAAACTACTTGCATAAAATAACATTATTTTTCAAAGTATTTTTTCGGATACCAAGGTGTAGGTAGTGAGAGAATGTGAGTATGAGTAGTTTTTATTGATTGAAAAAGTAAAAAGTTAACATAATCATTAAAATTAAAATTAAATTTGGTATTGAAAAATGTAAAGTGACAATTATTTTAGAACAAAAAAGTAAGTTTAAGTGTCAATTAATATGGAACGGAGGGAGTATTATGTAAGGAGGGCAAAAAAGTAATTTGAGTGTCAAACATTTTTTTTTCCCCAGCCCCCATAAGCTTATTTATATTATGTAAGGATTTTTTTGAAAATTTATTTTCAAGGCAGATCTTTCACATTCTTATCCCCACCTTAATAATATATTAATAATATACTTCCTCCGTCCCAAATTAGTTAACACTTTGACTAAATTTTAACCGTTAATTATTCACAAATTATAATGAATTTCAATATGAAATTACAATCATTGTAATTTTTAGTAAAATATCTTTCTAATGATGGTAATTTCATATTGTAATTTATTTTAATTTGTGAGCAATTAACGATCAAAATTTAGTCAAAAGTGTCAATTAATTTGGAACGGAGGGAGTATCTTTTCACTTTTTTGTTTCCTCACTTCTTTACTCTATTTTTCATATTTTCTATCATCACCTATCACATCAATCACATTTTTCACAAATTTATTATATCATTCCACACTTTACAACACTTCCTGTAATTTCACCATACCACGTCATTTTCGCACCATATCGACTACACAAAGAACAAGGCCTTAGCCAAGAGGACTTCCTTTCCTTGCGCATCAAATTAAATCATTAGCAACGTTCATATGAATTCCTTCGCCTTCAAGACTCAGCGAAGAAGCATAATGATGCTAAACAAGTTGGCAACAATTAAGAACGCTTTACTTGATGAACGACGTCGTAAGAATGAGTTGACATCACATATATAATGATTACGACGCGATGGATTAAGTGAATATTTATCGTAAGTGCATGCTTCGTGATGGTGATAATATGATATCAACATTATTAATCATCATCACCAAACTCCACTCACGCCCCCTAATTTAAATAACTAATCCTTGTAATTAATTTAAGCTCCACAATGAATACGAGTAGTGCAATTGGTCATTATACTTCATCATTCCTTCATTCCCTTCTATTATAATGCTGGCCTGAATCTCTTGCTCTATTTGATACTTTCCTGTGTTTACCTGTTTAAGGTTATATAATACAATGACTTTTCTTTTCAATAAGATTTAGTGACAAGTTAATTTTAGATCCCGCTCTTTCATGCGGTAAGTTTGCGGTGAGTTATGGTGGATTGCGGTAAGTTGCTGTGAAAATAATAAATTGGTGTTGAAATGGTAATGGTAATAATAAAAACATAAAGGTAATGTCTGGTGGATTATGATAGATTGTGGTAAGTTGCGGTGTGGTAATTTACGGTATCGTACGTAAGAGAACGAAGCCTTATTTTACTTTTTCAAGTTAATTGATTGTAATGACGATTGTATAGTTCTCATATCCTTATTAATGATTAACTTATCAAACAGCTTTTTATTCTATTTGGAGTTTACAACATTTTTTAATTTTACTAATTAACTTATCAAACACAACTATTTATATAACTTATCATAATTTGATATGAGCCATTATTTTCTAATAATGTAAACTATTCATAGTTGTATTATAGTAAGACTTAGGCCCCGTTCTTTTTATGCGTTAACGCATCCAAACGTAACGCAACTTACCTCAACTCAACCGCAACATAACGCAAATTACCATTACTTTTTAACTATTTCCACTATACCTTAACGCAACGCAAACGCAAACGCAACACACAAAAGAACGGGGCCTTAGGATGTTTCATTACATGCGAACAAAGTTCAACATCTTTTAGGCCCTGTTCATCCATACATTGATGGTGTGCGGTGAAATCATTGAAAAGTATGGTGAATTGTGCTGAGATCGAGTTATAGTAAGTGAGTTAGTTGAGGAGAGAGAATATGAAAAGTATAGAAAAGTGAACAAAGAGAAAAATGAGGAAATATATTAATAATGATTGTGGTAAAGTGGGATGAAGTGTGGAAAAATATTGGATAATACTCCCTCTTTTTGGTTTTATTAGTCGTCCTTGGAAATTGTGCCAAAACTTTGACCGTTAATATTTTTATTTATACAATGATTCATCATACAAAATTGATGTCATTAGATTTGTAATAAAAAGTATAATATTATATTTTTTTGTAAAACATTTATATTAAAAATTATTGATTAAAAATTGGCACTGAAAATCGTAAATGACAGATAAAAAAGAACGGAGGGAGTATAATCAATTGTACTACCACATCACACCATACCATATAAAAGAACATGACCTTAATATACTTTGGGATTAATAATTCTGATAATTTAAAATGACCACGTCCAAATTGAATGGTTTATAAATGTTGAATAGATTGGTTGGTGAATGGTAGTGGTAGTAGTACTGCTTTTTTGACCACTTCGTAGCAACGTGATAAATGATAGCAGTGAGCAGTACGTGGTGAATTTGCTTGGCTTAGCTGGCTGGGTCTGCATGCTATTTTACCTCTGCATCACTTCAATTCAATGCATCATTCAGTAACACACTAACCCCTTCTATACTTCATGATTGTGTCCAACATTCCAACTTCATTGCTATGCGCCTTATGTTGCTAAATGCTAATTAAGCACGCAGCTTCCTTGGAAAGCTACTTCATGTATCATAGCTTCTTATTGGCTATTCTAGCTTTTGCTTGATTGTTAAATACGTAGATTTAAAAATAAATATACTCATCTCTCATGTAAAAAATGTTGTGAAAAGACTATATTAAACACCTTGCGACGCACCCTTTAGCTTAGTCCTAATGAATTCAAGGTCCAATTTAACTTGATGAATATTAATTTTGTCGGTTCTTTGAAAATCAATACCTTTATATAGAAATTAGATTTTTCCAAGTCTCATGTTAACTGGACTCACCACAATAACACAATAAGCAATGCTAAAACACAAAATCATTACTAAATCTTCGACCTTGAGTCAAGTTTTTAATGAGTTGATTCTTATACCCACAATACTATTATATGAGATATAGTAGGGGTCCGTGTAGAGCAGGGCCCTGTCCATCACCACCCCAGCAGCAGCAGTGACTGCAAAGTTGAAAAAAATAGTAAACAAAATGAAGCCAGAAATATGACCACCCCACCTGCAGCTGTGTGTACGGTGTACCCTACCCCTGGCTCCAAGAGCTAGAAAACAAACAATCATAAATTTTAGCCTGGACGGCCTGCCTCAATGGCTCGACTACTCCCTTGAACAACAAAATAACAAAGGATAAAAACACAACAAAGTAGTAAAAGTTAAATGTTGATGTCTTTTCCAATTCTCCATGAACCCACTCCCCAAAAAATCCCACAACCAGAGTATCCATCGGCTACTAATGCTTACCTTGTGTCATTGTGTGTGTGAGTGACCACTCAGCTCAAACACCAGACGCCTGAATACCTCCCTTAGCTTCGTCCGCCATGCCCCCCACCGTTTTCTCTCTTCCCTTCTTCTTCTTCCTTGTGCTTTTCTCATCCCACGGTCCTCATCTTACCTTGTGCTCTTCTCCCACATTCTCCCCCAGCCGTCGGATCCTCCACCAGCCTTTCTTCCCCGTCACCTCCTTACCACCAGCTCAGCCACCCACTCCCACCCCCTCTCCACCTTCCCCACCCACTCCAACGCCCCTTCCAAAATACCCTTTTTCCGGTTCCACCACCACCACCCCCGACCAAAGCCTCCCTTTCTTCCCCTCCGCTCCGTCCTCAACTCCGCCGTCTCCGCCGACTCCTTCATCTCCGTTCGCCTCCTTCCCGGCCAACATCTCCTCCCTCATCTTCCCCCACTCTCCCTCCTCCTCACCTCCCAAACCCGCTTCTAGAAAGTTCCTCATTGTCACCGTCGGTCTCTCTCTCCTCGCCGCCTTCATAGCAGCCGTTGCTCTGTTCTTCTTCTTCCGTAGCCGCCGGGAACCCGAGGAGAAACCCTCTAGAGCTGAAACGCCGGCGAATGCGCCGCCTCCTGCTCCGCCACAGTTGCGGAAGCCTTCTAACAACAGCTCCGAGTTCCTTTACCTTGGAACGCTCGCCAATGCTTCCGCCGCTGTTGATGGTACTGCTGCCGGAGCAAGAGCTGGGGCTGCTGCTCGGAGGAGCACCGGAAGAAAGCTTCAGTCACCGGAACTCCACCCACTCCCACCGCTTTCCGGCCGGCAGCAGCCGCTACAGCCGCCGTTGATGGAGGAGGAAGATGATCAGCAGGAGCTGTACTCGCCTAGAAGGCCGAGTTCTCGGAGAGTGTTCGAAGCTCAAGCTGAGGGACCTGTGGACGTTAACAATGATCGGATCGGAAAAGTGAACTCCGAAGACTCGACGTCGTCGTCGTCGTCGTCATCGTCGATGACGTCGAGCAGTTCTCCGGCTAGGTCTGCATCGGTTAGTATCTCGCCGGCCGTGAGTACTAGTCCTAGGAACAGGTCGAACTCGAACCCTAAGTCCTCGCCGGAGTTCATCGAGATGCATGCTGTTCAACCGCCGCTACCTGCGTCGCCGCCATTCTCCCCGCCGTACGATTTCTCTCATTCGCCGGAAGGAGGGATGGAGACAATCAAGGAAGAAGACGACGAGGCGGAGGAGTCGCCATTGTTGTCCAACACTTCAAGCTCGAGCAGAATGAGTTCTCCATTGGCGTCACCTAGACTATCAACAATGGGGGGAGACTGGGGCGTGCTAGGGCGGACTTCGCCGCCATTGTCGAATGCTTCAACTCCAAACCGGAAATCTCCGCCGCTGAAGCTTCCGGCATTTCTAGTAGGAAAGAGGAGAGATTCAATATCTTCGCGTTCGACATCGTTGACGAATTCGCCAGTTTCTCCTCATACTGATCCTCCATCTCCAATCTCTTGGACCGGTTCTTCGTCAAGAAAGTCGAGATCGTATCCAGCTTCGCCATTGTCGAATGCTTCAGCCGGAAACTCGCCAAGATTGTCTAATGTTTCAGACCGAAACAATTCGTCAGGAAGAATTTTTACTGCGCCGCCTGCACCACCCCCAGCCACGTCGGTGCTGCCGGCGATGATGAAGTCACAGAATCCGCCTCCACCACCACCGCCAGTTGCTGTCCTAACGCCTCAGAAGCTTGTAGAAGCTTCTAGAAGTGTGGGGAGTGAGGAAGCAGCAACCAAGCCAAGACTGAAGCCATTGCATTGGGATAAAGTAAGAGCAAGTTCAGGTAGGGAAATGGTGTGGGATCAGCTCAAGTCAAGTTCTTTCAGGTAGCTTTTCTTGCTACATTATGATTGGTTTTTTTATTTTCACTGATAGATTTTTTACCCGTGAATGGATTGTAAAAATTGGGGTTTTAACTGCAGATTGAATGAGGAAATGATTGAAACATTGTTTGTTGTGAATACTCCTAATCCGAATCAAAAGGATCTGCCTCAGAAACCAGTTCAACAGTCGCTTATGCAAGAAGCTCGAGTGCTTGATCCGAAGAAGGCTCAGAACATTGCTATTTTGCTAAGGGCACTCAATGTGACAATGGAGGAGGTTTGTGAAGCTCTTTTGGAAGGTATCTTTTACATGCTTTACAAACCCTACATGAACCGGACCCTTATTGGGAGTTTTGTTGTGTTATCTTACATTTTCGTTGCACTTGTCAACGTCGTCCATGGATTCTTTTGGAAACATGTGCGAGTGCGGACAAGTGCAGATATATGCTGGTTTCATTCATAACAAAACCATTGAGGATGATCTTGACTTACCTGGACTATTGCTGTTGACATCAATACGGACCATATTTGTGACAATAGTTGACCTATTTTTTTTCTTGATGCTTTGAATTGGATTCTTTTGGAGAGTGCTTCAAGTTAAGATTCTAGGTTGACCTAGATGTGTTGACAATTTGACATGTTGTTGGGACCATTTTTGACCTATTTTTTTCTTGAAGCTTTCTTTGATCTTGACTTGCTTGGACAATTGCTGTTGATTTTGTTTTTCATGTAGTTGGACATAACTTATGCCCATGGTTATCTGCAGGTAATGCACAGACTCTTGGACCAGAGCTGCTGGAATGTTTACTCAGAATGGCTCCAACAAAGGAAGAAGAGCGCAAACTGAAGGAATACAAGGACGATTCACCTGTCAAGCTTGGGCAGGCCGAGAAGTTTCTAAAGACTGTCATCGACATACCTTTTGCGTTCAAGAAGGTCGAAGCAATGCTTTACATTGCTAATTTTGAATCTGAGGTTGAGTACCTCAAGAAATCTTTTGAAACCCTAGAGGTAAACTACACTTGCCGCTCTGCTCTGTCTATACATGGCAACATTTGATGTTCAACGCTAACACTTCCTCCATCTTTGTGGCAACAGGCGGCATGTGATGAGTTAAGAAACACCAGAATGTTCTTGAAGCTTCTAGAAGCAGTCCTCAAAACAGGAAACCGTATGAATGTAGGTACAAATCGTGGTGATGCCCGTGCATTCAAGCTCGACACGCTGCTCAAGCTCGTGGATGTCAAAGGGGTCGACGGCAAGACCACTCTCTTACACTTTGTCGTGCAGGAAATCATAAGAACCGAAGGGCAACGCCTATCAACTACCAACCACCAAGTCTCAACCGACGAATCCAAATGCAAAAAACTAGGACTACAAGTCGTCTCTCGACTCAGCTCAGAACTCACCAATGTCAAAAAGGCGGCTGCCATGGACTCCGACACAATAACCAACGACGTCGCAAAGCTCACCGTGGGGCTTGCAAGCATAGACGAGGTGGTTCGACTGAACGAGCAAACACATTCACAGGAGCCCAACAGAAGATTCTCGGAATCCATGAATAGGTTCATGAGAATGGCAGAGGAGGAAATCATCAGAGTTCAAGCCCAGGAAAGCGTGGCGCTTTCTCTAGTGAAGGAGATAACAGAGTACTTCCATGGGAACTCGGCCAAGGAAGAAGCTCATCCTTTCAGAATCTTCATGGTTGTCAGAGATTTCCTCGCAATTCTCGAACGAGTGTGCAAGGAAGTTGGGATGATGATTGAACAGACGACAGTTGGCTCCACCACGAATCGGTTTCCAGTCCTAGCGAATCCGATGCTCCCTGTTCCAGTGAATCTGCTCCTACCCCAGGTTTTGCCTGGTTTTCCTGCAACCAATAGGCAATCTAGTTTCTCTGAAGACGATGGTTCACCTTAGCTTTAGTAGTTTAGTTTGACGGAGAAACTTGTAAAAAGAAACTAGCATCAATGCCTTCTTTATCGTAGTCGTTAATTTATGTATTTATGATTAGTATATATAAGTTGAAAAGATGTTGGAAGTTTTGGGAATTACAATTACCATCATCTCTCGCCATTGCCATTATCTCTCGTCCAAGATGGAAATTACCCTTCTCTTTAACCCTGATGAGTTGAGTAGAAGGTAAAATTGTAAATAAAGTTATATTTATTGAGAATGCAAGGCCAAAAATATTGTGAGGCAAAAGAAAATTAGTTACAATAGTAGATATTTTGGAGCGGAGGTGGTATTGCAAAACAAACAAGATTGTTTCTCAAAGTTGGTTAAACACTTGTGCTTTGTTTGACAAATAGTTGTAGGCTGTTTGTATTATTATTGTTAAATATTTACTATTAGTTGTTTGAATTACTGTTTGTATTAGCTGTTTGAAAAAGTTGTTTTAGGAAAATTAATTATTTTTGAAAAGGTAAATGTTGACAAATTATATTTATACCCTTTATCACCATTTTTACAATAATATATATATTGATTACTTTTATAAAAATATGTATGTAATTTTTGGTATACTTTGGGTTAAGTTGTAATTTATACGAATAGGCAATCCAATAGGCTCCTATGTCAGCCTATTGAAAATCAACTAGACTATTTACCAAATACTTATTTAACTTATTTGACTTGGTCAAATCTTCTAATAAGACAATTTTTTCAGTAAGTCATTCAATAGTTTGTTTACTAAACATGACCTTAAATTGTTGCTTTGAACTTCAAGTATGTTGGTATTTAGGTTTGATATAAGTTGTTTTATGCAGAACAAATTTGAGTGCACTATTAAAACCGGGGAAAGGACTACCCTTCATAATGAATTTTTTAGGGAGGATTTTGGACTGCCAAGGC
The DNA here is from genome assembly GCA_029582165.1 of Portulaca oleracea. Lineage (NCBI taxonomy): Eukaryota > Viridiplantae > Streptophyta > Magnoliopsida > Caryophyllales > Portulacaceae > Portulaca > Portulaca oleracea. The sequence goes on along the minus strand of CM055869.1, from coordinate 11,901,900 downwards.
ATAAGCATCCAATGCGATTTTCGAGCTCGTCACATGATGCATAAAAATGTGCATAAAACCAACTTTCAATTTGACTCGTTACAAAAACTAAGCATGCAAACAAATGAGTGATAGTCCCCAAAACTACAGACCAACTATAGATTCTGAGAAACATTTGTAAGAAGGTGACAATTGCATCCATTATTCAATTCAATTCATAAGAGATAGGAAGACCCCACCTGACACATTAGCATGTGCAGCAGCAGCTGCATTCAGCACATAATAAACATACATACATCATACATGGGGGTGAACTTTGCCAATAAACCAATGCATAACAAAGTGGGCTCTTTTAATTAGCTTTCATTGAATTTGCAGATACATGTGATGGGTGCAGAGGCAGCACCATTAATATGAGCTTCAGATAAACAAACATTTCCACTGGTTTCTGGGTTTTCCATAATAACCTAGTAGTATTCGAAATGTCAGTTAACTAACTGCTGTGCTCATTTGTTTGCACAGTTGCTTAACTGCAAGGCCTTTGCTTCCTTCCGGTCCAGGATGCTACGAGCCTCCTCTTCTGTGGCCGGGACAACGTGGCGAATATAGACTCCATTCTTGCCCGCATTTGCTTCTGGGTACACTGTAAATGTGAAGTAAAATCTGTTCGACACCTGTTCCAGATGTTTCAAATAGGTCAACAAACTCTCCCAATTATGAAAAGATGACGCTCACGATAATAATAAAAGTGTGCATTGAAATTAGTACATAACTCGAGAACAGACATCCATGTAGAAGATTAAATTTTGTATATAGCCCAAAATGACTATGGCTTACCTCGCTTGACCTTATTTCAGGCCTGGTCACATGAGCTACAACCTCTACATTTATCAGAGGACGGTTTGGATTGTCAGTTTCTGTGTAAAGGACGCATGATTTGAAACGCAGAAAATCACCAACATCAACCTGCACAAGGAAGATATCAACTCAAAAAGTTGCCATGTATATCTGTTTCTGTATTATTCTCAAAAGTAAGCAAATCTTGAGATAAATGCATACAAGTATAATTTTCACAAGCATTCAAGAACAACCAAAAACAATGCATAGAATATTAGAATTCCATATCTGTTGAGCCAAATACCAAATAGAAAACAGGTTGGAAATTCTACAAAATGACCAATAATACTCACAGGTTTCAAAAAGTCGACATGATCTACTTCTTGAAAACAAGGCCTCATGCCAGCAAAGACGTAAGCTGTAGAGAAAGCAAGCTCGAATGCTCTGTGCATTAGAAACCCTCCAAAGATCCTACCATGGATGTTCCTCTGTTGAGGCTGACATATCAAGGAGTTCTCCAAGCGGGTGTCCCTCAAAAGAATGCTATTTCTGTCTGCCAAGGCTGGCATATCACAAAAAATACGACCTTCGGATAACAAAGACTGTAATGCGTCTACTCCCCCATCTTCATACTCCCTTCTATCCCCTCGCTTCCTTTTCCTAAGTTTGCTTCTTGCTTCTGCTTCTTCAAACAGAGCCTTTTCCTTTTCAGTTTCAGGGGACAACCTATTAACTGGAGCAGCCTTCCCGGTCTTAGAGTCCCGAGCAACGAAGATGAAGTTTGCTGTAAGAGCAACTGAATCTGAATCGAGTGGGCCTGCATGAAAAAATTCCAGTATGCCTTTAACCAGTGCAAATTGGAACGTACACTATTGTAGATTTCATCATAAATGAATAATGCGTCATAACAGCAAAGTTCAGTAAGTTCTTTCTCAATCATATCAGAAAAAACAATTCAAATACCCAAGTTTTTAACAACTTTACTTTTAATTCAAGAATCTTACAACCATACACTATACATGGAGTCTCAGGAAAACGCAAATGGTGTGATGGTTCAAGAAGCAAAATAATTACTCACCATTTCGTTTATACTTAGCATAAATCTCAAATAGAGGATATCTAGTTAGTGACAGCAGTATTCAGACTCAAATTTCCAAATTTCTCAATAAATTTCAAGTCTACTGCCTAGATGTAAAGAGAAATGATTGTAAAGTACTGCAATACTAGAGTCTCATGAAGTCATTTCTATTAAAAAAATGTATTTGGATGTATCAGAAGTACCTTCAGTAGCCTCACTAACTTCAAGTTGAATCTCGATTGAGGAATACCCAACCCATACAACCGAGCCAGATATTCTCAAATCCCTATCAACGCTTATTGGCTTCTTCAAAACAATTCTGTCTACGGAGGCAGTGACAAGCAGCAATGGTCTTGTAGTATGATCATCATCAGAACAATGCTGGACAGCAAGAAATTGATAACTATCAGAGGTCAAGACAAGAGCAGAGCTATTTGCGGAATATGTTCTCTGAGGTCAAATGGACCTTTTTTGTGTAGTAAATCCAAGTGACGCAAACTGGGACCAAACTTATAAATATCACTTTCTCGACTGAGATTAAGAATAATTTGTATAATTCCTGAGACGTAAAAGACACTTTCTGAAAATTTCCAACTAAGTTACCATAAAAAGAATATCACGTAACTCCAGATTGCTTAAATGGCAATGAGAGTACAAAGCAAAAATGTTAGTTAAACTTGGCAAGTAGAGCTCACATAACTAGTCTCTTCTAGTTCCATCCTTTCTATTTCCCACATCTCTTCATGTCGTCCAAGTAATTAGATGATCTCCATCTATAAGAATCACGGTAGCTAGGGGAATCTCAAATCTCGACACCCTTTCAGACTAGTCAAACAAACAATAGCGCTAACTATTCAATTTTAAACACCGGCCTATCATGGAAAAGAGCAATATCATGTTAAAGAAGAGATCTCACAGAAACAATTATTGGAGTTCTCCTACTATCACATTCTATGCCATCTAAGGGGGTGGATTAGCAAACATGGACTAATGCACTTTCACGGTTCTGTAATGATAAAAAGATCGGGATAGGCGGATAGGAATAAATGGGGATATTTTACCCTATGATTGGACCTTTTGAATGGTTTCCAACTAAAGAAGACCTGGGTTTAAATGTTAAAGGTTGCAAAGATGAGGATGATTTGTCTGATGTTCACTTCCAGCCATACAAGATGGGATATGACTGGAAAGAAAGTTCAAGTGGCACCGATAGAGGCTAAGATAGGGAAGCAAAACTCAAATCGTTTGGACTTAGAATGACGCCTGATTGGTTGCAAGATTAGAGCTATTTGGTTATTGTATCTGGGTTGAGACTAGCTCTAGCTTTCAGAATGATGTTTGAGAGTACTTGAAATTCCAATCACCAAATAACTGACTCATATAAGGCAAAATAATCAGCTTTACATTTCCATTCTCAAGATTATGACTGGTTTTCTGGAACAAGTGAAATAACTTGAGCTTCATCATTTGGAAGGCAAAACTCTAAGAGACATGATTAGGGACTTCCATCTACATGGGTAGTACTGAACTACTGATAGAATTACTAGACTGTAAACATAGGCAATATGTGTTGCCAATGGTAGTTCTGCAAAACACCCAGTACTTTACTTATCATCAAGCATGGCAATGATGTAAACAAGGTGTTAGTTAACAACATATATATCTGCACTCTATATTCTCTAACCCAAAGCTCAACACCTATAACAACATCCATGCAAAATTATGACTGACTATCTGTTTTAACTCCTAACCTAACTTCAAGCATGCTCATGGAACAAGACATGCATGCCAAACAATCGAACAAGCAAATTGCAGCAAGAGATAAAATCAAAAAAAAAAAAAAGGGAAGTTATGTTCTCTGCTTACTTTGACAGAAATAGTACCAGCAAGGGCATCAAAGTCTTCAAGCAACTTGCCAATCCTCATCTCATTCCAAGGGTCCCTATACTGCTCCCTAAGGATGAAATCAGAGGAGAAATTGTAGAGAATAGTGACCTTACTCTCAGAAGGAGTCTTAGTGAGAAGAGAGGTTTGTGGGGGAGCATCCAGAGGAGGGTCCATAATGTTCTCAAAGATGGCAGACCTGGTTTCCCACAATGCAACAGTGACAGGTGAATGGTACATCCCAGGCCACAACCCCAAGGGTTTGTGGGTGGGTCCATCACCATCAGTTGAGTTTGAATCCTCTAGCAACTTTGGCAAATGTGAATAAACAGAGACAAAATTGGAATGGGTATCCATGGAATTGTAGGATCTGGGCATGTTTGATGTTCTTTTCTCAGGCAATTCTTCGAGCAGGAGGTGGGTATTTTCAGTATTTTGGCGATAAAACAGACATAAACTGATAAACAGCTACATGTACATGAAGATAGGGTCTTTAAAGAAGAAGCCCAGGTAAGGTTCCGGTGAAAGATTGGGAGAGGCTTAGAAATTGTGTGGGAAGTTGTTTATCGTCCATTAATGCGGGAAGGGTCGGTAGGTGTAGGTATGCGTTGCAACGGTCTATGCCTCAACTTCGATTCTCTGGGGCTCCACATACGTTATTCGGGTCACGGACCACCTCTTCTCTTATGACGTCCTTGTTCTTTCTTTTTTCCTTTTCTTTTTGGTTTTTCACACTGAATAATTATGGTTTCAAGATTAATTTTTTTTCAAAAAAACAAAAAAATTACTCAGAGGTACCCTAATTTTTGTGAAATGTTTTTAAGGTACCCCAACTTTTCAAAACTCATTTTGGGGTACCCTTACTTTTAGGGTTAGAAATTATTAGGTGCTTTTTCGATCATCAATTTGGTTAAGTGACCGAAATATCCTTATCTTCCATTTTTTAAGAAATACCCTTAAAGAAGAAGAATAAGGATATTTCGGTCACTTAATAAATTGATGGCCGAAAAAAACACCAAATAATTACTAACCCAAAAAAGTAAGGGTACCTCAAAATGAGTTTTGAAAAGTTGGGGTACCAAAAAATAGTTTCCCCAAATATTGGGGTATCTCCGAGTAATTTTTTGAAAAAATAACTATATAGATTTACCCTCTTACATTGTTATTACTATATGGTCCTTTTCATTGTTATTAACGAAATTCTTTTAAGAAATGTCAAATGGCAAATATAATAATCAGCCACCATATTAACCGTTATGAAACTGATGTTGAGAAAATAATGAGTGGACAATACTTAGGTCCTATTCTTTAAGATTGTAGTATTAGGTAAATAGAGTAGTGAAGATATGTAAATGTTATATTTTTTTTTTATTTTAAATAAATTTTATGAGTTATATAAAAAAAATTTAAATATACATTACCTAAAAATATAGCTATGTTGTTTTGGATGGTAGGATAAAGTAGGGTAAAATTTTACCTAATTTCCAAAAGAATAGACACAAATTATGGTAAACTTAATATTGCACCTAAAAAATTAGTTGGCAATAAGAAAGAAGAGAATTGCACCTAACGATTCTCAGAACCCTCACATCAAGTGCCTTGTTCTTTTCCCGCAAGAAAGGGAAATAAAATGAACTTATGTGTAAATTTCCACATCTTCCCCCCCCCCCCCCCCCCCAAAAAAATGCATTGTTTGCATTGCAGCTGGACATGGCACTGTATCCCATGCAGCAACCCCTAACCCAGTGAAGCTATGTATCACAAATTCACAAGTGCATAAAGCACCAAATGCCAAGTAGCCAACAAACAACAGATCACCTACTAACATTTTTTAAGACCAACTTGAAAACAGGGTAACACAACACCAAGAGATGCCAATCAAATTGAAGCACCAAATTAAACTACATAGAGTAAAAAAGTAACAAATTGAACATAACAAAGCAGAAATCGTCAAATCCCAAGTCATATGTATGTTGCATACCTTGACAGAAATAGTACCGGCAAGAGAATCAAGGTCTTCAAGCAATTTCCCAATCCTAATATCATTCCAAGGGTCCCTGTACTGCTCTCTGAGTATAAAATCAGATGAGAAATTGTAAAGAACAGTGACCCTGCTCTCAGATGGAGTCCTGGTGAGCAATTGGGTTTGTGGGGGAGAATCAATGCAAGGGTCCATCATGATCTCAAAGATCTTTGACCTTGTCTCCCACAGTGCAATTGTCACCGGTGAATGGTACATTCCAGGCCACAAGCTCAGAGGTTTGTGGGTTTCGTCACCTGGGTTTAGATTCTCCAGGAGGTTCGGCAAATGCGAGTATACAGAGATGAAATTCGAAGACGAAGAAGAAGTGGGTTCCATTGAATTGGGTTTCTGGGTGTGTTTTTCCTCTCCTGGGCAATTTGTCGAACAGGTGGTGGGCATTGTGGAGATCAAAATTATCAAATCAAGTTGAATTGGGGAGAGGGATGGGCGATGAATCTGTGCTTTGATCAATCGTGTTTATGAATTATTCTGGGTATCTGGGATTCCAGAATAGGATTGTGCGTGTTTTGGTGGCGAACAAGCTTTGACTTTTGGGCTTTGACAAATGATTTTGGAACATCATGCGTTTCTTTTGAGTATTGTTTTGGTGAAATGGATTAAAAAAAATCTGGGATTTTTGAAGAATAAAATCTGTGTGTAAAATAATTATCGATTAAATCAATTCCTCGGCCTTGATTGCTACTCTATGAGTTGTTTACTTCATTAGTTTAATGATGGCAAGAAAAGGGCGCACTATTTTTTCTTTTCTTTCTTTTGGCGCAAAGAAGAGGGTACTCTATGATGAAACTCGATTCTAAGATCATCTTGTTTTGTGGTGTTCAATATTTTTTCATATTTTATTAGTCCCTCTATTCCATATACTAAGGTTACTTTTTCTAATCCAATTCAATCCAATGCAAACCTTACACAATTTCATAAAAAAACATCATACTAAAAACACAATTCCTCAAAAAGAAATCTAATCCAGTCCATCCAAACCTCATTTTATCCAATCCAAATTGTCATTTTTGAAAATTGTGCAGTCAAATTTTAAAAAATTTTATTATAAATTTTTCAATAGGGATATTGGATTCTAATAATCCCTACTATCACAAATTGTATGGCAATAATCCCTACTATCAGTTTGGATTCTGATGGTCCAACAAAAAATAAAATTGTATTGTAGTGGGACAAAATCGAGTGTATACGCTAAATATCATAGATTTTTTGTTGGATTTGATTCAAAACTTTGTATAACAGTTTACCACGATTTTTAATGAATTTACAGCATTTCTCCCAATTTTTTTGAATTTTTTTTGAATTTTTATGATTTTTTCAATTTTCTTTCTTTTAAAAAATCATAATAATTGTTCAGAATCTCAAAAAAATAATTTAAAAAATGTTTTAGTAACTACACTTCGTTACCTATCTAGGGGTAGGAACCAAAAAAACAAAAACAATATGGGGTAGACATGGAAAAAATAAAAAGAATGTGGTGATGAATTTGGTACCACTACAATACAATTTTATTTTATTTTTTGGACCACCAGAATCCAAAATGATAGTAGGGATTATTGCCATACAATTTGTGATAGTAGGGATTATTAGAATCCAATTTCCCTTTTTCAATATATACAATAAGTTACTACACAAAATTACCACCATTAAATTCATAACAAAAAATACTATCATAAAAGTATAATATGACAATTATTAATAACATATTATGTAAAAAATTATCAATCAAAGAGTGATATTTGAGAACGTGAAAGTTAAAATTATGACAACTAATATGGAACGGAAGGAATATATGTACTACCTTCGTCCCATTATATTTGTCCATTTACCTAACTTGAAAAGACCAATGCATATTGGGAATTGATGTAAAAAGTTTGTAATTTACCAAAACTACTTCTACTTTATTGAAGATAATAGTTGTTGGAATTGTACAAAGTGACAAGTCAATTTATTAATTAGCGGTAGAAAATGAATTTTTGTTGTTGGGATTGTAAATGAGACAAATATTTGGGACAAAGAAGTTAGGTAAAAGGACAAATAATTTGGGACGGAGGTAGTATATCATATCATACCATACCATATTTTATTACAATCATTACCAGTATATCTCCTTACTTTTCTCTTCTACATTTCACATTCTCTTTCACTACCTACCATATTAATCATACTTTTCACAAATTTTACCATAACATTCCACACTTTACCGCACTTTCCACAGTTCATCATACCACACCATTGTCGCACTATACCAACCGCATAAAAGAACATGTTCTAATTCTAATTATTAGTAATTGGATGATAATAATTTATACATAGCTGTTCCGAAAAAATAAAATTATATTTTTTTGTCCCATAAAAGTTATAAAATGCAGTTATTTAAAGAACTTTCAGATTTCTTTGAGAATTTGAACAATTATTGTAAATTTTTTAAGGAATAAAAGGAAAATCTTAAAAATTAGAAAAAAAAATCAAAATTTTCAATAAAGTTTGTAAATAATTGCGAGGACTTGTTATGTTAAGTTTGCGAACCGTATCAAGGTAGGGTCCAAGCCTCAAAGTTCTTGGCCATCAAGTACTCCATCCGTACGTCCCTCGGACTTTCCGAGCAAATCAACTTCCAGGTTAGGTACGTGTGGGGTCCATTTCAAAGTGGACCAATGTAACAACCCGCCTCAAAATCATGATTATTTACGTACTAACCATAGTAATTACCTAAATCACGTTATAAATTTTTCGCGTTTACCTTTATTTATTTATTGATTTACTTGTTTATTTATTATTATCGGTGATAAGTCTCGTGCAGGAGATGGCTAAGGTGTCGAATTATCTACTAAAAATTTACTTTACATACCCATTCAAAGAGTTAAAGTGTTTGAGTTATACGTTTAACGTTATAAATTTATTTGAGAATTGGCTAATATTTTTTTACGTCGATTTATATATATATTTTACAGTCCGATCTTCATTTATTACATTTTATTCCTTTACATAAATTCAAGAAGTAATCTTTCCACTTTATTATTTTAATTCAATTACCATTGTATTTTATTTTATGTTACCCAATTATTACCAATATATCTTATTTCCTACAAAAACCCAATATGTCAAGTTACTACAACAATTACAATATATTTTATCCTATTGTTATCCTCTTATTTTATTTTAATTAAGGTCTTATTTTAATTATTATTAGTATTAGTTAATTAGATGGTAGTATATATGTGTATTAGTTAGGGAGAGGCTTAAGTTATTTTCATTTCACTCTCAAATTAGACAACTCACCAAGGCTCCCATCCTCCTCCCTCTCCCTCCATTCGGCCGGCCACCACCAGCAGCCCAGCCGCCCGTTTTCCGGCCATTTCCGGCCAGCCGCCACGCCACCGTGCACCACCCCCTTCCTCTCTTGTGTTTTCATCCATTTTTTTAACCCCAAGGGTAATCTCTCAAACCCCAATTTCAAATCTTTTATGCCCTAATCTGAAAATTCATGTTATATATATGTTTCTTTTATAAATTCCATCTCTTTTACTCTCTTTATTCATGAATTCAAGTATATAATTGTATTGGTTAAGTTAGGGTTAAGTTTTGAAGTACATGCATGTTGATTTCTAAGTGTTTTGTGAGGTTTAGAGTTGAATTCATGGTGGATGATGAATTAGTGTTGATGCATGTGGATTTCTTGAGAGTTTCTAAGTGTTTAAGGGCTGAGTTTATGTTGTGAAATTATAAATTAAGTGTTATCATGTTTAATTTGGGTGAATTAATGAAATTGTTATGCAAGAGTTCACGAACATGTTTATTATGTTGAGTTTATGCTTAATTCATGAATGCATGTGGGTTTTAAGGCCTTTGATGAAGAGATTTTCATGGTTTATATTCTGGAAATATAGTGTATTAAGGTTAGATGAAGTTTGGTTATGTTTTAATATGATTAAGAGTGGAAAAATCCAATTAAAAGATGGGTTTTTGAGTGTTTTAAGCTGCTGTTTCGGTTCTGGAATTTTACAGATTTATAAAAGTGGGATTTTTGCCCAAAATTCTACTCCATTGGATAGCTTAAGGTGTTAGCAAACCATAGGCTTTGGAATTTCAAATTTCCGACATGTATAGCCCGAGTTACGACCAAAACCGTAACCTCACGATTTTATATACGAATTTCTGAGTCAGTGTTTTGAGGGCTGTTTTTCGTCCCTTTGGAGACCTCTTTGGTTTTTGTGATAAACATGAAAGTTTTAGGCCATGCTGCAAGCTTTCCGGAAAGGTATGGTTCATAGTCATCCGATATCGGGAGCGTGAGTTGCGATCCCGGGAAACCGGGCTGTCCAGAACAACATTCTGCTCAAATTAACCTTTGTGAACTAATGTCTTTTGGGCCTCAAACCAACCCAATAAGGGGTTCTAGGTATAAATGTGTCATGGTTATATATTGTAATTATAGAGTTATGTGTTTAAGGCTAAGAGTATCATTTTTGGAGTCCTAAGTAAGTCTTAAGAATACCTTTCAAGAGCTAGTATGTTTAAGTAATGTATCGTGACTCTCATATTTCTTTAAGTATCATGTTCAATATCTTTGCTCTAGCTAAAAGTTCCTTCTAGCTTGATAACCTCCAATGTCTAATTCAATTCATTCCTCATTTCATAATTCATTAATCCAAGCTTGCTTTTATTCACATTTGGACGTGTATATCTTGCTCCATTTCGCCATTTCATTCGATATCGTATTATCAAACCATATTTGAACTCGTTATCTCGCATCCTAGCTTCCAATTTATAATTACCCTATTCATCATCAATTCAAGCTAATTGTCCTAAGTTCAAGCCCTTTTATTTGAATCACCCTCTACGTCATATTTCTCGTGATTTTCCGACCCGAAAACTCCAAAGTTTTATGTGCACAGCTTCTGTCCGGGCCCATTTTGGGGCCCTTCCACTCATTTTTAGCTTCTGGTTCTGTTGACAAAGTTGTAGATTATGTTTTTTTCTATTCCGGGATGTACTCTTTTACTTCGTTTCAATTTTCCTAACTCAAGTTATGCTTTAAACTCTATTTTACTAAACCTGAATTTTTCTTCCTAAAGTTAATTCATTTATATTACTAAGTTTCTAAACTTATGAGTCTAATTTAGAACCCTATTCGGTTCTTCATTTCTATTTATTCTCATCTTAGTTGACAAACTTCCAAAGCCATCTCCAAGCCGAAAATATGCTAAGATCTTTAGCGTCCCAAGGTACGCAAATTGTTCAGCTTTTACGATCTAAGTTATATTCATGATTCATTCAATTTATGACATGTCAAGCTTTATGTTTTATGATATCATTATGTTCGAAAGTGGACCCATTTTATGTATTCTATGTTTATGTTTTAGCTAGTTACGTGAAGTGCTAGCCTTTTCCCGTTTATAAGGGTTCCACGTATTTTCTATATACCTCTATTCTATGTTATTCATGTTTATGTTTTATGCACATCATTGCAAGTTATCGTTTTATCCCCTTTTCCCGTTTTCAAAATGAATTTAAATGTCGGCACTAAAACCGTTTTCGAACGGTTTACGTGCTGGAGGTTTACGTGCTGAGTGTTTCCCCACTCACTTTTGCGATGTTTTATGGTTTTGTTTTTAGGAGGCTCGAGCTCCCAAGGCAAGGACAAGTCGGTTCCAAAGTAATTCAGGGCTGTCAAGGTAGTTCTCTAAGGAAATCACCGGTTAGCAAGGGCGAGCAGGATTTTGGAAGTCGTTTAGTTGTTAAGCTATGTTTAAGTTTATGTAGTTTATCCAAAGGTTGTATAAGTTTTATATATGAAGGTTTTTAAGCTAGTAAGTTATCTTGTGGTTTTGGAAGTTTCTTTAGTGTTGTTGCCTTGTCTCTTTTGGGAGACGCGGTAATGCCTCGACCTAGGTGTTCACGCGCTAATCACAGGTTTGGGATTCTAAGTATAGTCTTAATCTTGTGATTAAGGTTGGGGCGTTACAGTTGTGGTATCAGAGCAGTGGTTAATTAGAATTTGGGATTAGAGAATTTTCTAAGACATGGATCTTAGTGTTATGGTTTAGAAAGAAAGTTAGGCATGTGAGAATAAGTATCACACCCGTGACAGACCCAACAAAGAGTTGACCCCTCGCACAAGAAATGGCTCCTCCTATATATAGCTTTTGTTAATATTATGTAAGGGACTTTTGATGAACTTCTGCTAAGCATTGCTTATGAATAGAATGGTGAAGCAAATGACTTTCATTCTCCTTTAAAATCTTGTTTACTTTATCCATTTGCTAATGGTGGTGTTGCAAGTCATTCCTTTATCGATTAGTGATGAACAATCCTTTATCTAATCATGGTCGGGTGTTAAGTTTTGGTAGTGGATTCTCCTTTATCCAAGATCATATCCAAATCCTACAATCAAGAACATCAAATGTATTATCATCCATCTTCAATTCTTCATCCATTATTCCATTCAATGTTCAAGCGAGGATTATTCTCTCATTTTCTTATTTCCCACTACGCATCAGTTTGATAGCAAACACAAGTTACAATCCACACTATTTAGGATATACGTTCGGTGTTGGTCCAAAAAAATGAAACCATTGACATACAAAAACAAAGTCGAGATTTTTTTTGGGGAGCATAGTCAGAGTATAAGAAACTAAAGATTGTTAAGAAATGCTTGTCTCTTGGCACTAACTACTAAAACATGTGCTTCCTTAACCTCGTACTTTTTAACTTTTGATATCTTGCAAAACACAAAAGACATTAACATAGACGTACAATATGCTAGAAGGTCGGCGCACTCAGGAGTTCAAGCCTTGTTCCTTGTGAACATTGCCACCACCTCCGAAAAATCTCTCTTGATACTAACAAAGTCGAGAATATTATTACCTAATTGCCAAAAGTTGAGATTAGTAAAATATGGTTTCATATAACTTTCTTCTGGCATTGCCACCCCAACCAAATATTATATATGATCTTATTTGATTTTTTTTATTCATTTTGCTTACTACACAAACAGCATACCGTTATCAGAGTATCAACTAATTGTTTACGTTAAACAACATAATTTATTAAGTTTAAGTATAAATTGTCTACGTCAAGCAACATAATTTATTAAGTTTATAATTTTCACGTGTGAAAAGTATTTTACAACCACAAACGAGTAACCTTGATTAAAAAAAAAATTAAACAATGGAGTTATTATCAATTGACCACCACTCCATTTAACAATTTATAAACAAAGGTACTACAATTATGTTGCTAACCAGTGACTGGGCCAAATGGGTCCACAATCGTAGAAGAATAGAAGATCTCTGAATTCGGAAGGGCCCAAGTAAGGTAGTCATATATAGACCTGGCAATTCTCGACCCGACCCGGAAACCCACCCAAACCGACCCGTAAAAAATGGGGTTTGAACACGAAATCTTGACCCGGGACCCGAAAATGACCCAACCCAAAGAACCCGATAAAAAGTGGGTCAGGTTGGGTTTGGGTCGACCCGTTGGGTCAGACACTTTAATTTTAAGTGTTTTGTCTACTTTGGCCTTGTGCAAAAAAATGGGTCCATTTCATGATAATTAAAGCCCAAAAGTTAAATATTGGGTGGCTTTGGAAAGCTATGCGTAGAGAGACATACAAATGAAATAATCAAATAATAAATGACCAAAACAAAACCCTAACACTGTCATTCACTCACTCTTTCAGTGAACCCTCAAACTCCTGCAGTCCCGCCTCTCTCCTCTCTTTCAGTAAATTAGTGTATTATTGTCCAATGTCAAAGTTCAGTGCATTATTGTCCAATACCCTAAAAGTTCAGTATATTAGCATGGCAAAACTCTATATATTTCATAAATACTGTTATTCGTGGATTGTTAACGTAAACCGCATAATACTTGTAGACTTGAAGATTGCCAAATTTTGTTCCTTAGGTGTATAGTAATATGTATATACAACTATGACATATCGTGGTGGTCGAACTTGGAAGAGAATGGTACATTACACAGGTGTCTTTGACTAATTATAATCAATTTTATTAGTTGTAAGTGGTGAGAAAAGGCGTCATGACCCGACCCAAACCGCCCGAAACCGGAATACACCCGACTCGTATTTACCTGAACTCGAAATACACCCAACCCGTATTTACTCGAACTCGATATACGACCGACCCGTAACCCGCCCGCCCGCTCGTATTGACATAAAGTTTAATACCAGTTTCGGGTGGTATATGATGATACCTTCCCTTGGGCCTTGGACGCGGACATGGAGTTTAGGCTTGTTAGGCTGTCAACAGTGTTTAATACCAGTCAAACGTAGGCTGATCCAGATACCTCCTTCAAGTCTAGGCCCAAATAAATATCCTACTCCTACAGAACTAGGCCTATATGGGATCCCATACCCGGAATTTGAACCGTGGGAAGCCCCATTCTTTATTTACATTGCCTAAAATTTAGGGGTAAATAATACCCAATATTCTATATTAAAATAAGGAACTTTATCTCTATTCGTTTGAATAAGTTTATAATTTTTAGAAGCCTTATCCTTACGCACAGTTCAGGTTTGGGTTCTGTGGAATCTGTTAATTAGAAAATTTCACTTTTTGAAATATATATATATATATATATATATATATATGAATTTTCTACTAAATGCTGAATATAGCATATTGTCTAATTATCATGCCTACAATCTCATACTTGATTATAGTATTGAAAATGCAAATTGAAGAATTTTATTTATTTATGTATATTACAATCAAATTTCATGTTCTGTGTATTCATCCTTTCCAAGTTATTAGTTGCTAAGTTTGGATGTGGTTCGGGCTTCATTCGTGGGGACCCTGCGACTGTTGCGAAGCGGCTTGAGGAGAAGTGGCGAAAAAGAGCGAAAGTGTTAAATTTTTTTGCTTATGCTGTTTGTTATGGTTTTGTCTGTGTGACTTCTTGTTAGTTGTTGTTCTTTCTTTGGTCTTTTTTCTGCGGTTTTCGCGGTGCTGGTGCTGTTTCTTTTACCTTTTATGGCTTTCAATTATAAAAAAAAGGTTCCAAATTAAGGTCACGTTCTAAGAACCTTACCTTACTCGTTAGGACGGACTTGTTAGAAATCTTATCTTTACCCGTTGATAGATTCTGGTCTGGTTCCATGTTTTGGTTTTCCGGTCTAGTTCCATGTTTTGGTTTTGGAACTGCTCAGCCCTAGCATTAGCAGTAGCACAAAGCCACAAATAAATCAAGTTTGATAATTGGAAAAAAAAAACATAAAGATCAACCTGATTGGGGACTATTCACCAGTCCCTCTGTTACTTAATAATTATATGTATATCTTCGATTTAGCTAGATTTAAAGTTTTATTGAGTTGAGTACGATAAAAGTAATGATTAAATATATATGACATGGATAAAGAAGTAGTCAATTTCTTATGTACATGTTTTTAAACAACGGTAGAGATGTCTCCATATTATATCTCTATTTTAATTAATCAATACCAAATTTTACCGAATAAAGATAAGAGATAAAAAAAAAAAGAAAGAAACATTATTATTAATATCAATATTATAAATTTATATATTAATACTATCTTTGTCGCATTATGTTTAATGTTTGTCATCCAAATTAATATAAGAACACCAATGTATATTGAAATTATGATGACAATTTAGTAACTTACCCAAATTATTCATAAATGAATTAAAAATGATAGTTGTTGAAAATGTATAAAGTGATAAATAAATTTATTAATTAGGGTAAAATGTGGATGATAGTTGTAGAAATTATAAAAGTGATCGATAAATTTGGACAAAAAAAAATTATAATGACAAATATTTTGAGATGGATGCAATAGTAATTTTTTTCTTTTAAAAAAGTTCAAAATTTAAGGCTGTCAAAAATTCGGGTCCGGGTCAATTCGGGTTTGGACGAAAACTTGATGTCCGATACCCAATTTTTTGAACATTTCCCGGGTCGAACTCGGGTCGGACAAATCGGACAAGCATAAATTCGGGTTTAAACCGGTTTTGGACAATAGAAAATTGAAAAATATTGTGTTCGAATTTTCAGTCAAATCAGTCAATGTAAAATTCGGACGGAAATTCTATGAACATACCCACTTTTTTCGGGTCAAATTAAACCGAATTTTCGAGTCGGACAATTTTTTGAGAGTCCTAATTCAAATATCAATAAAAACAAATTTGGAAAGATGAATATGTTAGCCAACTAGACTACTTTATCATCGTTAGCGATAAGAACTGTCGTTGCACTGAGTAAAAGAAAGAGACAAGCACCAAATTGTTTGGTGAAAACTTGGGAAGTGGGAACACATGCAACATTTATTACATTTTTTATTACCTCTATTTTGTTTTATTTGTCTATTTATCTAATTTGAAAAGATCAATGGATATTAAGAATTGGGATTAAAAATTTATAATTTATTCAAATTATCTTTATTTTAGTTAATTATAATAGTTGTTGAAATTATAAAAATAATAAATAAATTTATTAATTAGGGGTGAAAAAAGGAATGACAGTTCTTAGAATTACAAAATAGAGAAATATTTTGAAACAAATAAATTAAGTTAAAAGACATATTTTAGAACAAAGGCAGTACAATGATTTGTTGGGAGGCAGGTAATAAGGGAAGGGACGACTGACATCTTTATTGAGTCCCGCCATTTCACAAATACTCCCGTCGTTCAATTAATTCGTAACGAACAGTTTGAGATCGAATGAACTAACCTGGGTGGAACCCACATTGGCACTAAATTTTGGAAGAGACTTTGGGGGTCTAACCTTTTTTCAAAATGGAAAATGTTTGTGTGAAAAATTTGTAATAACGCTCTTCCTTTAAAGGAGAATTGTGAGAGTTGGAAGGAGGTGGACAAGTTGAGGTGCCCCTTTAGTAAGAATGAATTGGAGACTACTGAATATCTTTTTGATGACTGCAATTTTGCTGCCCGTGTTTGGAAAGGGAGCCCTTTGGGTATTACCATATTAGTGTCTTGGTTGCACGAGAGATCAGGTCGAGTGCATGGATTCTGGGTGGCTTTCCTATTTCTTCAAGGATAGGACTGTTAGAGCTACTACTGTTCCAATTTTTGTCGCTTGTTTTTGGTTGATTTGGAACGTTAGGAATAGTGTAGTTCATAATCAAGAAAGGGTGGGTCCTTTAAATTCTATCAAAGACATCAATTGTTGAGGTTGCTCTTGAGGAGGTGACATCTTCAGAGACTACTAACTTAAACGGAAAGTCAAGAAAGTTTATGAACAATAAGCCTAGCTCCTTCGTTCGGAGGGTTTGAAGGATGGGGGGAGATTTGGAGGACAGAAGAACAAGTTGGGTTGTGGCAAGATTTGATGGTGCCTACTGCCTAGGATGCGAGGTCTCTTTTTGCTCGGTTTTAGTTGGGTGTTAGAGGGACCCCAGGTTGAAAGTATGTCTGGAGTGGAAGCTACCTTCGCTTTGTTTGCTTTACAAGTTGAACTTCTAGGCATTGAAGATGCGTTGAGCATCGCTAGCGATAGGGATTGGATTTGACTTAAGGTACTCACAGATTTTGCGTTGGTGATCCAACTTTTCTTGAGAAGATATGATACTACTATAAGTTGTACCTCCATCCTTAAGTTCTATTTTAGTTTATTTATAGTATACAAGGGCATTTTGGACATTTCGTGAAACAAAATATATAAGTAATTAATATGAAAAGGTAGGATTAAGTTTTTAATGCAAAGGTTGGTTAATAAACAAGTGCTATAGGTTAGGTAGGATAAATGTAATTTCCTAAATATATGAGCAAAATTTTCTTTTCACAAAACTTGATATGGCTTAAATATTATTAATTCGAGAAGTTTTATCATTATGTTCAACTTATACTCCATTATTTTCATTTTATCACTAGTAGAATACATACCAATAAATGTCTGAAAATTGGCGTCTCTTTAAATATCAGACGCTAAACAAACGAAAATAGAATTAAAAAAAAGGTATATTCCAAATCGGCGTCTGTTCCCCATAAATCAGACGTCGTTTTGAAAACGGCGTCTGATTTACGGGGAACAGACACCGATTTGGTTTTCAAATAAAAAAAAAAAGCAGCGCTTGTGTCTGTCAGTTCTCGGATGTTGTGTGCCTAGAAGTCGCCGTCTGCATACCATTAAAACAGACGCATATCCATGTTAAAACGGGCAAAAAAAATTAGGGTTGCCATTATCAGCCATATTCGCCAACGAAGAGGAAGAAGAAGCGAGAGAGAGATTGAAGAAGGAGCTTTGCACGCCAGTAATTCAACAACAAATCAGGTAATTTTATCAGTTGTTTTTGTTTCAGATCTGTTATATTATGATTAATATCATGAAAATTGATTAGATAATAAATTAAATATGATAAAAACTGAATAATTTGAATTTTTGTATGTTTGTTTTGTTTTTGTTGAGTTTAATTTAAGTTGAGTGGATATAAGTCGAAAAATTGAGTTGTTTTAGTTAATTTGTATGAATTGTAATATGTTTTGGATGTTGAATTTGAAGTTTAAGTGTGAAAATAGAGTTTGTAGTGTGGAATTATTGAATTTAAATATTGTTTGTATGTTTTATATATATTAGTTTAATTAATTGCATGTATGTTAATTTTAGTTTAGGTTTTAGTTTTCTATTTAATTTTAGTTATAGTTTTTAATGTTGACAAATATAATTATGTTTATATAAGTTGAGCAAAATATTGAATTTTTTATGTTTTGTGGTAAATTTAAATATGAATATTTATATTTACTTTGCAAAAAAAAAATGTAATAATGCATGTAAAATATGTTTAAGTTGAGCATTATGATAAATATTAATATGTAATACGAATTTTGTATGTTAATTTAAATGACTTAATACATATGTTGGAAATTATAATGAGTTTCGATTGAGTATAAAAATATTATATTTTAGGATGATTTTTTAAGAATTGCATATATTGTCGATTTAATTAATTAGTTAATAACATGTGTACGTATTATATTTTCAATTATGAATATATTTAGTTTAATTTGTAGGTTTAATTTGATTTTACAATTTAATTTGTTTAGTTATTAAATTCATGAATAAAAAATTAATATGGCTTAATAA
Organism: Portulaca oleracea; assembly: GCA_029582165.1. NCBI lineage: Eukaryota > Viridiplantae > Streptophyta > Magnoliopsida > Caryophyllales > Portulacaceae > Portulaca > Portulaca oleracea. The sequence continues at coordinate 11,883,001 of CM055869.1, read as the reverse complement.
ACTTGTGGGAAATTATAATGAGTTTCGATTGAGTATAAAACTATTTAATTAGTTAGCAATATACAATTAGCTAGGAATACATATTTAGTTTGTATATAAACTATTATTCAATTTTAGTTGAATTTATAATTTAATTTGTTTAGTAAATAAGTTAATAATATTAAAAATATTATTATATATAAACTATTATTCAATTTGTATGTATATGTACGTAGTAAATATAATTATAAACTATTTCTTAAAAAAAATAGTTTAGTGTACGTACGTACGTTAACTTAATTAATTATGAATAGTTTGTTTAGGGTTATGGTAATTGGTTAATTGTTAGGTTAGTATAGAGAGGATTAAGTCGATCGGTACTATTCCGCGTAGTTTATAAGTATTAGTTGTCATAAAAGGAGGTTGAGTTTGAATGATTTTGGTTGTTATTAGTAAGTGAGTTAGCCTTTAAAGTTGGTTGCGCGTGAAAATTTGCTGCTAATCCAACCTAAGTGCTAACTTAATTAATCATAACTCCAAACGAAGACATAAATTATGTAAATAATTATGTCACGTACATCCATATTTACTTACGTAAGTACTCAACAACTAGTAGCTACATACTTAGCGAATAGGTTATTTATGATGGTAATTTAGAGTAGTAAGTAGGGAAATTTATATTTATAGTATCTTAATGAGGATATATATATATATATATATATGTCATAAAAAGAGGTTGAGTTTGGATCATGTTAGTGTCCAACGAGTGTATGTTTCGTGATCTGATAATCTATGGCTGAAAGGGACTTGCATGAGGCGTGTTGACTCTCCTTTATTCGTCTGGTTCCCAAAAAGCAGCGCAATTTCCCTAAGTGAAGTTGCACGAGGTCTATACAGTGCACTGGGAGTTAGAAGCGTCTCAGATTCGATACAATGGAGTGTTTCTATTGCGCAGATTGAGGGGTAGCAAGACAAGGTGGGTTTGAAAGAGAAGCTCACAGTAAAGAATCTAATATATAGAAATCCAACACCATTTCTATTAGACCCTTTACTATGAGCTTCTCTTTCAAACCCATCTTGTCTTGCTACCCCTAAAGCTGCGCAATAGAAACACTCCATTGTATCGAATCTGATACGCTTCTAACTCCCAGAGCACTATATAGACCTCGTGCAACTTCACTTAGGAAAATTGCGCTGCTTTTTGGGAACCAGACGAATAAAGGAGAGTCGGTACGACTCATGAAAGTCTTTTTCAGCCATTGATTAACAGTGAACAAACACTCTCTCCTTGGATAATAACATGATCCTCTTGCCTGGTGACATAGCTTACTTGTTGTTGTCATAAAAGGAGGTTGAGTTTGGATGATTTAGGTTATAGCGTATACGATTATAATTGTGAATTTTGATACAAACAGAATAATTTATTTTCGTTTATTTTTTTAAGTACTAAGACAGATAGATGTTTATTATTAATTAAATTCATGGTGGGCTTGAATAATAGATTCACGTACATTATGGACGGGCCCCCACATCGCCGTTGGATGTACGAGAGGTTTGAACCAGGTAGGAAGGTTATCAGGGCTGAATGGGCTGCTGGGGGAGCTATGTTTGATTAATTTGCAAAGAGTAATTCGTATGAGTATCCGAGGACTGGAAAGTATCGGTGTCCATGTGTGAAGTGCAAGAATAAGAGCGGACTTAGTCCTGAAGAAGTTAAAGAACATTTATATAGGCGAGGGTTTATGGAACAATATTGGTGTTGGACGAGCCATGGTGAAGAATGGGGTGACTTTGATGATGAGGATGACTGTGGTGACGATGCGGAAGGTCATTGGAAACCGTCTGCAGGTAGTCTAGTCCTCCAACAAACGAGGAACCGAATCAACCATCGTTCATCGACAGAACGGAAGAGATGATGAATGATTTCATCATGGCGAATGAGGCGCCTAATGCAGGAGCTCAACAATTTTATGATATGCTTCAATCTGCTCAACAGCCTCTGTGGGAAGGGTGTGCGACCCATACTGAGTTGTCCACTGTCGTGAGGCTAATAAGTCAGAAGCCGAAGCACAATTTTTCGGAGCAGGCAATGAACGATATCATGGAACTGATGAGCAAGAGCTGTCCCCAGCCAAACCTAGTGCCTAGAAACTACGATGAGTTGAAAAAGAAGGTTAAGAAGTTGGGGATGGGTTATGAAACAATTGATTGTTGCCCTAGTGGATGCATGATCTATTATAAGGACGATGCACATCTCACTGAATGTAAATTTTGTGGCCATCATAGGTATAAGCAACAGAAATGGTCAACCACGACAAAGAAAGGCGTCCCGTACAAGAAAATGTTTTACTTTCCTTTGATGCCTAGGTTGCAGCGTCTGTATGCCTCGAAGAATACGGTCGGGCATATAAGATGGCACGTGGAGAACAAGCGCGAGGAAGGTGTACTTTGCCATCCGTCGGACGACGCCTCATGGAAAATGTTCGACATCGTGCATCCAGACTTCACGGGGGAAATGCGAAATGCAAGCCTGGGCCTGTGTGCGGATGAGTTTAGCCCATTCAACATGACAGGGAGGTCTTATTCGATATGGCCGGTTGTAGTTACTCCTTACAACTTGCCACCTGAATTGTGCATGACAACACCGTACATGTTTGTCACGTGTATTATTCCAGGTCCGAAGAACCCCGGAAATAAAATTGATGTCTTCCTCCAACCCTTGGTGGACGAGCTGCAACGTTTATGGGTTGGTGTTGAAACATACGACATCTCCAAAAGACAGAATTTTAACATGAGGGCATCTTTGATGTGGACGGTGAATGATTTTCCGGCCCTTGGCATGATTGGTTCCTTAGGAGGGCTCAAAAACAGTATGCCGACGCTATCGGCAAATCCCAAAAACGATGGTTGGCGGGGAGAGGCAAACCCAAATGGATTGTCGACGACGAGATTTGGGAGAAATTCATTGCTCATTGGCAAGACCCCAAATTCGTTGAGAAAAGCAAGAACATGAGCAAGGCAAGGAAGATGAACCAAGATAAGGGCCCACCATCGCACACAAGGGGCCCAGTTTCATTCGGTATCGTCAGAGAGAAATTGGTAAGTTAATTATGACTTTAATTATGGTTTAATTTAACGTTTAATTTATGGTATCGTCAGAGAGAAATTGGTAAGTTAATTATGACTTTAATTATGATTTAATTTAACGTTTAATTTATATACGCACTTACGTACAGAAAGAAAAAAACGATGGAAAAGACCCTGATTTATGGGAACAATTCGAAGCGACCCATATGAAGCAGTGCACCAATTAGTGGGTGCACGACAGGTTCCGGCAGCTTGGGGTAAGTACCTTCATCATCCAATATTTAAGTTATTATATACATACGTACACGTAGGAACATTAACTTTAATTCGCTTATTCCAATTACTCTTTCTTTATATCGACCAGGAGACGATGCATAGTGATTATGAATCGTACAGAAGAGAGATGGAGGCAAAGCAACGAGAGGACGGTCAACCAGAAACTCCCATTATGTCTGGAGACGAGTTCTGGTTGGACAAACAACTGCAAAGTCGGGGACACGTCGTGGGCATGGGGGTTGTGGGGGAAGCAATGAAGATGCAGTTCCCCCACATCTCATCGAGGAGACGTCCACGACGTCGTAATAACACCGATAGTGTCGACGTCCGAGCCTCTATTACGGAGTTCAACAGAGAGCTTCAGCGTCGACTCGAGGAAGAGAGGCAACAGCGCGAACAAGATAAGCGCATACTGCAGGAAGAATTCCAGAGGCAATTAGAGGAACAACAGCGCCGATCTGACGCAACCGTGGAGGAAAAGGTGAGGCAACAAGTAATGCAACAAATGTTGCAAATGCAAAGAATGTTCCAGCAGCAAGCAAGTCAGAGCTGGCAAGCCCCTTTCCTCGCTGGATCTTCCTCTGGAAGTCAAGTGTCATACACTGGACAACCTCCTCCACCGCCACCCCGCCCTGCCGCCGCAGTACTTCTCGTCGGACCCCCGTCTCTCAAACCCCACAACCTCAGCCCACCATTCCTCCCGAGGACTCGTTATATGCTTACCCAGGTAAGCATATTTTCTTCCATAAACACAAAATTAAATTACTAATTACACGTTCCAATAATTACTTAATTCATTTTGATTGTATTTCATACCTTTTCAAATTGTCGTTGTATCCCAGGAGGCCAATACTTATTCCATAGCCTCGAAGAATTGACACAGCGCCAGAATCAGGGTGATGATGGCAACGATGAGGAGGAGAGTGAAAGTGATGATGACGATGTCGCCATGTGACATTAATCGATCATTTTGATTGTGTTTATATTTTACATTGTATGAACATTTAAACTCTTTCTTAATTACATTCGTACTTATTAGCTAGTACATTATTTAATCCAAACATGAAATATTTTTCGTTATGTTTGCGCACATACGTACAAATTAATTAACTTAATTAACATATATATATATATATAATATATATAATAACACGTACGTATACATGAGAATAATTGTAATTAACAACATAATCGACAATGAAACATATATATATATATATAAATTAAATTATCTACCTAGAAAAAATTAGAATATAATTAACAATAATAATAATAAATAATTAACTATACCTAAAAAATATATACATATATACATTATAATTAGTTATAACTAAAATTAAGAATATATAATAGTAATAGTATCAATAATAATAATAGTATCAATAATAATAATAATAATAATAATAATAATAATAATAATAATAATTATATATAATATATATATTAGCGCGCTATATAGCCACACCATCGAAAATTTTCAAAAAATTTAGCCAAATTGGGCGTCTGTTTTGCCGCCAAACAGACGCCCAGATTATTGAAAGTGAAAATGGCGTCTGTTTGACGGCAAGACAGACGCCATTTTCGCCAGCCTATATAAACCAAAGCCCTCAAACTTCCCTCAAAATTTTTTCCCTCCCATTTCCATTTCATTTCTCTCATCTTCTCTCATCAATTCTCTCATTTCCCCTAACCTTCAAAATACCTCAAATCCATCCAAGATTGATGAATTGAAAATTTTACAATTGAACATTGAACATTGGAGAGTGAAGAGTGAAGATTGAAGATACGAGATTGAAGATTGAAAAATCAAGATTGAAAAATATTGAAGTCATATATTAATTGTAATTTAGGTTTTTATTTTGTTTGTATCATTTAAGTTAGTAAAAATCATCATTAATAAAGTTGTATTATATATTTTTTTATTTGTTAAAATATATATTCATTATCATTTTATTGTTGTTATTTCTATAAAATGTATATATATATATATATATATATATATATATATATATATATATGTATATATGAAATTGTACATACATGAATTGGAAATATATATAATTTATTATTATATAAAATGTATTTATTTTCATTATTATTTTCATTATTTTCATTATTAATGTCTCCACAATTCTTATTAAACAATTTAATTACAAATACAAAAATTTAATTTTTACGCTTTATTTTATAATTAGAACCCTCAAAATATACTATTTATTCTAATTATTAAATTGAAAGTCACGTTTTTTTAAATTTCTGTAAACCAAAATCGGCGTCTGTCAGGGATAAAACAGACGCCGTTTCTGCAGTAGAAACGACGTCGGTTTTATCCCTGACAGACGCCGATTTTGGTCTGACACAACCCTCGTAGTCTGCAATAATTTTGGCGTCTGATTCAACAGACGCCAATTACAGACGCTTTTTTAAAAATGGCGTACTAGGTTTTGGCGTCCGTTTTAATCAGACGCTAATACCATTTTGGTTTATGTTTACACCCATATCAGACGTCAATTCCAGACGTTTATGGGTATGTATTCTACTAGTGCATCTATCACATAAATCTATATATTAGTTAAATTTTACAAATTTTGATTGTTAATTTATTAAAATGTACAATTTTTTAGCATACGAAATTACTATCATTCTACGAAATTGATACTTTGACTAATCAAATTTGACAGTTAATTATTCATAAGTTACAATGAATCACAATACGATATTACCATCATGGTTGTAAAATCGGGATTCTAACTCGAATCCGTGGGTAGTTAGGATCGGAATTTAACCCATGTAGAATCATTGATCGTATGTAAATAGTAGAATCGTATCGAAGATTTTAAATCATAAAATCGTTGAATCGTAAATTAGAATCGGGATTTTATAACTATGATTACCATCATTTAATTTGAAAGATATTTTACTTAAAATTACAATAGAGATAATTTTATATTAAATTTATTATAATTTATAAATAATTAACTATAAAAATTTAGTGAAAGTGCTAATAATTTGAGATGGAAGGATTAATATTTTAATAAGAAAGCGGCAAAGCCTAACAAAAGTAGAAAACTACAAAAGCATTCTAGTAATCTAGTATAGCTTGGGTTGACAGAGATTCGTCTCTGCTTCGTATTTTAGGGTGCTTTGAGAGACTTATGTGTTTACTTGAGCGCTTACGTTAGCTACTCACAAATTCATCACCGTTTTCTTCCATAACTTGTTTTGTCTCAGCATACATTACTTTTTTGCATATAGTAGTAGTAGTACGATACAAACACAACTCCCCAATCTCAATGCACCTTATTTAATCTTTGCTCCTAAAGGCTACAACTAGCTACTCCAGCTCCTGCTACTACATTATATACACATCTTCAATCTCCTACTCTCCATACTCTCTCTCTCTCTCTCTCTCTCTCTCTCTCTCTCTAAAGCTTCCAGGTTTCAAGGAAGAACAATGGCAGATGAGGCCCAAAAACCGGCCCATGTACTTGTGCTACCATTCCCATACCAAGGCCACATCAACCCAATGCTCCAGTACTCCAAGCGTTTAGCCTCCAAAGGCCTCAACCCCACCTTGGTCACCACCGTCTACCTCTCCAAATCCATGCACGCCCGGCCCAATGACCCGGCCCACGAAGGCCCACCAATCCAAATCCGGACCATCTCCGACGGCTTCGACCAGGGCGGCTCAGCCCAAGCCGAGTCCACCACCGCCTACCTAGCCGGCTTCTGGGCTAGTGGGCCCAGAACCCTTGCACAGTTGATAAAGACTTTGACTGAGGAAGGACGCCCAGTCAAGGCGGTCATATATGATGGGTTCATGCCTTGGGCCTTGGATGTAGCCAAGCAGTTTGGGCTTCTTGGAGTGGCCTTTTTTACCCAGTCTTGTGCTGTCAACAGTGTGTATTACCACGTCCAACGTGGGCTGATCCAACTGCCTCTTTTGGGGCCGGGCCCGAATAGGGTTTTGGTCCCGGGTGTCCCGGAGCTAGAACCCTGGGAAACTCCGTCGTTTTTGCACAAATACGGGTCGAATCCGTGGTGGTTCGATGTGGTGTTGAAGCAGTTCTCTAATATTGATCAAGCTGACTGGGTGTTGTTCAACATTTTCTACGAGATGGAGAAAGAGGTTAGTTATTGCTTGCACTACTTTGATGTTTATAAACCCTCTGAAATCACCACAAATTTTTGAATGTAATTATGATATATTTAAATTCAGGGCTGCTTAGGTCTCTTACTCAGTTTGATTATGATAATTTGATATCATGTGAAAACATTTCAATTAAAAGTTTAGACTAATTGTCATATATTCTAATAGTCACTGTATTGGCAGCAGAAGTAAACTTTCGGTAATACAATGCTCTTGTGCTCATGGAATGGATTTTATAAACATATGTACAAATTTTTATGTAGAAGCTAAATAGAGGTCATGGGACTATATAGTATTATGGTCCAACTCAAAAGCAAACAGATCAACTTGAAAGTGGAAGCCCAGCTGTTAAAGCCCAACCATTAAGCAACCTGGGACCATAATACCGAGTGCAACATTTAACCTCTGAATTCTATAAGCATTTATGTATAAATTTATGTGGATACTTATACAATTAATAAGTGTACACATGTTTATAAAATAAAAATTGTAAACGAATAAATTTATGAATGCATTCTCATATATAGATTATGGACTCAAGTTACTAATATTTATAAACAAAGAATGAAAATTATATGCGCATGAGTTCTCATCAGAATATACCCACATGCACACACAAATGACACAATTCATTATGAAAATACCGGAACATGGTACTGAAAGTATAATCCTATTTTCATATTGGCAGGTAGTTGATTGGATGTCAAGTAAGTGGAGAGTGAGGACGATTGGGCCAACAGTCCCCTCCTACTACCTAGACAAAAGGCTCAAAGATGACAAAGACTACTCTCTCCACATGTTCAAACCAAACACTGCCGTAGGCAAGGCTTGGCTCGACGCCAAATCTAGAGGCTCGGTCGTGTATGTTTCCTTCGGGAGCACCTCGAATCCACCCCAGGAGCAGTTCGAGGAGATGGCTCGAGGGCTGGTAGCCACCCAACACAACTTCCTATGGGTGGTTCGAGAGCCGCATTGGGCCCACCTCCCCCAAGGCTTTGTAGACGAGATCACCGCTTCAGGCCAGGGCCTGGTGGTGGGCTGGGCCTCCCAGTTAGAGGTCCTGGCCCATGATGCAACAGGCTGTTTTGTCACTCATTGTGGGTTCAATTCGGTCCTTGAAGTTTTATCCCTAGGTGTCCCGGTCGTGGCGGTCCCACTGTGGACCGACCAAGGGACGAATGCCAAGTACTTGGAGGATGTTTGGGGTGTTGGGGTTCGAGCTCGGGTGGATGAGAAGGAGGTTGTGAGGAGAGAAGTGGTGGCTGAATGTGTGAGGGAAGTCATGGAGGGAGACAAGAGAGAGATGATCCTCAAGAATGTGAACAAGTGGAAGAAGTTGGCTAAAGAGGCAATTGATGAAGGTGGAGATTCTGATAGGAATATTGATGAATTTGTGGCTTACGTTAAGGGCTGTTAGAAATTTGTTGCAAGGGTTGGAAACTTGAAATCTAGCTAGCTAATTGTTATGAATAAAATGTCAGATTGCCTTTGGGCCAATGTAATCCAACCAATTCTACATACATTTGTTTATGACCTGTGGAGATTTTTCTTTTCCCTGTCATGCCTTATAGTATAATGCTCACTATGTAGCACTATGTCCCTAACTTGAAGTGTTTTGGGAATTGGTTCTATTAAGGTCAAGACCTATGATGACACCATTAAGACATTGCCAGATGTTCACTATGTCCCTAACTTGAAGCGTAACATCATCTCTTTGGGTACCCTTGAATCTAAAGTGTGCAACTTCTCTTCTCAAGACGGAGCTCTACAGGTGATGTGAGATTGTGAGCTACTTAGGTTCTACTAAAGGGTCTGAGACATGGAAGTATATACCTTCTACAAGGTTCAACCATGTCAAGTTCTTAAGAGTCCAAAGGCTATTTGGACTTTCTTTCGCTGCAAATTTGAAGTCAGCTCTACGAGACTAACCCTTCAGGGTTCTCTGACGGTTCTAGAAGAATTTGGTCTAAAGCGAAGATTGTTGAGTTATAGCCCGAATTCTTTTTCTTACAAATTTCTTAATATCAGCCTTTTATATGACTTTATGTTTAGCAAATATTGGATTCTTACCATCTGCAGCCCACACCAAGATTTTATTGTGATTTTGCACATCCTGGCAGGTTGTTATTACTTTATTGGATCCAAGTAGAGCTGGGCAACGGGCCGGGTTAGGACCGACCCTTTACTATAATGGACTAGGGTCGGGTCAATACTTTTGAAACAAGGAGTAGGGTCGGATCATGGGCCAGCTGACCCTGACTCATCCATGACCCACCCATTTACATATGATTCTTTTTTTTCCTACTGTGTTGTTAAAACCTGATTTTTTCCAATATTTTTATTACCATTATTTTCCTCATCTTTTTTCTTCTTCTTTTTCTTCATCTTTCCCGTAGATCTCGACTCAATCATCATCAGTTCATCACCATCACCATTCCTCTTTTCAACCCCATCATCATCAGTTCATCACCATCATCATGATCAAGATCTACTCAATTGACCTACCACTCTCATCATCATCATCATCTGCATCATCATCATCATCATCAACATCATCAACATCATCACCATTCCTCTTTTCAATCCCATCATCATCAGCTCATCACCATCACCATCATCATGATCATCATGATCGTAAATCCTTCTGTTCTACCTATCAATCCCTCTGTTCTTATTATGTGTTGTTGATGATGATGTTGCTGAAACTGAGAAATTCCTTCGCAAAGAACCCCTCAAATTCCTCTCTGTTCTTGATCTCATAATCTTTCTTCTTGTTCTTATTCTCCTGATCTTCATCATCTTCATCATCATCTAGGGTTTGATTCTGGGACTTCTTAAACAAAACCCCAGAGAAGATCGGAAGAATCGAATTGACACGAGCGTACCTGATCGACGGCAACGGCGACGGCGAGTGGAGAGAGGCTCGACGGCGACAGGCGGCAGTGAGAGAGGACTGAGGACTGACGACGGCGAAAGTGAGAAGAGAGGGACGACAGTCTGGTGAGAAGAGAGGGCCGAAAAATTGAAGTTTTCGCCCTAACTGTGCTGACCCGCGAGTGACCCGTGAGGGACCCGAATTGTGCTGACCTTGGAATGACCCAGCCCTTTTTGGTTTCTTAATGGGCTTTGACCCTTAAAATAAAGTCTTGACCCTTACAGCCCATAGGGGCCCCAGCCCAATGCCCAACCCTAGATCCAAGTATACATATTATGTTATATATATTTGCCAAACCTTTCTATGGTACTTTGCCTCTTGTCGCGACAGATTGACTGGATCAAGATTGAAGATTTAATTTGGCTTCGCGTCCATGTTCTCTTATAAGGCTAGGTTTAATTATTCTAGGGTTATTTTTGGGTTATATTTTCACTATTTATATTGTGTTATTGTCAACCTAATGACACACTTGTACTGAGAGATCTTCACCTATATTGATCCCCGATTCCTAGTTTGGAAAGAGTTGATATATTCTTCCTCTTATAATTAATATCTCCTTTGAATAGTGGAATATTTTCTTGTTTATCATCCGTAATTTTTCCCCGTATCAGGTTTCAACGTAAATCTTGTGTCTTTTTTAATATCTATTTAAGCTTTCCTTTTTAAATGTTAACCACACTATTTTCTTAATTATTCATCTTTATGTTTCGTTACAATGTATAATCTTCATATAGAAGGTGTCGTAGTTTAGTTCCACTAACTAGAGCAGGCTACGGTACTCAAAATTGACTCAATTAATTAAACTTATAATACTATACACTGTATAATTGAAAAAAATGAAAAATAACTTATCATGAAAAACCAGAAGACGCCATGCCCGCCCTGCGGTATCATAAAACAGGATCCCTATTCCAATAGGACATAATAGACGATTAAATATTCTTTTTTTTTTTTCCAACGGAGACCATTAAGCAAACAACAAGGAACAACAAACCAAAGAAAAACAAACAAACAAACCCAACCCTAAATAACAGGACCACAAGATCGGCCGACCCTCTTAGCCATTCGGTGTGCCGGATGCACAAGCTGTCGAGGAACCTTCTGAATCTTCCCTGCCTGGAACTTCTTCATTGCATTGATGCAATCGAAAGCCAGAGCTCGGCACTCCACCGGAGCTCCATTAGGTTTTGTCAAATAAGCAACCGCCACCATCGAATCCGTCCAGATTATAATCCTATCCAAAACCCTCCTTTCAGCCTCCTCCAAAGCCAACCTAACGCCCAGGAGCTCGAAGAAAGCACTTGAAGCCCCCTTTCCCTTCTTAATATCATGACCCCACTGTCGTCCTTGAGTCAAATACACCCAAGCGGTAGCCCCATTCCTAGAATCCTTACTCCACGACCCGTCCACCACAAAAACCCCCTGATCGATTAAATCTTCTTCGTCCCCCCATTTCACCTCCACTGGGTCCGCTCCTCCCTTTTCCCCAACCCCTGACTTACCCCCTTTCTCTGTCCCCTTCCCTTCCCACCAGAGTCGCACCTCCTCCTGCACCTTTGTAAGAACTTCTAAAAGTTGTTGAGAAATCCTCTCCTTCCCAATGCAAACCGTGTTTCTAGCTTTCCAAATTGCCAACATTGTTGCCACAAACTCACGCAGTTGTCCCTCCCCTTCCTCATTCTTTTTTTATAACAGTAAAATCCACCCTATGAGCCAATCCCACCACCTAATATAAGGATTGACCTCCGGACAAATCCCCAAAGCACATCCTCTCCACAAATGTTTCGCTATGGTGCAACTTCTAAACAAGTGCTCAACATCTTCCCTTACCTCCCCACACCAGCAAGCCATATCTTCTGAGAACTTTCTCTTAACCCTGTTGACCCCCGTAGGTAGCGCATCTACTGCACACCTCCACAGGAAAGTTTTCCATTTCACGGGCAGTTTAGCATGACATATTTTCCTCCAGCATTTGGTGTCCACCTCAGTAGTCTGTTTGACACCAACCTCCTTCTGCAAAATCGTAAAATACCCATCCTTGACTGTATAATTAGTGGATGAAGGCCCAGACCACACCAGTACATCCTCGGACCCCTGTTGTGGGGGGTAAATTTGTGCAATATCTTCCACAATTTGTCTTGTAAAAACTTGAATAGACGATTAAATATTCATGCTGGTGTGGCAACGAAATAAAAAGAATTCATCATTTATTTCGTGATTGTCATGTAACTCAATTTTTGTGGAAAGCAGGGCGTTGAGATTAACTTTGATAGGGGATTATAATATCAAGTGGGAAAATTAGCTAACTAACTGGATAAAGTACTTAACACATAATGTTAGGCTTTGAATACTACTTGTAGGGGATTTTAGAGAAAATAACTGCAGGGTTATAGATACCGCGGAAGTAAATAGGATGACGGAGATTACGACAAAATTTAAGAACGCAAAATAAACGATAAAAGGAACACCGGATATACGTGGGAAATCGAGAAACTCGGAGGAAAACCAACGGACGACGACATCCAGAAAAATAATACATTATGAGAAAAGGGAGGATTACAACTCGATCACTCACATGATATGATACGATCAACAATGGAGATTACGGTACAATCTCTCAACTCATAATCTCCCTCGGGATACTAGAGATGGAACTCTCTGAAAAAATATTGGTGCAACTATATCCCTTTCAATATTTTCTCTCTGATCTGATCAATCTCGCAGATCGACATATGATTAAAGTGGAGAAAATTGTATCTTATTTATAAGACGTCTGAGAGGAAATAGAGTCTGATTAAAACTCAACCAATCACGCGTCGTAGCCGACTTGAGGAGGGACACTGGCATACGTCATGGCTCAAGACACGGGTCGCGTAGCGTCCTGGCGCGGGTGGCGCCCGCGAATTCGACCTCGCTATCTGAGGCGCGGCTGGCGTCGGTGCTCGGCGCAGCTAGCGCCTCTGAGACGTTGGCTGTGTCTTTTCGGAGCAGCTGGCGCCTCCAACGTGCCTTTTGATCTAGGTTTTGTTTAAGGCACGGGTTGCACCTCACCTGGCGCAACCTGTATCTCCTCCTCTCCTCATGCCAATTTTAGACCCTAGGAGGATCTTATGGGCCACAAAACCCAATAAACTCCATATTGGACCATGATCCGACACAATGGTCCAAATAAACACCTCGACTATCGCCATCAACATGTGCCTCCATAGGGCGTTGCCCCGAAGCGATCTCACAAGGTATCAAACCTTATATATTGCTACATGAGTGCCTGTTTAAGTCCATTTGTGCTGTCGGACTCATTAAGGTCTGAAACTGCCACTGCAGTTTCTATCATTATAGACCCCTGTAGGGTGTATAGACTGCCCTTCCCGATTCCCTTCATCGAAACCATGGAACACCTGCACACTTTTAGGACACCATCTTCTCCTTTGTACATGCAACCGTTAGCCTCAAGGGTATCCAAAGAAATCACATTGCGTGCGGGTCATGTTAGGAATATGACGAATCTCTTTTATGGTTCTAACAATACCATCATGGGTCCTAACTCTGATGCTACCAATCCCTGCAACCCTGCAGGCTGTGTTGTTACCTATGACCACAACGCCTATATCGACACTCTCATAGGACATAAAACCAATCCTTATGAGGACACATGTGGTAGGTACACCCAATATTAAGAACCCACTCATCTTGAGCTATCCTACTCGATGTGGTAGCCAAAGCCCAGGGTATCTAGAAATAATTTAATATGATCCCCTAAAAATAGATACTGCAAAATATAACGTACCTTTCAGTAATTTATTGTACAAATTTATAAGTTTACAATTTTTTTTATCTAATAGTTTTTTTTTATATAAATAAAACAATGTAGATAGGATAAATAATATATTTTCACCATTTTAATATTTTATTCCACTTATATATAGGGATTATAATTCACTTAATATTGAGGATTTGTGTGTCTCTCTCTATATATCATTTTTAGAGGCGTAACTACATACGTTCCCATTTACAATTTAATTACATTGTTGGAATCATATTCAGTTTATGCTTTCATCATATTCTTTTATATTTTTATCAATTATTTATCCATATTATTTATATTTGGAATTGTCCACCTAAATTAATACCCATTCGGAAAAAATGGGCAAAAAACTAGTAATATGGAAAGATGGAAGCAAACTACACTACAACAAAAGTGGTCTATAGTAACATAATTTTGGTAACATTTTTCATAAGTATTACAATAGATACCTTATTGTAACATTTAAAAAAAATGTTACCTAAACTAATACCTAATGCAACATTTAATTGTTATATGTTACAATAGAAACCTAATGCAACATTTAATTATTATATGTTACAATAGAACTTTAATTGACTTAGTTAAAATGTTACTATAGAGGGATTTTATATACTTTCCCTCTTTCTCCAAAAAAATAAAAATATACATTCCCTCTCATTTTTTTACTATAGGCGCCAGACAAGTCTAAAACTTTTACATTTCTGGGCAAAAAATAGGAAAGAAAACTAAAACAAAACAATCAAACCCTAATATCAATTTACTCCTTCAATTCGTCCTTCCCGTCGACCAAATACTGCTGCTCTGGTTCTCTGGTCTCCATCGCCGATACTGCTCTGGTTCTCTGGTCCTCTGGTCCTCGTCGCCGATACTGCTTCTCTGGTCCATCGATCCATCACAGCGGTTTATGTAGCGGATAGCGGTTTTTGTAGCTACTTAGGCCTTATTAGGCAAAATTAGTGTTTTAGATAGCTGATATCGGTTTATGTAGCGGATAGCGGTTTAAGCAGCGGATAGAGTTTTAAGTAGCGGATATATAGCGGATGACTGTTCAAATAAGAATTGTGTTCGGTAAATTTAGCAATTTAATTAACAGATTAATGTGAATTGACATAAAAGGGTATCAATAATTTCTGAAGATAAAATTTACAAAGGGTATTTTTTGACCGAAAAATATGAAACGCTGCTCCAAACGCTAAATGTTAACTTTATTAGCGTTTCACAAAACGCTCCTCAAAACGCTAAACGCTCCTCAAAACGCTAGCTTACCGAACGCTAATATTTATGCAATTAGAATTTTGACTTGGTCAAAACGCTAAACGCTACCCCAAATGTTATTGCCGAATACAGCCTTAACGGATGAATTACGAGAAGATAATAGAAAAATGAGCTGCAATTAACGCAAGTAATAACAGTACATGAGAAATTAAAAGGGTAGCCACAAATACTGATACACATAAGAGGTTGGTGGTAATGAATTCAACCAATTAAGTTGGGATCGCAAACACAATTGTTATGTTGGGTGCAGTGTCCTCCTTTTTCACCGTGTTTTAGCAAGCAAACCAAACGGCAACCGACATCCCTAGCTAGCAAACAAACAGTCTGAGCAGTTGCAGATGGGAGAATTAGGGCACAATGTATGACCACCAAAACTAAAAGGAAAGCTCCAATGCTGATGCTGTTCATCTTAACCATACTAATTCTCTTCTAATTTTCTCTTCTGAGTTGTTTTTCTAGAATAGCTTTCATCATGATGAAGAAGATGGTCCATGGGTGTTCGTATTTATTATCTATAAGCGCTGCAATACATGCGGCATCGTGCGGCCCACCTGCCGCGCAGCCTGTACATGATACCAATTCATTCCTTGCCTGCCAAATTAATTAGTTAGTGCTCCCAATCAATAATTAATCAAAGGAAAGAGATTTCGACAAAATTCAGGTAAGAATAAAATCAATAGAAATAGATATTGTAGACACCTGAAAACCCAAAAATTGCTAGGGTAAGACATTTAAAATGGGGTTTTTTTTGGTTTTTGAACCCTCAATTTTGAGAGTATTTATTATATGGTACCACACTTTTTAAAGTTTATTTTTTGGATCCTATATTTTGGGTATCCAAAAAATCTAGCCCAATCTTAAATTTTACTCTGGCAAAGGGCCAAAATACACATAAAATTTCTAATTTAATTTTTAATTTTTAATTTTTAAATTTTAATTATCATTATCATTTTCATTTTGATTTTAATTTTTAATTTTTAATTTCCAAATTATTAATTTTTAAAATTTTAAAGTTATAAAATTATAAAATTTTTAAATTTTTAATTTTTTTAATCTTTTAATTTTAATTTTTAAATTTTTTGATTTTTGATTTTTGATTTTTTGATTTTAAGTTTTGAAAATTTTCAGATTTTAAATTTTAAGCTTCTAAACTTTAAAATTTTAACATTTTAACATTTTAAATTTTAAGTTTATATTTATTTTTTTATTTTTGAACTTTTTTAACTATTTAAATGTTTTATTATTTTAATTTTTAATTTTTAATTTTTAAAATTTTGAAGTTCTTAATAATTTTTAAATTAAAAAATTTAAAATGTGAGAATTTTGGTAGTAATAAATAAGTGAAGGAAAAATAAAGAATTAATAAATCGAGGGCAAACTTGGAAGTTCATCATTAATTAAAGGGCAAAGTTTGAAGGAAAAAATAGTCAAACTTAGTTAAGGGCTTTTTTTGACCGGATTCCACAATGTCACCGGAGACAAAGTACAGGGTCCAAATAATAAACTTTGAAAAGTGTAGTATCAAATAATAAATACCCCCAAAGTTGAGGGTCCAAAATCCAAAACACCCATTTAAAATGTGTCTTGTCAAAAACCTCAGCATTTTCTTTTCAAATTCAAAAATAAAAATATCTTGGGACAAGATATATTTTAAATGTCTTGTTATTGTATAAAACATATACTCCCTCCGTTCCATATTAATTGTCCCGAGGCGTCATCAATTTCTCAAAATATACAATGTTTTAATTTACGAAAGTACTATCATTATATTCATAATGAAAAGTACTATCGTAAGTGTAAAACCCCGAAAAATCCAAAGATGTTGACCGTGACGTCGTTAGTAAATTAGGTTTGACTTCATTATTTATTATTATTCGTTTGTGTTTTATTTTGCTAACACTTGAGCTCGTAGGATCGTGAGAGACTAACAAGGGTATATCGGTAATTTCATGGGTTTAGTATTATTAGTTTTACTCTTTTTATTATTAGTATTACTATTAATATTATTGAGTTATGTGATTAATTACGTGAATATTATTTGCTATGTGATTATATTATTATTATTATTATTATTATTATTATTATTATTGTTATTAGTATTATTAGTTATTTTTAGAAAAATAAGTTTTTAATTGTTTTAGTTGGGTTGGGTTAGGAGTGTTATTTGGGCCTTAAGTATTAGATAGTATAAAAACCTCTCTCTCCCTCCTCAAACCCTAATCTTCAAACCCTAAACCCTAACCCTAGCTTTCTCCTCTCCTCTCCCTCTCTCTCTCCCTCGGCCACCACCCAGTAGCCAAGGCCACTGCACGGCCGCCACCACAGCCGGAAACCACCGCAACCAACCACCTTTTTTTCTCCTTCTTTTCTCCTTCTCTCTCTCGAGCCCTCTTTCTCCCTCCCTCTGCTCGACCGCCCCAGCCGCGCCACCACCACCGCAACCGCCGCTCTTATCCTCGTCGCCGGAATCGCAGCCAACCGCCGGAGCCATCGTCGCCACCACTGAACCCAGTGTCGCAGGTTGTCGAGAGTCGAACCACTGCCGCTGCTGTTGTTGTCGTCGTTTCGTCTTGACGCCGACCACCACCGTCCGACAACCACCTTCCGACGCCCGTCCGCCTCTGACCGCCGCCCCTCGTGCCGCCGTCGACACAGTCGCCGGAACCCGAACCCGTGCCCTAACCCTAACGTAAACCCTAATTTATTTTAACCAAATTCTTTCTTTTAATTTCTTTCTATTTTATTTCTGATATTATTCTTATTATTATTATTATTATTAATATTATTATCAGTTTTATTATTTTTTATTTCTGTAATTTTGTAATTTAGGGAAAATTATTTGTAAGTTTTTCTTGGTTGTAATTATGTGTAAATTGTTAATTGTTATGTGTAATTTGTTTATTTGTTATATGTAATTTTATGTTGTAAATTGTAATTAGATTAAGTTGTAATAGTTGGTTATTAGGTTTAAAGGTGTTTCTTTATAATTCTTTATATTCCTTATAAATCATATTAGATCACTATATTATTATATGCACGAAATTGGAAAGTGTAACATCTAGGTTAAATTCTTTATTAACAAATTAGGTTGTTTAATTTAGATTCAATCTTTGTTAGTAATTCGTTTCTTGTTAAATCTTGATTCTTGAAAATCAATTAGGTTTCTTGTTAAATATTACATGTTCTTTAAGTCTTTCTTGATTCTTGAATTCTTGTTTTAGTTAGTAAAAGAATTGGTTATTGGGTTTTTCTTGATTAGTAGTTACTTGTCATATTATACCTTATGTTATATTTCCTAAAGACCTCCTTGAATCTTGATTAAAGAAACCACATGTTTAACCATTTTTTTTTTATTGTTCTTTGAAATTCTTGCTTTACTGTTATAACCTTGTAAATAATTCATGTTTAAAGTGTTATATTTCTTGTTTGTTTTTAGGATTGATTAAAATTAGTAAAGTGTTTTCATGTTTTCTAAATTGGGTTAATGTTAAAAGTTTAATTGTTGGACCTAAGTTAAGTTGGACTTTATACCTTAAACCCTAGTTACTGTTTTGAGCCCAAATTAGAACCCGGAGATCAATTGATAAAAGTTAGAACCGAAATTACAAATTTATTAAGAACCGGTAACAGGACAGTTTTGTTAGTGTCTAAAGATCGGGTTGCCACTATTAGTGTAATTACTCTTTGACAGAACCCTTTTAGCTGGAGGTTCCCTTAGATGTTAGGAACCATAGGAATTTTACGGATCGAATGTTTGATTTGTATAACCCGAGTTATAACCTTTTTACCAGAACCTGTCAGATCTGGACCAATTGGGAAGATGGGTATTTTTAGAGTCCTTCGGGACTGATATGGGCTTGATCATCAACATAGAAGTTTTAGTAGACATCCCGAGGTTTCCGAAAAGTCCAAAACCAGACCCATAGGATGTCGGGAAGTCGAGTTGTGACCCGTTTTATGTGAACGTTACAATCTGTCCTCTGCTTGCTTTTATTTATGAAATTTTTGAGTAAATTTTATGTGTGAACTTGTTATATAATTCCTTGAGTGTGTTAAGTGTAAATCATAAATGATAGGAACCTAAGTGTTCCTAGGGGATGGGTTAGGTAGTTGATAGTTAATACTAACTTCGTTAGAACGCGTTTTGATTAGATAATTATTCTTATTCTAGGCCCGAGTTAGTGCGTGACGATAGTGAGCTCAAGTGTGTTCTCCTTATTGCTGTACTGTGACGTTATTCAGGTAATTGTCTAAGCTCTAATCCCCACCGGGATGCTCTTTAAATGTGTTTTGATGTTTTATAATCTATTTTGAGAATTGCATCCCGAAAGGGGACTTTTGTGGAAATACGACCATCTGTTTTGATAATCTTTTTGTTTCGATTGTGATCTTGGTTTATTTGAGTTGAGAAATTGGATGGTCTTTTATTCGAAGTTTTGTTAATGGTTTTGATAACTTGGGATGGTTTGACTTGAGAGTCGTGAGTTGAGTTGAAAATTGTATAAATAATTCAAGTGGAAACGTTAAGCGGGTTTCGGGGGATAACCTGTTGTGCAGGTGTAACAACCTGCAGGGTTATGGACCAGGAGATCAGGGCTTCCTTCCCTGATATAGGATAGAATTTTGATGCCTTTGGTAGGCGATATTATTTATGCCTTTGGTGGGCGATGTTCTTGATGCCTTTGGTAGGCGATGTTTTGATGCCTTTGGTGGGCGATATTATTTATGCCTATGGTAGGCGATGTTCTTGATGCCTTTGGTAGGCGATGTTACTTTAAGGGATTTGGTATCCCGCCCGCAAATTAAAATATGGATTGGATGGGTTGAGGAAACAGTATGGGATTAAAGGTTTGTAAAACGTTTGATTCGATCCCTCTCCCCAAAATGAATTGAAATGAACTTAAACTGTTTTTAACGTTAGGGGTAGACATTATTGAGATTCCCCCCTCATTTTTTTTGAAATGTTTTCGTTTTCAGGTGAAGATCTAAATGCTGGGGACGGGAATTAGAAGTGAGGACGACGAGTCTAGAAGTCCTTGAATCTTTTTATGTTATTTTCGTTATGAAATCTTAAAGTTTTGTTTTGAGTTGTTAGTAGTTACCGTTAGCAGAAAATTGTGTTTTCCTTTCTCGCCTTGTATTCCTTCGGGAATACGGCAGTGACGCCCAAACTAAATTTGAAGTCTTCCGCTAAGTTTCGTTTGTTAACGTTAGTTGACTTTGACTTTTCTATAATTGAATTTTCGGGGCGTTACAGTAAGAATATAATGTTGGAAATTTTTGATAAAATATACTATGAGAAATTCTTAGTCAAAGACGACATTTTGGACAATTAATATGGAACGGAGGGAGTATACTTGTAAATTAAATAGAAAAAAATTAAATGATTGACTTCTATAATTAACTATAATAATGCATATAAGTAGTACAAAATCACACTTTTATCTATTGTTTTTAAAATTTACAAAAAGGCGTCTAAAATATATCTATAAGAATAGATTTCATTCGTTAGTGTAAATTTTAATTATTGGCGTAACTATCAAAAACATCCAAATTTAAAATGATAATAAATATTAATTTTATAAGGAGTAAGACACGTACTTAAGCAGTGTCCTATCATCCCTCTTTCAAATAATTATATGAATCACAAGGTGCATGACAAATTAAATAAATATATAAATATCCTTAATTTAACATGAATGACTTTTATTTAAAAAAATTATTCAGTTTTTTAAAAATTTGGATATATAAATCAATCATTAATTTAATAATTCTATTTTTCTTACATTAAAGATTACAGATATATATATATATATATATATATATATATATATATATATATATATATATATAGTGAATAGTTTTGTAATATTTTTTGACAGTTCACTGCGGACAGTGTAATCTTTGGATTTGATATCGTAATATTCGGGTTGGGCACCGCAATTTATTTTCCCATCATTTTTTAAAACAATTTTATCCTTGATTTTCGGTGAGCAATTGTCCTTGTAAATTACGTTTAATAAATTATGGAGCCTCGACCGAGTGAAAAGCCTCCATATTAATATCTCGTTGCCTATTTAAATAATGGAATATATGAAATCCTTCCATGCCAGAATGTTAACAGTATAGCCTTTATTTTGGTATATGGTGACAAATTAACACAAATTTGGAATTTGTATGCATATGACAGATGCGCGGATGTGAATGGTGTGTTGTTTTTTGCACTAGTGAAGGATTTCCCTTTGATTCTTGCGCCCCTAATCACTGCCAATGCGGTTCCAGACCTGCTAACTAGCCAACTCCACCCAGTCTAAGTGTCTAACGTATCTGCCAATTCAGTTCATTAAATTCTCGATTCTAATGTGTTCACGTTCTTTGTTTACACATATATAAAAATGTAATATTTTACTTTAAAAAGTTGTGATGCTGGTGCATGCTTGATGTATATTGTTGCTGCTGTTGGAGGGTTTCAAGTGTAGGATGTGTAGCTGATGCATGCCAGATGACTTTGCTTTCTACGTTGTTGCCTGTTGGATCTTGCATGGGGCCCACGTTCTGTGTTTGTCAAGTGTCTTGTGTTGTTAAATATAAATAGAATGACTAATATATATTTTCTAGAAAAAAAAGAAAAACGACACTTCAAAGTAGGTAGGACAGTCACGGCGTCAACTACCTGCAGAATTGTTTCGGGTGCAATTGTCTAATACCCTCTAAGTTTATTGTATTAGAGTAAAAAAAAAAATCAATGCATTATTGTACAATACCCCTAAAGTCTAGTGTATTATCGTCCAATAATCCTTTAAATTATTTTTTTAGCAAAAAAGCATATCATTTGTTTATTTATCGGGCCCTTAGGTCGAATGAGGTCAATATACATTTGACCCGAACCCAACTTTATTTGAATCTGTTTCTCGAAATTTTCTAGTCGGATCGATCGACAAGGGAAAAATCTTGACCCTAACCCACAAACTTTCAGGTAAGGTGGAACGACACCCAACCCAATTACATCACAGCATAATCCATCGATTCTACCATTTTTATTTATGAAATATTTTTTAGTTTAAAAATTCTACTCGATAAGAAGGTGGGAAGATGCCATAGTTGTCAATTCAGCTACAACCTGGTTCACCTCTGCTGAAAAAGTAAATATTGTCTCCTTTCCAGCAAAATGACAAAAAATAAGGCAAACAGCCGTACACGAGCAACTTCATAATCACTACTTCACTTGTTTTACTAGCAACTTGCCATCAATCATCTACTCACCTTGATACCACTACTAGCTTAGTTCCTCTCAACCCTTACAACCACCCATGGAGGATTCAACCAAAAGGCCCAACAAGGCCCACGTCCTGGTGGTTTCATACCCAGCCCAGGGCCACATAAACCCCATGCTCCAGTTCTCCAAACGCCTTGCCTCCAAAGGGGTCAAGTCCACCTTAGCCACCACACTCTTCATCTCCAAATCCATCCCGGCCCAATACGGCCCACTCATCCACGTCCGACCCATCTCCGACGGCTACGACGATGGCGGCTTCAGCCAGGCCGAGTCCACCCAGGCCTACCTTGACAGCCTCCGAGCCAACGGGTCCAGGACCCTGGCTCGCCTGATCGAGGCTCTGACCCGGGAAGCGGACCCGGTTGATGCGGTTATATACGATGGGTTCCTGCCTTGGGCCTTGGATGTGGCCAAGCAGTTTGGGCTTCTTGGGGTCCTCTTTTTCACTCAGTCTTGTGCTGTTAACTGTATTTATTATCATGTCCAACGTGGGCTGATCCAACTCCCTCTTTCCGGGCCCGGTCCGGAAACTGTGTCGGTGCCCGGCGTGCCGGAGCTGCAGCCTTCAGAAGCGCCGTCGTATGTTCACAAATACGGGTCGTACCCGTTTTGGTTTGATGTGGTGTTGGGTCAGTTTTCTAATATTGATCAGGCTGATTGGGTGTTGTGCAACGTCTTCCATGACATGGAGAAACAGGTATTGCATACGCAACATTATACTTGTCCGTTTTGTTTTATATAAATGGAATATTAATTTCAATACTAATTTTTTAATAGTCAGAATTAATTATTAATTAGAAAAAATTTGCATGTGTAACCAATGTTAAGGAATATAAATGACATCATAATTGAACTAACTAACCCTTTTTTTTTGGAAAATTGGATTTTAATAATCTCTTCTTTGGCCAATGTGACAATAATAATTCAAATTTCAAAATGTATGTCGGTGGTCCTAAATTCTAACAAATTATATTTTTTTTAGTACCAAATCTAACTCCATATTCTCACTTTGGGATTTTATAGAGTTTCAGATTTTTCTATTTTTTTTCACTCTTTCCCCTAGAGAGATTATGAAGGATAGTAACTATAAGAATTTTTAGTTTTTTTTTCTGAAAATCCGAACAATTATTATGATATGTTAAAGAATAAAAGGGAAAATCATAAAAATTAGAAAAATGTTCAAAAAAATTTCGACAAATTTAGTAAATTTACTTAAAAAAGAAACATTATGCTAAACTCGGGAGCAAATGCAAGTCAAAATGCTCAATATTTAGGGTATGCATTCGAAGGTGGTTTAAAAAATACAACTTGTCAAAAATTGGGGAACATTGGCTTACATTTTTAAATTTTTGATAATTATTGCCAAACGTTCAAAGTAGGATTATTTGAATTCACTTTTCCTTTTTTTTTTAAGGAATCAACTCCATTTGTTAGCCATATTTTAGAGCTTCTTGTGTAAGTTCGAAAAATTATACTTAAATATATAATTTTATACCATTTATATTAGCGTTATCAACTTTAGTTACAACATTTTTTTCTAACTTAGTTTAGATATTAAACAAGGTACTGTCCTCATCTCAAGCTTATGTCAATTTCAATTAATATATTGGTGGTTGAATGGATTCCAAGCTTATGTCAGTTTCAATTAATTGAATAGGTGGTTGATTGGATGTCAAAGTTGTGGAGAGTAAGGAACATTGGCCCAACAGTACCATCGTACTACCTTGACAAAAGGCTAGATGATGACAAAGACTACAACCTCCAACTCTTTAAGCCAAACACGGCCTTATGTCAAGATTGGCTCGGCACCAAGCCACATGGTTCGGTCATTTATGTGTCGTTCGGTAGCATGGCTGATTTATCCGAAGCGCAATATGAGGAGCTAGCCTTAGGGTTAGAAGGCAGCAATCACCATTTCTTATGGGTTGTCAGGGCATCGGAGCAGCCCAAACTCCCTAAAAGGCTTACGGACGAGAGTTATGGATTGGGCCTGGTCGTGGGCTGGGCCTCACAGCTAGAGATCTTGGCCCATGATGCGACCGGCTGCTTTGTGAGTCATTGTGGGTTCAACTCGGTTCTCGAGGCAATGTGTCTTGGAGTTCCGATGGTGGGAATGCCACAATGGACTGACCAAGGGACGAATGCGAAGTTTGTGGAGGATGTTTGGGGAGTGGGAATAAGGGCTAAGGTTGATGGAGAGGGTATTGTGAGAAGAGAGGAAGTGGTTAGATGTGTTAGGGAAGTGATGAACGGGGTGAAGGGGGAAGAGATTAGGGAGAATGTGAATAAATGGAAGAAGTTGGCTAAGGAGGCAATTGATGAAGGTGGAAGTTCTAACAAAAACATCCAAGAATTTGTGGCTTCCTTAGTTCAATCAAGTAATTCATGTGAGCTTTAATTATTAACTTGTCTTTTATTAGAGTTTGTTGTTTAATTTGAACTTATTACTATCTCCGTCCCAAATTGTTTGTCCATCTACCTAACTCTCTTGTTCCAAAATGTTTGTCCATTTTATAATTCCAATGATTGTAATTTCTATTATACCCCTAATAAATACTCTTTTGTTTCTTTTTTATTTTTCTTCACATGAGAAAAGTAAGAGCAATTCTGGTACATTACACATTTTTCACCCTATTTCCCATGACCATTGGACTTTTAAATATAGTTGGATGGACAAACAATATGGGACGGAGGTAGTACAAGTAATTACAATAGTATTTAGCATTAATTAATAATTAGGACTTACTAATTAATATATGATTTCAGCCCTTTAGGGCTTTCTCTCTCAATAAAGAGAAGATTTGTCGAAGCCAATTACAAAATTTGCCGAGTACATAATTAGAACTTATCCAAATTCTTAACACAACAAAACTGGAAAATCAAGATTTAGGGTTACAAGGCTTGAGGGGGTACCCACAAAGTCCGGGATTATTATCATAACTACTAGCATTAAACTTAACTCCATTAACAAACCGAGGAACAGGTCCAACCAAAAGATTATCAGCAACACTAAACTTTGTCATCCTACTAAGAAACCCAATTGAAGAAGGGATCTGGCCGGAGAACTGATTATGATCAAGCTCAAGAACATTCAAGTAGCTACAATTCCCCAAACTCGCCGGAATCTCGCCGGAGAAATCGTTGGAAGAGAGTGAAAGAGTGACTAGGAATGGGAGCATGGAAGAAATGTTTGTTGGGATTGACCCATAAAAATGGTTGTCAGAAAGATCCAAACTTTGCAAGCTTTTGCGGTATGAAATTTGATTTGGGAAGAAATTGCCTTTTAAACCCATGGATTTGAGATCAAGGCTTATGATCCGATTCTCCCCTGCATTCCAGCATTCAACTCCGGTGAATACACAGATGAATCCAGGGGCTTTTGCTTGAGTGCTGAAATTCCAGGTGCTTAGGTGATTGTGAGGATCGTCAACTGAGTCTTTTATGGATTTCAAGCAAAGTATATCGTCTTCTTCAATAGCATGAGCTAGGTTTCTTCTTGAACTACTTACCAAAAATATGGAATATATGATCAAGAAATTCAGAAATAGGCAGGTTTTCGATTCCATCAACTCGATCAAGATCAACTTATAACCTGCGAAAAAATTAGAGAAAGAAAAAAGATAAAAATAAATCAATTGATACTTCATATGTACACTAACTATATACAGTATAAAAGATAAATGAATTCACATGTAAAGAAATTAAAGACCATCTGTAATTACCTTTTGGTTTTGAATTAATAATCTTTTTCCCTTTTGTTTTTGGCAAAGTCAGTTTTCTCTTCAATATGGGAGGGATCAGGCTAGGGATGGAAGATTGAAGAAAGAGTATGCATCTCTGACAGCCTTTTATTTTCTTCTTTATTGTTTTTATTATTTATATTTTCCATTTGACTATTGCAATGCCTTAGAGTCAGTCAGCGTTGTATTTTGTGGAATGTTGACTGATAATCTGATCTCAACAAAAATGTTAACTGATAATCTTGTCGCTTTGTGCTGTCTCCGGACTCTATTGTTATTAGCACTAGCTAACAACAGAACTAATCATTAAAAAATATTTTTTTTAAAAAAATACTGAGATAAAAGCCAATCCTTTTGAACAACTTTTGTAGAGTTATGTTTGATTATGAAATTATGATAATTTTACCCTAAAAATCTTTGATATTGCAACCTTTTTTTTTCAAGCAGTAGATATCCCCATAGGCCATGATTGCTTTATACTCCCTCCGTTCCATATTAACTGTCGTCTTTGGAAATTGTGCAGTTAAATTTCAAAAATTTTGACCATAAATTTCTTAATATATACAGTGAGTTGCTATATAAAATTACCACCATTAGATTCGTGACGAAAAATACTATCATACAAGTATAATATTGCAATTGTTAATACTATAGTATGTAAGAAATTATCAAGCATAGAGTAACATTGGAGACTGTGAAAGTCAAAATTATGACAATTAATATGGAACGGAGTGAGTAGTTATTTAAATGTAAACCTATAATAAAAAATGATAGGAAATCTGAGACAAAGATAATATTTAAGTGATTTGCTCTATTAATAAAACCTATATACTCCGTACCTATCAAGATTCAAGATGAATCATACACTTCACAAATAGGTAAGAAAGGCCTTTCTTTTTAGGATGGTAAGTTGAGTTTATCCTTGTCTAATTTTACTTTATCTTATCTTACACCATTCCCTAAAAAATATCAAACCAAAATCAAAATGTTTGTAATAAAATACTTTTACCCTAGCCATCACTAACTTATCTAACACAAAATTTTATCCTTACTTTTTCTTTTCTCTCCTTATCTTATACCAAATCTTGTTAGGATATATACTCTTTCTTTCTTTGTTAGTTTTAGGTAGTTTTGTTTGTTGTTAGTTAGTTTGTTAGCTCTTTTTCTTTTTTCTTTCTTTTCTGTTCTTTCTTCCTTTCTTTTCTTTTTTCCTTTCGTCTGTTTCCCTATAAATAGGGTGGTTCCTCTTCTATTTTTCTCATGGAATAAGAGGCACACATTTTATTGTCTTCTCTCCTCTCTTTTATGTTCTTGCACAGCTCATTTGAGCTGATTTTGTTTTCATGGTATCAGAGCCTTCCATATTCTGATCCTGCATAAGAAACATGTCTCAGAGCCCATAGACTTGTGGTTAGAGGTTTTACTCAGAAAGCTGGCATAGGCTATAATGAGACTTTTTCTCCAGTTGTTAAGATGACTACAATAAGAGCATTGCTTTCTGTAGCTGTGAAAAAGGGATGGTGCTTGCAACAGCTAGATGTGAACAATGCCTTTCTCCATGGGGATTTGCATGAGGAGATCTATATGGAACTGCCAAAAGGAGTCTCTTCTGATATACCCAATGCTGTATGCAAGTTAAAGAATACACTTTATGGCCTGAAACAGGCATCAAGACAATGGTATGCTAAGCTGACAAAAGTCCTATACAAGAGAGGATACAAGCATTCAGAAAATGACTACTCCCTATTCTATAAAAAGGATTCTGATAGATGTGTATTCATAGTTGTGTATGTTGATGATATATTAGTAACAGGGGATAACCATGAGGAAATTGCAGATCTGAAAGCACACTTAGACACAGCTTTCAAAATCAAGGATTTAGGGACTGCTCATTACTTCCTTGGTCTTGAAATCATCTACAGTCCACAGGGGGTTATTCTATCTCAAGCAAATTTTGTTAAAGATCTTCTTCATGAGTTTCTGGATACTTCATATAAATCTGTTATTTGTCCCATGGATGTTAATGTTAATTTACTTCCTAATTCAGGTACCCCCCCCCAGAAGATCCTACTGTGTATAGAAAGCTAATTAGAAAGCTCAATTTCCTAGTCAATACAAGACCTGATCTTGCCTTCACAGTTCAGCACTTAAGTAAGTACCTGAAAGAGCCAACAGACCAACACTGGAAGGCAGCCATTCACACTCTCAGATACCTTCAAGGGCATCCCAACCTGGGAAATTTGATCCATAAAAAATACAACTTTAAGCTCAGTGCCTACAGTGACTCTGATTGGGGAGCATGTAGACGCACTCGAAGATCTATCAGTGGGTTTTTGGTTTTCCTTGGAAACACCTTGATCAGTTGGAAATCTAAAAAGCAGCCAACAGTTTCTCTGTCATCAACAGAGGCTGAATATAGAAGTTTAAGAAGATTGGTTGCTGAATTGGCTTGGTTAAGCCGATTATTTCATGAGTTGGAAGTTGAACATATCAGTCCCATACCTGTGAAATGTGACAATCAGGCGGCAATTTATATAGCTAAAAATCCAGTTTTTCACGAGATGACTAAACACATAGAAATTGATTGCCACTTTATCAGACAGAAGCTTGCAGATGGGTTGATATCCTTGGAGCATACATCTACAAAAACGCAGCTAGCAGACATCCTTACAAAGCCTTTATCAGGCTTTCAACATCATACTCTTTTGCACAAATTGGGGATTCGCCCACCTCCAATTTGAGAGGGGGGGGGGGGTGTTAAGATATATACTCTTTCTTTCTTTGTTAGTTTTAGGTAGTTTTGTTTGTTGTTAGTTAGTTTGTTAGCTCTTTTTCTTTTTTCTTTCTTTTCTTTTCTGTTCTTTCTTCCTTTCTTTTCTTTTTTCCTTTCGTGTTTTTCCCTATAAATAGGATGGTCCCTCTTCTATTTTTCTCATGGAATAAGAGGCACACATTGTATTATCTTCTCTCCTCTCTTTTATGTTCTTGCACAGCTCATTTGAGCTGATTTTGTTTTTAAATCTAACTTGATTCTACCATCCTAAGAAAACGGGGCCAAATTACAGTATATCAAGTGTGTGTCCAAAAGCACCTAAAGTATAAGCTAGCCACTAGTCCACTACTCACATAGCCACGTGTGCGAAAAAGGTGTTGACACAATTTTATTTTACTTTAGCTTATTATCTTAAAATTAGAAAGTTATTTTAAAGTATGTGGTTCGATCTTCCATGTACTTTAGATTAATTCTTTTTGTGCCTATTTTTCATTAATGTATAATAAGAAGTTAATAAATTTTTGTGTCGGGTTTATTACCACATATATTTCACTCTATGGATATTTTTTTTTGATAAGATTGAGGCCTTATTGTTTAGCTTGAAGGATTAACTTTGTCTAAAATAACATAATATTACCTTATCTTACTATCGAAAAGAGTGAGATTAAAATAGTTTATATTTAAAATTTATTATGCAATTCACAAAATTTATTTAAAATAAAAAAGAAACCTGTGATGTGACGTTTATATATATTCACTACTTTCCTTACATTTAACTTTCCTTTCCTTATCTTATCTTATCCTATCTTAATTAGTCCTACCCTCTTAAAGAACCAGACCTAAACAAAACATATACAAATTTGGTTTGCATTGATTGAGATTTACAACATAACCATACTTATCTACAAATAACAAATTTATTCAAATTTATATCTATGGTATTAAATTTATGTAGTAATAAAAAATACAATGTCATAAATGCAAATTGAGAATGATAACCTATGCTCTAAATCTAATGGATAGTGCTATAGCCCAATTAGTTGCTAAGAGGGGTTAGTGGGGCGGTGAGAGTAGGGGGAGTATAGGCTTTAATCATGTTGGACTTTGGGGAATTAGAACGAATGAGGACCCCCGTAATTGGACTTTCACATACCAGTTGGTACGAACTGCAATTGCCTACTTTTGTACAGCTTCATTTTCAAGTTTTCTTTTTTTTTTTTTATGGTTTGTTTAATAGAAAAGTTGAAATAGTTAAAATAAGTTCCCACGTCCCCAAGAATTTGAAGCTATATTTTGTAAATTTAAACATATAATTTTGTGGAAGCTATTAAGAAACCAAGGGAATAAAAAAAATACAAATGTCTTTGAAATCTCTATAATATAATGACAAGATATGTAGGCCCCATAGAATACTGCAATGGGAGTGATGATAGGAAAATTGGTCAATCAAAACATAAAAAATAAATTTTTTCCAAATTTTTATTTTCCTATTTTCAAGTTCAAGTATAGCTCAATTTAATTTCAAATTAAATCTGTCAATGATGTAGTTACAATATGTAAGGTTGGATTCGACAATAGCATTTGGGATAGCGTTTAGCGTCTTGACCAAGTTAAAACTCTAATTGCATAAATATTAGCGTTCGGTAATCTAGCGTTTTGATGAGCGTTTAGCGTTTTAAGGAGCGTTTTGTGAAACGCTAATAAAGTTAACGTTTAGCGTTTGAAGTAGCGTTTCATATTTTTCGGTCAAAAAATACTCTTTGTAAATTTTATCATTGAAAATTATTGATACCCTTTTATGTCAATTCACATTAATCTGTTAATTGAACTGCTAAATTTACCGAACACAATTCTTATTTAAACAGTAATCTGTTATCCGCTATTTAAAACGTTATCCGCTGCTTAAACCGCTATATGCTACATAAACCGCTATCAGCTATCTAAAACACTAATTTTGCCGAACAGGGCCTAAATATCCACATAGCCAACCTCATGTATCTCTAATTTCCCCCACTCAGTAATAACCGCCACATTATTAGTTGATTTCAGTTCATTCAAATCAACCATAAGCTCATAGTTTATGTGGAGTTAGGTTTATTTATTTTAGGTTTGTTCTTATTGAAGATTAATATATAGGTTTTTTTTTATTGTTAATGTGGCTTATATGTATATATATTATTTTACTTATAGTTACAATTGCTTCGCTTTATATATATATATATATATATATATATATATATATATATATATATATATATATATATATATATATATATATATGTATATATGTTTTTCAATATTTTTAACATAAACTATATGCTTGATTTGTTACAGAGTTATTATAATCACATCTTTATGAATGGATATACCAGTCAACTCACAACATCGGTGTACACTATATTTATTTAAATACATGGAGGATAAGAGACAATTGTTTATCATGAATAGTGACAAGACCATAGCAACAAATGTGTTATGTAGGTCCAAAATTATTGTTCAACGAACATTAATGTCTCCGAATGCAATTGATGTTCTACACTCAAAATTATAACTATATATCATTGTCATCTGCTAAGCAGTTACCAGTTAGTTTAAATAAATTTATTGCGGATTCGGGCAAGTTTATTTTCTTCGCAACTAAATTGTTGGTCCGTGTTCTTATACCTGCTATTATCATTTAACTGTTTTTGCGATTCAAATAAGCATTTTATCATACCACGTGCATGGCACGGATTTCACAAAATTGTACCACTACACTTATAGGATAACTTAAAATTGCAGGTCTACGTAAGGAATAATAATGTATCATGCAACTCACCGTGGTCAACGTTCATTGTCAATTTAGGAAATTTTCTATTGCTAAATTACATGTTTTGTCGAAACAATTTATTATGATGTTTTCCATGCATGTAACAATTTCATTAATATTTCGTTTGGTTTACTTTGTATGGACAATTACTTATCCATGACTTTTATAAATTTTCAAAAGTAACTAATTTAGTTCATTTCGTGCATTGCACGGGTTGAGGCCTAGTTTTCTTTTGATAAAAATATATATCCATATTTTTATTTTTAAGATATTTCTAATTTCTTGTGAGGAGACTCATATCTATTTTCTTGTAATAATTGATTTTAAAATTTCATGTTTTCAATGTAAAATAGGTAATGTTGATATTAATATTTTCTTAATCATATAGAGTTAAATTTAATTATTTTATATAAATTACATAAAAAAAATTTGGAGGATAACCATCATAAGTATTTTTATAAATAAAAAATAAAGACGTAGGATGGGGAAAACTAAATGAATATTATAAATTGTGAAAAATGAATAAATAAAAAAATTAGATACACAATCTATGGGCCAAATAAAAATATTCTCTAAAATAAGTATTCTAAATACTCTCTAAAATAAGTATAGTAAATATTAAGCTATTCAAATCGACATTTTTTAACATATAAAAATGGTAGCAAAAATTTCATTGCCTTACTAACGCCTCAAAAAAATAATAATATAACATCAACATGTATAGTAACGTTTTACCTTTTAAACTGACTACCACTAATTTGTTATAATTTGAAATTTCTGAATTGAAATATGTCCATTTAATTTGATTCCAATATTAAGGGTGTCTTTTTTGGATACAAAGAAAAAATTTATAACATTGAATGATTCAAGAAATCACACATAATTTAACTAAATTCAGAACCATGATCGATCGTTCCTTTATTCATTTTTTTCATAAAAGCTAAATTATAAATTACTACATTATCATACCATTTCACCTGTAATCAAAACACCAACTCAAATTAATGCTGAATAATGCAATAATAATAAACCTATAAAAAAATTGGGTGTTCCTTCTTCTTCATGATAGAGATTAAGGAGAGGCAATATTCACAACAATAACCCTACCAAACCTTGCTTCGTCGACCTTGATGAGCTCAAATTAAATAGGCAAGCTCTTGCGTCCTCAATTTTCATGGCAAAGATAAATTGATTTCTTGCGCTTCATATTTCCTAAAATGGTTTTATAGTTTAATATGCCCTCTTTTACCTTGCGCATATGAATATGGGGGGTGTTGAGATTCGAACCTAAGGCCTCTTGTTTATTGGTCTGACTCAGATACCATGTGGAACCATCTCAACCAAAAGCTTAGATGGTTGAAACCCCAAGAATGATTTTATAGTCTAACAAACTCCCCATAACTATCAGACTCCAGCTTTTTCAAGGTCTTCTCCACATTTGTCATATTTCCTAAAGGATCTTTCTTACGCCCTAGAGGCTTCTCCACGTAAAGCTCGGATGGGAACACAAGTTAGCCGTCAAGATGTCAGCATGGAGGTAATACTGTGATTTTGAAATTATGGCTACTAGCTAGGGACCGATTATCATCAGCCACGTAACAAACTTGTTTTGCCAAGAAAGGGGGGGGGGGGGTATTAAGGGTGTCTTATGATAAAGTTCATGTCTTCTTTTACCTAATTCAAAGCAAATCTATTTATTATTTCATATTTTCTATACTCAATTTTTTAGCTGTTTTTGAATGTACCAATTGTTACATTATCTGACCCCAAATCATGAAAAGAAGACGCACTAAATCAATATAATTGAAATATTTTACATTTGATGAAATATTTTTTCAATTTAAAGTAGATTTAAGTTGACATAATTTAAATATGTATTTTACACCATTTATTAGACAATTCATTGGATGATATTCCACAAGCATGAATTATAAACTGTTCTATTTCTGTCATTATGTGTGCATCTATACTCAATTTTTTAGCTGTTTACTCGTTATTTTGAGTTGTGCTGTTTTATTGTTTTTGTTGTTTCCTTGCTGGACTGCTGTTTGTTGCGATTTTGTAGCATCTTTGATGCTTCTTAGCCTTTTATGGCTTGCAAATTATTGAAAAAAAAACTAAAAAATTTGAAAAAATTGAATTGAAACATCAGCTAATCGATATAATTTAATTTTATTTAAAAGTGGTTTGATTAATCAAATGAATAAAAGTGATTTTGTTTTTTATTCAAAAAAAATTATAACCATTAACCATTTAAGTATTCGGTTATTAAATTATTTTTTAATTATTTGAATAATATAATTAAATGAGGTATGAAAAGGTCAAACAAGCAAAAAACAAAGTGTTGGTTTCACAATAAATAAACGGTTAATTTTAAACCAAGTAAAAAAATTGGTTATTTTAACTTTTTAATTTAATTTACATTTCACATTTTACGATTGTGTAAAATTCATGGGTAACTTTGGAAAGGCAAAAATATACCTAAACTTATCCAAATTTAAAAATATACAAAAATAATTATAATAAATTAGGGTGAACCTGGAAAAACTGACCCGAGAATCGAAACCCGAAGCGAAAACCGAACGTGGACCTAAACTGACACTTGAATGTATGATCCGATCTTGACTCGAACTTGAAGAAAATCCAACTTGAAACTGAACCAAACCGCAACCCGAAAAGCGAACCCAATTAAGATTCACGCCAAAATGTCTCTAAATAAAACTAGAAGTCAAGATGAAAGAACCTCACACGAACCAACATGAATAAGGCTCACACAAAGTCAGCACTAACCCGAACTAAAATTAGTTGACTAGGTGTCAACTCAAGTCGATCTTCAATCACCCTAAACTGATTCACCCGTTTGTCAGGTGTCGATTTTTCCCAAAAGTTTCCTTTATTTATGAAAAAGTCATCAAAACTTAACTTTTACCATTGTCTATTCATCTGCGAATTTACGGGCCTTAGGCTCCGTTCTTTTATACGGTACGTTGCTCGCGGTGTGGTAATAGTGCAGTGTGGTGATTGTTGAAATTTGAAAAAGTGTGGTGAAGTGGGGTGGGTTGTGGTGAGTTGTGGTAGGTGAGGTAGGTGAGGAGATAGAATGTAAAAAGTAGAGGAGAAAAGTGAGGAGAGAGAAAAGTAAGAAAATATTTTGGTGATGATAAAGTGTGGTGGAGTGTGGTAGAATACTGAGTAATGCGGTGTGGTGCGTTACCGCACCGTAAGTTACCGCATAAAAGAGCGGGACCTTAATTACATAGGAAAAACGGTTAATTGAAAGTCTCTACTACCTGCGTCCCCTGTACGTTATCTTTGTCAATTTAACATGGGAAAACTGGGTTGGGTAATTATCGTCTAAATTTAAAAACTTACCAAAAGTTACCAATGTTATAAAACCCAAAAAAAAGTTTTGATATATTAATGATAAATTTGACAAAAGTTACCAAAATTTCTCAAAAGTTACAAAAATTTAACTAAATTTAACCATTACCTTGCTGTTTTTTACCTATGAGTTTGACACACCCTTAACTAACTTGAGAAAGCTAAGACATATTGGAATTTGAGTGAAAAGTGTAATTTACCAAAATTATCGCTATATTAATTGTGAACAATAGTTGTTGGAATTGTAAAATGAAAATAGTTTAGTACCTTCATTCCATATTAATTTTCATAATTTTGACTTTCATGGTATCTAATGTCACTCTTTATTTGATAATTTTTTACATAATATGTTTTAACAATTGCAATATTGTACTTTTATGATAATATTTTTCGTATGAATCTAATAGTCATAATTTTTTTTATTGAAATTCATTGTATATATATTGAAAAATTTATGGTCAACATTTTTAAAACTTAACTTCAAGATTTTAAAAAATAACAATTAATATGAAATGGAGAGAATATTAATTATGGTAAAAAAATGAAATCACAATTATTAAAATTGTAAAAATGACAAATAAATTAGGATAATAAAATTAGTAACATGAAAAATATTTGGGAACAAAGGTAGTTTTCAATTTACAGTCTAACATTTTTTATGAATCGAAAAAATGATTGGCCCATTTTGGACTAATCAAAATTCGAAAATCAGTTGATGCTCTCCCATGCTAATGTAGATATAACGATTTAAATTTATTTTATGATTTAAATTTTGAATTAAGACAACAATTCTTCAGTCAGTCTCTGACACTGATCTATGTACCTTCCAGAGGAAGAATGTTTCCCTCAAAACCAGGATGATAAAAACAATGGAATTACTCGATATTCGTAAAGCACCCTACAATTCTAACCTATTCTATTTTTTAAAAATATTAATTTTCAAGTTTTAAATTGAATTTATTTATAGTAAAGATTTATTTTAATTTCCCGCTAGACTGGCAAAAGCGAAAAAGCAAAGTGGGTAGCATGTGTTACTGTGTCGGATAATAAAGCCTGCTGTTTTCTCTCACATCCACTTTCCTTTCCCCCCCTTCTCCCTTTCTCTCTCTAGGGATTGCACACTCTATCTCACTCCCTCTGAATTAATACTATGGACTGACTCAAATTTCCTGGTTCAATTCCGCCGCTATCGCTCTCCAGATGATTTCCACCTTCTTCTCTCTCCGATTTGGTGAGTTTCTCTCTCTAATTTTAGCGTTTCATTCATCTCTCATTTGCTCAGATCATCAAGGTATCTGAATATCTTGCTTTAGTTTAGCTTAGCAGGAATTTTGATGATGAAGTTACGGAAATGTGAAGGTGAATGTTTGAATTCTTGTCGCCTTTTTGAGGAATTTTAGCTACTGTAGCGGAGTTGAGCTTTTGAGCTTTGTGCTTTTCTTGTCCGGTAGTCCTAGATCTGAATCGTCTGTTTATCGTTTGCCTTTTGCTATTGTTCCGTGATTTTCTGTAAATTTCTACACGGCTGAGTGAATTTTAGTGAAGTCAGCGAGAGACTCGAGCTTCTTTGGTGTTAATTTGGCTGAATTTTTCATTTCTAGGGTTTCGGTAGATCTATTTGGTTACGGAAAGAAGTTAAAGCTACTGTTGTTGCTGTAAGTTTCTTCTGTTCATATCAGCTTTCTGTGTTTTGTTCGCCGTTTCTATATTTACTTCTTTGATGCTGTTTACACGTTGTTATGTTCGACACATGATTCGTTTTTAGGTTAGTGCATTGCATATTTTTCGCATTTTTGTTCTGGTGAAATATGTTTAGTTGATGAAGTTAATCGAGGTTGAGGTGTTTTTGTATGCTCATTTACCAATCTCCCCTTGTGGAAGTTCAAATGGAGTTGGCATTTGCAATTTTGCTTAAGTGTGGTTTCAGCTCACTAGGCGCCTTCTGTTTAAATATTGTGTTGCTTCAAGTTCACAAAAGATGTTGCTTGGATGATCTATGGAAGTTAGTTTTAAATACCACGCTATGGATTTTGACCTTTTGTGTTGGTGCAAGATAATGAACGTACAGTAAAACTGTTAACTGTAGTTGAAATGGAGAATGAAAACGTGCAAAACAGCAGGTAGCTAAACAGGGTAATAGTGCACTGATAGCCTTGGAATAAGTTTATGAAAGAGCATTGATCTCAATCAAGGTTTTATATTGCAGAAGCTCTAGTATTTAAGAAAGAGTTGATTTCGACTGAAAGGATTGACGGCAGTTAGGTTTTGATGAGCCCTGATATGATGAAGGGTGGTCTTAAAATTGTTTTTATGATCGTCTCGTTTAGGATGTAGAGTGTCTGGTTTTGCAGTCCGTTAAATAGGGTTATGGAATTTCAGCCTTTATGAAAATATGTAAAATCAATTGATGGGAGGCTAGTCATTGAGTTTGTTTCTGACAAGCCTACTGTTAATGGAGATGTCTTAACAAAATAGCCTATTGTACTTTGTAGGCCTCACAATGCTATTGCGTGTTCTGGTTTGCAGAAAGAGAATATCACAACTTAATCATTCATGACGGAAATTGAGTTTACTGGTTGGGCAGACATGTGTTTGAATATTTTGATTTCTCTTCACAGCCCAATTTATGAGCAACAATTAAGCACACTTCATATACAACGATAGCATATTACATTAGGTTCAATCCCTGTCTTTAAGGGTTTTAGGTTGGGATGTAATGCAACTGTTGTTAGATGGCAGTGAATTGTACTTCTGTGGAATTCTCTAGTTAGCACAAGTTGTAATTTGTAATTAGGAACATTTTCTCCTTTTCCAAAGAAGCAAAAAGAGAAATGAAAGTCCTTTCCAATAAAGAACACCCCTTAGCAATAACACGATGCTGGGAGTGTGTGGCTGTGTGCCAATGCCTTTTGGCATTCTTCTTTCTCCTACGCTTGTTCCTTCATTTGCTGATGGGTATTTGTTTTCCAGCTTCTGTCTGCAATGGAGGACACCCAGTCTGTTGCTGTACTCATAGATTCTGCAACCTCCAAGATTCAACAACTTCAGAGGGCATTTGCTGAGCTTGAAAGTCATCGTTCTGTTACCCTAAATCTGAAATGGAAGGAGCTGGAAGCCCATTTTCATGGGCTAGAGAAGTCGCTGAAGAGGCGCTTTCACGAGTTGGAAGACCAGGAGAAGGAATATGAAAACAAAACAATGGAAGTGCAAGAGATTTTAGAGGAACGCAAAGCAGCTGTTGTAGCCAAAGAGAGGGCTTCATTGGAGAAGCTTCAAGAGAAGAGGGATGCTGCTGTGTTTGCTATTGCAACTGCTCGAGAGAAGCAGCAGAGGGTACCAAGTGAAGAATTTTCTGTAGCCAACAGTGAGAGCATTGATGGAACAGCAACAGAAGGGACTCCTACCAATTCTATGATGTCTGAGATTACTTCAGAAGACACAAATGGTGCTGCTGAAGATGAAAGCCCAGAAGTGCAGTCCGCTGACAACAGTCACGGAGAGGTGATGTCTTATCCTGAGCTTGTGAAACTATGTGAAGAGATGGATGCTGAGGGTCTTCATAATTTTATATCTGACAACCGTAAGAACCTTGCATCAATGAGGGAAGAAATACCACATGCATTGAAGGCTGCTACTGATCCTGCACATTTGGTTCTGAATTCACTCAATAACTTTTATCCTTGTGATGTCACAAGTGTGGATGCCAAAAAGGATTCGAGTCTTTTGGGTCTGCGAAGGACCTGCATCATGTTGATGGAGTGTCTTAGCACTGTGCTCTCAAGTTTGGATGCAGTCTCTGTTTCTAACATAATTTCCGTGGAGGTAAAGGCACGGGCAAAAGCTATTGCTGAAGCATGGAAGCCGAAGCTTAATGAACTTGACATGGAAGCTGGAAGCGGAAATTCCTTGGAGGCTCATGCATTCCTACAACTTCTGGCTACCTTTTCTATTTCTTCTGATTTTGCTGCTGAAGAACTGACTAAGCTAGTGCCATTTGTTTCACGTCGTCGTCAAGCTGCTGAATTATGCCGCTCTCTTGGATTATCTGACAAGATGCCAGGTCTGTTCAATATATGATGTAAAGGTTTTTTTTTGGGTTAATTATGCTGGCCTTTCTTATTTTTTTCATATAGATTGAATGTATGCTGTGCCAAATTTGTCAAACATGTTAGTTCTCTAATGGAAGGCATATGATACATAAAAACGCTTGTTGCATGCACATTTGCATTAGTAGATCATGCATAACCATCAGTTGTAAATGAGGTTTCTGTGTGAAGACAGCAAGATGATCAAATTTTTGTTTTGTTTTTTTTGGTGTCTATCATGACTTCTATTTGTTGATTTCAGGCGTCATTGAAGTGCTGATAAACAGTGGCAGACAAATCGATGCTGTTAACCTGGCCTTTCAATTTGGGCTGACTGAGCAGTTCTCACCAGTGCCACTGCTTCAATCCTGTCTAAATGAAGCTAAAAGAGTTGCTTCTCCATCGAAGCCTGGAAATGTGTCCCCATCACCTCCCAATGCACAGGTTTCTTTCTCATCCTCTCTCATTCATGCAATTCCAAGTTGGCCATAACTTGCATGTTTTGCAGTAGTTGCATTTTGTAGCATCTGTGCTCTTGATTTATCATGTGCAGACATTAAGAAGGGCCTTAAATAAGAAATGACTTGTTTTCTTGTAACTTTTTGGTGTATATATGCCAATCTAGCATGTGTTTACCACGGGGTTTTATCAGTTCTTGCATATTCCACCCCAAAGCTAAACATACCCTGCTGATCTTCCAGATTAACGAGGTGAATGAACGAGAGCTCGGTGCCCTGAAGGCTGTGATAAAATGTGTTGAGGAGCACAAACTCGAAGAACAGTTCCCCGTGGATCCTCTAGCAAAACGTGTTCTCCAGCTTGAGAAGGCCAAAGCAGACAAGAAAAGGGCAACCGAGGTTACCAAGCCTCAATCCAAGAGGCCCCGAGCGACCAACACAGCCTACGGGCCCCGTGTGACCCACATTGCTCCCAACTTTTCCCCTTCTCCACCCCATGTTGCTAGGCCAACAGACAGGTACCCTCCTCCTCCTCCCCAGTATATGTTTGACAACAGGACCTACATTTACCCAACTGGACATGCCGACAATCACTGCCCTCCGGTGTTGCGGACCCCTGCTTATGGATTTCCTCCACCCCCTCCTGCGCACGGCAATTACTATGCGAATGGGTTCCAGTACCACCAGTACCTTCACTAGTTAGTACTGATGCTGATTGGTGACTTTCTACGATCTTCTGATTTTAACTTCTTAGCTGTTAACCCTTTTTAGGATGTTGGCCAATGTATCGATAATCTTAGTATCTAGACTGGGGGGACAAACTGAGAAAATGGACCCCCCTCAAGAAAAAAGGGACTGAAAAAAAAAATGTAATGTTGTAGCTCAACTCCTTTTAGTTTCATGTATAATTAGACTTTCTGATATGCTTAATGTATGAACCGTGTTTTGTGTTGTACATTTTATGTATTTCTGTATGAATCTTTTCTATGTGGTACATTTCATGTATTTGTGCTTAAGGTCTACTTGTTAAATACTCTACAAGGTGTATTCAGCTGAGAAATACAGATTCTAGGTAAAATTTGCTTAGCTTTTCATTAAAGTAAACAAGAGTGCAATAGGATATCCAATGTGCATTGTTAGAGTTCGCAGGTACGGGTGTAATAAAACTGCAAAAGGCCTTATTAAACAAAGTTCAGCGTCTTGAAGAGATGCAAATCTTAACCCCACTTGGGTCTGTCAAATTGCGGGGTAAATTTAATTTATCAAAATTTATTAGTTTTTGCTTAAATTTTCCAAAACTTACCAAAAATAAAAAAATTTAAAAAATAAAAAAGTTCTCATTTTGATATATTAGCGTAAATTTATCAAAATTTATAAAAAATGACCAAAAGTTATCAAAATTTAAATTTTACCTAACTGTTTTTTTCCCATAAATTTTACACGCCCACAATTGCATCATGTACAGGCATGCCCGATGTGTTTCAGTAATTTACCTGTTGAGTTCCTAAAAGAAACCAAAAGATAAAAAGATCCAAAAAGATAAAAAGAGATGACTGATCTCCATTCTGAATGGATTTGTAATGGAGTGGGATTTTGAAATCCCGGTGCTAGTGCATAATGCAAATCAAACTCCTATAGTTTCAGAGGGCAGGGAGTCAAGTACAACGCGGAGGACTTGAAAAACATGCAATAATGTTATGCAATTGTGGCTCTAAAAACTAAAATAGGCCTCAAAGGTGAATCCATATGATCAACTTTATGTACAGTTTAAGGATGAAGGAAGACTATGCACCATTCTAGATTGTAACCCAAACTGCGATTTTTGGTCAAGATCGGTCTTAAATAATGAGGCCTAGTAAGTGTTGGTTGTATGGGGAGAACTTTAGCCAGACTTGAGTAAGCAGAGACAGGAGCTGTGCAACCTTTGATTTCGGGCAGCAAAGTGCCGATGTTGAGGCGTATGTTGGAGAGGGTCGGGACCTAGGGTCTGCACGAATTTATATGGATGATGGAAATCCACTCATAAAAACTCATAACAACAACAAGTAACTTTTAGGGTTTTTAGGTTTATGAAGATAAACAATTGCAACAAGAATTGAAAGAATATGGACAATTGTAAAGAAAAACACTCACTCAATTGAACTAAAATGTTCAACAACTTACACAAGGATGTTCCACAAGCAAAGCACCATGGAACACCCAAGAAATCTTACAAAGAGTGGAGGAAGAACATCCACTCACAAGGAAGAGAAATCAACAAGCAAATTTCACCCAAAGGATTAGCTTCCATTGAATTAGGATTTAAAAATCCACAATTAAAAACTCTCCAATTGAGAGGAATTTTGAGTCAAAAACCTAAAAGCTTCATGAACTAACTCTAATGGAAGGGCTTGACATGTATATAAAGGAAAGGGGGAAAAAATTAAACGAGAAAATGAAGGAGAAAGGCGCGTTGCTGGTGAAAAAAAAGAAGAGGCGCGGGCTGGGCCTCCCAGGCGCAGCTGCATCTCTTTGAGAGGCGCAACCAGTGTCTATGTTGGCGCAGCTAGCGCCTTCCAGGAGACATCGACAAAGAGAAGTTGAGAGGTGCAGCCAACGCCTATGTTGGCGCTGCTAGTGCCTCCTCCTGCTGCAATTAATTGGTTTGTTTTCCCGTTTCTTCTCCTTTGCACAATCTTCCATCCCAATCTTTGGGAGAGGCAAATGATGAAAATGCCCTTGGATGTCAAAAGGACAACAAACATCCCGGGGTTGATCTTCATTGAGGGTGAAAAGACCAAAAATGTCCCTTGGGTTGTTTATACCTCCGTTTGACGCAAAGTGAGGATCAAGAGCGTGTTGCTTCGTTATTCATGTCGGTGGTCCCGGAGCCCCTTAGAAGGCTCGAGAATGGTCTGATAAAGACCCAAGATGTCACCCCATTGTCCGGGGTCTTCGTAAAGGGAACACCACTCCCCTTATGGCCATAACGTCCCTCCAAGGACCCATATCCACCGTGAAATGTATATTAAAATCGGGTTTGATTCGAGGAGAGGAGAGGGGGCTTGAAGTGAGTCGGCGACCATAGACGAACCAAAAGAGAACCAATCTCACACGGTTCATATATTTTGGTTTGAAATGTTAGACAGAGATCCTTGCTAGTCTCTCTGATGCCAAACAGGTTTCTTAGGTTCATTTCTCCCAGTGAAGTTTTTTCCTATTCAAGTCAGAGTGAATATCCGACATTAGCAGTACAACCGTACAACTACACATTGTATGATTAAGAGCTAGTAGTATCTGTTATCTTTTTTTTTTTTTTGAAACAAAACGTAACAATTTCATTAATAGAAAGTCATATGACACTTACAATGAAAATCGTGAGTGAGCAATTGTACATCTAAATTATAGATATGAAATTCAACTTCCAAATAACTAATACCACTCTTACTGACGTTCGACTCTGATTTCTTCGATAACTCTGCATCTTTACCATTGATGGAGAACCTCACAATCCATGTTATAGCGATTTGAAGTCGATCCTCATCCAACATATTAGACCACACCAGCTGAACAAAACTCTAGCAAGAGATTGAAAACCCTAAATATGGGTACAAATCAAAATAAATATTATTACAAAAGAAGAAACTAACTTTATTTGCGTAAACGTAAAACTAAACTAACAATTGGGGTGGAAATCAATCAAATTGGGGCTTACCATCGACAAAAAGAATCGATGGCAGCCCTCTAAGGAAGTGGAGGCTAGGATTTTCTAGA
The DNA here is from genome assembly GCA_029582165.1 of Portulaca oleracea. Lineage (NCBI taxonomy): Eukaryota > Viridiplantae > Streptophyta > Magnoliopsida > Caryophyllales > Portulacaceae > Portulaca > Portulaca oleracea. The sequence continues at coordinate 11,839,219 of CM055869.1, read as the reverse complement.
GAGAAAAAGAGAAGAGGAGGCTAGAGTTTTCTTGTAGTATGTGATATTGGCGTAATGTGAATATGTGATGAATGATAATTGAAAAAAAAGAAAAAAAGATTGTCATGATAGAACCATGCAAACTTCTATTGTTAAAACAATTTACAACAAAAACTAGCAACATTCATAAAATCTCTTCAGCAAAAAATCTTTTGATCTAGTAGATTCGAACCAAGGATCATCAAAATTAATTTTATTTGAGAAAAATTTTCCCGGAAAATTGTTTCTAGGAAAATTATTCATGGGAAAAAATACATTATAATGTTTGATTTACATTTGAAATATGGGAAAGTTGGTAGATAAATTTATTTTAAATGTCCAAATTAGCCTTGTTTATCAAATTTATAAAGGGTGTGTTTGGTTGAGAGGAAAATGGTTTATGAGGAAATTGGTTTCCATTAGAAATGGTTTTCCAAGGAAAATGGTTTTCCATGCCAAATTTTCCCTTATTTGGTAGGAGATAAATTATTTTTCGGAAAATGACCACATATGCCAATATAAGTAGCGATATATGTTACAAATGAAAATATTTGGAGCTCAAAATTCATATTTGAGCTTTTCTTAATCATTTCTATCGTGTTGTAAAGTTTTGTGACAAACCGATAAAATTGAATTTTGCTTTTAAGTTTCAGTCATATTTAACCGCAAAAAAGTGTCGACAAAAGTGGCGATATATGTTACAAATAGACCTGTTCAACGGTCGGGCCGGGCCGGGCCGGGTCACGGGTCGGAAGTTTTTGACCCGTCGGCCCGAGCCCGACCCAACTGTAAGATTCGGGTTTTTAAATATTTTTTTATTTAGACTAATTACCCTAATTACTGTTCTTAATTGCGTAGTTAGAGTTTTCCCCGATCTCTTATGCAATTTATTTGACTATTATGTGTGATTGTATTACAATATGTTAATTTAGAAATTAAATGGGATTAGAGTACTAATCAACCTTGGTTAAGAGTTAGTGGGTAGTTGTGATTAGGTTAATTAGGTTCTTTTTTTTCCCAAAAAGAAAAGAAGGAAAAGGGAGGAATTGAAATTGGAAAACAATCAGGAGCACCGAATGCCCCCTGATTGTTTCCAATTTACAACTCCTTCCCCTTTTTCTCTTTCCTTGCGTGGCTACCCAGACCAAACCCACCTCCTGCTTCTTGCTCCTTCTCTCTCTCAACGGTTGGTAGTAACTAAAGTACCACCATATCATTCTTTTCCTTCCTTCTTCACTTTTGGTAGAACTCAGTTATAGAGTGGTTCAAAATCTTTTCCCTCTGCCCTAATTACTAGCATACGACCAAAAGGGAGAACCAAATTAAGAAGAAAAGGAAGAAAAGAATAACCGAACGGAAGCGGTAAATTTTGTTGGTGGATTTGCGGCGAAGGAGAACTCTATTAGGCATGGAGTTGTCTTATTCGGGATGTAATGCAGTATAAAGGAAGGTTATGGGGTACACTCAAGGGAAGTAGAATCAAATTGATCGAAGGCCAGATTTGGAGTTGTTGAATACTACCAAACTCAGGGAGGTATTGTGTCGTACAACCCTAAGCCTTTGTATCTGTTTTCTATGAGATTGGAAGTTAATATTAATGGTGGAATTGTTATACAGTGAAGTGAACTAAGGAATTAGGAAATCGGTTCGGTTTAGGGAACGACGACAGTTGGGACTGAATACGGGAAACGACCCTACTCTTCAAGGTGGGTGACTCTAATCCTACCTATTACAGTTGGGACTTAGGATGGTTGGAATTGATATTGAAACCGAGTTAGTAGTTGGTGAACTTTGGGTCCAAACTATGAGTGTCGGGGTTGTTGGTGAGATAATGACTGTTGGAGGGAGATTGAAGAACAGTTTACAAGCCTGCTACCTTGTTGGATGGAAAAAAAGGGGTATTGAATTTATGAAAGTAAGTAGTAGCGAGAGTAACCTTTCTTTTTGGGAATACCGTTTCCGTGGCTAGATATTAACTTGTTAGCATAGAAATCGTATGTGCTTGATTGATCGGTTTTGTGTGTATAAATTGTTATTATAGGTTGCATGGTTGTTCTTATGTAGTCAAATACTTGTGGGTTATGTAGAGGTTTATGTTTGCAAACTAAAATAAGTTGATTTTTTAGCCTATGTCCAGTATTACTCGGTTAGTCGGTTTGGCAATCAAGGAACTGAGTTTTATTTTTGAAAAGGGTTTGTAATTTGAAGTATTATTATTATTATTATTATTATTATTATTATGTATCTTTGATATTAATTAAGTCTCTGTTTGACAAGGGGTTTCAGTTCTTATTTGATAAAGTTTGATTTCAAAAAAAATTATGTATATTAAGTAATAATCCGATTGCCAAAGGTCGATTTCTAAACGAGTTCAAAGAGGTGGAAAATTGTTGAAAGTTGTTATCTTGGAATTGGATGGAAAGGGGTACACTATTTATTCGATTTGCAAAGCAGTTTGAATTGGTTTTGGGCTAGGTGTATCGCACTAGGTATTATGGACTAATTTGGAAGTCGGGGTTACACCTGTACCGACATGGTATATAAAGTCCATTGACGTTAGAACTCCCCGGAAGTTAAACTAACTGTCTTAAGGGGGAACCGACTCCGACTGGAAAAGTGTTGAAAGTACCCTATGCCCTTGGTACGAGTTTTTATCAAAAAAAAAAAAAAAAGAGAAAGGGAAGAAAGGAAGGGGAGAAAAATCCTTTACTTTGCTTTGCTAACTTTTGTGAAAAAAAAGGGGGCGAGTAAAATACTTTGGTTGTTCAAGGTTGCAAGGGGTGTCTTTTCCATTTACGAGGTCCTTGTATCAGTTTCTTTCCCCTTTGTGGTGCTTTATATGTTGCTGTTGCAATTCTTCAAAGACTTGTAGTCAGTCTGGAAAAGAAAGAAAGAAGGGGGACTTCCTGAATTAAGGAGGTTAAGTAACAGTCTCCTTGAAACATATGTGATGAGAACTCATGTTTAATCGTTAGCTCCTGCGCGTGAACCTAAGAACAAGTTACCCGCCCTGCATGCTAAGCTTTGGTAATAGCGCTGGCAAAAATCCGGGTCCGGGTAAATCCGGTGGTCGGACAAATTCGGACAATGTCAAAATTCGGACGAGAAATTGATGTCCGGACCCGGTTTTATTTCGGGTCAAACCGGGTCGGACAATTCGGACGAAACTAAAATCGGGTTCGGACAATAGAAAAAAGAGAAATTTTATGTCCGAATATTCGGTCAATTCGGACAATATAAAAATTCGGACGTAAAATTTATGTCCAAACCCGGCTTTTTTCCGGGTCGGACAATTCGGGTAATCCGGGTCGGACAAAATTTTGCCAGCTCTATTTGGTAATACATGTATTAAATATTTATATGTCTTGATGTATTATTATGATATTTAAGTGCACTGGTTTTGTTTTGGAGGCGGGTTATCCACTGAGCGCGTGGTTGCTCATACCCCCACTTTCCCCCTTTTTCCAGGTTCTTCAGGTGACAACTGAGAAGTAAGTAAGTTGTTTATGTTTTGAGGGCCAAGTGTACGCATGGGAGGAGCAGAGAACCTTGTTATGTATATAAATAAGTGTTATGTAAGTTGCATGTAAATAGAAATAGATCGGGTGACCTGCATTTTGGGTGTTGGTTTAGAAGGGGCGTGTGGCCCTGTTGTACAAAAGTGTTGTTAAATCATGTTTTGCAGGTTTAAATGACTACTTGTATTTTGGTTTAGCCCCTATTACGAAGGAAACTCTGCCGAAATTTTCCCAAGTTAAAAGAAAAAAAAAATAATGAGGAGGATTATGGTTTCCTGCTAAATTAGCCTTAAGGGCTTTAACAAAGGCCCTGGCGATGTAATTCCCCTGATTAGGGAAGAGGGGTGTTACACCAGCCTGGCCCGACCTTCGAGCCAAGTACCTTCGGCCTAAGCCTGGACCCTACGGGCCATGGGCCGGGTCAACGGGCCGACAAATATATAAAATGAATTTTTTTTTATCAAAAAAGCCTAAAATTTACACATTTTATTTATGTATTTAGTCGGGCTGTGATGGGTCGTCGGGTCGGGTCGGGTCACAAAAAACTTAAATTTGATTTGAGAATTTTTTTTAAAAAAAATTGTATTTAGTCGGGTCGCGCGGGCCGGGCCGGGTCACCAACCCTCGGTCCGAGCCCGGCCCAACCATACTTCGGGGCCCCGACATTTTCGGGCCGGGCCGGGTCACCTTCTAAAGTTGTGACCTTGACCCGCATTTTTTCGGGCAGGGTCGGGGCGGGCCTGGCGGGTCCCCGGCCCATTGAACAGGTCTAGTTACAAATGAAACTAGCATTGTATATCCCGTGCAGTATTTATATGCAATTTTTTTTTGGAGGAGCTTTATAATAATTATCAATTAAAATAATAATTAGAAATTAATAAAAACAATTATACAACAATCGTACTATCATTATATTTGTATTTGTTTCGTACAAATTGTCTTCAAAATTAATTTACATAATATAGTAGTAAAGGATACTAAAATCTATATTTATTTTTACTATTGTCTTAATTACATATAATAAAGAATAATAGTAATTTTTATTGTCTTCAAAACTATTTTACATAATATAGTAGTAAAGGATACTAAAATATATATTTGTTTTTACTATTGTCTTAATTACATATAATAAAGAATAATAATAATTTTTATTATTTAATTTCAATAAATCATTTTGTAACCCTCATACAATCAGTTTTAATATTAATTTTGGGTTTTATACTGTCATACAATTAGTTTTGAGTTGTCTTTGAATTGTAACCCTTAGTGGATATTTATTTCTTTTTCTTTAAAAATCAATGTGATTATAATGTGCTATTGAGTAATACTTGAGAGGGGAAGGTGAATAGGTGATTTAGGCCCTGTTCTTTTTTGCGGTTGACAAACTACGGTACCACAATATACCGCAGTTTGCAACAACTCACTACACTTTACCACAAATTATTACTTTTCTCCTCTATTTTTTCATTCTCTCTCCTCACCTACCCCGCATGCCAATAACCTACCACAATTCCACTACACCCACCACAATTCCACCACACCTCACCACACCATACCGCAAAATACCGCAGAAAAGAACAAGGCCTTAATATAATTAATAATCTTATATAATAAATGAGTTTTTCATAAGCATGCCACATGTCACTTGTAGATTACTTTCATTTTGTTTTAATATATGTATATGTAATAGAATATTTGGAGCTCAAAATTCGTATTTGAGCTTTTTTAAATCATTTCTATCGTATTGTAAAGTTTCGTGACAAACTGAGAAAATTGAATTTTGCTCTTAAGTTTCAGTCATATTTAACCGCAAAAAATGCCAACAAAAGTGGCGATATATGTTACATATGAAAATATTTGGAGCTCAAAATTTATATTTGAGCTTTTCTTAGTACATACTATCAAATCATAAAGTTTCCATTCAAACAATTCAGTTTTAATTTTTAAAAGTTTCAGTTAGTTTTAGTGGCAAAAACTTCTGATCTCATATATATCGTGATAAATGTTATCAAATAAAAATATTTTGAGTTAAAAATTCATATTTGAGGTTTTTAAATCAATTCTATCGTGTTACAAAATTTCGAGCAAAACCGTTAATATTAAATTTTAGCCTCAAATTTCAGTTAGAGTTAGTAGTGAAAATCGATCCAACAATCAATGGTGGAAAATGATTTTTCTAGGTTGAACAAAGGAAGTCAATTTTCTTCCTTTAGAGGAAAATGATTTTGTTTGAAAATGATTTTCTAAACTTTTTTTGTACCAAACACTAAAAAATGGAGAGAACATTTTCCAAAAAAAATGTTCCCCCTACCAAACACACTCAAAATAATTTTCAGCTGTATGTTAAAAAAGCTATGTTATGACTTGTTCCTTGGTTAGGTTGGATGTAACTCTCCCAATTTATCCTAACTTATCTAAACTTATCCAAAACTAACTCAATTTCCCAAAAAAAAAAACTAACCAAAGAACAAGGCATATAAATAGTTTATCCCATGGGAAAATGACTTCAATTCTCCCACGAGAAAATTTTTCCTGCAAATCACAAGAAATTTTGGACTCCGCCCGAAAACTTTATCACCTTCATTTTATAATCAAACGTGAAAAAAAATTAGGCCCTGTTCTTTTCTGCGGTATTTTGCGGTGTGGTGTGGTGGGGTGTGGTGGAATTGTGGTGGGGTGCGGTGGAATTGTGGTAGGTTATTGGTATGTGGGGTAGGTGAAGAGAGAATGTAAAAAGTAGAGGAGAAAAGTGAAGAGAGAGAAGAGTGAGGAGATAGAAAAGTAATGATTTGTGGCAAACTCCGGTGAGTTGCAAGAAATCATGCACACAGATTGTAGCCACAACCGCAAAAAGAATACTTAATCAATTTGAAATAGTTCAAAAAGAATTCACACCCAATCATAAGGACAATATAAATCAGTCTACTTGTCCACCTCAATACAACCAAATACAAAAAAATGATTAAAATGACTTTATATTTTGGTGTAATAATTTTAAGGATTCTATATTATGAAAAATAATTGTGCGGTGACATCATTTTTAATGTAAATATTTAGGGGTACATTCCGGTCAATTTCCGACAAAAAATGGAATGAAATAGTGGGTTTTATATAATAGGTATGCTTATCATGTTAAGTGATTTGCTTATATATGTTAGAGTTAACTATAGACTTTAATTAGATGTCAATTTAAACACATCTAAACATAAAACCCACCATTTTGCTCCATTTATGATTGAAAATTATTACATTAAAATATGAGATCACTTTAATAGTTTGTTTGCAACGAAAAATGTAAAACCCTTGGTAAGAGTTAAGAGCCCCTTGAGTCGCCATTCCACATCCATTCCAATTGTCCCGGCCAACGGCAAACAGAAGCGAATAGTTACAGCAAGCTGGGTAGGCCTCACAATGCTCAAACTTTGCAGAAGTTGCGTCCACCATATCTTCTCCAAATCTGGGTTTAGATGGAGTTTCAATACACAACATCTGCAAACAACGCCTCCCCTTCCAATTTCGTGGCCGATTATTTGGTAAATTCACTCGGCTTCTCCAAGCAACAAGCCCTTCTTGCTTCCTACAAGGTTAGTCCCTTCAAATCCCCTGACAACCCTAATTCCGTTCTCAATTTGCTCAAAACATCTGGATTCAACCAAACCCAGATTCAAAAAATCATCTCTTCTGTGCCCAAAATCCTAACTTACGATGTCAACAAAACCCTAAAACCCAAATTGGAGGCTTTTCGGGACCTTGGTTTATCACACTTTGATTTAGCCCATGTCGTTTCCGCGCATCCTGGTGTCCTCGTAAGGGACCTAAATAGGTACATTTTGCCCACATTTGAGGTATTAATATCTGTATTTGAGGATAAATTTATCATGCTTGAAGCTTTGAAGAAACGCTCATGGCTGCTGGGTGCTACTGGTGCGTCTAGAAATATCCCTCCAAATGTTGCCTTATTGAAGAGCTATGGGCTTTCTATGAATCAGATTCATCTAATGTTCATCAGAAAATCGTGGAATTTCGTTCTGTGTCCGAAATGGTTGCAAGCTGTTTTGGTGAGGATTGAAGAAAAACTTAAAATACCTCGTGATTCACCTTTGTTTCTTCATGGGATTGATGTCTTGGTTGGCTTGAGTGAAGAATGTTTAGAAATGAAATTCGAAGTATTTAGAAGTGTTGGATGGAGTGAATCAGATATCCTGGCAATGGCTAGGCGAAACCCGCGAACCCTTGCGTTTTCAGAGTCGAAACTGAGAAGCAGTTTGAATTATTTCATGAAAGATGTCGGACTTCAGCCTGCTGAGATTGCATCACAAGCATGGCTATTGACTCTCAGCTTAGATAGGAGAGTAATCCCTAGAATTGAAGTTCTTAAGGTTTTAAAGGAGAAGAGACTGGTAAAGCCGGATTACAGACATACTAATTGTCTATTGATGACGGAGGAGCGATTTATCCACAAGTTTTTGCAACCATACAAGGATAAGGTCCCTGATCTTTACTCTGATTACATGAGAAAAGTGGGCTCTGCTTGAAATAGACTGTGAACATGGTTCAACTTCTCGTCGTCTTTTCATTCTGAGAGTAATCTTTCTGGATGTTTACCTTGATTACATGAGAAGGGCGAGTTCTGCTTTGAAAGTTGCTGAATAGACTGCTTATGCGATCACCTGCTCAAAATCAACATTTGACATTAATATCTTCGAAATGAACTCCATACAAGTAGATGGGCTCTTGAAGATAATGGGTTAAGTTTGCAGAACAAATGAACACTGAATGGTCAAGGAATTGTATCCTTGCATGGTTTTGCTGGGTGCTACTATCAGGAATCCAGCCTATAGGGGTATGTATGGTTAAATGCCTTTGTGGTTTCTTTAACTCTTGTGTGGAGTTTGTGCTGGGTGCTGGTTGGTATAAGTATAACATTAGGAATGCAGGCTATGCAGCACAGACAAAGGCTGAACATTGGACACAAAATTTGGTCAATAGTAAGTTAAAATGTATCCTTAGTAGTTATTATCAACTATACAACTCTGGACAGTCGTGCACATTTTTCTCATAAGAAGTTATTAAGAGTTTACTTGAATAACATTATCTATTGTTGTTCTTTATGATCCTAATGGATGCCCTTAAGATGATAACATCATCTTTTTATTTTTTTATTTCCCTCACATTGGTAAAACTGTTCCTATCAGTGACGGACAAGTTAGGGTTGGAGTCGCAGATGTATTCAGATACATGACCTTCCATATGATCTTAACATGGAGTGGCAGAGGGGAAACGACAAAATTCAGATAAAATGACGTTGACTATTTCCTTAGAGAGCATGCAATCTGGGAGATGGTGTGGTTTCTACAGTCACATTTACAACTATGAAAAAACAAATCAACAACGGAAAGCTTAGCTTCATCCTACTTCTAATTGTCTTTGAACAATTGAATAAATATTCATTTGGAAATGTAGTTGATTGATTAATTGACTATGATCGTTGTGATCAGTATTGTCTATAGATAGGAATTCAATGCCCTGAACTTGATCCTTTCTTTCCAAAGGTACTGGATCGATCATATATTATGTAGGGACATTTTTTTTTTAAAAAAAAAAAAAATCCATGCATCACTAGTGAGATATCATTCGTATATGATGTTTTGCGGTTACCAGGAAAACTACAAGTACTTGATAGCATTGAACAGTAAGAAGCAGATTTAGGCCCCGTTCTTTTTATGTGACTGGTTGGTTGTGGTTCCACATTGTACCGCAATTTTCCATATTGTACCACAACCCACCACAATCTACCAACCCACCTATAATTATTTACACCACAACATTCCACAATCAACCACAACCTTCCACATTTCAGCACAACTTTCCCCAACCCACCACAATTTTCAAATTTTCACCACACCATACCGTACCGCAGCCAACCGTATAAAAGAACGGGGCCTAAAGTATCGTTGTTCCATAAGAGATACGTATGTTAGTAGTACATATTCGACTAGGGCTGACAAAACTTGGGGGAAATTTGTCTGAAATTTCCTAATAATTTAATTAATGAAACGTTTGGTTGTGAATGTTTCCCGGAAAAAATTTGTCAACTTTCCCAAATTAATTAAATTTTTCTATGCTTGGTTGCAAAATGAGCCTGAGAAGTTTTGTTGAGAGGGGTCTAAAATTTTGCTATAATCAATGGGACTTTCTCATGGGAAAGTAAAATTTGTTATAATATCGCCTCCAAAAATATCCCTAAAATTATTTTATAAATTTAATAAATAAGAATAGTTTTGACATTTAAATATACTTTCCCACTTTCCCATATTTTCATATGTAAACCAAATATTGTAATATATTTTGTTCTAGGAAAATGTTAATAAGATTTTTTTTGTGGGAAAAAGTTTCCTAGCTAGGAAATATTATCCTGAGAAAGAACCAAACACACGATAATAGTTTTGCTATAAGTTACCCTTATGGTGACGTATAAGAAAAATCTCATCTATTTAGATTTTTAGATTCTTTCCTCATTTATTTGTTATTTAAATTTATTTCCTTGAATTGAATCTCAATTAATGATAATTTACTTTAGAATAGAACAATGATAATTCCTATTTCCAAATTTAACAAAAATACTTATAATATTTTAGGGCCTAAATTAAACAGTTTTATAGCAGCTATAAAGCGAGGTTTTTCACCCTAAAGATGGCAATGACCCGATCTAGATTCGTAGACACTGATCCACTTTTAAGAATCTGGGTCCACAAATTTTGGACTTAGAGGACATGGATAAGAATTCAGGTCAAAAGACCAAAATGGATTATAGAATTTTATTAGATTGTATTCACATTATATATGGTTGCTAAAAATTCTAAAATATGTTTTGCCAAACTACAATTTGAACGTGAATTAAAATACAGTAATTTAGGTGCATTAACTTCAACCCACTAGATGGTCAGAAGGTTAGAATGATCAGAAGTGCGAACAGTTTGGAAGTTGACAGTCTGGATGATTTTAATGCCAAGATAGATTGTATGGCTAACATTATTGGCGATGATATAGGTGTGCGATTCCTCGATGATCCACCAAACTGAAGCTATGATCTTTGCTGCGTGATTGAGCTGTGATGGATTTTGGTTTTCGTGGGTGCGAACGCCCTTGCTGTGATATTTCTATTTAGCTGTGTTTGGTTGTTACCTTTTAGAACTGGTTGGTTGCTGTTGTTTTTTGCAGTTTGTTGTATTTTATAAATTTTCATGCCTTTTGGTTATCAACAATCGAAAATAAAAGAGGAATGAGAAGACGAACCGGAGGCATATAATGAAAGGTTATGTGCAAAAAAGCAAAAGGACATTCATTCATATATTCATAGAATAAAAAAATTCTTGGAATAAGATATGTAAAAATATTTAATTCAAACAGTAAAATATGATAAGATTTTTCGTCAAATTAGAAAAGGGAAATTGGATTTAAATAATCTGAACTTTGGCCCATAATAGACTTAATAATTTGAACTTTAGATTTTTTTCTCAATAATCTAAACTTTGAGCCTCTTGAATTCTAGTAGCACGACATCGAGTTTAAAACTGAATAATTCGGTGGCGCGCTGATGTAGCGGTGGAGAAGTGTGTGTTGACTTTTATTATGTGCCTAGTGAGCTTTGACTCGTCCACCTTACCTTCCTCCTTCTATTATCTCTCCTCCATGTCCTTTCTCTCTCATCTTCTTCCATCTAACAGGCCATGGTCATAGCCATGACTTATTCTCCCTCTTCTCTTCTCTTTCCTTTTCTCTTTCTAAAACATCCCCATCCCTTTATGGCTATCGCTATGGCTATGGCCATGGCCCGTTAGATGGCGTGCTAAATGGAAGAAGAGGAGAGAGAAAGGGGCTGGAGGAAAGAGAATAGAAGGGGGAGGGTAAGGTGGACGAGTCAAAACTGACTAGACACATAACAAAAGTCAACACACGCTCCCCTACCTCCACGTCAGCGTGCCACTGAATTATTCAGTTATTAACTCGGTGGTGTGCTACTAGAATCCAGGAGGTTCAAAGTTCAGGTTATTGATAAACAAATCTAAAGTTAAGATTATTAAATCTATTGTAAATCAAAGTTCAGATAATTTAAATCAAAGTTCCCATTAGAAAATATCATTACCTACTCTATCAAAGAGTTATTATTGATTTAAGCTTATTTTAGAAAATTAATTTAAATACAAATTAAATATGAGAAAAAAAAATTCTAAAATCTAAATAGATAAAATTCTTCTTATACATCATTCTAAAAGTAATGAGAAAATTGTTTAATTAAAAGGGTCAACATGTCCAGTTAACTTGTTTAATAAATAGGCTAGCTAGGTTCAAGCTATTTTTTTTTTCTAACTCGGGTAAACAAGAACCATCAAGAACTCAGGGGATCCTTATATCAAGACATCTCCCTAAGTTATCTACGCGAATAATAAAAAGAAAGGCAGCCGAAGGGCTACATATCCAAAGACCGGCAGTGTCTAAAGAATGACCAAGATTAGCCATCCAATCTGCCGCTGAGTTTGTTTCTCGGTAGATGTGGCAAATAGTAGAATCTTCCAACTGCTTGATTAAGTTTTTGATATCTCTAACAATCATATCAATATGCCAAGGTGTGTGGACGACCCCTTGGATAGCCTGGATGAGAACAAGACTATCTCCTTCAATTTGAATTCTTGAGCAACCTTCCAAGATAGCTTGTTGAAGAACAAAACGGAGTGCCAAGGCTTCTGTCAACAGAATGGAATGTGAATTAACCGACATGACACCAACTTTTCGAAGACGGCCTAGATGATCACAAATGACGAATCCTACTGCTGAGCCTTGATGGTTTAGGGAACCATCAAAGTTCAACTTCACCCATCCATAGCGAGGCTGTTTCCACCATTCATGGACAATATTGTGATGGCGTGGCACATGAGATTGAGATCATTGACGTTGATTAAAGTGTCGATCTTGGTAAGAAAATCTTCTTCTAGCTCGCCATTCTGCAAAGCTTCTCTTAACTCGAATGATGACCCTCGTGGCGTTGAAAACGAAGTTGTTGAAGACGCAATCGTTACGCTCCTTCCAGCTGCTCCATATGAGGTAGAAGGCTCTCAAAACCTCGTTGGAGGGGAGATAATTTTTTAGAGTTTGTGGCATAATGCTACTGTTACTATTTGTTGGACAACTGACAGAGGATGATAGCCATCTATGGGATCTGGCAATATCCAACACTTTGTTTGTGAAATGGCACTGAAATAATAAGTGACAATCAGTCTCCAAATCTTGGAGACAAATAGGGTAAGAGGGGTCCAGGTTGATATCCCTACGCATTAAATTCCCTCTAAATGGAAGACCATTATGAAAAATCAGCCAGAGGAAATTTTTTAGCGTTGGCTGGATATCAAGCTTCCAAATCCAAGATTCTTCCCATTTAGGTCGGGAATCTAACTATTGACAAAGCCATGTCCCAGACTTGGTTGAAAACTCACCATTGCCAGTTAGGCCCCAACAAACTTCATCATGTTCCGCAAAAATAGTAATGGGGGTCTTAAGAACTAATTGGACAAGTGACTCTGGAAGCACTTGTATGAGCTTGTGTTGATCCCAATCATTATTACAAATGAATTCTTGAACAGTCACGTCACTACCTTCAAGTGAAGAGCCTGATTAGCTAAAGAAGATAATGGTAGTTGATCGCACCAATTATCATTCCAGAAGTTCACTTTGGCACCATTCCCAATTTTTCAACGAAACCCCTTTTTGCAAAACTTGTAAGTTTCACAAAGATTCTTCCAAACCCAAGAGTCCGAGGACTTCAGGCTTTTCACAAACCATTCACCAGAATGGTTGTACTTGGCAGTCATTTGGGAGACCCAAAGGTTGTTTCTATCATGAATCAATTTCCAAACTAACCTACATTGGAAAGCTAGATTTACCGCATGAGTCTTGCGGAGGCCAAGCCCGCCTTTATTCTTTGGTCTACAGACTTTTTCCCATGAGATCAGGGGCATTCCTTTTTCAGAAGAGTTCTTCCAGAAAAAGTTTCTATTTACTCGATCCACATGATCACAAGTAGATTTGGGCATAAGAAAACATTACATAGTATGTGCTGGGAGTGATTCCAAGTTTGCTTGAATAAGAATTGTTCTCCAAGCTTTTGACACAGAGTTAGCTTTCCAATTAGAGAGTTTCTTTGAAGCGTTTTCTAAAATAAGTGAAAACAATTCTATTTTCTTAGTACCGCTAATGGACGGACAACCAAGGTATTTACCCAAAGATTCTTTGGTGGGGATATTAAAGATCTCCTTCGCACGATCAGTGTATCTAATCGAAGCTTTTGAAGAAAAAATCATTGCGGAGTTGTGAAAATTGATCAATTGTCCAGATTGTTCACAAAAATTGCCCAAAATGGTCTTAAGGTTTTTACAGGCTAATTCAGTCCCTTTACAAAAAAGAAAACTGTCATAAGCAAGAAGCAAACACGGAATGTTCATGCCATACACACATATCTTAATTCCCAATCCCTTTTTTTTTTTGTCCTGACTTTGCTGAACCAGAGATTGGGTTAGGACTTCCATACATAAGAGAAACAAGTAAGGGGAAAGTGGATCCCCTTGTCTAAGCCCTCTTGTTGGTTTGATTAACCCACAAGGCTGATCATTTACTAACACTGAGTAGGAGACAGAAGAGATGCACTCCATTACCCAGTTTGTCCATATTAGGGGAAATTCCATTTGATCTAAGGTTTTTTTTAAGAAGTTCCACTCAACCCGGTCATAAGCTTTTTCCATATCTAATTTCAAAGCAACCCACGACATAGCAGATTTAGATTATTTGAATTTGTGCATTATTTTGTGAGTCAGAAGCACATTGTCATGAATTTGTCTATTTGGAACAAACGCACTTTGAAAAAGGGCTTATGATGTTATCCACTATCGGTCTAAGCCGATTAACCATAATTTTTGCTATGTTCTTATAATGAGTATTACAAAGACTTATTGGTCTAAATTGGTTGGGAAGAGTAGGATCTTCCACTTTGCGGATAAGAGCAATAAAGGTATGATTAACCTCTTTGAGCAATTTTCCAGTGCGAAAAAATCCTTTATGGCTATTGAAATATCACGGCTAATAATATGCCAATAATTTTGATAGAAAATTGCACCAAAACCGTCCGGTCCCGGAGCTTTAGCAGGGTTGTAACGCCCCATTATTACAATTCTAAACTTAACGGTCAAAAATCAAACGTTGACTAACATTAACAGCGGAAGTCTCTTTTTTTTTTCCTTTTTATTAACTTGGGCGTTACTGCCGTACCTCCGAAGAGATACAAGGCAAGAAAGGGAAACTAACAACAAACGATAACTGTTTACTTTAATTTAACAACGAAAAGAACTTCGAATTCAAGAACAACAAAACTTAACATTTACTAAACTTCAAGTCTAAACATAAACCAAACTTTATTCTCCAACTTCTAACTCCAACATCCTCACTCTAGTGCCCTTCCCCTTCATATAACTGATCTTCACCTGAAAACAAAACATTCACAACATGAGGGGGGAAACCTCAATAATGTCTACTCCTAACTGTCAAAACAGTTCAAAAATCATTTCAAACCATTTCAGGGGAGGGGAACAAGTCAAACCTTTTCGCAATTCAATTGAATCCCAACCCAGTAGTAACCAGAGTTCAAAAAAATAACAAACTTATAAACCAATAGTACCGATTTTCAACTCAGAAAACAAAGAAACTCAACAAACTTTTCAATCTCAGAATCAGACATCAGAAATCAGAAATCAGAAACAGAGTAATCAGAAACAGAGTAAACTTTTCCTCGGAAAGCGGTCGTAATTTTATTATGCGGGGGATTTGCCTATCCCGAATATCGTAACTCGTAATCGAAGCAGACCTCGGATCCTCGTAATCGTAATGGATGGCGGTCCGAAGCGAATGAGATGTCTGCACAATCTCAGAAATAATATCGGGACTTCCCGATCTCTTGATAACTCCCCTGCAGGAACAGATCCTGGTCTAAGGGTCATTACCCGCAACCCGCTTATGGTTTCACTTTGATTATTAGTATCTTATGAATTATCAGACGTCAGAGTTCAAACAAAACCCAACCCAGTTTACAAAACCGTCAGAATAAAACTCAGAGTTTAAAAGACTGCCACGTTTTACTCAACTCAGAAAAACAACTCACAGACATCCAAATCGCATACCTAACTTTACAGAAAGTCCCCGTGCAGGATGCAAGCTTCATAAAACATATTAAAATCACAAAACAGATAAAGAGCATCCCAAAGGGGATTAGGACATAGACATTACCTGTAGAAAGTCACTTCAATCAAAAGATGCACACGGAGCTACTGGTTCGTGCCCTTGCTCAAACCTAATAAAAGGTTCTAAAAATCAAAACGTGCTCTAACGATTTCTTTAACATCCTAACTACCCTTCCCAAATTATAATTCATTTCATTTAATCGCGAACCACATAATCAACATGAAAACTTTATAAAACTTTAATACCAAAGTATGTGAAACTTAATACTAAAATATATGAAACTTCGATACCAATAATGTGAAACTTTTAATACCATTAATATGAAACTTTCGGAAACTTTATAATAATCAAAATAATACGAAACTTAATAATAGTAATAATAATAATAGCACGAAATATTATAATAATAATAACAACAACACGAAACCTTATAATAATAATAGTAGCGCGAAACTTTATAATAATGGTAACAAAAACTAATAACATTAACTTTATGATAATAACATGAAACCAATCGCATGGAACCGTATAATACTAATAACATGAAACTTAGTAATTTCGTATTTAGTAAAATAGTATTAGGGTTTAACTATAAAACCTCATAATATAAAATTCAAACTCTACCAAGGCCTAACAAAATATTTTTAACTTAACATTAACGTAATAATAATAATAACTTTAAACATGACTTGTAATATAATAATACTTGTAATAACGCACTTTCGAAATACCCTTGTAAATAATAAAATGAACCCACTTTAAGAAGATATTATTACTAGTAATATTGTAACAACATTAACTTAATATTATGAAAACATAGGATATAAAATAAATTAAACTTTGTAATATTCACAACATATAATATAGCAATATATTTGATAAACTTGACATTAACATACTAATATATAAAAAGGTAGTAATACTTTGTAAAACTAACTTTCAAAGTAACAAGGACTTAATAATATAACAACTACAAGAATAATATAATGAACCTAATTTTATAATAGTTCCAACATAAGATATTAGCTTTTATATAATATGCAATCAAGACATAGTATTACCACATTTAGATAGTAAAATCATGTATTAAACATTAGGTAATAATTTTTACTAAATAATATGGAAAATATTAATAACTTAATATTATTGTCAAAATAAATAATATACTTGATATATAAACATACAAAATAACAAGATATTTACTAATACTTAACTTAACGTTATTACACTAATATTCATGAAATCATAACATGGATATTAACATCAAAATTCCACATAACATATAAACTATATATATTAACTTATAACCCTACACTAAACACACCCTAATAACCACTTATTAAACTAACATGTATTTAGTCAATATTAACAGAAATATACAAGTTTATTTACTCTAAAACACATTAGTAAACTTAATACATGATTAACTAACCCTAACACATAATACCCATATTATTGTAGAGAGAGAAAGAGAGAGAGAGAGGGCACAAACAAAGGGTCCAAGCTAGAAGAGGTGGGGCCGGGGTGGCTCGGGGCGGCTGGGAGCCTCGGCGGCGCTAGGGGCGGCGGTGGTCGGCTTTGAGTGGCGGCGGATGGTGATGGGTGCAACTAGGGCACAAGGAGAAAGGGAGAAAAAGAAGGGGAGGCTCGGTGGAGCTCGGGGTGGCGGTGGGGACTCGGTGGTCAGGGGCGGCGATCGACCAGAACGATGGCGGAAGGGGCGCCTGGGTGGTTCGAGGTGGTGCGAGAGTGGTGGTGGGGTTGGGATGTCGGGTGCAACAAGGGGATTGGGTCGGTTTTCCGCGTCGGTGGTGTGGCGGAAAATGGGCGTGGTGGCCGGTGGTGGTCGGAGGAAGGAGGGAAGGCGGAGGAGGTGATGTGGTGGTTAGTGGTGGTGCGTCGGTCGAGCAAGAAGCACAAAAGAACAGATGAGTTGTAGAAGGAGGAGGAGGGAGGAGAGAGAAAGAGAAAGAAAGAGAGAGAGACACGGGAGAGAGAAAGAGAGAGGGAGAGGGAGGGAATAGGGGCAAGCCAAGTGGCATTCTCCCATTGGTCAGTACAATTTGTATGCATGGGTAGTGGGTGCAGTAAAAATGGAATTCATTGGGGAAACGGACGAAAATCACAAAAAAAATCAGATAAATTTTGATGAATGACATCACCCCCATGACATCATAATCCCATCTAGCAATTTCTAAATAAACATATATTACCTCATAAACCCTATAACAACAAAACTTAAGAAAGACAGATAAAAACTCTCTCAACTGATAAAAAGATTTTTCACCCGAAGTCCCAAAAATTTCTAACTGATATTTTTAAGACTCTAAAAATTATTACGAAAACACTCGCGGTCCTAAAAGCTCCGTGTGATAACAGATAAATAAATAACGGAATAAAACGTTCGTTAGGAAATTTTAACGGTAAACACTATTGAATTTTCAGGGCTTTACAAGGGTCCATTTGATCAATTGCA
Organism: Portulaca oleracea; assembly: GCA_029582165.1. Lineage (NCBI taxonomy): Eukaryota > Viridiplantae > Streptophyta > Magnoliopsida > Caryophyllales > Portulacaceae > Portulaca > Portulaca oleracea. The sequence goes on along the minus strand of CM055869.1, from coordinate 11,820,925 downwards.
TTTTTAATTTCTTCGTCTGTAACCATGGACGAAAGAATTTTGCTTTGCTCTGCTGTGATCTTAGGTATGATCGGGAGGTCAAAATTTGTTATAGAATTAGAAGCTTTGAATCTTGAGGAAAATTCCTCAATGAAACGATCATGAATTTCTTGCTCATCTTGGATCCAAACCCCAGATGGATCCTTAATACCAGTTATTAAAGATTTCTTTTTTCCAAATGTGACTGATCTATGAAAGAACGATGAACTACGATCCCTTTCTGTCAACCAGCACTTGTGACTGAATTTTCCCCAATATTTTTGGTTAACAAGTAACATTCGTTCTCTTTGTCTTATAAGCCTGTTATGCCAATCGTTAAACCGAATACTAAATGGGTCTTGTAGGAGCCTTTCCTTTACAGAATGGATTTTTGATAAATTGATTTCCATTCTTTCTTTAAAATTTCTTGAGTTTTGTCTATTCCAGACTTTTAACAAGGTCTTAATTTGTTTTAGCTTACGAGTAACTTAGAACATTGCGAAACCTTGAACATTAGTTTTCCAACCTTGTTTGACTAATTTCGCGACTTTGTCAAACTTGGTCCAATGTTAGCTAAATCTAAAAGAGCGATTTTTGCTAGTGTCTCTACTAGGATTGGTATCCATAAGTAAATAGCAATGATCTGAAAGGAAAAAGGCCCATGAATAAGGGAGGTTGATGGGTAAAGAGTAACCCAATCATGACGAGTTAAAGGTCTATCTAACCTTTCAAAAATTTTATGACCATGAATAGTCTTTCTCCAAGTGAAAAGACATCCGTTTGGCTGAATTTCCTTTGCATTTAATTCATGACAAAAATTTTGTAGTCTTGAAAATCTATTATCATGAGGGATTGTCCCTCCCGACTTATCTTCAGCTGACAGAATATCGTTATAATCCCCTATAATACACCAAGGTAGATGGAATACTTGGTTTATTAACTTAAGGTTATTCCAAAAGGGTTCTTTTTTTCGAAGTTGTGTAGGTGCATAAATTCCAGATAAAATCGATTCTTTTCTTGTACTATTTTCTTTTACATACAAAACATGCATATTTTAACTCGTTTAGAGTTAGGTGGCCGGGTGACCTATTAACACATTAATCTATTTAAATGTTATACCAATTCTATATTTTCAAAAAACACTCTGAGCAGGGGCAAAATATGGGATGGAAGAGCGGACATGAAAGTTTATCTAGATTTGATGACAGTGACAAATGACTAAAATGCCATATTTATTGCAGAGTTAAATTGAATAACTGATTCAATAGGGTAAACTAAAACTGATATTGTGGTGCTAACCTTACCTAATAGTTACGTTACTTATTAACTTTAAGTCGATAAATGGATTGAAACTTGAAAGCATATCAACTCGTTTATTATTAGCGTAACTTTGGTAAGATGCAAAATATTTTCAACATTTTCCCATTGTTTGGTATCAAAGTTTTTGGGGAAATATTTTTTAGAGGAAGTTATTTTCCTTTAAAAGAAGAAAATTGACTTCTTTATCTAGATGAAGGAAAATAATTTTCCAAAATGGACCGGGCCTCGCTTAGGTCGGACATGCCTCAGCTTCTGCTCTCCAGGGTTCAATAATGGGTGTCACCGTTTAGCATTCTCTCTTCCCCCTTCTTCTCTCTTCTCTTCTCTCGAGAATCTCATCATTCTCATGTGATTTCTAGGTTTGTTCGCCAATCTATTTTCCAAAACATGCTATATTAACAATATTCTATATGACACATACTTGTCGTTTTCTGAAAAATGATTTTCTTCTTATCCAATAAGAGAAATCCTTAACATCTACGAAATAGCTTCAGGTCAGTAATAAATGTTGAGAAATCTGAGGTATCATATGGCCGAAATGTGAGCGAACACATGCAGAGATGCTCCAAGAAAGTTTGGGTTTTAAGGTCGTAGAGTCACATGACCGATACCTCGGTATGCCGACATACATTGGTAGATCAAAGAAGCAAGTTTTTCAAGGAATTCAGAATAGGGTCTGGAAAAAGGTTAAGGGTTGGAAGGAAGGTGTGTTGTCAAAAGCGGGGAAGGAAATTATGCTCAAATCGGTTGTACAAGCGATCCCTTCGTATGCCATGCAATGCTTCAACCTACCAGGTGGAGACTGTGAGAAATTGAATAGTATAAGCAGACAATTCTGGTGGAGTACAGGAAAGGAGAATGCCATCTGCTGGGTAGCTTGGGATACGATGTGTGAAGACAAGAAAAGAGGGGGGATAGGATTCAGAGATTACAAGGACTTCAATAGAGCTCTATTAGCAAAACAAGGTTGGAGGTTAACTACAAGGCCAGATTCCCTAGCTGCCAAGGTTCTAAAAGCAAGGTACTTCCCAAATTCTCCCTTCTAGCAGGCAACACTTGGATTTCAACCAAGTTATACCTGGAGAAGTATCATTGGAAGCCGTGATTTGCTCAAGGAGGGGTCAAAATGGAGTGTTGGAGATGGCCAGAGCATCAAAGTGTGGCAAGACAAATGGCTCTCAAATACAGAAGGAGGTCGTGTGAAATCACCAAGCAGAGGGCTGGGGATGGATGCAAAGGTGTCAAAATTGATAAATCATGAAAGTGGTGAATGGAGAATTGACCTGCTGAACCAGTGCTTTGACCAACAAACAACAAGGGAGATTCGAACAATCCCTCTAAGCAAGGATCCTAGTCGAGACAAAGTAATTTGGCAGAAAACGAGGTCTGGGGACTTCACGGTGAGAACGACATATAGATTGGAAAGAGAGAAACTCAGATGGAATTCTAAGGGTGGAGAATCTTTCTCAAGGAGAGAGGAAGGAAGTGGTAATCTTGTGTGGAACACGGAGGCAGCTCCACGAGTAAAACACACAGCGTGGCGAATCTGGAGAGATTGCCTTCCGACAAAATCAAACCTTTGCAAAAAGGTGCCCGGATTGACCCAGTTTGTAGCGGTTGTGGAGAAGCATATGAGACAAATGACCACCTCTTCTCAGATTGCAGAATAGCTCAAACAGTGTGGAGGCTATCAACTATGAGATTGGATGTGAGAGATAGAAATATCCGGGATGTAGGAATGTGGATGGAGGAGGTGCTAAAATCGACGGATGAACAACAAGGAGGGGCTTTTCTGACTATGGTCCATCTGGGAGGCGAGAAACAGAAGGTTGTTCAACAATAGATCGATGGAACCCCCAGAAATAGCTAATCTCGCTACAAACTTCCATAGAAACTACTTGGCCGCACAAACCAGTAGACAAGGGAGTTCAATTCGGCAAGAAGATGAACAGGAGAGTTGGAGAAAGCCGGAAAGGGGGGTTTGGAAAATTAATGTCGACGCTTCTGTAAACAAAGAAGGTAAAAGAGGATGGGGTGTGATTGTGAGAGATAGTGAAGGAAAGGTGGGGGGTTCCCAAATAGTCCACCTTGAGGTGGCTTGGATGACCGAAGCCATGGAGCGGGAGCCCTAAGACAGGGGTTGAATTTCGCAAAGGAGCTGGGAGTTCGAGCAATTGTCATTGAGATAGACTGCCAAGCCGTTGCAGATGCAATTTCAAAAGAACAGGTAGTGAGTGTTGATGCTCAAGCCATTATTTAGGACTGCGGGAATCTGTTGTTGTCTTTTGCTTTAGCCCAAGTGGTTTTTTGTCGTAGAGTTTGCAATAAGGTGGCTGATGTGTTAGCTAATTTAGCTAGAACAAAGTGTGTTTCAAGAACTTGGTTTGTTGGGTACCCTGAAGAGGTGGCCTCACTGGTTGCCTTGGAGGAAGCCCTGTGAAGAGTCTCAAGTCAAGTATGAGGACCTCATCGCAGCAAGCTCCGAGGACCTCCAGCGCCAGCATTAGAGATTTTGTTTGAAAGATTGACAAAATTAATTTAGGGAAGTATCTTCTAAAACCCTAAATTATATTCTCTCATATTCCTTCTGAATTGATTCAATAACCGTTGTTTCCTTTATTTCAAGATATCTAATTTATGGAAATAAAATCAAGGATATCAAGATTATATGTAAGATTATGAAGATAACCCAAGAAAGGAAATTATCTCCTCCAAAGAGCAAGTAGCCGTTGCTATCTCAAGGGCTCTACTATATATTCTGCCGAAGACTTCTCTTGCAAGTGTGGATTTCCAAGCAAGCAAATCTGAGTAGGAACCTTGTGTGAGAAAGTTCTGAGTGTAGGAATATTGTGTTAATGTTTTGAGTGTAGCCACAATTGTAAGTGGTGAGTTTGTGTGTAACCAGTGAGGACACTGGTGAGGACCTCTAGGGTCGAGTAATTGAAGTAAGGAAGAAGCCTCACGTTGAAATCATTCTCTCTGTCTGTAACTGCCTCTTCTGTGAGGCCTCAAATACAGAAGACGTCTGCAAGGTCATCTGTCCCAGTAAGCTATTTGAGGACCTCACGACCTTCACCTAAATTTGAGTTGTAACCTCCTCTATTCTAAGCACTTCTGTTTGAATAATAAAGAAGTATCTTTCATTTTATAAAAGTGATATTAACCTTGTTGTGTTGTTAAAAAGTGCAGAATTTTCTATATAACCCTATTCACCCCACCTCTAGGGTTATTTCTCCTTGGCTTGTGTTTCTTAATCTATCTTGGCGTTCGTTTCTCAAAAACAAAAAACAAAAAGAGAAACTTTGATAAAAAAATATTTTTCTTAAAAAATCATTTCCTCAAAAATTATTTTCATTCCAACACACACTATTAATAATTCTTTTGATAGCCGCTTACATCCATTGACCACTTTGAGTTCAAAAGTAAATTTCATAGGATAATGATACATATCTTGATGCAAGATGGTTAACAGTCATCTTGCATTTCATCTAAATCATTATAAAGTATGTTAAATTACTTTGAAGGTTATTACAACTTATAAATTAATAATATAAAAATAATTATTTATTTATATTTTTTCATAAGGGAAATTGGATTCTATGAACTTTTGGCCATATAACAATAAATAATATGAACTTTTGATTTGGTGATAAATAATGCGAACTTTAATCCCATGTAGCTCTGAACAGTACGCCACCGAGTTAAGTTGAACTTAACTCGGCGGCGGAGGGATGCCCTAATTAGCTTTATTTTGTCCACATCAATCTCTCTCTCTCTCTCTTTGTCTTTCTTTCCTCTCTCTTTCTTCCTCTTCGTCATTCCCCCTTTTTTTTGCAGCTCCCCTTTCCATTCTTCTTCTTCTTCTTCTTCTTCTTCTTCTTAGTTTTGAGCCAGACAACAAAGGCAATAGGGTTGATTGCAGTGTGAAACCAAGATTATTCAGCATAGACTTTATTAGACCCCCAAGACTTCCAAACACAAAGACTTGACTATACCCCATTACCGAAAAACCCCCACTAAAAATTCCAACTTTCCCATTTGTTTCCACAGAGAACACTCACAAACATATTCATGGGCATGGTTTGACACGCTAATCAAATCTAGAAAATCAGGAATCTTCCTCATAAACAACACCAAAATACCCAGAAAATAAATCATTTTCATTCAATTAGAACAAGCAAATGAATTGATAAAATGAGTAGAAATGAGAGAGAGAGAGAGAGAGAGAGAGAGAGAGAGAGAGAGAGAGAGAGAGAGAGAGAGAGAGAGAGAGAGAGAGAGAGAGATGTTGTTGAAATCAAGAACTGCACATCGTTGCAGATTCTTGGCGATAATCAGTTTTCCCATCTCTTCTTCCTTCGATTACTCCCCCTCTTTTGTTGATGGGTGAGGGTGTGAACTAAATCGAATTAGGGGGAGAATGAGATGAGGGAGTTGAAGTTGAAGCAGAGGAATGAAGGAATTACATAATGAAGTTTTGGTATCTGGGTTAATGGTGAAGAAGAAGAAGAAGAAGAAGAAGAAGAAGAAGAAGAAGAAGAAGAAGAAGAAGAAGAAGAAGGAGGAGGGAAAGGGGAGCTGCAAGAAAAAGAGGGAATGAGGGGAGAGAGAGAGAGAGAGAGAGAGAGAGAGAGAGAGAGACTGATGTGGATAAAATAATGCTGACTGGGACATCCCTCCTCCGCCGAGTTAAGTTCAACTTAACTCAGTGGCGTAACTTAACTTGACGGCGTACTGTTCAGAACAACATTGGGTTAAAGTTCGTATTATTTATCATCAAATCAAAAGTTCATATTATTTAGTCTTATATATATGGCCAAAGTTCGTATTATTAGAATCCAATTTCTCTTTTCATAAATATGAAACTATGCATAAACTGTGCATTTTCTACCATTATTGATAAAATTAGGCTATTATTTTTATTTTTTGACGTAGCTAATAAGTATTGTATTCTTATAGTTAATTAATAAATATATATAATTACTAAAGAAAATATTATTAAAAATTATAAAAATGTGAAATATAGAGAATACAAGATGATTATTAACCATCTTACTTCAAGATGTTTATCATTTTTAAATTTCATATTTGAATGGTATTATTTGAAAGTCAAATAATGGTATTTATTTCACGTGAAACACAGAAATTCTCAAAAGAAGAATTTTTTTGAAGTAAATGAGAATGAATTGAAGATGAGTTCCACAATTTCTGACTATAAGAACTGAGTTCAAACAATATATAAATATCTTACCATAGAGAATCATTAATCAAGATTCAAGAACACTAAAATACTAATATTAATAAATGCCTGCAACAAGGCCATAACTTCAACAATATAATTAAGGACTTCCAAAACAAGATGAGGATGACTCCATCTAGTTTTCAAGGTTATCGTTCAAGATCAATCGTGACTTCATCTAAAATGTCAACGTTCAAATGTTACCTACAACTCACGCCACGACTACTACTGCAATATTCTACCAGAGTCAATCTTTTATACATATGTGTGCTATTTTTGTAATATTCGACCAGAGTCAGTTTTTCTAACAATTTTTATTTAATTTTATATATTTATGTTAAACAAGTGATGCTCGCTCGCACGTCTTCAATTCCAATTTAATAACATCTGATTTTTAATACAATTTAAAGCACCTGTAATAGTGAGTTTAAATTTGACTTATTGGGTAGTTAGAGTACGTTGATTTTTATCAAGAGAACCAAAATTACTCTATTTGTTTAGATCGTCTTCCATGGTGAACATGAATTTTACTCATATTAATTAAAAAATTAGATATGTGATGCCACTTAATGATAGAATTAATTTGATTATATTGATAAAAAATAAAGTGGAAGAGAAGACAGAGATAAAAAAAATGTAATTAAAATACTCATGTGATAAACTCACGCTCAAGCTCGTCTCATGGGACCCTCGCCATCACTAGCTAACGCGAGCCAAGTTTCATTCTCACTACTGAAATACCCAACACAAACTTATTTTGTTCTAATCCAATATCATATTAGCACTGAGTCGAATTTAAATAAACGATTAAATTCATCCTTGTTCATGTGAATTTACTAACAATTCCACAGAAAATATTTCTTAAAACAGAAAAAGGAAAAAACCCTCATCCGGTATTGTGAGCTCAGAAAGAATTTCAAAAATTCTGAAATTGATTTTAGCTAGTTTGTGTGGTCATTCTTGACTTAGTCAAGGGTAACTACTATAATTCAACAATTGATATATATAGTAATCAGTTTAATTTTAAATGGAATAATTCATACGTTAAGTAATACACATCTCGTAGTACATCCTACAACTACGTAGAAAACTTCAATAATTGTGAGCTTTTTAAAAAATGTGCAATGTAACCATAGTCAAGAATGGCTTTCTACAATTAATAACAGACATCCTGATGCTATATATACAGCCTGTGACTTCATTGATGAACCACACAAGCTAAGCAAGCATAAATCTCCTACTGATCAAGCATATTTCTCCAAAAAAAATCCAGAGAGTTACACTAAAAACCTGAAAAAAAAGATGAGCACCATAAGTAGCATGGCTAATGGGTACGATAGAAACGGCGATCTGAAGGCGTTCGACGAGAGAAAAACGGGGGTTAAAGGGCTGATTGATGAGGGTTTAGGAAAAATACCCAGAATATTCATCAGACCAGCTGAGGAAATGTCCAAGGAGTTTGTGACTTGTGATGAGGAGTTAGCTGTGCCTGTGATTGACCTTGCGAGTGTTGATGAACACTCGCAAGAGATCATGACAAAGATTCTTTCAGCAGCAGATGAGTGGGGTTTCTTCCAACTGGTGAATCATGGTATTCCCTTGGAAGTTCTGGACCATGTTATCGAAGGAGTTCGGATGTTTCATGAGCAAGATGATGTTGTTAAGCAGGAAGTTTATAGCCGAGATCTTTCCAAACAGGTTAGGTTTAATTCCAACTTGGATTTGTACAAGTCTGGGGCTGCTAACTGGAGGGATACTTTGTATGTTACTACTGCTTACAAATCTCCACTTGATCCTCAACTCTTGCCTTCAATATGCAGGTATAAATTCATTCATATTTTGCTTTGATTCATTTTCCTAGCTTAAGTATTACAACTACGTACGTACGTACAAATCATTACTTATCATTGCAGGGACTCGACGTTGGCGTATTTGAACCATGTTACGAAACTTGCGGAGCGTCTGCTGGAGTTACTATCAGTGAGTCTAGGGCTGAAACCAGATCATCTGAAAGAATTGGAGTGTGCAAAGGCATGGAACTTGGTTGGACACTACTACCCACCATGCCCAGAGCCAAACTTGACATTAGGAACCAGCAAGCATTCTGATCCTTCTTTCCTCACCATACTGTTGCAAGATCAAATTGGAGGACTACAAGTTCTTCATCAGAACCAATGGGTTAATGTTAAGCCTGTCCATGGTGCCTTGGTTGTCAACATAGGAGATCTTCTCCAGGTTTGCTTCATTAATTAACTACATCTACAATTTTGTTCTTACTATTAAAAACGTAGCTATATATTGATCGATTTCAACCTTGCTTTGGTGTTTGGGTTCAGATGGTTACCAACGATAAGTGCAAAAGTGTGTTTCACAGAGTTACTGCTAACAAAGTTGGAACCAGGATATCTGTTGCGACTTTTTTCGTGCCACCTGTCCAATCATCCAAGACTTATGGACCGATTAAAGAGTTGGTATCAGATGAGAATCCACCCGTCTACAAAGAGTTCACTGTCCAAGAGTGTCTCGGCCGCTTTTATTCCCGTGCAGTTGATCAACCTGTTACTGACTTTTTCCGACAGACTGTGTAATGAGAAGATCACAATAATCCCAACTACAAATAATACATATCTACTGTTGTAAACATTTCGAAATAAATTTCCTAGCTACTGTTCAATAAGCATGCTATTTTATCTCAAGAGATGTTTGTAGAGATAAAATTGTCATTGTTGTTTGAACCTCCCGCAGCTCGTGCAAAAGTGGAATATAATTGGGTATTTGTTTATGTTTGTAGTAGTAAGTTTTATGTTAAAGATTAAGTAAAGTATTCTGAATCTTTGATCATCACCAGTTGGAATGAAATAATGTCGGGCTATATATATACACTTTTTTTTTTTAACATAACAACAAAATGAAATGATCAGTTACCAGCTACTAGCTGATTGCCAAACATGACATATTAACATAACAACAAAATGAAAAGACAGCAAAACATCACAACCCCTGGCTTCAAAAGGAGCTGACATGATTCAGAATCACCTCTCATCAGCGTCCAAGAACTTCTTCGCACACCACCAGCTTCATTCCATATTATAGAACATCTACATGTTAAGTCCATATGTTTTTCTCCTGGTTTTCATTCAGTTCATTTTGTAGCACTCTGCTGTACACTGAATCAACATTTTCGATATTTTTTTACTTATAAAACAGCTGCTCCATCATTATTCATTCATGGTTCATGATTCATGAATAATTAATTTATTTGCATTGATTAGGTCCCCGGCCTTAGAGACTGGTTGTGTGTTCTAAATGTGTTAATCAATAAGGTGGACGTGCCGGAGTGGTTATCGGGCATGACTAGAAATCATGTGGGCTTTGCCCGCGCAGGTTCGAATCTTGCCGTTCACGTTTTCAATGCATTCTTCGGATTCCTTGCTTTTATTCAGAATGAAAAGTGAAAAAACATGCACTGTTTGATTGGAATATCTTTTTTTTTTCTGTTTTCTTTTGTGGAGGGCTTTCACAAAAATGGATATTATAATTGGCTTTGGTTTGTGCACATGTCATGTGTCACGTGTCCCAAGTTCCAAGTGCAGTTCAATGCAAATTAGATAGAATTCTCGCATGCTCTACAAACTCAAACTATTCAACAGGTTCAAGTTAGAATGTGCAACATGAAAAATGCATATTTTAATTTTTAACCTGTTTGGTTGGAAGGTTGGCCTATTAACTCATTAATCCATTTATATTATAACAATTCTTATATTTTCAAAAAAGAAAAAAACATTCTAAGCAGGGGCCAAATGTGGGATGGAAGAGCAAATTGAAATTTTAACTGAACCTTGACCCCAGTGACAAATGACCAAAATATCATATGCATTGCATAATATAAATTGAAGGATATATGCACTTTATAAGACCCATAACACCTTTGTGTGAGAGTGTCTCATTGTTTATAATGTCCTTGTAGCCTTCGAGAAATTTTACCACTTCAAAAAGTAGCCAAATATTATGAAAAAGGGTCATATGATGATCTTAAAGTTAAACATGAGCAAGGCTTATGATAGGAAGAGTAGATTTTTATTTTTATTTTTGGAGAAAATAGAGGCTCTGAGTTTTAATGTAGACTTTACTACTCTTATCATGATAATGAGATATATTACTTCGGTCTCCAGTCAAGTCCTCCTAAATGGAAATCGTCTAATGGTCCCCTCGAGAGAGACATGTGCCAAGAACACCCTTAATCTTCTCAACCCTTTTTTCTTTATGTTGAGGTCCTCTTAGTACTTATTAGGCAAAGGGAAAGTCAGGTAGGTTGGTCTGTTGAAAAAAACCTATCCAGAAACATCTAATCTGTAAACCCGCTAGCTAGTCAAAATTTCAGATATCCGAACTGAAAAATTATTTTTAATTGGGTCGAGTACCTAAATTGGAAAAAAAAATCGGATAATCTGTTTGGATGTGGGCCGGCCCCTAGAAAAAAAATCAGGTGCTTGAATTATCTAAAATTAAAATTAAAATTAAGGTGCAAATTAAAGTTCTCTGTTTTTTCTTTCCATTTTTTTGAAAATTTTGTCTTCACTTATATCTAGTTGTGAAATTCTGAAACTAAAAGAAAAAGTAACACGACTAATCAAAACTTATGTATTGTATTTGAACAAGTTGTTCAAAATATTCTTTAGTTTCCATCCAATTAATAACAATCCAATGAGGGTTTGACATTGTATTTAGCATAGTGTGACTAACTTTCTTTCAAATAATAATAAAATTAGTGGCTTTGATTACAAATTTACAAATAAAAGTTAAAAATAATAAAAGCGAAAACTCATGAAATTAGAACTAATCAGGCATTTTATCCGATACCCAATCCGAAACATTCGGGGTACCCGAACTAGGGCACTACTAAAAATATGTGTATTAGCAACCATTTTTTCCAACCAATTTAAAATGGTTGGTCATTTTAGCAACTATTTAACATTCCAACTATTTTCCAAAAAATTTTGCGGGAAAAATGGTTGGAAATTCCAATCAGTTTGGCTAAAATGGTTGGAAAATTTTCCTACCACCCTTTTTTCCTACTATTTGAAGATGGTTGGAAAAATAGTTGGATTACTAACCATTTTTCCAACCAATTTTAGCAAAATTGGTTGGAATTTCCAACCATTTTTCTCACAAAATTTTTTGAAAAATAGTTGGAATATCAAATGGTTGCTAAAATAGTTGGTTTTTCCAACCACTTTGAATTGGTTGGAAAAAAGTGATTGGTAATACACATATTTTTAGTAGTGGGGGTAGATTCAATATGGGGTCATGTGAGGTCACGTGACCCCACTTTTTTAAATAAAATCGAAAATTTCTGTTTTTATAAATAAAAGCTGCGTAGACTATATATATACTATAGGGTTATTGGATTCTAATAATACGGACTTTGGGCCATATAAGACTTAATAATACGAACTTTCGATTTGATTCTTAATAATACGAACTTTGACCCCCTGTTGGATACAGTAACACGCCACCGAGTTAGTGATTATTTGACTCGCCGGAAAGATGAGTTGGCAGGCAAGGCATGTGTTCTTCCTTGTTTGACCTTGTCAACTCATCATTTGACCCTAAAAAAATGCCATGTCAGCCATCTTCTTCATCTTCCTCCCTCTTTCTCTCTCCTTTGTCTCTCTCTATCTCGATTTCAAGCTAGCCCCCTCTCCCCTTTAATGGCTGCCACAATTTTCTTCTTCTTCCTCCCTCTTTCTCTCTCCTCTGTCTTGCCAATTGTATGTTTATAAACTGATTAATAAACATTTGAAAAGGGAGAAAAAAAAAGCAAAGAGAAGCTTTTGGGGGCGTTCGTTTGTTTGCTGCTTGTCAATTCCCAATCCCCAGTTTCCCGAATTCCTGAAGAATTTCCCACACATCAGGCAAACCAGTGCGAGCAGCTCTACAAAGAAGAGAACCAATTCATCTTCTTAAAATTTACCCAAGAAGAAATTAAAAAAACAAAAACAGATGGGGTCGGAGACAAATTCACCAACACCATCTCCCAGTCCCAATGGGAAGAGAAGTAGAGATCCTGAAGATGAAGTTTATATCGATAATCTCCATTCCCATAAACGCTATCTTAGCGAAGTCTTTTTCTCTCTTTTATTCCCCTTCTTTTCCGCAATTCGCAATTTCATTTTTCAATCTCTGAGTTGAAATTTTCGGCATCTGGGATTGTAGGGGAAATTGTTTTCGTTTTGCATAATTTCGGTTATTTTCTGGGTTATAAGTTCAATTGGTTTTTTTTTTCCCTTTTCCAAATTCAGTAATCTGGGTGTATCTTTGTTTGAGCACTTGAATTGCAATGCCAGAACGTTGCTAGGGATTATGGTTGAATATTGTCACTGGGATTGGGTTGAAGGAGAAGAGGTAGAGGGAGGCGAAGAAGGTGAAGAAGAGGGAAAATGGTGGAATCGGGAGTGGGATTGGGTTGATTCGGAGCTCCATGTTTCGGAATTCGATCAAACTTCCCATGAATTTGGGGTTTTGGATTGGATTGAAGAACTGGAAATGGGGAAATTAGGGTTAGAGATGGAATTAGGGATGAATTGAAGGGGGGTTTTAGGTTTAGGTTTAGAAATTGGGGGGAAAGAAACGTGGGAGAAAAGGAGAAAGAGACCCAGAATGAAAGAAACATGACATTTTTGTGGCAGCCATTGAAAGAGGGAGGGGGCTAGCTTGAAATCGAGATAGAGAGAGATAGAGGAGAGAGAAAGAGGGAGGAAGATGAAGAAGAGGGCTGACATGGCATTTTTTTAGGGTCAAATGATGAGTTGGCAAGGTCAAACAAGGAAGAACACATGCCTTGCCTGCCAACTCATCTTTCCGGCGAGTCAAATAATCACTAACTCGGTGGCGTGTTATTGTATCCAACAGGGGGTCAAAGTTCGTATTATTAAGAATCAAATCGAAAGTTCGTATTATTAAGTCTTATATGGACCAAAGTTCGTATTATTAGAATCCAATAACCCTATACTATATGTGACATACATGAATTATATAGAAAGCTGCGGGCGAATGGCGTGCGCCTGTCATATTTGAACATTACAGATGTGTTGGGTTGTGTGTTTGAATCTTGTGGAACACATAAGCCTATTTTTTGGCGGAGGCTACCACCATTTCCACTGGCAACCGTCACCACTGCCGGCTCAACTGCTAGCTTAATAAATTGTGTTGGGCTTTATTATGGTCAATTGAAAATTCTTTTCAAGTATTATTTTAGAGTCATTTATTCAATTTTCAAAGATTCGTTTTAATGTGATTATGTAGTGTAATTCTTGGAAATATTACTCTATTTGCTAATAAATTTAGTTGAATTTATATATCGAACTTGAAAATTTAGTCTGATAATTTTGTTTAGGTTTAATTTTGTACAACTACCCAAAAGAAAATAATATTGTAAATTTTCGGGTTTATTGTTTGACTTTTTACGTTTGACTTTGAACCCGCTTAATTTTATTTCTAGATTCGCCATTGACCCGAACCTTTCGGTTATGACTACAGATCGAGGGTGTGACCGACCCAAAGTTACGCGTACCCGAAAACGTTATCCAATTGGTTCGGGTTCCTGATTCGTGAACACCCCTGTAACCAGGGCTTGACTCATGACGTTAAAGTGCTAGAAGTGCACCTATTATCTCTCACCTTTTCTTCGCATATAACAATCTTCTCTTTATGAGGGCTATGATGGAATAGGTATTGCAGGTTCTAAACTTCTTGAAGACCCATGAGCATACTTCGAGACATGTGACCAATGCGAATAAGTCGGAGATTTCCTGTGGCTGAAATGTGGGCGAACAACAACAAAATATGCTCCAATTTGAGTTTGAGTTTTACAGTCGTGGGATTTCATGCCCATTATCTAAGGATGCCTTATTTACATTGGGCGCTCCAAGAAAATGGTGTTTCAAGCTATCTTAGATCTCATGTGGAAGAACTCAAAAGATGAGAAAAAATTTTTTTTGTCTAGGGTGGGGGAAAATGCTTACCAAAACAGTGTTTCGAGCTATCACAACTTACATAAGGCAATGTTTCGAGATTCCTATCTCTATTTGCAACAATTTGGATAGTTTATGTAAGAACTTTTGTTGGGGAGCCGATCAAGCTAGAGAAGAGGGGGATACCATGGATTGCGTAGAATACTTTGCATTGGCCTAATTAAGGCTAGGGGTGGTTTGGGTTTCAGAAACTTCAAGGCTTTCAATAAAGCCCTTCTCGCAAAGCGGGCTTGGAGGTTGACCCAAGACCTGCGTTCCCTTGGCAGTGATGGTGTTCAAGGCGGTACATTTTGCGAATGGTGACTTTGGAATGTCAAACTAGGTTTTTAACCCTCTTAGACATGACGAAGTATCCTTGGTGTTCGAGAACTACTTCAAAAGGGGTCATGCGACGCATTGGAAATGGGACGTTGATGAAAATTTGTCGTGACTAATGGATATTAGCCATCCAGACGGTCTGGTCACCTCAGTGGCTCATTTTATGGATGATAATCCAGAGGTCAAGGAACTAATTGACAAAGATAAGAATATATGGAAAAGCGACCTATTCAACATGTGTTGTACTAGTAGATGGTGTTTGATGGAGAATTTCCCTGACATTGCCACTGATAGCATCTAAACATCTCAGCAACGTTTAGTGAATTATTTTTGGAAATACCTGATGCTTTCCAACAAAATATAGAAGGCAATAGAATACTCGAACCTTGTCAAAATGCACCCTGGTGCAACGAATTGTTCAATAATAGATATTCATGTGGAAGAGAGAATCTATCCAAGGGGCTACTCATCACCTATGGTAATATTTCTGAACTAAGTAAGGGTTTGTCTTAATACCCTTCATTGTCAAGAGGTCAAGATGATGATGATGATGATGAAGATAATGATAATAATAGTAGTAGTAGTAGTAGTAAAAGTAGTAGTAGTAGTAATCTATAATAATATAAAAGTAATATATTCGAAATTTGAAATAATCAACTCAGAGTGATTGTAGGGATTATCGGCCAATTAGATTAAAGAAAAAAATGGATTTAAAAATACAATAAAAAATTCCCACCCATGAAATAATAATAAAAAAATCCATTTAAAAAATAATAAACAAGAATTCTAATCAGATTAGGAGTATACTTATCTAATTAGAAATCTACTTCACAACTTAATCAGAATTCCCACTCTATCTGATTAGATTAATCTCCACGAAAGTAACGTATCCCAACACCACTATAATTGTAACCGACCTAAACTCCCAACAAAGGCTTATATATATTTAGATTGCCATCAGGATTCATTGTTTTTGTTAAATGGTAAGCCCTCCCGCTTAATTAAATTCAAACAATTATATTTATACTAATGATGACAATATTTTCTTTTCAATTTGCAGAGAATTGAATATTGTGTTGTAGTAATCAAATTTCAAGTTGGTATACAATGAGTATACAATCAATTACCGTTGCCACACCCACTCACCGTCATCCCCCCACTCACTCTTCGGTATATGTGCAGTTCTAACCACTCATGCATTCTGTTTTTGCTTTTGATCTCATATAGAACTCTATAATCTCCTACGCCAACTCTCTAATTACCAAAGCTCTAAAATTGATTTATTTATAACTTTTTTTGGTTTAAATTGGTAGGAAACCTACCTAATTTCTTTCTGGTTATGATTGGTGGTAGGAAGGTGTATGATGATGCAGAAGGAAGACAAGTAAGATTGTGTTTCTATTTTTTTTCCCCATTAAGTTCATTGTATGCATGTTTTAAGTGGGTTATATTTTTGTTTTATCAATTGCTTCCTCCAAACTAAGCTTTGAATTTGCTATCTATCAATTGAAATCTCATGTCGCCTTGGTTAAGAATATTTAATGGGAATCAGGTATGGGTAGGGCAGGATGACTGGGTCAATTGGGATGAGTGAGTATGACAAACCAAGACTAATAATTAAGGTATGACTTCGACTATATTTAAAGTTTTGTATGTATGTGTTGGGGATCTGTTAGTTTTAATATAATTTTATACTCCACTTAAATTTACTTCCATGTGAGCAATTAGCCAATTATCTCTAATGCAACCATTAAGAGTCTGGCAAATATTATGTTATACTCCAAGCCAACACTTTTGGTACCTGTATGAAAATGCATACTATTGAAAGAACTCATCGAAATGGGTTTATGCAACATATTAATATAGCACCATGTGAAGGACTTAGAGGAAGGACAACACATCGTAGAGAACATCACATAAAATTATGTCAAGCAAAGAGAAAACAATCGAGCAATGTGAGAGACAGAGGAAGCAAAGACCACGGTTATGGCATGTGGCAAACGGGCTTATTCGGCCAAAAAATTCAGATTTTGGAGAATGATCCTAAGATGCGAGGAGGAGGTTTTCTTGAGCATTTTGATCTCATTTTAAAAGACATTTTTATGTATAGTAATTCCTTTTAAACATTGGTTTCAAAACACTTTTTTTTTATATTATTTATATGACCTATAGGCTGTATTCAACAACAGAAATGAAGTTGCTAACAACTTAACTAGAATATATATTTCCTGTCAAAAAAAAAAATAGAATATATATTGTGGAGCGTTACCGTCGTGGGGGGATGATGAGATTAGCTTGAGTGTATGATGGAGATCAACAATCAACAAGAACAATAGCCTTGAACACCAAAGGAATGGATATGACCTTGAGCAAGGAGAGTCCACAACTCTAGGCCTAACATCCCACCATGATTATCAAAGGTAATCCACTAAATAATCACTAAAGAAATGACTTGAATCACCACCAAACTTGATTGAATAAAGATAACAAGGTTTGAGAGAAAGCAAGGGAAGAACCCTAACAATGCTTAGCATTATATTCAAATATCAAAAACTACAAATAATACCAAGGGAGGGGGTATATATAGAAAAGGGGGAAAAAACATAGCCCGTCGAGAATGGCACGATCGTGCTATTCCACGGCACGATCGTGCAACTCAAAATAGCCCAAAAAAAATGGCCGTCGTTCGAAAATGGCACGATCGTGCAATCGTATGGCGCGATCGTGCAACGCCTTCTGGAAGAACGGCACGATCGTGCAGTCAGACGGCGCGATCGTGTTGTTGGCAGTTTTTCCTGCTAACTTCAAATGTGCATAACTTCTTCATCCGGACTCCGTTTTAGGCTCGTAAGATATCGATGGAAAGCTCTAGGTGTGTACTTTAAGCTCCCAAAATTTGAGACCCATCAGAGTTATATTGAAGGAGATATCACCCAAAGCGTGAAGGCGCGTCCATTTCGACAACCCACGTTGACCCTTTTCCGCTTATTCTTTCCGAATGACTCCGAACCCTTTTAAAGGCCCGAAGTAGGTCCCGATGAGGACCCATAGCTCCACTCCTATGGTCCGGGGTCCCATTTGAAGTGGATGCCACACCCATCGATGGCCCGAACACACCTCCAAGGTCCCGGGTCTACCTTAAAATGCACCTCGCACCCGACCTTGAAGCGAATTCGCTCGTGATTCTCAAAGGTAGTGTGGGAAGGTTTTGCAAACACATAATTAGAAGTTTGGGTCCTCTCCCAATACGCTCCATACTCCCCTTCTTGAAAAAGAGTTGCCCTCAACTCTTGGGAGTAAAAATCGAGGCCCTCTCCACAACTTAGCACCCTAGAACTCCAAACATCCCGATCGCCATGAACAATCATATGAGGCACCAAACAAGCTTCAAAATCTACTATATATCCATCATCCAAATAAAAGAAAGAGGTTGGAGGTTTGTTTTGTGGAGATAAAGGAGAACGGGAAGGGATAGGGAAATTGGGTGGTGCTTTGGAACTCTCAATCTCACTAGGCTCATCAATCGGTGGAGGTGAGATGAAAGAGGGTGCTTCGTATTGGGGCTCTTCATCAAGGATGAAAGGAGGAGCAAGATCGATGTTCTCATCCTCCCCTTGGCATGGAGCTTCACCTAGTTCACCATGTTCTCCAAGTAGCTCATGAGGTTTTCCTTCAACGGCCTCAAGGACAATAACCTCGTTCATTGAACTTTCCTTTTCCTCAACCTTCTCGTGGCATGAAGCTTCAACATCACCGTTAAGGGACTCACAAGGACCAAGGGAATTAGATCGACCCTTGCTTGCTTAACTTCTCCATGCCTATCAAGTGATGAAATGGACTCATGATAGACCTCTCGCTTGTAAGTGTTAGGAAAGAATCGTCGATTCATCAATCGCTTAAGTCGTGCCCACGAAGTGATCTTTGCTCGACCCTCTTTAGCGCGTTGTGCCTTGAAATTCTCAAACCAAAGGGATGCAACCTTGGTGAGTTTTGACCTAGCAATCTTGAAGGCATGCTCATCGCTATACCCCTTAGTGTCAAAATTCCTCTCCAAGATTTGGACCCATTCAAGATAGTCTTCCGAGTCGGTGTTGCCATTGAATTCTGGAAGTTTGGCCTCGAAATCATAGAATCCTTTCCGTGGGGGCTTTTCAACCGCTTCCCGTCGACTATGGCGTTGAAACGAGCCTCTATCATCGTCACTTGACTCAAACCAAAGGGATGCAACCTTGGTGAGTTTTGACCTAGCAATCTTGAAGGCGTGCTCATCGTTATACGCCTTAGTGTCAAAATTCCTCTCTAAGATTTGGACTCATTCAAGATAGTCTTTCGGGTCGGTGTTGCCATTGAATTCTGGAAGTTTGGCCTCGAAATCATAGAATCCATTCCGTGGGGGCTTTTCAACCGCTTCCCATCGACTATGGCGTTGAAACGAGCCTCTATCATCGTCACTTGACTCATAGATGGGAGGTGGACAGATAGGGCTACGAAGGGACCTCCTTCGTTCACGTCGGGGTTGTCTTTGATACTCTTCGGCGAGTTTATCCATCTGCGCCGCAATGGCCTCAAGAGTATTTTGAATGTTCGCGAATCGACTCTCGAGACTCGGTTTAGGGGCCATAACAAGAGCATGGGTGAAGGACGGATTGTGTTTTGGGGTATTTTGTGGATTTTAGAGGTTCTTTTGTAGTTGGGTAGTGTTTGGCTAAGGGTTCTTTATGTTTTTTTTTTCACTCAGACATTTCATCAAACACCTTGCATGCACTATTTTTCAACTTCTTCTCAATGCTCCAAATAACTTCAAAACCAACAAATACAAACACAATACAATATTTTCCAACATACTTTGATAGTACAAGGGATGGGGAACACCAATATTCAATCAAATTCAACAAAAGAAATAACTACTAGTAAGAACAAGTACGAAAACTCAAGCTAGAACAAACCCGGGCTCTGATACCATATGGAGCGTTACCGTCGTGGTGGGATGATGAGATTAGCTTGAGTGTATGATGGAGATCAACAATCAACAAGAACAATAGCCTTGAACACCAAAGGAATGGATATGACCTTGAGCAAGGAGAGTCCACAACTCTAGGCCTAACATCCCACCATGATTATCAAAGGTAATCCACTAAATAATCACTAAAGGAATGACTTGAATCACCACCAAACTTGATTAGATAAAGATAACAAGGTTTGAAAGAAAGCAAGGGAAGAACCCTAACAATGCTTAGCATTATATTCAAATATCAAAAACTACAAATAATACCAAGGGAGGGGGTATATATAGGAAAGGGGGAAAAACATAGCATGTCGAGAATGGCACGATCGTGCTATTCCACGGCACGATCGTGCAACTCAAAATAGCCCCAAAAAAATGGTCTTCGTTCGAAAATGGCACGATTGTGCAATCGTATGGCACGATCGTGCAACGCCTTCTGGAAGAACGGCACGATCGCGGCAAATGACGCGCGATTTCCGCTTGGCTTCAAATGTGCATAACTTCTTCATCCGGACTCCGTTTTAGGCTCGTAAGATATCGATGGAAAGCTCTAGGTGTGTACTTTAAGCTCCCAAAATTTGAGACCCATCGGAGTTCAATTATTATACCGTAGTCCCGCGGGACTACAGATTGCCTCTCTACTCCCGTTATCTACTGGGACTGGGCAATCTATTATTGGACGACGCATATGCATGGCAATGTTGTGATGGTTCAACAAAGGAGAGTTAGTGTGTTGATGGTGTGTAGGTCATAGGTTGAATTCTCATTATCACCACTTTTCCCCCTCTTTCTTTTATATATTTTATTTTTATTTAATTAAATCTCTTTCTTTCTCCCTTTTTTATTTGTTTTCTTATAATTGTTATAATAAAAACTTTTTTATCTTTAACTGTTTTATATGTTTCAAATTATTAATTTAATTATTTTGTCATATTTTTTGTTTGTATCAATCTATCAAAAATATTATGTTATTTTATTATTTACTTGTTAAAGTTTATCTATCATATCTTGTTATGTTTACTTTCTTTTTTATAGGGAATTATATTTATCCTTAGACATCTTTACAAGTGTTTTGAATCTAAAAATAAATATGTGTTGGTGTGCAATGGAGTGTGTGCTGGTGTGCAAAGGAGTGTGGTGTGCAAATGAATCTGTACTGGTGTGCAATGAGTATATGCTAGTGTGCGATTGAGTATATAATAAATAATAGTGTGTGAAAAAGATAATGATAAAGTGTTCAAAGGAGTCGGCGCCAGTATGCAAAAGAGTCCATGCCGGTGTGTAGATTAGTTTGTGTTAGCGTGCAACTATGTTATCGATGCACATCATATCTAATATAAATTTCGGTACAAACGTATCATGCATATTTAGTGTGCATAAATATTATAGTTATATTAGTGTGTAATAGTATTATATTTTGTGTGCAAACGTATTATACTTGGTGGGTGGACATATCACATTTAGTGTATACATAAATACCATATTTATTGTGTATAATATTTGGTGAGCGAACTTATTATATTTAATGTGTATGAAATTATGAATTTATAGTAAGTGTGAATAGAAGTGAAAATAAAAATTATATGTATGTGTTGTTGTGTGTAATTAGTGTGTAAAGGTATATGTGTTAGTGTGCAAAAGTGTATGTGTTGGTGTTTGTTAGTGTGCAAAGGTGTGTGTATGTGTTAGTGTGTTTTAGTGTGCAAAGGTGTGTGTATGTGGTAGTGTGTTTTAGTGTCCAAAGGTGTATCCGTTGGTGTTTGTTAGTGTGCAAAGATATGTGTTAGTGTGTCTTTAGTGTGCAAAGGTGTATGTGTTAGTGTTTGTTAGTGTGCAAAGGTGTATGTGTTGATGTTTGTTAGTGTCAAAGGTATATGTGCTAGTGTGCAAAGGTGTGTCTATGTGTTATTGTGTTTTAGTGTGCAAAGGTGTGTCTATGTGTTAGTGTGTTTTAGTGTGCAAAGATGTATGTGTTGGTGTTTGTTAGTGTGCAAAGGTATATGTGCTAGTGTATAAAGGTGTATGTGTTAATGTTCAAATATTTATTTTCCTCATTATTTTATTTTAAAATTAGTTTTATTTTCTCTTTGTCCATTTAACACTTTATAGTATAATCATTAGCGTATAATAATGTATTAGCTAGTGTGCATAATTAAGTATTATACATAATATGTAATAGTATGAAAAGTAATGTGCACAAATATTACTTGAGTGTGTTAATGTGCGAAAAATAATGTGTTTATGAATAAATAAATAATTTAAATCTAAATAATTTTAACTGTATGTTTTTTTTTATAGGAAATAATTTTAACTGTATGTTATAAAAGAATTGTAGAAAAAGAAAAATAATTAAATGAAACAAGGAAAAAAGGTGGAGGGAAAAGAATTAAGTAAATGAGAAAAAACAAAATTTAAAAAAGATAAAGAATAATGAATCAAAGTTAAAGAAAGAAAAAAAAAACACAAGGAAAAATATCAAAAAAAGTAGCTATATTCATTACCATCGCAGACTCGAACCCTGTACCTTATCATTAATTTACATCAGGCTTACCAACGTGCCATACAACCAATTTTGTATTTTATATGCAAGAGTTTAAAAATCTATAGAATAATATAACGCGGATAAAAAGAAAGAAAAAACGTTGACGACCGATGACGTATAGCGGGAGTATAGATGCGATGTGTGCTCCCGCGGGACGATATAAAAGTTTTCGCTTGGAACAGTGAAGAATTTTGCGGGCAAAGTGGAAATTTTTAGAACACTTGAACAAGGTCACCAACTGTATTTATACGTCGATTCTTCGTCTGGCTCTCAGGCGATTGACCCGGTTCTTTTTTAGATTACATTTTCTTCGTCCCTCCTAAACCCTCGAATAAACCCTCACAGAACCATTCGCCTCACTCACTCCATTCTCAAACGGCGGAGTATTAGCGTATAGGTGACTGACAGAATGCTCAAACTTGGGAGAAATACCCTCCAACATATCTGCTCTTACCATGGTTTTAGATTTAGATGCGTTTCTGGGTACACAACATCTTCCATCAATGCCGAAACCTCTGATTTTACGGTGGATTATTTGGTAAATTCGCTTGGCTTCTCCAAACAAGAAGCCATTGTTGCTTCTTACAAGGTTAATCCCTTCAAATCCCCTGAAAAGCCTAATTCTGTTGTCACTTTTCTCAAAACTAGTGGATTGAATGAAGCCCAGATCAGAAAAGTCGTCTTATCTATGCCCAGAATCCTATCTTCTGATGTCGACAAAACCCTAAATCCCAAATTTGAGGCATTTAAGGTCCTTGGTTTATCTGGGTCTGATTTAGCCGAGGTTATCTCTGTACACCCTCACATCCTCTCAAGGGCCTTGGATAACCATATTTTGCCTACCCTTGATGTATTAAAATCAGTATTTGGGGACAAGTTTATTATGCTTGAAGCTTTGAAGAAACGCTCATGGGTGCTTAGTCCTGGTGCGCGTAGGAAACTCCCTCTAAATGTCGCCTTGTTGAAGAGCTACGGGCTTTCTGTGGAACAAATTAAGATACTGTTTCTTCGAAAAATGAGGTATCTTGTGATGGATCCAAAATGGTTGCAAAATGTGTTGATCAGGGTTGAAGAAAAGTTTAGAATCCCCCGCGATTCGCCAAGGTTTCCTCATGGAATTTGTGCCTTGGGTAGTATGAGTGAGGAGAGCATAGAATCAAAGTTCAATGTATTCAGGAGCTGTGGATGGAGTGACTCAGATATCCTTGCGATAACCAGGCAAAGCCCGCGCTCCCTCGCCTTGTCAGAGTCCAAACTTCGAAGCAGTTTGAATTTTTTCATGAAAGATGTTGGTCTTCAGCCTTCTGAGATTGCCTCACAAGTGCATCTGTTGACTGTCAGCTTAGAGAGGAGAGTAATCCCTAGAAGTGAAGTTCTTAAGGTTTTGAAGCAGAAGAGACTGATCAAACCTAACTACAAACTTTCTTCTTATCTAGCAATGACAGAGGAGCGATTTGTCAAAAGGTTTGTGGTACCATTCAAGGATGAGCTCCCTGATCTTTATGCTGATTATGTGCGAAGACTGCGCTCTGCTTCAAAGCCTGGCGAATAGGCAAACTAGTGATGTGATTTGCCTACTCAAAGTCGTCCATTTGACGACAATATTTATGGATCTTTATACTGGTTACATGAGAAGCATGAGTTCTGCTTCAGAAAATGCTGAAGAAACTACTGATGTGGTCCAACTTTCCCGAGTCTTTCATTTGAGTTTTGACAGTAATCACTCTGAAATGAATTGGGATAATTTCAACCTTATGAGTTGTAGGATCCCTGAAGAGATTGTATTGAGCTTGTGGAAGAAATTATCATGGAGTTGTCAAGGAATTCATTTTTCACAGTTTTGTTGGGAATGATCATTGTGCCTGTAGGCTGTTGTAGGGATAACTTCCTAGGTAGCATGCTTTTAGAATTTATTAAACTCTTTTTGAGAAAGAGAGGGAGTTGGGGGGGGGGGGTTTGATCATCATGAATGCGAGCAGAGCATCATTAACAAAGACAGGATGCAGGACAGAGGAATTACAAGACTCACAAATTTGTGGCCAATATGGTGAAATTTAAGAATGTACACTTTTGCCTACGCTTATTCTTGATTTGTTCTGCACAATGTTTATGCTATTTTCTGTAACTTTGTGTTCAATATTGATGATAAAATCAAGAGAAATTTTCCATGATGTTTGCCATCTAACTTGTCTTCAATTTGCCATCTAAATTTTCCATGATATTTTTTCAAAAGTTCTGTTTCCATCTTACCTTCTAATAACCAAACATAGCCTCAGATATACAGCATAAACAAATGAACTAGCAGTATTCATAGCGACAGGATCTCGCAATATGAAATTATAGACAGAAACATAAACAAACACAAGAGATTGAACATCTCATATGAAGAAGACAACTAGATTGTTGGAAACATTTGATGGTGCAGAATGCAGGATGTCTGTGATATGATTACAGCTATAACCGTTGTGGAGTGTTCCATGCTCCCTGCATCAATTCAGAGCCATCTTTCATTGTTGGTATGCAATATAAATCACATTTACACCAGCATCAACTGAAAATGCTTAAAATGCATCCTGCCCCCATTGAATTGCTTAGCATCTTTAGAATGCTGATACTGGTTCGTGACACCTGCAACTGCCTGGGATAACATTGACAAAAATTTGGGTCTAGGCCAAATTCGGATCGGTCAATGTCACAATTTGGACGAGAAACTGATGCTCAGAGCCCTTTTTTTTGGGGTTGGACCAGGTCAGTCAATTTAAACGGATTCAAAATCGGGTTCAAACAATATCAAAAAAGAAACATTGTGTCCGAATATTCGGTCGTTGTCTAAATTCGGATAAAATATTTATGACCAAACCCAGTTTTATCCGGGTCGAACAAAATTTTGCCAGTTCTAGTCTGGGCCATCAGCTAACCCTTACACAACCCAATATTTGTGTTAAGCCGAGTAAGTGTGAGAATGGCGGCAGAAGTAGCGTCCAACATATCCTTGTCAACTCCGCAATCAACAGTGGACCCTCCAATGGCATGGCTGATGACTTGATCAATTCAGTTGGGTTCTCCAAAAAAATAAGCCATTGTCACTTCCTCCAAGGTCAGTCCCTTCAAATCCCCTGAAATCCCTAATTTTGCTGTCAATTTGTTAAAAACTAGTTGGATTTAACCAAACCCAATTGAAATTTCATCTTTTCAGTGCTCAAAACTTTTATGATGGCAACAAAACCCTAAAGCCGAAAGTGGAGGCTTTTCAGGACCCTTGGCCTATACTGGTGTTATTTCGCTTCATCCTGTATGTAGATTTTCTCCCTGCAAATGTTGCCTTATTGAAGAGCTATAGGCTTTCTGTTGATCAAAATATGCCTTGTGCGGGGTATGGTAATCAGTGAAGAGTCCTCGGAATCATAATTGAAAATATTTAGGATCTTTTGATGGAGTGCGTCAGATATCTTAACATTGGCTAGGCTAAATCAACGTGCTCTGCGATTATCAGTGTCCAAACTTAGAAGCTGTTGGAATTTTTTCATTAAAGATTTAAAGTTGTTGGGTATCTCCAAACTTACATGCATGTCTTGTGACTGTCAGCTTGTAGAGGAGAACAATTCCAAGAAATGCAGTTATTGAGGAGGTTTTAAGGAAGAAGCTGATCATGCCCAACCACAAACTTTGAACGAGTTACTTCATTCAACTGGGTTTTCGTCTTTTCAATCCCGATGGATACCCTGAACGAGTTACTGATGCATATCTAAATGTGACAGCAGTCTTTGTGGAATGAACATATGAATAGTGAATAGTAGTAAGCAGGTTTTTCAGGTTGTGAAGAAATCAACATGGAATTGATGAGAAAGCCAACACCTGATATGCTTGAGCAGCCGTCAGCCAGGTCATTTCAGGTTCCATCTTAAACCAACAGACATGTTTCTATGCAACTCTTAACTTACTCAATCTTAGCTTTGACTCAGAATAAGAAACTGACATATTTTAGGCGGCCAACAGTACTACTTTAGGCTGCTTAGGGCAGCTGTTGGGGCGAGACCTTTGGGTGTCTCGGGTGCTCTCGGTGGCTGCTTTAGTGGGCCGTGGCTTGGTTTGTATTGAGTTTCTATCCGGAGTTTAGGTTGTAATTTTTATCTCGAAACAGTTACATATACTTAGAACGAAATATACATTAATGTTGCAAGAAAGCCAACTGAGACCGTGGCGGGGTGCGGTCTCTCCACAAATTGCTTTGTCCTTGCTTTCGACCGATGTATTAGAAATCTTTGATAGGGTGTCTAAAAAGTTTTAAGCTATAATTATTTTTATGGTGAGGTGTTATCTTTTAATTTTGAATCAGTAAAAAGGGTCATATTTACAAAGTAAAATATCAGTGATGACTGATGCATATCTAATTGCTTTAGGTAAAATTCAACACAATGCATCAACCTCAACCAAATTAAGCGTATTTTATATCTGATAATATGAACCAATTTAGCATGGGACTCCATACTGTGTTTATAGATGCAATTGTACTGATTTATAATTTGAACCAAATTAAGAGTATTTAAAATAGGCAAGATTTATAGCAGTTGTCATGACAGTATTTATTTATAGGCAAAGTTTATAGTAGTTGTCAATCATAACAACCACCACAATGAAAACAATCACTATAAGAAGGTTTGAAAAATAAAACCGTTGTGAACGGTCTTAGTTAGGTTTGAACGGTCTCCCTAAAGGGCGCGCGACCGATTATTTGCGACTGTTCACCACGACGGTCGCGTCTAAAGGGTCATTTGAGAGGGCGCGTGACTGTTCAGTGAACAGTTGCAAAATTTGTGACCAGTTTCAAATTTTTTTTTTCAATCAAAATTACTTGGAATAATTACCCAATTACAATCCAACCCAGAAATTGAAACTAGATCCAGAACAAGGGAGAAGAGAAAAACGAACATGAATCAAGCAACTCAACATATTAAACCCAGAAACTTGAACATGAGCATTAAAAATCGAATAAAACATCTCCATAAAATCAAGACAAACCCAGAAATTACGCAAATAAGAAACAAGAAACGAGGAACAATCAACCCAAAAAATGTATTGAACTTGTGAATGTATCAAAATCTAGATCTGATTACACGAACGTAAGATCCGATTACCAATATGTTAAACAAGAACAATCTGAATTAAACATGCGAAATTAAATTTAATCTAAACCCTAAACCTAAAAACGAAATCTTTCACACCTCTACACCTTCGGCTTCTCTACTCCCCTTTTATACTTGAATTGCTCAATTCTTCCAAAGATCGACCGTTTGATCTCTTCCCTTGAACATTTAGATGGAGGCTCTCGATCTTCCTACTTTTGTGTTGCATGTCGGGATTCATGTGACGAGATAGAGAATGTGATGGAGATCGGTTTGAGTGTTTAGGGGAATGGAGAAGAAGAGAGAGAAAGTAAGGAATTGATGAGATGAGAGAGAATTGGGATAGGGAGAGATGAGGAAATTAGGAAATAAGAAGGGGCTTTCGATTAATAACAGAGGCGCGACCGTTTAATTGAACAGTCGCAAAATTTGTGACCGTTCAATGATCGGTCACAAAAAATTGCGACCGTTCAATGAACGGTCGCAAAGTGAACGGTCGCCCGTTCGAAAAATGCGACCATTCAATGAACGGTCGCCATGAACGGTCTTCTCTGAGCTTTAAAGTGGCTAGAACGATCGCAAAGTGTCTCTCATCTTTTCTTCACATATAACAATCTCCTCTTTGTGAGAGCTTTGATGGAATAGGCCTCACAGGTTCTAAATATCTTGAAGATCCATTAGCGTGCTTCAGGACATTTGACCAATGTAGATAAATCGGAGATTGCCTCTGGCTGAAATACGGGTGAACAACAACAAAATACGCTCCAAATTGAGTTTGAGTTTTAAGGTCGTGGAATTTCATGCCCGTTATCTTAGGATGCTTGTTTACATTGGGCGCTCCAAGAAAATGGTGTTTCAAGCTATCTAAGATTGCATGTGGAAGAAACTCAAAGGGTGGAAAAGAATGGTTTTTGTCTAAGGTGGGGGAAAAATGCTTGTCAAGTAGTGTTTCGAGGTATCTCAACTTATGTAATGCAATGTTTCGAGATTCCTATCTCTATTTGCAACAATATTGATAGTCTATGTAAGAATTTCTGGTGGGGAGCTTATCAAGAGAAGAGAGGGATACCCTAGACTGTGTGGAATACTCTACGTTAGCCTAAGGTTAGGGGCGATTTGGTTTCAGAAACTTCAAGGCCTTCAACAAAACCCTTCTCGCTAAGCGAGCTTGGAGGCTAACCCAAGACCCGCATTCCCTTGGCAGTAACGGTGTTCAAGGCTCTGCATTTTGCGAATGGTGACTTTTGGAACGCCAAACTAGGTTTTCAACCCTCTTAGGCATGAGGGAGTATCCTTGGTGTCCGCGAACTACTTCAACAAGGGGTCATGTGGCACATTGGAAATGGGAGGTTGGTGAAAATTTAGGGTGGCAAATGGATACTAGCCATCTGGACAATTTTCTCACCTCATCGGCTCATTTCATGGATGATCATGCCATGGTCAAGGAACTAATTGACAAAGACAAGAATGTATGAAAAGCGACCTATTGAACATATGTGTTGTACTAGTAAATGGTGTTTGATGGATAATTTCCTTGACGTTGCTACTGATGACGTCAAAACATCTCAATAATGTTTAGTGGATTGTTGTTTGAAGATACCCGAGTGTTTTCCAACAAAATACAAAAGGCAATAGAATACTCTAACCTCGCCCGTCAAACTATACCTTGGTGCAACGGATTGTTCAGTGAGATATTCATGTGGAAGACGGAATCAATATGAGGGATTACCCATCAGCTGTGGTAGTATTTCTAAACTAATTAAGGGTTTGTCCTAATAGCCTTCATTGTCAAGACGTCAAGATGATGAATTGATGATGATGATTGATGATAATGATTGATGATGATGATAATTGAAATAACCCTAGAGGGGGGGTAATTATGGTTATGTAAATATTCTGCACTTCAATCAACACAACTAGGTTAATAGCACTTTTATATAATGAAAAATACTTCTTTATTATTAAACAAAAGTGCTTAGAATAGAAGAGGTTACAACTCAGCTGATAAGAAGACTGTGAGGTCCTCAAAACAGCTTACTGGGACAGAAGACCTTGCAGATGTCTTCTATTCTTGAGGCCTCACAGAGGAGGCAGTTACAGACAGAAAAGTGTTGCAACGTGAGGCTTCTTCCTCACTTCAATTTCTCGACCCTAGAGGTCCTCACCAGCGCCCTCACTGGTTACACACAAACTCACCACTTACAAAGAATGGCTACACTCATAATATCAACAAGATATTCCTACACTCAGAACTTTCTTATACAAAGTTCCTACTCAGATTTACTTGCTTGGAAATCCTTATTTGCTAACGGGGTGGGTTCTCATATTTATACTTGATTCTTCACTGACTCCCTTCCTTTCTTTCCTTTGCATTTGATCCTTTCCTTCGTGCATTGATTCTGATTTGGTAGCCGTCTTCAACAGCAGAATCCAATTTTTCAATGCAACAGTTTAAGCAAGGATTTGTTTCCTTTTCTGAGGTGATCTTCTATCTTCATGAAAGCCCTTTGCCATATTATCTTTCCTTTTCGTTTGAATTATGAAAAAGGAAATGAAGATCATTATAAACAATTCTCAGAATAAAGGGAAGATATAGGATTAGGATATGATTTGTACTTCCCTAAGATAGCTCGGTTGGTCTTTCAAACAAAATAATCTTGTGCTGACATTTGAGGTCCTCATTGACGATTACGATGAGGTCCTCATAACCAGTTGAGGTTCTTCAATCTCCCCCTTTTTATTTGAAAGACAAAACTTCCTGGATGCTGCTTCTATACATGCATTCTCAATGTACAACAGATATGGACAATAGATGCAACAGTACATTCTTGTAATAGAGTATCATATAGTAGCAAGCAACAGTTCACCATATTGTTTCGGTTACGGACCAAGGATATCTCCCCCTTTTTGTCTTTCAGACAGAAAGGAAACAAGAGATTACAAGTACTAAATTGTGTAGCCAAAATAAGTAGAGGAAGAGAGAGGGAGAAGGAGGGATAGGAGGAAAAGCAATGCTGAGGACACCTTGACCAGGCCCTGATTAAATTTTGAGGTACCCGAGAGGCCATGCTGATGAGGACATCAGAGGTCCAGGCATGCAGTGAGTTGACGAACCTAGGAGGAGGAGAGGGACCGCATGTAGGGAGGATGGATGATAGGACTCCCCCTCAATTTGACAGCTTGTGCATAGCTTGAGGTCCTCACAGTAGACGACTCCCCCTCAAAAGGTGCGGGTGGTGTTGTTTCACGACCTTCCCAATGTCTAGGATCTTGTCTTGAATTTTGTCTCCAAAGGTCACTCTTGCATTCTTGTTGATTTTCAGTTTGAAGAGCTTGGTTGGATCTCCGTGTTTGAGGCATACCTGTAAAAGAAGACACTATACCTTTCTTGGTCTCTGACCAAGGATGAGATCGTTGCAATGAGGTCTTTGGGACCTAGATTTTAGTAATGTACGGAGGTCTAGTTCCTTTAGACAGGGGATTTGATGAGGTCATTATTTTATTTTCGGTAGGAGGTCCTCTATGATGATTTTCTCTGAGAGGCGAAATGTTTGGGATAGGAAGGAGAGGTCCTTTGTTGGCATGGAAAGGAGGACTTTTGGACCGATAGTTTTTTAGAGGTGGGGTATTGGGTGTGGGAAGGAGAGGTCCTCTGGGAGGGTGATTTGTATGAATTTTGGTCTGAGGTTTAGAAGAGGGGGTTGTGGAGACTGGTTTGCTTTGGTAAGGATGGGAATTATTGAGTGCCTCATTGGATAATTGAGTGATAGTTTTATAGCAGTCTTTGACCTCAAGAGACAGTCTATTGCTTTCTGTGAACAGGAGGTCATTTTGAGAGTTCAGGCTTTCTATGGCCTCACAGAGACTTTGAACATGGTTGGTAAGGTGCTTGAGTCTTTCTATTAAGGACTTAGAGTATTTAAAAAGATGCATACACTTATGAGCAAGATGTAATGGTGAAAGATTAAAGAGGTCATCAATGTTTACCTCGTCATAAGATGAGGTTGGATCTTGATCCTTACTTGTGTGCCATCAGACATACATTTGTTATTTCTTCTACCTCAATGTGGCCTTCACTGGAATCACTATCACTCCATGTTTCCATCATTGCCTCATGGTTATGCCATTGAGGTCGATTGTTTCTCTTGTCTTTGTTTCTTCTGGCGTGAGGGCAATCCTTCATAAGGTGTTTTGAGCTGCCACAAACAAAACAAGTAAATGGGTCAGCATCTTTTCTTGATGAGGACTTACCTTTTGAGGTTGCTTTTCTATTTTGTCCATCCTTGATGTATCCTCGAAAGGTTGGATTTTTCTTGTATAATCTTCTGAACCCTCTTGCCATCATTGTCATTGTATCTTCCTCCTCATCATCATCTGACTCATCGCCGATTTACATACCGCTGAGGGCAATTTCCTTGGGTTCTGAGAGGTCATTCAATTGGATCTCATAGGCCAATAGTTTTCCAATGAGTTCCTCCAGTTTGAGGGCCTTGAGATCTTGAGCTTCTTCAATGGTTGTGACTTTTGGACCCCATTTTCTTCTAGGCAGGCATCGGAGGACCTTTCTAACTTGTTCCTCATTTGGATAGGTTTTTCCCAGAGATATGAGGTGGTTGGTGATGTTGTTGAATCTTTTGAACATCTCTTCAATAGTCTCATTTTCCTTCATTCTGAAGGCCTCATACTTTTGGACAAGGATATCTACTTTGGTGTCCTTGACTTGACTTGTGCCTTCATATGAGGTTATCAAGTAATCCCAAACCTGTTTCGCAGTTTCACAATTAGATATACGTTCAAAATCATTCGAATTTAAACTGCAATAAATCAAGTTTAGGGCATGAGTATTTTTTCTCAATTGCCCCAACTCTTTCTTGGTCATTTCAGATCTTTTCTTTGGTCCATCTTGACCAGCACTGTTCTTCTTCGTGGGAGTGAGATAATCTCCCTCGGTAACCACAGTTCAGAGGTCCTCATCTTGGTCCTTGAGGAAGACCTCCATTTGTCTTTTCCACGACCTGTAGTTTTCTCGAGTAAGTAGTGGAGCTATTGTCCATGAGCGTCCTTGAGGAGCTTCGGTTGTGTTGAGGCCGGCCATGATCTTTACCACGAGTTGTTAGACTCTTCAGATCTGTGGACCTGCTCTGATACCAATTGAAATAATCCTAGAGGGAGGGTGATTAGGGTTATGTAAATATTCTGCACTTCAATTAACACAACTAGGTTAATAGCACTTTTATATAAAGAAAAATACTTCTTTATTATTAAACAAAAGTGCTTAGAATAGAAGAGGTTACAACTCAGCTGATAATATAATAATAAGAATATTGTTAACTTTTATGTTTTATTTGTGCTGTTTGTCTTTTGGTTTGATTGTGTGGCTTCTTGTTGGTTGTTGTCTATTAGTTGTACTTTCCTCTGCGTTTTTCACAGTGTCGTTGCTATCTCTTTAGCCTCTTTTGACTTCCAATAATAATAATAATAATAAAAGAATAGGAATGTCGTTCCTGATCATGTTACAAATTACAATCATCAACTACTCCAACCTTAATTCTGCTATCAACTATCTACTAATATGTAACAAGGCCTTAAATCACTTAACTTTATTGGAAAAAAAAAATTATTGCTATATCGCAATTTTTCTACTTGGAAAAGAAAAGTAAAAAGATTCTTCGGACCAAAAAATTGTTGAGGGGTGTCACACATCTTTTTTAACTGACTCGCGGGTCACAACTTTTTTTTAATGCATTCCCGGGGGTCATTAAACTTACTTAAGTAGCTGGGGGGTGATATTTCGATCTGTTTTGGCCGGAATCAGGAAAAGTCTTGTTTGCCCTTGAAAAATTGAGTGAAGTATCATTTCTACCCTTAATTTGTCAACTCAAAACATTGCCTCAGTTTCTCTCTCCTCTTCATTCTCCCAGTATCTTTCCCACCCTCTCCAGATTGCCCCCGCTTCCCCACCTCTCCGGCGCCCTTTTTCGACGTCTGGGTCCCGGCTTCAAAAGTGAGCCATGCACCACCATCGTCTGAGACGTAGCATGTGACCTTCTCGACAGGGTAATCGACGGAAAGGAAAATTCTCTTTGAGGGCATCAAGGTCAGTCGATCTGTTTACGGGGAAAAACGTGTGAGCTATGTCCAAAAGCCATGATAAGGCGAACCAGATTTCACAAACGATGGACATTAACCATAACCAAACAGAGTTCTCGTCAGGATGCATCACACGCCAAGTTAAGAAAAGTCCATAAGCCATGACGAGGGGGGTTCTTTTTCTGGGTTGTTGGGTTAGTGGAATTTTCTGGGTTTTTGGTTGGATTTAACTTTTCTGGGCAAGTTGAATTTGAATAGATTAGTAAAGGTTTGTCCTTGAATTTGAGTTTGGTATGATCAATTTTTATCTTTTATCTTGACTGAGCTTAGGATTGATGCATATTTGTTGTATGTCCTCCATCATTTGATGTTCGGTTACATGATTGATTAAACCTTTGTCTGTCTAGAGATATTAATTGTGCATTCTGGGTTTCAATTTAGGGTTGATGGGGTGCTGAAATGGTGATTAATTTGCTTATTGAAGAGAATTAGGTCGCATGAACTAAGCTTAGAAATGAAGCAAATGACTGTGTTTGAGTGATCTAGGCCTTTTTAGGTGATTCTTTGCTGAATTTGGTAGGATTTGATCTTGTGTTGCTGTTTTAGAATTTAGATCTCCTTTCAGGCATGTTCTTGCTTAGTTTGATTGCATAATTGGGTTGTTAGGGTTTCACGAGATCGAGTGACGATATGTTGCCAATTTAGCCATCAATTTGATTCATTGAGCTTAATTGATTATCACTAATGTATTAGATCTGATTATATGGAAATTGGAGATTTTCTTTGATTAGTTAATCAAATCTTGTATTGTTAGCAGTGTTGAGAGTTATATGCATGATCTTTTGTTGGCAACACCTTGCTGAGGGGCTTGAAAGCCTTTTCATTGCCATCAAGCATGAGGTCGCCCTTGGTGTTAGGATCACCGTCCATGCCCAATAGGCAATGCCGTGACCTTACAGAGGAAGAGGGGGAGGGAAAAAGAGGGGGAGGGAAAAAAAGGAAGAGGGAGGAATGGTAGTAAAGTTAACTTAGATAGAAAAATAAGGGCATTTTCGCATTTTTCAACATAACTCGTCGAATTTCAGCCAAAATAGTCGAAATGTCACCATTGAGGAGTGCCTCGATAAAAATGTCACTAAACTTTTGAAAAGCTGCAAATTTGCCACTCGGATTTTTCTTGTCATCAGAATGCCACTAAATTTGATTAACTTGGAAAAAATTGCCCCTTTACCTGTTGTTTACCTGGAATAGCCAGTCACCTATTCATTAAACACTATACCTACACTAAACCTAACTTATTTAATTTTTTTACCAACCTAATTAATTACCCCTCCCCCCTCTTCTCTTTTTTACCGGCCTGTTCTTTTCATCTTCCTCTTCTTGTTCCTCTTCTCTTCTCCGCCATTACAAAGCTTCCCCAGTTCTTCTTCTTCTTCAATTTCTCCTTAAAAATTAGGGCTTTCCTGTTTCTTCTTCTCTGTTGCTCCGAAAAACCCTAGCTTTCCCAAAATCTGCCATGACTTCATCCTCATCTATGTCGAACGGTCCAGTTAGGGCATGCCGCGATTGTGCCTGTTCAAAGAAGGTGCTTTAAAGTGCAAATTTGGTGGTGATGGGGGGTGGTGGGTGATGTTATTTTGCTGTGGAAGCTGATGATGATGATGGTGTATATAGGGTGTATGCTGTGATAAGCTGATGATGTTGATGAATTTTTTGCATCAGATGGTTGGTCTGTTGTGCTGCTTTGTTAAGCATCTTGTGAAGCTTTGTTAAGCTCTGTTTGAAGTGGATATGCTTCCAATTTTTTGCAAAAGATGCTTGTAATTTTTTTGGGTACCATCAGCTTGGTCATTTAGGGTATTAGGCATGGCTGTTTAGAGCTCGTGATTAGGGCCGTGGCAGTGGCTGAATTGTAATCAATTGCAATGAATGAATGTATGGTTTCATCAATTTGTCTTCTATGTTTTGTTTGACCAAAATTCAGCACTGCGAAAATTAGGGTTTTGGAGAAACTAACCTGGTATGAATGTCAACCTTTACTGGCCTTCAATCCTTGCAAAAACGCTTCCCAGGTGCTCGATTTTGTTGATTGTAGTTCAATTTTGGGTTTAATTCATACCATTTGCAGAAATCAAAGGTGGGAGGTTGAAGAAAATGGCGATGAAGATGAAGAGTGAAGAGGGGCAGTGAACGTGCTGCTTCAGGTTATTAATTAGGATGTTTATTATATTTAATTAGGGTGTTTATAAATTTAGGGTATAATATCTAATTAGGATGTTTATTAATTTAGTTAAGTGTTTTTTACATTAATGACAACCACCAACACCATTAACCTGCTGCTTCAGGTTGCTTTCAGGTAAACAACAGGTAAAGGGGCAATTTTTTCCAAGTTAATCAAGTTTAGTGGCATTCTGATGACAAGAAAAATCCGAGTGGAAAATTTGCAGTTTTTCAAAAGTTTTGTCATTTTTATCGAAGCACTCCACCATTGAGTTATTTAGTTAAATATAATGTCATTAGGGGATGCATTATAGAAAAGTTGTGCCTCATTAGCCAGTTAAAAAAAAAATAGGCGGCACTCCCCGACAATTTGTTTTGTCTTGGGACAAAGTGGAAATTTTTAGAACTCTTGAACAAGGTCACGAACTGTCTTTATACATTTTCTTCGTCCCTCCTAAACCCTCGAATAAACCCTCACAGAACCATTTTCCTCACTAACTCCACTCTCAGGCGGCGTATAGGTGACAGAATGCTCAAACATGGGAGAAACAGCCTCCAACATATCTTCTCTTACCATGCTTTTAGTTTTAGATGCGTTTCTGGGTACACATCATCCGCCATCAATTCCGGAACCTCTGATTTAACGGTGGATTATTTGGTTAATTCGCTTGGGTTCTCCAAACAAGAAGCCATTGTTGCTTCTTACAAGGTTAGTCCCTTCAAATCCCCCGAAAAGCCTAATTCTGTTGTCACTTTTCTCAAAAGTAGTGGATTGAACGAAACCCAGATCAGAAAAGTCGTCTTATCTTTGCCCAGAATCCTATCTTCTGATGTCGACAAAACCCTAAATCCCAAATTCGAGGCATTTAAGCTCCTTGGTTTATCTGGGTCTGATTTAGCCGAGGTTATCTCTGTACACCCTCACATCCTCTTAAGGGCCTTGGATAACCATATTTTGCCTACCCTTGATGTATTAAAATCAGTATTTGGGGACAAATTTATTATGCTTGAAGCTTTGAAGAAACGCTCGTGGGTGCTTAGTCCTGGTGTGCTTAGAAAACTCCCTCCAAATGTCGCCTTATTGAAGAGCTACGGGCTTTCTGTGGAACAAATTAAGATGCTGTTTCTTCGAAAAATGAGGTATCTTGTGATGGATCCAAAATGGTTGCTAAATGTGTTGATCAGGGTTGAAGAAAAGTTTGGAATCCCCCGCGATTCGCCAATGTTTCCTCATGGAATTTGTGCCTTGGGTAGTATGAGTGAGGTGAGCTTAGAGTCAAAACTCAAGGTATTCAGGAGCTGTGGATGGAGTGACTCAGATATCCTTGCGATAGCTAGGCAAAACCCACGCTCCCTCGCGTTGTCAGAGTCCAAACTTAGAAGCAGTTTGAATTTTTTCATGAAAGATGTTGGGCTTCAGCCTTCTGAGATTGCCTCACAAGTGTATCTATTGACTGTCAGCTTAGAGAGGAGAGTAATCCCTAGAAGTGAAGTTCTTAAGGTTTTGAAGCAGAAGAGACTGATCAAACCGAACTACAAACTTTCCACTTATCTAGTAATGACAGAGGAGCGATTTGTCAAAAGGTTTTTGGTACCATTCAAGGATGAGCTCCCTGATCTTTATGCTGATTACATGCGAAGAGTGTGCTCTGCTTCAAAGCCTAGTGAATAGGCAAACTAGTGATGTGATTTGCCTACTCAAAGTCGTCCATTTGATGGCAATATTTATGGATCTTTATACTGGTTACATGAGAAGCATGAGTTCTGCTTCAGAAAGTGCTGAAGAAACTACTGATGTGGTCCAACTTTCCCGAGTCTTTCATTTGAGTTTTGACAGTAATCACTCTGAAATGAATTGGGATTATTTTCAACCTTATGAGTTGTAGGATCCCTGAAGAGATTGTATTGAGTTTTTGGAAGAAATTATCATGGAGTTTTCAAGGAATTCATCTTTCACAGTTTTGTTGGGAATGATCATTGTGCCTGTAGGCTGTTGTAGTGTAGTTGTAGGGATAACTTCCTAGGTAGCTTGCTTTTAGAATTTGTTGAACTCCTTTTGAGAAAGAAGAGCGGGGAAGGGGGGGCATTTTTTTTATTGATCATCATGAATATGAGCAGAGCATCATTAACAAAGACCGAATGCTGGACAGAAGAATTACAAGATTCACAAATTTGTGGCCAATATGGTGAAATAAGAATGTACACTTTTGCCTACACTTATTCTTGGTTTGTTCTGCACAACGTTTATGCTATTTTCTGTAACTTTGTGTTCAATATTGATGATTAAATCAAGAGAAATTTTTCATGATATTTGCCATCTAACTTGTCTTCAATTTGCCATCTAAATTTTCCATGATATTTTTTTAAAAGTTCTGTTTCCATCTTACCTTCCAATAACCAAACATAGCCTCAGATATACAGCATAAAGCAAATGAACTAGCAGTATTCATAGCGAGAGGATCTCGCAATATGAAATTATAGACAGAAACATAAACAAACCCAAGAGATTGAACATCTCACATGGAGAAGACAACTCGATTGTTGGAAACATTTGATGGTGCAGAACGCAGGATGTCTGCGATCTGATTACATCTATAACTATTGTGGAGTGTTCCATGCTCCCTGCATCAATTCAGAGCCATCTTTCATTGTTGGTATGCAATATAAATCACATGTATACCAGTTTCGGCTGAAAATGCTTGAAAAGCCTCCTGCACCTATTGAATTGCTTAGCAACTCTACACACTGATACTGGTTCAGTGGTTCGTGACTCCTGCAATTGTCTGGGCAAACTGTCAACACTCACAAGTGGATATTCATGTTACAATGAGTGTTTGTGAGAACGCTCAACACGGGCAGAAATGGTGTTCAACATATCCTTACCAACTGTGCAATCATCGCTGGAACCTCCAACGGCACGGCTGATTACTTGATTAATTCAGTCGGTTCTCCAGAAAAGTAAGCCACTGTCGCTTACTACAAGGTCATCCCTTCAACTCCCTTATTCTGCTGTCAATTTGTTCAAAACTAGTGGATTTAACCAAACCTGACTATTAACAAAAAAAGATCATTTTTAAGTGCCCAAAATTTTTATGTTAACAAAACCCGAAAGCCCAAAATTCATGTTACAATGAGTGTTTGTGACTGTCAGCTGGTAGAGGAGAATATGTTAGTGAATGACAACTTTAAATTTGAGAGCAGTCTTTGTGGAATGAATGGAGATTCCATTCAAACATATGAATAGTGAATAGTAGTAAGCATGTTTTTCAGGCTGTGTTGTGAAGAAATCGACATGGAATTGTTGAGAAAGCCAACACCTGATATGCTTGAGCAGCCGCTGGGTCATTTCAGATTCCATCTTCAACCAACAGACATGTTTCTATGCAACTCTTAACTTAATCTTAGCTTTGACTTGAATCACAAACTGACATATATTTATTTAGGCAGCCAACAGTGCTCTTTTAGGCGGCTTAGGACAGCTGTCGGGGCGGCTCCGTGCGAGACCTTTGGGTGGTTCAGGTGCTCTCGGTGTCTGCTTGTGTATGCTTTTGTATGCCGTGGCTTGGTTTGTTTTGAGTTTCTATTCGGAGTTTAGGTTGTAATTTTTATCCCGAAACAAACATATACTTACAAATATACATTAATATTGCAAAAAATGATTAAAAGGACCTTATATTTTTATGTAATTATTTTAAGGGCTTTATATTTTGACAAATTATTATGGGGTGACATTATCTTTGCGGTAATTATATATTGGGAACATTCTCGCCAATTTTCCGGCTTTAAAATGCGCAAAACAATGATTTTTTTATTTATAATTATTTTAATTAAAGTCAACTATCATTTTAGGCCTTAATATTTAGGGTTGGTCAAAGATATATAATCCTAATCAATAATAAATACTGCAATTAATGCTTTGTTCGCCGCAAAAAATGTCCCCCAGAAATAATTACAATAAAAATAATGTCACCCTATAATTATTTATCAAAACACATGACTTTTAGAATAACGGTTTTGCTAATTGTCGTCCTGGGGGCGATGATTAAGAGAGAATCTTATCCAATTTTTTATTATATAAATCTTATGTGTATATCATAAAAGATTATCTTTCCAATATAATATACTTATTATCTAACTAAATCTAAATAAATCTTATCATTATCTAATAAATATTTTGTAATTATCTTCATAATTGTAGAATTGGAAATAACATATAAAATTGATTATCTTGTATATCTTATAGAATTAGCGTATAATTGAATTCCAAAACATTGAATTATTGTGTAGATGGAGTCTCCCATACTAAATTATGTTTGTTCAAGAAAAAAAAATTCGTGAAAGTTGAGTTGAAATTACAAGTCAATTCAAATTATCCATTATAATTCGTCTAGTGTTTAGGATTTGGCGGTTCGTGGGACGTTTGGATTGGATTTTGTCTAGTGTTCAACTAAAAGCTCTCCAGCCTACCTGTGGTTGTGGTCATGCTTCAACTAATCCAACCGAATTCCAAATTGCAGTTTACGTACAGAACATTTATATAAGATGGAAATTTCAAATAATAATGGATAATTTGAATTGACTTGTAATTTCAACCCAATTTTCACGGATCCTTTTTTTTCTTCTTGAACAAACGCAATTCAGTATGAGAGACTCCATCTACACACTAATTCAATGTTTGGGATTCAATTATACGCTAATTCTATAAGATATATGAGATAATCAATTTTATATGTTATTTCCAATTCTACAATTATGAAGATAATTATAAAATATTTATTAGATAATGATAAGATTTAGTTAGATAATAAGTATATTATATTGAAAAGATAATCTTTTATGATATACACATAGAATTTATATAATAAAAAATTGGATAAGATTCTCTCTTAACTATCGCCCCAGGGCGACGATTAGCAAAACCGTTAAAATAATTACATTAAAATGTGAGGATCCTTTAATTATTTTTTTGTTAATGTTACCAAAAAAAAAGGGTATTGCTTTTCGTCGCCCCCCTTTTTATTATTGTCGCCCACCCAAAAGACGTTTTTGCCCCTCCTCTCACTCTCACTCTCCTCTCACTCTCCCCTCACTCTCCCTAACATTATCTCTCTAAATTTTTGATATATTGTTGAAATTTAACCTAAAATGTCAATAGAAGGTGGTAATTCAAGTGAAGAATAAGAGGTTAGTTTGTAAATTTAAATTTAAAAAAAATAATAAAAACAAAAAATTTTCTGGAAAATGGCCGGCTGCCGCGCCCAGATCCCGGCGGCGCGCCGCTGCAAAACTTGCGACAAACATGCGGCGGTTGCCGACGCTTTATGCTGGCACCGCGCGCGCGCCGGGATCTAGGCGCGGCAGCCGGCCATTTTCCGGAAAATTTTTTGTTTTTATTTTTTTTAAAAAATTTTTTATAAAATGTTAATATTATTGTTTATGTAAAAAATATTATTTATTTATTTATGTTAATATTATTAAGGTAATCAATGTCGTTAATTATAATTGTTATGTTAATTATGTTAAAATTTTTTATTAAGGCCGCGGCTTTGCGAGATCCGAGATCTCACGTGCCGCGTATGCTTTGCGCGGCAACCGTCCGAATTTTTTTGCGTTTTTTGTAAAAATATTATTTTTATTAATATTATTGTTATTAATATTATTATGGTTATGTTTATTAATATTATTATTGTTATTAATAATAATATTTTTATTTTTATTAATATTGTTTATTTCTTCATTTTTCAAAACTAAAAAACATAAAACCACAAATTCAAAACACAAATTCATAACTGAAATTCGTCGATTCAATCCCGGTATGAGGGTGGTTTGTGGTGGTAGTTGGTTGAGAGCGTTTTCTAGAGAGATAAAGTAGAGAGAGAGTGAAGAGTGAAGTTATGAGGTTCAAGGGCGTGGGTTGGAAATATTATGCGAAAGGTGGGCGACAATAGTAAAAAGGGGGGCGACGAAAAGCAAGCGGGAAAAAAAAAAGAAAGCACAGTGGCCGCGGCGCGGTCTCTCCACAAATTGGTTTATCCCTTCCTTGGATTAATGTATTAAGAAATTTTTGATAGGGGTATCTTACTATACTTATCTTATTTTAAGGTGAGATGTGATGTTTAACTTTAAATCAATAAAAAAAGTAAAATATTAATGATGCATATCTATTTGCTTTACGTACAATTCAACACAATGCATCAATCTCAACCAAATTAAGTATATTTTATCTCTGATAATATGAACCTATTTAGCATGGGCCTCCATATTGTCTATATAGATGCAATTGTAGTGAATAACCCTTTATAATATGAACCCAAATACCCAACTAAGAGTATTTATTCATAGTAATTAAGTTGGAACATTTATTCCCTAAAAACCGAATGCACCTAGGCCTCAATGACACACTGTCTACATAGATGCAATTGTAAATTCCTTCAAGCAAAAAATCAGGCACAAGAAGTTAAAATTGTACAAGCTTATGCCGTGCAAAAGTTAAAAAATGCAAAAAACGTGGAGTAAATTTCCTAATCAACAATAATGCAGAACTCGACTGTCTTTTTCATTTTACATTATCCAGTGTACTATAAAACCCTACAAGATCTCATACCAAACTCAGATAAACCGAGGGCATGATATTGCCGTATGTTTTCTAACTATTGACGAATCGTATATTTGTAACTTTTATCAACTTAAATGAGCTTCCATTATGATCTTAATGTATGTTATGTTGATGTGTATGCATATGTAGTTGGAGTGGCAGGGCGGAACCAGCAAAATTCAGATAAATGGCATCGATTATTTCCTTAAAAATTGTCACTGGCATTCCCCTTCTGAGCATGTTCTCCAGGGCGTCAGGTCTCCACATTTACATTTTGTCTAAATTACTGATCGATGAAATGTTTGCCGTTTGTACGTACTTCTAATTAATTATCAAATATCAATCTTTGACCAAAAAAAAAAAAAAAAAAAACCCCAGATATGCTTTGGAAATACACTTGGTTCATCAGAGTCGAACGGGCAAGATTGCTGTGATTGGTCTTCTGTACAGATATGGACGCCCTGATCCTTTCCTTTCACAGGTGATTGATCATTTACGATATAGAGGTGATTAAAAATTCTACCCATCACTAACCATCAGTAATCAATAATCCTATTTTCTGCAGTTGGAGCAAAAACTACGAGTACTTGCTAGCAATACTAATCAAAGAGAGGTATATGCGGGTGTTGTCGATCCAAAGGCGATAAAGACAGTAGATTTTAACAGCTACTTTAGATACAATGGCTCACTGACAACCCCTCCTTGCACTGAAGGTGTGCTTTGGACAGTAGTCAAAAGGGTAATCGCTCAACTCCGATCCTCGATCACTAGACCGTTACATTGTGTCCTTATGAACCTTCACATTGTTTTTTGCGCTAGCCACGTGACAATTACCTCATCTTTCGTACTCTTAAGAAGGTCCAAGCCTTGGTGAAAATTGTAGGGTAAATGAGTCATACTTGCCATGTATATGGACAATCTGCCAAATTTATATTGGGTTTTATTGGACAAATTAAATGATTGACACAAGCTTTTGAGTCTATATGTATACACTATACTGGTTTCAAATTGCTGGTTTTTGTTGTTAATGTAGGTTGCAAGTGTTTCAACTGAGCAAGTAGCATTGCTTAGAAAGGCTGTTCATGATGTAAGTTGCTCCCATCCATTAATGCCCGTATTATCTCATCATTTTGTCAACATTTTCCTGCCACATTTTACAAGTGAGGATATATATAGAAAATTTTCTGTACGTCTCATTTTCCATGAACAAAAGGGGGAACCTGACTAATTTGGTTGAACATGATTTTAGGGCTTTGAAGACAACGCAAGACCTTTGCAGCAGCTTAACGGAAGAACGCTGGAACTCTATTTCCAACCATCACTCGATGCAATCCCGTTAGCTCAATCATCCTAGCATCTTTCGTCAATGTAGTTTGGGCACCAGAAAACCACAATTCTAGTGCAAATTTGCTGTTCAAATAATGAAAATAAGCTTTGTATGGAATGAATGCTCCATGTCGAGCTCGTGCTATCAATGTATGTGATAATAAAATTTGAAAAAGTGTAATGTCTTTACTAATATGAGAGTTGAAGGTTTATCCTTTCTAATAAAATTTAAATTCCAAGTACCGCAATTTCATAGAACGTCACTAGCTAGGGTAAGATTAGTTTGTTACGTCTATGGTATAGAACCTGTACATTTGCTATATTTTTAATTTATACATTTGCTTGTCTTGTTCAAAATTTATCTTGATGCTTTGTTGATTGTTGTAAGGAAAAATCCTTTGATGAGTTGGTTTTGTCATATTTTGTTAGGCTTGTAAATTGTCATCATCACATATATAGTATTGTCACTCGTGACAAACTATTGTGATTCAGAATAGTAAAATTATCTAGTCATATTCCTATGTAATTATATATATAACTTTTCCCCCAAACTTGGTTGATTATCTAGGTATATTCCCACTCTCCCAAAGTGAGAATTCAATAGGGATGAAGGTCATTCCCTTCAAATTCCCAGAAATCCTTAATTCTATAGTCAATTTGTTGGAAACTAGTGGATTTAATTAGCCAAACCCAGATTAAAACAATCTTCTTTTGGTAACCACAATCCTATATGACAGGGCCAGAATTCTTTATTATATTTATGCAGCCATTTAATGATAAAATTCTTGATACAACAACAATAATAACAACCTCTTCGAAAAAATACATTTAAATTGACATTATGCATCCACTCAAGGTGTGCATGAGTAATGCTTGTTGTGCACCTTTGCGTTGGTACTTCATTCAACTGGGTTTTGTTACGGGTTTTTTTGCATTTTGGACCCTGAATTTTAGGGATATTTATATTCTGAACCCTTGGTTTTT
This sequence comes from Portulaca oleracea, assembly GCA_029582165.1. Classification (NCBI taxonomy): domain Eukaryota; kingdom Viridiplantae; phylum Streptophyta; class Magnoliopsida; order Caryophyllales; family Portulacaceae; genus Portulaca; species Portulaca oleracea. The sequence continues at coordinate 11,776,112 of CM055869.1, read as the reverse complement.
AACGTTAATTTTTTGAACCCTAAAATTTGTAGCATGAAAAAAAAATTACCCTAAAGTTTGTGAGCTGAAAAAAGCCAATTTCCCATTTTTCTTTTTCTTTCCATGTATGAATTTCTCTCCCGATTGGCACCAAACTTCAATACTGAGGTTAAAACTTATATTAAAGTTATAATAAACCTTTCTTATTCATGTTGGAGTTACTTAAAACCATGTACTCAGGGGTCTAAGTAGTCCCGACATGAATAAGAGAGTGTATGATAGCTTCAACATCAGCTTTAACCATAGTCCTAAAGTTTGACGTCAATCGAGAGATAAATTCAAACATGGGAGAAAAACAAAAAATGAGACAGGGGTCTTTTTCATCAGCCCACAAACTTTAAGGTCCTTTTTTATTCAGCCTACAAATTTTAGGGTTAAAAATTTAATGTTGAAAACCAAGGGTTCAGAATATAAATACCCCTAAAGTTTGGGGTCCAAAATGCAAAAAACCCGTTTTGTTACAACTAACAAACTTTTCAAGAAATCCAGGCATTAGCATCACAAATGAAATAAGAGAAAAACACAAAAAAGGAAGGGTTGTTGAACACAATGATTTTTAATGTGGGAAAAACTCAAACTGGAACCAAAAAAATCACCAACGTGGCATTATTGAGGGTTAAATGATAAATATCTTGACGCACTGCACTAGCAATCTCATGCTTACGTTGCTGCCGTTGGTGAAACTTTAAAACGTACTGGGTATACTCCAATTCAGAGGTAGTAGACACAATTCCAAGGTTGTTGCTCTCAAGTGTGAACAGCAGTGAACTCAAGGAAAGTCAGATGATTCGCAGAGGAGGATGGCAAGCAATCAGAGGAAATTAAAATTTAGGGCACCAATTATCTTTTAGGAAAATTGGAATCTAATAATCTAAACTTTAGGTCCATTTTGATCTGACTAACCAAACTTAACATTTTGTTATCGCTGAACCAAACTTAACAACATATTTTTTCCAGTAAACCTATGTCCATCTTCGACCACCGGAAAAATGACATGGCATTAATTTTGATGAGGTGGAATTTTTAAAATGCAAAAATTTAAAAAAAAAAAAAAAGATAGCATGATGTGGCAGATTCAAATTCAATCCCCCATCTGACTTGGCATTTTCATATCCTAATATGCAAAAATTAAAGTGAAGGAAAAACCCCCGCCCCAGAAATTCAATCCCCCCATCAGACTCAAATATTGAAAACTTGAGCAGAAGAAAAGTTTGGGAGAATATTTTGTATTTCATTTTTTCACCAAAGGAAGAATACAAGGGATGTATATATACAACAGTGGACAAACAGGAAGGCGGGAAAGGAATAACAACTAGCTAACCTCCTAACAACCAGCAGATGGAGCCCTAACAAACTCCAGCTATGGCCCATAAATATCTATTCAACATCCCCCCCCCCCCCTTCAAGGCAGGATTGGGGGAGAATCAAGCAATCCGAGCCTTGAAACCAAATACTGATGCTGAGCCTCACCCAGAGGCTTGGTGAAAAGGTCAGCCAGTTGATCACGAGATGGAAGATGATGTGTTTGCATGAAGCCTTCCTGAATTTTATCCCTAGTATAGTGACAGTCGATATTCAGGTGTTTGGTACGCTCGTGAAACACCGGATTGGCAGCGATATGAAGTGTCTCCTGATTGTCACAATATAGGTGAATAGGCAAAGAGCAAGAAATGCGAAAATCTCCCAAAAGATTGTAGATCCAGACAAGTTCAGAGGTGGTAGCTGACATACTGCGGTACTCAGCTTCGGCCGAGGACTTTGCCATGGTTTTTTGTTTCTTGGTCTTCCAGGAAATGAGAGAATGACCCAAGAACACGCAGTAGCCAGTGAGTGACCGAGAAGAAAACTTGCATGCCGCCCAGTCAGCGTCACAATATGCTTGGACAGAAAGACCATGGCCAGTGGGGTAGAACAACCCTCTATGAATGGTGCCCTTGAGATAACGAAGTACATGAAGAGCAACATCCATATGTGGTTTACAAGGGTTTTGGAGGAATTGACTGAGGTGTTGAACTGAATATGAGATGTCCGGGCGAGTAAGGGTGAGGTAGAGCAACCTCCCAATGAGCCTTCGATATTGACTAGGATCAGCCAAGGGTTCACCATTATCAATGGACAACTTAGCTCCCTTAGGGAAGGGAAAAGGACTTGGGTTGGCTTCAAGCATACCAGTGTCAAGGAGTATATCGTGAATATACTTTCGCTGATTAAGAAGTGTGCGAGATGACACCGAGATCTCAATACTGAGGAAAAATCTGGCCAAACCCAAGTCTTTGATTGTAAAAGCCGAGTGTAAGGAGGACTTGAGTGATGCAACGCCATCAAAATCATCACCTGAAATTAACAAATCATCAACATATACAAGAACACAAGTGAAAGAACCATTTCTGTCTCGAGTGAAAAGGGAATAGTCACTCTTGGATTGTATGAAACCATGATTGAGAAGAAATTTGGTTAACTCTTGATTCCATTGTCGCGAAGCCTGTTTTAAGCCATACAAGGACCTTTGCAATTTGCACACCTGCCCTGGCTTAGCTGCTGTGTAGCCTTCCGGAGGAAGCATATAGACCTCCTCGTCTAAGTAACCATGCAAAAACGCATTATTGATGTCCAACTGATACAATGGCCATCCTTTGGTGGTTGCCAAGGCAATGAAAATGCGGACTGTAGTGAGCTTAGCAACGGGTGAGAAAGTGTGCTTGTAATCCTTGTCCTTAATTTGTTCGAAACCACGGATTACCAATCTGGCCTTGTGTCGTTCTATACTCCCATCTGCTCGATACTTGGTCTTATAGACCCATTTAGAAGTTAAGGCCCGTTTACCAGGTGGTAATTGAGTGAGCTGCCAGGTGTTGTTCTGCTCCAATGCAAGAAGTTCCTTCATCATAGCCTCTATCCATTCAGGTGAGTGTTTGGCCTGGTTGAAATTAACAGGCTCAGGATGTTGGAGAACATTAACCAGGGAAGCCACATAAGAAGGAGAAAGATGTGCCAGGTTAGCAAAAGAAAGAAAAGAGGCTGAAGGAGGAGAAAGGGTATTAGAAGGAGCTGAAGAAGGAGCAGCAGGTAAAGATGTTGCTGAAGGAATGGTAGGGCACTGAAAATCTGACAGCCAAGTTGGTGTTGATCTCTGTCTAGTAGACCTCCGGAGAGTAGGAACCTGGACAGAAGGAACATAAGACACAGGAGCAGGAGAAGCCTCAGAAGAAGAAGGAGAAGGAATGGAAGAAGTAGTAAATGAAGGAGAATTAGAAGAGATGGGAATAGAATGAGAAGTGACTGAAGAATCAAGGAAAGGGGCAATAGGAATCCCAGAAGGAAGGATGACAGTGGAAGTATCAGAACGTGATGGTGAAGGGGTGTTGCTGCATTGTTTGAAGGGAAAGTTGTTTTCAGAAAACAAAACATCTCGGCTGTGAAAGGTGGTGTTGGTATCAAGATCATAGAGTTTGTAACCCTTGATGCCAAAGGTATAACCCAAGAAAACACATCTGCGAGCTTTGGAGTCAAATTTATCAGTGACAGTGGGGTTCTTGGCAAAACAAAGACATCCAGGAACTCTGAGATTGGCATAATCTGGTGTTTTGTTGTAAAGCATTTCAAAAGGGGACTTCCAGGAAAGGTTTTTCATGGGAAGAAGGTTTATGAGATGGGTAGCAGCGAGAAGGCATTCACCCCAAAAAGTTTTGGGAAAATTCGCATGAAACCTGATTGCTCGGGCAGTTTCAAGGAGGTGTCGGTGTTTTCTTTCAGGGACTCCATTCTGTTGGGGTGTGTGAACATTGGATCGTTGGTGTAAGATGCCTTTCTCGAGAAAAAAATCTTGACAAACAGAATTGACAAACTCATTTCCGTTGTCAGTACGAACTGTTTGTATTTTGGTGTGAAATTGTGTCTCAATCATGGCACAAAAATGAATAATGGCTTGTTTTGTTTGAGATTTGTTTTGTAGAAGCTGCGTCCAAGTAGTTCTAGTGTAATAATCTACGATGGTAAGAAAATAATAGGCACCAGAAATAGAAGCAATCTTGTAAGGACCCCATAAATCCATACGAACAAGCTGAAAAGGCTGTGTGGTTTTTATTTCACTTTTATTGAAAGGCAGTCTATGCATTTTTGCCATTACACAGGTTTCACAATCAAGATGAGTAGGTATTTGAGATTTACACCAAGCAATGTGATGTAAAGTAGAACAAGAAGTGTGACCAAGTCTGGCATGTAAGATTTCAGCATTCGGCACATTACAAGAGGAAGGATTTAAAGAAAAATTAACAAGTCCAAGTCCCTTATTCTCAGGATGTTCTGACAAAGCAGCACTATCAGTCTTGATTGGCAATCTGAACAGCCCCTTTTTCTGAGTAGCAACAGCAATAACCTTGCTAATTGTAAGGTCCTGGATGAAACATTTGTCAGGAAAGAAGATGGCAAATAAGCCATGTTTAAGGAGGAGTTTGTAAACAGATAATAGGTGGAATTTAAAGCCTGGCACCAAAAGAACATCATGTAAAATAATTCTAGGAGTAATATGCGCATGTCCTGCTTGAGTGACAGTTTGAGTGGATCCATCAGGTAAGGTAATCGAAATTGGTTTAGGAAGAGAATATAGGTGATCAAAAAGGTTAGGATCAAAGGTCATGTGGTCTGTGGCCCCTGAATCAATAATCCATGAGTCCTTGTAATCACTTTCCAAAGCACAACAAACACCTAAAACAGTAGAAGTTAGAGAGGAAGTACCTGCAAAGTTAGCAAAACCAGGACGATGATCACCTATCTGCTCAACTCTCTTGCCCTTGATAAGTTTGAAAAGTTCCTGTGCCAGAGCTTCCAGATCAACTTGGTTAGATCCTGAATTGTGCTTTCCAGATTCACCATCTTCAAGAGGTTCCTCCTGAACCATATCTCTGTGCTGAGTAGTAGACACATTAGCAGCTACTCTCTTCCCTTTGTTCTTTAACTTGTCATACCAATCTGGAAATCCATGCAGAAGGAAGCATTGGTCGATTGTATGTCCAGGTCTGTTGCAATGAGAGCAGTGTTTGTTTTGCCTTGGTTGCTTGAAGTTCCTTTTGTTCTTACTGTTGGATCCATTACTTGATCCACCAGAACCTCGAGACAGGAAAGCAGAACCTGACGACTCAAGAACCTCAGAAGAATTGGTTTCATCACGAAGAATCTCTCACGGCCACCACCACCAAGAACCTTTTTTGTTGCTCAATCCTCTCTACCATTTGACATGCCTTGCTAACATTGGGCAAAGGATCCATCAAGAGAATTTGTCCTCTGATGGTATCATAGCATTCATTCAAATGCAGTAAGAATTGCATAAGTTTTTGATTCTGATCCAATTCATAAGTCTTTTGAAGGACCTTACAATCCTGATGAGCAGTTTTGCAATCACGCATGTGAATGCCACTTAGATCCGCAAGCTCATCCCATAACCTCTTCAACCGTGTAATACACTACACAATCATTCCCTTGATATAACTCGTAAATCTCTCAGATATCTTGAAGAGCAATGGCCCATTGCTCTGGCCAAATCGCTCGTTCAACTCGTCCCATAAAGGTTTGGCAGAATCAAAGTAAATGAATGCATCAGATAGAGAAGGATCGATGGAATTGAGTATCCAACTCACCACCATACTGTCGCATCGGAGCCACTATGGAAGGAGTGGATCGGTAGAGCCAGGTTTTGTGCAACTTACATCAATAAACCCTAGCTTCACCTTTGTGCGTAACGTAATTTGTGCCGCTCGACTCCATTTTTGAAAATTAGCTCCATTCATCTTGAAATTGGTGAGTTGCATCCCTGGATGATCCGAAGGATGCAAGTAAAGTGGATCACTATGGAATGATTCCAATCGAGCAGCCAAAACAAGAGCATCATCAGCCATTCTTGTTTCTGGAGGAAAAGAAAGGGAAGAACAGTGATGAAAAAAAGGAAGAAAACAGATCGATTCTTCTTAATCAATCGTTTGATCAAGGTGGTCAATCTAAATTGATTCAGGAGGAAGAAGAAGATCTCAGGGAAGGATCAGAAACCAGTTGCTCTGATGCCATGAAAACTTGAGCAGAAGAAAAGTTTGGGAGAATATTTTGTATTTCATTTTTTCACCAAAGGAAGAATATAAGGGATGTATATATACAACAGTGGACAAACAGGAAGGCGGGAAAGGAATAACAACTAGCTAACCTCCTAACAACCAGCAGATGGAGCCCTAACAAACTCCAGCTAAGGCCCATAAATATCTATTCAACAAATATGCAAAAATTAAAGTGAAAGTCATTTATGACTGTTTACTTTTCTGCACATTGAAATTGACATTGTTGTAAAATTCCAGAGTAAGATACTTGCCAACAAAAAGCCACCATAACAGAGAAGCATGCCTGAGAAACAAGCCATGGCCAGCAACATAATTTGATCTCATACCTCCACTTCCTTGTCGATTTAAATTCTCCTAATTTCTTTCCTTGATTATGAGTTTAGATTATTGAAATCCACCAACTCGATTAGTTACAAAGGGAATTGCTAATTGAAATAACATTCGAAAAAATCTTGTTCAAAGCACGATTTAAAACATGAAATTACCACATCTTTAACTAGATAAAGCAAATCGAACCAGCATTCCTGCCGAGTAGCAACATTAGCGGCAACGGCGAAAGAACAGCTTAGGTAACACAAACCCTAGAAACATCCATCAATAATGGAAATTCGATTGGGAAACTCAGAACTGAGGTACGATTGTGATTGTGATTGAGAACTGACAAAGAAGAGATTGGGGATGAATCAGATTGAGAACTGACAAAGAAGAGATTAAATGAATCTGGGATTTTTTTTATAACTAAGAAATTATCATTAGCTATCTATCTACCATGTTTCAGATCATAAAAAATTACAACATTCATTCATCTCCCACATTGATATGAAGAAGAAAGCAAGCAATTAGAAAAGAGGCCGGACTACAGACTACTACTCATCATCCTCGTCACCAGCCTGTTTCCTGCTCATCTCCTCCTCGATGTTGACGTCCTGTAGCGTCATTCCCTCGCACTCGTCCAACTCCATGTCTGTCATTTAAAGCAAATGTGGGGAAGACAAGTGTGGAAATATTCCCCACACAGCCACACTTATTAAAAATGTAGGTAAAGATTCAATGCCCACATTTATAAATGTGGAGAGCTATTGATAACCCTACATTTCATGTGTAGTCATTTCCCATTACCCATACTCTTGGAAGTACAGTTGGTTGTGCAGGCAAATGAATCTTAAGTTCATTTCTTTGGCATGATAATTTATTTGAAAATAATTTGTGTTACCCTAAGCTTGTGTTTGAATCACGCATTTTGATCTGTCACCAGGAAAATGGAATGTGTTATGTGTATACTCGATATGTTTGTTGTTGCGCGCTAATATGTGTTTGCAAGCGGCCAAGTGCAAATCACGTTTCAGAAATTATGGATCAATGAGTGCTTATGTTTGATAATCTCAATAACTATTTTCCTTTTTTGTTATGCGTAATGTATCCAGAATTTTTGTCTTATACCAGCGGATTTGCCACCATAAAGTCAAAGTTTGACTTATAAAAGGGCCGCTAAAGTTTTAGAATTATGAATATACTGGCCATGCTAAAAGTTTGACTTTGTAGTATGTAGAATTATGCATATACGAAATCTAAGCTAAAAATTCTCCCCCTATTTTCTAAATTTTGACTTTTCACTCGTACTTAATGATGTCAAATTTTGACAAACTTTCTAGATATAAATTATAACCTTCAAGTTAATTAACAAATTAAACAAGACATTAAAGTACGGTAGTGCGGAGAGAAACATTTAAGTACCCCTTTTTTAGGCTTTACTCTTCCCTATTCTAAACTATCTACCTACATTACTAGTCCATCATCTTGACATTGATTATGTAGAACTCTTGCCAGCCCTACATGACACAACAGTAACCATATTTCTTTTTTTTTTTTTAACAAACAGTAACCATATTTCTTGTAGTGTAACAAAATAATAATTTCACTATCTGTCATTTTTTAATATGTCATTTTGTAATCCCATAAATGTTAATATTTCACTTTAACTAACTTTTCTATCATTTTGTAATCCCAGTAGCCTATTAATTACTAATTTTTTATTTACCCTTGATAATTATTTGGTAGAATGAGAGTTATTAAAAAGTAACAAGGTAATTCTATTAGCAAATCAATTCTAAATGACATATAATTTCAAAACAGAGGGAATACCATGGATATACTCAAAATGATCAAGCTCATTGTCCAAATTAGTCGATCGTTGTAAATTTTAATTAATATCCATCACAGAAAAGATACTTTGGAGGGAAAAGAAACAACAATTTAATAAGCTAAAGACACATAAATTAAGTAAAAACCATGTTCTATGCTCTTGCCAAATTATACGGAACACTACAAATACAGTGCACCCTGAATACGACGACATGGGTCTGGTTTACCTTGGAATTTCACCAGTGTAGTTCTGAAATCATCAGGTTTCACTCAAAACATTTACCCAGTGCCACATAATACACATAAAGATCAGGCTTCAAACATAATACACATATGAAATTATCTTTAGTGATGATTTACCCATAAAGATCAAGTTTCACTCAACAATGACTAAAGATATCGAGGCATGCACCTGATGATCTACCCATAAAGATTTTTACCCAATACAGATACCAAGTGGAAGATAGGAAAAGCAAATGCTCAATTACCACGGTTTCATAAGGCGAAAAGATTACATAAATCAAGAACCCAAAAATACCCCAAACATAATAAACATAAAGATAATTCCTGAAACACAATACAAATTCTCAAGCCGAAAAGTTTGGTTTGTCAGTGTCGAACTTAATCGAAGTAGAGAATTTCATACCTAATCACTAGCCAGGATCGATGTTTTCAGTTTGGAGGAGATGCACACAGATTCAATTACTAGATTTCGAGCATGATGCGTCAATAGAACTGCGTTAGATTCAACTGGAACAAAGAAATTGAGAGTTTACTCAAACTAATGGATGCATTCAAATGATGGTGAAAGGCTAAATCAACAATTTGAAGGGTTTACCACCAAGAAGAGATGATTTGGAGGGATATCAAGGCATTGAATTGAATGAATTCTCCAACTTTTAGGGTTCCTCTTTCTTGCTAGTTGTCGCTAAGCAAAAAAAAGAGTGATTGGCATTGTCGCTGAATAATTCAGATTGACCGCTGAACCCTGAACCTTGAACCCTAATCCTAAACACTAAACTCTAAACCCTAACCCTAAACCCTAAATAAACTCTAAACCCTAACCCTTTCACTAAATCACAAAGTCAACATTATTATTTACCACTCGGCCTTCCCCACTGAGTTCAACCAAAAGAAGAAAAGAAAAAGAATTAGCCTTAATCCATAGAACAATCTGATTTTCAAAAATTAATTTAAATTTAATAATTTATTTTCATCCCCACTTTTATAAGTGTGGAAAGGACCTTTGGGCGCTCCCCACATATATAAATGTCTTGGTAAGGATCAATTTGATTTTCTTTTGGGAAATTGGAAAAAAATAATCCAAACTTTGGAGGTATTGGGAAGAAATAATCCGAACTTACAACTTTGTTATGGATGAGTCGAACTTTAACTTCTATTATTTTAGCATCCACCACCTAGTTAAGCTCGTCCATAAATTAATGTTTTGGTGGCGATATTATACGTGGAACTTTTTGTAACTAAAAAAAAGTTAAAATTATGCTCCAAATGTAATATCGCCTCTACCACGTCAATTTTCGGATGAGTTTAATTAGGTGATGGATGCTAAAAATAATAGAGGTTAAAGTTCATCTCATTCATAACAAAATGGGTTTTGGCTCAAAATAATCCGAAGTCGGAGGTCATTGGCTGAAAATAATCCAAACTCACTTTTTGGCCGAAAATAATCCAAACTTTTAACCTATTTACTCGAACTAAACCGAAATCAATTTCCGGCGTCAGAATTTTTACTGGGTAGCCGGAGCACGTGTTTTTTTAATTGATTTAGGTTTTGAATTTATGTTGACTAGGGTCTACATAAGCTGACCGGTCAACATTCTGACGTCGGAAATCGATTTCAGTTTACTCCGAGTAAATAGGTTAAAAGTTTGGATTATTTTCAGCCAAAAAGTGAGTTTGGATTATTTTCAGCCAATGACCTCCGACTTCGAATTATTTTGAGCCAAAAACCCTAACAAAATTGTAAGTTCGGATTATTTTTTTCCAATACCCCCAAAGTTTGGATTATTTTTTTCCAATTTTCCTTTTCTTTTCTCCCCACTTCCTTATATGTTGTAATATAAGTGTGGGAGGAAGCATTATTTGTATTAGTATCTATTTGAACAAGGTTATAGGGCTTCTATAGTATCCATATTTCAAGCCCCAATAAACAATCACATGAGGGGTCGTGTTAGGGTATAAAATTTCATTGAACCCCTTGAGACAAAATTATTGCATTACATAACAAGTATAACTCACTTGTACCACAACAGTGGCCACGAGAGGTGAATTTTGGTGGATAGATTTTGTATCAATATTTAGATTTCGTACATCTAAGCAAAGCTTGCCATGAAGTAAATTTTTAGTGGCTAATTAATAGAATGGCCATAGGAGGAAAATCATTCAATTCGTGGCCTGTTTGAGAATTTGGCCATGATAAATGCATTTCGTGACCAATTTTCTATACGAAAATTCACCACTTACAAATCCCTTTTGTAACCGAATACTTCTACAATTCTACATCATCTCCTATAAAGAAAATATTTACATACCAACGTTTACATTTACCGTAAATCCAGGGAACAGAAAGGAAAATTTTGTTCTGAAATTAAAGTTTGCTCTTAAGTAAAACTAAAAATTATGTGTCTTTTATATATAATTGGGATTTATTAACAACCATATAATGATAAATGGCTTAGTGGTTCAACTACCAAAATGCTTGTTGCTCCTTGCCTTTGTGGGTTTGAGTCTTAATAGTACATCTTTATTTATACATATTAAAAGGATGATAACATGGTTGATACAAATTGACAGTGATTGAGTGGCTAGCTATGAATTATACGATGATTATTAAAATATAATGGTCATTACCTTTTTCTTTATGGAATATTGGTCACTGTGTGAACTGTGGCTAACATACTTATTAGCCAAAAGCTCCATGACGAATAAAAAAAATTTATCCATGTTAAACATTGGTAGGCCACTAAAATTTTCATGGCAAATGTTATGGTAGGTGGTCATGTCAAGAATTTTTCCATGACCCTTACATGAGACACGAGCTTATATGTCAAGATAGCTCAATGAGAAAAATTTTCATGGCTAATTACTTTAACCATAGGAAATTTAATATAAACACTAGCCACAATAAATTTTGCGGCGCAAGTAAGCTTTCCTTGTAATGTAAGTAGCATGTGATTGAAAAATATTTTGAGGTTATAATACAAAAGTTAAACTTGGGTACAATACTAGGTGATTGATACATAATTTCTATTATCTATTATAATCAAAAAGTCAATGGGAGCTCTAGTTTTAACCTTGGGTACAAGGGAGGACAACCAATTCACACACTCTTTGGACTCGGCCAATGGGAGCAAACGTAAATCCTCTCTTTCCTAAACTCACTTTAGACAAGTTAAACTCGTTTCTCATGCTAAACAAGGGCAGGTGATGATATGAGTTTTGTCTTAAGACATTTTTTATATGTCTTATCAAAATTAGTATTTCTTATGATTTTTGATATTATTTATTTTAATAGTAAGTACTCCCTCTGTCTTTATTTAATTGTTGTCTAGGTATTTGAGTCAAAAATTTTGAGTGTTAATATCTTAATTTGTATGATTATTCATCAAATAAAATTGACATAGTTATATTCGTAATAAAAAATAAAATATTACTAAAAAAGTATAATATCATATTTTTTATAAAAGTATTTTGTGATCGAGAAGATATTGATTAAAAATGGACCTCAAAAAGCGTAAATAACATATAAAAAAGAACGGAGATAACATTAATTTTCAATTATAAGAAGTTTGTGATGTGCATGTTGCGTCACTGAACACAAATGATAATTAACTAATCGAGTCAACCCCTTCCATTATGTTCATTTTAATACTCCCTCCGTTCTTTTTTTATCTGTCATTTACGGTTTTCAGTGTCAATCTTTAATCAACAATTTTTAATATAAAATTTTTATAAAAAATTATAATATTATAATTTTTCAATAGTATTTTTTTATTAACGAATCTATTGACATCAATTTTGTATGATGAATCATTATAAAAATTAAGATATTAACGGTCAAAGTTTTTAACACAATTTCTTAGGCGATAGATAAATAAAAATGGAGGTAGTAGTTCTTTTGAAATATAAAAAATGATAATTAAAAGTGTAACTTTATATAATTTATATATATATATATATATATATATATATATAAATATATATATATGTGACATAATAGTTATAAAATTCGATCATAACATTTAATTTTCTTTTAATATCTAATAATATAATTTTAATAATAGAATAAATACATAAAAAGTGTCTTGTCAGATACTCGTATCATTTTAGTCAAAACAATCATACTGAGTCCTTCAAGGGGAAAAAATAGGTAACATAAAGGTTGGAATTAAAATTGTACGAGTTAATGGCGTACAAGGATTAATAACTGGCCCGCAAAAACGTAGAATAAATTTCCTGCTCAACACCATTAATGGAATTTTACTGTGCTTTATTTTACAGTAGACCAGTGCACTATAAATCTTACTGCATTTCATAACAAATTTATCAACCAAAACTTCAAAAGAAAAGAAAAAAATAGGAGCTCTGCTTCTTTCTATCTTCATTCTCTTGTCTCTTACGACCTTCATATTAGCTCAAGATGATGTAGGTAATGTTGTTAGCTTTCTCCCTTTAATTAGGGTCCTTGTCAAATTCATGAGTAAAAACAATCATGTAACTTTTGGTAAATTTTGATAATTTTATTAAATTTTTCATAATATATCAAAATTAAATTTTTTTGTCTTTTTAACTTTGATAATTTTTGATAACTTTAACTTTAAAAAACTACTCAATCCAAATTACCCATAAATTTGACACACCGTAAACATGTTTTATAAGAGTATCTATGGGTGGGTACGGGACTAGCCTCAATACGGACGTTAATGTTTGTCGATGTAAATCGGTCTGTGTCTTAATCTCTAGCGAAAGCAGACACACATATAAACTTGTCCTCCCACCATTTATTTGTCATTGTGAAATACTGAAACGTGTGACCAACTACCTTTGAAATTCAAGCCACATTAGTTTATCAACTCATATATGATAGTATTATATGAAGTGTTATCATTAGATTCGTTATAAAAATTGTTATCCTAATCTAATATTATACATAGTCTTTGATAAAATATTATGTGAGACATTTTTTATCAAAAAAAGTAAATTTAAAACCGTAAATAACTAAGTAACTAGTAAGTGATCCATTAAATTAGAAGGTGTATCTAGACATTGAAATAAGAAAATATTTTCTTAAAAATAAGTGTATTATTTGAAGTATGATTTATTAGCTTTCAAAAAAACTAGAATGTATTCGCATGTAAAGAATAGATATCCGGGCCAATTTGTTCAATTGGGGAAAGATTAGGTATAGTCATAGGGTTTTTTTGTCTATCAATTGGTTTGATCGAATATTTGGATATAATATTTCTCTGTTTTCAATCGTTCGAACTCAATTTTGACTTGAATATAGGTCGATCCAAATTGTCCAATCCAAACCAAGCAACGGACATCAAATTTTCATCTAAATTTCAACATTGACCAAATTCAACCTGAACACAAATTTTGTCAGCCTTAGTATTAACCCTTTGATGAAGACAGGATTCAATTACATCCCAGGGAGTGGGAGGGGACCAGAAAGCTGGGGATCTCTGAATGAAAGTTGGAGGATATGCAACACTGGGAACAGGCAATCTCCTATCAATCTGCCCCTATTGATACCACAACCTGCACCCACCACACAACAAATCATTGAGTCCTATCAACCTGCCCAAGCCACACTCAATAACGAAAATACTGATGTTGAAGTAAGCTTTCTAGTAACTGAGTCGTATAATATATGCATGCCAGCTTTAACTATGGGAACGTTTGGTAAGAACCCTAGGGAAGTTCCACCCCTTAAGGGAAATTTTCTTTAGGAAAATGGAAAAAATGATGGACTCACCATGAAATTTTTCCAATTGTCAACCTACATCCAAACATGGAAAAAATAAATCAATCCAGAAAATTGACCATTTCACCAGCATTATTGACCAACCAAACACACCCTAACATAAATGCCCCTCCATTTGATCCTAATGTATACGTGGTATGTATATATGCAGTTGCAGTGGCAGCTGGGTGCAGCCGGCAAAATTCAGATAAATGGTGTCGACTATTTCCTGGATAATGTTCACTGGCACACCCCTTCTGAGCATGTAATCTTCGGCATAAGGTCTCTATCACTCATCCCTTCAAATTGAATTCAGTAAAAAATATTAAGGGTGAGTTTGGTTGGTCAATAACCTTGGGGAATGGTCAATTTGCCTGAGTTGACTTATTTTCCCCATATTTGAATGTGAGTTAGCCTTGGGAAAAATTTCACGGTGTACCCACCACTTTCTCCACTTTGTCCATTTTCCTAAGGAAAATTTCCTTGGAGATCCTACTAAACACTCCCTAAATGTTGGTAGATTATACTTGTAATTATCAATCTCTGAAATTATAAGCATTCCCCAGATTTCCATTGGAAATACACTTGGTTCACAGGACTGTACCGGGTAATAACATTTCTGTGATTGGCATTCTGTACGCATATGGAAGCCCAGATCCTTTCATTGCACAGGTAGGTAACTACGTACATTGAATAATAATCAAAAGAGTTAGTTAATATTCCCTTGACATATATATTGTGTGCTATCGTTATGGTTTCTTTTGGTAGTTAGAGCAAGAACTAGAAGTACTTGCTAGGAATACTACACAAAGAGAGGTAGATGCAGGAATAATTGATCCAAGGACGGCATGGACAGTAGAACGTAGCAAGTACTACAGATATAATGGCTCCCTGACAACCCCTCCATGCAGTGAAGGTGTGCTTTGGACTGTCAATAAAAAGGTAAGCTAACTCACTCACCTCCTTACTAAACCATTCTAATTATATATATATCATTAATTACTTTTCATATTGAAAATCTGGGTTTCTGTTGTATAGGTTGCGACTGTTTCATTTGCACAAGTAGCATTGCTTCAACGGGCTGTTAGAGATGTAAGCAACTCCGACTCATTAATTAATGCATGCCCATATTATCTTATATAATTTTGTCAATGTTTTTCAACTTAACTCAATCAGTGGCGTACAAGGGCTAAAAATTCATATTATTTATCCCCAAATTGAAAGTTCATATTATTTGGTCTTATATGGCCAAAAGTTGATATTATTAGAATCCAATTTCCCTTTTAGTTAACATATTAATTAATTACTGTTCTTTTACTTTACAGTTTACACCTAATCTTCATGAAATGAATAACCCACAGTTAATTTTGATAAATAATACTCCCTCATTCCCATATTATCTGTCACTTTAACTAACTTTCTTTTTTCCCATAATATCTGTCACCTTACAATTCCAATAACACATTAATTACTAATTTATCAACTTATACCTCTTTTTCTTCAACTTTTCTCTTTTATTCACCATTTTTCTTTATTATCACCATTTTTCTTTTTTATTCACCATTTTATTCAACTTTTTCTCATTTCCAAGACTATAAATTAATGCAAATTGGAAGTTTTATTGGTTTTGTAAATCATGTCTTAAGTGACAAATAAAATGGGAAAGAAGGAGTATTTAAGTAATACCTCCGTCCCTGATTAATTGTTCTTAAAACTAATTTCATGATACCAAGAAATATAGGGAATTGGGCAAAAAATTTGTACATTGTCCAAAATGTCCTTGAAAATATCCTTGGAAAGGTGCAAAAAGTATATTTATAAGGGATAGAATGGGAATTATAGTTATTGGAAATGTAAAAGTTAGGTAATTGGACAAATAAAAAGGGACAGAGAAATTAGTTAATTGGACAATTAAAAAGGGACAGAGGTAGTAATGTTCTTATAAATTACTCCATAATTGTTTTATTTATGTTAGTGAGGGCATGGAAATTTTGATTAATTTATATCTCATTTTCCGTGAACCAATACATGAATGTAGGGCTTTGAAAACAACGCAAGACCACTGCAGCCACGGAATGGAAGAAGGGTGGATCTGTATTTCCAATACCGTACAATATGATCCATGTCGTAATCTAGCTTACTATCTATATATCTATAATCTATGTAATAATAAAATGCCAAGAGAATAGTACTCTAATAGTGGCATATAAGAATCGGATGTTACTCACCTCAAGGGTTTTAATTCCAGTTGCTACAATTTCATATAAGATGTTACTTTACTTGTGTAACTTTGCTACTCCTATGAAATAATTAAACTTATACATTTGCTATTTTTTAGTTTATATATTTGCTTATCTCGTTCAAAATTTATCTTCAACCATCATTTTTTTTTTTTGGTTATTGTAAGTTTGTAAAATTTACATATTTGTAAGTTTGTAAAATTTACAAACTTACGTGCATGCCAAGCAAAACATGACAAAACCAACTCATCAACTGACTTCTAGTCACAATAACCAAAAATAAAAGGATTATTGGATGATAATACACTGAACTGTAAGGGTATTGGACAATAATGCACTGAACTTTTTTCTTGGACTCTAATACGCTGAACTTTGAGGGTATTGGACAATAACGTACTCAGAGACCAATTCAACTGGTGGTTGACGTGGTGCCTGTCCTACTTTGAGGTGTCGATTTTCTATTTTTTTTTCAAAAAACAATTTTGTCGTGTAAGAAAGTACACATCAACAGGATGACTAATATATTTTCTTTGGAAAAAAATAGAAAAACACACCTCAAACAGCTACCGCGTCAACCACCAGGTGAATTGGTCTGAGTGCATTATTGTCGAATAACCTCAAAGTTCAGTGTATTAGAATCTAAGAAAAAAGTTCAGTTTATTGTCAAATACCCCTAAAGTTTAGTGTATTATCATCCAATAACCCAAAAGAAAATGATGATTGAAGATAAATTTTGAACGAGATAAGCAAATATATAAACTAAAAAATAGCAAATGTATAAATTTAATTTTTAGTTTATATATTTATCATTCATAATTTATCTTCAATCGTCATGTTCTTTTTGGTTATTGTGACCAGAAGTCAGTTGATGAGTTGGTTTTGTCATGTTTTGCTTGGCATGCACGTAAGTTTGTAAGTTTGTAAATTTTAGTAATGGAGTATGTTTTTCATTGTCTACCAAGTCAATACTGTGAAGAGAGAAAAGTATAGGGAGAAACTTTTGTCTATATTCCAAATCAATATGTGAAAGAGATACTTCAAGCCTGTTTATATACAAGTATAAGTTGTATTGAGTTGTACTAACTATTATCTAACAGTTGTAACAAATTGTAACAACCAACTTTACATAAATAATTTGTAAGCCATAGTCTAGATCTCCCCTCGAGACTTGGGGGGTTACAATACACCAGCCTTGAACTGAGATAGTTGTGTTGGGCCTCACCAAGAAGCTTGGTCATATATCGAATCATCAAGGTGAATGGTGGTGCCAACGTAACAATTGAAGAAAGCCTTCAGTGAGTTTATCTCGAGTATAGTGTCAACGTAACAATGGTCCTTTGATGAATGACACCTTTTAATTAGGGCAAAGAAATTAGCACAAAATGTTGGATAGACTCACTCCCATTATTAGAATGAACCATCTTAATCTTAGAATTGAACTAATTTTCCACATGGCAAAAGAGCTTCTCAATGGCAAAAAACACTTAAAGAGTTTTGATTTTCAAAAGTTGTGTTCATGTACTTCTATGGTAACAGTGGTAATTAAATTGTATGCGCCATCCAAATTTGCCACCCTATAAAGCCCTCAGAGATTCATCTGCACTAATTGAAAGGGAAAACAAGTTTTTATATATTGAACTCCTCTGAAACGGAAGTATATGGGCTTTGGCAATAATACAAATCTTAAAATCAAGTTTGCCATGTACATCTTTAAAGTTGGAAATGTGACGCAAATTTGGAAAAGATGTATGCCCTAATCTCTTATGCAAAATATCAACAAAAACATTATAAATTCTAGACAACAAACCATTGCTAAGTTTACTCTTCAAAGTAGCCTGTAACTCCATCTCAACCTGAGAAGTGGGACAAAGTTTGTATAATCCAACAACTTCATTTGCCACAACTACCTCTTTTCTAGTTGAAAGGTCTTGGAACACACATTTATTAGGGAACATGTTTATGCAAAGCTTCTGACCTTTCAACAGTTTGATAACAAACAACAAATTGTACTAAAGATCAGGTATATAATTAAGAACCTTTTATAACACAACTCCAAGATCTATCTCAATGGTTCCACTCATGTTGACAGTCTCAAAGTACCATCAGGCATAGAGACAAAGACCAAAGCAGGTAGAATACCATCAGGCATAGAGGTAAACAGGTTTACAATATAGTCACTAGCGCCCGTGTCTACAATCCAAGTAGACTCAGATTTTTTTAACACCACAACACACACTAAGAGAGCCCATGGTTGAGTGCATACCTGCAAACTTTGCATAGTGAGCCATAGGCTCATTATGATTTTCCAAAGATTGTTTCGGTTTAAACAACTTTGTGACCTCCTGAGCCAGTGCTTGAATCAATCGAGAATCAAACTGAGGACCTGTAGCTTTGTTATTATGTAAATAACATTGTCAAGAGGTGTGCCCTAGCCTTATCCTCTCCAGATGCATAGACATTAGCTGCAACCTTTAGGATTTCTCTTCTTCTCATACCACTTTTTGTAACCAATAATCTTGAAATAAAGGTGTTTCTCATGGCCTAATTTCTAAAAACTCACATAATTTATTACTCTTAGGCTTCTTGGAATCCTTCTTTCCTCCTAACTGTAAGTTTTTTAGTCGCAAGAGCATTGCTCATGACCCCATGTCATGATCAACATGACTGGATTGTCTTTGTATATGAGCAACGAAATCTCCAGTCCGATTGAGATTCCTTGATGCTTGTCTTTCCTTGTCTAATTTCCTTCGTTGTTCCAACTCAGCAACTTGCTTGTCGTGGGGACGTGTCTCAGGATAAGTACACTCAGGAGTCTTCGTCATGGTTTAACTCGTCCGTTAGCTGCTTAACCTTAGTATTGTGCATTACAACTGGCATCCGCCTCTAATATGTTGGAAATATGGGGTAACGCAGTTACTTGCTCAAGATAAGGGATCACTTGGATAGCTAGGAGTCGAAGGCGATTCTGTCTCCCCTTAAAAGTTATTCACTAGACCGCGAATAGACTTAAGGGTAAAACCTAACCTCTTGTAAGCAAAGTATAAGATTTCTCATGGACTCTCAAAAAATGTTGTTGCAGTCAACACCTCAAAGAGTGTGTTGAAGCTCTCTAGAAACTTGAAGAAGATGATGTGATGGTGTGTTTGAATGAGCAAAACCACCCTCTATTTATAGGGCTTGAGGAGCATTCAACTTGGTCAAAGTTTCCATAGCAAAGTGGCATGATCCATGGGATTGTCCATGGATAATAATGGGTGATTATTGGCTGGCCTTCAACACGGTCCGTGGTGAACCACCACGGTCCATGTTGAACCAGTGCAGGATAATCCTACTCTCTAGATCCCAACACCGGTCGTGTCAATCCCGACACGGTCCGTGTTGAGTCCATCTTGCTTGTTTAGCTTCCCGTTGACCTTCCAGTCGCTTATGGATTACTCTTTTATACCTCTTAACTCTTGAAATATACTCCAATATGATAAAGATCATTGATACCATTTTGGAGTTGAAACATCATAGGTCTAATACTTTGATCGAAGTGTTCACTCAACTCATCCCATAATTCCTTCTTTGATTCCACTAAGAGGAATGATTCAGTAAGATCATCAACCACGACGTTCAATAACCAACTCATCACCATGTTATCGCATCTAGTCCATTGCTCCAAAGATTCTTCTTGATAATTGATCTTAGCACAAGAACCGGTAATGAAACCTAATTTTACTTTGCTGCAAAGAGCGATTTTAATCGACCTACTCCACTTATGGAAATTGTTTCTGGATAGCTTAATATTTACCAAATCAAGGCCAGGATGATCAGAAGGTGCAAGAAATAAAGGATCGTTGTTGTAAGTCTCTATATCCAAATGCTTGATTCTGGTGCTGGATCAATTTTTATTTGATCAACAAATTTCCAATTACGTCCCTCACCTTAAGCATACTTTAACAAATTTTTGTCGTCCACCATTTCATTATAATTTCTTGCACCTTCTGATCATCAACGATCCTTTATTTCATTGTAATTTTTGTCGCCCACTTAGGGGTTTGTACCTGTTCGAGGGACCGCTTACTATTTGTCGCCAACCATTTTACTATTGTCGCCCACCATTTCATTATAATTTCCAATTACGTCCCACACCCTTATAATCTCACTTTCCACCTTCTCTCTACTTTATCTCTCTAAAAAAAACACTCTCAAACAACGACGACGAGGGACGCTACAACATCAACATCTTCCCGGGGGTTATAATCGACGAGATTCTTGTAAGTTTATGTGTTTATAATTGTTAAATTTCAAATTGAAATTTGAAAAAAAAAAAGAACGAAAAACCGAATTTTTTCAGGAAAAGCGCATGGTGCCGCACAAAAAACTCGACAAACTCCGCAGTTTGCCGCACGCAGATCTCGGCAAACCGCGGCAGCTTTGCCGCGATCGGCATGCAGCTAACCGCGGCAGGTTTGCCGCGATCGGCATGCGGCAAATCTACCGCGGTTTGCCGAGATCTGCGTGTGGCAAACCGCGGAGTTTGCCGAGTTTTTCGTGCGGCAGTTGCAGCGGCTGGGGAGTTTTCGTCGTGCGACACCGTTTTATTTTTTTTCAATTTATTAAATTTAATTGTAATTATTGTTATTATTATTAATATTAATGTTATTATTATTATAATTATTAAATTTAATTTTAAATAATTTGGTTTATTAAATTTAATTTGTTATTATTAGTAATATTAATGTTGTTATTATTATTATTTTTATTATTATTAAATGTAATTTTAATTAATTTGGTTTATTAAATTAAATTTGTTATTATTAGTAATATTAATGTTGTTATTATTATTATTGTTAATATAACTGTTATTATTGTTGTTAATGTATTTTATTAATTAGATATTTATGATAATATTAGCAATAATAATGTTTATAATTATAAAGTTGTAGAAGATGAATATTTAATAATTGTAATTTTGTTGTCAATATTATATTTAAAGATGAATTCCTTTTGTTATTACGGTGATTGCTATTGTCATTATTTAATTTAATTGTAATTGTTATTATGTTAATTATCACCCTAAATGTTAATATATTGTTATTATTTAATTTAGGGCACAATAGACTGTTAAAATTAAATTTGTAGTGTTAAAAATTGTAGTTTAGGGTTTAGGGATGTAGTGATTTTTATAAAATTTTGAGTTAGTGTAGACTTAAGTTAGTGTATGAATTTCACGTACGTATTTAGCGAGACGATAATTTAAGGCAACCTTAATTTAAAATCTTTTAAATATAAAGCAACAAGGCGATAATATTTATTTTATTATTATGCAGGTGATCTAAAATGGCAGGTAGGGGCAAGGGGTTTCTGGATAGGTCGAACCAACTTCCATCTAGTTGGAGGAGGGGTGAAACTGGGGACCCGCACCGACGTAATGTGACTTTGTCAGCACGTCGACGTGCTGGCCGAGGTACTGAAGCACCTGTTGATGCGGTTGGCCAGCCGGATGACACGGACAGTCAGACCACGCATGACTTCATTGAACATATCAACGAAAATGTTGATGGCTATATCGAGACGGAGACAACGGGGATGGCAGATGCAGATCAAGGCCGGGCGATCCTACTCCTTTAGTGCCTCCTCCTACTTCAGTCTACAGGCCAACGGGGTTCGAGCCGTTGAGAGATGCATCAGGGAGGTTTGCCCCATTTCGACATGGGGGAGAGGCCGGTGATGAGGCTGGGGCGAGCAGCAACAGCAGCAGCAGGCATAAGAGGAGCCGGAGAAACGAGGAAGACTGAAAGATTCACGGTAATGTTCCCGGTGGACCACAATTGGGGGACATTTTACCGAGCTTTGGAGGTCACATCGCTCGGGTAATATGGGATGGTCGGGAGCGCTCGCCGGCAGCAGTTCTTGAGTGCGTGACTAAGAGGAATGCGTTGAGGGAGTTGAGGTCAATGAGGTCTAGGATGGATCCCGTATGCCAGAGTGCACTGCAAAATGTCCAACTGACCGCTTTGGTAGATTTAATGTATGAAAACATCGATATGACACTAATCTCGACCTTCGTTGAGAGGTGGCAACCCGACACGAACATGTTTCACCTTCCCTTTGGTGAAATGACTATCATGCTGCATGATGTGGAATACATTTTGGGCCTTCCAATTGATGGTGTGATGCCTGATTGTCTTCATCGGGCAGCGGTTAACAAGTTCGTGCACGCTATTTTCATGAAGCCAATGTCAGATCTAAAGCAAATGGGCATTTATGACAAGGGTGCCATGACTGATGTCGATTTGAGGTCGGTTGTTGTCTCGCCCATGTACCCCTTGCCCCATAGGACACGGGCATGGTTGTTGAGCTTGTTGGGGAACACTATCCTCGTGGATAAATCGAGGGATAGAGTTCGTCCGCATCCGTGGCCTAGCACTGATATTGTTGATACAGTTGCTTGGGGTACGATAACCGCCTACCAGACTGTATCGCGATTAGGGATGGCGAGCAGGGCTGGGACAGCGAAGATAGCTCGGTGTTTGACCCTTTTGCAGGCTTGGATATATGAGTAGTTTCCCTCATTTAGGCCACACAGTGAACAACCGGTTCGGGGACCTCGAGCGGGCAAGTGGTTTCCCAGTCACACGGTTAGATCAGAGCCACGCCTACGGTCGATGAGGGCATCCCTGGATGCATTGACGGCCGATAAGGTGTGCTGGTGCCCTTATGGAGGTACACCTTACAGGTCCTGCGAGAGGACGTTGTGCATGGGCCCCATTCGTGCATATGACGTGAAAGAGTTGTACATGCCTGATCGCGTTGTCCGTCAGATAGGCCATCGACAACATGTCCCCCCCAGTGTTGCCCCGCCCTATGAAAGCTGAACGACCGGCCAAGGGGCCGTACAAATTGGAGTTTGACGAGTCCTACGTCACCACTGCTTGGGGGACATTTCCCTTTGGTAACAAACTGTCCCTGATGGCTCTGCCACGCACAAGACGTGTGCCGTGGGAAGTGGATGATGCATATAACGATTGGTTCGTGGTACATTCACACAAATTTTTGATCAACAACACCTCCACCAGCCAATCCACAATCGATGAACCGCAGTCCCTCGAACAGGTACAAACCTCTAAGCATACTTTAACATTAGTTTTGCATATTTTACATAAGCTAACCAATGTTTTGTGTGAATGTTTTAATTTTCTTAATTTTTTCATAGTATGCATATATGTGGGCGGACATAGCGGAGACGATGATGCAGCAACCTAGTCCTCACGAACCGATGAGGCGAGTGAGTGAATACAGTTACACAGCTATGTCTGATCTGTATGCTCAATGGTGCGCACAATTGCATATCCAGGTCCCCGCGCAGCAAGCCGATCAGGGAGAGGAGGATGAGGAGGAGTAGAATTGGTTGTTCATTTTTAATTTGTGTCGAACATTTTAATTTCTAGTTGTATTGTCTATCGTTTTGAGACTGATGTAAGTTTAAATTTGTGTGGTTGTATCGTAGACTTGATGTATTGCTGAGTATTTCAATTGTTGGTTTTAACGTTATGTATTTTAATTCAAATTATTCACCACCAAATACATAAAGCAAAAAAGACAACAATGTAACAAGCGCCATTGACCAAATACATATATATACATAGTTTAATACCTAAGACAAAGATCTAGTTTGAGCATCCCTAAGACCTTTCCATTGATCAATACGAGCCTTAAAAGGCTCATCCCAACCTTCAACAGTACGGTCTCTCGCTCGGTACCACCCAGTATGAACAGGTGGTAGAGGGCATTGATCGTGTAAATAAAGAAGAATGTAATGGCACTTTTGTGAATGCACTATTCCGAATATTTTTCCTGGTCTCTTCATGCCAGGTCCTGCTCTCAAGGGTAACACTGATATACATGTCTCAGCTATCTGCTCAAATTCGCCAGCTGGTGTTGCAATGTTGATTCACATAATGTTCAACATTGTCGCTGCTGGAAATAAATCTGCCGGAGTAGACATCCAAAATTCACGCCTGGCTGGTCCAACCATGTTACCATTTATCCGGTTGATTGATTTATTGTACTCATCCCGACACCCAATGTGTGACGCCAAATACATGTCTTGACGCGCTAGCAATTCACTTTCCATTGTACTCCGGACAGTTTGCCATTGTTGTTGGCCTTCATAACCTGCCTCGCCAATGCATCTGAACCCGCAGTTTCCATCCGGCGCAACGTCCATCCAGCCAACAATATATGGTAGAAAGAAATGTAGCACGTCGTCCTTGAACGGGAAAGGATCTGTACACATCCTAGAAATAACTGCACATCAAAAGATACATCAGTCTTAAAAATACCAGGCATATAGATTTTTTGACATATTATAAAAAATAAACCAAAATAAATAAGGAAAATGAAACCTGTTTCACTCATCCCGACAGAAGAAGAACTGGATCCCTTTTTTCTCAATGAGTTCGTGGTAGTCTTGCTACCACGACCCGATCTTCGGCCGTACTCAAACCCACTAGGCTCGCGTCTGATGGATCTGGAAATCGCGGGTCTCCCTTTGCGTGGGGGGCTGATCTCTGGATCAGGAATATCGGCACTCTCGGGATTCAACTTCTCGTGGAGGGTCTGGTTTACGTCGCGTATCACTGCTGGATCTTGCTCCCGAACCTGTTGAACGAGCAACTCAAACAACTTCAAGTCCTGGGACGATGGATCATCATTTGACCCTGGGGTGTCACCATCTCCAATTACTGTCAGTTGTCTCCAGAACGTGCCTATCGATGTATACTGCAACTGCTCTCCATTATCATACAGGTGCATCAAAGAACACGCACACGGAAGGTGGTGGGTTAACCACAACTTGTGATCGCACTTGTTTTCGCCTTTAGCTCTCCTCATCGTCAACATGTCATTGAACTCCAGTGCAATTAAATCAATGGCATGATGAGAAACATGACCGTGCAAATGCTTGAGGAATCGAGATTCCCTATGATATCTGTGCGAACTCCTAGACTGCTCAAGCTCCCTCCGAATCTCGGTATGTTGATTCTCCAAATGGTGGTGAATCCTCACAAAGACACGGTCAAATGTGCCTCTCCCACTTCCGATATAATATTTCAGGGTAAAATGCTAACTCTCCATCCTAGAAGTCCCAGTGTTCCCAAAGTGAGGGACATATCGATGAAAGCACAAACAAATTTCTCCTTATACGGCATCCACGTATCATTCAGATAATTCACAACTTCTTTGTTTTTTCCAATCCACACGCTTTGGAGAGTCATCCACTTCATCTCGAACTCTTGAACGGTCTTTGCATAAACAATGGGGTTCCAGAAATGATGTTTGAAATGTAGCCCACAACCATTCTTCTTCCCCCCAATAAGTGCGTTGACCTTATTCTCCACATCGTTCCCAATATGCCATATGCACAAAAGGTGAGGCACACCTGGAAAGACATTGACAATAGCTCCACTCAACCCATACTCTTTGTCCGTCACAAACACACCCGGCTTAACATCGGGACCCAACAACTCATGCAACTTTCAAAGCAACCACTCATATGAATCCTTCCTCTCGTCCCACATGAATGAGTAAGCAACCTGGAAGTTTTTGTTAGTTGGTGTCACGCCTACTAGCTCGTACAAGGGTCACTTCGCCTTGTTTGTCATATATGTACTGTCGATGAGAATTACATTTGGGTACGTACGGACCAACTTCAACGAGTACGGGTGGCATAAAAGAGTCGAAGATTGCCATCATCATCAAAGTTTGTATATGAGAC
The DNA here is from genome assembly GCA_029582165.1 of Portulaca oleracea. Classification (NCBI taxonomy): domain Eukaryota; kingdom Viridiplantae; phylum Streptophyta; class Magnoliopsida; order Caryophyllales; family Portulacaceae; genus Portulaca; species Portulaca oleracea. The sequence continues at coordinate 11,749,841 of CM055869.1, read as the reverse complement.
GTACCCGCCAGCTTTCGCCAAGTGGAGAGTTTGTTGGGCAGTTGTCCTCCCATCCATACCCTCGGTGCGCATCTTCGCCCGTTCGTTGTATATTTGTCGAACGTTTGAATTACAACCAGGGAACTTTATCTTCAGCGATGTCTGTATCGTGGCTAGCGTGCACCCCGTGTCGGTCATTTCACGCACATGTTGTTTCATCTCAGGGTTCAATGGGTGTCCGTGACGATGTCCTTCCTCGTACACGATGAATTGATGATTGTGTATCCCCCTATCTCCATCGCAAGCACGAACTCGCCATTCCGTTTCATTACGGGTCCACGCTACAATGGCAAATTTACAACCGCACGCCTTCGTCGACGTCGACCGACCAGTCGCTGCTGCATCAAGATCAGTAATTTTCCCGCGATATTTGCCATACCTAAAACACTTCAAGTAACACCTTCGCGGACTATCCAAATCTTTTTGCTTGTATGATGCCCTTACGAACCTAAACCCAATGACCTGAGCTATTTCGTTGGCCCACTGAAGCACTGCTTCTATATTATCAAACATATCTTCTGTAACAAATAACGATGAATAATCAACACCGTCTCCGCCAAACTCTTCTAACTCAACCTGCAGAACAGTGTCACATTGATTAATAATAATATTAATAATCATAATATTTTGGGTTATTGGATTCTAATAATACGAACTTTGGGCCATATAAGACTTAATAATACGAACTTTCGATTTGATTCTTAATAATACGAACTTTGACCTCCTGTTGGCTACAGTAACACGCCACCAAGTTAAGGTTTTTTTGACTCGCCGGTAAAATGACTTGGCAGGCCAGGCCTCTTGTTTGACCTTGCCACCTCAGCCATTGACCAAGAAAAATGTCATGTCAGCCTTTTATTTGCCACGTCAGCCACCCTCTTCTTCTTCCTCCCTCTTTCTCTCTCCTCTCTCTCTCTCTCCATTGTATATTTCCAGAATTCTGGGTTGGAGATTTTGAAACCTCATCCCTCTATCTCTCTATTCTCTCCATTGTATATTTCCAGAAAAAGAAGAGATGAACTTGTTGAAGAAGATTAAGAAGTGGAATTGAGAAGGGGTTGGAGAGAATAGAGAGATAGAGGGATGGGGTTTCAAAATCTCCAACCCAGAATTCTGGAAATATACAATGGAGAGAGAGAGAGGAGAGAGAAAGAGGGAGGAAGAAGAAGAGGGTGGCTGACGTGGAAAATAAAAGGCTGACATGACTTTTTTTGGTCAATGGCTGAGGTGGCTAGGTCAAACAAGAGGCCTGGCCTGCCAAGTCATTTTACCGGCGAGTAAAAAAAACCCTAACTCGGTGGCGTGTTACTGTAGCCAACAGGGGTCAAAGTTCGTATTATTAATAATCAAATTGAAAGTTTGTATTATTAAGTCTTATATGGCCCAAAGTTCATATTATTAGAATCCAATAACCCTAATATTTTTTCCGCCAAATTATACTAAATAATAACTTACAATAAAACTACTCACTTAGAATAACAGTGACAATAACAATAACATTATTAAACATACTAAAAACCTAAACACTAAACCCTAAACCCTAAACATTATTAAACATATTATTAATGTTCATAATAATTAGCACTTCAAGTAACAATTACAATAAACACATTATATACTAATAATCATAATAATTAACACTTCAAATAATAATTACAATAAACACATTATATATTAATAATCATAATAATTAACACTTCAAAACATTATTAATAATAACAATAATAATAATAACAAAAATATAAACAACAATAACAATAACAATCAACACATAACAATAATAATAATAATAATAATAAGATTAACAACAATAACAATCAACACATAACAATAATAATAATAAAAATAATATTTTTTCTTTGGTGAAAAAACAATAATATTAACAACAATAATAACACAATATTTAAGTTGAATAAAATTAACGAATATAAAATTAACAAATAAATAATTAACAAATAAATAATTAACAATAATTATTTAAATAATAATAACAATAATAATAATAATCGAGTAATAATAACTATAAATTTAAATATAATAATTATTTTAAAAAAATCCAGTTTTTTGGCGATTGCCTTGGCCGATCTTGTCAAGACGATCGCGCAAGATTGCATACGCAAGACGCGACATGGTGCCGCACGCCGATCGCGACAAGACCATGGAGTATGCCGCACCGACGAAGCCATAAACCCGCGGCAGTGCCGCGATCGGCGTGCGGCACCATGCCGCGGTATGCCGGCTGGGACGTGCAGCACCGACAAAAAATCTGGAATTTTTTTCCGAAAACTATATTTTTACCTATGATTAATAAAAATAAAATTTACAAACTAACCTCCTCCTCTTCGGATAATTTGTCACCTTCCTTTGATATTATGGATTCGATTTCAAAAATTAAAGACAATTATATTGAATTTGGAGATAAGTTAGTTTAGGAGATTTGAGAGAATGAGGAAGAAGAGAGAGAGAGGAGAGAGAGAGGGAGGGTAAGTTCAGCAGTTATAAGGTAGGACCGAGTGTACATAGCATGGTACACTCGGTATATATATGGGTAGGGTTTATTTATGCTTCACGTGAGATTGCAATATCTACTCATTCCTTATCACGTGGATATTATTCGATCGTATCCTTCATTAGTCAAATTTTCTATAATTAAATGGATACCTTCGATGAACTCAACAATGGCGAGAACCATCAAGAAGACGTTCCTGAGTTAGGTAAATAGTAACCATTTTTATTGCAATAAGTATACATTGGAGTGCTTGAAAACTACATCAAAGATAGGAAAATATGCATTACATACTGGAAATTTTAACAAGAAGTCTGAATTATTATGTTTGAATACTGCGTTGAAATTTCTAAAGAATGCACTCTATTTGGCAAAAAAATTTACTACACAGTGGAAAAAGTATGCATATTGAGTTGGAGAATATGCATCAAATTTGGGAAAATCTATATTGAATAACTGAAAGTATGCATTGCATAATGGAATTTTTATCAACAAATATGAATTCATGTGTTTGAATTCTGCGTTGATGTTTACGAAGTATGCACTCAATTTGGAGAAAAATGCACTACGTAGGGGAAAAAGAAATCCCTCGTATCTAGATGATAATGCGTCAAAATTGGGAATTTCTGCATTGAATAAGGGATAGTATGCAGTGCATAATGGAAATATTATCAACAAGTATGCATTTTTGTACTTGTATACTACATTGATGTTTCCGAAGTATGCACTCAATTTGGAAAAAAATGTATTACGTATGGGAAAAAAATGCATTACGTAAGTGATGGGTGTTGGGGTTAGGGATAAAAAGTGAGTGAAAATTAGATGGTGTTTTTTAATTTTAAAACGCCTGTAATTTACTCTAGCGTACACCTTACTGCTGTACACTCGGTGATATCTAATAATTTGCGGGATAAATAGTGGAAATTGGAGGCTACAATAATAAAAAGGGGCTGCAAAAATCAATGCCCAAAAGATATTGCAAATATGCAGTGATGCAGATGAAAGCCATTGATTATTTTTTTAAAGCCATTGAAAAGAGTTGTCTATGTTTTTCTTCAATTCCTCGCTCATAAACCCTTTTTGTGGCCTCTTTCAAAACCCTATTCGAATGCTGAGATAGATTTGTGTGTTTTTCTTCCTTGCTGATAAACCAAAACAATACTCGAATCCTCTGAAATCCGATTTACTCTTTGGTGAATTCTTCAACGATTGTGTATACGGGATGCTACAATGCTCAAACTTGGGAGAAACAGCATCCAACATTTCTTCTCTTACTCTGGTTTTTCTTGGGTTTCTGGGTACACAACATCTGCAATCAACTCCCAAATCTCCGATTTCACCGTAGATTACTTGGTCAATTCACTTGGCTTCTCCAAACAACAAGCCATTCTCGCTTCCTCCAAGGTTAGATCTTTCGAATCCCCTGAAAAACCTAATTCTGTCGTCAATTTGCTCCAAACTACTGGATTCAACCAAACCCAGATTCAAAAAGTTATCTTTTGTGTCCCCAAAATCCTATTTACGATGTCGACAAAACCCTAAAACCCAAATTGGAGGCTTTTCGGGACTTTGGTTTATCCGACTCTGATTTAGCCCTTGTGATTTCTGCTAATCCTGTTATCCTTGCAAGGGATTTAAATACGCGTATTTTGCTGACATTGGAGTTGTTAAGATCTGCATTTGAGGATAAATCCATTGTTGTTGAAGCTTTGAAGAGATGCTCATTGTTGCTTAGTCCTAGTGTGCTTAGATGTCTCCCTTCAAATGTTGCCTTATTGAAGAGCTATGGGCTTTCTGTGGATCAAATTAAGATATTGTTTCGTAGAAAGTCGAGGTATTTCATGCTGGATCCAAAATTGTTGCAAGCTCTGTTGAGCAGGGTTGAAGAAAAACTCAGGATCCCTCGCGGTTCAGCGATGTTTGTTTATGGAATTTGTGCATTGGGAGGTATGACTGAGGAGTGCTTAGAATCAAAATTCAAGGTATTCAGGAGCTTTGGATGGACGGAGTCAGATATCCTGACATTGGTTAGGCGAAACCCATGCACCATATCGTATTCAGAATCCAAACTTAGAAGCAGTTTGAAGTTTTTCATGAAAGATATTGGGCTTCAACCTTCTGAGATTGCCTCAAATGTAGGTCTATTGATTGTCAGCTTGGAGAAGAGAGTAATCCCTAGAAATGAAGTTATGAAGGTTCTAAAGGAGAAGAGGTTGATAGGGTTTAAGCCTAGCGACAGAATTGCTTATTGGGTAAAGTTGTCGGAGACTCAATTCTTCAACAAGTTTGTGGAACCGTTTAAGGATGAGGTCTTTGATCTTTACACTGATTGCATGAGAAGAGCAGATTTGAAGGCTGCTAAGTAGACTGTTGATCAGATCGTAAGATGCAATCACTCAAAGTCTTCCATTTTCCCGGTGTTCTTTTTTTTTTTCCGCTGGTATGAATTAAGCGTCCGTCAAAACGTTCAAGTGTAAGTACTCCTGAAAAAAAAAAGTACTTTAAGCTTGTAGAAGAATTGAACGCTGAATTTTAAACTGAGTTTTGTGCTGGTTGGTTGTTGAAGGTCGATGTATCATACTATCATACCATTAGGAATACATCAAAAACAAAATAGTATGCTGGAACAAGAATACTTGCAAATTTAAGTTGATTATTAGTTAAAATGTACCTTTGCACACACTTAAAACACAGCATACTGCTATTCATTGATGATTTTTGTTGCAAGAATTGGAGACATTTTTACTGCTATGTACCATCTGGACTGTTTACTTCAATCAACTTGGTTTTCTCATAATGTAAGTACTCTGTGAATTCAATGTCTATTGCTTCATTATAACCTGAAGCCCTATGGTCTGATGGATATTGGCTACTTTGTACTTGTATCAACTTATGGTTTTGACTTTTCGTGTTCAATTTTTGACACTGCATGCCACGCTGATTCCCAGCAAATATAGACAGTATGAAATGGTACCATATCTCACCTAATATTATTCCCACATATTTGATGAGCTTTTTTAAGCTACATTGGTGACAGTGATATATGCCCAAGGTGTTCCGTCTCTACAGGCCTTGTTCGAATGCCGAAAAATTAGAGGAATTTGGGATAGTGGAGCTGCTAAGGCCTGGGAAGTAGCACAGGGTAGACATGGTCCTCCTTAGTGCATAGTTGGTCCTTTTTAGTACATGGTTCACCTGTATATTTGTTGTATATCAATATTAAGGTCCTGTTCAGCAATCCACTGGTCAAAACTTAATCAAATTTTAGGTGGTTAGCAGTCTGAACTAGTGGATGGCGCTGGAAAGAGTATTTGACAAATGTTACCATCAGTAATGTCTGGTTTGAAGAACAGCGTTTGAAGATTTCAGTTCCAATATTGTTCCTCAAATTTTTCTCTCGTATTACAACCCATGACATAACTATGGAGGAAGAACAAGCAGAAGGCACCCGACTTCCAGTTCTGAATCCAAAGTATCAACCTTGAGATGGAGAATTCTTCACGAGGCACTTCTTAGTTCTGGGAGATCTTATATTAATTTTCTAATGTTGTTTGATTCTCTATGTCCTCTATTGTAGCTGTAGTAGAGTTTTCAAGAAGTCTAAGCAGGGGTTCGTTTCGATCTCTTGCCATCTAAAGGACAAAGCTCCTTGTTATGATTGTAACCATGTCAAGGGGCACTCATTTGAAACAATCCCTCCTTCACTCATGCACAAAAGAAACAGAGAGCTCTATTAATGAAAACTTTGGCATACACTGTGTGATAAGTAAAGCTTGTGTATGATTAACAGGGATGTTTGTGATTTCAAGTAGGGCTGAGCTATGATCGGTAGATGGGAGTTTTACAGGTCAACCATATCTGAGGCTGACTATCTCTAAGATGGTTGTCTACTCATGTAACCCAATTATACTATTTTAACAACGTATAATAATATATCAAGGGAGTGTGCCTTAAAACACAACTACCAATCTCCTCTTAATACAAAAAACCAAATAATAATAATAATAATAATAATAATAATAATAATAATAATAATAATAATGGTTACTATTAGTATAAAGATGATGATGATTATAATACTACCTGAACAACAAATTAACAATAGGCATGTCCTTTTGTGCCATTTTACAATTTGCATTCATTAACTACTTGAACATCTTATTTTACCGAAACACATTTTTTACAAACAACTACCTTAACAACTATCAGTTATCCGTTGATATGTAATAGTTATCCACTATCCAAACAACTATTAGCTACTCAATCCACTCTTTCTGCCATATAGAGCCTAACAATGCTGATGCACAACCTAAACTTTAGAGTTTTTTTTACGGTAATTGTCCTTATACTACTGTTCATGATTATTCAATTTATTTCTCAAATTATCTAGATCCTTTGTCTCTTTTTATTTGTTAATTTGACTATTCCAAAAATTAAATTATCCATTCTTAATGAGAATGTATGTAATCTCACTAACTAAACACCATACATAAGATCCTCCTATTTTTGTTTTCGGTCTTTATGGGGATATTTTTGCCAAAGTTCTATTTGTTTTTTACTCATTTTCCTATGTGCATTGATTTTCTAAAAGTAGTTGGCATAACAAATACTTGGAGATGAGTTTTATCAGTTATATCTGCCATATAAATTTGAGTAACCTGAATGACAGTTTTTAAAGATTAATAGTATTTTGATTAAAATGAAATATTGAGTAACATTTTTATCCAAACACTCGATTCAGTATACCACTCAACTTGGATCAGTTTCGTCGTATCTAAATTTATGTACACTCCAATCTCTCGGGTAAAATATTGCGAGTAACCCCATTCTTTTATACGGTTGGTTGCAGTGTGGTAATGGTGCAGTGCGATGAAATTTGAAAAAGTGTGGCGAGTTGTTGTGAAAGTTGTGGTAGGTGGGGTAAGTTAAGAGAGAAAATGTGAAAAATATAGGAGAAAAGTAAGAAAAGAGAAAAATGAAAAAATATATTGATAATGATCATGGTCTGATGAAGTGTGATGAAAAATTATAAAATATGGTACGATACCGATGTATCGCACTGCAACCTACTGTATAAAATAAGTGGGCCTAAAAAGGCGGGGGGGGGGGGGTAGGGATGGCAACGGGGCGGATGAGGGACGGGGGAGTATATCCTCGTTCCCATCCCCGCTCCCGAAACTCGTCCCCTTCCCCCTCCCCATCCCCGCTTCGGGGTATGATTCTTATCCCATCCCTATCCCCGTGGATTGTCCATCCCCAACGGGGATCCAACGGGGATTTTTTAAAGTTATCCAAAATCTAACCAAATTTTAATCGGACCCGGTTTTTAACTTGTTCAAAATACAACGTATTTAACTTGCTCAAGCAATAATATATCAAAATCAAACAATAATACATCAACAGGTGTTATTCGAAAAAAATACAATAATACATCATCCTCAATTGTGAATCAGAGTAGCATACATCCTCTTCAAATTTAATGACAAGCATTGTAAAACCCCGAAAAATCCAAAGATGTTGACCGTGACGTCGTTAGTAAATTAGGTTTGACTTCGTTATTTATTATTATTCGTTGTGTTCTATTTTGCTAACACTTGAGCTCGTAGGATCGTGAGAGACTAACAAGGGTATATCGGTAATTTCATAGGTTTAGTATTATTAGTTTTACTCTTTTTATTATTAGTATTACTATTAATATTATTGAGTTATGTGATTAATTACGTGAATATTATTTGCTATGTGATTAATATTATTATTAGTATTAGTATTATTAATATTATTATTAGTATTATTAGTTTTTTTTTTTAGAAAAATCAGGTTTTTAATTGTTTTAGTTGGGTTGGGTTAGGAGTGTTAATTGGGCCTAACTAAATGGGTAGTATAAAACTCTCTTTCTCTTCCTCAAACCCTAATAACAATCAAAAACCCTAAACCCTAACCCTACACCTCTCTCTCCCTTGGCCGCCTCCTCTCAGCCGGCACCACCGCCGCACCGCGCCTGCACCACCGGCAACCGCCCAGGGTCGTCCTCTCTCTCTCTCTCTCTCTCTCTCTCTCTCTCTCTCTCTCTCTCTCTCAATGCGTCTCTCTCTCCCTCTTTCCTGTTGCACCACCACCAACCATCACCACCAGATGCAGTTGCCGCCCCCTCGCGCGGCCATACATGGTCAAGACCGCCGGAAACCGCCGCATGACCACCGACAGACCCGCAGACGAGAGAAGAAGGGCAACAGACACACCTGTTGCTGCTGTGCGCGAGAAGCCCGACGATTCCCACTGCCCCGACACCGACCACCCCAGCACCACCTCCCGACTCTCCGACGACTCCCCCACCACCGGAAACCACCCAGCCGCCGCCTGCACCGCCAAGAAAAACCCCCCTGCAACCCTAAGTAAAAACCCTAACCCTAAAAACCCTAACTGTTTTATCTATATTGTTTTGATATTTTTTTCCTTTTCTTTTTCCTTTTTCTTTCTGTTCTTAATTTCAAAAATTCAATTGTTTTATTAACTTATTGAATTGTATTATTAGTTTTGTAATTAGGAAAATTATATGTAATCTTGTTCTTAATTGTAATTATGTGTAATTTGTTTATTTGTTATATATAATTTTATGTTGTAAATTGTAATTAGATTAGGTTGTAATAGTTGGTTATTAGGGTTAGAAGTGTTTCTTTATGGTTCTTTATATCCTTTATGAATCATGTAGACCACCATATTATTATTTTATGCACGAAATTGGAAGTTTAATATCTAGGTTAAATTCTTGTTTAACAAATTAAGTTGGTTAATTTAGATTCAATCTTTGTTAGTAATTCGTTTCTTGTTTAATTCTTGTTTAATAAGTTAGGTTGAGATTATTGTTATTAGTTCTTGGTTCTTGATTTAATCTTGTTTAAAAGAAATTAGTTTTGTTTAGGGTTCTTGATTAGAAGTTTAAATGTTTGTATGTTCTTTATAGTTTATTCATATGTTCTTAAGGTTCCTTCTTGTTTATTGGTTAAGAAATTCATGTTTAAGATAGTGTTAATATTTCATGCGTGACTATTATAAGGTTAGTATTAGAATATATGCACATAAGGTATGCCATGTTAGTGTATGATATTTTATGCATGTTTTAGGATTAGATTAAATTATTAAAGTTGATTTCGTGTGTTGCAATTTGGTTTTGATGATGGGAAGTTTGATGTTTGAACCCTAAGTTAAGTTGGACTTTATACCTTAGACCCTAGTTACTGTTTTGAGCCCAAATAAGGACCCCGGGATCGAATGGTGGAAGTTAGAACCGAAATTATAAATTAAATAAGAACCGGGATCGGGACAGTTTCGTTAGTGTCTAAAGATCGAGTCACCACGGCTAGTGTAGTTACCTTTTGATCGAACCCTTTGGACTGGAGGTTCCCTTAGATGTTAGGAACCATAGGAATTTTATGGATTGAACGTTTGATTTGTATAACCCGAGTTATAACCTTTTTACCAGAACCTGTCAGATCTGGACCAATTGGGAAGATGGGTGTTTTTAGAATCATTTGGGACTGATATGGACTTGGTCGTCAACATGGAAGTTTTAGTAGATATCCCGAGGTTTCCGAAAAGTCCAGAACCAGACCCATAGGGTGTCGGGAAGTCGAGTTGTGACCCGTTTTATGTGAACGTTACAATCTGTCCTCTGCTTGCTTTTATTTATGAAAATTGTTGAGTAAATTTTATGTGTGAACTTGTTATATAATTCCTTGAGTGTGTTAAGTGTAAATCATAAATGACAGGAACCTAAGTGTTCCTAGGGGATGGGTTAGGTAGTTGATAGTTAATACTAACTTCGTTAGAGCAGCGTTACGATTAGATAATTATTCTTATTCTAGGCCCGAGTTAGTGCGTGGCGATAGTGAGCTCAAGTGTGTTCTCCTTATTCTTTTCGTGACGTTATTCAGGTAATTGTCTATGCTCTAATCCCCATCGGGATGCTCTTTAAATGTATTTTGATGTTTTATAATCTATTTTGAGAATTGCATCCCGAAAGGGGACTTTTGTGGAAATACGACCATCTGTTTTGATAATCTTTTTGATTCGATTGTGATCTTGGTTTATTTGAGTTGAGAAATTGGATGGTCTTTTATTCAAAGTTTTGTTAATGGTTTTGATAACTTGGGATGGTTTGACTTGAGAGTCGTGAGTTGAGTTTGAATATTGTATAAATAATTCAAGTGGAAACGTTAAGCGGGTTTCGGGGGATAACCTGTTGTGCAGGTGTAACAACCTGCAGGGTTATGGACCAGGAGATCAGGGCTTCCTTCCCTGATATAGGATAGTATTTTGATGCCTTTGGTAGGCGATATTATTTATGCCTTTGGTGGGCGATGTTCTTGATGCCTTTGGTAGGCGATGTTTTGATGCCTTTGGTGGGCGATATTATTTATGCCTTTGGTAGGCGATGTTCTTGATGCCTTTGGTAGGCGATGTTACTTTAAGGGATTTGATATCCCGCAAATTAAAATATGGATTGGATGGGTTGAGGAAAGCGATGGGATTAAAGGTTTGTAAAGCGTTTGATTCGATCCTCTCCCAAAATGAATTGAAATGAATTTAAACTGTTTTAAGCGTTAGGGGTAGACATTATTGAGATTTCCTCATTTTGAAATGTTTTGTTTTCAGGTGAAGATCTAAATGCTGGGGACGGGAATTAGAAGTGAGGACGACGAGTCTAGAAGTCCTTGAATCTTTTTATATTGTTTTCGTTATGAAATCTTAAAGTTTTGTTTTGAGTTGATAGTAGTTACCGTTAGCAGACAGTTGTGTTTTCCTTTCTCGCCTTGTATTCCTTCGGGGATACGGCAGTGACGCCCAAACTAAATTTGAAGTCTTCCGCTAGGTTTCGTCTGTTAACGTTAGTTTGACTTTGACTTTTTATAATTGAATTTCCGGGACGTTACAAGCATAAAGTAAACTAAAAAACAATTAAAAAGCATAAACAATGGGGGCGGGGATTTTTAAAATTTTAATGACAAGCATCAAGTTTAATGACAAATATGAAGCTATTAATATATATATATATATATATATATATATATATATATATATATATATATATATATAGGATAATTGGATTCTAATAATCCATACTTTCATCAATTGGACAATGGTGGATCGTATTTTCACTTTGTATTCTGGTGGTCCAAAATAAAATAAAATTGGATTGTAGTGGTACAAAATCCACCTCTACATTCTTCTTATTTTTTTTCATTCCTACACTATATTGTTTTTGTTTTTTTTCCTGCCCCTAGAAAGTTAATGAATTGTAGTTTCTAAAACATTTTTTAAATTATTTTTTTGAGACTCCGAATAATTATTATGATTTTTTTAGAATTAAAAAAAGTTAAAAAATCGTAAAAAATAGTAAAAAAAATGAAAAGAATTTGGGAGAAACTCTGTAAATTCATTAAAAATCATTGTAAAGTGATATACTAAGTTTTGAATCAAATGCAACACAAAATCTATGATTCACTCGAAAATATCCCACTACAATCCAGTTTTTTTGAATGGCGAATCTGAAAGTGAAAGATTTCACCATTAATTGAAAGTATGGATTATTAGAATCCAATTATCCTATATATATATATATATATATATATATATATATATTGAATTAGAATAAAGGAAAATTGGATTATAATAATCCCAACTTTTACAAATTGGACAACGATAATCCCTACTTTCGGTTTATATTCTGGTGGTCCAAAAAAATTAAAATTAAAATTGTATTGTAGTGGGACATCATCAAGAGAATACTCTAAATATCATAGCTTTTGTGTTGCATTTGATTCAAAATTTAGTATAACACTTTACCAAGATTTTTGATGATTTACGACATTTCTCCCAATTTTTTTCATTTTTTTTTCAAATTTTTACTTTTTTTCACTTTTATTCCTTTTAACAAATCATAATAATTACTCGAAGTCTCAAAAAATAATTTAAAATTTTTTTTAGCAACTACATTTCATTACCTTTATGATGGCAGGAACGAAAAGAACAAAAACAATATAGGATAGACATTAAAAAAATAAAAAAGAATGTGGAGGTGAATTCGGTACCACTATAATGCAAATTTTGTTTGGATTAATAAAATACAAACTGAAAATAGGGATATCGCTATCCAATTTGTAAAGTTAGGATTATTATAATCCAATTCTCTTATAATAAAAATTATTTGGTAATTTTAAAACAGGGACTAGCATTATGAACTTTCACCCTCCCGCTTCCCATCTGGGGGGGGGGCTTGAGCATTATGAACTCTCACCCTCGTCCGCTTCCCATCTATCCAAAGTTCCAAACAACCTTATTTTTAGTTTTTACTTTCGCAGGATATATCGGTCAATCCTCGAAAATCCCTAAACCCCCTCCAAACGATCCCGGTTCCTGTTCTTCAACAGCAGAATCCTCTAAAGAAGGTGATAAAATGCTCAAACTTGGCCGAAATAATGTCCGTTATATCTTCAACTCCAGCTTTAAACGGGTTTTGGGGTACGCAACATCATCAATCAACTCTGGAAGATCCGATTTTACTGTAGATTACTTAGTCAATTCCCTTGGGTTCTCCAAAGAAGAAGCCATTGTTGCTTCCTCCAAGGTTAGTCCCTTCAAATCCCCTGAAAACCCTAATTCTGTTGTCAATTTGCTCAGAACTACTGGATTCAACGATACCCAGATCAAAAGAATCGTCTTTTCAGCGCCCAAAATTCTATCTTATGATGTCGACAAAACCCTAAAACCCAAATTAGAGGCCTTCCAGGACTTTGGTTTATCTGGGTCTGATTTAGCCGATGTTATCACTAGTCACTGTCATATCTTCTCAAGGTCGTTAAGTACGCATATTCTGCCTACACTTACGTTGCTAAAATCAATGTTTAAAGATGATTTGATTTTGCGAGAAGCCTTGAAGAAACTCTCATGGATGCTTTCTTCTGGTTTGCCTAAAACTCTCCCTGCAAATGTCGCTCTATTGAAGAGTTCTGGGCTTTCCATGGATCAAATTAAGCAGTTGTTTGTTAAAAAGTCGAAGTGTTTTGTATTGGATCCAAAATGGCTGGAAGCAATTTTGATCAGGGTTGAAAAACTTGGAATTCCTCGCCATTCGCCCATGTTTGCTCGTGGGATTTATGCATTGTGTGGCATGGGTGAAGATTGCTTAGAATCTAAATTGAAAATATTCAGGAGTTTTGGATGGAGTGAGTCCGAAATCCGAACATTGGCTAAGAATAATCCGCACGTCCTTGCACTATCAGAATCCAAGCTTAGGAGTAGTTTGAATTTTGCTACCAAAGATCTTGGATATAAGCCGGCATTGATTGCCTCGAGTACAAATTTACTGTCTTCAAGCTTAGAGAGAAGAGTAATACCAAGAAACGCCATTCTTAAGATTTTAAAGGCAAAAGGGCTGGTTAAGCCTGACTACAGGTTATGCTCTTGTCTCGTACTGACAGATGCGAAATTCTTCGACAGGTTTGTGCTACCGTTTAAGGACGATGTCCTTGATGTGTACAATGATTACAGGAGAAGAGCGGGTTACGCTTTGGAGACTGGTATCTAGTCTGTTGATTATGACTTGATACATCATCCCGATGTCTATCATTTGGGTGTAGTCTTTGTGGAAATGAGATTCCATTGAACAGTTCGAAGGAACTGTAACCCTAATTTTGGGGTGTCTTCTGTCTGATTCATCAGTTTACATTGCTGTAACTTTTGGATGATAGTTGTTATGAGATTGTTTATTGAGATTGGAGAGGCATTATTATGTTCAATTACCGACATAGAAGCTCACGATGTACCATTGAACTGGTTAATACAATCAACTTGGTATTCTCAGAATCTACTTTTCTGTTTTACATCCTCCTGAATGCCACTGAAATGACAATGTTCTCTGTATCATTCAAGTCCTTTTCGCTTGTTGATGTTCGGGTTGGTCTTATAATTTGGCTCTGGAAATGCATTCTCTGTATTATTGCTGTTCTGAAGATTGCCATTTACATTGCTACAACAGCTACACATTGGCCTACCAATAAGCCTACCAAAAACTCAGTGTTTCACACAGTTCCCTTTCAGAAGGGACTATCTTATCCACAATCCATCCCTAACTTTTGAATATTCACCAACACATCTTGCAGTGAATGTTGTATTTCTAGCTATGCATCATCTCAAAGATCTCAGAACCTTCTCTACTCTGCAGTAAAAACACCTTGAACTAAATGATTTTGTACAAGAGGTGACCTATAGCAGCAAAATCTGTCATCAGGTAATGGGGTCATATTGTAAGAAAGCCCACTTGTTCTTAAAACAAGATCATACAGTCTTGGAATTGTAAGACTGCTACAGCCCCAGAGAAATCTACTATTTCATTCTCGGGCTGGGTATTAATTAGTCCACTAATTCTTGTGGAAAAGATGAAAAGGAAAACTTCAGATATCTTCAAAAGATTACAGTTTACAAGTATATTCTACCTTTGTTTATTAGCCTCCCTCTGTCCTTTATTATTTCTTCTTCTTTTTTTGATCCGTAGAGGCCACAAAGGGTAGTACAATGCAATTGCAGTAAAGAGGGAATCCAACGTGAGACCTAATGTACCAAAGTCTCAACCGTAGTCTTTGAGGAATTAACTACAGTCCTTAACAGAAGGATCATTGCATTGTTGTGCCAACTAGTCTATTGAATTTTGTGGTAGTAAGATTCTGCTTTGGGAAGTTATGAATTTACCCGTTAGGCTTTGATGTGAAGTGTAACACTAGTTTTCTAAGTCTGTTTTGTCTATTTATTAGTTCACATCCGTGTAATTTTTGGATGATAATTGTTGCCAGAATGTATGCTGAGATTGGAGATAGTTCATTACATTCGCTGACCTACATAGAATCTCACGGTTAACATTTGAACTGATTACTTGAATGAAGTGGGTTTTTGCAGAATTTGGAATTTGTTTTCCTTGTTTATTTCCTTCTGAATGTCACTGACAATCTAACATGACAATATTGTAAACATCAAAGAAATTCATTGATCTAGCTTGTAAGGTATCTTCCAACCAGCCAGGCAAAGGTTTTAAAAAATTAAACTTCTGTGTATGCGAGGCGAAACCGCTTTGTTATTTTATGCGCTACTGCATTCCCATCCCTGTTTGCAGTAGCGTATCTTGACCTTATTAGGGGTGACCAATATACTGTTATTTTATATAATAAACATAAAATCCATAACTTTTATTCTAAATTATACTAATTTTTTTTGGGGAATTAATGGTGGTCGTGCCCTAGGTCCGCCCGTGCCCCCTGTTTGTTAACCCACTCAAGTCCTTTTGACCTTGCTATCTTGCCAGGTCTGCATAACTTAGCGGTTAATGGCAGACTAAAAATTATGAGACTGGTATGCTGGAATATAAGAGGTTTTGGCGAGTAATTACATTTACCCTACTTGAGATTTGCAGTAATAATTTTTACACACCCCATATTTGTGAAATAATTTTTACTTTATCTCACAATAGCTCTAAGTGTTTTATATCTTACCTGAAGTTTGACGTAATAATTATTACACACCCCAATTTTGTTAAATAATTTTTATCCTACCTCACATAAATTGTAAGTAATTTTTACCCTACTTGAGGTTTGTTGTAAGTGTAATTGCAACATTACAACATAACAAGGATGTCACGGCTTAACAGAGCAATCCATATCGTATTGGACACATAATTTTTTCGCGCGACCGATAAGTTATATAACTAAGCGTTTAACTAGGAGTATTCTTTATTTATCACTTTTTATTTTATTTATTTTTTACTGTGAATAACTTAAATCATGATGTATGAATCAATAACTAGCTATGTATGGGTAGATTCACATTTTGGTGGAAATCGACAACTGCGAAAAGGTTTAGGAGTGATCTACATGATCGTCAGTGCATAGGGTAATAAGGGAGGAATGAGAGGTTAGGGAAAGTTTAATGGAGCATAGATGTTGGAGATTGAGATTTCATTGCAGATTACCACTAGTAGAATTCATGCCAAAATGCGTCTGTGATTTGGCGTCTGTTAATATATCAGACGCTATATCATAGAAACAGAATAAAAAAAAGTTTATCAGCAAACAGACGCCAATCTGGGGTAAAATAAATGTCAGGCTTTTCAGTTTGAACGTGGTCAAATTTCATTTTTTTTAAAAATTGTTTTGCAAAAATGGTGTCTGTTTGGACCTGAAACAGACGCCTTTTCTATATTGGCGTCTGTTTCTGGTCCAAACAGACGCCATTTTTGCAAAATATTGAAAAAAAACTTGGCGTCTGTTAGGCACCATAAATAGACGCTATTTTGGCCTATATATAAACCAAACCATATCAAATTTCCCTCCGAATTTTTTCCCTCCCATCCCCACTTCATTTTCTCTCATCTTCTCTCATTTTCTCTCATCTTCCCATCACCTCAAATCCATTGAAGATTGAAGATTGAAGAATATTGAAAAATATTGAAGATTATTGAAGATTATTGAAGATTGAAGATATATATATTCATTGCATTTAAGTTTTTTTTTTTGTGTCCTATTAGTTATTAAAGTTGTATTAGATATTTTGTTCAATTGTTTAATGTAAGAAAGTTGTGTAAAAATCAACATTATTAAATATATATTTATTACAATTTTTTTGTTATTTCTACATATATATATATATATTTATTTATTTATTTGTATGAAATTGTACATGCATGAATGGAAGATATATATCATTTATTATTATATAAAATGTATTTTATTTTCATTATTAATGCCTCCATAATTCTTATTATATAACTTTCTTACAAATTATAAAAATTTTTAATTTGCTCTATTTTATAATTATATCCCACAAAATATATTATGTAGTTGTAATTAGATATATTGGGATTTATTTATATTTACCGATATTTCAATTTTTTTATTTCAATAATGTAAATTGGCGTCTGTTTAAGCTCAAAACAGACGCCTTTTTAGAAAAGGCGGAAAAGGTTTATGCGTCTGTTTATATCAGACGTCAATTCCTATTTGGCGTCTGTTTATGCCCGTATCAGACGCCATATTGGGACGCCTTTTGCCATGAATTCTACCAGTGTACTTCCTGTTTGGTTTCTAGGATGACATTTCATGACATTCATATGTTGTTTTGGATACTAGATCTTCCGTAGTAAAGGTGGAAATCGAAGATCTAGATTTTCAGTAACACTTACTGCCATAATAAGTTAAATAAAAATCACTTACAACTATTGTGAGGTAGGGTAAAAATTATTTCACAAAGGTGATTTGTATAATAATTATTACGACAACTCTCGGGAAGTATAAAAAACACTCAGAACTTATGTGAGGTAAGGTAAAAATTATTTCATAAATGTGGGGTGTGTAGAAATTATTACAACAAATTTCAGGTTTTGGCTCCATTGATAAGAAGAGGCAAGTCAGGAAGTTTATGTAGAGAGAAAGACATTGATATTTTGGGTTAGTCAAAACGAAGCATCAAACATTTGATAAACATGGACTATCTATCTCGCTGCTGGGGTAGAACTGAAGCAGAGTACATGGATATACATGCTGAAGGAAGAACAGGGGGGCTTATTCTTATGTGGTCCAAGGAGGATTTTAGTTGTGAAGATGGTTACATAAGCCATAAATGGATTTGTATTGAAGCATTCTTTGGGATCAGCTGAGAAATTTGAAAGAAGTACTCTTTAATGTGCAAGTGGACTCGCTGGTTGGATTAGTTTGGAAGAATGTGGCACCTCCTAAGGTGGAGATCATGTGGACAACACTCTTGGGGAAGCTCAATATAAGGAATTTGCTAAAAAAAAAAGAAAGGTATGCTAACCTCAGAGGAAGACCAGACCGCTGCCCTTTCTACACGAATGAAGGAGAAACTGTCAGCCACGTTCTGCTCAACTGTACCTATGTTTGGCCTATTTGGATGAATATTACGAGGGGCATTGGACATGTTTTGCGACAAGTTGACTGCCTAAGGACAATGTTTGAGACCTGGATGAACGTCAACTTCAGGAATAAGTGGTTCGGGCAATTAAAGGGCCGGTGGCTGTTTGGTGTACAACTGGAAAGAACTCCATCCCCTATACACCAGATACAACTGCTACAACTTTTGAAGCCATTCCATCAATTTTCTCAACTGAGAAAGCTCGTATGACTGGAGTGGATCGAGCTGGGTTTCTGGGAATTCAGCTGGGCAAGTTTGCAATATAGTGGGCAGCCTGTGTCTCTTTACAGTGCTTTTGTTAATTTGGATTTGTATTTTCCATCTTGCTTTCTCTTTCCTTTTCAAGCTAAGGTGCTCATGATCTTTGTTCCTTTGCACCTGTTCAGTATTTTCATGGATTGTGTCGGTTGGTAGTTTGTGCCTTATTGGCGCCTTTTGATTTTGAATAAATTTGGGGCAACTCCCAGTAAATTTTCTAAATAATATTATTTTTCATCTTTTAGGGTAAAATCAAAAGTTGCTATATTTTTCAACTATGATGGTTGAATTTTCAAATTATGATATAATATCCTTTAAAACATTAAATTTTGTAAAAAAAATTATATCTCAATAAATGTCACTAGTTATTACAACATGTCACTTTGATCAATATATATTAATTTTAACCTTTTAAAGTTAAATATGTATTTCAACTATCACAGTTAAAAAAATTTTCAACTATGGTATAATCTTCCTTATTTTAAAACAATTATTAATTCTTACACATACAATTAAATTGTAACTACTCATATCTTGCAATAGGCGGGTGTGGGTGATTTGGCTTGATTGGGATGAATATTGATTGATAACTTAGACGAAGGAGATAACTTAGGAAGGATGTATTTGGATTATTAAAGTATTGGTAGAATCCTAATATGACTATATAATTTAGGAAGACTAGAATTACTATGGGTATTAGCAGAGTATTATTTGATTTACTATTTTATTAATTTACGATTTTATTAACATCTTAGGTTATATAGTCATACTAGGATTCTACTAATATGTTAATATAGATGGGTTTGGGTTAAGCAGTAGAATAAGGATCTGATTTCTTCTGTGTACAGTTGGAGTCCCAAAGGGTTTGAGTAATGAGATAGAATTAACAACCTAATTATTTCTGATTTGTTTAAAGACGAAGAAAATAAAAGATGCATGTGCCCAAGGAGTTTTTGCTTATTGATAAAACAAATTAACCCAAAGTATAAATTCTCTATAAATTCTCTATAAATTCAATCGATAATAGGATATAGAGCACCTGATTTCTTCTGTGGGTTTGAGCAGTACTTATATGGGTACTTATCTGAATTCATTAAAATGTTAGATCTTAAAAAAAAAAAATTAGTATTTATAATAAAATTCATCATTAAATTTATTAGTATTATTACAAAAATCATCGATGTTTTTTTACATTTATCAATTTTTACACAAATCCACCGCATACAAAATTAACCTATTTTAAATATATCACCAATAAGAAGGGGGAAAAATTGGAACGAGGAGACAGTGTCACTTTAATGGAGGGGTTGTAGCCTGTAGGATGATGGAGAATAACAGGGGGAGTGGAGAGAGTTAGGTGTCAAACTATAGAGGCATTGAGCATCTATATATTAGAAATTCAAAAGCATGTAAACATTTTAAGATAGCCGAATTTTGTTCGATTATTGTAGTTGCATTGGTTAATATCCACCGTTGATCTTAATTAAATAAATTTAGACCATTGATTATTTTTACCTATAACTTGTTGAATAAATCAATTAAATATAATAAAATATTCCCTCTTTCCTATTTCAAGTTAGATATTTTACCTAAAATCTATCTCATTGATCAACTATTTGTACAATAATTAATGCATATCTAATAAAAAAATATTTTTGTTATTGTTAATCGATTACACTAGCGTTGATTCAGAAAAACATATATACACACATACATTAATTACTAGGTAATTTGCCAAGGATTCAATGAGAAATCAATATTTTTTTATTATTAATCAATATCACTTTTACCTTCAACTTATTTATACATTGAAAAATATTTAATAATAGTTGTATGGGTTTAATTAATGATTATTTTACCATTGATAAGTGTCTTATTTTTCATAGAATTAATACTTGTCATGAACTTCGTCCATTAGACATTTTTTGTAAATTTAAAAATTATAGACAAAAATATATTTGTTATCAAATCAAGAAGTGTGTGTAAGAAAGAAAAAATAAACGAAGAGAGAAAAAAACAAAAAGATTAATACTAATGCCCCAACAAAGAGAGAGCAAGAAAAATTCAAATTGGTGCACAAGAGAAAATGGGAAATGGGCATGATAGAGAGAATAAATAAATAAATGAATAAGAGAGAGAAATGAGTGTACAAAAGAGAGAAAAAGCTTATGAGAAAACAAAATAATTTTTGAATAGTGAAGTATTATATCAAAATATAAATGTTATACATGATATGTGATTATATAAATAACATTGATAAGTATTATCACAATTACATTATTTGAAGTTATTTTGTTTACAATTCTACAATGCCCAAAAATGCTACTAAACATTGTAATGCATGTTATTATGGCTAACATTACATGGTGGATTACATCCAATCAAACAAATCATAAGGAAGAAGAAATGCCACAAATAACAACCAACCAAATCCCACAACTCAATAGACTGACAAATTACCTATATGTATGCTATCGTAAAATCCCCAATAAAAACATGCGGGCATTTCAATTATGAGTAAGAACCAGAAATCAAATCAAAATTTTGCATCTTATGTAAATAATCAAAATTTCATTACAACAATGATATACCTCCACCTCCAGAAGAAAAAACATACGCCAATCACCGATGATGGAACACCAATTAAAACTGCAAATATTTTGCTGCCCCTACTCGAACCCTTTGTATTTCTTCAACTTTTACAGGTAATCTTTTGTGCCCAACAATCTAAAGGCAACCTTCACCGTATGATATTTTTCGGCGAAAACCTTGACCTTGTTAGATACTGGCTTGATCAGGTCATAAAACCATCATGATGAGAACCCTAGAATCCAATCTCATGCCAAAGGCAATGTAAGGAGTCAGATAACCTTACCAACTATCCAGTTCACCTTCACCTCTCAGGAACTTGAACCACTTCCAGTTCGCATAAAGACTCGCTTCATCATCAAACAACACATCACTAGGTGGGGGTGGCTCCGATTTACGAGCGGCAGAAATATGTGGAAGTTTTTGTCGATATTTCCTAGCCATCTGTTCGGCCTCAGCAAAGACTCTCTAGAGTGGCAAAATGTACAACAGATCAAATCAAAAACTCAAATTGGATAGATGGCCACAATGAAGAGCGATGGATGTGTAAGCACCTTTTTGTCTAATATAAGGAGGCCAGGCTCACTTTCCAGGTCTGCAATACTGCAAACAAACACAAAATTTATTTACCAGAGCGACCAAGGAAAAAAAGGGTTAAGTCCCCCGATTCTGCT
The DNA here is from genome assembly GCA_029582165.1 of Portulaca oleracea. Lineage (NCBI taxonomy): Eukaryota > Viridiplantae > Streptophyta > Magnoliopsida > Caryophyllales > Portulacaceae > Portulaca > Portulaca oleracea. Next base: position 11,727,803 of record CM055869.1, on the reverse strand, counting down.
GCAAAGCTGACGATATAGACACAATAAAAGTTGAAATTGAAGAAAAAGAATATATTTGCTTCCTCACCTGAGAGAAATCTTCTCTGGGAAAAAGGATTTGACAACTAAAACTTTGACCTTCTCACCCACTGTCAATAAATCGCCGACTGAATTGAATTTACCGCGAGTAATATTTGACACATGCAGCAACCCACTGAAACAACACAAACACAACTTAGAAGACTTTGAAGGACTTTCTCCGCAAATCAAACAAGAAACAAAAACAAGTTGTATAGATATAGCGAAACGCAAAACAGACTTTCAGCTAATTATCACAAATGTGCTAAGTACCAGATGATACTTCAAATACTCACTTCATTACTATATGCAACAATAGAAACAAAATTAAAGAGTTTTTGGTTAGGTGTAATCCACCATTTAATGTAATCATAATAACATTTGTTATTTCCATTACAATGTTTCATTGCATTTTGAGCATTGTAATCAAAATTACATTTGTAAAGATAACAAACTCTTGTAATGATTGTGATAACTCACTTAACTATGTTATTTTGTTTACAATGTCAAAATAGCCTCTCATATCATCATACATAACTTATATCTTGATATAATGTTTCACTAGTCAAATAATTTTTTTCATTTCCCACACATTTTTACTCTCTAAAAAATGCACCGATTCTTTTCTCTCTTTCACAATTGCACTCATTTCTCTTTCTCTATCACAATTGCACTCATTTCTCTTTCTCTTTCACAATTGCACCCATTTCTCTCTCACACAAATCACACCCATTCAACCCCCCCTAAATACACCCTTTCTTCTCTATCACGCACATATTCACATTCCTACTCACACTCACACTTACACAAACTTGCAAAAGTAAATATGACCAAAAGTTAGATTTGTGATTACATACACATTATCTATTTGAAGTAACCAAACATAATAATGCAATCATTTTTCCATTGCACTGCATAATTGATTATTACAAAGTTGATTGCATTATTTATACCCCCATTACATAACATCTAACCATACAATATGTTATAGTTGCATCTAGGATTGTAAAGGAACTACGCTCGGGTTGGGATTGATTAAAGCTCAACTGGCCAGCTATGGCTCGCGTTAAATCGAGCTTGAGCCAAAGCCCAACAAGCCTTAACTCAGCTCTATCAGGCTCTGTTCAGAATAACTAGTTTAATGTTTCCTTAATATGCTTATACGAGGATATGAAATTACCATTATGGTCAGCGGAACGTTATTCCAACCCCTACTAACAAATGACGTAGAAATGTTTTAGCTCATATTTAGTTTGAATGTTGAGAACTTTTTAAGGAGCACGGAAAAAAACAAATAAAAATAGAACCTGCCCAAGTCGGCCTGAGCAATATCCCTCCAATTCAAGCTCAAGCCAAGCATAAATTTTGCAAGTTGGGCGAGCCTTGAGCCGGTTTTTTTTTTTCCCCTAAGACAGCCCGCACACAGCCTATCCTCGGCTCCTTTACACCCCATCAAATTTGGTATTTCAATGATAAGGCATCTAAACACAAAACATTTGTAACTAGCCTTTTCTATTTTGAAGTTACTTCCCAAATAGAATTATACCCTCTATAATAGTGAACTCCTAAACACTCACGATAGCACCTCATGAGTTGATTCATGTCACCCAAGCAAACCTTGATGAAGTACTAGTCCAATAGCTCTATTTGTTCCATGACCTCTTCTTTTGAAACTTGATCAAAGGTTCAACTCTCGGTTTTTGGCTTAGCATGGGTTACTCCAAAGGCCTAGATAGGTCTTTTGGGATCTAAGTAACCTTGGAAAGAATAAGATGGCTGAACATCGAGCTTAATTTTCCATATCCAAGCTGGATTACAAATTTGAGGCAAATCAAGTGAGAAGATCATTCTTAACGCTTTACCCCCTACCTAGGAGTAAATTACATTTACCCTACCTGACATTTGTGGTAATAATTTTTACACACCCGAGATCTATGAAATAATTTTTACCTTACCTGACATTAAGTGTTCATATATTTTAACCTCCTAAGATATTTTATATATGATTTTCCGGCGAACATTAAATAGAAAAATATGAATTGACTTTTTTTACCCTTGATATTAATTATTTTTCATTTTTCATTTTCATTATAAGATATTTCTTCCATTATAATTGATTTTTTACACTTGATTTTTTATAAGATTTTTATAATTGAGTTTCCATTTTCAGAATGGCGAAGGATTGAGTTTTCAAAGAAATAAAGTAGAGAAAAGGTTGGTGTTTAAATGCCATATGAATTAATCTTAAGGGTAAAAGGGTCAATTCATGTTTTATTGAAAGTCAGATGAATTAATATTAAGGGTAAAAAAGTCAATTCATATTTACCTTTTTAATGCTCGCCTGAAAATCCAGCAAAAATCAATTGTAAAATATCTTAGGAGGTTTAAATATATGAACACTTAATGTCGGGTAAGGTAAAAATTATTTCACAAATGTCGGCTATGTAAAAATTATTACCACAAATGTCAGGTAGGGTAAATGTAATTTACTCCCTACCTAGCCTCCAACAATCAAACTGAGGTGGGAAGTGAGAAGAGAGACCACCTCTAGAGCGAAACACAAGATGAAAGAATCTTCAGCAAAGAGAAGCAACCCATGGCTTTACTTATGCTTGAAGACCAGCCTTAAGCGAATGTGTGTTCCCTAACTCTACAAAATTTTCTTATTTCCCTCCCTTATCCTTGCCTCCACAAAACAAGCCTGTAGTATTATAGTTATATAAGTCATAAATGATATCATTTTTTTCGATTTAATATGAAAATATATTGATTTTATACCAAGGGAGGACACTTACCGAAAATTACAAAATTTAGAAAAAAATTAAAAAAAATTAATTTTGATATATTGGCATCAATTTGCCAAAAGTTACCAGAATTTACCAAAAGTTACCATAAATTACCAAAATATATCAAAATTTAACTTTTACCCAACTGTTTTTTACCCATGAATTTAACAGGCCCTTAAAGGTAAGAGATGTTTTGCACCAAGATACATATGTTTTTCAATCCATGTAAAAATGTACTGAGCTTTGATTTAGAAAAAGAGTTGGGAAAAAATTTCAATAAATATCTAAGCTATAAAATTTCTGTAGTACTCCATTGCTATTTTCATATTTTTTTAAATGACTTTTAAAGATGGTAGGGGAAAATTAATATGAAAAAAAATATATGAGATAGTTAGTAAGAAAATTATTTAAATATTACTAATTAAAATTAACTTTTATTGTTTCATTCAATGAATGTTATGGATAAATTTTTTTAAAAAAGTAGTAATTATATATGATTGAGATTCTAAAGTGACAAATAATATGAAATGAGAAAAAAAATTATTACTTATATTACATTATTTTTTTAATAAAAAAACTTTTCTGAGAAACTATTGATTAAAAAATGACACCAGAAAAAGTAAATAACAGATAAAAAAGAACACAGGGAGCAATTAATAAATAAAATTTCAAAAAAAATATAATAATTCATAAGTTAGGTTTGTTCAATCGGATATGCTTGTGAATGAAGGTTAGAGCGATTAAGTGTTTACAATATTTAATTTAATTGTAATTCCAAACGATGTGAAAAATACACCTAAAAAAATATAATAATGTTAGGATATTAAAAACATGAAAAAAAAAATACAAATTTGCAAGAGTTGAAACCATGACCAAACGGTAAAAACTATAAATCCTTTACCACCAGACCTCTAATGAATAAACACGTACTTTTATATTTTCATACAATCATATTAAAAAACATTTTTTTTATAGAAAATCTGCACAAGATCTTTCAGTTTTCAAGAAAGATTTTAAACTCTTGTCAACGAAAATTAAATATTGTTAGAAATTACGAAAATAAAATTAATATAAAATATAATAATAATACTATCTGACTTGAACTAGGAAAGTGGTTGGACCTCAGATTAAACGTTTCCATATAAACTAGTGTTAAACCCGTGCTTTGCACGGATGTATTAAAAGGTAAATGTTTAATAATTAAAAAAATATTTATAATATAAATGAATATAAAATTTATAATGGAAACTCATAGGTGTAAATCGTATAATATATATTATTAGTTACAATATGTGTCCGATATAACTAAAGCTATAGTGGTGATAAATTTCGTAAAGTGTTTATATTAAAAAATAGACATGTATTATAATTTAAAGTCATATAAACAATTATTATGTTTATAATTTATCGTTAAACATAAAGAAAAAACTATAATTTTAAATTATAAACAAATTGTTATATATAAACATAAAGAAAAAACATAAATTTCATAAATTATAGTTATATAAAGATTATTGTTAATTTAAAGTCATACAAATTATAAAGAAAAAAACATAAATTATAAACAAATTATTATATAAACATAAATTATGTATATCAATATTATAATTGTTTATATGACTTTAATATACCCGTGCATCAAACAATTATTGTTAAATTATAGCTTACATGATTTTAAATTCCGTAAAGTGTTTATATACACAATTATAACATTGATATACATATTTTATGTCTATTTTTTCTTTATAATTTATTGTTAAACATATAAACACATAATATAATTTAAGTCATATAAACAATTATTATAATTTATTTTTATATATCCACCAATGATTTATAAAATTGATATAAATAAAAACAATACCGGGTATAACCAAAGCTATTGACTTGGAACAATATAAAACAATTAGAATAAAAGATAATTTTCTTTCGCACAGTCCCACAACCTTATGTCATCAAGGGCAAAACCATGTCAAAGCTATGCAATCAAGCTAGCAAAAATCAGTAAATACTTCAACTAAATTGGATAACATTATAACAAAATTAAGATAGTAACATACAAAATCGCAATTGAGTTAATTGACAACATAAATACATAAATTAATGATAACTACATACAATAATTTCATTTATGACACATCTCTCCTTGTGGCTTCAAAATTGAATCAAAATTATCGTTGTCTTGTAAGTAACCCTGCAATTATTGGAGCATAATTACAGTCTAGCATACTTAAACATTGAGCACAAACTCTGGAAAACATGAAAAGATTATGCACATACATTATTGCATTTTCAATGCATGTTTATTGACATAAGAACCCCAACCGAAATTGGCACATCAAAAAAGCCTAGACGCCCATTATCAACCTCTAGTTGACCACCATGCTATTGCTGCCGCTTCCATACAGTCGTCAATATCGTTGAAAACACATTTCTATCCCTATTGTACAAAATCGAAAAAAAATCAAAAAGCACAAAAGTAAAATCCAGAAAAAAAAGAATGAAGAAGCATTAATAATCCATGTAGATAATAATCATTAGTGCAAAGAGTTAAAAAAACAAAGGTACTCAACAAAGCAACAATAGTACAACACACATAGATGAAGAATATACTAACATGATTAAAATGAGGATTATGCGTTTTCACACAGTAGAGTATGGATGATATCGAAAATGAACTTGTAGTAGGGAGCATATTGATAGTTGCCAACATGCACGTGGTATAAAGATTGTGTTTTTACAGGTAGGTTTCGGTTTAGGGTTTTCAGGATGCGTTAGTATTAGAGACAGATACTAATAAGAGTTTACAATAGTTCGGGAGGTAGAGTCCTAATTAGATTTGGGTGAGAGGTAGACTTCTAAATAGATTTGGGTGGGAGTTAGACTCCTAATTGGGTTGGGAAATAGATTTCTAATTAGATAAAGTAGACTCTTAATCTGATTAAAATTCTTGTTTAATATTGCTTTTGTCTGTATGTCATATATGTTTGCCTATAAGTTTTACCTAACCTCAAGTGAGTAATCACTTTCAATAAACCTATGATTAGTCTCAAAAACACCTTGATGCTTTTCATAAACTCCATAACATATGGCCAAGAGGGAATTTCAAGGTATAAACCTTGCTAATAGCTAAACTACAGAAACAGAGCTGCATTTCCGTTGAAATTTGAACACTTGTACATTTGAAACACTTGCTTCCTAGTATACTACCACGCTATACCAAATAAATTTAAGGGCAAACCTCCAATGTCCAAAGCAGGTAAAAGCACCAACAAAGTATGTCCAGTTCAAATACAATAATAAGGGAAAAGGATGACAGTACTAATCATTAACAGAAACAACCCTAGATAGTTCACCCAAAAACCCAAATTACTAATTTCATAAAGATTCACTATAGATGACCAATAATCCAAATCCAGATACAGAAAGCAAGAAACTGAGGAATAAAATAGAGAATATGACCAAAAGCACACTAATGAGCTAAAAAAAGAACTTACATTTTTCAGTTTTTCAGGTCGAATGAGTCTTTCTTCAACTGTTACTTCATCATTTGAGTTGTACATCCAACAACTTGAATTTTTGTGTGTGTATTACCTATTAGAGACTGACCGATATATATTTACACTACTGCATGTGGACTAAAATTATACCTGTAAACTCTCAAAAATCTCTATACAAAATCTCTTTTTTTTAGGGACAGAGGGGGAGAGGGGGGAGTTAAGCATCCCATGAGATAATTACCTAAAGGTGAATGAGTAAGCTCCACAATCTACCATGCTATAGCTCCATCTGCATCAATTCTTACTTCTGCAACTCGTCCAACACACACTAACTCTATAACCAATCACACCCTAATAAACTACGTCTGATATGCACTTGCAAGTTGAAAACCTATAACTTAAGCATGGATTCTAATCCAACTTTTATTACTCCGTCCTTATTTCATGATCAACCCATGAAGGTTGTACCATCAATTAATGACCTAGAACTAAAATTTATCACTCGTTTTAGAAGTCATCAAATGGTAATAAACTCACTGGGGAAAAAAGAAATCTTATGAACAGAAATCCTACATTAAAAAAAAATACTAATTACTCCCAAAATCTCCTTTTGTCACCATAAATTCTAAATCGAATGTACCTTAAATCCACTGTAAAAAAAATAAATAATAACTCATTATCCCTGTTTAAAACTCAAGCGTATCTCTGTTGTGAAGCACCCCCTAAGACCCTGTCAGATTCATGGGTAAGTCCAACTTATCCAAATTTATCAAAATTTATCAAAAATTACTTTTTTAAAAAATTTTATCAAAATATACCAAAAATTTATCAAAACTTATCCAAATTTACCTGTTTAAAAAAAATTTAATTTTTACCTAACTGTTTTTTACTCATGAATTTGACAGACCCAAACAGCATCATCGATCATTTTCTTCGACAACGTCATCACTGTATTCCTGTAGTATACTTCTTGTCTTCGATCGTTGTGAAACATCCCCTAAGACCCAGACGCTTGCTGATTTTCGGGATAACTGAGATATTAATTCTCAATGTTTGAACGGGAGTAGGGATTTAGAATGAAATATGTATCGATATTTATATATTAGATTGGGAGGTAGGCGTCTAATTAGATTTGGATGAGAGATAGAATGCTAATTAGATTTGGGTGAGAATTAGATTCTTAATTGGGTTGGGAGATAGATTTCTAATTAGATTAAGTAGATTCTTAATCTGATTAGACTTCTCGTTTATTATTTTTTTTTAAATCAATTTTTTTATTATTATTTCATGGGCGGGAATTTTTTACTGTTATTTTAAAACCGATTTTTTTTCTTTAATATGATTGGCCAATAACCCTACATTCACTCTGGGTTGAGTATTTCAAATTTCGAATATATTACTTTTATATTATTATAGATTGGAAGGTTCCTATTCCTAATTTGATTAGTTTCCATAATAATAATATTCTATTTAGATAGGTTAATATTTTTTTTCCTAATCTTTAATTTGATCAGGTTGATGTCGGCTAATAAGAATCTCAGGTTACAAATCACTATAAATAGGAAGGTTCAATACATTATTTTGCTCCAACACCCAAAGTAATTAGCATCATTGATTATGGAAACCCAACTTCAAGCCCCATACCTTCCTCCAGAAATCTTAGAAGAGATTTTCCATGGATTGCCAATCAAATCAATCATACAATTTCAGTTGTTATCAAAATTTTGGCGATCGATATTTTCCTCACATTACTTCTGGAAGAAGTACCATGAGTTGAGAGTTGCCCAAGGGCCAACCAGCTTGGTAATTGCACCGAACGATGATGGCTGTGGGTCCCTAATCAGTGCAGCATTCGTGGACCTTGATGATCATGATAATCTGTACGATGTGATCGCGAATTATAATTTCCCTTCTCAGCAGCCGGACTATCCTTGTACTTACCCACGTCTCCTAGGTTCTTGGAACGGCTTGGTCGCCTTGTACGATGGTGTTCGGCAGTTTGTACTGTGGAACCCCTGCACGGATGAACAAGTAGTGGTCAACACCGAAGTTCGCCTGCATCACGACGTAACAAGCAGCCAGTTTCTCCTTGGGCTATGCTACGATGCTGCTAAAAACGAGTACATGGGCGTCGTGTTCAACTGCTATATTGACCCACCGCAGCTGCCTCGTTGGTATAGGTACAACGGTGCGCACGAAGAATGCGAAATAGCGTATCTGATTAACTTCAGCACCGGCAGCTGGGAAGAGTTGACTGTCAGTAGTCCGATTGCAAGGATGTCATTCGATGAACAGGTCGGAGTAATCATCGATGGAGTCCCACATTGGCTCGATACGTGTCATCTTAAGAAAGTGTGGTATTTTGATCACGTACACAAAGATGTGAAGCAGATGTGTTACCCAAGTATCGAGGGCAAGGAAATCTGTGGCATCGGAGCATTGCATGGGAAACTCACGGCAACTTTTCGATACCCTATTAAGGGTTGTAGTGATCAGCAAGAGTACGAGATATGGGCAATGCAGAGTTATGGTGTTCAAGAATCTTGGGTCAAGTTGTTCGTCATGCCCCAAGAAATAGGATTCAACTCTTATGATTCGTTGGCGATTTTGGGGTTTAATAGTGATGGTGAGATCGTAGTAGATATCAATGGCAATATTATCATGGATCAAGTCTTCCACAAAGCATACTATAATAATTTGATGGTATACAATCCTCGAGAAAATAAGTTGAAGAAAATCGTTGCATCTAGATTTGGAGAAGGGTATTCCAAAACTACTTATATTCCGACTTTAGTCTCTCCGTATTAGAAGTTTCTTTTTTCACTATCTGTGTAATAAGTTGTGTTAGATAATTTAGTATTGTAACTTGTTATGTATTCTTTTTTATGCATATATAATAGTCCAAGTTTTGAAAATAAAATTCTAATTTGATAGGTAAGGTGTGTTAAATTGAGGGGGAGAACGTTGAATTCATGAAGGAACATATATTATTCTCTTTAGTAGTATTATATTGGGTTGTGTGAACAAAGACTGCTTTGAATCAAAGTTGAAAATATTCAAGAGCTTTGCATGGAGTGAATCAGATATGAGGACACTGGCTAAGAACAACCCAGATGTCCTTGCATTGTCAGAATCCAAGCCTATGAGTACAAGTTATGATTCTTTTTGAGGGAATTGTGTCTTTAGAGTGGATGCTTTTTGGGACTTTTATTAGGTTGAGATAAGTTATGAGCAAAGTTAAAACCAACCTACCTGAAAGATTTTGAGCATCCGCTAGCTGAGATTGTCACTTGTACAAGTATATTGTCTTTGACAGCTTTGTGCTACTATTCAAGAATGAGGTGCTTGATGTTTGCATTGACAACGGGAAAAGAGCAAGTTGTGCTGCTTAGACCAGGGTGTGTAAAATTTATGGGTAAAAGTTCAATTTTGGTAATTTTTGGTATTTTTGATAACTTTTGGTAAAATTTGATAACTTTTGGCAAATTTACGCTAATATATCAAAAATAATTTTTTTTTTGTTTTGTAACTTTGGTAGTTTTTGATAAATTTTGACAAATTTTAGTAAATTTTGATAAAAACTGGTAAATTTTATTAAATTAAATTTACCCTGCAATTTGACGAATTATTATGATGTGATGCATTAGCCTGAGGTCTTTCATTTGGCTGTAGTCTACAAGTCTCTATGAAATAAGTACACTACTAAACAGAAATGATTGTCGCAAATTTGCGATTGTGATAACACTAAGTTTAGTTTAGATTGCTGTGAATTTTGGATATATTTGTTAATTGTTATCAGAATGTGTGTTGAAATTGGAGACACTTTGTTGACCTACATAAAACCTCAAGGTTGTCATTCTCAAGGTTTACATTTGAATGACACAATGGCAAATAACAATTACAAAGTCATTCTTGCAAATATATTGCTCTTGTAATGTTTCTCAAGACAATCTCATCTAAAATCTGTAACTTATCCAATTGTTTCCTCTCTCGAATACAAGTATAAATCTTCCTTCAAAAATAAAAAATACACATAGCAATCATCATCATGGTAAAAATATAATCTGACTGATTCTTGAATCTTGACATTGCACTGCCATTGTGCCATTGACACAGGAGGAAAAACCATGAGGCCTCTGGTAATACTCTTTTTCATAGCAGCATTCAGTAATAAAATGTCAATATTCTCCCATTTGATTGGACCCGTTTACAGGGATATGGCGCAAAATGTGTCTGCTTCCATAGATGGGGTCTGTACATTCTCATCATACACCAAGTAGTCTTATGTTGCTGCTTCCTCGGCTACCTCAGCTATCCGATCAAAGCGAACCAAAAACTCAGTGTTACCCTCAGCGCCCTTTAGAGGAGACTCTATCCATCCCTTGCTTTTGAATCCATAACTTTCTACCCCAGATATTATTTTCTCTATAACCTACACCAAATAAACAAGTCAACAAACAGAACAGAACATTCACAAACACGGACGATCGATTTATTACAGGGCAAATATATGCCTCAATAGTTCAACTCAAAGCTCAAATATGAACTTGGATGCATACAAAAGATTATAGGGCATCAAAGGCATCTTAAGAACTTCATAAGCAACCGTAGAAACAAGTGAGTGATTACCTCTTTATGGACCTCCGGATCTCTAACAATGCCACCACCCCCTACCTGCAAAGTACAAGAGAAGAAAATTTATTGAGGCTTCTTGACTCTACATTATTGTTGAAGGGGAAAAGTGTAACAAATGTGATTCATGGTAGCAAATTTGACAATTGGATGGATGGAACATCCTGTTATCATCCACAAATTCAACAGAGTCTAGACCCAAACTTAAACATTGAAAAAATACCAAGCATATCATTCATGCCTACTCTTGGCTTGGGGAATATGCAAAGCTTGTCATACACTTTTCTATATTGGACTGTCCACTCCAGCCACAAATCATGACATCAAGTAAAAACATTACTTTGTAATAAAAGGAAAAAAGTTGAAGGATGAAAAAATTGGAGAAATGAGGTTGGTCAAGCTCCTACCTGTGATCTCCTAGCTTCAAACTGAGGCTTAACCAGTGTAACCAATGTAGACTGCTCTTTCATCACTTTAACAACAGCTGGCATTACCTACACAAAACACAAGAATGACAGATCGAATAGTAACAAATGTGTGCAATGATGTACCAAGTATTATCCACCGATATGGAAGCCTAGAAGGACAATGATAAATACATTCAACGGGTTAAAAATGTCAAATCCTGACAAACTAGAATCACAACTTGGTACATTACCGTGAGTATGGAGATGAACGAGAGATCCAGTGTTACAAGATCAACATTTTGGGGCAGACCAGTCAGATATCTCAGATTTGTTCGCTCTATAACTGAAACTCGTTCATCTCGACGAATTTTATCTGCCACCTAATGAAAAAATCCAGTAAATGTATCTTCACAATCTCTGAGGAATGCCAACCAATTTACAAGTCCAATATCAACAAAAATCGCCAGAAAAAGTAGACAACAGCTATACCAATTAAGGTCTCCACAAAAAAAACATTAAATCACAGGAGATCAACTAAGACTCCATAGGAAATTGGTTACTCTCCACAATATGGGAAGCTCAAAACCATTCGCGACCACCCTACCAACAGCCTAAATTTCTCCCCCCAAACTCCAATAAAAGAAGAAAATAAAATCCAACAAGTAAAAGGAGAACAGAGTAACAACCTTCCTAGGGCATTAATAGGATACAAACATTGTTCTCAACCCTATTTGCAACTTGATATCTTACTTTTTCCTTTTTTTTAAAATGTTTGGCATGAAGAGGGATGTGTCCAAGATTTAAGTTAATCAATTGAGAGTTTCATCGCTACCTGTCCATACCCTACATCAACTCCATATACATGAGCAGCACCATATTGAAGAAGGCAATCAGTGAATCCCCCTGTGGACAAACCAGCGTCCAGAGCAACTTTGCCATCGACTTCAACCTCCAGCTGCTCAATAGCAGCCTCCAACTTGTATCCTGCTCTGAAGTACACATCAAAAACAAAACAAGAACGCTGGTTACAAGGTGCATGAAAATTTCCATGGCAGTGTTCAAGGATGTAGAGAAGAATAATCACCTACATACATATTTTGGAATTTCAGCAATGATCTCCACCACAGCTTTATCTGAGACAGGTGTTCCAGCCTTGTTCACCACTTTTCCATTCACGCACACTTTTCCTTCATCCATAAAGGAATGCAACGAATTAGCTCTTCGTATATATTTAGCATGCCCATCAAATTTAATTGAGCGTAAAATATGTCATTGTTTGGGAGGATATTACTTAAGCTTTCTAATAAAACTATAATGTCGTGTTTCAAGTGTTTCTACAAAGACTGCTACCTAATAACTATTTGGTTCATATTCCATAGTCATACTGATAAATCAGCATCGTTGACATAAAATACGGATCTACCCATTATCTTTTTTTTCCCCAAAGACAGCTTCAAGTAACTGTTTTCTGGTGTATGAGTATCAAACAACTTATTGTTATCTTTGTTGTAAACAAAAGCAAAACACTTCCAACTCTCCAGAAGAAAGGATAATCAAAGCTATCGTAAGTTAAGCGAATAACTAGTAGTAAATGCAAACATGAAATCAGATCATCATTGGTCATAAGCTTAACGAATAGTAAAGCCAGGCAAACAACATATCAACATCGAAGGGAGTGATTAACATGTGTACTGTCATGACAATTTAAGCTGAGGGCTTATGCAAACAACACAAACTGCTTGATTACTATCATCTATCTAGTAAGACTCACAGAGGACAACACATTCAAAGTTTTGGTTACCTTGTAATATCCATGACTGTATCAATGTTCTGCTATATTGCTCAAACCTTTCCAAACATACTTCATCCAGTCTCTTTTTCCTAACATTGTCAACATCAAACAGTAACATCATGAACTCATCCAGAATCCTATGACTTTACATAGAACTGATACTGACATGGCTAACTAGTGTTGTTAAGCTTAACAATGATTCCTATTGAACTCATTAAATAAAGTTGACATCATGCTGTAAACAAGAGACATAATATAAGAATCCAAATGCTTACTTCTTTATCTTCAATGAAGGAACCTTAGCTGACTTTGCAGAAAAGCTCCTGAATGAACAATGCATATGACCTCTAAACCATCGAAATCCATATCCTACACAGAAAATGGATAAGGATAGCATGAGTCAAATGCATCAAACATGGGCTTTCATAAGTCTCATGTTTACAGAACTAAAGTATACACTTAGCAAACAAAACGCAGCCCTACGAAAAATGCCCAAAATCAAACAGAACACAACCAATGAAACCCGTGATTTTCCCATTGGAAAGACTCGAATTTTATTTAGCTACACTATTAATTTGATATCGAAAAATGCCCAAAATCAAACAGAACACGGCCAGTAAAACCCATGATTTTCCCATTGGAAATATTCGAATTATATTCAGCTACACTATTAATTTGAAGAAGACCCAATTCGGATTCGAAACAAACTTAAGTCCCAGAGAGATTTACCCAAAACCCAGTTGGAAATTTAGCTTATTTGCATTAGCTAGGACATGAAAATTACCAGAAAGAGAGAGATTACCTGGAGATGACGAAGCGGTGCGACTAGGGAAGAAGAAAATAGCGGCCCGGAAAGCAGTTTGGAAGGAAGAGTTGGACGCAAATGGTAGTCGCAGAGTGTGCAACGCCATTGTTGCTCTCGTCACTCGCCCCTGTATTCCGAATTTTTTCAATCGAAGTTGATTTCTTATCTTAGGGTTTACTGGTTTAGGACTATTTTGGTTTTAGGTACTTCAAAACGGCTTTCGGTAGTTATTATTATGTACTTAGTATCATTTTGTTTTCTCTATTGTAAATGCACGTTGAAATTGTACTTTTGCTGTTTTGGATAGTGCTAGAAAAAATTCATCCTATTCCAATATTAGAATTTGTTTTATTAGAATTAAATCGTGTTTAGTCATCAATTTTTTGTCCGAATTTAAAATTTTGAACTTGAACAATTTAGTCATAACCAAGTTCGGGGTAAGAAATTTTGACAGCGTCCGAACCCTTAAATTCGAACAAAATAGTTAAAATGTGCCTAAATTTAGGGTAAATTTGAGTTTATGCGTTGTACCACTCGAATCTCTTAATGTATAGTTTTAATTTAAAAGAATGTGTTTAAAAATTGTATAGTTAAAACAATATATTTTTTTTAATTCAATGGATGATTATAAAATGGATTCTGTTACCTTCTGCTTACTGGAAACAACGTAAACATTAGACTGTCTTTTTTTATCAGGGAAAAAAATATTTGAAAAAAATAATGATTGCAGGTAAGTACAAGTGTAGTACTTGTAATCACAATAAAAATGCTTGTCAAAGTAGTTGGTAGGGAAATTGAAGTGTTATTGAATGTAGTTGATTGTAATTGATAGTGGATTAATCCAATTAAATGCATATTAATGTAGTATATGTAATTGAAATATGTCAATTTTTTATGTGATGAACTTTTATAACAAATTGGCAAATTTAAATATATTAATAAATTTAACAATAATATTCATAAATTTACTATGAATTTCATACTAAATATTGTTAATAATTTTTTAAAAATTAAACTCTTAGAAGAGCTAGATACCATAAAAAAAATTGAAAAATCTACCATTTATAAAAGCTTTAACTTTTCTCTACCAAGTTGCATGCAAGAATGTGAGATCTGAAAAATATGTCATAAGGAAGGGCAAAAACACAAACTTGCTTGTTGAATCTTCAGAGCGTTGGCGCACAAAGTGGCTAAATTTGGTTGTGGTTCTGGCTTTATTCGTGGGGATTCAGGAACTGTTAAAAAGCAGCTTTAAGGAGAGTTGGCGAAGAAAAAAGAAATTATTAATTTAAGTGTTTTACTCTGCTGTTTTTATCTTGCTGTTTAGCTTGTTTGCTAGCCATTATTGTATGTTTCTCTACGGTTTTCGCTGCGCAGGTATTGTCTCTTTTAACTCTTCTGACTTTCAATAACAAAAAGAAAAATAAAATATCCAACTTTGGAAAAAAAAAAAAAAAAGAGAGAGGAAAAGAATATGGCCAAGATGAAGCAGCCACAAAAGGGGAGGGAAAATTTGTGCGCGGCAGCAGTTAATGCCTTAGAACCGAACAAATCCTATCATCTTTTCTTAAATCCCTCCAATTCCATCGACACAACTCCTCCCAATTCCATCTTTCTTTCTCTCTCTCTCTCTGAATCAAACTTTGCCTTTCAATTCCCAGTTAACATGTTTGGCGTTCATTCTTCCCCCACTGCATCCTCTTGCTTTCATGCTTATCAATCCAAACCCCCACTTCGATTTCCAACTCCCCATTTCCAACCTTCTTCCCATGGTTCTGGGTTTGCATCTTCTGTGACCCAGACCAGGAAATCATTCAATTTTTGCTGTAGATCACTTGGTGGACAAGAAGAGGTATTATCATCTTTTCCTATTTTCTCGTTTACTAGCTCTAGCAGGGTTTTAACTTCCAAGATGACATCTTTTTTTTTTTTTGTTATGTTGGTTTTGGGTTGCAGGATTATTACTTGTTGGATGCTCCTGTTTCTGCTGGGGATGGTTTCTCTTTTAGTGGAGGTACATGTCTTCTAAATTCTAATCTACTGCTTTCTTGTGGAGGTTTTGTTCTTAGACAATGTACTGTTTTGTTTGGATTTGTGCCTTTGTATCTATCATAGTCCTTGTTTCTCGAGAATGTACTGTTTAGGTTGTGTCAGGGGAATATTATTAGTATTGGTGTTGAAGGAGAGAATTAGAATCCTGTTTACTTGGCTACTTTCCTTTTGATCATTGTTTACAAAATTCTTGCTAATGATCCAACATATGACTGATAATATTACGTGCTTCTTCAATAGGAAAGTATTCAGACGGTACAAGTCCTGCTGATGAATGGTTCAAGCAAGGAAAAATGGTGCGATATTGATGAAATTGGATTGAAATACAGGAGCTTCTGCTTACTATTTCATTATATTCTACACTTAGAACGAATTTGATCTTCAGGAGTCAAGCATAACTTTCTTTCATATATACATGTACTCTTATAATTGACAGTATCTATTTCCCGGAATTTTAGTTACCTGGTGTGTCATTTAGCTCTTATCAAAGTGATGAAGCCCATATTTCGACTCAGAAAGATGCTATTTTATTGCAGGTGAAAGCATACGTTGTTGGGGGCTCAGGAGAGAAGGCCAAAGATCCCATTTTCGGGCTGAAAATGGCCAGCAGTTCTCAGACCTCAGACGATGTTTTTAGGTGAAGGCATATAAAAGCAATTGTGTGATATATATATATATATGGAATGCCTGTATGTGAAAAAAAGATTGGTTGTTCCTTTTTTATTTGGGACACATAGTTTCATCTTATTATACAGGAATTGAAGAGGGTTTACTTGCAGGGTCTATCCATACATATATCAATCTCTCCGATAGATGGTTTTGTGTTGAAAGTGGAAATGCCAACAATCCTACAATCGTGCTCATTCATGGCTTCCCATCACAGGTTTTCTTCTGTCATTCCAAATCAGTTTTAGTGGATCTTTCGCTATATTTCTATTAATCCCTGCTTTTAACGGGGTTGCACGGTCCTGCTAGGCATACTCATACAGGAAAGTTCTTCCAGTACTCTCCAAGAACTACCATGTCATTGCCTTTGATTGGCTAGGTGAACTCTTTTTAAGGTTCCTCGCATTTGGTTTTCTTCTCAGTTTAGCAATGAAAAGGGACAGTATTTTCATACCAGCTGTTCTTCTCTACTATAGGTTTTGGATTTTCAGAAAAACCCCAGCCTAAATACGGCTTTGACTACACAATGGAAGGTAATTTCATTACAGTATATTAAGTACTGCAATGTTTTTTTGTATTTGTTGATCGAGTAAAATGAGAGATTACAGTCTAAATTTTACGTAGCCAGTTGAATGGGGTTATTTGCAGAATATGTTTCATCCTTGAAATCTCTGATTGATCAACTCGTTCCCGACAAAGTTTCCCTCGTTGTGCAGGTAATATTTAGCCTTTTACCAGAAACTTCTGTGAGTCATGAAAACTCTGAAATGGACCGCATTAACAAATGTCTGATAGTTAGAGTGAATGTGCATTTTTTCTGCAGGGATACTTCTCACCCGTTGTTGTGAAATATGCCTCGGAACATCAGGATAAAGTCAATGATCTCATTCTGCTGAATCCTCCTGTATGTTTCTGTAGACTTGATAACTTGACTCTTACTCATTCTCATAGTCATCAATATTCAGTACGTACCATCCAATTCAAGAAACATAACACTAATCTTCTTTTGAATTGTACTAAAGATTACTGATAAGCATGCGAACTTGCCATCAACATTGTCCGTATTCAGCAACTTTCTGCTCGGTGAAATATTTTCTCAGGTAAAAACAACACTAGCTAGTTCGCTCTTGTATTGCATTCCATCATTCTAGTGCCAACTGAGTCAAGTTGTGACTCAAGCTTATAAAATGCTGAAACAATGATGAAAATTCGGGTGTTTTTCCTGCTTAACTTGAAGGATCCTCTAAGAGCGAGTGATAAAGCATTGACCAGCTGCGGTCCGTACAAAATGAAGGAAGATGATGCCATGGTTTACAGAAGACCTTATCTCACTTCTGGCTCTTCTGGTTTTGCTCTCAATGCAATTACTAGAGCCATGAAGAAGCAGTTAAAGGTTCTTTTCTTTCTCAACTCACCCTAAACATCTGATTCATAGATTCCATAAAAAAACACTCAGGAAAATGATAAATTCATGGTGTGCAGAGTTATGTCCAGGAGATGAGAAGCACACTCACGAATGAGAACTGGAAAACCCGAACAACTATCTGTTGGGGCCAAAGAGACCGTTGGTTGAACTACGATGGAGTTGAAGATTTCTGCAAGACATCAAATCATAAATTGGTCGAACTTCCCATGGTAAAGATCAGCCTTTTCTTACGTACTTTTTCCATTTACATAATCTAGGAAAGAGTTCATGGGGATTCTTGCTTGGAGCTGAGCTGATTATAGTGCAAAGTTGTGTCTAGTTGGACCCGAAAATGAGTTTTTGAATAAGAAAAGATGGGTTGATCTGATAATTAGTAACATTGGTTAATCGGGACGTTCTGTAACAGGCAGGGCATCATGTACAGGAAGACAGTGGCGAAGAGCTGGGACAGGTCGTTGCTCAACTGATGAGCAAGCGAAGATAAAAATGATACTGTATTTGCACTACCATGTCAAAATGTAAAATGTACTTTCAATTGTACTTTTTAATCTCATCTCATATTCTGGGTTTTATCTACTCTCTCTTGGTATGGTCCTTTATTTTTTTTTTTCCGATTATTATTTGGATTTAAAGGTAATCTTTAACCACACTATTTGTAAGGTCAAAGGTAATCCACTATGAATCGCTTATTGATGGATGTAGCGAGTGATTCTTAAGAGATTCATTCACTTTAAAGATGATCCAAAAACAGTCAAAGAAAATGTGGGTTGAGGGATCAAGCATGGGTTGTTTTTCCACTCCATCTTGAATTGGATTGTCCATTTTATTTTTATTTTTCTGTTTTCCATGTCATTTATTGCTTCTATTCTTTTTACTTTTTTATAATATCCTATTTAATTAGTTGGGGGAGTGTGAACAATATTTTTTACTCCCTCTTCCGCCCCAAATTAATTGACATTTTGACTACATTTTGATCGTTAATTACTCACAAATTTCAATGAATTACAATATGAAATTACCGTCGTTAGAAAGATATTTTACTAAAAATTACCATGGAGGTAATTTCATATTGTTACCCATTATAGTTTGTAAATAATTAACGGTCAAAATTTAGTCAAAGTGTCAATTAATTTGGGACGGAGGGAGTAATTAGTTTGCAAAATTTAAATTGAGTACTTTATGATTTCCTTTTTCTAATTAGTTTGCGAAATCTAGTTGTAATATCTTTTTCCCCTGGTTGATGCTATTTTTTAATTATTGTACTGTTATTTTTAATTGACCATTTCGTTGTAACTTCTTTTTTGCTCTAATATTTATTGTCCATTTGTGATATATTGTATATTTTGTTACTTTGCAATATTTTTTTTTAGTTACAATAATCAATCGTGCACGAAGACAAAGTTAAAATGAGGATGAAGGGAGGGGAGGTAATTAGAGTCAAAATGTTGTTTGGATACATATTAATCAAAGGAAGTGAAGTGAACAATTAAAATTCTTCTCTTCCCTCCCATTATTTTTTATAAGGCGAAGAAAATGAGGTTAATGCAGGGCTATGAAGAGGATAAGAGGAAGAATCCCCCCGCCCCCTCCTTCACCCTCGTTTTAATTTTTCAAACAAGGGAAAAAAATATTAATTAATAACTTCCCCTCCCCTCCCATCACCTCCTTTGCCCTTGGATACAAACATGGCCTAATCTTGATTGTCACTGTAAGATTGTCAAGTTAGAACAATAAACAACTTCTAGTATGAATCTCATTTTTTAGGATATATGGAGATCAAAAAGTAGGCAATTGTGCATTATTTGTATAAAGGTTTATAGATGGCATCTGTTAAATTTGGTATAGTTGATTTGCTATATTTTACCTTTAGTAATATTTTTTTCCAAGAAGCGCGGTAAAAAATATTTTCATTTTGGATGAATGGGCATCATAAAACTTGAATTGGTACTACAAGTAATAGCAAGGTTCCTAAAATTTAAGAATATCTAAGAATAAGTATCCTCTCATAACTAAGAGCATCCGCAATGGTGAGTTTGAGTTTGACTAATTGTATGACGTGGAATCTGTGGAAGAGTCAAAATTTAACATTTTATTTAGCCAACTTTCCAATGGTGAGAATGAGTTTGACTCATATTAATTAAAAAAAGTAAATCGGTCCCACTTAAGAATATAATTAATTTGGTTATATTGAAAAAAATGAGGTAGAGGAGGAAAGAGAAAAAAATATGATTAAAATATTAATATGACGAGTTTGAAAGCGAGATTCTCGCGATACGAGTCTCATTCTCACCACTGAAATGTCCTATACAACCTCATTCCGTTCTCGTTTCATGTCACGTCAGCAGTGAGTCGAATTAAAACTCACCATTGCAAATGCTCTAATAAGAATAATATTTCTAATGTCAGGATCCTCTCATAACCAATAAGGATCCTCTAAATTTAGGTAAATTTGAATACACAATCATGCATCGATGTACATCATTTCACAAACTTACTCAATACATGATTTCATAGACGTACTGAAAGGATTAAAATTGTAAAGAAAAGACTCCTAGCACTACAATATTTGTGTGCCTGCCTTATGTATCTGAGTTACTTGTACAAGACAGATCGGGTAAATTCGAGTCGGATAAATTCGGGCAATGTCAAAATTCGGACGAGAAATTCATATTCAAACCCAGTTTTATTTTGGGTCGAATCAGGTCAGACAATTCGGAGTAGCTAAAATCGGGTTCGGAACAATAGAAAAAGGAGAAATTTTATGTTCGCATATTCAGTCAATATCAAAATTCAGACGAAAAATCTATCCGATTTTTCTCGGGTCGGACAATTAGAATAATTCGGGTCGGACAAAATTTTGTCAGCTCTCATAAATATATACAGTAACTGAAATTCTTTAGATACCTCCGCTAAAGACAAATGTGTAACAGTGTAAGCATGGAATTTGATTCTATCGAGTGCCCTGTCCCTGGTGGTGGAAATAATACGTTGGAGCAGGTATGTACAAGGGCTATTGATGAGCAGTGTTTCAACTGTTTTACGACTAGAATAATAGGCTTAAGCCATGTTCTTTTTTGCGGTTGGCAACAGCATACCGCAGTTTGCCACAACTCACCACACTTTACCACAAATTATTACTTTTCTCTCTCTTCACTTCTCTCTCTCCTCACTTTTTTCCTCTATTTTTTACATTTTCTCTCCTCACCTACCCTACATACCAATAACCTACCACAATTCCACCACATCCACCATAATTCCACCACACCACACTATACCGCAAATTAGCCAGAAAATAACAGGGCCTTGTTAGGGCAAATCGACGGAGCAAGAACCCAAATAATTTTGGGGGAGGGGGGGGGGGGGGACAAACATTTGATCATCCTCTACAAACTAAAGTTGTACTTCTTCCCAATCAACTTTAATTTGGTATCAACTTGCCTGCTTTTCCAAACCCAGACCCCGACCCCTACCCACGACTCATACAAAATTGTTGGCAAATTGAGTTTTGTTTGACAAATTCAAAATATTTTTTTGAGACCAGCTACCAAGTTATTAGTTATATACATGCATGCCGGCAATGAAAAAAGACAAATAAATTTATCCTTAACAATAAATCAATATAAATATCATTTAATATTATCATGTACTTGTATAGTTGTATGATTTGAGAAATGATTTGTATGACTAACAAAATTACATATAACACTACTTAATATATCATCCAATTATATTAGCTAGGGGAATAAATTTATGAATGTCACACTTTGATTTCTTGACAAAACGTACTTAGGACACGGGACACAATTAGCTCATTCACTAGCTCATTTTCAATCCTATGATTCGTCTATTCGGATTTAGCTGGAAGAATTTGGCGACTTTTCCCTCAAAAAATATGTTTTGAACATGAATATAAGATATTCAACTCAATTTTCCTAAATCAATGAGTTTCAAAAGTCGGATATATTTATAGATCTTTCGTTTTTTTTTGTCAATCTCATATCGACATAGATCTTTATTGAAAATTGATAGTCTCATATCGACATAGATCTTTATTGAAAATTGATAGTAACATTTTTTGGATTAATGAAAACAATGAGTATTTTGTATTTTGGATCCCGAAGTATACAGTAATTTAATTTTTGGACCTTAGTTTTGATTGTGAATTTTAGGCCCTATTCTTTTCTGCGGTGTGATGTGGTGTGGTGGGGTGTGGTGGAATTGTGGTGGGATGTGGTGGAATTGTGGTAGGTTATTGGTATGTGGGGTAGGTGAGGAGAGAGAATGTAAAAAGTAGAGGAGAAAAGTGAAGAGAGAGAAGAGTGAGGAGAGAGAAAAGTAATGATTTGTGGCAAACTGCGATAAGTTGTGGCAAACTGCGGTGAGCTGTGGTACCGCAGTTTGCCAAACGCAGAAAAGAACAAGGCCTAGTACCTTAAAGTTTATGACCTTAATAAAAATGGACTTTACAGTTTGTAGACTGAAAAAAGGCTCGTTTATTTTTTTTTTCATATTTGAATTGCTCTCTCAATTGACGTCAAACTTCAAGACTCGTGTTAAAACTGATATTGTAGTTATAATACGTCTTTCTTATTCATATCAGAATTACTTAAACCCCAAGTACTTAGGGATCTAATGCTTAAGAGAAGTGTATTATAAATTCAATATCAACTTTAACCTTAGTCCTGAAGTTTGACGTAAATCGGAGAACAATTCAAACATTGAAAAAAAAAGAACAGGAGAGAGACTTTTTTTTTCATTTTATAAAACTAGTCCTTAACCCGTGCGATGCACGGGATATTTAAAATTATAAATAGTATAAAATAAATAAAATAGATATATTATTTTTATTTTAAAAAATAAATATATTACCAAACATTTTCAATCCAAGTAAAAAAAAAAGCGACTTGGAATAATAAAAACCAATACTCCGAAATCTTACCCGGACGGAAAATGGAGTGGTCAATGTAACAATCTTACCCTACATCTTGCAATTTAAAGAGACAAATTCCAATTAATTACCCATAATGTAGAAATCGTTGTTGCCTATTATTTCATTGGAAAGAAGCATGTGACATTACTTTATTCATAAACAATATCGTATAAGTTGAAAATGAAAGGACAACGACCTTTATTACCATGTCGTAAATGAAGGGCAAATTCACTGAACCCTATATACCAATATTAAATCTCCTACATAACCATATATGATCCATGCAAAATATTATCTATACACATATGATGCTTGAATGAATTCCTTAATGCATGTGGTGTGTTCGTAAAAAATATTACTCTTGATTCTATGAACAATTTTCCTTATACACCACTGATGCCCATCAAATTTTCTTCCATTGCGAGCTTCCTAAATTCCAGCAATATAGCCTTGATGTTTCATGTTTAGTGTCACTCGTACACCAGGAGAACATGCTCGGATTCACATTAACATATCATTAATAGAAGGTAGATTATTTACAACTTGTCCAAATATAAACTAAAACAAAAGAATTAGGATTTGATATGATGGAAAAACAACGTTTCACTCTTACACATGCATACCTTTGTATCAGAAGCGCCGACATTCAGAAAACCTTGAAAGTGTCAAATCTCAAGTAATAATTTGCTAAAATCAGAGAGAAATTGATATACATACTGCTCTTGATTTGAGATAGAGAAAGACAGAGATAGAGAAAGGGAAGCAAGAACGAAATTAGGGTAGAGTTCAGGGAGAGAGAGATGAAAGAGATAGAGATAGAATATAAAGCAGTATTTGATTTGGAAAAAAACGGAAATATTTGGTGGAGTTGCTGAGGAAATAGTACTTTCGAAAACTAACCTGTTTGTATTTGCAGGTTTGCCGAGAATTCAATGGTTGCTTCAAATGTTAATAGTTGACAGATTGGAAGAGAATGAAATATGTTTCGATATTTATATATTAGGTCGGGAGAAAGAGTCATAATTAGATTTGGGTGAGAGATAAAGTTCTAATTAGATTTGGGTGGGAGTTAGAGTCCTAATTGGGTTGGGAAATAGATTTCTAATTAGATAAGGTGGACTCCTAATCTGATTAAACTTCTTGTTTGTTATTTTTTTATATCGATTTTATTATTATTATTTCATGAGCGGGAATTTTTTATTGTATTTTTAAATCAATTTTTTTTCTTTAATCTGATTGGCCGATAACCCTACAATCACTCTGGGTTTAGTATTTCAAATTTCGAATATATTACTTTTATATTATTACTAGTCTTTAACCCGTGCGATGCACGGGATATTTAAATAGTTTAATAAACAAAATAAACATAAATATGTTAATACCCTTAATTCAAGTTTTAAAAAAAAGTCATTTTGAATTGTATGAGTCTAGGAAAGTGTCTTATCCTATCATTAAAACTATATTATAATATATTAAGATGAAATTTGATGATATGATTGAATTCTACAACTATATTATCACATATAAATTGAATAAAGTTATACTTTTATACATGATTTTTTATATTTCAAAAAACGCTTAAAATAAGTTTAATGGAAGGAGTAGATTCGATTAGTGTATCATTTGTGTTCATTGACACAACCTACGCATCCCAAGTTTCTTATAATTAATAATTAATATTAACTATTAAAAAAATAGTGTTAAAAATTATAAGAAATACCAATTTGGTGAAGGGCACGATATATAGATTTGGGTGGAGGTAGATTCCTAATTAGATTTGGGGGAGTTAGACTCCTAATCGGGTTAGAAGGTAGATTTTTAATTAGATAAGGTATACTCCTAATCTCATTAAGCTTTTTGTATATTATTTTTTTAAATCGATTTTTTTAAATATTATTTCATGGGCGGGAATTGTTTACTGTAATTTTAAATCGATTTTTTTCTTTAATATATTACAATTATTATTTCATGGATGCACCTTTTTATGGGATTAATGGACTTACATTTTTAAGTGTGATTGTTGCCTTGTCATTAAAATCTTTTTGATGTTACATCACAATTACAGGACATTTAACATATACTATGAAGCAGTGGCGGATCTAGACTATGAAATTAACGGTGTCCACTTAATAATATTTTGGATAGTTAGACTGTTGTGTTGAATTGAACACCCTTATTAATATTTTTTTTAGTCTTTTCTAGGGTGTCCACTTAACATAAATATACAATAATCTCCTAAAATATAATAGATTTCTTAAAAACATTTCGAAGCTTGGGGTGTCCGTGGACACCACTAACACCAATGGGGATCCGCCCCTGCTATGAAGGGTGGCTCTACCATAAAAAATATGAATAGACTGAGATTGAAAAGGATGAAGAAAATATCAACAATTATCACATACTCATTTACAAAGTATGATTTCAGATTTGGGTTCCATATATCATATATAGTCCTGAGACAAAATTTCATTCTAACACTCCACAATTGAAAAGAAACATATATGCTTTCAAAATTTTAAAGTGTCTTTTGGGTTATACATGTATACTTCTGGCTATGTGGACTGATCTCAATCACTTTCACTGACAGTGGGTTACTGGTGACCATTTTTTCTGAGCCACTGTATGCGTTTTTCGGACATGCATCACCTTCTCGACCACCACTCGAGCCCCACCCACCTTCTAAGTTACATAAAAAAGGAGCAGCAAATAATCAGCGAAATCCAAATTCCAAAAATAAACCATAGTGATGATACATGAATTATTAGGTGCCCTGTGCAAATACAACTGAGCAAGTTCCACCCTTACCAAAATTGCATCGCTTACATTCAAAAAAGACAGGCTTGTGCAACAAAATTTAAACATATTACTTTTATATATTAATAGATTTCTCAAGCAATGAAGACTGAAGGGCCAACACACATGCTAAAGCCAAAAAAGGGAGAGGTTGAATATCTTCACAAATATTGCGGAGATTATACACTTTCAATCTTTTTTAATTATCGAGAATGCTAAATTGTAATATTCTGATATTTTTCACCATGTAAATCCAATGTATCATGCAAAATTTTATGAAAAAAATTGTAACATGCAAATACATGTTAAAATATATTGATGAGATATATATTGATAGTACTTTTCGAAAACTAACTTGTTCGTATTTGAAGGTTTGTCAAGAATTCAATGGTTGCTTCAAATGTTAGTAGTTGATAGATTGGAAAAGAATGAAAGATGTTTCGATGTTTATATATTAAGTCGGGAGGTAGAGTCCTAATTAGATTTGGTTGAGAGGTAGAATTCTAATAAGATTTGGGTGAGAGTTAGAGTCCTAATTGGGTTGGGAAGTAGATTTCTAATTAGATAAATTAGACTCTTAATCTGATTAGACTTCTTGTTTATTATTTTTTAAAATCGATTTTTTTTTATTATTTCATGGGCGGGAACTTTTTTATTGTATTTTTAAATCGATTTTTTTTTCTTTAATCTGATTGGCCGATAACCCCTACAATCACTCTGGGTTGAGTATTTCAAATTTCGAATATATTACTTTTATATTATTATAGATTTAAGGTGATTTTTTATTCAACCCACAGACTTTAAGATCCAAGAAATTAACGTTAAAAACATAATTTTTTTTTTTTGAGGAATTAAAAAATTAATTAGCCTATAGTTCAAGTCCAAAATACAAAAGAGGCAGTAAAACGTATTGGTGGACACTGGAGAGGGTGTTAAGTTAACCGCCAGAAGACGGATATTTTGAAGGCTTAGGCCCACCCACTTCCACTTGCGTATTGGGGTCGTGTAGTGCACGTGATGGGTCCCACCTTGCAATTTCCTTTGCATGTGCTAGTCCTTGCCTTGGAATAAGAAGGGGATAAAAGAGAGTATTGGTGGTTAGTGGAATGTAGTACACCCAACCAACAATCATCTTATCTCTACTGTGTTGTCAGCTGTACCTTCTCTCTGGTACACCCTCCATTACTCATTGACTGACCTCATTACGATTGGCTGTTCCTCCATTTATATTTCAAACACTCAAAATTATAGGGCAAATTGCCATGGCGTCAATTGAAGCAACAAGGTTTCTTTCCATTCTATCTCCCTCTTTCGTCGCTTTTATTCTCTGCCTCAAACATGTCTTCTTTCTTCTCTTTCTCTCATTTTAATTCTTATTTCTTGCCCTCCTTTTGTTTTTCTACTGGGTTTCAATTCCAGATTTTGAATCTTTCCGCTAGTTTCAATTTTTACAAGGGTTTTGGGTTCAGGATTCAAGATTGCATCATATTTCAGTCAATTTTAGGTTTTGGGTATGCTTTTGCTTCTACACAGTTAGGGTTTTTATTGTTTCTCCTTTTCTCATTTGGTGGGTTGTCCATATTTTCCCCTTTTGCTGTTATTTCGTTTCATGCTGGAATTTTGACCTGCAACTAGGGTTTCTGCTGGTATGATGCTAATCTGGGTTTTTTTTTTTTTGGGGTTTGAAAACTTGAAATTGGTGCATTACCAAGTCACTTTGCTACTACTTTATGTAATTTGATTGATTTATATAAGATTCAAGCTACCCCCTTTCATCTTTTTCTCCTTTTTTCTTTTTATTTGGGGGTTGCCAAATGTGGTTTAGTTTTTTTTTGGGTGTTATCAATTTTATTTCCTAGAGGGTCTCCTAGACTATTAGATTAGTTTTTGATTCCTTTTTCTGACCTCCTACCTTGCTATCTTTGACCTAAATTTTCCTTGACTCACTCCATGCCCACTAGGTACAAGAAGCTAGGAAAGATAGTGGATGGTTGTTGCCTGTTAGTTAGGGTATAGTATCTAGGTATTCTTGAATTTATTATTCAAATGTCAGATAGCTAAACCATGTACATGAGATTCAATCTTTGGTTATTGCCTTCCTTTGAAATTAGGGGATGATAATAAGTCTGTAATTATTCCTAAGTGGATAGATAATTAATCAATTGAATGAATTTTCCCACTTTGGTAAGAATTTGTTACTTCATGTGTTATTTACTATTTCTAGTTTATGCATTACATCCTCTTTGTTAATAGAATAAGTGTTTGAGCATCCTACCCTCCATGGTCAAGCATGGTATATTAGCATACATATATAATAATAATTAATAAAGGGAAGTGTAGTCCTTCAACTTGAATTTGGAACATATCAAGGTGATTAGTTTAATATGAATGTTCTAGGAAGAACTAATTAATATTTAATAGAGTAACGGTATCTCTGGGGTTGTTGTTGTTGTTGTAGAGTAACGGTATCTTGCTACTAGTAGGCTTTTGTGTCTTGGGAGTAGCTTAATGGGATGATACTCATTTTCTCAAAATCTGTCTAGAGTCTAGATGTGTTGAAGTTCAAGTGCTTGGCAGTCAAAAATTGAAAAAGAATATTCAGTGAAGTTTACTTTGTATTATTGTCTTTGAACTGTTATTCCGGTTAGCCATTAGGCAGTAGAGCTAAAAAATTGGTCCATTTCATCTTGATCATCTTGCTACTAGTAGTTCTAGCTAGCCAACTTTTCTTTTAGGCTTGGCTATGGTTATGTGGAGGAACTATGTAATGAATTACCTCTCTAGGGTATTGCGAATATGCGTGTTCTGTTACAACACATTCTTCTCTGCAAATCTTGTTTCGCTATTCTAATCGGTTGCCCCATGATTCCGAACAAAATGTTTTAATTTGTGTAGCTCTGTGCCCCTTGATGCTCCAATCCATACTTCTATAGTCACTATGAGGTGAGGCAACCAAATTAATAAACATGTAAGTTATGAGCAGATGTTGGATTGTATATCATCTTTGATGAACACGTATTGATCAAAGCAGTCATTTGATTGATTTTAGGTATTTTTTAAGTTTATCAGTATAGAAAAGCTTATGTTGGGATGTGGAAATGACTACTTCGTACTATCTTACAAATAGAACTATTTGGTTGACAAGTGCTATGGTTATGTACACATAATGGATTGCGTACATGCATGTGAGAGTGTGAAAGTATCGAATTAGTGTGAGCGATGTGCAGGCATGCTTAGAACAGTTTCGCTGGTTCTACGGTGTCAATGTATGACAGTAAAATCTTGAGTAGAATTACTTTAATCTCTTTGGGTTTGTGTGTTTTTTTTCATCTCATTCGATTTTGTTATTGTAGATGTTGACGTATTATCCACTGTGAGTTTTAATATCTCATATATGCTTGTTGTCCATTTCTTGCAGGTTTTGGTGCCATAAAATTCATCTGAAGATTGTTTGACGATGAGAGAGAGCACGCTTGTCGATATTCATGGGAATGAAGCTACATGGCCATGTGGTTTTGCGTACAAGCGTGCTCTCTCTCGTCGTCATATGATCTAATGATGGAGACAACACGCTTTTTTCTTCCATTCCATTTACATGTGTTCATGGTATCCCATCAGCTTGATCACAGGTCTCCTCTTGTGCCTTCTCAAGTATTATCGTGATTTGCCATCCGTCTTACTTTTGCTGCTGCCATGTTTCTTTTAGGTTTCATCCTGTGGCGCCTGGTTTGTTTGTTTCGACACCCCCCCCCCCCAGTAAAAAGCTCGCGCAGGTATCAACTTGCCTGATCTTGACCAGGTGCCCCTCTCAAGAAGGACCAATCGATAGTTGCTGGGGCTCCAAGATGACAAAATTACGACAAGCAATCAACATTTGATGGTAGATTGGTAGATATACATGTTTCCCTGATTATCTTGGCTGAATTTGCGAGCTTTCATATGTTTACTAACCAACCTGTCACTTGGATTCAAAAAAAGAAAGCTCTTAATGTTTCAAAATGCAGAAAAGTAGAAATGCATGCAACACTATGTATGTTTATTTTTTATGTTGATGCAAAAGTTAACTGTTATAAGAACACATTCAATTATAAGCCAGGATATCAGTAATTATTATGCATAGATATGATCACGTCAGTAATGTCATGGATACATAGGGTTCTAACACAAACACTACCTCGAGCTCGAGCTCGAGCTTCTTCTTCTATGGTCATTGGCCACCTAAGAACTTCGATAGAAACAGAAAACCGGGCTCCTTCCTCCAACTTCTGACTCTTCCTAAACCCCATCCCCTTATACTTGCTCTTCAAGGCCTCCTATTCGCCACTTTCTCGGTTTCACCTTGATTCATCAGGCACTATTTTCAAATTCGATACTCCTGTCTCCAAAATTTCGTCTCCACGCTCTCTCCTAGACCCATCGACGCCAATTTAGAAACCACCGGCATGGATGCCAGACAATCCACGGTGATGGAAACTGTCTTGATGCCACATTTACGGTCACCAACCCAATCGTAGTCTACTTTGTCCAGCCCCCTAACAGTCTGTCTTTTGGTCTTTCTCTATCTTTTCTCTCAACCCAACCTCTTGTAATTTATTATGGTAAGTTACTCTCTAAGTTCTAACTTTCTATTATTATTCATTATTCTTCCAAGTTAAATTTGTTCTCGATTTAAGGCATTCTAGTATTCTCCATTCTTTTCTAGCTAAATTATGGTTCGTAGTTTGTACTTTAAATTGATTTGTTATCTGTTAAAGGAGTGATTGGATTCTACTAGACCTGTCAATTCGGTCGGGTCGGGTCGGGTTCGGTATGCCCCGTATCCCAACTTTGTTACATTTCAGGTTTGAAAAACTGGGTCGGTCTCGGGTCGGGTCGGTTTTTGCCAGCTCTAGATTCTAATAATCCCGATTTTTACGAATTGGACGATAATAATCCCTACTATCAATTTGGATTCTGTTGGTCCAAAACAAATCGAACTCCATAGTCTTTTTATTTTTGTCATTTTTATCCCATATTGTTTTTATTTTTTTTCTGCTCCTGCCCCCACAAAAGTAATGAATTGTAGTTACTAAAACAATTTTTAAATTATTTTTTTGAGACTCCGAACAATTATTATGATTTTTTAAAAGGAATAAAAGTAAAAAAATAGTAAAAAATAGTGAAAAAATTTGAAAAAAATTTGGCAGAAACGCTGTAAATTCATTAAAAATCATTGTAAAATGTTATACAGTTTTGAATCAAATGCAACACAAAATCTAATGATATTTAGGGTATACTGCAATCCAATTTTATTTTATTGTTTTTGGACCACCAGAATCCAAATTGATAGTAGGGATTATTATTGTCCAATTCGTAAAAGTCGGGATTATTGGAATCCAATTTTCCTATAATTATTTTAGGATTTACCTATTTATGAACTAAATTGCGTGAATGTTGTGAAAATAGAATTTGCTGATTGGAAGCATAACTTACTTTTGAGATTGTCAATTTTCCGAATTCGAATACTTGTTAGTTAATTGAATTATTGAGTGTCTAATTTGCAACTTGTTAAAGACTTAAATATGGTTAAATTAGGATTTGAGTGACCTGTTAACTTTAATTCACTTATATTGGTTTTGTAACACTATCAATGCTTTGTTTTTCATAACTAATATTAAATTTGCTATTTTACCACTCTATCCGTTCTTTTTTATCCATTATTTTTTAGGTCCATCTTTAATCAATAGCTTCTCACACAAGTTTTTATTTATAAAAAATACAATATTTATACTTTTTCGATATTTTTTTATTGCGATTGTAATAACATCAATTTTGTACGATAAATCATTATGCAAATTAACAGTCAAGTCTTTTGTAGGAAGAGTTGGGCGAAAGATGAAAAGACACGGAGGGAGTAGCATTTAAGTTTTTCACTAATGTTATATTTTAATTTTTTTAATAAATTATTGTTAACTTCATTGAAATTGAATCTTGAATCCGACACTGCCTTAAAGAGCCAAGTTACGCAACAAAGTGAGGGAAGTACATATTTGTCCATTACCCCAAAAGTAAAACGTACTATATCTTAGATTTATAGTAGTCATGTCCACCCTTTATATAACTTTTTGGCTCTACAAAAATGAGGAGATTCCCCCCTTATCCAAGTTCTTTTGATACTGAATAGGCTCATAAGGTCTTTTTTTGAGACAATCTCAAGACACTGAATAGGCTCATATGGTCTTTTGACAAGCACCAGTATCTTTGGGTTACAAACTTGATGAGGAAACCTTTGATGAAGTATTCTCTCAATTAAGGCCCTGTTCTTTTATGCGGTATTTTGTGGAATGGTGTGGTGAGATTTGGTGGAATTGTGGCGGGTATGATGAAATTGTAGTGGGTTATTAGTATGTGGGGTAAGTGAGGAGAGAGGGTGTAAAAAGTAGAGGAGAAAAGTGAGAAGAAAGAAAAATGAGAAGAGAGAAAAGTAATTATTTGCGGTAAAATGTGGCGGGTTGTGGCAAACAACCGCAGAAAAAAACACTTGCGGAGAAGAAAAAGGTAAGACCATTCATAACAATTGAATTGAAGGACAATCATATATAACTCGGATATTAACTTGCATTTTTACTATATATTTTTTGGCAATTAAATTATGAACATGGTATTATTCTAAAAAGTTGTTCATGTTCCATTGCAGAATTTTTCAGACCATGACATTAAGTCACTTGTGGCCAAAGATACGGTTGCAGGCTTGCAGCTGCAAAATAGGGAAGAATTTCATCAAGTTGCATAATAGCATATTAGATGATAATTCTTTTTATGTTGTTATTTTCCTCCATTAAAATGGGGGAGGTAATAAGCCTGCCATGAATTAGCTCACTGGCAACTTAACCATATCAATGTCAAATATCTCTTGTTTTTATGTTATCCCCGGCGAAAGAATTACATTGCAGTAATAGTAATCAGTGAATTATTTGTTTCCTGATTTTAAACTTGTTTGTTTGTTGGACTTTTAAACTGGTTTGTAGTGTCCCACATTGTCAAAGTTGCAACACAGAATGTAAAACCAGAAGCAGGAAACTTTCTAGGGAAATTATCATCTGATTTACGATGTCAACACTTGCGGCAAAATTTGTCTATGCAATGCTAAGATTTCAATGCCATAGAACTGACAATGATAACCATGATGATTTCATACAAAATTACAAAAGTTCATAGCATTTGGTGTTTTGCTGTCATTTCGATCAAAACAACTTTGCCTAGTTCATCCTCTAATTAAAATTAGGTATGAACCAAAGAGCAAGAGCTTGCATGATTGGTCTTGAAGGAGGAAAATTTTCGGAAAAAAAGGGGAAATCAGGGATGCAATCTGTCAATTTGCTCCGTATTTCACCTACATGGTTGAAATACAGTTGTTAATAACTTACCATATGAAGTATGATTGAAAAACGACGTGCAGATTAAGTAACTATTACCTCAACACACTTTGTTGCCTTCCATCAGGTATTGCAAACAGAACAATTGGCTTTGAACGCCTCACAAATGGAACGTCGCACCTAAAGTAGCCCTTCCTCTCCAACTGAATAACCTCGCCGTGCTTCAGATTCCTCATGTTTGGATCCCCGATCGCCAGAGTCTCCTTCTTTGTCACTGGGTTCAGCACATCAAGGAAATCTTCATCCTCTTCCACCTATTAAGGATAAGTTGGATGGAGGAAAACTCAATATTAGCTAAAATCCCAAAACTAAACCTAAAATTTACAGTCTAAAAGTTTATTTCTTTACAATCTTGGAATTTCGCTGAGATAAGGCTGCCTACAGCTGGATCTCCCTAGTCTCGACCACATCAACAGGACCAGGGTATATGATTGAGAAGCATAATGATAAAGATGAAGTGAAGGCATCGGCGTACCTTCTTCTTTGTGATCAAATAATCAAACTCCAAGAGTTGAAGTTTAACCAGATCGTCTGTATCAGCCAGCCAGGTTAGCTTTAGTTTTGTAGTCTTAACAGATCCTTCTAGATGCAAAACTCCCATCAACTGTGTGATGTTTCCAGCTTCGTCCTTCTTGATCTCCTTTATGATGGCATTTCCCCAGTCCATCAAAGTTACTTCTTCATTGGGAGAGATGGCCTCAGCATCAGCATAATCAATCCAGATGTTTTTAGCATACGCTGTGCACTTTTCTCCAGCGCCTTCATACTTCTTGTGCCGAGGAATGATGCGCATAAATGGTTGCTCTGGACCGTCGGTCAAGGTCACCAAAACACGGCGCTCCTCAACCACAGCAGTGTGTCTGGGACACACCGGATCAATGATCTTTTTGTTTATGCTCCAAAGTTTATCCCACTCCATGAGGTTGAGATTTTTGGAAGCCCCCTACACCCAACATAAGGAAACAATTATATAACAATTACAAACTCTTAGGGAACCAACATTATGTCTATAATTGGGATACTTAAAAAAGATTATTTTTCCAACTTTAGATTGCAAAGGACTAATGTGAAAATGTCTCACTAACCGTTTCTTTTCCACGGAGTAATGGGTAGCAAACGATTTATAAATCTTGGGTCAGTTAGAACCAGTCTCTCTAAATTGTAAAATTTAGGGACGAGACTATTACATCCAACCCCTCCATACCTCGCCTGGGTGGGATTTCGGAGTATTGGTTTTGGGGGTTGGCACTTATTCCCATTAAGCAAGGTCTCAAGTTCAGGCCTTGTGAATGGACAAAATTTGTGATGGGAGTTCTCTACCCTTTATGTGCCAACACTAAGCTCAACCTCTAACGACAAAGGAAAGGACCAAAGATTAATCTCTTAAAGGGAAAAGGGGAGAGAGGGGGGGGGGGGGGGGGCAAGGAAAACAGCTAAAGATGAGCATCACACCTGTTCAAGTATAAACTGGATTAGAGCCTCGATTTTCAGGCCTCGACGAACAATACCTTGCACTGTGGGGAAACGGGGATCATCCCAGCCATCAACCTTTCCATTTTGGACAAACCAAAGAAGCTTTCTCTTGCTCAGAAGAGTATACACCAAATTTAACCGACTGAATTCATAAATGTGAACCTTCCTTAGTCCCATATCCTGCTGAATTCTGTGATACTGGGCGTTGCGATCATGGTACTCACTGGATCGAAGAGCATGTGTTATACCTTCCACAGAATCCACAAAAGGACAGGCAAAGTCGTATGTAGGGTACAGCTTGTACTTTGAACCTATACGATGATGAGACATTGGGTTGCATCGGTAATAAACTGGATCTCTTAAGGACTTGTTTGGGTCCTGCATGTCTAACTTCCCTCTAAGACAACACATTAAACCCCTTTCCGATGCTGCAATCATTTCCTTCCACAGCTCTAGGTTCTTCTCCACGCTGTTGTTCCTACATTTTGATTCAATCCCATGCATTCTTTCCTCCTGCATTCGCTCCCGTGGTGTGTCATCAACATATGCCTTACCCTGGCGGATTAAATTCTCGGCCATTTCCATCAATTGAGGGAAATAATCAGAGGTATATGTGACCGCATCATAAGCAATGCCCAAAGTCTCGATATCCTTGAGAAGGTTGTCTACAAACTCGTTACTTTCCTTAGCAGGGTTTGTATCATCAAAGCGGATGATCATTCGTCCTTTGTACTTTTCAGCAAAATACTTATTTAGCAATGCTGCTTTTGAATGGCCTATGTGGAGGTACCCACTAGGCTCAGGAGCAAACCTTAGGCAAACTTTTCCAACCTCCGCTTCAGGAAGATCAACTTCAGGCCGTGTGGAGGCTTTCACCTCACCATTGGAAAACTTTGACTCATTTCTCGAGTCTTGATCTTTTGACTTCCCAGTCACTGGCTTTCCCCCGCCTTTTTTACCGGCATATTGCCCCAATGTGTCATCCAGGGCATTGTATTCAGAGGTTAGACAGTTATACCAACGTATCAAGTTCCGGTACTTCTTGTTGGACTTTCTCAAACTTTCCCACCTCAGGCCAGCTCCTGAAAAAGATGAACATCACATAAGAAAAATCAGGAAATTGCATATATACAGAGATATTGAGATCCAAATATCTGGAATGGCAAATGCACGCATCAGATAAACACAGACCCTCATAAATGAAACACGATCCCCTGAAGTAAGGATGACCAGGACATATCCAACATGTGGAACGTCTAAGATGCACCCGGTTGAAGACCTTTTTTTTATTGGGGAGGGAGGGTTGGCTAAGTTGGAGCCTTATTGAATGATCTAATCAATTTTGCATATCTTGATTCTAGAACAGCTCAATGAACCTATAAAGCATGCTTAATGAACATGCTCAAAGCAAGTGCAAGGTTTTACTAAGTTCAGAATTCACAGGAAAAAGTGTACAGATATTACTTATCAGTTGCCATGTTCTCACAAAAAGAAGCCCATAGGTGCACCCAGTTCTAAGGAAGATCACATGCAGCTGCCAGCTTACAAAGGTATGCAGCATAAGATCAAGGATTAGGATACCACATGTCCCCATAACTCCATAACCAGATATCAAGCACAAATTCACCATATATTTCATGTCTTTGAATAGGAACACAGACATTCAGTTGACGAAGAGGTAAAAACTAATAAGCTAACAAAGTGTTGAGCAAAATGCCTATAATTCAGCAAAGCTATATCACTCAGAGCAGAATGCTTATTCCTATGCAATCTTGTCTATTTGACTTCACGAAATGAAAGCCCAAACCCTCTAGAAAAGGTAACAAGGTTGAAATTAATTAAATTATAGAAGCCAAACTATGTCTTAAAAGAATGCTCTCCAGTGTATTCAGACATGCAAAGTGTCAGTGATTTGTGAGCACAAATAACATCCAAAATCCCAAATCTCATTAAGCCCTGTGGTCTGGACATAACCCCGTGATCATCAATAGAATAGATATGGTCAATACCCAATAAACAGACAGAAAGGTTTCAAAGCCACAAACGTGCAGACAGATCACAAGCACAAACTTCTCGATCATCCCAAACAAGATTCAGTGTTTATTATTGATACCTGCAAGAGAAGACCACAAGAAGAGGTCGGCAATGGAGACATCAGTGCCAACCAAAAATGTATTGGTCAACAAGAAAGAGTCCAGGTAGTTGCACGCAGCTTCAAACTCTGACCCTTTAGCAAGAATGGGAAGATAATCCAACCACATATCAATCTGGAAAGTAACGTGTATGTTGTCGGCTCAGGAATGGAGCTTAGGCAAATTGAATCAAAAACTATCATAAAGGCAAGAAAAGAAAAGGAACCTGTCCCGCTTCAAACGGATCTTTTCCATACAAATTCAACTGGCTTGCAGCTCGACCAATATATCTCAGAAGTACAAGTGTTCCACGCACATTCACCCTATAGTAACAATAAGATCACAAAAACAGTTAAATGGAGAGCCAAAATTCACTGCAAATTACACTATTCTATGAAGGGAAATCAATGAGAAAAGGGACTAATTTGGTCTAATCCTTGTGGCATTATGAATCAGTCCAATGATTTCTGTCTCATAGTCTCAGAGGGTCATATCCATGCCCGAAAATGCTTTGAAATTCAAATTAATAAGAAGCAGATTGCAATCACGGAATAGGAAAGCTAAGCGTTGCATCCCCCCCCCCCCCCCCCGGCGCCACCCCCAAAAAGAAACCTGCATTAAGGGAGGAAGGTAGTCAGGTAGAGGTCGAGCAGGGATCCAAAATTTCAGAGCTTGTTTGCCAAGGGCCCTAATCACTCAAACAGATAAATAGAGCATAAAGAATTATGTTAGCAACAAATATTAGATACGACAATGGACAATTCTAATACCGTTGGAAGACAATGAAGGAACATCTATTCTGGACCAAATTGCTGACAATTGCTTAGACAAACATAGTCCAGCTTTTGACCAATAAACACAACACAAATCCAGACGAAAAATGACCAAGAAGTTTATGCCTAGACAATGACTTGCTGCTACGATGCATGGGACTAGCTAACAATTTGACCATTCCAGTGTCACAGCTCAACCAACTACAATGAATAACGAATAAGAGGTGGGCATCATCTAAAGAGAAAAGGACAACTTATGATCAGAGAAGTTGCAAAGTCATGAAGAGAAACAAATGCAAATATGGTAATTACCCATTTGAGAAGGAAAATGAGGGGACAGAACCAGATGGAAGAGAAGGATCGATTGATATAGGAACTCCAGCAATCTTAGCAGCAGCAATCACGGACAAAGGAGGAGTATCAGGTGCAAATAACAGTTTAATCTCCATTTTCATCCCCGGTGGCGGATCTTGACTTTGAAATTAGGGGTGTCCACTTGATAATAGTAACCACTGCATATATTTGAAAAAAAAAATTAGACAGACCGTTAAATATTTCAATAGTAAACTATTACATTTGGCCACTAAATGGTTTCATTTTTTATATCAACACATTATAGACTCATCGGTAATTGAAATTACAACTATCCATATTACATCCTAACACTTTTGCCACTCACTGAAAAAACAACGTACAAACACAAATACATAAGATATGACTTTGAGACAGAGGCATACTTGCATTAATTTATACAGTTTGCCAGATTGGATTAAGCATACTTTGCAATTGCATAATCAAGACTCAAGAGTTGAGAGTTGAGACAGTGGCAAAATCAATTGAGAACCTTGAAAAATAAATAAATAAATAACCCAACTAATGTCTAATGGTGCCTTGAATTCTAAATATCTCTTCTGTACAAGAGTCAACAGTACATGTTGAGGCAAACAATGACAAATCCACAATAACACAATTCACAAATCACAAAGACAGAGACTTTCTAATAAAATAATTCAAACTAAATTGAATACTGAAATATCATTCTCAACTCTAAAATTCAATAGTCTAAACCCCAAACATTGAATTAATTGAAATAATGAGTAACTGAGGTATAGTAAAAACTGAAAAATCAGAGTAAGAGCGATCGAAACTCACAGTCACAGGCGGCAGTTCCGGTCGCCGGAGAACGGAAGTAGATGGCGCCGCGGCGGACCTGGGTGCCTGACTGACTCTACAGCTTGGAAGGGAAAACCCTAGCGAAATCCAACCGGCGGCGGTCGATGGCCTGAGGTCGCCGGAGATGGACGGCGACGTCGCGAGTCGAGTAACCGGCGTGTCTGAAAACCTAGCTGCTATTGAGGAGAGAGTGTAGATATCAGAAATGGAGAGAGGGCAGCAGTCAGATTGGTGGAAAATGGAAATGAGGTGAATTCAATAGTCTTTTTCGGGGTCAAAAAAAAAAAAAATTAAAAAGCCACTTGAATAATTTGGGTAAATATGCAGCTGGCCTGGGCTGGGCTGTCATGGGCTCAACAAGTACTTGAGAATTGAATATACTCGGAAAACCAACCAACATGTTTCTCAATCTGAATTTCTAATTTCTAATCCCCAAAACTCCAAATTGCAACAAGAGCATACCACCGGCTGAAAAATCTCACACTCCCTCTACTCTTCCCGTCCCCAGCCGCCGCCGTAGCGACCACCGCGCACCCTTTTCTGAGATTCATTCCGTTTGTACCTCTTCTATTCAGATTTTTGTAAGTATTTTTTCTGCCCTTTCATCTCTTTGTTGCCATTCCTTGCAATTTTTATTCACTGTGTCCAATTTCCTTTGTCTTCACTGGTAATTAGATTACCCTATGATGGGTTTTCTCAGAAAAATCCAATCTTGTTATTAGTCGCTTTGGAATTTCGATTTTGAGAAATTTTTTTTTTTTTTTTTTTTTTTTGGGTTTCGCAATGAAAAGTTGGGTTTTTAAAGGTTTTGGGGTGGGGGAAGAAGAAAGCTACCCAGATAGAGCTCGTGCAAAAATTTGACACATATGTGTTTATTTTGCATAACGACCTGCAACGATTGTGGACTGTGGTGGTGTTACAACCCTAAACATGGATTTTGTGTTCTAGTCAAACAGTCACTGCCATTAATTTCTTTCACTAGGCTCCTAATGAAAAATACTATGCATAATGTTGTATTTTTTAATGGAATATGTTATAAATGACATTTAATGTGGAATGGAGGAAGTATGTTGATTGTTGATGCTTGAAAATTGAAACTTGCAAATTTTGATTTGTAGCTAATGCATTACGTCTAAGTGAAATCAAGCCTTTAAATATTCAGGGAACTAGAGTTTATAGCAAGTGAACAATGGCGAGAGGTAAGCCCAATATATTGATAACCGGAACCCCCGGGACTGGGAAAACTACTATGGCTTCTACTTTGGCAGAGGCAACTCAGTTTCGGCATGTAAATATTGGCGATTTGGTCAGGGAGAAGAACTTGCATGATGGTTGGGACGAGGAATTTGACTGCCACATCATCAATGAGGATCTGGTATGTGTTCACTTCGATAGCTAATTCGTATGATTGAAGAACCAACTTGAGACTGAGAAGTGCTATTTGATCGAGAATACGGGTGAAACATGCGTTATTGTGATTACTGATTAGTACATTCTTTTTCCGTTTATCTCAAGGTTTGGTTGCAGTATGATGTTGTATGTGCGTGTCTACTTTAGTTTGGACCACCTTGTATGTTTTTTAGGTTCACTTCCCATGAGTGCTCATGTGACTCCACGGAATTTCGATACATCTGTTTTTGCTAAACCATTTTCTGGAAAAACAGTCCCTGCCACATTGTGAAACTAGAATAGGCTTTTGGGAGCGATGGACTGTAAATGGATGATATATTAACAAGATTAGTGTCCTATAGTGACATGTAGTCTTGTGTAAGATGCACTTACACATGCATCGACAGTTGCCACCCCTTCTTCCTTAATATGTGGTAATGTGGAAGAGAATTAACAATCCATTACTTTCCAATGGAATAACGATTCGTCCAACTGTTCGGAATTCCCATTATGTACTCCATCCAATTCCCCATAGCATCACTTTGGTACTGTCTTATGGATTATGCTCCTATTTGGCATCGATCACTTGAGTATGTTGCTTTAGCCAAACCGTAAATTGAAAAAATAATGGTTGTATGCTATTTATTTGAGTCACAGAAGATGGCTTTTATCAAACTGGATGAATAGGCACAATCGTGTAATGTTTTACATGAATCAGTATTATATGCAATTTGGCCAGACATTTGATCTGGGCTTGCATAATCTAAAGTTGAAACATGCATAGCTAATCATACCTCCGTAACTTGAGTTGCATGTGGGTGCACTTCATTTTTGCTTGCTGATGATTATCATTGATGCCGGGTTTGGGTGGGGAGAATGGATTCAAAGGTATATAGGATATTCTCACCTAAGGTTAATTATACCAGATAGAACTAGTACTGGGTGGTGGTAGTTAAATACGGTTGAGTTTGGTACGAACCACTTTTGGGTTTAGATATCATGTTCTGAACCCTAAACTTTCAGGTGGGGTTCGGATTGGTTTTTGGGCTGAGTCAAGTTTTGCTTGGTCCTACCCTGATGCACCATAGTGATGTGTATTCACCGTAGTGATGTGGTTTGTGCAGGTGTGTGATGAGCTTGAGGATATGATGGAACAAGGTGGTGTGATTGTGGATTATCATGGTTGCGATTTTTTCCCTGAACGGTGGTTTGATCGTGTTGTGGTGCTCCAAACCGAGAATTCTATCCTTTATGACCGCCTTAGCAAGAGGTAAACCCACCATTCGACTTAATAGATACACCACACTTTCTGGCCTTTCACTATAGTATAGATATCTAATTCTGATGACACTACAGAGGCTATACGGGTTCAAAACTATCGAACAATATCGAATGTGAAATCTTTCAAGTCTTGCACGAGGAGGCAAAGGAGAGCTACCCTGAAAACATAGTGGTGGCTATGAAGAGCGACTCCATCGACGACATCACCAGAAATGTGACGGATTTGACAGATTGGGTATCGAGCTGGAGCCACCGTGGAAGTCAGAATGATAACATGTGCGATTAAGAGGTCCAACATCAGTTTCGAATTGCCTCTGCTTTTCCTGGTGCTCAATGCTTGTTAAGTAATGGAAATTGTAAGATCTGATAGTGCTTCTGACTTATGCGTGTTGAGTGTATGAGATAGAATGAAATATTGTCCATGGGCTACATTAATGTACCAGGATGTTGTCTTAGATTTCTGTCACTCTGATATTTGCTGCTTGTAGTCATCCTCAGCACTGACATAATACCACGTCATCAATATTAATATAAAAAT
Source organism: Portulaca oleracea (assembly GCA_029582165.1). Classification (NCBI taxonomy): domain Eukaryota; kingdom Viridiplantae; phylum Streptophyta; class Magnoliopsida; order Caryophyllales; family Portulacaceae; genus Portulaca; species Portulaca oleracea. Next base: position 11,685,783 of record CM055869.1, on the reverse strand, counting down.
GCAAACAGTGTTTGAAATAAAAAAAGAAAACAAATTTAATTTCGACGGGTCTCTCATCAACAATTCAGCGGCAGAGGGTTTCATTATCAAGGACTGGAGGGGCAATGTTCCTCGAGGGAGTGCTCAGGATTATGGAGAAGCGCCAATATAGATTGCAGAAGCGAGGGCTCTTCGAGATGGTCTTTACTCTTTTGGAGGCAACTAAGGCCTTGTTCTTTTCTGCGGTTGGCAAACTGCGGTGCCACAGCATACCGCAGTTTGCCACAACACACCGCACTTTACCACAAATCATTATTTTTCTCTCTCCTCATTTTTCTCCTCTACTTTTTACATTCTCTCACCTCACCTATTCTACATACCAATAACCTACCACAATTCCACTACACCCACCACAATTTCACCACACCATACCGCAAAAATACCGCAGAAAAGAACAGGGCTTAAAGTTGGTTTTAAGAATCTAATCATTGAAGGAGATAATTTGGGGGTTATTCAAGCTTTGAAGGGAATTTCACGATTTCTTGACAGATTAAAGGTCTTATCCAAGATTCTCGCTCCCTTTTGACGCGTTGTCAAGAGGTCAAAATATTCATATCTACAGAGAAGCAAATACAATAGCTGACTGTTTAGCAAAATAAGGTCACTCAATTGGGTCAACTAGAAGAGAGACTATGTTAAATAATGAATAATATTTTGCAGGTAGATAGGTCGGTCCGATTTCTTGTGAGAAGACGTTATTAGCCTATATTCACTCTTGCTTACCTTGGTAAAAAAAAAAAAAAATTGAGCGCAAAAAAAATATTAATTTTTATCTCAATCTCTACCATATCATCAATTTTAATATTTTAAAAATACAAACAGTGTTTGAAATAAAAAAAGAAAACAAACATCACAACAATCAAACTTAATTTTAATGTACCTACCAAATTTATCAAAGTGGACCCATATTTTGTCTCTCTTCTAGGCTCGTTCTTTCATGCAATATCACATCATACTATACTACTTAATATTCTATCTCACTTCAATGCACTTCACTACACTTTGCCATAAATCATTATCAAAATATCTTCTTACATTTCTGTCTCCTCACTTTTCTCCTCTACCTTTTATATTTTTTTTCTTCACCTACTACAACTTACTACAAACCCACCACACTTCACCACAATTTTTCGAATTCTACCCCATTGCAACTAAGCGCACAACGTAAAAGAACGAGACCTTATTTGTGTCATAAAGTGATTTGGGATAGCCTTAGGTTTGATCTCCCACTTGAGGAGTGAATATGAGATGTCCTGACTCCTGAATATGAAATTTCACAATAGTTAAAGTGAAAAAAAATCCCCACTTGAGAGAAAAATCAGCACTATATTGTACGTGGAAGCTCTTACATAATTAAAAGAGTGTCAATGTCACAATAGCTAATCCAGGCATTGAGTTATTTGTAGGGTTATCAATAAATCAGCCAATTCAAAAAGTTGATCCCAGAATAAGAAAGTAGATTTGTTGTCCCTACTTAATATTAACTGATTTATTTTATATGAACGACAATACTTTTCTTTAATTAAGATAGTTAATACTCATTTAATTTTAAGTTGTTTTTAATTCTTATTTTTTAACTTTTAATAATGTTCTTAAATAATTATAATAAATGATTGACGAACTTTATCAATCATAGTAAAAAATATATATTTTATGCGTAGTTTTATATTATATAAAAAATAAATATTTATTTTTATATAACTTATGAAAATGATTATTTATCATCTTGAATCAAGATACTTCTCATCGCACACTTTACATATAGTACACAAAAAATTTTCCTATTCATTTGACCCAAGATAAACCCACAAAAATATCATTTAATTCTATTTTAATACACAATAATATAATTTTAATTATAGGAAAAATATCTTTTTCGAAAAATAATATTCTACTGATGATAGTAATTTGCCATCTAGTTGGCAAAACGTTAGCCTATTGATTACTCTGTTATTAAAATTGTGCAGTTAGAGGTACCCTAATTTTTGAAGAAAGAATTTTTTAGTACCCTAACTTTTCAAAACTAATTTTGGGTACCCTTACTTTTAGGATTAGAAATTACTAGGTGAATTTCCGGCGAAACTCCAATTGATTCAAATCATTTTCGTCAACGAAAATAAAGGGCATTTTCATCAACAAAAACACTTAATCAATTTCCCGCCTAAAACTCACCGGTGAATTCAAATCATTGGCCGGAAATTCACCTAATTATTTCTAATTCTAAAAGTTAGGGTACCCCAAAATTAGTTTTTAAAAGTTGGGGTACCAGAAAAATATTTCACTAAAAGTTAGGGTACCACTAAGTAATTTTTTGATGTTATTATTGTTATTATTAACTACTAGTCTTAAACCGGTGCAATGCACGGGATATAACAAAACAAATATTTTACTAAAAATAGAAATTAAATTGTAAATGTATATATGTATAAATTTGAGAAAAATATAAATGAATTATCAAACAAAAAGATTTCATAATAAGTTTTTGATACTGTTGGACAATAAGCAAAAAGATTGCTACAAGTTTATCATCACCATAGTATAATTTTGTGTAGATTACTTTTATATAGAGTGACTAATAATTTATATATTTGTAATCAGATAATTTTAATAAAAAAATATTTATTGTCCATTTCGACTTAATTGTGATAATTATCATTTATAATTAAATCAAACTTTAAAATTTTTCACCACTAAATTCTTAACATGTACTTTCCTTCTTTGTTTTGTATCTAAAATGTTCTAAGTTAGAGAAGGATATTAGAGACCTTTAAGTATATAACATTTATGAAATTAAAGGGAGTTTGATCTCACAATTAAAAAAAGAAGAAATTAAAGAGAGTGAGGGTGTCTATATATTATGTAAATGTTAACATAGTGTTGGACTTCTTGAGTTCTTGAGGGCAAACCTCATCGAGATTACACCACCACAAATAGGCAATATATATTCTAGTTTTTTTTTGGATAGGAAATATACATTACAGTTAAGTTGTGAGCAACTTCATTTATCTTGTTGAATACAGCCTATAGGTCATATAAAAATTTTAAAAAAAGTGTTTTAAAACCAATGGTTAAAAGGAATTAGTATACATAAAAATGTCTTTTAAAATGAGATCAAAATGCTCAAGAAAACCTCCTCCTCGCATCTTAGGATCACTCTCCAAAATCTGAATTTTTTGGTAGAATACCTTGCCACATGCCATAATCGTGGTCTCTACTTCCTTTGTCTCTCACGTTGCTCGATTGTTTTCTCTTAATTTGCTTGACATGATTTTATGTGATGCTCCCTACAATGTGTTGCCCTTCCTCTAAGCCCTTCACATGGTGCTATACTAATATGCTGCATAAACTCATTTCGATGAGTTCTTTCAATATTATGCATTTTCATACAGGTACGAAAAGTGTTGGCTTGGAGTATAACATAATATTTGTCAGGCTCTTAATGGTTACATTAGAGATAATTGGCTAATTGCTCCCATGGAAGTAAATTTAAGTGGAGTATATTAAAACTATCAGATCTCCAACACATACATACAGAACTTTAAATATAGTCGAAGTCATATCTTAATTATTAGCATTGGTTTGTCATACTCACTCATCCCGATTGACTCAGTCTTCCTGCCATACCCATACCTGGTTCCTATTAAATCTTCTTAACCAAAGCGGCATGAGATTTCAATTGATAGATAGAAAATTCAAAGCTTAGTTTGGAGGAAGCAATTGATAAAATAAAAATATATCCCCACTTAAAACATGCATACAATGAACTTAGGGAAAAAAATAGAAACATAATCTTACATGTCTTTCTTTATTCTGCATCATCATACACCTTCTGTTAGGATTCTCAGGGCGTGGTTAGCAGACAAACAATAATAAAGGCTAAAAATAAATGAAGATTCAACACAAGAAATTAACGTGGAAAAACCCAAACCGGGAAAAAACCACGAACGATGCACTATCAGAGGATTACAACGGTGTTTCAGAGATTCCCAGACCTCCACAATCTCTCACAGCCTTCCTAGAGTTACAACCTGAGAACTCAACACTCACAGTTGAGTCTCACACAACTCCCTCAGAAACACAGAGATTACAGGTCAATCTTTTGTGGTATAAGATGAAACACTCTCAATTGCTAGGTTGTCTAAAACAAGGAGAACAAGACCCCTATATATACTAGAAGGTACAAAAGGAAACCCCAAGATACAACCTAGAAGATAGCCGTCGCAAGGAAATAACACAAACATGGGCTAACACACGCGGCCCATCAAAAATAACCGCTGACCCAAAACGCAGTGCGTTACAAAACGCCGCTGCGTTTTATAAGCGTTGTTGCGTTTTACAATCGACTCTTCTCTGGGTGTTGCGCATGCGAAAAGCGTTGGCTGCGTTTTCTATTTTTCCTTCGATCTTCCTTCTTCCGTTCCTTTTTCATATTAGGTCTTTTATCCCAACAAATTGGTCTTCATACCCAACACCTTCCAACCACCAATCACAACCAGAAAAAAATTAGGTAGGTTTCCTGCCAATTTAAACAAAAAAAAAGTTATAAATAAATCAAGTTTAGAGTTTCAGTAATTAGAGAGTTGGCAGAGGAGATTATAGAGTTCTATATGAGATCAAAAGCAAAAACAGAATGTATGAGTGGTTAGAACTGCACATATACTGGAGAATGAGTGGGGAGATGATGGTGAGTGGGTGTGGCAGCAGTAATTGATTGTATTAATTGTATACCAACTTGCAATTTGATTATCGCAACACAATCTTCAATTCTCTACAAATTGAAAAGGAAATATTTCATCATTAGTATAAGTATAATCCCCACCCCCCCAAATAAAGTATAATTGTTTGAATTCAATTAAGCGGGATAAAAGAGGGCTTACCATATAACAGACGCAATGAATCCTGATGGCAATCTAAATATATACAAGTCTTTCTTGGGAGTTTGTGGCCGGTTACAATTATAGCGGTGTTGGGATACGTGAGATTAATTGGATCAGATAGAGTGGGAATCCTAATTGGGTTGGGAAGTAGATTTCTAATTAGATAAGGTATACTTTTAATTTGATTAGCTAGACTTCATGTTTATTATTTTTTTAATCGATTTTTTTATTATTATTTAATGGGGGGGAATTTTTTATTGTATTTTTAAATCAATTTTTTTTCTTTAATTTGATTGGCCGATAACCCCTACAATTATTGTCATTGTTATCATTATTATTATTATTATTATTATTATTATTATTATGTTGAGGCTCTTTCAGCAAGAACGTAAATAATAGAATCCTAATTTTCAAACATTGCGCAAGGATAATTTGTCCTTTGAATATTTAATTTGCGGTAAAACAAGAGAGATTAAAACATCCAAATACAATAATAAAAAAGATATGAATCAGCATTGAGGGAGTCGCCAAGCATGTGACGACTCATTACTCATATCCTTGGGACGGGAATAACTCGGAGGGGCTGAACCTTCTGCAAAGTGATCCCAAATTTCTCAGTCATGTCCAAATCTTGAGGGTTCATCCCAGCTTGAAGCTTCCAATCGAAGGAGTGAATGAGAGTGGCGAACATCAAGTTCAAGATGCGATAAGCCAACGTCAATCCAGGGCATATCCTTCGTCCAGCACCGAAGGGCAGCAGCTCGAAATCCCTGCCCTTGACATCGATCGTCTTCTCCTCGAAGAACCTCTCCGGGGAGAAAACTTCCGGGTTTTCCCACACCTTGGGGTCTCGCCCGATGGCCCACAAGTTAACCAGGACTTGGGCGTTCTTGGGCACCACACACCCGTATAAATCCACGTCTGCGTCTGCCTTACGAGGCAGCAGAAATACCGTGGGTGGGTGCAATCGTAGAGTCTCCTTTATTATGGCTTCTACGTACGGGAGTTTTGATATCTCGTTTTCTTGGATCACCGAACACTCTTTACCGAGGGCTTCCTCGATCTCCTTTTGAGCTCTCCCCATCATGTCTGGATTCTTCACCATCTCTGCCATTGCCCATTCCAATGTGCTGGCTGTCGTGTCTGTTCCAGCGTCGAATATGTCCTGTCAACCACCAAAACCATATATAGTTTAATATACTAGTACTACTGTACTAGTAGAAAAATAATAGGAAAATGGGTAGGATGATTACGTACCACAAGCAAATGGTTAATCTCCTCCATGCTTAGCTCATTGTGCTGGTACAGGTTGAGAAGAGTATCAAGAATATCGTTGGTAGTTGAGTAGTTGTTTGATCGAGCCTTTAGCCTTTCCTGAATGATATCTTGGAATACAGCGATGAGCTTGTCAAAGCAACGAGCAAGCCTATGTCGAATGCCAAAGGGGTCAATGTAGCCAAGAATAGGGAAATAATCTACGTAGTTAGGCCTTCCAATCTCCTCCATGATACACCACATGAGTTGCTTGAACTCTTGGGAGACTCTTGAATCGTGGTGTGCTAACTCCATTGAGAAAAATGTGTTAGACAATAAATTAAGGGAGGTGGTAAATGCTGCCGTACCAATGTCCACAGGCTGTCCTTTTGTGGAGCACTCTTTCACGTACTGCAGGAGTTGCTGCACCTTGGCATGTCTGAGTGCCTGGCTAGCGTCTAGACGCTGTGTGGAAAGCAGCTCAACTGCTGAGATCTTCCTGAGGTTGCGCCATTTGGCTGACACTGGCAACCATGACATTGAAAGTTTGTCGTGGTCACCAGCCTTGACTGAGTCAGGAATGGTTCTATTGGCAAGGGCCTGGTCACTCTCTAGGAACATTTCTTTAGCCACTTCTGCGGAAGACACCACAATTGTGGTAACACTTCCCAGTTGTAAGCTGATTAGAGGGCCATGAATCTTAGCAAGACTGGCAAAAGAGCGGTGAGGTTTCTCACCAAGCTCCAAAATGTTGCCAAAGATTGGCAACGGTTTTGGGCCTGGTGGGAGCTTAGACTTTCTAGACATTTTGAAAACATAACCAATCACACAAATGGACAAGAACAAAACTGCTAATATCAATGTAAATGATGTTTTACCCAATTCCATGACTACCAAATTTGCCACCAAATTAAGAAAGCTAATCAAGTTCGAAAGAACAAACTATGTTTAAGTTTTGTGGTGGTGGGTTTCAATGCATAGGGGAAAGTGGTCTTATATATACAATAGGGAACATAGGGCATGGCCCCCTCCATTTATTCTTTTCCTCTTTTATTTATTTGGGTGATTGATAGAAAATTTATTATAAGATATTTTTAAAGTGTCTTACCTTTATGAAAATTAGTATTTTAGTGATTTTTATACCAAACTTTTTAATAGTAAGTATTAATTATTATTTATTAGAAGTTTTGGGCTTTGGCTAACTAAGTTCGCTACATTGATGGACACAAATTATACCCATAATCGAATCAACCCTGTTTATTTGGCTAATTTGAGACATTTTTTGAAAATATAAAAAATGATAGATAAAATATAATTTTATGCAATTTATATATAATATATAGTTATATAATTCAACCATATCATTTATTTCAACTTAAGTCATGTTCTTTTATGCGGCTGGTATGGTACTGTAACGCCTTGGAAATTCAATTCTAAACTTAACAGTCAAAGTCAAACGTTGACTGACATTAACAACGAAAGTCTCATTTTTTTTCTTTTTCTAACTGGGCGTTACTGCCGTATCCCCGAAGGAATACAAGGCGAGAAAGGGAAAAACTAACTAATCATTCTATAACGCCCCGAAAATTCAATTATAAAAAAGAAAAAAAATGAGACTTCCGCTGTTAATGCTAGTCAACGTTTGACTTTGATTGTTAAGTTTAGAATTGAATTTCTAGGGCGTTACAGAATGGTATCAAAGCCGACTCGCGACCGTGACCTGCGCCGGTGGATGGGAAATCCATGGGCAGTCACCTAGAAGGGAGTATAATATTGTATTTATCACAATTTATCACAATAATCATAAATTATTACATATTACTATATCATATCACATTTTACCACAATAATTATAATTATCTTTCTCCTCAATTTTCTCTATCCTCACTTTTCTCACTACTTTTCAGTTTTTACTCTCCTCATTTACCACACCGTTACTCTTACCACAAATTTTACCACAACTTACCAAATTATACCACATCATATTACGCTATTCTAACTTTCACCATACTATACCATTACCATTCTTTACCCACTGCAGAAAGTAACAAGGTTTTGAGTTGGTTTGGTTGGCTGGGTTTGAATTTGGTCACGTTTGGGACGAGTTGATTTCTAGTTGCTTTATTTTTCGTGTCACATAAAATTGTTGTTAAAAAACTAACACCTATGCTAAAAGATAAAGTCGGATCGGATTAGGTAACATTGAACTTGGTATATTTGGAGCTAATTATTTTTAGTACGTATTCAGGTCATGTTAATTTTACCGGGCAACCCTCTAAATGTCTGGGAGGTAGATCTGGCGATTTCTGTCTCGACCCGAACCCGCCTGAAATTTCCGAGTTTTGAACATGATTTTTTCAACTAAACGCGAAATACACCGAACCCGAAAATCAGCGGATTAAACACAATCTGCCCGTTTGACCCGAAAAATTAACTTTTTAAGTTCAACTTTATTAAAATTTGTGACTTTTCATTGGAATTTTTAACTATTAAACTATAAGCGCTACTTATTTATTTGTTATTTCTCTAGTTTAAGTTAAAATAGTTACAATAATCTATCATTACTAGAAAATAATCATATTTTATTATGTGTATTGTACAAAAAGTAGCATTTAGAGACCTTTTTTTAAAATTAAAAATAAAAAAAGGGTCACAATCATAACTTATTGGATTGATCTGAAACCGAAATACACCGCTCGTATTTATCCGAACTCGAAATACACCCGACCCGTATTTATCCGAACCCGATATATGACCGACCAGAAACTCATTTGCCCGCCCGAATTGACAGGTCTACTGGGAGACAAGTAGGCAATTGAATGAGTAATAGAATACCCAAAATACCCGGCCAGCAGTCATTGTCGTTTTATTTAAAGTGTGAGAAGAGGAAAAAAAACGTGCACACTCTAGTCCAGCCTCCATGGCCCTCCAAGATATGTCCACTCACTGGTGGTTCTCATGTCCATTGATTTGGATTCTTATGTCCTCAATTTCCCCCATCCCCAGCAAAAACAAACTTAATAACAAATATTCAAAACCATCCACTGTGAATATCACGTTGTGAAATATTGGACACGTGCTCTATCTCTTGAAAAATAGCTCCTCTCTTTCGAGGTGATGGACCACAATCAAATCTACTATCATCCTCGCGTAGCCAAAGCATTTTGCAAGGCTAACTTTACAGTAAGACTTCGTTCTTTTATATGGTTGGTTGTGGTGTCGAATTTGAAAAAGTGTGGTGAGTTGTAGTAGGTGGGGTAGGTTAAGAGAGAGAATGTGAAAAGTAGGTGATAAAACTGAAAAGAGAGAAAAATAAAATATTTATTGGTAATGATTGTGGTGTGGTGAAATGTGGCGAAAAATTAAAGAATGTGATGCGGTGTGGTATCGCACCGCAACCGACCTCATAAAAAAACGGGGCCTAAGTTGCAAAGCCTGCACAACAATTGTTTTCAAGGTGAGTGTTGTGTGATCCAAGAGTAAGCCCACTTCAATTAAAGTCCATGGTAACAATTAACAAGTGAAGTGATGATCCATTCTAAAATCAATTGGTGTTAAAAGGAGTAATCCACTTAACTTATCTATCATATACTTTCTCTTTACTCTTTCGATGTGGGAAATCTTATTCATCGGTGAGTTCCAGCAATTTTTGCCTTCATCCATGAGTCTCCTAAAAACTACATCCACAAACACTCCCCCCTCAGCCAGAAGCCTCGTTTCTTTTGCCAAAGTTTCAAGTCACCATGAAGAGTTTACCATAGTCGTACCTTACTCCATAGATGCAACATCCTACTCCACCTAAATAAGTATCATGACACCACTCTGCTTCAAGAGCTCAATTGTGTGCACCATGTGTTCCCCGCTCCTGTCCATGGTACTTCTTATGAACCACCTTCCCATACCTTTGTGCCCAATCGAACAAACCATCAGCTCTGATGTGACTTGCTAGGGAGATTCAAGGCATAAGCTCACTTCAACCGTTGTAGTACTAGGGGGAGTATAGTTGTCAATATCAGCGAGTTAAGCCTCATACCAATCTAAGGTTAATGTCCTCTCGAATCACCACGACATAACAAGCCTGTGGCGAGTGATTGGAGCGACCATTAATTTATTGATCAACATTTAATTTACGAGCCACCAATATCTGTAGCGACTGATAATTTATTGGTCACATGGCATTAATTATCGGCCGTTGTTTAGCGACCGATGACTTTAACCCTAAGCGATCGATATGTTATTGGTCACTATGTAGCGACTAATATTGTATTGATCGTTGGAGTTAATAACAACTAGTCGCGACCTCTCGATCGCGCTGTTATCTCTTACACTCGACTTCTCACACACTCCGCCACGAAATCTCCCCCTATTGTACTAATCAACATCGCCACCTAGCCCCAGCGCCGTCATCCCAGGCGTCGCGCCTCGCGAGTGCTTGCACCACTACAGAGCATATTGTTTGTGCCGGTGAGATTCTCGTGCTTTTTTTGTAAATTTTAAATTATATATTAATTTCTAAAATTAATAATGTTTAATGTGATAAAATTGACGTGTTTTGATATATTTGAGTAATTTATTTTGTTAATTTATAGAATTTTTATTAGGGTGGTTAGGATTTGAGACTCATTTAGGTTTGAGTTTGTGGAGAAAATATTTTTAGGTTGGATGATGGATGTTTTGATGTTTATGATGGTTGTGGTGTTACATGTTTAAGTGTTTTATAGGTTATTATGTAGTGTTGATTGTTAGTTTATGGTGTATGCTTTAAAATAAGTTGTGTTTGTTTAGTACTTTTGCACATGGTTTGAAATCAATAATGAATTTCAATGTTTAGATGTTTATGATGATGATTGTTAATTACGAAATGTATATTTAATGTGTACAAATTAACCTCTTTGAAATATTAAAGTTCAGGATTTTAACTGTTTTAAGCAATAACCGTTACAATGTACTAGCCAGTTATATATATTTGTTGCTTTTATAATTGTGTGCTTGACCACTCATTTAAAAAAGTTATATCTGTACGGACACTTTTTTATGTTTGTCTGCATTAGATTGTTTTAGGTTTATTCACCACAATGCCAAGTACACCACGTTAAATTTGGCAGTGCGCACAACCAATCGACCTCAGTCAATATCCCAACAGGATTTGTTGGGAGAAAGGGGAGGATTGGTAATTTCATCGGTCAAATTACTTTGTAAATAGATTGAAAATTTAATAACTTGTCATATCCCCAGTCCATAATATCATTTATTACAATTTAATAACTTGTCATGTCCACAATCTATAATATCATATGTTACAAGTGTCGGGAGTGTCCTAACAATAATTAATTTATTTGAGTTTTTTTAGCCAAGTTGATGAAGTTATTATATAACTTGTTAGAGAACTCGATAATAGTTATCAAATGACTTGAACATAGTCATATTATTCGGTCCCACAGAAACACACAAGTCGTGCCTTGAGGCAATGAGTGTGTGTACATGATCCGGAACAATATGATATTGTTTCAGGGGAGCAGCCCAGTTTGGAGAAAAACTAACACGGACAATGGCAAGGCTTCCATGGTCCGTTGTAGTGTACTGATCACCACGGTTTGTGTTGGGGGTAACACAGTCTGTGATGACCCATAACACGTGTTTTTCCATAAAATGACGGTCATGCCTCTAGCCCTTTCCCCGAGCCACCTATTTCTATAAATAAGGGGGTGGAAGGAGGCCTTATTTGCACCATCCCTTTTTTCAAGCCTCTGAGCAAAAAGTCTCTTCGTTGAGGGACTTTTGGGGAGTGGGGGAAAAGTTTTCTCTTTTGACAAAACATTTCGATTTGAGACTTTTAGAGTGATTCCTCAAGGTTCCTTCCTGAGTTAACGGGCGACCGCATTTGATACGGTCTCACACATTCATCTTATCTTGATTGGATCGAGATCCAGCAATCCAACAACCAAGTCTCTTGAGGAGTTTGGCGCTCGTTCAAGAGTTGAAGAGCTCGTCTGGTTGATCCTTTTGAGAGACCATCAGGTATATAATTAAGCATTTGGTTTATGTTCTTTCCTTTAAGGGTTTGGTTTGGTTGGGTAGATTAGATGAAATACTTAGGGTTAGGATTTCTTCCGCACATAATCTTGAGGCCTAGTTAGGAATTGAGCCTTCTCTAAAACCTAGTAACAATGTCCACACACCATAATAGCATGTACATAGAGCCAAAGGCATTCGCATTTAACTCTCCTTATGCCCATAGTCATTTTGTCATGTCCACAAATTTAGAGATATGTTCACTTAGAAACTTGGTCCATGTACCAATAATATGTCCTCCAGTTGCTCATCCATCCTATTCCTATGGGCTTGAATTGGAGATTCGATTAGAGATGTATCCTTATAAAAATCAAAAATGTAAATCGAAGACGAAAAAAAGAAAAAAAAAAAAAGAGAGATTGCCAACAAAAGTACAGAGAGGCACCACAATTTAGTTGGAAAAATGCCAGTACGTAACTTTTCACAATCATTTTTGCACGCATTAGAGTGTTATTTCGCATTGGCATACGCTAATACCTCCAACCAATCATGATCTTGATAGAGATTTTCAAATTTTTGGACTAATAATAATGTTGTTGAAAATGGTTTTTCATGACTAGATATGCATTTTAGTGATTTTATGTCATTCATGTTTAATTAGGGTTTGTAGGGGTGATATGCAGGGAGAAAATATACTTTCCTTAAGTATCATTTATATTCAAAAAGGAAATGCAGAATCTTCTAATAACAAATCCTTTCTTTAATTTATGCTCATTTGATCTTTTTATTTTCTTTTTTGTTGGTTATCCAAAATGAAAGGTGATGTTCTAGAGTCTAGAGAGGATGGTGTTTTTGATAATATCTGCTAGATAGAAGATCTATGGCCAATATTTGCTTTTTTCACTTTTTTACAGAAATCTATTTCTCATCTCATGCGTCAAATTCGTCGAATTTTTTCATTAGAGCCAGTTAGGGGTGGATTTAGCATGAGTTCACGTGGGGTCAAGTGACCCCGCTCTTAAAAAAAATTGAAAGCTTCTTGTTTAAAGTAAAACTAGGTTGCTTACGTATATGTTTAATATGTGACAATATGGAATTGTGTTGGCGCTTGTGGTTGAGTGGTTGGTGCTTATTTTGTAGTGGTATTGCATACAGAGAGGTTGTGTGTTTGAAACTTGCGTAACCTAGTTGCTTTTTTATTTTCAATTTTTACATCAAATTCGATAAAAACCATCTATTATCAATTGTCAATTGTAATTTAATTTGAATGTCGCTTTCATTGCTTAGTCTCATCAGTTGTTCTCACTCATAGGTTGCTGCCACCTCACTTCTCCCACTCCTCACTAGCATCATTTCCATTGTCCGCTCAGTCGATGACCTAGTAAGTTGTCTTAGGTTTTATTATGATCATTTGAAAATTATCTTCATATTCTAGTTTTAGGTGTAATTTATTCAATTTTCAGTTTAGATTGGTTTGAGTGTGATTATGGAGTATAATTCTTAAATATTACACTATTTGCTATTAGTTAGTTGATTTAATGAAATTTATCTATTAAACTTGAAAATTTAGCCTGATCATTTTTTGAGTTTTATGTGGTTCAGTTCTCTTCTAATTTAGTTTAATTTTTCCAATTTTTAATTTGGATTGGCTTAAATATAATTAGTTTGGATGACATTTGCTTGAATATTTGTTATTTTAATCCTTTTTTCAATTTAAATGGAAAGATATATATTTTAAAAAATTAACTACTCAATCACGATTACAGTCAAGTTCTGTGAATTTTCCTTTAAATGAAGAAAGTAGGGACGTAGTCTTGAACCATACCAACCAGTCAATGCAAACAATATTGTAAGGCACCGTTCTTTTGTGCGTTGCGTTGCGTTTGCGTTTCGATAAGTTGTGTTTGGGTTGCGTTGGATTGCGTTGAGTTGCGGTAGGAAATAATAAAAAGGTGAGTAGAGGTGAATAGTAGATTGTGATAAGTTGCGTTATCTTGCGTTTGTCATACGTTAGATTTTATTGATTTTGCGTTGCGTTTGGGTGCGTTAACGCACAAAAGAACAGTACCTAAGTGTTTTGAATTATTGTTTTGACTTTTTATATTTGACTTTAAACCCACTTAATTTCATTTATAAATTCGCCACTGAGGCCAGTTAAACAAAATTATATGGAATCATTTGAGCTTAATATTGAAAGCATTAGTGACAAACTATCAATAAACTAAAATTTACATTGTGCCCTAACAATTTTTAATAATTTCTTGCCCACTTTATAGAAGAACAAGGCCTCAACTATTGTCCGTTGAGTCGGATATACCTAAGAATAATGTACTTTTTTTTTTTTTTGCAAATCCAAGAGGAAAATTTTATTACTCCAAGTTTTGCTGATCTTCAGCAATAACATCTAATAATATAGAGGGTGGGGAGAGGAAAAGGGCTTCATCTAGCCCAGCATACAAAAACCAAGTCACTAGTCTACGAGCAACCAAGTTAGCAGATCGCCTGATCCACTTCAAATCCCAAACTGGGCTTTCCTCCCATTTCTTGATGATCTCCTGGGCTTCCAAAGCAAAGGGAAGTCGGTCCGGACTTCTTGAGTTCAATACGTTTACAATAGTTAGGGCATCACTTTCCAACACACCTTGCACTACTCCCATCTCCTTGCTCAAAGTCAAGCCTAAATCAATGGCTTTCAATTCTACAAAATCCGCTGGCCATGAACCCTCCACTTTCCTAGCAGCTACCCAAAGGAAATCCCCATTTCCTCTTCTCGCCACACAAGCAACCGCTACCTTCTTCCTTTGACCATCTATAGCCGCATCGCAATTCAAGACAGTGGTATGTAAATCTCCACCCTTCCAGATTTCCTTAGTTCTCGGTTCTATCTGATTATGATGCTTTGTCGAAGATTGACTGAAATCCCAAAAGCTTCGCACAGCCCTTTCAGCTACCAGAACCGGGTCGACATACTTGTTGATAGCTGTGCCTTCATTTCGAGCCCACCAAATGCTCCATAACCCATAACCACACAGCTCTATTTCCGATTGATTCAGCCTCTGGAACATGTTCCAGATCCAATCTTTGCCATTACTGCCTTGAATTTGTAACACCTCCAAAAGACCCAACCGTCTCCATACTTCTTTCGTCCATTTGCAACTAAAGAAAGCATGCTTCAAATCTTCCTCCATCCGCATACAGATCGCACAAATGGTGGAATCTGCACTATGTCTTCTATGTAGATTGGTCAAGGTGGGAAGAATGTTTTTTGCAAACCGCCAAAGTAAATTCTTAACCTTAGGGTGAACATGTAATCCCCACACCTGTTTCCAAAGGGGTTTCTCAGAATTCTGGGATGGGGAATCTTCAGTAGTACTTCGCACAAGGTGATAGCCACTCCTGACTGTATACTCTCCGTTTTTGGTATAAATCCATCTCAATTGATCTGCAACTTCGATGGTGGGAATTAGAACCGATTTGATCGCTGTTATCACCTCAGCCGGGAAAGCCTCCTTAAGTTTCTCTTCATCCCATACATTATATTCTTCTTCCTTTAGAAGGTCTTTGACTCTCCAATCCTCCTGACCCTCCCCTGGAATACCAACAAAAAAAGCCCAATCGACAACCACCCACTTATCCTTCCAGACTCTGATGCACTCTCCATTACCAATATTCCATCCTAGGCCCTTCAGTAGCAGATCCCGTCCCTCCAATATACTTCTCCATACATAGCTAGGAGTAAAACCGCTCTTAGCCTCCAAGATGTTGGTTCTAGGATGATATCTTGCTTTAAAGACCTTACTGACAAGGGACTCCTGGTTGATTAGCAATTTGTATGCTTGTTTTGCCAATAAGGCCAGGTTAAAGTCGTATAAACTCCTAAAACCCATACCTCCACTTTCTTTACAAGAGCACATCTTACTCCATTTCAGCCAGTGAACACCCCTACGATCTGCTTTTCCGCTCCACCAGAAATTACTAATCATACTTTGAACTTCATCACAGAAGGAGATTGGGAGTTTGAAAATACTCATTGCATAGGTTGGTACTGCTTGGATCACAGCTTTGATGAGAATTTCACGGCTTGCTTGTGATAGCAATTTTTCCTTCCATCCATGAACTCTAGCCCAGATTTTCTTCTTTAAGTCTTCGAAAATGGCCTTCTTTGACCATCCCACAATCAGAGGCTGCCCGAGGTATTTCTTCTGAGAATGCATTTCTACCATGCCCAAAATGTTCAGAATTGATTTTTTCTTCCTGTCTTCCACATTTGCACTAAAGAAAACTTCTGACTTCTCCAAGTTAATTTGTTGCCCCGACAATAACTCATATTCATGGAGAGTCTGTTGTAAAACCTACGCCTCAGTCTCCTTTGCTTTTAAGAAGAAAATGTTGTCATCTGTGAAAAGCAGATGAGAGATAGAAGGGGCTCCTCTGCAAATCTTTATCCCGCTCCAATGTCCCTCAGACACTGCCCGGTGGATGAGGGAATTCAGACCCTCCGTTGCTAACAAGAAAAGGTAAGGCGAAAGTGGATCGCCTTGCCTTAATCCTCTTTCCGGTTTCACAAAGCCGACTCTCTCACCATTAATGCAGAAGGTATAACTGACTGTTTTGACACACTCCATAACCACTGATATTACCTTCTGAGGGAAGTCTATTTCCTTCAAAATAAGCTCCAAGAAATCCCACTCAACCCGATCATAGGCCTTGCTCATATCTGCCTTCACTGCCATCCATCCTGTTTTCCCCTTCTTCCTTTTCTTCAGGTAATGAAAGACCTCGAAAGCCATAAGGGTATTATCAGAGATGAGTCGACCCGGGACAAAGGTTGATTGCCTTTCATCGATTATCACCTGTAGAACAGGTTTTATCCTGTTGGCAACCACCTTTGAGATAATTTTGTAGACCACATTACAGAGAGGAATCGGTCTAATATCCTTCATTCGTTCCGGGTCCTTCACCTTTGGGATAAGAGAAATCAAAGTGTGATTGAGATTCTTCGGCATGGCTCCACCATTCAACACTTCTAAGACCACCTTCCCCACATCTCTTCCTATGATTTCCCAGTAATTCTGATAAAAGAGTGCACAAAAACTGTCTGGGCCGGGAGCCTTCAGAGATCCCATCTGCTTTAAAGCCTGTTCCACCTCCACAATCGTGTATTCTTTATTCAGGGCTTCTTTCATCTCCTCACTGATTCTACCTCGTACTTCCGGGAAAACCTTGTCTTCGAGATCTGGCTTGCTAAAAGAGAACAAATCCTTATAGTAATTCACAACAGTCTGCTGGATATTCTCTTTTGTAGTATGGCAGACGTTGTTAGAATCAATTAGTCTTTGGATCGTATTCTTCTTCCTCCTTTGCTTCACTCTCGCATGAAAATACGCCGTGTTCCTGTCTCCATCTCTCAAAGCATGATGATGTGTCCTTTGCGCCCAATATGTTTCTTTAGCCGCTTCCAGTTTTCCCAACTGTGTCTCCACTTCTCTCATCATTGCTAGGTTCTGTGTTGTAGGAGCCGATTGGGAGAAAAATTTGAACCGCCTCCTCAAATCCGCAATCTTTTCCTCCATTTTCCCAAACTTCTGTTGCCCCCAATTTGCAAAGACATCACCACATTGTTGGAGTCTATCCGTGAGAAGAGTTCACTCAGCTGATTCCATCCAAGTTTCTTTCACTACACCAGCAAACTCCTTATCTTCTGTCCACATTGCTTCGAAGCTCTTATTTCTTGTTTCTCGATTCCTGCGATGCAAGGCTTTATTCGTGTCCAACAAGATGGGAACATGATCTGAACCACCCCAAAAAATATGCTCTACTCACGCATCCGGCCACAGCTCCCGCCACGATTCACTTCCCAAAAATCTGTCAATCTGTTCTTCAATATGTTGATCAAGTTCCCTTCTGTTACTCCATGTGTAAGGATAACCATGATACCCCAGATCTTGAAGGTTCCAGCTATCCATAGTCTTAATCATTTCCGCCGCTCCTTCAAAATCAAACCCCCTTCCCCCTCTTTTGTCCGCCGGGAAACAGACTTGGTTGAAGTCCCCACAAATCATCCAGGCCTTATCGCTCTGAGATCCAATAAAATTAATGAGTTCCCAAGAATTCTTCTTTTTGCTCTTTTCCGACCAGCCATAAAACCCCGTACTTCTAAAGATTTTCCCTTTCGCTTCTAAAGAATAATGTACTTTTGGATTAGACTATTGTTTAACTTTTTCTTCCCTATTGATTTGGGGAGAATTATGTTAGTTAGAGCATTAGGCTCTGTTCTTTGGTTGAGTTATTTTTAGGTTTGGATAGAAAAATTAAAATATGTTGAATAGGTTGGGATAATTTATAATGTTTTTTTGAAATTGTGTTTTTATAATAAATATTTTTTTGAGAATTGTGTTAGGTTTGGATAAATTTAGATAAATTAACATAAGTTAAAATAGGTTGCGAGAGTTATATTGATCCAATTCAACAAAAAAAAAACAGGGCCTTAGAGCACAAGCAGCGCTGATTGTTGACGATGGAATCTGGGAAGGAATTCCAAAAATATCACGCATTGTGGAACGAAAAATTAAAATCACGCGTGATGGGATTAATGGTATGGAACTTTGTCTCCCTTTATTAAATAAAAATAAAGGAGCATTACCATACTTTGTTATTTTGATAGATGGAGATAGCACTAATAGCAGTTACGTTGTTAATTTTTAAAGAAAACAAAAAAAAGAGCAAAACTGTTATTCAGTCCGTTTTTATTTATATGTCGTCTAGCAAATTGTGTTAAAATTTTTACCATTAATATATTAATTTATATAATGATTTATTATACAAAATTGATGTCATTAGATTTGTTATAAAAAATACTATTAAAAAAATATAATAGTATATTAGAAATTATTGATTAAAAATTGACACTAATAACAAATTTATCAAATATATAAAAAAGATGGGCCTACATTAAATATTATTTTAAAATAAAAAGGTGGAATGAGTTCTTAATGATTGTAAGGAAGATAAAATGAAATTTCAAAAAATAGAAATTTTATATAATGTAAAAGGGTGAACCCTCACCAGAATTCCAATATTTTGGAACGAACATTGTACATGCTCTTAGACTACCCCACGGTCCCCACCATTACCGACATCAGAATTTAGACACCTGTAATTTATTTCCCTTTCATTTTAATGAGATTGTGACAGTGAAAAGGACCTACACACTCTGATCTCCGCCCATCCACCATTATCCGCCTATTTGTCCGACTATATTTGTCCGATTATTTGCCACTTCCCATCTTATGCTATTTTTTTATTGGTTATTTTTCAGTAGAGTAAAAAGTTCTATTTAAGGAATATCTAAAATTTTTGTTTAATTGGTAATGAGGCCATATAGAGTAATTGAAAACGAAATTGTACATTTTAGGGCAAGACATATATTTAAAGTATCTTATCTTGATATAGAATTCTGGATTTTGTATCGTAATAAATTCATTTTTCAGGACATCGGATTGTTATATATAATATATATTAGTATCGGAATACTAATATATCGATTATTATATCTATGTAATTTAACGTAGTTACCATGACTTTAATAGTGATGAATCGGTTTCAAGCAAGATTTAAGTGGGCTTGTATTGATTCCTCATGCGTCTCGAGAAGTTTACACCGCCTGCCACATTGTCATTGAAACCGATTCACCACCACTTAAGTCATAGTAAGTACATTAAAATTACTAGGTATATATAAAGGTCGGTATATTAATATCCGACAGTAAAGGTGGTTATATTACGATCCAATATCCCGAAAGATGTGTATATTATGATCCAAAAATGATGTGATTGACGTTTATAACTATAATATTATATTAGTATCCAATAGTAAAGATCATTATATTACTATCCAATATCTCAAAGTAATTGAAATTGGCATATTATTTATTAAATTGAGATTAAATGATGCGATTGACGTCTATAACTGTAATACCATATATAAATTACATAAAATTATATTCTTATCCATAATTTTTGACAGTTACCCAAAAAATTGCCTAAAATATGCATGATGGATGAGATTTAAACGATTAGAGTGTCATTTATAATTGTTGACGTGAGAAATGCATTCAAAGCTTCTAATAGTACCAATCAAATAAATTGATGTTGAAAATCATAATAAGTATTAATTTTATGAAAAATAAGATACCTAAACAATGTATTGTTCAAGGCACATATTATCACTCATAAAGCAATATTGTATTATTTATGCTGTATTATGTTGTATAAAACTAATAAAATAAATTAGTTAATCATTATACTGTATCAAAGCTGCAAAACATTAGTAGTAAATTACTTGTCTATTTCTCTCACTTTTCCTATCAAGCTATGTGTCAAGTAAATTAATTAAAAAAAAATTAGTTAAAGTGACAATTATCATAGGATGAAAGTAATAATATTTTACCATACATTTAAATAAATTTGTAATATTTTAGTATTTCTATAGAATGATTAATTTCAATATTGTATTATCTATACTTTATGAGTAATGTATCTAAACAAAATAAAAACAACAGTTGAATTAAAATAATTTATAATTAGCTATAACTAATAAATGGACACTAAACTACTTATTGGACAGTGACTTGATGGTTATTGTGCATGGACAATGATATGCATATTAACTCAAGATGATTAATAACAATATTGAATTATTCATAATTCATATTTTGTAATTTTTAATAACATTATTTCTTGTAATTATATATAGGGTTTTTCAACGCTAATATACTGAACTTTTGAGGTATTGGACAATAATACACTGAATTTTGACATTGGACAATAATGCACTGTACTTTAGGGGGTGTAGGATAATAATGCACTCATAGCGATTTTCGGCAGTGGCTAACTTGGTGGCAATCCTACGTGGGCCGCCTGCCACGTAGGATCACACCAAGTTAGCCACTGTCGGAATCTTTCAGGGTGTACTATTGTTCAATAACCCCTAAAGTACAGTGTATTATTGTCAAACACCCCAAAAGTTCAGTATATTAACGTCCAAAAACCCTTATATATATTTATCAACTATAATAGTATATTACTTATTAGCTACATCAAAAAATACAAAATTATAAATGATAGCCCAATTTTATCAATCACGGTAGAAAATGCACATTTTATTCATTGTTTTATATTTATGAAAAAAAATATAAATAAATAATTATTTTCATATATTTCATAAGTCGTAATAACCCTCAAAGTAATGAAACATACCTTAATTATAATGATTTAGATATACTTACATTAAAGTATTTGAGTGATTTAGGTGAAATACAAGACGATTACTAACCATCTTGCATTAAGAATTTATCATTTTGCTATTGTGTATACATAAGTGAGTCATACCCATAGTTATTAAAATCTCGATCCTGATTTACGATCCTACGATTTTATGGTCCAAAATCCTCGATACGGTTCTACTATTTACACACGATCCACGATCTTACATGGGCTAATTTTCGATCCTAACTTCCCCACAGTTTCGAGTTAGGATCTCGAATTTAACAATCTTGGTCATACCAATACAAGTAAGTCATACTAACCTTATTTTAGAAACAGGCCAAAAGTATTCTATAAACAAATTAACATGCAAACGAGTTTATATTAATGTACGAAGGAGTTTATGTTAGTGCAAAATGATGTCTATACTAGTGGTGATTGATGAGATATAGTATGAAAAAATATATTGTTAGGTGTTCAACAATATAACTATTCTGTTGGGTGTTCAATAACATTAACTTTTTTTTTCATATACATAGGTATTATCTTTGCTGTCCAAGTTAAGTAAATGTGGCCTAGAATGTGCGAGGGTAAAATGAGGTTAGTAGAAGAAATCCATATAACGTTGGGACGATTTGAAAGGAAATTAGACAAGGTATAAGTTGTGCTGTGTGTGATTTTTGGGTAGGAAGTTTGGTTTTTTTGTAGAGTTCGTGACACATACAAGTCAGTCTCAAATTGGGAGGTTCAGTTTGGTGGCATTGGGCGAACTATAACGGCTGAGAATGTTGTCTTCATTAGAGAAAAACAGGAAATATACCTTCAATGATTGGGTTGTAGTAGTGCGATGGATGTTTGGTTTGGGTCCTAGATGGTTTTGAATGGGACAAGTTTAGATGAGAGAGATTCATGTGGGTGATTGGGTGTGTTGAACTGGGTTTTGAAGGTGGACGTCGATCTCTTGGTAACCATAGTCATCGATGCAGGTTGAACCCATTGACTGCATCCAGTTGAAGGTTTAATGGTTGTGTTGTGGATGGATGGGGTACCCATAGTAATATGAGGTTCTCTGGTGGCAGGGAGGTGGTCTTCAATGGATGGAGTGTAGTGGTAAGATGGGTGTTTAGCTTGTGTTATGGATAGTGTTAATTATTAGTGAAAGGAAGGTTTACATGGTTGTGTTCTCAAAAGAAAAGAAGGAGACTGGAGAAAAGGAAATAGATAGCTTTGTTGAAGCTCGAGTAGTTTGGACAGCGACAAGTAAAGCAAACAAGAAACAAACCAGGAAAAGCAGCTGGCATATGTGTATGCATTGATTGAGGTGTCAGGCAAGGACTGAACAGAAAAGACAAAAGAGAGAACAAGACAAGACAAACCCTATTTGAGCAAATCATTTGTGCCATGCTTCAAGGGAAAGGTAAATGGAGAAAGACTTTTTGGAAAGAGTGGTGTATAGCTTCAAGGGAAAGAAAGAAAATTGGGTGATAAGGAATGGAGGTGTCAAGTTGTCTATTGTTGATACTAGTGTGCCATGCTACTCATGTTGTTGCTCTTTTGTTGGGGAAAATGCAATTTCAGGTTGTAAAGGTCTTGGGTGTCATTAGCTTTACGTTGGTTGTCTTAATTTTCAGCAGCTTCATGTTGTCATACTTTTGGGAGTACGGTTGTCATATCCACGTACAGGGAGTTGTGATCCAGACAATCAAAGCTAACTCAAGTGTTTCGAGCTAGGTAGATTAACCTAGGATGATGGTGGTGATTATCAAAGCTACAGACTACGAAAGAAAAAAAAAAAGATGTTCAGGCAATAAAATCAGTATTCAACGAACCAACTAATGTGAACGACCTAATCTACCAATTCTAAACAAGTAATTAAGAGTGATCGGTTGCACCATTAAAGCTCACCAAAGCCCTCTCTCGAGGGTCAAGGCTAGCCTATCTATTCCAACTGTCTATTCTCATGGAGTTAGTCTAATTAAACTACAAGAATAACAACCCTAGACCTAGTTAGAATTCGACTATTCTCATGTCTAAAACCCTAACTATTTTCTCTACCACACTAGCAAAATGACCCTACCTCTCAGCATACATCAATTGCCTAAAGAAAAACATGTGAACACTCTCTCGAGCATTTCATCGAACACGTGGTGGGCATGAGAAAACCTCTAACTACAAGCACGAATTTGGATAGATTAGGCCTAAGCAAGATTAATTCATCATCAAACACATCAATCACAACCCAAACAACACAAAACTAACAACAAGACATCATAATAATAAAGTAATCTAACAAGCCTATGAACATAAAAAGAGATAAAGAGAAAGGGATAGAAGAACTTAGTCTTGAATTGAAACTTGAAAGTCAAATTCAATCTCCTTCTTGAATTCATGATCTAACCTAAATTCTTCAATGGAAATTTAAACCAAGAACTAGGGCTTAGGGAGAAACCTCCCTTCAAGCCTAGAGAAACTAGAACAATGAAAGAACGTATAATGAAAAACTTCCTGTCTCTAATTAATAAAACAACTTAAAATAAAAGACTGCAATTTGGCACAGTTGCCCGTGCCGATTGGCACACCTAGGTGTGCTAAACTGGAAACCCCAACTTCGCTTCTAATTTTCTGACGCGAGTGTGTTGGCTTCCTTTGCTCCTTAATTCCAATCTTTTACCTTCTGTGCCATCATCACTTACGTCAAAATTACCTTTAAATAAGACAATTAAACAAATTAGTCTCAATTAGTAAAGATGACAAAAATCACTATTAAACTTAAACTAAATGACTTAGATAAGTTCAATAAGACAATAAAAACCGAGGTAAAAAGTGGTAAAACCAAGGTTCAACAATCCCCCCCCCCCCAATGCTTAAACCTTGCTTGTCCTCAAGCAAGACTAATCATGAAGTACGGGGAGAAATAGAAAACCTCAAGAGGAGCCTCCCTCCTTTTGGACAAGGGCCAAAACTTGGTAGTCAAGCGCAAAGGCATACAGTAGGTCGCTTGGCAAAGCCCAAATTCAGATCAAAACAAAGTTGCAATTCATTCCAACGATCACAAAGTCAAGTGGCAAAAACATTCACTCAATCTTGACCCTATATGCAATTAAAGTTCATTCAAGTGATTGGCGAACTAGAAGGGATTGGTAGGACCTCACTTTAGGGTATGTGGAACGCTCTCTCTCATGTGTTTCAAATGAATTTGGTGTTCACTTAATACCTTCAAACCATGCATGCAAACTACCATAAGCTTGACAAGACTCTCAATTTTCTACCGCTATAGACAATATGCACAAGTATTAATCATGAGGGCTTTTCAAGGGTTGTAATGGGGCTTAGGTTTAGGGTAAGGAGGGAAAATCATTTCAAGAATTTGGAGCTAAATAGCCAAGAACCTATAGAGCAACAACAATCCAAAACATGAAACTCAACATCTCTTACACCACATCTCAATTAAGTACGAAACACTCCCCAACGAAGAGAGGTTAGGAAAGAGTTAAAATAAACCAAAAATCATCATGCTAATTACCTCTTATTCAAAACTCTTCCTTTTTTTATCTTTCTTTTTTTTCTTGTTTTCTTTGTTTTCCTTTCTTCTTTTTTTTTTCTATTCAGAATTCCCTTTTTTTTTAATTCATTTTTCTTTTCTTTTTTTTCAATGAATAGTATGAATATATAAATAACAACTCATTTCCCAACAACAAACTACAACCTTTAAAGAAGAGGGGGGATAAATAGTCATTGAGAACGACATTCACCTCATAAACAAACCAACCAATAAAGTCACCAACCAACAGACTACAAAACAGCCCCCAACTGAATTGTTGATCCACTAACTTGGCTAAAGGGTAGGGAATTAAGAAAAGGCCAAGGTGTACACTGATAGGGTAAATAACAAGATAGGAAAAATTGCACACAAGGCTAGTAAAAAGAGGTCAAAATGTCTGGTGGCTTTTTGGCTGCGGCTACAAAAATGGGCCTCAATCATATTAACACAATGCATAAGTCAAATGCAGTTTTGAAGAGAGTCAAGCCAAGTTCTAGAGATGCACACATGGTAAGGTCACACTCAAAAAGAAATTAGACTATAAAAATGATAGTCTTTTAGGCTCAAGAGACCTCACGGGTTAAACCTTACCACAATCACTGCAACTAGTTCCTTTGATGAACCAAACACAAGAATTCACCATCATGCAGAAGAGACTTTCAAGAGCAATTGAATCACTCACACACAACACAATGATCTCCTCAAAACAAATATACAACAAGTTTCTCACTCTCATCCAAGCCAAACCAAGCTTTCCATCATACACAATTACGCTCAACCAACCAATAAATTACCCCTTGAACAGTAGGATGGGTTTCGAAACCAACAATCAAACCAAGAAATCAAGGATTTTCCACTTTTTTTATTTTTATTGAAAGCAATAAAAACTAAACTAAGAAAGCAATAAATTACCTAAGAAAGCTATAAAAACAAAAACTAAAGCGAAGGGGTATTGGAAATGTACCTTGAGTGCTTGATAACATCCCACTTTCACTTTGTTTCCGCCTTTTGCAATGCAAGATGAATGCAATTCTAGCCTAAATGCACTATCATGCTCGCAAACAACAAAAAAATGACCATATACTAACTAAAATGCAATCTACAATCTATGGAGCTTAAAAATAAACCTAAACTAATGTAATCCTATAGTTTAATGTAGTAGCCTAAAATGCAAGTGCAACTAGTACATAAATACCACCATGCTCAACACCATACCAATTGATTCACCTCACAATATGTACCAAATAATCAACCAAATCAACCACCATGTCAATTAAATCATACCTCACAACAAACTTCAAACTTCCCTCCCCCATGCTTACAGTTTTCATTGTCCCCAATGAAAAGGATATGCAATGAAGTGAGCATAACAAGATAGGGTAGAATACTTGCAGTGCTCGCAAGAGATTGGTGGGAGTAATTCAAACATGCTTAGCAACCCTCAAAATTCAAATCAAGTGAGCCCAAAACACAGCAATTAGCAATGAACAAAACAACCCCAGAAAACAACTTGACAACGCTGAGAATTTTTTGACAATTAAGAACGCAAGCCAAGTTCATTACAACATAACAAAGCAATTCAAGTTAGATTCACAGCAAATTCTCTTTGTTAATCCCAAATCACAAGCCATAGAGTAAGTAAAACAAACTAAACATCACCAAAAATCAGGACTGAACACAGCTGGAAAATTCAACAGACCCATAGGAATTAACAGCACTAAACAACGTGCAAAAGAGCAAGAAATCGTCACTGACCAATGCAGCAAAATGCTTTGGACAAACTAACACAACTTCCCCAACAATTTTGGCAGATCATCACCATACATCCAATGAAGTTGCTCGTGCATTCAATAATGTAGCAACAACAAACTCAATGACATGACATCACAGTGCACCAATATATGGACATCAAAGTGAACATAGCCACACTTCGAGCAGAACATCACCACAATTTCAAATTTTCAATATAGCACACAAAAATTTGACCCACAAATCTAGCAAGATGTCGTTCACGATTGTAGCAATATAGCAGCAACAATATCAGCACAATCCACTCAATTGCGAAATTCAGGCTTGGACAAGCAGAAATGTGAGCAAAATATACTCAAACTGGTGCAATTGAACATGAATTCAACACTCAAGCAACAGAATACACATACCAAAGCACCCAATTGGTGCAACAGATTCATCAAGTTAGCAAGAAGAGGGGTTAAAGAGGGGGAGAGCACTCACAGAATCGAGCGCTGGCTGGGTTGCTGGGTCTGCGCGTCGGGTGGGAGGGGGCGCAAGAGCAGCGGTGGTCAGTCTGTGGCGAAGGGGGTGAAGGCGCATGAATGGTGGGGGTGCGCGAACGGTGGCTTGTCGAAGGGTCAGTGGTGGCGCGAAGGTGGTTGAGCGCTGTGCGAGAAGAAGATTAGCTAGGCTGCGATTCGCGGTGATGGGTCGATGGTGGCGGCGGATGCTGTCTGGCGGCGCGGTGGTTGGTCGCTGGGTGGAGGTGATGTGGCGGCGCCGGCGACTGGTGATGGCCGGTGACTGCGGGGTGGTGGATGTGAGGGAGAAGGTGGAGGTTGGTGGGAGAGATTAGGGTTTGAGGGAAAAAGAAATTGAGGGAAAACAGCGTTTTTTTTTTTTTGAACTGTTTGCCTTGACCGTGCCAAAACGCACGGTTGCGCGTGCCTGAACTTTGCATTTTTCTGCCCTCACTGTTTTGGCCGTGCGAAATGACACACCTGCCCGTGCCAAACTGCTGCTGCTAAATTTCAACATTTCCATCAACTTTGACTTCAAAACACATGTTTACCTACAATACTATACTTACCACTTTGTAAAAGTAAAGTCACATTGAGCACAATAAGCAAGATAGTCATCTAATCGATTCCAATAAGCACAAAACAATTCTTGCTCATATTGAGGGAAGTGGGGAAGATTCATTTTTTTAGATTTTCAAATTTTTTTAATTTTTTTTGGATTTTTAAAGACCTAACAAGAATCCTCAAGAAAACTCGAAGCCAAGGAAGCAACAACTCCCTGGCAATGGCGCCAAATTTGTTGTCGTACTTTTGGGAGTACGGTTGTCGTATACACAGGGAGTTGTGATCCAGACAATCAAAGCGGACTCAAGTGTTTCGAGCTAGGTAGATTAACCAAGGATGATGGCGGTGATTATCAAAGCTCCAGACTACAAAAGCAAAAAAAAGATGTTCAGGCAATAAAATCAGTATTCAACGAACCAACTAATCTGAACGACCTAATCTATCAATTCTAAACAAGTAATTAAAAGTGATCGGTTGCACCATTAAAGCTCGCCAAAGCCTTCCCTCGAGGGTCAAGGGCTAGTCTAACTTTTCCAACTGCCTATTCTCATGGAGTTAGTCGAATTAAACTATAAGAATAACAACCCTAGACCTAGTTAGAATTCGACTATTCTCATGTCCAAAACCCTAACTATTTTCTCTACCACACTAGCAAAATGACCCTACCTCTCAGTATACATCAATTGCCTAGAGAAAAAAAATATATAAACACTCTCTCGAGCATTTCATCAAACACGTGGTGGGCATGAGAAAACCTCTAACTACAAGCACGAATTTGGATAGATTAGGCTAAGCAAGATTTATTCATCATCAAACACATCAATCACAGCCCAAACAACACAAAACTAACAACAAGACATCATAATAATAAAGTGAACATAAAAAGAGATAAAGAGAAAGGGATAGAAGAACTTAGTCTTGAATTGAAAGTCAAATTCAATCTCCTTCTTGAATTCATGATCTAACCTAAATTTTTCAATGGAAATCTTTACCTAGAACTAGGGCTTAGGGAGAAACCTCCCTTCAAGCCTAGAGAAACTAGAACAATGAAAGAACGTAGAAAGAAAAACTTCCTGTCTCTAATTAAAAAAACAACTTAAAATAAAAGACTGCGATTTGGCACAGCTGCCAATTGGCACACCCAAGTGTGCTAAACTGAAAATCCCAACTTCGCTTCTAATTTTCTGGCACGAGTGTGTTGGCTTCTTTTGTTCCTTGATTCCAATCTTTTACCTTCTGTGTCATCTTCACTTGTGTCAAAAATTACCTTTAAATAAGACGATTAAACAAATTAGTCTCAATTAGTAAAGTTGGCAAAAATCACTATTAAACTTAAACTAAATGACTTAGATAAGTTCAATAAGACAATAAATACCAAGGTAAAAAGTAGTAAAACCTAGGTTCAACACTTCACTGGATTTTAGTGTGTGGGCATAGGCCTATCCAATGTCTCTAGGGGTTGATGCCTCATCTGTGCTTATGAGAACTTTTCTTTCGAATTAATAAAACAAGTTTTGATTTGCATGCATTGCGTGCATCTGTTGTTAAATTTATTTTGCGTGTATGAGTTTCATAAATAACATCCTTAATATTAGTTCAACCCCGGGCTAAGATGAATATTTGCTAACTCATCCAATTAACATTATCTTTCTTGCAGGTTTTTTTTTTTTCAAAGTTACATTTTTTTTAAAAAAATGAAGCTATTTTGCGAATAAGGGGAAGACCGCCTACATCTGGATCCCTTCAAACCCTGGGTCAACGGGACTATATTGAAGACCATTGTTGTTGTTGTTGTTATACATAAATATTAAAAAAAAGACAAAAATTAATCCTTTGATGAAAATTGAATGTTTTGTGTAAAAAAAACGGTTGACACTGTTGATTTTGCTTAGAAATAAAAATCCTCAATAATATTCGACTTTGACTCATGATGGATGTTAGCAAGTCAGTGCAGTTAAAGTTGTCTTCTTTTCAGTTGTTTATCAAAATAAGTTAATTAAGTTCAAGATAAATTTGTAAAAACAACTCTTTCAAATGAATTCAAATAAGATCAAACAACTAAGTGCATGTTAGTTTAATATAATAAGTTCAAAATAAGTTTAGATAAGTTCAAATCCTCAATAATATTCGACTTTGACTCATGATGGATGTTAGCAAGTCAGTGCAGTTAAAGTTGTCTTCTTTTCAGTTGTTTATCAAAATAAGTTAATTAAGTTCAAGATAAATTTGTAAAAACAACTCTTTCAAATGAATTCAAATAAGATCAAACAACTAAGTGCATGTTAGTTTAATATAATAAGTTCAAAATAAGTTTAGATAAGTTCAACTTGTAATAAGGTCAGTCAAAATAAGTAGGAACGAACATGTTCAAAATAAAAATACAGTAAGGCGGAAGCAATATTATTCATTATTGTTTGTTTACTCTCAGTATGAATAATTATGCGTTATAGATATGATTTTCCTCATGATTTTTTTTTTACTTTTATATGATTTTAATTCTTATGGGGCAAATATTATCGAATATCTTAATGAGTCATTACGATTCTATTATTTATTTGTGTCATTGGATTTATTGATTGTTGAAAGAATGCAATTATGCAACTTAGAATAAAAATATGATAAAGCAAATATTTCTTAGTTAATCAAAGATCTTGCCTTATAATGCAGCATAATGCATAAGAAATTTTCTCAAAACTAAATAAAAGAACAAAAAGACTATCGATGATATTCTAACTCTAATATATGTAACGATAATAATAAAAATATATAAATTGTATCATGTACATACTTTTTAAATAATTTTGACTTCAAATATATTTGTATACTAAATAAATTTCTGTCATCTTTGTCTTTCTCTCCGTCTCTCTATGATACACACACATACATGCATGATTTAATAACAATCAACATATTAGGTAGATTTTATGATTTTTTTTCATTTTTCGTAAATGATAGAAAAAATTATATATGTATGATTTAATTTATTTAACACCTATCAATATATTAGGTAGATTTTATGATTTTTCTTATTTTCATAAAATAATATGAAGTAAACGATGACGACTCCATTGTGAAAGACGGAAATAGAGAATATATATGAAAAAGTACTAACTGAAAATATGGTGGTTTAGTGGTACAGAAATTGGAGGATTTTCCTTTGAATTAGAAGTTCATGTAAAGAGGTGTTTGATTAAATTATAACATACATGAAAAAATCACTACAACATGAAACGTCTACGGCGACCGACCCAAAGCGACCGATACGTATCGGTCGCTCTAATCGACACGGGCGACCGATACATAGCGACCGATACCATATCGGCCGCTAATCAGCGACCGATATGGTATCGGTCGCAAATGTCTCCATATCGGTCGCTGGTGTCCAGCGACCGATATTGTATCGGTCGCTGGATATCGGTCGCGCCGTTCAATTAATTTTTCAACGGTAACATTTATTTCGTCTGACTTTCTATCGGTCGCTGAGCCAGCGACCGATACGCTGCATATTTTCTCTCTCTATCTTCGTTCCTCTCACACCCCAACCCCAGCCACCGCCCCAACCACCTTCACTCCGGCCACCACCGTCAACGCCGGCCGACGCTGCTACCACCGACGCCAACATCTCCGGCAACCACCAATGTGAGTCCCCTAATTAATTTTTGTAGTTAAATTGTAGATTTTCAATTGTAAAATTCATATATATCGTTGTATATGAGTAATTTAGTTGAGTAATTTTATTGTGGTTATTGTTTGAAATTTAAATTTATGGTAGTGTTTAGTGTTAGTCAAGTTTAGGGTTTGAAATTCAATTTAGAATTGTGTTTTGAATGTAAATTTTTAGGGTGAATTATGAATGTTTGGAGTTTATTATAGTGTTAGGATGTTAGAGTTTGAAATTAAAGTTAGATTATTGTTGGTTAGTAAAGTGAGAGTATATGATGTTAAATTGTTGATGTTTAATTTTAAAATTCATATATATTGTTGTATTAGAGTAATTTATTTGAGTAATTTTAGTGTGGTTATGGTTAGATATTCAAATTTAGGGTAGTGTTTAGTGTTAATCAAGATTAGGGTTTGAAATTGGATTTAGAATTGTGTTTTGAATGTAAATTTTTAGAGTGAATTTGAGTAATTTCCTTGAGTAATTTTAGTTTGGTTATGGTTTCAAATTCAAATTTAGAATAATGTATGTTTTGAATGTAAATTTTTAGGGTTTATTATGAATACTTATAATTTATTATTGTATTATGTTGTTAGGACTTGAAATTAATGTTAGAATATTGTTGTTTGTTAGGGCTTGAAAGGGTTTATTATGAATGCTTATAGTTTATTATGTTGTTATGGCTTTAAATTAAAGTTAGAATATTGATGTTTAGGGTTTACAAGGTTATGAATAATTAGTTTAATTAATTATAGGATGTTTAATTGATTGTATATGTTTGGTTAATTAAATTAAATTAATTTAGTTATAAATTTGAGTTAAGTTTAATTTAATATTTAGTTAAATGAAGTGGGTTAGTTTTATAGGTTATAAGTTAAGGTTTAGTTTGAATGGTTTTGGTAGTTATTAATAATTGAGTTAGTTATTATGGTTGGTTTGGAACAAATTTACACGACTGCCAACTTCGTTGCTTAACTTAATTAAGTTAGCCTATTAAGTTGGTAGCGTAAATTTTTTGCTAACCCAACCTAATTGCTAACTTAATTACTTATAACTCCAAATGAAGACATAAATTGTAAATAATTATGACACGTCCATTTACGTAATCAACAACAAGTTGCTACGTAAGTACTCAACAACTATTTAAGTAGCTTAGTTTTAGTTGTGGATGATTTTGGTAGTTATTAGTAAGTGAGTTAGTTATTATGTTTGATTAGGAATGAATTTACGCGACTGCCAACTTCGTTGGATAACTTAATCAAATGCAAATCTCTAAATGCAAATTCAACCTTGTTGTGATGAACAAGTTGTCGGAGTTATATGTAAGGGTGATCAACCGCTTGTGATGTAGCAAATGTCGATCGTTATTTTTAGCATCCCAACCAGTTTTAAAATGAACACTAAAGAACTCAATCTTCATTTATTTAGTGTTATTTAGAAAGTTGGTTGGGATGCTAAATGTAAAACGATCGACATTTGCTACGTCACAACCGGTTGATTACCCTTACATATAACTCAGACAACTTTTTCATCACAACAAGGTTGAATTGGCATTTAGAGACTTGCCTTTGATTAAGTTATCCAACGAAGTTGGCAGTCGCGTAAATTCATTCCTAATCAAACATAATAACTAACTCACTTACTAATAACTACCAAAATCATCCACAACTAAAACTAAGCTACTTAAATAGTTGTTGAGTACTTACGTAGCAACTTGTTCAGTGGGTGGCACACGAAATTGTGCGACCGGGCTTCTGATACGAGGTACAAGGTCAGGACCAAGAAGAGGACGGACCCTGTACCTCACATGAGCGATGAGCAACGGGATGCAATAGATGCGGAATCCTGCATCGAGGAGTTCATTCGGCGTCCAATGCCGCCAAAGCAAACAGGAACAATGAAAACTCCGCCAATTGCAAAACGCGGGTGGGCTCGGTTTCAGCGGCAAGTTATTACAAAAAGCAGGTGAATCGTAAATTGGCACAATTAATAAATTAAAGTTATATGTATGCATTAACAATCACGAACTTTCTAAACAATTGTTTGCATTTACTATCTTAATTTGTAGATGGCTGGGGGGACATTCATGACCCTGTCTGAAGTCCATGCTCACATTCATTGTGGGCGAGATGCTGAGGGGAATCCGCAGTGGAGTTCTGAACATGATGCCATACTTGCTGTAAGTTTCATTTAAACATATTCATAAACTAATTGTATTTGAACTCCGGCGTGTGGCCGTGCATGTTTTATGTGTGTATATATTGTATATGAACTCCGGCGTGTGGCCGTGAATAGTTTATGTGTGTTTGCATTGTATTTGAACTCCGGCGTGTGGCCGTGCATGTTTTATGTGTTTTTGGATTGTATTTGAACTCCGGCGTGTGGCCGTGCATGTTTTATGTGTGTTTGCATTGTATTTGAACTCCGGCGTGTGGCCGTGAATAGTTTAGGTTGTGTTTGCATTGTATTTGAACTCCGGCGTGTGGCCGTGAATGGTTTAGGTTGTGTTTGCATTGTATTTGAACTCGCGTGGCCGCATGTTTTATGTGTTTTTGGATTGTATTTGAACTTCGCGTGGCCGCATGTTTTATGTGTGTTTGCATTGTATTTGAACTCCGTCGTGTGGCCGTGCATGTTTTATGTGTGTTTGCATTGTATTTGAACTCCGGCGTGTGGCTGTGAATAGTTTAGGTTGAGTTTGCATTGTATTTGAACTCCGGCGTGTGGCCGTGAATGGTTTAGGTTGTGTTTGGATTGTATTTGAACTCCGGCGTGTGGCCATGCATGTTTTATGTGTGTTTGCCTTGTATTTGAACTCAGGCGTGTGGCCGTGAATAGTTTTGGTTGTGTTTGCATTGTATTTGAACTCCGTCGTGTGGCCGTGAATGGTTTAGGTTGTGTTTGGATTGTATTTGAACTCCGGCGTGTGGCCGTGAATGGTTTAGGTTGTGTTTGGATTGTATGAATGATTGCAGGCAACTTTTCGCTACTTATGTATGAATGATTGCAGGCAACTTTTCGCCAAAAGTGTGAGGAGCGTGGCATAATTGAGAACTCCCTAAGCTAGGAGTTGTACTGCAATCGCGGTGGGTACAAACCCAAAGACCATGCGTTTATGGTCTTGGGAGTGCTACCGCACTTCTATGATACTCCACCGCACTCCAGGCGCTTCTTCTTCTTGAGGCATCCTGCGCAACTCCGTCCACCGATGCTATTATGCGGATCAACTTCGCTCACACATCCGCCATCTCACAGATTCAAAGTCAATTGACACAAGTTTACCAAACTCAACAACAAGGCGGTAGTTCTTCGTCCCCATCTCAATATCTAAACTTATCAGGATCCCCGCAATTCCCTCCCCAACCTTGAACTTATGCACTTTTAAGTTGTGTTTTAGTTATAAACTTAGATTGAATTTTAGTTATGAACTTTTAGCTATTATATATATATATATGAACTTTTAGTTATGCATTAATGGTTTAATATTATATATGTTTAGTATGTTATGTTTGAAATAGACAGGGGAAAAACTAAGTGGTTGATATATATATGTATATACATATATTGATATATATATGTATATACATATATATATATATGGATAATATAATAATAGCAGCGACCGATATGTCGACAAATACAGTATGGTTATAACCTATTCGATTTAATCCAGAATATTTTAAAAAAAATTAAATTGTAATCTGCGACCGATACATATCAGTCGCTGGTTATTAGTCGCTATTTTGCGATCGATAAATAGCGACCGATACCGTATCAGTCGCTAAATTCGCGATTGATAATCAGCGACCGATACAGTATCGGCCGCTAAGCAGGCGACCGATAATCAGCGACCGATACGTATCGGTCGTCAATCCTTATATCGGTCGCAAGTTTGGCGACCGATATGTATCGGTCGCTCAAGTCGCTAAACGACGGATATTCAGCGACCGATACGTATCGGTCGCTGATATCGGTCACCCGCACTCTGCAACGACCGATAACGCCATTTTGCGACCGATAGTAACGGTCGCCTTAGGCCTGTTCTGTTGTAGTGAATGACCGTATTACCCTTAACCCTAATTGAATCATAACACACACACATCCATATATCTCTCTCTCTCTCTCTCTCTCTCTCTCTCGCACACATACAAACACATCACTCTCTCTCATCTCTCTTTCTCTCTCTTACACACACACACATATCTCTCTCTCTCTCTCTCTCTCTCTCTCACACACACACACACACACACACACACATCTCTTTCTCTCTCTTACATACACATATCTCTCTCTCTTTCTCTCTCTTGCACACACACATTTCTCTCTCTCTCTCTCTCTCTCTCTCTCTCTCTCTCTTGCACACGCACATTCTCTCTCTCTCTCTCACTCGCATCTCTCTCTCTCTCTCTCTCTCTCTCTCTCTCTAGCATCTCGCTCTCTTCCTTTCTCTCTCTCTCTCTCTCTCTCTCTCTCTCACACACACACACACACACATCTCTCTATCTCTTTCTCTCTCTTGCACACACACATTTCTCTCTCTCTCTCTCTCTCTCTCTCTCTCTCTCTCTCTCACACATCTCTCTTTCACTCTCTTACATATAGGGGTGGGCACCATAAACCTAAACCGCAAAAATCAAACCGTAAAATGCGGTTAATCGAATTGATTTTTGCATAAAAGCACTTTAGGTTAACCAGACCGCTATAAGCGGTTTAGGTTTTGGTTTTGGATTTTCATGAAATGGTTAACCGCGGTTAACCGCTCTCAATTAAGTTGAAAAAAATGAATTTATTAGTAATATGAATTTAATTTAACCACGTATCGTCGTATCGGAATATGAATTTATTAGTAATATGATTGCATTTATTTGCATAAATGTTATTGTAAATTTCCAGGAAATCGGTTAATCATAAACCGTGTATGTTAACCGGGTAAATTTTCAGATTTTAAAAGTCATTAACCGGCACCGCTTCTAAATTGCGGTTTCGGATTTGGTTTAGGTTTCCAGATTTCAAAAGCGGTTAACCGCATATTGCGGTTGCGGTTTAGGTTTTCAAAATCCAAAAACCTCAAAAGCGGTTAACCGCGAATGCGGTTAACCTGTTATGCCCACCCCTACTTACATACACATATCTCTCTCTCTCACTCGCATATCTCTCTCTCTCTCTCGCATCTCACTCTCTCATCTCTCTCTCGCTCGCATCTCTCTCTCTCTCTCTCTCTCTCTCTCGCATCTCTCTCTCTCACACACACCCTCTCTCTCTCTCTCTCTCTCTCTCTCTCTCTCTCTCTCTCTCTCTCTCACTCTCTATCTCATTAGATGGAGAAAGAGAGAGAGAGAGAGAGAGAGAGAGAGAGAGAGGGTGGAGAGAGATTAGACGGAGAGAGTGGAGAGAGAGGGGGGAAGAGGTAAAGAAAGGGGGGAGAGAGAGAGAGAGAGAGAGAGAGAGAGAGAGAGAGAGAGGGTAGAGAAAGAGAGGGAGAGAGAGAGAGAGAAGAGAGAGAGAGAGAGGGGGGGAGGGGGAGAGAATGAGTATTAGAGCAAATGTATGGGTATTATAATAAATTACATATAATGTAAAAGAGAAAATATGTCAATTAACATTTTACTCTTATGAACTCTGCAAATTGTTCTCCCAAGCAGGGGTAAGCAGTTTACCCTTATGAACCCTCCCATATCCTCACCCTCCTTTACTCCTATGAACTCCTACTCTCCATTTTAACTCTCCTCCCAAGCAGAGTGTTAGGATTAAGTAGTTATAAAGTGAACTATACACGGAAGACTTTTTAATTAGGGGTCATTAGATAATTTGATCTTTAACTTAGATAAAATTGAAATAACCACGAAAGTAGGTGATTGATTTTACTAAGTAATCCGTTTCATTGCCAAAAGCTCGCTACAGAAGAATTTATGCGATTATCGACCCTAAAATGTACCAAATTAGTGACATACATGTTCAATCCACTTGTTTGATTCATGGAGTTACTTAGGTTTTATCCCTGAACGTCTTTTTATATTGATTAATCCAGAAAAGTTTGTGTGAATATTTGTTTTATTTGACCTTTTAGTGATTAGAAATAGGATTAGTTATTCTCAATCAAAAACCCGACCGGTTTAGCAATCACCTATGAGGCTAGTTTGGTGCGTAGTTAGCAAAGTCCTTGTGGGATCGACCATGATATTTGCTACACGAGTACCCATGCACTTGCGGCGTATCAACCGGGTTGACCCGGGTCACCGGTTGAACCGGTCAAAACCGGCATGAACCGGTCATAAATTTTAAAACAATCATATACTCCCTTCATTTTTTTTATTTGTCATTCATGCTTTTTGAGGTTCATTTTTAATTAACAATTTCTCACATAATAATTTTTATAAAAAAATATGATATTTTACTTTTTCAGTAGTATTTTTTATAAAGAATCTAATGGTATCAATTTTGTTTGATGAATCATTATACAAGATAAGATATTAATAGTCAAATTTTTTGACACAATTACCTAAGCGGCACTTAAAAATAAACAGAGTATTTTTCAAAATATCACTCAATTTCTCTACATTATTTGAATAAACTGAGTCCACATCCAAATAATTTCAGTGTTATAAGCTCATGCATGGCAAAAGACCCATTACTAAAAATATAAATAAAGAAAATTTAAAAGTTAAATTTAAAAAATGGCATTGATAGGTATAAGGGCAAGGATAAGGAAGACACATCCAAACCCTATTGTAAGTTACATGCGCTGCTTCTTTCTCTTACCCCGAGCATTCATTAAGGCCCATTACAATTTGTAATTAGTGTTCCATGCGCCGCTTCTTTCAGTTCTTTGCTCCACCTTTCTCAATCTCTCTCCTCTCTTTCTCTATCAATATCATCCCACAACTTTCTTACTCTTTGTCATCTCGATCTACTAGTCTCTTCTCCACCTTTCTCAATCTCTCTCTCCTCTCTTTCTCCATCAATATCATACCACAACTTTCTCTTACCCTGAGCAGCAGAGGGAGGAGGGAGGAGGGAGCAACGAGTAAGAGAAAACAGAGACAGAGAATGAGCTAGAGCAGCGAAGGGAGGAATGAGCAGCAACGAGTCTGGCATACAATTAGGGTTTCCTTACTTAAAATTTGAAAATTTCATATTTTTTAATAAACAACCAGTCTGACCGCGGTCTGGCCGGGTCAACCAGTTCAGCCAGATTGGGCGATTTTTGGACAGTTAAACCAGCTGAGCGAGTTGATCAAAGAACCGGACCGAACAACTGCTCGGTTTCCGGTTGAACCAGCCAGTCCGGTCCGGGTTTTTACAACATACCTTACAGAGGGGAGATAGCTGGAAAATTTTGCAAAAGAAGGATAAAGACGATGGCAGAATAGGGAAGGAGAATCCCCATTCAAGTAAAATATCACTATTTCCATTCAATTAAAATAGGGAAGGAGAACCCCCATTCAATTAAAATATCACTACTTCCATTCAATTAAAATAGAAGGAGAACTCCCATACAATCGCCTCACCGCCATTGACGGTCAACCATGCACGACCGACCACCAGCCTACCACCATTATTGCCTTAATCTTGAGTGGTTTTGAATGGGGAATTGAAGAGGAGGAAGGATGAGGGCGACAATAGCCTGGTGAGTGGTGTCCTCCATTTTCACTCTACTCTACAATAATGGAGAAAGAGTGGGGGTAAGATGAGGGAGGAGGACGTAGATTCGGGAGTACCGACGGCGGCGAAGGGCGGGTGGGCCCACTTGTTTGGCTCGGCAGGGACGGAGTCGAAGTGAGAGTTGAAGAGGATAGAAGGGAGGTCGGGCCGGGTAGTTGGGGTTGGGTGGGCGGTGTTGAAGTCTTGAAGCGGAGGTATGTTTGGAAACGGGTGATGGAAGAGGAGGAGGAGAATTAATCCTTGTTTATCCATGGGTATTTAATTAATTTTTGTTTTTTAATTAACTAGGGGGCGAAGGGCGCGTTGCGCGCGGTTAATATAAATGTGCTAATTTGTCAGTTTAGCATTCAGTACTTCAATTTCAAAGGTAAGAGAACATATTCCTTTACATAAAATTTTTGATTAATTTGAATGTTGTAAATACAACTTGACAACACAACATATATGAATATGAGTCACTATTAACAAATAATAGTTGTTTTTCCAGCAACAGCGATAACAAATAATATGTAGTTATTAATCCCAAAATGAAGTCAATTTCATCACCGACTTCAATGGCTCATTTTCTCCATAATCAGAATCTGTAGTCCTCATTGCAGAGTCCTTGTCCACTGCAATCATTTTCTGCAAGTCTTCTCGGTACTGGTCCTGTTGTGAGTTAAAAAAGTACTTATTTTCATTAAATTTTTAAATAACTTCTACATGATGATAAGAGAAAGAAATCAAAATTCATTTAAAATACAAACATTATATGAGAACCATTATAAACAACTATCTAATACTACCATAACATCACATACATGATAACACTTCAATCCTACGCCAAACAAAAAAGAGAATAGTTGGGAATAGAACTCCACTCATAAATATATGATAACTATAATAGTACTAATAAATAACAAGACCAACCTCAAAAATATATTTAAAACAGGAAATATGCACGCACTCTTGTAGCGTATGTACTCCATTCAATAAAAAGGGAAGGCAAGAGAACTTTTGGCTTTCATACACATCTCAAATCAATATGATACTTATATTATCATCAAGAAAAAAGTAGAACCACTCAATCAGATTCAGAAATCAATTAACTTTTCAGTTCTTACAGAAGTAGAACGGTTATAATCACATTGAGAATTGTATTTCAAGCGACATTATTTTGTTATATTGAACCATAGCATACTGGTTGCATTGACATTACACCTAAGTTTGCTAAGAGTGTATTCCTTAAATTACATACTGTAGCTTGCCAGCTATATGATATTATGGGAGCGATTGTAAGTAAAATTGACAGCGAAAAGGTCAAGATACTCAATGTTGCTTAGAGAATAGAGACATTAGATTGCATAATTTCCAGCATCATGACAACATCACAAAATCTATAGGCCATAAAGCAAACCAATAGACATGGAAACGGTCAGCTAAATGCATTTTACAACATGATCCTGGAGGGCAAAAAAAAAAAAAAAAGTGTTGCCAGATTGGCTTAAGCTAAGAGATGATGGGTCAAGGAGGCATATGTGGGTTGGAAGCTTGGAATCTCAGGCTAGTGAGAAAGAGGTGTTACAATCAAGTTAAACACACGCCATATGGGAGTTTAGTAGATATGTACAAGTAGTCAATTAAGAACTATACTCTATGGCTGCTACAGTCAATCCCCAATTGAATCAATGATTCAGTGAAAGTAAAATATCCCTAGGGGTTGCCAGCCCTACACTCATATTGTCTAGAATCGATTTTAGAGGATGAAAAATGTATGTTTCTGTTTAGTTACAGGTCATCAGGTACTGTCATTGGTACTCAGTAGTGCTACTCAGTAGTGCTGCTATATAGCATAGCAATATTCTATATAGCAATTGGGGAGGTCATGAGTACGCTAAAGCATGAATTCAAATTTTTGTTGTGATGCTAGAATAGTATTAATGCCTCAATTCTTTTACATGCTCTGAGTATCTTGTTTCAACAGAAAACCAATTATCGCATTCCAAATGAAAAAAGGTAGGAGAGTTCGTCCTCGCTTTGGCGTAAAATAGCACCATCAGTGTCATCACATAAGCAATTCATCATATCATACAAACAGTAAAAAAGGAATAGATTACTTACCTAAGCCACTTGAATGAAGCACAATATACTATACTACTTGTATAAAATAAAACATGAATGAGAACTCCGATTCTGCGCATGAAATATGAATTTATGTTAGAATGGACATCCCAACTCTTTTTAAAATATATCCTCCTGATTCAAGTAGATTACCAATAAGAAAATCGAAAAGCAAAACTCTAATTAATTTTTTTCAATAACACCAAAAACTATGAAACAATTGTATCAAATTAGAATACCTAAAAACACATAACAAGCTCATAACATCCCAATAAAAGTTCTACAAGAGTACATCCAATAGACTTGATATCAATTGAGTATGTATAACAAATAGAACGGAACAAACTGCTAGAGGCAAATAATAGGTCTACTTACCAACACTTTTGTGCTTTCAAAAGCACAAATTTTCACTTGGTAAGTAAGAGGATCAACTTGCGAGCAACCGTCTCATAACTTGATCTGAATTTCAATTGTAAAAACAACAATGTCGAAAGTTCAAGGGAAGAACTTACCAAAACATTTTGAGGCTTCAAATCTCTCTGGCAAACTCCCATCATGACATTCTGCAAGTAGGCAACTATACAGGAAAATGGGAAACTCAAATCCAACTTTCCATTCTTGTAAAATTCAGACGTATTTCCTGCAATTTTCAAAAATATGAACTCAAGTAATAAAAATTACAGATTCCAAAGTCCCTAATTCCCAAAATCTAAAATCACAAAATAGTAAGACTCATCCATTTCATTTAATCCCCCTTTTCTACAACAAACTTTCAGCCTCATCAAACCCTTAAATAGGAAACCTGGTATTTTTGAGCTGACTAAGATTCCTAGAGAAATACAGTAATTCTTTCAAAATATTAAACTCGAACAACCCTGCATGCATTGCCAAAAAACCAAACTTCACCTACAGTTTTAAATTCTGGGTACATAGTAACAATTCGGGAAAGAAAATTACAACTACCCAAATGACAGTTCCAGCTGAATCCACAGAAAAAATAAAGGGGGTGTAATTATAATCTGCAAAGTTCAGCTCTCAACTTACCCCTTCTTCTTGGCTGATTATGAACCCTGGAGAGAAAGTAAGGATTCAAAGCAAATTGAACTGCTTCTTCAGCTGCTTTCTCTCAACAAAACATGCAACAAATCCAAAAAAAAAGCAATTAGAAAAAAAAAAACTCAAATAAGATGAGTAGTCTAGAAAAATCTAACTCAGGAACTCAATTGAATGCAATAAATTGGGAATACTAAGGCAAGAAAATTAAGGACAAACAACCCAGTAACTTGGAACATGCAACAATCAAACACTTAAATCCAGAAATTTAACTCAAATCAGATTAAAGAAATGGTCTTACCAGATAATCGGTTAATTAAATATCAAGCCTAAACCCGTAAATCATTCGATTAAGCCAAGAATTTGTATAATCTCCGCCAGTGGAGGAGAGAGAAAGGAGCGAAAAGCAAACAGT
This sequence comes from Portulaca oleracea, assembly GCA_029582165.1. Lineage (NCBI taxonomy): Eukaryota > Viridiplantae > Streptophyta > Magnoliopsida > Caryophyllales > Portulacaceae > Portulaca > Portulaca oleracea. Next base: position 11,643,090 of record CM055869.1, on the reverse strand, counting down.
GGGAATGGACATGATCTTGAAGCAAAGATGCATGGGGGCTTCTAAACTTGGTTTTGACCCTCCAAAATCTTCATCAATTGGGGGTTTGGGATCTGTCTTGTTTTTCTGAGTTGGAGTTTGTGCTACTGATGCTTTACAAATAGTGGCTCAAATGGTGGAGTGTAATCAGGGTGAGGAAGGAGGAGAAGATGGAGGCAGTGGAATCAAGGTGAGGAGGAAGGATGAGAAGATGGAGGCATCAATTTGTCATTTGTGGGTGTGGGTGTGGGTGTGGGTGTGGGTGTGGGAGGACAAATTAAACGACACAAAGCCATAACAAATCTGGGTGAGGAGGAAGGAAGAGAAGATGGGGGCATGAATTGACAAAATTGCCATCCACTGTTCACTGGAACAGTGTCATTGTTTACTGTTCATGGAAACAGTAAGGATGAATAGTAGTTGGCGTTTTCATATTTTAAGTATACTGATTAAAGATTAATTATGAATGGAAGAATCACTAACCTCTCTTAAACGAATTAAACTGATTGAACTAGCTATAACAAGTTATAAGAGTAATTTTGACAGAATTACACGATTTAAAGGTATTTTATTAACAAAAAAAAGTTTTCAAAGACATTTTTGACAGTTTGACCAAGTTTAAGGGCAATTTATTCCGAGAACTTGAATTGGTGACCATATTGTCCTGTCGGCCTACCAAGCTGTCCTGCTCCGTCACTTTGTTGAAGCTTTTACTTCTGCCCTTCCTTTCCCTATTCCCTCAATTAATCCATATCCAACTCCTCACCAATCCCTTCAAATCCTCACCAAAATCCAAATTCACTTCCAAAAGCAACATCTCATATCAGTATAGCACATTCACACCCCAAAACCTCATTAATTTCTCCAATCCCTGATCCGCCATGGACGAGTACGCAAGCGCCTGTTTCTTCTCTTCTGTCCATCACTTTCTTCAAATTCCGACACTAACCCACATTTTCTCTTCCCTCTAATTGCAGATCTGAGTACTACCCAGATGGGATCCGGGGCACCCAAAGAAGCACCTCCTACTCCGGCAGCACATCGACCACCAGCGTCCATGTCACCGCCTTAGACGGCCTGGTGAACGTGAACTCCCTCTTCACAATCGCCGTCTTCGTGGGTCTCTCCCTGACAACCCCGGGACAGCGCAGCCTCGAGAATCGCTCCGCCTGCGACGCCGGCATAGACGTCGCCAAGAAGCTCTTGGTGTTCGAAGTCGTCTCCTTCAGCTTCTTCCTCTTCTCGTCTTTGGTTGCGCAGGGTTTGAAGCTCGCCATCAACATCTTGAACAGCAAAGATGCGGATGAAGCTTTCAGGGCGCATATCAACACCAAGGTGTTGCGAGTCGGGATGCTGGGGTCTGCTTGTGGGAGTGTCATGGGGTGCCTCTTTTTGATGCTGTCCATGGTCAATGTTATTGAGATTCGACTTGGGATGTTGAGTTGTGGAAGTAAGTCTGCTGTTCATGCTGTTTCTGCCCTAGTTGTGCTCGTTTCCACGGCTCTTGTGGTGTATATTTCCACTGCCCTCTATGCTTTCTTGCATTGAGGAATGTTCGTGATTGAGAAAATTATTTATACAAGTTCAATTTCATGATGTGTATCTGCTTGATTTGTTCTGTTGATCTTTTATGTTTTTATGGTTGTCTGAAAATTTGGGATTTCAAAGTGTCAATTTTGCTTAGCAGGGTTTTTCCAGAATCTGTTTTATCTGGGTTTGTAGGTACCATTTGCTGATCCTTTGGATTAGGGTATTTTGGTTCATGGGAAATGGTTGATTGTTCATATGTTCGAGGATTATCCAAATGGTGAAGTGGGAGTGAAGGAATCTGCCGTTTCTTACGTCTTGGGGTATCTTATTGATTATAGTTGAACTGGGACAAATGTCAAGATAAAGGTTTGATTTCTTAAGGGTGTCTTTTAAAAGAGTGCCTTGCGAGGTTGTTCATTTGATGAGAAATCCAAGTTTTGGGTGCGAAAAGGCTGTTTCATTTTGAGTCATATCTGTGTGTGTGAAAGTAGAATATGGAAAAAATTGATCTTTTCAGGTTGAAACTAGCAATATATACTTGGGCTACACACTAAAAGGGTGACTCAATGCTTATTAAACCCTTCCCCAATTAGCATCTCAGCTTGATGTGGAATGCTGTTGACATGCTCACTGGATCAGGCCCTTTTGGGATTCCAAGACAATGCTAGGCTGTTTGGTGCAACTGCTGAACTTTGGATCTTGGGGGTCTTGTTTAGTCAAGCATATATAAATATATAATACGAGTCATCGTCAAAATCAAACAGTCATGATTCAACTGCACATACAGCAGTTCAATACTTAATGTTAATCTCTGGATAGGGTTCCCTGATGGTTTAACATAGTGCATTCACTCAAGTACTGGTAGTGTGAATGAAGATGATGAATGCATAAGCGACTTAGCCTTGTTCTATTATGCCGTTTGTATATTAAATTGTGGAAAGTGTGGTAAAGTGTGGAATTGTACGATAAAAGGAAAATTGGATTCTAATAATCCCATGTTTTGCAAATTGGATGATGATGTCTCTTCTTCCACTTTGTATTTTGGTGGTCCAAAAAAAAAATAAAATTGGATTGTAGTGGTACCAAATCCATATTCACATTCTTGTTATTTTTTTTCATTCCTACCCCATATTGTTTTTGTTTTTTTCGTTCATGCCCCTAGAAAGTTAATGAATTGTAGTTTCTAAACCATTTTTTAAATTATTTTTTTGAGACTCCGAGTAATTATTATGATTTTTTAAAAATAATAAAAGTGAAAAAATCGTAAAAAATATGAAAAAATTGGGAGAAACGCTGCAAATTCATTAAAAATCATGATAAAGTGTTATACTAAGTTTTGAATCAAATGCAACACAAAATCTATGATATTTAGGGTATACTCTCGAAAATGCTCCACTACAATCCAATTTTGTTTTTTTTTTTTTTACCACTAGAATACAATTTGCAAAAGTAAGGATTATTAGAATCCAATTTCCCTATGATAAAATTTGTGGAAAGTGTGATTGATGTGGTAGGTGAGGAAAAAGGGATGTAAATAATAGAAAAAAAAGTGAGGAAATGTAAATAATGATTATGATAAAATGTGGTATGATATAGTAAAGTGTAGAAAAATATTAAATGATACGGTGAATTGTGGTACAAAAGAACGGGGCTGAGGGTGGCCAATGTTTGGTACGGCCTGTCCATTGAGCAAAGTTTGCCATTGCCGAATTCGGGTTTTGACTTTTGAGGTCACTACCAATAGCAGGTGGGAAGCTTACCCGCACAAAAATCAAAGCAATTTTGGGTGAGGAGTAAATGGCCAACAGTGGGTGTGATGAACGGGCGTGTGAGGGAATTGATTCCCACCCATCCCACCGAGATTTTCAGTCGGGTAAAAGTAGTGGATTTGTCAAGTTTTTATTTGCCAAATAAACACTTCATGTCATTGTTTGACGTATTTTTTTGCTTGCCAAAATAAAAAAAGTGAACCCAAATATTAATTGTGGGATAAACTTAACTCATTATTGTAGAAACACTTTAATTATAAGTGAGTGATCGATGTCTCACTTTTATTATATTTTAAGGTGTGGATGAGCCAAATTTTACCCACCATTGGTAATGGCCTGAGGGATTGGTTCTCAACCGGGGTTTGAAGTTGACTGATGTCGAAAAAAGAAAAGGAGAAACAAAAAACTCTACAATTTTTAATATTTGGTTTTAAATAAATTGATAATGCAATCTTTAACAAGTTTTGTAATCATATGGTTTTATGGTACGTTTTATATTGAGTATTTGTTCTTTTCTACAGTGGATGAAGTGTGACAATGGTATGTGTAGACACCTAAAAAGTGTCATTGTAATATTGTAATTTTATTTCTTTTTATTTTATTTTTTAACCTAGGTAAAATGCCAAAATATGCTTGAAATGCAAAAAAAATGAGAAAAAAACACCATAAAATAGCCCACAAAAAATAAGCAGCCCAAAATAAGTCAGCCCAGAAATGGGCCCCAGCGCGCAGCCCGAGGCGCCAGGCGGGTCTGCACGCGGGTTGTTTGCCCAGATCCGGCTGTCCTCGGGTCGCGTGCTGCGAAAGATGGCTTGGAGAGCAAGCCAGCAGACCCCCCTGTTTACTAACTTTAGCAGATTGGCTATTTTTACACCAGCTATTTTTAGCACATTCGCTATTTTTAGCTCATTCCTAAACTCTAAACCTGATTTTCTCCTCACTCACTTACCCTATAAATACGCTCATCTCTCATTTCATTCCGGACACCGAAACCACCTGAGAGTATTGACACTAGGGGGATTTCTCTTTTTCTCTCCCTCTCTCATTTGCATACATGCATTCTGGCATTTTAATTTTTGCATTTTCATTTTCGTTATTATTTTCTTGTAATCACCCATAATATCGTAATGCTGCCATTAATGTTGGTTATGACTAATCTAAATCTGATTACTTGAAAGAATAACTTTAATTCCTTCTTTGTTCATATGCATTTTTTTTGTTTATCGCTTTCATTTATTTATCGCATTCTTTTTATTATTGCATTTAATTCTGCATGCATCTAAATAGCATAAATTAATGTAATTAATTATTCTCTTCTACTCTTTTCTTTAATAAACCGATCTAGTAGAGTCCGTTCTTTGAACGGACGGAATCGAAGGTTTTTACTTTCGAATTCGTAACCTTACCCCCGGATCCGAATCTCATGGTTCGCGGTTACGCGGAGTCAAGAAAATTCGAGTTTATTAATTCTCTTAAAAAATTAATTGGCGGCTCCTAAAAAATAAATTTGATTAAATTTGACTCACTAAATGTTAAATTTTATTCGAATTTTAAAATTTATTTATTTCCTGAAATAATGTGAATACTGAAAATCAAAAATTGGTGGCCTCGTTCCAACATCCGGCACCCCGTGTGGGTCTGCACGTTGTTGGCCCGAGCCCACTGCCAACACCCAGGCGTCCGGGAAGGCCCAAGGTCATAACCCAGGGCGCAGGCAGACCAGCATGGCGCCTGGGTCAGGTAATTCTCTGACTACCTTGGTTTTCGTGCTAATTATTTCTGATTTTTCTGGTTTTATTATTTATTTTTGGCAGATTGTAAATTTTAATGTTCATAATAAAATTCAAACATTTCATGAGAACATTTTTAATGTATAAAAATTCAATTAAATCCCTTAAAGACTAGACACCTCTTTCGACTCGCCATACATCGTGTAGGACACGATTGAAAGTTTTTTCCCGGGTCCTACAGTATGATATGATAAAACTCTGGATATCGTGATATGATGTGGTACAGTGTGGTAAGTTGTGGAAAAATTTGTGTAAGAGTGGTTGGTGTAACAAGTGACGAGAGAGAAATTGAAAAATAATGAGAAAAGTGAGAAGAGAAAATATTATGGTTGCCGTGGTAAAGTGTAGTATTGCATCCAGAAATTGGACTACAGACCTAGGATCATGAAGTATTATAGTTTACGTCAACCGTAAAGGTAGAAAGCCAAGCAAAAAATCTCAGCCTATAAAAACATTCAAACATAACACAAAAAACCCCAGCCTTGACCACAATACTTTGTGGTCATCGAACCACAATCTAAGAGTTGAGTAATATGTGATGGCTTATGGTTAGTGTGGTAATTATTTTATTTTCCAATTACTTTTCAATTGAAAAGAAAGAACCAAAGAAATCTATAGAATTCTATACAATAAAGTAGGAATTCTCTTATCCCATTCGAAAGAAATCTATAGAATTCTATAAAATAAAGTAGTAGCGTCTAAATGTGCAAATGTAGTGGCAGGAGCGGGATCGGTCAAATCGTCTGCGGGTACATAAACTGCTTGAATCGAAGTTATGGACCCTTCTTTTGTAGAAGTAATTCTTTCCTGTAACGAGCCCATTTCGGTACTAAGAGTAGGTTGATAGCCCACATCGGAAGGCATTCTACCCAATAAGGCGGATACTTCAGATCCTGCTTGTACGAAATGGTATGGTACCATACAAAAGATGTCATATGTTTTGAGGAAGACACAATTTTTGTGTCTTACTTTTCATAAAATTAACATTTAGATGATTTTTGACACTATTTCTTTTTATAAATATCATTAATTATCGATATTTAGAAGCTTAGAATGCATATGTTACGTCAATAATTGCAAATGACAACATAATCGAATGAGCTTCATCTGTTAGAAATATTATACACTTTTTTGTAATTTGAAAAACTAATTATAAAAATAATATTTTCTACAATTTGTATGTCATATTATAGTGATAGAGATCAATCACATCATTTTTTCACTTTAAATATGTCTTGTTCCATAAGACACATTATTTTGCTTTTATAATATTAATAATTGATATGTCACAAGTGCACGACCCACAAGTGCACAGTCTTGTTCCATGACATATATATCATTTTTTCACTTTAAACCAAGGTCGTTCCTTTAAGGATTTGTTCAACAATGTATCAAACTAACTTTCCAATTGATTGCTGAGTCAATCAAGTTTAATGATTGATTTTTCTAACAAACTAATTTTAGATATGAAAACAAGAATTATAATGATTAATCAAATGATAAAAAAATTCAGATGATAAACCTACGTTGCTAACGACGGTTGCTAACGACGCTTGCCACATCATTAAAAATAGGGTCAAGATTCATGTAACTTGATTAGATATATTAATGAAAAATATGTTCACATATAAGATATACCACTATTTTAAAATAAAAGTTGATATATCTCGACTAATATCCTTACAGAACAATATATTACTATCAAATCCTTTATTTAGGCTCTGTTTGATAAACAACTTATTGGTTTATTGAGAAAAAAATGGCTTATTGGAAGATTTGACTGGGTCAAATAAGTTAAATAGGTGGTTGGTAAACAACCTATTCACTTGATTGTTTGGGTATAAAGAGGTTGACAAGAACATCCTATTGGATTAGTTGTTTGTTGAAACTACCATTTAACCCAAAATTTACCAAAAAGTTATATATAAGCCATCATAAATGTAAGTGTTACATGTTAATTTAATGGGAATGGATAGAATGAGAAGGGTAATTATGTGAGAAGGTGAACATGATCATTATGGACCCTTAGATTTTGATTTAATGGCTCATATTATTTCAAGGTTTTCAATTATTTTTTGGTTGGTAATTAAAGAGGGACACATGAATTTTAGTGAAAAAAAAAGAAAAACAATAAAAGTATTTATTGCTGCCTAGAAAATAGTTAGGCGTGATATTGCCAAAGGGTTGCATTTATTATGTATTCTCTATGTTGATGCATGATTGCCCACCACATAGATCGTGTTGATGTCCATGTGTTCAACACTTGATGTGCATATGTTGATTACTTGATGCCCATTTGTTTATTACTTGTGGTGACCATCAAAAATTTTAAATTTTATGAACATGTTCAAACCAAATGGACATTGTGGTCAATTGAAATGGACATCATGTTTAGATCAGACGAACATCATGTTCAAACGAAATAGACATTATGTGTATACCAAATGAATATCAAGTCAAAACAAATCGATATTGTATTAAAATCAATATGGACATCATGTTCGAACCAAATGGACATCTGGTGATAAACATATGAACATCGAGTACTACCTGCGTCCCAAATTATTTGTCTTTTTACCTAACTTCTTTGTCCCAAAATATTTGTCTCATTTACAATTCCAATAACTGTAATTCCGTTTCTACCTCTAATTAATAATTTTCCTTATTACTTTTTACAATTCCAACAACTATTATCTTCAATTAAAGTATGAGTAAATTGGGTAAGTTACAAACTTTTTACTTCAATTCTGAATATGTAGTGGTTTTCTCAAGTTAGGTAAATGGACAAATAATTTGGGATGGATGTAGTAATAAAGATAGGGACATCAAATAATCAATATATGAACATCAAATAGTGAATACATGGACATCAAAGTGATAGCAAATGAACATCTGTTTGGTCATCAGCATGCATCAACATAGAGAATACAAAATAAATGCAACTCATTGACAATATCACGCCTAACTATTTCCTAGACAATAATTAATTGCTTTATCATTTTTTTTTGACTTAGATTCATGTGCCCCTCTCTAATTCTCAACCAAAAATTTTTTTGAAAACCTTGAAATAATAAGCCCTTAGATTAAGATCTCAAAGTCTATAATGACCATGCTCACCTTCTCATACAATCTCCCTTCTCATTCTATCCAGTCCCCTATTTTAATATTGATGATAAAGAGTATAATAAAATTTAAACAAATTCCCTTTTAAAAACGGATAAGGCCCTGTTTGGCCAAAGAGCTTTTTTGATCAAAATGAACTTTTCGAGTTTAATTAGCTATTTGACGAGAAGTCAAAACAGTTAATATAATACTTGGTAAACAAATTTTTGAATTAGCAGTTTGGCTCAAAAAGATGTTTTTCAATACGCTATTTCAAATATCTTTTTAATATTAGTTTTTTTTAAATTACCAATTTACCCAAAAGTTTGTGAAAATCACATTGATGTCATTGTTTTTCTAAATCTCTACTATTTTATTTTAAAACCATTCACATTTGAAGAAACTTGTGATTTAGATTGTTTGCATTGTTGGTCCTCCTTCATGTTTGTTTAGACTATGAGATTGGTATTGATGCACGTCTAGTACAAACATTTAACCTTTTCAATCATTCAAATTAAATTTAATGTAACTTCATACTAGTTAAAAATTTATAAAATATAATTCATACAATACCCTTAAAAAAATGAAAGTTATAATATCTAAAGCCTTATTGAACAAAAATGATATTACAAGCAATAAAATCACATGAATTGAATTGCAAAATAGTGAAATTTTGCAATAACTAAGTAAAATTAAGTTTTTATATATGAAATTAGTTTATGTACTGAAATAAAACGAAGGGTATAAATTGACTTTACTAAATAATTAATTAAAAAATGATTAATTTTACAAAACAATGTTATTACAAACAAATAATCTAAACATACAAGTCAAATAACCAATTGCTAATAGTTAATATAAATAATTGACCGCTATTACAAACAACTAAGAGCTGTTTGTCAAATATACCCTAATTTTATTAAATACAACTTTTTCAGACAACCAAATGAACCAATACAAAATACCAATCCCAACAACTAATAGTAAACAGACAACGCAAACAGCCAAGATCCAACAGCTAAAAGCCATTCACCAAGGGTCCTAATCTTTGTATTTGTGGTCTTATTTATGTATTTCAATTCTTTGGATAAAACTAATCAGGCAAGACACTCTCACACACAATACTATCAAAAAAAGGGGAAATGATATTGTCAACGCAGTTGTATTATGATCTTATTTTTTAAAGAAGTAGAATCAAATTAAGTTTGGTAACGTAAGGAAATGAAAAAAAAATAAGTATAAACTTTTTTTTTTGAACCAAACATAACAATTTCATTAATAATAAACCATTTGGCACTTACAATGAAAATCGTGATTGAACAATTGTAGATCTATAACATAGATATGATATTCAACATCCAAATAACTAATACTAATCTTACTGACGTTCGACTCCGATTTCTTCGATGACTCTGCATTTTTCTTTGATGACTCTGCATCTTTACCATTGATGGAGAGTCTCACAACCCGCGCTATAGCGATTTGAAAGTTGATCTTCATCCAACGTATTAGATCACACCAACTGAACAAAAACTCTAGAAAGAGACTAAAAACCCTAAATAAGGGTACAAAAAAACTCTTACAGAAGAAGAGATTAAAAACCCTAAATAAGGGTAAAACCAAACTAATAATTGTGGTAGAAATCAAGCATAAAACTTGTAGTAAGTTAACGGTAGGATAAATATACCCGTTTGCTTTTCGTCGCCCCCTTTTTACTAATGTCGCCCACTTTTTCATAATAATTTTCAATATCGCCCTTGACCCTTCACTCTCTAACTTCTCTCTAGTTTATCTCTCTTATAATAATAATAATAATAATAATATTATTATTATTATTATTATTATTAACAAAAAAATTAATAATATAATAATAATAATATTTACAATTTTTTTTAAAAAAAATTGTAATTGTTATTATTATTATTGTTATTATTGTTATTATTATTATTATTATTATCATTATTATCATTATTAATATTAAATTGCAATGTTATTATTAATAAATTAATGGTTTTTTAAATTCAACCTAAATTGCAATGTTATCATTAAATTTACGTTGAATTTCAAAAACCGTTAATTTATTGATAATAACATTGCAATTTAATATTAATAATAATAATAATAATATATTTACAAAATATAAAAAAAATCCAAAAATACGGTTGCGGCACGAAACGTGCGGCGGCACCGCCGCACGTTTTTTGCCGCAACCGTATTTTCGGATTTTTTTTTTTTAAAAAATTTAATATTTAAAAATTTAATATTTACAAAATTTTAAAAAAAAAACCCCGAAAATACGGTTGCGGCACGAAACGTGCGGCAACACCGCGGCGATGCCGTACGTCGATCGCAGCACCGACCGTGGCTTTGCCGCCGCACGTTTCGTACCGCAACCGTATTTTCGGGTTTTTTTTAAAAAAAAATTTAAAATATATTATTATTAATATTAATAATAATAATAATAATAATAATATTATTATTATTATTATTATTATTATTAGAGAGAGAAATTAGAGAAGAGAGAGGAGTGAGAGAGGAGTGAAAAAGGATAGGGGTAAAATAGTCATTTGGGGGGCGACATTAGTAAAAAGGGGGGCGACGTTAAGCAATGCCCATATACCCGTTTTTTTTCTCTATATTAGAATTTTGACTATGATTTGAGTAGACCTCGCAGAAATTGACCCGACCCGAACCCGCCCTAAAATTTAGGGTTTTGAACAAGTTTTTTCAAAGAAAAACCAAAACGGACGCGAACCCGAAAAATCCGGGTTCGGCCCGGGTCGGGTTGGGTCGGGATCGACCCGACGGGTCAAAAAGGCTCAGATGCTGGGATGAAAATTTTGGGCGGTATTGGGCCAGTTTGAGCAAAAATGGGCAGAAAACTGATAAAAATTAAAGTGTTTAGAAATTAGAAAGTAGAAACCCTACAAATTTTCTCTCTTCCCACTCCCAGTTCTCACTTCTCACACCTCCCTGAGTCCCTGGTGCTTGTTGCTGCTTCACTTTCGATTTGTGCTGCATCTCTCTACAGTTTGGAGCTTCCAAGTATCTCGACTAAGGTGTAGCAATGGAGGTATGAATTTTTACTCCCTCTCTGTCTGTGTCTACGCTGGGAGGTTTGAAGTTCAGACATGTCTTCATTTCTGTTTGTGCGCACAAGCTTCCAAGTTGCTCGAGATCTCCAGCTTGAATCTTGAGTTCGAAGTTCGAATTCCTTCACCATTGTCAAGTAAATCTCTTATTCCTTATTTGATTCTCAGTTTTTCCCTTCTTTGTTTGTGTTTGTCAATCTCGTCCTCCCTATGTTTTTCTTATGTTTGTTGCATTTACTTGCCTTTCCCTCTCTCTGTTTTTCCTTTGTTTGATTCTCAGATTTCTTTTCAAGTTAAAATGTCACAACGTCGAGCTAGTGTTGGAGGTGGCCCTCTTCGTTCAAAAAAAGGTCGTGGCTTGTGTTCTACCCCAGTGGCTCGAAATCCTGTCCCCCCAGCAGGTTGGAACTTGGAATCAATTGTTTATTCAAGTTTTACCTCTGATTTGATACATATTCACATGAGTATTGTAACTTGGTTGTTGAAATGTAGAGCTTTCAAATAATTTTGTTGGTCTTAGAATTCAGACATACATCATCAAAGGTTGATTCACATAATTGGTTTTTGATCTGTATTTAAGTCAGAAAAAGGACTTTAGGCCCCGTTTTTTTTGCGTTGCGTTGCGTTACGATTAGTTGCGGTAGATTGCGTTAAATTGCGGTGTAAATAGTTAAAAAGTAATGGTAATTTGCGTTATGTTGCAATATGTTGCGGTAGGTTGCGTTGCGGCTAGTTGTGTTAACGCACAAAAGAACGTGTTAAGTTTCACCCAATTTGGGGAAACTATAGAGAGAAAAGGAGAGAGATTGAAGAGATGATATTATTGATTATCTCAACTCCAGAAATACAAGGGGGGAGAGGAAGGTATATATAACCAACCTCCCTAACAAACCAAGAAACAAAATAAAAGAAAACAAAGAAATAAAATTGTGAACAAATTGGAAATACAAGATTTACTACTCCTAACACCCCCCCTCAAATTGGAGGGTGTCAAAACTCCAATTTGCCACAATGGAAATTTTGAATTTTAACTCCAACAACTTCCTTGACATCACCACAGTTCGTAATAACGAGTGAAATGGACGTAGATACGGAAGAACTGGAGCCGAATGACAAAAGAAAGAAAGATTGATTGTTGCCAAACTTTTCCAGGTATCGAAATTGTCTCTGGCGAATACATTGGCCATGAGAGACATTCTTGGTTGATAGGACGAGAGAGCGAAGAGAGGAAAAACACACAATTGAAAGCCATCATATAGTAAGTGACATTTGCTATAGCAACAGCAGAGACAGTCCCCCAGGTGAAGAGGAATTCAGTTGGCCATCCATGATCTCCCAAATTCAAAGTTCTTAATGAAACCTCAACTCAATGCATTACACAATCTCACCCTTTTTTCTAGTAATGCATCCAACTCAATCAAGAATATGTTGACAGATCAATCACCCTTTTTCCTCAAAAATAAGCCCACAAAGATCGATCAAACAAATTATGATGAATTTGATTCTTACCCCAGAAAACTGACGCCAGATTCAGCTAAACAAGAACCAGAACTTCAGGGAGCAAAATTCAGGAGATGGGCATGTATGATTTCAACTGAATATGACGAAAAGAGCATCAAAAACCCTGATCAATCACAATTCAAGAGACGAACACATGCATCCAGGTTCTTGATAACGAAGATTGTAAACACGATCCCATCCCCAAATACCAAATACCAACCTGGGCTTCCAAGAGTCTCATTGTCTGGAGATAGAAAGAACACGATCCCATCCCCAAAACATGATCTAGGGTTCACATTGCTGATCAAAAACGAAAATCTTGCAGAGAAAGAAGCCGTCCGATTAGAATCTGAATTGAAGATCGGAATCGAATCATTGTAGATGATCGAGCCTGAACTCGTGTTTGGAACTGGAGATTTCTCGTAAGACCCACAGAACCTTTTCGAAGATACGAATCGCCGAAGAGAGTGAAGTTTCTGGGATTGAAAGGCGAAAAATCGATGCGGAAATTAAATGCAAACTGGAAATTAACAGTTGGAGGAGATGAATCCATGGGAAGTTGAAGGTATGAGGTTGATGATTGTGAGGAATTCTGTGGAATAAGGTTAGGGTTGCGCTCCGGCGAGTAACCATCGGCGGCGCCGAGAATCGTGACCCTGCGCTCCGACTCTGAGAGGGAGGAGTACGACTGGGTTGCTGGCGAGGAGTATCCGCATCTCTTGGCGGCGGATTGCATAGAGATCAACAACTTCGACCTCATCTTCGAGAGATTGGAAATGGCGATGTCGATGAGGGGAAATGAGAGGAGATAGTTGGAGAGACTGATAATCAGGAACAGTAACCACCCGGGCTCTGATACCATGTTAAGTTTCACCCAATTTGGGGAAACTATAGAGAGAAAAGGAGAGAGTTTGAAGACATGATATTATTGATTATCTCAACTCCAGAAATACAAGGGGGGAGAGGAAGGTATATATAACCAACCTCCCTAACAAACCAAGAAACAAGATAAAAGAAAACAAAGAAATAAAATTGTGAACAAATTGGAAATACAAGATTTACTACTCCTAACAGAACGAGACCTTAATTGGAGAAATCAAACAAATTATGTTCTGGTTGTGGACTATAAAAAAATCGAAAACATATTTATTTAGGGGAGTCATTTACTTTCTAACCTACTCCAACAAAGCTACTGCTCAATTTTTTTTTTTAGGTTCTTGATTAGTAATCAAAAATGTATTTGGTAAAAATAATGAGACTTCTGCTAATTTTTATATGCCTCTATTATGATGACATTAGAGTTGTTGTTCAAGGAAAATACTTTTTCTAAAGAGAAATTGGAATATAATAAACCAACCTTTTGTGGGTGCTTTGAAATAACGAACCAACGTTGAACATTAATATTGAACGAACTAACCTTTACATGTTAATTTTTCAAGCAAACCACCACTAAGTCCAACTCGTCGGAAAGCTGACTTGGCAATGGTTGATGCTGGCTTGGATAATTTTAGAGCCAAAAAAAAAAAAGAAAAGAAAAACAGATTGTGTCATGTGCTAAGTTATTTGTAATGCCAAATCATTATTCTCCTTTATTAATCTTCAATGTACACCTCACCCACCTCTCTCATTCTCTATTAACTCCAGCTTCCATCAACCCCACCTCTCTCCCTCTCTTTCTCTCTCATCCCCCCACCCCCGACCCATCCCCCCTCCCTCCAACCCTCTCACTTTCTCTCTCAACTCCACCCCACCATCACCCTTCCTCACCACTACCATCACCACCTCCACTGCCGCCATCTCTAGCCCCACAATCTCCACCTCACCCCTCTCTCTCTCTCTCTCTCTCTCTCTCAACCCCACAACTTCCACCTCACCTCAGCCCCATAGCCTCCTGTAGACTCAACGCTGGTGCTCCGCCTGAATCCTCCGATCAGTCGACTTTCGAACCCAGACGTAACTTCCGATCTGAGCAAGTAGTCGAAAATTGCGAAGAATTCCGACACAAATTTCCTTACATTGGTTCAAATTGGAGAATTGAAAGATCAGGTGGAAAACTTTTCGCCTTTTAGGGTTCTGGTTTGCCTAAGAGACTAAGAAAATGTCATCCGGAAGTGATAAATCATTGTCATGGGTCGGGAATAAGCCGTTGAGAAGAGTCGGTGGCATGTCTGATGCACTTTCTGTGCTTATGTTTTGATCTGTTTTGTATCGTTGCATTTGGGCAATTTCTATTGATAAAGGAAAGTTGTCATTGGAATTTAACGATGAATTAATCATTCAACAATTTCTCATGTGTGATTTTCTAGGAAAGTGTAACACCCCCAGATTCATGATCATCAGATTATCAGTAATTACCTCATAACCCAATGATTAGTGCAGCGGAAATATAATCCGAAGGTATTACCGCCGTCCACAAATATGGACAAGGCTTAACAATCACAACTAAACACCAACCAAATATGTATCACTCTAAACAATACACAACAATCCCAAAAAGGAGTTTTGAACAACATACATAACCTTAACCTTCCATACAAAACCTTAAATCACTTATAATTTACACAAGCAAATAGAGGAATCACCTCCACCTCAAACCCTCATAAATAAGTATGTCAACCATATCCCTTTTATTACTTAACTGATTTCTTTATCGGAGCTTGCCTTATTCGCCTTAATCTTAGAGGCACCACCTAAAACAAAACATAAAACAATTCGCAAATGAGTCGAAACTCAATACGCATACCTCTGGATAGTAAAATAAACTTAGGCAATTAATTTTATTTCGCGCATTTCAATTCCTTTTGCAAACAATAAAACAATAAAACCATAAACCAATAAACAACAATGAACAACAGTAAACATGCTTGTCGTATTATTATCTTTAATGGTCCCCTGCTTTGCGATCATCGGTCTAAGCCTCCGTATGCGCATACCCGGACCGATCGGGAGATCCGGATGGGTTGACACTTGGTCAAGTATTAACTGTGGGAGTGCTCTATGGCACAAATAATATGGGTCGGGGCCATAATTACGTGATAAAACCAATAAACCTTATTCGTTCACATTATAATCATTATGCTTGCTTATTAAACTCAAATAAAAGAGTTTAAGGAGGGTACAGGCAATATGCGTACCTTGAAACTGAACCGCACTTAAGCGACTTGAAAAGCTTGACTGGACTCGAGCAGAGAGCAACAACGACCTCTTGAAACTTGAGATAGGACAATAAAATGAATTAAGTTGGATTCTTGGTAAGGAGGTAGTCTCCTAACTAACTTAATAAAAGTGAATTTCAATGAAAAGATTGGAGAATTTTCGGAACTTTGCAGTAAATTCGCAGAAGGCATAACTTCCTTTGTAGACCTCTAAAAAATTTTGTAAGAGGACTTTTCGGAAAGGTAAGAACAAGTTCTACAACTCTCCAGTTAAGAGTTAAGGCCAAAAAGGAGTGTAAAAGCTTGAAAATGAACAATCATGATGGTTGGCCTGCAGTAATTCAGGTTCGGGAAAGGAACTTTGAGAATTCATAACTTAAGATTTAGACATCGAATTCTTGTGGGCGAGTAGTCTAGGAAAGCTTGAATCATATACTACAACTCTTGTGTTTACCACAACCCCCATAAAATCCTTGGAAAAACCTTAAAAAGTGGCTTGAATATGACACAATAACTTAAAAATTCTGGGTAGCACATACTTAATCGGCTAATTTCCATGGTTCATAACGTTTTACTCCGACATCCGATGAACACATAAGACCCCATTCCGGAAAGCTTGTGAAGCGTACTAAAACTTTTGTGCGAATATTTAGGCTAACAAGGCCTCCTTGACACCTAAAAATCTCCGTGAATTCACTGCCCTCAAAACGTATAAATATAAGACACCCATCTTAAAATCGCTAAAACTTGAGTTATACATATCGGAATCCCGAAATTCGAAAATCGGGTTAAAACTATTACTTAAGGCTATCATCCCCAATAAAATTTTGAACAAGGGGAGCTCCAATTGTCTTGGAAAAATTCAGATTACTCACTAAGTGGCTAGTTAAGACCTTTTTCTTGGTGTTTTTGTGCCATTAATTCCTCTATCCCTTTCATATATAATTTCCATGGCCATCATACTATCATTTCAGCAGCCACATCAATAATTAATCCACATTTTGGATGCTAAAACGAAATGCACACTTCAATTAATCATAATCAAAACCATCCAACCATAATTCCCACTTGATTCCTCATGTTTATACCCAATTCTCATCATATGTGTCAATTAAACACCATTTTAATCACATGCAACCATATCTAACAATAATCCATTCATATTCAAGAGGATTTGCCATCAAAACAACCTCCTTTCATCATCCTAGAGGAACCTAACTTGATATTATACATTTATACACCAAGTTCTTCATTGAGACATAACATCAAACACTTAGCATGCATAGCTCATAAACACAAACCAACCTAAAACCAATTGGTAATTCAAAGTGTTCTCATTCTAAATACTCAAATTTGACAAGAAACTAGAATACAAGGATTAAACTTGATAAAATTTGATTTAAAAGAGTGGATTCTAGGTTTACCTTTAATGTCGAAGTGGAAGAACAAAAACAGAACAAAGAGAAAGATAGGGCGTCGGGGTCGTAGCAGGTCTCCGGGGTCGGCGACTGGTGATGGGTTGTACAACTGACTTACCGGCAACCGCCTGGTGGTGGCCTGAGGGGCCCTAGCACTAGGGGTGTCCAAAACCGGTTAACCGCAATTTCGGTTTACGAAATTTATAAACCTAAACCTAAACCGCTTTATGCGGTTAACCGGTTTGTGGTTAACAGCTTTTGGAAGTTAGAAACCGAAACCAAACCGAAGCCGCATTGATAACATGATTAACCGCTTTTTGGGTTCGGTTTATGGTTAACCGTCGGTTTCTAGTTATTTAAAGTAACAAGGAAGAAAAATTAACATTTTGCTTCAAAATTTCAAATTTTGCACCTAATTTATTTAAGACCGGTTAACCATGGTTAACCGTTTAACAAAAATGCAAAAAACGAAACCTAAACCGCTTTTACCGGTTTGGTTAACCTGAACTGCAATTTTCAAAAAATCCAAATGGTTAACCGCTTTAACCGGTTTGGTTTATGCGGTTTTGCGGTTTGGTTTTTGATTTTGGTTTTTGTTAGACACTCTACCTAGCACAGACAGTGAAGGGAGAAAGATAGCAGAGTACAGGGGAAATATAAGAGAAAGGGAGTCAATGTAGGGAGTCAATGTACTCCTTTTGCTTTGAATGTAAAAAGGAAAAAGGAAGGAAAGCTTTATTGGGCCTCATTATAATACCCAAGATTAATATCCAACCTCTAACTATTGATACTTTCACCTCTCACCTTAAGAATATTATTTCCCACTAACTCCCAACTAATACTAGTTGAAGGTATCGGGATATAGTTATAAATTTAACTAATAAGGACTTGGAATAAAATGGGAGAATGAAATAAATTAAAATTTAAATAAATTAAGGAATAAGTAGCAATGATAATAATATTATTATTATTACTAGTAACAATGTCAACGCATCAGTCGACCTCATAAAACTTAGTCAGGTAGGTAACCCGAGAGTAATTTTGAGTAACTAAAATTGTCACATAAGTACTTTATATATATAACACACTAGACTGATGTATGATGGTCGTTGCTTTGCTCGAGTCTTGCAAAAACACAAACAGTTACTGAATTGAAATGCGCAATTTGATTAATTAATTTCATTACTTAACTTAATTACGCTGGGTTAGGGTCGAGTTATTACAGAAAGTTTGAGTTTTACATGTTCCAACACACAATTTCTAGGTTTCATTCAGACACTGGACATCATTGAAGCAAATGCATTAACTATTTGTTCTTGGTCCCATCTCCTTGTTTAGGAGGAGCTCCAAAATCCATATGTAGTGGGGGAAAAGGTGATGATCTGGTTAGGGTTTTAAGATAACTCATAGCAGTTCAGAGGAAAATTGTCGACTTAGAAGTTGAATTACGAGGTCGAAAGGTATGTGTTTTACAACTGCGACGAACATGACGATTTCAGTAAGGTCTCCCCCGACGAACATGACAAACATGACAATTAAACCACCGACAAACATGACAGACGCTAAATTGGTAAGAAAGTCAGGTGCAGCCTGTAAATCCTCTCACAAATGTGAGTCTGACGCGCAACGATCTTGGTTGCCGCCTCCACCGCTGCGCCTCCACCCATCCAAATTGGGGCTTCTCTATTAATTCGTCGGGAATGAGGTGTTTGTGGACCCCGGCAACACCACCAAGTACCTCATCTTCGCCATGGATGTGGAGGTTGTGGGGCTGGAGATGGCGGCAGTGGAGGTGGTTGTGGCAGTGGTGAGGAAGGGTGATGGTGGGGTGGAGTTGAGAGAGAAAGTGAGAGGGTTGGGAGGGGGATGAGAGAGAGAGAGTTAATAGAGAAGGAGAGAGGTGGGTGAGGTGTACATTGAAGATTAATAAAGGAGAATAGTGATTTGGCATTACAAATAACTTAGCACATGACACAATATGTTTTTCTTTTTTTTTTTTGGCTCTAAAATTATCCAAGTCAGCATCCGCCACCGCCAAGTCAGCTTTCCGACGAGTTGGACTCGGTGGTGGTTCGTTGGAAAAATCAACATGTAAAGGTTGGTTCGTTCAATATTAATGTTCAAGGTTGGTTCGTTATTTCAAAGCACTCCAAAGGTTGGTTTATTAGATTCTAATTTCCCTTTTCTAAATTTGTATTATTTATTGAACAGGGAGTTTCACTCCATCTACACCAATTCCAATTGATTGTGACGATGTTGCTTCAAGAAAAAGACGGTGGGCTTCACCAGTCTGGAATCATTACGACATAAAGTGTTTATGTAACTTATGGATGACATTCGCAAACATATTATTAAAGTTTTGAGTGTTGTTTATTTTAAATTGTTGATTTTGAATTCAAACTTTGGAAGTAGGCCAAAATAATTGTTGATTTTTGACTTTGAACTTTGGAAGTAGGCCTTGAGGCATCAATGTCATCTTTTATAAAATATAAATTGTGTTCAGGAAGTAATTTGAATATATGGATTTGGTTATTTTTGCTCTAGAAAACAGTTAAATAAATGTTGGTCAAAACCCGAAAACCCGACTCAAACCGCCCAAAATACACCTGACCCGTATTTACCCGAACCCGAAATACATCGACCTGATACCGACCCTCGTCCGAATTGACAGGTCTTGATTTGAGTATATTTTAGAAAATTGCATAAGATAAGATAATATAAAATTAGATATAGATTAACTTAACTTATCACCCCGAAGAAGATAAGCTATATATGTATCGCCTGTTATATTGGTACTACCTCCATCCCACAATACTTGTTCATTTAGCCAAAATTGAGAAAACCAATAAAATGAGTTAGTCAATTGTTGTGTTGTATGGAAAGTTGTGAAATATTACTACTTTCGTCCCAATTTCTTTGTTACTCCAACTAACTTGACAAAACCAATACACCATGGAATTGGTGTGAAAATTACCCCTATATTTATTGATATAATAGTTATTGGGATTGTAAAAAGTGATAAATAAAGTTACTCCCTCCGTCCCTTAATGAGTGTCAATTTTTTTAAATACCTTGTCCTTTCTTATTTGTCAATTTTACATTTCCAATAATTAAAATACCCATATTACCCCCTAATTAATGAATAAAATTTTTATTTTACCTTTTAAAATTCTTTTTTATTCTTTTCTTTTAATGAAGAGTATATTTGTCCATATATAGTTTTTTCACTCTATTTCCAACACTCATAGGTTTTGTAAAAATAGTTAATTTGACACTTAAAAAGGGACGGAGGGAGTATTAATTATGGGCAAAAATGAAATTATAATCATTGGAATTGTAGAAGTGACAGATAAATTGGGACAAAGAAATTAATTATTTTGATAAATATTTTGGGATGGGGGTAGTAGTATTTAATTATATTGATATCTTTCTCTCTCTTACTTTTGGTATCATTATATAAGAAAAACTAATAAAAAAAGTTAGTTGAAAAAAGTTGTATTGGAATTATAAAGTGGTAAGTATTATAGGACAAAAGAAATTAATCAAGTGATAACTATTATAGGACGGAGGTAGTATTATTTATTACGACTGCTCGTTTAAAAGGAGGGAGAAAAGAAAAACTCTGACGAAACCTAGTTCCCGTTTCCTCCATCAATCTGCAAATTAGGGCATTGTTGGATTCGCGATTGTCGGTTATTATCTTGTCAAGAAGAACTCATTTCTTGGTAAATCTCTCCTTTCACGGCTTATTGCCTCTCCTAATTGCTACCATTGTGTAGGCGAACCTCAACTCTCTGGAGGAAACTAGGGTTTTAGTGTTTGATTTGCACTAGTTATTAATTTCGTTTATCTTTCGCTAATCCTGCAGGCAAACTTCAACTGTCTGGAGAAAATTAGAGTTTGTGACCTTGTTGTGATTTCCCTGGGACAAATTAGGGTTTTTAATGTAATTTGACGAGTAGTGTAATTTGATTTACTCGTTCGATTATTAATTTCTTGTATTTCTGGCCAATCTTGCAGGCAAACCCCAACTTTCTTGAGGAAATTTGGTGTTGAAACTTTCTGAAATCAGGGTTGTAGATTTCTGGAGGTGCTATGGGGGAATCAGAGGACACGAAAAGTAAATCAAGGAGGGATGAATCTGAGACAAAGGAGGAATCGAAAAGGAGCCGTCATGACAGGGATAAGGAGAGGAATGGCGAGAGGGAGAGGCGTAAAGATAGAGATAGGGACAGGGATAGGGAGAGTAGGAGGTCTGAGAGAGAAAGAAGTGTTGATGATAAGCACAGGGACCGGGATAGGGACAGAGAAAAAGAGAAGCACAGGGATAAACACCGTGATCGGAAAAGGGATCGTGAGGATAGAGATGGAGATAGAGAAGATAGAGAGAAGGATAGGGAGAGGGAGAAGGAGAAGGAGAAGGCAAAGGAAAGGGAACGTGAGCGAGAGAAGGAGCGCGATAGAGAAAGGGAAAGAGAGAGGGAGAGGGAGCGACGAGAGAGAGAAAGGGAGCGAGAACGAGAGAGAAGGGAGCGCGAACGTGAAAGAGAGAGGGAAGAAAGAGAAAAGGAAAGGGAAAGGGAAAGAGAAAGGAGGCGGCGAGATGCAGAAAGTGATGATAGTAGTGATGACAAAAGGGACCGAGAAAGAAAGCGCAGAAAGAAGGATGATGATCACAAGGAGAGAGACCGGGAAAGGAGTCGGTCCCATAGACACGGGGAAGACAGTGTTGACAGTCAAAAGAAGAAGAGTGAAGACGAGCCCGAGAGAACACTAGAGAGAACCGGGACAACGGAGCAAGATTTGGAGGAGGAACAAAAGCGATTGGATGAGGAGATGGAAAAGAGGAGGAGGAGAGTTCAGGAATGGCAGGAGTTGAAGAGGAAAAAGGAAGAGGAGGCAAGGCAGCAGCTTGGGGAGGAAAATGCAGAGGAGCCCAAGGCCGGTAAGAATTGGACTCTGGAAGGTGAATCTGATGATGAGGAAGCTGGCCCAGATGGGAAAATAGATACAGATATGGATGTAGATGGTGGTTCTAATCTTTCAAAAGAAGGTGATAGTGGGATGGCTATTGTTTCTGAGAATGGAGATGCGCTGCCTACTGGTAATGCTTCTGCTGCTGATGAAGAAGAGATTGATCCTCTGGATGCATATATGGATATGATCCTGCCTGAGGTGGAGAAGCTAAACAGTGCTGCAGTGGCTTACGAGACTGCGGAAATTAATGGGAAAGAAAAGAAGGATGAGCCGAGTAATGGTAAAGTGTCTAAGAAAGATCCTAAGAAGGCCCTTGGAAGAATACTACCGGATGAAGATTCGGACGGGGATTATGGAGATGTTGATGATGATGGACAAAATTCTGAGGATGAAAATGATGAAGACTTCATGAAAAGGGTGAGGAAAACAAAGGCCGAGAAGTTGGCTTTGGTTGATCATTCGAAGATTGATTACATCGACTTCAGAAAGAATTTCTATATTGAA
The DNA here is from genome assembly GCA_029582165.1 of Portulaca oleracea. Classification (NCBI taxonomy): domain Eukaryota; kingdom Viridiplantae; phylum Streptophyta; class Magnoliopsida; order Caryophyllales; family Portulacaceae; genus Portulaca; species Portulaca oleracea. Next base: position 11,620,235 of record CM055869.1, on the reverse strand, counting down.
GTGAAGGAAATTTCAAGGATGACTCCTGATGAGGTTGCTGCTTACAGAAAGGAGTTGGAGCTGAAAGTGCATGGAAAGGATGTGCCAAAACCTATCAAAACCTGGCACCAAACTGGGCTTTCGACTAAAATTTTGGATGTTATCAGAAAGTTAGGTTTTGAGAAGCCAATGCCAATCCAAACACAGGCTTTGCCAGTAATTATGAGCGGTCGGGACTGCATTGGTATTGCAAAAACTGGTTCTGGAAAGACACTAGCATTTGTGTTGCCCATGCTGAGGCACATAAAGGATCAGCCACCTTTGATGTCTGGAGATGGCCCTATAGGGCTTATTATGGCTCCCACTAGAGAGCTAGTCCAGCAGATCCATAACGATATCAAGAAGTTTGCCAGAGTGGTGAATTTGACATGTGTTCCTGTATATGGAGGCTCTGGGGTTGCTCAACAAATTGGTGAATTGAAGAAAGGTGCTGAGATTGTTGTGTGTACTCCGGGAAGAATGATCGATATACTGTGCACAAGCAGCGGGAAAATTACTAACCTTCGGAGAGTCACCTACTTGGTGATGGATGAGGCTGATAGGATGTTTGACATGGGTTTCGAACCTCAGATAACAAGGATTGTTCAGAACATACGGCCAGACCGTCAAACGGTGCTTTTCTCCGCCACATTTCCTCGTCAGGTTGAGATTTTGGCAAAGAAAGTGCTGAATAAACCTGTGGAGATTCAGGTAGGTGGTAGGAGTGTTGTCAACAAAGACATTACCCAGATGGTTGAAGTGCGACCCGAAAGTGAGAGATTCCTCCGGCTGTTGGAAATCCTTGGGGAGTGGTACGAAAAGGGTAAAATCTTGATCTTTGTCCACACTCAGGATAAGTGTGATTCCCTCTTCAAAGACCTTCTCAAAAGTGGTTACCCTTGCCTTTCTCTTCACGGGGCGAAGGATCAAGGGGACCGTGAGTCCACCCTCGCTGATTTCAAGTCCAATGTGTGCAACTTGTTGATTGCCACCAGTGTAGCAGCCAGAGGTCTTGATGTGAAAGAGCTCGAGCTGGTGATCAACTTCGATGTCCCCAATCACTACGAAGACTACGTTCATCGTGTGGGCCGCACAGGGCGTGCTGGGCGTAAGGGCCATGCCATTACTTTCATCTCTGAAGAGGAGGAAAGATATGCCCCGGATCTTGTCAAGGCACTGGAGCTGTCAGAGCAGCCGGTCCCACAAGACCTGAAAGCTCTTGCTGATGGGTTCATGGCGAAGGTGAAGCAGGGGCTCGAGCAAGCCCATGGGACTGGTTACGGTGGAAGCGGGTTCAAGTTTGACGAGCAGGAGGATGAAGCAAGGAAAGCTGCAAAGAAGGCACAGGCAAAAGAGTACGGTTTTGAGTTTGAGAAATCGGACTCTGAGGACGAGGATGATGAGGTCCGAAAGAGAACTGATGTCACAGTTCCAAACCCTATGCTCGGGGGGCAGGTGCTCCCGGATGCTGCTGGAGGCGCCATTCCTGGTTCAGTGCCGGCCTCGCTTGCCTCAGTGCCGGCGTCCATCCTGTCTCTTAGTGCCGACAATCCAGCCAGAGTGGCTGCACTGGCAGCTGCAATGAAGCTGCAGCAGAACTTGGCGAAGCTCCAGGCAGATGCGATGCCTGAGCATTATGAGGCGGAGCTGGAGATCAATGATTTCCCACAGAATGCCAGGTGGAAGGTTACGCATAAGGAGACTTTGGGCCCGATTTCTGAGTGGACCGGAGCTGCCATTACAACCAGGGGACAGTTTTTCCCACCGGGGAAGATTCCGGGGCCCGGGGAACGCAAGCTGTATCTGTTCATTGAAGGACGGACTGAGCATTCGGTGAAGACAGCCAAGGCGGAACTGAAGAGGGTGTTGGAGGATATCACGACACAAGCGCTGTCTCTTCCGGGTAGTGCACAGCCAGGCAGGTATTCTATTCTCTGAAAAAAAAAAAAACCAGTTCAGCTCCGTTGCGGTCATTTTCTCTCGTTTGGACAGGTAGTCCCCATAGATGATGCTGGTGTACCATTCATTGCTCTGATATTGTTTCTGAATTTCAATTTGCTCATTTTGTAACCTCTGATATGGTACACATTTTTGCTGGTTTGTGGACGAAGCTCAGCTGAGGGTTTACTGATGTTTTTGTTCTTGAGTTTTGCTTGTTACTTGTGGAGAGTGGAAAGACATGGGGAACCTTCACTCGGCGAGTCCCTAGTAGGTGGCATGAGGATATATATGTACAGGCTACAGATGAAGTTGCTACCAAAGGATGATGAACTACTCTTTTCTTGAAAATTTTATTGTGATAAGATGAAAACCTAACATTTCAGTATTCGGATTATTGTGCTTGTTATATAATCTGCTTTTCTTTTATTAGTTATGTTATAGTCATCGCCCCTTTTGATCTATTTCTTTTTTCCTTTTATTTTCTTCGTGTTTGCTTGCCCCAAACTCATTCCTTTGGCGCGAGGGAGGATTACATCGACTTTCCCGGGAGCAATATATGCTTTACTTGTCGTGTCCGGCTTCTAGAGGTGTCCAGAAAAAGGGGCTCATACACCGTATGTTCTGCTTTAGTTCTGATGGGCCTCATTGATCCCTTCTCATAATTTATGTGTGCTGCAGTGAACGCTTATGTTTTCCTTTGATGATTGTAGGTGAAGTTTATAACCCAGAAGCACATTTATGGTATTTGCTTTCAGGGATGCTACTTCGATGGGTTTTCCCCGCCAGAAGTATCTCTTTACATTCAGTTTTGTTCATTGTGTACAGTGATTTGTTTGTTTTGCAGATGCCAAAGTAGCTATGCAGCATACAGGTTGCATAATCTAGAGAATGACCCAAGTTTTCGTTTCGTATGTTTTTCTTCGTGGATCTTATTGAATGAAGTCGATTAAGAGTATCATCACTATGATATGAAGTTTTCTTTGTATTGTTGATTTGCGAGACATAATCTGGCCAGTTGATTCAATAATGTTGTATCTCCGGGTCTGTGACCACTCGCCTTAGGAATACAGGGTGGTGAATCATGAAGCTGTGCACCAGGGCATCAGGGTAGTTCAGTGATATCTGACTATCCTTTGGTTCCTTTTTACGAATCCTGGGGTTTTGTTTGTAGGGTATCGTTGGGGTCGAGTACAAAGATGTCTGCCTGAAATTTTTGATGATTGGGGTGGATACTGGATGTTAAAAGTATTTTATGTGTGGAAGCTAGTTATAGGAAGAGGATTTGTTCTTGTCAAACCCATAAGCCCATTTTCATTCCTTTGGATTGGGTTGAATCATTTATTCAGTCTTGGTTTATGTAAATTGTTCTGTAGGAAAGAAATCTCGCCGAAACTCCAGAATCCTACCTACGTCGAGGTGTTGAGGGTTGATATAAATAGATGAGGATTAATGAGATATTTTAATGTCGCCAATTACAATTAAAGTGAAAAGGATAATCTTTTTCAATTTTCATACACAAAACTATTTGTGGGGTAGTTTTGTAAAATTTTAGGATATGGAGAATGGGAGCCTTTTGCCAAATTAATTGTGAATTCAACAACATAGAATTACTGATTGCACTTGGAATGTACCACCTCCGTTCCAATAGAATTACTGATCCCGCTTGGAATGTATTACCTCCGTTCCTATATGTTGTCCATCCGACTTTTAAATATTACATTAGTGTTAATTTTTTATAATATAACTTATTGTAATTAGTGAATGATCAATGATTAAAATTTAGTCAAATGGATAACATTTTGAAAAATATTCGAATTTATCCAAATTCTCAGTTACTTGATCGTGCATTTGGAAAAGGGTCAAATGGTCAATGGTCAATGGTCAATGTCATAACTCAAAATATGTTGTCCATCCTAGGAAGTCTTGTGCCCCTCTTTTATTAATTACGTGGAAAATCAAACAAGTAGTTATTTGTTCATGAACCAGAGAAAAATTTCAAGACAATCAGCTAGCTAATGTATGTAAGCGAGCTTACCCACTGCTGAGCAAGTTCGTTATGAGAGATGGTTAATTTGACATGTTGGATTTTGTGCCAATCTAGACCTGTGTCCTCCTGGCATCTGTGTTGTAAGCCAAGGCAATGGTGAATTATAAACAACTCCAATTCTGTCAATTTCGTCATTTCTTGCGTCACTGATCTGCGCTCGTCGCAACTGTACAATTCTAGTGTTGAGAGCGAGACAAGGTTGGCTATCCAATTTAGTATTTCCCCAAGTATTGGACAATAATCCAACTCCATGGACTGGAGAGCTGTGAGGAGCCGGATGCCATGCGGAAGACTCTGTAACTCTTTCATTCTGTCGGAATTTTAGAATACGAAGGCTCCTGAGCCCTCGCCACACCCCATCTCCTCCATCACTTGAAGACTCGATACTAAAAGAGTGAGACAAGATGAGGGTGTGAGTGTGAAGGGTGCTAAGTTGGACAGTTAATACAGCGAAAGATTGCAAAGAAAAGCTGCCGAATTGGAGAGATCCAAGTGAGGTCATTCCTTCTAATATCCTTCCCCATCCGAATTCGCTTACATCTAGTGGTTGACCTTCGATCTGGTACAGCGATAACTCTGTGACTTTAGCTAGACATGATTGAGGCAGTGAAACCTGGTGATCCATAGAGTCAGTCTCAATGCTTTCCAGTACCCAAACAGAGGACGACGATGTACCAGTGTACCAGTACCAGTACCGCCCCTTGTCAACATTTGTGGATTTCCAACGCCACGAACCTCCAATTTCTTCACATTTAGACAGCATGGGAAGGATTCCAGTTTAGCGCACAGGTACAGCGACACCTCCAAGACACAAAGAAATGATTGATTCTCTGCATCAAATTTGTTCCAGCCTTTCAAATTATGCATCTCAGAAATCTCAATCTTGGTAAGAGATGGGAAAAAAAACAGTTGGAGAAGATGCTGATGGGGTTTCTATGTACTCCACACCAAATAAACGTTTCAAACAGAGAGAGATAAGATGAGGAAGCTGACTAAATGAAGGGATATGTTTGATATTAGGACAGTCGTCAATTGTGATGGATGTCAACTGTACAAGACAAGAAGAAAGCCGGTCAGTTCCCATCCATGTTGGAAGCTTCCTTCCCTCATAACTTCGTATAAACAGTTGAGAGATTTGATTCGGAGGCTCAAGATTCTCAAACACCATCTCATACTCATCATACTCTGCATTCTCAACATCACTGTCAAAACTGTCATGCCATTCCAACCTCAGGCCCATGAGATTCGTCTTTCCTTTCAAGTTTGCTTTCTTTGCATCTGATGCCAAAGTTTGGCATGACTTTCTTATTCGGATTGTAAGATATCCCCTTAGATCATTGAGAGATTGCAAATCACTTAGGCGACCATACTTAGATTTGCTCTTATCAAACGTGCGTTTATTTCTACCACCACTGAACACACCCTTGCCCTTATCCACGCAACCTGCGACGACTAAACTCCGTGTCTGAAGTTTGGTCAAGTTCCCAAGTTCTGGCGGAAAACATTGAAAAAAAAAGCAGATGGTATTGTTATAGTTGTATCCAAGCAGTAGATGTCTCATGTTTACCAATCTCTTCATGTTCTTGGGCAATTCAGTCAAATGAAAACACTGCCTGAGATCCAGGTATTGTAAGCTGGACAACAGAGTGACTGAACTTGGCAACCTTTCGAACTCATTACCATTAAGTTCCAGATATCTCAAATGGATCAACTCACCTATAGATTCTGGCAATTCCTCGATCCCTAAATGACTTAAACCTAACACTTGCACACAAGGAAAACTTGCAATCAAATTTTTGCTGAGTGTCCTACTCCTGCAAACTAGAAAACTTGGACGCTGTGTTAAGAGAAACGTCCTTATCCGGTGAATGCCTTGCAGAGCTTCTAGAGAAGGTTGTAGCATCTCAGGCGAGTCAATTATGTATCCAATGGATACCCAATGGATACATGATACATGCTACTCTGAACATCATTATCCTCGCTCGAACTTGCATTTTGCAATGCCCATCAGCCACAGAGCAAGAAAGAAAGTTCATGCATCAAATCATGAAGTTTGCAAGCACTGTGAGATTCATAACCAGGGACATTTTTGAAGCAAGCATCTATTTTTAATAAGACATTCAAATAGCCTGCCCCTTCCTCTTCTAAGCTCTGAACTCTGTGTATTGGTTCAATGAGGCATTGAGCAATACAAAGACTAATGAGGCTTGTCTTAGAAAACTCGTGTCCTCTTGGGAACAACGAGCAATAAGAAAACTATGTCCTCAATGAGAAAGGACTCAGCCATGATTGATCAGGTTGTAGAAAGCAATTCAAGGCAAGAATGATGGTCAGCTGCAACGCAAACTTATCTCAACAGACTGTCGGGGTGCTGTGTTAACGACTTCCCATGTCACTTCGTAAGATGTCAAACTCTCTTTGTTTATTACCACTCAGTCGCAGATACAACATGATTCATGAAATCTACTGTTTTCTTAATAGATCTTTTTGAGTCATTGTAATTTGGTAAAAGAAAAAGAAAAAAAAAACCTTTGCTAGGTTCTGAATTGACTAGAATACATCTTAAACAAAAAAAGGTAAAAAAAAAGAAGCCACACATCCCTTCTTTCTTCCATGAGCGCCGCTGGGAAAAAACATGGCCTCACCCATGCTGGCCATCACCTGTATGGCCTTGGTCATGTCGCCAGTGAATCCAAATCATAAAGTGCCGGTGAATCCAAATCATGAAGAAGCTATTCAAAATTCAAGTGTTAATATTGTCATTTTACCCAAAAAAAAGGTTGACTACAAGCCTCATTTTTTTCATCTCCTCTTTTTCTTCAATAATTCAGCTGCTCGCAAAAACATTTGATCAATCTCATCAAAGTCTGCCAAATCAGCTTCCTTCTCAGAGTCCAACGGCATTTGTTGAATGTCTTCCTCAAAACCCTTCGCACCCTTATTAACAGGTGGAAATTTATCAAACGTGTGTAAGTAGAGAGGCTTTTCTGCGTTGTCCTCATCTGATTCTGTTTCAAATATATCAGACAAATCTTCAGAGTCTGATTCAATGTTGTTCTCTGTTGATGAATCCTCCCCTATAGTGCTATTGTATTGAGCCATTACTTCTTCAAGCTTGTTTGATGAAGACTCTGACAGCGGGGTTTGAGAGCTTGCAGAGCAAATCTCCTGGCTTTGGTTGCCCATGGGATTTTGACAGGGTTCAACAGCTTGATCTTCTTTGTTTCTAATCTGTGCTCTGAGCAACTCAAGTTCCTGCTCAAGCCTTGGGATGTGTCTTCTAACTGCTCGCAAGGCATCCCGATATCTGGATTTATCCAGTGCCTGCAAGATAAAATGAATGAGCGATCACATACTAGTTTTGGTGCTTTACGGCTAACTTCATTTTCATTTTTTTGGAAGAAGAGGTGTTTTGTTACTTTGAGGGTCTTTTTTGTTTGTGTTTTTTTTTTTTTAATTTTTTTGGTGTGTGTGTGTGTGTGTGTGTGTGTGTGTGTGTGTGTGTGTAGGTGGGTGGGTGGATGGGTGGGGTGGGAGGGGCTTGTGACCTTGTTCATAGTGACAACAAATCAGGATAGAAACTATTACAGCGACAGAGATTACCTTCTTCCTTGGGAGGGTGACCCGAGGTGACATTATCTCGGTTGGTGGTTGTGAGTAGTTCTTTCCCCTGTACATGATTATTGTGTTCTCGTCGTGAATGTCAAGCACAATTCCACCAGTCAATTTAGCTAGCTCAGCTGCAATTTCCTTGACTTCTTCTGGAGTGAACGTCTTTACAATCACCTGTACAGTTTGGTGTTTCTTCCAATGTAAATGCATGTTTAGGATTACACCCTGGTAAATCCCTCTTCTGCCCACAGGTACATAGTTCTTGCACTTTAGGCCCATCTTCAGAAAGTAAAAATGTTCTTCTGGTGTCAAGACTTCAGGATCATGAGTTGCCTCAGACCATTCTTTTGGCTCTAACTTCTTTAGTGCCTCAACAAGTCTTGCTTCTTTCTTCCGAGCCTGAAAAAATAAGCATCTCAGAAAACCATTTTCCGCCTCTAGTAATATGATGGACAACCACAGTTCATATTCAATTTCATCATCTTCCATTATTCCATGTCAAATATCTGCAGTATCCTCCAAAAAAAGGGAAACAACAGATTCAACAGAACAAAATAAAGCAAATTGACTGAGCAAGACTACCATCAACCTTTCTCCTTAGTACCTAAAATATGAAAGATAGGGAAGCTTACCTTGTTTAGTCTGTACAAGATCTTTTCTTCTGGTGCCATCCTTTGAAACTCTTTCTTCTTCTTCCATCTGAAGTGCTTCAACCACCTTACAACTGCTCTTTTTCCTTTCAACTTTTTCCTCTTGGGCTTTGTATGGTCACCTTGAGCAGTAGTGCTACTTTCAGACTGCCTTGAAGACTCTGGCTGTTTCTCAGCTTCCTCGAGAAAATTCCCACTATGGAAGCCATGGTGGCCTGTGACTGAAACAACTCTGGGTAGCCCAATAACTGGATTTCTGATGAAAACCTTCCATAGAACACCATAGAAGCTACTATAATATGAGACAATCATCACCTTTTACCGCACATTATATCAAAAGTAGTCTTTAATAAATAGGAAAGCAAGACAAACATAAGAATGCCGTTAGTATGGTGAAAGGGCCTAAACTTTTGGTTATATTGGCAAACTAACCAGCTGAGAATTCAATCCCCCTGGAGCCCTTCTCTATGTCTAGGTAATTCTCGCTTGTTCACCATCAAACTTGGAAGCACTCAACTTAAACGAGGTCTCTATACTTGCATGTTAGAGTATAAAATCATCATTTAAGGTGCAAACATTTTGCTTCCTCGACACAAACTTGAGCTACTTTCAATATGTCGAGAATGTCACTGGGCAAGGTCAGGTCGAGAATTCAGTGGAACTCTATGCAGATATCTCATCCTACATGTTATGCATGATCTCACTTCCTGACATTAATGGAATCTTATGAAACCAAACCCAGATATTCACAAACCCAAGGATCATGAAATAATCTCAGGAACTTCCACAAAACAGAGACAGAAATTCAGGAAGCTGATAGCTCAACAACCTCTTATGCATGATTTTTGAGGCCTTTTTTCGAGTATTAGATTAACAATTAGAATCCACGCTATCAACATAAATACCTACTAAGAAAAGAAAAACACTAATTCTACTCAACAAGTTCACTATCCCTCAAATTCCCTTGCAAACAACAAATTCCCGCTACCTGTGGCCATCAAACACTCATGAAAAACCTAAACTTACATTTCTAATAGTGCCCTTCTCTTCTCATTCGTCTCAATCATAACCCTAACTCCTCATCATCACTAAGTTTTCACACTCTGAAGCTCTCAATTGCAGACAAGGTAAGGCATCCTATTTCAGCATTAAATGTATCAAAAAAACGAATTAAATAAACAAACAAAAAAACCTACCAGGATCTGTAAACGAAGGACGTTTTCGGAAGATGAGGGACGAACTTTCCGAGAGAATTTGATTTAGCGAGGAGAGAGATTGAAGGCGAGAGCGCCCTCTTCCACATTTCCTTCTCGAGCGTGGCGATAATCTTGCCCTAGAAATACAGCTCAAATGTTAAGCTATCGAACTACATGCGAAGCATATTGATGGGGGAAGTTGGCACAGGAGGCCGGTAGCGAGTGGTGGATAGAGAGGGGTAGTAGGACGACGGCGGAGAAGGCGGTGGTGGTGGTGGTGGCGACGGCGGAGTAGGAGGCCGGCGGTGGTGGCGAGAGGAGGTAATAGGGTTGATGAAAGCAGGGACAATTTTGGTGAACTTCGAATTTGCGCTGACATTGTTCTCCTACGAAAAATGCCATTTTTTTCAATTTGGCAAGGCATTTTTTAAAAATCGTTTTTAATTTTTATTATAATTATTTTTTTCTAATTATTGAGTGTCTAAAAGGTTTAAAAAAATCACATCACAGTTACTGTAGTGATTTGTCAAATACGAGAGAAGGGTTTTATAGGATTTGTTTGTTTATCTGTTATAAAAAAATAATTTGTCAAATATAATCAGTAGCGACAAGAATAATTTTTATTGTTTTTCAAGGCGACACTTGTACTCTTGTAGAATACATGAAAAAAATAGAAATGAGTTGGCTTTTAAAGTTCATTGTTTGACACCAACATTCTTCCTATGTGAGAAAAATCTAATGTAGAATGGAAAATCAGAATAAAATTAATAAAGGGAACCTATATATAGAAGGGCATCCACACAACTCAATCCCCCAGCACCAACCACTTTGTTAGATCAAACGTAACGCCTCGGAGTTTGTTAAGCTGAACTTCGATGGATTGCACAACTTCCCGATTATTGTTGGATTTATACTAAGAAATTGGAGAACAAAGGATCATAAAGAGGGAAATTCATAATTTGGACGTATAGCAATCCTAATTGTTGAAGCAAAGCCCTCAAAGACGGGCTGCATGTGGCCATACAAGTAAGGTTCAAAAATCAGTCATTGTCGAAGGAAATAACGAAAGAGTCATCCAACAAATTCAATGAAGATTCATGTACCTTAGACGATACAAAATTTTATTTGAGCCATCAAACACTGCACTACCATTCGCAAGGAATCCACATTATTATGATCGCTTCTATAGAGAAGGGAACACGCAACATCATATTGGCTTGCCAACTTGGGGCACACCATTATTCTATTACTAGGTCCTTAGTTTTTTTTAGTCATTCTCTATTGTGCTAACTTTGATTGTAGATAATGAGGCAGTTGAACGCACTTATGTGAGAGAAGACATCTAACATTGGTTTTACGGTACATTTAACCCTGTAAACAAAAAATTGTATGTATGTATGTATGTATGTATGCTGTATGCATATGTTATTTCTAGTTAAAGTTGTGAATATTGTCGTAAGTTGGATAAGCTTGCTAAATTCGTACTGTGTCACTTGCTCTTATGATCATGCATGATATGGATTGGAGAAAGCAGTGGCATATCTCTGTGGAGGGGCATGGGTGTCCATGACCATCCTTAACTAAAAAAGCAAGTACTTTAGTACAATTTAGGGTTAAAATATAGGTTTTATGGCTATCAGATGTGGGTAATGATGTAGTGATTATCCCTAATCCAAATGTCTATATGATCGATATGTTATAGAGAGAAATCCCCTCCTTATTTCGTATCTTATGATCACTATAAATATTGCCATGCAAATACAATGAGACACGTTTGCAAGACAATCAGAGGTTGAATATTCAGACAAAGAAAAGAAGCAAATATTCAAACAAAGAAAAGAAGCAACTAAGAATCAAAACTAAAAGAATACTACAAAACCTCAACATTGTTAACATAGGCCTCAATAATTGACATGCATTCTTAAAAGAATGAAAACAAACATATAACGTCCATGCATGAACTTATACTACATGAGGCCTACTAGGATTTTCCCCTCCCCATGCATCCTCCTTATCCTCCACTAAAGAACTAACGTGTTCAATTCAATTGGTCTCCATTGTTACCATGGATGTTAATTTCTTCTTTGTTGCTTGGAGATGTCTATGAACTCAATGTAGCAAAGGCACCACCCTTCATCATTTGCATGAATTCTTTGAAATTGACCATTCCATCCCCATCGACGTCGACCTTGTTGATCATCTTCTTGCAGTCTTCGACTGTCCTCCCTTGCTTCAATCCCAATGATTGTAGCACCGATCTCAATTCCTCGACAGTGATGAATCCATCTCCATTTTGATCAAACACGTTAAAAGCTTCCTTCATATCCTCCTCCTCGTCCCTCTCATCCATAATGTTTTGGTACAACGAACCAAACTCCTCTATATCTACAAATCCATCCCCGTTTACGTCGATTTTCTCAATCATTTGCGTTAGCTCTTTGTCTGGGATGTAAATTCTTAATTTCTGCAACGAATCTTGCATTTCCATCTTAGTGATCCTCCCATCGCCATTGCGATCAAACATTTGGAAGACCCGTCTAAGCTCTGCAACATCCATGTCTAGATGTCGATTATTGACAACAAATGGACACAAATGAATGAATCGATTTGGGATGAATTATAGGTAGATAATTCCTCGAGGAACGAGGAGGAGGAGGTGCAAAGGAAGGATCAAACCTGGGGAGGAAAGGTGGAGGAGAAAAATTATACCAATTTAATAGAGGGAAGGGAAAGTGTTAGAAGGATAGTTGAGACTCACATTAATACAATTGTATTGTTGTTTTCAATCTAAAGAATGTAATATAAAGAGAGAAATGTTACCAAGGTAAGGATTGGAGGGGCAAGAAATTCGTTGGATCATTGATTTTACAGTTCGAGAATTAGTTGGACAATCTGTCATCTTTGTTTTTCACGCAATTTTAGTCATTCCATTTTGCATTCCAAATTGTGGAATGTTAAAAAATTACATGTCCTTAGTTTCCATGTAATTATGACAATGATTGATAATATTAAGAACAATCCTCGTAACTGAACGGCTTGATGTCCGGCGTTGACATTGAATATTTGAGAAATTAACCCAAAAGTTCATGAAATTTTGAATTGTCAATTGATTTCTTTAATTTTTATCTTGAAATTCTTTTCTAATAGTACTATTTATCCTATTTTCATGATGGAAATACTAGTTATCCTATTTACTAGAATAATTGTGCAAATATAATGAAAAAGGTTTTCAAAGAGGTCAAACAAAACATAAAATAGATGCACCCTCCGTTCCATGCTAATTATTGTTTTTGGAAATTGAACAGTCAAATTCAAAAGTTTTGGTCATAAATTTCTCAACATATATAATGAGTTGCTGTATAAAATTACCACCATTAAATTCGTAACGAAAAATACTATTATAAAAGTATAATATTGCAATTGTTAATGATATATTATGTAAGAAATTATCAATCAAAGAATGATATTGGAAACCATAAACGTCAAAATTATGACAATTAATATGGAACGGAGGGAGTATTACATTTTATGGAGTGTAATCTAGTTATAAATAACATATGGTAAAATATGTGAAATTTGAATAACTAAATTGAAATTTTATTGTAAATTTAAGGTTATTCACAAATAAACTATATTCGTATAATCATATAATATTTTTTTCTTACCGACATTTTTTTTGAAATCTAACCACTCGGTATGTTTTATTCATTCATGCCTGCTGTAAAAGCTTCAACATCAACTTGTACCTATTGCATCACACATATAGAACCTTACTCCATCCAGACCATGGTTTGATTACAAGAAATCTCCAATTTTGTTACCTCGTGGGCAGCCCTATTAGCTCATCTTTTAGCAAAATGAAAAGAGATGCTAGCGAAATTCTCTGCTAGTTTCCAGTAGTCAGTTAAGAAGCATTCCTTAGTCTTTAGTCACTTGCCTCTTCTGCAATGCATGCATCACTGTCTGTGCGTCCATCTCAAGCACAACTTTCTTGTAGCCCATCATGCTACCAATTTGTAAGCCCAACCGCGCAACACCTGTCTCCGCTACTTTTGGTGTCCATCTACCTTCTATCTTCGAGCAAGCCACCACCAAACATCGACCCTCCGCATCCCTACAAACATCCCCTAGTCCCCTCGAATTTTCCTGCTATAAAGGTGCATTTACATTGATCTTTATCCTCCCCAGTTGGTGGCGATTCTCACTTTTGCAGGTGTTCAATTGTCTGTTGCGACTTCCACCCCCTTTTGTGGAGCTTCAATAGTTGTATTCAGCTATCCACAACCTGGTTCAGTAGAAAATTATGTCAGTCGTCCTTTTTTTTCATGTACCCCACATTCCTTTTTCATACCAACATTGATCAACAAAGTAGTATGTAATTTAGTGTTTAAAAAAAAAAGGGTTGTATGTAGATTTGACAATCAGATGTGTCGGATCGGGCGACTTCGGGTTCGGGTTTGTTTGATCATCTGTGCTTCGGTTTAGATCGAGTTCGATTCGGACATGCTCATGTTTGGTTTGGCTTTGGATGGACTTTCATTGGTTCGGATCAGGTTTGACCGAATTCGGGTCTTCGGGGTAGAGTCGGTTGAATATTTTCTCGGGTTGGGTTGAGTCAGATCATGTCAACTTCGAATCGGGTTGATTCGATAGCTTGCTCGGGTGAACCTAAGGTCAGGTTTCTTCAGATTGAGGTTCTATCGTATTATGTTAAAATTGATTTATTACTAAAATACCAATTTTTAAATTTTGAGCAAATATTAATTGTATAATTAAATAATTTATGGTGTAAGGTTCATTAGTTTATACTATACTGTATCGTCTGTATGGAAATCACCCCAAAAAATATTAACTACATCAATTGATAGTCAAAATAAATAACGATAACATATGGGCTACTGGGTATGACAATTGCCATACAAACACACATGAGTTTAACTTAATTATTATTTATTAGTATTAAAATTTTCTTTCAGAATTGAAAATCAAAGTATATGAGCTTTAAGTATTTAACCGTTCAACTTGTACATATTCAATTTCAAATTTTCCATATGACTACTCCAAGTCTAAAGCGAAAGGGAAGACGTTTTGCGAAATTATAGCTATCGATAATCAGTTTATTAATATGATATGAATTAAATGCATAAAATATAGTACTGGTTTTATTCAGAAAAAGGTGAATAAAAATATGGTATATTTCAAAAATAAAAAATATGGTCAATATTCGAAAAAAGGTAAATAAAAATATGGTCTCTTTCAAAAATAAAAAATATGGTCAATTATCCATTGATATATTAAACAGTGATACGTGAAAACTTATATTTTATTCAAAACATTTTCATTCAGGAATATTAATAAAGTCTTGCAATTCAACGATTCTTATTTTCTCCCTTTTACAATGAGCGGTTCAACTATTAAATACATATTAAACGTTTGACACGATAAAAAAATGTCCTTATTACCCGACATCATCCATATAAGACGAATTCTTCCTTTATAAACGTTTAAATCGTCTGTACGCGTTTTACATGCTTATTATACGTGTTTTAACTATCAAAATCTGAGTTGAACGTAGACATACAAATTAAGAAAATGACATGTACAATTGTGCGATATAATTAAGCTGAATGTATATGTTTTGATTTGGTACAGTAACTAATCAATTGACTAATTCAAAATTAAGATTGATTTTAACTATAACATGAAAACAAGTTCATTTGATTTAGAAATAAAAATGTACGAGGCTATATAGCTAGTTCAGACTCAACTAAGTGGATATGACTCGCATTAGATTTAAAGTAACTTAGTAATTTGATATATTCAAAGCAAGGATACGTAGGGTTGTAAGCTAACTTATTAGTTATTTGATATAGCTAGTTCAAACTCAACTTAAATGTGATAGATTAGCGATTATAACACATTTAAATGCAAAGACGGAGGCATTAAGCACACCCATCTACAAATAATATAGTAACAAGAAAATAGAAAATCATGACTATTATAAAAATAATTCATATATATATGAAATGTTTGCATTAATTTTTGTAGCTAAAAAGAAAAGTATAAAATAATCATATTTTCACCTCTATTTTTATTTAACTCGGGCGCTACTGTCGTACCTCCGAAGAGATATAAAGCAAGAAAGGATACTAACAACTGTTCATTAACCACTTCAATTTAACAAAAAGCAACCTTCAAATTCTAGAACAACATAGTCTCAATATTAACTAAACTTTGATTTTAGCATAAACTAAACTTTATTCTCAACATAACTTCAAGACTAATGTCCTCACTTCTAGTTCCCGTCCCCACCACAAAAGCCTTCACCTGAAAACAAAACATTACAAACATGAGGGGGAAACCTCAATAATGTCTACCCCTAACAGTTAAAAACATTATACAATTCATTTCAATACATTTTGAGGGAAGGGGAAACAAGTCAAACATTTCCAAATACTTTTACCAAACAATCTTACCGTTTCCATATTTTAAAGCGGGCGGGGTTTCCACGCTACCCCTCGGAGTCAAAGACTCGCAGAACATACTTTGGAGTCCCAAGGACTCGCATAAACATATCTCAATACTTTTCTTTTCTTTTATTTTCTTTTCTTTTCTTTGGAGTCCCACGGACTCGCATAAACAAATTTATTCGACTGAACAACGCATAACTCACAACCACATTACCAGGCATTACCTGGTCTCTTGACAGTCCCCCTCACAGGTTCCACCTGGTCTAAGGGAAGACTGCCCGAACCCGCTTTTATCTCATATCCATTGATTTAGTCAGGTTAATAATTTCAGATCCAACCATACTCATCCAAACCATTTCCAAAACCAAACTTACAACATTAAAGCCAAAAGACTGTCCATAATTGATAAAACAAGGAGCTTAACTTTCACAGCAAACAGACAGTCTAGTTATAAGGTCCCAATCAGGATGCATGTTCCAAAATACAGTAAAAACACTTAAAACAGTTCAAGAGCATCCAATAGGGATTAGGGCATAGACATTACCTGATAGCTTCTCTTTATTGCAATCACTTATACGCGGGAGCTAACTATCGCGTCGTCTCGCTCGGACCTAGAATTCGAATAAAAACTTCTAAAATCAAAACTCGACTTCTACGAAAGTTAGTTACGCACTAATCCTACCATACCCCAACCTTAGCCTTTTTCTTATAAGTTAGTTAACCATGTATCGAGCGTAACTATTAAGAAAACATGAACATCACACACACATTTTCTAAAGGTAAAATAATAAAATCGGAACAACACATTTAAAACCATGACCCGATACTAGTACTTTAATAATAATAATATTACGTAGGGTTTTTTGAACATAATATTCGTATTACCACATAGCAACCTGAAAACTTTATAAAAACTTTAATACCAAAGTATATAAAACTTTAATACTAAGATATATGGAACTTGATACTAATAGTGTGAAACTTTTAATACTAATAATATGAAACTTTCGGAAACTTTATAATAATCCTATTAATACGAAACTTTATAATAATAATAATAATAATAATAACATGAAACTTTAAAATGATAACATGAAACTTTAAAATAAAATCTTGAAACTAATAATAATAATAATATGAATCTTTAAAATAATATGAAAACTTAATAAAGTCATGGAAACTTTATAATAATACATCAACTTAATATGAAAACTTAATAATACATGGAACTTAATAATAATAATATGAAACTTACTAAACTTAATAATAATGTTACGAAACTTAAAAATAATAATACGGAATTTAATAACTTATAAAAACTTAATAATAACACTACGAAACTTAACAATAATTTATAAAACAAAATAATAATAATCATACGACGCTTAATAACAACTTATAAAAACTTAATAATAACCTAATAACTTATGAAAACTTGATAATAATTATATGAAAACTTAGTACATAAGCATACAAACTTAGAAACTATCATGCATGATCTAGCATCCACACCAACTTAATCTAACATTATATTCATCACTTATATGAGTGACTAATATCAAAAACAAGATTCTAGTCTTACTGAGTTACTGATGAAATAACAGAACCATACACATCATTCTTGCAAAAATTAAACTACAAAAATATTGTAATCAACAATCCTAACAAAACTCCAATAAACCCAACTCCCATGCTTGCTACTGTCTTCCCAAAACTTCACTAATGTTGCATTTGAACACACCTGACATATACTAATGAATAATACGAACAAAAATATAGAGAGAGAAAGGAGAGTTAGAACACAAACAATATGTCCAAGCAACGGCGCACAAGGTGGTCGGCGACTGGGTGGTCGAAGTTCGGTGGTGAGTCGGCGGCGGCGAAAGCAAGAGGGTCCCGGTGGTCGCCGGCGATACAGCAACGGGGCAGCACAACGGAGAGTCGAAATAAGGGTTGGGGAAGTCGTCGGAGCTGAATGTCGTCTTCGCCGGAGCTAAGGCGGTAGCCGTCGGTACTGGGGTGTCGCCGGGATCGAGGGAGGAACGTCGGTGCAGCGGCGGCGGCTCGGGGTCACGTCGCGTGGTGGTGCTCGACTGGGCAGAAAACAAGGCACGAAGGGGGGTGGTTGGTGATGTCGGTTGGCGGCGGAAACAGCCGGTGGCCGGCGTGTGGTGGTCGAAAAAGAGAGGGGAGGTGTTCGTCGACACAGAGGTGGAAGGTGGTGCTCGGTGGGTGTCGGGTGAGGTGGTGATGTGCGGGTGTTGATGCGTTGGAGATGGAGATGGAGGAAGAAAGGTGATGGTGGTGCGTTGGGGATTTCCGTCGATGGGCGGTGGCTAAGGTGGCGGTGGATGGTCGGAATGGTGGTGCAGCGGTGGTTGGAGTAGAGGGAGGAGAAGGAGGGTGGTGGTGTAATGGTGGTGATGCGTTGGGCAACAACAGCAAGTCAGTAATATGAAGAAGGAGAGTAAGAGAGAGATAAGAGAGAGAGAAAGGGGAATCAGAGGGGGAGAGAGAGAAGAGGGGACGTGTCAGATAGAGATAGGGCAAGGGAGGGTTTGCATGGGTAGTGGGAGGCTCCAATTGCAGCAAAAACCGTTGCAACAACAACTTGGGGAAGAGTTTTTTTTCGATAAGTGTCTTGCCCCAAGATATTGTTTAAATGTCTTCTCCCTTATGAAATCAATATTTATTATCGCTTTTAACCCAAATTTTTTTGACAAATACTATTAATTATCAATTATAAGAAGTTTGGAATGTGTTGGTTATGCCAACAATTAAAATTGACACCTTAACGAATGAACCTCATCCGTTGGGCATATTTTAGACGTCTTTTTGTAAATTTTAAAAAATATCGATAAATGTGTGATTTTATACAATTTATATATATTATTATAGTTGTAGAAGTCAATCATGTAACTTTTTTCCAATTTAATTTACAAAAATATAGATTTTTTTTAGTGACAAGACACATAATATGTGTCTTGCACAAGACATTTATCATTTTCGTTTTTTGATAAATCAGGAGAAAATAGGAAGAAAAAGGATAAGGGGGTTGAGGTCATCAAACAAATTTTTACCCGAAAACATAACCATTTTCCACGGTTGATCCAAATAAAATCTTCCCAAGTCCAAAAATTTCTAACTAATATTTTTAAGAATCTAAAAATTCCAACGAACTCACTCGCGGTCCTAAAAGCTCAGTGTGAAAACAGATAAACACATTACTGATAAAACGGTCGTTAGGAAATTTTAACGGCAACTAGACTAGCATTTCCGGAGTTTTACATCAGTCCCCACTTAAAGTAGTTTCGTCCTCGAAACTTAAACTTAGGCCTAACGGGTGAGCTAACTAACTAACAGTGTAGCTAATCAAAAACTTGGGGTTTTACAGAATAAGGTTTATGTTTTATTTCCCTTTTAAATTTTTCTCTTTAACTGTAGTATATAGAAAATAGAATAAAATTGGAAAATTGGAATATAATAAACCAAACTTTTGGTCCATTTGATCTAACAAACCAAACTCACCTTTTTGCTAATGACATACCATACTTAACATTATATTTTTTTTATTGAACCTCCACCACTTTCCGGCCACCGGAAAAATGACGTGAAATTTTTTGTGCTGAGGTGGACTGTTTTATAGCCAAAAAATAAAAGAAAAATGTTGATAGCTTGTGTTTTATGACTTGGCAGCCCTCTCCCAATCTGACTCAGGTTCAATCAAAAAAATATAATGTTAAGTATGGTATGTGTAGAACAGTTAGAGCCTAACTGATGCTGTTGATGCTGTTAATGGTTGTTATTGTTTGTTAGTTGGTTAAAGGTTGTTATAGGCAAGAATAGATTTAGTTAGAGATATTTATTTTTCTGATTTCTTCTACTTTCAGTGTGTATAAAAGCACATCTTGTATACATTGTACTGCAAGTTCTTCATACATATCAATACATCAAAATTCCCCAATCTCTTTTATTGTCCAGTTCACATGGTATCAGAGCTAGGGTCATTGATGTTGGGGTCGCGCCCGCAGTTGTCTGCGCCTCGTGGTGAGGGGGGCGTGTTGAGCTGTCCCACATCGGCCTTTGACACCCATATTGTGGTATTTATAATGACTTGGGTGCCTCAACCTCCTAAGCTAGCTTTTGGGGTTGAATTGGGCCCAATTATCAGTAACAAGGTCATGGCTGTTGCTAAGATACATGAGGGTCTTTAAAAGTTGCCTATTCAGACAGGAGCCAACAATCATTTAGCTGAGATTAGGCCAATTCAATAAATAATAAGAGAGGCTAGTAGCAATGCTAATTTTTCATCAGATTCCTCTTCCTGTAAAATGCCTAGTACTGTTATTTTACATGCTAGGCTTGGTCATTCTTCTTTGTCTACTTTACAGCATATTCCTAATTGTAAACATCATAATGATATCTCAGTTTTGTCTTGTGAAGTTTGTGTAATGTCCAAAATGCACAGATTTCCCTTTAATAAAAGCTCTATTAAAACTACTGCTCCTTTCCAACTGGTGCACATGGATCTTTGGGGTCCTTATAAGGTAGCTACTGTGACTGGTGCTTACTATTTCTTAACCCTGGTGGATGATTATTCTAGAACCACCTGGACCCAACTTTTGCAAAACAAGTCTTTAACCCAACAAGCTATTATTCAATTCACTAATATGATTGAAAATCAATTTAATACTCGTATTCAAACTGTTAGAAGTGATAATGGAACAGAATTTATCAATCATATTTGTCATAATTTTTTTGCTGAAAAAGGGATTTTACATCAACGATCCATAGTAAAAACACCACAACAAAACGGAGTGGCCGAAAGGAAGCACAAACATCTTCTTGAAACAGCCCGAGCAATAAGATTTCATGCTGGATTTCCAAAACATTTTTGGGGAGAGTGTATTCTCACTGCAACACATTTAATCAATCTCATGCCCATGAAAAATTTGAATTGGAAATCTCCTTTTGAAATGCTCTATCAAAAACATCCTGATTACTCTTATCTTCGTGTCCCAGGTTGTCTTTGTTATGCCAAAAACTTAAATGTCATAGATAAATTTGACTCTAGAGACCATAAATGTGTATTTCTTGGATATACTTTTGGTCTCAAAGGTTATAAAATGTTTGATTTACAAACCAAGCGTATTTTCCACAGCAGAGATGTCATCTTCTCTGAAACTAGTTTCCCTTTTAAATCAGGTTTTATTCAACCAGGCACACATCAGCCATGTAAGACTTCTGACAATGTTATGCCCAGTTGGTCTGTTGGTCAATTTTTAGATGAAATCTCTCCTTTTGCTCCCACTTCAATCAACACTACTTCTCACTCCATTTCACACTCTAATAACTCATCTACTTCTCCTTTTTCTTTAAATAATCTCATTGTACCTAATTCCACTGAGTCTAACACTCAATCCACACACTCACCAAACATTTCTTCTTCAAACAATAATCAAACACACACTAATTCTCCCATTTCTCATTCTTCTTCTCATACTTCACAACATGTTGACATTCCTGCTACTTCTCTTATTAATCCACAACAACCAAATCTCAGACAATCATATAGACAAAGAAATGCTCCTGTTTGGATGAAAGACTTTGAATGTCCTCGTATATCTCCTTCATCTCTTCTTCCTACTACTACTACTACTACTACCCTTTCTTCACCCAGTTCGTCTCAATCAGCCTTCTTATTTTCTTTTGCTCACCTGGCACACCTCTCCCCTACCTATGTGGCTTCCCTTGTCAGTGTTCTCAATACTTCTGAACCTAGCAGTTACAATCAGGCCAAAGAGCTACCTGAATGGGTGGAGGCTATGCAGAAAGAGTTGCTTGCTCTTGAGCAGAACCACACCTGGGTTCTCACTCAATTACCACCAGGAAAGAAGGCTTTGACATCCAAATGGGTCTATAAGACCAAATTTAAACCGGATGGTTCCATTGAGAGGCACAAGGCTCGGTTGGTTATTCGAGGCTTTGAGCAAATCAAAGACAAAGACTATAAGGATACTTTTTCTCCTGTGGCCAAACTCACTACTGTCCGTGTCTTTATTGCTTTAGCTACTGAAAAATCTTGGCCTCTGCATCAGCTTGATATAAACAATGCCTTCCTCCATGGATTTCTTGATGAGGAGGTGTATATGTTACCTCCTGATGGTTACACCGCTGCCAAGGAAGGTGAAGTCTGTCGTCTGCAACGTTCCTTGTATGGTTTAAAGCAGGCTTCTCGGCAATGGAACATTGAACTCACTCGGTTTCTCATCAGTAAAGGTTTTACTCAGTCCAAGAGTGATTACTCACTCTTTTCCCGACAGTCAGCTAGATTGTCCACCTTTATTCTTGTATACGTTGATGACCTTTTGATTACAGGTGATGATGTTTTGGGAATTCAGTCACTTAAAGAAGATCTTCATGGGGCTTTTACTATTAAGGATTTAGGCCTGGCAAGGTATTTTCTTGGTGTAGAGATATCTCGCTCAAAGGCTGGTACATTCCTTAATCAACGCAAGTATATTCTTGACATCTTAACGGATGCTGACATGTTGGAAGCTCGACCTGCTTCCTTCCCTATGCAAAAAGGCCTCAAACTATCTGTTGATGAAGGAGTCTTATTAACTGACCCGGGGCAATACAGGAGACTGATTGGAAGGTTGTTATACCTTACTCTCACCAGACCATATATCTCCTATTGTGTGCAACATCTTAGCCAGTTTTTGCAAACTCCTCGACAACCTCATCTTGATGCTGCCTTACATGTACTTCGATATCTGAAAGGCTCCATCAATAAAGATCTATTTTTTGCTTCTGGCTATGGTCTCTCTGTTCGAGCATACTGTGATGCAGATTGGGGATCTTGCAAATTCACAGCTCGTTCTCTCACTGGCTATTGTGTTTTTTTGGGACAATCTTTGGTTTCTTGGAAGACCAAAAAACAGAAAACGGTAGCCAAATCTTCCGCTGAAGCCGAATATCGTAGTATGTCAGCTACTGTCTCTGAACTCGAATGGATAGTCCATTTGCTCCAGGATTTCTCTATTCCATATTCTTTGCCTATACAACTCTATTGTGACAATCAAGCTGCGATTCATATTGCAGCCAATCCAGTATTTCACGAACGAACGAAGCATCTCAATATCGATTGTCACTATACGAGGGACAAAGTTATTGAAGGATTCATACAACCTCAGCATGTCTCATCACAAGAACAGCTGGCTGATTTGATGACCAAACCTTTAGGGGAGGCTCATCATCAGTATCTTTCTTCAAGGCTAGGATTGTTTGATTCTCCCCCAATCCTACCTTGAGGGGGGGATGTAGAACAGTTAGAGCCTAACTGATGCTGTTGATGCTGTTAATGGTTGTTATTGTTTGTTAGTTGGTTAAAGGTTGTTATAGGCAAGAATAGATTTAGTTAGAGATATTTTATTTTTCTGATTTCTTCTACTTTCAGTGTGTATAAAAGCACATCTTGTATACATTGTACTGCAAGTTCTTCATACATATCAATACATCAAAATTCCCCAATCTCTTTTATTGTCCAGTTTTCAGTATGCCATTAGCAAAAAGGTAAGTTTAGTTTGCTAGATCAAGATGGACCTAAAGTTTGGTTTATTAGATTCCAATTTTCCAATAAAATTCAGCTCAACTGATAATACCAAAGTTTCCTGAAATGTTCCCCTCTCATACTTTTTTTCAGCTCAAAACTCTTGAGTTTTTACTTGCCACCCAAAACTCTAATTCTAATTGATATCAAAAAATTTCCTAAGTGGGAAGAGAAAAATTTAAAATTTTGAAATTTTACATTGTCCTCTAGCCTGTAAAGTTCACAAGTAATTGGTAGTAAATAAAAATTTATCAAAATTTATCGAACGTTACCAAAAATTACCGATTTTATCGAAAGTTGCCAAAAGTTACCGAAAGATCCCAAAATTAACCGAAACTTACAAAAATACAAAATTTTATATTTGAGCAAATTTCAAAAAATATTTAACATTTTTTTGTTTTTAATATTTTAATATTTTTTGAATATTTCATTTTAATATTTAATAGTTAATTTTTGATATTATTTATTTTGATAATATCTTCTATACATATTTTTTTAAAAATTTAAAATTTAAAATTAATAGTGAAAAAATGGAGGAAAAATAATATTAAAAATTAGTAAATACAAAACAGAAAAAAATTTAAAACTCAAAATTAAAATATAATTATAAAAATGAAATATTAAGAATTAAAATAAAAAACCAACAATAAAGAAATTTAAAATTTTTTAAAATTTAAAATTTTGAAACACAAAATAAAAATTTAAAAGAAATTATAAAATTATAAGATAAAAAATTTTAAAGTGTAGAAATTTAAAAATTAAAATAAACTTAAAATTTAAAATTCAAAATTCAAAATAAAAATGAAAAATGAAAAATGAAAAATAAAAATTGAAAATAAAAAATAAAAATCTTAAATTTAAATATTTAATATTAAAAATTAAAAGACTAAACATAAAAAATTAAGATTAATAATAAATATTAAATCATCAATAATTGAAAAAAAATTAAAAAATGAATATTAAAATTGTAAAATTAAAATCTAAATTTAAAAATATAAAAATATATGAATTTTTAAAATTAATTTTAATTTAAAAATTTTGAATTTTAAAATAAAAATTTTAAAGTGAAAAATTTAAAAAATAAGATATAATTATTAAATTAAAAAATAAAAAATAAAAAATATAAAAATGAAGTTCTCTAAATTTCTCTTTTTTATTTTTTAATAATATAATTCACATATGATTAATAATATGTAAAAACAAAATACTTTTTCAAAGGTCATGTCTAAACATACATAAATTCACCCTTTCTTTTGTGCCGTGAATTTATGGTGCTATAAGTTGTAGTATGTAAGTTGCGGTGGAAATAATAAATGAGTGTTGAAAGTTTTTATAATTTGGGAAATGTGTGGTGGATTATGATAGATTATGGTAAGTTGTGGTATGGAATAATTCGGTAACTTGCGGTACCGTATAAAAAATGATGTTAAGTTACCATTAATCACCAAAATCTAATAAAACTTGTCGAAAAAACTATTTACCGTGCCTATCATTCACCTCTGGATTTTACATGTGGAGGTGGAAAATGAGTGAAAATAAACAAAAGTGAGATTTGGAAACCCTAGATTCTGTGCCTCACGACCTCAGTTACACGACTCACACGCGCTCAGGCCCTCGCTCTCTCGCCCACCACCTCCCTGCCGAAAAACTCTCTTCGCGGCGGCCACCAGTCGCTCCCTGTCGACGCCATACACATCTGCTGCTTCTTCCATATTCTACCTCTTTCCTACCATATGCTTCTTTTCACTGATTCATCCAACCCCTGAAACTCTCTTCTTTCAATCGATTCTGCTCCACCTCAATCGTTCTGGTAATCGCCTCATTTTCTCACTCTTTCGTGTCAATCTTACTCTGTGTAATTAGTGGATCCCTTGTGTACGTTTAGATAAGTCTTATGGCTATGCTTAGTTGTGGAAATCAAAGGAGTAATTCGCAAAATTTGAAATGCTCGGTGTTTGATTTTGTATCAGTATTGTAACAATTATCGGTATCTTGTAGGCCCCCACTGGAGACTCTGTTGTTTTGAAGTTTGAGAAGACAAAATCTCTGCTTATTGATAGTCTTAGGCGTGTTGAACATATTGTTCCTCAATCCATTGGTTGCCAGGTTAGTCCTCTCTTGCTTCATATTGGTGTCCTCAATTTATGGGCTTGAACATCCTGCTTAATGTTCTACATGTTTTATTCCAATTTTCCATTTTTTGAGGCCAAAAGAAGCTTTAGAAGAGGTCTGTTCATTGATTAATGTTTGTGTTAAAATGAGAATATAACAAAATTAGCGTGTATGTGTTAAAAAATAGAGATTTTAGATCTTTGGTATGAAAGCTAAATGGCTCATTATACCTCATCTGCTTCTTTATGATGGAGTACTAGGTAGCAAACACTTTTTAAATCTTGGGTCAATTGGAACTGTTCTCTTTCAAGTGCAAAGTTCAGCAGTTAGATTGCTACATTAGACTCCTCTATACCCTGCTTATTGGCGGGATTTGGGAGTATTGGATTTGGCATGATAAAATTGGGGTGCAAGGGATGACCTATTAAATGATAACCTAATTGATCCTCCTTGTTATAGAAACTTGCTTATTGAATGCATTCACAACCGACAGGGTTTCTGTCATCTGGGTAGTCGATTTCCCGGCAATTACAACCGACAGGGTTAGGGTTTGGTGTTTCCTAATCTCCTTTGTTGTTGTTTTTCTGGGTTTCCTGATTCTGGGTTGTTCGTTTCTGTTGTTGTGTTGTTGTTTTGGGTTGCTCGTTTCTGTAACTGGAGCATTGAGTTTTTTTTTGCCGCTCAAGTTTGAAATTGGAGGGATTGAGACAACATTTTTTTGGGTTTCTCATTTCTGTAACTAGAGCATTGAGTTGTTTGAAATTGGAGGGAGTGAGACAGCATTTTTCTGGGTTGCTCGTTTCTCTCATGCTTGGGCATTCCTTGTTTGGTAATTGATTTTTTTAGTTTAGGGTTATTGGCATTTTTGTGTTGGTGCCCTAGGTGTTTGATAAAATGCCCCACTGAACCTCATCCCTCCATTTCTTCTTCCTTGCCTGAGAATTTTAGATTAGCAGGAAAGTTAATTGTAAAAAGTCCTACCACAATGCAAACTAGACCAACCATGTAGGCATTGACCAAGTGAAAAATAGAGAAAGGGTGTCCACAGCAAGGCACTAACACAAGAAACAGACATTGTCCCCTTTTTGGTCATGGACATACCTTCAATTGACAGCCATGTAATTCAGATTCATTCAGGAGGAGAGCCTGCTGAACAGCTTCATGTTCAACAAATTCAACTTATGTGAAACCCTTTGGCTGGCCAAACTTGTCTGTCAGGATAGTAACTCGATTCACTGTTCCACAAGATTGAAAATGTTGCTCAACCTCTTCTGGGGTACAGGCATAATCAACCTGGAAAATATTGAAACAAGGTAAAGGCAAGTCAAATAGTGTAGAGCATACAACTTTTTACAAACCATTTGAGAGTAGTACAAGCATATATCAGTTCAGATGACAATAACCAATTCCAAAACCATGACAACTTTGAAATGATAAATGGTCTTAAAGTCATGCCTAGTGAAATGATAAATATAAGTCAATTCTGAACTCTCCTATCAAACTTTAACCACTTTTAGGAGGCAGTAAAAAGATAGGTCCAGAAACACAACCAGACTAAAACATGTCTTTGTTATCTAATGAACATTCATTGCACACGCATCGGTAGTTGATCAAACCAAGGACATCCATTCAGCTCAAACCCTAGAACTTTTGAAGACATAATAGCTAAAGGAATTAATTGAATGCCAGAGTGGAGCAACAGAACTTCTCGAGCATTTGAATTCCGGTGCCTTGAATCCCAAATTGAATAATAAAATTAAACATTAAGCACAATTAAGAATCACTACATGCCTCATAACTAGAAAAACATGGTCGCCCAAAGAATGTATACAAGATTTAAGAATATTGATCAAACTGTATCATTTCTCCACTTGAATCCAAGTATGCATGTGAAAACCCCC
The DNA here is from genome assembly GCA_029582165.1 of Portulaca oleracea. Taxonomy (NCBI): domain Eukaryota; kingdom Viridiplantae; phylum Streptophyta; class Magnoliopsida; order Caryophyllales; family Portulacaceae; genus Portulaca; species Portulaca oleracea. Next base: position 11,592,676 of record CM055869.1, on the reverse strand, counting down.
ACTCAAGTTTTATCCTGGTAATCAAATCCAACAACGTGCAGTTTTTACTTCAAACTAGCCAGATAAAACTAATGTGATTTGGTTCCTATAGCATTCAATTTGGAAGGCAAAGGAATTTAGGCCCCTCCTTTCATCCACTAGATGGCTGAGAACATTAATCTTTCCTTAAACAAGCATAAAAACCCAGATGCAATGGATTTGCAAAATGAACAAACAGAAGGGGGAAAGGACCAAGATAACAAGGCCAAATGTATATTTTGTTAGGGCATCAACCATCACACCTGCTGACCTGCAAAATGGCCTGAATTTGAGCATCAGTGCTCACCACTGCCCAACCAATTAGCTTCAGATGTAGTGGCTTGCCTCTGCAACTGGAAGCGGTGCAGTCTTGTATAATTAATTCGCTCTAGAAAGATTTCAGGTGCTTCTTTCCACCATCAGAATATATGCTTGACTAATACATCAATTCCATCTAGTCCTCCACTCGTAAAAGAAAAAAAAATACAATCCAGGGGGAGGGGTGTCTGAATCCTGAGTCATTGTTCATGTTAATTTTTTCACAATCCCCTTGTATTCTTTTTATAAATGACATTTTTCTATATATATATTTTTTTCCTTCAGGGGATTCTTCCCCCCCCCCCCCCAATTCTTTTCCCAATTTTGTAAAAATCACAGAAGATGCAAATGTGATTCCACTAACAATATGCACTGTCTACACTACAATCAACCAATCTCCATAAACTGGGCACCATGTCAGGCACTAACACACAGGGAACTTGATCATGGAGACCCTGCGATCATAGTAAGACATTTAAGTCAAACCATGACTCACTCAAAGAACATGGATTTGGAAACATTAATGCAGAATTGCAGGTGTACAGGATCGATTCAAACACTTCACCAAAGAAATAAACCCACTGTAACACCACCATAACTCAATACTCCATATTACAACAGATGATTTGTGTGGAGCAATTGATAAGGTTTAATTCTTGTACAGGCATAAATTGGGCTTCAACTTATGCCTCTTTGACTTCTGAAGTTCATGAAGGGTTTATTAAGGTTTCAACAATTGGAGTGTTCGATTCATGAGCGGTTTTGGACTGTTCTGTTCTGTTTTTGTCATTATTGCATTGCTGCTCTTAATTATTACGTGTCTTGGTTGTAACCCTCTTTGCTGTAGTGCCCTTTTTTCTTTTTTCTTTTTTTTAACTGTTGGCTGTAACTTGTAACAGTCTATTGAGGGTTACTGATTGAATATGTATTTGATTATTTTTTAAAAGATAATTTTTATGTGGTTTGGGGTTGGGAATAGTTTAGGAAATATTCCAAACCTGTACTTTTTGGACATGTTGCAATTAGCTAGCTTTGGTGGTCTTATTTTAATATAGTTAATAGATAGATATGAAATGGGTTGGTTTCAAATTACCATAATTTTTAAATGGAGTAATGACTCCATGTTAATTTTTGTATAAGTGGTACTAATATGAAATGGGTTGGTTAGAAATTTGTTCCAATTTCTGGGTATGTATGAAATGGGTTGCTTAATGTTTAATTTTATTATTTGATTTAACTGTGTTTATCCTACAATGAAATCTGAAGTTCGGAATCTTTTTCTTTCTTTCTTTTTACTTAGCTTATAATCTTGAAATATGTGGATTTTGGTTTCTTCGACTCTGAAATTGGACAAAATGCAGACAATGCCAATCAACTTCAGGGCAATCAGCTTTTTCTTTCTTTCTATTAGATTCTATAGAATATGAAATGGGTTGCAAAGAAAATCAACCATGCTTAATAGTTTATGATTAGATTTTAGTTTTGAAATGCGCAAATGGTCTTTGTCTTCCCGTTCAAGTTATCCAACTTTTTACTATTTTTTTTTTTTTTGGCTGTAGTGGCTAGGCTAGTATCAAACTGTATATTGTTTGCTTATTTAGTTATTTGTCTATGCTTTGCTTTGTTTCTATTTGGGACTTGCCAATAACTCCTAGCCTTTTGCCCTAGGCAAACAGTTCTTATAGTTAAAACTTAAAAGTTCTCCCTCGCAAATGAAAGTCATAGTCTTTCTTTCTTTTCCAAGATCTCTTTGATTTACTGATACCCAAAAATAGTGGATGGGTACTATACTAGTTGAGCTGGTGATACTTTGGATATCTGTTTAAATTTTGATAATTATCCTTGACTTTTCGGGCTATACTTAGTACAACCAGCTCCAATTTGCAGAATTTTGAGATAGCAAATGGCGTTCAGATCGAAGGAAATGATGAAGAAAATATTGAAGAAAGTGGGCGAGGATAATCTGACACGAGGAGTGAAGGATGCTTTGAAGAGGAGTCTACCGGATAATAAAGTTGTGATGAGTCGTGCTAAAAGAGGGCTTTTTGCCGGCCGCCATATTCAGTTTGGCAACCAAGTTAGTGAAGATGGTGGCAACAAGTATAATTTTCCATCGATCTTTTCTCTGCTTTTTGCTTGAAGTTTTCATTTGGCTTTTCTATTTGATGATGTTTTGATGTGGGTATGTTTGTGGATGATTGTGCTTGTTTTGTAGTGGCTAATTTGGTGATTTAGTTCATGGAAGGGTTATAATGCAATAGCATTTAGTCACATATGAGTGGCTGATAATCCAACTAGTGTAGAAAAAAGGGTTGCTTGTTCATGGGGATGCTCTTCTGTGGACATTCGGGGACTGCATTTTAATCCTTTGAGGCAAGATCATGCACTTCCTTTTGTTTCCATTAGAGAACTAGTAAAATGATTGGCGAATAACAATCCACCTCAAGATCATGTACTTCCTTGAGGCAAGATGTCATAAATTACCTCTACTGATAAGTAATAACAAACTTGAATCTTCTTAGCTAGCTAACTGCTGAGGGCCGATGTGGACAGAAGGGAATAACATATTGTATATCTAACTATGCTAATCTGTTGTACATTGCACAAATAACAATCCTCCTAAAGGTGGGATTGAGGGATTGGCCAACAATCCCAACCTTGAACAAATGGATTGTTTTGTGTTCCATCCAGGGGCTTGTTGGTAAGGTATTCTTCCATTGTCATTGCCATTCCTTGCACAATTTAGCCTGAGAATAGCAGTCAGTTTCTGAACAATTGCTTGCATTTGCAAGTGAAGGTATACAGCCAGATGACAAGTGTGTGAAATCTTGGGGTTTTGGAAAGAAGGTAAGATGTTGATTTGAGGTACACAGAGGGAAGAAAACTATGTGGGTAAGAAGATAACCTTGTGTTGCTGAGATGAAATTCTTTAGCCAACTTGGAGGTGCCTTAGGTTTAGTTGACCTTCTGCACGCATGTTCTATGGTAGGAATAACTGATTCTGCTGAAATTGTGTTACTAGAAATAGAAGTCGATTCTTGAGAAGGAGAAATTATGTTATTTTCAGAAGGAAGGGTATGGATATGAGAAGAAGAGGCAGGAGAAGAGGAATCAGGAACCATAAAACCTGAAGGTGATGAATTTTGGAAATACACTGCATTTTCTAGGGGTTGTATCATCTGTTGCGACCCTCGATTGTACACTAAATAGGAGGCTGCTCATTTGGCCTGTTTGGCTGTTCCTTTATAAGATCTTGGCTTTTACATCTTTGCTTGGCTTAAATCTGGCTGTAGTATCCCTGAGAAATCTTCCGCAAATCAACAAGCGACATAACATCAAGAAAGAAAACAACACATATTTGCGAGAATTTAAGAAGTTATAGTATTGTGACCTCTCTCTAGAATACATACAAATCCCTTACATGTTTTCGTAGAGAAAGCTAATCACTTTAGTTGACGGTTGACATGGACAGAAGAGAATAACTGTAGAACTACTCATCAGCTTAGGTGGCAGCACAGAAATGAGTAGTCAATATTGATTTTTCCAGGAGGGTAGTCCCTTTTGTTTCCACATATTGCTCCTTGCTAGTCATGTATTCACAACAGGATAAAATTCTGATGTGAATTGGAGTTTCAGAAATCCTCTTTATTGGATCTGTTGTGAATGAAATGTTCACGTGAAGCATTTTATGAAAAACATAAAGTTTCATTTGTGTTAATGGACCCTTTGTCATAGTGCACATATCTTGCTATTGGCTGCATTCAAGAAGTTAAATGTTGATGTTTTTTTGTCTACGGAGTTTCTGAATTTGGTCATCTATGATTCCAGAGACAGGTGTGGGTGTATGATTTGGATATCGTTCGGGCGTTGAAGGTCGGGCTAGATACGAATGAACATCAGAGAAAATAAAGAGTGGGAGTAACATTGGTGAAATCCTAGATTATTTGGTGGTCTAATGAGCCATTATCTGTGCTAACTTCACAGCATTTGATGTTCGGTTATCCGAAGGGGTGAACTTTGGAATAAATCCTAAATATTTCTGATTTGCTATATAATAGCAGACATAATAAGGATTAAGAGGTGTAATTGAAACATGTGATTTTGGAGGAGGCTTTGATTGGATTTCTGTCATCCATATTTCTTTTGCTGGGAGTTAGGTTTCCATTATGTCTAGCTAGCTAGTTCTAGTCTAGTAGACTAGCAGAGGTTATCTGTATCTTTCGTTGACTCACATCTATGTTGTGACTTGTGAGAGGCTCTCGGTGTCCACAATCACATTTGCTTAAAGTTCCTTTGTTTGCATTGTTGGGGTGACAACTCATGAGTCACGAGTCATTGTTGCATATTCTTAATTGGCTTACACTGACTCAGTTGCTGAAACTTGTGTTATACAATGATTCAGTGTATGACTAAAAAATGATGAGTGGACGGATTAGAATGCACTAGATTGCCTTGCCTTGTTCATTGGAGATGAGTGCTTTACGATCAATCTGAATTCTTAGATGCGACTGATCCATAATAATTTTGTTAGATAATCATGATGATTTCTTGGAACGGTGGTCTTTCTGGTTGCTAGACTGTTTGTGCGAAGTATTCCCAATCGGGACAGACTCACGTTTGCTATTGCCAACTATCTTTCCTCAGTGCATGATTGTTTGTAATTATCATTGGAAAGTGACTAAATACACTGTAGTCTTGCGAGTTGCCTTAGAGTTTTGATGTTTGAAAATCTTGGGAACTTTGGATGAAATTGTTGGCTCAAAGTTACAAGTAGTTAGTCAGCTATTCAGATAATGTCTCTAATTTGGTCCTACTGAGGCATCGTTCTTTTATGCGTTACTGCAATTTACCGCACCGTAATCTACCGCAACTCACCGCAATCTACCGCAATCTACTATTTACCTTTTTATTAATATCAACACCCATTTATTATTTTCTACCGCAACTCACTGCAACTCACCGCACCGCAACTCACCATACCACAATTCCACCGTATAAAAGAACGAGGCCAAATAGAATTGGCATTACCATCTTGTGGAATACATGCTGTTCTTGAATTCAAACTTCGTTACTAGGATTGCTAAATTGTCCCTGTGTTGCAGTCCTTGTATGCCTTGTGGTACCCAGTTCAGCTTCGCCCATATTCTAGAGATTGTTTGACAAGCTTCACTATAGATTGCTTTGTAATTGCGGTGAGCCACCACCCAATTTTTTCATAGTCCTGACAGCCAATTCTTAATGCGCGTATTTTTTTTTTGTGTGACCAGGACACGAAGAACTTGGAAGCCTAACGTGCAGGAGAAACGACTTTTTAGCTACATCCTGGACCGCCACATTCGTGTACATGTGACAACACATGCCCTACGCTGCATTGACAAGGCTGGTGGGATTGACGAGTACCTGTTGAAGACCCCATACCATAAAATGGACACGGAGATGGGCCTCCTCTGGAAAGCCAAAATCGAGAAGATGTATCAGGAGCTTGGTAAAAAGGAGGTCGCCTTGTTCTCTCCCGAGCATGAAGCTCAATTTGAGGAGGGTTTTAAGGAATTAAAACTCGGGGAGAGAGCTGCTAGAAAGGAATTTAGAAGACAGTTGTTTGGTTTGTCGGGCAAACCGAAGCAAGCATTGGATGATTCTGCTTGTGAATCAGGAGATGGGAGCTCGCATTCTGATCATGAGCAGTTGATAGCAAGCGCTTAAGATTAGATCTGATCATTATTCGATTTTGCTGTTGCTACACCTACCTATAGGCTCAGTTAAGATTGATTTCCAGTAAACTGTTTTATGGTGTTTGACATAAGAGTCGGTTGTATTATAGTTGATCCATCCAACAATGCTCCAAATTTTTGGTTAAGGACTAGGATGCCTTTGAGATACTCAGGCCAGCATGTTGGTTTCTGTAGGTTATAATTTGAGCAGTTCTGCACTTTTGTATGTTGTTGACAATGGCATTTCAGGTTGTGCAGCTCAGCTTCATGTTTCAGCCGGCTCGATTCTTCCCCACTTGCCTGTCAAATTTATGGGTAAAAACAGTTGGGTAAATGTTAAATTTTGGTAATTTTTGTTAAATTCTGATAACTTTTGGCAAATTTACGTCAATATATTACAATTATTTTTTTAAGTGGTGTATTTTTTTAAAAGTTTTGGTAAATTTAGAAAAAAATTTGATAAGTTGGAATAACCTATGAATTTGACAGGCTCGGGCGGCTTAAAAAAGAGAGCATTGGTATGGATGCTTCTCCAGATGCTATATATATATATATATGTATAGGGATATTGGATTCTAATAATCCCTATTATCACAAATTGTATGGCAATAATCCCTACTATCATTTTGGATTTTGGTGGTCCAAATTTAACAAAGTCGATAGCAAAGTTATACTTATACATGTGTTCGTTAGGGTTATAGCAAATTTGCTACTACAGTCGGGTTGGTTAGAGTTTTGGTGCAGTCAATGTTATAGCGCGATAAACAGATATTAAAGGTGTGCTTATAAATTGGAGGCGGCGATAAAGAGACTAATTTTGATAAACAAAATTGAAAGGGCATGACTTTAAATATCAAAAGAAATGGAAAATGTGAATAAAAAACTTTTTCTATGCCTTGACCACAAATTATACTATATATCATATTGGACCTATCTATATCCATCACATGCATTAAAATATGTCAATTCGTAAGTGAGAACTTTTGTAAAAAAATGCACTGTTGCTGGGCTTTACTCCCTCCGTTCCATATTAATTGACACTTAAACTAACTTTTTTTGTTCTAAATTAATTGTCATTTTCCATTTCCCAATACCTAACTTAATTATTTTAAACTTTAGTAATTATATTAACTTTTTACTTTTCCAATCAATAAAACTTCTCATATTCACATTCTTTCACTACTCATACCTTGATATACGGAAAACATCTTGAAAAATAGTAATATTTAATTATCTAGGTAGTTTTTTTAGTTGAACATTGATACATGTAAAATTTTGAAATATGACAATTAAATGGAACGGAGGGAGTACAAATAAAGTAGGAGTATAGTGTTAGTTATATCAATCAATTGACATGTATATGTCTCATATGGAATAAAACTAAATGGAAAACAGGGAAAATAAGCTGATTTTTATAAAATGAGTTATGTAAGTGGGGCATTGAGATTGAGTGGTGAGTTTGAGTTGGGCGCACAAGAACAACGTGCTCCCGGGGCACAATCGTTTTTGTTTGAAGTTGACGCAGTAAATCACCAGGATACGACAGCTGCCTGCATCACTGCCTTAACTTACTACTCTAATATCAAACACTGTGTCATAGTACTCCTATATAATTACCACCTCCACCTCCAGGCTACTAATCATCAAACAATCAATCATCAACAATCAGTAGAGGCTAACAATGGTGAACGATTCAGTCGACCCAGCTGCTGCAATTCACACTTTCGACGTTGTTGTTGCGGGCGCCGGAATCATTGGCCTCACCATAGCCAGGCACTTCCTTCTCCATTCATCCCTCTCCGTCGCCCTTGTCGATGCCGCCGTCCCCTGCTCCGGCTCCTCCGGCACCGGTAACTTCCCAGCTTCTTAATTCATCTGGCTTCGACCCAGTTCAATATATAGTGGCCTACTGATTTTCAATCGTACGAATGTTTAACAGAGCAGGGTTACAAGTGGATGATACACAAAACACCTGGTACTCCTCTCTGGGATCTTTCACTCAGAAGCGCAAAGCTATGGCAGTTGTTAGTAGACAGTCTCAAGGACCAGGGTTTTGATCCTTTGAAAGTTATGGGTTGGAAGAAAACAGGTAATCAACTTCCTTCCTCACTGTATGTACTTTGTTTTGAATTTTGAAACCATCAAGGGAACCCTGTAATTTTTGGAAAAATACACTATATTGTTGCAGACTTGTAGAGTTGTAGTTACTGATAAAGCAGGAGTACGTCTTTCTTCTACTTTGCATGTTGTATAACTTATATTTGTAACTCCAATCAGTACTTATGATGAGTTGAAAAGAACGAGTCCTTAGTAACTCAGGAAATTGTTCGCTTTAGCTGCTTGTTGGAGTACTTTTCATGGTTTTCTGCATACATCATGCAGGAAGCTTGTTGGTTGGTACTACTGAAGCCGAGTTGGAACATTTGAAGAAACAGGCGGAGCGATTAACTACAGCTGGATTAAGTGCAGAATACTTGTCTGCTCAAGATTTAGCATTACGAGAACCAGCACTTGGACTTGGCAAGGACAGTGGTGCTGTCTTTCTGCCTTCAGATTCCCAATTGGATGCTCGCCGCACTTCTGCTTTTATACAACAGGTTCTCACTTTCTTTTTGTGATTCCGAGTTTCGACTTTTGATTGATTCTTATGAAGTTTGCTGGGTTTTGTAGCTAATTAGTTGCTGTATAAGTGTATTGATTTACAGTTTCGTTACTTATTACTTACAGGGAAACAGGCTGTTTGCATCCCAAGGCAGATACGCGGAATTCTTTCATGATCCAGTAGTATCTCTAATAAGGTGGTCTCTTCTATAACCATAAGCATAGATGAAATATTTGTCTCTTGAAAACAAATGAGGGGCTGAAAGATCTTCTGTTCTGTCTGTACTCAGATCTAGTGAAACGGGAGCAGTTGAGGGCGTCAAAACTAAGAAGAATACATTATATGGCCGGAGAGCCACTGTAATTGCAGCAGGTTGCTGGACTGGAACTTTGATGCAAGACCTACTTCGTGACTCTGATGTCAAGCTGAATGTACCTGTGCAGCCCCGGAAGGTGAGTTTTACTATTTAGCTTACATTAACTAGTCGATAATTTGGGCGAAAGTAACTCGTTTTCATTCTGGTGAAAAACATGAGATTGTTTACTTCATACTACCACTTTTACCCTTGAAGGGACACGCTTAATTGTTTGACATTGTCGACAGGGTTATCTGCTTGCTTTGGAGGATATTGACTCTGTTAAACTCAATCATGGTCTTATGGAAGCCGGCTCCATGAACCATCAAGATTACATCACCCCTGAACAAGGACAAGATGACCATGAAGAAGCATTGTCTATTTCCATGGCGGCAACAATAGATGCACATGGAGACCTTCTCCTTGGTATTTGTTTCAATTCCCTCAACTCATTTTGCATCCCTAGTTATGTTTATGTACATGATCTGGAAAAGAATTCTTTGGACTGTGGCTTCAGGAATCAGTCATCAGTTCGTTGGGTTTAATACCGAATTGGACAAGGAGATTCCAAACCAGATATTTGCACGCGCACAAGAGTTCCTACCTGCTTTAAAACAAATCTCCCCAGAAAGCCTGAACGAGAAAATGAAAGTCAGAATAGGGCTGCGTCCTTACAGTGAGTTCAAAATATTAACGCATCATTTGCTTCATAATCATCGTGGTAAAAGTGTTGACTCACTAAATTGTTTTACTGTGCTAAATTACGTGTTGCAGTGCCTGACGGGAAGCCGGTAATTGGGCCGATTCCTCGCATGCCGAACCTCTTCCTTGCAGCCGGTCACGAAGAAGGAATTTCCACCGTAATATATCATCTATATCCCCCCAATATCTATCTTGCTGTGAAAATTACAGTTTTTCGTGTGCCGAAGTTGTAATGTTGTTGCTGTAATTTTGCTGCAGGCTCTAGGAACAGCTGAATTGGTGGTGGACATGATATTGGGTAATCCAGTGCAGGTTGATCCTAAGCATTTCGCTGTTGAGGGACGATGCTGCTGATCGTACTTCACTTCATCAGGGCATTCAATCATTGGTTGTCTGTCTGTTGTCTGTCAATATATCTCCAACTCCAATAAAACATCACTAGGAGAAGTCTTTAATTTCCTAGATTTGGTCAGGTGTACAATATATATTACATGCATCGGGAGCATGTATTCCAGATATTTGCGAGTGAATAATAATAATCATAATAATCCGAGTGAACCACCTAATATATGTGGGTGAACAACCTAATATATTCAGGTGCAAATTCGTAGTATCCGGAGCATGGACCTAATAAATTGCAGTATGTGTATGTGGGTGCCTTTAGCGTGTGTTTGAATTCTAGGGAGATCACTCTCTTGTAAACCTAATTTTCCCGTGAGGATATTGTGGTCTATTGTATGAGTTGCAAAATTGGAGTGATACAACAGTATAGAACTCTATTTACCTAAAACATGAGATTTTAAAGGACAATAATAGTATCGTACTTATAATTCCACTTTTTTTTATAATCATAAAAATTCGGAAGGATTGTCGTTTGTGGACTATTGGCGTAAATCGCATAATGCTTACGGACTTGGAGATTGCCAAATTTTGTTTAAATTATCCCTTAGATGTATAGTAATATCTTTGCACAATCGTAATATGTTGTGGTGGTGAAATATGGAATGAAATGGTACATTATGTAGGTATTTTCGACTAATTATAGCCAATTTTATTGGTTATAAATGAGGGTATTTTCATCAGAAAAAATAAAATTATAGGGGCAAACATGTCAATGTCAATGATTAATCAGAAAAAGTATACATTTATATAAACAGTAACGGTTAGGTTGGCTAATTAGCATTTCTCAAATATAGAGGTAAAATCCTCATTTTACAAAATATTGGGGGAGTTATATGAAGTATTTTTTTTTCTTTCTAAATCTTGAAGGAAAAAATGAGCTAAGCCAAATTCTATGTATAAAGTTTTTTATGATAATTAGTAGAACCAACTCGTGCAGGGCACAGATAATTTTTTATACTACTTCCATCCTTATATGTTTATTAATTGGACTAAATTTTAACCCTTAATTACTTATAAATTATAATAAATTATAAAATTACCGTCATTAGAAGGATACATTGTTAATAATTACAAATTGTTTGTTATTATATTATATTTGAAGGCAAAAGAATAGATTCTTGTGTAAATACAAGCTAGCTACTAGGCAGGTAAGAAAACAAACTGCTTGTATTAAATTATAATTTGAGGGTAAAATAGTAAATTTGTGTGTGATTACAAGCTAGAAGGCACGTGGGTAAACAAGTTACTCAAACAAAATTTTCGGTCATCGCTCTTTTATTCTATAGAAAATAACGTTGTTCAAAATTTAAGCCTTAAAAAAGTTGTTTTATTATTTTAGGTTTTAACTTCAAGATAAATAATTGTATATGATAGTTGAAAAATTATAATATATAAATTTAATTTTCCATATATTTGAAGATTTTAGCTTGTATGGCCAACAACCATGAAGTAGCTTTTGTGGGGTAATGATGTGATATGCAATTTATTAGGTGCTCCGGATTATATTATTGTTCACCCGCATGTATTAGATTGTTCACCATAGATATCAGATTGTTCACTCTTATTACAATGATTGTTCACTTATAAATATCTGGAGCACATGCTCCAGGTGCACGCAAATATATATTGGGTGTGATACTGTGATTGGTGTCATGTATTAGAAATGTAGATGTAACTCTTGTTATTTTTCTTTCTTGATTTGGCTTTTTTAGATGATGATAAGAGTTTGTCTTAAGATATTTTTTTATATGTTTTAGCTTTTATCAAATTAAAATTTCTTACGACTTTTAACCAGCGGCAGATTTAATTAAGATTTAAATTCAGTAGTGTCAATAACAAATTGTTAAAAATATTAAAATTTAATAGCGGTGAGAAACTTAAACACTACCAAAAATTGAGTTTAGTTTTAAAATGACTCCCTAACCACCTTCTTAAACAATCTCTTTAGTTAAGTTGAAATTATAAATCATAGTTAATTTGCTGGGAGGTGCCATACATTCTTAAAAACTGACTCGTGGGGGACCACATTTTTTTAATTCACTCAAAGGGGACCAAGTCCTCAAATAAATGGCTGCAAGGTGCCTTTCCAGCCATTTCTTACCGGAAATCATTAAAAGACTAAAATGACCTTGGGGATGTTTGTTAAAAGACGAAGAAGCCCTTATATTTGCCCGCTCAAAAAAAGTGAAGGCCTCTCGACTTACCTTCTTCAATGGGAAAGAGTTGGCTGAGAAGGTGATCGGAGTTCGACAACGGTAGCTTGGTTGTCGGAAAGGTGGTGCTGATCTCCAGGGTTTGCGTTGATCGTCGAAACAGAGCTGAACAATGGTGAGTGAAATTGTGTGCACTGACAGTGTAGTTAGGGTTTAAATTTGGTTGAGGGTTCGGAATTTGTTTAGGGTTTGCTGGGTATTAGTTGTTGTTCATGTAGACGACTATTGTTAAAGAAATTTCGAATATTTGAAAGTTAATTTTTCAAAAAACCTTAGTTCAGTGATGGGTATTTAGGGTGTCGAAAGATTTGATTTTTAAAGGGATAATTTTTTGCAATTTAAGCCTATCAATTGCTGTTTATTCATTTTTAGTTGCTTAATCTGTTGTGTAGGGTGTTTCGATGAAGTCATTCATTGTTAGATTCCATACAAAAAGATTTTTCATACCTGAGCAGGACCTAGACAAATACAATAAGAAGGAACTGTTTGTCGACATTAAGTTGAGGTTCATTCAAGAAATGGAGAAATTTCCTAAGTTTGCTGGGATTAATAGGTACCTACCTGGGTTAGAGAACAAGAAGATGCCTCTGATTACTGACACTGACTGGAACAAATTTGTGGGAGCATGGTCAAAGTTGGAGCAAGTGAAGACATTTCCTGTTGAATTGGTTGAGTTGGCTGGTAAGGGGAAGCTGCAACAAACTGTGGAAAGCATTGAGGTTTCACCACCTGAAGAAATATTGGTGGAAATGTCCCTGAGTCAAGAAAATGCATGGGCAGATGAATTGATATGTACCCCTGTTGATACTCAGCATAGCCAAATTGGTAGCCAGAATGTGAACAGCAAGGCACCATCTGCAAGCAAAGGCCAGAGGTTTGGTAGTAGGCCACCTAAGCTACCTTTCAGAAGGACTTTGCACAGAGAAGCAAAGGCAGGCAAAGTAAAGGAAGTTGGATCAAAAAAATATGGGTATATAGCTTCTGAATGTGGGCCTGGAGAAGATGTTGCTGGGCCTGGAGAAGATGCAGGTGGGCCTGAAGTGTCAGCTGCATCCACTGGCCCAACTGTGGGCATTAATGGTGGAAGCAACTGCAACAAGAACTTGTGGGAGGTCAATAAATGTGGTCCTGGTCCAACCAAAGCTGCACACTCCACTGTGAGCTCACCAACTAGATCAAGAAAGGGAATCTCCGGCAGAGCTATTACCTCATCCATTCCAATCTCTGAAGCTAGAGGTGTTTCTCCACCAGCTCGATCAACAACACCAACTAGATCCACAGGAGCTGGAACCCCAAGGAGGCCAGTGACAAGATCTGTTTCAGCTGGATCACCTACATAGGAAGCTGAGACAGACTTACCTACACCCCAATCAACTCCTTGCAAAAAGAAGACTGTAAAAGGTAAGAAATCAATGGAGCTTGATCCTGATATGCTTGAAAACATATCAAAACAGTTTGGTGGTCTAGATCCAAAGGAAGTGCAAGATATTGGAAGGCCCGACATACCTGAAATTGATGTCTTCTTTGAGGATGATGAGAATGCCATAGGGGGGTCTAATGAGGTAGGCAAGCTAGAGGATGATGAAGACAGTGAGGATTCAAATTTCTTTCCATCAGAAGATGAAGAAGACAGTGAGACTGACAATGACAATGATGATGTGGTTGTTCGGTTGCATTTTAGGGGGTTTTTAGGAATAAAATATTCCTAAGGGTTGTCGTATCCGCAGGGATGGGTTTTTAGGTCATCAGGTAATTGGTTTGAGTAAGGGGTTTTCAAATGCAGAAAGCAGTAAATAATTTAAATAAACTGAACTAATATGAACTGAAAGCAATAAAAGTCAACAAAAGTATTAAATAAAGAGATGAATTAAACCAACTTTGACAGAAAATAAATCTAAACTAAGAAAGCAATTAAAAGCAAGAACTAAGAAAGCAATAAAACTAAGTTAAATAATTAAATTGAGAACAAGAAATTATACCTTCGATAAACTAATATTCACTTGAATCCTTTGGCCTGAACAAACAAGAAAGTTTTGATTTGGATTACTAAGAATCCACAAATCCTCACTTGAAGGAGAATTTATAAACCCTTAATCCTCCTCTTCACTAAAAGATTGGATTGTTTTGTGGCTAATCTAATAAGAACTTTTTTAGAGTAATTTTACTTAAACAAATTCTTAATCAAACTAATGAATCCCTAATAAGCTCTTAACTTAAAACAGATTGAAAGAATACTAATAAACCTAGACTTAATTAATTTGCCCTAATTACGCCTAATATTCAAACCAAACAAAAAGGGAGAAGGAAAAGAAGAAGCAGAGGAATTAATTCCTTTGTTTCAAACCGAGAACAGAGAAGAACAAAGAGAAATGAAAGGAACTCAATCAGTTCTTGCTACTTATTGACCAAAACAAGGGAAAAAGAAATAGAAAGGAAAGGGGATCAAAATCCCAACTTCCTACTGCTCATGGATTGAACAGAGGAAGAAGAAGAAACCCAAATCAAACCAAAACAGAACAATGTCCAAATGCAAATTTCAATACCAATCAATTCAATTACAAACGCATCAAATGCCAATTTCAGAGCAAATCGAATTAAATCCTCATAACACAAACGCATCAACCATTAAGAACAAATCAACACTAATTCGTACATAACATCAAAAACTAAACAAATCATTCAAGAACCAAAATCCCAAAATCGATCAACAACAATGAAAAACAGAATTTAAAACTTTAACAACCTAAATCTAACATCAACAACCCAAAATTCGAAGATTTCAAACATTCAAAATAAATTCTGGAAATGAAATTTGTAAAACTAAAATAAACCTAACTCGAACCCTAGAATTCGATTGGGTTGTCACCCCCAAATCTGACCTTCGGATCGAATGATTCGTTGCTGCCATCGCCTTCCTCTTCCTCTTTTATACTTGAACGCGATCTCCACTTTCTTGGAATTCCCCCACCGAATCTGCAAATTGGAAGATAAATTAGTGAGAAATCGAGAAATTGAGAGATTAAATGAGAAAGTGAGATAAGATAAGAAGATGAATGATTATAGATGCAAATGGATGTCGGAAATTCGGCGCAAGTTGCTTGATTGCGAATTTCCAGAAGAAAGAAGAAGAAAGGAAGATTGTATGATGATGATGAATGGTGGATGGTGGTGTCGGTGCAACTGGCCGAAAAAGAGAAAGAGAAACAGAGAGAAAGAGACGAGGAAGGCGGGAAAAAAGAAAGAAAGAAAGAAAGAGAAAGAAAGAGAAAGAATCCGAGGTTAGAGAGAAGGAGAGGAAGAGAGAAAGGGGAAGTGAGAAATGAGAGAAAGAGTTAGGGTTTGGGCAGGGTTGTATTCGGCTGAGAGGAAGAGGGGGAAGGGAAACGGGTCGGGTAGGCGGGTTAGGGTAGACGGGTCGCGGGTTAGGGTTTTAGGAGCTGGGCTGGATTTGGGTTGGGATGGATGATTGGGCCGAGAAAGGATGATAGGAAGAGGAATTTGGGTTGGGTTGGGTTTTGGGGTTTAGTTTAGGTTTTTATTTAATTTATTTTCTAATTTTTATTTGTTTTATTATTTTGATTTATAATTAACAAAAATAATAATAAAAATAATAAAATGCTATAAAATCTAATAATAATGCAAAATACATAAAAACATAATAAAATTCCTAAATTAATTATTAAAGACAAGCAAAACTCCTTATAAAAGATATTAATTCGGCTCAAAACGAGACCGAACAACACTTCCACACAAGGGTTTGCTCGCCCCGAGCAAATTAAAACAAGAAATAAAAAGAAACTAACTACCCTAACTCACTTTCGTAGGAATCACGGTTGCATTTAGCATATGCAACAAGCCCTTTAAACCCCTAGGTTTCCCCTAGTGGACGAGTAGGTCTCGTGAGAGTTTGCAAAAGATATACCCACAAAATCTAAAGAAAAAGTAGACTCAGATTAAAAAGGAAAAGACTCAAGAAAGAAAAAGGAAATAGAAGAAATAAAAGAAATAAAAAAAAAAACTAGCGTTAGAGTTACAAATACAATTAAACACTCCAGGCTAATTAATCAAACAAATCAATTCGTCGAGCAAATACAAAGATCAATTTGGAAGATAACAAAATCTGTGTAAAATAGACAGAATGAAGTTTTCGAAATTAAGTAGAGAGAACAAGTACTTTAGATGCGAAAAACCGCCAACAGACTTAAGATAAATATAAATATGCGCGGTTGGTTATGGACGTAGGTCATTCAAAAGAGCAAACCTCACTTTAGAATATAAATAATGAACGCTCAAACACTCAAATTTGAATGTGTATGTGGGTTTTTCTCATACTCAGACCAAAAGAAACAACCTACCATAGGCTTGGTAAGAATCTCGGTCTCTACTGCTAGTATGCAAATACACAAGTGACAATCAAGAGGACTTTTTAGGGTTGTAATGAGGCTTAGGTTAGGGGAAAAGAGTGATAATATTTGGATATGAGGAGTTAAAAGAGTCATGCTTGGATTGATTTTCAACAAAGATTTTCTCTCAACTCACCTTCTTGCTTAATGTACGCAAGGAATTCACTTTTCTCCCTCATTGATATCAAACACCTCAACTAATCCTTACAACCAGGTCAAAGTTTTCAAAACTTTGAATTGAATCTCCCTAATCACCATTTTCTTTTTTTTTCTTTTTTTTTAAATTTTAAATTTCTTTTTTTGTGGGTGATCAAGGGAGAAGAAACACAAATGTATAAGCTTAGCTTCGACCTCAATATATCAAAAGAACATCATAACCAATTAGCTAACTCATAATAATTGGGAAATATAATGTGTCCCAATTAAATAAAAATTAAAAATCCACGCCCCAACATCTCACTCCATTTGTAGCAATACCGAACCAATTTTCGCTCCTGGATTAATGAACTCTCACAACATCCAAACAGAGAGGTAATCAAAGGCTAAGCGGGGCTAAAGAACGGTAATAATATTGTTAGGAAGGCTGTTTGGCTATGTAGTTTAATAAAGAAAAGAATGCCTCAATCATATTGTTACAATATGTAATGCAAAGATGCAGTCTCAAACAAGATGCAAAACAAGTTCTAGAGGTGCAACTAGTGGTGGAGTCACTCAGGAAATAAAAGGATTGATAAAAGTGATCAATTCATACTTTTAGGCTATGTGGACTCACGGGATATGGCTCATTCAACTGAACCTAGCTCAAAGATTTGCGGCACACATATTTACACTTACTAAGATAGTCAAAGCAGTTAAACACACTATTCATTACTTGACTCAAAATCAAAATATTTGCAAATTCAGTTTCAAAAACTTTTAAGTTCTCAACCAAACTTTTCAAGGTGAAGCAAGATAAACTGAAAGTCTAATCGGTCTACAAGGTAAAAAAAATTTAGAGGGGGAAGACAAAAAGGGAAAAGGAAAAATTAAAAAGGCACACGTGCCACCCCACTCCCACACAAAAACTTTACAATGTCCTCATTGTGACTAAGGTGACACCACACACAAAAAAAGAAAACAAAGATCACACAAAAGAAAAAAAAATTCACGAAAGAGAAGAAAAACACAAGCCAGCATGCATGCTACCCGCACTCCCACACAAAAAGGTTGCAATATCCTCAATGGAAACAGAGATGAGGAAGCACAAGAAAGAAAAGAAATACACAAAAAGAAAACAAAAGAGAAAGGAAAGTTAACTTACTAACTGAAAAAATAGAGATAAGGAAAGATATTACCTGGTTGGGTACTGAGTATACCCAAGCAATAAAATCTCAAAATAAAAACACTTATGGAGCCTCAGCCACTCCATCTCACCTCAGGACGTTGGGCACCATGTCAGAACCATTCCTACTGCTCATGGATTGACCAAAACAAGGGAAAAAGAAATAGAAAGGAAAGGGGATCAAAATCCCAACTTCCTACTGCTCATGGATTGAACAGAGGAAGAAGAAGAAACCCAAATCAAACCAAAACAGAACAATGTCCAAATGCAAATTTCAATACCAATCAATTCAATTACAAACGCATCAAATGCCAATTTCAGAGCAAATCGAATTAAATCCTCATAACACAAACGCATCACCCATTAAGAACAAATCAACACTAATTCGTACATAACATCAAAAACTAAACAAATCATTCAAGAACCAAAATCCCAAAATCGATCAACAACAATGAAAAACAGAATTTAAAACTTTAACAACCTAAATCTAACATCAACAACCCAAAATTCGAAGATTTCAAACATTCAAAATAAATTCTGGAAATGAAATTTGTAAAACTAAAATAAACCTAACTCGAACCCTAGAATCCGATTGGGTTGTCACCCCCAAATCTGACCTTCGGATCGAATGATTCGTTGCTGCCATCGCCTTCCTCTTCCTCTTTTATACTTGAACGCGATCTCCACTTTCTTGGAATTCCCCCACCGAATCTGCAAATTGGAAGATAAATTAGTGAGAAATCGAGAAATTGAGAGATTAAATGAGAAAGTGAGATAAGATAAGAAGATGAATGATTATAGATGCAAATGGATGTCGGAAATTCGGCGCAAGTTGCTTGATTGCGAATTTTCGGAAGAAAGAAGAAGAAAGGAAGATTGTATGATGATGATGAATGGTGGATGGTGGTGTCGGTGCAATTGGCCGAAAAAGAGAAAGAGAAACAGAGAGAAAGAGACGAGGAAGGCGGGAAAGAAGAAAGAAAGAAAGAAAGAGAAAGAAAGAGAAAGAATCCGAGGTTAGAGAGAGAAGGAGAGAGGAAGAGAGAGAAAGGGGAAGTGAGAAATGAGAGAAAGAGTTAGGGTTTGGGCAGGGTTGTATTCGGCTGAGAGGAAGAGGGGGAAGGGAAACGGGTCGGGTAGGCGGGTTAGGGTAGACGGGTCGCGGGTTAGGGTTTTAGGAGCTGGGCTGGATTTGGGTTGGGATGGATGATTGGGCCGAGAAAGGATGATAGGAAGAGGAATTTGGGTTGGGTTGGGTTTTGGGGTTTAGTTTAGGTTTTTATTTAATTTATTTTCTAATTTTTATTTGTTTTATTATTTTGATTTATAATTAACAAAAATAATAACAAAAATAATAAAATGCTATAAAATCTAATAATAATGCAAAATACATAAAAACATAATAAAATTCATAAATTAATTATTAAAGACAAGCAAAACTCCTTATAAAAGATATTAATTCGGCTCAAAAGGAGACCGAACAGTGGTTGAGGAAGATGTGGAGGATTCAGATTTAGAAGGTGATGGAGAATTGGAGGTTGAGAGAAGACAACAGCTGGGGGTGGTGGTTGATGAGGATGGACTTGCGCAACACAAGTTGATTTATGCAGGCAAGATGGCCAAATTGTACAGTCAATGTACAGTTTGAACTGAAAGTAGAGATGGTAAAGTTGACATCAAAGCTGGGGATTTGTTCACTTCCAAGGAACAATTCTTAGATGTCATGAAGACTTACACAATTCAGAGAGGTATTGTTTTGAAGAAGGTGAAGAACAACAAGAAAAGGGTTTACTCACACATGTGCAAATGAGAAGTGTAGTTTCAGAATTCATGCAACTGTGATGCAAGACAATGTAACTTGGAGGGTTAAGTATGTGAAAAGGGGGCATGTGTGCTATGAAAAAACAGCACATCATCGAGCTGGTAAACATTGGGTTGCTAAGCAGTTGAAGAGGGACTTCATGACAAACCCAAACATGGATGCCAAGGGTGTTCATGCACTAATTTGTCAAAGATTTGGGGTTGCTGTGCCTGATTACACTTGCTATAGAGCTGTTAGGTTGACGAACGGGGAGTTGTTTGGTAATCATGATGAGGGGTATAGGAAACTACCCCAATACTGTGAGGAGTTCACTAAGACAAACCCAGGGTCAAAATGTTTCATTAAGTTCACTGATAAAGGTCCTACCCTGAATCCCACATTCAAGAGGATAATGATATGCATTGGTTCTGCAATCCAAACATTCAAGGAGAACTGTAGAGGATTGATTGGATTGGATGTTTGTTTCTTGAAGGGGTGGAGTGTGGCGTGAATGGGAGAGAATGTAGACTTAGCTTGAGTTGTTGTTGTAGAAGAGATGAGAGAAATCCATAAGCAATAGAATAAGGGGAGAAAGATGAACATCTCAATCACCCATGCTTGAACTTCTCAACAATAGCCTTGAACTTGAATAATAACAAGAATAATAACCAAAATCAACCAATATCAATAACCTTGAACACCAAAGGGATTGGATATGACCTTGGATAAAGGAGATTCCACCACCAAAGCCTAACACCCCACCATGACCATCATAAAGGAAGAATCCACCAAATGATCAATAAAGGAATGACTAGAAACACCACCATTAATCAATGGATAAAGTAATCTAGATTTTGAGAGAAAACTTAGGGAAACCCTAACCAATGCATAAGCATGTTCATAATCATCAAAAGCTGCCTGGAAAAATGAGATAACAAGCTATTTATAATAAACTAGGAATTAGGCTAAAACAAGGCAAAAATGACGAAAATACGCGTCCGACCAGAAGAGCGGCTCGGGCGAGCAGATGGGTGGCTCGGGCGAGCTGGCCCTCTGACTGCCTTGGCCTGTCTCTGGCCTGGATGGGTCACGGCCGTGACAGAATGTTGGCTCGGGCGAGCCAACATTTTGCTCGGGCGAGCTAGGCTTTTGGGCAGTTTTCCCTGCCGACTTCAAATGCGCATAACTTCTTCATCCGAACTCCGTTTTAGGCCTGAAAGATATCGTTGGAAAGCTCTCAGTGTGTACTATAAGCTCCCAACTTTGAGCCTCATCGGAGTTGTATTGAAGGAGTTATGACCCAAAACGTGAAGGCGCGCGCATTTCCAACCTCTGATCGCCTTCCCCCTTGCAAGTTATTAACTTGGTTACTTCCGAGACTTGATACCAACACGCCCTTTATTCCCGGGATGACCCAATCCGGTCCCGAGGCCTCTGAGGTCGTTGACAAGTCTTGAGTCTCTCCTTACTCCAACAAGGAGGGCTCGCCGAGGCCACGATAGTGTGATGCTCACCACCCCGCCTTTTGTAAAGGTGTAACGATTCCTGAAAACGAGTGAGTGAGCGGTTTTAGTCCGGTGATGATGGGTCGGGATTTCATCGACCTTATCCTTAACCGCAATCCCGGCTATGAAAGCTTGGCACCGAACCCGACACTGAACCCGATACGGTCCATACTCCCCTTCTTGAAAAAGAGTTGCCTTCAACTCTTGGGAGTTAAAATGAAGGCTCGCTCCAAGGCTCGACCAACCGTTGCATGAACCCTCCAATAAACCAATCATGGTCACACTATGAACTCCAAACTTCTTGAAAAAATAGGAATTAGCGAAGAGGTTTGGGGGTGAAGGACAAAGGACAGAAGTAGGTTCATTTTGTGGAGTTAGGGAACGCTCAACCTTACTAAGCTTGCATCCCGGTAAAGACAAAGCTATGGATCGCTTGCCCTCACCAAGAGCACACTCACCCCGAGTTTCGCTCGATAGGAGGTTCCTCAACTCACTTCCCACCCAGGTTTTATTTTTATGTAGGGTTAAGGGATTCATGCACTCAAGTCCAAGTAATTGATCTTCGCTCAACACACAATGCCAGGAACATTGCACACCAAATTTCCAATAACACTCATTCAACGACAAATCCTCAAATAACCAATGTCGACCAAACAACATGTATGACTCGTTCAAAAAGTTCATGACACAACGACCAATATACGAGCAATATTCATCGAAGGACGACACAATTGAAGAGCTCAAAAACTTAGGTTGGACTAGAATCAAGGCATCTTCAATTCCAAATTCGCCACTAAACACCAAACGGACACCAAGATTCTTAGTATGCCACTCAAAACATTGGGAATTTTCAACCGGGGACTTCACATGCTCATCATGCAACTTTTCTCGCCAACAAACTTCATCAAACAACCAATGTCTCCCAAAGATCATGCACGACTCACCCAAAGACTCTACACCACATTGTACATCTTTCAAGCATGAATCAATAAATTTCAAAGGAGAGTCTTCGGTTACCTTGTTCTTCGCATGGAGAAGAATTTGGGTGCCCGTGGGTGGAAGGAAATAGGAGTCACCACCATTGTTGTTTAATCCCTTGGCTTGTGGTAATGATAACCCCAAAGGAGCTTCTTCTTGGGCCTCTTCAACACGGATAAGAGGAAGGGTAAGATCGATGTTCTCAACCACCTCTTGGCTTGGAACTTTATCAAGATCACTATGTACTTCAAGTAGCTCAAGAGGTTTCCCTTCAACGGCCTCAATGACAATAACCCCGTTCATTGAACTTTTCTCTTTCTCAACGTTTTTCTCATCAACACCTTCTACCATGTCACCTGTATGCTCTTCCACACCAAAGGATTCTTCAATCCAAGTTTCAACCATAGCCATTGTCGGGCATTGCAAAGCATCATGTCCCACACGTCTACATTTGACACATTTTTGGGACGTAAAGGCCGTTAGTGGGGAACAGTGGAATGGCTTTTCTCGGGAGGAATCCTCTCTTCTTTGCCCATCAAGTGATGAAATGAGTTCATGGTCTCGCTTGTAAGTACTAGGCAAGAATCGTCGATTCATTAATCGCTTTAGCTTTGTCCATGAGGTGACTTTTGCTCGACCCTCCTTAGCTCTTTGTGCCTTGACATTCTCAAACCAAAAGGATGCACCCTTGGTGAGTTTCAACCTCGCAATCTTGTAGGCTTGTTCATTACTATAATCCCCAGCTTCAAAATACCTATCCAAGATTTGGACCCATTCAAGATAATCTTCGGGGTCGGTGTTGCCATTGAATTCCGGAATTTTGATCTTGGTATCATAGAATTCATCCCATGAGGGTTTCTCAACCGCTTCCCGTCGATGATGGCGTCGTAGTGAGCCTCTATCATCGTCACTCGACTCGTAAGAGGGAGGAGGACGGTTAGGGCTTTGTGCGCGCCTCGAACGTTCAACTCGAGGTGGAACCGGACGCTCTTGGACGAGGTTGTCCAATCGTACCATGATGGCATTAAGAGTGCGATCGGTGGAGGTGAACCGTTCGCCATGGGTGGCAAGTCGGTTCTCGAGAGCCCGATGTTGAGGGCTACCCCGGTGGCTTGTTTCCTCTCGATCGGAATCATCGTGACCATCCATATCGAGGGAAAGGTATGGGATGGATTGTGTTTGGGATATTTTATGGAGTTTGGGGGTTTTCTTGTAGTTGGCTTGTGTTTGGATAAGGGTTCTTTGTGTTTTTCTCACTTGGGCATTTTATCGAACACCTTGTGTGCACAACTTTCCAACTCTTCCTCAAAGCTCCAATATGCATCAAAATCAACAAACACAATAGTAATAACAATTTCTCCAACACACTTGGAGTCACAAGGGTTGGGGAACACCAATATTTCAATCAAAATACCAAAATTCCAACAATAGAGAACAAACTAGCAAGAACAATGGAAAACTCAAGCTAGATGAATAACCTTGTGCTCTGATACCAAATGGAGCGTGGCGTGAACATGTAGACTTAGCTTGAGTTGTTGTTGTAGAAGAGATGAGAGAAATCCATAAGCAATAGAATAAGGGGAGAAAGATGAACATCTCAATCACCCATGCTTGAACTTCTCAACAATAGCCTTGAACTTGAATAATAACAAGAATAATAACCAAAATCAACCAATATCAATAACCTTGAACACCAAAGGGATTGGATATGACCTTGGATAAAGGAGATTCCACCACCAAAGCCTAACACCCCACCATGACCATCATAAAGGAAGAATCCACCAAATGATCAATAAAGGAATGACTAGAAACACCACCATTAATCAATGGATAAAGTAATCTAGATTTTGAGAGAAAACTTAGGGAAACCCTAACCAATGCATAAGTATATTCATAACCATCAAAAGCTGCCTGGAAAAATGAGATAACAAGCTATTTAAAATAAACTAGGAATTAGGCTAAAACAAGGCAAAAATGACGAAAATACGCGTCCGACCAGAAGAGCGGCTCGGGTGAGCTGGCCCTCTGACTGCCTTGGCCTGTCGCTGGCCTGGATGGGTCGCGGCCGTGACAGAATGTTGGCTCGGGCGAGCCAACATTTTGCTCGGGCGAGCTAGGCTTCTGGCCAGTTTTCCCTGCCGACTTCAAATGCGCATAACTTCTTCATTCGAACTCCGTTTTAGTCCTGCAAGATATCGTTGGAAAGCTCTCAGTGTTTACTATAAGCTCCCAAAATTTGAGCCTCATAGGAGTTGTATTGAAGGAGTTATGACCCAAAACGTGAAGGCGCGCGCATTTCCAACCTCTAATCGCCTTCCCCCTTGCAAGTTATTAACTTGGTTACTTCCGAGACTTGATACCAACACGCCCTTCATTCCCGAGATGACCCAATCCGGTCCCGAGGCCTCCGAGGTCGTTGACAAGTCCTGAGCCTCTCCTTACTCCAACAAGGAGGGCTCGCCGAGGCCACGATAGTGTGATGCTCACCACCCCGCCTTTTGTAAAGGTGTAACGATTCCTGAAAACGAGTGGGTGAGCGGTTTTAGTCCGGTGATGATGGGTCGGGATTTCATCGACCTTATCCTTAACCGCAATTCCGGCTATGAAAGCTTGGCACCGAACCCGAAACTGAACCCGATACGGTCCAAGGGGCCTTACAAAGGTGTCTTGATGACTGCCATTGGCTTAGATGACAATAACGGATAATACCCACTGGCCTATGGAGTATTCCCTACAGAAGATGATGAAGAATGGTCATTCTTTGTCAATGGAGTGGCTGTTGCATTAGAGTCACAACAAGAAACACACAAGTACACATTCATGGCAAACAGACACCAGGTTCTAATGCAGATACTTTGTAAACTTTAAATTATTGATCAATTGTTTAGGATGTTTATAGTCTGTGTTGTGATTTGTTTGGGCTGTTGCATTAACAAATTTATTTTTCTCAGTCAATCAAGAATGCCCTGGCCAAGTTCTTTCCTCAGTCAAGGAGAAGGGTTTGTGTCCTACACTTATACAAAAACTTTGCAATCAAGTTTCCAGGTAGAAAAATGAAACCAGTTCACTTGGGAATAATCAGTTCTATTGTATAGATTTAGTTGACTAACTATGCTTGCTTAGGTGCTTGGTTCCACTTCCACTTCTACATAGCTGCAAATGCATACTCAGAGCATGTTTTCAAGACTGCAATCGAGAAGATCAAGGAGAAAAGTGTAGCTGCATACAACTGGTTGAGGGATGTAGAGCCAATTGAGAACTGGGCCAGATTCAAATATGACACAAACCTCAAGAGTGATGACAACACCAACAACTTCGTGGAGTCATTCAACCATGCCATCATCAAACATAGAGGTAGGCCATTACTTACTATGTTGGAAGAAATCAGGAAAGTAATTGGCCATCGGTTTGATAAGAGATACAAATTGGGATGTAGTTGGGAAAGTAGGATAACACCATTTGTGGACAAGAAAGTGAGGAAAACAATAATTGACTCCAGGGGTTGTGGTGTAGTCACCAGTGCTGGGAGGGGTTTGTTTGACATATGCGAGGGGAGTGTGAACCACAATGTTGACCTCAATGAGCACACTTGCACTTTTTGCAAATGGCAGATAACTGGCATTCCATGTAAGCATGCAACTAGGTGTATACACTATGAGAACTTGAATATTGAGGACTACATTGCACCTTGTTGGACACATTCATCCGTCCAATACCTGATCACACCATGTGGCCTGACTATGATCATAAACTGTTTGATCCACCTTTTGAGTTGAAGAAGAAAGGAAGGCCTGAAAAGCACAAAAGAAGAGAGGCCAGAGAAGTTCTTAAAAAAGCTAAGGAGGACATTGGGAAGAAGCATGACACCAAGAGATGCTCCACATATGATGAGACAAGACACAACTACAAAACTTGTGGCCAAGCTAGGGATGAGAATGGAAGGTTGTTACCAACTGTGAAAGAGAAAGCAGCTTCAGGGGCTAAGAGGAGCAGGGGATCCAATGCAAATGTGGGAAACAATCAGAGAAAGAAGAGAAGGGTGACAACTCCAACTGTTGTTGAAGGTCATAGGGCTCCTACTGAACCAAGGAAAGGCAACAAGAGAAAGGAATTGTCTGGCAAGAAGGCATATATGTTTGCTTGGTTGTCAGTGTTTTGGTATAAGAAGACTATTTTGGTGTTTGTCAGTCTAGGTTGTTTGGTTTGAAGACATATATGTTTGGTTTGAACATTAGTTTGAACATTAGTTTCTGTTTCACCTTTTATTTATTTTGGTTTAGTGTTTTGTATGACTTTATGGATGTTTGCAGACATATATGTGGCAGTAAGGATGCATATTAAGTTGTTGAAATATGTATGGATCATTTTGGAAATGTGCTACCAGGTTTCTCATACATTTGCTGTCATTTGCTAGGTGCCTAGTGGTTTCCTGTCATTTTGATCATTTTGGAAATGTCCAACCATGTTCAACTGAGAAGACATGGATGTATGCTAGGTTGGTTGGGCGACAATGACATCCAATGTCACAACTCCCATCCTAACTGTTTGTGCAAAGTGATGCATAATATGTGCAAATTGATATCCTACCAAGAACATTGTTGTCCTAACTGTTTGTGCAAAGTCATGCATAATTGGTGCAAACTGATACACAAATTTGCTTTGTTATCCAACAAGCCAATGACTGCAACAAATTTTGTACATCAAAAAAGGATAAATTTCACTTCAACACTTGATTTCATTCATTCAATGGTTTCATTCCAAAATACATAGTAGTGCTGTACACTACTGAAACATCCATCCATCCAAAATACATGGCAGGGTTACATTTTACTCCCCTCCTCCTGCCAATTGCTACCATTGAACCAAAATACATAAAATAACTACATTACATCAACCATCCAACCTACACCATAAGCACTAAAACTAGACAAGCAAAGTACAAACCATCACTTGAAAACAGAGATTACAATGACAACCAAGAACATCACAATGGCAGCCAATGTCCCAATTCCCATCCCACACATCATCATTGTCCAAAGTACCTTGTTCCAAACCTCCTACAATTCAGTGGCCTTCTCCACCAGCACAGACACCTTCTCCATCGGCTCACCAATGTCCTTCCTGGACTCCCCTGTTTCAATCACCAAGGCAACAATTTGTATCCTCAATGTTGCTAGCTCTTCAATGGCGTTGTTGTTGCACATAATCAGCTCACCATCTTTCTTGCACATGTATACCATCATCATTGCGACTCGTCTTCACCTTTCAAAGAACTCTGCACTGTCATCTCCAGGCATTGAAGGTTCAACACTAGGCCCAGCATTCGCCTTCATGCCCTTGTCCTTCCCACTTGGAGGATCCTCACACTCGTCGAGCCACCCCAGAAATTTTGCACAGCCAATGGTTGGGCATTTTCCATAGATACGACCAGGATTCTGCTCACTCCTGGACATCTTCAGCATACCATCGGCACCACAGAGTCTGCAAACAAACTTGCCATTGACCCATTTGAAGGTTTTGTTGAATCCCTCCATTCTGTCCTCTACAAACAAATCATCTAAGACAATCAATACTAAACCCTAATTAACCAGTCATTTTTCATCATCCAAAACCCTAATTAACCACTGCACAATCCGTCATTTTCAAAAATCTCAGCTTTACAACATCAAATTATGCTCTTTTCTAAAATCCGACAAACAAAAACGAAAAAGAATGAAATTTTCTGGAAAAAAAACCCTAATTTCCAACAATCCAAACCCAGACGACACAAAACCATCGACGAACAACCAAATAAGAAAGAGGATGAAGGAGCTTACCAGGAATTCTCCTCGCCATTGCTGTTGAATTGCCTTCAACCTTAACAACGAGAACCAAGAAAATGAACAAGAAAACCGAAGAACACAGAAGAAGCGACGAAGAACAAGGACGAAGAAGAACGAAGAAGAAGAAGAAGTAGGAAGAAGCAGAAGCAAATGTGGAATAGAGGGAGCAGGGAGTTCAGTTATATAAGACAAAATTTGGAGGCAATTGAGGGTAGTTTCGGAACTCCACACAGCCAATTCAAACAATTAATCAATAAACCCAACTGTCACCGGATTCCGGTAAGAAATGGTCGGAAAGCACCTTGCAGCCATTTATTTGAGGACTTGGTCCCCTTTGAGTGCATTAAAAAAATGTGGTCCCCCACGAGTCAGTTTTTAAGAATGTATGGCACATCCCAGCAAAATTTTGCAAATAAGATATTGAAGAAAACCAATACAAGTGAAAAGTTTCTCATATCCTAATATAACTACAAGGAATCATTAAAAATTGACAAATTAAACATTCAATAATTCAATTAGCTATCAGCGAGTAAGTATTCCAAATCCTAACATTTGACTATCTCCAAAATCAAATAGAAAAATACGGAGTAGTTAGTTTTATGCATCCAATCGGTAAATTCTATTTTCACAATCATATATATAATCCAATTCATAAATAGGTAAATCCTAACTTAATTATATTGAATGCCCCAAAAAAATATAACTTAATTATATTGACTCATTTACACGAATCAATTTTGAAACTAACAAATCCTAATTTAGCTACAAGGGAATTTAAAATACCAGAATTCCCTGAAAACTAAGAATTAGTTATGGAAAAATCATAAATGATTATAAAAATTAGAATTTAGAGTGTAAGTTCTAATAACAAATTACAAGAGGTTGAGAGGAGGAAGACAAGGAATGAATGAAAGAGACTGACAGATGACCGACTGTGGCTAGCAGCTTGCTACTGTGGAGGCACACGGAGGCGAAGGACATCAATGGCAACATTTGGGGATTCAGTGTCAACATACTGAGTTCATGGGTCTGGGAGAGTGGGGGACTCGGACTTTAGAAGTTCGAATAAAATGGATATTGAAAGTAGTAACTGATAAATGAAGGAGCTGAAGCATGACATAAATTATAGGGAAGATTAGCAAAAGGGAAAAAATTGGTTACTTGCATCTTTCAAAATTCGAAGTCGCACTTGATCATCAGCCCAGTTTTTGCTAAACGAAAAAAATAATCAATTCTCTCATCCATCTAATTTCAAACGTGTGACCCATCAATTGAGAATCTTTATGCATACCACTAAGCTACTTGGCTCCTACTAAATAAATTTGCACTTAACTGCTATATATATATATTTATATATATATATATATATATTATATTATTTTTTTTCTGAAATTTTTTCCTTTAAAATTTCAGTGACGTCACTTGACTCCACTACTAACACATTTGATCCGCCCCTGAAGTTTGATGAGAATCTTTACACATACCACTAAGCTACTTGGCTCCTACTAAATAAATTTGCAGTTAACTGCTATATATATACGTACATTATATATATCATTTTTTTCCCTTAAAATTTCAGTGGTGTCACTTGACTCCACTACTAACGCATTTGATCCGCCCCTGAAGTTTGGCACTATTTTTTTAAATTGTAAGCATTAATTATCAATTGTAAGAATTTTGGAATGCATAGGTCGATCACAACAATGAGCGCAAATGATATTCTAAGCGAATCAACACTTTTTGTTAGATTTTTTTAAACGTTTTTTTGAAATATAAAAAATAATGAATAAAAGTATAATTTATGCAATGTGATATTATAGTTATTGAATTCAATCATATCCATTAATTTCACTTTAATATATAATAATATAGTTTTTTTAATAATATAATAATATAACTTTAATAATAGGTTAAGACAATTAAAATATGTCCTATGCCAAGATTCATATCATTTTCATTTTTAATTTTCCCCCTTCAAGTCTTTGAAAAAATAAAACATTTCCCCCCTTCTTAGATTCTTCCTCTTGATTCCCTCCACTCGAGAGTCCCAAAGTCCAGTAGTAGCTGTTGAATTAAACTTTATTACTACTGCAACTATTTACAAAGAAGGTGGAAGTCACTATTGGGGCTTACAACTCCAGGAGGGTTAGGAGGTTTGGAGGAATTGGTTCAATTGAACGAGGTTAGAAAGTCGTCTAGCTAGGGTACGTTTACAACTCTCACAAACAGGGGCTAGGGTTAGGGACCATCTCTCTCCTCTCTCTCTCTCTCTTTATAGATGGAGAATTTTAATTCACAACGTCTTTAGAGCACTAGCAATCCGGAATGAAATCCATGAAATTCTGACATTCTCTCTCCTACTTGGCACACCCTCTATCCTCCTTTTCTTCCATTCCTTTGAGTTCTGGAATGATGCAGAGTTCTAGAACTCAAAAGAATGAAAAAAGAAGGAGAGAAGGTGTGTCAACTAAGAAAGAGAGGATTGCATTGCATATGCTCTTAAACTATATGTGTCACCATTTTATCATAATTTACTTTTTTTTTCGATTGTTCCAAATCATATACAACAGCACGATATATATCAACAATGATCACAACACATTCAACAAAATAAAACAACTAATTATACATAAACTTTCTATTTTACGTTTCTATCTTTCTTTCTAACTGTGAATCATAATTTACTAATTTAACTAACACTGCACACTACTTAAATGCTCAAAAATTTAACAATTAAAATAAA
This sequence comes from Portulaca oleracea, assembly GCA_029582165.1. Taxonomy (NCBI): domain Eukaryota; kingdom Viridiplantae; phylum Streptophyta; class Magnoliopsida; order Caryophyllales; family Portulacaceae; genus Portulaca; species Portulaca oleracea. The sequence continues at coordinate 11,561,782 of CM055869.1, read as the reverse complement.
TCAAACTTAAGTTTGTGTTGATAGGAGTTGTCATTAGCACAAGTCTTACAATTACAATCTTCGCAACTCCCACCCAGACCTACAATGAATGCGGGCGTAACATTCGGCTATCGTATCGATGCTGACTTCAACGGCACAACTGCAATGTGGACGTACCTTCTTACTGGAACCACAATTGGTCCAATACTTATTCAACTTAAGACTAGCTGAGTAGTTGAAATGGGGTATACGGTATACCAAACCTCGTCAGATATAGGTCCAGTAAAAAACTTAAGTCGGTCAAATTCAGTCAATGTTAAAATTCGTATAAAAATTTATTTCGAATATAGTTTTTCCGTGTCAAGTAATTCAGACGGAATTAAAGTCGTGCCAAAATTGAGTTTGTACAATTAAAAAAAAGAAATATATATATTGTCCAAATAATCAGGCATTTCAAACAATGTAAAAATCGGGTTTAAACCAAATAAGATGTTCTTTTTTTATGATTGGGCAAATTCGAACATTCGGTTTGGACAAAATTTTCCCAATACTATTGGGAATGATCCATAGTAGGAGTAGGATGTATTGTACGACAACGAATCTATAGGCCAAATATCTCACTCTTTGATGTGTTAGTTGGCGCATTAAACTTTTATTGAGATAAGGACCTGTAGTTCCCAGTGGAAAAAGAAATAGAAAAGAAATCTTATTAACCATGAGAACTAACTTAAATTCAATCTAAGAATCTAGTTACCAAGTTCAACATTTGACTAGGCCCACAAATTCAGCACCTTGCCATAAAAGTTGACTACATTTTGCTTGACAAAATAAATCATAATAGGGTACTCGCTTATAGCCTTAACTTCCACACCGTTCCTCAATATCTGAGGGAGGAACAGCCACACCCCCGTCACTCCTACAAACCCAACCGTTAGAAGGCCCGACACAACCCGGTGCAGCCGGAACCGCCCACCAACCGCCTCCTTAACTGCCACCTCAGCAGCCGTACACACCCCGTGCAAGACAAAGAAGCACGTGACCTCCCACGTGGGCGGAACGTGCGTGATGTAGAAGAATATAACCTCATGCATGATCCCGGAAACGACGAAGGCCGCCATTGTCCCACCTGCTATAGCCCACCTCAGACTGACCAATGGGGCAGCGCAACGTCGGACTGGGTTGTACACCGACAATCGGAGGATGTTGGACACCATAAGGTTCCACCGTCGGCCCCAAAAGTCCTGGAGCGAGGTGGCTAGATACGGCTCGTTAAACTGCGGGTCGAGTTCGAGCCCTAAGGTGGCTCGAACCAGGGCTGCACTCATGGCTAGGGTGGTCTCAATCCCAAGGTAAAGATGACAGCAATAGTTAGCCAGCATCATATATGAAGGTAACTTTTCTCTGTAGTCATAAATTTTAACCACAAGTGCAAAGGCCACCAGCTTGACACAGAACAACAAAATTTTACCCAGCTCCAGTTTTCTTCTACTCCTGGTTCTCCCTTTGATCTGCCCATCTGGGTCGCCATTAATCTTCGAATCATGAGGTGGGTACCCTTTATTTTGAGGATTTGAGTCCTTTGATGATCTGGGTTCATCTTTGACTTTGATGGGCAACAGAGCAATGCAGACAAAATGGAGCAGAGACTTGTTTGGATGGGTGGATAATGGACCCAGATCGAATGAGTATAGGGTGAGCTTGAACGTCCCCAGCCAAACAAAGTAGAAGACGGTGGGGCCGCCGAGGTGGAAGGATGAAAGAGACAGAGGAAGAACAATGAAGAGGTAGATAACAGGGAGGATGAAAATGAGCCTGAAAATACCCTTTGGAATGTGGAAAATCCTGGTCAAACTGTATGAATAACAGGCTGATGCAATAGCAAATGCCCAAACTCTAATGAAATTGATAATCTCACCCTCCATTTCTGTGTTTATGCAGGTGCTGAATTCTTAATTCAGATCAGGGCATATAGTGTTATATGGTTGGTAAACAAACAAGTGGGTTATACAAATTTAGGGAAAACAAGTGGATCGTTGTTAACCAATAAATTAATGGGAAGGAAGGAACCAGCACTTTCATTTTGTCTGTCACGGCAAATAAAAGGAAATAGGGAGCAGTTCAAATTATAATATATTAATCTGGGGGGCCTCTTCTGGCCCAACGACTTTTGGTATTCAGTCGTGCCACTAAGCTTCCAGTACATTATGCCGTATGTCATGGCCGACGTATGCATAGTAATCAACGTACCTAGATAAACTCCTTTTATTCCATACTAAGGCCCAATTCTTTTATACGGTTAGTTATGGTGTGATAATAGTGCGGTAAAGTGAAATTTGAAAAAAATGTGATGAGTGTGGTGAAAGCTGTGATAGGTGGAGTAGGTTAAGAGAGAGAATATGAAAAATAGGGGAGAAAGTGAGAATAGAGAAAAATAAAAAGATATATTGGTAATGATTGTGCTGTCGTGCGGTGAAGTGTGATGGAAAATTAAAAAGTGTTGTGCAGTGTGGTATCGCAACGCAACCTACCCCATAAAAGAATGCATAATTGTCATTTAAGTTGTTGGTATTATCTCTAACATTATTTTTTTGTTAATTCCAATATCATTCTTTAATTGATAATTTCTTATATTATACTTTATCAACAATTAGAATATTATACTCTTAGAATAATATTTTTTATTACGAATATAATGTTACTAATTTTATATAATTAGTCAATGTATATATTAAGAAATTTATGGACTATAGTTAAAATTTTTGAAGTTTGATTACAAAACAATTAATATGAAACAAAAGGAGCATTAAAATAAGCTAAACTTTTACATGAGAAAGTTATATATAAAAAAGTTTAAAATTTAAATACCAATAACTTTTGCAATAATATTTATACATTTATAATAAATTTTATAATAAATAATTAACAATTTTTTTAAGATGGAACACTTGATGGGTACTCCAAGTTACACCGATGAAACTAATAAAATCACAGATTGGCCTGAGCAAGTTGGATCTAGTCCTGTCATATGTTGTCAAGATAGCCAGAAACTTTGAGCATTGCTCATGGTTTCACATACTGAGGGAAGGAAACTGACCAGCACACCATCTTGCAAGCTTGCTTGATCCAGGGGTTGGGGGATAGAATTTAATTGGATTCATGTTTGTCCAATGCTTATTCAACCTTGTGTACTTCCTAACTCTTTCGAGTGATTAAATCCAATTTCCTTCCCCCTTATTGTCCTTAAAAAAAATAGAAATATATATATATTTAAGATGGTTAATAACTACTAGTTTTGATATACACGCTAAGCGTGTATGAGTTTCAAATACAACATCTTTAATATTAGTCCAACCCCGGGTGAAGATTAATATTGGCTAGCTCGTGCGATTAAAATTATCTTTCTTGCAATTTTTTTTTTCAAAATTACATAAAAAGGGATGAGGCAATCCTGTGAATGAAGCGAAGGCTGCATACATTTGGAACCCCTCAAACCTCGGATCAGCAGGACAATATTGAGGAGCGTTGTTGTTGTTGTTACTATACGTACAAAATAAAAATAAAAAAGGGACAAATGTCAATCATTTCTTGCAAATGGAATGTTTTATGTAAAAAGAAAAAAAAAAGGTTGATACTATTGATTTTGTTTAAAAATAAAAAACTTCAATAATAATTCGACTTTGGCTTATGATGGATGTTTGCAACTTGATGCAGTTAAAGCTATCTTATTTTTAGTTGTTTCTAAAAATAAGTTAAATAAGTTCAAGATAAATTGCAAAATAACTCTTTCAAATGAATTCAAATAAGATCAAATAGCGTGATTTAATTTAAAAAAATTTAATTTAAAGTATATTTGTATACTAAATAAAATTATATTTGTATACTAAATAAAATAATTTTAATAATTTAATTTAAAAAAGATATAAATTATATCATATACTTACTTTTTAAATAATTTTAATTTAAAGTATATAAAATCCTGACATATTTGTCTTTCTCGTAGTCTCTCTACGATATACACACGTACATGATTTAGTTTAACACCAATCAATATATTAGGTAGATTTTGATCTTTCTCATTTTCATAAATGATAGAAAAAATTTATAAATACATAATTTAATTTATTTAAAATCAATCAACATATTAATTTGGTAGATTTTATGATTTTTCTTATTTTCATAACATAATATAAAATTTGTATATGCATGATTTAACTTAACCTTAAGTTAATATATTAGATAGATTTTATAATTTTGATTTTTTAGTAAATAATAGGAAAATAATTAGTTAATGAATGATAAAGAATAAACATGAAAAATGGAGGAGGAGAAATGTGAGGGAGGTAAAATGTGAAATAAGATGATTGACTAATTTCCTTGTTTATAATTAATTTATAAAGAAAGATAAATAGGCAAATAAGAAGTTATACAACAATTAGTGTGTTGACTTATGACATGGAAAAATATAATAAATCACGGAATCGGAGAGAAAAATCGGTATATGTTGATACTTTAGGTAAAATGTATTAATGATTTTTTTTAATGAAATTGAATATTTCTAAAGAAACAAAGATGATTAAAGTTAATATTATACTTTGTACAAAACATCAAAGAATAAAATAATGTAAGATAACAACATAGGAACCTAAAAGAAATTTAAAAAATAATAATATAATGCAAATTAAGGAAAATAGAAACCCAACAAAAATAAAATGAGGTAAATGACGGTTCCAATGTGAAAAAAGGGAAATAAAACATATATGTAAAAAGTATAAACTAAAATTGGGATGGTCTAGTGGTATAGGAATTGGAGGGTTTTCCTTTACATTAGAGGTTCAAATCTTTAGTGGTAACAATTTTTTTGATAATTATTTTAGTGAAAATAAAAATATGTAATTACTATTCTATCCCTATAATTTATCAATAGCAAGGGGTAAAATGGACAAAGTGAAATTTGCGTACCATAAGCCCCTTTGGCTTTATGGAGGCGTTTGGTGCCCGGCTTTTTGGATGACTTTTTGGAGAAAGCGACTTTTTGGATGAGTTTTGGTTGTTTGACTAGTCAATATGCCAATTTGGGGCGTTTGATAGGTTGGCGGATTCAACTAGCTTTTTATCCCCAAAAAGCCAATTTGTAAAAAGCTACTATAAGTAGCTTTTTGTAAATAGCTATTGGCTTTTTATACTTTAAATTACCATATTGACCAACTAATTCACAAAAATTACAAAAATTGCCATCAAATAATTTAGGTTTAGCTCTTTTAATTGTTCTCTTATATATAATGATACTTGTGTTCAAAATGTCCTAGTTTATTTGTTTTTCCTATTAATTTGGATAAGAGACTCATATTGTCATTATGGTTAATGTTGACAATGTAATTACTAATTGATTATATATATACCTGTTGTTTAGAATAGTGTAATTTCTACAAAAAAATTATAAAATATCTAACATTAAATTGTAGAAGTACATCGGGATAAAAAAAAACTTAAAATGAATATAAATCATAATGTTAAACCTAAAAATGAATTAAAATATATATTGACAAAAAACCTAAAATTGAATTTAAAAAATAATAATGTTAAAAACACTAAAAATAAAGTCAATGGTACAATTGAAAATCAGGAGAAAAAGTCATCCTATAAACATCTAACTCTACCAAACACTGTTTTATACAAACAGCTAATACAAATAGCGGATAAAAACAACTGATAAAACAGCCAAAAGTCAAACAGCTAACAAAACCGCCAACAGCTAAAAACAGCCAACAGCCGGGCACCAAACGCCCCCTATATATTACATAGATTGTGTGTGGAGACTTAGAGCAGTAGCAATGCAGAATGAAAAAAGAGGAGAGAGAATATGCCAAGTAGGAGAAAGAGTGTCAGCATTCCTTGGATTTCATTCCGCATTGAACATGCTCTTTTAGTGGGAAATAAAGGGAAAGAAAGAAATCACATATTTCCTTTTTTTGTAGATATTTCCTTTCTGCGTAAGTTTTCCTTATTATTATAACCTTGTTTCCCTTGTACCACTAATATATATATATACATACATATATATATATATATATATATATATATATATATATATATGGGTCAAATCTTCCCCATAAATCATCAAGTGAGATAGAGAGACAGTGTAATTTTAATCCTCCTATTACTAGTGCATCGATTCCGTGATTTTTTTTCCCGCTTTGTGTTTTTTTCCACGTTAAACCTCTGCTGTCAATTTCTGTTTTTTTTTCCCGCTATTATTTCCTATTGTTTGAGGTTTCTTGATTGCTCTTCGATCCTAACAATAAACATCTTGAATTTTCCATATTTTACATTTTTTGTAACTTTTAATAATATTTTTTCTAATAATTATATATATTTATCAACTATAAGAGTATAATATTTATTAGTTAGGTCAAAAATATAAATAATAGACTAATTTTATCAATCATAGTAGAAAATGTGCATTTCATGCATAGTTTTATCCTTTACTATAAAAGAAAAAAGATAACAGCTGTGTTATCCCGTTTGCTGCTTACTCTATTTACTTGTGTTCACACACGAATTTATTATTTTACCATTGGATATAATAATTAATCACACATGAATTTACTCTTTTACCATTGGATATATTAAAAGAGAGAGTAAACACGTGCGGGTCCGGTATCTTTCAATTTCAGCTAAATTTCACTCTAAAAACATGACTCGGTTATATTTCAAATTCAGGTAAATACGGGTCAGATTTTTTTTATAGTAAAGTTTTCTATTTAGGGTAAATATGGGTCGGGAGTATTTTGGTTTTAGGTAAATTTCACTCCAAACGCATGACACAAGTGTATTTCGGGTATAGGTGAATACGATCGGATGTATTTCAAATTCAGGTAAGCACGGGCCAGATGTTCTTTAACAATAAAAATTTCTTTTAGTTTTATGTAAATATATTTTGATACAATTATAATATTCGTACAATAAAAACGTTAAAATTCTTAACATACGACAATCTTTAAAAGATTTTTTTTTGCTTCTCAATTTACCACGCAAGACCGCCTCCAGTTAGTCACCGCCTGAATCGTTTCAGGTGCATTATTGTCCAACACCCCCAAAGTACAATATATTATTGTTAAAAAAAAAGTCAGTGCATTATTGTTGAACACCCTTAAAGTATATTGTATTAGCACCCAATAACCTTTATTATATTATTATTCGAGGGAAAAATAGTAAATTTGTATATAAATTCAAACTAGAAGGCAGGTAGATAAACAAGCTACTCAAACAAAATTTTTCTGTCATCACTATTTTATTCTATAAAAGATAACGTCGTTCAAAATTTAAGCATTAAAAGAGTTGTTTTATTATTTTGGGTTTTAAATTCAAGATAAATAATTGTACATGATGAAAAGTTATAGTATGTAAATTTAATTTTCCATATATTTGAAGATTTTAGCTTGTATGGCCAACAATCATGAAGTATACGCTTTTGTGGTGTATGGTAATTGATTTTCTAGATGTAAATATTCATTAATTTTGACCTTCAACCCATTTCAATTTATTAAAATATTTATAAATTAATTATAAGGGTATTTTAGTAAATATGTATTTATTTCCAATCCTACTGTCACTTATTCCCAATTTAAATTACCACATAACAAACAAGAATGTTGGTAATTCATATAGACATTTTTATTCTCATTCCCATTATAAATTATCATTCTCGTTCTCATTATGAATTCTCGTTTCCATTCCCATTACATACCAAACGAAGCTTCACTGGTTTTTCCAGCGACGTGTACAACTGCAATTATTTAAAAAGAAGGTGACATCACTATTGGGTTTTTTTTTGTGCGGCAAGTAAGATGCAAAAATAGTGCGGCGTGGTGAAATTGTGGAAAGTGCAATAAGGTGTGGAAAAATTTGTGAAAAGTGTGGTTGATTAGATAGGTGAAGAGAGAGAATGTGAAAAAGTAGAGGAGAAAAATGCAGAGGGAGAAAAATAAGGAGATATATTGGTGATGATTGTGATAAAGTGTGGTGAAGTGTGGAAGAATATTGAGTAGTATAGTGAGTTGTGGTACATCACCGCACCATATAAAAAAACAGGGCCTTATTGAACTTAAGACCAGTGAGTAGCTGAAACGGGGTATACCACACTTCATGAGATTTAGCACCAGTAAAAATTTAAGTCGGTAAATTTAGTCGATGTCAAAATTTAGATAAAAAATGATGTTCGGAACCAGTTTTTTCGGGTCGCGCATTACGGACGAGAATAAAGTCGAGTCAAAATCAGTTCAAGCAATTCTAAAAAGAGAAATATCGTGTCCAAATAATCAGGTAATTCAGATGAATTGGGTTCAAACCAAATTGAAAGTTTTTTTGGGAGTACAAATTTGAGTATTCGATTCGGATAAAATTTTGCCAACGTTATTTGGATCAATCCATAGGTGCATCAAATTGTACTTTCCTTAGTAAGAGTAGGACTTATTGTGCAACAATGAATCTATAGGTCAAATATCTCATTCTTTGATGGGTTAGTTGGCCCACTAAATTCTTTCTGAGTAAGGGGTGAGGGGTTTAGTTGGAATCAATCCGTTTCTATGAATGTAATCTTGAAAAACCAGTATGTCTTAGTTTGTGAAATTGATAAAATGGGTTGTGGTTTGTGTTATGTGGTCTTTGTGTATGGCCACCCAATAGTTCATGAACGGCCTGGTAGATGGGAGGCAATTGGGTTGGTCTTGGCAATCTTGATGCTCCTTATGTGTTGATGGGAGACATAAACCAGGGTGGAATATTTGTCCCAAAAGTTGAGAGGATCCCACCATTACCCTGGAAGATAAGTATTTATTAGCTGGAAGATTGCCCAAAATTTATCGGAAATTCTGACTAATGGGGTGAAGTTTACTTGGACAAATAAAAGGAATTACTCTGAGACAATCATGGAAACTTTGGATAGGGCCTATGCCTCAGGGCAGTGGTTGTCAAGGTTCCCTGAAGCTTTGGTGACTAACCTGGCTATAGTGGCGTCAGATCATGGGGCCATTATACTAAATACAGACCCCCCCCCCCCCCAAAAAAGCGTAACAGGTCTAGGTTTTATGGAACAGAGAGTTGGTGCCTTGAAAAAGCGCAAATTCATGATCAAATGAAGGAAATTTTGGGGAAGGAGATACATGGCACTCCTATGTTTAGGGTCGTAAAGAAGCTAGGTGAGGCAAGAATGTGGTGCAAAGAATGGTGTCTGAGCTGGAAGTCAAAACATGGGACTGACATAATGTCCTAGATGGCACACCTGGAAGAAGCACACCAACTCATACAAGACGTGGGTCTGGAATCTACAGCAGTCACAAAGTTTCTGTTAGCCTAAGGGGATGTAGAAAAAGCTTTGGAGGAGATTGATCAATACTGAAAACAAAAAGATCAAATGGCTCGGGGAAGGTGACCAACTTACTAAGTACTTTTTCAGGTATGCCAAAGAGCGATGAACGAGCAATAGGATTGATGGGCTTATCAAAGGGGATGGCACTTGGGCATCCACTCCACATGAGGTAGAAATTGAATTTCTCTAATATTTTAAGGATTTATACAGGGAGGACAACAATATAGGAGGAAGGACGGGGGATAGTGGCATGCTCTTGAGCCATATTCAACAGAAACTGAACGATGAGGATAGAAGCAGGTCGATGGCACATATGACCTATGAGGAAGTGAAGACATTAGTGTTTTAGATGGGTGCGGAGAAAGCCCCGGGACTAGATGGTTGTTCACCAGCCTTTTTGCAAAAATGCTGGCAACATGTAAGGGGGGAGGTGACCCTAGCCGTGATAGATGTCTTCAACACTGGGAGATTCGTCAAAAGTTGTGAATATGACGAGCATAATAGTTTTGAAGAAGGGACCAGCAGTGGAAAGGGTGGGCGACTATAGGCCGATTAGCCTTTGTAATGTGGTTTATCGAGTGCAGGCTAAATGTCTTGTCAAGCGAATGTGAGTGTTCATGGACAAGCTGATTAGCCCATATCAGAATGCTTTTTTCCCAGGAAGGATGATTTCTGACAGTGCGCTGACTGCTCATGAAGTCTTAACTTTGTTGCAAAAAAAGTTGGTGGGTAGGAAAGTACATAGCCTTAAAAGTGGATATGAGCAAAGCATATGATGGGGTGCGATGGAGTTTTTTGCAGAATACCCTAAAAGTATTTGGGTTTCCAGAGCATTGGATCAAACTTCTTATGTGGTATGTGACCACCATAGCGTATTGTGCATGTGTCAATGGTGGCCAATCTGATTTTTTTTAAACCTAAAAGGGGTTTGGAATAGGAAGACCCGTTGTCTTTGTATATTTTCCTACTGATTCTGGAGGTACTGTCGGTCAACTTGATTGTGTTTGAGAGGAAGAAGTTGATTCAAGGAGTCAGCCTGGGGAGAAAGAATCATACCAATATTTCTCACCTGCTTTTTACCGATGATGCCCTGGTGTTTAGTGAAGCGGCAGCTGAATCGTGCTTACATTTGAAGGCTTTGATGGATGCTTTTATGCGAGAGTATGGGCAAGTTATAAACATCCAGAAATATGTAATAATAACATATAAGGGGCTAACAGATTGGGAGAGGCGGGGAATTAAGGATATTTTTGGATTCAACATTGAGGAAACGAAGCTGAAATATTTTGGGGTCCCTGCTGTGATGGATAGGAGGAAGGGTGGAACGTTTGCCATGCTGATTGAAAAAGTGGAGAGGAAGTTGTCGGGATGGAAAGAAACATTTTTGAATAAGGCTGGCAGACTCACTCTTATTCAATCAGTGCTAACAATGCTCCACCTACATGTTATGACAATTTTATAGACTGCCAAGAGGAGTGGCAAACAAACTAAATGTTGTGATAGGGAGATTCTTTTGGGCTAATAAAGCGGACAAAAAGTCCATCTGATAAAAGGGTAAGAATGTTATGAAGTTGCCAAAGGCTATGGTGGGGTTGGGGATAAGGGATGTGGGGTGCCTCAATGACTCACTGGTAGTGAAACAAGCATGGTGGCAAAAGGATAACCCAGATCTCTTGGTGTCCAAGATTTACCAAACTAAGTATAGCAGGTCGTCCACATTATCTGCACAGGATGATTACAAGTCACTAGCTAATGCATCTTATGGGTGGAACAGACAAGTGAGTGCTTGTAACAAGATAAGAGATGCATGCGTGTGGAGAATTGGCAATGGCAACTATATAAAAATAGGAGATGGTAGCTGAGTTGAATCGTCCCAGTTTTGTTTTAAGACCGAGGAGGCAAAGCTGGAGTGGAAAGATAGGCAGCTAAAACAGTTGTGGTCTAATGATACTAAGAAGTGGGAGACTAATCTTATCAGATAGATCTATGAATGGAATACGACCCAAGAAATATTGGTGATTCCTCTGAGGGTGCAGGAGGGGACACTAGATATGTTAGAATGGGGACTAACGAGGAATGATTGTTTCACGATGACATCCTGTTATGCTTTCCTGAAAAGGAAGGAGATAGAGGATAATAGGTCACAACATAGGTTTTGAACGTGGCTCTGGAAGTTACAAATACCACCAAAGTGGAAGGTTTTTATGTGGTGTTGTGCCCGTAATGTATTACCTCTTGGATGGAATTTGACTGTAAGGGGCATGGATGTGGATAGAGGTGTCCGCTATGTGACCAATTCTCATAAACCCTCATGCATTTTTTTGGAGATTGCATTATTGCGTATCATATATAGAAAGCTAGTGACTTGGGCATCAACAAGAAGGTAAATTTTTATCTACTAATAATAACTGGATTCTAAACTAGTTTGTTTTTTTGATGGAACGGGATAAAGAATCACAATGGGCGACAAAATACTTTGTAGCAATGCTATGGAAAATTTGAATAGCCTGAAATGCCCAACTATTCAAAAGGATGACAATCTTGCCGGCTGAGATCATTCAAAATGTGCAACCTACCATGAATAGATGGGAAACGAAAAAGAACAAGGAGCAGAGGTCGGTACACAACAAGTTGGGGCCAAACATTGCACAAAGCAGAAGATGTTTTGGTGGACCTTGGGGGAGTCATGGGAGCAGGAGAAGACATTCATCACTGATGGAGCATGGAAGAAGAACAAGGCAGGGGTGGCGTGGGTCCGGAATCGAAATGGGAGAATTGAGTATCAGAACATGTGGAGTACACTTGCTACAACACCCACCATTGCTGAAATATTGCCTATTGAAGCAGTCCTGGAATATGCACAGGCTAAAGGTCGGGATGGAATTCAAATCAAGCACTGTGGAATCTGAAGTCGTAGTTAATGAAGTTTCAAAACCTGCTATTGGGTCATAAGTCAGTTAGAATATCGAAAGTAGATCGTTGGGAGGACAAACATGCCCATGACCTTGCGGTCGAGGCAAGGTCATATACATATACACACAAAAAAACAAAAAAAAAACTTCCTGAGATAGAGTATAAGTGATTACCAATACATACATACATACATATATATATATATATATATATATATATATAGGATAATTGGATTCTAATAATTCCTACTTTCACCAATTGGACAATGGTGGATCGTACTTTCACTTTGTATTCTGGTGGTCCAAAAAAAAATAAAATTGGATTGTAGTGGTACAAAATCTACCTCCACATTCTTCTTATTTTTTTCATTCCTACACTATATTATTTTTGTTTTTTTATTCCAGCCCCTAGAAAGTTAATGAATTGTAGTTTCTAAAACATTTTTTTAATTATTTTTTTGAGAGTCCGAATAATTATTATGATTTTTAAAAATAATAAAAGTGAAAAAATCATAAAAAATAGAAAAAAAAATGAAAAAAAAATTGGGAGAAACGCTGTAAATTCATTATAAATCATTGTAAAGTGTTATACTAAGTTTTGGATCAAATGCAACACAAAATCTATGATTCCCTCGAAAATATCCCACTACAATCCAATTTTATTTTTTTTTTTGGACCACCAGAATGCAAAGTGAAAGTAGGGATTATTAGAATCCAATTATCCTATATATATATATATATATATATATATATATATATATATACACACACACACACATATATGTGTGTGTGTGAAAATTGGATTCTAATAATCCCGACTTTCATGAATTAGACAGTAATAATCTCTACTATCAATTTGAATTCCGGTGATCCAAAAAAAAAAATTAGATTGTAGTGGGACATCATCGAGAGTATACCCTAAATATTGTAGATTTTGTGTTGTATTGATTCAAAACTTAGTATAACACTTTATCACGATTTTTAATGAATTTACGACATTTCTCCCATTTTTTTTAATTATTTTAATTTTTTTTCGATTTTTTTTCTTTTGAAAAATCATAATAATTGTTCGGAGTCTCAAAAAATAATTTAAAAAATGTTTTGTAACTACATTTTATTACCTTTCTGAGGGCATGAACGAAAAAAACAAAAACAATATGGGGTAGAAATGAAAAAAATAAAAAAATGTGGAGGTGGATTTGGTACCACTACAACACAATTTTATTTTTTTCTGGACCACCGGAATATAAATCGAAAGTAGGGATTAACGGATTATTACTGTCCAATTTGTAAAAGTTGGGATTATTATAATTCAATTTTCCTATATATATATATATATATATATATATATATATATATATATATATATATATATATGTGGGAAGTGATCATATGAGCATTAGGTTTATGTGAGCATATGAGCATTAGGATTGTGGACCCTTGGATCTTCAATCTATGGATGAAAAAAAAAAAAGTGGAGTTTGGCTTTTTTTTTTTTTTGCCCATTTAACACAACCCTCACGTAAGGCTAAGAGAAATAAAAAAAAAGAATTTGGTTACCCCTTCCCAAAACAACAGCGCATGATCACACAATCCCAAAAACCAATTGAAGTTGCTTCTTCCCCCCTCCTCCAGACTGAACATTCATCTCCCCTCCTTCTCCACACTGGGGTGCAAACTCGGCGACAAACATATCATATGGTTTCCGATGTATTGTGTGGTGTATCTCGATGAACTCGACTGGCGAAGGATGACGGAGTTGGAAAGTTTCAGGTAAGTGATTTGGGTGTGGGTTTCGGTGCGGAATTAGGGTTCCAATTGGGTGCAGTGTTCTTTTAATGGTGTTTTCCATCGTGAATTTGTTTATGTAATTTTTTTAGGGTTTAATTCATTGAAACGATTGTATGTGTTTTTCAGATACATGCAATTTCGAATTCAATGGCTGAACAAGGAAGCACGAAGGAGGTTCATGTGGAAGAAGCAAGTAAAAGGTTAGCGTTTTAGGTGGGTTGAATACGAAATGTCGATGTGTATTTCACGTTTGATGAATTGGGCGAATGTTGTCTACAGTTGCAGTAATAGATGTCCATTGTTCGGGAGGTATTTGTGTTGATAAAGGTGGGGGTTTGGCAGGGGTTTTCAAGAATGAAATTGGTGTGTTATATGAGTGTCGTACACAGGGACTTTAGTAGATGTACACTTGTGAAACTGGTGATGTCCACAGTATTGATTATGTGTTTTGAATATACGAATTTGTTATGTAGTTGACGTTATAAAAGGTTGGGTTTTTGGGGTGGTTTTCCCAGTATAAATTGGTGTGTTATATGAGTGTTGTCCACAGGGACATTAGTTGACGTCCACTGATGAGATTGGTGGAGTGCACAGTATTGGTTATGTATTTTGACTATACAAATTCGTTATGTAGCTGACGTTTCAAATGGTTGGGTTTTTGGGGTGGTCTTTCCCAGTAGGAAATTGGTGTGGTATATGAGTGTTTTCCACATGGACATTAACTAATGTCCATAGATGAAGTTGGTGGTGTCCACAGTATTGATTATGTGTTTTGAATATAAGAATTCGTTATGTAGCTGACGTTTCAAATGTGTAGTTTATGTTTGAGGGGGGTGTGGGTTGGGGATAATTGTGTTAAGAAAGGTTGGATTGGCAGGGTTTTTTTCAATATGAAACTTGATACATGGTGAAAATGTTGTCCACAATGACATTGACTAATGTCCACAATGATGAATGATTGTGTGTTGCCAAATTCCGCACCATTAGTATGAGTTGGGGATGGTAGTGATAATGATTGTGTTTTGTGTTTGTATTTGTGCAGCTAAACAAATGTGCATGTATGATAACGTTAGATGTTCGCAATCAGAGTAATTAATGTCCCCTTATGTTATGGTCACATGCTCACAGTGTGTTGTCCACATTGGTAATGAATGATGTATGCGATTATATTGGCTAATGTCCACATTACTGATGAATGTTGTCCACAGCAATATTAGACGATGTCCGCAATGACATGTGAATGATGTCCATTGGTATCATATGTATATACTTTAAGTCCACATTGGTAATTAATAATGTCCCTAAGAATATTGAATGATGTCCACAATGATATTGAACGAGGCTAATTTTTGTCCTATGCGACGAACCACATTTATAAGGCTTGATGTCCACATTGATATGGACTGAAGTCCACGTTGGTCATCCACTTATGTGTGCGACAAAACATATATAGTCAAAGTCCAATTGGTAACTAATGGGGGTCCGTAATGATATTAATGGATGTCCACAATGATATTAAAGGATGACTATTGTTTACATTTGTACGTTCAGTCATCAAGTATGTTTGAATGGGGGATACCACATGCAATACATCAAGTATGTTTATACATAATGTCCTCAATCCAAATACGTGATGTCCTGTTTACAAATACTTGATGTCCTTAGTCTTAAAACTGAATGTTCACCACTCTTTACAAAAGTATAAAAATATATCAAGTGTACATGTCAATGAAATTGAGTGTCCTCCAAATTACAATACTTAAATTCCCACATGATGTGGTGAAATGCATATGAAGTAACATGCGTCCATATCTAAGCAAAAGTCCACATCAAATGAAACTGAATGTCTTCCAATGACAATACTACAGAATATATAATTGAAGTCCACATTAGTAATTAAGGATGTCCACGATGATATTAATGGATGTTCACAATGATATCAACGGATGACCGTTGTTTACATCTGTAAGTTAAGTTATCAAGTATGTTTCAATGAGGGATACCACATGCAGCACATGATGTCCTTAGTCCAAATGCATGATGTCCTGTTTATAGATATTTGATGTCCGCAGTCTAAAAACTAGATGCCCACCACTCTTTAAAAATGCATAAAAATATATCAAATACATGACAATGAAATTGAGTGTCCTCCAAATTACAATACTTAAATTCCCACATGATGTGGTAAAATGCATATGAAATAACATGCGTCCACATCTAAGCAAAAGTCCCCATCAAATGAAACGAAATATCTTCCAATGACAATTCTACAAAATAAAATACATAGCCCAAATAATCCCCAAGAAAACCAGCAGTCCAACTATATATGTTCATACATAACCCTTACAGAAATCATATTTAGAACCAATAACATGTCATCCATAGCGTTATGGGAAATTTCGGATGTCGTGCATTGCAATTTTGTCACAACATTTGCATCGTCGTGCACTTGCTTTCTTCTTGCAACCTCAACAATTGTCTTTGTTCTCTTGCCCATCCCTTTCATTGCCGGTGTCGACAGCGAGTGAATTGTAGCCTCCTTAGGCACATGGACATGAAGTACAATGAAAATGAATATCAAATTAAACATGTTAGGTTATCAATTACAATGATGATAAACATCAATTTCATAAATTGCTTTATTATATCACTATCAAATGAAACATATTTGGCACAATGAAAATGAAAATCTAATGAAACATGTTTGGCACGTGGACATTAAGTACAATAAATGAATATCAAGTATAACAGCAGGATATATCAAGTACTTCATCATACATGAAGTATAACACCATTGGACATCAAATATGATACCATGGGACATCAAGCATTACTGTTGGATATAACGAACGATGAGATGGAATAAAAGAAACCACAAGATGGGGGATCACTTGGGTGGCTAGGAGTCGAGGTCAAGTCGTCTTCCCTTAAGACTTATTCACTAGACCGTGAAAAGACTCAAGAGTAAAACCTAACTTCTTGTAAGCAAAGTTACAAGATTTCTCATAGGACTCAAAGAGTTGCTGCAGTCAACACCTTAAGAATGTGTTGAATGCTCTCTAGAAAGGAAGAAGAAGATGGATGAGGGTGTGGATGAATAGTGAATTCATCCACCTTATATAGGCACACTTTGGAGTCATAAGGTGGTCAAAACATTCCAAAGCATTGGGCATAATCCAAGGGATTATGTTTGAATGATATTAATGAGAAATCATGACTGATTTCTCAGTCAATATCATCCAAAAACATGACCAAATCCATTTCAACACGAGGCATAAATTATGGGATTTAAAAATCAATCCCGTCAGCGTTCAACACGGGTCGTGTTAGGTCAACAAGGTCCGTGTTGAAGCCAACACGATCCGTGTTGGATCAACACGGCCCGTGTTGATCCAGTGCACGATTTTCTTTCTCTCTGGACGCCAACACGGGTCGTGTCATACCTAGCACGATCCGTGTTGGGTCCAATTTTCTTGTTAAGCTTGATTTTGACTTATCCGGTCGATCCTATGCTTATAACTTGTATTTTATGCCTCTTAACTCTTCAAATACTCCAACAATGCTCCACCATTTCAAGAGTACCACTTGAAATAGCCCGGGATCCCTCACTTGGGTAAAATTACCCCCGCCATACATGGCGACTTCTAGAAAGATTCAACACCCGAGAAATCGAGGAGTTGTTATGCGTCATGAAAGTGCCTTTCGACTTGAACTTCCACTTAGTGAACATAATTTCAATTAGTTTGAATGTATAAGTAGACAAGCTTTGAACTTAACATCCTTATTTAATTAATTGGATACATATTACACACACAACCCAAAACCTTGCTTAAAAAATAGACACTATTTTTCAACCAGCCATGTGTCCCATACCCTCCGCGAGAACAATCAAGCCCGGCCCTAGGCTATCCGAAGCGGCCCACTTCACGTCCTCGCATAGGCAGACTTTTACTCCCCGTAATAGAGCTCCCCATCTCACCGATTCAAAGTTTGTTAATGAGTCATAGACCCAAAACTCTTGAACATTACGGTTCTTGAGCATCACCTTGTCTTTGGGATGACTTAAGCTTGACGAATTGATGCTCCATTATCATTCAACGCCGTCGACCATTGAACTCAAGGCTTGACAAGAGGTGTCAAGCGTGAGTTGGAGCTCCGTTGATGACAATTATTTGGTTGGGCTAACCCCCATTCCATTTGATGACATCCTCACCATTTCTTTGTTCAATCCTTTGGTGAAAGGATCGGCCAAGTTCTCACTTGTCTTAATGTAGTTTACCGCTACAATTCCATCCTTAATGAGTTGATGGACATAAGCATGTCGTAACCCAATGTGCCTTGACTTGCCATTGTAGACACGATTATATATACTTGCAATTGTGGCATTGTTGTCACAATAAAGTGTTGTTGGAGGCATGGGTCTTTCCCATAGATGAATTTCCAACAACAAGTTTCGTAGCCATTCCGCCTCTTTACAAGCGGCGACCAACGCTACGAACTTGGAAGCCATAGTAGAGTCCGAAATACATGCTTGTTTCTTAGAACCCCAAGAAACAGCACACCCACCAAGTAGAAACACCCAACCGGAGGTTGAGGTGTAGTCATCCTTGTCACTTATCCAACTTGCATAGGAGAATCCTTCTAAAACCGAAGGTTCTCTCTTAAACCGCAAGCTATAGTTTTGGGTAAGTTTTAGGTATCCCAAAAACCCTCTTGACCGCTCGCCAATGCTCTTTACTTGGGTTGCTAGTAAATCTACTAAGCTTCCCTACCGCAAAGGCAATATCCGGTCTAGTACAAGTCATAGCATACATTAGGCTCCCTATGACTTTAGCGTACTCCAATTGGGCATAAGGTCTCCCATTGTTCTTGCTTAGTTTGATGCTTGGATCAAATGGGTTCGTTGCCACATAGGAGCTCTTGTGAAACTTTCCTAACACTTTTTCCACATAGTGTGATTGTGTTAGACTTATTTCATCATTATTTCTAATGATCTTGATACCAAGTATCACATCCGCTTCTCCCAAGTTCTTCATAGAGAACTTAGCGGATAGAAAACTCTTAGTTTTCTCAACTTGTTCCATGTCGGTACCAAATATCAACATGTCATCAACATATAGGCATATAATCACCCCCTTTCCATTCTCAAACTTAGAATAGACAAACTTGTCCGATTCATTGATCTTAAAACCAAATCCAAGCACTACTTCATCAAATTTATGATGTCATTGCTTAGGTGCTTGTTTTAGACCATACAAAGATTTTATGAGTTTACATACTTTATTCTCATGACCCATTTCAACAAACCCCTCGGGTTGTTCCATATACACCTCCTCTTCTAGTTCTCCATTTAGGAATGTCGTTTTGACATCCATTTGATGGATTACTAGCTTATGGATAGTGGCTAAAGTTATAAATACTCTTATAGTTGCAATCCTAGCCACGGGTGCATAAGTGTCAAAGTAATCGATACCATACTTTTGTGTAAAGCCCCTTACAACTAGCCGGGCTTTAAACCTTTCTATGGTACCATCTACTTTCTTTTTGCGCTTAAAGATCCATTTTGATGTAATAGGTTTACATCTCGGTGGTAAGTCTACTAAAATCCAAACATTATTTTCCTTAATGGAGTCTATCTCATCTTGTACCGCTTCCTTCCAAAAGGAAGCATCTTGTGACTCCATGGCCTCTTTAAAAGTTTTAGGATCTTCATCTACATTGTAGATATAGGGAGTCTTACACTAAATAGAGTTCCTATCTCCCTCTACTAAATAAACAACGAAATCCGAGCCATAATCCTTGGATTTCCTTGTTCTCTTACTCCTTATTTCCTCGGCATCTTTTTGAGTTTCTTGAATAGCATCATTTGAATCATGTCATGAATGACATCCTTGGGTCTAGGGATTGAAGAGAAACGAGTCTCATCAAAAATTGCATCAATTGACTCTATTACGGTGTTCACCGTTATGTAGTCATTTGGTTCGATAACCATAAACCTATAGGCTTTGCTTTCAAAGGCATAGCCTATAAAGATGCATTCAATCCCTCTTTCACCCAACTTCCTTTTCTTTGGTTCCGGGACCCTTACAATGGCCCGACACCCCCATACTCTAAAATGTTTTAGAGTTGGCTTTCTTTTATTCCAAAGTTCATATGGGGTATTAGTGTTCCCTTTTAGAGGAACTCTATTTAAAACATAACAAGCCGTTAACATGGCTTCACCCCAAAATCCTTCACTTAAACCGGAGTAAGATAACATGGAGTTAACCATTTCTTTTAATGTCTTATTCTTCCTTTCGGCCACACCATTTTGTTGAAGTGTATAGGGTGTCGTTGTCTCATGCACCACACCACAACCTTGAAAATAAATTGGATCATAAAATTCACCACCCCTATCGGATCTTAATCTTTTTATTTGGGTCTCACAATTTAACTCACTTTTAGCTTTGTAAATTTTAAACTTGTCTAAAGTTTCATCTTTTGAATGTAAAAGAAATACTTGGCAATATCTTGAATAATCATCAATGAAGGTGACATAGTATCTCTTACCTCTTATAGAAGGAGTGCTATGGAAATCTCCTAAATCACTATGAATCAATTCAAGTAATTTAGAATTTCTCATAATACTAGGAAAGGAATTTTTTGGTGATTTTAGTTAACATGCATGTACTACACTTCTCAAACTTATCATCCAAACTTGGAATTAGGTCAAGATTAGACATGTACTTAATCTTATTGTAATTTACATGTCCAAGTCTCAAATGCCAAAGAGAAGATTTCAAACAAGAACCAAGCAAGTAAACGGAAACATCATTCTTATTGCCACTTGTAGCGTTAAGTTTAAACATATCACCACATGCATAGCCTTTTTCCTTCTTACCACCATACCTTCTTACCACCATTGGATTCCTTCTTACCACCATGATTCTTAGTGTTGTTGTTCGATAACCCGTGCTTTTTCCTCCAAACCGAACATTCCCTCTCGGGGTGACCCGGCTTGCCGCATTCCCAACAAACCATAGTTGGTTTCTTATTGCTCTTGTTCTCAAACTTATTCTTGTTCTTTGTTCCTCTTTTTTCTCTTGAACCACATGCACCTTGGAGGGATTCTCCTTGGTAACATCCTGCATTCTCAATTCCTCCTCAATACGGAGATGGTTAGCCAAACCCTCAAGTGATATGGGTTCCTTAGAATGCATGAAGGTTCTCTTAGTTTCTTTCCATGAAGGGGGGAGCTTGCCAATTATCAAAGATACAACATAGGCCTCATCTATGTGGATCTTATGTTGAACAAAATTGCTTAATATATGTTGAATTTCATGCAATTAGTCAAGAACTTTTCTACCTTCAACCATCTTAAAATTGTTAAATTGGCTAACGAGAAAGTTCTTACTTGTTGAATCTTCCGACATGTATTTCACTTCGAGCATCTCCCAAAGCTCCTTGGCGGATACGACGTTTTGGTAAACGTCGAATAAAGCATCCGTCATCCCGTTGAGAATATGGCCTACACATATGTAGTTGTCGTTCTCCATCTTGAGCCGACGCCTTGTTTGCTCCGCCGTCTCGTCGTCACCCTCCGCAGGAACGTCTTGGGTGAGAATATACACCACTTTGAGAGTGGTGAGCATGAAGTGCATCTGCTTTTGCCATCTACGGAAATCGATCCCCTCAAACTTATCCAACTTTTGAAAGTTGTTGGTCGTATCTCTCAAGGAATGAGACATCGTGAATAAGTCTTAAGATTGTTGGATATAACGAACGATAAGATGGAATAAAAGAAACCACAAGATGGGGGATCACTTGGGTGACTAGGAGTCCAGGTCAAGTCGTCTCCCCTTAAGACTTATTCACTAGACCGTGAAAAGACTCAAGAGTAAAACCTAACTTCTTGTAAGCAAAGTTACAAGATTTCTCAAAGGACTCAAAGAGTTGCTGCAGTCAACACCTTAAGAATGTGTTGAATGCTCTCTAGAAAGGAAGAAGAAGATGGATGAGGGTGTGGATGAATAGTGAATTCATCCACCTTATATAGGCACACTTTGGAGTCATAAGGTGGTCAAAACATTCCAAAAGCATTGGGCATAATCCAAGGGATTATGTTTGAATGATATTAATGAGAAATCATGACTGATTTCTCAGTCAATATCATCCAAAAACATGACCAAATCCATTTCAACACGAGGCATAAATTATGGGATTTGAAAATCAATCCCGTCAACGTTCAACACGGGTCGTGTTAGGTCAACACGATCCGTGTTGAAGCCAACACGACCCGTGTTGATCCAGTGCACGATTTTCTTTCTCTCTGGACGCCAACACGGGTCGTGTCATACCTAGCACGATCCGTGTTGGGTCCAATTTTCTTGTTAAGCTTGATTTCGACTTATCCGGTCGATCCTATGCTTATAACTTGTATTTTATGCCTCTTAACTCTTGAAATACTCCAACAATTACCATTATGGACATCAAGTATAACAGTAGGGGACATCAAGCATTATCAATATGGATATCAAGAATAACAGTAGGGGGACATCAAGCATTATCATTATGGATATCAGGTATAATAACAGGGGACATCAAACATTATCATTATGGACATCAAGTATAACAACAGGGAACATCAAGCATTAACATTATGGACATCAAGTATAACAGCAGGGGACATTAAGCATTATCACTATGGACATCAGGTATAACACCAAGAGACATCAAACATTATCACTGTGGACATCAAGTATAACAACAGGGGACATCAAGCATTATCATTGTGAACATCAAGTATAACAATAGGGGACATCAAGCATTATCAGTATGGACATCAAGTATAACAACATGGGACATCAAACATTATCAGTAAGGACATCAAGAATAACAGCAAGGGAAATCAAACATTATCATTATGGATATAGAGTATAACAGCTGGGGATACCAAGCATTGTCAGTATGAACATCAAGCATTCCTAATCAAACTAAAACAAAGATTTTAAGTCAAGTTTTCCAACCCTCAACCCACACAAACGAAAACAAAACTTTGAACTCAAATATTCCACCCAAAAAAAAAAAAAAAAAAAAAAAAACCGACGACCCAGTACCTTCCACTTGATCTCTCCTCATTCCCATCAGTGTGGCCTCCATCCTTCACCATTGTAGTCTAATTTCATAAAAAAACACACATCCATTCATCGGTGTGGACATTACTCATATCATCAGTGGACATCAATCAATGTCACTGCGAACAACACCTCCACAATGTACCAATTTCATAATAAAAAAAAACACGCTAAATTCATCATTTCTTAACCTTTTATTTGCTTTTTCTACATGAACCTCCTTCGTGCTTCCTTGTTCAGCCATTGAATTCGAAATGGCATGTATCTGAAAACACATACAATCATAAACTCTAAAAAAATCACCTAAACAAATTTACGATGGAAAACACCATTAAAAGAACACTACACTCAATTGGAACCCTAATTCCGCACCGAAACCCACACCCAAATCGCTTACCTGAAACTTTCCAACTCTGTCATCCTTCGATGGTCGAGTTCGTCGAGATACACCACACAATACGTCGGAAACCATATGATATGTTCGTCGTCGAGTTTGCACCCCAGTGTGGAGGATGAGGGGAGATGAATGTTCAGCCTGGAGGAGGGGAGATGAATGTCCAGTCTGGAGGAGGGGAGAAGAAGCAACTTCAATTCGTTTTTGGGATTGTGTGATCATGCGCTGTTGTTTTGGGAAAGGGTAACCAAATTCCTTTTTTTTTCTCCCAGCCTCACGTGAAGGCTGTGTTAAATGGGCAAAAAAAAAGTCAAACTCTTCTTTTTTTCTCATCCATAAATTGAAGATCCAAGGGTCCATAATCCTAATGTTCACATGCTCACATAAACCCAATGTTCATATAATCATTTCCATATATATATGTATATATAGTTGTTATGTTAATAGGATCTCAATTTACGGAAAAAGAAATAGACAAATAATCTTATTAATATATATATATATGTATATCAAAAAGTCTATGTGCACTTACTACGTTAGCATTAACTGTGCCACCAACTACTTACATTTCCTTTTCAGATTGCACATGGAAGGCACAGTAATATCGTATTCTAGAAGCCATTGTGATTTCATTCACAGTAATATGGTACAAAAGATTAAAGTCTTAAAATCATCTTCATCAAGCTTGTTTGTTCTGGGTAAAAATGCAAGAGACTATTTGCGAAAAGTAAATTAATCGGCATAATTCTGCCTATAAATCTTCAATCGCTGATCCATTTTCGATTTTTTGCTTGTAAATCATCAATCTCAGGTAGTGATTCTCATCTTTGTCTTTATCTTTATCTTGATCCACTATATGATATTCACACCCACTTCACTACTCTTGTTTCAGTGATTTCACTTCGATTCCGAGGTGTTTTAGTGATTTTAATGGAGTGAATTGGAACACTAAAAGGAGGAATAAGATTCGGAGTCTCCCCAAGTTATTTGTCCTTAAGTCTATAATTAATAGATTTTTTTCTAGTTTCTTATTCTCCGATTGCTAAAAACCAAATCTCAATTTACGGAAAAAGAAATAGACAAGAAATAATAGACAAGAAATCTTATTAACCAACCAGGATAACTAACTTAAATTCAATCCAAGTACCTAGTTACCGAGTTCAACATTTGACTAGGCCTACAAATTCAGCAGCTAGCCAAAAAAGTTGACTACATTTTGCTTGACAAAATCAATCATAACATGGCACTCCCTTACAGCCTTAACTTCCACACCATTCCTCAATATCTGAGGGAGGAACAGCCACCACCCCGTCACTACCACAAACCCAGCCGTTAGAAGGCCCGACACAACCCGGGGCAGCCGGAACCGCCCACCAACCGCCTCCTTAACTGCCACCTCAGCCACCGTACACACCCCATGCAACACAAAGTAGCACGTGACCTCCCACGTCGGCGGCACGTGGGTTAAGTAGAAGAAAAGAACCTCGTGCATGATCCCAGAGACGACGAAGGCCGCCATTGTTCCACCCGCCATAGCCCACGTCCGACCGACCAATGGGGCGGCGCCACGTCGGACTGGGTTGTACACCAACAAGCGCATGATGTTGTTCATCATGAGGTTCCACCGTCGGCCCCAAAAGTCCTGGAGCGAGGTGGATAGATATGGCTGATTGAACTGTGGGTCGAGTTCGAGCCCTAAGGTGGCTCGAACCAGGGCTGCACTCATGGCTAGGGTGGTCTCAGCCAGGAGGTAAAGATGACAGCTATAGTTAGCGAACATTATATAAGAAGGTAACTTATCTTTGTAGTCATAAATTTTAATCACAAGTGCAAAAGCCACCAGCTTGACACAGAACAGCAAAAATTTACCCAGCTCCAGTTTTCTTCTCATCCTGGCTCTCCCTTTGATCTGGCCATCTGGGTCACCGTTAATCTTTGAATCATGAGGTGGGTATCCTTTATTTTGGGGATTTGAGTCCTTTGATGATCTGGGTTCATCTTTAACTTTGATAGGTAACAAAGCACTGCAGACAAAATGGAGCAGAGACAAGTTTGGATTTGTGGATAATGGACCCAGATCGAATGAGTATAGGACGAGCTTGAATGTGCCCATCCAAACAAGGTATAAGACGGTTGGGCCGCAGAGGTGGAAGGATGAAAGAGAAAGAGGAAGAACAATGAAGAGGTAGATAACAGGGAGGATGAAGATGAGCCTGGGAATGCCTTTTGGAATGTAAAATATCCTGGTCAAACTGTATGCATAACAGGCTGATGCAATGGCCACCGCCCAAACTCTAATGAAGTTGCTAATCTCTTCCTGCATTTTTCTGGGTTTATGCTGGAAGGATGAAGGAGATAGAGGAAGAACAGGTTTGTAGACAAGCAAGTGGGTTATAGTACTTTTCTTAGAGAAAACAAGTGGCTGATTAATAACCATTGAATTAAGAGATATTCTCTTCCATCTTATCTCTATTTATTTTGACACGCTGACATTGTAGTATTAATTTTGGGTAGGTCCTGGACCCGGTCCATTAAGATGGGTCTGGGTCAAAAAATTTTGGACCTATTGGTTCTCGAGGTGGGTCCAAGTCTAGAAAAAATTTAATAGGTCCGGGTCCAAGCAAGGACCCGTGAACCCTACTCATGGACCCGTTACAATATAAATATTTATAATTTTCCCAAAAAAATAAAAAAACCAATTAGTTAATTACAAGTCTTTTTTATAATGATAAATCAGGCCACCCATTAGACTCCCCTAATTCAGGGAAAGACTAACGGCCCACTGTAATCACGTGAGGAGGAAACCAAGCATATACTCGTCACGCTCCCAAGAATCGATCCCGACTGGAATACTACAACAATTTGCACCACTCAAACAGAAATCATTGATAGTTAATTCTGATCTACTTTAATGTGTACTATACTAAAATACTAAATCTATTAGACTAAAATTCATAGCCTCACGCAGTCCGCCACAGCCACACTACTGATCTAATCCGCATCCAATTCTCTAACTATAACATATATATATATATATATATATATATATATATATATATATATATATAATCATGAATTTGTTTTTTTTGGCATTTTAAGTTGTGTTGTATTTTGATAGACTTTTGTAATATTTTGTTGATGTCTTGATGACTTTTGTGATGTTCTGGCATTGGAAACATAGAATTCGCTCGTATCATAGTATATTGATATTTTAATCTTTTTATTGTATTAAAAATAGGTGTTTTTAAATAAAATAGTTACTATTATACATGTATACAAATATAAAATTAACCTCAAAAATTAATAAATTTAGTAAAAAAATGTGTAATATGGTTGGATCCATGGACTCATTAAGTCCGAGTCCGGGTCTAAATTTTTGAGACTCATCGGATCTTGAGGCAGGTAAGAGTCCCAAAAAAATTGACAGGTCCGGGTCCAGCAGGACCCACCCCAGACCCTACCATTGTTATCCCTAATCTTGGCCTGGCAACATTATCTTTTGGCATTATAATCATGCTACTAAACTTGCCTAAGCAAACAAATTTTTTACACATGCCTAAGCAAATAAATATCTTTTGACATTGTACTGTAATTTGGAGGGCCTCTCTTGGCAACATTATCTTTTGGCATTAAATCGTGCTACTAAACATGCCTAAGCAAATAAATATCCCTACAAAAAATTATTTGGATCGTGCCTATTCAAATGTTAGGGTCTATTTGGAGTGAAAAGCGGAATCATTTGTAAAACTAAAGAAAACTTGTATAATTTATTGATTTTTAATAGAGATAAATTAAATAATGGATAAAAAAAATTAAGAAACCAAGTGAAACCGAGAGCGGGAGAATATCTTTGCTCCTAATCACAACCCGGATCAAGGGCACTAAAGTTGACTCCCAGTCACAACTGAAACCTCTGAAAATACAGAGATCCCAGTATTTAAAGACCTGTCAAATTTTTATCTAAATTTATCAATTTTTATCAAAATTTGCTAAAAATTACCAACATTAAAAAACAAAATAATAATAATTTTAATATAGTAAGATAAATTTGACAAAAATTAACCAAATTTAACAAAATTTATCAAAAATTAATTTTTACCCAACTTTTTTTCCCCATCAATTTTGCACAACAAATCCGCCAAAACTGGTATCTTTGAACCCTAATCATCATCAACCTAACCCTCAAGGTTTCACATGTCAATCAATATAGAGCAAATTTCTTGTTCTTGTTTTGTGTTTAAAATAATATAGGACAATCAGTCAGCAGTGAAGATTGAAGGTACTATTAAGAACTCAACCCAGAGCCATTGAAAATCAAAACTGATTAAGATAGAGAGTATGATGTAATCCAACCATGTGCCCAAATTGACCACGCGAAGAAGATCAAGAGGGCGAGTAAATTGGAAGCTGGAATACAAATTCCATCAATTTTGCAAACGAAGAAATTGCCTCAAGACATGGAATCGTACCCAGAAAAGGAACGGTCTAGGGACAGAGTGCGTTTGCTTAAGAAAAGAAAGAAGATGGAGATGGAGATGGAGATGTGCCAGCATTAAAAGGGCCTGATAGATCAGAAAAGAAAGAATCAAAATCAGGCGAGTGATACTGGAGAGGGTTTAGTTTAGCAAGGCTCCCGATGGGAAAAATTGTCTGGATTGGCAACAATTTTGTTCGGAATCCAAACAAGAAGCTACCTTGCATGTGTTTGACTACGGATTACACATTATTCATAACCAATTCGAGCATCATACACAAGAAAATAATGGGGGAGGAGGGGTTAGAGATGAAGGATGAAGAAGACGACTGTTGATGTTCCTGCAACTGCTACTGCTGCGGCTGCAATAGAAGATGTGAAGATGACGTATTTATAAATGGGTATGGGAAGCCATACGTGGCTGCGGAGTCGGTTAGTTTAAACCCTAACCCTAATTTCGGGGTGACCCAGTCAAACCAGGCCCAAAACAGCACGGATCACACTCCCCAACCCTAAACAATTACTAGGATTTATAGTTGAAAATATTTTGGTTAAGAAATATTTATTATTATTTATTTAAATATATTGATAGGAAAAAATAATTAAATTAAAGCAGAATAATCAAGACGGTAAAAAGTCAGCACTTAAGCAATAAGCAATAGTCAATAGATATATTTTTTGATGTGGTAAAAGTATTGTTCACGCCACGTTAGATAACAGATCGGATCACTTTTCCAGCTTAGCATGACAGGTTAGATTAGGAATGGCAACGGGGCGGATCGAGGATGGGGATTATACCCCCGTCCCCATCCTCGCTTCGGGGAATGATTCTTGCCTCATCCCCATCTCCGCGGATTCTCCATCCCCAACGGGGATTTTTTAAAATTATCCTAAATTTAACTAAATTTTAATCGGATCCGGTTTTTAATCGAACCCGATTTTTAACATGTTTAAAATACAACGTATTTAACTTGCTCAAGTAATAATACATCAAAATCAAACAATAATAAATCAACAAGTGAGAATAAATTGGAAAATTACTACTTTGTCATTCCCATTAATATATATATTAAATTTGAATAAAGGTTATTTGGTAATTTTAACATTTTCGGGGATGGGGACGGGGAATTCACCCCGGCGGGGAAAATGGGGACGGGGATGGGGGAAATTTTATCCCCATCCCCGCCTCTGCAGTTTTGGAAAATGATCCCGTCCCCGTCCCAATGAGTGATTTTTCCTATAGCGGGCGGGCCCCAGTTGAGATTCCCCACCCCATTGCCATCCCTAGGTCAGATAGAAACTAATTAGGTCAGATCATAAGGGGAAATCGAATATAGTAATGGACCTATATAGGCCCAATTCTTTGCCTTTCTCTCTCTCTCTTCTACACCTCTTTGTTGACTCACCCTCAACCTCCTCATTTACTCCTCCTATAAATACCACCACTATTCCTTGATTTAACAATACATAAAAAGGAACCACATTCACTCCTCCCAAGGCAACACCTCATCTCCCTCTTAGCCACCAGAATCTCACTTCCCTCCACCTCGAAACACTCCTTAAATATTCTTTACTATTGTCTATTAACTTCCTCGAGCGACGTGCTAACTTGAGCGTCGGAGGGGCGTTCCCCGGGCCAAATCCCCGGGGCGTGCCTTGTTTTGCAGGTTGGGAGCACCGAGAAGATCCAGCTCGCTACCATCCACGTAGCCCGATTCCTCCAACTCATCTCACCCTAGTTTCTCCAGAAACATTTTTTATTTTTAATTTATAAGGATAAGCTGGATCTTTGTCAAATAGATATGACACTTGGACTTTACAAACATCAAAGGGAGTGGGCAACCTAAGCCCAAGCACAACAACTTTGTTTATGGGAGTACTAGGATAAAAATGCCACCGAACTATCCTATTTAGTCAAAATTGCCATTATTTTTTTTCAAATTATCAAAAATGTCATTAGAGAATCCAATTATGTCAAAATTGCCACTCTCTTCAAATTTTACATGCTACTCCAGATTACTACGGGTTATTGGATTTCTTTTTGAAAATTTTTGAAATTAAAAATGGAAGGGGAAGTCGGAGAGTGAGTTCGTTGGTTTCCTTTCCCTCCATACTCAACATCTCCACTTCTTCCTTTTTCCTCACACCATAACCCAAAAAAAGCTTGCAGAACACTAGCCCTAAAACATGGAGAAGGTGAAGTAGGTAGTGGCTGTCGAAACTAAAGTGCGGTGGTGGTTGGAACAAGGTGAAGAAGAAGACAGAATCGACAGAAGAAGTAGTCGCAGGAGAAGAAGGAAAAGCAATGGCAGAAAAAAAAATACAAAGGAGAAGAATATGAAGGAGACAATGAAGATGAACAATGTGAAGAAAATGAAGAACAGTGAAGAAGAGTGAAGAAGATATAGGTGAGTTGTGATAGAAGAAGAAGTTGTGACAGAGAACAAGAAAAGGGGAAATTGGGAGTAAGTTGAGGAGTGCTGCGAATAAAATGCCATTCTATTTTCCCAAAAATTCAAAAATGTCATTAAATTTTCTTTGTTGGCAAAAATGCCACTCAGCTCTCTATTTTATTACAAAAATATCATTCTCAACCTGGATGACTTGTTGTTGCCGGTACAAAGAGAACGAGTGCTGCGAATAAAATGCCACTCTATTTTCCCAGAAATTCAAAAATACCATTAAATTTTCTTTGTTGGCAAAAATGCCACTCAGCTCTCCATTTTATTACAAAAATGCCACTCAGCTCCAGCTTTCTTCATCTATGCATGGTATCCCATAAGGAGGATGCTGGGGATAGTTCCTCGTTCATAATAGGATATAGGCAAGTGTATATGATTTGTAATCCAAAGTATTGAAAAAATTTTGGAAATAACATAGTTGCTGGTTTGGGTTTGTTAGGGGCAACAAGGGGTGTGATGCAATTGATACTTGTGTTTCCGTTGGTTTGTGAACCAGGGACAACTAGATGTTGCGCTAAATGAGGTCGAAAGGCAACAAGCTTTTGCAGTAAGTGAGCAACAATATACTCATTGATCATTCATGCAGTGTGACACACTTCATATACATCCTGATTTTGCGGTAGGTTGCAGATCGATTGTGAAGGGAGATGACAAATATATATAAAATCATCTGGTTTATGAAGCATTTAGGTCTCCTAGATCAGATCAAGAAATCCTGGTATGTATGATCCCTCTTTTCTTTAAAGTTTGGTGTGGACCAATGCTTGCTATCTTCAAAAGAATGAATGGTATTTTTGTAATAAAATGGAGAGCTGAGTGGCATTTTTGCCAACAAAGAAAATTCAATGGTATTTTTGAATTTCTGGGAAAATAGAGTGGCATTTTATTTGCAGCACTCGGAACTTCCTCTCTTTGTAACGGCAACAGCAGGTCATCCAGGTTGAGAATGGTATTTTTGCAATAAAATGGAGAGTTGAGTGGCATTTTTGCCAACAAAGAAAATTTAATGGTATTTTTAAATTTTCTGGGAAAATAGAGTGGCATTTTATTCGCAACACTCGTAAGTTGAGTGGGTTAAGGATAGTTGAGTGGTAACTAGTATTACTGTATTAGGATTTTTACAATTGGGGTGGGTTTGGGTGAATTGATTAAATTTTAAATTTTTTACTTATTTGAACCATTAACCTGCAATAGCAGGTAAAAGTTGAAGAGAGTGACAGTTTTGACATAATTGATATTCTAATGGCATTTTTGACAATTTGAAAAAAATAATGGCAATTTCGATAAAATATGAAAGTTTGGTGACATTTTTATCCCAACACTCTTGTTTATGGCTCTCCTTATCTTCACATAAGAAAATTTACAAATTATAAAAAATTAATCTCATGACCTCCAAGCATAGTTATTAAAATCCCGATCCTGATTTATGATCCTACGATTTTATGGTCCAAAATCGTCGATACGATTCTACAATTTACACACGATCTACGATCCTACATGGGCTAAATTCCGATCCTAACTTCCCCATAGTTTCGAGTTAGGATCTCGATTTTAACAACCTTGCCTCCAAGATAGTAGACTATTAAGATGCTATTACCTCATTAGAAATAGTCAATAGATATAGCGAGGAGTAAGGAAAAGCACTATAATTAAGGAGGAACTATAGTAATCCGCAAATATAACAGCAATCCGCAAATATAACAGCAATCATCCACCACAAAAAAAGTTACAACCAAACTGCTAAATAAAAACACAGTAAGAACTAAACATGAACCATAACCAAACAAACCAAAACATCGCAGAAAAAGCTAGATTAATGAATCTAACTGCTTGGGTCATCACGGAATCGCATACCAATATCATTGTCAATAATCGTCTTCCTTCATTCAATCTCAGCTTCAATGTCATCAAAACTGTCATTTTCCGACAAGTTCGCACGTCTCTTCACCCTAACCTTCTGACCACCCTTTTGTCCATGAGCAACTCTATAAGTTGCATATTTGACAAACTGCCACTTAGATTTCATCAACATGCTCAATTTTCTCTTACTCCTGCCTTTACTCTTTGAAGCCTCAAGAACGGAATCTTCAAGACCTGCAATTATGTCATGCCCAACCACTCTATCAAATGATTCAATCGGGTTGCTAAGAGTGCGATCATTGTCAGAGTCGGTCTCGGGATCCCTAAAAGTCTACGATTGATTTTAGAACCACTTAAGAGAGCATCTTTATAAGACAGTCTGCAAGCATGCTTGTTGCTATCCAAACAACATTTATAAGGTCCGTTATGGTTTTGCTAGAATCATCCACAAACCCGTCACAATCGGAAGCCTCAAAAGAGTCGGGCACCACCGTGTCTTTTTTTCCCAAATTCCTCAGCCCGTTGTTAACCTCACAAGGGGACGAGGAGTGCGAAGCATTCGAAATATGAGCATCACCATTATTTTTCTTAGGGAGCCATTTCTGGCTAAATTTTGCCGTAGCAGGAGGGCCAACAGTTTGTTTTTTTATTGAATTTAGCATAAGAAACAAAAAGCCTCCTGCGATCAACAATTCTAAGATTCATCTCATTAATGGCTTTACACCCATCACCCCTATTCGCAAATCGCACAAAGCCAAATTTTCTACCATTTTTTCTACCTTTAGCGGGGATATAAACATCAACGACACCACCAAACTTGCTAAGTAACAACTTAAGCCTGAGCAGCCCATGTTGATCATCAAATTATCAACAAAAAGGGAGTACACACACTTATCTTTAGAAGCAAATCAGAAACAACATGGCCAACTTTGAGGGGTAAGCCATTGACAACACCACGTGCATCACTAAGCACATGAGTTAGAACAGGGGAAGGGGTCAACAATCCACCATGAACCTCCCCCAACTCTTTCAACTCAGCAATAATTTCACATGCTCTATTTAAGGAGGTCCGACACACAACTTTTGACGAAAAATTCTCCAAAGAAATGGAGGAAACAAGACACTCAAGCTCAGATTTTAACACTTTAAACTTATCCAGAAACATGCTGCTTAAATCCATGGCTAAACAAGAACACCCGCAGAACACCAATAAAAATCACGCCCAACAGCTTATAACGGAAGGGAGAAACAATTGCAAGCAGTCGCCTGAGAATTAGGGAATTGCCCTGGAAGCAACGGAAAGGACACCGAGAGTCTAACCAGAAGGCCAGCGAAATCCCGGCGACCAGGGACACGACGAACGACGGCGGTCCGGTGCCCAAGAGGCGAACACGACGACCACCAACACTCGGCAACCAAGGACGGCGGTCAAGACAGCAGAGCGGGGACTGACGAGGCGAACCAGGCGATCAAGGGCAGCAAATGAACCGAGGAGGGAGAGGCACGCGGACCAGTAACCGGAGCACCGACCTCCTGGGAGGCCGATGGGCCTCCGGCGACGGCCGAAAATGGGTAGGGTTCCTGAGAAGTTAAACGGCCGATGGGGTACTTGCATAAGAATTTGGCATACATGACCATTGGCCCCCTTTAAAATTCCTGCTTTAATTCTTACAATTTAATTTATTATAATACTTATCCACAGTCATTGGATTCCTAATTGATACTCCCTGTTTTTTTTTAATTGTCGCCCCGTTTCCGTGTCATCGACTTTGAACGTTAATTTCTCAGTATATATAATGATTTATCATACAAAATTGATATCATTAGATTCATACTAAAAAATACTTTTAGAAAAGTATAAAATTAATTTTTTTTGATAAAATACTACATGAAAAATTATTGAACAAAGATAAAACTTGAAAAGCGTGAAAGTCAGTTATTTAGAAATGGGGGAGTACACGTTTTACCCCATTTCAAGAGTATTTCGGTATTTCCAAAGATACTTTTTACGGTATGTAATTTTTATTACTATATTTCCTTCAGTTTAGTAGATTTTTAATAGTACTTCCATACAACTCATGACTTACTAACCCAGACCTACTCAAATCTACCTAACCTTAATTTACCCAACTTCTACATGGCCACCGAAATAACAGTCAGTTGGAAATAGGAATGTGAAAAGGGAAACCATCCGACACACGCGTCTGATTAGTCCGACCCAGGAAAAACAGGCAACAAAAACGAGAACTGATCATGATTCACGAATTAACAAAAACTGCCCCTATGATGGACTGATAATAGCAAACAAGAAAACACACAGTGGAGCCAAGTTCTCCCTGTGATGGGCCAAGGCAGCACCATCTCAAATTCCAATAACTGAATCGCCAGAGTGAGGGCCGAGGGGAAGTCATAGAACACACACTGCATCACTGCCAACGAACGCTCCACTCTTGACTACGGATTAGCAACAAGAATTTTTGATACATGAGGATGATTGACATTCAGCTGGTCTCGACCACCACCAACATCACCAAGATACCAAACACTACAGCACTAAACACACCGACTCTATAAAGAGATTGGCATCACAGGGTCCAGCCTGATCAAGAATCAATCATACTTCACAAAGTTCACATTGATGCATAACAGACTCGGGGCAACAAGGTCAAGAGAACAGCGACAAAGTTTCTTCATAATTCCTATTCCACATATATTACCTTCACAAGTTGCTACATAAATTCACTATTATACCTTAAGTGGAAAAGCAGTTGCATGAATCCTATATAGACCAAGCAAAAAGAGCATCACAGATGGAAAAAAGGCTCCAATGGTGCACATATTGTAGCTGAGTACGGAAGAAATGCACATAGCTCCACTAAAGCACAAAGCAAATGTGAGCATAGCGCGCTTTGCACCAACGCAGCAAGGTAAAAGACCTCATGGCATAATTCTATCAAGCAATATCACTCTACTCCTTTCTTTCCTCTCAGATTTATTGACCGGCCCCTCATGACTTCTTCAATTCTCCAAACCTCCATCCATCTTCATCTCACAACTGTTCATCTTCGATCAATTCAAACTACTTTTGCTCTTCTTTTGCTCACCGGTTCTTCGATTAAGCAATTGATCCAGAAATCCTCAACAGTGTTCAACTTGGAGCTTCTTATGAAACATCAGAACAGAGCCTAATACCATCGCCATCCTTGCATTAATCATAGACACAACTACTCAAGTTCCATCCCAATTAATCAAGTAAGAAACTTATTATAGCACATTGTTCACAATCAACCCATTACACTGTGCTGATCACTGCCATTTTTACCAACAGTTCACTCAATAATCAATATTTACGGCAATAGCAGCCCAGAATCCAAGCACCAACAAAACTACTCAAGAGTTCCAGTCACTTTAACATGGCAACAAGAAAACAACAATTCAGTTCCAATTTCAACAGAGAACAGTCCATAGTACCCAGATTGTCAGTTCAAAATTCAATTGAAATATCCAGAAATCCAAAGTTCCAACATTTCCTCATGTTGAACAACAGATACAGATAACAACAATCCATGGAGGTAACCAAATTGTTCCCACATTATTATAATTCAAAGAACAAAATCAAAAAGTAAACACCAAAGAGTTTCGATTGTGGCTTACAGTTCCAATTCCAACATCCAAAACCCTAACAATCTCCAAAATCGTCGAAATTAGGGAATATCCCAGGGCTTAGGCTCCGGAATAGCAACAACCATACCTTGAAGCTCAGGAGAGAGGACGACCTGGCACCCCAACCTGGAATGCTTGTTAAGAACACGGTGTCGCTGGTTCCTCTTGAGGACGTACTGCTCGTCGTAGGAAGCTTCTGGAAGCTTCTGGAGCCATTCCTGAGCAATGTGGACCTCGCACTCGGCGGAGCAAGCGTCGATCTCTTCCAGACGGTGGGAGGCTGGATCGATGAGGTTGTGATTGGTGAGGGCTTTCAGTAGGGTTTGGCCGGAGAGTCCGACCACTTCTCTCTTGTTGCCGTCGAGATCGATCGCGAAGAGCTTCACGATCCGATCGGCGACTTTCTTTGAACCGCCGGTGGATGTGGAGGTGGTTGTGGCGGAGGAGCGGTGGATGAGGAAAGAGAAGGTGGGGGTGGTGCGGCGGAGATGGGAGGAGAGTTGTCGGAGACCCGCGATCGTCATTGCTTCTATTGATGAGATGAGTTTTGGGGTTCGCATACACCAGGGGAAAAAGTACTTGCACTGAGCTTTTTATTTTCCTTTTTTTCTATTTGGGTATAATTTAATATTATTTTAGATTAAATTATGCTGGTATTACATTTGAAAATTAATATCTTTAGAAAATAAAACATAAAAAGTCAATCTTGTATATTTTCTCTAGAGTCTAGACCTCTAGGTCAGGAATCCTCAGCTCGAGCCCTGATCCTATGGGTTATGAGTCGGGTCAACGGGCGAACAACTGTATAAGGTGGATTCTTTCTATGCAAAAAATCCAAAAATTCATGTATTTAATTTATGTATTTAGTCTGGTCGCGCACCAGGTGGGACCTCAGCTCGTTGAACATATCTAAATTTTTCTCCCACTTTATAAATGTCAATTTAATTGAATTTCTTTGTCCCAAATTATCAGTCATTTAATTAATATTCTTAACATAAATAAACGTGAATGTTGCCATTTCAAAGAAATAATAGATTGGTCTAAGCGCGGTGACTAGAGGTGCAACCAACACAATTCAGATCGTAGGAGTTATATTTTAAGGCACGAGATCCCTGGAGGTTGCTGAAGGGAACGACTACGCTCTTTGGATTGAAGTTGGCCCTGAGATTTGGCTAGAGGTCGGTGACAGTGGAATCAAATTACCTCGGTGTGATGGCAAGACGCGGGAGCAAAATTATGTTCCTAAGTAGCTGTGATTTACTATTGGAAAACATCCTTCAATCCAATGTCAATCTCAGTAGTGCTTATGGTTTCATGTCAAAAGAGGGGGAAATGAGGTAGCCCATAATTTAGCAATAAGCCTACAATCAATGTAGGAAGGGGAGAAAAGAAAATCTCTATAGGGCGTGTCCTTCGAATATGTCTTACCATGTAACTATCGACATTTGACTTTATAATAAAATTCTACTTCCCTAGCTTAGTCTTAAAAAAAATATATATTTTTAAAATTGTACTCCTAATAATTAACTTCAATAACTATATTTTAAGTAGATTTGTAAGTTGTTAAGTAGTTTTATACTTTTTTAACCTAGTTTCCATAACTTGTTTGGTACTTTTAAGTTTTACCCCTCTAAATTGCCATTTAAAAAGGAACAAAGCAAAATAATGTGAATATATGGTTTCAAACTCTATGTTTATTTATTTAACTTTTTTTTTAAATCAATTTACCTTATTACTTTGCTTCCTTTCCTTATAACATAAGAACAACCCATTTATTCATAAGAAAATTTTCCTTGTTGATAAAGACAAGATAGTGTTAGAAAATTGGTACTCCCTCCGTCCCTTTTTAAGTGTCAACTTAACTACTTTTACAAAACCTAGGTGTGTTGGAAATAGAGTGAAAAAGTTATGTATGGACAAGTTTACCCTTCATTAAAAGAGAGGAATATAATAGAATTTTAAAAGACAAAATAAAAATCTTACTCATTAATTAAGGATAATATGAGTATTTTAGTTATTGAAAATGTAAAATTGACAAATAAAAATGGACAAGGTAGTTTAAAAAATTGACACTCATTATGGGATGGAGGAAGTAAATTACAAGGGGAGATTTGTGGCCTGAGAGCTCTAATAAATATGTAATGTAGTTTAGGTATCTATTTAAATACATCAATATAAAATAATAAAATGAATAGGTTGGGTAGATACATGATACAAGGTGATTCAAGTCAATGCAATTCAGATCAACGCATACAAAGCCGGTGAACATAGATCTATCCCAGGATAGACGATATAATTTGGGGGAGAGTACAATAGAATTTACTAGTAGAAATAGAATGTAACAGAAGGAACTCACCTCCTAATTCTACATTATTTTGAGTTAACCTCCCCCTCAATCAGAACTCAGAAGACTGAACAAAACCAACTAGTAAAGTAGCCACCCTGTTGATGATGACTAATTTCCACATTTTTAACAACAAAATACTGTCTAATTTTACAGTATACACCCATTACACTACAATCTCCTCAGAAGATAATTGGGTCTTCAAGTGATCTCTCTACTCATCAGATGAAGCCTTAGCCAACCCCAAACCTTCTCCAGACACACCCAAAATCTGAAACAGGAACAGGTCTCGAAATCGAATCCTCACCCAGCTTTTGCGCTTCTAACGATCCTTGTTTTGAGTTGGAGATGTTGGAATGAAGAAACTGAAAGCAAGAAAAGCTGCATCAATCAGCAGCATCGGCCTTCGACAGCAAAATGCTGAGAATCAACTTGCAAAGAGTTACCGAGGACCATGTCAACCACCATTTCAGCTGTTCCTGGAGCCTGACAAATCACGTTTCTAAGTCCAACAACTCAGGGGGGAAAATTTAAATTCAGTATGTGCCAATGAGACGAGGGATAACTTACCATGCTAAGTCCTCCTCCTTCATGTCCAGCTGCAATGAACAGATTCGGCATCCCAGGAATAGCCCCGATAACTGGTTTCCCATCAGGCACTGGAAAAAAAGAAGAGAATTATCATATGATTCATGTGAACACTAGAGACTTTTAGGACAAGTTACTGAGTCATATTTTTGAAGGGAACTCACTGTAAGGCCGGAGTCCTATTCTGACGTTCATTTTCTCATTTAGGCTTTCTACGGAGATTTCTTTCAACGCAGGAAAGAACTCCTGAGCGCGCTCCCATATGCGGTTAACAATCACCCTATCCAAGTCGGTATCAAACCCAGCAAACTGCCGGCTGCTTCCTAAATGTGACAGTGCACGAGGTAAGAGTAGCATGAGAATCGGCTACTGTATACTAACTAAAGAAGGAGAAAAAGAAATTATCATAGTAAAATGAGTAACATTGAATTAAGAAAATACCAAGTAGAAGATTTCCGCATGCATCTATTGTTGCGGTCATGGAAATCGACAATGCTTCTTCATGATCAACTTCTGCTTGATCAGAGATGAGGTAATTTTGATGACTAGCATAGCCAGCTTCCATAAGACCGTGATTGATTCTAAGAGAATTAAAATTCTCTAATGCAAGTAGGTAACCCTGTATAAGAAAGAGTTGAATACTCATGAACATGAAGGTAATATGGGATGGAGGAGGAAACCGGTCAAATTATTACTATAGCTTATAGATACCATGTTTTCAATCCATGAAATATCCTCACCTTTCGAGGCTTGACGGGGACATTCACCTTGACATCTGACTCAATAAGTAGCTCATCCATCACAGATCCAGTCCAACAACCCGTTGCAATGATAGTGGCTTTTCGGCCATATAAACTGTTATTCTTAGTTTTGATCCCCTCAACCACTCCGTTTCCATCTGATCTGAACAAAGAAAAAAAACAAAAAGTCATTTCACTCCCATATTTGCTTCCACAAGATGAATATCTCATCAGCGCTTTTGATAAGAAACACATGCATGATGCATGCAAGCACAGGGGAAAACCTTAGCAAACTCACTGCTGGATCATGGTAGAATTCTGCATATCTGCCTTGTGACGCAAAGAGCCTGTTGCCCTGTTCGCGGAACATTATCAACACATTCAAACAAAACAGGCATGATATATAAAGAAGCTGCAAAAACCAACAATGCTCATCGGAATCAACACAAATTCAGAATCAGCAGAAAATAACCTTTTCTATAAAAGCAACAGTGCGGTGAGCATCCAATTGGCAATCATCAGGCACAAAGGCAGCACCACTGTCCCCGCCAACTCCAAGTTCTGGTTCCCGTAATGTCAGCTCATCACCAGACAAGTACTCCGCCCTTAACCCAGCTGCAGTTAACTGTTGGACCTGTTTATTTAGCTGTTCTAACTCCGCTTCAGTAGAGCCAATTACCAAGCTTCCTGAAAAACAGGTACAAAAAAAGTCACGGCGCTCCCTCCCAGCATCTTTCAGAAAAGTTACTCGAGCAACCTACTGAAACCCAACTAAAGTTTTCCAGTTTTACTACATACGTCGCAAAGTCGAGAGCAATGTACATTTGGCAGAACTATACTTAGTGGAGGAAGTTGGTACCTGTTTTCATCCAGCCCAGGGCTTCTGAAGGCTCAACACCCTGCTCCAGTAAACTGTCTGCCAAAGATTGCCACAGTTTTTGGCTTCTGAATGCAAGATCCCACACACCAGTGCCAGGTTTTTTGTGAGTCATCCACAAGTAACCCTGCCCTGCAGTATGTACCAAAATCCCATTCACTGTCTCATTAGAGAATCACTAGCCCAAATCAAGCTGGGACATATATACTGAACCTTCAACATGAAAATAATTGCTTTTAAGATGGTCTTATGGCAACCCAGCAATCGTTGGAAGACTTTATATAATTTGGGAATTGGGACTAATCCCTCCTTCCCACTTTATCAGCCACATATTTACTATTTTTACGTCTCTAAATGTTTCTCTTTGACGAACGATTTCTCATGTAATATTTTATCAAAAAGTTATAATATTATACTCTCAGGATAATATTTTTCATTACTATCTAACGATAGTATTTATGTGTAATAGATCATTATATATGGTGAGAAATTTAGAGGAGAGATAAATAGGAAGGAGGGAGTATTTGTTTTGCCTCAATCACACTTGAACACTACAAATGTAGAGTGGGAACTTCAACAAGGGTGTGTTTGGTGTAAGTGTAAAATGGCTTTTGGAGCAAATAAGTTTTCAAGTTATATTTTCACTTATTTGGTAGATATGCACATTATACATACATAAAAATGAAATGTTTCTAGCATAGATAAGAAGGAACACGAAGAACTTGAACTACGAGGAGTGATATGGACCGGAAAATTGAATTTCTTTAAAGTTAGACCTCAGAAAATAATTTATAAAAAAGGAAAAATGATTTTGGTTCGAAAATATTTTTCCACCCCACCAAACACACTTGGGTATAAAGTACAGGTAGGTCCAGGTAACAAAGCTGAAAACAACCTGAGATCATCTAAACTCTGACCCCAATTTAAACCCAAATAGACCCACTCAGCCACTCATTTTCCCAAACAAGAAATGGTAAATAGAGGAAGTAAATAAGGGAGACATATTACCGGCGCCGGTGGCACCGGAGCAAGGGACGGCGGCGTCGACGACGGCGACTGAGAGTGGAGAACGAGTCAAGAACTGCCTTGCTATGCTGAGCCCAATGATGCCGGCACCGACCACCACAACATCGAAAGTATGCGTTGAGTTCAACTCCATCACCAATCTCCGCTTATTTTTAAGCTTCGATGGGGATTTGGTGAAGAACAGGGTTTGAAGGAACTTGCTGCTTGTGCTACTGCTGCTAATTGCAGAGTGTTTGAAGCTGAGATTGGGGTTAGGGTTTGAGAAAGATGCCGAAATCAAAGCCATCTTTGCGAAAAGAAATTTGCTTGATCCTCAACTGGAAATCGATTCGATTCAACACACACACAGTCTCTCTCTATCTTTCTCTGTGTTCTGGGTTCAATGGAGTTTGGGTTGACTTCTTTATTGCACGAGTGATATAGTTTAATACAAGTTACAACAGCTACTTCTGAACTCTGCACTCTGGGGTGGAGGGAATCAAGAGGAAGAAGCCAAGAAGGGGGCAAACGATTTTTTCTTTCCTTTTTTTTTCTTTTTTTTTTTTGATGTTCAAGAAGGGGCAAAATTAAAAACCCAATCAAGAAAGGAAAATAACGAGAATTCACATCTACATTTCTAATGCGTGACACCATTACACCACAAACAAAGGCTACTTCATGATTGTTAGCCAATAGCCATATAAGCTAAAGTCTTCAAATATATGGAAAATTAAATTTGTATATTAGAATTTTCATCATATACAATTATTTATAAAATAATAAAACAAATTTTTTAAGGCTTAAATTTTGAACGACATTATTATAATAAAAAACTTAGCTCATTTTTTCCTTCAAGATTTAGAGAGGAAAAAAAAAAACTTTATTTACTATATTATGTTGGTAGGGAAGAGACGATCATCACAAATCAAGTCTATGCTTCTCATCTTGGTTCTTTTGTGTAGAACTATAGATGTAGCCAAAAAAAATTATTTATGCAAGATGATAAAATACAATGCAGATGGAAAAATGAGAAAAATTAAACCTAAATAGTTTATACCTCAATTTTTAGCCATCCGAGTAAATTTGTTATTGGATATATTAAACCAACAAATAAAGACAAAAAAATTGGTCAAGTGGATAAATAATTAGAGACTGAGAAAGTAATACTACCTCTGTCTCTTAATGAATGTCAATTTTCTTAACTATCTTGTCCATTTTTATTTGTAAAATTTATATTTTCAATAATTAAAATACTTATATTACCCTTAATTAATGAATCAAAATTTTATTTTACCTTTCAAAATTCTCCTTTGTTCATCTTTTCCCTTACGGGTATACTTGTTCATATATAATTTTTTCACCATATTTTCAAGATGCATTGGTTTTGTAAAACTAGTTTATTTGACATTCAAAAAGGGACGGAGGGAGTAGTTAAAAACTAGCTTTTATTCGTTGATATTTAATACTGAGTATTATAAGTACGATACTATTATTGTTCTTTGAAATCTCATCTTTCAGGTAATAATGTTGTATCACTCAAATTTTGCAACTCATACAACAGAACACAATATCCTCACATTAAAATTTGGTGTACAAGAGAGTGATCTCCCTAGAATTCGAACACAAACTAAACGCAACCATACACCTGACCAAATCTAAGAAATTAAAGCCTTCTTCTGATGATGTTTTATTGGAGTTGGACATATGTTGACATACAACGGATAGACAACCAATGATTCAATGCCCTAATGAAGTGAAGCACGATCAACAGCATCGGCCTTCAACAGCGAAATGCTTAGGATCAACCTGCACTGGATTGCCCAATATCATGTCCACCACCAATTCAGCTGTTCCTAGAGCCTGCAACAACAATTACAGCAACAATATTACAACTTCAGCACACGAAAAACTTGTCAGAAAATGATGCTGTCAATTTAGAACTGTAATTTTCACAGCAAGATAGATATTGGGGGGTTATGGATATATTACGGTGGAAATTCCTTCTCCTTCGTGACCGGCTGCAAGGAAGAGGTTCGGCATGCTTGGAATCGATCCAAGTACCGGCTTCCCATCAGGCACTGCAACACATAATTTAGCACAGTAAAAGTATTTAGTTAGTTAACACTTAGCATGATGATTACGAAGCAAATGCTGTGTTATATTTACTCACTGTAAGGACGCAGCCCTATTCTGACTTTCATTTTCTTGTTTAGGCTTTCTGGGGGGATTTGTCTTAAAGCAGGAAAGAACTCCTGTGCGCGTGCAAATATCCGGTTTGGAATCTCCTTATCCAATTCGGTATTAAACCCAACGAACTGACGGCTACTTCCTGAAGCCACAGTCCGAATAATTCTTTTCCAGATCATGTACATAAACATAACTAGCTAGAGAGTGAGTTGAAGGAATTAAAACAAATACCAAGGAGAAGGTTTCCAGATGCATCCATTGTTGCCGCCATGGAAACAGACAATGCTTCTTCACGATCACGTT
The DNA here is from genome assembly GCA_029582165.1 of Portulaca oleracea. Taxonomy (NCBI): domain Eukaryota; kingdom Viridiplantae; phylum Streptophyta; class Magnoliopsida; order Caryophyllales; family Portulacaceae; genus Portulaca; species Portulaca oleracea. The sequence goes on along the minus strand of CM055869.1, from coordinate 11,517,723 downwards.
GTCCTGGTTCAGGGGTGACATAATTTTGATGGTTAATGTAGCCGGCTTCCATAACACCATGATTGAGTCTGACGGAGTCAATATCCTCCAAAGCGAGCAGATAACCCTGTCAAACAAATAAGTGTGGCCCTTTAAGTGTAAAAGTGGTAGTATGAAGTAAACAATCTCACATTTGTCACAACAATAAAAGACTTAATCTCACCCAGATTATCCACTAATTAATGGAAGCAGAAATAATAAACGCTCACCTTCCGGGGCTGTACAGGTACATTCAGCTTGACATCAGAGTCACGAAGTAGGTTTTGCATCAAAGCTCCGGTCCAGCAACCTGCTGCAATTACAGTGGCTCTCCGGCCATATAATGTATTCTTCTTAGTTTTGACGCCCTCAACTGCTCCTGTTTCACTCGATCTGAGTACAGGCAGAACAAAAGGTCTTTTCACCCCCTCATTTGTTTCCAAGAGACAAATATTTCATCTATGATTATGGTTATAGAAGAGACCACCTTATCAGAGATACTACTGGATCATGAAAGAATTCCGCATATCTGCCTTGGGATGCAAAGAGCCTGTTTCCCTGTAAGTAACAAGTAACGAAACTGTAAATCAATACACTTATACAGCACAGAATGACTGACCAGACCAGGCACCTAATTAGCTACAAAACCCAGCAAACTTCATAAGAATCAATCAAAACTCAAAACTCAGAATCACAAAAAAGAAAAAGTGAGAACCTGTTGTATAAAAGCAGAAGTGCGGCGAGCATCCAATTGGGAATCTGAAGGCAGAAAAACAGCACCACTGTCTTGGCCAAGTCTAAGTGCTGGTTCTCGTAATGCTAAATCTTCAGCAGACAAGTATTCTGCACTTAATCCACCTGCAGTTAATCGCTCTGCCTGTTTCTTCAAGTGTTCCAACTCAGCTTCAGTAGTACCAACCAACAAGCTTCCTGCAAGATGTATGCAAAAACCCATGAACAGTACTCCAACAACCAACTGAAGCTAACAATTTCCTGATTTACTAAGGGCTCGTTCTTTTCAACTCATCATAAACTTACTTATGATCAGAATTCACACTTATTAGTGCAGAATGGAGTTAAAATATGACATGTAAATATGACTAAATGGTAATTAGTAAAATGCTGATCACAAATACCTAACAAATTCAAAAGAAGTCCGATCATCACAAAGTAGAAGAAAGACTCCAGGTTTATCAGTAACTGCAACAATACATTTTCCCATCAATTTCAGGATTCAGTTGATGGTTTCAAAGCAATCTTCCAACAGTGCGTGAGGAAGGATGGAAGTTGATACCTGTATTCATCCAACCCAGAACTTGCAAAGGATCAAAAGCCTGGTCCTTGAGACTGTCTGCTAACAACTGCCATAGTTTTGTGCTTCTGAGTGAAAGATCCCAGAGAGGAGTACCAGGTGTTTTGTGTATCATCCACAAGTAACCCTGCCCTGCCAAACATTCATAACATTTCAATTAGCCCATTATTGAACTGGGTCGACCCCAGAGCAACTACGAAGCTGGGAAGTTACCGGCGCCGGAGGAACCAGAGCAGGGGACGGCGGCGTCGACGACGGCGACGGAGAGGGGTGAATGGAGAAGGAAGTGCCTAGCTATGGTGAGGCCAATGATGCCGGCGCCCGCCACAACGACGTCGAAATCGTGAGTTGCAGCAATTGGGTCTAGATCCTTCTCCATTGTTAACCTACTAATTTATTTACAGTTAATTTCTGCTCCGATTGTTGATGACTGATGGATGATTGCCAAATGATTATTTGATGATTAGTACCCTGGAGGCTGGAGTTGGTAATGATATACTATGGCATAGTGTTTGGGAGTAGCAAGTAAAGGTACTGATGCAGGCAGATGCCGAATCCAGGTGATAAAGACTCGCGTCAACTTCAAGGATAAGACAGATGCCCAAACTCACTCAATCAACATTGCCTTCATTTTTATTTTATTTGTTTTACTTATCGGGTTTAGAACTTTTTGTTTCATTTTTTTTTGTTCGTTGTTGAGTGATGATAGTGCCTTGGGCTGATGAAATTAATATTATTATTTTTTTAAATAGGTAAACAACAACACTAGGAAGCTCTTCTCTCAAGGGATTTTCCAAGCGCATCTTCATTTACAATAACCGATAAACACCTATGAAAACTGTGATTAAAACAACAAGAGGAATCTAAAGAGAAAGCCCAAATTTCTCTAACCAATCAGCAACACGATTCCCTTCACGAAGAGTATGTTGAACCTGAATATCTTCACAAAACGTCATAAACACCCGGATATCTTCAACTAACTTAGCAATCTCCCAAGGCACCCGAAAAATTCCCAAAACCGCATTAATAAGAACGAGATTATCCACTTCCAAAATAAGACGACGATGTCCTCCCTTAACAGCATCCCTAACCGCATTCCGCATAGTTGTAGCCTCAGCAACCAGGACAGAAGAATTCCCGAGATTAAACGAAGCCACTTGGATCACCCCCCCCCCCCCACGAACATCCCTAATAATGTAGCCACCCCCAGCTCCACTACTACTCATAGAGCCATCAAAATTAATTTTAACCATGCCCTGAGGGGGCCTAAGCCACGAAACCCATTTAGGGGCATGAGCATTAGTGTGCAGACTCTGGCCACAGAACCTCCCAAAGAATCAGTCAGCCTTTCCCTGGTCCGCCATTCAGCAGCAACCCGTTTTGCTCTAATCAAAGTACTCCCCACAGGAAGAGAAGTGCGGTTAAAGACGACCATATTTCTAGTTTTCCAAATACTCCAAAGGAGTGCAACCACGCTATCAAAGGAAGACGAAATAGAATGTGATCTACATCGATTAAGAAAACTCTCAATAGGTTCATCATTATTCGGGGCAATTGAAAGCCAGTGATGGTGTTTAGCCAGTTGCCAGACCTCAGAAGCATAAATACAGTCAATAAACAAATGTTGTTCATTTTCCATGGCTGAACAACAAAAGGGACACTGCTCGGGAATATTCAAACCTCTATAAGTTAGGTGACTTTTAATTGGTAGGGCATCTTGGAACATTTGCCAAAGGAACACCTTTAGCTTAGGTTGAATATTCAATCTCCAGATCCATCTAAACTCCCATCGATTCTCAAAGTCGACACCGTCATGGGCCAGCCAAGTAGCTCATTTTGTAGAGAACTCCCCATTGCTTGTGAGACCCCAACAAATTAGAGTGTCTTCTAATGCGTTATCCGGCACAGGCACGAATTTGATTAAATTAACCAAATCAGAGCTAACAGTATTTGATAATTTGTCCAAGTCCCAAGATCGATCAGAACCAATAAAATCAGCCACTTTTAGTAATTATTATTTTAGTCCCAATTTTTTGACATTTACTATTAATTATCAATTATAAGAAGTTTGGAATGTGTTGGCAACGACAACGATTAAAATTGACACCCTAACGAATGACCTCATCCATTAAGCATATTTTAAACGCATTTTTGTAAGTTATAAAAAATATAGATAAAAGTGTGATTTAATGACATCTATATGTATTATTATAGTTACATAAGTCAATCATGTAATACTTCTTCAATTTAATTTATAAATATATAAATTTTATGTCTTGCCCAAGACACTTAAGATATGTTTTATCCAAGACATTTATCATTTTTATTGTTAGAAATGCGAGCCATGGTTTGATTTATTATTGCAAACTCCTGTTGGGTCGGTCTCTTTGTCCAAACCACCTAGTCCTAAAGGAAAATTACGATAGTTGCAATTAGAATTGGACAATGGGCTGGATTTTCATAAGATCAAGATTCGACAGGACTAAGGGCCTATTTTTTAGAGCAGTAGAAAATGTACAGTTTGCAGGTGAATACAAATTGGTGCAAGTAAGTGCGGGTTAGTGCATGTTGATACAAATAGGTGCAGGTGGGATAATATACTGTAAGTGTAAATTATCGCATTTTTTTTCTAACCATAAGTAATTGCACGGCTTAGGGTTGATGACGTTGCTATTACCATACTAATTAATATATATATATATATATATATATATATGTATGTATGTATTTCATACAAACTACATATGTTTTTTTTGATGCCATGTAATTTATCAAATTCTCACATATCTCATCCCTAAATTAATTCATTGCTTCTCTATTTTGAGCATCATATACTGTGACGTTGAGAAAGTTACAATTTCAATTGGTTTTTTGAAATCGGTAGCCCTTTTTGTTGTGCATTCTTATGAAGTTACGTAGTGTGCAACTTGCTATAATTATATGGATTTGGTGTCGAGTGAGATCTTGAGGCATTCTGTATTTCAATAACTTCCAAGTGTTTTTTAACACTTCAAATGTCCTTTCAATTGTCATTTTAAGTGAACATTGATAAAAATTGAAGATCTTTTTAAACTGAGTAGGTCCACACTTTTTAAAATGTTGAACATGGTAACAGGCTCCCCTATCGGTATATGAAGCTAAATATCCAATAGTGTTTAGATATGCAAAATCAACTAAATAATATTTTTCTAATCATATAACATGGATGTTAAACATTAGAAATTCATATGAGATCAACATGAAATAGAAATATATAGTATTAAGCATATTACCTTTTGGAGGATGTGGGAAATTTAATGGAGGCTTAATCAAGCTATGTTGGAGAACTTTAACATCACGAACGCTCCCTTCCCACCCGACATTGATATAAGTGAACATCATATCAAATGCATGTGTACACTGCTAACACATTCCAACTCTTGTTACCTTTACGGTCAGTATGAAAATATATTAAATTAATTTTCTTCTAATCCTCTAATTCAATCTTTTGTAATATATAAAATTATTTTAAATTTAAAAACTTACATGAATATTTTAATTTTGTAAAGTGTATGAAAATATTATTCATGGAGATAAAAAATATAATATTTATAAATATTAATACTTGTTAAGATAATTAATTTTGATAATATAACAGGTTGATGGGGGTCAGTGTGTAGGTGAGTGCAGGTCTGTACATGTATAGATTAATTGGCAAATGGCCTAAAGAACAAGCCTTAAATCATATAATAAGTGGGTTACATATAGACTATCGTAACAAATTTTCCTTCGCACTAAATAAAACAAATTTTGTACTAATTTTGTAAATAAATTTATCTTAACTCTAATTAAATTTTATCTCAACTCTAATTAAGGGACTACTGTAGTTATGATCAGAACTGGGCAATGGGTCGGATTTGCCTAATAAAACTAATTTTGTACTGATTATGATATAGGGAAAAATTTATAGTAGTTGTCAACTATGACAACCATCAACAAAAACAATGTTTATCCTTATATACGTCAATTTTTATATTCGTCATTCATTTTTTTATTTAATATAAAATTAAATAATATTTTTTAATTGCAAAGTTATTTACAAAAATTTTAAAAATTAAATATCTTAACTCTAATTTTTTGCCTAATAACCAAATGAGTCTTGAGAAATATTTAATTTTAAAGTTTTTGTAACTAAATTACAATTTTAAAATATGTTTATAATTTTGTGTTCAACGAAAAAACTGACAGTCAAGATAAAACTGAATACATATACATAAATAAAAAAATAATTTTATATTATTTACACATAAACAGTAACTAAGCTCAAACCAATCAAACTATAATTTTTTTACCAAGTTAAATACTCACGTCTATAACTTTTCAAGTGATTTGAATTAATATGACTTAAACTAATCAATAAAAATTTTAATTCATCTATTAAAAAACATAAATATTTTAATTCAAGACCTTTAGATATTTTCTTACATAGCTAGGAACGACAGTCCTATTTTTTTGTTCTACTTACCTTATTTTAGTTTATTTAAGTCAATTATAAATTCTCTTTTCTATCTTATGTACCCTATAACTAAAAGGTTTATAATCCTATATCCTACTTGTCTTTCAAAAGAATAAACTCTAAAAATATTTTTTCTTTACATTACATATTTCTACCTACACTACCTTATCTACCACTCGACATAAGAAAAAGATAAAACAAGACTTCTCACTATGTATATTTATCCAATCCTATTATCCAACATTATCTTTCACACCATACTTGTCGACATCGTATCAAAGGAGAAGACTCTATACATTGTTTTCAAAACCTAAAAGTTAGGTTGCATGCAATTGTAACTAAGATAACTCATGCTTTGCTTCTTTCTTTCTTTTTTTTTCCTTAAAAAAAGTAGAGATAAGGGGATAACTCATGCATTGCTTAAAGTTACATTCATTTACTTGAATAATAATGCTACTATTATTATTGTGTTCACTCCAAAAGAACACTAGTTTGGAATTTTGGATGAATGAAGCTTGAAATTGATGCTCGTTTTATGCATATGGTATTTCCCTTATCTTTAATTTATTAATGCTGGGGTTTGCTTTTAATTTGTCATCAATATATTTGTCAGGCCTTTCTCAATGGGGAAAAAAAAATCCATGGTTGCTTTTTAGCATGGACCACTCATCATGATAATCTTATCTTAGCCTTTTTTTTTTTTCTCATCTTTTACTATCCATATTTCCACATATTTAGGCACTATAGGACATTTATCACCAACTTAAAAATAAAAAACATTGTTGTTTAATTTTAGGATTTGATGAATATTTATAATTTTAATTTGGCAAAAGTTTATACAAGTCAATATATGGCTTTCCCAAGTGCACATTCAAGTCCACTATACCACAACACTCTTTGGGATAGTTCATTCGTTAATGCCTTCCTTTTTTTTTTTCAATTTTTCTAAAAAGCTTCACCGTTTCATTATCCACATCTTTCATGCCCATAACATTGGTAACCTCCACAATTTGGTGTGCTTCCTAAGGAAGGTTATCATGAAGGCTCTCAGCAAAATTTTTCAAGTTATCTATACAAATTGACCCATCTTCTGGAAAGGTTATACAGTGATAAATATAGTTTTTCTTGCACTGTTTGGGTCACCTTTGTATTGATTTGACCATGAATATTGTTTGTTTAACCAAACCTTATTTAATTTTCAATATTGTTTTCTCCTTTCTCTTGTGTTTAGTTTGCACATTAGGGTCCTTGTGGATAGAATCCTCAAAACCAAGATGAAGTTTAGGTTCTAAGCTAAGTCAATAGAGAAAGAGTCATCATCCACATTACCATCTAAACTAACATGGCATCGCAACTCCTGTATTACTTGTTGAGAGGGAGTACCATTATCACGAGATGTCAATTTACCTCTAACGAACTTGAGCTGCCTCATACCAGCTACAATTGGATTGGATATAGTCCTATTACAATCCATAAATTCAAGAGAGCCACTGTATTGGAGCAAAAAAAAAAAGGGGGGGGGGGGAGGGGGAGGTTAACACAAGGGCTAGCATCAACAATAAGTTGCAGGTGCGTGACACTATCTACAACCACCTCTATAAAATCATCGACCAATTACACCCTAGGTAGCAAAAAGAGAATCAAACTCAACATTATGCCTATTCTTAGAAATCCACTTCCACATCTTAGACACTGTCCTAAAATAAGACTTAGACCTCAATCCCCCCCCCCCTTCAAATTTCACCTAAGATAGACCCATTGAAAACTCACCACTAGAGATTCAATAGTTTTGGAACTCATGTGCTTATCCTTGAATCGAACAAAACCGAATCATTTACAACTCGAAATATCAAGGATAATCATTGATATTTTAGAAACTGTAGTAGGGACACACATTATCATTCTCAATAATATAGGAGCTGAGGTTAAATCCTTCAATTCACCTTGAAAGTTACTTTATCACTAGAGCAAGCTTGTTGCAATTCGTTGATGTAACCACTTGATGGGTTCTCCTCCTCCCCCATAATGTCACCACTTGATTGGTTTTTAGTTAGGTATATATCAATACAACTTCGTTACAACTCATTTACTACTTTGTCCATGAACACCCATTTCAAAGGTAACAATCAATAAAATTTATAATTGGGACATGAAGTAAGATCAAATTACCCATAACAAGCATATTCAACCATCTTACAATTTTTACACATTGAAAATCTTTTTGCTTAACTTAAAGCTTAATCCTTGTGGAATCAACTTGGGAGAGAGAAATTGTCTCCCACACCTTTGACACTTTGTTTCATACACAATGTCAATTTGTTAGTTATTATATCACTTCACTCATCATTCTGTGACCTCATCAAAAATTTATCCGTTCTTTTTTTTTAAAAAAAAAAAACAAAGCATCTTTAAATAAGATTACATATTAGGGGTAGGGATTCAAACATTTTTCTTTAATCATTTTACTATATGATTATCTTTCTGAAAAGTAATGATTCAAAAGTATAGACTAATGGTATTTGTATGATGTTACTTAGTTTCATCCATAATTATAGGTGGATTTATATATGCAAAATTGCAAATTAAGCATAAGCACCCATTAACTTTTTTTTTTTGTTGGTATAAACCAATTAAACTGTGTTGCTTTAGCAAAGGGGGTTTTCAATTCTCATCCCACTATGACAAAAGTGGTTGCAATGTCATCCATTTGTTTGTGCCCACTTGGAGTCCAATTGTAGGCTTTTTAACCAATATTAATATTAAGATATCTTTCTTTTTAACTCCCTGCGGTACATTGTTGCAATCTGGATAAGATATTTATATATTTTTTTAAATAATTATGAAAAAATAGAAATATTGTAAGTTTGATGGTTAATGTAACCTTTTTTTTGTAATCAATGGTTAATCCGTTCTAAAATAATTGTCACAATATTTCATTAATTTTGTGCTAATTAATTATAGATTAAAATGATATGCAATATGAAATTGGTGATATGAAAAAAGTTGTTTTCATAGAGCAATGACAAGAAGGAAGAAATGTGAATTCAAATGAGAAATTTTAATTAATAGTTGTAATTGAACTTTCAATAATTGAAAGAAAAAAGTTGTTTTCATAAATATACTTTAGACTTTCTCAAGATAATAAATAGCCGGAATTCGGTAACCAATTCACAAATATTCCCTCACTGTCTCCACTTTTTCATTCTCTATACAATTATCTTCTAATCTTATTACCTCCATCTACCATCTTTTTCAAAAAAAAGAACAAATCAGATTAAACAATTCTTTGTTTGGAAGAAGGGGATTCTTTTTCCATTTCCCTTTTTATATCATTTCATTACTCCTGCACTTGCCTTGTAAGGAATATCCACCAATCCAAACATGCCCTCAACCTCACCATCACCATTATAAATTCCTGTTGCTTTGATCATCAACAATCACAACCATAATGACACAAAACTCAGCACTTCTGCACAACTTTTTCTTTGCATCTTCTTAGTCTTTTTCTCTCTTTTCTAACTGTTATCCATGGCATCTAGGAGCTTAAAACTTGTTCATGGGGGAAAATCGATATGGGTTATGTTGGTGGTGGGTTTGCTCTGTTTTATGACATCTGAATCTGCACCACAAAATGCTCTTGTGACTCAACTCCCTGGCTTCACTGGGACCTTCCCTTCAAAGCATTATTCTGGGTATTCATTCTTTCAGTATAAGTTTATTTTGCTGTTCAAGATTACATTCGGGTGTTTCTGACGATACTTTTTGTTAAAACTTTGAAGGTATGTGACAATAGACGAGAATCATGGGAAGAAACTGTTCTACTACTTTGTGGAGTCGGAGAGGAACCCAAAAGAAGATCCTGTTGTTCTTTGGCTTAATGGTGGACCGGGTTGTTCGAGCTTCGATGGTTTTGTTTATGAGCATGGTAATTCTTAATTCCTACCCAGAAGATTTGTGTTTCTGTATATGGTTACTAGTTTTGATTCTTTCTTGTTTGAATTCACAACTGATGGATGTTTGTCACGCCCTTTTATTCATCCTTTATTCTAGTCATATATCCAGGAAAAAGTAGTTCAATTTTGGGACAAAAATACCATGCATTCAATGTGATAGACCCTCTTAACTTCTTCTAAGTTCAATAATGAAAGAAAAAAGATGCTTTGCTGAAATCAGACTCCATCTGATTAAAATGTCAAGTATTTAATACAAGTTTAAGTGTAAGAATTCGCTACCTAATTACATGAGGGTTAAAAATATCGAATGTAACAGTCGCCCCCTTGAGGTTGGAGACTTATTCTAGGCATAAAAGTATGCATCTTTCTGAACATAGTCTGTACACCAACATAATTAGTTATTTGTGGTATTTTTCAGGGCCATTCAACTTTGAGAAAGCAAAGACGAGGGAAGGCTTGCCACAGCTACATCTCAACCCATACAGCTGGTCCAAGGTCGCGATACTCTACATACCGTAATTTGACTGCTTAATCATCGAAATGAACACTATTGATTTAACATCTGTTCTTGTCTAATCTAGGTCTCGAGCGTAATCTACTTGGATTCACCTTCAGGGGTCGGGTTTTCATACTCCAAAAACACCAGTGACTACAATACAGGAGACCTTAAGACTGCTTCTGACACTCACACATTCCTTCTCAAGGTTCTTAATTCTTCCACCTTTCTTGTCAGATTGTATCACAAGTCAATCAGATTGCAGTTTTATTGATCATTAGGTTTATATGGCAAAAAAATGTACAGTGGTTTGAGATCTACCAAGAGTTCCAGGCGAACCCATTCTTCATATCCGGGGAGTCCTATGCTGGAATCTATGTGCCAACCCTCGCTTCTGAAGTTGTCAAAGGTAATCTCAAGATGTCAAAAGGGTTGTACGTATTGGGTTGTATTCGTGCGTGTTTGAGTTTACTGTTAGTTTGTCTCATAAATGTACCTCGATATTACAGGGCTAGACGCGGGTGTAAAGCCTGTAATCAATTTGAAGGTATGTGTACAGCAATTCATGCAACAGCTGAAAAATTTCTTTACATACAGGTACAACTACTGAAATTTCTTATATATGGTCTGTGTTTTTACAGGGTTATATGGTCGGCAATGGAGTTACAGATGAGACTTTTGATGGAAATGCCCTTGTACCATTTGCTCATGGCATGGGCCTAATTTCAGATCAACTGTATCAGGTACCATTATTAATTTATAATCATCCCAATTCTACAGTCTTTTTCGTCTCGGTTCATACTTGACATACTTTTTCTGCAGGAGATCAGCAAGGAGTGTCAAGGGAACTACTACGAAGCAGCTTCACAAAGCTGTCAATACTTGATTGGAAAGGTTGATCAGGTGAGGCATTGCTTCCTGCAGTCAAAAACGCTCAAAGCCTAATTATAATAGTGTTACTTACCCACATTTCCTGATCTCGACGGAAATAAAAATGCAGGAGGTAGATGGGTTGAATATTTACAACATTCTAGAGCCGTGCTACCATGGTGCTGGCGGGGGTCATGTCAAGAAAACTGACCTTCTGAAGCTGCCATCGAGCTTCAGGAGATTAGGTGAAACCGAAAAGAGACTTCCAGTGAGGAAGAGGATGTTTGGCCGTGCTTGGCCGCTCAGGGCTCCTGTTAGACCAGGGATTGTTCCTACTTGGCCAGAGCTTGCCAACAGCCTCAGTGTTCCTTGCATTGTAAGTCACACTAGTAGTTTTGGTGGGTGTATGTTTCATTATATTATATAGATATCCTGATATTCTGCAGTTTTCTTTTGCTCCAAAAGTGGTGTCCAACCTTTGCAAGTTAGCACCAAATAGGCCTTGCTTTTAGAGTCTGTTTGTTGGGTCTGTTTTCTTCTTTCTTTTTTGTTTTATCCCCTAATGCAAATTCTGGAAATATGTTGCAGGATGACGAAATCGCAACGTCATGGCTGAACAATAAGGCAGTGAGAAAAGCACTTCATGCAGAAGATGTAAGACAAAATAAACCATACACATGCATGCATATTCTAATGTCAATTCTCTGTTACAGTAAAATTATGCTTATGGTTGTCATAATGCACTCAGGAAAGTGTTGCTGGTCCCTGGCAACTCTGCACTAACAGGATAAGTTTCGACCATGACGCTGGGAGCATGATTGACTACCATAAGAACCTCACTTCACGAGGCTATCGAGTCCTCATTTACAGGTAACAAAATTGAGTAAATAATGGCTACTTACACTGCAGTGTTACTCTTCATAATTGTCTCAGAAAGAACTTACATGTCGTCATAAGCCAGCACTAACGCGATTTTCCTTTGTGCAGTGGTGACCATGATATGTGTGTTCCCTACACTGGAAGCGAGGCATGGACAAGATCAGTTGGTTACGAAATAGTGGACGAGTGGAGGCCATGGATTTGTGATGGTCAAGTCTCTGGGTACGCGGTGTCTCTTATCAAACTTTGTTCCATTACAGCAACACGAAATTGGAAGACTGCTAATCGCCACGTTTATTTTTTTGCAGGTACTTACAAGGTTATGACAAGAATCTCACCTTCCTCACCATAAAGGTAGGTCCATTAAGTTACAGATTTTGCAGATTTCAGAACCTTAAACGTGTTTCAGGAGTGGCATTGGCATATATAAAAAGCTGACATGAGAACACCTTGGTTTGCAGGGGGCAGGGCACACAGTACCAGAATACAAGCCAAGAGAAGCATTGTATTTCTACACCCAATGGTTGTCAGGGAAACCAGTATAACATAACTGTGTAAAGGGGTTCAAAACTGGAGATTTGTTTGTATGGCACATTGGCTTCACAATGTCTTCACAGATAAAGCAATCATCAGTGCATAATTTAGTACCCATTGTGACAATTGGGATTATTAATACAATTCTGTGACATTTAGTTGTTATTGTTTCGATAATACGTGTTTATCCACAGAGCAAAATGTTATAACTTGAACGCCAGTAATAATACAGATTAACAAGTAGTACATCCAAAGAAGCTACGTTGAGAATGTTTGCGCGCTTGTTGACTGGCGGTTGCAGAGGATTCTCAATAGCTAGCTTACTGATTTAGGCAAACTGTATATGCAAATGCATAAGCCAAACAATACTTAAAACCAACAATGTTGCTTTGGATGTAAGTTAGAGTTTTTTCATTAAAAAAGGAGAATGATGTATGTCTTGAATTCTTGATTTGCTTATAATTTGGGTTTATTAATGATTTTAAATAATACCATTTTTTAGTAATTATGCATATTTACGAATCATTGGAGCATAACATTCATTGACTATGTCGAAAAATGTTAATCATAATATATAATGCATATTGTATACAATCTATGTTGATGAAATTATATAAGCAATTTAAATAATAAATATTACTCCCTCTGGTCCAAAATAAAAGTCACCAACAAGTACTTTATGTTGATCAAAGTCTTAAAACTTTGACAGCCAATTTCTTAATATGTACACAAATTCATCGTGTAATATGATTATTATTAGACAACAATAACAAGCATCCAAGAGAAACAGGTTTGAGTGTGATTTGAGAGATCTAGATGTAGGAAACCTTAATCACATGTATTGAATTTATACAGAACCAAAAAAAAAAAGCGTTTTGAAAATCAAGTTAAACAGTAAACGAACCCATTTCCCAAAAAGATCATTTGAGAGACTAAGAAACCGAGCAACTTGAGATATATACTTGTGTGTGCTCTACCTAGACAACATAATCAAATAGAAGATACAAGACAACGTACACACCGAAGCAAAGGACAACATCCGACTAGAAACCCTAAGCAAACCACCCCAATATTATTCCACCAAACTCCTCTATCTAGTACCATACGTGTTTTCCACTAATCCTAAATGTCTCAAATATACCCTAATCACTTCTCTCATGGACTTTTTAGGTCTCCCTTAGAATGGATCATTGGATACCCCAATGGTAACTTGCTACTTTGAATCCCATTCTCAAGTCCACTGGCCCCGTTCTTTTATGCGTTAACGCATCCAAACGCAACGCAACTCTACCGCAACCCTACCGCAACATAACGCAAATTACCATTACTTTTTAACTATTTCCACCACAACTTAACGCAACGTAAACGCAAACGCAACGCACAAAAGAACGGGGCCTAAAATGGCACATCATATATTATGTCTTCAACTAACTCACTATATACCCTGTGGACTAAAATATCTCTCCAGAGCTCCATTTTTGCACTATAAATCTCTACTTCAACTCATCAATAAGCACTATATCACCCACAATAAGCAAACACCACAATAGCTCGCTCTATATCTCCTTTATCAACTCATCCATGATCACAGTAAAAAGTAACGGGCTAAGCGTGAATCTTTGATGAGCCCCAATATCAACTGGAAACTCTCCCGTGTTATCCACCACTGTCCGAATACTAGTTTTAACATTGTCATACACGTTCTTAATAACTCAAAAAAAATTACCATCACAGGGCTTGAAGCCCATATGGTTTATGTTGCTGCTGGGTTTGCTACTCTGTTTTCTGATATCTGAATCTGCACCTCAGACCTCAGACTGCTCTTGTGACTCGACTTCCTGGCTTCATTGCCGCCTTCCCTTCAAATCATTACTCCGGTATTCACCATCGCAGGGCTTGAAGCCGTTGCCAAGCCTGTAATCAATTTGAAGGTATCATGTCATGTGTACGCCATATGTTTAAATGGCTTAAAATTTGCTGTACATGTACAACGACCTTATTGTCTGCGTGATGTCTGCAGGGTTATATGATTGGCGATCCGGCAACAGATTGGGGATTTGATGGAAATTCTTTTGTACCATTTGCCCATGGTATGTATGGGCCTAACTTCTGATCAACTCTATGAGGTCTCCTTTAAATTTTCACCCCGAATTTCAAACCAACCGCAAAACACCTCCTCTCCAATATGGGTCCTACTGTTGCGGGGTCTGAGAAGATCTAGACATAGGCAGTCTTACCTCGACAAACATTACAGTTTGCTGACTCTCTTTTCTGCACTTATTTGCACCAAGATGATGAGCCATGAGCCCTGACTTTGATGAGGTATTTATCATTACATACTTTCTGCAGGAAGTCAGCAAGGAGTGTCAAGGTAACTACCATGAACCTCCTTCCGACAGCTGTAAATCCTTGGTTGGAAAAGTTAAAAAGGTGAGCCCCTAATTCCTGCAACTCAGAAAAACAAAATTACATTCACATTCCAGCCCACAGTAGCTGATCAGCAACTTATTCACATTCCCCTCCTTTGATGATTGTTCAGAACATTCAACCTTGCTGGGTTGAATCTTAATAACATTCTATAGCCCTGCTACCACGGTGGCGATGCTGATGCAAGCATTCAGGAATTGCCTTGTAAGCTCCACTATCACAATTGACTGTTTTGGTTCCTGATTTTACAGCACTTTGTATTTTAGGTTGCTTTTTATTAGGGCTGTCAAAAAACTGTCCGACCCGGAAACCCGATTCAGTCCGACCCGAAAAAACCGGGTCCAAACATCAAAATTACATCCGAATTTTAAATCCGGACAAATGAACATGTCCGATTTTCAATCCAAACCGGGTCCGGGTTTGCAGAACCGGGTCCGGGTTTGTCCGATTTTCAGTAGGTAAGGAGTATTCAGCCTTTGTTGGGCCTCGGCGGGAAGTGAAAAATAGGGTCCAAAACTTAAAATTTTCAATTTTGGAGCCTAAATGAGAAAACCCTAGAGGAGTTATCTTATATGTTGTTCAATGACTGCATTACCAAGAGGAGTTACAAGTCACTTACAACCTTTTCTTTTGCAAAAAAACCCTAGGACAATTTCTCTACCCAGTGCCCCCTGCAAAAAAACCGATCATCGGACATCCGGGTCCGGGTTAGGGTTAGGGTTGGGAAAAATGTCCGATTGATAATTCGAACAGGGTCAGGGTTTGATGTTTTTTGTCCAATGTCTAATTGTCCGAACCCGTATTCGACCGGACTCGGATTTTTGACAGCCCTACTTTTTATAGACAACCTCATATATATCATGTCGTGTATTTTGTTTATATATCTGTCTGTTCTTTATCATTCTTTAAATTATCTTCATTAGAATAATTACAAGTTACAATGTACATTCTTGATTAATCTAATGCAAGTGGGTCGGCAATAAACACATGCTATGATAAATTATAAGTGCAAATGGCTTAGCTAACAGATTTCATGCTAGTAAATTCAATACTGATCAAAACCAAATGTCAACTAATGATTTCAATATTCACAAGTCACAACTTATCAGACGTGTGAACGAAATAGTTTATGATTTTGGTAGTATGAGCGTCTGGGTCATAGTTCTACACTTAACAACTAAAAGTGCTAATGAGGACTAACCCACATTTTACCCAAACCTAACATTAACAAATCCTACCCAAATGGGTCAACCCGAACCTCTACCATATACAACCTAAACAGCTGAACCTATGCGGGTTAACCCAAATCTGAGCTGATTGCCTTGAATCCTTTATTGAACCAAAACTAAAAAGAAAAAAACTAAGTATAAAAAATAGAAGACATTCCAACCACTAAGCACAGTGGGACAAGTTATGAAATAAGCTCATGATTTCATGTGTCTATTTTATTTAGCTTGCTCTGTACATGCATATATTTTTTTGTAGACACACATTTGCCGCGAGCACTTTTAATATAACCTTTCAGTTTTCATGTATGTGACCCTCACTCACCCACCCACCACCATTATAAGGTTGGTAGAAGACTTTGTAACTTCTTTGATATTTCTCTTTTCTCCATCGTCGAGGAAGACGAGTGAACAGGTAGCCATGGTGTCCAGGAGCTTATGGGTTGTTAATGGAGGAAAACCGTTATGGGTTATGTTGGTGCTCGGTTTCCTCTGTTTTGGGGTATCTGAATCTGCACCTCAAAGCGCTCTCGTGACTCAACTTCCTGGCTTCAATGGCACCTTCCCTTCAAATCACTACTCTGGGTATTCATTCTTTTGCCATTTTATTTTACTTCATTTTAATTAATTGCTTTAGATATCGGACTTTTGACATGTTTATTGGAATTGAATGGAAGGTATGTGACAATAGACGAGAATCATGGGAAGAACTTATTCTACTACTTTGTGGAATCGGAGAGGAACCCGAAAGAAGATCCTGTTGTTCTATGGATTAACGGTGGACCCGGGTGTTCATCCTTCGATGGCTTTGTTTATGAGCATGGTGGGTAATCCTTCTTCAGTTCTTCCTTAATTGCAATGAGACTACATTTTTAGCAATTTGGAAAACTCATAATTTGTTGCATTTGTCAGGACCATTTAATTTTGAAGCAGCCAACACAAGGGGAGGCTTGCCAACACTGCATCTCAACCCATATAGCTGGTCCAAGGTCACACTATCATAACTGCATCAATTTTTTCTGCATAATTATTTGATTGCTTAATCATCAAAGTTAGCCCATATTTAAGGTTTGTTCCTCTCTAATCTAGGTCTCCAACATACTCTACTTGGATTCACCGGCAGGAACGGGGCTTTCATACTCCAGAAACACGAGTGACTATGTCACCGGAGACTACAAGACCGCGTCTGATGCACACACATTCCTTCTCAAGGTAACTACCTCCTGAACTTCTCTTCCTAGGAAAAAGCAGTGTAATTCACTTCACCCTGCAAATTTTACTGCTAATGTGATTCATATGGTGGAAACCAGTGGTTTGAGATGTATCAAGAGTTCCAGGCCAACCCATTCTTCATATCCGGGGAGTCATACGCTGGAATCTATGTGCCCACCATTGCTTCTGAAGTTGTTGAAGGTAATCTCCTTCCATACAATTAATTACTTAACAATTTCCTATAGGAATATCAAATACATAGACCTAACAACTAGGCAATGCCCCCAAAGTCAGTTTTTGGAAGACATCAAAGGCTGTCTTGGGGTCTATTCTTAGTATCTGAGCTTTTCTGTCCAATAAACTTACCCATATATCATGAATATCACAGGACTTGATGCTGGTTTGAAGCCTATAATCAATTTCAAGGTGTGTGTGTGTCTGTGTTTGTAGTACAGTTTTTCGAACAGTTGAAATTCTCCAAATCAGGCTTGAAGATCTGTTTGTCTATGGGACTAAGACTATCTCGCTCTACAGGGTTATATGGTAGGCAATGGAGTTACAGATGAATGGTTCGATGGAAATGCTTATGTACCATTTGCCCATGGGATGGGACTAATTTCAGATCAACTCTACGAGGTACCCTTTTAATTCACTCTAAAATTTCAGATCAACTAATCACAGAATTTCGGACCACAAAAATTTTCGAGTAGAAGAAAGCTTCAAAACCATGGGTTCAAACAACTCTCCACGTGATTTACGAATTACCAAAACCTTCCCATCAGAAAGTGTCAATTCCTATTTGCACCAAGTCTGTCAGCTGAATGTTATCCATTTTCTGCAGGAAATAAACAAGGAGTGTCAAGGCAACTACTTCTTTGAACCAACTTCGGAGGGTTGTCAACGCTTGATTGAAAAGCTTAAAGCAGTGAGACATTATTCCTGCACGCCATAACTCAGAAAAACAGAATTACACTCAAACCTACTATATAATATATATTATCTCATAAACTCTCTACATTCACATTTCCCTTCTTTCATGAAAAATGCAGGATACTTATGGGTTGAACATTTATAACATTCTAGAGCCATGCTACCATGGTGATAGTGCTGATTCAAGCATTCAGGAAACCGATTATCTAAAGTTGCCATCGAGCTTTAGGAGATTAGGTGAAACTGAGAGGCCACTTCCGGTCAGAAAAAGGATGTTTGGCCGAGCTTGGCCCCTCTGGGCCCCAGTTAGACCCGGGATTGTTCCTACTTGGCCGCAGCTCACCAGCACCCAGAACGGTGATAATTGCCTGGTAAGTTCCACCATCACAATTGACAGTTTTGGTTTCTGATTTTACAGCACTTGTCATTTACTTGGAAATTTTCGGAAATATTGTGCAGAATGACCAAGTTGCTACATCATGGCTGAACAATAAGGCAGTGAGGCAATCACTTCATGCTGAAGATGTAAGACAAAACCACACACAGACACAAAACACATACATCTCTGCACTGTCACTGTAAATATATAGAAACACAGCCTAAACCTTTCATTATTCAGAAACCCTATTCTTATGATTCTGAGATTGCACACAGGAAAGTATTACTGGTAGCTGGCAGCTCTTCACTGACCGGATAACTTTCACCCATGATGCTGGAAGCATGATTCCCTACCATACGAATCTCACTTCTCGTGGCTATCGAGCCCTAATCTATAGGTAAGAAAACTGAAAGATACTTTAAGGTTTGTACGTGCTGTCATGATACACTCCTAAGTTTATAACCACTGTGATGTTCCTTTTTTCTAAACTTAAACTAAACTTATTCTGAAAAAGATAAAAGAATAAGACCTAAGACCCTTTCCCGTCATAACTCATTAGTTTATAACCACTTCGATGTTCCTTTCGACAGTGGTGATCATGATATGTGTATTCCCTACACTGGAAGTCAGGCATGGACAAGATCACTTGGGTACGAAATAGTGGACGAGTGGAGGCCATGGATTTGTAATGGTCAAATTGCCGGGTAAGTTATGTCTCTAATTGAAATCCTGTCTTAAGGATCTTTTCCGAGGCTCTTGGAGGGCACACTGATGACTCGGGTTTTTAAAAAGATGCTAACTTCCATTCGATTGCAGGTATTTACAAGGTTATGACAAGAATCTCACATTCCTCACCATAAAGGTCGGTCCACTAAGTTATTTTTGACACCAGGTTCAATTTTTCATATTTCAGAAACTTAAGTCAGCACTTGTATGAAAAGCTCACATGAGAATCTTGTTTCACAGGGATCAGGGCACACAGTACCAGAATACAAGCCAAGAGAAGCATTACAATTCTATACCCGGTGGCTAACAGGGGAAAAAATATAGCATGCTCACTGATACCTTATAAATACTGCAATTTATTATGTGCTCTGGAGCATGTGCTCCAAATATGTTCATTGTTCACTCTCAATAACATAATTGTTCATTGATAGCTACCCGTTGTTCACATTCAATAACATAAGTGTTCACTCATACGTATCCGTTGTTCACTCCCAATAACATAATTGTTCACTCATACTTACCCGAAACACATGCTCCAGGTGCATGGAATATGTATTGTTATAAATACCCATAATTGCACCGAGTGATTCATGCCAAGTAAAGAAAATACTAGCTAGAAAATACTAACACTTGCTACTGCAAGTCTGCAACTGATCAAGTTGAAGAGAAGTAGAATTTACCTTAACGGTAAGAAATCCAGGCGAACCCAGGCTTGAGTTGGTTATAATACGTCGGAATAACCCAGCATCATCATCATCCTTAATAGGTCGAACACACCGATAGCTGCGTAATCATCAGTATTCAGTCATCAAAGGTGAAAATGCAGTAGTATTTGTGATTGTGAGCACAATCTAATGTGATACCCTCTAGCAACTAACAATGCATCAGACCGAACATATTCAACTTCCATCCTTCAAATCTAGTTCTATTCAAAGGGAGCCGATGATAGAGCTTATCCATATTGAATTCTTCAACGTTTGCAATGCAAGGTTTAAACGAGGTCAACTTCTTTGGAGGTTTAAGGATCTAACCTGCATTTGGCACAAAAAAAGAAGCGTACATTAAAAGTGAGTAAAGAGGATATCGAAAATTATGGATATCTTGACAAGTTCAGAGAGGACCGGCGATCAGGGTGAGAATGTCCAGGTAAAGCTCCGACCAGTTGGGATGCCGGACCACCATTTCACCTCACAATCCCTAACCCTAGTTCGGTAATAAAAAGTCATGAATCACGCCCGCATTAAACAGGGTTAAAGTTAATACATCAGTAACTAATAAAAACAATTGTCTTAATTTGTCTGCTAACCCAAATTTTGTTTCATTTGTGACTTGCTCTATAATATCAATTCACTTTTTGTGATCACTGATCAGTGATCATACAGCCTATTCTACAGCCTTTGTAAGGTTTTTACAAAAAATATGTATATACGGATATAAACATTAGACACCTTATTAAATTGGCCCAAGAAAAACCGTCCCTATGGCTATATGAGCTTGACTGGAAATAACATTTGAAGTGCAAAACAATCACTCACAATTTTCCGTATCATATTCACAAAGTATCAAGAAACCTAGAAGGTCAGCATGGAAAAGAGTTGGAAATACTGTCTTCACGAGGTTAACTCCTAAACATGCTGCTAGAAGGTTGATTTATCAGAATTAACATCACACCACTACACCAGTCAGTTAGAAGAGACTAATCATCACCCTCTGGACCAAAATCAAACTCACTATCCTTGATCTTCACATCAGCATCCTCTCCATACTGAACAATAGTATCAATCCGAGACATCAGAGACCGGATGCTGCTCTCGTTCCTCAAGTCAAGAGGGACGAAACTCACCACGCTGAACTCATTGACCAGATTAACCAGGGCTTTATTCAGCCTCCCGAACTGGGGAGCCATGCAGAGATTCAACTGAGGCAGCAAAATCCGCGGCTCAGGGCTGAGGAAACCCTCCACTGGGTGTTTCCTGTTTTCCGTCAGATCCATTTTGGTCAGAACATTGACATGAGGTACCCCCAGCTGAACCATTGCAGCAAGAGACGACAAGCAGCCGCTGATGAACTTGGTGATGTCGGTCATGAACTGAGAATCGAGCAGATACACAGCACAGATGTTGAAGTTCTTCTGTTTCAGGTGATCCAGAAAGTTCCTGAGGACAGGGACGTGGCAGAAAAGCTCGATCTGTCCAGGGCAATCGAAAACCAAGTACTCCTCATCCATGAAATCATCCAGCTTTTCAGAAAGCCAGTCATCGAGATTGTCTTCGAGTTCTTCCATGCAGTGGATGAGGGCCCCGGTGGGGCCTAGACCTAGTTCGGTCATAACATCATGCAAGGAGACGAGTTCTCTAATGTCCATAGAAACCGGGTAGTTAAAGCTCTCTGCAGCTGGGTCAAGGTTCGCCATATGAATAGTCCGCCCCATGGTTTCACAATGTCGGTATAAGCCCGAGCAGTAGGTTGATTTCCCGCTTCCTGCAGGTCCTATGACTAGCTGTGCATATCCCATCCCAAACCTAGTTGTGTGAAAACTAGGTATTAGATCAACCAAGTAGAACCTAGAAAATATTACAATTTACAAAAAGTCAAAACCTCCGAAGCATGACAATACGACCCAGGATATGAGGATAGCAATCATGCAACCAATAACTGAATAAACACAGAGCAAGATAGTGAAGATACTGAGCACAAGAAAATAAAAATGAATGTAGCAACACAAGGGGAGAACAGGGAGGACACAGACTCCAAAACCATTGACAGAAAAACTTGAGAAAGATCTTCCAAAGTCTTAGCAGAACTATCTCACTGTGCCAAGAAACAAGCACAAAGGAGATAAGTATGAGGGCAACATATCAATTTGAAATGGTTGGTCAAATGAATGATCTTCAAATATCTGAGCAAAATTACAACGCTAAACCAATGGAGCCACATATGACCATTGTTTAACTTGCATACAGCAAAGCAAGCACATCAACTGTCTAGGGGTGTAGGGAATTAGACAGTCTTGACAAGCCATAATAACAGGCAACACCACGAACAAAGGCGTTAAAAGAGTAGTTGTGGAATTATGTTGCATTTCCATTAATGTAAGAGATCTATGTCACACCACAAAACACCTCTAGCTTGTTTATTCAAATGAGCAGACTGCATTTATTAGAGAAATTTCACCCTCATTAGGCTATAGAAATTGTGACCTTGAGGAAATAACTATGTAAAATGGATCAAGGGTTAATTAATGAGCATTCCCCCATTCCCTGCAAGGCTTTGGTTTTACAATTTTACGGACAATAGCCCAGGGCCCTCGTTAGTTTCATCAAATCATTAGCATATTCAACACTGTATGAATGCATTAATGGAAGTATGCAACCCTTACTTAATAAGTCATTAGGGTTTCTTTAACCTATTCTGTTCTTATGCTTTTCCCCTAATAAGCAACTTTTACCATCAGAAGATCGATGTCATCAATGTCCATGTTTAAACCCTCGATAACTCATTCAAGATCGATGAATACAAACCATGAGCAGATTGCAAGCCCCAAGCAAAGAAAAGGAAGGATCATGTAGCCCAGAAAATGCCGAGTTCAATTACGCAAAAAGAAAAACACCCATTCATGCAACTCAACAATCATCAAGGAGGAAATTGGACGTTTTGATCTTGTTGTTATTGTGCGAAACTAGGAACCGCATCAAGTGGAGGTTTTGTTAAGTAGTTGAATTGAACATGAAAATTAGAAGAATTGGAAAAGGAGAGGAAACCTTCCGTAACAATGCCACTCACCTGGAAATCGAAATTGGGAATTTGCTTGCTGGGGCGATGGCGATGGTTATGGTGATCGTCGACGTACTTCACTCGTTGAGTCACTCGTTGCATAGGCAACAGTGCAACACTACACTCACTTTGATGTGTACGGCCCTCTCAAGATTGTATATAGTAAATATATATAGTCTGTCTGCACTTTCCATTTTCCAGTTTCCTCACCCAATACATTTTTCACTTTTCAGTTCCACTTTCCATTGTTTGCCTTTTTCCCCCAAAAAACCTTTTTTAATCTGCCCGTTTTTGGATATGGTATAATTTTAAGGGTAATTGGATTCTAATAATACGAACTTTGGGTCATATAAGACTTAATAATACGAACTTTCGATTTGATTCTTAATAATACGAACTTTGACCCCCTGTTGGATACAGTAACACGCCACCGAGTTAATGAAATTTTGACTCGCCGGAAAGCTTTGTTGGCAGGCCAGGCACGTGGTTTTTGCCCTCTTACTTTGCCAGGTCAGATTATGAGTTAAAAAATTGTCATGTCAGCAAAGTTTTCCCTCCTTCACTTATTTCATTAACAACCATTTTACCTAAAATTAACTCCTGTCTCTTTCCTTTATCTCCATCTCCTTCCTTCATCTTCATCGTCAGTCTTGACAGCCCAGATCTGGGTTTGAAATTTTTTTTGCTCATCTTCTACAAAGTTCCATCTTTGAATTTCGAATTTCGAAGTGATGAAGTCTGATGGAGTTTCGAGTGGGCTTCCTCCGTGGATCGAACCATGGAAGGATAAAGTGTGAACACGGGATCCTCGCCAGGCGTAAGATTTGTCGAAGGGGAGAAAATGCTGGGTTAGGGTTCTATGGATGTCCAATGTGGAAGGTAAACCCTAAAATTTGAGGTTTTTGCGTGTGATTTTTGTATCGGAGGGAGGGGGGTTGAAATTAGGGTTTTCTCGGATTTGGGTTTTTGGATGGTTTTTCCAGAAATTGAACTAACTTCTTGGTCTGGTTTCAGTCGAAGCACCTTGACTGTGGATTCTTCAAATGGGAAAAGGATTTGGTTGGGGAAGTTGAAATTGGAACTGTTGAAGGTTTGGTGGAGCAGAACAAGTTGATGAATGAGAGGATTGAACAATTGTTGTCAGAAATTGGAAGTGTTGCACACTTGAAGGAGGTGAATCTGGGCTTGAAGAAGAAACTTGCAAAGGAAAAAGAAAAGAGAATCAAGGCAGAGGAAGAAATTGTCATGCTGAAGAAGAAGAAGGCCTTTAACAGGTCTTCAATGGAGGTTTTAGGCATAGTTTTTGGTATGTTACTGGTTGTCCTGGTTTCAAAGTGGATGTAAGATTTGGGTGGGTACAAAGTCACGTTGTGCATCTGAAGTATGTGGGGTAGGTTAGGGTGGGCAGTGATGAATTTTGTGGATGTAAGCATCTTGGAGTGGATAGGTGTTGTAATTTGGTGAACAATGAATGGCAAATTGAATGAATGGATCAGTTGCATTAACTGTTGTCAGTTCATGACTTGATGTAGTTCATATTTTGTGACAAAAAAACAGTGGGTAAATCACATCAAATGGAATAAATCATGTTGACAAGACAGATGTAGATAATAGTTCATATTATTGAAAGTGACAGATGAAAAGTGTATATTATTGTAACTGACAATTCTAAACTTCATATTATTGAAACAATGAATACTTAAACGTTATATTATTAATGGTTTCACATGTGGAAGTCCATGTTATTGAGATTTGTGTTTTATAAACTTCATATTATTGAAACTGACACATATAAAATTGAAAAACAGGTGTAGCCAAAAACATATGACAGATTTAGAACAAAAGAGATGAAAAAAATGACTGATTACATTGACTAACATCTTCCAAATTACAGCCAAAAGATTCCATGTGTTTCAATCACAAAATGGCATCAATTACTCCCAAATATACAACACAACCAACTTAATTACAACAATATAGAGTTCTAGGGTTTGCTGCTACAAAAACATCAGTATGGAAGCATCTTTTGAGCATTGAAAACAGTATCTTCTTCCAACAAAAAAAAGTGGGTGCTGGCATGGAGAATCTTTAGGATTGTGATGCCCCACTTTGTTGACCATTCCCTTCACTTTGTGGTCCTCCACCAGCAACATCACCAACCACCTATCCATTGGAAAAAGTGGGGAAACAAGTTGGCTTATTGAACCCTAAAAAAACAATAACAACAAAAAATAAAGGAAAATTAAACACATAAGTTTGGTGAGAAGCAATAAAAACTTACCCCTCTCCCACTGCTACAATTGAACCAATCCCCAATATTGCCCATCATTCCTCTTCCTCTACCTCCGCCATGACCTCCCCTACCAGCCAGATCCGTGATCCAGATCTGGCATCAGAAGAAACACCTCTTCCACCAGATCCAGAACCCCTATAAGCTCCCCTTCTTGGAACATACCCTGTGTCATCTTCTGTTTGAAACATCCTCCCAACTTCAATCACAGGTCCTTGCCCTCTGCCTCTGCCCCTACCTCTACCTCTGCCCCTGCCTTGTGCAGCTCCCCTCCCAGTGGTTTGTGTCCCATCACCCCTGGTAGTTGTCCCATCACCCCTGCCACTGCCATTACCTCTGCCACTGTTATCACCTCTGGCAGCTGATGGTTGTTGAGCTGCTTCTGCTGTGGGACCTTGCTGAGGCTGCAATGGATTTCTCCTTGGCCTTCCCCTTCCTCTCTTTGTTGGAGGTGGGATGTTTGGATCTTGGGTGTATCGGGGGTCATCTTTGTTGGGACACTTCCTTTTAGTGTGACCTTGAGAATTGCAAATTGAACAAACCATCACCCTTCCATGCCTTGTGAGCTTCCCTGGTCTCTTAGGGTCTTCAGTAGGGCCTCTTCTTCTGTTCCTCTTTGGCCTACCTGGTCCAATTTGCACTGGTGGTGGATCTAGAGGTAGCTGCACTGCTGGCCAGTGTCTCTCCCCCTCAACAGGTGGGATTCCAATAAGATAAGCATCCAAATACTTGGCCTTCTTGTAGTAAGGGTCTACATAATCATCAGGATTGTGCTTCAACCACACAGTACATGCTATGGCATGATAGCAAGGTATGCCAGTCAGATCCCACTCTCTGCAAGTGCAAGTTCTTTTGGTCATATCAACCTTACACTTGTCCACATTTAAGTTCACCTCAAATTGGTTGTTCAATGCTGGGTGAACATATGCACTCCTTGCTCTCTGCTTAGATTTCTCTAATTTAGTCCTGATCCTGGGACAGATTTCATACTCAGATTCCTCCATGATCTTCTTCTTAGTTACAGCCCTCTCCATAAGTGACGCTCTGATTTCCTCCAGCATGTAGATGCAATGTTTAGCCCTTGCTTGTACAATGTAAGCATTGAAAGTTTCAGCCATGTTGTTGCATACCACATCACATTTGCTATCTGTCCTGAAAAAAGCCCTACAAAATTGGCTTGGATTCTCGTGAGAAATCTTCACCGCTCACGGTCTTCTTCCTTAAGAGCATCAACAGCATACTTGAAGTCTGCTTCATTGTATGCCTTCACACAGTTCCAAAATAATAACTTCAATTCTTCACCCCTGTGATTTTTCTTCCAGTTGGCATATTTGTGTCTAGCACAACGCCTATGCTCAACATTGGGGAGCACCTTTAGAACTGCATACAGTATGGACTGCAAATAATCACATTTGTTTAGTCAGTATCTAGAAATGAAATACATATTATTCATATTGACCAAATATTAACTTCATATTATTTGAACTAACAGGATGAAAAGTTCATATTATTGGAAGTGACATACATTAAAGTTTGTATTTATCAGAACTACTAACTTAAAATGAAGTTCATATTATTCAAACTGACAAAAAATAAACTTCATATTATTCAAACTGACAAAACAGACACTTACCCTGTGCCCATCAGAAATGATCACCCAACCAGAGCCATCAGATCCCCCTAGGCTTTCTTGCAAATTCAACAAGAACCATTCCCAACTGTCATTGTTCTCCCCTTCAGTTATTGCCCATGCAATGGGAAACATTTGATTGTTTCCATCTATTCCTATGGCAGCCAACAGACACCCACCAAGGAATGTTTTCAGGAAAGCACCATCAATGCAAATAACAGGTCTGCATCCCTTCAAAAACCCTTCCTTCATCCCATGAAAACACAAGAACAACCTGTGGAACTCAGGAACATCACTGTCACCATCTGGATTGGTACATAATTTGAATTTCTTTGTCGGTCAGTGACCTTGAGTGCTTCCAAATAACTCCCAATCTTGCAGTAGTGGGACTTCATTGAACCATGCAGCATCTTGTGAGCTCTTCTTTTCACATCATAACAGAACCACTTTGTTATCTCTAACCCAAACTCCTGCATCACTTGGGCTTTCAGTTCTTTTGAAGGCCAATGAGGCCTTTCCTTATACCTTGCAAGGTAGTGTTGTGCTACCCAAGGGGCTTTCAACTGACAGTTCTTTGTCATGCTCCTAGTGCAAGCATGATGGTTGTTAGCAGATCTCACCACAAAAGTCCTCAGCCTCTTATCCCATGAAACATAAACCTTGAACTTACAGCTTGGTTGGCACACAGCCCCATATTTCCCAACCTTGCTGTCTGACACACCTATTTTAACACTATAACCTCCATACAAACCATACCTTGCAACTGCTTCTTTGAATCTTTTTGCAGTCCCAAAGGTCATACCAACTTGCCACTCAAAATCCTTGAATTGTGTTTGGTCATCAACATTGCATCTCTTGGTCCTTTTCCTCAACATCCTTGGAATGTCATTTCCACTTTCTCCATCTGTCTCCATCTCAGCCTCAGAGTCATCATAGTCACTTACACAGTCATGAGGATGTTCTTGGGTCTATCCTTACTGTTCCATCATCTTTCAACACCTCCTCCCTCTGTTTCTTCTTAAACTCAGCCTCTTTCTCCTTGGCAATCTTGTATTCATCATCTGAGGTATCAACTTCTTCATGTACAGAGTTTTCACCCTCAACATCATCATCACTTGATTCATCATCATCATCATCATCATCATCACACCCATCCTCAGCATACATATCCAACCTTCTTCTTGCCTTCCTACCACCTGACTTAATTTCATTCACAGTCACATCATCATCATCTAACTCATCTAGATCCTTTCTTCCCAGCACCCAAGTCTGATCATCAGGATCACTACTTGAATCATCATAGAATACAACCTTCTCCTTGCCTTTATCAACCTTCTCCTTGCCTTTATCAACATTCTCTGAAGACCTACCAACTGAAATGTCATTCACAGGCTCCTCAACATTCTGTCCCAAATCATGGTCATCAACATGGGTAGAGGGTTCAATGACTGGCTCTTCAACTTCATGGTCATCAACATTCTGTCCCAAAGCATGATCAGGCTGGTTGGATGGTTGCATCTCAGGGTCATCCACTTGGGATTGTTGGGTGGCTGGTTCATTGAAAGGCTCATCCATTTGGGAATGTTGGGTGATTGGTTCAATGAAAGGCTCATCCATTTGGGAATGTTGGGTGATTGGTTCATTGAATGGGTCATCCACTTGGGAAGATGGTTGGGTGCTTGGTTGCATCTCAATGTCATCAACTTGAGTAGATGCCTGTGTTGTGGGTTGCTCAGCAACAGGATCATCCATTTTTGTAGGGTTGGTTTTGGACTTCACCCTCCTAAAAGGGGATTTGGGAATCACAGTTTTTACTCTCTTTCCCCCACGACGGCTTGGGCTGCTATGCAATGGAGTTTTTTTGGGAGTCTTTGATGCCCCTCTTTTAAACCTCTTCCTTGATTTCCCAGAAGGTGACACAGAGGGGGTTCCAAATACCCAACAACATCATCTAATATGGCCGCATCCACTGTGTGCACAACATACACAGTTATCTCCCCATATGTCATTGCACAGTTTAGCATATCTGTAACGCCCCGGAAATTCAATTATAGAAAAGTCAAAGTCAACTAACGTTAACAGACGAAACTTAGCGGAAGACTTCAAATTTAGTTTGGGCGTCATTGTCGTATCCCCGAAGGAATACAAGGCGAGAAAGGAAAACACAACTGTCTGCTAACGGTAACTACTAACAACTCAAAACAAAACATTAAGAATTCATAACGAAATTAATATAAAAAGATTCAAGGACTTCTAGACTTGTCGTCCTCACTTCTAATTCCCGTCCCCAGCATTTAGATCTTCACCTGAAAACAAAACATTTCAAAAATGAGGGGGAAATCTCAATAATGTCTACCCCTATCGTTTAAAACAGTTTAAGTTCATTTCAATTCATTTTGGGGAGAGGGATCGAAACAAACGTTTTACAAACCTTTAATCCCATACTGTTTCCTCAACCCATCCAATCCATATTTTAATTTGCGGGCGGGATACCAAATCCCTTAAAGTAACATCGCCTACCAAAGGCATCAAGAACATCGCCTACCAAAGGCATAAATAATATCACCCACCAAAGGCATCAAGAACATCGCCCACCAAAGGCATAAATAATATCGCCTACCAAAGGCATCAAAATTCTATCCTATATCAGGGAAGGAAGCCCTGATCTCCTGGTCCATAACCCTGCAGGTTGTTTCACCTGCACAACAGGTTATCCCCCGAAACCCGCTTAACGTTTCCACTTGAATTATTTATACAATATTCAAACTCAACTCACGACTCTCAGGTCAAACCATCCCAAGTTATCAAAACCATTAACAAAACTTCGAATAAAAGACCATCCAATTTCTCAACTCAAATAAACCGAGATCACAATCGAATCAAAAAGATTATCAAAACAGATGGTCGTATTTCCACAAAAGTCCCCTTTCGGGATGCAATTCTCAAAATAGATTATAAAACATCAAAACACATTTAAAGAGCATCCCGGTGGGGATTAGAGCATAGACAATTACCTGAATAACGTCACAGTACCGCAATAAGGAGAACACACTTGAGCTCACTATCGTCACGCACTAACTCGGGCCTAGAATAAGAATAATTATCTAATCAAAACGCGTTCTAACGAAGTTAGTATTAACTATCAACTACCTAACCCATCCCCTAGGAACACTTAGGTTCCTATCATTTATGATTTACACTTAACACACTCAAGGAATTATATAACAAGTTCACACATAAAATTTACTCAACAATTTTCATAAATAAAAGCAAGCAGAGGACAGATTGTAACGTTCACATAAAACGGGTCACAACTCAACTTCCCGACATCCTATGGGTCTGATTCTGGACTTTTTGGAAACCTCGGGATGTCTACTAAAACTTCTATGTTGATGACCAAGCCCATATTAGTCCCAAAGAACCCTAAAAACACCCATCTTCCCAATTGGTCCAGATCTGACAGGTTCTGGTAAAAAGATTATAACGCGGTGTAGACGCTGAATTTTGTATCGATTTTATTTTCTTTTTTAGTGTTAGTTTTAGAAAATAGGCTAACCGATAAATAGCATGCAAGCCCCTCATCCACCTAAACCCAAAAGAAACACAAAGCCCAAATGCCGGAGACAACCCGTCTGGGTTCAGTGGGCCGGAGCTCAGCTCCAACCCACAGGAACCCGTCTGGGTTCAGTGGGCCGGAGCTCAGCTCCACCCACAGGAACCCGTCTGGGTTCCTGGGCCCGAAGCCCATCTTCCCTCAGTGAACCCGTCTAGGTTCCTCCTAGCTTCCCACGGCGACGCGGCAGTTTTCAACCAAAAACCCTAAACCTAAACCTAATTCCCCCCTATAAATACCCACCATTCATCACCCACAAAAGACACACCGGAATATACTGGGAGTATTGACACTAGTATATTCCTCTTCTCTTCTCCCTCCATTGCGTGCTTTATTTTAAGGTTAGCGTAGCTCTTCTTTTTGTATTATTGTAACGTAATCTCATTAGCTTTCTTTGTACTTTCTTTGTTTTTTCGTTTCTTTTCTTGCATGACATTAATGATAAATCTATGAAATTTATTCAATTCCTCCCCCTTTTTCAAATCTGTCGCTTTGATTTAATTCTAGTAGAGTCCGTTCGTTTGAACGGGCGGGTTTGATGATCTTTATTGTCAAATCCGTAACCTTACCCCCGAATCCATCTTTGGGTTCGTAGGCCGGAGTCTATTTTTATTGGTTTGTTGTTTTACCCTTAAATTCAACTGGCGACTCTAACCCTTCGTTTTTCCCCGAAAATCTTTTCGCCTCGAATCTGTGACAAGAACCCAGACGGGTTCCTGGGTATTATTCCCCTGTTCTCGTCGGAACCCAGACGGGTTTGCTAGGTATTATTCTCCTGTTTTTCTCTCGTCGAAACCCAGACGGGTTCCTGAGTATTATTCCCCTGTTTTTCTCTCATCGGAACCCAGACGGGTTTCTGGGTATTATATCTTCTTTTTGTTTTCTTTTCTTTCTCTTTTCGTCCTTTTTTAAGAAAGTCGAGTTTCGGGGTTAAATTATTTGTCAATTAAAAGCATCCTTAAAAGTTCAACCTTAATTAAGGATAAGCAATCCTAGTCGGCTCCCAATTTAAAAAGAGAACATCCCCTCTTTTGAGTAGCGCCGCGAAGAGGTCGGCAGATTTTTTCGGGGTCTACAGATTGGCGACTCCACTGGGGACTTAAACTTAAAAGAGGGTAAAACTTGAAAGGGTTAAATTTTAGTGTTTTTGTAAAAAAGGGAGGAATTAATTTATTTCATATTTTTATCATTTTTTTAGGCATATTGCATCCAGGCTACTCTTGGGCCTTATGGCTGGGGAGCACAAAAGCGTTGGTAGGTTCTAAAACTAGGATTACCTTCTGAGAGCGGGCAGTCACTACTTGTGGGATGCACTTACATCGCCAAGCCTTTGACTCCTCCTCTCCCCGTGTTACACTCTAAGGGTTTCCCTGAAACCCGAAGAGCAACACCCCACACAACGCTTCCTATGAACGTAGGGAGGTTGCACCGGGGCGAGAACATGCGGTACCTTATCTCCTATACCTAGAAAACCCTAAACCTAGAGTCATGGTTAGGCTAATCCCGCATTTTTATGCTATGTATTTTATTTTGTAAAGAGTTTTAGAATCCATGTATATGCTGAAGAGTTTTATTTTGTAAAGAGTTTCGAGTCCATGTATATGCTGAAGAGTTTTATTTTGTAAGGAGTTTTAGAATCCATGTATATGCTGAAGAGTTTTATTTTGTAAAGAGTTTCGAGTCCATGTATATGCTGAAGAGTTTTATTTTGTAAAGAGTTTTAGAATCCATGTATATGCTGAAGAGTTTTATTTTGTAAAGAGTTTTGAATCCATGTATATGCTGTAGAGTTTTAGTTTGTAAAGAGTTTCGAGTCCATGTATATGCTGTATAATTCTATTCTGTAAAGAGTTTCGAGTCTATATATACATTATGTAGTTTTACCTGGTAAAGAGTTTTAGAGTCCAGTTGTAAATGCCGAGTCCGAGTATTCAACCCATTCATGAGTCGGAGTCGTTCTAGTCCGTAGGAACACGCGAGTGCATTTGGCTTATCGAAACCCGCAGGGTTTCGGCTCACGGCCCATCCATCCGTGTCAATTGTCCGTCAGTGCGGGTCCAGTGCATCAGAAACCCAGACGGGTTCCTGGCCCATCAGATCGCCCATCTGGCCGGTAATTGACTGCAGACGGGCCCGAGAAAGAGGAACCTGCACGGGTTTCTAACCCCGATCTGGCCTTCTCTTCTTTTCGCCCGACTGGCCTTCACCCCACGGACAGCCCAATGCCTTGCTGATGATCCTATTCGGCCCTTTATGATATTCCCTGAGTCTAATCCCTATTGCGTCTGTTACTTGAATCTGAGCCCGAAACCGAAAGCAATCGTGACTCGATCCGAGTAAGGACCCAATAGGCGATTAATGTTGTCAGTCCGCATGCTAGGTCCATGTAGAGTTAAGACATGTACTCCAGCGAAGTGGGTGAGTCATCTTACGTCAGTATATAGGCGTCGTGTCTGTGTCCTAGGCCCATGTAGGTCGCATATTGCATTACATAAGTTCCATGTCTCCCATCATGTAGGTCGCATATTGCATTACATAAGTTCCATGTCTCCCATCATGTAGGTCACATATTGCATTGCATAAGTTCCATGTCTCCCATCATGTAGGTCACATATTGCATTACATAAGTTCCATGTCTCCCATCATGTAGGTCACATATTGCATTGCATAAGTTCCATGTCTCCTATCATGTAGGTCGCATATTTCATTGCATAAGTTCCATGTCTCCCATCATGTAGGTCACATATTGCATTGCATAAGTTCCATGTCTCCCATCATGTAGGTCGCATATTGCATTGCATGAGCATCATATCAGTTTTAGTCATAAGGTAAAAAAAAAAATTAAAAATTTAAAAAAAAACAAAAAAGAGTCCTTGACCTTTTCTAAAAATCGACCTTTTTTTCCCGACTTAACTTGCTTCACTTAGGAAAATCTAGATGAGATCTCAAAAGTTTTCAAAAACCTTTTCTTCAAGCCTTCTGATTTCGAGACAAGTTATAGAAGACGTATCTGTCTGCTTTGACTATCTTAGAAGGTATAAATGTGTGTGCCGCAAATCTTTGGGCTAAGTTTAGCTGATTGAGCCCCATCCCGTGAGTCCACATTGCCTAAATTTGAATTGATCATTTTCATCAATTCCATGATCCCCTGAGTGACTCACCCATTAGTTGCATCTCTAGAACTTGTTTTGCATCTTGCTTGAGACTACATGTTTGCATTGCACGCTGTGACAAAGTGATTGAGGCATTCGATTTTATTTTTTAAAGCTACATAGCCAAATAGCCTTCCCTACATTGTATTTACCGTTCTTTTTGCCCCGCCTAGCCTTTGTTCATCCTTTTTTCATCATTGAACCCTGACAGTACAAGCCTTAGCCTATGATATCCAATACCCCTTGAGCCTTGCTTGGTTGGAAGAGAGTCTGTCATTTCTGGAAAGAACGCTGGGTTGGAAGAGAGTCTGTCATTTTTGGAAGGAACAACTGCTTTCGTGTGAGCGAAATATGAAGCTTGGGAGAATCTGAAAGTCCCATATCTTGAGCCAATGTGGTTATGCTATTCAAAGTCAAAGTCGTAATAGAAATTTCTCCTCCCCGATCACCCAAAAACAAAAAAAAAATCAAAAAAAATCAAAAAAAAAATCAAAAAAAAAATTTTTCAAAAAATAAAAGGGCGGTTAGGGAGATTCAACTTAAAGTCCATAAAACTTTGACTCGGTTGTATTCGGTTGAGATGTTTTAGGGTGGAAGGTGAAACGTTTTGCATACATTAAGTAAGAAGGAGAGTTTAGAGGATTTCATTGAAAATCAATCCAAGCATGGCTTTTAACTCCTCATTCCCAAATTTTACCGCTCCTTACCCTAGCCTAAGCCCCGTTACAACCCGAAAAAGTCCTTTTGATTGTCACTTGTGCATTGCATACCAGTAGTGGAGAGCGAGGTTCTTACCAAGCTTATAGTAGTTTGCTTCTATTGGTTTGAGTATGAGAGAAACTCACATACATATTCAAAATTGAGTGTTTGAGTGTTCATCCTTTCCTATGAGAGTTTTGCTCTTTCTGACTAGCTTACGTCCGTAACCAACCGCGCATATTTGCATTGTTCTTCGAACTGTTGGCGGACTTGTGCCTCTGAGTTACTTGTTCTCTCCCTTAAGATTCGAAAACTTCTTCCTATCTCTTTCGAACTGAGTTTTGATCTTGTCCAGATTAATCTTTGTGCTTGCTTGTTAGTTCGACTTTGTGTTGATCTAAAATTCTTTATCCTGGATTGTTTCAGTAGTATATAGAAAGTCATAACTGCATCGCATAACACCATCATTACATGAGCATTGCATCAACAGTCTGCATTAGTACATAAGTATAGAAAAATGCATTTAGTACATCATTGCATAGCATTGTCCTAAGTACATAGCAAGGAGTCGTGTATAGCATAGCATAAGAATCCTGCAGACGCATCGTTCTCAGTCGTCATCACGCCAGACCTCTGTGTCGCCACCGCCACTAGCGTTATCAGCTCCATGGGCCCCGCTTCCACCAGATCCGAAGTAAGTGTCCCACTGGTAGTAAGAGGAGTCTACCACCTCTGTATCGCTACCTGAGCCAGATAGGTGCGACGCCGGGCCGCTTGCCATTGGCTTAGAAAAAAAATTCAATCGAGTTTCTACTAAGCCGGGGGCTGTTTGAATCCAAAAAAGGAAGCAAGTCACTGCGGCAACTATCAATTGACTCCCAGTTTAGCAAGAGTTAAATCAAACTGCCACTAAACTGGGGGCTATGCAGCCCAAGCAAGGGGACAAATCAGCTGGAACAGTCTGCCTAAGCCCACAAAGTCCACCATGGAAGAATTCAAGAAGGGGCGAGTCACTACAGCAACCATTAATTGATTCCCAATTTAGCAAGAGTTAAGTCAAACTGCCACTAAACTGGGGGCTATGCGGCACGAGCAACGGGTCAAATCAACCTAAGAGCTAAAACGAGACGGATTTGGGCCTTCTTCTATTCCTTCTGGGCCAGACTTTTCTGATCCACGCAAAAATAAATGAAGAGCCCGACGCCTGGCCAAACCCAGACAGATTTGAGCCTTTTGGGCTTTGCTTCCATCTCATC
Organism: Portulaca oleracea; assembly: GCA_029582165.1. Lineage (NCBI taxonomy): Eukaryota > Viridiplantae > Streptophyta > Magnoliopsida > Caryophyllales > Portulacaceae > Portulaca > Portulaca oleracea. The sequence continues at coordinate 11,481,852 of CM055869.1, read as the reverse complement.
CGCCACAAAAAGTTTGCTAGAACCCAAACGGGCTCCGTTTCCAGTGGGCCTCTTCCATCTTTTCGGCCCACACACACAAAAAAAGAGAAAATTGCCTGGAGAGGGATTCCAGACGGGTTCCACACCCTTTCAATGGACCTTCTTCCATCTTCTCGGCCCACGTACAAAAACAAAAAGAGGAGGGCCATGACCAAGAGAACCCAGACGGGTTCCTGGCCCCATTTTTGCCGGCCTTACATCGACCAAGCCCAGCTCGAAAGGAGGCCCAGGCAGCCGAACCCAAACGGGTTCCTCTCGGCCCAAACGCTAGTTTTTCTACTTCGGCCCAATTCTTAGCTAAATCAACAAGTTAGAATCAAACATTTCTACTTGCAAATTTAAGCTAAAGCAACCAAGAGCAACCAAAGATTCGACTTGAATGATACGGACAGTCAATGCACATCATATTTAGCTAAATCAACAAGTGGGAATCAAACATTTCTACTTGCAAATTTAAGCTAAAACCAAAAGCAAAGTCAAGAAGAAGACGTTACCCGGACGTGTCAATGCTTATGCCATACGTGGTTCCATGGTTCGGGCACCAATTCCGACACTTCACATCAGCCGTCGCCGGGCTAATACGCGACATTCACCATCAGCCGTCGCCGGGCTAATACGCGACACGTCACCATCAGCCGCCGCTAATACGCGACATCACCATCACCGCCGCCGCTAATACGTGACACGCCACCATCACCGCCGCCGCTAATACGCCGACACGCCACCATCACCGCCGCCGCTAATACGCCGACATTCACCATCACCGCCGCCGCTAATACGCCGACATCACCATCACCGCCGCCGCTAATACGCCGACATGTCACCATCACCGCCGCCGCTAATACGCGACATTCACCATCACCGCCGCCAAGCTAATACGCCGACACGCCACCATCACCGCCGCCGGGCTAATACGCCGACACGCCACCATCACCGCCACCGCTAATACGCCGACACGCCACCATCACCGCCGCCGCTAATACGCCGACACTCACCATCACCGCCGCCGCTAATACGCCGACACTCACCATCGCCACGCCGCTAACGCGACATTCACCATCGCCCATCGCCACCGCTAATACGCTAATACGCGACATTCACCATCACCGCCGCCGCTAATACGCGACACTTCATCATCACGGCCATCGGGCCCTAACAATACATGACATCACCGTCCGCCGCTAATACGCCACATCATCATCGGCCACGTCGCCGGGCCCTAACAATACATGACATCAGCCGTCGCCGGGCTAATACGCGACACCTCATCACCAGCGGCCGTCATCGGGCCCTAACAATACATGACATCAGCCGTCACCGGGCTAATACGCGACACCTCATCACCAGCGGCCGTCATCGGGCCCTAACAATACATGACACCATCAGCCGTCGCCAGGCTAGTACGCGACATTTCCCCACCAGCGGCCATCATCAAGCCTTCACAATACGATGAACACCATATCGACATCGACGCAGGACCCAGCTTCCAAGCGTCAACAGCGGCCATCGTCGGGCCTTCACAATGCGATGAGGGCCATTGTTGGGTCTTCACAATGCGACAAGGGCCATCATCGGGCCTTCACAATGCGATGAACATCTCATCTACATCGGCGCAGGACCCAGCTTCCAAGCGTCAACAGCGGCCGTCGTCGGGCCTTCACAATGCGACGAGGGCCATTGTCGGGCCTTCACAATGCGACAAGGGCCATCATCGGGCCTTCACAATGCGATGAACGACACCTCAACATCGACGCAGGACCTAGCTTCCAAGCGTCATCCAAATTTCGTCGTGCTTGATTCATATCCAAGATCATCAAGACTACTTTGATCATCGTTTTACTCAAACTCGATCAAAGTGGGGGCTATCTGTAGACGCTGAATTTTGTATCGATTTTATTTTCTTTTTTAGTGTTAGTTTTAGAAAATAGGCTAACCGATAAATAGCATGCAAGCCCCTCATCCACCTAAACCCAAAAGAAACACAAAGCCCAAATGCCGGAGACAACCCGTCTGGTTCATGGCCGAGCTCACTCCAACCCACAGAACCCGTCTGGTTCGATGGGGAGCTCGCCTCCACCCACAGAACCCGGTCTCGGTTCCCGGCCCAAGCCCATCTTCCCTCAGTGAACCCGTCTAGGTTCCTCCTAGCTTCCCACGGCGACGCGGCAGTTTTCAACCAAAAACCCTAAACCTAAACCTAATTCCCCCCTATAAATACCCACCATTCATCACCCACAAAAGACACACCGGAATATACTGGGAGTATTGACACTAGTATATTCCTCTTCTCTTCTCCTCCATTGTGCTTTATTTTAAGGTTAGCGTAGCTCTTCTTTTTGTATTATTGTAACGTAATCTCATTAGCTTTCTTTGTACTTTCTTTGTTTTTTCGTTTCTTTTCTTGCATGACATTAATGATAAATCTATGAAATTTATTCAATTCCTCCCCCTTTTTCAAATCTGTCGCTTTGATTTAATTCTAGTAGAGTCCGTTCGTTTGAACGGGCGGGTTTGATGATCTTTATTGTCAAATCCGTAACCTTACCCCCGAATCCATCTTTGGGTTCGTAGGCCGGAGTCTATTTTTATTGGTTTGTTGTTTTACCCTTAAATTCAACTGGCGACTCTAACCCTTCGTTTTTCCCCGAAAATATTTTCGCCTCGAATGACAAGAACCGACGGGTTCCCGGGTATTATTCCCCTGTTTTCGCTGAACCTGCACGTTTGCTAGGTATTATTCTCCTGTTTTTCTCGTCGAAACCAAACCTGCACGGGTTCCTGAGTATTATTCCCCTGTTTTTCTCTCATCGGAACCCAGACGGGTTTCTGGGTATTATATCTTCTTTTTGTTTTCTTTTCTTTCTCTTTTCGTCCTTTTTTAAGAAAGTCGAGTTTCGGGGTTAAATTATTTGTCAATTAAAAGCATCCTTAAAAGTTCAACCTTAATTAAGGATAAGCAATCCTAGTCGGCTCCCAATTTAAAAAGAGAACATCCCCTCTTTTGAGTAGCGCCGCGAAGAGGTCGGCAGATTTTTTCGGGGTCTACACGCGGGTTATACAAATCAAACGTTCGATCCGTAAAATTCCTATGGTTCCTAACATCTAAGGGAACCTCCGGTTAAAAGGGTTCTGTCAAAAAGTAACTATACTAATCGTGGAAACCCGATCTTTAGACACTAACAAAACTGTCCTGTTACCGGTTCTTAATAAATTTGTAATTTTGGTTCTAACTTTTACCAATTGATCTCCGGGTTCTAATTTGGGCTCAAAACAGTAACTAGGGTCTAAGGTATAAAGTCCAACTTAACTTAGGTCCAACAATTAAACTTTTAACAATAACCCAATTTAGAAAACATGAGAACACTTTACTAATTTTAATCAATCCTAAAATCAAACAAGAAATATAATACTTAAACATGAATTATTTACAAGGTTATAATAGTAAAGCAAGAATTTCAAGGAACAATAAAAGGTGGTTAAACATGTGGTTTCTTTAATCAAGATTCAAGGAGGTCTTTAGGAAATATAACACAAGGTATAATATGACAAGTAACTACTAATCAAGAAAAACCCAACAACCAAAATCTTTTACTAACTAAATCAAGAATTCAAGAATCAAGAAAGACTTAAAGAACATGTCATATTTAACAAGAAACCTAATTAATTTTCAAGAATCCAGATTTAACAAGAAACGAATTACTAACAAAGATTGAATCTAAATTAAACAACTTAATTTATTAATCAAGAATTTAACCTATATGTTACACTTTCCAATTTCGTGCACATAATAATATAGGGATCTAATATGATTTATAAGGAATATAAAGAATTATAAAGAAACACCTTTAAACCTAATAACCAACTATTACAACTTAATCTAATTACAATTTACAACATAAAATTACATATAACAAATAAACAAATTACACATAACAATTAACAATTTACACATAATTAAACCAAGAAATATTTACAAATAATTTTCCTAATTACAAAAACTAATCATAAATAATACAATTCAATAATTATAAAAACAATTAAATTTTGAAATAAAAAGCAGAAAAGAAAAAGGAAAAAGAAAAGGAAAATATCAAAAATAATTAGAATCAGTTAGGGTTTTAGGGTTAGGGTTTACGTAGGGTTCAGGGCAGGCTGTTTCCGGCGACGGTGGCGGCGAGCGGTGGTCGGAGGGAGTACGTATGTGGTCGCAGGTGGCAGGCGACGGTGGTGGCTCGTCGGAGGGTGGGTGGTCGACGTCAGTTTCCCGAGCAACAACACCCTGGCGAACTCGAGCGGTTTCCTTCGACTGGGACGGTTCTGGCGACGTTGGGGCGGCAGTGCGAGGGTGGCGACGGCGGCGCTGGTGGGCGACGGTACGTCGGTGGTTGCCTGGGCCGAGGATAAGAGCGGCGGTTGCGGTGGTGGTGGCGCGGCTGGGGCGGTCGAACAGAGGGAGGGAGAAAGAGGGGAGAGAAAAGGTGGTTGCGGTGGTGTGTCCCGTGCGCAGCGGCGCGTCAGTGAGGGGCTCTGGCGCAGCGAGGGGAGAGAGAGATGGGAGAGGGGGAAGATTGGGGTTAGGGTTTAGGGTTGATATTAGGGTTTGAGGGAGAGAGAGAGAGTTTTTATACTAGCTAAAACTTAAGGCCCAATTAACACTCCTAACCCAACCCAACTAAAACAATTAAAAACTGATTTTTCTAAAAATAACTAATAATACTAATAATAATATAATCACATAGCAAATAATATTCACGTAATTAATCACATAACTCAATAATATTAATAGTAATACTAATAATAAAAAGAGTAAACTAATAATACTAAACCCATGAAATTACCGATATACCCTTGTTAGTCTCTCACGATCCTACGAGCTCAAGTGTTAGCAAAATAAAACACAAACGAATAATAATAAATAACGAAGTCAAACCTAATTTACTAACGACGTCACGGTCAACATCTTTGGATTTTTCGGGGTTTTACATCATTACCTTCTTAAAAGAAGTTTCGTCCTCGAAACTTAAACTTAACCCTAACGGTCCGGTAAGGAAACTAACGGTTCCATTCCTCCTAAAACTCGAGGTTTTACATCATTACCTTCTTAAAAGAAGTTTCGTCCCCGAAACTTGACGCGCCTTAGGCTTGGAACAAGTAAGGGTACTTCTTCCTCATTTCATCTTCTGTTTCCCAGGTTGCTTCTGTTGTGGTATGATTTGCCCATCGTACTTTTACCAAGGGAACTACTTTCCTCCTAAGCTGCTTTTCCCTACGGTCTAGTATCTCTAGCGGTTGCTCTTCATAGCTCAGATCTTCTTGCAGTTGAAGCGGCTCGGGATCAATCACGTGAGTCGGGTCCGGAACGTATTTCCTGAGTTGTGACACATGGAAGACATTGTGCACTCTGGGGAGTTCTCCTAGCAGTTGCAACTTGTAGGCAACCTCTCCGATGCGTTCCAAGATTGGATATGGCCCGATAAACCTTGGTGTCAACTTCCCCGACTGGCCGAATCTCATAACTCCTTTCGTGGGTGAAACCCGTAAAAACACATACTCTCCTACTTCGAACTCCAAAGGTCTCCTCCTCCTGTCAGCATAGCTCTTTTGTCGACTTTGTGCTGCCTTCATTTTATCTTGAATGATCCGAATCTTCTGAGTAGTGGTCTGTATTAGGTCCGGTCCGATCGTTAGAGCTTCATCGATGTTCTGCCAACATAGGGGAGTTCTACATCTCCTTCCATACAAAGCTTCGAAGGGTGACATCCCTATACTAGCATGGTAACTGTTGTTGTAGGAGAACTCAATGAGAATTAACTCGTCATCCCACGAGTCCTTGAAATCCAATGCGCATGCTCGTAACATATCTTCGAGGGTGAAATGCGGTACTGAACTTGAGCTTTGTACCAAACGCCTCTTGTAACTTTTTCCAAAAACCAGACTGGAATCCGGTGTCTCTGTCTGAGACTGTAGAACTGGGTACTCCATGTAACCTTACAATCTCCCTTACATAGGCTTGAGCTAGCTGATCTAGGGACCAGTTGTTGGCGATGGCTAGGAAATGAGCTGACTTGGTCAAACGATCTACAATCACCCATATTGCATTGTGTTTCCGCCTGGTCCTTGGTAGACCTATCACAAAATCCATTGATATCGAATCCCATTTCCACTCGTGGACGCCTAACGGCCGCAGAAGTCCGGCTGGTCGTTGATGCTCGCCTTGACTCGGGCATGTAAGGCACTTTGCCACAAAGTCGCCACTTCTTGTTTCATATTACTCCACGTAACATCTGCTTTGTCTTTGTACAGCTTATTTCCCCCCTGGATGTACTGAATATGGCATATTGTGCCCCTCTTCTAAGATCTTTCTTTTCAGCTCCTCCATATTAGGTATGCAAATGCGATTATGGAATCGTAACGTACCATCTTCATGGATCACAAAACCAAGGGCTTTCCCCTGCAAAACTTCCTCCCGTATCTTGACAAGCTGCAAATCCAGCTCTTGAGTCCTCTTGATCTCTTCCATAAGGGTAGGCTGCAACTCCATGGCATTCAATACTGCTTTCCTTCCAGGTGTCACCACGTTAATTTCCAGCCTCCTAAACTCCTCGTACAGCTCGTGCGGCATCATCATCAAGTGATTTACAGCAGGATAGGGTCTCCTACTTAGGGCATCAGCCACTACATTTGCTTTTCCGGGATGATATTGGAAGTTTACATCATAGTCCTTCAGAAATTCCAGCCATCGAGTCTGCTTAAGGTTTAGCTCTTTCTGGGTGAAAAGATATTTCAAACTCTGATGGTCAGTGAACACCTCGCAGTGTACTCCATAAAGATAATGCCTCCAGATCTTAAGCGCAAAATTCCCCACTAGATTTCCTACCCAGAAACCCTAAACTGTAAAAAACGACTTTTTACTCCAAAAAAAAAAATTGGGCCTATCAAAGCTAGGGTTTTGGTCGACATTGTCATCATTTCAAGGAAGAAAACAACTAACCTCTGCTTTTGCTTTTACCATTGCAGAGTGTCGATCGAGGCTTGCCGTGAGTACTGGAGACGTCTGCAGCAGCAGTAGTTGATGGAGATTTGCAAGCACTTCTCACAAAACCCTTCCCCAAACCCAGAATTGTTCTTCGCAGATGTTAGAGAGAGAATAGACGATGAAGATGATGGATGAATATTACAGTAGTTGAGGGGCTTTTTTTTCAAAACAAAAATTAAAAAAAATAAACCTAACGTACAGTTGGTGTGGAGGGAAATTAGAAGGCTGAGGTGGCTTTTTTTTTGGTCAATTGCTGACCTGGCAACGCAAGAGAACAAAGACCACGTGCCTGGCCTGCCAACAAAGCTTTCCGTCGAGTCAAAAATTCATTAACTCGGTGGCGTGTTACTGTATCCAACAGGGGGTCAAAGTTCGTATTATTAAGAATCAAATTGAAAGTTCGTATTATTAAGTCTTATATGGCCCAAAGTTCGTATTATTAGAATCCAATTACCCTAATTTTAATCATAAATTTCTGAATATATACAGTGATTTGTTACATAAGATTACTACCATTAGATTCGTAATAAAAATACTTTCATAAAAACATAATATTATACAAGAAATTACCAATTAAAGAATGACATGAAATACCAGTCAAATATATGACAATTAATATGAGGTAGAGGGAGTAACTAAACAAGAATATTTTTAAGAAGGTAAAAAAAATTCCTTTTTATTTTAAAATTCAAACAAAATTAAAATGAAATGATAGTTATACCGAACAGAAATTCTCTAGATAACTATCAAAAAATAAAAACGGTACATTATCTGAAAATTCAAAGATACTCCCTCCGTCCCTTTTTAAATGTCACAATAACTAATTTTGCAAAACCGATGTGCTTTGGAAATAGAGTGAAAAAAATATGTATTGACAAATATACCCCTCATTAAGGAAAGAGAGTAATAGAGGAAAATTTTAAAAGTAAAATAAAAATCACATTCATTAATTAAGGGTAATATGGGTATTTTAATTATTGGAAATGTAAAATTGAAATGGACAAAGTAGTTAGAAAATTTGACATTCATTAAGGGATGGAGGGAGTAATTTCCAAATGCTTTGCTTATAAATGTTGGATTTTATAGGTTTCACGAGTGATTTGTATAAAATTGTGTAAAGTCATAGATTTTTGTGGAAGTTTTAATATTAACAAAAGTTTGAAAGTAGTAAAATTTTTCTTACTTCGCCATTCTGCTATCTCAAGTCTCAACCGAGTTTTAAGTTTTAACTATACTTTAATTTTGAATTCGTTTGATTCCAAAAAAAAAAAGGAACGAACCGAAAGCCAGATATCATCCACCAACTTCTTGTCCCTCTTGTTTATCCCTCTTTATGTAGATTGGGGAGGCACAATAAGGAGCCACAGATTAACAAGGACCACGAGACATAAACCCGTCAATTTTTAACCCGACATAAATCCACTCGAGAATTTTGAATTTTGAACATGACTTTTTGAACACGATTTTTTCAACCCGAACTTAAACTAAATTAAACCCGAAAATTCTGAATTTTGAACACGATATTCTCGACCTGAACTTAAAATAAATCAAACCCAAAAAACCTACAAGTTAACATGTCAAACCCGACACGCCCTTTTAACAAGAAAAGTTTATTTTTCGAGTTCAAATCTAAATCTATTAGCATTTGTGACTTTTCGTTGGAATTCATGACTATTAAATTATAACCGCAACTCATTCATATATTGTTTCTCTAATTTAAAAACATATACAATAATCTATGATTACTAAAAGATAATCGTATTTTATCATATACTATAAAAAAAATAGTATTTAGAAACAAATTCTTTTAATAAAAACGAAAAAAACCGTAGTCATAACCCGTTAGATTGACCTAAAATCGATATACACCACCGATATCTGAACTCGAAATACACCCAACATATATTTACCCAAAACACATCTACGGCCAACCCATAACCCACCCCCTGAATTGACAAGTCTGACAGGCATAAAATAAGTTTATTTCTAATAAAAGGGCATGTAACTTGAGGTAGAGGGATTATGTCTAGTCCTGCCTAGCATTAGTAGGTGCTAGCCAAGCACGGCGATTTGAGACAAACAAGTACCCTGCTGTCATTCTCATACAATCTCACAATGAAGCTTCACTCCTGTTTGTTTGAACTCCGATCTTTGAAACCGAATTGGCAGTTGTTCTACCTACTCAGACGTCGATCACCATCCCATATACAGAGTTAGAGATCACAGTTCAACCTACAAACAACGTTCCACTTGGATGCCACGGAAATTTACATATCAGAGTCCAGAGACAGCAAGCACATTATTGATTACGCTACAATGATGGGCGTTCAACACAGAGGCCTCACTACAAATCTAAAAAGAGTACCCGATACACAATCTGTCAAATCAGATAGACAATAGGGGCATATAGCCGTCTCAATGCACAGCAGAGTGCTCAATAGGTAAAACATTATGGCCTCCTCACATGAATTTATAGCATAATGTTCTCCACTTGTCCGACCACAACAATATCTGGGACTGTCAACAAGATACGCCGTATATATTGGACATCTAGCATCTTCCTGCACGACAAGATGAGAGATTAACTAGGTCACTCGGGCAATAAAAGCACCATTTCCTTTCTCCTGGTCTGGTTGGCATATATACCAAGAGCTGTAATTTTTGGTATAATGCTCAAACTCAAATGAATATAAAATAGTAATACCAGGATGCAGTAAATAATGTTTGAGAAATCAGTTTAAAAAGGTCCATTGAATGAAGTACAGGGGACAAATGAAAGGCCTCATGCGGGGTCCAAGTGGGCAAGTAGTTGAATACATGGGAAGAATTACTGGATTAAGAGGGAATTACTGCATGAAATAAGCTTCCCATTATGTTGAGAGGTAAAGTAATCAATCAAATGCTTACCCAAATGAACCCTTGTGGACATACATTCTTCACCTCTTGCGCTTCAAACTCTTGAGGTTCTTGAAAATATAATTAACAACCTCCTTCAAGGTGGCCTTTCGCCCTTCCTTGTAGTTCCACAGCTCGTTGATCACATACCTCCCACTGGGATTGTACTCATTCAGCTCTTGCAGAGCCACTGTGACGGCTTTGTACACGTCTTCCCCCCATTGCTCCTTTAGCTGCTTTAGCTTCTCATCTTCTTCGTCAATTACTTCCTACGTTATATTATATATATGCGCCAAGGTTGGAGAATGATTCAAACATATGGGAAAACAAATCAAAAAGACACATGGGAACTGACAACACACAAATTTGATTTGAGTGAGTAGTCAAAAATCACACCTCAGCCTTTCCATGGGTTTCTGTAATCTTAAAAGGATGCCAATTCGGATCCTTTAGATTTTCCTGCCACAATGAGCACCCCTCACTTGCCTTCACCAGTGCCTCCTCATCAGTGAATCTTTTCCTGCTTTCATTAAGAAATGCCTTCTCGTCGATTTCGCCCATTCTTTTGATTCCAATGTTCGTTCGACTACTTTGGAGAATATCCAGAAGACCCTAGAAAAACAATCATAGAGTTCATCATATTGGGCCCGCAGAAGGAACAAAAGAAAATAGCAAATTGATATCTCTGCTGTTAAGAAATAAGAGACCCTATGCGTGAAACAAGGAAAACAAGTCCACTACTTTCTGCAAAATGCTGATTTGAATCTGCCCATAACTAGATGATAGTCATATTTAATCACAGATTATATTAGATAGCTTGCAGAAATGGATAAGTAAGCATACTGCAATTAACACTTTGCGAGCTTCCTGTAGTTCATCATTGCTCTGTCGTTGTTTGACGACCAGTGTTTGGTTCATATCTTCCAAATCGTTCATGTCTTCGATTTTCTGTCGCAGCTCTTCATTCATCTCCTTCATCTTCCTTTGGATTGCCTCATCATCATCATCTCCAAGATGTTTCATCACTTCTATTTTCCCCTTTAACTCCTCAATTTCCAGTTGCAATTTTTGCCTAGCATCGAGCTCCTTTTCTAACTGAAGAATCTTTTTCAGGGCTTCTTCCTTCTCCCTCTGCACATTAAAACACCAGTCAGCAACAAGTTACAAATGGAATGAACAAGTCAACACAACAGCTACTATTTAACATTCACCTTCTGTTCTTCCACCAGCCTCAATACATTCTTATCGGCTTTCTGCTGCTCCATGGAAGCCATTACAAGGGAATTGTTTCTTTCATCATTCTAAACATCAAGAAAAAGAAAAATAGCATGTCAGCTTCACCAAGCTAATGAAATGTGGAAAGCACCTCCACCATGTACAAGATGTCATCTTTAAACTTAAGTTCATGCAAATACTAAAAATCCCCAAAGTCTTGACAAAATAACACTCCATAATCAAATTGAATAACCCGTCCAAACTGGGTGTGGGGTTCAAATATAGCATTTGTACTCCTGAAGTTAAATAATTAATAATGATAATATAATTAACAAAATAGAAAATTCACAAAGTCATCATTCATTGGTGAGTAGTGAAAAAAAAAAAGTCCAGATGCACCAGCCTCAAGAAAAAGTTAAACTGTCATTAAAACCAGGGAATGTCAACCTAAAACAATTAGTAAAAAGTCATATCGATTACCCCGAATAACCAAACAGGCCCTCCAACTTAATCTTAACAATAACAAAGTCTTGTAAGAGACTATCATATGTCCATCATCTACATAGTTGAAAAAGATTTTTTTTCAACTTAGACTGTGATGAACTAAAATAAATGTCTCATTAAACCTCCTCTACTTCTTTTCCATGGAGTAGTAGGTAGCAAACAATCTCTAAATCTTGGGCTAATTGGAACCAGTCTCTCTAAATTGCAAAATGTAAGGATAAGATTGCTCTATCTGACCCCTCTGCACCTCGCCCTAGCAGGATTTCGGAGTGTCAGTTTCAGTTTTGGTTTTGGTTTTGGTTTTGTCAGACTATGCCGCCATAACTTTATCATGAGTTGTACATTTTTTGGTGACTTTTAATTAATATAAGGGTGACTAAAAATTTATTTCAATGACTCTGATGAAAGTCATTCCTTGATAAATTATTAGACATATTGGAATTAAAAAGCAATTCTAGTATGGCGTATTAGTCACATCAACAACTCCTAGTATGGATCCCACTTTTGCAGGATCTAGGAAGATCCACATGTAGTTAGCCTTACATCGACAAGCATCACTACTTTAGTAGTCATAGCAAAACCTACAAAAACTCGCCCCAAAAGAAATCCATCTCATCATAACTCTTAGGTGAGATGGCTCACCCTAGAATTTGCGAAACACTAGGGGAGTTGAGGGGGATCAGTCAATCTATCCATCAAATGATCAATCATCTAGAATAACAATTAGATTGTAGACACTAGGGAAGTTTTTAGTAGTCATAGCAAAACCTGTTTCTTTTCCTCCTCAAGTTTTTGCCGCTCACGCTCAGTTAACACCTCACGTCGGCTTAACTCCCTAGCACGCCGATCAAGATGTCTTTTCTTGGACTCCAATTCATGGTTCATCTTCTCTTGCTCATCTAAAATCCTCCGAACATGATCCCTAGCAATGCGCTGCATATTCCGTGTCTCTGTCCATAAATGAGGCACACATCAATTAATATGACCACAGAAGCAAGCAAGAAAACACCTAACCTTTAATTATTAACAGGGGGGTGGTCCCTCTGACCCTGGTTCATTTCTTTATTTATTACGTGGCAGTAAGAATGTCATGAGAAGAAATTGACCAACGTAGACATGTGCCAGAGCAAGATATAATCACGGGAAAAATGGAAGCGGGGGAACCTCTGGTCAAACAGGGTTATTTCAAACAGGCATGAATGCAGCAAGCCAGCAACAGACTAAATTCGGGGCACCCGGGAAGAGCTATCCCTTTCACCTCATAAGCATCTGCCAAAACAAGTCTTGCAGAGAATTATAGTGTCGGTTCCTAGAAATAAGACACAAAACCACCTTTCCAAACAAGTTTTCCCATCTCTCCCCAGAACATAGATGTTTGGACATGCAAAAATGTGAGGGGAAAAAATCTAGCTAACAGAACCAAATACCAAAAAAAAAAAGGTGCTGTGGCGTCCCAAAAAAGGCATTATCACTGTCATCACAGTTTTCATACACACCAGGAGGGGGGGGGGAAGGTAATTAAGTGTCACTGAACTATTGGCGTTGCTAAAACATTTTGACAGCCATATTTGAAGAAAAAGGCCAAATTTGGGTTTCTGACATATTCAATACTTAACCTACCAATATCTTAAATGATAGAGCACGCTAAGATCTATCTCAGCTATACTATCCAGGCCATTTCTTTTTGGCTTGGAGAGGGGGTTATCCCAGCCAGCTATATCACATAAAGCTAACATTCCCAGAAAACAAATAGTCAATAACTCAATACTATCACAAACAACTTCTTGGAAGGTCCCCCTAGCACTCACCCAATGCAAGATTTTCAAAGTTGAGGAGCCAACTCTTATGAGAGGATACATGCATACCAACAGGCAGAGAACAAACCATGTAACTCATGCATAACTTACAGTGTTCATGCATTAAAAAAGAAAAAGAAAAACATGTAAATGTAAATGTAAAAAGAACAAGGAAAAGCGAATTGCATTTTTTTTTTCACAGAGCCAAAGAAGCAAAGAATGTCATTCTGAATGAAACCAGCACAAGTGTTCAAGTGAGTGATAGCAATGCAATACTGGAAAGAGAAGCTAACCTTCATAAAATGCTTGGTGCAACCTGTCTTTCTCCTCAAGCATCCGAGTATAGGACATCGTCTTCTCATTAAACTGGGATTGCATTTCCTCCAAGGTTTGATTTTTCATCTCTATCTCATTTGCCAAGTTACCTACAAGGGTTTCTTGATCTTGTTTAGCTTCTTTCACAATATCTGAAAGAGTCTTGAGCTCTTCTTTTTGGCGAAGGTACTCTCCTATCTTTCCTTCTGCATGGTAATCATCAGCGCGAGCAAACCACCCGTAAATCCCAGAACCCGGACTCCCTTTGTTAGCCACCCACTCCTTCCTGCCATGTCTACCAGCCTCAAAATACTTCTCAAACTCCACCGCATTCCTAAACCCAGTCCAACCTTTCTCAAAGTGCACCACAGCTTGTGCAGTTTGATCCTGCTCATCAGGAAACAATTCCACAGCCAACGGTTTATACTTCGAGAATGTTTTCATCCAGAACCCACTATCGGTCACTTGTTTCCCAGTCTCCGCACTCTTTACAATATTCACAACAATGCCTATCCATGGCCAGCAGTACAACACCTCTTGCTCAGTGGATACTGGTTCTGGTTCTGGTGGTAGGACAGGCGGAACAACACCATTGTTAAGGTCCTCGGTCAAATACTTCGCCAGCGCACCATGGATTGCCTTCTGCTTGGCACTTCGGTGAGCAGCACCTTTAGCAACTCCTGAGGCGTGTTGGTACAGGTCTTTGAACCCGTATTCTTGCTTCTTCTTTCCAGCACAAAAGGGGCACCTGAGTGTACCGTTTGCGTTTCTCACCTTGTATTTTCCGTTTCTCAAGTCTTGGTACGGTTTCTCCATATACTCCTCGATCTCCGACTCACTGATGCCAGACTCTTCATCGGAGCTGTTCTCCATGGTTTCCTGGACAAAGGCTGCTAACAGGGAAACAAATAATGGTTAAGAGTTAACCCTTGAAGAAGGTACTAACAACAATGTTCATATATCAGCAGCATCATAACAGTCTTAAAAGTGCAGGTAGAAACTCTTCACACACACACACTCACACACACACACACCCCACCCTACCCTTCCCCAAAAAAAAAAAAAAAAACTTTTGTCAGATGGGTTTTTATTTTTCAATGTAGCATGAACAAATCCTCCAATGACATGCAATTTAGGTATGCAGGCTACCATTTTAGAGTTCCTAGTGTCAAAGTTATTCAAGAATTGAAAACCCACACCAATGACACCATCATTCAAAAGAGTGCTTTGGGCAGGGAATGTAAATGTACAAACTCTAAAAGACCAAAACGCAATCATCTCGCCATAATTGCTCTCTTTTTTTCAAAACAATGTTCCAAAAGAGAAGCCTGTGTGCAAGTTTAAATTGTTTAATGACAGAAATTAACAATATTCATCGCCATACATTGCCCAATAGAGAATCAAATCAAACTAAAAATGGGAACCTCCAGCGGCCAGGTACAGAAATATGACCCTTTGAAAACCCTAATCGTTGAATTACAAACAAAAATCAGGGCGATTGCAGAGAAAATTACATGAAAGAGTCACAAAAAACGTGCGAATTTTATGAATGAAGCAGAAGAGGAAGGGGGATGGCGAACTGAGAAATTACCACTGTAAATCAGAGGTCGGTGGACGTACCTCCGAAGAAGAAGTGATGAGCGGCGGAACCGGCGGCGGAGATCAGGCGAGAAACACCCTCGTGATATTCCTCCTCCCTTACCGTACTTTTACTTCGCAGTGGACTGGAGTCCTACGCTCTGCTTTTTTATATCAAATTATCAATCTATCTTTTTCACTCTTTATGTTGCAGAAAACAATGCGGTCTACTAATTGAGCATCCAATTACCACCTGATATTATTGACTACATCCCATATTATTTATCCTTTATGAAATTATTATCAAATTTAAAAATATTATATTATAAATTTTTCAAATATTATCCTAAAAGTATAAGTTAAATGTTATAATTGTTGATAAAATATTATATAAGAAATTTTCAATTAAAGAGTTATATTGAAGATTATGATAATAAACAAAAAGAAAAATAATATAGAACAAATGAAGTACTAGTAATTTTAAATCCATCCTACTCAAACTATCATGTGGTAATTGGATGGTCAATTGGTAGACCACATTGTTCTCCAATCATTTTTCATACAAGTTTAAATAAGTGGTAGATGTTAAAAATAAAAGGGATTAAAGTTCAGCTTATCAGTTATCACTTATCAATGACAAACTATAAATTTCGATTATTTTTTATCAACGCCCCAAAATATAGAATTTTATTTTCCGATTTCCCTTTGTAAAATGGTGGACGGGAACTACTAGGTTTAGAAACCAAGCACCAACCTAGGGCCATGATCCATAAATTAGTACAGTAGTTATATAGTGGACAGTAGCTTACAACTGTTTCACGTAAAATTATGACAAAAAATGGCATGTTGAATTTTTTACCATAGCTAATTATATTAAAATATAACTTTTATTAGTCACTATCAAATAAATTATTAATCAACCTAATAAAAATAAGAAATCACCACAAAATTGTAGCATCGTAACAAATTTCGGATGAGACCTAAAACTTAATATTATATTATACTATACTAATGTATTACTCTCACCGTCCCAAAGTAATTCACATTTTGACTATAAATTACTCACATATTACAATGAGTTATAATATGAAATTGTCATCACTAGAAAGATATTTTACTAAACATTACAATGGAGATAATTTCATATTGCAACTCATTGTAATTTGTTAATAATTAACGATCAAAATTTAGTCAAAATGTCAATTAATTTGAGACAAATGGAGTATTCAATTACTTGTCCCTGACCACGAACAAAATAATAGCATTTTGGTTCACGAGTTGCTTTAAGAAAAAAAATAAACAAACAAACAAAAAAAGACCTCTAACTTTGCCTTGATGTTTTACTAGCATGTACATTCACGAGATATCAGATTTTGGGTACTACCCAATGAGCGTGGCATGCTACAATTTTCACTTAATCTGGTTTACATCCTCCAAAGCACATAGTTTTGTACAAATTTGGTTCACTCAAACACAGAGAATCCAACTGTCCTATAAAACAGTAGCAAAATTTTACCAAGAAAAGTGACCAAAAATTCTACAGTAAACAATGGTACAAAAAATCTATTTCTATTTACTCCCATAACTCAATTTCCAAGGTCTCGCCGAGAATATGGAAGGAAACCCACATACATAGTCCATATGAACCAGAATTTGATTGCCAGGATAACGCCTTCGGCGCTCATTCAGAATTCGCAACAATCAGCGAATTCTCGTAATTGTTAATCCCTTCTACCTGAACACAAATTTGAAAAGGGTTACAGTAATAGCCAAAGATAACAGGGCGGCTGTGCTTGCTTGGGTGAGCTGCTGTGAACCGGAAAAATCTATTCTTCGGTCTTGGTCCCTGTAATAAACGGTAAATAAAGCATCAGAGTTCTATTCTAACTGCAGTGGCCTCTTTTCGGTAAGGAAGCATAACATTCACAGGGATGAACCAGCAAAGACAGGACTTTCGTGGATATCAGAAATGGCAGAAGTAATACAAGAACTGGAAAACAGGTGAAAGTATTCTTGGCACCATACCGCTGTAAGGATGCTAGTACACCACAGTAGATTGCATTATCTGGCAAAGGAGACGCTGAGCTGTCCTTTTCGGGATTCAGAACGCTCATGTAAACCTCCTGCCCCAAGTACCAAGTGTCCAAGTTCTCAGCTCGGAGATTCCAGATACCAGAATTGTCGAGTGAAACCATGATGGCGGTCCAAGCTCCAGGAAAGACCTATGTGAAGACCAGTCAAGCAATGATGAACAGGATATAAGCATGTATAAATCTGAAAATACTTGCATACTGATTGCTAAGATGCTTAAAATTGCAATCTGAAATACTGCCATGACTTTGTTTATCTTGATGGCAAAGACCAGCTCTGAACTGAGATTATTGGAAGTGCAGAATAAATTTGAGAGCTACTAAACCAAACCATGAACCAAGAGTGTTCCTAGCTTTTATCATTCATGTTGGTCATAACATTCCCGAGGGCTGAAACTTCAACCTCATCTGATCAAACCCGGCTATTGAAATTTAACCTTTCCAACCACCACTCGTGGTTTAAGACAATAACGGCTTTAAGTATGGAATCCAACCCCCTCACAACACCACAGCCCCTTAATGACATGGATGCATCTCCCTATCAATTCAACTGCAAGACGTTACTAAATGCAATGAATCCAAGTACCTGAGTGGTGCTACGAGCAACTGCATCACCTTTGTTGTAAATAGACCTGCTGTTCTCCGTCCACATCCCAAAATCCATACTAATGATTCAAATGAGAAAATTGTAAGTTTTGTGTTTGAGCCCGCAAAGGGTAGAGACAAAGAAACTCCGGGGATCAGAAATTTGAGCTCACCCCACAACAAAGAAGGCATATCCATCCAAATGAAAAGTCTGAACAGTCGTAGCATTGTTTTGAAGAATAATCTCCACAAAGCCTTTAAAAGTTGCATTTATCACTGAGGTGTCAACTTTTGATGGTCTGTTCATTGGCTTCTTTGGGAAATCAAGCTTGTACACTCCAGGGACTTCGTACTGTTGTGCAAGCGTTAAAGGTGTTGAAGGTGCAAAGTAGGATATACCATTAAGAGTTGTCCGCCACTTCCCATCAATAAGCTCTGCAGGCTTATTCACAATCATGTACACATCTGTCACCGTGATTTGCCCATATCTGAAAGATCCCTGGGGGTTTGGACGGGCACCACTTGCAGTCAAATTCCACCTTCAACCCAAAAATAAAAAAATAAATAAATAGTCAGTTCAAAAAGGATCATTATTTGAACACTTATGGATATACGAAGTTCAAAATTCTACCAAAGAGATAGTAACCAAGAAGCAATCACCCCCATCTTCCAAGCTTGGTTCAATTCTTGATAGAAGCAAAATGTTTCCCATAAGTGGAAATTGTGGGGTTGATGGGCAATTTGATACTTATCCCTTCCTCCCCGGCCTATAAAAGCTTACTGGTGGTTACCCTTGAGATAGGGGTCCAGTAGGTGGGCCAACTTTACCCAGTTCAAAACAAGGAAAAGTTCAAAATTCTGAGTCTTAACTATCCAAACGCCACATATGGCAAGTTCTTTTTTCCTTTTTTTTTTGGGGGGGGGGTGAGGAAAAATTCACTGGTTAAAGCAAAGCACCTCATTACAACCTTATGGATTTTGCTTGAGTCATAGAGTAAGATGGATCTAACTCATTAGGAGGATCCGGAAGAGGACCTGAAGCGGATCCTTGAGAGTTGGAGTAGCGTAAGACAGCAACCCCGATAGCTTTTGAAGCAGACGAATTCATAAACCTAGGACTGGCAACAATGTAGTAATCGGTTCGTGCATCTTGATCCATGGTGACTAAGAATGAGTACGATTGACCAACGTGAATGTCCATGTCTGTATAGTTCTGCTGAACTGTATATGAGCCCTCTGTCTCAGCTAGAATTAAGTTGTGATTCTGGATTCTGAAGTTTAAGCTGGTTGAAATCCCGACATTTGACACCCGTATACGATAAGTCTTCCCTGTTCAATAATTTCCACAATAAAGGAGAAAAGGGCAAGCATGCATTAGGTATCAACAGAAGGATATGTGAAATAAAGAGAAACATCTCAGCAAAAAGAAAGTAAAGCACTCCTGAGCAACCCTCAAAACAACAAAACCAATACTCCAAAATCCCGCCCATGCAAGGTATCGAGGGATCAGATGTAGCAGTTTCACCCCAAAATTTTGCAATTTAGTGAGACTAGCTAGTTCCGATTGACCTGAGATTTAGAAATTGTTTGCTAACTACTACTCTATGGAAACATAAGCAACTTTCAAAACAACACAAGCCTAAAACAATATTTTTCAACACAACACAAGATTATGGACATAAGCAACCTTCAGAACAACACAAGACTAAAATGTACCTGGTTCTACATTGACTGCCAGGTAATTAATATTTTCAGGAACAGCAGCTGCATCATAGCGATAGGGACCAAGTCCATTAAAAAGAACACCATCAGGGACACCAAGGTCACGTCCTTCTTCAACATCCTTCCTAAGTTGCTTTTATCCCATTGAACATAACCAATTTCAGCTTAAGTTGCAAAGGATACTCAATCTCATTGCAAATGAGAACACAAATACATACTAACCTTGTGACTCTTTGTGTACCAGTCGCTTATCAAAAGAGTGATATCTCCATCCGGGGTTGCAAAGGGAATAGGAATGATGTCCCTGTTGTTTATAGTTATGCCCCCATACCCACCGGACGCTCTCTGAAAGTTCAGAGAAGGAAAGTAAAAGAAACTCCCGATCTGATCTTTAACTTGAAAATCATATGTCCAGTTCCAACCAGCAGGGATTGGACAATTAGTCCCTAGCACCCCGTCCTGCCAAGCATTTTTTCTTTGCTGTACACCATCCCTGCATTTGCCTAAGCACATTAAAATGTCTTTCATGAATCTCAGTAATATCGAACCCTAACTCTTATTCTAAAATACATTTTGTAGAAATATACCATGTTAAAAGCATCGGCTCATCAAGTTCATTATGGACATTGATGACTACATTCCAGTTCGTCGTAACATTAAGAATCGGCCCCGGGAATTGCCCGTTGATAGCAATGACCTGGTATAGAGACAATGAAACAAACAGCTTTACCTATCAGCATCTTATCTCAGACCAAGCCAAGGGCCCACATTTATGCCTACACTTTCAGGGAAGGGGCCATAAACACCGATATAATCAATTTCATCCCTAAAAGTATAAATAATCAACATCAATAGAAAACAAAAGACAAGTGTCCCAACTTCCTTCTAGACATACAAAAAACCAAGATAGCTACAAATCACCTCATTCAGACATCAACAAATCACCTCCATTCTGATACAGAAAAAACCAAAAGTCCCACAAAAAAGCAACGTAATCAGTGCCAAATGCTGCAGCATCGATCCAAACACCGCAATGCAAACTGATCCAATCATCCCCACTTGACAAGGATAAACCCCATCAAAGTTGAAATTGCCAGAACAAGATAACAGACGAAAAACCCATTTTAAATAACCACAATTTCCAGTCTAAAACATACGCCATATGCATTGATTGGAAGCACAAATTCCCAGAAGCCACTTCAATGGAAATCTCACTGGGTAGTTCTGCTACTTTTATGGATTCCATGAGGCTCAAATACCCAAAAAGCTTCTACAATCACGTTTTTCATAACAAGTATGGATTTCCGAAGAGATCCAATCTGCACTAAGCATACTGAACTAAGATAGGATTTAGTGCACTAACCCAGCAACATTTAACACTATCAAAGCTAATGAAGCAACAACCCAACAAACAAAATGAATGAAAAATGGAGAAATGAACATTGAACAAGACACAGTAGCTACCTGTTGCTTGACATCAAGAGGAGCAGCAGTGATATAGGAAACTCTCCAATCAAAATACACATATGGGTCTTCAGCATAGCAGGATCCAATCAAACCCAGAAAACTTATTATCACTGAAAGATGAACACCCAATAATTGAGCCACCCACCTCATTGTATGTATCTTCCTCTCTCTCTCTAGATTTGGGAAGCTGGGGATAAGAGAGAAAGTTGGAGATTTGGATCAGAACCCAGAAGGGTGCTTGTTGTTGAGTTGTTGGGTGTGTTCACACAGCAAGTAGCCATGGCTAAGCAGTGATAACGCTCAGGAGTCGGCGATTGGGGGCCCAGTTTTTTCGATTTTCTAGAGATTTGTGCCGCTGATTGTGTTTTTCTGCGTTGGTGAAGTTGCTTTTTTGTGTTCTTTTGTGTGGATCATCCTCTCTTTTTCTTGTTTGCTTTCTTGCCTTTTTGACCCTTGTTTTTTATTTTTTTATTTTTTTTGGGCAATGGAACTTTTTTTTTAATCTTTGGTAAAAGCTTAATTTTGGATTGTCTTCGGCAGTGATTTTTTTGAAAATTCTACCTTGATTTTTTTTTATCTATAATAGTTAAAAAATTCTTATTAATAATTTGACTAAAATAAATTTCATATATGAAAAGAATTTGTGTTAGTTATTTCACTTTGAGAAAGCATAGAGATATCAATGCAAAACCTATACTTGAGGAAAAATATATATATATTTACTTAATTATTTTCATTAGAGAAAGAAGTGTTTATATATTGGAAATATTAATGGAGAATATGGAGTTAATTATTAGAGGAGGAATCAATAAAATTATACAGAAAATGTAAAATGACTAATAATTAATGATAAAAAAGATTAGTAATTAAAATGGACAAATAATAGGATGGATGAAGTAATGATAAAAAAAATTGATGGTTAAATAATTCTTTTTAGATTACTTAAATTAAATGTTGGTAACTATAAAAATAATTGAAGTAATAGTCAATTAATAAAAAAAATTGATATTGACCATGTTCTTTTCAGAGGATGGTAAAGTGTGACTACAAATAAGTTGATAAACAATGGATAATATGGATTAAAGCGGGTAAATTGATAAAGTATATTTAAGATGAATAGAGGTGGAACAATATTTTTTTGACGGCCAAAGAGTGTTATATATTGCATCATTCAAAAAATTACACATATCTTCCAAAGCTAGATGGTTGACTATATCTAATATCTCCTCCAACCAAATTCTCTCATGAAAATCAAACAACTGAATGAGCTGAAGTATGAGTTATTAAAGATTAAATTACATTTACCCTATCTGATATTTGCTATAATAGTTTTTACATACCTCAGCTTTGTGAAATAATTTATATCTTACCTCACATAAGCTCTAAGTGTTTTTTTATTCTACCCGAGGTTTATCGTAATAATTATTACACACACTACAGTCGTGAAATAACCCTACTTTACAATAGTTGTAAGTGATTTTTACTTAACTTGTTATAATAGTAATTGTTATTAAAATCTAGATCCTCGATTTTCGCCTTTACTACAGAATATCTAGAATTCAAGACGGCATTTGAATGCCATGAAATGTCACCTATGAACAAAACAGGAAGCAATCTACAATGAAATTTCAGTTTCCATCATTTATGCTCAATTAAACATTCGCTAACCTCTCGTTCCTCCCTTACTACCTTCTCCACTGCCGATCATGTAGATCAATCCTAAATTCTTTCGCGTTCGTCGATTTCCATCAAATTGTGAATCTACCCATACATAGCTAGTTATTGATTAATACATTTCATGATTTAAGTTATTCACTATAAAAAATAATAATAATAATAAGTGATAAATAAAGAATACCCCTACTCCAAGTTAAACGCTTCATTATATAAGTTAACCGCCGGTCAAGCAAAGAAATTTTGCTACCAATACGATATCGATCGCTCTGTTAAGTCGTCGTACGTATCCATGTTATGTTGTAGTGTTGTTGTAACACTTACAACAAACCTCAGGTACGGTAAAAATCACTTACAGTTTATGTGAGATAAGGTAAATATTATTTCACAAAGGTGTAGTGTGTAATAATTATTTCCCTTCATTCCTCAATATTTGTCACTGTGACCAATTTTCTATTTTCCACAATATCTGTCACTTCACAATTCCAATGCAACATTAATGACAATTTTTTCAAATCTACCTCTTACTTTTATAATTTCCAATACAATCATACAACTAAAATACTCCCTCCGTCCCTTTATGATTGTCAAAATAACTAACTTTACAAGTCCAATGCTTTTTGAAAATATAGCAAAAAATTTGTTCAAAGACAAATATACCATTTCACTAATTTTGATGTAAAGAGAGGAATAAAAGAAAATTTTAAAAGATATATAAAAATCAAATTCATTAATTATGGGTAATTTTTAATTATTGGAATTGTAAAATTGACAAATAAAAAGGGACAAGGTAGTAAAAAAATTGACACTCATTAAGGGACGGAGGGAGTAGAAACTTAACTCTTACTTTTACCATTTTCAATACAATTATCATTTTCAGTACTACTACCTCCGTCCCTAAATGAGTGTCAAGTTTCCGAATTACCTTGTCCCACCCTAAATGAGTGTCAAGTTTCCTAATTACCTTGTCCCTTTTTATTTGTCAAATTACTTAATTTTTACATTTTCAACAACCATTATACCCCTAATAAATTCATTCTTTACCTCGTTACAAGAATATTATAAGGGTATTTTTGACAATTTGAAAACTTTTCACCTCATTTCCCATGTTTATTGGTTTTGATGAATTACTAGCTTTTTTGACATACAATTAGGGACGGAGGTAGTATTTTCTTAAGGTTTTCCCAATACTCCAAAGTGACAATTACTAAAGAATGGAGGGAGTATTACGTCAAACTTCAAGTAGGATAAAAAAACACTTAGGGTCTGTTCGGACCTGGGAAAACAACATGAAAAAAATTATTTTGGAAGATGAAAATATTTCCTTTGTTTGGATTGAAGAAAAAGGAATGGAAAAAAATAATTGGAAAATTGCATGGAAAATTTGAGGTAACAAAGAATAAAAAAAATTTCCCTTAAAAAATGAAAGGAAAGTTGAGAGAATAATTTTGGATGAAAGCCAACATTTCTCTCCATCATCACTCATGACTCCTTTGATTCTCTCTCTCTCTTCTATCTCTCTCACTATGTCTCTAACTCTCTCTACTCTCTTCTCTCTCTCTCTCTCTCACTCTGTCTCTAAGTCTCTCTACTCTCTTCTCTCTCTCTCTCACTCTCACTCGCTCTCTGTCTCTAAGTCTCTCTTCTCTCCCTCCCCCAATATCACATCATATAATCCAGAAAAATGAAGCTTAATTGAAATTTTGAAGTTTCATATAAATTTTACTTTTTTTATGCATTTTTTCTCAAATCAAACAAGGAAAAGAAAGTTGAATAGAAAATCAATTTTTTCCTTCAAAATTTTACTTACACCAAACAAGAGAAATAAATTTACTTACCTCAAAAAAATTTTCCTCCTAATTTTTTTTCCACGAGATTTTTTTCCATCATATTTTCCTAGGTCCAAATGGACCCTTAGAGCTATTGTGAGGTAAGGTAAAAATTATTTCATAAATGTTAGATGTAAAAATTATTACAACAAATCTCAGGTAGAGTAGATGTGATTTACTCAGTTATTAAACCCCCCTCCCCAACATGAGATCAGAAAACAAAATCAAAATCCAAACAAACTTTTTGGATCTCAGCTATAATGCAGCCCACAGGAAGTTATTGGGTCGACCCTTCTTGCATAGCTTGGACATTAGCTCTAACGAATCTCCTTCCATTCATAAATTTTAATAAAGTATTATGAGTAAGATAAGTAATATCAATTACATCATTTATTAAATATATATTATATGTTAGGTTTTGTGGCCCATTGAATTCTCCTAGGATCCAAAATCAACTTCCCAAAGTCAATATATAACCAAAGGAGAATTGGTCAACTTGAGAAGTTGACCAATTTTTTTAGGATTTTTGACCAATCAAATGTTCTTTTATATGTAAAAAAAAGAAGTAAGTACCATGACAAATAAAAAAGAGAAGGAAATACTGCCTTCGTTCCATAGTACTCCCTCCATTCTTTAATAATTGTCACTTTGGAGTTTTGGAAAAATTTTAAGAAAATAGTATTGAAAATGATAATTGTATTGGAAATGGTAAAAGTAAGAGTTAAGTTTCTATTTTAGTTATATAATTGTATTGGGAATTATAAAAGTTAGAGATAAATTTGAAAAATTGTCATTAATTTTGCATTGGAATTGTGATGTGATAAATATTGCGGAAAACAGAAAATTGATAAAAGTGACATATATTAAGGAATGGTGGGAGTAATTGTCACATTGATTTACGCTGTAGTCAAATTCAAAAATTTACATTATTATGAAATTTTACTTATTACGAAAAGTATTACTCCCTTCGTTCCATATTAACTGTCGTCTTTGGAAATTGTGCAGCCAAATTTCAAAAATTTTGACCATAAATTTCTCAATATATACAATGAGTTGCCATATAAAATTACCACCATTAGATTCGTGACGAAAAATACTATCATAAAAGTATAATATTGCAATTGTTAATAATATATTATGTAAGAAATTATCAATCAAAGAGTAACATTGGAGACCGTGAAAGTCAAAATTATGACAATTATTATGGAACGGAGGTAGTACACTATTATGGAAAAATATTGACTGACTCAGTGAGTCAAAACTCACTTGAGCTGAAAATGGAAATTAAAGGAAAAATAAGGAAATAATTGTCCTGCATTAATATATTGGTGGGGGCTATAATAAACCCTACCTCCCCATTTCCCATATAACTCATCCCATGCCCCCCCCCCCACGCCCCCCATGCCTATCTGTTCCCAATACCCCCAAATCATTTCCCCTTCTTTCTTCCTTTCCTCTCTCATCTGAGTCGATCGACTCCCCATCTCCCTCCTTCCAATCTCAACGACGACGGAACACGGCCACCACTCTCAACGACGACGGAACACGGCCGACGACAACCCTAATCCATTCTTTTTGAGATCCCTCCTTCCAATCTCCATCCAGACGGAATCGACGGAGATGAAGTCGCCGGAGTTGACGGTGGACAAACCTTCGATAATTACATAGAAGATCTAGATGGCGGCTTTCAACATCAGATAAGTTTGTTTCTTTTGTCTTCATTATTTTAGAGTTTTTTTTTGTTGTTTAGGCTTAATCTTTTCGTTTTTCTTCTTTATTTTGTTCAATTGTTTTTGGATTTTTTTAGTGTTGATTTTGTTCAATTTTTTTCGTTTTTATGGTTAATCTTTCCTGGATTGTGAGTATTTGATTGGTTTTTTGTTCAAATTTCTCTCTGTTTTGGTCGACTCTGAATTTTAGGGCTTTATTATGTTTTCTGGGTTGTTAAATTTAGGGTTCTTAATCTCAAAGAAAATTAAAGCACAAAAAACAAAAGCTTAAACCAAAATACTTAACTTCATTGATAATAGATTAAACCCTAAACAACATAGTAGAGACTTGAATTTAAAAACACCAAAAGAAAACAAGCTAGATCCTCAATTCAAAAACAAGAAAACAAACTAGAAAACAAACACCACCAGTAAAACCCTACTACTCATCTTCCTATGACTCCTCTTCAATCCAAGTTGATGATCTTTGTTCCATCAGGAACAGAGGAGAAACACCCTTCCTCAACCTTCCTCTTTCGCCCCAGAATACTTCCTGGGGAAGTATATGGGTGGAGTTGCTTAGCGCAACTCCAGTTCCTTGGACTTCCATTAGATTCGTCGCATTGTTTGTAGATGATATCTAGGTCAACCAATACGTCTTCATTTGCCCAAATCATCTTCTTGAGTAGTACCCCGTTGCCATTAGCCTTCATCCTCTTGAAAAGCTGGTTAATGTCTGACCTCAATCGTTCATACTGCGCTTCATATGGATGTACCGCAGCAGCTCTACGTCTCCCAGCTTTCCTGGAAGATTTTGGTGTCAAAGGTGAGGGAGTTGGTGAGGGAGTTGGTGAGGGATTTTGTGTAGGATTTTCCAGTTTAATAGCTGAAACTGACATTGTAACAACCCGTCCTAAAACCGTATTAATTAATTTACTAACCGTCGTAATTAGCCAAATTGCGTTATAAATTTTTTTCGATTTCTTTTTATTTATTTGTTTAGCGGTGGCAAGTCTCGAGCAGGAGATGGCTAAAGGTGCCGAGTTATCGGCTTAAAAATCTTCCATTACATTATTCACCCGTTTAGTTAAATTATTTCGGGTTTTATCGTTTAAGTTATTTCTTTAACCAAAAAGGGGTTCAAATATTTTACTCCTTAACATTGATATTTAACTATCCAAACCTTAATTTATTTGGGTTGTATTCCTTTTATTTAATTACAAGAAATATTTACATTCTACCTATTTAATTCCTCATTGATTCAAGTTCCAATTTAATTTATCAATTTGTTATCAATTTATTTATCTAGTACAAATTGATTATTTTCAACCCAATAATTATACTTATTATTTTTTTTACTAGCTTAATTTCAATTTACTCTTCCTAATCTCCTAATGTTGTCCTAACTATAATGAGGATGAGTTATATTAGTATTAGTAAGGGGCCATGGGGTTTAATTCAATTCATTCAAACCCCAAAACACACTCTTTCTATCTCTTTGCTCTCTCCCATCGGCAGACCCAAACCCAGCCCCCCTGCTGGTTGTTTCCGGCGCCGGACGCCACCTCCCCCCGCTGTTCCAAGGTGGCCGTCGGCCACTCCTTCCCCTCATCTTGTGTTTTCATCCAATTTCTCCCTCAAAGGTAATCTCTCAAACCCCCAATTCAAATCCAATTAAACCCTAATCTGAAATTTATGTTCTTTATATGTCATTCTTGCAATTTCTATCTCCTTTATACTCTTTTAGCATGAATTCAAGGTTGGGATTACATTAGCGAAGTTAGGGTTTGAGTTTATGTTGAATGCATATGAATTTTGGGGTGTTCTTGAGGAATTCTTGATAAATTTATGATGGATGATGATTTTCTCTTTATGCATGTGAGTTTATTGAAGAAACATTGAGTTTAGGGACTGATTATAAGTATTGATTATGTTAAGTAAGTGTTTTTATGTTCTAATGTTATGATTTGGAGAGTTTTCATGAAGAAAGTGCTAGTTTAAGTGTTGTTTCAAATAGCATGTTGTAATCCATGGTTGCATGTGAGGTTTATGGCTACATTTGAGTAATTTGTGAGTGTTTATTTCTGGAAATATGATAGATGTTAGCTAATTTGAAGTTTGGTTGTGAATTGGTATGATTTAGAAGCTTAAACCAACACTAGAAGTGGAATCAAGGGCATGAAAGTTTCTGTCTGGGAATCTGATTTTTACAGAGGATTGAAAGTGTGATTTTTGCCCAGATTTGACTCCATAGGATAGCCCAAGGTGTTAGCTAACTATAGGCTTTGGAATTTCGAGATTCCGACATGCGTGGCCCGAGATATGGCCAAAACCGTAACGACACGAAATTAATTACGTTTTGTGAGTCAGTGACTTGAGAGCAATTTTTCGTCCATTTGGAGACCTTGTTAGTTTCTGTGGTAAACATGAAAGTTTTAGGTCACATTTCAAGCTTTCCAGAAAGGTATGGTTTGTATTCATTCGATATCGGGAGTGAGAGTTATGGGGTCGCGAATAAGGGCTGTCAATACATGTCCTGCCCAGAAATTTTTATCATTAATTTGGGATTTAGTGAATCAAATGTGATCTTTCAAAGACTTTAGATGTTGGGGACTTCTTGTGCAATATTAGGATAACCAAGGTGTGTTTTAAGCTAAAAGTGCCATCTTTTAGTGGTTAAGGATATCTCCTAAAGATTGGGTTACCATAGTAAGTCATGGTAGTTGTAAGTGAGAACTTTAGTTCTTGGATACCAAGAAGGTTTGGATTGAAACTTGGGATTTTGGTCAATCTTAAGACTCCCTTACTCTCTAATTATCCTAAGAGTTAACACTCTTCTAAGTCCTTAACTTCAATGCCTTGTCCAAACGTTTCCGGAATCCATCATTCTATCTTTAAGAATCTCTTCCTCGTCACTTGGATGACATTCCGTTTAAGTTCAAATAACATTTTAATTCTCATCTTAGCCTTCCATTTCTCGGCTTTCTTACTTCACCAATCTCATTATCTAAGTTATTCTACACATGATAAGCTTTCCATGGTCTATTTCCAAGGTTTTGCACCATTTTCCACGTCAAAGGCTCAACCCGAATGCCTTAAATACCTTTTCACTCAGCTTCTATCCGGGCCATTTTTCAGGCCCTTCCCTTCATTTTTAGACCTTGGTCATGTTGATAAAGTTGCAGATCATGATTTTCCCTATTTCGAGAAGTACTCTTTTGTTTAATTCCGAGTTTTCTAGCCCGAATTATGCTAAAAACTTTATTTCTTGAAAACCTGAAATTTTCTTTACAATCTATTTCATTCTTAGTTTCCTATTTTACTTAGCATTTGGAACTCATTAAGAACCTCTTTCGGTTCTCCATTTTCTACTTCTCTTATCTTAGTTTCCAAGTCACCCAAGCCATCCCGAGGCCGAGATGCACCGCCTAACTTCGCACCGATTCAAGGTACGCAAATTGTCCAACTTTTATCATTCAAGCACGTTACGATGCTTATTCATATCAATGTATGTCATGATCTATGTTATACATTATTATTTTCAAAAGTGGTCCCGCCGTATTATTATATTTCTAGCTAGTCACGTGAAGTGCTAGCCTTTATTCATCTATAGGGTGCTCCTGATCAGAGTAACCAGACCTGGTCAGTGTCCGACTGCATAGCAGTCACTCAACCCAAACTCCAGATCGGTTTGGGGCGTGCGCGTGTTAGGTGCTTTGCACCAGATCGTAAGGGATACCACTCTATTTTCTATATATTTATATATCATGTCTACTTTTATATGTTTATATCTACGACAAATCCAGTTAATTCATGTTTAGCTCCGTCCCCGTTTTCAAAATGAATTTTAAATGTCGGCACTAAAACCGTTTTCGAACGGTTTGACGTGTTGGAGGTTTGTGTACTGAGTGTTTCCCCACTCACTTTTGCGACTGTATTAAATGTTTTGTTTTAGGAGGTTCGAGTTCCCAAGATAAAGGCAAGTCCGGTCAGAAGCGATCTGATTCAAGCAAGGGGACTCTAAGGTTTAATCGCAAGTTGACAAGGGTGTCAGAAGTTTGAAGATGCTTTGTGGTAACCTACCTATTAATATGTTCATGTATCTATTTCAAGGGTTGTATAAGTTGTATTTTAAGTAGGAGTTGTTGGAGTTAAGTATATATTTCTTTGTGGTTTGGGAGTGTTTGGTGTTCGTGTTTGCCTTGTCCCGAGTGGGGACGGCGGTAATTCTTCAACCTAAGTGTTTCGCTGCGCTAATCACAGGTTCGGTTCTTGATTAGGGGATTAATCTTGTGGTTAAAGGTTGGGGTGTTACAGACATTGGTGTTTGGCTTAATGTTTTTTCAGAATCGATTTGTTGGTGACTTTCATTTTTGATGGTTGTGTCTGTTTTGGGGGTAGTGGCTGTTTTTAGAGAAGAAGATGGGCTATCCATTTGGATTTTTGTTTGATAATGTCTGTTTCAAATGTGTAGGATTGAGAATGCTTGTTTCAAAAGAGAAGAAGATGAGAGTGGTGGTTAATGAAGATGAGTTACTAGTATTTATAGGGAAAATATAGTGACCTTTGGTGTTCTAACAATTAATTTGCTGTGTGAATTTAAATTTGTTGTCAGCATGCTTAACTAATTTGCTGTTTGATGTTAAATTTTTGCTTTTTTTGCTTTATGATTTGAAATTTATGTTTTTGTTATTTTAAAAACTTATTTGTTCCCGTGAAAGATTGTGAAAACTCATTTCCAATTTGATCTGTTTGTAATCAGAGTTGGTAGAATTGGATGGAGCATGCTGGGTTTGTTTCATAAAAAGCAGAACAAAAATGTATGTGTAGAAGAAAGATAAGATGACATTGTGAAGGTTGTTGTGGCAAAATTTTTAAGGTAATTGCATCCTTACAAGATTAACATTAATATCTACCCAAATCATACTTCATTCCAAGTTGATGTGTTATATCTCTCTGGGTTCAGTCAATTCAAGTATTCTTTCTGGTTCAGATTTCTTTATGTAGATGGCGAAGGTTGTCATGAACATGGGTGGAGTTTGATCAAGGTCCTCTTCAATGGCTTAAAATTTGGTATGGCAAGGAGAGTTTCCAGCTACTGAGAGCACTGCTGATTGTGATATCAATATGCAATCTGCAAATGAATAGAGTTGAAGGTGGGGGATGTTATTGGGGGTTGAAATCTTGCATTGGTTGAGCAATCAGGTGCAGCCGCTGATTCTGGTACATTTGATCTTCAAGAGCTGTTATCATGTAAGGAAATGTGATTCATTGCAGCATCATCAATTTCAAAGTGATTATTGAGAATATGATATGCAAGGCTGTCATTTTTATTCATCTCTCAATTCACAGTTTTTCATTTGGGTTCAATTGTCATAAATTTATTTCTTTCATTACAATTTATTTATTTAGCTCATCATATCTTGTTTCACTATAGGTCTGAAACTCATGCTATGTATGGATTTGAGTTTTTAATTAGTTTGTAAACAAGTTTTATTTATTTTGTTTGAAATCTAATTTGATAAACTAATATACAGATAAGCTTCTATGCTAATTATAAAATTTCACTGTTATATATTTTTAATACTCTTACCTTTTATTTATGTTATTACTTACCACTGTTATATATTTGAAATATATATTCAACAATGATTAAATCTTAAAATGTATTTAAAACCATTTGAATACTATAGTATATATATTTAGGTTAAATGGCATTGTGAATCAACAAATATCAGTGGCTGTAGTGGTAAGGGACTAGCATGTGATTAGATCTTTGCATCAAAGGTTGCGTGTTTGAATCTTGGTGAGGTCAATTTTTACTTTGGTTTTCTTAATCTGAGTGATTCGTTTTCTTTACTTTATTTGTCAACTTTGCTTTCTTGGGCTTCACTAAAGATAAAATTCTTTTTAAATTTTGGTATAATTTGTTCAATTTTTTTAGTTGGGTTAATTTATTACTTCAATTTTCTTAATATAAGTGAATTCATTTTCTTCACTTCTTTTTTTTACTTTGCTTTTTCAGGTTTTATTAAAATAAATTCTCTTTGAGCTTTGGTATAATTTGTTAAATTTTTTATTTGGATTAGTTTAAATATGATTATGTATTTATTATTCTTAGAAATATCGGTTTATTTGCTATTGGTTTGTTAATTTATTAAAATTTGTTTATCAAACTTGAAACTTTAGTTCGATAAGGCTTTTATGCTTTATTATGATCAATTCTCTTCGGATTTTAGTGTAATTTATTCAATTATTAATTTGGATTGATTTAAGTATGATCCTAGTTAAAATCCTTAAAAATATTAGTCTCTATTTACTATTAGTAAGTTGATTTCAAGACTTGGTGGCTCGTTGAGGATAACTATCCAAAAAAAATATACCCGAAAGAAAATAATATTGTAAGTTTTTTGACTTATCGTTAAGTTTTTTATGTTTGACTTTGAACCCGCTAGATTTCATTTCTAGATTCGCCACTGACTGAAACATATGAGTTTAACAACATTTGAAATTACTCTTTTCTTTACAATACTTTTCCATTGATTGAACTACCTAAACCAATGCGTTACATACATGATAATAAAAAAGAAATCAATTTCCCCAATCTACTACCTAAACCCGCCATCTTCATCTTCATCTTCCTTGGTTGGAATGAGGTGTTTGACCCTGACTCTGCGAAATGATTCATCGTTAAACTTAATTCATTTGATGTACAATATAGACAAAATGCAGTTATATCAAATAATAATCTTACCGACGTAGGCTGAAAAGGAGGATTAGTTATGGTGTAGTTTAACACAACATGCGGCTGGGTGTACATTTGGAACCCGTTTGGAGCGTTAGAACCTTGCGGCATTTGGTACCCAATTCCAAGTGTCATTTGGAAGCTTGGTTGAACAATTGATCCAGGTGGCATTTGGAAACCTTGATGAACACTGGATGTCGGTGACGTTTGTTGTGTTCTCCTCCTGCTACGGGGTTGTTCATTATGATAACCGGTTCTCCTTGTCTGTCTCCTACCCCTACCCCTTTTATCGACGGGGTCGTTCACGGAGACAGAGTCGTTGGCGTTGGCGCTCGCACCCCTTCGGGAAGTTCCCTCTCCAGCAGGCCGTCTACCGTACGCTCTGCCGATCTTGTCAATGACCCGGGTCACGACCCCATCACGGTCCCCAATAATGGATGGTGCCTTCTCTTTCAACTCGAAAAGATCCTTCATCGTCGCTTTGAACATTTTCTCATCCATCACGGCCAGTGTAGAAACAGACTCAAACATAGTTGTTCAAATCGGATAACCTCTTTGATTTTAGCCCGATGCAGTTGGTAGTACGTAACTTGGATAGTGAGATGTTTTCTTGGAAGGTCCTTCCTCCACCTGTCCAGAATGTACCTTTCCGGAACGTAATCAAGCCCCTCCTCGCTGAAAACAAGCAGTACGTGGGAGCACAAGATTCCCTTGAACTCAAACTTCTTGCAGTCACACTTCATTTCTAGCGTCTCTTTATCTACTTTGACGATAAACTTGGATCACCTGGTTGTGATTTCTTTCGGCTCGTATACTGCACGGTCCTTCCTCACAGTGACCTCATAAGAGCACGTCTTATCCTCGTCGTGTATCTTATCCGCTTTCACTACGTAGATCAGGTTTTGCACCTCGTTTTGAAGCTCAACGGACTTCTTTGAAATGTATAACTTCTGGAATACATGCTCATATACAAAGCACGATTTACATTGGACCGGTTTATCCTTTGATCGGAACGTTTCCTTGTCCTCTTCTCTAACTCTCTTTGCTAGTGCGAATCCGAATTGTTCCACAAATTGTTTGAGAGTTGTGTTGACATTCACGAATCCCTTGAAGAAGTAGTTAATCCCCTCGCTCCTTTGTGTGCTTGACATTCTTGCCCAAAACTCGTCCTTGAAGTATACAGACACCCATTTATGCCTTTTAGCATACATGCCATTGCACTAGTTGGAGTTGTGTAGGTCATACGTGTCAACCCATTCTTTCCATTTATCTTCGAATTCCTCGGCATCAAGTGAATTGTAAAGAGTATCTCTGAGCCCTCGAAGAATATCTTTTCCCTCTGGTCTGTTGCATAGATGCTTCTTTGCTCTTCATCACGTGCCATATGCACCATCTGTGTCGTGCATTCGGGAATACCTTTGCGATAGCCTTGCCTGCACATATAAAATTTAACTTAAATTAGTGAGATGCACAGGGGAAACTTGAGTACGTATAAACAAATATAACAGAATAATTGAATCTGACCTATAGATTGGCATTGGTCTGTTATGATCGCGACCGGAGCTTTCCCCGACATGCACGTCAACCACGTCTGAAACAGCCAGACGAAGTTATTGGCTTCCTCTCCAGCCAACAGCGCACAACCGAGCAGGATGGACTGTCTGTGGTTGTTAACCCCAATGAAAGGAGCGAATGACATCTTTTACCTGTTGGACACATAAGTCGTGTCGAACGACAACACGTCCCTGAAGTCCTCGCAAGCTGCCCTGCTCCTTCCATCCGCCCAAAATACGTTCCTCAGAGTTCCGACATCATCAGTGTCATACATGACGAAAAAACTGGAGTTACCGGACATCATCTCCTTAAAATGTCCCATCATCGCCCTGAAGTCGCCGTCTTGCAATGCGAGTCTCCTTGCTTTACTGATAACATTGCGACAATCTCTCTCATCGAACGGAACTTGATCATGCCCACCTTGTTGTACCGCAATTGAGTTGAAATTCTTGGATATTTGCACGCTGGTCGTGTCGTTGTTTATCATCCTCCATTGATTCTCGAAACTTATGAACTTGTAGTTCCGCATGTATTTAATGTCTGTAGGGTTGCACTCGTGGTTATGGTTTGTATCGACTGTAGTCAGCTTGTATTTTCCGCTTTGCTGTTGGAACGTGGCAGTGACTTTGAAACCACACCCGGTGACAGAAGTGCTGGATGATCGGTTTGGATTTGCACTGTTAGACTTGAACGTGCCATATTTTGAACATACCATCATTATCCTCTTGATGAGTGCTTCGTTTGTCGTGCCAGGTTCTGCGGGAAATCTTTCGGAGCTTCTAATACGTACTTGGAACCCATTGGTCCGCCCGTAGTTATGCATGTGGTTCACAAATTTCCCGACCGAATCAAATTCCATCTCATGAAAAGGGGC
Source organism: Portulaca oleracea (assembly GCA_029582165.1). Classification (NCBI taxonomy): domain Eukaryota; kingdom Viridiplantae; phylum Streptophyta; class Magnoliopsida; order Caryophyllales; family Portulacaceae; genus Portulaca; species Portulaca oleracea. Next base: position 11,446,225 of record CM055869.1, on the reverse strand, counting down.
GGTGACGGAGAGTGATCCGCTACTGTTAGGATCATCACTCGACCCATCAACATCACCATTAGCATTAGTCAGAGTTCCCACATCTTCTGCCTCAATTTCGTCTTCATCTCCGAATAAATCACGAAACAAGTCGTCACGATTACCAACAACGTCTGAAACATCATCATTCAACAACTCTTCTAATGGATCATAATTGGAATCACTGTCATATGCCTCGTTCAAGTCGATTTGTCGGGATGCCATGACAATATCGATGAAAATCTACAACATGAAAAAATGATACCAAAAATTTGTTCATCATTAAATAACACATTAGAATTACAAGTTAATGTCATGAAAAGAAACACATTCATTAACACCATAAAATTACAAACAATAGAATATGTTTGTCAATACTTTTTTTATAAGAAAAACATAAATTGTTTTGAAAATATATTCTACATTTATTAAAATTGCAAGCATAATAACACTAACGAAAAAAATTGATGTCGTTAAAATTTGAGAATAGGACAATAAAATTGATAGTCATTTGAAACAATATAATAAATTTGTCAACAATTTTTTACAAAAAAAAATTTAATTGTTTTAAAAATATATTCCACATTCATTTCAAGCATAATAACACTAACGAAAAAAATTGATGTCGTCAAAATTTGAGAATAGGACAATAAAATTGATAGTCATTAGAAACAATATAATAAATTTGTCAACAAAAATTTACAAAAAAATAATAATTGTTTTAAAAATATATTCCACATTCATTGAAATTGCAAGCATAATAACACTAATAAAAAATTGATGTCGCTAAAATTTGAGAATATGACAATAAAATTGATAGTCATTAGAATCAATTGAATATATTTGTCAAATTTAACCAATAAAATATATTAGTCCAAAATTTAATTATTTAAAAACCCACATAGTTAATTATTTACTAACTCCCCACTATACTTTGACCACCATCCTTCTTTTAATTTTCTATAGAAGAAAAATTCTACCAAATTAAAATTTAATTTAAAACATTTCACATTTCATAATAGTTTCATTTCCCTCTCAAACAACTTTTCTTAAATTTGAACAAATTAAAATTAGGAGGGAATAGGACAATAAAATTTTACATGGGAGGGAAACCACTTGGTGCCAAAAACTTACTGAAAAAAATTCATTTCCCTCCTACGTCCCCATCCATCTATCGGCCTCCAGTCTCCCTCTCCCTCTCCCTCTCACACTCAACCTCCCTCACCCACTGATAATCCGCTAAACTTCATTCTCTCTCAACCTCCATTCTCCCTCTCTATCTCTCTCTTTCTCTGCCTGCAAATTTGGAGGTGTCTAAACATTGGCCTGAATTTCTTGCCTCCATTGGCTGCTCAAGTTCTCCAAGATGTTCTGGAGAAGGTTGAGGGTATTGGTTTTGGTGTCGGAGAACCAAAACCCTAAAAATCGAAACCCACTTTCATATAAACCCTAAAACGAAGAAGAAGATGAAGAAGTGCTTACTTTAGGGTTTCCAATTTGTGCGGGTTTCTACGAGGTAAATATGGATTCCATTTTGATTTCCAATTCGAAGTCGATTGTTAGGGTTTCCAAATTAATTCATCAGTTAATATGCTTACTTCTCGAAAACCCTAACCGAAAATGCTTTCCAAAAATTGAAATTGGGATGAAGGGGAGAATCATACCGAAACTGGGTTTTTTTCTTCTTCCTCTTCTTCTTCTTCTTCTTCTTCTTCTTCTTCTTCTTCTTCTTTTGTGATTGAGGTCAGTGTCGATTTATATATAAAAGCTATGTTGTAATAGTGGGTTTTGTTTTCCATCAAAAATTGATATCACTGATGTTGTTTATACCCTTTGAAGATGAACATTCTCTAACAACTACATTTCTAACGGGAAAAAAAAATTGAGTTGTAATTGCTGTAGTTTTTCAAGACAGACATTATAGTTATTTTCTTGGTTTTATTTGGAGTTGTAACTGGGAAAAAAAAAGAGTCAGCTTATGCTTCATGCTCGAGTCATTCCGCAATCTGATAAGGATGTGCTCGAGTCAACTTATGCTGTTAATGGCAACAAACTTCTTGTCTGTTACTTGAGTGATGTGAAACATGTTCTTGAGGTCAGAGACATGGGCAATGGTTCTCTGTTGCATCACTTACCCCTTGACATAGGATCTGTTGATGGCATCTCTGCGCGGAGGAAAGATAGTGTAATATTTTTCCAGTTCATGAGCTTTCTATCCCCAGGCATAATATATGAATGCGACTTAAAAACGGAGGCTCCAAAATTGAAGATATTCAGAAAAATTGTTGTTCCTAAATTTGATCGTTCTGAGTTTCAGGTTGATCAGGTATGCAGCCTCAATCCTATTGCTTCATGCTATCTTTTATTGTTCTATATTGTTTCTGTTTCATGCTCTGAGATTATTTGCATAACAATTAGCAAGTAGAAAAAAAGCCAGATCTAATCTTTGGAAGGAAAGAAGAAAAAGAGGAATTGGGATGAGGAAAACTTATAGGTCAAGTAAATGATCACAGACTGTAATAGCAGTAACGCTGAATGCAGAGTTTTAATTCCTGATGTTGATTTGCATTTGTTTAACCTGCCCCGAGTTTGCTATCTTTATGTGTGATATCAGAACTTTTTATGGGTTCACTAAACATGTTCTTAGAGTTTGTCTCATAAATTGTTAATTGTATCTGAGTATTCCCTGAGTGAATGGGCTATGAGCCCAAATCATTGATGCTATCCTTTTAACATATACTCCATCTTTTCCGTTATCCCTAGTTAATCTTTGGTGAATAATGGCTGTTAAAATATGTTTGCTATCCTTTCCGTTATCCCTTGCAAAGAAGCAGAATTGCTTTGATGACTTCATCTCTGCTGCTGAGTTTCTTATTTCTAAAGGCTATACCCAACCAAAAAAGTTGTGCATGGAAGGTGGAAGCAACGGCAGGCTCCTTGTCGGAGCTTGTATCAATCAGGTAATTTTCAGAACTCATAACCTTTTTTTCTCCCTATGGTTGCTTCTGTTGCTATTTACCTGTTTAACTTAGCCATAATTCTTCTGTAACAGAGGCCAGATGTTTTCGGATGTGCTCTGGCCCATGTCGGTGTTATGGACATGCTCCGGTTCCATAAATTTACCATAGGTAAAGGATCAGTCTCTGGACGAAATTGGTTCCTTTCTTTCTTTAATAGATTTCCTTACTAAGGAGTTTTATCTTTTCAGGTCATGCTTGGACATCAGATTATGGTTGTTCAGACAAAGAAGAAGAATTTCAGGGGCTTATAAAGTAAGTAGTTTGATATCTTTGAGTATTAATTTATTGCATATTTGCATCATGCAGCTGCTGCAACTTGCCATTCATGTTGTTGTATTTGATATCTTTGAGTATTAATTTAAAGTAAGTAGTTTGATATCTTTGGTGTTCCATCATTCAAGATTTCACAACTTTAGGCGAAAATGTGTTTGAAGTTTTGCTAATATGTGTGTTTTTGTTTGCTTTTCCCAGATCGACGAGGCTGCAGACAGATATAGTTTTATGGCTAAAATGTTGAATGCCACTTGGATTGATTGAACAGATTGACCGAGTGAGAATCAGACGATGATTGCTTTCAGCTTGGTCGAGGCTTGACATTTCTTTTCTTGCTGATGGAGCTTAATATAGTTGGATGTTTACTGGATGATTTGTTCATTATTTTCAATTCCATTCATCCATCATTCAAATTTGATAGAAACTGGATCTTTCCTTTTACATTGCAAATTATCCATACTGTTGTCATCGAAATTTATCCATTGTCAAGATTAAGTGAAATGAATCCTTTTTTTGGGTAGACTCGGTCATTCTCAATGAAGTTAATTTCCATCATCTTTTGGGTATGAAAAAACTTGATTCATACTAATTTGGTAGAGAAGGCCCAGAACAAAGAAACAGGCAAACCAATACTACAATGTGCAGAAAGTTGGTGAATGATTCACTATGATAGCACCAAAAATGTTGAAATGTAATATATAAGGTCCAATCTAACAAAAATGATCTTGTTTTGTTAACAAGACATTACTGTTAGGACATCAACCCGTGAATGGGTTTGATACCCCAAAGAAACTAATCTGCTGCAACTTGCTCCATTTTCAGACCAAAAATTTAGACACATTAGACATGTTGAAACTAGAGGTCCATGATGTCCATTTTCACATCTGTTACATCAAGCTAGAGAATCTAATAAAAATGATCTTGTTTTGTTAAACCAAGGCTGGAACCAAACACAAAAATAATGTTCATATATGTTAGCTGAAATAGAGTTGAGTCATACATGCAAGAATAAAACATCAGTGCCCAAATTATTGGTGTCTGAAGTCTCAGTTTCAAGCAGTAAACATTGTCCTGGATGCTTTACAGTGGAAGAACAACACAGGCCAATTATTTCACAAAGGCATGCAAAGGAAAAGGAAAAAAAGGAAGTTGTAAAATGAGTATCTGAATGATTTGGGTAAGTACGCCCCATGAACAAATTCCTTGATATACATTCCAGCCTACATGGAAACAAAATAGGAGAAACTCCACACCAATATCATTAATCACACATTTGCACCAAAAAAAAAAAACCATACACATTTGCACCAAACACTCCATAGTTCATACCATCTTAATAAACCATAAACACAGACAATGAATATATAAATGGATGATCCCATTCAACTCCAACACTAACAGTAGCACCTAATTTCATTCTTCTAATTTCATTCTTCAAATGATTCTTCAGTTCCAACACTGATCATTACATCCCATTCAATTTCATTACAAGGAGTACAAAAACTCCAACTAACATCATCCCTAATATAGTTTGCCCTTTCTCAATCAATTTCAACATAGCCTTCATTTCTCTAATTTCATTCTTCAAATCAATCTCAAAACCCAAATCTCGTCCATTGTTTGAGAAGCTAAATTCAGGAGCCCAACCCAGAAATTTATCACATCGCATTACACTTATCATACAATTTGTTGGGGTTTTGCTTCGACTTTGACACTAGTCTGGTAGCTGGAATATTGCATCTAGGACAGATTACACCATAATCACAGTCACCATTTGAAGATGCGTATGAAGGCATCATCAAACACAACCAACCTGTCATAAATCGAATGAGAAATATCAGGAAGAATCGAATGAGATATAGAAGCAACAAATACAACTTCGCATACCCTAAACCCAGAAATCAACATTCAAATGAAAAAAAAAACAGGAGAAACCCAGAAATTCACTTCGCATACCCTAAACCCAGAAATCCACACCCAACAAAATAAGGAGAAAGAAAACATACCAGAAAAGTCCTTCAATGGCAGGGGTAATTGAAACTTTGGTGAATCAAAAAATATGGAATAGGGGAGGGGAGTTGGGAACTGCCAGAAATCTATTCAAATATTCAGGCTTGAATCGTGCAGTTGGGGGAAAGTTGCAAGGGAATGCATAAATGGAGTGAGAGTTGGGAATTTGAATTGCCCCTTTCGGCTGTGTTGGGTGTTACCGAGGAAGGAGGGACAATGCTACACTTCGGCTGTGGGTGTTACCGAGGAAGGAGAGGGAGTGAAGGGAGAGGGTAATTAAGGAGAGAGAAGGAGAAGGAGAAGGAGTAAATGGTGCCTGATTACCAAGGAAGGAGAGAGAAGAAGTGAAGAGTGTAATTAAGGAGAAGGAAAGAGGAAAGAGATGGAGTGAAGGGTAATTATGTAATAAGGGTTTACTGAGTTTATGACTCGGTGTGTCAATATAGCATTCTCCCACTATTACTCCCTCTATTCTTTTTATTTATCTATCATTCACATTTTTTTGACAATAAAAAAAGAAAGGAAAAGGAAAATAAATAAATGGATTGCTAATCTTTATTGGAAAACGATGAATATTCAAAATCCAAAACAGAAAAGTTTGCAACAAAAGGTTGATTATAAATGGGGAAATGAAGCCAGATTAAATACAAAATCATAGAGTTTGGACGCGCGCCTGTGTCCGCCACATGCTTTGGACTTGTTTTTACGTCCTACCTACTCCATCCTTCAATACCTATTTATCTCTCTCCGTCAACGAAGACTAGGAACTCGTGGTTCATTGCAGGCCTTATAAATCATTCGTTTCAGTCTAAGCCTGCAGATTACCCGCTAATTTCACGATTTGCACCACAAATTAGGGCAACAACCAAACAAATTGGGCGATCCATTAGGTCATTGTTGGAGCACCAGGTGAGATCATTTACTCATGTTTCTCGCATTATATCGTCCTTCTTTGTTTGTGATTCGTACTTGTCCAATTAAATGCCTGTTTGATATCTTCTGCGATTTCATTGTCCAATGCCACTGCTCTGTTTCTCCTGCTAGCTAGCTACTGATACGGCGATTTGAGGAATTGCTGATATACTGCCAATGATTATCGAATGGTTCAATCCTCCTCAATTTGAGGCTTTTATTGTAATTAAAGCCTCATTGATTTAATGTGTTCTATCACATTTGGGTGATTTCGGGTTTTGGCATCTTTGCTTAATGCATTTCTGTTTTGATTGCTGATATTCGACATTTGCATGAACTTCAATTGTTAGGACTTTGATTAGTTTGGTGTGTTATGAATGATCTGGGATTGATTCAAACTTGTACCTAGCTTTTTATTTTTCTCCAATTGAGTTCAGGAATTGGCAAATCAAGCTGAATGGGAACGGTGGCTGTAGAAAGAGAACCCAGTACATATAACAGATCGAGTTTTTTTTTCCTCGCATTGCTTTTGTTTACTATGAACAAGGTGTACATCATCATGCGTCACAACTTTTGACTTTATAATGGCAAATGTGATGATTGAGCGTTTTTTTTATTATTATAAAAATATACATAATTCATAAAGGATAAGAAGAGCCTTATGCAGTTATGCCATGAAAAGTCGCATGCTTTATAGACTGAGCCCTACCTCACGAGTAACTAACAACTAGTTTTATAGGTTGGACTTCTATCTGATGGTAATTGCCAACAAGTTTTATGGGTCAAAGTTAAAAATAAGTAACAACCTAAGCTCATATTTAGGCCCTGTTTTTTTGTACAGTTGGTAAAATGCGAAAATGGTGCGGTGTAGTGAAATTGTGAAAAGTGCAGTAAGGTGTGGAATGGTATGGCGAAATTTATGGAAAATATGGTTGATGTGGTAGGTGAGGAGAGAGAAAAGTAATGATTGTGGTAAAGTATGGTGAAGTGTGGAAGAATGTTGAGTAGTATAATGATGAGTTGTGATACCGCATCGGATCGCACTGTATAAAAGAACAGGAATGACTTATCAACCCCAGAGTCCTACACATGGGAATTGTTTTTTCTTCCACAATTATTTGACACAATGTGGAACTATTGAAAGGATAAGAACAAGGGGAAAAACATTGTATAAAATGTTATAGTCTGCAGAGTTTGTCAATACTACAGACAAATATATCACTCCTCAAGAATGATGAATGCGACGTTTAATGTGTGAATCATGTGCTAATCCGGGTGTTCCCACTTGATGAATTGTTGTGTTGTACAAATCAGCCATCTCGAATAATCTTCTCATAGGACCATCTGTGTGGTAGTTGGTTCTATCTTTTGATATATGAATTGGATTCCTGTTTGCTGTAAGACTGAATAAAACAGGAGACTTAGACAATCAACCAGCATATTCTGCTAGCTTATTCTTCTTCCCTTGAATACCACCTACAGTACAGTGCAGAAAAACCAATTTCAGTTGTTTTGTTTTACTGTAAACATCTTCATTCACTGACTTTCTTGTTTCTAATACTTAGCCATGGATGCTGCCCCAAGCTTGTACCCTTTGCACAGGTGTAAAATTGTCCATCTGGTTCGTTCCTCTTTCTTTGTTATTATTATTAGTACTAGTAGTAGTAGTAGTAGTAGTAGTAGTAGTAGTAGTAGTAGTAGTAGTAGTAGTTGTAGTATTTTAAAGCAACTGTATCTTTTGGTGCCTCTTATAAATTGTTGGGATGATTCTTTGCAAGTATTTTATATTAGTAGAAGTAGTATTTTTTAAAATCAGCTTTATCTATTGGTGCCACCTATAAATCATTGGGATGATTCTTTGCAAGTATTTTATGTTTTTATGGATTCTCTGCGCCAGTAATGTGTAGTACCATGTTTAATAATGTCTTAATTATAGGTTAGGCATGCAGAAGGGATCCATAACATAGAAGGTGCAGTGAAGGATAAAACATCTCCTGAATTTTTTGATGCCAGCCTCTCCTCACTTGGATGGGAACAGGTGTTTTTCCAGTTTGTTTACCAGTCTCACCCTCTCGCATATGGATCGGATTATGCATGAGCTAGCTTCTTGTTTAAATTTGTTTATATGGCTTCTTGCACAGGCTGAAAATCTCAGGAGACATGTTAATGCATGTGGCTTGTTGAAAAGGCTTGAGTTGGTAATCGTCTCTCCTTTGTTGAGGTACATACTGTATCTGCAACCCTTTTCGATCTGAACATATTCAAGTAGGGTCTCAAACCTGTGAATTGTTGGGTCCGATAATGTATGTTAGTGACCCCCGTGCTGTGGTTAATTATAGGACAATGCAAACTGCCGCTGTAGCGTTTGGTGGGGACATTCAGACAGACAACACTTTTGTAACCCCTCTAATGGTGGCAAATGTAAAGAGTCAACATCCCACAGTATCAAGTTTAAACTGTCCGCCCTTTATAGCGCAAGAGCTTTGTCGAGAGCGTGTGGTAATGGATATCCTTTTAAAAAATGTCGTATGTTGAACATATGTATAGGATGCAATAGTAATTTCTCGTGCACTTTTCTGGGTGTTTGAACCAGCATATCTGACTGAGAACAACTCCAATACAGGGAATCAATACAGCTGATAAAAGAAGAAGCGTTAGCGAGTACAAGAATCTATTTCCAGCAATAGATTTTTCCCTGGTACGAACTATTATATATTACTCACCAAGGCCCCATAGAAAATTTAGATCATGCCATTTGAAAATAGGACCCATGATTCGTGATTGGCTTTGTTTATCCTCGAGTGCAGGTAGAAAGTGATGATGATATCATGTGGACACCTGATGTGAGAGAATCAGATGAGGAACTTGCTGCTCGAGGCATGGGGTTTCTGAAATGGTAAACAATCAACTTCTGCAGTACATTCCAGCTGAGTTGGACCAAATACTTAGCATAATAATACCAATCCCACATTCTTATGTGAAGTTGAACTTTTGTCAAGCGATCAAATGCAACTTTAGGATTTGTTTATGTATTTCCCTTGTTTTTACTGCAACAGTTTCTAATGTTTTATAAGTGTTCATTTTGCAGGTTGTCGACTAGAAAGGAGAAGGAGATTGCCATTGTTACACATAGTGCATTTTTGCTTCATACTCTAGAAAAGTTTGGAGATGATTGCCACCCTTCAGTCAAGAACGATATGTGTAAATTGTAAGTATCTCTTTCTGCCTGTGTTTCTCCACACTCATTAGTCTCGTGGGTCCTGCATACATGGGATCTCGGGAAGTTCAGATGTAGCCTGCAGGCACTAGACAACCTTATCTCAGCATGCATATGTTGATGTCTAGAAACTTTTCAACTATTTACAACTCTACAAATGAACTAGATGATAGTTTCTTAGGGCATTATGGTATAATCCTTGTGATTAAAAATAGTTGCTACTCTCTTTCAGTTCGCTGTTCATTGCTTCAAAAATACCTCATGGTTTTTTTGAGTAAAGAAGAAGGATTATGTAGTAGCATTTACGATTCAGACCTTAGCTCTTGAAATCGTATACAGCTGATGGACTAAATTTGTGTCTAATTTCATGCAGCTTTAGGAACTGTGAACTTCGATCTTTAGTATTTGTCGACAAAGGGTCAGAAAATGCTGCAGCAACAAACCACCCTGGACAAATTCCATCTGGGCTTGACCTACCAAGTGATCTTCTAGCTTGCGAAAAACAAGAGCAATCTAATGGCCAACTCTCGAATGGAAAGACTGAGTGACAAACTGCATATACCTAATTGTTCTTGTAAGAGATATTAATTCAAGTTTTGTATGCTGTTATTCGACAATAAATGTGGTGGTTTCATTGTTGTACATTTTATTTCTGACATTTCCGCCCTGCAATCAACTGTTTATTCGCTTCCATTAGTTTCATCAAAATTCAAACATTGCACTAGGGCGGGATGTATTATGTAATTTGTTTGGTTTAATTTAGGAATGATAAATTTTAGGCTCTGTTCTTTTGTGCGATGCAGTATCACAACTCACCATACCACTCAATATTCCTCTACACTTTACTATACCATATGATACTTAAACACAATGATTATCAATATATCTCTTTACTTTTCTCTCTCCTCATTTTTCTCCTCTACTTTTCACATTCTCTCCTTACCTACCACATCAGTCACACTTTCCATAAATTTTACCATATCATTCCACAAATTTGCCGTATCATTCCACCGCACTTTCCACAATTTCACCACCGCACCATTTCTGCACGATATCAACCGCATAAAGAATGTGGGTGTCTTGAATAAACCATCAGGAATAGAGAGGTTAATTTAAACCCAAAACTACTTTTAGTAATGATAAAGTATAACATTCCTTGGGCCTCTTTATAAGTTTAATGACTAATAGGTATATGGAGTAACACAAAAATTTTACTAGATCCAACAGAAACTTTAACTTGAAAGTAGGCTCAAATTACAGTGAGCTTCCAAAAGTACTACAATACTCATCAACAAAAGTATACACCACTGGTAACAATAGATTATTATAAATATTTCAACTTAAATTAGAGAAATAAAAATAAATGAGTTGCACTTATTCTTTAGTAGTCATTAATTTCTACAAGAAGTTACAAATTCTAATAAATTTAAATTTAAAAAAATATTTTTTCGGGTCAAATGAGTGGGTTGGATTTAACTTGATAGTTTGCGGGATTTTTCAGATTTGATTTATTTTAAGTTTGAGTCCAAAAAAATCATATTCGAAACTCAAAATTTCCGAACAAGTTCAAATAAAATGATCAAATCCGATAAAAATTGACAGGTTTGACAATGGGGATTCAGTGGGCTAAGTACGTTTGTCCATTTAAATAAGGCCGATAGTGGATCAATAATGATCCACCCCATTAAATTTATTGACAATCTTTTACATGCCAATATGCCATATATAAACGTGCCATATAATTATTACAAATAGTTTCTGAAATAATTTTGCACATTTTTAAGATAATTGACAATTAGATTAGATTGATGCATCACTCCTATAAGCTCCTCTGTTCTAATTCATGATATCCCTTTGTTGACGAAAAAACCCCAGCCCAACTTAGGCCACGTTATTTTGTGCGTTGTGTTTGTGTTGCATTATGTTTCGTTGCGGTAAGTTGCTAATAGAAATTTGTAAAAAGATAATGGTAATTTGTGACAGGTTGCGGTAATTTGCTTTGCGGTCAGTTGCATTAACGCACAAAAGAACGGTGCCTTAATTGGTCGATTTGCCCACCAGCCACTGCCAACCTTACACGGGTTCATATTTATCAAATCTTCAGCTGTATTTAATTCTTGTAAAATCAGATTGAATGAAAAAAAATTGAAAAATATGTACTGTATCTTATTTTTTATGAAGAAATTTGAAGAATATGTGACTAATAAATAAACAAGTTGACCTACTTTCAATCCATTCTCGCGCTGAAGATGAACATGTTATATATGAATCATTTATTTAGAAATATATGAACTGCAGCAAAACAGTTAATGGGTTAATTAACAGGTCATATATAACACCAACCTTTCAGGTAACACGTTTGCGTGTGATATGTGGGATCCTAAAATAGGCAGTCTTACTTCTATAAATAATAGTTCATTAAAAGACTGATCCAACGAGTTCACAACAAAAACAGAAGATAAGCTTGTTAACAGGTCATATATCTAATGCAATTAATCAAACAAGTACAATATTCATCTATATGTCTCTCTCTGTGTGTTTAGTCATTGGTAAGGTTATCATACTAGCGAAAACAGTTTGAGTTTAACAATGAATACATTTCTAAAAGTTGATCATGAGGGGTTTGATATTTAAATATCAAAAGTATTATTTCTTCTCTTAGTACAAAATTCAGACATCTGTCTTTAGGGGTTCGGTGTTCAAATATCAACAGAATAATCTTGCTAGAATGTGAAATTTGAACATTTAGATCCACACATCGGCAATTCAGGTATGTGTTTGAATCCAGGTACAATTAAGTTTGTGTGCATTGAAAATCAAATAGGGTTCAAACTCGAGATTTTTTTCCCAAGCCTAACTATATCGAAAGCAAGAAACATCAGCGACTATTGTTAGCGGCGCTTACAAGAAAACAAAGACTCTAAAATATCATATTTATGGCCAAATGGACAACATAATTTTATAGTTCGTAATAACTCGATTGAGATAGCAATACCTTAGCTTCAACTTTGAATGAGAGTATTCTCAACTTTGTATCCCAATTTGAAGTGAGTTTAACTCTTTTAGTTAGGATCTAGCATCTAATAGTTGCTCTTCTATGAAGTATTTGAATGTCAAGAAATGATGTATTACAAAACGAGATTTCTAATAAGGTCATTACCTTGATTAGAGTTAAGAAAATTAGCGTTCAATGGCTTATTAAACATAACCTCGCACAACACATCCAACAAAGTCTTTATCATCATCCTCCTCCTCTTCATGAAACGAGATACTAGGTGTCGTGGAAAAAAAATTAGGAGTAGTAGGGGGGCTGTATTCATTCGTGATTGGCTTGAAAGATTCATTCAAATTTCAACTATCAGCTAAGTGAGGAGTCCAAATCTTGCAACTGAGGTTACAACTTTACAGAATTGAATCAAGGCAGTAGTAAATATATGAGTTTAGGATATTCATTTAAGGGAGACAACAAAATCGTGATTCAAGCTATCCAAGGTGTTATCCAACCTCCTTGGGAGTTTCAAACGACCCTATAGTGGGGATGTCAACGCTTAAGCATGGCCCACTCCCGTCCGCATCATCCCAAATTGGTAAGAGAGGAATTCTTCCACCATGATTTGAACCTTGGAAGAGGGAGATAGGAGGTGGAGTCCTGACCACCAAGGCAAGGGCTAGTCAATATTTATTCATTACACATATTCTCAATGCTATTGTGTTTGTTTTCTTAATTCCTCTGTTGCTCTCTAATATTCACATAATATCAGAGCTTTTGATGGTCTTTATCCTTCTTGATCTCTAAGAATGTTTCTCAATTTTGTCACAATTCTTCTCTTCTTCTATGAATCTTTTCTTTCAAGATCCATTTCTTTTTTGCCACTATGGCTAGTAGTTCCATTAACGATTCTATAAGCAATTTAGATGGTTACAATTTACAACAATAATCCCTTGTACCTGCAATTGTTTGATCATTCTGGGATTCCTCTTATCAACATCAAGTTGCACTGAATGATTATTATTTCCATAAATGAAGCAAAGCAATCAAGATTGCACTCAAGATTCATGACAAAAGTCAAACTCGATTTCATTGATGGAAATGTTCCTAAACCAACAGAAAATTTAGCAACACATCTCTAATGGATCAAAGTAGACTACATGGTTGTAAGTTTTTAATGCCATGATTTATGACCTATTTGATGCTTTCTTGTATGTTTCATCAGCTAAAGATTTATGGGATGAACTAGTAGAAAAGTTTGGTCAGCCAAATGATCCTTTACTATATCATTTTGAAAAAGAACTAAATGATCTCTATCAAAATTCTGCTCTTGTTGTTGTCTACTCACTAAGATAAAAGAGTTTAATGATGTGTCTGAAAATGTTGAATGTACTTGTGTTGAAATATGTCAATTTGCTAAACAAATTTATGAAGCAACCAAAGGATGAATTATGAAAACAAACACAATATCATTGAGAATATATGGAATGAATGAATACAAGGAAAGTCTATCATATACACACACACATAGGCACACACACACACATAAACACATAGGAATAGAAGGAAAATATCATATAGAATAGAAATTACAACTGACTAATTAGCTATAACAACCTATCTATATTCTACAACACCTATAGTCACATTGTAGCACGTGATGCAATATTATCTTTATTATTGAGATTAATAGCATAGAAAAGGCAACCAATAGTCTTCCTATAGGGTCAAAGTTATCTTTTGGCTTAGGGCAACCTCTTGCTGATCCAGCTTCCTACAGAAAAAATCATTGAAAGACTTTTATCTAGACATATGTCATGCAGTCCATCATTTGAGTAAATTTCTCCAACATCCTATTGCTCAACATTATGATGTTGTTCTTCATGTATTAAAGTACCTTGAAGGCACCATCAAGTTTTTTCTATCCGAGCTCCAGCTCCTTGAATGTTTCAGCTTACACAGATGTTGATTGCGATAGTTGTCAGTTCAGTGCAAGATCTTTAACTAGTTATTGAATCATCATTGGTCTTCTCTAAATTCTTGGAAGACTAAGACGCAGTAAAAAGTCTCAAAATCTTCAGTACAGGAATATGTCTGCTATTATATTAGAGATAGAATGGATTTCTCAACAACTTACTGACTTCCATCTTATCTTGGATGAACCAATTACCCTATTTTGTGATAATAAAGCAATTCAACATATTGCTACTAATCCAGTAAGTGCATTCGAATAAACTGTCACTACATCATAGATAAGATTGAAGAAGGGCTAGTGCAAACAAATCATGTTTCTACATCTTATCAGCTGGCAGACATCATAACCAAGGTTTTGGGTGAATTTCATCACAATTGTTTCTTTTCAAGGTTAGGCTTGATCGAGGTTTTCCTCCTAATACATCTTGAGGGTGGGAGGTGAACTATAGGTGTTGTTAGAATACAATTAGGCTATTATAACGTCTAATTAGCTAACTGTAATTTCTCTTTTATTTGATATTTTCCTTTATATATATATATATATATATATAGGGAATAGATAGGGTGAAAAGAGAAATTGGGTGAGAATGTGAGAAGGAGAGTTACTAGCCATTGGATCAAAGATCAATGGTCAAAATAAAAACAACATTTTCCTTTTTTTTTTGGTCCATCACGTGACCCTTTAGCAAGAAAAAAAAAGGAGAAAAGAGAAAGGCATGGAATGTTGTGCAAGCAAGAAATGTTGTCGGCTCAATGCTACTAATTTGAATCTCACCCAACCTTTCATCTCCTCCATTAACATTGTCGGCCTTAATTTGATCAGAACATGATGATCATCAACAACATCACCCAAACTGATCGAAACATGATGTTCATGGTGATCTTTTGATCACATTGGACCTGATGAACATGATGATCATGATGATCACTTGATCATAGTGAACCTGATGAACATGATGATCATGATGAACATGATGATTATGATAACTTGATCATGATTATTAAAAACAAAATGTGTTTCTGGGTTGGAGATAGAGACCAGAACTTGTTGATCACTTGGTCAGAACTTGATGCCCATTTAGTTCGAACATCATGTCCTTGTTGATTTAATACGATGCAAGTTTGTTTTGAACTTGAAGTCCATTTGATTTACACATGATATTCATTTCATTTGGACATGATGTTTATTTGGGTTAACCATGATGTCCATTTGGTTTGAACATCAAGGTGAGAACATTAAATTGAAGAATGAACACGGTGAACCTGATGAAAATAATGATCATGATGAACATGATGATCATGATGAACATGATGATCATGATGACCACTTGATCATAGTGAACCTGAGGAACATGATGATCATAATGAACATGATGATCACTTGATCACTTGATCATGATTTGGGGTAAGTTCATTAAAAATTTGTAATGAACATCACTTGATCACTTGACCATTGATGCCCATTTAGTTCAAACGTATTGTCCTTGTTGAGTTTAACACAATGCAAATTTGTTTTGAACTTGATGTCCATAAGAGAACTGCACATTGTAGTATGTGGTAATGAACATCACGTTATAAGAGAATGTACATCATGTTATTAGATAATGAACATCGTGTTCAAATGAAATGTATATCATGTATAAATCAAATGGACATCATGTTCATTATGATTAACGATTGTATATTTTTAATGAACTTACCCCAAATCATGATCAAGTGATCAAGTGATCATCATGTTCATCATGATCATCATGTTCATCGTGATCATCATGTTCATCAGGTTCACTATGATCAAGTGGTTATCATGATCATCATGTTCATCATGATCATCATTTTCATCAGGTTCACTGTGATCATTCTTCAGATTAATGTTCCCACCTTGATGTTCAAACCAAATGGACATCATGGTTAACCCAAACGGATATCGCGTCCAAATGAAATGTATATCATGTGTAAATCAAATGGACATCAAGCTCAAAACAAACTTGCATCGTATTAAATCAACAATGACATGATGTTCGAACTAAATGGGCATCAAATTTTGACCAAGTGATCATCAAGTTCTGGTCTCTATCTACAACATAGAAAAACGTTTTGTTTTCAATAATTATGTGATCATCAAGATCATCATGTTCATCACAATCCTCATGTTCATCATGATCATCAGGTTCATCAAGTTCACTGTGATCAAAATATCACCATGATCATCATGTTTCGATCAGTTTGGGTGATGTTCATCAGGTTCACTGTGATCAAGTGGTCATCATAATCATCATTTTTATCAGGTTCACTGTGATCATTCTTCAGATTAATGTTCTCACCTTGATGTTCAAACCAAATGGACATCATGGTTAACCCAAATATATATCATGTCCAAATGAAATGTATAGCATGTGTAAATCAAATAGACATCAAGTTCAAAACAAACTTGCATCGTATTAAATCAACAAGGACATGATCTTCGAACTAAATGGGCATCAAGTTATGACCAAGTGATCATCAAGTTCTGGTCTCTATCTCCAACCCAGGAAAACGTTTTGTTTTCAATAATCATGATCAAGTGATCATGATCATCATATTCATCATGATCTTCATCTTCATCATGATCATCATGTTCATCAGGTTCACTATGATCAAGTGATCATCATGATCATCATGTTCATCATGATCATCAAGTTTATCAAGTTCACTGTCATCAAAAGATCACCATGATCATCATGTTCCGATCAGTTTGGGTGATGTTGTCGATGATCATCATGTTCCGATCATATTAAGGCTGGAAATGTTAATGGAGGAGATGAAAGGTTGGGTGAGATTCAAATTAGCAACATTAGCCGACAACATTTCACGCTTGCACAACATTCCATACCTTTCTCTTTTTTTTTTCTAGCTAAAGGGTCACGTGATGAACCAAAAAAAAGGAAAATGTTGTTTTTATTGTGGCCATTGATCTTTAATCCAATGGTTAGTAACTCTCATTCTCACATTCTCACCCAATCTCTTTTCTCACCCTATCTATTCCCAATTTCCTATATATATCACGCTTGCACAGCATTCCATACCTTTCTCTTTTTTTCTGGCTAAAGGGTCACGTGATGGACCAAAAAAAAGGAAAATGTTGTTTTTATTGTGGCAATTGATCTTTGATCCAATGGTTAGTAACTCTCCTTCTTACATTCTCACCCAATCTCTCTTCTCACCCTATCTATTCTCAATATATATATATATATATATATGATAGGCTCTCCTTGTATTCATTCAGTTCACATATTCTCAGTGATATTGTGTTTGTTTTCATAATTCCTCCATTGCTCTCTAATCGTCTCTTGTGATTGGGTTCAAATTAAGGGAACGAGGATTCAGTGGTCCATCATTATTTAGCTAGAGTCGTTCCTTATATAGTTATATGTGCTTGAGCATATTTGGTCGGAAGTTTATCTATCCCCACAAATCCCAAGCTATATTCTAGTCATTTAGTGTATTGGTTGTCAATAAGTTAGTGATACCTTTTATTTCTATATATTCTTTATTCAAAGAAATTTCTGGAGTCCTTTTTGAACAAAAATAAATTAGCTCTAGTGTAATATTGTAGGAAATATCATAAAGCTTCCCCTTTATCTAAAATTCTCTTATTTTCATTGGTCAAAATCCAAAAAATAACTTTAAAATATATCACATATTGAGAAAATAATTGTAAGTATGCAATCCCTATCCCTATCCCTATCCCTATCCCTATCCCTCCAACAAGTCAACAACTCTCCCTCCTTAGAGCGAATCTCTCTCTCTTTCACTTAGCAATGGTAAGATGTGATGTTTTTTTTTTTAAAAAAGAAATTTAGTTCACACTGATCATGATCATGCAATTTAAAATTTCAATGAAATTTAGAAAGATCGAAGATTTAATTAGCAAACAAATCGAAGCAACTTGAACAAATTGATTAAAGTATTAACTTTAGAAGTTGTATAATTAATCACCTTGAACCCATTAATCGTCTATGGCTAAACTAACTAATTAACCAATTGTTTTTATAGACAAAACCTCAAAAATATCTTCAAAATTTGAACTTTTAAATGCACATTTCAAATTCCCTATGTTTCCTAATTGTTTTCTAAAATTGAAATGAATTGTAGTTTAGGAAATGTAAAAATTTTAGTTGTTATTATTTTCTAAAAAGACAAAATTTTGGAATATGTTTCATAATAAAACGTTTACATTTCAAAATAAAATAATAGACATATTTTCAAACATACGAAATATAATGTATGTGAACATGAAGAAAAAAAGAGACAAATGTCATTACAATAGTAAAATAGTTTACACTAAGATATGAAGGATCAACTAACTCATATATGCCTAATAAGATATATCTTAATTGGTCAATTCAAAAATCAAAATGGTCACTGTTTGGATGCATGTTCTAATTGTAGACTTTAATTCCCTATTTCCCACCTTACAAAATAGTTAGAACTTTTAGAAACACTTTAGGTCATATTTGGTGCCTTAACATGAAGACCAAATATAGTAAAATCACTAATATTTACTATATCTTACTTGTTTAAGGTTCACTTTTTCAATAGATTCACTTTTTGAGATAGATTATTTTATGGGGCACTTCTAAAACTACACCTTTAATTTGTAAACCTAAGTAATTCAATTATTCTTTAATTTTAGCTTTGGGGAAAAAAGGACTATTATATATGTTATTGTCACATTGAATTTGACAATTTGAGTGGTTGGGCCAACTCATACAAGTTGGAGGGACATGACAACATTTGAGAAAGTGAAAAGAATAATAATAAAACAAAAATAATTAAGAAATAGGAAAAAGATTAATGGGGAACTAATGGTTGTGAAAAAACTAAATGATTATAAAAAGGGCAAATGAATGCCAAGACAAAATCATAATTGTTTTCACGCTCTCGTCCTCACTGTCCCTCACATGGCGCCTCTCTTTTCTTTTTCAATTGGATTTGTCCAACAATTTGATTTACACACAATAATTCAACAATTATATAACCCTAATTTCACACTTTACTGGATCAATGCATCCACCCCCCAAAAATAAATGTCATATTTCCTAAGGTCATATTCTTTTGTGCTGAGTGTAAGATATATATGAAAATAGTGCGATGTGGTGAAATTGTGAAAAATGTGGTGAGATTTGGAATGATAATGAAATTTATGAAAAGTGTAATTGACGTGGTAAATGATGAGAGAGATCGAATGTGAAGTAGAGGAGCAAAGTGAAGGGAGAAAAAAGTGACAATTCTGGTAAAATATGATGTAATATGATAAATTGTAGAAGAATATTGAGTTGTATGGTGAGTTGTGGTATTGCACTGCATTGCACCACACCGCATAAATTAAAAGAATGGGGCCTAAGGCTAAAATTCGTGGGAAATTTTTTTTCTTAGCATGTCATCCTTTACCCTTTTTTTCCGATGATTCATAGATCGAAATGAATAAGAGCTCGCAACAATATTCTCAAAATAGTGCAAAGAACAACTCAAAATATACAGTAGACCAGAATCAAACAAACAAGGCACACAATATTAAAAAAAAGAGAGCAAAATAAGTTTAGTTCTTCATTTTGCTTGTTTTTTTTTTACTTTAACTATTCGTCTCTAAATTTCTTCACTGCAGTTTTTTGATCATTACAAATAATATTCAATTTATATTCAAGTCTGCAAATCACAAGCAACTACTGAAATGATAATTGAAATGATAATTCAATTATTTTCCCCAACTATATATGCACATATGACATATATATATATATATATATTTTCAACTAGATCTTGAAATTATATTTTGTAGAAAAAGAATCATCCACAGTGACAGGTAACCCAACATATTAAGCAAATAATGGTTTTATTTATTCAATTAATGGACCCATTTCCTATATTAAATCCAAAAATAACACCTGTAACTAAAAAAGAAAAAGAATATTCCACCTCTTTCAACTCTTCCTCTCTCTTCTTTCCAACTCATCTTTATTCATTCTCATCTGCTCTCTTTCTCTCTCTCTCTCTCTAGAAATGCTAACAATGACAAAAATTCTCTACTATCTTACGTCACTCAGAAGCATGACACCTGTTCACCACCCACTGCCCATGTGGCATTTATTTTTTAAAATATTTCTTACGCAATTAGTGTCTCCCGGTCATAATCATGTACCGGTCCTACGAGGCATGAATATATTTTTATATTTTCATAAATTTTCTAGAATCCATTATTCCTGTTTTCACTTTCTTTTCCTTAC
Organism: Portulaca oleracea; assembly: GCA_029582165.1. Lineage (NCBI taxonomy): Eukaryota > Viridiplantae > Streptophyta > Magnoliopsida > Caryophyllales > Portulacaceae > Portulaca > Portulaca oleracea. The sequence goes on along the minus strand of CM055869.1, from coordinate 11,425,549 downwards.
CCGATATAGAAGAAAAGGTTACGGAGTATACTGTATAAAATAAAGAGTTTTATTGTATTTTACAACTAACCCCTCTCTTTTATAGTTTGCAATCACATTTAAATTTATATTTTTTTACTATGAAACATAATATAATAATAAACCGTATATGTTATAGTTTATGTTTATATTTAAATGTATGATTTTGCCCTCAAATACAATATAACAAACAATTTGACTTGTAGTTTGTATTCACATTTGAATTTACTGTTTGTCATCGAATACAATAATAAGGATCATAGCATCAATTGATAATTAAGTATTAGACCTATCAATTTGTATGGACAGGTTGAATATAGATTGTATGTATATCTAATTAAGGGCAATATAGCTCATGTGTATTTCGGATTCAGACAATTTTAACATTAAAAAATAGAGTACGTCAAGCGTATCTAGATTTAGGTAAACAGAGAAAATTTTAATAGTTTGAAAACATAAACATTGTTCTTTTAAAATGTAGGATAGTTGAGAGTGGGGAAGATATGATAGAGTGAGTGGATATGATAATGTTTGAGAATGTCAGTCGCACCAGTCACATCATTTAAGTGTATAGACTTTTAAATATATAATTTATAATTTATAAGTGAATGTTTTAAGTAAGATAAGTCAAATTAGTTATATTATTTATTGAATATATGAATTTTTAAATATATTACGTAAGGTAGACAATGAAGTAAGAGTAGTATGAAAATAGGTGGGATCAAATAACTCAAAGTGAAATAGATAAAATAAATTTATCATACATCATAAAAAAAAAAAAAACATTAATCTAACAGTAGGAGAGACTTGATAACTAGTTTTCAAGAAATGACATTTCTTCCCAAAATCAAATCTTCAATGATCCTTTCATTTCTTAATAATTATCCCTTTTTATTTTTCAAAAATTATTTAAGAAAATAGTACTCCCTCCGTTCCATATTAATTGTCATAATTTTGACTTTCACGGTCTCCAATATCACTATTTGTATGATAGTATTTTTCGTTACGGATCTAATGGTGATAATTTTATATACCAATTCATTGTATATATTGAGAAATTTATGGTCAAAATTTTTGAAGTTTGACTGCACGATTTTCAAAGACGACAATTAATATGAAACGGATGAAGTTATTGGAAATTGCAAAAAGAATAAGTAAATCTAGTAAAAATGATTATTAATATTGAAATTGTAAAATGATAAATATTATAAAAATAGAGTATTAATTAAGTTCAAATATATAAAAGAAATAGAGGGAATGTTGTTCTCTTCTACCTATCCTAAAAAAGATTAATCTAGAAAGACAATATATGGTGTGGCAATTGAAAATTCTTTGAAGTATGACATTGAATTAAGGGCATAAAATTAAAATTATCATAAAAATAGTTTTATAAAATTATAATTTAATTATTTTCATGGCGCTATTTTTTTGAAGTTCATTTAAAAGATTACACTAAAGGTTGCGAATTGTCACATTAATTATAGGAACGAAATACTCAAATACCCTCTCCCTGTACAAATTAAGTTTATCACCTTGAGTTGTATATAATTTTTAATAATTACTTTAATATTTGAATTGAGCATAATATATTCATATAACCATATCAAAAAAATATTAATAGGAAATTATTTTCATAATACATCTAATGCTAATTTTATAATTTAATATATATATAAATAAAATAATAAATTATCAAAATTGACTATATATAGTTCAAGAACATTAATGGGTGACAATTAACTTAAAATAAGGGGAAATTTTGTTTTATTTTTATTATTTTTACCGGATTTAACGTTTATTCAAAGGGAGATCACGGCTTGTAATTTTCCCAAAATATAGGTACATCTCTCGACCAAACCAAACCATAAATTAAACTTTCACTATAACTACTATAAAAATAATTTTACAATGTTTGTCTTGATTTTTAATTGATGAACATCTATAAGGCTATAATTTAATATTTTTTATGAAATATTATTCTTTAAATTTTAAAATATTACAATAAAAATTGTAATGCAAATAGTTAAATTATTTCACATAACTTATCCCCTATATTACATTTTATAATTTTCAATATGCCATTTTAATATTTACTATTAACATAATATATTTATACTAATTATATTATTACATTCACGTGGAAAATTATGTTTTATAATTAATATATTCCATGTATTTCATATTAATTATTATTTTTGGAAATCATGCCGTCAAATTTAAAAAAAATTGCCACAAATTTCTCAACATATACAATTAGTTGTTATATAAAATTATCACTATTAGATCTGTAACAAAAAATATTATTATAAAATTATAATATTGTAATTATTAATAATATATTTTATAAGAAATTATCAATTAAAAAGGGATAATGAGAACAGTCAAAATCATGACAATTAATTTGGAACAATGGGAGTAGTTTAGATTGTTGCACGTATGACTACATCTATTCCAAATTAATTATCGTTTTGACTAAATTTTGTTCGTTAATTACTCACACATTATAATGAGTTACAACATGGAATTTCTGTCATTAGAAAGATATTTTCCTAATAATTATAATGAAAATAATTTTATATTATAATTTATTGTAATTTGTAAATAATTAACGATCAAAATTAGTCAAATGACAATTAATTTGGAAGGGAGGGAGTAAAAAACTTACTCCCTCCGTCCCAAATTAATTGACATTAGGCTAAGTATTAATTACTAACAAATTAAATGAGTAGCAATATGAAATAACCGTCATTAGAAAAATGTTTTATTAAAAATTACAATGGAGGTAGTTTTAACTCATTGTAATTGATAAATAAATAACGGTCAAAGTTTAGTCAAAATATCAATTAATTTGGGACTGAGTGAGTACTAATCAAAATCAAGATTATTGTATATATGTGCCCGAGAACACCGTGGGGAGGCTGAATTAGACTGGATCAACAATAAGAGTGGTGCCACGTGGCGAGGGGTAGCTTATGGAACACGTGTCAAAACCAAAGATGAAGAACACGGAGGTATCGTGGACCTCGCCGCAAAGGATTGGACAAGTTATTCAAAGGTCCCACAGCCTTCACCAATAATTGCTCATTCTCCGAAAAAAATCGCTCTGTAACCTTGCTGGCAAGTGTCATCTCCTCCCCCTTCATCTTCTTCTTCCTCTCCTCAAATCTCTCTCTCTCTCTCTCTCTCTCCTCTTAAACCCTAAATAAAGTTCCTTCCTTTTTGGCTAAAACCCTCAAATCCCCTTCTCTTTCTATGAATTAGTTCACCCTCAATTTAAAATAAACCCCAGAGAGATGACAACCCAGTACAGAGTCACTAGCACACTATGGGTTTTGTTTCTGGCAATATGGGTATTCGAAACGACGCGTTTTCCCACCGGAGCAGTGGCCGCTCCGTCGATATACGACGCGTTGAAGTCCAATGACCTCCCAATGGGGTTGCTCCCAAAGGGGGTGAAGGAATTCAAATTGAGTGAAGATGGCAAGTTCGAGGTGTCCTTAGAACAGCCCTGCAATGCCAAGTTTGAGACAGAAATGCATTACGATCAGAACATTTCTGGGGAAATGGGTCAGGGTCAGATCCGAAACTTGACGGGTATAAAAGCCCAGGATCTCTTTCTTTGGTTCCCCGTCAAAGGCATTCGGGTCGACATCCCCAGTTCTGGGGTTATCTATTTTGATGTCGGTGTTGTGTTCAAGCAGTTTTCTCTTTCTCTGTTTGAGACTCCTCGAGATTGTATTGCATCTCCTCATCCCAATGAATTTGCATCTCATGGATTGGTCGAGGTATGGTTTTTAATGATGATTTTGTGTAAAAACACTGATGGGTTTGTTTGATTGATTCTGTGTGTAGACACTGATGGGTGTGTGTTTAATTTGCAGAAGTTGAAAAGAATTCTGCAATATCCATTTCATCATGGGAAAGATGCAAAGGAGGTTATGTAGCGGAAGCTGGAGGGTCGTCATGAATGATAAACAAACATGGAAGGGGGAGAGAATCAAATTCAGCTTGCTTATTTAATACTGGGTCTATCTATGATCTCTCAGTCAGTCATTGTACATTGTGTTTGTCAGGTCGTCTTGGTCCTGGTTAAAGTATGTTCTATGATCCAGTGTTGCTTGATTGCTTGCAGTTTTCCTGTATAGTGCAGAGTTGGGGTTCTTGTTCTTCTTGGTCCAGTCGAAAAAGCAATTTTGATCTTGAATTTGGATGAGTAAATATTGGGGGAGAAAACAAATCAGGAGGCATCAAAGAGATCACAAACAAGTTGCCTTTAGGAATATAAAAGGGAAGGAAGGAGCCGGCGAATTAGGAGGTCATTGCCGTTGGGGTAATCATCCTGCCGAAGGCTATGCCGTGTGTTCAGATTCTTTGTTATGATACAAGCATAAGATGCTAGATTGGTGTCTCCTCTTGTAGTGTCAATATTACTTGATGAGAAAATAAGTTGCAATACATGATCTTTTTCATAGTAATAAAGCAAATGAATACAGTTTGTTCATCCTCTTTCGTTTTGGCTGTTTGATTCCAATCCTTCAATGGTTGCTAATTTGTAGCTTTGGGGGGACTTTTGGGGGTATCAGATTTGGATTTTGATTCGCCTCTTGCTGAAGCGAATGCTGTGAACAAGTGTTCAATGAAGCTTAAACTAACCACTAACCGGTAGTAGTAATTTGCTGATACAATATCTTGCATTGATGCTTGGTTTTGCTGCTTGTTTACTGGCATGACTCTTTGATTGATAGATTATCTTCTAGAGCACGTTTTAGCATCATTTTCTTCTTTTATGGTTTAGTGTGCTGTACATTTAGAATTGACAGTGTTGTGATGTGCTGACCCTCATTTCTTCTCAAGCTAGGTATCCATTGAGGAAATTTCCAGTAGCTGTCTGTGATTATGACCGCACGAAAATGCTTAATGAGCTGTTATGCAGATTATTCAAGCTAATAGTAGTCAAAACCATCTTCTCTTGTTGATAAGCATGAATCCTCCATTCCTCCTATTAATGTGTCCCACCCTCTGACCCGCTTGTCCGACCTCGATGCAGTTGATTCCAAAATGTTCAGCCTGTGGTAGGGATTGTCTTTATGAATGATTTTGGATTTACTGATTTATTCCATGTATTCGACTTTGATTTCTCTTCACAAAATACATTTCTGTACCTCTTATGAGTTCATATCATTCTGCACCTCCTAGCTAAGTTATTCCTCAACATTGCCTAATGCTTGCATCCACCATGATCATACTGGTACTGATGTATATGGATCATATAGGACAAGTCACGAACCTTCCGAGCTTCTTCATTGCTCAGAAAGAATAAGGTACGGGCGATTTTGAATGGTCATACATATGCTGATCTTTGATGATGATGATGAGTTTGAAATTGAGACTCAACCATGATCATACTGGTAGTGATGTTTATATCATTGATTTGGCTAATTACAGTAATAAAATAAGAAGATGCAGTAGAATTATTCAGATGGGACCTGAGCCATGCATTATTAGAGAATCTTGGTGGCTTTGCTGTTTCTAATTTAATAAGTTCCTCTGCTAATATCCTTTTTAAGAAACACATTCTTTAGTTGATCTCTGCCACTTGTGGAAAAATAATTCAGGGTTATCTTATAGTTTCTATGAACAGCAAGAGCCACTCAGCATGAAACTTTGCTGTCTTTACTGATAAAAGTTGCCTAGATAGAGGAATCTTAGTTACACTTGCAATTTGCATAGTTCTGTTTTTCTGGTTATGTCTTAAGAATTGTATTTTTTTAAAGAATTGCTGACAAAGATCGGATACAGACGTGGATACATCGCATTGGAGTTGACAGTCGGGTTGATGCTTATTAGTAATATTCTTCCAACAAGGTAGAATTTATGCAGGAACATCTTTTGACATTTTATGTATAATTATGGATTGATCTCAATAATTGCTCAAGTGTGTCATTGTCATGCATATGGTGGTTGTTGAAGGAGGGATTGTCACCCTTTTGATCTGGATCTCATTATCAACGGCGGTGATTGTTATTATTTTTCCGAATTCTCTGAACTAAAAGTTTGTTCTGTTGTGTTGCAATTTGCATGGTAGCTGGCTTGATTTGTGCATGGTAGGTATGCTGTGTATAAGCTTTACCTAATACTCCAATTAATCTAATACTTTTCTGTAATCTAGTACTCTTACACTGGTACACACAGACGCAGATATATATTCTTATTTGTGATAGTGCCATGGGCGGTCATCAAAGGGAAAACGCGTAAATCTAAGGTTTCTCCCCTTTTCGCTTTCTGTGACATCAGGTGGCTTGTCTGTGATGGGCAAATATCTGTGTTCAGACGAAAGCGAATTTGTTTTTTTTTTTTTGGTATTTTCCCGCCCCATGATTGGTACTTAGTAACACACAAATGTGTCGGATAGTTTAATTTGTTTCGAGAAAAGTTCAAGAGGATGAAGATATTGAAGGTTTACATTTCATGGTATGAAGAGAACCATGATCTGCTGTTTTCGGGTTGTGGGAGTTATGAACATAGGAAGCTCATATACTCAGATTCTGGGCAGATGAATAACTGAGGAAATGTAGCAGAGCTCTACTTCAGATAGTGCAGGGTAAAGAAAGAAAGAATGGATCTCATCAGATCCTATTTTTTTGATTATTGGGTAGATGTTAGTGTATGGTGAAATGAGATAGAGAAGAATATTTGACAAAATTAAGCACAATTGTGAAGCGGCCCCGTAGCACTTCCAATAATATGCTTCATGGACCATTTACTACATCTTTTGACATTTGAGAAATGATCCCTCCATGTTCTTCTAAAACACTACTTCATTTTACGTCAAATTGTCGGTTAGTAGATGCTATACGGGCTTCAATATTTTTTGTTGGGATCCACTCACTAATTTGTAGTTTTATGTTGGAAAATTTAAGTGAAATGACATGATATGTAAGTCAATTGGACTACTCTTTAAAATACCAATTCATTTGAGGATGAAACCTCAATTTATTGCTATAATAAATGTTATATCAAGATTACAAGATAGTATTTTTCCTTATGATTCAAATGATTGTAGTTTTATATAATAAAATAATTGTATATGTTGAGAGATTAATAATTAAAATTTATAAAGTCTGATTGATGTATGGATTAATGTGACAATATGGAACATATGGGAGACTACCTCCAAAGTGCAGCAATGATTGTAAATTTGTAATTTATCTTTAAATACTAGATAAATGGGCTATACTATAAGTTTATTGGTATTTGCTCTTAAAATACAAAATCAATGGACTAGCCTTTCTTTTTTTAACTGGGTAAAAAGGACATAATAAGACTTAGGAAATCTTTCTGTCAAGGTCGATCAAACAATGGCTATGGTTATACTCCAAGGATCATCCAGTTGAATTTGGGCATGTCTCATGGATTTACATTCAAGTTTCTTCCACATTTTTTCACTGATGAGCAAAATCAACCCAAAGTTGTAGGCGTGGTATGTTTATGAAGATTTGGTACTTATGGCAATGGCCACGACAGAGATGGTCCGAGGCTAAGAAGCAGCAAAGACACTAGGTGATATGTGACCCTCAATCGATGTAGTGGGTCGAGCTACCTCCTTTGTTTTGCAAGAGCGAATTAAATACCCAACCGCTCTTTGTATGTGATCCTTTTTACTCTTTTGACACCAACCATTTATGTTGTTTGAATGATTCTTACAGGTACAGGGTTATCTCAGTTTCCTAGAATGATGCATCATGGGATGCTGCAACTAATGCCTCACACCTCGTGGCATTTGATCCATTATTTGTTTATGATCGGGTACAATGTCATCCTGTTGTTCCTTGTCACATTATTGATTTGCCCGTGCATGGAGTACACACTACACATTTTTGCTTGGGGTCATGTTCAGGGCATTTGAAATTATCTCTTACAAAAAAAAAAAAAAACCAAATTCTTAAGCTATCAATTTGGTTATTAGGGTGTGGAATCTAGAACACTATGACAAGGATGAATGTTGCTTAAAACGCAAGTTTTCTATGATTCTTGCATGGAAATGCCATGAAATTTATGGTCCCGTTCTTTTATGTGTTAACGCATCCAAACGCAACGCAACTTACCGCAACTCTACCGCAACATAACGTAAATTACCATTATTTTTTAACTATTTACACTGCAACTTAATGCAACGTAAACGCAAACACAACGCAACGCAACGTAACGTACAAAAGAACGAGGCCAATGATTGGGTTTTGCACCTGTTTGATCAGATAATTTATATCGTTGTTTTAATGTTCCTATTTGTTTCATTGCGAAGCTCAACATGCAAACAAGAGCCGTGGAATTTTTTTTTATTTTTTTTTTGTGGTTGAATCAATTTTTTTTTTCAGTTGTAAGGCATAGGTTGCAACAAAATTTTGTCTTGGAATGGGTTTGGTGGAAGTCTTTTGGGCCTAGGTATTGTATTGTTAATCTTTTTTTTTTTTTTTACTTTTCTTAGTGTTGCTTTTATTTTTTCAGACGGTGCCCGTTTTACTGGGGTTTTGTAAGTGCTTGCTAATTGCTATGACATTTGATCTTGGTAATTTTTGGCTTAGTGGACTTAACGACAAAAAAAACAGCTGTGGAAAATATTGATCCAGCAACAGGCTAACCTACTTGTTTTAAAAAGAATAATTAACTAAATAGTGATGGATTTTGGTTAAGTGACAAGATGCCCAACTCAAGGGAGAAGAAGAATATTTATATAGTAGAATGGTTAATTTAAAGTTTGTTTCCTATCCTCTACTCATTTAAACTTACAAAAATATGTTCATAAAAGTGTACCCACATGCTCATAAAATTCATTCCAAGAGTACGGAGCATGATACTCCGGAGAGTATGATCCTATTTGTAATCCAAATGTATGTACCATAGATTTTTCTTAAGAATCATATTAAATGCAAATTTAATAAAGGTTAATATTATAAAATATATGCTTGGAAAATATATATGGCATTGTAAGAGCATTTACAATGGTAATCTATACTTTTAGATTATTGCTAGGATCAATTATACTCATATTCACATCATCTAATAATCCAACTTTATATTTCTTCTTTATATCCAGACCATCGTTCAAAATGAATTGCCAAAGAAAATATATCATTTAAACTCTACTATGAATATATTAACTATTAATTATTGTTATTTAATAAACATGTCAATTTTTTACATGGCAAGTGAAAAACTAAAACAAAGTAAAAGGGGCTCATGACGATGAGTAGCTCACATTCGAATCACATCATGATTCCTATAAGATATAATTGATGCATTGGTTTCTCTCTCCTATGAGCTAAGTTAACGGATCAAATCCAACCAATGCAAGTACTCTAAGATATGTCAGTAATTATCATAAGTCTACCTTAATTTCTATGTATTGGTTTGACTCGCCCATGAGGCCATGAGCTAAGTTGGTGGCCGGAAGTAAGAGATTTTCTTTGTGTGATCAAAAATTATAAGGTTGATGAGGAGTTGGGTATTATCGATGCACATTTATTATAATGTATTTGAGTACTAAGTAAAGTTTCTTTTCCATCCAAAAAAATCGTTATAAGGTTAATAACTCATGCTTATCATACACAATTCGGTAGTTATCATTTAATCTCATCTTTTGAAACATGTTTCTAATATTATAAATGAGTCAAATATATACTTCTCTTCAATGCCAACCACATTTCGGCCCTGTTTCATGATTCTTACCTCCACAATCTCCTCTCATCCTCCTGTTTTACCCAGGAAGCTCAAGGATTATCAATTACTTGCTCTATAATAAAATATATTTATCTTAAATTTATCATCGTTATTGTAAAATTAATTAACATTTTCTAAATTTATCAATTTTTATTCAAATTAAGAAATTGACTTAGTTTAATGTATGTAGTATAATGTATCGTTAACTACGCCCGCCTCCTGGTCTTTTACGAGGAATCCATTGCATAGTTAAGATGCATACCAGTAGAGACGGAAGCTGGGCTAGCTGACAACGACCTTATTGCAACCTGGACATGCATAACAAAGAAGGTTGTAGCTGCCATGAAGCCCAAGTGATAAATGAAGGGAAGCATAGCAAAAAATTACTCGGAGGTACCCCCAATATTTGGGGAAACTATTTTTCGATACTCTAACTTTTCAAAACTAATTTTGAGGTACCCTTACTTTTTGGGTTAGTAATTATTTGGTGCTTTTCCAGTCATTAGTTTTATTAAGTGACTGAAATACCCTCATTTTTCTTCTTTAAGGGTATTTCTTCAAGAAGGGAAGAATAAGAGCATTTTGGTCACTTAATAAAATTAATGACCGGAAAAACACCAAATAATTACTAACCAAAAAAGTAAGGGTACCTCAAAATTAATTTTGAAAAGTTGGGGTACCGGAAAAACATTTCACCAAAAGTTAGTGTACCTCAGAGTAATTTTTTGGAAGCAGAGAATTGTAGAATAGGGAACAAACTTATTAACAGGGACATCAGTTCCTACTGAACTCATCATAGAGTTTGTCCGGTGTCTTCAACAGTCCAAGTCATAGATTTTATCTCTCTCAATCTCAAGCATATAGCCTAGGTAATTTAGCAAGGAACATGCAATTTTCTAAACGAAAAAGATATGAGTTTTGGGGCAAGATATCTTTTAAGTGTCTCATTTTATTATTAAAATTATATTATAATATATTAAAATGAAATTAAATGACATGTTTGAATTTTATAACTATAGTATATATAAGTTGTATAAAGTTATACTTTTATCCATTATTCTTAAAATTTAAAAAATCGCTTAAAATAAGCTTAACGGATGAGATTGATTCAATTAGGGTATCAGTTGTGCCCATTGACGTAGCCTACGAATCACATGCCTCTTATAATTGACAATTAATATTTAATATTAAAAAAATAGTGTCAAAAAAAATCAGTTTAGTGAAAAATAAAACACATAAATAGTATTTTGGGGCCAGACTCGTATCATCACCCTTTTCTTAAAGATTAATAAGTGCTTTAATTCATCAAATCATTAAATCTAAAAGGCGAATGAAGTTGCTTAAATTATGCAACATGAAAAGTCTATAGATTCACCAGAGTGATCATAACTTGAGTTACATATAACAAAACTGAGAAATTCTAAAACCGTTTGAAACTTGACATCTGAGATATAATTAAAAGCAAGAATATGATTACTATTTAGCCCCGTTCTTTTATGCGTTAACGCACCCAAATGCAACGCAGCTTATCGCAACCCTACCGCAACATAACGCAAATTACTATTACTTTTTAACTATTTCCACCGCAACTTAATGCAACGCAAACGCAAACACAAACACAACGCAAACACAATGCAAAAAAAAAGGGGGTCTTACTAGAGTTACAAATTATTAACGCCATGATGCCGAAGATAGAGTTATTGAGTACATATGGAATGCTTCTCACCCTATAATTTAACACGTCCATGTTTGAATGACTAATGTATGAATTATTATCGAACTCTGAATAGGTTCACACTTTATCAAAACAATAACTGTTGTAAATAATGAACGAAAAACATGTGCACATGTTATGTATAAATGAGACCTCTTTATTTAGCGAGTAGTGTATTTTACAGTAGCTAGCTAGGGTTGCCCAATACCATGAGAGTAAGGATATATGGTAACCTAACTATGAGATCTCATAGCCCCGGTTGTTACATAACATAACATAACATAACACACTGATCATACATAGTGGCCGATAAGGCATGCATACATTGGATTATTATTATTATTATTATTATTATTATTATTATTATTATTATATATTCATAATGCCTGGATAAGGCTTATTTATGTATGCTGTCGGTCCAATATGTAGGTAGACTTATGATAATTAGGCTGAGCCCATTGGGAGAGCACCAAAAGCACAACCCAATGCTGGACAAGCACTGATTGGGTCAATTTCAGCGACTGCATAAGTATGTGTCGTTTCATCCTCATAGATAGATGTGGGCGCAGAGGGAGGACACACATTTTTGTTTTCATTTGGACCGCACTTCACCTTGACCTGCAAAATTCAAATATAGGTATACACACACAGTAAGTCATAATAATCTCAGAAGGATGAATTGCTAAATTGAATGCTACAAGTTGACATTGATTGATGATTTATGTATAGCAATTGAAATGAAACTAATATGAGCATTGGGATAAGACACTTCTTAAATGTCTTGTTTTGTTATATATTTACATAATTTAACAAAGCCTATATATTTACTTACTAAGTTGAAAAAAAATGATATGATTGACTTTATAAATATAATATCACATATAAATTGTGTAAAATTATATTTTCATCCATAATTTCAAAAAAATTACAACAAAAGTGACTAAAATATGTCTAAAAATTGGGATTTATTTGATTAGGACATCATTTATAATTGTTGAAATAGCTAACGCATTCTGTACTTCTCATAATTGGATAATTAATAGTAACTACAGAAAAAACAGGTGTCGAAAATCATAATAAGTATTAATTTAATAAAAAGTAATACACTTAAATAGTATCCTGTTCCATGACACTTATCATCTCTTTCCCAAACTTTGCTTATCCCTAAACAGGATGTACGTCAGAATTGTTAAATGTCTTTTACATATTGTTTAACACAAAGAAAATGCACTACTATTGATTTTTCTATGTAATGTTATTCCTTAAGATCACATCCTTAATTCTCCTAAATCTTTCATTATAAATAGGGAAGATAACAATTTACTTTGCTCATATTAACTATCCTAAATCTTTCATTACAAATAGCTAGGACGATAATAATTTACTTTGCTCCAATTAAATTAACAAGTATTTAATCTAATAATAGAATTCAACAGGTAATCAATATATATAAGTTTGTAAAGACCGGGAACCACGTACAATAGGATTAGACGTAGCAGGCCAGTTAGAACAAAGAAGTTAGGTTGACATAGAGCGAAAGTTTATACATACCGTGTTGTTAGGTGGATTCACTTCCCATTTCAAGTACCATTCACATGATGTTTGTTGAACATTAAGGCCAGCATAAGTGACATGCCCATTGGAGTCTGTTGTCAAGAATGTTTGAGAACCACCAGAACAGATAATGTAAGGGGCAGCCGCGTCCCCTTCCTTAAGTGTTAAGTCAAAAGGGGTTTCGTTTTGTATTGCGACCTTAGCTTGGCCTTGGATGGACTTGTTGATTTTATTTGCAGCCTTCAGTGCTGCCTTAACGGTGGCCACATGCTTTTCAGGGATTTTAACGGCGTGACTCGAAGCCATTTTTAGTTTGTTACCTGTCAAATTGTACTGCGCAGATTAAGTGACAATAATATGGTCCAAGTGACACAATTGTAATTAAAATATTAAATCATAATTTTTTTTGAATGAAAATATTAAATCATAATTATAAATCACATAATGACTCAAACTACAATTTTGTTACTAATAGTTACGACTGTTAAAAGAATGATATACGTTAAAAAACATAATAAATAATAATCTAATAATAAAAATCAGTTAACAAAATATTTTGTGGTAAAACTCGTGACATCGTCACTTATTACTATTGCATACCTTATGCTTTAATTATTCTCCGTCTGCCTTCGATTGCCTGTGTATTTTAGCGTACACCCCATGCATATTTATACTTGCGTACACAAAAAAGTAAAGGAAGGCAGAAAGTACTAATGCAAAATCTGATGCCTCATTATTATTATTTTTTTGATCACGCTATTCACGTTGCGGCTAAAGTTTTAGTTAAATATATTTTAGTAACGATAAAAAATTAATGTTGGCTTAAGTAGATACAATTTATGAGATTTGCTTTCAATTTTTCCACCCGTTAGATTACTAGTAAACTTTATAGGGGATAGTTAATAATTTAATCTACATTAGGAAATTACTTGTCTCAAAGATTTATCAGTTCACTAAAATAATTGGAAATATTTTCTTTTAAGGAATAAAAGTGAAAAAATTGATAAAAATTTAAAAAAATCAGGGAGAAACATTGTACACAACTAAAAATATGTTTTGAAAAATTTTAGCTAAGAAAGTCTTACATGAGTCACTTAAACCTTCCCTATAACAGAATCTTTTTTAACTTATGTGATTGACATAAAATGAATATAATTATAGTAAAAGTTGAATATTTGCGCTGGTGTGTGGTGAATGGATACAGAACATTTAGGCTTAATTATGCTTTTGGTATAAGGAAAAGAAGGTTGGGCGTAAGTAGGTATGATTTGTAAGATTATGGTTCTTCATTTCTTGTGTGAAAGCACCAAATAGCTACACAATAATCTCAAACATCAAACTAAAATTTTGGTACCTACTAGTTTTTCCTGTGCTATGTACAAGTGTCTACATAGTAAACAGCTAAACAATAATCTTAAACATCAAACTAAAATTTTGAACTAAATATATATGGGGATATTGGACGACAATATACTGACCTTTGGGGGTATTGGATTGTAATATACCGGTATATCCATGCCCTTTATATTTAGGTGAGATTATTGTACCAACTGTGTCTAACGGGGTCGTGGCTGGTTAACTGGTCTCGATTCTGACGTGACAGGCGAAGGGAAAATAACCGGCTCTTGCCCAATAACCCAGTTAACTCCTCCATTTTTCTCACTAACCCCCCGTTAAAAAAGATTGACCCTAACACAGTGATTAACGAGGTGGTGAACCGGTCTTCGTATTGACGTGAAACACAACTAACCAATATCTTGTAATGTGGGTTAGTGAGAAAAATTAAGGGGTTAATGAAATTATTGGCTTGGGATAGGTTTTTTTTCCTTCGCCAACCACGTTAGCGTGCATGGAGACTGGTTCACCACCCCCTTAGTTACTGTTGGTATAATAATGTCACCCAGGTATAAAGGTAAGAGATATTGTTGTCTAATAGTAAAGGTTGCTATATTACAATCCAACACCCCCAAATTAAGGTTGGTATATTATCATCCAAAAACCCATATATATATATATATATATATTGATAAATTAAGTTTTGATCGAACATCAAAATTATACTAAGCTTTAATATAAGAACTGTGATATAATTAATTTATATATAACACAAAATTGAACAAATTTATTGATTCCAATTCTAAGTTATACTAAGCGTGTGTTTGGTGCAAAGGAAACCTATTTTCTAAGAAAATGATTTTCCTTGTAAAATGAATTTTCATTTGATATTTTCCAGTGTTTGGTATACATTAAAATGATTTTCACATGTTTGACAATAAGAAGACAAAGATTAAAATGCGTCTGTGAGAGAGAGTGGTGGAGAGAGAGAGAGATAGATCTATTAAAAAGGGTGTTGATCGAGCCTTGGTTTTACCACTTTTTACCTCGATTTTTATTGTCTTATTGAACTTATCTAAGTTATTCAGTATAAGTTTGATAGTATTTTTGCACATCTTTGCTATTTGAGACTAGTTTATTTAATTATCTTATTTTTAGGCAATTCGAGTGCAAATAATGATGGCAAAGGAGGAAAAAAAAGATTGGAATTAAGGAGCAAATGAAGCCAACAAAGTCACTCCAGAAAATTAAAAGCAAAATGAAAATTTTCGCTTTGGCACACCTGTGTGTGCAGGTTGGCACAGGCATAGCTGTGTCAGATTTCAGTATTTAATTTGTTTTAATTAGTTTTTTTTTAATTAGAAAACACAGTTTTTGGATTCTACGTTCTTTTTCCCTTTTACAGTTTCTGTCTAGGCTTGAAGGTATGTTTTCTCTCTAAACCTCTAGTTCTAGGTTTAGATTTCTCCCAAAGATTTTAGGATTAGATTATGTACATTCAAGAAAAAGTTTCAATTTCGCTTTCCAATTCAAGACTAAGTTTTTCTATCCCTTTCTCTCTATTTTCTTTTATGTCCATATGCTTGTTAGATTGATTTTCGTTATTTTTAAATCCATTATTATGTTGATTTATTGTTAGTTTTGTGTTGTTTGGGTTGTAATTGATGCAATTGATGGCTAATTAATCTTGTTTAGGCCTAATCTATCCATATTCATGCTTGTAGTTAGAGGTTTTCTCTTTGCCCACCACGCGTTCGATGAAATACTCGAGAGAGTGTTCATATGTTTTTCTTAGGCAATTGATTTACGCTGAGAGGTGATGTCAATTTGCTAGTGTGGTAAAGAAAATGGTTAGGGTTTTGACATGAGAATGGGGAATTCTCACTAGGTCTAGGGTTGTCGATTCTATAGTTTAATTAGACTAATTCTATGAGAATAGGCAGTTAGAATAGTTAAGCTAGCCCCTGACCCTCGAGAGAGGGCTTGGGCAAAGTCTCTAATCCTCGAGAGAGGGGCTTTGACAAGTCACTGACCCTCCAGAGTGGGCTTTGGCGTAATTTAATAGTGCAATCCACCTCTCTTTTGCTTGTATAGAATAGGTAGATTAGGTCGTTCAAATTGATTAGTTGTTGAATACTGATTTTGCTGCCTGAACATCTTTTATTACTTTGGTAGTTTGTAGTAATCATCACTACCACCATCCTTGGGTTCAATGTACCTAGCTCGAAACACTTGAGTCCGCTTTGATTTCCTAGAACACAACTCCCTGTGGATATGACAATCGTACTCCCAAAAGTACGACAACAAAGGGTGCATGAGAGAGTAGCTGTGGAAAGAGAGAAATACGAGAGAGAGAGAGAGAGAGAGAGAGAAACTAAAATGGGTGTATGAGTGGGAGTGGTGTTCAGAGAGAAAGACGATATATATATATATATATATATATATATATATATATATATATATATATATATATATATATAAATTAAAACGAGTGTACGAGAGAGAGTCATGAAAGAGAGAAAATGAGAGAGAGATATATACATTAAAATGAGAGAGAGAGAGAGAGAGAGAGAGAGAGAGAGAGAGAGAGAGAGAGAGAAGATATTAAAACGGGTGTACGAGAGAGAGTGATGAAAGAGAGAAAACGAGAGAGAGAGAGAGAGAGAGAGAGAGAGAGAGAGAGAGAGAGAAGATATTAAAACGGGTGTATGAGAGAGAATGGTGGAGAGAGAGAAAGATGAAAGAGAGAGAGAGAGAGAGAGAGAGAGAGAGAGAGAGGGTGGGAGAAAATGGTTTTCAATATGTTGGAGTCAAGAAAATAATTTACTAATTAAGGGATGAGGGAAATATATAATTATAAATTTTACTTATAATAGATAATACAAAGTTCTAAACACAATAGACATACTTAAAATAAGAAACATAAGAAACATAAGCAACCTTGCAAATAGAAAAATAGCATAATAAATTAAAACATTAATAGGATAAGAAAAACTTAAACAATATTCAACAATCAACAATATTCATCATTTTATTCCTTCACTGTAAAGTTAGGTTAAAGAAAGATAAAACCTCACAGTATGACATTTTATTAATAGCAAAAGAGGTATACTAGCTCATAAGGGAAGAGAACCTAATTTGGCCGATTGAACAATAATAATTTAAAATTAAAAAATATACGTTAGTAGTCACATAATTCAAAAAGTTGTATTTTCCTTGGTGTCAAATGCAACTTCATATTTCACATTGCTGTTTTCTAAGGTTAATCAAATTTTTCAAAATTTTTGCTCCGGTCCTAGAAACGTTATAACATGTAGTTATCAAAATAATATTTAGATTTTTTTTGAGAATTTGAACAATTATTAAGATTTTCTAAAGAAATAAAATGAGAAAAATCATATAAATTAGAAAATAAAAATTGAAAAAAATTCATTAAAAATCATGAGGAAATGTCATGCTAAGTTTGGGAAGAGATGCAATTTAGGGAGGAGCAGACAATTTCGTAATGGTTAAGAAGTGTTTTGTGGTATTCACCAAATCATTAATTAGAAGTTATACGAAGGTGCTTAAATTATGCTTTTAACATGACTGTCAGACCTGGATGGGAAATACTCAGCGCTAAATTCACTAGAGTCGTCATAAATAATTAACACTTTATCACATTCCATGGTAAATATTAACACTTACTGCACCACAATTTACTGCAATATACCGTAATTTACCACAATTTGCTATTTACTTTTTCATCAATATCAATACTCATGTATTATTTTCCACCATAATTCAATATAACCCACCGTAACTCACTACACCGCAACTTACTGCATCATAATTGACCGTACCCAAGAACGATGGCTCATGAATGTATCGCTTCGTTCATACAAAGCAGCGCGCGCAGTTTGTCTTTTAGAGGACACTCGTATAATTCCAGAGGCCAATGTTGCACATGGCAACTTCACACCTCACAAATGTAAATGACACATTCACAATATGACAATAATTTGAACACCTTTAATGCTACCAATACAATATCAATTTACTAATTTGGGGAGTGCATGCTTAGATGGGAGTCACTCTAGTTTTTATTTATCTGTTGTCTTGGAAATTGCGTTAAAAAATTTTGATTGTAAATATTTTAATTTTATAATGTCTCATTATACAAAATTGATGTCATTAGATTCGGAATAAAAAATTCTATTAGAAAAGTATAATATTATATTTTTTTATCAAAATTTCATATTAGAAATTATTGATTAAAGATTGATACTGAAAATCGTAAATAATAGATAAAAAAGAACGGAGGGAGTAATTGCTAAGTAGTTAAAGCGCACAAAATTGTTATGTACAATACTTCCTTCGTTCTTTTTTATCTGTCATTTACGGTTTTCAGTGCCAATTTTTAATCAATAATTTCTAATATAAATGTTTTGCAAAAAAATATAATATTATACTTTTTTAATAGTATTTTTTTATTACGAATCTAATGACCTCAATTTCGTATGATGAATCATTATACAAATTAAAATATTAACGGTCAAAGTTTTAGCACAATTTCCAAAAACGACTGATAAAACCAAACATAAACCAAACATAGGGAGTACTACTCCAATTTGATATCTTTATGTAAACAACTACTGTCCAGTGTCCACTGTCTAAATTATTAGTTTTGCCAAACAAGACATGATATCTTCAAATTACTACATCATTCTTTAATATTGCGGCGTGCTGGAATTTGAAAAAGTATGATGAAGTGTTGTGGAGTTGTGATGAATTGTGGTGGAATTTACGGTAAGTGGAGTAGATGAAGAGAGATAATGTAAAAAGTAGAAGAGAAAAGTGAGGAGAAAGAAAAATAAAAATATGTTTTGGTAATGATTGTGGTAAAGTGTAGTGTAGTGTGACAGAATATTGAGTAGTACGGTGTGGTGCGATATCGTACCGCAAGTTACTATATAAAAGATCGAACGGGCCTTAGTTAAATTAACCCACCTTTTGTCTCATTATTAACGCTCCCTTAATTGTTATTTTTACAATTTCAATAATTACTATATCAATTTTATTATTAATAAATAAATTTAATTAATTAAAAATACTCCATTCAATTTTTGCAAGTGAATTTCAATATATTTAACTAGGGGAGATTTTTGTCTATTTGTTTTAATTTACTCCCTCCTTTCCATACATTAATTGTCATAATTTTGATTTTCATAGTTTCCAATGTCGGTCTTTGATTGATAATTTCTTACATAATATGTTATTAACAATTGCAATATTATACTTTTATGATATTTTTCATTACGAACCTAATTAATCGTAATAATTTTATATAGCAACTCATTGTCTATATTGAGAAATTTATAGTCGAAATTTTTGAAATTTAACTACACGATTTCCAAAAATGACAATTAATATAGAACGGAAGGAGTACTTCAATATTTGTACACATTGGTTTTTTGAATAATGATCAATTTGACAAATATATAGGGATGTAAATTTTTTATAATTCTTATTTAACTGTCAATTATTCTTGACATGGGGTCATGGGGGAAGACTATCTAAAGTTAGGTTAGGTAAAATTATGTTATGTTAGGAAAGTTAAGTAATGAAAATAGTGAAGGTAGATAAATGTTACATCATCTATTTATTTTTTATTTTAAATAAATTATGTAAGTTGAATAAATAATTTTAAATATAAATTATCTAAAACTAAATCCTATTCTTTTAGATGATAAGGTAAGGTAATGTTAGATTATAGATAAGCATATCCTACTAAACTAAAGAACATGACTTATATCTAAATCCTTAGACTTCGTATTAACAAGATTATTCTAGGATATGTTGTTATGAATTTATCGAATTAATTTATTTCAACTTACTCTCATAAATTTAAAATTATAAATAAAAATATAATGTCGTTTAATTTGTATACCATTTATGCATAATATTGATAATATACTTGTAATTCGATCATATTGTACTCCCTCCATTCTAATTATTTGTCACTTAGACATAATTTATAAAATAAAAAAAGTTTATCTGTTTCTTCATTGGAAATGTGGATAAGAGGAATGACAAGTCAAAATGGTGAACAAAAACGAAAAAGAAAAAGATATACTCCCTCTGTTGCATATTAATTGACATTTAAACTAACTTTTTTGTTCTAAAATAATTGTCACTTTTCATTTCCCAATACCTAATTTAATTATTTTAACCTTAATAATTATGACAATTTTTTACTTTTTTAATAAATACATACTATTTCTACTCACATTCTCTCACTACTTACACCTTGATATCCGAAAAAACACCTTGAAAAATAGTGCTATTTAATTATATGGGTAATGTCTTTTAGTTAAGCCTTGGTATATGAATTTTTTTAAAGTATGTCAATTAATATGGAACGGAGGGAGTAATTAATAAGGATAAATTTAATAAATTAGTAATTAATTTATTATTGAAACCGTAAAAAGACAGATATAGTGAAAAAAAGAAATGGAATATTACTTTTGATTTAAATTAATTATTATTTTGACTAATTTTGACCCTTAATTATTCATAAATTATAATGAATTATAACATAAAATTATCTCTATTATAATTGTTAGAAAAATATTACAGTAATTTTATATTATAATTTATCATAATACATGAATAATTAAGGGTCAAAATTTAATCAAAGTAACAATTAACTTAGAAGTGAGACTTATCATTTTCCTTGGATTATTGATATAGTTTTATACTAATAAATATCTGAAAAAGTTAAAAGAAAGAAAAGTCGAAACTGATTTGGAAATCAAGAAGCATACGGCCACAAAAAAGGTCACCTCACCTCGTCACTTGTCAATCCTCTTTTACTCCTCCACGAACCCCTGCCTCTTCTCTTCTTCTTCTGCGTCCCTTTCTCTATCTCTCCATTGTTACCTAGGAGGCCCCTCAACTCACCCCCTACCTAAAAAACAAAACAAAAGCAAAAACCCCTCATCCCAAAACCCAGTTAATCAACCCCAATTGTCTGCATTCACCTCCGATCATATTCAATGGCAACATCATCAGCGTCATTGTCCTGTGCATCTTTATCCCCTAAATCGCAACTCTCCTGCCTCAATTCACCTACAAAGTCATCACCTTTATGTGTAAAAGTAAGTGGGAAGATTTCTGGGCAGTTGAGTAGAGTTAAAGCAGGTGGTGATTACGGGGGGTTTCTGGGTAATCATAGTCGTAACCATGGAGGAGGAGGGTTGTCTGCGTTTATGTGCTCGACGACGCCGTTTATTGGGTTCAGGGGTAGGGTTGGGTTGCAGAGGAGAGAGGGGAATGTTTCTTTGCTTTCTTTTGGGGTTGATGCTACTCAGATTTCTGGGGATGATTCAAAGCCTGATTCTTCACAACTTCTGTCGGCGATGCTTCCGTTTGTGGTGGTTGCCACCGCAATTGCCGCCCTTGCTCAGCCCTCCACCTTCACCTGGTATCTTCAATTTTCATTCACAACTGGCAAATAATAATTAAAAAAAAAAAGACTTGAATAAGTTTTTGGTTTTGGTTATGAGTACTTTATTGATTTGTACTGAATTGTTGCTTTGCTTTCCTCTCTGTCTAGAATTGTGTATTACTTGTCTCGTTTGTTCAATTATTATTCTTGAGTTCTTTTTTTTTTTTTTAAATTTCTTTTTTTGGTGGGGAGGTTCTGGGTTTAATGTTTCGAACCTATTGGTGCTGCATTTTCTGATGACGTCACTTGGCAATATTAAAGTTCCTTTGAATTGTTCATGCACTCAATATTGTCAATGTGTCTAAGAAGGGAGAGAATTATTGAGTTAGAACTTAGAGGGTATAGTGTAACTGCCTCAAGAAGCGATTTTGAATTCCTTAATGACATCAGATGATCTTGGATGATAGTATTGTCTTCATGTCTGTGATGTCACTTGGACTTAGACTTGGACTTGTTTATCTAAATAGTAAATACAATTTACAGAATTACAGTTGCATGAACAATTCTGTTGCAGACATGCAGTGCATGTACAATCTTTGATGGGAGAGCATATATTCCTGAGATTATGTAGTGATTTTCCTGAAGAATTGATTTTGAATTCTTTGGTGACAGTAGATGATTGTGGATGTCATAAAACCATAAGTATAACTAAACAACATTGTATTTTCCCTTCAGTTTTGGTTTCTGATTGTACAAAGACCAAACATTTGGGATTCTCATTTTAGCAACCCCCTCCAAATAAAAACCCACCTTACCCACAAAAAAAGTCACCATAAAGAAGTTAGAAGAAATTTTCAGATGAGGAATCTCAATTACTTCTTCTAGGTTTGTTCTGTACCTCTGTCAATTCAAACACATGCATGTAATTGGTTCATTTCCAATGTTTTTGAGCTTACAAAACGGAGTGGTTGAGAATACAGAGCTTTCAGTGTCTCAGAGTAAACATGTTACCTCGCTGAGGGATGGATTTCAAGCCACCCAAAATGAAATTAGCATATGAATTATGATCTTTGGACTTGAAAGGTGGAACATCAACTTTGATATGCTTATTAGGAGTGCGATTAGCTAGTGAGTAAAGACCGTGCTTAGGAGAATATTTGTTAGTATATCCAACTTGACTTGTTTGTGCATTTTGGCAGGGTGTCAAAGGAATTGTACGCTCCTGCGCTTGGTGGAATCATGCTATCTATTGGCATCCGACTATCGATCGATGACTTTGCGCTGGCATTTCAAAGGTATCCTTTCTACTCGTGTTTTTGCATTTGAGCTTGTGATACCCTACTTACACTCTTGAAATACAATTTCTGCAGGCCCTTGCCACTTTCCATTGGGTTTATTGCACAATATGTTCTAAAACCAGCCCTTGGAGTGTTGATTGCTCAAGCATTCGGGATGCCCCCTATGTTCTATGCAGGCTTTGTCCTGACAGCATGTGTGGCTGGAGCCCAGCTATCTAGCTATGCGAGCTTCTTGAGCAAAGGGGATGTGGCTTTGAGCATTCTATTGACAAGTTCCTCCACCATTGCCTCAGTGATTATCACCCCTGTTTTGACCCGCCTTCTTATTGGGTCCGTTGTTCCTGTTGATGCTATTGCCATGTCCAAGTCAATATTGCAGGTACCCAGTTTTTCTAGGGGAAAATGACCTGTCTTTGACAATTGACTTGTATATTATCTGTATAGCTCAATTAACTTGGTTTTAGACTGATGTTTCTATCAGGTGGTTCTTGTCCCGGTCAGCCTTGGTCTACTGCTGAATACTTATGCCAAGTCAGTTGTCAGTCTCATTCAACCTGTGATGCCGTTTGTAGCGATGGTCTGCACTTCGTTGTGCATTGGAAGTCCCTTGGCAATCAACCGTGGTCACATTCTTTCTGCTGAGGGTATTCGATTGATTGCCCCTGTTGTGACATTCCATGCTACTGCTTTCGTACTTGGCTACTGGTTCTCGAAGCTTTCAATGCCAGGGTAACTAACTAACTAACTATATATATATATAGATTTTGAATTGTTCATCCCTGGCAGCCACCCCCACACAACACCCCCCCCCTGAAAAAAAAAAGGCTGCTGTGATTCTTGTTATGGTTAGTCATTGATTGCTTAGTTGCATGAACCTGGCAATTGGGTCATTTGTTTTGGGTTCGGGTTGCACCCATCTGGGTTGGGTCAATTTGGGTGAATAATGTTTGGGTTGTGTTGGGTTTTGGTCAGGTTGATTTCGGGTGACCTTAGTTTTTGTCAGAAAGATTATCTTTAAAAAAACGACCAACATTGGTGAAAGATAAATTTGGGTCAATTCGAGTCGGGTCATGTCGGGTTCAGGGCCATTTCGGGTTATTTATTTTTGGCATTTTCAGGCCTGCGCTTGGTTGGGTTTGGGTGGGTCATTTGGGTTGGGTCAATTTTGCCAGGTCAGCATGATGAGAAACACCATAGAAGGTTTTACAGTCATTTTGCTCCTACAATACATCTTGTTGAAAATTTACCTACATCGATATAAAGCAGATCAGGGATCTAGTGACAATTAAACCTGGAATGTGTTTCTTGATCTGTGCCAAGTATGACACTACATGTAATTCGGTTTAAATGGGTCCATTTATGAAGTCCCGATTTTCTGATGCATTCTTGTTGTGTCACTTTCTGAACTATTTGCTGTGTGATCTTTTCTTTCCATCTGAGCCATTTGTCTCCATTGTCAATATAGTGATGTTTGCTTATCTTGCAGCCCCACCCATAGCATTCAAGACCTGACAGAAAGTGTGTTAGATACAACGGCATTGGACTTAGTGTTGTCTGTTGAACTTTTGCATGTGTTTTGGTCTCCTAGAGTTTTACCGTCGGGTCTTTTCATAGTTTGCCAAAATTTTTCGGTCTTTTTGACACCCGTATCCTAACCTCAACGAAAACTCTGATATTACAGCCAGGAAGAAGAAGTTTGCAGGACAATTTCTTTATGCACGGGAATGCAGAGCTCGACACTAGCCGGGCTACTTGCCACCCAGTTTCTGGGAATCACTCAGGCTGTTCCTGCTGCATGTTCGGTGGTTTTCATGGCTATCATGGGCCTAACTGTCGCCTCTTTCTGGGGCAGTGGCCTAAGGATCAGAGACCTATTTCGCCATGTTTTCCCCTGTTTTGGGTCCACTACCGTCAAGGCCTCATAATCTTATAGACAAAGACTGATTAATTGGAGGAAACAAATCATCGGGACCGAGTAAAGATGGCGAGCTAAAACTCCGGAGTTGGGGGTGGGCGAAGTAGAAGAAGAATTCAGCGGTAGTTTGGTCCGGTGTAACGGAGAATATTGACATGCTTCTGTGTATACTATGACAGTATAGGTTCTGAGATCGTAGATTCGTAGCAGATAGCTTTTGTACAGAACAAGCATGAGAATATGAGATCTATATCCCCCTTGCATAAAACTAGAGAGAATTAGAGGAGAATTTTGCGATGTAAATGTGGTTATATGGTGTTTTCTAGCTAGCTAGTTAATGAAGTTAACCATTTAAGTTCATTTTTGTTTGCTTTCTGTTAACCCTTGCATAATTATTCCTAATAGGCTATGCTTTTGGATGATGTGGGATTTGTTTGTGTGTATTTAACAGAGCATGTGAGTTATGCTTTGTTGATAGAACAGAAGTCCACAATCAACGGGGGGGAATTGAAAATGAATGGTGATTCAGATTGACATTTACATATGAAAATGATGCTTTGGTTTTTTTCTTAATTGTATGCAAATGTAAGTATGTAATAAATGCTGATTGACAACTGAAATTGAAATCTGAAATGGAGCCTTTTCTTCTCTTCTCAGGTGCATTAACGAGTTTCATGTCTCACTCTATGCCTCACGCTCAGTCACAGGTTGTCCACTACTTTTGTTTATTTGGCTTTCTTCACATATACTTTGTATTGGAAATCATAAAGGACAATATGATATACATTATGATTTATGATATAGTAGTAGTCACATTGGTGGATCAAATTATCTTTATATGATTACGCTCACGTGATAAAATAAAATTCATACTGTTCATGCTTACCCCTTTTTTTTTACGCAGCTGGTTGGCAGTGGTTTCGCAGCACACCACAACTTTTCATATTCCACCACAATTTACCACAATCCACAGATCAATGCAATTTACTTTTTCAATTTTAATTTATCTTTTTATTAAAAGTAAAACATTTCCCAACTCACCATAATCCACAACTCTCCCCAACCCACCGCAATCCACCACAACTTTTTTAAATCGACCACAATCCAGCACATTTCTTCTCCACCGCAACCAACCAACCACAACCAGCCATTTAAAAGAACGAGGCCTAAAGTTTTACTATTTTTTTAAGACTAAGGGTGGTCATGGCCACCCAAAGCTAATGGGAATCAACCAGTGAATAGAGAAGTGCAGAATTGAACTTGTGACTTACCAAAGCTTCTTGGTGGTCAATAAATTAGTGTTAAATTATGAACTCCACCCCCCCCCCCCACAAAAAAAAAAACAAAAAAAAACTAACACCATTTATTTGGAGGGTAAGTAATCTTGATTAAAAGAAAAGTTAGGAAGTCAAGTAACGATAGATATTTCATATCTGATTGTGCTTTCTTGTTTTTATCGTAAAATTCTTTATGATTTATCCTACGTTTTTGGGCAACATTCGCCAATAATAACATATTTTGATTTTTAAGCTACTAAAGTTTCAGGAGTCGTATCACAAATTAAGATAAGATTTTGCTCCTTTTTTCCTTTTAAAGGGGAAAAAAAGGGTTTCATCAAGCAACTTAACCGCCGCGGGGTTAATTTGTACGTTTGCGGCATGTATTATGGAACCTAGCATAGGTGAATTGGGAGTTATACAGTACTTTATTAGATCATATTTATCATGAAGATTAGTTAAATAGTTATTCTATAAATTCATCAAAAACAGAAATATTAAATAATGGGATTGTGATCACGTTGAAGGGAAGTGATTATATGAACATGGTATTTTGGTGAGTATGTAAATATGGTTGAATGTCTAGTGGATTTGAAGTATTAATTTTGTGTACGTCAAATACGCAAAGGATCGAATATAAAAATTTTCCTTGAATGACATCAAGTATTCATCTTTTATACTGTACATCAGGTATGCAAATGAATATAAAATATTTCGTTGGATTGGATATGAACAGCATGGATAAGCATAACAATTTAGCGTTGTAGACAATTAAGTATATATACAATTATACATAAACATCAAAATCAACCAATATACTATCGTCTGCTAAGCTATTAGGATACATGAATTATGCAATGTGTTAAGCCTGTTCCTTGTTCTTTACCTAATCCAATTGTGATCCTTTTTTTAATTGATGCTTAAGCATCAAGCTACATAATATTTGGCTGGATTACGATGTGTTAGCTGGCTTTGAATGTAAAGATAGCATCATTAATCATTAGTTAATTAGTTAGATAACCAACATTTCCATACTTCTTTTGTCCCTGCAGGTTAGTTCCAATACACAGATTTTGATTCTTCTCTACGTTGAGTAAAGCACTCCACTAATTAATATTCCTAAATTCACCACTAATTAAAGGGGTTATCAGCCTATCATTTTATTGTCCCTCAAGAAA
Organism: Portulaca oleracea; assembly: GCA_029582165.1. Classification (NCBI taxonomy): domain Eukaryota; kingdom Viridiplantae; phylum Streptophyta; class Magnoliopsida; order Caryophyllales; family Portulacaceae; genus Portulaca; species Portulaca oleracea. The sequence continues at coordinate 11,398,114 of CM055869.1, read as the reverse complement.
TAAACTTTAGGGAATATATCAAATATTTTGAAAATTATATTTATGAGAATAAATGCATAAATTATGTAAAATCCACCAATATCATTTAGTCATGTAAGCATGATCTCATGCATGTATGTATATATTTAATTTGTAAATGACTAATAATGCTTCTGCATAAACATATTTAATTAATTTGTCTATGTGAGTTCTGCTCAATTTATTTTCTTATAGCTATTTGTCTAGCTTAATTAATTGGGGCAAATTTTTACCTTATATATCAGTATGGAGTTGTTGATTGTACATTAATGACCACAAGTTTTAGTTGTGCTTTTACACTTATCTTAATTGTGCCCTATATACTAATATTAAAAGTTAAAAAATCAAAATAAAATAGTTATAATTGTAGAAATTAATTACTAAGTAGTATTTGGATCCCTGATACTTATTGCAACAAAGAATGGGCCAAAACTAATCCAGAAATCCATATATAAGATATTACTATTTCTTTCATATCCATGCTCTTCATATCCTGTCCGGCCACTTTTATAATCTCAAAAAATTCAAAATATATTCAGTTCACAATCTCTTATTGTACTTACAAACATGGAGATTGAGAGGGTGAGAGAGAATAATACAATACATCATGATATGTTTGCTCTCATCCATAAACAAACAAACAAAATAGGGGAAAAAAAAAGGGATAATAACATATCTTACCCTCTTGCTCTAATGTACAATTTCATGAAATTAACTTACTAAACCTTATTAGCACATTAATTAATATTAATCTACACAATCATAATAATACATATTACATCTCATCGACTTCCTACACGTATATAACTTCTCCACAACTTCATTCATTCTTTTTTCCCCTTAAAAAAGACGAATGAATCAAATTAATTAACGAATTAGGTCGTAGATGAGGAACAATAATCAACAATACCTCTCATAACCTTAACCTGAGTGCTAAGGCACTTTATATAATGAGCAGTTTCATCCAATAACCTCTTCATATCCATGGCTTCCCCTCCAGGCACCAGCCTCCTCAGCTGCTCATGGGCCCCAGGCCCGGCCCGACTCCCATGTCTCCTCCTCCTCCTCGGCAGCTGGGCTGAGCGAGCCCGGACCCTTATCAGCACGGCCCGGCTCCAGGCCCGCCTAGGCCCAACGGCCGAGGCCATGGAAGCTTCGGCTGCGACCTTCACCTTGAGGTATCTTCGGGCCACCATGAACGGCCCATTATTGTCGTTGGTGGAGCTTATGATAGTCTGGTTGTTCTTCTCTTGGTGGTTGATGTTTCTTAGGGCTCTCAGAAACCTAAGGGCAAACTTTGTTTTTAGGGATTTGGGGTTTAAGATCATGGCTTGATGATTATGGTGATGATGATGATGATTATGATGAGGATTCATGGGGGTCTTTTGTTATTAATTAGGGTTTTGATTAGAGGTTTGTTTGGCTGGTTGGATGGATCAAATTAAAATCTTGGGGCGAGGGAGGGCAGATGTTGTATGTTCTGATACAAAGGTGGGTGGGGGATTTACTTCTGACTAATTCTGACACACCATTTGGACTTATATATATACAAAAAATTTACTGGCTAGGGGGAAAAAGGGGACAACCAAACAAAGGGAGAAGCTAGTAGGAGGGTACACTAATTTCTACTTTTCCTTTTTTTTTTCTTTAAGATACAATAACATGTGAATGGAATGAGAAAAAGGAAGAGATCGGAAATGGGAGGTTGTTGTTACTTCTTATAGAGGGAGAAAGGGAGAAAGGGAGAAAGGGAGAAAGCTCATGCTAGCTTCAGAATCAATTATTTGATCCCTAGCTTGTAGAGTTGGCTAGTAAGGTAGATAGGGTTTGATTTGTGTTCATGTTGAATTTAAACGGGTTTAAACTCCTCCATTTCAATATAATCTATTTATTAAACAGGTTGAAAGATAAAAGTATTTACTATTTAAATTTTGAACGGATTGATATATTTTTAACCCATTTATCCATTTCAATGAATTGGTAAAAATTAGATTACCTATTTATTTATCTATATAAAATAACTCGTTCGAGATCAAAGTAATAGTGTATTATGTTTCAACACTTTGTGTAATAAACTAATTAATTTGATCGAGTTATAAAACACCATGATTCCTTATAGTTGTCATTCAAGTACAAACCTAACAAACATAGCAAAGGATGTTCGAAAAATCACATTATTTACTTATACTAAGTCGGTATACCAACTATATATATGGGGAAGTCATTAATAACCAAACACATACTTAAACTAAAAGTACAAGTCTTGCATATATTTGTCAAAGAGTATTACCAACATTATGTTATTTTCAACAAGGTTAATTGATAAATTGTTTAATTAGGTAAAAAAAAAATTGAGTACACAAATTTACCCATGTAACCATGTTACTTAAATGGGTTAAATATGTGTTCCTTCGTATCGAAAATTCTAAACTGAACCTAACCCATTTAATTAAACGAGTTTTTTGTGTTAACTTATTTAATTAAGCGGGTTGAAAGTTTCTTCTCAAACCTGCCTAATATATCTAATATATATTGTGTTAGGACTTACGATCGAGTCGATATTGTATAGTGTTAGCTTTGTTGAACTCCACTAGCGTGTGAAGAATTTTGAATAATTTTAACTTTGAATTATGACACTTAGAATAATCTAAAGTTTAATATACATGGTGACAATACTCTAAATTTTTGAAGATGTTAATGTTATACTTTAGTATACTAGCACTAAATTCTAACTGCTTTAAATTAGTAAAAGAATAACGCGACGAGGATATTACCCAACATGTATTAGCGATGTCAAAGAAATGTCATCTTATCGGTACTCGTCACTCACCATACAGTAATAGTGTTAGAAATTTGATAGTTGCGTATTAAAATACAATGTGGCTAAAACTTATTAGAGAAAAGTAATATTAGAATGACTAAGTAACTATACATCAAAATAAAATTTTTATTAATGACAAATGTGGCATATATATAATATACTACTATATGAATTTAAGAAAATATGTTTATATAAATGATGTAATTAACTTTATTTTAAAAAGCTGATATTATTATAAAGTTAAGTAGTAAGCACAATCTATTTGGACTCTTATTAATAACAAGTATCTTCACTAGACAAGCTCTTGGTTAGAAGGGAACAAAAATAAAGTAAGCTACATATTATGCTTTACAATGTGGCTCTATCTAGGATGAAAATTCAAATGTAGAGACTTTTAAAATTGGCATAATTAAACACTTAAAAAATTGTTTAATCTCTAACATAATTCCATGATTTGTGACTAAAATTATGCCCATTTATGCTAAATTATTGTCTTAATTGACTTTTTAGAATGAAGAAAGAAAAAAAAGAGAATTATGAATGATGAGTACAAATAAAGTACCCTAGGAATTTCCTTAGAGATAGTAGCTAAGGTAGTAATAAAGTTTAAAGGTTGAATTGGAAAAAGAGGGTTGGGAGAATGAAGAAAAAAGTGAGGAAAGGGTGGGGCTAAGAAGGGCCAACCACCATATGATTGCACATGGTTGCATTACCCACTTGGATTAAGAGTAGGGGTACCTCCAAAGGCCTAAGTTCTTTTTAGTTCTTTTTTTTAAAAAAAAATTATTTCTTCCCTATGAATTTAAAATTGTTCTGTAAAAATATTTGCCTTTAACTTGAAAATTTAACGTAATAAATTGATAAATTTTTATGATATATTCTTTTGTTAAAAATATTTATATATTTATAAAATTTAATTCGGTTGCTTTTTTTTCTAAATTTACATTATTACAAAGCATTATTTGTTAACTATATCTTCAAAGCCCAATATTATTATTTCTTAGATAGTTTCAATATTAATTTTTTTGATGGAAAAATGCTGAAGCTTCGTTAAATAATTTGAAAATATGATCAAGCTTCATTAAGTAATTGTAAAGTTATAGACATCCTCAGAAATTTTGTCTAAAATCCGGGGGGAGGGGGGGGGCTACCATTTGTCCATGACCTAAAAGAATAGTCTGAGTCTTAGGTGTGCGAACGCATGAGCTATACCCTGTTACACAATCTCTTAACATGCGAAAATAAACAGACATTAAAACCATCGGCTAATTGCAGTGTGCTATATAATGAAAGATCCAATCTCCGAACTCGGTTGTTCTCAACTCTTCAGTTTTGCAATTAAATTCAACGAATCCCCTCTTTAAAATGATATCTCAGAATCCCAGCTCCCATGCTTTAAGATGATATATTAGTACGTTGAAGAAACTCAAGCCCAGATTGAGAACCTCATCACAGCAACTGCCGAGGACCTCCAGCACCAACACTGCGATTTTGTTTGAAAGTATGACAAAATTAATTTAGGGAAGTATCCACTAAAACCCTAAATAATATTCTCTCTTATTCTTTCTGATTTGATGTAATAATGATTGTTTCCTTGATTCCAGAAACACAATTTATGGAAAGCAAATCAAGGATATCAAATTTGTATGGAAGATTGAGAAGATAACTCACAAGAAGGAAACTATCCCCACCAAAGATCAAGGAGCCGTTACTGCATCAATTTATATGCCAACTGAAGACCTCATTTAAGATACTATGGCTCAAAAAGGAAATTGCATGCAAGATTGAGGATCATCTCAGAAAAGGAAATGATCCTGAAGAATGTAAGAAGACGTTTCCCTCAAGCCTATAAATATTAGTGTCCCTCCTTCATACGAAGGAATGATTTTCCAAGCAAGTAAAATCAGTTGTAAGAACTTTGAGAGAGAGTTCTGAGTGTAGGAATATTTGAGTGAATATTCTAAGAGTAGCCATTCTTGTGTAGTGGTGAGATATTATAACCAGTGGTCATCCTGGTGAGGACCTCCTAAGGTCGTGAATTGAATTGTTTCCAGTGAACCTTAGTTAAGTGAGGACACTGTCTGTAACTGCCTCGTCTGTGAGGCCTCAAGATCAGAAGACATCTGCCAAGTCTTCTGCCTCTGTAAGCTGTTCTGAGGACCTCACAGTCCTCTTACCAGCTGAGTTGTAACCTCTTCCCTTAAGCATTTTTTGTTCAATAATAAAGAAGTTATATTCAGTTTTTAAAAGTGCTATTTAATCTAGTTGTGTTGTGTGAAGTGCAGAATTTTTTCATAACCCTAATCACCCCCCCTCTAGGGTTATTTCATACGTGTTAGTTTTTTATTTTCTTTCTCATTCCTCCGTGGGTCGTGGCACCAATTTTTATTATTATTATCATTATTATTTTTACATTGGTAAGTCAGACCATCCACTAGGAGCCATATATTAGGGAAAGTTCAATGGATCCACCAGCCCATAGGGAGGGGGAAACTAGACATGTAAGTATGTTGCCCTGCAAGCGATGATCTGTTGCCACAAAAGAAATACCAAGAAAGAAGAAGAATGCGAAATGAAACTCAATGAATTCTGACACTCTCTCTCATACTTGGCTCACCCTCTCTCCTACTTTTTTCCATTCCGTGCACATTGAATATGCTCTAATGAGCTAAGAGCTTATTAGTATAGCTCATATATGCCACCATTATGTTATGGTGTTTGTCCTCTTGAATTAAGGAGGGAAAGAGGCGAGGAGTTATTGTTTGAGATTGAATTTGTGATACAAGGCCATATATGGATATGTACTTACATACATTTTTTGTGGTGCCGGCTCATGAATTGAAGTTGAGCCAATATTACACTTCAAATATAGAAAAATAAAAATCACATGGGATGACAGGGTCATCTCTAGCTTGCATTGCTTTTGTTTTTATTTTAGTTTGTTCATTTCTTGTTGAACTGATTGTTTGTGGGGTCTTTTCCTCCCAAAAAAAAAATAAAAATAAAAAATGTTCTAGTGGATTCAACAGTTTGTATTTATGAGGAGGCTAAATTTAAACCCTTTATTGCTACAAATAAAACATCACTTTTGATTCTTTTCTCTTAGTTGTGACATTTCATGGGCATTATTATTGTGGGGAGCTTGTTAAAGTTCTACCTTTTTAAAGTATTTTAATTTTGAAAGATAAATTTTAGAATATAAGGTGAAGTTTGAATTATCACTATCAGTCATACTCACTCATTCTCGTTTTATTTATCGCCTGAATTTACGTACATATCAATCAAATTTTGAAATTTTTTTACCATTAATTTCTTAATATATATATATATATAATATTCTAATATATGAAATTACTGCCATTAACTAAAATCAATATCGTATGAGTATAATTTTATACTTCTTTGATAAGATATTATGTGTCAAATTGTTAGTCAATAAAGAACATTGGAGTGAAAAATTTAATATGTGACAGATGAAATGAAAAGGACGGGGACACAACATATTATCAATATTTAACCTATTCTAACTATATTCTTTTTTGTATATATCAGTAAAAGATTGAGAAATGCAACGTACAAGAGACTAGCTAGCATTCATATCATTTCCATTATTTATACTAAATATGAACTTTGAAGTTCTTCTAATTCAAGATTTTTCATTAATTTTGTGAATTTTGAGAATATATTAGAAGACAAAGACTATACAACACTATAAATTTTGGTCTTTGATTTGTCGGAGAGGGATGACAATACTTAAGGAGAATACATGGATGTTATGTGTCATTGGATGGGCAAGAAGAATAAATTATGCTTTTGTAATTTCCCTGTTGGAAAAAAGGCATAATTGGTGATTCTTCATGGTTGAATTATTAATTAAGGGAATATTAGCAAAAGCAATATTGGGAATGCATAATGAAGATAATGTAAATATTCCAAAATCTTTGGAATTGTTATTATCAATATATATAAGTAAAATAAAAGTAATGTTTGTCCATAGATAAGCTCCAAGAGTTAACTGAAATAGTGTACGTTGAGACCAAGCTTGTAAAGGGTTTGTCCATAGTTTTTGTTTGTATTTTATTCAAATGGATGAAGCTTCATACAAAATTGTCCTTTGAAAATTAATGTAAAAGAGTTCAAATTAAAGATTCATGATTTTATTTTTTTAGTATAACAAATGATTTTGTAAAGATTAATGTAAAAGAAACTCAAAGTTATTATCTCCGTTTATACCAATTTAATTTGAACAATTTTTGGCATGCGTTGCATTAAAACAACCCTAAAAAAAATTTGACCTAAAGTTGGGCCCCACTTTTATCCACAATTTTTTCCGAATGGATAGGGGAATAATACTATATCCAAGATTTGAATTCAGGACGACACGGATAAGAGATGGACCTCTTGACACTCAAACAAGCAGTAATTTGACTAACCCTACGTGATATAAATAACAATACATCAAATTAACAACAACACTCGTGGATTAGTCCAAGTGTCACTTGGATCAAACAAAGCACTGAATTTCTTGATGAAAATTTGAGAGAAGATAAGCTACGTAAATTTCAGAAAACTATCAAAATAACAGTCACAACTTATTCCATCACCAATAATTTAATATTATGTACTGTCAGCTAGCATATACTATGCTTGATTTTACCCGATTAATAATATACCCTATGAAACATGAATTATTGGATGTAGTCCAATGGAAAGAAGTGACAATTCATACAAAAGTCATGCATGCTGTTTAATTTGCCGTAATTTCATATAAATGATTCAAAGGATGATATATATAAAGTGATGAATATTTTGTGGACAAAGAAAGGTGCACGATTGCATGCTTATGTGAATGGCTACGTGCACATAATATACAACTCATATATGCTTTCTCTCATAAACAATATAAGTCTATATATAATTCAAACAAATAATTTAGTCCAAGCAATGGTCTTGGCCTTAATTGAGGTTTGAGTTCGAAATAGTTGATGAGAAACGCACACGATGTTTAGAGAATTTCTATAATTGGATAATGATACGTGTCTTAAGATAAGATGATTAATAATCATTTTAAAATGTCTATAATTCACATTTTAAAAATTTTTAATAATATTTTCTCTAGTAATTATATGTGTTTATAAATTATAAGAGTATAACACTTATTAGCTCGATCAACAAATATAAATGATAGTTTAAGTTTATCAACCATAGTAGATAATGTACATTTTATACATAGTTTTATATTTATGAAAATATTAAATAAATAACTATATTTATATAATTTATAAGTCGTAATAACTTTCGAAGTAATGAAATATACATTATAATAATTTAGATATGTTTATATATAATTTCTTAAGAGTTTTAGATGAAATTCAAGATGGTTATTAATTAACCATCTTAAATCAAGACGCTTATCATTTTGATAATTAGTTGCATTATAAAGTGACGTACTCATTATTGATATGGATAAATTAAGAAAACAAAATCGCTTTTTATAATTGCTCGTTAAAATTTAGAGATAATATCCTAAGAGCTAGTAATGTGGTGAAATAACATCCATGTAAAATCTTTTTTTGTTTTCGTTTTTGTTATAGTTTGTCTTGTTTTTATTACTTTTATTTTCTTTAATTGAGAGGGGGACGGGGAGAAGAAGTTAGAGAAGAACAGCTTTGTCTCAGCTAGCTCAATTGGCATGTTGCAGAAACATTCTACATGCCATGCCATTGCTGGATTTGACCCCTTTTCTGTTTTTCCTTACTCTCATCTTTGCCTTTGGTATTTGAATTCTTATCTCTATTACTTCTCTTTCCTTATAACTGATTTTGCCATTTTATAAGACCCATGTAAAAAGAATATCAAATTTTAACCACATATTGTGATTATCTCACAAAAATGTACAATCATATAAGAATTTTAACCGCATATTGTGATTATCTCACAAAAATGTACAATCATATAAGAATTTAGAACGCTGGATCGGGACTTGTCCAATTTAACCCAATCCGACCTGCAAAACCTGACATGCAAAGTGCAAGCTCCACACTAATAGAGTTGGGCTCAAGTTAAGTTGTAAACTAAGAGAGAAAAAGTGGGAGAGAAGATATTTCTCATTATCTATGTTAATGATGTACAAGAGGAATAAACCTCAATATATATACAACAGATGCAACAAGAATAAAAGGCTAACAACCTCAATATAGCTGACACTCAGTAAATAACAACTCTAACCGACTTATCACTCTACATCCCCCTCAAGGTGGAATTGAGGGAGAATCCAACAATCTCAACCTTGAAGAGAGGTAGAGGTGTTGAACTTCACCCAAGGGTTCCGTCAAAAGGTCAGCAAGATGTTGTTTAGAAGCAACGTACTGAGTCTGAATGAACCCTTCCAACACCTTGTCACGAGTATAGTGACAGTCAATCTACAAGTGTTTAGTGCCCTCGTGGAAAACAGGATTGACAGCTATATGCATCGCTGCCTTGTTAGAACAGTGAAGAGTGATAGGAAGCGAAACAGGGAGATAAAAATCAGTCAGAAGTTGCGCCAGCTAGGGGTGGGCATAACAGGTTAACCGTTTTTGAGGTTTTTGGATTTTGAAAACCTAAATCGGAACCGCAATATGCGGTTAACCGCTTTTGAAATCTGGAAACCTAAACCAAACCTCGAAACCGCAATTTAGAAGCGGTGTCAGTTAACGGCTTTTAAAATCTGAAAATTTACCCGGTTAACATACACGGTTTATGATTAACCGATTTCCTGGAAATTTACAATAACATTTATGCAAATAAATGCAATCATATTACTAATAAATTCATATTCCGATACGACGATACGCGGTTAAATTAAATTCATATTACTAATAAATTCATTTTTTCAACTTAATTGAGAGCGATAACTGCGGTTAACCGTTTCATGAAAATCAAAAACCTAAACCTAAACCGCTTATAGCGGTTTGGTTAACCTTAATCGCTTTTATGCAAAAATCAATTCAGTTAACCGCATTTTGCAGTTTGGTTTATGTAGTTTTGCAGTTCAATTTGCGGTTTAGGTTTATGGTGCCCACCCCTAGCGCCAGCCACACTAGTTCAGAGGTTGTAGCGGACATGCTTCGATATTCCGCCTTAGCCGAAGATTTCGCCACGGTCTTCTGTTTCTTAGTCTTCCAACAAACAAGGGATCCCCCAAGAAACACGCAATACCCGGTTAGAGAGCGGGCAGAATCAGGTAGGGGTGTCCAACAGAAACTTAATCAATAACCAAACCGCATAAACCAAACCGGTTAAAGTGGTTAACCATTTGGATTTTTTGAAAATTGCGGTTTAGGTTAACCAAACTGGTATAAGCGGTTTAGGTTTCGGTTTTGCATTTTTGTCAAACGGTTAACCGGTCTTGATTAAAGTAGGTGCAAAATTTGAAATTTTGACTCAAAATGTTAATTTTCCTTCCTTACTTGTTACTTTAAATAACTAGAAACCAACGGTTAACCATAAACCGAACCCAAAAAGTGGTTAACCATGTTATCAATGCAGTTTCGGTTTGGTTTCGATTTCTAGTTTCCAAAAGCGGTTAACCAAAAACCGGTTAACCGCATAAAGCGGTTTAGGTTTAGGTTTATAAAATTCGTAACCGCAAAGGCGGTTAACCGCAATTTCGGTTAACCGCCTTTGCGGTTTACGAAGCGGTTAATCGGTTTCGGACACCCCTAGAATCAGGGCAAGTGCCCAGTCAGCATCATAGTAGGTAGTGATCTAAAAATCGTTGGCTTTGGGATAAAACATGCCCAAAATTGTGAACTATAAAAACACAAATTTGTAGTTTAAATCTCGAATTGGTGGAGTATGGGAGTGAGATAGTTTGGAGAAGTTGTGGTGGGCTAGGGCACGGTTGAGATTTGGGTGTGTGAGGTTAGGGTTTGGTGAGGGAGAGAGAATGAAAGATTCTGGGTTGGTTTCGCTGAAAACTAGAGATGGCGATGGGTCGGGTTCAAGGCGAGTAGAGTTGTAACGATACCCGTACCCATTTTCAAAATCGATACCCTTACCCTTACCCATATTTAGCAGGTACTAAAAATTAGTACCATTACCCGTGCCCAGCGGGTATGCGGGTATAACGGGAATTATTCGGGTATAAATAAAACTTAAACTATACCACCCATTTTGTACCCATATACACAAATTTATGAATTGTACTTGGGTACTTCAATAACAATTTTAGGCCCTGTTTAAGTGCGAGTGGAGGAATTTAGAGGAACCCTAAACTAGCATCTTGATAACAACGCAAATGGAAAAAGGAAGGAGGAAGCGTATTAACTTTAGAATTTAGATGTATTGCAATAATATTAATATTGGTTTTCATGATTTTTTTTTTTCAAAAGTGTGGGCTGAATGCATGAAACAGACTGGGCTAAGTCCAATTAAACGTGGAGTATATGGATTGCGTGTGCGAACGTTGTGTGGATTTTTTAAGTGTGGGTCGAGTACCCACCGGGTTCTCCTTTGTACCCGTACCTGTACCTGTATTTTTTAAAAAAGAGTACTCGTACCCATTTTTCCAGGGTCGGGTAGAAGCGGGTACCCGCGGATATGAGTATTATTGCCACCCCTACTGAAAACCCAGGGGCGCACAACCGTGCGCCTCCCTGTGCATGGATCAGAAAGCTTTTCCCAACATTTTGTTTTGCTTGTGCACAATTCTGCACACCTATGCGGGTAGGTGTGCACAGCTGAAAATGTTAGCTCTTCCCTTTTATTCAAAGCACGGTTGTACTTCGGGGTGTGCAACTTTCAAAAACAAGCCTACACAAGAAAATTACCAACATATACCCAACTCCATCCTTTCTTTTTTTGCTTCAACACTATTTTACTCAAATTTGCACTCAACAATGACACACACGTACTCTTTTTTTCATTTTCATGTTCATTTTTTTCTAATTTTTTTCTTTTTTTTCAATAAAAACAAAATGAAACAAAACAAAAGAAGAACCTAAACTAGAAAGCATGAAAACTTGGATTTTCTCCTAAGAAACACTGATTTAGGGTCCTCAGCTTGACCTAAGAAAAGTCAGATGACGTTAAGGCTCGTAAGAGTCGATCATACATCGAAGCATGCATCTCACAGTGGATTATGTAAGAGAATACTAGCAAAAATATAGCAAATAACGTGAGTATTCTCCTAAGCCTAGTCAATGCCGTAGAAAAATTGAAGGAATGATAAAATGAGGTAGAACACACAAATTTTCTAGACATATTCCCGAGGTGTTGATAAGAATGGTCAATCGGAGGACCTCTATAATCACCTAGAGAGTTAAGGCGCACATACTCGGGTGAGAGCGTAGAATGAAGTGAAGGGAAAAGAGTCACATGAAGGGGAGACGAGGATACATTCTTGACATAATCAATGCACATAGGAGGACTTTCAAGTGCAACCTCCTCAACAATTTCATCAAACACACATCCCACTTCACAATCATCATGTGACTCATCAAAATTATCAGAGGTGAATAAGGAAAATGTAGGATTATACCACATAATGACACTTTCACTGTTAGATGAATACGCATCAATATCATCAACAATCTCTGACTCATCAGATGAGGAATCTATACATGAAGGGGACGAGACTACTATTGGCAAGAATGCACCATCAAAAACATCATCAAAAGCGAAAGTGCAACATTTAGGATCATAACCGGTAGAAAATGATTCATATTCACACAAAGATGCATCATTAAGAGCAAGGTTTATATCATAAGATGAGGAGTCACATGCTAATGAAGGAGAAAAGAGTCATAATCATCATCTTCCCAATCACACAAAGGGTTAGTTACATGAATTTCAGGGGACAAAGGAGGAGCAAACTCAAATTCATCCAACGAACAGTCGTTAGGCGAGGAAAGTTCTAACCTATGATCTCCCTCATACAAATCAAGCGTCTCGCTCTTCAATTGATGCACAAGCAAACCCAACTCAGAAACAATCGATTTAAGGCCATTTGCTACTCCCGATAAACACTCATCATGATGATTTATTACATTTTCAACAAGGGCCAGAGAAGCAATACCAATGCAAGGGTTGGTAACATGAGCAGATGAATCAAACATAACACAAGAAGAAGGGACATGCTTTGAGAATTTGAGGGGAAGAGGGACAAGGACTTACAAATTGTTCCTTAAAGAATGATCTAGCATGAAAAGCACAAGGGTCATCAAAAGAAGAACCCGAAGAACAAGCTTTCTCAAACTCACGAGTATCACAAATCAACCATCCAAGCAATTCCCAAGCCTCACACTCACTTTTAGCATGAAAACCAAAGTAATCTAGAAGAGTACGAGTTTCAAAATTCACACCCTCATCAACCATACAAAATACTTCCCACTTTGTAAAAGTAAAACCACATTGAGCAAAATAAGCAAGATAGTCATCTAATCGATTCCAATAAGCACAAAACAATTCTTGCTTAGATTGAGGGAAGTGGGGAGCATTCTTTTTTATATTTTCAAATTTTTTAATATTTTTTAGATCTTAAAAGCCTAACAAGAAGCCTCAAGCAAGCTCCAAGACCGGAAAGCAACAATCCCCTAGCAACAACACCAAAATTGTTATCGTACTTTTGGGAGTACGGTTGTCGTATCCACAGGGAGTTGTGTTCTAGGCATTCAGAACTAATTCAAGTGTTTCAAGCTAAGTGAATAAACCCAAGATAATGGTGATGAACAAGGAAATCAAATTAACTACGAGAATAATAAAAATGCTCAGGTTACGATATAAATATTCAACAACTAATCAATATGAATAACCTAATCTACAAAATCTAACCAAGCAATTAAAGGTGATCAGTTGCACCATTAAAGCTCGCCAAAGCCCTCTTTCGAGGGTCAAGGGCTAGTCTAACTATTCCAATTGCCTATTCTCATGGAGTTAGTCTAATTAAACTACAAGAATATCAACCCTAGACCTAGCTAGTTAGAATTCGACTATTCTTATGTCGAAAACCCTAACTATTTTCTCTACCACACTAGCAAACTAATCTCACCTCTCAACATACATCAATTGGCTAAACAAATATAGATGAACACTCTCTCGAGCATTTCATCGAACACATGGTGGGCATGAGAAAACATCTAACTACAAACATGAATTTGGATAGATTATGCCTAAACAATATCAATTAGCCATCAAACAATTCAATCACAACCCAGAACTATGAATTAATTAACATAACAATCAAAATCAAAGATAAAATCAATGCAACAAACAAACATAAAAGCATGAACATAAAGAGAGAAGGTTAGAGAAACTTAGTCTTGAATCATATGTGAAGAACGAAGTGCAATCCATGAACAAAAGACAAATTAAATCTAGAATCTACCCCCAAAGCCTCTCGAGAGGCTAGAGAGAAAAAAAAAACACTCTCTCAAAACCTAGAAAGTTTGCTGAATAAATAAGATAATTATAGCTACCGAATTTTTCCAATTAAAAAGCTAAAAACTGAATTCTGGGCAACGTACACAGGTGTGCGCCTGGGCTAGAATTTCTGGACTGGCGCACAGGTGTGCACTTGGGTGTGCGGGTCTAGAAAAGTGTCCTTTGATATTCTTCACACACTCTTTTCATCCCGACTTCTCCACGACTTCCTCATCTTTCATCCAATAATCATTAAAGGGCTGTGAATCACCCAACATTCACCTACAATTGACAAAGTTAAGTATTTAGCTACAACAAGCGACGATGAGCTAAACCAAGTCAAATTTGTGTCAAAGTAGGTAAAACACCCCAAAAACAAAGCTAGAATACCGAGGTTTAAGGTGGTAAAACTGAGGTTTATCATATTTTGATTCTACTACTAAAGTTTCCAAGTTTACTCCCTCAAGTAGTACTTATGTTAATCCTATTGTTACTGATTTTGAATAAATCTCATAGTATTCTCAAGAAAAAGACATGTCTTTTGATCTATTTGATTCACATGATGTTCGATCCACTTGCACAAATTCCCTTCAATATTCCTTCTATTAGCAATGATTACACTCTTTTGTATAAATTTCTGATTCTAACAATTATTCTAAGAACTTTGTGCCTTTTCGGAAATCAAACACGGCTAGACATCCACCTCATTGGCTTAATGACTATGTGTTGGGATTCATCCATGAGTAAAAATGTCTCACATCAAAAAAGTAAAGGAAAAGGACATGGTATATAAGTCAAGTGGCTTTTAACATCAATTGGTTTTAAGATGGAACCTCACTTAACTTGTATACCATGGGTCTTGGTTGAAGTGGACTCCCGCCTTGGATCTCCCCAACAAGTGGTATCAGAGCCAGTGGTTCATTCGGCTGGGCGCAAGGTGCGGGAAAGTGGTCCCGTAAAAATCACCACAGACAGGAGCAAGGACAATGGGACGCACGATTGGGTCTCCTGAAGGCGCAGAGTGGTGACATGAGACTTAGGTGGAATAGGGTGCAACTTTATGGAGTAAGGTGCGGCTAGGACTCTTGTGGCAGAGTGGTGGCATGAGACTCAGGTGGAGTAGGGTGCGGTTTTGTAGAGTAAGGTGCAGCTATGATGAGCTCTTGATGATGACTTGAAACCTTTGTAAAAATGTTACAACTTGGTTGTTGTTTTACACACTCCAAAACCAAGTTCCTTTAAAGAGGCACAAAAACACTCAAAATGGATTGATGTAATGGATTAAAAAAAAAAAAAACTCAAAGCTATTTAAGATAATGGTAGATGTTTTAACTGATTTACCCAAGGATAAAACAACCCTCACATCTAAATGGATTTACAAAGTTAAGTTCAAGCAGGATGTTTCTATGGAATAATACCTGACAAGGATTTTTATAAGAGGGCTTTTTTCATATTAAAGATAGAGATAAAGATTACAAGCATACTTTTCTACAATTGCAAAATTGGGAACTATAAGAGTTTTCATTACCATAGCTAGTGCAAAATTGGGAATTTGATACAATTCAATACAATAACATCTCTCTCTCAAATGTTCACATAATCATTACAACATAATTAAATATAATACAAAGTCGTTCTATTTTTCTTTACAAATGTCAACAAAAAAAAAGTTACACGCTATTTTCATAAGAATATATATATATATACATATCCAATTAGATCACATGTATTAGGATAAATTTTAATTTAGATGAGAACTCCTCCTTTTTGAACTACAACAATCTCAATGAATGCTCAATTTGAAGAACAATTGTTGCTATATTTATTGTTTTCGATCTGAAAAATGTGATGAATGATGACTTGGTCGACAATTGTGAATATCCCCGAAAAAAATGGTTCCATCTTAATATCTTATGTCATGTATGTATTGTCAAACCAAGCTTTTCATTTTCTGATATGTGATGAGCCACAAAGGTACCTAATATAATACAAGTACAATAATAAAAAATAAATAATAATACAAGTACAATATCAATAGATGCAAATGTCATACCCGCCACAATTTCATCACACCATATCACGTCATATCGCAGCACACCGCATAAAAGAACATGGCATATGTTAAAGCATTGATCTCATAGCGGAAAGTTGAGAAGCATTTGACAACACTTAGGATGGATGCAAATGTCGTGTCGTCCCAGCCTTGAAATTAGACAAACAAACATATGGTATGTGTTATATACTGTGATGTGGATTAAATGACGATATCCCTTAGTTGTCAGAAAAACCTTCAATTCTAACTCCATTGTACCAAATTCACCAAAGTCTATAAAAAGGGTTGAAAAAGAGGAGAGTGATTGAAGACAAGACCTTGGATTTCTTCCTATACAAGTGGAAAATCAAGCAGTTGGTGCCTACCTTTAATATTCATCATTCCAGTTGGAAAAATTAGGCCATGAAAATGACCATATATATGTCTCCATGTACCTCTGTCCTTCCAATTCATAAAGCATCATTTGTTGTTTTGAATGTACGATTAATCTGAGGTTAGAAATTATGTTCTTGATTAACATTTATTGATACTTATTTCTAAGATTAATTCAGTATTTAAAGTTGGGTTATGATGATGATGATGATGATGAAGAAGAAGAAGAAGAAGAAGAAGGATCGGATGGATATGTCAAAATTAAAGCACACGCTTGGCTTTGAATTAATGGGGAGGGGGTTTGATTATGATGTTGATATTGAGAGGATTATATATGCATGGTGTGTTGTTGCAGCATTGTGTTGGACTTTGGGACCCCAACAAGAAAACCATAACGTGGTGGTGGGAATATGCTTCACTATTTGTCACATTTACGTCCACCTCCACATTCACATAACATATCATGTCGCTCCAAGCCATTCTTCGTATGTCTTACCTATCACTAAATGGTTAGTAATTTGATTATTTTTCCAACCATTTTTAAATAGTATGAAAAATTTATAACCGTTTTTCTCACATAAAATTTTTGAAAAAAGTTGGAATATGAAATGATTGCTAAAATGGTTGGTTTTTCCGACCATTTTAAATTGATTGGAAAAAAGTGATTGATAATACACATATTATTAGTAGTCATTTACATTAAAAAAACTTTAGAAGTAAAACCCGAAGAATCATAATCAACATAAAAGTCATCCAATATACAATTTCTCATTAAAAAAATTGAAAAACCTTTTAATGTAACTACACGTAGAAAGTATTCTAGATTCAAACATATTAAGTGCTCCTCCCATATGAAATAAAATGTAGGATGTGTTAGGTAATAGCGTTTGGAGTAGCGTTTAGCGTCTTGACCAAGTCAAAACTCTAATTGCATAAATATTAGCGTTCGGTAAGTTAGCATTTTGAGGAGCGTTTAGCGTTTTAAGGAACATTTTGTGAAACGCTAATAAAGTTAAAGTTTAGCGTTTGGAGTAGCGTTTCATATTTTTCGTTCAAAAAATACCCTTTATAAATTTTATCTTTAGAACTTATTGATACCCTTTTATGTAAATTCACATTAATCTGTTAATTGAACCGCTAAATTTATCGAACACAATTCTCATTTAAACAGTCATCCACTATCCGCTACTTAAACCGCTATACGCTACAAAAACCGATATCTGCTATCTAAAACACTAATTTTGCCGAACAATATTTTTTAAAAGGCATTCATATTTTCTAAAACTTCTCCACAACACGAGAAACTGACATCATTTAATTATATTTCATGCATGTAAAGTTGATTTTATGTTTGATAGATGCTTACATAGAGTTAAGAGTCTAATCTCACGATTATGATTGGTTTGATGTTGAATTAGACTCTTTAACTAAACCCTCTGCCTCCATAATTATGCTTAACTATTTAGCAAACAGGATCACATGTTCTTCACATCTTTTCCTCTCTAATTATTGTTACGACCAACCCCTTTTTTCACTAATCAACACAAGTGTACAATTATGTCACTCATGCATGCATAATCATACGTTTAATCTAATTTCATTTTTTAAAATAAAAAGAATTTCATAGAACTTCTAGATAATCTATCTTTTTTAGTGGTTATTATCGACTTGTATGTTAGTTTTTTTTTTCAATGGGCATGTGCCCATTTATAAGAACTACAAAATAAATCGTTGTTTCTATTCAATTTTTCGTCAACAATGACGTGTTTGTGACTTTTTAGCGCCCCTTTTGGATGGACTTTGTGATATATTGTACTACTAAGTTTTTCTTTTTCACTACTTCAGGATGTGTATATGAGTTTTAAATAATGTTTATATTTGATCACTCTAAATTGTTTGTGGGAATTTAAATTTTTATCATCTGCAGCCATTAAATTTATAATTATTAATAAATTTAAGAAATTAGGTCTTGTTTTTTCAATGGATACATAGAAGTTGGGTAGAGTAAGGTTGAGTAAGTTCGAGTAGATTTGAATAGTTTATGTAGAAATTGGTAGAAGTTGTGTTTCAGAAATAAAAATAAATAAAAATTATAGGTCCCAAGTAAAAAGAATGCAAAATTGGGCAGAAATATGTTTTTTTTAAATATTTATCTACTTTTTCAGATTTACATAATCAATATAATTGATAAAAATTCTATTTTACCTTCTATAAAAATATCCCCTTTTTGTTATACCCAACCCCACCCTTCTCCCCTTATTTCTGCTCATAAAACCCCCCCCCCCCCCCCCAATTCACTTTGTTCATCTGTTGGTTGTTTCCACTGTGCTGAAAGGTCCATAAAACAACCCCCCTCCAATTCACTTTGTTCTTATGTTGATTGTTTCCACAGTGCTGAAAGGCGTTTAGCGACGAGCAAGAATAGCAACAGGCATCAATCAAAGCAACATAATAGTGTTTAATTTTTTACGAGGGTAGTTTCATCTTTACAGGTTAATTATTAAGGGCATTTTCATCTGATCAAATGGGTAAACATGTCCAAAATGTTGATCGGCCGAAAAAAAAATAGGTATTTATTTAAACAATAAAGGTTGGGGTAGATAATTAAGATTTCTCAAATATGAATGGTAAAATCCTCATTTCACAAAGCACTAGGGGAAGTATATGTTATTTGTTCCTTAAAAAACAGGGCTTAAAAAGTCAAATTAGCTAATATGGTACTTTAACTTGATTTATGAACTTGATGTTATTTAAATCACAACTACGTACTTAATTTAGGTTTTCTGAACCATAAGTATGTTAATATGGTTTTTCATTTGCCAAATACAAACACTAGTCAGTTGCATACAAACTACATTCATTCTTACATGTTATTTCTTGAGTACCTATTTAGATCCTCTAAGGAGTTAAATTATTTTTTTAAAAAAATCATTAATATTTATGATATGGAACTTTTCATAAATATATCAATATTATTGTAAAATGCATTAATATATGAAAGCTTATCATTTTTTCATAAAAGTTAATAGATGGTAAAATTAACCTTATTTAAATTATATATGGTGGACTTACGTGTAGTAGAACAAATAGTTGCAGTTTTTTAAAAAATCCATTAATATTTAATATAAAATTTTCATAAATATATTAATATTATTGTAACACACGCGCACATATATATATATATAATATTTGTTTTCTAAATCATTATGAATGTGAATTGTGATATATATCAATGATTAGGCTGGTAACAAAATCCATGCAACAACAAAACCTAATCCTTTATCCCAGGCTCCATGCATTTATGCATGTCTCTCCACTCCATGGTAGTACGTGCATATTGTCAAACTATAAAAAAGATGTCATTATCTTAATTAAGATTGAAGATTATTGAAATTAAATCAAATCCACGTGAAAACAGTAGAACATGTTGTGTGATTTAAATTGAATTGAAACTATCCATGCATGTCATTATCTTTAAAATAATGGGGTTTTCCAATCGGTTTAACCTAATTAATTAATTCCCAATCGGTTTAACCTAATTAATTAATTCACGAAGAGAGAGAGAGAGAGATGGGATGAGTTCATTGAGTTGTCTTAATTTGTCGCGGAATTGAGTTTGACAAATCAAGTAGTTTAAGTGGTGTGCTCTGGCTTTAGCATTTGCATGTTTCAACTTAATTGCGACCTTTCTCTTACTAGAGTATATGCAATGCAAAATTTCATCAATAGAATTTTTAGTTTCTCTCTCTCCGTTGTCACACTCTCTCTCTCAGTTGTTACCCTCTCTCTTCTACTTTTTTTCTCATTCCTTTGAATTCTGAAACTTAAAATAATGAGAAAAAAGTAGGAGAGAGAGAGAGCGACAACTGAATGAGTGAAGATAAAAATTTCATTGATAAAGATTCACATTGTATATGTTCTTAGTACTTTGTTCACCTGTTTCACTTGAAACTCCTATATATGCAATAAAATAATAACAATAATGACTAATATGAGAATGTCATTCTTTTTTATTTGAATGATTCAGTACTTACACTTAATTGCCATAAGAGTTAGTAGATAAATTAGGTTAAGCTAATTCACTTGATAAACAAGTAAAATTTAAAATTTACTTAGATTTAAAAATTCATATCTTTACAGTAAATAATTTAAAAATAACATATCTTTAAAGTAAATGATAAAATCATGTCGACTTTGGTTTAAAGCCGATTTTGTTTCTACATTTTGGCAAAAACATACCGTTCTAGTGGATTTGAGAACTAGATTCATAAGCAAGAAGTAATTATATATTGAAGGGGAAACCATTTATAAGGTGAAAAAGTTAGGTTCCGTCTTATAAAGTGATGGGGAAACCGATGAGGATATTTACTTCGGATCAACGTTAGATAGTAAAGGTGGAAAGCAGTGTTAGAGGTGTTGTTTGATAAGAGAATTTCACTTAAGTTTAAACACCGGGTATAACATACATAGGGTAGTTAGACTAGAGATGTTGTACGGTGCTAAGTGTTGGCCCTGTTGGGTGATCAAGAAAATGTATTGCCAGAGGTTGAATATAGCGAAAATGAGGTCAAAATTTTAATGAGCTCAAACTTTTTTTATAAATTTTAAGGGGTAATTTGTCAAATTATCTATTTATATGTTGAATTGTTGTATAAGACTATCATTATTGAATTGGTGATGAAAAATATTGATACTTAAATATAATATCACAAATCTTGCTAAGATAAATTATACAAAATTAAAAGTCAAAATATTATTTTGGAGACCTTAAAAAAATAAATTGGACAATAATAAAAACCTCTGCTAACAATTCTCACAAACATCAATTACACTTACAATAATACAAATCAATAACTATACACATCTAATTGCCCCTTACAAACTTCTCTGTACCAAAAACACTATTACCCATCATCCCCAAATCCCCATACTCATACATTACTTAATTTCATTTCTCTTTTTCTTCCCTCCCTGACAGAACAACTTCATTTCATTTCTGTATCTGGAACAAGATGCAAAGTCTTTATAGGACGCCAAAGTTGAAAAAATAAGAAACAAAGCAAAGCCTAATGGAACTTCAGTGAAAGTTCCACGATCACCAAATTTTGTACATGCCAAAATTTTTAATCAGATGATGACTCCGAAGCAGTGTCATCCAAGGTCGAGCTTGACAATTCAGATTGGCTCCCATTCTCACTGTCCGACAATGCAGATGACTTGTCCTCGATGCGTTGATTCAAGAACCAGTACATTATGCTTGCTGTCAATGTGAGAATCATCTTTTGATTCACCTGGCGAACATCCAAACAGGCCCAGGTTGGTAAATTTATGATCAAACACAGCTTCAAGAAAGTTAGAATGGCTACTAAGATGCTATATTATTGATTATACTTGTACAACATGCTATTGGTTTGGTGACTATTTCTTAAAAGTATTGGTTAGGAAGATCTTTCAATCGCAATCTGTTTGGTTGTGTGATTGTGTCCTCTCGGGTTCAGTAACTGAACATGGGCAAGTTCTGTCTATGATCGAATGAGCTTTTTAAGGGAGGGGACAAGTTAGGAAATGAAAGTGACAGTAGCTACTAAGATGCCGAGTTCTTGATCATAAATTCTTATCCGGAAGGATGCAAAAAGGCATCCGACTTTCAACAGAAAAGGAGTGGGCAAGAATTAAAGCATTTGCCAGATACCTCGGTGATGTCTTCAGGAAGCAAAAATATTGAACATCCAAGTTTCCTCGCCACACTGATTATATAGGAGGCATTCATCTTTTTCTCGTCATCTGAATTGCACCCGAAAATGACAGGTTATAAAAACAGTTTCCAGAAAAGGTGCTGATGCAATGAAAGATTAGTCACTTCAGCAAATAGACTTCTAGTGAAAAAGTGAAATAGTCTAATATAAATGATACCCAACCTTGGCTTTCAAATGTCACAATTGGGTCTAATACTAGTGATGAGAAAATGACTCCTTTAAAAATTTAAAAAGAAAAAGAACTATCAATCTGACAATATTTGGACTCCTGTATCTGATGCCATGATACGAAATTTGGTGCTGTATACGGTCTTTCATCATCGTCTTTCTCAGCCATTTAGAATGAAATAATGGCACAGCAGAAGAAACACCCTTCCATCATATAATAATGACACAGCAATGCCATTGTTTAAGAATTCTATATGCTGAAATCGTTCATCAAATGGACATTGATATATGATAAATCACACAAAGAAGCTTTAATATGTTGACAGATACAGGAATGCATACCACTTTTCCCCTTTGTAACAAGACCCCAGTTTATCACTCTAGGCTGCACAGCACTAAGAAGTTCGAGGAAAAACATGCCGTCTGACAAGCTTTTATCCTGCATATAGCGCATTAAAACACAAGACAAAGTCAGACAAAGCCGCTTGTACCAAAAAGAAGAGTATCCCCATTCAAGATATGAATCTCGTCTGCGCATATTTTCCCCCCTGAGATGGGACAAGTTTGAGTTAAATACTACGGTGATTATATGCTTAAATGCATCAATTGTCAGATGCGACTCGTATTTTGGATACTGAACAATGCAGCAGAAAAAAATATATCTCAATGATAGGGAAAAGATTTTCCCAGTGTATTCATTTTACATTAACTCTAGTGTGAATTCTCAAAGCTTGCTAAACTTTTAAGTTGAAAAGTATAGAAGTGTAATATATACTTTAAACTGATAACTGAGGAGAATATTAGATGATGCCAGCGACTTGCTAGCTCAACAAACGTGATCCTTTGCCAATATGTGACCTATTAATAATCAAAGGCTTATAGTCTGCCCTCTGAAAGAACATAACTTATGTGTGGTATTTCCTGATCACATCAATTTTACATTGGGTTCTGATAATTCAAACCTTCAGCTGGCCAGCTAACGAAGAAAACTCACTTAGCATGGCTGTATCCTTGCAGAAACCCAAGCGTGCTCTGTGAGCTATCTTTTATTCATAAAAGTAACCATGGATAACTTTAAGACTTCAGGGGTAAACTATTTGCTTGAAAATGAAATTTTTGATCCACGTATCTATCATATCACTTGTTTGTCCCTAGATTTGGTTGATCTCATTACAAATGCATGAATGAAACTTATGATTTTTGACATTTTGTCAAAGTTTAACTTAGTAATTCGGAACATGTTTTTACCTTAAAACTTGTCATACATGACTGCCCTCCAGAACCTTTTACCATATTGTTGGCCCATAGTAGAATATCAGCATCATTGATCTCCTTCCCGTTGGAATGGTACCTTAAATTCTTTAGGAGTTGGATCATGTTGCATCGCATCAATTGCCACAAATATGCTGAAAAAAGAATAATTGCAGAAGTCAATCATACAGACCAGTGCCTTATGAAAATAAACCCCACAAAAATGAACACTGAACAAACCTAATATTAATTTCTTGTTTCCTTGCACAATATCATTTCCAGCAACGTTGACCAAAGAAAACTTCAATTGCTTCCCAAGCTTCACCACTTGATTGCAGTTCTCAACCTTTTTGAAAGGCATCCTGATGGGTGGCTTGCTTGCAAACTTCCAATTGACAATTCCTGGCGACACCTTGTCCAGTGTCTGTAGAAGTATCCATCTGTGAAACAGGAGAGAATATACTTCAAACTTAGTGCTGATCACCAAAGACATTAAGCAACTAATAAGTCAAGATGATACATTTTGAACTTTTCTTTGTTGGTGATTTTTTGCCGTAAATGCCAAATGAATTATATTTGTAATTCAGATCAATGTAACGCAGATTATGCTCATGAACTCACCCATCTCTGAGATCTTCAAATACATTGTCAATGCATCTAGAATTGCCCAGACTGTTTAACCAAAAGCGGAAAGCTCTTTCTTCTCGCGAGACTTGAGCATCGTCAGGTGAAGTTTCAAGAAAAGATATCTGTTTTGTTTGAGTAGAGAGCCCATTCCTAGAGTATAGATATAGATACAATCAATGTTTGAGAAGAAATTGCTCAATGTAGATTAATTAACCAAACAGATGAAGCACGGAGCCAATAGAAAACAGCTAAGCATGCTGCTAATGACATGCCAGCCAAAACCTTCAAGAACCAAATCTTGTAGTTTCGTGAATAATTTTTTAAATTTGTCGTCATTTGGCCCTACACCTTATTTTAGTGTGCAGATGCAAATGATCATATAAATTTGATTATTTAACTTCTTAAATTTTTATCTTAGGAAATATGATCACATGCACAAGAGTTCTGATGGGTTATGCGGGATTTAACACTATATGTAATTCTTTTAAAACAATTAGAGGTCAAAATATTAAACAGCAGTACATCAGTACAAACTTCTAATGTGGATTTTGGTATGTCGCCTATGTCAGATCCTTCTAAAACTACTGCATTACTTCTTAGTTCATGTCCGTCATCTGTTTACTCGGGGTAAAAAAAAACTACTATATAGCTGGTTCTGTGATTCATCAAAAACATATTTCTCCATGACAAGTTGATCAGGTTGCTGAAAACATCACATCAACAAAGCTTAAAACCACCAGATAATCCAGAATGCTATTAACCCTCACCTGTGCTGGAATATGTGTGCAACAAAAGCGAGGTTCAGATTTGGTGAGCCTTCTACGATATCCTTAGCTGTCAAATATCTTTTACATCCCATCTTGTCAGCATGTTCAAGAACCAGCTTTGCCCTTTGAAAAGGATCCCTTACAGTCAATGTCACTGGATTACTGTGCTCTGGAGCAAGGACATTTAAGAGGTGAGCATAAGCTTCTCCATCCTGTTCAAAAGAAAAATAAGTAACTAGTCAGGGATTCCTACGTCAGCATGCCGGAGGAAATAAAAGATGATAAGCCAGACAAAATAGCCTTGTCCCAGCATGTAGTGTAAGTTCAAATGCCTGATATAACAAAAAGTTCATCTAACCAATCTCTTATTGGAACAACCAAGTATAACTTATTCAACATTCAGCAAATCTAGCACTAATGATGCATTAGCAGCACAATAGTTATGCACAAATTTGTCAGTTTCTTTCAGATATCTACTCATTTCATGTAGAAAAATAGAGATCCTACATACACAAATTCACCATTTTTCATAGCATAATAGTGTCAATTATCATTGTCCCTAGAGCTGGTAGCACAAAAACACAGGCCGTAATGATTTTATTGGTCCTCTCCTTAATACCAAAGAGAAATGAGAATCCCCACATGATGAAACAAGGCACAGAATGGACTATCCTGGTTAGCTGACACAGAAACAGCCCAACCTGAGGCACATACCTTTATATCAGAAGAGAAGTTTGTCACAACTTTCCTGTATCCAGCCTTTTTGAGTTGGAAGTTCATCCATCTCAGCAAGATTTTTTCTGGTGGAAGACTCAACAATTCTTCTGCATCCTGTGGGATCCATCCAGCTCGTACATATAAGAACGCTATGCTGAATCTCAAACATATACATCATCAAAGAGATCTTTACCTCACTGCTATCAACCAATTCGACCAACTGAGGTGTCTTCTTTAAGTTGAGGTCAGCCAAAAGTTGAATCTGTTATCATAAAACCACTACCAAGATCAACAGAAAGTTGTACATAGACCATATTTTTCATCAGTCATGATCGCTAAACTCATCTTGTCTGAAACAAGGTATTTTATGTCGTTCTGAATAGTACATTGGGAAATGATAAAAGTCTTGTGCAAGACACATATTTTGTGTCTTGTCATTATAGAAAACCTATATATTTGTGAATTAAATTGGAAAAAAGTTACATGATTGACTTCTATAACTATAATAATATATATAAATTGTATAAAATCACACTTTTATCTATATTTTTAAAAATTTACAAAAAAGCGTCGAAAATATGCCCAACGGATGGGGTTCATTCGTTAGGGTGTCAATTTTAATTGTTGGCGTAGCCAACACATTCCAAGCTTCTTATAATTGATAATTAATAGTATCTGTCAAAAAAATTGAGGTTAAAAACGATAATAAGTATTGATTTTATAAGGGAGAAGACATTTAAGGAGTGTCTTGGGGCAAGACACTTATCATCACCCTAGTACATTAGCTCTGCGTAAAAATAGGAATTAACTAAATCCTGAATGAAAGGATGGTGTTAATACCTTTATGATTTGGGCAATTAGTCCCACTACAAGATGGCGCTGCAAGCAAAGCAGAAGATATATCAGTATTGATTGTAAAAGCAATACAATCTACCAATAAATTCAAGTTGTGAAGGAAAGCATGAATCGTTTAACTAAAAAAATGAAAATAAGATGACATGAGGTGAAACAGGGGCCTAATGAGCATTGTCACATGCCCTTTCATCCTATGCTGTCTGTTCTAATATCATATTGTTCAAGTAACGCATTCAGCTTCATCCCTAAGCGTGTCATTCATACAAATAGCCGCATAAGAAAAGTAGCCCTTCTTTAAGCATCATGTGGATACAATATGAATCAAAGTTGTTAAAGTTTCCCTAAAATATCAAGCTACTTAACAAAACTACATTACAGATATCAATGGTTGCCCTTATCAAATGTAAGAGAGTAACTTTAAAACCATTTCATCAACCTGACATAAGTTGTGTATCTGAATGTGCATTTGCTCACAATCTACCTTCTTTTTTCCTTATTATTTTACTGTATTATTTTCACTTTTGTTTTGGGGTCGGGATGGTTTGGAGCATTGCACAATCATTCTTCAAATTCTGGATTAAATGCAAAAGTGCAAGGATAGAAACAATATGAAGATTCAACCAAAGTTGCAATTCCATCATACCCTTCCTTCAATAAAATCTTGCGTTCCAATGTTAACTACTGTGCACCCAATCGCCTTCGCTGAGTTTAGGCATAGTGTGTGGTTCTCATTTCTCTCCCAAAGGTTGAGAACTCTCTTCACGTTGATAGCACGTTCATCAATCGTCCCAGGAACAGCTACATTAATAAGCTTGCTACATTGTATGAAACCAAGTTAGAAACCAAGGCTCTGAACTAAACCTTGAGGCTTGCAAGTTACAAGACAAAGTATGATTACCAAAGGAGGACACCATCCTTTACAATCTCAAACAAATCGTTGGTTGACGGATCTATGGGAAGGTATTGCTTGAGGAACTTGTCTTCACCAAGATAATTGTTGATGTGTGACACATAAGAAGACTTCTCAGACTCGCTAATTGTATGAAGCAACGTTGTCGTAGCAGCCTTGAGAAATTCTGATGAGTTCTTGGCAGGACTTCCCATTTTTGAGCTAGCATGTGCCCGCATTTTTAAATATGCCTGTAAATATTGCAACAAAGTTCTTATTACATATAATAATTCCAACAGTCAGGTTCTTTTATTCTTAGAACATCAGGTCCAAGAATATGTACAACTACAAATGAGGACTCCTCTGCTTGAAGGAGTTTTAGGCATAGCTCAAGACAAATCGTCCACAAAAAAATATTTTTAAAACTGTCCATGAACAATAAAGCAGTTAGTTCCATCAAAAAAATTATAAAAAAAAAAAAAACAATACAACAGTTAGGGGGTTAAATAATCAGGATATCTGCTCGAAATTCTATTCGGATTCTCAACAAATAATTACCCGAGCTTGTTTTTATTTTCATTCTCGTATGGCTCCCCACTTTTTTTTTCCTTGAGTTTTTCCCCTTTTCTTTCCACGGCGGGTGCATAGCGAACCAATTGTTCCCAATCAGCTCAAAAAAGCTAGCATTTAAAATTACACTTAGGCCTCCATTCAGCAGCATGAACATCAACCAATAATAGGACATTCATCAACATCGGATCCAAAACCAGAAATTCAGTCCATTCTTGTCGAATGACAAAATCAGCTCAATCAAACAATGTGCTGATCATTTGCCTTCGAGTAGTTTTGTGCATTCCTTCTCCGGGACTAAGGAATTCACTGGCCTGAATCTCCAAATTCAATTGTACGATGATCAAACAATAAGAAAGATCAAGAAAAAGTAGACTTACTCTTAGAAAGAGCTCAAAATCAACTTCGTCCTTCATGTTCTGATACGAGCTTCGAAGAAAAGAATCTCTTTCCTCTTCAGTTAAGCTTTCTCCAACGACTTTGAGCTTCGACATTTTGGACGGCAAATCGGCGAGAGTAAGCGGTCCGCTCTCTCTCCTCATCGCATGATACTGCAATTGAATTACAGATTTTTCAGTGATAACTAATGATCTCCGAACTACAGAAGAAGAAAAACAACGGAGGAGGAAAGAAAAATCGGAATTACCTGCGATTTCAAGCTGCGAAGCTCGACCTGTGTGAATTGATTCTGTAGCCATGGATCTGACACCAAAATTCCAACGTAACCTGCCATTTATCCGTAGATTTCTGCTTCGAAGTTGATCGATGATCGTTTCTCTGTGTGCTTCGTTGAAGGAGGCGTTGATCGCTCTCTCTCTCTCTCTCTCTCTCTCTCTCTCTCTCTCTCTCTCTCTCTAAACCAAACTCTGCAAAAGTGAGAGAGAAGGACGAGGGAAGAGCTGACAGTGAAGCATAGCTAGTTTTGCTAGTTAAGAGAATTCAAATTATTACGGCTTTGTCCCCTCCTCCCTCCTTTTACCGTTGTCAGGCCATCCCTTTTATATATTTACGTTTTAAAAATACTTCCTACAATCCTATGTTTCATGTACAACAGGCAAAATTTCCCATTAAAAAAAAGGAAAAATTTGATCCGATATATTACGCGTGTCCCAAAAAATTTGTTCTATGTTATTTTAACTATTAACTTTTTTTTTATGCCACCAAAAAAAATTATTAACTTTTTTATATTATATCTTTTCAAGACATGCAATATTATATTTAGGTGTATCCATCAAAAAAATATTACATTACACCTATATTCAGGTGTAAGTATTTTCTATTACAAATACAATAACGGTACTCTTTTATACTAATTCATTATATAACTTAATTAATCGTCAAAAGTTATAAAGTTTGACCCTATTGGTCAAACATAAACAAATTTTGTGAGACGGAAAGAAAAATATTTAAATATATTCGACATATGTGACGACAATTTATTCATCCAAATTTTAATATTGATCAATTTGACTGAATCGAACATTTGAACATAATTTTGACTTGAAGTCAGGCTCTTCTGGATTGAATAATCCCAACAAAATGTATAATGGACATCAATTTCTTATCCAAATTTAATTTCTTCCGATTTAATATGAATCCAAATTTTCTCCAATTTCATGGATTTAGCACTTTAATTTTTATCTACGTTGTTAATTTATAGTAAATTTTAAGTACAGCATCTTATTAAAAGATTATAATGATACTAGTATTCCGTATTTCAACTATTTTTAGTATAAATTGAGATCGGTTTAATTCGGTAATTGATAAAATTCGGACAACAAATTGATATATGGATCCCCTTTTTTTAGGCCATACCGGGTTGGACGATTCAGGGAGAGCTAAATTTGGGTTATAATCAGGCTCGGATAATAGAAAAAGAGAAATATTGTGTCCAAATATTCGGTCAATTGTGTTAATGTCAATGTCAAAGTCAGGTTTCAAACCGATTTTTTTTTTCAAGTCGGACATTTGGGTCATTCATGTCAAACAAAATTTTTCCAGCACTGGATAAATCATGTATTTATTCTCTATTCGAGTTTTTTTGGGATCAAACAAAGTTGGATGTTTGAATGTTATTCGAATTTTTTTGGGTTAGACAATTTCAGATGTTTGGATATATCATGTGGTAATCCTGATGAAGACCTGCAAAGTATCTATTCGAGGACTTTGTTCGTAGGTAAATTTATGGTATCTATATTCTTGTTTAGGGTTTTTCATAGGTATTATAAAAGTTCTTGCATAAGTAAACATTAGCGCGTTCCATGTTATCATCTAGGGATTGCAATTTAGGGTTTAGGGTTGAAAGTTCAGAATTTGGAGTATTACACTTAGTATTTATGGTTTAGGGTTTAGGATAGGGTATAAGACTACTACACTCGATCCTTTTATACCTCATCTCAACAGAATTTTGGAGTATTGATTTTGGTAGTTTTGTTTGGTTTAGGGTAGGGTAGGGTAGGGTAGGGTCGGGTATAAGGTGACGAGTTTAGGATTTCAATAGGTGAAGATAAGGGAGTGCAAGGGAGGGTATAAACTACTACATTAGACCCTTCTATGCCTTGTCTCAATGGGATTTTGAAGTATTGGTTTTGGTTGTTTTGTTTTGGTTTAGGGTCGGGTATAAGGTTACGAGTTTAGGATTTCAATAGGTGAAGATAAGGGAGTGCAAGGGAGGGTATAAACTACTACATTAGACCCTTCTATGCCTTGTCTCAATGGGATTTTGAAATATTGGTTTTGGTTGTTTTGTTTTGGTTTAGGGTCGGGTATAAGGTTACGAGTTTAGGATTTCGATAGGCGGAGATAAGGGAGTGCAAGGGAGGGTTGTTGCCCTAGCTATGAAAAACAAGTGCGAATAGTTAGATATTAATGGTCTTGTTCTTTTCTATGGTTCCATATCGTATGAAACCACAATTTACCATATTAACTAAAAAAATTATCATACCACACTTTATTACAACAATCATAACTTTTTCTTTCCTCATTTTTATCCTCTATTTTTCACATTTTTTTTTTATCTACCACATCAATCACAGTTTCAACAAATTTTACCATAGTATATTAGATCATACCACACTTTTTACAATCTTTCCATCCCATACCATTATCTGTACTCTATCATCTACACAAAAAAACTGGGTATATGCCAATCCATGTGGGAAAGTGTAGCCTGTGTTTGTACGTTAATAGCACACAAGTCATGGGTTTGACTTTAATTACTGCCAATTTATCTCTCCCTCGTTATTTTTTGTTGAGTTTGTTGCTGTTCAACTACATAAAACATGTGAATTTGGTTTATTTATTTTCCAAATGACCCCCTTTAAGAAATTGTGCTTGGCTCCGCCCCAAATCACACATATTTGCAACAAATAATGTAAAACAGGTGACGGATTTCCCAAGAATCAAACACAATTTTAAAGTATTTTCAAGCTATAAGAGCATGTGCAATGGTTGGAACTCATTCCAAAGGTTTCACTAACATTCCATTTCATTTCTTGGCAACAATAATTTTTGTAGTTTTCAAAAAAAAAACAATAATTTTTGTAAGTTCCATAATTTTGAAACTCATTCTGGAACTGTAAGGAACAAAAAAATGAATTCTGAAAATTTCAAAAATAAGATGACATGTTAGGATGTGCCTCCACTGAAAATTCAGAATAATGGAATATCATTGTACATGCTTTAAGTCAAATATATAAACCTATGTAAAATCGTGCTAAAAGGCTTAAAAGAAAAGTGGTATAAATCCATGAATGACAAGGATGATCACAAAGAAGATATGAGGAGAGAAAAAGGCAAGGGCCATTGATCATGGTAGGGGAAGCAAAATGGTCATTTCATATAAGGTAGTGCGATATGAGGAGAAAAGAGATGATGACCACACACGTGAAGGTGAACCTTTTATTTATATATATTAATGCATTTAAATTAAGCAGGCAGTCCATGTGAAATTCACATATAAGCTCCTTTCTAAAGGCAACTTTCCACACAATTAAAGCAAACGAAATTGTAAAATTCTATAACGAGTTTACTTCCTGTTCTTTAAATTGGATAAAATAAGGTTTGGATGGATTTATATTTTTTGGGGAATTGTGTTTTTAGAAAGGAAAAATGTTTGGAGAATTGTGTAAGATCTGGATTGGATTGGATTGGAAAGAATTATCAATCCAAAGAGCAGGGCCTAATTTTGGATTATTAGGTTTTAAAATGCTCCATTTTGGTAATTGTTTATTAGAATATTTCAAATTTTATTTTTGACACAAATATCTTAATTTTGGGGTGTTATTTGTTGGCAGCCCATTATTTTTTATAATGTTGCGTGGTTGTTTTTTGGTTTATGACCAATTAAACTTGGATTTCTATAAATCTATCAAGATATCACCCCAAAAAATACGGTTACACCGCAAAAAAATCTTAGTTCAATTGAAATTAATTTGGTGTTGGGCTGTTGACAAATAACACCCCTCAAAGTTCAGGATATTCATATAAAAAACAAAGTTTGTGATATTCAAATAAACAATCCTCAAAGTTAGGGATTTTAAAACATAATAATCCTTTAATTTTGGGGAGTTATTAGATCAAAAATATTTTTCTGATAAAAATACTAATATAACTTTTATATGACCAAACTCATTCCAAAATTAGCTTGAATGATAATTTCTATATAGGTCATATGATTCTATTTGGTGAGACATGTACAAAATTAAACGATAATATTCACTAGCTTTATGATAAAAACTTCAAGGAAACCAACATTGTGCAAAAAAAATATTCCCTCTGTTCCATATTAATCGTCGTCTTTGGAAATTGTGCAGTCAAAATTCAAAATTTTTGACCATAAATTTCTCAATGTGTACAATGAGTTGCTATATAAAATTATCACCATTAGATTTGTGACGAAAAATACTATCATAAAAATATAATATTGCAATTGTTAATAACATATTATGTAAGAAATTATCAATCAAAGAGTGACATTGGAGACAATGCAAGTCAAAATTATAACAATTAATATGGAACGGAGGGAGTAATATTTCTAAATATTGCACTATTCATGGCTAAGAAAAAACATTGATATGCTTTTATTCAATGCCTCCAAAGATTAACTATTTATGTCCAATTTTCCTTCAAAAAAAGAAAAGAAAAATAAAATATGGTTTTATTTGGTGAATTTGTAAAGCTCCAGGCCCAGTGGGCCCAGTGGTGGAGATGGGTGTGGGTGTAATACTTGCTTCTTTTTTAAAGTTTGTAAGACAAGGATGGATAACCCAACGGCTAGTCGGCCATCTTTGACAAATTGCTTCTCTACATTGAGTGTTGATTTCAATTTGCTAATTTCAATTTACCCTTATGTTTTGATATGTATGTAATATTGTCCCTCTATTTTCTTGTCCTTAAAAGATGCCTCTCAATTTTCATGGACATATAATTATGCTTCTGGAATTTTGTTTGTCATAGTATACCCTTAAATTTTCATAAACATGGAAAAATATCTTTAAATATATAATTAACAGGTAGCAGGGCAATTGACATCAATGGCTTAGAGTTGTCATTAACAGGAGAACGAAGTGTAGATGTTGGGTAGCATTGATCACTAACGATAACTTGGTGAAAGAACAATTATCATTTATTTTCTAAGAACAATTATCATGTATTTTCTTATTCTTCTTTTCTAAGAACAATTATCATTTATTTTTGAAAGAAATTTTAAATTAAGTTTTACCTTTTGTTGTTATGAAGTTAAGGAATTTTTTTATATTTATAAAAGTGTAGGGGCAAAAAATCAAATTATAAAATGAAGGAGAAACTAGCTTGTAACGAGAAATTTGTAAATAATTATTGGATCTCAAATTGTAAAGTGTAGGGACATATTTAAGACTTGATCTTTGGTTAGGTTATGTTCAGATTTGGATGGATAAGTTAAGATAATTTGAGATGAGTTATGATAAGTTATAATGTTTTTTTTGGAGAATTGTGTTTTTAGAGTGCATGCTTTTTTGAGAAATTGTCTTAAGTTTGGATAAGTTAGGATAAGTTGGGAGAGTTGGGAGAGTTATATACAACCTAACCAAAGAACAAAGCTTGAAAGGAGAAAAGAAAAGTACACTTATTTTTGTGTATTTGAGAAGAGTAGATTGAGTTGAAAACTCTCTTTCTATTCAAACCACTTCCTTTGCTTTTTCAATCCTTAGCGGTAACGAGAAACTTGTAAGTAATTATTGGATCTCAACTTCATATCATTTGATTTCAACTGATTCCTTAACGTAGCAATGACAATCACTTTCTATTAAAAAAAGACCAAATGACAATCACTGTTAAAACTTTAGTATTTTGTTTTGACTTTTGAATCTACCTTTGTTTTTTTAATCAATTCAGGCCATGTTTTTTTCTGTGGTTGGCAAACTGCGGTGCCACAGCCCACCGCAGTTTGCCACAATCCACCATATTTTACCGCAAATCATTACTTTTCTCTCTCATAATTCCACCACACCCACCACAATTCCACCACACCTCACCACACCATTCCGCAAAATACCGCATAAAAGAACAGGACCTCAACTTACCATATTGCTCGTATCTGATTGATAAGACTAAGATTAAACAATTCAATTTAGTCAAATTATTTGTCATAACATAGGTTAAACACGCCACTCAAAAATTAATTTTTACGAAAATTATTTTTGAGGCAAAAACAATTTTTGACCAAATAACCACTTAATAAAACAATATATACATGCCAATACCTTATTAACTCACATACAATCATCCAAAAAATTTGATATATAATTTACGAAATATGATCGAATCCAAAAACGAAATTTCTTTACAAGAATTTAACATTTTAGATCACAGTTCTAATTATGGATCACTATAGTCTCATTTATTACAAATTTTATTTCATATTTGTTTGTGTTTGGATTTTTAATAGACTGTATACTTTTTATTTGTATTATTTGAAATGAAACCACAAAAGAGAGATGGTCACTAACCTTCTTCAATCTAATTTTTAAAATTTTAATTGAACAACGCTCAAACATTGCATAAAATTATTTAACTTAAATAGAGGCCTAACCACGTTTAATTAATATTAATATCCATGCCCAATTAGACAACAAGAGCAAGAGCAATATCTAGATACCTAGCTGTGATGCACTACCAATACCCACACTCTAATGCATCACAAAGACAGAGAAATAGCAAAAGAAGCACAAAATGGGGTCTTTTCAATATTTCTTTCTTATTATTTATTATTTTATAATTGATGGTGGCAAATTGCTATACCATACACTCTCCAAAACAAAACTAAAAGAAGTGGGCCTAATTGGCTAAAAGAGGTGGGCCTAATTGGCTAATTGGGTAATGGGGCCTCCGCCTTAGCCCAGCCAAGCCGAACAATAAAAACTCTTCACAAATTTTTGTTAGTTTTATAACTAAAGATATATATATCGAAATAATATGTCAATTAGCTTTTGTCCATGAAATAAAAGTGGAAAATTGATTTGACCACTAGGAAAATAAGGGATCCATTCAAAAGAATTTGTTATTAATTGTAGCTAGGTATGTTTTCGACAATTTGTTTTCAGAAGAATAATTTCAATTCCAGATAAGTTTTGAAAAATAAATATAGTTAATAAGGTTAGGACAAATCAAAAACAAATTAGTACGAAAAGCTCTCCTATAAAATTACAGAATGAATTAAAATAAACTCAGAAAAATAAATGTTATATAGAATAGTAAAAAATAAGGTATAAAAATTGCCCTTGCATATTCTATACCCAAATAATAATCCAATTCCCATGATTACAGAGCAAGTTGGTATAATATGGGTAATCCCATGCTGTTTGGAGTTTGGTGGACCTCATCTGATTATCTCCCACATGGAATTCTGATCCTTGTAATTGTACATCACTTTAAAGCATCATCATTGCTCTTGTGATTCTGACCATCTTGTGCGTTCCCTAAAGTTTGATTCTTGATTTATTTGCTTTCAATCACCTAAGCTTCTGCGCCCTACCTTCCATATTACTATATACTACGTCTGTTATTTTTATCTGTCATTTACGATTTTCAGTGTCAATTTTTAATCAATAATTTCTAATATAATATTATATTTTTAAAAAAAAAATTTTATAACGAATCTAACAACATCAATTTTATATGATGAATCATTATACAAATTAAGATATTAATGGTCAAAATTTTCAATACAATTTCCTAGGCAACAGATAAATAAAAACGAAGGAAGTATTTTTTACTTGAATTGTTTCTTTTTTCCGGCAATATTTGTTACTCCTTCCGTCTCAAAGTATTTATCCTCTTTAATTTAACTCATATTTTAAGAAAAAAATTAACAGGGGCTTAAGCGTCAGAGAGACTCTCATTGGTTCACCAAAGGGACCTTCATTGCAAGTAGTGGCGCACCTAGTCGGAAAAGGAAGTGCACTTGTTGCCTACCCACCAAGCCAAGCCGAACCCCCGCCCCCAATTCGCAAGCCTCAAGCACCTCAAGTTCCTGGTCGAGCTAACCTGTGGCACCCCGCCCAACACTTGGATCATCCATCCAACCAACTTAGATCTATTCCTTGACACTGTCCATCACCTCGCATCCTTCCAAGTTTAGTTAATCCTTCATCATCCAGTGTTCATCCCAATCTACGTCTACATTAGAAAGGTTCACATCAACATAATGATAGGATCGTAGAGTATTCAAGCAAACCACAAACAATTAAAGTTAATCGTGGAAAAGAGATCAAAATTTGACACCAGATATTTAGCGTGGAAAAAACCCAAAGTGGGAAAAAAGAATCACGGAATCGATGCACTAGTAATATGAGGATTACAAGTTACAAGAGATTTCCCTCAATCTCACTTTCTCTCAAAGTAGATGAACAATCTCTCCCAAGTATTGTGTTTTCTCTCAGTGTGTTTGTGAATACAAGATACATTTAATGAAACCCCTCGCCAGATATAAATAGCGGCTAGGAGCAGTTTAAGTCAAATCCGCGTCATAATAACTGGCCTAAATGGCCGCCACATGTTGTGCACCACACATCCATTCCTAGGTCCCAACTACACCTTCATAGGCTTCCTAACACACTTTACTCTATTACACATCGAGTCCGGCCTCCATGGGGCTCCACACACAACAAACTCTCACTGAGAGACCAATGCCTCTAAAATCCCCAACTTATCAACACAAGTTCCCCTAGTGCATCGACCGACCTTTTTATCAGTCAGAGAGGCCTACTGATGTCATACAAAGCCTCAGTTTCCCAACATCCACTAGCTTAGTCAGCAGCATGTCTGTTGGATTCTTGTTGCATGCGATCTTCTCAAGTTTCACTTCACCACTTTCCACCAAGTTTCGAATGAATTGATACCTTCTTTTGATGTACTTTGTCCTTGAGTGTAACACCGGATTCATTGTCAGCTGAATGACACTTTGGCTGTTACAATGAAGAACACCGTCCTACCCTTGATCAAGCACCTTCAAGGAATCCTGTAGCCATATCATCTCCTTGTTTGCCTCAAACAGGGCAATATATTCAGATTTTGTAGTAGACATAGCAACACATTTCTGCAATCTTGACATCTAATTGATTGTCGAACCACCAAGAGTGAACACATAGCCTATTGTGCTCTTACTCATATCAAAATCCACACTCAAATCAGCATCTACATAAACTTTCAAGTCAAGGTTAGTTCCACCAAACACAAGACAATAATGGGAGGTACCTTTCAAATACCTCAACAACCATTTGACTGCACTCCAGTGTGCTTTCCTCGAATTTGACATAAATCGAGTCACTGTTCCCACTGCAAAGGCAATATCCGGTCTAATGCAGACCATGGCATACATTAAGCTCCCAATTGCTGAAGCATACAGAACTCTAGCCATGTACTCTCTCTCCACCTTGGTCCTGGGTTGTTGTTCCTTAGATAATTTGAGATGATTCGCCATAGGAGTACTTCTAGGTTTCACATCAGCTACACTGAGCCTTTCAAGCACCTTCTTAATGTAGTCCTCCTGAGACAGCCTCAAAA
Source organism: Portulaca oleracea (assembly GCA_029582165.1). Taxonomy (NCBI): domain Eukaryota; kingdom Viridiplantae; phylum Streptophyta; class Magnoliopsida; order Caryophyllales; family Portulacaceae; genus Portulaca; species Portulaca oleracea. The sequence goes on along the minus strand of CM055869.1, from coordinate 11,359,803 downwards.
CTCCATTGTCCTTGTATCTAGTAATCCCCACGTCAAGGATTTGATTTGCAACACCCTAATCCTTCATCTCAAATTCTTTAGACATCCTCTCCTTAAGCCCGGTAATATCCTTCATATCAGCTCCTGCAATCAACATATCATCCACATAGAGAAGCAAAACAATGTAAGAGTTAGCAAAACTCTTATGTTAACAACATTGATCCTTATCACTCCTCTTGAATCCATTGTTGCACATGAAGGTGTCAAACTTGATGTACCACTGTTTAGTAGCCTGCTTCAACCCGTATAAACTTATTCGAAGTCTACACACCTAGTGTTCCTTCCCTCGAACCTCATATCCCTCAGGTTGCCTCATGTATAAATCCTCCTCCAAATCTCTATGCAAGAAGGCTATTTTTACATCCATCTGCTCTAGATGTAAATTCTCTACTGTAAGCATAATAAGGATAGTTCTAATAGTGGTTAGTTTCACAAAAGGAGAAAATTTTCATTGTAATTAATACCTTCTTTTTGTGAAAACCCCTTAATCACTAATCGAACCTTGTACCTCACGACACCATCAGGCTCATTCTTGATCTTGTAGACCAACTTATTCAACAAAGCTTTCTTCCCTGCAGGCAGCAACCTGGTCAGTTCCCAAGTTCTGTTTTTCTCAAGTGAGGCAATCTCATCATCAATTGCGTGCTCCTACTTGGACTGGGCCTTAGCCTGCATAGCCTCAGTATAGGACTCTAGCTCACCAACATCTGTTAGTAATAAGTAATGCCAAGATGGAGAGTATCTGTCAGGTGCATTACCTTTGGTAGCCCTCATAGATCTCCTCAAAGTGGGTGGTGGAGTGTGTTCATCATCACTAGAGCTTTCACCTAGCCCATGTAGTTCAGGCTCATTAGCAGCCTGATTTGAAGTTTGGTCAGGAGTTTGATCAATCTTATCTCCAACCTGTGGAGCTGCCTGTGGTTCCTCTGTTTCTCCTGTTTTCTTCTTAGGCATACCAATCCTGACAGAAAACTTAACAGTTTTTGACTCTCTCACCTCAGCTCCCACTAACTCCTTGTCATCTGAGTCACTTGATGTCTGCCAGTCTTTACACAACATATTCTCATTAAAGATTACATCACAGTGCCTCAAAAAAAAATTTCTACCATCCCACAACTTGTATCCAAAAGCGTCAATGTCATAACCAACAAAGTAGCACTTCTTGGACTTTGAGTCCAACTTATCACATTTGTCCGGATTAACCATCACATAAGAAATATAGCCAAAAATACAAAGAAAGGAATAATCAACTTTCTTACCACTCTATACTTCCTTAGGTACCTTCGTATCTAATGGAACTGACAGACTCCATTTGATTAGATATGGTGTTGCGTTCACTGCTTCTACCCACAAGTACTTGGGCAACCCAGCATGAATCCTCATGTTCTTGGCTCTCTCATTCAGAGTCCTATTCATCCTCTCTGATATCCCATTCTGCCTTGGTGTCTCGGGAACCATTTTCAATAGTCTAATACCATTCTGATCACAGTATTTTATGAACTCCTTCTTTTCATACTCCCTTCCATTGTTCGTCCTCAAACAATTCACCTTCAACCCAGTCTGTGTCTCAACCCGTGTTTTCCACTTCAAGAAAACATCAAACGCATCAGATTTATTTTTCAGAAAATAGACTCATACCTTCCGATTGTGATCATCAATAAATGTGACATAATATTGAGCATCGCTCATGGATTTGACTGGCGCAAGCCCCCACACATCCGAATGCACCAACTCCAACTTCCGGGTTTTGGTTCCCTGTCAGTTTTACTGAAATTGACCTTCATCTGCTTACCAAATACACTACTCTCGTAGAGCTCTATGTCCACAGTTTTCAAATCCTCCAAAACACCTTTTGAAGCTAGAATTTTCATGCCCTTCTCACTCATGTGACCAAGACCTTAATGCCATAAACTAGAACATGGAGTATCATTGATATTAGAAATCAAGGCAGTGTTATCCCTGGTGGAGTGCAATGTACCGCACCTCAATGCCTTCACCAGTACCATAGCACCCTTCGCTATCTTCCATTTACCATTCCCGAACCCTACAGTGTAACCCATATCATCAAGTTGATTCACATAAATCAAATTCCTCTTAATCCCATGAATATATCTCACATCCTCCAACTTTCAAAGATCACCATTAGCAGTCTTAATAGTCACATCTCCTCTACCTGTTATCTCATAATACTTGTCATCTGCAAGGTAAACCTTGCCAAAATTTCAACTCCTGAAATTACGTAACAACTCCCTATTTGGGGAAACATGAAAGGATGCACCAGTATCAACTATATATCCATGACTCTTCAAGAACTAAACACACTCAAGATTTGGGCTTCACTAAGGTCTTTAGCAAAGTTGATAGAATCAGGTCATCATTGTTACTCTTCCCCTTCCTAGGCTTAGGGAAATCCCTCTTAGGGCCTGTTTGGTGAGAGAAAAAGGAATAAAATTAGAAACCTAAGGTTTCTAATTCCTTTCTTTTTTGTTTGGTGAGCCAATTTTGGAATGACATAAGGGATTCCTCAGGTTTCTAATCCCCCTCAAATGGGTGGAATTAGAACCCTCCCAAATTTGGGTGGTATCAACTCTATCCATGTTCTTTTGTTTTTCTTAACAAAAAAATATATATATATTTCAACCCCAAACCAAACTCACTTGGATAAACTTGACGGTCGCCACCTTCAGCAACTCAACCATGGCTGTTGTGCCCACCACCACTACAACCGCCTTCACCTTCAATTTCACCTCTCAATTGTTTCCCAACCCAAAATCCAAAGGCTAAAAAATTAATTCCATGTCTAGTTTGAGATTATTCCAAACCGAAATTAGAAAAATTGAAGAAAAAAGAACTCAAAATCCAGCCAACCCCTTCGTTCTAAATCTCATAGATTGACGAAGGCAAAGATTACAACGAAAATTCTCTGAGACAACCAATTATCCAGCTACCACCACAAAGTTGAAGGACAAAAGTAGAGAGAGAAAATATAGAAGATGATTCAAGTAAACTGCAGCAGAATTTTTCGCGGTGCACGACGGTGGCTGGGGTTGGGGATGGTTCAAACAAATATTGAGGTTGGGGATGGATTAACCCAGAACTCCCTTGATGGTTGTCGGCTTCGCATTGATTCTGGAATTGTGAGATATGGTGTCAGTAGGGGGTGGGTGGGATGGGGAGTGCTTTTCTTTTTTTTAAGTCATTATTATTATTATTATTATTATTATTATTATTATTATTATTATTATTATTAAATATCTTATTCCATTCCAATTCCTAGTCAAACAAGTCTATTTTTGGGTTCTAATTCCATTCCTGTTCCTCCAGGATTCTAATTGCATTCTCAATCCATTCCTAAAATCTCTCCAAACACACCCTTAACGTGACCCTTTTCACCACAACCATAATACACAACATTATTCATGTTTCTAGACTTGCTTTTACCCCTGGATTTTGATCACTCCCTAGAATTGTTCGAATTCCTATTGTTCTTCCTACCTCCTGACACTCAAGGCACTTTCGGAAGATTCACCACTAGAATTCTCCCTATGAAGGCTCTCATTGAGAAGCACAGATTTGACCTTGTCAAATTTCATCTCATCACTACTCTTAGCACTGCTGACAGCAGTTGCAACTGTATCCCAAGAGTCAGGCATTGAAGACGACAATACACAAGCTTTAATATTATCCGCAAAATCCATCTCAAGCTAAGCAAGTTTTGATAAAATTTTAGTAACCTCATTGATATGATCAGCCACATTACTATCTCCATACATCTTACAACTGGTTAATTTGTGAAATAAATATACCTGATTCGTTGCGTTAGGCTTCTCATACATCTCCTCCAGTGCCTTTAGCAATTCCTTCGTTGTCTTTTTCTCCATAACGTTAAATATGATGTTTCGAGCCAATGACATCCTGATCTTGGACACCACCTATCAATTGAGCAGATCGTAATAAGCCTGCTCCATGTTATCTGGCTTCTTCCCCAACAGCGAAACATGCAGCGACTTCGAATATAGTATATCCTCAATCTGTAACTTCCAGTAGGTCAAGTCAGTCCCGTCAAACTTCTCGATCTCATACTTATCTTTCGACATTGTTTGAATGTGAGTTCTCTATCAGCAACCTGTAGGCTCTAATACTAATTGATAGAATCGTAGAGTACTCAAGCAAATCACAAACAATTAAAGATAACAGCGGAAAAGAGATCAAAAATTGACAATAGAGTTTTAACGTGGAAAAAAAAAACTCTAAGTGGGAAAAAAAAACCATGGAATCGATGCAGTAGTAATACGAGGATTACAAGTTGCAAGAGATTTTCCTCAATCTCACTTTCTCTCAAAGTAGATGAACAATCTCTCCCAAGTGCTGTGTTTTCTCTCTGTGTGTTTGTGAATACAAGATACATTTAATGAACCGCCAGGTATAAATAGCAGCAATGAGCATTTTAGGTCAAACTCACGTCATAATAACTGACCTAAATGGTCGCCACGTGTTGTGCATCACACGCCCATTCCTAGGGCCCAACTATACTTTCATGGGCTTTTTGACACACTTTACTCTATTACACATCGAGTCAGACCTCCATTGGGCTCCACACACACCACATAAGTCGTCACAACAACCTGTAAATCAAATTCTTTCGTATTCAGAACTTTATTTAGTAAAGGTAAATTGAATTTTGCTAAAGAATACTAGTTTGTAGTTGAAACAACTATATTTTTTTGTACAATATTGATAATCCCTCAAAAGTCCTAATGTAATTAATAATATGGAAGGGCGGTATTTTGCTTGGTGGGAAAGAGGGAAAAATAACTACATGGGTTTTATCTATGTGATTGAACATAAATGACAGAATTTATATCAAAAAATTTTCTTTAAATTGGAATTCATATTAAATATTAAAATGAAGATATAAGGGTATTCGATAAATGGCCTATTGGATGGCTAATGGCTTATTGAGAATGAAATATTGGAAAATTTGAAAATGTCAAATAAGTTAAATAGGTACTTGATAAACAGTCTATTCACTTAGCTGATTAGATCTAATAAGCTAATTTTTAGTGGGCTAAAATGAACGGCCTGTGGATTGACTATTTGTAAAAACTAGCATGTAACCCAAAATTTACCAATAATTACATGCTTGTTATCATAAAAATAATCGATACATATTATTTTAATGTTGGCGATAAAGGTTATAAATGAAACTTCAACAAATATTTTTTAGAAACAGCTAGCTTTATCCTACACAATTTTTCCAAATAGTCAATCCAAATTACCAATAATAACAACCTATGCAAACAACCATAACCAATAACTGACAGTTGTTTATCAAACACAATATCATCTGGGTATGTTTATTTAGTTGGTAAGTAAGGGTGCGTTAAGTATAAGATTGAAAATTTTTAAATTTTTAAAACTCGGGTAAACAAGAAATATCAAAATTCAGGGGACTCTTCTATCAATGCATCTCACCAAGTTATCCGTACGAATAATAGAAAAAAGGTCGAAGAAGGTCTACACTTCAAAAGGTCGATAGTGTTTAAGGAAAGGCCAAGATTAGTCATCCAACCTGCGGCTAAGTTTGTTTTCTCGATGGATGTGGCAAATAGCAAAATCTTTCAACAACTTGATAAGATTTTTGATATCTCAAACAATCATATTGATATGTCAGGGGGTGTGGATGACCCCTAGATAGAGTAGATGAGAATAAAGTTATCACTTTCAATGGGAACTCTTGAGAAACCGTCCTGGCTAGCTTGGTGAAGACGAAATTGAGAGCAATTAATAGGCATGACACATGCTTACTGAAATCGACCAAGATGATCACAAATGACGAACCCAACAGCTGAACCATGATGGTTAAGGGATCTATCAAAGTGTAAACTCGCCAAACCATAGTAAGGTTCTTTCCACTTCACATGGACAATATTGTGATGGCATAGCCCATGTGGTTGAGGCCAACTATGTAAAATATGTTGGCGATCTTGGAAAGAGAATATGTTCCTAGGTCGTCTCTCAGGAAAGCTTCTCTTGGCTCAAATGATGATCGCAACGTTGAAGACAAAGTTGTTGAAGACGCAATCGTTACGCTCCTTTCAAATGATCTAAATTATGTAGGAGACTCTTATTAACTCAGGAGATGGGAGAGAGTTTGAGTTTGTACTACAATGCTACCATTGCTGTTTATTGGCCAATTGATAGAAGAGGCTACCATCTGTATGATTTGGTTGTATCCTAGACCTTTATTTATTTTTTTTGAAGTGACATTGATGTAATAAATGACTATCAGCTTCCAAGTGTCGGAGACAAATAGAGCATGAAGGGCCTAGGTTGATACCCCTATACATCAAATTCTCTCTAATTGAGAGATCAATATGAAAGATTTGTCAGAGGAAGATTTTTAGCTTTGGCTAGATATCTAGCTTCCATATCCATTGGCCTCCCCATATAGACCCAAACTCTAAATCATAACACAATCATATCGCAGACTTGGTAGAAAATTCACCATTGCTAGTTAGGCCCCAACAAAGTTCATCATGCTCCTCGAAAATAGGAGTAGGGGCATTAAGAACCATTTGAACAAGTGGTTTTGGGAGCACTTGTCTAAACTTGTGCCCCGATCTCAATCTTTATTACAAATTAATTCTTTAACAGTCACTTCACTCTTTGTATGTGTGGAGGACTAGTTAGCAAAAGTAGATAATGGTAACTAGTGGCACTAATTATTTTTCCAGAAATTCACCTCGACACTGTTGCCAATTTTCGAATGAAAATCATTTTTTACAAAACTTAAAAGTTTTGCAAAGATTCTTCCAAACTCAAGAGTCAGATGACTTTGGGTTTTTCGGAAACCAATCTTCAGAATGATTGTACTTGGAATTCATTTGAGAGACCCAAAAGCCAAAGCTTTCGTCATCATTGAGAAATTTTAATTTATTCAAATAAATTTAGGCAATGTTCTTTTCACTACAACAGAACAGGCATAAGGCGACCGTTACTATCGGTCGCTAAATGGCGTTATCGGTCGCTGCAGAGCGCGGGCGACCGATATCAGCGACCGATACGTATCGGTCGCTGGATATCCGTCGTTTAGCGAACTGAGCGACCGATACGTATCGGTCGCCAAACTTGCGACCGATATTAGGATTAGCGACCGATACGTATCAGTCGCCAATTAGCGACCGATACGTTATCGGTCGCTAATTATCGGTCGCAAGCTTAGCGGCCGATACTGTATTGCTCGCTGATTATCAATCGCGAATTTAGCGACGGATACGGTATCAGTCGCTATTTATCGGTCGCAAATTAGCGACAAATAACCAGCGACCGATATGTATCGGTCGCAGATTACAATTTAAATTTTTTTAAAAAAATTCTGGATTAAATCGAATAGGTTATAACCATACTGTATTTGTCGACGGTCGCTGCTATTATTATATTATCCATATCGGTCGCTGCTATTATTATATTATCCATATATATATATATATATATATATATATGTATATACATATATATATCAATATATGTATATACATATATATATCAACCACTTAGTTTTTCCCCTGTATATTTCAAACATAACATTAAACCAATAACATACTAAACATATATAATATTAAACCATTAATGCATAACTAAAAGTTCATATATATATATATATATAATAGCTAAAAGTTCATAACTAAAATTCAATCTAAGTTTATAACTAAAACACAATTTAAAAGTGCATAAGTTCAAGGTTGGGGAGGGAATTGCGGGGATCCTGAAAAGTTCAGATATTGAGATGGGGACGAAGAACTACCGCCTTGTTGTTGAGTTTGGTAAACTTGTGTCAATTGACTTTGAATCTGTGAGATGGCGGATGTGTGAGCAGCAAGTTGATCCCGCATAATAGCATCAGTGGACGGAGTTGCGCAGGGATGCCTCGAAGAAGAAGAACTGCCCTGGGTAGGGGGTGGAGTATCATAGAAGTGCGAGGTCGCACTCCCAAGACCATAGACAGCATGGTCTTTGGGTTTGTACCCCCCTGCCAGTTGCAAGTACAACTCCCTAGCTTCCGGGGAGTTCTCAATTATGCCACGCTCCTCACACGTTTGGCGAAAAGTTGCCTGCAATCATTCATACATAAGTAGCGAAAAGTACAATGCAAACACAACCTAAACTATTCACGGCCACACGCCGGAGTTCAAATACAATCCAAACACAACCTAAACTATTCACGGCCACACGCCGGAGTTCAAATACAAACCAAACACACATAACACATGCACGGCCACACGCCGGAGTTCAAATACAAACCAAACACACATAACACATGCACGGCCACACGCCGGAGTTCAAATACAATCCAAACACAACCTAAACTATTCACGGCCACACGCCGGAGTTCAAATACAATCCAAACACAACCTAAACTATTCACGGCCACACGCCGGAGTTCAAATACAAACCAAACACACATAACACATGCACGGCCACACGCCGGAGTTCAAATACAAACCAAACACACATAACACATGCACGGCCACACGCCGGAGTTCAAATACAAACCAAACACACATAACACATGCACGGCCACACGCCGGAGTTCAAATACAAACCAAACACAACCTAAACTATTCACGGCCACACGCCGGAGTTCAAATACAATCCAATTACAACCTAAACTATTCACGGCCACACGCCGGAGTTCAAATACAAACCAAACACACATAACACATGCATGGCCACACGCCGGAGTTCAAATACAAACCAAACACACATAACACATGCACGGCCACACGCCGGAGTTCAAATACAAACCAAACACAACCTAAACTATTCACGGACACACGCCGGAGTTCAAATACAATCCAAACACAACCTAAACTATTCACGGCCACACGCCGGAGTTCAAATACAAACCAAACACACATAACACATGCACGGCCACACGCCGGAGTTCAAATACAAACCAAACACAACCTAAACTATTCACGGCCACACGCCGGAGTTCAAATACAAACCAAACACACATAACACATGCACGGCCACACGCCGGAGTTCAAATACAAACCAAACACACATAACACATGCACGGCCACACGCCGGAGTTCAAATACAATCCAAACACAACCTAAACTATTCACGGCCACACGCCGGAGTTCAAATACAATCCAAACACACATAACACATGCACGGCCACACGCCGGAGTTCAAATACAATCCAAACACAACCTAAACTATTCACGGCCACACGCCGGAGTTCAAATACAAACCAAACACACATAACACATGCACGGCCACACGCCGGAGTTCAAATCCAACAAGTTTATGAATATGTTTAAATGAAACTTACAGCAAGTGTGACATCATGTTCAGAACTCCACTGCGGATTCCCCTCAGCATCTCGCCCACAATGAATGTGAGCGTGGACTTCAGACAGGGTCATGAATGTCCCCCCGGCCATCTACAAATTAAGATAGTAAATGCAAACAATTGTTTAGAAAGTTCGTGATTGTTAATGCATACATATAACTTTAATTAATTAATTGTGCCAAGTTACGATTCACCTGCTTTTTGTAATAACTTGCCGCTGAAACCGAGCCCACCCGCGTTTTGCAATTGGCGGAGTTTTCGTTGTTCCTGTTTGCTTTGGCGGCATTGGACCGCCGAATGAACTCCTCAGTCTGGGATTCCGCATCTAATGCATCCCGCTGCTCATCGCTCATGTAAGGTACAGGTTCCGTCCTCTTCTTGGTCCTGACCTTGTACCTCGTATCGGAAGCCCGGTCGCACAATTTCGTGTGCCACCCACTGAGCACATCTTTTGTAAATTCTTCATCCCAAACATAGTGGCGCTGTATAAAGTAATTTATTAGTGATTAGTTAAACGACTATTAAATAAAAGAAAATTAATAGACCCAATTTACATCCAATCAAACTAATATTAAACTAAACCTTAACTAATATTAAACTAATATTAAATCCAATCAAACTAAACCTTAACTTATTTAATTAACCAAACATATACAATCAATTAAACATCCTATAATTAATTAAACTAATTATTCATAACCTAATTACTAATTAATTAAACTAATTATTCTAAATCCAATTAAACTAATTAATTAAACTAATTATTCTAAATCCAATTTCAAACCCTAATCTTGATTAACACTAAACACTACCCTAAATTTGAATATCTAAACATAACCACACTAAAATTACTCAAATAAATTACTCTAAAACAACAATATATATGAATTTTAAAATTAAACATCAACAATTTAACATCAAATACTCTCACTTTACTAACCAACAATAATCTAACTTTAATTTCAAACTCTAACATCCTAACACTATAATAAACTCCAAACATTCATAATTCACCCTAAAAATTTACATTCAAAACACAATTCTAAATTGAATTTCAAACCCTAAACTTGACTAACACTAAACACTACCATAAATTTAAATTTCAAACAATAACCACAATAAAATTACTCAACTAAATTACTAATTATACAACGATATATATGAATTTTACAATTGAAAATCAACAATTTAACTACAAAAATTAATTAGGGGACTCACATCGGTCGTCGGTGGTAGCAGCGGAACTGTGCGCACGAGTTTGGGGCGGTGGCTTGGTCGTCGGTGGCTTGGTCGGCGGCCGGCGTTGAGGGTGGTGGCCGGAGTGATGGTGGTTGGGGCGGTGGTCAGTCGGGTGTGAGAGAGAGAGACGGCGAAGACAATTCGAACGAGCGTAAACAATCGAGGAGAGTCCGCGATGTCGCATTAAAGGAGCGGCCGTCTGCCACGGCCGATAGCGTATCGGTCGCTGGCTCAGCGACCGATACAAAGTCAGACGAAATAAATGTTACCGTTGAAAAATTAATTGAACGGCGCGACCGATACCCAGCGACCGATACCATATCGGTCGCTTGACTAGCGACCGATACGGAGACATTAGCGACCGATACCATATCGGTCGCTAAATAGCGACCGATACGGTATCGGTCGCTGGATATCGGTCGCCCGTGTCGATTAGAGCGACCGATACGTCGGTCGCCGTAGACGTTTCATGTTGTAGTGTTTACTTGATAAGATTATCCTTACCTACCTTAACTTTAACTTATCTTACCATTTAAAATAATATGACTATACTTTTAGAAAATGTATATATAAAATTTTTTATTCTACTCACAGAATCTATTTAAAAATAATAATGACATAGATAATGTGACATTTACCTAGCTACCTTCAGTCCTATCCTTACCTACTTTTTCTTTCCTTACCTTTTCCAACCTTAACTAACTTGATCTTTTATTTTTTCTTTATAACAGGTAAACAACTACATTAGGAAGTCCTTCTCTCAAAAGATCTTCCATGTGCATCCTCTCTTACAACCATTGATAAACATCTATGAAAACTAGTAGTACAACAATAAGAAGATTCCATTGTAAATTTGTAATAGCTAACTTGATCATACACTTCTAAAGAACAGTCTCTTAGTAAATTGGGTTATTGACCTTAAAAGACAGCCCAAGAAGCAAATAGACGATGAAGGATTAGAAGGACATGAGATCCCAATTATAAAATATGTAGGGTCAATATCCCTAATAAATTTATAAGCTTTATGATCCCAACTTATTCAACTAACCAAAATTAACTCAAACCTTTAAAATCATCAAAACTTTTCTAACCTTGTATAGTTTTATTTACCATATCCTAACTTATTAACAAAATTTTTGTAGGACTTCAACCGTCTTATGCACAAAATCATAATAATAAACTTATTAACGGAAAACAAAAGCTCTTACATAATACTCCCTCTGTTTCATATTAATTGTCATATATTTGATTAATTTTTGTAGGACTTCACGGTCATCAACGTCACTCTTTAATTGATAATTTTTTATATAATATTTATTAACGACTGCAATATTATACTTTTATGAGAGCATTTTCCATTACGAATCTAATATTAGTAATATTATGTAACAAATTATTATATATATTGAGAAATTTATGGTAAAGAATTTTAATACTTGACTGCACAATTTTTAAAAAGGACGATTAATATGGAATTGGAACGGGGGAGTAGATCTTATGGAAGGGGCTTTTGCAGAGCAACTGAAGAATGAAGATGCAAGTGGCCACCTAGAGCCCAAATTAATTGCAAAAGAATAAAATTTAGGCCAAGCGTATGAAGTATAGCCTGTATTGGAGCCTCATGGTGGGCTTGAATAGCTGGTTCAATGTCCAAACTAGCTTGACAAGTAACAGCCCAAGTAATCCAAACTATCCATACAAAATTTGATGTGATATCAATCAAGATAAATTTTACATAACATGATTCATGAAGAAAGAGATATTTGTAGGTGCCAAAGCCTTGGAGATTTTATCAATCTAAGTAATCACTCTCGTGTTCGCTAAAAAGATGTAGGGTCGTTCAAAACTATCCAGTTTGATCCGAATTTTAGTACCTGATGTTTTGAATGGAAATTCGAGCACAATAATGGCTTTAAAACACCAATTGTTTGGATTCAACTCAGATTCAATAGAATGTGATTCACAACATATTTCTCAACTATTTTGATCAAACAAGAGATATTGGATAACTGGATAAGGTGTTCAAACAAAACTAGCTACAATGACAATCACTAAAGATTAAAGAGCATGGTAACATTCCATACTAACTCTAGAATTAGGTATGGTTTCATACGATGGAGTTGGTTGAATTGCAATCAGCAAATAAGCTCAAGAAACGGACGGGAAAAAAAATAAAACAAAAACAAATATTCAGCAACTACAAGCTAAAACAACGCCGTCTGTGGGGATCGAACCCACGACCACATGGTTAAAAGCCATGCGCTCTACCGCTGAGCTAAGACGGCTGTTGATTGTTACTGTTTGCAACATTTTAGATACTTACCCATAACATTGTAGTATCATTGCAATTTCCTTCTTCCCCGTTTGAGAATTTGCGTTGATTATGAAACTCTTCTAGTCAAGTCAAAATGAACAAAACTAAGCAAAAAAGAGTGCGTCTAAAATTATTTATTTGTTTCAAAATCTTATGATGTGTTTTGTGCTTCTAAAACAAGCATATCCATTATTGTCAATAATGATATAACCTAAAAAATGGGTAATAATTATACATGTAATGCAGGGATACTCAAAATACATATAATAATAAAGTAAAAGTAATAGATAGAATAATAATAAACAAGATTAATCATTATCAAATTTAGAAGGTTTTTAAAAATTATTATTAAAAGGAATAACTCATGCAAGTTATTGCCAAATTCAAGTTCAACCACCCATTACACTAAACAAGCATTATAAAGTCGTACTATTTTCTATCTATTGTGGTTTGTTGATGTTATACATTAACCACTCTTTTATCTCTGTAATTATAAATCAAGTATGTAGCTTCTCAAGCCCCATTATTTTATACGGCTGGTTGCGGTGTGGTGTAGTGTGGTATGAAGGAAATGTGGTAGATGTTGAGTTGTCCCACATCGGCCTTTCACACCCATATTGTGGTGTTTATAATGGTTTGGATGCCTCAACCTCCTAAGCTAGCTTTTGGGGTTGAATTGTGCTCAAGTCCATTATTTCACAGTAGATTATGGTGGGTTGGAAAAAATTGAGGTGGATATTGTGGTGGGTGTGGTTGAATATGAGAAGTTTAATTTTTAATAAAAAAAGATAAATTAAATTAGAAAAAATAGATTGTGGTGGGTTGTAGTAGATTGTGGTGAATTGTGATGGGTTGTAGTGAAATATGGAAAACTGCGGTATGGTGTAGCATCGAAATGCATGGTTGTTCAAAGCCATGAACTCTCTTCATCGATGTTGTACGCCCTCAACTCCATCTGAGCATTTTAGATTCATCTTCTTTAGTTTTATTCTTCAGCCTTTGTTGTGGGAGTTGTTGGATATATCGCAATAATGTTGCGCACCTTCATTGATTAAAACCAAACTTCTTATGCTTTGTTCTGAGTCTTTTGACTGTTGTTATTAGGATATAATTAGACCTAATCACTGGGCATGCCCAACCCGGCCCAAAAGTTTCGGGGCCCTGGACCTAGTTCGGGTCAGGTATGGGTATGCGTGTCTTGACCCAACCCGAACATATGATCCCAATTTTAAAAAATTATAAATATTCTTTAAAAATAATGATAAATGAAAATCCAAAAGACCCAATACGACCCAATCCAAAACAGAATCGACCTTTAAATAGGTTTTATATATAAAAAAATTACGCAAATTCTAACGTAAAACCGTCTCACGTAAATTTATTGTGAGACGGAGTCTTTCTAAGGTGACATTTTTCATATTTTACTATGACTAATAAGTGATATTAGAATGATTTTTTAATATGAATATTACTAATAATTTATTATGGGATGACTTTTACCTGAGTCAGTTCTAATAAATTATTAGTCACCCTTCTATTGATAAATAATCACCGCAAAATTATGTCTTACGATAAATTTATGATAAAACGGTCATACATAAGAATTATTGAAAAATTATATATTAAAAAATATTTTAGTTTTACGGTCGGTGACCTGATGACCCGACGGGTCAAGGCTCGGGTCGTAATCAGTCCAGGTCAAGAGGCCAAAAACTATCGATCCAAGATGTGAACCGACCCGACCTTTGAACAGGTCTAGATGTAATTAACATTGTGCATCCTTCCAGCCTTCTTGAAAATCCTTTGTAATTTGTATATATCCAGTGAACATGAAATATAAACAAAGGTAATCCGTTTTTGTTGTCAAAATGGGATACTTTGTCTTTGACTTTAAACTTCAAATATAATATTTTATCCAAAATTAACACCATATTTTGATGAAAATAATTGTTATCATGAATTTATTAGTAATAATTTGATGTACGTATGCAACCCATTATTTATATTGAGAAAGTTATAATTGAAGTTTTTAAACTTTAACTATATGTATGCTATGAATACACAGTATTCACTATATCGACAAGTAAAATAAAATGGAAATAGTTTTAAGTTAATTGTTGTATATTCATATTTACCATGGATGAACCATAATACTTTTCTCCATAGGATATTTGTGCGTGATTGATAGTACGTCCCCAATAGATTCCTTTTGTATTTAATTATTTCCTCAATTTTCAACAGTTTATTATGCTCCCAAAATTATTTTTAAAAAAAAACAAAATTCTTTCAAAGACCTGAAATAGATTTGTATGAAATTGTAATCATTTAAAAATTGAAAATATTTGGAAAACAACCCTTAACCCTATACCAAGCCATAATTTATGGTAATATTATCCTCAATTTACCAGAACCCGACACACTCAACCACTCGTATCATATGGGGCCATGATGTACCACCTTTTTTTTTTTTTTTTAAGAGTTGATCATGCAAATATTGAAAGCTTTTTAATTAGATGAAGTGATGGAGCTTTGGTGGGAGTGGGACTAAACAATTAATTATTAATCTTACTTTTCATAATTTAATTTCATGTGCTTTCTTCACGCCCTCTTTGATTACATTATAGGCCTATATAATATCACAAAAATCATAGCAAACCTTTGGCTTTTTTTCTCCCTTTTGGCTCTTTACCACAACCTCAAGAGTGACTTTTAAAAAAGAAAGGTTTGACATGAGATAAAGTTCAATCCAAATCAAAGCAAGCTCCATTTCTGTGTTAACATCACTCACAATTGTAGGTTTGCACTTCAATTCCCTCTTCAATTCCCAATAACAAGTTTGCTTCAATTTCCCATAACAAGTCCTTCATCTTCAACATTAGTATAAGCTATGTTTGCATTTTGTTAAAGTTTTTGAATTAATTGTACAAATTTCCTTACCTACATAAAATGGAAGATTTAGATTGAATTATACTAGTAATCCTTCGTTTCATATGAATTGTCATAATTTTGATTTTTACAGTTTTCAACGTCACTCTTTGATTGATATATAATTTCGTACCTAATATGTTATTAACAATTGCATAACTAAAAATATGTGTATTTTCAACCATTTTTTTCCAACCATTTTAGCAATCACTTTTATTAAAATGATTGGAAAATTTTCATACCATCATTTTCCTACTATTTGAAAATGGTTGGAAAAATTGTTGCATTACTGACCATTTTTCCAACCAATTTAGGAAAAATGATGGTAGTAAAAATTTCCAACCAATTTTAGCAAAAGTGGTTGGAATTTTTCACCCTTCTTCCCACTAAAATTCTTGAAAAATAGTTGCAATATGAAATGGTTGCTAACATAGTTGATTTTTCCAACCATTTTAAATTGGTTGGAAAAAAGTGGTTGGTAATACACATATTTTTAGTAGTGTTGCAATATTATACTTTTATAATAATATTTTTTGTTGTGAATCTGATGATGATAATTTTATATATCAACTCATTATATATATTGAAAAAATTTATGGTCAAAAGTTTTGAAATTTAACTACATAATTTTCAAAAATTACAATTAATATGGAACGTAAGGAGTAGCTTCTAGCAGTACGTATTTAAATATGTTAATTATCCTCCATAACGGCATAACCTAACTATGTTTGATTTTTATGGACAACAAATTCATCAATTCATAAACCCAATGAAAATACATCATAAACCCAGTGAAAATACATAAATACGGAACCAATTAACAAAATGGAAAAAGAGAAAGGCAACCATGTCCATGAAGAAGAACTAAAATGACACAATAAAAGTAAAGATAAAAAGGGAAAACATCTTTACTTTGCGATTCTTTTAGGGCAATCCCTTTCATCTTTTCATGCATGTATTTTTTTCTCATAAAAAGTCGATTTTATTGTGGAGAGTAGAGACCCCCTAAAATAGCCAACTCCCCCCTATTCAACTCCCACATCAAACATCATGTGACATTACCTTGGAACTGCACAAAAACCAACAAAACAAAACAAACAAAATAAAATGCCCATAAAAGTGAAATTGACATTAATTTACATAGAGAAAGAAAAGACTCTCAAACCACATATTATATCATAAAAGCCTTAAAATCTCCCTTAAATCTCTCTTTCTCCCTAGCCTTTTTTTTTTTTTGAACTTTTCTTTTTACAAAAAAGCCTAAATGGAGGAAAACTATTTTTTTTTAAATACATATATAACCAATATGTCTCGTGGATCTACTAGCTTAAGCCTAAGATAATTTCTTTCCTCATAGTAATTAAGTATTTGCTCAAAATATTAATCTTCCCTCCATGTTTAGGCTTCTAGAACTGATTCATCAACCAGGTTTAGGTGAAGTTGATCAAGACTACACACACGCAGGCAGCAAGCAGCTTGAAAATAGCCCAAATCCCCTCTTCTGCAACATAAACATAAATAAATATAATAAACCCATTAAACAATCTATTCCAAAGTGTCATATTTAGGCTTCTTCAGGATGACAGGATTAAGTTAGGTAAAATAAAGTTGGTAAGAAAATGAAAGATAAGTAAATGACATTGGTTTGAATATTTTTTAGGAATTTGGATAAAATAAGGTAAGAAAATGATAAGATAACCTCTTCATATATCGTAGATAAGATAGTCTCATGCACAAGTACGATTATCTACATTGTTTAGATTCATTTAAATACATGCAAATGGTTAAGCTACCACAATTTATAGAAATATTGTGTAGGACGCTTAAGGCTCTCTTCTTTTATACGGCTGGTTGCGGTATAACGCGGTGTGGTGTGGTGAAATTGCGGTGGGTGTGGTGGAATTGCGGTGGATTATGGTGGGTTATTGGTAAGTTGTGGTGGATTTTGTTTTTAATAAATGTAAATCGTAATATTGGTAAATGTAAAAAAGATGATTGTGGTAGGTTGTGGTAAATTGTGGTGTATACCATGTTATGGTGGGTTATGACAAAGTACGATGTGTTGTGGCAACGCAGGTAGTCAGTCGTATAAAAGAGCAGGGTCGAAATCGGAATTAAATTTTTTTAAAAAAATATTATTAATATTTATTATAAAATTCATAGAAATACTTAAATTTATGACATTGTTACAAAAATTTAAGATGTAAAAATTGACCTACTTTACTAATAGGTGGTTGCGTGGTTAGATGCATGTGCGTTATATCTTATGATATACTTATAAATTTTATTCAGCAAAAAGATGGAGAAATTAAAGAGTATGAAGAAGGTGAAATGATACCCTTTTGGGCTTGGCATGGAGGAATTCTGGTGGGATCTTGTATAAGTCTTCATCAACAGGCTTACACTTGGAAGAGGCAGGTGGTTTTGTAGCAGAGATAATCACAGGGGATGGTGCTTGCTTTACTATAATTTCTGCTTCTTTATTCTTATCTGAATATCCCCATTCAGCTTTTTCCCTCCTTTGCTGCTTTTTCCCTTCTGCATACCCCATCCCTCCTCCTCCTTTTGATCTCTGCTTTCATTTTTTTCAAAACAAAAGTGGAAAAAAACCATTAATTATTGCATGTTTATCAACAAATTTTTATAATTAATTTATATCATCATGATTCATCCAGATTCAGCATTATATTGGATCAAAAAATGATTCAAAACTATTACCCACATGTTATTAATGATTATTATCATAGCAGTAGGAGAGGCACTGTTCTTGAATAAGGTGGATCAAATGATGAAACCATGCTTCCTAACCCTAATCCTATGAGTGGGGTTCATGTACATGTTCACTAATCATGATTATAAGCTTAATCTTTTTCACCTTTTTGACAATTAAGCTCAACCACAATCATACAAAGTCATGCAAGTGAACCAATCAAGCAAAAATTACCCGTCAACTTACTCTAATCATAAAGCTATTAGAGTAGTATACTAGCTATCTCATTTACCTAATACAAAAGTGCATTAATGTGAAAGAATTGAAGTAACGTGCACTTCAGAGTGGTTTACGTTGATACTAAAAGTATATAAATAATATTAGACCTTTTCAAAGGTAGTATAACACAAATAAGAATCCAAAGTCTAATTGACTAATTTTCATGCCTAAAAAGCGATTGGAATTGCGTGAATTCTCATACTTTCACGAGTCAAAGGCTTCTTTTTGGAATCCAAGGTACTAATATGTATCTATAACTATGAGACTTTCTTCTTGCATGTAAGAGTTGCTTCTTTTTCTCCTATATCTATATCTTTTTCGACTAATATTTGAGTTAAAATATCCTAAAAATGTCAAAGGTGAAATACATCAATAATATTTAGAAAATGAATGTTTAAATACCTTATATTTAAAATATCAATTATAAAACCAACAAATTAATAAGGTCAGCTACTAATTAAGAAAACCACATTTAACTGTTGGAGGAAAAAATATGTCAACCCACATTATTCTCCTAACTACGTTAGCCCACATTAATGGCCGTCAGATTTGAGTAAATTCTTCAACTAATCTTGAGTTTGGGGGTCTTATTCAAGCTAAATATATGATTATAATTGCAAATTTTACGTCATTTTATCGCAATATATATGTCAACTCTAAGGATAAGACTGTCCAGGTATGAAATTCTTCCAAATCGATATATGAAGTTCACACTAACTTCATTGTTCTTCAGAGACTTCAAAATGCAAAAGAAACACTTTAAAATATAAAACTTGGCTTAAAAATTAAAAACAGAGAAAATAGAACATACCCTGCGACGAGGAACAACGATGACAGCAGGAGTGACGACGTCGTTTTGGTACAAATCACCAGCCACATACAAATCTCTCTCTTCACCTTGATAACTACCATAACGAACCAAACCAGCTTGCCTTGCACTCTCAAAACACTGCGTATAGGGCATATCATACCCATAATCCCAGCTCCCAAACGCAGGTACATGATTATGGTTATAATTAACCCATCTATAATCCTGCTTAGTTTATAAAATAAACCCATCATTAACCAAACAACCCTTAGAAAACATCTTCGTAGGTGGAAAAAACAATCATCGATAAAAAAAACACATAAAAACAGAGAGGGTTTAAGGCATACTTACATCCATTTTGTGGGGTTGATAATTCTATGAGAAAAACAGAGACTTTAGCCTTGTGTTGTTAGTGTCCTGTTTGGCAGCCTTGTAAAAATGAGGTGGGTAACTCCAGATGATGCTTAATATAAAGAAGATTTCGAGAGAGAGAGAGAGAGAGAGAGAGAGAGAGAGGAGACAAAGTGGGAAGGGAGAGTGAAGGAAAGTAATGGCATGAAAGAGACAAGAGAGAAAGAAAGGAAGAAAAAAGGCAAGTTTGGGAGGGGTTGTTTTCTTCTTTTTGTTCAATTTTTGAGTTAACTTTTTTTGTATGTTGAATAATTTAATGGGGTTTTGGGTTCTGTTTTGTACCCTTTTTGAAGCAGAGGAAAACAGAGGAGAAACAGAGTGAGTAAATGGTGGTGGGTATTGGATTGGACCTATGCTTGTATTAGTATATTCTAAAATCTAAAGGTGGTGGTCCTTTTTTTTTGCCCCCTTTTGCCCTTCTTTCTCGCAATAATTTTGTGACTACAAGAGTGGAGTTACATAGCATAAAATGGTAAAAGTTTGAGCTTGAATCATAACTTCGTAGCCAACTTTACAGAATGAAATCTAAATTAAGATTCATGTCTTGTATCAGAAGGGATAAACTTGTTCATGGGCAAATTTAGTAACTTGGAATATGGGTGTTTGTTTTCTAGTTCCTTAGGTTTTGAATAGAGTGAATTTGTATGATAAATGATTTAAGTGGTGATTATATCAATAGTGAAATATATTACATTAAAAGTTGGTTAGTATTGAGCGAGATTGGAGCTCGATGGAATCATGGTTCAATGTTATTAGAATTGGGCACTTACGTATGACAATCTAAACAAAAGGATGTTGTTTTTGTGTGACTGTGTCAACTAATGTCATCATGTATAGTGTTCAAAATAACACAGGTCTTGTTGTTGGTCAAAAGTAGGAAGTAGAGAAAATTAGGTAATAGAACCGTGATGATACCCATATTAAGGTTGCAACTTGACATTTCTTTGTTATTTGGCAAGCTTATATACTATCACTTAGCGTGTTGTCAAAGTGTTACTGTAGGATTTTAACTCTCGTATCTAGCTTGCCTATAGAATGTATAGCATATGTGCTAGTGGATGATGAAGCACTTTAGGATCAAACAAACCACGATATTTCCATGTAATTGCATTGTGATCCTCAAGGGTACAGTGCATTATTAAGTGACTTTTTGACCAATTTTTGAGTTTTCCACTTTAATCATCTTGGTTCATCCTTTGTATTCATCCTTTTATATTTGTTACTATTTGTTAGGTGTGACACATGGTCCGAACAATTGGAATTGATATCATAGCTCGAGTAGTATTGTTGAGTATATCGCATAAATAACAGAGGGTGAGAAAGTGAAAATATTAAAGTTTGATAAAAAAAAGTATTACAAGTTTTGCAAGATGCAAATTGAGGATATGAAGGATCTCCAGTCTCCACCAAACATTGATGGACAAAGCATAGTATGATACGAAGGAGTTGGTAGATCATCAAGCCATGGGGACGGTGCAATTGGCGCTAGCAAGAAATGTAACCTTTAATTAATGTAATTACCAAACAACAATGAAGGACTTGCTTAGACCATGTGCAATATGTATGAAAAGCCTTCTATGATGAATAAGGTATAAGTCATTAGAAGATCCTTGATTCCACGACGATGGCCAATCATATTGACGATTAGTTTGGTCATTTGTAAATGATTAGAATTGGTTAAGGTTAATTTTGGTGATGAAATAAGCTTTAGTTTTGTTATCTTCTCTTCCTGAGTCATGGAATATTGTAATGCCTGCGATTAGCAGCGTTAACCGAAAGTGTATTAGAGTATGATGAGGAATATTAAGCAAAAGTTTATGCAAGAAATATCTTGGGAAGCCACAAGGGCGTGCCTTGAACCTATATATAAGGGAGAAAGAAATAAAGAACTTTAATAAACACTTGGGTCGGTCAAAGTCAAAATTGAGAGGGTTTGCAAATAGTGTCTTGTGCAGATTTTGTGGTGATATGTGTCACTTTAATATAGATTGTCCCAAATTGAATAGTAAAGGGAAAAGGGACAAAGTGATGAACATATCTTTGTTAAAATGGCTGAGGACGTAAGGGATGCTCTAATGGCAAGGGAAGATAGTCTAATTGACTTTTGGATTCTGGATTCCGGGGCCAGTCTAAGCTCAATTTAAGCATGAATTATGCCTTTTTACTTAGTGTTTTTTTTTTCTCATTTTTCCCTAATAAGATGTTACTTATTGTTTGTTTTCTTAAATTTTGGGATTTTTTTAATTGGAAATAAGGAAACTCAGCGAAATGGTGATGAAATAAGACAAAAAGGGCCAAGTCTCAGAGTTGAACTGATGTCACGTTTAGAAGATCCACCCAGGAAGAACCGAGGCAAGATGTGCGAAATCTGGGGGCCGGATTGGAGGATAAGTGGCCAAGGGTAAGAAGACAGTCAATAGTGACAATTGTGATTCCGTGAAGATTCAAAAGTCATAAGTCAGAAAAAGGTCACAGACGTGACTCTACTTGTCACGACCGTGACCAACAATAGAAGTCTTACCAAATCCTTAAAACCCAACGAAGCCAACCCAGCCAAGTCATGGTCACACCCGTAACCAATGCTTGTCAAGAATATGGAAGAAAAGACCATGTTCGTGACTACCATAGTCACGTCGGTGACTCCCTGCAGACTATGAAACCTAGAAAACGGTCACAGCCGTAACCGAAAGAGGTCATGCCCATGACCTACCTAGAAAACGAAGAACCTTCCCCAAGGCATCGATGTTAAGGTCTTGATCTATACCTTCACGACCACGACCTCCTTAGACCTGTTGGGTGTCACGGTTGTCACTAACATGGACACCCGTGACCCTATGTTTTCGGCTCAATTTTTAAGGGTCAAAATGTGGTATTTTGCTTATTCTTTTCCCACTGTACACATATTTAACTAAAATTTAACCCATGCTACTTCCATTTTCAGGTTAGAACCTTTAGTTTTTGCAATTCATTGGTTAATTTATCTCTAGTTTTTCCCTCTCTTCCCTTAAACTCTCCTTGACTCCTTGTTATTTCTAGTCCAAACATGATGCAATCATCTTGAGTTTTTGCCTTTCTTTGCCTTATTTCTACTTTAGTGCATCTTTTATTGTAAGGTTGGAGCATCAATGCATTAACCTCATTTGGGTAACTTTCTTTCTCTATTTACTGTTACATCGGTTGTTTACGTGATTATTTGCTTGTTTGTGCATTTTCTAACCTTCTTCTTTGAGTTAGGCCCGTTATTTTATACGGCTAGTTGTGGTGCGGTGCGGTATGGTATGGAGGAAACGTTGTGGATTGTGGTGGGTTGGGAAAAGTTATGGTGGGTTGTGGTGGAAAATGGATATTTTAACTTTTAATAAAAAGATAAATTAAATTAGAAAAATTAGATTATGGTGAGTTATGATAGATTATGGTGAGTTATGGTAGATTATGGTGGATTGTGGTCGGTTGTAGTGGAATATGAAAAATTGTGGTGCAGTGTGGCACCACAGCCTATCAGCCGCATAAAAGAACGGGGCCTAATAGTTAGGTTGGTTATGATAATGTTTTTGATGATTAGTTGTCTTGTTGATATGATTAATAGTTAGCTAGATTTTTTTCTAGGCTTGGGGGTAGGGCTGTTCATCGGTTCAAAACCGAACCAAACTGGGCCGAACCGAACCAAACCGAATAAGGGGCTAAGTCCAAACCGAAAACCGAACAAATAAAATCGGTTCGGCGTTCAGTTTTTTCGGTTTTGAACCGAATAATGCACACTTTTTTATGTTTTTTTCACCGGAACCGAAACCCGAATAAGGCCTAAAGTCCAAACCGAAAACCGAACCGAATGAAAAACGGTTTGGTTTGGACCGGTTCAATTTGGTTCGATTATCGATTTACTCGGTTCAAAACCGAATAATGCACACCCCTACTTGAGGGTTTTAATGCCCCTAATGGTACTTTAATCTGAGGGTTTAGTCAAAAGGGATAGTTAGCTTTGTCAAAGGTTTTTTTCACCATTACCCATCTACCTATTGTTGAGTTTATTTGGTTGAAAGGTTGCTAAACCTATCTAACACAATGTCTTAGAGGTTATGATGGAATAACTAGGCTCGTCATCATGAGTATAGTTGATAGGCCTAAGTAGGGTTTATTGCATTTTATGTTCTTAAGCCTCACGTTCATGAGAATAGTTGATAAGTCTTAGGAGTTGATATAGGCTACCCTTGGAACAGGACCATGTATAGTGGGTTGATTTCTTGCAACGACTCATTCCATGTACTTTGCTTAGCTACCTCTCTATTTGGTAATGTCTAGGGTTAGACGCTCATTAAGCTGCCTAAATCGACCATCGATTCCATTTTCTTATCAATTGATAATCCATTAATCTTAATCATCTTGTTGCCTAATTTTAGAATAGTGTAGTCATAGTTAATCTCTAATTAATCGATTTTTCAAACCACACACCGTGTTTCGTTTACACTAAACTTGAACAACTAAATACTTTAAAAAAAGGTACCTTTGTACCTCGCGGATACGACAATCACCCCACAATACACTGCGAACCAAAAAACACCAACAAGCCAAACACAAAAGAATATACAAAATTTCAATACATGCATGATCACATCCATTCGATAATCTTTCATCCCCTTACCCAACTACCTTAATCTTAGCCCTCCACACACTCCTATCTAGTGCCACATCCTCTAGCTGCTTCAAGATATCACCCTTAATCATATCTGTCACAGATTTTCTTGGCCTCCCTCGCCCACGACGAATTGACGGAAGCAAAATTCTTTCGCATCTCCAAACAGGAGCATCCTAGCTCCTCCTGGACACATGACCGTACCATCTCAATCTATTCTCTCACAATTTGTCAGCAATAGAGGCCACCCCTAATTGTTCACATCACTTTGATTGAATCATTATACGTTTTATTGATGAGTTATACTTGTCATGAACAGTTTAATATTTAACATTTATCCATGGATAATTTGAAATTTAACCCTTGGCAATTATCTCAAAGATAAGATAAAAACACATTGGAAGGGTCAAATTGAGATGTACTAAGAGAGAAAAATGATGTATCTACCGTATTAGTTACAGTAAATGTACGATTAGGAATAGTAAAGTACGAAGTTGATGATGACTAATGACTGTGGAACTATTTATGAAGGTGTAGGATCAAAGGATGGAAAGATAACTGGTGGGGGTCGGAGTCAAAAGAAAACAACAAGAGGACACACACAGCCACAGAAGGAAGAGTAGTAATACTCGTGCATGTGAAAATGCATGGTGCTTTGTGCTCTCTCTGCTTCTTTCTCTGTTTTTTTATTTTATTTTTTTTTATCTCTGTGTTTCTCATGCATCTTTTTCCTTTATACACCTTCAAAGCCCAACAAACCCTGAAATTCACCTTCCATCACTCTGATTTTTCTATTCTCGTCCTCTTTCCCATTTCCCCTGACACTACCAACACAGAGATGTATCATATTATTTATGTTCTCTTCAAAGATTGTGTAATGGAATAGTACAAGACTAAAATATCTATAATAACGTCGCAAGAGTAAGGTTGGTGGACCAACAAGCCCTTCTTACTTATTCCCCCTTAATATAAGTCCTACTTAACTTTTTAACATGTGTAAGATGACAATTACGTTATTATTTGCAATTAGTGTTGTATATCTCGTGCGATGCACGAAATTCTTTTTTTATTATTTATATGTGATTTATTTTTCAAAATAATTTTTATAATAATTATTAATTCAAAAAATAACTATAAGATAATAAATAAAATTATACTTATGATTGTACTATCATTATTTATATATTTCTATGTACAAAATGTTTTCAAAATTTGTTAGGTGTAAAAAAATCAAGAATTTTAATATCAATTTTTGTGAATTTATAATTTATGTATTTGGTTGTGATATTATTTATAATTCATTCACCATTTTTTTCTAATAAGAAATGATATTTACTTGTTGTAAATAATGATCACGATTATTTATCTTATGCATTGAGACAATTTTGATAATTTATATTTTTCATTCATTTACCATATGAGGCCTAAATCACTTATATGATTTTAATTATACGTTTTATAATGTTAAGAAAATTTTTATTTTACTTTTACAATTATCAAAGAAACTATAGAACAATTATGTAGGTTTTTTTTAATGGGAGTTGTATACTTTAATATCTATTAAAATTTCCTAATTTAGTATTTTTTATATTGGGATCGAAGAAAGACTAACTCATGAATATTATTTTAATTATGCTTTATTTTTTGTAACCTATATGTATGATTATTTTTTAAAGTTGAAATTTATGATATTAAAGATGTAGTAGCTAAGTGGCAAGCACTGTCAACTTTCATGCTATCAACCAATATTCAAATCTTAGCGGAAGTAAAATATTTTCATTTTTGGTTGAAATATTATTTGTTCACAGGTTTGGAGTTTAATTTGGAAAAACCAAACCTGCCAAAATCCTTCTCTTAGGTTTGGGTTTCAATAGAACATTGCATATGTTGAGATTAATAATGTCAAAGTACAATTAAGTACTATTCAACAGAGGGAGTAAACGTAAATGTTAAGTTAATAGTTAAAGGTATATGAACAATATTATACTCTAACATGTCCTCACCTAAATATTTTAGGATTTGTGACATTTATATTGCAAATTTCAATTTTTTTATGGAGAACAATCATCTTGTTTTTGCTAATAAAAAAAAAATCTATTGTAGTTGCATTTTGATCTTTTATGGTGAACTATAAATTTCATCAAGCAACCTTCGAGGTGATCCATCTGATTCTAATCGGTAAGATTATTATTTAGCCTTCAAGGCCTTGATTTATCTGGATCAGGTAAGCACTTGTCTGGAAAATTTGTTTATGAATTGGCGTTTTGTTTTAGACTCTATTTTTTATGAGTAATCTTTTTATTGAGAATGTTTTTGTGTGGTTGATCGGATTCCAAAGTGATTTCTAAGGTTTTAATTTCGATTTACGGTTTAGACTATATTTGGCTAATTTGGGTTAAAGTTGTGTTATGTTATTCGTTTAAACTTTTATTGCATAATAGAAGATGACTTTTTAAGGTTCTCATTAGTATAAAAAGTGAAAAGTGGTTGGTATTTCCGCTAAACTATTTAATGACTTACTCGTAATGGAAAACAAAAATGATTTTAGATTTGTCAATTTTTTTTTTGTTTTGATAATTAGTGGCACAAAGTCCTTTCTTTTTAAATTTGTCAAATATATGGTAATTGTTTCTTGCTTATATACCTTGTCTTTTTATCTTTTAATTATGTGGTATAATTAACGCCTATGGTGCTTTGTGTTTGGCAAATAAAATAAATTTGTCAAGAATATTTAGAAATTGGAAGAGGATTGTTGACCTTGATTGTAAAGCTCTAGGTTTATTGCATGGTTAAAAGAAACTGAAGCAACATGCATATGTACATTTTCTAATTTGTAAATCTTCCAAAGTATCTTTCAATTTATTATAGTGGCCATACTAAGGAAAATAATTACTGAAAATATGGTAATCAAATTAATAATTACCATTATTTTAAATCTCTTACATACTTTTTTTTATGTAAACCTTTTTTAATGTAAAATTTTACCAATTTCTTATGTAAACTGCCCACCTTTTTTAATTTGGAAAAAAGGGGAAATAATTTCAAAAAATATCAAAGTTATTTTTTAGTTGATATTTTTGTTTTTGTCATACTCACACACACCCACTTTATTAATCTCTGTTTTGTATCACATATTTCATCAATCATCAAATACTTTAACATTTTCTTTAATTTTTATTATTATTATTATTATTATTATTATTATTATTATTATTATTAAATCAAAATACTTGAAAATCGATGTTTTTTAACTATTATGGATGAAGATTATCATGAATCTGTATTTTTTAACTATTATTAGATAATGGATTAATTAAAATATATTATTAAATAAAGTATAAAAGAGGAGGTAGAAGATAAAATTGAAATTAAATATAAAATAGAGGAAGAATATATTACCTTATTATTTAAAGGGACAAATGAACTCGAGAATTTGTGAAATTAAAATGAAGAGTATACAGTGTTTGATTTAGAGTTGAACTTGAGAATTTGTGAAAATCAAAATGAAGATTATACGATATTGATTTAGAGTTTAATACTATTACTTGGAAATGTGCTTTGTAAATTGTAGGGAAAATATGAAAGGTTAAGTGGTACCTTTAATTTATATAAGTGAACAATAAATTATATGTTAATAAATGGTATAACTATGATCAATATGTTTAATGTAGGTAACTTAACACTATGATTTAAGTGTAGAATTTTAAAAGTTTGTTCTTTCAGTTTTTTGGAAACTAATTCTTTAATTATATATTATTATTATAAGAATAGTTTATTGTAACGATGATTTAATCTATTTAATATTCTTCATTTACCTCACATAATTTATTTAAAAATAAAAAAAGAAATAAGTGATGTGATATTTAATCTATTAATACCTTTGTCAAATGCATTTTTTAATAAAATTTTGGTTTTTTTATATCAAAAATTTTGGTGTTTTTATTAAAAATTTTGGTTTTTTCTAATAAAAAAGCGCATTGATTATGTCATTCTCTACTAACGTGGTATTAATTTGGTAAACTATATTTCATTTTATAGTTAACAACATAAATATTTCTCTCTCTATAACATGGTATTAAGGAATATATTTCATTTTGGTATCAAATTTTTTATAAAATTTTAGTTTTTTTATATGCATACCACATGACAGTTTCTCCTATATTTTGTCTTATTTTAATATATTTAATAGATGAGTAAAAATTTGATCAGTTGGTATTCAGAATTTTCATTTTGGATAGAGTTGTATTTTTTAATCTTTACATATATTTTTTTTTATTTCAACTAATGACTGCAATCAAGTTTAGAATTTTTAATTGTTGTGCTACTGTAGTGTTTTATAACTGATTGTTTATTTAATGTATATATTAATGTATATTTATTTAATGTATATAGTGATAATTTATATTGAACAAAATTTTTGAAGAACCTCAATTGGTTATGAGGACCTCATCGTAATCGTCAATGAGGACCTCAAATGTCAGCACAAGATTATTTTGTTTGAAATACCAACCGAGCTATTTTAGGGAAGTACAAATCATATCCTAATCCTATATCTTCCCTTTATTCTGAGAATTGTTTATAATGATCTTCATTTCCTTTTTCAGAATTCAAACGAAAAGGAAAGATAATATGGCAAAGGGCTTTCATGAAGATAGAAGATGACCTCAGAAAAGGAAACAAATCCTTCCTTAAACTGTTGCATTGAAAAGCTGGATTCTGCCGTTGAAGACAGCCACCAAATCAGAATCAATGCACGAAGGAAAGGATTAAATGTAAAGGAAAGAAAGGAAGGAAGTTAGTGAAGAATCAAGTATAAATATGAGAACCCACCCCGTTAGCAAATGAGTGATTTCCAAGGAAGAAAATTGTTGTAAGAACTTTGTGAAAGAAAGTTCTGAGTGTAGGAGTATTTGAGTGAATATTCCGAGTGTAGCCATTCTTGTGTAGTGGTGAGTTTTTGTGTAACCAGTGGTCATACTGGTGAGGACCTCTAGGGTCGAGAGTTCCAAATCAAACAAGTGTCTCTCTGCTGTGTGAGGTCACTAGTTGTAATCGCCTCCACTGTGACTGTGAAGCCTCATATTCAGAAGACCTCTGTTGTGTCTTCTAATCCGGTAGGCCAATTGAGGACCTCACAAGTTCTCTTTTGTGCTGAGTTGTAACCTCCTCCTCTTTAGCACTTTTGATCATTCAATAAAGAAGTTATTTTTCATATAAAAGTGCTACTAACTTAGTTGTGTTGATTGAAGTGCAGAATTATTTTTATAACCCTAATCACCCCCCCCTCTAGGGTTATTTCAATTGGTATCAAAGCAGGTCCACATATCTAAAGAGTCTAACAACTCGTGGTAAAGATCATGGCCGGCCTCAACACAACCGAAGCTCCTCAAGGACGCTCATGGACAATAGCTCCACTACTTACTCGAGAAAACTACAGGTTGTGGAAAAGACAAATGGAGGTCTTCCTCAAGGACCAAGATGAGGACCTCTGGACTGTGGTTACCGAGGAAGATTATCCCACTCCCACGAAGAAGAACAGTGCTGGTCAAGATGGACCAAAGAAAAGATCTGAAATGACCAAGAAAGAGTTGGAGCAATTGAGAAAAAATACTCATGCCCTAAACTTGATCTATTGCAGTTTAAATTCGAATGATTTTGAACGTATATCTAATTGTGAAACTGCGAAACAGGTTTAGGATTACTTGATAACCTCATATGAAGGCACAAGTCAAGTCAAGGACACCAAAGTAGATATCCTTGTCCAAAAATATGAGGCCTTCAGAATGAAGGAAAATGAGACTATTGAAGAGATGTTCAAAAGATTGGCGACAAGAAGATCACCAACCACCTCATATCTCTGGGAAAAACCTACCCAAATGAGGAACAAGTTAGAAAGGTCCTCTGATGCCTGCCTCGAAGAAAATGGGGTCCAAAAGCCACAGCCATTGAAGAAGCTCAAGATCTCAAGGCCCTCAAACTGGAGGAACTCATTGGAAAACTATTGGCCTATGAGATCCAATTGAATGACCTCTCAGAACCCAAGGAAATTGCCCTCAAGGCAGTATGTAAATCTGACAGTGAGTCAGGTGATGATGAGGAGGAAGATACAATGGCAATGATGGCAAGAGGGTTCAGAAGATTATACAAGAAAAATCCAACCTTTCGAGGATACATCAAGGATGGACAAAACAGAAAAGCAACCTCAAAAGGTAAGTCCTCATCAAGAAAAGATGCTGACCCATTTACTTGTTTTGTTTGTGGCAGCTCAAAACACCTTATGAAGGACTTCCCTCACGTCAGAAGAAACAAAGACAAGACAAACAATCGACCTCAACGGCATAACCATGAGGCAATGATGGAAACATGGAGTGATAGTGATTCCAGTGAAGGCCACAGTGAGGTAGAAGAAATAACAAA
Organism: Portulaca oleracea; assembly: GCA_029582165.1. NCBI lineage: Eukaryota > Viridiplantae > Streptophyta > Magnoliopsida > Caryophyllales > Portulacaceae > Portulaca > Portulaca oleracea. Next base: position 11,328,668 of record CM055869.1, on the reverse strand, counting down.
TGTATGTCTGATGGCAAACACAAGTGAGGATCAAGATCCAACCTCATCTCATGACGAGGTAAACATTGATGACCTCCTTAATCTTTCACCATTACATCTTGCTCATAAGTGTATGCATCTTTTTAAATACTTTAAGTCCTTTATAGAAAGAATCAAGCACCTTACCAACCATGTTCAAAGTCTCTGTGAGGCCATAGAAAGCCTGAACTCTCAAAATGACCTCCTGTTCACAGAAAGCAATAGACTGTCTCTTGAGGTCAAAGACTGCTATAAAACCATCACTCAATTATCCAATGAGGCAGTCAATAATTCCCATCCTTACCAAAGCAAACCAGTCTCCACAACCCCCTCTTCTCAACCTCGGACCAAAATTCCTACAAATCACCCTCCCAGAGGACCTCTCCTTTCCACACCCAATACCCCACCTCTCAAAAACTATCGGTCCAAAAGTCCTCCTTTCCATGCCAACAAAGGGCCTCTCCTTCCTATCCCAAGCATTCCGCCTCTTAAAGAAAATCATCATAGAGGACCTCCTACAGAAAATAAAATAAGGACCTCATCGAATCCCCTGTCTAAAGGAACTAGACCTCCGTGCATTACTAAAATCTGGGTCCCAAAGACCTCATTGCAACGATCTCATCCTTGGTCAGAGACCAAGAAAGGCATAGTGTCTTCTTTTACAGGTATGCCTCAAACACGGAGATTCAACCAAGCTTTTCAACCTGAAAATCAACAAGAATGCAAGAGTGACCTTTGGAGACAAAATTCAAGACAAGATCCTAGATATTGGGAAGGTCGTGAAACAACACCACCCGCACCTTTTGAGGGGGAGTCGTCTACTATGAGGACCTCAACCTATGCACAAGCTGTCAAATTGAGGGGGAGTCCTATCATCCATCCTCCCTACATGTGGTCCCTCTCCTCCTCCCAGGTTCGTCAACTTACTGCATGCCTGGACCTCTGATATCCTCATCGGCATGTCCTCTCGGGCACCTCAAAATTTAATTAGGGCCTGGTCAAGGTGTCCTCAGCATTGCTTTTCCTCCTATCCCTCCTTCTCCCTATCTCTTCCTCTACTTATTTTGGCTACACAATGTAGTACTTGTAATCTCTTGTTTCCTTTCTGTCTGAAAGACAAAAAGGGGGAGATATCCTTGGTCCGTAACCGAAACAATATGGTGAACTGTTGCTTGCTACTATATGATACTCTATTACAAGAATGTACTGTTGCATCTATTGTCCATATCTGTTGTACATTGAGAATGCATGTATAGAAGCAGCATCCAGGAAGTTTTGTCTTTCAAACAAAAAGAGGGAGATTGAAGAACCTCAACTGGTTATGAGGACCTCAGCGTAATCGTCAATGAGGACCTCAAATGTCAGCACAAGATTATTTTGTTTGAGAGACCAACCGAGCTATCTTAGGGAAGTACAAATCATATCCTAATCCTATATATTCCCTTTATTCTGAGAATTGTTTATAATGATCTTCATTTCCTTTTTCAGAATTCAAACGAAAAGGAAAGATAATACGGCAAAGGGCTTTCATAAAGATAGAAGATCACCTCATAAAAGGAAACAAATCATTGCTTAAACTGTTGCATTGAAAAGCTAGATTCTGCCGTTGAAGACAGCCACCAAATCAGAATCAATGCACGAAGGAAAGGATCAAATTTAAAGGAAAGAAAGGAAGGAAGTCAGTGAAGAATCAAGTATAAATATGAGAACCCACCCCGTTAGCAAATGAGTGATTTCCAAGGAAGAAAATCGTTGTAAGAACTTTGTGAAAGAAAGTTCTGAGTGTAGGAGTATTTGAGTGAATATTCCGAGTGTAGCCATTCTTGTGTAGTGGTGAGTTTTTTTGTAACCAGTGGTCATACTGGTGAGGACCTCTAGGGTCGAGAGTTCCAAATCAAACAAGTGCCTCTCTGCTGTGTGTGGTTACTAGTTGTAATCGCCTCCACTGTGAGGCCTCATATTCAGAAGACCTCTGCTGTGTCTTCTAATCCGGTAGGCCAATTGAGGACCTCACAAGTTCTCTTTTGTGCTGAGTTGTAACCTCCTCCTCTTTAGCACTTTTGATCATTCAATAAAGAAGTTATTTTTCATATAAAAGTGCTACTAACTTAGTTGTGTTGATTGAAGTGCAGAATTATTTTTATAACCCTAATCACCCCCCTCTAGGGTTATTTCAATTTTATTTTAATAATATTATAGACAGATTATGGGGGCACTGTACTATGTGCGTGCATGTAACCGATTTTAAATGTGCTTGGTGGCAGTAGTTTGGAATAGTGCAAGGACATTTGCGAATTGTTATTTCTTCAAATAACACGTGGCAAGCTAACACGTGGCAAGCTATGGATTGTTTTCGTTTTGTTTTAATATATTAATAGATTACCCTGTATGGATATTCTTATTTTTCTCTGTACAAGTATTTTATTTAAATAATCTATTCATAATAATTTTATATAATAAATCAAAGTATGGAAAAATTAAAATTAGAAAAATTGGATTATGATAACCTTAGGTTTTGGGAATTGGATCATAATAATCTGAACTTTATTTTTATACGTCATTAGTTTCGAAAATATAAAATTGTATTTTTTTCTGTACCAAAGTTACCTCCATATTTTCACTTTAAGATTTTTTTTTAATTTTCATATTTTTTTTAAAATTTTTTCATTTCTGACCCTAGAAAGGCTATGAAGTGTAATTATCAAAAGAAATATTAGATTTTTTTTTAGAACCCGAACAATTATTATGATTTTTTAAGGAATAAAAAGGGGGGAAACCATAAAAATTTTTAAAAAATTAGAAAAAATAGGACAATTTGTGAATTCACTAAAAATCATGAGAAAATGTTGTGCTAAACTTAGAAGTAAACACAAGTTAATTAAAATCCATGATATTTAAGTATGCACTCGGTGGTGTTAAAAGAACAGTTTTATCTTAATGGACTGCTAGCGTATAGAGCTGACAAAATTTTGTCCGACCCGGGAAATCTGGGTCTCGACATAGATTTTTCGTCCGAATTTTGATTTTGACCGAATTGACCGAATATTCGGACATAAAATTTCTCTTTTTTCTATTGTCCGAACCCGATTTTAGCTTCGTCCGAATTGTCCGACCTGGTCCGACCCGAAATAAAATCGAGCTCGGACATGAATTTCACGTCCGATTTGGCATTTTCTGAATTTGTCCGACCCGAATTTACTCGGACCCAAATTTTTGCCGGCGCTACTAGTGTACAAAAACAAAGTTTGGATTAGTCAAGAATTTGGAATTATAAGAATCCAATTTTCCTTAATGGTGCATTTGTAAGTTTCCCGGGAAAGACTTTCCCATAAAAAAAAATTTCCCTACCCTCCCTCCCCGGGAAACTTCTTCCTAAGTTGTGAGAGAAATAATGTGTCCTACATCAAAACTTTCATATATATTATGGAAAATCAAATATTGAAAAGTTTGTCAACTTGAAAAAGTTAACCAACTTTCTTGGGAAAGTTTCTCAACCACGCCCTATAAAATTAATAGGTAAACTGTGACTCCCTATCATTTAACCATAGACTTTTTAAGAGAGAGATTACAAGCTTCTACTACTAGTAATACTCCATCTGTTCCAAATTAATTGACAGAATTGGGATTTTCACACGCACCAATATATAATTATAGCAATTACCAAAGGGTTTTTAGCTCAAAATAATCCGAAGTCGGAGGTCATTGGCTGAAAATAATCCAAACTCACTTTTTGGCTGAAAATAATCCAAACTTGTAACCTATTTACTCGGACTAAACCGAAATCGATTTTCGACGTCGGAATTCTGACTGGTTAGCTTATGTAGACCCCAGTCAACATAAATTCAAAACCAAAATCAATTAAAGAAACACGTGTTGAGCTTGATCGAATTAGATGCGTAAATCGATTTCGGTTTAGTCCGAGTAAATAAGTTAAAAGTTTGGATTATTTTCAGCCAAAAAGTGAGTTTGGATTATTTTCAGCCAATGACCTCTGACTTCAGATTATTTTAAGCCAAAAACCCATTACCAAACCGCAATTGCATTTGGTTTTTCTCTCTCTAATAAATAATGTAAAATAATTGAAATAGGTATTGGGAATAGGAAAGTGACAATTATTTTGGAATAAAATAGGGCTCTGGTCTTTTCTACGGTGCGGTGCAACGCGGTGGAATTTGAAAAAGTGTGGTGAAGTGTAGTGGGTTATGGTGAGTTGTGGTGGGAGGTGGGGTAGGTGAGGAGGGATAATGTAAAAAGTAGAGGAAAAAAGTGAGGGGAGAGAAAAGTAAAAAAAAAATATCTTGGTAATAATTGTAGTGAAGTGTGGTGGAGTGTGGTGAAGTGTGGTAGAATATTGAGTAGTGTGGTGTAGTGCGGTACTGCACCGCAAGTTATCGCATAAAGGAACAAGCCTTAAGTTAGTTAAAGTGTCAATTAATATGGAACGGAGGGAGTACTTGTTGTAGGTTTTTTTATTTTTCAAGCGAAAGTTCAGATCATGAAAACTGGACATCTATCTTAGAGATATCTAATTGAATTTAGTGATCCATGGTGAGGAGGAACATAGGCCCTGTTCAGTAAAATTAGTGTTTTAGATAGCGGATAGAGGTTTATGTAGTGGATAGTGGTTTAAACAGCGGATAGAAAATGATTGTTCAAATGAGAATTGTGTTCGATAAATTTAGCTGTCAAATTAACAGATTAATGTTGATTGACATAAAAGGATATCAATAATTTCCAAAGATAAAATTTTAAAGGGTATTTTTTGACCGAAAAATATGAAACATACTCCAAACGCTAAACGTTAACTGTATTAGTGTTTCACAAAAACGCTCCTTAAAACGCTAAACGTTCCTCAAAACGCTAACTTACTGCACGCTAATATTTATGCAATTAGAGTTTTGACTTGGTCAAGACGCTAAATACTACCACAAATGCTACTGCTGAATACATTCCTAAGTTCAAGTTTAAAAGCTTGATTTATAACCTTACTCATCTCCACACGAAGAAACTTACAAACATGAAAATTGACCGATTACAATCATAGCCAGATGAACTATTAGCTCATTGACATGATACTTGTAGGCTTCTAGCTACTATACCATTTTACTTTGATTATTTTCAACTAACTAAATTTCATTTATGCTTCGCATTTAATTTATTCATCTTTGCTCTACTTTTCATTTTTTGTCAAGACACCTTTATTGACTTCAACTCAAATTAGGTCTTCGGTTTTATCTTGTATTTATGTGAGAAAAGAAATTGTATTCCATATTTAATTCTATGGCAATAGCTGTGGTGTAAAGTGCATTGCTTTTATGAGTAGCATTATTTAAGTCAAAGTTAGTCACTGGTTTTATGTGCGAGAAATGATCGAAGATAAATAGCTAGTCAAGATTCTCTTTTGTTCTTTTTTTTTTTTTGATGCAATTTGTTCTTAGTAATAGAATGCCTTTATTATGGTTAAAATATAAATCTATACTGTTATTTTTTATTGGAAGGTTTAATATAGTGACCAACAAGACATCATCAACTAAATCAACCTAAGATAGTCCGAGAGCATAAATTAAAATGGACGACATTCGTGATATAATGCCTAATCTTTGGAATGCTTTATTTTAATTATTATTTAAAGCCTAATATATGGTGTGTGAAGTTAACATCACAAAATATATATATATATATATATATATATATATATATATATATATATATATATATATATATATATATATATATTATTTTACCATGTTTCAGTTTCACCTTTCAAAAATTCAACCAACGGGAGCAATAAGAAGAAAGCCAAATCTTATTTATATACTCCCTTTGTTCTATATTAATTCTCTATTGATGTCAACATTCTCTCAACATATACAATGTTTTAGTATAAGAAGGTACTATCATAACAAGAAATTCTTATTCAAAAAAAGATATTTGGACAATTAACATGGAATAAAGACAATATTTTTTATGGTATACTACATCCTTCCCATATTATCTGTCACTTTAACTAACTTTCTTTTTTCTCATAATATCTATCACTTTATAATTTCAATAATACATTAATTATTAACTTTCTTTTTATGGTATACTACCTCCTTCCCATATTTATTAATAAAGGCCCTGTTCTTTTCTGCGGTATGGAGTGGTGTAGTGTGGTGGAATTGTGGTAGGTTATTGGTATGTGGGGTAGATGAGGAGAGAGAATGTAAAAAGTAGAGGAGAAAAGTCAGGAGAGAGAAAAGTAATGATTTGTGGTAAAGTGTGGTGAGTTGTGGCAAACTGCGGTATGCTGTGGTACCGCAGTTTGCCAACCGCAGAAAAGAACAGGGCTACATCGTTTTCTTCCATTTTTCTTTTTCGTTCACCTTTTTTCGTTGTTATTCACAATTTTATTCAATATTTTCACATTTTCAATGAGCTAAATTAATGTAGAGGGAAAGTTTTTTTGGTCTTTTAAATTGTGTCCAAAGTGACACATAATTTGGGAAGGAGGAAATAGAAAATTAGTTTAACTATTAGATGTAGATCCAATGGGAATTAATACTAAACAACATTTGACTCTTTGAGGCCTAACAAATGACTAGCTAACTTTGAAAGTAATCCTACAAGGAATCCCATGAGCACCACCAATTTTTATATAAAAATGATACCCTCTCTATTTAATATTAATTATCACTTAAGTCACTATTTTATTGATAATTTTTTATATAATATTTTATTGACAGTTGCAATATTATATTTTTAAGATAGTGTTTTAAATTAGGAATTTAATGACAGTAATTTTATATAATATCATTTTGTATATGGAGAAATTTACATTCAAACATTTTAAAGTTTGATCACAATTTCTAAAAACAACAATTAATATAAAATAGACAGAGTAGTTAGTAAAATTAGAATTGTGGTAAGAAGTATAGGGTGAATCACCTACGGCTACGTACCCATGTCTTTGAGCTACACTCTTGGATGGGCAAGTCATCCCTATAATTGATGGCAGTACTCGTATCATAATTAGCTGTGATCGTGCAAAAATAAAATTGTCACTAACAATTAATAGAATCATGCAATTTTAGAGTATGGAAATACTCGTATATGAAACAACTTTGAGTGATGTTAATGATGTTAATATATTGCAATCATGCATTATATTACTATAGCCACATTGTATCATAATTAAGCAGTAAAACATCCTACTGATGAGTAATAATATTAATGAGGGTTTTTTTGCTTTTTGAACACCGAATTTTGGGGGCATTTATTATCTGGTACCACACATTTGAAAATTTATTTTTTGAACCTTATACTTTGTCTCCGGCAACAATGTGGACATTGTTAAATGAGTCCGGCCAAAAAAAGCCCTTATTGACGTTTGAATCTTGTTTCCTTCCGACTTTGCCCTTTAATTATTCATGAACTTCCAAGTTTGCCCTTCATTTATTCATTTTTATTTTTCCTTCACTTATTTATTACTACCAAAATTCTCACATTTCAAATTTTTTAATTTAAAAATTATTAAGAACTTCAAAATTTTAAAAATTATAAATTATAAATTAAAATAATAAAACATTTAAATAGTTAAAAAAATTTAAAAATACAAAAATTAAATATAAACTTAAAATTTAAAATGTTAAACTTTTAAAATGTTGAAAATTTTAAAATGTTAAAATTTTAAAATTTTAAAATTTTAAAGTTTAAAAGCTTAAAATATTAAAATTTTTAATTTGAAATTAAAAAATGTGAAATTATAAAAAATTAGCAACTAAAAATTAAAAATTAAAAATTAAAAAATCAAAAAATCAAAAAATCAAAAATAAAAAATAAAAAAAGTTTAAAAATTAAAATTAAAATATTAAAAAAATTTATAATTTTATAATTTTACAATTTTAAAAATTAATAATTTGGAAATTAAAAATTAAAAATGAAAATCAAAATGAAAATGATAATTAAAAACTTAAAAATTAAAAATTAAAAATTAAAAAAGTTAAAAATTAAAATTTAACATTTAAAAATTAAAATTTTAAATTTTAAATTTTAAAATTTAAAATTTAAAATTTAAAATTAACAAAAGTCAAAACCTTTAAAAATTGATAGAAAGGCATATTGGGAAGTTTATGTATCATTTGGGTCTTAGCAGGAGTCAAACCTAACTTTGGGCCATATTTTTTGTGTGCCCAAAGTATAGGGTCCAAAATATAAATTTTCAAATGTGTGATACCAGATAATAAATACTCCAAAGTTCGGGGTCCAAAAATCAAAAAATTCATACTAATAATTATAGCAAATTAAGGCGCCCATAGTTAAAAACACATATAGATGGTGACCAATCTAGGTAACCCAGGTTGCAGGGTACTTGGTTATCACAGTTAATTTCATTCATTCAAATCTAGCAGAAGAGTAGTCCTCCAGTTTTCTGCAGTCTATACTAGTTATTTTCTGATGATTCAGGAAACCTCTACAGTCATTTCTGTTTTCCTCCCTGGTTTCTTAACTTTAATCTCACGTTAAAAACCCCAGATTGGATTCAATGATCTGAATGATGTCGCTGCATTTTCTGAACTTTATATTTACTAATAAATTAAAAAGGGACGTCACCCTGCAACAACATATATCAGATTTTTCTGGGTCTTTTCTTTATTTAATAAATAAATATTTATAAAGCGCATTGAAAGGGAACCTGCAAAACCCTAGATTGTCCTAGGGGAAAAGTCAGGCATTGAAATCTCATTAAATGTCTTTTTCTGGGTCTTCAACAATTATTTTTTTGTAACATTGGTTGGATTATATTTATGAGGCAAGTAGGCTGTATTTACTAGGATTTTTGTTAGACAGCCTAGACTAGATATTCCAGTAAGTCTCCAATCTTGAGTCTCTTACAGAAGCTAGCTATGTTCTGCTAGGGTTGTAGCTCTCTGTAAAGGGTGTGAGAAATTCATTCTAGGCTTCTAGGCTTCTAGGTTCTAGCTATGTTCTAGTCATACAGACAAGTTTTGTTTGGTTTTTGATACGCTTAACCTACATCTAGATGCCCTACATTTGTACATTGAGGAGGACGTTAATGCCTTAATTAGGGTATGTGGAATTCATTCTTGTATTAAGGTAAGGTAACTCCTACATCTAGACTAAATTTTGACTGTTAATTATTCATAAATTACAATGTGTTATAATATGAATTTATCATATTTAGAAAGATATTTTACTCAAAATTATAATTGATGTAATTTCACATTATAATTCACTGTAATTTATGAATAATTAACGGTCAAAATTTAGTCAAAATGTCAATTAATTTGGAATGGAGGGAGTATAAGTTTAGTTAAATTTTTATAACATTGGATGAGTTTCAACATATTTGGATAAATTTATGTTAGGAATATATATATTTGAATAAGTTTGGGTAAATATGTCTTACCTTACCTATGGTTATATACTTATATTTACTCAAAGTTTCATGTGCTTATGTTTTGTTTGCTTATGATTGTTTGATAATTACTTAGCAGTAATGGTGCCAAAAAAGATGGAATATCTTCCATTTTACTCAAGCAGCTGCCAAAGCTGGAGTCCTTATTTATTTATTTATTTTAAAACAATATGTATATGGCCTTCAAAATGTAAATACTAAATAGGGTGTATGTAGCTTACAAAATATATATCACTTACCTTTTTTTTTACCTTATTTATTTATTTTTATTTATCTTATCTAAAATATTTAAAATATTTTATATTACATATATATAATCAAAAATTTATATATTTAATAAGTGATATGAGTCATATGACTAATATGACCAGTTGTGTCTGACTTTTGTGAAAGAGTTGATCATTTTTCAATTATTGTAAATTGCAAAATGTATATTTAAAAATTCATACATTTAAGTGATGTGATTACTTTGACTTGCTTTTCTTGCACTACCTTATCTACCAACACTGACCCAACCTCACTTACCTTCCCTATTTTAATTACTTACACAGTTACACTACATCTTATTTATCTCTCTAAAAAACTTGTCCTAAATTTGGGGAATTTTGTGTAACTAGAAAGCTTACCAATAACTTATGCATGTACGTACTTGACAGGCGCTTAGCTGCTTAGGCCTTTTGCTTCTTTGGAAGAACCATGATACACATCTTGCCAGAAGGTTAATAACCATTTTGAATTATCTATATTTCACATTTTGTTAACTTTTAATAATATTTTCTCTAATAATTATGAATATTTATCAACTACAAGAGTATAATACTTATTTATTAGGTCAAAAAAATATAAATAATAGCTCATTTTATCAATCATAGTAAAAAATGCACATTTTATGCATAGTTTTATATTTATGAAAAAATATAAATAAGTAAATATTTTTATAATGTTTATAGGTTATAATAACCCTCAAAGTAATGAAACATACCTCTATAATGATTTAAATATACTTACATTTAATTTTATGAGTGATTGAGGTGTTATGCGCGAAAGATGGTTAAGAACCATCTTACAACAAGATGTTTATCGTTTTGCTGGAAGTTGTAAGTAAAATTTTACAAACCTTGCCTATTTTTACTTGTCTTGCCTTACCTATTCTTACATTGTCTAACCTATCTTAGATAATATATTTAAAAAATCATATCATATATTTAATAAGTAATGTGACTGATGCATGACTTACCTTATTTATAAATCTACAATATACCTTATTAAAAATTATAAAATATATTTAAAAATTATATATTTAAATGATATGTCTTGCCTTACTTATCATACATTCTATTATTTTATATTTATCTTACTTATCTCTATTTACCTTGCTTACCATATCTTTACTCATCAACGAAAAGAATACTAATCCAATATTTGAGTACTAGCTTTGAACATTCGTGTACGGTTGTTTAGAATTTTTCTTCCATCTTATTTCCTTTTTCAATTTTAACTGGTATTTTTTGATAAATATATATTAATTTATTAAATAAAATTATTATCATTAAATTTATAATATTTTTTTCTAAAGATATATTAATATAAATTAACATATCACAACTATAATTTACCACTATCAGAAAAGTTGAGGTTGAAACATAATACTACTTTTGTCACTAAATGAGTGTCATCCTGACTATTTTTTAAATCAAATATATATACAAAATTGAATAAAAAGTTGGATATTGACAAATATGTCCCTTTTACTTAAAAACACAAAAGCAAATGAAAAAACTCGTTCTCTCAAACATGTGCTTTATTATTGTGTGACTTTTTACAAAGTTTCTTTAATAACTTTCAATGCATTATTAGAAAAATGAATATTTGAATTATTAAAATTGTAAAATGAATATTTGAATTATTAAATGGGTAAAATGAATATTTGAATTATTAAAATTATAAAATTGATAAATAAAAAATAAAATATATAATTAGAAAAATTGATAAATAAGTATAGACAACGGTAGCATATGCATATGTATACATCAAAGTAGCAAAAGAGCCTATAACTACGATGGTCAATTTAGTTTGATTAATAAAGGAGTTTGAAAAAGAATATCCAAAGTTTAAAGGCATTAACTTTGTATCTTCTTTTTTTTCGGCAAAGGAAACTTTGTTATCTTTTTTTTAAAAAAAAAAGAAATTGAGTAAGAACTTTGTATCTTTTGTGCACGAGAAGTTGCCTAAATCCATGAGTAATCAATGAATTTTAAAGCAATTAGTCAAAGAGAAGAAGATATTGCTCCTCAAAAAATGTGGGGAAAATTGTCTTTATCACTTTTTCGGCTAAATATAGGGCTGCATCTGGTTATTTTGTGGGCTACACACACCCTATTTACATTTTGAAGGTCATAGACAATTAGACATACACATGTTGTTTTAAAATAAATAAATAAATAAATAAATAAAGGGATATTCCAAATGGTAGGCCTGAGCTATTGGGTATTCCAAATGGTAGACACCCTTTTTTTCTTTTCCAAATGGTAGACTTAAATTCCAAAAATTTCCATCCCGTAGACAAATACTAACCTGCCGTTAGAAATTATTTCAAAAAAAAAAAGAAAACAAAAAAAAATTGAATTAGTCGAACAGAACTACAGTTAGAAATCATTGCAGACGGTTGATGCTTTCCCACCCTGAGATCGAGTGGATTTGGTGGATGGATAGTGATGCTTTGTTTACTGACATGGTTTTCGAGATCCCTATTAAGAAGTATGAGAATTATAACATGGTTATCAATGGGTACCCTGATTTGTTGTACGAGAAGAAGTCTTGGATTGCTTTGAATACTGGGAGTGTTTTGTTCAGGAACATCAGGTACAACATAAAAATCGAAACATCAGGTACAACATCGAAACCCTAAAAAGGATACTCGGGCCATAATGCATAAGAGAATTGTTGAAATTTACCCAATTTTCTACAATTAAACCATAAAAATCGAAACCCTAAAAATCAAATACCTGAATCGACTTGAATCGACGACCGCTTCTGGGCGTCAGTGACGACGGCCGCCGGCGACCCTCCACGGCGACCCTCCACGGCGAGCGACGACGGCTGCTGGGTGTTGGGAGATGGCTGTTGAGCGTTGGGCGTTGGGGGATACTGTCGAACAGACTGGGTTGCTTTCCAGTTCTGTTCGACTAATTCAATTTATTTTTTTTTGTTTTCTTTTTTTTTTAAAAAATAATTTCTAATGGCAGGTCAGTATTTGTCTACGGGATGGAAATTTTTGGAATTTAAGCCTACCATTTGGAAAAGAGAAACAGGGTGTCTACCATTTGGAATACCCAATAGTTCGGGCCTACCATTTGGAATTTTCCATAAATAAATGTGGACTCCAGCTTTGACAGCACTTTGAGTAAAATGGAAGCTACTCCATCTTTTTTAGCACCATTATTGCTAAGTAATTATCAAACAATCATAACCGTTACTTGAGTTTTAGTAAATTTTAACCCTTTGTTTGGCAAAAATCTAACTTTTTCAATGGTACGGAAAATAAGAGATGGTGTATAAGGATGTCTTTGATTTTTCCCATAAAAATATTTTCTAGGAATTTTTTTAAGGAAATTTTTTACTTGAAAGTAGTACATTATATTGTTTGGTTTATGTTTGAAAACAGAGAAAATTAAAGTGAGTAGGAAATTTATATAAAATGTTCAAATTATCTTTATTTATTACAATGACAACAAAACTCCAATATAATCCTGCTAATGTGAGGTATGAAGGGATGTAAATATATAGACAATCTTCTCCCGTGTATGAAAGTTTATTCTTCTTTATTCAATTTATAAAATAATTTCTAAGGAATAGTTTGAAAAACTATTTTATAATAAAGAGTTTCAGTTTGCTATCATGAGAAAAAACATTTTTCAATCCCCTTGTAGAAAATGTTTCCCATCAATTACAAGAAAATTTTGGATTTCACTTAAAAAAATTTCTTATTCTCATTTAGGGGTGTACATTATTCGGTTTTGAACCGAATAAGCTGAGAATCGAACCGAATTAAACCGGTCCAAACCGAACCGATTTTATTCAGTTCGGTTTTCGGTTTGGACTTTACCCCTTAATCGGTTTTCGGTTTATTCGGTTCGGCCCGGTTTGGTTCGATTTTGAACCGTTGAACACCCCTATTCTCATCTCATTTGACAATAAATATAAGAAGGTTTGATCAACTTGAAAAATTGATAACATTTCCAATAGATATTTACGACCAAATGCTTGTATATTTATTCATGCATGGTTAAAATTATTTCTATTTCACTATTATTAATATAGTTATTAAAGGGCAAATAATTAATAATCACCATATGGTTCGGCTTTCACAAATTTAGGCATGATATGTGAATCATTAAGTTTGGTTTCAGGATGGGTGATATTTGAATCAACAAAATAAAGGTAATTACGAGTTGATTTTTGGTTTAGTAATCAAATATGTCTTTTGAAAACAACAATGTAAATGAATAATGTTTAAGGTTAAATTCGGTTCGATTATTTTCTTATTTGAGTCCAGTTTAGGTTACTATTTTATTGCTTACTCAAAGTTAGTTGAAATTCAAATAAAATCATTCTATCCGGATAATTTAAATAGAATTAATTCTTATCAGATTTTTTTATATATTTATAGGTCATGTTTTTTTGCCAGGTTAAACTTAATTATTCTAACTTATCCTAACCTAATACAATTTTCCAAAAAAAATCCTCTCTAAAAACACAATTACCCAAAAAACATCTTAACTAACTTATCCTAACGGACCTAACCTAACTATCCTAACTTGAAAATAACTTATCCAAAGAACAAAGCCGTAAAAGAGATAAACATTATGTTAAACAATCAATTATTAACTGTTAATTATTTGAATTAGTTGTTGGGATTAAATGTTTGCAAGAAAACCAGTCTAGTAAAATTAATCGTTAGTGAGAAGATTTATCATATATAGAGCTACTGTAATGTGCTTTTCAAAAATTAATTTTACAGATTTAAAAAATTAATATAAAAAGTTATTTGGCAATCATTTCAAATAGGTTCTGATCTCGGTCAGAAGCTAATGGCACAAGAGAAAATCTTTTTAAGGTAAAAAAAAAAAAAAAAGAAAACTCTTCACAGAGATCCTCTAAGATTTGGGGAATCTTAAACCATTAATTGGGTTGCTTAGTGGCTAGATGTGTCATGAGTTGAAGAAAATTAGATGAAGTGAAAGACCTGTTAAAAGGTTAGGCTGGGCCGGGTCGCATGTCGGGTCAATCGGGTCAGAAGTTTTTGACCCGTCGGTCCGAGCTCGACCTTTGGGCCAGGTACTTTTGGCCCGAGCCCTGACCCTACGGGCCACGGGCCGACAAATATATAAAACGGAGTTTTTTTACTACAAAAGCTTAAATTTTATGCATTTTATTTATGTATTTAGTCGGGCCGGGTCGGGTCATCGGGTCGGGCAGGGTCATAAAAAAAACTTAAACTTAATCTAAGATTTTTTTTAACAAAAATTGCATTCAATCAGGTCGCCGGGCTGGGTCGGGTCACCGACCTTTGCCCAACCATACTTCAGGGCCCCCGCATTCTCGGGTCGGGCCGGGTCACCTTCTAAAATTGTAGCCTTGACCTGCATTTTTTCGGGCCGGGTCGGCGGGTCCCCGAGCCATTGAACAGGTCTAGAAACACCATGTGTTCTTTTGTTTTTGTTTTTTTTTTGCTAGCGGAGACAACACGCTACTCCATCCATCCTACATTAATTGTCGTATTTGGAAATCGCACAGTCAAATTTCAAAAATTTTGACTAAATTTATATACAATGAATTGCTATATAAAATTACCACAATTAAATTTGTAATGAAAAATACTACTATTATAAAAGTATAATATTGCAAATGTTAATAAAATTATATATGAAATTATTAATCAAAGAGCGATATTAAAAATGGTAATATGAAATAGAGTGAGTAAATCTACACTGTGCTGTTTTCATGAAGTAAAAAAGAGATGAAATGAAGCAGGTGCAGTTAATTTTTGAAGCAGTGTGTAACAGGTAGTGTACTGTAAGGCTTCCTATTTCAATGTCATGAATGGGCCCACTTCAATGTGTTTTTGTTAAGCTTCAGCTTGCGAATACAAAAGGCCAAGTGTTGGGATTTCTCCAAATAGAAAGACTATTTCTAGAGACTTGGGCCATTCCTCACTGTTGGGCTCATTGTCAGACCAAAAATCAATGGATTCCACATCTCTTTCTTCATCTCTCAGCTGCCCAATAACAGCAAATAAACGGACATTCCACATTCAATAATGAAGGATGTGACTCTATTGTGGTCCTTGTGGATGATATGTGACAATTGACAACTCACAGTCAAACGTTTGGGGTTCTTTTGTGATTCAAATCCCTCACTCAACAATAACCACTGTTGAGGCAAGGCATATATAAGTTGTTTAGATATAAGCTTTAGCCTTAAAGGGTGAACACGGTAGGGATCTCGGTAATTTTCGAGTTCTCAGTCCCGGTTGTGATCAGGAGCAAATATTTACTCACAGTGCCATTTGTGACCGTGAGAGATTAGCTAGTGGGAAAGAGGAAAGCGGGAAGAGTATGCGGTTGTGATGTAAGTGGAGAATAGGAAGAAGATTGAAACGACAATGATGAAGAGCTTAGTTGCTTGGAGAATAAACGCATTTGGATCAAGGTTGTTAAAATTGGAATCCTAACTCAAAATTATTGAGAAGTTAGGATCGGAAATTAGCCCATGTAGGATCGTGGATCGTGTGTAAATAGTATAATCGTATCGAGGATTTTGGACCATAAAATCGTAGGATCGTGAATAAGGATCGGGATTTTAATAACTATAATTTGGATATGGAGGGGAACATCACTATTGTTGAAATTTTGTCTTGATTGAATAATTCATGGGGCACTCAGTGTTTGATCATGGTTACAACTTTAATAAGAGCATATGAAATGCAGAACTCTACCAATAAAATTTTTATCTTCTATCTCCCAGTTGTCACCCTCTCTCTCCTACTTTTTTTTCTTCTTATTCCTTTGAGTTCTAGAACCCTGAAGAGTTTCGGAACTCAAATGAATGAGAAAATAGTAGGAGACAGAGGGTCACAACTGGGAGATAGAAGATAAAAGTTCCATTGGTAGAGTTTCACATTGCATATACTCTAATCCATGGTTTCCACTCAGTGACAAATCATGGTTACAACTTGAATAAACCATATAATTTTTTTTTGACGTAAAGTTTCCAGGGCATCTCAGACAAGTGATTGGAAAAAAATTTTAAAAAGGAAAAATTAAAAAAAAGTCATGCTACATTAACCTTTTTAATCCCTACATATTTTACAATTGGGACCTTATTATCCTCCTAATTTTTCATAGTTAATTTGCTTCTTAGGTTAAAGCCAATAACCAAGGTTTTTATCTTAGGTGGTTAGTAGGGCCTGGGTGTGGGCAACCAGCAAACCCGCGTCGGATCAAGTGGGCCAGCCTGTTTTAAATTGGGATTTTGATAGATAAACCGAAAAGCTACTAATGGGTTGGGTCAATTAAGCTTGCAAATAGCCTAATAGGTGGTTGGCCTGATTAAAGGTTTCTAGGGGAATTTATCCTTTTAAATGGTTGAACAATGGGCTACCTAAACACAACTCATTTAGTTTATGGGTTATTGACTTTTTATAAAGGATGGTCGAGAAAGCAAATTGATCAAGAGGTCTGATAAGAATATATTGATCCTTATTTGCAATTAAACATGGTGCTCAAAATGATGATTGGGCATGTCATGTGTTTGATTTTTTTTTTTGTTCAAATGTAAAAATCGGCTCGGTTTTTTTTTTTTTTTTTTTTTTAAGAGAAACATGAGTTTCAGATGGGTGCCAAAAGAAGAAGAAGAAGAAGAAGAAGAAGAAGAAGAAGAAAGAGAAAGAAGAAGAAATCGAAGAAGAAAGGAGAAGACGAAGGAGAAATCGAAGAAGAAGAAGAAGAAGAAGAAGAAGAAGATGATGATGATGGAGTTTTTGGTTTCTTTGTAATATTTTTGCTTTTTATAGTAAAACATCAACAATTTGTATAATTTTTGTTTTTGGGAGTGAGTTGCTCATTTTTTGTTTCTTTGCACTTGTCTACGAATGAATAATGGATTATAATTTCACAGAACTTCTTCTTCTTCTTCGAATGAATGAATGAAGGAATGCATAATGGTTCGTCATATATGTTGACCTTGGATAACAATATAGTAAACCTTAGATAATGGTTCATCATATAAGTTGACCTTGGATAACAATATAGTAAACCTAGGATAACAATATAGTAAACCTTGGATAACTATATAGTAAACCTAGGATATTAATATGTCTTGAATATTAATATGGTAATCCTTGTACATTAATATGACAATCTATGTATGACACAATACCATCAATCCATAGAATAAAACACTTTAAAGGCATATTAATATCCTAGGTTTACTATATTAATATCCTAGGTTTACTATATTGTTATCCAAGGTCAACATATATGACGAACCATTATGCATTAATTCATTCGAAAAAGAAGAAGAAGAAGCCAAGAAGAAGAAGAAGAAGAAGAAGAAGAAGTTCTGTGAAATTATAATTCATTATTCATTCATCGACAAGTGCAAAGAAACAAAAAATGAGCAACTCACTCCCAAAAACAAAAATTATACAAATTGTTGATGTTTTACTATAAAAAGCAAAAATATTACAAAGAAATCACCATCTTCGATTTGTTCTTCTTCTCCTTTCTTCTTCGATTTATTCTACTTCTTCTTCTTCTTCTTCTTCTGGCACCCCATTGAATCCCCATCTTTCTCTTAAAAAAATACACAACCGGTTTTTACATTTGAACAAAAAAAACCCAAATCCATGGCATGCCCAGTCATCATTTTGGGCCCCATGTTTAATTGCAAATTGGGACCTCCATGTCCTCATAAGACGATTAGGTCAAATTTACTTATGGGCCGTCCTTCATGGTCATTAACCCTTAGTTTATTTCCTACAAAAGGTTTTATTTATAGGCCAACCAAAATCTAACTCGACGAACTCAATACATTGATAAATGTACAACAGAATCGACCCTATCTATTTTCCACCCCTATGCTAGCAAGGCATGTCTAGGCTACATGTATAACAATATGATTTTGTTTCACATAAATGTTTCGTGAGACGGACTCCTTACATGATGATATTTTTATTGAATTGTACATGATGATATTTTTAATACTTCACTATAACTTTAAAAGATATTATAATAATTTTTTTTAAATATGAATGTGATGAATAATTTATCAAGGGTTGACTCTTATCAGATTCATCCTAAATTAAATATTAGTCAACTCTATATTTATAAAAAAGTCACCACAAAGTTAGACTTCTCATATAAATTTATGATGAGATAGTTTTACTTAAGATTGACTAACCATTATTAGTGTAAGTAGTTGGTTAATTGTTCCAAGAGCATGTCGCATTATGGTCCCAATATTTCAAAGATCTTATATATACAGAATGTTCAAATATTATACACAAAATGTTCAAAATAATTTATAAATTATGTAATTAAATTGTATAAGTTAGGACCATAAAACAATATGATCCTATACTTACTATCTAATTTACATTTTAGCGTGGGTCAAGTTCCTTGTGGGGGCTAGGGCTTTAGAGAGATAGAGAGACTTTCCCCTCTCTCTAAAAATCTCTATGGGTTTTTACCCTCTTGTTCATTCAAAATCCTAGCCCCCCTCCCCTGCCGCCGCCACCCCGATTAATCTCAATTAGAACTGTCAATTCGGTTGAGAGGGCGAGTGAGTTTCGGGTCGATCGTATATCGAGTTCGAGTAAACACGGGCCGGGTGTATTTTAGGTTCTGATAAATACAGACGGTGTATTTTAGTTTCGGGTCAACCAACGGGGTATGATTGCGACTTTGTTCCATTTTTTTCTTTTCAAAAAATGTTCTCTAATACTATTCTGTACAAAATACATAATGAAATATAATTATCTTCTAGTAACGATAGATTATTGTAACTATTTTAACTTAAATTAAAGAAATAACAAATCAATGAGTTGCGCTTATAGTTTAATAGTTAAAAATTTCAATAAAAAGTCACAAATGTTAATAAAGTTTAACTTTAAAAGTTAAATTTTCAGGTCAAACGGCGGATCGGGTTTGACCCGCTAATTTGTGGGTTCGGTGTATTTCGGGTTTAGTTGAAAAAATTATTTTCAAAACCCACAAATTTCGGTCGGATTATCGGGTCGGGTCAAAAATTGTCAGGTCTAATTTCAACCCTTTCTTGGGTATCTTTTTTATTTGCCTTGTGTCCCCAATCTTGACTAATATGATTTTGATTCTAGGAAGGAACATCTCAGCCATCGACAATTGAAGTTGATCATCATCGTTGATTGTATAGTCGATTCCTCCTGTCCTTGTCTTGATGCGATCATCCAATCAATTAAGCTAGAGTTTTGGTTTCCTCTCTAAGAACATTCAGGTCTTTGATTTTGGAAAGAACATCTTTTTGGATATGTAGAAATTATATTTTTGGTTTCATATAATCAAATCCTAATTTATGTCCCAAATCTTGATTGATGGGAGATATATACCCCCTCTCGGATCTTACCGATTTAAAAGTCAAACCATGTGCGAGCAAAGCCTCATGTAGAGTCGGAACTCCGACAGGAGGTAGTCGAAATGGTGGATAGAAGGTGGAGCCGGTCACGATTTTCGTTGAAAGTGATGACTCACTATCGTGAAAGTTAGGTTTGTGTGTTGTGTCACCATCTTAAAAGTAATAGTTCATACTATCCAAAGGTTGAAAAAGATTTATGTTTTGAGTTTAGCACCTTGCTTTTTTTATAAAAAAAGAAATTTTAAGAATACTTTTTAGTATCCTTTTAGTATCTGGTTTGTAACAAGTATATGTTACGTAGGTTCTCATTCTTTAGGGAGATTTTGCTCTCTCTTGATTAGTTACTGATCCTAAGACAAGAGCTTTCTAACCACGAATTGGTCTCTCCTAATCAATTTACCACGTAAAAGTGGACCAATCTCACCCTATTTATCTTACTTCAAAAAATATTGACGTGGGATTTGGAGATTTCCTAATGTAATTGTCTTACTTGTTAGACACTAATACTCTCAGGGATCGATTTTGATAAACCATTAGTTTAACCTTATGTTTGGCTGAACAATAGCCGTTTTATACTTTAACATGACCTCTCACATAAATATCTACCGAGCTTAAATCGTTGATGTTGGAAATACCTCCCTTGACACTACGCAAACAAATATAGAGTTACTCAGATTCAAAGCTAAGAGCTCATATTTAAAATGACTCTAATATCATGTGGAAAAACTAATCCAGGCTAAAATTTTAAAGATTAAAAGATATAAATATTTTTATTAACTAACATAACAGCCATAAAGGAATTAAAACATTGTAAAACCATTTGCGTTAAAAGGCTCATTCCAATAGGCATACGTAGGGCTACAGATACCAAGTCAGGCTAATATATATTACTCCCTCGGTTCCAAACTAATTGACGAAATTAAAGTTTTCACACATACCAACATATAACTATAATAACTACCAAATTACAATTGTATTTGACTTTTCTCTCTCTACTAAATAATGTAAAATAATTAAATTAGGTATTTGGAATAGAAGATTGACAATTATTTTGGAACAACATAAGTTAGTTAAAGTATCAATTATTTTGGAACCGAGAGAGTACACAAATTGTTGTATCCATTCTCACATGAAAAACAGTTCACACCTCAGTTAAACATAGAAACATGGAGCTCGTAAAATCAACAAACGTCCAAAATTCATTCACGAGATGAAGATAAGGCTTTAAAGTGAATATGTCCACGATGTAAAATGATTCGTACGTACGTAAACAGCACTAAACACAAAGAATAATAACGTTGGCCTCAAATTGATAAGCTGATATATATCATTTGGTAGTCCACTAGTCCTTGGACTAACTCCCTATGCTCTATTCTACTCGCCCGTGAACTTACTTATACCCTAAATTATTATACAACACATGCACGTCCCGCCAACTTTCACTCACGGGCACCTCTAACCAACCGACTTTTTGGAGTCAAAAGTACCCAATAATATGAAAAATAATAGGGAAATTGGATTTGAATAATATGAAGTTTGGCCCATAGTAGACTAAATAATCTGAACTTTAGATTTGGTTCTAAATAATCTGACTTTTTCGTTATTTGAAGACGCCATCGTAGCGAGTTAAGTTGAACTTAACTCGGGTTGATGACAATATTGTTGACATGGCATGCCTAAAAGCCAAGGCACGCACTCCGACACATCATCCCGTGAAATGAGTAAAGTTCAACTTAACATGGTGACGTGCTACTGAAAATGACAACGCTGAAAGTTCAGATTATTTAGAACCAAATCTAAAGTTTAGATTATTTAGTCTACTATGGCTCAAAGTTCAGATTATTTAAATCCAATTTCCCAAAATAATATTCTATCCTTTACTTTCTATTGTCACACCAGTTATTTTAATTGTTAATCTTTTAATATATATAATAATTTATTATATTATATTTATAATAAAATATAATGTCATATTTTTTTATATAAAATTATATGAGAAATTATCCATTAAAGATGAATTTTAAAGCAAAATAATTAATAAGGGAAAGTTAATTGGGAAGGAGAGAAGAAGTACACTTTCATTGTTTAATTTGTACTTGTAGGAATGAAACTCCATATATATATATTTGAATCACCTGGCACCCTTTGAGCCCAAGAAACCAACTATCCAAACTAAACTAAACTAAACTAAGTACGTAGTTAGCTCATCAAAGTTGCAATTAAGATGGGTGGTGCAAAGGCGGCAGTGGTGGTGGTGCTAGTGGTGGCGATGGTGACGGCGTGGGGTGTGAACGGGCAGATCTGCAACATCCAGCAGAAGGACTTGAGCCAGTGCAAGCCGGCGGTGGCCATGAGCAACCCTACCGTTCCGACTGCCAAATGCTGCGGTGTAGTCCAGAGCCTGACTCCGGATCAGGTTCAGTGCCTATGTAACTACGGCAACAACCAGCCTACTCTCCTCAAGTTCGCCAGCATCGATCCGGATCGCGCCATGCAGCTCCCTGGTCTCTGCAAGGGCACTTCTGAGCGATTCAGCTGCTCTTAATTAGTTGACTTGTATGGGGTGATTATGTTCAGATCATTGGTTTACAGTCTGTGTTTGTTACTGGTGTAACGTATGATGCAGGTTGTTGACTAATGAGGGCTCTCTTTCTTTGAATGCATTGAACTGTGTTACTATGTTGATTATTATTCTGATGTGTTTTTTCAGTCATGGTTAAGTTGCTCATGTGTTATGTACGTGTGTAAGTTTTAATGTAACGTCAATCTAATCTGCCTTTTCTTTTTTGGTGTGTAAGATTGGCATCGTGATTATTTGATTTTTTGCGTCTATACTACCTGCAAGGATTGAACGAGAGAGTGCAACATAACTTACAACAACAAAACAACGACAAATTTTTGATACATGTGGAACTATCTCAACCAGAAGCTTAATCTAATAGTTTCAAGCTTAGTTATGATTTAATACTCTAACATGACTGAAAAACACATCAGAATAATCAAAACAGCTCCCCTCACGCGAATGCCTTATGAACTTGAATCCTAAATATTACGCACAAAGACCACTTAATCTTACGCAAATATACATGGGGACTACTGAGATTTGAATCTAAAACCTATTACTCAGTTTGACTTTGATATTGTATAGAATCATCTCAACCAAAAATTTAAGTTAATAGCTGAAAGTCAATAATAATCTTATATGTAACATCTACTCCAAGAAAAATATGATTAGGTCTATCTAGATGGATACATCTAGGTCTATGCAATAATTAACTGCTTGTAATTAATTATGTATAATTGTTGAATTTCATTACTAAAGTAGAAGGGAATGTTGAGTGTAGTGTGTTGTGAATGTATGTCTGCCTACCTGTTAGTTTGCGTTCACACACGAATTTACGTTTTCACCCTTAAATATAATAATTAATTAGTAGCTTACTTTAACTTATTTTTACACGTAAATTTATTGTTTTGCGCTCAAATACAATAATAAAGGATCCTATCATCAAATGAATATTTAGTTACTAACCCTATCAATTCAGACAGACCGATTAAATACAGGTCATATGTATATTTGATTATGGCAAATACAATTTAGGTATATTTGATATTAAAAACACGACTTGGATCTATTTTGAATTTGGCTAAATACCTATATTTTTTGTTCACACACAAATTTTGGTATTCAAATACAATAACCACGAATTATAAGATCAAATAAAAATTAAGCTATTAAATATATCAATTCGAACAAACGAGTTCAATATAGGTGGATGGCATATTTGATTAGGGCAATTACCGTCCGATTGTATTTCAAGTCCATAAAAATTTCACAATAAAAAGTTGTATATATTTTGGATTCAAATAAATAGAAATTGGGTTTATTTAATTAACCCGTCGGTACGACGGGTTTGCTAGCTAGTTATTATGACAAATTACATGTGATCCTATTGAACCTCAATATACACAATATGTTGTTGTATACATCATTTATACATGTGTAGACATTCATATGTTTAACGTTTATCTAAAATATTATGTGTACTAACATTAATTCGTTCCATATACTATAAAAGTTGAGATGGTAATTATGGCACCGGGGATGGAGCTCCCTTTGGGCAAGAGGTGACAATTGTGCTTCCGATACTGATAAAGTTTTGTAGATATTTTAAGATAAAATAGATATAGATGATTGATGATAAAATTGACAATATTATATTTTAGCAAATCAAAGGTCTTATGTTCAAATCTTTATGTGTTAATTTTCTTTGTTTTTTTCCTAACACTAATAGAATCATATCCTTCCATATTTATTGGATACTCTTTTATGTTTTTTTACTTTTGAAATTTTCGCTTTTATAGTTTTGCCAATTTATCATTGTTTCATTAAAATTTTATTTTTCCAACCCCTTAATATCTGTGTATATATTTATGGTGCATTTGGTTTTTTTCAGGCAAATGTTTCTTGGGAAAGTTTTTCCGAGGAAAATTTTACCATGGAAAATTTTCATGGGAAAAAAATATTTCATTGTGTTTGGTTTATATTTGAATAATAGGAAAGTTTTTAGAAAAGTTTTTACAAAGTTTGGTTAAATGTCAAAACTATCCTCTTTTATTAATTTATTGAATAGGGTTGTGGGGTTACTTTTGGAAGTTACACACAAAAATTGTTTCCCTTCCCCTTTGTGAAATAGTTTTTCAACCCTCCTATGGAAAACTATTCCCCCCTTGCAATGGGAAATTATTGGGTCCCACCGCAAACATTCCCCCTCCTATTTTTCTAACCAAACATGGAAAAATTGACAAATTTTCCCAAAAAGCTAGATCAACCAAACGCACCCTTAGTTAATACTTTTCCTCCCCTTTATCATTAGAAGCTGGCTTTGTCCCTATATGGCTATATGGCATTATACATACTTGAAACGTGATATAGGTCGAATTCCTGTCCTGGACTAGAATTATACTCCAAATTCTATTATGGCGCGTTTGGTTCTTTTCTAGGAAAATATTTTTTGGAAAAATTTTTCCCGGGAAAGTTTTTCCTAGGAAAATTTTCACTAGAAAAGAATAATTCACAGTGTTTGGTTTACATTTAAAAACATGGAAAAGTTTATGGGAAAACTCATTTGAAATGTCCAAACTATCCTACATATGTTAATTTATAAAATAGTTTTTAAGGGTATTTTTGGAAACAAAGTTAAAAAAACTTTTCCTTTCCATGAGAAAAAAACTTTCCCAAGCTCCCCATGGGAAAGTTTTTACCATAAAGGTTACGAAAATTGTTATCCCATTGAAAAATTTTCCTATCTCTATTTTGCTCCCAAACATGGAAAAATTAAGTCAATTAAAAACTTGATTAAATTTCTAAGGAAATACCATTAACCAAACACACCATTAGCGATGTTTACATTCAGTCAAACATTATGTAGCATAATTAGGAGATTATGAGTACGTGGATGTATGCTATCTAAGTACGACACCAACACTTGGGAGAAACTTTGCTCATTTTACGACTACAAATAGTCAAATAGCAACACCTCCATACAGAGATCGAGAATTGAACGATGAAAGTAGGGAAGGTGGTGGCGTTAGTGGTGGTTATGGTGCCGGACTGCCAGTTTTGGCGGTAACAACCACTAATTGGTTGAAATCTACGATGATGACATAACTAAAGCAGGATGACTTGGAGTCTAGACTCTAGAGATAAATTTTGACCACTACATCTGTTATTAAATTATATGTTGAATTATTATATAAAGTTATCATTATTAAATTTATGATAAAAAAATAATTTTACTTATTTATAATAGTAGACGTGTTGACAACATGGTTTTTTGCTTTTTGGACCTTGTATTTTGGGGGTATTTACAATCTGGACCCCCATGTTTCAAAGTTTACAATTCGGACCCTATACTTTGTTTCCGGCAACAATTTGAACATAATTAGAGGGGTCCGGCCAAAAGAGGCCCTTATTGTAGTTTGACTGATTTTTCCTTCCAAAGTTGCCCCTTAATTATTTCTGTATTTCCAAATTTACCCTTCATTTATTCGGTTTTCTAGGAGTTTGGAGTTGAATAGTCACTAAGGGTGGGATATGCGTATGAGCTGTGAAATTGAAGTCTTCAGTCTAGTCAATTTCAAAAGGAAATTCAAAATAAATGAATAAATGAAATAAGGGTAAATCGGTCAGTTTATGCAAGATTTTGGTCTTCACCGGAGTCAAACTTAACTTTGGGCTAAATTTTTTGGGTCCATATTGTATAGGGTCCAAATTGTAAACTTTGAAACATGGAGGTTCAGATTGTAAATACCCCCAGAATACAGGGTCCAAAAAGCAAAAAACCCGTTGACAACCTAAAAATGTAAAAGATTAATGGTTAAAGTATTCAAACCCCTAACCTATGGCTCATTGCAAAGCTAATGCTTATGGAAGCGTTTGGTAGGAACCCTAGGAAAATTTTTCCCGAGGAAAATTTCTAATCATGAGAAAAATTTCCCTTAGCCCCCCTAAGGAAAAATTTCCCTAGGAAAATGGAGAAAGTGGTGGATCCACCATAGAAATATTCTCAAGCTCAAGCCACACCCAAACATGGGGAAAATAAGTCAACTTGGGAAAATTGATAATTTTCCCGAGGTTATTGACCAACCAAACACACCCAAATTTGTGGCAACAGGATACTGAGAACTAGGGGTGGGCACAGATCGGATATCCGATCCGAGCATAAAAATGGATCGGATAACCGGAAAGTCGGATAGTCAAAATCCCGATCCGTATTTGATCCGTAAATTACGGATAAACGCCTTTATGGTTAACCAGATTGTCGGATTATAAATTTTGCGATCCGTATCCGATCCAAAAGTCACGGTTAACCGAGTTTTTGGATCGGATAACGGACTATCCACGGGGCATGGGCAAGACAAAAAATAGAAAACACAAACTGTTAAAGACAATGAACATCAAAGCAGTTTCCCCTTCATTACCAGACAACCCATACACACAAAATATCTAGCCAAGCAGTCCAAATCAACCATGGCTGCTGCCCATATCAAAATAGCAAATACATGGTACCAAGTATCAACTTTCAGCAACCAGCCAGCCATGGAGGTATGTGACATCAAAACAACCTGGGAAATAACCATCAAAACAGCCTAGGAAAATGTCATGGGGAAGGGGGATTAATGTCTTACAAGAGGGATTAAACCCTTAAAATAACAAAACAACAAAAGTCCAATCTAAATAAACTACACCACAATCATCTTCAACATAGCAGCACTGCAGCAAGCCAGCAACCACTTTGATACCAACTGGCAACTGTTCAATCATATGTCATCAGAAGCTATAGCAGATTCATCAATGGCAATGAGGGGATGCTCTAAAGCTAGACCAGCCAAACCTAAAACAAAAATCAAAAAGTATTAATACCCAAAAAAGACACTAAAGTAAGGATTTAATAAATTCAAGAGCAAAATAAAAGAAACTAAGGGGAACTTACTTTCCTCCAACATCTCCAACTCATGGACATCTTCTTCAATTGTAAGTGGGCAATGTGACTTGCGTAACCAATCTTGAGCACAAACGAGAGATTCAACGATTCTAGGAGTCAAGGAAGTACGAAAAGAATCGAGAATACGACCCTCTGTGCTAAATGCAGACTCAGAAGCAACCGTAGAAACCGGCATAGCAAGCACATCCCGAGCCATCATGGTAAGAACAGGATATCTTTTTGCTTGATCCTTCCAAAATTGCAAAATCTCAAAAGATTCATCATTAACTTCACATTCATCACACAAGTACCTATCAAGCTCACTTTTCTTCTCAATATTTCGAGTTCCCTTCTCTTTCTTGTACTTCATACTCAAAAGTACATTCACATCCAAGATATCTTTAGCTTTAGCATCATCACAAGAGGCTGGTGAAGAGAAGGTACTACTAGACCCTTCCAATTTGTTCTTCGGACGAGGAAGAGAAGATGCATAGAAATCAAACAGAGCCCGCATTGTGAACTTGATCTTAAGGAACAATATATTAGCACTTTTACCTTCATAGTTTGACCTAACAAGCCATTCAACATAATCTAACTTGTGCCTTGGGTCAAGTGCTAAGGCAATAAACAACAAAATATTGATGTTATCCACATTTGCCCAATACTTATCATACTTAGCCTTCATTGCAATTGCCATGTTCCTTAAGTACTCATTCTCACTATCACAATAACTTGATATCACATATCCAACTCCATAAATTTGAGGCACATAAGTATTACCAGTCACATAAAGACTCCCAGACAATTTCAGTGTTGTCTCATAAAAGATTTTCAAGAATGGCAAAAAAGCCTCAACAATATTCCAATCATAATCAGTTGGAGGACCACCATATTTCCGCAACTCCTTCACAAAAGGACAACCCTTAGATTCCAAATTACTAAATGCTATTCTAAATTTAGAAGCACTCTCAAGCATTAAGTAAGTGGAATTCCATCTAGTTTCAACATCAAAACAAACAAGATCTTTCTCTTGAATATTTTCCTCAAGCACACAAGCTTTAAACTTTTCAAGCCTAGCAGGAGATGACCTTACAAACTTCACAGCAGCACGAATCTTAACAATTGATGGATCAAGATCTTTTAACCCATCCTTCACAACAAGGTTTAAAATGTGAGCCGCACATCTCATATGCAAGAAATTACCATCCAAAATAGATGCCCCCCAATGGTTAAGCCTCCTCCTCAAATATTGAATGGCAACATCATTTGAACTAGCATTATCAACAGTAATGGTCAAAAATTTTTTCAAATCCCATTCAACTAGGCACTTCTCCACTGCCCTCCCAATAAGTTCCCCAGAATGGCCAGCAATTGGGCAAAAATTAATAATCCTCTTATGTAAATTCCAACCATCATCAATAAAGTGAGAAGTTAGACACATGTAACTCAAGTTCTGACCCGAAGTCCAACAATCAGTAGTAAAGCAAACTCTAGAAGACAATTTCCCAAAGAAAGATTTCAACTTCTTCCTCTCATCTATGAAAATTGAATAGCAATCTTTAGTTATAGATCTTTTTGTTGGAACCCCAAAATCAGGATGCATAGATTTGCAAAATTCACGAAAGCTTTCACGTTCAACAAAAGAGAAAGGCAACTCATCCACAATTATCATTCTAGCAAGGGCTTTCCTACTAACATCATAGTCATACGGCCAACACTTAGGGACATTCATAGTTTGCACAGATCCATCATCATTAACAACAGTTTTAACATCAAAATCGAGCAACTTCTGTCTCCTATCAACATTTGGCAAATACTTCTTGCACCTCATCAAATGATTTTTCAAAGCACTAGTACCATTTTTAGACAAGCACCAATTTTCTTACAACAATATTTGCACTTAACAATCCCATCAATAGGCGTGTCCAAATAATGAGCCCAATACTTTGATTTCTTTCTTCCATCACTTGCTGAAGCTCGAGGTCGAGGTGGCCGACCAGAAGTTGCACCATCAGAGGGCCCCATTTTAACAGCAATGGGTGTCACGTCCTCCACTCCTGCTCCTCGCATCTCCAAGTCTGAGTCACTGTCACTCCCATCACTTAGATTCACAGGTTGAACATCATCCATGCTTAAATTGTTAATAGAGGCAGAGGCAGAAAACATTTAGATCCTGCCACAATTCAAATCAAAAAGTTAGATTACAGATATATATTTATATGTATCCCTCATGCACTCTAAAGAATGAACTCTAAAACACAGTAAAAAAGAACATCACAGTAACAGATCAAGAACAGAAGAACATCAAAGAATTGAAGAAAAATAAATCGAGGAAGAAAATCAAGGAACTAAGGAAGAAAAATAAATCGAGTTACCTACAGCTACAATTGTGACTGCACGATCGTCGCCACTTGCTACCGAATGTCGATCGCTTGCGCCCACGATCGTGAAGAGTTGGGTGGTCTGTACCGTGATATTCGGTGACTGTGAGAGCTTGAGAGTTGAGAGTTGAGAGTGTGGTTTGACTGTGAGAGACTGAGAGCTTGAATGTTACTCGGCTAGGGATTTAGGGTTTGAGAATTGTGAGAACTGAGAAGAACGTATGTACAAAACTAGGTATTTATAGGAGTCTTAGTTAGGGTTTGAGAAACTTTGGAGAGTGAAGAGACGTTGGGAATTTGGGATGAATAAAATAAATTAATTGTGAAGAGTGAGAGACGCTAGAGTTGGAAAAGTAAAGGAGTAAATAGGCCTGGGAAAGTGGGAATTGACGAATTGTATTTGTACTGGACTGGGACTCAGGCGTGCAAAGCAACAAAATCTAAAAAAAATAGGAGCCTTTTGAAAAAGTCGGATTATCCGTGATCCGATCCATTATCCGATTTTTTTATTTTTCTGATCCGTATCCGATCCGTGATCCGGACAAAATTAGAGGATCGAATATCCGATCCAAGAAAATAAAAAATTATCCGCTAATTATCCGTTTTTTCGGATCGGATTCTCGGATAATTGGATCGAATCTCAGATCATGGATATTGTGCCCACCCCTACTAAGAACACAGGTTGAAAAAGCAAATATGATAATTTTGTTAGGACGGATGTAGTTTTAAACTTTTTCCCTCATATGAAAAAACATGACATAGGTTACCTTATCTGAACTAGTTTCTCAAAAGCTTTTTGTGGGTCCTCCGTAATCCAATTGTTAAATGGTAAACCATGGTGGACCTATCTAACGGTCCATCAAAGTGTAAAGATTTTCCAAAAATAAAAAAATTATCAATAGTTACTATGAAATTTATTATAAATTTATTAATATTGTTGTAAAATTTATCGATATTCTTAAAATTTATTAATAATTTTTCCAAAATTCGTTATAAAAAATTGACCTATAAGTATCCATGTACATGTGGTGGACATAAGTAAGTTCACCACGGTGTACAATATAATTTGCATCGCATCATATATAATCAGTCTCTCTATGAACAATTAGTTCATCATATGGAAAAAACTGCTTTGATCTGAATCCTTCAAACCACGTTCATACATGTTTTTTCTCTAAAATTTTATTGTGTTATTGAAGTACGTTGCACCCTAGCTAGCATATAGTACGTATGATCCCACATTCCCACCCTAGCTAGCATTACTATAATTTCCACTTTATAAAATTTGGTGTTGGGAGATCCAAGGCGGGAACCCACTTCAACTGAAGCTCATGGTACACGTTGTTTCATCTTAAAATCAATTGGTGTTAAGAGAATGAGCTCACTTGACTTATATACCATGCCCTTTCTCGTTATGTTTTCGATGTTGGATATTTTACTCATGATTGAATCTTAACATTTCGTTTCCCAAAATAATTTCCCCCTTGCATGTGCATTATATACTTGGGATGATTTTTGTTTTGTCAACCAATATGAAATTGTTTGCATGGCGATTTCTTGAAATATCAAAGGGTGATGATATGCATCTTGCCCCAAGACACTACTTAAGTGTCTTCCTTTTTATAAAACTAATACGTATTATCATTTTTAACCTCAATTTTTTGACAGATACTATTAATTATCAATTATAAGAAGCTTGGACGTGTTGGCTACGCCAACAATTAAAATTGACACCCTAATAAATGAACCCCGTCCGTTAGGCATATTTTAGACGCCTTTTTGTAAATTTTAAAAAATATATATAAAAGTGTGATTTTATACCATTTATATATATATTTATTATATATATAAAAGTGTGATTTTATACCATTTATATATATATATTTATTATAGTTTTAGAAGCCAATCATGTAATTTTTTTCAATTTAATTTATAAATATATAGTTTTTATACCATGGCAAGACACTTAATATGTATCTTGCCCAAGACATTTATTGTTGGGTCAAGGTCCTTTACCTGAGTAACTGCACGAAGGACCTTATACGAAGTTTTAATGAAAGACAAAACAAGCCGTAAAAAAGGACCTCTGGTGAAGAGATAGCCAAGGACCTTGGTGAGCACTCATTGTGTCCACAAGTGTTGGTGAGATGATGTGTAGCAGAGCCTTGACGGACTAAGGCTGTGTGAGTTTGTGCTTCAATGTAATCTATCATGTTTCAAATCGCCGCCAGGGTTTTTCCTACGACGATCCTTATCTGTAACTGTCTCAAGGACCTTTGGCCTTGGTCAATGAACCTATCAGTAACTGCATGCCTTCAGACTGTTACTTCTTATTTTGTTTCGTAAGTGTAAGTTGTTCTTTAATTGGATAAATATAATGAGACATTTCAGTTACATTGTGTTTTGATTCTTGGTTTGAAACCAAGAAAATTTGCTCTAACGTCCTTACCTAATATGTAGAGTTTACTTGTGAAATTCACCCCCCTTAAAGACCTTAGCCTTTATCATTTCCGAATATCAAAAGGTTCGGTCACGCCACGCATTGGGAGCACTTCAACAAGTCCAGGGGTGCTTCCAAGTAGCTAGTAGCTACTTCTCCGTCCATACCATTTCCCTTTTTTTTTTTTTGGGGGGGGGTATGTAAAACCTAATTAAGAATGATCCATATAAACAATTCTAAGGAGAAACAATAAAATATAATTTCACTAAATTTCATATATCTTGGTCGTTGGACCAAATCTATATAATAGTAGTAAATACCCCCCTCCATCTCCATTAATTTAATTGAATTATTATCACCACATGCATATCCTGGCAATTTACATTCCCAGATATAATAGATCACAGGTGAGAATTGACTAACTTTCAAGGCACGAAATTATTTAAATATGTTACATATAGCATGAGTTTTGAGTGAATATTAAAAAACTAAATCCAGAACTCTATATATAGAA
The DNA here is from genome assembly GCA_029582165.1 of Portulaca oleracea. Classification (NCBI taxonomy): domain Eukaryota; kingdom Viridiplantae; phylum Streptophyta; class Magnoliopsida; order Caryophyllales; family Portulacaceae; genus Portulaca; species Portulaca oleracea. The sequence continues at coordinate 11,295,742 of CM055869.1, read as the reverse complement.
CTGGCCCTCAGAACCCTACACACCAGTTCAAAATAATCCATTGCAAAGATCAAAACCTGCAATATACATACTCCTATATATACAGAAATTAAAAAAAAAAAGGAGGTAGCTAGGTTGAACTAGAAAAATCTTAATCAAGAGATGGCAGTTGAGAAGCTATCGGTGTTGTTGGTGGTGGTGATAGTGGCGGCAGTTTGGGGAGCAACCACCGCAAACGGGCGGAGCATCTGCCACGTACAGGAGAAAGATCTGCATGCGTGTGACTCGGGGGTGGTGGACCGGTGCTGGGCGGTGGTGAAGAGTCTGAGCCCGAAGCAAGTGAAGTGCCTGCGCGATTACAGCAAGAAGAAGGAGAGTTCTCCCATGGCGGTGGCTCAGGTTGCCGCGGTCGGGTCAGATGGCAGAAGCAGCCGATGTTAGTGTATGTGTGTGTGTGTTTCAGTCCTTATAAGTTACTCATCATGTGTGTGCCAATGCAAACTTGTGTTTATTGTAACTTCCTATAACAAAATGATTTTGATTCTCACTGTCATTTTAGACTATAAGTTTTATAATTTGGGTTTAATTTAAACTAGTATTCAATTAGTCTTATTAACTCATTTAAGAATTACATGGTTAAGGTTTATTTGGAGTAAATTAAAATAAGATACTTTAAAAATGTCTCAAGATTCATATCAATATATTATTATTATTATTATTATTATTATTATTATTATTATTATTATTATTCTATAAATTAAAAATTGATTTACTTATTCAGTTGTAAGAAACTCAATAGTCAAAGTAGTCATATGCAGGTGATTTTTGGACAGAGACAAAGGCCCTCTTTAGTCTTTAGTAAACAACCTAGTTATTAAATGACTAATTATTAGTAAAATTAATTTATTAGAAGATTTGATCAAGTCAAATAAGTTAAATAGATATTTAGTGAACAATTTATTTACTTGGCTGATTAGGTCCAATAGACAAATTTTCAGTAGTTGGTTGGCTGACATGAGCAGCCTATTGGGTTGATTGTTTGTAAAAATTATCATTTAACCCAAAAATTACACACATATCATCGTACAAGTAACTAACACATATTATTTTAAACTTGGTGATAAAGGTTATAAATGGAATTTGAACAATTACTTTTTCAAAAACAATCAAATTTACTAAATACATTTTTTTTTCAAACCGTCAATCCAAACAATTAATACAAACAGTCAACCAAACAATTAATTGTAAACAACCAATGCAAACAGTCAACGTCCAACAACTAACATAATAAAACACAAAATTGAAAAATGTCGAGTTGAAATTTTCAAATTTATAAACATTTTTTTTACCTATATATATATATATATGTATATATATATATATATATATATATATATATATATATATATATATATGGGAATAGATAGGGTGAGAAGAGAGGTTGGGTGAGAATGTGAGAAGGAGTCTTTTTGATTTATTTTTTCCTTATTTGTCATGTGAGTTAGTGTAGAAAAGAAAAGGAAAAAAAATCTTGATGTTTTGGAAATAGGCGAGACAATAAATACAAAAGCTTTTCAAAAAAATGTTGGCTGAGATTATTCGTCATGCTCATTTGACTGATACATGATGTTCATTGTCTTTAGACCATTCAACTTCCACGTCATTGTCTTCTGTGTGTTTGTGTTCATTTGGTTTATTCGTCATGGTCATTTGACTGATATAGGTTGTTCATTTTTCATTTGAACATGATGTTCATTTTCATAAAATTTGATATTCATTTTGTTTGTACATGATTTTCATGTGATTAACACATGATGATAATTGATTTGTACATGATATGTTTATAATAATTTTGTTATTGATTTATTTGTTCATTTGATTTGATCATGCTGTTCATTTTGGATGTACCTAATGTTTTTTTTTTATTATGATTTGTTGTTCATATGATTTGTAAATGACATTCAATTTATTATAATTGTAACACCCCGAGTATGTGGTTAAAGTGTAGCTTAAAAGGATTGAAATGACTAGTTATATCACCAAGGTGCACCTTCTTTTATGGTAGCTCATCCATTGGGAACTCCTCAAATAAGCGTGCTTGGCTGGGAGTCGTCAAAGGATGGGTGACCTCCTGGGAAGTTTTCTCACGCAGCGTGTGAGCGAGAACGAAGCACGCTGGAAAGACTCGTGGTGATTTGTGGGGCCAGTCAGCGATCCTTAAAGCAGTTATCGGTAATGCCCGCGGCCCGGGAGGGGCCAGGGCGTTACAGATGGTATCAGAGCCGACCCGCGACCGTGAGCTGCGCCAGTGGACGGGAGATCCATGGGCAGTCACCTAGCGGGGCAAATATTCTGGAATGGATTGTGGCACAACGAGGACGTTGTGCGCTTAAGTGGGGGTGATTGTAACACCCCGGGTATGTGGTTAAAGTGTGGCTTAAAAAGATTGAAATGACTACTTATATCACCAAGGTGCACCTTCTTTTATGGTAGCTCATCCGTTGGGAACTCCTCAGTTAAGCGTGCTTGGCTGAGAGTAGTCAAAGTAGGGATGGCAACGGGGCGGATCGGGGATGGGGGAGTATACCCCGTCCCCATCCCCGCTCCCAAAACTCATCCCCATCCCCGTCCCCATCCCCGCTTCGGGGAATGAATCTTGCCCCATCCCCATCCCCGCGGATTCCCCAGCCCCAACGGGGATCCAACGGGGATTTTTTAAAACTATCCTAAATTTAACTAAATTTTAATCGGATCTAGTTTTTAATCGAGCCCGGTTTTTAACATGTTCAAAATAGAATGGATTTAACTTGCTCAAGTAATAATACATCAAAATCAAACAATAATACATCAACAAGTGAGAATAAATTGGAAAATTACTACTTTGTCCTTCCCATTAACATATATATTAAATTTGGATAAAGGTTATTTGGTAATTTTAACATTTTCGAGGATGGGGATTCGGGGATGGGGACGGGTAATTCACCCCGGCGGGGAAAATGGGGACGGGGATGGGGAAAATTTAGTCCCCATCCCCGCCCCGTCCTCGAGCGGATTTTGGAAAATCGTCCCCGTCCCCATCCCCAATGGGGGCAGGGATTTTTCCCTAGAGCGGGGCGGGGCCCCGACGGGTTCGGGGATTCCCCGCCCCATTGCCATCACTAAGTCAAAGGATGGGTGACTTCCTGGGAAGTTTTCTCTGGCAGCGTGTGAGCGAGGACGAAGCACGCTGGAAAGACTCGTGGTGATTTGTGGGGCCATCGATCCTTAGCGATTGCGGTAATGCCCGCGGAGGGCGGGCGTTACAATAATTTACTTTTGTAACCATGGTCTTTAAGGACATCATGCTCAATCAAAATGCACATTATGTTGAAACAAACTAGATATCATGTGTACAATATTTGGCATAATATAAACTACAAAAGACATCATTATGTTCAAACCAACAAGATATCAAACTAAATCATCATGTCATAATCAAGATGAACTTTACGTATAAACAAAATGGACATCGAGCGTAGACCAAGAGGACATCATCTATAATCCAAATGGTCATCGTGCTCAGACAAGATTGATATCGCATTGAAACAAAATAGATATAATGTTTTCACCAAAAGGACATGAAGTCTTCACCAAAAGGAGATCAAGTACAACCCAAATGGACATCGTGTTCATACAAGATGGACGTCATTTTCCTCTAAATTGTTCGATGCTCATAATTGTTTGGCTGAATGTTTGATTTTCGTCGCAAGATACTCATGAATCTGCTTGTCTTCATTGAATTTTAGGTAGCCAAATAAAAAGGAAAATTTTGTTTTTATTATGACCATTGATCTATGATCCAATGGCTATTAAATCTCATTCTCACATTCTCACCTAATCTCTCTTCTTACCCTATCTATTCCCTATATATATATATATATATATATATATATGCATTGCTAACACGACAAAAACTAAAAGTGTATTGTATTGTAAACAAGCTTTGGTTGAATTGGGTAGAGATTTATAGTAGGTCCATTTTAGTTCTTTTGGCACTCGTGTAGAGAAAATTTTGTAAAACTTTAATTACATACTCCCTCTGTTCCATAATATTAGTTATACTTTGACTTTTTTACAATCGTGAGTGTACTACTTTGATAAAATATTTTAGATATAACATTTTTTCAAAAATTATAACATTATATTTTTATGAAGGGAGAGAGTGTTTATATCATGGTCATTTTTCTTTCAACAAATCTATTAACAATAGTAATTTTTTGAAATTGATTATTTTATATGTATATATATTAAGAAATGTATAGTCAAACTTTTTTTATATTGACAATACATATATATACCAACATGACTATTATTGTGGAAGGGAGGGAGTGCTTTCATTTACGTGTAAAATCAAGTTTGTGTGAGGAAATGAGGAATTTATTACTATTTTTGTAAAACTAATTTTTATGGAGGAATTAGGCCCCATTCTTTTATATGGTACCGCACAGTGCGGTACCGCAAGTTACCGCAACTCACCACAATCAACCACAACTTACCATTTACGTACCTTTCTAATAAATTTTAAAAAGTTCTACACAAATTTATTATTTCCACCACAACTAACCGCAACTTACCACAGTTTACCACACCGCAACTTACCGCACCGCAACGGTATCGTATAAAAGAACGGGGCCTTAATAGACAAAATTTGATTTATCTACCTTGATAGACCTACACGGTTTTTTTGAGACATACAAATGAAAATATGTGAGTTTGGAAAAAATGAAAGAAAAAAAGAACTTCTTTGTGTTTAATTTACTTAGCTAAATATATCAAAAAATACATGATTATTTATCAGTTTTTATATAATTGTAGCAAGTTTTGGGTTGGATATAAAATTTTAGTTAAATATTCTGTTATGAAATTAACGTAAAAGTATAAGAATACCCGAAATAAATATGGATGGGTCATGTATATACTCGATGATTTTATTCATATTATATTCATAAAAATAATGATTTTTAGTGTGAATCCTACCGTTTTTTAGGGATATGAATCCTACTTTGATTAATATACAAATCATATATATTTTTCCATTAATTAAGAGTTAAAAGAAGAATAACTACTGCATGCATAGTACTTACTACACAGTCTACTGACATATATAACTCATATATATATATATATATGATGGGATAATTGGGTGCATGTGTCTTGGTCGTTGAAACAAATCCAATATAACCCACTATTATTTATATACACGTATCCATTTTGTTTGCAACTCCAGCCAAATTTTACTCATGGTCGGAGTCAACTAACTTTTCGAGGCAAAAATTAATTATGATAAAAAAATATAAGCCATGTGTTTTAAGTGAAGATCAACAAATAAAATACTTGACTTTTTCTTTAACTACCGTTGGCCAACTCTACATACATGCATATATATATATACACATATGCATACATGCTGCTAGCTAATCACCATAGAACCCAAGGCAAGAAATTAAACAGTTAACTGTAGTGATCAACCCAGCTATACAATACAAGGAGCTGAGCTTGCTGTATACAAATCTTGAGATCGAGATGGCAGGTATGAAGGTGGCGGCGTTTTTAGTGGTGGTTTTAGGGGCAACAACCACCGCAAATGGGCTGAGCATTTGTCACATAGCAGAAGAGGAGTTGCATGAGTGTGAGTCACGCACTGTGGACCCCACCACCCCGGCGGACCGGTGCTGGTCCATGGTTAAGAGTTTGAGCCCGAATCATGTTAAGTGCCTCCTGGATCGCAACAACAACCAGGGTTCTGTGTTCATGGCTCAGCTTGCTGGGAATAGGAATAGGGATCACTTCTTTGAATGTATGAAATCATGCTTACGCGGCAACCTTTTGGGCCCTTGCCTTATAATCTGTAGTCAGTAGTGGGTTTCTCAGTCTTTGATCGATCATGTAATCCTTTATCTATTTCCCTTAAAGCTTGATCATCTATGTGTCAATTTTAATTGTGTGCGTATAATAAAATTGTTTTCGTTTGATTCAAGTCACAAATCTAGAAAATTAAAAAAATAGGGTATTACATACCTTATCAAAATACAGGACGGCTTGTACGAGCGCAAAAATAAATTAGGGGTTTGCGTCAACCTAACTTGGGTCGTACGTAGGTCAAGGCTAGCTTCTCAACCCTGTGAGTCGAGTTAACCAAACTGCAAATGGTGAAAAATAAATATTCATAATTGTTTCAAGTTTTCATCGTAAAAATTTCTAATTTTCAACAATATAATACGCCGATTTACAAAATAAAAAAATCAAACTCCAAACAGTACAAACATTATACAAACTATCCCATAAATGAAAGGTTAAATAGAAGCAAAAGTTTCAATATATATCAAATATCTTAGTTATTACAATACTATTAAATAAAATTTTAAACTCTAAAGTAAATTAATTGTAGTTTTTAATGTTTCTTTCTTACCCCAATTATAAACACCTTATATATAGTATATACATACTACGAATCAACTGACTGGGCATGCCAACAATCCTCTGCTCGAGCCCAACCCTAACCAGCCAAGCACAAGTCCCCTCATTAAATGGGTCGGATTGGGTTAAGACTAAAGAAACAGATCCCCAATCTGCCAATGATAATTTTGTTTACCAAAATGATATGAATTTTGGTGAAGAAGACATTTATTAAATGTCTTATATAGTGCGAAAACTATATTATTACATATTAATTTTAAAAAATAATGTAATCATATTTTATAGGTATAATGTCACATATGAGTTGTATAAATTATATTGTTATCTATAATTTTTTAATTTTGTTAAAAAAAGTGTAAAATATGTCTTACTGATATAATGTGATTTATCTAATTAGGATGTCATTTCTATTTATTGGTGGATCCAACTAATGCTAAACCACTTATAATTGGTACTTAATCAAAATTATGAAAAAATTGTGTTAAAATCATGGTTTCTTCACTGATATTTAAATAGTTACTGCTAATTATCAATTATAAGAAAATTAGAATGCAATAACTATGCCAATAATTAAAAATGATACTCTAATCGAATCAAATTCATCCGTCGAATATATTTTATGTGTTTTTCTGAAAATGTAAAATATAATAGCTAAATATATAATCTTATACAATATATATTATATCATTTTTTAAATTTAAATACATATAATATGATTTCTTTATCAAGACACCTTAAAAAGTTTGCTAGGATAAAACTCATATCATTTTATGCATGCTATGGTGTCAAGTCAATGTTGGTTAAGTGTGTAAATTATATTGAATTATTAAGAAGTAAGAACCCACAATGATCATATATTTAAGCAAACGATTTTATAATGCGAGAAATGGACAAGTAATGACAGTTTGATGATGTCCTATTTGGCGCACCTAACATAAAAATAAAATATAAAAGTAAAACACAAAAATGTCAGTTCCAATCCACATGCATTAGCATCGACCAGTCATCAACCTAATTTGTATGATGCTCTAGTTAACCTCTAATCATACTATTTTGTGAAAGCACAAAGTATATAAAAGGAGCATACAAAGTAGCTACTACGATATTCCATGATTAATTTACTTAGCTGCTCAATTTTCCTGTAAATTGCAAAAATAGATTGCATAAATATCCATGTTGCCAAGATGTTTTTAATTATTTTTAATTATGCCTAGATTATTCTACAAACTATCTATGCATGCATGTATGCAACACTCTTAAAATATACGTTTCATTCGTTTTATATAGTTAGGAATTAGGATACGGTTTACGTGTATCGATTAATTCATATTGTCAATCAACTTTACGTGTTTAGAATTGATAAATATATAAAATAATTAAAAAAATTATTATTTAAAATTATAAAAATATAAATTATAGACAATTTAAAATATTAAAAAATGATGTTGATTCAAGACATGTCATTATCCATCGTACTATTGTAAAAACACTTCTCAAAATATCATATTTTAGGGCTTTTAATATGCTTCACTTGTGAAAAAGATAAGTAACTTTTTCTGTAACTACATTTAAATAATGAATAATGCTTTTTGACATTCATACTCGGCCTTTACCTAATTTAATTTGCACATTTTGCTCCAAAACAAAACTTTGAAGAGAACAAAAAGAATATTTACATGTGAGTTAATCAACCCACTATCTATTAATGACAATCTATTATATGCTTATAATTTGTACAAAACAGAACTTTCCCGCTAATGAGGGCCATGTTATATGCAATATGTGGAGGTTTTTTTTATATTTTTATTTTGGACCCTGAAGTACAATAGTATTTATTTTCTAAACCCTTAATTTTCATTGTTCATTTTTGGGACCCTAAAGTTTATGGTTGAATAGAAAATGACCTTAATGTTTGCAGGTTGAAAAGAAAGGTTCGTCTACTATTTTTCTTTTTCTTCCCATGTTTGAATTTATCTCCCGATTAGTTCCAAACTTCAGCACTAAGGTTAAAACTAATATTGAAGCAATAATACACCTCTCTCATTCATGCCAGAACTAATTAGACCCTGCTGTAATACACATCTCTCATTCATGCCGGAACTACTGAGACCGTGGGTACTTTAGGGTCTAATTAGTTCCAACATTAATAAGAAATGTGTATTATAGCTTTAATATCAGTTTTAATTAACCTTACTCATGAAGTTCAACGCTAATCGGCGGGAGATGAATTCAAACATGGAAAGAAAAAGAAAAACAGTACACAAGATTTTTTTTAACCTACAAACTTTAAGGTCTTTTTTTAATCAACTATAAACTTTAGGATCCCAAAATAAACAATTAAAATCAAGGATCCAGAAAATAAATATCCACATACTTCGAAGTCCAAAATGCAAATAACCCAATAAATGGACTATCTTAGACAAATCATAGTGGCAACTTCCATTAAAAAAATAATGATAATGAAAGAACACCAACTACATTACATCATAAACTCAATTTCATATGCTGGCCACTCCCTATATCCACTATATTATATATTATCATTACCCAATTTCATATCTTGGTCGCTGGACCAAATCTAAACATATAGTAAACGCCTAATTAAAAATTATCAATTCAAAAATTGAATTGATTATTATCATCAACACATGCATCTCCTGGCAATATATAACTACATACCCAGTGCCAGAACACACCTGGTCGGAATCAACAAAGTTTCAACGCACGAAATTATTTGAATATATGGCATGCATTTTGAATGGATATTAAAAAACACAACGCATGACTCATCACTCATCATCAGCAGTGAGCCCGTAACTCTATATATATGGATACATGCATGCAAGAACCCAGGAGCACAGATCAAACCTGCAATATATATATATATACATATACAATAATTAAAGAAAAGTGAGATATATAGAAATTAATCGTGATTAAGAGATGGCAGGTGGGAAGCTGGCGGTGTTGTTTATTGCGGTGGTGATGGTAGCGGTTTGGGGCGCAACCACCGCAAATGGGCGGAGCATCAGCAGCATAATACAGCTGAAAGATTTGCATGCGGTGGAAACCACCGACCCAGCGGCGGTGGTAAAGGCGGTTCAGCTGGATGGCGTCGGTGAACCACGTCCTTACTGGGAATGCATGGCGTATTGTTTTAAAGAGACACTTTCTATCTTGGAATGCTTTGGTATATGCGGCCTCCCTCCTACGTCCTAAGTGAACAGTTCTCATTAGCTATATTTGTTGTGTTTTTCAGTCATTTGTAAGATAAGTTATTCACCAAGTGTGTTATGTAACTTTAGTTTGATCTACTTTCTTCGGATTTATGTCCTTTTTTACCTGCAGTACAGTTAGTACTGTAACGGTGGCTATGTACGTGCTACAAATAAGATAATGATATGTCTAGATTCATATAAATTTTTAAATATCTTGAATTATTTCTAATTTATATTTTTCAGGAACATAAATAATTATTTTTTCTGCATATTACATCATATTTATCGATTATAAATATATATATCATAATATTCATCGACTGTATAGATAGTTAATTATATAAACCATTCAAATATATATATATATATATATATATATATATATATATATATATATATATATATATATATATATATATATGGGAATTGATATAATGAGAAGAAATATTTTGTGAGAAGAAAAGCATAGCAATATCAGAACCATTGGTTCCAAGATCAAGGGTGGGTATTAATCTTGTTTTTTTCTTTTTTTTGTTGGGAAAATGTGAATAATAAATGCTGCAACTTTTTTTTTTTGTTGGCTGGGAAAAAGAGAGCAATTAATGTAGTGTGATTTCCAATGACATGCTAATTAATTCGCAACTATATAGAACTCAGAATGAACATCAACTTTACCATAAATGAACACCACATATACCCAGAATGAACATCAACTATACCATAAACGAACGTCAATATACTATACGTTCATTTATGGTATAGTTGATGTTCATTCTGGGCATACGTGGTGTTCATTTATGGTATAGTTGACGTTCATTTATGGTAAAGTTGATGTTCATTCTGGGTATAGTAGATGATCATTCTGATATAGTTGATGTTCATTCTGAGTTTTCTAGAGCTGCGAATTGATTAGCATGTCATTGGAAATCACACTGCATTAATTGTTCTCTTTTTCCCAGCCTACAAAAAAAAAAGGTTGCAGCATTTATTAGTCACATTTTCCCAACAAAAAAAAAGAAAAAGCAAGATTAATATCCACCCTTGATCTTGGAACCAATGGTTATGATTTGCTATGCTTTTCTTCTCACAAAATCATTCTTCTCATTATATCAATTCCATATATATATATATATATATATATATATATATATATATATATATATATATATATAATGCAATTATTTATGCAAAAAGCATAAAAACCCCCTTATATAATTTATCAATGGTGAATAAACCTCAAATTAATTAATGAACTACGCCTTTCACCGTTGTATATAACAATTTAAATCCGCATAATTTATCTTGATTCAATAAAGCTCATATTTTCACTGTAACAAAATTGGCTTATCATTTTCTTTTACTTTATATACATCTGCCTTTTTTTACATCAAGTCAATGTACGTTGTTAAATTATTTGTTGATATATACATATATCCACACACGTATGTACAATATCCACATATGTATGTATGTGTGTATATATATGAACAATTACAGTAAGAAGATGAAAGCTGGCTACAACTGCACCTGTCAAAAATATATCCAATAATTTAACTTAAACCCGCCTGAAATTATCATATATTGAACACGACCCAAATCTAAATAAACTAAACCTAGAGAGTTTGCAAATTAGTGGGTCAAACCCAACCCATCTATTTAACCCGAACATGTTATTTAATTTTTTCAAGTTCAATCCTATTGAAATTTGTACTTTTATATATATATATATATATATATTTATATATATATATATATATATATTCATGACTATTTAACTATGTACAACCCAATTGAAACGTATATTATTTATCCAATTTAAGTTAGAAATGTTTATAATAATATATCGTTAAGAAGATAAATTTATCTTATTTTCTTTCTAGTATCCTTCTTGAAATGTTCCTCTGTTGCATGTTGATCACTAATGATCTTTATACCACAAACCTTTCTCACAATTCTACTCCTACTTGCAAGCTCTATGTCAATATCCTTGAAGTCTTTGAACTTCTTAAGAGCTTCATTTGATATAGACTTAGCCGTGTGGAAATCATCCATTACCCTCTGCTTTGGATTCAACAAGGGCTTCTCTTTCTTCTTCCTTCTGACACCAATTTTCAAGCCCTCCAAGAAAGAATCCTTGAAACCAAGAGAAATATTAGAATATGATTGAACTAACAAACTGTCCTCACTATCATTCAGAATAGCTCTTGAAAAAGGGACATTTGAGGTAGCCCTTGGAATACTCAAACCTACATAGACTAGGTTTGAAGTTGTCCGATCACTATCCAAAAGAGTTGATGTAATAACCACCACCAAACCATCGATAACAATTGAAATAGAATGTGTTCCATCAAGATGAAGTCAATCTCCACCTCCCTAGGGCAATTAGACAATGCAAGTGGAGATTGAGTAGTCACCCCAGTCTGCTTAGTCTTAGTGACCTGAATCTACTTGACAATGACCCTCCTCGAAGAAAGGACATGCCTCTGTGTTTTTTTTCACTTTTTTTTAGCAGAATTTAGCTCACATTACACTTAAAACATGCTCGTCAAACATCCAACCATTTAGGGCAAGTATAGTGTTGGAACCCACATCTTTACACTTGAAACGAGCAAACTTGAATCTCTTACCATTCCTCCCTAATCAACCACATTCGGCAAGTTGCCCACAAATAAAGAGTAAGAACAACCACCACACTCACTAGAACTATAAGACTGCATAAGCATATTAATAGGGGGAGCAGACGTATTAGCTACAGGAACATATGGAACAACTGACAGCATCCGTTGAAGACCGATAAAAAGAATTGAGATTTAGATGCTCCTAACGACACAATCAACTCTTTGATCAAAGAAAAAAAATTAATTGGCCTTTGAAAGGGCAGCTAGTGAAACCACATTAAAGCAACACCACTAAAGGAAAGGGAAGAAAAATGGAGATTAACTCGCCCTTCAACTCATTACATTTGGATAAAATGGAAAGATACATGTATGCTATGAAAACCCTTCACATTAGACCCAGAAAGATTCTCGACACGGTGAAATAATCAGCTATATCCCCATGAACCACCAAAAGCCCCATGCTATCCAGCAACATCGACCTGTGCTTGACCACGACTGGCGATGAATTCCTCGGAAAATGCTAGCCACCAAAAAGCAACACCAATCGGCGTGTGTTTGAAATAATAGGGCAGCAACAACCCCAACAAAATCAGAACACCACCGAGCGCTCACTTCTGATGAGGTCCCATGAATGACCTATGTCGACCTGAGCCGGCGGCACGCCCATAGGCAACGCAGGGCAAGGCTAGGGCGGTTTAGATATCGAGAGGGATGGTGTTTGGGTGTCTTTTAATTTCACTTAGGTGGCTTGCACCATTCTTGTTATTTGGCAATTGAATATTATTGTACTTCTGGAGGGAATATTCTTTAGAGTACCTATTTAGGCTATTTAAATTTAAAATAGAAATTTATCAATATTTATTACAAAATTTTTTAATAAATTTATAATATTATATATTACATAAAAAATTTGCTTCCCTGCATAAATTTATCAATTTATATTATAAAAAGCTTTTATTACATATATAAGTTAAGCTAATCAAATTACATATGAATAACATAGATAGATTCTCCATATATCATGATATATAATTAATCTGCCCAAACATTAGCTATCATATATGTAACTTATGATAAGTGTTGTCTTAATTCAAGATGATTACTAATGGTCGATCTTGAATTTCATTTAGATATGAATAACATAGATAGATTCTCCATATATCATGATATATAATTAATCTGCCCAAACATTAGCTATCATATATGTAACTTATGATTAAGTGTTGTCTTAATTCAAGATGATTATTAATGGTCTTGAATTTCATTTAGATCACTTTAAAATTTATATTTAAGCATATTTAAATTATAGTATTATAAATGTATCTTTTATTACTATGAGGATATTATTACCACTCACATACTATATAAAAATAATTTATATTCATATTTTTTCAGAATTATAGAATTATGCATAAAACGTGCATTTAGTTGATATGATTAGGATATCATATCTATTCATCGATGAAGAAAATAGATATTATGCTTTTATTGTTGATAAATATATATAATTAATAAAAAAATATTATTAAAAACTATTAAATATAAATTATAAACAATTCAAATTAATTATTAACCCTATAAATATAAGACTGTTATCATTGTCCATATATGACAACATTCAACCTTTTAAATACATGAAACTTTTTGACGGGTTTTTTGCTTTTTGAACCCTGTATTTTGGGGTATTTACAATCTGAACCCCCATGTTTCAAAGTTTACAATTTGGACCCTATACAATATGGACACAAAAAATTTAGCCCAAAGTTAAGTTTGACTCCGGTGAAGACCAAAATCTTGCATAAACTGACCGATTTACCCTTATTTCATTTATTCATTTATTTCGAATTTCCTTTTGAAATTGACTAGACTGAAGACTTCAATTTCAGCCCATACGCATATCCCACTCTTAGTGACTATTCAACTCCAAACTCCCAGAAAGCCGAATAAATGAAGGGTAAATTTGGAAGTTCAGAAATAATTAAGGGGCAACTTTGGAAGGAAAAATCAGCCAAACTACAATAAGGGCCTCTTTTGGCCGGACCCCTCTAATTATGTCCAAATTGTTGCCGGAAACAAAGTATAAGGTCCAAATTGTAAACTTTGAAACATGAGGGTCCAGATTGTAAATACCCCAAAATACAGGGTCCAAAAAGCAAAAAACCCCTTTTTGACACCTACATGTTTCTAGTACTGTACAACTCCATTTCAATTTTAAAGGTTAAAACAATATACCCAGAAAAAGGCAGTATAAATATGAGTGATCCAGGACCCAAAACAGGCCCATTTTCTTCCTGCTCTTTTGTTAGTTAATTCAGTTACAGAAACCTCAAAAGGAGGTGTGACGAAAGCAGTAGAACCACCCAGCAACGTAACAGAGCATAGCAACACAGAACAATGTGTGGAAGGTGCCACTGCACTCTCCGTCCTGACGACGTCCCAAGGGCTTGTCATCTTCTGAATCCCTCCGTTTGTTTCGTCGATGTTGACAGGTAAGCACTGCACTACGCGTACTGTGTTTGGTAGGGGAGAAAATGTTTTCATTAATTCTCAGGAAAACAATTTTCATCTCAAATTTTTCTGGTGGGTAATGATCAGGTATCGGCCGTCATTCAACATCCCACCAGGGTCTTACCTCCTGGTTCTTAGCCGAGAAAGAGGAGGATCCGAGGAGTATGAGGTCGCTGTGCATTCTATGAAGTGGGGATTGACTCCTAGTTTCACCAGAAAAACCGCCAAACCTAATCATCAAAGGATGGTAGTAATTTCACAGTCTTATCTTTAATTGCATAATTTTTCAGACCCTTTGTTTGTTTGATTGATGAAATAATTTTCACAATTGGAGCTGTTTTCAGTTCAATGCAAGATCAGAGTCCATAACAGAGAAGGTTGCATTCCGGAGGCTGGTTCCACATAACCGTTGCCTTGTAGCCGTTAATGGGTACCATTCAAGCTTAAGAAGAAGCATTTAAACTTTAATTAATTGTTGAGTACCGAATGGGGCATTGACATATTTCAATTGGTTAGGTTTTATGAATGGAAGAAACGTCCCAAGAAGCAGCCATACTACATTCACTTCAAAGACAGCCGTCCTCTTGTATTTGCTGCTCTTTATGATTCCTGGGAAAATGCTCAAGGTTTTTGTTTTATAGTTTCACACTTCCATCCATCCAGGCATTTGTATAATTACTAGTAACTTTTTATATCCTAATGATTGTAATTACTGGTGTTGATTTGCAGGAGAAGTTGTCTACACTTTCACTATCTTAACTACTGATGCATCGCCGTATCTAGATTGGCTTCATGGTGAGCACCAAGCAGGAACCAGGACTTTCTTAGCTCGGGCATATTACGCCATTCATAAGTTCTTATGCCGATGATTAGTTCCTGATGTAAAATGTCGTTGTGGGTTTTTTATATTTTGGCCGACAGGATGCCTGTAATCCTAGGAGATGAAGTTTCAACTAATGTATGGCTCTATAGTTCTTCAGAAGCCACCTACAAATCGGTCCTTAAACCCTATGACAAGCTTGATTTGGTAAGACCCAAAGAAACCTCATACATAGTTTAATTTTGATCTTGGTCTATTTGACTCCAACATTATAGAAAGCATTACATTTTGCCCTTTTCCCCCTCCTTGTAGGCGTGGTATCCAGTGACACCTGCAATGAGCAATCCATCCTTTTATGGTCCAGCATGCATAAAAGAGGTTCAACTATCTCTTTGCTTTCCACATCCATAAACTTTTTGGCAATGTGATGAATGTTAGGTGTCTATCTCTCAATAGGCAGTAATGTTTACTGGCTAAAACTGTCTGCATCTAGATATCCTCGGACCCAGCAGTATTGCTAATATCAGGTGAATTGTATCATCTACTGCGGATACACTTAGACCCGGAGGAGCAGTCAATTCCAGTCAAAAAAGTACGGTCGAGTAAAGAATCAGCCAAGAACATCAAGACCGTTGATATCAAGGATGAATCTAAGGAAGTGCTCAGTTGTTCACCCATCAAAAAGGCTGAGGCTAAGAGGCTCCTGCATGATTCGGATGAACTCAGTGATCTGGCTCCAGTATCCCCAAAGAAGATGAAGATAGAGCAGGGCATATGGAAACAAGCCTCTCTGGTTTGATGTTTAGCTTGTGTTTTCTGTAAGATATGTACATGAAAAATTACGTTATCTTGGAGCTTGTCAGGTAGGAATGTAGTATGTAGTATAATTACTACTTCTCTCTGTCATTTGTGTGTGATTTTGTGTAGACTGTCGACAGAATGGAGTATATTCAATAGTTGTAGTTGTAGGTTCAAAAATAATTAAACGTCGCCTGAGAGATTCGAACTCTCGCAGGGAAACCCCATGTACTTAGCAGGCACACGCCTTAACCACTCGGCCAAAGCGACGTGTTTGTTCACCAGTGATTCTGCAAATAATAATACATTAACAAAGTACTTAAAATAAGAAAGGCAAATGCTGCTTGATCTCCATTGTATACACTTCTCAAGTCTGGGTCCAAGAAGCATTCTTACAAGAGGAGGGGTTGGAAGGTACGAGAAGGATGGAATGGCGAGTGAGTTGCTTCGCTGGGTTGCCGCTGATGGAAGCCTGACAGATCGGCTGGAGGAACCCCAACAACTGGTGTAGGAGGAGAAGTTTTTCAGGGAGTTGAAGGGTCTTGGATAGGTGGATTTATCGCACCGTTTGGGACGTGCTCCACACTCATGGCTGAGATGCATGCCGTCATCGAAGGCTTGAAAACTAACTAGGCAAGGGAATGGGTATTGAAAAGCCTGAGCTAAGGGTCGACTCTCGAGTGGTGTCCCTTGCTTTAACCACGAATCACTCAATGTCAGATGTGGATAGAAATGCCAGGTTGGGAAGGTAAGATTGTCCATTGCCATCATGAAGCGAGTCAAGTAGCAGACAAGATTGCTAAATTAGCCCGTGATTTAGCCCTAGCTTATAATCTTAATGCTGTAAAATTTTTAGATGAACCCTGAAGGGAGGTTCTCCAACTTCTTCATATGGATAATATGGGGGCCTGAGGTATTTATTAGATGTACGTTTCACTCTGTCTTTCTGAATAAATAGGGTTTTGCTCCCAACCCATTTAGTACCAATAAAACATTTTAAGTCTCATCAGACAAGATAAATATGGTATCACTCGAAAAATGTGTTGACAGCCAACGTAACTAAACTTTATTTTACTGCCTCCCTGGGGAGCTCAGGAGCTCCATAACATCAGTTGTATCCTTACACCAGCTTCAAAGCTTGTCATTAGCTTTGGCCAACAATAAATAAATAAAACAATTGGTCATTAGCCCACAGAACTAAACATTATTTTCTTTCCAGTGAGCCCGAGTTTCAATTAGCTTAAAATGTGCCAATTTGTGAAGCTCATACAGCTCCATGCATCCTTTATAGCTTATTGACAATCCTTGAGTTTTCTCCTGAACTTGCGTTGAAAACTACGCGGAAGAAGTGAACTTGTTTGCTCTTCTTGTTGATGTGCATCTAGATGGAGCTTCCCCCTTAGCTTGCCCTGCTCAAATCATGCCGATACTATATTAAAGTTTTAACGCTAATGCAGGTTAGAATTGAATCTTTAATTTCCCACAAAGACAAAGAAGCAAGAGAGAAATTTTTGAATATTTAACTAGCTAACCTTCAACAACTCTAGCAATAGTGAGGACTGATGATGAGTAGAAAAAAGAACATTACCCAAGTGAGAGAAACAAATTGGTATAGGATAGCATTTCAGAAATTTTTGTATTTGCTTTAACAGAAAACAGAGAATGAAAATGTAATGAGCCCACATTCAAGAACCTAACAACGAAAATGTAATGAACCCGCTAAAAACCAAGTAAAAACATAGCAAATGGCTTGCAATGACAGGACATTGGATGGTAATCTAACCACTTCCGGAGCAACATTTAAAAGTTCTATTCTATGGTATATTCTAAACACATGCAAATGCTCTCCAATGGAGGGTTGTTTTGGTTTCTCACCTCCTGTGGTCTAAAATTAGGGACAACACTTTTCAACATTAGTGGTAAGATAAAAGCTATATTAAAGATGTACTCTATCGTGTTCAAAGATTTCAACAATTCATATAAAATAAACCCTTGTCAGAATCAAAGTCTCATACCTCAAAATGCACGCTCCTGATGACATGACAAGGATACAAGATCACCACTTTATTCAATCTCCACCAGCCATGATCAATAAGCACCCGTGGAGCTATTCAGAATCGAGCCAAGAGTGCCCAAGACAGCAAAAGCCAACAGAGGACTGATACTTAAATAGGAGGGATGATATTCCTAAAGAGGTTCAAATACGGATCACAAAGGTCCCTAATTGCAGACAATGGCTGCCTGTCCCAAGGTATATTGGGGAACCAACTAAGCAAAACCCTAACCATCAAAACTCCGCTGTATATATCGAGCCACTTAGCCATCCCAGATGCAACCACTGTCAATGGCGTATTGAGATACCCACTCGGGCGGTTCTTAGCGGCAGCAAAGAACAGAGGCCCAACAGTGCACAGGATATTGTCCTGAAGATATTGGATGAATTGTAGTTGTTGGGGTGTAGGGATTAGGAAGAGTGACTTCAGATTCACGAAAGTATTGGTGATGATTTGGGCGATTTTGGAGGACAGAGCCAGAGATAGGGCGAAAATTACAGCTAGGGTTTCGTTTGAATTTGGGATGGAAGGGGTTCTGAGAGGTGGATTTGGGGGTGAATTGGGGATGGGATTTGGAGTTTCGAATGGATGGTTGAATGAGGAAGAGGAGGAGGAGAACAGAGGGATTAGGATCAACGGTTTCGGCGATTTGAGCCTCGGACAGAGAATGTTGTTTTTGCGTGTGTTGATGAAAGGCAGAGAAAGTCTGTTGGAATGGTGGAGAGCGAGAGGTTGACGGTGGCGGACAGTGGTGCTGCGGGCGGTGCCGCCGTGGAGGACAGATCCAAAAGCCGTGAACGCTTTCGTCGCCATTTTGTAAGGGAAATTTCACCTCGTCAAGGTTTTAAACCGGGCACCAATTTGTCCTTTACAAATCAGTACGGTACAAACCGTGGAGAAAGTCATATTTGTTTTTTTTTTTATAAAAAAAATTGAATTGTAATGAGCTCATTTACAAAAGTCGCGACAAAGGTAAGTTGAAATTTAAGAACGGATATTGGATTACGGTATATTGATTTTTTGGATTATTGAATTGTAATATACTAATATTTACTATATTAAAAAATAATATTTCTTACTTTTAAATTTAGATTTGATTATTATATTAACGGTAATTAAAGGGGTGGTGACTGGTGTTAGCCCTTCCGATAGCACTGGCAACACTCTGGTATGTGTTTTCTTTTCTTAACAAACTTCGCCTCTGTTCTTGCTTCGGATCCGTCGGAATCAGTCTCTTCATGAACTTTTGTTCATGGGGGTAAGGCTGCCTACTTTAGGGTCCTCCATACCACGCTCAAACGTGTCACATAGG
The DNA here is from genome assembly GCA_029582165.1 of Portulaca oleracea. Classification (NCBI taxonomy): domain Eukaryota; kingdom Viridiplantae; phylum Streptophyta; class Magnoliopsida; order Caryophyllales; family Portulacaceae; genus Portulaca; species Portulaca oleracea. Next base: position 11,275,979 of record CM055869.1, on the reverse strand, counting down.
AGGTTGTTGTTGTTGTTGTTGTATTATTATATTAACGGTAATTAAAGGGGTGGTGACTGGTGAACTAGTCTATGTGCTAACGTGGCATGTCGAGGAAAAATAATTGGACAATTCTCCGTTTTTCTCATTAACACACGTTAAAAAAAATTGGCACCAACACAGTGACCAATGGGGTGGTGAACCGAACTCTGTACTAACGTGACACACAACCAACCAATGATTGGTAATGTGGGTTAGTAAAAAAAAATTAGGCATAAAGAGAGTTACTAGGTTGAGGCAAGTTTTTCCCCCTCCGCCAGCTACGTCAACATGGAGATCGGTTCATCACCCCCTTAGTTACTTTTGTATAATAATGTCACATAGGTATAAAGGTCAAAGAAATTGTTATCCAATAGTAAAATCGGTATATTATAATTCAATACTCCCAAAAGTTGATATATTTTTATCCAAAAATCTTTTAAGAATGTATTAGAACAAACTAAACTATTTAATTCTTAAATTTCAACATATAGCGACGGAGTTGGCTCAAACCGAGTCGGTAGTTTTCTTATGTGGCATCGAAAGATAGTAGTTTTTTTGGATTTTTAGACGATAATGCACTGAATTTTAAGGGTATTGGACAATAATACACTAAACTTTTTTTGACTCTACACTACAAGATGGCAGGCCAAATAAGACCGTTTCAAGCAACCGTTTAATGAACGGTCGCAAGAAAGAGGCGGCCGACCGTTCATAAACGACCGTTAATGAACGGTCGCTATGTAACGACCGTTTAAATGAACGGTCGTTCCTGTGAACGACCGTTCATTTAAACGGTCGTTACATAGCGACCGTTCAATTGAACGGTCGTTCAGTGAACGGTCGTTCGCCTTTTTATATTGTCGAACGGCTCCAATCTCATTCAATTGCACAACTCTTACTCTCAAAATCCAATTACTCTTCTCCCTCCTCTTGCTAGCCGGCGAATTGGACCGGAAACCACCGCCTGCCGCCACATTCCGCCGAAATCGACGACGGTAAGTCCTCCTCTTCTCCCTCCTTATCAATTCTTTTAAGTTTTTGATGGTTAATAACAACGTAAGCCCTTCCTCTTGCTAGCAAATCGGACCCGGAACCGCCACTTTTTTGGTCCCGCCGTCGATGTCGTGATTATCTGCCGCCGCGTTGCCGCGCTTTATCGTCATCGCCGTCCCCACATCGCCGTCGTTCTCTCCGGTAAATTATTTGAAATTTGTCAATTTTGTTAATTATATATTTATTTGTATAAATTATGAGCATGCATTAATTAGGTTAGTATTTGTGAATAATTTGAGTGAATAATTAGTATTTATTCGGTTAATTTTTGTGTTAATTACTGTGTAAGTATTATATGTTAGTTGTATGTTAGTTGTATTAGTTTAATGATATGTTGTGAAATTGTATGTTAATTAGGTTAGTTATATTACTGTTTAAGTATTGTATGTTAATTAGGTTAGGTATGTGGTGAAATTTGTCAATTAGTTTAATGGTATGTTTATGTGTATGTTGTTGTGTTAATTGTGTTTTATTATTGAATTTTTGTATTAATTGTATGTTACTTGTATTAGTTAGTAATGTTTTGTAATATTTATTGTTTTAGTTATGAAAATTGTTAATTGTATGTTTATGTGTATAAATTATGAGCATGCGTAAATTAGTATGGATTAGGTTAATACATGTGTAAAGAATGTTTAGTTAGTTATGTTGTATATAATTGTTTTAGCACGCTTAAAATTCATTTGAATCTACGACATGGAAATCTACCATTATTAGAAAAAAATGTTGAGTTGGGATGATTTTGGTAGTTATTAGTAAATTAGTTAGTTATTATGTTTGATTAGGAATGAATTTACGCGACTAACAACTTTGTTGGATAACTTAATTAAAGGCAAGCCTCAAAATGTCAATTGACCCTTGTTGGAGATCTCGTACATATAACTCAGACAACTTGTTCATCATAACAAGGGTGAATTGAAGTTTAGAGACATGTCTTTAATTAAGTTAATCTCTGAAGTTGTTAGCGTAAATTTGTTTCGTATCCAACTTAATTGCTATCTTAATTATTCATAACCCCAAATGAAGACATGAGTTATAAATAACTATGTCACATCCCTTTGCTAGCTTAAGTACTCAACAACCAGTTTAGTGTTAGTAAATAGGTTAGTTGTCATGGTAGTTTAAGTAGAAAGTAGGGTAATTTATAGTTCTAGTTTGTTAGTTGTAGATGTCATAAAAAGTGGTCGAGTGTGGGTTATGTTAGTGTCCATGAGAGTGTGATTGTTCCTGATAAATTATGGCTGAAAAATACTTTCATGAGTCATACCGAGTCTCCAATTTATTTGTCTGGTTCCCAAAAAGTAGCGCAATCTCAGTAGTGAAATTACATGAGGTCTATAGTGCTGTGGGAGTTAGAAGCGTCTCAGATTCGGTACAATGCATTGTTTCCATTGTGCAACTTGGTGGGCAACAAGATAAGGCGGGAATGAGAGATAAACTTATAGTAAAAGGTCTAATGGAAACACAATTTCTATTGAAACTATCAAGCATGGAGTTCTCCTTCCAAAACAACATACACCCCTTTGGACACGCGTCGATCCTCTCATGCGGAAGTTCTAAAGCTTTAAGTAACTTCTTTGACGAGTGGTACGTGTCTGCCATTTCATTAACACACACCCCATATGAAATGGACCTAGCTCAGAAAGTCTTCAACATGTGGCATAGCAAATTCAGCGACCTCGTTAAGGGCCTGGTCTACCGGGAGAAACATACCCCAAGGAACAAACCAATCCCCCATTTGTCAGATAAAATCCGGGCGAGGATGTGGGCTAAACGAGAGGAAGAGGCCTATAAGCGTCGAGTTGAGGCATACACGGTGAATTGGAACAAAGCCCTGGACCAGAATAAGCACTACGGTGGGGCGATGTCCGCCGGTAAATACTTGCGAAAACTGGTAAGCCTCCCATCATCTTTAACTTTGACGTTTTTCATCAATACAAATTATCAGGTAATATATGTAATGTTTCTAAATATATTCCTAGGCTAGTGACGGTATCCATCCATCCCCCGCGGACGTCATAGAGCACTATCATTGTAAACAAGACGCCCACGGCAACAAGCAATGGACTGACCCGAAGGCGGCCAAAGTTTATGTAAGTCATTTTCTTCTAAAATTAGTTTAATAATTTATTTGTTGGAATTGTTGTTGGAAGTTGGAATGTGCAACTCATGTTTAGAAATGAGAGTGTGGCTCGATAGGATTAATCGGCGTGTGGCCGTATATTGAAACTTGATTGTATGTGTTGGAATTGTTGTTGGAAGTTGGAATGTACAACTCATGTTTAGAAACGAGCGTGTGGCTCGATAGGATTAATCGGCGTGTGGCCGTATATTGTTACTTGATTATATGTGTTGGAATTGTTGTTGGAAGTTGGAATGTGCAACTGATGTTTAGAAACGAGCGTGTGGCTCGATAGGATTAATCGGCGTGTGGCCGTATATTGTTACTTGATTGTATGTGTTGGAATTGTTGTTGGAAGTTGGAATGTGCAACTTATGTTTAGAAACGAGCGTGTGGCTCGATAGGATTAATCGGCGTGTGGCCGTATATTGTTACTTGATTGTATGTGTAGGAATTGTTGTTGGAAGTTGGAATGTGCAACTTATGTTTAGAAACGAGCGTGTGGCTCGATAGGATTAATCGGCGTGTGGCCGTATATTGAAACTTGATTGTATGTGTTGGAATTGTTGTTGGAAGTTGGAAATTATGGGGTGTGTGTAACTTATGTTTAGAAACGAGCGTGTGGCTCGATAGGATTGTATATGTTCAAATGTTCGCTGTGGTAAAGTGGGCATGTGACCCCTTATTCTACAAGTTGAGTTTATATTGTAATTTGCAAGTTAATGTTTTGTATTATGAATTTGGTATAGTCCATATTACAAAGGAAACTCTGCCGAAATTTCTATGTAACTCTCCCTATATTACCTTAGTTGTGGCATCTATTGATAATGTGTTTTGACAACAAACAACATGACCACTTTGCTTTACGTTTAGTTGTCGTTACTAATTATCATTAATGTTGATCATTTGCAGAATGAATATCTTGAGCAAGTATCTGCAGCGGGCTTGGAGCCCAATACTGTGGAAGCCAACGCGGTGTTCTACAATGTCGCTGGTGGGTTCTCGGTCAAGAATCAGTCTGTCTATGGCCTGGGATCCTCGACGGGCATGTTCTACGAAAGGCCGGCCCACTATGTACGCCACAATGGTCAGGGTTCTTCTTCCTCATCCGCCGCCCCTACCCCATCTGCTTATGCTTCCATGTTGGCTGAAACACAGTCTTTGAGGAGTCAAGTCTCCCAATACCAAAGAATCGTTGAGCCAACTTGAAGGAAGATTGTCCCAAGTAGAACAAAATCAACAGCAGCAGCTAGGACGCCTTCCAGCCGTCTCTCCCTCTAACTTCATTAATGACCCCCCTTCTTCATAGTGTTTTTGAGGACAACTTTAAAAACTTGTCAGATATGTAATATATTTTGCGACCGTTGACTATATATATATATATATATATATATATATATATATATATATATATATATATGCTACTGTTTGCGACCGTTCATTTTTATATATATATTATTATTTGCGACCGTTCATTTTGTGACCATTTGGCATTTATACTTCAAATATATTCTGGAAAGATTATATTACCAGAAACCCTCGACAAAAATTTTTTAAAAAATAAAATAAAATGGGCGACCATTCAGCTGAACGGTCGCTCAGTAACGACCGTTAACCGACGGTCACAACTGCTAACGACCGTTCATAAACGGTCACAGAAGCGAAAGTCCGTTCATTGAACGGTCGCTAGTTAGCGACCGTTCAAATGAACGGTCGCCCGCTTCCACAAACGACCATTGAGAGGCGATAGTCGCCAACGGTCGCAAATGAACGGTCGCCCGCCCCCCAGAACGACCGTTCAAGCTTAATTGTGACCGTTCATAACGGTCTTATTTTTGTTACCATGTTGTAGTGCTAATACACTGAACTTTGAGGGTATTGGGCAATAATGCACCCGAAACAATTCCGGTGGTGATTGACTCGATAGCGGTCCTACTTTAAGATGTCATTTTTTTTCTAGAAAAAAATATTAGTCATCCTGTTTATGTGTACTTTTTGACATAGAAATTTCTTTTAACTTTTTTCACATCATTTTCTTAGCAGGCCATGAGGACCACCACCAACTCAACCACCATTGACATCGTTCCGGGTACATTGTTGTTCAATACCCTCAAAGTTCAGTATATTAGTGTTAGTGCATTATTGTCCGATACCCCTAAAATTTGGTGTATTATCGTCCAAAAATTTTTTTTTTTTTAATGTGGCACATGTATTGTAATAATCCCAAATTTCACTATACTGTAACCATGTTCTTTAGATTAATAGGTTAGGTTTAAACATATCTTACTGTTAGAGAAAAGTGAGTAGCAAGGAAACAGCGGAAGCGAATAATAGAATTGAAAACGAGATGACGGATATTACGACAAAATTTAGGAACGAAAAATAAGCGATAAAAATCAAACACCAGACTTACGTGGGAAACCGAAGAACTCGGAGAAAACCTCACGGACGGCGACAGCCAGAAAATAATCCACTGTGAGAAAGGAGGAGTACAACTTGATCACTATCACAAGGTGTGATATGATCCACAAAGGAGATTACAATAACAATCTCTCAACACTCAACTCACAATCTCTCAGGATACACTGGGGAAAATATTGGTAAGACCCCTTTCTCTCTCAATATTTTCTCTCTCTCTCTCTCGCTCTCTGTGTTTACCGATGTGTTTTGGTGGAGAAACATGTACCCTATTTATAGGGAAAACTCCTTATAACCTAACTTGACTCCCACTCCAATTAGATTTCGAATCTAATACAATTAGGAAACCCAACATAATAAGGAAACCTAAATAATATCCTAATACAATTAGGAAACAAATAATTGTGGGATCAAGAGATTTGGTGATTTTAGGACACTTTCCTAACAAACTCCACCTTGAACTAAAATCAACGAATCATCGGTCCAGATAAACATCTTGACTGTCGCCATCAACACGCCCCTCCGCAGGGCGTGGCCCCGCAGGGCTCTCACATGCTTAGAACACCAACTAAGTTCAAACAATGTTCGAACTTAGCTATAGATAGAGGCTTGGTTAACATGTCTGTAAGATTCTCAGAAGTATGCACCTTCTTCACCACGATCTCTCCCGCAGCAACTGTATCTCTGATGAAGTGATACCTGATGCTTATATGCTTGGTCTTCGAATGATAAGTGTCATTCTTTGTCAGATGTATAGCACTCTGACTGTCTAAATAAACCACGGTCTCGCCCTGTGGTACTCCAAGCTCCATGACCAATCCCCTCAACCAGATGGCCTCCTTCACTCCTTCCGTTGCAGCAATATATTTAGCCTCTGTAGTAGACAGGGCTGCTATAGATTGAAGTGAAGCTTTCCAAGATATTGCTCCTCTACACATGATGAACACATACCCTGAAATTGAGCGTCTCTTATCCAAGTCTCCACCATAATCAGCATCAACATAACCTGCAACATCAGACGTTGCAGCACTACCTCTATCATACAGGATGCCTTTCTCTAAAGTACCTTTCACATAGCGAAGGATCCACTTTACCCCTTCCCAATGCTCCTTCCCTAGATTCTGCATATATCTACTCACCACCCTAACTGCATGGGACATGTCAGGTCTAGTGCACACCATAGCATACATCAAACTACAAACTGCACTAGCATAGGGAATATTAGACATCCTCCTTACCTCCAAATCAGATTTAGGACAGTTCTCACCAGACAACTTGAAGTGCGCAGCTAACGGAGTTGAAAGCGCTTCTGATTTCTCATGTTGAATCTGTCCAACACCTTCTCCAGATATTTCTTCTGAGACAGGAACAACTTCCCTACCTTTCTATCCCTTTGGATCTCCATACCTAAAATCTTCTTCGCCGCTCCGAGGTCTTTCATCTCAAACTCCTGGTTGAGTTGAGATTTCAGCTTCTTTATTAGTGACATGTCCCTGGAGGCAATCAACCTGTCATCCACATACAATAATAAATAAATGAAAGACCTTTCTTCAAATTGCCTGTAGTATACACAATTATCATAGTGACTTCTTGTGTACCCTTGCCCTACCATAAAGGTATCAAACCTTTTATACCACTGTTTGGGTGCCTGTTTAAGTCCATACAAGGACTTCCTCAATCTGCATACCTGTTCCTGCTTACCAGGAACGATGAAACCCTCTGGCTGCCTCATATATATTTCCTCCTCCAACTCGCCATGGAGGAAAGCTGTCTTGACATCAAGTTGCTCCAACTCCAAATCAAATAGAGCAACAAAGGCAAGCAAGGTGCGGATCAACGTATGCCTCACGACTGGCGAGAATACTTCATTGTAGTCGATTCCTTCTTTCTGGTTGCAACCCCTTACCACTAATCTGGCCTTCCACCTTGCACTTTCTACACCACGGATACCTTCCTTTCTCTTGTACACCCACTTCGCAGTAAGAGCTCGTCGCCCTTTAGGCAACTCACATAGCTCCCATGTATGATTTTTCTGCAGACTATCCATCTCCTCTTGCATAGCTCCTATCCAATTTGAGGCATTCGGACAAGAGATGGCCTCCTGATAGGTAGAAGGTTCAGCACCTTCAGGAGTCTCCTCTGCAACACTTAGCGCATAAGCAATCATAGCATTATCTTCTTCAGTATATCGCGTTGGTCTCCTGATCTCCCTCCTGGGACGATCTCTAGCAATGCACGGTTGTTCCTCCACCTGAGGAACATTCGTCTCAATCTCAGGCTCATCAACCTGAGTTGGTTCAGGAGCATCATCAGTAGTTTGCTCCTGATTGCATGTTCCAGCAGCTCCACCTTGAGCCTGCTCCACCTCTAACACCATTCTTCCTGCACCCTTCTCTTGATTTCCTGCATCATCAAGTGTACCGGTAGATTCAATTCCAGATAACATAGCAGTTTCATTAAAGGTTACATCTCTGGACTGAATAACTTTCTTTAAATCAGGACACCACATTCTATATCCCTTAGACTCAGACCCGTAACCTAGAAACATGCATTTAACAGCCCTTGGAGACAGCTTCCCATCATTCACATGGACATATACAGGACATCCAAAAATTCTCAAATTAGAATAATTAACTGGATTATCTGTCCATACTTCCTCTGGAATCTGGTATTCGATCGAGGCATGAGGTGATATGTTCAGCAGGTAGCAGGCAGTAGATATCACCTCTGCCCAGAACGATTTGTTCTTCCAAAGCCCTGCATTCGATAGCATGCAGCGTGCTTTCTCCAAGAGTGTCCTGTTGTTTCTCTCGGCTACCCCGTTTTGCTGAGGCTTACCCACCAAGGTTCGATGCCTTGCAATCCCATGCTCTTCGCAGAATTCAGTAAATTTAGAATCAACAAACTCCAACCCATTGTCAGTCCTAAGTTTCTTGATTTTCCTGCCTGTCTGGTTCTCCACCAAAGCTTTGAACTTCTTGAAATATGAGAATGTCTCATTCTTGTGCCGCAGGAAATAAATCCAGGTCTTCCTCGAGAAGTCATCCACGAATGTCAACATGTAGCGCCTGCCACCCAGTGATGGCACTCTAGCAGGACCCCAAAGATCTGAATGAATATAATCAAGGATCCCTGTTGTTGTATGTTTAGCCCTTGAAAAGCTAACCCTCTTCTGTTTCCCGTAGACACAGTGATCGCAAAACTCCAACTTGCCGATCTTTGCGCCTTCAAGATATCCCTTCTTGCTCAACATTGACATTCTCTTCTCGCCCATGTGGCCTAGTCTCATGTGCCACAGTTTTATGTTGTCGGACTCATCAAGATTTAGGACTGTCGCTGCAGATCCTGTCACATGAGACCCTGCAGATGTATAGATCGCCTTCCTGATTCCTTTCATAAGAACCATGGAAACCCTGCACACTTTCAAAACACCATCTTCTCCTTTGTACCTGCAGCCGTTAGCTTCAAGTGTACCCAAAGAAATTAAATTTCGAGTCATGTTAGGGATATGACGAACCTCCTTGAGAGTTCTAACGATGCCATCATGAGTCTTGATTTTGATGCTGCCAATTCCTGCAACCTTGCAGGCTGTGTCGTTACCCATGGCTACGACCTCGGTGTCAACACTCTCATAAGGCTCGAACCAGTCCTTATGAGGACACATATGATAGGTGCACCCGTGTTAAGAACCCACTCATCTCTAGCTATCATACTCGATGTGGTAGCCAAGGCATCATCCGTAACTAAAAACCCATCACCATCTGACTCGGACTCTATGCAGTTTGAGGTACCAGGTTTGGTGTGATTATCCTTACTCTCCTGCTTCTAGTCTCTCTGTTTTGCCCAACAGTCTCTCTCTATATGCCCCATCTTACTACAATAGTTACACTTCTTATTCTTGTGAGGATTCCTAGACTTTGAACGGTGTTTAGACCTCCCTCTAGACCCGTTTCCCTTACGTTCAGTATTTCTACCCCTTACAACCATAGCATCACCACCCTGGTCATCACCATCGGTATCAAGTTTCTCCTTAGAGAGTAAACTAGTCTTTACTTCACTAAGGTTAAGGTCACCACGATTCCCATACAACATGATTTCCTTAAATTGTTTATGTGATGCAGGTAGGGACAGAATTAAATGAAAAGCCTTATCCTCGTCAGTGTGTTTTATATCCATTGATTCCAATTCAGTCATAATAGAATCAAATTCACTAAGGTGTGCCTGAATAGAAGTACCTTGGGACATCTTCAGCCTGTAGAACTTCTCCTTCATTCAGTACTTGTTTGCACGACTCTTCGACATGTACAGCTCTTCCAGTTTGGTCCAGAGCTCCCGAGGTTTCTCGATATGCATCACCTCACTCTGAATGTGCTCCGCCAAGCACAACTGAATCCCTGCCAGAGTCTTATCTTCAAGCTTCTTCCACTCCCTTGGAGTCAGATTCCCCTTGATATCCTTCTGAAGTTGTTTGAATTCATCATCGCTCATTGTCGCATCTGTCTTCGTGTCGGGATACTCAATCACATCCCATAACCCGTGCTGAATCAGGACCGCCTTCATCTGCAGTCTCCACATAGTAAAACTCCTTGTTCCATCAAATTTTGGAATATCGCACTTCATGATTGAAGCCATCTCCACCTTGCTCTGATACCACTTGTTAGAGAAAAGTGAGTAGCAAGGTAACAGCGGAAGCGAATAATAGAATCGAAAACAAGATGACGGATATTACGACAAAATTTAGGAACGAAAAATAAGCGATAAAAATCAAACACCAGAATTACGTGGGAAACCGAATAACTCGGAGAAAAACCCACGGACGGCGACAGCTAGAAAATAATCCACTATGAGAAAGGAGGAGTACAACCTGATCACTATCACAGGGTGTGATACGATCCACAAAGGAGATTACAATAACAATCTCTCAACACTCAATTCACAATCTCTCAGGATACACTGGGGAAAATATTGGTAAGACCCCTTTCTCTCTCAATATTTTCTCTCTCTCTCTCTAGCTCTCTGTGTTTACCGATGTGTTTTGGTGGAGAAACATGTACCCTATTTATAGGGAAAACTCCATATAACCTAACTTGACTCCTACTCCAATTAGATTTAGAATCTAATACAATTAGGAAACCCAACATAATAAGGAAACCTAAATAATATCCTAATACAATTAGGAAACAAATAATTGTGAGATTAAGAGATTTGGTGATTTTAGGACACTTTCCTAACACCTACCTTATCTAACCTTACCATCCAAAAGAATGAGATTATTGTTTTAGATAATTTACATTTAAAATATTTAATTCAACTTGTAGAATTTATGTAAAAAAAAAAAGGTAATACAATTTTTTATCTTACCTTACTTAACTTAATCATACATCATTAAAGAACATGGCTTGTATTGTAGTAATCTTAGTTATTATATATTAGATTGTCGACTTGATATTCTCAATTGTCATATATTGGTACGCTACTAATTTAGTTTACCATGATAAACTTCTAAAGTTCAACTTACAATTGTCACAACTCTTACGGTGTATCGTACTTAAATCCATTTACCATTTTACTGAGTAATAATTTTTTTTACTCTAATTATAGATTACATTTGAAGAAGATTGGATTCTAATAGTTCCAACTTGAATCAATAGGACCATAATAATCCGAACTTTAAAAATGTATTCCGTGGTGCCAAATTTTTAAAAATTGTATTTTTTGCTCCCAAATCAGTGAAAATATTTTCACTTAAAGGTTTTTAAAGGTTTCAGATTTTTCTAAACTTTTCATTCATTCGATCGCCTCTGAAGACTACGAAGTGTAGTTATGGAATATTTTTTTTAGGAATCCGAACATTTATTACGATCTTTTAAGAAATAAAAGGGGAAAGTATCATAGATATTACAAAAAAAATTGAAAAAGTTGGGATGAAGACCGTAAATTTACTAAAATTTGCGAGGAAGTGTTGTGATTAGATGGGAGCAAACACAAGTTAAAATTCTTAATATTGGTCTAAAAAAATATAAGTTTTGGAAATTAGATACCAGGATCAAAAGTTCAAATTATTATTGTCAAATCGCCAAAATATGGATTGTTAGAAAATATACGGTAGAATCCAACTTTTCTTTGAAGAAAGTTTGAGATCGGGTATTCTTTCTCGCAAAAGAAAAATGTATAAAGAAGTCGAAGAAGACCGGGCATTCTATTACACATCGTTCAAGCAAGTATAATTCAGAAGCTCCTGATCTTTTCATAGATATGTCATATGTGTATACAGATCACATGAATCATAATATGTCAAATTATTTTGTAGAAAATCAATGTTAAAACTTAGAAATGGGGCCTATTTTCGTTTTAATTATACATATTTAATTATTTATGAACAATTTTTGTCCCTTGATCATCACCAACCTTATAATTCTTTGCAGAACATGGAATGTGATGGAAAACTTGATCAATCAATAAAATGTGATGGAGAACTCGATTGATCAATAAGTAATGTGAATCCGCTGACTTACAACCAAACAATTTGCACTCCTGAGCTGTTATACTACTAAAACAACATGGTCTGTTTTGTTTTCTAATCAAATTCGATCTTAGACTGAAAATCACATAGTTTCAAGAAATTTTAAGAGAGCATGTTTGTCAAAGTTGATCACTTTATTATGATTTTCTATTAAGTAGATACATATCTTCCTAAGTTAACAGAATAAAAGCATTGATCAGAAAACATTGCAATATATTGATTGTTCAAATTTATGATTATATCACTTTTTCTGATGATGTGTCAATATGTGACAAACCTAGCTAAGCTAACCAACTGAATGTAAGTATGCATTCTTTTTATATTTTTATATTTTATTTTTCTTAGGAAAAATTGGGAATGAATTGAAAGGAAATTACAACAGTAAAATATTTAAATCAAAACTATATCATGAAAAGAATTTAAAAGATATCATCTCATATACTATTAAAGAGTTGAGACCTTCCCAAACTCATACACTTCATATCATACAGAGTATATATAATAGTGAAGAATGTATCAAATTAACAAAAGAAGATAATTTTCTTGATTTTTGGTTAACTCCAAATATCAAATTCAAGCCCAATAAAATACATTACATACAGGTTAACTCCACCCCCTGATTAAATTACAAAATAAAATGAACCCAAAAAAAAAAAAGAGAGAGAAGAAGATCAACATAATGGAAATGCTTGAGGCCGTAGGATCATAGGCAAAGCGCGAACATAGGCATCAATCCACCGTCCATTAGCCGCTATATGACGAGCAATGAACTTTTGGAGCAGCCTTAATGGGCCCACCATGCAACTCCACCTCAGCATCGGACGTTGGCCAAGGCTGAACCCCCTCCGCCGGCTGCCCAGCCGCACAGTCCCCACGCGCCGCCGTCTCAGCCTCCTTGGCCGCTTGCACCACCCAACCAAGATGGTGGAATCCGGCAGCACTGACACCGTGATTGATCCTTTACTCTTCATCATATAATATATCCTCTCGATATATCGATCTCTAACTAATTTCTCTCTCTAGCTAGACTCCAATAATTACGAGTCTATAAACGTTGATTAGTGTTGGGATTTGATTTGCTTATATAGAGGAATAAAGAAGGGATAGTATATAGTTATATACTCCATCTCTGTATTAATTGTCATTTTATTGACTATTAAAATCTCTTATGTCATTTCTTAATTGATAATTTCTCATATAATATTTTATTAACAATTGCAATATTATATTTTTAATATATTATTTTTCGTTACGAATCTTATCGTAGTAATTTTATATAACAAATTATTGTATATATTGAGAAATTTATGATTAAAATTTCCAATGTTTGACTCCATATATAATTTCAAAGGCAACAATTAATATGAAATGGGGATACACCCTCCGGGTTTTTTTTATCTGTCATTCACGATTTTGAAGTTCATTTTTATCAATAATTTCTTACATAATAATTTTATAGAAAAATACAAAATTATAAAATAGTACTTTTTATTACGAATCTAATGATATCAATTTTGTTTGATGAATCATTATACAAATTAAAATATTAACGGTAAAAAATTTTTGACTCATTGATCTAAGTACGTGATAAATAAAAAACGGAGATGGTAGTAGCTAGGTAGGGGAAAGGGAGGATAATCAATCATGGCTAATGGGTCATTATGACAATGATGTTTACTTAAGTAGTCATCTAGTGTTCGGGATTAAATTAATTACATAGGGGGTATGCTAGAGGAGAATAATATTTTGCTTTATGATTTTCAGGTGATTTTTTTAGGGTGGAAGGGTGGGGATCATGATGATAAGAGTACATAACAGACTTTTTTTCTGGCTTCGGTACTGATGGAAAATGTAATTAATTGAGAAAAATGACTGCTAATCACACTTTAATCAATTGTTAATCAGGTCACTGTAAAGCTTAGTCGAAGTGCCATGCGTGAAGGAACCTATAACAATTGTTAACTGCATTCAAAACTTTTCTCTTTGTTTTTTGGTGGGGGCAGCAATGAAGGCAAAGTTTTACTCAAAAGCTAGTTTCAAAAAAAAAAAGAAAGAAAGAAAGAAAGAAAGAAAGAAAGAAAGAAAGGTACTTAGGCCCGTTCTTTTATGTAGTAGATTGCAGTGCGGTACCACACTGTACCGCAACGCTTTAATTTCTATCACTCTTCACCATAGCACACCATCATTGTTATCAATATATCTCTTTATTTTTCTCTCTCTTCACTTTTCTGCTCTACTTTTCACATTCTCTTTCATCACCTACCCCACTTATCATAATTTTCACCACAATTCACTACAACTCACCACAATTCACCACACTTTTTCAAATTCTGCCGCACCGTATTATTACCACGCCGCAACCAACCTTATAAAAGAACGGGGCCTTAGAGCATATGCAATCGCATTCCTATTTTTCGGAATGCAAGTGGGGGCTCATCTCTTCTACGTCATCATTATTCATACATTTTAGAACTCCATTTCATTTAATCTACAACAATAAGAACTCATTCATATTTTTTTACTTCAAAATATCTAATTATGGAATTTACTCTATTTAAATTATGCATTTTCTTTTTTATGACCTAAAATAGCAATTCCTCATAGATTAAAAAAAGAAAAGAAGGGGAAGCTGAGAACGCTGCAATAATCGAAGAATGCGTGCCTCTTATTTTCATTCCTTGGTGTATCAAAACTCCACACTATACACATATTCCAATGCCCAAAAAGAATATGTTGCACTTGCTCTTACAAGCTAGGAATAGTTCTTGGACTAATGAACTTGTTTCAAAAGTTAAATTGACACCGAAAGTTTAATTTTTATTTAACTTATTGCCATTTAACCTGTTAAAAAGTCAAATATATCATTTTGACTTACTAATATAAGTTACACTCGGTTAACACCGTCAAAAATAAAAAAAAATGAAACACTTAATTAATTAAAAAGGGTTATGATAGGACTCTTGGCGCAAGACAATTTTAAGTGTCTTAATCTTTTCCAAACTAGTATTTTTAATGATTTTTCAAACCAATTTTTTTAATAGTAAGTATATATTAATTATCAATTATAAGGAGTTTTAACTACGTTCGCTACGTCCATAAGCATAAATTATATCTTAATTGAATCAAATATGTACGTTAAGCTTATTTTGGTCATTTTTTAAAAATTTAAAAAATAATTCATAAAAATATAACTTTGTGCAATTTATATGTAATATTATGGTTATAGAATTCAATCATATCATTTTATTTCAACTTAACATATAATTATATAGTTTAATTGATAAGGCAAGACATTTAAAAGTATCTTGCCTCAAGACTGATATCATTTTCGTTACTAATATTGTGATATTATTTAGATGCACGTAAATGGGGAAATTCTTATATCCAGATTAATTCTAAGTACACTTTTTTGTCTTTTCCCTTATTTCTAATCCCATTTTTCCACAAATTATATCATATATCTTGGATGATCTATTTATGTCCACTATATCCATTAACGTAGGTTAATTTTTAGTGTGATGAATTTGTGCAGAAACATTGATAAATATAAAAAGTCTTGATGAATCTTGTAATAATATTAATAAATTTATGGAGAATTTTATGGTAATTATTGATGATTTTTTTCGTAAAATTTAATAATTTGGAAGATTAGCCTGAGGTAATTCAAGATATATGCTATAGCAATTATCTTTTTCCCTTTTTGTATATTCGGAAAAAGTGTGAAGGATATCACCTTTTTAGATATATCAAGGTGTATATATCTAGGAGCAACTCATATAAATATTTATCTAAGAATAACTCACGTAAATATTTATATTAGTTATATAATCCATATCCATGATTCGATTATTTACTTTTGTACCATCACTCTTTTCTGAAATGGTTTCACGAATGCGTGAAAAATTCTAGTATATCACGATTAATCGATATGATTTTGGAAAAAAAAAAAACTAAAAACACAAAAAGAAACTATATAAGCCCAAACAAAAATTACTATGTAGCTAAAGTAATGCTATATTATATATAGCTAAAATAATCCCATCAACCACATGCATGTAGATTATGATGACTATTTTTTCCGTCACATAATAACTGTATATAATAATATATGGTTGGTAAAATGGTCCACCTACCAACTCAAAATACCAACTCAAAAGGGAAAAAAGAGAGATAAAAACCTATCGAAATTATAGCAAATCCTTATTACAAATATTCTACCCTCTTTTCATACAACGAGTTTATATATGTGTAAAAAAAATGGCAATTGTAATTGTATTTGTCACTTGGATAAAACGAAAATCTGACAGGAACATCGAAGTAATGTTCACAAATTTGGCAGCCTTTAAGTTGAGTTGAGTGGATATATTAATCAAAACTCAAAAGTCAAGATTTTTGTAATACAAAACCTAGAAATTACTGTGGAACCCGTGATTTATGAGTGCTTACCAAATTAGAGGAGGACACAACAAAGGTGATAAGGGCAAGATAAAGCAAAACAATGCATAAAATAAAGCAAATATTGAAGAATAATCTTCATTAATTACAAATATATTTTACTCTTCTTGTCGTAAAAAACAAAATTTGTTTGACATTTTCGATAATAATTCCTAATTGCTTCCTTCCTGATCCTGTCCACCTGTCAAATGTCCACTCCTCCTCATTGGACTTTCAATTATAAATCCATTAATTAATCTAATCAAAGTCTTAATTAAACATTGGCTTATTCTTAGGGTGAACACGGATATTTTGCATATACCACCTTCAGATTTTTCATCATTTATAAATCTATTTTTAACGTTTTAAAGTTAGTATTTACTTACCCCAAATTTTTGAACCAATTTTATTTATGGTGCGTTTGGTAGAATCTCAAGAAAATTTTTATTGGGAAAATTTTCATGGGAAAAATTTTCCTGGGAAAGTGTAATTCACTGTATTTGGTTTACATTTGAAATCCTAGGAAAGTATGTAGGAAAATTTTTACAGTGTTTGGTTGGAACTTTAACTTTCCTAAAGAAAAATATTTGAAATGTCTATACTACCCTTATTTACTTTTCATTTCCCTACCTTTCATATCATTTTTTGGGGGCATTTTGGGTAACTCAATTTTATTGATGTTTCCCATTCACTTGGGAAGAAACTTTCCCACACCCCCCCTCCCCCCGGGGGGGAAGTTTTCCCCATAGTTCATAGGAAAATAGTGGGCACTACTTAAAAATTTTCCCAACCCATTTTTGCTCCCAAACATGGGAAAGTTGACTAACTTTCCTAGGAAAGTCCTGATACCAAACACACCATTAGTTACTTTCCGGTGAAGTTAACCACTTTTTCAGTGAATAAGTGATTTTTGATGAAATTTGTTTGCAAAAATGATAATAATTTTAGCAAATAAATCTCCTCACATGTCACATATTGATCGGAAAAGTTATTAAATTTATTGGAAAAGTAGCTAAATGAAATTGGTTAATTCAAAAATGTCATAGTTAAATTCACAAACGTCATAAGGTACTTGAAGGGCTTATATGCAAATCTCCCAAATTGAACTCCCCCATGCCATATAAAACTCTAATGGTATGTTTTGTTATAGGTATTTTATGAAAAAATTGTCAATTTTTTCAAGTTGATTAGATTTTTTAATATTTGGTTGTAAAATAAAGATGAGAAAGTCGTTAAATGGGGTTCAAATATTTTCTTATAATATTTGGGCAACACTTTTTTATTAGGGGTTGGAAAAGCTAGGGATATGATTTATATATAGTTTAAGTTTCCAGAATATCCCTAAAAGGGTTGTTGAACTATAAAATCTATAATATACTGTATTATGAGGATATTAGACAATGATACACTGTTTTTTTTTTGGAACACTAATACACTGTAATATGGGGGTGGGTGACACATGTACACTGAATATGAATTTCGATGACAATGACAATTGAGTCATCAAAGATCCTCCGTATCAACTGAAAGAAAACCATTTGATAAGTTATTTTAAATTTTAACTAAATTTATATCGAGTAATCCTAAAACTTATGTATATGATTTAAATCTTAACTTTTGAATCTCAAGTTCATCAAGGGCCCAACGCCAAAAAAAAAAAAGGTGGAGTACTACAATAAATATCATAATCTTGTTTCAGCTTCTAATAAGTATCACAGGCCACGGGCCTTATATTAGGCCTTATATCGGGTCCAGCGTGCTGGTGGATATCAAAAGGTCTAACATACACCTTCAAAATGCTTTTTTTTTTTCTTGAAATTAAATTATCAAAATCTATTCAAGTTTACTCAACAACAGCAACAAAAACTTCTAGGGTAGATGTGTTTAAATGCAGTTTGGGGTATTCAGATGTAACCAACCTTCTTTCATGGACTTTATTTCATGAAAAGACTGATTCTTACGAATCTAAAAAAATTACAAAGAGACAACTTGAAGACTAGTTTGGACACTACTAAAAGACCCAAAAGATAACTTTTTTAAAACCACTTAAAAGAACAAATCAACGCGGCACCCTCGAAAATGTAGATGCGTACCTGTACGGTTTGTATCGATGAAGGGAGACTAAAAGTACTAAAAAAAAAAAAAAAACTACACACCAATGCTAAACTCGCTACCCTGCCTACAAACCTTACGCTACCACCTTAGTCCTAATCCTCCAGACTCCTCGATCTAATGATATGTCCTCCATTAACCTGAGGTGTTTAAGATCCGCTCTAATCACCTCTCTCATAGACTTTTTAAATTTGGTCTTCCATGACTCCAACACCCAAGGGGTATCCTACTCTGTTCACAGTTCACAGTACCTCCTGACAGGTGTACTCGCTCCTCCTAAGTCCTAAGGACATTTCTGAACCAGCTGAATCTAGTATCTCTTAACTTATCCTCGATTGATGTTATCCCAAGATTTTTTTGACAGACGAAATTTCTAATCCTATAAAATCTGGTATAACCACAAATCCACCGGACTATCCTCATCTCCGCCACGTTCAACCTCTTGTAATGTATCTTCCTTGTCGCCCAACATTCTAGGTCATACAACATCACCGATCTAATCACACCTCGGTATACCTTGCCCTTTAACTTTAGCAGGATTCTCCTTTCAAACAAAAACTCAAAACATAATTTGTGTTATGATTTGATTTTTATTTTTTTTTTGGTTAATGAAAGGGCCCTCCAAACATAATTTGTGTTTAGCATTTTGCGACGTGAATCATTTTCTAAGTACCCTGCAATAGAAAAGGATATATAAGATCTGCAAATTTGGAATATGAAGCATCTATCTTCAATGATGAGTTTAAATTTGATTCATTGCTAATATGATACTCCGTATGAGATGAGAACGGAATGATGTTATGCAGGTTACTCAAATGGTGAGAATGAGACTTGACTCACAAGGTTGATGGTAAAATTTTCATGAGACAAGTTTGATGGTGAATTTATAACACAGATAATCTAATTATATTTTTTCTCTCTCCTTCTCCACTTCATTTTTTATTAATATAACCAAATAATTATATTACTAAGCAGGATCAATTTAATTTCTTTTAATTAATATGAGTTAAACTTATGTTCGCCATTGAAAAGTTAGCTAAATAAAAGACCAATTTTGACTCTCTTAATAAAAGTCTAACAGTCCACAGATTTCACCTCATCTATTAAGGCATAGTTCTTTTATGCGGTACCGCAACTTACCGCACCGCAATTTACCGCAACTTACCGCAATCTACCGCAACTCACCGCAATCTACTATTTACCTTGTTATTAATATCAGCACCCATTTATTATTTTCCACCGCAACTTACCGCAACTCACCGCACCACAATTCCACCGTATAAAAAAATGATGCCAAGCTAAACTAAAAAATTAATTTGTGTGCTAGAAGCACCGAGAGAGTATATTCCCTAATTTTCATTTATTAGTATCCTTTTTGTCAATATAAAAATTCCATTAAAAATTATTCGCTACCTACTAATCGAATATTTCATGAAAAAGAAACAGAGGGGACTTATTAATGAGACATTTTAATGTCCTTTTGTCCAATTTTTTTTTAAAAAGAAAAATTAATTTATTTCCTTTGGTTTATACTCCTACGTGTAGTTTTTATTTTTCATAATAGTTTTAAAATTATTGCAGATTTAGCTATAGGAATTAGAGAGTGTTTTCTTGGTATTTCAATGCTTTTTTGTTTTTTTCCCTTTCAAATACTTTTCCAAAAAGGTTTCTTTTAGTGTCTAAATTAGTTTTCAAAGTGATTTTTGAAAAGTTTTTTATAAGTTCGCAGGAATTAACTTTCACATAATGTCAGTTTATGAAGGGAAGAATTATCTACATGTAAATCATCCCGACATTATTGAAACATGATTATCTTGATAATTTGTTGTTATTTTTGTTATAATTCTTTAACATATATAATAATATGTTATTAACACTACTGATATTAAATTCTTAACAACAAATACAACACAACTCAATGCTATAGTCTTTATAAAGCATTTAGTATGTTAAGTTTATTGGTTAATAACCGTTTCTTTTACATGGTACCGCAACGTACCGCACCACAATTTATCGCAACCTACCGCAAGCAACCGCAACACACCGCAATCTACAACAATATACTATTTACATTTTTAAATATCAAACCCATTTATTATTTTCCACCGCAACTTACCGCAACTCATCGCAACTAACTGCAACTTAACGCACCGCAATTCCACCGTATAAAAGAACGGTGTCTAAAGTTTGTAATATGTCAAAAAATAATGTATAAATAGGAAAGGGACAAGTACTGTAATATTACGTCATTTATTCTTTTTATTTGTTGTTATGAAGTGTCCGCAGTTAATTTTTATGTGCTTTGATCAGTAACTATTCAAATAAAGAATAATTTAAAGTATAAAACTAATATTAACTTAATTATCATATGAATATATATATATATATATATATACTTTTTTTAACAAATTTAGTATGTTAACTCTTCTCAGATTGCTCGAATTATTTCTCTCCTGTTGATCTGAGTATATGGAAGAGTCAAAATTAGGTGATTTTCAAGAATGAGATCTATAATTATATTAGAATAACTAGTCCTTAACCCGTGCGATGCATGGGATATTTAAAATTTTAAATAGTATAAAATAAATATGTTACTTTTGTTTTAAAAAATAAATATATTACCAAACCACTAGTAGAATTGGTGCCCAAAAACGTTTGGAATTGGCGTCTGATATGGGTGTAAACAGAAGCCAAAATGGTTTTGGCGTCTGATTAAAACGGACGCCAAAACCTAGTACGCCATTTTTAAAAAAGCGTCTGTAAATGGCGTCTGTTTGAATCAGACGCCAAAATTATTGCAGACTACGAGGGTTGTGTCAGACCAAATTCGGCGTCTGTCTGGCATGAAACAGACGCTGTTTTTTATGCAGAAACGGCGTCTGTTTCATCCAAAACAGACGCCGATTTGGGTTGCAGAAACAAAAAAAAAACTTGAATAATATATATTTGCATTTGTAATTATAAAATAACGTGAATTCAATAATGAAAATAATTAGAATAAATAGTATATTTTGAGTGTTCTAATTATAAAATAAAGCATAAAAATTAAATTTTTGTATTTGTAATTAAATTGTTTAATAAGAATTGTGGAGACATTAATAATGAAAATAATAATGAAAATAAATACATTTTATATAATAATAAATGATATATATTTGCAAATATTCATGTATGTACAATTTTATATATATATATATATATATATATATATATATATATATATATATATACATTTTATAGAAATAACAACAATAAAATGATAATGAATATATATTTTAACAAATAAAAAAAATATAATACAACTTTATTAATGATATTTTTTACTAAATTAAATGATACAAACAAAATAAAAACCTAAATTACAATTAATATATGACTTCAATATTTTTCAATCTTGATTTTTCAATCTTCAATCTTGTATCTTCAATCTTCACTCTCCAATGTTCAATCTTCAATTATAAAATTTTCAATTCATCAATCTTGGATGGATTTGAGGTGTTTTGAAGGTTAGGGGAAATGAGAGAATTGATGAGAGAAGATGAGAGAAATGAAATGGAGATGGGTGGGAAAAATTCGAAGGAAGTTTGAGGGTTTAAGGTTTATATAGGTGCTGACAAAATGACGTCTGTTTTCCCGCCAAACAGACGCCATTTTCAATTTCAATAATTTGGGCGTCTGTTTGGCGGGAAAACAGACGCCTAAATTGGGTAAATTTTTGAAAAATTTTCGCTGCTGGCAGCTATTATTATTATTATTATTATTATTATTATTATTATTATTATTATTATTATTATTATTGATATTATAATTGATACTATTATTATTATTGATACTATTACTATTATATATTCTTAATTTTAGTTATAACTAATTATGATGTATATATGTGTATATTTTTTAGGTATAGTTAATTATTAATTATTATTGTTGTTAGTTATATTGTAATTTTTTCTAGGTAGATAATTTAATTTATATATATATATATTTCACTCTCCATTATGTTGTTAATTATAATTATTCTCATGTGTACGTACGTGTTATTATATATATATATATATATATATGTTAATTAAGTTAATTAATTTGTACGTATGTGCGAAAACATAATGAAAAATATTTCGATGTTTGGATTAAATAATGTACTAGCTAATAAGTATGAATGTAATTAACAAAGAGTTTAAATGTTCGTACAATGTAAAATGTAAACACAATTAAAATGATCGATTAATGTCGTCA
Source organism: Portulaca oleracea (assembly GCA_029582165.1). NCBI lineage: Eukaryota > Viridiplantae > Streptophyta > Magnoliopsida > Caryophyllales > Portulacaceae > Portulaca > Portulaca oleracea. Next base: position 11,253,060 of record CM055869.1, on the reverse strand, counting down.
CACGGCGGCGGCATCGTCATCATCACTTTCGCTCTCCTCCTCATCGTCGTCATTACCACCCTGATTCTGGCGTTGTGTCAATTCTTCGAGGCTATGGAATATGTATTGGCCTCCTGGGATACAACGACAATTTGGAAATTAAAGGTATGAAATACAATCAAAATGAATTAAGTAATTATTGGAACGTGTAATTAGTAATTTAATTTTGTGTTTATGGAAAAAAATATGCTTACCTGGGTAAGTATATAACGAGTCCTCGGGAGGAACGGTGGGCTGAGGTTGTGGGGTTTGAGAGACGGGGGTCCGACGAGAAGTACTGCGGCGGCGGGGCGGCGGTGGAGGAGGTTGTCCAATGTATGGCACTTGACTTCCAGAGGAAGATCCAGCGAGGAAAGGGGCTTGTCAGCTCTGACTTGCTTGCTGCTGCAACATTCTTTACATTTGCAACATTTGTTGCATTACTTGTTGCCTCACCTTCTCTTCCAAGGCTGCGTCAGATCGGCACCGTAGTTCCTCTAATTCTCTCTGGAATTGTTCCTGCAGCATGCGCTTATCTTGTTCACGTTGTTGCCTCTCTTCCTCGAGTTGACGCTGAAGCTCTCTGTTCAGCTCCGTAATAGAGGCTCGGACGTCGACGCTATCGGTGTATTACGACGTCGTGGACGTCTCCTCGATGAGATGTGGGGGAACTGCGTCTTCATAGCTTCCCCCACAACCCCCATGCCCACGATGTGTCCCCGACTTTGCAGTTGTTTGTCCAACCAGAACTCGTCTCCAGACATAATGGGAGTTTCTGGTTGACCGTCCTCCCGTTGCTTTGCCTCCATCTCTCTTCTGTACGATTCATAATCACTATGCATCGTCTCATGGTCGATACAAAGAAAGAGTAGTTGGAATAAGCGAATTAAAGTTAATGTTCATACGTGTACGTATGATTATAATAACTTAAATATTGGATGATGAAGGTACTTACCCCAAGCTGGTGGAACCTGTCATGCACCCACTGATTGGTGCCCTGCTTCATGTGGGTCGCTTCGAATTGTTCCCATATGTCAGGGTCTTTTCCATCGTTTTTTTCTTTCTGTACGTAAATGCGAATATAAATTAAGCGTTAAATTAAACCATAATTAAAGTCATAATTAAATTCATAATTAACTTACCAACTTCTCTCTGACGATACCGAAGGAAACTGGGCCCCTTGTGTGTGATGGTGGGCCCTTATCTTGGTTCATTTTTCTCGCCTTGCTCATATTCTTGCTCTTCTCGACGAATTTGGGGTCTTGCCAATGGGCAATGAATTTCTCCCAAATCTCGTCGTCGACAATCCATTTGGGTTTGCCCCTCCCCTCCAACCATCTTTTTTTGGATTTGCCGATAGCGTGGCGTACTGTTTTTGGGCCCTCCTAAGGAACCAATCACGTATATAAGTCTCGTGTTGGTCCTCCCACCAAAATTTTTTCTGCATTCAAACCATACATGAGGAATTAAACATGCAAATAAATTAAACCATATATATCATACAACGTACGTATGCAAAAATTTAAAGAGGGAAAAATGTGAGAGTTTTACCCTGAACTCGTCGTATATCAAATTCACCGTCCTCTGGGGCACTTTGCTCCATACCGGCCAGAAACCTCGGAAATTTTGTTTTACTATGTCCATGATGGCCCTGGTTGCGTGTGCCCCATATGGCGCCACACTTAAATCAATTTGAAATGAAACATCGATTAGATTGAGTGCATACAAAATTATATATATTTAAACACAAATTAAGTTATAAATGCATAATCAAAGTTCAGATTGATACTCACGCGCCATTACAAGGTCTAATGATGAACCTCCCATCTGGCGTTTTTTGAACGTCCGCCCGAACGTCCAGTTGAATTCGATATCGTTCGGTGATATCGTTCCCCGACGTTTGGGTAGTGTCGCTCTCCCCTTCAGTCTGCGGCCCACCCTGTTCGGCCTGGGTTCCATTCCCTTCAGTTTGGGTACCCCTACATCAGTTTGGGTACCCCCAACATCAGTTTGAGCCCCCCCTGAAGCCCCCGAGCATAAAACACGCCCATCGTCTCGTTCCCTGCTGGCACAGTACTACCCGCAAAGAACGGCATGAGCTCCAGAGTGGATGGGTCTAGCTGTGAAAAGAAGTCGTAGTTGCTCCTCTCGAGAAGCGACTTCATGGCCTGGATCAAACTGGGGAATGTATGGAGTCTGTGGGGCCGATGAAGAACCACCCCTCACATTCGGTCTAGACCCACCACGGGTCCGAGGTCTGCGTGATCCGTCTCTTCCTGACATAATGCAACTGTAAAATAAAAGTAGAATAAACATTGAGTTAGTATCAGTTTGCACGAAATAAAATGGTTGGTAATATGAACTATTAACCACTCCCAAACAATACAATGCATTAAAAGTGATCGACGACACATTGAGGTAGAATATGAAAAACATTGAATTTGTTTCACTTAGGCACACAATCAATTCGTTTCACTTAGAAAATAGAATACATAATATGTTTTCCTTGAAGACAATTGTAACACAATCAAAATTCGATTACTATATTGTTATTTAATAGCCTTCGTTGTCTTCATCGTCCTCATCAACCTCATCATCGTCACCATCATCATCTTCGTCATCCTCGATGTCTTCATCGTCCTCATTGGCTACATCAGACGTATTACCACCCACTATTAATTGTGCGTTGTCCATGTCCGCAACCTCATCGAACACCCCTTCAATAGCGAGTACTTGTGATACGGTACCGTCATTGGGGTTGATCGGGACAACCGCTCTTGGTTGGTCATCTTGGATGGCCAACGGAAGGGTGAACTGCTTGTACTGTGCATAAGATGGTTTGTTTGGAACCACAACCCACCAGTTAGCTTTATCTCGTATCCCTGTCGGGTAATTCATGAACAACACTTGGGTTGCGCACCCTGCCATGATGAATGGGTCGTACTTCAAGTACCGTCTGTCCTTGTGTAATTAACAAACGGGCATAACCTTGGTGAACGTACACCTCGTACTAGGGTATTGTCAAACCAATCACATCTAAACAGTATGCTTTTCTTGTTGACAGGCCCAACATATTCCAGTGCAATGACTTCTTGGAGAACACCATAGAAGTCATCGACAAATCCACCGCCATCCGTGCCTTTGACATACACCCCCGCACTATACGAAGCCACTGAGTTACTCCTTGCTTGTGTGTGAAATAAGAACCCGTTGATTCGGTAAGCACTCCAGGTAGTCACTTTAGAGGAAGGCATTCGGGCTAACTGATAAAGGTGTTCATGACGCTCATTTTCGTAAAACCGAAACGCTTCCCAATTTTCCTACATTTGGAGCCCCGCATAAGAAGTTGAATGGTTTAAGTTTTGGCTACATATGGTCAAAATTGAAATTATGTAAATGATTGTTTTACTCATAGATAGCTGATAAAACCATTGAGCGAACTCTGCTTCAATCATCTGATCCAATTGAGTGTCCGTGGTGTTCGGAAATGAAGTCAACTTGTAATTTTAAACAAGCTGCGAGGGAAGCAAGCTCATTAATTACACTTATAATACATATCAATTTAATGAAGTCGTTAGTGAGCATTATTGCTTACTCTAAGTAGTGGTTGACTTCTTTGCAGTTCAGTAGAACATGAAGGTGTGCTGCTTTATACTCTTGATCGCTGAGCCACCTCGTGTTTACAGCTCCAGTGGCTCCATCGCCCTTAAAAACCGACAATAACATAGGCTCATCCCCATCGTCCTCGTTACGCATACTTGTTGATGTAGAAGACGATACATTATCCGTCCCAAAGTATGTAGATGCGAATTGGGAAATCTCAAACATGAGGTACGCTTGGGCCATAGATCCTTGTGGTGTGCCTTGTTCTTTATTTTCTTCTTCAACCACCCGAAATACCTCTCAAAGGGATACATCCAACGATATTGAACAGGACCACCAAAGAATGCCTCCTGGACCAGGTGAATGGGCAAGTGTTCCATTACGTTGAAGAAGCCGAGTGGAAATATGGTCTCCAGCTTGCATATTATTATGGGAATTTCTTTTTCAAGCCGGACTAAGTCACTGTGCTTCAATGTTGTGGAGCACAGGCTCTTGAACCATTGGCTTAACTGAACGAGTGGCTCCAACACATCATCGGGAAGTGCTCGGAACGCAACAGGTAACAATGTCTACATGAACACATGACAGTCATGGCTTTTAAAGTTTTGAAACCTTTTACCTAATACATCAACACAGTTTGCAAAGTTCGAAGCATAAGCGTCCGGCAAACGCAGCTTCTGTGCCCAGTTACAAACGTCTGTTCGCTTATCCTCAGGAAGAACATATTTGGCTCTGGGCTGTAGGGGTTTACCGTTAGGACCGGGCAATAGATGGAGTTCCGTCCTATCACATATGTCCACCACGTCCCTCCTTGCATTTCCATCATCCTTCGTTTTGCCGTCCACCCCCATCACCGTGTTTACGATGTTGTCCACAAAGTTCTTCTCAATGTGCATCACATCTAAGTTGTGTGGAACCATGTGATCCTTCCAATAAGGCAACTCCCAAAATATACTTTGTTTTTTTCCAATTATGAGCATTCTCTCTGAATCCCGGGACAACAAAGTCGCCGTTGGTAGTCACCTTGGGGAAGTGCTTCATCTCCTCGTAGATTTCATAATCGTTTTTCCTACACGGTGGGGCAATTCTATCTGGACAAGTGTGCCCCTTTCGAAATGCCTTTCGATTTCTTCTCAAAGCATGCCCCTTTGCAAGAAACTGTCGGTGACAGTCAAACCACGAGGCTTTCCTCCTATGCTTCAGACGAATTGCTTTCAAACCATCCATGCAAACAAGACACGACATAGCACCATGCGTGCTCCACCCAGAAAGCATGCCAAGGGCCGGAAAATCATTCACCGTCCACCTCAAAGATGCCCTCATGTTAAAATTCTGTCTTTTGGAGATGTCATATGTTTCAACACCAACCCATAAGCGTTGCAGCTCGTCCACCAAGGGTTGGAGGAAGACATCAATTTTATTTCCGGGGTTCTTCGGACCTGGAATAATACACGTAAGAAACATGTACGGTGTTGTCATGCACAATTCAGTGGCAAGTTGTAAGGAGTAACTACAACCGCCATATCGAATAAGACCTCCTGTCATGTTGAGCAGGCTTAACCCATCCGCACACGGCCCAGACCTTACATTTCGCTTTCCGCGAACTCGGATGCACGATGTCGAACATTTTCCAAGAGGCGCCGTCCGACGGATGGCAAAGTACACCTTCCTCGCGCTTGTTCTCCGCGTGCCATCTCATATGCCCGGCCGTATTCTTCGAGGCATACAGACGCTGCAATCTAGGCGTCAAGGGAAAGTAAAACATTTTCTTGTACGGGACGCCTTTCTTTATCGTGGTTGACGATTTCTGTGGCTTATACCTAGGATGGCCACAAAATTTACATTCAGTGAGATGTGCATCGTCCTTATAGTATATCATGCATCCAGTAGGGCAACAATCAATTGTTTCATAGCCCATCCCCAACTTCTTAACCTTCTTTTTCAACTCATCGTAGTTTCTAGGCACTAGGTTTGGCTGGGGACAGCTCTCGCTCATCAGTTCCATGATATCGATCATTGCCTGCTCCGACAAATTGTGCTTCGACTTCTAACTTATCAACCTCACGGCAGTGGACAACTCAGTATGGGTCGTACACCCTTCCCACAGAGGTTGTTGAGCAGATTGTAGCATATCATAAAATTGTTGAGCTCCTGCATTAGGTGCCTCATTCGCCATGATGAAATCATTCATCATCTCTTCCGTTCTGTCGATGAACGGTGGCTGATTCGGTTCCTCGTTTGTCGGAGGACTACCTACAGACGGTTCCCAATCACCTTCCGCATCGTCACCACTGTCATCATCATCATCAAAGTCACCCCATTCTTCACCATGGCTCGTCCAACACCAATATTGTTCCATAAACCCTCGCTTATACAAATGTTCTTTAACTTCTTCAGGACTAAGTCCGCTCTTATTCTTGCACTTCACACATGGGCACCGATACTTTCCAGTCCTCGGATACTCATACGAATTACTCTTTGCAAATTGATCAAACATAGCTACCCCAGCAACCCATTCAGCCCTGATAACCCTCCTACCCGGTTCAAACCTCTCGTACATCCAACGGCGATGTGGGGGCCCGTCCTTTCCAAATCAAGCTCATTTCGATGTACTTACGAATTTCCTTGTTCATGAAATCATTGTAATCATCATCTTTATCAAATATGCTATATTTTGTTGATCCTCGTTTTCTTAATGTATATACATGTGTCGTTGGACTAAAGAATACATATATCCCTCCATGAAGCTTTAAATCCATCAGTGTGAACCTTTGTTTCGTCGTTAACTTCATAATTCATGTTTCTACATCTTATCTATGGCATCTTCCTAATATCATGTTTTTCCTCCGCGCCTGTTAGTACCTTTTATAGGAAATAGATGTCAGGAGGGAATTTTAATAAAGTAAGGAAAAGCGAAGTGCAAAGGTGTTAGTTTGTATGGAATTTTCGAGATACCTGAGGTAAAGTAGGAAATGTAGAGAAAAAGTTGTTCAAGGAGATACTAAGGACCTTCGAGTCAAGACTTTTTACGATTAAGTTGTTCATAAAGTCAAGAATATAGAACGCTTGGAGAAAGTTTAGCTCTTCTTCCAGAGGAATAAAAGTCATATGGATATATTTGAGAAAGAAAACGTTCTTACCATATAATTTATGAAGGGAAGAGAGTGTTCAGATAATTAACAGAAGTAAAACCCAGTGTTTTGGGGTTTTTGAGAGTTAGTAATGCCCCTGACAATGACTTGTCTTAGAAAGCGATGCAAAGAGAAATGAATTCAAGGTTTTATGAATAACCAGCGTAAGGTGTTCGTCACGATGACGACCGTAACCTCAGGATGAGATACGATATCATGAAGACACCTCGGAAGCCACTTGGGAAGCCGAGGAAGACATGAAGAAAAGCTACTCGCACCTCTTTTAAGGTTTTTCGAACGCGAGTAATCCAACAGCAAGTTTCGGGGACGAAACTTCTTTTTAGGGGGGGAGGGTGTAACGACCCGCTCTAAACCCGTATTAATTAAAGCCGTAATCACGGTGTTTAACTAAATTACGCTGTTAGAAATTTTCTCTATTTTACGTTAATATGGTTATTACTGTTATTATTATTATTTATTTTTATGCGCGACAGGTCTCGAGCAAGGCGATGGTTAAACGGGTTGATTTTATGTTATCTCGAATTTAAAGTTATGATTATTATTACAAGTTTATGAATACTTTTACGATAAGTTTTATAATTTATTTTATCATTCTCAATTTTACGCTTGTAACCGAGGAAGGTTATATTATTCTCAATTCCGTTTCTTTTATGATTTATACTACTCGATCCACCTAAGTACATTTTATGGCCCAAATTATTTTATTAGTATGTTCTATCAATTTAGTTTACGTAATTTTAATCTTAGTCTTCCACCCAATTTTATTCCAAGGAAGTTTTATTTAATTGTATACTAAATTTATATTACCAAGTTTATGTTATAAATTTATTTGGGTTGTTTACCAATTATTTTACCTAACTAAATTACAATCCTAATTATCTAAGTTAATTACCATTAGAAGAGTTAATTATTTTAGGGGTGTATTTATATGTTAAGGGGGGGGGGGGTTAAAGGGGGTTTAGTTTTCATTTCAAAAATCAGATTTTTACCAACTCCCTCACCTCTCTCCTAGCCAGCCGTGCGCCACCCCCGCCCAGTAGGGTGTTTTCAGCGAGCTGCCGTGTACCACTCCACTGCCACCACTCCTTCCTCCCTTCTCTTGTTCAATCTCTCACCTCAAAGTTCAAGTGGTATAATCTCAAACCCTAACCCAATTCTTTTGTTTATAATATGAAATTCTACTTCCAATTTATGTTTTCTTGATGTTTTTCATATCCTTTATGTTTATCAAGCATGAATTTTAGTTGTGGTTAAGTTAGGGTTTGAATTGGTGAAGGGATGCATGTTAATTTGGTGAAGAGTGGAAGTAATTCTTGTTAGTTCTTGATGAGTAAAGAAAGCTCTATCTTGCATGTGGATTTTAATGGCTAAATTGATGATTTAGGGGCTGTTTGGAAGTGAGTTATATGTTATTTAAGTTTCTACTCTTGGATGATATGAATTTGGGGTGGAATTGTTGATTTATGGACTAAATTAAGTGTTGGATGTTTTTGCTTGTGTAATCTATGGTTGCATGTGAGTTTTGTGAGCTTGGTTGAGTTTTCTTTGAGCTTTTAATTCTGGAAAAACTATGAGTAAGGGCTAATTTGAGGTTTGGGTAAGAATTGATACAAGTTGAGGTCAAAGAAGAGCATGCATGTTTAATTAAAAGGCCAAAGAAGTTTCTGTTTTGATGTCTAATTTTTACAGAGGTTATGAAATGAGAGTTTTGCCCAGATTTTTACTGGAAATGGTAGTCCAAGTCAGTAGCTAACTATAGGCTTTGGAATTTCGACAATCCGGCATGTATGGCCCGAGTTACGACCAAAACCGTGAAGGTGTACCTTGTTATACGTTTTTCTGAGTCAGTAGATTGATAGGAAATTTACGTCAGTTTAGAGACCTTATTGGCTCTGAGAGTGAACATAAAAGTTTTAGGTCATTCTTCAAGCTTTCCTGAAACATAAAGTTTGTGGCCATACGATATCGGGAGAGTGAGATATGAAGTTATGTTCAGAGGCCAACCAACAAGTTTCTGCCCAGAAATTTTATTGCTATTTTAGCCTAAAATGTGCAAATGGGGTCTTATAAGGAGTTCTTATGAGTTTGTAACCTTTGTAGTATTGTTAAGATAAGTTTGGATGGGTTTTCTAAGCTAATTTAAGCTAGATTGATGTTGAGGAATACCGCCTAAAGAATTATAGATACCTTAGCAAACCATGGATTTAATGAGTGAGTTTTGGGATTTGTTTAAGTATTGTTGATGGCTAAAGGGTACACATGTGTTCTTAGCAAGATTATGAGTCCCTCTATGTCTAAGGCCCTGTTCGGCAAAATTAGTGTTTTAGGTAGCGAATAGAGGTTTATGTAGCGGATAGCGGTTTAAGCAACGGATAGCGGTTTAAGTAGCGGATAGCGGATGACTGTTCAAATGAAAATTGTGTTCGGTAAATTTAGCGGTTGAATTAACAGATTAATGTAAATTGACATAAAAGGATATGAATAATTTTCAAAGATAAAATTTTCAAAGGGTATTTTTTGACCGAAAAATATGAAACGCTATACCTCAAATGCTAAACGTTAACTTTATTAGCGTTTCACAAAACACTCTTTAAAACGCTAAACGCTCCTCAAAACGCTAACTTACCGAACACTAATATTTACGCAATTAGAGTTTTGACTTGGTCAAAACGCTAAACGCTACCCCAAACGCTACTGCCAAACACAGCCTAAATAGCCATAAGCTCATTCTTTCATTATATCTTATTCACCGTTCATCGATTCATAAATCGTCTCCAAATCCACAAACACGACCCTACCTAAATTTCTGTCGTTACGACGTGTCTTCACGTTTTCTTAAAGCGAATGGTTCCTTTATTGAACCTTCAAGTACTCTAATTCTATGTTCCTTCAAGCCAACGGTTGAGAATGCCTCATAAGTCATGAACCTTCTCTAATCCTATTCAATCTTCACCATGAGTTCCACTCTAAGTTTTTAAGCCGTTTATAAATTCTTCTTGCACTGCTTCTGTCCGGGCCGTTTTCCGAGCCCCTCCTTTCATTTCTAGCTTTTGGGTCAGTTGACAAAATTGTCGGGCATGATTTTCCCTTTTCGAAAAGTATTCGTTTGCAAAAATCCGAGTTTTCTAGCCCAAGTTATCGCCGAAACGGCGAATTATTAAAATCTGAAATTTTATTTCCTTTCTTACCTTTTATGAGACAAGTTTAAGTATTTAGTTCTATTTTATGTAAATTACATGAACCTTACCGATTTCTATACGCCCTCATTACAAATTCCTTATAGTTTCCAAGTCACCCACGCCATCTCAAGCTCGAGGCTCGTCGTTAAAGCTTTCGTCTAATCCAAGGTACGCGAATTGTCCAACTCTTCGCTCCTTTATGTTTACGATTTATGTTAAGTTTATGCTTTTATGATTATTTCATGGTTTTAAGTGGTCCCATTTTATGTATTCTATGTTTTATATTCTAGCTAGTCACGTGAAGTGCTAGCCCTATTTATTTTTAGATGCTCCTGATCAGAGTGTCATAGACCTGGCCAGTGTCGACTGCTTAGCAGTCACCCAATCCAAACTTAGATCGGTTTGGGCATGCGCGTGTGTGAGATGCTTTGGCATCGATCGTAAGGGACCAAAACTCTTGATTTTATACGCTTTACTAAGTTTATGCGACATGTTCTTTCTTTATGAATTCAAGTTACCTTAAGCATGTTATCCCCTTTCCCGTTTTCAAAAAGAATTTAAGCGCCGGCACTAAAACCGTTTTCGAACGGTTTGACGTGTTGGAGGTTTACGTACTGAGTGTTTCCCCACTCACATTTGCGAATGTTTTAATGTTTTGTTTTAGGGGGTCCGAGCACCCAAGATAAAGGCAAAGGCAAGCAAGGGTAGTCACGTGTGGCAAGCAAGGTAGTCATGGTTGAAGTATTCCGGTCGACTTGGGTGTCGCACGTTTTAAAGTACCCATGCTTAAGGAAGAAGGATTGTACTTGTCATCTTTAATGGTTGTTTAAAGTTTGATGGTTATGCTTTGGAGATTCATCTTTAAGTATGAAGTTATGTTTTGGAAGTATAGTATGTAATGTTTATTTGTTTTAATGATGTTCTTTTGGGTTGTTGCCTTGTCCCGAGTGGGGACGGCGGTAATACCTCCACCCTAAGGTGTTCCGCTGCGCTAATCACAGGTTTAGTATGAGTTGTTGTGTTAATCTTGTGGTTAAGGGTGTTGGGGTGTTACATTATCCAAGGAGAGTGTGTTTGTTAACTGTTAATCTATGGCTGAAAAAGACTTTCATGAGTCGTACCGACTCTCCTTTATTCGTCTGGTTCCCAAAAAGCAGCGCAATTTTCCTAAGTGAACTTGCACGAGGGCTATACAGTGCTCTGGGAGTAAGAAACATCTCAGATTCGATACAATGGAATGTTTATATTGCGCAGATTGAGGGGTAGCAAGACAAGGTGAGGTTGAAAGAGAAGCTCATAGTAAAGGGTCTAATAGAAATGCATGGTGTTGGATTTCTATATATTAGACCTTTTACTATGAGTTTCTCTTTCAAACCCACCTTGTCTTGCTACCCCTCAATCTGCGCAAAAGAAACACTCCATTGTATCGAATCTGAGATGTTTCTTACTCCCAGAGCAATCAGATAGCCTCGCAAGTTCACTTAGGAAAATGCGCTACTTTTTGGGAACCATTTAATAAAGGAGAGTCAACACGCCTCATGCAAGTCCCTTTCAGCCATAGATTATCAGATCACGAAACACACACTCGTTGGACACTAACAGGATCCAAACTCAATCTCTTTTTATGACATATATATATATATATCCCCATTAAGATGCTATAAATATAAATTTCCCTACTTACTACCTAAATTACCATCATAAATAACCTATTCACTAAGTATGTAGCTACTGGTTGAAAGATTTACGTAAGTAAATATGGATGTACGTGACATAATTATTTACATAATTTATGTCTTCGTTTGGAGTTATGAGTAATTAAGTTAGCACTTAGGTTGGATTAGCAGCAAATTTCCCCACGCAACCAACTTTAAACGCTAACTCACTTACTAATAACAACCAAAATCATCCAAACTCAACCTCCTTTTATGACAACTAATTCTTATAAACTTATTAACTAAACTAAACAATTATAAATAGTTTATAATTAAATTTAATACGTACGTAATAATAGTTTATATATAATAATTTTTTTAATATTATTAACTTATTAACTAAACAAATTAAATTATAAATTCAACCAAAATTGAATAATAGTTTATATACAAACTAAATATGTATTCCTAGTTAATTGTATATTGCTAACTAATTAAATAGTTTTTAAATTTCCTAAAAACCATCCTAAAATATAACATATTTTTTACTCAACCAAAACACATTATAATTTCCCACAAATTTAGAACATACAAAACATTCAAAATTCATATATATTACATACTAACGTTTATATAATGCTCAAAGTTAAACAAATTTTACATGCATTAATATATATATTCTTTTGGAACAATAAATATAATAATACATATTTTAATTTACTTCAAAACATATAAAATTCAACATTATACTCAACCTAAACATATTTACTTATATACTTCACAACATTATAAATTAAAACTAAAACTTAAACTTAAACATAAACATACACACAATCAATTAAACTCAAACTAAAACATGCAAACAATACATTACGAGCCCTAATTTCACAAATAAAATTCGAATACAACATCCAAAATATATTACAATTCATACAAATTAACTAAAACTGCTCAATTTCTCAACTTATACGCACTCGATCAACCAAATTAGATCTAAAATTATACTCAACAAAAAATAAACACTACAAATATTCAAATTTTTCGTTTTTCATCATATTTTAATCAAATTCATACAATTTTTCAAACTTTTCACAACAATAAGCAAATTATAACAGATCTGAAACAAAAATTACCTGTTTTTTTGATTGAACGCCGGTGTTTCTCCTTCTTCGTCTTCTCCTTCTTCTCGCTTCTTTCTCCTTCTTCTCGTCGATGGCGCCGCAGACAAGTAAGTGAATGAAATTTTTTTTACCATTTTAAACCTAATCGGCGTCTGTTGGGCCTCAAACAGACGCCCTATTTGGCCCTAAATAGGGTTTCGGCAGTCGAGGTCTCAGATAGTTGCAGGCTAGGTTTGTTTTTATTGTATTTGGCAATTTAGGCGTCTCTTTTGGCCGGGAACAGACGCCGAATTGTAACGGCGTCTGTTCCCGGCCAAAAGAGACGCCTAAATTGCCAAATTATTTAAAAAAAATGAAATTTAACGTCACAGAAACGGAACAGGGGGATAATTGTTTTTTACAAATGTTCGGCGTCTCTTTACAGCAAAGAGACGCCATTTTTAGATTATTTTTTTTAATTTACTTATTAGATTCAGCGTCTGACTTTTTATCAGACGCCAAATCACAAACGTTTTTCGACACTGATTCTACTAGTGAACATTCTCAATCCAAGTAAAAAAAGAAGCGACTTGGAATGAGAAAAACCAATACTTTGAAATTATGCCCGGGCGGGAAATTGAGTAATTGAATGTAACAATCTTACCCTACATCTTGCAATTTAGAGAGACAAATTCCAATTAATTACCCATAATTTAAAAACGTTCGTTGCAATATCATATAAGTCGAAAATGAAAGGGAAACGACCTTTATTACCATGTCGTACATTTATTACCATGTCATAAATGATAGGGCAAAATTCACCGAACCCTATACACCAATATCAAATCTCCTACATAACTACATATGATCCATGCAAAATATTATCTATACACATACGATGCTTGAATGAATTCCTTAATGCATGTAGTGTGTTAGTAAAAAAATATTCCACTTAATTCTATGAACAATCTCCATTATACACAACTGACGGCAATCAAATTTTCTTTTATTGCAAGCTTCCTAAATTCCAGCAATGTAGCCTTGATGTTTCACCTTTAGTGACACTCGTGCACCAAGAGAACCTGCTCGAATTCACATTAACATAGATTATTTACAACTTGTCAAAATATAAACTAAGATAAAAGAATTAGGATTTAGATATAATGCCAAAACGACATTTCACTCTTACACAGGCATACCTTTGTGTGGTTGTATAGGTGACCAACACCTTGAATAACAATGCATCACATAAAACCCCACAAATTATTGGAAAAATATTAATCAATCAACCCAACCCTAAAGATCGACTAAATTAATTTAAATTTGAGAGACATTCATAGTATACTTCTGATTAGATAAAGTAGACTCTTAATCTGATTAGACTTCTTATTTATTATTTTTTTATATCAATTTTTTTATTACTATTTTATGGGCGGGAATTTTTTACCGTACTTTTAAATCGATTTTTTTTCTTTAATCTGATTGGCCGATACCCCTACAATCACTCTGGGTTGAGTATTTCAAATTTCGAATTTATTACTTTTATATTATTATAGATCATTCAAGCTAAAAGAATGGACTTAATGGAAGACTAGAAAATATTTCGATTTGGATGCAAACATCTTCTCTTCATTATCACCATTCTCAACCAAATGGCAAGGCTGCAATCTCCATTAGAAGGGTTAAACCATCAAAGGGGTCCATTAGAGTTAATTTTGATGGGCCTAAATCTTCTTTCACATTAGCGGGTGAATTTGTAATCGGGAGTTAGAATGAATCGAGCAAGTGATTGATTAGTAAAGTTAGACTTTTATTTCTTCCTTTATTTTGTGAAATTCTTTATTGTACAACTCTGTTGAATGTATTTTTATTTTGAAAATCATAAGTGTTTTAATTTAAGATATTATTAATGATCTTGGATTTCACTTAAATTACTGTAAAAAGTATTTATGCATATTTAAATTGTTATATACATATATTTCATTATTTTAAAGACTGCACAATTCATAAATTCCATAAAATCACACTACAAGAAAAAGGGTTAGACAATAAACAAATTCGCAGCCAAATTTTGGTTTTTTGTAGCCTTTGACTATAGAGCGACGAAATTTTTTTGCCACAAAGTCATTGTTCCAGCTAGGTCGCCTTAGTCTAGGTGATGAATTAAAAAAAAAAAAAAAAACTCTCACCATTCATCTAATTCAACAGCTACGCATTATTGCTTAAAAAGTTTGTCACAAGATCTGTTATTGGTTGATTTTTTTTCATAAATATAGAATAACACGTAAAATGTACATTCTCTATAGTAAATGGTACTACCTCCGTTTTGTTTTATCTGTCGCCTAGGGAATTGTGGCAAAAACTTTGACCGTCAATATCTTAATTTGTATAATGATTTATCATACAAAATTGATATCATTAGATTCGTAATAAAAAATACTATTAAAAAAGTATAATATTATATTTTTCTATAAAAGTTTTATATTAGAAATTATTGATTAAAAATTGACACTGAAAACCGTAAATGACAGATAAAAAAGAACAGAGGGAGTAATTGATATGATCTAGATTATCATTAATACTTTTTGACATCACCGATGATTGTGATAGTGTTATATTCCGTCCATCCATTTTTATTTGACACCTTGGAAATGAATTGGAGAAACCAATGTAACACAAAGTTTTAGGTACGTAGAAATATATCACAATGACAAAAATGTCTTTAATTATTATTGACTAATTAGTTCCAAAACCATTTATTAAAGGCAAGAATAGTACAATTGTTACTGGAAATATAAAATAACAAATAAGGCTATGTTCTTTTATACGGTTGGTGCAGCGTGGTAATGATGTGGTGCGGTGGAATTTGAAAAAAATGGAATGAGTTGTCGTGAGAGTTGTGGTGAGTGGGGTAAGTGAGGAGAGAAAATGTGAAAAGTAGAAAAGATAAGTGAGGAGAGAAAAAAGTGACGAGATATATTGATAACGATTGTGATGTGGTGTGGTGAAGTGTGGTAGAAATGAAAGAGTACGGTGCGGTGTGGTTGTAGGAGGCAAAAATTTGTCGACCAATTAAAAAGTGACACGTGGAAATAAATCAAATTTATTCAGCCAATTATTATCCGTCACGTGTTAAATTAATTATGGTTGTCCATCTAATTGAATTTTAAATGGAAATGCATCATGACCAATAATATCATGACATTTGTAAAAAATGGCGCAGAAAATATTAATTATTTCTTTATTTAAAATTAAAAGAATAGTTAACTAATTTGGACACAAGCCCAAAGCCCAACCAAACCCTAAGGGCTAGGCCTCCAGAGCTTATAAATAGGGGTCCTCCCCTTTCATTTTGAACTCCCCGGAGATTCAGTAAACAATATTCAAAGGTTCCAAGAGATCAAACTGCCAGCAGCCTCCAGCTACCGAGCGCCAAGGATCGAAGTCTGCAAAAGCTCAAGATCGAGTCTCCAAGTCTTCAGCACATTTTGATCAAGAAAAACAATAGAGTTCTTCGACAAGACTTGCAAAGCCTTCAGAAGATCGAACTACAAGCGACTTCTAGCTGTCAAGCGCCAAAGACCAACGCCTGCTAGTTCAACAATGCAACTTCTGTTCTTCACATCAAAAACTGCAGTCATCTTCTTCGTCTGGTTCATCAATCGAGACCAAATACTCAAGCCCTCGCATCCAATAACTTGAAGAACTGCAACCAGCAGTCAATTTCCAAACGGACAACCTTTGAGCAGACTCCGGCTACCAAGCACTAAGGAGATAACGCTCAAGACCTTCAGCTCAAGAATTGCTACAAAGTTCTTCAGCTATACCTGCATTCGAGATCGAGATCAAGCGTCCGCGCCCTCGGCTCACCCAAATTTCAGGAGATCGAATCAAATGACTATTTTATTGTATTTAATACAGATATTGTACCCGCGTACATTCAAATATTAATATAAATTAATATGTTTTTCAATTTCATGTCTCTATTTATTTCATACTCGAAATTTGTATTTACATTAGTACCGCACCGCTGCCTACCGCATAAAAGAACGGAATCTAAATAAGGACAAAAGAATTAATTAAATGAGTAAATAATTAAAAATAAAAGAAATACTTGATTAACATATATAACTACATAAAAAGATATTATTTAAAATTATATAAATATAAATCTTAGATAATTTAAAATAATTATGAACTAATCTTAATTCAAAACATGTCATAATCTTTCTTATTTTTTCTCAAAGAAAAGAATTATTGAAGGTGAAGGTGGCGCTTAACAAATTTAGGAGCACCAATCATGGTACTATAAACTCTGAGTTGTCAATCTATGCCCATGAATTGGATTGAATCGAGGGACCCCACTTTGGAATTTGGAAAAAAAAAAAGGTGAAAGATTTCTTTTGATATAATTGGGTGAAGACTGTAATTTTGTCAAATGTGCTTAGTTTTGACTGCTCAGCTGTCATCCCGACAGTTAGTGGGAAAATAGAGATAAGAGAGATGGTCATCCATCATAATCAAAGTCTTGTATTATTCTTCCTCTGCCAGTGCATGCATGCCTTATTTTCCATTCCTTCCTTCATGTCCTGTTGTCCATGCATATGAGTACTCTCTGTCTTCCTTCATTTTACTTTCATATAATTATTACTCTTTTTTTCTAAAATAGTTATCCATTTTAATTTGACACATTTTTTTTAAAATGAACAGATTAATCTTAATTCATAACACAATATCAATTATATCCTTAGTTTGAAATTCAAAGATAAAATTTATATTTTTCTCGCATATATTTAAATACTTTTAAAATTTAAACTAATTAAGGATATTATAATACTGTCTTTAAAGTAAATGCTTTTGTTTTAGAAAAATGGATACCATTTTAGGACATCCAAAAATAGAAAATTGGACTAATAGTAGTATTTTTCATCGAGAACTTTTTGTCCAATAACCTTAAAGTTTAGTGTAATCCAAAAAAAAAAAGTTCAGTACATTATTGTTCAATACCTCTAAAGTCCAGTGTATTATCGTCCAATAATCCGTTTCAAAATATTTTCAGGTGACGACATTTTTATTGCAGTTATTTGTGGGTGAGGAGAATCCAACATTAAGTCTAGCTGAATTAAAAGAGAGCCAAGACAAATTCTCTTTTGGTTTTTATGTGTGAATTAAAGACTAAGGTTATTGTTTCATTAAATCAGGTTAAGCATGCTTATCCCCGATCAATTTTTAGTTATATAATTAATTTTTCACGCGCTTTTCAACCAGAATTATATATTGTCACATTGTCGCCCATAAATAATTACAACAAGATAATGTCACTTCATAGTTATATTTGAAATTACATAATCTTTAAAATGATTACGACAAAATATAATATCCTTTAATTCATTTTTGGCGATGGCTAGTTTGATTTTATTTATCACCCAACTTTATGGAATTGGTCAATTTAAACTACGAAATGGCAACCCCTGGAGCTAGGAAATATTAATTGGGGGTGCCGAAGTTATTACCAATTTAACAAATGACATTATGCTTAAATTTATTCATTTAGTTTGTTTGTCCATATATTTGTATGTATGTGACTCTGTGTCTACACACACACATATATAGTATTGTGCTACTAAAATTTTGTTAGATTAATATTAATAACCAAATAGAAAAGATATTTTGAGAAATTGTTACAAGTTTGAATTTTAAAACAAAAAAGAAAGGATAAATTAATTAATACATGATAAATATAGTGAAAAAATTGCAACAAAAATAAAGAGAATTTAGAAAAACAATGGATAAAATTTACAATAAAAAGTACAACTATTCATATTTTCATGTTTGACTAATTACCAGTAATATTTAAAAGCCTAAAGCAGATTTAGTGCACCTCTAATAACATTCCTACTGAGCGATCCAATGGTTGGATGCATGAATCATGAACAAAAATAATAAAAAATAACTAAATTTCATCCCTATGCTAAGTTTCAAACTCATACCCACAGCAACCACAACATTGTATTCCCATAAGAATTTACCATCCATCCACACTATCTGTTAATGTGGTAAACTTACACATATTATTATAAATGGGTTTCTAAGAGGATAGGGGGGGCCATGGCACCTACAAACCCCCCTCTATCTCCACCCTTGGCAACCCTGGTGGACTAATTAGATTTTAATTATTTTCTTAGCAAAATTTAACTACTCTCCAAACTTATATTTAGCAAAAGTTAATTGCTTAAGGATAGGTATAAAAAATTTTGAAACATTTTATGAAATTATATATGGTGAGAAAGAAAGAAACTCAAATAGACACAATTAGACCTTGGGTTTATGAAAATGAATAAAATTAGATTAACTTCTAAAGCTAGTGTCCTAAAAGTATCGACGAATCTAAATCCTTCGATTAAGGATGACCAATATATTACTACACATGCATTCACTTGATAAACACATCATTCATAGTTTTTTTTATCAAATTATACTAATTAATCATATTAATCTGATCAACATTTGATCATGCATCTTTCAAATTATATTTTCTAACTCCAATGAGTGCTCAATAATACTAATAAACAATAATTGAAAAGGACAATGATGCACATCTTGCTTCAAGATGGTTAATAACCATCTTGAATTATCCATATTTCACATTTTTGTAACCTTTAATAATATTTTCTCAAATAATTATATATATATATATATATATTTATCAATTATAAGAGTATAATACTTATTAATAAAGTCAAAAAATATAAATAATAGCCTAATTTTATTAATCATATTTGAAAATGCATATTTTATGCATAGTTTTATATTTATGAAAAATACTAATCAATAATTATTTTTATATTGTTTATAAATTGTAAAAACTCTCAAAATAATGAAACATAACTTCATAATGATTTAAATATATTTACATTTAATTCCCTGAGATGAAATGCAAGTGTTAATAATTTTTTAATTGAAAATCATCACTTGTTCGTTAAACATCCTACAAAGACTATTTACAAACCATTATCAAGTGACAGATTATCCATCTTCATTCCATCACTATTTTTTTAATATAAGTGCATTTGTGGCAAATGGTCATGTAAAATCTTCCTTATCCAATTTTTTTTGGATAACTTTTAATTTTTTTTGGAGATTGTTAATTTTTTAACCAATGTTATTTTTTGGATCGAATAAAATGAGGTTTGATGGTTTGGATAAATTATGATGTTTTTTTGGGGAATTGTGTTTTTAGAGAGGATTTTTTTTGGGAATTGTGTAAGATTTGGATTAGTTGGATTGGATTGGATTGGATTGGAAAGAATTACCAATCCAAATAACAGGGACTTGATGTGTTGGTAAGTAATTTTTCATATTAACTTTTTCTACGCAATAAATTATTTTTTAAAAAAGTTATTTGATGAAACATTTTGATATAACTTGTAAAACCCCAAATATATGGTTAAGTGTGACTTAAGAGGATTAAAAAATGACTACTTATATCACCAATGTGTACCTTCTTTTATGGTAGCTCATCCGTTGGAACTCCTCAGTTAAGCATGTTTGGTTGGAAGTAGTCTCAGGATGGGTGACATCCTGGAAAGTTTTCTCAGGCAGCGTGTGTGCGAGAACGAAGCACGCTGAAAAGATTTATGGTGATTTGTGGGACCAGTCAACAATCATTAAAATAATTATCGGTAATGTCCCCAGTGTTAGATAACTTGTCACAAAAAAATTACTTTAGCAAACATTTTTCATAGAATCAGCTAACTTAACTAAAATTAAACAAATAATCTAAACAATTATTAGCTGCAAGCTAACCGGTGTCGACTCATTGACAAATAGGTATATATTATTCGAAGTAAAAAAAAAGGAAAGATATATTCCACCCCAAAGACATGGATGTTCACAGTTCACTCACTCTTTACCGCGTCTGAAAGTCTGAAAGAGAGTGCCATCTATTTGCCAGTTTGATATATGTTTTTTATTCCATCAATGCTCTTTGACACCTTCTATCTATCCAGACTTCCATCCATCCCTCCCTCAATCAATTACCTCTGCTTCTCTCTCTCCCCCATATTCTTCCACCATTCTCTTCATTCATCAATCTTCCACAAAAAACCAAAATCCAAAACAATGATAGCGGATCCAATCGGGATCCCAGCATGCTTCTCCTCGGGTTCCGACCGGCTCACTGACGACCCGGCTGTCACCCGGGCGGGCCAGAGTGTGGTGATGTCAGTTTACAGAACAAAGGTGGGCAATCAGAGCCGTCTGATCACCATCACATGGTGCAGAAACCCCCTTCTTCTTCTCCACGGGTTATCCGTATCCATTTCGAGTCCCGGGTCGGACGGTGGGGGCGAAGATCACGCCCGGTTCAGCTGCAAGGTCGAGCTGAAGCCCTGGTACTTTTGGAGAAAACAGGGGTCCAAGCAGTTGACTCTCGACGACGGTAAAAATGCTGAAGTTTTCTGGGATTTGAAATCTGCCAAGTTTCAGAACGGGGAAACTGAACCCAGTTCGGATTACTACGTTGCTGTGGTTGATCAGGAGAAAGAAGTTGTTCTTCTGCTCGGGGATTTGAAGAATGAAGCGTACAAGAAAACAGGGTGTAGGCCTGCTCTGATTGACCCTGTTTTGGTGTCGAAAAAGGAACATATTTTCGGGAAGAGGAGGTTCTTCACTAGGGCTAAGTTCCACGATAAGGGCAAGTTTCATGAGGTTTTGATCGAATGCAGGAATAGTTATAGTAACAACAACAACAGCAGCAACAGGGGAAGCAGCAACGGGGAAGGATTCGGATTCGGGTCCGGGTCGGGTCTGGTTCGAGAGCCGGAAATGGAGGTGAGGGTGGATGGGCAGGTGGTGATCCATGTGAAGCATCTGCAATGGAAGTTTAGAGGGAATGAGAGTATATATGTGAATAGGGTAAGAGTGGAGGTTTATTGGGATGTTCATGACTGGCTGTTTAGTCCCGGGTTAAGGCATGCTCTCTTCATTTTCAAACCCGTTAGCCCGTTACCCGTACCCGCCTCGCCCTCATCGTTGTCGTCGTTGTTCTCGTCGCCTTCCTCCACCCCGCCTTCCTCCCTCGGCGGAGGAAGCTCCGGATCCGCCCCGGATGGTCCGGGCCGGGGGAACGGGTCGACCGAGTTTTCCCTGTTCCTCTATGCTTGGAAGATCGAATGACCCGACCTGGCCTGGCCGGCCCGTTTCGATCAACTAGAGTCTTGGAAATTCCAATTTGGGCCATCACTTTCCTAAAAGGGAAAGAAGGAAGTAGCCTTGGCCGGGTTGGGTTGGGTTGGGTCGGGCCGGGTCGGGTGTGGATGGCAAAGCACATGGAAAAAGAGGAGATTGTGTGGGGTATGGAAGAGGAAATTAAATGACAGCTGGGTGAAGTTAACAGGTGAACAGCTAGCTAGCGTATAAGACAGACGGGACACATTGGATCCTGTATTGTTCTTCCTAATCTGGAGGAATCTAATATCTCATTAATGGATTCTGTGTCATAAGCTCAATTTAACCCCCATCTTCTTCTATTGCTTTGATCATGGGTTTGGTGTTAATTACACAAATCGAATTAATATAATTGATTAATATAGTGATTTTGTTTGGTTTACACTGATGTATGCTGTGAAAATCACAGTTTTATACTATGATATAGTACTTGTTTTGATAAACTAAGCACTATGACATTGTCTGTTGAAGATATTGAAAGGAAAGAGCATGTTTTCAAAGGCTTAGAATTCTCTGTACTTGGTGTTGTTGGATTCGCTCAATTATACAACGAATTATCAACTCAATATTGCTTTATTAATCAGCGGTGGGTTATTACTAGGCAAATTCTACTGTTAGAAAACTGCATTTTAACAGTAGCATTATTCAATATCATGATATTTTTTGATATACTCTGCGCTTTGTTCTTATGGTGAATTTGTAGAAATTGGGGAGGCCAGGGTTAGATTTGACAAGTTTGAATATACGTTTGGATAGTTTATGTTAAAGTAAGTAGAAATATGTAATACTCTGTTTTAAAAATAAAAAAATCATGTAGATTTATGTATATATTTACATGGAAACAGTGTAGGAGTACAAGGTTAGCTACTCTTATTATTGCAATTTGCAACAAATCAGAGACCAAAAAGTTAAGACCCCCTGCAATTAGACCAAGAAATATTGTTTGTTTTATTAAACCAAAGTTTGACCATCCTTTTTATGCTTTTCACATCATGACATGACATGTCCTAAGAAACTCAGATTAAAGATTTGTCTATTTCAACTTTATCCACGGCATATAGCTCTCCAACTTCAACAGTAAATTCAGATATTATATATTCGTGGACGACCGGAACTAAAAGTATTACTGTACTTAGAAATATAATTAAGTGTTGAGTACTCCTAATTAAAATTAAAAATACAACTTAGAAATATAATCAAGTTTTGAGACTCCTAAATGCTACAATATTTTTTTTGAATCCAGTAAGAGGAAATACAAAGTTATTTTGGGGACTCCTTTTGTTAAGGTACCTTCCCAGATTATCTGCAAGAAGGATATAAGAAAATGCTAGCGAAGGAGGATAGTTGCAAGCAATAAGATTTTGCAGACGATGCCCTTGATGCCAATCAATTTACTGCAAAGTTGGCCTTTGGTAAGATGTCATAAAATGTAATTGCTAAACTGTTTGAGAAGATTCTTAATGTAACTAATAATCATGTCGATCTACCCAAATTATCTTAAATGCTACAATATATCATAAGTGAAAAATTCAGCTTTTAATTTGTACAAAGCCTAGCACTAGTGATACTTTAAATGCAGGTACATAGTCATTCCTCTTGCACTCTTCATTTAAAACATGTCGATTGTACAGTACCATATACGAACTTAAGATGATCAATTGATATTTTTTTATTGCTGTCATCCACAGTAATTTTATTTGTACGTGTATTATACAAACTTGCAAGTAATGGCTAATGACCCCGTCAACCACCTAGAAGTGGACTTTCACTATACAATACATTGAAAATAATTCAGAACATTTATTCTATAAGATATGAATTACTGTTTGAAAACTATTCAAACATTTATCCGCCATCAACTACTAGTTTATTTAAGTGTTTGTTCTCTTTGTTGGATTCATGAGCCCTTGACTCAGTCACAGAGAGAGAGAGAGAGAGAGAGAGAGAGAGAGAGAGAGAGAGATTAATAAACAGGCTGGAAATCTACCAACATAGTTGCTGGTGGTATCAATGATTGGGAGAAGAAGAATAATCAGAACATGTCTTTGATAAAAACAGAATATTGCTTATATTCTTTCAGATGTCATGCACTGTTAAATTATTGTAACTATGCATGCGTTTTAATTAAAATCAAGCACCATTCTTTTATGCGTTAATGCAACTAAATGCAACATAAATTACCGCAACCTACTGTAACATACCGCAAATTATCATTATCTTTTTAATTACTATTTCTACGACAACTTACCACAACTAAACACAAGGCAATGCACAAAAGAACGAGGCCTCAATATATCATGTTTATGATTCTTAGCGCGCACCTAATTACTAGCCATGATCAATCCCTAATACACCAATTAATGTGTCAAGGCACCTCATTGTAATTACTAATTAGAGGTCACCATATATAGATCTTTGTCTACTGTGGTTGAGTCTGATATATATATTGGACATATTCATTACATCCCAGTTCGATAGATTCTTTTTTCTTCATGCTAGCTATATATTCAAAACTGAAATTGTCATGCTTTGGAGCGTTAACAATAGACTTACTTTGCCCAAAAAAAAATATACTTATGATATATATGTTTTAACCATTGTAAGTTTACGTAAGATATCAATATCTCAATAAAAACATATTCATGTAGGCTACGGTACATGAAATTGAAGCCAAGGTATGTTTCGACTATTATTGTCACCATTGTCATTGTTATTATAATGATTATGTGAGAATACAATCCCTTTGATAGATATTAAAGCTAACCTACCCAACCAATCAGGGGCGGATCTGGGGCTATGGTAGGGGTGTCCATGGACACCCCTGACCCCAGAAAAAGTTTAACCAGTCTATATTACTTGGAAAGGAAAAATATAAGTATATGTTAAATGGACACCCCTAAAAAAGCTCATATATTAACATTACTAAATTTATTGTTAATTTGACACCCCTAATTGGTTGTATAGAATCTAAATTAAGAGCTAGTAGTTAAAATGTTGCCGTACAACATTATGTTGTTGTTCCTTCCTCCTTCTTTTTGATGGAGGACATCACATTGATGATCACTTGATATGCGGCATATTAAGAAGTTAATTGGACCTAGAGCCTACATGGTGGTTATCAAATTTGGAGCTGCACCTACATAAACGTTTACATATTAAGGCAACAAATAAAGAAGAGAAAATAAATTTAAATAATTAGTATGTACGTAGGAGCAAATATTAAATGTCTGTTGGAGGAAAGGGAGTGAACGGTATATAAAACAATGGAACCTCGCTTGGATAACGCTAAGAGTTGTGGCCTTGAACTCACTTTCCTTAAGAACTATTTACTATACCGTAAATGTTCAAAGGGATAAAACTTAGCACTTGTAACACTCAAGAAATAGATTCTCACTTGAATCACTCTAGTATAGCTGCAGTCTAGACAAGAGTGAGGTTGTGATTAGCTTAGAATGGTGTGTCTCAAATAGCCTAGGATGTCTCCTATTTATAGGAGATTACCACCCACTTAGGATACCCTAGTCAAAGGGTAATCAAGAGCCTTAATGATGAGATTATGTCCTTAATATGACCTTGACCAAGTCAAGTCATATAGCTGTTGTAATCTCAGCATAATCGTGCTTAATGACGATATCAAGCACTAATTACACAAAATCATATAGCTGTTAGCAATTAATACAATCCTGCCTTCAACACGACCCGTGTTGAATCAACACGGTCCGTGTTGGCTCAACACGACCCGTGTTAAGCGCAGGAATTGTTTCCTTGCTCTCTGGAAGGCAACACGACCCGTGTTGCTTCCTGTTTCACCCGTGTTGATCATATTCTTATAGTTTCACTTATATATGATCCTTATACTTGCTATACTTTAATCTTTAGGCTATATAATTGTCTTATACTCTTGAAATATATCCAACAATCCCCCGCTATTTCAAGAGTATATAAATCCCCTTGAAATAACTTTACTTAAGAGGCTTATACCCCCGCTATTTGAGATATACCTTAACTTATAATCACCATGGAATCCTTAAAACATATGCCTAATGAAAAGTAGATTACTCTTTGAACTTTTCAATTAGTGTATATGAGCCAAAATTGTGTCCAAATCACAAAGTAGACATAGCTTTGAACTTTGGATTTATTTTGACCAACTATACTCATAACACACATATGTTTTAAATTTTGAGTGTAAATACCTAGACACTATTATCCGGCCTTGTGTCCTTATCCTTCATAAGTGTTTCGGAGCTTTAGCTCATAGTTCCTTTATGCGGCCACACATTACACTTACATAGGTAGACTTTGTAATTATACCACCCCTGTAATTAGGCTTTCCACAAAGTCTATTAAGAGTACCAATACTCATCCTCTTGTCATTACAGATTTTTAAACATCACTTGTCCTTGGGATAAAATTGATGCTTCCTACTAATTTAAGCAACTCCGTACTCATTTGAACTTTAGAAATTGGTGGTATTCCAATTCGTAAAGTTGAGTCTTTGTTGCGATTAGTAGTACTTTGAGCTACAACCCATCCCCTTTGAAGTACTTATTATCAAATCTTTAGTCAATCCTTTGGTTAAAGAATCGGCTATATTTTCTTTTGATTTGACATAACTTAGAGTCACTACTCCATCCCTTATAAGTTGATGTATGTAAGCATGTCTTAAACCAATATGCCTTGACTTGCCATTGTAGACATGACTATATACTACATCAAGAGTAGACTTGCTATCACAATGAATTGAGATAGGAGCCATTGGCTTATACCAAACCGGTATTTCCAATAATAAGTTCCTTAACCATTCCGCTTCCTTACAAGCAGCATATAATGCTACTAATTCCGAAGACATAGTGGAGTCCGCTATGTTAGCTTGTTTCTTAGAACCCCAAGAAACCGCTCCACCTCCTAAAAGGAACACTCATCCATTGGTAGAAGAGAAATCTCCTTTATTAATCCAACTCGCGTCCGAGTAACCTTCTAATACCGAAGGTTCTCCTTTATATGTGAGTTGATAACTTTTAGTACCAGCTAAATATCTTAATACTCTCTGAATTGCAAACCAATGCATATTACTCGGATTACTTGTAAACCTACTTAACATACCAATTGCATAAGCAATGTCTGGCCTTGTACTTGTCATAGCATACATGAGACTTCCAATCAACTTAGCATACTCAAGTTGATTAACCGGAGAACTCAAATTTTTCTCTAGTTTCTTACTTGAATCATATGGAGTTACAGCTGGATATAACTTATCACCTCCAAACTTGTTCAATATTTTCTCAATGTAATGCTCTTGAGATAAACTTATCTTATCATTATTTCTAATGATCTTAATACCAAGAATTACATCCGCTTCACCCATGTCCTTCATAGAGAAATTTGAGGATAGAAATTCTTTGGTCTTATTAACTTGTTCCATGTCGGTCCCGAAGATCAACATGTCATCAACGTATAGGCATATAATCACCCCTTTTCCATTCTCAAACTTGAGTATATGCACTTATCCGATTCATTGATCTTATAACCACTTGAAAGCACTACTTCATCAAACTTTTGATGCCATTGCTTAGGTGCTTGCTTAAGTCCATATAAGGACCTTATAAGTTTAAAAACTTTCTTTTCTTGACCTTTAACAACAAATCCTTCGGGTTGTTCCATATATACCTCCTCTTCTAGTTCCCCATTTAAGAATGCCGTTTTGACATCCATTTGATGGATAACTAGCTTATGGATAGTGGCTAAAGCTATCAATACACGTATTGAAGCTATCCTAGCCACCGGTGCATATGTATCAAAGTAGTCAATACCGTACTTTTGAGTAAAGCCCCTTACAACCAACCGAGCTTTATACCTCTCAACGGTACCATCTACTTCCCTTTTCCTTTTAAAGATCCACTTAGAAGTAATTGGTTTACTTCCCGGAGGAAGGTCAACCAATATCCAAACATTGTTTTCCATTATTGAATCAATCTCATCTTGTACCGCTTCCTTCCACAAAGAAGCATCATGAGATTGCATAGCTTCTTTAAAAGTTTTAGGATCCTTGTCTATGTTGTACATACATAGGGTCTCACTTTCAACTGAGTCCCTTGAACCTTCTACTAAATAAACATAGAAGTCCGAACCAAAGTCTTTTGGTTTCCTTGATCTTTTACTCCTTCTTAACTCAATACTTTCATCTTCTTCATCATGAATAACCTCATGAGTTGGAAGATTATCTTGTATGGATATACCCTCATGATTTTCATCTTGAGGCTCAATTATAGGAACAATATCTTGAATTACATTTTTAGGTCTAGGAATTGAAGAGAACCTAGTCTCATCAAAAATTGCATCTATTGATTCCATTACGGTATTCACCGAAATGTACTCATTTGGCTCAACCACCAAAAACCTATAAGCTTTGCTATCTTGAGCATAGCCTATAAAGATGCACTCAATTCCTCTTTCACCTAATTTTCTTTTCTTAGGTTCCGGGACTCTTACAATAGCCCTACAACCCCAAATCTTAAAATACTTAAGACTTGGCTTTCTTTTGTTCCATAACTCATATGGGGTACTAGAATTCCCTTTGAATGGAACTCTATTCAAAATATAACAAGCCATTAACATGGCTTCACCCCAAAATCCATTACTTAAACCGGAGTTTGACAACATAGAATTCACCATTTCTTTTAAAGTTCTATTTTTCCTTTCCGCAACCCCATTTTGTTGTGGTGTATACGGGGCGGTTGTCTCATGAACAATGCCCGTTGTTTGGAAAAACTTTGGATCATAATATTCCCCTCCCCTATCGGATCTTAAAGTTTTAATCAAGGTCTCACATTGAAGTTCACTTCTAGTTTTGTAAACTCTAAACTTTTCAAGTGTTTCATCTTTAGAACTCAAAAGATAAACTTGACAATATCTAGAATAATCATCAATGAATGTCACATAATACTTCTTACCACCTATTGAAGGTGTACTATGAAAATCTCCTAAATCACTATGAATTAAATCAAGCAATTTAGAAGTTCTTTTAACACTTGAGAATGAACTTTTGGTGATTTTATTAAGCATGCATGTCTTACACTTTTCTATGTCATTATTCAACTTAGGAATCAAATCAAGATTAGACATTTCTTTCAACTTTGAAAAGTTCACATGTCCTAATCTAGCATGCCATAGAAAAGACTTATTCAAAGTAGACACATGCATATAAGCGGAAATCATGCCATCTTTATTACTTTTCGCATTCAATTTAAACATCTCCCCATAAGCATATCCCTTCCCTACAAAAGTCCCACCCTTGGAAAATACATAATTATCTCCATCATAAACTTGCTAAGGAGATAACCGGATACAAGATTCTTACATACTTCCGGAGCTAAATACACATCATTTAAAAGCAAAGATTTACCAGAAGTGAAAACAAGTTCCACTTGCCCAATGCCTTCAACTTTAACCGGATGGTTATTGCCCATGTAGAGTTTCACACCATCATCCGCCGGTTTGAGAGTCTTGAATAAACTCTTGTCAATGCAAACACGCCTTGACGCACCCGAGTCTATGTACCAATCATTACAACCAATGGATACCATGTTAATATGATCTTTAATCATGGCCACGAAGGAATTAGGTTCCTTCTCCTTACTCTTGCCCTTAGATGTATCTTTGTTCAAAAGACCATGCTTCTTTTTCCATTGGTAACACTCTCTCTTTGTGTGCCCCGGTTTGCCACATTCCCAACAAACTTGCTTAGGCTTTTGAATTCCCTTGCTAGTTTTGTTGTGGCTCTTGTTCTTATTCTTGTTTCCCTTATTCTCTTGCACCATATGGACCTTAGATTACTCTTTGGTACCATCTTGTAGGTGTAACTCCTCTTCAATCCGAAGATGGTTAGCCAAACCTTCAAGAGACATAGCCTCTTTCCGGTGCATGAGAGCCCTTTTAGTTTCATTCCAAGAAGAAGGTAGCTTGTCAATAATAGAGGATACCATTATGGTTTCATCCATGTTCAAATTGTGTTGCTTGAAGTTACTTAAAATACGTTGAATCTCATGGAATTGGTCTAGAATTTTCCTATTATCATCCATCTTAAATTTCATGAATTGACTAACAAGAAAATTCTTACTTGACGCATCTTCCGACATGTACTTAGCTTCAAGCATCTCCCAAAGCTTCTTTGCCGTCTCCACATGTTGATACACATCGAAGAGGGTGTCGCTCATCCTGTTGAGAATGCATCCTCTACAAATGTAGTCATCATTCTCCATCTTGAGCCTTTGCCGAGTAGCCTCCGCATATTCCACGGACGTCTTTATTTGATCGTTACTCCCATCTCCCGTGGAACTCTTGACAATTGCATCCTCTTTTGGAGACTCCTCGGTTGTCACCTTCTTGGCCGACGGTTCTTGATTCACCTTGGGAGAGATCTCAATGTTAAGCACATATGCCACATTGAGAGTCGTTAGCAAGAAATGCATCTTGCTTTGCCAACGCCGGAAATCCACTCCTTCAAAGCGCTCTAGCTTTTGGAAATTGCTAGACATATCATGTAGCGAGGCCATTCCTAAATAGTTCTTAAGATTGTTGGAGGAAAGGGAGTGAACGGTATATAAAACAATGGAACCTCGCTTGGATAACGCTAAGAGTTGTGGCCTTGAACTCACTTTCCTTAAGAACTATTTACTATACCGTAAATGTTCAAAGGGATAAAACTTAGCACTTGTAACACTCAAGAAATAGATCCTCACTTGAATCACTCTAGTATAGCTGCAGTCTAGACAAGAGTGAGGTTGTGATTAGCTTAGAATGGTGTGTCTCAAATAGCCTAGGATGTCTCCTATTTATAGGAGATTACCACCCATTTAGGATACCCTAGTCAAAGGGTAATCAAGAGCCTTAATGATGAGATTATGTCCTTAATATGACCTTGACCAAGTCAAGTCATATAGCTGTTGTAATCTCAGCATAATCGTGCTTAATGACGATATCAAGCACTAATTACACAAAATCATATAGCCGTTAGAAATTAATACAATCCTGCCTTCAACACGACCCGTGTTGAATCAACACGGTCCGTGTTGGCTCAACACGACCCGTGTTGATCCAACACGACCCGTGTTAAGCGCAGGAATTGTTTCCTTGCTCTCTGGAAGGCAACACGACCCGTGTTGCTTCCTGTTTCACCCGTGTTGATCATATTCTTATAGTTTCACTTATATATGATCCTTATACTTGATATACTTTAATCTTTAGGCTATATAATTGTCTTATACTCTTGAAATATATCCAACAATGTCTCCATTTTATTTGTTACCTTGATCTTCCCACCAACTTGAAGCACTGATCAATCCAATGTCCTTGCTTCTTGTAATGCATATGTGCAATATAATGTTGTCTTGTTTTTCTTGTTTTCAGGATTTCCTCTACCAGCCCCTTTGGATAAGAAGGCATTTGATGTGTCTATATCTCCAGGATTATGTCTAGAACCATGATTAACCCTAATTGTGTTTGAGGAAACTCTCTAAATGTGGCAAAAAAACCTGCCTTTGCTTTTCAACTCTCTGAATAATGGCATAGACTTTTTTTATACTTGACAAAGGATCTAGTAGAAGTATTTGACTTTTGATCGAATCATATTCTCATTCAAATGAACCAGAAGTGAACTAACTTCTTCTTTTCTTCAATTTCCAGCATTTTCTTGAGAGCCTCACAGGTTTTCGTACACCCACAAACAGGAATATTAGAATAGGCATTCAATTCCTCCCACAACTTCTTGAGTTTTGTGTGGTAAACAACAACACTATCTGTTCCTTGATACATATCAGTGATCACATTGCCTATCTAATATAAAGGAGGTCCATTACTCTCCCCAAATCTCTCTACCAATTTAGACCATAAGAAATGAGCAACATTAATGTACATGAATGATTCTGACAATTTTGACACAATTTCTCCCAGTAACCAACTCATCGCCATATTGTCTACACGGATCTAGGGGTGTTCATTGGGTCAAACCCGGACCAGACCGGACCGAACTGGACCAGACCGAAACCCGAAATAGCAAAAAAGTTGGACCAAAGACCGGACCGAAAACAACCGGTCCCAACCCAGACCAACCCGATGAGCATTTGGTCCGGACCAACCCAGACCGGTTTGGACCGATTGAGATCTTATTGAAATTTTTCTGATAAAATTTGTAAATAGACAAATTAAATAATTATGTATGTCTATTGTTAGGAAGAACATGTTTTTTGATATTGTAAATAGACCCAATTTATGATATATAATATTAAAAGTTGACAATGATAAATTGAAAAAGATACATTATATTAAAGTTTACCAAAATTTAATCATTGTTTTCCATTTACGTGAATATTATATCAATTTAGGACTCAAAGGATCATTAAATTTAGGAAATAGAATAATCTTTCTAGGCTATAATAATATGATTTTATGGTATAAAAATTTTAATTTTATCATAATTGGGTTTCTGGTCCGGGTTTGGGTTTTTCCGGGTTTAGACCGACCCGGACCGAAACCCGAAAACTAAAAATACTTGGATCGAAGACCGGACCGATTACCATCCGGTCCGGATTTTTGGTCCGGGTTTTTTGGGTTAACTGGTCCGGACCGGAATATGAACACCCCTACACGGATCCATTGATTGTATGAGAGAGCACTCGTTGTAGTTTTAGTACATTCTCCATCCAAGAACCTCAGCTTGTTCTTGGTCCTCAATGCCATCTTCATAACTCTGCTCCAACGCTGGTAATTGGATCCATTAAGCTTGATGTTGATCAATTGCAGACCAGGATCCGATGTTTGCAAAAATCGTGGATCATCATTGTCAATGTCCTCTCCATTCGCCATAGAAAGTAGATGGAGACTATAGAGACCTGAGTGTAATAAGAGTTTGGAAGAAGAACCTTCCACCTCTGATGCCATGTGAAAAGGATGAAAACTGAGAGAATTCTCAAGATTGAGATTATATGTATATCAATATCTCATACATGAAATATCCCAAGGAAGTGTGTGTGTGTGTGTGTATATATATATATATATATATATACACACACCTTTGATACCATGTGAAAAGGATGAAAACTGAGAGAATTCTCAAGATTGAGATTATATGTATATCAATATCTCATACATGAAATATCCCAAGGAATGATATATATATATATATATATATATATATATATATATATATATATATATATATATATATATATATATATATATTAAAGAAAGACAACCATGCTAGAAGGTCCTCCACAGTTTCCTCATTAAGGACCTCCACTGCTGGCGCAAAGTCTTTTGTTTGAAAGTCCAAAATCAAAATTATATAAGGGATGTTATCTTTGCATTATATCTATCTCCTTGATTATGATTTTCCTTAATTGTTACGACAAGTTGATCTTCCTATTGTAGATATCGAACGGAAAAGAGGAAATTTCCCAACTGCCAAATAAAAGGATTGGAGATTAAACAAGAAAGGAAAGAATCAACCTCAAAGGAAAGAGACCGTCGCCATCAGAGAAGCACAACCATAAATACAACCAAGAACTCTCAAGAATAATTATCGATTTCCAAGCAAGCAAAATCGAGAGTAGGAATTTCTGTTGAGAATTCTAAGTTGTAAGAATCTGGTTGAGAAAGATTTCTGAGTTGTAACCACTAGGGAATTAGTGGTGAGTTGTGTAACCAATTGAGTGATAACTGGTGACGACCTTAGTGTCGTATAGCTAAAGTGAGTGAGTGATCTTGCTTTAGTGAGTCTCAAACTTTCTTCTAGCCTCTATTGTGAGGCCTCTTTTGCAGAAATTCTCTTTGAAGTTCTACTCCTGTAAGCATACGTTGAGGACCTCACAGTCCTTGACCTTGCGGAGTTTGTAATCTCCTTACTTCTTTTGTATCTCTCAAGATTATCGAATAAAGAAGTATTGTTCAGTTTTATAAGTGCTATTAACGTCTTTCTATTGATAAAGTGTAGACATTTTTATACAACCCTATTCACCCTCCTTCTAAGGTTATTTCAATTGGTATTAGAGCAGGTCCACTAATTCAAGAGTTTAACAACTCGTGGAAAAGATCATGACCGGTATCAATGCAAATGAAGCTCCTCAAGGACGCTCGTGGACAAGAGCTCCACTACTCACTGGTGAAAATTATAGGATGTGGAAGAGACAAATGGAAATATTCCTTAAAGATCAAGATGAGGAATTATGGATCGTAGTCACTGAGGGAGATTTTCCTACTCTCACAAAGGACAGTGACAACAAGGATGTCCCTAAGAAGAGATCTGAGATGTCGGCTGAAGAGGTTGAACCATTGAGAAAAATTACTCGGGCTCTAAACTTGATCTATTGCAGTTTAAATTTCAATGATTTTGAACGTGTTTCTAATTGTGAAAATGTCAAATAGGTTTGGGACTACTTGACAACCTCATACGAAGGCACAAGTCAAGTCAAGGACATCAAGGTGGACATTCTTGTCCAAAAGTATGAGGCCTTTGAAATGGAAGAAAACGAGTCTATTGAAGAGATGTTCAAGAGATTTAGCAGCATCGTTAACCACCTCAAGTCACTTGAAAAGAACTACTCCAACGAGGAACAAGTCAGGAAGGTCCTAAGATGTCTGTCTAGAAGAAAAAGGGGCCCAAAAGTTACAGTCATTGAAGAAGCCCAAGACCTCAAGGTCCTCAAATTGGAAGAACTCATTGGGGAATTGTTGGCTCATGAGATCCAACTGAGTGACCTCTCAGAACCCAAAGGGATTGCACTCAAGACAGTACGTGAATCTGATAGTAAATCGAATGACGATGAGGAAGATACAATGGCGATGCCAGCAAGAGGGTTCAGAAGATTATACAAGAAAAATATGACATTTCGAGGATACATCAATGATGGGCAAAACAGAAAGGCAAACTCAAAAGGTAAGGCCTTACATAATGATGGGGTGATAGTTGATGTGTGGATGTACACAGTGAGACCGTTGTCTTGACTTGTACATTTTGTCTATATGCATGCTAACAATTGGGTCTCTTGGGTAATATTGTTGATTAAACTATGTATATGTTCCTTCCACTATTTTTTGTTCCCCTCAATTTTTCTTAGCAAAATTCAACTGTAGAGTGTTTGTTCAAGCAAAAACTATAATATTTTTGTCTACAACTTTATATTTAATTTAGCTCAAAATAAATATTAAATTAAAAATTTTATGTAATGGAAGAAATATGGAAGAAATATGTTGAAAATGGAATTTGGGCCGAGCAAACCTGGGCTTGAGATCTCTCAAATATGGGCAAAAATTTCAGACGAAAAAAAATAAATTAGCCCACTTATTTGGTATAGTGTCACGTAACTCATCAGAGTAATCACTCGCTCTCTCTCCTCAGAAGAATCATCATCATCATCATCATCATCAATAAAGCTTCCATCACCACTATTTTCATCGGATACTCCAACCATTTCGCCAAAAAAATGCAACGATCCCAAGTTTCTCGGATCATCCACTGCCAGTAGAAGGTGGCGCTACATCAATTAACCAATAGATTGGTTGACCGAACCAAAACGACAGATCGTGAAATGAGTGGAGCTGAGGAGAAATCGGAAGCAACCCAGAATTTTTGGGAGCTGTGTTGGTAGTTAGGGTTGGACTAAACTCTTGTATAAATAGATGGCTAGGAGATTGGTAGAGATATCAATTTTTTTTTTTCATTTTTCAATATCTAATTTTACAGTAGCAAATTTTCAGTTTTCCTTTCCAAATTTTTTTGAGTTGTAATCCTCTGATTAGAATCTTAATAGAGCATGGTTCCTCTCCATTTTTTGGTTATTAATCATCTGGGTTCTTCTTCTTCGCTGTTGAACTAAGGTCCTAGAAGCCATCGTCGGTTGTGTTTCAAGCTCTGTTATGTTAACTTGCTTGCAATTTCCAGTATTCTTGTTGCTTCTGTATTTTGTTTCCTTTCCCTTTTCGTTCTTTTGGCTTCATAAAAGATAAAGTAATAAAGGTTAAGTTGAAATGGAGTTGACAGGAGGCAAAGATTGTGACATCCTAGTGAGAGTAGACCATTGTCTCCCAATTCAATTTAGTCTTTGTTTTTATTTTTCCCCTTTTTTTCACTCTTTCTTATAATTAATTAGTCTAGTCAGTCATGGAGGTTTAATGAGTTAATTACATTTACCCTACCTGATATATGTGGTAATAATTTTTGCACACCTGACATTTGGGAAATAATTTTCACCCTACCTGACATTTAGTAAAAGTGATTTTTAGTGTTAGAATCTGGTAACGTGTCATCGGAAATGGAAAAATACAATAATACCCCTATATCACTATGTGAAATTACGATGATGCCTTTTAATTTGAGAAGGAAAATACTATGTTGGAGAGTAGAAGAAAGACATGGTGGTTTGGGAGGCGTTAGGTTTTCATTTTCTGTATGGGAGGGGGGGTCGGGGAGATGAATCAGTGGAATTGTTGGGTTTTAACATGCCATAATAATTAATACTAAGGGTACAAAAGTCATTTCATATTTAATTGAAAGTCAAAGGAAATAATAACAAGGGTATAAAAGTCACTTCATATTTATTTTTTTACAATTCATCGGAAAAGTCAATAGAAAATCAATTATAACATACCTAAAGGGCTTTAAATTTATGACCACTTAAATGTCAGGTAGGGTGAAAATTATTTCTCAAATGTCGGGTGTGCAAAAATTATTACCACATAAGTCAGGTAGCGTAAATGTAATTAACTCGAGGTTTAATCAACTAGTTTAACTATTATTTGTCTACCGTACAATTAATCTTTGATAACAATTTAATTTAATTTTAATTTTATTGATTTTAATTTTAATATATAGCAAAATTAGTTTGATGTCACTTAATATTTGCCGGACTACATTACAAGATGCGCTTGCAGAGTTGCAGTCAACTTTTCAGAATCAACATCCATGGTACACTAAGTAAGATTTTATCTTAAAATCAATTGGTGTTACGAGAAGTAGCCCACTTGACTTATATGCCATGTCCTTTCTGTTTAATTTTTCGATGTGGGACATTTTTACTCATGGGTGAATCCCAACAAAAAAATTTCAACATCTTTATCACCAATTTCGAACATATATTATGTGATGCTTATTAGAGAAGGCAAAATAATTCACCCATGGCCATGGAACAACATAAAGTTGGTAGGGATTGTAATGGTTCAGAATTTGTTAGGCCGAAAATTGATCACGGTACACTAGTATGAAACCATAGATTTAAGTAACTTATTTAGATCTCTACTGCCACGATAGCAATTAGCAAATGCTTGATATCCCCTTCCCTCAGGGAAAAGGGCTAAGGCATTTGGTAGTGGGCCGGGCAAACCATAAAAGTGTGACCAATAGGAAACATCGTCTTAATTGTAGGTTTGATGCTAATTAATATAATGAAGGTAGCCCTTGAATGAGTTGGGTATAATAGTGTTCTTTCAAAGAGGAATACTGCCAATCCCACATATTTTTCTTGAGAAGAAAGTACAAAATAAGATTTTTAGAGATTCTTTTCTTAAGGTACGTCCCTAGAAAATCTGCATAGATTACATTTTGGGGGAGAAGAATACAAATTATGAGAGTACAGATAAAACCAGAGGTGGATCCAATATGGGTTCACGTGGGGTCAAGTGACCCCTCTTGAAAAAACAATCGAAAATTTCTTGTTTTATAAATAAAACTGAGTACCAAACATATAAATACAATATTTGTCAACAAGGAATCAGAAAAATTGGTACAGTAGAATGGTGCGTGCCTCATTTAGTTTCAATGTTACAGGTCTCATGTTTGAACCCTACCAAACCTATAAGCATAGTTTTAATAAATAAAATTGGGTTGAAAGAGTATAAATACAATATGTAACAACAAGGAATTTGAATAAATGGTGTAGTTGAGTGGTGCGTGCCTATGTTAATGGCAAAGTGATAGTAGGTTGTGTGTTTGAACCTTACTAAACTTGTAAACCCAATTTTTTTTTCTCAAATGATGACATCTTGGAATATTTTCAAGTCATAGCACCTTGCGGACAACTACTCAAAAGAAAATAATATTGTAAGTTTTCTGATTTATTATTTTGAATTGATTTTTTATGTTTGTCTTTGAAGTCACTTGATTTCATTTCTAGATTCGCCATTGAATTAAATAATAGTCCATGCTTTACTAGTCAACAAGTCATGATTGATTGATGACATGACAATGTGCTTATGTAAAAGATCCAGAATATCCTTAACTAAAGAGTGAAGTTGTCAGGCAATACCATAGTTAACCAAAATGACTTGTATAACAATTTGGTTATCACCCTATATGAAGATTCTCGAGTATCCCTTGCAAACTGCATAGTATAATTTGTTGCCAAGAGTGGTTGCTTTAGCACTTATGAATCAAATTAAAGATTAACATTAAACACTAGCTATAATGGTCAATTAAGTGACAGTTAATATGGAAGGGAAGGAGTATATAACAATTGTTCAACTTAGAGCATATCCAACGGTAGGAATGAAGAGTTGCAAACTGTGCCTCGGAGTAAAGTTTTCATACAACAAGGATCTTTTGAGGAAGGATTCATTCGCTAATTGAGAATGTCGCAGCATGCAAGAACGATGTCAAACGAGTCCCTTTTTTTGTTATATTTTCACCACTTTATATTCTTTATATTTTAATTTTTGTCATGTTATATATGTTTATGAATATTTAATTATAATATGGGGTCTAAAATAAATATTTTAAGATGAAAAGGTAGGAATTAGATTCTGTTGTTGTTGAAGAAGTAAAATAAAGTTTTTAAAAATAGAAATATAGATGATGTGGAAGAAGTAGATCCCACCTTCATTTTAAATGAGAGATTGCTACTACATTTGCTCTTAATAAGTATATGGCACATCCAACATATATGTTGTAGTTGGACATACTGACATGCATATAGGTCACTACCGCATGCATGGGAGTGCGAAATTCCCACATATATAGATGTAGTGATAGATAGATCCATCTCTTGCGAAAATCAATGGTGAATGGGATATATATATATATATATATATATATATATATATATATAGGAGAAAGAGGGAGGTGAGAGAAGAAACCAAAATTTCAAAAAAAAAAATTCTGTATTACCCATGCTCTAATAATGTCATTTAACTAGCTAACTTAGTGGGCGGTTTGATATAAAGCACATATACTTTTCTGTTAAGGTTATTCTGGATCCGCATTACCCAACAGAACAAACCAATTTTGGTTGACCAAAATGGCACTATCCTTAACTAAAGAGTGATGTTCTGTTGGGTTGCAAACTTGCAATTATTTGCATGGTAGCTAGCTTGATTTGTGCATGGTAGGTATGCTATGCTGTGTATAAGCTTTACCTAATACTATTAATCTAATACTTTTCTGTAATCTAGTAGCACTACTCTTACACTGGTTCACACAGACACAGATATATATTCTTATTTGTGATGGGCAAATATCTTTGTTCAAACAAAAGCGAATTTGTTATTTTTTTGGTATTTTCCTTCCCCATGATTTGTACTTAGTAACACACAAACGTGTCGGATTGTTTGTTTCAAGGAAAGTTTAAGAGGACGAAGATATTGAAGGTTAGATAGCTGAAGGTTTACATTTCATGGTATGAACAGAACCATGATCTGCTGTTTTTGGGTTGTGGGAGTTATGAACATAGGAAGCTCATATACTCAATTCTGGGCGGATGAATAACTGAGGAAATGCAGGCAACCTTACCTCTTAAAATGGATAATTTGGAGACATATTGCATAGAGCTGGCTAATAGATTAGGTCGAGTCGGGTTCGTGTTCGTGTTAATTAAACTTAAACAGGTTCAAAATCTTCCGACCTGAATCTAACCTGTTTATTTAACGGGTTGAAAATTGAAACCATTTATCGTTTAAATTTTAAACGGATTGACCTTATTTTGACATGCTTACCCATTTAAGTAAACATGTTAGAATAAAGTTACCAATTTATCTATTTAACCATTCATTCACTTATACAAAACAATTCATTGTAGGATTGAAATAATGACATATCATACCCAATAATTTCCATGGTAATATAATTTGAATTATATATAAAGAGGTGTCTTTTAATTCATAGTCAAACATAAATATAAGTTAAAAATTACAAGTTTTACGTATATTTCAAAGAGTATTAATTATAACTTTCACCTAAGTTTGTTGGTAAAAGGTATAATTGGGTAATAATTATGGAACAAATGACTTGATCCATGTGACACGCCTAATTAAACGGGTTAAGTAGGTATTTTTTTTCGTGTCAAAAATCCTGACTTGAACCTAACCCATTTAATTAAACGGGTTGAAAATTTCTATCTAAACCTGTTTAATATCGTATTAGATTCAGGTCGATAATCGTGCCGGCTCTATTAGTGCAGGGTAAAGAAAGAAAGAATCAGATCCTATTTTTGTGATTATTGGGCAGATATTAGTAGTGTATGGTGAAATGAGATAGAGAAGAATATTTGACAAAATTAAGCACAAATGTGAAGAGGCCTCGATGGCACTTCCAATAATATGCTTCATGGACCATCACACCTTTTGACATTTGTGCAATGAGCTGTCCATATTCTTCATAACACTGCTTTCGTTTTTGTCTACTTTGTGCGTGAATAGATGTTATACGAGGTCCAATATTCTTTGTTGGGATTCACTCGTTAATTTGAAGTTCCATCTCACAAACTTAAAGTGAAACCACATGGTAGAGCTGTTCATTGCTCCCGAATTAGATCGAATAAGATTGGACCGAAAGAATCGATGATTGAATTAGAGAACTAAGTTGGACCGAGGACGGGATCGAAAAAAGTTTGGTCCGGAACTGGACTGAGTGAACTTTGTTCAGTCCAGTCCGGACTGGATTATACATAAATAAACCCTATAAATTTTATAACTTCGGTCTTTCAGTTCGATCTATGGACTGGACGGAAGACCGGACATCAAAAATTCCTGGACCGAGGATTGGACCGAACTTCCCTTGATCCATTCGTTCCAGTCCGATCCAGTCCCCTTTTAACACTAATTAATTTGAATATAAAATCTCACTTTACTTATTACTATAACATATTTATAATGTGACAAAATGGAACAAATGGAGACTACCTCCAAAGTACAGCAATGATTGTAATTTTATTACTCAACAAAGTGTTCTTTGGCTATTGTGATGTTTTCAAAAGTGGTCGTGTACGTATAATTCCAATTTCGTAGGATCATTGCTAGAGCAGGGGGAATGTGGAATGATTTTTTGGAATTTTTGTTTCTTCTCTCCTCCATTTTTCTCCTCTTAATCTCTTATCTCTGTCTCTCTTAGTTACCACTCATTTTCATAAGAGTTGGATTTACAATAGATGGAATGATGCAGAGATCCATCTCTTGTGAAAATGAGTGGTGACTAAGAGAGATATAGAGATAAGATGAGAGAAAATGGCTAATGAGCTGTTATACATTAATAATGTCATTTAGCTAGCTAACTTAGTGGGCGTTTTGATAAAGCTTATACTTAGTGGATTCTTAATAGTGGATAAAGCACATACTTAGTGGATGGAGCACATACTTAGTGGCTAAATTAAATAGCGCAATAATTCCCCTCTCCTCCTATATATTTGGAGTGTTGGACACAGGGTACGTATTATATGACTATATGAGTCAAACCAATTTCCTTCACCAAGAATCAAGGTCAACCAAATACTTTAAACACAATGACATACGCCTCTCTTTTTGCTAAGAAATTAGAAACCCTACGTAGAGGCTGGTTTCCCACAAAACATGCTTCCTCTACTTACCATTTCAAACCCTTTTGGGCTCAACTTTGTTATTTCCTATTTGTTTCTGTTGTGGGTTTCTTGGCTTTGAAGTTTTCAAAGCCAAGGACCGGCTACGAGCCCGATGATGTTGACTTGTTCTTCACTGCGGTGTCAGCTGTGACAGTGTCGAGCATGTCGACTGTCGAAATGGAAGTCTTTTCCAATTCTCAACTCATTGTGATTACCATTCTAATGTTCCTTGGAGGTGAAATTTTCATATCCTTCCTTGGTATCTTAATCCAAAGTTTGAAATTTTCATCACCCCAACTAAAAGATACAAGGCAAAACTTTGATTTCCCTAGACAGCCTAATATTACATCAGAAGAAGAAGCAATAGAAGTAGGAAAAACCACCCTTCCAACACTTGGTTTAGATGAAGACAAGCCACCCCCACCCCCACCCCCACCCCCTCCCACTCCCAACTCTATTAAGACCTTGAGAAATGTAGTCTTTTATTATCTTCTGGCCATACATATAGTCGGTCCAAGTTTGATTTCTGCCTACATGATTGTAAACCCTAGTGCAAACAACGTCCTCAAGAGCAAAGGGTTAGTCCTCTCAACTTTCTCCATCTTCACCACAGTCTCTACCTTCACAAATTGCGGATTCCTTCCCACCAACGAAAACATGATGGTTTTTAGGAACAATTCCGGCCTCCTCCTAATTCTCATCCCTCTAATCCTCCTCGGAAACACCCTTTATCCACCATGCCTAAGGTTCGTCATATACGCCCTACATAGGATAACTAACAAAAACGAATACCAACACATTGTTGAAAATCATCAAGACTT
Source organism: Portulaca oleracea (assembly GCA_029582165.1). NCBI lineage: Eukaryota > Viridiplantae > Streptophyta > Magnoliopsida > Caryophyllales > Portulacaceae > Portulaca > Portulaca oleracea. Next base: position 11,210,472 of record CM055869.1, on the reverse strand, counting down.
GGGATATGATCACTTGATGTCTAGTAAAAGGGGTTGGTATTTGTTGGGTACGGTTGTTGTGTTTTTGATGGCCCAATTTGTGGGTTTTATAGCTATGGAATGGAACTCAGGAGTTATGGATGAAATGAATAATCTCCAAAAGCTTGTGGGATCGTTGTTTCAGTGCGTGAATTCAAGGCATACAGGGGAATCTATCATTGATTTGTCCTCCGTTTCCTCTGCCATCTTGGTGCTATTTGTCGTCATGATGTGAGTTCTCTATTTATTGAATTCTCTCTTCTTTTCTTTGGTTCACTATCTATTTGTGAGTTGATTCTCTTACACTAGCTTAAAATACTAGGGCATATTCTCTTCAATTCATTAGATAATACTGCCAAAAGTTATTTTAATATTGCCCGAGTTTCGATGTCAATGCGTATTATAGTGTCCATCTTTGACATATCTAGGGGATTTCTACAAATTTTCTGTATATATCAACTCATCTCGAAATAGTTATAATTAATATTATCAAACTATGTAAAAGTTTTGATTTTTTGGGGGATGAATCAAAAAATTATAATACGCAAATTTATGTAGTTTTTGAAAGTAATAACTCTTGGTAAAATTGCATCTCACTACACAATATATAATGGAACCTAGTGTTATCTAAATGAAAATAAATAGCTAAACTTATGTTAAGAATTGATAACATGGTTGGTAAAATTAGCGAATTAATGACAATTTAGGTATTAGACAGTGGTATGAGCGACGAGTATTGGTTTTACTTCATTTATTAATGAATATTGTTTATATGAACGTTTGAATAAAATGTGTATAGTAAATTTAATGGTTAAATTAGCTGATCAATCAAAATTAATACAAAAAGATAGGAATAATTATTTCAAAAGATAAATGTTAAAATGAAACGCTACTTCAATACGGAGTACTAAAAATTAGTTTTATTAATGTTTCATAAAGGTTGCTAAATACTAGTTGAAATGCTAATTTATCTATTATTAGTATTAATTTAATCAAATGGTAAATACTATATTTAACATTTTGTCGAATACAACCTAAATCTCTAAGTCATTGAGTATTTCTTTCCATTTTTTTTTTATTGTTGGTGTCACACAGTGTCAGCATAATTTGTAAAGAAAGTAGGGATGACAATTGACTCCATAACCCAAATTTGTCTGAATTGTAAACATATTGAGAATGGTCACGCTACTTTCGTCTGAATATCAATCATGTCCAAATTAGATCCAGTTCAACTTCGGGTTGTCCAAAATTCAACGAAAAAATGGGATTGGTCGAATTTGACCCATTAGACAATGCAATCGGGTTTGATGATGAGAAAATATAGCTTTTAGACATTTCTCATCCTATTTTCCGAGAAATCTTTTTAGAAAATATTCGGACTATTGGATTCGAGTATGATCATATATAACTATCGTGAAGTTCTTACAAATCATGTCCAAATTAGATCCAGTTCAACTTCGGGTTGTCCAAAATTCAACGAAAAAATGGGATTGGTCGAATTTGACCCATTAGACAATGCAATCGGGTTTGATGATGAGAAAATATAGCTTTTAGACATTTCTCATCCTATTTTCCGAGAAATCTTTTTAGAAAATATTCGGACTATCGGATTCGAGTATGATCATATATAACTATCGTGAAGTTCTTACAAATCATGTCCAAATTAGATCCAGTTCAACTTCGGGTTGTCCAAAATTCAACGAAAAAATGGGATTGGTCGAATTTGACCCATTAGACAATGCAATCGGGTTTGATGATGAGAAAATATAGCTTTTAGACATTTCTCATCCTATTTTCCGAGAAATCTTTTTAGAAAATATTCGGACTATCGGATTCGAGTATGATCATATATAACTATCGTGAAGTTCTTACAAATCGCAGCACAAATTCAGACATTTGGACTACCGAATTCGAATACCGAATATCCAGGTTTTCGACCAGGTTTAGTGAAAATGTATGAGTTAGTAACCACACAGATCCAAATTTACTAATTTTTTGTCATATGTCTAAAATGACGTCTAACATGAATTTTCCTAGATGGATATTTTTGTCGGGCCTTGGAGAAAGCTATTAGAGTGTGTGCATGGAGGATCACAAAAATGTTGTGGTTAGAGGTGTCAAATAGGTATGTTGTGTTAAGTTCGAGTTCGGGTTTGAATTTAAATGAATGATAGTTTCCTCAACTCAAACCTAGCTACATATATGTTTACTTAAACAAATTGAACTTTTCAAACCTAGACCTATATATTTATTAATAAAATGGTTTTGCCTGATTCCAACCCACTAATATGATTAAGTTTACTGTATCCAAGAGATTGCCTTGAGAAGGATGAAGAGGAGGACGAAGGAATCGTCTACACTTACGGAGAACAGATCCAGGCTTCACCATAGAGGCAAACAAGGAAACAACAAGGAGGATAATCAATTGGGGATGGAAAGTATGCTAGAAGATTGGTTTTTAAACCAAAAGTGGTATAGAAGAAGGAGGAAAATTTGGCGATAGACGAGGTAGCCCAAAGCCCATTGAAAATCAGAATGGAAGATCAAGGGGAAGGAGGAGGAGGGGATAAGGAAAAGGCAAAGAAGCACAAACAAGGAAAAGGCAATGGGGAGGGGGAAGTCAACGTGCATGGCACTATAGATGGGGCTGCCTCCGCACAGGAGGCCGCAATAAAAAAAAATGGAGGAGAATTATACGCCCACCTACACAGGTGACAGAGATGCAACAAGAGAATATGGGAGAGATACAAGGGAGGACGAGACCATTGCACGACTCAGAAATGACTGAGGCACCAATAGCCAAGATACTGAAGTTTGCGAACCAAGGCGAAAGAGATGAGGCGGGAGCTGGCACACAGCCCCGCCAGGAACCATGATTATCCTAGTCTACAACTGTCGCGCACTTGGGAACCTGGAGGCAGCTAATGCCCTATGAGGCATTGTAAATGAGCAAGATCCCGATATTGTTTTCTTATCGGAAACGAAGTTGAAGATGATAGAAATAGAAAAGGTTAGAATAAAGCTGAGATACAATAACAAACTCTATGTTGATTGTGTGGGAGAAGGGAGCAACAGAGAGGAGGACTAGCCATTTTCTAGAAGAAGCACCTCAACCTTACATTGAGGTCATTATCCCAAAATCATATTGATATGGTGAATGTGGCGCAGGAGGGGGAGAATACATGGCGCATCACAGGATTTTATTGCTATCCACAGGTCATTATCCCAAACTCTATGTTCGAAGGTCATGAATTCACATGGACAAACAACCAAGGAGGAGAGAAAAATATACAGGAGAGGTTAGACAGCTTTCTAGCGAATGACAGATGGTTATCCCTCTTCCCGTGGAGCCAGGTGATACACTTGACTAAACGGAAGTCAGACCACCTTCCGATATGGATTGAATGCAAACACACGAGACCCACTCGATTAAGGTCGGACAAAGGGAGACGGAGACCTTGCTGGTTTGAAAAAGCATAGACTGTTGAGGAGGGGTTTGAGGAGGGTGTAAAGGAAATATGGGAGAGGAACAAAAACAAAAGAATTGACAGACAACTACTGAGCTGCTACCAAGAATTAAAACGACGCTTTATAAAGGGCACCAACACGTTAAAGAAAGTGATAAAACAGAGAAAGGAGAAGACGGAAGGGTTGCAGAACACATATGGGACAAACTCATGAAGTAATTGAGCAAAGCCGAACGCTCAATAGGGAGATTGACAGCTTGGCAAAGAAGGAGGAGATAATGTGGCTACAAAGAAGTAGATAGGGTTGGATCAGGGAAGGAGATATAAATACGACTTTCTTCCATAAAAAAGCCAATTTTCGAGAACGGAGGAATATAATATAGAAACTACAAGATTAGAAAGGTAATCAGGTCTATGACGAAGAGCAGTTCGACAAAATCTTCCTCAAATTCTTTGATGAGATCTTCACTTCCACGAGCCCAACTAACGATGATGATACGGTTGAAGTGATGAAAAGGGTGGTAACGGACGAGATGAACAGCAGCTAACAAAACCATTCACAAGGGAGGAAATCTACATTGCTTTATTGCAAATGCATCCAACAAAAGCCCATGGACCATGGTATGCCTGTTTTATTCTTTCAATCTTATTGGCATATTACCGGGGATGATGTGGCTCATGTAGTGATGGATATTCTGAATCATGGTGCAAATTTAGACGAATACAACAAAACATATATTGCACTGATACCAAAGGTGAACAATGCAAAAAGCCCAAAGGAGTTTCGTCCTATTAGTTTATGCAACACAATTTATAAAATTGTCTCCAAAGTGCTTGTTAACAGGATGAAAGATATACTCCCACATATCATTCATGAGTCACAAAGCGCCTTCATCCCGGGACGCTACATTACAGATAATATGCTTGTGGCTTTTGAGCACTTCCACTATTTGAAGAAGAGAAAAAAGACAGGGAGAAAAGGATACATGGCCTTAAAACTCGACACGAGCAAAGCTTACGATCGAGTGGAATGGAATTTTTTGGAGAAGATCATGAGAAGGATAGGCTTCAATGAGACGTGGACGGAGATGGTGATGAGATGCGTGACCTCGATCTCCTTTGTGGTACTTGTTAACGGGAAACCTACATACTTGTTCAAGCCACATCGAGGACTACGTCAATGTGATCCGTTATCGCCTTACCTATTCATCTTATGCTCTGAGTATTTGTCTGCCCTTATAGTGGATGCGATGAACTGAAAATGCATACATGGTGTGAAAATTTGTCATGGTGCCCCGATAGTGACCCACCTCTTTTTCGCGGATGATGGTCTTATTCACAAGAGCAAATCAGCAGGAAGCATTGGCGATACGGAACATCCTCCAACAATATGAAAAGATGTCCGGGCAAATGGTCAATCTAGAGAAATCGATCGGAAGCCTCGTTTAGTCGAAATGTAAGTGAAAATATGCAACAGATGCTCCAAGGGAGTCTAAATTTTAAGGTTGTCGAGGCACCACAACGATACCTTGGCCTACCCACTGTCATGGGTCGATCAAAGGGGAACATCTTCCAAGTAGTAATTGACCAAGTTTGGAAGAAGCTAAAGGGTTGGAAAAAATGCACGTTGTCAAGAGTCGGCCGAGAGATCTTAATCAAAGTCGTAATTCAAGCAATCCTAAACTTAATGATGCAGTGCTTTGAAATATCAAAAACTTGCAACGAAATTGAGAAGCTTTGTCGGTAATTCTGGTGGGGGTTGAAAGAGGATGGCAGAACTATGGCCTGGATTTCGTGGGATAGGATGTGCAACGCTAAAAAGAACGGAGGGTTGGGCTTTTGGCGTACGCACAATTTCAATATGGCAATGTTAGCAAAGCACGGGTGGAAGCTAGTCACCAATCCACACACACTGGCTACAGGAGTTCTGAAAGCTCGGTATTATCCTAGGATAAGTATTTGGGAGACAAATACTGGGCATCATCCAAGTTTTGCGTGGAGGACCATTTCAAAGGCACGATTTCTAGTGAATGAAGGTGCTATATAGCCTATATATATGGAATGTAGGAAATGAGACATCAATCAGAATTTGGAGGGATAAGTGGTTACCAAAATCCCCTACCCATAGGGTTACCACCCTACCAATGGTGCTAGATGAAAATGTCACAGTGAATGAGCTCATAGATCATGACACCAAGAGTTGGAAGAAAACTCTAATCCAACATATCTTCACGGACGAGCAAGCAAGGGAAATTATATAAATCCCACTCAGCAATTTTAACGACCAAGACCATCTTAGATGATTTTTTTTTTCAAAGAGTGGAGATTTCGAAGTGAAAAACGCACATCACTTAAGTCAACAGCTGAAGGGAAGCAGACATACAGTAGCTGAACCGGAGCCTCCACTGATTGGGATGGCAGATGGAACGGATTGTAGAAGGCCAAGGCTTTACCCTGGACGCTGGACTTGGCATGGAGAGTAGTTCATGAAGGGCCTACTCGAGCAAACCTTGCAAGGAGGGGGAAGAGGTGGATGTGCAATGTCCTATAGTGGAGAGGACTACGAAACGACCACACATTTTTTCTTAGATTTCCCAATTGCGCCATAAATATGGGCAAAATGGCCGCTACAGGTTGAAACAAAGGACAGAACAACAAGGAATTTTGTAGATTGGTGCCATGAAATCTATAACAAGGTGGAGGATGATGTGCGAGGGCTCTATATGCATACCATCTGGCACATATAGAACACCGGAAACAAATGGTTGTTTGACAAATGGAGATGGAATATACCGCCAGTGGTTCAAAGAGGGACAGATGAATGGACTGCGGTGTGTGAATCAAGGAAGTTTGGACAGGAGCAACCACAAATCAGAGAAGACAAGGATGTATAGAGGTTTCCGCTGGAAAGTCAGACAAAAATAAATGTGGACGCCTCGATCACTCAAATTCCAGGAGCAACGAGGTCTGGGAGAAGTTATACGAGATTGTAAAGGTCGATGTGTAACAATTGCAACAAGCAGATATAGGATGCAGTGGGACGCCGAAGTATCGAAGGCGACAGCAGCAAGATTTGGCCTGCAAATAGCTAGTTCTCTGAGGGTGCGTAGAGCAGTTTTGGAGATGGATTCACAGTCAATTGTGAAAAGGTTGAAGATAGAATATTCGAGTACAATTCTGAAGGATTGCTTGAATATGCTGGAAACTTTGATAGCTTGAATTTTACTGTTGTTAGAAGAGATGCAAATAAAGCAGCACATGAGGATGCAAAAGTAGAGCTACCTTGTAACTGCACCAAAGTGTGGACTGAAGGAGGCCCTGAATTGGGAAGATATGTGGTAGTCAACTTTTTTTTTTTTAACTACCGTAGTTAAATTGAATATTAACCATTGATTATGGATAGAATATTCTTAACCGTTGATTTGATTTTTATTAATCTTAAATAAATGATTTTATTTTTTATCATTATTAAGTTAATATTATTTTATTATGTAATTTAGTATATAAAATATTCTAATATCAGTAAAAAAATCTTTTGTAATCTTATCAATTATTATTTGTGCATAATTTGTAATGTCAAGTTGATTCTGTATTTACTCTGGTTACATTGAGATGCAATGCAATTAATGGTTAGACTAGTGGTTGTCTTGAGGGTTTGTATTAACTTTGGTCGGTGGTTCAAGATGCAATACTCATAAATTTTGGTTCCAATATTAATCTTCCAACTTATTTTATGATGTTCTCTTTGGTCATCTTATGTTGGTTAGGTTAGAATAGGAAATGATATGATTAATTTGAGTTAAGTTAGTTGTTAGGTGAACATATTTTATTAATAAAATTTGAATATTTTGAGGAAAATAAATGAAAAAATTATAGGTATTGGAAAATAAATGAAAAAAATTATTTAAATTTCTTTATAATTTAAATTTTATTTTTGGTTTAGATGTTTTTAAGGGAGTTACGTTAGGTTAGGTGATGTAAGGATAAGTTAAGTTAAGTTAAGTTAAGTTAGATCTAACTAAGCTAAAAAACAAGGGTGCAATATAAATATCTTTGTATTGATTTAATAAAATTTATGATATTTTGATCTTTACCATACCCTTTACAAAATTCATTATGTGTAATATAAATATTAAATATCTTTATATTGATTTAATTAATTTATGAAAGAGCACGTTGTTAAATATGTACATAAATTATTGTTTGTTTCATATAAAAGTAGTATGTATTTATATTTTATGTGGATGACAAACTAAATATCTATGAAACTCATTTATTTCAAAATTATCTGAGACTTCAATATTTGGAAACTATTTTAGTCTGCATTTTAAAACTCATTTTGGTGCACTTCTTTTTTTTAGGTTAGTAATTATTTGGTGCTTTTCCGGCTATCAATTTTATTAAGTGACCAAAATACCCTTATTCTTCTTCTTTAAGGTTATTTCTTAAAAAAAAGGAAGGACAAGGGTAATTCGGCCACTTAACCAAATTGATGACCGAAAAAACACCTAATAATTTCTAACTCAAAAAGTAAGGGTACCCCAAAATGAGTTTTGAAAAGTTGGGATACCTAAAAAACATTTCACCAAAAGTTAGGGTACCTCTGAGTAATTTTTTGCATTTATTTTGATCTTAATCCTTTTCAAAATTCTTCCAATAAAAGTTAAAGGGAAATTGAATTCTAATAATACAAACTTTGCCATATAAAACTAAATAATACGAACTTTCGATTTGGTGATTATTAATATGAATTTTGCTCGAATAGTACGTCACCGAGTTAAGTTGAACTTAACTAGGTGGCGATCTGAGCTGGTGGCGGAGGCGGTCTGTTGACTTTGCCATGTCAGCTTTGACTTTCCTATAAGCCCCCCCCCCCTCTCTCTCTCTCTTCCTTCACTACTCTCTTATTCTTCTTCTTCTTCTTCTTTTTCTTCTTTTTCTTCTTCTCTCATCACCATTAACAACCTCACCTTCTCCCTCCTCACTTCGCTGCTTTCCTTATCTGATTCACTCTCATCCCCTTTCCTCTGAATTGGAGCTTAAATCTGGTTGAGATTGAGCAATCACAAAGAATATAAGATTGAATTCATGAATGAAAAGAAAAGTAAAGCAAAGAAGATGGAGCGGGAACACAAAGAGAGAGAGAGAGAGAGAGAGAGAGAGAGAGAGAGAGAGAGAGAGAGAGAGAGAGGTGATTGAGCAAGGTGACAAACCATTTGGAGTAGAATCCAGTTCAACCCAGCAAGCCTTCCAACATGTTCCGATAGATTTACATCACCATCTCTTCCTCACTTTTACTCTTTTTCTTCTATTTTCTCACTTTTAAGACGTCATATTTTTTGGGTTTTCTATGGTTTTTTCAATTACTGTATTATGCAGCTCTTTGATTATGAGTTGAATTTGAAATTGTGATCTTTTGTGTGTTGGCTACTGAACAAAAGTTTGGAAATTTACTCTTTTCTTCTTCTTCTTCTCTTTTTTTTTCTCACTTTTAAGTAGTCATCTTTTTCTGAGTTTCCTTTGGTTTTTGTGAATGGATTCTTTTTTGAATTGTGCCCCTTTTTAATGATGAATGTTTGTGTTGATGACAGATTGTGAAATTGTGATATTGTGTGTGTTAGTAGGGATGGCAATGGGGCGGGGAATCCCCGAACCCGTTGGGGCCCCGCCCCGCTCTAGGGAAAAAAACTCTGCTCCCATTGGGGATGGGGACGGGGATGAGAACGATTTTCCAAAATCCGTTTGGGGACGGGGCGGGGATGGGGACAAAATTTTCACCCTCTCCATCCCCAAATCCTCATCCCCGAAAATGTTAAAATTACCAAATAACCTTTATTCAAATTTAATATATATTAATGGGAAGGACAAAGTAGTAATTTTTCAATTTATTCTCACTTGTTGATGCATTATTGTTTGATTTTGATACATTATTACTTGAGCAAGTTAAATACGTTGTATTTTGAACATGTTAAAAACCGAGTTCGATTAAAAATCGGATCCGATTAAAATTTAGTTAAATTTAGGATAGTTTTAAAAAATCTCCATTGGGAATGGGGAATCCGCGGGGATGGGGATGAGGCAAGAATCATTTCCCGAAGCGAGGATGGGGACGGGGATGAGGATGAGTTTTGGGAGCGGGGATGGGGACAGGGGTATACTCTCCCATCCCCGATCCGCCCCGTTGTTGTCATCCCTATGTGTTAGCTACTGAACCAAAGTTAGGGATTTTACTCTTTTTCTTCTATTTTTATCACCTCAGATCCCAATTCAATGGCCCTCGACGGAACCCTTACTCTAGACTGGGTTTTCTCTCCCATGGTCGCCTTCGATTGGGCTTCTCGGAATCTGCCCCCTTCAGAACTCCCCTCGGTATTACTCGTCCCCGATTTCAAACGCTTAATTCGTTGTTGTTGGTGGTGATGTTCATGGTCAATTGCACGATGTTCTATACTTGTTGAAGGATGTTGGGTATCCATCAAAAAATCAACCCAGCAATATACTTGTTGAAGGATTTGAGAGAGAAAAGGAAAGAGGGGAGAGAGAACAATCATGGTCGGCAATTGGGAAGGAGAGGAAGGGATGAGAGAGAAAGAAAGTGGAAGAGAGAATAGAAGGAGACAGAGCTTTGTGAGGGTGATGTGGACAAAAGTTAAAGCTGACATGGCAAGGTCAACACCCAGGTGCGTGTCTCCACCGCCATGTCATCTCGCCACCGAGTTAAGTTCAACTTAACTCGGTGGTGTACTGTTTGGGGTAAAAGGAGATCAAAGTTCGTATTAATAATCACCAAATCAAAAGTTTATATTATTAAGTCTTATATGACCAAAAATTCGTATTATTAGAATCCAATTTCCCAAAGTTGAAAAGTCTATGACACTATTCTTTAGTTTAGTTAGTTAGGTCTAACTTAACTTTTTGATCTCAAATAAATCCACTTTTTTCCAACACATATAACTTTTTTCATTTATTTTTTCCAAAATATTCAAATTTTATTAATAAAATATTTCTACCCAACAACGTACTAACTTAACTCAAACCATTCCTATCCTTTTCTATCATATCTTTTACAAAAATATCAGAGTGCGATATTTGGGAAACTATTTTCAGATCCCAATTTTTCAAAATTTATTTTGAGATTCTTACTTTTGGGTTAGTAATTATTTGTAAGTTACCATCAATTTTATTAAGTGACCGAAAAACCCTTATTCTTCTTCTTTAAGGGTATTTCTTAAAAAATGGAAGAACAAGGGTATTTCAGTCATTTAACAAAATTGATGACCGAAAAAGCACCTAATAATTTCTAACCCAAAAAGTAAGGGTACTCCAAAATGAGTTTTGAAAAGTTGAGGTACTTAAAAAACATTTCATCAAAAGTTAGGGTACCTCTGAATAATTTTCTCATATCTTTTCCTTTCCTTTTCTTTCCTCTCCTAACCTACCCAACCTAACCGGAACCTAACTTGACCAAAGAAGAACATCTAATATTCATATATTTCTCGATAATATACAACCATACATATATTTGAGCTTCCTTGAACCGTCAATCATATCGTTCTAATATACTAGGACCTTATTCTTTTTTGGGTTTCGGTTGGTTGAGTGGTTTTACGAATAAATTTACAAAGTGTGGATAAAGGTGGATGACTTGGTGGGTGGGATAAGGTGTAAAAATATTTATAATTTTTAGTAACTTTTTATTACAAATTGTGAGTAAACCAAGTCATATCACTCACATCACTTATTAAATTTCTGTATATATATATATATATATATATATATATATATATATATATATATATATACACACATATATATATATATATGCTCTTTTGAATTTTTAAATACTTTACATGTTATAACAATAGTCGTTCTAATTGTGGCCATCATTTTTTGTTGGGCAAACTTTATGTAATTCTACCTACTGCATCAATCTATTGACCTAAGTTTCCAACATCAACGGCGAGGTGCTCCTAGTCATATATGGAGCTCTCTCTATATTACAACAACTGTCATAGATATAAGAGTATATGAAATCACATGAACACAAATATTCAAAGTGTCAATAAAATAGCTAATACCATGCATCTTAATTTTAATTTTTAATGTAACAATAATTTCATAAAAAAGTATAATAATAAAAGTATGTAATCATCTATTAAAATTCAAAATGTTCCAAAAAAAATTAATCTATAACCAAAAATTATATATTTAATAAGCCCTTCAAATTTTTATGAAACAAAAATACACTATCACTTGACCTTATTTAATAGGCCTACTAATTAAGATAGAATTAATATGATACTTTTTGATAAAAAAAACAATATATAATATTTACAATACTCTCGCCGTGACACATTAATGTCATTTTGTTATACGTTACGGTATTTAATGTCACTTTTTTATTGATAAATTTATATATAGTATATTATTAACAATTATAATATTATACTTTTAGGATAATAGTTTTCGTTACGAATCTGATGATAATAAATTTACATAACAAATCATTGTACATATCGAAAAGTTCACGTCAAAAATTTCAAAGTTTGACTGTACTATTTTCAAAGATAAAATTAATATGGAACGGAGGGAGTAAAAAGTAATTTAATATTTTTGAAAAAAAACAGCTAGAATATGTATAGGGTCGGGCAAGAAACAATTCATATGGAATAATGGTTCATATATTAATTGATGCAAAGTTCTTTTAAAATAAAAAGGGTTTTTGGCCACAAATAATCTGTACTGAGGGGCTTGTGACTGAGAATAATCCAAAGTGACTTTTCGATCAATGACAGTCTGTACTTTTTCACTATTTTCTCATAGCATTCCAAAATCAATTTCCGGCACCAGAATGCTAACGTGACGACCGGAAAGTATGTTTATTCATACTTCAAAAAGGAAATTTTCGATCGTCATGTCAGCTTTCCTGTGCCAGAAATTGATTCTGGATTATACAAGAAAATAGTGAAAAAGATACTGAATGCCAGTGGCCGAAAAGTCACTTTTGATTATTCGTAATCACAAGCCCCCAGTACAGATTATTTATGGCCAAAATCCCCAAAAGAAAAAAAAATGATTTGATGGAAAATATATTTAATGAAAAAAATAGGAAGAAATATTTGATAAATCTTAGAAAGATTTCGGTGATTTAAAAATTTAAAAAAATTTCAATGGCTTAGATTAATTCTTAATGGATCAACTGTTGATATTGATCGACTATCATATTCGGAAAAAAAAATTGAATACCTTATGATTTTTCGTTAAAAATTCAAAGGGGTTTAGGGTTTTGGCTGGCAGTAAGTAAGTATACATTCCAAATCGAAATCTCACATATGAAAGGGTTTAGACTTTAATTTTGAATGAACTCCGCACTTTTGTTTGTGTTATTTAATTTGACACCATATAGAAAGATGGTCTCCGATTGAGAATAGTTGCATAGAGATAAGATAAAGATGTACGGTATTGATGGATGCCGCATCAGACCATCATATTCCTAGGGTTGTGGAGTTGTGGGTTGGCACTTGGCTATATGCCTATATTGATTGGGAATTTAATTGTAAAGATTTTAAGTATCATTGTATCAACTTGTCCACTCGGTTATTTTTTAATTGTCAATCTATATTCTATCCAATGTGTTTGTTACTTTTTATTTGTTAGATTTAAGGGAAATTTCGTTGATAGGCTTTAACTTTTGTCTATTTTAAGTTGTCAATAACTTTTTAAATTATTCCAAGTGGTAGATTTATTTGAAAATTATTCCAAATGACAGGCTTATTTTAAAAACTTTGAAAATTATTTCATGTTTTCAAGCAGTTTAAAAACTATTCCTAGTTATCAAACACTTTAGATATTATTACAAGTGAGTTGATTATGAGATTGATAAGGAGAGCTAAATGAAATTGAGATAAAAGAAAGTTTTGCGAGCAATATTTTAACAACCGTATCAAAATAAGCTTATCATTTGGAATAATTTTCAAAATAAGTCTACCACTTGAAATAATTTAAAAAGTGATTGACAACTTAGAATAGGCAAAAGTTGAACCATACCAAATGAAATTTCCCTAAAATTAGGTCCTATATATTCTCTGAAAGAGTAAATTATTAATAATATTTTTGAACTATTTTCACCCTATTCTATATAATCTAGCCCCTGAACTAACATAACCTTGCATTATTTTTTGTTTCTAACTATCAAAATTTAGTAAAATTTACCCAATCTTTTATATACCTTCCGAAGAATAGATTTCATTACTACAAGTATGGACTATTGAAAAGAATAATCCATGTATTTGGACATTAAAAACAAGATCTTACCATTTCAACAATGTTATATTCTAACTCCAATAAATAAATTATTTATGTATTTATTGAATATTTTTTTAACAATTTTTAAGTTTCCATGCATGGAGAGATTTTTGATAATTTAATAACATTTTACTCCATTACCTATGCTCCTTGATTTGCCAAAGTTAACTTGACAATTAAAAGGTGGCTGAGGGAGTATACAATTTTTGCCCTATTTGAAATCTTACATTCGTAAGTTGGAGATCCCAGACGAAACATTATTATTGTATATTGTAGTTAAAGTATTATTAAACAGCACATATATAAATCATAGGAAGCATAATTAAGCTAGAGGTTATGACTTATGAGGACTTATAAGAACTGTAATTGAGCAATGATACTTATTTGGGGAAGCCACAATTTAAGTGTCTTGTTTTTACATGAAATTAATATTTATTATTTTTTTTAATATGAATTTTTTGATAGATTTTATTGATGATCAATTATAAAAAATTTGAAATGTGTTTATTATGCCAACAATTATAAATGACATTCTAATCAAATGAATTGCGTACGCCTATTAATATACTTTAGACACTTTTTTGTAAACTCTAAATGTTATAGATAAAAACATAATTTTATATAATTTATATGCAATATAATAATTATAAAATTTAATCATACTCTATATCATTTTTTCAATTTAATATATAAATATATAAAATTTGTTTATTATGGTAAGACATTTTTATATCGTAATTAGTGGTAAGACTATACAGGAATAGTCATAACTCATAAGGGATTATGGGGTAGCATAAAAAAAGCGATATGAAACTTTAGGATATGGATAGAATTTATTGGAAGCTTATATAGCATGAATCTTTTGGCAAGTAATATAATCTTTAAATTTAATGTTATCAATTTCAAAATGAGCAAGGCCTTGGAAAAGTAAATAATATTAACACACGATATGTGTAATTAATTATAGGTACTTGCCACCATATACATCGTTTCTCCCAATAGGATATCGACAGGAAGAAGCAGCAGAAAACAAAAAGGAGAAAAAGAAGATTATAGATAATATTATCTTCTCTCCCATCTCTTACTTGGCCATATTTGTGTTTGTCGTATGCATCACCGAGAGGAAAAGCATCAAGGAAGACCCCCTCAACTTCAATCTTCTTAACGTTGTTGTTGAAGTCGTCAGGTAATCTTCAATTTAACCTACCAATTTTCGCAGGATTCTAGACTTTATTATTATATGGTAAGCATCAATAGTATCACGTGCTTTTTGTACATTACATATATGCATGTTTTTTTAAAGTTAAACTTTTGAATCTGACATAAATGAAAGTCCAAATTGGATTATAATTTGGGGAGTATCATATTTAGTGTTTATATAATTATTTTATTAGTATATATGTATAATTTTTTAAATATATGTAAATATTTATGAATATGTAATTTTTGTTTTTTGATCATCTATATATTTGTTATTCATAACCATATATTTATAATTTTATAAATTTATTGATACATATGCACTTATTAATTTTACGAGTACGTTCATAACATGTATTAAATTCTCCATGTACATATCATTTTTTTTAAGTGATTTCTTTAAAGTTGATTCATTACTTTACAATTCTGCAGTGCGTACGGAAATGTAGGATTCTCGACGGGATATAGTTGCGCACGACGGCTAAAGTTAAATGGTAATTGCAAGGACAGATGGGTTGGGTTCGTTGGCCGATGGAGCACAGCTGGCAAATTTGTTCTCATTCTTGTTATGTTTTTTGGAAGGCTCAAGAAATTTAGCATATATGGAGGAAAAGCTTGGACACTCATCTAGTTTAATTTAGTTATAGCGCACACGTTAAACTCAAATATTGTATAAAAATAACACGAGTCAACTTATAGAGTCTCAACTTATATATTTGGGTGAAAGATGTATCATATATGATGCTTTGTTAGTCGGTTAGTTAGGGTGTAGGAGGTTGTTATCATAGCAGATTACTCCCTGTTATGTATTAAATACCCATCTCAACAAAAAAAGGTCTATTAGTATTTTGATTGTTTTTTTACCCCCTTTATAATTTTAATGGGAGTCGAATCCTAATCAATTAATCTAGACTCAACTATTTATTTGTGACGACTCCATATCTCCCACTGTCTGTCAAAGTAAAAGAGAAGAGAGGGAAAGGAAGGCTAATTCATCTACACGATACCTTAAAGGTTTATATTGTTTGGTTATTTACATTACTCATCCTTTGTTTAATTATAGTGTTTAATATTGATGTTAATTTTGAGTTTAGTAATATCTGTTGGAATTATTTCAAGAGTATAAGAACATTATATAGCATGAGGAATTATGTGGTACAAGTACAAGGGTCATATATAAGATAATCATTAAAAATATGGTCAACACGGGTTCATAAGAGAGCAAGAAAAACGATCATGGGCTCAACATGGGTCGTGTTGATGCAACACGGACCGTGCTGATCTCCAGAGAGCAAGAAAAACGATCATGAGCTCAACATGGGCCGTGTTGAGGCAATACGGACCATGTTGCATCAACACAGAACATATTGGAACCCAAAATCAATTTTTAATGCTAACGGCTATATAATCTTGTGTATTAAGTTTATAATATCAATATTAAGCTCGGTATTAAGATCCAACAATTATATTATCATGACCAAGTCAAGATCTTCATTATCCATTAAGTACCTTAATTATATCTTTTATTAAGGGGTGTGATTAGGGGGTGGAATTCTCCTATAAATAGGAGACATTTCCAAGACATTTGAGATTATCATCTTATCTTATCTATAATCACATCTCTCATTATTGTTTAGATTGCAGCTATACTTGAGTGACTCAAGCGAGAAACCATTTTTTGAGTGTTACAAGAGCTAAGTTTTATCCCTTTGAACATTTACGATATAGTAAATAGTTGTTAAGGAAAGTAAATACGATCCACGACTCTTAGCAATATCCAAACGAGTATCCATTATTTTCTATACCTTTTACTCCCTTTCTTCCAACAATCTTAAGAACCATTTAGTCATGGCCTCGCTTCGTGATATGTCTAGCAATTTCCAAAAGCTAGAACAATTTGAAGGAGTGGATTTTCGGCGTTGGCAAAGCAAGATGCATTTCTTGCTAACTACTCTCAATGTGGCCTATGTGCTCAACATTGAAATTTATCCCAAGGTGTCTCAAGAACCTTCGACCGAGAAGGCACAAGCTACATCATCTACTAAGGAGCCTTCCAAGGATGCAATCGACAAGACTTCCACGGGTGAAACAAAGGCAAAGAGCAAGGGAAGGACAAGACACCTATGGAAGATGCGGAGGCAACTCGGCAAAGGCTAAAGATGGAGAATAACGAATACATTTGTAGAGGTGCATTCTCAACAGGATGAGCAATACTCTCTTTGATGTCTATCAACATGTGGAGACGACCAAGAAGCTTTGGGATATGCTTGAGGCTAAGTACATGTCGGAAGACGCATCAAGTAAGAATTTTCTTGTTAGTCAAGATCATGAAATTTAAGATGGATGATAATAGGAAAATTCTAGATCAATTTCATGAGATTCAACGAATTTTGAGTAACTTCAAGCATCACAATTTAAACATGGATGAGTCTATAATCGTATCTTCCATCATTGACAAATTACCTTCTTCTTAGAATGAGACTAAAAGGACGCTCATGCACCGGAAAGAGGCCACGTCTTTTGAGGGTTTGGCTAACTATCTTGGGATTGAATAAGAGTTACACCTACAAGATGATACCAAAGAGCAATTTAAGGTCCATGTGGTGCAAGAGAGTAAGGGAAACAAGAATAAGAATAAGAGCCATGACAAAACTAGCAAGGGAGTTCAAAAGCCTAAGCAAGTTTGTTGGGAATGTGGCAAACCGGGGCACACAAGGAGAGAATATTACCAATGGAAAAAGAAGCATGGTCTTTTGAACAAAGATACATCTAAGAGCAAGAGTAAAGAGAAGGAACCCAATTCCTTTGTAGCCATGATTAAGGATCATATCAACATGGTTTCCATTGGTTGCAACTATTGGTATATAGACTCGGGCGCGTCAAGGCATATTTGCATTGACAAGAGTTTATTCAAGACTCTCAAACCGACGGATGATGGTGTGAAACTCTACATGGGTGACAACCATCCGGTCAAAGTTGAAGGCATTGGGCAAGTGGAACTCGTTTTCACTTCCGGTAAATCTTTGCTTTTAAATGATGTGTATTTAGCTCCGGAAATTTGTAAGAATCTTGTATCTGGTTATCTTCTTAGCAAGTTTGGTTTTATGCAAGTTTATGATGGAGATAACTATATACTTTCCAAGGGAGGGACATTTGTGGGGAAGGGGTATGCTTATGGAGAAATGTTTAAGTTGAATGCTAAAAGTAATAAAGATAACATAATTTCCAATTATTTGCATGTGTTTAGTTTGAATAAGTTTTTTCTATGGCATGCTAGATTAGGACATGTGAACTTTAAAAAGTTGAAGAAAATGTCTAATCTTGATTTGATTCCTAAGTTGAGTGATGACATAGAAAAGTGTAAGACATGCATGCTTAACAAAATCACTAAAAGTACATTCTCAAATATAAAAAGGACTTCTAAATTGCTTGATTTAATTCATAGTGATTTAGGATATTTTCATAGTACGCCTTCTATAGGTGGTAAAAAGTATTATGTAGCCTTCATTGATGATTATTCTAGATATTGTCAAGTTTATCTTTTGAGTTCTAAAGATGAAACACTTGGAAAGTTTAAAGTTTACAAAACTAGAAGTGAGTTACGATGTAAGACCTTGATTAAAGTTTTAAGATCGGATATGGGAGGGGAATTTTATGATCCAAATTTTTCTAAGAAACGGGGATTGTTCATGAGACAACCGCCCCGTATACACCACAACAAAATGGGGTTGCGGAAAGGAAAAATAGAACTTTAAAAGAAATAGAATTCTATGTTGTCTAACTCCGGTTTGAGAATGGATTTTGGGGAAAAGTCATGCTAACAGCTTGTTATATTTTAAATAGAGTTCCATTCAAAGGGAATTCTAGTACCCCATATGAGTTGTGGAATAAAAGAAAACCAAATCTAAAGTATTTTAAGATTTGGGGTTGTAGGGCCATTGTAAGGATCCCAGAACCTAAGAAAAGGAAATTAGGTGAAAGAGGAACTGAGTGCATCTTTATAGGCTATGCTCAAGATAGCAAAGCTTATAGGTGTTTGGTGGTCGAGCCAAATGAGTACATATCGGTGAATACCGTTATGGAATTAATAAATGCTATTTTTTATGAGACTAGGTTCTCTTCAATTCCTAGACCTAAAGACATAGCTCAAGAAATTGTTCCTCTTATTGAGCCTTGTGATGAAAATCATGAGGATACTTCCATACAAGATGACCTTCCAAGTCATGATGTTATTCATGATGAAGAAGATGAAAGTATTGAATTAAGGAGTAAAAGAGCAAGGATACCAAAGGATTTTGGTTCAGACTTCTATGTTTATTTAATAAAAGGTTCAAGGGACTCAGTTAAAAGTGAGATCCTATGTATGTACAACATAGATAAAGATCCAAAGACTTTTAAAGAAGCTATGCAATCTCATGATGCTTCTTTGTGGAAAGAAGTCGTACAAGATGAGATTGGTTCTATAAGGGAAAATAATGTTTGGATATTGGTTGATCTTCCTCCAGGAAGTAAACGAATTACCTCTAAATGGACCTTTAAAAGGGAAAGAAGAGAAGATGATACTGTTGAGAGGTATAACTCCCGGTTGGTTGTAAGGGGTTTTACTCAAAAGTATGGTATTGACTATTTTGATACATATGCACCGGTAGCTAGGATAGCCTCAATACGTTTGTTGTTGGCTTTAACTACTATCCAGAAGCTAGTAATCCATCAAATGGATGTCAAAATGACTTTCTTAAATGGAGAGCTAGAAGAGGAGTTGTATATGGAATAACCCAAAGGGTTTGTTGTTGAAGGTCAAGAGAAGAAAGTTTGTAAACTTATAAGGTCCTTATATGGACTTAAATAAGCACCTTAGCAATGACATCAAAAGTTTGATGAAGTAGTGCTTTCAAATGGTTAGAAGATCAATGAATCAAATAAGTGCATATACTATAAGTTTGAGAATGGTAAAGGGGTGATTATATGCCTATACGTTGACGACATGTTGATCTTTGGAACCGACATGGAACAAGTTAAAAAGACCAAAGAATTTATATCCTCAAAGTTCTCTATGAAGGACATGGATGAAGCAGATGTAATTCTTGGTATTAAGATCGTCAAAAATAATGATGGAATAAGTTTATCTCAAGAGCATTACATTGAGAAAGTCTTAAATAAGTTCGGAGGTGAGAATGTATATCCGATAAGTACACCTTACGATTCAAGTAAGAAGCTAGAAGAGAACTTGGGTTCTGAAGCTAGAAGAGAACTTGGGTTCTCTGGTTGATCAACTTTAAAATGCTAATTTGTTAGGAAGTCTCATGTATGCTATGAAAAGTACAAGGCCAGATATTGCTTATGCAATTGGCATGTTAAGTAGGTTTACAAGTAATCCGAGTCATATGCATTGGTTTGCAATTCGGAGGGTATTAAGATATCTAGGTGGTACTAAAAGTTATCAACTCACTTATAAAGGAGAACCTTCGGTATTAGAAGGTTATTCAGATGCGAGATGGATAAATAATGGAGATTTTTCTTCTACCACTGGATGGATATATATTCCTATTAGGAGGTGGAGCAGTATCTTGGGGATCTAAGAAACAAGCTAATATAGCGGACTCCAATATGTCAATTAGCAGCATTATATGCTGCTTGTAAGGAAGTGGAACCGGTTAAGGAACTTATTATTGGAAATACCTATTTGGTATAAGCCAACGGCTCCTATTACAATTCATTGTGATAGCAAGACTACTCTTGATGTTGTATATAGTCATGTATACAATGGCAAGTCAAGGCACATTGGTTTAAGACATGCTTATGCTCATCAAGTAATAAGAGATGGAGTAGTGACTTCAAGATTTATCAAATCAAAAGAAAACTTAGTTGATCCTTTAACCAAAGGATTTTCTAGAGATTTGATACAAAGAATTTCAAAGTAGGGATGACAACGGGGTGGATGGGGGATGGGGGAGTATATCCCCGTCCCAATCCCCGCTTCGGGGAATGATTCTTGCCCCATCCCAATCCCCGCGGATTCCCCATCCCCAACGGAGATTTTTTTAAGCTATCCAAAATCTAACCAAATTTTAATCGGACCCGGTTTTTCACTTGTTCAAAATACAACGTATTTAACTTGCTCAAGCAATAATACATCAAAATCAAACAATAATACATTAACAAGTGTTATTCGGAAAAAAATACAATAATACATCCTCCTCAAGTGTGATTCGGAAAAAAATTACTACTTTATCCTTGCTATTAATATATATATTGAATTAGAATAAATGTTATTTGGTAATTTTAAAATTTTCGGGGACAGGGATTTGGGGATGGGGACGGGGATGGGGAAAATTTTGCCCCATCCCCGCCCCGTCCCTGATCGGATTTTGAAAAAATTGTCCCTGTCCCCGTCCCCATCCCCATCCCCAACGGGGGTGGGGATTTTTCCCCAGAGCGGGGCGGGGCCCCAGCGAGTTCGGGGATTCTCCGCCCCATTGCCTTCCCTACTTCAAAGGGGATGGGTTTAAGTATAGCTCAAATTTCTACTAATCACAACAAAGACTCAACTTTACGAATTGGAACACCACCAATTTCTAAAGTTCAAATGAGTAAGGAGTTGTCAAATTAGTAGGAAACATCAATTTTTATCCCAAGGTCAAATGATGCTTAGAAATATGTAATGACAAGAGGTTGAGTAGTAATACTCTTAATAGACTTTGTGGAAAGCCTAATTACATGGCAGTATGTTACAAAATCTACCTATGTATGTGTTATGTGTGGCCGCATAAAGGAACTATGAGCTATAGTTCCGAAACACATATGTGATAAAGACACAAGGCCGAATCACAGTGTCAAAGTATCAACACTTAAGATTAAAAATGTATGTATATTATGAGTATAGTTGGTCAATATAAATCCAAAGTTCAAAGACATGTCTAGTTTGTGATTTGGATTCAATTTTGGCTGATATATACTAAGTAAAAAGTTCAAGGAGCAATCTACTTTTCATTACGCATATGTTTTGTGGGTTTCTCGGGTGATTACAAGTTAAAGTATATTTTAAATGGCGGGGGTATTAGCTCCTTTAGTGAGATCATTTAAGGGTTTTACATACTCTTGAAATGGCGGGGGATTGTTGGAACTATTTCAAGAGTATAAAAAGATTATATAGCACGAAGAATCGTATGGTACAAGTACAAAGATCATGTATAAGATAAACATTGAAAATATGGTCAACACGGGTTCATAAGAGATCAGCACGGGTCGTGCTGATCTCTAGACAACAAGAAAAACAATCCTAGGCTTAACACGGGTCGTGTTGGAACTCAGAATCAGTTTTTAATGCTAATGACTATATAATCTTGTGTATAATATCAATATTAAGCTCGATATTAAGATCCAACAGCTATATTATCATGACCAAGTCAAGGTCTTGATTCTCCATTAAGGACCTTAATTATACCTTTAACTAAGGGGTATGATTTAGGGGTGAAATTCTCCTATAAATAGGAGACATTCCCAAGCCATTTGAGATTATCATCTTATCTTATCTATAATCACATCTCTCATTCTTGTTTAGACTGCAGCTATACTTGAATGATTCAAGTCAGAAACCATTTTCGTGAGTGTAAAGCTAAGTTTTATCCCTTTAAACATTTATGATATGGTAAATAGTTCTTAAGGAAAGTGAGTACGATCCACGACTCTTAGCGATATCCAAGCGAGTTTCCATTGTTTTCTATACCTTTTACTCCCTTTCCTCCAACAATGCCTATTAATCCAATTCAGTGATTGGACTCTATAGGTTCCGTTAATAAAACTGATAGTCGATTTTAGTTTATTGATGATGATGAGAACCATGAGGGGTTAATGTGACTTAAGATGAAGTAGCAATGAAATAAAGAACTTTGGGGTTTTAATTATGTTATGATGATGATGATTATATTTGTTGATAAACATAAAGTGACGGTGGAACTATGCATAGAAATTAAGGGAGGTTAACCTTACCCTATGGTCAAAGTTGACGTCTTTCAAAACTATACAAACCATATCATTGTGGAGGGAGGCAGAGAGAAGGTTTGGTTTGAATGTTGTGGAGGCATGTTAAAAGGGAAGGAAACTCAGTTGCACACAATTTAGCTAAACTAGTTATGGAGGGAGGCAGAGAAAAGGTTTGGGTTGAATGTTGCCCAAGGAAAGTACTGCATTATGTAACAATGGATCAATTAGCAATATAATAACTCCCCCCCCCCCCCAAAATATTGAAATTGTGATCGAAATAACATGTTGAAATAGTTAATTGTATATATTGGTACATGAATCTTTTTAACAAATGAAATTTATCTTACTCAAATTGACACTAAGAAATTTTCAATTACCTTCAACTATGGTAAAATTTTCATTTGAGAAGAGGCTTTGATAAGCAGTTGTAAAATGGGTTTTTTTGGCATTTTAGACCCCGAAGTATAGGGCTATTTATTTTCTAGACCCTAGTTTTCATTAATTATTTTTGGGATCCTAAATTTTATGGGTTGAATAAAAAAGGACCTTAAAGTTTGTAGGTTGAAAAAAAAGGCTCGTTTACTTTTCCTTCTTATGTTTGAATTTATCAACCGATTAGCGCCAAACTTCAGGAATAAGGTTAAAACTGATATTGAAGTTGTAATACACTTCTCTTATTCATGTCGGAACTAAGTACTAGTTTGGCCTAACTTTTGAGAGTGTTTTTGGAGTTAAAAAGCACAAACTAGGCCAAATAGTGTTTTTTTAGAAGCTAATAATTGTTTTCCAAAAACAGTTTTGACCAAAAACAACTCCAAGAGCAGAAGCAGTAAATTGTTGCTTCTGCTTCTTAAAAACTCATCACTACTCAATGTATGAGATTCTTTAGTGATTAGTTTCCATAATTTCACATATATTTTGATTTTTTTATAAATATAGCATTTAAATATTTTAATATTTATGTTAGAACCTTTAATATTATGTTGGACATTTTTATCATCTAATTCCTTTACAAATAATAATTATTATAACTTTTGCTATACAATTATAATTATTGTTAAAATTAAAATCTAATAATATGTTTAAAAGTTAATAAAAAGAGAAAAATGAAAAATAATTATATAATAATTTTATTCCAGAAAAACACATGATAATTTAAAAGTTAGGCTAAACAATCAAATTTAGTAAAAGTATTATATCATAAGTTAGGTTAAACATGCACTTTAACTTAGTAAAATCACTTATGACATAAAAGTATTATATCAATACGACGTACGTTGGCCAATTAAAAAGCATCAACTCCTCACTCAACAATCATATACAGCGAAAAATATTAGATACTCCTGCGGGAGTATACATCTCCTCCCTACTCCCGCTACTATTCAGCTTTATATATGAAGCGTGCAATTAAGGTTCAAAAGTGTGATTGTGGGTGATTGGTTATGTCAGGGGCCTTTCATTACAAATGTCAATGGTTCGAGTCTCACATCTTCATGCTTTATTGTTTCTTTTCTTTTTTTTGTATATTTTCAAGGTTTTATGAATTTTTCATATATTTTTCTATATATCAGTCAAATATTTTCAAGCTTTGTTGCTAAGTATTTTTTATTTATCAATCAAATATTCTTTTTTATTGCTCATGTTTTTGACTATTTTTAAAATTTATTTTTTTGTAAATTTGCTACGTATTTTCTATGTATCAATCAAATATTCTCTTTTATTACTCATGCTTTTTGACTATTTCTAAATTTTAGTTTTCTTGTAAATTTGCTACGTACCCGCTCTTTTACAATGTCTAATGAGATTCTTTTTACTCTTTTAAAATTGTAATATATTGCATTTAATTCAAAAGTTGGTTTAATAATCATTCGTACACCTTTGCACACTAACATATACTAACACATACACATTTGCACATTAACACACATACATTTACACACCACACACATAGACCTTTGCACAATACACACTCCTTTTATGCACTAACACACACCAATACACACACATTTGCACACTAACATACACATTTGTTGCACACTAACACACACACACACACACACGTTTGCACACCAACACATAGACCTTTGCACACTAACACACACACTAATACATACACATTTGCACACTAACACACACATTTGTTGCACATTAACACGCACACACGTTTGCACACCAACACATAGACCTTTGCACACTAACACATACACTTTACATACTAACACACAGACATTTGCACACTAGGACAGACTCCTTTACCCACTAATACAAACTCATTTGCACACAAGCTCAAACTCCTTTACACCCTAATAGATACACATTTACACACCAATACTTTAATTGTACTCATATATATATATATAAGAGTGTTTTAGGTTTTTTTTTCTTCCTAGGTTATTGTTATAATTATTAAACAATTAATTTAAAATATATAAGAGATACATTGAAAAATAATACTAATGCACACTAAAATTAATATTTGTTTTTTGAAGAAACTAAAACTAATATTTATACACACCGTTTTTTTAAAAAAAAAGGTATAATGATTAGTGTGTACTAGTACAATATTTAGAGTTCATACATTTGCAATTTAATAATTTTTTTTACTAGTGTATGTAAAGAAAAATATTTCACATGGAAAAAAGAAATAATTAGAAGAAGGAAGAGAATTAATAATTGAAAGAATGAAGAAAATAAAAAAAAGAATCCAATAGGGTTTGAACCTAGGACATTCCCACTCAATTGTTAGCTACCAAGCCACCAAGCTAACACTGCTGTTATTCACATGATTCTCGCAAGAAAGTATATATACAAATATGAAATAGCGGGATTAGACACGCGTTTTGTACTCCCATGGGAGTACAATATAGGATCTGTAATATACAGATAGGTTAGAGATAATAAATAAAATAATTTTGGCTTTTAAATCACACTAAAACTTCCAACAAACTGAAATTTAATTTCAAGTGGATAGAGGTTTATTATATGGCATTGCAAATTAACAACTTGATAGGGTTGTGTTGGGTTGTTGTCTCAGTAGCATTGATTGGGTTTGTGCAAGCTTCTCAGTCCGATTCTTTTGGTGCTAATTAGCCTGCTGCTGCTTCTGCTGTTGTTTTTGTTTGATCTTTATGTTCTTGGTGTTCTGCCTTGACATACTGTTATTTTGAATTCTAAGCTACCATTTTGACTATTGATCATAAAAAAATTGTTCGGGGTATTGTTATGGGGTAGAGTTGTTGTATTCACATGTATGTTGAGTTTATTTAGTTTTTTAAATTCGAAGGGTTTTTCAATATTCAAGATTGTAGAGTGATTTCATATGCTTTAGTGCAGAAGCAATTAGGATGGAATTATTGAATCTTGTCTCATGAATACTACGATCTCCTTTCTTGAGTTCTAAGGTCAACGTCTCGGAACGATAGCTACTACCAGTATGTTGTTCACACCCCAAAACCTCACAACAAGAAAAATATGTTTGGACAACAAATTTAGAGTTGTTTGGGCAACAAAGAAATTATTATTGCATTAATTTAAAGTAGGGCAACCAAATAATTTTATGTTTAAATACACTATATGTGGCAACAAAACTTTTTTTTGTTGCACTTGATATAGATATGGCGACAATTTAAAGAAAAATGGTTGCATAAGGTTACTAAAAGTCAACAAAAGAATTTTGTTGCTCACCACAACTACATTGTGCTACCATTTTAATTAATTTGTAGCCCGGACTTTTTGCTTTGAGGATAAAACTGTCAAATCATGAAAAAAATTTTGGTAACCCCATGTTAAAGGACAACAAAAATTGGTCTAAGACAACAAATTTTTTTGTTGCCCAAAGTAATTTTCCTTGTTGTGCCTCTAACCTGTGATGGTGGTTTCTCGAGAGAGAACGGATTAGATTACTTGTGTATCCTATATATATATATATATATATATATATATATATATATATATATGAGGGAATGAATCACATGAGCATGGACCTTATATGAGCATGTGAGCATCAAAACATTTTTGGCGGACATCAAGTGTTATTTTCATGGACATCAAATATGAATAGTGGATTTCAAGTTGGATATTTGATGTCCATAAAAATAACACTTGTTGTCCGCCAGAAATGTTTTGATGCTCACATGCTCATAGAAGGTCCATGCTCATGTGATCCATTCCCTATATATATATATATATATATATATATATATATATATATATGATAATTGGATTCTAATACAAATTGGATTCTAATATATAATTGATGTCCCTACTTTTGCAAATTGGATGACAATAATCCCTACTTTAAATTTGTATCCTGGTGGTAAAAAAAAATAATATTGTATTGTAGTGGTACCAAATCCATCACCACATTCTTTTTATGTTTTTCATGCCTACCCCATATTGTTTTTGTTTTTTTGATTCCTGCCCCCAGATAGGTAATGAAGTGTAGTTACTAAAACATTTTTTAAATTATTTTTTTGAGATTCCGAGCAATTATTATTTTTTTTAAAAGGAATAAAATTGAAAAAATCATTAAAAAAATTGAAAAAAGATTGAAAAAAATTGGGAGAAATGTCGTAAATTTATTAAAAATCGTGATAAAGTGTTATACAAAGTTTTGACTCAAATGCAACACAAAATCTATGATATTTAGGATATACTCTCGATTATGTCCCACTACAATACAATTTTTTTTTGGACCACCAGAATACAAATTGAAAGTAGGGATTATTGTCATCCAATTTGCAAAAGTAAGGATTATTATAATCCAATTTTCCTATATATATATATATGTGTGTGTGTGTGTGTGTGTGTGTGTGTTTTAGCTTTGGAGACATACTCCAATGCCTAATAAGAATACAACTCAAATAAGGACTTTGTAGACGTTGAATTTTGTCGTAGTTCTGATTTATAATTATGAAATTTAATTTGAGCAATTTATTTTTAGTTTAGTTAAAATGCCAATTATGTTTGAAATACAAAAAATGAGAGAAAATCACCACAAAAATAGCCCACAAAACAGCCCAAAAGAGGAAGGTTGGCACACAGCCCGATACAGGCAGCCCAGCGTGTGTGAGACCCAAGGCACTGGGCAGGTCTGCACGCTGCCATTTACCCAGATCCAAGGCGTCGTGCGGGACTGCCCGCCGCCTGGAACCTTGTTCTCGGGTCGCGTGATGCGCAGGCCGAGCCTTGGAAGTAACGCCAGACATACTTGCCCAATTGCTTTTTTTAGCACGTTTTCTATTTTTGGCCTCCTGGCTATATTTAGCATATTTTTTTAATTTTCTAAACCTAATCCCTTCATTCACCTACTGTAACGCCCCGAAAATTCAATTATAGAAAAGTCAAAGTCAAACTAACGTTAACAGATAAATTTAGCGCAAGACTCAAAACTCTTATTGGGCGTCACTGTCGTATCCCCGAAGGAATACAAGGCGAGAAGGAAACTAAAATTGTCTGATAACGGTAAACCAAACCAACAACTCAAACTTAGAAATCAACTTAACATCCCCAACTTCAAGTCTTTCTAAAATGAAACATAACACCACTAATAAAACTAAGCTTGCCAAGCCTCACTGTTAATTCCCGTTCCCAGCATATTGATCATCACCTTAAAACAAAACATTTCAAAAATGAGCGGTTAAACTCAATAATGTCTACCTCCTACCGTTAAAAACAATTCAAATTCATTTCAATTCATTTAAGGGAGAGGGAACAAGTCAATCTTTTCATAAACCGTTTAACCCTTACCACTGTTTTCCTCAACCTAACCCATCCATTTTATTATGCGGGTGGGATATCAAATCCCATAAAGTAACATCGCCTACCAAAGACATCAAAACATTCGCCTACCAAAGGCATCAAAGATAATAATCTCCTACCAAAGGCATAACCAATAATCGCGCACCAAAGGCATTAATAATCGCCTACCAAAGGCATTAATAATCGCCTACCAAAGGCATCAAAGATAATCGCCTACCAAAGGCATCAAAGTAATAAACCCGCTTAATGTTTCACTTTGAATTATTAGTATCTTATGCAAAACTCAGCTCACAACTCTCAAGTCAAACCCAACCCAGGTTATCAAAACCAATAAGAAAACCACTAATGAAAGACCATCCAATTTCTCAACTCAAATCAAAGTATAACAATTACAAACAGTTATCCAAACACAGATGGTCTCATTTCCACATAAAGTTCCCTTTTGGGATGCAATTCTCAAAACAGATTAGAAAACATTATAACACATTTAAAGAGCATCCCAGTGGGGATTAGGGTATAGACATTACCTGGTTAACTTCACCTCACAGCAAAAACGAACACACTTGAGCTCACTAACGACGCGAATTAGCTCGGGCCTAAAACAGAAGTAATTATTCTAATCAAAACGCGCCCTTCGAAGTTAGTATTAACTACCTTCTACCTAACCCTCCCCTAGGAACACTATATGTTCCTACCAATCATGAATTCACACTTTAAATTACCTAATACATTCCAAGTAATCACGTAACAAGATCAAAACATCATTTTCACTCAACAACTTTTTTATTAATAAATAACATCAATAAGACATATTACAGCATCCACATAAAAAGGGTCATAACTTGACTTCCCAACATCCTATGGGTCTGATTTTGGGCTTTTCGGAAACCTCGGGATGTCTACTAAAACTCTTATGTTGACGACTAAGTCTATATCAGCTTCAAAAGACTCTAAAACCAGACCCATAGGATGTCGGGAAACCACCTGGGAGTATTGACACTAGATGGATTTCCCTTCTTCTCTCCCTCTCATTTTGCATACATGCATTCTGACATTTTTTATTCTCGTATTTAATTTCCGTTGTTGTTTTCTTGTAATCACCAATAATATTGTAATATTGATATTAATATCGATTATGACTAATCTAAACCGGATTACTTGAGAAGATAACTTTAATTTGTTCTTTATTGTTTTTATTTATTATCGCATTTCTATTATTATCGCATTTAATTTCCGCATGCATTTAAATAACGTCAATTAATCTAATTAATTCTCATCTTCTACTCTCTTCCTTAATAAATCGATTTAGTAGAGTCCGTTTTTTGAACGGGCGAATTCGAGGGTTTTTATTCTCGAATCCGTAACCTTACCCCCAGATCCAAATCTCATGGTTCGCGGTTACGTGGAGTCAAAAAATGTGAGTTTATTAATTCTCCTAAAAATTAATTGGCGACTCTCAATAATTTTAGAACTTTAATTTATTCGTTTTTATTGTATTTCGTTTTCATTTTCATATGTTTTATCTACCCGAAAAAAATTGAATTCGGAAATGAGAAGATTTGGAAGGAGGTCGATTTGACAGACCCCGGGGCGCCGTGCAAACCTGCACAGAGGTTAGTACTCAGCCCCGGTTGTCTTTGAGGGTCTCGGGGTGGATTCTTTAGCCTTGAGTCGAGGGCGTACAGACCAGCACGATCCTCGAGCAGAGGGCAAACCCCTCCCCTAGCCCATTGGCCTATTTTCTCATTTCATTCTCTCTCCCAAGTTCCGATATTTTCTTAATAGATCGGGCATATTAAAATTAAAATGGATTGCGAAGAATTCGTTTAAACATTGCGATAAAAAAATAATAATTGATTAAATTTGATTCATTCGAAATGTTGTTTTTATTCAAATTTTGAAATTTATTTATTTTCCGAAATAATTCGAATTACCGAAAATTGTAAATAATAAAAATTGGCGGACTCGGTCCAACATCCAGCACCCTATGCGGGTCTGCACGGCTATTGGCCCGAGCCCACTGTCATCACCCAAGCGCTCGGGGAAAGGCCCGGGGTCACAGCCCGGGACGCTAGGCAGACCAGCATGGCGCCTAGGTCAGTGACACGGGTCATTCCTCGACTGTCTCAGTGTTCATGCATATTATTTCTGATCTTTCGATTTTCTTATTTATTCTGGAAAATTGTAAATTTAAATGTTCATAATAAAATTCAAACATTTCGGTTGAACATTTTTAATGTGGAAAATTCAGTTTACATCCCTTAAAGTCTAGAAACCTCTTTCAATTCCCCTAACACCGCGTAGGGCACCATTGGAAGTTTTTTCCGGGGTCCTAGAAATGGCGACTCCACTGGGGACTTACTTTAAGAGGGTAAAACTTGAAAATCGATTTCTTAAATATTTGAGTAGAAAGGAGAAATTATTTCTTTTAATTTTTATCATTTAGTTAGGCATCAAGCATATGGGCCTACATCACAATTTTTTTCGATAAATAGCGATGAACTCAAAGGCATCGTTTAGGATTTTGCCCAATTATCCCTTTTTGGGCAAAGTTTACTTCCGACTTCATAAAGAAATTAACTCCATATTCCAAGAAGATCGCAAGTTGTTTTCCCACTCATGAAGCACTCCAAAATTTTTGGGATTATGAATTTATATTTCCCTTTAATTTTGTGAGAAACACATGACGAGTCACATTACTATGAATTCCACTGAAATTGTGGCACGTGAGAGACATTGAATGTAGACCCATGGACTAAGCGCATCCCTCATTTGTATGCTATGTGCATTTCTTTCTTGTTTTTTCTTTCTTTCAAAAAATAACGTGCTAATTCTGTGCTAATTGTGCATTTCATTGTAGAATAAGTCGGTCCACATTTGCATCTCCCTCAAATAGTACTTTAGTTTGAGTAATAGTTAAACGAGATTAAGGAAGACCCAAAATGTCTCTCTTAAGGCCCAAGTCAAAGAGGCTTGAGAGTTCTACTAATGCTTACCTGAGGAAGTGTGTAAATAGATTTGAGTCACTTTTATTTTTATTTTTATTTTTGAGTGTTTTTGCTTGGTTCTGAGTCTGGTACTTGCTTGGGGACAAGCAAGGAGTTAGCATGGAGGAGTTTGATAAGTGCATTTTTCACCAAAAATTTTAGGGAGTTTTGATACCAGATTAGGGATGATTTTGATTAAAAGTGTTGATTTATATCCCAATTTCCATATTACACTTGGTGTTGTTGCTTTTGATGCAAATTTGTAGGATTTGAGACCAAAAACAACAAGATTCTCTCATTTTTTAGTGAAGGCAAGTGCACCACGGACCTCCTCCAAATACTACCGATCGCCAGAAAAATTTCGCAAAAATCAGACCAAGGAAAAGTCAGACAGCACCTACTCCGGGCGGCCCGAAGAGGTCCCTCCAATCCGGAGAGAGAGGAAAAATCGCCCAAACTGTCTATTTTCGTCCGGTCTTGCGGGGCAAGAAAAGATGGTTGTTTTTCTGGGTTTTTATAGCCTGAAAAAAAGTAGTTTCCACGATCAATTATCATCTCCTAGCATTCATATTTCATCTCCCTCTCCTCCACATCAAATCAAGAAAAAACGAAAGGCGAAGATCGAAATGAAAATTCGACCGAATGTCTGTCGGGATCGAAAGACTTAGCGAAATTCTCCTTGAAGATTGCTCCATCCTTTTCATCTCCTTTTCATTTTGAGGTGTAAATACCATGTTTAGATATTTCATTGTGTTTCCAATAATTATGAGTGAGTAGATTTTAGTTTTTAGGGATTTGCAATACCAAAATAATAGTATTTGATTAGAATATCCATAGTTTGTGCTTGAATTCTCATTTTGAATCAATAGAAAGTTGTGTTCTTCACGTTCATGAGTATTATTTAAGCACTTGAATACTTGTGATTTGAGATTAGCCTAAGAAGTACTGAAAGGTGAATTAGAATAATCTAACTACCAATTTTTTTGCCTAGTTTTGCGAAATTTGAGAAAAGACTAGTAAACTAGGGAATCACTTTAATAATCGGATAATTAGAGACCTTCAACTTTGATTAACTTGAAAAGCATACAAAAGTTGTAATTTAGGTTAATTGAGGTAATTCTATTAGCATCGAAAAAACAGTAGAGTTCTTGTGGTTATCGGTTCTTGATTTAATTGAAAGAATAATTGCACAAACTAGGTTTTGATAATCTAATTCATTGCTAGGAAAGCATATCCCTAGAAGTTTTCCCTCATTTGATTAAACCCTAAATTATTTCCTTGCTTTATTAGTTTTAATTAGTGTTCTAAAACCTTCGAAAATCTAAAACCTGATTAATTTAGCAATCAAGTAGAGTGCTAGTTCATTGCGTTGCTAGACTGAGTCCTTATGGGATCGACCTTGACGTGCTACATCATACCCATGCGCTTGCGGCCCTGTCAGCCTGTCTTCGGTGATTTTAACAATATCCTCTTTCTTAACGAGAAGCATGGAGGTGATGGCTTTGACTTTTTACAAGCCCAACAGTTCAAGAGTCTTTGAAGGTGTGTGGGATAAAGGATATGGGGTATGAGGGAGTAGGGATGGCAATGGGGCGGGGAATCTCCGAACCCGTCGGGGCCCCGCCCCGCTCTGGGGAAAAATCCTCGCGCCAATTGGGGATGGGGACGGGGACGGGGACGATTTTCCAAAATCCGCTCGGGGACGGGGCGGGGATGAGGAAAAAATTTTCTCCATCCTCGTCCCCATTTTCCCCGCGGGGTGAATTCCCCATCCCCATCCCCGAATTTCCATCCCTGAAAATGTTAAAATTACCAAATAACCTTTATTCAAATTTAATATATATATTAATGGGAAGGACAATGTAGTAATTTTCAATTTTATTATCACTTGTTGATGTATTATTGTTTAATTTTGATGTATTATTACTTGAGCTAGTTAAATACGTTGTATTTTGAACATGTTAAAAACCGGGTTCGATTAAAAACTGGATTCGATTAAAATTTAGTTAAATTTAGGATAGTTTTAAAAAATCCCCGTTGGGGATGGGGAATTCGCGGGGATGGGGGTGGGGCAAGAATCATTCCCCGAAGCGGGGATGGGGACGGGGATGGGGATGAGTTTTGGGAGCGGGGATGGGGACGGGGGTATACTCCCCCATCCCCCGATCCGCCCCGTTGCCATCCCTATGAGGGAGACAGATTTACATGGAGTAATTAAAGGGAGTGCGATGATTTCATTGAGGAAAGACTTGATACGGTTGTATGCAATGAGGAGTAGGATGTTATGTGGTCGAATGCTTGGGTGAGGAACGCAATTTGGGAAGGTCTGACCATTTTCCAAGTGTGCTTGATACAAGTGCAAAGGTGGAAGAAGTAAATCAAGGGGATAGGGTGCCAAAATTTCAAGCTTTCTGGGTGTATGATGAGCATTTCAAAATAGTAGTGAAGGAGGCTTGGGAAAACGAGGTTGGGTTACATGAAAACATTTCAAATAAATTGGTTACATATAGGGGGATGTTTAAAAAATGGAGCTAGAGAACATGTGGAGGGCTTCAAGAAAGGGTCAAGGAGTTGAGAAAGAAGTTTCACGAATGGTGTAAGCAACCAAAGAATCAATAGAATATAGAAGAGCTCAAGGAAGTGGAGGCGGAGCTATTGGAGGTGGAGCGGTTAAATGAAATTTATTGGGCACAAAGAACTCATCACGTGATCATGTGTGAGAGGGATCAGAATACGAGATATTTTCATGCAAGAGTGGCACAACGACGCCGGAAGAATACCATTGGAAGGTTGAAGGACTGCGATGGGACTGTGGTGTCGGGCTAGCAGGCTACGGGCAGGACAATGGTCAAATATTTTTCAGAGCTATTTCAATAGAATAATCCTTGCTGTGATGAAGTGGAATTCGGTGATGTGGAGGGGAAACTGTCAAAGGAAGATAAGCAGCAACTTCAGATGGATTTCAACAGGAGTGAGGTGGAGCAAGCGCTAAAATCTATGGGTTCAACAAAAAACCCAGGTTCGGACGGTATGTGTGGCTTGTTCTTCAGAAAATATTGGGATGTTGTGGGATAAGAAATCTGTACAGTGGTGATGGGGGTGCTGAATGGGGGAGAAATGTTGCAAAACTTGAACCATACTACGGTTTCCTTCATCTTGAAGGTGGAACCATCCTAGAGCATGAAATATTTAAGATTGATAAGCATGTGTAATGTGGTATATAAATTAATTTCGAATGTGGTTGCTAATAGGCTACAGAAGGTTTAGAATAAGTTAGTTGACGCCAAGCAAGTTGCCTTCGTACCAGGAAGGCTAATTTTTGACAACATCATTGTGTTGTATGAAGTGTTTCGTGCCATGAAAGGAAGATGACATGAAGAAAGGGGTGGATGGAAGCCAAGATTGATATAAGCAAGCATACGACATGTGAAGTGGCATTTTGTGGAGTTCATTATATGGCGGATGGGGTTCCCCGAAGCTTGGGTGCAGTTGGTTATGAAATATATAACAACTGTGACATTCGCTTTCAACGTAAATGGGAAGGTGACGGGGATGATGCAACCGACTCGTGGTCTTAGATAGGGTGATCAGTTGTCACCCTACTTGTTTTTACTGATTTTGAAGGGTTTATCCTTAGTGATCAAAAGAGTTGAGGACATGAGGGAACTTCATGGTATTAAGATATGTAGAAGAGCTCCGACGGTAACCCATCTACTATTTGCAGAGGATAGCTTGATCTTCATGAGGGCAAACGTAGGAGAAGTGAGAAACTTCAGGAGGGTGTTGACCCAATTTGAAATAATGTGTGGGAAGCAAGTTAGCCTCGAGAAATACAAGTGATGAAAAGTGCGAACATAGAGGAGAATCAGAGGGAGCATTTGTTGCAAGTTCTAGAGATGCGGGAGATGGTGACGACAAGAACTACCTGGGGCTTCAACTAAGCCTTGAGCGATCAAAGAAAATGATGTTTGAACAAACAAAAGTTTGAAACATGGTGAACGG
Organism: Portulaca oleracea; assembly: GCA_029582165.1. Classification (NCBI taxonomy): domain Eukaryota; kingdom Viridiplantae; phylum Streptophyta; class Magnoliopsida; order Caryophyllales; family Portulacaceae; genus Portulaca; species Portulaca oleracea. Next base: position 11,174,750 of record CM055869.1, on the reverse strand, counting down.
GTGGAAAGAAGGGTTGTTATCTAAGGCGAGTAGGAAAGTCCTTATGAAGGCAGTGCTTCAAGCTATACCATCATATGCAATGAGTGTTTTTAAGCTCCCATCAACCTTGTGTGATGATTTGAGGGGAATGGTAAGCAGATTTTGTTGGGGGGGGGGGGAGGGTTGAGGAGAAACGTGGAATCCATTAGTTAGCTTGGGAAAAGAGGTGTCAAGGCAAGCATCAGAGCAGATTGGGATTAGGAATTTCGAAGATTTCAATAAGGCATTGCTAGCTCGCCATGTTTGGAGACTCTTGACGGTTCCAGATTCCTTTGTGGCTCAGATTTTGAAAGCAAAGTACCATCCCCCGAATTGACATCCTAAGTGCAAAAGAGGTGGGGGTGAGAGTTTTGTGTGGAAGAGTTTGATGGTTGGGAGGGAAGTGTTAAGTAAGGGGATTGGATGGGTGGTTGGAAATGGAATAAGTATTATGGTGTGGGGGGATAACTGGATGCCTCGAACTGATAAGCAATTCGTGGGGATAGCCAGGAGGGAAGGTGAGTCAGATAATGGTTGAAGGGAAGGCGAAGTGGGATGTCAGTCAAGTGCGAACTTTATTTGACAGAGAAGGGGCAGAGAGCATTTTATCAATTTATCTCAATCCAAAAGCTCCCATGGACAAGGTTAGGTAGTTGTATACAAAATCTCGTTGCGTACGAAGTTATATCGGTCTACCATATGCTACAGAGTTTGCGAACTTCCTTGACGTCATCATCTACGGTTGGCTACAAGATATGGAATATGGAGTGAGGTGTGGAGGTTTCAAGTCCATCCGAGAGTGAAGAACTTCGTCTGGAGGATGTGTCGCAATATAATTCCAACCAAATTCAACCTTAGGCCCTGTTCGGCAACAACGTTTGTATTAGCGTTTAGCGTTTTGATCGATGAAAACACTATTTTACTAAATTTTAACTGTCTGGTAAATTAATTTTTTTATACTAGTGTATGACGTTTATGACAGCGTTTAATGCTACTGCTTCTGACGTTCATAAGAGCAACGTCAAGTGGGATTGGATGAGCGTTTATAGCTTGATTTCCTATTATGCCCATACTTTGCCTTATTACCAGATATCATCCATGTAAATCATCCTTAATTAGAGATAATTACATTTACCCTACCTGACATATGTGGTAATAATTTTTGCACACCCGACATTTGAGAAATAATTTTCACCCTACCTGACATTTAGTGAAAGTGTTTTTTTTGTGTCAAATTCCGGTAACTTGTCATCGGAGATATAAAAATACAATAATACCCCTATATAATTATGTGAAAGTACCAAACTGCCCTTAAGATTGCGATTGAAATGACAATACTGACCCTTCAATTGTTTTGTGTGCGAAAAGGGGGAAAAGATTGTCGATCTAAAAAGGAAATATATCACTCCACTCTTCTCACTGTCGTCTTCTATAAGGGTAAATAGGTAATTTCGTTTTTAATTGAAAATACTATGAATTAATAGAAAGGGTAAATATGTTACTTCCTATTCATTTTTTTAATACTTGCCAGAAAATCCCACAAAAAACCATTATAATATATCCTAGGTGGTTTAAATTTACGACCACTTAAATGTCAGGTAGGGTGAAAATTATTTATCAAATGTCAGGTGTGCAAAAATTATTACCACATATGTCAGGTAGGGTAAATGTAATTATCTTTCCTTAATTAGCTGGTTGTCTTCTCTATTGTATTTCTCTCATTTGCTGGCTTGTTGCATGACTTTTTTGACGCCTTCAATTCTTAATTTTGCTTTTTAGGAGCAATGATAAAACTTTTTAAAGATAATGAAAAAAACAATAAAACAACAACATTAAATAAAATAAAAAATAAAATAATGATAATAATAATAAAAAAATAATAATGATAATAATAATAATAACAATAACAATAACAATAAAATAATAATAAAAAATAACAACAATAATAATAATATTAATCTATATATTATAATAGAAATCATTGTGGATCCTACGAAATAAAGCCAAGGGAGTGAATATAGGGGAATTGGCCAATCACGACGTAGAAAATTTTATTTTCAATCTGGATTTTATTTTAAAATTAAAAAAACCAGAAAGTATCACTAATCCTTAACTACTTTGGACTCTGAATTAAACTATTTTGGTGCAAATAACAGTAATTATTTTAGTGTTGCATATAATAATAATAATAATAATAACAATCTATATATTATAATAGAAATCATTGTGGATTTCACGAAATAAAGCCACGGGAGTAACTGTAGGGGAATTGGCCAATCACAACAAAAAAAATTATATATATATTTTTTCTATTTTCTATTTTTTTTATTTTCAATCCGGATTTTATTTTAAAATTAAAAAAAAACAGAAAGTATCACTAATCCTTAACTGATTTGGACTCTGAATTAAATTATTTTGGGGCAAATAATAGTAATTATTTTGGTGTTACCTATAACAACAACAACAACAACAACAACAACAATAATAATAATAATAATAATAATAATAATAATAATAATAATAATAATAATCTATATAATATTAATAGTAAAGTTTTTGGGTCCGACTAAGTGGAGAAAAGAGATTAATTGTAGGAATTTCGACCAAACAGAAGATAAATAAATACTGAATTAAATTATTTTGGTTCAAATATCAATAATTATTTTGGAAAAATAATAATAATAATAATAATAATAATAATAATAATAATAATAATAATTATTATTATTATTATTATTATTATTATTATATGGTACACCATATAATACCTACTTGGTATGACGTATGACTCATAATTATACAAAGAGCAATCCGCCAACATCCACAAATTAGAGCATTGATTATTATATGGTACACCATGTAATACCTACTTATGTCTGTCAAAATGTTGAAATTTTCTTAATAAATTCATCAATAATTATTATAAAATTCAATGTAAATTTGTCGATATTATTTTAAAATTCATCGATTTTTTTTTTTACTTAAACTCTTGACCTACATGTATTTTGATTGGTGTAGTTAGAATCTTGATTATTATTGTACATTTTTTTACTTAAACTCTTGACCTACATGTATTTTTAATTTTATATATTTTTGTTTGAACAACTTTTCGTATTTTTAATTTAATTATATAATTTATGTTGTGGTCTTTTTAATTTATATGTACAATAATAATTTAGGTCCTTTTTTGTTAAAAATAATATTTATTTTATCATACACCGTGCATCGCACGGGTTTAAGACTAGTAATAATAATAGTAATGTCCCTTCTGGTCATTTAACATTTATCAGCTACTCCAACCCCTAATTTTTACCGAATACATTCTTTACGAATAACTTTTTAGTCGCTATCAGTTATCCGTCAATCTACAACAATTATCAACTACCCCAATAACTATCCGCTATCTAAACCATTATTCATTATTCAATCCGCTCTTTTTGTCGAACAGGGCCTTGGATTCAAAACGTGTGTACAAGATGTGAGATGTGGCATATATGGCAAATTGGCAATAAGCCAATAACAGATTAGGAAGGGAGGTTTTGAGTTTGTTGTGATATGGGTTTAGAGAACATCAAATGAGATGGCCCATCGCTTGGCCCACTGGGGGATTGAGTAGGAATTGTAATGAGGCCTGGATTACTAGCCCACCAATATGGCTGTAGGATTGCATGATGCAATCGATGCCTTTGACTTTGTTGTGGTGAAAAAAAAGCACTAAATTGAATATTGCAAAAATAATATTGCTTATGTTTTGCGATTATTTTTTAAGAGAAAGGGACCATACACAAGTCTAAAGTTGACCTTGTAAGGTATTACTGCTATCAAATCAGCAACTGCCAAGTGGAGGGCTCCAACATTCAATCCGCCATGGATATTCCAAAATGTCGTCACTTACCCAATTCCATTCTCAATTGCCCCTTTTTTTTTTTCAATTTCCCCCCTGCAAAATTGCTGTTCATCGTCGAATAATAAATCAAAAACTGCCTCTTCGGCCTTTGCTCCGACAAGGACAATATTAGCACGGCTCTGTTATCTTTACAACTTACGAAACCCTATTTCTCCAAATCCATACATTAATGACCTTTGTTTTATGTTTCCTCATCTGGGTATCATTAAAATCCCTGGAAGTTTGTAGTCTGAACATCAATTTGGAAATTTGGTGGCAAATATTTGGTCCTTTCTGCGATTTACAGAATTCGGGCAAGTGGGTGTCTGTAATCCGGTATCCGGGTTCAAATTCAAACACTAATGCCCTATCCATCATAATCCCTCGTCCGGTTCTCGTTCAATTGTCTTCTCAAAGTCGTGATTCGGATTTCGCACCAATGATTTGATCATTCTAGGGTTTATTAAATTCGGCAAGTTGGTTTGTTTGTGAAATCCGGGTTCAAAAAGGACGAATTATGCCCCTGACCTTGGGCACGTCCTCGGAGCAAGACCCGGATGATATTGAAGCTGAATTTGTTGAGGTTGACCCAACCGGACGTTATGGTCGGGTCAGTATTATGTCTCCACCTTCAACTTTTTTCTAATTATTTCTATAATTTTAGGGATTTGATTGGTTCCCATATGAAGGATCTAGCTACTAAGACAAATGATGGGTGATTTGAATAGAATTTGTCTGTTTTATCCTTGTTGGATTTGATGTGTTTTTGATTGTGGGTATTTGCTTGTTTTTTGTTTGCATTGCACTGTTTTGGCAGTATAAAGAAGTTCTAGGAAGAGGGGCTTTCAAGAAAGTGTATCCTTATTTTGGTAGTTGTTTTGTTCATATATTGGTTTTGTTTATGTTGTGGGAAAACAGGTTTTTTTTTTGGGTGTTTGTGATTGTGTTTGGTAAGCATTTTGTGATTTATAGAAGAAAGGGTAAGGTTTTGCTTATCCTTAATTCAAGAACTAATCAGGTATAGAGCATTTGATCAATTAGAAGGAATAGAAGTAGCTTGGAATCAAATTAAGGTTGCGGAACTATTGCGTAATTCTGAAGACTTGGAACGACTTTATTCGGAGGTTCATCTCCTTAAGACCTTGAAGCATAAGAACATTATCAAGTTCTATAATTCTTGGGTTGACACCAAAAATGAGCATATAAACTTCATTACCGAGATCTTCACTTCAGGCACTCTACGTCGGTATGTTTTTGTGATATCTCTTACCTTGTCTTTTCCATTAAGATTTTAGCTTTGTTTTTCTTGTTTGTGTACCGTGCTTAGAGTTGTCATTGACACTTTTATTGCAGATACCGTAAGAAACATAAACATGTTGACTTACGGGCTTTGAAGAAATGGTCAAGGCAGATTCTAGAAGGCCTTCACTATCTCCATAGCCATGATCCTCCTGTCATACATCGGGATCTTAAGTGTGATAATGTCTTTGTTAATGGCAACCATGGTGAGGTGAAAATTGGTGATCTTGGATTAGCTGCAATTCTTCATCATGCAAATGCAGCTCACAGTGTTATTGGTGAGGATGCAATCTTCTTTTCTTCGCATTTTGATAATTAGTAAGGCCTTTTTCAAATCGGCATCACTAAGACTATTGTTTGATTTTTTGAGCTAAATGTGATTGTCATTTCAGGGACTCCTGAATTTATGGCGCCAGAGCTTTATGAGGAAGAATATAACGAGCTGGTCGATATCTACGCTTTTGGGATGTGTTTGCTAGAGTTGGTGACCCTTGAGTACCCTTATTCTGAATGTACCAATGCTGCCCAGATATATAAGAAAGTGTCATCAGTAAGAAACTTTGAATCCTTAAGCCGCCATTTCCTTTTTGCAGTTCTTGCTGTCTCTGTGAACCATTCTGTGCTTCCGTTCGCTATTTTATCCGCCCTCATGTTATTCAGAAGCCATTATTTTAAATACTGAATACATATATTTGTGTAAATTCTGTAAGCCAGAACTTCCCTAACAACAGTTCTTAACTAGAAATGGTAAAACAGGACATGGTATTTATGTCTTTTCCTGGTCAAAACTTGCTCTCATCTTCAGTGAAAAGAATACTAAGGGGCATGTTGTTAGCTTTGATGTGAATGATCAGCATCTAGACCTCAAGTGTTTCTTCGTGTCTTTGTGTTCCACATGGTTATGATTAGGGCAGAACACTTTAAACATAAGATCCCTTAATACACCAACATTGTATTTCATATAACTTACCGAGCTAATGTGGCAACTTTTTACTTTGTCAAAAAAAAAATACAAAATTACTCAGTCACATGTCCTTGGCCTGAATAGCTAATTAGACTATAATGGCTCATTCAGTTCTGGGATCCTACATAAAAATATGCCTGAGTGGTACCAACAAGCCGCTTGTTGAAGGCTTTTTCCCCATTGATTTAGATAAGAGCAGTAAAGCAGGCTACACGATTCTTTTGTTTTATTATGTTTAGTCATCGTTGTTGAGCAAGATGAACATTTTTTTGGCTGTAATTTTCTTTGCTAGGGAATTAAGCCTGCATCGTTGACAAAAGTAACAGATCCTGATGTCAAAGCATTTATAGAAAAATGTATCGCAAATGTGTCAGAGAGATTGCCTGCCATACAACTCCTAAGCGATCCTTTTCTGTTGGATACTGATCTTGGCAGTTCATTACATGTTAATGTAAATAGTTCAGGTACAGTTTTTTTTTTTTTTTTTTTAAAAAATGGAAACTTCATTCTTCTTTCCATTCCTCTAAATTCATGTTAAACAACTGCAGAGCAACAGTCTGTTGTGAAAATAAACGATTCTCTTCCTGGACCTACGAAGGATTTTTCAGTGCAAGGAGAACGGAAGGATGTCGACACCATCTTTGTGAAACTGAGGATACCTGATTCTAAAGGTTCTGCCTTTCTATTCCCCCAAACCCTAAAATAATAGTAAAGGGCTTTTGGATGCTAATATACTGAATTTTTGGGTATTGGACAATAATTTACTAAATTTTGACCTTGGACAATAATACATTGTACTTTGAGGGTGTTAGACAATAATGCACTTAGAACGATTATGGCAGTAACTGATTTGGTGACAATCCTACATAGCATGTAGAGAAGATGAATTGATCCAAAAATATTTAAATTTATGACATGTCAGCTAATCCACACATAAACAAAGAGAATCAACTTTGAAAAGAGTAAAAAAAACATAAAAGCACTTTTGTTTAAACGTGTTTTCACAGAGAGATGTTGTTGTAGTTGCATAAAATCACCTTTGCTTGTGTAAATTAGCTGACATGTCATAAATTTAAATATTATTTAGCCTATTCATCTTCTCGATCTGCCACGTAAGATCGCCACCAAGTCAGCCATTGTTGAAATTGTTTCGGGTGCATTATTGTCCAACACCCTCAAAGTTCAGTGCATTATTGTCCAAGGTCAAAGTTCAGTGTATTATTCTCCAATACCCCAAAAGTTCAGTATATTAGCGTCCAAAAATCCAATAGTAAAAGACTAATTTGGGGGCATCCTACATGCCTATTATGTGCCAAAGAGATGGTTGCCAACTTCTACAACTATTCCATCAAGGTTTAATTCTTGGTGGAAGCAAAAATTTCCCTACAGGTGGAAATGGTGGGGTTGATGGGCCAAACTTGTAATGGGTAGTTTGGTATTTACCCTTTGCCCCTGGTTGTAAAGCTTACTAGTGGTTACCTTGAGATAGGCGCCTAATGGGAGGACTAATTTACCCTTCTCTTTTTAAATATGCCTTACTAGCATGCTTTCCTGTACCTGGATGCTGTGTTGTTGTGGATTTAGCTCAATTGAAGCAATCTTTGCAATGGGTCCAGGTCACGTTCGCAATATTCATTTCCCCTTTGACATAGAAGCCGATACCTCAATTGCTGTTGCGAGTGAAATGGTTCATGAACTAGACCTAGCAGACCAAGATATTCACACCATTGCTGACATGATTGACTCAGAAATTCGGACACTTATTCCAGACTGGTCCCCCAGGGACTCATTCGGAGCTGATTCAGTATCTGATAGCCTTGCGTCGGACAGCAAACACGAGGTTTCTTCACATACTTTCTCTGAAATTAGGGACGATATGTCCACTGCATCAAGTAGTCTTTTCCCTGATCGATTGGCTTCTGGGCGTAAGTTCTGGTCAGATTCTCCTAGAGCTAGTGGTAGTGGGCTCTCACCACTTAAGTATACCCCCAGGAGCCTGTCTGAGGCTTATCCAGGAACCCCTGAAGAGCGTGCGTTTAGAAACAGTCCTTTGAGAAGAGCCCTTTGGACCAGCCCTTTACTTGAAAAAGTTGATGAAGTTGCTCATGAAGATGATGGTGATCATATGACATCCAATGCAGCATCCATTTTGGATCAACTGTCCAATGATAATGCTGAGTATCAGGAGGATAATCAGGCGACTGTCGAGGTCGATGAATCTGGAGAACATGGGTCAAGTGGTGACAAGACAGAAGATTTGAGGACCATTGCTGAGAAAGTAAAGTTGTTGCTTGCTGAGCAGCAGAAGGAACTGGATCAACTAAGGAGGAAGCATGAGCTGGTGATATATGAGGCTTTAAAGGAACTTTCACCTGAAAAACGGCTAGAAGTGTTTCACATGTGTAGTGGGAAGATTCCAGAGTATACAACCCAGTGCGGTGGATCGACCATGGAGAGTTTCAAATCTCAACTCTCTAATCTCCCCGTGAAGAATGGTGTGTATCATTCTCCTGGTGCATCGGTTGATAGAATATTTGCGCATACATCAACTATGATCGATGTTGCTATAAGCCCTAGATTCTTCCAATTTTGTGGAAACCGTGAGTCTGACCGCCCTAACTGCAGGGGCGATAAGTTGAGTTGTATTGAGGAATCTGAAGCTGACGCCAACAGCTCCAAGAAAGAACCCGAGTCTGACCGGGGAATCGCTGTTGTCCTGAAAGCCGACGGTTCAGAGAACTCAAAGTAAAACTGTCAGAAATTATACTTTAATGGCAAGCCATAGACACCCAAAAGAACTGTAAACTGAGTACACAAAGCAGGTATAGTTCTGTGAGACGGTCAGTTGCTGCGTATATAGTCCCTAGATGCAAGTTTCCACAGTCTTATTTTGGTGTTTTTTTTCCCTTCCACTTTTCAGTTTTTATCTGTAATATACTGTACATGTCATTGTTCTTGCGGCTTGTTTTTTTGTTCATGCGTGTGATGAAAATTTTGGGGTATATATGTACATAGGGTTTTGTTGCCGTTGGCCAGCTTGAAGATGAGATGGCTAGTGGCAGTTGAATTTGGTACTATTCATCTATATTGTATTTGAACTTTTGAGGTTATGGGATACATTTTATCACCTTTGATTGAGAGGAAGGTTTTGAGTCATATGTTATGTCACACTTATATGAACTCAGTTGTCTGGAAATTGTTCTGTTTCTGCAAATTATGCAGTTATGCTGGCACATTGTTGCAGTTAGTGACTACTGACTACTATTTCTTGGATATTTTTTTTGGTAATTGGCACATATTTCTCTATATGGTGGGTTGGTGTGTAACTTATAAAGGACGGGGAAAAGTTAATAATTGAAAATTATGGAGCTTCAAGGCAGTAACATGTCATGGTGTTCACGGTGCGGTGACGGTTTCACGAAGCGGTACACCGGCTGAAACGGTTTTCCAAAATCATAAACTGTAACTGGAACACTCGGTTTTTTTAAACTGGTGCACCGGATTTAACGGTGCGGTGTCACCGGTTAATCGGAACCGCCTTTATTTCCATTAAAATTAAAAAATTATCATTCAATCCACCAAAAAAAAAAAATTCAAGCTCAGTTCCGATTGTGTCTGCGTAAATTTTTTTTGTAGTTGCTAGTTCGCATTGTGTCTGTGTAATTTTGAGTATATATTAATGGTGCGGTTCCGGTTCCCCGCCGGTTTGAAAATTACAAACCGGAACCGCCCCGTTTAGCATCCGGTTCGGTGCACCGGAAAAATGAAGCGGTTCGGTGTTTTGTCTGCTTCCAGTTTTTTTGACTGATTTACGATTCGGTGAAGCAGTTCCGATTGTTTTAAACCGCCCTAGTAACATGTCAACCAAACATGAGGAAGATTTGTATAATATTGTGGCAGTTTCTGGTTAGTTATTGTGTTGGGTTGGTTTTGTCCAATCCCAAATATGATGGTTCATTATTTGATGTAAAAATTAAAACAAACCATCTAATATAACCTGAAGGTGACATTTATCCAATTTGTTATAGGAAACGGATCCAGTAGGAAGAGAGTTTTGGCATGAAGGTGGGAAGAGCAAATAATCGCTCTTGATTTTATATATGACGCTGTGTAGTCATGGATATGAGAGAGTGTAGTCATTGATTTCATGATCACAATCACTGAAATCCATGACTACACTTAGGGGTGTTCATTATTCAGTTTTGAACCGAATAAACCGAGAACCGAACCGGTTCAAATCGGGTTAGACCGAACCGATTTTTATTCGGTTCGGTTTACGCTTTAGCCCTTATTCGATTTTTGGTTTATTCGGTTTGACTCCTTCCGGTGAAAGTCCCGTATGAATGTGTGCATTATTTGGTTTTGAATTGGATAAACCGAGAATCGAAACCAAACCGGTTTATTCGGTTCGGTTTTCGGTTTGGACTTTAACCCTTATTCGGTTCATACCGGTTTGGTTCGGTTTTAAACCGATGAACAGCCTTAACTACACTCCCTGGAATCTATTACCATACTCTCTAAACTTTCTTTTTCCTGAATCTGTTCATTTTGTTATATCCTTAGATGATTTTCCGTGCATTGTACTATGTCCATTCGATATTTATTTGTCTTTTTATTGACTATCACGGTCTTCTATGTAACTCTTTAATTGATAATTTCTTATATAATATCTTATTAATAATTGTAATATTACACTCTTAGGATAGTATTTTTCGTTACAAATCTAATGGTAAGATAAATCATTGTATAAGTTAAGAAATTTAAGGTCAATTTTTTAAAAATTTGACTACACAATTTCCAAGAAGAACAAATAATATGGATTGGGTAGTAATAAATTTATTGAACAAATAATTATAATCCTAAAATTAGTATGATAGTAGTAGCTTAAAGTGGTTCATATATTTCTTCACAAAAAAGGTCAACATAAACAAAATATCTAATTGCCTGATCTAATGCAAAAACAAAAAAGTGCCACATTTCATTGGGGATGGAGAGCCTCCCACAATTACGTGGAGCCAATGTTAATCTAACTCAAAAATGGAGGGCTGGTCATGCATAAGCTTATTGCACATATTTTTGGGTGAGAATTGAAACCCACTACTTTATTATTTATTTATTTTTGTTTAGTGCCACAACATATTTTATTGGTGGATAATTTAATGAATTTCATGATGAATTTATTAAGCTTCAAATTCTTTGAGGAATAAGAGGTGATTTGGGTGCATACGCGGCATAAAAAGGGACTTGAATTTTTCATCTAATTTCCCCTTCTTTCTTTTTCTTTCTTTCTTTTTGTTTTTTTTAAAAAGAAATTTAAGCACGAGAGTACAAATAATGACAAGATTGTTTTATGTATCACAGTCACCCCATGCCCTGTGGCCTCCACTAGTCCACTCCATACCTACTGAATTTGGTTATCTCAAATCCCATTTGATTATTCCCTCATTTCAGTCATTTTTGTATAATAGAAGGTAGAATTCTATAGAACATATATATAAATAGACTTGTAGACAATTATTTTAATTTAGACAATTATTTTAATTTGTTTGGTAAAATTGTAAGTACTTAAATAAGCACACCAGGGCCCCGTTCTTTTATACGGTAAATTATTGTACGGTACCGCATTACACCGCACTATTCAATATTCTACCCCATTTTACCACAATCATTACCAAAATATCTTCCTACTTTTCCCTCTCCTCACTTTTCTCCTCTACTTTTTACATTTTCTCTCTTCTACTTTTTACATTTTCTCTTCTCACCCTACCACAACTCCCACCACAACCCACCACACTTCACCACACTTTTTCAAATTTCATCGCACCGCACCGCACCGTATAAAAGAACGGAACCTAAGCTTTCCATGACATGTAATTATGAACCTTTCGACAAGGCAATAAGTATTTGATAGATAAGCACTCTGGTCATAGTTAATTCTTTTTAATTTAACATAAGTAATTATTGTTAATCAACACAACTGATAGGATCGAAGAGCATTCAAAGCAATAACAAATAATGAAAGATAATAGCAGAGAAAGAAATCAGAATTTGACACCAGATATTTAACGTGGAAAAAACCCAAAGCAGGAAAAAAACACGGAATCGATGCACTAGTAATATGAGGATTACAGATACAACTGTTGTATTTCTCTCTATCTCACTTGATACGTGGATTGAATAATAAGGAGAAACTGAAGCCAATATATATCCGATGGCTCAAAAGAAACCTAGGTTACAAATAACAATAACCTAGACTTAACCGTCGCACAAAGATTTGGGCCTCAAAAGGACGCGAGAAGCCCATACCGACGCGAGCAGGGGAGCCTGGGCGCAGGTAGCGCCAAGAAGGCGCGGGTCGCGCGCGACACCCTATTATCTGGTTCTACCCGAGGCGTGGGCAACGCCTAACTTGAGAACTGGAAACGCGCTTCGTCGAAAACAGGCGTTGGTGGCGCCAAAAGGGACGCAGCCCGCGTCACCCCTTTTTCACGAAAACTAAAGGCGCGCTTGGCGCTTCATTGGAGCGGGTAGCGCCTCCTTCTCCTCGTCTTCCTTCTTCTGCTTCCTACTTCTCCTCATTTGGTCTCCACACACAACAATCTCTCATTTGTAGACCAAAATATCTAAGATCCTCACTTTTCAGCATAAGTTCCCTTACAAAAAAATTACTTAGAGGTACCCTAACTTTCAAGAAAACTATTTTTTGGTATCCCAACTTTTCAAAACTAATTTTGGGGTACCCTTAATTTTAGGATTAGTAATTAATAGGTGAATTTCCGGCCAAAGTCCGATTGATTATGTGAACTGACCGAAATAGCCTTAAATTTTGACATAGATTGACTATAATGCCCTTTTAGTTCCTTGGCTAATTGGGTGTTGAACGTTCTTATCTGAGAAGCATCATTCCATCAAGAAATCCCTTCACTTCCCCCTCTCTGCATTATTTGTCTGTCCGTATGATCTGATTTAGGGTTTAGGTGTTCATTATTCCATCGAGAAACCCCTTCACTTCCCCGGTTCCCCCCTCTGCCATTGTTGCTTCGCCATTCTCGGTTGAGTTTGTCACATGGCCATTGTCGCTGACCTGATCGCCATTCTCCGGAACCAGCAATTTTTGGTCTGTGAAATGAAAGCATATGACTGATTTTGTTGTTAATCAGTTTGTCATATCCCTTGTTTGTCTTGGTTGTAATTCAGTTTGCATGTGAATTTTAATGGTGGGATGAAATTTGTATAGTGGGGTGGAAATCCATAGAGGAGTTCCCATTGAGTTTTCTTCTATTTTAGGGTTAGGGTTTATGTTGGGGTTGCCATTGAGTTAAGCATGAGTACTTACTGTCCAAGAGCATGAGTGTCAAGAATTGTTTCTGCCCAGGAGCATGAATGCTTAGTGTCGGCGATACAATTGTTTTTGCCCAGCAACATGAGTGCTTCCAGGAGTGTTTGAGTTTATGCCAAGGAGCATGAGTGCTTATTGTTGGTTGTGTTACAACTAGCAAGTAAATACATCACACTTTTTGAAGTCACAACATTCTAAACTAGACTGTCAATTGTGAATTGCTCCGAGACAAAATAATGAAAATATCCATGGTGCAAATAAACTCTTTTATTTAATCAGTTGCAGTTGTAGATTGCTATCCAAAAACACCTTTAGTTATTTCTAACAAATAAAGGGCATTTTTGTCCACAAAAACTCTTAATCAATTTCTCGTCTAAAATTCACCGGTGAATTCAAATCATTGACTGGAAATTCATCTAATTATTACTAATACCTAAAAATAAGGGTACCCCAGAATTAGTTTTAAAAAGTTGGGGTACCAAAAAAACATTTCACCAAAAGTTAGGGTACCTCTAAGTAATTTTTTGGTTCCCTTAGTGCACCGACCGACCTCTTTATTAGTCAGAGAGGCCTACTGAGGCCATACAGAGCCTCAATTTCAATTTTCCAACATCCACTGGCTTATTCTTGATCCTGTACACCCACTTATTCAATAAGGCTTTCTTCCCTGGAGGCAACCTGATTAGCTCTCGGGTTCTGTTTTTCTCAAGTGAAGCAATTTCATCAACAATTGCGTGCTCCCACTTGAATTGAGCCTCAGCCTACACAACCTTAGTATAGGACTTTAGCTCACTAGCATCTGTCAGTAATAAGTAATGCAAAGATGGAGAATATCTTTCAGGTGAATTACCTCTGGTAGCCCTCATGGATCTCCTCAAGGTGGGTGGTGGAGTGTTCTCATCATCACTAGAGCTTTCACCTAGGTCATGTGGTTCAGGCCCTTCAGCAGCCTGATCCGAAATTTGGTCTAGAGCCTGATTTCCAACCTGTGAAGCTGCATGTACGTGGTTCCTCCATTTCCCTTGTTTTCTTCTTAGACACACCAAGCTTAATAGAAAACTTGACCGTCTCAGCTCCCATTAACTTCTTGACACTTGAATCACTTGATGTCTGCCAATCTTTACACAATGCATTCTCATTAAAGACTATATCATAGTATCTCAACATCTTTTTACCATCCCACAACCTATATCCAAAAGCGTCAATCCCATAGCCAACCAAATAACATTTTTCGGACTTTCGGTCCAATTTATCACGCTTGTTAGGATCAATCATCACTGTAGACACCGGATTTTGTACCGGTATTAATTTTAGTTATCTGTAAAAATAAGCTAGCCGAGTAATCTAGTAGCATGCAGATCCATCACTTTTCTAACCCGAAAGCAAGCAAAATGGCCCAACATTACGGCCCAAACCCGTCTGAGTTTGGTGGGCCAGAGCTCAACTCGGCTCGGTCCAAACCCGGCTGAGTTTGGTGAGCCAGAGCTTAGCTCGGCATTTCGTGAGCAGGCTGAGTTAGCGAAGTCGTATTACCGCGGCTAAACCTAAATTAAACCCTAATCGCCCCATCTAACCTACATTCCACTATAAATTAAACCTATTCTCTCTCCATTTGAACGGCAGATTATGCTAGAGTATTGACACTAGTATATTTTCTCTACCTCTTCTCTCCCTTTGCATGCTACTTCATTAAAGGTTAGAATAATTATCACATTGATGTAAACCATGCAATGTAACCTAACGAATTCATGTAATTCTTGTGTTTTCAATTCATAATTTGCATGACATTAATGTTAAACTTGTGAAATTTATATCTAATTCCTCCCTTTTAACTTTTTTTGCTTTGATTTAATTCTAGTAGAGTCTATTCGTTTGAATAGGCGGATTTGACAGTTTTAATTGTCAAATTCGTAACCTTACCCCCGAATCCGTCTTTGGATTGGTAGACCGGAGTTTGTATTAAAATGGTTTGTTGTTTTTCTCCTAAAAATTCAACTGGCGACTCTTTACTTGTACTTAAATATTTTATTTTATTTTTTTTCTTTTCTTTGACGTGTCTTGTTCTTCCGAGAAAAGTGAGGAAATTGAGTAGGGCTACGAAGGCGCGAATTCAAACGGGTTACGCAGCCCCTGCCTTGGTCTCTTCTTCTTCACTGTCTCGCTGACTCAATTCACAAGTGGAATGTACAAACCCGGTGGGTTTGCACGTGATGACAAACCCGCTTAGTTTGCTCCTTTACGTGATCCTTTTTTCTTTTATTTCCCGGCTTGGAACAGAAGCAAACCCGGACGGGTTCAGTACCTTTTTTCCTTCTTTTATTTCCCTTCGCTTTAATGTTGTGTAAAAGTAATTCAATATAGTTTTATTTTCTTTTCATCATCCTTTCCCTTTCTTTTGTAAATAGTCAAGCTTCATAATAACAAGTCATTAGGTTGACCATTTCAGTGAGTCCAAAAGCATTCTTAAAAGTTCAACCTTATTTAAGGTTAAGCAATCCTAGTCGGCTCCCAATCATTTTTTTAAGTAGCGCCGCGAAAAAGGTCATCAATTTTTCGGGGTCTACAATCACATAAGTAGTACAACCAAAAATACGAAGAAATGAATAATCAACTTTCTTACCACTCCATACCTCCTCAGGTATCTTCATATCTAATGGAACTGATGGACTCCTGTTGATTAGATATGTAGTTGTATTCACTACTTCTTCCATCAAGTATTTAGGCAACCCAACATAAATCCTCATGCTCCCGGTTCTCTCGTTCAGGGTCCTGCTCGTCCTTTCTGCTATCCCATTATGCCTTGGTGTCCTGGGAACAGTTCTTAGTAACCTAATGTCATTCTTATCACAGTATTTCACGAACTCCTTCTTTTCATATTTCCCTCCATTGTCTGTCCTCAAACACTTCGCCTTCAATCCAGCATGTGTCTCAACCTGTGCTTTCCACTTCAAGAAAACATCAAACACATCAGATTTATTTTTCCGAAAATAAACCCATACCTTTTGACTGTGGTCATCAATAAAGGTGACATAATATTGAGCACCACTCATGGAGTTGACTGACGCAGGCTCCCACATATCTAAATGCACCAACACCAACCTCTTTGATTTTGGTTCCTTGCCAGTTTTGGTGAAACAGACCCTCTTTTGCTTACCGAGAACACAACTCTCTTAGAGCTCCATGTCTACGGTTTTCAGATCCTCCAAAACGCCCTTTGAAGCTAGAATCATCATGCCCTTCTCACTCATGGCCTGCAATGCCATAAGATAGAACAAGAAGCATTATTGACATTAGAAATCAAATTAGTGCTATCCCTCGTGGAGCACAAAGTACCGGACCTCAATCCCTTCGACACTACCATAGCACCCTTCACAATCTTCCATTTACCGTTCCCGAACCTTGCAGTGTTTGATTCGCAAAGATTAAATTCCTCTTAATTCCAGGAACATATCTCATATCCTCTAGTTTCCAAAGACCACCATTAGTAGTCTTAATTATTACATCTCCTCTACCTGTTATCTCATAATGCTTGTCATTAGCAAGATACACCTTGCCAGAATCCTCACTCCTGAAATTATGAAATAACTCCCCTATCGAAGGAAACATGAAAAGATGCACTAGTGTCAACTATCCAAGACTCTTATGGACTAGACACACTCAAAATTAGGGCTTCACAAAGGCCTTCCGTAGAGTTGATAGAGTCACAATCATCATTATTACCCTTCCCCTTCAAAAGCTTAGGACAATCCCTCTTATAATGACCCCTTTCACCACAACCATAACACACAACATTGTTCATGTTCTAGATTTCGACCGCTCCCTGGAATTGTTCGAATTCCTATTGTTCTTTCTAGTTTCTACCCCTGACACTCAAGGCACTTCCCAAAGATCCACCGTTATAATTCTTCCTACGAAGGTCCTCATTGAGCAGCACAGATTTGACCTCGTCAAATTTCATCTCATCACTACTCTTAGCACTACTGACAATAGTTACAACTGTATCCAAAGAGTCAGACATATAAGACAACAATATGCATGTTTTAACTTTGTCAACAAAAGTCATCTTAATAGAAGCAAGTTGTGATAAAATCTTTGTAACCTCATTTATATAATCAGCCACATCATCATCTTCAGACATCTTACAACTAGTTAATTTGCGGAACAAATATATCTGATTTGTTGCGTAAGACTTCTCATATATTTCCTCCAGTGCCTTCAACAATTCCTTCATTGTTTTTTTCTCCATAACATTAAACTTGACGTTCCGAGCCAATGACATCCTGATTGTGGACATCACCTGTCGATCGAGCAGATCGTACGCAGCCTGCTCCATAGTATTTGGCTTCTTGTCCAACAGCGAAACATACAGCGACATCGACAATAACAGATCCTGAATCTGCAACTTCCAATATGTGAAGTTGGATCTGTCAAACTTTTCGATCTCATACTTATCTTTCGACATTGTTTGAATGCGAGTTCTCTTTCAGCAACATGCATACTCTCATACCGGTTGATAGGATCGAAGAGCACTCAAAGCAACCACAGACAATGAAAGATAATAGAAGAAAATTAAATCAGAATTTGACACCAGATATTTAACATGGAAAGAACCCAAA
The DNA here is from genome assembly GCA_029582165.1 of Portulaca oleracea. Taxonomy (NCBI): domain Eukaryota; kingdom Viridiplantae; phylum Streptophyta; class Magnoliopsida; order Caryophyllales; family Portulacaceae; genus Portulaca; species Portulaca oleracea. The sequence continues at coordinate 11,156,628 of CM055869.1, read as the reverse complement.
GCGGAAAAAAAACCCATGGAACTGATGCACTAGTAATATGAGGATTATAGACACAACTGTTGTATTTCTCTCTATCTCACTTGATACATGGATTGAATAATAAGGAGAAATTGGAGCCAATATATATCCGATGGCTAAAAAAACCTAGGTTACAAATAACAATAACCAAGACATAACCGCCACACAAAGATTTAGGCCTCAAAAGGACGCGAGAAACCAATACCGACGCGAGCAGGGGAGCCTGGACGCAGGTAGCACCAAGAAGGAGCGGGTTGCAGCACCTTATTCTCTGGTTCTTCCCGAGGCGCGGGCAGTGCCTCCACAGGCGCATGTAGCACCTCGATTGAGAACTGGAAACGCACTTCGTCGAAAACAGGCATTGGTGGCGCCAAAAGGGACGCAGCCCGCGTCACCCCTTTTTCCCGAAAATTAGAGGCGCGCCCGACGATTCATTGGAGCAGGTAGCGCCTCCTTCTCCTCGTCTTCCCTCTTCTACTTCTCCTCATTTGGTCTCCACACACAACAAGAACAATATTGATAAATGATAATCATTATTGATAAAGGCTTATCAATGTTTGGAGTTAAAACATAGCTTAAAATACATGAAGAATCTCATTCGAAGACCTTCAATTTTTGTAGATTTTATGTAATAACCTGAATTTTATCTCTTACCATAATAGTAACCCGTACTTATCAAATATTATGCAAAGTGATGTTGGCAGTTATTAAACTAACAACTTCTTTTTTTTTTTTTGGGCGAGGAGATTTATAGCAACGAAGTTGACAATATTGCTCTTCATGACATTAGGTACCGGGGTAATATTTGATGATTATATTTAGGGATGTCAAAAGAATCTATAATCCAACCTGAAAAATGGATAACTAATGGATAATTTTCTAATGCAGGCCAGATCAAGAGGGATCTTATACAAATCGGGGGTTGAAAAATCCTGATAACGGGTCAATTATTCAAAAATTATTAATTTACAATTTTGAATTCATCAAATGTTGTTGTTTGGTGGTAAAAAGTTTCTCCTTAGTTAAAAATGTAATATCGATATATCATCCTCTGAACCCATTAAGGCAGGAAGTGTAATAGTTGTGATTTTATAAGTGTGCGGTGCAGGTGCATGAAAAACCTTGGAAATTGGTTAACTTTTCCAATTGACTGATTTCCCTCATATTTCATATATTTGATTGTTATTTGCCAACAAAAAATAGTTTATGTAGGACCCACAATTTTGCAATGATTATTGATTTCCTATGGTGGGGGTGGGTGGGAGTAAATTTCTGGCGTGAAATATGTAAAAGTTTCTAAAATACCCTAATATAACAAACTCAAACAATTATAAATATACGTAGTTTGGACATTTTAAGTAATTTTCCAAGGGAATTTTGAACTTCAACCAAATATTGTAAAATATACTTTCCCATGAAAAGTTTTTCTCGGATTCCAAGTGTTTTATAATGTGTGGATATGGGATATCTGATATTAGAATCGGTTAACTAGAACTTTCAAATCAAATATGAAAGATAGACTTTAGTATCTGACAATTTGGTTGGGGTGTGTTTGGTTGGTCAATAATCCTAGGGAAATTATCAATTTTCCCGGGTTGACTTATTTTTCCCTTGTTTGGATGCGAGTTGACTTCGGGAAAGTTTTCATAATGGGCCCACCATTTTGTCCATTTTCTTAGAGAAAATTCTGTTGGGTGCTAAGGGAAATTTTTCCCATCGAAAACTTCCCATAGGAAAAATTTCCCTAGGGTTCCTACCTCCCTTAGTCGAAATTTTCAGATCATGATTTCATTTATTCAAATAATTGATTAACAGACCCGAACTTATATTTTGATTGGTTAACTGATCCATGGCCACCTAATTACATTATTCATAGGTGGCAATATTTCATGTTGTATTGTATTATATTTACCATCATAAACAAAATTTATAAAATAATCTAAAATTTTCAGCATTGGCAAATTAAAAGGCCAAGACAACAAAACCATGGGTTGGTTAGTGTTAGAGGCAAGTGTGCCAAAGTAACTAGGGTTAAGGATAGGCCCATATCCACAAACCACCTAAATGGATAGAAACCACATCCCTCAATTTGAGAGGCTCTCATTTCCTCCCAAATCCCCCCCTTCCAACTCAACTCTCTTCAAGATAACACTCCCTCACCCCTCCCTCTTTAGCCCCTTCCTCTTCCTTCAATCTTCACTCTCCAGTCTCCAGTCTTCTCTTCGCTCTATCTCCCCCAAATCCTCTCTTATCTCTTCATTTCTCTCTCTTCCTCTCTCATCCTCCCATGGCGTTCTCCGCGGCATCCACCACCAGGGCAACCCCCTCTCTAACCTACCAACACCCTCAAACCCACCAACAAACCCCATCTCTTCTTCCCAACGTCAACTTCCACCCCAAGAAGACCCCATCTAACGTCGCCCTCTCCTCCTCCTTCACCCCCTCCTTCACCACCGCCACCTCCACCACCGCCACTACCACCGTCCTCCCCTCACGGAGGCGCTTCACCGTGCGCGCCGCCAGGGGGAAGTTCGAGAGGAAGAAGCCCCACGTCAACATCGGCACAATTGGCCATGTCGACCACGGGAAGACCACCCTGACTGCCGCCCTCACCATGGCCTTGGCCACCTACGGAAACTCCGCCCCCAAAAAGTACGACGAAATCGACGCTGCCCCGGAGGAACGTGCTCGTGGTATCACCATCAACACCGCCACCGTCGAGTACGAAACGGAGAACCGCCACTACGCCCACGTCGACTGCCCTGGACACGCCGATTACGTCAAGAATATGATCACCGGCGCCGCCCAGATGGACGGCGCTATCTTGGTGGTTTCCGGCGCCGACGGGCCCATGCCCCAGACGAAGGAGCACATCTTGCTGGCCAAGCAAGTCGGTGTGCCCACCATTGTTGTGTTCCTCAACAAGGAGGACCAGGTCGATGACGAGGAGTTGCTTCAGTTGGTCGAGTTAGAGGTGAGGGAATTGTTGAGTAGTTACGATTTTCCTGGGGATGATATCCCGATTGTTTCTGGGTCAGCCCTTTTGGCTTTGGAGGAATTGATGAAGAACCCTAGTGTTAAGAGGGGGGATAACAAATGGGTAGACAGGATTTACGATCTTATGGACAAGGTTGATGAGTACGTCCCAATTCCTGAGAGAGACACTGACAAACCCTTTTTGATGGCCATTGAAGATGTGTTTTCAATCACTGGTAGAGGTACTGTTGCCACTGGTAGGATTGAGAGGGGTACTATTAAGTTGGGTGAGACTGTTGAGATTGTTGGTTTGAGGGACACTAGGACTACAACTGTCACTGGGGTTGAGATGTTCCAGAAGCTTCTAGATGATGCTATGGCTGGGGACAATGTTGGGTTGTTGTTGAGAGGTATTCAGAAGACTGATATTCAGAGGGGGATGGTGTTGGCTAAGCCTGGCACCATTACTCCTCACACTAAGTTTGAGGCCATTGTGTATGTGTTGAAGAAGGAAGAGGGTGGGAGGCACTCTCCTTTCTTTGCCGGGTACCGGCCTCAGTTCTACATGAGGACTACTGATGTCACTGGCAAGGTTGCAACCATTATGAATGACCAAGATGAGGAGTCAAAGATGGTTATGCCCGGTGATCGGGTTAAGATGGTTGTCGAGCTCATTGCTCCGGTTGCTTGTGAGGAAGGTATGAGGTTTGCTATCAGAGAAGGAGGCAAGACTGTTGGTGCTGGTGTTATCCAGAAAATCCTTGAGTAGGGAAGTGAATTAGTGTTGTTAAGTTGGTCTTTTGCTAGGTTCTTTCGGGTTGTAATGAGAATGGGGGGCAGAGCTGTAAAAGACTTCTTTTTTTTTACGCGTTCCATTTTGGGAGTAGGATTCGAACATTTGAGATATTCTCATGAATGAATTATGCAATTTAAGTTAATACCTTTTGCACAATTTCCCTCAGTCTTCCATTGCTTAATAAGCTAGAAGTTTGTTGTATGCTTTCTTTGGTGTTAATGTTTAGTGTTATTAGTGTTGTGGTTGTAATGATTTGATGAACTCGCAGCAAATGTGTATCATTAATATTGGTCTCTGGTAAAGGGCAATAAGAACATGTCTAATTGCAGAACAGCAATGGATTATTATTAGCCAGTTTTTATTTGCTCTGTTGTTCTGAACTTATGTTTTGATCTTGCAGCAGTGTTTCATTGGCTGACCTGTGTGATTCATGAGATTACAGAGTCTCTTCTGTATGAGTGTCTCTGTGTCAGGCCAGGGTTACTGGTTCTGTTATTACTGTTATGTGCTTGCAAAGCTTAAAACTGTATACTCTGAGAGTCTGAGATTGCATTCTATTTTGTATTTTTTCTGTCTGCTTACAAGAAGTTGATATTGAAATAATTGGTTGAGCATTGAGATGCCTGCCTGATTCTGATGTGCTGCTAAAACGAGCTCAGTGAGCGATTTTTAGTGTTATCTTATGAGGATGTGTATGTCTGTTGTCTCTGATCTACAAGGTCTGGCATGCATTGTTTGAAGATCGATTTTGTGTACATCGTTTCAAAGGTTAAGCCGTTAAGATGAAGTGAATTACTGTCATATATCTGGATATGATTAGCATTAGTTTGGATAAGTTACTGTCAGATAATTCAACTACAAACAAACGCAGAATGTGGTCTCAGAATTCATTAAGCTGTTAACCGAACATCACAGACCCCAACATAGTTTGCTCTTGGTGTCTGCTTAGATTGGTTGTTTGAGTTTTGCGAAGATGATATCCAGTCAAATGCGCCAATGATTAAGGACAAAAATTTGGAGATGGCTCAAAGGATTATTGAGTTTCAGTTAATGGGTCTCGTTTCTTCTTGTTCCAGTACTCAGTCTAAGGGGTTTAAGGATTTAAGTGTTCCCTAGGCTACTGTCAGGGATTGTCAAATTCTTATGGGAATAGTGGAGTCTATAGAGTAGGATCTTTCACTAACTACTGTAGCAACCTAAATAAACTAGAAACAGTCCAAGAATGCTGAGCATACCTTGTTTACTGTCAAACAGAATGCAAAACTGCATTGTTCTGATACAGCATCAGTTTCAGAAGTCTGCACTAAACTGCGGATGAAATCGCACGAGCCCAAAGTTTCGTCAAAAGGATATCCAATCCCCATTATCGATCCTGGCCTTTAATCTGGCACAATTCCTATAGTAGTTGTTAAGCTTTGCATATTTATATCATAAAATCATGATTGTTTTCCATCCAGTATGAATTATGAAATTATGAATTCATTTGAGCAAGTGCATGAACCTGAGATCAATCAGACAACTGTGCCTCCCTGGCAATTGCAGAAGCAAAGAAATCAACCAGATAAATTTCCAAAATTACACAAACTTGCAATAATTCACCAACCTGTACACCTATAAAACCACCGCACACTTAACACAAATACACAACTCTCAGCATCCAAACACAACAGCTAAAAAAGATGGCTGCCAAAACTGCTTCTTTATTCATCATCCTCACATTCCAATTCTTGATCATCACAAGCAAAGCTGACGAAGCCCTAATCACTCGACTCTGCAACGGAACTCCTTCACCCGATGCCTGCAAAAGTTGTCTCCACTCGGAACCTGCGAGTTCAAATGCAGATGAAGTGGGGTTAGCCGTTCTTACAATTAGCTGTGCCACAACCGACATAAGCGAGCTGTACAAGACAACTATCGGTGAACAACAGAGCGCCACAAACCCTGCATTGAAGGAAGCTCTGGGAAGCTGCTTGAGTCAAATTACAGGTGCTCAAAGTAAGGCTGTACCAGTTGCCACGGACGTCAAAGGCAAACAATTCGACCTCGCCCAGGGTTTGATCAAGTTTCAGATAGTCGCCCCTATTTTTGACTGCACCAAAAACATTCAGTCTAAGGGGCTTCAAGTTCCGGACAACGTCAGCAAGGGAGTTTCGAACGTTGCTAGGGATTGGAATGTTGTTTTGAGTATTTTGGATTCCATCAAGTAGAGTTGGTATGAGGGTGAATATTATTACATTGGAATGTTTCCACACAACAATAAGATGGAAAATGAGTCGAACGGCCCGGATGAATTTTGATTACTGTCACTCATTTTTGTCACAAATCTTTTCCTATCAATACATCTATCTATTTTTTGATCCAAATGATATACTTATGAATTATCACTTTCTTGCTGAGTTTATCAGTGCATAAAGTGCTTGTTATTAACCTCAACTAAGATATTATTACTTGTTGAATCGTACTGGTAACAATTGTAAAATTTAAAGGTAAAACTGTTACGTCAGATCCCTCCTTACCTCACCTGTTTGCAGGATTTTCAGGGCATTGAATTCAAATCATACAGCTAACAATCAAACCAACTGCATCTGTACTTTTGCCCGCTGCTCGGTTCGGATTTGAGGCAAGAGTTGTAGACTTCTGAATTCTGATGCTGGGGTTGTGCTGCAGAGCTTCGTGATCATAGCGACAAATAATTTTAAATAAGTGAAATATTATGATGTTTTCATATCCATATCCTTAAGTATTAAGTAGAATTTTTATATTTTACTTCTTCACAGTAGAACAGTTGGCTAATTGAGTCTAATTTCTTCCATATTTCTAAGGGTCTCATGAATTTTATATTTATCATTACCATTTGCAACCAAAAATATCTTTAATTTTGTGTAATTCATATGAGAGCTCAGATATTTTGATGTACTCACCCATACATGTAGAGAGCCTTGGTTGAGAGAACACTTTGTAAAATAATCCTGCTTATAGCTTTGGGAGAAAAGCCTTCCATCCATTCATATACTTCTTCAATTCGGCCCATATCTTGATCTATCCCTTTGTTAGGTTATCCTAATGATAAAAGCTTAGTGGATTGGACTAACTTATTCTTGATTTAGGCCATTAACAACCCAACTAAGGAACCATAAATAATAAAACATTAAAACCTTATAATCCTCCAAACTATAGTCACATCATTTTATATACTCCCTCTGTTTCTATACGATTGACTTTTACGCTTTTCAAAGTTCATCTTTGTTCAATAATTTTTCATATAATATTTTATCAAAAAATTTTAATTTTATATTTTTCTAAAAGCATTTTTTAGTACGAATATGACAGTATCAATTTTGTGCGATAAATCATTATTTATATCGAAAATTAATAGCTAAAGTTGACGACACGAAAAACATGGTGACAATTAAAAAAAACGAAGGGAGTATTTAATAAGTTCAAAAAATAGATATAAGTTTATATAATTCGAAAAGATTTATGACAAAAAATGTGTGCTACATGGAGAATTCACTCGAGTCATTTGCACATATAAATGGTACCCTTAATCTTACACCAACCCTCCTAAATGGAACCCAAAATACTCAAAACAACATTCCAGTCTCTAGCAGCATCAGAAACTCCCTTATTGACATTATCAGGCACTTGAAGCCCCTTGGACTGAATGCTCTTAACACAGTCGAAAACAGGGCCGAGTATCTCAAACTTGATCATCCCCTGAGCGAGCTTGAAGTCCTTGTTCTTCACATTCACGGCGGCCGGTTGGGTCTTCTTTTGTGCGTCTGTAATTTGATTCAAGCAGCTTCCAAGAGCGTCCTTCAACGCAGGGTTTGTGGTGGCCTGTTGGTCGCCGATTGTGGTCTTGTAAAGCTCGCCTAAATCGTTCGTGGCGCAGTTCATTGTGAAAAGGGCTAACCCAACCTCATCTGCAGTTGCACTGGCTGGGTCCGAGTTGAGGCAGCTTTTGCAGGCATCGGGTGAAGGGGTTCCGTTGCAGAGCCGCGTGATAAGGGCCTCGTCGGCTTTGGTTGTCATGATCAAGAATTGGAATTTGAGGATTATGCACAGGGAAGCAGTTTTGGTAGCCATCTTTTTTAGATGATATGTATGTTTGTTTGGATGCTGTGGATGAATGAATGTGTATTTGTGTTTGTGTAGGGTACTTATATAGGTGTATGGTTTGGTGAATGATTGCGAGTTAGTTGTGTAAATTTGGGAATTTATCTGATTGATTTCTTGGCTTCTGCACTTGCCAGGGAAGCACAGTTGTTGTATTAGCCTCAACTTTCAAATTCATGCACTTATTACCTCAAATTCATTGCATACTTTGATACTGTATGGAAAATATCATGATTTTACTAATAATGCTATTGTGTAAATATGCAAAGCCTAACAATCATTGTGGGTATCGGACATCATTTCGATTCAACTTTGGGGTCATGCAATTTCATCTGTATTTTTGTGCAGACTTCTGAAACAGATTTTGTATCAGGACAATGCAGTTTTCTGGTCTGTTCAACAGTAAACAAGGTATGTTCGTCAAGCTTATCTCGTATATTTGTATATATAAGATGGACTATAGTTTTGGACCAGACGAGGTATTTACTTGAGAAAAACGAGATGGTATTACCATATGATACTGAGTGAAAGACCCTACTTTATAGAAGCGACGATTCCCAGGAGAATTTGACAGTCCCTAGCAACAACAGCAATACCCTGAGCCACAACATCAGGCACTTGAAGCCCTTTAGACTGAACAAAACTAGCACAATCCGAAACATACCCCATTATCTGATTCTTGGTAACCCCTTGAACCATGTCCCAGTTTCTGTCCTTAATCATCGGTGACACGTACTTGATGCCATCTTTAGCATACGCGAACCGCCAATCTAAGCAGACACCCAGAGCAAACTTCATGTTTGAGTCTGTGGTATTCTGTTGACAGCTTAATGTAGTCTGGGACAGTCCATTCACATCATTCGAGACACAGTTCAGAGAAATCACGGCTAACCCAATTTCATCTGCACTTTTGCTGCCTGGGTCAGATGCCAGACAACTTTGGCACACTTGGGGCGAAATTGTTGCATCACAGAGCTTCTTCATGAGGGCTTCATCGACGTTGGTGGTCATGATCAAGGCTTGGAGATAGAGGATGCATAGTGTAATGGTAAAAATAAGTGCAGTTTTGGCATCCATTAAGCTGTAATTAAGTTTTGGGAGTTGAGTAGGGGCAATACTGAATATTTGTTCCATATTAAACGTCATCTTTGAAAATTGTGTAGTCAAATGTTAAAAATTTTGACCATAAATTTATCAATATAGACAATGAATTGTTATATAAGATTAGTACCATTAGATTCTGTGAAATAATAGACTTGAGCCCAATTCAACCCCAAAAGTTAGCTTAGGAGGTTGAGGCACCCAAGCCACTATAAACACCACAATATGGGTGTCAAAGGCCGATGTGGCACAACTCAACACGCCCCCCTCACCACGAGGCGCAGACAACTGCGGGCGCGGCCCCAACATCAATGACCCTGGCTCTGATACCATGTGAAATAATAGACTTGAGCCCAATTCAACCCCAAAAGCTAGCTTAGGAGGTTGAGGCACCCAAGCCATTATAAACACCACAATATGGGTGTCAAAGGCCGATGTGGCACAACTCAACAGATTCGTAACGAAAAATACTATCGTAAAAGTATAATATTGCAATTGTTAATATAATATTATACAAGAAATTATCAATCAAATAGTAACGTTGGAGATCGTGACAATAAAAGATATGACAATTAATATGGAATAGAGGGAGTAAGTAATGTCTGATTTGATTTGGTTTCCCCATTTGTTTCCCTTTTTCCATAATCCAGTGAATTCTATTTCTATCCCAGGTTTAAGGCAATGGTTAATTGGGATTTGACTATGCAAATTATGCCTTGAATCAAGTCTATAATTAACCTAGCTAAGTAAGCCCTATAATCAAGTAACAAGTAAGTCATACAATCAAATGATTTGAAAGTTGCATCTTTTAAATTTCGAAGTCCCATCTTACTCCTCTCTAAGAAGTTAAACTCTTGAGGCCATTGCAAAATGCAAAGGACAGCATTAAAGCAAGTAGTTCAAGCTCCTCGCTTAAATATCATGTCATCGTGTATAAATACAGTAAATCACAAGAAATTTGAATATTTATACTCACAGGAGATACTGTTTTATCCTTGAATATTTTTCACTAGATGGTGAATAAAGGTTTTTTTAAAAAATGCAGTTTGCAGTTTAGTACAAGTGAAGATAGATGCACATTAGTACATGTCAATGCAACTAACTTCAACCAATACACGTAAGTACTAATTAACACATTAAACAAGGAAAATTGAAGCGTAATTGAATATTGCAAGTAGATGTAGGTGGGAGCAAATAAACATGAATGAGTGCAGATAACTGTATGTGCAATCATGCTCAAATGTTACAAGGGAAGGTCTGTGGTAGTCAACTTTTTTTTTTAACTACCGTAGTTAAATTAGATAATAACCGTTGATTATGGATAGAACAATTTTTAGCCATTGATTTGAATAAATAACTTTTTTATTATTATTATTACACTTTATTAGTTTTGGTAATGTAATCATAATGAATATTTTATATTCCTAATACATTTTTGAAGAATCTTTCCAAATGAATATTTTATATTTAAATATATTTTCACACTGATGTTTCTTAATCGCAAAGTAGTCATTAGTCATTTGGTCATTTGGGGAATTTGTGTAGTTTATGGTCGTAGGTTTTTTTTTGGTTCCACTATTAAAATTTTTTGCTAATTTTATGTGCAATATAAATATTTTTATATTGATTTAATTAATTTATGATAAAATATGTTATCATATATGTACATAAATTATTATTTATCTTGTTATGAAAGTAGTATGTTTTTATATTTGATGTGACTTACAAATTAAATACCTAACGAGCTCATTTATAAACTCATGATCTTATATATGTGTAATATAAATATCTTTATATTGATTTAATTAACTTATGATAAAACATGTTATTATATATGTACATTAATAATTATTATTTGTTTCGTTATAGAAGTGTATGTTTTTATATTTAATGTGAATGATAAATTAAATATCTACCAAACTCATTTATTTTAATCTTTATCATTACAAAACTCGACCAATAAAAGTTAAAAACAATATGTTTTGATATATTTATAGATGATATACAACTATACATATATTTGTGTTTTGTTACAAAACATTTTGCGTTTCGTTCTGCATGAAATGTGTGGTGTCAATTCAATATCGACACAAAAGTACAAGAGTATATAGAGTCCTCTATTAAGTAAATACATTTAAAAAAGCTTCGAGTTTAACGCAACAATAATAAAAATATGTAGTAACAATTCAATATTTTAGTGTTCCTGACACGTTTATACATAATCTCCTAAAATTTATTGTAGACAATACTCATCATATATACTCCCTCCGATTTTGTTATTTATCATCCCATTTTTAGATATTAAAAAATTACTATTAGGAAAGTATAGAATTAAAATTTTGTAAAAGTAGACTCTAATAATACTTACTTTCAATTTTTGTATGTCAATAATCCCTACTTTGTTTTTGTATTTCGGATGTCAAAAAAATTGTATTTTGGTAGGACATTAGTACATCACCCATTGCATACCCTAAATATGATAAATTTTGACTTGCATTTGATTCAAAATTTAGCACAATACTTCCCCACAATTTTTAATGAATTTACAATGTTAGTCACAAAACTTTTTGTTGATTCTTTTCAAATTTTTTTACGATCTTTTTACTTTAATTCCTTAGAAAAAAAATTGCTCGGATTAAAAAATTAATTTAAAAATTATTCAAGTAACTATATTTTAAAACCTTTATGCGGGTAGGAATGAAAAAAACAAAAAGATGGCAAAATAAAAAAATGTGAAAGTAGATTTGATACCATCAAAATCCAATTTTTCGGTTTTTAGTACCACCAAAATACCCAAAAAAAAAAAATTGGGACCACTACATACAAAAACTGAAAATAGGGAATATTAGAATCCAATTTTCCTAAAAATTTTAATAAAATATTATGTGAGAAATTATTGAATAAAAATAAACATTGAAAAGCATGAAAAGACAATTATTTGTGAATAGAGGGAGTAACATGCAAAAGATGATAATACAAATTTACATTTTTAATAAAAAAGTAATTAATTTGCCTATAATGTAACGACAACGCTTAAGTTGGCGTCTCAACCATTACATATAGACCTGGCTGAACCCGCACGAAATTTATGGGTTTTGAACATGATTTTCTCAACTAAACCCGAAATATATCGAACCCGACCCGCCTGTTTGATCCGAAAAATTAATTTTTTAAGTTTAACTTTAGTAGAATTTGTGACTTTTTATTATAATTTTTAACTATTAAACTATAAGCGCAACTTCTTTATTTGTTATTTCTCTAATTTAAGTTAAAATAGTTAAAATAATTTGTCACTACTGCAAAATATCATATTTTGTTATGTATACTGTACAAAAAATAGTATTTAGACATTTTTTTAAAACGAAAAAATGGAAAAAGGTCGCAATTAATCATAACCTGTTGAATTGACCTGAAACCGAAATATACCGTATATATTTACCCAAATCCAAAATACATCTGACCCGTATTTACTCGAACCCGATATACTGTGCATGACGACCGACCGAATTGGCAGGTCTAATTACATAGTGTACTGAACATTTGCCTGACCAAATAAACCATGTCATTCAATGAAAAATTGAATGCTTCACTAAACCATCACGTAGTATACTAAACATTTTTTACTTCCTAAAAAATTGAATGTTTCACTAAAAAACAATTGATGGAAACTATATTTAATTAATGAACAAAATAGGAAAGAATATTTAAGAGATTTTAAGAAGATTTTAGTGAGAAAAAATAATCAAAAGTATTTCAATGGTCCAGATTAAATCTTAATAAATCAACGGTTGATATTGATATCGACTATTGTAGTCGAAAAAAAAATTTATTACCTTAGAATTTTTCATGTTATAAAGAATAAATTCTTAAGCATAAGGAAGAGTTTCTTCGCCACAATCTCTATTCTAGCATGCTACGAGTTAACTCAATTACCAGTATTATATATATATGATCTAATGCAATAAAATAAAATAATTCTTGAAATTAGATTTAGATTTGAATTTAATAGTAGTATCTCATAGACGATTTATTTGACGTCAAAATAAACCCCTCATTTCTTTTGCCGATTTGTTTCCTGATTTTTGTTACGTTCCATAAGGTAAATGATTAGCTGCATTAATTTTGCCCTTTCCTTATACGAACGAGACCAAAAGGAGATTATGATGATAAACAAGCCGACATTACCCGATTATAATAATTTGTAAGCCCCTAATTTCCAAGCTGCACCATGTGCTTCCCAAATCCTCTCCAAATTCCCTCTTATTCCCCATTATAATCCAACCCACAACCACTCAAATTCTCACAAACCCCCCATCTCCCCTTCTTCTGGGTTTCTTCCTCTTCTTCTTTCTTTTTCCAGATGATCAAATCAACACCCACATTATCATCACCATCATCATCATACAATGTTAAGATCACTTTTCCGCTGATCTCCTTGCTTTTCTCTATCGTTCTTCTATCTTGCTACTACTGCTCCTCATCTGGGAATGGATCCACTGCTCTGCGGACCACCTTGTTCGCTGCAACAGGGCTCGCACTCGCGTCGGTCTGCTTGATCATGGTGGCTCGGACGACGATGGTGACATGGATCACCGTCCTGGTGCTTCTCGCTTGCTTAGGGAAACGGCGTCGTTTTCTGGCCAATGAGGGTAAGAAGATTACTGCCGATGTTGCATTGAATGTGATGAAGGTCATGATCAGGGAGAAAGGGTTCTGTACTGTTGTTTGTGCTACGGCTGTTAGTCTCATAGCCATGGCTCAAGCAATCAGAGTCTGACTTCAACAATCATTTGTAGATATAGATCAGTTTTGATTAACTTGGTCTTTTTTTGTAACTATGCACTATCAAGTTTTTGTGCAGTGGAATTACTCAATCACATTCTTTTACTCAGATTCTTGCTTATGTGAGTCTGTTTTGATACATTGGCAACTATTCCCATCAAGTTTTTGTTTAAGTCTTGGTAGAAACAAAAATATATATAATATATATAAAAATAAGGGTGAAAATTGTGATATCGATGAGTTATGTTTGTCAATGTCATTAACAGTTTGTCAGTTTGGTATCTACCCTTTATTGCTAGTCTATAAAATTTACTGGTGTTACTACAAAATATGTAGTAGTATAAGAAAAAATAAAATATAAAATTAAATTAAAGAAAAAGATCTTACATCCACCCTTTTAGCAGTTGGTTTGGTAGTTGGTGGTCTATTGCAGGTCAAGTGAGGATGGCTTGGAGCCTTCATTGACCAAATTTATTAGACTTTAACTTTGTTTGGTTCAGTGCGGTCATGTTCAACACAGGTTTAGTAAACAATAGGTTTATGGGTTCGTAACAACCCCACCTCAGACAATAAATTATACCGTATATCGTAGTGGACCTTCCTAAGTCCACGACATGCATTAAAATATATCATTTGTATGTGATAAATTTGTGTAAAACTTGCTAAATTTAAAAAAATTTCGAGAATTTTGCAATGAATTTAAGTATAAATACTTGATATTAATTTTGTAAAATTTAACACAGTGGTAGACCTGTATAGGTACTCCAGTGTGTACCATATAATAATTGATAATTACAACTTACAAGCAACATCATGAGAAAAGGAAGAGTTTAGGTCAAATCCAACTGGTAAGTTAGCTTGGCTAGGAAACTTGGCACTTTAGCAGATGTACACTTGACTTTATCGATCTGGAAAAAAGGCAGGCATATATGCCTCGACAATGTTGACAGCATCAAGGAAGGAAGCTGTTTACTGTTCAGTTAACAACAACTGCCTTGAGGCAATATAATATCATTAAGCTTTTGTTTTTACATAGGATACATGATACAAAGTCTTGCTCTGCACTAGGCACACTGATTATATCATAACTAATTAGCATAATTAACCTTATACTATACATTTCCTTCAACCAAGACATTGAGTGAGTGAGATGTTTACTCAACCATGGTCACCATTATGCAGGAAAATAAAGCCAACCCCAATACCTGTCCACCGCCACATTTTACTTACTGTGAGAAAATACCTTTCTTTGGCCGAGTAGTAGAGGGAACTTGAGACGATTCTCAAAAGATGGTTGAAAAGATCAGTTGTTGACAGAAAGCAGCTCTCCTTTTCAACTCCTCAGAGTCTTCTGTCTCTTCACTTTTACATAGTATGGAGGGCTTGAGGCTGTTTACGCATACAAGGAAACAATCGTAAATTAATTAGTACATAGAAGTGCCAAGCAGTCATCATTGTCCGGAAATTAGTACATGGGAGAAGTGCTTTGTGAAGGGAAAACAAAGGTTTTAAAAGGGAGATAAATTAATCAAAGATGGTCCAAAAAACAACAGCCAAATAACTGCTGAAGTAAATGATAACTAAAAGGTCATTAGGTCACTGAGTTAGCTCAACGCATCCTGTGGGACAACTACGTAATGGCAAACGATATCCTACTCATTAGGCGTTACTAGCAACAGTGGAAGTCGCTCTATACTCCCTTACAAAGTGACCGTAAAAAGAAAGAACAACTACCAAGATGTAGAATCTAACACAATAAAGACATGCCAAGAATAGATTGCAGCTAACATGGACATTGGAACGACTTTCTTTCAACACGTGATAAGGTTGGTGTAAAGAGGGAGTATTTAGCAAGGGGGTGCCTGTTCTTCGAAGTGAAGCTCATTAGGATTATGTGCAAGACAAGAGGCACTAAGAACAAGGAAGAATCCTTTCCCAAGTGAAGTTCATATGCATGAATGAAGGCAATTACCGATTAATCAAATAAAAATAACCGTCCACTTTGTGAGTAGATACATTCATCTCTAGTTGCTAACTATGCCTTGTCCATATCACATGGTCATGCCTTGTAAGGAAAGACATCTATAGTTACCACCAGAAATACCAGATTATCCTCATGTGGCCATTAATTATTCCATTTTGCACTTTTGCATGATTGATAACCACATGTTTCGCAAGTTTCAGTTACTGGTCCTGAATGCCAGCATATCATGAATACACAGGAAAGTGACCAAAAACCACTAACAAACCAATCAACTTTTACCCCACACTATAAACGATCAATACCTTTCAGCCTCGGGGATCGTTGAGACATCGACCGAACATGAATCGTTAGATTGATCAAACTTGGCCACTGTACGCGGGATCTTAAACAAAAACGGAGATAGAAGCGGATCTGGTGCTGAACCATGCACATCTTCCCCGCCTCTTTTTGCGCTTAAGCCCCCTAGAGAACTTCTACCCGTGTAGGAATTTCTCGATCCTGACTTCTCAGACCTCTGTGTCTACAAAATGAAACACGTTGGAAACCCGAGGGTATACATACAATAACAACAAACTCCCAGAATAAGACGTATTACAACAGGAAATGTGCTTCGGTACCTTGGTTGAACTAGCATGATGCACTTCAAAATGACCGATAACATCTTTGCCCCAATTCAAAGCACAAACGGGACAGACCTGAAACCATACACATGGCATACTAGCTAAGCTACGAAGTTGAAACAACTTAATCAACCAATGCCAAAGGAACTAGTCGGACAAGTAGGCCAAACCATGAGGGATATAAGATGATCTCAATCAGTGTCGCGGAACAATATATGAGCGTTCTCATATGAGCCTCAAAACTAAGATGAACAACGTAAGTATTCTCAATGACATCAATAGTATTTTCTTATGGAAAGCCAGAATGACAATTGAAGTAGAAGGCAAAAATAACTCCAAGCTCACAAATTCAGACAAGTATGGAAAAACATACCGAGTTCTTCACATCGAAACAGTGCTCTTCTTGGAGGTGATCACATATCATGGAAAGCTCAATATCCATATAGCAGAACGGGCAAGTGCAGTACTTCCTTGTGTCATCATTTGTTTCTGAATTACCCAATAATGATCTCTTGTCAATACGATATCACGGCATATCTTATACACATAACCCACAATATCACATCTCCTGGACTCCAAACACTTAATCCTCAGCTAACCATTTTCTATTTTGGTGGTTACTCAAACCAAGACTACATTTAGAGTGCCTTTGGTTAGCCTATTTCCCTCGGAAAACTGATCAATTTTTCGGAGTTGACCATATTTCCTTATATTTGGCAACCTTTGAGCAATGGATACAAGTTCACGTGGAGCTCACAATTTCCCCATCCAACTCGAGAAAAAATTTCCTTAGGGGGGGCTATGGGAATTTTTCATGGTGGAGGGTTGGAAATTAGATTGTGAGAAAATTTTCAAAATACCCCTAATTATTTTACAAACCCTATACATAGAACCAAACAATGTGAAAACTTTCATAATATAGTTTCCAAGGATTTTAGAATATACACCAAACACTGTAAATTATATTTTTACGAACAAAATTTTTCAGAGGGAAAAACTTTCCTGGGCGTAATTTGTTTGTCTTCACAAAGATATTACAACTAAATTCCAGCCAAATTTCACTCTCAATCGAAGGGAGTAAACTTGAACCGTTCAATTACCCGTAAACTCAAGAAATACTATCAGATGATGAAGAATAGAACCCCATAAACACTATACAATTGAACCCCATTAAACAATCATACGAGCACAGAAGACAAGAACAGCGTTACATCAACAACAACAACAACACAACAGTGACAGCATAATGACTAGGGTCCAATGTCAAACATGTATAAATTCACAAAATCCCCAAAACCCGTCAATTTCACACAACGAACGACCTATTTTCTCGATTAATTAAGTGATGAAATGCGAAAATTGAAGCAACCGAGGGAGAGAAAGAGAGGACCTGAGCAAAGAGGGGAAGAGTAGTGCTTGGAAGAGCGAGCAGTTAAGCCCAAGAAATCCACGTCCATTGCAACTGTTGTTTGCTGCTCCTGAAGCGAGGATGAGTATGTCAAAATTCACAGGCAATTGAGGGAGAAGATTAAAAATTGAAATTGGGCTATATTTAAGAGTGTGTGAAAGAAGAAGAAGAAGAAGAAGAATAGGAGTAGGAGAGAAACCCAGTTCGTAGTTGGATTCGGATTACTGAGAGTCGGACTTTTTCCCCTTCCGTTTCTGATCTCCCTTTGCATCTCTCATCTCACGGCCATGTGATGTGCTGTGTGCCCTGTGGCCCTGTGGGGCGTGATGGCCTGATGGGTCAATATCAATCCGAAGCGAATTCGTAGCTCAAAATCTAATTCAAGTCCAACAAAAAAAAAAATGGAATCCAATTAAAGAGTCTGACTCTAATTATAATTGGCACGGTTATGAAAGTACTATCTCTGCTCTTTGGATTGGATAAAATGTTTGTATGGATTGGATTGGATTGAATAAGTTATGATATTTTTTTGAAAAATTGTGTTTTATTTTATTTGTATTTTAACTTTCATTTTGGATTCTGGTGGACCAAAATTTCAAAAAATTGTATTTGAGTGGACCGCCACCGAGTCGAGGGGCGGTGACTCATCGGAGATCTGACGTGGATGTCGGAGCTCAATTTTTTTTGCCACGTCATCAGCTTAGCACATACCTATGTTATTTTAACTTATTTTTTTCATTGCCAAGTCAGATTTCCCTTTTTCCTTTCTTTCTCTTGCCTGTCTCTCTCTAACTCTCTGATTCTCTTTCTCCTTCTTTCTTTTTTGCCCACTTCTAATTTCAATTTCCCCTTTTCCTTTCTTTCTCTTGCCTCCTGCCTGTCTCTCTCTAACTCTCTGATTGCAAACTCCTCAAATCTGACCAAAGATATTTGACTGATTGATACTCCCAAATGTAGCTACATCCCCCAAACCTGATTTCCTGTAGCTTCTCTCTCTCTCTCTCTCTCTCTGTTTTGATTTCCTGTTTTCTGGTTGGTTTGTGATCAGTTTCTATGGTGGGACTGGTGAATTTGAGGATTGATGTGTGTTCCTGGAGTATTTGCTTGGAACTTTGGATAATTGAATTGCTTTGTTGGATGACATGCGAAATTTTGGGGTCTTTCTTTGGTGTAATCCAGTGGAGAATTTTTGTGTTTTTTTAATCATTTAGGCTTGGAATTTTATGGTGCCTGGGGAAGTAGCATTGATCTGGTGCAGTTTTGTTTTGAATTTTGATGATAAATGATGATGGTGGTTGAATAAGACACAGTGATTAACTATGGGTAGGATTAGATTTTAACTATGGTGGGATTAGAATTTTCTGCAAATATTCCTGCAATTTGGAGTTGTGAACATTGATTTGGCTTCATGTGATTCATCATGATTGCATTGTTTTTATTAATAGTTTTTTTTGGCTTTTTCTTTTTAGAAAAGGGCCTATATTTCAAGTAATTAGTCCACATAGCTCTTTTGCAAATTAGCTTTGCTGCTCCCTGCTTTGGTTTGAGCTATATCCTTACCAGTTTGGGAACCTTTAATCAGGTATAGGTGTACATCAGGCCATCAGGTTTGGGGGATGTAGCTACATTTGGGAGTATCAATCAGTCAAATATCTTTGGTCAGATTTGAGGAGTTTGCAAGAGAATCAGAGACTTAGAGAGAGACAGGCAAGAGAAAGAAAGGAAAAGGGGAAATTGAAATTAGAAGTGGGTAGAAAAGAAAGAAGGAGAGAGAGAATCAGAGAGTTAGAGAGAGACAGGCAAGAGAAAGAAAGGAAAAGGGGAAATCTGACCTGGCAATGAAAAAAATAAGTTAAAATAACATAGACATGTGCTAAGCTGATGACGTGGCAAAAAAAATTGAGCTCCGACATCCACGTCAGATCTCCGACGAGTCACCGCCCCTCGACTCGGTGGCGGTCCACTCAAATACAATTTTTTGAAATTTTGGTCCACCAGAATCCAAAATGAAAGTTCAGTCCACCGGCATACAAAAGCCAATACTTCGGTCCACCAGAATCCAATTAGATCTCTGATTATAATCCGAAAACCAGGTCTACCCCACCTCTGATTAATCAAATTTGGAGGTGGATCTTTACCTTTGATTATCAATTGGAGCAAAGGTGGATGTACTCACCTCAAATTTGATTCCGGTCCGTTGTCATCCGTACCTATAGGTCCATTGAAAACAAAAGGAAACTCAAAACAATGGAAGAGCATTGCCTAAACCCTCAAATTTTGTTTTTATTTTTAGGATAATTGATTTCAAGGGATGACTTATTAAACAAATAGACTATCAATTCTATTATATATTTAGGATCGTGCAGTATCGGTCCAGGTTAGCTCTAAAGACAACAAGGCTAACAAAAAAGTCTCGTTCATAAAACGCTCAAACATAACACAAAAACTTCAAACCCGGACCACAATACTTTGCGGTGCTGGACCCAATCTAAAAACTGTTATAAAATACTCAGTAATACTTTGAGGTTCCAATTTGTGAAAGTGAGGGGACCTAGCAGGCTGACGTTGCACAATTGTAATAACACACATTACTTATTAATCAAATTCAAAGTGATCAACGAGACCTTATACATGGGTAATGTCGACGGGCTTGCAAGATAGATCACCATTTTTTAGAACTTGATAATTTTATTAAACTACCTCCAACTATACATATTTATTCGAAACCCCAATTTAATGAGTAGTTTAGGCGCACGAATACCTGTTAAACTTATCAAATATAAGTTGAATTTTTCTGTTTAAAAAAAAAGTTGAATTTTCAATATTTGTTTAATTTACTTCTCTCCACTCCCTTTTATCATTCAAATCTTTTTTTTTTTTTACCTTGTTAGTTGTTATCATATAAAGATCTTAGTGGATAAAAACTGTAATCAAGAGCGAAAAAGTACAAATATGAAAAGACTTAATAGTAAAATAGTATGATAAATGCACAAAAATTTTAGTTTTTGTTGACTTAAGGTACAGATGAGGCGGTTTCAAGTTCGAGTAGTGTTGGATTCGCTCATTTTCCAATTTTTAAGGCTCAATCAATTTTCAATTTTAGATCAATAAATGATGTTCTAAACTCAAAATTTTTAAACGAACTTGAATTAAATTTTCAAATTGAGTTAATTTCTGCAAGATCTACTAAAAAATAGACCCACAATTATCAAGGACATCAGTCACGATGCATGAATGCAGACACTTGTCACTAGTTATTTAGGATAAAAGTAAAAAAATATTTACTGGATCTTTTACATAAATATTTTATAATGGGAAATTAGAAAAAAATAATCCAAACTTTAGGGGTATTGGAAAAAAATAATCCGAACTTACAATTTTGTTATGAATGAGTTGAACTTTAACTTTTATTATCTTTAGCATCTACCAACTAGTTAAACTCGTCCAAAAAGTAACGTTTTGATGACGATATTGTACGTGGAACTTTTTGTAACTAAAAAAAAAGTCAAAATTATGCTCCAAGTGTAATATCGCCACCACGCGTCGATTTTTGACGAGTTTAGTGAGATGAATCTTAAAAATAATAGAAGTTAAAGTTCAGCTCATTCTTAACAAAATTGTAAGTTCGGATTATTTTTTTCCAGTAACCCCAAAGTTTGAATTTTTATTTTCAATTTTCCTTTTATAATTAATCATAATATTATATTTTAAATATTATTTTTTATTATAAATTTAATAATGATAATAATTTTACACAATAAATCATTATACATATTGATAATTAGTAGCAATTAAACTTCATAGAAGATGACTTGTATAATTTTTTTAAAGGTAACGTAGAAGGGACGGATCATTTGTTTATACCCCGGCCCATCATAAATATTATTACTCCCTTAATTTTTGTTGACCTTGTACTGAGATTAGTGAGATACACACACCGCAATCCTCCCTCAAAATCATCCCACCAAGTGTGGACAAAATGGCCGACGTCGCCACCGAGTCAGTCGACGCATCCGATCGGAAACGCAGCGTTTTATGGTCCTACGCCGTCTTCCTCACCGTCATACTCCCGGTGGTGCTGGCAGTGGTCTTGTACCGAATCGACCCACTCGACCCGGCTGAGCTGCCACTCCACGAGTTGACTCAGCAGGACATGGTTGTCCCCCGAGTTAACGGCCGTTTGCTTCACGAGTCGGAGTATATCAGAGTCGCGGGGGTGGTGGGGCCCGAGGACTTCGCCTTTGAGCCTGAGTCAGGGGTCCTATACACGGGCTGTGCTGATGGGTGGGTCAAGCGAGTTAAGGTGGCTGACTCGGTGGAGGACTCGGCGGTGGAGGACTGGGTTAACACAGGAGGCAGGCCCCTTGGACTCGCTCTTGGCTTGAACAAAGAAGTTATAGTCGCTGACGTTTTCAAGGTACGCCTTTTAATATTTTAGTACTCCTCCCTGTGTTACAAACACATTATTAGCTATGGCTTTTGGAAATTATGAAATCAAATTAAAAAATTTTAATTATAAATTTTTTAATATATAAGCCCTTTTTGGCAACTGTTAGTTATTAGTTTGTAGCTGTTAGCTGATAGTTGTTTGATTTTAGCTGTTTGAGTTAGCTGATAAATTTTTTAATTATAAAGTAGTTTTTTGCGAAAAACTATCTCAAAAAGTTTCATCAAATAATTTTTTGAAGACTAGCTTTTTGGGTCCAAAAAACTAATATAAAAGTTACTTACCAAATACCTCAAGTAGTTTTTTAACCTTGGTCAAAAAATTAAAAGTTATCCAAAAAGCTAAAAATTACTCAAAAAGTTGGGTAGTATAAAATTATTGTATAACACGACCCATGCAATACTTGGCTAGTGCTTCTTTTCCTTGCTCTTTAGACACTAACATGACTCGTGTCATACGTGACATGGTCTCGTGTTGGGTCCCTTGTACTTGTTAGGCTAGATTTTCACCTTCCCAATCAATTCTAAGCTTATAACTTATTTTCTTATGCCTTTTAATTCTTAAAATACTACAACACCAAGTAAATTTTCTTGTCTTTTATTATGATCAATTTTATTCCAACTTTAATTTAATTTGCTCAATTTTTTATTTGAATTGGTTATTTGGTTTATGTGTGATTTTGTAGTTATAATTTTTACCAACATTAGTGTATTTGCTACTACTTATAAGTTTAGTGGAAATTGAAAAATCCCTCCGCGTGGTTTACCCTAGGTTTCTCTCCCTAGGGTTTCTGAGGTGGCCTTGACACCACCACCCGTCAGTGGTGGATCCTATAGTCCCGCCGACAGGCTGAGATTGATCGTGGATAATCCTTCTCCATGGATTCTCCGTTGGTAAACAAATGGAAGGACTTGAAATTGACGGAGGAAGAGGAAGAAATTGTGGTTTGCGACAATACGGTTAGCGAGACCTTTACGTCCAGGGCACGTCTGGCATTGGCAGGGAAGGTTCTAACGGACAAGCCTTATAGGGTTTCAGGCCTTTTTGCTTTTTTACGACAAGCATGGAAAGTAAAAAAGGCCTTTGGGATCCGAGAGGTGGGAGAGAATTTATACATCTTCCAATTCTTTACAATTGAGGACAAGAATATAGCATCGGGGGATCCATGGGTCTTTGATAAACACCTCCTGCTGCTATCAGACATAGATGAAAGCTGCACACCCTCGGAAATTGTATTTAGACACGCAAAGTTTTAGATCCGAGGATACGACATTCCTTTCGGTAAGATTACCAGGGAGACTGCAGTGGCTTTGGCAGGAAAGTTTGGGGGTCTCGAGGAGTATAGGGACGACGACGACCTAGGGTGGAGTAAATATGTAGCTTTCAGGGTTAAGGTCAACGTCAGGGATCCCCTTCCTAGAGAAGCAATCACAAGCTTTGGTGGGGCGGACACCTATTTAAATACGAAAAGCTACTAAATTTTTGCTACAGATGTGGTCGCCTGGGACATACGGAGGAGGACTGTGCGGAAACGAATGAGGAAGGTTTGAAAGGACAGTATGGCGGCTGGTTGCGTGCATCTCCGATCCGCTTCCAGAAACAGAAGACATCCAAGGAGGTGGGAAGAGAAGGGAGGGGCGACGAAGATCAAACAGGACAATCGAAACAGTTAATCAAGCCAGCAGCTCGGAAGTCACTGCGAGATATTCTGGAAGCGGCGAACTCGGCTACAAAGGAGCATCGACGGAATCTGGCACAAATACAAAGGCGGATAGAGTTGAAGTTATATCAAAGGAGGACGGGGGAAGGGAGGCAGGAGATGGAAGTAATGACAATAGTATGATGAAGAGGGGGTCTATCTTAAATGAAGAAACAACAGCGAGAATGGGAGAGGAAGGAATGTCTGCACAAAGAGGAAAAAAGAAGGTGGGAGAGCACCCTCCCTTGAGCGAAGGATCCAGGGAACTCGGTAATGGATTCAAAGTCGGGAAGGGATCCTCTAAAACATGGAAAAGAATGAAGATAGATAGAGGAGGAGATAATATTGTGGATCAACAGGGGGGCCTGTATGGGGAAATGGAAGAATGGGGGAGACTCGAATGGGTTAGATGATATGCATCTCATGGAGGTGGAGGTTAGGGGAAAGCGGGGGAGGATTTGCGACGTGAACATGATTGATCAACAACTAGCGGTTGGGGTGGAGACTCAACACCCCCGCCAGGAACAATGATTGTCTTAAGCTGCAACTGCCGTGGGTTGGGGAAGCTTGAGGCAGTTGCATCCCTCCGTGCTCTGACACGAAAAACTTCCCCCGTCGTAGTCTTCCTGATGGATACTAGGAGAACCAAGCAAGAAATGGAGTATATCAGAGTAAGGTGCGATTTCTATGGTTGTATGGTGGCACCACCTCGAGGGAGATCGGGTAGATTGGCTTTGATGTGGAAAGAAGAAGTGAACTTGATAGTCAGATCATACACGGAGAATCACATTGATGCTGACATTCAGGGAGATGGATGTGCCTTTAGAATAACAGGGATGTATGGATGGTCGGAAAAAGCACAGAAGGAAAACACCTGGCGACTTATGAAATTTCTAAAAGCCAATGACACGTTGTCGTGGGCAATGTTTGGGGATTTCAACGGTTTACTTTTTCCGAAGGAGACGAGAGGCGGAGATGGTTTTGACTTCCAACAGGTTGCAGCGTTCTAGGAGGCTCTAGAATGGTGCAGGCTAAGAGACATGGGGCACGAAGGTTACAGATTCACATGGAGCAATCGGAGAGAAAGGGACGATTTTATTGAAGAACGTCTTGATCGATTCCTTTGCAATGAGGAATGGGATAGGAGGTGGCCACGAGGGTGGGTACGATCAATGGTCTGGGAGGGGTCGAACCACTACCCAATTATTCTAGAGACCGAAGAGAAGAAGGGGGGGGGGAGACATAAGAAGGACAACGGTAGAAAAATTTGAAGCCTATTGGGTTGAGGAAGAGGAATTTAGGGAAGTGGTGCAAAGAAAGTGGACAGAAACGGCTGGGGCACAGGGCAACCTTTCAAGGAGATAAACTGATTGCTGCAAGGATTTTAAAAAATGGGGTGAAACAAAGTTTGGGGCGTTACAGAACAGAGCAACAAACCTGAGGAGAAGGGTCAATGATTTATGCAAGCACCCATCACATGCGCAAATGGTGGAAGAGATTCGGATGGTGGAAATGGAGCTCCTGGAAGTGGATAGACTCAACGAGATTTTTTGGGCACAAAGGGCCCATCACTCAGCACTTCGAGCGGGAGACAGGAACACAGGCTATTTTCATGCGCGTGTTGCTCAACGGAGGAAGAAGAACGCCATAACAAACACTGAAGACAGCGACGATAACGTCGTTTCTGGGCAGACAACTGTGGAACAAGTTGTGGCTGAATACTTTTCCAACATCTTTGAGTCGAGTAATCCCAGACTTGATGAAGTAAACTTGATTGATTTAAATGAGAGAGTTACGAAAGAACAGAGGCAGCGGTTAACGCGCGCATATATCAGAATTGAAGTAGAGGAGGCACTGAAGCAAATGGGGTCCCTCAAGGCTCCTGGCCCGGATGGTGTGTGCGCCCTGTTCTACCAAAAATACTGAGATATTGTGGGGGATGAGGTGAGCAGGATCATCCTTGACATCCTAAACGGGGGAGCAATGCCGGAAGATTTAAACTACACTATCATAACCTTAATCCCCAAAACTAAACAACCACGAAGTATGAAGAAGTTGCGTCTGATTAGTTTGTGTAAGTCTCATACAAGTTGCTGTCAAAAGTCATAGCCAACAGATTGAAGATGATTTTGGACATGATAGTGGATGGGTGACAGTCGGCATTCGTTCCGGGGCGACTGATCTTCGACAATGCAATTATTGCATATGAGGTTTTTCACTATATGAAGAAAAAGAGGAGGGGTAGAAAGGCTTGGATGGTGACAAAACTCGACATGAGTAAAGCCTACGACCGCATCGAATGGGATTTTTTTTGGAGTGGGTAATGAAGGAGATAGGTTTCCCGGATAGGTGGTCGGGATTGGTGATGAAATGTTTACAAACAATTACCTTCTCCTTTAAAGTGAATGGGAAAGTTGGTGGCTTGGTCAAGCCCAGCCGGGGGCTTCGCCAAGGAGAGCCACTGTCCCCCTATCTCTTCCTCTTGATGTCGTAGGGGCTTTCCAACCTCATAAAACAGGCCTGCGTGGACGGGAGTTTGCACGGGTTGAAAATATGTAGGAGAGCCCCATAAATATTCCATCTCTTATTCGCGGACGATAGTCTCGTCTTCATGCGACCAACCAAACATGAAGCAACCAGACTGAAAGAGGTGCTGAAGGAGTATGAAAACATGTCAGGACAACAAATAAACTTTGCCAAGTCAGAACTAATGTTCAGTGAAAATATAAACGAGGAAAGAAAATAGGGCATACTCCAAATCCTAGGTATGAGTGAGATGCGGGAGTCGAAAAAATACCTGGGACTGCCATTGTGCCTAGGGAGATCGAAGAAAGCAATCTTTGAACAGTTGAAACAATAAGTTTGGAGCAAGGTCAAAGGATGGAAGGATAGGTTGCTCTCTCAAGCTGGGCGGGAAGTATTGGTGAAGGTAGGGTTGTTCATAAATATCCGCCCCGAAAAACCCGATCCGGAAACCCGCTACCCGCTCATTAATTTAGGGTACCCGCATCGGAAAAATCAATTTTAATCGGGTCGGGGTTCCCGCCCCGGAAAATTTTCGGTTAATCAGTTCGGTTACGGATCGACTCCTAGGCCTTTTCGGTTACCCGAATTACCCGAAATTAAATTTTAAATTTAAGTACAAATTAATTTTTTGCACTCTCCAGTTGTGATCCAATTTAATAATGGAAGAAAACCTAATTTATTTTGTTGTCGTTGCTTGCTCCACTGCCTCCACTCTTTGTCTTTCTTATTCTTTCTCTCTGGCTTGTTCAAACTACTCACCCTCTCAGCCATCAACTCTCAAACTCTAGCCACATACCACAAGATGCGATTCACACTTCACGATGGCAACGCTTGTAGTGGTAGACAGTGGATAAATTGGTTGATTTTCAAATTTATTATTTGGTATAGTTACTAATTGAATCAACATTAGTATTTCTAGTTAATTATAAATTAAAAATTAAAAATTGGAAAACTCATATGATTATAATTAATCGGGTTTTTTGGTTAACCGGTATCCGCCCCGAAACTTTCAGGTACCCGATTTCGGGTACCCGGAAGTTTCTGTAACACCCCAGGAATATGGATAAAGTGTGGCTTAAGAGGATTGAAATGACTACTTATATCACTAAGGTGCACCTTCTTTTATGGTAGCTCATCCGTTGGGAACTCCTCAGTTAAGTGTGTTTGGCTGGGAGTAGTCAAAGGATGGGTGACCTCCTGGGAAGTTTTCAGCAACGCGCGTGGGCGCGAAGCATCTTTGGAAAGGCTCGTGGTGATTTGTGGGGCCAGTCAGCGATCCTTAAAGCAGTTATAGGTAATGTCCGCGGCCCGGGAGGGGCTGGGGCGTTACAGATGGTATCAGAGCCGACCCGCGATCGTGAGTTGCGCCAGTGGACGGGAGAGCCATGGGCAGTCACCTTGCGGGACAAAGATTCTGGATTGGATTGTGGCACAACGAAGACGTTGTGTGCTTAAGTGGGGGTGACTGTAACACCCCGGATATGTGGTTAAAGTGTGGCTTAAAAGGATTGAAATGACTACTTATATCACCAAGGTGCACCTTCTTTTATAGTAGCTCATCCGTTGGGAACTCTTTAGTTAAGCGTGCTTGGCTGGGAGTAGTCAAAGGATGGGTGACCTCCTGGGAAGTCTTCCCAGACAGCGTGTAAGCGAGGACGAAGCACGCTGGAAAGACTCGTGGTGATTTGTGGGGCTAGTCAACGATCCTTGAAGTAGTTATTGGTAATGTCCGCGGCCCGGGAGGCCGGGCGTTCTTCGATTCTGATTCTGGTTCGAGTTTGGCCCCGAATTTTCTGCAAAAAATATCCAATCGGTTCGGGTACCCGCCCCGTGAACACCCCTAGGTGAAGGCGGTACTACAAGCCATCCCGTACACTATGAGCGTCTTCAAGCTCCCAGTGACATTTTGTGATGACTTGAGGGGTATGGTGAACAGATTCTGGGGGGGGGGGGTGACAAGGTGAAACGAGGAATACATTGGCTGGTTTGGGAGAAACTCTGTCAAGGTGGGGGATGGTTGGGATTTAGAAATTTTGAGGATTTCAACACTACTCTTTTGGCGCGTCAGGTGTGGCAGATTCTAACCACCCCGAGCCTTCTGGTATCACAAATTCTAAAGGCGAAATATTTCCCAAGGTTGAACATATGGGCTGCGGAGGCTAGAGCAGGGGCGAGTTACGTATGGAGGAGTCTAATAGAAGGTAAAAATCTGATTTTAAAAGGAATCGGATGGAATGTCGGGGACGACAGAGAAATTATAGTGTTGAAGGATAGATGGATGCCAAAGGAGATCGGGCATTTCCTAGGAGTTGCTCCGGAAGGGATGGAGGAACTGAAGGTGTGTGACTTGATGGTCCCGGGAGAGCAGAAGTGGAATAAACATATGGTTCAGGAGCTCTTTGGGCTTGAAAAAACAAGAGAAATTTGTAGCATTTATCTCAGTGAGTAAAGACCACGAGATTCACCTAGGTGGTTGTACACGAAATCGGGTGAGTACGAAGTCAGATCGGGATACCATTTGCTGCAGTCAGCCAAAGCAACCGGTTCCTCAAATTCATTGACGACAGCAAAATGGACAGATGTGTGGAACTTGCAGGTACATCCAAGAGTTAAGAACTTGATTTGGAGGTTTTGCAGAAACATATTGCCAACAAAAGCAAACCTCATTGTGAAACGATGTGGTACGGAGGCTGGTTGTGTTGCGTGTGGGAGCAGCTGGGAGGATGTTGGTCATGTCTTTAGCAATTGTGTGTGAGTGGCTGAGGTGTGGCAGAAGATGAACCTGGCGGAGATTCTGGAGGTGGATGAGCACTATGCAAAAACATGGTGGGAAAAAGTAATAACTAAATTGGGGCCGGAAAAAGGGGACCTCGCAGCCTATGGTCTTTGGAGTATCTGGTGGGCTCGGAATGACCGAACCATCAACAATAGGGAGCTTGACACCGGGCTGGTGGCGGAGCGGGCGTGTACAGCGCACCGAGACTTTAGTCGGTCTAACTACCAGGAGAGGCCCCACGTACATCTACTAATGGAGGAGCATGGGGGTGATAAAGTCTTCTGCGACGCAGCTCTTGATAACCAGCTGGGGTTGATTGGTTGGGGTGTGTAGCTTTGGGGGAGGATGGCACCTTCAAATGGGCAGCTTGCACTCATCAGGCGTGGTATGCAGAGGTGGAGGGGGCTGAGCTTAGAGCTATTCAGTGGGGTTTGGAAATGGCGAAAAATAAGGGTATGTGTGAATTTGTTGTGGTGAGTGATGCCCAGGGATTGGTTGGGAGGTTGAATAGCGGCAATGGGAACAGAGGATCAATGTCTTGTATATTTGATGATGTGCTATGTCAAAAAAAAGAATTAGGGGTAAAAGGGTTTGCTTGGGTCATAAGAGATTTGAATGAATTGGCCCATCGTATGGCCCAATGGGGCCTCCATCAATTAGAAAATGAATTTTGGGACACACACCCACCGAGTTGGGCTGTGGATTTATTGATGTAATGCGCTTTTGGGCTAGTTGGCCTGCTCTTTGTCTAAGTTTTATAATATAATTATTCCCAAAAAAAAAGTTTAGTGAAAATTGCTGTAGAACTTAAAAACTCAGCCTTGTAATTTTTTTGGTCTTATTTTTTTGTCTTATTATGTTTGAACTTTAGTTTAATTTGTTTAATCTTTTGTATGAATTGATTTCAATGTGATTATTGTTATAATTATAATTTCAATAATTTCAATAATTGATTGAGAGAAGAGATAATATTAAGAAGAAGAATGAGAGAAATATATGGGATATGGGGTGTGTTTATTACTCACATTACATGGGTATTTATAGGGAGATAACAAACATTGGATTCCAAGCTACAAACATTGGATTCCAAAATATAAACTAATTTAATACATAAAAATGATATTCATATATAAAAAAATATTTCATAACACTCCCCCTTGAATATCCATTTTTCAAAAGAATATGCCTCGTTAAAACCTTACTAGGAAAAACCCATTGGGAAAAACCCTAGTGAAGGAAAAAGAGTACATAATTCTTGATACGCCACCATATGCTGCCTCATTAAAAACCTTTCCAAGGAAAGCCCACTGGGACAAAACCTCGGATAAGGAAAAAAGAGTACAGCGCGTATAAACTCCCCCTGATATGAGCATCAGCAAACATCTCGGAGACGACGCAACCCGATTTTTCTGACTAACTTCTCAAAAGTTGCAGTCGGAAGAGACTTGGTAAATAAATATGCTAAATTCTCACTAGAACGGTTCTTTGAACATCAATCTCACTTTTCTTTTGTAGATCATGAGTGAAAAAGAACTTCGGTGATATATGCTTTGTTCTATCACCTTTGATGTATCTTGCTTTCAATTGTGCTACACAAGCAGCATTATCCTCGTATAAGATTGTTGGAATATCTTTATCTGAAGATAAACCACAAGATCCCCGTATCTGTTGGATTACAGATCTTAACCAAACACATTCTCTGCTAGCCTCATGAATTGCCAAAATTTGAGATGATTGGATGAGGTAGTCATTAGCGTTTGTTTCATAGAACGCCATGAAATTGCGGTTCCACCACTAGTAAAAACATACCCAGTTTGTGATCGGGCATTATGGGGATCAGATAAGTATCCGGCATCAGCATAGCCAGTCAAAACTTCCTTTACTTTGTGAGGATAAAATAGACCCATATCCATCGTACCTCGAAGGTATCGAAAAATATGTTTAACTCCATTCCAATGTCGTCGTGTTGGACATGAGCTAAATCTTGCTAGCAAATTCACAGAAAATGAAATATCCGGTCGTGTATGACTAGCAAGGTACATTAGTGCTCCAATAGCACTTAAATATGGTACTTCAGGACCGAGGAGTTCTTCACCATTTTCTGGGGGTCTAAAAGGGTCATTTTTCACATCAAGTGATCTTACCACCATTGGAGTGCTTAAAGGATGTGCATTGTCCATGTAGAATCGTTTTAGTATCTTTTCTATATAAGCTGACTGATGCACAAAGACTCCATTCTCAAGATGTTCAACTTGTAAACCAAGACAAAACTTGGTTTCTGAGATCTTTCATTTCAAATTCCTTCTTTAAGTGTCTGCTTTTGGATCTCTTCGGAGTTCAATCATGTTTAAATCACAACATAAGCGATTATAACGAATTTGGATCGGATCTTTTATAAAAATGCATGGGCAAACAGGATTATTTATATATCCTTCTTTCAACAAATACTCGAGGCGATTATACCACATGCGTCGGATTGCTTTAGCCCGTATAGAGATCTATTCAACTTGATTGAGTAAAGATCTCGCGGGTTCTTATTATGTGCTTGAGCAATTGAAATCCTTCAGGAGTTTCATGTAAATGTCATTCTCAAGTTTCCCATATAGATAAGCGATGCGACATCCATAAGATGCATAGCGAGATTTTCATCTTGCTGCACTCAATAGGTATCGAAAAGTAGTAGCATCAACTCTTGGGAGTATGTTTCTTCATAGTCGATGCCAGTTTCTGTGAAAACCCTTGTGCTACTAGTCGTGCTTTATATCTCACGATCTCATTTTTCTCATTTCGTTTTCGCACAAAGACCCATTTGAATCCAACAGGTTTTATGCCTGTTGGTGTACAAACTACAGGTCCGAATACTTCCCTTTTTGTAAGGGAATCTAATTACGTGTCGCATCTTTCCATTTTGGTGATCCTTTCTTTATGCATTCCTCAGCGGACCTTGGTTCATGATCCTCATTCTCATTCATGATATTCATGCTATATTATATGAAAACATCAGATCGACGTCGATTTCACTTCGGTTCCATCTTATGCGATCATGACATAATTGATTGAGATCTCATCATTATTGCAATTTTCAAGTACTTGAGTTTGTGGTGCAACTTCTACATTTGTCATGTGCAGGGACTCTTCCGAGTCAATTTTTCCTCGTGTTGGTTATCATTATTCTTTGCTACTTTTCTTTTGAGATTTTTGTCTTTGGAACCGGATGCGCGCTTCAAATGTGGTCTAGACTCATTAGCAATGGCACTTTGTCTGCGGGGACATCAATTCTAATAGGAGCATTGGCAATTTGGAATGTAAGATTTAGTGACTCTCTTTGGGTCGATGAATGCGTCTGCGATTGATTTGCTAGAGATTGTAAACGAATTATGTTTTGAATTTCTAGTTCACCTTTGCTTTGTACGAGGATCAAAATGCTTTAGCGATAATTCGTTCAACTTATCTCTTTACCCAACTTAGATTCTCCCATAATGTTGGGAAAAGTCTCATCAAAATGACAATCGACAAATCGTGCGTAAACAAATCTCGATTGATGGTTCTAGATACTTAATTATAGATGGAGATTCGTACCCAACATATATTCCCAATCTCCTTTGGGGTCCCATCTTAGTGCGTTGTGGTAGGGCAATAGGTACATACACCGCACATCCAAAAGTTCGTAGATGGAGATATTTGGTTCATGACCAAAAACCAATTGTTGGGGAGAAAATTCATGATAACCAACTGGCCTTATGCGGATCAATCATGCGCATGCGATATAGCATGCCCAAGTACTAGTTGGAAGTTTTGCTCTCATAAGCAATGGCCTTGCAATTAGTTGCAAGCGCTTAATAAATGATTCTGCAAGACCATTTTGTGTATGAACATGCGGCACAAGATGCTCAACTTCTATACCAATTGACATACAAAAATCGTCAAAAGCTTTAGACCTAAATTCACCTGCATTATCAAGACGAATTTTCTTGATAGAATGATCTGGAAAATGTGCTCGTAGTTTAATCAATTGAGCAAGCAATCTTGCAAATGCCAAGTTGCGGGTTGACAATAAACACACATGTGACCATCTAGTTGATGCATCAATTAATACCATAAAGTATCTAAATGGTCCACATGGTGGGTCTGAGACCACAAATGTCACTTTGTATACGTTCGGAAATGCAGGATTCCACCCCAATCTTAGTGGTGATGGTCTTGTGATTAATTTTCCTTGAGAGCAAATGCGCATGAGAACTCATTAATTTGAAGGATCTTCGGTCCTTTAAAGTATGTCCGTATGAGTTCTTTAGGATTTTCGCATCATTGTTGATCCAGATGCCCCAATCTGTCATGCCATATTATAAATTCTTTATTACTAGTAAACTCCTGGTTTACTAGAGTATACTTCAATTGGGTTTATTATTGTGTAATATAACCCGGAGGATAATGATGATAATCTTTCTAACACACATCTTTTGCCCAAGGCAATCTTCATGATATGCAAATACTCAATATTATTTTTGTTAGTTGTCTCAATATGATATCCATTTTTGCGGATATCCTTGAAACTTAGTAAGTTTCTTTGAGACTTGGTGGAATATAATGCATCGTCAATGTGCAAACTTGTTCCACCAGGTAGCATTATATGGGCTCTTCCGGAGCCTTCGATTAAATTTGAGCTACCCGATATAGTACTAACATTTGCATCTCTCATTAATAAGTAAGAGAAATATTTCTTATTTTTCAAAACAGTGTGTGTTGTTGCACTGTCTGCTAGACACATATCTCCTCCTCTATTCATTTCTCCGATCAAAGAAGTTTCCATGATCTTCACCATAAATAAGATAGAAATAAGAAGATAAGCAAAACATGATATAATACCAACAAGTCATACATTTAGCACATAAAATATTACACAATATTTGTCTTAACTAAGCGACATACAAAAAAAAACTAAAAATAGTAAAATATGTCACGTTACAAAACAACAAGTATGGTCTATAAGATCTTATTTCATAAAATTTAATTATTGTCGTTGCCAGTAAAGTGTCCCTCAGGGTAGACAAGGAAATCAGAAACATCCAAATGAGACGCATCAACCGAATGGTCATAATCATTATTAGCATCATCTTGCATAAAGTTGGTCTCTATCTGCTTTCCTTTGTTCTTTAATGAGGCTTGATAGAGATCGACAAGATGTTTCGGCGTACGACAGGTACGTGACCAATGCCCATGTCCTCCACAGCGATAACATGGACTTTCCCTAGTATTTTGGCCTTGATCATTCCTGCCTTCCCACTTCTGGTGGGAAGATGACCTTTTAAAAGAATTGTCATTACCACGACCACGACCACGAACATAACCACGACCATGACCTTGTCCACGCCCACGGTTATTATTGCGGCGTCGATTCCTATTATTATTGGGGTCATATGTTGCCACATTCGCTTCAGGGAATGGGGCAGAGCCAGTAGGGCGGCTTTCGTGGTTTTTCATCAAAAGCTCATTATTTTGCTCTGCTACCAGCAAGCAAGAAATCAGTTCTGAATACTTTTTAAAACCTTTTCCACGATATTGTTGTTGTAAAATTATATTACTTGCGTGGAAGGTGGAAAATGTTTTCTCCATCAGACTTTCATCTGTGATTGTTTCACCACACAATTTCAGCTGTGAGGTAATTCGGAAAACTGCTCAATTATATTCACTCTGATTTGAAGTCTTGAAATCTGAGATGTATCCAGTCATCTCGAGCTTTTGGAAGGATCACTGTCTTTTGGTGGTTATATCTTTCTTCTAGATTTGTCCATAACTCAAATGGATCCTCAATTGTGAGGTACTCTATTTTGAGGCTATCATGGAGGTGGTGGTGCAAGAAGATCACAGCTTTGGCCTTATCTTGGTCAGATGCTTCATTGTTTTCAATAATCGTGTCTCTTAGACCTTTAGCAGACAAATGAATCTTAGCATCAAGCGCCCATGAAAGATAATTCCTTCCAGTTATGTCAAGGGCAGTGAATTCAAGTTTGGCCAAGTTCGACATGGTACTTGAATTATAATTGGGATAATGAAAGGTAGAGTCTGGTGCTGATAACGTGTTATAATTATAATTTCAATAATTTCAATAATTGATTGAGAGAAGAGATAATATTAAGAAGAAGAATGAGAGAAATATATGGGATATGGGGTGTGTTTATTACTCACATTACATGGGCATTTATAGGGAGATAACAAACATTGGATTCCAAGCTACAAACATTGGATTCC
The DNA here is from genome assembly GCA_029582165.1 of Portulaca oleracea. Lineage (NCBI taxonomy): Eukaryota > Viridiplantae > Streptophyta > Magnoliopsida > Caryophyllales > Portulacaceae > Portulaca > Portulaca oleracea. The sequence goes on along the minus strand of CM055869.1, from coordinate 11,121,127 downwards.
AAAATATAAACTAATTTAATACATAAAAATAATATTCATATATAAAAAAAATATTTCATAACAATTATGAAGTTATAAGTATTAGAAATATTTGTCCTTTTGCTATTTACTAAAAATCACCTTTTGGTGGAGAGGGGTGGATTGTTAGTATGGACGATTTGGAAGATATAATTGGGGGCATGTATGGATAGGTTCCATTTGTATACTTGATGGAATCTAGCATATCTTAAGTTAACCCTTTTGCGTGGGCTTGTCGCGCACTTGTTTGGTCTGGAGAGGTTTATTTGTCTTATAGTTTAGCTTCTTTATCTGTCTTTGGTTTCATTGCTTGCTGCTTTGTCTGGTTTAATAATAGAATTTAATTTGTTTATTAAATTTGAAAATTCAACCCTGTAAATTTTTTAGTTGTATTTTGTTCAATATTTTTGAATATTTAGTTTTATATTTATTCAATTTTTAATTTGGATTGGTTGTTCATTAGGCTCTCAACTCTCCATACCACTAGGACAATGCAATGTTACATGCTCAAAAGAGTGACATGATGCACATTGAGGTTGAGGGGGAGGGGTAGCATTCACATTCATTCTATCCATCTTTTCAGTTATAGCATCTAATTTTGCGGATAAAAGAGTGATAGCATCCACCTCATACTTACCTCCCGTTCGTGCGGAACGGGGCTTAGACCATTGGTAGCTATTCAAAGACATTTGCTCGATGAGTTCATGGAGCTCTTCCACGGTCTTGCTCATGATATCACCTCCCGCTGCAGCCAAGATGTTGGCCCTCAAATTGTCATCCACTCTGTTATAGAACGCTTGAATTGGCACCCATGGTTCGAAACCATGTTGGGGGCATTGCCTCAAGAGGTCCTTGAACCTCTCCCACGCATCGTAGAAGCTCTCTCCCGGTTCTTGTGCGAATGTGGAAATTTGATTCCGTAAGCTTGTCAACTTGCTAGGCGGAAAGTATTTCGCCACGAATGCACTAGCGAGTTGGTCAAAGGTAATGAAAGGGGTAGTCGCCGGTAGGGAATCCAACCATTCCCAAGCCTTCCCTTCTAGTGAGAAGGGGAAAAGCCGGAGTTTGATTGCGTCCTCCGTCGCTCCATTCGCCTTGAACGTCTCACAAGCTTGCCGAAAGATGCGAAGATGTCGGTTGGGGTCTTCATTGGGAAGGCCATGGAATGGTGAGGCCTTCACCAAGTTGATGAGGGAGCTCTTCAACTCAAAGTCATGTGCGTCCACTCCCGGTGCGTTGATGGCGGTGGGTTGATTCGCGACTGGGGGAGTCACGCATTGCCCAAAAGTACGTCTCGGTTGGGCCATCTTCGGTTCTTCCTCGGCTTCTTCTTGCCTCCTTCTTGCTTCCTCTATTCGCTGCCGCTTCCGCCTCGCACGGAAGGTTCTTTCTATCTCCGGATCAAACTCGAATAGCGGTGCCTTTTGCATACACCGATTGAAAACCTTGCAAGAGACAAAAACAAGAACAACCAAGGAAGATCAAACAGGAAAAATAAAAGAAAATGATCTAGTCAATCTAAGGATATTCGTTCGGTGGCGGCTAGGGACAAAGTCCCCGGCAACGGCGCCAAAAACTTGATACGCCGCAAGTGCACGGGTGTACGTGTAGCAAATATCAAGGTCGATCCCACAGGGACTTTGCTAACTACACACCAAACTAGCTTCCTATGTGATTGCTAAATCGGTCGGGTTTTTGATTTAGATTAACTTTTTCTATTTCTAATCACTAAAAAGGGCAAAACCAACAAATATTCACACAATTTACTTGGATTATCAATATGGGAAAAGCGTTCAGGGGATAAAACCTAAGTAACTCTATGAATCAAACAAGTGGATTGAACATGTATGTCACTAATTTGGTACATTTTAGGGTCGATAATCGCATAATGTATTCCGTAGCGAGCTTTTGGTAATGAAACGGATTGCTTAGTAAAATTGATCTATTGGACTCTTTATTGTGTCAATTTTATCTAAGTTAAATATCAAATTATCCAATGACCCCTAGTTACAAAGTCTTCTATCTCTAGTTCACTTCATAAACTAGTTTAATCCTAAGGGTTCCGATTATCGAATTTCTCCGTTCGGTACTTCATTCAACAATCTAATTCCATATTCTTGATGGCCAGTCAAAAACAATGACAATCATAATCAAAGGTTAAATAAAATGCATTCAAACTAGATAAACAAACTTGTTCAATCCAACAAAACTTAATCCATAAGAGAAACTAATAAGGGTTTATCCCCTAAACTTATGAAACTACTCACTACTCATGTTCGATTCACTAAGCATAACAAATTCTACTCTAGAAAGCATGGAAACTATAAGAAAGAGAAATGAACCGAGTTGGATTTCAATCCTTACTTGAATGTCGATCCGCGGGGACTTTTGCTCCTCCACTTCTCTCCAATGCTTGAGAACCAATCTTCCAAAACTCAACCAATCTCTCTATCTTCACAATGGATGAATGTGGATGGAAATATGGATGAAAGGATGGATGAATATGATGATGAGGATGATGATGAGTAGGAGTCAATGCCAGCAAAAACCACCGGATATATCAATTATATAGCATTAAGAGCAACCGAAACGCCATTTTTGCATTAAACAGGAGCAACACGGGTGATTCCAGGCCAACACGGACCGTGCTAGGGTCAACACGGGTCGTGTTGAACTGACACGGACCGTGTTGTTCCCTGGAATCAAATTCTCGACTTTCTGGAGGCTGAAACGACCCGTGTTGGGTCTTTTCACACCCGTGTTGGTATCTGCCGGTATCCAATGTGTTCTTGGGCTTGAGCTTGGGCCTTGGGGGTGGATTTATTCTTCAATTGTGATCCTCTTGGACTCCATACACTTGATTTTAAGCTTGATTTCTTCACTTAAACACCAATTTCCTACAAAATTATACCAAACTCCAACCAAGCATAAAATAGAGAATTCAAGTATAAAAATAATACATTCATATTAATAATTACTCAAATTAGCTCTAAATTACCCAAGATCACATATATATAAAATACATTTATCATAAGCAAATGGGCATGTATGAACAATATTTATTAGAATCCCGATTCTAATCTACGATCCTACGATTTTATGATCTAGAATCCTCGATGTGATTCTACTATTTATATTTCGATCCACAATCCTACGTGAGTTAGTTTCAATCCTAACTACCTCATGGATACGAGTTAGGATCCAAATTCTAACAACCTTAGTATGAACAGGGACTATTGAATTTGAGCAGAGACGGGAAGGTCGAGTTACTGACGGATGAAGTTGAAGGCAGAAAATTGAAATTTGCTGATGGGGTTGACGTTGCCAAAGATGGCACCATTTATTTCACCGAAGCCTCTTATGAATACGATTTTCCGAATTTTATGTGGGAAGTTTTGGAGGGAAAACCCCGTGGCAGTTTGATGAGCTTTGATCCTCTCACCAAACAAACCAAGGTTCTCCTTCGTAATCTCTACTTTGCGAATGGAGTTCAAGTCTCTGCTGATCAAAAATCCATTATCTTTTGTGAGACCGTTATGTAAGTCATATATATACTTCACTTTGCTAGGTCTTATTTATATATGATCCAAAAGTATATATTCTGAATTATTATTGCAAATGTTCTTATAACATTATAACATAAGTTTGATAATTTGGTTTGGATGAGCTTTTAGGAGACGATGCAAGAAATACATAAGAGAAGGTGAAAGAGAAGGAACAATGGAGATGTTTGTTGATAATTTGATTGGTGTCCCCGATAACATTAGGTACGATGGTGAAGGACATTATTGGATCGGATTTTCGACGGTAATTTCATTTTCTCTTCTTACCACTTTGCTTACTTTTCTTTAGATTCGACAAAACTAAACCGAGACCCAAAACCTGTACCGAAAACTAAACTCGGATGGATGATTCAATCTTGATCCGAAGTTGAAGGAAAACCCAAATCCTTTCCAAACTGCAACTTAAAAATGACCCTGATTAAGGTCCACACTCAAAAGACACCTAATCAAATCAGAACCCAATCACAAAGTCGAACAAACTTAGTGGAAGTCAACTGGTACTCGACCCTGAAATGATTGGCCCAACGCCAACCCTATTCTCAACCAGCCCGAATCGAAACCAATTCACCCGATTGCCAGGTCTATTCTCCGTAACTCTATGAGTAAATAACCCAAAAGAGAATCATAATCATATAATCTTTGAATTTGATATTTCCCAGGCAGTGAAGCCATACTGGAACATAGCGTTCAAGTATCCCTTCATCAGGAAGATGTTAGCGATTATAACGCGACACGTAGGGAGACCAGAGATGGAGAAAGATGGAGGATTGCTGGCCGTCGATATAGAAGGGAATCCAGTTGCTTACTATTATGATCCAAAGCTATCAATGATAACTGGAGGAAACAAAATAGGTGATTATCTTTATATTGGTAATCTCCATCACCCTCACATTATGCGTCTCAACTTGGCTGAACATGCTGCTACCTAGCTACCTACTCAATTCAACAAACATGTTGATGTTAAATGTTAATCATAATTAGTAGGGGACGAATAATTAAGGTGGTAGTGTTGTGTGAAATTTGGTTCCGTCTTTTAATTTGGAATTTTGGTTTTGGAGATGTCGATTGGATCTAGAGGAGTTGGTTGGCAAAGAATTTGGTACATTTGTTTGACTTTTAGTTTCAATATAATTGGGGCAAATGTTTTAGTTTAGTTAGTTGAGTACATAAAATGGAATATTTTTCTTTTTACTTTTAATTTCTCGATTTATTGCCATAGGTTAATTGCATTTATCATAGTGAGTTTAGAGATTTCATTATTTTGAATTTTTTATGAGGGTCTGTTTTGTCACTTGATCTATTTTTTAAATTTTGGAACTCATTTCTTTGTTTCCACAATAAAAGGAACTCCAAATCAGAAATTTGAATAAAATATTTGTCATTATCTTAATTTACTATACACAACATCTATTTTTAAAGAAAAAAAATTGAAAAATCAATTTTGACCAATAGCAAATAATAAAAGATGTAAGATGTGGATTTCATTATGAAATGATTTAGAGATCAAAATGTGTTAGAGTATAAAACCATTTCTGGGGCCTCCTCAACTATTAACCTATAAGCTTTTGGTTGAGATAGTTTCACATAGTATCAGAGTCAAACCTGAGCAAGAGGTCTCAGGTTCGAATCTCAACACCCCCATATGCGGTTGCGCAAGGTTAACGGGGCCTTTTGCAGCATTCCACACTTCAAGCCCTCGCGTGAGGGGGCGTGTTAGAGTATAAAACCATTTCTGGGGCCTCAGCTATCAGCTTAAGCTTTTGGTTGAGATGGTTCCACAAAATGAGTTTTAAAATTTGTGGAGCTTGCAAAAAATAATGTTGTTAGATAATGAAATGAAATATTAATGGGTTGATTGGAGTGAGTTTCAACCAGTGCATATGCTCTTAGGCCCCTTTTTTTTACGATGCGATTGCGGTGTGGTTGGTTGCAATGTGGTGGAATGTGGAAAGTAGTGGTGGAAGTAGACCTGTTCAGTGGGCTGGGTCGAGGATTCGCCCGGCCCGGCCCGGCCCAACCCGACCTGAAAAAGTGCGGGTCAAGGCCACATTTTTTAGACGGTGACCCGGCCCGGCCCGAAAAAGTCGGGGCCCCTAAGCATGCTCGGGCTGGGCTTGGGCCAAGGGTATGTGACCCGACCTGGCCCGATGACCCGACTAAATGCATAAACTTTTAAAAAAAAATCCTAGATTAGGTTTTATTTTTTGTGACCCGACCCCGCCCGGCCCAACGATCCGACTAAATACATTAACTTTTTTTAAAAAAATTCCTAGTTTAGGTTCTACTTTTTGTGTGACCCGACTAAATACGTAAATTAAATGCATAAATTTTTAGGTTCTTTGTATATTAAAAAAGTCATATTATATAATTATCGACCCGTTGACCTGGCCCGTGGCCCGTAGGGTCAGGGCTCGGGCCGGGTCGGGCTCGGGCCGACGAGTCAGAAACTTCCGACCTGACTGACCCGGCCTGGCCCGATTGTTGAACAGGTCTAGGTGGAAATAATGGAAGGTGGCTTGGGCCCTGTTCTTTTCTGCGGTTGGCAAACTGCGGTACCACAACATACCGCAGTTTGCCACAACTCACCACATTTTACCACAAATCATTACTTTTCTCTCTCCTCACTTTTCTCGTCTACTTTTTACATTCTCTCTCCTCACCTACCCCACATACCAATAACCCACCACAATTCCACAACACCCACCACAATTCCACCACACCACACCATATTGCAAAAATACTGCAGAAAAGAACAGAGCCTTGGTATATTTTAATTTGTAAATAATGATAGGTGGAAATAAAATGAAAGTTTTGATTTTTTATTTGAAAAGTTTTCACTTTTAATAAAAAGAAAACTGAAAAGTTATGATGAGTTGTGGTGGAAATGAAAATTTACGGTGCAAAGTGAAACCGCAAACGATCCCACCGTATAAAAGAACGAGGTCTTGTCATGAGTTGATTGGGAGTTGTTTGAGTGACCGTTCATATTATTGTCTGAGTCAACAGATTACTTGTCTTAGGCTATCCACATTGGTGTCCCTGGGATTGGGGGATGAGTGGGGTATGAATAGTGGAAATAGTATTATTTTAATGGGTGTTGGGGTATGGTATTGTCAATGGTGTCCTTGGAGTTGGGGGATGAGGTGAGGGATAAGTGGGGTAGGGAGTAATATTTTATTGGAGTATGGGACCCACATGTAGAGTATAATTGTGTTTCTTTTTTTGTATTGGACTATATTTATTTTCTAGAATGATGAAATTGGTTAGTTATAATTAATAATTAAAATATTAAAAATTAATTAGAAATGTGAAAATACTGTACTAATATATTTTTATTTTATTATAAAATTTTTATTTTGTATTTAAAAAATGATTATGTTTAAAATTTTTAAAAATAAATATGTTGATTAATATGTTGATTAAATACTGTACTAATATTTTTTTATTTTATCATATATGTTTAAAATACTGTACTAATATATTTTGTAGTTAAAGATTACATTAATAAAAGTCGTCAAAGTACAACCCTGAACAAAATATAAATGCAATATAAAAACAAAGATTAAACTAACAGAACAAGAAATGAAAATACTTAAAAAGAAGTACACACGTATTAAATATAGCCATGTCAAATTTCATATAATTTTTAAAAGGATTTTTAATTACCAAAATCGTTTCATATTACAATCAATTTGACGATAAAATATAATATTACATTTTCACATATATATCTAAGTTGATAAGTTTTAGCTCCAATTTAAACATAAACATCACATATTAATTAACTATAAAAATAAGACAAAAATAAAAATCTAACACATACTTAAATAAACTATTTAAATTATCATTGAAAGGAAACATAATTAAAACATTAAAACAATTTGAATTATAATATTTATAATTAATTAAATTATTTAAATTATAAAATTATAATTACAAATTCAAAAAAAAGTTACCGTTTGAAACCAAAGGAAAAGAGAAAGAAAAGAAAAAGGAAAAGAGAAAGAAAAGAAAAGGAAAAAAAAAGGAAAAAAAAAACTTTTGCCCCTTCTCGTCCCAGGGAAGCTCAGGCGTCCCTCATTCTTTTTTTTCTTTTTCCTTTTTTTTCTTTTGTCTTTTTATGGTGTCCCTTATGGTGAGGGATACCAATGAGGGTAGCCTTAGGCTCTTAGCCTTTTAGAAGTCAATCATTTGTAAAACTGACCATTACCAGTACTAAGTTTGGTTATGTTGATTAAGACTCTGTTCGGTGTTAGCGTTTAAAATAGTATTTAGCGTTTTGACTGAGTTAAAGTTGTATTTTATAAATTTTAAGTGTTCGATAAATCAGCGTTTTAAATTAGCGAATAACATTTTAGCCAGTATTTGATGAGAATTTGCAAACGTTAAGCCAGTTAACGTCTGGAAATATGAAGTAGCGTTTAAGGTTTTTGTTTTGAAAATGCCCTCAACTTTTATTACATATTACTGCTCCTGCCATTACTATAAAATACAATGTCACTCTGGTTTCATCATCCCTCTCACTTCATCGCCTGCTTTATTTCTTATATTCCTCCATAATCCGTAATTTACAGTTATGAAACACTAAACAAGGTAGAACCACTCACCTTTTCTCTGAACCATTGAACACTCGGAACAATCCTCTTTTTCTAAATTATTGAACAAGAAAGAAGCAACATTTTACAATAGTGAAAATAGCTTAATATCTTTATTCAGATTTCACAAAGAATAAGTGGAAGATGGTGATGAATTTCGTTATGTTGGGTTTATTGCAAGAATTGGGTGTGAAATTGAAGGCCACTGATTGTCTACTGAGCTCTGAACAATGGGCGGGCTATGGTGAGTGACTGAGTATTTTAATAATAATAATAATAATAATAATAATGATAATAATTATTATTATTATTACTTATATTATTATTATTATTTCTCGAAAAATAATAATAATAAATAATAATAATAATAACAATAATAATAATAATATAAAAATGTCTGTTTTGGTCATTTTATGTTCATTAGCTAATTCAACAGTTAATTTTACCGAACACGTTCCTTATAAATAAATATTTAAACAGCTATCAATTATCAGCTACCCTCTAACAGCTATCAGATCCTCCAACAGCTATCTGCTACCTAAACAGCTATCCGCTACTAAATACGCTATTGTTGCCGAACAGGACCCAAGTTAAAACAACATTCTCAAAAAAAAAAAAACTGTTTTGAGCCAAATTAAAAAGCCAGTAAAAAAAAAAACAACAATCAAACATGCTCTTGTAATCTTTTACTACATTATCTACCGATATATTTAAAAAAATAATTTCTCTAAAAATAAGATGTTGACAGAAATGTAGAGATATGACTTGCATATATTTGGCCATGTTCCTTTCTGCGGTTGGCATACTGCGGTGCCACAACCTACCGCAGTTTGTCACAACCCACCACAAAATACCATTCTACCACAATTCACCACAACCTACAACAAATTACTTTTTCACAATTACCAATACAATATTTATATATATAGAAAAAATTCATCACAACATACCAATAATCCGCCACAATTACGCCACAAAAGCTGCCACAATTTCACCACACCATACTGCGTCATACCTCGTAAAAGAAAGGGCCCGAATTTATTCCCTATAAACGTGAGACTATTAATGGCTAATGCATTAGTGTGTATTATTTTTGTCGTATGTTGAGCGAAATCCTTTTTAAAAGGAGTGAACATGGATGGAGTAATCTTCAATTCCCCCCAACTCAGCGTCAGAGAATCCTGGAACGCACTCAAAAATGGATGAACAAATTAAATGGGAGATGAGACAAATCCACATTGATTTTGTAAATTGTCTCGGAATCTTATTTCAAGTGCATCGTAAAATTAACACTAAAATAATCCTAAAGGGTGGGTGATTAGAGTTATATAACAGTTGTTTGTATTGACGGTTAAAGGAGGGGAGGGGAAGGGAAGGGATGAGAATTGTCTAATTTTTCATATTTGGGAAAACAATTAGAGGGTGAGGGGAGGGGAAGGGAGGGGAACACTTAACCCCCATTCCCCTCCGTTCCCCTCCATTTTCTTAACCCTCAAAATGAAGGGGATTGAGGAGAAAGGGAAGAATTTTAACATTTGTCCTCGCTTCCCCTTATTAATAAATCCAAACAAGGTTAACCCTAATCACCTCCCTTCCCTTCCCTTCCCCTCCCCTCCATTACCTTCCCCTCCTTTCCCCTCCCTTTCCCCTCCTAAATTGAATCCAAACACACTGTAAATAATTTTGCACTTCAATCAACACAATTAGGTTAATAACACTTTTATATAATAAAAAATACTTATTTATTAATTAAAGTGCTTGGAACAAGTAGGTTACAACTCAGCTTATTTGATAATCGTGAGGTCCTCAATAAGCTTGCAAAGAATTTGATGGCAGTTTTCTGCACCTGAGGCCTCACAGAAGAGACGGTTACAGACAGAGAGAAAAACTTCAAAGTGAGACTTCTTCCTCACTTCAAAACACTCGACTCTAGAGGTCTTCACCAGTGTGCTCACTGGTTACACAAACTCATCACTTACAATTGTGGCTACACTCAGCACAAAGTTCCTACTCAGATTTGCTTGCTTGGAAATCCCCCCTTTTACAAGAAAAGTATTATGTAGTATATATATTGGAGAGTTTGAGACAGCAACGAATTCTTTCCCTTTGAGGAGATAGTTTCCTTTCTTGAATTATTTTCATAATCTTCTATATAATCTTGATATCCTTGATTCACTTCCCATAATTCTGATATCTAAATTAATTTTGTCAATCTTTCAAACAAAATCTCTAATGCTGGCGCTGGAGGTCCTCAGAGCTTACTGCGATGAGGTCCTTAGACTTGACTAGAGACTCTTCAAACACATTTTAATTTATTTTATTTTTAAAATTGATTCCGCTAGACTACCCAAGACACAAAAACTGTCGCTTCAGGGACATCTTATGTTGGACCGTTGCTATTTTCTAGTGTTCATTATTTTAATTTATTTTTGATAGCATAGTGTTCATTATTTAAAGGATTTTTGGACGCTAATACACTATATTTTGAGGGTGTTAGACAATAATGCACTGAAATTTTTCTTGAACAATAATATATTGTACTTTGAGGGTGTTGACAACAATAATGCATCTGAAACGATTTCGACGGTGACTAACTCAGTGGTGGTCTTCCAAGGTAGATTGAGTTGCAAAAAAAATTAAAATACTTACTAAATTAATGTAATGTAAGCAAGTCCAAATAAACAAAGATTAATTCTATTTTTTTCAAACAAAAAACACTATTTATGTTAGCGAAAATATGGAGTAATGAGGTGTTATTTGAAAAAAATAATTAAATTTCATTTGCACCTGCTGACAATGTCTGATATGACATTAATTTAGTAAATATTTTAATTTTTTTCTCTTCAACCCACCACATAAGACCGTCATCGAGTTAGCCATTGTCAAAATTGTTTCAGATGCACTATTGTCGAACACCGCCAAAACATAGTATATTATCCAAAAAAAAGGTTCAATGCATTATTGTCCAACACCTCCAAAGAACAATGTATTAGCGTCCAATACTACAGTACATTATATTTACATTGACACAACAACTAATACGTGACTGCTTAGGATCATGCATGGCTCGAATGTTTCCTGGCCTCTAAAATACATTATATTTACATTGACACAACAACTAATACGTGACTGCTTAGGATCATGCATGGCTCGAATGTTTCCTGGCCTCTAAAACCGGGTAAATTGAAACATACCGTTGAAATTTGTATATATTTACATTTAAACATGTAGGAAATAAAGAGAAGGAAGCACGATCGACATCTAATTGGGTTGCTAAGATTTGTCGTATTCATAATGTAAACCTATCAAGGACATGGTAATCTCAAAGTCAAGAAAATTCTGTAACATCTTGAGGGGTGATTTAGTTGGACACTCCCCTATGAGAAGAGACACATCCACTTGCTTATCTTGATAAAAAAGAAGGATAGGAAACAAGATATATATGGGCATACACTTGAAATCTGAAACTAAGGGGAAGATATAGTTCTCGTGATTTCAAGCAGTAAATACCGGTGAGATAGACCAAGTCATATTATGCCGTCAATGTGCAACAAACAACAATATATATAATCATGTATTCATATATTGTGAATTGAAGCTCCCATACTGTATAGAATTCATATACTCCTTTCGTTCTTTTTTATTTGTAATTTACGGTTTTCAGTGTCAATTTTTAATCAATAATTTCTAATATAAATGTTCTGCAAAAAAATATAATATTATGCTTTTTTAATAGTATTTTTTATTACGAATCTAATGACATCAATTTTGTATGATGAATCATTATATAAGTTAAAATATTAACGGTTAAAGTTTTGACACAATTTCCAAGGACGACTAATAAAACCAAACAGAGGGAGTATATTACCGAATTACGTAGAACTTCAGTTTTACAGTACAATATTTGTGGAAAGATCGATTGAACATGTTAATTCTAACATACCTTTCCCAGTTTAGAACTGGCAAAAATAATAACAAAGGTACGTAGGAAATGAAAACAAATTGAACAAACAAACACAAGCAAATTAAGAATCCTGTGCTTGCATGCATACAGATGAATCAAAGCCATTTTGAAGGGTAAGATTCGGACCAGGAGTGCTTGATTCCCCTTGCATGGATTGATCGATGACCGATCTCCATTAGCAAGACTTCTTATCGCTCTTCAACATAACCCAATATTATCAACATGGGCATCTTCACTTGGATCAACATAACCCTATTGAAAGCAGCCATTGTTGAGAGTTTGTACTTATACAAGAGCAAGTTAGCTAGCTAGAGGTAAGACATATATGCAGTTTTTCTACAACAGGATGTTGGTGAAAAGGAGAGAAAATATATATAGAAAGAAGCAAAAAAAAGGAACTTTGAAGTCATATTCTCCCGCATGCAAAGAGGAATGACTTTTATCACCATATAAAGTGAAGGGTATTAGGGTAGAATGGAGAAGGAAAGGGATTGAAGCTTATAGCTGGTGGAGGGCTTTTATCCCTTTTGTTTAGAGGGGTTGGTGCCCTAAAGCACGGACTCCTAACCTTAAAGTTTAAATCCTAAACTTTTCCCTTTATCCCACTTACAAAAGACAGAGGTTTGTTTTGTTTAAGGGTGAACAGGTGAGTTCACGGGATTACTAACGACCTAGTTCATGCATAACTAGTTAACTGCCATTAAATTTTATAGAAATAAGATATGGATAAGTATCAAATTGCTTAAGAGTGCGTTTAGTTGGTCAAAAACTATGGGAAATTGGTCACTTATTTTTCCTATACTTAAATGTATGTTGATTTTCGAAAAAAATTTATGGGGACCCGCTATTTCCTACATTTCTTTATGGAAAATTTCTCTTAGGGGGGCTTAGTGAAAATTTTCATGAGAAAAAACTTCTCATGAAAAATTTTTCCTAACAAAGTTCCCTAGATTTCTACCAAATGTTTCCTAAGATAAGATATGACTTATCACTCCCACATGCGATTTCATAATTCACATGTAATAAACTTTTTGGCTCCAACAAATGGTTGGAAATTTGAAAGTTGATATAGTAGCCAACTAGGTAACCACTTTTAAAGAGGGATGTATCATACTATCATGTATGTATGTTATCAATTATTAATACTTTCAGCTTGTTCAAGGAGAGTTGAAAGCATTGCTTCTTTTCTTTTGGTCGGTTCATGTGTGTTGAAAGAAAGTGTCCCAAATGACTTCTTTCTATGTCAATGTCTCTACTCTCTAGGAACTTTTAGGGGCAATTCTCCTTGTTTGTCTTAAAAGATTCATTGCATACTTGCCCAAGGATTAGCTAGCAACACCACGTATGTATCTTGGAACCTTCTAATACACAATTTTCTATATAAGATTGATGTTTTTCTACTAATAATGACTCTAATAATCCCCTCTCAGTTACTCACAGGCACTGCCCTTCCTCACTACAAGTAACCAACAGCTCTCATTCAAATCCTGATAACTTGTTAAAAAGAGATCTCTATTTAAAATGCATGACATTCCCCAAGCTAAGATTCTAGCCATCCAACCAGAAACAGATTTAGAAAACTTTTCAAAAGAGATATTAGACATCTAATCATTCAAATTATTCAAATCCTTTGCCCATTATTTCCTATTTACTAGTCTGTCTTCTTCATGTAATGATGATGGTTATGGATATACACTTTGTAATGGCTACTGCAATGATCATCTTACCTATTATTCCTTTTGTAATTGACCATATTAGACCCTTAGACCTAAAATATTGGGTAGTACCCAAGGAATTCTGGGAGGAACCGAAAGGTACTTAGGAAGTCTAAGCAGCTGCGACATGAATAAGAGAAATATATTATAGTTTCGATATCAGTTTTAAGCTTAGTCTTGAAATTCGACGTCAATCAAGAAAGAAATTCAAATATTTAAAGAAAAGGAAGAATAGGAAACAAACATTTTTTCAACCCACGAACCTTCAATAAATGTTCATATCTTATCAGGTCTAAAATATAAAAGACCCCTACAAAATATCAAACGCCCGGGGTACAATTGACTTTTTATATATATAATTAAAAGTCCAACGGCGATTTTATCAAGTTACATTGTGATTACCGTGAGTTAACCATTCAGCACTGATGCGACTATAAGAATGCTTGCGACCGGGTGGTCTTATCAATATATATAAAAAAAAAAAGCGACAATGTGATTAATATGTGAAACGTATTTAGCAGCTTCCAATTTTTCAAATTTTATATCCTTGCAAACTCACACTTTAATTGAGTTATTCTGTTGTCGTATAGTGATCCATAAATATTCGAAGTGATCGAGAAAGGTAATAATTTTCTACAGGTACCACACACAGCAAGAATATATACGTGTTCGTCCAACTTGCCTCATTAATTGATGTAGAATGATCCTACTGTTGACGATTCGTCACTTTCTGTGTCACGACACAAACGAGAGGCTCTTATGAGCCACAACCATGATAACATGGTCCCCCTTAGATCTTATGTCCTCGTAGTACTACACTGAAACCAAAAACATAGATTAAACAACAACAATAACTCCATGCAAAAATTAAGCAAAAATATGAACTTCATAAAACAAAAGAATAAGCTAGCTCAATGTTATCCCAAAAACCGACATGCCAAAAAGAATAGAAACCAAAATCCTCGTCAACAACAACAACAACAACAACAACTCCTTGAAATCCACAAGGCTGTAGCCCAAGCATGGCTCAGCCATTTCAACCATACTAACAATGCATTAGCCACGAGCGAGTGTCATGTTCGAAAGCTCACATTCCAAGCCAAGCCTTCTCGTTTCAAGCTCGAGGACGACAAGAAGAAGAAGCTCAAGGATGATATAGAGCAGGGGAAGAGCAAAAAAGACGCGGCGATCATTGCCAAAGGTAAAATATGGGATTTTAAGAAATCCTTGTGGGATCTGTATGAGATTATGGATGCGTCAAAGAGGTTGGAAAATGAGTTGGTTTCGAGTTATAATAGATTTGATGATCATTGTGATAGTAGGATTGAGGGTAATAGGGGTTTGTTAAAGAAGATAGTCAAGAATTATAGCTTTAGGAAATTGTTGAATATGAGGTCTCCTAGGAGATTTAGTGATGTTGGGGTTTATGGACGAGATGGTGGTAATGGTGGTAATGGTGATTTGCGTGTGCATTATTGTTCTCCATTTCGGTTGTAAATGCCCCAAATCAATCAATATTTGCCCATTTTGTTTATCAATTATTCCATCTGTTTTAATTTATTTGTCCTTTTTAAACTTTTTAATATTCTGCTTGATTATATAATGGTATTAATTAGTTGTTAGAGTATAAAACTATCATTGGGTTTACAACCATTAATTTAATTTTTTTGTTAAAATGACTCCACATAGTATCAGAGTCAACCTGAGCAAGAGGTCTCAGGTTCGAATCTCAGCAACCCCATATTTACTTGCGCAAGGCTAAGGGCGTCTTTGCAGCATTCTCGTGAGGGGTCTTGTTAGAGTATAAAATCATTATTGGGCCTCAACCATCAACTTAAACTTTTGATTGAGATGGTTCTACTTTAGTTTCATATGATGGATTATTATAAATATTGAAAAATAATTGAATGAACAAAACTTTTTAAAAATAATTAGCAACAGATGATTTGGAATGGTGGAATTATATCCTATACATGAACTACTGCTTAGTTATTTGTTTAAATGTTTGAAAATCAACTCAATTATATTTTACTGTTTGTGAGATGTCATATATCCTGTAATTTCACTCTAGTACTGTTATTTATTATGATCAATAATGTGCTCGATCTTAAATATCCATTTTCATATAGACAGAAAGATCTCTATTGAATTAGTTCATATGTGTTCTCTGGAGTGGTAGAATTAAGTTAGATAAAGTAAAGTAGGTAAGGAAAAGAAAGTTAAGGAAATAATTTACGGTAGGTAAGTCAATGGTGGAATAAATATATTTTATTATTAAGTTTTGAATCTTTTAGGAAAAATAAAATGACATTGATTTAAATATTTTTTTTAAGGATTTGGATAAGGTAAAATAGGGTAAAAAAAAAAATAGGATAAACTCAACTTAACATTTTAAAGAACATGACCCTAATTTTTGATGAACAGGATTTTTTGATACTCATTTGGTCCTAAAGTATCTATTGTACATTGGACAAATTATATTCTTTTAAGACAACAAATTGTAATCTTATCATGTGATGAAATAATAGTTCTCCAATTCTAACACATAAGAAGATGCTTGATGCTCAGAGATTTATTCAGCAATCGACGTCAAGGGAACATATCAAACAAATATCTTTAAAGCAAAATTAAATATTCAATCATATGTGGTAAAAGATGCATTGGCAGGTAATTCTCCTATTTGGTGAAAAGAAAAATTCTCCTATTTGATGATAACTTTTCAAGTGCTTTAATTAAAGATTTTTAATCTTCAATTTGAATAACATAAGATTAGGACGTCAGGGTTCATATAATTATATATTCACTATCATTTCTGTTAAAATACTTTTGATCAATACATATATCTGTAATAAGTTTCAGTAACAAACATTTTTTTGTTTAGCTCGACTTGCATTATCGGAACCAAAAACAATAGATGGTGAGACCATCTTATTATATAGGAGTTGACAAAGTCTCATAGGACTCCTAGCTAGTTAAGTACATAAATAATTAGTAAGCTATTAGAACTCATGCAAGAGTTAAGTACTTAGATAAACAAGTTCGTACATAAAAAGCCTTAACCATCATGGACGTACATAGATATATATATATGTATGACAGCGATCTTAGTTCTTGAAAGTATCCCATGAACTAAGACCAAAACGCTTATGCCTTGATTGAATGAAGTCATCAGCCTCTTCATCAACATTCTCATGGACATGCTTCTCTTGAGCCTTCTTCACTACTCCAACTGAGGGCTCCTCAAAGGTCACCTTATGGTGAGCCACCTTGGCTCTGTGGTCCTTCCTAGGACTCGAGACATAACCTTCTTCAGCATAGCTAGGGACCTTATCATGAACATTCAGGTCCCTAGAGATATAACCCTGATCTTCATCATAGCTAGGAGCTTTATTGACATTCAGGTCCCTAGAAATGTAACCCTGATGTTCAGCATAACTAGGAGCCTTAAAAACACTCGGATACCTAGGTATATAGCCTTGACCTTCGACATAGCCAGGGGCCATATGAACACTTGAGTACATAGGGCTACTAAAGCCCTGATCTTCGACATAACTAGGTGACTTATAAACACCTGAATACCTAGAGACATTAATGTAACCTTGATCTTTGGCATAGCTAGGCAACTTATAAACATTAGGGCACCTAGGAAAATCATTAGGGTTAGAGTCCACCCTCTCTAGACTAGAAAGATGGGTGTGGCGATGGCTATGGTCACCGGTATGGTTGTATTGCCATTGATCTCCATACCTAAAGGCCATTTTTGTGTTCTTAAGTTATAAAAGTTGCCCAAAGCAAAGCTAGGTTCTTATAGAAGTGGAAATGTACTATGCTTTACTATATTCTAGCTAGGGCCGGTGATAAGGGTGCATCTAATGCCTTAATCAAAAGTCATGAGAAATTGGCCATCGGCTAGCAAAGGAATATAATAATACATCATTTTACCATGAAGTTGAAATTATATTCTTCATGTTGATTGTAAAGGTGATTTATTGCTTGTTGTCCATCCTTCACTGATTTACCAAACTTTTGCAAGATGCTTATTGTGATGTATGTGAGAAATTGACATGGTGTTGAAAAGTAATGCCTGAAGGTTCTTCTCTTTATTAATATCTCGTGGTCGTTGATATTCTTGATGTTCTTGGAATATGTGAATTGAATACTGACAAAATGAAGATTGAAGTGTTAGAATATAAATCAATGAATGAATGGCTGGATATGGCTAAAGGCCGTGGATCAACTCACTTTACTCTATCCTGAATTTTACTTTAAAATAAAACTTGTCCTTATATAATATAATTTTTTACTTGCTTCTCACTAAAACAACTATTCCCTCCGTCCCAAATAAATTGTCCACTTTGCTTTTTCACAGTCTTCGATGTTATACTTTGACTATTAATATTTTACGTTTTATCTTAGTAAGACTTGTAATATTTTGTTTAAATGAAAGTATTTTTCATCACAAATCTAATAATAATAGTTTTACACGATAACTCAATATATAATTTGATAAATTAACGGTCAAACTTTATAAAGTTTGACCTCATTAGTCAAACTGGGACAAATTATTTGGGACGGAGGGAGTAATATTTTTTTAAGTATTGTTGTAGATAATTAAGCATCTTTGCAATGACATAATTAAGCATCCCTATTTCTTAAGTAGTTTGGTGTTTCGTGTAGTTGAATATAGGAGTTAGCAACTGGTGATCAGTTGATGGGAAATACTGGAGTGTCGAAGTAACTTTTTAGAAGTGCAAGTTACAATACTTGTAAATGTGGAGAGTTATTTGTATATTTTCGTAACTTTTCAGTTAGAATTGTGTTGTGTTCTTAATTTTCTGTTCGTGAGCTCTACGTACAAACTCTAAAGAGGATCGAATAAGCTAAAATTAATCAACTATTAATTGAATATTGTATAAATTAAGTTTAGATACATGTTCAGTAAAACGAACTATTTAAATGGAGACAACAATTTATATAGTGAATAGTGATTTGGGTAATGAATAACAAGTTAAGTAGCAAACATATGTTGGTTTTTGGCTCCCCTTTTCAAGTCCCACATTGGTAGAATTGTGAAGTGGGGGGATTTGGAGGCTATAAATAAAGCCCTCCTCCTCCTTTGTTATACACAACAAAAACACTTATTCTTTATACTACTAGAGAGATATAGATGTTGTCTTGGAGATCTCTCCAGGGATAGTATGAGAGGAATGAGAGTGTGAGAAAAATATTGTAAGGTGTAATGATTTCCATATAGTGAATATTTTTCAGGTGGTCTGTGGTTTTTATCCCAATTGGGGGAGTTTTTCCCGTTAAATTTTGTGTTGTTATTCTCTTTAAATTTTCTTGTTATTTTCTGCTTGAAAGTGATCTTGGCGGGGTGGGAAAAATAGCAGTTTTCCCCAACAAGTGGTATCAGAGCCAAGGTTCTGTCTGAGTATGCTCTGTGGTTGCAGTTTAATCTGATCTTCCACATCAGAAAAGAAGTTCTTTCGCTGTGTTGAAGCCAAGGCTGAAGAATAATTCTTTTGAAATTTTAGTATGCTCTGTGGTTGCACTTTGTCTGATCTTCCACATCAGAAAAAATTTCTGAATAAGAATTATTATTAAGCAGAAGTTTTGTCTCGGTGGAGTAGGAAGTGGAGTCTAATTCCGGTGGAGTTTGCTATTCTGGTAGAATTGTTTTGAGGTACTTGTGTATTTGGAAATAGTGAAGAAATACAATCTAAAGAGGTTCTAGTTAAAGAAAGATTTGGTTCTTTTGTGATCCATTTTTTTTCTGAGAACTAATTTAGTGGGTATTTTTTTGATAACTATTTTGTCCATTTGAGTACTGATAAACAATATGGGGACAAAATTTGAGATTGAGAAATTTGATGGGAGAATTAATTTTGGCTTGTGGCAAGTGCAAGTCAAAGATGTGTTAATCCAATCTGGATTATACAAGGCGTTGAAAGGTAGACCAACCAGTGAATCTGCGAGCGGTGGAGACTCTGGAAAGTCCTAATAATGGGGCTAGTTCGGCTAGAAGCTCCAAAGAAATTGCTGCCAATGTTGTCTCCCTGGGAGAGGGGGATGATATTTCTTTGTAAAGAAATATGAAAATCCTCATGGCATGAATGTTACCCTTAAAGATTGCCATGGACGAGGATGTTAATTGGTACCTGGTCCACAGGTTTGCACATGGGCATTGGTTAACAAGAGATGCAAGATGTGTGGTGGAAAGTATGTTGATGGTTAATGAACTCTCAAGAAGGTAACAAGAGAGTTGCACCATAAATTATTAGCAAGTTTTTCGACATGTGCCGAAACTGAAATTCTTGAAATAGGAAGTGATTTCAAGTGAAAATTCCTGGATTGATGGGATTTAATCTAGGTGGAGATACTCTTTATGGTGAGAGTATGATAATTCTTGAACTAAGAATTATGATTGTCAGTAGCAGACAATGTGAAAGTTGCAGCTGTGCATGGTTGATCGAGTTTTGAGTCAGGTGGAGAATTGATTCTGTTATGTGTAGCTGGACAACTATAAATGATCAACATATTGTATTTTTTCTTTTTTTTTTAAAAGATGAAGATTGTATTTGGTTGGACTTGAAGTTGAGCCAAGGTGGAGATTTGTTAGTTTTTGGCTCCCCTTTTCAAGTCCCACATTGGTAGAATTGTGAAGTGGGGGGATTTGGAGGCTATAAATAAAGTCCTCCTCCTCCTTTGTTATACACAACAAAAACACTTATTCTTTATACTACTAGAGAGATATAGATGTTGTCTTGGAGATCTCTCTAGGGATAGTATGAGAGGAATGAGAGTGTGAGAAAAATATTGTATGGTGTAATAATTTCCATATAGTGAATATTTTTCTGGTGGTCCGTGGATTTTATCCCAATTGGGGGAGTTTTTCCACGTTAAATTTTGTGTTGTTATTCTGTTTAAATTTTCTTGTTATTTTCTGCTTGAAAGTGATCTTGGCGGGGTGGGAAAAATAGCAGTTTTCCCCAACAACATACACCAAGTAACTGTATTCATCGATAACCGTACAAAGTTTTAGATATCTTATGTTGTACTATCTCCCAAAAATCATAAAAGGTATATATATTGTTTTAGCATAGTTTAGCACTTGGCATATGTTCATTGCATCTTAAGTAGAGAAAGTTATTGTCTTTCAAGATAGTTACACTCGATGTATTTACATGGGAAGATGAACATGCTTCTACTTCATTCTCTATATATGCAAATTGGATTTGAAATTTGGAAATGCAGACTGTAGCCTCTACTTGGACATGGTTTATTTGTTTATCTTTAGCCATAAAATTACATAAGTTACCATAGTTTAGATCTGTTAGTGAAAATTGATAATTATTTCAATAATTTAATTTATCCTTCATTAACGTAATTTAATCATATGTAGAAGTATGCATGTATATGTATGTTAGAGTATAAAACTAGTGATGTGTCTTCAACGATATGCTTAAGTTTTTTAATTGAGATGGTTCCACATTGTAGTAAAGCCAAATTGATGAATAAGAATTGAAATCCTTGGTTCGATCTCAGCACCCCTATATTCATTTACGCAAGGTGAAGGGGACCTTTGCAACATCCACGCTTCAAGCCCAAAGGACATTTGTGTGAGGGGCGTATAGGAGTACTATAAAACTATTACTGGACCTTCAATCATAAGCTTAAGCTTTTAGTTGAGATGGTTCCACAGTATACATATGTGTGTGTGTGTGTGTGTGTGTGCGCGCGCGTATTGTTAATTAGGATTCTTAGAGTGTTGTTAGCAAACAAACAAACAATAATAAGACAAAATAATAAATAAAGATTCAACACAACAATTTAACGTGGAAAAACTCAAATCGAGGAAAAAAAAACCATGAACAATGCATTATCAGATGATTACAACAGCGTTTTAGAGATTCCCAGACTTCCAAAATATCTCATAACCTCACTAGAGTTTACGGATTAACCAGTTAACCGCGTTTGCGGTTTACAGATTTTATAAACCTAAACCTAAATGGCTTTATCTGGTTAACTGGTTTGCAGTTAACCGCTTTTGGAAACTAGAAACCGGAATCGCCGGTTAATCGCATTGATAACATGATTAACCGCTTTTTGGATTCGGTTGTTAACTGCGGTAAACCATCGGTTCCTATAAATTTAAAGTAACAAGTAAGAGAGAAAATTTAAGATTTTGCTTTAAATTTCAAATTTTGCTACTAAATTAATCAAGACCGGTTAACTGCAGTTAACCGTTTCACAAAAATGCTAAACTGAAACCTAAATCGCTTAAACCGGTTTGGTTTTGGTTTCGATTTTTGTTGGACACCTCTAGTTATAACATGAGAACTTCACACCCACAGATGAGTTTCACATAACTCCCACAGGGTATGCTTGGGAGGTGGAGTAAGGAGGGGTTAGGTAGGGTGAGTAAGGGTCTTACTCCTCCTTACCCTTACTTGGGGAGAGGGTGAGGTGGGGTACGGTGGAGTAGGGTGGGGTGAGATTTACCGCTTCCTATTCTCTCTAACCTTCATTTTCCTAATACTTCAATTTGGGTAGTAAGGAAGAGACTAATGACATTATAACATACATAATAGAAAAATTGACAAATTTACCCCTCCATTCTCCATGTCAAGTTGCAAGATCTCTCTCTCTCTCCCCCCCCCCCCCCCCCCGCCGGGGTGAGAAGAGGCAAAATGTGAAGAATTTTGATAATTTTTGAATGTGTGAGTGTATTGTGTATAACAGAAAAGGATAAATATGTAAATTAGAAATTTACTCTTATTAATTCTTATATAATTTGAAAAGGACTTTTCAACCGGCCAGGACTGGACCGAATATGCCGAACAAGGGGACTGGTATGGACCAAGGAGTGGACCGAACTTTTTTCGGTCCTGGACTGGACCGACCGAATGGACCAAATTATAGGGAAGATATGCAATTAAATTTTGCCTAAACCAGTGAATCGATTGACTGTGAGTGGTGGCCAGCTGGATGGTGGTCAACTAGGCATGGACTGCATGGTGGACGGCTACGGAGGAGAAAACAACGAATCTGGGGAGTGGGGAGCACCAATGAAGCGGTTGAGTGCGGAGGGAGGGCGGTGGCTTTGATGGCCTTGACGGCGGTAGCGGTGGCGCCCAGTGACAGCAGGTGATGGAGGGCGGAGGGTGGAGTGTGAACTGGGGAGCGTCAAGGGTTTGAGATTGATAAACTTAAAAGCATTAGTGAATAGTGATGAAAAGTTGAAAACCATAAAAAAGTAGTTGGTCTATAGTTCTGTTCTCCATCCGGTCCTTGGTCCAGTCCTTGGATCGAAGACCGAAACTCAGTATTCCTTGGACCGAGGGACTCAACCGAACTATCTTTGGTCCTTTCAGTCTAGTCCTCGATCCAGTCCGGTCCAGTCCTTTATTCAGTCCGGACTGGATTATGAACAACCCTAGCTAATACTCAGTGATTCACATCCTTCTTTACTCTTGTCAATTCCTACCCTTCTTTATAACCCCTCCTCCCAAGCAGACCCTCAGGGACACAAAGACTACCGGTCAATCTATTGTGGTCAGATAAAATACTTTCAATTGGATACTCTAAACCCCAACCCCAACTCCCTATTTAATGTTTATACTAATAGTGGCCGCAACAATTAGGTAAAAAAAAAAGACTCCAAAACTGCTTAAAAAGTATAATTAAGACTACAAAAATAGCTGAGATAAGAAATTTTGCCATTGTGCTTTGACATGGTTCATGTCCCATACGATGCTGGCCCCTATTGCTCATACATGGTCCATGTGTACACGGACGTGACCCATGTCGCCTTCCAATAATCGTTTTCTCGCGTTCTGACCTCTATACAATTTGTGCCCTTCACCAGGTCACTCATGTCGATGTTTGTTGCCCCTAAGTGAATCAATTGAACTCCACACACACACACACACACACCCACACGTGTGTGTGCGAGCGAACATATGTTTGTATATATATCTCTGTATGTGCAATATATATATATATATATATATATATATATATACACACACACACACACACACACATCGTCTTCCTCAAGATCGTTCTTCTCTATTTGTTTTTTTATCTATTTGTTCGAAATAAGCTAAAGCGCAAAATTCATTTATCTATTAAGTTAAAAAGAAATTCTCCCCAATAAATATATAAAATAAGATGTCTAATATTGCTGATTACATTGACAATAATAATTCAAAAACAAATTAATTAAAATCACACACAATGCACATATTTAAGAACTTTTATTCTCATGTCTTATTCCTTTATTGTTCCACCTTAAACATTAAGGTTTTCACTCAACAACTTTGATCTCCATGTAGCTGTTGATCCAACGAACCCAGATCTTTTGACCAGGGAGCAGCCCCCTGCTCCGAATGAAGGTCTCGTTCTGGGTTCGGAAATTGGCAAGGGCATAATGGCCCTCGTACATGTAGAGTTGGGTGATGAAAAAGACACACCTTTCATCCTTGACCACAGTCTTAATCACCGATCCCTTAGTCAACCGTCTCCCCTTGGATGTCGGCATGAGGGGGAGAATGTGGGTGTCGAATGCTTGTTTTTCGACATACAAGATGTCATTTCTGACTTCTTCTTGTGTTGGCTCCTTCTTGATTGGCCATGAGTTGTCAACTTCAATAGCTGAGTTGATGGAATTAGAACCAGAGCCGGAACCATAGCCAGAGCCAGAGTCAGAGCCAAAGTCAGAGTGAGAGTCACAACCAGAGCCAACACCCATGAAGTCATAGTACATAATCTTCTTTGCTGGTTCTGCCATTTTTTTTATTAAAAAATGACTATAGAACCTTGATTTGAACTCAGGTGTGGACTTCCTCCGATTAAGTATAAGATTAGTAAAGTAGAAAATTTAATGCACTAAGTTTACATGAAAATCTTAGCTGATTTGAAACCATTAAAAATGAGTTTTTTAGGTCCTTCTTTTTTCTATCTTTTCTTATTATAAGACATATAAATTTAATTAACATATGTGTTTATTCAGATACATTGTAACCAATACTCTATACTAGAAAACAATCAATAAAGATAAAAAAATGACATTATATGTTAATTAATGATTCTTGTACTGGATTAATCTACAGATATTTAGTGAATCGTTTATTGGCTTTTCCTTTGTAGAAGGGGGTTTCTATTATCTATTTTGATTAGTTACTAAGGATGTTAATTATTACTCGGGGGAACGAAGATATTAAAAAAAGATCTTGAATTATTGATGAACGTGTCGGGTTTGCATATCAATTGAGATTATGTTAACTAGGGAGGCATAACGGAAAATGAAAAAGAATGAATTTAACGAACTAATAACATATACCTCCCCTAAACTTTTGTAAAATGAGGATTTTACCCTCCATATTTGGAAAATCTTAATTACCCAACTTAACATTTACTGTTTATATAAATGCATATTTTTTTATTGGACAAGTATGTCCCTATAATTTTATATGATTTGACAAAAATGCCCTCAAAATTTAAATTGAAAAGACGAAAAATATCCTCGTTATAATTAATAATTTGAACAGATTTTATTTAGGCGCCCCTTGGTACTCTCCATCATCCCTTGCTCTACTGGGAATAATGGAACGCAGGTAAACGAGATAGACGATGATCGACAAACTAGGGTTTTGCAAAAAAGTATGGAGAGAGGGGACGGATATTTGTAGGGGGCAGATTTTGATACAGTAGACATTAGTGAACCATTATGGGCTGGATTTTGATACAGTAGCGAACCATTAGTTTGGTATGCAATTGATACAGTAGTGTGAGGCAATATCGACAGTAGTTCAACATTTGTGTTTTTTTCTCTATATGGACTAGATTTTGATGCAAAATTCTGACTTTTTTTTTTACTGTTATTTGAACGGATTTTGTTGCAAGTGTTATCTGATTAATGATTATTAAATAACCCAAAATTTCAACAGAGTGATCTTGTGACCGAAACGACCCTAAACCCTCCATATTTGCGATATTAGTGATGGAGAAAGTGATATTGTTGACTCATTTCTCATCTTGACCGCATATATATAAACAAATCAGAACAATTGCAACTTCAAATGAGTGAAAAGAAGAACTACCCAAAGCCACCAAACACAAAAATGGATTATTACACTGACATTCTTGAAGTACAGAGAAGGGGAGGGTTGGAGGAGCTGAGGGTATATAAATAAAATTGGGAAAAAAAGTAAATAATAATGGAGGGTAAATTGAAACTTTCATTGCTTAATTAGTTGATAAATAAATGGAAAATTGGAATCTAATAAACTAAACTTTTGGTCCATTTTGATCTAACAAACTAAACTTACGTTTTTGCTAATGGCATACCATACTTAACATTATATTTTTTTGATTGAACCTGAGTCAGATTGGGAGAGGGTTGCCAGGTCATAAAACACAAGCTATCAACATTTTTCTTTTATATTTTGGCTATAAAACAGTCCACCTCAGCATAAAAAAATTCCACATCATTTTTCCGGTAACCGGAAAGTGGTGGAGGTTCAATCAAAAAAATATAATGTTAAGTATGGTATGCCATTAGCAAAAAGGTAAGTTTGGTTTGTTAGATCAAAATGGATCAAAAGTTTAGTTTATTAGATTCCAACTTTCCTAAATAAATCTGAAAAAGTAGACATAAATGATATTAACAATGGTTGGGTATGATATTTATTATATTTACTATTAGTTAGGTTGGGTAATTAAGATTTCGAAAATATGGAGATTAAGATTCTCATTTTACCAAACTTTGGAGGATGTATATGTTATTAGTTCTGGATTTAACTATTGAGACATGCATGCATGCATGTATGTTTATGTGAAAGAAAAAGAATTAACTGAGGGACAAGTTCCATAAGTTATTTACGAGTTTGTAATAGAGGGCAATTGTTATATGGTACAGGGGCAAGTGTTATATGGCCACTATGACGTGGTGTACCAGTTTAGTACGTTATTTGTGTTAATTTTTTTAAAAGATTATTCTAGTTATTTTTAAAAAAATTATGAATATTGATTGTAAAATTCAACACAATTCTATCAATATAGTTGGGGAGATCCAAGGCGGGAGCCCACTTCAACCAAGACCCATGTTACACAAATTAAGTGAGGTTCCATCTTAAAACTAATTGGTGTTAAGAGAAGTAACCTACTTGACTTATATATCATGTGCTTTCCCTTAGCTTTTCTGATATGCGACATCTTACTCATGGGTGAATCCCAACAAATATTATTACAAATTTATCAATGTTTTTTAAAGTTATTATTTTTTTTATAAAGTTTCATTACATGAAAAATTGATATATTTCAATGCATATGGTATATCTAGATAAATACCCGGTGTAGGATATAATTTGCCTTTTAGAGGCTAGGTGACGATCGTATGCTAAATTAAAATCGATAATATTATATAAATTGTAAGAAAGATTTGTGATATGATTGTAATTGGTGAGCATCGTGAAGTAGGAGATCACTTCAAGAGCGTTATGGAAAAGAAAAGAAAACAAAAAGTTTAATATCTTCTTAGAGTGATTTTGTTATTGTGGTGGCTCTTTACGGAATACTCACTTTTTATCTTTTTAGCTACTATGGGTTTTTGTTTTGCAATCTTTGTTGTCTTTGTTATTTTACTGTTCTTTGTAATATCTTTGATGTAAATTTTAGTATTTAATGGCTTTTTATATATGCAAATTGGAATATATTTGTGTTTTATGGTACATGTATACACATGCCTTTTCCTTTTTCACAATTTTACACTCTATTTGATTATATGCGCTCTTTAATAAAAGTTATAGTATATATACTTTAATAAAAAGAAATAGGAAAAATGAATTTTAATAATTACGAGTTTGGTCAACTATATAATAATAATCTCTACTTTTTTTGTATTCTAGTGGTTCAAAATAATCAAAATTATAACCTAACGGGGCACCACTGAGTCAAATGGCAGTGACTCATTGGAAATGTGACTTGGAGAAGAGAGAGAAAAGGAATTCCAGTGGTTCACATCAGATTCCACCAAGTCACCACCACTTGAGTTGGTGGAGAACCCCTAAAATGCAATCTTAATTTTTTTTTTTGGAACCATTAGAACACAAAAGAAAAGTAGATATTGCTAAGGATTGTTAGAATCAAATCTTCCAAAGAAATAAAGGTGATTGGAGAATATAAAACCACACGTAATTGTTATTTTGGGTTTTCTCTTTCTAGTTTAAGCTGTAGTTGAACTGTTTAATCCTTATTCTTCAGAATGATAAGTAAGAAGGAATGAAATGTAAGGTAAGGTAAGTAAAATTGGGTAAGGAAATATCTAATTCTCATTTGAATGGATTGTCTAATTTACATTAGCAATAGATCATAAAAAACATGTCTTACAAATTGCCCCTCTATTAAGTCAACAGATAATCTGTAAATGACTTCTATTTTATTGAATCAAACACCAACATCCCACCTATGTTTGAGGCGTCTTCTTCCTAGGGCATCAAAGCATAAATCTAGTAGAGAAAGAAGGGGAAATGATGTTGAAGACTAAGTGAGGCTTAGTGGAATAAGCAACATTAGTTGTTGTCCTTCTAAGGAACAAAAGTCGATTACAAGGAAGGAGACAATTTAGTATGGGCAATAAGAACATTTAGGAAACCGTAGAAGAATCTAATTAGAGCAATCATTTTATCGAGGATTTGGTTGCTCGCATGCAAAACTGTGGAGATCAATAATGATTTGGGCTTCTTAGAGATTAACGACCCAAAAATGACAGTAATGTATTTTAAAAAGAAGATGCAAATGGAAAGAAAGACTCGCATGAAGGACATTCCTTTAAAAAGATTTAGTATGATTTGGCTGTAGGGTTCTTTTCACCCTTCCCTCACGGTACTGCTTCGCTATCGGTAACCCAGGAGTATTTAGCCTTGCAAGGTGGTCCTTGCTGATTCACATGGGATTCCACGTGCCCCATGCTACTCGGGTTAGAGCGTAAGCTAGTGATGCTTTCGGCTACTGGACTCTAGCCATCTAGGGTGCGATACTCCATCGCTTAGCCTAGCAGCACGACGCTTGTATTGCTCTCCCACAACCCCGTTTTCACGGTTTAGGCTGCTCCCATTTCGCTCGCCGCTACTACGAGAAGCTTCAGGCTCAAGGGTTTCCTCTATTGCAGGGAGTTTTGTGGAGCGTTTTGTGATGGGAAGATAAGAATCTCATGCTTAAATAGGTTGATAATAGAGTTCTTGGCAATAATAATAATAATAATAATAATAATAATAATAATAATAAACCTCGATTGAGGAAGATTAATAACACACCAACAATAATGATTCTCCAAGCTTATGCACCAAAGGAAACTTGATATGCATTTGGCTAAAGGAAAATCCACCACCAAGAGCTAGCAATTCACCACGATTAGATAAAGGAAGGATTCACCACTAATCACTAAAGGAGAGACTTGCATAACCACCATCAATCAATCAACCAATGGATAAAGAAACACAAGATTTTGGAGAGAGTTTTGAGTAGGTCTCAAAAAATACCTTCTATTTCATTCAATTTAGCTAAGTCTCCCTATTTTCCAATTACCCATATATAGGTAAGGATAGGGACACAACCCCAAGAGGGATTAGCTTTAAAAGGGTCATTAATCCAAAAGTTAATTACATTCCAAAACCTAATCTAACCCAACAATACATTGAGGGAAAATTAGCTTAAAACATAATTACATTGATTAAAAGATGAAAGACAAAACTACCTTTAATGAAGGACCAAGAATCTCGGATCAGCAGGCGCGTCGCGAGGGCGACGAGATTGCTAGCATAAGGGGCATCGACCATGTGCGATCGTCGCGGGCGTGACTAAAGTCGTCGCGGTTGCCACGAAACAATGAGAGATTCCACCCCAAAAAGGTTCTGTTGTGTCGCTGTCGCGACCCTTGATGTCGCTGTCGCGATGCCGAGATGCAAGGAAACGTGTCAAGGTCATGACAATGGCGTCGCGGACGTGATGTTCAGAAGGTCCCAAAGCGTCGCGGTCATGATGGTCTTCGAGCCACATCTTCTTCCCGAATTCGGCTAAGTCACGGATCGGGGAAGAAAGGGGGTCGCAGTCGTGATTCCCATGGTCACAGGCCCCCCAAGATCTCAGCAAAGGCGTGGATGGCTAAGAGAGCAGTCGCGGTCGCGACTAGTGTAGTCGTGCCCACGACGCCCATGTCTCCCAACCAAAGACGTCCCCGGAACACAGGTCACGGTCGTGACAAACCTGCCACACTCCCAACCTTGATTTTCTCTCACCCTTGCAGCTCTTCTCCGGTCTTTGTCCTTGTTCTTTGTAACGATAGGGAAAAACGCCTCCTTAGAAGCTATCATGACCCATCCATTGGATGGTCTTGATCATCCGGCTCAATCTCGGGTCGACATGGAATTGGAGTTCTTTGGGTGGACAGAAAGCAACCCGCTTAGCCCATGTTACGAGGGTCGAGAAGGGCACCCGAGATGCTTCAGTTTGGATATTGAGGTGTATTTTGTTTTCTCTGTCACTGTTTCTTTGTGTTAAACTTTATGGAATATATTTGTATACTAAACAACCTAATGCTCCAATAACTAATAAGACTTAGCTATCCCTTCTTTGACCTTTATGGTGTGTTTGGTAGTTCTTGGGAAAGACTTTTTTGGGAAAAACTTTCTTTATGGTCCCCTTGGAAAAATGTTTGCTGAGCTTAGTGAAATAATGAGTCTCATGCTAAAACTTTCCCATCTATTTGTCATAACAAAAAATGGGAAAGTTTATCCACTTAGGAAAATTCAATAACTTTCCTAGGAAAGTTTGGGAACCAAATGCATTATTAATTAGTAAAAGTGTAAAAATGTAATCCTATAAAAATATCTATGAGAAAAAAGAAATAATCACAATTTCACATACAAAGATATTGATATAGATTTTTTTTAAAGGAAAGAACAAAGAGAGAAAAATAAAGGAGAAAGGAGAAAGTACACAAAAAAAAGGGAAAAAAAGAAAAAGAAAACCCAGTAACGTCATTTCCCTCTTCTTTTTCCCCCCACAAACGCACAAACTATAGAGAGGATTAGTAGAAGAACCCCCTAATCAGATATACTAATCCCCCACAAGAAAAAAAAAAGAAAAAAAAATCAGGAGTTGAAACTTGAACACTTGTGCTCACTCACCAGAAACCCTAACTTTCCAAGAGCAGGTACGAATTGGGGAAAGAGAAATAGGGGTTGGGGAAGACTGGAAGAGAGAGAGGTAGATAGATAAAACGAGAATTGAGTTGGGTTGGTGTTGGATTCTGCTCAAATTTGCTGACTCCCCGCCTCGAATTCAGGCTAAAATCGAGGTACAGGTCGACCTAAACGGTTTGTAATTTCTTCTATTTGATCGATTTTTACTATCAACCCAAACGACGCATTTTAATTTATACATGTATGTGTTAAGCAATTGATTATGTATCGTATGCAATTGATTTTGTATAGAGTGCAATTGCGTAGATGACTGTAGGTTATGCATGTTTTCTCTTTTGATGTCATTTAATTTTAGTCTGACTGATTGATTGTATGTATGACATGAATTTTAGACAATTAGCAGTTCTTATTTTTCAGCTTTCGTTTGGTGAGTGTTATTGCATGGCGAATTGGGCTGGTTTCAAAGCCCCCTTTTTTTGGGAATTGGATTGTCTTCAATTGTTGCTGAAACTCAGTTTTTACTCTTCTTTTTTTTTTTGGTTATTTTTGGTTGGGTAAGAGGATTAATGGAACTTACAACATGGACATGAATAATGTAGTACTTTTTTTTTTTTGAACATTCTCATTGTTTTTGTAGTTGGTTTTTCCTGGGAAGGAGAAGCACAGTTTGACATCATGCTTTGTGACATTGTGAGGGTATCTTGGTCGGTTGATGAAGTAGAACATCTAAAGTATTGTTTTTTCTTTACCTGAATTTTGATTATTGTTGCCACTTGCCAGAGGCAGTTTTAAAATGGTGATGAGTTGGTATTACTGATATTTGGTGGTGGCAAATTCTTATTATTGTTGCTGAAATTCAGCGGTTGAATTGCATAATGTGTGTGATCTTTTCCTTAGGTTAGGTTTTTTGATGATTCTCTGAGACAAGCGCATTACTGAAACTTACTCAATTCAAAATCACTAGCCTGGATGAAGGGGCTGCAATCTTTGTGAAAAACTGAAAACACTATTTGGTATTGGCCTGAGTTTATGCTTACTTTCTCTAGGATGGGTGAATTTTACACTTTACACAACCTAGAGAGGAGTCAATCTTGGTCTCTCTTGTGGGATGTTAAGCAGTCATTTGCGTGTGGGACTGTTCCAACCTCTCCTTCCCTACTTTCAATTTGGGGGTATGCACCCAAGTTTAGTGGACTGGGAGGCTTTCGGGAAATGCTGCAAGAATGAAGAGTGGGCCTTGTAGTTTGGGTTACATCTGAGGATGCAAAGCACAGACTTAACGACTAGGGAGTAAAATAATCCAATTATTATGGGCATCCTGTTCATTCTGGATCGCACTGAGCTTCCACTTGTCTCTTTTGGGTGTGGTGACTTTGCATGTGATCTGTTTTTCATAATTTCCAGGATAGTAGTGTCTTGGGATCGTATTTGGATTGAATATACTCAGAGGCATTTCTCCTCTCTCATTCTTTCTGTTTTCAGTCTTCTTGGATTAGGAGTGAAATTTGATGTGGTAACAGTATCTTGTCAATGTCAATCACAATCCTCACTCTTGCTTTTTTCGATAGCGTGATGGTAACAGGGAATTCTCAAGAAGATGGAGAAAAACCAAAAGGAAATACACGGTCATGGGGAACTGCTATTTCTGGTCAATCAGTATCAACAAGTGGTAGTGTGGGTTCGCCTTCTAGTCGCAGTGAGGCTGGAATGGTAACTCCAGCTCGGGATAACACTGCTGTTAGACTAAGTCACCTTGAGATTCAAGGCGAGGATGCTGGGTCTCAGGGTGCTGTTGGGTAAGTCTTATCTCTGGTTTCAAGTTACTTATGGCCTTTAGTCTTTCTATCGTTACTTTTTATTTGTGGTTGTTATGAAGCTGTTGACTGATATGGATTTCTTGTTTAAAATTTGAGTGCCTGGGTGTTATGCTTGCTTCTCATCTCTTTTGCCTTAAGTTCCTATTACATGACTACTGTTCAAAGCTGAAGTGTATCATTATATTCTCAGTATTTATATTTAGACGAGAACCTAATATATTGTCGACCTATAAACAGTAGCAAGAAGAAAAAAAGAGGCCAGCGTGCAACTGGAACTGACAAAAGTGGTCGCGGACTTCGCCAGTTCAGTATGAAAGGTAAGCAGCTCATGCCCATTTTATTTTAGTACCTGGGTTATTCTTTGCATCATTCAGCTTGTCAGTAGCTTGCCATGTTTCTGATTTCAGTATTCCAGTCCCTGGGTGTCTACTTCATGTCTAATTTTGGTTAATTTCTGTAGTCTGCGAGAAAGTGGAAAGCAAAGGGAGGACAACATATAATGAGGTAAACCTATATCTGGTTAGTTCAGCGTTACGAAAAGGACCCGGTTAGTTTAGCATTATGAAAAGGACCTAACTTATGATGGATGTATGATGTATCTGTAAATTCTATGCTTTGGTCTTTGAGTATCTGGAATTATAGTCTAGGCTTGAATAATTGGCCAAACCAAAGATCGTTTGATTTCCTCTTGATGTCTTGAGGTCAGCAGATGCAACGTTCCAGTGAAATTTATTCACCTATATTTGGAAATGCTCTATGTGAAATCTGGTAGTAGTAGGAATGTGTAATTGGTGAAGATGGTCTATTAAAGGGGTGGAGCTCAAATACTTTATGACTACGAAGAGTCAATGAAGACTCATTTATGTTTTGCAAGTCATTGAATGGGATTTTGTTTGCCTACACACTTAAAATGAGTATTGATTTTGGTCTAGACATGTCAAAAAGGGTTTGAGAAGAAGAAAAAATGAGATTAGTACAATACTACACCGATTCAATCAGGATTCAGGACATACATATTTTTGCAAGTCATTAGTATACATAAGATGTTGCAATTCATTTAATGAGTAGGTTGATGAGATTCCTTTGGTGTAGACACCTTGAGTAGGAACTAGGATGAATAGGAACTGGGATGAAGAGTTGTGACTATACTTGAATTATGATCTTTGTTCCATAGTGAATTCTGAAGTTAACTTAGAAGTACCTGAGCTACGATAGGAAGCATGTCTGAAGTGTGCAAGCCTTGTTGTTAGGTACCCTTGGTCCTGCTGTGCTTTTCCGACCTTTGTTGTCCACTGTCCACATCAGGACTTGTATGCTTTGGCCTCCATCTATCCTTGTACAAGTAGCTTGGAAATGGCATTCCCTTGTTCATCACTGTCTAGTCTGTTTGTGTTTGGTGTGTTGAGTTGGTAGCGCCTTGAGATCTGATGATTGTTAGGAACTTCCAGGTTGCAGATGAACTAGTGGCTGAATATGCAGAAGCAAGTACTGCACTTGGATCTAATGAACCTGTAAGCATATTCTGCTTGTTGTGACTTGCAAGAGAGCATGCATTCAGTTCTTGCTCCTAACATTTATTTAGCTCTTTTGACTTTGGTGATTTTCAATCATTTGGTCTGTATATTGGCTGTTTGAGCATGTAAATTGGACCAGGGAAATACCTTTTTTCATTCAGGTAAGTGAGGAGAAACTGATCCCGTGGCTGTTCCTTTCTTTCAGCCAGGATATGACGAGAAAAATATTCGGCGAAGAGTGTACGATGCCTTGAATGTTCTAATGGCTATGGACATCATATCTAAGGATAAAAAGGAGATACAATGGAAAGGTCTCCCTAGAACTAGCTTGAATGATATTGAAGAATTGAAGGTATGTATCTGTTGGAGCTAGCTCTTGGTTTCAATATGCGAGGAAAGCTTATCAAACTGGTTTGTTTCTCTTAAACGCAGACAGAGCGTGTAGCCCTGAGAAATAGGATAGAGAAGAAAGCTGCATACTTGCAGGAACTAGAGGAGCAAGTAACAATCCCTTTCTTCTGTTCCTTATGATAACTGATTTTCATGTTGCTAATATCTGCATGGAAATTTAGTTTGGAATAGTCAATTCCTGTCCCCTATTTATCTGCTTTCATTTATCTGTTAGCAATTGTAAATTCTAATTATTCCTATTTTTTTTTGTATCATTTAAGTTCGTAGGATATCAAAAGCTTATACAGCGGAACCAACAATTATATGGCAATGGCAATGCTCCAAGCGGTGGTGTGGCTTTACCTTTTATTCTGGTTCAGGTACTGGCATGATAGAATGATACTGACTCGCTGAACTTA
This sequence comes from Portulaca oleracea, assembly GCA_029582165.1. Lineage (NCBI taxonomy): Eukaryota > Viridiplantae > Streptophyta > Magnoliopsida > Caryophyllales > Portulacaceae > Portulaca > Portulaca oleracea. The sequence continues at coordinate 11,085,925 of CM055869.1, read as the reverse complement.
CCCTTCTTTTTTTCGTTGTGCTCTTCTCTTCAGATACACTCATTAGTGTTTATAAATTGAAAAGAACATTGTAAATGGAAAACTGGTGAAGCTGAAACTAGTCTTATCAATCATTTTGAGTGCTGAGCCGCTGACTGACAGTGTAGCCGGGTTACTGGAGCGTTACCGTCGTGGTGGGATGATGAGATTAGCTTGATTAGTTGAATGGATTCGATAATCACCAAGAACAATGACCTTGAACACCCAAAGGTTGGATATGACCTTGAGCAAGGAGAACCACAACTCTAGGCCTAACACCCCATCATGATTATCTAGGATAATCCACCAATAATCACTAAAGGAATGACTTGAAACACCACCAAATCACTTGGATAAAGTTAACAAGATTTTTGAGAAAGTTGGAAAAAAACCCACAATGCCAAAGCATCAAATATACAATGTCCAAAAGCTTCTAAACAATGCCAAGGGAGGGGGTATATATAGGAATGGGGGGGAAAAAACAACACGTAGCAGCAGCAGCAAGTCTGGGCAGAAGGAGGTCACGGGTGCGACCCTAGGAGTCGCGGGCGCGACGTCCCTGGGCAGCAGGGTGACTCGGGCGAGTCAGTCTTCTGGACAGTTTTTCCCTGCCAACTTCAAACGCGCATAACTTCTTCATCCGGACTCCGTTTTAGGCCCGTAAGATATCGATGGAAAGCTCTCGGTGTGTACTTTAAGCTCCCAAAATTTGAGACCCATCGGAGTTAAATTGAAGGAGTTGTGACCCAAAGCGTGAAGGCGAGTCGATTCCGACAACCCACGTTCACCCTTTTCCGCTTATTCTTTCCGAATGACTCTCGGACCCTTTAAAGGCCCGAAGTAGGTCCCGATGAGGACCCGTAGCTCCACTCTCATGGTCCGGGGTCCCATTTGAAGTGGATACCACACCCGGTGATGACCCGAATACGCTTCCAAGGTCCCGGGTCCACCTTGAAATGGACTCCACACCCGTACTCGGAGCTATTTTCATTGTGTTTCGTGGAGGGGGTGCGGGACGGTTTAGCGATCATGAATTTTGAGGTTCGGGCCCCATCCCCATACGCTCTATACTCCCCTTCTTGAAAAAGAGTTGCCCTCAACTCTTGGGAGTTAAAACCGAGACCCTCTCTATAATTTGGCTTCAAGGAACTTTGAACATCCCGAACTTCCCGATTGCAATGAGCATACACATGAAGCGCCCAACAAGCTTCGAACCCTACGATGTATCCATCATTCAAATGAAAGAAATAGGTTGGAGACTTGTTGTGTGGGGATAGGGGATTAAGGGAAGGAACGAGAGTATTTTGAGATGCTTGGGAACACACATCCTCACGTGGCTCATTGCAAGGTAAAGACAAAGCAAGAGATCGCTCGTCCCTACCAAGAGCACACTCATCCCGTGTTTCGCTCAAAAGGAGAAGGTTCCTCAACTCACTTCGCACCCCGGGTTTGATTTTATGTGGGGTTAAGGGATTCAAGAAAGCAAATTCAAAAGAACGATCTTCATTCGACAAACACTCCCACAAGCATTGCATACCAAATTTCCGATAGCACTCTTTCAACAACGAATCCTCAAACAACCAATGTAGCCCAAATATCATGTATAGCATATTCACATAGTTCACATCATCACGACCAACATGTAAGAAATATTCATCGATGGACGACACAAATGAGGAGCTCAAAAACTTAGGTTGAACTAGAATCAAGGCATCATCATACCCCAATTTGCCACTAGACACCAAATGAAGACCAAGATTCTTAGCATGCCACTCAAAACATAAAGACTTTTCTATCGAGGACATCACATACTTATCATACAACTTATCACGCCAACAAACATCCTCAAACAACCAAGATCTTCCAAATAGCATATGTGATTTAATCAAAGACTCCAAAGTATAGCCATCATTGATTTTAGTCAAAGAGTCTTGAATTACCTCATCGCCCTCATTGAGTAGATCATAAGTTACCAAAGCGTGAGAGGTGTTGGTATCAACTTCATTATTGCTTGGTTTCCCAAAAGGCAATGTGGAGATGATCATCGGAGCTTCTTGTTGGGATTCTTCAACATTGATAAGAGGAATGGCAAGATCGATGTTCTCAACCACCTCTTGGCATGAAGCTTCAACAATAGCTTCGAAAGCCTCACAAGGTTCAATGGAATCTCCCTTGTTGGGCACTAGATCGACCTTTGCTTGCTTAATTCTTCCTTGCCCATCAAGTGATGACTTGGCCTCACGGTTAACCTCTTGTTTACAACGGTTAGGCAAGAATTTTCGATCCATTAAGCGCTTTAGTCTCGTCCATGAAACGATTTCCGATCGACTCTCCATAGTCCTTTGCAATTTGACGCCCACAAACCAAAGAGATGCAGAACTAGTGAGCTTCGATCTCGCAATTTTGAAGGCTTGTTCATCACTATATTCATTTGTTGCAAAAATTATCTCCAAGGATTGGACCCATTTACGATAGTCTTCCGGGCCGGTGTAGCCATTGAATTCGGGAATGTCGATCTTAACGTCTTGGAAATCGTCATGAAGGGGTCGATCATGCACTCCATGACGCAAATAGTGTCGAGGGGAGCCTGGCGCTGGCTCGGACGACGAACGACCTGCCACAGATGTCGCGGGCGCGACCGAGCTTGTCGCGGGCGCGACGTCCCTAGGCAGCAGGGTGACTCGGGCGAGCCACGAGACGGCTTGGGCGAGTCGGTGTTCTGGGCAACTTTTCCCTACCGACTTCAAACGCCCATAACTTCTTCATTCGGACTCCATTTTAGGCCCGTAAGATATCGATGGAAAGCTCTCGGTGTGTACTTTAAGCTCCCAAAATTTGAGATCCATCGGAGTTAAATTGAAGGAGTTATGACCCAAAACGTGAAGGCGCGTCAATTCCGACAACCCACGTTGACCCTTTTCCGCTTATTCTTTCCGAAGGACTCCGAACCCTTTTAAAGGCCCAAAGTAGGTCCCGTTGAGGACCAGTAGCTCCACTCCTATAGTCCGAGGTCCCATTTGAAGTGGATGCCACACCCGGGGATGGCCCGAATACGCCTCCAAGGTCCCGGGTCCACCTTGAAATAGACTCCACACCCGATCTTGGAGTTGTTTCTCTCAATTTTCTTGGGAGGGGGTGCGGAAAGACTTGAAGGCCATGGAAACCGAGACTCGGGCCCCAGCCCGGTACGCTCCAGTTACAGTTGTAGTATACAGTGTTCGTAGTAAGGTCCTTAGTAATGCTCTTTCAACTGATAACTATATTATGGTGTGGTGAAGCCTAAATTTTCTAAATCAATTTGATGCATGTCCAATGTTGAATCCTTCAGTGATTTGGCCATGACCTTAGAGTGATATGTGCTTAGTGCTAATTTATGCAGATGTGCTAAAGTGTTTCAGCTCCTATGATTTAAATACCCAGAGTAGCTTAAGGATGTTGACATGATAAACCAGAGTTTTAAGTAATTTTCTTATGTAAACAAATGTTATCACTCTGGTACATCACACCATTGGCAGTGTAGTAAGGAAGAAACTCCAACTTGTCAGGCAACTCTTGTAGATGTTCTTTCAGTGTCTGCGGGATAAATGTAATTTATCTAAAGAAAGTCTTTAGTCTAGTTCACATACAAAGGGTCACACTGTTGTAGATATTCTTTCAGTAGTTTAGTGTTTTCTTCAATTTAGGGATCAAGATCTACAACCTCCCTTCATGACTGCTACAAAAAAAAAAAAGAAAAGAAATTATGATGGATTATATATTTAGACCTGGATTTGGATAGAGGGTTTGTTTCTGTCCTTTCCGGTTAGCTTTCAGCTTAGTTCAAGTCTGGACCAAGGCAGTTGGCTTCAATTCAACTCAGGCAAGCTTAGGCTGAATCTCAATGTTCAGCACAACTTTGTAAAAAGTGGAGTAGAATTGTCTTTATAATGGAATTCTTCACAGAGAACACTACTGTTCACTTGTCCATGATGAGGTGTTTATTTTGTGACCTGAGGTTCTTCCACAGCTCCTTGGGAAAGCCCATGGTAGATTGTATTTGCTTGAGCTGTTTTGCTGTTTATAGTATGAACCAAGATTGTTCTATGTTCAATCCCTACGCTTTCTATTGACTCTGTGCTGTTTGGATTACAGACCAGGCCAAATGCAACTGTTGAGGTGGAGATATCAGAAGACATGCAACTTGTGCACTTCGATTTTAACAGGTAAATTAACCTTGCTTCAAAATTATATGGGTCCTTGCCATTCCATTTCACTTGATTAGATAATCCTGGTCGCAGAATTTTATTTCGTGTAAAATCCTACACCACCAAGCAACTGTTCACAATTATCTCTTTTCGGTGTCCTGAATTGCAGTACCCCTTTCGAACTACATGACGACAACTACGTTCTGAAGCAGATGAATTTCTGTGAAAAAACTGAGTTGAATGGGAGCGGGCCGCACCAACCCAACATAGGTGAAGGCTCAAGCATGCCCAGATCGTACCATCCCCCAATCTCTCATCAAAATCAAACACCATCTCCACCAAAGAAGACATGTCAACAGCCCCAAATCCCGACCAAATCTTCAGCAATGAACACAACATACCAACCACAAATGGCATACTCATTGCCACCCTCACACTCACAGCCCAATGCACCAATGAAGACCCCGACCTCTCCTCTTCCGGGGATTCTTAAAGCACGTGCCCAACATGACCGATAGTCTGGAGTTTCTTTGTTGGTCACATGTGTTTGTATAAAGTTTCTGTCTAGGGTAGCACTCTCTTATCTCTATGATGACTTGATTTTTAGCAGGAGGGGATCCTCATTGAGCAACGAAACCGGGGCTGAATTAGTCTTCCCCTCCAAGGCGGATTTAGTTATAGTGAGGTTTTTTTAGTGGATGTATTCGTTGATATGTTGAAAAGTAGTAATTCTTGTGTCATATTCCCTTCTCTTTTGTCTACTCTTGCCCATGCTCACTGTTGTTCAAAAGGGCAATTCCCTGTATCAATATTGCGACGTGGATGAATTTGAGATTTATGCATTTGCTGATTTTATCAACAGATGTAGATGCAGACAGTCTTATGAGGCATATCTGGCCTAATATATTGGTCTTCAGAAACACTCTACTTGCTGAAGTAGTCGTACATTATGTCTGACTAAATGTTGTCATTTTTAATCTTTTTTTACCTTTATTAAGCACACAAGTTTTCTGATTGTAGTGGGGGGTAATGCCTTGAGTAGAATATGCTTGTATGAGTCTATAAGTAAGTTATAGTAGGTTATATTTAGGGGCTGTTTGGAGAGTAAAACTGGAATGGGATTGAAATCCTTGGGTTTCCAATTCCTTTGTTTGGTGTTTGGTGAGTGGTTTTAGGAATGTAATTACAATTCCCAAGGGTTTCCTATTCCCCCCAAATGGGAGGAATTAGAACCCTCCCAAATAGTAGAGGAATCAATTATATATTTATATCCCTATTTATTATTATATATTTTTTTTAAACCAACGAAAAACTGATAAATTTTAAATACTTGAACTTCCTTCAATTGGTGGATGTATTCTTCTCCTTCTCCTTCCCCTAACCTTCAACTACAGCAATGGTGGTCTGGATTTATCGTCTTCAATTCTCTCTAATCTTATCTCTGTTCACCTCTACGTTCTTCGCCAATCGGAGTTTCGACATTGTCCTTCCTTTTCCTTCCAAAAAGTTGAATCGACACCCAAATTTGATGCTCTGTTTAACACTGACTCAGATCCAGAGATCTAAAGAGGCTTCACTGGAATTGTTGAACAATTTCAGGCTACATAACGGGTACGTGGTGGAGGTAGAAATTCCAATCCATTACGATGGATGTTGGATGTTAGGGGTAGGGCTAGGATGATGGATGGAGGGATATGGATATGGTGGAGTGAGGGTGAGGTAGTAGGTAGTGCAGGGTTAGTAGAAGATAGGAAGAAAAGGTTTGGCTAGGGTATTATTATTATTATTATTATTATTATTATTATTATTATTATTATTATTATTATTATTATTTCATTCCTTTTTCTCACCAAACATGTTCTATCTTGGAATCAAATTCCATTCCCAACCCTCTAGATATCTAATTCTATTCCCATTCCATTCCATTTTTCTCTCCAAACAATTAGAGTAAATTTAGTAGAGATTTGGTAAATTCACAGCTTGACTATAATAAACTCCGACTGCCTGTGAAGAAAACAATCATTGGGGCCTTTAAGTACACAGTAACAAAAATGCCAAATACTGTAATTATTTTGGGTCACAGTAAATCCAATCCAACAGTTTGAAATGTTATTCCAAAATTATCTGGAATATTTTAGTAGAATTTTCCCATCGTTCAGCCCAAACTAAAAAGCTAGCTTTTAAGTTTTTACTACATGTGTGCACCTGGAATCCTGTAAGTGGCAAAAACTGAGTAGTCTCGTGTTATATGTAACAGAAACAGGTCAAAACAACCAACATTTTTTGGGCTGTTTTATTTGCGATCTGCTGCTTGGTGTTACTTTGATCTGTTCACCTGTTGTACTGATGGATTTTATCCTGTTCTCGCCATTAAATAACCGAGAAAATCAACCAATTTGAATGCTATACAGAGCCATTGGAGTTGGTGATCATCGCTGTTGGTTGAGCACTTCATCTCGTGGAGAGCGAGGAGACCCCAGATATTCCGAGACATTCGAAACAACTACACCCAGTTTTGACACACTTCGTTTTAACCAGCCGGTCTCAGTGTCCAATTGCACCTCTTTCCTGCTCTTTTTCTCCTCCTCCATAAGCCGATCAGCCCACCTCTTGGCCATGAAAATCTTGACAGTCTCAATCCCGTCGTTTATAGCCTCAACAGGAGGAATAAAGATCGGATTGTGCTCTAAGCTGAGCTTCTTTAACTTATCCAGCCTACCGAATGAATCTGGCAGTGCATGAATCTGGTTGTTGCTGAGGTCTAGTTCTTCGAGATTCATTAGTTCACCGAATGTCTCAGGAAGTTCCTTCAAATCACTGAAGTTGCCGCTCAGATTAAGGGTCACAAGATTTGTCAGCTTGCCAAATGTGAGCGGGATGGTATGAAGCTCGTTGAAGTGAATGTCTAAATACTGCAGAGATCGCATCTCCCCGATGGAAGTAGGGAGAGAGCGAATCTTGTTGTATTCGACTGAAAGCTTTACCAAGTTGAACAACTCGCCTATGTTGGTTGGTAAGTATCCGAGGTTGTTGAATCCTGCATCCAACTCCTCCAGGGACCTAAAAAAGGTTAAATTTCCACAGGGAAATCCACATAATGACAGAATAATGTGCTGAAAAACTGAATCAGAGTGTAGGGATAATGAACCTGCAGTAACAGATGGAGTCTGGAAGTGCAGTAAGCTTGTTTCCGGAAACATTGAGGATCCTTAATTTTTTGTTCAGCATACCGATGGAGTCTGGAAGTGAATGGAGAGAGTTGGATGAAAGATTAAATTCTTCAAGGTTTGACAATCCACCGATAGAGTCAGGAAGAGCCTGTCAACCCGGACACAATGTAACAAGTTTAAAGCCTAGCAACCAAGTACAACAACTGTCGTACCAAAGAGTCAGTTGTCAAGTTGGTAATCATCCCCATCTTCCAAGCTCCCCGTATTAAGGTTTAATTCTTGGTAGAAACAAAAATACTTCCTTTGCCATGAAATTGTGGGGGGATGAGACATGCTTATCATGGCCTGTTTGATAACACTTACATCTGCCCTTTTAAAGCCTACTAGTGGTTACCCCGACAATAGGGATTAAGTGGGCAGACCTATTTACTGTCCACAAAAAATAATTAAATAAAAATCACAATTTTCAAAGTATGTCCCGTTAACGCTAACACGGGGTATGGAGAGATCCAGGATTCCTGATTAGGTCTTAGAGATGGTCCATGACATGCTGCCACATTAGGCATCAACACAGTGTTGGCACCCATGCCATGACAAAGGCCACGGAACAATGCCCCCCCCCCCCCCCCATACCTCAATGACTCAAATCTTTCCTCAAATTTGCACTCCATACCTCTGGGTGGTCCTTTCTCTATATCCCAATCAATTGTTGGCCTTTTCTCGTATTTGTCATTACTAAATGGATCGCATTGACAAGTCCTAGGGAAAGCATGAAGATACTATGATTAGTCAACCTCGACTGCTATATTCTATATATATTTGTTTCTATCATACAAAGCCAAAAAAGGCTATTTAATTTACAATCATACTCTAGATTAAAGTTCTGCACAAACAAGCAACATATCAACAATTATGAAAATTAGGAAAGATCAGCCTCATGTTCTATGTTTCTATGTCTATTTACACACTGTTCAGTTAAAGTTAAACACCCCCCCCCCCCCCCGAAAAAAAAAAGACAGAAAAAAACCATAGCCACCAAAGAGCCCAAGAAGGCCCAAAATGGCAAAGGGGAGGGAGGGGGGAGAATTTGGCGGGAAGGTGTTCAAGTGCTGGAAGGATGCAATTATGTTTTCAATGATTCATAGACGAGTTTGAATTAATCAGCAGTTGAATGGACTACATTTCTGCTATTCAATTAGTGATCAGATTCAGAGCAAGGTGCAGGGAGAAATCAATCAGCAAACAAACTTCCACACTATCAATGGCTAACAATCAACATTTCACAGAACACAACAAATTCAACCAAGTACACAACAGATTCAATTCAACCAAGAACACAAGATGAATTTAACAAGAAACTCATACCTGAAGTTGATTACTGGACAAATTGAGCACCACAATCTTACTCAGCTTCCCAAACGCCTCAGGCAAAATCCTTAGCTTCCTACCCTTGAGATCGACGTTCTGAATCATATCCCCTTCCATCAAAACCCTAACAACTTCCTCATCAACCATCACATCTTCTACGCATTCATCCTCAACCTCCTTCTCATTCCGATTCTCATTCTGACTCACCTCCTCCTCGTAAATCTTCATCAACTTCTCCTCCTCATCACGCAACAGCTTCTCATATGCCTCATGCATACCGTCAAGCTGAATGATCGCCTTGTACATCATCTTCTCCCTCTCCTTAACCCCGGCCTTCTTGTCCTCCGCCGTCTTCATCTCCATCTCCGGCGACAGGGCGATCTCCTCCAGCTGGTCGGAATAAATCTCCGACGACTCGATCTCGGCGAGCTTAACCCTAGCGATGTCCACCGTCTCGTGATCGGGACGGTCGCCGAGGGCTCGGAGAACGGACCGAGTCTGGGCGATCTCGGCCACGGCGGCGGACATGGCGGCGATCACCTTGGGGTCCTTCAGCCGCGGCATCCGAGAAATCAGAGGCTCCGGCGTCGGAGGTTGCGACTCCGGCTGCTCGATGTCGTGATCGGAGTGCGGCGGCGCGTGGCGGAAGTGGCCGATGGAAGGGAGGCGAGACATGACGTAAGAGAGGATGGGGAAGGCTTTCGGATTCGGATCCATCGTTGAGATCCGATTCGTTTTGGTTGACATTGAATGTCTGCGAATGTGATTCTGATTCGAGATCAGTGAATCAGTAGTGATAGTGTAGAAATCAGACAGTGATCGAAGAACATGCTCATTGTACTCGTAGTTTTTCTCTTTTCTTTTTTTGTTTGTTTTTGTTTTTCCTTTTGGTATCTTTTTTTTTCACCACACTCTGGTAAAAAACTCGATTTATGAAATGTCGAGTTGAAAAGAATATGACCAACAAAGATTACCGAAAAAATATCCCAAATTTAAGGAGTTTTGTAATAATTTGTACATATTTTGTTTGTTTGTTGGTAGAAAAAGTTTTATTATGTTGTTAGCATGAGAGTTAGGAGTTTTTTATTATGTAAGTATGGAGTATTTTTATCGAATAAAATAGGGTTTTTTCTGCCTTTCGTACTGAAAATAAGAAGAAAAATTTTTATTGTTACATGAGCTGTGTTAATAGAATCACACAGTGATTTATAATATTTCTTTAGTGAGTGTTTTATAGGAATCTGGAGAAATTTTTGCTGGAAAAAATTTTCGTTAGCCCCTCAATAAAAATGCTAAGGCAAATGTTTTCTAGAAAAATGTAGAAAATAGTAAGCCTTCTATAAAATTTTTCTTAAGATCAATATATATTCAAATATAAAAAAAATAAATCAATATAAAAAAATTGACCATTTTCCAAAACATTTTAACCAACTAAACATCGTCTTAATAAATAAATGGTTACTGTGACAAATAATAGAGATGGAGGAGGTAGTATACGCTATTTTGGCAAAAGAGACAAACACCACCTAAAAGCTATGATATTCACTTTCTAGTTTCTACACATCCAATTTTCTTCCTCCACACCTCCTACAATGCAGCAATATTCCTAACTTTATGTTGGAAGCACCTATTTTCACAAACTCACAATTTCTTTATATTATAAAGTGAATTTTTTTATGGATTTATTTGGCAAACCCACATTTATGTTTCTATATATATTTTTTAAGGGTCCGTTCTTTTGTGCGTTGGGTTTGCATTGCGTTGCGTTTGCGTTTTCGGTTGGATGCGGTAGGAGATAATAAATGGAATTGATAAGTTGCGATAAGTTGCGTTATCTTGTATTTATCTTGCGTTAGGTTTTATTTATTTTGCGTTGCGTTTGGATGCGTTAAAGTACAAAAGAATTGGGCCTAAAGACAAGTTAATCATAGAAAATGCATTACTTCATCCTAGTACGTACTTAATAAATTTACATATGTATGAATTAATTAAAGAGAGATATTAACTGTTAGTACATGGATCAAATTCTAATATTCATAATAACCTTTTTTACATGCCAAATGAGCATTTTAAATCTTAAAATATATTCCACATTGCATGGGTTTTTCATGACCTTTATGCTTTCTTTATTCCTTTTACATATAACTGAGAATGTTGACACATGAAACAAAACTCAACCTAGAAGCTTCATTATATTATGCAGTATACTTCTGGTATTCTTTCTCCACAAGTCTTCACGGACAAGGCAGTATTCTTAACTTTGACGTGGAGAGCACTTTCAAAGTACATTTCAGAACCCATTTATTTTATTTTATGAATTTATTTGCCAAACTATGGTATTGTTTAGACTTGTCAATTCGCGAGTTCAAATAAGTACGGGTCTGATGTGTTTCTGGTTCAATTAAATGTGGCCGGTGCATTTCAATTTTGGGATAATTTAACGAGTTATGATTGCGACATTTTCCCGTTATTTTTTAAAAAAATTATCTCTTGATACTATTTTTGTACAATATACTTGATAAAATATGATTATCTTCTAATAACGACAAATTATTATAACTATTTTAACTTAAATTAGAGAAATAACAAATAAATAAGTTGCGCTAATAGTTCAATAGTTAAAAGTTCCAATTAAAAGTCACAAATTTTAATAAATTTTAACTTATAAAATTAGTTTTGGGCCAAACAGGCAGGTTGGGTTTGACCCACCAATTTTCGAGTTCGGTGTATTTCAGGTTTAATTGAGAAATTAATCATGTTCAAAACCCAGAAATTTTCGGACGAGCTTGAGTCGGGTCAGAAATTGTCAGGTCTAGTCCTATTCTTTAGAGTGGTAGGATCAAGTTAGTTTTGTTAAGGTAAGGAAAAGAAAGGTAAGGATGAAATTTGTGGTAAATAATAAGTTAGTGGTGAACTAAAAGTATTTTATTACTAAAATTTTGGTTTGAGTTTTTTTTAGGGGAATCATGTAAGATAAGGTAAGCTAAGTTAAAATAAGGTAAAGTTACACAATGTAAGGTAAGACAAGAATAAACCTGAGTAATGCTGACACAAATTCGGGTCCGGGTAAATTCAGGTTCGGCTAACATCAAAATTTGGATGAGAATTTGATGTCTCGATTTTTCGGGTCAGAACAAGTCGGACAATTCGGACGGAGCTAAATTCGAGTTAAAATCGAGTCCAGTCAATAGAAAAAGAGAAATATTGTGTCTAAATATTTGGTTAATTTGATCATGTCAAAATTGAGTCCACACAAAACCGGGCTTTTCCAAGTTGGACAAATTCAGGCATTCGAGTCGGACAAATTTTTGTCAGCACTAACCCCGGGTATATGGTTAAGTGTGGCTTAAAATGATTCAAATGTCTACCGATATCACCAAGATGCACCTTCCTTTTAGGAAATTTATCCGTTGAAATTTCTAAGTTAAGCATGCCTAGTTGGGAATAGTCTCAGGATCGGATGGGTGCTAGGAAGTTTTCTCAGGTAGCGTGTGAGTAAGGATAATGCATGCTGAAAAGACCTGTGGGGATTTGTGCGGTTAGTCATCGGTCCGTAAAGCAATTGTTAGTAATGTCCGCATCCTGGGAGGGACGGGGCATTACAAATGATATATGAGCCGAGTTGTAGTCGTTAATTGCACCAGTGAACAGGAGATCCATGGGCAGTCACCTAACGGAGCAAATATTCTAGAATGAATTGCAACACAATGTGGACACTATATGCTTAAACGAGGGGTGGTTGTAAGACTCTGAGTATATGGTTAAGTGTGACTTAAGAAGATTGAAATGACTACTTATATCACCAAGGTGCACCTTTCTTTTAAGACCTTCATCTGTTGATAACTTTCCAGGTAAATGTGTTTGAGTGGAAATAGTCTCATGATGTGTGACTTTCCGAAAAGTTTTCTCAAGTAGTGTGTGAATGAGGATAAACCTCATTGAAAGGACCCATGGTGATTTTTCAAACAAGTCGTCAATTTCTAAAACGGTTCTTGATCATATTTGTGGCCTAGGAGCACTTGAGGCATTACGATTTCACCAACAAATTTGAATTTAGTTATTTAAGCCAAGATTTATCAATAAATGGTTACTCTAAGGTCCTCTATGAATGTCCACTTAATTAGTTTTTCTGCTCATAATTATTTGTTATTTTTATATCTTGAACATTATATTTACTAATTTTATTTTTAATAAATAATTTTATATTGACCATCAATTAACTATAATTAAAGGAAATTTTGACATTTTGTTACTCCCTCCATCCCAATTTGTTGTTCACAATAACTAATTTCTCTATTCATTTTGATTTTTCCCTATCACAATTTCAATATATGTCATTCTAACTCATTTAAAATTCCAATTTTTTTGTACAAGAATTTTTAATGGGTCATTTGACAAATTATAAAATCTTCACCTTATCATCTATATTTCTTGATCTTGTAACAATGGTTAATGCGAAAAATAAATGAAGGTAATGAAAAGAAATATTATCATTAAAGTATAATATTGCAATTATTAATACTATTTTATGTAAAAAATTATCAATAAAAAAATGATATTAAAAAATATGAAAGTCAAAATTATGACAATTATATAAATAAAAGACTGGAGGAAGCATCACATAATTTCATGCATATTTTTTCTTTTCAATTCTTAAGAAAAACTCTTAAATATGTAATGACATGAACTGACGTTCACATTCTTATGGAATTATTCTTTTTCGTGAAGTCCCCTTTGAATAGTTCACAAATTCACACAGTACATTTCTTGGGTTATTACTTCACTAATCTGACACCGACTTAGTCATTAAGATTTTATTCTTCCAAATTAATCACGTACTCGTACCTAACACGTACTTTTCCATACCCAATACCCATCATTATATGATGTATTATGATTAATTGTCCCAATTAATCAAATATATACTATTTATAATTGACCCTTATCTTGCCCCTAGCTGGCACCGGACGGCCAGAGGTCCCACAACTCACACCCATCCACCCATAAATAAATAAAACTTGGGACCCTTCTTCACGGGTCCATTCAATTTTATTTGTATGGTTCAACTAAACAATTGCCCAACTGTTGAGTGTTGAAGCAACAATCTCCTCAAATATTTCTTCTTCTTTGTCAAAAAAGTTTTTATTCATAATTGACGCCAATTTTAAGGAGTACCACCCTTATCTCCAAAATATTAGGTCCACAAAGGCCAGCAACCCATGATCCCACTTGCCAGCTTAACAAATCTCTTTTCTTTTTTATATATTCTCTTTTTTCTGTGTTGATAAGTTGTTTTCAAATTTATTTATTCATGCGATCATCATAGTTTGTCCACTTGTTTAATTAATTAGTTAGAATGTTGCTTTCCAATATCCAAGCATCCACCTATGGGTATGTGATAATTTATTCTCCGTGAAAGGAGGGTTGATGATTCTGGGAACAAGGCGTCTTTAAATTCTTCTCCCGCGTTGATCCTGTAAACTCAAGAAACAAACAAGAAATTAGTCGCGCAAATAATATGGCAAAAAAAATTAATAATAATAATAATAATAACCAATAAATGAAAAAAAATTAGAGTAAAATTAATGGGGAAATACAAAAAGAAATAAAATGAGTAAACGTATGGGGAACAAAAATGAACCATACGTAACGACATAAGGTTGGATTCGTGATTGCAGGACGAAAATAAAAAGAAAAGTGATTTAAAGAAGAATGAAAAAAAAATAAATGAAGGGGGTCCAAACCAAAAGGAAAAAGCGGCGATTGACGGAACCCTAACGGAACGGCTAATATGGATGGAAGAGAAAATGTCACAGGTGAAAGTGTATGAGAATTGAGAATCGAGGGTAAATTTTAACGATCAAATTTAAGCAAACCATCCAGAGTCTGAGAAGTTTATATGTAAATATCTTACAAACCACTACACTTAATTACATAGAGCCCTTAACAAAAAAGCAAAAAGGCTGCTTGCTCACTGTAGTTTCCTTTTAATTAAATGCCATATTTTACTGTATTTAAGTTCTGATGATATTTTTAGAAAACTTTTAAATTTTTTTTAGAGAAAAATGAATTTAATTCCAGTGATTGTACTGATGTTGAGGGAAGTATGAAGGAGGCCGAGAATTGGCTTGTAGATGGCAAGGATAGCGATTGTAAAACTCCGTAACGGCGCCACACGGTGGTTTTCTCGCCGTTAACCGCCGGACAGGAGCGACAGTTTGCCGGAATGATCTTGGAGGAGATAGATCGGCGCCAGATGAGAAGGATGAAGCTGATGAATCAGGTGAAGATGAGGCGGATGATTTCGGTGGAGATAGTATGGCTCTGATCTTGAGATCTTTACCGGACATTGACGAAGCTCTGTCGTACTCCTCCATTACGTTCGCCAAATCTTCGTCCGACTTGATCGATACGAGAACGTCGAGATCTTCGTTCGGCAGCTGACACCGTAGCGTCGCCGAGAAACCACAGAGATCCGTAAGCTTCGACATCAATTCTGCGAAGGAATCAACACGAATTCTCACTCCTAATTCTAGAACCTTCGACTAACGACGATCGGGAAAAAAAAGCAAACGACGAAACAGAAAAGAGTGAAAGACTCACCGGAAAAAGACACGGATCGGTGGACGGAGACGACGCGAGTGAGACCGCCGGTGTACCGGAGACGGCCGTCGGAGGGACGTGGGAGGATTTTGCCGCTGTAGCTACAGAGGAACTTTACGGTGGCGGTGGAGTTTGAATTTAGGGTTTTCTGTGGAGCTGCCATGGTTGTGGCGTGTAGTTTCTCTCTCTAGACGAAACTGCTTGCTTTGGTTCGGCTGAAAAAAAAGAGGTTTGCAGAGAGAGAGAGAGAGAGAGAGAGAGAGAGAGAGAGATTTTTGGAGTTAAGTCGCTGCTCCAAACCGAAAACCTGGTTGCTCGGGGTGGGCTGTATTTATAGAAAGGAGGTAGGGCTTGTGGAGTGTACTACACGCGTTCTATTAACATTAAATAATTAATTGCTCATTTAATTTTTGTTTTTTGAGAAAAATTGTTCATTTAATTTTGTTTACCCTAAATTGTTTGTTTTTTGGGGCGAGAATTGAAAGTTTCCTGCTTTAATTCAAGTTTGAAAAAGGGAGAGAGTGGGGGGAAAGACAACCGCTTTTGACGGGGTAGTGGTGAAGAATAACACAATTATTTATTCGGATATTCTTTTAAATAATTTTCGGGTACGGGCCGATATTAATGGGCCGGAATTCTGGCACTTGTGTAGGTTAACTACTCCAAACCCACATAAAATAAATATAATTAGAAAAAAAGAATAACCAAATATGTGGCATTGTTTGGCAATAATCTCTTCAAAAACAATTTCTGCTTAGGAGGGGGGGTCTAGTATGAATTCAAATACCACCTTAATTGATATTTTCTTCATTTTTCAGTAATTATCACTTTAATTAATTTTTTATTTTACACAATATCTTCTACTTTATAATTTCAATGCAAATTCAATTTGACCGACCCGAAATCGACCTAAATCCACGGCGAAAGTTTAAGGTTGGGCCCGAAATTTCAAAACATAAAAAACCTGAAACCAACCCGCCCAAATTGACAGTTCTTTATATGATTGTATGTCTATTCAAATTTATCTCTTAATTTTATCATTTTCATTACAACTACAAAACAATATATTAAGAAAGTATCAAAGTAAAGAGCAACTCTTATAATATAAGTGAAATGTATTAAAAATATCTCTCAAGCTATAAGTTATATATAGATTTAAACATCAAGCAATAAATAAATTTAAAAGTAATTACTAAAAGTTATTTAATGCTCGCCAATTTCTATTTTATCTATTATTATTGAATTTTTCGACGGTTCGCAATGTTCTTATTTTAGTCACGAAGTCTTGTATAATATTAATTAGATTGTATAATATTATATTCATATAATAATATTTTTTTGATATAAACATAATACTTATAGTAATTTTATGACTATAATATTGTGCATGTCTATTGATATACTAATAACCAAATATTTTTTATGTTTAATTGACTCTAAAATTAAAGTGACAAATAAAATGAAAATAAAAGAATATCATTTCAATATAAAAACTTGCAATGATTATCACACTTGAGTATTATCACAAGTAAAATGGTAGTAATGTCACAAACTAGTAAATAGTTGGAATATCACAAATTTCAAAATTGTTTCACCTTATTTCAAGAGATCATGTCTAATACATAATTGTCAAGAATAAAATAAGAGAAGAGACCCTGAGACCATAAAATAGACTCATTTACAATCTGTTGTAGATTTAACCACCCAATCAATATGTGATTTCTTTAAAGTCGTAAAATAGTGTGAAGAGGAAGTTTTTGTAAGGATTGTATACTATACCATTGGCAATAAAATTCATTTGTCTAGGTATTCTAATATTGCATTTGATTGCATGAATGTAATCTCAACTTGAATTTGTAGTCTTGTATAATGCTATGTCGATTGTATTAATTTTTTTTTAAACTGTTAGTAAGTCATGTCATTTATTAGATTTTCAATTTTTGGGAGAGTCTAGTGAATCAATTAGTCCATTGAAAAATGGGAATACAAGGCTTGTAGCAAGCTCGTTACTGCATAACACATCTAACTCCCACAAAGGAGAGCAACATGTGTTGCATTGAAGAATTGATCACAGAATCTACAGTATGCTATAATGCAGCTGGTATCAACTATCAAGTAACCTAAAGTCACATCGATATTTTGACCACATTAAGTAATCCGAAACAAAGTGCTAGGATTGAATATGTATTGATCTTAGTAAATCTTACTTACGCTAATCTTCCCATGAAATCTTGAATTAAAAATGCACCACCTTCTTCTATCTAGTTAAAAAAATCCATAAAGATAAATTTCATTCACGAATACCGTCGAACTACTGTTCTTTGGATTGTTAACTCTTTCCAATCCAATTCAATCCAACCTTACACAATTCCCCAAAAAAGTTTTCTCTCTAAAAACATAATTCTCCAAAAAAATATCATAACTTATCCAATCCAACTAATCAATCTAAACTTCATTTTATTCAATTCAAAGAACAGGACTTTGAAGCACTTCGTTCATGGCATTCTACTGATCTTTGACTTGATACTGGATGTATCTGGCTAGCATGGGCAATAACGTAGTTACATTATTCTTGCATTTTTTGGCTCCTATAAGATCAATGCAGTGTATGTGCATATGGATCGCACAATCAATTTATATTTTGCCAGGTGTAGATTATTTTATACTACGCACAGACAGATACTTTGTGCGAGTAAATTTCATTTACCCTACCTGACATTTGTGGTAATAATTTTTGCACACCCGACATTTGGGAAATAATTTTAACCTTACCTGACATTAAGTGAAAGTGATTTTTAGCGGTAAAATCTTGTCACTTCTCATTGGAAATGAGGAAATACATTAATGCCCCTATATGACTATGTGAATGTATCATGTTGTCCATTAATATTTAGAAGGAAATGACTTAAACGATCCTTTCATCGTTTTATTTCTGATGAGAAGTGATCGGATTTTGTCACTAAAAATCACTTTCACTTAATGTCAGGTAGGGTGAAAATTATTTCCCAAATGTCGGGTGTGCAAAAATTATTACCACAAATGTCAGGTAGGGTAAATGTAATTTACTCTACTTTGTGCTAACTATTTGTTTCTTGTTTAATTGAACTAGGAACTAACTTAATAAGTTAGGAATCGACCTAAAAGTTAGTCAATAAAAATTTGTCTAACTCAGAAGATCATAAAAGTCACACAACCATTGAACAAGTGACTTATCCATGATTGTCATATTGGTGTAGGTTTTATGGATGTTCAAATCATCAAATGCTTATATGGTGTTTACTATTGTCAATCATATATTTTAAATCCATTTGATTTATATTGAATCAGAGTTCTCCATTATTTGTTGTCTTTAGGAGTGTTTTAATTTAGTATATAAGACAAGGTATCAGGTGACAAACTCAAATGATATTTTGAATATATTACATTGTAAAATATTATACTTAAATTTTGGATATGTTTGTATTCTAACTTCTCTGTAACAATTCCTAATAATAATAATAATAATAATAATGATAATAATAATAATAATAGTAACATCGAAATCTATATATTTATACATGAATATTATATTTTCTTACACTAGTAGAATTTAACCCTAAATGCGTCTGTAAATGGCGTCTGGAAAGGGGTTTAACGGACGCCAAAATGATTTTAGCGTCTGATATAAACGGACGCTAAATATTGTTCCGCCTTTTTGAAAAGGCGTCTGAAGTTGGCGTCCGTTAAAAACAGACGTCATTATTCGCGTCGGTATCGTGATGGCGCTGGCTTGATCTTTGTCACTGGAGTTGGCGTCATAAAGGCAAAACGGACGCTATATTTGGCGTCTGATTATGCATTTAACGGACGCCAAACCTTAAAAAAAATTAAAAAAAATTTACGATTAACAAAATCAGAAATAATTTGTGTTTTTTATATTTATTTGGCGTCTAATTATGCATTTAACGGACGCCAACCCTAAACATAAATTAAAAAAAAAATTTACGATTAACAAAATCAGAAATATTATGTGTTTTTTATATTTATTTCAATAATAATGAAAAACATTACGATTAATAATGAAAAATATTACGATTAATAATGATAAAAAATACAAAAACAAATTATATACGTCATTAATAAAAACTCCAAAAAATACAAACATATTTTAGTAACGAAAAAATATAGTTTACATAATATATAGTACAAACTAAATAGTAATAATGAAAAAAAATACAGTTTATATGGATTTAAAATGTACAATTTCATATACATATATGTGTGTAAAAATTACAAAAACAAATTATAATAAATATTTATATTCAGAGTTGGTTTATAACTAATAAGATACAAAAAATAATTACAATCTACACTCTTCAATCTTCAATCTTCAATCTTCAATCTTCAATCTTCAATCTTCGTAAATTTTATTAATTAGTGGAGTGAATTGATTTGTGGTGGAGGGAATTATTGAAATGATATGGAATTTAGAGAGAAAATTGATGGATGAATGAAGGAGGGTAGAGAAATGAAATGGAGGGAATTATTCACCTGGAAGGTGCTTTTATAGAGAGAAATGGCGTCCGTTACGGCACCAAACGGACGCCATTTTTGAAAGAGAGTTGAATTGGAGGGAAAATATTCTGTGTTTTTGTACAGACAATTGGCGTCCGTTACGGTACCAAACAGACGCCAATTTAAATTATGGCGTCCGTTTGGAACCTTAACGGACGCCATTTTTGAATGAGAAATGAATTGGAGGGAAAATATTCAGCTGGATGGTCCTTCAAATATGGCGTCTGTTTGGTACCGTAACGGACGCCATTTTGTTTGAAAATTGTGCGCAAATTATAATAGTAATTATTAATAATAATATTATTATAACAATAATGCTAGTAGTATTATAATTATTAATATTAACTATAATTATAATTATATTATTAATCTTTAAAGAGAAACACATATATATATATATAAATGCGTGTTGAATGATATTTATTTAGGTATTTACTTAGTTATAATTAAATTATTAGTATTATGATTGTATTTTTAAAAATTTTATATATATCATTGAATGATATTTAATTATTTATTAATTTGTATACGTCGTTAAGTTATATAATTAAATGGTACGACAAATATAAGTATTAGTGAACATAAAAACTTATTAGACTATGAGAAAGTGGTTATCGAAACCACCACAAATATAATAAGTAACAATAATAATAAAAGTAAGTCCATGAATAAGTTCAAATATTAAAAACATACAAATAAAAAAATTATTCTTCTCCGGCGTCATTATTATTATCATCATCAGTAGGGTGGGTGGGCTCAGGTTGGGTTGGTTGATAAGGAGGGCGGGGGACTGGCTGCGGATGGGGCGTAAGAGGGTATTGCCCTTGTCCAGTGTAGGGCTGACTCCCAGACGAAGATCCGGCAACGAAGGGGGCTTGCCAATTATAAGGCGGCGGTGGTGGCTGCTGGTGTTGCTGGTATTGCATTTCCATTTCGCGTTGCATTGCCGCCATTCGTTGCTCGAATTCTGTATGCATTTGATGCTGTAAACGGCGTTGCATCTCCATCATTTGTTCCTGCAACCTTATCTGCAACTGTTCCTCCATTCTTTGCTCCATTCTCCGCCTATCTTCCTCGCGAGCTTGTCGTTCTCGCTCGAGTTGTCTTTGGAGCTCTGTTCATCTCCGTAACTTGAGCTCGGATGTCGACGGAGGAGGAGTCACTGCGTCGTCGTGGGCGTCGCCTAGATGCGATGTGGGGCTAACCGCTTCATTTGTTCCCCACGGTACCCCATGCCTCTGCGGCTACTTATCAAACCGTAACTCTTCTCGAGTCATGAGAGGAGCTTGGCCGACCGTCCTCTCATTGGCGCCATCTCCCGTTTATAAGTATCATAATCGCCAAGCATCTTCTCCTGATTTAGTAAAACATAAAAAGAGCATTTAAATTCGGGTGGCAAGTTGTAAGGAGTAACTACAACCGGCCATATCGAATAAGATTTCCCTGTCATGTTGAACGGGCTAAACCCATCCGCACACAGGCCCAACCTTACATTCCGCGATTCCCTCGCAAAGTCTGGATGCGCACTGTCAAACATTTTCCATGATGCGCCGTCCGACGGATGACAAAGAACACCTTCATCGCGCTTGTTCTCCGCGTGCCACCTCATATGACCGGCTGTATTCTTCGATGCATCTGACGGCGCAACCTAGGCGTCAAAGGAAAGTAAAACATTCTCTTGTACGGGACACCTTTATTTGTCTTCGCCGACGATTTTTGTGGCTTATACCTCGGGTGACCACAAAATTTACATTCACTGAGATGTGCATCGTCCTTATAGTAGATCATGCACCCACCAATGCAACAATCAAATGTTTCATAGCCCATCCCCAACTTCTTAACCTTCTTTTTCAACTCATCGTAGTTTCTAGACATTAGGTTCGGCTGGGGACAAGTCTCACTCATCAATTCCATGATATCGTTCATTGCTTGCTCCGACAAATTGTGCTTCGACTTGTGATTGACCAGTCTCACGGCAGTGGACAACTCAGTATGGGTCGCACATCCTTCCCACAGAGGCTGTTGAGCAGATTGAAGCATATCATAAAATTGTTGAGCTCCTGCATTAGGCGCCTCATTCGCCATGATGAAATCATTCATCATATCTTCCGTTCGTCGATGAGCGGTGGTGATTGGTTCCTCGTTTGTCGCGAACTATCCGCACAGTTCCCCTCACCTACCGCATCATCACCATCGCATCGTCATCATCATAATATTCACGCCAATCTTCACCATGACTAACCCAACACCAATATCGCTCCATAAACCCTACTTTGTACAAATGTGTTTTAACTTCATCCGAGTCATTCCGCACTTATTCTTGCACTTCACACATGGACACCGTACTTTCCAGTCCTCGAATACTCATACGAATTACTCTTTGCAAATTTATCAAACATATATACCCAGACCCGTTCTTCCACGATAACCCTCCTTCCGGTTCAAACCTCGGTACATCCAACGTCGATGTGGAGGCCCTTCCATAATGTACGTGAATCATTCATGAATTAAAATTACTCACGCTTAATCCTCCAAGTACAATATACATATCACAATGCCATAAACCTCCTAAATATACAAAACATACAAAATTCATATCACACATTCATATTCACCATATTTTTCCGTTATTCACATATATATCATATATTTATGTCCAAAATTCAAAAAATCATAATTCTACAACATATAAAACATCCAAAATTAATATCACAAATTCATATTCATTATATTTTTCGGTTATATATATATCACAAATTTATAACAAAAATTACAAAAGAACATAACCCTAATAATTTAAAAACAACGATAATTAATAAAATTACCTAAATTTTGTGAATTGAAATGCTCTTTCGTTGAATCTTCTCTTCAACCTCTCGATTTTTCTCTCTTCCGATCCGTTCAAAAATGGCGAGCAAGATAATTTCTCCATTTTTGAACAGACTGGCGTCTGTTTTACCCAGAATGGCGTCTGTTAAGTTTTAAACAGACGCCAATAGGGTTTAATATTAAAAAAAAATATAAGAATTAGCCTCACAGCAGTCGAGAAAGCAGCTGGACTTTGGCGTCCGTTTTCCCAGCAATCAGACGCCAAAATATTTTGGCGTCTGTTTGCCCCTAAATCAGACGCCACTTTACACATTATTTTTAAAAAAAATACGTTTGGGCGTCTGACGTCTAAACAGACGCCATTTGACGGACGCATAATGACCCCAATTCTACTAGTGTTATAAGAGTAAGTTCGAATTATCGATCTAAACTAGGCCCCTATCTCAAAAGTATACTAATTGAACATAGTGTTCAAAAGATAATGAAAAACCTAAACTCAAATCCAAATATTTGATTTATGATCTCAGTTATCTCCACATAAAAAAATGCAAATAATAAGAATTGATTTTACAACATAATACATAAAAAAAAAAAACCATCATGAAGCTAAATAAGCTACTAATTCATTAACAATACATGAATACATATCTAATATCTAATAAGAAAAATGACAAGGTAAGTAAGGTTCCAAGTCTCTCTTGTTGAAGAAGGGCAAGAAGCACGAACTTGTTGGAAAATGAAATGACAAATGACTGTTAAGGATGATGAATGAATGAAGAAGGTGCCCACATGCTTGGGATCCATAAGACAATGACACTTGACACGATAACATGGACCAACCAACCACGTGTACTAGTAGTAACACTTAGCCCCGTTCTTTTATGCGATATTTTGTGGAATGGTGTGGTGAGGTGTTGTGGAATTGTGGCGGGTATGGTGGAATTGTGGTGGGTTATTGGTATGTGGGGTATGTGAGGAAAGATGATGTAAAAAGTAGAGGAGAAAAATGAGGAGAGAGAAAAGTGAGGAGAGAAAAAAGTAATGACTTGCGGTAAAATGTGACGGGTGTTGTAAGCGGTGCAGTGTGTGACATGATTTCTAACCATGAGAAAAACATACTACTTTAAATTATTTCGGTGGGTTTTACCTATTCACCTAACCTAGCCAAAATGACCATGACCACAGCATACACTTGGGTCATGTCTTCGTGACCCACCTCTTTTCCTTTACCCTTTTTCCATTTCAGGTCACCGTGATCAAGTCACTCCTGTATAGTATGAAACAGTTGATAGGTAATGTATGTAAGTTAGTAAAAATAGATAAATATAAAAAATTTTAGAAGTAATAGTATAGTGCATAGATAAAATTAGTAAAATTAATAAATAAAAGTGATGTAGTTTAAATTTAACTTGCATTCCAAGAAAATAAGGCATATTGTTTATACAAGAAAATTACTTGCATAAATTTTTGGGCAATTGGACTCTAATAAGATGAACTCTTGGCCATATAAGAATAATAATATGAACTTCCAATTTAATTCTGAATTATATGAATTTTTGCACCATAATAGTCTAAACAGTACGCCACCGAGTTAAGTTGAACTTAACTCAGCGGCGGGATGACGTGGCGGTGGAAGGCTGCTCAGTCAGCATGAAATTGTCCACATAGTTAACACCCCCCTCTCTCTTTCTCTCTCTTTTAAGGATTAATTAGAGTTCAAGGATTGAAGAAGAAGATGAGAAGAAATGGAGATATGTGAATTTGACGAGAGAGAAAAGAAATGGAGGATGAGAGAAAGAGAGGGGGGGTTATGGACAATTTTATGCTGACTGGACAGCTCTCCGCCGCCACGTCATCCCGCCGCCGTGTTAAGTTCAGCTTAACTCGGTGGCGTACTGTTTAGACTACTATGGTGCAAAAGTTCATATTATTCAAAATCAAATCGACAGTTCATACTATTTAATCTTATATGGCCAAATATTCATATTATTAGAATCCAATTTCCCAAAAAAATTTTCACAAAAAATAGCTTAATGTGTGACGTTAGAAGTTAGAAATTATGACAACCTTATTCATTTAAATATGTTATAATATTATTAATGTTTTCATTCCTCACATAATCATAATTTTTATTAATGTTTCCATTCCTCAATATCTGTCACTCTAACTAATTTTTTATTTTTCATAAGATATGTTGCTTTACAATACCAATATAATATTAATGACAATTTTCTAAACTTACATCTTACTTTTATCATTACCAATACAATTATATAATCAAAATAGAAATTTATCTATTATTTTTATCATTTCCAACATAATCATAATTTTCAATACTATTTTCTTAAAATCTCCCCAAAATTCAAATATAACAATTATTGAAGAATAGAGGGAGTGAAACATTATGTTAAATCCTCGTGTAATATAAGAAAAAGTTTTAAGTGAGTTGGGTTTTAAGGCTTACTAAGGTCATGACATGCCTAAACGCAAAACTGATACATTAGAGTGGTCGACAGGTACAAATAGAGCTGGGTAATAGCTCTATCATGTTAGGTTCGTGTTCGTGTTCGTGTTGGAGTTAAATGAGTTGAAGAACATTTAATAAATGGGTGAACTGTTTATCAAGTAAATGGGTTGACTTAAATCTAACTCATTTAACTAAATGAGTTAAACGGGTCAACTTCGAATAACCTATTTACCACTAACATATATATAGGCCCTGCTCTTTTATACGGCTGACTGCGGTATGGCGCGGTGCGGTGTGGTGGAATTGTGGCGGGTGTGATGGAATCATGGTGGGTTATTGGTAAGTTGTGATGGGTTTTGCTTTTTATAAATGTAAGTTGTATTGGTAAATGTGAAAAAATTGATTGTGGTGGGTTTGTTTTTTTCATAAATATAAATTGTAGTGGATTGGTATCTTGTGGTGGGTTCTGGCAAAGTGCGGTGTGTTGTGACACTGCAATCAGCCAGCCAGCCGTATAAAAGAACAGGGTCATATTATATAATGATCGTCGTCAACTAATGAAGGCAAGATGCAAGGGTTTCGACCATTTATTTATTAATTATCTACCAACTCATTTATTTAGAGTTTCTTTAATATTTGACATAACCCAAGTTAAAGTTATGCTAAACAATCCATAACAAACCCAAGCAAAACTAAAAACATTATCTTACTTAGGCTCCGTTCTTTTATACGGTACGGTGCGGTGCGGTAGAATTTGAAAAAGTGTGGTGGGTTGTGGTGAGTTGTGGTAGTAGGTGGGGTAGGTGGGGAGAGAGAATGTAAAAAGTAGAAGAGAAAAGTGATGAGAGAGAGACAGATTGTCAGAGATGCAACTTGTAGAAATGTTCGTGGCCAGAAGGATGGTCCGAAGGTTAGGAGGACTAGGTGTGCAAACATGTTGGAAGAAGATAATCTTGATGATTTTGATGCTAAGTAGACCGAATGGCGGATATCATTGGAACTGATATAGGCGTGCGATTCCCTGATGAACCACCGACCTGAAGTTGTTGGTCTTGCTTCGTGTTTGAGTGAAGTTTTCCTTCGATTGCGGTGACCGCGAGTGTATTTGCTGTGTTAAGTTTATTTAGCTGTTTGGTTGTAACCTTTTCTTTTGGAGGTGTTTGTTTGCTGCTTTGTATGCTGTTCGCTGTTGTTTTTGAACTTTAAGCCTTTTGGCTCTCAATAATCGAAAAAAAAAGTGATAAGAGAGTAAAGTAAGAAGATATTTTAGGAATGATTGTGGTAAAGTGTGATAGAGTGTGGTGAAGTGTGTTAGAATATTGAGTAGTGTGGTGTAGTGTGGTATCGCACCGTAAATTACCGCATAAAAGAACGGGACCTTAAACGGGTTATATGTATCCTTTTTCATGTCAATTTTCTCACTAACCCTATTACTAAATTGGTTTAATGTGTCATTTTCGTGTTGATATTCCCAACCCAAACATAACCCAACCATTTAAACGGGTTTGTTGTCAACCCATTTAACTAAACGGGTTGAAAATTTATACCTAACCTCATTAAATTTTGTGTCGATAATTATTTCGGATCAACTTTTCCAGCTTTAAATACAATATTGACAACATACAAAGTTACTGTTAGGGATCGGATTCGGATCTGATTGCCAGTTGGTAGTCACTTGTTAGGGTGTAAAATAAAGCAATATATGCAGCGGAAGGAAATATAGGATGATTATGGAATCGAGGATAATTATAGAGAGAGGTAAGGATAAATAGGGTGAGACAGTATTTTACGTGGGAAACCGAAGAACTCGGAGAAAAATCCACGGGCGACAACCAATATCCACTAGTAGAAAAAGGAGATATTACAAGAGATAAAATATATATGTGAACTCTCGTAAACTCTCGTAACCTAGGGATGAGTAAGGTGTAGATGTGGAAATAACACCGTACCTCCCTCGTGGGGAGTATAGAAGGCTCTCACATCGACTACGTTGGTTGCTTGGCGCATGTTACAAGGTGAATAAAGACCTCTATTTATAGGGATAAAGATCCTATAGATCTGGCTAGACTTCCACTCTAAATACAATTAGGTTTTAGAATGCTATTACAATTAGGAAACTAACCTAATTAAAATATAATTAGGAAATAAAATAATTTCCTAATAGCAACCAATAACTTGGAGTTTAAGCAGGTTTAGAAAACTTGCAAAATAATGAGTTAAGAGAATTTGGACCAATAATCCAACAGTTACAATATTGAATACCGACAAAAGCAAGCATGTAAAGTAAAAAATACATGATAGACCAAAGTCTAAAGAAATGACCTCAAAAAAACAAAGGCAATACAACAACTTTCGACATCATTTAAAGTGGAAGTTATGACCAATAATATTTATCAATAGGATCAATTTTGACAATGTCTATTATACTCAAATTTGGCAAACTGATTAAGAATGAAAATCATCTCATTTCAAGCTTCAGTTTGATCATAATTTTTGTTAATGAATTTGATATTTGCATCGTGTACTCAAGGGATGCATTGATTAAGCATGTTTAAGGGTAGAAAGACAATTAAAGGATGCCTTGAGAAGTATTCCTAGGATAAATAATTGTCATGTCAGCTTGTCAACTCAAACTTGAAATACTTGCTTTGCTTTGCTTAAGGGGATCGAATTCCTTGGGAATATATTGGTTTATCAATTATTAGCAGGTTTAGGTATAGCGTGGAATGTCTTTTTTTTTTTTTTTTTTTTCAGAACGACACCACAATGTCCCATTTTTTATCAAGTAGTAATATCCGTATGCTCCATCTCAGCCTTGATGGCCTATTCTTCTATACGCTACGATGCCGTAGGATAACTCATCATATTATTTAATATTTTTTTCATAATTTATTACATCAAAGTGTACTTTACCATAATTATGACTAATATATTTTCTCACTTTTTTCCTCTACATATATATTCTTTTTCACCACCTATCATATAAATCATACTTTCCACAAATTAACAATATCATTACACACCTTACCGTATTTCTTCATTATTTCACTGCATCACACCAATTACTCATCGTACCAACCACATAAAAAAAATGGCCTAAACAAAATCAAGATCCAAATAAAGGTCGGAATAAAAATCATTGAGGCTCATCCTTTTATCCAGTAGGTCGCGGTGCGGTACCACACCGCACTTTTTAATTTTCTACCACACTTCAACACACCGCAACGCACCACAATTATTACCAATATATCTTTTCGTTTTTCTTTTTTCTCACTTTTCTCCTATACTTTTTACATTTTTCAAATTCCACTACACTGCATCGCACCTTTACCATACTGCAAGTCCGCAACCAACTGTATAAAAGAACGGGACTTGAATTGAAAATCAATGGTTTTTTAGTAAAAATATTTTTTTGGCAAAATAATCCTAAAAGCGAATATCAATAATACACATGTACATTGAAATGCAGGGATATGATTCTAGTGAATTCAATTGTAACGTGAATTTTACCTCAGTCCGATCAAAGAGACTAGTAAAATATATCAAAGATTAATTTTATTTGCCGACATGATTTCTTTTTAATAGCGTGGATAGAACAGTATTTCCCGATATCAATTACCCCTTCAATTCCCAGAGCGGACATGGTGAAGCAGAAAGGAGTGCATCAGCTTGGTTGAGGGTCCTGCCTGACACGTCCATTAAAACCGAGGGAGCTGGCAGTGGGTGGGCCCCGGCTACTTATATACTTATCTTCAACTTCATAGTTCATACAGCCAACACCATGTGCCAGTACTGTCAAATCCTTTCAATGCTATACTAGCTATCATCTTATCTTCTATATCAATTGTTAACTACACTACACCACAAATAAATTTCTACAAATCCCATCTTTTCATCATCAGCAGCTGGTAAGTAGTATACATGGGAGGATAATTCTCACCCTCTTCAGGCATATGAAAACACTTTTCTTTTGTACCTATCATAATTTATGCCATGTTCTTTTCTGTAGTATTTTGCGGTATGGTGTGGTGAGATGTGGTGGAATTGTGGTGGCTGTGGTGGAATTGGGGTAGGTTATTGGTATGTGGGGTAGGTGAGTAAAAAGTAGAGGAGAAAAGTGAGGAGATAGAAAAATAATTATTTGTGGTAAAGTATGGTGAGTTGTAGCAAACTGCGGTATGCTGTCGTACCGCAGTTTGCCAACCGCAGAAAAGAACAGGGCCTTATTACATTCCGAAGGCTGGAATGCTCAAGTGTAATACCGGCCCTGCTATTCTTTCGCATGCGTCGCCCCAAAAGCATAGCAAGCGAGAGAATAGGATAACAGGGCCAGAGAGAGCGTGTTGCGGAAATGCGGTCCTCAATCCTTGTTCGTAGAGTAGAACAAGCATAAGTCACTCGACCGGTTATACGTAGTGACTGTAAAGGAGAGGTACGAAGTCACTCGACCAGCGGGAGAGGGAGTGTTCTCTTCAAATCTCAAATAGGATCTTAGGCAAAGGGGTGCCGGCTTCGCGAGACCATTTCGGTCTACACATGGCTAAGCTCTATTGGGCCTTGCTTTCTAGATCGACTTTCGGAAAAAGTGAAAAAGGCACCTTTCAACCAAAATCGTCACATATTATCATATTAAATCACATTTTACCACAATAAACATAATTTTCTCTCTTCTCACTCTTATCTCTCCTCAATTTTTTCAATATTTTTCACTTTTCTCTTTTCTCAAATATTACACCAACCATCCTAGCTACTTACCACAAATTTTACCACAACATACCATATTATGTCACACTATCTACACTTTTTACCATATCATACCATTAACACACTTTAGCCACCACAAAAAATAAGAGCATCTTAATATGAATACCTTTATATACTAATATTACGGTAGCGTGTTTGTAATAGGTTCTTTCAAAATCCCATGTTTTTAATCCATTGGCGACGTGCCTTTGTGTCTCATTCAAACGCTTAATTATCAAGTAATGATCTAATATAATACCTTCACAAACTTATGGCAGATAGTGACATATCTATATATAGTACAAGGCAAGAATAGGAAAATGAAGTTGCATCTTGTAAAATCATGTTAAGCGTAATCCTGTAATATATGTATAATATCAAGAATTTTAGATTGTCTATAGAGTAAGCATTCTGAAAGTAATATAATAGTTTATTTGATTATTATAGACGTGCAAAACCAATTATTTTTTGATCGAAGGTTTCCATGTTTTTTACATGCAAATACAAGTAGTTGAAGACCCAATATATGCAGAAAACCACAAAGCCCATTGATATGCTTCAGCCTCAAGGCCCAAGTTTCTCTGTTGAAGCCCACTTTGTTGAGTGGCAGAAGGTAGCCACAGCTTACTTCTTAAAAGTTTAAACACATGTTCTTTTCACCTTGTTTTGACTAATTTATTTGGATTTATTCCAAAATTTTCATCTTATTTCTTTCTTCTTATTATTAGCAAAATAATTATAAAATATATTAATAATATTAATGCAAAAAAATATATTCCTTAAAAGATAATACTAGTAATAATAGTCAATAAAGCAAGTTATACTTGTCACCACAGGCCGAGCTATAGTTATTCGTACAAGTGATTCAAACAATCAAGAGAAATTACTACAAAAAAAAAAAAAACAAAATCAAGGGCAAATTAGGGTACAAAATTCCAGACGCTGATCAAACATTAGCTTAGGTAACGTCTAGGCAAATACCATGACAAACTCAATTTACTAAACAGTATAGATTATGGCAAATAGAGTGTTGACCTTATCAAAATTCTAAGGCCCCGTTCTTTTCTGCGTTAACGCACTCAAACGCAATGCAAAATCAATAAAACTTAACGCATGGCAAACGCAAGAGAACGCAATTTATTACAATCGACTATTTAGCTCTACACATCTTTTTATTATTTCCTACCGCAACCCAACGCACCCCAAACGCAACTTATCGAAACGCAAACGCAACGCAATGCACAAAAGAATGGGGCCTAAATATTCCACTAAAATATTGTTGCCAGACAGGTTCTTAAATTTCACTCTTTCTCAAATTTAGAATTCATATTTTAATGTTTAGATTCACCAATTTTCTAAATTTTCCATAGTTAAATCTACAAAGCTTTTTTTTTTGCATGTGTTTAGGCGTAGATAACTATTTATAAATCGCTAATAAATATTATTAGAATGACCACATATGATTAATGTTAGCATTGAAACATACACTTATACTATGCATAGGAAGCGTCATGGAATGACTAATTTCTTTTATAAAGGTAATCAGTCCAGTCTAATAGATTTATAGCGGACAGAGAATAAGAATGTCAATAGTCCAAAGTTGAACCTACTCTTACCAACAATATTATCTAAATAAATAAGGAAAAAATACTCCCCATAGAATTCAAACCCCTCAAACAAGAATAAGAGATGAACCTTTTGATGTTGGAACAAAAAGCGATTGATGCCGTAAAATGACCAATTGAAAAGCACATATTTTGGATGGATTGGATTGAATTGGATAAGTTATGATATTTTTTTGAAAATTGTATTTTTAAAGTGAATTTTTAAAAAAAAATAGTGTAAAGTTTGAATTAAATTATATTAGAAAAAGTTAAGCCTTTGTCTAGCACTTGGAAATGGCAACAAATTAGTCAAGTGGTAGTACTTTTAACATTTTAACTACACCGGTCTTCGTAAGAGCCTAGACCAAGTTTTGTCTCTCTCTTGTTTACAAATTACAAGTCTTGGTCGTCGCTCTGTGTGCAATTCTAAACTATTGCCTCATTTGTCCTTTTCTGCAACCAAATTAAAGAAAAGTCTGCGTCAATTCAACTCTGCCAACCTTATCATTTCCCTCCCCCCTTATTTTTTAACGTGTTGCTGTTAATAGAAAAAAACGAAATAATTGTTACTAACATTTATATGTGGAAACGCTTTAGATCTTTCTCTATTTTAGAGAAGCAGCTACATCCTTTTAGAACATTCAAATTTCAATTTTGAGAACATTTAGGCTATGTTTGGTAAAATTAATTTTGAATATAATAGAACAATATGTTTATTTGGATGTGGTGAATGATATATATTACTTAGGTAAGATTGCTTTTTCTTGTGATTTACAACCCACCACAAAATATCATTCTATCACAATTCACCACAATCCACCACAAATTACTTTTTCACAATTACCAATACAATATTTATATATATATACAAAAAACTCACCACAACATACCAATAACCCGCCACAATTACACCACAACCCGCCACAATTGTACCACACCATACTGCGCCATACTGCAGAATACCACATAAAGGAACATGGTCTAAATAGTCCAATCCTTCAAATCTTATTTTAGGGGATACTAAATCAATAGACTTTACAATGAATTGAGAATGTCAATGTATGAAGAAGAGTTCATGCCTACTACCACGTTTGTCAGCTAGTAAGTAGGAATGCTCCTCCAAAATTCGAACCTTAGAAGGAAAAGAAAAGATGAGGAGTTCTTACCATCAAAGCAAGGGTTTTTTAAAAAGATTGTTAAAAAACAACTTACACCTATCACAATATTAGTAACTAGTAAAGATGAATGCTTTCCCAAAATTCGAACTTTGGAATAGAAAGATGGGATGAAGAGCTCTTGCTACTTAAGCCCTATTATTTAATACGGCTGATTGCAGTATGACGCGGTGCGGTGTTATGGAATTGCGGTGGGTTCTGGTGTGTTTTGGTAAGTTGTGGTGAGTTTTATTTTTAATAATTGTAAATTGTGTTAGTAAATGTGAAAAAGTTAATTGTGGTGGGTTGTGGTACTGTTCTTTTCTGCGGTTGACAAACTGCGGTGCCACAACCCACCACAAAATATCATTCTACCACAATTCAGTAATTCACCATAACCCACCACAATTTATTTTTTCACAATTACCAATACAATATTTATATATATATACAAAAAACCCACTACAACATACCAATAATCCGCCACAATTACACCACAACCCGCCACAATTTCACCATACCATACCGCGACATACCGCAAAATACCGCATAAAAGAACAGAGCCTAAATTGTGGTGGCCGTAAAAAAAGGGCCTAAAGCAAAGTTCTTTAAAAAGATTGTTTTCTTAAAGTTAGACAAAATTTATTATTATGAGAAAATTTTAATATATAATTTTATTATTTTACACTCAAATTCTAGAAAACAAAAATCCAAGGAAAAGGAAGGGAAAGTTCTGCCAAACGCACTAGAAAGGAAAAACTTCACATTCCCTCACTGTAAGGTCCGTACCGTTGGAGTTTCTCGTTTCCCGGTTTTATATAAGGTTTTTTAAATGAAGTCGGAAACAATTCGTGGTTGTCTATTCATTATTCTCTCTGTGGAATCTGCTCCGAAGCCCCAACAATGGCGGTTGGTGTTCTTCCCGCAACTGCAAATTCAGAGGAAGACGCCACACCACTCCAGGAAGAGCTCGAAATCCCCATCGACCTCATCGACCAACTCCTCAACTCGTCCGAGTCCACTCGCCCCGAGTGCGCCGAGTTCATCCCCCTTGTCAAGCAGCTCTCCAAGATGCTCCGCGCCGTCGTCCGATTAACCTCCACCGCGTCTCCGGCGTCCATCTACGACCGTCCGATTCGCCGGATTTCCGCCGACGTGGCGAAGAATCTCGAGCGTGCGGTGAACCTTGTTCAGAGGGGCTGGTACACCGGGATTCTCCGGCGCGTGTTCCTCACGACGGCCGGTGATTTCGAGAAGGTGGCGGAACTTCTCAAGTCTTCGATTGGAGACCTCGAATGGCTGATCGGAATCTTTGATGAGGAAGAACATGGCGGCAATCCTACCATTCCTCCCATTGCAAAAGGTTATCCTCATTTGGCCTATGTTTGGACTTGGATTGCGTGGCTGCATATGAATCCTCAATCGAAAGTCCGAATCGAATCCGCGAATTCACTCGCGATGTATGCTTCCAACGAGCACTATCGGAAGGTCATTCTTCGAACTTTTTGTGATTTCTAATTTTGTTTTCGTTGTTTGATTCGCACATATTTTCTCAATAGTAAGCTTTGGTAACATAACAATTGCTTTGATCGACTTGGTTTTATTCTGTTCAACTTATCGTAGTAGTTTTTTGGAGGTTAATGCGGATGAATTTGAGTAATTTTGCTGATTAGTGTTGAATTGTCGAGTAGTGCTTTGTTTATCAGGGTGTGTTTGGTTGGTCAATAACTCCGGGGAAATGGTCAATTTTTCCGTGTTGATTTATTTTCCCATGTTTGAATGCGGGGTGACTTCGAGAAAGTTTTCACGATGGGCCCACCATTTTCTCCATTTTCCTTAAAGGATCTAAGGGAAATTTTTCTCATAGTGCGTTTGGTTGTTTATTGGGAAAGACTTTTTCAAGAAAAACTTTCCCGGGAAAGACTTTCGCTAGCCCCCCTTGGAAAACTTTTTATTGGGTTTGTGAGGGAAATTATGGGTCCCACGTCAAAACTTTTCCGGGAAAGTTTCTCAACCAAACATGGGTAAGTTTTTCAACTTAGAAAAGTTGAGAAACCAAACGCCCCCTCAGGGAAATCTTTTCCATGGAAAACTTCCAAAATACTCCCTTAATGTTAGATGGGTTGAATTATCTAGTACTTTTTTTGCTGATTAGTGTTGAATTGGTGAATAAGTTTTGCTGATTAGTGATTGGTGTTGAATCGTGGAGGAATTTTGACTTGTTGATGTAGATGAGTAGTGGTTGGTGGGTGTTGACTGCTGACTGATATGATTTGTGCTGAGTATATTAACAAAATAAGCAGTGTTGTTTTGTGCTTATAAACATTAAACTAATAATTTAAAATAATCACTAAGTTTTAATGATTGCTCAATGCTAATCATAAAAGTACCAATGATATATTGAGAACATTGTGTCTTCTACTGATAACAAATTAACAACAATGTAGATAAATTTCCAAAGTTGTAAACTATTTTGTGATGAAACCATACAGATGCGTTCAAGACATGGCATTTATGTTGACTGTTGAGTTTCTTCTGTTGAGTTTCTTCCAACAGGTCATAGTAGAAGAAGGCGGAATCTCGCTGCTGCTTAGTATGCTTAAAGATGGGGGAGATTCAGAAGAAGCTCAAATTGCAGCAACCACTGCACTGCTCTGCTTGGTAGACGAGGTAACAATGAGCAGAGCAGTTGCTGATGAGCTCCGACAAGGGTTTCCACTCATTGCAAAGGTTCTTAGGAGTTCACCGATCAAGCTTCAGAATTTGCTGACTGAATTGGTGGCCAGAGTTGCAGAGGTTGCTCCTTCAATGAGGGAGGAACTTGGGATTGCGAGCGTGATCGAGCCTTTGCTATCCTGCCTGTTGATTGGGCTCGATATGCAGGATTACATGCACGCGCATGGTGCAGGTAAGAACATTATTCATTCTATCGTTAAGAACGAGTTAGCTGCTAAGAACAATGGTTTTGACGTCAATGGTAATAACAGCCATGATAAGGCAGAATCGTGTTCAGATCGAAGGGTTAATGGGGATCATCGTAGGTACGAATCGCCTGAGGTTTTGGGTGAGCTGAAAACCAAATGTGCCTTGGCATTAAGGAGACTGAGTAAAGGGAGTGTGTTGAACAGTCAGAAGATTGCGACGCCCAAAGGGTTGTTTTGTCTGTCGAAAATTATAGAAACCGAGAGTGGACAACTGCAAATGAACTGTTTGCTGACGATAATGGAGGTTGCTCAAGTAGCTGAGCATAATACCGAGTTTCGGAAACTGGCTTGGAAGCCAAGTTTGCCATCTGCCAAGGCAGTTCTAGACCAGCTTCTTAGGGTGATCAAGGAGGAGACTAACCCAGGTTTCCAAGTTCCTTGCATAAAAGCAATCGGGTCTTTAGCGCGGATCTTCCCAGCAAAGGAAACTGGATTCATCACTACACTTGTCACCGAGCTGGGGAATGCAAATGTAGCTGTGGCCACCGAGGCTGTCATCGCGTTGCTGAACTTTGCCCACCCCGACAACCACAACTGTGTGGCACATTCCAAGACGATCATAGACTTCAATGGAGTTCCTCTGTTGATGAAGCTGGTGGATGCCGGGGGTTATGCAAAGGAGAAAGGTCTCGATTTGCTGTGCTACCTGTCCACACTTGTCGGGAACAGCAAGGCTCTCGCAGACGCCAGGGCTTTGAGAACTCTGGAGGGGGCTGTTCATTCTGGGATGGTGCAGACCGCGGAACGAAGGGAGAATTTTTCAAGAGCGATGCGGCATCTCATGTTGTATCAAGATGGGGAGCATCATCTCTTTAGCCATTCTCATGGCATTGTTTGATGTGCCAACAGATGATCTATGATTGATCCTTTTTGATAAGCCTTGATTTGTACATTGTTGGGGATTGTGGTCCTCAGTGTTGATAAGCCCTGATTTGTACATTGTAATTATAAAGCTTTGAATGTTGTATACGTCAGCTGTCCTGATGGAGTGACGTTAGGGAATTATTGGTCAATTCTGCCACCGGTGGTAAGTGGCAACTGCCATTGCCAATGCAAATAACACTTTTTGTATCTTCAACACATGCTATGTGAATCTAATTATAAAGTCTCAATGGAAAAGATTTTGCCAAGTAGTTTTACATCCTGTCGAGTTGTCCCACATCGGCCTTTGACACCCATATTGTGGTGTATATAATAGCTTGGGTGCCTCAACCTCTTAAGCTAGCTTTCGGGGTTCAATTGGGCTTAAGCCCATTATTTCACACATCCCCATTCCCCAGTAATCACTCTTCGTTCTTCAATCTGAGTACATTCCTCACAATTCTAAATAGATATGAGTATATGTGATTAGTTCTATCTACATCACTAAGACTCTGATAAATGTGACCCATATGGACCGAGTCAGCCAAAGAATCAAGACTCGAAGGTTATAAGTTCTTGGGTTTGGAAAAAAAAAAAGTCAACCTCTTTCATTTTTTCTGTCTGCATTAATTATGTTCACAACTTAGGGTGTGTTTGGCGTAAAGGAAAGGAAAATGATTCTTAGAAAACAATTTTCACATGTTTGATAATAAGGAGACAGTGATTAAAATGCGTGTGTGAGAGATTAAAATGGGTATAATTAGATAGAGTGGTGGAAGAAAGAAAAACGAGAGAGAGAAGATATTAAAACGGGTGAATGAGAGAGAAAGATGAGAGAGAGAGAGAGAGAGAGAGAGAGAGAGAGAGAGAGAGAGAGAGTAGGGGAGAGGGAGAAAATGGTTTTCCTTAGGTAGGAGTCAAGAAAATAATTTACAAAAGGGTAGGGGTTGGAAAATGATTTTCTCCATTTTCCGGTCACCAAACATTAGAAAATGGGAAAATCATTTTCCGGAAAATGGTTTTCATCCCAACTAAACACACCCTATTTTCTGTTTTTCACCTTAACAATTGATGTACTTGTCTGTTTACAATTTCTCCTGAATGCGTAGAATCAGAGTTTACTCCTTGTTTGTCATGCTTGATTTGTACTTTTTGATTTGCAATAACCTTTTCCTTTTTTCTTTTAATGGTTAAAGGGTGTCTTCAGAAGCTACAGTGACTCAACTTTTGGCTGAAGATAGTAACAAACAGAGCAACTGCACCTCTGCTACCAATTTATTCTGACAAATCCTTCTCAATTTTAGCTTGTAAAGTTTCTTCACTTTTCAGTAAGCAAAAGGAGCAAATGTGATTCATTTTGCCTTCTCACCCTTTCTCTGAATTGCACAATCAATCATTTTGCCTAATGAACAGATTGCCTGAAGACTAAGTCCTGTTCCCTTTAAATCACTGTATATTTGATTCCATTTAGAAGCAACTTCTGACATAACTGAAACTCTGAAAGGGGTCTGCTTACTACAAAGTCTAACATACTTTACATTCTGCACTAGAGGCTAGAGCTAAGCAGGCACTTACAAGTTAAACTCTTTTCAACCAGATCTTAACTAGTAGCCAACAAGTCTATTAACATAAGCTGTAATTTGGGCTCAGACCGGTCTTGTACCAATAGATGAGGCTGGAGTAATAATATGCCAAGTTTGATACGTGGATCATGGAAGAATACAGTGTGAGAGACATGTTAATGAACATTGCAGGGACATGGGCGTCCCTGACTGAGAAATAGACAATGTTTACTGATTCAAGCCATGGATGTTTTGGCTTCTAAATTAAGTAAATTGGATTTTGCCTGAATCCCATCTACACTACAGGGGACACGGTTTCTACTTTTAGCAGTTGGTGCTGCCGGTGTACAAACTTACAAGGTCCATAAGGGTGGAGTACAATTCATCCAAAGACAAATAACCCAAAAACCGTCTCGTACCTGACTCATCTTCAGGAAGATCGGCTTGAAGTGTGCGTTCCTTGGAGAACCCATCCTCCATTGTCAGCCACCAGGAAATGCAACCCAGCGGATCATCTTGGTCAACATGGGCAACAAGGCTCAGGGTCTCGCCTTGATCCATCTCCAAGGAAAGTGATAGGAAATCACGGGTTGTTTTTATGCCCACCATCAATGCCTCCCCATGAAGCCAATCTATGATCTTACTGCATACCTGTCATTTAATCCCACAACCACACAATCTCCATAGTCAATCCCCCTACCCTAAAAAAAAATTAAAAATGGAAAAAATACAGCTTGAGAACTGCATAAATGACGGGCGGGTGAAAGTACCTGCAAGAGAAGCACAACAGGGAGATCTACCAAGTCACAGTTGAACCTGTTCTTGGAGCCCACGACCTCATGATTAGCTTTGGATGTACCAAAAGCATTAGGTGTGCCCCCACCTTCAATGCTGATGCAATCATCTTTCACCACCACCCTAGTCTGGAACAGAGATTTCGAATTATCTTTTGTCTGATGGTCATCAGATCGATAGGTTTGAGACTGCGAGTTTTGCATGCCTTCAGGAATTTTTGTAGTCAACACCCATGATGAAGACCGTGAGTGCCATGTCGGTTGTGTTATTAAGTCAAGATAAGGAATCTTGGTGACCTAATGAGCAAGCACAAACACCAAAAGTGAAGATGGATCATCAGTCGAATAAGAACTATTTCAGATGAGATGTTAATGAAACATAAGATTTGGCGAATACCAGCTTTTCAAGCTCCCTCAGAACTTCGCTTGAGAATATTCGATGAGCAAGAGAAGAGCAGAAATGGCCCACGAGACCCACAGTATCCTTTGCCTGCTGACTGGAGAGGGTTTTATTGGGCAAGGTCAACCTCTCCTTTACTTTCCCAAATATTTCACTATGGAAAAGCTGCTGCAGATAAATTTGATAAGTAGCATGATTGGGGAGCCCAGATTTTGTTCTAGAATCCTGCTTGGTTTCCACTAAGCTTGCCCCTTTAGATAGGTCTTCCTCATTCGGGGAATCTTTGCTACTGGAGGTACTCTGATCATCTTGTTTGGATGAATCAAGTGATATGAATACAGGGACTCCGGGTTTTATGCTCAGTTCCAAATAATTTTCTCGTAGCCCAGTCACATTAACCCCTGACGATGGGTTGAGTGATTCACGGTTCACCAGTTCAAATACCTTATAAACAAAGAAAAGAAAAAAGCAACCGTTATAAAAGACAAGGAAAAAAGTTTTGCACTAATGAAGGGCAGGAGAAGAAAAGGGACAAACACCTGTTCATAAAATATAGATCTATGGGCATTGCGGAGCAATGAATGCGTTTCTTCGATACGGTCATCATCACTAGCAGAATCCTTCCTAGGTACTTTAGACTCCTCTGCACCATATTTCATTTCAGCCCGTTTTTCTGGACTATCATCCACAGGCACATCAGGAAAACCAAAGCGGAATGAACGGAGACAGTTTTTTGGCATATTCACAGCCAACATCCCAGAAGAGTCATGCTCCACACGAACCAAAGAAAAAGCTGATGGTCGAATACCAGCAGGTTGATAATGTATTGAAGTGTCAGAAAGGTCTATTAAGAAGCCTTCACTACTAGAAGCATTTGCTGCCAGACGATGCCGCTTGATTTTCCAGTTCTGCTGCAGTCTGCCAATTTGTCAGGAAAAGGGTTGAGTATACTATTATGTCCATTGTTAAGGAAAACAAGCCTCAGAAATGTTCAAAAAGAGGGCACTCCGAAATAAGATTATGTGACTAACAACTTCATTAAAATTCATCTACAACAAATTTCAGTATATGGGATATGTAGGAGCAGATAAAGTGGAGACAGGATCATAGATTATCCAATGGTGGTATCGTGATAGTCGATGTTACGAGATGTAACAAAATTCCTCATACCCTCCCCCCTCCTTCCCTTTTCCCGTTTTCTACCCCAAAAAAGGAAACAAGGAAAAAGAAAAAAAGCAATCAAGGTTCCCATGTCGCGTAACATGGGAGGACTTGCAAAGAAAAACATAAATCAATACAAGTCAACATAGATCACAGGATCAGTAAATCTGGCTGGGCTAAATTTTAATATAAAAGAGAAATAGCCATTAAACAACCACTAGATACGACAATAATTAGACCAGCCTAAGAAATAAAACAAAAAAATAGATATGATAAGACAATGTCCTGAAAAATTATTGAGTTTTAGATCACTCACCGAATGAGAGCTCCATAGAATCTTGCTTCCCTGCCAATCTGCTGCTCCAACGACTTGGCAGATTGTTTAAAATACTTACTGAGATTCTGCAACTCAATGAAGCAAAGATTAAGAAAACTCTTGACCAACCATTATCACAATTTCATTTTTTATCGGAAATTATGAAAAAACTAAATGCAATTTCCCAGATAGATTGCAGCCTTTCTTTCATTTCTTTCGAGCAAAAAATTCAGTGGTGAAGTCATCATAGCAAAAATTCTCTCATGATATTGATAGATTGTCAACTCCAAAATAACTAATGCACCTAGGAAAAGAAGCTGCAGCAATACCCGATAGCATTGTAGCTTAGTAGCAGCAGACACAGCAAGGTCAGAGAGGACTTCATTAGGTAATGGCTTAGGTCGATTCATACCAGCCACTGCAACTTGATCATTAGCTTCAACCTTATCCACGAAAGAAAATTTAGCACATTAGAACGCAATCAAGCAAACATGAACATGAAGGTCATATTTCCAATACGCTTTGCTGCTTCCTCAAAAGTTAATTGCAAAAGCTCACGACATACAGCTGCACTTCCAATGAAGTGTCATACTGTAATAAAACATCACAAAGTACAAATTTGTAGGGCGTTATTCAATTCAATATCTTCCATGGGATAAAACAGTTCCACAAACATGAGATAAAACCAATCAAACAATAGTCACAAAACCATAATCCCCCCCCCCCCAAAAAAAAAATCTCTACTATTACTGAACCTCTTCCCTAAGAGGTGAAACAGAAGGCTTTGGACTGCAATTTATTAGGTGCTCCCGCAGCACGTGCTCCGGATTATATGATTGTTCACTCACATGTATTAGATTGTTCACCATAGATATCAGATTGTTCACTCTTATTACAATGATTTTCACTTATAAATATCTGGAGCACATGCTCCGTGTGCATGCAATATATATTGCTTTGGACACCAGAGAATCCCTATAAAAAACAGAGCCTCACTGAAATTAAAGGGACTGACAAGATCTTCCCTGGAAAAAGGGACAAACAAGAAAAAATCACATTCCTTTTGCGCGTTGCAGCAAAGTGCTGCAACCAATGGACTGATTTTCACATAAAAGATGACAAATTGCAGGGAACCAGAAGAACTGACACTCGAAGTTTCCAACAAATAAAAAGATCTCGTCAAACATCATAAGCACATCAATGCTAGACTCGTCATAATTCAACAAGCACAAAAGGAGAACCAAAGCATTGCAAAATTGTCAAATCATACAACCAACAAACCAGGTGACCACTATATACACTCAAATTTCTTTAAGATACACATCATGATAGTGTATAGGGAGGTCAAAGCTATACTCAACCTGCCATTGATGAATAGGTTCTTCTAAATATTAAAATATGCTGCAATCACAATGAAACCATCCCAACGGCTCATAAAAGAATTCAACTATAGACATGAAGGACAAAACGAGAGCTCCAAATCAACATTTTCCATAAACTTTCATAGTTTGACACATTCACATGTCATTCAACGACCAAGCTGCAACCACTAATTTGACATCATTGACTGCAACTCAAGATCTGAACAAGGGCTAACAAAACCTGGGCAGATCTACCCAGCTCATTATGCAAAACAGGTAATTAAAAAAAAAATAAAAAAAACAGAATAACAATGGGATCAACACACACGCGGAGCTCCATGTCAGCCATAAGGGCTCTCACAATCACAAACTTAACACTTCACAACCAAACCAATCTCAGATTACTATAGTTGTAATAAAAGACTTACATGAAACTAACACTACATCAAAGCTCAAATCTTGCAAGTAATAAAATAGCAAAAACAAATAAAGCATGAAAGTAAAGTGAATTTGTTTGGGAAAGAAGCATACAGTGTTGATGAGATCAATGATAACGGAAAGCTCCTGATGGGCCAACTGCAAGTTCTCCATCAAACCCTGCCAATATGCTGGTCCGAAATTCTCCTTGGCTTTCTTCGGCTTCTTCGTGTCTCTCTCTACAGCCCATGCGAAATCGATTCTTCGTATCAAATTCACCGTTTTCTCTTCGTATCCAACTTCCCTACAAATCCAAAGACAAAAACCACGGCATCAGGCATTTCGAATCAGACCAAATCGAAGTAATTATCGCAAAAAATAGTCCAATTGCGTTTGGAGAAGTTGAGAATGAGTACGGGGGGAAGCGTTCG
This sequence comes from Portulaca oleracea, assembly GCA_029582165.1. Taxonomy (NCBI): domain Eukaryota; kingdom Viridiplantae; phylum Streptophyta; class Magnoliopsida; order Caryophyllales; family Portulacaceae; genus Portulaca; species Portulaca oleracea. The sequence goes on along the minus strand of CM055869.1, from coordinate 11,042,944 downwards.
GTGCCGGATTCTTCGATGTGATCAAGGCGTTTGATAGGGAGCTTGTCGAGAGAGATTTCCATGTCTTCTTGATTTTCCGCCATTGTTGCTCAGCCGAGCTTCACCGGGATACTTTTCCGGCGAAAATCAGAAATTGATTGAGCTGAAAACCCTAACGAGTAACGACTAGCGAGCACTGACAGAAGAAAGAAGTGAGGGAAAAAATTTACACAATACGGCAAAAACGTCCGAATGACCTCAAAGTGGAGCAATTAAAAAACGAGATTTGTCGCCGCCGCCTTCATAGGAGGCGAAATTGGGACAACTGATGGCAGCAACGGCGGTGAGCGGCGGGGCATACGGTGGTGTCTGATAATCGGGGAGGGAAGGACGACCAGATGAGCCCAGAAACTTTTTTTTCCAAGAGCGAGAATAATAGGGGGAGTATAATTTCTAAATGGGCTGGTTTAAAATATATGAAATTTATTTGGGTCTGATGTATTCCTCTTGGGCCAGATTTTAATTTGGGCCGGAATTTTTTCTTTTTACTTTGGGTAATCGACCAATAAAAAGGATTCAAAAACCCATTTGACAATGAAGGTCAGAATAAGATCTAGAGAGTCTAATTTGTAATAAACTTTTATTTTGCTTCAATTTTCCAACACCAGCACTTCACCACCACTTGTTTCAATTTGCCAACACCACTATCGAACATTCGTCCACCACCCTGGCGTCGGAAATCACCTCCGACCACTTCCAGAATTTGCGACCAACGCCTAGACCACTCATTTCTCTCTTTTCGAGCCCTTCCAAACTCTCTCAAACTTCGGTGCGTCTTTCTTGGATGTCTGCAAGTGAAACCCTGGTACGCATTTGTAGATATCCTTGGCTATAAACAAAGGTGAACCACGATTCCCTTTGCAAACATCCAGTAATAACACGCCGGAGTGATTTTGAGGCACTCGGGATGAGTGACAAGCGTGGTGGTTGCTAAGAAAAATCAAACCTAGATTCACAATTCATAAATATCTTGTTCTATCATCCATCTATTTTTAGTAGGAGTGGCCTCAAGAGAGAGAAAATGGAAGAGTCGCAGATTATAATCCCATTATCATGTATGTATTTTATGGTCAATTAATATTTTGGGCCATCCCTTGTATTTTATGGTTGTGGATGTAATACTTCTTGTTTTGTTTCTCTTGGGCTAGATGTTTTATTTCGGCCAGAGTTTTCTCTTTTTAATTCACGTCTTCTATTGTTTAAGTCTCAAAAATTATATTAGCAGTTAAAGAAATATAGATTTCATGGTTACCTTTAGGCTCCGTTCTTTATTAATGCGGCTGGTTAGTTGCGATTCCACATTGTACAACTTTTCAATTTCCACCACAACCCACTACAATCTATTAGTTCAATTTTTATATTTTTTTATTAAAAATTATATCAACCCACTTACAATTATTTCCACCACGACCTTCCACATTCCACTAAACTTTTCACGACCCATCACACTTTTTAAATTTCCATCACACCGCACCGCAACCAATCGGAAAAAAACAGGGCCTTAATGTTGTACAAATTGCAAAATATACACTGTTTGTCGAATAGTTTTTATCAAACAACAGTAATTTATAGAGTCAAAAATATTTAAATGAAAGTGATAACTAAACTTTATTTGTCATAAGTCTTACTACATGAGACCATTTCACTATAATTTTATTATGAAATGTACAATTTTATAATGACCTTTTATGAATATAGAAGTGACTTTTAGTTAAAATCAAATATTTAAAAAGGTTATCTAAAAAGAACGCATCTCATGACAATTTTACTTGAGACGGTCTCACTCTAAAATTTGTGAATTTTCATTTATGGTGTTTTAGGTTGGAATACTTTTGAGAAAGTTAGTTAACTTTCCAAATTCCAAGTTTACAAATTTTTTTCATGTTTGATTGTACAAATGACAAACTTTTAATTCCATATCCATTATTTTACGGAAAATTGGATTCTAATAATACTACCTCCGTTTTGTTTTATCTGTCGCCTAGGGAATTGTGGCAAAAATTTTGACCGTTAATATCTTAATTAATATAATGATTCATCATATAAAATTGATATCATCAGATTCGTAATAAAAAATACTATTAAAAAAGTATAATATTATATTTTTCTATAAAAGTTTTATATTAGAAATTATTGATTAAAAATTGGCACTGAAAACCGTAAATGACAGATAAAAAAGAACGGAGGGAGTACAAATTTTTGGCCATATAAAACTTAATAATACGAACTTTCGATTGAGTGATGAATAATACGAACTTTGACCCCCTGTTGTCCCCAATAACATGCCACCGAGTTAAGATTAACTTGACTCGGCGACGGTCTGACGTGGCGGGGGAGGCACGCACCTTGTTGTTTTGACTTTGCCACGTCATCCACGTTGACTTAAAAATAATACGAACTTTTACCTATGTTGCTCTGAATAATACGAACTTTTTTTTCTCTCTAAAAATTCCAGATCCCATTTTTACTTCTTCTATCTTCTTCAATCTTCTCCCTCCCCTCTCCTCCTTCATCGGAATCAAACCCAGAAAAAAAGTTCGATCTAGGTTTTCTGGGTGGCGAGTCGGGAGATCTAGGTTCTCTCTAAAAAGCTTATTATTGAATTAGCTTCATTTTCAAATCCAAGTCGATCACCACTCCACAGTCCTTCCCCCTCCACACCTTACCTCCTCCCTCCTTTTCACTCTCAGTCTCACCGACAATGCCAGATTTCGACTCCCCCCCCCCGACGCCGGCGACTTCCTCGCCGACAAATCCGCCAAGATCTTTGTCGCCGGCCACCGCGGCCTCGTCAGCTCCGCCATAGTTCGGAAGCTGAAATCCCTAGGGTTCTCCAACCTCCTCCTCTGCACCCACTCCGAGCTCATCTCACCGTCCAAACTGTCGTCGACGCCTTCTTCGTCGCCGAGAAGCCGAAGTTTGTCGTCCTCGCCGCCGCCAAGGTTGGAGGAATCCATGCCAACAACACCTACCCCGCTGTTTTCATCGCCATCAATCTCCAGATCTAAACCAATGTATTATTTTCTGGGTTTAATTGTTTTCTGGGTTTTGCAATTCGTGTGGAGAGTGAAGAAGATGAGTATTAGTTGATTGTTTTCTGGGTTTTTCAATTCGAGTAATACCCAGTAAAAGAGCCGAAGAAATGGATGAAGATGATGTTTGAGAGCAACATGGGATCTGGGTTTTCTGGGTTTGATTCCGATGGAGGAGGAGAGGGAGGGGGAGGATTGAAGAAGATGAAGAAGTAAAAATGGGATCTGAGATTTTTAGAGAGAAAAAAGTTCGTATTATTCACAGCAACATAGGTAAAAGTTCGTATTATTTTTTTAAGTCAACGTGGATGACGTGGCAAAGTCAAAACAACAAGGCGCGCGCCTTTGCCGCCACGTCAGACCGTCGTCGAGTCAAATTAATCTTAACTCGGTGGCGTGTTACTGGGGGCAACAGGGGGTCAAAATTTGTATTATTCATCACTGAATCGAAAGTTCGTATTATTAAATCTTATATGGCCAAAAGTTCGTATTATTATAATCAAATTTCCCTTATTTTACTCTCTAGTTTGGTAAAAATAATCTCAATAAGGGCTAGGAAAAATTTTTCCCAAAAAATTCCGTAAGTTACCGAATACACCCTAAAATAAATTAAGGTCATCAAAAGTCCAACAAGAACCAACTCAACTAAACAAAAAAAATGATTGACGAATTGATTAGCTTTAGCTAATCTCGAAAGTTTCTTCATTTATAAGCTTTCATGTATTCATTACCAAAAAGAGGTTATTAGGTTAATATTGAAATTTTACGTTCATTGCTATGCTTGTTTTAGCATCATGACGAACCTATCATCTACTAAATTTGCACGTTGCAGAAGATGAATTTGCACGTTGCTGATCGAGGATGACATTTATACATCTTTGTACATGCTTCTTACAGTTTCTCTTGGTCGAATGCATGTATGCGATTTCTTTTCTGCAACTTATTACATACAACTCAAGCATACGCACCAAATATTATAATTATTTACTTTTATTATTATGATTTTTCATTCTTATTATAATAATTTTTTATTGTAAATATCTTCGAGCACATACTCCAAACACATGTAATATAGTCTGCAATAACTTTTTCGGGTGTCTGTAGTTGGAAGTTATGGTGACTGTGGACTTTTGGCTGAAGACAGTAATTGCTCAACTGGTGCTTTGTTGTGCTCTTTTGTTCAGCCAAATCCTTTTCAATTTCAGCATGTAAAGTTTCTTCTTCTCACTTAAATCAATCAGCTTAATTCAGTAAGCGAAAAGGTCAAATATGATTAATTCTATTGTATTGCTTTGGTTGATGCGTTGTGTTTTCATTTTCTCCAGCTATGAGTTGCGCACAATCAATCATTTTTCCTATTGCATATCTAAATTAAGAAGTTGCTTGGCTTTAAATCATTGCATATTGTATATATGATTCCATTTTGAAGCAAACTCTGACTGCCATACTTTACATTTTCTATGACACACGGGCCAAAGACTACAATATGTGTAAAGCTGGCTTGTAAACTCGGAGGGGTCTATCTATTCGCACTAAGCTATACAGTTTTAGGCTCTAATCACTCATGTCGAAGATCTTATATATATATATATATATATATATATATATATAGGATAATTGGATTCTAATAATCCCTATTTTCACCAATTGGACAATGGTGGACCGTACTTTCGATTTGTATTCTGGTGGTCCAAAAAAAATTAAAATTGGATTGTAGTAGTACCAAATACACATCCACATTCTTCTTATTTTTTTCATTCCTTTGTTTTTTTCGTTCTTGCCCCTAGAAAGTTAATGAATTGTAGTTTCTAAAACATTTTTTAAATTATTTTTTTGAAACTCCGAATAATTATTATGATTTTTTTAAAAATAATAAAAGTGAAAAAATCGTAAAAAATAGTAAAAAAAAAGAAAAAAAATTGGGAGAGACGCTGTAAATTCATTAAAAATCATTGTAAAGTGATATACTAAGTTTTGAATCAAATGCAACACAAAAATCTATGATTCACTCGAAAATATCCCACTACAATCTAATTTTTTTTTTTTTGAACCATCAGAATACAAAGTGAAAGTACGGTCCACCATTGTCCAATTCGTGAAGGTAGGGATTATTAGAATCCAATTATCCTATATATATATATATATATATATATATATATATATATATATATATATATTATATATATATGAAAATTGGATTCTATTCATTTTGGATTATGGGGATAAAAAAAATAATTCTTGTGGGACACCACCGAAAATATAACCTAAATATCATAGATTTTGAGTTGCATTTGATTTAAAATTTAGTATGACACTTTACCATAATTTTTAATGAATTTACGGTGTTTCTCCCAATTTTTTCACTTTTATTACTTTAAAAAATCATAATAATTGGTCGGATTCTTAAAAATCTAATTCAAAAATTCTTTATAATTTAGATATAAAACTATTATAATCAGATTCATTACGAAAAATATTATCACCAATTACAATATTGTACTCCCACCATCCTTTATTTTCGCAACTTTGACTATTCATGACCTTCAATGTGCCATTTTAAACTTTATTTCTAACACAATATATGCGAAAATATGACATACAATATATTCATATAAAAAAAAATTTACGGTAAATTCAATGATGTTAATTTCGTATTTTAAAACTAGTATAATTTGAGCAATTTAGTCAAAGGTAGGAGAGACTTCCATTACTATGCTGCGTGCATTACATCACCTACACGGCAAGTCTCTTAACAATGGGATCTCAATTTTCAACTAATTTATCTACTCTCTATACATGTTATGATGTTAATATGTTATTGTTGATAGTAATTTAATTTTGAGATTTAGTTAAATTATATTATCTTCATCTCTGTTTATTTATCAAATTAATTATTTAATTTTTAGTTTGTTAATTTTGTAGTTCTAATGTTATGTTCTTTTACAAAATATTACCCTTGTCCCTTAATGAGTGTCAATTTAACTATGCTTTGACTATTGATTATTTATAAATTACAATGAGTCACAATATGAGATTATATATGCTAGAGTAGTTAGGCATTTTTAATCTATCTGCCTTGACTTTTGCTCCAATATCTTTAAATTGAATTTTCTAACTATTAATTATTTTACCAATGAAATAGGGAAGAATAATTGTATTATAAACTTTGTATATGAATGAATGTACCTTTCTGCATGAATTTTTTCTTTTCTGAAAAAATCAACAACGACATAGGATTGTAGGAGAGTTTGGGAGTGAAGAAATTTTATGGAAACTTCACATACTTATTTGAGAAAATGTATGCAAAGATGAAGTTTTAAAGAATATCAAATTTGTTAATGTAGTAAAGTTTGACATTCATGTACTACCTTGTTCTTTTAATAATTCAATTTATCATAAGATACTATGAAGCACTTGTCATCATCAATGATTCATGGTAATGAAATCTCCTGGTAGGATTTGCTTGACCACTGATAATTGGAAGTCTAACCATACTCACCAACACTACATTTGCATCACTGCGCATTTTGTGGATATTGATTGGAAGCTTCAAAAGAGAATTCTTAGGTTTAGAGCTTTGGCGCCTCCTTATGATGGCCAAAGCATAGCGAATGAGGTTTTTTTGTTTCTTACTCAGTGGGGACTTATGGATAAGATACTCTCAATTACTGTGGATAACGCTAGATACAATGATGTGATGATGTCTAGTCTCAAAAGAAATCTTACGCCTAGAAACGGGTTGGTTTGTGGTGGTGCGTTTTTCCACATAAGGTGTTGTGCGCACATATTGAATCTCATTGTGCAAATGGGCTTGAATATCATCAGTGAAACACTAGATAAGATTCGAGGGCTAGTGAAAGTGTTACTTAAATCTTCTCAAAGAAGTAAGGAGTTTTATGATAATGCTGAAAAAGTTTTCCACCTAGATGTGAAAAGGAAGTTAAACCTAGACATGCAAGTCCGTTGGAATTCAACATACAAGATGTTGGACAATGTCTTGAATTATAAGGTTGTGTTTGTATATCTTTTATCAACGGGTTCACCATTGAAAGCTTATGTACCCTTAGAAGATGAGTGGGAGAAGGTGGTTGTAATACATAAGTTTCTCCGGTTATTCTATGAAGTTACTTGCATGTTTAGCGCCACTAAGACTCCAACATCGAATTTGTATTTTAAAGGCGCTTGGTTGATTCATTGTCGGTTGCTTGAGGCAACTCAGAGTCCTCATGACTACTTAGCTAACATGGCAAATCAAATGCTTGTCAAGTTTGACAAATATTGGTCTGAGTATAATTTATATTTGTCTTGTGCTGCTATCCTTGATCCAAGGTTTAAAGTTAAATTTGTCGAGTACTGTTTCACGAAGTTGCTTAGCTCTCCTGATGAAGTCACAAGGCAGGTTGATAATGTGTTGGCCACTTTGCGTACATTGTATGATGAATACACACAACAACCAGTGTCGGTTTCACCGGTTGTCTCTTCTTCTCCTCTTACTAGTGGCGTTGGAGATGAATATTTTGAGAATTACAATAGTTTTCAAGGTAGAAGTTCTAGGCCACAAGCTGGGAGATCACATCTTGATTTGTACTTAGAGGAGTTACCTCTTGATAAGAACTCAGAGATAGATGTTTTGAAGTTTTGGTATGGAAATTCTGTAAGATTTCCCGAGCTTCCTATTATGGCAAGAGATTTATTAACTATACCCGTTAGCACAGTAGCTTCAGAGTCTGCGTTTAGTCTTGGTGGAAAAACCATCTCTCCCACCCGTAGTGCACTTAAGCCCAAGACCGTGCAAGCACTGGTATGCCTTCAAGACTGGCGGTGGGCAGAATATGATGATATGGCATCGGCATCGGCAGCAATTGACAACGACACAGACGATGACATGGATGATGAGGATGACACTCATTATTTTTAGGTAATTACTTTGGGTCTTATAAAATATGTTAATTTATCTCAATTATGATTGGATGAATTGTCCCTAATTTTTTGATATAATATGTGTTAAAATTGTTCTCCAGGTTATTCTGCTAGTTCATCAAGTTTTCAAGAATATGAATCAAGTTTATCAAGAATATACAATTAGCTATTTTGGATATAATTATGTAATTTTGGATGAAATTATGGTCCTACTATTTTGGATATAATTATGTACTTTTGGATGTAACTTTGTGGATGTTAAGAAAGGGGGGGCAAATAGTCCAAGCAGAAGGAAAAGTTATTTATGAATGCAGGAAAAAAAACAGATTTTAATAGCAGGAAAAAAAACCAAATTTTAATAACAAGAAAAAAAAAACACAGTAGAAAAAAAATCAGATTTTAATAGCAAGAAAAATAAATCAGATTTAAATAAAAACACAATAGAAAAGTAAATTAGATTTTAATAGGAAGAAAAAAAAATCAGATTTAAACAAAAGCACACCAGAAAAAAAATCAGATTTAAAAAAACCCAGCAGAAAAAAAATCAGATTTAAAAAAAATCAGCAAAAAAAAAAAGTTAGATTTTAATGGGTGGGTCATGGATGGGTCAGGGTTAGTTGGCCCATGACCCGGCCCTACTCCTTATCTCATAAGTCTTGACCCGACCCTAACCCATAAGGGTAAAGGGTCGGCCCTGACCCGGCCCAACCCGGCCCGTTGCCCAGCCCTATGACAATGAATATTCATCAACATTTGTCATATTTTAAATCATATATTTATCTTCATACAACACTCAGAACATTAATTAGCACAATAGCATTTTTACTATTTAACAATCAACACATAAAAAGTTATAATATATGATTTAATATCAAATAAATAATCATATTTTGCATCGAGAATTAAATCTTTTGTTTTTTAATATGCACAATTTATAAGAGCTGGTAGAATAATACAATTAAGAAATTAAAAACAAATCAAACTTAAAACATATATAATGTACTCATCATCTCAGCATAAACATAATCCAAATTTCATCTATATACACGTCTGACATATCAATACCACACACATTTTCACTAGAAAACGACCTATATACCGGACTCATATATAGTTCAATGGAGTTGAAGCTGTGCCACTTAAATTTAGGTCATGTTCTTTTTTGTGGTTGGCAAACTGCGGTACCATAGCATACCGCAGTTTGCCACACCTTACCACACTTTACCACAAATCATTACTTTTCTCTCTCCTCACTTTTCTCCTCTACTTTTTACATTCTCTCTCATCACCTATCCCACATACCAATAACCCACCACAATTTTACCACACCCACCACAATTCCACCACACCACACCACACCATACCGCAAAATATCGCAGAAAAGAACAGGGTCTTAGTACTGTTAAAGACTGCAATTTGTTTAAGAAATTAGATATTCAATTAATTAATTAATAAAAGAGGGTGGAAATCAAAAGGATGATGACAAACTTAAGAAGTGGCTAAACAGCTAAAAAAAAAAGGCACTGTATCATAAAGTACAGCTCACTGCTCAACTTTGACAGGGTAGCTAGCTTAACTAGCCTTATCCCCCCCCCCCCCCCCTAAGCTTCGACCATTAGCAACCAATCTTTTTGTGCTTCATGATTAACATCCGTAAAGATGTAAAAATAGAAAAAAAGTAGTGTTTTTGGATTTAAATAAGGAAAATTGGATTCCAATAATTCCTATTTTGACTTTTTGTATACTAACAATTCTAACTTTGTTTTTGTATTTTGATGGTCCAAAAAAAAATATATTTTATTCTGGTAGGATGTCACCAAGTCAATTGGCGGCGACTCGATGGTTTACTGACGTGTATTGGTGAAAGTGTGTTTGATCAAGAAATTATTATTTTAGTTGTATTCTAGTTGTGTTATTTAAATTATTGTTGTATTCTAGTAGTCTCATTGACATGTTCATTATATTTTGGTGGTTTTATTTCAAAGTTGATTATATTCTGGTGGTCCGAATTCTTAGTCAAACACACTCTCGCCGATACATGTCAGCAAACCATCGAGTCATCACCACTTAACTCGGTGGTGTCCCATCAAAATGCATTTCTTTTTGGACCATCAAAATACAAAAATAAAGTAGGAAATTATTGGCATACAAAAGTTGAAAATAGGGATTGTTAGAATCCAATTTTCCTTTAAATAATCTAAACTTTAAGCCATAAAAATCTTAACAATCTAAACTTTAAAAATATTGTGAAATAATCAGGACTTTGAGGGTCATGGATTTCTATTTTTTTATATATATATATATATATATTTATATATGTATATAGGATCTATAAATTTAAATAATCTGAACTTTGTCGAATTTTATTAGAAAAACTCGGTGATATGCTATTTGAATTCAAAAGTCTTAAAGTCTATCAAATTATTGAGTGGCCTAAAATTCAAATTATTTAAATCAAAAAACCCAAAATGAATTATATCTAATTTTCAATATATTAAACTTATCATTGTCAAAATTTGTAAAAAGACATATAGGACCTACGATATTAGGGTCGGTTTCAACTGGAGATCCCAATCATACAGTAGTTTTGACAACCCTGTCGTATATCGTCAAGGCATTGCTAATAATTGGACACTAGTTATTAAAATGGAAAAGAAAACTTGTCTTGACTTTTTGTTTGGTTGCATTGCATGGAACACCAACAATTTTATATTCTCAATTTTCCAATTGTTAATTTAATGGCCAATTATTATGTTTGATTACGCCAACCGTGTACAATGATTTTCTTTCTGTATAAAATGTTATTATTATCAATTATTATTATTATTATTATTATTATTATTTTCAAATTCATGAAGAGGACAATTATATACATAGTAATAGTGCAAAGACGCATGCAGAATTGTCTACATTAAAAGTGCCAAATAAAGTACATATATTTTATTTACAAAAAACATTTATCATATTATAGTCATTCGAGTGTGATTCATAATTGAAGTTATAAATTATTCTTGCAATTTACATGTCCTATTAGTAATTAATTTGTGGTGAATATTGCTGATTCGCTGGTCTATTTTGACAATTAATTAGTTTGTTCAATCAGAAATGTTCTATAACATGGTGCTTGCATATATATACTAGCTAGACATTGGTCCGTCAACTCTAATTTTAAGACCTGTTCTTTGGTTAAGTTATTTTCATATTTGGATGGATAAGTTAGGATAAGTTGGGATAAATTATGATATTTTTTTGGGAATTGTGTTTTTAAAGTGGATGTTTTTTTAGGTGTTAGATTTGGATAAGTTTGGATAATTTGGAAAAGTTATATCTAACCTAATCAAAGAACAGAACCTTAATGAAGCGTACAATAAACATTTTTAGAAAACTAGCCATAAATAAATTTGGACATTTGTTTTGAAAACAAAATGTTAGATACAAATATTTTTTAGTATTATTGTAGCTATGTTTGATAGTATCTTTTTGATAATTTTTCACCTACCAGAATATGCATCTTTTCAAGTACTAGTAAGGCTCTGCTCTTTTACATGGTTGGTTGCGGTGTGATGATAATGGTGCGGTAGAATTTGAAAAATGTGGTGAATTGTGGTGTGAATTATGGTAAGCAGGGTAGGTGAGGAGAGACAATGTGAAAAGGAGAGGAGAAAAGTGAAGGGATATTTTGATAATGATTGTGGTGTGATGTGGTCAAGTGTGATGAAATGTGGTAGAAATTAAAGAGTTACGGTATGGTGTGATATGATATCGCACCATAATCTACCGCATAAAAGAACCGGTTCTAACTAATTATTAAATTGTAGTGTAAGAGTTCTTCAACATTATGGCCACTTTAATTAATTTTTTCTTTGTCCTCAATTATTTGTCCTTTCATCACATTTCAATATAATTTTTTTCACTTTTATGTTAATAATTAATATATTCCAATAATTATGTTCCAAATAAAGCTATTAAGTTATAATTAGGGGTTAAATAATTTTATATTTTTCTTTTGACTTTTCAGACTCTCCTCACTATTATCTCATCTTTCCAAGCAATGCTTAAAATGTGACGGAGGTGGAAGTAAACTATCCAATCAACTTTTACTAGTTTATACATTGTGTTTTACACAGTCATGTTCTATTCTTCATATTTATGTAAATTTGATGTTGAAATAGTTAAAGTTAGTAATGTACAATAATAATACTTTTAAATTTTCAACAATAAAATTTTAACTTACTCTAGTAAAACAAACTAAATGGAACGGGATAAAATTAGTTAAAAAAGCTGTAATGTGTAAATATATTGTTAATTAATTAATTACATTTTAAAAACCAATAATCGTTATTTATGCAATATGCAATTGTGAAATGCAAATATATTAATAGGTTTTGAATAATTAAAACTAACAAACTTTGTTTTAGTTATCATAGGCTAACATTTTCAATGCGAGCAATGTTGTCCCTTTGTTTATTTGATAATATAAAAAAAATACAATGTGGTTAGTTTATAAATTAGTGAAATATAAATAAGTTATTGAATTTGTTCATACTTAAAAGCTAACAAACATTTTTTCAAGTAATACACTATTGGGAAATGGAAATACATTAATCAGTTGTTTATATTTAAAAACCAACAAATATTTTTTTTTTATGTAATTGGCTAATCTATATACTATATTAAAACAAAATCATATGGAATAGCTAGCTCCTTGCCACGTGTCAAAAGCAGAAAATTCCCTAACTTAGAAAAAGAAAAAGAAAAAGAAAAAATCCCTCTAATTACTACGTACTCATCCACTAAAGTATTGTAAAATCACATTGACGTTGAAACAAAAATACAACACCAAGTTCGTTCAAAAAAAACAAATACAACACCAAGGCTTTAAAGATGTTGCATTACATGACATGAATGCCGAGTGCTTGAATAAAAATGCCCCTAAACTTTCCGTTTTAATCAAAAATGCCTTTGAACTTTAAAAAGAATCATAATTGCCATTGAAATTTCCAAAATAATAAAAAATGCCCTTATAACTATAAGTTACCTGCTATAGCAGGTAAATTATGAAATTATAATTATAAAATCAAAATTAAAAAAAATTAAAACTTTAATTTTCAATTAGCCCCTAATTTCACAATTAAACCCCTGGGAAGCTTGAAGATGTCCAATGAAGAAACAAAAGAATTCATGGTGAACTGGTGGAAGAAGAAGAAGAAGAAGAAGAAGAAGAAGAAGAAGAAGAAGAAGGGAGGGGGTCACTTGCAGCAACACTGCTCCAAATCTCCTTCTCTGTTTACTTCTCCCTCACTCCTCTCCTCATTTTTACACCTTCTCCCTCCTCTCAAACACTCCCTCATTCTCTCTCAACAAATCACTCCCTCCAATTTGACTCTTATCTCACTCAATCTCCCACTCAATTTCATCATCCAAATTTGTGGTTATTGATTGTCGAAATATGTTTTGATCGATCAAAATCTGAGTTGGGGTTTTCTGTTAATCAATCACAACATTTCGTTTAATTGGCCGGAAAAAATGGCGTTTCGTCCCTCGTTCAAGAACTCTTGGATCTCCGAGGCCTACGCTCGTGACAACGAGGCACTCATCAGAGCACTCCAGCAATCCATCTCCACCGCCCCCACCAACTTCAGCCCCAGTCGCCACCACCGTCGTCGCGCCTACCCTTGTCCCCGTCGCCAACTTACCAACCCCATCTATGGCATCCCCACCAACACCAACTCACAGTCACAGCCACAGGTTCATGAAGAGAAGAGAGATGATGTTGAGTATAGAAAGAGGGTTGATGAATGGAAGAGGAGAGATGAAGTAGGTGATAGGAAATAGAGGAGAGGTGAGAAGTGAGAGGAAGAAAACCAACAAACACTCATGGAGGAGGAGGGGCAGTGGCTTTCTGGAGAAGCTTCAAGTTTTCTTTTTTTTTTTTGAAAATAATGGAAACCTGGACAAAAGTGAGCAAACCTATGATGGCAAGTTAATTTTTTTTTTGTTCAGGGGCATTTTTGATCAAATTAGAAACTGTAATGACAATTTTTGATTAATTTAAAAGTTTAGTGGCTTTTTTGCTCAAATTGGAAAGTTGAAGGGTAATTTTATCCAAGCACTCCATGAATGCCAGATAATTACTAATTTAGTTACTTCCAAACGTCAGTTACAAAGACCTATTTTAAATTACATTAAAATCCTCCATTTATATATTCAAAATATCAAAAGTCACTTATTAATGTATATGATCATTCATATTACCACTATTACTAATTCCCATAATTATACCGTTAATTAATACATTCTCTATATATATTCACACACTACATGCCTAAGATAATTGTACATATTCTACTGTGTTCTTAATATTCAAGATTTGCTTCTACTTTCAAAGTTTAAAAAATATGATAGATTACTAATTCATACTCAATTTTAATTTTTGGCAGCTAAGTAGATCATGACTAACATTTACGGCTAGAGACATGTTCTCGATTTCAGTCACCTCATTCTTCCTCTTCAAATTCTTAGGTAATATTATATTATTCTTATCTTTCATTACAAAATTTTAGTTTTTTAAATTTATAACTTCTGTTCAATTACTAGCTAGAAACTGTAATTTTAATGCAGCCAATCTATTAAACACTAAAAATTGTTTTGTTGGGTTAAAATTTTTGAATTTTAATAGTAATCAAATAAAGGCAAACACAAAAATTCAATTTCACATTTATGCCATTGCCAGATAATTTTGAGGTGTTTTTGTTGGTATATATATATATATATATATATATATATATATATATATATATATATATATATATATATATATATATATATATATATATATATATATATATACACACACACACATAATTACCGACGTTTGAAATACTAATAAATGTTGCATTTCAAAGAATATACCAATAACTAATATGTGAAATTCAATATATATGTAATTTAAATTTCTTTTGTTAAAAAAATGCAATTAAAAATTATCAATTATGTAAAAGTGGTAGTTAAATTTTCCTATTCCTTAATATTACAATGGCCTTTTAAAAGGTATGGAGTGAGTGGCATAAATGCACACCAATGTACCACGGTACCAGGTATGTTACAAATTACTGTGATTTTCTTCGATACCCTTTGCTTTTATTTTAAGGTTTTTGGCCACAAATAATCCGTACTGAGGGGTTTGTGATTGGGAATAATCCAAAGTGACTTTTTGGCCACTAGCAGCCTGTACTTTTTCACTATTTTCTCGCAGCAGTCCAAAATCAATTTCTGGCACCGGAAGTCGACGCGTGGCGGAAATCTCCTTTTGGAGTGTGAAAAACCTACTTTTCTCCGGTCGCCACTTTGCCGGAAATTGCTTCTGGACTGCTATGAGAAAATAGTGAAAAAGTATAGACTGCCAGTGGCCAAAAAGTCACTTTGGATTATTCCCAGTCACAAGCCCCTCAATACGTATTATTTGTGGCCAAAAACCCTTTATTTTATTAGCATAGCATGTTCATATTATTTGATCAAAACTAATAGTTGATCTAATTGTAAGAAAAAATAAGAGCAATTAACAGGATAATTGTATAGCAATGAAGCGCAATTGTAATATAACAAAATGTAAATGGCAATTTCAATTGAGGATGTTTATCAATTGCATATTATTTTTAACTTTAGATGACTTTACTATTTACAAAATATTTTTAATATATGTTTAGTGATATAAATTTTTTTAAAAAAAAACTTTGCAAATACAATATCACTCCTTGAACTCAATATCGAAAAACGACATCATGGAAAATATATTTACAATTACATCAAAAGGCATCAAATAAGATCGAATAACCCGTGCAGCAACCTGCACGGGGACAAAGACTAGTGTTTTTAATGCATCCAATATTTTTTAAGCAATAGGTTACTGTGAAATGTTTTTACGCATTTTTCTTGTCATTGAATGGACATGGCTTAAAGTTTAGTATCTATATTATAAGCTTTAATAGATGCATCTAAAATACATTAAGTAATGAAAAAAATTAATT
Organism: Portulaca oleracea; assembly: GCA_029582165.1. Lineage (NCBI taxonomy): Eukaryota > Viridiplantae > Streptophyta > Magnoliopsida > Caryophyllales > Portulacaceae > Portulaca > Portulaca oleracea. The sequence goes on along the minus strand of CM055869.1, from coordinate 11,026,926 downwards.
AGTAATATTCTTTGCACAAAAAAAGTATGGTATGAATAGATCAATGCCATAACAAGAAAATTAATTAGTACTTCCTCCATCCCAAATTAATTGAGACTTTGACTAAATTTTGATCATTAATCACAGACTATAATGGGTAACAATATGAAATTACCTCCATTGTAATATTTAGTAAAATATCTTTCTAACGACGGTAATTTCATATTATAATTCATTGTAATTTATGAGTAATTAACGGTCAAAATTTAGTCAAAGTGTCAATTAACTTGGGACGGAGGGAGTATGGTAGTACCTTCTACATATTGTCATTCCCTATACAATTATGTAACCAAAATTAAATAGAAATAATTTTAATAATATACTCCCTCTGTTCCATATTAATTGTCATAATTTTGACTTTCACGGTCTCCAATGTCATTCTTTGATTGATTATTCCCTACATAATATGTTATTAACAATTTTAATATTATAATTTTATGGTAGTATTTTTCGTTAGGAATCCAATGGTGATAATTTTATATAGCAACTCATTATATATATTATGAAATTTATGGTCAAAATTTTTGAAATTTGACTGCACAATTTCCAAAGACGACAGTTAATATGGAACGGAGGGAGTACCAATTAACTACTACCTCCGTCTCATTATGTTTGTCCATTTACCTAACTTGAAAAGACCAATGCATATTGCTAATTGAGGTGAAAAGTTTATAATTTACCCAAAATACCCCTACTTTAAATGAAGATAATAATTGTTGGAATTGTAAAGAGTGAAAAATGAATTTATTTATTAGAGGTAAAAAAGTAACTACAATTATTGAAATTGTAAATGGGACAAATATTTTGGGACAAAGAAGTTAGGTAAAAGGACAAATATTTTGGGACGGAAGTAGTATTATTTTCTTGAAATATTCCCAAAACTAAAAAATGACCACTAGAAAGAAATGGAGGGAGCTAGTCTTAAGGTGTGTTGGAAAGTTAAAAAATTTAATAAATAAAGATTGCAATATAAATTTGTAAATTTAATAAATAAAAATAGTTTGGATAATTCACATTATTTTTTTCTATATTTTTTTCATATTTTTATTAAAAAAAATTGTTATGAATTTTATGATCGAATAAAGATGAAACAATCAAGAAATTAGTATAGTATAAAGGAAAGATCAAATAAAGATTTAAAGGAGATACAAAATTTTACGTAGAAACCCGATAGGGAAAAAACCACGGACGAAAAAGTAGAAATAATCCACTTATAAAAAGTAGATATTACAAGAGGAAGATTATAACATCTTGTAGACTTTCGCAACCTATGGATGATATAAGTGAAATGCTCTTGATACAAGTGTATAAGGTTTAATTTGATTGGTTCTTATTCTTGTTTATCTTGCTCCCAAGTACCTCATATTATTATAAATCGTAAATACATAGCAGTTACAAAGTCATTGAAACGACTCACTTAAATGATTAATCAATACTCGAGTAACCACCACACCAGAATTAAAAACCCATACACCTTTAATCAAGTCATTGGTCAATTATTCATGCATTTTGTGTTACATATATAACAACTTTAACATATTATTAATTTTGGACTATTAAACTAAAAAAAAATATTATAGTATAATTTTTTACTTAAATTAAAGACTTTCAAACGCACCTTGATATTTTGCTCGAGTGGTGACAATCGTTCTTTCAATGAGTACCATTAACTTGAGAAGAATCCAAGTGAAATAAAATTAATTGGAAAAGACAAATTTTTAGATTAAAATAAACACTTCAATGATATAGTATCCCACCTCATAGAATCAATAACCAAATTTTCCAATGGTGCATTTGGTTGTACTAATTAGTAAACTGATGTGGCACTCCAACTAGCTTTTGGTTAGACAAGTTACCTGTACGGTCGTCTTTTTAAGAGTTCGGGTCTTGGTAAAGGGTCGAAAAAACGCTCTACACTTCGCCAACAGTGTGATGGTTTAGAGATCAGTATGGAAGGCTCGGAGGTTCCTGGATATTTGCCTGGATATATTGGATGATGATGCTAGCATAGTAATAAAGATTGGGTGTAAATTGGGTGTTATTTGTAATGATGAAGAAACAACTATGATGAAGTTTAGAGATGGTTTATTGGAAAGAAAGGGGGCAATTTTGAAGCTCTTATCTTGTTTTGATGTTTTTTAATGGTTTGTAGCATTGTTGTTTTTGGTTTATTCTGTTGTAGCATGTTTGGTGTTTAAGTTGTTTCTCTTGTGTTGGTTCGACTTTGTTGTTTGTGAACTCTTGCCCCTTTTTCAGGCATTAAACAATCGAAAAAAATATTAGTACATTTATGTATACTTAGGCTCCATTCTTTTATACGGTACGGTGCGGTGTGGTAATGATGTGGTGGAATTTGAAAAAGGTGTGGTGAAATGTGGCGGGTTGTGGTGAGGAGAGAGAAAAGCAAGGAAATATATTGATAAGGATTGTGATGTAGTGTGGTGCGGTGAAGTGTAAACCGCACCTTAATATAATGGGCCCCGTTCTTTTACGCGGTAACTTGCGGTGCGGTACCACAACACACTGCATTACTTAATATTCTACCACACTGTACCACACTTTACCACATTCATTACCAAAATATCTTCTTACTTTTCTCTCTCTTCACTCTTCTCCTCTACGTTTTACATTCTCTCTCCTCACCTACAACTCCTACCACAACCCACCACAACCCACCACATTTCACCACACTTAACCACATATCCGGGGTGTTACACATATAAAAGAACGGATAGAGGATGAAAATTTTTTAAGGTGAAATGCCATTACATTCTCATATTCAGTAAATCTTTAGCATTCTACATATCAAGACATATCTCATTGTAAAGACAAATTGACCCACATAGTTACAGTGCTCAGCTCCTTGCACATATTTTACAAACAAGCTTACCAAAGTGGCGGAATATGAACCACATTTGTTTCACTGAATTTTAGATTATGATATTTGTATACATGTATTGTTTTTTACACCATTTTTGTCACAGAAAAAGAATGCAGAAACAATCATTAACAGAGAAGAAAAAAATCAACTCTACAAAGATCCTCCTCCTATCACATTCACCAGGGAAAAATGTCAAAATCAACGCAATCCAACTCAGAGTCTCAGACCAACAACCCCCCCCCCCCCCCACCCCGCCCAAAAAAAAAAAGGAAAATCAGAATCAAAAACCTTACTTCAATCTTATTTCATCATGATGGTATTCCAACTCATTCTCCCTTCATCACCGTATAACATATCAACATCCTGATCTGATAGTAGAGTATATTGCTGTGTGTCTGAATTTACTTTTACAGTTTCACATATGCTGTAAGAAAACGTCGAAACTCCCATCATCTGTAGCAGTCGTTAGATCCTCTGACAACGATATCGACTTCAATTGCTCTTCTTCCCACGAACAACTTCCTTCCATTTTTATCATCCCGTAATATCCCAACTCGAACTTACCTTGATCCTCGGGGTTTTCCCAACTGTAGGAAAACCCCGCGTCATTGTTACTGTTATTGTTACTGCTGCTGGATTGTGAAAAGCATTCAGCATTATTACTCTCTAGATTGGCCAAACTGGGCATTTCTGATGACGACGACACTGACAATGATGATGTCTGCTGAGAGTAATAGTTGGGGTTGATTGTGTTTATGTCTCTGATAAGGCTCTGATAACTGACACCGAATGGCTGCTGAATTTTATCGTCCTCTTGATCTTGCCAGAACCTGTTTAAGTGGGACCCATATTGAGAGCTGTTAATATTGTTATTGTCTCCCGGGATTGCTTGGAAAATGTTTGGAGTGATTGTGGGTGTCTTGAATGCTTGAGCTTCATTGTTGTTGGTGCTTCCAAAGTGTGATGGAGTGATGATGGGCTGGTGGGTTTGCGGGTCGATTCCTTGCTTCATTAGCTTCTTCTTCAGACATGAGTTCCAAAAGTTCTTTATCTCATTGTCGGTTCGCCCGGGTAATTGTGAAGCTATTTGAGCCCACCTACATGATTCAGAAGATTAAAAAACACCTAGTAAGTAATAAACTAATTCAACTGAATGAAAAAGTAGGACAATTTGGGTTCAAATTATGGGTGTTAGAAAAAATGGAGGAAAAATTTACCTATTTCCTAGGATTTTATGAAGGTGAAGGATGAGATCCTCTTCTTCTTGAGAGAACATCCCTCTCTTGAGATCTGGCCTCAGATAATTTATCCATCTCAACCGACAACTCTTCCCACACCTCTGCAAACCTGCACCATACAATATTCATCATTAATTACACATTACAATCTTTCTTCTTATGAACTTCAGAAAAAAAAAAAAACACAAAGAAAAGAGAGAATAATTAAGAAGAAAAAAACTTGCCAGCAAGCTTAGGAACAGAACTCCAGCATCCAACGCCGAAGCGAGTAATGTAATTGTAGAGCTTCTCATCTTCTTCAGGAGACCATAACCCTTTCCTCAGCTTTTGCTTGGTGCAACACGAATGGCGCGCCATTAATCAATGCTTGATTATGGTTAAGTTTTGAGGGCGAAACAGACCAAGAAAATGTGATAGATCAATATTGTCTGATAAGAACAGTGAGGTAGGAAGCTAAGAACACAAGTTATTGAGAGTTGTGGGTTTTTATGTGTGGAGATTTATTTGCTAAAATAGATAGAGAAGTTTCCTAGTGATCGATTTGAAGGGAAAGGACAAGAAGATGGAAGAAATTAGTATTCTTAGAATTCAAGTTATGGAGATGAATGAATATAGAGAGAGAGAAAGGGGAAGGTGAAGCAATAATCAAGTGGGTTTTACGCAAATATAAGGCTGCTTTTTAATGTGTTTCAATGGGTTCATGGATTGGGTTTTAAGATATCTCCTAATATATCATGCTTTGTGATCACTAAACAAAAGATTAAATAGTTTTAATTCCATCCTAAGTTTGTTTAAGCAGCTTGACATTTGTGGCACTGTAAAATCTTATATTGTATTACCTTTGTCTTTAAATGAGTGTCAAATTTTCTAACTATTTTGTTTTTTTTTATTTGTAAATTTACAATTTCAATGATTAAAATACTCATATTACCCTTATTATGATGTGTTAGAAGTCTAAAGAACACTTAAGAATTATTAAAAGTTTATACTAAGTCAAAACAGCATACTTGTCCAAATATAAAAGTTTTACTCAATTTTTTTGGGACATTGGACACTTATAAAGTTAGTGACATTTAATAAGGGACGGATGTGATATTTTTTATGGGTTATAGGAGTATGACTTATGAGTAGTTTTTTTGGGAGGTGTTGTTGAAATAGTAAAGCCCAAGAAAAATTAATATTAATAAATAATGAGAGTATATTCATCTGTATATATATTGTTGCATCAAGGGATATAATATGTTTGATGCTTATCAATTGATAATTCACAAGAACTTGTATAAATGCTCGGTCTTTTTTCAATAGAAAAGACATAATTCAAATGTAGTGCATATTCAACGGCATATGTATATTGTTGTATTAAGGGATATGTGTTTAAATCTTATTAGATGATAATTTATAAATATTTATATTTTGAAAAATCAAACATAATTAAAATTTAGCAATTGATATTCAACAAATCTATTTTTCCAATATGAAAAAAGGAAAAAGAAAGAAGAAAAAGTGGATTAAATAGTATGCAAAAGAACAACTCAATAAACGTGTTAATTAACTAAAATAGTTTGGAGTAATAATACAGTAAACTGATGTAAGAGTACATGATTTTTTTTGGTCCACAATAATGGGAATGTACCATTTCTGAAACACTTTATAAAAATACAGCTAATCATCCACATTTTTTACTCCAATGTAACTTTAAAAGAGTTCTAAGCTTATGGTCAAGTACTCTACTCAACTAGCCGACAAATTTTAATAATGGTTTATTGCCTTATTGGAGTCGCCAAAGGATCAAACTAAGTATAATATAGGATAATACAAAGCGGGAATCAAAGTCAATAATAGAAATTTATTTTTAAAAAACAATTGAACGCAAGTCAATAATAGAATTGAGACTACATACATTCAATATCCCCTCATTATCTTGTTGTTTGTTAGTATTTTAATATTAGTTAATTTATCTAAGAAAATACTAAAAAATGTAACTCATAAATAGAACATTCTATTCGATTGGAGTGTTGATTATGATTGTACTGCCTGCCTCCATTTTTCTAATTGACATTTAAATGAGGTTGTCAAAATTAGGGGTTAAAAAATGGGTAATGGAGTAGTTAATCGAGAAAATTATTTAAACATTAAGTTAAAGTAATATTATTTGGTATTTCATTTAATAAATGTTATAGGTAAAATAAGAAAATAGTAAGTAATGTGACATGAAATTGTAAAATAACAAATAATGAATGAGAAAACTTAGCTAACTAAAAGGTTAGATAAAAAAAATGAAGGGACTGTTATTTAAAGATTATCTTTGACTTTCAATTGATTTACTTTGTAAATATTTTAAATTCATTTTCATAAATGTTTGCACTTTAATGAGGCTTTCTCCATATATATGTACATGATGTTGAATTTCTCCTGGATAAGTATCTAACCAGGCTTTCTTCACAACTATTGTCTCAATACCCACTCTGAAAACTAACTTCAATGGTTAGAAATTTGAACTGACTAAACCTTACGAAACCTTAATGGTATTAAAGGGACTCTTTAGTTGGAGTTAAAACCACATGAACATTGCAACCAAATTAAGGATACAAAGAAGATTAAGCAAAGATTTATGTACGAATGAAATTTATTTATTGAATTGATTAAATTTGCTATTAATAGGGGGAAATTTTGAGTTGAAATACTACTTCTTACACATCAATAAATGTGTTGTCATGTCTCTTTGTGAAAGACTTGAAGTAGTAATTAAATGTTTGTTGTGGTCACGATGAATGAATTGTTTCCGTTTTTAAATATCTGTCAAATTTTCTAACTATCTTATCTTTTTTTATTTGTTAATTTTACAATTTTAATGATTAAAATACTCATTTTATATAGCCTTGTTAATGATGTATTGGAAATTTAAAGGGAGTTTAAGAAGTGAAAAATCTATACTAATAAGTCAAAATGGTATACTTGTCCAAATGTAATTTTTTAACTCAATTTTCTAGGGACATTGGACTTATAAAATTAGTTAGCGTGACATTTAATAAGGGACAAATGTAGTATTATTAACGATTTCAATTTAAAAACTTATTTTATTCTTTATTAAAAAAATTCAAGTCATATATTATTTTAATCTCGCAATCATTATTTATATACCACTTTGAGAGAATAGGGATGCATAATATAGAAATAAAATTACTGAAAACGTAAAATAATAAATAATTAAAAAAATTTAATTAAATGGACAAATAAATGAGGATGGAGAGAGTACAAATCATAAAAAAGACCAAACACATTGGAGAGGAAAATAGCCAGAAGCTTTTTGGAGTGTATTATAATTTTTAAATATTTTTATAAATTTATTAAAAAACCTTTTTTACAACAAGTTAATGTAATTCATATATGAAAGCTCACGTCTTACAGTAATTCAGTGAATTTATTCTTCTTAGTTGCAACTTTCCAGTCTTTCCTGGCCCGATTAGGCCTGTTAACTACATAATTAGAATCAAATCAGCATGGACCCTACTCGTTTAGTGATATTTTGTGTCGGTTGATCCTCACTAATCCTATTTCTTTGTCGCCAATTAAGTTCTAATGTAAATTCACAATTTTTCTTGTATTTAGCTAACCATTAGAACATTCATGTGTAGCCGGTTTTAAGAAAGAGTGGTGTTACGAGTTTTAGGGTAAGACACTGCTTAAATGTCTTACATTTCATGAGGTTATTGGATTGTAATATACCGACTTTTACTATTGGACAACAATATTCATGATCTTTATACTTAGGTGAGATTATTATACCAATAATGACTAAGGGGATGGAGACTAATTAACTGGTCTCGATTCTGACGTGATGGACGGAGGGAAAATAATCGGCCCTTACCCAATAACCCCGTTAACCCCTCCGTTTTTCTCACTAACCCACGTTAAAAAAAATCGGCCCTAACACAGTGACTGACCAGTGTCTTGTGATATGGGTTAGTGAGAAAAACTAAGGGGTTAATGAGTTATTGGCTTGGGACAGTTTTTTCCCTTCGTCAGCCATGTTAGCGCACATGGAGATCGATTTATCACCTCCTTAATTACTATTGGTATAATAATGTCACCTAAGTATAAAGGTAAGGGATATTGTTGTCCAATAGTAAAGATTGGTATATTACAATCCAACACCTCAAAGAGTTGGTATATTATCATCCAATATCCCTATTTATAATACTTTTTAACATCAATTTTTTTTTATAGATACTATTAATTATTAATTATAGGAAGTTTGGAATGTGTTGAGCCTATTGGCTATGCCAACAATTACAAATGACACCCTAAACAATGAACCATATCTGTTAGGGATATTTTGATGTTGTTTATAAAAATTATGGATAAAATTATCATTTTATACCATTTATATTTGGTATTATAGTGATAAAGGTCAACCATATTTTTTTCAATTTAATATGAAAATATATAAGTTTTATATACAACATGAGTCTTTCCCCAATATTGATATCATTTTCGTTTAAAAAATTGATTTGGGTTACTTTATAATAAACAAGAGTCTATTAATAATTATTGCACACAAAATTAGAATTTATATATGGAGAAATTCATATATAAGGATTCAGTTAATCACCCAGGATATCATACCCACACAAGAAGATTTAATTGAAAGTTAATGTCAATTTAGCTAAGACCTTTGGGTCTATTATACTCACTTTATATAAACCTTCTATTCATTTAAATACTTTATATTTATATCTCTAATATCAGTATTGAATCATTGTTGGTTCATATGCAATTTTCATTCAAACCAGAATTGGTAAAAAAAAAAAAAATTCCTTAGCCGAATAAAAAATGTAATTAAGAAATAAATGTCGAAATTAAATCATTTAATTTGGGCAACTTTTGTTGTGACAATGATTGAGTCTCTCTATAAAGAAGACCCAAATAGTAAGAAGACTTCTACAAACAACACACTTCATTCAAGGTAACCGACAAATACACGTATGTATTCTGATTTTATTTAAATTTAATAATTATCAGAATCAATTTTTTTTGATAGGACAAAGCCATATATTAAAGAAATAGGAAAAATACATAAATTGTAAAAAATTAGAGAAAAATAGAGAGCCAGCTCAAAACTGGCATGAATATTTGATTTTCTATCCAATCAATTTAATAGTCATAGTAAAGATAAATGGATACACTTTGATTGTTCTGTCCCTCCTGTCATCATTGATTTCTTTGTCATTGAAATTATTTTATAAATTAATCAATCTTTTCATAGGCTCTTAACTATTCATCTTTTCATTTCATAGGTTCTTTTAGTCTCCACCACCACCAATATCCAATCCTCCCTTAGCTTGTAGGGGAGAAGTTTGGGAATTCTAATTAATTTATGTTGATTAATCATTTGATATGTCTCTACTTGAAGCAAAACTTACTTTGAAAGTTAGTGTTGGACAATAACTATCATAGCAAAAATATATGTTAATTGATTATTTTAATCTATCAGCCAACTAGGCAATAATACAACCAGAACTGAGTTTCTTTTTTCAAAAAATAAATTGTGATATATATATATATATATATATATATATATAGAGTAAATTACATTTACCCTACCTGACATTTGTGGTAATAATTTTTGCACACCCGACATTTGGGAAATAATTTTCACCTTACCTGACATTAAGTGAAAGTGATTTTTAGCGGTAAAATCATGTCACTTCTCATCGGAAATGAGGAAATACAATAATGTCCCTATATGACTATGTGAATGTATCATGTTTTCCATCAATATTTAGAAGGAAATGACTTAAATGATCCTCTCATCGTTTTATTTCTGATGAGAAGTGATCGAATTTTGCCACTAAAAATCACTTTCACTTAATGCCACGTAGGGTGAAAATTATTTCCCAAATGTCGGGTGTGCAAAAATTATTACCACAAATGTCAGGTAGGGTAAATGTAATTTACTCTATATATATATATTTGATTCTAACAATCTCTGCTTTTAGCAATGAAAGATAATAATCACTACCTTTTTTTGTATGCCAACGAGTATATACTACCCGTCTCAAAATATTTGTCCATTTGACTAAATTTTGACCGTTAATTACTCACAAATTACAATGAGTTACAATATGAAATTACCGCCATTAATAAGATATCTTACTAAAAAAATTACCATGATGTTAATTTTATATCATAACTCGTTGTAATTTGTCAGCAATCAACAGTCAAAATTTAGTTAAATGGACAAACATATTGGGACGAAGGTAGTACTCTAAATACCGTTGATCTTGACTTGTGTTTACTCCAAAACTTAGTACAACACTTCTCCAAGATTTTTAATGAAGTTACAATGTTTGTCCCAAATGTTTGCGATCTTTTTCTAATTTTTATGATTTTCCCCTTTTATTCCTTGAAAACATTATAACAATTGTTCGGATTCTCAAAAAATAATTTAAAAACTCTTTTAGTAAATCCACTTCATAACCTTTCTTGGGATAAGAATTCTTCTATAAAACAAACATGGGAATTGTCATCCAATCCTTTAGTAAACTCTCAGTATGAATTACCACAATACCACCCCTAAATAGATTGGTGGCAGTTGAACGCTTCTATTCCTATTCCTATTCTTATTCCCCTCTTTTTTTAATTACCATAAAACAAACATGAGAATTGTAATCCAATCCAATCCTTCTATTCTCATTCCCAATCCTGTATTCCCTCATACCAAACGAGTCGTAAGAGTTGTTTTGCATTGTTAAAAAAAGGCAAAAATTTGGAAAAATATAAGATGGTTCCCTTGTTTCAATCATAGTTATGATCTACAATCCTACGATTTTATGATCCAAAATCCTCAATGTGATTCTACCAGCTACATTTCGACCACAATCCTACGTGGGTTAATTCCGATTCTAACTACTCTGATCCATGGATCCGAGTTAAGATCCCGATTCTAACCACCTTGATTTCAATTGAAGAAAAAGAAAAAATGAAACTAATTAAGTTCTTACTCCTTGAGTTGATGAGAAAGTAGGATTTTAGCCTCAGGCTTTGAATATTAAGATTACCCTACTTCAACTTCAAATTCCCTAATCATTCTACACCTTTTTCGACAAATAATAGAACTACCCCTAGAGAAGAGGGTAAAAAACCCGAAATTACCTTAATTAAAAATATGGAAGGACACATTTATTGCAATCCACCTTCACCCCTCCTCCCCCCAAAAACAATCCTAATTGACATCACCCAATCACCTTCATAAACTCCCACCTCCAATGGCACCACCCCACCACTGCCATCTTCATCCCCACCATTTCCTCCCTACTCTGGGTGAAGCAACCGCATTTGGATTGGGTAAGAATTTATTGCCCTCTCCCCTCGCCCTTCACTCTCTACTTTATCCTCGTCCTCATCACACTCACCCTCAAGGCCTCTCAACTGTTGTGTTTCCTCCCCTGTTTTGCCCTTCTTCTTCTTCTTCTTCTTCTTCTTTCTCTGAGCATTAATTTCACAATTGATTATGATGGTTATCGATAATCTATTCTGCAATTTGCAATTTGCAATTTGCAATTTGAAAATTAGCCAGATCTACCACTTTTCTTCTTAACAACCGGGACAAACAAACCTCAAGGCCCTTGGAAACTCCCAGGTTGGTCCATAGTAGAAAAATGTATGATATTAATGCGATCTTCCCGGATCACGAGATTTGGCATATAAGATGGACTATGAGGAGCAACAGGTTGACACCGACGATTTAGAAAGTGTGAATTTTCATTCCCCACAAGATGAAGTTGATAATTTTAACTTATCAAGCATCAGGAAGGATGATGTCATCATTGTTCAATCACGGTCTCACCCCTCGAAGAGAAAACAAACTTAAAAGCACGGTCAACTTTCTTTACGTAGGAGCAGCAATATGAACAAAAATAGAACTAAGCAACATAGAGCAACGTCCTTCAGAATAAGTGCGTATTCTATTAATAAGTTTTTTATCACGAAATCTTCCATATTTTGCTGGGAATTGGAGTATACTGGTATTGCAGCGAATAGGAAATTTGAGCATATAGGGGTCGGTATCATATCGTTGGTTAGGAAAAGGCGCTTCATTGGAAAGTGATATCACACGAATTAAGATTGTACTTTCGTGCTTTGTTTTGATGAACATGATGTATTTTAATGCTTCTTTTTACAAAAAATATGGACTATTTTGTTTTTTTTTAAAACAAAAAAACTCGACATGAACTTTTGGGAATCACATCATTCTTCTGTTTATTTAACTTGTGTAATTGGACATTATATTGCATCATTAACACTATGATGATTCAAAGATGTTGTCCTTCTCACTTGTTTTAAAGTAAATCACCAAATAATTTTATATTCAGGGTGAATTTGATAGAGGGAAAACACTTTCTAGGAAAATGTTTTCCCAATTTTCAAGTGTTTGATACTAAAAAAGTTTGAAAAATCTTTTTGAAGGAAAATCATTTTCCTCTAGAGGAAGGAAATTGACTTCTTTTGTTTAACCTAGAAAAAATATTTTCCACCATTGATTGTTGGATCGATTTTCACTACTAACTCTAATTGAAATTTGAGGGCGAAATTCAATATCAACGTGTTCACTCGAAATTTTGTAATACGATAGAATTGTTTTAAAAAAGCTCAAATATAAATTTTTAGCTCAAAATATTTTTATCTGATAACATTTATCGCGACTTATACCAGAATTTTTTGTGGCTAAAACTAACGGAAAATTTAAAAAATTCAAACTTAACAGCTTGAATCGAAACTTATGATTTGATAGTATGGACTTAAAAAAATTCAAATATGAATTTTGAGTTCCAAATATTTTCATTTGTAACATATATCGCCATTATTGTCGACATTTTTTTGCTATTAAATATGATTGAATCTTAAGAGCAAAATTTAATTTCATCAGTTTGTCTCGAAACTTTACAATACGATAAAAATGACTAAAAAAGCTTAAATATGAATTTTGAATTTCAAATATTTTCATATGTAATATATATCATTACTTATGTCGATATATATATCCATTTTCCAAAAAACAATTTATCTCCTACTAAACAAGAGAAAATCTAACATGGAAAACCATTTTCCTTGGAAAATCATTTCTCTTGGAAAACGATTTCCTCCGAAGTTATTTTCCTTTCAATCAAACACAACCTTAGTTATTTTAATACACTTCCCTTTTCACACTGGAGGGTTAACATTTTGAGAGTTGTTTTTGAATATAATAATAATAATAATAATAATAATATAAAGTTTTCTAAAAGATGATGTCCGCCAATGGTTAGTGGGGAATTCTGGGGATTGAAGGCGACCATGACCTCCTCAATTTTATGTACAAATTATCTTTTAATTTTATGGTATTAAAATTTAATTAAATAATATTTACTCCTTTTTCAATATTTTGACCTTCTTTAACCCCTTTTATATAATAGCTGCCTATGTCCTGCATGATATAAAGTGAATTTGTTAACTTTATATACATACCTTGTCAATGTTTTCAACCCTAAAATGAATGCTTTCATGCTAGCAAGTGAACCCGATGATGACTAGATGTGAAACAATTGAAGAATAGAAAGAATGTATTGAATTGTATTGATTACATTTAGTCATGAAAGTAGAAGAGCTAAGGCTATTTATACAGCTAATGATACAAACATATAACAGAATTAGTTTGTAACTAATTCTTGATCTTGATGACACGCTTGATGATGCTTGATATACTTCACATCCCCCCTCAAGGCTGACAGGGAGGATTATTAAGAAGACCCAGCCTTGAAACCAGTAGATTATGTTGATATTCTCCCAAGGGTTTGGTCATGACATCAGCTATCTGGTTGTTGGAAAAAACATGAGTTGTTTTAATCAAACCATCCTGAATTTTATCACGAATGTAATGGCAGTCTATACGAATATGCTTAGTGCGTTCGTAGAATACTGGATTAGCAGCTATATGTTGTGCTGCCTTATTATCACAAAACAATGTGATAGGACCCTTTGGAGGAATATGGAAAAATTCAAGGAGCTGAGCAATCCATTCAATTTCTGAAACAGTAGCTGACATAGATCGATACTCTGCTTCTGCTGATGATTTGGATACAGTTTTTTGTTTCTTGGTCTTCCAAGAAATCAAAGAATCTCCAAGGAAAATGCAATATCCAGTTAAAGACCTGGCAGAAAATTGGCAGCTACCCCAATCTGCATCTGAATAAGCAGTGACCTCTAGAGAATTGTTACTTGGATAAAAGAGACCTTTGTTGATAGAGCCTTTTAGGTATCTCAATATATGATGTGCTGCAGACATATGTAGATCAGTAGGTTGTTGCAGAAATTGATTGAGATGCTGCACAGAATAGCTTATATCAGGTCTTGTTAATGTCAAATATAACAATCTTCCAATGAGCCTTCTATAAGGAGTGACATCAATAAGGGGTGTGCCACTGTCTAAGGAAAGTTTCTTCCCTCGAGGCATAGGAAACTTTGCTGGTTTTGCAGCTGTAAGACCTGAATCAAGAAGCAAATCAGAAATAAATTTTCTTTGATTCAAAAAAGTTCCTTGAGATGATCTTGCTATTTCTATGCCAAGAAAATACCTAGCAAAACCTAGATCTTTTATGGTGAAAGTATAATGAAGATCCTTTTTAAGCATAGAAATACCATTATGATCATCTCCAGTGATGAGAAGATCATCTACATAAACAAGAACATAAATGGAACCAGTAGAGGAAACTTTAGAAAATAGGGAACAATCTGAATAAGATTGAGAAAATCCTTGCTGTTTGAGGAATTTGGTGAGCTCCAAATTCCACTTGCTTTAACCTATATAATGAACGAACCAATCTGCATACTTGACCAGGCTGAGCTTTATTGTAACCTTTAGGAGGAAACATATAAACTTCTTCATCAATATAACCATGTAAGAAAGCATTATTTATATCCAACTGATGTAAATCCCATTGCATAGCAGTAGCATAGGAAATAAAAAATTTCACAGTTCCTAATTTAGCAACTGGAGAAAAAGTATGTTTATAGTCTTTGTCTTTTACTTGTAAAAAACCTCTAATTACCAGCCGAGCCTTGTATCTTTCCACAGTACCATCAGGCTTAAATTTAAACTTGTAAACCCATTTTGAAGTAAGAGGTTATTTTCCTTCAGGTAAACTGGTTAGCTCCCAAGTGCCATTTGTCTCTAGAGCTTGCAGTTCTTTATTCATTGCATCAACCCACTCTGGATGCCTTTGGGCTTGATCAAAGGAAGATGGTTCAGGTGTATGGAGTACTGCAGAAAGAGAAGTAACATAAGGTTGAGATAAATGAGAAAAAACAGAAGAGTTGAATAGAGGATGTGGCACAAGAGATGTGAAACTCTGAGATGTTGATTGCAAAGTCTTGTTAACAGACTGTGACTTTCTAGTAGGCTGTGCATAATCTTGCAACCATGCTGGAGGTTGTTTTTCTCTTGTAGATCTCCTGATAGGCAAAAGCGTTTGTTCAGGAATATTGTCAGCAATAGCATGCTGGTGGTTGTTTGCTGGAGACTGGGCTTGTTCTGCAAAATCAGAAGTATGGGGAACAATGCTGTGACCTTCCAAACCAGGAGAATCAAGATTAGTATCTGCTATAACATCAACACTGTCAACAGCAGCATTATCTATAGCATTATAGGGAGAAAAATCATTAGCAACCTCAATACCACTGTTACTTTGCAGATCATTTTGCTGTACATTAGGAATATAGGAATTGGTAACATCAGAACCAAGGGTGCAATTCCTTAAAAAATCACTTAACCAAGAAGAATTATCAAAATTCTCAACAGAATGATCATTTATACTGTCTTTGAAAGGAAATTTATCTTCATAGAACAAAACATCCCTACTATGAAACACTTTGTTTGTATCAAGATTATACAACTTGTAACCTTTAAGACCAAAAGTATAACCAAGAAGGATGCATTTTGTAGCTCTTGAATCAAATTTATCTTTATGTATAGGATTAACAGCGTAACAAAGACATCCTATAGTCTTAAGAAAAGAAACATCAGGAACAGAATTAAAAAATTTCTCATGAGGACTTATCCATTGCAGATTTGCCATAGGTAGCCTGTTGATGATGAACGTGGCTGCTAGGATGCATTCTCCCCAAAATTTCTTTGGTAAACCAGCATGAAACCTCAAAGCTCTAGCAGTATCAAGCAAGTGTCGATGTTTTCTCTCTACAATACCATTCTGTTGTGGAGTGTAAACCATAGATCGTTGATGAACTATCCCTTTGGTAACAAACAAGTTAGAACAGGCATTATTCAAAAACTCAGTTCCATTATCACTTCTAACCATACAAACTTTTTCATTATATTGAGTTGCTACCATGTCAAAAAACTGAGTAAGAATAGAACACACAGAAGACTTGGAAGCAAGCAAATGAGTCCATGTTATTCTAGTATAATCGTCCACAATAGTAAGGAAATATGTAGAACCATCAATATTAGGAGTTTTATATGGACCCCAAAGATCAATATGTATCAATTGAAAATGTTTTACAGTACTAGAAATGCTTCTATCAAAAGGTAATCTGTGTGCCTTAGCTAAAATACAAGTTTCACAGAAAAAATCCTTAGCAGATATCCCTTTACAACTAGGAATATGAATCATCTTGGACACAGAAGTATGTCCTATCCGAGCATGTAACAGGTGCAACTCTTTGTTAGATTGAGCCTGGTTGACAGATGAACCAGCAGCCAGCTTTACTTCTGATGTATGAAAATGCAGCAATCCAGAAGAAGGAACAATAGAAGCCAATATTTCTTTACTCAAAAGGTCCTGAAAAATACAAATATTAGGATATATGTGTAAACACAACTGTTGATCATTAACCAACTTCAAGACAGATAAAAGATTGTATTTAAATTCTGGAATATACAAAACTTGTTTAAGAACAATCTTATCAGTTAACCTTACTTTCCCAACAATAGAAACTTGCTTGACAGAGCCATCTGGTAAAACTACTTGGATAGATTTATCAAGAGACACAATATCATGGAAAAGATCAATATTAAAGCACATATGATCACTTGCTCCTGTGTCAACAATCCAAGTACTAGAAGATGGATTTTGAACATTGCAACATATGCTAGTTTGAACAATATTACCTGCAAATTGTTGAGAACCAGCAAAGTGAGCAAAAGACTTCTCCATGGTGCTCTTGCCTTTGTTAATTTTAGCCACTTCTTGTGCTAAAGCTTGTAAAAGATTACTGTCAAAACCATTCTGAAACACCATGGGTTGATTATCATGAAGCTCTAAAGGAGTTTCTGCTTCAACAGCAACATTTGCAGCAATTCTTGAATTACTAGATTTTGCCTTGACATCTCTAGGACCCTTATACCAATCAGGATACCCATGAAGAAGAAAGCACTGATCTTGCGTATGTCTTGTTCTCTGACAATGATCACAGAACTTCTTTGCCTTTGATTCCTTAGACTCTTTCTTGGACTTATAATTCTTAGCAAGAAAAGCTTGAGATATGCTATCAGATTCAGAACTTGACATAGATCTAGAAACATTACCAGGAAAATCTTTCGATATTACAAGATTTCCAGTAATCTGCCTTTGTCTCTCAACCCTTTGTATCATGTTGAAAGCTTTATTAAGATATGGCAAAGGTTCAAGAGACAATATCTGACCTCTTACAGCTTCGTAATCATCATTTAGATGCATAAGAAAATGCATTAACTTGTCTGCCTGCTCATTATCAGCAACTTGCTTAATAGAAGGACAGGTCTTAACACAAGTACACATAGGAACATCTGATATATCAGACATTTCATCCCAAATTTTTTTGAGCTTAGTAAAATATACAGCAACTGAATCAGAATGTTGATGAAGATCATTCAGTTCTTTCTTTAACTGAAACAAAAGAGGACCATTCGCTTGACCAAACCTTTCAGTTAATTCTTCCCAAAGATCTTTAGCAGATGCAACATATAAGAAAGCATCAGAAATGTCAGGAATCATAGCAAATAAAAGCCAACTTACAACCATACTATCAACTTTGATCCATTGATTGTAATTAGCATCAGTTTCAGCTGGTTTGACACATTTGCCATTGATGAAACCCAGCTTCTCTTTAGTCTTGAGACCAATCTTTACAGATCTGCTCCACTTTTGAAAATTGGAACCAGTGAACTTCAAATTTGTAATAGGCAGAGCTGGATGATCGGATGGATGAAGATGCAGCAGATCATTGTTGTAGTTTTCAATCCTCAAATTTCCAGTACCAGAGGTACTTTCCGCCGTTGAAGATCACTGCAGATGATCGATGCAGACGCAAAAACAGAACCAGGAATTAAAAATTTTCCTTAGGCTCTGATACCATGTGAAACAATTGAAGAATAGAAAGAATGTATTGAATTGTATTGATTACATTTAGTCATGAAAGTAGAAGAGCTAAGGCTATTTATACAGCTAATGATACAAACATATAACATAATTAGTTTGTAACTAATTCTTGATCTTGATGACACGCTTGACGATGCTTGATATACTTCACACTAGAAATCATATAAAGTAAAAAAGGTTTAGAAGGGGAACCCATTACGTACCATAATTTTAGGTTCACTTTTAACCATTCTTTTGTGAGTAGATCATTTTGCATTATGACATTTACGGGTAGACAAATTATCACCATGTCTTTTTGTTAGGTTATTTTCAGGTTTTAATGAATATGTTAGGATAAATTATGATAAGTTGAATAAGTTGTAATGTTTTTTTTGTTTGGGAAATGTATTTTTAGAGTGAATGTTTTTTTGAAAAATTATGTTAGACTTGGATAAGTTAGGATAAAGTTTGGAGAATTATATCCAACCTAACCAAGGAACAGGGCCTATGTCTAGCCCAAAGCGTGCTTGCAATAGTATAACAATAATTAGGATTAGGGCGCTTTTTATCAACAAAAATTGACATATTCTTAGGAAATTATCGAACATATATATAGTGCTTATCATAAAATATGGATTTTAGGTTGGCTAATTATATATCATTAGTTGAAGATATCTGATGTAAATATAATTTTATTGTTTTATTGATCAAAATTCACGGCAATGAACCTACTAATAATGTTCAAAATTATCGTTAAACCAATTTAATAAAATTAAAAAGTTAAAAAAAACAACTCCAAAATAAGAGGGAGGAGAAATGTAACTAATAATTTTTAACGACTTAGAAAAAATATCATAAACACAACCACAAATTTACAACTTACCACATTGTATTACATATCAGACTATCCACATATTTACCATTCCATACAATTAACACACTTTTTACCTACTACAAAAAAGAACAGGTGCAATTCACATATTCCTAGAAATGTGATGTCAATTTTTATATTTCATATATAACAGGTTTTTAGATTACAATAATCAAAACATAAAAAGGCTGGTTAAATAAAAAAATGAAATGAAATGAAACAATGTGTATGTTCGACTAGCGTTAACAAAGTAGCCAAAACGGATGGTAATTAATAGAACCTGTTAAACCAAAACCATGTTATTAATCTGAGCGTGGAATGTATTTACTGCCCATGTATGATTTATTATATCACAGAAGGATGTATTGAGTGACCAAAGTCCATTTTGGTGCACAATCCTTTCAGCATGGAACAAAAAAGGCCAACCTTTGCATACTGCCTGTGTCTCAAAATTGTAAGTAATGTGGTCATTTAATTTAAGGGCAAGTTCAAGGAGACTGGATTGGTTCAGGTTGCAACGCTTTCTGCACAAGCTCGGTCTGCTCCCTGGCGTGTACCTGGAGGAACCCGGTGGCTGTTGCAGCAGATGGAAGGCGTCCCACGTATTGGACATCGTCAAATGTACCCCTTCCCACACTTTTCATGGCAGTGGCAAGTCTTGGTGCTATGTAGCTGTATGCCCCCATGTTCATTGGCTCTTCCTGGCACCACACCACTTCAGCATCTGCACATAATGGGAGAAACATCATCAGAACAAGTTTTTACTTGAGGGATATCTGAATGTCGGGCAAAAGAGGAATCAAAAGGTTTCCAATTAGGCTACATTGGTTTTTCCAAGTGGTTTTTTGAAAAGGTTTTTTTGTGAATCCGTGCGAATCAGCCTCTCCGTGTATCTTTAGTAAGATCATGGGAGAAAGATGGCCTACATCTGAATCCCCAGATCATGCTCCATCATGTTTTCTCTGAGAGTGTTGTTTATTGAGGATATTTCAAGCTAATTGATTACACCTTCAACAATGAGTAATTGACATTTGTGAACTCAGCCCCCCTCCCCCCTTTTCCCTATTTTCTGCAGTCCTTATCCCCAACTGTGTGTCAAATCCACATTCCATCCCATTGTTCAAAGTGTGACATGGATATAAGAGGTAGGGGACACTGATGAATACAGATAGAATGGCCCTTGGCAGAGATGGTGACAGTAACAAAGGGTTTAAGTCTGTAGGTATTATAAGAGGAAAGACAGCTGAGAAAAATCCTAACCAGTTCACCAACCCTAATTCTTGACTAGAGAGGAATGCATGTTCCATGACAGGACCTCATACCGGAAACCTTCCAGATACTGCTGTGAGGGAAGTTGCATATGGAACCTTCTAGAAAGAGGGGGGAGAGTGCATTATAAAACCATTGCTCCACTTACTTGGATATCTCTTCAACTCTCTCTGGACAAGGTCATATGGGAAAGGACAAAGCTGCTCTACTCTGCAAATTGCAACATCAGACCCATTGACTTTCTTCCTTTCTTCATCAAGTTCATAGTAAACCTACACAATTCAGAAGGCAAACAACAAACAGAATATAAGTAATGAAGCCCACATATAAACTGTTTCATATGGTTATGGAACATGCAAGGTATAAGGTAACAGTTTCCTAAGGCAAGTGACCAAGGATGAGAGCCATCCCAAGCAATCCACAAGCAACAGGGCAGGCCAAGTGGGTTTCTTCTTGATTTCAGCAGACCTAGCATCGAAAAAAATAATGGCATACCTTTCCGGAGCACAGAACCAAACGCCTAACACCCTCTTCTCTGTCTGAATGCATATTTTGGTCTTTTATGAGACGCTTAAATCTGGTTCCTTGCTTATCAAAACCTGGATGGCCTTGCACATCATCAAATTCAGAAAGGTTTGATTTGCATTCTTTGTGACGAAGCAAATTCTTGGGGGACATTACAATCAGGGGCTTGCGGAATTCCCTGTGTATCTAATAACAGCAAGTAAAACATGTAAGCAAATGGAAGGCGTAACGCCCCCACCCCACCCACCCACACACTGACACACACAAACAAACAAAAGAAACAAGGTGGAAAAGAACGGCATCCGCTTGCACCAACCTGACGACGCAAAACATGGAAATAGTTGGCAGGAGTTGTCACATTCACAACCTGCCAGTTGCATTCCTGGATTTGCGTCCTGAGGGTCGATTCCATCTCTGGTATGACGTGTGGATGGTCATCACTCATCTGCCATGTAATACACCAGCCCAGTCAGTTAAACCAACTCAATGGAAAGAGGATGTTTTCGGGCAGCCTTACAATTGAGCGTCATAGCACACTAAACATATCAACTTTACACATTTGATGCTTGTATTTGTTATTAACTAGTATTCCATTGATTTGATATTCAGCCAAGCATATTCTAGAAACAATCTACAACACTGATTGTATAATCACAATACTCTATCTTTCAATAAACACTGATTGTTACCAACTAGTATACTCTAACATCCAGCCTATTCAACCCAGGCCACACTTTGCATTTCCTTCAGCAACCACGATTTATTTCAGGCAAACTCTTCAAAGAGACTGTAACACCCCGGATATGTGGTTAAAGTGTAGCTTAAAAGGATTGAAATGACTACTTATATCACCAAGGTGCACCTTCTTTTATGGTAGCTCATCCGTTGGGAACTCCTCAGTTAAGCGTGCTTGGCTGTGAGTAGTCAAAGGATGGGTGACCTCCTGGGAAGTTTTCCCATGCAGCGTGTGAGCGAGGACAATGGAGAGTGGAGGCCAAACCGTTAAACTTCAAACACTGGCTAGCTCAAGTTCAAGTCAAATTAACTACACAGATGAACACTTCAAACTCTGGCTAGTTCAAGTTAAACTCAAATTAACTACACAGATGAATAAGCCAAATGAATACCCACAATGATCAGATGTTCTGCAGCTTCAAGAAGATGATATCAAACAGGATCACGGAACAGGGGATAAAAGAGGGCTTAGAGAAACTTAAGTCAATCCTTTCCTAATTTCACCCCCAAACCACCAAATTATCAACTTTGTAGACAACAAACAACTTCATCTATGTTGCATCATTTTATGGTTTCCTTCAGGGCCTTAGGCCTTGGTTAATGATCTTCTATATGAAAATTGAATGGCTCGGATTAAACAATGAAGAGTGGAACTTACAAGATGGATCCCACTATTTGATGACTCTGGATGAGTATTAGATGGACACAAAGTGAGATTTTTAAGGTCATAGCTGGAGAAAACTGCTTGCTTGAGAAAGACATCTGATTTTTTTGAGGATATTGTGGACAATTTAGGCCCTGTTCTTTTGTGCATCAAATTGAGTCCGGTAAATGGTATGGTATGACAATGTTGTAGAAAGTGTGGTGTGGTATGGTAAGATATGGTCAACTTTGTGTTAAGAATGATTGATGTGGTAGGTGAGGTGAGAGAATGTGAAAAATAGAGGAGAAAAGTGAGGAGAGAGAAAGTTATGATTGTTTTGGTAAAATGTGGAATGATATGATATGATATGGAAAAATTGTGGTAAGTGTGGAAAAATATGGCAGGTGCGGTGTGGAACGACACAAAACAACAAGGCCTTAGAGCTTAAGGCATGACATTTTGTGTACTCACCATATTAGATATGGGAGATATCCCATTAGTACCCTTTCAATGTAAGTCTTGATTCCTCGTAAAAAAATGTAGCACCCACATAACATGAGTTCTCAAATCCCCACATAACATGAGCTCCCATTTCCCAGTACACACACACAGAGGAAGAAATACTACCTCCGTTACAAATTAGTTGTCACTTTGATTAAATTTTGGCCGTTAATTACTTACACATTATAATGAGTTACATTATGAAATTACCGTTATTACTCATTAGAAAGATATTTTCCTAACAATTATAATGAAGGTAATTTTATATTGTAGCTCATTATAATTTGTGAATAATTAACGGTCAAAATTAGTCAAAATGACAATTAATTTGGAACGAAGGGAGTATAACACTT
Source organism: Portulaca oleracea (assembly GCA_029582165.1). NCBI lineage: Eukaryota > Viridiplantae > Streptophyta > Magnoliopsida > Caryophyllales > Portulacaceae > Portulaca > Portulaca oleracea. The sequence goes on along the minus strand of CM055869.1, from coordinate 11,003,478 downwards.
ACATTGATTAGTCTTATGTACAAATATAAGAGAAACCTTAAACTCATATCCAATTAATGCTAGCCACTAGAATCAATAATCTAAGATGTGGAATCCAAGTGCAATGGAATACCTGAAGGAACCGTTCCAATCGTGCACTTGAATGTTCGGGTCCCTGACCGTCGTATCCGTGAGGAAGCAGCACAACTAGACCAGTTTGCCGCAACCACTTCGCTTCTCCACTGCTCAAGAACTGATCAAATATCACTTGTGCCCCATTAGAGAAGTCACCAAATTGTGCCTCCCAAAGTACCAAAGAATTTGGATTTTCCATAGAATATCCCAATTCAAATCCAAGAACACCAAACTCGGACAGAGAACTGTACACAAAAAAGAATGGTTATTTCCTTGAGGAAAAAATGAAATAAAAGCTCATTAAAAAGTCCAAAAAGCAATATAATGAGGCACAAAGCTCAGACCTTGGTGCCTCAAAGAGGGTGAGGTGAGGCCCATCCAAAAGCCCACAAAAGGTGCACCTTTTGAGCGCCTTTTAGATCCCAATGAAAAAGAAATGTAAAAGAGATTATTTTTGTTGTGTTTCCTTCTAATTTGATTCCCTTGAAAATGTCTCCATAAATGCTCACAATTTCTGGTTTTCTCTATTACATTCAAGTGGGAATGATTTTCATGCTTAGAAAATGTCTAACTTATGAAGTGTGCCTCGCCCTTCAGAATTTCAAAATAGCATGCAACAAAACCCCTTTGCACCTTGGCCTTTTGTAATCTACGATAGGTAGAAGCCTGAGCATGCAACAGCTGCCCCACCCTTCAAAACTTCACCTCCTCAACATAACTAGAGATCCTCTTCGACACATCAGAGCACATAATGAAGCAACTATGGAAGACTATAAATAGGATCTGTGACTAACACACCCAAATATCAAAATAGAAAACTACAAATTTTCAAGATTATTGTGTATAATCTTTATTTTGACATCATTAGCTTTAATTTAATATTCTGCCATTAATCTGTTCTTTGACACTCTCCCCAGAGAAGGGCTTTAAAGACAAATTGCTCAACAGACACTAGGTAACAAGATTATTATGGAAAAACAAGCAACCCCATTGACAAAGAGAGACCACTAAAATTCAACAAGGTCATCCAACAGAAAGATTAGAGTTACTATTTTTTATTATTTTCGATTTAGAATATGTCAGATCAATGATTCCTGTAGATCCTTTTCATAATTTCAAGTTGCGAGTATTTTCCTTGAGGATTCTCAAGAGTAAATGGAAAGGAACTAAACGACTGGAATTAATTTTTTTTATAAAAAAAAACTAATCACCTGTTACTGACAGTAAACATTTCCTCATTTTGGTTGATCATGACATGGCCCAAGGGGCAGTACTTTTCCCCAGTTTCCTGGTCATGGAGAACAGAGTGTCTATGACTGAATGTACCTCTTTCAACATCTTGACCACTCAATCGAACATGATTTCCTTCAACTAGCAAAGTGGCGAAGGCAAGTGCTTCACCAACTGCACAATCAATACCTTCCCCTGATTCAATCATCTGGGCACGTTGCTCATAAATCCTTTTTACCGCTTTGTGTGGCTTGAAATTTTCAGGAAGAGTAGTGATTGCCTTGCCAATATTTTTCAAGATTTCTGGCTTGACCCTGAACAAAACCGTTTGTATTCAATATCAACTGGCGCCATAGATTGACACAATGCAAACCTGAAATATTGAATCGACATACCCGGTGTTGCGGATTCTTGAAAGCTGCTCAGGAGATTTGAATCCTAGCCAGTAGGCAGAAAGCCAGTCCCTCCTCTGAGGTATGTACTCTTTGCTCGCTTCAAATTCCTCATTGAGGATTGTCATCACCTTCTTCTGGATGACATCGATATCTTCTTTTGACATTTCTCCAGATTCAAGCACTTTGTTTTTGTAAATCTCAAGAGCTGAAGGGTGATTGCGGATGATCTGTCACCAATCAATCAATGTTGAGTAACCCACCTCCTCATCTTATCCAAATTTGAATAATGACATAGTTAAGACATATTTGCAAATTTTTATCAACTTGTCCTAAAAAGCAAACTACTATAACTCTACAAAATTCCTAGTCATCATCAAGAACCATGCACAAGTAGCACAAACAGGCTATCAGCTAATCTCATTGCAAGACTCAATGAAGAGAAGATGTGTAAATGGTAACAACTCACCTTATACATTTTGGGCTGTGTGAATGATGGTTCATCAATCTCATTGTGACCAAATCTCCGATAACAAACTATGTCTACCACAACATCGGAGTGGAATGTTTGACGCCACTCAGCAGCGAGCTCACAAGCATGAACGACAGCCTCCAAATCATCTCCATTAACATGCAAAATGGGTGCATTAAGAGCCTTTGCGACGTCAGTACAGTACTGTGAGGATCTTCCTGACCTTGGATCTGTCGTGAAGGCCACTTGATTGTTCACCACAATGTGTATGGTACCACCAGTAGAGTAATTCAGCAGAGCACTGAGATGAAGAGTTTCATAAACAACACCTTGTCCAGAAAAACTACCATCACCATGAATTAAAATAGCCATATTCTTTGTCCTGTCAGCATCATTAGAATAATATTGTTTAGCTCTTGTTTTCCCGACCACTACTGGATCAACAGCTTCCAGATGACTTGGATTTGCAACCAACGACAAGTGAATTCGCTTCCCTCCTCGAGTAGGTCTGTCATAAGAAGTTCCCAAATGATATTTGACATCACCAGTTCCTGTGTAAAGTCCAACTTCCTCTGACGGTTTTGTTCCTCCACTAAACTCACTGAATATTTGTCGTAGTGGTTTTCGAACAACATTGCCCAAAACATTCAGCCTTCCTCTGTGAGACATTCCAATAACTATACTCTCAACCCCAAGATCTGCTGACCTGTCAAACATCTCCTTCATACCAGGAATTAGAGTTTCACAACCCTCCAGCCCAAATCTTTTAGCCGTAGTCCACTTAGTTGCCAAGAAACTTTCAAACTGTGTGCTCCATATTAATCTGTCCAGCATTACTTGACGACGTTCCTTATTATATTCCATAGGTGTAGGGGTCTCAATTCTGTCCCGGAGCCAATTACACTTTTCCCTGTCAGGAATGTGCATGTATTCAAACCCAATGCTTCCACAGTATGCTTGTTCAAGACGGGCAATGATATTTCTTAGGGTTTGAACTGGACGGTTTTCTGATAAGAATCCAGCCATCTGCCATACTCCAAGGAAGAATTCCCGATCAAGATCAGCTTCGCTGAACCCATACAACGCTAGGTCCAAATCATCGGGAACTGGCCTTTGCTCCAGGCCCAATGGGTCTAATTTCGCCTTGAAGTGACCATTGACTTGGTAAGCTCTAACAAGCAGCAGGAGCCGCATGCTTTCTTGAATAGTCTGCCCTGAGATCCCAGGTGATGTGGCCGCTTGGCCAACAAAGTTCCTGAAGAAATTGTCCCATGACTCATCAACACTGTTAGGATCAGCTTCCCAAGCCCTTTGTAGCTCCTCTAGATAGACACTGCTAGTCCCATCCAAAAAACTGTCAGAAAGCCTAGAGAGGGGCACAGGACGGGGAACTGGGGCAGCTCTTGACTTGAAAACTGTGCTATGGAAACATCTGGTCTGCGAATCAATAACACGAGTCCTTGTCACATATGAACGACCCTGGGAGAGTGTTCTTCTAATAGCAAGCTTTGCCACAGCAGATCCTGCTCTAAACCAAGCCATAACAACAGATCCAGCAGCTCTGCTCTCTGATTGTCAAAATTAGTATCTCTACGCTTCAGCTCTGCTCAAAATCATCAACGAACATTGTTATACCAAGAGTTATACATTCATAAGGAAAATAGAAGGACTAATATCATTTCAGCTGCATATAGACTGATATTTCAAGTATCACATAATATCTACCAGCTTGCAAATCTAGATATTCAACCCATATTCTAAATTAAAGATGGTAAATTAAGAATATCTGATGCAAACTGCACGACATTTCGATAAGAGGAAGCATCATATAACTCCCAGAGGAAGGCGGGACAGTTCTCTGTTTGGAGGTTACATAACTTACTGCTTGATACTTCATCATCACTCGTCTAACTTACTGCTTGATCAGGAGAAACATTATATAACTCCCTGGCACATCAATAAATATCCCTCAAACTCCACTTTTTTTTTTTTTTGAAACCATCCCTCAAACTCCACTTTGTTCCTAACCTATTCTATCTATCTATCATCTACAAAAAGCATAACCATTTTTCACCTTAATCCTTCCCTCCTCTATCCCAATACTGTCATTTAATCCCACCAAATCCAATGTGAATTGGAAATTTAAAATTCTGTGGGTGGGGTTTCTAGGAGTAGGAGGTTATGCAGTTACAATTGGGTTTGTGGGAGATTATTCAGTAAGAAAGATTTCTTGGATGTTATGCAGTTACAAAGGTTATAATTACAGGATGAAATCTGCTCCCAGAAACAGCCAATATTTTATTGGAACGAGAAAACAGAAAGCACGCACAACAGTTAAATGTTATCACAGTGGACAGCAAATTACATCCCATCTCAATCAACCGAAATTCTCCAGCGCCTAGATTATTCTACAAATCTCACTTCTTCACTCCCTCCATCTGTATAACTTTCACTCCTGTTGCATCATCCAAAACCTTGCTACATCAAAAAGTAGTAAACTTCAAGTTTCTTCCTCACCAATTTTTCGTCTTGTTGCACCCAAAACACAGGTTTGTCAATTTCATGTGTTTTAGTAACTTTTCATGAACTTTTCACGTGTGATTGTGAATGTATGGTTGTCAATGACTGTAAATGAATACAGACAGTAATATGCAACTTAATTTCACAAGTAATTTTCTAATTCGATACTTTTTGCTCTAATTTCACATCAACCAGTTTTCTCATTCATTTTGTGAAATGTAGTTTTATTTATCAAAAAATACTCTGATTTCTCATTTGGTCAGACGAGGTAAGTTCATTCCATGTGTTGTCAAATATCATTAATCCACAATTATTAGTTCACTTCCCCTATTTTCAGTCTAGTAGGCATATATGTTCTCTATTTGTAATTTTCTATGCTTAATTAGAAATGTGTTTCAAATTATGGATTTTTAAGAGGTTAATATGAGTTTAAACAAAGCCCACAACATATTCAGTAGTATTTAAAAGATGAAACAACGTCCATGGAACTTGCAGAACACAAAACTCATCCCAAACAAATATAATCAGCATCATGATTCGATCTAACCAATGTCACTCACCCAAAACACTTATACAGAAACAAAGGAGTCATTTGACATCGAATTGAACATATTTTCGAAATTCATGCATACAGGCTGCATCTCAAGAACATGAAACCAAATTAAGATGAACACATTATCAAAATAGGGATTTAAATGGAACAGACTCAGAAATTACCGGACAGTGACGTTCAATTGAGGGATCTAATCAAACCACATTCCACATGCATGCGATCATTCCTGCACCGCCAAACCTGCAATTTCGAGTTGTATAAGGCGATTATCATTAGTTAGGTATTTCAGTGATTCAAACTTCAAATCATAGATGGATTGATCTGGGATGGAGGTGTAAGAACATGAATTACCTAAACAGAGAAAACTGCGGATGAATTCATCGAATTGGACAGAGAGAGATGTGAAGAAGAGGGGAGAGAAGAAAGCAGAGCGACATTGAAGCGGAATTTGGGAAGGAACCGCGGTAGAATGTATCAAAGCGATTTAAATTCTCTTTATTTATTTATTTATTTGCTACGTGTAATTTATCTTTATTTTTACGTGTCTGAACGGCCTTACCTTGTACTGTGCTTTCCGTACGCTTTTACGCTTTTTTTACATGCCCAATTCCAACACGACAAATTCGAAATCTTGGGTTGACCCATTCGAGGTTTTTAGGGCTACATCAAACCGTCATTCTTGCCTCACCAGTCACCTGCCTTTTTATTTTACTAGTCTTCAAACCGGGACAAAATCAAAAAGCACTTATTGTTGAGACAAAGTATGACAACACATATAGTTAAAAACCTTCATTGTATCATATAATAAAATGAATGCATGTATAATTTTCTAATTTTTCACCAAAATATATTTAAATGTTGAGTTTATAATATGTAAATATACTCGTTATACTTTTTTCTACTACTAAAATCTTCCAATTAAATATTGTTAATCAATCAATCTAATGCAATTACAATTCAAATATGATAAAACAATATATATTAATAACTTGTAAATATTATTAACTTAAAAAATATTTTTAAAATTATATATATATATATATATATATATATATATGCATTTAGAAAACTTGAGATACCAAAACATGTGCAAATTAAATGGATTCCTAAGATATGTATAAACAAATCGTTTAATGTGTTTTATATGTTAATATTTAATTACCAATTACATTTTGGATTCCTATTGATGTGAATAAAACGTAGTCACTCTAAAATGCCACAGTGATCTCATAAACATAATTAATAATTTAAATTATTGTGATTTTTTTCCAAAATAGTATATAAATCCAAAATTTGTACATTATAATGTGTTTTATATATATATATATATATATATATACACACATATATATCTATTTCCTTTATAAAAAATTATATATAAAATTGAAAACAATAACTCTATAGAAATACATTATATTCAATAGCATGGCACCCATGTTTGTCTTCATGAATATAAACATCAACACTACAATTTTAAATTCCAACACAGAAAAGAAAATTTGAAATTAATAAAATAAATAATTTTTGTTTATTTATATTTGAATCAATCTCAATTTTCTCAAATATGTATTTTACAATTTCTTTTTCCTAAAAATGATGCATTTAATTTGTTTGTTAATTTATAATCCAAATATCCATAAGATTTTATAGCTTTTATCATAGGCACTGTAATTTATATTTAATTTTTAAATTTAATATTATTGTATGTTAATTTAGGTTTTAAATCAAATCAATATTTACAATTAACAAACTATATACTTAACAACAAAACAACAAACATACATGATGAAATAAAATAAAAGAACACTATATATAGAAAAAAAAAAACAGATTCATAATTCATATCCACGTCCTACATACTAAAAACAATATAGTAACAAAGAAGAAAAAGAAAATAAAAAATAGTCTCTGAAATATAACCAGATATAGAACAACAACAACAACATACACTCACGATTAATATTATATTGACATTCTAAAATTTTATTATAAATGTAATTTCATAGTTGTAAAATATATGGATAATGTTAGATAAATCCATTCAGAATATTTTTCTTGAAATAATGTATTGTTTATTTGTTTTGGCCATTTATTTTCAAAAATCCACATACAAAGTATATATATAAGGAATGAATCATTTGAATCTTTTCTTTTCAAAAACTCATAAAATAATTCTTTCACTATTTATGCTATGAAGTCTGAAGTATATAAGTAAACTAAATACTGCAACAATATTTTCTATTTATATATTCATAGTTCATCTATATATAAAAGAGATATTGATAAATATTTGAAAATACTTTAAGCATAGCAAATGCATTACTATCGTGTCCTTTACCTCGGAAAGTTTTGCCCAACATCTTTCTTTATTTGTCTGATGCCGACCTAAATCACTTCTTCTTTACTAAGGTTATTATGTATGATCGATATATATAAACTATATCAACCTTTTATTTTATTTTACACAAAATGTTAATTAGCAACTCAATATAAAAACAACTTAGAGATAATTATATATAAAAAGAGGAATACTTTAAAAATATCATACGTACATACCTGAAATATATAATCTTCCATTGAAATATAAATCTATCTTGCTTTGCTTTAGCAAGACTCTTTTGATATACCTTTACGGTAAGGTTTAACAATCCATTTGTACTCTTTTGAAGATGTGTGTGCAAACTATGAATCAATGGAAACCCAATTCTCAAGAAATAGTGTATGAAAAATTGCAAGACTATATGCCTTGATTTTTTTCATAAGAATAATACATCTTTATAACTATTTTGAAGTTGAAGGTGAAAATGCATACTGAGCTTATGTTAGATAATGAATAAGAGAAATTATTATTGAATGGAAGGATATATAAATATTGACTAATAGAAGACAATATATATTATAATAATAAAGCAAAGGTTATTGAAGGGAGATGTATAAGTTACAAAGCAATAAACTATCAATTGGTATTATTGTCATTAAACATGAATAATTAAGCATTTACAATTGCACATAAGGTTATAACCGTACATTAAGGTGCAATTTAATGACAAATTGGAGCTCATCAACTACCTCTAATATCCCTTTTTTAATTTTAATGAAAAAAATCACAATTATTTGGAAAGAAAAGAAACACAGAGGGGAAAGGGGGAAAAAGAAAAGATAATAATTTATTATTTAGAATTTTGAAAATATATTTATTAATTTATTAGCTAATTCCTCTATTTTTTATATCAGCCATCTATAGTTCCGTATAAATATTTAGACCATTAATATTTTAATTTGTGGAATAATTCATCGTACAAAATTGATGTCCTTAGATTTATAATAAAAATTACTATTTAGAAAGTATAATATTTATATTTTAATAAAAGTTTGTGACAAATTATTAAAATTGACCTCAAAAAGCATGGACAACAACTAAAAAAAATGGGCCTAAGAAAACAACTAAAAAAATGGAAAGAGTACTTCAAATGTTTCATTAGAAAGAAAAAAGTGTTTTTAAATTTAGGTGTGTACATGTAATTTTTCTTTTTACGTGAAACAAAGGTCAAATTACTAAAGATTTATCATATTACTAATTTTTCTCATATTAATAAATGATTTTATATATGAAATATAAATTTTTAGTTCATTTATATTTATATTTTTATATTTATATAATAATTAGCACTTCTTTTTAATAGTATTATTAGTAACTTATCCTACTATTTAATAGATAAGAATTTTTTTTTAAAGAAGTAAAATAACTAATTATAGCTTTCCAAAAATGCCTTCATCGAAATTGACGTATTATGATCCTATGCTATTAGTAACTCATCCTATCATTTAATATGAAGATTTTTTTTTAAAAAAAAGTAAAATAACTAATTATAGTCTTCCCAAAATACCCTCATCAAAACTCACATATTACGAACCTCACCCTTTGTACCCAGACATATATATATATATATATATATATATATATATATGATATATGATTTTTCTACGTTAATATATTACCAAAAGATTACTCGGGTGTGACATGAAGTTTGTATAACTTTTACAGTTACATCCTAACTTTTAAAAAATAAAAATATACTTAGAAGTCTCACATATTTTGTGTTTTCCCAATTTATGAGTGACATTTCGACAACTTTCGCTGATTTTCAGCTAAAATTGTGAAAAAACAAAATTGTTCTTATTTTTCCATTGAATTTTCCCTTCAATGTTTTTTTTTGTGCATCTGCTCCCTCTCCTCAGGAAGCTTTTCTTTCTTCCTTGCCACATTTGCACATCATTGCAACTACTCCATTTATTTCTCTGTTTCTCCGACTTTACAACTATTTTTCGAAATATTTAATTAACGCTGACATTTCCTCAACATTACCATCCATGCTCTCTGTCCTCTCACTCTCAGCATCTAAATGTATTGTCATCCTTCCTCTCTCCTTTTAGCATCTAACTAAGTATTGACTTGTTGGCAAGCTCATATACAATACTTAGTTAACAAGCTCATATACTCCACTATCTCTAAGAAACCACCAACAACAACAATGTAAGGCATGAACAAACGCAAAACTCATAATAAAAACCAAACAAGAACCTTAAAAATGAAAGAGAGTATATAATAGGAAACTCAATTGGAATACAAAAGCAAACAAAATAAACCCAATTGAAGTATAGGAAAAATTGGAGATGGGGTGGTTTCAATATACTTTGATACTCAACATTATGTATAAGTCATTGAAGTTGTTTTACTTGCACAGCTTCCTTGGAACAAGTAACTAAGCAAGCTTTTGGGGGTTAAATTAGAGAAAATTTGATGGATGGAGACAGTTAAAGATGATAGCTTGAGTGTGGAGGGTCTAGGTAGGCTTTTGAGTTTATTAAAAAAAAAGAGTTGTGGATTGTAGTTTATTGGCTAAATGGAAGGCCACTCATTATAGAGTGTGCGTTTGAACTTTGAGCAACAAAAATGGAGGAAAAGGTTGGTAGTTTGTCAACAAAGGGTTGCTTCCACCTAACCCACCTAAGGCGGAGTAGGGCATACTCCAAAGATGTGTTCTTGGTTGGATTGACTAGTTGGAGCCTCGAGAAGATATTGATTTGGAGAAGATTGATGAATTGGAGGGTTTAAGGTTGTTGATGAAGAAGAGAAAGTGCACGAGGTAGATGAAAAGCTTCTAGAGGATAGAGAGTTGAGAAGCAAAAAGAGAAACAACGAACATTCAAGGGAAAATTCAATGAAAAATAAGGGCAATTTTGTCATTTTCACATATTTTGGTTGTCAATTAGCGAAAGTTGTCGGAATGTCACCAACGAGTTAGTAAACAAACAATGTATGAGACCTCCGAGTACATTTTTGAAAACTTAGGCCAAATGGTGAATTAAAAAAATTCATGTCACCTATGAGCAACTTTTTGAATATATTAAACATAGGTGTTGTGTGGATGTCACACTAGTTTTTTTTTTTTTTTTGACAATTATGCACTATGAATTTAGTCTATGGTTATATTAAAAGTAAAGCACCCGCAAAATATAGTTGCGTAATGCAGTACTGTCCCAAGACAACCAACCTCAAAATATAACATATTAGAGTCCAAAAATATTTTTTTTCATTCTCTTGTGGTATTGATGTATCATTCAATATAAGGTGACAAATATTGAATCAGATTTAAAATATTTCTATATTAGTTTAAATTGTAAAAATTGGCATTCAAAACCTTTCGGTTAAGTTGTCATAATTATAAATGATTCAACGAGATGAAAATGTTGTTGTGACTCTTTTTTATATCAAAATGATGAAATACTTTACTGGGTGATCAGGCAATAAACTGAAAATTGTCAATCTCTCTTGGGCATACCCAATGAAAAAAGATTATTATATCTCTAAGAGATCGCCATCCAAACCGGTTCATTAGTTACACTATTTCCTTTTATTCATACGACACTAAACTACAAAACTCAAAAATGTTTGGGCAAGTGAATTAACATCTCTTATCAGAACACCATCAACATAGTTGTCAATTGTCATCTTGCGTTGTGGAAGTGAATTTCTGAAAAAGGATTTGGTAATGTATATCCATGAAGACCTGGTCCCGTTTCTTGGGCCAGCTTCATCATCATCTTTGTAGCCCTAACTTCCATATCTGAAATAGCTTTCTGGACAGTCTTCCACCCTCTATCCAGAAAGCTATGGCCTTGCACGATGAGATTAGTTAGGCCGAGGAGAACCAAGATCAAAGAGGCGAGCCTTGAGCCTAGTGTTTCCCATGCTTCCACCCTCTATCCTTGAAAGTATCATAGTTTCATAGCCTTCCAAATGGTTCAAAGAAGTCCTATGCACAAGCCACATTCTTCCTTTTCCATATTCCTCATAAAGTTTGACATCCCGTCACTAACATAATTGTCAGTCCCCTTCTCAGTTTCCAGTCTGAATAGGCTAATCCTCCACACGTTCCTTGCAAAAGGGCAATCCAAAAAAAGGTTGGAGTTTGTCTCATAACCCTCACCACACATCTTAAAAATCGGGTCTACTTCAATATCGTTTTGATCGAATAAATGCCACTATAACTCAAAATGATTGTCTATAGCATGTTTAATAGGATTTGACTTATTTTTATCTAGTCAGTGATACTTTGGGGAGTAAATTGGCAAAACTACTCTCAAACTGCCTTATTTTTTAAACCTATCTAGCCCCCTAAGCTCTCAACCTGCCATTAATGTTCTCCTTCTTGTTCATTGTCTCTATTGTTGTTCTTTCCCTCTATATCTATGTTGCTCTGACTTTCACTCCCTCTCTACAATTGTGAAGCCCAACTTTTACCATTTGTTTCACCTTGTTTATCGTTGTAAATAAGTAAAGGCCCATGTCCGGATTATTGTGTCCTTAAATCTTCTTGGTTGACACAAGATTTGTTTCTAATTGTATCGGGAAATTATTTAGATTTCCTTATTATTGGGTATCCGAATTATATTAAATTGGATAAATATAATTGGAGTTGTAATGAAGGTTTGTTTTCCTATATGTTTTCAAGCTGCTGAAGGTATTATACGCCTTGTGGAGAGAGAACCCCCCTCCCGAGCCGCGGATGATAACTGTGTTTTATGACTATGTTTTTGGAGGTTTTTGATAGTGAATTAGGGATAACTTTGATTGTAAATGTTGATTTATACCCCCTATTTCTCTATTATGCTCGGTGTTGTTGTTTTTGATGAAAACTTGTAGATTTGGGAACAAAACACCAGCTTTGGGAACATTTCTGGCAGATTTCAGGACACCACGGGCCTCCAAATGTCAAGACCAGACCGTGACATGATTTTGGGACGAAACGGAGCGACCAGTGGCCACCATGGGCAGCCCGTGGCGATCACCACGGTCCGTGTACGGACTGAGGCGGACTGCCTATGTAGGTCGGTTGTTTACCCGAGTAGAAAAGGAAGGCATCGACGGTTTTTGAGATTTCAGTCATTATCTATCATTTTTCCTTCGTTCTTTGGTCGTCAAAGAGAGAAAAAACCCTAATAACCCCATCTACTCCTCAATTTTCCATCAAGATTCAAGATCGAGATTGATTCGAAGAGAAGCGAAGTTCAAGATTCGGGAAGAAATCATCAACGCTCGCAAGGAAGACTCCACCCCGGGATCGAAAGGCTCGACGGTCGTATTCCTTGTAGTTTGTATCTCTTTTCGATTTCTTTCTTTGTTTTGAGAATTAATCATGATGTTTGGAACTTGTGTCGTACTTTTCTTGAACATAAGTGAGTAATTTCCTTTGAATTTTAGGGCTTTGCAATCCGAAACAATGTAGTTTTGATTGATTATTATTAGTTTGTACATGAATTCTTGATTAGATTCAATAGAAGGTTGTGTTTTCCATGTTTATGAGTATTCTTAAGGCCTTGAATATTTGTAAGTAGACCTGTCAATTCGGTCGGGCGGGCGGTTTCGGGTCGGTCGTATATCGGGTTCGGGTAAATACGGGTCGGGTGTATTTCGGGTTCGGAAAAATACGGCCAGTGTATTTCGGTTTCGGGTCAACCCAACGGGTTATGATTGCGACCTTTTTCCGCTTTTCCTTTAAAAAAAATGGTCTCTAAATACTACTTTTTGTAAATATACATAAAAAATATGATTATCTTCTAGTAACGATAGATTATTGTAACTATTTTAACTTAAATTAGAGAAATAACAAATAAATAAGTTGCGCTTATAGTTTAACGTTAAAAGTTACAAAGAAAAATCACAAATTCTAATAAAGTTGAACTTAAAAAATTAATTTTTCGGGTCAAACGGGCGGGTCGGGTTTGACCCGCTAATTTTCGGGTTCGGTATACTTCGGGTTTAGTTGAAAAAAATCGTGTTCAAAACCCAAAAAATTCGGGCGGGTTCGGGTCGAGTCAGCAACTGTCAGGTCTATTTGTAAGTTTGAGATTAACCTAAGAAGTACTAAAAGGTGAATTAGGGTAATCTACTACCAACCTGTCTACCTAGGTTTGCGAAAATTGAGAAAGGATGAGTAAACTAGGGAATCATTAGATAACCTGACTTTCATGACCTTCAATTCTGATTAACCTAAAAGGCACACGAAAGTTGTTAATTAGGTCGTTTAGAATAATTCTATTTAGCATCGAAAGGGTGATAGAATTCAGATGTTGTCGATTCTTGATTCATTCTTGAATGTATGATTGTGCATGCTAAGTTTTAGTAATCGAACTTGTTGTTAAGTTAGCATCTTCCTAGAAGTCTTTCTCTCTTGATAAGAGTCTTTGATTCATCTTTCCTTGCTTTATTAGTTTTAATTAATTGTTTGACCTTTTTAAACCCAAAAACCTGATTAGCTAAGTAACCGCAATAGAATTTAGTTTTCTGTGCTGCTAATTGAGTCCCTATGGGATCGACCTTGACGTGCTACTACGTACACCGTGCGCTTGCGGCCCTGTCAGCGGACATTATCGATAGCTGCTTCAAGGATCGCTGGCTGACCCCATAAATCACCAAGGAGTTCCCAACGACTATGATACCCCGGGTATGTGGTTAAAGTGTGGTTTAAAATGGTTGAAGTGACTACTTACATCACCAAAGTGCACCTTCTTTTATGGTAGTTCATCCGTTGGGAACCCATCAGTTAAGCGTGCTTGGCTGGGAGTAGTCTCAAGATGGGTGACCTCCTGGGAAGTTTTCCCAGGCAGCGTGTGAGCGAAAACGAATCACGCTGGAAAGACTCGTGGTGATATATGAGGTCAGTCAGCAATCCTTGAAGCAGTTATTGGTAATGTCCGCGACCTGGAGGGGTCGGGGCGTTACAGAACCGAGTGTCTCGTGGACAGTACCATAACAGAAGGCTCAAGATTCCTTAAGACACCTCCTTTACTAGGGGGAGAGAAATGCAGGCAAATGGATTTACTAGGGTTTGAAGAATTGTCATAACGAGAGTTTTCAGAGTAATATTCTTCCCATGTAATTAGGTACACTATGGTATATTTGTACCTTTGCTACTAATCTCTTGAAAAGGTAGATATATGTTATCGTACTCCGACCTTGATCGTGAAAATTTTCATATTTGTGTCATCCCTGGGGTTTTTTTCCCAATTCTTGGATGTATACGTAAATCTTGCCTCATTATTTTTGTTACTCTTACATTATTTTTCTTGATTTTTGAAGCATTATGTATTTTTGTTTCCGTTACAAGTTTGCTCTAACATTTTTCGTCCCAACAACAACCATCATAGGGTAATTAAGGAATTGAAATGACTACTTATATCACCAAGCTGCACCTTCTTTTATAGTAGCTCATTTGTTGGGAACTCCTCAGCTAAGCATGCTTGGCTAGGAGTAGTCTCATGATGGTTGACCTCCTGGAAGTTTTCTAGGCAGCGTGTGAGCGAGGACGCTTAACTGAGGAGTTCCCAACGAATGAACTACGATAAAAGAATGTGCACTTTGGTGATATAAACAGTCATTTCAATTCCTTTAATAAGCCATACTTAATCAAATACTCGGGGTGTTACAACCTAGCACAAAGCTAATACATGCGTGAGGTAACATGAATCCTCTAGTTAGGATTGTGTTACCTATAGTGGGGACTCCATTAAGTATACTTAGTAAGAGGGTAAAACTTGAAAAAGTGTTTTGGAGGTTTTCTTTTTATAATTTTTTTTTTTAAGTTGTCATCTTTGATTTTGTTTTGCATGTTCTACATGACTTTGGAAAGATTTGTATGTATTGTTCATAGTATAACGAGCCCAATCCTAATGAGACACAAAAGGTACCATGGATTTTAAACTCTAAATATCCCTTTTTGGAAGTTGTAGTCATTCAACTTATAAGAGCGTTCATTTAGACTCCCTGGTGTATGCGACATTTTTTCTACTCATACATAACATCTTAGCCCATATGGTGAAGGGAACAACTTTTTTTCGATCACTTGTATGTGCACCCAATGAGTGAGGAAGCTCAAGGAACATAGGCCTAGCCTTTAACCTAGCCATAAGTCATCTTAACGTTGACCCTTGGTTTAGTATGAAACACATGTACATGATTGATGTTCATTTTCCACGTGATTATTTGCCTTTAATTTCAGACTAATTCTTAGGTTTGCAACAATCCCCCTTCTATGCAGACTAACCTGAACATAACTAGATTCGGGAAACGCTACACAACATTTCTCCTAGAGCCTAAATGCCACGCAGTGTTTGAGTCAGTCTAGCTTCGTCAATCTAGTCTGGTTTCTGGTCGTAAGGTTGTTTGTTGAGTCGTGCGTTGTATCTAATCATTATATAATTTAAATGGACTAAGGCTTTAACGTTCGGTCTTGATTTTTGTTCGATAAGGCTATGTTGATGAAGTATCTTTGGTCACTTTTCTCAACATCCTTAATGAGGGCATTTTAGAAGTCTCCTCATAAGATATGGTGAAATGAGATTTGAGTAAGAAAGAGATAATTTCAGTTAGCTTTTATCATTTGAATCTTCTTAATTCACAATCTTTGTCATTGTTTCTTTCGGAGGTTGGTTCTTTCCCTTTCATCATTATTTAGAAGTTTTTAGCCCCTTCAAAAATTGCATTCTTTGTTTGGAAAGCGACGCACAAGAGCACATCACTTGTGATAATTCATGAAAAATAAGGAGGATTTCAGTTAATAGATGTTTTTATGTGAAGAAGGGATCGGATCTTGAACTCAATCATTTATTGTTAAATTGCGACTTTCCTAGATTGAGTAGGTTCCTATATGATTAAGTATTTGGGAGCTCAGGCATTATTTGGATCATTTCCCATTCACTTGCAAGTCATCTTTTTATTTGGAAGAATATCTTTGGTAGGAAACCGAAGCAGATCGCACTATTATTCTATATGTAGTATTTTTCTCTATTTATGAAGGGATAAATTGGACAACTCATAAATTTTTCATCTTATTTCCAAAATATATTGATCTTATAAAAATAACTAGGGTTACTAACAATTTACATTCTTATAAAAATTAATTAATAATTATGGTTACTAACAATTTTGGACAGAGTTGGTATAATTGGGTCCGGAATCTGTTTTATTCACCTACCCAGAGTTTCCATTTGTGTAATCTCTCTATATATTGGGCCGAAAATATTGCTCATCATTCTGCTTTCTCCAATTCGTTGTCGCAAAAAATATCCCTCAATTTGGCTTCTTTTACTCCGGAGAGACACAGCAGAGAGAATGGAGGACGTCTCCACACTGGGTGGCGCGTCCCTCCCATCGCCGTCGTGCGGCGACGACAAGAAGCGGCGCGTCACTTACTTCTACGAGCCGACGATCGGCGACTACTACTACGGCCAAGGCCACCCAATGAAGCCCCACCGGATCCGTATGGCCCACAATCTCATCGTCCACTACGCTCTTCACCGGCGAATGGAGATCAACCGCCCCTACCCGGCCGGCGCCGACGACATCCGCCGCTTCCACTCCGACGACTACGTCGACTTCCTCGCCAACGTCTCGCCGGAGCTCTGTGGGAACCCCCTCGACCACTCCCAGTCCCGCCACTTGAAACGCTTCAATGTCGGCGAAGACTGTCCGGTTTTTCCGGGGCTGTTCACGTTCTGCCAGGCGTCCGCCGGCGGCTCCATCGGCGCCGCCGCGAAGTTGAATCGGAGGGATGCGGATATCGCGATCAACTGGGCGGGGGGTCTGCACCATGCGAAGAAGTCGGAAGCTTCTGGATTCTGCTATGTTAATGATATCGTGCTTGGCATTCTTGAGCTGCTCAAAGTTCACAGGGTATGCATTCTTGATTTTGAACTCTTTATGGATTCTGCTATGTTAATGATATCCTGTATGGTTTGATTCTTGGTGTTGGTTTTGCTTAATTTGAGTGTTTTCTGTTTGATTGAGGTTTATGTGAGTATTAAGAACAATTGGGGAAAGTTGGTATTGTGGATGTGGAGCCCCAGAAAGCAGGAGTAGAGGATTCTTTGCTTGTTTGTTTTTCTTTTCTTTCAATTTCTTTTTGGTGGGTTTAGACTGTTGATGCAGGCTGAGGACATTATGAGCTAATGAGCTAAATTGGTGCTGAGGTTCTTTGTCTTTGTTATTTTAATGGTTTTTGGGGTTTTTGATTGAAAGACACAAGGGTCTGGTAACTAATTTAGCTCTTTGGTTACAGACATTAAATTGTGTCTACCATCTCTCTATCATTGCTTTTAATTGAGGGGTTGACCTTGGGGAAAGGTATGCATTAGCTCATGTCTTTTTCTTCAAGATTCTTGTACTTCATTAGGTCCATGTATTCTTGGTTTTGCTTTTGGTTTGGTTCTTCAATGTTGTTTTCCCTCCTGTGTTGTCTGACTATATGGTGTATTGATTTGTTGATTTTAGCATATGACATTGATATGAATCATTAGTTAGGTTTAAACCTTACCTGGCCGATTATTGTGGTGGTGAGGAGGTTGCCTGTTGAGCTGCACTTTCATTTTAGACCTTGTGAAATGCTGGAAATGACCATGTATAGGAGATGATATGAATGACTATTAATGGAGCCGTTCGTTGATTTGTTAGTGTATAAGTCATTGTTACCTCTTGGCGTGTTTCTTGTTTGAATTCTTGAGTCATTTGATGTGACTTACATGGGTTGCTATTGCTGTCTTTATTTGCTTTTCTGCTGATCTCTTAGATGGTTGATGCAGCGAGTTTTATACATAGATATCGACGTGCATCACGGGGATGGTGTTGAAGAGGCCTTCTACACCACGGACAGAGTTATGACTGTTTCTTTTCATAAGTTTGGCGACTTTTTTCCTGGAACTGGCCACATAAAAGACGTTGGAGCAGGACCTGGGAAGCACTATTCCCTAAATGTCCCGTTAAATGATGGTATTGATGACGACAGCTTCAGCAGTCTTTTCAGGCCCATAATTCAGAAAGTCATGGATGTGTATCAGCCTAATGCCGTTGTACTGCAATGTGGAGCTGATTCGCTGTCTGGTGATAGACTTGGTTGTTTCAACTTGTCTGTAAAAGGCCATGCAGATTGTTTGAAATTCCTCAGATCCTTTAATGTCCCTTTGATGGTGCTTGGTGGAGGGGGATACACTATCAGGAATGTGGCTCGTTGCTGGTGTTATGAGGTATCCATCTCACTCTCACGTGCTCACACACACACACAGAGCCCTATGTACATAATCTATACTAACATTTATGCCATGTCCTTTCTCCAGACAGCAATTGCAGTTGGGGTGGAACCTGAGAATAAGTTGCCATACAATGAATATTACGAGTATTTTGGCCCAGATTACACTCTACATGTGGACCCAAGTAACATGGAAAACCTGAACTCCTCTAAAGATTTGGAGAAAATAAGGTGATGCTTTTAATCTCTTTGTTATCATTTGGAGGATTCTGACATAAACATTAGAGGGTAATGTTTGTGTAGGGCTATTTGTATGATGGATGTTTTCCAACAGAGTCATTTTTGTTATTTCCCTCTTTAAAAAAACAAAGTCAATCTTATTGTGTAATTTTGATTACCTCTATATGTTTGAGAGTCATGGTCACATCATGGATTTTTTTCATTTC
This sequence comes from Portulaca oleracea, assembly GCA_029582165.1. Taxonomy (NCBI): domain Eukaryota; kingdom Viridiplantae; phylum Streptophyta; class Magnoliopsida; order Caryophyllales; family Portulacaceae; genus Portulaca; species Portulaca oleracea. The sequence continues at coordinate 10,984,168 of CM055869.1, read as the reverse complement.
AAAGCGCTTTCTCTATGGGCGATGTTGCGATTAGCTTACCATGATGTGATGATATCTTTGTGCTACTATAGATTTGGTCTTGGAACAGTGATGATATATAAATCTCTTTTCCTTTTCAAAAGTGTGCACTGTTTGTTTGTATTGCAAGAACAAATTGTGTTCATTATACCTCTGACCTCACTCTGGTTGGCAGTGATTTTGGTGTGGAGCCTTTTCTTGGATTCCATGCTATTGACTTGTGAGATTTCTGTATGTTGAGTGATAAGTGTGTTGGTAACTTAATGCTCACATATATTAGGGGGAGGCAGTATGGTTTTTGTCTATTCTGCTAAAGTGTTGTTTTTGTGGTAATTATTGCTTTCATAAATCAGAGCTTTTGGCATTGATGTTTGAACCTCAAATCCTATGTGTAGCACCAGTCTTTTACTAGTTTATGATCTGAATTTGGGTTGAAAGCAACTGAGCTCCCCATGTGGAAGTAAGAGGCTTTGTAACTGGTAATTCAGAGAAACTAGTTACTAGTCTGTCATATTCAGTTACATAAAAAAATATGAGCACTACTATGTAGTTATAAATGTATTAGTGTATCAGCTTCATCTCCCCCCTCCTTCTCCCCGAGGTATACAATACATAAGTTGATAATGATAGCTGCACCTGTTGCACGGTGGTGTGCTATGCTCATTAAGCTGATTACTGTGTTGGCTGATATGTAGTTAGCTCAATACCATGTGATTTTAAAAATAAATATGGTTTCTCTGTATGCCTTCCCTTTATCATCTGCTTTAATTTGTGTTGTTTAATTGTAATCTTGCAGGAATATTCTTCTAGAGCAATTAACCAGGATACCTCATGTGCCGAGTGTTCCTTTCCAGGTCACGCCTCCTACTTCGAGTGCTCCTGAAGAGGTCTGTAGTTGTGGCTGATACTTTAAGTAATTTATTTTTTGCCTCTTGCCTACGTCCTGAAGGTTTTGTCTATCTTGCTTATGATGAAATTGCCTTGACTAGGATGAAGAGGACAAGGATCAGAGACCAAAACCTCGCATATGGAATGGTGATGGTTATAATTCTGATGCTGAGGACCGTAAGCCCTAAATCGGTTACCTGTTTTCACAAAAATGTTACAAGCAAGTAAGTTATTGCCTTTTCAGTTCAAGTGTATGTACTAATGCCTTTTCTTTTCCCATCCAATATTCCCTGAATTAGTTATTTTCCCATCGTAAGGGATTGGCTAGGAAAGAATTTATTGATCCACCTGATTTCTTGTTGGATGGCTAGAATTGCATTCTTATATCTGACCAAGAGTATTTTAAGATGACATAATTTGAATATTTGATGTGTTGTAGAGTGACTGATGACTACTGACCTGCTACAGAAGGTTAAAGCTTAGCTTCCTAGATTTGTAGTTCTACTGATGCACCTGATTGTTATTTCTTGATTGAACTTGATCTGAACAATGTGCTATGTGCCCTTGATTGAAGTTCTGAAGATGGAGTACTCTGTGTAACTCCAAACTCGGTCATGTCAAGGCCTTATATATGAGCTTCAGTGCTGTAGCCTGGTGTTTCATGGTGATGCTAAGGATAGATACTCCGTAGTCTCTGCCAACTGAGGCGGACTTACTGATTACTTGCTTTGGCATGCAGGTAATGTGTCAGATACCCAGACCAAACACCATAGTTTTGTGCACAACAAGAGCAATGAGAAGTGGTGAAGTGCTCTGCCTTAGGAGTTGAACATACAATTTGACAATGACGACTACCACAGAAGGAACTTTACTTGACAAGGAGGACTAAGCCTCGGATATGAACTCATTTTTGTGGGAGATTATCTTTTTGAGGGAATGTAGAAACAAGGAATTTACAGCATAGATTAGCACCTTTTGGACCGCGTCGCTGAATTCTTGTGCTGCTGTGTGGTTGAATGTAGAAAGCTGTATTGCTTCATCTTTGATCTCTCTGTAGTCAACTTGTGCAAGCTCATGTGACAAAGTGCATCAACTCATGAATTCCAATGTATGTCTTAATCATTCATGTATATGTGAATTTGTTTCATTTGGAGATGTTAATTTGTGCCCTTAAATTGTTGTCTCTGCTCCACTCTTGTTCTTGGCTTTGCTATTGCCAAGGTGAATGTTGACAGAGCACAGCTTTTTCGTTGCTGCTTTCATTTGAGATCTTGAGAAATGTTTATCTAAACGAAATATGTTGCACGTAATTAAAACATAATTTGGAGAATTGAAATCTTTAGAAATGTTGTAGAACAAAATGTCTCTTTAAATTTAATGTCTTCTACTTTTCTACCTTTTCTTTTTATGAAATAATTAATGAAATAGTAAGTGGTTAATGATTTCAAATTGAAATTAATCTCATAGGGATTGAAAACTGAACTAAATCGTTGTCGGTCTTTTCGCTCTTGAATTGAATTTATCCTTACAAAACCTGTGACTTCATAATCGCACTACGACAACTTAACTTTTGCTCAAAGACTCTTCTTTATGTATTTTTAAATGTGTACGTAGTTATCATATATTAATATTTTTATTTTTAAAACTCAGAATATTTTTATGTATAAAACTCACTGGCTTAACGTTTAATTTTTATGTTTATCCAATTTTGAAATATTTATTTCTTTGTATTAATTTTTTTAACATCCATATTCTATATTTATAGACTTCCCAACAAGTTATTAATTTCATATGCATACATAATTTTAAGTTTTAGATTTATACACTTTTGAAATATTTATTTATATAACAAATTAATATAGCTTATGAGAGCACACTTTTTAAAGTTGCATATATTGTTCCAAGTGGAACTAAACTAAAGCATTTTGTAAAACAGTCAAGTGATAGTGTGAACAAGGAGTTTGTTTCCCTTGGCGTGTTGGTTGACTTTGTGGTCAGAAGTCACAACTACATTGCACATTGACCTTGAATATGCATGCATGCATGCTTCTGCTATATCTAATCCCAATCCCAACTACAAATAGTCCTGAGTCCATTCTGACGTCTGTTTACTAATATTATTATTGCCGGCTTCATATGAGCAACTTGGCAAGCTAGCTAAATCATGTATAAATTTATGGCTATATATAGTCTACAGTTTTTGGTAAACCAATACTCAGAAACTTGAAGTTGTTGATTTCATTGTGTAGGTGTTTCTGAAGATGAAAAATGTCCAGTGTTTAGGGCTGGTGTTTCTCTTGCTGCTTATTCTTCCTGACAGTACGTAATTAACACTTGATTCGATCTCTTTGAAACTAACCTTGCTTTTTGATTTGCAAATTTCATGTTCCATTTGCATTTGCATGAAACTGATGATCTAATATTCATACTTACAGGCTCAGTTGGAGTGATTCAGATGCTGATTTTGAGAGGGCAACATGAGGAGATTAATCAAGGAAGTGTTGTGTTTAAGCTGCCCTCGTTCGACTTCATGAGGAGAAAGTCGAGGATTCTGAAAGAAAACAATCGGCCTTTTAGGCCAGGATCACCTCAACCCAACACAAACCCTTCACCATACTTTCCAACTCCCCCAGATATTGTGTAAATTCTGACTCAAACACAAGTGTATATGCTGCTTGAGGGGTTACATTGTCCATGCATTTTTCTTTTCCTCCATAAATAGAAATAAAGTGTCTCCCAGTTTCAGAAATCAGTTGAACTAGGGAAGCATATATGCTGTGTGTAACTTTTGTTGTCTTGGCTTTTCAAATTTATGCAAAGTTAAGTCGGTAGTAAACTACTAGTAATAATCAGGGTTGCGGTTTCCTGACCCGGACTCAGGTTGGGCCGAGCTGGGTCTGGATCGAGGATACCAACCTGACTGACCTGATTCAACCCGCACAAATCTAGTATAGATTATAGTGGTACAGTGGTACTGAAAGGTGTTTTATGACCCCTTACCTCTATTTATATAAACTCCACATCCTTACGGTGTGAAAATTATGCCAAATGCAACACTCATACAATACATTCTCATGATATGATGGACACTTCCTAAAATATATTTTTTGATCTGGGGCGAGTAAAAGAAATGGGATTGGGCCAGAGTTTTATTGAAAATTCTACCATAGTTGAATTTATTTTCAACTATGGTAGTTGAAAATTTTATATCATTCATTTATCAAACATAAATCATATTTGTTAAAAAGATTTATATCCTCCTAAACATTGTTAATTATTGTAACAAGTTACTTTGATCAACCTACATTGATTTTGAATTTTTATGGTAAAATTATTGGTATTTTAATTTCACTTTTCAACTACGATAGTTGAAAAAAAATCGATTATGGTAGAATTTCCTTAAAAATATTCAATTTTGTAAAAAAATTATAACTTAACATATAGATTTACTTATTGTAACAAGTCCTATGATGAATATATATATTAATTTTAAGTTTTAATCATAAAATTAAGAGTATAATTATAAATTTCAACTATCATAGTTGAAAAATTTTTCAACTATGGTAGAATCTCCCGAGTTTTATTCCTTTGTTTTTCTTTCTTTTCATCTAATCCATGTTGCTTCATTTTTTCTGTTTTTGATAATTAAAATTAAAAATATAAAATGAATGAACGCCTAATAAAAATACCTAAACAAATTATTGAAAGAGAGCCGCAGAATCATAAAATAAGGGTGTAAAATATATGCAAAATATAGAACTAATAACCCCACACTTAGATTTATGTTCATCCCAAAAGCAAAACAAAAAGAAAAACCTAACTCACTCTCATAAGAATAACGGTTGTATTTAACGTATACAACAATCCCTACTTTCTCCCATCGTTTTGTCACCCTTATCATCACCCATAAAAAAAATTATAAGTTTCTGACAATAAGCTTTATAACATTGTGGGGTCCTTAAGGCAAAAAGTGTCCAATCTTTAGCATTGTTTCTATTGTTTTTGGTCAGGTACTTCCGATAACTGGTATGTATAGTGGTACAGAAAGGTTTCCTATGAATTCTTACGGGTTAGAACAGGCTAAACTGCAAAGTATTAAGAAAACAATATTAGATGCTCTCAAAGATTGATTTAGAGGTTGACAAATGCTATATTTGTAATTCACTGTGATCTAATTTTGTCTTAATTTTTATAACTTGAGATGTGGTCCAAAAATTAAACATGTGTTCATATAATACTACAACATATACCTACAGCTAATGGCACAACATGGATGGCACGTTCTTGTTATTACTTAGTTAATACATAACAGGGGTTTTTTGCTTTTTGGACTCAGATTTTGCAGATTTACAATCTGACTCATGTTTTAAAGTTCTGATTTGGACCCTATACAATATGGACCCAAAAAATTTAGCCCAAAGTTAAGTTTGACTCCGGCGAAGACCAAAATCTTGCATAAACTGACCGATTTACCCTTATTTCATTTATTAATTTATTTTGAATTTCCTTTTGAAATTGACTAGACTGAAGACTTCAATTTCACAGCCCATACGCATATCCCACCCTTAGTGACTATTCAACTCCAAACTCCCATAAAACCGAATAAATGAACGGTAAATTTGGAAGTTTAGAAATAATTAAGGGGCAACTTTGGAAGGAAAAATCAGTCAAACTACAATAAGGGCCTCTTTTGGCCGGACCCCTCTAATTATGTCCAAATTGTTGCCGGAAACAAAGTATAGGGTCCAAATTATAAACTTTGAAACATGAGGGTCCAAATTGTAAATACCCCAAAATACAGAGTCCAAAAAGCAAAAAATCCTACATAACAGTAATGTAGAGAATATACCCCGCATTCATGTATACATATATACAGTTGAAGTGCCGGCCTCTTTGAATATAATCTGCGCCTAGAAGGTGTTTTTCTGTGTTGGTTACCAAGTCAAATGACTATTATTTTCGAATGTTCTTCCTAGGAAAACTATTAATTAGGAGGTGATTGGTTTACATATAGCATCATAGAAAAGATCAACAATGACTTGGGCAACTGATTGTCCAAAGCTTATGCTGCACAAAACTTGTTGACTTAATTCATGCAAGGATTAGTTACGTTTGATCTCGAATTGATCATATTGGAGTACTCCTTGAAGAACGATCGAGGACGGATAAACTAAGGATGCAGAATTTCCGAAAATGGCTGTTGCTGTTGGTCGTTGCAGCTGTGGTACTGTTCTTCATAGTTCATGGTCTTCCATCATCATTTAGCTGGGCTCCTAATAAAGGTAAACTTACCTTCTATTTCGGCCATATATTATTTAGATTTAGTTTCTTTCAAATTTAGTACTCAACTACATGTTTCAAATGTTGGCATTGATAGATGAAAACTGGGCGTGGTTGACAAAGAACAAAGATGGAAAAAGGAAGATAGTTTTCACAGGACATGAAGGATCAAGCCTTGGTTATGAAGAAGAAGATGAGGGGGCCACTTCCATGAAAAGAATACTAAGGTCAAGGAGTCCCACGTGGCCGAAACCTCCAATTCCCAATCAAGAGCACGGCCAAGTACAAGACTAATTGAAGCCTCGCTCGATCATCTGCAAATTTATTATGTGCACCTGGAGCATGTGCTCCAACTACCACGATTGTTCACTCCTATTATTATGATGGATCGTGTTACCAAGGCATGATTTTCAGTGATAAGTTTGTGTTGGTTTTGCTGTGTTATGAACGTAAACAGCTGAGTTTGTTTCAATATATGATCTTGGGTGTCCTATTCAACGCGGTTCTGAATGGTTAATTTATATAAGAAGTTGACATAATACTCGTATTTTTGCTCAAGTTGTTATTAGGTTAAACGTGTTATTGGATATGTATACGTATAGCTATTAGTTAAGCTGACTATAGAATATAATAGTGAATGACATGTTCCTTCGAATTACTGTTATTATATTTCACCAGAAACAACAAGGAGACTATTAATTTACATATACATTGCATTATAAATCAAGAATGACTTGGAAAACTGATTATTTCAAAACTTAAATTATGTTGAATGAAAATTGTTGACTTCATGCTATGGTTTGATCGTTTGATCACACACCTCATCTGGGTACATACTGGTTGATATTATTGCATTGAAATCTTGACCTATCGGACATATATATACATATATTGTTGGCAGAAGTTGGTACCATATTGGAGTTGTTAAAGATTGAATAGAATTTGAAAGATGCAGATGCTCCTCCGAAAACGGCTGTTGCTGTTGGTGGTTGCTGCTGTAGCACTGTTCTTCCTGGTAGGTGGTCTACCAGCGTTATTTGGTGCAGCTCGTAATTATAAAGGTAAAGATTATCTTTTATGTTTGTGTAGATTAAAAACAGCCTAATGTATATATAAGCCATGAGGCTAGGGGATGTTTGTATATATATGCAGACCAGAATTACTAGAAATGTTATCAAATAACAAAGTTAAAGGTTTGTTTGGATTGACAGATGAAAAAGGGGGTCAGTTAACCAAGAGCGAAGACGGAGAGTTGTCTGCCAGTTTTACAGGCAGACAACTCTTGCCCTCGAAAGGACGTCGTAGGCCAAGGCCACCCATTTGGCCACCAGCCCCCAGAATCAATCTTAGGCCCATTCCGCGCAACCCTCCAGCTTGATTATTTGAAAGCATTGTGGTGTATGAATTAAGAATTAATCTAGGTGTGAGTTATTAATATTGGCTCATGTATTCTATCTTTGGAGGAAACTTTGGTTTATTTTTCTCTGTTATTTGCATGTTTCCCCTTGTAATGGGCTTTGTATCTTCAGTTTTTTACATTTTGGACTCCGAAATATAGGAGTATTTATTTTCTGGATCCTTGGTTTTCATTGTTTATTTTTGGGACCTTAAAGTTTATGGATTGAATAAAAAATGACTTTAAAGTTTTTAAGTTGAAATAAAAGGTCAGTGTACTGTTTTTCTTTTTCTTACCATGCTTGAATTTATCTTTCGATTAGCCCCAAACTTCAGGACTAAGGCTAAAACTAATATTAAAGTTGTAATGTACCTCTCTTATTCATGCCGAAACTACTTAGACCTTGTGTACTTCATGGTCTAATTAATTCCCATATGAATAAAAGAGGTGTATTATAGCTTCAATATAAGTTTTAACCTTACTTGATGAAAGAACCCTAGAGGGGGGTGAATAGGGTTATGAAAATTCTCTGCACAAATAATCAACTTGTAAAGGACGTTAGGTTCTTAATCTAGTTAGATTAAGATTCAATATAATGCAGAAGTATGATAAAGGACAATAAGCATAAACTGACTAACTTCCTTTATTATACTGAAACAGAATGAAGCAGAGCAACCTAAGGTGAATGTCCTTAGGTTGTACACAGAGTAACCTAAGGTGAAGGACCTTAGGGTTTACAGCAGAGAAGAAGTGCACGACAGAGGCACTTCGAATTTGTTCTGGAGAAAAGAAACACCCACCAAAATCAATCTTTGGTGTAAACACGAATCAATCCCAAGTCCGTCTGGGAATCGATTACACCAACACAAATCAATTCTAAGTCCGTTAAGAATTGAATTCACTCAAACACAAAATTCTCACACAACCGTTCTTCTTTCAACTCGAAGAACACAACCAAAACATAGAACCCAATTCTCTGTTTTGAACACCCGATTACTTCCGTGGAATCGTTGCCTTAATTCGAATCCCATGTCTTCAATTTATAGACTTGTTTCCTTGAATCGAATAGAGACGTTGGAGATTTGATTTAGGATCAGATTCCTTCTTTTCTTCGTGCTTTCCAGATTTGCTTCATCTTGTGCGATATTTCCGGATTCCAAAATCTTGTTTTCCTTTCCAAACTCTTGCTCGATTTTTTCATGCGATGCACATAGAACAATCGAATTAGTCTGGTTAGAGAGTGGACAAGGAAAATCAGATGACTCGGTTTCCAGAAATACTTCCATGTTCCTTTTATCTTTCGTGCTTGACATGAACGTCCTTTTGATGCTTGACGTGAATGTCCTTTAGCCTGTTGACGTAAATGTCCTTCGGCCTCTTTCGTATCACAACTTTTCTGGCTAAATGAATTTTGGCTTTTATTCAAAACTGATCCAGTCGCCAGGGCAACATCCTTGAGGGGTTCTAACAATCTCCCTCTTTTTGATGAAAGGCAAAATTCATTTACACCACTTCTCCCCCTTTTTGACTTTTATCAAAAAGTCTAGAGAGCTCCCCCTTAATATTGTAATCATCTCCAATAATATGCAATACTCAATGAACTTGTTAGTGCTAAGAGAGGCTTCTCCCCCTCAATATGTGCCATAAAAATAATCAATAACACTGCTATTTGAGGAGATCCATTTGTCAAGGTCCTTGATCTTAGGTCTGACAAGGTCCTTGAGGGGTTTTTATTGCTAATGTAAGTAATGTCCTTGAGTGCTCCAGGCTCCTTTAAGTATCCTCTCTCCTGGATGCTGAATATACCTACAAAAACTTTAGACACCCTTCCTCAAGCCATAAATGACATTAAGTTTAGATTCTTGACTACTAGTACCAACCATGTTCGGAGGTCTTGTTTCTTTTGGAACCCAAACTTGTACAATTTTAGAACGATAATGGTTGAGGTAGTGAGGTTTACCATATTTGCTCTTGGGAAGAGATAAATGACCTTGATATCTTGTCCCAAGATAGTTGTGTCGTTCTTGGTGCCTAGAGTGAAATATGTGGCCTTGGTACTGCTCATTAAGGTCCTTGTGTCGTCCTTGCTGCCTGGTTCTGATAGCTTCATCTTGCGATGCAGAATGTCCTTGATGATAGTTTCTTTCTTGTTGCTTGGTTGCCTCAACCAGAGACTTGTGACAAACATCAAGGTTGACCTTTAGGTCTAGTATTTCAGCTTTGAGAATGTCGACCCTGGAGGTAAGCCCTTCACATAATTTTTCCAATTTCTCATTGGACTCTTTCATGCATTTAATGGTTTCTTTGAGTGACCTAATCTCATTTAAATGCTTGGTCTCCCGTCCTGCAAACTTTACAAGGCATTTTCCCAAGTACTTTTTAGGATAAGTGAGGAGATCATCAAATGTTACCTCCCTTGATTCATCCTTGTCACTGTCCAGATAGTCATCATTGGTAGCTCCAACTTCCTCTCTGTCGTTGGTGTTTTTTCTCATGATGCAATGACTAGTAGTTTCCTCATCATCACTCCAAGTGGCCATCAAGGCCATGTGATTTCTCTTTTCTTTGTTCTTTTTATGGTGGGGATATTCCTTGATCAAGTGATCTGGGTTACCACAAAAAAAACAAGAGAGTGAGATAGTTATATTATTTGATGAGTCATTACCTCTTTGGTTGATTCGTTTGGATGAAGGTCCTCTGGAGGTATGACTTTTCTTGCACGATTCTTTGAGTTCCTTGGCCGTCAAGGCCAAGATCTGGTCCTTATCATTGTTGTTAGGACCATAGATGTCCTTACGGGCTACTTCTTCTTTTTCATTTTTCTCTTCCTGGAGACGCATTTCGTGAGCAAGAAGCTTTCCAATGAGGTCATCGAATTGGAGGGTTTCAACATCGTGAACTTCCTCTATTATGGTGACCTTTGATTCCCATTTCTTTTTTGTAAGACATCTGAGGACCTTGTGAACTTTTTCTTCATTGGAGTAGGTTTTCCCCAAGGACTTGAGATTATTGACTATGACAGTGAATCATTTGTACATGTCCTTGATGGACTCTCCATTCTTCATTTTGAAGGATTCATAGTGCTTGACATAATTGTTACGCCTTATTCTTTGAACTTGGCTCGTTCCTTCATATGTGGTCACTAAGGTATGCCACACCTGTTTAGCTGTATCACAACCAGAGATAAATTCAAACTCATTAGAATCAAGTCCACAGTAAAGGATATGTAATGCTTTAACATTTTTATCCGCCTTTTCTGCTTCTTTGGCCGAATACTTGGATCTATCTTTGGGTTTCGTGATTTCTCTAACTGTGATCATGGGGACAAAGTCTCCATTCTCAATTCTGTCCCAAAGGTCATAGTCTTGATCCATGATGAATGTCCTCATACGCTTCTTCCAGTGTGCAAAGTTTGATCCTCTGAATAAAGGAGGACTATTTAAGCAACGTCCTTGCCCTATATCACCATCTTCCATCCCAGCCATGATCTTTACCACAGAGCGGTTAGTCTCTGAATCTTCAGTGGACCAAGCTCTGATACCAATTGAAAGAACCCTAGAGGGGGGGGGGGGGTGAATAGGGTTATGAAAATTCTCTGCACAAATAATCAACTTGGAAAGGACGTTAGGTTTTTAATCTAGTTAGATTAAGATTCAATATAATGTAGAAGTATGATAAAGGACAATAAGCATAAACTGACTAACTTCCTTTATTATACTGAAATAGAATGAAGCAGAGCAACCTAAGGTGAATGTCCTTAGGTTGTACACAGAGTAACCCAAGGTGAAGGACCTTAGGGTTTACAGCAGAGAAGAAGTGCACGGTAGAGGCACTTTGAATTTGTTTTGGAGAAAAGAAACACCCACCAAAATCAATCTTTGGTGTAAACACGAATCAATCCCAAGTTCGTTTGGGAATCGATTACCCCAACACAAATCAATTCTAAGTCCGTTAAGAATTGAATTCACTCAAACACAAAATTCTCACACAACCGTTCTTCTTTCAACTCGAAGAACACAACCAAAACATAGAACCCAATTCTCTGTTTTGAACACCCGATTACTTCCGTGGAATCGTTGCCTTAATTCGAATCCCATGTCTTCAATTTATAGACTTGTTTCCTTGAATCGAATAGAGACGTTGGAGATTTGATTTAGGATCAGATTCCTTCCTTTCTTCGTGCTTTCCAGATTTACTTCATCTTGTGCGATATTTCCGGATTCCAAAATCTTGTTTTCCTTTCCAAACTCTTGCTCGATTTTTTCCTGCGATGCACATAGAACAATCGAATTAGTCTGGTTAGAGAGTGGACAAGGAAAATCAGATGACTCGGTTTCCAGAAATACTTCCCTGTTCCTTTTATCTTTCGTGCTTTACATGAACGTCCTTTTGATGCTTGACGTGAATGTCCTTCAGCCTGTTGACGTAAATGTCCTTCGGCCTCTTTCGTATCACAACTTTTCTGGCTAAATGAATTTTGGCTTTTATTCAAAACTGATCCAGTCGCCAAGGCAACATCCTTGAGGGGTTCTAACACTTAATTTTTAATTATGATATATAAAGAATGAAAAATGCATGCAGAGGTTATTGAAATTGTTTTAATTTGTTGGTTGTTGCTTTTATGAAATTATATATTCCTTTTTACTCCAATATAGGTTAGACAAGCCTTCTCTTTAAAATCTGATTTGTATCAATTTGATTCGATACGAGTATCAATATATATAGGCCAATATTTGCATCATGCACTAGCTAGTGACGACGGACTTTGCTAACTGGAGCCAACATTAGACAAATTAAAACATATATATTACGTGCAAGTGTTTAAGAGCCTACAAACTAACCTGACCTGATGAACATTGAACAATATATGACGCCGCTAAGTGTTCATAAAAATTGATAAAATAAAGCATAATAAGTGCAGTATAATATTATATAGGATATTTTGCATTTTGGACCTCAAATTATAGGGTAATTAATTTTTTGGATCATTAGTTTTCATTGTTAGTTTTTTTGGACCTTAAAGTTTATAAATTGGATAAAAAATGATTTTAAAGGTTGTAGGCTGAGTAAAAGACCAATGTACCTTTTTTTTTTATTCCCTTGTTTAAATTACTGTCTCGATTGACACCAACTTCAAGACTAATGTTAAAATTGATATTGTAGTTTGGCGCCAATAAGGAGAGAAGCTCAAACATGGGAGAAAAAAGGGGCCGGGGCCTTTTTTTTCAGTTCAGAAAGTTTAAGGTCCTTTTCTATTCAACCCACAAACTTTAGGGTCTAAAAAATTAACATTGAAAACCAAAGTTTCAGAAAATTAATTACCCTATACTTCATGGTCCAAAATGTAGACAAGCCTTATTATACATGGGGTATGCATATTAAGCAACCTTACAATATTTAATCCTAGCTCCTTTGAATTCAACTATTATTTTGATAACGTTGGCTCCTTTGAATTCAGCTAGCCCAGGAAGTGATGCACACAAGAATAGTAAAGTATAAGGGAATGATGTACCGGAAACTTGGTTTTAGAAGAAAACTGTTTTCTGTATTGACTTGAGTAATGTTAAGTACTCCGTACTACCTTAACATCACGCGTTTTATTTTGGCATTACCGTAATCATTTTGCTCATCTTGATGCCTGTACTAATTTGTTTTATTGAATAATGCTCTTTCTGGTTTGAACTTTGAAGCAGTACCAGCTAAATTTCCTTCCTATCTTCTCTCTCTCTCTCTATATATATTTACACTCAGCCTTCCTGAAGAGCACATATCAGAGATGCAGAAGTTCGTGAAAGGGTTGCTGTTGGCTGTGGCTGCTCTGACACTACTATTCTTTCTGGCTGGTGGTTATGGAGCATTATTTCGTGCTGCCCACAATACTGGTAATAAATTTCCTGTACGTTAATAATCAAAAAATTTGCATGTACCCCTTCTACCTACGCTTATGACATCTATAAATCCAATGCTCACGTTTTTTAATTAATATTTACCCGCGCTAAACTTTTGAACCAAGTTCGTTTAGCTAGTTTTCTTGTAAATTTAACAACTTTTCTAGGGGATGTATGATATGTAATGAAATTTATTTGCTAAAATTATCATCATTTCAGCAAACAAATTTCATCACAAATAGCAAATTCACCAGAAAAGTAGCCAAACGCCAGAGTTAGATTTTATAAATGTCATAAATATGAAGTGACGTACATGCAAATTATTCCTAATTAATAATCTCTTCGATTGGTTTGAGTAATATAGACCTGTCAATTCGGTCGGGCGGGCGGGTTTCGGGTCGGTCCTATATCCGGTTCAGGTAAATACAGGTCGGGTGTATTTAGGGTTCAAGTAAATACGTGCGGTATATTTCAGTTTCGGGTCAACCCAACGGGTTATGATTGCGACCATTTTCCGTTTTTCCTTTTTAAAAAATGGTCTCTAAATATTACTTTTTGTACAATATATATAATAAAATATGATTATCTTCTGGTAACGATAGATTATTGTAACTATTTTGACTTAAATTAGAGAAACAACAAATAAATAAGTTGCGCTTATAGTTTAACTTAAAAATTACAAAGAAAAATCACAAATTCTAATAAAGTTGAACTTAAAAATTTAATTTTTCGGGTCAAACGGGCAGGTCGGGTTTGACCTGCTAAATTTCGGGTTCGGTATACTTCGGGTTTAGTTTAGAAAATCATGTTCAAAATCCAGAAAATTTCGGCGCAGGTTCAGATCGGATTATCGGATTGGGTCTGAAACTGTCAGGTCTAATAAAATACGAGCTTGTACTAAAATAAACATATTGGTTTGTTGTGATTATTCGACAGATAAAAAAGGCGGCGGTTGGCTAGCAAAGAGCAACGACGGAGAATGGAGGATAGTTTCATCAGGGCACAAAGGAAAGCTTGATGATGAAGGTGGTGATTACTACGCTGGTGTTGGGAAAGAAACAATGGAGCCCTTAAAAAGACAGCTTAGAGCAGACAGACCCATTTGGGTGCGACCCCCAATTGGTAACAAAGGTGGTTCTTTCATGCCTCCTTGGCTTACTTATCGAGTGGTACGCCCACCACCCTCCTAATCATCCTCGGCCTCCACGCCCATGATTTTAAGGCCCTTTAGCCCTCTTCAATCATTCGTATCTATATATTTCGGAAAATATTGAGGTTTGTTGTTATTGTTGTATATTCTTATTGTTATTGGTGTATCTGGTGTTCTTGGGTGTGCTTCTCCATGCAAATTATACCTTACATCGTGATAAACCTATTTATGTCCACCATATGTATTAATTATGTGCTGAAATGAGTAAAAAAATAATAAATTTGAAATGTATTGATGTATTTCATAATAATATTGATAAATTTATAATGAATTTTATAATAAATAGTAATAATATTTTTCAAAAAATTTAATAACTCTATGGATCATAGGTAAATATTCCAACATGTAAGATATAATAGTTGTTTTTCTCTGTGCAAGAATCTGCACTGTTGAATGTAAAACCATCATCCATCAATGTATTCAAGGTTCGGGAAGTGCTCGTATCAAGCAACTTTTAGGACATCTTGAGATTTGCAAGTGAATAATATACACAATGGGTTGACGTTACTCTTGAGTTTATTTATTAGGAGTTTCGAATTGTAATATACCGCGACTCTCAGAATATTGAATCTAAATATATCCATGTTTTATTCATGGATAGTAGTATGCATGATTTAACTGATGCTATAATATACCGCGACTCTCAGAATATTGAATCTAAATATATCCATGTTTTAATCATGGATAGTAGTATGCATGATTTAACTAATGATATAATTTTTCTTTTACTATATAGAAGCAACTTGTTTTGTGAGCATGTATAACACTTTTTATGAGCATTTAGTAAAATAGAGTGTTGAAAATATTAATAATTAGGTGATACTATAATTAATATTTTTTTTTTAAAAAAAGAAGTAACTTGTTTTTTCCGATCCCTATAAAATATATACAAAAAAGAGGGTTTTTTTGTTACATTTTGGATTTTTAAAATATGGACATTATTTTCTAACCCTTGGTTTTCAATATTTATTTTTGAGATCTGAAAAATTTGTATGGTGAATAAGAAAGACCCAAACTCCCTTATTCCATTTGCAATTTGGGTTGGCTTCACCTATTATTTTCAATTTACAGGTCATCTTCCTTATGCAATTATTATGGTTAAGGACATACACTTTTTAATGCTATAGTATTTCAAGAGTTAAGAGGCTAAGAAAACCAAGTTATAAGCTAAAAGTTGATCGAGGAGGTAAAAAACAAACTTATAAGGTGAAACTGGTCCGACACGGACCGTGTCAGGCATGACACATGCCGTGTTGGTGTCTAAAAGGTCCAATAAAGGCAGACTGGGTCAACATAGACCGTGCTATATCAGCATGGGTCATGTTGGAGCCCATCATTGTCAAATTTGAAATCCCTTGATTTTAGCCTCAAGTATTCACTCGTGGGGAGGATCTTTTGGGATTATTTTTGACTTATATTCTCAGTTAATAATGACCCCTTAATCATGGTCAAAATTCCATGGACAATGCCCCTCAATCATGCTTTGTGATTGACAAGTTTGAATGCTCCTAAGCACTATAAAAATGCAATGAATTCATTCATCCAACACACACCACAACTATTCTTTCTTCTTCCTAGAAAGTTTCAACACAACTCCTGAGGTTTGATGATATTATAAGCCCTTTCCAAAGTGCTTTTGTTCCAAATAGATAAATTCATGACAATGTTCTTTTAGATCATGAAATCATGCACAAGTTCAGGCAATCCAAAGTAAAGAAACCTTGTGTAGCCTTGAAATTAGATATGGAAAAAATCTATGATAAAGTAGAATGGAGTTTTCT
Source organism: Portulaca oleracea (assembly GCA_029582165.1). Classification (NCBI taxonomy): domain Eukaryota; kingdom Viridiplantae; phylum Streptophyta; class Magnoliopsida; order Caryophyllales; family Portulacaceae; genus Portulaca; species Portulaca oleracea. Next base: position 10,967,707 of record CM055869.1, on the reverse strand, counting down.
AAAGAAAACCATGCTAGATATATGAACTTCCCCTCAATATGAGTTAACTGGATAATGGAATGAATCTCCTCAATATCCTATTCAGTTCTTGCAAATAACTAACCATGTGGATTAATTAAGCCAACTGGGGTCTTAGACAAGGTGATCATCTTTCTTCATACATGTTCCTTTTATATATGGAAGTTTTGACTCAAGCACTACTAGTTTCCCAAAGTAAAGACAAGAAGAAAGGATTACGAGTAAAAATCTGTCAAAAAGGCCTAACCATCCCTCGCAGAATGTTTGCTGATGATAGTCTGCTTTTTTTTTTTTTTTTGTAAAGGTACTGACTCAGCTTGTAAAGAACTAAAGGAAGTGCTAGACAAATTCTATAGTCAGTTTGGTCAGTTAATTAACACCCACAAATCATCCTTGATTTTTTCAAAAGGTGCCTCCCATAGGCATGTTGACCGAGCCAAAGGGTTCTTTAACATCACCTCTAAAGAATCCCTTGTTAAATACCTAGGGTGCCCTTCGGTAACAGGAAGTAAAAAGTTGAAACTCTTCTCTCCTATGTTAGAATGAATTTCAAAGAAACTTTCAAACTGGAAAGTGAATGCCAATAGTAAAATGAAAAAAAAAATGCAAATAAGTCTAAAGCTGGGTGAATGGTTCTTATCCAATCCAACTTGGAGTCTATCCCCGCCCACACAATGCAATGCTTCCTATTGCTAAAGGCTACATGTGAACAAATAGATAGGATTAATAGAAATTTTTTCTGGAATTCTGCAAACAGAAAAGGTATGCCAATGATATCATAGGATAAAATCTGTAGACCAAAAGATAAGGCAGGACTAGGTCTTCGTAAGGCCCAAGTTGTAAATTTAGCTTTTCAATGTAAGCTCGTATGGAAACTCATTCATGAGAACAACAATCTTTGGGTGTTGCAAATGGTAACCAAATATAATAACTCGGGAGATAGGTTTTTCAAAACCCCTAAGCACACAGATTCCTGGGTCTGGAAGAATTTTTGTAAATCCATTAAGATTTGTGAAAAAGGTTTTAGATGGAAAATGGGTAATGGGGAAAGAGTTGTCTTTTGGAAAAATAGCTGGTGTCACCAATTACCACTCATAAGTATGAGAGATCAACCCCCTCATGATCAAAAGAATTCATTCATAATAATGAGTGGAATGTAGACAAACTTGAAAAAGTTCTTCCTGGGCATTTAGTTGAACTAGTACTACAAACTTCAATCTCCTTTACGAATGAAGAGGATGAGATGTGTTGGGGTCTGACTGGAAGTGGAAAATTCACTACCAAATCAGCCACCTGGCTTTGCCATGATCTTAAAGACCAACATAAATGGGAAGGATGTTGGATTTGGAAACTAGATGTTCAACCAAAACTAATTAAAGGAATGCTTATGGAGAATCAACCACAATGGACTTTCGTTAAGAGAAATCTTTTTAGAAGAAACACCACGGACAATCCCTCATGCCCGGTCTACCTAAATGCTATTGAGGCAGACAGTCACCTCATTCATAAGGAAAGTGTGGGATTTAGCTAATACCCATGGGTGGTTGGCCACTTCCATAAATTGGCCAATAGACTAGACAACACATGAACCACCATTCTCAATATTCTTAGAAATTCACTTCCCCCAAACGAATTTCTAAGAGCCACCCATCTTATCTGGAGTATTTGGAAGGAGCGAAACGATTGCACATTCAACAAATCAATTTTCAATACAACAAGGGTCATCATTTGAGCAAAGAGAATTTACGCAGGATGGTGAGCTAGAAGAAGATTTGCCGCTCACTCCTGGTTCGGGTTGGGTTTAACTTAATTTTGATGGATCCCTTAATAACCAGGGTTCAACGTTAGGTTTCGTCATACGAGACCATATTGGGCAATTCTTTACAACTGGAGCGGGCTAGGTTAATTCCCAGTCAATTATAATGAAAGAAGCTCTAGCCCTTCGGACTAGCATAAAACAAACTATAGAAGCATGATTCTCAAAACTACACATTGAAGGTGATAACTTAATCCTTATCCAAGCTATCAAAGGCGACAAATCCCATGGTAGATTGATATGATAATTAAAGATATCATGCACTTTTTAAACACACTCGAACCACACTTTCTACAGCAAATTTACCGAGAAGCAAATTATGCAGCAGATTGGATGGCCAACTAGGGCCACAACCACCCTTTATGAACTTTGTGGAATTATAGTCCTTCACAGACTTTTTCTTCTATTATGTTTGCTGATATCTTTTGGAGATGCCTATATAAAATGATCCATTGAGACTTTGTTTAACCCTGATTTACCCTTGGGAAAAAAACACAACTTCTAAGGTGTTGAACAGTAGCAATTTTTTGAGAGTTCTTGAGAGATCTTGTGTTTTGCTTACAAGAGGTTAGGTTTTACCCTTTAAGCCTATTCACGGTCTTGTGAATAAGTCTTAAGGGGAAACGGGTTTGACCCTCGATTCCTAACTACCCAAGTGATCCCCATCTTGCGCAAGTGACCGTGTTACCTTAAAATTTCCAATAATAGCTAATGGCCATCTTACCTATCGTTTCCTCTGTAATTGATTTGTGTTTGACCCTTAGACCTAAAATTTTGAACTACTTCCAAAGAAACTTGTGAGGAACCGTAGGGTACTTAAGGGTCTAAGTAGTTCCATCCGTTTTAAGTGTAGTTATGAAGTTTAGCGCCTGGAGATAAATTCAAACATGAGAAGAAAAAGAAGAATATGACATGTCTTTTTTATCGAGCACACAAACTTTCATGTCCAAAAAATAAACATCGAAAATCAATGGTCCAAAATACAAGATCCAAAATGCAAAACATCAAAAAAAGAAAAATGAAAGCAGCCTATTTTTTTTTTCAACTCCATGCTCCGGGGTGTATAATCGATGAACTACACAACCTCTGTTATCAGACCTTGAATCAGAAGGACAAAGAGAGAGAAATGAAAGAGAAGAACATCATATAACTGAGAGAACTATTATTGATATGTTGTATATTGTAAAGCTTGAAGGAAGGAATGAAATACAACCTATATTTATACTTCTAACTACAAGAATCAAGAAGCATTCTTGATAACTGAAATAACAAACTATCGATACTCCTATCACCCCCCCTCAAGCTTGGAAGGGTTTGTGACCATGCCAAGCTTGGACATAATGTATGTTTGTTGTGAAGAAGGTAAGATCTTGGTAAGAATGTCAGCAATTTGTTCTGCAGTAGGCATATGAGAGAGCTGAAGAAGTCCTTCTAACACTTTTTCCCTTGTGAAATGACAGTCAATGTCTATGTGCTTGGTGCGTTCGTGAAAAACTGGATTCTTGGCAATGTGGATGGCAGATTGGTTATCACAGTAAAGTGTTACTGGTTTTAATGAATGTACACCAAGTTCTTCAAGTAACCTCACAATCCAAGTAACTTCAGATGAAGTTTGAGCAAGAGCACGATACTCAGCTTCAGAAGATGATCTGGAAACAGTGCTTTGTTTCTTGCTTTTCCAACTTATGGGAGACTCACCAAATAATATCATGTAGCCAGTAACTGATTTTCTGGTGAATGAACAAGCACCCCAGTCAGAATCAGAGAAGGCTTGAATGCTGAGATGATCAGTTCCTTTAAGAAGAATTCCATGAGTTGTTGTGTCCCTGATGTATCTCAAAGTGTGTTGGAGAGCCTTCTGATGAACTGTCCTTGGATTTTGCATGAACTGACTCAAAGTCTGAGATGTGAAACTTAAATCTGGCCTGGTGTATGTGAGGAAATTGATCTTGCCTACCAAAGATCTGTAGTTAAGGGGGTCTAAAAGAAGATCCCCTTCATCTGGTTGTAGTTTGCAATTGAGAGGCAAAGGTGTGACAGCTTTTGCTGGATGTAGAGGACCACATTCTTGTAATAGTTCTTTGATGGATTTGTACTGTGACAATAAAACACCTTCATTAGTATGTGATACTTCTAATCCAAGAAAAAAATTTAGCTGTCCTAGATCTTTAATTCCAAAAAGATTATCAAGATGTCGTTTGACATGATTAATCTCATCTTGGTTTGAACCTGTCAATAGAATATCATCAACATAAACAACAATAATAGTGATGTCAGTAGATGATTTGTTTATAAAGAGAGAGTAATCATTCTTAGATTGTTGATAACCAAGAGAAATCAAAGTCTGGCTTAGTTTAGCAAACCATTGGCGGCTAGCTTGTTTCAAACCATATAGTGATTTCTTGAGTTTGCAAACTTTGTTGGAGGGATTGGGAATCCCTTTTGGCATTTGCATATAAACTTCTTCATCCAAATCTCCATGTAAGAATGCGTTGTTGACATCAAGTTGAAGAAGGGGCCATTTCTTTGATGCTGCAAGAGCAATGATAGTTCTGATTGTGGGCATCTTGACAACAGGAGAAAAAACCTCTTGATAGTCAATGCCATATTGCTGGGTGAAACCTCGTATGACTAAGCGAGCCTTAAATCTTTCCAACGAACCATCTGCTTTTAGCTTGACTTTATACACCCATTTGCTGCTGATGGCTTTCTTTTTGGGAGGTAATTCAACTAATTCCCAAGTGTTATTGCTAATGAGGGCATTGATTTCTTTATCTATAGCTTGTACCCACTCTGGATGTTGAGCTGCTTCTTCATATGTTCTAGGTTCTTTATATTGCTCTAAGGAAGCTTGAAAACCATAAAATTCAGAAGATGTGTCAATGTTAGCAAAAGGACAAACAAAATCTTTAAGGTAAGAAGGTTTTACTGAGTTTCTGGAAGATCTCCTCATCTGGACTGTTTGTGGTGCAATGTTAATAGAAGCTGTCTCTACTGGTACAATATCAACAGGAACATCACTGGTAGAAGGTAAATCAGCTTCATAATTGGACGAAGAAGGCAAATCAGAATCACTGTTGGACATATCTCTAGGAACACTTGTTGAACTGTCAATATCCAAAGAAGTACTTGCTTCTAAGTCTGCCTGAAAAATTGTCTCAGGAAGAAATTCAGTAATAACAGGTAAAGGATTATCAGACTTGACAGGAGCATTATGAAAAGGAAAAATGTGCTCATGAAAAGTCACATCTCTTGTTAGAATAATTTTCTTTGTTGTGAGATCAAACAATTTATAGGCCTTCTTGCCAAAAGGATACCCAAGAAAGATACATGGATGGGCCCTTGGCTGAAGTTTATCTCTATGTCTCTTTAAAGTTGAAGCATAAGCCAAGCAACCAAAGGCCTTTAGAATATCATATGAAGGTTTTGTATGAAATAAGACTTCAATAGGACTCTTGTTATCAAGAATAACTGTAGGCATTCTATTAATAAGATATACAGCTGTTAACACATTTTCTCCCCAGAATTTGTTAGGAAGACTTGACTGATATAGAAGAGCACGAGCTACTTGAAGCAAGTGTTGATGTTTACGCTCTACCACGCCATTCTGTTGAGCAGTGTCAACACAAGAAATTTGATGAAGTATGCCTTTGTCTTTATAGAATTGTATAGTCGCAGAATCCTGAAACTCAAGTCCATTATCAGATCGAATTATCTTGACTGATGCATTATACTGTTTTTCAACAAAGAGAACAAAAGCTTTAAGTAAGGAGAAAATGTTACTTTTATTTGCCATCAAATGCACCCAAGAACAACGAGAATGATCATCCACAATTGAAAGAAAATATTGAAAACCATCATGAGTTTTAGAAGGACATGGACCCCATATGTCAACATGTAAAAGCTCAAAACAAGAGCTTGCTCTAGTATTACTTAAAGAAAAAGATTGTCTTTGAAGTTTTGCCAAAGGACAAATCTGACAAGATCTATGTTTTACATCAGAAAAAGAAGAAATAACACCAGTATTTTTGAGCTGATTAAATGGTAGATGTCCCAATCTGAAATGCCACAATTCGGTTGTGTTGAAGCAAGCAATATATTCATCTTGTTTAGCCTTCTTCTCCATAGGCAAATGATCTTGATGTAGGAAATACAAACCATGATCTTGTCTACCAAGGAGAAGGATCTGAGATGTATGGCCCTGGATAAAACAGTTCGTAGAAGTAAAAATAATATGTGTATTAAGCTGAGCTGTTAATTTATGCACAGATAACAGATTAAACTGAAATTCAGGTGCATACAAAACATCATGAAGCTCAATTCCAGATTTAAGAATAAGAGAACCAGAATGAGTGATAGATGCTTTCTTTCCATTAGGCATAACAATGAAAGATGGACTAGATAAAATTTGAACATTATGAAGTAAAGAAAGATGAGGGGTAACATGATTGCTTGCACCACTATCAATGATCCAAGAATGATTTCTTCTTTACTCAGAAAACAGAAATCAGTACCTTAGAAACTTGTACCTGCAAAGAATCCTGTTGCTCCTTGATCAAAAGAAGTTTTGTTTGAGTCACCATATTGCTTGTGAACCAGTTGCATGAGTTGATTATACTCTTCCATAGTCAAATTTGTTGAAACTGCTGCTGATGAAGGCTCCTGATCTGTATCTTGACAATCTGTATCAGCTTGAGCTACAGCAGCAACTCTTCTTCCTTTGTAATTCTTGTGCCCAGGAGGATAACCATATAATTTGTAACATCTTTCAATGGTGTGTCTTGTGTTTTTTGCAAAAATCACAGAACATGGATGACCTCCTATCTTGAGTAGTTGAAGATCTTGGTGGACCTCTAGAATTCTGATTGTAATTAGAACTCTGAGAACTACGATTAAAAGAACCTTGAGAATTATTAGAACCATAGGAACCATTTGAACGATGGTATGAATTAGAAGAACCAGAAGTAGAACTTTGGTTTGCAGATCTTTGCTGAAATGCCAAGGTTGAATCAGAATAGAAGGTTGCTGAACTTGAACTAAGTTGAACATTACCACAAAGAGATCTTTGTTTTTCTTCTTGCAAAACAATCTGATATACTTGATCAATGTTTGGAAGCGGTTTAAGCATGTGGATATTACCTCAAGTAACTCTATAACTCTCATCCAATCCCACCAAGAATTGCATCAACTGCTGATCTTTGATCAATTTCTGAGCTGCCAACAAACTTTCACATACTATGCCACACGCACAGTTAAGGATAGTAGTTAAACTGTTATAATCATCCCACATTTTCTTAATCTTGGTAAAATATTCAGTCACTGATAGATGACCTTGAGAAATATTAACTAGATCACGTTGAACACGAAACACTTTAGTGCCATCAGCTTCACCAAAACGCTGCTCTAACTGTATCCAAACTTCCCTTGCACCATTTGAAAACAGAATACTTTGTGCTATATTAGAAATCACAGCATTCATGAGCCAAGATTGAACCATTTTATCGCAACGCAGCCACTGTGAAACAAGTTGAGCATTGGTTGGCCTACAGCATTCTCCCATTACAAATCCCAATTTGTTTTTAGCAATTAAAGCAATTTCTACTGCTTTCTTCCAATGACCATAATTTTCACCATTTAACAGTTCACTAACAAGAACATTATTGAGATTGTCAGAAGGATGCAGATACAATACATGAGATGGATCATTCACATTTCCAGCATAAAGGGCAACAGTAGGATCGACAGCCATTGTAGATGCAAAGAATCAGAGAGAAAGAACCTGAGCGTGCACAGAACAAATGCACTTTGAATCAGAAGTTGTAGCAGATATGCTGTCGTCGAAGCAAACAGCCAGGATCAACGATGAAGCTCTGATACAATGTTATCAGACCTTGAATCAGAAGGACAAAGAGAGAGAAATGAAAGAGAAGAACATCATAGAACTGAGAGAACTATTATTGATATGTTGTATATTGTAAAGCTTGAAGGAAGGAATGAAATACAACCTATATTTATACTACTTCTAACTACAAGAATCAAGAAGCATTCTTGATAACTGAAATAACAAACTATCTATACTCCTATCAACCTCCCCATAGATATAATACTGAATGCCCCTTTGAATCACCTCCTCGGATGTTTTTTCTGCATTGCTTACCAAGTCATACCATCATTATTTTTATGGCCATGTTCATAAGCTACTTGGAGACTATTAATTTACATACATATTCATCCATAGATAAAATAGTGAATGCCCCTTAGAATCAGTGTCTGAGATTTTTTTTTTCTTCTTGCATTGCTTACCAAGTCAAGCCACCATTATACTCCCTCCGTCTCATATTAATTGACACTTTAACTAAATTTTGACCGATAATTACTTACAAATTACAATGAGTTACAATATTAAATTAACGTCACTAAAAAGTTACAATAGCGTCACTAGAGGGTCTAGAAAATTAATTATTATATACTTTGGGATCCAAAATGTAAAAAAACCCTGGATAGTATAGCTATTAGGTTGACTGGTACAACATGGTGCTATATACCTACTTGGTTGTATATTAATTAAATAGCATAATCATGAGAGAAATTACGCAGCATCCATAGAATACAATAGTGAATGCATGCCTCATTGAATCACTGTCTGGGGTGTTTTTTTAATGGGCGATGAGATGTGTCTTGCCCCAAGACACTACGTAAATGTCTTCCTTTTTATAAAACTAATATATATTATCATTTTTAACGTCAATTTTTTGACAAATACTATTAATTATCAATTATAAGAAGCTTGGAATGTGTTGGCTATGCTAACAATTAAAATTGACACCCTAACGAATGAACCCCGTCCATTGGGCATATTTTAGACGCTTTTTTGTAAATTTTTAAAAATATATATAAAAATATGATTTTATACCATTTATATATATTATCATAGTTATAGAGGCCATTTATCTAAATTTTTTTCAATTTAATTTATAAATATATAGGTTTTGTATCAACGAGAAGACACTTATTAAGTATCTTTCCCAAGACATTTATCATTTCACTTTTTTAATTTCCTGCATTGTTTACCAAGTCAGACCATCATTATTTCTTGCAATCTTCATAGGAAACTACTTGGAGACTATTAATTCACATAAATCGCATAATAAATCAAGAATGACTTGGAAAACTGATTATTCAAACGAAAATTGTTGACTTCATGCAACGATTTGATCATATGACAGAGCTGGTTACAAACGTACTGCATGATATATTGGCGTTGAAATGTTGAAATTCAGGGTATATATGTGTGTATAATAATACATGATGTTATTGTTTGTGGAAGTTCATATTTCATTCTATCTTGTATTTCCTGAGGAGTGAATAGAAACATGTACACGCTTCAAAAGTGGTTGTTGCTGTTGCTAGTTGCTGCTGTAGCACTGTTATTCCTGGTTGGTGGTCTTCCGACATTACTTGGTACACCTCGTAATAAAGGTAAAAATTATCTTCTTTGTTTTACTGTTATTCCAAACGTGCCTTTTTCCTAATCCAATCCAATATTGCCAAAAGTCTCACAACAAATTTAAAGAGATTAGATTCAATTAATTCAGTACTAGCTATTCTAAGGAAAAGAACTAGATGATGTCCAGAGACTTATTTTGCTTTAATCAATTACAATTTAACCTGAAAAAAGATTCAACTATCAAAATTATCAATGCTGAAACCTATATCATTGTAGATTCAACATATGATGAAATGAAATGTTTGTTTGGATTGACGCAACAGATGAAAAGGGAGGCTGGTTAACAAAGAGGGAAGTTTATAGAGGACAAAAAGAAAGCTTTGATTATGAAGAGAATGAGTCAGCCAGTTTGAAAGGAAGAGAAGTGTTGCCTGTGAGGAGAAGTCTGAGGCCACGACCACCCATTTGGCCGAAGCCCCCCTTTCGCAACCCACCGCGCCAAATGGGCTTGCCTTGGCGCCCTCCACCTTGATGTCCATGCGCCTCAATAAATGTGGATGAAACGATAATATAGTACTAAAACATTGTTACGTCTTGATTTTGAGGTTGTTTGCATGTTGGACCTGATGTATAGGGTAATTTATTCTATGGACTGTTGGTTTTCAACGTTAATTTTTTAAACCTTTATATTTATGGGGTGAATAAAAAAAGGATCTTAAAATTTGTGGGCTGAAAAAAAGACTTGTATCTCATTTTTTTTTCTTTTTTTTCTCATAATTGAATTTTTCTCGCTATTGGTGCTAAACTTAAGAATTAAGGTTCAGATGATATTAATACACTTCTCTTGTAACATCAAGGTTAATCTGTGCACTAATATAATATTAGCGTCCCTGCATGTTTTGTCGTAAGTTTTAGACCCATAAGCAACCCTAGAGTATATAACACTCCTTTGAATTTAACCATCATTTTGCATTAAAGACAATGTTGATTTCAAGTGGGCATTTATAAAGTGACGCACGTACTGCGTCGGATAGCAATAATAGGAAGGACAAGGGCACAAATGCATGATTCACCCCAGACTTCAGTTTAGAACAAAACTCTGGATTTCTGTGTTGACTTGAATAATGTGTTGGATGTGAACGTTTGATAATGGTTGTATGGTTCTTTCCTCTCTTTTTCATATTTTTTCGTGTCACATAGGAGGAAGAATGAAGTTTATTGTGGTTTATATATCTTCCATTTATTTTCTTTTGTTGAATTGACTTAAAAATGGGTTTCTGGTTTTAGGGAGGCAGATATGATTTTAAAAATTAGATTATGAGTTTGGGAGCACCTTCTTCTTGTGCGCCCGGTCCTTTTTTTTATTATTTGTGTCAAGATTTGATTGGTTGTTTTGTGCATGGTTTTTTTTTTATTTTTTTCCAACCCAATGCAACTTGTGCCTAATCTTTTTTATTTTTATTTTTGTTTTGTATTTTATTTTTTCACTTTGACAATGGACAATAATGCACTGAACTTTGAGGGATGTTGAAAAATAATGCACTCGAAACAATTTCAACGGTGGCTGACTTGGTGGCGATCTTACGTGGCAGACCGAGAAGATGAATATACTAAATAATATCTAAATTTATGACATGTCAGATAATTTACACAAACAAAGGTAATTTTATACAACTACAACAATAATCTCTCGACGGAAACACATTTAAAGAAATGTGATTTTATGTTTTTTCACTCTTTTTAAAGTTGATTCTCTTTGCTTATGTGTGAATTAACTGATATGTCATAAATTTAAATATTTTTGGATTAATTCATTTCCTTTGCGTGCTACGTAGGATCGCTACCAAGTCAGTTACCGCCAAAATCGTTCTGAGTGCATTATTATTGATGAACACCCCCAAAGTACAGTGTATTATTGTTCAAGGTCAAAGTTCAGTGCATTATTGTCCAATGTCTCAAAAGTTCAGTATATTAGTATCCAAAAGCTAAATTCAATCAACTTGGAAATCATAATTTTTTCTGTCTAATAAATTACAAAATAATTAATAAAAGATAAAAAAAATAAAAAGATGAAAAATAAAAACATAAATAAATTGTTGCTAAAAAAAGAAAGTGTATTTTTATAAAAAGATGATTGACTTCTATAACTATTGTACCATATACAAACCGTATAAAAGTGTATTTTTTTCTATAATTTTTGAATTCACAAGAAAGTGCCTTAAATATGTCTAATGAATGAAGTTCATTCGATTAAGTGTCATTTATAAATTGTTGGTGTAGCCAATACTTTCTAAACTTTTTATGATCGATAATGAATATTACCTATAGCTATCCAAAAAAAAAAAAAATTGAGTCAAGAACATATATTCAATTCTTAGTTTAAGGGCTGAAGCAAACTTGATTAGTGAAGGCTGCTGTGGCTTCCGTACATTGCTTTTCATACTTAAAAGTCAACCACTATTTTGATAACCTTGATCCATGGGGATTAAAATACTACAAAGTGGCATACATACTGAGTTGAGAGGAATATAATATTGATCCCTGTGGATTAAACTACTACAAAATGATGTACATACTGAATTGAGAAGAATATAATCCTGATTCCCAGGGATTAAACCAGTACAAAGTGATGTACATACTGAGTTGACAAGAATTATTAATGGATTATAAAAGGATATGATAATAATGATATATTGATGCACCCTGAACTTGTCTTAGAAGATAACTTGTCTTATATACATTTTTCTGGTTCGAAGCATTTCCTGCATATAATTAATATACTTGTATTATAGAGAATATCAGAGGCAGAGACGAAATTCATGAAAGGGTTGTTGCTGGTTGCCGCTGCTTTGGCACTGTTGTTTCTTGCTGGTGGTTTTCGAGCATCTTTTGGGGGCGAAGCCCATAATCATGGTAAAACTGGCATGTTAACTAGCTCTTTTATAGTGTAATTAACAAGAAGCTAAGCTTGCAATCATGAAGAAATTAACTAGTTGTTGTTGTTGTATGCTGTGATTGACGTACAGATAATGAAAAAGGTGGGAGTTGGCTAATAAAGAGCAACGATGGATCATGGAAGATAATTTCATCAGGGCACAAAGGAAACCATGATTATCATGAAGGTGATGTTGATGGGTCTGTTGGGGTTGTCAAAGACGTAGAGCCCTTGAAAAGACAGCTTAGAGCAGGCAGACCCATTTGGGTGCGAGTGCAACCCCCGACTCGTAATAAACGCAGTTCTCAGGCATCTCCAACTCATTATCGTCTTGTACCCCCACCAAGTCCTAATTACCCTCCACCTTAGGGATAGGCAATGGGGCGGGGAATCCCCGAACCCGTCGGGGCCCGCCCCGCTCTCCGGAGAAAAATCCCCGCCCCCATTGGAGATGGGGATGGGGACGGGGACGATTTTCCAAAATACGCTCGGGGATGGGATGGGGACGGGGACGATTTTCCAAAATCCGTTCGGAGACGGGGCGGGGATGAGGACAAATTTTTCCCCATCCCCGTCCCCATTTTCCCCGCCGGGGTGAATTCATTGTCCCCATCGCCGAATCGGCGAATCCCCATCCCCGAAAATGTTAAAATTACCAAATAACCTTTATTCAAATTTAATATATATAGTAATTTTCCAATTTATTCTCACTTGTTTATGTATTATTGTTTGATTTTGATGTATTATTGTTTGAGCAAGTTAAATACGTTGTATTTTGAACAGGTTAAAAACTGCGTCCGATTAAAAACCGGATCCGATTAAAATTTAGTTAAATTTAGGATAGTTTTAAAAAAAATCCCCGTTTGATCCCCGCTGGGGATGGGGAATCCGCGGAAATGGGGATAGGGCAAGAATCATTCCCCGAAGCAGGGATGGGGATGAGTTTTGGGAGCGGGGATGGGGATGGGGTACCCCGATCCGCCCTGTTGCCATCCCTACTCCACCTGCACGACCACAGTTACTAGGATCGCTTTTCAATTTGTTTGGTTCTTAACGCCATGGCTAATATGTCCACAAATTTAGTTTAGTTTTGACTTCAAATAGAAATCGCAACGCATTCGCAGTAACTATATATGTCCACTGCCAAGATTTGAACTTTTGAAGGCCCTTTATTAGCCTCCATCGACCTCGCTTTCAATATTTGTATTTGATTGTAATTTGTAAATTAAAGCATTTGGTTGTAACTACGTTGCTGTTATTGTACATCACACGGGGGCCTTGATCCCTGCAACAATGTACACATTTGATTGTAAAGCATTGTTATCCGTCCATGTACTCCCATCCATATTAATTGTCTCTTAATGTCATTAGTTTTTTCATAAATACAATGTTCTATTATACAATAGTAATATTATTAGATTTATAACGAAAAATACTATGTTAAGATTATAATGTTGTAACTATTAATAAACTATGCTTTAATTTAAAATAGGGAAAGTATTTGCAAATTAAATTGAAAAATGGTAAGATTGACTTTTATCATTGTAATATATACCATATATAAATGGTAGAAAATTGTACTTTTATTCATAAACTTTTAAATATGCAAATAGTTTATTGATGTAACTAAAACATTTCAAATTTCTTCGATTAGGATGCCATTTGTGTTTATTGATGTAACTAAAACATTTCAAATTTCTTATAATTACTTTGAAAAAGCACACATGATGTACTCATAGAAAGACTCCAAGTACTCATAAAACTTATAAAATAGAAAAATGTTCATAAATTAATGTAAAAAAGCTTATAAAAAAACTTTGGCCCATAGACTGATGTGCGTAGGCTAGGCCATGAGCAGGGGCACGCAATGGGCAGGTCAGGTCAGGGTCAGCCCATTGGCTCTGCAGAGTCGGGTCGGGTCAAGATCAGCCCATTGAAACTGTGGGTTGGGTCAGGGCTTTTCTAGCAAATATAAGGGTCATCCCTAAAGTTAAAATGAAGTATACTTGTATAAAAAAAAGTAATTATGTTAAGATTTATATTAATAATATATTTAAATAAGTTTAGCATTTAAAATAATATGACAAACTACTTATTTTGAGTTATTGATAGGCTGACCCAGTCTGGCTCATTCACCTACCTTTTCACATTATTAAACGGGTCAGGCCTTTGATCACGACCCGACCTTTTCATGACCTGACTCTTTGCCGACCCCCATTTTCCATGGTTCGACCCTCTAATTGACTGGGGACCCAGCCCAACACCCACCCGAAGCCATGAGTGTACAAAAAGACTTCTTTCAGAATGTTCTCTCAGGACCAATTATTAAGATCATTCTAGTCTAAGTGTCTAACTCAAGAATAATTTAGCTAATCAGAAGGTGCAGATTACCAAGTCAGACCATTATTATATTTGGATGATCTTGATGTAATCATAAGGTGTTGGTTACAATTCAAAGTCAAACTATTATAATATTTGGATGATCTTTGTAGGAAACTACTGGGAGATGATTAATTTACATATTATGTTGTTATCTATGGATAACAGATGATTTGGAAAATTGATTAATTATCCAAAACTTGCGGTGGAAGAAAATCCTCGTCTTCAAGCATTGTATGATCATAGGAAAGTTCATATAGCTAGCATGCTATATATCACCCTTGAAATCTCAAACTTAAAACAATAGCTAGTTGTAAATCATAATTGTACGACGTCGTTAATTGGAGTTGTACGTTGAGGAGTAAATATATAAAAGATGCAGAGGTTCCAGAAACGGTTGCTACAGTTGGTAGTTGCTGTTGTGACACTGTTCTTCCTAGCTCATGCTCTTCGGACATCATTTGAAGCAGCTAATAGTAAAGGTAAAATTAGCTTCAACCTTGATTATACTTCTTTTATTTCACATTTGTCCAGAATTAATGAATCCAAGTAGCTAGTTAGGCTGGATATAAGAGTGTGTTTGGTTATCCCATTTTCCCTCAGGAAATCGGTAAACTTTTCCGAGTTGATCATATATGCTTTCTTGGAATTTTAGAATATAAATCAAATACTGTAAATTATATTTTTCCAGGAAAATTTTCTAACGAAAAACTTTCTAAGGAAAAATGTTCCTAGAATTCTACCGAGCACGCTCTGAAGTGGAGCTATCTAGCTGCTGTTTGATAAAATGATGAACTCATTTGTTTGTTTGTTTGAATTGACAGATGAAGAAGGGGGTTGGTTAACCAGAAACAAAGATGGAAAGTGGGAGATAATTTTTAGAGGACACAAAGGAAGCTTTGACAATGAAGACGATAAGTTTGCCAGTTTTGGTAGAGGGTCGTCTTTGCCCTCCAAAAGACGTCTTAGATCAGGGAAACCGCCCGTTTGGCCTAAACCCCCAAATCGTAACCCAGAGCGAGGGCAAGGACAATATTGATCGATCTGAAGCTTCTTCCTGCGAGATTTTGGACCCTCCTAGCATTTTTGTCTTTTGTATTCAACTATTCATTCTGCTTCTCATATGTATCATCAATCTTTGTACATCAAATGTATTTCGATGTTATGTTCTAGATGTGAATGTGTGATAAATAGCACTGACAAAAAATTGGGTCCGGGTAAATTTAGGTCAATTGAAATTGAGCAATGTCAAAATTCAAATGAGAAATTCATATCCAAATTCGATTTTTATTTGGGTCAAACCCAGGTCGGACTATTCATATGGAGCTAAACTCAGCTCAAAATTGGGTTTGGACATTAGGAAAGAGAGCAATATCATGGCCGAATATTCGGTCATTGTCAAAATTCGAACGAAAAATCAATATTCGGACCCGGTTTTTTCCGAGTCGGACAATCCAATTTTTTTGGATTAGACAAAATTTTGACAACTCCAGTCATAAACGTACTAATTGTAAAGCTTCAATAGCTTACCAGTTACCACTATAGTGGTATGAAAGTTGAATGTTTATCTTATGGTTAACTTTAGCTATGACTCCCCTCCTTGTCCTCCTCCTTATATGAATTAATCCTGCAGAGTGCAGAATGACTTTGGTCAATTTGAACCCTTCTCTTTAGGTACCGTTCTTTTATACGGTGGACTTGCGGTGCCGTGGGTTGCGGTAAGTTGTGGTGGAAAATAATAAATGAGTGTTGATATTAGTGAAAAGGTAAATAGTAGATTGTGGTAGATTGCGGTGAGTTGCGGTAGGTTACGGTAAGTTATAGTGCGGTAAGTTGCAGTACCATATAAAAGAACGGTGCCTTACTATCTTTGCTCAATCCTTGTATTAGTTGTACATATATGTATCATTGCTGGGATTCTGTCTTACACTTTTAGGGGTTTGTATTAAAGTATAAAATCATCATTGGGCCTACTAATTGTATTAGTTTTTTTATTGAGATGGTTCCATGTGGTATCAAAGTCAAACCTAAGCAAGAGGTCTCAGGTTCAAATTCAGCACCCCCCATTCATTTGCACAAGGTGAAGGGACCTTTACAACATTCACACTTCAAGCCCAAAGCGCATTCGCATAAGGGGGCATGTTAGAGCGTAAAACCATATCCGCTTAACCTTCTGGATGAGATGGTTTCACATTTTGAATGTCAGTTTGAAAATACTAAAATATGATGATTTCTAGAACGTAAAATATAAATGCACTTGCATTGTATCGTTTTAACAAGTGGCTGTTGAAATTTGTTGCATGTATACCAGCATAAACCTATTTGTTCACACACTATAGTTGGGTTTTTTGCATTTTGGACCCTGAACTTTAGGGGTATTTATATTATGAACCCTTGGTTTTCAACTTTTATTTTTTGGACCCTAAAATTTGTAGAATGGAAAAAAGGACTCTAAAGTTTGTGATGTTAAAAAAAACCTATTTCCCGTTTTTCTTTTTCTTTCCATATTTAAATTTCTCTCCCGATTAGCGTCAAATTTCAAAGCTAAGGTTAAAACTAATATTAAAGTTATAATGAACCTCTCTTATTCATGTTGGAGTTACTTAAATCCTGTACTCAGGGGTCTAAGTAGCCCTGACATGAATAAGAGAGGTGTATTATAGCTTCAATGTCAATTTTAACCATAATCCTGAAGTTTGACGTCAAACGAGAGTTAAATTCAAATATGGGAGGAAAACAAAGAATGAGGCATGGGCTTTTTTTTAACTCATAAACTTTAGGATTCTTTTTTCTTCATTCGACAAATTTTAGGGTCCAAAACATTAAAGTTGAAAACCAATGGTTTAGAATATAAATATGTCTAAAGTTCGGGGTCCAAAATGTAAAAAAACCCCACTATAGTTTGCATATTTTTGTACCGCAAATTATTTATCCAGCTCCATTATCAGGTTGGTTGCAAACTGCCGCTGATCAAATTCTTCATACATTAATTGGTGCTGCGGCCTATTCCACAGGTCAAAGTCTCAAAGAGTAATATAAAATATACTTCATGAAGCAGAAACAATGATTGTTAAAGGAATTATGGATCGTTTGCATGGATTCTATTTCTCTTATTCAATAATAGTCTGCTGACATTATTGTAACTGATACATGTTCTACTCGTGAATTATTTAGATAACGCTAATTTTGCAAGCAGTTGTAACATGGAGCGAAAATTTAGGACCAAAAACAACAAGTAATTAAATTTAGCTAAGTTTTCTGACTGAATAATAGAGAATCTAGAGAATATTATTAGTTATATGACTTCTGAAGAACATAAAAAGCAAATACACTATGCTGTGTCCAACCAGGGCAGGCCAGGGAAGGTCTTTTCTGACCAACTAACAAAGTCAACCATAATTTTGACAATATATATTCCCAGTACGTAACTATAATTAGGTGGTGTTGTATTGTATATATATGTTGGCGCACAACAAAGATTTAAAAACTGGCACATATCCAAAGCTTAATCTTGATGAAAGCTGTCATCTTTCTGTATTGGTTTGTCATTTTGCAGCAGGCAAAAGTAGTTATACTCTTTCCTTGGTAGTTCTTGGAAGTGGGTACGTTCTATTATGATCACTCCATACAGAATTCACCAAGACTGATATGATTACTTGCTCATGTACTGAAGTTTCTTCAATTCTATGCTAATGGCTTTCATCGATATGCAAAAGTTTCTGAAATGGTTATTACTTGCTGCTGCTCTGGCATTACTCATTCTTGCTGTTGCTGGTTTTCTGCCATCGTTTGGTGCTGCTCATACAGGTAATGTTTCTTTAATTCTCTCTAGTCATGCTTCTGAGTAGGCTCTAAGTTAGCTTACTCAAAACTTTGCCTAAAACTTGCCTAAATTAAGTTCTTGTGTTGTTTGCTGTGTACGTTGACAGATGAAGAAGGGGATTGGGTGATCCGAAGCGAATACGAAAAGTGGAAGACAGTGATTTCAGGGCACAAGGGATCATCAGTTGAGTATGGCAAACAGGATTGTGGTGCTTTTAGGAATGAAGAGGTGCCCGTACAAAGACAGCTAAGATCAAGCAAAAAACCCTATTGGCCACCGCCTCCTGCTCGTAATTCGTTGCATCATCAAACCACGGCACCAAACCCTTTTGTCCGCAAACCTATATCCTAGCTAGACTTCGTAGCTAGTTATGAAAATTCATTTTGTACACATGTGTTTCCAAGTGTAATGTGATGGAACAAGACAAGAAAAAAAGGCTTTGATTATGAAGAGCAATTAGACAGTATGTATTGTTTCCGTAATTCCGTTCCATATTAGTTTTCCTATTTGGAAATTGTAAAGTCAAATTTATAAAATTTTGAACATAAACTTTTTAATATATATAATGATATGTTAAATAAAATTACTACTGTTGGATTTGTAACGAAAAATATTATTATAAAAGTATAATATTGCAATTGTTAATAAAATGTTATATATATAAGAAATTATCAATTAACAAGCAATATTAAAGACTGTGACTATCAACAGAATGACAAATAATATAAAACGGAGTCAGCATATATACTAATGTACTACACCACCTAATTATATATAATTTACTTATATGGTTTCAGTATATCGAAGGTCATAAAATGACAACACCACCTAATTATAGTACGTACTGGGAATCTATATAATATGTGACTATAATTGCGAGCCACCAGGTTAGCGGATCAACGTATCCTTAATAAATGATAATAAATTTTTATAAAAATAAGTGTTGTACATGGTCTTGTCAAGACAATAGGGGTTGCTTGGTGTAAATATTAAATTTAGAAAGTAAAGGGTAGAAAAATTGGGTGATGGTATGAGTCCTGCCTCAAGGCGCTTTTTATGTATCATATTCTTTATCAAATTGGTATTTCTTATGTTTTTGACACTATTTCTTTTATATAGTATCACGTATTAATTAATTATCAATTATAAGAAGCTTGAGATACATAGTTTGCGCCAATAAACACAAATAATATCATAATCGAATCAAGTCATTCCATTAAGTTTTTTTTTAAATATAAAAAATAATGGATAAAAGTATAACTTTATGCAATTTATATGTAATACTATGCCTATAGAATTCAATTATATCATTAAATTTTATTTTAATATATAATAATATACTTTTAATGATAAGGCCCTAAGACAAAAGAACAAAAAATGTATTCCGATCCTTCCTTCCCTTTTTATTTGTTAGTTTGGAAAGGGATTGAGAAGTTGTCAGATTATAAAACTGTTACTTTAACAAAAACCAATGCAAATATATATATATATATATATATGGGGAAATTTGATTCTAATAATCCCTATTTTTGCAAATTAGATGATGGTGGTCCCTTGGTGGTCTAAAAAAAAATGGATTGTAGTGGGACATTTTCGAGAGTATACCCTAAATATCATAGATTTTGTGTTGCATTTGATTCAAAACCTAGTATAACACTTTACCATGATTATTAATGAATTTACAGCGTTTCTCCCAATTTTTTTCATATTTTTTACTATTTTTTATGTTTTTTTATTTTTATTATTTTTAAAAAAATCATAATAATTACTCGGAGTCGCAAAAAAATAATTTAAAAAATGGTTTAGAAACTACAATTCATTAACTTTCTAGGGGCAGAGACGAAAAAAATAAAAACAATATAGGGTAGGAATGAAAAAATAAGAAGAATGTGAAGGTGGATTTGGTACCACTACAATCCTATTTTTTTTTTTTTTTTGGACCACCATAATACAAAGTGGAAATAGGGACCACCACCATCCAATTTGCAAAACATGGGATTATTAGAATCCAATTTTCATATATATATATATATATATATATATATATATATATATAACGCCCCGGAAATTTAATTATAAAAAGTCACAGTCAAACTAACGTTAACAGACAAAACTTAGCGGAAGACTTCAAATTTAGTTTGGGCGTCACTGCCGTATCCCCGAAGGAATACAAGGCGAGAAAGGAAAACACAACTGTCTGCTAACGGTAACTACTAACAACTCCATAACAAAACTTTAAGATTTCATACGAAAACAATATAAAAAGATTCAAGGACTTCTAGACTCGTCGTCCTCACTTCTAATTCCCGTCCCCAGCATTTAGATCTTCACCTGAAAACAAAACATTTCAAAAATGAGGGGGAAATCTCAATAATGTCTACCCCTAACGTTTAAAACAGTTTAAGTTCATTTCAATTCATTTTGGAGAGAGGGATCGAATCAAACGTTTTACAAACCTTTAATCCCATACTGGTTCCTCAACCCATCCAATCCATATTTTAATTTACGGGCGGGATACTGTAGACCCCGAAAAAATCGATGGACCTTTTTCGCGGCGCTACTTAAAGAGTGATTGGGAGCCGACTAGGATTGCTTAACCTTAAATAAGGTTGAACTTTCAAGAATAATTTAGCTAACAGATTAAGAAAAAAGATTTATGCGCCGTGAGCCCAAGATTCACCTTTTAAGAAAAAAGAAAGGGAAAACGATAAAGAAAAGGGGAAAAAGCGCCAGGAACCCGTCTGGGTTCACTGCAGGAACCAAGACGGGTTCGAGAAAAACAAAGAGGGAAAAGAGGACAGGAACCAAGCCGGGTTTCCTTGCGCTATCTGCGAATTTCACCGAATAAAGAGACGAAGCAAAAGAGAGTGAAAAGAGGACAGGAACCCGCCTGGGTTCTTGGATTGGCGTTAATCACAAATTAGGTCACAAAAATCATAAAAAAGGGTAAACACCAAGGCACGAAAATAGAGTCGCCAGTTGAATTTTAGGAGAAAAACAACAAACCATTAAACACGGACTCCGGCCTGCGAATCCAGAGATGGATTCGGGGGTAAGGTTACGAATTTGACAGTTAAAACCATCGAATCCGCCTATTCAACGAATAGACTCTACTAGAATTAAATTAAAGTAAAACAAAACAAAAAGGAGGAATTAGATATGAATTTCACACTTTTATCATTAAAAACATGCAAAATAATGAAAATACAAAAAAAAAAACGAATTCAAAAGATTACTACATGTTTTACATCAACTAGGCTAACCTTTTAGTAAAGCAGCATGCAAGAGAAGAGAAAAGGTGGAGAGAATATGCTAGTGTCAATACTCTAGCATACCATGGTATGTTTTATGGAAGGGAAGAAAGTGTTTAATTTATAGTGGAATGGGGGAGGCAAGGGGTGCGTTCTAGGGTTTAGGTTTAGCCGCGGCGACAAAGCTTTGGCCCAAAGAACCTGCAGGGTTCTCGCCGAGTGAGCCAGGCTCAGGCCCAAAGAACCCAGACGGGTTCCTGCTCGTTTTCGGGCTATTAAGCTCAGGCCCGTAACATTTGGGTCATTATGCTCGTTGTTGGGCTAGAAATGAGATGGGTTTGCATGCTACTAAACTATTCGGCTAGCTTATTTTTACAAATAACTAAAACTAATAATGGTACAAAATCCGGTGTCTACAGATAGCCCCCACTTTGATCGAGTTTGAGTAAAACGATGATCAAAGTAGTCTTGATGATCTTGGATATGAACCAGAAGCCTGTTCTGAAGCTGGTTGACGCTTGGAAGCTTGGTCCTGCGCCGATGTTGGTTGGCCTGCTTAGTTTCTTCCGTAAAGCTGACCGAATGGGTTGAAAAGGGTGTCATCGCATTGTGAGGGCCCGATGACGGCCGCTGGAAAGGGTGTCATCGCATTGTGAGGGCCCGATGATGGCCGCTGAAAAGGGGTTGACCGGCTTAGTTTCTTCCGTAAAGCCGGTCGGGGTTGATCCGCTTCATTTCACCGTGAGGCGGACCGAGGTGACGCTTGGAAGCTTGGTCCTGCGTCGATGTTGGTTGGTCTGCTTAGTTTCTTCCGTAAAGCTGACCGAAGGGTGTCATCGCATTGTGAGGGCCCGATGACGGCCGCTGAAGATGGGTGTCATCGTATTGTGAGGGCCCGATGATGGCCGTTGAAGATGAGTGTCATCGTATTGTGAGGGCCCGATGGTGGCCGCTGTCATCGTATTGTGAGGGCCCGATGATGGCAGCTGAAGATGAGTGTCATCGTATTGTGAGGGCCCGATGATGGCCGCTGAAGATGAGTGTCATCGTATTGTGAGGGCCCGATGATGGCCGCTGAAGATGAGTGTCATCGTATTGTGAGGGCCCGATGATGGCCGCTGAGGATAAGTGTCATCGTATTGTGAGGGCCCAATGATGGCCGCTGAAGATAAGTGTCATCGTATTGTGAGGGCCCGATGATGGCCGCTGAAGATGAGTGTCATCGTATTGTGAGGGCCCGATGGTGGCCGCTGTAGATGGGTGTCATCGTATTGTGAGGGCCCGATGACGGCCGCTGAAGATGAGTGTCATCGTATTGTGAGGGCCCGATGGTGGCCGCTGTCATCGTATTGTGAGGGCCCGATGATGGCCGCTGAAGATGAGTGTCATCGTATTGTGAGGGCCTGATGACGGCCGCTGAAGATGGG
Organism: Portulaca oleracea; assembly: GCA_029582165.1. Taxonomy (NCBI): domain Eukaryota; kingdom Viridiplantae; phylum Streptophyta; class Magnoliopsida; order Caryophyllales; family Portulacaceae; genus Portulaca; species Portulaca oleracea. The sequence goes on along the minus strand of CM055869.1, from coordinate 10,944,611 downwards.
TGTCATCGTATTGTGAGGGCGATGGCGACGCCATCAAGATGAGTGTCATCGTATTGTGAGGGCCCGATGACGGCCGCTGAAGATGAGTGTCATCGTATTGTGAGGGCCCGATGACGGCCGCTGAAGATGAGTGTCATCGTATTGTGAGGGCCCGATGACGGCCGCTGAAGATGAGTGTCATCGTATTGGGAGGGCCCGATGACGGCCGCTGAAGATGAGTTCGTCTTTTCGTAACCGCCTGACGACCGACGTATCTCGTGTATTGTCCTGCAAAACAGAGCAGGAGAGCATCAGTTTATCTGAAAATCAGAGCGAGTCAGAGAATTTACCTGTCAGTTGTGCTTTAGTTTTCGGAAATGGGCTTAAGTTTGCCATTGTTTTGGGCTTGAATTAGAGCGACGAATTTGGGCCCATTTTGGCTTTGCGAACCCGCCTGAGTTCTCGAATTGGGCTTTCAATTGCAAGACCCTCTTTGGCTAGCTTGGGCCGGCATTTTTTGGCGCAAGGAACCCGTTTGGGATCCTTCTTCCTGCGTTGTATCTCGTGCATCGTTCTGCAAAACAGAGAAGGAGAGCATCAGTTTACCTGAAAATCAAAGCGAGTCAGAGAATTTACCTGTCAGTTGTGCTTTAGTTTTCGGAAATGGGCTTAAGTTTGCCATTGTTTTGGGCTTGAATTAGAGCGACGAATTTGGGCCCATTTTGACTCTGAAAACCCGTCTGAAGTCTTGAATTGGGCTTGCAATTTGCAAAGCCCACTTTGGCTGCGTGCGTCGGGCCGGCATTAAGAGCCCGTCTGATATCTGCAAAGCTCACAAGCCCGTCTGCGCTGGGCCTGCAAGTACAGGGCCCAGTTGCGCTGAACCCGTCTGCGTTTTCCTCTTTTTTCTTTTGTTGTTTTTTTTTTTTTACACTGGGCCTGGTTCTTGGGCCGGCACTGAGCGCAGGAACCCGTCTGCGTTTCTCTCTTTTTCCTTTTTTTTACACTGGGCCTGCTTCTTGGGCCGTTACTTGGCGCAGAGAACCCGTCTGGGCTCTTGGTGGGCCAAAAGCGAGGCCCAACCCTATTCGAACCCGTCTGCGTTCTTGGGTAGGCCAAATGCGAGGCCCAACCCTTTAAAGAGCTTGTCCGTGTTTTAAATGGGTGGGCCGAACGATTTTTTCTTTAGCCCCCTAATTTAGTGGAAGCTCAATTTAGCTTTTGCTAAATTAGGGACCACCTGAAAGGTTGCCGTAGGGACTTGTCTTCTTTTTTTTTTTGAATTTTTATGGTGGATCCTCAGGAGGACTCCCTTAGAACTGGTGGCAATATGCGAAAGCCGATCAAGGTGGTGGAGCATTTTGCAGAAGATAATTGGGCGCTTACACTCTTAGAAGAGTCAGGACTCGACCTCTTCTGGAAATGTGTTAAGGCCTGGGAACCTTGCACGCCACGAGTGATGGGGCGTGCGCTTGCAGAGAGATTCTGGGACTCTACCAACACCTTCCACCTCCCTGTAGGAGAAATGGCCGTAACCCCTGTCGACTTCGTGATGATTACCGGTCTACGCTGGGGCGGTCAAGATGTCGAATTCGACCCTGTTGTGCCAGACCAGGTGATGGAACTATTAGAGCCTGTGCTCGAACGGCGCCGATTTAGTCGAAAGATGAAGCTCTCTTATGGCTCCTTCGAGGCTGTCATCACTTCTGCCGACTTCACTCATATGGATGAGTTTCAGCGTCGCTTTATTTTCCTGGCATACTTTATCTCTGCCACGATGTTTGCCAATCGAGGGGAGGACGTTTATTTGACCTGGATGAAGAATCTCCTTGATTTAGAGCAGGTCATTCACCGGAACTGGGCAAAGGCTGCTTATGCTAACTTCATTCGCTGGCTTCGTTTTGGTGTCCGGCCTGGCACTGATGTAGACCCATTCTTCGCGCCAGAGAGTCCGCGGGAGATGAGCGGCCCGAGCATGTGGAAGGTGCTCGAGGTAATCTTCGAGACGCTTCTCTTTTACATGCATTTCCCCCCTTTTTTTTAGATCGTGAGCCTTGGTATTGACGTGCTTGCAGGTATGGGGGTACGAGTATATTAAGGGATTCACTATCCCTACCCGACACGCCCAGACAGTGCCAGCAGCAGAACGGTGGCACAAAAACTACCTTGAGCAAAAGAAGAAGCCATTTGGGAGCCTAGATGAGTTGCGCCGCATCTTGGATCATCTTGAAGAGGTACATTTTTCATGCAATCTCTCTTGCATATCTTTGGTGCTTACGTTTCCTTTACTTGCAGGATGATGTCAATTGGAACGCCTGGGTTGGCTTCAATATTCCGCAAGACTTTATTCCCTCGCGAAATGCGGCGCATAGGGATAGTACCCTACGCTTGGTGATGGAGAGCCCGTCCGGTTGGGTCTGGAGTCTTGGTGAGAGGTTTACGAGGCAAACCCTGGGCCATGAAAGGTGGATAATACCATCAGACCCTCCTGAGACCATGAACGATCTGCGAGCCTTGCATGCCGAGGCGTTTGTAGCAGCTAAGAGTGGTTCTTGGTATACCAATCATACATCGATGGCATCGCCCGACCAATTCTGTGAGGAATGGGAACTATATCGGGACCGCCTAGCCTTTAGAAAGGTGGTGAAGAAGACCTCTACTTACTCTTTTTATGTCCCTTCCATTATCGCCTAATATGACCAATTCCTTGTTTGTTGTAGTTGGGGCCCTATTGCAAGGATGACGAGAGGAGTCAGAGCAACTCTGGGGACACAGTTTGCGGCTACCCGAGGGCGACTAGTGAAGACATCAAATCGGAATTAGAGAAGATCCTGGGAAAGCCGGTAGGTGATTCCCCTTTTTTTCTTGCCTACTTGAAATTTGCTCAAACTTTGACCGATTTTCCTCATTCTGTGCAGTGGCGATGGAAGCAAGCAAAAGGCTTTCTCAAAAATTACTTCACACTTAAATGGGCTCGCGAGAAAGACCTTGCAGGTTCTATGGCTGGGGATGCAAACGTGGATGATGATGCACAGTCTCGTCCTGTGGATCCTCCTCGCCATTCAGATGCGCACGTGCCTCGTGGCCGGTCGGAGCGGATTGATCCTCCTCGACATTCTTCCTTTATGGCCGACGCGAGGCGGTCTTATGGGGGTGAAACTGCTATCCGAAGGCACGGGGAGAGGAGTAGGCGGAGCACGGGCATGCCGGCTCATGATGACTGTGGGAAAGGTATCTTGCTTGAAGATAGCCATTCAACCAGTTCCCATTATGGAGACACGGGTTTCGGCCACGACTATCAGCGTCATGGAGAACAAAGATATCCTCCATGTCTTTAGGTGCACGAGCATCGGTGAGGTCTCATGATCATGGGAATTCGCGCGAGACGTCGCCCAGCGTTGGTGGAGCGTGCTCGAGTCTGGCGGCGAGCAGGAAGGCATTTCACTGCATTTAGGTACTCCTTCAGAGTCTCATCATTCGGGGTCCAGGCGCCAACCCTCTCATCCTTCGCCCCAGTATCCTTATGGAATGCCTGGGTATGTTCCTGCGTCTCCTGCACCGACCGTGGATTTAGGTTATGGCACTTCCTTTGCGGCGGTCGATCCTACCGTGGTGCTTCGCAGTGATTCGGGTGCATCTGCGGGGTATAACCGTGCCCTCGCAGATGACGCCTCATCAGTGCTTCCGTCTCAACCCATTGTACCCGTTACTCCTTCGCAAGGGGGTTTGGAGCAGCCTCGAACGTCTGGATGGGGAACGCACACTCAGGAATGGTCGGGATGGCCTGTCCCAGAGCCCGTAGTAAGAACTTCTTGGCCTGCTCCACAGGGGTGGCCTGGAGGTAATCAAGAGTGGCAGGTTCCAGAACACTCTTGGCTTAACGCCGGCAGTACCGAAGTGTTGCACTTGTCTGGCTCAGGCGGTGATACAGAGGTGGTAGACTCCTCCTACTACCAGTGGGACACTTACTTTGGAGCTGGTGGAAGCGGAGCCCATGGGACTGATAGCGCCAGTGGTGGTGGTGGAGGTCTGGCCTGATGAGGATTGAAAAAGATGCACATGCAGGGTCTTTTATGTAATGAACTTATGTGACGCCATGTATGCACTTAGGGCGATGCAATGCAATGATTTTTTGCTTTTTCTCTTTTTTTTTGGCTCTTTTTTTGTTTTTTGTTTTTTTTTTACTAATGCGAACTACTGATGTGACGCTTATGCAGTAACGATGCTATGTAATGCACTTCTTTTATTTTCATGTACCCTTATGCACAATAATGCAATGCGATATGCAATCTACATGGTGGGATTACTCCCACTTCCCCAAACAAAAAAAAAACCAAAATAATAAAAAGATGAGAATTAAACGTTACAAGTACGTTATTTGCGATTTGGCGCGAAGACATTTGATACTGGGATTTTCTATGTGCTGCTGAAACATTCTGGGATAAGGAATTTTCGATCAAAACAAAATCAGTTCAACAAGCAAGCACAAAGATTAATCTGGACAAGATCAAAACTCAGTTCGAAAGAGATAGGAAGAAATTTTCGAATCCCAAAGGAGAGAACAAGTACTTCAGAGGCATAAATCCGCCAACAGTCTTAAGAATAATGCAAATGTGCGCGGTTAGTTATGGACGTAGGTCAGTTAAAAAGAGCAAACCTCTCATAGGAAAGAACAAACACTCAAACCCTCAATTTTGAAAATGTATGCGTGTTTTCTCATACTCAAACCAATAGAGACAAACTACCATAAGCTTGGTAAGAACCTCACTCTCCACTACTGGTATGCAATGCACAAGTGACAATCAAAAAGACTTTTTCGGGTTGCAACGGGGCTTAGGTTAGGGTAAGGAGTGGTAAAATTTGGAAATGAGGAGTTAAGAGCCATGCTTGGATTGATTTTCAACGAATAAAACACTCTGAACTCTCCTTCTTGCTTAATGTATGCAAGGCATTTCACCTTTCACCCTGAAACATCTCAACTGAATACAACCAAGTCAAAGTTTTCTGAATTTTAAATTGAATCTCCCTAATCACCCTTTTATTTCTGAAACTCTTTTCTTTTTTTTTACTTTTTTTTTACTTTTTTTTGTTTTTTTTTTGTGGGTGATCGGGGAGAAGAATATCTATTGAATCTTCGACTTTGATATAATATATGAACAACATAACCAAATACCAATCGCTCAAGATATGGGACTTTCAGATTCTCCCAAACTTCCAAAAAAAAGACAAACTCTCATCCAACCAAGCAAGGCAAAGGGATACTGGATATCAGAGGCCAAGGTTCGTATTGTCAGGGTTCAATCATGAGAAAAGGATAAACAAAGGCTAGGCGGGGCAAAAAGAACGGTAAATATAATGTAAGGAAGGCTATAAAATCGAATGCCTTAATCACTTTGTCACAGCGTGCAATGCAAATGTGTAGTCTCAAGCAAGATGCAAAACAAGTTCTAGAGATGCAACTAATGGGTGAGTCACTCAAGGGATCATAGAATTGATAAAAGTGATCAATTCAAAATTTAGGCAATGTGGACTCGCGGGATGGGGCTCAATCAACTAAACTTAGCCCAAAGATTTGCGGCACGCACATTTATACTTTCTAAGATAGTCAAAGCAGTCAGATACAACTTTCATAACTTGTCTCAAAATCAGAAGGTTTGAAGGAAAAGGTTTTAAAAGCTTTTGAGATCTCGTCCAAATTTTTCTAAGTGAAGCAAGTTAAACTGAAAGTAAGAAAGGTTTACGGCCTCCGTTGGATGGAATTAGTCTCAACAGTTTTCTGAGGGGGGGCTAGGCACGCTAGTGGTCATGGTGGATTCACTGGATTCACTGGATTGGGCAGGCGGTCTGTAGTTGGGATTGTGAATAAGTCTGCCGGTTTGTGGATCGCGGATGCGGGCTCGGAGATGGTCTGTTATCTTGCTTGCATGGAAACTGACTAGTGCTCGAAAGAACCTTTACGCCACCCGCCCAATGCATGCATGACTTAATGGACCTATATGAACCTAGGACATGGACACGACGCCTACATGCTGACACAAGGGCGACTCACCCACTTTTATGGGAGTGCATGTCCTAACTCTATATGGACCTAGCATGATGACTGACAGGACTGACACTGACTTAAGGAGCGTCATAAAGGGCCAAATAGGATCAATAGTAAGTGGATTGGGCTGACTGCAGTATCGAACAGTTTGGCCCGAAGCGGAAGGAGAAGAAAAACAGGCCCAAAACCCGTCTGGGTTTGGACTGTAATTCCTCCCTTTCAAATAGGCACAGACAGGATTCCACAGTGAGTCCAACTAGGCTCGGCACAGCAAACCCGTCTGGGTTTATAAAACCCGTCTGGGTTTGGACCAGTCCATCTCTCTTTTGATCCTACGCGGGCTAGAACGACGTCCTACTCATGTTTGGGCTAGACGCTTGGACTCGACTTTTACAGGATTAAATCACATGACATACAGATGCGGGATGAGCCTAACCATGGCTCTAGATTCAGGGTTTTTCTAGGTTTAGGGAGATGAATAGGGTACCACATGTTCTCGCCCCGGTGCATTTTCCTTATGGAATTCATAGGAAAAATGTGTGGGGTGTTGCTCTTTGGGTTTCAAGGAAACCTTTAGAGTGTAACACGGAGAGAGGAGAGATCAAATGCTTGGCGATGTAAGTGCATCCCACAAGTAGTGACCTCCCGCTCTCAGGATTGATTCCTAGTTTTAAAACCTAAACCAACGCTTTTGTGCTCCCCAGCCATAAAGGCCCAAGAGTAGCCTGGTATGCAATATGCCTAAAAATGATAAAAATGCGAAATAAATTAATTCCTCCTCTTTTTTACAAAAAACGCTAAAATTTAATTCTTTCAAGTTTTACCCTCTTTTTAAGTTTAAGTCCCCAGTGGAGTCGCCAATCTGTAGACTCCGAAAAAATCGATGGACCTTTTTCGCGGCGCTACTTAAAGAGTGATTGGGAGCCGACTAGGATTGCTTAACCTTAAATAAGGTTGAACTTTCAAGAATAATTTTGCTAACAGATTAAGAAAAAAGATTTATGCGCCGTGAGCCCAAGATTCACCTTTTAAGAAAAAAAGAAAGGGAAAACGATAAAGAAAAGGGGAAAAATCGCCAGGAACCCGTCTGGGTTCACTGCAGGAACCAAGACGGGTTCGAGAAAAACAAAGAGGGAAAAGAGGACAGGAACCAAGCCGGGTTTCCTTGCGCTATCTGCGAATTTCACCGAATAAAGAGACGAAGCAAAAGAGAGTGAAAAGAGGACAGGAACCCGCCTGGGTTCTTGGATTGAACCAAGCCGGATTACCTTTGGCGTTAATCACAAATTAGGTCACAAAAATCATAAAAAAGGGTAAACACCAAGGCACGAAAATAGAGTCGCCAGTTGAATTTTAGGAGAAAAACAACAAACCATTAAACACGGACTCCGGCCTGCGAATCCAGAGATGGATTCGGGGGTAAGGTTACGAATTTGACAGTTAAAACCATCGAATCCGCCTATTCAACGAATAGACTCTACTAGAATTAAATTAAAGTAAAACAAAACAAAAAGGAGGAATTAGATATGAATTTCACACTTTGATCATTAAAAACATGCAAAATAATGAAAATACAAAAAAAAAACGAATTCAAAAGATTATTACATGTTTTACATCAACTAGGCTAACCTTTTAGTAAAGCAGCATGCAAGAGAAGAGAAAAGGTGGAGAGAATATGCTAGTGTCAATACTCTAGCATACCATGGTGTGTTTTATGGAAGGGAAGAAAGGGTTTAATTTATAGTGGAATGGGGGAGGCAAGGGGTGCGTTCTAGGGTTTAGGTTTAGCCGCGGCGACAAAACTCAGCCCAGCAACCCAGACGGGTTCCTGCCGAGCTGAGCCAGGCTTTGGCCCAGCAACCCAGACGGGTTCCTGCTGAGCTGAGCCAGGCTCAGGCCCAAAGAACCCAGACGGGTTCCTGCTCGTTTTCGGGCTATTAAGCTCAGGCCCGTAACATTTGGGTCATTATGCTCGTTGTTGGGCTAGAAATGAGATGGGTTTGCATGCTACTAAACTATTCGGCTAGCTTATTTTTACAAATAACTAAAACTAATAATGGTACAAAATCCGGTGTCTACAGATACCAAATCCCTTAAAGTAACATCGCCTACCAAAGGCATCAAGAACGTCGCCTACCAAAGGCATAAATAATATCGCCCACCAAAGGCATCAAAACATCGCCTACCAAAGGCATCAAGAACATCGCCCACCAAAGGCATAAATAATATCGCCTACCAAAGGCATAAAAAAAAAACTATCCTATATCAGGGAAGGAAGCCCTGATCTCCTGGTCCATAACCCTGCAGATTGTTACACCTGCACAATAGGTTATCCCCCGAAACCCGCTTAACGTTTCCACTTGAATTATTTATACAATTTTCAAACTCAACTCACGACTCTCAAGTCAAACCATCCCAAGTTATCAAAACCATTAACAAAACTTCGAATAAAAGACCATCCAATTTGTCAACTCAAATAAACCAAGATCACAATCGAAACAAAAAGATTATAAAAACAGATGGTCGTATTTCCACAAAAGTCCCCTTTCGGGATGCAATTCTCAAAAAAGATTATAAAACATCAAAACACATTTAAAGAGCATCCCGATGGGGATTAGAGCATAGACAATTACCTGAATAACGTCACAGTACCGCAATAAGGAGAACACACTTGAGCTCACTATCGTCACGCACTAACTCGGGCCTAGAATAAGAATAATTATCTAATCAAAACGCATTCTAACGAAGTTAGTATTAACTATCAACTACCTAACTCATCCCCTAGGAACACTTAGGTTCCTATCATTTATGATTTACATTTAACACACTCAAGGAATTATATAACAAGTTCACACATAAAATTTACTCAACAATTTTCATAAATAAAAGCAAGCAGAGGACAGATTGTAACGTTCACATAAAATGGGTCACAACTCGACTTCCCGACATCCTATGGGTCTGGTTTTGGACTTTTCGGAAACCTCGGGATGTCTACTGAAACTTCTATGTTGATGACCAAGCCCATATCATCTCGAAGGACTCTAAAAACACCCATCTTCCCAATTGGTCCAGATCTGACAAGTTCTGGTAAAAAGATTATAACTCGGGTTATACAAATCAAACGTTCGATCCGTAAAATTCCTATGGTTCCTAACATCTAAGGGAACCTCCAGTTAAAAGGGTTCGATCAAAAGACAACTACACTAACCGTGGTGACCCGATCTTTAGACACTAACGAAACTGTCCCGATCCCAGTTCTTATTTAAAATTATAAATTCGGTTCTAACTTTCACCAATTGATCTCCGGGTTCTAATTTGGGCTCAAAACAGTAACTAGGGTCTAAGGTATAAAGTCCAACTTAACTTAGGTCCAACAATTAAACTTTTAACATTAACCCAATTTAGAAAACATGGAAACACTTTACTAATTTTAATCACTCCTAAAAACAAACAAGAAATATAACACTTTAAACATGAATTATTTACAAGGTTATAACAGTAAAGCAAGAATTTCAAAGAACAATAAAATGTGGTTAAACATGTGGTTTCTTTAATCAAGATTCAAGGAGGTCTTTAGGAAATATAACATAAGGTATAATATGACAAGTAACTACTAATCAAGAAAAAACCCAACAACCAATTCTTTTACTAACTAAAACAAGAATTCAAGAATCAAGAAAGACTTAAAGAACATGTAATATTTAACAAGAAACCTAATTAATTTTCAAGAATCAAGATTTAACTAGAAACGAATTACTAACAAAGATTGAATCTAAATTAAACAACCTAATTTGTTAATCAAGAATTTAACCTAGATGTTACACTTTCCAATTTCGTGCATATAATAATATAGTGATCTAACCTAATATGATTTATAAGGAATATAAAGAACTATAAAGAAACACCTTTAATTCTAATAACCAACTATTACAACTTAATCTAATTACAATTTACAACATAAAATTACATATAACAAATAAACAATTTACACATAACAATTAACAATTTACACATAATTACAACCAAGAAATATTTACAAATAATTTTCCTAATTACAAAACTAATCATAAATAATACAATTCAATAATTAATAAAACAATTGAATTTTGAAATAAAAAGCAGAAAAGAAAAAGGAAAAAGAAAAGGCAAATATAAAAAAAAAATTAGAATCAGTTAGGGTTTAGGGTTAGGGTTTACGTTTAGGGTTAGGGCAGCTTTCCCGGCGACTGGGCGGACGGTGGTCGAGGGTGTTGGCGTCGGGGTCGAGGTCGTCGGTTAGGGCGTTGTCGGAGGCAGTTAGGGCGGTGGTTGACGTCGAAACTCCGAGCGGTGGCAGTAGCGCAGCGTCGGGGGGTTTTCTTCGACTGGGACGGCTCTGGCGACGTTGGGGCGGCAGTGCAAGGGTCGCCGGCGAGGGTGGCGACGGCGGCGCTGGTGGGCGACGGTGGTGGTGATGACCGGTGGTCGTCTGGGCACGAGTGTGAGGCAGAGGCAGGGGAAAGAAGAGAGGAAAAGAGAGAAAAGAGGGAGAAAAGGGGAAGAGGAAGGTGGTTGCGGTGGTGTAGGCGATTCCCGGCGGTGGTGGCGCAGCGCGGCTGGGGTAGTGGCGGCTGATGCGCAGGGAGAGGGAGAGAGAGGGGGGAGGCTAGGGTTAGGGATTAGGGTTTGAAGATTAGGGTTTGAGGGAGGGTGAATTAACTTTTATACTACCCACTTAACTAAGGCCCAATTAGTCTAATCCTAACCCTTAGCCCAACCCAACACTAAAACAAAATCTGATTTTCTAAAGACAACTAATAATAATACTAATAGCAATAATAATAATAATACTAATAATAATATAATCACATAGCAAATAATATTCACATAATTGATCATATAACACAATAATATTAATAATAATACTAAAATAGAGTAAAACTAATAATACTAAACCCACGAAATTACCGATATACCCTTGTTAGTCCCTCACGATCCTACGAGCTCAAGTGTTAGCAAAATAAAACACAAACGAATGATAATAAATAACGAAGTCAAACCTAATTTACTAACGACGTCATGGTCAACATCTTTGGATTTTTCGGGGTTTTACAATATATATATATATATATATATATATATATATATATATATATATATAGGGATATTGGATTCTAATAATCCCTACTATCACAAATTGTATGACAATAATCCCTACTATAATTTTGGATTCTGGTGGTCCAAAAAAAATAAAATTGTATTCTAGTGGACGCCGACGAGTTGAGTGGCTGTGACTCGGTGGTTTGCTGACATGGCATTATGAGCATGTGTTTGACCGCGTTGACTTCGTTTTTTGGTGCCACATCACATTAAAAATACATGCCCTCTTATTTTTTCTTTTTTTTCTATTTCTAGCTTGGATTAAAATTTATCCCCCTTCTTTCTCTCTCTTCTGTTTCCCTTTCCCTCATCTCATCAACTTTTCTCCTGTAGTTAAACCCCCTTCCCAGAAGTCCTTTTTTTAATAAATCACTTCCATGAGAAACCCCAGAAATTAAATCAAACCCAGAAACATTTTGTTGTTGTTGTTGTTGTTCAAGATGACATTGTGCAAAGTAAACAACCAAACTACCCTTCCTAGGGGGCGATATGAGTGGCCCAGAAACAACAACAGCTGGAGATGGTGTTGTTGTTGAAGAAGACGAAGAACCCCCAGAAACAGTCGTTGTTGAACAAGGAAAAGATGAATTGTTGTTGTTGTTGATATTCATGGGGTAATTTGGGGAAAGATTGAACAGATTTTGGGTGTCTTCTTCAGCCTCATTCATAGTGTTCAAGTTAATCAAAACCCACATCATTCCAAGTGAAAAAAGAGAGAGAAAAAGAGTTGCTAGAAGGAGAGTAAACTTAGGTGACACAAGTAGTTAATCTGCAAACCCAGTGCATTGCTAAAAAGGGTGTGTGAGCTCAAAAACTCAACTCATCACAAAAATCAGAAAAATTAGACTAAAACCTAGAAAAGATGGCCAAAAGGGTACTGAAAATCCATCCTAAAAGCACAAATTAGAGACAAAAAATGGGGGAAACAAGACTGTATGATAACCCAGAAAAATTATATACACAAAACAAGGGAAACCCTAGAAAAAATGGCCAAAAGGGTACTGTAACATCAACCTAAAAACAAAGGAAGTTCATCCGAGGAATACAAAATATACTGACTCTACGGAGTGCATTTTCGATGGAGAAATGGACAGAGAAGACAACAATCACAATCAAGAACGACGCTTCTCTGAAATTTCAAACAAAACCCAAAACAAAAACCTCAAAGCAAGAATTAATCGAGAAAACAACCACACCCACATTTAATTTCCGCATCCACAGCGTCTGAAACCGTCAAAACATCAACACAATCAAGAACAATAATCACAATCGTGGTCGTGGAGGCCTGATTGAAGGAGATCAGCTTGATTGGTAGAGAAATTAAATTGGAGTTGGAAGCCGCCATTAATGGAGAGAGGCTGAATCTTGAGGAGAGAGTGGAGTGGCAGGAGGAAGTGGAAGTGAAGAGGATTGAAGGATTCTTTGGGGACGACAATGGAGGACAGAGAAAGGGATGGGACTTTGTGAGGATGAGGGTGAAGATGAGGGAGAATGATTGACTGCGAAAGCAATCCACAGAGAGAGACCGGGGGGGGAGACAGGGAACAGAAAAGAGATAAATGGAGGGGTAAAATTTGGGTGCCATCTTGGAAAAGGAAAAAGGAAAAAATATAGAGGCATCTGGTTTTAGTCTAACATGGCATCCACGTCATGGTCAACGCAGTCAAACACAAGCCCGCCGTGACAAGTCAGCAAACCACCGAGTCACAGCCACTCAACTCGCCGGCGTCCCATTAGAATACAATTTTTTTTTTGGACCACCAGAATCCAAAATGATAGTAGAGATTATTGTCATACAATTTGTGATAGTAGGGATTATTAGAATCCAATATATATATATATATATATATATATATATATATATTACATACTAATTATAATACGTTTGTACATCAAATATCATACTATAACACACTAACTATAATATAATTGTAAATGAAATAATGAACTATTACGACCTAAATATAACTTCTTTGTACACTAAATATCATACTATTACACCCTAACTATATAAAGTAGTTATTGTTATAAAGATGAGTGTGCAAAATTTATATATTTTTGATACCAAATATTGAACTATATTATACACTAACTAGTAAACAAATTTTTTCTTAAATTTAAAATGTATGTAAAGAAAAATATTTCACAAGGAAGAAATTAAAAAAAAAATTGTATAGAAGGAAGAGAAATAATAATTGAAAGAATGAAGAAAATAATAAAATTGAGCACGACATGGTTCAAAACCCATGATGTTCAACATAGATAGGTAACCAGTGTGTCACCAGACTAATTAATGTTGCCACAATGTATAAGTTTGGCGCGAGAAGATATATAGTAAGGTAGCGCATGGCGGGATAAGGAACGTAATCCGTACTCCCGCGGGAGTCTAATATAGGATCTGAAAATGAATATACTAAGATATCAAATGAAACAATATTTTTTTACTTAGCTTTTTAACTGTATTGAAAATTGGATCTTTGTTCTCATAAAAATCATAACATAATCCTAGTTTTATATACAATCTGATATTAATGTAATGAAAATGTTTCATATGAGACAACGGTCATGTTGTTCATCACGAAATTGCAAATGAATAACTTTCAGTAAAATTCTATATCCCCTCTTTCACATATGTCATTATTTTATGTATAACGTGACTTTATATACAATAATATATACATAACTGTAATAAATGTTACGTAAAATGTACTAGTAAAAGTACAGTTCTGAACAAAATACCAGAGTCAACTTGCCAAAATTGAAAGACCCAATGTGCTTTTGTACGTCCATCACCTCTATAAATAATACACTAACTACCACAAACTACTTCAAAAATTTCAAACTAGTGAAAATGGCTTCAACCCCTGATTTTCTTTGCTTTCTTTTCTTTGCCCTTTTTTCCTTAGCCAACTTGTTCCAAGTCACCAATGCCACCTTCGTGCTTCCGGTTGTCAAAGACAACCAAAAATCCCAATACTACGCCGTCTTTCAAACCGGAACTTTCCCCGCCACCACTTGGGTGCACCTCGATATCGATCTAGGCAACTATTGGTCATGGATGGCTTGTGACATCTATGGCTTAAACATCTCCCACACATTTGGGCCCATAACTTGTGGCACCCGCAAGTGTATAGCCTATGGCCAACCAAACATGGATTGTCGCGGTTGTAAAGACTGTGGCAACTACACTTGTGGCATCTTTGCCTACTCCAAATTGGACGATAGGCTCTATGCCGGAGCCCTCTATCAAGATTCAATGAGTCTATACGGCTTAAGGCCAGGGGTCTCGGAGCAGCTAAATTTAGAGGCTACTACATTGCGTGATTTTAGTTTTGCTTGTACGGATAAGGGCCCATTAAAGGGTCTATCCCCTTACACCAAAGGGCTTATAACCCTAGCAAGGCGGCCCAATGCCTTACATGCTCAAGTCTCATCTACTCTTAAGGTTCCGCGTAAGTTTGCCTTGTGTCTTCCGGCCTCTTCTAGGTCAATGTTAGGGTATAATGGGCTTTTATATTTTGGGGGTGGTCCTTATCATTTGCCATTTACTAACCCCATCGACTTGTCTAGGTCACTCGTTACAACCCCATTTGTGATCAACCCTGTTAGTCAAAATGATGTCCTAATGCCCGGACCCTCCATAGAGTACTTTATCAAGGTCCTATCCATAAAGGTCGATGGCACCCCGTTACATTTTAACAACAATTTATTGTCCATTAGTAAGGTCGGAGTTGGGGGCACAAAGTTAAGCACCATGGATGCTTACACTTCATTGCATAGTGAAATATACAAAGCCCTAGTTGATGTTTTTGTTAACAAGGCCGCGACAATGAAGATCACTAGGGTTGCTTCGATAGCTCCCTTTGGGGCATGCTTTGATTCAAAGACGATTAGGAACACAAAAACTGGCCCTGGGGTGCCTATTATTGATCTCATATTGGATGGTAAGAGTCCAATTTTACATAACAAGAACGCGAGGTGGAGGATTTATGGTGCAAATTCGATGGTGAAAATTTCAAACAATGTGTTGTGTTTGGGGTTTGTCAATGGAGGTTTGAAGCCAACGACTTCTATAGTGATAGGTGGGAAACAAATGGAAGATAATTTGGTTGAATTTGATCTTGAAAACTCTACGCTTGGAATTTCCTCTTCGCTTCTTGGAAAGGGTACTACTTGCTCTCAGTTCCATGGCATTTGATCTCAACCGGCCAATGTGTTGCCAGGAAAAAGTTAAAAGGAAAATATTTGGATTTCACAAAAGTGTATTTTCCTTTTAGAAAATCATCAATAATTAGTATTAGAATTTAGAAGTACTTGTGTTATTGAATAAGAGCTCTATTTCAATGTATAACGAGGTATTTAATTTAATGAATTGCTAGCTTGAGCTATGAGTTCACTTATTATTATATTGTTTTCTTCCTTTTTTTCAATGAAATTGTTTTCTTTCAACAAGTTATTAAAAGGTAAAAAGTTGCGTCAAAAATGCTATAAAGAGCTGCATTAAAACAACAAAGTAACAAAAGATAGTAACAAGTTCACAAGATGAGCGGGAAACACAACAACTCACAAAGTTATAAACAAGTACCTAACAGAAAATTAAAAATTTTACAAGACCAAGACTGCATAAAAATAGATCAAAATTAAGGTTACTTAGAGTTTTAGGGTATTAAAAACCTTCCTTGGCTTCTTTTGAATTGATTTTATGATAATAAAAGAGTACTACTTCTAATAAAGTAATGGTAAGCTTGTTTAAAGCATGTTAGATCTAGTATGGAAGTTGATGATCTAATAAAATAGTGATCCAATTACCAACAAGTGTACAAGAACCCCAGTCCCCATGCTTGCTTTTATTGATGAACGAGGGGAAACGCATTCCTATGTCTTGCCAAGAAGCGAGAGCTCTTATAATCATGGCCATGGGTTGTTGTCCTTTAAAGTAAATATTATAAAGTGAGAGGAAAAGAAATAATTAAGATGAAATTTGTTTTTAATTTGATCACTAATAAAGATAAAATTAGCATAACAGTTAATGATTACGTTAACACTAGAAACCTAAAGCAGCAAATATATATGGTGAAATTAACAAGGAAAACAATAGATCCTAGTGAAGTCCGGGTGATGTGGGGTATGGAGATTTAAATGTAGACAAATTTTCTTCATACATAGGAGTGCATGAAAAAGTTGCTCTCCACGTACATACTCAAGAAAGCCTTTGGACAATCGAAACAAAAGCAAAATAAAAATCATTTAGAAAACCAAGAGAAATAGAAATATAATGCGAGACCTCTATATATGTGTACCAAACAAAAGAAACACGCAGAGACAACACATGACAAAACTACCTATCGACAGCCACTCACCCGACTACGGAAATCCTAACCCGCCAAGAACCCCTATCAAGTTTAAGATCATCAGCTAAGCTTATATGTTTTAAACCACTTCTCAACACATCCTACATAGACTTCCTAGACCTCTCATACCCACGACAGAGTTGTTGCAATATAATCTTTTGTCTCCAAACGGGATCAAACTCCTCATACACACATGACAAGACCAAGGACGAAACCAGCCCTTAATGTCAAAGAGGGTGAAAATATTAACTAAATATATGGAAGGATATGGAGGATTTGAAAAAAATAAAAATTTAATAAAATAATGATAAATTGACAATATGAAACAACAAACTATGAAAACAAAAATTTTTTTTTTAAAAAAAATATAAGAATATCTAATAGATATGAGAGGATATAATTCTATTTGTGTTAGGTAAAAAAATAAAGAAAATTAACACATGACCTTTCATTTGGTAAAATATAGTCGTGTCAATTCTACCATTAATCACATACATCCATTTTGTTTCAAAAGACCTACAAACTTTTATCTGGGTCAAAGGGCGCATCCCTAGTCACAAGACTATCGTTGTCTATCATCTCGCAACTTAATTATCCTCGATAAGGATCTCTGATCCAAACCATACAATCTAAATTTTGCCCACTCAACCGTTAACAATGCAACCTCTCTTTATACTCCAATATTCCTTAGTCCTAACCATATAATATTGTTGGTATGACTAACATACAGTACACCTTACCTAGGGTAGGCTGTTCATCGGTTTCGAACTGGACCGAATGGACTAAGGACCGAATTAATGGACTAAGTTGGACCGAGAATCCTATAATTTTAGTAACTTTGGTCCATCAGTTCAGTCCATGGACTGGACCGAGGACCGAACATAAAAATTTCTGGATCGAGGACTGGACTGAACTTCCCTCGGTCCAGTCCGATCCAGTCCGATCTAGTCCCTTTTTCGGTCCGAACTGGAGTATGAACAACTCTAACGTTACCTGTAGATTTATACTAAAAATTACTTTTATTCATAGCTATTAACAATTAAACAGTTGCTTAATGAAAAAGAGATTACACAAGTAAAGTAGGGGATTTTTGAAATACCAAAGACAATTAGACTTGAAAATTTGGTCGGACAGGGTTTCGGGTTGGACGTATATCAGGTTCGGGTAAAAAAACTGGTCGGGTGTATTCCTGGTTCAGGTAAATACGGTCAGTGTATTTCGATTTCAGGTCAATCCAACGGGTTATAATTGCAACCTTTTTTCCGTTTTTTCTTTTAAGAAAATGATATCTAAATACTACTTAGCTTTTTGTACAATTTACATAATAAAATATGATTATCTTCTAACTACGATAGATTATTGTAACTATTTAACTTAAATTTGAGAAATAACAAATAAATAAGTTGTACTTATGGATTTAACAGTTAAAAATTACAATGAAAAGCCACAAATTCTAATAAAATTTAACTTTAAAAAATTAATTTTCGGGTCAAACGGACGGATCAAGTTTTGTCCTACTAATTTTTAGATTTGATGTACTTCGGGTTAGTTGGGAAATTCGTATTCAAAATCCAAAAATTTTGGACCTGTTCAAGTCAGGTCAGAAATTGATAAGTGTAACTAGAATAAACGTAGCTAAGGGACAAAGAGAACTAAAATTGCAGATTGATTTTTTTTTTTTTTTTTATCATTAACGGCACAAAGGCCCTTTAAAGAAATAAGTGCAAAGCGCAGTAACACCAAACAACAGGGCCACAGGCCCATTACAGCAGCTTGAGAGCAAAACCATGATGCTATGAATCATAGAATGCGACTGATTGCAGACAGACAAAATTCAGCTAATATACAGCAATTTAACCCCCAACATCTAATCAATGGTAGTCACTGAAAGATGGTTGGGATGTTGTGAATTCATGACCAACTTCTCAACCGAGCAGAGATGCAATTCTTTCCGATTTACAGACCATAAAGATGCCCTCCATTCCCAATTTGTAATACCTCCGGATTCACGAAACCACTGCACTTCAGAGTTCCATTCCCAAATTGCTGATTGATTGGATACTTGAATTTCTTATTCCTAGAGACTAAAGTTACACCAGCAAGTACCAATGTGCGTATACCACGCGTAAACGAAATAGATGGGCCGGGCTTTAAGTACATTTCAGTTGGGCTTTGGTGGGCATAATCCATATATATCCCCAAATCCAAATCAAACTCTATCCAATTGTCCATATCTGTAGTTATGTCAGCAATTGGGCTCATAATTACAATGCCTCAAAGGCTAAAATTTTAACTCTTTTCAATTTCTTCCAGTTTTAGTAAACTCCTCTCAATATTTACAAACTGCTTTCAATTACTTGTAGTTTTGATCAATTTCTTCCAACTTCCTACTCTATATATCCAACTCAAAAGAACAGATCTTTTATATTTGGCCATTGAAATTATGTACATATTGATAGGAGTATAGATAGTTTGTTATTTCAGTTATCAAGAATGCTTCTTGATTCTTGTAGTTAGAAGTAGTATAAATATAGGTTGTATTTCATTCCTTCCTTCAAGCTTTACAATACACAACATATCAATAATAGTTCTCTCAGTTCTATGATGTTCTTCTCTTTCATTTCTCTCTCTTTGTCCTTCTGATTCAAGGTCTGATAACATGGTATCAGAGCTTCATCGTCGATCCTGGCTGTTTGCTTCGACGTCAGCATATCTGCTACAACTTCTGATTCAAAGTGCATTCGTTCTGTGCACGCTCAGGTTCTTTCTCTCTGATTCTTTGCATCTACAATGGCTGTCGATCCTACTGTTGCCCTTTATGCTGGAAATGTGAATGATCCATCTCATGTATTGTATCTGCATCCTTCTCACAATCCCAATAATGTTCTTGTTAGTGAACTGTTAAATGGTGAAAATTATGGTCATTGGAAGAAAGCAGTAGAAATTGTTTTAATTGCTAAAAACAAATTGGGATTTGTAATGGGAGAATGCTCTAGGCCAACCAATGCTCAACTTGTTTCACAATGGCTGCATTGCGATAAAATGGTTCAATCTTGGCTCATGAATGTTGTGATTTCTGATATAGCACAAAGTATTCTGTTTTCAAATGGTGCAAGGGAAGTTTGGATACAGTTAGAGCAGCGTTTTGGTGAAGCTGATGGCACTAAAATGTTTTCAAATGTGCGTGTGGCATAGTATGTGAAAGTTTGTTGGCAGCTCAGAAATTGATCAAAGATCAGCAGTTGATGCAATTCTTGGTGGGATTGGATGAGAGTTATAGAGTTACTCGAGGTAATATCCTCATGCTTAAACCTCTTCCAAACATTGATCAAGTATATCATATTGTTTTGCAAGAAGAAAAACAAAGATCTCTTTGTGGTAATGTTCAACTTAGTTCAAGTTCAGCAGCCTTCTATTCTGATTCAGCCTTGGCATTTCAGCAAAGATCTGCAAACCAAAGTTCTACTTCTGGTTCTTCTGATTCATACCATCGTTCAAATGGTTCCTATGGTTCTAATAATTCTCAAGGTTCTTTTAATCGTAGTTCTCAGAGTTCTAATTACAATTAGAATTCTAGAGGTCCACCAAGATCTTCAACTACTCAAGATAGGAGGTCATCTATGTTCTATGATTTTTGCAAAAACACAGGACACACCATTAAAAGATGTTACAAATTACATGGTTATCCTCCTGGGCACAAGAATTACAAAGGAAGAAGAGTTGCTACTGTAGCTCAAGCTGATACAGATTGTCAAGATACAAATCATTCATCAGCAGCAATTTCAACAAATTTGACAATGGAAGAGTATAATAAACTCATGCAACTGGTTCACAAGCAATATGGTGACTCAAACAAAACTTCTTTTGATCAAGGAGCAACAGGATTCTTTGCAGGTACAAGTTTCCAAGTGCGATTTACGTTTTACGAGTAAAGAAGAAATCAATTCTTGGATCATTGATAGTGGTGCAAGCAATCATGTTACCCTCATCTTTCTTTACTTCATAATGTTCAAATTTTATCTAGGCCATCTTTCATTGTTGTGCCTAATGGAAAGAAAGCATCTATCACTCATTCTGGTTCTCTTATTCTTAAATGAATTGAGCTTCATGATGTTTTGTATGCACAATTTGATTTAATCTGTTATCTGAAAGTATATCATATTGTTTTGCAAGAAGAAAAACAAAGATCTCTTTGTGGTAATGTTCAACTTAGTTCAAGTTCAGCAGCCTTCTATTCTGATTCAGCCTTGGCATTTCAGCAAAGATCTGCAAACCAAAGTTCTACTTCTGGTTCTTCTGATTCATACCATCGTTCAAATGGTTCCTATGGTTCTAATAATTCTCAAGGTTCTTTTAATCGTAGTTCTCAGAGTTCTAATTACAATTAGAATTCTAGAGGTCCACCAAGATCTTCAACTACTCAAGATAGGAGGTCATCTATGTTCTATGATTTTTGCAAAAACACAGGACACACCATTGAAAGATGTTACAAATTACATGGTTATCCTCCACAGGCACAAGAATTACAAAGGAAGAAGAGTTGCTCTTGTAGCTCAGTGTCTGATTGTCGAGATCTGGATCATTCATCAGCAATTTCAACAAATTTGACTATGGAAGAGTATAATAAACTCATGCAACTGGTTCACAAGCAATATGGTGACTCAAACAAAACTTCTTTTGATCGAGGAGCAACAGATTCTTTGCGGTACAAGTTTCCAGTGCGATTTACATTTTACGAGTAAAGAAGAAATCAATTCTTGGATCATTGATAGTGGTGCAAGCAATCATGTTACCCTCATCTTTCTTTACTTCATAATGTTCAAATTTTATCTAGGCCATCTTTCATTGTTGTGCCTAATGGAAAGAAAGCATCTATCACTCATTCTGGTTCTCTTATTCTTAAATGCGGAATTGAGCTTCATGATGTTTTGTATGCACTGAATTTCGTTTAATCATATCTGAAGTATATCATATTGTTTTGCAAGAAGAAAAACAAAGATCTCTTTGTGGTAATGTTCAACTTAGTTCAAGTTCAGCAGCCTTCTATTCTGATTCAGCCTTGGCATTTCAGCAAAGATCTGCAAACCAAAGTTCTACTTCTGGTTCTTCTGATTCATACCATCGTTCAAATGGTTCCTATGGTTCTAATAATTCTCAAGGTTCTTTTAATCGTAGTTCTCAGAGTTCTAATTACAATTAGAATTCTAGAGGTCCACCAAGATCTTCAACTACTCAAGATAGGAGGTCATCTATGTTCTATGATTTTTGCAAAAACACAGGACACACCATTGAAAGATGTTACAAATTACATGGTTATCCTCCTGGGCACAAGAATTACAAAGGAAGAAGAGTTGCTACTGTAGCTCAGTGTCTGATTGTCGAGATCTGGATCATTCATCAGCAATTTCAACAAATTTGACTATGGAAGAGTATAATAAACTCATGCAACTGGTTCACAAGCAATATGGTGACTCAAACAAAACTTCTTTTGATCAAGGAGCGACAGGATTCTTTGCAGGTACAAGTTTCCAAGGTACTGATATTTTTTTTCTGAGTAAAGAAGAAATCAATTCTTGGATCATTGATAGTGGTGCAAGCAATCATGTTACCCCTCATCTTTCTTTACTTCATAATGTTCAAATTTTATCTAGGCCATCTTTCATTGTTGTGCCTAATGGAAAGAAAGCATCTATCACTCATTCTGGTTCTCTTATTCTTAAATCTGGAATTGAGCTTCATGATGTTTTGTATGCACCTGAATTTCAGTTTAATCTGTTATCTGAAAGTATATCATATTGTTTTGCAAGAAGAAAAACAAAGATCTCTTTGTGGTAATGTTCAACTTAGTTCAAGTTCAGCAGCCTTCTATTCGATTGACCTTGGCATTTCAAAGAAAGATCTGCAAACCAAAGTTCTACTTCTGGTTCTTCTGATTCATACCATTGTTCAAATGGTTCCTATGGTTCTAATAATTCTCAAGGCTCTTTTAATCGTAGTTCTCAGAGTTCTAATTACAATTAGAATTCTAGAGGTCCACGAAGATCTTCAACTACTCAAGATAGGAGGTCATCTATGTTCTATGATTTTTGCAAAAACACAGGACACACCATTGAAAGATGTTACAAATTACATGGTTATCCTCCTGGGCACAAGAATTACAAAGGAAGAAGAGTTGCTCTTTGTAGCTCAGTGATCTGATTGTCAAGATACGGATCATTCATCAAGACAATTTCAACAAATTTGACTATGGAAGAGTATAATAAACTCATGCAACTGGTTCACAAGCAATATGGTGACTCAAACAAAACTTCTTTTGATCAAGCAACAGGATTCTTTGCGGTACAAGTTTCCAAGTCTTGATTTCTATTTTCTAAGTAAAGAAGAAATCAATTCTTGGATCATTGATAGTGGTGCAAGCAATCATGTTACCCTCATCTTTCTTTACTTCATAATGTTCAAATTTTATCTAGGCCATCTTTCATTGTTTGTACTAATGGAAAGAAAGCATCTATCACTCATTCGGTTCTCTTATTCTTAAATCTGAATTGAGCTTCATGATGTTTTGTATGCACTGAATTTGATTTAATCATTATCTGAAAGTACATCATATTGTTTTGCAGAAGAAAAACAAAGATCTCTTTGTGGTAATGTTCAACTTAGTTCAAGTTCAGTGACCTTCTATTCGATTCAACCTTGGCATTTCAAAGAAGATCCAAACCAAAGTTCTACTGGTTCTTGATTCATACCATCGTTCAAATGGTTCCTATGGTTCTAATAATTCTCAAGGTTCTTTTAATCGTAGTTCTCAGAGTTCTAATTACAATTAGAATTCTAGAGGTCCACCAAGATCTTCAATTACTCAAGATAGGAGGTCATCTATGTTCTATGATTTTTGCAAAAACACAGGACACACCATTGAAAGATGTTACAAATTACATGGTTATCCTCCTGGGCACAAGAATTACAAAGGAAGAAGAGTTGCTACTGTAGCTCAAGCTGATACAGATTGTCAAGATACAAATCATTCATCAGCAGCAATTTCAACAAATTTGACAATGGAAGAGTATAATAAACTCATGCAACTGGTTCACAAGCAATATGGTGACTCAAACAAAACTTCTTTTGATCAAGGAGCAACAGGATTCTTTGCAGGTACAAGTTTCCAAGGTACTGATTTCTGTTTTCTGAGTAAAGAAGAAATCAATTCTTGGATCATTGATAGTGGTGCAAGCAATCATGTTACCCCTCATCTTTCTTTACTTCATAATGTTCAAATTTTATCTAGGCCATCTTTCATTGTTGTGCCTAATGGAAAGAAAGCATCTATCACTCATTCTGGTTCTCTTATTCTTAAATCTGGAATTGAGCTTCATGATGTTTTGTATGCACCTGAATTTCGATTTAATCATATCCGAAAGTATATCATATTGTTTTGCAAGAAGAAAAACAAAGATCTCTTTGTGGTAATGTTCAACTTAGTTCAAGTTCAGCAGCCTTCTATTTTGATTCAGCCTTGGCATTTCAGCAAAGATCTGCAAACCAAAGTTCTACTTCTGGTTCTTCTGATTCATACCATCGTTCAAATGGTTCCTATGGTTCTAATAATTCTCAAGGTTCTTTTAATCGTAGTTCTCAGAGTTCTAATTACAATTAGAATTCTAGAGGTCCACCAAGATCTTCAACTACTCAAGATAGGAGGTCATCTATGTTCTATGATTTTTGCAAAAACACAGGACACACCATTGAAAGATGTTACAAATTACATGGTTATCCTCCTGGGCACAAGAATTACAAAGGAAGAAGAGTTGCTACTGTAGCTCAAGCTGATACAGATTGTCAAGATACAGATCATTCATCAGCAGCAATTTCAACAAATTTGACTATGGAAGAGTATAATAAACTCATGCAACTGGTTCACAAGCAATATGGTGACTCAAACAAAACTTCTTTTGATCAAGGAGCAACAGGATTCTTTGCAGGTACAAGTTTCCAAGGTACTGATTTCTGTTTTCTGAGTAAAGAAGAAATCAATTCTTGGATCATTGATAGTGGTGCAAGCAATCATGTTACCCCTCATCTTTCTTTACTTCATAATGTTCAAATTTTATCTAGGCCATCTTTCATTGTTGTGCCTAATGGAAAGAAAGCATCTATCACTCATTCTGGTTCTCTTATTCTTAAATCTGGAATTGAGCTTCATGATGTTTTGTATGCACCTGAATTTCAGTTTAATCTGTTATCTGAAAGTACATCATATTGTTTTGCAAGAAGAAAAACAAAGATCTCTTTGTGGTAATGTTCAACTTAGTTCAAGTTCAGCAGCCTTCTATTCTGATTCAACCTTGGCATTTCAGCAAAGATCTGCAAACCAAAGTTCTACTTCTGGTTCTTCTGATTCATACCATTGTTCAAATGGTTCCTATGGTTCTAATAATTCTCAAGGCTCTTTTAATCGTAGTTCTCAGAGTTCTAATTACAATTAGAATTCTAGAGGTCCACCAAGATCTTCAACTACTCAAGATAGGAGGTCATCTATGTTCTATGATTTTTGCAAAAACACAGGACACACCATTGAAAGATGTTACAAATTACATGGTTATCCTCCTGGGCACAAGAATTACAAAGGAAGAAGAGTTGCTCAGTAGCTCAGTGTCTGATTGTCAAGATACAGATCATTCATCAGCAGCAATTTCAACAAATTTGACTATGGAAGAGTATAATAAACTCATGCAACTGGTTCACAAGCAATATGGTGACTCAAACAAAACTTCTTTTGATCAAGGAGCGACAGGATTCTTTGCAGGTACAAGTTTCAAGGCGATTTACATTTTACGAGTAAAGAAGAAATCAATTCTTGGATCATTGATAGTGGTGCAAGCAATCATGTTACCCCTCATCTTTCTTTACTTCATAATGTTCAAATTTTATCTAGGCCATCTTTCATTGTTGTGCCTAATGGAAAGAAAGCATCTATCACTCATTCTGGTTCTCTTATTCTTAAATCTGGAATTGAGCTTCATGATGTTTTGTATGCACCTGAATTTCAGTTTAATCATATCGAAAGTATATCATATTGTTTTGCAAGAAGAAAAACAAAGATCTCTTTGTGGTAATGTTCAACTTAGTTCAAGTTCAGCAGCCTTCTATTCTGATTCAGCCTTGGCATTTCCGCAAAGATCTGCAAACCAAAGTACTACTTCTGGTTCTTCTGATTCATACCATCGTTCAAATGGTTCCTATGGTTCTAATAATTCTCAAGGTTCTTTTAATCGTAGTTCTCAGAGTTCTAATTACAATTAGAATTCTAGAGGTCCACCAAGATCTTCAACTACTCAAGATAGGAGGTCATCTATGTTCTATGATTTTTGCAAAAACACAGGACACACCGTTGAAAGATGTTACAAATTACATGGTTATCCTCCCCGGGCACAAGAATTACAAAGGAAGAAGAGTTGCTCTCGTAGCTCAGTGTCTGATTGTCAAGATCTGGATCATTCATCGGACAATTTCAACAAATTTGACTATGGAAGAGTATAATAAACTCATGCAACTGGTTCACAAGCAATATGGTGACTCAAACAAAACTTCTTTTCGAGGAGCAACGATTCTTTGCGGTACAAGTTTCCAGTGCGATTTACATTTTACGAGTAAAGAAGAAATCAATTCTTGGATCATTGATAGTGGTGCAAGCAATCATGTTACCCCTCATCTTTCTTTACTTCATAATGTTCAAATTTTATCTAGGCCATCTTTCATTGTTGTGCCTAATGGAAAGAAAGCATCTATCACTCATTCTGGTTCTCTTATTCTTAAATCTGGAATTGAGCTTCATGATGTTTTGTATGCACCTGAATTTCGCTTAATCATTATCTGAAAGTATATCATATTGTTTTCAAGAAGAAAAACAAAGATCTCTTTGTGGTAATGTTCAACTTAGTTCAAGTTAGACCTTCTATTTTGATTGACCAAATTGGCATTTCAAAGAAAGATCTGACCAAAGTTCTACTTCTGGTTCTTCTGATTCATACCATCGTTCAAATGGTTCCTATGGTTCTAATAATTCTCAAGGTTCTTTTAATCGTAGTTCTCAGAGTTCTAATTACAATTAGAATTCTAGAGGTCCACCAAGATCTTCAACTACTCAAGATAGGAGGTCATCTATGTTCTATGATTTTTGCAAAAACACAGGACACACCATTGAAAGATGTTACAAATTACATGGTTATCCTCCTGGGCACAAGAATTACAAAGGAAGAAGAGTTGCTACTGTAGCTCAAGCTGATACAGATTGTCAAGATACAGATCATTCATCAGCAGCAATTTCAACAAATTTGACTATGGAAGAGTATAATAAACTCATGCAACTGGTTCACAAGCAATATGGTGACTCAAACAAAACTTCTTTTGATCAAGGAGCAACAGGATTCTTTGCAGGTACAAGTTTCCAAGGTACTGATTTCTGTTTTCTGAGTAAAGAAGAAATCAATTCTTGGATCATTGATAGTGCAAGCAATCATGTTACCCCTCATCTTTCTTTACTTCATAATGTTCAAATTTTATCTAGGCCATCTTTCATTGTTGTGCCTAATGGAAAGAAAGCATCTATCACTCATTCTGGTTCTCTTATTCTTAAATCTGGAATTGAGCTTCATGATGTTTTGTATGCACCTGAATTTCAGTTTAATCTGTTATCTGAAAGTATATCATATTGTTTTGCAAGAAGAAAAACAAAGATCTCTTTGTGGTAATGTTCAACTTAGTTCAAGTTCAGCAGCCTTCTATTCTGATTCAGCCTTGGCATTTCAGCAAAGATCTGCAAACCAAAGTTCTACTTCTGGTTCTTCTGATTCATACCATCGTTCAAATGGTTCCTATGGTTCTAATAATTCTCAAGGTTCTTTTAATCGTAGTTCTCAGAGTTCTAATTACAATTAGAATTCTAGAGGTCCACCAAGATCTTCAACTACTCAAGATAGGAGGTCATCTATGTTCTATGATTTTTGCAAAAACACAGGACACACCATTGAAAGATGTTACAAATTACATGGTTATCCTCCTGGGCACAAGAATTACAAAGGAAGAAGAGTTGCTACTGTAGCTCAGTGTCTGATTGTCAAGATCTGAGATCATTCATCAGCAGCAATTTCAACAAATTTGACTATGGAAGAGTATAATAAACTCATGCAACTGGTTCACAAGCAATATGGTGACTCAAACAAAACTTCTTTTGATCAAGGAGCAACAGGATTCTTTGCAGGTACAAGTTTCCAAGGTACTGATTTCTGTTTTCTGAGTAAAGAAGAAATCAATTCATGGATCATTGATAGTGGTGCAATCAATCATGTTACCCCTCATCTTTCTTTACTTCATAATGTTCAAATTTTATCTAGGCCATCTTTCATTGTTGTGCCTAATGGAAAGAAAGCATCTATCACTCATTCTGGTTCTCTTATTCTTAAATCTGGAATTGAGCTTCATGATGTTTTGTATGCACCTGAATTTCAGTTTAATCTGTTATCTGAAAGTATATCATATTGTTTTGCAAGAAGAAAAACAAAGATCTCTTTGTGGTAATGTTCAACTTAGTTCAAGTTCAGCAGCCTTCTATTTTGATTCAGCCTTGGCATTTCAGCAAAGATCTGCAAACCAAAGTTCTACTTCTGGTTCTTCTGATTCATACCATCGTTCAAATGGTTCCTATGGTTCTAATAATTCTCAAGGTTCTTTTAATCGTAGTTCTCAGAGTTCTAATTACAATTAGAATTCTAGAGGTCCACCAAGATCTTCAACTACTCAAGATAGGAGGTCATCTATGTTCTATGATTTTTGCAAAAACACAGGACACACCATTGAAAGATGTTACAAATTACATGGTTATCCTCCTGGGCACAAGAATTACAAAGGAAGAAGAGTTGCTACTGTAGCTCAAGCTGATACAGATTGTCAAGATACAGATCATTCATCAGCAGCAATTTCAACAAATTTGACTATGGAAGAGTATAATAAACTCATGCAACTGGTTCACAAGCAATATGGTGACTCAAACAAAACTTCTTTTGATCAAGGAGCAACAGGATTCTTTGCAGGTACAAGTTTCCAAGGTACTGATTTCTGTTTTCTGAGTAAAGAAGAAATCAATTCTTGGATCATTGATAGTGGTGCAAGCAATCATGTTACCCCTCATCTTTCTTTACTTCATAATGTTCAAATTTTATCTAGGCCATCTTTCATTGTTGTGCCTAATGGAAAGAAAGCATCTATCACTCATTCTGGTTCTCTTATTCTTAAATCTGGAATTGAGCTTCATGATGTTTTGTATGCACCTGAATTTCAGTTTAATCTGTTATCTGAAAGTATATCATATTGTTTTGCAAGAAGAAAAACAAAGATCTCTTTGTGGTAATGTTCAACTTAGTTCAAGTTCAGCAGCCTTCTATTCTGATTCAGCCTTGGCATTTCAGCAAAGATCTGCAAACCAAAGTTCTACTTCTGGTTCTTCTGATTCATACCATCGTTCAAATGGTTCCTATGGTTCTAATAATTCTCAAGGTTCTTTTAATCGTAGTTCTCAGAGTTCTAATTACAATTAGAATTCTAGAGGTCCACCAAGATCTTCAACTACTCAAGATAGGAGGTCATCTATGTTCTATGATTTTTGCAAAAACACAGGACACACCGTTGAAAGATGTTACAAATTACATGGTTATCCTCCTGGGCACAAGAATTACAAAGGAAGAAGAGTTGCTCTCGTAGCTCAGTGATACTGATTGTCGAGATCTGAGATCATTCATCAGCAGCAATTTCAACAAATTTGACTATGGAAGAGTATAATAAACTCATGCAACTGGTTCACAAGCAATATGGTGACTCAAACAAAACTTCTTTTGATCAAGGAGCAACAGGATTCTTTGCAGGTACAAGTTTCCAAGGTACTGATTTCTGTTTTCTGAGTAAAGAAGAAATCAATTCTTGGATCATTGATAGTGGTGCAAGCAATCATGTTACCCCTCATCTTTCTTTACTTCATAATGTTCAAATTTTATCTAGGCCATCTTTCATTGTTGTGCCTAATGGAAAGAAAGCATCTATCACTCATTCTGGTTCTCTTATTCTTAAATCTGGAATTGAGCTTCATGATGTTTTGTATGCACCTGAATTTGATTTAATCATTATCTGAAAGTATATCATATTGTTTTGCAGAAGAAAAACAAAGATCTCTTTGTTGTAATGTTCAACTTAGTTCAAGTTCAAGACCTTCTATTCGATTCACCTTGGCATTTCAAAGAAAGATCTCAAACCAAAGTTCTACTTGTTCTTCTGATTCATACCATCGTTCAAATGGTTCCTATGGTTCTAATAATTCTCAAGGTTCTTTTAATCGTAGTTCTCAGAGTTCTAATTACAATTAGAATTCTAGAGGTCCACCAAGATCTTCAACTACTCAAGATAGGAGGTCATCTATGTTCTATGATTTTTGCAAAAACACAGGACACACCATTGAAAGATGTTACAAATTACATGGTTATCCTCCTGGGCACAAGAATTACAAAGGAAGAAGAGTTGCTACTGTAGCTCAAGCCGATCTGATTGTCGAATGAGATCATTCATCAATGACAATTTCAACAAATTTGACTATGGAAGAGTATAATAAACTCAAGCAACTGTTTCACAAGCAATATGGTGACTCAAACAAAACTTCTTTTGATCAAGGAGCGGCGAGATTCTTTGCGGTACAAGTTTCCAAGGCGATTTACATTTTACGAGTAAAGAAGAAATCAATTCTTGGATCATTGATAGTGGTGCAAGCAATCATGTTACCCCTCATCTTTCTTTACTTCATAATGTTCAAATTTTATCTAGGCCATCTTTCATTGTTGTGCCTAATGGAAAGAAAGCATCTATCACTCATTCTGGTTCTCTTATTCTTAAATCTGGAATTGAGCTTCATGATGTTTTGTATGCACCTGAATTTCAGTTTAATCTGTTATCTGAAAGTATATCATATTGTTTTGCAAGAAGAAAAACAAAGATCTCTTTGTGGTAATGTTCAACTTAGTTCAAGTTCAGCAGCCTTCTATTTTGATTCAGCCTTGGCATTTCAGCAAAGATCTGCAAACCAAAGTTCTACTTCTGGTTCTTCTGATTCATACCATCGTTCAAATGGTTCCTATGGTTCTAATAATTCTCAAGGTTCTTTTAATCGTAGTTCTCAGAGTTCTAATTACAATTAGAATTCTAGAGGTCCACCAAGATCTTCAACTACTCAAGATAGGAGGTCATCTATGTTCTATGATTTTTGCAAAAACACAGGACACACCATTGAAAGATGTTACAAATTACATGGTTATCCTCCTGGGCACAAGAATTACAAAGGAAGAAGAGTTGCTCTTTGTAGCTCAGTGTCTGATTGTCAAGATACGGATCATTCATCGGACAATTTCAACAAATTTGACTATGGAAGAGTATAATAAACTCATGCAACTGGTTCACAAGCAATATGGTGACTCAAACAAAACTTCTTTTGATCAAGGAGCGTGAGATTCTTTGCGGTACAAGTTTCCAGTGCGATATTTTTTTACGAGTAAAGAAGAAATCAATTCTTGGATCATTGATAGTGGTGCAAGCAATCATGTTACCCCTCATCTTTCTTTACTTCATAATGTTCAAATTTTATCTAGGCCATCTTTCATTGTTGTGCCTAATGGAAAGAAAGCATCTATCACTCATTCTGGTTCTCTTATTCTTAAATCTGGAATTGAGCTTCATGATGTTTTGTATGCACTGAATTTGATTTAATCATTATCTGAAAGTATATCATATTGTTTTCGAAGAAAAACAAAGATCTCTTTGTGGTAATGTTCAACTTAGTTCAAGTTAGTGACCTTCTATTACGATTCACCTTGGCATTTCAGCAAAGATCTGCAAACCAAAGTTCTACTTCTGGTTCTTCTGATTCATACCATCGTTCAAATGGTTCCTATGGTTCTAATAATTCTTAAGGTTCTTTTAATCGTAGTTCTCAGAGTTCTAATTACAATTAGAATTCTAGAGGTCCACCAAGATCTTCAACTACTCAAGATAGGAGGTCATCTATGTTCTATGATTTTTGCAAAAACACAGGACACACCATTGAAAGATGTTACAAATTACATGGTTATCCTCCTGGGCACAAGAATTACAAAGGAAGAAGAGTTGCTACTGTAGCTCAAGCTGATACAGATTGTCAAGATACAGATCATTCATCGTGACAATTTCAACAAATTTGACTATGGAAGAGTATAATAAACTCATGCTGGTTCACAAGCAATATGGTGACTCAAACAAAACTTCTTTTGATCGAGCAAGCGATTCTTTGCGGTACAAGTTTCCAAGGTCTTGCGATTTACATTTTACGAGTAAAGAAGAAATCAATTCTTTGATCATTGATAGTGGTGCAAGCAATCATGTTACCCCTCATCTTTCTTTACTTCATAATGTTCAAATTTTATCTAGGCCATCTTTCATTGTTGTGCCTAATGGAAAGAAAGCATCTATCACTCATTCTGGTTCTCTTATTCTTAAATCTGGAATTGAGCTTCATGATGTTTTGTATGCACCTGAATTTCAGTTTAGTCTGTTATCTGTGCATAAATTAACAGCTCAGCTTAATACACATATTATTTTTACTTCTACTAACTGTTTTATCCAGGGCCATACATCTCAGATCCTTCTCCTTGGTAGAACATATCATGGTTTGTATTTCCTACATCAAGATCATTTGCCTGTGGAGAAGAATGCTAAACAAGATGAATATATTGCTTGCTTCAACACAACCGAATTCTGGCATTTCAGATTGGGACATCTACCATTTAATCAGCTCAAAAATACTGGTGTTATTTCTTCTTTTTCTTATGTAAAACATAGATCTTGTCAGATTTGTCATTTGGCAAAACTTCAAAGACAATCTTTTTCTTTAAGTAATACTAGAGCAAGTTCTTGTTTTGAGCTTCTACATGTTGACATATGGGGTCCATGTCCTTCTAAAACTCATGATGGTTTTCAATATTTTCTTTCAATTGTGGATGATCATTCTCGTTGTTCTTGGGTGCATTTGATTGCAAATAAAAGTAGCACTTTCTCCTTACTTAAAGCTTTTGTTCTCTTTGTTGAAAAACAGTATAATGCATCTGTCAAGATAATTTGATCTGATAATGGACTTGAGTTTCAGGATTCTGCGGCTATACAATTCTATAAAGACAAAGGCATACTTCATCAAACTTCTTGTGTTGACACTGCTCAACAGAATGGCGTGGTAGAGCGTAAACATCAACACTTGCTTCAAGCAGCTCGTGCTCTTCTATATCAGTCAAGTCTTCCTAACAAATTCTGGGGAGAAGTTGTGTTAACAGCTGTATATCTTATTAATAGAATGCCTACAGTTATTCTTGATAACAAGAGTCCTATTGAAGTCTTATTTCATACAAAACCTTCATATGATCATCTAAAGGCCTTTGGTTGCTTGGCTTATGCTTCTACTTTAAAGAGACATAGAGATAAACTTCAGCCAAGGGCCCATCCATGTATCTTTCTTGGGTATCCTTTTGGCAAGAAGGCCTATAATTTGTTTGATCTCACAACAAAGAAAATTATTCTAACAAGAAATGTGATTTTTCATGAGCACATTTTTCCTTTTCATAATGCTCGTGTAAAGTCTGATAATCCTTTACCTGTTATTACTGAATTTCTTCCTGAGACAATTTTTCAGGCAGATTTAGAAGCAAGTACTTCTTTGGATATTGACAGTTCAACAAGCATTCCTAGAGATATGTCCAACAGTGATTCTGATTTGCCTTCTTCGTCCAATTATGAAGCTGATTTACCTTCTACCAGTGATGTTCCTGTTGATATTGTACCAGTAGAGACAGTTTCTACTAACATTGCACCACAAACAGTCCAGATGAGGAGATCTTCCAGAAACTCAGTAAAACCTTCTTACCTTAAAGATTTTGTTTGTGCTTTTGCTAACATTGACACATCTTCTGAATTTTATGGTTTTCAAGCTTCTTTAGAGCAATATAAAGAACCTAGAACATATGAAGAAGCAGCTCAACATCCAGAGTGGGTACAAGCTATGGATAAAGAAATCAATGCCCTCATTAGCAATAACACTTGGAAATTAGTTGAATTACCTCCCAAAAAGAAAGCCATCAGCAGCAAATGGGTGTATAAAGTCAAGCTAAAAGCAGATGGTTCGTTGGAAAGATTTAAGGCTCGCTTAGTCATACGAGGTTTCACCCAGCAATATGGCATTGACTATCAAGAGGTTTTTTCTCCTGTTGTCAAGATGCCCACAATCAGAACTGTCATTGCTCTTGCAACATCAAAGAAATGGCCCCTTCTTCAACTTGATGTCAACAACGCATTCTTACATGGAGATTTGGATGAAGAAGTTTATATGCAAATGCCAAAAGGGATTCCCAATCCCTCCAACAAAGTTTGCAAACTCAAGAAATCACTATATGGTTTGAAACAAGCTAGCCGCCAATAGTTTGCTAAACTAAGCCAGACTTTGATTTCTCTTGGTTATCAACAATCTAAGAATGATTACTCTCTCGTTATAAATTAACCATCTATTGACATCACTATTATTGTTGTTTATGTTGATGATATTCTATTGGCAGGTTCAAACCAAGATGAGATTAATCATGTCAAACGACATCTTGATAATCTTTTTGGAATTAAAGATCTAGGACAGTTAAATTTTTTTCTTGGATTAGAAGTATCACATACTAATGAAGGTGTTTTATTGTCACAGTACAAATTCATCAAAGAACTATAACAAGAATGTTGTCCTCTACATCCAGCAAAAGTTGTCACACCCTTGCCTCTCAATTGCAAACTACAACCAGATGAAGGGGATCTTCTTTTAGACCCCCTTAACTACAGATCTTTGGTAGGCAAGATCAATTTCCTCACACACACCAGGCCAGATTCAAGTTTCACAGCTCAGACTTTGAGTCAGTTCATGCAAAATCCAAGGACAGTTCATCAGAAGGCTCTCCAACACACTTTGAGATACATCAGGGACACAGCAACTCATGGAATTCTTCTTAAAGGAACTGATCATCTCAGCATTCAAGCCTTCTCTGATTCTGATTGGGGTGCTTGTTCATTCACCAGAAAATCAGTTACTGGCTACATGATATTATTTGGTGAGTCTCCCATAAGTTGGAAAAACAAGCAACAAAGCACTGTTTCCAGATCATCTTCTGAAGCTGAGTATCGTGCTCTTGCTCAAACTTCATCTGAAGTTACTTGGATTGTGAGGTTACTTGAAGAACTTGGTGTACATTCATTAAAACTAGTAACTCTTTACTGTGATAACCAATCTGCCATCCACATTGCCAAGAATCCAGTTTTTCACGAACGCACCAAGCACATAGACATTGACTGTTATTTCACAAGGGAAAAAGTGTTAGAAGGACTTCTTCAGCTCTCTCATATGCCTACTGTAGAACAAATTGCTGACATTCTTACCAAGATCTTACCTTCTTCACAGCAAACATACATTATGTCCAAGCTTGGCATGGTCACAAACCCTTCCAAGCTTAAGGGGGGGGGGTGATAGGAGTATAGATAGTTTGTTATTTCAGTTATCAAGAATGCTTTTTGATTCTTGTAGTTAGAAGTAGTATAAATATAGGTTGTATTTCATTCCTTCCTTCAAGCTTTACAATACACAACATATCAATAATAGTTCTCTCAGTTCTATGATGTTCTTCTCTTTCATTTCTCTCTCTTTATCCTTCTAATTCAAGGTCTGATAACACATATATATTAAGTCAAAGTCTTGCATGATAGAATTGTCATCGTTATTTTAGTTTAGTTGAAGACATGTGCCGATTATGATGAAGCTTCAAGAGCCAACCCACTTAAACTCATTTTTAATGGAAAATTTTATCTAGTTATTTTTTTAATTATCGTAATTAAATTTAATATCAATTGTTGAATAATTTCTACGAACAATGAAGTAATAAATTAACTATTGTAGCATATTGGAAATGACATATTTAATATAGGAGTGTTTGACTATCAGTTTTTACCTTTTTGAACACTATTAATTTTTTGAACATTTTTATTAAAGTCAAAAAACTTTATGAAATGTTTGGTAAATAATTTTTCATTAGCTTTTACCTTTTTGGACTTAAGGTATTTTTCAAAAATTTGAAATTTTTTTTGAAATAGATTTTCACAGATAACTATTTTAATAAATATCTTTGTTAACTTAAACAACTGACAGCTAACAACTATCAGTCATGAGCTAGCTCTAAAACATCCCCTAGTTGACTTCATTTCAGACGTCTATCTCTCTTCTTTTTGGGAGATTCTAGTATTCTACTATAGTTGAAATTTTTTTCGACTATGGTAACTGAAATGTATAATTATTCTAAAATATACGTTTAAGATAGAAAATCAAAATTAGTATATATTGATTAAATAACTTGTTACAATAAGTAATCATGTCTATTGAAATATTATTTTTTACAAAATTTAACATTTGAAGGAGATTCTACCAAAATTGATTTTTTTCAACTATCATAATTGAAAAGTGTAAGTATCATTAATTCTACCATAAAAAAATCAAAATCAAAATATATTGATGAAAGTTACTTAGTACAACGGTTAGTCCTATTAAAAAACACTGTTCTTTAATGCGGTACCACATCTTACCGCACCGCAATTTACTGCAACCTACCGCAACTCACCGCAATCTACTATTTACATTTTCAATAATATCAATACACATTTATTATTTTCCACCGCAGCTTACGGCACTGCAATTCCACCGTATAAAATAGCAGTGATCAAGTTAATAAAATATAAATTTTTTTAATATATATATATATATATGATTTATTTTTGATAAACTAATAGTTACGAAATTTTCAACTGTCATAAACCAAAAAATTTTTAACTGTTTATTTCTTTTTACCGTATTATAGCACCGTTCAAATTGGCTTTAAAAAAAGATTGAAAAAACAAAAGGAAAAAAAAAACATAGGGAGGAGGTAGTACGGCAGTTGGGAAACCAACAATATGTCTCAAATGGAGCAACATAAATATGAGCTGGATCAAAATCATATCATTTGATGATATTCTTGAATTGACAAAAAGTCATTTTTCTATGTTTTTATAATTTAAACTCACGTAGATATATTCTGTAATGGACTGCCCTTTCTGCGAAGTGTTCTTAAATAATTTGTGGGAAAAGCCCCGCAGAAAGGCAATATACTCGATCATGTAAAGCAGTCATTATTAATCTGTTTTATTTTTTAAAAAAATAAAAAATTTAGGCATGTTGATGGCTCTTTCCTATTAAGGTCAAAAGGATAAAGCAATATACTCATCCAAAGTTATCATTATTAAATTATGAGAATATATTGTAACAGTTTTATTTTTAATTAATAAAATATACAAATAATTTGCTTTGAGAGCGATTGAACATATTGTCACACTTTTTATTTGTATAAAAGGTCATATAAGACCATTAGTTTTTGTTATATATTATATTCTTCATAACAACAATAATAACATCATGCACTTTATATCTTCATATATATATCCTAATTTGTCATTAATTTTCAGTTAATGATACTTTGTTGTAATCTCTTAGAAAATGCTTTTTTGAAATCTTTATAAGAGGACTTATTCTTTTTATCTATCAGTAATTTATTGCTAATTGATTATGGATTCTAATTACCGATTGAAAGAATATCTATGATGAATTGTTGGTGAATATTTGCTAGTACTAATAAAATATTTGATTGATATTAATAATAAATATTCTTTTATTCTAGAATTGTGAAAAGGTCTAACTGGCTCAAAGAGTTGATGGGCACGAATCCCACGATCCAAGCTTTGCTTGAGATTCATTTGGCCAAAGTTTGGCTCACTTTGATCTTGGCATGATCAATGTCTATTGAGTTAAGTTTGAACCTTAAGGTACGATTTTACTCTAAGTTTTGTAAGATATTTTGGATGGAAAATATGTATATGTGATACAAGAAGACTTTATACAGTATTAATTTAAATGTTATAAAATTTAATATAAAAGTATAAGTTTGATAATTTATTTTTATTTCTAATTTATAGGTTGCATAAAATTCTAACTCCACAATTGAAAACCCTTTCTTATCAATACATAATAGAAAACATTTGCACTATAATTTAGGCACAAGCCGATTGCATTCACATATAAGATTAATAAAATACTACTTTAATACCAATTTGATTGCTTTAATAATATGCAAATCTAGAATAGTACGTAGTTATATTTTTTTTCTAAATAGGGTAAAATAGTACAAGGAACTTAGGGGACCCTTATGTCAAGCCTAATTTATCAATCATAGAAAAAAAATGTACATTTTATGCATAATTTTATATTTAAGAAAAAAAATAAATAAATAATTATTTTTAAATTATTTATAAATTGTAGTAGCCCTCAACAAAGTAATGAAACATACCTTTATAATGATTTAAATATAATTAACATTAATTTTATGAGTGAATTAAGTGAAATGCAAGATGATTATTAACCATTTTGCGTCAACATATTTATCATTTTGTTAATATTTATTATGTCCCACCTGCAATACCAAGTGTCAAGATATTAGTACTTAGATATTTATGAGTCTTTGCCAGCTCATCCTTAGTCGGTTAGAGGTTTGTTAGCCCGTCACTAACCTGCTTTTGTTGTATATATTCTTGGCTATGACTTCATCTGTACTGTACATACACAATTAATACAACTCAAAATTTTCCCAAATTTCTCTCTATATGGTATCATAGCACCTAGGTTAGACCTGGTGGGATTTCTTCCTTGACGGTCAAATTCTTGATCGATTTTTTCCTAATATCTCAAGATCACTTCGATCCTTGAATTTTCAAATCTTCGCGATCATTTTCATATCGATTGATCAGAATCACACTGATCCTAGGTAGATCATAGATTTCGTTTTTTTAGGCGATTTTTTTTGTGCGAT
This sequence comes from Portulaca oleracea, assembly GCA_029582165.1. Lineage (NCBI taxonomy): Eukaryota > Viridiplantae > Streptophyta > Magnoliopsida > Caryophyllales > Portulacaceae > Portulaca > Portulaca oleracea. The sequence continues at coordinate 10,906,077 of CM055869.1, read as the reverse complement.
CGATTTTTTCTTCCGATCGTTTTTCTTCTTATTCTCAGGATTCGATATTTGGTTGATTGAATCGTTTTTTCTCTGATCGATTATTTCTTGTTAGTAGGATTCGATCCTTGATTGATTGATGGAACCATTCCTCTCTGGTTTTCTCTTGATCTCCGATTTCGTCGATTCGATGTCGGGAGAAGTTGAAGATTCTGCCGGTTCTGGAAATGGAGGCAAGATGCCACCAAATCAAGACATTTACAACAATGATCCTTTGTACTTACAGAGTTCCGATCATCCTGGATTGCAAATTGTGAATATCAAACTGAATGGCAATAACTAATTCCAGAAATGGAGTAGGTCGGTGAAGATTGCCTTGAGAACCAAGATCAAGCTTGGATTCATCACTGGAAGGTACAAGAAGACTGCTTATCAAGGTTCTCACCTTGAGTAATGGTTTCGATGCGATAGTATGGTGTTTAGCTGGATTCACAATTCGATGGTACCTGACATCTCATAATCCTTCATCTATGTTGATTCTTCTAAAGAAGTTTGGGATGACTGGATGAGTTGAATGAACGATTCGACCAGAGCAATGGTCCTATGTTATTCCATTTGGAGAAGAAGATTGGTGATCTCTATCAAGGTAACAACTCGGTAGCAGTATATTACACTAAATTGAAGCAGTTATGGGATGAGTTGGGTGCCATGACAAATGTGCCAAAATGCATTTGTCTAGAAACCTATCCTCATGGGAAGCAATTCGCTGAATTGGAGCAAAAGAGGAAACTGCTGCAGTTTCTCATGTATCTCAATGATGATTATGAGATTGTTAAAGGACATATCTTGATGATGGATCCTCTCCCCACTGCTAACAAGGCCTATTCATTGATCTAGAGGGCTGAAAGTCAGAAATAGGCCTCTGGGAATCTCCATGTCATGAATGAGGTGGCCGCTTGTATCTCTAAACAGTCGGCTAATGGGCAGGTTGATGCTAGTAATGCTCAGGCTGTTAAGAGAAATTACAAGGGGAATAAGGAGGTGAAAAAGCAAAGGAACAACAACAAGTTATGCGAAAATTATCAGAGGCCAAGTCATGACCACAAGCATTGTTTCAAAATCATCGGCTGTCCAGAGTGGTATGAGATTAAAAGAAATCAAAGAATGGTTTCCAATGTCTATGTCAACTCTGAAGGGCAAGACACTCCTCTTGAGAGTATTCCTTACAGCTCGAGTCATCAATTTGACTACAAATTGATTCAGGCGTTGGCGCAAGAAGTCATGAGATGGCCAGCAAGGGCAAGCAGGTCAATGAAGGAGATTCTATGACACAGTACGCACATTTTGCATGTAATCCTACAATTCCCGGTACCTTCGGTGCTTATTGTGCTCTTCACTGTCGTGACACCACTTGGATTGTTGACACGGGAGCTAGTGATCACATGTCATATGATCTTAGTCTCTTTTCATCAACAGAGACTTTACCTCACCTTGTCTACGTTTCTATGCCTGATGGTTCTGTTAAAGTTATGTCTACTACTGGAACCATTCATATTACTGATAGTATTGTGTTGCATAAAGTTCTTTTTATTCCAGACTTCAAGTACAATCTCCTCTTAGTTATCAAACTTCAATTATATCAGAAGCTTTACTTACGCCTATACTCTGATCGGTGCATTTCTCAGGAACTTGTAAGTGACAAAGAGGTGGTTGTGGCTCATGTTGAGGATGAGTTATATAGGTTGCATTCTACTGGAACACAGAATAAAGGAAAGAGACAAATAGCCTATGCTTATAAAGGTGTTGGAGATAGGAAGTTTTTGACAGGCCTAGATCATGTGGCTAATAATGTTGTTTCTCTTCATACTTTGCATGCTAGACTAGGTCATATCTCTATGTCCAAACTGAGGCATGTCTCAGATTTTAAACATATGGTTGATGCTAGTGTTGACTGCGAAGTATATATCATAGCCAAGGCACACATATTGCCTTTTCACAGAAGTTCAATAAAGACAAGTTTTGTTTTCGAGTTAGTCCACATGGATCTTTGGGGTCCATATAAAGTGGCCAATTTGAATGGCTCATTTTATTTTCTTACTATTGTTGATGACTTCAGTAGGAGTGACTCATTTGTTGAAAAGCAAAACACAGGTATTCCAAGCTGTTAAGATTTTTTCCTCTTGGTTGAAAACCAGTTTAATGCTACAGTCAAAATACTTAGAACGGATAATGACACTGAATTTGTGAACCATGATTGTGCCTCATTCTTGGCAACCAAAGGAGTTATTCATCAAAGGACTGTGGCTCGGACTCCTCAACAGAATGGGGTTGTGGAGCGGAAACATAGACATCTACTAGAAGTAACACGGGCCATTAGATTTCAAGCAAATCTACCCAAGCACTTTTGGGGTGAATGTGTGCTTGCAGCCACACACATTATCAATCGATTGCCGATAGAAGTTTTGGGATGGAAAAGTCCCTATAAGGTACTGTCTGGGGAAGAATCCAAGTTGGATGACTTGCGGATTATTGATTGTTTATGTTTCACTGTTAACACAGGTCACAAAGACAAATTTGAAGAACGAGCCACCCGGTGTGTTCTCTTGGGGTATCCTTTTGGCGTCAAAGGATACAAGTTATATGATTTTCAAACAAAGAAGGTCATCTATAGTAGAGATGTGGTTTTTGTAGAGCACATATTTCCTTACAAAGACACCTCAACAACCCATCTTGATGTATTCAGTCTGGCAGTATTTTTTGGCCCAACTCCACTACGGCCATGCATGAAGAGGGCAGTATTCGGCGGCCTTCACAAGCTTCTGACATCTTTCACACCGGCTCTCAAGCCTCTCCCAACCTTCACCATGGTCAAGAGGTTGTCTATGATTCTCCAATTGTCCACAGTGAAGGTTTTTCTCGACTGCTTAATGAGAATGTGGAGACTTCAGGTGGTCATTCTACTGCTCATTCTCCTACTACTGCCCCTGATCCTCCCCTTCGGAGATCATAGCAGGCCAGAGTGCCTCCAACGTGGCTCCAGGATTATGTTCAAGGGCCAAAATCTCGGTCTTCCACCATCAGCAACAATCAGGCCCATAGTCTCCACAGTTATGTTGAGTATCCTTTCTTCCAACTTGATCATTTATCCTTGTTATCTAATGACTTTGTCACCTCTTTGCTTAGTACTTTACAGGTTCTTGAGCCCACCACTTACAACCAGGACAATACTCATCCTGAGTGGGTCGCGGCTATGGGCAAAGAGCTTCAAGCACTTAAGGAGAATCACACTTGGACCTTGACAACTCTCCCTCCGGGGAAGAAGGCGTTGACCTCAAAATGGGTCTATAAAGTAAAATTTCGTCCCGATGGGTCTGTGGAAAGGTACAAGGCCCCGCTGGTGATACGGGGGTTTAAACAAGTCAAAGATAAAGACTACAAACATACATTTTCTCCCGTAGCTAAGCTTACTACTATGCATGTGTTTATCTCTTTGGCAGCTATAAATGACTGGCCCCTTCATTAGCTTGATATAAACAACGCATTTCTTCACGGCTTTATTAACAAGGAGGTGTATATGAAACCCCTTAAGGTTATACCAAGTCAGTGGACGGGCATGTTTGTAAGCTTAATCGGTCTTTATATGGCCTCAAGCAAGCCCCCGCCAATGGAATTTGGAGTTAACCAAATTTCTCAAAGTTTTAGGTTTCACCCAATCGAAGGTTGACTACTCTTTCTTTACCAGACAGGTTGATGACATGTCTACTCACATTATGGTTTATGTGGATGATCTTTTGCTTACCGACAATGATCATCAAGGAATCCAAGAAGTCAAGACCAAGCTGCATCAAGCATTCACTATTAAAGATCTTGGCCGCGCTCGTTATTTTCTTGGAATTGAAATTTCCCAGTTTCCCACGGGTGTTCTTCTCAACCAGCGGAAATATGTGCTTGACGTTTTACAGGATGCTGGTCTTACGGGCGCCAAGGCTACCAAATTTCCTTTTCCCAAAGGATTAAAGCTTACTACTGAGACAGGGGCGTTACTGGCCGGATGAGCTTGATTCTTACCGGCGCATCATTGGCAAGTTGCTCGATCTACCTTGGCATCACATGGCTGAATATCTCTTATGTGACACAACATCTTAGTCAGTTTGTGCAAGCCCCTCGGGTTCCAAACTTTCAGGCTGCCTTACATGTCCTACGATATCTCAAAGGTACCATCGACAAAGGTCTCTTTCTTGCTAGAGATTTTGGTCTTGGGGTTGAGGCTTTTTGTGACGCGGATTGGGGTGGTTGTCCCATGACAGCCCGCTCTTCAACCGGGTATTGTGTCTTCCTTAGCACCAATCTGGTTTCTTGGAAAACCAAGAAACAGAAGACCGTCTCCAAGTCTTCTGCTGAAGCGGAGTATCGAGCAATGTCTATGGGCACTTCTGAGCTTGAGTGGATCCATCATTTACTCACTGATTTTGGTGTTGCTCCTCAGGTTCCCCTCACTATGCACTGTGATAACCGCATTGCCATTCACATTGCCACTAATCCCGTCTTCCACGAGCGTACCAAACACCTCAACATCGACTGCCACTACACCCGTGACAAGGTTACTGAGGGATTTTTGCATCTGGAACATGCTGGTACCAAGGGACAGGTTGCAGACATCCTCACCAAGCCCCTTGGTGAGGTTCCTCACAAGTATCTCTCGCGCAAGGATGGGTTTGTTGGACATTCCACCAAATCCACCTTGAAGGGGGGGATGTCAAGATATCTGTACTTAGATATTTATGAGTCTTTGCCAGCTCATCCTTAGTCGGTTAGAGGTTTGTTAGCCTGTCACTAGCCTGCTTTTGTTGTATATATTCTGGGCTATGACTTCATCTGTACTGTACATACACAATTAGTACAACTCAAAATTTCTCAAAATTTCTCTCCACTCCAAGGTTTAAGCTTAGAAATTTGTTTTATTTTGAAAAGGAAAGAGGAAAAGATTGGTAGCTCTTCATTCATGAAAGACGATTTGGAGGGGAAGAGTTTTGCTGTTAAAAAGGTCATACGAGTCTATGATATGCCAATTTTATTTCTTCCACTTTGTGTTTGCTTCTTTTATACGTCTATGGTATGCTATTGTCTGAGATGAAGACACAGTAACTGTAGCATTAGCCCTACCTCTTAAAATAATGCTACTATATACCTCTTATCTTGAGTCTGTCCATATTACTTTCTCTTTTTTAGGTAGACTTGTCCATATTATTGATCATTTATAAAGTACTGATAGTTCAATAAGTTTTTAAAATTTGAAGAATAAATGTCACAGTATGTAATAATAAAGCTAGTAACGTATGTAATAATATACCACTGCAATGATGGTTGCTCTGAGAAAGATTCTCCATCTCGCTTGGGAGAGAGGTATTTCCCCGCTGGAGGTGGACCTTGAAGATTACATCATCAAAACCATCAGAGATCCTCCTGGAGATGCGGACCGGAACCTCAGCTGTTGGAAGTCATTGAGGATATTAAGGCTATCCTTGAAAGGGACTGGGGGGTCCAGCTCAATTTGGTTCAGAAGTATGTCAACCTTACTCCTGCTGTGCTGGCGGAGCAGTTTGTGCATCAGCAAGAAACGGTCATCGTCCATAATCATACCCCTCAAAGTGTGACTATGGCGATGGAAATCCTTCTTTTATAACAAACAAGTGCAACAAATGTTGGAGGAGTGTGACTCAGATTTCCATGACTCTGACTGATTGGACGATGTTTAGAGTTTATTTTGGTCTCTTCCACTAGGTTTGGTGGTGGATGAATGGTGTGTAGATCAGTAGGGTTTTCTTAGCTTTTGAGCTTTTGTGTAGCACCCGTATATATTTCACTAGGTGTAAGGTTAGCTGGTTGGGTGTTTCTTTTGGTGGTTTGTTTAGGGCTTTTGGGTTTAAGGGCATCTGCAATGTTGCTGGCTGCTCTCTGGTGGCTTGGTCTGAGTTTTTTTGTGCCAAGCTCCTCGGCTGTATTTTTCGGTTGTTAAGTTAATTTAAGCTTCGTTTTCTTCCAAAAAAACAAAAAGCTACTAACATATTATATAAAAGTGATAACCTCATGTTCTTTGGATTGGTTAAAATCAAGTTTGAATGGATTGGATTAGTTTGGATTTGATAAGTTATGATTTTTTTTTTTTGGAAATTGTGTTTTCAGAGAAGATGTTTTTTTTGGTGAATTGTGTAAGGTTTAAATTGAATTGGATTGGATTGAATTGGTTAGAGATACCTATCCAAAGAACAGGTCAGTAAATTCACAATACTGTGTTTGACATGCATTTTCTGCACTATTTTGTTGACCTTTTTATTCAAAAAGAATATATTCAAAAAATAAGAATGTTAAGAATGAATTACCATTAATCAGGTAAAAATAAATATATAATTAAAAACTTCATGATTTTTTCATAGAATTTTGTAATTTAAATCTTTGTACTAAAATTTCAAAATAAAAGACCTTTATGAATCTGTATCAATTATTTAAAAAAAAAACTACCCTGACCCAACAGTACGTAGCCTTTATAATAAAGGTACGTATGATTTGTGAGGAAATTTGTTTGCTGAAATGTCAACAATAACTTTAGCAAATAAATTTCATCACATATCACACATCTACCAGAAATATTGGTAAAATTAACGAAAAATAATTAAATAAAATTGATTCAAAATCTTAAATGGGTAAATATTAATTTTAAAAAATTAAATTTATAAGCATCATAAAATTGAAGGGATATATGTAAAATTTCCATCTCTTGAAACCCATGAGTCCATAAAGTTGTCCGAATGAGAAAGAAATATATATATGACTACAGGCTACAGCTCAAATAGTCTGGATATGAAATTAGTGGTTGGTGATCAGTTGGATCGATTCGAATAAAGAACTTTCTGCATGCTTGATTAATTTTTTAATTTCTCCATTGAAGAAACACCGTCCTATTCACACATCCATTTCCATTGATTTAATAATAATTTGCTTCTTAATTTGGTTCATAGGTCTATATGGTCATTGTTAAACAAACACACAATACCATTCGTTACTTAACAAAAGTCAAACCGTTGATAATTAAAGAATATCATGCACATCTCTTTTCAAGATGCCTCTAGATTTTGCTTGAGCTTTTCCTTGTTGAAAAGTTTCTTAAAAAACACTATATATACAGACTACATATTTTCAGCAAAACCCTAACCCTAATTCCATATTTTCATTTGTATCATTCTTTTGTGCAAGCATTCATGGATTAATGGAAATTGAAAAGACAAACTGTGTAATTCCTTTGAATCGTATTCTTTTTATCAACATATTATCCTATCCATGCATATGTGATATATATATCTGTTAGCTATGGAACTATCTCAACCAAAAGTTTAAGCTGATGGTTGAAGGTCCAGTAAAAGCTTTATATTATAAGAAGCTCCCTCACGCGAATGTCCTTAGGGTTTGAAGTGTGGATGCTGCAAAAGCTCCCTTTACCTTACACAAATAGTTATGGGAGTGTTGAGATTCGAACGTGAGACCTCTTTTTCATTAGTCTGACTCTGATATCATATGGAATTATATCAATGAAAAACTTAAATTGATAGTTGAAGATCTAATAATAATATTTTTTTCACTCTAGCTAGCATGTGCATGTATATATACACGTATGCGCGCGCGCGCACACACACACCCATATATATGGGTGTGTGTGTGTGTGAAAATAAATAAGAAAATAGAAGTGATGAATACAAGATTTTTATGTGAAAATTCAACACGAAAAGTATCATGGGAGACAATATAAAATGCACAAGGAAGTTATTATAAACACACATTCTAAGGGGCTTACAACATGATGAGGTTAAGAAGAAATTAAACATTCTCTAGGGGTTATAGCACAACAAGAATTGATAAATCTCAAGGTGCATGATAGCACATGAAGATACACACACATGTCTCACTTGGCGTGTAGCTCAATTGGTAAGGAGACTGAATTTTAAGGTAATGTCCCTGGTTTGATTCTAGACCCGAGTGCCTTTGCTCTTCTACTGAGTTAACCTGATTAACTCCCTCATATTGTTCGGGCGAGCGGACGGTATATATGTATATATAAAAAAAAATTACAAGCCCAAGTCGCCAACATCTCAACTACAAAAGTGAATTAATAAAAAAAGGATCGAGATCTCATAAAGGTGCTTGGAATAGTTGTGGATTTACAAATACCTAGGGGTGACCATGACCATTACAAACTTAGGCTCCGTTGAAAAAGTGTTGTAATGGTGCGATGCGGTGAAATTCGAATTGAAAAAGTATGGTGAAGTGTGGTGAGATATTTTGTAGATGAGGTAGGTGGGGAAAGATAGTGTAAAAAGTAGACAAGAAAAGTGAGGAGAGACAAAAGTAAGAAGATACTCCGTATATTAGTAATGGTTGTAATAAAGTGTAGTGAAGTGTGATAGAAATTAAAAAGTGCGATGCGGTGTAGTATCGCACTGCAACCTACCGCATAAAAAAATAGAGTCTAAAGACCCTAAGTTAAAGTAATTCAAGATAAAAGGTATGGATTGCATGTTTACTATATAATGTGTAATAGTATATTGACCCTTCATTCGAAGGCTCGCCGTTGACTAGGAGGCACATTATTTAGTGACACCAAATAAGGTGAAATAACCTAGTCTTTATAATAAGTTAACAACCCAAAAGACCCTAGAAAATATTTTACCAATAACTAACCGTTGGAAATTAAAGCATGCAATATATATCACAAAAAGAGGTTAAATTGTTAATTCAAAACTTAAATTTGAAAGAAGTAGGGACATAACACCCAATATTTTCATTAGGGAAAAAATGATCAAGTTATAATAGTTGAAAGGTTGGGGTCAATTAAGACACTGTACTTTCTTTTTTATTGGGCCAAGTGGGAACAAGTGCTTTAGTACTCTCCGCAGATTCAAAGAGATGTGGAAATCTGAATTGTTCCCTGAACTGAGCCGCACTGTACTGTACTGTTTGCATAAAAAAGGAGATGGAGCTAGGCCGTCAGATTAAAGTTGGATTCATAAATCAGAGATCTAACGATCTGATCGAGGGCTCACAATGCATGCAATACTAATTCTTAATTCTGGCCAAAAAGGGTAAAGAGTATATTTACAAGCAGAAAGATCGCCGTCGGAATTATGCCCTAAATTATGTGCATGTGATGACTGATGATGGAGATCGAGGTCCCAAAACTTAGTAACTAGGGTTGTTCCAAGAAAATTGAAGACATATTTTGCTATTTTTAGGGTTTTCGGATTATAATATATTGAAATTTTTTAGGTATTGGACAATAATACACTGAACTTTGACCTTGGACTGTAATACACTGTACTTTTGGGAATGTTGGACAATAATGCATCCAGAACAATTCCGATAGTGGCTGACTCGGTGGCAATCCTACGTGCTCCGCCTGCCACGTAGGATCACTACCAAGTCAGTCACCGTCGAAATCTTTCCGGGTGCATTATTGTCCAACACCCCCTAAAATACGGTGTCTTATTGTCCAATGCATGTCAAAGCTTAGTATATTATTATCCAATACCTCAAAAGTTCAGTATATTAGCGTCCAAAATCTTTTTTTATATATATTTAACTAAAAAATAAAGAGTGGACAATGCCCTAATGAAGTTCAGTCTTCTCTGAATGGTTTAATGATACGAGTTTTGCTCCCAAAACACTCCTTAAATATGAAGTGTATTGCCCTTCACCAAATTTGTATTTATTATGATTTTTTACGCAAAATTTTTCAATAGTAAGTATTAATTATCAATTATAAGAAATTTTGAATGTGTGATTACGCCAACGAGTACAAATGACACCTTAGTCGAATCAACATCATCCATTAAACATATTTTTTGTAAATATAAAAATAATGAATAAAAATATAATTTTATGTAATTTATATATGATATTATAGTTATAGAATTCGACTATATCATTTTATGTCAATTTAATATATAACACTATGATTTATATATTAGGGTAAGACACTTAAAAAATTTCTTTCCCAAATATTGATATCATTTTCGCTCTTAATTAATAATCTTTTTTTAAGTATGGTGTGGGCCAGGTTTACCTTTTGCTATCATTTTTTTTTCTAAATATTAAATTATTCCAGAAATTTTTTTACATATATTATATTTTTTTCTGTGATATTACGTACACATGTATGCCTTCGTATTGAGGAGGGGTAAACTATGAAAATATGGTAAATTGCAAATTTTGACAAGGGTACGTATGACTCTTTTTCCAATCTCAAAGTGTTGTTTGATTAACGGAGGCAAGTTACCTTCAAAGAGACATATATGCGCATGAATTTGTAACACTATTGCACATACTTTTATGATCTTAGACCTTAATTAATTAAACAATCTCTAGACTGTAATCTTTTGAAATCAAAGGCTATGAATAATCCACTTAGAAAAAAAGTTGGTAATCACCAAGAAAGTTGAGGAGTAGGCAAAGTGGTGCTCCTTGAAAAACAAGCTATAGCACTTTAATAGTGATCAGAATTAATGGCTAGTGATTAGTGTAAAAGGAATATATTTACTGAGGCTTAGACTTAATCTCAATTATTTCTAGGTAGCTAGGTTAGAGAATCCTCTTTTAATAATGTTTGATGGCCTTAATTAGCATAATTAATAGTACCTTTTCACGATCTTATGCTAATTAGACAATGACATCTTATAGATTCATGCACGCGCATGAAATTTTACAGTGGCCTACTCATGAATCATGATCAAGTCTATGTGCACCCTAATTAGCTTAGAGTTAGATTAGGCCCTAGTTAACCACTTAATTAGTGTATTCTCTGTGTGCTTAAGATTTTGTGCTTGAATATGTTAATCAACCTACTGTTACATGATGCACATAGACGCCAAATGATTGCATATAATTAATACAGTTAATTATCTTATTCTTAATTAATTATACCTGAAAACATTTGATGTTTTCTAGGAATGCTGCATGGAAATAGTAGTAGCATAATACTCCTTCTGTTCTATATAATTGTCTCAAATGACTTCTTTGATTAAGAATTTCTTACAATATATTTTATTAAAAAACTATAATATTATATTCTTATAATAGTACTATTTTGCATTAATTATAAATCTAATGATTCGTGTAATAAAATATTGTATATGTTGTGATTTGAGAAACCACTAACTTCATTGGACAATTAATTAATATGAACCGGAGGGAGTAATTTTTAATTTATGTTTTATTACACTTGAACCTGGAAATACCATATTAATTCGTAATTTATCTTTAATTACACTTGAACTTCATGGTATTAAGGTTGTCAAAGTTTGGGCATCAAACAGTTCATCAATGAATGTCAAATTAATTAAATTTGGAAGGTTTGAAATCGAGTTTATTAGGTGATATATATAACAAAGTTATAAATTTCTATCTTTTGGAACGCTTTCAACCCATTATGCTTCGAATAATTTTTTTTAAAAAAAAAAACTTACAAAGTTAATTTATACACATGATAATTCAATTGTCACCATCACTTTTAATATGGCCGGGTTCCGCTTTGACATGGTTTAAAAGGATTATATTTTGACAATCTTACCTCAACAAAAATTATTATTTGCTAAGAGTATTATATAGTGGTAATGAGCAAATTGAGCAGCCTAATTGGATATATTTAACTTTCCTGATGCTTCAAGACATTTAATTTGCCCCTCTCAAATCTACTAGTCTAGAGGTATGTTGGTTATAAGAAGAATTGAAAAGAGGGGACTTGTAATTCTGCCTTGTATATGCTAGGTTAAATACTTTGATATCACAATGGAGATACAAACTAGTTTACAAAATAAAGCATAACACTTGATTATAAATGATAACCTTATTTGAACTACTTCATACAACAATTAATTGTCCTCCTACTGAAAGATAGATTGAAATTTATTATTACACTTACAAATTCCTTTGAATCTCTGAAGGAATGGAGTGTATAGTAGTGTAGGTTGAGCACCACTTCTTCAGCCTAAATATTAAATAACATATTGACACAATTTTTTCATGCTCAGCCCACTTAATAAATTAGAAAGTCAATACAACAAAAATCCCCACACCATGAGATTAACTCCCAAGTCAATAATAATTAATAACTTCAGAAACTCAAAAAAAAAAAAAAAAACTGGAAAACCTTAGCTTTGAAGTTTCAAAGGAGTTAGCTAGGTTTTTGATGTCTCCATGCATATATTGATTTTGATCTTGACTAAGATCACATCTTAATTGATTACCTTGATTGATGACCTCCTCCTCCTTTTTGATCACCATTATTATTCCCATGACCACCCCAAGGAAGAATTAGAGGGTAATTAGAGAGTATATGAGAGATATCACCTCCAACATTATCATAATCAACTTGATAATGATGATTAATTGGCCTAATTGCAACCTGATGAGGTGGAGGAGGAGGTGGTGGTGTTGGGGGTATTATCCCCTGCATCGTCCCCATGGAGGGGTGCATATTGTGGCATGCGTAGCGAAGGAGTTCAGAATTCGCAGCATCAAGCTCTTTCTGAAGTCTTTGTACTTCTCTTTGGAGGTGCATGATGGCTCCTACACAACCATATACTGGATTCCTGATCCGAGCCTCGGCTTCATAGGCTAAGGAGTTGACAGCCTCGGTTCTTTGGTTTGGAAGGAGGTCGTTGAGGATCTTGGCTACGTTGCTGGCTCCAAAGATCTTGTGAACATTGAAAAACTTGTTGGGGTCTTCTGGGGGAAAATACGGGGCGAAAATGCAGCTTGGCATGCATTTTCGCCTTAGGAACTTGCAGGCTGCACATGGTGCATTGTAGGAGTTGCTTGATGAGGAGGAGGAGGACGCCATTTTACTACATGTATGAACAAGAGAAAGAACCATTAACAACTTTTCAAGAATTAACTTAATAGAAAGCTTTAAAGGTTGGGAGGGAATTTAAGACTTTTGACATTGGTATAGAGATAGGTTGATACACTCTTATACTAACAATTGGAAGGATCATACAAATCAAGTTGGATTAAGAACGTTTTGGAGAAGAAATCTACAACTAGTTTACATCAAGCTAAAATTGTTGCATTTGGTAGGTCAAAATGTGCCTTCTTGTCTAAAAGAGAAATTAACTTTCAAAAGGATTAAGATTGATCAACAACCAAGACAAGTGTGCTTTAACATCTATGAACAATGTGTTAAAATGAGATATAACAAGATTGAAATACAAGTATAGTTCTATTTGACAGACACACAAATTTATGCATGTACAGTAATAAATATATTAGGTTGATAAACACAAATTATACCATATATCATGGATGATCTAGGTATAGGTCCTCCATATATAATTAAAATAAATCAATTTTCAAGTGATGAATTTTTGTAAGAAATTGATAAATTCAAATATATTGATGAATTTTGTAATAATACTAATAAATATACTATAAATTTTATAATTTATTGTTATGAATTGTTTTTCCCTAAAAAATTAAACTCCGTGAACGATTTACTACTCCACAGAATACCATACAACAATACAATCGGTGAGTCAATAAGAGAGAGGTGTACATATATGTATCTTCTCAAACTCATGATTATGCTATATATATGTATGTATATATCTTCATAAACTCATGATTATGTTGTCTATATATATGCTATTTTCCTAGCTTTTTTGGGTTGAGATAACAACATAAGGAATTGAAGATGACATGGGCGGAAGATATATGATGTAATGTAATATTCTACCCTAGAGTTGTCGTAGTTTTAAAAATGACCCATGACACAATTCTTCCAACTGCTGATTACCCCCCCCCCCCCCCCCAAACAAAAAAAAAAGACCCTAATATTTGGAATTTGAATATATTGCCCCAACTTCCTCAAAAACTTGTCTATTGATCTAAATTCGATCCCCCTTCTTTTTTCTGTATGTGGTTGTAAGGGTTCAAGACTGAAAGATTATTGACGGTAGGATGCAAATCCAAGCTCAGTTCACAACTCTTAGAGAATATACAACAGTTTAATTAGATAGCTTGGTGCTATTGAATTAAAGTTGGGGTTTCTAACTGAAGGAGTTATCTCAACTGTTGATCACCAACAACATAATAGACTAGAACAGTGTCTTGATTCCCTTCATCACCATCTTTTTGATGAAATAATACTGGGAATCTCGTAGATCGAAAACCAGCTACAATCACACAGATCAACTGGTGCATGGTGTGAGACAATGCTACAAAAATCTGCAAATCAAAGTAAAATTGAAAGGGATTGCATGGTGCTTTTTTCTTCAGTTGTTTTTGGCTAAAAATCAGACACATACAAAAAGGAGCAAAGTAAGCATCAACAGGGAAGCTCATCAATCAGATCAGCAAACTGCAAATTTATACATCTTTCACCTGTTTGTGATCAGAAGAAAAACAGTACCTCTTGTTCACTCTTGGTTTTAGTATTAATTCCAAGAGTTGTTCTTTCTTGGCTTGTCCCCTCAAATTCAGAAACACAAATTAGAAAGGTCGTTGTTGCTATAGTTGTTGCCTCTGAACTTCTGCACATTTATCTTCATCATTTTAGAAGAAAAACCCTAACACAAAAAGAAAGAAAGAAAGAGAGAGAGAGACAGAGTGAAAGATTTATGGTCTGGCAAAGGGCAAAGGGCATTTTGAGTGGACGGAGATTGTCAGGAAGAAGGGAATGGAAAGCAAAACACAAATATTAATAAAATCAAGATACACAAAAACAGTGTCCAAAAGAACAAAGGCCTTTACCAAATACTCCCTCATTTTCATATTAATTGTCATATTTCAAAATTATTCAATTAAATTTTAAAAATTTTGATCATAAAATTTCTCAATATATACAATAAGTTGTTATATACAATAATTACTGTTAGATTCGTAATAAAAAATACTATCATAAAAGTACAATATTCTAATTATTGATAACATATTATGTAAGAAATAATCAACAAAAATAATATTAAAAACCTTGAAAATCTAAATTACAATAATATGAGAATGAGACAGTAAATACAATATATATTTTATTTTATTTCATTTTATCTTCTTTGAAAAAAAGAATGGGTATGACCCCTAGCTAGAAAGCTACCTCCCTCTCTCTATGATATTACTATATGCATTTACCAAGTACCACCTCGGTGTTTTGTGGGGTTATCACTATTTTTGCCCCGTACAGTCACCTTACTCCATTCATGCATTAATTATTATACAAAAAAGGGCAAAACAAAAGGAGTATATGAAAAGATCCATGTAATTATACATGTGGACAGGTTGAGTGGTTGACTCGCCAGATTTGAACATACTATTTATAATGTCAATTGATAAAAATTATAACATAAATAAATAAAGCAGTTCAAAGAGTATGTATGTATGTGATGTGAGACTTAACTTGTACTATCTATTTGTTATTGTTAGTATTTTTGTGATCTCTAAATATCATAGATTTTGATTTATATTTGATTTAAAATTATGTTTGGGTAGGACATTATTGAGTGTATACATAAAGATTGTAGATTTTGACTTGTATTTGGTTCAAAATTTAACACAATACTCCCCATGATTTTTAATGAATTTACAATGTTTGTCTCAATTTTTTTTTTCAATTTTGCACTTTATTCCTTTAAAAATCATAATAATTGCTCAACTTCTCAAAAAATAATTCAAAGATTGAAAACAATTCTTTTTATGATTTAATATCACTAGAATATTTTTTTCTAGACAATCAAAATACAAAATAAAATAAAAATTATTGACATATAAAAGCTGAAATTAGGTATAATTAAAATCCAATTTTCCTATTGTTATTATTAGTGTTGTTTTGTTTTTAAGAGAGTGTTATTTTATTTGTGTTATCTTAATATGCTGATCTTAGAAGCCTGTCATCATCAGCCAGCAGTAGTAGACTAGTAGTGGTAGTGATGGCATAAGTTGGAGGAGAAGAAGAGGAGGTAGGGCCCAGACTTGCACGAATTGGGCACACCTTTCGGTTTAGGCTTAAAGTGGGCTAGCCCTTAGAGTTGGGCCCAACTAACTTGTATAATATTATACGCTTAAATGTGCATGCCTAGGGCCTAGGGCCTAAGCTTTAGTGTCCTACTCTTTCTTCATCTTTTAGTGTAATACTTTGTCAAAAGTTCTGCTCAGATGAACTAGACACCAGATAATAAAGTAATGTTCGATGTTCAACGTTTTTATACTGAACATTTAGGACAATTTAAATTTGGGTCAATTAGGTTGGATATAAAAAAATTTATTGTGTTTAGATTTTTTGTCCAACAATCATTGTTAAAATTGGATTGAATCATATATTATTATTTGAAACATATAAATATGAAGTTGTCTTTTTTTTTTTTTTTTCTCTGACTCTCATGTTGTCTTAGTGCATGCACTCTCATGGTCTTATACATGAAGAAGAAAATATCCACGTCTAAATTCCCTAAACCTCACATTAAAAGTACTATACTAAAAATGGTTGTTATTTTTTTATGATTGAACCAGGTATCATATTAGACAGTTTTTGACAAGTAACAACCTATGTCATTTATTCATTGTTAAAGATGGGTTGGCATTTGTGGTTGAGCACTTGAGCATTCTTTTGCTAAAGATGGGTTGGGCCTAATTTTCTAGTAGATTGCTATTATAGTATCGTGTACAACACGGTACTCAATATACTACATGGTTCATGGTTGGACCTTGTTTTTAGAGTTTCTTAGCTAAAGCTGGGTGCTTGAATGTGCATTAATAGGTTAACCCCCGCCAATTATCATTGTGTTGAAAAAATTTGGTTAGTATATTATGGGCCTTTTTGAAATTAAATTAATAAGGTCGCGTGCACTAAATATTGATTTGGGTAAATTTTTGTTTCTTCAGGGTGGCTTTGGGTAGCTTTTTTTCTAATAAAATTCGTTTCACCTATTTTTCTTGATAAGTTTGGGTGCAGTAAATTATTTGTTGGAATTATTAGTAAATCATTTGTTGCAATTAGCCTTTAATTCTAATATACCGTGCTTTTTTTCTATCTCTTTCAAAATTGGTGGTGTTCTTGGGGGAGTTGTTGCAGGTCTAGTTTCTGACAAGTTCGAGGCTTGAGCTATTAGCGGTGTTGCATTCCTAGTGTTGTCAACCCCTGCACTTGTTGCGTACCGTGTATATGGGAGCACCTCTGGTCCTCTGTAATGCCCCGGCCCCTCCCCAGCCACGGACATTACCGATAACTGCTTCAAGGATTGCTGATTGGCCCCACAAATCACCACGAGTCTTTCCAGCGTGCTTCATCCTCGGTCACACGATGCCTGGGAAAATTTCTCAGGAGGTTACCCATCCTGAGACTACTTTGATCTCAGCCAAACATGCTTAACTGAGGAGTTCTCAATGGATGAGCTACCATAAAAGAAGGTGCATTTTTGTGATATAAGTAGTCATTTCAATCCTCTCAAGCTACACTTAACCATATACCCAGGGTATTACAACCTCCATGCTGATGAACAACACGATGTTCATTTCGGGGTCACTAATCAACGGTCCTTATGTACTGATAACCACTGTTGTGGCTGCTGATCTTTGCACCCAGAGCGCAATCAAAGGGAACGCTCGTGCTCTGGCCACAATCACTGCAATAATAGATGGGACTGGCTCCATTGGGGCAGCCATTGGTCCGGTCTTAGTTGGCTATATTTCCTCAAGCGGATGGAACAGAGTTTTTGTAATGCTTATTGCTTCAGTCTTCATAGCAGCATTGTCGTTGGTGTCTAGCGGGACATTAGAATTGAAGGGTCGGAAGTCTAGAACGTCCCAGATAAGCCGAACAAATCAGTGATTGTGTTTTAGTAAGTTTTAGCGCCACTGTAGAATGAAGACCTTTTCTCACATTCAGGATTCAGATAATACTCGTCTAGAAATTCTTTTCCATGCATGTAATTCCATCAGTATAGCAGAATTCACACAGCAAATTATTGTTTTTAGTGTACATTCCGGCTGTAATGTCACCAAATACTTAATTGAAATTGTACTGATTTTGTTGTGATGTTGTACTGTCTTAGCTGCCATTTTGGTTAATGAATAGTCGAACAAAATTGCTCGTCATTCCTCAGAGTACTACAGGGTGGAAAGTTATTAGTCACCAAATACTTAATGGAACAGAAGCTTCATATTAGGG
The DNA here is from genome assembly GCA_029582165.1 of Portulaca oleracea. NCBI lineage: Eukaryota > Viridiplantae > Streptophyta > Magnoliopsida > Caryophyllales > Portulacaceae > Portulaca > Portulaca oleracea. Next base: position 10,887,899 of record CM055869.1, on the reverse strand, counting down.
TTGACAGATCACAACCAGTAAAAATTAGCGGGTGAAACCCGATCGATCGACCCGTCCATTTGACCTAAAAAATTGACTTTTGAAATTCAACTTTATTAAAATTTGTGACTTTTCATTGGAACTCTGAATATTTGAACTATAAGTGCAACTTATTTATTTGAAATTTCTCTAATTTAAGTTACAATAAAAATAATAAAAACGGAAAAATGTCGCAATAATAACCCGTTGGGTTGACCCGAAACCGGAATACACCGCCCGTATCTACCGAACCCGAAATACACTCGACCCGTATTTACTCAACCCGATATACGACCGACAGAAACCCGCCTGCCAGACCAAATTGACAGGTCTACAAATATGCGACAAGCTGGTGATTATCTCTGCGGTGTTGCGAATGCCATTATCAAAATATTTATAATTGGTGGAATTCATAGAGATGAGCATTCTAAAGGTTAGTTGGTTTGGCAACACAGGACCATAAAATTGGTGGAAAACATGCATAAAACATGCGAAACAAATAGAGAGAGAGAGAGAGAGAGAGAGAGAGGTGATGGGGACGTACAGGCGGAGGATAAAAGATGGGGAGAAACTGGAGAGAAGAGAGACTCCAACTGTGCTGCACTCCACGACAGGCCGCTCTTGTTCTTGTTGTGTAATTGTGGTTAGGCTAGGGTTCTTTACCAGGAGAGGAGTTACATCTTCAATATTATTCATAGATTGATTTTATATAATATTTTGTTAATAATTATAATATTATATTTTTATAATAATATTTTTATTTCATTGTCACATTATGGAATTTATGGTCAAAACACAATTTTCAAAGAGGATAAATAATATGAATAGAGGGAGTATTTGTCACTTATAGTTGACTTTTATCAATGATAACATTTTATTAATAATTGTAATATTATATATGTATGATATTACATTTTTATATATGCTAGTAATTATTTTCAATTTAATTAAATTTTTTTTCTAATTATTTATCGTTTCAAATTTTCAAATATAAGTTTGTCAATTGTACATTTATATTCTCCCCCTCTCATAATTAATTTTTACCAATTTAAATATTGTTGTAGTTTTTGTTTCTAACTTTATTAGTTATGTTGATATCTTCTTATTCTTTCAAAGTAATTAATAAATAGGAATGGAAGGAATATTTTCTATTATGAAGTTTATGTTGGTAATTTTATATAACAAATTATTGTGTATGTTAAAAATTAATGGTCATAGACTCATAGTTTATAAAATTTAACTAGATAAATTTCGAAAATAACAAATCATATGAAGTGAAATATAGAAGTTCTACATCATCCATACCAAAGACAATATTAAGAAACTTTGATTTTGTCATTTTCGAAATTTGCGTCAAAATACAGAACACTGCGCAAAAGTAACGCTATCATCAACCATGGACCAACAGCAAATGAACATCACCAAACGCGATTACAGTCCCGTAATACCTAGCTGAATTAGAGGAATCCTAAAATCTAACACTATATACTCGAACTTGAAAAACAAAAAACAAAAAATCCTACTCCAACGAGACAGCAACACAATATGTTGTAGTATCACATAAGTTATAACTGCAGCGAATGTGTAGTTTATACCAAGCTCATATTCATTCAAGACTGTTTCCAATCAATTAGCAGCAACGGCAAGAAGATATATAGTTCGTTTGTATACGGCAGATCATCTGATGATCAGCGTCTTTCTGCCAGCTTGGTTGCAATGGCTCTGAGCCTGGACCATACAGCCGCAGGAGGCGATCCCAAAATAAGACGACAAACAGCGTCTTTGGCCACTTTTACATCAGCAAAACCTCCCAATATATGTATCGTTTTATCAGCAACCACAATCATTGTCCTGGTGGCATTCTCAATGGCGAACTTCGTCTTGCCCCCAGCCTGCCTATGGCACGCGACAGATGCTCCCCTCTCAGTGTCTTGACATCGTCAATGTTGAAAGGCAACACGCGGAGCTCGTCTACACGGAGGAGCGCCTGAGCGTCCAAGACATCGAAACCAAGCATGAAAGCCTCAAGGAATTCAAAGCATTTTTGGAGGTTGCTGATATCATGAGTGTCGGGTCGGGTTTTCAGCTCGACTCTCTCCCTTTTCAGATTCATACAAATGTCAATCTTTATCTCCTCGTCTACTGGCTTGTAGATGTGGTCTTCCCACGCTTTTTTGAGGGGTGCGCGGCAATGTGGAGGAACCGGGACTGCGCGAAATTCAACTGGGCTTCCGGACATTTTGGAAGGAGCTAGTGGCTTGAAGATGGGCTTTTTTGACAGCTTTTCTGTATTGGGTTTTTGTGTCTCCATGCTACACTGAAAGGGATCGATCTCAAACTGCATGCAATAGGAAAATTCAAGAATGAAATCACATTGTATATTACCACAACAGCTTTACTAACTACAGCATTGAACAAACTTGCAAAAACTATCAGTAAACATTAAGCACCAACAGAGACATTCATTACACTATTGTACAGTACTTGATCCAAATTAAACTCGGGAAAGTTGATAATACAGTAAGAAAGGAAAAAAGGCAAGGTAGACAAAACCCGAAACTACTGATGAAGCCCGAACCTAAATCTAGCATGATCTAAGATTGAGAATTTTTTACCTTCAGCGCAAAAAAAAAAAAAAAAAAAAAAGTGAAAATTACATACCGTATAATTTGGCATCCTTAAATGAATTTAGTGTATATATATTTAGCGTAGACCCAAAATTGAGACGATTATGATTTATGACCGAACAACTAAAGTGTGGATTTAGAAATATCAAGGTGAAAACGTTGGGTATTTCATCGATAGCAAACTCCAATTAATAGCAGAAATTAAGGGTATGTGGGGGAGAAAAGAAAGCGACAAAGTGGAGTGAGGACCCAATTTGTCGCTTTCTTTTCTCCCGCAAACTAATCCAACGTCGGAACTCAGATGTTATACCATATGGTCCATACTGCAGGAGTATGGGTTGCGCTCCTCTCCCGCTATGTGTATTAATATATTTTCAAGTAGGGGTGGCAATGGGGCGGGGAATCCCCAAATCCGTTGAGGCCCCGCCCCGCTCTAGGGAAAAATCCCGGCCCATTGGGGATGGGGACGGGGACGATTTTCCAAAATCCGCTGGGGAACGGGGCGGGGATGGGGACAAAATTTTCCCCATCCCCAGCCTCATTTCCCCGTCGGGGTGAATTCCCCGTCCCCATCCCCGAATCTCCATCCCCGGAAATAATAAATTACCAAATAACCTTTATTCAAATTTAATATATATATTAATGGGAAGGACAAAGTTGTAATTTTCCAATTTATTCTCACTTGTTGATGTATTATTGTTTTATTTTGATGTATTATTACTTGAGCAAGTTAAATACGTTGTATTTTGAACAGGTTAAAAATCGGGTTCAATTAAAAACCGGATCCGATTAAAATTTAGTTAAATTTAGGATAGTTTTAAAAAATCCCGTTGGATCTCCGTTGGGGATGGGGAATCTGCGGGGATGGGGATGGGGCAAGAATCATTCCCCAAAACAGGGATGGAGACGGGAATGGGGATTAGTTTTGGGAGCGGGGATGGGGACGGGGGTATACTCCCCCATCCCTGATCCGCCCCGTTGCCATCACTATTTTCAAGAGAATTTTATATATTCTTAGCGTATGCAGAGCAGTCTAAGCACAATTATTATATTAGGATGGTTTTGAGTTCGACCCCATATGATGCTTAATTGCTTATTTCAGTTTTACTTTTGACTTATTTTTATTTTTAAAACACTTTATTTTTTATATATTTTTCACTTATTTTTATTAAGTTAAATGTTTGTCTTTCTACTAACAATTTAGATCCTTCTATTTTCTCAATATTTTATTTTAATATTATTTTAATTTTCTTCTTGTCCATTTTATTCTTTCTTGTTATGAATATATGAATATAAGATAAAGTGAAGAGAGAATAGAGACAGAGGAATTGAGAGAAAGAAAGGAATTAATATTTCATTGTCATCGAGGAAGTATTTATAATACAAGGATTCTTCATCACTAAGAATACTTCATTACTAAGAAAAGTAAAAGTATGGACATTCACACAATTATTCCATAACATTTCTTATTTTTTATTTGTATTCTTTCCCTTATATAATTTAGAAAATGTTATATGATGTCAAGAAAAGAAAGTTTATAAAATTTTATGGATAAATTTTATATACACTAGTTTTTGTAAGATAAACTATTTTGTACACTAGTGCAACCTCCTTTATGCGCTAATTTATTGTAGGATAGAGTCCTTTGCACACATAGACAAACTCATTTACACACTATTTTTTTGTGGGATAGACTCCTTTACATAGTAGTACGGACTCTTAACTCACCAACATAAACTCATTTACACACTAACTTTTTGTGGGATAGACTCATTTGCACATTATCATATATAAATTCCTTTGGACACTAAACTTTTATGGGATAGACCATTTTGCACACTAGTACAAACTCCTTTACGCGCTAATTTATTGTAGGATAGAGTCCTTTGCACACATAGACAAACTCATTTGCACACTAATTTTTGTGTGGGATAGACTTGTTTACATAGTAGTACGGACTTTTTTACTCACCAACATAAACTCATTTACATACTATTCCCTCCATTCTTTTACATACTACTCCCTCCATTCTTTTTTACCCCCTCCGTTCCATATTAATTGACACATTTTAAAAAATTTCACATACCAAGATTTAACTAAAAAAAACTACTCACATAATTAAGAAACACTATTTTTTAAGGTGTTTTTTCGGATATCAAGGTGTAGTTAGTGAGAGAATGTGAGTAGGATTAGTTATTATTGATTGAAAAAGTAAAAAGTTAACATAATTATTAAATTGAAAATAATTAAATTAGGTATTGGGAAATGGAAAGTGACAATCATTTTGGAACAAAAAAAAATTAGTTTAAGTGTCAATTACAGTAATATGGAACGAAGGGAGTATCTGTCATTTACGGTTTTCTGTGTCAACTTTTAATCAATAATTTCTAATATAAAACTTTTATAGAAAAATATAATATTATATTTTTTTTAATAGTATTTTTTATTACGGATCTAATGATATTAATATATAAATTCCTTTGGACACTAAACTTTTATGGGATAGACCATTTTGCACATTAGTACAAACTCCTTTACGCGCTAATTTATTGTATGATAGAGTCCTTTGAACACATAGACAAACTCATTTGCACACAAATTTTTTTGTGGGATAGATTCGTTTATACAATAGTACAGACTCTTTTACTCACCAACATAAACTCATTTACACACTAATTTTTTGTGGGATAGACTAATTTGCACATTATCATATATACACTAAACTTTTATGGGATAGACCATTTTGCACACTAGCACAAACTTTTTTACACACAAACTTTTTGAGGATAGAGTCCTCTGCACACATACAAAAAATCATTTGTACACTAACATCTTAGTGGGATAGACTCATTTACACTAATATATATATACTCCTTTACACATTAACATAAATTCATTTGCACACTTATTTTTTGTGGCACATACTCATTTGCACACTAGCACAAATTCCTTTGCACACTAATATAAACTCTCTTGCATACTAAGTTTTTGTAGGATATACTCTTTTGTACATTAACACAGACTCATTTACACACTAAATTTTTGTTGTAGATACCTTTACACACTATCATAGACTCCGTTGCACACCAAGTTTTTGTGGGATAGACATTTTAGCATACTAGCACAAATTCATTTGCACACTAAATTTTTTGTAAGATTGACTCTTTTACACACTAGTACATACTTTTTTACACACTGATGCATGTTCATTTACACGATAATTTTTTGTGTGGGATAGACTCATTTGTACACTAGCATAAACTCCTTTGCATTCTAACTATGGGTGAACAAAAAATCCGTAATCCGATCCAAAGATCCGATTATCCGATCTGAATAAAAGATAATTAGGGGATAATTTTTGAAGTTGACGGATCGGTTATCCAAAAATCTGAAAATAATTAATTTTCAACTTTGACCCTTCAAATGTTATTTTTTGTTGTAAATTAATACTCATTAGCTCAGCGCGCAATGTAACACAATACATAAAGTTTACAATTTTGATCCCATTAAGGGTACAAGGACAATGATTATTATTATAAGAGTGCTTTATAATCCGTGGATATAGGGTTATCCATTTGAAATTCAGTTAACCGAAACTTTTGAATCGAATACGGATCACAAATTTTATTATCCGACGATTCGGTTAACCGAAACTTTCGGATCAGATATGAATCATGATTTTAACTATCCGAACATACGGTTAACCGATCCAAATTCTCCTAACATGAGTCCATTTTTTTTTAAAAAAAAAGGTAAGTGAAATAAAGGTAGACGTTAAAGATTTCTTCTCACAAAAAATCTTTCCACCTTATCTTCATACAATATTTGGGTGAACTTCCTATTATCTATCTGATACCATCTTGCATCCACTGACATTTGATGTTCCCATTTTGATAGCTAGTTAGCTGCACTGTTTGCTTCTCGATAAATATGAGTCACATTAATCCATTAACGTGAGTCCACTTACGAAGAGAGAAACAACTACTAAAAGAAATGTCGTCCAGTGCATTATCTATGTCACTAAGGAAAGAGGAAAGTTTGTCAATTTAATCCCTGAATCAACCAAATATTATCTGACTATATGATTACTATGTGCCCTGTGGTATCCAAATTAACCTTTTTTCAAGGGTGACGCTATAGTTTGTAACTTTAGCTTGAGCTATATATATATCATGGGGCTCCATCGATCGAGCACGACGGACTCACCCACTTCAAAGCATGCAGCTAGTAGCACTTGACCCTTGTCTTGGCATATAACTTTCATGCCTACCCAAACTTCATCGATCATTAATTTGAGTATCAATTAATGTTGAGTTTCACACTAACCGTTGGATGGTGCCGTCCAAGAGGCAGCTGTCCCCAATTACAACATTACCAGCCAGTCGTCAACAAAGGTCTCCTCCCCTGATTCATCATGCCAATTGCCAAGCCTTATTCCTGGGTGGTCAAATTAAATGCCTAAGCTTCAATAAACATTATATTTTCTGGGTAAAATATGCGCACTCGAACATGTTGGACGTAGTGCGTGCGTGATGCATGCGTCCTTCACTGCATGCACCCTTTGTGGCCTCCCAACTTTACTCTAATCTCAACCAAAGCAAAGATTAATTACAACTTAATTCCTCTCTCGCGATTAATTTGTCCAACTTACCTTTTACAATCTTTAGTAAAATACTTTGATTATTAATTTTTAATGTTTATCCTAACAAGATATATCATATAAAAACATTTTTTATTACAAATTTAATACCTTTTACAATCTTTAGTAAAATACTTTGATTATTAATTTTTAATGTTTATCCTAACAAGATATATCATATAAAAACATTTTTTATTACAAATTTAATAGATGTAATCTTATACAATAACTAAATATATCATTTAATAAATTAGTGGTGAAAATTTAAAATTTTGACCTTTGGACAATGAAATCGAGGGAGTACCAAAATTCATGTTGGTAGAAAGGGAGTAAACGGTATATAGAACAATGGAAACTCGCTTGGATAACGCTAAGAGTCGTGGCCTAGTACTCACTTTCCTTAAAAACTATTTACTATACCGTAAATGTTCAAAGGGTCATAAAACTTAACACTTGTAACACTCAAGAAATAGATTCTCACTTGAATCACTCTAGTATAGCTGCAGTCTAGACAAGAATGAGGTTGTGATTAGCTTAGAATGGTATGTCTCAAATAGCTTAGGATGTCTCCTATTTATAGGAGATTACCACCCACTTAGGATACCCTAGTCAAAGGGTAATCAAGAGCCTTAATGATGAGATTATGTCCTTAATATGACCTTGACCAAGTCAAGTCATATAGCTGTTGTAATCTCAGCATAATCGTGCTTAATGACGATATCAAGCACTAAATACACAAAATCATATAGCCGTTAGCAATTAATACAATCCTGCCTTCAACACGACCCGTGTTGATTCAACACGGTCCGTGTTGGCTCAACACGACCCGTGTTGAACCAACACGACCCGTGTTGAGCGCAGGTTTTGTTTCCTTGCTCTCTGGAAGGCAACACGACCCGTGTTGCTTCCTGTTTCACCCGTGTTGATCATATTCTTATTGTTTCACTTATATATGATCCTTATACTTGATATACTTTATTCTTTAGGCTATATAATTGTCTTATACTCTTGAAATATATCCAACAATCCCCCGCTATTTCAAGAGTATATAAAACCCTTGAAATAACTTTACTTAAGAGGATTATACCCCCACTATTTGAGATATACCTTAACTTATAATCACCAGAGAATCCTTAAAAACATATGCCTACTGAAAAGTAGATTACTCTTTGAACTTTTCAATTAGTGTATATGAGCCAAAATTGTATCCAAATCATAAAGTAGACATAGCTTTGAACTTTGGATTTATATTGACCAACTATACTCATAACACACATATATTTTAAATCTTGAGTGTAAATACCTTGACACTATTATCCGGCCTTGTATCCTTATCCTTCATAAGTGTTTCGGAACTTTAGCTCATAGTTCCTTTATGCGGCCACACATTACACTTACATAGGTAGACTTTGTAATTATACCACCCCTGTAATTAGGCTTTCGACAAAGTCTATTAAGAGTACTAATACTCATCCTCTTGTCATTACAGATTTTTAAGCATCAGTTGTCCTTGGGATAAAATCGATGCTTCCTACTAATTTAAGCAACTCCGTACTCATTTGAACTTTAGAAATTGGTGATATTCCAATTCGTAAAGTTGAATCTTTGTTGCGATTAGTAGTACTTTGAGCTACAACCCATCCCCTTTGTAGTACTTATTATCAAATCTTTAGTCAATCCTTTGGTTAAAGAATCGGCTATATTTTCTTTTGATTTGACATAACTTAGAGTCACTACTCCATCCCTTATAAGTTGATGTATGTAAGCATGTCTTAAACCAATATGCCTTGACTTGCCATTGTAGACATGACTATATACTATATCAAGAGTAGACTTGCTATCACAATGAATTGAGATAGGAGCCATTGGCTTATACCAAACCGGTATTTCCAATAATAAGTTCCTTAACCACTCTACTTCCTTACAAGCAGCATATAATGCTACTAATTCCGAAGACATAGTGGAGTCCGCTATGTTAGCTTGTTTCTTAGAACTCCAAGAAACCGCTCCACCTCCTAAAAGGAACACCCATCCACTGGTAGAAGAGAAATCTCCTTTATTAATCCAACTCGCGTCCGAGTAACCTTCTAATACCGAAGGTTCTCCCTTATATGTGAGTTGATAACTTTTAGTACCAGCTAAATATCTTAATACTCTCCGAATTGCAAACCAATGCATATTACTCGGATTACTTGTAAACCTACTTAACATGTCAATTTCATAAGCAATGTCTGGCCTTGTACTTGTCATAGCATACATGATACTTCCAATCAACTTAGCATACTCAAGTTGATTAACCGGAGAACCCAAATTTTTCCCTAGTTTCTTATTTGAATCATATGGAGTTAGAGCTGAATATAACTTATCACCTCCAAACTTGTTCAATATTTTCTCAATGTAATGCTCTTGAGATAAACTTATCTTATAATTATTTCTAATGATCTTAATACCAAGAATTACATCCGCTTCACCCATGTCCTTCATAGAGAACTTTGAGGATAGAAATTCTTTGGTCTTATTAACTTGTTCCATGTCAGTCCCGAAGATCAACATGTCATCAACGTATAGGCATATAATCACCCCTTTTCCATTCTCAAACTTAGAGTATATGCACTTATCCGATTCATTGATCTTATAACCACTTGAAAGCACTACTTCATCAAACTTTTGATGCCATTGCTTAGGTGCTTGCTTAAGTCCATATAAAGACCTTATAAGTTTACAAACTTTCTTTTCTTGACCTTCAACAACAAACCCTTCGGGTTGTTCCATATACACCTCCTCTTCTAGTTCTCCATTTATGAATGCCGTTTTGACATCCATTTGATGGATCACTAGCTTATGGATAGTGGCTAAAGCTATCAATACACGTATTGAAGTTATCCTAGCCACCGTCGCATTTGTATCAAAGTAGTCAATACCATACTTTTGAGTAAAGCCCCTTACAACCAACCGAGCTTTATATCTCTCAACGGTACCATCTAATTTCCTTTTCCTTTTAAAGATCCACTTAGAGGTAATTGGTTTACTTCCCGGAGGAAGGTCAACCAATATCCAAACATTGTTTTCCATTATCGAATCAATCTCATCTTGTACCGCTTCTTTCCACAAAGAAGCATCACGAGATTGCATAGCTTCTTTAAAAGTTTTAGGATCCTCATTTATGTTGTACATACATAGGGTCTCACTTTCAACTGAGTCTCTTGAACCTTCTACTAAATAAACATAGAAGCCCGAACCAAAGTCTTTTGGTTTCCTTGATCTTTTACTTCTTCTTAACTCAATACTTTCATCTTCTTCATCATGAATAACCTCATGAGTTGGAAGATCATCTTGTATGGATATACCTTCATGATTCTCATCTTGAGGCTCAATTATAGGAACAATATCTTGAATTACATTTTTAGGTCTAGGAATTGAAGAGAACCTAGTCTCATCAAAAATTGCATCTATTGACTCCATTACGGTATTCACCGAAATGTAATCATTTGGCTCAACCACCAAAAATCTATAGGCTTTGCTATCTTGAGCATAGCCTATAAAGATGCACTCAATTCCTCTTTCACCTAATTTTCTTTTCTTAGGTTCCGGGACTCTTACAATAGCCCTATAACCCCAAATCTTAAAATACTTAAGACTAGGTTTTCTTTTGTTCCATAACTCATATGGGGTATTAGAATTCCCTTTGAATGGAACTCTATTCAAAATATAACAAGCCGTTAACATGGCTTCACCCCAAAATCCATTACTTAAACCGGAGTTTGACAACATAGAATTCACCATTTCTTTTAAAGTTCTATTTTTCCTTTCCGCGACCCCATTTTGTTGTGGTGTATACGGGGCGGTTGTCTCATGAACAATGCCCGTTTCTTGGAAAAACTTTGGATCATAATATTCCCCTCCCCTATCGGATCTTAAAGTTTTAATCAAGGTCTCACATTGAAGTTCACTTCTAGTTTTGTAAACTCTAAACTTTTCAAGTGTTTCATCTTTAGAACTCAAAAGATAAACTTGACAATATCTAGAATAATCATCAATGAATGTCATATAATACTTCTTACCACCTATCGAAGGTGTACTATGAAAATCTCCTAAATCACTATGAATTAAATCAAGCAATTTAGAAGTTCGTTTTACACTTGAGAATGAACTTTTGGTGATTTTATTAAGCATGCATGTCTTACACTTTTCTATGTCGTCATTCAACTTAGGAATCAAATCAAGATTAGACATTTCTTTCAACTTTGAAAAGTTCACATGTCCTAATCTAGCATGCCATAGAAAAGACTTATTCAAAGTAGACACATGCATATAAGCGGAAAACATGCCATCTTTATTACTTTTCGCATTCAATTTAAACATCTCCCCATAAGCATATCCCTTCCCTACAAAAGTCCCACCCTTGGAAAGTACATAATTATCTCCATCATAAACTTGCATAAAACCAAACTTGCTAAGGAGATAACCGGATACAAGATTCTTACATACTTCCGGAGCTAAATACACATCATTTAAAAGCAAAGATTTACCGGAAGTGAAAACAAGTTCCACTTGCCCAATGCCTTCAACTTTAACCGGATGGTTATTGCCCATGTAGAGTTTCACACCATCATCCGCCGGTTTGAGAGTCTTGAATAAACTCTTGTCAATGCAAACATGCCTTGACGCACCCGAGTCTATGTACCAATCATTACAACCAATGGATACCATGTTAATATGATCTTTAATCATGGCCACGAAGGAATTGGGTTCCTTCTCCTTACTCTTGCCCTTAGATGTATCTTTGTTCAAGAGACCATGCTTCTTTTTCCATTGGTAACACTCTCTCTTTGTGTGCCCCGGTTTGCCACATTCCCAACAAACTTGCTTAGGCTTTTGAATTCCCTTGCTAGTTTTGTTGTGGCTCTTGTTCTTATTCTTGTTTCCATTATTCTCTTGCACCATATGGACCTTAGATTGCTCTTTGGTACCATCTTGTAGGCGTAACTTCTCTTCAATCCGAAGATGGTTAGCCAAACCTTCAAGAGACATAGCCTCTTTCCGGTGCATGAGAGCCCTTTTAGTTTCATTCCAAGAAGAAGGTAGTTTGTCAATAATAGAGGATACGATTATGGTTTCATCCATGTTCAAACTGTATTGCTTGAAGTTACTTAAAATACGTTGAATCTCATGGAATTGGTCTAGAATTTTCCTATTATCATCCATCTTAAATTTCATGAATTGACTAACAAGAAAATTCTTACTTGACGCATCTTCCGACATGTACTTAGCTTCAAGCATCTCCCAAAGCTTCTTTGTTGTCTCAACATGTTGATACACATCGAAGAGAGTGTCGCTCATCCCGTTGAGAATGCATCCTTTACAAATGTAGTCATCATTCTCCATCTTGAGCCTTTGCCGAGTAGCCTCCGCATCTTCCACGGATGTCTTTATTTGATCGTTACTCCCATCTCCCGTGGAACTCTTGACAATTGCATCCTCTTTTGGAGATTCCGCGGTTGTCACCTTCTTGGCTGACGGTTCTTGATTCACCTTGGGAGAGATCTCAATGTTAAGCACATATGACACATTGAGAGTCGTTAGCAAGAAATGCATCTTGCTTTGCCAACGCCGGAAATCCACTCCTTCAAAGCGCTCTAGCTTTTGGAAGTTGCTAGACATATCACGTAGCGAGGCCATTCCTAAATAGTTCTTAAGATTGTTGGTAGAAAGGGAGTAAACGGTATATAGAACAATGGAAACTCGCTTGGATAACGCTAAGAGTCGTGGCCTAGTACTCACTTTCCTTAAAAACTATTTACTATACCGTAAATGTTCAAAGGGATAAAACTTAGCACTTGTAACACTCAAGAAATAGATTCTCACTTGAATCACTCTAGTATAGCTGCAGTATAGACAAGAATGAGGTTGTGATTAGCTTAGAATGGTATGTCTCAAATAGCCTAGGATGTCTCCTATTTATAGGAGATTACCACCCACTTAGGATACCCTAGTCAAAGGGTAATCAAGAGCCTTAATGATGAGATTACGTCCTTAATATGACCTTGACCAAGTCAAGTCATATAGTTGTTGTAATCTCAGCATAATCGTGCTTAATGACGATATCAAGCACTAAATACAAAAAATCATATAGCCGTTAGCAATTAATACAATCCTGCCTTCAACACGACCCGTGTTGAACCAACACGACCCGTGTTGAGCGCAGGTTTTGTTTCCTTGCTCTCTGGAAGGCAACACGACCCGTGTTGCTTCCTGTTTCACCCGTGTTTATCATATTCTTATTGTTTCACTTATATATGATCCTTATACTTGATATACTTTATTCTTTAGGCTATATAATTGTCTTATACTCTTGAAATATATCCAACAATTCAATTATCCCGCATGCATCCTCAATTTGTTCTGGCCATAGGCTCTTGTGGTTTGTGACTTTTTTCTCTAAGTGGGGGGGGGGGGGGATGCTTGTTAGGCATGAGTGGAAATGTGAAGTGCATGCAGTTGTATTCTGATGTGTCAGTCCCATGTGCAAATGTTCAATCAGAGGTTGTGAGGCTCAATCAGGCTTAAGGAGTTTGTTTGGATTTGGATTCATGAAGGGTGGCTTGTGTTTTGATCAATTTGCTGGTGTGAAGCCTTTTAGTGCTTGATCTGGTGGCAACTTAAGTGTGTTCAACTTGTTGCAAGCTACTGATAAAGGAATGTGGCAATTTCATTTATCTGTCAAGCTTCAAGCGCTGGATTTTATCACAAGCTGAATTTCTATGTGTTGTATTAGGATGGATTTGGTTTTTCTGTGTTTGTATTTTTCTGAGTTTCTCTCCTAGGGTGGAGGGTCTTCATTTCTATTGATTGTTTGTTACCATTTCCGGCTGCTTGCCTAATTGTTTTGGCTCAACTTTCTATAAAAGGGTCTTTTGACCGCCAATTATCAAACAAAAAAAACAACAATACAAATTGTTGTTAGTAATGCATGCGGAATAATTGAATTTTGGTACTCCCTCGATTGCATTACTAACAACAATATTTTGATTCGGATCCGTCAGAATCAGTCTATATGAACTTTTGTTCATGGGGTAAGGTTGCCTACATTATGGTCCTCTATACCGCGCTCAAACGTATCTCATGGGAGGTTGTTGTTATAGTTGCATTACTAACAACAATACCAGCCATTACTCAATTAGTCAACTATCGAATGACTTCATGCAGCCACACAGCTCTACAAATTAAATAAAGGATTTTTGTATGCTAATATACTGAACTTTTAGGGTATTGGATAGTAATAAACTAAACTTTGACCTTGGACAATAATACACTGTACTTTAGAAGGTGTTGGACAATAATACACCCGGAAAGATTCTGACTGTGGCTAACTTGGTGGCAATCCTACGTTGGCCGGTACTTTAGGGGGTGTTGGACAATAATACACCCAGAAAGATTCTGACTGTGGCTAACTTGATGGCAATCCTACGTTGGCCGGTATTGTTGTCCAACGCCCTCTAAAATACAGTACATTATTGTCAAATGCCAAGTTCAATGTACTATTATCCAATATCCCAAAAATTCAATATATAAGAGTTCAAAAATCCTTAATTAAAAACCACTAAAAAACGACTCTTCATGCAAACCATCTTAACTTAATTAATTAATTTCCCTGTCATGTATTATGACATCTATATACATACTCGATCGATATTTCAGTACAGCCCAACTAGATAGATAAACCTCTAGGAACAGTATCTCTTCATGCAAATCTCCAAATCCTGCATGCTGTGTTGCCACGCGTCACTTTCTTCCACGCGTCACCACGTCCCCTCTATTTAAAATCTTTCTTTCTTAACTTCCACCTCCACCTCCGCCTCCTCTCTCACTCTCTCTCTATCTCTTACCCTGTCTCTCTCTGTGTCTAAAAATGGCGGAAACTCAGACTCATACTCATACAACACACCAGCACACAGACTACCCACAGCAGCAGCAGCAGCTCCAACAGAAGGGGCAAGAAGCAGTTGACAGCTTCCGATCATTCCTCCACGAGAAGGCCCCCTCAACCTCCCAGATAATCGCCGTCGTCACCGTCTTCCCCGTCGGGGCCTTCCTCCTCTTCCTCGCCGGCCTCGCCCTCACCGGGTCGATCGTCGGCCTCGCCCTCGCCGCCCCGGTATTCGTCCTCTTCAGCCCCGTCATCGTCCCCGCCGCCCTCACCATCGCCCTCGCCGTCACCGGCTTCCTTGCCTCGGGGGCATTCGGGATCACCGGGCTCTCGGCCTTCTCCTGGATTGTTAACTATTTTAGAGGGTATCGGCCCATTGGGTCGGGGTTCGAGCAGGTGACCCGACGGGCCCATGAGATGGCCAGGGATGTGGGCCAGAAGACCAAGGAGATGGGCCAGGAAGTGACTGGTAGGGCCCGTGAAACTACTAAGACTTGAGGGAACAGTGTGTTAATGGGCTTTTTGGCCGTGGTTGTAGGGCGAAAATAGACAATTTGTGAGAGTTTGAAGCTTGAAACCTGAAGGCATGCAGAGCCTTATGGTTTTATGTAATTTTGTTTCCTTTTTTGTTTACTTCTAATTTTGTGTTGGGACTTTTTGCGTACGTGGTAATTTATAACAGAAATAATTGTTTCTTTGTCTTGGATGTTGTTATAGGTTTTTCTACATGTTGTGTAAATTAATGTCTCAAGTGTATGGGTTAGTGTTTGTACGATTCTTATAAATTGCAAGCTTTTATAATATGCATGGAGCAAATTATTAATTCTTTCATGAAGTAATGGAACTCAGAAGCTTGACATTCATGAAGTAATGGAAGTTTGGCCCAAATGTTAATCGTTCAATGTAGCATCCTACAAAACTAAGACTTAAGAGATATGTGTACTTTGAAATCAGAAAGATGAGAATAATAAATATGGAGGAAATGAGATTATTTTTTAAAGTTTGAAATGAGAGAAAATATGATATTTAAGTGTAGACTGGGGAAGTCCCAAAGCTGGTCCACTGTATTACTGGTGGTGCAGTTGAATTAAAATAAGTTAAATGGAGGAGGAGCGTATTCCGTGTGTAATACATGCAGGATGATTCAATCTGATATGCCACTCATATTTTGCACTAGGATTTAATTTTGCAATGTCAGCTATCTCCGTCAGAATATGTACACCTCTGCATGCTCGTAACTCGTAAGTCGTAATAAATCTCTCTCTGTGCTTTCAAAACTGTAATTAATGTTCTTCTTCGGGTAGTTTTAATTTGGTCATATGATTGAAATTTGTCTTATGGTGTGTTTGGTAGTGTTTGGTAGGGATGTTTCTCATTTTTTGCGATTTGGTGGATTGGATAGAAAACGGGAACAATAATCTTTTAGAAAAATTATTTTCTTCCTTTTTATGTAAATTATTTTCTTAAGTTTGAATCCTAAGAAAATCCATTCTCTTGGCTCAAATTAATCATGCAGTTCACTTCCTCTCCTCCTCCCATGTCTACTCTAACCTTATGGGAGTACCTATCACCACCTCTCTGTCACTGACTCCTCCGTTACTACTTCACAGTTATCATTGCAATCAAACAAGATATCTTCTTTCTCATCATTTCCTAAGCAAATGGAAAATGTAGACACTTTCCTTTTAAATTGCGCGGGGTGATTCAATAATCAAACTTTCATTAATCCATTTTACAAGGAATTGAAGTTTCCACATAGTTTAGGTTTATCATATAATTCCGAACCCGTCAACGCTCGTCCTCTATTCTTTTAGCAGGATTAAAAAGAGTGTTTTGAACCTTTCTGGCACAATGCTTTCATTTCAATCTCAATAAAGAAATGAAATCAAGTTGTATCAAACAATCAAAAATACCAATTGAAAGGCAAAAACGGATTAAAGGGCCTTATATTTTGGTGTAATAATTTTAGTGGCCTTATTTTTTTGATAAATAATTTTTGGGTGATATTATCTTGGGTGATATTATCTTTGATGTAAATATTTATGGGTGACATTCCGAACAGTTTTCGACCAAAAATGGCATGAGGTAGTGAGTTTTTATGTTTAGACGTGTTTGTTTGTTAACAAATTTACTTGTATATGCTAGAATTAAGTACATACTTCAATTTAAAACACACCTAAATATAAAATCCACCGCTTTACGTCATTTTTTGCCAGAAATTGGCTAGAATGTCACCCCTAAATATTTAAATTAAAAATAATATCGCCCAACAATTATTTATAAAAAATAGAGCCCTTAAAATTATTACATCAAAATATGAGGTTCTTTTAGTCGTCTTTTTTATTGAAAGACAACCTATTTTACAAGAAATAGTTTTCTTTACTCCAAACCCACCCTTAAAATATTGTGTTTTCTTGATACTCGCCGATGATCTTTTACTCCAACAGCCCAACCTAGGTCCAATGCCAGCATAGCCCAACTGGGCAGCCTCATCAGAATAACAAAAGGCCCAGTCCAACAAAGTTTGACCGGTGCGTTAAAGTGTTAAACGACTACAATAAAACCACCGAGCAACCATGAGGCACGTTTCCGTTATAATAAGGTGGGAGACATGACATCAGAGTCAGACACAACACATACTCTGCATCTGCCCGAACTAATTAGGAAGCTCCTCCTTCTACAACTTCTTTTTTTCTTCCTTCTCAATTACAAACTTCAATCCTGAATCCTCATTGATCAAAGAATATTATCGTCATCATCATCATCATCATCGCGTTCAATTTGATGTTTGATAAAAAATCAAGCGTTTTGATTTGATTCGGTTTTTCGACAAAAATGCGAAAAATCACACCGGAGTTTGAATTCTGAAAATTCCGATCAGGATCGTCGGAGAATGGCCGGCGCAGTGTCGGCATTGTTCCTGCTCGACGTGAAGGGAAGAGTGCTCATCTGGCGCGATTACCGCGGTGACGTCACCGCCCTTGAGGCCGAACGTTTCTTCACCAAGCACGTCGAAAAAGAGGTCAATTCCGAAAATTCTTGTTTTTTAGATTGAATTCGATCAGTGTTACGTAGTGTGATAAATTGCGGTTGAATTTGAAGTGAGAGAAATGGCGAAATTGTGATTGGTTTTTGGTGTGATTGAAAAAAAAAATGGCGGAAAACAGGAGGATGTAGCTGTGCAGGGACCGGTGTTGCAGGAGAAAGGAATAACCTACATGTTCGTACAGCATAAAAACCTTTACTTGATGACTGCTTCTCGTCAGAACTGTAATGCTGCTAGCCTCCTCTTCTTTCTTCATCGTGTTATTCAGGTTTGGATTTCGCTTTGGAATTTGTTTTTTCAGGCGTTTTTTTTTCATCTTGCTTTGCTCATTTGTGTTTACTTTATTGTTGGTTCATTAGCCATTGAGTAACGATTTTAAGTAGTCAGTATGTATTATGCTGACAATGCATGTTGAGTGTTGAAGTTAATAATGCTGCATTTTGGTAATCTTGATTCTACTCTTAGTTCACTACGTATAATAGGACTGTGTACCGCTTAGTTCAGAAATTCAGATTATTGTGAATTTGGCAGTGATATATATGTTAGCATAAGTAAATGAACAACCATTAATCATGTTCGTTAATACAGAAGCATTGTAAAGATCATGCCTTGAAGGGCCATTTTACTATCCATGAATCTTTAGTTTAAATAATATTGTAAACATGCAGGTTTTCAAACATTATTTTCACGAATTGGAAGAAGAATCACTCAGGGACAACTTTGTTGTGGTGGTAGGTATAGACTGCACACTTTAGAAGAGGCTTATTGGCATGCTAGGATAGGGCTTAAGGCTTGTAAGTGAATGTTGACATTGCACATGTTTGGCAGTATGAGCTCCTTGATGAAATTATGGATTTTGGATACCCTCAATATACTGAAGCAAAGATCCTTAGTGAGTTTATTAAAACTGATGCGTACAAAATGGAAGTTGCACAGCGGCCTCCCATGGCTGTAACTAATGCAGTGTCTTGGCGGAGTGAAGGAATACGATACAAGAGGAACGAGGTGAGCGTTTTCCTCATTTTCATATGTTTGCTAGGGTAAATATGTTGTGATTCCTTGTATCCTTCTGTTTCTCATCTCACAGGTGTTCTTGGATGTTATAGAGAGTGTTAACATACTTGTGAATAGCAATGGGCAATTAATTCGTTCAGATGTTAATGGAGCATTGAAGATGAGAACGTACTTGAGGTGGGTGAATTGATCTTCTCCTACCTTTTTTAAGTTCTCAAACCTATTCACTGGAGCAAGCTGTCAAAGAAACATTTATTTGTATTCATTTAGAGGCCCAGTTAAGCAAGCTCATTATTGTGAAAAACTTGCCCAAAGATTAAAAATGGGGGAAAACATTTGCAATTTACATAGATAAAACTCCATTCTGATCTCTGAGCTATTGCAGTGCATGCTATGATTTAAATTGAATAAGCAGGTTCTCTACCAAAAGAAAAAGCTACCGGCTTGCAAACATCCCCTGTTTTACTCGTGCCCCTCCCAAATGGGCTTATATCCATATCTGAATGTGGTTTTGGGAGTAGTGAGAATCGGTCTTATAAGTTTGTCATTTACATACATCTATTGATGCAATCCATCCAAATTTGGGGATTGTGTGTACCCGCTTTGATTCCTTTCAGAGAGTTGAACCGAGTGACCATCTTAAATTTCACAATATCACTGCCTAATTTGATTACTTTGTTTACATAAATGATTCATTTGTTTCATTGGATAGAATTATTCTAATGGTACTAATTTCAAGTATTTTGTGAACACAATGCTCATATTAGATGAATAATGAGAATCACGGTAGTGTATTCTGTGAATTTATGCACTATTTAAGACTAACTGATACAGATTCCCCTTGGACATTTTCTGCAGTGGCATGCCGGAATGTAAACTTGGGCTAAATGATAGACTTCTTCTGGAGGCTCAAGGTCAGTTAACAAGAGGAAAGGCTATTGATCTGGAGGACATCAAATTTCATCAGTACGTCTCCATGGCTTTGCCTGTGTTTCCCTTCGTCTGTGACTTCTTCATGAACTGCATTATGATTTGAATCCCCCCATCAACTGCTTCTCATATTTGGATCAATGATACTTCTCGTATAGGTTCTCTGTGTTCTTTCTAAGTTCTAAATTTCTAATAGTTCATCTCTACTTCAGGTGCGTGCGTCTGACAAGATTTGAGAATGACAGGACCATAGCCTTCATACCTCCTGATGGTTCCTTTGATTTGATGACATACAGGCTCAGTACTCAGGTTTTCCATCGTCCCCACAGCATAGTTATTAATCAGTATATTGTAAATTACATTTTCAGGTCATGCAGATTAAGGTCACATATGGTTTATTACATGTATTCTAAGATTAATTACTGGTGAATAGGTAAGGCCACTGATTTGGGTCGAAGCTCATGTAGAGAAGTATTCAAGAAGTCGGGTTGAAATTATGGTGAAGGCCAGAAGCCAGTTCAAAGAACGCAGGTGCATTTAAGAGACTTATTTCTCACTTGTTCTCACTATCAACAAAACATAGCCTTCTCAGTTCAAAGAATTATCTTTCATGAAGAAATACCTATTTTCAGTCACAACTCATTAGTAGATATCACAGCCTCTAAGTTGGCCTCTATTTTGAGAAGCTATGCCTTATGATTATGAATAACATCAGAAGCAGCATATGCTGCACATGGTCAAAATCAGGCTGGTTGTTTAAAGAAATTAAAAAAATTTACCCCTTTCAAACAGAACCATCCCTTCGTCCCTAACAGTCTGCGCCAAACAATTACATAACCACCTTAGTGCAGCTCATTGACCAACAGCTCCATGCATATTGAAGCAAATATTTGTGGCTTTTACTTGTGTTATGATTTTACTTCTCTAAACTTAATTAAGGCGAGTAATCAATGAGAGAGCATTGTATCAGAAACCCAAGGCATCACATTCACATGTTGGCAATTGACACAGCTATGCAACCAATGTTGAGATTGACTTACCTGTGCCAGCTGATGCCACAAGTCCAAGTATCCGGACATCAATAGGAGCTGCAACATATTCTCCTGAGAATGATGCCATTCTATGGAAAATCAAATCTTTCCCTGGAAATAAGGTGTTAAATATTCACCGCCTTCCATTCACCTCCTGATTTGGTACTGTTGTCAATATTTTACAGACTTCATATTTATATGGTATTGACCTTGTGGTGCAGGAGTATCTATTGAGGGCAGAGTTCAAACTTCCTAGCGTAACTGCTGAAGATGGGGTTCCTGAGCGAAAAGCACCAGTTCGTGTTAAGTTCGAGATACCTTATTTTACCGTGTCCGGAATTCAGGTTCTTGCTATGCCTTTTGTTTCAGATTTCTACCTCGTATATATACTCTTTGTTAGTCCTACATGCTATACGAGCCAATGTCTACACAGTGAAAATAATTGTGCCAAAAGACTGATACGAAGCTAATACATAGTAAGATAAGCCTGTTGTAGTTTGCCTTCATACTTGAGTCCCAGAATATACTCGAGGAGATTGAGCTATTGTTGATTATATCCAGAGCCTTTGGTTGGGTCTTTCGAAAACAACCTTGTAAAGTGGTAGAGAAATTGGGAGAAGATTGAGGCATAATTGATTCTCTATCAATCAACTACCAACTATGTTACTCGGATTCGGGTACGCGTGTCCACATCGGACACAGATACGGGTGCAGACTCGGCTATTTTAAAGAAATTTTATACATCTTCATGGTAATTTGAAGTGTCAAGTGTCGTACACTAGGTCAGGTATCAAAGGTCCAACACGGGTACGGCGGGGAAAATAAAGAGTCAGAGTAGCATAGACTACAAGATATGTGCATGAGGAGACATAAACTGTAAAAAGGAATGACAGCTGTACAAACTAACTCTAACAACCCTCTAACTACCAACTATACTCTTAACAAACCTTTTTGATCCATACTAGATTACTAGACATGTTCTGTTACCAATATGTGACATCATATTTGTTGCAAGTTTATTCATCTTGCTTCTTCATTTAGGACGAATATATTTGCAGGTGCGATATCTGAAGATCATAGAGAAAAGCGGATACCAGGCTTTGCCATGGGTAAGATACATAACCACAGCAGGAGAATACGAGATACGGCTGTTCTAAAACCCTGTCTTGAACATGTGAATAGATACTAGATTTTCTTAGTTGTGTCACTCATTATTAACTGTCTTCTGTAATCTCTCTTGAGATATTGAGGCTTCTGTTTATTATTCAGGCTCCTTTTTATCTCGACCAATAAACTTGCTTATCTCTTGTTCCGATTCGGTTTCCGTATGCAATCAATGATCAGTCTCTACATGAATGTTTTATTGCCATGACTTCACAATTGTGTATAGCACATAACACATAAACTGCTGCTGCAAGCCTGCAGCAGTGCACATAAATGGTAAAATCTTTCTCCTAGATATAAAATACATTTGGATTATAACTGCCGATTTACAAATACTTTTTCAATCACCCTCCTCCTAAGCTCTAGTCAGAAAGTTACTCCCTTTTTTAGTTTTCTATTTTGGGTGTTTTTACCACTGATTTCCTCCGATCCATGAGTTTATGAACGCATAGCTAGCAATCTCTTTATGAAAAGATCATAATTAGAGTCTCGATCTAGCATACTAATCCTGACATACTTGGGGCTCATCCCAAAGTGCTTCCCGCCTCTACTCAAAACATTGTGGCTTCGAAGGAAGCCTTCGCAGTCCTCGTTCTCTCCTTCACACTTCAACCACGCAAATGCTGCAATTCATTGAAAGAAAAATACCAACATGAAAAACACTCTCATCGGTTTTCTGATTCCGGGCAGAGCAGAAACTGAATTTTTACCTGGTTGTGTCCTAAAAGTACGGTTTGAGTACTTGCAAAAAGCTGCAGGGAACTCGGGCATACTGAAAATCTTGCTCCTTTTAACTGCCTCTCTCAAGCGGTTCCATCTCTCTGCTATAAGATGGTGGTTCACCTCGAAAAAGTTCAAGTCATCGCCGTGCACATAGCTATCAGAGACGGCCTCCAGAATCTTAGCTGCTCGGATTTGTGAGTCTTTCGAGACTCCAATGCTGCTCAGTTCTATGTACTTAGTCATTCTTCTAGCTACTTCCTCATCCTTGACGAGAGCCCAACTGCATAATTCGTGCAGTAAATCAGTTTCAAAAAGGTACATAAATGCATAGAAGATCTATACACACTTTCTTCTTTGGGGTAAAATCTGGCAATTTTTAACTGGGATCTCAAGATGAAAGGTACAATTCTAATTGTGAAAAACAGAAGTTACCCAATACGCATTCCGGCATGGCCAGTGCTTTTGGAGACAGTGAAGAGCATAATGTCATTGTTAGCTGGGGCGGTTATCGGGGTGTATTGAGGCCAGTAATAAGCAAAGTCATGAATCAACATCCCCTTGCTTCGGTTGACAACAGGTTGTCTTGGAAACCCATCCGGGTTGTTCGGGGAAGTAATTAGCTCAATGTACGGCTCGTCTTCGTTGAAACTCGATGCATCACCAGCCCATTTGTAGAGCCCGGATTTCATGTACTCAATCACTTGGCGATAAAACTGCAACGCACAAGAAAATGGTTATCGTTCTCACTCATGCTATTCAGGAATAACAGCTTATGTTTCTACTGACTAATTCTGTTGGCTTGTCAAAATGTCATTAAAACTTATGATCTGTTAGGCTCTGATTTCATGCCAGGATTCAGTATCCTTTTTATGGCAGAATGGGTAAACATACTGTTCATTAAATAACAGACAATAGAGATATGAATCAAACTTTAGGCATACAGAATCACATATAGAAAGCTTTGTCTTCTCCACCAATTCATCCCTTGATTTTCTCCTCCTCAATCCTACCCTCTCATTTTGAAATTGGATTATCATACTCTTGTACTTCCGGTGTATAATTTTATGAGTATACAGTTTTTATCTTTTTATCATATATGTACATAATTGTAAATTTGAGTTCATAATGTATATATGACCATACATTCATAATTTTATGAGTCTACAATTTTTATTATATGAACATCCGTACACTTGTTAATTTTACAAGTATGGTTGCAAATTTAAGCATGTGCGGTCATAAAATTATACACATATGTCATAAAATCATATACCTGGAGTACAAGAGCATGGTACCCCGAGGATTATAATCCTAGTTCAGTAGTTCTGCTCTCATGTTTACCCTATCATTTTCCCCTCTCTTTCAACTCAATTTAAGAAGGAAAATATTAACGAAAAAATTAATTTATATTTTTTAATAATATTTTCCGTCTAATTTTTCTTCCTTCGCTCCTTTTAGAATCAAGTCACGCTTCATAAATTTTTTTAAAAAAAATAACAAAATACTATCTTATCTTCTATGGACAAAATGGAGCCTAAGAGTTCAAGACAATAATACATTATGTTACTAATTAAGTCCAACAACTTTGATTGTGCATGCAACAAAATTCAATAAAATACATTTGGTGTTGAACATTCATAGCTAAGTCCATGCATGCAACAAAATTCATTTTCATTCAACACAATCAGTGACAAGAGAGGTATATATGTTGACAAAAGGATGAGCTCGTGATCATGATTGTGCACACATACTTTTCTCAAGTTGCTCCCCTAATGGAAAAAGTGGCAATAACTTGAACAAAAGGTAATTTCAGCTTATTAAGACTATCCCGCATGCATGCAACATGTTCCCGCATCCTAATAAACAGGAATACTCCCCCAGGAATTGAACCCTAGAAAAAAGGGATGGAAAGGTGGAGAGTTTGCCACTAAGACAAACCCCAATTGACAATCCAGTTCACTAATCATGGTGATGGCCGCCCCTATGTACAAAAGTCCACCCACATTATTGTTTTGCATTGGTAGAGGTGGAAAAGTGTTGCTGAAATAATTAAGCCATGCATTAACACAACTTTAGTAAACTTTCACATGATTCCTTGCTTTGTGCTTAAACTTCCTCAAAGAAGCCAACATCAGGAAAACATTGAACTTGTTCATTCCAACATCAACAAGCTAAGGCCACTAATTAACACCACATGCTATGCTTTAACAACTCCAAGAAAACAACCCTTTTTATTGTTCTACTCATCTAGACACCCTACCATATACATCGCACACAACTCCCTCAGACAGCGGAATTGAATTCACTCCTTTTTACGGTAGTTAATTTTGTCCGCGCATTATGTCCTCAATACTTCCATAATTACTGTGAGTTTGAGGGGTTACAAAATGGGAAACCAGCAGTTTACAAAACTCTCTGGTCTTGTGTTTCAGAAAGTTATGGAAGAGCCTTAATTAGCATGTCCTGACGATACGATAGCAGCTAGCAGACATATATATTTATAATTATATAAGAGCAGTAGTGTCAGAACAAACACGCGACGATGTTAACTCACCGAATAATAGGGTGTAGCAGAGACTACACTTAGTGGGTGTGTCCCTCCATATGAGAGAGCATACAGTGCAGCCTGGAACAGCTGTGTTGAACCAGTCCCAACCACAATATGCCGGTCTTCTGTGACCGCATTCCCGACAATTTTGTGCAACCGGGTCACCTCTTTTGCCAGTTCTGGTTCCAAAAACCAACAAATATTGTCCCTGCCGTCGGAAAAATAACTCATGGACTGCCATCCTGGGATCACAACTGTGGTCTTGTCCCCTGCCTGCTGCCAGTAACTCTCATACATTGTCGGATCGCCACTGTTTTATATTCGCCATCGAGAAATTAGAGAGGGTTCCACATAATATAACATCTAACATTTCATCTGGATGGGCAAATATATAACAGACTGAGCCAAGTGAGTCATGATAAGTATTGGCAGCATTATTTAATGAACACCATGTTCTCAGTTCTGTTGCCCATCAGAATTCTGTTATTTCTAACACTTGTAGCAGTTAACAGATGCCGTTTTTGTGATACGGAGGAGTAAATGCAAGTCATGCATGGACTTGCAGTCATTATCATGGATTTTTCATACTGCCATATTTATCAATGCTGCACTGAAAAGTCTGTCTATAAACTCGACTCTAAGTTTAGCGACAACAGCAACAGCAAACATAACAACCAGTGCGAGTCCCAATTGGGCATATAGGCAGTCTTACCTCAACAGGACATAGCGGTGTAACAAAATGCATTTTTAACTGAAACGAACAAGAAACTAAAAGATTTGCACTTCTCCATCACACCGAGTCAGGCGAAATCAAATGATTGGTTAATATTCATGATTACCCAAAGATTCATTCATATGAATTCTTAAAACAGGTCTCCAGTGATGAGAGTGAACCAAACATGTCTTAACTACTTAGTTATGCCTCAATCACACATAAAAAGAAAACCCCCTCTCTGTTGTTTTTTTCGCTGTTTTGTTTTTTCCCTCTGGATGTGCACACCAGTCAGCACATAGATCAGTAATAAAGGACATAAATGAAAAGAAAGGATGATAGTAGGCCCCAAATACTTCAAGTAATCAATGATTAAAACAGATTATACCAGGTGGAAAGTATTTCACCATGCTTGTTTTTTACATTGAGTTCATGCAAAAGGGCCCCATAAGCATAGTCTTGTGTGACAGAAAGTCCACTAGCTTTGAGCCATGTTTGCACCACAAAGATGGCTTCCAAATGTTATGCAATGTGATGCAATCATGGACAAAATTCAGGACTCAAAATATCAATGACTATGTATATATAATAATTGAAAAGGGAAATCAACTATAGATGAAAAGATATAGACATCCCTTGGTCTCCATTGATTTGGCACTTTATCCGGACCCATAGAAATGACCCATTTTGAGATGGTGGTTGCATATGTGAGGAAGGAGACTTTAGTCTTTGATTTTCCCAAGAGCCAACAAATGGGTGAGTGGGTTTTGTAAAGGTTTAAGGCATTATGATGCATTTGCAACATAAAACAGCTCAAACTAGTATAGGGAAGGCAAAAGAGTAAAAGTTGAGGAAAGTAGTGCCTCTAATTATATCAATTCCTATGTTTTAAGTGGAATGATTCCAAAACTAAAACCAATACTCCGAAATCCCCCCTCCCCCCTCAGCGGCAGGTGTGGAGGGGTTAGATGTAGCAGGTCTATCCTAAATTTTGCAATTTACAGAGATTGGTTCTGATTGACCCAAGTTTAGAAATCGTACTCAAGTTGTTTGGTTATAGAGTCCAAATTGGGTTTATCAAATGGAGTTTAGAGTAGCTTGAGATTCACTCAAAGGGTTCCATATCACTAAGGAAATCATGATGGCATATGCTAGCCAAGTGGGTCACTAATTGCAACCTAATGCACCTACACATACATGTTATTGAGTAAAACTATGATCATCCACAAGAATCAAGGTGAGGACTGAGGGGAAATGAAAATGCACCAATGTGAAACTAAACCTCTAGGAAAGAGTTCTCCTCCATGGAATCGCCATTGAGGTCACGAGGTGCAACTGCTTCTTCTTGGACCGAAAACATGGAATCGATTATCAATAAAAAAAAAAGAAAAAGAAAAATGGGAATCAATTGCCCTACCATCGCAAGTGAATGAAAGCCCTTGCATTCACTTTAGGATTTATTAGGGTTGCTTGATAATCAAAGCTTCAATTTGAGAAGACATATTGTGACTAATGTTGATGTTTAGGAAATATCCCTTATATGTATCTATAAAGGTTATATGGAATATGTTTTTCTATATAAATTATATATGACTAACAAATCTAAGATCTGCAACTAAGATCATGAACTAATCCTTACATGATTAGAAAATGCTTTAAACCATTTTAAGGTGTCATATCCAGCATCTTAAAATAAGTGACTTCTCTTGTAGTTGTCTCAATACAATAAATACAAGTTCAAGAGCACACCATAGCAGAAATTCAAAAGCAACCCCACAGAAATAAATGAATTATAACATACCATGCATAATTTAAAAAACAATAACTTATCACCAAAACCATCCATCTAGACAATTTCCCACACTCCCCCCCCCCCCCCCCCTTCATCTTAAAGGAAAATAAAAAGAAAGTTAAGAATCATAATCTTAGAAGCACATGCTCCCTAGAGTGAATTTACCAACCAAAAAATTAGCTAGATATCTAGGGAAAACATATGTATAATGTGTGAAATGATATATTTTGCTATGGGCACACCAATATAAACAAATAAAAGACATGCTCCGAGTACATGTAATATATATGTCATTTATATTTCAAGACCCACCCGGTGATTAATATATATATTAACTCATAACATGAAATATTATATCCCTTATCTCTGCACTTCAAAATATAGTTTAAATCAACATCCCTACCCTACCCCCTTTCATTTGACAGGTTATTTATTCTGCTAAATCTCTCAATAATGTCGATAAAAAATTGTTGGGAGGTGCCACACATTTCTAACAACTGACCAGTTGGGACCACATTTTTTTAATAGACATTGCTAGCAAGTGACTTTCCGGCCACTTTTTACCGGAAAACATAAAAAGACATAAAAGCCTTGAAGATGTATGTGAAAAGACGAGGCAACTATTGCCATTATCTCTACCATGCAAATCCAGAAAACTTAAAATTAACAAAATAACTCCTCTATCTGTAAAAATTTAGAAAAATTAAAGCAAGAAGCGAGCACATACTGATCAAGATTGATGACTCTGTCCTCTTCCTCATCAAAATCATCAGCAAAGATGCTGGCTTTCTCTGCTGCTGCTGCTGCTACTGACGCCATTGGAGATGAAGTAAAGAATGACAACCACTTTGATTGTTTCTCCTCTACGCAGAATCCATGGAAGTTCTCTTGTGTTGTCATATTGTGTTTTCTCTCATTCGCCATTTTTACCAAGAACCACACATTCAATGCCAACGACAGCATTAAAACATGCCTCATTGACCATCCTTCTGAGCCTTTCCCCATTAGTCCTCAGAGATTGCAAATTTGGAGCAATACCCAGGTTAGAAAAGGGGAAAATTTAGAGTTTTGAGTGACACCCAGATGATGAAAGTGTGGAAAACACAGGTTTTCAACACCCCGATGATGAAAAGCAAAGAAGAGGGGGAAAAAGAAAATGTAACTAGTGAAGATTTTTCCAAGAATATCGAGGTGGCTATAGCTGTTGAGATTTTTTTAGAGAGGGAAAAGAACCCAAAATCTTTATTTTAATCCAAACAAAAACCTTCAATAAATAAATAGGAAAAAAAATGGGATCTTGTTGGTTGATTCTGGGATTGTGGGTGTCACATTAGTGGAAGAATGAAGGGAATACATATGGTAAAAGAATTAGCATTGTGACTTGTGAGTTTGAGAGTCTAGGAAGAGAAAAGGAAAATTATAAAGAAAAAAAGTTAAAAGATAGAGTGAATTTTGTGAATGGGACCAAGAAAATCAGAAATCAGGCCCACCAGGTTTGTAAATTGCAGGATCCCAAGTTTTAGATGGCACCAGAGTCTCTGCTCTGCCTTTGCCCTTTGCCCTTTGCCCCTTGCCCCCAGCTCTGGGTATGTTGTATGGGGGGCATGAATATTAATAGGGCTTTACTGCTTTAATAGGGTGTGGATTACATTTAGCACCTTGCTTAGTGTGTTTGAGTAGACTGGTAGACATTTCATATTTTCATTGCACAAAAGTTTATTGGACTGGCGCAAATTTAAAATTTTATCTTGATCCCTTTCAGGATTTTAATTTTGTGGGAGCGTTCGTTCTTACCAATTGAAGAATGTTGTGATGAATGCGAGCGCTTCTTTAAATATTGACATTTCCCGTCCCCATTACAAAATATATTTTTACAAAAATGCAACGAGAGATTTCATTACGAACCGACCTCTGCGAAGCAAACCAATTAAATACACACCAAACAAATAGAGTATGGCTAATTTCTATACATTACATTAGCTATTCTATCAAAAAATTTGATTTTTTGGCTATCGCAAGACATCTCCATCTGACTTGTTGGATGATTCTTTTGGTCACCACCTTGTGGTCTGGCTGAATTTGACTGTGTAAGTACCGGTTTCGCTCCCACCACACATTGTAAATGTAGGCAGTGAGGGCAGCAGAGAGGAGATAGTGATGAAGAAGAGGAGATCAGAGGAGGTGGGTTGCCATTGTTGCAGATGAGAAGAAGGAATTGAAGATGAAGATGATGATGGCGATGATGATGATGATGATGATGATGGTAGTGATAGTAAATAAGGACTCCCCAGTCCACACTTGACCAAACTGTCAAAGTGTTTGTTGGGTCGTCCTTGACAATACTACCTATGGAACAGCTTGGGAAGCCTCAATGCTCTACCCTCCAAGCCCAACTTATAACGGCCCAACGAGAGCTCAAGACATATCATGATTTTCCCGTCTTCTTATCCCAACGAGAGTTCAAGACAACCATTTTTACCATGCTTCTATTGAAGGTTGTGTTTGGTAAACAGATATCAAACAAAGCTATTGGAAAAGTTGGTTTATTGGAATGTTAAAGACGTTCTTGTGTTTGGTAAATAATGTATTTAGTTGGCTATTTTGTTCCAATGAGGTCGTGTTCTTTTCTGCGGTTGGCAAACTGCGGTGCCACAGCCTACCGCAATTTGCCACAACCCACCATATTTTGCCGCAAATCATTACTTTTCTCTCTCCTCACTTTTCTCCTCTACCTTTTACATTCTCTCTCCTCACCTATCCCACATACCAATAACCTATCACAATTCCACCACACCATTCCGCAAAATACCGCATGAAAGAACACGGCCTCACGCAACAGACAACTATTGTTTGTCAGTTTTACTAGGTTGGCTAGAGTAACTTACTGAGGACTTATTACGGAAAATACACTTTAGTTCAAACATTGTCTAAAATTACGCATATTCCATCCTAAAATTATTATTAATAAGGGGTACAAATGAAATTTTAACAAACACCATATTCAGAAAGAACTAATTTTATCAAACAATTTTGTTTCAAACAGTCAATCCAAATAGCTAATGCAAACAGCCAGTCCAACAGCTAACAGGCAACAGACAACAATTGTTTGTCAATTTGGCCGAAACTTTTACAGTTTTACCACTTACTCCCTCCATTATATATTAATTCTTACTTTATAAATCTAATTATAGTATGTCCGTATGCTATCTCTGTCTCAAAATGTTTGTCAAAAACTAAAGTTTAGCTGTTTATTACTCACAAATTATAACAATGTAAAATTAATGCCATTGTAATTTTCACTATATTAAGGTATATTTTAATGGTTGTAATTTCATATTGTAACTCATTATAATTTGTTAGTAATCAATGGTCAAACTTTAGTAAAATTGACAAATATTTTAGGACGGAGCTAATATATAACATTATATATGCTAAGAAATTAATAGTCAAAATTTTAAAATTTGACCGATACATAGATCAAAGTTATAATTAATAAGGAAAGGATAATATAAGCATATAGCAAAAGACAACTTGAAAGATGATGTATATTTTAAGGTATACAGACCATAGTTATTAAAATCTCAATCCCAATGTTGTTCTACGATCCTACAATTATATGATTCAAAATCCTTGTTGCAATTCTACTATCTATATTTCGATCCACGATCCTACATGGGTTAATTACGATCCTAACTGTCATATGAATCCGAGTTAGGATCCCGATTTTAAGAACCATGACACGGACCCAGTTTACACTCCTGAGGAAAAAGGGGAAGGAAAAAAAATCCCTAATCAACCATATAATTTGATGCATGTTTAAGTTTTTATTCAAAGAAACATATTAGAAGCATACTCACGTTTATATCATTCTATGTGTCTTCAGTAGTACATATTGAAGAACCCCTGTTGAGAACAGAGCAAAGGACATTCACTCAGTGCACATCAAGGACGTCTATGTCAAACGACCTGAAGGACATTGGCACTGCTCAAAGGATTTTGAAGAGAAAGACAAATGACGACACTTACTCAGGGAAGTTCTCCATTTAGGCAAGAATCTTTCCTTCTCCTTTTTACTGTATGAATTAGACTAATTCTATATACTACTTTGCAGACAAAATCGAGGATGAAACTCGGAAGGAACTCCCAGAAGATCTCGCCAAAAAGGAAACGATATTTCGATATCACAGTGAAGAGAAATTGGAGCAAAAACAGAATCCTTTCCAACGGATACAAAACGCAGCATAATCGATTTAAATAGAAGCATTCAAGACAAAGAAAAGCAACGATTCCACGGAAGAAATCAGGTGTTCAAAATAGAAATCGAGTTTTCTGTTTTGATGTTCTTGAGAGAGTTGGTGTTTTGAGTAGCGTGAGTGAAACCAATCCTTAACGGATCTAGGATTGATTGTTGCTTGTGTAGTCGCATCCTAGACGGAATTAGGATCGACTGTGTTTGAACACCAAAGTTCGAATTTGGTGTGTGTTAGTTTCCCAGAAATAAGAAGCGTCCTTGCAAGGCGCTTGGTTCATTGTAAAACCTAAGGACATTCATCCTAGGTTTATCTCATTCAGTTGGCAATAAAGGAAGTTATTCAGTTTATATATTCTGTCCTTTATTCCCTTTATTTCTGCTCTGTGTAAAGGAAATTCTCAGTCTGTTTGGACTGTGAACCTAACGTCCTTGTTAAGTTGTGATTTGTGCAGAAAAAATCAGTAACCCTATTCACCCCCCCTCTAGGGTTCTTTCAATTGGTATCAGAGCTTGGTCCACTGAAATTTCAGAGACTAATCGCTCTGTGGCAAAGATCATGGGAGATCACAACATGGGAGACTTAAGTCAAGGACGTTCATGAAACATATCACCTTTACTGACAGGTGACAACTACAGAATTTGGAAGCGCCAAATGGAGATCTTCTTGAGAAATCAAGATGAGGACATTTGGGATGTAGTCACCAAAGGAAATTATCCTACTCCCCAGACGACTGCTGCAGATGGAAAAACAAGCGATAAACCAAGATCTGAGTATTCAGCTGAAGAAAAAGAGCGAACAAAGAAAAATACTCATGCACATTATCTTTTAATTTGCAGTCTTAACTCTAATGAATTTGAAAGAGTGTCTAATTTTGATACAGCTCAGCAGATATGGAACTACTTGGTCGCAACCTATGAAGGAACAAACCAAGTAAAGAAGACCAAGGTCAACATACTGGTTCAAAAGTATGAAGGCTTCAAGATGGAAGAAAATGAGTCCATTGAGTCAATGTTCAAAAGATTCAGTGCAATCATCAACCATCTCAAGTCCCTCGGAAAATCCTACTCCAATGAAGAACAAGTGAACAAGGTCCTTCAGTGTCTTCCTAGGCACAAGTGGGGACCAAAAGTAACGGCAATTGAAGAAGCCCAAGATCTAGAGACCTTAAAAATTGAAGAGCTGATTGGCAAACTTCTTGCACATGAGATACGGCTGTCTGAAGGCAGTCAGACCAAGGACATTGCCCTCAAAAGCACCAAGGAACCAGAAGAAGAATCAGAGGATGATGATGAAGAAACCATGGCCATGCTAGCTAAAGGTTTCAGACGACTATACAGAAAGAATCCCAGATTCCATGGCTATCTAAGAGAATCATCCTCCAAACGACCTTCACCCAAAGGTAAAATTCAAACCAAGGATGATAATGAGTATAAATGCTTTGCCTGTGGTGCAACAGATCATTTGGTCAAGGAATGCCCTCACGTGAAGAAAGTCATGGAACAAAGTGACTTCAGAGGAAAAAGATTGAGCAGCAAAGCCATGGTTGCCACGTGGAGTGAAAGTGAAGGCAGTGAAAGTGAAAGTGAGTCTGAGGAAATTGCAAACCTTTGTCTCATGGCAAATGACCTTACTGAAACACAAGCGGATGAAACACAGGCGGAGGATGATGATGAGGTATTTACAAATCTCTTTCTGAAATGTCCTTCACATAATTTGAAACCAAGACTACTCAATCTGCTTGATTACATTGCAACCCTCACTGACAAAGTACAATATCTCACTAGAATTGCTGAAACAAACTCCAAGACCATAAAAACGCAATTAGAGATAATCAAAAACCTTACCTCTGATAATGTCAGCATGAGAAATGAAATGACACAGAACCGAAAAGAGCTGAATTCCATTCTCAATCAAGAAATAGACCAAGTTCATTCTACCATAAATCCTGAGAAGAAAACCACTACAGATAAACCTGGTTCACCTGCAACTGCCGAAACCTTACCCCCTCATAAACCCACAAAAATACCAAAACCAAGAACCAAAGCAAAGTGGGTTCCAAAGAAGCCAAACAACAAACCCGTTCCCCTAAACAAAGAAACCTTTCATAAACCTCCTGGTCCAAAGAAAGGTATAATGTCCTTCAGTGCAGGTATGTCTCAGGGCTCACAACGACCTCTGGTATTTGGACAGCGGATGCTCGAGGCACATGACTAGAGATCCAACCGAATTCAGAGAACTCAAGGACATCAGAAGTGGGAAGGTAACGTTTGGAGACAAAAGCCAAGGGAAGATCCTTGGAGTCGGCAAGGTCGGTGAGGACTCAGTCAACTGTATAAATGATGTATATTATGTAGAAGGTTTAGAGTATAATCTTTTAAGTATTTCTCAGTTTTGTGATAGAGGTTATAAAGTCTGGTTCAATAGGAACTCATGCGTCGTAGAAAGAGAATGTCATGAAATAGTCCTTAGAGGTTATCGAATGAACAATGTGTATGTTATTGACCTCAGTGATTATATGACAAAGGACCTCACCTGTTTTAGAGTTGCATCAGATGAAACCTGGTTATGGCATCGTAGATTGGGACATGTGAACATGAAAACCCTTCAAAAGCTAAAACGCATAGACTTGGTTATAGGACTACCATCTCAAAATTTCAGTCGTGACAAAGTATGTGATGCATGCATTAGAGAAAAACAGACCAGAACTTCCTTCAAACCTGTGTCTCAAATAACTACCTCTAGATGTTTAGAACTGTTACATATGGACCTCTGTGGACCAATTCCATACAAAAGTCTAGGAGGACGTTCATACATACTAGTCATAGTTGATGATTATTCTAGATTTACCTGGGTTTTATTTTTGAAGGATAAGACAGAGGCTTACCCAGAATTTGAGAAATTATACAGGCAACTCAAGGTCCTTATAGGACTTAATCTGGTGTCTATAAGAACAGATCATGGAAGAGAGTTTGATAATCGAGATCAATTTGGAAAATTCTGTGATCAAGAAGGGGTTACACATAATTTCTCTGCCCCAAGGACACCACAACAGAATGGTGTGATTGAACGGAAGAACTGCACACTGGAAAACATGGCCAGAACAATCATCTGTGAGAACAATCTACCCCTTTTTCTTTGGGCTGAAATTATAAATGCTTCAAATTATATTCTCAACAGATGTACTATAAGATCCTTCATGAAGAAAACACCCTATGAGCTGTTCAAGGGTAAAACACCAAATGTAGCTCACCTCAAGGCCATTGGATGCAAATGCTTTGTTTATAACAATGGTAAGAAGGCCTGAAGCAAATTTGAGCCAAGAAGTGAAGAAGGAATTCTGGTAGGATATTCCTTATCTAGCAAGGCCTACAGAGTCTACATTAAAGCATCTAAAAAGATGGAAGAATCAATCCATGTTGTCTTCGATGAAACTTCCACCACTTCATCAGAAAGGTCCCCCATCAAGTTCCAGATTCTTCAAGATGATGATGATGAGGATGCCCCTCGTGTATTCCAGCAAGGTCCTCTTCAACAAAATGAAGAACCTCCTCCTGATGACACCTTGCAACAAACTTCAGAACATGAGGAAAATGAAGCCCAAGGACCTTCCTCAAATGAAGAACAAAGACCTTCCTCAAGTGAAGAACAAAGACCTTCCTCAAGTGAAGGACAAGGACCTTCACCAACAGAAACTCCTCAAATGGCTGATACTACACAACAGAACATCGAGGAGTCATCAAGGACCTTCAGGTTCAAACCTGCTCATCCAGCCGACAATCTCCTTTCAGGTCTGGAAACAGGTATTAGAACTCGATCCTCTCTTAGAAACTTTTGTGCCTTTCACGCATTTGTTTCTCAGATTGAACCTAAAGGACCTGAAGAAGCCCTAAAGACAACAACTGGATCCTAGCTATGCAAGAAGAATTGAATCAATTTGAGCACAACAAAGTATGGAAACTTGTCCTAAGACCCGAACACCATCCAGTCATTGGTGTGAAATGGGTCTACCGCAATAAGTTAGATGAACATGGCACTGTCACAAGAAACAAGGCAAGGCTAGTTGCCAAAGGATACAACCAAGAAGAAGGCATTGATTATGACGAAACCTTTGCACCTGTTGCAAGACTAGAGGCCATTCGGATACTCCTTGCCTACGTTGCATCAACGCACATGAAACTGTATCAAATGGATGTAAAAAGTGCCTTCCTCAATGGATACCTAAAGGAAGAAGTCTATGTGGAACAACCTCCAGGATTCGAACAACAAGATCCACACACTCATGTTTACAGACTTCAGAAGGCCCTTTATGGACTAAAACAAGCTCCCAGGGCTTGGTATGAGAGACTAAGCTCCTTTCTTTTGAAAAATGGATTCACAAGAGGTCCCATAGACAAAACACTGTTCATCAAAACCTCAGGTCAGAACTCTACTATAATTCAAGTTTATGTAGATGACATTATCTTTGGTGCTACTAATGAATATCTAGTGAAGGAATTTTCCGACCTAATGAGCAAGGAGTTTGAGATGAGTCTAGTGGGAGAACTAAGGTTCTTTCTTGGCCTACAAATCAAACAAGACAATGATGACATCTTTCTTAACCAAAGTAAGTATGTCAAAGAACTTCTGAAGAAGTATGGTTTGGAAAAAGCTAAACACTGCAGTACCCCAATGTCCTCCACATTAAAACTTGATCAGGATCTACATGGTAAGGAC
This sequence comes from Portulaca oleracea, assembly GCA_029582165.1. NCBI lineage: Eukaryota > Viridiplantae > Streptophyta > Magnoliopsida > Caryophyllales > Portulacaceae > Portulaca > Portulaca oleracea. The sequence continues at coordinate 10,850,762 of CM055869.1, read as the reverse complement.
GTTCCTGACAAGCAGTATCGAGGTATGATAGGATCTTTACTTTATTTAACTGCAAGTCGTCCAGACATCATGTTTAGTGTTTGCCTATGTGCTTGATTTCAAAGTGCTCCTAAAGAATCTCACTTTATTGCTGTCAAAAGAATTTTGAGATATCTCGTAGGCACCAAGGACCTTGGTCTGTGGTATCCCAGGTACAACTCCCTCAACCTCATTGGATACACAGATGCCGACTTTGCTGGTTCCAAGACAGATCGGAAAAGCACATCTGGAGGCTACCAAATGTTAGGCTTTTCCTTAATTTCTTGGCAATCCAAGAAACAGAATGTCGTTGCTCTCTCCACTACAGAAGCAGAATACATCGCAGCCGGTGCATGCTGTGCTCAAACCTTGTGGATCAAACAGCACATGAAGGACCTTGGGATAGAATTCTCAAAAATTCCCATCAAGTGTGATAACAAGAGTGCAATCCAAATCACTAAAAATCCATATCAGCACTCCCGTACCAAACACATTGAAGTACGACATCACTTTATCTATAGATCATGTCCTCACTCATCAACAACTGGCAGATATCTTCACCAAGGCCCTTCCCACTGAGCAATTCATCATCAATCGAAGGGAACTTGGTATGCTGCAACCTGATGACCAGTTGAGGGGGAGCTAGCATCCCTCTATTCAGGGGGAGCAAATGCCCTCTATCACCAGGTACGTTCTCATCTCTATAGGCTCATCAAGGTCCTTGACATTATTGTCACAGAACCCCACTGAACCTCTCTCTATTATCACATAAAAAACCTGGCAATGACGTTCGGCAAACAGTTCTTCCATAACTGATTTACTTGACTCAAATTTTCCTTTCAAAATTTAAAATATTTCTTTCCTTTTTTCCTTTTCTCTTCCTTCCTTTCGTCAGTTTCCAAAATAAACACACACGGTTACAAACCACCATTTCCCATAAATTAACCCTTCAAAATCTTTTCAAATCATTTCCCTTTTCCCACTTTCCAAAACACATCCCATCATCATCAATTACCCCCAACCGCCATATTAACCTTCCCCAGTAACTCCCCCCTATTTACTGTCCTCTCCTTTCCTTATCCAACCACGCAACCACCCTCTTCTCCTATTTAACCCTCCTTTTTACCCTTTATTTCCATCCCCCTCATCTCAGTCTCCAACATCCTCTACCCCACCATTCTTCTTCTTTTCTCTCTTTTCTCTGTCCTACCCACCATGAAAAAACGACCAGCCCTTAAAAACACTGCCCCATCTCCTCCTGCAGGGGTTGCCAAACGACTTCGCTCTCGCAAGTCGTCCCCTAATCCTCCAGAATCCACTCAATCTCGCTCATCCTCATCAACCGCTCTTGCACTCCAATCTCAACCGCAACCTCTTCATGCAATCACCCACGAGCAACGCCTTCAAACCATCACTAACCGGCAAATGTTATGCTGTGAGAATGTCGACGCCGATTCCCTTCTCACCAGCTTTCCATCATTCTCCACCCTGAAGGATCTTGGCTGCTACACCTTCTTCGACTGTGAGCCGGTAATTTATCCATACCTCATTATTGAGTTCTTTGCAAACCTCATTCCAGACACCAAACGTCTTTCTGTGAAATCTCTTGTTTCTGGCGTTGAAATCTTGCTGACTCCCACCCTAGTTGAGCGTATCTTTCGTATTCAACCCAGTCCAACCAAACCACCTTTACCCATCCCTTCTGACCCCAAACAAGAGCTCCGCCGGCAATTTGCCCGCCCCACTGAACAGAAAAATACACAATACACTGGTCTAAAGTCTGAAGCCCGTTTCCTCTATTACACCCTGGTTCGGACCATCCTTCCCCGAGGTACAAACAAGGAAACCATAAATGAAGCCTGTGCCATCTTTATCCTGAACGTCCTCAACAATCGTCATCCTGACATTGGGGAACTAGTCGTTCAACATTTTCTAAAAGCTGCTGCCTCGCCTTCTGGCCCCCTTCCCTATGGGAACTTGCTAACCAAGATCTATCGCCATTGTCATGTTCCCCTTGACCATGCTGAGATGTCCTCCTTCAATTTACCAACAATTGGCCCCTCTCTCCTCATTACCCTTGGGTACCAGCAGCAACCAAATGGTCTATGGCTTCATTTGGATGAGATCAAGGCCGCAGAAGCCTCGAGCTCTGCTGCTGCAGCAAAGGATGCCTCTGACGCCCTCCATACTCATCTCTCCAACATCAACTCTGCTGTTGAGGCCCTTCATCAAGAGGTTCGCCACCTACAACAGGAGGTCAAGGCCCTTCGTGAGGCACGCTCTGAAATCATTGCTGTAGTCTCTCTTCTGAAGAATGTTGTTCCAGCAGGCATGCAGGCTTTACCAAGCACCCCCCACCCCAAGCTCTCCCAACATTGCTCCCGATACTACCCTCGCAGAACCCCAGTCCTAAAACTGTTTTTCTCTCTCTCCATTTTGAACAATGTTTTTTTTGCTTTGCCAGACATTCCTCATGTTTCCTTTTTGCTTGAAAGTCAAAAAGGGGGAGATGATCTATGCATAGTATGTTTGTTTATCAGGGCCTGTACAACCGAACTAAACTCTTTTGCTATATCCCTGTATGAATGATCTATTTGCGTTATATATGTTGCACATACTATGCTTGTATCTAGTTTTGTCTTTCACTAAAAAAGGGGGAGATTGAAGAACCCCTATTGAGAACAGAGCAAAGGACATTCACTCAGTGCACATCAAGGACATATATGTTACGACCTGAAGGACATTGGCACTACTCAAAGGATTTTGAAGTGAAAGACAAATGACGACACTTACTCAGGGAAGTTCTCCATTTAGGCAAGAATCTTTCCTTCTCCTTTTTACTGTATGAATTAGACTAATTCTATATACTACTTTGCAGACAAAATCGAGGATGAAACTTGGAAGGAACTCCCAGAAGATCTCGCCAAAAAGGAAACGATATTTCGATATCACAGTGAAGAGAAATTGGAGCAAAAACAGAATCCTTTCCAACGGATACAAAACGCAGCATAATCGATTTAAATAGAAGCATTCAAGACAAAGAAAAGCAACGATTCCATGGAAGAAATCGGGTGTTCAAAATAGAAATCGAGTTTTCTGTTTAGGTGTTCTTGAGAGAGTTGGTGTTTTGAGTAGCATGAGTGAAACCAATCCTTAATGGATCTAGGATTGATTGTTGCTTGTGTAGTCGCATCCTAGACGGAATTAGGATCAACTGTGTTTGAACACCAAAGTTCGAATTTGGTGTGTGTTAGTTTCCCAGAAATAAGAAGCGTCCTTGCAAGACGCTTGGTTCATTGTAAAACCTAAGGACATTCATCCTGGGTTTATCTCATTCAGTTGGCAATAAAGGAAGTTATTCAGTTTATATATTCTGTCCTTTATTCCCTTTATTTCTGCTCTGTGTAAAGGAAATTTTCAGTCTATTTGTTTGGACTGTGAACCTAACGTCCTTATTAAGTTGTGATTTGTGCAGAAAAAATCAGTAACCCTATTCACCCCCCTCCTCTAGGGTTCTTTCACATAAGATGTCATGCGAATTATAATAACATGACCAAACCCTTACATTACAATATGCACTAAAAGTTTCAGATATTCACACACACAAAAAAAACCCCCTCAACAGTCAACACAATCATCCACGTTAAAATACATATTCTACGGTCGACAATTTAGAAGATGAACCAGGCCAAGACACTTGAACTGTAACCATACAATCTTGGTAACAAAATTCAACTTCTTGTCCATCAACGCGGCATGATCTAGGCTTCTCCGAAGAGAAAACCTTAAACTCGCCGTGTCCCTTAACCCCAACCCTAGCCAAATCTTCATCGTCTTCAACTTCAAATGACTCGATTGCCCCTCCAACGTTTAGCATGTTGATTAGCCCAATCGGAGCGAACTGAACCGACTTATTGGAGAAGAACTTCACAGGAGATATAGTAAGGAGCTCGAAATCGAACGAGTCTAGTTTTATTTCCATGTTTTCATTGGGCTTCAAGAGCCTTAGCTTCTTCTCCTTGAAGGTGTAAACAGCAAAAATATTGACCCCTTTGATGGATATTGGGTTCTTGCCTTTCCCCCATTCCACGTCTTTGGGGTTGGTCAAGCATGTCACCGGGTGAGAAAACTCTGACGCAGCTTTGTTCCGACGCATTTGGGGACACCACCCCCCACCTTGGCAGTTGAATGCTCCGATCACCCCGGTATACTGTTTCATACATGTAACATAAATATTAGATATTAAGCTGATTGTCACAATTATATTCAGACATTAATATCTGTTGAGTTAAGACTTGCGGACCTGCTCATTAGCTAGGTTAGCACCGGCTTTATCCAACCCAATCCAAATTTATCTATTTCTTCAATATTTTTAATGCTTAATTTTTAAAGTTTTAACTAAACTCGCACACTTTTACTTTTGTTTAATTGTACCTACCCCTCTAAAGAACTCTAATTACTCAAAGTATTATCAAACCCCACATCAGCGAGGCCGACATTAAAAACTGTCATAAACTAATTGGCACAAGGGTAAATTATATAGTAGTTATGAGTGTACCTAACATACATGGAAAATTTGCATATATCCTTTTCCATATTTATGTTATTTATAAATTCAACCTTGACATTTTTGACTTAATATTTACCTGTCTAACCTTTCCAACCAATTTCATTTAGCTACTTTTCCAATAAATTTGATAATTTTTCCGATAAATATGTGACATGCGATGAATCTTGAATGCTAAATTTATCGTCATTTTAGCAAACATATTTTATTACAAATCACAAATTTACCAGAAAAGTTGCTAAATTCACCAGAAAAGTAGCTAAATAAAATTTGTTCAAAAGCCTAAAGTGAATAAATATTAACTCTAAAATCTTAGGATTGGATTTATAAATATTGTAAACCTGAAGGGGATTATATACAAATTATCCTAAGATATACAGAATTACAGATTCATTGCATTAAAAAGTTAAGCTTAGGTTTTTCATTAGAAATAGTGAACAATCGACATCTTTTAACGTTAGTCACTTATTATGACGAAACATAAATTCACCATGAATTGCCGTATAAAGACGACATAAGTAACATGACAAATGGTTATGGTTTGCCTTACTCCAAACTTGCAATGAGTCATATCCCAAAATCCACACAAACAGCCAAGTACAAGAAAGAGTAGACAGCATTATTATACTATACCTTGTTAAGGTTCCAAATCTTGAGCATGGTTTTGCCATCCTGCAAAGGGTCTTCAAAGAGGCAATCCCTAGTAGGAAGTGCATAGTGTTGGCACCTAATGATACACCCATCAGGCAAAACTAACCTCTTAAGCAACTCGAAATTATGCTGCCCAACACAGTCACTCACATAGATTGGTCCACCAGAAATGGCTCGCGAGGCGGCATGAAACTCAGCACAAGGATGGGTTGATTGGAACATGTCCCAATCCGGATGAATGAAATTGCCCATCCATAAGCTATTATAGGCACAATGTACCATATGTAGGCCTTGTAGCCAATACGTCCCGTTTGGGTCTCCATTTGGATCAGTGCACCAGAAATCGTCCCCTATAAATCAAATTAATTCAAAATGTAATTAGTGACGAGTTTTTCGGAAAAAAAAAATTTAATAAATAACACGAGATGGTTCAACTTTTGAGATAAAATGGAAAGAATTTAAACTCACCAACACGGCCTAAGGAGATTGCTTCCGTGCCAAGAAGCATGAAGTCATTGCAATGCTCCATGCTTGCAATGACTCCGTTTCCCTTGAAATGCTTGTTTATTGACTTTGTGAGAGCCTTGTAATACTCTTTGGCTAACTCTACACGGCCACCATAGTCTTCTGATAACATTTCCAACAACTATACACACAAATAAATTATTATAATTCTTCATGGAAATTTTCAAATTTTTCATAGTTAAATGAGTTTAAATTGACCGTAGTTTTTATGGACGAGTCATAGCTTTACCGAGGAGAAAAGTCCAAATAAAGAAGTGCTCCACTATTGTTTTATGCTACATTCCTCGGGTAATGGTGTTGATTTCGTTTCGAAAATACTCGCTCTATTCTTTTATCTATCATTTACGCTTTTTAAACATAATATTTAATCAATAATTTTTATATAACATTTTTATAAAAAAAATATAACATTATATTTTTCTAATAGTAATTTTTGATTACGAATCTAATAACATCAATTTTGTATATTGAATCACTATATAAATTAAGATGTTGACGATTAAAGTTTTTAACACAATTTTCTAATAAAATGGAGTGAGCAATAAACATGAATACATGATCCAAGTAAGATACCTTTTAGTTTTTAATTATGTTGAATTATATATTAACTTGAAGGTTGCTACAATCTCGAGCATGGTTAGTATAATTAGGGTAAATTTTGATATTATTAGTGTAGCAATTAGATATTATGTGCTTATAATTAATAAATATATAATTTCCAATAGCTAATTAATAAATATAATCAATAAATATATACATATATATAGCTACTAATAGAGTACGGTCTCCATTTTTATTTAAAATAATAAAACCCATATTGGAGTATTGAGTATATAATTCAAGATATTCAAGGGAAATCTTGATTCAAGACAAGACACCTACCATTTACTTTACCTATATATTTTGTCTTTCTTTCATTCATTACGTATTCATAGTCTCTATAAATTTCTTTATTGAGGTTTAGCTAGGTAAATTAAAAGCGGTGCAACTAGTCAGCAAGCACCCACGTACTGAACAATCACAAGAAGCCAAGCACCCCATCCACAAATCCTCGTACCAATAAACTTTTACAGAAACAAAAAAAAATAAAAATTAAGGATGTTCAAAAAAGTTATAAAAGTAGGGAGAAATTAGAATACAACATCCTCCTTCAGCCCGTCAGGTAATATGCACTATAACTACCTATTTAGAATTGAGAAATATTGATAATTGGATGGGAAATTTATAAATTGCTTAAATTATCCAATAGAATCCTTGTAAAAAATAAAAATCGTTTGAATCTTAACAAAATTATTTATTTGAGTAAAATAACACTGATAATTATTAGAATTATAAAAAAGATAAATAAAACGGGACAAAAGAATTAATTATGACAAACATTTTGGAAAGAAAATATTAATAAATAAAAATAAGGATAATGATACCCTTCTTATGTTAACTTAAAATGGTGAACAACCATTTTGAAATGTTCATATTTCATATTTTTATAATTTTTAATAATATTTCTCTAATAATTATATATATTTATCAACTATAGGAGTATAATATTTATTAGCTAAATTAATAGATATCAATAATAATCTAATCATAATAGAAAATGTATATTTTTATACATAGTTTTATATTTATGAAAATATAAATAAATAATTATTTTATATTAATTATAAATTATAATAATTCTCATAATAATAAAACATACCTCTATAATGATTTAAATATACTTATATTTGTGTCAATATATTTATTATTTTGCTGGAGATAATTTTAGAATCTCCTAAAAAAATCAATAAAATAAAAAATAAAAGTAAAAAGAGGGTGAGTTATGGAGATGGATGAGAAAACTTACGTGAATGACATCAACCTTGACACCGTCAATACCCGCGGCCTGAAGGTGAGAGTGCAAGCCTTCATACATCTCCCCTGCTGCCTCAGGTGGGACCAATCCGACGCCGTTTTGTACGATTTTATCCACCGCCAAATCCTCCATGGTCATCTGCAATCCCTTTGACAACTTAGGACTAATGACCCTTGAGTTTGGCATTTTTGGGACATTTGGCCTTATCCCTCCCCAATACCCCATTAAGGCATGCCATACATACACATATTCTACCGTCCTAAACTCTTCCTTTAGGTCTCTTACAAATGCCCCCAACCCTTTATTTTTACTACCACTACCCTTGCTAATTAGGGCACTTTCATACTCTCTAAATTTGTGGTTCTCCCCATATTTTACTAGCCTACAAGGCATTTGTTCCCCTGGGGTGGTCAGGTCCATCCCCTCCAGGGTTATTGGGTCGCAGTCGTGACAGATTGACTGCCACCCGTCGTCTATCAGGACTAACCCTGGAGGGCACCCGCCTTGTGTCAAGTGTCGTACCCCGTCCTTGACACCGTTAGGGTTGACTTTAAGGTAAAATGCATCCCACGTGCACCAGCCAAATTTATCCACTATACCCGGTGGGACCTTCTCATCTAAGAGTTTGAATGTACCTAGGTGGCACCGAACTGCGCGGGCCGCGTCCCTGACCAGATCGAACGGGTCGTGGCCCGCCTGCATGTAGAGGCAGCTCCGGAAGGACGACCCGGTCACCCGGCCCGACCCACTCTCCACACAGAGACAGACGTCGTTGTCTTGGGCTGGGCCGGGCTGGAGTGAGGCCCGGAATGGGCCCTCGAGGATCGGGAGGAGGAGGACATAGGGCCGGCCCAAGTCGTTCTTGTCCAGCATCAGCATCTGGGTCTCGTACTCCACGTCGTTCCCGTTGGACCCGGTCCAGTGGGTGGTCCACCAGACTTTGAACCGGAAGATGCTCATGAACCGGATCCCTCTAAGCTTCCCAATAGAGACCACGTGGCGACTGGTCGGCTCATCCACGTGGAACCCCACGAAGCATCCATCATCTGTGGTGTGATTAGCACCGTCATTAGCGATTTTGGGCTTCTTCAGAAAGGGATTAACGATGATATTAGAAGGGACATTAGTGAAAATAGGGTGGCCAATAGCAAAAAAAGTTGAACCTTCAAGGGTAATTCTTGAAGGTGTAAAACCATCATTTACTGCATCAACTGCCTCTAGAGCTCCTTTGGTTAGGCTTGGGGCCATTTTGGGAACTTTCTGGCTCTTCTTTTAGAGAAAGAAAGAGGTAGGAGAGGATTTAGTGAGATAAAAGTCAGTGTTTTTTGATTAGTTGATGACTTGATGTAATTGGAGACAATGAATGCCTCCTAGTGAAGAGTTATATAGAAAGTGAGGAAGTAATTGAGGTGCAACTTTTTCTCCTTTTCTTTTGTTTTTTTTTTTGTTTGGCCTTTTCTTTTGGTTTAGGAAGTTAAGAAGAAAGCTAGGTACAATGTTAAGGTTTTTTTTTTTTTTTTTTTGGTAGGATGGTGGAGATTATGGAGGTATATATGCATGCATGATTGTATGAACACTTGTGTGTGGATGATTCTAGACTTGAGAAGGAGCGAGCATAAGGACTATAAAAGGTCAATTGCATGTGAAATCAATTGGCCTAGGGTTTATTTTGTGCCAAAGTTAATGCTCCAGGACAAGATTAAATTTTGCTTGTTGATTGGCCCATCATTTGTTGTTAGTATCTAGCTTTTATTTTCAATTCTTACCACAAATAGGAAGAAAAATGAAAATCTAACATATGTAAAGCATGTGAGTTAAACTTCAATTCGTTTGTTCATCCATGCATGCATGGCTTATACACTTTTCAAATTAAGCACATTTTGGTTTCTTATGAATTACCCCTCCTTCCCTCGGTCATTGTGGCATTTGAGTTTTAGAAAGATTTTAAGAAAATATTATTGAGAATGATAATTCTATTGAAAATGATAAAAGTAATAAATAAATTTCTATTTTGGTTATATACTTTCATTGGTTATGATAAAAGTAAGATGTAAATTTAGAAAATTGTCATTAATATTGTATTGGAAATAAATGTGATTGACATCAAATTTACTTGTTTCGTCCATTTATAATAATTGGGGTGGAAATTGAGCATGATATTACTTTCTGCATTCTATAATTATTATCTTATTTGAAAATTATGCAGTCAAATTTTTAAAAATTTTGTTCATAATTTTTTAATATATGTAATAATTTATTATATAAAATTATTACTATTAGATTTGTAATGAAAAATACTATACTAAAACTATAATATTGCAATTGTTAACAAAATATTGTGTGAGAAATAATCAATCAAAAGAGTGACGCTAAAGATCGTAACCATCAACTAAGGCAACGTTTAAGAATCACGATACCATAAAGATACCGCAGCTTACAACTCACCACACTTTACCACAAATTATTACTTTTCTCTCTCCTCACTTTTCTCCTCTACTTTTACATTCTCTCTCCTCACCTACCCCACATATCAATAATCTACGACAATTCCACCACACCCACCACAATTCCACCACACCTCACCACACCATTCCGCAAAATACTACAGAAAAAAAAAACAGGGCCTAAATGATAATTAATATGAAACGGAAGGAGCATAGTTTTGGGATAATACTTTTCATTGCAACTCTAATATAGTGACTTTATGTACACATCATTGTCTATATTGAAAAATTTTATAATTAAAATTTTAAAATTTGATTGCGAAAGATAGCCATTAACATGGAAGGAGTATTTTGATTTAGTTTTTTGTGATTTTTAAGGTCGGCATCGTGGGCAGTGGGGACCAATGATTTCATCCTCATGGTATAGGTAGGAATGAATGGGACATGCCATATGATATCCTATCCCATGTACCATATCTTGTAAATTGCAAATTTGCAATAGATAAATATTTGCTCTCCACTTTTTTTTTAAAAAAAAAATTGCTCTCCAATCTTCCATTCTCAAAAATTGTGTCAATTACAGTATATACTTCCTCCATTCCATATTAACTGTCATCTTTGAAAATTATGCAGTCAAATTTCAAAAATTTTGATCATAAATTTCTCAATATATACAATGAATTGTTATATAAAATTACTATCATTAGATTCATAATAAAAAAAATACTATCATACAAGTATAATATTGCAATTGTTAATAACATATTATGCAAAAAATTAACAATCAAAGAGTGATATTGGAGACCGTGAAAGTCAAAACTATGACAATTAATATGGAACGGAGGGAGTATTAGTTATAGGTTCATGTTTCATAATGTTAATATATTTCATAATGTTAATATTCGAAAAAAAATATTTTTCAATTTAAATATTAATGAATTAAAGTGAAATGTTAATATCTCTTTTTAATTCTTTTTCATAAATTCAATTTAAGTCTTGAATCAATTAAAAATCGGTCTTTCTAGTTTTTTAAATTTTGAGGTCTTCCGAAGATTTAGTTTTGTAACTACTAGTCTACTATATTAGCTATATGTGGACCTTCCATGACTACTTTAGGTTTTTCTAGATGTTTCTTCCCATTTGCTTTTTAATTAATTTGAACAATTTTCTATGAGGAAAAAGTTTTTAAAATGTTAATTTATATATTTTGCTTCATTACCATTTGACAATATTTGTTTAGGGTTAAATTGGTCAGGCGTGCAAACATTTTGGATGATGACAATCTTAACGATATTGACGTTGAGATAGATTGAAGGGTTGTGATTATTAGCAATAATATAGACGTGCGAATTCTTTACGAATGACGACTCATCAAACTGAAGTTATGAATCTTTCAACATCGTGATTGAGTTGTGAAGGTTTGTTGATTGTCATGGGTGTGAACGTGCTTGTTGTGTTATTTTTATTTAGTAGTGTTTGATTGTAACATTTTATTTTTTGAAGTTTGTTATTTGCTATTTATATTGCAGTTTACTATACTATGTGAATTTATAAGCCGTTCGACAATTGAAAAAGAAAAATTTGTTTGGCGTTAAAAAAAACAATATTTGTTTGAATCGAACAATTAAATGCATCTGCATTCTCGACCCTTCCACAGCTTTCGGTTCTAGATGACTCATCACTCACGAGTGACATATTAATCTTGCACTTTGGTAGAATCCATACGTTACCTTGTTAGTTGCATCCCTACTTTTGGCTAAAAAAAAAAGCACATGTAGCTAAAAGTAAAAACTCCATCTCTTTCTTAGTGCTACTTAAGAAATTGTATCAAAAATTTTAAATATTAATATTTTAATTTATATAATGATTTATCGTATAAAATTGATGTTATTAGATTTATGATAAAAGAATATTATTATAAAAGTATAATATTATATTTTTTATAAAAAATTTATATTAAAAATTATTAATTAAAGATCGATATGTAAATGATAGATATAAAAGAACGGAGGGATTACTATTAGCAACTTTAAGAAACTCTTACCATAATAATAATCAAATAAATTCATTTATCTTATCTACACCTAAAGACTTAAGACTGCAAAATAAAAAATTACTATCTCCGTCTAAAAATATTTGTTCATTTAACTAAGTTTTGACTGTTAATTACTCACAAACTACAATGAGTTACAATATAAAAGTAATACCATTGTAATTTTTAGTAAAATATTTTCTTAATGGTGGCAATTCATATTATAACTCATTGTAATTTAAGATTTAATCAATGGTTAAAACTTAGTAGAATAGAAAAATATTTTGGAACGAAGGTAGTATAATGAAAGCTATAAAATTATGACTATATATAAGAATAATAGTGAGTAGAGAAATTGAAAGTAAAAAATATGATCATTTTATTCATTGCTCAGAAGGAGTACTTATACTATTTGTACGATAAAGAGTTATAAATAATATAAATTTCATATGGGGACAAAGTTTTCTCATATTTTATTATCCTAATCCTATCATAATATAATATTTAAATTAAAAGGTATTTAAAAATATTTTTGGACAATAAATTTAGAGTAGTTTGGGTAATAAAAAAAAATTTATTATTTTATTAATTTAAAATAGGGCAACCAAATAATTTTGTGATTAAATATATTATTAGACGTGGCAACACTTTTTTTTGTTACAATTGATATAGATTGGGCACCAATTTAAAGAAAAATGATTATCAAAAGTTACTAAGGTAACAAAAAAGTTTGGTTGTATATCCGCAACTAACTTGTGCTACCATTTTTACCAATTTGTGGTCTGGACTTTGTGCTTCGAAGGTAAGACTACCTAAACGTGACAATTTATTTTTGTAGCACCATGTTAAAAGGCAATAAAAATTGGATATGGTTTTGTTGCTCAAACTAATTTTTCTTGTTGTGGTTAGTATGTGAATACTTACATTATATCATTCCATAATAATGAAACAATTCTTATTCACCTTATACAAAAAAAAATATCCATAACTTTTACCCCAAATTATACTGAATTATTAAAATTTTCATATATTATCAGTGGCGGTGGCCACCCTTGATTTAGCCCCAATCCACCGGTGGTCAATATTAAGGTAAAGTTGACACTATTTGAATGAAAGAAAATATTGAACCATGATTATTTAATTTTTATAAAAATATTGAAACGTGAATAAAGAAAAAATTATAAATTAAATATAATTATTTATTAAAAATAAGATACTACCTCCGTCCCAAACTGTTTGTCCATTGACTAAATTTTGATCGTTGATAACTCACAAATTATAATGAGTTACAATATGAAATTACCATCATCGTAATTTTTAGTAAATTATCTTTCTAATGATTGTAATTTTATATTGTAACTTATTATAATTTGTGAGTAATTAGCGGTCAAAATTTAGTCAATGAACAAATATTTTGGGACGGAGGTAGTAGATAGAACAAATATTTAGGAGGAAAAAAATATTAATTAAAATGAGTTAGTAATGCAGAATGACATTGAATAAGAGAAGAACGCAAGCATAAACAAAAGATAGGCTGGGAGAAAAAGAGGGGCGTGGCAAGCTAGAGACGTGTGAAAATGCCAAGTTGATAAGACACGTGATTTGCTTCAACTTTACAACACCAAACTAGCGTACAATACTGCAATAGATGTGCATGCCACCATTCCCTAACATAGCAACCAAGCAGCTCTCGGACCTCGCCACGTCGTCGTTTAGTCCTTCACTTCATACAGACGCATCGTCTCATCCCTTTTTTGTACGTATATCCTCAGTATCAGTGTCACCACCACTAGTTTCCTTGGAGAGCATTTGGTAAACATTTTTCATTTGAAGTTTAGTATGACAGAGTTCTTTTTAGAGAAAATTTCCTTTAAACCCTTTATAATGATGAGTTAAATTCAATCCACGGTTAACATGACATAACATGAGGTCAAAATAAGGTCGTATGCGATATTTCAAATTTTTAAATGGTGAGAATGAGATTTGGTTGATGACAATGATGGTGAGAGTGTCATGGACGAATTTGATCGTGAGTTTAATATATAATAACTTGAGAAAGGGGGAGGGTCCGGAGATGCGATCATGCGAAACAGTGGTGCAAACAGGGAGGAAAAAGAGTAGATTTTCTCCCCCTTTCTCTCTCTTCATGTTCTATTTTGGCGATACACTTGTCCTGTTTTGGCACAAAACAAGGATGAATGAGGGAGGTGTTCTCAACTATGGTTGTCAATATTGTCAACCATGTATGGATGTAGTCAGTGCTAAACCATGGTTATTAACACCATGCTAACATAAGTACTACCTCCATCCCTAAATGAGTGTCAAATTTTCTAACTACCTTGTCCCTTTTTATTTGTCAAATTTACAATTTCAATGATTAAAATATCTATATTACCCTTGTTAATGATGCATTGAAAATCTAAAAGAGAATTCAAGAAGTGAAAAGTTTATACTAAGTCAAAAGGGTATACTTGTCCAAGACTAATTTTTTAACTCAATTTTCTAGGAACATTGGATTTGTAAAATTAGTTAGTGTGACACTCAATAAGGGACGGAGGTAGTATGACACTTTAGTACTAACTAATTTTAAGCTTTTAGCGTTTGATTAAAAAAACACTAATTTATGCTTTTGAAAGAGTGTTATGTAATCTGAGACCATCTCCTCAATTTTCTTTGTACTCCCTCCTTCCCATTTTATTTGTCACTTAAGAAATGATTCACAAAACCAATAAACTTCCAATTTACATTAATTTGCATTCTTGGAAATGAGAAAAAGTTGAATAAAATGGTGAATAATAAAGAAAAATGGTGAATAAAAGAGAAAAGTTGAAGAAAAAGATGTATAATTTGATAAATTAGTAATTAATGTGTTATTGGAATTGTAAGATGACAGATATTATGGGAAAAAATAAAGTTAGTTAAAGTGACAGATAATATGGGAAGGAGAGAGTACTAATTTTCGTCGAATTCCATAATTTCAATGAATGGACATCATACTTCTTCTCAATTTCAAAAATTCACAATTTACAAATGCTTTGTTTTGGCAACCCTCTTTTTTTAATGAGTGTGATTTGAAGAGAGAAAATAATGGGTGTCTTGAAGAGAGAGAAAAGGGGGAAGGTCACAAATTAGGATCTCATTGTCCTCTATATGTACTTTATTTGCTTTCTGGGTCATCCTTTAAGGTTAATAATCATATTGATTTTAAGTAGACCTGTCAATTCGGTCGAGCGGGCGGTTTCGGGTTGGTCGTATATCGGGTTCGGGTAACTACGAGTCGGGTGTATTTCGGGTTCGGGAAAATACGGTCGGTGTATTTCGGTTTCGGGTCAACCCAACGGGTTATGATTGCGACCTTTTTTCGCGTTTTCTTTTTAAAATATGGTCTCTAAATACTACTTTTTGTACAATATATATAATAAAATATGATTATCTTCTAGCAATGTTAGATTATTGTAACTATTTTAACTTAAATAAGAGAAATAACAAATAAATAAGTTGCGCTTATAGTTTAATAGTTAAAAATTTGAATGCAAAGTCACAAATTTTAATAAAGTTTAACTCAAAAAGTTAAATTTTCGGGTCAAACGGGCGGGTCGGGTTTGACCCGCTAATTTTCGGGTTCGGTATACTTCGGGTTTAGTTGAAAAAATCATGTTCAAAACCCAGAAATTTCGGGCGGGTTCGGGTCGGGTTATCGAGTCGGGTCAGAAATTGCCTGGTCTAATTTTAAGGGATAGCCCAAGAAGCAAATTGACCCTGAAGGTTTAAAGGACAATGATGTCCGGATCCCAAATTGTAAAATAGATGGGGACCATCAAGGTTGCAGGCATTAATTTTTTTTAAATTTAATTGTTTTATTTTTTCCTATCACTTGTTTGGACTGAAACAAAAAAATTGTCATGATTTATTCAAGTTGTAACCATGGTTTGTTACTAAGTACACCCAACGAAAATAGAGCGATGTTGCTGGGCCAGATGAGGACGAGGACCTCCAAGTCTCCAACGTACCAAACCCTAAACCACTCCCACCCCCAAATGGATCTGTTTCTTTTGAAACTGAAGTATTCGTTGGGGTCGATCTCTCACCCCCAAATTTGTCCTTCTCTTGTGTTGTTGCCCTTTAACACTTTATACCATTTTTTTTTTTTGTTTTTCTTCTCTGGATTGGTGGGAACAAAGAAAGTATCGTCTTCAAGCTCGAAAAATTTGGGAGTCTCCGTGAAAGAAAATGAAGTCTTACCCTATAATAAATCCCCTCTGTTTCTCCTCTCAAATCTCCGAAATTGACAGATGTGGTAGGCTTGATCAAATCTGAAGGTATGGATTCAAATATCATAAGCCTGGCTACAACATTAGAAGTTGTCGAATCATCAACAGTCTTGAAGAACTCGTGTTGTTTTCTAATCTCAATTGAGTCTGATGGGTTGTTTGCTTAGGGAGGGTCTTTGACGGATGATTCTGCTTAGAAATTCTATCGTTGTTGAATAATTAATGGGTACATTTAGTGTCAAACCATGGTTACAATTTTAATAATCCATGCATGGTTTTACTCAGTGACAAACCATGGTTACAACTTGAATAGACCATGACAATTTTTTTGGCGTCAGCTCGAACAAGTGATTTGAAAAAAATAAAAATAAAATAAAATAAAATAAATCATGTCAGATTAGTCTTGGTAGTCTCCACATATCTCAGAATTTGGGAATTTATTGCCTTCTTTTAATCTATCATAGTCAATTTGGTTCTTGGATCATCCCTTAAGGTCAATAACCTTAAAAACACAGCAGGAATGGCACACCAGTATTACTACTTACTCGTCCTTCCAGCTTGTTCCTGCTTCTAAAAATTGAAAATGTGCAGAGTTTGTCAAAAGCAGTGTTCACCTATCCAGCCTTCCCTATGGAGCTTGCTCTAAAATCCTTACTGCTATCAAGAATATGCTATGTGTTTGACTTAAGTTATTTCCTCTTCCTTTATATTATTTTTAAAGTCAGAATTAAACCAAATACATGAGTTTTTAGGTTATTCAGCATAGATTCAGTTAAAATTTTTAAAAACATGTCAAATGTTTTTCCTCCGATTGACACGGAGGATCTCTTATGAGTCATTGTCGCAGGCACTCATTATTACTGCATAGACATTACCCGCCCCATATTATAGTATTTAGATTCCAAAAGAATAGTACAATGCATGATTGTCCAATAACCACAAAGTACAGTATATATTATAGTCCAATAATTCTTAAAATAATCCTCTAAATGTTGTAATACTTAGGCCCTGTTCGGCAAAAATAGCAGATTTAGTAGCAGATAGCGATTAGAGTAGCAGATAGCGATTGCAGTTTAGCGTATAGCTGTTAGCTGTTTAAATAGTCACATGTATAAAATATGTTCGGTAAAATTAGCGGTTATATTAGCGGATGAATGTAAAATAACCGAAAAGGACATTATTATTATTATTATTATTATTATTATTATTATTATTATTATTATTATTATTATTATTATTATTATTATTATTACATCTATACATTTTGATAGTGTATTATAATTATTAATATCAACATAATATAATTGTGTATTATTATATTATTATTGTTCATTATTGTTTACTATTTATTATCGGGCAAAAGTTTGGGAGGTAGTGGTGGACAAAGGGGTTGTGTAACCATTATTAAAATCTTTGATGAGCTTGGAGGGAGCATGCATGCAAACTAGAAAGCTTGTAATATATTGAATATAAACTGGAAAGGGTAGCCACGAAATTTCAATGTGTCAAACGCTATCTTGAGGCTCAAACGTTACCCATGGTAACGTTTTGGCTAAACCTTCAAACGCTGTGGTAAACACTATATGCTAATTTAAAATACTACTTAACCGAACACTCATGATATAATAAAATAGCATTTTGACTCGGTCAAAACGCTAAACGCTACTCCAAACGCTATTGCCGAACACAGCCTTAGTATTAAAATTCATTAAATAAGGTCACCAGATTAGTATCGGTAACCTATATGCATGATTTTTATTATATTAAGGAGGTGGTAGTCAATTGGTAACTATTTTCAACTTTCATGCTCCCCAAGGTTCAAATTTTGATGGAAGCAAAATATTTCTCATTTTTCTTTTAAAAAAATTATTCATACGTTTGGAGTTTGGTTAGAAAACCAAGCCTCTCAAAATCATTCTCTTAAATTTGAGTTTTCCTTAAAGATTCCTATTTTAATATATGTATAGATTATCTATACTATTTGTTTTATCTTTTCTCTCTGTTTAGTTTATTCTCCTTCCTCTATTATCTTATTAAAGACTATGTTATCTTGTACCTTTAAGAGCTACTAACATTTAACAAATAACAATATATACTACAAGAACAACTTCTCAAAAAAAAAAAAAGTCAAATATGCCTCATCCATTAAACCACAAGCGCTACTATTAATATCTTATGTTAAGCCAAGATACCTTATAGGGGAAATGAAACCTAATTGAAATCCACACGTAACCAAAAATGAATAATGTACAATGTCTCAAAAAGATTGTAAATCGCTAAATCAGACAGATACATGATTTGTCTGAAGTCTGCCAAATAAGTTGCTTTAAGATTCCGGTGGCAATGTTGCTTCCATAAGATGCATCAAGCACGAAATTAAAGCCGATAAAATTGCAAAGCAGAAGTACAAATACCATCTCAAAGGAGCGCTCCACATAGTTAATTTGTCAACATCTCCATATTCTTACTTATCCTGAAAATGACATAATTTACTTTAGTATAAATTCTGTAGTCAAGTATCTTGGAACATAATGATTGAACAAACAATTTTTACAATTAATATACAAAACCATATGTTAGAGATAGCATTACTTCGATGATCATCAATACCACATAAATTCATCACCATCACCACAGCTAACAGTTTTCAGTATGGGCTCTACTCATTTTTATCCTAGC
Organism: Portulaca oleracea; assembly: GCA_029582165.1. Lineage (NCBI taxonomy): Eukaryota > Viridiplantae > Streptophyta > Magnoliopsida > Caryophyllales > Portulacaceae > Portulaca > Portulaca oleracea. The sequence goes on along the minus strand of CM055869.1, from coordinate 10,831,720 downwards.
CTTATATTCTTTTTGTTTAATCATCTCGAGAAAAATAGTTGATATATATAGTAAAAAATGAATTCACAAGTAAAGTGACCCAAACACCCAAGGAAAAAAGGAATAGAAAAGAACAATCAAATTTCCCTCAGAAAAAAATAAATAAATAAATTGGCAAAGTAGTGTTTAGTAGGTGGCGATCTAGGAGCAACCGAAAGAGCACCACATCATGGCAATTTTGTCAAGAGAAAAATTAACTTGTATAATTCCCAATTATATAAACTGGAACTGGAGCTGATAAAATTTTGTCTGACCCGGGATATCCGAGTCATCCAATCCGGAAAAATCGGGTCTAGACATAGATTTTTTTTGTTCAAATTTTGATATTGATCGAATTGCCCGAATATTTGGATTTTAAATTTCTCTTTTTCTTATTGTCCGAACCCGAGTTTAGCATCGTCCGAATTGTTCGACCCAGATTAAAATTGGGTCCGAACATGAATTTCTTGTCCAAATTTTGACATTGTCCCAATTTGTCTAACCCAAATTTATCCCGATCTAAAATTTTGCCAACGCTAAGTGGAACTTGGAATTCGGATCTTAGAATTTCATAGAAAATCAATAATTCAATATTAATTACGCAAAGGACAATAGAATTTATTCCATGAACAGAGATATACACAAGATCTTCAATATGAATTTATTCCATGACAGAGATATAATTACGCAAACGACAGTAGAACAACAATATTAGAGTTGAATCCATGTCAAAGTAAAATTCAGCAGATATCCGATCCAGACATACTGACCACCAAATTGATTTCTGAATTCTGCATCCCACGAGCAAGGCTCCTACTAAAATGGTGCATCTGTCATTAAAGAGGGGACAATATATTTAAGATTTAATCAGTTTGTGCTTGTGGCCAATCATACATTGTAAAAGGCAAGCTAACTACATACTAGCTGGGAGTTATTATAGTGAAATAAACGAGTGTTCAACCCTGAACCATATATGGTATATAGAAAATGTTGGGGCAGAAGATATATGCAATGTTGCTCGATCAGTCACTACTGACTTATAAAAATATCATAAAAGGAGACAACCGGAAAGTGAACAAGAAGAAAAATTCCATGGTAATTTAACAATAGACTTGATTATAAACGAGAAAATAACAAAGTGAAAAAATGATGTTCAGCACATCTTTTCTGTGAACTTAAAGCCAAACGTTCAAAAAAAGAAGGAAAATGAAAAAGGAAAGGGGATAATTCGAAGATTGGAAAACTAAAGTGAATTCAAGAAGGATAATGGAAAGAGACCAAAGTCAACTTGTTCAGACATGCCATGTGTGTGAGGGAGGAATACGTTTTGGTTGATGATGACAACATGAAGGTGTTTGAGAATGTCCCATTCTCTGCCTTTCTTCTTCCTGCATCTTTCTTCCAACTTTGGGCACTGTTTTATATGCAGAAAACTAAGTGAAGGGGGTAGCCCTTCTTTAGGCAAACTTTCAAGCTCAGGGCACCCTCCAATCCGTAATTCTTGAAGAGATTTTAGGGTTTGAAGGGCCCTACCATCCAACTCCCTTAATTTGGGGAAATCACATAGCATTAGTTTCACCAGACGAGTAGGTAGAGAACCAAAAGCCTCAATATTAGGGAAACGCTCCACATTTTGCTCAAATAATTCCAATGTTGTCAGCGAGGACAATCTGGATAAGCCTCTCCCAAGTGTCCATTCTGATGCAATCTTTCCAACGCCAAGCCCCCGCAACTTAGGAAGTAGAAGTCCCTCTTCTGATACTATTTCCACTGCTTTCACATTCCTACAATATTGGATATGTAATATACCCAAGTTTGGTGCACATAAAACTGTTGCTTCACCTCTTTCTGTAGGCTTTCCAACCATTATCAATTTGGGACAACTCACCGTATTAATTACATGGAGAGATGTCAAATTGTCTCGACTAACTTCTTTGGGAATGTAAATCTTTTCAAGATTCTTGCAGGACCAAAGTTCAAGATAGGCCAAATTCGGGAAAATGCCTAGAGGAAACGATACCAAATTGCTGGCTGTGTTGTGTAGCAATAGCTTCTGAACGGATGTGTAGTGCTGCATCCTTTGTATTTGTATGGGAAACTCTAACCTCTTACAATCCTCTACTGTAAGAGTACTCAGTGTGGTCGGTAAGTTGTCCCCTGTAGCCCACCTGAGACGCCGGCACTGTTTTAATGAAATTTGGTAGAGATGGAGGAACTCTAACCCATTAGGAAATGACTCCAAAAGTTCACATTGTGTAATCTCAAGACTTTTGACCTCTGGGGATAATTGCACATTTGCCAGTGACTTGAGATTTGCACAGGACACTATGGCGAGATGTCTCAATGATGACAAGATAACGAGCTCTGATGGTAACTTCACCAATTGCGTTAAACCTTCCAATCTCAATTTGCATATCAAATTCAAGTCAAACACATTCCCAAATTCTGCCCTGGGAGATGATGGCCCCTCTACCATATGCTCATGTGACACATGGGAAACTAATCCACCAAACTGCTCACACCCAACAATCTCAACGTCCCTACAAAGCAAGGGGGCATGAATTGGAAAACTACCAGCCAACTTGGGGCAATTATACAAGCGCAGCTTTTGGAGACGAGGGAAACAAACAGGATTTCCTTGTGCATCTACATTTGACCACAACTTCCAACCCTTCATGTTTTCAAAGCTTAGACTTTCTAAGGAAGGAAATGGGTCGCAATTGTTATGACCGTAGAACTCATCACCCACAGTTTCTACATTGTCCATTCCTTTAATCAAAAGCTCCTTAAGAGACAGCAACAATCCAAGAGGGGGCAATGTGTTGCTATATGAACCACACAATGTAAGGCCCGTCATCTTGTTATAAATCGCACAATCAGGATCTAACCATTTCGGAAATCTCCTTCCTGCGTAATTTATGATACGAAGCCATTGGAGATTTGTGGATGGCTTTAAATTCTCAAGCAATTGGACCTGTCTGTCCTTCTCAGACTCAGTGGTGTCCTTCCAATCGAATTCCAGTCCAAGCATTGTAATAGAATCCCTTTCACTCAAATTGATATCGTGAGCGTCATCTGGGTCAGTCACGTTTTGTAACCGTCGAAGGGCCAATGAGTAGCCAATATGTCGCAGCTCCCTTAATTCCTTGATGTCTGATCCTCTGTTGCTCCCTACCACAAAATCAGAGAGATTTCGTAGCCTTTTCAAGTTGCCCATGTGTCTAGGCATCTCCAGTAGTGAAGTAGTTCCCTCTAGACGTAGCCAGCGCAAACACTTCAGTTTCCATAGATCTGTGGGTAGCCTTTCAAGATATCTGCAATTCGTCAGTACAAGAGTTTGCAAGTTGTACAAAGTGCTCACCGATTCAGGAAGATGCTTTATTTTAGTATAAGAGACATCCAAGTAACGGAGCTGTTTCAAACGCCCAATCGACTCGGGCAACACGAAGAGTTCATGTCCCCAAATCTGTAACACTCGCAAATTGTTTAAATGAGGAATCAATGTGCTTGTGACTCTTTCACTCAAGAAGCATAGGCTCCCCATCTCAGAAGGGCCCCACTTTTGTGCGATAGTTCGGACATGCTTCATTTTTGGAATGAAACGGAAGAAGTTGATGTTGCCATAATGAGTACGAAAATATGACAAGTGTCGAACTCTTTCTGACAGGCCCACGAGGTTGTCTCTTGCAACGAAATCTCCTGAAGCAAGTCGTGCCAGGTCGTGCATCAAGTCGTGCATTTTGACCCTGCCTCCAACCACAGCCTCCAAAAATGACCTGGATAGCAGCTGCTGTACATAGCCATAGCCTACATACTCTAAACTAATATCATTGTCATCGGATATCACGAAGTTCTCAGCCATCCATAGCCTCACCAAGTGATGTAGCCCAAATATTTCACCTTTTGGAAATGTTGCACAATAAGAGAAGCAACGCTTCAGGTAAGGAGGCAAATGAGAGTAGCTGATCCACAAAGCTGGAATGACATCACTGTTGCCATTCGATAATTCCCAGAGATTGCTATTCAAAACCCTCCCCCATTCACTAATGCCCTGAGTACCACGCAGATGGCCAGCAATTGTTTTGATGGCAAGGGGCAACCCATCGCACTTTGCAACAATTCTTCTTCCAATATCTTTTAGGTTACCGTCCTCATTTGAATTTCCATCCACAAATGCATGCCTAAATAACAACTCCAGGCAATCATCAGCTGATAAATGTGACAGAGGAAGCCTTTTGGTTGCACCGACAGCGGCTGCTACGTTAACACTTCTTGTAGTCACAATAATTTTGCTGCCCTTTGCTCCTGACAAAAGTGGAGCCCGCATGGTTTCCCACTCTAGATAACTTTCACTCCATGCGTCATCCAGAACCAGCAGGAATTTTTTGTCCCTTAACTTGGCAGTTAGCTCATTTTGGAGGAAATTCAAATCAAGGGAAACAGGATACTCTTGGCCAGTAACTGCTGTAAGAATTGACCTCGTCACTTTGGTAACATCAAACTGGCTGGGGTCCTCACCTACAAAAACCCAAACTTTCGGATCGAAGACATCCTGCAATGTCTTATCGTTGTATATAAATCTGGCAAGGGTAGTTTTACCAATGCCACCCATGCCCCAAATGGCAACAATGCCAATCTTGCTTCCTTTAGGCTTTTCCTCAAGCTTAAAAAATCCAAGTATCTCATCTTTCTCCTCTTTCCTACCATACACCTCATCTACTAATAAAGAGGTGGCAGGCAGCCTTTGTGGCTGATTGACGACCTCTCTCAATCCTAGAGCATGGCTCTGCCTCAGCATGCCTTCTAACATCCCAACAATTTCTGCAACATCTTTGTTGATAGTTTTGGCGAATCTAAAGTCATGGAAATAGGAAATGAGATTGGGTACCTTGATGCCACATGATGGAGTAGCATTTGGAGGAGATTCAATGGAAAACTGGAGAGCGTTTGCGGCAATAACATCTACAACCTCCTCAGCTCGGTAGAACCAATGCTTGAGCTCGTCATGCCATTGTTTAATGTCTCGGTTGTTGAAGCTCTTCTCCTCGGCATCATTGCTCAGCTTTCCAGCAACCAGCATGAGTTGCTTGAGTTTGTCAACAAGGGATTCATCAATATTGGAGTGACGGAAAAAGTTGATGACATCAGGGGAAGCAAGCTGTTGGATCACAACTTGGATGACGGCACCCAAGATCGTCTCACCAATGGCCATGATGATGAATGTGACAAGGACAAAAACACAACAAATGAATGGATTTAGGAAAGGCTAAAAATGGTTAAAGGTGCAGAGGGAAACTCAGATGCAGATGGATATCAAGTAATGTCACTTGAAATTAGCCTACCGTTGGAGCTGTACTGTTGACAATAAAATATTGTCACAAGGAATGAAACGTGAGTGCTGGTGAGTTCTTCCAGGCGTACCTGACAGTCAGTATTTTGAATTTCGTAGTCACCTTTGTTATTTGGAGTTATGCAAAAAAAAAAAAAAAAAAAAAAAAAAACACAATGAATCGTACACTTTTGTTGGTAATAGCGTGTGAAAAGTTAAATGACAGCAAGCAGCTGCCCCTCCAGAAATTATAAATTACCTATGCGTGAAAGTAGTGCTCTTCCCATATGCCAAAAACGAGGAAAATTAGATTCTAATAATCCCTATTTTTTTATAACAATAATTTCTACTTTGTTTTTGTATTGGTTTTCCAAAAATAATAAAATTGTACTCTGGTGGACGCCACTGAGTCAAGTGGTGGTACGTGATTCGGTGATTTGCTGACATGTACCGAATAGAGTGTGTTTGACCAAGAATTCGGACTGTAAGAATATAATCACCTTTGAAAATCAAACTACTAGAATAGAATAGTCAATTTAAATGGGATCACCAAAAATACAAATAAAATAATAATTTCTTGATCAAACATATTCTCTTTTTTTTTTAGAACAAGATCAAACATATTCTTACCAATACACGTTAGCAATTTCAAAACCTTCATCATTCATGAGTTAAGCCTTTATCATTATAATATCATCAATCCTCAGACCTCAAACAATTTCTTAAGTCAACCTTCATACTAGCTGAAAATCTTTTTGAAAGGAAAAAAAAAACCCTCTTAGCTGAAAAACACTTTCTAGTTTCCTAATGTATCTGCGCTTCTTGTTTAGGCAGGCCATAGGGTGTTGTTCTGTTGTCTCAGTTTAGTTCCATATCCTTCAAGGTCATGTTGTACCTGAGCTTTGTCACAAAGCCGCTAACAATGCCCATAACTAGGAAGTTTCCAAACATCGAACACTGTCAAATAATGGACTTGAGCCCAATTCAACCCCAAAAGTTAGCTTAAGAGGTTGAGGCACCCAAGCCATTATAAGCACCACAATACGGGTGTCAAAGGCCGATGTGGGACAACTCAACACGCCCCCCTCACGACGAGGGGTATATAATTGCGGTCGCGGCCCCAACATCAATGACCCTGGTTCTGATACCATGTGAAATAATGGATTTGAGCCAAATTCAACCTCAAAAGTTAGCTAGAAGGTTAAGGCACCCAAGCCATTATAAACACCACAATATAGGTGTCAAAGGCCGATGTGGGACAACTCAACAAACACCAAACTAATATAGAACACCATGTCGAGATGGGATTCTTGAGGTGAAGCAAAGATTATAGCATCCCCCACTAGGGACCAAATGATAATAATGTACAATGTTACAAGAAAATAACAAATCACTAAAAAATTTGTTGTATATGGAGCCTACATTTTGCTCAATCTGCTGCTTTTTCTACATCCCCAACGTTAACTTTGGGGGACTGAACTTCATCTTTGATAATCGGAGGTGGATCAGTCATTTCTTCCTCAACGACATGGTTCTTGTCAAATAATTATTTGAACAGAAAACGGACAGGTCGATGATCAGTATGAAGTCTACTCTACCAAAGAAGTTGCTTAAAGATTTTGACAGCAATGTTGCTTGTGTATGATGATAATAAGTAAGGAACTAACAGCAAAATGAAAATGCAAATCAAAGGTGACAAATACCATCTCATTTGTCAGCATCTCTATGTTCTTGCACAGCCCTGAAAATGCAAGATAAGCACAAGTTCAGAGGTCAGGTATCATTATCAAGGAGCATAATGATGGAACAAACAATTTTTTAATGCTCAATGGCATGATTGTAGCCATGTACTCCCTCTGTCCCTATTTTAATTTTTAATTGCCACTTTCGGGAAGTGGGACGATACTAAGATAATCAACAAAGTTAGGGAGAAAAATTATAAATAATTACTTAAATTGGTAAAAATCAATTATGAAGAATATAAATGTAAAATTTGTAAAAGTAACATAAAATATGGTAATAGCATTGCTTTGACGACCACCAATTCTACATAAAATCAGCCCTTGGACAGTTTTATTTAGGCCCTTTTGCTTTCTTTTTACTTGTCTCAAGAAAATAAGTTGATACTACAAAGAATGATTTCATGAGTAACTCAAAAACATAGAGGACTGCTACAACATTCTTTCCTCACCAAACCAAGACAAACAGAGATATATGCAAATGACAAGAATACTACAATTAAGTCCATAAAAACCAGAATAGAAAAAGAAAAATATCAATCTATGATAGCTACTCAGAATATGCTAAAGATCAATCAGAAAGTAAGATTAACTCATGCAGCTGTCATTAAACAGAAGCAATATATTTCATATTTGGATATTGGAATAAACCAGTTTGCACTGAGAAAGGTATTTTACAGGACAAACAGAATACATACATAGGGGGTGTTTGGCTGAAGCCGCGCACAAAAGCACACTGGGTCGTGGATCCAAAGGGGCAGGCTTCAAGGCCAAGGTTTGGGCTTATATAAAGTAAAAAATTATCTCATTTTCTTTCCTCACTAGGGCGTGCATATTCCGGTCCGGACTGGAATAAACCCTCGACCTGGATCGGACCGAGGTTGGACGGGACCAACCCGGTTATGTTCGGTCCAATCTTCGGTCCACGATATTTTTAATTTCAGGTTTTCGGGTCGGTCCGGTCCAAACCCAAAAAAAACCGTGTTGGACCGGTGAATCCGGTTTGTTCTCAACATATGCTTGATTTAATTAAAATTAATAGAGATTTTCCTATATTCCATAAATATTAGCTATAAATAATAACATAATAAATTAATTAATTAAATCAATTTTCCTAACATAAAATTGAGGAGCTTTCTACTCACTACTAATACAGTAATACTGTATTGTGCTACTGCGGCTACTAGAACCCACCAAACAAGGACAAAGAAAAAACACTTTTTGTGTCCAACTTATTGTACTGTTAATTTGGCGCGGATCTTGTAGAATGATTTATTGACATTTTATAATTATTTCTTTTGAATATCAATTATTGTATTTGAAAATCATTTTCATGACGCATAAAAAAAACGGTCCAATGGGTCTGAGTCTGGGTCGGTCCATCTATTTTTTGGTCTGGTCCAATCGAGGTCCAAGGTGAATTTGGTCCAGTCCCGGTCTATTATTTTGTGAAAATTTGGTCCTCTGGTTGAGCTAATTCGGTCTGGTCCGGTCCGGGTTTGGACTGATGCACACCCCTATTCCTCACAATAGGACCCTATCTCCAGAGTTGAAAGTTTTTCTCAAGGTCACAGTTTTGAATTTACCAATCTATCTTTGTTGGGTTCCACCATAAGTTTGAAATCTCATGTCCCATGTTAAAAGATAAGATTAAGATGAAAAGGTATAGTATATAAGTCAAGTGTTACTTTTCTTAAAGCCACTTAGATATTTTAGTTATTGTGTAACTTGTGTTTATATAAAGTAAAAAAAATATCTCATTCTTTTTCTCACGAGCCTATCTATAGAGTTAAAAGTTTTTGCACTTTCTTTGTTTTTAATAATAATGGGTCACAAAGTTAAAGTGCCACTTTGGATGCTTAGGGAGATTATTTACCAGGACCCAATATGTTGTAGTCTACTACTGTTTAGTACATGATAACTAATGCTCCTTTCTTCCCATATTAATTATCGTCTTGATTTGTGCGTTAGTCAATATATAATGTTCTATTATTCAAAAATATTACCATTATATTCACAGTGAAAATATTATCATAAAATTATAACATTGTAATTAATTTTTTGATAAAAATATATTATAATACATTATTAGTCAAAGAATGACATTGCTTTGCTGATAAAAGAAAAAGTATGAGCTTCGCAATTCCATTGCTTTGCTTATGAAATTTCCTAGCAATTTCACACAAGTGAGGTGAGTAGGATCATTATATATTAGTTTAGGGTCCGTGATAATCTTTGTGATAGAGCAGTGGCGGATCTAGGCCTTGGGATTAGGGGTCTCCATCACATTATCATATTCCTTTACTAACCATACAATCCATAATTTTTATCCCAAATTATAATATCTTTTACTTTATTTTTTGGATTAGGGGTGGCCATGGACACCCCAAGCACAAGGTAAATCCGCCCATGTGATAGAGGATCATTATATATTAGTTTAGAATCCGTGATAATATTTGTATTTTTGGTAACCCTATTGTATCTACGCCATTCTCACAGTATAAATATACAAGCACGCTCAGGGCTCTCATTCATCTAAGCCTTTTACCTTCAATATTGTTACATGCACAAAGCAAAAAGGGACGTAAACACACACATCTATTGATTTTCGGCCGCATTTTCTGTATAATTTCGAGGTAACATAATCTATAGATCAAATTTTGTGCATAAAATGAACTGATAGAGACATTGTTCACAAAGATGGATCCTTAACTCTAGAAGAGCATCATTACTTAGCCACCATTGGACCGACAAGTTTTATAGAGTTGGCCCAGTCATTACATCAGTTTGTCTTCTAGAGGACTGGAACCCAAACTGACCTAATATGGTTGTTCTGTTGCATCTCAGCTTTCAATCTTTGAGTTCCAGCATCCCTTTCTTCTAACTCTTTTGTAGGATAGCAACCTGGGGAAAAAAATGCAAATGATGAAATGGGACAGATAGACAATTTGTCAGAAGTCTCCCAATTCAAATAAGTTGCTTTAAGATACTTTAGCATTATTTCAGTAGTTAGCACCTCTATATTTTTACTGATTCCTGAAAATGCCCAAGTTTAGTTTAGTATTAATTCAGTATTCAAGTATGAAGGAACATGATGGTTGAACAAACAACTTTTTTAATGATTAATGACTCTATATTATTGCAGACTACATGCAGGTAGCAATTCGCCAACAACCAACTGGAACATAAGTTTACCATTCAGTGATAGTATTACTTTGATACGTAGGGTGAAGAAAGAATTCATAAGTAACCCAAACAACCAAGAAGGGGAAAAAAAGTAATAGAGAAGAGCACTTGATCAATTTCATGTTGATTTCAAGAGAGAAATGACTCATTCAAATCCTTATGAAACTCGGATTCGGATCCTAGATTTTTGCTGAAAACAAGAAGTCAACAATCAAAAGCCACATAAACATGCAAAATTCAAGTACTTCTAGTAGGTGCAACAATCCAATTTCCCTCAACAGAAAAACACAAAATTCGCAAAGGAAGTAGTGTTCAGTATATGGCAACCAGCGAGCAACCAAAAGAGCATCACATCAAGGAAACTTTATCAACAGAAAAATAACTCGTGTGATTCCCAATTATAATGGAACTTGGAATTTGGATCTTAGATTTTTATTGAAAATCAGACATCAAGTTAACACACAACAGTATGCACAACAGTATGCACAATATCTTCAATAGTAATTTATTCCAAGAACAGAGATATAACATACGCTTGTGGGCGTATTTGTGGGTTGGATAGGTGTGGCCATCGAACAAAAAACGACTAAATAGACCTCATATTTTGGTGTAATAATTTTAAGGGCCCTATATTATGATAAATAATTGTTGGGTGACATTATTTTTTATGTAAATATTTAGGGGTGTATTCCGACCAATTTCCGGCCAAAATGGCGCAAAATGATGGGTTTTATGTTTAGGCGTGTGTTTATTATGTTAAGAGATTTACTTGTATATGTTAGAATTAAGTATAGATTTCAATCTAAAACACACATAAACATAAAACCAACTATTTCGTGCCATTTTCGGCCGGAAATTGGCCGGAATGTCACCCTTAAATATTTACATAAAAAATAATGTCACCTAACAATTATTTATCAAAATATAGGGCCCTTAAAATTATTACACCAAAATATGAGGGCCCTTTAGTCGTTTTTTGCCTTAACACCCCCCCCCCCCCCCAAAAAAAATTGTTTCAAATTAGTATAAAGTATCATTTAAATTATAGCTGTTGAGTTGTCCCACATCGGCCTTTGACACTCATATTGTGGTGTTTATATTGGCTTGGGTGCCTCAGCCTCTTAAGCTAGTTTTTGGGGTTGAATTGGGTTCAAGTCTATTATTTCACAATAGCTTGTATGTTTATTAATTCAACGTGATAATATATTGGAAACTCATAGTCCAAATGTCCAGATACACAACTACTGATACGCAAATGACAAGAGAACGTCAATATTAGAGTTATATCCATGTCAAAGTCACATTAAGCAGATAACTAGACATACTGACCATCAAATTGATTTCTGAATTCTGCATCCCACCACCGCTTCTGCAACCAACTTCCTACTGAAACCATCTCGCTGTCATTAAAGAGGGGACAACATATTTAAGATTTAATCAGTTTGTGATTGTGGCGGATAATACGTTTTTAAAAGGCAAGCAAACTACACAGTAGGAGTTGTTATTATAGTGAAATAGACGAGTGTTCAATCATGAACCGTATCGCGCAGATAGAAAATGTTGGGGCAGAACATATATGCAATGTTGCTCAACCTCTACTGAATTGTGTGATCGGAAAGTGAACACTAGAAAACTTGCAAGGTCATTGAATAAGAGACTCAATTATACACAATAAAATAACTAAGGAACCAATTTTAGTTAACCTCCTTTTTTTGGTTTATAGGTAAAATTTGACTCCATTATAGACTCGATTATCAATGAACTTCTTCAAAAACTCAAAAATATCATTATTACATACTATACAAAGATTATAGGTAAAATTTAAAACTTGTCGCTAGTATTTGATTTAAACTGCCACTCATCTTTCTTAAAAAATTTAAAAATGTCACTACCCTAAATTGAAACCAAAAAAAGGGAATGGCTCAGCTATCTCACCTAGCCGAGCTAGATAAAAAAAATTAAATTAGATAGTAAAATATATTACCATCTTTAATTTAAATTAATTTATAAAAATAGTCAAATTTCAAATATAGATTTGCTAGAAAATAAAATTTCTTGTTTTATAAGTCTATAAGTCTTTTTTTAGCTATTAGAATTTTATATAGTAATATCGAACGTTGGTATGCTTTATCTGTTGAATTTTATTTTATTTTATTGCTTATTATGTGCTTAAAATATTCCTTGTGTGCTTTAACAATAGTTACTTTGCCTTCTTATGGTCTCCAACGCACTGCTTTAACTTTTGATAATGGAAAGAGGTGGAGGTGGTATACTCACAAAATTTAACTTTTTCAGACATGCCATGTGTGTGAGGGAGGAATACGTTTTGGTTGATGATGACAACATGAAGGTGTTTGAGAATGTCCCATTCTCTGCCTTTCTTCTTCCTGCATCTTTCTTCCAACTTTGGGCACTGTTTTATATGCAGAACACTAAGTGAAGGGGTTAGCCCTTCTTCAGGCAACCTTTCAAGCTCAGGGCACCGTCCAATCCTTAATTCTTGAAGAGATGTAAGGGTTTGAAAGGACCTCCCATGCAACTCCTTTAATTTTGGGAACTCATCTATCATTAGTTTCACCAGACAAGTAGGTAGAGAACCAAAAGCTTCGTTAGGGAAACGCTCCACATTTTGCTCACGTAATACCAATGCTGTCAGCAAGGACAATCTGGATAAGCCTCTCCCAAGTGTCCATTCTGATGCAATCTTTCCAACGCTAAGCCCCCGCAACTTAGGAAGTAGAAGTCCCTCTTCAGATACTATATCCATTGCTTTCACATTCTTACAATATTCGATCTGTAATCGACCCAGGTTTGGAGCACATAAAATTGTGGCTTCGCCTCTTTCTGTAGGCTTTCCAACCATTTCCAATTTGGGACACTTCCGCGTGCTAAATGTGTGGAGAGATGTCAAATTGTCTCCACTAACTTCTTCGGGAATGTAAATCTTTTCCAGATTCTTGCAGGACCTAAGTTGAAGATAGGCCAAATTTGGGAAAACGCCTAGAGGAAACGATACCAAATTGCTGACTGTGTTGTTTAGCCATAGAATCTCAAGGGATGTGTAGTCCTGCATCCTTTCTGTTTGAATGGGGAACTCTAACCTCTCACAATGACGTATTTTTAGAGTACTCAGCGTGGTCGGTAAGTTGTCCCCAGTAGCCCAACTGAGACACGGACACTGCTTTAATGAAATTTGGTAGAGATGGAGGAACTCTAACCCATTAGGAAGTGACTCCAAAAGTTCACATTGTGTAATCTCAAGACTTTTGACCTCTCGGGATAATTGCACATTGGCCAGTGACTTGAGATTCGAACAGGACACTATGGTGAGCTCTCTCAATGATGACAACATAACGAGCTCCGATGGTAACTTCACCAACTGCGTTAAACCTGCCAATCTCAATTTGCATATCAACTTCAAGTCAAACACATTCCCAAATTCTGCGCTGGGAGATGATGGCCCCTCTACCATATGCTCATGTGACACATGGGAAACTAATCCACCAAACTGCTCACACCCAACAATCTCAACGTCCCTACAAAGCAAGGGACCTTGAGTTGGAAAATTACCAACCAAGTTGGGGCAATTACGCAATCGAAGCTTTTGGAGATGAGGGAAACGAACAGTATTGCCTTGTGCATCAACATTTGACCACCTCTTCCAACCCTTCATGTTGTCAAAGCTTAGACTTTCTAAGGATGGAAATGGGTCGCAATTGTTATGGCCGTAGAACTCATCACCCACAGTTTCTACATGGTCCATTCCTTCAATAAAAAGCTCCTTAAGAGACGGCAACAATCCAAGAGGGGGCAATGTGTGGGCATACGAACAACCACACAGTTCAAGGATCGTCATCTTTACATATCTTGCACAATCAGGATCTAACCATTTGGGAAATCTCCTTCCTGCATAATTTGTGATCCAAAGCGATTGGAGATTTGTGGATGGCTTCAAATTCTCAAGCAATTGCACCTGTCTGTCCTTCTCAGACTCAGTGGTGGTGTCCTTGCAATCGAATTTCAGTGCAAGTCGAGTAATGGACTCCCTTTCACTCAAATTGACATCGTGAGCATCATCTGGGACGGTGACATTTTGTAACCGTGCAAGGACTAATGAGTCACCGGTATGTCGCAGCTCCCTTAATTCCTTGATGCTTGATCCTGTGTTGTTTCCCACCACAAAATCAGAAAGATATCGTAGGCATTTTAAGTTGCCCATATGCCTAGGCATCTCCAGTAGTGAAGTAGTTCCCTCTAGACTTAGCCGGTGCAAACACTTCAGTTTCCATAGATCTGCAGGCAGCCTTTCAAGATATTTGCAATCCGTCAGTACAAGAGTTTGCAAGTAGTACAAGGTGCTCACCGATTCAGGAAGATACTTTATTTTAGTGCAAGAGATATTCAAGTAACGGAGCTGTTTCAAACGCCCAATCGACTCGGGCAACGTGAAAAGTTCATATCCACAAAGTACTAACACTCGCAGATGGTTTGAATGAGAAGTCAACGTGCTTATGACTCTTTCACTCAAGAAACACAGAGGCCCAATCTCGGAAGTTACGTGCCATTGTGCAAAAGTTCGGAGATGCTTCATTTTCGTAGTGATAGGGAAGTTGTTGAGGTTTCCATAATGAGTACGAACATATGAAAAGTGTCGAACTCTTTCAACACTTTCCGATTGGCTCACGAGGTTGTCTCTTGCAATGAAATCTCCTGAAGCAAGTTGTGCCAGGTCGTGCATCAAATCGTGCATTTTGACCTTGCCTCCATCCACAGCCTCCAAAAATGACCTGGATAGCAACTGTTGCACATAGCCATAGCCTACATCCTCTAAATTATTCTCATTGCCATCGGATATCACGAAGTTCTCAGCCATCCATAGCCTCGCCAAGTAAAATGGCCAGTGTTCTATACCTTTTGGAAACGTTGCACAGTAAGAGAAACAACGCTTCAGGTAAGGAGGCAAATGAGAGTAGCTGATCCACAAAGCTGGAATGACATCACTTCTACCATTCGATAATTCCCAGAGATTGCTATTCAAAACTCTTTCCCATTCACTAATGCCTTGAGTACCGCGCAAATGGCCAGCAATTGTTTTTATGGCAAGGGGCAACCTTTGGCACTTTGCAACGATTTTCCTTCCAGTATCTTTTAGGTTACCATCCTCATTCGAATTTGCATCCACAATTGCATGCCTGAATAACAACTCCAGGCAATCATCAGGTGATAAAAGTGACAGAGGAAGCCTTTTGGTTGCACCGATGACGTCTGCTACCTTATCACTTCTTGTAGTCACAATAATTTTGCTGCCCTTTTCTCCCGACAAAAGTGGAGCCCGTAAGGTTTCCCACTCTAGATAACTTTCACTCCATGCGTCGTCCAGAACCAGCAGGAATTTTTTGTCCCTTAACTTGGCAGTTAGCTCATTTTGGAGGAAATTCAAATCAAGGGAAACAGGGTACTCTTGGCGAGTAACTTCTGTAAGGATTGACCTCGTCACTTTGGTAACATCAAACTGGCCGGGGTCCTCACCTACAAAAACCCAAACTTTCGGATCGAAGACACCTTGCAATGCATAATCTTCATATACAAGTTTGGAAAGGGTAGTTTTACCGATGCCACCCATGCCCAAGATGGCAACAACACCAATCTTGCTTCCTTGAGGCTCCTCCTCAAGCTTCAAAAATTCAAGTATCTCATCTTTCTCCTCTTTCCTACCATACACCTCATCTACTAATAAAGAGGTGGTAGGCAGCCTTTGTGGCTGATTGATGACCTCTCTCAATCCTAGAGCATTGCCCTGCCTCAACATGCCTTCTAACATGTCGACAATTTCCCTCATCTCTTTATTGATAGTTTTGGCGAATCTAAAGTCATGGAAACAAGAAATGAGATTGGATACCTTGATGCCACATGATGGAGTACCATTTGGAGGAGATTCAATCGAAAACCGGAGAGCATTTGCGGCAATAACATCTACAACTTCCTCAGCTCGGTAGAACCAATGCTTGAGCTCATCGTGCCATCGTTTTATGTCTCGATTGTTGAAACTCTTCTCCTCGGCATCATTGCTCAGCTTTCCAGCAGCCGGCATGAGTTGCTTGAGTTTGTCAACAAGGGATTCATCAATTTTGTAGTGACGGAAAAAGTTGATGACATCAGGGGAAGCAAGCTGTTGGAGCACAACTTGGATGAAGGCGCCCAAGATCGTCTCACCAATGGCCATGGTGATGAATGTTAGAAGGGTAAAAACACAACAGATGAATGGATTTCGAAAAGGCTTGGATGATGCAAAATGTGGTAGATGGTAATGAACAACTTCAACTTAGCCAGTTAGGCTTACCATTGGAGGTGGACGGCTGACTTTTTTGTAACAACAAAATCTTATCAAATGGAAGGAAACGTGAGTGGTGATGAGTTCTTCCAGGCCTACCTGAGCAGTATTTGTATTTCATTGTCATTCAACAACCATCTACTGTTAACTTATTTGGTGTTATGCAGAAAAACACAATGGATTGTACACTTCTAACATTAATAATAGCATGTGGAAAGTTAGATGACAGCAAGCAGTTGGCCCTACTGAAATTACAAATTACTTCAAAACTGTAAAAGTGGTGCTCTTTTTTCCTCCAGCGTTCATCATCTTCATGAGTCAGGCCTTTGTCATTATATCAATCCTCAGACCTCAAACAATTTCTAAACCTTCACATTAACTGAAAAATTTTTTGAAAGGGGAAAAAAATCATCAACTGAAAAACACTTTTAGTTTTCTAATGTATCTGTACTTCTTGTTTAGAGTGTTGTTCTGTTGCCACAGTTTAGTTCCATATCCTTCAAGGTAATGTTGTATTTGAGCTTTGTTACTAAGCCGCTAACAATGCCCATAACTAGGAGTCTAGGAGGTTTCCAAACATCGAACGCCAAACTAATAAAGAACACGATATTGAAATGGAATTCTTGAGGTGAAGCAAAGACTATAGCATCCACCACTAGGGACCAAATGATTATAATGTACAATGTTACAAGAAAAAAACATATCACTAAAATTTGTTGTATATGCAGCCTACATTTTGCTCAATCTGCTGCTTTTTCTACATCCCCAACGTTAACTTCGGGGGACTGAACTTCATCTTTGATAATTGGAGGTGGATCAGTCATTTCTTCCTCAACATGGTTCTTGTGTTGGACCTCAAGCTTCAGTCTTTGGATTTCGGCATCCCTCTCTTCTAACTTCTCTTGCAGGATAGCAACCTGCGTATAAAACAAACATAGAAATATTTATTTGAACAGAAAATGGACAGGACGATGATCAGTATGAAGTCTGCCAAAGGAGTTGCTTAAAGATTCTGACAGCAATGCCGCTTGTGTATGATGATAAGGAACTAACAGCAAAATGAAAATTCAAATCAAAAGTGACAAATACCATCTCATTGGATCGTTCGACATCATTTGTCAGCATCTCTATGTTCTTGCACAGCCCTGAAAATGCAAGATAAGCACAAGTTCAGAAGTCAGGTATCATTATCAAGGAGCTTAACGATGGAACGAACAATTTTTGTAATGCTGAATGACATGAATGTAGCCATGTACTCCCCCGGCCCTAGTTAATAGCCACTTTGGGAAAGTGTGAAGATAATAAGATAAGCAACAAGGTTACGGAGATAAATTATAAAATTACATAAACTGGTAAAAGTTGATTACAAGGAATGGAGACTTTGTTAGATGTAAAATTGGCAAAAGTCACATTAAGAATGTAAAATCACAAATAATTAGGGACAAAACAAGTTAGTCAAGATGGTGGGAGACTGGAGTACATGCAAATGGCAATCCACCAACAGCCAGCCGGCGCATAAAATTAACAGCCATAGTAATAGAGCTTTGACGACCACCAATTCTAAATCACTAAAATCAGCCCTTCGATAGTTTTATATAGGCCATTTTGCTTTTTTTTACTTATCTCAAGAAAATAAATTGATACTATAAAGAATGATTACATGAGTAACTCAAAAAACATGGACTACTACAACATTCTAGCCTCATCAAACCAAGACAAGCAGAGATACATGCAAATGACAAGAATATTAGAATTAAATCCATAAAAACCAAAATAGAAAAATATCAGATCTATGATAGCCACTCAGTGAGAAAAATTAATATGCTAAAGATCAATCAGAAAGTAACATTTAGCAGATATACTGACCATCAAATTGATTCCTCAGTTCCGCATTCCGAGACTTTTGCAAAGCAAGTTTCATAGCTAACTCATGCATCTGTCATTAAACAATCACAATATATTTCAGATTTGGATATTGGAATAAACCAGTTTGCACTGAGAAAGGTATTTTACAGGACAAACAGAATACATAGGGGGTGTTTGGCTGAAGGCGTGCACAAATGCACGCAGGGTCGTGGATCCTGAAGGGCAGGCTTCAAGGCCAAGGTGAGGGCTTTTTCGACGCGAGGTGCACCTATACTAATGCTTAAAAACAATTCCCAAACTGTAATTGTTTTGAAAATAAGTTAGGTATGACATCAAAGAAGTGACAGGACTTTTATAGCCATGAAAAATAGCACATTCATTGCATTCTTTTCAGCTAGGAAGGACACGGAATGGAATAAAAGAGAGAAAGAGAGAGACAGAAAGAAAGAAAGGAAGAGAAATATTACAGAAACAGAAAAATCATGGAAAGCTAGAACGGTGTCACTGCAAGACACGACTTTGAGTTTGGTTTAAAGTACCAAAGGCGGCAGGCTTTCCCCATTACCTCACATAATTTTGCTAATTTGTGCAAAGTTAATTCTAGCATATACTTCTTAATACCAGCAAAATTAACCCCGCCCCAGTACAATGGCTCATCATTTTTACAACAGACAGTTATAGACTATGGTTCTAGCAGAAAACACCTATCAATCAGAAAATAATTTAGGTAATACATCCAAAGTATCCAAACCCTACATCAATCTGTTCCGCAGTAAGATGGAACAAGAAAGGCTTAAACAAAGTACCTTTCCTTCAGAAGCTTGGTTGCCAATCTCTTCATTTTCCTCTTGTAATGTCTTACACTTTGCCATTAGCATTTTGCCCATCTTGCTATTTGCTGTAAAATTAACAGCATTAATGTTGTCCTGCAATTCCTTCACCTTTTTCTCCTTTTCTTCAACAAGATTCTGGGAATCAACAATAAGTAAACACAAGCAAAATAAGAAGCCAACCATGCGGTCAAACACCAGTAGCTGCAGTCTTAGTACTAAAGAATTCCCACAGAAGTTCTCAAAGAGAACATCTTAAATAATATGATACTGTCCACATTTTAACCAATTTGAACAGAAGTCTTGTAACAAAAGCAAGCATAAAACCCATCAAGGAACCCATTTCATGCAACTGAAAAACAGTACAGAGACTGCTCAGGTAGTTGCTCTTACAAATCAAATTAAGTTACATATTCATCATGATTATACCTTTCAACACACCACAGCCAAGGAATATCAAAGACATCAGTTGCACCAAGAAAGTCGGAAGTACTTACCTATCTATTGAACCAGATGGAATTTAAATACCAATAAATCGGAGATCTGTTTTTAAACTCGCTATCATCAATGACATACCCCACACCCACTTCTTATTGGAACATCAAATCTAGATGCCATTCAATATCTGTATGGACCTCAAGAAAAGGAATTAATTTAACCCCACCATCCTGAAAGTATTTAACCATTCTCCTGAGTGACTACTACTTGTCCTCTCTCCCCCACATGCAATAACACATAAACCCTAAATTACTAACCCCCCCCCCCCCCTTCCCCCACCAAAAAAAAAAAAAAGGGAGGAACACTCTCCCCTCCTCTCTTATCCTTTTCATTCCTTGTTTTATTCTCCTCCCAGACAACACCAATCCTTGCGAATGCTCTCTTCCCCTCCCCCCCCCCCCCCCCAAACCCGATTCACTTTTTATGGTTGTGTTCTCTGGCAGATAATCCAAGACCAGTATAATTGAAGGATGTCCAAACAACCATTACAAAACCGGTCCGCCAGTCACACCAAAAATATTCCAGAATCAGCATAATTTAACCAATACAACTTGCCGCTCACCTGGTACCAATTTCCAAGCGAAGCAACACATAGATACTGGAAGTACAGACAGTATAGTCCGAATTTTAGAACTTAAATGTAACTACACAATCTACTGATGGAGAAGAAACCAGAAATAAGTAAACAGGTTAACATAAGCTAGCAATCAGGTTGAGTAAATTGAGGCTTACACTGTTAGGAATCTGCTACAAACTATGAAACAAGATAGTGTCTTATAATGGCCATAGAAGCTCAAGATATGGAAGATGCTAGAATTCTCACAGAAAACTAGACACTAAAGTGATCTGTCCGATCATCTAAGCAACATAACTGACCAACGGAACCATTGTTTCATAACTCAAAAGTACTACTGTGTGATAGTCACCATAAATTATAACGTGTTCGTCAAAACATAGAGGACCAGAGTATTATGAAGTTCACATCCATATTATGGTCTCAGAATCCTCAAAGAGCATAGTTTTAGTTAGTGTAATTGTCACCAGCATCACTAATGAGCACCCCAGCAGACTGATAATCAAAGTACAGAATGAACTCCGCACGTATCCAGTGGCCCAACACTAAACCCTAGACTGAGAGTCTAATATATAAACTACACAGCTGCAATATACCATCTAACAAATCAAAACATACCAGTCAGTTAATAGCAGCGAACTAAAGCACAAACAGCCAACATTTAGACAATATACAAGGAGGTCAGCCAGAAGAACAAACCTTCAATCTTGTAAACTCTTCATGAATTGCAGGATCTAGCAATAACCTCCTCATCTGTTATACAATCACAATAATTTTAACTGCATCACAATCTTTCGACCATACTGCAATGTACACTAAAATATCTATATATTTATCTAAATGTTAGGCAAACTGCAATCTTAAGTCCTTTGAACATCATAAAAATTGAGAAATAAGCACTTGACAGCATGAGACCCAACTTGACGCCACAACCCCAAACCAAAATGGACTTTGGATGTCAATCTATGTGTTCGGGGGAAGGGTCCTCAAAGCCCAGCTCTAGGCAAACTATACATCAGTAGAACTTTGGGATAGGCAGAAAGGGTGCAATCTGATGATTCAGATTAAGACCTCAGGGAAACTGTCAAACAAGGAACATGTTCAAAAAATCTTCACGAAACATGAATCCATTAACAAGCATAGATGCCAATGTTACATACTCCTTTAGGGCAAGGTAATATTGGTCCATGAACTTCAAGTCCTAAAATTGATTAACAATTAAAAGAACTTTGTGTGTGTGTGTTGGGGGGGAGGAGGGGGGGAGGAACCTGCTCTTTAACTCCCAATTCTTGTTTCCTTACATCTATAGGGGCAAAAGCTGTCGATAAGATCCCACCAAGCTTCCAAAAATAATATTTGAAGTATTCATCAAGAAAAGAGAGATCGTCTCTGTGTTTTCCATTAGAATTTCCTTATGGCTTTTGGATTATCAACAGAAACATTAAAAAAAGAAATTTAAAAATCTTCCCACTTAAAAGCATATTTCACTTTTATGACTAGACCTGCAATCAGATGTGTCGGATCGGGTTCGGATCGGGCGACTTCAGGTTCGGATTTGGGCGGGATTCGGGTTCGCTTTGACTCCCCCTTGCCCGTTTAACCAGATGAGGATCTTTGGGTTAGAGTATGTTGAATGTTTTCTCGGGTTGGTTCAATTGCTTGTCCTCGGGTGAATCCAAGTTTGGATTGCTAACGTATGTTAAATTTTATTTATTACTAAAACGCCAATTTTCAATTTTAGAGCAAATATTAATTGCCTAATTAAATAATTTAAGGTGCATGATTCATTAGTTTGTATATGAAAATCATCCAAAAAAATATTTACCACTACATCAGTTGATAGTCGAAATAGATAACAATAACATATGGGCTATCGGGTATGACAACTGACACAAAAGCCCACATGCATTTAACATAATTATTATTTATTAGCATTAAAATTTTCTTTTGAAAGTGAAAGTCAAAAGCATATGATCGTTAAGTGTTTAACCATTCACCTTATACATATTGAATTTCAAATTTTCCATATGACTACTCCAAATGGGTATAGTTTGGGCTGGTGTAAATCAAGTTGGTTCCCATTCGATCTGGGTGTATGTCAGTGGGGGTGTATCTCGGATCGGGTAAAAAACGGGTTCGGCCCATTTTTGGATCCTGGACTTGTCGGTTCGGATCGGATTATTTCGTATGACTTTCTTGTTCGATTACCTTTCGGGTTGCGGTTTGGATCAGTTTCGGATCGATTTGATTCAGCCTTCAGGTCCCCACATTCAGGTGCGGATTGAATTTCGGGTTTCAAATATGTTTTGCCAGGTCTACTTCTATCGCATTCTTGATAGTAAACTGAATATATATGTGTTTGACATAACCAACAAACAGATATCTAACATGAAGCAAATTATCTCGAGGTCATCCATGATCCACAATGTAAAATTGCTTGTATTGAAGGCAAAATCCTAAAGAATACTATGCCCAAAAAATCTCCATGTTTCCACTCCATAAATGGACATGTACCCCCCCCCCCCCCCCCCAAAAAAAAAAAACAAAAAATGGCTCAAATTAAAACTAAAACAGAACAAAAAGAAAAGAGGTCTCTTTGTTGGGGTCGATAGACTACGGGATGCAAGTGTGAGTAAATATCCAACAAAGAGGTTTGAGTAGGAAAGAAAAAAGGAAAATAAAAATGAGGGGTCCTTTGATGATACCTGCATAGATGGGGGCTTCAGCTGCGATCTCAATTCTCGAATTGCAGCCTGAAATTAATATATAAATAGCAAAGATAATATCATCAGCCAGGGATGAACATATATTAAATCTTTCGAGACACATGAGACCCTGATGGACACTATAGAGACCAGACAGCCAATTCATTACAGCAGTGAGAAGAAGCCTCTGGTGTTCTCTCTTCATATAGGACTAATCATCAGTCAGGAGAAAACACCCAAAACTACGCAGAACTTCTTAGGTCTCCTAGTCTAGGACACTAATATTGACATATTAAACACATAAGAAATGGTGGGTACAAATTCAAACCATCAAGCTCAACCATCATGCAATAGGCTAGTAATTCAAAGATATATACCAGAAAACACCTAAATACAGTCTATAAACCAAAATACCCCGCGTATGCAAAAGCCACCAAAACCATTAACTCATTGCCACTTTCCGAGCTTCTCACAGTCACATTGATGTTTATCACAAAGCTTCTTCCAAACAGAAAAGTAGCAAAGAACCTATTGACTATCCAAAAATCACTTCCCTACATAGCATAATCATAGTCTTTATATGGACCTTCATTAGTGGGGCTCTCTCAAATTATTAGAAGTTTGATAGCGTGATGATAGAAGACAAACAGAAACTAATAATAGCAATAAATGGAAAAGCAAATGGTAAAGATGCAAATGGTTTGATTACATACAAGCTGCAACACCATACAATTCAAGATACATGACCCAATTACTTTAGCATGTTACATCAGCCTAAATACATTAGCATGCTGGAGATGAACCATACTTGCCAACACAAAGCAACCCCAGCAAAGACAGCAAAGACAACGTTAACAAAGAACTCGGAACTTGTTCTCATTGTATAAATTATGTGCATCTTTTTATATTACACACCAGGTGATTAGCAAATATCACATGACGACATTGCATAAATGATGTTCCCAAAAACCACGCTGAAAAATCTAAACCAGAGGGCAGATGGGAAGTTAATGCATCACCTTCAACTCTGCTACCTCTTGCTCTCGTTTGGCAAATGTCACAATAAATGCAGCTTCTTTCTTCTTTGCCTTCTCCAGCTGATCAGATGAATAGCCAACTCAATGACAGTTCAAAGAGTCGTCAGGGTAAAAGGAGAAAAACAGTGAACAGGAAATCATACAAACCTGCTCCTTCAGTGACTTTTCTGATGACCTTATGGTTTGAATATAGTTGACAACAGATTTAGGTTCTGCAGGAATATAAGAGATGGGAAGCCCAAAAAAACTTGTTATTGCTATAAATATTAAAAATTAAAAACTAGTGCATAAATTGTATAGAAAACCAAGAACCATTAAGACATACCAGGATTAGTTCCTGGGGATATGAAAGATTCATTCTGGAATGCAGAATGCCATTTCTGGACTTCAGACTTAGCAGCTTCCAGCTCCATCTAAAAGGAAGGCACAAAAAAACAAACACCATGAGCTCAAGCAGTTTGGCAATTTTGTCAGAATTGTTTTTTGAAACGACAAAATGGATCCATCTGAATTCTGAAATAACCAAAGTAGATCATTCAAACATCGCCAATATTGAATTTTATTCCTTAACAACACTGCATGAGAACAAGAAGTTAACTATATAAGACAGAACAAGGAGTCTAGTCAAACAAAATAACAAGACGGTCAGTAGCAGCAATCTAACAAGCCTATGGCTGCTCCCATGTGTAACCATAAGCAGTGGATAATGCAAACAACAGAGATCAAGGGAAGGAGGAAGCACACCTCGTATTTTGCGAGGTCATCCTTGCACTTCTGGAGACTGGGGACAAAAGATACACTCAGTAAAACCTGATCGATATATCATGCTTCTGAAGAAATAAGAGCTGCTCCACAGGAAAAGGAATTTTGAAGACCGAAGCTTTACAACCTACCTTTCACGAAGGGATAATATCATTCCTGTCGCTACACCAGGAGCTGTCTCTTCCAGAGTAGAATTTCTCTATAAAACAACCCCAAAAACATATATGACGATCATATCTCAAGAAAATACATAAACTGAAACTAAATGCTCCGAACAAAGGAAGCATAAGCTAGACAATCCCAAACAAACTGGTGGGTAAATGATTATCATCACTACATGGTAAATTTGCAGCAAGAACATAAATAACCTAATAGCTAGAGATGAACACAGACAATAGATAAACATCATTCTTCACAACGATTTCTGAACCAAAAACTTACTCTTAGAAGTTAGACTACTATGAACTATCCATATTGAAAAGGGGTAGACAAGACATTATCCTTGTTGGAAAGTGGTAGACAGGAGAATCCCTCCATAACAGGTCTAGAGGAAAGGCACACCTCCATGTCTCCATATCCAAGCTTGGAGCAATAAGTTTCACCATTGGACACCCAAATTCAAGCTCTTAACCATTGTCTATTTACCCAATCTCACTTTTTGTAATATATGGCTTCTGCAAGTTTGCCTTCACACAAGTACAAATTCTAAAGTAAACAACCATTATGACAAACTCAATGCGTTTCCCAGTTCAAACACACGCACAAACTTGGAGGTAAACAGAGAGAGACAGGTACCTTCTTTGATCCAAATATATCATCCTCATCATCATCAAGCTCGCCAAAACTCCTTTTGCTGCCTAATATTAAAGGCAAAATCATCATTCTTTTCAAAATCCAAAGCTTCACATCAAGACACCACCCAAAATACCCCGGCAATTTATATAAAAATAAAAGAAAAAGAACAACACAAAACCTGAACGTCGAGCTTCATGAGGGCCGGCAAAATCTCCGCCGAAATCATCATCCTGCGAATTCCAATTTCACATCATCGAGAAATAAAACTGAAACAATGACAAAATAAGATCGAATCCAGACTAAAAGGAGACAATGCAAGCAACAGCAATAGCAGTTGGAATCGGAATAAAGGGCGAAAACAGAAACCCTAACGATACATGAATTGAATTTGCAGAGAGAGAGAGAGAGAGAGAGAGAGAGTTACATCGTCGAGATGAGGATGAGGTTCCATTGGAGTAAAACCCTAGCAAAGCCCCGAAGTAAGGAGTGAAAGAGAGGGAGATTTGAGCAGCGTTTGGGTAAAAAAATTCTATACGAATCACAGAATAAAGCAAACGCTGTTACTTAATTAGAGCAAAACCAAAAACGAGGAAGAATGGTTTACCAATTAAACTCGTTTACTGATCGTCGCCCTCCTTTTATTATCATATTGGGAGGTATCCTAGTTTTTGGTGAAATATTTTTCAGGTATTCCAATTTTTCAAAACTCATATTGGGATACTCTTAATTTTTGTTAAAAATTATTAAGTATTTTTCCGGTTATCAATTTGATAAAGTGACCGAAATACTCTTATTCTTCCATTTTTTGAAGAAATACCCTTATAAAAAGAAGGGTATTTCGGTTACTAAATAAAATTGATGGTCGAAAAAGCATCAAATAATTACTAAACCAAAAATTAAGAGTACCTTAAAATGAGTTATAAAAAGTTGGGTACCAAACAATAGTTTCCCAAATATTGGGGTACCTCTGATTAATTTTTTTTTTATTATTGTCACCCACTTTTTTATAATAATTTATATATCACCCTTAACTCTCACAACTTCACTCTCTAGCTTATCTCTAATTTCTCTTTCTAGAAAACGCTCTCAAACGACCATTGACGGTCGCGCGACGCAATGATAATAATAATATAAATACTAATAATAATATTATTATTTACAAAATTTTATTTTTAAAAAATTAATAGAAAGAAACCCAGCCAACACATTGGCCGCACGCAAAATGTGGCGGCACCGCGGCAAAGACCGCACGTCGGTCATGGCTCAGTTGCGGCTTGAGCCGCGATCGACTTGCGGTCGTCGTCGTGGTGCCGCCGCATTTTACGTGCGGCCACTGTATGTGCTGGGTTTTTTCAATTAAATTTTTTAAATAAAATTTTGTAAATATTATTATTATTATCATTATCATATTAATATATAATATGCATTTTTATCCAACCGCGGTGGCCGCACGAATTATCCTGTGTGGCCGACTCCACCACGCCTGTGCATCCATTACCCTCCCTCCCAATATATATTAATATATTAAAATGGATTTGGAACATGTATTGGGGATAGGTATGAATGAACAATTGTGGTATTGAGAATAAATAATAGGTTATAGATATATATAAATTAATAATTATGCTATAACGCGTAACGATGACCACCTCCCCTACTTATAGCTTGTCCTAATTTAGATTTTTTTTTTTTTACTTATCATATTACTTTTACTTTGAAATTAACTATTATAAAAACCGCAGTTTTTGTTATTATGGAGTTTAGCCTGTTTGCTTGCTTGTATTCACACATATTTACTATTTCGTCTTTGAATATAATAATTTATTAACAACTTTTATTTAACTTGTATTCACACATGAATGTACTCTTTTACTCACGAGTACAATAACTAAGGGTGTGTTTGGTGAGATAAAAAGGAATAAGATTAAGGTGGAATGGGTTGTTATTACTTTTTTACTTGTTTGGAGAACATGATATGGAACCATGGGAATTCTTATTCATCCCAAATGGGAGGAATTAGATACCTTCCATAATTGGGTGGAATCAATTTCTATCCCTGAGAGGTGAATATTAAAAAAAGAAAAATCAAATCAATTTTTTCGTTCGTAATGTTGGATCTGCTGTCTCCTTCTCTAATCCCACAAGACCCCTAACCAAAACAGAGTGAGGGAAGACAGAGACGACACCGCTACCCAGCACCGCCCACCGCTGCCCATCGCCGCCCAAAAGCCACCGCGTTCGTAGTCGCATCTGACAGTCCGAGAATCGTCCGTAGCCGCATCCGACACCAATTGGGGATCATCAAAATCAGAAACCCTAAGCTTCGGAGAATTGGAATAATAACTGAAATTAGAAGTAGAAAAAAGAAGGTTACCATGAGATCGAAGCAAGGCACTTGCAACAATGGAAGCTGGAGGACAAACTTTGGTGCTCATCGTATTTGAGGATTTTGTTTTTCAACTTTGGGGAACTCTTTCACTGCTTAACAATCGGATATCTCTTCATTTTTTTCATTTCAGTTTTTCTCCAAACAACTTCAGTTTTGGGTTCTAATTCCATACCCAATTCTACAGGTTTCTAATTCCATACCCATTTCATTCTTGAAATCTCTCTAAACAGGCCCTAAGTAATATAGGTCGACTGTATGTTGGGTTAGGCAAAACACGGGTCGAGTGTATTTTGATTTCGGGTTAATTTCACTCTAAAACATGACTCGAATGTATTTCAAATTCAGGTAAATACGTGTCAAATATTCTTTGATAGTAAAAATTTCTTTTTAGGGTAAATACGCGTCGGATGTATATTGGTTTCAGGTAAATTTAACTCTAAAAACATTACTCGGGTGTATTTCGGATTTAGGTAAATATGATCGCGTGTATTATTGTTTGTAATTTTTCATATTTATTATAATCTACCATCACTAAAATATGTGTATTACCGACTACTTTTTTCCAACCAATTTAAAATAGTTGGAAAAATCAACCATTTTAGCAACTATTTCATATTTCATTTTTCAAAAATCTTATGTGGGAAAAATGATTGAAAATTCCAACCACTTTTGCCAAAATGGTAGAAAATTTTTCCTACCGTTTGAAAAATGGTTGGAAAAATAGTCGGAAAAATGATCGGATTACTGACTATTTTCCCAACTAATTTTGAACAACAGGAAAAAGATTGGTAGTAAAAATGGTTGGAATTTCCAACCAATTTTTCCCTCCTAAAATTAGAAAAATTGTTGGAAAATTAGGGAAAAGAATGGTTAAAACCAACCGTTTTAAATTGATTGGAAAAAATAGTTGATAATACACATATTTTCAGCAGTGTAAGGCAATATATACTTAATATAATAAATTTAATGTACATTATTACACCAAATATATATTGGAGAACTATAATTTCTAGCCGGTGCAATGCACGGGCATTATTTACTAGTACTTTCAAAAATGTCATAATATTCCTATCAAAAAAATAGCACAGTATATTAGCACATATGACTTTATAATTTTAATGATTAGTTTTATAAAAAATCTTTATTAATTCTTTTTAAACATTGGAACCATTTAAAAATTCTTTTTATCGTCCTTTGGCTATATTTTTATACAAAATTTTCTGTATATAAAGACTGCATATGTACAAATTTGTCATTTAAAATAGTTTTTATAATTGTTAAATAAAAAAAAATGGTTGAAACGCTAAGTATATTGGAATTGAATGATTGATGGAGCTAAGAAGTAATCCAAGCTAACTTGTAAAGTTTGGGATTGTAATTTTTTTTGCCCTAATCTTTTACATGGAAGTTTCTCTCATTATAAGTTTGGGTTATTGAGTATAAAACTTAATACGGTTAATTATATAGTATAGTCACGCTTAGTGACAACTGAACTACTATAATTTTTATTTATTTACGCAAACAAGAGAGTATTTGAAGATTTAAGAATATTATTGATCCAATGACCATCACAATACAGCAGCTATACATAAATATGTATAGAAGAGAACTAAGCACCCAAGAAAGGAGGTAAAAGAGGTTAGGAGTTGTCAACAAACTCACTAACCAACTCAACCCTCATAACAAACTTAACAACCTCAATCACTAATAGCACAGCAGCAGCTAACTCTACAACTTATTTATTTTTTGCGATAAAATGAAAGTTAATAGTCGAGCAGTGGTTAGGGCGCGATTGGACCATCATGGGCAGAAGCAAAGGCGTTTGTGTTGGCACTGAAGCTGGCAAGAGAGTGGGGGGGTCAACAGGTGATCATAGAGGGGGATGCCATGGCCATCATCACAAAGCTGAGAAGTAAATTCATCCCAAACAATGAGTTAGGAATGATAATACAAGAAATTTTAACTTTAGCAAGTAGTTTCAATTCTTGTTCTTTCAGTTTTATTCGTAGAGGGGGCCATAGAGTGGCTCACGCTCTTGTCCACCTCCAGCCTTTTGAGCTGAGTCGCCGAGTCTGGTGGAAAGATGGACCAAATTTGATCCAAGATCTGGTGGCGGGCAACCTATGGAATGCGTTTGATTCTTAATACTAAAGCTCCTTTCTATCCAAAAAAAAAAATGAAATTCAATAGGCACGTGTTTGTGTTTTGTACACTGTCAGTCTGTCACTGTGTACTCGTCCAATTCCCATTTCCTTGCCTCAATATGGACAAGCGCAGATTATACCATCCACGGTGTTGTATCTATTTAGAAACACCAAATGTATTGAAGTACATTAATTTTTATATAATGAATTTCTATAAAAGTTTGATGACTTTAAAAAATATATTGATGAATTTTGAAATAACATTGATATATTTATGATGGATTTTATAATCAATATTGATGAATTTTGAAATAACATATTGATGGATTATTTAAAAAACTTAATTATACCACAATGGACCAAATAACAATTGGCATATAAGTGCAATAAAAACTACTCAAGCTAAATTGTTGCAATACCTTTTGCTACTCGCACAGCAGCATGTACTTCTTCACAAAGTAGCATCCGAGCATACAAATCTGAACAAAACATTTGATATGTCAAGTTTTTATAGTTCTTGAAAATTCTATAATTTTCAAAACTGCATAGATTCAGTAAACCAGTGAACCCAATAAGTTTTTTCTGCACTTCATCAATACAAAAACTTCACGGTTTTAAAAATTTCCACGAACAAGAAAGTTCATAAACAAGCAAGGTAATTCAAAACAAAAAAAAAATAAAATCCAATATACATTCCTAACAGCAAAAAGACCAAGTACACCATGAATTATACAAGGGCCTAGCTGGCCTGGCCTAACAAATTTTTGCATTTGGTACAAATGACTTGGCTAAAGATCATAGACGATCAGAATGTAGGAGCAAAACTCATGACCAGAGTCATAACTCGTAAGATCAAGGCGTTGAACTCCCCGGGTTTAGCTTGAGTCGATGATAATTGATAGTAGCTAACAAAAGCCCCCCAAATTTAGCTACTGTCTGTATTAGACAGGAGAAAGTGGGCACCCGAGTTACAGATTCAGACATTAGACGGTGAAGCAATCTCCCCAAGAAAAAGTTACATACAGGAACGAATGTAATAGCAAGAGACGACTAGAATGTCTTTCCAAAAGCAAAAGAAAGGGAACGAGAATATTTCACCCCACCAATACAAAAGATTTCTATATTTTACATGTACCAATCCAACTAGCAGTTGAAGCGGCTTTTCATAGATTATTATGATTCTCAGGTTCAGGTTCAGGGGGCTGCTGATGTCTTCAATGTTCTGGTTGTTGTGCCTGTCATGTACATTTGGAGTCTATGAGTACAAGTACAGTGCTGGGAGCACGACAAACAATAATAAAAATTACCATAACTCGAACATGTAGCACAAAGATAGACTTTTGTCAGACAGAAGGAATACCACGAAACGAGGAGATCGTCGTACAGAAGCTGCAGACATAGGTGACTTTGCCCCCTTCACAGGAAAGACTTTGGTAACGTTTCCGTTTGCTTCTCGAAGTGGAGGTGAGGATTTATCTATGCTAGCAACTGAGACAGAGGAAACCGGAGCAGACAAAGATACACTGGTGGTGTCTTGATCCTGATAGATATAGTGAGATATGGACCCTGAGAATCATGGATTGTAGCAATTAGGAAAGGCAACCGAGCAATTGGAACATGTGATTATTGAGTAATTCTAAAGAAGTATCTGTAGCTGTAAGCTATAAGGAAGGGAGGGTATAAGAACATGAGATTGCACCTGAAGCTGCAGCTTGGAACTTCTCCCTCATAACTCCAACAAATTTGAATAGGCCATTGCTTTTGTTCAACTCTTTAACCAGCTCCTCGGTACCATTCAAGTGTGGATTACAATCAAGCACTGAGACAATGGGTTCAATCAAAGGATTCAACTCCCAGAATAAATTGTTTAGCTAGGATAACGAGTAACGACCAACTTATAAAAATGAAATTCATTGCGATATGAGCCAGGAGCACATACAGGTGTACACATCGTTTGAATGGCGAATGGTAAAGGAATACTCCTCTTCCGGATGCTTTCTGTCAATGTTTGTGAATGTAAATTTTACACCTGCCCAAAGAGGTACTTTCAATATTTGTCTGTCAAATTTAATGGATGCCAATTTTATACAATGCAAAAGACAAACTGTTCAAGGTTACCATGTCCTCCATCAATTCGGAAACCAAGCACCCTGTTATACCATGAGAACGCCTCCTGCATTTCTTCTCTGTGCTTGGAAGCTTGTTTACTCTTCTCCTTGGAATCCATGAGAACTTTTTGAAATCAACAAACAAGAGGAAGGGGTCAATTACAGAACTACAAGATGTCTTTAGAAAGTATAAAATGAAATCCAACAGCCTCGGCTCAAATTTATTGTTTTGTTAAGACTGCCTGCATATTTTAACATTCCAGAGGTCCCTAAACCAGACATATTTGGCATGATAGCAACCAGAAGGGGTAGAATGGGGCAGGCAGGAGAATCACAGTGACACATACTGATACAGTACTTCTCCATACATGTATCGCGCATCCACAGGCCCTCTTGGTGAATGAAAGTGGGACGGAATGTAATGGGATCATTCCTGAATTTTGGGAGGGCTGCACGAAGGACTCGTATCCTGAACCTTTTTTTTTATAGGAATGGACTCGTATCCTGAACTTATTAAACGAGACAATCTCTTCAAAGACATGTGCCAAGAAATGACTATGGTGATCTCAGACTTGTGTGATCAGCCCCATCAACTCATCAAGGAGTATGACTGTCTAGTCTAGTTCTATTTTGCTTTCTACCGCTTCCAGTTTTTGCCAAACTTACCTATGATTTTGTATTCGTGCCTCATCCCTCTTACTATGATTCTGCACATTCCACAGCTTTTTACCTTCACATCTTCCCAATTTCTTTTTACAATGCCTAGTGCTGCCTATACAGTTGCCAAACAAACCCCCCCACACCCCACCCCGGGGTGAAGAACGAAAAGTTCAAATTTTTTTCCCTTTTTCCTTTTGTTTGTTTTTTTTTTTTTTTTGGGTGGGGGGGGGGGGGGAGTGGAGGAGGTAGGGGATGAACCAGCAGACCTGGATGGTAGCAAGAAATCATCCAATTTAATAGGATTAGAACCACAAATTGATGTAGAACTTTTGAAAGATTTTATGAATTACTATTCATCGCTCCCCTTTACAATTGTCGCCCCCCCTTGGTTCATTTTAACTCTCACTCACTCTCTCTCATTCTCTCATAATTCCCCAAATTGGTTAAACTCAATGTAAGGCAGTAGATCATCGGACGACGAAGATGTTAGTTTGTAAATTTTAAAATTTTAAAATTTGGAGCAAAAAATCGAAAAAAAACAGTTGGAACCCCAGCCGCACGCCAATTGTGGCGGAGCCGCGATGGGCATGTGGCCCAACCGCAGCCAGCGCCGCGATCGGCATGCGGTCCAGTTGCGGCTAGAGCCATTGCGGTGCTGGCCGCGGCTGGGCCGCGATTGGCATGCGGCTCTGGCCGTGGCTCCGCCGCAATTGGCGTGCGGCTGGGGTTCCGACTGGTTTTTTTCGATTTTTTGCTCCAAGTTTTGAAATTTTAAAATCTACAAACTAACATCTTCATCATCCACTGATCTACCGCCTTACATTGAGTTTTTAAGTTGAATTTCAAAAACCGTAACCAATTTGGGGAATTATGAGAATGAGAGAGAGGAGAGAGTGAGAGGGAGGTAAAATGAACCAGGGGGCCGACGATAGTAAAAGGGAGACGACGAATATCAATGCCCAAGATTTTTTACATCCCACGTTTGTGCTCAATTAGCCTGATTGGATAAAATGGATGCCGAAATTAAGAGCAGCAGGAACTAGAACAGAATCAGAGTTCTATTTTCCCAGGCTAGAATGGAGAAGTATGTCCCAAGATACTAATAAGGATGTGTTTTTGAATGCATAGGATGTTGGTAGATCTAGGGGCAATACATAGTTTCAGTTTTGTTCTTATCAGGCAACACCCGGAAGAAATTCTCCAATGTGTTGGTTGAATCAAATTTTTGCTCTTCTTCCACACACACAAAAATAAAAATGGAAAATGATTTAGAATTTAGGAATATGAGTTAGTTACTCATCAATTAAAAAGAAAAGAGTCTACCTTTTAATTGTCGGGATAGGATGGCCTCATATTCCTCCTTTCTTGCTGCTTGATCCTGCACAATTTTGTGAAGCTCAGCTACTTTGACTCTAGTCTCAGAAAGAGAGTCAATAATTGCCATTCGTTTGGCCTCCTTTCGTGTCTTCACTATAAACAAACAGAAAATGATTATGGAACAGTTGCACTAAACAGCTGCAAAGGTACCAGGCATCATTCAAAGGTTAAAGATGAAGAAACTACGATCTAGAAAAATACTGGAGAAGCTTAGTGTCAAAAATGACAGAACACAAATCATACGCAGAAAAACCACAGAATAGGGATGATGATATCCTAGCATTAAACAGTGCATGGGAAGTGAAAGACCCCTTGACACCCAACAATGTAGGTGAAGATGCCCCAAGAGAATATGAAGAGCACGTTTTTACACAAAATGCTCAAAAATATAAGTGGCTGAAAATGTATATATAGAGACACACATGATAAAGACAATTTACGGCAAGCGCAAAAGGCCTCTCTAAAAACTTTTCATTTGCTTCTTCTCTATAGGGTACTACATAGTCAATTAGTTTCTAAGGCCTCTAAGGTCTACAGCAACAATCTCGTTCGCAAATCAGGGATAAAACTGCCACGTTTTACTCCCGTCCCAAGGGGCGAAAGAAGCACCTCACGTTAGGAGTTGCATTCTTAGGATTTAGATTTTCTTTAAGTAATGTGACATAGAAAGAAAAGACATAATTGGGGGAATATCATAGATCCCATAGCAATTGCAAATTAAACTTAAGTGATATTAAGGCAAATTTTCTCCAAGCCAACAAATCTCCAATTTCTTAAAGGGGAACCTGCCGGGGGGGGGGGGGGGGGAGCAACAAGCATCTAAAGCCACTGCATATTACAGTGTGAACACCTGCAAACCCTTTTCTTTTTCAAAACGTCATGGGGAGGGGTCCGGAAGTGACTACTGACTACCTTCTTCAACTAACAGCACATAACATCAACAAATAATTCCAAACAACACTGCCCAGGTAGACTTATAGATTTCATAATTTATTTGGATGAAGGGCAAAAAAAATCCACTAGGCACTGGCCATGCTTGGGAAGTTGGAAGAGATCAAAGATAATAAAAAGAAAGTAGCACCAAGCAACAACTAAATGGTCCACATCTACTGCTGAAAGAGGTGTTAAGCATGTCCATAATGTGTCTGCATTACTTCTAAAACCCACATTGATTTGATTAGCTGAATGTCATAGCTCAGATGATACTAACAGCTAATGAAAGTGTGGCAATGGTTAGAAGTTCACCTGCAAGAGCCTTGACCAGTTCATCCTCCAGTTCTCTCAATTGAGCTTTGAGCTTCGTCAATTCCACTGCAATTAATACAGGTGCTGGCATTATAATTTGTTACTTAGGCAAGGGACAAGCAAGTTCACCCAACAATGAAGTCCGCATCCCATGTGAGGATCACGAATACACAGACGTAACAGAATGACTGGCCCAACTGTCTTTTGAGTTTATTTAACCCTCCCCTTGTCGAAGAAAGCCTAATCATGATTCACCCGATTTCAAATTTCACTTGAAATTAGATGCTTCTTCTATTGATGGGATCCTAATGTGTAATTATAGTAGATTGTTAAGGTATCCGACTTCCGGCCCTTCAATTCATTCAATGTATGAATAAGGACGTATTCCTTGATAAAAAATAAAATAAACTAATGTAGAAGTAGACAGTAAAATACCACCAAACGAATATCAAACTATCAATATTCATGTAATTTTCAATATAACTTTCTATAATTCCCTTTTTCTGGCTTCATGTATGGCTCCAAAACGCAATTGGAAAAACCCTTCGTTCAAAAGCCAACGCTTGCTAGGGTTTCAAATATCAACGAGAATAACCTTATATTCAACAAAAATCACTTCCCAAACACATTAACCAATGATTAACACCAAAATCCACAACGTCAATGAGCTAACAAGAGTTAAATCTCGGGGCGACATACCTGAAAACCCTAATTTCAAACCCCCCCCCCCCCAATCTCAACCCTAAAGAATACTGAAAGAAGCAAGCCGCGGAAACCCTAGAATCAAATTGAAACATGAAATTAAACAGTTAAACGAGTAAATAAAGAGACAGAACCTTGATTACGAGCACTCTTCTCTGCCTTGGATCTCAGAGACTGCAAGGACTTGCCAAAAGAAGCAACAGCAGAAACGACTTTCTGTTGATTAGCTGCAGTCTGGCTGTCGCATACTCTTCGAAGCTCCTCTAGCTTTGTAAAAGATGACTCCATTGCCGTCGTTTGTGCAGCAGCCATGGATGAGTGAGATGGGTAGGAGAGAGAAAGGGAGAGAGAGAGAGAGAGAGAGAGTTCAGCCCGCCATTTCCATTTTAAAACGGGCACTTGATGTATAGTTGTATTTGAAATGCGAGTTTTTGTTCGGCACGGATACGTTGGTCACAACAACGTCGCCTTGGCGCGTCCGAAAACCCTCCACACCACAACGCATGGCCTATTTAA
This sequence comes from Portulaca oleracea, assembly GCA_029582165.1. Classification (NCBI taxonomy): domain Eukaryota; kingdom Viridiplantae; phylum Streptophyta; class Magnoliopsida; order Caryophyllales; family Portulacaceae; genus Portulaca; species Portulaca oleracea. The sequence goes on along the minus strand of CM055869.1, from coordinate 10,794,909 downwards.
TATCATATATATATTTATATATATAAAATTGGGTACAAAGGGTGAGGTTGAGATTTGAATGATTTTATGAGGGTATTTTCGGAAGATTATAATTATTAAAATTTGTTTTTTTTAAAAAAAAAAGGACCTTTAATTATTCATGAATTATCATTATAGGGAGTAATAATATATATTTATTATTGTTAACATAGGTTATATTTTTAAAGGAAAAATTAATTATTGAAATATAAAAGAGGAAAGGAGTTACATAGTGATTAATCATCATCAATAATAATCATAAATCTACGGTTATAATAAGTAAATTGCATACTTGCTAACAAAAAAAAATTGCATACTTACACACTAACTATAAGAGTATAAATAGGTGGACAACAAAGGGAGAGAATACTATGGTATTTCTCCCACCTTTTCTTCTTTTCTATTTCTTTTATTTTGAGTTAATTTTATTTGTTATTTTATTTCTATTTTTTAAATTATTGTTAGCTATATTAGATATTCTTTTTTATTAGTTGTTTTTTGTATCATTATTATATTTAACTTTTGTGTCTTCATTTTTTTGTAAAAATATGATATATATATATATATATTATTTTGCTCTTTCTTTTTGTATTTATTTTTACTTTTCACATTCTTCTTTAGCGGGTTATTATATAAAACTAGGTACAAAGGGTTAGTACGAGAATATATATATGTATGTCTTAAGGAGGGTGTTTTTAAAAAGTTATGATTAATCATTTTATTATTTTTTAAATACTTTTAGGTACAAAATGGTGAGAGTGGAATATTTCATTTTAAAGAGGACAATGTTGATAATAGTCATATACCTATATAATATATATGAAGTACAATAAATCGTAATTAAATTAATCATTTTACTCTTTTTTTTAATATACATTTTAACATGAGACAATCATACTTTTGACCACCTATCAAAGTGGCTTTTCATTGGAAATATTTTTGGTTTCTTTTATAGAGAAAACATGTTATTTTCAGAAAATATTTAGTCATTATTTAATTTGTATTTGTATCATCAATTAATCACTTAATTGTAGAAAAATTGAAGCATTTCATTTGTTGTCATTGATTTCTCATCACATTTACAAACATAAATAAATTTTAACTGACCAAAACTCTCCAAATGGAATCATAATTTTATGAGAGATTGTACATATTTAAGACATTTAGGAATTTGATTAAATAAAAGGGAGTAAAAGAATTCGAAGAGAAAACAACTTTGCATTAGATATTCTTCTTCCTCCTCTTTTGTCTCATAATTCATTATATTCTCATGTAAATCAATGACTTCATTTGTTCTTCCTCTTATTTTCCTTTTTATTTTTGTTTTGATGTGCTTATCAGTTCAAGTTCAATTTATTTGGTTCTACAATTACAAGAAAGAAATCTGTGGCAAACAAATTTTGGTGTACTATATCCACAATTATATTTATCGAATATCAAGTTTAACCGATCTTTGACAAATATTTTGAGATGTAGGTAGTATTTGATATTCCAAAACAAATACCATGTTTTAAAAGCTAAATATATTATGATTATCAAACTTTTTTTATGATTCAATTCAACTATCTAATTTATCATTGTTTGGATTCTTCACCAATAGTACATTACACAATATTACCGTGTTATGACTTTCAAGCTTGATTATAAATTGGTATGACATATATCTTTTGTAATTGCAAATGAGTTATAAAGAGATGAAAAAAAATCTTTTGTTGATTCAAAATGTTATCTAGCCATTTTTTATTATATTACTCTTATTAATATATTTCAATTAATGAAAATATTTGTATAGTATCAACAATTCAAGCATTGCGAGTAATGTTTGTTTTTTAGATTAAGAAATCTCATCAATTTCATCCTCATCATCTTTTAACTAACAATCTCAGTGCAAGATGTTTATTCTTTGTATAGGAAAAAGATTGATGAATATAAGAGGAAGTATGTGAAATTCAACAATAAATCTAAATATAAAACAATTATATATGTATATATACAATTTATTATTTTTGAGATTTATTTTCTATGTTTTTTTGATGGAAGATTTATTTTCTATGTTGGAATTTGAAATTTAATTTATCATTTATATATAAAACACATGTCGTTAATAATATTTTGAGATGAAACCACGTCAAAGATATTTCTGTAAATCAATTTTTTTTTTTGTCTTCTTTCTCCTTATACAAATTGTCATCAATAAGAGTTTAGGCAAGCAAAAATCTAAGTAATGCTAGAAATTTAGAATTGAATATTAATTATTAACTATCCAATCTATTCTGTATTATGCGAAATTTATCATTTAATTTAAGATTAATATATACTTCGCAAATATTACGTACAAATATGCAAGAATTCAACTATGTTTTAAAAGGTTAATGTGTTTTTTGAAAAAGAAAAAGATCTAATAATGCACCGTGCAACGCACGGGTCAAAAGACTAGTTTATATATATTAGTCGGCACTAGACCTGGTCACTGGGTCGGTTACTCATCGGATCCGATCCAAAAACTTTTAGATTGGGATCAAGTTCTTTTTCGTTCAATCCGATTCGAAAATTTCAACATCCGACTTAATTAGGACCGAGTCTGTGTCAAAGGTATGTCGACGCAACTCGATTTATTGACCCAATAAATAAACATATGATATAATTTTTGTTATTATATATCCAACTATTAGGCTATCCACATTGGTGCCCCTGGGATTGGGGGATGAGTGGAGTATGAATAGTGGAAATAGTATTATTTTAATGGGTGTTGGGGTATGGTATTGTTAATGATGTCCTTGGAGTTGGGGGATGAGATGAGGGATAAGTGGGGTAGGGAGTAATATTTTATTGGATTGTGGGACCCACATGTAGAGTATAATTGTTTTCTTTTTTTGTATTGGACTATAATTATTTTCTACAATGATGTAGAGTATAAAATTTTTATTTTGTATTTAAAAAATGATTAAATTATCATTAAAATTATCATTAAAAAATAAGACAAAAATAAAATCTAGCACATACTTAAATAAACTATTTAAATTATCATTAAAAGGAAACATAACTAAAACATTAAAACAATTTGAATTATAATATGTATAATTAATTAAATTATTTAAATTATAAAATTATAATTACAAATTCAAAAAAAAAACCGTTTGAAACCAAAAACACAAAGGAAAAGAGAAAGAAAAGAAAAAGGAAAAGAGAAAGAAAAGAAAAGGAAAAAAATAAATAAGCAACTGCACGTGGGCCCCATAGGGCGCCCGCCCAGACGCGCCCACATGCGCGTGTGGCGCACGCATCAGACAGAAAAAGGGAGGGGGGTGCAGCGCACGCCCCTCCCCCGCGCCTCTCTTCCCCCTTTTTCTCCCTTTTCGTCCCAGGGACGCCTACTCGTCCCTCAACCCCTTTTTTTTCCCCTTTTTTTCTTACCCTCTCTCCTGTGTCCCTCATTGTGAGGGATACCAATAAGGATGGCCTTAGTAGGCACCAAACTTGATCACTAGGTCGATGACTCGTCCAATCCGACCCAAAATTTGAAGGTTAGGGTCAAGTTTTTTTTTTTCTTTTTTTTTTCGGTCAACCGTATCCAATCTGAAGGCTTTGGGTACCCAACATATCTAGGGCTGGGTTCGAGTTAGAGTGCATCAATGCGGTCTGATTCATTGGCCCAATAAATAAACATATAATATAATTTTTGTTAAAATATTAATTGGAATATTTGATAATTGTAATAACTTAAATACTTGATGTTAGATTTTTCTTTTTTTGCACTGAATTTAAAATTTGAAATTTTATTAATCTATTAGTGTGCTGAATATTTAGAACTTTAAAATCAAATGATGTCTTAATGATTGATAAATTTGTGTAATTTTAATTTGGGTTCACCTTTTAGATTTATTTTATTTTTTACTATTTCGGACTTATGTTTTTTCGGAAAAAATATGTGATGTATTATGGTGTAATTTTAATTTGGAAAGAAAGGCTATGTAAACAAACCAACGTAGACGTTTGTGAAATTTGTGAAATTTTTATTATTTATATTGGTCGTTTATGGAAATAAGTTAAATAATAAGTATAAAAATTTTACTTATCGAGGCTAAAATTTTCCGATTAATTTCTCACTCCCGGTGCGACCGAAAGCGGCAGTAAAACTTTGTTCCTAGTTACAGTCGGGAGCGGGAGTGTGACATACAAAAATTATCGGGATTCCAATCCCGTTCACCCCTGTTTTGAGCTCACTGGTAGCTAATTCGACCCCATCCTCCTTTGTTGTAATTGTGGATCAAATAGTTGGCCTTGTTTTTTTTTTTTTTTTTTTTTGTAGTTGATAAAGTATGGTTATAGACTTACAGTTGTAAATTGATATAATATGGTTAAAGGTGATTGCGTTTGATAGATAAAGGTGCTACAAATGGTATTGTGTGATGAAGGCCCTGTAAATTTCATGGGTTAATTAGGGTAAGTAAATAATTATCATAAATTACCGAAAGTTACCGAAAATTACCAAAAGTTACCGAAAATTACCAAAATTATCGAAAATCACATGACACGTGTAAAGTAGGTTTTTTTTTTTTTCTTTTGTTCCTTTTATTTCAAAAACACAAATTTACCTATATAAATTTACCCAAAGTTAACATAAGTTATCAAAAATTACCAAAAGTTACCAAATATAACCAAAATTCATCATTTACCTTACCTCAAGATGCCCATGAAATTTACAGGCCCGAAGTTGATAAAATTCCGTCATTGAATTTGTTAAATTTAACCAATCGCAGAAAAAAAAAAATTAAAAAAAATGGGCCTAATTGATTTTCGCAAATTATAGTATAAGACCGCCTCACATAAACTTACCATGAGACGGACAACTCACAGGATAACCTTTCAAATATATTAATATGATCAATAAGTGATACTAGAATTACTTTTTTTTTTTTGGGAATCATCATGGGAATCATTGTATTGCTACTTTGTGGGTGGGCACACTCCCATCCAAATACATTCCTCTACCACACTAAAAGTTCTTGCTAGTTCATGTGCCACACTATTCCCTTCCCTTTTCACATGATTCCAATTACACTCTAAAAAAGACTTACTAAGAGCTAATACATCACTCATCATGAGGTCGAATTCACTGGCATCAACCTGCTTAGTTCTGGCCTTCTGTACTAGTTGGAGGCAGTCAGACTCAATCTCCACATCGACGTCGAATCATTGGCGAGCTTCAGGCCATATAAGCAGGCCTTCGCTTCTACAATGTTCGCACCCCACCGAGCCTGTACCGTCTTTGCCGCCGCCACTAGAACATTACCAGTGACGTCCCGTATCACCACCCCCAAGCCTACGCATCCATCTTTACCGCATGCTGCGTCGGTATTTATCTTGACAAAACCCTCGTTTGGTGGCTGCCATCTAGTGCTAAGTCGCGTTGTGTGTCTATCCAGCTGTACATTAGTTGTAGTCACCTCGTTGTAATGCATAATTGTCGAATCCAGGCGCCCCTGGATTATTCCTATTGCCGTTTTCTTATTCTGGAACACTGTCTTGTTTCTAACCTGCCACGATATCCATGCCAGGAATAGCGCCCTTTGCAGTTCAATCGCTGGGAGGTATTGCCACCATTCTTTGAGGGTCGCTTTTGTTTCAGCTTGTTTTAATGCAATATTGTTTGTCTCTTGAGCAAGGTTCTTCCAGGCCTCCGCTATCTCCTCGCATTCTATAATGGCGTGTAGCATTGTTTCACAACTCTTTTTGCATCTTGGGCAATCTCCATTCTCATCAATATGTCTACAAAATAGCGCTCCTATAGTAGGAAGAGTCTCCGTGTACATTCTCCATATCATATGCTTCACCTTGGGTGTTACCTGAGCCTTCCATATACATGGGAGGAATTCATCAAAATCATCCTCCGCTACCGAGATTCCCAGCCAGTACGCTGATGCTACTGTGAAAATGCCATTATTTGAATAACACCACCATCCCTTGGTTTTTGTTCGCTGATAGGGATCTCTAAAATAAGGTTTTTGTCCCTGTCATTAAAAATTTTGTTTAACTTATCCATGTCCCACTCAGCACCCTCCGACGACATCAAGTCGCATACATACAACTCCTCATCCTCCTCCATTCTCGGTGTTGTTGCTTCTTTCCCTATTCCATCAATTAGCCATGGCTCGCCCCATACCCGTACACTTCGTCCATCTCCTATGCGCCAGCAAAGACCCTTTTGGAGTAGGTTAATTGATCCTTGTATACTTCGCCAAGTGTAGCTCGGGTTGTATCTTGTGCCCGCCTGGGTTACTTGACATCTAGGATAGTATTTCGCTTTCATTACCCTAGCCACGAGCGAGTCAGGTTTTGTGTATAGTCTCCAAGCTTGCTTCGCTAATAATGCGTCGTTGAACGCATCAAATCTTCTGAAGTTAAGGCCCCCGAAGCACCGCGACTTGCATAATGCATCCCAGCTCTTCCAATGCATTTTCTTCCTGTCACCAACACTACCCCACCAGAACTTGGCTATCAATCCATGTAGTTCATCAACCAGTGTTTGGGGGAGCTTGAAAAAACTCATTAAATATGTGGGAATTGCTTGTATTACCGCTTTGATGAGAACTTCTTTACCCGTTCTAGATATGAGTTTTTCCTTCCATCCTTGCATACGCTTCCAAAGTCTATCCCGCACTCCTTGGAAAATCTCGTTCTTTGACCTCCCCACTATTGTTGGTGCCCCGAGATACTTGTTGTGTTTTTCCACTCTCCTCATTCCCAGAATACAGGCTAGTTCCTCCTGCTTGCTCTCCTCTACTCTTCGACTAAAAGCAACTTCCGATTTTTCGAGATTGACTTTTTGCCCAGATGCTTTTTCATACTCGTTGAGAATTTCAACCACTTTCAAGCATTCCTGTCGAGTCGCTCTTACGAAGAGTAGACTGTCGTCTGCGAAGAATAAGTGGGTTATTGTAGGTGCGCTTCGACTCGCCTTAGCCCCATGAATCTCCCTCTTTTTCGTTGCTTTTGTTAGCAAACCTGAAAGAGCCTCAACCACAATAATGAAGAGTGATTAGACTCATTTTTAAACCTTATTTATACCTCCATGCTTGGTCTTTCAGCTCGTTTTTCACAATAATAATGCCACTTATATTATGTTTTTCCCCTGTTTTGTAGGCCCGAGTGTGAGACCCAAAAGACTCGGGAAAAGAGCGAGATCCTTAGAGCGAGAGGCTGGCCCGGGACTCAAAGTTAGATGCCGAGATCATGGAAGAAGTCGGGAGCTGAGAGGAGTCAAAGAGGCCGAGACATCAAGGAGAACAGGGGGGCACGATCGTGCATCATACCGGCACGATCGTGCAGTCCCCTTGATCTGAAGAAGCTCCAACCCCAAGATCCGCGCGATCGTGCAGTCCCAAGTGCACGATCGTGCACCACCTTCTGGAAGATCCGCACGATCGTGTCGCTTCACTGCACGATCGTGCTACTCCTTGCCTCAGGAACCGCCAGAATTTTCAAAACGGCACGATCGTGCCGAATTTCCGCACGATCGTGCCGATTTCGGATTTCAGCCCCTGTTTCCGAATTCAAAACGACGCACTTTGGGGTGTTTTTGGGGAACTATTTATAGTTTTTTAGGGTTGAAATTCAGGAGCTTTTATCATTCCCTAGGTTACTTAGTCACCATTATTTGTATTCTCCCTAGTTTTAGCCCTAAAACCCTTTTTGATTAGAGCACTCTTAGCTTAATTAGTGTTAATCTCTCTCTACAAACCTCTCTTTTTATCTTCATTTATTGCTTTTTGCTGGTTTATTTTCATCATTTGAAGACTTTGGAAGGATATTTAAGTTATTTTGGAAGCATTTATTGAAGGAAAGTCATCTTAAGGTATAATTTATCTCATTGTTACTGTTTTATTGTTTTCTTAATCGTTTTATGTTAGGTTTAGTGTTTTGTTTGCTGAATATGAGTTGTTTTGCTAGCTTAGGCTTGAATGTTATTAGTTCAATGTTTGTTAATATGATTAGAGGCTAAGTTTTTCTGGGCTTGGGGGTTTAATGGCTCCCCGGTCTAACCTTGAAGGTTTAGAGAAAGGGGGTGATTATTTTGGGTTTAAGGATTCTCTCACCTTTTACCCTATCATTGTGGGAGGTTTGGTTGTCTGGGAAGTTGTCAAAACTCCTCTAACACATTGATTTGGGTCCTTGGTGGAGTGATTTACCTTACTCTCATGAGAATGAGAGTTGGGTTGATTAGGGGTGTTGAACTAATTACTCCAAATTGTTTTCCTTCATGGAAATGAGGGGAAGTGATTCGGTTTCAATCTAATGTCTCCTTTGGAAGAGGGAGCTTAGAATGGTTTAAATTTATCAACAACCCATTCCGAGCCTTGTTTGATCACTCCGTCTTCCTTTATCTTCTAGGGTTAGGCTAAGTTAGGTGGCTAGAACAACCCCCGGGTCCTTCTTTCTTGTGAGTGTTCTCTTAAGTGTTAATCCTTCATTAGTTTTATCTAGTTAACCTAAATCTCATCTCTGGTGAAAACTCTTGTTTAAACCGAACTCTTTTGCTTAAAACGGACCGAACTTGACCTAGTTCCCTGAGGATACGATATACAACCCCGGCTATATTATAGCTCAACAAAATGGCGCCGTTGCCGGGGAGCTAGCGCTTCAAGTTTTTTCGTTTAGTCTAAGAGTTTAGTTTAAACTACCTTGCGTGTTTTGTTGTTGTGCGTCGTAGAGTCCTAGGGCGGACTTACGGTTTTTGCTTGAGTTCTGTGCATGTCCAGGAGATCCCGGCGAGTTCAAAATCACCCTCCTCCCACTCCGATAAATCCGGAGATCGAAGCGGCCGCACGTCACGCAAACGCCGCAACCCGAAGGCGTCGTCGCCAACGGCAACAACCGCAACCTCAACAAATGGCGGAACCACCACCACCACCCGCACTCTCCTCCTACACCGCTCCTACACCGATGCGGGAGGGTCCGCTATTCTTCTTCCCGACCTCGCCGATGGGGTTGTTTTCGACTTCAAGCCCGGTTTCTTACACCTCATTGAACAAAATCAATACCGAGGCTCGGACATGGAAAACCCGATCAAACATGTGAATCAATTTCTCCAAAGGGTCGGCATGGTGCGTATGCCCGGTGTTAGTGATGAATATCTAAGGCTCAAGTACTTCCCATTCTCCCTTGCGGAACGAGCCAAGAGTTGGTTGGACAATTGTGCTCCGAACACTTATGATACATGGGATGCCTTGTGTAACGACTTCCTTAATCGGTTCTACCCCCAAGCGGAGGCGCAACGGATTCGATCGGAGATTATTGGGTTCAAGCAACGATCGGGCGAGTCATTATTTGAGGCATGGGAACGGTTCAAGGGCTTGCAAAGGGAGTGTCCACATCATAATTTCAATCCATCGTTAATGCTTAATACCTTCTACCAAGGCCTTAACGGTTCGGTCAAGCAAGCAATAGATAGTGCCTCGGGTGGCCTATTTTTGGGAAAAACTCCGGATCAAGCCGACACTTTTCTTCAACAAATGGCTCAAACCTCATGTCATTGGGGAGGTGGGCGAGATCCAGGGGATCGATTGACTTCCGGTGAAGACGACAATATAAACTTCCTCATCAAGACCGTCCAACAATTGGCACAAGATGTGGCCGAGGTCAAAACGACTCAACAAATCAAGGCGGTGAGTGAAGTTCAACTGCCTCCCTCACCATCATCCTCGGTGTCTGTCAATCAATGTGAGGTTTGCCTTGGGCCACATGCTACCTTTGAGTGTTCTCCGGAGTTTATTGCGAATGAGCAAGCCAATGCCTTGTACCACCAAAATTTGTCTTGGCGAACCGAGAACCCTACTCGCCCTCAAGGAAACCCCGCATATGTAGCCCCTAGAGGCTTCGCTCCCCAAGGACAAGGACGCCCTCACCAAGCCCGCCCATCCTACCAACACCCCGCTCCACAACCCGTCCACCAAGCTCCTCCAGGCTACCAACAACCCATCTCATATCCCCAACAACCCATCTCATACCCCCAACCATCTCAACCCTCCACCCAAGACCAAACCCTTGAGTTGCTAAAAAATCTAGTGCAAGGCCAACAAACCGATAGGGCACACACTGAAGCTCGCTTTAAAGCCTATGAGACTCAATTGGCTCAGTTGGCTCAGCAACTTAACCTCCAAAGCCGTGCACCTGAGCATCTCCCTAGCCAACCTCAACAAAATCCCAAGGGACACCTCAACGCCATAACTTTGAGAAGCGGAAAGGAGTTGGAGGGCCCTAAAGGTGGAGTGCCGCAAGAAGAAGTGAGGGATGAAGTGGAAGTTGAGGATATCACTCATGAAGAGGAGGGAGTTGGAGTGCAAGGACAAGAGGGTTGTGATGAAGGAGTTGAAGAGCCTAGTGATGTAAGAGGAACGAAAAGGAAAGAGGCGGTGACTGAGAAGGAGCAAGAGCCAATTCTTCAACAAAAGAGGCCTTTTCAACCGCCCATACCGTTTCCCCAACGGTTTGCCAAGCAAAAGGAGGATGCCAAGTTCTCTAAATTTCTGGAAATCCTCAAGAAACTACATGTCACTATCCCTTTTCTAGAGGCTATCTCTGACATGCCTTCCTACACCAAGTTCTTGAAGGATCTTCTATCGAACAAAAGGAAGGTGATGGAGCATGCGACGGTCTCATTGACCGAGGAGTGCAGCGCGGTGATTGAAAACAAGCTACCTCCCAAGCTTTCCAGGCTAAGCTTCTCAATTCCATGTTCACGAGATATGGCCATTAGTAAGGCCCTTTGTGATTTGGGGGCAAGCGTTATGCCTTATTCGATCCGCAAAAGTCGCACACGGGGAGTTGAAGCCCACAACGATATCTTTGCAAATGGCCGATCGATCGATTCACGACTGGGAATCCTCGAGGACGTGCCGCTCCAAGTCGGCAAGTTCTATATACCGTGCGACTTTGTGGTTTTGGAGATGGCCGAGGACGCCCAAATCCCAATCATTTTGGGGCATCCCTTCCTCGCGACAGCGGGAGCTATGATCGATGTGAAGAATGGGAAATTATCTCTTCACATCGGCGACGAGAAGATCGAGTTCAACTTAGAAAGCTCCGTTGCTACCCCATCGATCAATGAATCATGCTATCAAGTCGATATCATCGATGAAGTCGTTGAGGAAACCCTCGGTCCTCATTAGGCTTTCGAGGACCCATTGGAAGAAGCCTTGTTAGAAGCATTTGAGCCGGAATCTGGAAGGGATGTGGCATCCTATGGCTATTTTTAATGGAGAATTGAACTTTGAGGAACCTTGCGTGATGGAAGCTTTTACCTCCGGGATCTTTGAACGGGAGGCGGCATGGTATACTACTCTCCTCAACAATGCACCGACAAACAATGATCCTTTCGTTGAGTTTGAGGAGATTTCAAGTGTGGAAACACGGCCACAAAAGGACAAACAATTGCCGACTCCGGAGCTAAAACCTCTTCCCCCAAGTCTAAGGTACGCTTTCTTAGGACCTAATGAAACCTATCCAGTCATAGTCAATGCAAATCTCGATGGCACTCTTCTTGAAAAGTTGTTAACCGTTCTTCGAAAATACAAAGGGGCCATCGGGTATTCAATTGATGATTTGACCGGATTGAGTCCCTCTATTTGCATGCATGAAATTGACCTCGACCTAGATGCAAAGCCCTCTAGGCAACCCCAAAGGAAGCTTAATCCAAATATGCAAGAGGTAGTAAAGAAAGAGGTCCTTAAGCTTCTTGAGGCGGGTATAATCTATCCCATAGCTAATAGTGAGTGGGTTAGTCCTGTCCAAGTGGTGCCAAAGAAGGGGGGAATGACGGTAGTGATGAACGATAAGAATGAGTTGGTGTCTACAAGAACCGTGACGGGGTGGAGAATGTGTATCGACTATAGAAACTTTAACAAAGCCACCCGAAAAGATCACTTCCCGTTGCCCTTTATGGATCAAATGTTGGAAAGATTAGCCGGTCATCCTTTTTATTGTTACTTAGATGGTTTTTCTGGGATCTTTCAAATACCCATCCACCCTAATGACCAGGACAAAACCACATTCACATGCCCTTACGGTACCTTCGCCTATCGAAGGATGCCGTTTGGGTTGTGTAATGCCCCGGGTACGTTCCAACGATGTATGATGGCTGTCTTTTCCGATTTGATTGAGAAAGTCATGGAAGTTTTCATGGATGACTTCTCGGTATACGGTAACACCTTTGAAACTTGTTTGCAAAACCTTGAAACGGTGTTATCGAGATGCCTTGAAGTCAACCTTGTTCGACGGGAAAAGTATCACTTCATGGTCTGGAAGGGTGGTTCTAGGCCATGTCGTGTCACAACGGTATCGAGGTTGGCCGGCGAAAGTGAAGGTCATTGAGAAGCTACCACCCCGACCACCGTCGAGGGTGAGGAGTTTCCTTGGTCATGCCGGCTTTTACCGCCGGTTTATCAAGGATTTCTCCAAAGTAGCAAGGCCTCTCACTCAACTCCTGGCCAACGATACCCCTTTCATCTTTTCTGACGATTGTGTTGAAGCTTTTGCTAGGTTAAAGCAAGCCCTGATCAGTGCGCCGATCTTACAACCACCAGACTGGCTCTTACCCTTTGAAGTGATGTGCGATGCGAGCGATCTCGCCATTGGGGCCGTCCTGGGGCAGCGGAAAGATAACAAACCGTACGCGATACACTATGCAAGCCGCACCCTCGACGACGCCCAAAGGAACTACACGACTACCGAGAAGGAGTTGCTCGCAGTTGTTTTCGCCATCGAGAAATTCCGGGCCTACTTATTGTGCTCGAAGGTGGTTATCTTCACCGACCATGCGGCTCTTCGATACCTCCTTGCGAAGAAAGATGCGAAGCCCCGACTCATAAGATGGATACTTCTCCTTCAGGAGTTTGACATTGAGATCAAAGACAAGGCCGGGGCGCAAAACGTGGTCGCCGATCACCTTTCTCGGATCGTAGTAGAGCGTGATGATACACCCATTGACGACACCTTCCCCGATGAGCACCTTTATGCCACAAGCGCCATCAACCTCCCTTGGTATGCCGATATAGTCAATTATTTGGCCGCCGGCTTGTTGCCCCCGGAACTTAGCTACCATGAGAGGAAGAAGCTAATACACGATGCAAAGTTCTACCATTGGGATGATCCATTCTTATTCAAGTCTTGCAAGGACGGTATCTTTAGGAGGTGCGTTCCGGAAGATGAAGTATAGCGTGTCCTAGCCCATTGCCATGAGCTTCCATGCGGAGGCCACACCGGTGCTTCAAAAACCGCCGCGAAGGTCTTACAAGCGGGCTTCTTTTGGCCCACTCTTTCTCGCGACGCGGATAGACACGTTCGGGCATGTGATCGATGTCAAAGAACCGGCAACCTCACACGAAGGCAAGAGCTGCCTCTCAATTACATCTTGGAAATCGAGGTCTTTGATGTTTGGGGCCTCGACTTCATGGGCCCCTTCCCATCCTCAAAAGGTAACTTGTACATTCTTGTCGCTGTGGATTATGTATCAAAATGGGTTGAAGCGATTGCTAGCCCTACAAGCGATTCGAGGGTGGTGATGAGGATGTTCAAGAAGATCATCTTTCCAAGATTTGGGGTGCCGAGAGGGATCATCACCGACAATGGTTTTCACTTCGTGGAAAAGAAGCTGGGTGCACTTTTGGCAAAGTATGGGGTGAAGCACAAAAGAGGTCTTGCATACCACCCACAAACAAGTGGGCAAGCCGAAATTTCAAACCGGGAAATCAAGTTCATCTTGGAGAAGACCGTTGCAAAGTCGAGAAAAGATTGGAGTGATAAACTAGATGACGCCTTATGGGCCTACCGGACGGCATTTAAAACACCAACAGGGACCACTCCCTTCAAGTTGGTGTATGGGAAAGCATGTCATCTTCCGGTGGAGCTCGAACATAAGGCTTGGTGGGCCTTGAAGGCGTTGAATTTTGATATCAAAGCCTCTGGTGAGAAAAGACTCCTCCAATTGAATGAACTTGAGGAGATACGGCTTGATGCTTACAACAACTCGAAAATCTTCAAGGAAAGAACAAAGAAATGGCACGACAAAGGCATAGCCAAGAAAGAACTTTGTGAAGGAGAACTCGTGCTTTTGTTCAACTCAAGGATGCGGCTATTCTCCGGGAAGCTCCGATCAAGATGGTCGGGACCATTCCGGATCTTCAAAGTGCATCCATTTGGAGTATTCGAACTCGAAGGGAAAGATGGTGAGACATTTAAAGTCAACGGATCGCGGCTCAAACCGTACATAGAGGGAACGGAGCGCCCGGAGGGATACACTTGCACCCTCCGGGACATCAAGGAGAATTGAAGAGATTGGGGTCGAGCTCAAGACCTTAAAAGAGCACTTCATGGGAGGCAACCCATGTTTGTAATTGAGGTATTAGTTCTAGAAAAAAAAAAGAAAAAAAGAAAAAAAGAAAAAAAAAATGAAAATGAAAATGAAAAAAGGAAAGAGAGTGGAGAGTTAGGAGTGAAAGGATGTGAGTGAAAAAGAAGAGAGTTGAAAAAAATTGGGAGTTAATTTAAGGAGTTATTGTGCAAAAGAAGAAGTGAGTTGGTTTTTGGTTTGAGTAAGTATGTAGAGTTGAGTAATTGGAGTGTTTTGGTCAATTAGTATGAGGGAGTTCTAAAAAAATTGAGAAGGGTGAGGTTTGAAAGGAGTGCAAGGGAAATCTCAGGCAGAAGTGCACGATCGTGCTGTTCATTGGCGCGATCGTGCAGCGGCGTGCGCACAGAAAGCAAGGGAAAAGCGAGGAAAGTGCACGATCGTGCAACATTTCCGCGCGATCGTGTCGTTTCTCCAGAAGGTAGGTCACGATCGTGTGGGATTAGAAGAAAAAGGGCACGATCGTGAGAAACATCAGCACGATCGTGTAGATTTGGCAGAACCTAGGTTACGATCGTGCCGCATTCCCTCACGATCGTGCCGTTCACGATATTTTCCAGCGCCATGTTTTTCCCAGAACCGCACGATCGCGCCGATTTTTGGCGCGATCGTGCCGATTGCGATTTCCAGCGGCTTCTCGGCCTTTTTAAACCCAAATTTCACCCCACAAACCCTCATTTCTTTCCACATTCGAGCCTCCATTCTCTCTCACTCTCACCCCCCTCTCAAACCCTAGCCCCAAACTCCTCAAATTCATCCTCCATCTCAGAATTTCCCCAATTTTCATCCTCCCTAAACCCTAATTTCTCCATTTTCTCACCTCTTTCTCAAACCCTAACCTCACATCTCCATCTCCACCCTCTATTTCCCTATCACCACCATTCTCACTCATCTCCTGTTCAAACCCTAACCCTCACCATCGTGCCAATCCCTCACCCCTCACAAATCCTTCCACTCCTTCCACAAATTCAAGCACCCATACCCTTTTCCTCCCACAAAAAGCCCTAATTTCTCTCTCTAGCATCATTAACTCCCTCATCTTGGTGAGTTAGGGCATTAGAGAAAGAAATTCATCCCACCCTTCTTCTCAAAGCAAGTGTTCAAGGTCTTCAAGGTCTTCAAGTCAATGGCGCCCAAAAGGAGTGCTAGGTCAGGGGCTTCTTCATCATCTTCACAACCTCCCCCACCGAAACGAGGTAAATCTGAAGAACAACCTCTCGATTTCGACCGAAATGCTAGAATCCAATTCCGTAATGATGACCATAGGAAGAGGTATGACGCTTTCAAGACTAGAAAGATTAGTGTACCCAATGTTTACCATGAGTTGTCCTGTGAAAACATGGGAATCAAAACGGCTTTGGAAGGTTTTTTTGATGTTTTGGGGTGGGGGGAATTAAAGAACATTGACCATCCCATCTTTGAGCAAGTTGTTCTAGAGTTCCTCAGTTCTTTGGAGGTTGCCAATGATATGACTACTGAAGCCTCCATAACCTTCAAGATTGATAAAACTGAGTTCAACTTGTCCCTGGACCAATTAAACTCGTTGCTTGGGTTACCCACTGACGGGGAGACCTACATCAAGGCAAGACGCCTCGACACTAATGACGTCGTCCGGAGGCTTACGTGTAAGGCCAGAAAAGAGCGGGAAAAGGATAGAATGGATCGAATCATTTACCACAATCCCCGCACCACAAAGGCCTCCGACCTTTGCAACCCAGCCATCCGCTACTTTCATCGTCTAGTGGCCAATTCGGTCTGCGGAAGGCATGATGGTCGATCAAATCTGAGGGCGATCTCGCGGTTATCTACCGAACCTTGATCAACAAACAAATCAACACGGGATCGTATATAGTGCATCAACTGCATGAGATTAGCCGGTTGACCAGTGCTCGTCGCGTCATCGGAATGGGGCACATCATTTGCCACATTGTCGACCGTGTCGGGATGGGTGCATACATGCGTCGACGGCCGCCTCAAATCCACTGTGAGCCCCTTGATATGGTTACACTCGTCAACATGCGGATCATCAAGCAAGCTAACCGGGGATTCTCCTACGTCCATGGGAGCAACCCCGAGATCTTACTCTTCCTTGGTCCGCAACGTGAAGAGTGGATCGACCCGTCCGACAAGCGTAATTGGTCTTGTGATGCGAAGAGGAAGAAGAAGGTGAGGAAGAGGAAGAGGAAGAAGAAGGTGAGGAGGAGGACGAGGAACAAGAAGAGGAGGCAGGAGGGCATGGGAATCCGTCCTACCTCGAAGCCATCAATGACTTATCCGCCCGTTTTGGCCATTTCGAAGTGCAAACATCGGCGCGTCTCGATAGGCACTCCGAAAGACTCGACGGCCTCAACGCTCGTGTTGAATCGGGCTTCACGAGGATAGACCATATGCTCCAGCAACAACAGCAAATCCTTTTCGACATGAGCTATGGCTACTATCAAGGTGGCGGACTCCGAGCTCCCCCGGGTTGGTATCCTCCGCTACAACACTAACCACCGCCCCGGGCCCGACAATATGTAAGTTTCCCCGCCCCCACCCTGCTCTTTTCAAGGATTATTCTTATTTTAGTGTGGGGGAGGTCTTATGGTCGGTTGGGAGTTTGAGTCTTTCGGTTGTTGTGGCTTAGTGAGGCATGTTCCTTTCCTCCCTTCAGTATTTCCAAAGATTTTTGCATGTGGTTTGAGATACTTTCGTTGTTAGGTGATCGATGGTGAATTGAGTCTCAAATAATGTACATTTGTATATACCTTGCATGTAGTTTTCTTCTTTTTATTTGGTTCACTTGAACCGCATTTCTTAACTTCTTTCGCATTTAGTCTAGTGCATATAGGCTAGCTTTGCATTGTTTTCTTAACCTTGGTTTTCTTCTTTGTTTGTTCGTGGATGGCCGGTCTTCGTTTAGCAATGCGGATCCCTGGTAAGATCGTTCCATCCTTTTCTTCTCTTTTCTTTCTTTAATTGTGCTTTGCTTTTGTTTTCTTTGCATGCTTGTTCTTACTTTTTGGTGGCGCGCCCCTATTGTGCGTTGTGTTGGGATTTCTTGTTGTTGGAGCCGTGTGGGCTCGGGCCGCCACCCTTTCTCTATGTGTTAGATGTTTGTATATATGTTTGCTTGTTTCCTTTAGGTGTTTGTACATATGTTTGTTTTTCCTAGTTTTTCTACCCTTCATGAGACACCCTTCCCACAATGAGGACATTGTGGATTTTAAGTGTGGGGGGGAGATCATTATGTTTGGGGTAGAGCACCTAGTCTTTTTGAGTCTTTTTTTGTTACTTTTTCTTTCTTAGAAAAGTTCGTGAAAAAAAAAGCGAAAAATGCTAAAATTTGAAAAAAAAAGAAAAAAAAAGAAAGAAAAAAATTAGAACGTCATTAGGTTAGGTTAGGTAGTCCTCCGGTGATGATTGTAGGCTAAGTAGTGCCTCTTGTAGCTTGGTTTAACCTTTGTATAGCCGACTGTGATTCAAAGCTTTTGAAAATAATTTTCGAAAACATCTTGATTTGGGATTGCATTTTGATAGTAAAGATTGATGGTCCTTCTTGACCCATTGATGTGAGCTTTGCATATGAACGTTTATGTTCTTTGATTGGTTGTTGAGCACAAACCCGTGAGACTACTAAGCCAAAACGACTAATCATTTTTATTAGTCTCGTATCCCCATGTGTGACTCAACCTTGGTTGCGATCTCTAGAACTTGCTTTTCATCTCTTTAAAACTGCATTTTGCATCGTGCATTGACAATATGATTGAGGCATTCACTCTCGCTTATATTAGCTACATAGCCAGATAGCCACCCGAATCATGTAATTTCCTGTCTTTAACCCTTCTTTTAGCCTTTGTTTACTCCGTCCTTGAAATAAACCGAAACTGCAACCCTTGGCCGAGTACATATCTTCCTATCCTAAGCCATTGCTTGGAGTTTATTGAGGGTGATTAGTAGGGTTACTTGTGAATACATTCATAGAATGGTATGTTGGAAATGTCATGAATAGGAAGTGATGGGTTGTTCCCACTTATGTAGTTTCAATATAGCTTGATTATGTTATTGAAATCCGCCGATTTTTGTGCTGAATTTTGTTTATAATCTTCACTTTATTCACACGGTTCGAAAAAAAAGAAAAAAAGGGAGAAAGAAAGAAAAATAAAAAAGAAAGAAAGCAAAAATCGAAAAAAGAAATTAAATTAAAAAAAAAGAAAAAAAAAGAGAAGAAAACAAAAGGAAGCAAAAGTGTGACGGCAAATGAGGAATTTAATTTTGAGGCGGTTTCCAATAAATGTTTCGGGTTTATTATAATTGCTTATGGGTGAGTAAGGTTCAATAACATTGCGTGAATTTGGCGAAGTATAACTCCAAGCTTGGCTTCAAGCTCCACTTATCCAAATACTTTCCGTCCCTTACCCCTATCCTTAGCCCCGTTACAACCCCTTCAAAGACCTCTTGATTGTCATTTGCATTTTGCATCTAGCGGCGGAGAATTGAGATGATTAGCAAGCATATGGTAGATTGTTTCTTAGGCTAGAGTATTGAGAGAACCAGACATCGAATTCATTTTCAAAACACATGAGAGGAGTGTTTCCACATTCCCAAGAGTGAGATTTGCTCTCAACCATCTTAGTTTCACACTCGTACATGTGCTTTCTCACTAATTTGGTGACGGAGGGGTGATTGATTTGATCTTGATGGTGTAACTCCCCTTAAATCCTTTTCAAAATTCTTCCTCTGTCTTGTGCCAAATTATTTTTAATCGCTTTTGGCTGTGCCTTGGTTAGACCTAGTGGCTTGAAAGTCCTGCTAATGCTTACCTGAGGGGGGCTTGTACATAGTTTGGTTGGTATTTCTCGCGTTTTCCTGTTTCTCTTCTTTTGTGTCCTTTTTCCTAGTTTAGTAGGCTTGGTGCGTATGCTAAATGCACCCGTTGCCTCCCACGAAAGCGGAGTAGCTATTTAGGCGGCAAGCTTTGCCTTGTTTTGCTCGGGGCGAGCAAAGGGTTAGTGTGGGGGAGTTGATTAGACTCATTTTTGAACCTTATTTATACCTCCATGCTTGGTCTTTCAGCTCGTTTTTCACAATAATAATGCCACTTATATTATGTTTTTCCCCTGTTTTGTAGGCCCGAGTGTGAGACCCAAAAGACTCGGGAAAAGAGCGAGATCCTTAGAGCGAGAGGCTGGCCCGGGACTCAAAGTTAGATGCCGAGATCATGGAAGAAGTCGGGAGCTGAGAGGAGTCAAAGAGGCCGAGACATCAAGGAGAACAGGGGGGCACGATCGTGCAGTCCCCTTGATCTGAAGAAGCTCCAACCCCAAGATCCGCGCGATCGTGCAGTCCCAAGTGCACGATCGTGCACCACCTTCTGGAAGATCCGCACGATCGTGTCGCTTCACTGCACGATCGTGCTACTCCTTGCCTCAGGAACCGCCAGAATTTTCAAAACGGCACGATCGTGCCGATTTCGGATTTCAGCCCCTGTTTCCGAATTCAAAACGACGCACTTTGGGGTGTTTTTGGGGAACTATTTATAGTTTTTTAGGGTTGAAATTCAGGAGCTTTTATCATTCCCTAGGTTACTTAGTCACCATTATTTGTATTCTCCCTAGTTTTAGCCCTAAAACCCTTTTTGATTAGAACACTCTTAGCTTAATTAGTGTTAATCTCTCTCTACAAACCTCTCTTTTTATCTTCATTTATTGCTTTGTGCTGGTTTATTTTCATCATTTGAAGACTTTGGAAGGATATTTAAGTTATTTTGGAAGCATTTATTGAAGGAAAGTCATCTTAAGGTATAATTTATCTCATTGTTACTGTTTTATTGTTTTCTTAATCGTTTTATGTTAGGTTTAGTGTTTTGTTTGCTGAATATGAGTTGTTTTGCTAGCTTAGGCTTGAATGTTATTAGTTCAATGTTTGTTAATATGATTAGAGGCTAAGTTTTTCTGGGCTTGGGGGTTTAATGGCCCCTAACGGGGTCTAACCTTGAAGGTTTAGAGAAAGGGGGTGATTATTTTGGGTTTAAGGATTCTCTCACCTTTTACCCTATCATTGTGGGAGGTTTGGTTGTCTGGGAAGTTGTCAAAACTCCTCTAACACATTGATTTGGGTCCTTGGTGGAGTGATTTACCTTACTCTCATGAGAATGAGAGTTGGGTTGATTAGGGGTGTTGAACTAATTACTCCAAATTGTTTTCCTTCATGGAAATGAGGGGAAGTGATTCGGTTTCAATCTAATGTCTCCTTTGGAAGAGGGAGTTTAGAATGGTTTAAATTTATCAACAACCCAATCCGAGCCTTGTTTGATCACTCCGTCTTCCTTTATCTTCTAGGGTTAGGCTAAGTTAGGTGGCTAGAACAACCCCCGGGTCCTTCTTTCTTGTGAGTGTTCTCTTAAGTGTTAATCCTTCATTAGTTTTATCTAGTTAACCTAAATCTCATCTCTGGTGAAAACTCTTGTTTAAACCGAACTCTTTTGCTTAAAACGGACCGAACTTGACCTAGTTCCCTGAGGATACGATGTACAACCCCGGCTATATTATAGCTCAACAAAGAGGTAAGGTGAGATGGGATCTCCTTGACGGAGACCTCTTCCGGGAGTGAGGTTTCCACTCACATGCCCATTAATCACAAAAGAGTACGACACACTTCTAATGCATCTCATGACCGCCTGTATCCACCCATCAAAGAAACCCATTTTTTGAAGAACCCTCTCCACAAAACCCCATTCAATTCTATAATAAGCCTTGCTCATGTCTAGTTTGATAGCAACAGTACCTTTCCGGCAATTAGACCGCTTTTTCATGGTATGAAATAATTCATGCGCGATAATAACATTATCGGTAATAAGCCTGGATGGCACAAAAGCACTCTGATTTTCTGATAGTATTTTGTTCAACCAAGGTTTTATTCTATTCGCAAGGGTCTTTGAAGCTATTTTATACAGGACATTGCACAGGCTTATGGGTCGAAATTCGGTCACCTTGGTTAGAGCATGTGTTTTTGGTATCAGTGTGATAAGGGTCTTGTTAATGGGTTGAGGGTTGATATGGCTCTCAATGAGGCCTTTGACAAAAGCGATAACATCATCTCCAACAATGTGCCAAAATTTTTGGTAAAAAACAGCATGCACACCGTCACTCTCCGGGGCTTTATACGGGTGCATTTGGAAGAGTGCTGCTCGTATCTCCTCCCCTGTAATTGGTTGTCGTAGATAGTCATTCATTTCCGCTGTCACCCGTGAGTCGATTCCCTCCAGCGCCCTCCCTATATCGCCAGTCTGTGTGGACTTGAAAAGATCAGAGTAATACTTGGTAAAGATATTTTCCAGCTCCCTGCGTCCCGATACCTGCCTCTCTTCTTCATCAATTAGGGACTGGATATTGTTCCGCCTTCTCCTTGATTCCACTTTGTGGTGGAAATATGCAGTATTTTGATCACCGTCCCTCAATTCCACGCTTTTGGCTCTCATGAACCAGTAGGCCTCCTTTTTTCTGTGCAAGTCTTGGAGCTCCTTCTCCAACTTAACACACTCTTGGATATTAGCATCGGTTACTAAGTCTCTTTGCAGTTCCTTAAGGCGCCTTTCTTCCTGGTTAATATTGTGTTCCACCTGGCCAAATGTTTTGATGTTCCATTCTTCCAACACTACACCGCATGCTCATACTTTTTCCATCGCATCCCCACTCTCTTCATTATTCCATGCTCCTCGGATTACCGCTTCAATTTCAGGATGTTTAAGCCACATCTTTTCGAATTTGAATTTCTTTCCGTTCCTGTTTACCTTCCTTGGTCTCCAATTCGTATTCAATTCTATCGGGGCGTGATCCGAGGCCCACCTGGCATGGACTTCAACAACATAGCGAGAAGTCGAAGCGCACATATCGATCAAGTCTTTCCCTCACACAGTTGTTTGGATGTTTCCCCCTTTGCCACGTAAACCATCCTCCCGCACACCCCAGATCCCTGAGTTCGAGGTCGTCTAACACCCCTCGGAACTCCTCCATCACACGTTCGTCCCTAACTGCTGTACCAGCGGCTTGTAAGACCTCGGTTTTGTCGTTCTCTCTCAGGGAGCTGGCGGCCTTGGTCAAAGGAACTAGGTCAATGGTCGGGTTGAGATTGCTAAGGTAAGGATATTGGTCTGAAAGATCACAAAGCAAGAAATAAAACTAAGGTCGGTCAAGGAATGGAAAAGGTTCGGGGGTTTTAGACACTTAACGGAACTTTTGATCAAGAAGTTTTCATGATTAAAATGCATAAAGTTAGATTCATCTATGGAACAACGCGGGAAAAAGGCCACGATGAATCCCCTCCCTCGAGGAAGATTCAAATTAACTATCCTATGTCCACCATGGACCATCGGGGTTGAAAATCGCGTTAATTCCTAGTTAAGCCTACACTTACCCTCGTAAGTGTGGGCTTAACTATCCCACTCTAGACTTCCCATTGAGTGTATAACGATTCAAAGAGCTCTCGGACCTTGAACCGCCACCCCCAATGAGAAGACACTAGGTGGAAATAGATTCATCCAACTAAAACACACTTTAATCAATAAACACCTTAGCCAAAATCCATTAAAGCCTTAATCACCCCCTCACCTCAAGAAAGATTAGCCTCTAGACATGATGGAGAAATCAAGAACCATAGACAAACAAGAACAATGAAATAGCAAGTAAGAAAATTAAGAACAAGCAAAGTAATTAGCAAAGTAATTAAATAAAGAGTTAAGGGAAGAGAATACTTATCAAAATGTTGTAGATGAACAATGGAAAGCAATAAAAAGATGATCCAACAATCTCTCAACTGATTGAATCCCCAAATCTTCAATAATAAACTCAAATCTCCAAAACCCTAGATTAATCTCTCACTAATCTCCCTCTAAAATCTACTAATTACAAACTGAAAATAAAATCTAAGTCTAAACCTAGATGCCCTAACTACTCCTAGATATCTCCCTAGATTAGATAATAGATTCCTTCTTCATGCCCCAAGACGGGCTATTTAAACAAAAGGGGAAGAAGGGCCAAAACACAGTCGTTTTGGCCTAAAATTATGCAGGAAATAAGGACGTCGCGAACGCTACGGACATCGTAGCATTCGCTACGACCCAAAGCAGGCGAACATTTCAGCTCCAAGGCGTCCGCTATGCCCAGCGTCGCGACCCAGTCAATCATCCGTAGCGAACGCTACGGAGGGGCGTAGCGAACGCTACGACCGTCAGCAGGAAAACTTGGAAAATCAGGGCTTCATCGTAGCGGGCACTATGAATGGGGTAGCGACCGCTACGGCCTTGGGCAGAACCTTCTGCCTGGGCTCGTAACGATCGCTACAATAGGCGTAGCGACCGCTACGCTCTTTAAGTGATCTCCATCTAAGTATGGGGGCGTAGCGATCGCTCACGTTGTAGTAACGCTACGAGCCTGGATGCCCCCATACTTAGCCCTTTTGGCCCGAAATCCCTCTCCTTTACGCACGACTGGTCTCCCTTGCTTCCCGGGTCTTCACCACGGCATCAAATCGGCTCCAAAGGTCTCGGGATGACCGAGTTATCGCCTTTTTTCCGCAACTTCGCCTCCTTTTATTATTCTCCGAACTTAAAGCCTAAAAATCACAAAACACGTAATAAATAACCATTTTATTAGGGAACGGCAATAGACTTGGGCGTAAACGAGTGGTATTTAGCCCCTAAAATGGGACTAAACACCTGCCCCCCCCCCCCACTTTTCTCCTCCATGGTCAAAATTTCATTAAAATCTCCTCCGATAACTGTGGGAATGGCGGTGTTACCTGCAATTTCCCTCATGAGACTCCAAGTACGTCGCTTGTTATGTCTCTCCGGCCACCCGTAGATCCCGATTAACCTCACTCTTCTCCTTCCGTCCTCCCAGATGTCTCCTCTAATGTAATGGGAGTCATAAGATAGTAATCTGAAGTCCACTCCCTCCCTCCAAAGCATCGCAAGCTATCCACTTCGACCCACACAATCCACAAAGAAGCCATTCTCAAAGCTGGTCCTCTTCTTTATTCGGTCCATTTCTGTCGTATATCGTAGAGTTTCAGAGAGAAATACTATGTCCGAGCCGTTATTTTGGCTCCATTTCTGGAGCATCTGAACTGCTCGGGGTTTGCCCCCACCCCGACAGTTCCAACATATGATTTTCATGGCTCTTCGCGGTGCCGGTTCGTCCCCGGCACCGCTACTTACGTATCAATTTCCATTCTTCTCGTCTTGTGGTCACGTCTCTCTATTGTTTCATCATCTTCTGTTTCACATGGTTCCTCATTCTTCCTTTTCACTTGGTGTAGTTTGATGGTAGCTTGGCCTACATGGTCCTTCTCCCTAACTAGTCTCTTCCATTTTCCTCCATGGTTTTTGCCATTTTGGTTTCCAGTGCCTACTTCTCGCATCATTTCCATTGGGCCTAGGCCCATAGTATCCAGGTCCATGCTTGCCAGGTTTGTGCCCCGGCCCAACTCATATCCACTCTCTCTTTGATTTGTTGTCTCCTTCCCACCCATTGCTTCCTGTCTCTCATTCTTATCTTGACTTTGCATGTTTTCAACTACAGTACCATGCACTTCCAACATAGTGTCCCCTTGCTCCCTTTCTGCCACTTCCTGTGCTCCTGTTGTTACTCGCTCATTTCCATGTCCTTGCTTTATGGCTCCTTCATCCTCTTTCCGTCCACCTTGTTGTGGATTTAAGCTTCTTAGTCCACTCCTTTCCTCTTCTCTGGTGAGAGCCCTTTGATCGTCCATCACATGTGAAGAAGACACGCCATCACTTTGAGCCTTATCACCATTTCTAAAAAGAGCTCTTCTTGCTGCACTCACAGGTCCCATGCTCCTTATCTTCTTCTTCCTCGTTGTTTGAGATGTTGATTTATCCCTCTTCAACTCCTCTAGTTTCATTCTTTCCTTCTCCCTCTCTTCTAGAGTAGCTCGACTGATCCTTTTCCTCGGGCTTGCTCTTAGCCAATCTCCATACATGTATATAACATTATCCTCATCCGCTGCTTGCAATTTTCTGCAGTCTTTGTCGGTATGCCCTATCTTCCCGCAATAGTAGCAGAATGTGGGAAGTCTTTCGTACTTGAAATCTACCCATTTCTTCCCCTTTTCAACTGCTATCATTATTCCCCTTTGGAGAGGCTTGTCCACCTGTATCTCTGCTTTGATGCGCATGGTTTTTTCTAGCCCAAGTGGATCTGAATCATCGAACTGTAGAAATCCACCTAGTTTCTCCCCTATTTCCTTTGCTATGCTTTCTGTTCGTTTATTCAGCGGAGCGTCATAAACTCGTACCCAGAAAGGACAACGGTCCAGAGTCAGTTCTGATGGTTGCACATCCTTGGGTACCTCCTTTAGGATCAGCAGATTGTTGTCAAAAGACCAAGGTACGCCATCAAGAACCCTTTCCTTATCGTCGTGATCAAAGAATTGAAAAAGCAATAAATTCTGTTCTACTGCCCTTATGGAAACCCCTTTCTTCATCCTCCATATTAGGTTTAGGGTTTTCTTGAGCGCATCAAAAGAGAATGGACGTTCTGTACATAATTTACCTGCAAGAATCAGTGCTGATTTATCAAATTCCTCTTCCACATCTGCCGTATTTGTCTGTCCAACCACGCTTTCCTCCTCTTCTGTTAAGGTGAGTTTCTTCCATGCCTCATCCAACTCTTCTATTGAATTCCATGTTGTCTCCGCCATTGCCTGATTGCCAGGACTCTGATCCCTGATCGGGACTAACTACAATTCGTGCACACTGCCGACTAATAGGAACCCTACTGTTCTCCAGGGGCGGCGTTGGAAAACCTAGCAGCCAGAGGAGAGAACGAGGGACTTCATCAACAATTCTGATTGTTATAGAATGACTTTTTAATACGAATGTGACTAATAATTTATCAAGGGATAATTTTTATCAAAATTATTCTACATAAATTATTATTTACCCCTATATTTATAAATAGTCACCAAAATATTATAGATCTTCCAGTAAATATACGGTGAGACATTCTTACGTAAAAATTAACGGTTGGTTACTTGGTTTTCCAAAATTTTTTACATGGGAGGTAAGCAAAACTAAAAACTCCAGTGCAAGCAACCGGGTCGAGTCGGCGGTGTAACCGAGTGAAGGCGGAGCTTCCGGCGGCACCACAAGTTCTTCAGTGGGAGCAGAAAATGGACACGAAAGAGTTGAAAAGCCGCCTGAATATTGGAGGAGAGATCGAGAGAGTGAACGGAAAAGAACTGAGTTACGCCGAGTTTGCAGAGAGATACCTTGCCAAAAACCAACCTGTAGTTTTGACGGGAATTATGGATGATTGGAGGGCTTGCAAGGATTGGCTCGATCCTCATGGCAATCCTAATCTCAGATTCTTTTCTACTCATTTCGGCAAGTCTAAAGTTCAGGTTGCTCCACCAACCTTTTTCTTTTTGCCCTTTTTTTGGTTGATGGGGAGGGGAGTTTGATTGTTGATTGTTGATTGTTGATTGCCAATTTGCAATATTGTGGGTGTTCGACTGTGATTTTAGTTCTTAAACCTTGCTGCTCGCTGGAAATTGTTTTTTACTGACATGTTCTATGCGGGAATTGTGAGATTGTTAGGGTTGAGTATATTGTCCAATATACTGAACAATTACACTGTTGAGGGGGAACCATATGCTATATGCAATTGAACAATGATATTATCTGGAACACAAACTCCTGGAGTACCTAATAAGTTGCATATGTTATCATATGTGCAATAGGGTTGAGTACATTGTCCAAATGCTTATATTAGTATGCATGTATTGGTGTGCCACTTTATGGCATTTGACATCATGAGATATTGAGCATTCCCTTATTTGCAGGTTGCAGATTGTGGTAGTCGGGAATTCACTGATCAACAGAGGGTAGAAATGTCAGTCTCAGAGTTCATTGAGTACTGGGTAGCACTGAACGGAGGAAATAATGGGGTCTACAATAGTGTTTCTAATGACTTTTTTGACACAACTGATAATTACGATGGCAAGCCTCTGTTATATCTGAAGGATTGGCACTTTGTCAAGGTGTGTATTGAAATTGACCTCTCCTACCTTTGTTCATTCTCTTACATTTTTATTTCCTGTCCATTTTGTCTTTCTGTTTCATTCTTGGGGATGAGAAAAGTTTTTCCCCCCCTTTGTGTGTGTGTTTGTACCTTGGGTGGGGGGTGTGGGGTGGGGGGGGGGGGGTAGTCTATTTGTGATAAAAGTAGGTTGAAACTATGGTTGTCCTGGATTGTTGTTATTGCTTTGAGGAAGTCACCTAGAACTTGTTTTTTTGGTTATATTGTGATGTCATGAAATGAAAACTGAGGAAGTTATTTTTGAAGACAGAAGTCATTATCGAAAGTAGGCCTATATGAAATTTGAACTGAAGTACATTATATGTAAGCGACTGAGTGAATATTGTAGTTGGCTGAGTTCTCATACTTTTTAAGTTTTTCCACAGGCATATCCAGAATATGTAGCATATTCAACTCCCCTGTTTTTCAATGATGATTGGTTAAACTTGTACCTTGATGAATATCACATGCACAATGATCCTGAATATCAAGAACAAAATGATGTTAGCTGCTCTGACTACCGGTTTGTCTATATGGGGCCAAAAGGTTGGAGATTAGTGCAATGACATGTTTCTTGTAAGAGAGATTTTTCCTGATTTCAGATCAATTTCACACTATTTAACAGTTAGAAGCTCATAAATTTAGAGCATCTCCTTCTCATGCAGGTACTTGGACTCCTCTCCATGCTGATGTTTTCAGGTCATATAGTTGGTCAGCTAATGTATGCGGACGGAAATTATGGCTTTTTCTCCCTCCTGATCAGCGCCACCTTGTATTTGATAGGTATTGATACACTTTTTTTCCCCGGCGTATCTCATGCTGTATGAGGCCTTTTGTGTCTAGATGGGAAAGAGACTGGGCCAGGACAGTGTTTCTGTAGTGATTGTTGCGAAAATTCCAGTGTAATCTGTTATGTTTGACTCAACATATGGAAAGTCGAATGGATTCCTCTTCGTATTCTGTGAAGGAAATGTAACTATATCCATGTTTCTTGCTCTAGAGGATCTAACTTGTTAGAATAACGGGGCCACGTAGTGTCCATTATTTACAGTTGATCCCTTTGTTGTTTTGTTCATCCAAATGTCAGTGAAACTGCAGATACTTCAACGACAGTGGGATTTCTGCATGTTTTAGATTTTTTTCTGGGTTATTTTGTCATATTGCCTCTTGTTAAAATTGTATCTTCTTCTTCTTCCTCATCTTTCTCTTATCCTTTTTTTAATTTGTTCTTTTCCTTCCTTTTGGGGTTCCTCTCCTTTTTGTTTGCTGAATCAGGTATATGAAGAATTCCGTGTATAATATTTTTGAAGACGTGAATGAATCCAAGTTCCCTGGATTTAAGAAGGTAGTTCAATCTTGCGTTAGTGGAGTCTCTTGATTGAGTTTTCTAGACTGAATGGTTGTTTGCCTGTTTCGATTGTGTCTGTCAGGCTGTCTGGCTGGAATGTACTCAGCTAAAGAACGAAATTATATTTGTTCCCAGTGGATGGTACCATCAAGTGCATAATCTGGTATGTTTGTTGTATGAGATGAACTGATTTTCACTGTATATGCTGAACTGTCTTTTATTGTTGCATTTGATTGCTCCCTTCTGAGATTGGGTGGCAACTATCAATTCTTGTGTTTAATTGCTCAATGCTCACAGATGTCCATAATCTGCATAGTTGAAAAACATTATATTTTCAACTTAGATTGTAATGGACTGAAGTAAAATGTCTCATTAAACCTCCTCTGCTTCTTTTTCATTGAGTAGTAGGTAGCCAAATATTTCTAGATCTTTGGTCAATTGGAACCGATCTCTCTAAGTTGCAAAATTTACGGGTAACACTGCTACATCCAACTCCATACCCTGCCTAGGCGGGATTTGGTTTTGTGTTTTGTTGCTCACAGATCAGAGAAAACACTAATTACGGAATGCTGAAAAATCTATCTTAAGATGTGATAGTTTACCGTCTTTGGTGTATGGTGCCCTAGTGATTGAAGTTTATCATTGCCACTGGATTGATGTGTTGTTTGTTATATCTTTCAGGAAGATACAATCTCTATAAACCACAACTGGTTCAACGGTTATAATCTGGATTGGGTGGTAAGTTTGATGAATAGACAAACATATCTTTTGATTGAATTTATAGGGATGAATACGTAAGGGTGCTAATTGTAATTCCTCCCAGTGGAATTTGCTTGTAGGGGATTACGATGAGGCCAAGGAGCTAATAGAAGATATTAGGGACATATGTGATGATTTTGAGGCTCTCTGCCAGCGGAATCTTGCTGCTAATACAGGTACAATTAAAGTTCCATGAGATCTATCAAGATGGCTCATGTATATTCACAATAATTATTGAGTTAATTAAGCTTATATCCTGTACTTCAAGTTGACTGGCTTTAGTATAGTTATTGTGGTTGTTAAGAGACTTCCCTTTGAACCTTTCATTCTAGATGTATCTGACAGTGGTAATTTTAATTGCGAAAAGCTTAAAATTGAACTATAACTGAACTTCTTGGGATCGATGTAACATTCTTGGAATTTCATATTCTGTTTAGTAATTTTGCTTGGTTGATGTACATAATCTGGATAGCCTTTTCAGCTTTAGATTGTAGTCGGCTGAAGCAAAATGTCTCTCCAAACCGCCTCTGTTTCTTTTCTATGGAGTAGTAACTAGTAAGTAGTGAATAATTTTAAAATCTTGGGTCAATTGGAATTAGTCTTTCTGAATTTGTAAGATTGCTTCATGAGACCCTCCATCCTATTTTGCAGTGGGATTCTGGGGTTATTGATCCTTTGTGGATTTTGAACTTTGCCTGTTTGATACTTTTATGAATGCTTTCTTCCAATGCAATTGTTTTTTTAAGAAAAAACTGCATTTAGATGTCTAAAAAGGCTGCTATCACATATGATCTATTTACATGCCTCTCAAATCACATAGCGTTATGCTTTGTATCTTTCGAGAGGTGTAGGTGTGGCAACTGGTAAGTGTTGCGGATTGTTCAGTTGGATTCTTTATCATTTCTTAACTCATGAACCTTTGAACAGGAATGAACCTCCTGGATTTCTTCACCTTCATTACACGCATGACGTTTGCCAACTTGGTCCAACTTTGTAATTGCCATGGAGGCTGCAACGATCATTCACTAACTTCATGTCCTTCGGCTCACCATAGCATTTTGAACCTAGCTTCTATAAGAAGAGTTGCTCTAAAAATGAACTCTACATGTTTAGTAGAATGCGGTGGCATCTCATCAAATCTTCAGACACTCTTCGAGGATCCTGCTTTCTTAGAACTCTGCTCAGCGCTTGGGAGAACGTATGAGAAGCTTCACAAAGAAGACAACTCCCAATGTGGGTCCTGTTTTCACGGGGTTTTGGGAGATCCAAGTGTAGGGCTTACGAATGTTTGTGAACAGCTAAATTCCATGGAAATAATGGGGTCTACCGTGTCCAATTCGGGAAATCTTATCAGCCTAATCAATTGCATTATTGGAAATGTTCTTCCCTTATTGGATGATTCACTGGTTTCCAAGCTTGGACTTGAAGAAGAAGAAGACTTTGCTACTGCTGTTGTATAGTCCTTATGGAAAAGTTTCAGCTGGGAATGCCATGTTGACTGCTTCTATCATTTTTATAAGGAAGATAGTCAACTGGATTTGAAGGGAGTTCATGATTACGCAGCTATTTATCAAGTAGTTAGTTGATGCAAGGTATGGGTGTCAGGTTTCAAATTAATGTAGGATATGAATTTTATGTTCCATGTTTCTAATGTTTTGAGGTGAAAAGTTTGCCAACAGATTTACCACAGTATCTTATTTGTAAAATTGTCTCCCTTGTTCTCAATTTCATACCTCATGTACTGTTGTATCTCCAAGATTTTGAGTATATGTCAATCATTGTTCTTTCCAGCTATTTGCATGATAGCAGAGGATGCTTTCTCCTGATGCTTGTCAATTTTAATTATTTATGTGCTACATGTCTCAAAAATTTGCATCCCGAAGGTATCTCAACAACAACTCCTAGTGTGGTCCTGCTTTACGGGATCTTGGGAGGTTCAAATGCAGACAACTTTACTTCTACAAACATCATTGCTTACCCAAAGGATATCAAAGTACGTGGCAAAATGAGAGCTTTATCTAACTGAGATGGTTAAAAGGTGAAGCACTGAAACTTTGTTCCAACTAAAATTACCACATTTTGAAGGATCTATTTGGGATCTATAATTCTTTACATATGTGATTCATTCCATTGCACAATGGATGAAGACTTCAAGTTGTCTACTTCTCTTTTTCTAAAGACTACAGTGATGGGCTGATGAGCCTGTTCAATTTTGATTGATCGAACCCCCCTCCCCCCCCCCCCCTTTTTTTGTTTTGTGCGTGTGTGTGGGAGTGACGATGGTTTGGTCTTTTATGATCTGTTTAGTTCTGTACTTGTTTTGAAGACACCTCTTCTATGTATTCTTGAAAGGATCCTCCAATGCGTAAGAACATTTTACACTTTACATAGGGCGTAATACTCTACTTAGTTGTGTATGATGAAGTTAGGAGTGTTCTAGACTGATTACAGCAGTCTGTTTCAACAAAGGAAGATGGAAGGTGCCCTGTCCATTCATTGCCTGTTGGATACCATAATACTCTCAATTATCACTTGAGTGAGTTTGTCTAGTTGTAGAAACACTCATTAGTCCCTACTCTTCTCAGTGGTTAAAAGACGCAGTTTCAGGATTGCAGCATTCATGTTGGGGGACAAATTTATTCATTGAAAGGATCAAGGGAAGAGAGCGAGGGTGGTCTGTATTTTGTTCACAGTTTCATCGGTAATTTATTGCATTACTGCATGACAAGATTCTGATAGTTAATTTGTACCCTACAAGCCCTTCTTTCATATCTGAAAATTTACGCTTGTCTGTTATTGTACGCTTGTAGACTGTCCATGGTGTTGTTCTTTGTTGTGCTTGAGCATTCTGATATGGCATTAAGTCTATCTGGTGTTGGATTTCTTCCCAATCACTTCCACTTGGAGACAAGTACTAGTTTTGAATCTGCTGAAACACATTTACATTTTAACACATTTTATTCTTTGAGTGAGCAGCTGAGCCATGTAACATATATGTTATCACATCTTTGCAGTGCTGTGACTGCATGCATTTCGTGCTCGAGTGGTTATTTTGGCTGCTTGCATTTGATGAAGTCTCAGTGTCTCAAGATCACTCCTTTCTTTGCCATATGTAAGTCTCAAGTTCTACTCTTTTCAGGTCCAACAAGTTTAAAAGAATAACAGGGATCATGAGTTCATAAAATTTGGAAACGCAGATAACTGATCGAATTCACATGCAAAAAAAAAGGCTTATATTTTTTTAAAGATTTACACTTGCTTCAAAATCGGAGAACTTATTAGTACAGTAGGACGTAGTAATTCCCCTAGAGAAAACAACTATTATCTAGCCCAACCCAATACAGGCCTGAGGAAAAAGAAGAAAGAAAATCTCAAGTATTCAATCTTTACTGCTATCTACATTTCTTAAGGACATCTTACATTCCTTCCTGGTCCTCCATAATAGAAGTAATCGCCCCAGGCATTATTTTTCCCCTGAACTATATCATAGCAATTAGGATGATCAGCCAAAAGATGTATATTTGACAAAGGAATCAAGCTATTATCCCAGTCCACAACTTGCAAATTCCGAAAATATGCTGCTTTTCCAAACCCTTCATCTGCAAAGTGACCGCTGCCCATCTGGGTTGATGTGTGGAAGCCCTGGGATCTGGTGTTAACTATTTCTCCTCCAAACTGAATCATATTCGCATGAGCTCTTAGGTGACTGAACAAGAATGCTGGCCAGTACCCAACTAGTACCCCGGATCCAATTTCGAGCCACCAGTGTCCACGTTTTGGGTCCTGCATAAAAAAAAAAAATGCCCCTGGTCATTGCTTTGCAGTGATGTTGTCTAGTTTTTGATTGGTCAGATGCGATTCATATATGTTTTTCTGTAGCTATTGCCATATCCACCATGTATGTCGTGCATGTCAAATGGTGTTTCTAGCTTCGAAATCCTGACTTCAAGCTGTAAGCGTTAAGCAATAAAAAGATGTTTGGCTTTCCCTTTTCTTGTTACATTAATTGCTAGGAAGAGATTATCAAACTTGCCTTCCAAACTGTGACGCTAAGATCATACTGTCTGCCCTTGAAGGTTGATCTGGGGGATATTGCTGCTCCAATTGCGAACCTTGAGTTTGTCTGAACGAAGCCTGAGCAGAGTAGATTGTAGCATCCGGTGGCTTGGTATGCATCCGTCTGTAAGTAGTTCAGGTTCATCACAGGCCTTACGATTAGATTACATATGCTTTTCTATTAATATAAGAAAGAAATAAAGAAAAAGAACGAGTCAAGCCATGAAAAAAAAGGACACCGTAATGCTAGAAAATAAACTTACTGTCCAGTATGTGAAGAATCTAGGATACTGGTCGCCGTACAGTTCTGGATTTACCTGAAAACAGATTACAAATGGGATTTCTGATTTAAGTACTATGGATAAATGTGGAAACTTGTTGATCTTAAGTTCTTAAATCTTAACCATAGTAATAGAAGAATGAAACTTGCCTGCCAGCCAGCTTCGATAGTGTTAAGGTCATTGTCAAAGGAGCCAGAGATGACCCAAATCTGTGACAAACTGAATTCATTTGCATCTGTAACTTGAGGTGTCCAAACATTCATACTGGCTTTGGCTCCATAAAACTGGTCTCCATTGGCAGATGCTACTGCATGCTGTAAACCAGAAGAGGAGTTTAGACACGCCTCTATACACATGCATACATGCTAGCCATTCCATGGTTTTTAGTCTATGCATTTAGCATGCAGAGTTGGCCAATAGGTGGCATAAATGATACATCCTAAAGGCGTGTTCTCTTCCGTTTATTTTGACCGAACTTATTCTTAACCTTTTATGAGATTTTATAACTTATTGTCGACTTATTCTAAACTTATTAGTAACCTTTTTCTTGTTGCTGGTAGAGCCTAATGCTTCATTTGTGTATCACTCTTTGCTTCTATGTTTTGGTTCAGGAGAAGTGGAAGAAATCATGTTATCTAGTGCACTCATATCTTTGATAGATAAATTTCGACATTGCTAGATCTATAGATATGGATGTTATACATACCTCATGGCCAGTGCCACTCGAATCCCGCCTTGAAATTCTTGTGGGCTTCCTACCAAATCTTCTAACTGAACTAGCTCTCAACACATCATCTTCTCCAGTTCTTCTGATCGGAATAGTGCCCTCTGGGCATGATTCTCCTGATTCTGTCCATCGCTGAAGACTTACAATCTTTTCATCTACCGGGTCTGACCCCTTTGGCCTCTCAGGTGGATCCTGCCAACAAACAAGAAATGGTTATTATAGCTGCTCATATAAAGAAGTTTGAGTTGGGTTTGCATTGTAGTGCAATATAATACCAGGGGCCTTTGTCCTTTGAGCTGAGGATGATCAAATGCTGGTTGGAGATGGGATGGAACACAATCTATCACATCGCCTTCTGGACTCTGTGGAAATACAAACATTGCCCTCATCACTAAATATACCGAGGAGCGGCAAGAACAACAATAACAACAACAAACTCTAGTATAGTCCCACCGGCACGAGGTCTGGAGGGATACAGATGTATGCAGTTTTCCTCATGCATGGGAATGCATGAAGAGGCTGAGTTTTAGCGGATCCAACAGCGACAAAAAGAAAACTTTCGAAAACTTAAAACAAACCAAAACGAAAACCGCTCGGAAAACCAAGAGAACTATAGAACTAGGACAAGATAATTCCGTTCGTACCCGTGTGCTCCAAGCAATGAATAGTTAAGACTAAATTTACCAAACAAAGAAAGAAATTGTAGACATTGAGTAGTTGTTGTTGTAGGTGAAGTAAATGAGCATATTTACCTGAATAGTCTTCACTGCAGGCTTGTTGATTTTCCTGAGGTAAGCTCTAACTCTCCTCAATTTCTGCAGCTCTTTCTGTGGCCTGAATGAAGTTTGGTTGCTTGTTGCTGAGAGAGCAGGGATAATCATGCAGACCACCACCAAGAAAGAAACAAAAACTTTGAAAATAACTGAAGAAGAGGATGAACAACTACTGCTTGGAGCCATGCAGGTTAGTTTGATGTAACTATCTTTCAACTTCAAGTATCTGCTTGTTTCTTCTGCTTGTTTTTGTAAGTATTACACTTGTCTTCTGTGATGGGCACCAGAGAATGAATGAAGTGGCTTGTTATTCCAATATTTTGTCCTCTGGGAATGTTTTTTTCTTCACCAAAACTTAATTCAAAAACAATTTGAAGATTCAAAGGAATCAGGGTTGATCTCATAGGCTCACCATTTCCCAAGACTTAGAATTTATTCATTACACAAAGTGTGTATCTTTTTCTCTGTTTTTAATAGATTCTTCTGTCTTCACTCTTCAGTGCCTTGCTTTCTGTCCAGCACCTTATAAAGGTTAGGTCCCCTTTAAAACAGGTTGTCTGGATATGCGTTTACATAATATAAGGTTCACCCCATAATGTGTCCACTGCTCTTTTTTGTTTTTTTGTGTACTTGCATGCGCGTGTATGAAAGAGGGAGTTATACTGAATTCGTAGGCATGTATTTATGTTTGCTGAAATTAGAGATGGCTGTCAAAAATTCGGGTCCATGTTATATTTGGGTTGGTCAAATTCGAACTACAAATTGATGTTTGGTCCATTTTTTCGGGTTGGACAATTTGGACGGAACCATATCCTAGTCATAATCGGGTTCAATCTATAGGAAAAAAAGACATTGTGTCCAAATATTTGTTCAATTCGGAGAATGTCAAAATTAGGTTCAGACCAAACCCGGTTTTTTCCGAGTCGGACAAATTTGGATATTTGTGTCCGACAAAATTTTGCCAGTGCTAGTTAGACATTTATTTTTCCACCCTTACGTTTTTTAATGATTATATTTATCTATTTTGTTGTTCTGTGATATATTTTATAGAAATTTCTGAAGCTTTTTTAAGAGGAAGAGAACATCACTGTTTTCCTTTAAAAAAAGTTGGAGAAGTTCGATTGATCGATAGAAATATGCATTTCTTGGGAGTTTTCCCTGAAACATTCCAAAATAGTGAAATTAATTTTTCCATTCTACTTGATTTAAATACATCACACAAACTATAAGGTAGTTAAATATAAGCGTTCAGATATAGGGTGAGAAAATAAATCTTGTAAGGTAGATAAATACAAGTAACACATTCTTGGGTTGTATGTAGGAACATTAAGTTTAATTCTAACCTTAGCTATACACTCATACTGTACCATAGATGATGATGTTTATTATTACCCCCTCTATCCCTAATTAACTATCCATTTAACTAACTTGTATTGTTCATTTTAAATTCTCAATATAAACTTTACCAATTATATCTCTTATAATATAATTAACTTTTTTATCTTGCACAAATGATTTAGGCCCATTTAATCATTTTAATCTTTTTCCCTAATCATTATGTTTTTCTTGGTATTATCCCCTCCTCCCACAACATCACTTAATTAGGGACATAGGGGGTCATTTATTACATAGATGATGATGATGATAATAATGATAATAATCATTGGTTATTTTGATCACGGATCATTCAATTAGAGGCACATAATTCACTTACTGTTTGACTTATTGACTACAATAGTTGAGCTAATTTTTCATGTTCACATTATTACAACGTGATTTTTCGCAACCTTGATTGACTAGGTCATGTAAGGAATAATTATCATCCTCTCTGACACTCCGACTCTTCTAAATAGAATTCGTACCCGTGTCCAACACGTGTCCGACACTTACTTTGGCAATCGGACACGGCAAAGTTGTCCTTGGATGATGTAGAGATGGTAGAGTGAAGACACTCATGCTAACTAGAGAAATTTTGAATGTTCTAGGAACGAACTCCATGAGTTTACTATTTATTTTTATGTTAAGACTTTATCTAAGTTGTTATTATTGTTTTATGAGTAATGATTATGAGAATTTTTTAAGATTTTAGCTTAATATAAACATTGTCTTCGTACTCAAATCCATGTCACCGTATTCGTGTCCAAATACAAGACCTTATCCCCGAAACTTACAAAAGCAAAAAGATTGTGTCCGACCCACGGATATCTGTCCGTATCCGACACCCGTAACCGAGTCAGAGTAACATAGAATTCATGCTTCAACCAATCTCGGGTTAACTTTTACTATAATTATTAGCTACTAAACACAAGCATTTGGTGATTAGTATCCACATCCTAATAAGCAATACCTATAAGGCCTAAAGTCCTGCTGAGCAATATAACTTTTTGAAAAATGTGTATAGCTTGATGGGGTTAAGCAATGGGTTAGACTTGGTAATCAAAAAAGTTAATCTTGATGATAAATTCTGTCACTTTTTGCTTCTGTTACTGCGGCAAAATAGAATTCTACTTGGAAGATTTTGATTTGTGCCAGGCATTCTTGAATAATGCCCCTCCACCACCTATTTGTTCCCATTTCTTCCTTCCTCCTTTGTGGCCCTTGAAATTTATTTATGATGTCTTGTGAAACTATAGTAGTACCAATAAGATCATGATGCTAATCCCTCTATCAAATCTAATGGTATTTTGTGTGGGGTAAAAGCATGCTTTGAAATTTCAAACATGGGCCATATATATCACCTCGCACTCTCAATGATAGTTTTAATTGCACAAGCCTCATCATCCTTGCTTGTGAAGTTTGATTTGGCTTTTCAGTCAAGCCTGCCTAATTATTCATCCCTACCAAATTAGTAATGACAAAATGATTCTTGTTTATCTACTGCCTGATTAACTAGTTAATTAATTGCGCTTTCAAAAAAAAAACTAGTTAATTAATTATTTAAAGCCTTAGTCATCTAGGGAGTTCAGCATTACTATTATAGAGCAGAAGATGATTATATGACTTCAGTTCAAGCGGGCAGGTCGGTTTCGGGTTCGGGTTTGTTTATATTTTAGAATTGGAAATTTTGAGCCTAATGTTAAACTTTCGGGCGGATTCGGGTTGGGGCAGATTTTGCCAACTCTACTTTTGACCGATGAAATTTGCCTTATGGGCATATTTTCCGTGTCAGAGATTTTTTTGTATAATAGTCTATTGTATTTTTTTTTGAATTCAAAAGTTTTGAATTGGGAAGGTATTGTTGGTATTTAAAGCTTAGGGCATGTACTTTTAACCACATATTTAGAAGGAGTTCAAATAAATTCAGACAATAAGTTAAAAATGAGTTATACAAAAAACTCTCACAAAAAATTGATAATAAGTTCAAAATAATTTTAAAGTTCAAAATAAGTTCAAAGGAACAAATCAAGAATAAATTTAATTTAGAAATTGACAAAAAAAAAAAAGCAACACTAGTACTAAAGATTTGGCAAGCTTGCCAATCTACTTCACTTGGAAGAGAAGGAAGAAAAAGGAAGGAAAAGTATATTCACTGAGAATCACTGTATATTGTTTATTGTACCCTCAATTGATGTCCTACTTTCTGCTTTGCTTTGTTGTATGAAGTCAAGCATATGGTCTTCAACTTCAAAATCTCTTCTTTTAATGAAAGTGAAGCCAGACCCCACTATCCCCCACTATGTCTAGAAAAAATACTATAAAATTCTAATGTTACTGATAAAAAAAGAGTATTGGCCCACACTAAGGTAAACTTTATCTCAGTTATGAAAGCTGATAGATTCCCAATATAATGTTATCATGGGTATGTTGTTTAATTGAAAATTGATGTTGGTTCATTCTTCTCAAAGTTTGTGATTAACTGTAACAGATTATTAGTTAATGACATAAAGGAATGTAAGACAGTGAAGCATGGCTAATGAAATTATTCAGCTAACCCTTTGGAATGGGAGGGTGATCTAAATTCTGTATTAAGAATGTTTCCTTACCTACCCTCTTATTATGTCCTTTTTTTTTGGAGGAGGTGCAAACTATACCTGAGACCCTATGTTTATAAATATAAATACAGTCTATGTTACTTGGACTCGGGTACGTGTGTCTGTATCGGACATGGATATGAGACTCTGCTATTTTTAAGAAAATTTGAAGTGGAGAGTGTTGTACCTTTATCTGGGTATCGAGGGTCTGACATGGGTACGACATGGAATATGAAGAGTCAGAGTAACATAGAATACAGTTAATGTGTATGGTAAATTTTGTTTATTTATTAACCTCTGATTTATCTATTAAGAGCCTTTTTTTTAGGGTGGGGGTGTTACTTTGTGGCACATGTAATGAAAGATGTACAGCAGCAGCTTAACATTCATTCAATGAATAGCTGTTGTTTGACAAACTACATCTCTTAGTTGAAAACTGGAGAAATACAAGACAAAAAAGAGGTGACTGAGTGACTCTGCAAGATTATATTGGAGCAATATTTTGAATGAAAATCAGAATTATTGAGTGTTGTTGGTGTTGTTTCAAGAATAGATGGATGTTGATGCTTGGCAAGAGACAAGACATTTTTGATGATGAAATAAGATCTGTTATTTTGAGAAAATTTCCATATTATTTACCATTACATGAGTTTATGTTTTCTATGGACATGACTCATTAGTGTTTTATTGTCTTTTTCTTCATCAAATAATTGGTGGTGGTGCAAGCATAGTACTCTCCTCTCTCTTTCATGACAGGAGTCAAATAGAGACCAACTGTAACAAATATTTGGGGGAATGGGTTGTGTATAAAGATTTCTTTTCAATAGGGTTTTTTTCAATAGGGTTGGCGAATATCT
The DNA here is from genome assembly GCA_029582165.1 of Portulaca oleracea. Lineage (NCBI taxonomy): Eukaryota > Viridiplantae > Streptophyta > Magnoliopsida > Caryophyllales > Portulacaceae > Portulaca > Portulaca oleracea. The sequence goes on along the minus strand of CM055869.1, from coordinate 10,754,636 downwards.
GTCCAACCTGTGATTGGATGTGCCCGACCCAGAAAAAACCGGGTATAGTCATAGATTTTTCGTCCGAATTTTGACATTGACAAAAACTTCAAACATTATTTTTTTTTTCAAATTTTTATTGTCCGAACCCAAGTTAAACCTGAATTTATACTTGTATGATTTATCCAACCCGAAAAATACGTGAAAAAACTAGCTATCGGACATCAAGGTTTTTTTTCCGAAGTCCGGTTTTTTCAATTTAATTGTGCTTAACTTATGCTGATAAATGGAAGATCAAAATAACAGGCTCTCAGTAACATTATAAACTGAAAATTAATTCAATAAAATAAATGAAAACTCCACTCAACTATACAAAACTGTCTCTTCGGAGACATTTGATAAAATTGAAACTATACAAAACTATCTTGAAACCTAGTTACTCTAAGACAAGGGGTTAAAACTTAAAATTCATAAAGAGCCTTAGCTTTTGTTCTTGAAACACATATATTTGTAAGAAGTCTTAGATATTAGGCTTTGTACCTCTTTCAACAACATTGGCTCAACTAACTAGTAACTACATAGTTGAGTATTCAACATGTTTGTTTTTGATCCCTTCTTTGTCCTTAAGCACCTCAAAACTTTACTCATATCTGCTTAAACAGCTACCTCACTAGTCACTATATGCAAGCTAGTCTACCTTGTCATTATTGCAGCAAGTATAGGATCTCAACAATGCTTTTTCCAAGCAACTTGAAGTCTTTAGATTGGATATGAAACCTGAACAACATCGATCGTCTATTTCTTTCATTTACCTTTTTTTTTTATAGGAAAATATAAATATATTAATCATAATGTCAAAAGAACAGATGGCCAGTAAGCATCTACAAGATTATGTACAACCAAAATAAAGACTATCCACAAATCTATCACATCCAAAGAAGAGCAAGTCTTCCCATTAACCCAGAAGTAGAGAGATGACGTTGTCCTTCAATCGCTGAAGTTGTATTTAGCTTTTTTTTGTCTCAACTTTTAATTAGGATTCTAGATTGCTTAAGTAGTTTCCTATTGAAACTTCTTTCGGAATTCGGATGTAGCAGTCCTCAGTCTAAGTACCTGTAGTGTGTGCTTTGCCTAGAATGGGATCACCACTCATGTAGTTTGAACTCCCAAAAGTTAAGGACTTGTTCTCTTCAACTTATTTGATTGAATTGATTATCAGTTGATCTTATTTTCCAAACTCAATCTAAACCTTTTGTGAGAACGTTTCCATAAATTATTCTAAACTTATTAACTGAACTCACTTCTAAACTTATTGCAACCTAAACTTGTTCCGGAAAAAATAAGATGAAGAGAATAGGTCCTAAGATGCACATTATCAAGCCAAGTTAAAGTTAATTGGGGGACTCAAATCTTTAGACCAAACTCGTACACACACCTCAAACATCACTTAGTCGTAACATCAAATATACAACAATAACATCATCACCACTTCCAGTATGGATCCCGCTTATATGATGTTTAGAAAGATCCAAATATTGGCACCCTCATTTGAGCAAGGCAGTAGACACTATGCCCTGGTGACACAATATCTAATATGGTCCTTCAAAATTTGTACATGTTACAGATAATGTTTTGCCAATTGCATGATGCATAGCATATGATTGAGATATCCAAAACCCTATTCAAAATGAAGACATAACACATAGCACCCCCACCTCAGAAAACCACTTTTTGATTCTTCCACAAGGAAGCAATCACAAGTCATAGATGATAGATCACCATGGCATACGTTGGACGCGTTTCAATAATGGGAAGAAGATGATCATGTTTTCCTATCAAAAAGCGCACTAAGCTAATTCTGTAGAAAAAGATGAAAATTGGGCTGATAACTCTATGTACACTGTCTTTCCATTGTCCTTAGTGTATGTGCAGAAGATGGTGATATATATCATGGCTGTCTGACTTTTATCAAGGCATGTGCTAGAGGGCTCAATTATGGGCATATAAAATGATTTTCTTTTCTGTCAAAGAAATTTTATGCCTTGTCTGGGTTGAAAAGCTGAGGATATTACAACTTTACAAAAAGTTCCACTAAGGGAGCTAGTTCTGTTGAAGAGGACAAAAGTGTGGAATTAATTCAACTATCTTAGAATCATGTTGGTTTTTCTCCCTTATAATCATAGTTATTGAAATCCCGATCCTGATCTACGATCCTATGATTTTATGATCCCAAAATTCTCGATACGATTCTATGATCTACATTCCAATCCACGATCCCACGTGAGTTTATTCCAATCCTAGTTAGGATCCCGATTCTAACAATCTTGCTTGTAATAACTTTTAAGGAAAATTCTAGCAAGTGATTAAAAGGGGGACTGATTTTGGGTTTGAGTAGGGTTATCATCTTGGGGACTGATTCTAGTACTGTTTAGGAGCTTCTGGTTGAAGCATATCATTCTCTGGAATGATGAAGAAAAGGACTGCAGAATAACAACACAGCTAAGCCAACTTTGCACCATATTCCCTTAAAACTTTGTGGCATGATCCTGTTCTTAAGATCAACACCTAAATCTCATTTACCCCACTAATAAGATGCTGCCTGGACAGAAAGTAATCCTGTAAAAAATCTTGCTGGTGAAGAAAACTCAAGAACAACTGTCCTAGAGAACTCTTTTTTTTTTTTTCTTGAGGCAATTTTATCCTCAGAGTAGCAGCACCGAAAACTGTATGTGACAGTGTCTAGGGGGGGAAATGTCTTCGATAACAAGGGACAATCCAAGGCAAAGAAGAGACTCTCACAGTTGTAATGGGATAGTCCGAAGAATGGTAAGCCTCCCAAGAAGCCTCTTGGGAGGGTTTGCGAGGTTGAGAGGAAATGGGGTTGATTCCATGGGTCGAGATGATAGAAGAACTCAGATATTTCCTCCTACACCATCGTCGCCATCATTATTTCTACCGCCCCATTTTCAAGTATTTCCTCCCCGCTATGAGCCGGAACCTGCCATGACGAATGATGAGTGGGCATTTTTGAACCACTTTGAGCAGAACTACGGGGCGTCACACCCGTTTTTCTATGCTTGTAGGTTCATTCAGGCTCTGAAAATAGCTCAAGACGAGAACAAGTTCTTGTTTGTGTATTTGCACTCGCCTGATCACCCCTTTGCAGGGGAGTTCTGTAGGGAGACTTTGCGATCAGAGCTGGTGATTCAGTTTCTCGATGCGAATTTTGTCAGTTGGGGTGCACTTGCTGACAGAGGGGAGGGTTTGCAAATGTGTCAGATTTTGAGGCCTGGGAGTTTTCCATTTTGTGCTGTTATTGCTCCAGCATCTGATGACAATATTGCTGTTCTCCAACAGGTTAGGGTCTCTGTATAATGTCATTTTGAATAATCTGTAGTACATGAAGAAAACGATAGATTAATCTTTGTTTCTTTCTGCGGTGTTTGTACCAAAATTTCAGATTGAAGGGCCGGTTTCTCCGGCTGAGATGGTGGAGATATTGCAAAGGACACTGGAGGAACAAGGGGTGGCCTTTGGCAGTGCAAGAGCCAAAGAGGAAGAGAAAAGGAGGGCAGGTCGTCGGTTGAGAGAAGAGCAGGATGCAGCATATCTTGCTGCCCTCAAAATAGACCAGGTTTGGATTTTCTAGTCTGGTGAATGATCCAACAAACAACAACAAACCCTAGTATAGTCCTGCTAACTTGAGGTCTGCAGACTCCCAAAAAAAAAAAAAAAACCTTTTGGAAACCATCAAACGAAACGATTTAGAAAACCAGATACCGTCGTGTGACCCAGTGATGGTAAAGTAATCAAGTAAATCAGTTGTGGTGTGTAGACGTTACTGATGCTTAATTTTGTGATTTGTTCGTCTCATGTTTTTCCTTTTCTTCAGGAAAAGGAAAGGCTTAAGAATTTGCCTCCGGAACAAACAGCTCAGAATCCAGTCGCTCGAGCTGAAGAGTCATCACACAGAGGATACAGTCAGTGGCCGAGGCACAACCCTAGTTTATTCAAGCCTAGCCAAGTTAAACAAGCTGCAACGAAAACAGACCAAGAGAAGGACCGGGCTAGCAAGATGAAGAACAATCAAGTCACACAGGTTAACTAAACCTTACACAATACACACTTATTTCTCACCCTAAATTATTCTTAATGTTGGTTTTTTGGAATCAATCTCTACATGAGTAGAGATGCTTGTAGGGGTAAGAGTATGACTGTCCGCGTCTGGATTTCCCTTGACCCTGTTAATGTGGGATTCACACTGGAAATTTGTTGTCGTCGTACATTGGTTTAAGGCTTAAGCATACTATGATCAATACAACTGTTGTCAGTTGCCTTTTTACAGCATGCACTTGTTGTCTGCTAAAATGTAATTTTCGATTTGCAGATACTGATAAGGTTTCCAAATGGCGAGAGGAGGGAGTGCAGTTTCTGTGCAACAGACAAGGTGCAAGCAGTTTACAAGTACATTGATTCTCTGGGTTTACCAGGGATTGGTAAATACAGATTGATATCAAACTTCCCAAGAAAAGTTTTTGGGGCTGATCAAATGAACATGACTTTCAAGGATGCTGGGCTTCATCCAAAAGCAACCTTGTTCTTAGACACCCTGGCCTAATTGTCTATCCTTAATTATTTCGTATGTAATGTAAACTATAGCGGGAACATTCTAGGGTTGGATGCTGTTGTAAGTATAATCTATGTCATATGAAGAAGAACAAGATCTTATGTATTAATCTCATAATGGGTTATCAATACTGCAATCAGTCATAGACTCAGGCTACACTATATGTTCAGAAACAGCTGTGTTGATTTGGTTCATTATGAGATTTACTTACTTATTCCCTCTTTATTTACGATGTATTTTCATGTTATTGCACAGAATACCAAGGATATTGCACAATGCAATAGTGAATGTAATCCTACCAAAAAAAAAATGCATCACACATGGGAGAGAAAGCGGTGATTAGTAAATGCAAAACCACACAAAAGTAGTACTGATACAAGGGAAAACATGTACTCAAATGCTAAAATCAAGGAAAAATTCACGCTCGGTGGGACTCGAACCCACAATCCTTTGATTAGAAGTCAAATGCCTTATCCATTAGGCCACGAGCGCTACTGTTGGTTCTCAATGCTTACTTTAATTATTAATAAAACTAAACGTCAGAAAAATTTACACATTCACACGTACTGACGTGCTTTCTATGAATTTTGTTTGGGGACATTCAAGTCAACAAAGGAATTTTCTTTACTGACATTGAATGTAAAAATTATGAAGTCCATATTAAAATTTTTACATTCATTGAATACAACATAGAATAATTTGTTCAACTTAAAAAGTTAATGGAAAAACAATCCAACAGAATATATTCTATAATAAAAATTACAATGTACTTGTAGCTACTGGAGGTTATATATGGGTCATTTAGTACCCATATTAACCAATACTATAGAATCCATTAGGTCACATATTAGATAATGTTTTGATCACGTTAAATATCAACTTGGGCAAATATTAATACTTGGTAAGCTTGGATTTCAAGTTTCAACTTGTATTTCTAATCTTACATCTACTGCTGAAATTTGCATGTACATTTCATGAAAAAGAAAAATCCAATTTTCCAGTATAGCATATGATACTTCACCAATACCCTAAGGCCTAATCCGAGGGCATTTCATTCTCTAATATGCCATTGCCCATAGCTTCAAGGATCTACATACTAACAATACAAGCTCCAGCAAAAATAGAGACCAATTGATCGATAAGAGTATATAATTGCTGACAAAAACTTCCGAGAAAATGATCTAGTTGAATGTTTATTCGAACCAAAAGCTTCTACAGATAACAGAATCAACTCTGCCAAATCAAATACGAGTGGCAAGGCGAGCTTTAGAAACAACCCTCAAAATGGGATCTCATTCTTCAAATATCCCCTAACCATATACTCTCTCTATATCAAAGAACAAAATCATTCAAATGGGTTCCATGGCAAATACATGAAACATGAAAGGTCGGAGTTTTACAGGCGTCGTTTTAACCCAAAACTTAATCTGCCAACATGAAGGGATCTACTTCTCCAAGATCTGCGGTAATTGGCTCCAACTGTTCTTCATCCTCGTCTTCCGGTGCAAAGTATGTAGGGAACGGAAGCTGTGAGATGTCTGGTTTATTGTACACAGCGTCTTTCACAAACACAAAGTTTCCCACTGCACCCGGGACCTAAATCATAGCGACAATGTTGTGATCAATGAAGCATTCTTTTCCTTGTTTTTAAAGGGAGAGGGGGAGTATATGGAGATAAGGAAAAGGAAGAGAGAACCTACTTGGCCTTTCAACCACATCAAGTTTCTACGAGGATCTATTTTGTAGACCCAAACGTTTTGAACTGTTCGCTGTTTGCCACCCATGCGTCCAGGCATCTTTTTGCCCTTGAAAACCTGTCCAGACATGCACACAAACAAAATCAACAACCAAAAACAATGCCATCCAGACTGATGCTGCTAGAAAAACAGCATTGCAGAACAACATTAGTTATCCCTGCTCAGAACACATTATTACTACACAACTTGTCAAATATTGCTCACAAATCACAATTGTCAATTAAAAGAGTCACTTTATAACTATATAATGAAAACTTGACAATACTTTTAGAGCGAATAATATAAAATCATGACAACTTCTACAGATCGGAACAAGTAGCCTTCACTTCAAATTGTTTCTAACTTTTTTTTTTTTGGGGGGGGGGGGTGTTGAATGAAGGCATGAAGCCCCAGGAGCAGGATGCACGTTAGTATCGGAGCCTCTATAGCACTCATAATAATCCTACTAAGCTATTTGGTACATCCATTTATCTATTGCCCTTGCCTGGTTGAAAAGAACAACCCTATGGAGTTTTTGTTATGTTTTGCATGTCGACTTATGTGAGCTGCAATTCCATGTGTCAACTCTCAAGTGGCAACCCTTAGTAAGACAGAAACCTTACCTGGTGGAGGTGATAGACACCCACATTGTTTACAAGTTGCTTTCAAATAACTCTTCTAAAACCCTATCAACTATCATTTCCACAAGTCCATCATGGTGGCAACATAAACAAAATAATTTAAGGTACAGTATGATAAACTGGAATTGCAACAACACCCCAAGGACGCATTTCTACCAATAGTCCATCTTTGTTTACTCCTAGACCTAGGCATCAGTACTCTATGAACAGTCCATCTTTAATCTTTGAAGCTCAAACTCCAGAATATATCAATCACAGCTCGATGACGCCATCAACAGCAATGGGCATCTGACCCAGGCGTGGAGTTTGTATTGGAAGAGAAACAGTAAACAAGAAAACAGTGTTTTTTTTCTGCAGGTTTTCATAGTAACTTGTGTCATAAAAAAGGGGCCACCAATAATCAAAGAGGAGGGGGGTGTTGAAGAAGAGACGCATAGAAATTTCAAGCCCTACGCTTCCACCAAACTTTTCTTTTGGAAGCGGTTGGATATTTTAAACTTGTTGGACTACAATTAAAAATAATTTGGTGAAATCTTCATTCATAATCCCAACCAAACTCATGCAGTGATGTCATCCCATTGTTCACAATACGAAGCTCTAACTTGTATCAATTTGATTGGAAAGAAAGGAAGAGGCAGCACGAGGAATAAAGCTGAATTATCTTACTTTGGTTCAGGAAAGAAGGGAAATGAGAAGAGCAAAAACTTCATAGGATGTGGTTTGAGGGAAGAAAAACTAGCTCCAGCCTGCCATGAAAGAATCAAAAACTGGAAGCATTGACAGAGAGCTAAAGGCAACTCTAGGAGAACTGACAGCAACTCTAATGGACTTCCATGCTTTGTTTTGTTAGTGAAGGACTTTTCATTCAGTCTCATATAAGAGATTTAGATTTCCAAAATGATAATCAGAGAACCATCAAGGATTAGTCTGAATTTTAAGTGTACAGTTCACTAGTTCAATATGCATGAACCCCCTCGGTTGTGCGAGTAAAGTAAAATCTGAAGAGAAACTTGATGTTCTGAAAATCAGGAATCACCCAACTGGCCTGCCCCAAATAGGGAATCTTCTCATGCATAATTAGCCATCATCCTTTGGTATAACTGAAAACTTGGATCTAACAGGCTAACAGCATTTCTTAAACACTTATGCAAGACATAGAACCACCACCAAGTTACTCAATTAAGAAATAAAATCATAGACTTACCTTTCCAGGAGCATCCCTTTGACCCGTAGAACCAATACTCCGATGGGACAATGATGCACCATGGGAAGCCGGCATCCCTTTAAATCCATGCCGTTTCATTCCACCCTGAACAAATGAAGGAAGTTTGTCAGACGAAAGCAGTATTTAAACATCCTCTTTGGTGAGTTCTACAAATCCAATGTATAGAGAGGCAAGAAATTGAGCACCAGATGAGACATCTATAGATCAGATAACACACCCCCCCCCCCCCCAACAAACGGACATACATGGCATGTAAGTTCGCTAAACAGCAGAATTTTGCTGCATATTTATCTTTAAAATTAGCACCTTTTAGTCTACATCAGAAGCACGAGAACATCATGAAGCTTAAACAGAAGCAGCCAGGTCAAATGTGAAAAAATCGGCTGGAAAATTAAAGATTCAAGACAACATGCAGCCAGCTAATCCCATCAGCTGCATCATTAGATCCTGAATGGTCATGGTCTGACATCCAATTTGAAGAGCGAGGCTTGCTTTGTGATATTTTTCATACTATCTATAGAATGAAACTGTCTGCCATCAAAAATGAAGCTTGTGATTCTCCACATTGCATATTATACTGCTTCCCCATGTTTAGAAAGATTATAGCAAAGGCTCGGCATACTGACTTGAGAGACATCTCATGGTGGAGGTTTCAAACTACTTGAAATAAAGATGAACAATGGAAGGCAACCATCACTCAAAACAAATGTCGCAGAACATGAAGCCCCAACTCAGCAAACTTCACAAAGATTGTGGCCCTCTGGTGCCAAATATTGATACAAAAGTGCAAATAAACAACCTTGTACAACATCAAAGCTAACCTCTTTTTCCTCGCACACCCCCCCCCCCCAAAAAAAAAAAAAAAAATCAAACACATCCAAAAGAAAAATTGCTGGACAATAGAAGGCAATCATAAAAAAATTAGCTATGTTTTAACAAGGCTTGTAAACCAAGAAGATAGTCAATTTGGAAGGCTAACGAAGCTTAATCATCAATGTGCAAACAATGCCAAGTCCTATGTGACGTTCAATGAAGGCATCAAAATCACATAAACTAGCACAAGTGCTAAGTGCTAACATTCAGGAGGGTAGATTCACCTGAAACCCTTTCCCTTTCGTGATCCCAGTGACATCAACATACTGTCCTGGAACAAAATGCCGTACTCCAATAGAAGCGCCAAGAGGAAGAAGTCCGTCTTCTGTCACAGGAAACTCTCTTAATTTCCTTTTCAAAGGGACCCCTTGTGCTCGAAAGTGACCCACCTCCGGTTTTGTCAAATGTTTCTCCTTCTTGTGTGAGCAACCAACCTAAAGTCATGTTCCAAATTCCTCTCAAGTTAACTTCTCAAACAACCAATGCAAGAAAAAGTAACATTACAGCCTTAGCAGCAGTTAACAAAGAGACAATCACAATATGTCAAAACCCCAAACCAGACTGTAAACACTTCAAACATTCCAAGAGGGTTGAACTTTATTACTTTACCAACTCACCCCCCCCCCCCCAAAAAAAAAGGCTAAATTTCTGGGTCGACTACATACTAAGGCATCAACATTCAACAATCACACTGAAATAGCTGAATCAAGAGGAAACTGAGCTTTTCCCAATACCCCATAAAAAATGGGATCTAAACCTACAAATTATCCATGAGTAAACACTGAATGAAAGAAAAAAAACAGTCCCATTTAAGACATTAAACTCAAGAACAAAAGCAGAGAGCTGGGTATACCTGTAGGGCAAAGATGCCTTCTTTCTCAACCGTTTTGACTTGGGTAACAATGTTATCCTCGAGCCAAAGAAGCGTGACAGGAATCCTTTCACCCCATTTATCCCAAAGAGCAGTCATCCCACATTTGAGAGCAATCGCCCCAGTTCTCCTCGATTGCGGGGTCATCACACGTTGCTTGGCTTCGATGATTCTAGGTCTAAGAACTTCATTTTCGAGGGCTTCTGAACTGAAGGGTCTGAAGTGGGTCGTCGTCGTCGTCGATCTTTGGGTGATTAACGCCGTTTTTAGCCGGGAAATCAGACCCCTAGATGCCGCAGACATGGTGGGAAAAACCAGCTGTGAAATATAACGGATTTATCAGACGGAGATGGAGGTGAAGTTAATACATTGAATCATGAGATTGGGAAATGCATAGAGAGAAGCAGAGGGAGGAAGCAGGGTACCGAGCTGAAAGAGGGTTTTTGGGGGTTTGGGGTTTTCGATTTTGGAAGAGAAATTGAACGCAGAAATGAACGAACTATGGAATCATGGGGCGCTGGTGTGTATGGAGTAAATGGGTTTGGACCCATTTTGTGGCCCAAGCTAGGGATGTAGAAGATCGATGAATGACCCAAATGGAGATGCAAAAGAATATATAAATCAAAATAAATAAATACTCTAAAAATTGAAATCCTAGTCCCTTTGTAGGGATGGCAACGGGGCGGATCGGGATGAGGGAGTATACCCACGTCCCCATCCCCGCTCCCGAAACTCATCCCATCTCCTCCCCATCCCCGCTTCGGGGAATGATTCTTGCCCCATCCCCATCCCCATCCCTGCGGATTCTCCATCCCCAACGGGGATTGTTTTAAACTATCCTAAATTTAACTAAATTTTAATCGGATCCAGTTTTTAATCGAACCCGGTTTTTAACATGTTCAAAATACAACATATTTAACTTGCTCAAATAATAATACATCAAAATAAAACAATAATACATCAACAAGTGAGAATAAATTGGAAAATTACTACTTTGTCATTTCCATTAATATATATTAAATTTGAATAAAGGTTATTTGGTAATTTTAACATTTTCGGGGATGAAGATTCGGGGATGGGGACGGGGAATTCACCCCGGCGGGAAAAATGGGGACGGGGATGGGGAAGATTTTGTCCCCATCCCCGTCCGTCCCGAGCGGATTTTGAAAATTCGTCCCCGTCCCCGTCCCCATCCCCAATGGGGCAGAGATTTTTCCCTTGAGCGGGGCGGGGCCCCGACGGGTTTGGGGATTCCCCGCCCCATTGTCATCCCTATCCCTTTGTTGCATATTAATGTGTGATTGATGATTTTTTATGTAATATTTTTTTAACAATTGTAATGCTATATTTTTGTGATAGTATTTTTTGTCAAAAATCTAATGGTAGTAATTTTATATAACAAGTCTTTGTGTATATTGAGAAATCTATGTATAAAAATTTTAAAATTTGACAACATAATTTTCAAAGACTACAATTCATATGGAAAAGAAAAAGTACCGCATTGAGAGATATGGAAGGATCGAAATGTAAAAAGATATATATATATATATATATATATATATATATATATATATAATAGTTAAAAATTAGGTCCTATTAAAAACTTTTGAAACATGTTCCGCTCATAGAGTTCCCTTGAAATCTATGTATGCTTGATTTTATCAAAAATATATGAGACAATCGTTTCTCATTTTGTCGTTGAAATTTGATTTTGATTTAAATCTAGCTTATTTGAATCACTTCATCTGAAGAAGAAAAAAAAAACTTTAATATTAAATACCAATTTTCAATCTGATATATCTATCTAGTGCTCTAGGACATCATGCCTATGAGAAGCATTGGAGATAACACCAAATCAATTTTGATTTAAGTTTTTATTTGATCGATTTTTGTGTGTTGATCTTCTTTTTCATCGCCTTTCTTCTACAAGTACTCGTTTACTGTCTCTTCAATTATACTTGAGAACTTTAGGGTAGACAAGGAGAGATGAAAGGGTAGAGATGACAATGATGATCCGAGTAAGAACGGCACGAGAGAAAAGTAGTCAATCATCCATGGTTTTCTCTAGTATGCTCTTTGGATCTGTCTCCTTACTTTCCCCTGTTTGTGCTTGAAAAAATTGATTACTGTGGCCATATAAGGCTAAGTGACTTATCATTAGGTATATAACAGAGGAAAAAAAGATTACCTTGATATATACGTCTAATGAAAGTTGATATGAGCATGAGTATTGTTTTAGGTAAAGTATAATGCTAAGAAATCACATTTGAATCAATAGGCTCATGTGATCGTGTATGAACTCCTAATAGCTCTCGGTATTGTTACTCCATAACCTTAGCAGACTTATCAAACTCATCAATGTCCTTACACGAGCATAAAGGAACAAAATAAAACTTTTTCTTTTTGAAAAGAAATACACGCTTTGTGGGACTCAAACCCACAATCCTTTGATTAGAAGTCAAATGCCTTATCCATTAGGCCATGAACGCTAATTGGTAAAAATTGTTGACTTTATAATTACCTTAAAACATCTACTTGACAAGTTTTACTGAAGCCACCAACACCCTTCTAGAGGAAACACGTTTTTAGCGTGGTTTAAGGAATTTAGATGTAAGCATTATTCTCCCATTAATTATAGTTCATAGAGAGACTTATTCATGTAGGATAATAAAAGCTTTACCAAAAAACGAAAAAAAAAACCCTTTCAAAACGAATTTGAAATACCAAGAAACTAGGAAGCTTGTGAGAGCAAAGAGATGCATAAATGTACATTTTTTGTGCCTGAGAAAGAGTTAAACGTACATGTACAACACAGTCAAATAAAAGTCACAAAGCAGTAAACCAAAGCAATGCACATTGCCCTAGCAGCAACCTCGCGCTACTCCCTTGATGCTAAATCTCCAAACGCCACTTTCTAGTGTCATGTACTCCACTAAGCATAGGTGATTCACTTATGTTATGATCACATCTCTCTTGCACCTTTTAGGTCTCCCACGTTATTGACGCTCAAGAAGTAATGTAATCCCTTCACATTTCCTAATGAAGACATTCATACTTCTCCAAAGGGCATGCCTAAATTGAACTATCTCAGTTTAGTCTATCTCAACAGCGTCGCAAATCACAAATGGTGAAAGGAAACACTAAGAAAAAGACTATAATCATCGTAAATACATAATGGTAGTCAATATCGAAAATGATTTTTGTTTCCCGTAACTTTGTAGCAAGGTGGTAGGGAGCTTGTTTTCATTTCGAATGAAATTTCAACTTTTGTTTCGTAAAATTGTTATTCCCCCATTCTTTTTTATCTATCATTTTCGTTTTTCAGTGTCAATATTAAATCAATAATTTATATTATATTTTTTTTATAAAAAAATAGAATATTACACTTTTTTAATAGTATTTTTCTTTACAAATCCAATGACATCAATTTTGTATGATGAATCATTATACAAATTAAGATATTAACGGTCAAATTTTTTAACACAGTTTTCTGTGCGACAGATAAATAAAAACGGAGGGAATACTTTCTTACATGAAAATAATAAGGCATATCTTAAGTGTTTTGTCTTGATATAAAATTTATATATTGCATATTAAATTGAAAAAAAATGATATGATTGACTTCTATAACTATAATACCATATTTATCTTGTATTAAATTACATTTTTGTTTATATGTTTTGAAATATACAAAAAAGTGTCTAAAATATATCTACCAGATAGGGGACTTAGTCGATTGTGATTTGTGATTATCGTTTTGTAATTGTTAGTTTACCCAATACATTCCAAATTTTTATAATTGAAAAATAATATTACTTAAAAAATTAGTGTTGAAAACTAAACTATTAATTTTATTTTATAAAAAAGAAAAAAAGACACTCAAATAATAGCTCTTTCACACTGTCATTACTCTATATTTAAACAGAAAACGTGGATTGGCCCAAGGAAAAAAAAAACATCCGATTCATATGAACGAATTCGGCGGGAGAATGACTATAGGTCTATTTAATCTTGACCTAAAACGATATGTCTATTTTTTTACATAACAATGAATAATCTCGCTTAGTTGACGAGTTCCTAAAAAAAAGAAAAAGAAAATGTGGATTGTAGGCTACAGTCCAATAAGGCAATCTTTATTGGAGATTATCCCAAATGGAATGCTCCACTTGCCACATAAATATAATATTGAAAAATTTCTATCTACATTGTTAATGAAAGTAACTTCACATGAGGTTCTCTTAATTTTTTATAATTAAAATTGGTAGGATAAGTCAATTAATTACATTTATTTTTTCTTTATTGCAAAAGTAAGAATAGTTGAATTAAAAAAATAAAAATAAATCTTAATTTGTATCAAATGTCATAGATACTCCAAAAAGTATCTCAACACCCCTTTTCTCTCTATCTTTTTATTTTTCTACTCTCTAATAAAGATAGCCTTACTAGCGCTGGCAAAAATCCGGGTCCGGGTAAATCCGGGTCGGACAAATTCGGACAATGACAAAATTCGAACGAGAAATTCATATCCGGACCCGGTTTTATTTCGGGTCAAACCGGGTCGGACAAATTCGGACGAAGCTAAAATCGGGTTCGAGCAATAGAAAAAAGAGAAATTTTATGTCCGAATATTCGGTCAATTCGGACAATATAAAAATTCGGACGAAAAATTTATATCTAAACCTGATTTTTCTGGGTCGGACAATTCGGATCGGACAAAATTTTGCCAGCTCTAAGCCTTACTATCGATAACAAAGGCTATGAGTTTGTGTGCCAAGATGGCAAGATTTGTGGCATAATTTTCATATGGGCCCGAAGTGTACCAACTATTTTGGTGGATTTCTCAATGGACTACAAACCAACCCAAACTAAAACGGGACTTTTGATATTAAAAACCGGAAAACAGAAAGAAAACACAGGTTGCCAGTAGAGAAAAAACTTGAGAACAAAAATGGCACTTCGGTTGTCCACAAATTATCTTCGTCCACCTTCTTCAATTAAACCAGTTCGCATCAGTAAACCCACAAAATTTCACAGTTTTTGTGTTAGAAATTGCAGCAGTTTTGCAGTGGATGCCGATAATTCTCGTAAGGTGCACTTCGTCTTCTTTATTTGCTGCTAAACTTTTGATCTTTCTGCTCTTTCCATTTGGGTCAATTTGTTGAGAGTTCATCTTTTCTAGGTTTTGATTCAGATTATTCATTGTATTACTGACTGATTGTGGCTGCATTTCATGACTAAAATTTGGTCCTAATTGTGCTTTCCAGTTTTGCTGAAATTGCCCCATTTATGGAATTGTCAATGGGTCTTGTATTCTGTTTTTGGTCAAGCAAGATCATAATTTGCAGCTCAAAATGAACTGGGTTCCTTTCAGATTGGTCCCATCAAAATAGGATTGAGAAAGTGAAGAATATTGAGCAGAAATTGGGTATTACTAATTTTGCTAGGTCATAATTCTTTGTCAATGATTTTTCTGGTTTATAAACAATGGCAGCTAGTTTTGCAAGTGAAGGAAAAGCTTGAAAAAGATTACCGTGATCTCCCAGTAGGCAAGAATGGAAGAGACGATGAAGAGATGATCTTTTGGTTTCTCAAGGATCGCAAGTTCTCTGTTGATGATGCTGTCAAGAAATTGACAAAAGCTATTGTAGGTACAACGAGTAATTTTAGTTGAAATCTTTTTGAATTTACTTGATACAGACTTTGTTGATTGGTCTTTTATTATGGATGCATCGAAGAAATGGCGAGAAGAATTCGGAGTATCTGATATTTCGGAAGACTCGATGAGAGCTGTAGCTCAAACTGGCAAATCCTTTGTGCATGACTTTCCTGATGTAAATGGCAGACCAGTGATTATAGTGGTGGCATCAAAACATATTCCTGGAGTAAGTATGAAACATGCATCGGAAATACCTTTGGCTTCGTCATGCATTGATCTAGAGATGTCTTCACTTTGCTAACTAGCAATTCTAAGCATTTATTATTTGTTGAACTCTTACAATATATCAGATTAGTTCATCTGTTAGGATTATTACTGATTATGGCTATTAACGTGTGATGAGAGCGAAGATTGAATGTTGCGATTGAATTAACGAAACAAGCATCCAAAATCCTATAGGGACGATTTTATGGGTTATTTTCCAAATTCAAGTTGATTAATATGTGTTTCATAGTACTGTTTTTATTCCGGAGTATCTCTTTTGCTGATTATGTGATTGGACTAATTACAGATTCACGATCCCATTGAAGACGAGAAGCTATGTGTATTCCAAGTTGAGAAAGCTTTGAGTATGCTTCCAGAAGGAATAGAAGACATACTAGTGATAATTGACCTAAGGGGCTTTGGCACTGAAAATGCAGACATGAAGTTCCTTACATTTTTGGTAGTTTCTTCGTCTGCTAAGTGATAATAAAATTCTGTATATACTTCTCCATTTCAGTTCAGACCAATACACAAGATGATGGATATCATGGCCGTCTGTTTATTGTTTTTTGAGAAACTTTTTCTCTCTTTTCCGTTTTCTTGTTAGATTGTTGGCTCGGTTTTCATTTCGTTTATCTTTTCACATTGCTTGCAGATTGACGTGTTTTACAATTACTATCCGAGGAGGTTGGGCCAGGTGCTCCTTGTTGATGCTCCATTTGTATTCAAACCACTTTGGCAAATTGCAAAGCCCGTGTTGAAATCACATGCATCATTGGTAATGTGTCTCTTGACTTATGTTCTTTTTGCATTTCTGTGGGTGTACTACATAACTGTCATGATCAATTAAATTGATAATGGTTTCTGTGCCAATTATTTGCCTTTCATCTTGAATTTGTGGAGAAAGCCTTAGTTTTCCACCTCAAGATCTGAGTATGACTAGCTAACTTCTGAAGAGGATTTAAAATTTATCAGCTTATGATATCACATGCACATTTCTCCCACTTGACACAGTCTTCTCGTGCATGCAAATTAGCCAAAAGTCGTTATTTGAAATCAATCAAGATCTTGGTAACAATGACCGATATGTTGACAGTACCTTTGATTATGTCATTTTATTATCAGTAGATCTGAGCCGAAAGGCCAGGAAAGATCTTTCCTTGTGCTTCCTTGAAGAAACAGAATACCTGATTTGATACATGGCATATTTTGAAATGAAGGTGAAGTTTTGCTCACTGAAAACAGTCCGAGAAGAATACTTCACAGAAGAAACCCTGCCGGAGATCTTCAGAGACTGAGAAGGTCACACAACACGAGTAGATTATAACCATTGAAAAATGTGTTATGTTTATTTGATTATTTCGATCCCATTTGTTTCTGAAAGAAAAAGACCTCATCTGATAGTTGACTATATGCAGAAGACCAACATCATGTAAGTATGTAACAGGGACTTGGTGCCTGTCTGAGCAAGGCAGAGTCATGGGAGTGAAGTAGCCTGAAGTGTAGAGCGATTCTGGTTTAGCTATCCCTCTTTCTTCGACTTCTGCAGTTTTACAGCGGTGAAGGGTGGAGAAAAAGTGGGAACTGGCTTTTACGTTTATCGGGCATCTGTAGGATAATCTCATTGGCTGCAAGCGTAATTTTTTCTTTTTTCTCGCCAATAGTTTTGATTATGTTGCATTGGCTCTCAAAGAAAGTAATGTCGTGTTAGTCAGGTCATGTACTCATGTATGTAATGAGATACTGTACCAAGGCAGAGTCCATGGTGTCGTGGCGTTCATCGTTAGCCAACATTTATTTGCCTGCTTCTGCTTGTACATCTGTAGAATTCAAAATTTTAATAATAATCGCCGAATTAAACTTCCTCAATACCTATAGCTGCGGTTGTGTGTAAATGCTTTGCTCATTCATCTTATTATATTCGTCCTGATTTGAAAACTATAACTAGTAAAACTGTATGAAGACGTGGAATCTTCGAAATTCACTGGAAGTTCTTAATGTTTCACAGTTTGAATTTTTGGACTTCAACTATGTAAGCCAGGAAAGGTCTCCTAGGACCAAGTTGGTCACTCCCAAGGTTATCCGGATCATAGGATCGTATGCTCCTACGATCTAAAAATTACTGAACAATCCAACTTAGAACTAGTATCTTACGATTCTTGATCCAAATTCTATAATCCCGATTGCAAGATCCAAATTCTGCAATCCCGATTGCAAGACCCTCATTGAGCCTAATAAGAATCTCGATTCAAAAAATCTGGGTCATTCCCATACAAAAGTACAACCAGGCAAACCACAGTGCATGATGGTACAGCAAACCCTGGTAAATCAATTCGACTTCATCACTAATTCACAATGAAAGAAGGAGAAACTCTTTATAGAACTTCATTCCTATGCTTCCAATTGAAGTCCAAAAGAATACAAGAATGGCAAATTTACAACTCAGGCTACAAGAGGATTGAATAATGTACTGCATCAAAGAATGAATGAAATCGCTATCCTTGTATAGCTATATATAACTCAACAGACGAACTAGTGCGGACGATGCTTCAAGTAATTGTAGGAAGGCAATGGCTCTCCAACAACACTCCTCTTCCGAGTCTTAGGCAGCTTAAGTTGGCTGTGATAAACAACAAAAAGGAGCACTGCCAATATAATGAAGACCACAAGAGGAGATGATATGATCTCCATATACTGTGGCGCGGTTATTACAGTTCCATCTTCATTGTTTCTTCTCCATGCATACTCCCCTTCTACCAAAGAAGCTCCTAATGTCCAAGATATATCTCCGGGGCCAAAAATAATGTCGGCCCCACCCAAGCATAGACCGTCCTCCAAGAGGGATGTTAGATAAAGTACCTTGAAACAGTATTGGCTGCTCGGGGCATTTTCCATATCGTCCCATGTAGTCAGACATAAATCCTGAGCTTTCTCCCGGATTTTGGTCAAGTTTGCTTTCTCAGTCAAATTCAACATGTTGTATACAGCAAAGAATCCAGATAAAGCGTGGTATTGGACTCCAGGATTGGTGTTGATATGAATGTTCAGAACATTCTTGCCTGTGAAATGAGTGTCAGTAGTCAGAAATCTAATGAGGACTATGGTACATCATGTACATTAGTATGAAATCAATCAACTGTCCTCTCAAATATATAAAGGTTTATGTTAACCATTTTTAGACACTTTGACCTAAGAAGACAGGGATCTAAGGGAGCGTTTACTAGAATGTTCACTACGTTTGAAAGTGAAATAATGGGCACACATGAACATTTTCCCATCTATTAAGTAGAACCAAACATGGGAAACTTGATCAACTTGGGAAAGTTTTCTAGCCAAACACATCATAAGTCTCGAACTCTTAATCACGGCAACATATGAGAAAAACAGCTTATAAATGTATAATTTATGGTAGATGACATCTTACACTCACCATCAATAGGAGAGTCCCTTCTGCAACTGGAATCAATTCTTGGCTCGGACCAATCACCAAAGCTTGTATTCATGGCAACAGCGTCTGTGACCATTTTGCATTTCTCCCAATTTGGATCTCCAACTATACGCAATTGGGAATAGTGCCTAGAACAACTGCTACAAGTAAAATTGCTAACATATCTTGAACTAAGACATGGATGTCTTACTTCAGATACACCTTCACTTCCGATTAAACCTACCTGAGTAAGCAAGGAAACTGTTCTATCAAATGCCTTGTTCAACCCAAATGACGGTAACGAATAAGCCATCAGTTGATGTTCAATAGGACCAATCTTAGATAACAAAAGGTCATCATCCTTTCTTCTATCATCCCCTGCTTCCATCACCACTTGCAACGACGAACCTCCTAAATCAAGAAGCCCTAAAGCTGGCAACCTCGATGAACTATCCAAACGCCCCATTTTATAATTCAACGCAATCCAACCATAATGAGCCTCTTCTCTTCCGCTCAAAACCCTAATCCAACTCCTCGTCCACATAAACGAGTGCTCCCTAATCACGATTTCCACATCCTCCAAAACCCTCTGGGCATTCTCTTGTGGAAGCCTCCTCAATCCAGCGGTGGCTAAAACAAAAACCGGAGTATCCCTATGTCTATTTTGCGGCACCAATCCCTCTGCCCTACGAATCAAGGGCTCCAATGACGCCCTCACTCCAGAAGAATTACCCACAAATTTGTCCAAACCCGGCTCAGTTTGCATGCAGTGGTAGTGACAACCATTATTCCACAGAGGACTCTTGGTTGAGTCATCAGGATATGAGTGCAACAAATTTGGCAGATCATCAGTGGTTCCACTAGTTAGTCTCCACTCATATACATTCACCCTTGTACCAGTGCTCCCACAGTCAACAACTACAGTAAAATAGGGCTTTCCTTCGCTCATTTTACTGTATCCATAGTAAGAACCAGCTGAAACTACTGCAATGACCAGGAAAATCAAGCAAAATTTCACATTTCGATGGGATTGGAGAAACCCAGTGATGGTAAGTTTGGATTTCGATGGGGTTTGGGGCTCCATTTTTCAGAAATGCCCACAAATCTGTAGTTTGACATGCAATATTTACACAGATCGCATGGACAGCATAACTAAGGAAGCCAACCCATTGAATATGCCCAAATCAACAGACACAGACCATAATACATTGATTTGATGTGAGTGATGCTGATTACTGAATAGTTGATGATCCAGTCATGACCCAGGTGATGATATGTTGAATCGGATAATGGGCAGTTCTTAGTTTCATCGAAACAGCTTCAAAGATCCAAATTTGGGAATCAAATTATCCCGGATAACAACATGGGGTGATCAGATTTACTATGTAAAACCCTACTCCTACAAATTGTATAAACCCACTCCGGGTAACAACATGGTGTGATCAGATTTACCTGGTTGTTTTGTGTTTGAGCTTCGAATCCAATTGATACACAAAGTTGAGGCCAAGGGATTCTTTCCACTGCCTTCACGACTCTTCTAAAGTGTGAACAATAAATCAGACCACCCAATACCAGCTCCTGTTTCCAGCTTCCTTGGTCCTCTATTTTTTGGGTGTTACGGAAGGAACTCAGGTAAAACCCCAAGACTTCTAAAAAAATGCGAAAAAAAAGGGGTTAATTAAGAAGAATAAACCAACGCATATAAAAATTCATTGTCTGGGTCAGATTTAGGTTCGTAAATGTTATCAAGATATGAGTTTCTATTTGTGTCCCATATCAAAAGCAAGTGGGATAATTTGGATGTGAAAACATGTTTATCAAATTATCTAAATCAAAATTTTATAGTCGTGAAACTAAAATAATATTACAATGGATCTTTTTGTAAATTCAAAACAAGAAATTAGTTTTTAAAAGAGATAATATTATAAAGAGTTCACCATGAAAATGTTATTATCCTTATATTTCAAACCTAAATGTATCTCATAAAAAGGTCAAATTCCCATGATTATATCAAAACTTTGTCAATAAATATCCTCAAATTATTACTTTAATAATTCACGGTTAAAATCTAAGTTTCATATTTTACCTATAAACAATACAAAATAAAAACATGACCATGAACATTATATCTTAAGCCAATAAAGCTTGTCTTCAAAGCTAAATTGTTAGATTTCCATGACTAGTCAAAACTTTATTTTACAAAATTTTAAGTGTTCAGTTGAGTAGTTTTTTGAACTAGCGAATATCGTTTGACACAAAAAACTTCAAATGTTACCCATTGTAACGTCAAACGCAACAATCAGTGTTTGTGATTTATATTTCCGAACCACCCTCCAAAATGAGTTGCAAATTTGCATTGTATTAACCATTCATGTTTGGACAACATAGATACTAATGGGGGTGCGCATTTGGTTAGGCAATATCAAAAGATTACTCATTTTATTTTCATGCAAATAGGGTATTTGGAAGGGGGTTATATTTTATTTGTGATGGATGATGATGACAAATGTTGGATGTAAATATACTTATTTTAGAGTATTGGACAATAATGCACTATATAATTTTGTTTTGTATGATAATACACTATATTTTGGATGTTGGTTTTTCAGTATAACTTTATGCTAAATTTTGGTGGATAATTGTCTAAAAAAATTGTATTAACTTTTTGCACCAAATTACAGTATATTAGTGTCAAAAAACCGTAATAATAATAATAATAATAAGGTGATAATCATATCCTTTTTGGTAATTTTACATCTATCCACTAATCTATCTGCTGATTTTACCGAACACACACTTCACAAATAGCTACATAAATAGTTGTCAGCTATCCACTAAAATGTTACAGCTATCCGCTACTCAAACAGCTATCCGCTACTGAATTCGATATTTTTGCAGAACATGACCTATATCAAAATTTTATTACTCCCTGCGTCCCAAATTAATTGACATTTTGATAAAATTTTGATCGTTGATTACTCACAATAAGTTACAATATGAAATTACCGTCATAGAAAGATATTTTACTAAAAATTACAATGAAGATAATTTTATATTGTAACTCATTATAATTTGTGAATAATTAAGGGTCAAAATTTAGTTAAAGTGTTAATTAATTTGAGACAGATGGAGTAATATTTACTCATAAAATTTTAACTTAATCCTTTATTGTTAAAATTAAAATTTCATATATACCCAAAAACATATTTGTATCTAAATCCAATATTACATTCTCAGAAATAATTTGTTTTGTGGTGCGGAAGGTCACGTGAGATTGTACAAGAATTTGGGTTTCAGCAATTTCCTATCCTAATTCTTAGTACTACACTGCTAATTAGCCAAACAAGGCAGGCATTAGCTAGAAAGTCAATTCCTCTTCGTCCGCAGTACTCACCATATGAACTGTGTTTTTTGACCTGAAAACCCCTTCTAAACAGATTTCTTCCAAATTTCCTTTCCGATTCTACTCTCATTCTCCAGAAAAAAAAAAGGAAAAATTCCAAATGGGTATTCTTGTCCCTTGAAATCAGCACATGTATGAAATGAAGAGTAAGTTTTGTTCTTGACCTAATTAGCATGGCAGTTGAAGCTAGCGGCTGTGTTTCTTGTTTTGCTACCACTGTTCCTTCTCCTTCTCAATGCAGACGCATTTCCCAGGTAAATTCATGTTAATTGACACCCTTTATTACCTCTATTTCTGTCTTAATCGTGTAGAATATGACTGTATGAGTTTCCCATTTGTTTGCCATTGAAAGATTCAGTCTTGTTTTGCGTTCGTATGAAACTCTGAGAAGATGGCCTGGGTTGTTTTCCTTTTTGGGCTAGGAGGTTTGGATGCAGTCTAATTGGAAATCTGATACCTGGGTTTTTGCTAATTTTCATGAGTTTTGGGCAAATGGCACTTTCATTTCTGCAGTTGTGATGATAACTATGTGGCCATGTAAGGTTGTTTTCAGTAAACATCTTGAAGTTGAATATTAGGTGGCAACTTGAGTTGATGATGGTGAAGTATTCAGTATATCAGTCACAAGAATGAAGACAAGAAGGGTTGTTAGTTTTCACAGACCATAGAGTACTGTGCTACATCAAAATCTATCATGGCTCCATAAAGAAACAGTACCCTCTGATAAGTTTTGATGCCCTTTGAATCAGTGTATTCACAATTAGACCCAAAAAGTATAGGGGATAATGGAGTTGAGGAGTATGTTTCTTTTTATGCCTATTATATGTGTTTCTGTATTTTCACTGGGGCCTGTTGTTTGTATATGTCTTTTGGTATTGTCAAGATGAATGAACATAAGTGTCTGCAATGTGTCTGCACATAGTGACCTGTCAATTCCGGCAGATGGATCTGTTTTGGGCCTGGCTTGGTAGGGCTTGGTTTCTGGTTTGGGAGCTGTGTTTAAAACCCTAAACTTTCGGGCAAGTTTGGGTCGATTTTCGGGGTCGGGTCAAATTCTGTCGGGTCTTGAAATGGATGTGTTAAGTTGCCATCAGATGCGAGTTTCATGGATCAAAGATTCTGGCTGTCTTTGCAAGATGTACTTTGCAATGAGAATGTGCTCATGATGAAGTCTCAGTCCTGTATACTAGACATATATTTGTAGCGGAGTGCTCTGAGCCTGTGATAGATAAACTCCATTCCCCTTTTCTGTCTAACTATATTTGTGCGCCATTGAGCTTTGACAACACAGAATGTCATTATAAGAGAACCAAGGAAGTGTCACCTGTGTAAGGAGGGAAACGAAAATCATGATGGTCTGAGGTTGATGATGAATGATGCAAATTTTATCCATAAGATCTAAAACGATTTAATGATGCCCACAATAGTGCTTGCGAATTGGGATCTAGTTGGGTGACCACATCACATCAAAGCATGAACCGAAAATCCTACTTAACATAAATTTGACCTGTATCTCTCTTTTCAAGTGTCAGCTGAAACTCTGAAGCGGGCCGCATAAGATGATAATACATTTGGAAGGCTCTCTTTGTAACCCCCCCCCCTGAATTTCTGAAATCGAGCGAACAGTACAAAAAGCTAATTCTTTCCCTTCATGTCACAGGTGAGCTTGAAAACTGAATCTTTTCAAATTAAGCAGTTCAATGCGCAGCAGCTTACAGCCATTAGAGGTATGTCCACTGTGTTTTTCATTAGTTGTTTGTCTTTAGAATATCTTGAATTGCGAGTCCCATTTCATGAATACTTAACTGAAAGTGAACTCTTTCTGTGATGTTTCCTCTTTCAAGCAGTCCAGCCATGGAAGTTCCGATATGGGTTTCTTAAATCCAGACAGTCATTTCAGAGGAGACATTGTTTCCCAGATCTTTCTGACATCTCTCTTCCAGATGATGTGATCAATATTGATGCCTCTGCCTCGGAATCAGAAGATCTCCCACCAGATTTTGCTCCTGAAGTGAGTGAGGAGGAGATTGCCTCTACTGATTCACTTGCGAAGCATGATAGAAATGGCGGAAAACTGGGTTTTGTCTCATTTTATGGTCTTCAACGTCCAACACCGGTCGCCATTCAGCCATCGACTTTGAGAGTGAATCAGAGCAGCCTTTTATGGTTTGCCGGTCCAGCTGTACTAGTAGCCTCATTCATTTTGCCATCACTTTATCTACGCAAGATAATATCTACTATTTTTGAAGACTCTCTTTTGACAGGTGAGCTGTGAATTCAAAGATTTTATGCCCTTTCATCATATGTCGAAATATGTTTTGGATATATATTTTTGGCCTTATGTACTGGTTTTGACCCCTGTATTGCGCAATGAAGCCTAAAAGAGAAGGCATTAATGGGAAATACACCAGTAACTAATAAAATTACTTAGCAAAATATGGTGTGATATGGCCATTTTTCAGGATTAGATGGACGGTAAGAGTGAGACTAGGTTGATTGGAGCTTTTGACTTTTTCTGATGTTATTTTGTGGAACTCTCCATTTACTACGATGCATACTAAGCTTATGAGCCGAATCTGTATGATCATGACAACATATCTCGGGTGTCAGTTTTGGTCTCTAGGACAGTTTCATGTTTACCTTACTAGATCATACTTAGACAATTGAGTTAGATCTCAGTTTTTGTTGTAGTAAGGGCTAGATTCTAGAAACTTGCATATACAAAATATCCAGCAACTATGGCTATGGCTAGATTGTAGAGACTTACATATACATAATATCCAGGCAACTTTGACCATAGCCATCCCAGATAACTTTCACAATCTCATAAGATGCAGCTTATAATCACCTGGTGTGCGGTGCTTGTTCAATGATTCATTGTTCCTGACTTCCTGTTATGCAGATTTTCTAATATTATTCTTCACGGAGGCTCTGTTCTACTGCGGTGTTGCGGGTTTTCTTTTATTCATAGACAAACTCTGGAGGCCTGCTACGACATATCCTGCTACAAGGGGCAATGGGAAGCAAACTGCTCAGATGGGGCATCGCATTTCCTCAGTTGCGATCCTGATGCTTAGTCTTATAATACCGATGGTGACTATGGGTTTTGTTTGGCCATGGACCGGGCCTGCAGCTTCAGCAGCTCTAGCTCCCTATTTGGTTGGTATAGTTGTCCAGTTTGCATTTGAGCAGTATGCAAGATATGTGAAATCACCTTCATGGCCTGTCATTCCGGTTGTTTTCCAGGTGAGACTTCAATAATTTTGACTAGTTTTTAATTGGACTCTTAGAACATTCAGAAGTCCTCCTCTAACACTCAGCCACATGCCCCCCCCCCCCCCCAAACAAAACACAAAAAAGGGGGGGGGGGTAAATTTAGGAAGATTTTAAGGAGCCTCTTGTATTCTTTGGAGTGGAAGGTGAAGATGATGCAACTCCTTGTGAAACTAGGGAATATGGGTATGTAGATGTTTGACGTTTTGATCGATTTGCTGCTCAATGGGCGTAGTTGGGTTTTCTCTTGACATGGAGAAAGGAAAAGCAAATATGAAGACCAATGAGCATCTATGGTGAATTGCCGATACACAAGTGATTTATTTATCCATCAGGCTGAGAGGATTGGTTTTCTAGTGCATTCCCAGATTCTCCCATAGTTAAGGATTTAAACGGAAACACCTATACAATGCCTTTTGTGCTATGGAGAAGGATGGATAGATCTCATCCGAGATGGGAGAGTAGAGCAGAACTGACTGGGGAAAGTTGAGTTCGTGTTGAGAGTGCTAAAATTGCAATATGAATATAAAAATTGAAATCGAAATCTGAACTCATATCGCAAAAGTCCTGCATACTGGAGTATGAGACTCAGATGTCGCAGCCTTGCTCTTGACTTACGAAGATGTTGGTGCTGTTAAGCCCTGGAATCTGGATCTGGGACCATAGTATTTTGTACACATTGTAATTTCCCACCTCTTTTTTGTGACGCTAATTATTAATGCCTGTTATATGCTGCAGGTCTACAGATTACATCAGCTGAATCGAGCAGCTCAACTGGTGACAGCTCTGTCGTTCACAATCAGAGGGGCTGAGATGACTGCACACAACGTGGCCATCAACAATTCCTTGAGCACGCTGTTGAATGTTCTCCAACTTCTCGGCCTCATCTGCATTTGGTCCCTCTCTAGCTTCCTCATGAGAATTTCCCCATCTTCGGCCTTCAGTGAGCAATAACGTCTGCTGCTGATGAAATCCCACGTGGCATCGTTCGTATAAATGGCACCCAAAAACCTGTCATTAGTTTGAGAGGTCCATGGAAATTATTTGGACAAAACTTTTCTGCTTTGTGGAGATTAGGTGGTGGATAGATGGGTCGGATATCCAGTTTTGCGTCTTTTGAATGCTCATATTGCTGTATTTTTTTACCTGTTTACCCAAAAGGGGAGGAGAAAGAGACAAACAAAAATGGAAGAGAAAATGATAGCTGTATTGTATTGCCTTGTACATTCATCTTCTTGTTATCTGGATCAATTAATTTTCACCGTTAATCGTACACTATCTGTTTTATGTATTTGATTTTTTTTAAAATGTTGGTCGACATTGACCTGTTAATATGCTGATTTGTACATTCTCAGCCATGTTGCATACCACAGTATGGATCTTAAGTATCTGACAATCTTTCTCAACAATATGCTTGACAATTATTGCAGGGCATAGCTGTAATTGCTTTTGATATTATCACAGTATATGTAAGTCTCTCATCTAGGCATATTTGTGACTGCTTTTGATATTATCACAGTATATGTATATTCTTTGATCAGGGCAGAGCTATCATTGATTAACACAAGTAGTTAGACCTCATTCGGATCACTTTGATTCTTTGTCATGGTGAATCTTGTTGCTGGTAACCAGGTCAGATTTTAGACAACTAGAAACAGATATTACAAGTCTGTAGGTAATTCGTTGGACTCAACTGCGAAATTTATCACCACCTCCACTTTCTAACCCACCTCCAGGGTCCAATTGCAATCTCTAATGTTATCTGCGGCTTTTGGTGCTATTCACTTGTGGATACAGTATGCTTGGAGGAGAGACAGTGAACAAAGGAGGATCCTTGAAGTAGAATTTATTGTTTGTCACAGTGTACTGTTAGAATAGAATGCAAATCATCAAGTCTTTTAAACATTACTTTTAGAGAAAAGAAAGTAAAGAAGATTATATTTCACTATGTATATATAAAAGTTTACAAGTCAAATAATTCTCCCTCTCTCCATAAATCAATAAATAAAAGATAAATAGAAACTAGCCGTTATTAATTTGCATACTTATTGCACCTGCGTACATCATTAATTAGAACTAGAATTCATCATCATCTTCTAGGCAGACACATGACATGAGAGAAGAGTGCCCGTCCCACATCGGTATCTAAGTGCTTAACGGTAATGGAATGGGGTAATATAACCCAAGGCCGACCACTATCTTATTCATACCTTTCTCGGCCTTTTGGCTAAGATCAAGTGTAGTATCTGTTCTTATCAGTTTAATATCTGATACGTGGGCCATTGGCCCACAATGATATTAAATTAATTTTTTAAGGGGGAGGGCCCACCACAGTAGCTTGCTGCTGGGGTCTTCGAGCGTCGCCTGAGCGTTGCATTACAGCATGGGCCTGGCGCACCCCACCAATTCTAGTTTCAATTATCATGGTTAAGAAGTGAAGTTCAGATTTAATTGGGCCTCCTCAATCTGAAATAAGCTTATTGGGCTTGTCCATTTAAGTTGTTAAAGATCAAGTAAACTATGGTAACATTTTGGTAATAACAACAGCAAATTGTAAAGTACGAGAGAATTGAAGACTGAATCACATCAATTGAAAATAATATCATGGTTGTGGTGTATGCATACTTGTATTTAAGAGAGGAAACTATGCAGCAATTTCAAAAGGCTAGCTGCAAAATAATTTTCCCTCTCAAATTATAAGAAAAGAAAAAAAAAAACATTAAAAAGAGCATCTTAACCGGAGCAACAACCACCCTTCTTCACAGCTGAGACTTCCTTCACAATGTCTATTTTCTCTCCCGCAGGCACCCTCGAACCACTTGGGCCGCCTTCCATTGTCTTCTTCCTAATAGAGTGGTAAATCTGAGTGAGCACCTCATTGAATGCATCATTCACATTGACTGCTTCCAAAGCAGAGGTTTCCATAAAGAAAATAGACTCATTCTCAGCAAAGGATCTCCCGTCCTCTGTGGGAATCGCGATCAAATGTCTAAGATCCGACTTGTTCCCAATAAGCATAACGGTTATGTTCTGGTCGGTGTGGTCTCGGAGCTCCTTCAGCCACCTCTCCACATTTTGGAAAGTGACATGCCTTGTGACATCGTACACAAGCAATCCACCGACCGCACCCCGGTAATATGCACTGGTGATTGCCCTGAACCTCTCCTGACCAGCGGTGTCCCAAATCTGAGCCTTGACAACCTTCCCATCGATGTTCAGGCTCCGGGTTGCAAACTCGACCCCGATCGTGGGTTTGGACTCAGAGCTGAACTCGTCTCGGGTGAATCTCGAAAGCAAGTTTGTTTTCCCAACACCGGAGTCACCAATGAGCACGACCTTGAAGAGGTAGTCGTAGTCATCTTCACCCTTGTATCCTGCCATTGTTTTTGAGAAATTAAAATTGAACTTTGCTGAGATTTCAAAGGGAATGTGTTTTTATTGTTTTGAAGCTTGGAATGTTAAGAAATGATTGATTACTGGTGATGAAGATTGTCATGGTGGCTGCAATTTATATGAATTGAGTAAAAATGTTTATTTCCTAAAATTTATTAGCTGAGTTGCTGTCTATTAGGTTGGACCCCAAAATTGAAACTCAGACAGATGGAATAAAAGATTCTCCATACTAGCACGAAACATAAAAGATATTATGATGGGTCATATTAACTAAATTTAGACATCTTTAATCATCACTGTGACATGACAAAGTGACTAATTTACATACCTTTAAAGAATGACAGTTTGCTGAATCAATAGCAAAAGCGCATCATATATACAGTTTTGTATTCCTGAAAAGAAATATTGTGGAGCTGGAAGTTACAAGGACATGAGTAAGGAAGATAAGTCAAAACCTATATGATTTTTTTTTTTAAAAAAAAAAACTTTCTTTTAGTATATCGTTAGTAAATTAATATATACTAGTTTTAGTATTTACTTGAGCCAACTTAAAAATTTAAAGCCCTGCATACATACATACATACATACATACATATAATTATATATATGTCTGTATATATAATGGTTACTAGCCAAAGGCTTTAGGACATGGCAGCTACACTTCCTTGATACTGATGTAAATCATAATCACATGGACCTTAAATTATATGTTCTAGATGATCAATAACATTTGGTTTAAAATATAGTATATTCCTTTTTTTTAATTCAAATATATCAAAAAGACTAAAATTAATCTGTACAATAACTAAACCATTAAAAACAATATCAAACAACATAACGTAAGTAAATTTGCGGAAAAAATACTGCTCAAAGCTCCTCAAAAAGCTCTAGCAACATTAAAAATGTGGACCCAAATTCATGTTTAACATCCATATCCAAATATTGCATACTTCTTAAGATTTCCTATATTTTTAAAGGATAGTATAGTTTAGACTAAAATGCGCGCTTTGGATTATTGAACAGTCAAATATATATTTATACATCAATTCTTTTCATTAATCAAGATTAAAACTATTATATATCTTTAGTTTTTATTTTGAATTTGCATATAAGATTTTGTTTAAAGAAAATGAATGGCAGACTAGTTAGATAAATGTGTATTGAGACAATGATTCTTACTAATTTACTGTGGGTGATGAACTAACAATGGTTATGTCATCATCTTCCAACAAATGCTGGGCTGAATAAAAGGATTTCATGCTTGGACAAGGAAATGGTTCACAATTGTTGGCAGAAGTTCCAATTATATTCATCAAGTGGTGATAAGAATAATACTATAGATAGATGTATGACAAATTTGATGTACATGCATAATCTGAATAATCGATTATTTTAAAGCTTTTGTAATGGATTAGAGTAGGATACCCTTCTAATACCATCCACTTCTTTTACTTGGTGGAATAATAAATAGGGAATGATTTTCAAATTTTGAAAAATAATTGGAACTAGATTTTGTGATTTTCCTATTTGGGGACTTGATATGATGGATTCCAGCGAACGATTTTAAACTACCAAAACAGTGAAACACTGGGGCGACTATGTGATGATAAAGCGGTGGGAGTCCCACATCGATACAGCGTGAAGTATGCTTCACCAGTCAGCACATAAAATCGGCTGAATTCCTTTTGATAAAACTATCTTTGCGCTTGGGGCAATGACGCAGCTAGTGAGGTAATAACCGAGGCGCGTCAATTGCTGGTTGAAAACTATTTCCAAACCCCCTCTTCGGCCTGGGCTTGACCTGGGCCGTTGAGAATTTCTGGAAGGGCTCCTTCGCAAGAGGGTAAAGCCCTACAATTCGAAGTTAAATTTTTTTCACCAATAAGTATGAACATGATAATTTAATCTATCTTATTGGCGTTAGTTTTGAAAAATTAAACCTAGGCTTAAAAACTTTGTTTTTAATTTGTAATAAATGGTGAAAATTGAATGGTATTGACTGATATATAGAAGTCTCTTAAGCAGCGAAGTTGAGTGACTTGAGGTTTCTCTGCGTATCGTACAACTGCGACTACTTCTAAGATCTGGTAGTCTGATACCATTCTGAGCTAATAGCAGCCTGTAAGTGATGATTGAACGTGCTCTTTTGACTTTATGTTATTGGAATTTGTATTGCTTTGCTTTTATGACTAATGCACTCCAGGTGTTCGATGAAATGCCCAGGTGACCTTGCTCACTGATTTTGAGTTTCAGACTTGATAATCACTGAAGAAGCCGGAAGCTTCTAGCTTGGAAGCATTTTAATACTTTTGAGAGATTACCATGGATGTGGGCCACTTTAGTTTAGATGGCAATGCCGATGCGGTGGAGTTCTGCCCCCACGAGGGGTTCCAGAATGTTCTAGCTACCTGTACATACACTCTCCAGGAGGGTGATCGACCGAGTCGGGCAGGGAGTATCTCATTGTTTGATGTTGATGGTAATAGTCGCAGTCTCAATATGTTTCACAGGGTTGAGACTGTAGGTATATTTGATATCAAGTGGAACCCAGTTCAGGGCGGTGCGAGTCCTTTGCTTGCTCAAGCTGACGCTGATGGGTTTGTAAGGATTCATGGCCTGGAGCATTCAGATGGATCAGCATTGGCAGGTTTGATACTCTCACCTCGTTGCTGGTTCAAATTGTTGATCTTGTAGAGTTGAATGCATTTCACCATTGTATCTGCACCCAAGAAGGTAAAATATGGCCTTTTCAGCATCAACAAAGGATGGTAGTGTGTTCTTTTGTAAGGGACCAAGTGTCATCCTTTCGGGCTTGTGTTTGTGATGCGTTTGGATACATATTCTTAGAGTCCAGACTTTGGATCGACAATACAAAAGCAAATTAAGCCAACCAAGAATTTGTCATGCAGCTGAAACTGATGTTGCCTTTTTTTTTTTTTGGCCATTGGAGATTTAACCAGGAAAATAATTGTAGCATGAAAGGTAATTTTTCTTACAAAGAATTTGACAATCCCAGAGAGGAACAACTATAGCTTGTATAATTCGGGGACAGGATGAAAATTGCAGATTAGTTATTTCAATAATCACCAATCTACCATGCCTTGTTTGTTTAAGGAAACACAGGCCTGAAGAACTCTGTTTTATATGAAAGAAACATGCCTGTTTTAGGAATGGGGGTAATGTGCCATTTGGTGAACAATGTAGTGTAGTCATAATGTAGTGCAATCACGATCACATGGTATACTCACAAGGTGCTATCGAAATACTTTATACACCAAATAAGCCATAAATGTGCTTGTGATTATTCAGATGGCACTTTGCAAGGATCGTTATCTCTTCTAGGGAAAAAGGCTAATGAGTTGCTCTCAGCTCATATGTAAATAAATTTGAATCATGTTCAGAGACGTTATTTTCCTTGTAACGACAGCAAAATATGGTCTTATAAGTTGGCACCTGTGGTTTTAGAGATTTGTGCAGATATACAGTTGAATCAAAGAGTAGCATTGAAAGATCTTGGTTATTGTCGTTTTGTTGGGTTTAGTATCATTTAACTTTCCTCTTGCAATGTTTTTCGTCTTGTGATTGAAGGAAGCAAGTTGCTCCCTGAATATTGCATCAACAGGTTTGAATTTTGTTCGGCTGAGGCTACAATTTACCACAGCTTCTTCTGACAGTA
Organism: Portulaca oleracea; assembly: GCA_029582165.1. Classification (NCBI taxonomy): domain Eukaryota; kingdom Viridiplantae; phylum Streptophyta; class Magnoliopsida; order Caryophyllales; family Portulacaceae; genus Portulaca; species Portulaca oleracea. Next base: position 10,721,592 of record CM055869.1, on the reverse strand, counting down.
GTTGATCATGGACGAACTGTCCTTTTGAGATTTTGTCTTGATGTATTTTTATATTTAACTCAGGACAAGATGCAAATCATTCACTAGAATAGTCTGTTAACAGAGGAATTCTGGAAATGCTGAAGGTTCTAAATCAAAACTTTGTTACTGCAGATACCAAACTAAAAGAGAGAAGTTCCGTCAGTATCAGCTCTGCAATGTGCCTTTGCTTGGACTGGAACCCCTTGGCCACATCCCTAGTGGTTGGCCTGTCAGATGGCTCTGTGGCTGTATCATCTCTTGCAGAATCCCAACTCAGTGTAGAACAGGAATGGAAAGCACACGATTTTGAGTTATGGGCAGCTTCCTTTGACACCCACCAGCCAAATATAGTCTATACAGGCTCAGATGACTGCAAATTCAGAGGCTGGGACTTAAGGGAAGGTTCTCCGATGCCTGCGTTTCAGAATTCCAAGGTTCACAAAATGGGCATTTGCTACATCGTCAAGAACCCAAATGACCCGTTTACCTTGCTCACAGGATGCTATGATGAACACCTGAGGGTATGGGATGTGAGGTCAATCTCAAAGCCTGTGAATGAGACTTCTGTCTGCCTGGGAGGCGGAGTTTGGAGGATTAAGTACCATCCTTTCGTTAAGGACCTCATCCTGGCAGCTTGTATGCACAATGGGTTTTCCATTGTCAAAGTAAACAGCCAAAACTCTGAAGTCATTGAGACATACACCAAGCACGAGTCGCTTGCTTATGGAGCAGATTGGCAGAGGTGTATACTGCAGCAGGAAGGCAAGAAAGAGAGCACTGTGGTGGCTACTTGCTCATTTTATGACAGGCTGCTTCGAGTTTGGATTCCCGAGAAGGATATTCTAGCTTGATGCATCGTTTCCTAGTGTGCAGGGTGAAGTTTTCATATAGAGTTTGCTGATAGGAACAAGCTCCTCCTTCCCCCTTTTGGATAATTTCTTTGTTGTATAAGACGGATTTCTTGTACTGGCTTTTATGTGATGGCTGCTGCTATCTGTTATTTGCTCAGTACAAAGAGAAGTGTACACTTTGTTGAAAATCCTGAGGTTAACTGTTACTATTTGAGGTCCACCATGTTTGTGTTTCTTTTCTTTTTTTTTTTTTTTTTTTTTGAAGCCATGCTTGGTTGTTAATTTTCAAGGGGATCAAAAAAGATCTAATGGGCAACCATATTTTGATTATCAGTGTGTGTTTTGTAGCATTGCATACAAGTGCTTGAATAAGATCTGATGGACAATCATCTTTCCTTTATCACTTATCAGACTATCAGTGTATGCTTTGACGCAGTGCATACGAGTGCTCAGGTGAGGTAATTGATAAGATTCGGGTGTCTATCAGTCAGGTGTAGTATTGAATCTAAAATGCCCAATTTGCTCCAGATCATACCTGTAAGTTACTAAAGGCAACTGGGGAACTGATGTTCGTACCTCTGTATCTTGTATCATAAAAAAACAAAATATGATCAGTTTTACATGTTTTTAACAAGGAGTTTGGGCGAAGTGTTTGGTAGATTTCAGCTCTCCGTTTGTCCCATATCGAGGAAATAATCAGCATGAGAAGCAAAGAGGGAGATAAAACACGAAGGCCTCAGTTTTTGTAAAGCATACCTTTCTCGGCCTTTTGGCTAAGATCAAGTGTAGTATCTGTTCTTATCAGTTTAATATCTGATACGTGGGCCATCGGCCCACAATGATATTAAATTAATTTTTTAAGGGGGGTGGCCCATCACAGTAGCTTGCTGCTGGGGTCTTCGAGCGTCGCCTAAGCGTTGCACTACAGCTTGGGCCTGGCGCACCCCACCAAATTAGTTTAATTTATTTGTAGATTTGTATGATAATTTTTTTTGGTCAGTCCACTGCTTTTAAAATTTGAAGGGGGATTTTTTCGTTTTTAAAAGGTAGGTCCATGTCTCAAACCCAACAAGAGAAAAAGTGGAATACTTAAAAAGAAGAAAAGGAAAAAAAAGAGAATTGAGTAGCTGTGGACCTTTCAAACCAAACTGCAACTTGTGTAAATTCATGGATAATGTTATCCCACAATGTATTATGCAGACCCACTAAAGTGGTACAGCAGGCTTTTTTTTTTCTTTGTACGAATTGCTTGTGATTTGGTTTCCTAGCATATACATAAAATCACATTATTAACTAGAGCAGCAACCACGCTTTTTCAAAGCAGAAACTTCCTTGCTAATGTCAATCTTCTCCCCAGCAGGAACACCTGAATTGCCGCCATTATTCCGAGGCCCAACAACCTTCTTTGGCGCAACGTGGTAAATCTGAGTAAGAATTTCAATGAAAGCAGTGTCAACGTTGGTCGATTCCAAGGCAGATGTTTCCATAAAATACAGCGACTCCCTCTCCGCCAAGGCCTTCCCTTCCTCAGTAGAAACGGTGGCCAAGTGGCGAAGATCGGACTTGTTCCCAATTAGCATCATCACAATCTTGTCATTTGCATGGTCTCGAACCTCCCTTAGCCACCTCTTCACATTCTCAAACGACGCGCGCCGTGTGACATCGTAGACTAGCAAGGCCCCGACGGCTCCTCGGTAGTATGCGCTGGTGATTGCACGGAATCTTTCTTGGCCGGCCGTGTCCCAAATCTGGGCCTTGATGATCTTGTCTTCGATGTTCAAGCTTCGGGTTGCAAACTCGACCCCAATTGTGGGCTTGGATTCAATGCAGAACTCGTCCCGGGTGAACCTCAGAAGCAAGTTAGACTTTCCCACACCGGCGTCTCCAATCAGGACAATCTTGAATAGGTAATCGTATTCATCTTCTGCTCTGTAGCCGGCCATTGTTGGTGTAAATTGAGTAAAACAAGGAAAGAATCTTGGGTTCTTGTTTATTTTTTACACTAAAATGTGTTAAAAAATGTGTTTTCTTGTTCTGGGTTTTGAATGAGGAAGACGACGATGGAAATTGTGATTGGTGAAAGATGGAATGTTTGTTACCAAAATATAGGCTGCGTAAAAAGGCTATTTGTCCAAAAATGTCTATTTTGAGTTGCTGTATGTCTTGGATCATGAGTTGGGAAAATTGGGAAGAGGACTGAAATGCTAGATTGGACCCTTATACCCTACAGATGTACAAAAGGGTGCTTCATTCTTGTGACATAATATATTAGACAAATGCTGGATTTACCTAAACTTAATTACATTTACACAGGCAAGACAGCTTTTAACCAAAAACTAGTTCTTGATACCGCACGAGATAATTATTTATTACTTCTTTAATTTCACCTAAATAAATTATGACCAAAAGGTAATAAAAGCAAAGATCATTTCAAACCAATCAATTAACTCAATTGAGTGCCAAATGTTTTTTTTAAAATAATATTAGTGTATCTATATATATTTTATTCATTATTTTAGGGTATCAAATGACTCATATAATATTTTATTGTTTCAAATGACTCATATAATACAAGCAATATTTTTGTATCAAGTGAGTAGAACTAAATATTTTAGTGCATCTCAAAAGATAATACAAGCAATGACTCATATAATATGCTCCTTTATGAGTTTTGAAGTGAATAGAATACCTTGATGAGTTTTCCAAAACAATAATGAAAATATTGTGTACTCTCTAATCACTAAAAGTAGGAAAATAACATTGATTCAAGGGAAGAAATAGATGGAGATGAATCAATGTCAACAGGGAAGGGAAGTGATAAAACCAATTCAGAAACCAGAAGTTGGGATTACATTTGGAACATTTGATGAACTCATATGTTGCTACAAAAGTTACGCTAAACAAGAAGATTTCTGCATATCAAAAAGAACATCTACGAAAAGAGGAGCACACATATCAAACTATTGCGTGCAACAAAATGGGTGTACGACGTTCAAAAGAAAAAAAAAACATTATGAAGCCACAACCAGTATCAAATACAAGTTGTAAGGCAAGACTTAATGTTGTTGATTCTAGTTCATGTGGTTGGAAAATAAGCAGTATTTAGCTTACCCATAATCATTATTGAAGCCCAAGTAAAGCGAGATTTTATTCTTGCCATTGCAAGATAGAAACACATGCAAAGAAAAGACTTGATCTTAATTATGACGCATGAATATATTTGAATAAAAGGGTTATCACTTTTTTGGTTGAGGCTAGTGGGCATGAAAATGCACCCTTTGGAGAAAGATGCACAAAATTATGTACAAAAAAAGGAGAGAACTACAACTTCAAGAAAGAGATTGTGAAGCTACACGTAAATACATCATCAAAATGCATATGGGTAATCCTAATTTCTTTTATATAATAGACCTTGGCGAGGATCTTCGCTTGAAATTAATGTATTTTGGTATAATGCTCGAAGCAGGCCAATAGATGAAGAATTTGGATATGTTGTAACTTTTGATACCATAAATCTCGTAGATAAGAATGATACGCTATTTGTTCCTTTTATTGGTGTAACCTACCATGACCCATCGATATTATTTGGTAGTGGATTCACAAGTTAAGAGAATATAAAGATTTTTATTTGACTATTTGAATCATGGTTGACTTGCATGAAAGGTTTTACTCTTGAAGCTATTATCACTAATCAAGATAAAGTTATGTGGAAGACAATTAAACATGTTTTTTCTGTAATGTTAGACATCGTAAATGTCTTTGACATATTATCAAAAAGATTCCTTCAAAAGTTAAGTGATTGCAAAGAATATGAAGCAACCAAATCTGCAATTAAAGTAGCAATATATAATACTCTTACTTTTCTTGAGTTTGAAGAGAGATGAGGTGCTATTATTGGGAAATACAATCTTCGTATGTATATAGAGTGCATTATATGATATAAGGTATAATTGGGTCCCTACATATGTCAAAGATCGTTTTGGATTGAAATGTCAACCACTCAAAGAAGTATGTGTGAATGATTACTTTGATGGGTGTATAAATTTTAAGACAACGTTAAAGTAATTTGTGGACCAATTTGAACAACCACTGTGTAGTAAAGTTGAGAAGGAAAGAAATACAAATTTTACTTCTTATAATTCTTGCCTTCCTTATATTCCTCATTTTAGCATAGGGATAGAAGTAATTTCAAGAAGTATATTACTACAAAGTTTCAGGAACTTTAAGAGGAGTTAAAATGTGGGAGGTTATATTGTGAGTTATTGATTTTGAAAGAAGAAGGCACTATTCGGTCTCATTTCGAGCCGATTTCCTGCTGCCACAATAGTTCCCGAGTGGTTCCTCATGACATACTGGAGCATGGCGCGGTGGGAGAGATTGAAGACTTAGCTTGAGTTGGTGTTGTAGAAGAGATGAGAGAAATCCATAAACAATAGAATAAGGGGAGAAAGATGAACATCTCAATCACCCATGCTTGAACTTCTCAACAATAGCCTTGAACTTGAATAATAACAAGAATAATAACCAAAATCAACCAATACCAATAAGCTTGAACACCAAAGGGATTGGACATGACCTTGGATAAAGGAGAGTCCACCACCAAAGCCTAACACCCCACCATGACCATCATAAAGGAAACATCCACCAAATGATCAATAAATGAATGACTAGAAACACCACCAAAAGATTGGATAAAGTAATCTAGATTTTGAGAGAAAACTTAGGGAAACCCTAACCAATACAATAGCATGTTCATAATCATCAAAAACTGCCTAGAAAATAAGCTAAGGGGTATTTATACTAATGAGGGGTTTAAAACAAAATACAGTCGTTTAACACAATAATACGCGCAAAACAGTTGTCACGGGCGTTACGGCTGTCGTCACGGGCGTGACGACCTGGGCGAGCAGGGTCACGGGCGTGACGGAGCTTCCGGAACAAAAAATGAAACTGCCGTGAGTCGTCACGGGCGTTACCACTGAGGGTAGCGGGCGTGACGATCTGGACAGTTTTTCTGCCGTCTTCAAATGTGCATAACTTCTTCATCTGGACTTCGTTTTAGGCCCGTAAGATATCGTTGGAAAGCTCTCAGTGTGTACTTTAAGCTCCCGAAATTTGAGACCCATCGGAGTTATATTGAAGGAGTTATGACCCAAAGCGTGAAGGCGCGTCCATTCCGACAACCCACGCTGACTCGTTTGCGCTTATTCTTGCCGAAGGACTCCGAACCTTTTTGAAGGTCCGAAGTAGGTTTCGATGAGGACCTGTAGCTCCACTCCCATGGTCCGGGGTCCCATTTGAAGTGGATGCCACACCTGCGCCATTCAACTCATGATTCCAGGGTCCCGGGTCCACCTTAAAGTGTACTTCGCACCCGACTTCGACGTCGTTTTCCTCGTGTTTCATGGAGGGGTTGGAGGAAAACTTGATGACCATGAGAATCGATACTAGGGCCCCAGCCCGATACGCTCCACATACCCCTGATCGTAGCCCTTTGGACCCCATCTCCTGCCATCAAAGTTTATCTTTATGAACCCCAATTGTGGTGGCTTCCTTATTGCTTCTAACTTAGGGTTGTTCGTTACCTTTTTCTTCGCAGTTGCTTCACGAAACTTAACCAAATGATCCAAATAATCAAAATGACAAATTGATTTTGATTTATTCATAGTAAGCCACCAGGACGGATCTTACATTGTAACTATTGGGGTCAACTAACACCAATAGAATTTTAAAAAAAAATTGTTTCAGAAAAAGCGATACCAACTTAAAATATATAATGTTTGACACTAAAAACAAAAATGACAATTTGTACGGATCCAAATATATAATTTTATTTTTAGTTTATAGTGTTCATTTTTTATTTTATGTTGTTAAATCTTATTTTCTTTTCAGTAATTCTTATGTAAGATCGTCCTATCATAAATTTATCGTAACACGTAGAATTTTGTGGTGACTATTTATCAATAGAGGGGTGACTAATAATTTATTTTAAACTGACTCAGATAAAAGTCACCCCATAATAAATTATTAGTCATATTCGTGTTAAAAAGTCATTCAAATATAACTTATTAGTCATATTAAAATATTATAAATGTTACCCTATAAAGAGTCTATGTCACGATAAATTTACGTGAGACGGTCTTTGATTAGGCTCATTTTGAGCCTTATTTAGACCTCCTTACTTAGTCTTTCTAGCTCGTTTTCCCCACCAATAATGCTACTTATCTCATGTTTTCCTTCGTTTTGCAGGTCCCAAGTGCGAAACCTAAAGAACTCGGGAAAGGAGTGAAATCCATAGAGTAAGAGGTCGGCCCGAGACTCAAAGATGGATGCCAAGATCGTGAAAGAAATCGGGAGCCGAGAGGAACCAAATTGGCCAAAAAACCAAGAAAAAATTAGGGATACAATCGTGCCATCATTTGGCACGATCGTGCACCCCTTCCTCGTGATGCCTCAGCCCTGGCAAAAGGATGGCACATCGTCCAGGTCAAGAAACCACCGGGAGCTAAGGTCAAATTCGATTCGTTTTATGCTAAAGAGTTCGGTAAAAGCAAGGGTTTCACAAAGTTGGGGTTTTAAACGATTAAACGAAGATTAACTAAGCAAGAGCTAAAACTAACACGAAACTAAACACGAAAGGCAATCACGAGAAAGGAAGGGCTCGACGGTCGTTTTAGCCACCTAATTAAGCCTAACTCGAGAAGATAAAGGAATGGAAGATGATTAAGCAGGGTTAGGAATGAGTTGTTGATGAAATTAAGCCACTCTCTAAGCTCATCTTTCAAGGATGACATTAGATTGAAACTTAGATGCTCTTTTTATTCTCATGAAGAATAGCAATTAAGAGTAATTGATAAAACCCTAATCAGCCCAATTCTCATTTTCATGAAAGATGGACTAATTACCCCACCAAAAACCCAAGTCATTGTGTTAGAGGAGTTTTGACAACCTCTCAGCCAACCAAACCTCCCACAATAATAGGATTAGAGGTGAAAGAATCCTTAAACCCATGTTAACCACACTTTTTCACTAAACCCTCAAGGTTAGACCTTCATTAGGGGCCATTAACCCCCAAGCCCAAAATAACTTAGCCACTAAACATATTCATGAAGACTAAACCAACTATATTTAAACCTAAACTAGCAAAGGTACACAAATTCATCAAACAACAAACTAATCTCAACTAATGACTCTTAAATAAGCAATGAAACAACAAAATTAGGAGAAAATATACCTAATGATGACTTTCCTTCAATAAATGCTTCCAATATAACATAAATAGCCTTCCAAACTCTTCCAATGTTGAATACAAACCAAAACAAAGCAATAACTGAAGAGAAAGAAAGAGATTTAAAGGGAGAGATTAACAAGTGATTAAGAGAGAAGTGCTTAAACAAGGAGTTTTTGTTGCTAACTAGAGAGAAAACACTAAGAGTTTCCTAAGTACCCTCCTAATAGATCCAAGCTGCTGATTTACAATCCTAAGGATCTATATATAGTGCCCTAAAAACATCCCAAAGTGCGTCGTTTTGATTTCCGGAAACAGGGTTGAAATCCGTAGGTGGCACGATTGTGCGGTGATACGACATGATCGTGCCGTCCAAAAGTTCTTAGGCGTGACTGAATGGAGCGAAATGGTACGATCATGCGGATATACGACACGATCGTGCGATTCTTCCCTGCACGATTGTGCCATCCTTTTGCCAGGGCCGAGGCATCACGAGGAAGGGGTGCACGATCATGCCGAATGATGACACGATCGTGTCCCTTGTTTTTTCTTGGTTTTTTGGCCAATTTGGTTCTTCTCGGCTCCCGGTTTCTTCCGCGATCTTGACATCTATCTTGGAGTCTCGAGCCGACCTCTTACTCTATGGATTTCGCTCCTTTCCCGGGTTCTTTAAGTTTCGCACTTGGGACCTACAAAACGAAGAAAAACACGAGATAAGTAGCATTATTGGCGGGAAAAACGAGCCAAAAAGACTGAGTAAGGAGGTCTAAATAAGCCTCAAAATGAGCCTAATCAGTCTTACACTAGAATTTGAGATTTTCATATACCAAATATTTCCAACACTACTAACCCTGAATTTAAGATCCACCACTACCCCCAAAAAATATTGCATGATATTATATCTCCCCAAAATAATAGCTAGGTAAATAAGAAAACCCAAAATACAAAATTTATTTACTATTGTTGTTATTATTATCATCTTGAGGATCAAAACAACCAATCATCATCATCATTATTAAATGTAATGACAAACGCGAAAGGAGAATTAATGGAGACAAGTGCTGTGTCATTCTTGATTAAAAGTTGGTTGGCCTATGTTAACATCATCAAGTTTAGTAATCCAACATTTTTCTGTATATTATGTCACACGAAGGAAATATCTTTTGTACATCTGTAGGGTTTAAGGGTCCAATCTAACACACAACCGATTCCCAAATTCCCCAACTCATGATCTAAAACATACAGCAACTCAAAGCATACCATTTTTGGACAAAAATCTTTTTACACACCCTATATAATCACAATAACAAAACACCCTTCTTCACAAATCACAATTTCCCTCTTCTACTTCTCAAGCCCGGAAAGAATAACAAGAACCTAACATTCCTTTTCTTTTCAGCAAATTTCTCAGAAAACAAATACAATGGCCGTTAACTACAGAGCAGAAGACGAATACGACTACCTATTCAAAATCGTCCTGATCGGAGACTCCGGTGTGGGAAAGTCCAACCTTCTCCTACGGTTCACCCGAGACGAGTTCTGCATTGAATCCAAGCCCACAATTGGGGTCGAGTTCGCGACCCGAAGCTTGAACATCCAAGACAAGATCATCAAGGCCCAGATTTGGGATACTGCTGGCCAAGAAAGATTCCGAGCAATCACCAGCGCATACTACCGAGGAGCAGTCGGGGCGTTGCTCGTCTACGATGTCACTCGACGAGCTTCGTTTGAGAGCGTCGAGAGGTGGCTGAGGGAAGTAAGAGACCATGCCAATGACAAGATTGTGATGATGTTAGTTGGGAACAAGTCTGATCTTCGACACTTGGCCACTGTTTCTACCGAAGAAGGGAAGGCTTTGGCTGAGAAGGAGTCTTTGTATTTTATGGAAACTTCTGCCTTGGAATCAACCAATGTTGACACTGCTTTCATCCAAATTCTTAATGAGATTTACAAGGTAGCGCCGAAGAAGGTTGTTGGGGATAGGAATAATGGTAATGGTGCTGCTTCGGGGGTTCTTGCTGGGGAGAAGATTGATATTAGCAAGGAAGTTTCTGCTTTGAAAAAGCGTGGCTGTTGCTCTAGTTGGTAAATAATTATGTGGTTTTATGTGTATTTTTGTGTAAATAGCTTGGCGAGACTCTTAAACAAAGGTGTATGGTTACACGGTAAAAAGTAAAGTGAAAAATATCCCATGAAGCTGAACATGATAGTACTCACATCATAGTTATTAAAATCTCGATCCTGATATACTATCCAACGATTTTATAATCCAAAATCCTCGATACGATTCTACTATCTACACACGATCCACGATTCTACATGGGTTATTGCATCCTTTTAAGAATAAAATGTGCTATTTTGAAAAAAAAAAGAGATAGGATGATAATATATCGATCTTTTGGATTGTAATGTACCGATCTCTACTATTGGACAACAATTTTTCTAACCTTAATTTATACTCAGGTGAGATTATTATATTAACAGTGACTCAGGTGGTGGTCACTGGTGAACTGGTCTCCGTGTTGATGTGGCAGGCGGAGGGAAAATGACCGGGTCTTGCCCAATAACCCCGTTAACCCCTCCGTTTTCCTCACTCACACACGTTAAAAAAAAATCGACTCCAACACAGTGACAAAGGGGTGGTGAACCGATCTCTGTTCTAATATGACACACAACCAACCAATGCATTGTATTACAAGTTAATGAAAAAAAAGAAGGGCTTAACGGGCTTATTGGGTTAAGACATGTTTTTTTCCCTCCATCAGCCATGTCAGTTTGGAGATCGGTTCACCACTCTCATAGTTACTGTTGGTATAATAACGTCACTTACGTATAAAAGTCAAGAATGTTATTGTCCAATAATAAATGTCGGTATATTATAATTCAGACTCACAAATTAAGTTTACAAATTCAAGTTTAATAAGAATTGTCAGTATTTTAATTAATATCCTTATTAAGATTTAAGTTACCTCATTCGACTCCCAATTATTTAAAAAATATAACGAAAAGATTTCTTAGACGATATTAATTTTCGGAGTCTTACAGTATCATACAGAATAAATATACATTTGATCATATACTCATATATTAAATTGATAAGAGTAAATACTACATTTGGTCATCATAAAGAAAAAGGTCGAGAAAGACATGTTTTATACTTTTATTTGGTGCTGAGCCATGGGCAGTTGGCACACCACAGGTACCTCTGCTAGCCATTCAACTACAGACTATATATATTTAGGTCCCGTTCTTTTATGCGGTAGGTTGCGATGCGGTATCACACATTCACGCTGCACTGTATTCTTTAATTTTCCACCACACTTCACCACACCACACCACAATTATTATCAATATATTTTTTCTATTTTCTTTCTCCTCACTTTTATCCTCTACTTTTCACATTCTCTTTTTTAACCTACCCCATCTATCACAACCTTCACCACAACTCATCACAACTTACCACACTTTTTCACATTCCACCGCACAACACCATTACCACATCACAACCAACCGTATAAAAGAACGTGACCTTAATGGGCCATTCGTAAACTATGGGGCGAGATTAATTTGTTATTATAATTATATGATTCTATAGTATTTGAAAACTGTAATTGATAGGGACAACCATTTTGTATACTGTTAACATTTAGCTAAAAGAACTTACAAATCAATTTCAAGCCTTGCAATTTAATTTATATCATCCTAAATAATCTATATCATTGAAAAATTCTTTGTAAAATTTATCAGTCTATTAATGTAAAACAGATGAAATAGACCACTTAGAATTTTACAACAATATTCTTAAATTTATAACATTATCTCTTTAGACCTCGCATTAAAGCTAACGTTGTTGTTATATTCTTATTTTTCTAAGAGTTTACTGAATTGGTGGCAAAATCCATGATTCAAGAACCATTTTTATATATCATTTACACATCATTGCAACAAACTCATTTCAATTATCGCAATTTAATTAAAATTACTCAAAAAAACCATCATAATAAATTCATTTTATAATACTATATTTGTAAAATAGTATTTCATCAACGTGAAATAGTTAGATTAGTTAATAGAGTATTTAAAGTTTCATTGGTATATTGTTGATTTTTGAGTTTAACTTAATGTAACAGTGGTGCAACTGACAACAGTTCTTTTTATATAAATTTTATAACTTATGCAAAATATTATAGTTGAATTTTTGGCAATTGGTAAAATAGGTGGAATAGACTACTTGGATTTTATGACAATGTTTTTAATTTCTACTCCGTAATAGTTTACTGAATTGGTGACATAATTCATTATTCAATAAGAACCATTTCTGTACCATCACACATCAATGTAACAAACCCCAATTCACACTAAAATACACATAAAATCACATAATTATTTACTAACTAGAGCAACAGCCACGCTTTTTCAAAGCAGAAACCTCCTTGCTAATATCAATCTTCTCCCCAGCAAGAACACCTGAACTAGCACCATTATTCCCAGACCCAACAACCTTCTTCGGCGCTACCTTGTAAATCTCATTAAGAATCTCAATGAAAGCAGTGTCAACATTGGTAGATTCCAAGGCAGAAGTTTCCATAAAATACAAAGACTCCTTCTCAGCCAAAGCCTTCCCTTCCTCAGTAGAAACCGTCGCCAAGTGTCGAAGATCAGACTTGTTCCCAACCAACATCATCACAATCTTGTCGTTGGCATGGTCTCTTACCTCCCTCAGCCACCTCTCGACGTTCTCAAACGATGCTCGTCGCGTGACATCGTAGACGAGCAACGCCCCAACTGCTCCTCGGTAGTATGCGCTGGTGATTGCTCGGAATCTTTCTTGGCCGGCAGTGTCCCAAATTTGGGCTTTGATGACCTTGTCTTCGATGTTCAAGCTCCGGGTTGCGAACTCGACTCCGATTGTGGGCTTGGATTCGATGCAGAACTCGTCCCGGGTGAACCGTAGGAGAAGGTTGGACTTTCCCACACCGGAGTCTCCGATCAGGACGATCTTGAATAGGTAGTCATATTCGTCTTCTGCTCTGTAGTTACCCGCCATTGTTTGTGAAGATTGAGTAAAAAAAGAGAAAGAATGTTGGGTTCTTGTTTACTTCTACACAGAAATGTGTTTCTTGTTCTGGATTTTGAACGAGGGAGAAGAAGAGGGAAATTGTGATTCGTGAAGAGGAATGTTTTGATGTTGTCAAAATATAGGCTTCGTAAAAAGGCTATTTGTCCAAAAATGTCTACTTTTGAGTTGTTGTATGTCTTGGATCATGAGTTGGGAAATTGGAGAGAGGACTTGTATGCTAGATGGGACCATTAGATCCTACAGATGTACAAAAGGTGTTTCATTCTTATGACATAATATAGGAAAATGCTGGATTTACCTAAATTTAATTACATTTACACATGCCAGACTCTAGGGATGAAACCAGCTTTTGAAGCTGATGTGGGATGTTAGATTTTACTATGCCCTAAATTTTACATATGATAAAAATTTGTTATTATGTATAATATTTTGTATAGTGTGATTAATTCAAAAAATTGTTGAGGGTGTCATACATCTTTTTTAATTGGTTCGTGGGTCATAATTTTTTTCGGTTTTGCTAATCGTCGCCCTGGGGGCGATGGATAAGAAAGAATCTTACCGATTTTATTAATTTTTTAGATCTCACATATAAATAAAAATACCCAATAAAATCTTACCTTTACAATAAAATATAATTTACTACACAATCAAATCTACATAAATCATTTTAATATCCAATTAGCCCTTCATAGTTATCTTTTTACCCGAAATATTTGGCAAAACGATAGGTTTTTTTGATTCATCATCTTCCTGACCATCTTCTCTCCATTGTTGACTAATAATTCTATCATAGTCCTCCAAAAGATGACATAATTCTGAATTCGTTTTTTAGATTCATTGTGTTCTAACTATCAATTTTACTTTTCGATCAACCCTCTATCATTTTCGTCTACCTTTTTGCAACAATCAATTAAACTATTTAAGCCTTCAATTTAGTTCAACGCAAAATCCGAAAATTTTTCCAATTATATATTTAGGTCCCGATTTTTATGCGGTAACTTGCGGTGTAGTATCGCACCACACCGTATTACTCAATATTCTACCACACTTTACCACAATCATTACCAAATTATCTTATTACTTTTATCTCTTTTCACTTTTCTCCTCTGTTTTTTACATTCTCTCTCCTCACTTACCCAACCTACCACAATTCCCATCACAGTCCACCACACTTCACCATACTTTTTCAAATTTCATTGCACCACACTATTACCACACTGCATAGTACTGTATAAAAGAACGGAGCCTTAGGACTTCTATTTACTTCATGTACTATATCAACAATCGAACTTCTAGGAGCTGCAGCTGGGTTTGTTATCCGAGATTTCTTGGGCAGACTTCTACAAGCTGGCTGCTTTAAACTCACTGCCGAACCTATTCTTCTCGCAGAAACCCTAGCCCTCAAAGTTGGGATTCAACAGGCCCTTCAGGCAGGGTACAAGAAAGTCCAGATTGAAAGCGACAACCTGATTCTTATCCAAGCTATTAGAGGGGAGATTAAAGTGCCTTGGCAGATTGATACAATGGTTACGGATATTAAGCTACTTTTACACTTGTTTGAAGGAATCACTGTGAGTCATATCTTTAGGGAAGCCAATTTGGCGGCAGATTGGTTAGCTAACAAGGGGCACTCCACACAAAACTTGGTTCTTTGGAGTCTTAGCCCTTCGTCTGATCTTTCTTTCATTTTATTTCATGATAACTTAGGAAGACGCCTTGCGAGAAGGGTCTCCTAAATTTCGTTGTACTTTTTACCCGGGTTCAAAAAAAAAATGCTAGTATTACTCTACAGAATGCTAATTCACATGTTGTTTATTTTAGGACTTCATTCATATGGGAACAGAAAAGACAAACGTTAAGAGAACAAGAGAACTAGAGAAGTAGAAGGTGTGAATAGGTATTCCGGAAGTTGGGAAATAATTGAGGGATTGTTTCCTTTTTTAATAGTTAATATATATCTAAAATTAATTATATTTTAGATCCAAAAAATAATAAAGATAGATAAGATTTTTTATTAACTATCGCCCTCAGGGCGACGATTAGCAAAACCGTTTTTTTAATGCATTCTCGGGGGACATTAAACTTACTTAAGTGGCTGATGGGTGACAATTCGACATATTTTGGCCGAAAAAAAGGAAAAGTCTTATTTGCCCTTTAAAATTGAGTGAAGTGACCCTTTAATTTACCCTTAATTTCACTCCTTAATCTTTTCTTCTTCAATGGCGTCCACCACTGCAACCGCCACTTCTCTCTCCTCCTCTATCTCTCTCCAACCCCCTCGGTTCTCCCTCTTCTCCACTATACCCACTTCTCTCCTCTCCACCTTCTCCTCCTCCCACCACCATCAACATCTTCGCCAAACACACCGCTAAAAAGGACGACATTGACATCACCTTCTTCGACCAAGTCAACCCAGAAGAAGAAGTCACATTCGACCCGCCGGAGAAGCCCGAAGGTTTCGTCCCGTTGCGGCCCATCGACAAGCCGCCGTTCGAGTCCGAGGAGGAGGTTGCCATAGTGGGGAGACTTTTCTGGGGAACGATGTGTATGTAATTCCTTCTCTTTCTCGACATCACATATTCATTGGTTTTTTTCATTCATTTTAACCCCACCCCCATTTGGATACATCATCTGATTACTTGATAAATTTGACCATTTGAAGGTTGATTTCCTCTAATTAGTTGAAGCGTACGGATGGGCTTTGATCGATTCTGAAGCTTTTATCAGATGTAATCTCTTTTTCCAGATTTTCTTGATCTGTTGTGATCACAAGTACAGAAATGATAAAACAAGAAAGAAAACTTTTTTTCCTCCTTCTTCTTTCCCGTGGTTAATCTGTCTTGATATTTTTGCTTTGGTTTGTTGTTGATAGATGTCAAATGATGGGGTATTTGTTCATGATGAAAATCAAAGATTATTCATTTGAAAATTTAGACCCAATTCCCCACATCATCTCCCTGTTTCAGGGGTTACTTGCAGATCACTTTGCTTGCTTTGGGATTGTTATTGATTCTGGAGGAAGAGGATTGAATTATTGAAGAACCCCTTTTGAGAATGAAGTAAAGGACGTTCACTCACCGCATGGCAAGGACGTCTTCGACAATGACCTGAAGGACTTCGACACTGCTAAGCAGGTTTTGAAGTGAAAGACAAATACCGACACTTAATCAGGGAAGTTGTTTCTTTTGGCAAGAATATGTTTTTTCCTTATTATCGTCTAAACTAAACTAATGAATCTCATACTCTATCGTGCAGATAAAATCAAGGAAGAAAAAAAGGAAGGAGCTCTCAAGATCTCATCGAAAAGAGGAAGGAAAAATTGCGAATCAACTAAGAAAGGAAACCAGAGCAAAAACAGAAGCTTTCTTCAACGGATACAAGATCAAACATAGCGCTTTAAATATACACACTCAAGACGAAGAGAAGCAACGATTCCACGAAAGAAATTGGGTGTTCAAAATAGAAATTGAGTTTTCTGTTTTGGTGTTCTTGAGAGAGTTGGTGTTTTGAGTAGTGTGAGTGAAATCAATCCTTAACGGATCTAGGATTGATTGTTGCTTGTGTAGTCGCATCCTAGACGGAATTAGGATCGGCAGTGTTTGAACTCCAAAGTTCGAATTTGGTGTGTGTTAATTTCCAAGAAATAAGAAGCGTCCTTGCAAGGCGCTTGGTTCATTGTAAAACCTAAGGACATTCATCCTAGGTTTATCTCATTCTGTCGGCAATAAAGGAAATTATTCAGTTTACATATTCTGTCCTTTATTCCCTCTATTTCTGCTCTGTGTAAAGGGAATTCTCAGTCTGTTTGGACTGTGAACCTAACGTTCTTGTTAAGTTGTGATTTGTGCAGAAAAAATCAGTAACCCTATTCACCCCCCTCTAGGGTTCTTTCAATTATGGAGGAAGAGGATGAAGAAAAGAGAGAAAGAGGGATGAATGGCATAGTAAGTTAAATTAGAGAGAAAAATAAGGGCATTTTCATCCTTTTCAATATATCTCGCGGATTTCAGTCAAAATAACCGGATTGTCACCCCTCAGCCACTTAAGTAAGTTTAATGTCCCACGGGAATGCATTAAAAAAAAGTTGTGGCCCGCGAGTCAATTAAAAAAGATGTGTGACACCCCCCAACAATTTTTTGGTAATTAAGTATATGATAAAAAAGAAATAACTAAATATAAATAAGAACAATAGAATGAGAAGTTTAGATTGAAGTGGGTAAGTAGTAATGTAGACATGCAATATTGGTGATAATAATTAAGTTTAGGATTTTTTGACGTTAATGCATCATACTTTGGAGTGTTGAGCAATAATGTATCATATTTTTTTTCATGAACAATAATAAACTCATTTTGGATATTGGACATTAAAACACCTAGAACGAATCAAGGGGTGAATAACTCGATGATGATCCTATGTGATAGGCTAAGGAAGTGACTTCGCAAAATAAATTAAAATATTAACTAAATTAATTCCATCTCAGCACATGGTGCATTATAAATATCTAATACCTCGACCTAAACTATAGTATATTATTATCCAACAAAAACATATGGTGAACTATTGTCCATTATCCTTAAAGAATAGTATATTAGCGTCCGAAAGTTCCCTTAATAAATTGAAACTTTGTACATATTTGTACATCATGGGGATAATATATACATTAACTTTTCAAAATATCTTAGTCCCTAGCTACATCAACATATAATTATTTGTTAATAATCTTCTTGAAGGGTGCTGCATATTAAATGGACATGTAAGAGTGACTAGGTTACATTGTGAACGTTAATAAACCCGAATGAGTTAGGTTTTGAGGTAAGGCTAGAGTCATAATCCATATGACATAAAGGACAGTGACAAGCTCATCACAGTGGGAGTTATGCCATGACACACGTTTCATACTTTGTGTACCAAAAGTCTATCAGGTGAAGTGACAAGTGATTTCCTTCATTGTCACTAAGTGATACCCATAGACTTAGTTGTCTACTTCTACAATTCCCTATATTTGGTGCTATGACATGAAATCTTGGTAGGATGATGCTACTTTGGTGCGCACTCCAAGGACTATAGATGTATATAGTCTAGCGGAACATGTTAGGAATACAATTATATTGAGATATAATACCTTAAGTAGCTAAGGAGAATTGATCCACATTCACCATATCAACCCTTGAGGTTATATTGAGAACATAATTATTTCATATATCCAACATAGAGGGACTTTGCATACCATTGTGACGTCTGGGATGGTTTAGGCCATTCTTGGTTAGGGATGTTCAAAATCTAGTCTGGATAAAAAAATGGACCGAACCAAACTGGATTGAAAACTGGATCGAAAGGATAGAAAGTAGTTCGGGCCAATCCTCAGTCTAGGGAATATTGAGTTTTGGATTGGACCAAACTAAAAAACCGAGGACCGGGCCGAGGACCGAATACAATAGTGACTTCACCTAAAACCTAGGGTTTTCATATGAGATTTCCAAACTTTTCTTAATTATTCACTCTCAAAAACTCCCGTCCGATCGTCTCTCTCAAACTTCAACCCTCCTCATCGTTCCCTAGTCCCCACCCCATCCTTTGTCTCTTAGGCCTCCACCGCCAGCGCTGTCAAGGTTGCCACCGCCCTTCCATCCTCCCAGCATTATCGCCCGCTGTTATTCATAGGCCACCGACCACCCTCTATTTCAAATTCTCATATCTAACTTCAGTCTTTTCCTCCACAGCCGACAACCACCCAGTCTATGTATGCTCACCGTCGTCCAATAGGCCCCCGACCACCGTAAGCAACGGGCCAGCAAAATTTTCAGATCTAACTCAACAAATGGCATGTGGAGGCAGAGGCTTATGCTTTATGTTATTTAGCCTAACTTTGAAGAGGCGAAATGTTCAAATTAAGTATTAGTTTGTTGATCTATTTGCACAGGTTCAATGGTTTAGGAAAAATTTAGTCATAGATCATACCCATAATTCGGTCCATTCGGTCGATCTAGTCCTATACCAAACTTTTTTTGGTCGGTCCAGTTCAGAACCGAAAGAATTTCGGTCTACTAGTCCTCGGTACAGGCCAACCCCTTCTTTAATCGGTCTTCAGTCCAGTTCAGTCCGACCTAATTTGGTCCAATCTTGGATCGATGGGTAACGCGATAGTGCCTGTTCTTTTGAAAGTATTATGTTGATCAAATGATGATTTGATATAACACTATTTGTTACTATTGATCGCACACCTCATTGCTCGTATGCAATGAGGGAAAACTACAAGGTTAGAATTCTTCTTTATACGGCTTACGTGGCAGAGTGAGAGTTGTTGGCAGATAATAGTCACTTAGTAGATAATTAAATAACTCATATTTTTCTAGAATAGAGCTTCTAAATAATAGGGAGTTATAATCAGCCTAGGAAAGGAATTCCTAGCTGAGTCGAACTACTATTAGGTGTAGGAGTCTATCTCTAAGTCTAGCGTGCACACACACACCAATGTGCTACATATTAATATACACACAATGATGAATCTAACCAATTTTCTCTCGAGAAGCCACAATTAGATGTTAGGGGTTTTGGGGTGTGAACATAGTGGTGACTCCCCAATTGGTAGCTACCATATATTCCAAGGCGTTGGACTTACTCAACGAGCAAGATTGCAAGTATTCGTGAGACAAGACTCACCTATTTGATCTTAATCACCGCACTAAGTTATTTAGATTTCACTCAACAAATATTATGAACGCATGCATCTCATATAATAATGAGTTATTATAAGCTTTCTTATGAAAATATAGTTTATCCTAAGTCATTTGCTTTGTTAAAGCATTACTTTTCCACTCTTGGAGAAGCGGCGTAATGTTCTCGCCTTTCGCTAAATTAAGATCAATTTTACACCTTTGACATGCACTGACTCCCCCAACTTCGGATATCCTTACTCTCTTTGAGGATCTCATGATAGTGATGAGTGCACCATTTTACTTCTTGCATTTTTTCTCATAACTCCACTTCTAGTTGAATGTGCTTCAATGTTATTTGATTGTATCTCTTCTTTTTGATGATGCATGTCTTGAGCTTATTCAAATAAGATTCTTGCAATGATCTTGTTGTAGGTTGCCTCATTGTGTCTAACATCTAACATGCATCTCGCATTGAACTCTCTATTGACTGAATTCATTTACTTTTCCATTTACGCCCATTTTAAATTACCACGTTACAAACAAGAAAAATGAAAATTCAGAATTACAATTTAATTTTCATTCGTATTTTAAATTCCTATTTCTATTACCATTCCCATTATGAAAATTATATACGTATCAAATTGGCAGTACTTGAATTTACAAAACTTGTAAATTCATGACTAAAATCATATCAGAATGGACTATGCCACCCACTTCAATTCATCAACTATTTTTTCATAAAATTTTCAGTATACGCTTTTGCTCAAGAGTGCCCCTAAACAATTTACACTAAATACAAATAAAACATCATTTATCAACTAGAGCAACAACCACGCTTTTTCAAAGCAGAAACTTCCTTACTAATATCAATCTTCTCCCCAGCAAGAACTCCCGAAGTAGCACCATTATTCCTATCCCCAACAACCTTCTTCGGCGCTACCTTGTAAATCTCATTAAGAATTTCAGTAAAAGCAGTGTCCACATTGGTAGATTCCAAGGCAGAGGTTTCCATAAAATACAAAGACTCCTTCTCAGCCAAAGCTTTCCCTTCTTCAGTAGAAACCGTGGCTAAGTGTCGAAGATCAGACTTGTTCCCAACCAACATCATCACAATCTTGTCGTTGGCATGGTCTCTTACTTCCCTCAGCCACCTCTCGACGTTCTCAAACGATGCTCGTCGCGTGACATCGTAGACAAGCAACGCCCCGACTGCTCCTCGGTAGTACGCGCTGGTGATCGCTCGGAACCTTTCTTGGCCAGCCGTGTCCCAAATCTGGGCTTTGATGATCTTGTCTTCGATGTTCAAGCTTCGGGTTGCGAACTCGACTCCGATTGTGGGCTTGGATTCGATGCAGAACTCGTCCCGGGTGAACCGTAGAAGAAGGTTGGACTTTCCCACACCGGAATCTCCGATCAGGACGATCTTGAATAGGTAATCATATTCGTCTTCTGCTCTGTAGTAACCTGCCATTGTGTTTGAAAAGAAAAGGAATGTAAGGTTCTTGGTTTTTTTCACGGGCTTGGGAAGTAGACAGAAATGGGTTTGTAAAAGAGGGAAATTGTGATTTGTGAGGAATGGTGTTTTGTTATTGTGAAAATATAGGGTGCGTAAAAAGATTGTTTATCCAAAAATGGTCTGTTTTGAGGAGTTGTATGTTTTGGATAATGAGTTGGGGAATTGAGAAGAAGGCTGTATGATAGATTGGAGCATGAAACCCTACAGATGTACAAAGGGTGTTTCCATCTTAAGACAGTGTATACAGAAAAATGCTGGATTACAAAACATTGTTCTTTTCTGCGGTTGACAAACTGCGGTACCACAACCTACCGCAATTTGGCACATTCCACCATATTTTACCGCAAATCATTACTTTTCTCTCTCCTCACTTTTCTCATCTACTTTTTACATTCTCTCTCCCCACCTACCCCACATACCAATAATCTACCACAATTCCACTACACCCCACCACAATTCCACCACACCTCACCACACCATTCCGCAAAATACCGCATTAAAGAATACGACCATTTACATATGCCAGCCAACTTTTAATTAAAAATGACACTGTGCTTGTCTCCATTAATTCTCTTTTCGCGGTTGTAAATAATAATAATAATAAGGGCAATATATAGCTCAAAATGGTTCATAATTAATTTGAATTATTCATAGTTAATATTTTTATAATTTTTATAAAAAATTATTTTCTCTAGTAATTAATTATATATATTTCTATTGATTTTTGACACTATTTTTTTGTAACAGTAAATATTAATCATTAATTATAAAAAACTTGATATGTTTAGGCTGCGTGCGTCAATGAATATAAATGATACCTTAATCAAATCAACCCCTTCCGTTAAGTTTATTTTAAATATTTTTTTGAAATATAAAAAATAATGGATAAAAGTATAAGTTTATGAAATTCATATATGATATTATAGTTATAGAATTCAATCATATCATTTATTTTTATCTTAATATATATATATAATAATATAGTCTTACTTATGTCTGTCTTAGCCAAGACTCATATGGATTTAGCGGTTTGTTTAGTATGTTGATCATAAAAGGCAGGGGCTGGGCTCACAAAATGGTGGACAAAGGGTCTAAAGTGGACTCATAGGTAGGCCCAGCCCAGTATTGTAAAGTCATGTCTTGAAGGAAGTCTTGGATGTTGAAGTCAATATACGTGAATCGTTGTAGAGCGTTGTGTTGTGCACGCGGGAGAAAGAAAGCATCAACACTTGGCATTGATTTTCACCCGCCGACTGTTCTGTCACTCTGTGTTTGTTTTCTCTTTTTCTGGGCAATACAAAGTGTTCCAAATCAAGCGATGGGAGCATTATTCAGTTCATCCAAGAGTACCAGCAGTAGCACCATCAAAACCGATCAACAAATGGCGTTGGACAAAGCCAAGCATCTTGCTTCTTCCACCCCTGTCTTCGTATTCAGGTCTTTCTCTCACTTTGTAAAATGTACTCAGCAATTTCCAAATTGGCTTCAAATTATTTGGGCTTGTTATTTACCATTCCATTTGTGCTTAGCTTAATTTCATATGTACTAGATTTAGTATATATACCTAGTCATAATTGAAGTGGAAGTGATGGACCTTAAGTTAGATTTATAGAATGGACACTGTTTTGGCGTGGATATATTTTAAAACTTGTGCTACCAACTTACAGTACTACTGATATATATATATATATATTTTTTTTAAACAAATCTTCAACGGTAGGAAAGTGGAAATAACTTTGGACATGAATACTTGCATGATCATGTATTTGAGTATCAGTCGAAAATTAGGGCTTCTTTGCCTGTTCTTTTTGTTATTATCGAGTCTCGGTTGATGCTTACTGTTGTTTTTGTTCTTATTGGCATGAAAGAGAACTTGTATGAGAAGGGTCATGGAATTCTTTGGCTTAATTTTTCTGATAGAGAATACGAATGGAATAATGTGTTCCTCTTTCAACTTTACCATAAAAAGTATTCACGAAGGGTTCTTTTTATCGCCATAGCAGACATTGAGCATCAACACCCAAAAAGTAAAATTGACATCTCTACAAGAAAAGCACAGTATATATACATCCTATAATTAAACTAGCCTTTGTTACCTTGGGAATTATATCCCTCTCATTGTGTACAAGCATTAAGAAACCATTTCATTTGATTGTTAATTTGATCATGACCTTTTGTCACCTTCTGTTTTGCAGTAAAACGTACTGTGGATACTGCAACAGAGTGAAGCAACTGTTAACACAAGTTGGAGCATCTTTCCAGGCTATGGAACTGGATCAAGAACGTGAGTTTGATTTCACTTCACATACACCAATCTGTTTGATAGTTTAATGACTCACTACGTACTACCATATGTCCTTATATTCACCATATTATAGAAATTATGCGGTACGCTCTTTGAAAAACCTACTAGTGGTTGATTTATCTCTATTTGACCTCTGCAGCGGATGGAGAGGCGATCCAATCTGCTCTTTACGAGTGGACAGGACAAAGGACCGTGCCAAATGTGTTCATAGGAGGGAAGCACATCGGTGGCTGCGATGGTATATACGAAAACCTCTATCTGTCTTGTGTCTTTTCTTCCTAGGTCAATCTTGACATCCATATATTTGTGGTCTCTAAACAATATTCCTAATTGTGTTGGTTGTTTTTTGGTTGCAGCTGTGACAGCAAAACATCAACAAGGACAGCTTGTGCCTCTGCTTGTTGACGTTAGCGCGATTAACAGCGAGGCACAAGTTACTGCCTGAGCTTTCAATTGACAGATTGTGTATGGCTTGTTTCAACTTCTAGCTAGGTTTGCTACATATGTATGCTGAAGCTGGTATGTACTGAATCCAGCTGCATTGTGAAGAGTGGTGTATATATGTAATATCCAATAAGACGCTATCTTTGTTAATTACTACTGTAATACCTTCTGCTGTTATTAGTCTTGGGAGTTCAGAGTTCAGACTCCATGGAATAAATGATCAGTCGATGTGTGTTTTGTCCATACATGGCTCTTGCAATCTGGGGTAGGGTCCTAGGCAGTATCCTAACCCTATACCAAATTTGAGATTCGGACAAAATTTACCATAAGTTCGGGTTTGGAGTAACAATGATGCAAGTGTTTGAATTTGAAAGTTTGGACGAGTTATAAAACGTTACACAATCATATAATAGCCTGAGAAATCTTGGAACTAAATAAAACTAAAGCATACATGTATAAGCTTGATGAAGGAGTTATAAAACGTTACACAATCATATAATAGCCTGAGAAACAAACGTAGCCACGGTAGCGCATTATTTTGGATCCCTGGAAAGATGGAGCAGAATCAAAGATGGAGTATAATAGTACAAGTAGCCAGCCAGAATAATACTTATAAAGTTCAAAGCTTGAATACATCAAGAGCATTGCCAATGGAGCCAGGTTTGGAGGTGTGTTTGTTAGAGATGATCTCCTTCACTGTAACAGCTCGATAAAGTGGGGGATTATCCTCTGACAGCAACTCCTTGATGGGTTCATATAACCTTGCTGTATTCTCTGGGAAATAATGGCTTCTAAATATGCAGGCCATTGTAATCCTTGGCCCTTCTTTGTTTGCCAACACCCTGTGTAATGCGCTCACGAATCTGTTGTTGCTGATTAGCTGCATTCAAAATACTAAACCTTTAGAGAGTGTTTGGCAGGAATTCCAGGGAAATTTTTCCTAGAGAAAATTTTTCATGGGAAAGATTTTTGTGGAAAAAGTTTCTCTTGACTCCCCTAAAGGAAATTATCCCTATAAAAATGGAAAAAATGGTGGACCCACCGTGAATTATTTCCCAATGTCAACCCACATCTAAACATTGAGAAAAATAAGTTAGCTCGGAAAAATTGATCATTTCTCTGGGGTTATTGACCAACCAAACGCACCCTTAATTAATTACTCAGCACTTTTGTCAAGGATTCACTGCAAGTTGCAACTAAAGGTTTAGGCTCGTGATATAGGTAGATCATGATGGCGTTTATGAATATATAAGAAATGGATAACGATACACATCTTGTGTCAAGATGGTTAATAACTATCTCAAATTGTCTATATTACATATTTTTGTAACTTTTAATAATATTTTCTTTGATAATTATATATTTATCAACTAAATGAGTATAATATTTATTTGCTAGGTCAAAAAACATGAATAATAGTCTAATTTTATCAATCATGGTAGAAAGTATACATTTTATACATAGTTTTATATTTATGAAAAATATAAAACAATAATTATTTTTATATTATTTATAAGTTATAATAACCCTCAAAGTAATCAAACATACATTTATAATATTGATTTAAATATACTTATATACAATATAATTTTATTTTATGAGTTAGATGAAATGCAAGATGGTTAATGCGTCGATCAAGATGTACATCATTTTGCATAAGAAATTCACTCATTTTGCATTAAGTTACTGTCTCACTTTTGAGTTTGGAAAGTTGAATTATGACGGTCCCTACTTTCAACTTTTATATGTCAATAATTCCTATTTTATTTTTGTATTCTGTTGGTTCAAAAAAATAAATTTTATATTCTAGTGCGATACCACCGATGGTAGATCCTAAATATCATAGATATTAACTTACATTTGATTTAAAAATTTGCACGATACTTCCTCACGATTTTAATGAATTAATAACTCGACTCTAGGCTGTGTTCGGCAGTAGCGTTTGGGACAGCGTTTAGCGTTTTGACCAAGTCAAAACTCTAATTGCGTAAATATTAGTGTTCGGTAAGCTAGCGTTTTGAGTAGCGTTTAGCGTTTTGGGGAGCGTTTTGTGAAACGCTAATAAAGTTAACGTTTAGCGTTTGGAGTATAGCGTTTCATATTTTTCGGTCAAAAAATACCCTTTGAAAATTTTATCTTTCAAAATTATTCATATCCTTTTATGTCAATTCACTATAATCTGTTAATTCAACCGCTAAATTTACCGAACACAATTTTCATTTGAACAGTCATCCGCTATCCGCTACTTAAACCGCTATCCGCTGCCTAAGCCGCTATCCGCTGCCTAAACCGCTATCCGCTACCTAAAACACTAATTTTGCCGAACAGGGCCCTAGTCAAATGGAGAACATTAAGCTAAAAAAGAAAACTGATGAACGTTAGAATAGAATATTATACTTGCCTGCATCAAATTTCCAATGTTGACAACAAGTGCACCATGGATAGGAAGAACATCAATCCAAGTGTCTTTGTAGAGAACCTGCAACCCAGAAAAATGGTTTTGGAGAAGAATAGTTATGAAGCCACTGTCAGCATGGGTCGTGGATCCGAGAGTCAATTCGGGTTGTGGGCATTCCGGGTAATAGTTGCATGGGCAGAAGATGCCATGGTTGCAGCCAATGTCTGTGAGATAATTAGGGTGCAGTCCAAGACCCTCTGAAAGTATTCCATAGATGGTCTCCCCTAATTTCATCACCATGTCGCTGTACTTTATCATTATGTCCCTGCAACACATTATTAGGTCATCTTTAACCATGATCCAAGTTGGATCGCTCGCTGACATGGCGAGTGATCCTTAAGTGATCTTGAAACTTTAAAGGTGATCCAAAGAGGATTGATGTGAGAGAAGAAAAAAAATTGGGATGGAGGTGATCTTGTGGATTGGAAAAGAGAGTGATCCATGAATGGATCATGAGTAGATCATGAGGTATTTCCTTTTTTTTTTTGCCTTGAAATTAAATTACCAAACTCAATGTTTTTATTTTTCCATTTTTTTTTGCTTATTGGGTGGTGAGTGATCCTTAGTTTTGGATTGCCATTATTTGGGGTTTGCTCACACCTAATGGATTGCACCACTTTTTGGTGGTGGATCCCTACCAATCCAATCCATTCATGGATTGCCTTTGCAGATGGCCTTAATCAAATCAAAATAGGAAACAAATTGCATGAAGTCGTATAAGGGATGTTTGGCTACCCAGTTTTTTGGATAGTTTTTAGCTTTTCGGATAGCTTTTAGCTTTTTGACCAAAGTTAAAAAAAACTACTTGATGCGTTTGGTTAGCTTTTAATATTAGCTTTTTGGACCCAAGAAACTAATTTTCAAAAAGCTACTTGATGAAGTCAAACAGCTAATCAGCTAATCCAAACAGCTATTTTACCAAACATTTTTCTTGCAATCAGCTAATCCAAATAGCTAAAATCAAACAGCTAATCCAAAAAGCTATCAGCTAACAGCTACAAGCTAACAAGTAACAGCTACCGGCCACTAACGGGTTGACAAATAGGGCCTAAGACAACTGTAAAGTGTTATTACACTGAATTTTACTGTTGTTTCTCTTTTTCCTTGGCTTTTGGGTTTTTGGAATGATCTATCAGTGGATCTCTTTGTAAGTTGAGATATCTACAGAATTTACTTACTTTTGGATCCCTCTAGATTTTACATCCCAAAAAAACTGTAAATTATACCATATACTATATATGGTGGACCTACCTGAGTCCACTACTAGTAATAAAGTAAGCTAGTTTTTTACATGATGATTTTTAGCTTGAAAATTTTGATAAACTTTAAAAATATTGATGAATTTTGTGATAAGGTTGATAAATTTATGATGAATCTTATAATAAATATCGATAATTAAGATTTAACTCCTTGGTGGAAGTAGTTAGTTACTCCAAGATGTAACACATAATAATTGCGAAAAAACCGACTCCATACTCTAAGAGTTACTATTATTGTTGTAAATAGATCCTTAATCATACTAAAGGCATATATAATATATAGTTGATTGGCATTATAGTGTTCGATTGTTCATATTGTGCAATGTTAAGGATTGGTATAGTTAGGGCTTGATATTATTGTTAATTAATAGAGTTTTAGTTTTAATTTTAGTTAGGGCTTGATATTATTATTAATTAGCTAGTCTATACATTCAATAAATGTATTCATTTGAAGAAAAAAAAATGTGACAAGCATTACGTAATTACCTGCACGTAGGAGACAATTCTTGAGGATTATTAACGGGAGCATGTCCTCGAACAAAGGTAAGTGTATCTCTCCAACAAGCCGCCTTAGCTTGGAACAAGTTGAAATTGCTATTGTATAAGAAACACTTGGAGTCATAATCGCGAGAATAATACTCTTTCTTCACTTGAACATCTTGTTCATGAAACCTACGTATCCCATCGACCATTTCATTCATAATTTCAAGGGGGATACCATGGTTGACGACTTGAAAGAAGCCATATTCCTCGCATGCATGCTTCACTTGCTCAATCACTTCCCCACGTCGATCTCCTTCGACGCCTTGAAAATCTATTAGGGGAATTTTATTGTAGAGATCTGATTTTTCATTAGTTCGGTTTAAATTGGCACCAACTTCATTATTATGGATGAATAATTGAGGGACTTTTGTCACCCCGGCATCTACTAAGCCCTTCACTCCGGCTTTTGAGTCCTCAAAAGCCCTTTTTTCACTTTCCAAATCTTCAAATTTTTGTTGTGTTGACATTTTGGGTGTGTATATGAGAAGATGATAGATTTTGCAAAACAAGTTATATAACTTATATCTTGAGCAACTAGGCAATGGTAAGATGTCAATTTATGTACATGCATGTATCATATGGAGTTATGGACCCTAGCTAGCTAGTTTTTTTATGTATTATATTTGCATCACGATGCGTTATTTGAAGCTATTATTAAAAGCAAAAAATTGTTGGGAGGTGCCACATATTTCTAACTACTAACTAGAAGGGGACCACATTTTTTTAATGCACTCGAAGAGGACCACATTTTCAAAGAACTGGCTGCTAGGTGATTTTCCGACCATTTTGACCGAATTCCGGTGATTTATATATGAAAAGACAGAAATACCCCTATGTTTTATCAAACAATTACTGGGAGGTGTCCTACATTTTTAAAAACTGACTCGATGGGGACCACTTTTTTCACACCTCTTCTCTTCACTCTCTCCTCCCCCAAATATCAATACAACTCGACACATCAAAACCATAAACAAACCCATTTCTTCTCCTTCTTCATTCGTCCACCACTCGACCACCAACACAACCACCAGTCCAACCGCCAACAACACCAACATCACTCAATCGACACTCAACCACCACCGAGAACCACCACGACTATTTTAAATCAAACCACAATCTAAGTTTGACACAACAAAGCATAAATCCCTCTCTTCATGCCATCAGTATGTCAATTTCTCAATTTGTTTTTCGTTTTTGGGACTTAACTCCACCCATCGAAACCTAATATCAAGCAAGCAAGGAGAGAGAAAGAGGAATGGCATCTGGTGCGACGTTTGGCTGTCGTGGGTTTGGGTGTCGGTCAACATAGATCGCTGGCAGCGGCCTTGACGACAGTTGCGGGTCTGGTCGAGCGAAATAAAGGAGAAACGGGGATGGTTAAGAAGTGAGTTCGGGTGGTTATCAGTGTTTTTGGGTGGCTGGAGTGGCTTTTTCTGGTGATATTTGGGATGCAAAAATGAAGTCTGATTGGTGGTTATGGTGTGAGTGTTGAATTCAGTTTTAAACAAGGAATGAGAAGAAGGGTAAGTGCTTGGTTGTGTCAAACTTAGATTGAGATTTGATTTAAAATTACCATTGTTGTTCTCGGTGGTGGTTGAGCGCTGAAGTGGTGGTGGTGGTGTTGGTGGTTAGACTGGTGATAGTGGAGGTGGTCGGGTGGTGGATGAAGAAGAAGAAGATGATGAGTTTGGTTATGGTTTTGATGGGTTGAATTGTATTAATATTTGGAGGAGGAGGAGAGAAAGTGCAGATAAGAGATGTGAATAAAGTTGTCCCCCTCCAGTCAGTTTTTAGAAATGTATGACACTTCCCAGCAATTGTTCGTTAAAAACATAGGGGTATTTCTGTCTTTTCATATATAAATTGCCGGAATTCAGTCAAAATGGTCGAAAAATCACCCAACAGCCAATTCTTTGAAGATGTAGTCCCCTTCGAATGCATTAAAAAAATGTGGTCCCCTTCTAGTCAGTTGTTAAAAATGTGTGGCACCTCCCAACAATTTTTTGCATTAAAAGGTACTGTATTATGTTGAACAACCATTTGAATGATTACAAGTGTGACCATGGCAGTTGAAAAAGTACTGACCCCTCCAAAATTTGATTCAATTAGCTAGATTTGAAAAAAATTGGGCATGGTTAAAGATTTTTGGTTTGGGTTTTGATATTGGGTAGTGTTTTTTCATGTACAAACCCTAATCAATATTTTCTATATTTTTGTTTCAAATTTAGGTTTGTCCAAATTGTATAATGTCTCCAAATAATCCTAAAAAAAAACTAGGTATTAGTTGGACATAAGTTTTTCGTCTAATATACGTTCGAATCATTTAGATATGAAATTACCTGAACTTGGAAAGTTTTCATACGGTACTTCTTAAAATATACATTGTACTCAGCTTTGCAATTGTGTTGTCTGTTTAGAATCATAGAAATGCCATTATATTTAAAAATCAAATGAAGGAGAAAGAATTGATATTACTGGTGAAAATTGATACCCATATATTGGGTACCCACCACTACCTACCCATAATGGGTGTGTAAAACCCATTAGAGATGGGTAATGGGTAGGATGGGTATGGATTACCCATAATTTGGTGTGGGTATCCATTATCCATGAGTATCCATATACTCATTGATATCTTAACTATGTGATAATTTCATATCGAGTTGTATTGTATTTATGTATTGAAATTTAAGGCAAATTCAACCTAACCGATTTGACATAAAGCTTTGTAATATGGTAATATTGATTTAAAAAAATCAAATATGAATTTCAAGCTCCTTTTTTTTATCTGATAAGATTTATTGCGACATATATAGACCTTTTTTGCCGCTAAAACTAACTGAAACTTTAAATTTTCAATTTCAACGGTTTGTAGACGAAATTTTATAATATGATAGGATACATTAAAAAAAGTTCAAATATAAATTTTGAGCTCCAAATATTTTAATCTGACAACATATATCACGACATATATAAAAATGTGTTGCCGCTAAAAGTAACTGAAACTTTAAGTTAAAATTTAGTTTTAACGATTTAAGTTGAAACTTTATAATATGATAGGATATATTAAAAAAGTTCAAATATGAACTTTGAACTCCAAATATAAGTTTATTGTCTAAAACGTTAGAATATAAAATTAAAAGAGTAAGTTGAATACTTAGATACCTATGAATACTCATGGGTAATACCCATGGAAGTAATACTCAAGTAAGTATCACTCATGTGAGTGATACCCTTGTGCGTATTAAGAGGCATGGGTAGGATATGAGTAGCGTCTTATAATTTATGGGTAAAACGTGGGCATAGACAATGTCTATTCATACCCACCCAATTTCCACCCCTAGTTACAATCCATCAAGTGGAGAGGTATCAACTGGGCAAGTGCTTGGAATGAATTCCCCAAGTACCCAGCAGTAGGGGTTTGGCATACCAGGTTAAACGCATATGACCGCTTTTGAGGTTTTTGGATTTTGAAAATCTAAACCGAAACCGCAAAGTGCGGTTAACCTCTTTGCGGTTAACCGCTTTTGAAATATGGAAACCTAAACCAAACCGAAACCGCCACTTAGATGCGGTTAACGGCTTTCAATATACGGTTGACGCTTAACGTACCGGTTTCTTGGAAATTTACAATAACATTTATGGAAGTAAATGCAACCATATTGCTAATAAATTCGCATTCCGTTATGCATACGCGGTGAGTTAGGGTTTGTGAGAGCATGAGAAAAATGAGAGACTGAAGAAGAGTGAGTTAGGGTTTTTTTTTCACTTTTTCCGGCTTCAAATTGAATTCCAATTACAAAATAAAATGAAAAAAATTAACCCTACCCATATTTTTTCTCCAATGGCGCACAGCACAGCAGTAGATAGGGTTTTTCTTAAAATTTGTTGAGACTGGTTAACCGTGGTTAATCGTTTAGGGAGCGTTTGGTTGAGAAACTTTCCTGGGAAAGTTTCTCAACTTTTCCAAGTTGAAAAACTTTCTTATGTTTGGTTGAGAAACTTTCCCGGGAAAGTTTTGATGTGGGACCCATAATTTCTCTCACAAACTCAGTAAAAAGTTTCCCAAGGGGGGGTAGGGAAAGTCTTTCCCGGGAAAGTTTTTCCTGAGAAAGTCTTTCTCGGGAAACAACCAAACACACCATTAATGAAAATCCACCGCTCATACCGGTTTGGTTAACCTAAACCGCTTTTATGCAAAAATTGATTCGGCTAACCGCATTTACCGGTTTGGTTTAGACGGTTTTGCGGTTCGAATTGCGGTTTAGGTTTAGTGTGTCCACCCCTACCCAGCAGAGGTTCTAGTTACAAATTTTCACAACTTTCCAATTATTTTTTAATTAGGGAGCGTTTGGTTGGTCAACAATACCGAGGAAATGATCAATTTTCTCTAGTTGATTTATTTCCCCAATGTTTGGATGTGGGCTGTCCATGAGAAAAATTTTACGACGGGTCTACCATTTTCTTCATTTTCCTAGAGAAAATTTTCCTTTGAGTAAGAGAAATTTTTTGTATGGAAAACTTCCCATCAAAAATATTTTCCGGAAAAAATTTCCTTGGGGTATTTTCCTTAGGAATTTTTTGAATTTTTGTAGTGGGTATTAGCTGTTTTCTTTTTTCTTTTTTTTTGCAAAGTCAGAGTACAATGATGACTGATGAGGGCTTAACGTGAGGTCTATTCATGCTTGTTTTCCCCACATTGCTGTACAGATTTATGTTGCTGTACCCTATGTTTTAGCTTCTTATGGCTCGTTTTGTACGTGTCTGTAATCTTTATTGATGACACAACTTTGCTGAATGCATTTTTATCACAATTTACTCTCAGGTAGAGATAGAGAAGGAAAGAAAAATTTAGATAGAAACTCCATGAAAAGGGAAGTTTTTAAACCCAAAAAATGACTCTGGGTCCCCTTTATTTTATGATATATATTATGAGGGCCCTCTAATTTAAAAACTAATTATGAGGTCCTTGTATTTACTTCGTATCTATTTTTGGGTTAATTTCGACGAGAAATTTGAATTTTCAGCTGAATCATTTTGCCGGAAACTTTGAAATTAAATTTATTCCAAATTTACCCTTTACTAATTAATCTTCATTTTAGGGTTTCATTCTACAAATAATAGAAACCATGTTGTCATTAATTACTCGTCGGGCATGAGAATGATCAGTACTGCTCTTGTATCCTTCAACGTCTGCTCCCACAATAGCTAAGTCACATCTCCACCAATCATGGTGTCCAATTGTATCTTTCAATGAACCAATTCCCATGTATCCTTCAAATTCAATTGCACCACAAACGATTCACCCACCCAATTTCATTTCATTAAGCTACAGTGCTACACATTTTGTGATTTTAGTCTTCTAGAACATACTATGGCGGCGACTACTATGTGATGATGCTTGAAGTCTTGTCAATAAAT
Organism: Portulaca oleracea; assembly: GCA_029582165.1. Classification (NCBI taxonomy): domain Eukaryota; kingdom Viridiplantae; phylum Streptophyta; class Magnoliopsida; order Caryophyllales; family Portulacaceae; genus Portulaca; species Portulaca oleracea. The sequence goes on along the minus strand of CM055869.1, from coordinate 10,687,809 downwards.
AACATAATTTAGGAAAATTTGGGAGAAAATCAAACTTTTCCAAGGTCGTAGATTTTGGCTTCAATAGTTGCTATTTAGTTGCAATAGAACAAGAACAAAGTTGCTTGTAAACTACCAATTTGCCCAGTTGACAATCAACTTGCAATATAAACCTAATTGTTGCGCAGACATTGAAGGATACATGAGCATCACTGATCATTCTCATGCCCGACGAGTAATTAATGACGACATGGTTTCTATTATTTGTAGAATGAAACCCTAAAATGAAAATTAATCAGTAAAGGATAAATTTGGAATAAATTTAATTTCAAAGTTTCCGGCAAAATCATTCAGCTGAAAATTCATACTTCTCGTCGGAATTAACCCAAAAAATAGATACGAAATAAATACAGGGACCCCATAGTTAGTTTTTAAATTAGAGGACCCTGATAATAGATATCGTAAAATAAAGGGGACCCTAGTCATTTTTTGTTTTAAACCCATCACAACTTCATTTTTATCGGATGTTTTCGAAGAAACACCCATTACGACTTCGTTATTTCTCCTAGGCAAACGGCCAACTATACCATTACACCCAACATGATACCGACTTACATAGTTTCATATGATATGATGTCATTCACAAATTTACAGTCTAATTGTTGTATAATTGTTCCAATTGCATGCTCTAATTAAGCCTAATTAGCTTGATAGATCGTCATGTAAGGCAAGTAAACAACCATATTGTTTTTGATAAAGTGTCATATAAAACTGTCTTGTAGTAATTTTATCGCGAAAGCTATAATTTTAAGATGACTCTTTCTAAATATATGGGTAATTAATAAATTTATTTAAAATGCTTCTAATAAATATTTTAATAAATTATTAATCATATTTATATTAATTATATTAAATTATTAAAAAAATTTAGGTGAAATTGCTCATCCTGAAATTTATCATTTTGGGTTGTTGCATCCTTGAAGTTTTTTCTCCATTTTTTTTAATGGAAAGGGAAATATATTACTTTAAACTATATTTTGGTCATGTTCTTTTGTTAGGTTAGGTTCAAGTTAGATTAATTAAATTATGATAAATTATTAGGATAGGATAGGATTATATGAAATGATAGAATATAATATGTTCGATTTAAGTTACGTTATTAAATTTTCATACCAGTGTATATAGCTTTTACAGCAGCGTTTGCCGCTGCTGTATATGTTTGACGTTCTTGTTGCTAACGTCAACTACGCCCCACCAGCGTTTGGACTTGGGTTTCCAAACATGCCCTCATGCTTTTCTACCTATTACACAAGTAATGCCATTGTTCTAAACCCAGTACAACCCACTGTCGGCTGCCTTCTCTGTTCTAAGTGCTGCCATCTTTCCTATCCTTTTCAAATTAATTTGTTGTTGATTCTCCTCATATTTGTGGCAAGATATGTCTCTAAATTGCTTTGACTCTAATTTTTTAAAAATTGTTTGTTATGAATTCATTGTGAAGAAATATGAAAAATACATTAATTAGTTGGGTATGTGCTATCAAGGTATCTCTGCTATTTGCCATGCCTATTTCATTGAGTTGTATTACTTACTTATACATATGCTATATTGATGCTTAATCTGTGTTTTATTGGGTGCTACTTCTTTTGGGGTTGATTTTATCATATGGGTAAAACTTCTTTTTCACTCCATGTTTTTGTTTATGTTTTTGGTCTCTGTTTTGGCATGTAGGGTGTAAACAAACCCAAAATCCACCAATGGCCTGTATATATAGCAATAGCATGAGCCACCTTGTGAGATTAGAAGCTGAGTTCCTCAAAGCCAAGCTAGGGTAAAACTTAGAAGAGTGAAAATGTGGGAAATGAGTTAAAAGCAGATAATGATGTTTTTAATGGGGGATCAGGAGAGAATGAGGAGGTTATGTGTGACAGAAAACATAATCTTTGCCTCAATAACAACAACAACAACAACAATAACAACAACAATAATAATAATAGTCATGTCTCTTTTGGTCATTTAGAATTCATTAGTTGCTCCAACCGCTAATTCCACCGAACACATAATTTACAAACAGCTATTTTAAGCTCTATCAACTATCCGCTAATATGCAACAGCTATCCGCTACACCAACAGTTATCTGCTGCCCAAACAGCTATCCGCTACTCGATCCGCTATTTTTGCCGATGTTTGTGTTAGTGTTTAACGTTTTAACCATTCAAAACGCTATTTTACTAAATTTTAACTGTTTGGTAATTAATATTAGTTGTTGCATGGAAATATTTTATTAATAAAATTTGAATATTTTGGAAAAAATAAATGAAAAAGTTATAGGCGTTGGAAAAAGTTGATAGATTTGAGATTAAAATAATATTATTTATATTTCTTTTTTTTAAAATTTTTTTTTGATTTAGGTGTTTTTTTATGGGGTTGGATTAGGTTAAATTAAGTAAAAATAAAATAAATTAAATTAAGTTTTGTTAGGTTTAAAACAGCTGCTATGGAGTTGCAAATGGAGTGGGGGATATGCAGGAGACGTCTTTCACGTGGAACGTGTCCTAGTCTTGCCGAATCTAGGACAACCCAATTTGAAAATACAATAGTTTTCACGTGGAACGTGTCCTAGACATCTATTGAGTTTTTTTTCCCGAAGAGAGCTGTGCTGTATGAATCTCATTTTGTGGCGGCGATCGCAATAGTGAGATGAGTTATATTCAATGGATAAGTTAGAAGCAATATGACTCATTAGGAAAGTCAGAGTTAGTTAACTTGATTTCTAATAGTGAGTATGAGTTTGATTAAAATATTTTTTGAAAAAAAGGTGTAGGCCCCATATTTATCATTTAAATGCACTATGGTAGAAATAAAAATTGAAAGAAAACATGTCGAGAATCTCATGTTCATACTCGCGTGGTGGGCACGAGTTCGAGTATTTCTCAGCGCCGAAACTCATTCTCGCTGCTGTCTTTCTTATCCTCGCCCATGTCACGTCAGCGCTATCTCACTCTCAAACCCGCCGTTACGAATGGTCTCAATTCGGGCGGAGGACAAGTTTGGGGCCTTGGGCAGATGGACGAGTTACAGCAGTGGCGGTCCACTGGCAGATATTTAGGGAGGATTGGGAGGGTTGGGGTGTCCGCGGACACCCTTAGCGAAGAAAAATTTGTGATTCTCCAATATTATTCGGAAAAGTTTTTTTAATTGGAGTAAGTGGGCACTGTAAATTAAAATCTCAATAAACATAATAGAGGTGTCCAATTTAGCAGCAACCCAAGAACCTTAAAATATTACTCCCTCTTTTCCAAATAAACTGTCCAAGTGGACTAATTAAATTTCGATTGTTAATTTATCAAATTATATATATGTTGAGTTATTATACATGACTACCACTATTAGATTTTTGATGAAAAATATTTTGACCTCAATACAATAGTATTAGTTTTGCTAAGATAAAACGTGAAAAATTAACGATCAAAGTTTGCATCGAAGACCATGAAAAAGTAAACTGGACAATTAATTGGGACGATGAGAGTACCAAATTATAGTATTTTTATAAACAAAAAGTGCAAGCCAATGAATTGGGTAATTGGGTATCAGTATAAGTTTAAAATATAAATATCTAGTTAATGTGAAATTTCAATTTATTTTGTGGGCATATTTATATGATGATGTGAAATTTTGTTAAGCTTATGAATATGTCATCTAATATCTATTTTTATTTTCATTGTTATTTATTTAAATTTTATTGTTTTATTTTCAAAAGCGCTTATGTATTACCTCCGTCCCAATTTATTTGTCATTTTATCTAACTTCTTCGTCCCAAAATATTTGTCTCATTTACAATCCCAACAACTTTAATTCCCTTTCTACCCTAATTAATAAATTCATTTATCACTTTTTGCAATTTCAACAACTACTATCTTCAATTAAAGTAAGGGTAGTTTGGGTATATTACAAACTTTTTACCTCAATTCCCAATATACATTGGTCTTCTCAAGTTAGGTAAATGGACAAATATAATGGGACGAAGGTAGTAACAAGTATATTGGACATTCCTAAATTGAATGTTTCGATCTGCCACTAGGTTACAGGCTATGTTATATAAATTGAACCGAACCGACTGGTCCGTCTGGTTCAACCATGAATCGTCAAGCTGATCGGTCTGGTTTCAAGTTTTACTTGGATGACTACTTTAACCAGGAAAAAAGCTTCGAAAACCAGATGAACCGGCTCACTTGGGCATAGGGATGATGGTAATGGGTCGAGTCTGAGGCGAGTCCAGCTGGACCCAGACCCGCCAATTTTTTTGGATCCGGACCCACCCCGAGACCCGTTAGGTTCCAAAAACTTGGACCCAGACCCCGACTCGCTAGGTCCGCTATGTGTAATAACTTTTAAATGTTTCCATTTGTTTTGTGAAAGATTGTACACACCGGAAAGATCTACTGGTAAAATAAATATTCAAACACCTTGAAAATATTTCAAGTATATATATAGGCATCATACTATAGAAAATTTTAGATTATTTTTTAAGCTAAAATATTTACTTAGAAACTCATAGATGAGCTATTACGTATTACTCATATTTTATCATATCGATCATGTCATTTGTATGCATATATTGTTGAATATGAAATGAAATATATTTTGAGTGGATGTTTATGATATAGGAGGTAATGTATTATTGGATTAAATATATCTATAGCTATCTTTTAATATTACTGCATGCTGATATAGGAGGTAATGTATTATTGGATTAAATATATCTATAGCTATCTTTTAATATTACTGCATGCACACGTATCTATATATATATATATATAGAGAGAGAGAAGAGAGAGAGAGAAGTAGATAACATATCTACCTATATCTATAATAGTAGGAGAATCACTTTGACTCTCATCTCCTTAATTGTAGAGCCTTGACTTTTAAATAAATATATGCATTTTTTTTAGTAAAAACTACTACTCTTCCCTTAAAAAAAACTACTACTCTTCCCTTTTGAAATTCAGTTATCGCTTAGAGCTTCTTTTTTTCTTTCATGAAATTTTTTATTTTATTCTTCTTACCATTCCAAATTAGAAAGTTAGTGGTCGTATACATGCATTACATATAATCATGACTTTATTCATTTCTTGATCACTCAATTAGCTATTTTTTAATTACCAATATAATACAATATTAATTCCTCTATTTTTATTTAACTGTCACAAAGACTTTTGTGTTGAAATTTTTATTTGTTTATATCTTATTTTATATAATAATTCATAGTATAAATTGATGTCATCAAGATCATAATAAAAATATTATTAAAAAAATATAATAATTTATTAGCGCTGGCAAAACTTTGGGTCCAATTAAATTTGGGTCGGTCAAATTCAATCAACGTCAAAGTTTAGATGAAAAATTCATGTGCAGACCCAGTTTTTGTTGGACAATTCGGACGAAGATTCGGGTTAGAATCGGATTCAGACAATAGAAAAAAAAAGTCCGAATATTTGTCAATTTGGTCAATATCAAAACTCAGATGACAAATCTATGTATGTACCCGGTTTTTTTTTTTTTGGGGTCATACAATTCAGATTTTTCGAATTGAGAAAAAAAATTTCCAACTCTATAATATATTTTTTAAAAAATATTATTTGAGAAATTATTGATTATAGATGTATCTAAAAAACTTAAATGACAAGTAAAAAAGATAGAGCAAGTACATATGTTGCGAAAATTCGGGTCTGATTAAATTCGGGTCAGTCAAATTCAATCAATGTCAAAATTCGAACGAAAAATTAATGTGCAAACTGTTTTGTCGGACAATTCAGACGAAGATTCGGGTTAGAATCGAATTCGGACGATAGAAAAAAGAGAAAAATTATGTTCGAATATTTAGTCAATTCGGTTAATATCAAAATTCAGACGACAAATCTATGTATGGACAACAATTTTTTTGGGTCATACAATTTAGATTTTTCGGGTCGGAAAAAAAATTTAACTATATAATGCATTTTTAAAAACATATTATTTGAGAAATTATTGATTATATATAGATGTATCTAACAAAAGTTAAATGAAAAACAAAAAAATAGAGCAAGTACATGTCCCCATAAAAAAAATACAACATACATATGACTTAATTGGTTTCTTAATTATACTATTAACTATTTTTTTTTTTTGTAATTATCAATGATGACCACTTGATCTATGAATAAAATATTTCTTGATTCTATAAAAAAAAATATTTCTTGAATATTATAAATTTTAATTTTTAAAAGAAAATTCATTTCTAAATAATAAGTATTTCCCCAATCTATATTATATGCACATGGAACATGTGCTCCAAAATATTACGAATGAATAATCATAATAATAAAACTGATGATCATAACAACAAGAATGAACAATAGTAATATTTGAAGCACATCCTCTAAGTGCACCTAATAAATTGCAGTAATTTCCTATTAAATTGGGTTTGGTTATGTAACATATGTGTTTTGATTGTCAAAATAAATTTTGATTTCAATCACTATGACATTCATCTTTAATTCACAGCTTATTGGTTTGAGTTAATTTGATTGAGAAATTGGCCATTGTTATGTCTATGTTTAAGAACATTGATAACCACACATTAAGGACTCAAATTACATTGCGTTACATTATAGGCATTAGATTATATAGATACTACAAATGTAAAAATTTGTTTTCATCTTTAAATGATAGTTACGTATTGATGGAGTAAAATTACATTATAGGGGTACCAATTTTCAAAATATATCCAATCAAAATATAACCTATATTGACGGAGTATGATATCTTACTTTATGGTGGGAGAATCAAGTTGACTGACTTGAGAGGAATTTTAGGAGATACAAGATATTGTGATCGTTAGATCTAATATGCTAATCAATCTCAACCTTAAAAAATATTTACAATAAAGTAAAATAAAAAGAAAAGGTTCACTATTAACCATATAAATGTTAAAAAATTAACTGCAAAGCTACACTGTTCACGTCTCTTTAATTTCAACCTTTCCAACAAATTTCATTGTTAACTTCCAACCCTCATCTTAATTGTCGTTGTAAACACAAATTTCGAGTCTGAAATAAATAAAGACAGGAAATTGAGAAACAAATATAATTTGTATTAATATTCGAATGTATGTAGGTACAATCTCTGTATTAAATACAATAAAGCAGTCCTCTGATTCGATCTCCTTAAATTTGGGTGAGCCGAGGGCGCAGACACTTGATCTCGATCTCGAATAGCTGAAGAGCTCTATAGCAGTTCCTGAGCTGAAGGTCGATCTTGAGCGCTGATCACCTTAGTGCTTGGTAGTTGGAGGCTGCTCGAAGGTTGACCGTTTGCAGGTTGACTGTTGGTTGCAGTTCTTCAAGTTCTTAGATGCGAGGGCTTGAGTGTTTGGTCTCGATCGATGAACCAGATGAAGAAGATGACTGCCGTCTTTGATGAGAAGAACAGAAGCTGTTGAACTAGCAGGCATTGGTCCTTGGCGCTTGATAGCTGGAGGTCGTTTGTATATATATATATATATATATATATATATATATATATATATATAAACCTAATTATCAGGAATTAATATAAAATAAATTAAAATTCAGTAGTATTTGATTTTAGTTAACTAGAATTTTAAAACAATCCATGCAATAAAAAAAAAACCAATTAGAAAGATTGTTTTAATGGGCTAAATACGATAGTCATCACTCTTTCCTTATTTTTCTAATCCTTTATTTTAAGGGGAAAACATTATTGCAATTAAATCAAAAAATAATAAATAAGATAAAATAATATGTGCATTGCACGGGATATAAAACACTAGTTATATGGATTGAAACAATAGACCCATTTAAATAATTGGGTTAGGTTTGGGTTGAGAATGTCGATACAAAAAAGACACATTTAACTTGTTTATTAAATGTGTTAATAGGTAACATGTTTACCGTTTACTGTTTAAATTTAAAAAAATATAGAAGAGAAATACAATTTTTTTTATGGAAAGAAACTATAAATTCCGATTTTCACCTTTAATAATGATGACATAAATTGATAATTTTGATACTATGTTGATTGTACGCCAAAATTAATGTACTTCCCTGTTCTTTGGATTGGTAACTCTTTCCAATCCAATTCAATCCAATCCAAACCTTATACAATTCCCAAAAAAAAACATCATCTCTAAAAACACAATTCCTAAAAAAAACATCATAACTTATCCAATTCAATTCAATCTAATCCATCCAAACCTCAGTTTATCCAATCCAAAGAACATATTACCCAAAAAAATGAAAATTTCCTTAACACTACACAAACCCGATGCAAAAGCCTCATGCTATTTCACTGGTTTCACACTTTCAAACTCACAGTATCATACCAATGCCCCAAACTGTCTACAATTCATCCATTATTATACAAACCATTGTTGCACTGCGATCGAATTTCTTCATTATTAGGTAAGCTCCTAATTAGTTACTCTCATCCCTACTAAGTATTTTTTTTTGTGGATAATTTATGGTCAAGAGACATTTTTATTCAAATCAAAGGAAGGGCTTACAAAAACAGCCAAACCAATTGAACCGATAACAACTAACAAAGAAAAACATCTGACACTCCCGACCCACTTTAGGTTGAACCATAACAACACCCCATTGGAGAAATTGTTCCAGATTAACTAAGATGAAATGCAGACAACAGTTGCATGTAGAACTCTGAGAATGTGATGGAGCTATGTAAGAATTCACTCCAAATCCTGAATTTCCAGATGAAGGACCAAGCATGCCACCAATTGACATAATACCCCACCAAACCTTCTGAATGTCTAAACCGAGAATGATGCCAATTTTGTGGAACAAAATATAGACAGTGAAGTTGTCAGAACAGCAGCAGCCCAACCAAAACCAACTCACCACCTATAGACAAATGTAGTGCCTGAACCAGCATAAAATCGAGGCCATCAACCAAGCAGAAACATAACATATCTCAAAAGTGAAGCAAAGCCAGAGACAACCCTCACAAATCACAGAAGGATAAACTGTAAACACTTGCCAAGATAAGGAGGTTAGAACCAAAATTTCTTCACAACCCCAAAGCCAATCAGACACAAAAACCACTTCCTACTCTCAGAATTCACTGCCTTCAATAGAAGTAGACAACCAAATACCAGCTGATCTTTGAACCCATCCCCACATAGCTATCTGACCCATAGTCCCATTCTTATCAGAACGGAACACTACCATCTGTAGAAGATGACATGAACCTATATGAGATTCCTTTTCTTCTCGCACTTTCCTTAATCTTCTTCTTTCCTGCTGAAAACTTTTCACCGAGATACTTCTTGGGATTAGTATTTATTTTTGCCCTCATAAAGCCACTTTTCTCTCCAAATCTGATAGTTTGTTCAACTATGAATTCTCTAGCTTTAATCACTGACTCACAATCAGAGGAGATGGAGTTGAGATCATCACTAGCCTCATTGGTGATTGATTTGTTGGGATTTTGTTGAGAATCATGGGTAGTCAATCTCAAAGATAATCCTTCATTAGAATGTGGCTCAACATCAGCAATAACTTCTACTGATTTTTCAATTCCAAGAACCGAGTTGCCTCCAAGAGCTGTTGACTCAATAATAAGCTTATGATTATTCATATCTGGAATTGATGCGAGTGAATGATCACTCGAAAGTTGCAAAACATTCTCATTCATTGCATCTAAATCATTAACTGCTTTCTGATTATTCAAATCCAAATTGTGCACCTGTTCAACTTCAACTTCTTGAAATGGCCAACCAGACCTGTTGGAAAACCCAGGAGATTTAGGAACCCCACCATTACTGCCTTGCTGTTGAACTTCATCTGCACCGTCAAAATCATCATCATCATTGGACAAATCTGACTCAGAGTTATTACCTCTGTTGAGATCCTAGGCAATGGATGGGGGGATGAAGTGAGTGCTCACTTCATGAATAAAGACTCTGTAGGAGCAACTCTGGATGTCTAGAAACACTTGCCCATCAATTCTTGAGAAAACTTTAGTTTGAATTAGAGCTATCATCACTTCAAATTGGTTGGTCGAAGAAACACACCTAGCCAAATGTAACGCCCCGGTCCCTGCGCAAGGACGAAGCACGTTGGAAAGACTCGTGGTGATTTGTGGGGCCAGTCATCGATCCTTGAAGCAGTTATCGATAACGTCCGCGGCCCGGGAGGGGCTGGGGCGTTACACCAAAGACAATAACTTGCCCCATGGTTGAGTACAACTTTGGAAGTTTTCCCAAATCCAACCATGAGGTGGAACTCCTATAATGTCAAGCCAAACTCGTATAGAATCAGCCGGCTCATACTTTGACCAAGGCTTAATTTCATAGAACCACTCATTTAGTTCCATTGGATTTGCATACACTTCTTCTATCTCTTGAACCGAAGCAAAGGTAAGCAGAAATTTGACACCACTAAGGGCAGTCAGCTTGGAGAAAGGCCCGTAGTTATTGGTGATCTGAGACGCCAAGGCATCAAGGTCCCGAGGCTCAAGAGTTGTGCACACTAAGCTACGCTGCAACCATTCCACAAATTCATCATTCGCCAAACCTTAAACTCTGAAGCTAGCCTTTTCTGGGTCAGGACTGCTTGACAGAGAAACACTCTTTGGAACCCAAATGAGATTGCTCTTTTTGTTTGCATGATTTTCAGACTTTGCCCAATCGACAATAATTGTATTTCCTCTGATCAATCTTCCATGGAGATGATGAATGCATAATTCAGCATGTTGAAACCGCCAAAGTTGAACAAACCTAAAGTTTGAAGTTCTTCCTCTTCTATTGACGATTGTTGCTGACTTTACCTGAGCAAATTTCGTAGATCTCGCTCAGACCGAATTTATCCATGTTCTTTGGGAGATTACCTACAAAGATATTCAGAGCACCAGAGCCAATGCCAACTCCGATTCTATCTTTGCTACTTCCTTCATAATCCCTCCAGTCACCCCCCCGGCATATTTCAAATCAAATTTGCAGATTTCTAAATTCAAAATGAAACAACAAACGGAGAAATATGGGGCGTTTAACCTGGATCCGGATATGGTGGAGCGAGCAGCAGTTTATGAATCGCTGGGGCTGGCGAAGGTCGAGCAGCAGGGATGCGGTGCGGCGGTTTTTAACAGCGGACGACAGTTGCGATGGTGGGCGAGAGGTGGTCGATTGAAGAAGAGGGGATGGATTCAACCAGGTGTGCTGGGTGAGGAGTAGGTCGCGAGGGAGATTGCTGGGGCTGGTGCATCTACTTCAATGGTGGCGGTCTTCTGAGTATTACGCCGGCGAGGGTGGTGCTATCGGAGGATTAAGCCAGCGAGGGTTGGGCGGCGCGGTGGAACAACGGTGAAGCCATGAGTCGTTGAGAGAAACCCTAAATCGACTCAATTTCAAATCCAAAATTGAGCCTACTAATTAATTGATTTCTTTTTCAATTCCTTTACTGTCAATATAAGTGAAATTTATGGGTTTTCATTGTGAATTAGTTGATGGGTGAGTCAATTTGTTGATGTTTTGTGAGTTTGATTATTCTTGTGGATGCCTAATTTCAGTAAAGTGGGTACACGTACATTGTAATTGATTAGTTGATTCTACCCTCTTTACTGTTTATAACTATGATTAGATTGTAATGACCTAAATTAGTTAGTGGTTTGTTTTTTTATCATATATTTTGTAATTTTAACTTTTCCTGCATTAAATCCCAATATATTCTTGGATATATGTATGATTAATTGGCCTTTTGCAAATGACTCTAATGAAAGTGGACTCATTGCCCATTAATGTTGATTCAAATAGGGAAGAAAGTGGTTGAGGTTAAGAAGGACAGTAGACATGCCAAATCTGCTCAGAAGGCCACTTCAGTGAGGATTGGTATATAAACCAATATTGATAAGGCTTTTAAACACCAAAGAAAACTCACATCTCCTATTCGGAAACAATACGAGTTCCTTGAGCCTGATGAAGATGATAATCAGTTTTGTAAATGTAAAAAAATATGGGCAAACTTATCACGGAGACAATAAACATGGTACGGGTAATTTGAAAAGGCATTTAGACAATTGTATGAAGAGGGATTATAGGGATATCGGACAACTTTTGTTGGGAAATTTGTCTGGGTCTTTGGGCAGTAGACACCTTGACTTTCAACTTGAGATTTTTTTACAAAAATGATGGTTGTATGCATTGTGAAGCATGACTTGTCTGTTCAATTCTGTGAATATGATGTGGTGAAGGAGTTGTTTTCTTATTTGAACCCTAATGTGAAAGTACTGTCAAGGAAGACAATTAAGAGTGATTTACTTAAGTTGTATGCAAGTGAAGGGGAAAAAATGAAAGTGTTTTTGCAATCCTACTCTGATAGGATATCATTCACCACTGATTGTTAGATTTCCACAAACATTGATGGTTGAACATCACTTACAACTTACATTGATCATAATTGGGTTCTGCATAAAAATATCCTAAACTTTTCATTGTTGCCTCCTCCTCATACACTACAAGATGGAAACCCAGAAATGACCTTCATTGTGACTGTTCATTGAACGGTCGCACTTTTCGGTCGGGCGACCGTTCATTTGCAACCGTTCAATGAACGGTCACAAATAGCGATCGTTCAGCTGAACGGTCACATCTCACAACAGGGTGCGACCGTTCAATTAAACAGTTGCAAGTTTTATGATCGTTCAATGAACGGTCGATCCCCAATACGACCAGTTATATGAACGGTCGCACGATTTATTGAAAGGTCGCTAGTTAGCGATCGTTCAATTTAACCGTGCGGCCGTTCATATAAACGGTCGCAAATGATATTATATTGGGATCCGTTCTCCGTTTCTCCTTACCATTGGCCTTTTTCCTCTCTATTGCTACCAACAAGTTCCGCCCACGCCGCCAACTTTCGTTGCTTTTCTGTCGTATTCCGTCGCCGCTCGCCTCCTCCCGACGCCGATAAGTATCTCTCCTCTCCCTTCTTATCATTTTCTTTATCTTTTTGGTGGTTTATAATAATACAACCCCTCCCTCTCCCTAGGTAGCCACCAACCATCCGCCGCCTGCCCCTACCTCCATCACCGCCGCCACCTCCGACCTGTTCTTACCGGCGTCACCTTCTCCTCCCCGGTAAACAGTTTTGAAAATTGTAGATTTGTGATTAGATTAGTTTTAATTGGGTTAATTGTTTGTATATGGATAGAAATATAAGCATGCATAAATTAGTATGGGTTAGGTTAATGTTTGTGTAAAAATTGTTTAGTTAGTTTTGTTAAAATCATGTTTATTTTTTGTAGAATTTAGTATTTTGGTTGTAAATAATTAGTTTAATGATGTGGGAGGTTGGGTAATAACTAGGTTTTTATGTATTAGTTTTGTGCAAATAAGTTTTTATAACTAATGATGTGATAGGTTTGTTGCGAATAATAATTAATGTTTGTGTTAGCGTTGATTAAAATTGTTGAATAATAAGTATTATAATGAAATGTTTAGGGTATTTGTTATTATTTATGTTAATTTGTTTAAGTTAGACATGATAAATTATGAATTTTTGATTGATTAAGTTAAAATGATGGTTAAGTTTGTGTATGATTATTAAAGTTCTTATTAACTTTATTATGTTTGTTAAGTTGTTTATGTTAATTTTTATTATGTTATTAGTTAAGTTTATTATTTATTTTAAAGTTAATATTAATATAACTTTATTAAGTTAGACTTAGAGAGTCTAGGGTTTAAGTTGGTTGGGGTTTGTGCTAGTACTCTTCGAATTGAAAGAGATATCTTCAAGTTTAGATTATTCGTCATGAAAAACCTAGTACAAGGGAAACTACTAGGATTAGTTGATGAACATACCATAGGAAAAAATGAGGCTTTATTGAAGTTAAGTAGTGCAACGACATTATGGGGAATATCATCCCAACTTGAAATTAAACAACACATTGTTGAGTAGTACATTTTCCATGAAATTCATTGTATATAGTTCCACGCTAATTAACATATTAAAAAGATGGGGAATATCATCCTCAGTTTTTGAAATGTTGTTTAGCACGTTTCAAATTCATTTGAAACTACGTTATGGAAAAAGTAAATAGGTTATTTGTGATGTTAGTTTAGAGTAATAAGTAAGTTAATATTTCTAGTAATTAGTTGTAGATGTCATAAAATTGGTTGAATTCGGATGATATTGGTAGTTATTAGTAAGTAAGTTATTATATCATTAAAGAGTCTTTTCCTAGATCTGAACATATAGGATGTGTGCAAGGCACGTATATGCAATTTGAGAAAAAATTGGAGAGGTGAGGCATTTAGAAATGTCTTTTGGAAGATAGCTAAGTCAACAAATGAGGTGCAATTGGAGAGGTATTTGAATGAGATGAATGAACTAGATCCAGGTGCATTGGAGTTTTTGAAAAAGAAGGGACTTGAGCATTTTAGTAGGAAGTTCTTTGGGACTTTTGCTCATTGTGACTCAGTCGATAATAACATGGCTGAGATATTCAATGCATTCATCATAGATGCTAGGTACCAACCCATTGTATCCATGCTTAGGACCATATACAAGCTAGTGATGAAGAGGATTGCAGAAAAACAAGTTTGGGCAAACAGAGTTGAGGGTCCAATTGCACCAAGGATTAGGAAGAAATTGGATAAGTGAATCAATGAAGCTAGATATTGGGAAGCAGTCAGGGCTGGTGGAGGGGGATATAGTGTGATTCATGGAAGAGAGGAGTTTGTTGTTGATTTGAACAACAAAACATGCACTTGTAGGTCTTGGGAGCTGAGTGGACTACCATGTAGGCATGCAATAGCTGTTTTTAGGGAGGACAGACTGAAGCCTGATGATTATGTGCATGACTGCTATTTAGTAACACACCTTAAGAAAACATATTCCCATACTTTGAATCCCATCAATAGAGAAGGAATGTAGGCCAAATCAGAAGGTGAACCAGTATTTGCTCCATACTTTAAGCCTAAGAAGAGGACAACTACCAAGTATTTTTGGAGGCCAGAAGCAGGTGAAAAGCCAGGACCAAGTATTGGTAGAGTGAGCAAGCAAGGTTTGAAAGTGCATTGCTCAAACTGTGGAAAGGAAGGTCATAATAGGAGAGGTTGTGAACTTGTGATAAACCTCCATCATCTGCATCCCAGTTTATGGTAATACACATCATGCTTCATAGTTTTGTTATTTGCTTAAATATGTCAATGTTCATTGGTTAATTGGCTTAAATATGTTAATGTTAAACAGGGGAGAAGACATACAACCGGGAATCATCAAAGAAATCAACAACCACCACCACCACCACCAACACTGTCCCCCCCCCCCCCCCACACCATTCAACCACCCCCATCCCCAGAGACACAACCTCCACCACCATCACCACCACCAACTCAGCTGACACAACCAACACCCCCATCATCACCACTTATACAACCTGAGACAACTAGACCAGCCAAGTTGCAGGTATTGTGTAATTTCAAAGTTGATTAATCTTTGTTTTTTTTTCATTTTACAGTTTACTTTTTGTTTATAATGTTTAACTTTTCTTCTGTGGTTTGTTATAGGCAATTGGTGGGAAAAGTGATTTTTCGAAGAAAAAACCTCGTATGACAACCACACCAACTGAGACTAAGATCATACTACCAATCAATTGCAACCCACCAAGTAGAAAAGAGTCTGCCAGGCAAGCTTTTGGACCATCTATTACTGCTGCTGCTTTTGTTAGCCATGAAAATGCAAGGTCTACTAAAGTTTTTGGTAAAGCAACCCCAAAAATGAAGTTTCGGACCAACTCTGCAATGTCATGGTTTACTTGTTCATCCTCCTATTCAACTGCTGCATCAGTTGCATCTTCTACTTCCCCTGCTACTGCCAATTCTAATAATGTTGCTGCCAATGCTGGTCCTAGCTTCTAATAGACATGTGCTCTCTGTTTTTGGGTTACTTTTTGCTATATTAATGATAGGGATATGATTTTTGTACATTTTGGTATAGTGCACTTTGATTTTGTGCATATATAGGGATACAAAGATGTCAAACAATCATACAATCTCTGTTTTTGGGTTACTTTAATTGGCCAACATTAAACGTTGATGTACCACATTCATATCCTCAATGTTAATCAAGTCATGGTATTTTTTTTTATGTTGGAAGCACGTTGTGTGATTACTATTTCCAGGTTATGTGATGTTGGCAATGATCAAGGCACTATGCACAAATGATCAAGGCAATATACACAAATGATTAAGGCAATATGCAAAAATGAACACTTGGTCCATTTTGCTTCATTTTTTTTTTTGCTTCAATTAAGTTCTTTTGTATAAGTTAAGTTCTTTTTGCTTCAATTTTTTTTTTATTAAGATGATATTTTGATGTTAAATAAGTTATGTTCAAGGCAATATGCATCAGTTAAGTTCTTTTTCTTTGTGAATCACTTAACTGTGATTACCCTCTCAATTCAAATGTGTACACTCAAGATAAATTTAGTTTCTAATTCCAATCACCAACTTTTGTTTAGATATGGAAAAACTGGAACTCCCTTGTGATTGGCCTTAATGAGCCATATATCATGTGCAATGTGCATCTGTGTGTGTTACAGCCAGAAACTTAATTATCTAGAAGGAACGAGTAACAGAAGCACCATGTATTGGCTTGACAGAGTGTTACAATTTTTTTATTTTTTTATTTTTTGCTTCAGTTATGTTCAAGGCTTCTATAGTTCCACTGCATAAGTAAACATCAACATCAGTGAAGTTCTTTTGATCAAGGCAATATGCATCAGTTTAGTTCTTTTGATCAAGGCAATATGCACAAATACACAAATGATCAAGGCTTCCACTGCATAAGTAAGCATCAACATCATAATCAAATCCTTGGATATATGGTTTCAGAACATTTCAACATCTACATTTGATGACATAAAAATGAAAATTGGAGAGGAAAACAACGTGCACAAATGAACACACCAAATACATTATACATACATTCCAAAAGTCACCAATTCCATTCATTAACTGCATTCCAATTTACATTATTTCCTACAAAACAATCTTACTTGCCATTCTACTGGACTTCATCATTAGCAGCACTACTTACCCAACTTTCAGCCTACCCCAATTTCATACAAAAAGAACTGTCAGTGGCAATACCTAACAACAATACAAAATCATCTACCAAGATCAAATAACTGATCTTTCCAAAATAACAACTGAGGTGATCATATTGTCACCTTCAACACCCCAATTAAACCCTACCACATTAGCTAAACTGAAAAGGGAAAAAAAAACAATTATACCCTACCAGCCACCACCATCATCATCGTCAATCAACCCTTAAACCATCAACAACCCAGTAAACACAGAAAATAAACAGATAAGAATCGTCAGCATTATCATCAAGTTCATCTTCATCTTCATGTTAATCTCATTCAGAGTCTTGACCTCAGCTTTCAAACCCTTGATTTCACCCTCCAAAACATCCACCTTTTTCACCTCAGCTTCGAGCATCTTCCTTTCCCCTTCCAATTTCTTCATCCGAACATCCTTCTCCCTTATCTCGTCCATGACAAGGGTCTTCAAATGTTGGCATTCCATCATCCGCCCAATCCCAAAACCCACACCCACCTTGTTAAACAGTCCCCCTCACACACTGGTAGAAGCGACGAAGTGGGTTTTTGAGAGTCTTAGAGGTACACATCAAGACCCTTAGGCCACAATCGCAGCGTTTGACCTCCTTTGGCCAACAGTAGCAGTTCACGCAGCTTCTCACAGGTGCAGGTCCCCGTAGCTTCTAGAACCAGAACCTAATAAAATCATCCTTGATTTGGCCGACTGAAGGAAGAGAGCAAGAACAAGGACGAGATTTGTTGCAAAATCTCAGGAAAATGAAGAAAGAGGAAGAAAAACGTGGAGCAGAAGAAGATGAAAACAAAGGAGAGGAAGGATAAACCCTAAAACGATGAAGAAAGAGGATAAAGAAGAAGAAAAACAAAGGAGAGGAGGAAGAAGACGAAGGGGCAGAGGATCTTGGTGGCAATGGCGTTTTGGCGGGGAGATGAAGAAATGGATGGAGGAAATTGACTGGGCTAAGGAAACATAGATGACATTAGAGTTTAAAAAATGAGGGTGGCTGGGTGGGTGGCGTGACTTTTATAGAGAGATAATTTTTTTTAATTTTTCAACCATTAACCGGCTGATGCAGGTAAAATTTGAAATTAGTGGCAGTTTGGACAATTTCAAAAAGTGTAATGATATTTTTAACAATTTAAAAATATTAATGACAATGTTGACTATTTGAGAAATATCAGTGACATTTTTGTCCCAACACTCCATTTTTATCCCATAACTCCCAAGCAGCATCCCAAAATAAAAATTAAAAAAAAAACCTTCGAGCAGCGAACCCATATCTCACCATTCGTAAAGTTTGATTTTTCTGTAAACTCCGTCTCTCTTTCTCTCTGTACCCAGACCCGAACCGCCCCATAATCAGCCAGAGCCACCACCGTCCCGCCGTGACATCTAGCCGGCTCCGCCGTCGCCACCGCCACCGCCACCATATCTTGTGGGAGGAGAAGAGCTGTGATTTTTGCTCAAATTGGTAAATTTACTCAGAATTATGGGTTCGGTTACTAGTGAGATGGGTTTTGCCCCAAATCGCTATTTTGTTTGAAATTGGTGTTTGCTATGTGTTTGATTTAAAGTGGAAATAGTTTAGTGACAAAAATAACAAAAACAAGTATCTGATTGTATTTTTGACATTGTCAGATAGGTAAGGGCTATTTTAATCGCTGAAATCACCGAGGAACAACATCCCTTCAGAATCGAAGCCTCCCAAAAATTTCGCTAATGTTCAATCCTCTAATCCTCATTTTCTCCATTTCCATTTCCAGCTGCAAATATCACCTTCATACCCGTTATATTCTGGTGAGAGTATGGAATCCGCTGAAAAGCAAGAGGAAATTTCCCCAGCTGTAAGTGAAATTAATGGCTTCTATTTGATATGTTGATTACTTCTGTTTGTTCTCATCTTGTTATGATCTGGGTTTATGTTAATTTGGCCGGTCGTGTGTAGTTAGTTGTGTTAACGAGTGGATGAAGATAGACAGTGGTTCAAATATCCTATATTTCATCCCAATTTTCCTTGATGTGGTTGGGTTATTTGATGGTATTGATCATAGTTTATGTGGTAGTTTATTTGTTTCTTTAGGCTTCAAATCTTGAGTTGTTGAGCTATTTTTTGCTTCCTGTTTGCAAAAAGGGGCACTATTTTTAGGTAACCTTTGTCAGCTTTGAATTATAGTCCTGGAAGAAAAAACATTGCAGTGTGATGTTCTTTGCTTTCTCTAATTATGGACAATTAGGCTGTTAATGGCTTCCGAATTTAAGTATGAAACCTACTGTGCCCTAGACAGGACTTGGGGAATTGGTTTGGTTTAGGCTTGATTGTCTAGAGTGTTTGCACTTCTTTGCTTATTGATGAGGTACACCTATTGAGTTGTCATACAGCTCCTCGTCAATTCGATTCGATGAACCTAGTAATGATGACAGTGAAGTGGCAATAGCGAGATTCCGGTTTTATTCCAACTCCATAGAAAATCTCATTAAACCTCATCTGCTTCTATTCCATGGAGTAGTAGGTAGCAAACAGTTTCTAAATCTTGGGTCAATAGGAACCAATCTCTCTAAATTGCAAAATTTAGGAGGTGAGACATCTACATTCAGCCCCTCCATACCTTGCCTGGGCGGGCTTTTGGAGTTTTGGTTTTATAGAAATTCTCTGTCTCAATGGCAAATGCTTCCTCTTTGGTGTAGGCATTACTAGGTTTACATACGCAATGATCCACCTACTAGGACAAATCTCCCTTTATAGTAGCTGTTTCTTTCTCACTTACTTAATAAGAGAGGCATAAATGCCTCAAGAGCCAAATCTCTTCATATTTACAGGATTAGGTGTGAGTAATTCAGTGGGCCTCAAAGGTTTAACAATTTCTTTGGGCTTTTTTATATTTATTGTCGGAATCCATATGCAAATTTATTTAGGCCCGTTCTTTTATGCGTTAACGCACCCAAACGCAACGCAACTTACCGCAACCCTACTGCAACATAACGCAAATTACCATTACTTTTTAACTATTTCCACCGCAACTTAACGCAATGCAAACACAAACGCAACGCACAAAAGAACGGGTTGTAAGCTTGATTCCTCGAGTGCTTTTTATTTGTGCTATGTGGTTTTTCAAGCATTTTCCTGATTTCATCTCACCCGGGTTGCTGCTATTCAGCAAACGCAGAAGCTAGCTGGAACTGTGAATTGGGGGACTGCTACTGTTGTTGCAATATTTGCTGGCATGCTATATGGTGGTAGCAAAGAAGGAGCTGCTTCTGCTGTAAGTGTCTCGCTCATGTTCATAAATCATACGCCTGATATTAGCCTGCTTCCCTCTTAACGAAATGATTATCAAGGCGTTTATCTTTGTAGAGCAAGGATGCTGAAGTGACATTGAAGCTTGGGAGTACCCCAGACAAGCGTGAGCAGTATCGGTTGATGAGAGATGCAATGGAGAAGAGGTTTGTAAGAGTCACTCGTGGATCCATAGTGGGAGGTGTGCGTCTAGGGATGTTCACTGCTGCATTTTATGGCATACAAAATTTTCTCGCGGAGAAACGAGGAGTTCATGATGTATATAACGTTGCTGCAGCTGGTTCAGCCACTGCTGCCACTTTTGGTCTCATATGTATGATCCTCAGACCCCTAATCTTTGCCCATGTTATTAAATTATAATTTAATTTTTTGAAAATAGTTGCCTACTATGTTTGAAATCCTAAATTTCATGACACTCTTCTCAAACTCCTCATCAGTGCAGCTGAATGGACATAGCTTATAATTATATGATGATTCATGGCAATATTGTGCACTGAGTCCTCTTTTTAGCTTTTAGGGTTACACATCAATTTCTGCTACTAACTGTAAAATGGTAGGGACTTCACATATATTTCAAGCAATGATCCCTTTACTCTAAAAGGGGAACTGCACTCATCTTTATTCAAGATTTGCGTGCTTGAGTTGAGACATAGCCTGCAAACAAACTATCGCGAGTACTGTAAAATGTTAACCTTTGAACACTTCCTGGTTTTGTGATGCTTGTTTTCAGTGCCGGGCTCCATTCTTTGGCGTGCCAGAAATGTCGCTCTGGGCTCAGTATTAGGGGCTGCATTTTGCTTTCCTCTTGGTAATATATCACATAACAAACCCCACCCCACCCCCCTGGAATTTGTTCTGGTATTTCCATCTATGGCATACTAGCAGTACACTTGAACTATGTGCACAAACTTTGGCGTAGGTTGGGCTCATTTGAAGCTGGTGGAGAAAGCAAATGAAGGAATGCCAGTTATTCAACCAGAACTTGATGAGAAGGGAGAAGTGAAGAGTCGCGTTGGAGCTGCTATTGAAAGACTTGAAGGGAGTCTCACCAAATAATGCTGTTTGAGGTGTTGAGAGACGGATGTTCATTTCATTTGTTTAACAGGTCATAGTGATTAATGCGAGCACCAGGCGGTGGAAAGCCCAGGAAATCATGCTGGTGCAATCATGATAATTATCTTGGTGATCATCAAGCAGACAAGCATGTATCTTTGGAGTTTTGATGTAACTGTGAAATATTGTCACCCAATTTTGAGCTACAAACATGAACTTTTTTGGACTCTGGGCAATAGTTGTGTTGTTTAGATTAGCTAATAGAGTAGGCAGCTTTTTTTCTCGACAATAGGGAAGCAGAGGAATGAAAAGGCCATTTGTGAAGCACATTCCTGTTGCTTATGGTATTGTGTTTGTGATGGGAGTTGAAATAAATGAATGTATTGAGATGGGGCCTTTGTGACCATCTTTTGGATTGTGGAGGTTGAGTAATGAATGAGTATCCAATGGTTTTAATGTAACAGCAATAGTATTGGATGTAAATTGCTGCCATATAACGTTCAAATATATTATATATTTTAGATATATTCATGATGTAATCTAATAAGGCTCCGTTCTTTTATGCATTAATGCACCTAAACGTAACGTAACATTACCGCAACATAACGCAAATTACCATTACTTTTTAATTATTTTCACCGCAACTTAACGCAATCTAATGCAACTAAACGTAACGCAAACACAACGGGCAAAAAAACGAGGCCAAATCGACTAGTAACTCATTTCTGTCATTTGACATCATGGGGATGTTCTATGTTAAAGGTTACAGGATTCATTCTCATGGCCTATAAGTCTCTTTGTGCGGAGTGCGGACCGTGGAGACAAAAACCGTGGAGACAAAAAAAAAGTCATGTATTAAGCTTATTGGCAATATAATTTGGATCGTCCAAATTTATCCTTGTAAAAGAAAGTTTTTTTTGTTTTAAACTTTTAGATCATCCTTACTTTAATAATGGTTATAGTTTGATTGTTTCTTTTCATGTTTTGGTAAATCAAACCTTCCATTAAAAAAAAACCAATAGTGAATTTGGTAGATTCCTTAAAAAAATTCAGGAATTTTTCCTACTTCTCCTTTGAGAAAAAAAAAATATCTCTTTTCTTTTGGATAAGATTTTTTCTAAATTCTAAATATAAAATATTGAAGTCCATGACAACATTTTTCTATAGGTTAAACTTAACGAAATGTCGAAAAATGTAGACTTTTGCTAGAACTAGATTTGTGGCCTGTCCTATGGGCGGGTTAGGACCATGTGTTTTTGTAATGTGTGATAAATTTATATTATCTATAATATTTTAAGTTACATTATTATTCTACCTTTTTTCACATTGTTAATTCTTCCTTACTTATTTTATATAATATCTATTTAAAAATTTATATATTTAATAAATAATGTCAATGATGTGATTTGTCTTACTCATAATACCTTAGTAAAAATTATAAACTATATATTTAAAAAATCATATATTTAAATGATGTGACTTAGATTCTCAATCACTCTCCTATTCATCCACTTTATTCTACATTTCCCACCCGCAACTATCTTACAGTTTTCTTATATATATTTGGTGTACTAATGCACATAATAATTATATTAAGCACGTTTTAGTTTAACTTAGATTTTGATAAGCATGAAAAATTACAAACAACAATGCAAGTATTTATAATTTTATATGTAATACTATGTTCATTTTTCAAATACACTGTACTCTAATTTAATTTTCATACTCATAAAAATTATGACGCTTTAAAAATTGTCGTATGTTAAGACTTTTAGCATTTTTTTATTGTCAAATAATATCCAACCCGTATTTACCTGATTCCGAAATATACATGACCCATATTGACCCGAACCCGAAATACACTCAAACTCATATTTACTTGTACCTGAAATACACTTGATTCGTATTTACCCGAATTCGAAATATGTCGGACCCGTATTTACCTTATCTAGATATGCGCCTGACACATATTTAACCCACTTATTATAAATATATTTGAAGGAAAAAGAGTTAATTCAGGTGTGAACACAAACTACAAGGTTAGCTGCTAGACAAACATCCCTTTCAGACAATTTTTCATCCCCTGCTTTTTTTTTTTTTTTTTTTTTTGAAAGCCATCCCCTGCTTGAACAAGCCTCTTTTTATTATGTATAGATATAGACATAGAAATTTATCAACCACGATAAAAGAGTTCTCTGGGCTCTGGCTTCCGAGTTCCGAGTTTGTCGATTGAGCCCATGGGCCTATCTAAAAACCCGATAAATTAACCCGGCAGAAAAACAACCAAACAAGTCCATTCAAAGTAAAAAAAAGTCAAGATAGCGCAGAGAAACAGAAACTTACAGAGGGAGAGAGAGGTGGACTGGTGAGAAAAGCAAAGCAGTGCACATTTCAGAAGAACAATTCTCTCTCTCTCTCTCTCTCTCTCTCTCTCTCTTTCTCTCTCCCTAACTTCTTGCGTAAGTTTCTCCATCACTCTTCCTGCGTCAGTTAATGCGTTCTGTAATTCGAATTGCTCGATTAATTTGCTGCTCATCGATGCCATGTATCGTCCCTCATTTCTCTGCAGATTAGGGTTTTAGATTTGATATATCTCTTTGTTTTCTTCTGACTGTGGTCATGCAATTAGAGGTGTTATTCTTCTAGCTGAAGAGTTCATGCAGAGTAATTGTTGCTCTATTTCTGAGAATTTAGGTTTGCTGAAGTTCTGTTTATCATTTGTTGATGCTCATCCGAAATTTGCATACGCGCATTATAATTTGAAAAACTGTAATTATGAGAGGATGGATGATGCTTAGCAATTTGAATGTTATCTTTGTCAATTTGTTTCACTAATTAGAGAAATTGTTAATGATTAAACATGGCATTACGCGTTATTTTGTAGTTAGGGTGGTTTAAATTGTAGACTCCTGGTCTGAATTCAAGAACTACTTTGGGAACAATTTTTTGAGGTGGAGTTGCTTTTGTTTATTATTCTTAAATTTCATGTTTAGATTACTATAGTTTTGCCTGAATTCATTTATGCTTAAGAGTTTTTCCATTTTGCAGTTAAATGAGCTTCAAAATGGAGGATATGGAGCAGTGGAAGGCTAAACTACAGGAAGGGTTAGAGTATGGAAAGGGTAAAGTGCAAGAAGTTGTAATCCAAGCTCAGCAAATAATTGAAGAGACACCTGATGTTCAATTGTATGCTGCTGTTGGCGTTGTAATCTTAACGATATTTCTGACATTGCTAGGTAATTTCTTGCTGCCACCCCGCTGTTAATTACTTCTTTGATTCTCTTATTTAGCAGCTTTAAAGACAAATGGTTTAGAAGTTACCAGATGTTAAAAAGAACAGTTAATACATGACAGTACTGAGGTTTTCATAGTTGCATAATTATGAGTGTGTACTAGAAGAATGCCATTTCCGAGAGTCCACAATCTGCCCAAATACGCTATATTGCGATCCACTGCCAATATTAGCTAGGTTTGTTATTATGGATGCCAGCTAGTGGAGAATGGAGTAATTGTTTTTTTTATTGATTATTATTATAGAATAAATTTGTGAATAGATGAAAGAGATGCTCAGGAATGTACTACAGGATTGAGAGTTAGGCATTTCTGATGAATTCAGGATGTTTTTAGTGGGTCAGGGTTTGGTGGTTTTCAATCTTTTGTGGAGCAGGAATCTGGAGAGCGAAATCTGGGGTTAGATTGTTAGAATGCAGTGAGCTTGATGCTTTGAGTTCACATTCTTCTTAGGTTTGCATGAATGAGGGCATGGAACATAGTATTTGGTTCTTAGACCGAAGCTAGGCTGTTTGACCCTGTAATGTGGTGGCATTTTCTTTATCTATAATGCAAAAACAAAATGAGTTCTTTTTTCTTCTTTTTGTTTGTCTTTTGCTTGCAACAAAGAAAACTTGCTTTTATTGGCAGAATTAACTGCCGCTGGGTTTAACACCTACTAGAGTTTCGGCCACTTCATTGGTACAAGCAGATATTTGGAGGCCGTCTTGTTCATATGCATTAGATATTGACTATCGAGCTTGATATTTTCTTTTGTTATGTTTCTTAGTTGCTTAACGTTGATTTATACTCTTGTAGTGATATGCTTACGCCATTTGGTCTATGTAGAAGAGGATTGGAATTCTTGAGTCAGTTGTTTTGTTTGTTAGTTGACTTTATGCTCATTGTTTATTCTAATGCATTTTGATTCCTGAGAATCTTCCCTCTCAATGTTCGATGTGAGAATACAGGAAAAAGTATAACTGATCCACGTGTTTGTTGCTTTGTATGGCAGTACGCTTGTTTAAGCGCAAAAAGTCCAACACAGTAGTATTAGCTGGACTGTCTGGGAGTGGGAAAACTGTCCTTTTCTACCAGGTAAGGGATCCGTTCTGCTTCCATTATTGACATACTAAAATGATGTTGCATTTGCACTTGGATTATGGCTCATCATGTCTGCAGAGTTTTAGTTTACTTTCCATTTCACTGAGTAGTCATTCATGATACTTAAATATGAAATAACTGTGCTTGTTTGCAGCTTCGAGATGGCTCTTCACATCAAGGGACAGTGACGTCCATGGACCCAAATGAGGGCACCTTTGTGCTTCACTCTGAGACCACCAAGGTGAATTGTCTTCCACATAGGCATCCATAAAAGAAATATAGGCTTCCCCCTGGAGTTATTTTATGATGCTATACTGTTATAAACTCTATTAGAATAAATGCTTGCCACACATGAAAATTTTGTTCGAGTCTCAATTCGAGGTTTTTGGAGGACTATTCTCATCAATGTTATTAATTAGATTGAAGATCACTATTTGTAATCAGGTTGTGTTGTTTTTGGCTCCAAGCATCTTTCCTCCTCTCCTAGCTCTATAAAAAATTAAAAAAAAGGACAGATTATAGCATGTGTACGGGAAGCACAAGTACTAATAAGCTATCAATTGTCCTTTTGATGTGAACAGAGGGGTAAATTCAAGCCAGTTCATCTGGTTGATGTTCCTGGACACTCACGTCTTCGACCTAAGCTTGATGAATACTTGCCCAAGGCAGCTGGTCTTGTTTTCTTGGTTGATGCCCTGGAGTTCTTGCCCAATTGTCGCGAAGCTGCAGAGTAATCATAAACCCCCCTCCTCCCCCCCCCCCCCCAAAAAATAAATAAATAAATAAATAAATTCTTTACTTGAAGCAGTGGTTGAATTGTTATTTCTTATTTGAAGGTACTTGTATGATATCCTCACCAAGGCTATTGTTGTAAAGAGGAAAATTCCACTGCTGATTGTTTGCAACAAATGTGAGAAGGTTACTGCTCACTCCAAGGAATTTATCCGCAAGCAACTCGAGAAGGAAATGTGAGTCTTCTTAACTTCTCTATATTTCAAAACTCAAATTTAAACCTTTTCCTTGGAACTGCAAAAGATGCACATGATTCGAGTAAATTTCGTCGCCAGATTTACATGGACATGTTCTGTTGAAGATTCTGACCCTTTTTTGGGAGATTGATAACTTCACAATGTCGCCGAATCTAATTAATTGATAACTAGTGGATATTTAGCAAGTCTTTTCGTACTTAACAGAGAGAAGCTGCGGGCATCAAGAACAGGCATATCAGATGCCGATGTTACAAGTGAGTATACACTTGGAGTGGCGGGAAAGCCATTTGCATTCTCCCAGTGCCAGAATAAAGTTCACCTTGCTGAAGCATCTGCTCTAACAGGCGACATAGCTGAGGTTGAGGTGTTTATCAGAGATGTTGTAAGGCCTTAAAAGATTGTATACTCTGTTTTTCCTTCTTTCTCTTGTTTTCTGTTATTTTTCCTTTTTTTTTTTTGGGGGGGGGGGGGTTAATTTTGGGGAGGAGATTAGTCTGTAATGTCTTTGTTGCCCTGAATGATTTGATGAATATCCTTACCGATGCTATTGAGATGCTGCACTTGATCCCTTACCCAAACGGCCGAGAAAGGTATTGCTGATGATATTGAGATTAGAAAATGGAGAACCGATCATAGTCGAACCCTGATTAATCACATTAGTGGAAAGTTTGGAAATTTCAGGGTTTGTTCAATTCATTGTTTCTTGGTGATTTCAGTTACAATAACCCCCTTTTTAATCTTTTTTTTTTCTGCTTGAATTTTCTTTTTCAATGCTTGTGTATCCACTTTTTCTGGTTCTCTACGTAGTGAAGCTTTCTAGAATCTTGTTGGAGTAGAACATTTTGGAAATGGTGAACTTGTAGGGTCTTCTAAAGGCAGCCATGGACCATTGGACCTTGATGTGGACCTTACAGCTTTGATTATAACTTATATTATGTCATTTGGAAGCCTGAAAATGTGTCGGTGATGGTTATCTTACAGCTTGATTATGACTTATATTGTGACATTTTGTGCTTTTCTTCTCCCTTGTAAATTCTAAACATGAACTCTGAAGCCCCCCCCCCCCCCCACATCTTTTCTCTAGCGTTGGAACTCTGACTCTTTCATTTTCTCAGTTGTACCTGTGTCGGACCCTTGATACCTGAACATGGTGCGGCACTAGACACTTCAAATTACAACGAAAATATATAAAAATTTCTTTAAAATAGCAGAGTCCAATAAGGACACGCGTACCCGACTCCGAGTAGCATAGGTCTGGACCATTGGACCATTTGCCGATACGCTACAACCTTGTCAGATATCAGCAACATTTGCAGTTTATATACCATTCTTCATTTTTAACTTCAATTGATCCAAGAGTTAGTTATCTGAGTTGGATCTAAGCTTATGGGTTCAATCCAGCTTATTCTATCTGTTCTTGACCTTGTTCGATCATCAGGGTGTTATCTTTATGACCTCATATGGTCTTATGACTTGATCCGCACTTGGCTGCTCATTTTGCTTGCTATCAAGGTGACAAAATTAAAAATGCCACCTGGATCGACTTTTGAGTTTTGAGTTCTAATCCAAGCTTGTTCCACCTTAATGCAGGGCTTAATATTTTCAACTTATCATTTTCCTTGGTGTTGAATGATGCTTATTAACATCATAATTAACTTATTGTTTATTGATGGTGAACGATTGTCTCAAGTGATAATCAATGCATATGAATATTGATCAGTTGATTGGCGCCAATAATTCAATTTCAAAACACGACAAATATAATGATGATTTTGTTTTTGGAATGAAATTGGTGGTCTCCTCCTTCCACATCACCCATAATTCCTACTTTTTGGAACTTCATTCATTTATTCTACAACAATAGGAACTTATTCCTACACTTTACTATAAAATATTTGTTTTGCCAGTGTACTTTTTTTCCTTTTACTTATATTAATGTCACATGTCACCTTTTAATTTGTTGAAAAAGAAATTAATGGTGAAGTTTCAGGAACTATGGAGTGTTCCCAATTTTGCATTCCCAAATTTTTATTCCCTATTGCACTAGAACTTAGGAACTTGGCACATGTTCTAATGTGGTGTTCCCCTATTGCATTTGGTCCTAGTATTGTTGACTCACAAGATTAGTTTGGCTATTGGCCTATTGCTGAATACTCTCTCTGTTTCAAATTAATTGTTGTCTTTGAAAATTGTATAATCAAATTTTAAAAATTGTGACTAGAAATTTTTTAATATATATAATGACTTGTTATATAAAAGGGGGCGACATAAATAAAAAGGGAGGCGACGACTAGGAAACAGGAAAATAAATTGGCTCAATAGAGCATTAGACTTCCTATATGTCTTATCCATAAAGTTGTAGGCGATGGACGATTTTTAATTGAAATCAATTTCTTATAAAATAGGAGATTTACACCTGTAATGTAAGAGCATCTGCAATGGTGAGTTTTAATTCGACTCACTGTTGACGTGGCATGAAACGAGAACGGAATGAGGTCGTGTAGGACATTTCAGTGGTGAGAATGAGACTCGTCTCGCGAGACGAGTTTGAAAGCGAGTTTAAAATACTAATATTTTAATCTTATTTTTCTCTTTCCTCCTCCACTTCATATTTTATCAATATAATAAAATTAATTATATTCTTAAGTGGGACCCATTTACTTTTTTTAATTAATATGAATCGAACTCATTCTCACCGTTGGAAAGCTAGCTAAATAAAAGGTAAACTCATTCCACGTCATACAATTAGTCAAATTCAAACTCACCATTGCGGGTGCTCTAAATGCAAAAGAACACAATTAATCCAAGAATTGATTTTGTAAGCAGGCCATAATAACCGGAACGCCTTTTAAGTTTAAACCACCTAATAATTGTGGGTTCAGAAATCTTCTTTAAAATCTGTGCGTTGCAAAGTTGAAGGCATGATTACAAGGATGGGGTTTGGTCACCTGCATTGCATGAGGTCCATGCCTTTAAACTATCAGCAATAGTAAAAGCATCTAATTCCTGCTTCCACTATAGCTTTTTATTCCATCTTTAGGCTCCACAAACACAAAGTTTGTCAGTAGCTAATTTGGTCTGTGTATTGTACGTAGTATTCATATTAAAGGCATCAACAACAATGTGCAAAAAGAAAGCATATCATATATATATATATATATATCTCGCTTTATCCATCTTTGTACAAAACTTATCAGGGTGCAGCTATAAGCAACCTAAAAGAATGTTTCTCGTGGCGTATGACTATTTACTGTCTTTAGAAACAAAACTTGGTAGCATGTAACTTCAAACGTACATATCATGCTACCTATGTAGTAGACTCTGATTTTCTGCCTTCGATTGTCCAGAGAAAACGCAGTAAATGCGCGAATGCGTCTGTGCAGAAGCACTAAATGTTCGTGTAACGCTTCAACCACACACGTTTCCCGTGTTGATCACATGAAACATTGGTAAGTCTCTGGGAAGTATTTTTTCACGAGCTTATGTTTGAGTTTTATCATCAGGAAGAAGAAACCATAGCATGGGAAGTGCATGATTGCCACTGAAGAATACCTACACATTCACAATTTTAACCAAAGTATCCTGTCAGCAATATCTTACATTCGAACGAAAACTTGAATTCAGATACAATAATAATGAGTAGATAGAGACTATTCCTTTTGACTAATCGTAAGTACTAATGTCGATATAAGTATGAGTCGACATTCATCAATATTGATCAACACTCATTAGTCGTTACCATCGATCAACATTAGCTATTTCGAGACTTTTTGGATGCAACGTTTTTGAAGCATGCTCTTTTGACACATAGAAGGATAGAATCGAATTTTACTCACCACAAAGGAGCAAATGAGGAGGACAACTCCAAGAATGGATAAGGCCACCTGTTTGAACATTCAGGAGGAAAAATACCCATCAGGAGGAAAAATACCCATCAGGAGGAAAACGACTTGAAAAAGGCAAAGAAAGCAACTCTGAAGAAATTCACAAGGAAAATGCCTCACCAAATGGATATACTAACATGAAGAAGCCACTGGAAAATGACATAGAATGCAGTCCAGATCATGAAATATGAAATCCGAAACCATGGGAACCGCTACAGCAAAAATATCTTAACGTTAATCATCAAAGAATTACAGGCAAAGTAGGCGGAGAAAATGAAGACGGCTCTTACCAAGCAATTCAAAGCAGCATCACCAGCCAAGAAGACGAGGTTGATCGAGTGCATGTTTATTATGAACTGTCAAAATTTTTTACAGTTGCCCACAAAAAGAAGAGAAAAAAATCAGTATCAGAAGAATTGCCAATGCACAATTTCAGAGCTTTAAGCAGAGATTTTGGTGCTTACAAAGTTGAAATCATAGTTTCTCATCTTGAGGAACGGGGCGAGTACGAACCAGAACACACTATCTGTAAGAACTGTAGCCCCTCCACTCATCTGTTTAAGGGGAAAAAACACAAGAAAAAGAGTGAGTAATTCTCTACAAATTTCACCTCAAAAAAAAAAAAAAAAAAACCCATCAAAAAGTCAAGTAATCCCTGATCCCATGTTTCAGAAACAGACCAATATGCAAAGCAGAGCTCTATATAATTCAACTAGGAAAGGAACCTCTTAGAGAGCGTTTGGTAAGAACCCTAGGAAAATCCCCCCCCCCCCCCCACACACCCAAAAAAAAAGGAAATTTCCCAAGGGCTTTTGACCAACCAAACGCTTTCGTAATGAGAAATTCAGATTCTGACATTGTGTGTTTCTTCTGACCTGATACATTATCTGCAGTGCATAACCCCAGAATCCGGCAAAAGGGCGAGCTTGATCCATTTGAGTGGAGCTCGCAGTAGTTTTAGCTGCATGATGACCTCTTTCTGGATCAGTTCGCTTATTATCAACTCTACTGCTTACTGTTTTGTTGTGATGTTCATAACATCCATACATCGAAAGCACGGCTCCAAGCTATTATTAATGAGGAAGAAAGAAAATGTTAGCAGAATTACTACCAAAAATGCTGAGTGTACTAAAATGGTTGAAATTCAAAGAGGGTATGTATGCCTTTGATTACCTACCCCAAAATATATGGTGACTAGGGTAAATGTCCACCTGCCCATCATGAAATAACCAATTTCAGTAAATTCTTCAAAATGAAGAAATTGCAGTGTGATATTGAGATTGCTGTTTGGGCATAAAACAATTTATTGATGCCCACAGTATCAATAGGAAACAAAATAGCTTTCTAACCAATTCATCTTTCTTGGAAAGACATTTATGTGATCAAATATGATTTTTTTCATATTTGGTTCGATATCTAAATTAAAAAGGGGGCTAAATTCAGTTATATGATCACCGCATTTTCCACAATTTCAGCACACCGTACCATATCTGCATCTTACCCAGCGCACCAAAGAACAGGGCCTAAATATTTAATACAATACCCCAAAAACAGTCCTATGTACTTGAGAATACCCATCACTATGCCAAAAAGTTAAACCAAAACCTAATTATACTTGATAATCATGTAAAAATAATGTCACATTGAGTGCCAAAACCTACTTATAATTAACAATCATGTAAGAATAATGTCACATTGAGTGTCAAATAAGCTCTCCATCATCATTACCAATTCAACAGGTGTAAAAAAAAGGGTGAAGAATATGAGAACTTACTGAGTGTAGTAGTAAAATATTGAAGGACCATCAACAATGGCATTGACAATAAGAACAGTCAAGAGCACAAAAAACCCACAAACTCTGTAAGCCAATAGCCAACCAGGGTGCATTCCCTTCACACAAGGCTTCCAAACTTCATCTGCATATAAAACCCCTGGATGTTCTTCTTTTTTTGCCCTATTTTCACCTCCATTTTCAGCAGTAGAACTATCATCTGTAGTCTTTGAATTTCTGGGTCCTTCATATTTTGATATTATGTATGATGCAACAACCATGGAGATCAATACCCAGATACCACACAGCAAAACCCTCCAATTTAGCCAGTATTTTGGGGTGTTTGTAGCTTCTTCCTTTTCTGGGTTCCATGAATCATTCATCAAACTTCCCATTTCTCTGTTTCTGCTGATTTTCTCTCCACTGTCTATCGATCTTGATCAGGGTTTATCCGATTATGATGATTGATGCAGGGGATTCTTCACTGTTTGTATGATCCTGGGCAGAACATAATGTAACAGAACAAATGTTGGTAGTGTAAGTTTTGAGAGAATCGAGAGAAGTTTGGAATACCCAGAAAAAAGAAGTAAGAATCCCAACCAAAGTTGTGATTTCTGAGGGAAATGAAGACAAAAATCAAACACCCAGATGAATGTGCTTGCAGAAAATTAAATTTTGGGGGCTTTTCAATGCCACGATGTTGGATAATAACAGAGATTCAGACCAACATTCAAACCCCACATCAAAATCAAATAACCATGAATGGAGAAGAAGATGAAGAGGAAAAGTGATTGGAATTAAAACCCAGAAGCTTATTATGAACCACAGAGAGGGGGATTAGTTTAGAGATTCTAGAAAAATCATGGAAATGGTGCTGTATTTATTGGGTAAGAGTGCTCAACAAGCTTTGTGTATAAGTAGAAATTCCACAAGCATAAACCCTCAAAAAAATACTCTAATTTGTGGGTTTTGTCTTAAATGGGGGTGTTTATGAATTAATGCTGAAAAATCCACATTTTGATTTTGATTTTGATTGTGTGAAATGAAACAGAAAAGATTCCAAACTTTTAAGTGGGTTGTGTTTTTTGGGCACAGAAAGATGGAGGGTATGCAAAATAGAGGAGTATTTTGGGAGTATAATGGGAGTATAATATGAAGAGAATAAGAGAAAAGAGTGGTATAGTTAGCAACCAAAAAGGTGTTAATTGTAAGCAAAGAAAAGGGTTTGATACTTGCAAGGGAAAGCAAGCCCAGGGGGGTGATGAGGTGCACTTTATAAGGAGTGGGAGATGCTTTACTTCTTTGCATTGGATGATTTACAAAAAAACACTAAAGAGGTTGATGGGATGTGAGAGAAATAAGAGGGAAATTAGAAATGTGCTTGGGCCACAAGTTTTTTATTTTCACACTTTAACACCCTACCAAAAACTATTCACAATGTAGAAAAAAAAAACTATTCATAATGTAGAAAATAATTTAGGAGTAAAAATTTTGGGAGTCTCAGTCATGTTTCGGTCATGATCAAGTCTTGCTCTCAATGGGAATAGGATTAGGAGAGGGATCAAAAATGAATTCCCAATCAAAATTGGGAGTATGAGTGAGACTTAACCTCAATTCTCACTCCTGATCCCAATTCTCAGTTACATTTAATATATATATAAATGTATTATAAAAAATGACTATGTATTAAATATGGTATAATCTTAATTGGTATAATTTCAGGAAAAAAGTTTGTGAAATTTGAGAAAATTTATATTATTCGTGTTGTTTGTACATAAAAATAATATGGGCAAAGGTTTAGCCATGAGGCTAAAATTCCTAGTTAATTTCGCAAAATTTTGCTCCATATCACAACCAAAATCAAGAGTATGTGGGACCCCTCATAAATAATCGAGGTTCTGTCCCCGTTCACCCATTTTGTTAATACAAAAATGATCAACTAAGCATTGCGCAACTTAAAGAACTTATTAATAGCTACAATCTCGGACTAGTGTATGATAAAAAGAAGTTACTTAAAAAAAAAAACTAAGATATGTACTAGTTTAATATGAAGAGTAAAACTAATAAAGAAATTAAAGGTCTTGACTAATTAACATGCATTGAATTGTGGAAATCTAAATAAAATAAGGGAACACTGTAAAAGTTTGTGGACACGATTTGCTAGCTCAACTACTAGTAGTTAGTTACAATTTACAAATGTGGGCAAACAATTACTATGTGGTTAGTACACTCTAATATTACTACATTTGAGGTGAAGCTTCTCAAAAGAGAATTGTGTATTTGTGTTCACCATTTTTGGATTTGGAGCATGCCTTTCAAAGTCTTTATCCAATTAGGGACAACTCATAAATGTGGGGTGAGTTTTCCTTCCCTTATTTGATGTTGGTTATTTTGTATAATTCTTCATTTTGTTGTTTTTAATCATTAATTGGTTAAAAATTCAGTACTATTTGACAGCAACAATTAATTTTAAAATTAGCTACTTATTTTGATTTTAAGAAGCTTTAAAATTCAGTATTGTTTTCTTAAAATTTTTATTTATTTGTCAATATCTGTGCACAAGGCGAAGATTCCCTACACTAAATCTCTTTAAATTTTACTTTAACAAAAGCATTATGGGAGTTGTTGTTTATCTTTTGATTTGTGGCAGAGCCCAATTGGAGCCGGTCCATTTACCTAAGGGTGGAAGAAAAATCCGGAACCGGCACACCGAACCGGAAACCGGATAAAAAATAACCGGGAACGGGAAACACCAAACCGGTTTAAAAATCCGGTGCACCGCACTGGAAAAACCGGATACTAAACGGGGCGGTTCCGGTTTGGGATATTCACACCGACGGTGAACCGACACCGCACCGTTAATATAATTAAATATATATATATATATAAATTTTGGTTTAAAAAAAATTCTACCCAAAAATTAATACAAA
The DNA here is from genome assembly GCA_029582165.1 of Portulaca oleracea. Lineage (NCBI taxonomy): Eukaryota > Viridiplantae > Streptophyta > Magnoliopsida > Caryophyllales > Portulacaceae > Portulaca > Portulaca oleracea. The sequence continues at coordinate 10,652,391 of CM055869.1, read as the reverse complement.
AATAATATAAATTAACTAGTTAAAAAAAAGAATATTAGGTGTTAATGTGTTATTGGGTTGGGCTTTTTTTTTATTAAATAGAGATTTTTTTTTTTGATTAAATAGAGATTTTTTGATGTTTGATAGAAATTTATGCGGTTCCGGTTCACCGGTACCGTTAAAACTGGTGCACCGGTTTTTAAAAACCGGGTGATTCGGTTCCGGTTCCGGTTTATGGTTTTCGCGCACCGTTTCATCCGGTGCACCGCTTCGGCGCACCGAAACCGCACCGCACCGCACCGTTTCCACCCCTACATTTACCCATGGGCCCTCTTCTTTGTGCGGTATAGTGTGGTACCACAATTCACCGTACCATTCAATATTCTTTTTCATTTCACTATACCATACCACATTTACTGCAATCATTACCAATATATGTTCTCCCTGTTAGGGTTGTTCATAGTTCAGTCCGGACTGAAAAAGGGATTGGACGGATTGGACCGAGGATTGGACCGAATGGACCGAGAGAAGTTCGGTCCAGTCCTTGGTCCAGGAAATTTTGATGTTCGGTCCTCGGTCCAACCCATGGACCGAACTGAAGGACTGAAGTTACTAAAATTATAGGGTTTCTTTATGTATAGTTCGATCGGATGGGTGAACAAAGTTCCGATCGATCGATCGGACCGAACTTTTTCAGTCGATCCTTGGTCAAGCTTAGTCTTCTAATTCAGTTCTCGGTCCATTCGGTCCAGTCCGGGACCGATGAACAACCCCTCCTTGTTCTGTTTCCTCACTTTTCTACTTTATTTTTCAGATTTTCTCTCCTCACACATACTACATCAACCATATTTTTCACAAATTTCACTATATTATCTCACACTTCACCGCACTTTCCAAAATCTTATCATATTACACCATTTCCACATCTTATCAACCGTACAAAAGAACAAGACCTTAAATGGACTAAGAAAATGGTTGTAGGTGAATGTTAATGCCCAAAGTCCATATGGGGTGACATTTGATTGTAAGTACGACTAAGAAAAAGCTTATATATACCTTTTTTTTGCCCCCATTGCATTTTCTCATGCAAATCCTAGTCAGTTAGAGGAGGTTACGCGCATTGCCATGTGATCAAGGGCCTCACGAACCCACGGCCCACGACTCATCACTCATTTTTTCTATTTGTTGATCATCAACGTACAAATTAAGTCTCAACACCATAAATAATGGCATGCAATGCAATAATTTTATTTTTTATTTTTAAAAGCAACACAAAAGCAATTTAAAGCAAACATTTTGCTAAAGAAATTATATTGATATTCAAACATCAGCTCGACCAAAAAAAAAAAAAACCTACCATCTTAATTATATTAGGGCATGATAGAGAAAACTTGTTAGAAGAGATTTGAATTCCTAACTTTTTCCAATAAAAAGATATTTTCCCTGCAAAGTATTTCGTTCTTTTGCTATATGATACATTGATCTTGAATCAGTTCAACTTAATCTTATATCTCAACTTTTGCTATATTATGACACTATTTGACAATCATAGTCCATTGAAATATTTTGGTTATTTGATCAATTTAATTTGACATTCATAACTAAGCCACTTTAAGAAAAAGTATAAAGATCAAGTGATAAAATACAAGTATAGTGGATGGGAGTGAATAATAAAAGTAATTAGAAATATCTTTCATTTATAAGTCGAAAATAAATTTATAAGATTATTAAATAATATTTGTAGCATTGTTAAAAATAAAATACCTCATATAAATAAACATAAATAAAAATTAAAAATTTATACAAAATATATTGAATTATTGACAAAGTGTACAAATAAAATTTTGCCAAATATGTTTTTTCAAAAACAACTAAGGCACCGTTCTTTTGTGCGTTAACGCACCCAAACACAACACAAAATCAATAAAACCTAACGCATGACAAACGCAAGATAACGCAACTTATCACAATTTACTATTCACTTCTACTCACCTTTTTATTATTTCCTACCGCAACCTAACGCAATCCAACGCAACCCAAACGCAACTTATCGAAACGCAAACGCAACGCAACGCACAAATGAACGGTGCCTAATCTTACCAAATACTTTCATTTTTTTCAAACAACTAATTTTAACAAAATCAAGCAACATATTTCAAGAGTAAATAGTTAACAACCAATAATTATTTATCAAAAATGTCATTTGTAAAAGCATAAGCAAGTTGCATTTCAAGAGGAGCAAAATGTGGATTATATAAAAACTTAAACGAGACTCTTCACGTTGAGAATTAAGTGGTTTTAATTAGCTCATAAGGTTTCCTTTTTGTTGACTTGAAGTGGACCAAACTCCATATTGTACTATATATAGTTGTCACCCTCTTACACGCTTTTCTAACTCTTTGGCTTCTCTTCAAAGCAAGAAATAATTTGACAGACCCATACTAAGTAAACAACCTATATTAAGAAACTCAGAAGATAATAAACTTGTAGCGTAATTTCTCTAGAAAAAGCTTATGACCCAAAAACAAGAGCAAAAAGTGGGCCTATTTGAGTTTTGGTTTGATAACACAATTAAGAAATCGTGCTGCTAATTAGTTTTTTGATTGTCACATCATTTTCTACTTATGGGTGTTATTAAGGTAAGAAAGTTTGATTATAGGCTTCAATTATTAGCCAATTAATTATTATTCCTTTAGTGCTACTTTAGTTGTCAAATTTTGAAACTATGAATAAAAAATAAGAAAATATATTTTGTGGTGAAACTTCAACATGGTAGAGTCATCATATTTTCTATTTTGATTGTGCAATATTTCTAATATATAGGAAGCATAAAGGCTAGCTTGTCAGACGTTGAAAAGGTTCAATTTAACGTAAAGTATTTTATAACAGTTAAACGTTAAACATGCATGTATATTAAGTCATATATGGTACATAGATGAAGTTTTCTAACATTCATACAAATATTCAATCATATTTATGGACAATGATTTGCATCTTGGATCAAGACAGTTAAAAATCATCTTAAATTATTTGAAATTTGTGTTTTAAATGATTTTAAATAATATTTTTTTTATGTAACTACACATATTTATAAACTACAAATGTAAAGCATCCATTTGATGTATTGAAAAATATGAATAATTAACGATAATATCACATCAATTATAATAAAGAATGCACATTTCATACAAAATTTCATATTTAAGGAAAAAATATAAACAAATAATCCATTTATATTATTTATGAGCAGTAAAAACTCTCAAAGTAATGAAATATTTATTTATAACAATTTAAATATTCATAAATATAAATTTTAGAACAATTTAGGTGAAATTCAAGACACTTATAATTTTGATTTATGCTCATAATTCTAACAATAATAATGTTATACATTCTCCATAGTATTTAATTTTCAACTTTTTTTGTGAAATCATTTAATTTTCAACTATTATCAGCCTAGTCACAAAGGAATAATTTTTTTTTTCAAAAAGAAAATATTTAGTGGTGGACGGGTGAATGGAAATGGAGCAAGATTGGGATGAAACAACCAACATGGCAGCCAGCCAAACAACATCTCAATCATTATCCATCAGGGGTTTCTCACATTTTATACTCCCTCCGTTCCATATTAATTATCCTGAGGCATCATTAATTTCTCAACATATACAATGTTCTAATATATGAAAGAACCATCATTAGATTCATAACGAAAAGTACTATCATAAGAATTTAATGTTGTAACTTTTTGATAAAATATACTAGAAGAAATTCTTAGTCAAAGATGACATTTTGGACAATTAATATGGAACGGAGTGAGTATATGTTTAATCTTCTTCATCATGCCTTGATTAGAAGTAATCAAAAAAGTTATAAAGTGGGCGGTTAGTTAATTACTTGATTAGTTGGTTTTTGATCACATGAGTTTTGTGTTCAAAGTACCGGTAGATCACTTTTTCAACACTAATCATTTGTTTGTTAGATTGTACTATTTGCCAACTTATCTAACAGACTCATTCATTCACCTGGAATGAGAGGAAATAAGATCGTTTTCCTTAATTATTTATTTGCTTTACTATAATTCAAATATTTTCGAACCCAAAAACATATAAAATTTTCAAATTTCACGTTACTTTAATTACATACATAACTACGTACACACCCAGTCATATCAAAGTGACAGAGTTAGATCTTATAGACCGAGGATGTATTATTAAATAATTTGAAGAGGTCATAATACTACAATTTAAGTTAATTTTATGTTATTTATAATACTCCTGCAATGAAAATTGATCTATATTCAAAAAATTAAGAGGTTGTATCTGTTCTTGCCACGGCAGAGTCATAGATTCATTGTTAGAGATTGAATTAATGTTGATTATTAGCTTGCTTATTTTTGGCAAAGTGTATGTGCCAGAATAAGGATTTAGTTTAAACCCTCTATTGTTCCATATATACATATATATGATTTTTTTTAAAAAAAAAAAAATTGATAAGTCATTGTCCATGTAAAGCTCATATATCATGGTAATACTTTATGTGAAGGTAGATATACGTACATATATATTAACATATACATATATACTAAAAGTATATATTTATATATAGATGCAAAACAAAAGATGATAGTGCTAATTTCATACCTTTGATATGAACTGTTTGAAGACACCGCTTAATTATTTATCAACGACAGAAACAAATCAAAAACCTTTGAACGTCCCAACAATGAATGGAGAACGGCTCGCATGGGCTTCACAAAACCCAACAAAAGAGAAGACTGAAACGAGTGACTCGCCAAAGGAGCTACAAATCCGCTCCAAGCTGCACGCTGATGCGTTAAACCTCACCCCTACGCGCAGCTGAATGACAAGTCACTCGCCAGCCGAATGGGGAGCCACTCCCAAGCTAGCTAGGGTTAGCCTTAGCCTTTGCCCCCCTGAAAATGAGAAGAAAAAGAAGGGATTTAAGTTGTATGAAAGGGGGATTTGAAGAGGGGAAACATATGAACATATAAATAGGGGAAATTAGGGAGGAAATGATGGAAATGCATGGTGTATGTATGGCATGGGCAGTTGGCATATGTTTACGAGGAACTGCCAGACAGTGATCATGCATATTCTTTACCTTCTCCCCCTTCGTCTTTGCCGATTTTAGGAGTTCAACTACTTCTTATCGTGTTGCCAATGTATTTTCTTCAATTAACCTCAAGATAATTTTGCTTCTTTTTTTACATTTCTTAGTTTTTTGCTCTAATTGTATCGACTTATTTTAGATTTGTTTGTTGAAAAATTTGGATGATTTTAGGTAAATTAAAATTAAGCTAGTAATTAATGATGTTCTGTACCTAAAACTTGAGTCTTGAATTTGAAATTTATGTTTCAATTCAATGAATAAGACATCTCCGATACTATAACTTGAGAATATTCTAATTTTTATTTTTTGTTTTACCATAATATTCATTGAATAAAGCACACTTAAAAGTTAGTTTTAATGAAATCTATTTAAATAAATTTTCTATTAACTATTCATTTTTTTTTTTTAAACCTTGATGTTACCTCTAACCCTCCAAAACAATGGATAAAATATGAAGGTGGTAACATATTACAATACAATTAGAATATGGGCAAGGGAATTGAACATATGGCCTAGTATGCTAACTTCTGGCTAGACTCAAACCTTATTAGGCCATGTTCTTTTATGCATTGAGTGGAGTGCCGTGAAAATTGAAAAAAAGTATGGTGAAGTGTGGTGAAATGTGTTGAGTTGTAATGGGAGTTGTAGTAGGTGTTTTTTCAACTTGAAATTGGAAAAAAAATAAATTGGTTTTTTAAAGTTAAAAAATTAAGTGAAAAATTAGGTGAATTTTAACCTATTAGGGATTACAAAAGCTATTATTGTCGTCTTTAATGGGTTATGTTATGTATGCACTTAATTACCCTTCCAAACATATTAATCATAATCTTGCCAAAACAATCAATTACATAATAAAAGAAATGGAAAAAGAATTGCAAAAAGTGTTGGCCTTTAATATAAAAAAAATTAAGATTTATTACAAAAGTAAAGATGGTATAATATGGTGAAATGTTATAAAAATTAAAGAGTGCAGTGCAATGTGGTACCGCACTGCTACCACACCGTACTGCAACCCACTATATAAAAGAACGGGGCCTTAATAGAAAAGTAAGCATTGACGTAAGGAGAGCAAATTAGAGTCACATTACATATTCAGGATATTTTATAGCCAAAGAAGCTATACTATACATTCATGTCAAACTATATCACAAAACCTGTTGAGACTGTAAATCCTGTAATACATACAGATACAGGCACATTACACATATACAAGGAAGACTATCAACTTCTGTATCATCTTCTAATATACTCATCCAGTGCTTAATAAACATATACATATATATATACTGCTTCGAACAACAGCAAACACTAGTATATGCAACTATCTTGGGAGTATCATTACTTTCAGGAACATCAACCTGACTTGCGACGCTGTCAAACTCTTCAAAATTTTACTCGTCATACTCATGCCCAGTGGATTCAATGACTCAAAAGGCTCATTGTTTCTCAAAACATGTCAGTATCATCACCAAGAGTTGAAAGCAAAAACGGAGCAATGGCTACATTGAATGTCCTTGATTCCGCTTGATCAACGTGCTTCATCTCAAAATCACCCTCCTGTAAAACAGATCAACAACATGAATCAATCAGTACAAATTTGCTCCATCTGCATTTAACCATGCATGGTTCAACCCATTAACACTAGTGCTGGCAAACAATTGGGTCAGGGTCACATTCGGGTCAATTAAATCGGTAAAATGTTAAAATTCGGATGATGAATTAATGGCTGTTGCCCGGTTTTTATCGGGTTGGACCGATTCGGACAACTAGGACAACCATAAATTTGGGTCATAATTGGGCTTAGAGTCTTGGACAACAAAAATATGAGAATTATTGTATCTGAATTTTCAGTCAATTCGGTCAAATGCTAAAATTCGGTCAAAAAATTCATGACCATACCTAGGGTTTTTCGAGTCAGACAACATTTTGCCAGCTCTATTATTTAACACAACTGTCGCACCATAACTAAAAATAGTCAGTTTCAGAATCAAATCTCACCATTCTTCCACTTGAAGTGCTCAGAGGGCATGCAGAAGAGTACTCAAAACCACACCTTGGAAGTATTACTGGCTGCTCCCCAATAACTCCTGTCCCTCTGCAAGCAGAAGATACATACAGACATGCAGTGAGAAACAAGGTAAACTTTTGCATCCTGCTGTATATCGGGATATCTACTTCAGAGGTTGTTGAACATGAAAATAAGAGACAGACTTACGTGACATGCTCAGTCTTCCCATTGGCATCAGTTATGATCCAGTGCCGTCTCAACAGTTGCACAGGACGATCTGAATTGTTGGTTATCCTGATCCTGTATGCAAAGAAGTACTGCCCTTTTGAAGGTTGACTACGTCCCTCAATGTACACGCTCCTAACTTGGACACGAATCCCCTGAAATTTGAAAGCCTGATCATCAGAACTATCCATTTGCATATGTATGAATCCGCTCTTAGCAGTTGAGATTTAAACAATGTAAACAAAATGCTATGGGTAAATTTCAGAAGCAGAAAAAGGCCAATAGCATACAATTTTGCAGAGGTCCTCCAACTTTTTACCCCATAGGGCCACTAGAGAAGAGACTCAAAAGTTAGTACTATCCTACATTGCAAAGCGGCTTTTACGATATAGCAAGTAAATCAAATGCTGAATGTTGCTCATGTAACTAAAAATGACAGATGACAGCCACATAGCAGGTGCAAGCTTGAAAGCACTGGAAAACAATAAGGAAACTGCGTGATGATTGAAAGACGGACAAGTTTGAAGACTGTACCAAGGTCGTAGCATCACTTGCACACTTCAAAAGACAATGTGGAGCGAGTTCCTTGAGCTCGTCTCTGTATTTTGCTGCATCCTGGAAACAGAAAATGATAGATTATGTCAGAAACAAAGATAATAGACAATTCAGACTATCAAACTTCATAAAAAGAAGTTTCAGAAGCCAAATTTTTATGCTGCTTGCCGGATAGAGCAGTCCAGAGATATAGAATTTCACTAGCCTGTAAAACTCGTTGGTAAATGAATGGTATGGTAAAAGTTAAGGTTTGGTAACTTCTAGTAAATAAGGTAAGTTTTGGTAAGTATTGAAAAAGTGTTAATTTTGAATAAAGTTTGCATTTTTTTAGGGAAAAGTAAATATTGGTAAATGGATAAAGAAAAACTCCAGATGCAACACCGATACACATTCAAACTAACCGAAAACTCTTAGCCTGCCACCACTCATTAAAACCCACCACCCACTGAAAGAGTATGGAGGGTAAAGGACAAAAATAAAGATTAGACGAAAGCTACCTCAAATCTCTCCTCAGCAATGGCCTGTTTCAAGAGTCTCCTCAAACGCAAAACTGGCTCCTCTTCTTCAAATGATCTCAACGAATCACGTATTCTTGCAGCTTCTTTGTAATCCTTCAAGCAAATATGCCCATTTGGTATCAATTTTCGTGTACATAGAACCAAACTTTGAGTGTACATAACCATGAGAAATGAAGTTTTAAGTACTCCTCATTTTGAAAGAAAAACATTAGTTACAGTACGAATTTAGGATGTTCCTGCTATGTTCTCATCCCACATTTTACTCAAATCGCTTTTGAATCAAACCAATTGTAAAACAAGACATCTAGTTATGGACAACGTGACAAGGGGAGTGATGAATTTGATACAACTTGAACATCTCCATACACCACAACATGCATGAATTTCACCCATTAGAGTCTTGAACGTTGATATAATGAAATACAGATATTATACTTAGCAACATGGGCGCGAAGATCAACAACTCCTAGTGTGGGTCCCACTTTCAACCTTTCGTGGACTTTGGATGTCGGCAACTTTACTTCGGCAAACATTGCCAAATTGAATCTTATAAAAGGCCTTGCCATATCAGTTTCAGGCTATATTGTCACAATAACTTTCTTCCTCAATTTCATGAAAACCCTTCTTTATTCACACTCACAAAGTGAAAAACGAACCAGATATTCACTGTAAAGCAAACGACTCCATTCTAAACACCCTCAAATATGTAAGGTTGAGTACATTTGACGTCGAATCTCACCAACTATATGCCCTATCAAGGATAATGGGGCATTCATTTGACTTAATTCCTTCCAAGTGCCAGCTAATCCCTTCCATACTATAACTAAATTGATGGACAATTGGATAGAAATGATTCACTGAAGTGTATCTTTCCTGATTAAGAAGTGTCATATATTGCCATACTCTAGTCAATAACCTTTCTAGGGGCATATATACCCACTAATTACACCTACAACAAAAAGGGAATCCTATACCCATCAAAAATCACTTACACAATTGTAACATATTTCCCTTCTACATTCAATCAAAATGCTTCTCTATATTGAACAACCCAAAATCTGCATAAACCACCAAACAAAACACCATATTTGGGACATAGTTCAACAACATTCAGACATCCATGCATGATGAAACATAGACTAACAACATAAATCAACAATTAAAACACTTTCAAACTGAAAGAAACTGATAACAAATTCACAATCTACTCAATCAAACAAAAGAAAAGGGAAAACCTAAGCAAAATACCTCAGCCTTAGCAGCCACCTCCAATTGCTGCTTAAGCATGGCATAAGTCTCGGTCCGAGATAACAACCCACCCGAACCCGAACCCGGAATTTGTTTCGGGGTCGGAGTCGGAGTCTCCCCACCACCAACATTCCTCTGTGAAGAACAAGCCACAATCTTGCAAACCCTCACACCATAATCACCACTTTCCGTTGAATACCACCCATTTTTACGGGCACCCAGATCGTAATCCATGAACCCATTTGCATTATTCCTCGAACCCGACCCTTTTGTTCTCGCACCCACCCCGAAATCAGTGAACACTCTCAGACCCAAAGATTGCATTTTTTTGTGGAAATTATTGATGAGATTTTGTGTGTTTGGTTGAAACAAGAATCTGTGTGAATTCTGATGGGATGAAGATTGGGAGGGTAAAAAATAGAGTTGGAAATTTGGATTGTGTTTGAAAGAGGAGATTTCGTTGCCCTGATCAATGTGATTTGTATCAGTCAATTGGAAACTAATATGAAGTTAAAAAAAAAAGGGCATTTATTGTGAAGCTGTGATCATGGGAAAGAAGGGGCTTGCACTTCAGTGATGGGGTCCAGGAGGAATATTGGATAGAAATCTCGAATTATGGGACCCAACAAAGTTTACTTCGACGGTTTTTTTTTTCTCCTTTTTTTTTGGGTATTTGGGTCTTCGTTTAATGAGGATTAATGGACTATGAGCTATGAGTGTTGCATTCTATTTTTTTTTTTACTTCCTCCATTATTAAATTAGTGTTAATTTGATTAAATTTTGATGGTATTGTAACTTTTAGTATAATATTTTTCTAACGATGGTAATTTCATATTGTAATTTATTGTAATTTGTAAGTAATAAACAATGAAAATTTAGACAAACTAACACTTATTTAAGAACAGAGGTAATATTTGATAAATGAATGAAATAATAGAATCCTTCACATTGTATATTTCTCATTTCTTTTTATTTGAGTTATTATTACTTTATGTAGTATATATTAATAACCGAATCTAAAGATATATTAAAGCGGAATATTTTTAGCATTTGAATATAGTTTAATTTTTTAGTACAACTATTAAATAAATAATTTTCTTATTTTGACTATTTTATTTCATTAATATAGTCCAGGTAAATGTTTATTTACAAGATTTCATTGCTTAAACATTCAATCTTCTAAAATGATAATACCCCACAAAACTAAACTCTAAATAAGACAATTAACCTTTGTAAAAGAATACATTGGGTGAGATTTTTTGGCCAAGTTGTAATATGAGATATTGAGATTTTTTTGGGGAGTGAATTGTGGTCCTTTGCAGGCTATTTGTAAGCCACAAGTAGAGGATGGGAGAGAGATTCTAAGTTGGTAAATTATGGTTGAGAAAATTCCATGTGTCATGCAGCCATTAGTGCTCAAATATAAGAGGGGAAAAGCTTGAAAAGGGCTTTTCTTTATTGCTCGTTAGAGAGCCTCATAAAAATGAATGGTTGACCATTTAATTTGCTCCATTTTCGCAATTTTATTGATTTTTTTTTACTTATGAAAACATTGCATGGAGGGCCGTCGGTCCAAGAGCCCAATTGATTGTTCAGGCCCATTTCTTCTAAACAAAGCCCAAAACAGAAACTCTTTTGTCCCACTTTTTTTTGGACCCAACTCCTTTATCCCACTTTGGTAGAACATTTTTTTAGAGCAAAACAAGAGGTTTGATGGAAATTAGCTGTTTTTAAAAGATTAAATCAAATAGTTAATTATGTTTGATAGATATTTTTACTTGAAATAGTTTTTTTTGCCTCAAAAGATTATTTTTAAAAAAGAAATAGAACTAGCTTTCTTAGAAGAACTTTTTGTTGAAATTATTAAGTCCAAGGAAACTATGGTCTTCTTAAGTATTTAGTAACAAGGGAAGAAAAAGGACAAGGAAGAAACGAATGAGCATTGAGTAATCAATATTAATATAAGCGAAAGCATGAGGAAAGATAGAGGAGATGAAGAAGAATAAGAGGGTGCACATTGCACAAAGGTGTATTAGTCTTTCACTTTTAATTGAAAATTATATTTTAATCTCAAAAACGCACCTTTATAACATTTTTACAAAATTTTATACATGCATTTTGAAATGTATTTCATAAAAAAATTCACAAAATATAGGATAGCTTAAAAAAAATTGAAATTTAAGTCTATTATTTTAATAAACATAGGTACGTCAAAATAGCTTCCACACAAAGAATATGTGGTGAATGGGTAGGAATTAAGAATGTTACTGTGTCAAGTGGAAGACAACAATTCAGGTTTAGCTTGAAGTTCGCCGAGCTTGAAATATTTATGTGCGGTCTTGAATTTAGACTTGCACCACTTAAGTTGCCTCAAGATTAGACTCAGCTTGATATATTTTTAGTTTATTTTTATCTAAAACTTTATGTACAAAGTTGATCAAACTCAAACTCCTCGCATAAATTCTTGATTTGCATTATTAAATTTATCAAGTTGGGATTAAAATAATATTTTATTTATCTTATAAATTAAATGTAATCAACATTTCCGAACTTTAGTGCAAAGGTTTCTTTATTTTATAATTGAGAATTTACTCACCTTAGCTTGAAAATTAACTAAAGAAAATGATCACATTTATGCTTTAATATTAAATTTTAGGCATCTTAGTCAGCATAGTTTGCTTAGATTTACCTGGAGAATGTAAGATATTTTCCATTCTATATATCTAATTGAGTTTAATTAAACCGGACCTCCTTAGATTCAGACTTAGCTCAATGGAGATCTCAACCAAGCTTTAGTCAAGCCAAACTAAAGTCGAACATGAAGCAACTTCAAAAACCTAGGATTTGCCAAGTGTACTTGGCTCTTTTACAATCCTAGAAAAAGCCAATAATATATTTTCAGAATATAATACCATAAGTATATGGTAAAAAGTGTAACTTAAATGATTGAAATGATTGTTTATATCACCAAGTACGGCTCCATGTAACATTCTTTGCAACAATTTGTTTCTCTCTTCTCGTCGTTCTTCAAGCTTCAACAAATAACCAATTTTACCAGTTGAAAGATGGTGTTCTTCACCTGGTAGTTTACGTTGTCCAATTGTCCCTTATTATATATCTTATGCTTCTTATTATCTATCACCTTGAAATTTATGGTCTTCAATGTACTATTGCAAATTTTAATTTCTAACACAATATATTTGAAACCATTGTAAAGATATATTCATATATTTACAAAAAAAAATTAATGATGTTAATTTTATACTTTAGATTATTATATATGTTGAACAATTTCCACCATATATATCTCATATCAACAAATATTTACTCTCCATTCTTTTATATGGTTGGTGGAGTGTGGTAATGGTGCAGTATGATGCGGTGCGGTGGAATTTGAAAAAGTACGGTCATAGTTATGGTAGGTGGGGTAGGTAATGAGAGAGAACGTAAAAAGTAGATGAGAATAATGAGGAGATAGAAAAGTAAAAAGATATATTCAGAATAATTGTGATAAAATTTGGTAAAATATTGAGTAGTGCGTACCACAACATATTGCATAAAAGAACGGAGCCTGAATTGAGGCTTTTAAAGTGTCGGTGGGGGTAATTTATGAGATTTTTGCTTTAAGAAAGTGATGTCATATGCTAAATTGCTAGTGATGTGAATCTAACGCATTACATATCTACAAAGAAGATAAGAATCTGCATCGCATTGGCTCTGATAAAGTATAGAATAAATGTCATATCGTTGTCAATTAATTTAATGAATATTTAATCCTATTCCCTTTTCTCCCCTTTGTGTTGCAAGACTATTTCTTTTTTTTTTTTCCCCCTAATGGCAGAGAAACAAAACTTGGAATTGGGCAGACTTCCAGTGATTTGGGTATATGCAATTTTTTTTTTTTTTTTGATAGGAGGGTATGCAATTATTTTATACTTGTAATTTATAAAGGATACTCACGCCTTTTAAAATAATTGTTATATATATGTACATATATGTTAAATCATTGTAAGATGACATCGACATCTCAAGCGTTGATTTGATTTTTGTGGACATTGAAAAAAAATAAATAAGGCCGTGTTCTTTTTTTGTGGTTGGCAAACGGCGGTGCCATAGCTTACCACAATTTGCCACAACCCACCACATTTTGCCGCAAATCATTATTTTTCTCCATCCTCACTTTTCTTTCTCCTCACTTTTCTACTCTACTTTTTACATTCTCTCTCCCCACCTACCTCACATACCAATAACCTACCACAATTCCACCACACCTCACTACACCATTCCGTAAAATACCACGTAAAAGAACACGACCTAAATCATTGTTCTACATTGCAAATGTATTATTCTATACTATACTCCAATTTTTAACATCACATATACATAAACATAAAGATTACAAAAGATTGACCATGTAATGCACAAAATGAAAACTAATAAATTATACTTGATAAATGAAGGAAAACAACATTCTAGCCCATTAAGCCTCGAACCCAGGATCTATAGATAACAAAAAATCTCCAGCGCCCAACCCTATCAAGCCTCAAACCTAGGATCTAAAGGTAACAAATTTAGACTCAAACCACTCGCCTACACAATATTTCAATGTTGATAATTCCAGTACACTTATATATATTTGTTATAGTATTTTTTTTTTCTTCAAAAACAGAATTTTTCCCCCACAAAATTACAATGACTCCACTGGTACAAGGCTGGATCCGCCCCAGCTATATTTGGTTATGGATTTAAATGCCTAGATGTAGTAATATTGATAAGGACCATGATAACCATCTTGACTCAAATAAAAATAAATATTAATTAGTATTAGTGATGATTTTTTTTTTCCTGAAACTTTAATATGTTGTCATGTGGCATTACCACAGGACTTGAGATTTTGTTTTAATAATATTAATAGATAGATAATAGATAAGATTATATTGTATGAAAGTATATTTCATTATCAATTTATTTGTGATAATTTCATATAATAATTTATTACTATTTATTTAAAGAAATTAATATTCAAAATTTTAAAAATATAATCGCCAATAAATAATAGTGACAAACAATTTGATAGGTATGACGTATTAGTTAATAAAACTCCCTCTGTTTCACAATATCTGTCGTTATGATATTATTATGATATATGTGCAGTCAATGTTTAAAATATTGATTATAAATTTCTCAAAATATATAATAACCTATTATTACTATTATTAGATTTAAGCAGAAAATATAATGTAGTATCTTTTGGTAAAATATTGTATATTAATTTATTCATTAATATGATTAAATTTGTAATAAAAAAATATTTTCACAAAAGTATAATGTTATAATTTTTAATAAAATATTATAGAGTATATGATAAAAATAGCTCATTAAAAATATGGAAAAAAGCAAAAAAAAAATATTATGGAACATAGGAATATTGAGTGTAGCCTCTCTTTTACACTAAAAAAAAGGTTGAATAAAGGATGAAAGGGAAAAATGAGAGAGTGAAATGAGAGAATAAAAGAGTTGGTGGTGGATTGGATTGGAATTTGTAAGAAACAGATAGAAGAAGATATAAAGTGTGAAGAATGGCAGAGTGGTCCATATAATCCAGCGCTGATTTTGTCTTGTCTTCTTCATCAAACTACGAAACTCGGTAGTAGTAGTATTCCTAATTCCCCCGTAATTACGTCCACGTTCAATCAAACCCCCCTCTCCATTTCCTCTATGGTGGCTTTTCCCTCCCAATTTATGGCCTTTATTAATTATTGAGTGCCCATTATTAACTCTATTAATTAGTCCGTCCTTTCCAACTTATTTGTCATTTTCGACATATTTTTGAAAAATAAATAAAAAACTTACACTTTAAATTAATTTAGCACATTGAAATATAGAAATATTAAATAAAAAAAGAAAATAAAAAAGAAAAAGAAAAAATATAATTAATAAAATTAATTTGATAAATTAATAATTATTATATTATTAAAATTATAAAGTAATAAATATTATAAGAAAAAAGAAAATTACTTTAAATAACAGATACTCCCTCCGTTCTTTTTTATCTGTCGTTTACGGGTTTCAGTGCCAATTTTTAATCAATAATTTCTAATATAAATGTTTTCCAAAAAAATATAATATTATATTTTTTTTAATAGTATTTTTTATTATGAATCTAATGACATCAATTTCGTATAATGAATCATTATACAAATTAAAATATTAACAGTCAGAGTTTTTGGCACAATTTCCAAGACGACTGATAAAAACAAACAGAGGGAGTAATATAGATAGAAGGGAGTCCTCACTCCTCAATATTTTGTTCTCAACAACAGTGCATGATTCATTCACAAGACCATCTTGCTTACTCTTAGACCCTATACTCACAAGCATAATATTGGATCAATCAATCCTATTGTGCGTGTGTGTTTTATATACAATCCTTTTTCTCGTTTTTGTGTGAATTCTTAGAAGTTGTTTCTCCTATATTTGATATATAGGCATAGTTATTAAAATCTCGATCATGATTTACGATCCTATGATTTTATAATCCAAAATCTTCGGTACGATTCTACAATTTTAACACGGTTCACGATTTTACATGGACTAATTTCTGATCCTAACTTCCACACAGTTTCGAGTTAGAATCCCGATTTTAACAACTTTAATATAGGTAGTGTAGCAAACCTATTGAATAAGATGATTGATAGGAAAAGAAAAATAATATTTCATGAAGAAATTTATGTATGAAGTACCACTTGAAAGTTCCTATTCTAATACCAATATTTCTAATTTTGATATATAATTCCATCTTTGTTTATTTTCATTTTATTTATGCCCAATTAGATATTCAAAGACCACATGATTATAAAACAATCACATACTATACCACATATCAACCTTTATACTAATCACATCATTTCCCTTGATTCTCTTTTTATAATATAGCAATAAATATTTATGACAAATTCACCAAATCCATCCAGTCAACCACCCACCTTTTCCAAGTCCACCAAGAAGTGTGATGAGATGACAAATGCACCCACGTAACATTCCACAACACGAACAAACGTTACAAACCAAAATCATTTTTATTTTCCTTAGCCCACCAAAATTGTCAAGAAAATTCATTAATAATAGGGCTCCGTTCTTTTATGCATTAACGCACACAAACGCAACGTAACTTACCGCAACCCTACCGCAATATAACACAAATTATCATTACTTTTTAACTATTTCCACTGCAACTTAACGCAACTTAACGCAACGCAAACACAACACAACGCAAACGCACAAAAGAACGGAGCCTAATAATAATATTTTTTTGATGAACCAATAATAATAATAATAATAATAATACAAACTTATAAAACAAAATACATTTTCAGCATGGTGTATGACTATGAGATCCTTATATAAGAGCATCAGCAATAGTGAGTATAAATTAAATTTTACTGGATGAGGTGAAACTAATATGGCTCATCATGATAGTTAAAAGTAGACTCTTCATATCAACTTATTTTTCAATGGTCAACATGGGTTTGGTCAAAATAATTTAAAAAAATTGCAGGCTACATATTTAATAATTTAGATATACTACAATCAAAATTAAAAATAGACAAAACTGTTGAGAATATTGTTTTCATCCTCACGCGTCAAGCATGATCGAGTTCGAGTTATTCTTACTATCTACATGCTACTACATTGCTTTGCTCGTCCTCGCTGACACCACATCAGTGTCATATAACTGTCAAATTCACCGTTATAGTTGTTATAAGATGCTTCCCCTCAAAATTCATATAAAAAGAAATTTAGGAGAAAATATTAATATTAATATTAATATGTGAAGAAAATTAAATTTCCTTTCTATATAGATTCTTCTTTTGTTATTCGATTTGATGTTTTCCCTTTCTAGTTTCTATATATAAATATTTTCGTTATTCAAAGACGCATTCCTCGTTTCTTCTGTTTCTCTGTAGTTTTTCCCTGTCCTCCCCTCTCTCTTCCAGTGAATCCCGAAAATGCAGAGCACGGCGATTTCAATCACACCATCAACGCCGCTCCTAAAACCTCGCCTAAACCCTAATCTTCGTCTTCCTGCCGTCAAGTTTTTTGACCCCTTCCATGTCTCTTCTTCAAGGCGTCTAACCATTGTCAACTCTTCCGACTCGAAATCCGGCTTCGATTCGACACGAAGATCGCCGTTTTCTTCGCCATTTGACGGATTCTTCCCGAAGTCTGCGGCGGTTTCCGGCGAGAGATCCGACGATGATTCGGTTGCCGTCAAAGCGACGGCGGTACCGGAGAGTGCCGGCGAGGTTCCGAAGTCGAGTGCGATTGGGAAGACGTTGGAGTTAGGGATCTTGTTTGCGCTGTGGTATCTCTTCAATATCTACTTCAACATTTACAACAAACAGGTTTTGAACCATTTCTTAATTACTCTATGATCACCTTAGTTTCTATCGCTGTGTTTGGAAGAGTGTTTCTGTATGTTTTATGTGTCATCGTCGTCTTGCTTTAGCTATGAAATCGGACGAATTTTTTTGTTGATCACTACATCTATGGCTGGTTCTTGAATTAGATAAATTTTAAAGACTAATTTTACAGCCCCGGAGCACATGCCCCCCACAACTTATGTATCTGTATTTTCTGTGTGGTGTTTTTTTAAATACCCTAGGTCTATGATGTAGACTTTGGTTGGACCTTGTTAGCTTAATTTTTTTTAATAATTTTTTAATGTATAAAATGGGTTCGCTTGGTATAGTTTTTTTTTTATAATTTTTTTTTTTACATATAGAATGGTTTCACTTTCACCTGTGGCAAGCTATCTACTTTAGAAAGATGCTAATTTGATTTTTCTCATCTACATAAAATGGGTAAGTTTTTTATGTGAAAATTATCAGAAAATCTTTCGGCAAAAGTCTTCCGTATGATTTTGCTCATCTACATAGAATGGTTTCACCTGTTATGTTGTCTTTGCCACTGTACTGTGCTTTACAACCGTTAATTCGTTATTCCTGCTCAAACCCATTTCTGGTTAGATTTTGGATAGTTGGAGTGAGACAATGATTCAGGTAGGGATGCGGATCCTATCTATAGGTGGGTCTGCGGTCACTGTTAGATTTCCATGCAGTGTTGTCTAATCTGTACATTTAAGCTACCATTTTCTATCTCCATGTTTGTTTTTTTAGGGCCTACCTTGTTTATATTTTGTTGAAAGAGAGTTAAAAATACTAGTGAGTAGTGATAAAAAGGTATTGGACGATATCCACATGACAAGGGTATAAGTTTGAACTTTGAAAGGGTATCTTAAAGGGTAGGAGATGCTTCAAAGTTCAAAGTTTGACCCTTCTAGTTGCACGAATAGAAGAAAATTTCACCCTTTTGTATGTATCTAAGTATGAGTTTTTCCCTTGATAACATCAATGGCTATCTTTCCTACAGGTTTTGAAGGTGTATCCTTACCCTTGGACCATCAGTATGGTTCAATTTGCGATTGGGTCAGTGATCGTTCTTTTTACATGGACATTCAATATTTATAAGAAACCAAAAGTCACTGCTAAACAGGTAATTCATTAGCCTGCTTGCCTCACTAATTTCAAGTACTCTTCACTCTGAAATTTGTATTCACTCTGACTCCTGTTTCACAGCTTGCTGTCATCTTGCCATTAGCAATTCTGCACACCTTAGGCAATCTTTTCACCAATGTGAGCCTTGGTAAAGTGGCTGTGTCATTCACCCACACAATTAAAGCCATGGAGCCATTTTTCTCTGTTCTCTTTTCCATTATGTTCCTAGGAGAGGTATGATTTCGTGCCCTTCCCCTATGTTCTGTTTCTCCTGGTTCTGGATCCGATATTCAGACTGTAAAAGTTTGCAACAAGTTACATTGGATTCATTCTAGTTATTGATGATTTTTTTTTTACTCCGGCTCTGTTATTATGCAGAGGCCTACTCCTTGGGTGCTTCTTTCCCTCTTACCGATTGTTGGAGGGGTGGCTCTTGCATCTGCAACAGAAGCATCTTTCAACTGGTTAGTTAATTGACTTGCATGATTTCTATTTTGTTTTGAGTTGGTGTTGATTCATTCGGCTTGTTGACTGAATTCTGATTCACTGCCTGATTTATCTTAATTGTTAACATAAAGGGCTGGATTTTGGAGTGCAATGGCTTCTAATGCCACAAATCAATCGCGTAATGTATTTAGCAAGAAGCTCATGGTAAATGAAGAGGTAATAATGAGTTTTATATAGGTGGATATATATTATATTGTTTACAGCATCAGTAACTTTGCAGTGGCTACTGGATTCTCAATTCTCTGTACCACATACATTGCCTTTTCTTTTTTCTTCATGATTCTTATGGTTGCCATTATTCCATTTGACAGGAATCGCTCGACAATATCAGCCTGTTCTCAATAATTACAATCATGTCATTTATACTCCTAGCCCCAGCGACTATTTTCATGGAAGGTGTCAAGTTTACTCCTGCTTTTCTGGAGGCCGCTGTAAGCTATTTTTGACTTAAGAAATGCACTTGGCAATGCTTGTCTAAGCTGTAGCTTATTATTTCTTTTCTTCCTTCTTGTGGTAGGGGCTGAACACCCAACAAGTACTTACAAGGTCTTTCCTCGCTGCACTGTTCTTCCATGCTTATCAGCAGGTATGCACTTGGAACTAATTAAGCAGAACAAATTCATAGCTGAAATTATAAAGACCTAGATGGGATTAGACCTGACAAAACTGACCTGACTCGAACCGTCCCATGCCTGAAAACGCCAAAACTAATTGACCCGATTATCTAACTCGTGACCCAGATCAACCTAACCCGAAAATGACTCTGCCGGAACCTTGTTGACTCGAACATGGCCCAAGCTCAATTAACCCTGACCTCAATGACCCAATTGCGAGGTCTAGATGGGAATATGGGATCGATTAGTGGGGGATCCTGCATATCTCATTCCTTGTATTTGCATTTCATGCTGCATCTGTGGCTTGTTTAAGCTCATTAACTTACTGTTATAATTCTAATAATTCTATCCTTGCGGTCAATAATTCTATGTCGGTTGATTTCTCCAGCTTTCATACATGATCTTGCAAAGGGTATCTCCAGTTACACATTCGGTGGGTAACTGTGTGAAGAGGGTGGTTGTCATTGTCAGCTCTGTGGTTTTCTTCAGAACGCAAGTTTCCCCCATCAATGCTCTAGGTAATTTCCCTCCCTCTTTCCGATTCCTCTCACCTTTTCTACTCCTGGACTAGATTTACATGAACATAAGTTTGCCATAGTTACCTTTACCAAGTGCCCTTTCTTTGGACTTTGCAGGGACTGGTATAGCACTTGCTGGAGTTTTCTTATACTCGAGGGTAAAACGTATCAAAGCAAAGTCGAAGGCGGATTAAATTTTCGATTGGTTCAAATGTTGAATGCATACATACATACATACATTGTTTTGCCCCTCTATTGGCAAAGAAGAACAGCATTCACTGCTGCTCGCAGTCACAGGAACAGGAATGTGTAGGTCAGGTAGGAAATTCAAGCATCCCACTCGTGTATTTGAATACTACCACAGTTTGTACACTTGAGCCATTCTTTTCCAAAGCACCACATAGTCTTCCACTCTTCCAAACAGCATTTGCCTCGTTTGAAAACAGTTTTGTAAATGTATATTTTACTTTGCTCAATTTACTCGTTGAGTCTCGACTCTTGATGATGTAAATCATACCAAGTTATTATAATGGAAGCAGTCTTATTAAAGTGAAGAGGTTTTCTTCAAAAATTTGATGGATGTGTTATTTGACAATTCTCATTACTCTCTGGATTTGACAATTTGAGTATTATCCTTCCTGCCCCAAAATTTAGAACATTTCCCCCATAATTATTGAGCTGAAAAGCTAAGGCCTCCCTGATGATTTGTACAGACTGTTTGGAAAATTTTTAAAAGCTAGTTATTTTCGAAATAGTAGTTGAAATTTCACTTATAAACTTTATCACCAACTTTAAAATAATATGTACCTGTTATTTTTATGATGACATGCATGTAAGAGTCGGTAAATTTTGAGTTAAATGGTGATATCCCTTTTTACAAATAGCCAATCAAATAGGTTGCTCATTGCTGTCTATTAAAAACCAATCTATTAAACCTAATCAACCATGTGAATTTGTAAAAACCTTGAAATCAGCTTAGAGAAACCTTTTAATCCAAATACTCATAATTCAATTAGCATTAGGGGTGTAAAATTTTCTTTTGTTCTTATCTTTTATAAAAACTTTAATGAATCAAGACCTTTGTTCATCAAAAAAGAAACTTTGATAAAGTGATTGAGACTATGAGATGAATATAACTAAATGCAAACATCATACATGATCCCCAAAGAAAATATAACCAAACATAATGTGTTTCTTTTCGTCAAATTTTAAACATAGAAATGAACTCATACTGTCATACACTTGTTTGCAATGACAATCATTTAGTTTTGTCCAAAAAAGAAAATGATAAATCATTTAATAGTTTCAACACTAAAATTAAACTAGATGTGATGTCCACAATTCACCTCACAGTGGATCACACTTAACTAGAATGTATAATATTCTAAAAATAATAGTAATAATATTAATTGAGGATCTTAATATAAGTATAGCACCAAAATAATTAGAACTCATTCATCCAATTGTAGTACCTCTTGATTCAGAGATTAACTTGGTTAATCATCTCGACCAAATCCATCTCCTTCTTGACCTCACACTGAATCATGGACCCCAAATCAATCTGTGTCTGATTCAGATTCAGATTCTCAGACGAGTTCGTTGTTTTCCCTTGATCATCATGATAAACAACAATAGCACCATCATCATTGTCATTGTTCGATGCACCCTCGAGCAGAGAATCGAAGCTGCTGTCATCAAACATGTGTGCATCGAAATTGAAATCTGGGACGTCGCTGAAATCGTAATCAGGCGGTGCCTCAACGTTCAATTCCTCGCTGGACTCAGATTCAGATGAACCAGTTTGAGTAGCATTGTTGTTGTTGTTGTTGTTGTTGTGGTTGTGGTTGTTTTTAGGGTTTGATGATGATTTGGAAGTGGTAATAGAGGAGGAAATGGGCTTTTTTCTGCAGCCAGCATTGATGACTTCTGGGGACAAACTCTTGATGTATTCCTGCAGGAGAGAGCTCTGTCGAGGGTACTTGGATCTGCATTTTCGACGGGCGAATTGGCGTCTCTTGGTGGCGTTCCAATGGTTTTTGATGGAGTTTTCAGTTCTTCCGGGGAGTCTCTTGGCGATTTCGGCCCATTTGTTGCCGATCTCTGCGTGGGCGTTTATCAGAATTCTGTCCTCTTCTTCACTCCATACGTCTTTCTGCATTCAAAATTATTGGGTGATGTATAATGCATGCATAATGATCAAATTAGATTTTTTCGACCTCTCAATTCAGGCGGGTGGGTCAGCTTCGATATGAGTTGGTTTCGGGTTTATTTATGTTTTAGGTTTAGAGATTTCGAACCTAACCTTAAACTTGCGTGCAGGTTGGGGTCGGTTTTTGAGTTTGGATCGAATTCTACCAGCTCTAGTCATAGCCTTCAAATGGATCATCTTTTAGGATTAAATTTATACTGTACACCACCAAATGTGCTTTTTTTTTTTGGTTTTTATACAAGGTTTAAGGCAACGCAGCATTAGAAAAATGTGTCCTAGGACATTTTTTAAGACCGTCTCACACAAATATATCGTGAGATAGATTTTCTATAGGGTAATTTTTTTTAATATTTTACTATAATTGATTAATGATATTAAAATGATTTTTAAATACGAATGTGACTAATAATTTATCAAGGGGTGAGTTTTACCAAAGTCAATTGAAATAAATTATTAGTCACTTATGTATTCATAAACAGTCACCAAAAAATTATACGCCTTCGATAAATTTATGATGAGACATTCTTATATAAGAATTATTGATGAAAAAATTAAAACTTTTTTTTTAAAAAAAAATTTATCTTTAGCTATTTCACGGCCTTCAAATGGATCATATGTGATAAGATTAATATTTGGATTAATTTTCATAATGTACACCACCAAACAAACCTCCTTTTATTTTCTAAAAGATTTTAGAGAACATGTTAGATTAATGCTTGGAAGGATTATTTTAGCATATAGTTGGCATAATGTGGGACTAAATATTGGATCCTCAATTTTTGTTTGTTTGTTTTTTTTTATGAGCTTATTGATAAAGAAAGAAAAATGTATCAAGTATAAAATTGATCCGATGTAAGTCAACTTTTTTTTACCTTTTTCGGTTTTAAGACAAACTTTGCTAGGTACTTTCCATGGGTCCATCTTAAGGACATTTACAAATGTACATTGTTGTTGGGGTTAAAAGAGATTGAAGAGAAATTGAAATTTGAATTGGTTGATACCTTAATATCAGGCCTTAAATGGTTGTGCCACCTTTCCCTGCATTGCTTTCCAATCCTTCCATTCAACATTTGTGCAATTTGAGACCATTTTCTCACTCCATAACGCTCCACCAACTTAACCAACAATCTGCATTTTAATGAATACAAATTAGAGGAAAAAATAGAATAATCAACCCCTGATAAATTTGAAAAAGAAATGAAGATTATATATCTCTATGACAAAAATATCATACCATTTCATAAAATATAAGACTGTCATGCCTAAAATAAAAGAGAAATAGATTAAAAGAGTATCAAATGTAACCTATCTTCTTCAATAGTCCATTGCCCCTTGACTACATTGGTCTTCTTCTTTCGCCCTCGTGCCCCCTTCTTTACCATAAGGTTCTTTGTCACCATGGCCATGTCGTTTTTTAGGCTCGTGCGCGAGCCTTCGTCAGCTGGTAGGTAATTTGTAGGACCCGAGTCATAGTAGTTAAAGTGAAGATTATGGTTTTGAAAACTCGAATTAGTGTTAATCATGTTTATGGGAGTAACCATTTGGGAATGCCCTAACATCATAACTCCATTAGCTTGATGATTATTGAAGTCATCCATTAGAGGAATCAATGAAGCATTGCTGTTTCCTCCTCCTCCATGGTTGCTTGTTAGAGGCTTCGACTCATAGAAATCGAAGCTTTGTAAACCCTCCAATGAAGAATTATCGAAAGCATCCAAGCATGTTGGTTGCATCGAAAACATGGGAGTTGAGGACGAGGATGATCCATTGAGATTGAAGTTCTCAAAAGGGTGAAGATCTTGAAGAAAACTTGTGTCTTTTGATGAAGAAACTCCATCTATTGAGAATTGATCATCTCTAGATTTTGAGAAATTATCATGAAAAAATAAAGATTGGTTAGAAGAATCCCTATACTTTGGATCAAAATCCATTGAGAAGGGCACCAAAAGATGAAGAGAGATGGAAATTGACAAAGAGAACCAGGTCAATTAACAATACTGTCTGATGTACGTTTTTGTTCGTGTCATTTTTTCATATGACAATGGATGAACATATGTATTTATTTGTTGTCCTAGATGAATAGATGGTTGATCTCCAACATATCCAACGGTTGAGATTGCTAGTTGATTATAAAATTTGGGAAAAATACTTAACAATGTTGGTTAATGACACTCATAATTAATTATCACTTCCTCACCCTAAAAATATTTGATATTTCAAGTCAAATGTATGTAAAGGATTTAATTTTATTCAAGCTTAGATTATAAAAGTAATAAATGTTCAATAAATTAAGATGGTAACAGTTACATACTACAAAAATATGGTCAAGGAGAAGAGAAGCATGAACTAATTACATTTAAATGATACACATAATTAAGTTTGAGTGGTCTAAAATTTTCAGGTTGATCTTATTGCGCCTAGTTCAACAATTAAAGAATGACTATCATATAATGAACAATTTAAAGTTACAAGTTTGTACTTTAGAAATCCCATATGTACCATGTTAGGGGCTATAAAATCTAAAAAAAAAACTTAATTAATTGGTTTAATAATTAATTTGCTGTACCTTAAGGCTTAAACTTGTTTACAGAAAAGTATCAGACTTATATATATATATATATATATATATATATATATATATATATATATATATATATATATATATATATATATATATATATATAGATACATACATACGTACATACATACATACATATATATATATATATATAACAAAAAGTTGATTTACGGAAATACTTTCTTTACTGTAGTATGAACTTCTAACCGCAGCTAAAAAAGTTAATTAATTTTACTATTTCATTTGTTTAGAATGTAGAAATAATGAAGGGTAAATAAGCATATGCAAAATTTTAAAAGTTATTATCAAAGATTTTGATACAAATTTCACCTGTATGGCTATACCAATATTTGTGCATATATCATAATACGTGTATTACACCAAGACATTTTAAAGTGTCTTTCTTTTCATTAAATTAATAGTTATTATGATTTTTTACACTAATTTTTAATAGTTAATAGTTAATCACGTAGTATATACTATAAGAAACTTGTGATGTGTAGTTATGCATGCCAATTAATAAAAATAATTGATAAAAGCATAATTTTATGTAATTTATATGTGGTATTATAGTTACATAATTCAAGCATAATTTTTTCAATTTAATTCATAATAATATGATTTTTATATTAAGGCAAGACAAATAAAAAGATATCTTGTCTTAAGACTCATATTATTTTGGTTCTTTAAAAGAAGATTTTGGACATCAGAGAAATAATATTGCACTGATTTGAAAATAATTAACATTGTTTAACCTTTTAGGTTAAAGTTTGCTAAGTTTTACAATAACAACAAATTTCAGTATAACCTCGCTGATGCGAGGATCCAAATATAGGCAGTCTTTCCCCTTACATAAGAATGTAAGAAGAAATTGATTTAGAAAACCAAAATACATTAAGTTTGTATAGTAAAACTGTTTTGATAAAGATTGTATATACTAAAAAATGACACAAAAATCTCAGGTAGCATTTTTTTTAATATATAAATGTATTTCTATAATTTGCAAAATGAATTTGTATTATGGCAGTATAGCCTTCAAGGCTTCAATTTTTATCTTTGTTGGGCCCCTTTTGCCTCCTGTTTGGGAGAACTCCGGCACATATATCTGTTCATAAATATCAGAAAATCATCAAAGAATTAGGTCACATTTTTGTGGTGTTAAATTTGTGGGTTAATAGACGAGCTTTAGTTAATATGGAAAATTTAATTAGGACAAGGACATGGTTAATGAGTAATTAGGGAACAAATTCGTATTACATTCAAACAAGTTGAAAAATAATAAATGAGTCATTACATATCTATTGAATCAAGCAGTAATGTATTGAACCTGAAACTTACACATTTATTACCACCTTAAAAAATTAATTTAGCCCATAAAAAGATTTACTTTTAAAGATATATTGTGCTCGGCCACAACAGTTGGTCTACTTTTTCTTGTACATTCTTTTTTCCTATTATTTATCCTAAGCAAATGTTTGAAAATTTTTGCATATGTTCATAGATCAAAACCATCATGACTATCTTTATTTTTATTTTTTTGACATGGATAGGGTTGGTAACTAAAAAGGTCGTGAGTTTATGAAAAAATTTAGAAAAGAAAAGATGGAATTGAGAACTTGTAATTGTCGATTTTATTAATGAACATCAGGGAGTATTTATACATAGCAGCCAAGTCTCTAACTACCAGATTTGAACCAGCAAACCTAAACCAACTCTAACTTGGTTTCTTATATTAATCATGACAGCAAACCAACTGAGTTGGTGTTTTATAGCAGCTATGACACCAATACAAATCGAGACCTACTAGGACACTTGTTATCACTCCCCCTCAAGTTGGAGCATGCAAGTTTACAATGCCCAACTTGGATTTTAAGAACTGAAATTGTGATCTCCCAAGGGCTTTGGTGAACAAATCTGCTGGTTGTTGTTCGGAAGAGATCTTAGACACCTCAAGAATTCCTGCCTCTATCTTCTCGCGAACAAAATGGCAGTCCATCTCAATATGCTTGGTTCTTTCATGAAAAACCGGATTGTTGGCAATGTGCAATGCTGATTGATTGTCACAAAATAATCGAATAGGCTTGTCAGGAAAAACTCCTAGAGATCCCATAAAAGTGCGAAGCCACACTAGTTCGCTCGTGCCATCTGCCATGGAGCGATACTCTGCTTCAGCTGAAGAGCGAGACACAGTTGTTTGCTTCTTAGTCTTCCAAGAAATAGGAGATTCACCAAGTTTCACAAAGAAACCAGTAAGAGATCTTCTGGATAATGGACAGGCGCCCCAATCTGAGTCGCAATATCCTACCAACTGTAAATTCGACTCCGTAGGCAACATAAGCCCCTGCCCAGCTGTACCTTTAACATAACGCACTACCCTTCTTGCTGCTTCCATATGGTCTTCTTTTGGGGCCTGCATGAACTGTGAGAGAATATGAACAGCATATGTAAGATCTGGTCTCGTAATTGTTAGATAAATCAATCGCCCCACTAAGCGTCTGTAAATGGTTGGGTCAGCCAATTCTTTTCCATGAGCTAAGGCAAGTTTATGGTTCTGTTCCATAGGAAAGGCAGCAGGCTTGGCTCCTAGCAACCCACATTCGTCAACAATTTCCAAAGCATATTTTCGTTGACACAAGAATAACCCTTTTTTCCCTCTTGCCACTTCGATGCCTAAAAAATATTTTAAAGGACCTAAGTCCTTAATGCTGAAACAATCATTCAGATAGCTCTTAAAAATTTGACATGCATGGGAATCATTTGTGGCAAGTACAATATCGTCAACGTAGACTAAAAGAGCCAAAAATTTTTTTCCTTTCTTATATGTAAACAAAGAGTAATCAGCATAGGACTTCACGAAACCATATTCACACAGTTTGGAGGAGAGCTTGGCAAACCATTGTCTTGGAGCTTGCTTCAAACCATACAAGGATTTTCTTAACCTGCACACTTTAGTGGATGTAGAGGCCATATAGCCTGGTGGCAATTTCATGTATACTTCCTCATCCAGATCACCATGTAGAAAGGCATTATTAACATCCAATTGATGTAAATCCCAACCTTTTGCCACAGCAACAGACAAAAAACATCGAACACTAGTCATTTTTGCTACTGGAGCAAAAGTTTCATTATAATCAATGCCTTCTATTTGATGGTCTCCAGTATTACCGCGCCTTATATCTTTGGGATGTTCCATCTCCATTGTATTTCACTGCGGTAAACCCACTTACATCCAATAGGTTTCTTCAGGGAGAGGTCCACTATTTCCCAAGTTAGGTTCACAAGGGCCTGCACTTCCTCATTCATAGCTTCTCTCCACCTTTTATCTTTAACAGCCTCGTGGTAATGTCTAGGTTCATCAACCTTCATCACAGCTGCTAGGAAATTTTGGTGGGATAAAGAAAAATTTGTACAAGTCACATACTTATGTAAAGGATAGGACGTACCTGAGAAATCCTTTTGGCACGAGGTGGCAACTGAGACAGAGTCTTCTACTTTGGCACTATAACAAATATAATCGTTAAGTCGAGCTGGAGGTCTTCGGGAACGTTTAACGTTCAAATTTTGAGCAGACAAGTGACCAGAGTTGCCATCAGGAACCTGTTCGTCACCCTTCTGATTTGTTTGCAACCCTTCTGTAGGTTCAGCTCTAGCAGCTCCCTCTTCACATACAAGCTGTTGGTATATTTCTTCTGCAACTGGATCTGACCAAGACTTGTGCTTGTTTGTTTCAGCATCTCCTTCCACCATCCCACCTTTGTTTGGTAGGACTTGTACTGGGCACCTACTAGTACTGGTAGCAGGTTCATCCAAAACACTCCCCCTGTCTGGCACATCTTCATATTCTCCTTCAAACCAAGATTTTGGCATAGAGTCTATTTCCCAATCTACAAATTTGGTTTCCACTGTTTTCTCTTTTGGGCTTTTTAAGTTTTGTTGAAAGGGAAAAATTTCTTCAAAAAATTTGACATCTCTACTTTCAAAAAATTCTTGTGTGTCTAAGTCATACAATCTCCAACTCTTTTTCCCAACAGGGTATCCAATAAAAATACATTTTCGACTTTTTGACCCAAACTTATCCCCACTTCTGATTTGAGCAAAGCATAGACAGCCAAACACCCTAATCTCATCGTAGGTGGGGCTTTTTCCAAAAATCAATTCATAAGGTGTCTTACCTTGTAATAACCTGTTGGGTGTTCGGTTTATTAAATAGGCCGCTGTTAGAACGCATTCTCCCCAAAACTACAAAGGTAGATTTGCTTGAAAACGCAGAGCGCGGGCAACATTTAGGAGATGTCTATGTTTTCTTTCTATTCTACCATTTTGTTGAGGAGTGTCGACATTACTTGTTTGGTGCATTATACCTCTCTCTTCATAGAACTCCCTCATACCTTTGGTTTTGAATTCAAGCCCATTGTCGCTCCTAATTACCTTGACAATTTTCTCAAATTGGGTTTTTGTGAAGTTAACGAACCCTTTGATTCGTCTTCCAACCTCACTCTTTTCCTTCATTAAATACACCCAAACACTCCTACTATAATCATCCACAATAGTAAGAAAATAGCGTGCTCCAATTGAGGACGGAATTCTATACGGCCCCCATATATCACAATGAATGACTTCAAATAAACTCTTAGCTTTATTTTCACTTAACATAAAAGGATTTCTTGTTTGTTTCGCTCTAAAGCACACTTCACATGCATCATTATTGTCTTTAAGCGAAGAAGAAATATTTAAAGACTTGTAAAGTAACTTCAGTACTTCTCCAGAGGGGTGTCCCATGCGATGATGCCATAATTGCCCACTGTTGACGACATGAACTCGACATTGCTCTTGAGTGCCTTTGTAGTAGTAGACCCCGTCTCGTTGTTCACCCATACCAATCGGAATCCTCATAGTGCGGTCCTGCAAGATACATGAATCTTCGTCAAACATGACAGTACAATGTAAGTCCTTACACAGACGAGAAACTGATACAAGATTACAATCCAAAGAGGGAACAAGCAAAGTTCTTTTCAGTTTTAAATTGTCTTGTAAACTAACAGTCCCCTGCTTATTTGCAATCGTCTTGGCACCATCGGGTAGGTTTACTAGCACGGGAGGAATATTTTCAACTTCTTCCAGTAGACCGCTTTCTCCGGTCATATGAGTCGACGCACCACTATCAATTAGCCAAGGTGGTTCTAGATTACCTGTCAACTTTTCACCATTGTCTGGTTCCTCAATAAGACTAAGTATTCTTTGTGTCTGCTTTGCGGTAAGCCCAGGAATGCAAACGGTCGATGGTGTTGCTGAGGTTGTGTGCTGTTCAACTCCTGGCATGGCTGCGGCTATTTCTTGTCCAGGATATCCTCCTCGACCACCTCGACTGCCTCGACCACCTCGACCGCCTCTGCCGCCTCTGCCGCCTCTGGGACCTCTTCCACGTCCTCTGTTACTCCATCCGGGGGGATACCCAACAAGCTCAAAACAGGCTGCCTGCTCATGCCCGAACTTACCACAATGTGTGCAGACGGGTCTGTCATTCCGGTGCGGCTGCTGCTGCTTTGTGTTCATAGAGAACGCTGTCGCTGCTTCGGTCTTGTCTTCACGTCCTGACACCAAGCATCGATGGTTTTCCTCTTGTTGGATGATGGAAAACACCTTTTCTAGTGGTGGCAGAGGATCCATGGCGAGAATCTGCCTTCGGATCTCGGAATAAGTTTCATCATCAAGTCCCATAAGAAATTGATGGGTCTTGTTGGCCTCCAATTTTTCGGTGAGCTTGCTGCTTAGATCACACTTACAATCCTTACATGAGCAAGTTGGGAGCTTGTCATAGTTGTCAAGCTCATTCCAATAACCCATAAGCTTCGTGTAATATTCAACCACCCGAAGTCCTCCTTGTTTGTTCTTCGCCAGCTTGGTCTTAAGATCATTGGGAATATTGGGGACCATATATCGAGATCTTAGATTGTTCCACATAGCTTTGGCAGTGCCGGCATGGGCTAGACTGGGTCTTAAATCTGGATGGATTGAGTTTAAGATCCATGATCGAATCATGGAATTTGCCATCTTCCATGCTTGTGTTTCTTCTGGGCTACTGCCTTCCGTTGGTGGCTTGATACTCCCATTGATGAATCCTTCCTTGTTCTTGGCTTCAAGACCGGTTATGACCGCTTCTTCCCAAAGGTCATAGTTTTTACCGTCAAATATTACTGCGGTGATCGATGCTCCGGGTGTTTCGGAAGGATGAAAATAATAGGGTGATTGTGGGGTAATTATAAATTTGCTCTTGTCTCCCATGGTCTTAGGGCTCTGATACCATGAAAAAATTTAGAAAAGAAAAGATGGAATTGAGAACTTGTAATTGTCGATTTTATTAATGAACATCAGGGAGTATTTATACATAGCAGCCAAGTCTCTAACTACCAGATTTGAACCAGCAAACCTAAACCAACTCTAACTTGGTTTCTTATATTAATCATGACAGCAAACCAACTGAGTTGGTGTTTTATAGCAGCTATTGACACCAATACAAATCGAGACCTACTAGGACACTTGTTATCAGTTTATCCTTACTGTAATGTAAGGGCTTTATTGGTATCTGATTTATAAATAAATACGTTAAAATTATCGTCAAATTATTGACCCTGTAAAATTAAGACATGTTTTGACGGAGTGCTAGGATAAAATTATCGTCAAAATTTTCAAAATTGTAAAAAATGTCATTAATGTTAAAAATATAAACTAATTACAACTAATCTTTCTAATTTAGTCAAAAACATATTTTAACTTTTCAAAGTAGTAAAAAATGTCACTGACTTTAAAAGCCTTCATGACAGATCGAGGGTGGGTCTGGGGAAATATGAGCTTTTAATTTTTATTTAGGGAATTTTTAATTAATTCTTACCCACCTTCATTCATTATTTGCTGCAGCAAGTAACTATCAATTAAAAAGGTTTTTTGACTAAATTGGAAAGATAAGTGAGAATTAATAAAGATTTTTAAAGTCAACAACAATTTTTACTATTTTAAAAAGTTTAGTGACAATTTGATCCAAACACCAAATGTAAAGGTCTAACTAACTAAAAAAACTTTTATGTTCGAGAAAAAATTATCATCAATATGAAGGATGAAGGACGAAGGATATGATCTAGGGTCCGTATGATCTTATTGGAAAGCCCGAGTGTTTCACATCAAGGCAGTTTTCAGCCTACATTCAGTTTAGGCCCATTATTCTCTTCAACAACGTGGGCCCCAGCCCGTTGCTTATATATTGCAGTCAACAGCCCAGCCCATCTATCCACTTATACTGTGAGTCAGTCTGTCATACTCCAATCTATCATAGACTCATAGAGGCTGTCCCGGGGGGTTGAAAATCGAAAAACCGGGCCAAAAAAGCCGGTTAAAATTGATCTATTTTTTATTTTCAAGCAAAACAATTAAGTTAACCGAACTGAATATTCAGGGTTTGGTTGTGGTTTAAGCGTCAAAAATTCGGTTAATTGTTGTTAATTGAACTGTATTGGTTTTTCCAAAAGAAATATATAAGTTGATTGAATGTCTTGAACTTTTTTGGATTGATTTTTATTTTTCTAACTTTTGGTTTAACAGTATTAGTAGCCTACTTGTGCGAGGAGCATGAAGGTTTTTTAAAAAATTGAAAATATTAACCCATTAATTAAAGATTAACCACAAATCGAACCGAACCGAAAAATCGACTAACCACATTCTATTGCGATTTGGTATTGAAAAAATGGTCAATTGAAAGTCGGTTATATGACCAATCTTTCAATTTGGTTCTCGATTCACAATTTGTGTGAACCAAAAACGCTATTGTCATATTCTTTTTTGGTCGGATTTGTCTGTGTATTTGTTTTGGAGCAAAAACAACCATAACAATTTTATTCGTAACCAGACATAAAACGATACATATCATCTCGGGTTCAGGCAGTGATGCCTCAGGGCCCTCCTTCAACCAAATTTGTTCACCCAAATCGTAGGGTTGAAGGTGTGCGAGGGAATGAGCTCTCCTATTTCCTGCACAAAGAACGTGGTTCCAATAGATAGAATTAAAAAGACATGCAAGCTTCCTAATTTCTTCAATTGTCGTTCCGAGGTTGTTGGTACCATGGAAGTCGTTCTTGATCTTTGTTATAACAGCGAGGCAATCGCCCTCAACTACAAGTGATCTGAATCTCATCTCCCAGGCTAGCTTCAAGCTATATAGACAAGCTTTCGCCTCCTCGAGTTCTGGGTTAGAAAACCCTCGTTGTTGTTTCACCCTCGTGGCTACTACCTCTCCTGTGTTGTCCCCGATTACGAATCCCCATCCGCGACCCCAGGCTCCAATTTTTGCGGCGTCGAAGTTTAGCTTCTAGAGGCCCTCTGGAGGTGGTGCCCATTTCGAGACCCTTGGAGCTATGGGAGCCTATTTCAGAGTCGCCAAGGATTGGAACTCAATTATGATTTCTCAGGCCTTTGACACCAGAGTCTCTACATTGATTCTTGTTCCATTACAACAACTTTTTTCTTATGTTTCAGCATTGCCAGGCTAGCACTACAAAGTACTCCTTGTTTTCATTGTCAAGTGAGAGGAAGGCTTCGTGAACATAGTCCATAGGTGAATTGTTTGTGGTTGAACACATCCTCTGACATGCCACTGTTTTCCCAGATTTTGACAACGGGAGGGCATTGGAATACGTTGTGAACATCCGTCTCTAGTGTGTGACCGCAGATACGACATCGACTATCTCCTTGCTTTATTTGTCTACCGAGGGTCGCCGTCGAGGCTAAAATCTCTTTGCACAACCTCCAACCGAAAGCCCGAATCCGAGGGGGAATTGAAAGCTTCCAGAGTTGTTTCAACATCGTATGACCTTCCAGGATGCTTGAAGTGGCTAGAGACAGATAGCGTAAGGTGGCAAGGGTCTAATAGCCGGTTTTGACACTATATTCCCCATTCCGGGTGTCATTCTAGGTGATCCTATCTTCCGGGAAGGTATAGCTTAATGGGATGGATAAGATTTTCTCGGCATCACATGTGAGGAATTTCACCTCGACTAGGTCCAGTTTCTAGCAACTGTGGTCGGTGTCAATGAGGTCACTCACCTTGCTAACTTGCAAATGGTCATTACGGGGGGTGATGAACTTGAAGGTTGGTCCCCTCCCAAGCCATTTGTCATCCCAGATATGAACTGTTGTTCCATTGCCATATACCATCGCGATCTAGATTTTGCCAATTCCCTAGTTGAGCATATGCTTCTCCAAGTATAGCTAGGCTGAAGGCTCAGACTCGTCGAAAAAATATCCCCTTCATGGTAGTACTTTTCCTTTAGCAGTCGAGAGGATAAGGATGAAGGATTTTTCTAGAGACACTTCACTTGTTTAGCTAAAAACGCGGTGTTGAAATCTTCCAGGGATTTGAAACCCATGCCTCAGACCTCCTTATGCAAAAAGACAAGAGGTTAATTCAATGCAATTTCTGAATATTTTGCTTCCCTCCCCACCAATACCTCGTGACAAGCCTCTGGATGTCATTGCATAGTGAGCTAGGTCATGGCGTATACCGGGAGGGCTTGTTCGACCGCTTTTATCTCACCTCACGCCTAGTTCAAGATAGGAAGTCATCATCCCGGTAGCTGAGCCTTTTTGCAACCATATCCTTCACACATAAGACATCTTTGTATTTCGACTTCCCCACCTTCATAGGTAATCCAAGGTACTTGTGCGAAAGAACCTCCCTGATTTCCAAAATATCTTTAATAGCATCCTTGCGTGCTTGAGGGGCATTTTTATGGAACATCACATCTGTCTTGTTGTAGTTAACTTTTTGACCTGAAGCACTCTCATAGAGATTAAGGACATGTTTTATCATCCTTGTTTGGTCTTTAATTGCTTTGCAAAATTATCTCAGTAGTTAGTAGGATGTAACTTGAGTCTCTCTACTCCTATAGGCTATCATTATATGTTTTTTAAGTATGTATTTTGATTTGATTCAGGTTGAAACAGGTCAACTAATATCACAGTTCCAATAAACTTTGTTGGGTGTGAAGACCAATTTGTTGGGAATGGAGACCAAATAGAAGAAGGAAAAGATTTTGTTTCCTATTCTACTACAGTTTCCTTTTTTCTGAAGATTTCCATATTGTTTAGGCTACTGCCATATTGTAACCTAGGTCTCCTTGTACCCTACTAGTATATACAGGGATCATGTTCTCCTTATGATATACACAATAACAATTGAGAGTGTTTCATCTTATACCACAAGAGATTGACCTGTAATCTCTGTGTCCCTGAGGGAGTTGTGTGAGGCTCATCTGTGAGTGTTGAGTTCTCAGGTTGTAACTCTAGGGAGGTTGTGAGAGATTGTGGAGGTCTGGGAATCTCTGAAACACTGTTGTAATCCTCTAATAGTGCATCGTTCGTGGTTTTTTTCCCGGTTTGGGTTTTTCCACGTTAATTCCTTGTGTCGAATCTTTATTTATTTTTCCCCCTCATTATTGTTTGTTTGCTAACTATGCCCTGAGAATCCTAACAAGTGGTATCAGAGCTTTGGTTGGAGCGTGGTTGATCTGCAGACTGAGAAGCAATGGCGGGCGCAATTGTGAAGATTCCTGAATTCGATGGAAACGACTATGCATGGTGGAGGATGCGCGTTGAGGATGTGCTCCGCCAGCAAAGGTTGCATCTTGCAATGGGTGATAAGCCAAAAGAGATGGAACAGAAGGATTGGGAAGAGCTTGATGGTCAGGCATTCAGTACGGTCAAGCTGACGCTAGCTCGAAACGTGGCTTTCAACGTCAAAGATTAGAAAACGACGAAAGATCTGCTCGAGGCCTTACAAAACACATATGAGAAACCTTCGGCGGTGAACAAGGTATATGTGTTACGTCGTTTGTTTGAATTTAAGATGCATGGGTCTGGTGATATGCATGATAGTATGAATGAGTTGAATATGATACTATCAAAATTAACCTATGTGGGATTTAAGTTCGACGATGAGATGAATGCTAATATGCTATTGGCTACCCTACCTAAGTCTTGGGAAAATTTCGTGACTTCTGTAACTTCTTCAACTAAGAAGGATGAGAAACTGAAGTTTGGGGAAATTAGAGACTTGGTCCTGAATGAAAGTATTCGTAGGAAAGAATCTGATGTGTCTGAGTCTTCGGGGGGATGCTTTATGTAACACCCCAACCTTAATCACAAGATTAAAATCCTACTCAGAAACCCAAACCTGTGATTAGCGCAGCGGAACACTTTAGATCGAGGCATTACCGCCGTCCCCAAAAGAGACAAGGCACAAACACACCAAAACTTTATAACCACAAGAAAGAAAAATGCTAAACTCCAAACCCAAAACATAAGTACAAACTTATACAATCCTTGAATTTATGGATACATAAACTTAAAACCATAAGAGAACTTCCAAGCAACTGCCAAACCGGCTCTCCTGCCATTAACGTGACTTAGGAACTACCTCACGCGATTGAAGCTACTTGGGCTGATTTGTCTTTGCCTCGAGCTCGAACCTCCTAAAACAAAACATTAAAACATTGCAAAAGTGAGTGGGAAACACTCAAGATCGTAAACCTCCAACACGTAAAACCGTTCAAAAGCGGTTTTAGTGCCAGATTTAAATTCATTTAGAAAACAAGGAAGGGAGTAAAACCAATAACCTGAAATGAAGTACATACATAACATACATGAATAACAATGTAGTAAAGATAGATGAATAAATATGTGGAACCCTCATGATCGGTGCAAGCACCTCACACACGCGCATGCCCACATCGATCTAGATTTGGATCGTGACCGCTAAGCGATGACACTGCAGTCAAGGCACTCTGATCAGGAGTGCTAAAACATGAGTACATATAAATGATAATATAAGGCGGGTCCACTTTAAAACATAAAAGATTACATAAAGCATAAAACTTGATAATACATGAATAATGTACGCACTAAGGCGGTAAAGGTTGGACAATTTGCGTACCTTGGGATGATAAAGTCCCTGGTGGTGCGTCTCGGCTTTGAGATGGCTTTGGTAACTTGTCAACTAAGACATGAATAATGGAAAATGAAGAACCGAATGAGGCTCTTAATTAGTTTCAAAAGTTTAGAAACTTAGGAAAATATAAATGAAATAACTTAGGGAGAAAATTTCAGGTTGTATAAAAATAAAGATTATAGTGTAACTTGAGTTAGGAAAATCGGAATGAAGTAAAAAGTACATCCCGGAATAGGAAAATTATAATCTACAACTTTGTCAGCAGAACCAGATGGTAAAAATGAGATGGATGTCTACAAATTGGGCCCGGACAGAAACTGGGTTCGGATAATTAAGAACTCCGGGTCGAATTTATATGAAGGTATTGACATAGAAAGGTGAATTAAGAAGATGGAACTTGAATCTTGGAAAGGTAGCTTAAATTGATGAAGAATGGGACTTAAAGATTGAAGGTTAGAATGGAAATCGTGGACTTAAAGATGATGCGAAGACGTGATAATGAGATTAAAAATGAAGTGAGAATGATTCATGGGGTATGGGTTTTCGAACGTGATTGAGAGGCAAGCTTAAGTTGGTACTTTAGAGGAAAAAAGACTTGAAGCTACTTAGGGCTTGGAGGTTATAAAGCTAGATGAGAAATCTTAGCTAGATCAATAATAAAGGGCTTTTAAGCTAAAGTCCATGAGGAGAAAACTTATAACTTGTGTTAGATTCATAAACCCTTGGAATGATGACCTTAGGATATACTTAGGCTTCCAAACCATACTTTTCAACCTTAAAATCATAATATAGGATTACAACATATAACCATAACTTATCAATGCTTAAAATCCTCTATTGATATTGGTTTAGGGCCCCAAAGATGGAATTTAATAAGGAATAAACTGGGCAGAAACTTCAAGATGGACAGCCCTTCTTTCCGGGCTCATAACTCACACTCCCGATATCGTATAACTACAAACCATACCTTTCTGGAAAGCTTGCAATGTGACCTAAAACCTTCATGTTTACCACAAAAACTAGAAAGATCTTCAAAGGGACGAAAAACAGCCCTTAAGCTACTGACTTCCAGAAACGTATTCCGAAACGTGACGTTACGGTTTTGGCCATAACTCAGCCTATACAAGACGGAATTTAGAAATTCCAAAGCCTATGGTTAGCTAACACTTTGTGCTATCCCATGGAGTAAAAATCTGGGTAAAAATCCAACTTTCAAGTCCCTGTAATTTTCCAGAAATTGAGCAGAATCTTTCTTGCACTTAAACTCAACTCTAATGATGTTTTAAAGCTCTTAATTCATACTAATTCCTTACCAAACTTCATTTAAGCTATTATCTACCATATTTCCAGAATTAAACCTTCACAACTAGCTCATCAAAGACCTTAAATTTCACATGCATCCATGGATTCAACATGCATTCTTTCATATACAACTTAATTTAGCACTCTTTCACCAAAATGTCATCAATTCACCCAAATTAAACATAACAACACTTAAACATCAAACTTAACTTTTATAAACAGCCCTTAATACTCAGAATCTCATCAAGAAACTCACATGCATTAAGATTAAATCATCATCCATTAAGAAATCATCAAGAAAACCTCAAGAACACCTCAAATTTTACATGCACATACTCTAAACTCAAACCCTAACTTGACTAATACAATCATAACTTTGAATTCATGATTAAAGAGAGTAAAAGAGATAGAATTTACAAGAATTACACATATAAAACATAAAACTCAGATTAGGGTTTAAAAGAATTGAATTTGGGGGTTTGAGAGATTACCCTTGGGGTTAAAATTTGATGAAAACACAAGAGAGGAGGAAGGAGGTGGCGGCCGGCGAGAGGTGGCGGCGGCTGGCTCCGGTGGCCGGAAAAAATGGCCGGCGGTGGGCTGCTGTGGCTGGCTGGGCAGAGAGGAGGAGGAAGGTAGAGAGAGAAAGTGAAGTGTGTTTGAGAAATTAGAATGAGGAAATGGGTTTACTAATACCCATTAGTAGTGTATTTTCCCTCCACTTAATTAAAACACTAATAATACTTAACAAGTCTGAATTTTGATTAAGTAAAATAAATTGTAAACAAATACTAGTTTAATAAAATTAGTTTGCACTAAATAAAATTAATTGGTAACAATTGGGTTAAAATAAAATAGAACTTGAACTAATAAAATTAAATGAATGGACATAAATATTACTTGTACTAAAATAAAATAAACATAATCTAAAATAAAATAAATTAAGGTTTGGATAATAAAATATAAACGTTGAGAAGTAAAATAATTAAACTCCTTTCGGTTAAAGAAATAATGTAAACGGTAAAACCCGATATAAATTAACTTAACGGGTAATTAAAGTGAATTAAAGGTTTATGAACCCGTAACTTGATACCCTTTGCCATCTCCTACACGAGACTTGACACCGATAAAATAAATATTTAAAAGTAAACGCGAAAAATTTATACGTAATTTAGATAATTACGGTAATTAGTACTTAATTAATCGTGATTTTGGGGCGGGTTATTACACTTTAACTGTCAGGGGTAGGAGGAATAGTCGGAGCTCGGGTCGGGGTCGATCAAAATCAAGAGGTCGAAACGTGGAGCAAGTGTTGTGTTGGAACTGTGGTGATAGAGGTGATTTTCGTAGGGATTGTCCCGAACCTAAGAAGAGCAGCCATAATGACCAGGACTCTGTATATTCTGTTGAGGATTTTGGTGATGCCCTAACTGTTAGTGTTGACAAGTCAAAAGGGAGTTGGGTGATAGATTCGGGTGCTTCGTTTCACTCTTCGTCTAGAAGGGAGGCCTTTAGCAATTTTGTGAGTGGGAGGTTTGGCAGGGTTAGGCTTGCAAATGGTCACAACCTAAAGGTGCTAGGAAGAGGTGATGTGAACATTAAATCTTCTAAGGGTGGAACTTGGAGGTTGAAGAATGTTCGGTATGTCCCAGGTCTGACCAAGAACCTTGTATCTGTGAGTCAACTGGATGAGGAGGGGTTCACGATGAGATTTGAAGATGGTCATTGGAGGGTAGCGAAAGGATCTTTGATAATTGCAAATGGCAGGAAAGAGGGGAAGCTATATTCTGTCATTGATAACTCTAACATGTCGGTTCATGCTCGTCAAGGGCGTGTTAGCTTCTCTGATGAGAGAAGGGTACCAGAAACGAGGAGGTTTCCGGTCGAGGCTACGTGAACGGATTGTCAGCCGAGAAACGCATCTAACCTGCACGAAAATTCGACAAGTTCAACACGAGGTAAAATTCCAATCCGAAATTCCCCTAAGTTGTTGACGATGATGCGTATGTCGAAGTTGCAGGGGCGTGATCAGTTCAAGTGGGAGCCTGTTGCAAAAAGAGGAGTTGATGGGAGGTCAACTGGGACCTTTGTTGATCTTTGCTGAGTAAGATCGAGATGGATGCACTAGAGGATTCAAGAAGGTGTTGAAGTGGTCGAAGGCTGCGCTTGAAATTGGTCTTCAAGTGGGAGATTGTTGGGTGTGAAGACCAATTTGTTGGGAGTAGAGACCAAATAGAAGAAGGAAAAGATTTTGTTTCCTATTCTACTACAGTTTCCTTTTTTCTGAAGATTTTCATATTGTTTAGGCTATTGCCATATTGTAACATAGGTCTCCTTGTACCCTACTAGTATATATAGGGATCATGTTCTCCTTATGATATACACAATAGCAATTGAGAGTGTTTCATCTTATACCACAAGAAATTGACCTGTAATCTCAGTGTCCCTGAGGGAGTTGTGTGAGGCTCATCTGTGAGTGTTGAGTTCTCAGGTTGTAACTCTAGGGAGGTTGTGAGAGATTGTGGAGGTCTGGGAATCTCTGAAACACTGTTGTAATCCTCTGATAGTGCATCGTTCGTGGTTTTTTTTCCCGGTTTGAGTTTTTCCACGTTAATTCCTTGTGTCGAATCTTTATTTATTTTTCGCCCTTATTATTGTTTGTCTGCTAACTACGCCCTGAGAATCCTAACAAACTTCTCATATAGAAAGAAAAATAAATTGAATGTAAATATGGGTCAATTCAAGCCGATTAATATCAAGTCAAATTTCGGGTTGACACAATAATTTTGTTAAATGTGTTTGATACTTCCTCTATTCGAATTTATTTGCGCCTTATATTTTTTGTTCCATTGTATTTTTACTTTATATTTACAATGACCTATTAACAATTGATATATCAATTCTATCCATATTAATTGGTTTTCTTCTCTCTTTAATATCAAATAACATTAATTATTGGAATAGCTTTGACAATAAACCTAAAATTTATCAAAAAGTTTACATAATTTTGGTACTCTCCACTCTCCTAAAGTTCTAAGGTGACAATTAAAGTAAAATCGAGGTATTAGTGATTAAATTAGAGATAATGAATGGCAATATTGTGATCGACAGCACTAGTGCTCGGACAATTATTATTATTCAACCTCCTCTCCCTTTTACCTGGTTTAGGCTGGTCAAACTTCAAAATTTTACTAATCATTTATCAATATCTATATATATAATTTCTCGCTGCTTCTCATTTTATTCTTGTCTATATTTTAGACATCATTAAATGTTGAATAAATACAATATTTTATTGAATTTTTGGACGATAATACACGAGACTTAAGGAATATTGAACAATAATGAACTGAATTTTTTTTTGGACTCTAATACATTGAACATTGAGGGTATTGGACGATAATGCACCTAGAACAACTCTGGTGGTGGTTGACTGGTTGATGCGATGGTGGTCATACCTTGAGGTGTCGTTTTTTTTTTTTTATATAGAAAAAATATATCAGTTATCCTATTTATGTGTACTTTCCTACATTACAAAAATTTATCTGAAAAAACAGAAAAATGACACCTCAAAGTAGGACTGCACCGCGTACGTCAACCACCACTGAAATTAATCTGAGTGCATTATTATCCAATATCTTCATAATTCAGTGTTTTAGACTCAAAAAAAAAATTCAGTGCATTATTGTCTAATATTCCTAAAGTTTAGTGTATAATCATCCAAAAACCCTATTCTATTTTACGAAAGTACTATCATTAAATTCATAACGATAAATATTATAGTAAGAATATAATCAAAAAGAGATATTGAAAACCATAACGCATTTAGGATACACCTATAGTGGTTGTCAATCATGACAATTTAGGGTGGGCACAATAAACCTAAACCGCAATTCGAACCGCAAAATCGGTAAAACCAAACCGGTAAATGCGGTTAACTGAATTAATTTTTGCATAAAAGCGGTTTAGGTTAACCAAACTGGTATGAGTGGTTTAGGTTTAGGTTTTGGATTTTCATCAAACGGATAATCGCGGTTAACCGGTTTCAACTAAATTTAACAAAAAAAACTTTCTTATTGGTTTGTAATCTTTGTAAGACTTTTTATTTATTTCCTACTTCAGTTTGTAATGTTAAACTTGTTTAGGGCTTGATGTTGGTTTGTTGGAAACTTGGAATTTATGGACCAAGTATGTGACAGTGATATCCATAGCTTGATGTTGGTGTATAACTTGATGGTCATTCACTGTTTCAACTTTCAAAGGTAGCCAGGCAGAGGCAGGCCGTGCAGCAAGCAAGCAACGTCGTACTATCGGAATGCGAATTTATTAGCAATATGGTTGCATTTACTTCCATAAATGTTATTGTAAATTTCCAGGAAACCTGTTAAGCGTAAACCTTATATTAAATGAGGTTAACCATGTAGATTTCAAAAGTTGTTGACCGCATATTGCGGTTTTGGTTTAGGTTTTCAAAATCCAAAAACCTCAAAAGCGGTTAACCTCAAATGCAGTTAACCTGTTATGCCACCCCTAATGACAACCACAATTAGCAAAATAAATTTTATTTGTACATGTGTCAAGTTTTATCTTGATAGTTAGCTTTTCTATTGAATATAAATTGTAAAATATATTTATTTAAATTTTAGTTTATTTTAAAAAAAATTAAATTAATATTTTTCAAAATATTCTTGTTTATTAGGCAAAAACTTAAGAGTTAATGTATTTAATTTTAAAAAAATTCATTAAAATTTTTTTAATGAAGAAAATATATTTTATAATGTTGTATCAAATAAAAAAATGAATGACGGAAATAAAAGTTAACACACATATGGATAAACATTATTTTCCTTATGGTAGTTGTCATGATTGACAACCATTATAAGTTTTTCTAACGCATTTATATAGGTTTAGGCAGGCTTAGATAGAAAAAAAAAATAGAATCAGATAGGAGCAGATAGAAAATTATTGTAGACACTTTACCCTTGCAAAGATAAGAACCTGCACGTTGATATTGATTTCAAGAAACCCACTAAAAAAAGAAGAGATTCCTTACCATAATTCACTACATACCAAACTGACTTACAAAAACTAGACATACTGAATGGGGTCGGTCGTTCCAATTCATGCATGAGGAGGGTTGAAGTTAGCAAAAAAGAAAGAGCAAGCAAAAGCTTCAAAACACATCATCTCACCTCATCAAGTAGGCTAGAGATTGACAAATGGACAGTTGAACAATACTCATATGGGGTCTCTTTAGTTGTTATCACTCTTTATCATGACATGATATAAATATATGACAACCCCTCTTCACCCCCTCCTTTTCTTTGTTGTACTAAAAAGCAAACCCTTGAGTTAGTGGGGCAAATAGACAATGACATTCTAATCAACAATCCACTAGTTTTTGTTACCTACACTTGCTTCTTATGTCAGCAAATGAGTCTTATTCCTCCTCATACTTGCCAATATACCCTCAAATTCTACCGTCAATATGGGTCCCGCTTATGTAGAGACTGATTTTAAGAGACTTGTCGAAATAATGCTTGTGCAAGTGGACTGGTGAATCGATCAATGATAGAGTTAGGATGGAAGACGCCAAGAAAGAGTGTCGTATCTGAAAACATTTGCCGTTTGCCTGCAATCATAGAAGTCTATAGATGGCAGTCACACAGGAGAAATGCATAGGCAAAAGCTTTAGGTAAAGAAGCAGAGACATCAACAAAGGAAAATAGTGGTGAGTGAGTAGGAGTACTGATAAGATAGATAGATAGATAGATAGATAGATAGATAGATA
Organism: Portulaca oleracea; assembly: GCA_029582165.1. Taxonomy (NCBI): domain Eukaryota; kingdom Viridiplantae; phylum Streptophyta; class Magnoliopsida; order Caryophyllales; family Portulacaceae; genus Portulaca; species Portulaca oleracea. The sequence continues at coordinate 10,607,660 of CM055869.1, read as the reverse complement.
GATAGATAGATAGATAGATAGATAGATAGATAGATAGATAGATAGATAGATAGATAGATGGTGAAGTAGACATGGGACATATCTCAGACAATTTTACTCACTAAATCCAAACATCAGCATCTCAACCTGTGAAAACCCTATTACCACATTACAGGTTTCAGTTAATTGAGATGTAATCTGTCATACTGTCATGTTGATCACCCGTCCAGAATTCATGGTAATGAATGCATCCAAAGCAGAGAAAAAAGGTAGGGTAGATGTATTGGAGAGTTTGTGGTTGTGAATTAAGCTGTTCAACCAAATGTCAGCTTCAGATGATTGTGTACACAGGTGATGATACGTTACGTGCACAGGCAAAATGGAAAGAAAAACAAGCATTATGGGTTTCTTAAATCGTAAAAAACTTCCTAGGAGTTGTCTTTGTTCGCCTCGTGTAAGATTTTGTGCAGAATGCCCTGGTAATAGTGACTGTTAAGTATCAGAAATTGCAGCATTCCATTTTCAGCAGGATTAATTTGGGAAATTATCAAAAGGGTGAATCATACTATTCATGTTTGAGGATCCCACACTAATTGACTGGGACTCCATTATTGAGCTTGGGGTAGGGGTCCAACCTTGAGTCTGCCTAAGGCAATGTCTGGTAGACAACTTTTTAGTCTTGAATAACTCTTTTTGAGTCCATGAGGTTCTTGACCGAGGTTAAGAAGCCAGTTCAAGTGTTTGGTAGACAATTTTTCATATTAGGTATTTGGACCGAGAAAACTAATTTTTAAGAAAGCTATTTGGAATAGCTTCTCACAAACAACCAATTTTGCCAAAAAAAAATTCTTGCAAAAAGACAATTCATTGCTAACCCAAACAGCTAATAGGGTTGGTTGCCAAACAATGTCTTAGATTGAAGGATTCAATCAAGGCATAGTGGTCCAGTGGTCCTCAATGTTTGTTTCTCCAGGGTACAACAATGAATATCAATCAATCTTCTGACAACAAAATTACAACAGATTTAACAATGATGGTGTTCCCATTTTCTGTTATCTGGCAACTCATATGCAGTAGCAAGAAGCATGGAGTATTAGACATTTAGACTCGAAAACTAACAATGACAACAAAATCTCAATGTAATCGCGCTTAAACAGGATTACAACAAAATCTCAACGTCGATAGATGGAGACAGGGGGAATTAACAGTCAGTAAACAGGCTGGATTCCGATAAATGCTACTACCTTCATTAACACGAATTTCTCATCTATTCACATTCATAGTGACACAACATTACAACTCCAGAAACAGGATAAGAAACCAAAACATAATAATTACGTAACAACATAGCCTCTCGAGCACTTCCATAAAAACAGCAAATTCTACAAAGGGAAGACGAACGAGTTAAGTCTTAACTCGAAGAAGGTGTGTGTGGATGTTGTCCGAGTGGAGAGGGACGAGGATTGGGGCTCTCTTTTATCTCTTTTCCTCTTGGGCTCATACCGGGACTCCTCTCCCTGAGACCACTAACACGAGGACTATATACCCTCTGTTGCATTCCTGGGCTAAGAGTATTTTTCCTCTCTAGCAAAGGCGGAGTAGAACTGGTTATCTTGGGACTTTGTATATGCCGGATTTCACCCCGGCTCCTTGTCATGATTTCATCAAGGAATTCTCCACTGTTCATGGTGCTCACCTCTGCCTGTGGATCATGATCCTAATTCAGACAATAGATCGAGTAATTAGTACACAACATTTACGAAATGTGGCTTTTTAGTCATTGAAGAGCGAGTAAAAGGTCTGGAGAACTTACTTCAAATGGCACATTGTAGGCAATGGCGGGAGCTTCCTCATATTCAGCGGCATCTAGATCCTGAAGATGGGCCAACTTGAAAAACTTCGGTAAAACATACTGCCTGACGGGGACAAGAAGCATGATCAACATAGGGAAGAGGACTCCGGCTATGGGAATCCATGTTATCCCGAAACACAGCAACAAGTACACTGTCTGGAATATGGTGAAAATTGCAATCGTCTTGAAAGGCACTGTTTCGATGAATGTTGCATGTTGCTCCTCAAGCACCCTGAAAGTTACCACGCAATCAGTGCCAGCAGAATGAGTAAAACTAATGACTAACACCAGAAAAGTTTGGTTGGTTTTTGGTAATATATTTCGCTTTATTGCCAAAAAAAAAAAAGTATAATAAAAGCAATGCTTACTTGTATCGACGACTGGGAGCAGTGAAAAGCAACAATATTCTCTCCCAGAACTGATTTCCGGGTAAGCTTTCAATGGCCATGAATGCAAAGTATCCCCAGAGAACCGCGGTAGGAATTTTCTTTAAAATGGGCATGGCGGCAACACATCCACCCACCATTACTGCCTGAAGCAAATTGCTGAGACGTTGCTCTTTCACTTCAACCGGTAAAAGATCATCTATGTCTTTCTCCACATCAAAGACAGTTTCATCGACGGGTGCATCAATGTAGCCAGTACTTGAAGCTTTCTGAATTGTTGATTCTTTCAACTCCTTTAATCCCTGTATATTCATTCAGTGTTCAGAATGCAATTAGAGGAGACTGCTAATGCTCGCTAAAACCCACAAATGGGATTGGCTCAGCTGATTTACCAGAGTAGATGGGATCTGATTGACAAGAGGAGTCTGCATTTCATTGTAAGCATCCTGCATGTTTTGGTATAGCTGACCCAAGTTTGCGTTCTTGTTTATGCTACTTCGAGCAGTTGCTACAAGCTTGTTCCTCAATAGCTGTTTCAGAATCACTAGCCGGTTAATGTCAAAACCAGTTTGAACGACATGCAAATTAGACACGGAATGTCTAGGGTACAGATGAATATTACCTGATGTTTAAGCGTTGCTAAGCTTTTCGTATGCATTGGAGACTGAGGAATAACTCCATTTGAGGGAGGAATGCCGATCAAACCACACAATATGGTCTAAAGATTACACATTTAAAAAAAAGGTTGACCAATGGGTCAATCAGTGCCATGACATATGGCTTCAAAGTTCAAACGCAAAATCGAAAGTAGTTTGGAGTGACATGCTTAATTTCTCACCAAGAACCCAAGGAGGAGAAGATCGTAATGGTATGAGGACGGTTTCTTCAGATTGAACTCCTTTTGTTGAGCTAATTGAGAAGCAACACTGTGATCAAAGTAATACAGCACCGCAATCATGGTGGCTGGGATAAAAGCTCCAACAATGTATACCGGTGGTACTTTCAGCATTTCCTGAAGAATCAAAAAAGTATACATTGATGACTGTATATAGAAATAAACTTTTCTCTTCCATATAAAAAAGCATTCTCAACAAAATAAGGTACAAAATAAACACCTTGATCACAGTCCAGTTTGAGTAAGCACCAGGGGACCATGGATTCGGACTAACAAGCCGCCTTGGGATTCCTCTTGGAACATCATGAGCTGGTATGTATGATATACCGGTCCATACAAGCACCATAAGTGGTACACCATAATCAGCAATAAAACCGCGCAGCCAACCTAATCGTTTCGAAATCGACGTGTTATCTTAGAAAATCTTCCAAACAACTTTGGTAGAATTATCAGGAATGGTAACCAAAGATAAAAATATATACCTGTCCCATACCGCCATGATCTAGCAGTACGGCTTCTCAGTGCAGTTAGAAGAAGGCCAAATGATAACACCAACGCAAACATTCCATTGCCAAAACGCCAAGAAGGAAGAAATGCAGTCTGTTTTGGATTTTCCCTCTGAGGTATGCCAAACTCCTCCACAGCTCCCTGTGATGAAATTATTCAGTAGACAAACAAAGCATACTTTTCTTGTCAGCGGGGGGAAAAACTACAAAAACATCATATGGTTATCAAGCATTAATCAAACTTAGACTCACTCGAATTGCCTGCTGCATAAAGAGCATTGCAATCAGTAGACCAAAAAGCTCGCCAGCTACACGTGTAAACCTATTGATAAAGGAGCAAGCACCCAAAATGGCGAACAAAAAGAGCAAAATGGCTGTCCACACACAAACCCTGCAAGCCCAAATGAACCACATATTCACCATATTCCAAAGAAAACCACAATTTTTTAGTGTGGTAACATTTGATTGACCCTAAGTTAATGGTAAAAATAAAGTACCATGCTGTCCATGCTAGGAACAGATTGTGGCCCAAATCCTTCCTGTCCTTGGCAAAGTTGTACATAAATGTGTACATCAAAACTGTTGGCTCAGCAACCCCTAGAATCAGCAATGGTTGTCCTCCAAGGATTGAGTGAATGACACCACATAATGCAGTTGATGCAAGGGTTTGGACCGCGGTCAAACTTCCATCTGCAATAAAATGATGGTTAAACTAGAAATTCACAAGCACAATTGTAATGAAGAATCTCTTCTTAGTTTTTAATTACCGGTATTCCTTTCAAGTTGTTCACCAAAGGATATGACAGGAATTGCTGAAGCGAAGAATATATATGTTGTAGGAGCTAAAATCCTGAACCAAGATCATGGACATATACATAAGTTGTTATTAACATTTAAGATCATTCTTAATCTCCCTAAAGAAGACAATAGTCAACAGTGAAGAAGAAGGCTACCAACCTAATACCAACACGAAGACCTCCAGTCCAGTCTTGCTTATAACAAAGAAGTCTTCCTTTCAGATCATTCTTAATCCCGCGAAACGGAACAAAGGTTTCTTCCATGATCAATCAAGTTTATGAAGCTCAAACTATGGAAAGGATATGCAACAGAACAGCTGAAGTACTTAACTCAAATACCAAAGTGGCTCGAGAGGCGAATACTACAATCAGGTTGTCATATGAAGAGACATGTCTAGGATACTATGGATAGAAGGCAATTAGTGAGTAATCACTATTTTGGAAGCAAAATTTGGGGCTCATCTTTTGTTTATGGATTGTGCAAAGATGAAGAATTTACATCTTATTGAACCTATACCAGAATGAATTTGGTCTATGGCTACAATGAATCAAAGAATGATACTTGAGCAAAGAGCTTACAAGCTTCTCTAGCTTTGCTTACTTGAGCTCCATGTCAAATTCAGATGAAGTAAGATTAGCAAGTGGAACCATCAGAAGAGTCAAGATCAACGGTATAGATCAGTAAATTCCATCTACTAATCAATCTCTAGCATTCATTTAGCAGTGAGAATGAATCATCAAAACAAGAGTGAAGAATACTCAAATTTGACAAAAGAATGGAGCCAAACCTCAAATAAGAGTTACATAGTCCAACTTATGCCTCTTCAAACTCTAGACAACCAAGAATTTGAGCACAAAGACAACAAATTAGCGGAGAGCCATACTCAAGAACTCAAATTTGAGTAAATGGGTAGTCACCAAATAAAAGAAAGATGGCTTAGGAACGAGAAATTAGCGGAAACCCATGATAGAACTCACAGCAGGAAACGATTTACAGCAAGTTAAGGCAAATGGGCATCTCCCAAAAACCAGAAAGACAGTTTTTTTCCTGAAAACTAACGGCAACCCATGACTGAAAACCACTAGGAAAACAGATTAATACAGTTTACAGCAAATGGGCATTCAGAATTAACGAAGACCCATGATTGAATATCACAATAGAATGGTTTAGAGCAGGAAGCAAATGGGCATGAACAAAGAAGAAGATTGCATAAGAAATTCAAAAGGAGAGTAGATGAGAGGTACGATATATATGAGTATGAGCAGACAAACAGGAGACGTAATAAAGCCAGCAAACAACAGCTATGCAGCAATAAATGAGCAGAGAGAGAGAGCGAAAGAGATGTAGAGAGCAAGACAGAAGTGGGGAGTTTTCTTTTTCAATTTGTTAAGGAAAAACAAACACTGCAATGGAAGAAAGTGAGTATTTTACTCGTGAAGACAAACAGAACAGGCTGATGAAATTGGGGATGTTTGTGAGGGATGAGTGTGCATAAATATACTCAACAAAATCGGGTTTAAAAACAGTCGAGGTTGGCAGAAGGAAGGGGTCAAATTTTTGCAAGAGGCGGGGATAGAATACAACGTAGAAATAAAAAGGGAAAAGTATGCCAAGGTGGATATCCACTTTCAAGTGTGATTTGGTTGTACGATTTTTTAGGTTTGAGCTCTTTTTTTCTCATTCAAAAGTTTATCTTTTCAATACATCTCTCTTGTTTAGGCATGAAAGATGAATAGTCTGATTGTTTAAAAGTTGAGATGTATTAAAATATGTAAGTTTGCTTAAGGCGACGCTATTTAAAATTAAAACAATTTAGCTTTAGTAGCAACAAGGGTTTAGGTTTTTCCTTGCAAAGTTGGTAAAAAGATTAGCTAAAAAGTAGTATATCTTTGTATATTTTGAGATTCAGTGAAAAGTTGGTAATAAAATGAACAATAAGATAATATAGTACTCCTACGTTATGTATATCTAAATTCTACTTTAGTTGGATTTCAATTTTCAAACAAAAATTCTACTTTAGATGTAAAAGTTTAGTTTGATTTGATCAGAACTAAACATTGTTATAATTGACTAAGGCCATGTTGTTTAGGGTGGTAAAATTAAGTTAGGTAAAGTAAATTTGGTAAGAAAATGAAAGGTAAGGAAAATAAAATAAAATGACGTTAGTTTGAGTGTTTTCTAAGGGTTCAAATAAGTTAAGGTAAGGTAAAAATAAATAGAATAAACCTAATTACCATTCTAAACAACATGGCCTAATTGTGATTATGAATTATGAATTTATATTACTTTAAACTTGAGCTAATAATTAGAGTTGCTAGTTAATGATACAAATTATTTCTTGCATTAAGACACATGTATATTATTTAGATCCTTACAACATATAAATTGTTTGTGACAGTTATTTATATATTATATTTTTTTTGGAAAAGCATGCCAATGAGGATATTCACTTTCAAGTACCGTGATTTGGTTGTAGGATTTTTTTAGATTTAAGCCTTTCTTTCCAATACATTTCTCTTGTTAAGACATAAGAATTTCTGACTCAACTCGATAATCTGACCTGAACGAAATTTATGGATTTTGAACATGATTTTATCAACTAGATCCGAAATACATCGAACCCAAAAATTAGTGGGTTAAACCCGACCTGTCCGTTTGACCCCAACATTTATTTTTTGAAGTTCAACTTTATTAGAATTTCGGACTTTTCATCGTAAACTTTAACTATTAAACTCTAGGCGCAACTTATTTATTTATTATTTCTCTAGTTTAAGTTAAAATAGTTACAATAATCTATCCTTAATAGAAGATAATTATATTTTATTATGTATATTGTACAAAAAGTAGTACTTAGAAATCTTTTAAAGAAAAAATGAAAAAAGGTCGCAATTAGAACCCGGATTGACCTGAAGCCGAAATACACCACCCGTATTTATCCAAACTAGAAATACACTCGACCCGTATTTACTCGAACTATATATACACTGACCTAAAACCCGCCCGTCCGACTGAATTGACAGGTCTACTATTGTTTAGGTATGAAAGATAAAAATTACTCCATCCATTCTAAAATATTATAAGTTATTTTTTTGGGACGGATGGAAAAAAAAATTTTTAAAAAAACAACCAATATTAAAATTTGTGTGAAAGAGTTGGATTGTGGGGATTTTTTGGTAGTGGAGATACTAGTTATTTACATTCTTTGACAAATTAATATGATGGCTAGAGATATTAAAAAGCTTGTCATGAGCACTTGTATATTTCTCCTCATGACACATCTATTAGGAACAAATTTTGCGGTAAATTGGATAGGATAACAAAATAAGATCATTCTTTAAATATTGCCATGTTATGGAATTGTCGTTTGGTTTTTTTTCTTCTATTTTATATACAGATAATTTGTGAAGATGTTTTCATAGGACGATCCCCTAATTTTTTATATATATTATTGTCTATCCCGATAAAAATAAAATAAAATATTAAGATGGTAAAACAATAAATACTATGAAAAATAAAAGGTAAGTTAATTAAAGCAATATATATGAAATGGAAAGAGTACTATGATTGTTTATAGTTAAGACGCATTAAAATAAGGTAGCTCTAGTATCAAAGGTTTAGGTTTTTCCTTGATTTAAAGTTTGGTAAAAAGGTAAGCTAAAAAGTAGTATCTATTTGGATATTTTGAGATTAAGTGAAAAGTTGGCAATAAAGGAACAATAAAAAATTATTACATTGATAGAAATAATGTTATTATGTGTCTGTTTGACCTAGTTTTTAAAAAGGTGTTTTTGTTTCTCATAAACAGTTTTTATAAAAGCTATTTTTAGAGAGGTATTGAAATGTTTGACTTAACTTATGAGAGAAGTGATTTTACTAAATTAAAGTGTTTGGCCTAACTTATATATAGTGTTTGTACTAAATTTAATTGTTTAACCTAACTTTTAAAATTATCATGTGATTTTGGGAGTAAAATTATCATATGATTATTTACATTTTTCAATTTTTATTAATTTTTAAATAAATTATCATGCTTTACTTTTAGCAATAATTATAATCGTATAGTTATAATTATAGTTATAATAGTTATTATAACTATATACGATTTTACTTAACTATACAATTTTATAAATTAAATATTTATATATCAAAAATTTACTAAATATCATATTAGTAAAGAAATTAAATAATACAAATATCTAAAATAATATTAAAGGTTCTAACATAATATTTAAATATTTAAATGATATCTTTATAAGAATCAGAATATTTATTTGAAATTATGGAAACTAATCACTAAAGAATCCTATAAATTGAGTAGAGATTAGTTTGTAGGCTGTTTTTGGCCAAAACTGTTTTTGGAAAACAATTATTAGCTTCTAAAAAAACACTATTTGACCTAGTTTGTGCTTTTTAACTCCAAAAACTAGGCCAAACAAGCACTATGTATATCTAGATTCTACTTCAGATGTTATAGTTAAGTTTATAAATTATATTAGACATTGTAGATCGAGGATTTATATATATGTTCTCCATGTTATTAGAAATAGGGTTTTTGGACAATAATATATTAAATTTTTGGGTATTGGACAATAATACACTGAACTTTGACCTTGGATAATAATGCACTGTACTTTAGGGGGTGTTGGACAATAATGCACTCATAGCAATTTCGGTTGGCTGACTCGGTGACAATCCTACGTGGGCCGCTTGCCACGTAGGATCACCACCAAGTTAGCCACCGTCGGAATCTTTCCGGGTGTACTATTGTCAAACACCCCCTAATGTACAGTGTATTATTGCCCAAGGTCAAAGTTCAGTGTACCTAAAAGTTCAGTATATTAGCGTCCAAAAATCCTTAGAAATATTTCTCTTGGATCATGAAATTAATCATATAAAATGGATAATTTTTTTGTGGCCAATGCAATTAGGCATGCAATTTTTTGTGGAGTAAATTACATTTACCCTACCTGACATTTGTGGTAATAATTTTTGCACACCCGACATTTGTGAAATAATTTTCACCTTACCTGACATTAAGTGAAAGTGATTTTTAGTGGCAAAATCTGATTACTTATTATCGAAAATGAGAAAATAGAATAATGCCCCTATATAACTATGTGAATGTATCGTGCTGCCCATAATATTGAGAAGGAAATGACTTAAATGACCATTTCGTTGTTTTGTATGGACAAATGTGTGTCAAAACTAGAGCTGGCAAAATTTTGTCCGACTCGGATTACCCAGATTGTCCGACCCGGAAAAAACCGGGTCTGGACATAGATTTTCCGTCCGAATTTTTATATTGACCGAATATTCGGACATAAAATTTCACTTTTTTCTATTGTCCGAACCCGATTTTAGCTTCGTCCGAATTGTCCGACCCGGTTTGACCCAAAATAAAACCGGGTCCGGACATGAATTTCTCGACCGAATTTTGACATTGTCCGAATTTGTCCGACCCGAATTTACCCGGACCCGGATTTTTGCCAGCTCTAGTCAAAACTCCAAATAGAAAACACCAACAGTCGATTCCTTTCACACTTCTCTTATTCAAAACTCCTCTCTTAATGCCATATAAATTCATATTAAGAGTAACAACGTCAATTCATGTTTAATTGAAAGTCGTATAAATTAATATCAAGGGTAAAAAAGTCAATTCATATTTTTTCTGTTCAATGTTATGCCAGAAAATCCAACAAAAATCAATTATAAAATATCTTAGGAGGTTTAAATTTATGAACACTTAATCTCATGTAAAGTGAAAATTATTTCACAAATGTCGGGTGTGTAAAAATTATTATCACAAATGTCAGCTAGGGTAAATGTAATTTACTCCTTTTTTGTGACTTCTCGCGGCGTAAAAGGTGGTGTATTATGCAATGGCCACAGATAATTTTTGACATGCCATCTATCATTACATTTGCCACAAAACCTTAAGTAGCATACTAATGTTCAATTTGGTTATTTTTTGTATTTGTCATGGCACTTCTTATGGCTAATAAATATATATGTTAGCCACCAGCTCACACAATCACCATTATTTTAAAATAGAAAAAAAATTCATAGTCATCAACTCAATAGCTGTCGATTTATATTACCATGCTATCATCCATTTAGGCCATGTTCGGCAAAATTACCGTTTTAGATAGCGGATAAAGGTTTATGTAGCGGATAGCGGTTTAGGCAGCAGATAGCGGTTTAAGTTGTGAATAGCGGATGACTGTCCAAAAGAGAATTGTGTTCGATAAATTTAGCGGTTGAATTAACATATTAATGTGAATTGACATAAAAGGGTATCAATAATTTCCAAAGATAAAATTTTCAAAGGGTATTTTTTGACCAAAAAATATGGAACGCTACTCCAAACGCTAAACGTTAACTTTATTAATGTTTTACAAAACGATCCTTAAAACGCTAAACGCTCCTCAAAACGCTAGCTTACCGAACACCAATATTTATGCAATTAGAGTTTTGACTTGGTCAAGACGCTAAACGCTAACCCAAACGCTATTGCCGAACACAGCCTTAATATATAAAAACATTTCCATTGAGGTCCAAAGACATACCCATTGGGCTTGTATCTCAGTGTATAGCTGGATCGGGAGTGGGGGTGTCAATAACCCAAAGTTGGACCCCACTCCTATCCAAATCATTCTCCGAAAGGTAAGGGAGAAATGTCCCACCGGAGAGATGGACTTCTTGCCACTCAAATAAGAGGTGATTGACAATTAATTATTTTCTATTGATCTTAAAGTGCTGATACAAATCATTTTTTCTTCTAGAGTAAAAACTTTATTACAAAAAACATGATATAATGATATCTTAATTAGGTCAATAAATAAATAACATTAGAAACAATTAGTATCAATTTGGGATAATGACAGTACGTAGGCAGGATTAGTTTGGACGGTTTGGCAAAGCCAATCAACAAATTCCACTAAAATTCTAATCAAGATTGTTAACTTCTCCCATACGTACCTTCTCATGCATGTATAAGACCCGCTAGCCTGAGGTAGCCAAACTAGCTAGCTTATGATCTTTCCTGCAACTTAGAATATTCTGCATTGTTTGGAAGTATTCCGGGCGCACCTTGATAGGGTCGGGTATTGGTAAATTGGGGTCGTACAAATTTGGTCACCAGAAGTTGATATTTGGGTCCATCTTCTTTTTTTGTTTGTCGAACTGAATCGAATAATTTGGACAGAGTTAAAATCGCGTTCGAATAATAAAAAATGAGAAATATCTTGTCCAATATTTGATCAATCGATCGGTCAATGTTAAAATCGGATTCGAATCAAATCGATTTTTTCGAACAAACAAATTCAAGTATTCACATAGAATGAAATTTCGCATACATATGGTTTGCTACTAGGGCTGGTAATGAACAGAGTCGAGCCCGAGCTTGGCAGGTATGAGGCTTAGCTCGTGAGCTGTTTTGTAGGCTTGGCTCGGCTCGGGAGCATGGTGAACTTGAAAAGTGAGGCTCGCAAGCCCTCACGAACTTTAACGAGCCAATACGTTTTCATTGTCATTCATTTTGTTAACCTACAAAGTAATAATAAAGGATATCTCTTAAAATAGCAAATAGTAAATAAAAAAAGAGCACTTATAACAAAGTCAAATAAATATTTAAGATTGAAAATCAATTACTTCAAAAATAACGATTGTAGGATGTAAAATAAAGTAATTTTATAGCGATAATGAAAATAATTTATGATTGTGGATTTACAACACATAAAAAAAGATCTATCAAAAGCACATATTCCAATTATGTGAATAAAGTTATTTTGTTTTGAAATTTGGATCATCAAACATAACAAATTTCGTCTAATTTTCCATTCTCACGAGTCTTAGGAGCTTCCTTGCGCTCGGCTTGGCTCATTTATTTGACGAGCTCGAGCCCGTGCTAGCTCGAGCTTATTGCAAGCTGAGCTTATCTTGCAAGAGCTCCCGAGCCGATTTGGCTTACTGCCAACCCTATTTGCTAGTTGTTATTTTTATAATTAAAATAATGACATCGAGATTAAGCTAATACTCATAGCCAATTTGTTTCTATCGTGCATATACATATGTAAGTTCACTACCAAAAGGCTTGTGTGCCCTAATAACATAGGAGTTGGAGGTTTATTTTTAGTCAGATTTTAATTTTAATGGTCACAGATTTTTCGATGAATATATATTTGTAATAATTTTAACAAGCTTCTTGTATATCTGCTTTCAAAATTAGGTTTTGGTTGAATCTAATTTGATGTACATATTATATATTATAGGGATTTTGGACATCAATAATATAAACTTTGGGGGTATTGGACACTAATAATACAAATTATTTTCTTGGACATTGACAGTACCAATTATTGACTTATTTTCCACCAACAGTACACCACCAATTTTGTATGGTTTTGGCTAATGGAAAGATGACGTGACTCCATAATGTGTGACATGGAAGGCGGAGCTTGTGTAGTAAATGTTGACGGGAACACTAAATTGCGATCCACATCACATATTATGGAGCTACATCATCTTTTCGATAAGTTAAAACCATAATAATTCGGTGGTGTACTGTTGGGGGAGAATATATCGATAGTTGGTACTGCCAGTGTCCAAGAAAATAGTTTGTATTATTAGTATCCAATATCCCCAAAGTTGTATTATTGGCGTCCAAATCTTTCTTTTGCCTATAATTAGCCCACCATAACTTATCATAGAATCGTACTTCCTCCTTTCCATTTTATCTTCATTTAATAAATATTTTACAATATTTCATTAAAAAATTACGACATTACATTCTTATACTACTATTTGTTTGCAATGAACCTAATAATAATTCTTTCATATGATAGAATATTGTATTGTTGAAAAATTGTTTGTCATTTTTTTCAAATTTACCTAATGTGTAAATCAAAGTGATGAATAAAATGAAAATATGGTGCCATATATTAGAATTATTACTCACTCTTCATTTTATCTGTCACCCAGATCTAAAAGACAGTCAAATTTGAGAAATTTTGATCATTGATTTTTTTTTTTGATCATTGATTTATTGTACAAAAGTAGTATCATTAGATTTATAATGAAAAATATTATTATAAAATATAATATTATAGTTTTTTGATAAAATATTATGTGAGAAACTATATAAATTAAAGATAAAAATCGAGCACCGTAAAATAATTAATGTGTGATAGATAATATAGACACAAGTAGATATATTGAGTTATATGGGGGAGAACCGTCAAGCCTATAGTATCTCTTCGCAGTTTGACCACTCAACAGTTTAGTTTGTTGCTATCAATAGCTTAATTAATTATTGACACTAATTAATTAATTAGTAGTTAATTGCTGTCCCAAAACAATAATTAATTAGCTAGTCCGTATCTTTTTATTTTTTCTATCCCTGCATAATGCATATATATATCATTTAAAGTCAACCCAAGACATACTTCTAGGTAGATATTTAGAATACTCCGTCCGTTCCATAATAGTTGTCATAATTTTGATTTGTACGATCTCAAATATCACTCTTTAATTGATAATTTCTTACATAATATGTTATCAACAATTGCAATATTATACTTTTATGATAATATTTTTTGTGACAAATCTAATGGTGGTAATTTTATATAGCAACTCATTATATATATTGAACACAATTTTCAAACACGACAATTAATTTGGAATGGAGAGAGTAAAATCCAAGAATATGTCAGCATTGTCATGGTTCTCCAATTATATTATGATCCAATACTAAGCTATTTCTATTATCCCATAATGACATGGTAGTTTACTTGTGAAATTAAATAAGCTAATTACAAAATCTTAATTAATTATCAATTGCATCACTACTTTATTAGGATGTCTACCGTGAAAGCGAGAGCCAAATATGGAGGAAAATTTAAACTAGAGTTGCTCGATACACAGAAATTATTATGTAAATGAATGCCGTCAAGCCTTTCAACTTGTTCAAGATAAACTAAATAACTAATTAATTCATCGACTAATATATATATATATATATTATATGAATTCAAACGATGGACATTTGGTGAAACCAGCGAATCCAGGACCAACTATTTAAGATAAGATTAATTGTTTGAAGCCGAGCGAGGCTAATCATGCATGCAGCAGTTCAGGGCATATACTGTTCGAGTCTCATGAAACAAATATTCTGAAGCAAGTAAACCTAACTCCATTAAGGCATCGTTCTTCTATACGATTGACTGTGGTGTAGTGTGGTGCGATGCGGTGTGGAAGAAATATGGTGAATTATGGGGGTTGAAAAAAATTGTGATTGATTGTGGTGAGTTGAAAAGGTTTAATTTTTAATAAAAAATAAATTAAATTAGAAAAAGTAGATTGTGTTGGGGTGTAATAAAATATGAAAAATTGTAGTACGATGAGACACCACAGCCTATCAGCCGCACAAAAAAATGGGACCTAATTATTACTCATAATAATATTATTGCATAATAATACAATAACTCCCTCTGTTTTATATATAATAATATTATCACATACAAAAGAGTAAATACAAAATTTTTCACAAAATTCATAACAATATTATCGCATATAAGTATTGTATTGTCCAGCTAATTCATAATATGTGCAATCAGTTACTTTCTCCGTTTCACAATAATTATTAATTTAACTAATTTCTTTGTCTTACAATATATATTTGTTATTTTATAATTTCACTGTAACTTTTTTAACAAACTACTTTTATATTAAACTTTTTTATACAAAGCACAGTATTTAAGTAACTCATTTTTTTGGTATTTGAAATTTATTACTATTATTTTTCATTTTTATTTTGTAACCAAAAACAAAATTAATTTTAACATTTACTTACATAGGTTATTCATTAATTATATAGTACAGTTATAGATATCATAACTACTTTTTACTTAATTTATGATTCTTTTCTTTTCTTTTATTATGGTCTAAAAGAAAAACCCACTACTTACACATTGGTTAAGCTTTTCTTTCTTATCTTAATCTTAACTAACTAAAAAGCAGACATTATGTCCACAACCAAAACATCAAAATGTTTAAAAAATATTGTTACACTATATCCTAAAATAATTGCAAATGGAAATATTTTATTATATTTGGTGAAATAATCCCCCACCACATATAATCTTAATCTTATCTTAAATAAATTAAACAATCTGCATTCTGCTCTATTAAAACACGACAGCTTTTATTTACAAGCACACATGTATTTTTAATTCGAACAATTAAACCTTGAAAATAAGTAATATGTCGGCTGCAACTGGTTATTAGTTTTTGCTCTTATCACGTAGTATAGTCGTATATAAATATAAAATTATAAAAAGGGGGAGCAGTTCAACTAATTAAATTATGGTAATTTCCTCAAAAAAAAAAATTATGGCAAATTGGCAATGGGATTAGACAAACTTTTTTTTACTCCACCTTGTGCATGAAAAAAGCAGGCAGCTCCATAACTGTTTTGAGTTTTCTGCATGCCTTGGAATAAAAGATACCTCCTCTCATTTTATTTTATGAGGCCATGTTCTTTAGATTGGATAAAATGAAGTTTGGATGAATTGCATTGGATAAGTTATGATTTTTTTTTTTGGAGATTTGTGTTTTTAGAGCGAATTTTTTTTGGGAACTGTGTAAGATTTGGATTGAATTGGATTGAGGCCCCATTCTTTTATACGGTACCGCTGCAGTACGGTAAGTTGCGGTGTGGTAGAGTGCGGTAAGTTGCAGTAAGTTGTGGTAGAAATTAAAAAGTGGGTACTGAAATATATTAATTAAAAAAGATATTGTGGTAAGTTGTGGTGGATTGTGGTAAGTTGTGGTGAGTTGCGGTAACTTGTGGTATCGCAAAGTACGGTACCATATAAAAGAATGGGACCTGAATTGGGAAGAATTACCAATCCGAAGAACATGGCCTAATCACGTTGAATTTTTTAGATAAATATATATTGCGTAAAATAATTATGGTAGTTAAAAGAAAATAGTTAAATGATATCCTATAATCAATGGCGAAGCTAGAGGTGGTTGGGGTATCCCGATGCTCCAAAAAACCTATGTATATTGGTATGTGTAAAGAGAGGTAATATTTTGAAAATGTTTTATTTTTGGTCATAGGTTCAATTCTTATAAGGACCAATTTTGTTTCAAAACTTTCCTATTTTGTTTATTCATTCTATTATTTTGTTTCTTTCAATGTTTATTTTGTAGTTTACTTCATTCTTTAAATCAACCATTTTATTTATTTGGTCATTGTTATATTTTTCAGTAGTCTTTTCAACTAGATTATGAGTTAATTTTAACAATTATAGCATTAAATTTCTTGTATTTGGTCTCTTATACATGTACACATTCTTGTTTCTCACTTTGTACTACATTAAATGCTATAGTTTTAAGTAATTTGATAAATACTTTTCATATACTTATATTTCCCCATTTTTCACCTTAATATTTCATCATGAGTCCTTCCAAGAGATTTTTTTTTTCTTTACCGATAGAATCAATTTCTTCATATACTCTTCATATAGTCTCATATATAAGAGGAAAAATGTTTATACCTAGACCGCTCAGATCGACCTCACGATAGCTATCGGTCGCTGATTCGGATATCAGTCGCAAAGTTAGCGACCGATACATATCAGTCGCCTCGGTTGACAAACGACTAATATGCAGCGATCGATAGCTATCGGTCGCTGATATCGGTCGTCCGCCTTTTCCAGCGACCGATAGAGGCCCGCAGCGACCGATATGAACGGTCGCCGCAGGTCGTTTCTGTTGTAGTGTTTAAGACTAGTTGATAGTAATTGATATGTCATTTAAATTGTAAAATAACAAATATTATTAAATAAAATAAAGTACGATTTGTTAGAACTCCTCGAGGACTTTGGCAGACCAGGCGCAACGACCTCAACAGACCAGACTCAAGGACCTTGGCAGACCCAGGTTCAAGGATCTTGGCGACTGGAACGATTTTGAATAAAAATTAAAATTCGAATATTATTGGTATATATATCCTGAATATTTTAGAGTGATTTTTTCCTAATTGTTTTGGCATATTTATTACCTCCTTCCCTGATATCTAAATCAATATCTAAATCCAATAATATGCTTACTAAATTACTAATTATTGACACATCTTTCTTGAATTGGAAGGTACCAAACCATTTTAGGAATGCTTGATTGCTTTAATTCCAACAACTATCATGTGGCACCTTGTTTCCAGCAAATAATCAATGAGAAACCGATTTTGTGAAGATCTTCAATGACATCTTGCCAATTCAAAGATCCTTCCAAAGCCTTACAAAGTCTAATATTCACCTCACCTTTTGGGCATAAAAAGAGGATGAAGATAGAGAAGAAAAAAATGAGGGAAACATTCAATTCCACAAGAGAGACGCATGTAATTTCACATCATTTAATCTCTTACATCATAAGGCCCTTGATATGAAAGCATATTCTTATAGTGAGACTTGTAATTAAGTGACTCGGGAAACTCACTTTGATAGCTAAGTATTGTTAATGTTCAATGAGTTGTACATCAAGGGCGGTGCCTTGATTGAGTCATAAATCAAGGGTGTTGCGTTGATTGAGTTGTAGATCAAGAGAAACATGTCTTCTTGATTGAGTTTTTTGTAAGCTTGTCTTGGAAGCACTCAAGGGAGTCAATATTGAGGATCTAGTTGTACTTCTTAAGCGAACAAGAAGTGAAGTGGTTCACAGGCATAAGTGAAGAGAAACTTAGGTCCGGTGACGTATCCCTATTTGGAAGGGTGAACATCAACTAAATTCTCGTGTATTATCTTCTTTTATTTTCTTCATTTATTATTTCACACTTATACCTTATCCTTGGCTATGCCAAGGGTATTTGACTGACTTGTATATTAAGTTTTGTAGTCTTGACTTTAATTTTAGCCAACCACTCAATCAACCCTCTTCAATGGTTCTTTCAAGTGGTATCAGAGCAGGTCCATAGTCGAAGGTTTAACCGTCTTGTGGAAAAGACATCGGGAGATTTTACAAATAAAAAAAATGAGTCAAGGACGTTCAATCATCAAGAAGATTGACACAGTCAGCAGTTAGGACATTAGTCGAGTAAGAATTTCAACATAATTCTTACGTCCTTTATCTTGCACAGATTGAAAGGTATGTCATATATAAACCTTTCATGGACTTTAATTTATTTATTCATGACATGAATTGAGGGAGAGCACCCGCTCTTAGTTTTAATGATTTCATTAAGTTATTACATGACATGGGAGATGGTTCATACATTAAGGGGGAGGTTCATATAGACTTTTTGATAAAGTCAAAAAGGGAGAGAAATATCGTGCTGTAATTGAATTTTGCCTCTAATCATAAAAAAGGGGAGATTGTTATAATTTTTCAAGGACCTTGGCATGCTAGGCACAAAGACTGGATCGAGGACCTTGGCAGACCTAGGCTCAAAGACCTTGGCGACTTGAATATTATTGTCATATAACATGAATACGTTAGAGTGATACGTTCCTAATTGTTTTGACATATTTATTATCTTCTTCCATGATATCTAAATCAATATCTAAATCCAATAATATGTTTACTAATTGTTGGCATATCTCTCTTGGAAAACATTAAACTATTTAAAGAAGGTTTGATTGTTGTAATTCTAACAACCATCACGTGACTCTTTATTTCCAGCAAGAAATCAATGAGAAACCGATTTTGTTAAGATCTTCAACGACATCTTGCCAATTAAAGGGTCCTTCCAAAGTCTTACACAAAGCCAAACATTCACCTAACGTCTTCAACAAGTTGTTAAATTGCAATTGTTTATGGTTTGAAAAAAAATGCAACAACTTACACTTACATTGTCCTACCTGCATTTATATTATCCAACCTACACCAACCTGCACCAACCTGCATTTACCTACAAACTGTACCTTTTCTACTGCTCTAAAAAACAAACTCTTACTTTTTATACAACTACCAACTACCGGCAGATTTTACATATCTGATTTTTAAAAAATAGGATACATGGTTCTTTTGTATTAACATTTTAAAATAAAAGTAGACGTTATATTTTAACATGTACTCCTAGACCAAATAAGATTGTCAAATATTGATCATACTCCCGGTTTAACCGGGTTACTACCAAACGCTTCAGTTCATAAACCTTTAAATCGAAAAAATTTACTTAACCGAACCAAAATTGAGCAAACTGAACTGAACATGGAATGTGTTACGTGCCAATCACCTCTTGCCTGAATGGCATGAGGTCCACCTAGACCTGTCAATACGGGCGAGCGGGCGGGTTACGGGTCGGTCATATATCGGGTTCGGGTAAATACGGGTCGGGTGTATTTCAGGTGCGGGTAAATACGGGTCGGGTGTATTCCGATTTCGGACGGTTTGGATTGGGTTTACGGATCATGACCGCCCTTTTTCTCAGTCACTTACAACTAATAAAATTGACTATAATTGGTCAAAGACACCTGTGTAATGTACCATTCCATTCCTAGTTCGACCACCAAGATATGTCATAGTTGTATAGACATATTACTATACACCCAAGGAGCAAAATTTGGCAATCTTTAAGTCTACAAGTATTATGCGGTTTACGTCAACAATCCACGAATAACAGTACTTATGAAATATATAGGGTTTTGGGATACTAATATACTGAACTTTTAGGGTATCGGACAATAATGCACTGAACTTTGACCTTTGACAATAATACACTGAACTTTGACAATAATACACTATTTTACTGAAAGAAAGGAGAGCGGCGAGACTGCAGGAGTTAGAGGATTCACTGAATGAGTGAGTGAGTGACAGCGTTAGAGTTTTGTTTTGGTCATTTGTTATTTGATTATTTCATTTGTATGTCTCTCTCTATGCATAACTTTATAAAGCCACCCAATATTTTACTTTTGGACCTTAATTTTCATGATATGGACCCATTTTTTTGCACAAGGCTAAAGTAGACAAAACACTTAAAATTAAAGTGTCTGACCTAACGGGTCGACCCAAACCGGACCCGTTTTTACCAAGTTCTTTGGGTTGTGTCATTTTCGGGTCCCGAGTCGGAATTTTGTGTTCGAAACCCATTTTTTGTGGGTCGGTTTGGGTCGGGTTTTGGGTCGAGTCGAGAATTGCCAGGTCTAGGTCCACTTACTACCCCAGGTGTCCAGGGTTCAAATCCTGAGGACGACATCTCTTTCTTACCATTTCGGAGTCTTTCAGGTTGGATTGGGCCCATCTTTTGCCATCGCATCCGTCCGCTCTTTTACAGCTCTGAGTTATACCGAGATAGAGGCGATGGGTTGGACACTTGGACTATTACCTATGTTTTAAAAAAAAAAATGGAACGTGTTACGTGGATAGTCCATATCCAGAGCTTTCGGCCCAAAAGTTCCAGAACCTTTTTTTAATAATTTTTAAAGTTATAAAATTTAAACAAATCAGATCTTCCTATTATCTGGCGAAACCATCAAACAAGTGGTGTTGAAGAACCCCGATTCATCGGCCAAATTTTGGAGCGTCAAATTCCCCCCAAAATCAAACCTAGGGTTAGCATTTGAGTAATTGTTCAACCCAGAAACCATAGTAATCAAAATTCTGAGATAGTGACGATGCTGAGGCAGAGCTGCAAGAGGTTTCTAGGGTTTGCTCCTTCGCAATCGTCCTCCTTGCGAGTGGCGGCGACGCGCGGGTACCATGAGAGGGTGGTCGACCATTATGACAACCCTAGAAACGTGGGTTCCTTCGATAAGGAGGACCCGGATGTGGGAACGGGTCTGGTCGGAGCTCCGGCTTGTGGAGATGTCATGAAACTCCAGATTAAGGTCGATGAAAAGACCGGTAAAATTGTTGATGCTCGTTTCAAGACCTTCGGTTGTGGTTCCGCCATAGCTTCTTCTTCTGTTGGTAAATATTTTGAATTTGTTTAGATTTTGTGTTTTATGATGATGGTTTTACTTATTTCCGGTTTAATTGTGTTGTTTGAGATGTTAGTTATGGAGGTTTCATTTATGATGGTGGTCGTTCGAGTCTTTTTCTTGAATGTTTTATGTGTTTGGTTGATTAGATGGATGGATAGTTGTCATTTGTTAATATGAGGTTTTGTGGAACTTGGAATTGCTAATTAATCTAAGAACAGTTTTGCTTCTTGTGGCTCCATTGTTTGCTGGCTTGTTTAGTGAGGAAAATTATCTGGTGTTTTCTCAGATTGATGTCAGTGGGTGTCAATTGACTAGTTAGTAAAATCTATTGCAGATGAACCTCATTAGTCATTAGACGGTGCGGTTGTTCTTGTTCGTTGGATTTAAAGATGTTTTCTTATTCAGATTCAACCTGAACGATTGCCAATGTAGGTTATTCGAAATAAGATCAATAGATTGACCATCTATGTTCATTTCAACATTGGATGCATCCAAAGTACTGGAACTTGAATTTCTTGTAATCATCTAGAACTGTTAAACACCAAGTAAGATAGATCGATTGGCAATTTAGTAGTCTGATTGTGTGGATTTGGAAAGTGGAGGATGTTGACATGCAGATTGTGTTTGAACTTTGACGAGCATGACTCTGTAAGACTTTGGTAGAAATTTCAAGGATCAACTAATACTGGAGTATAGGGGTGACAATGGACTAGGTCCCCTTAGGGTCAAGAGGGGCGGGCCAAATAATAAGGGTGTCATGAAAGGTTTGGGTCATTAATGACATTCACGGGCTGACCCTTTTAGCAACGTTAAAGGGTCGGTGAATGGGTCAACCGGATCGACCCATTGGTGACCTCTAAATAACTAGTTTTTCATATTAATTTGAATGCTAAGTTTACTTAAATGTATTTGTAATACTTCACAATAAACAATATTTAGCACAACTAGTTTTTTTGGTTCAAATACACTTCAAATTTTAAGTTTAGTTAACCCTTATCTTTTTGTTAGAAACTTTGACTCCGCCCTCAACTTCAATGGGCAACCTTGACCTGACCCAACCCTACATAGCCATGAGCCAGTCCTAACCCTACCCGGCCCATTGCCAATCCCTATTGGAGTATAAAGGAGTCAAAAAGTTTAGGGGACATTAATGAGAGGGAGTGCGTTGGATGCCACCATGGTGATGGACTTGTGGTGGATGGTTGATATTGACCACTGTGGTGAGAAGTGAGAACAACCCCTCCTTTAAGAATGGTTTCATTGAAGGTTTTGCAAAAGTGCTGAAGTTCTTCCAAAAAAATTTGCCACGATGAGTGGAGACATTGTTACTGGAGCCTGGGAACACTCTAGAATCTTTGTAATCCATGTTCCTTTTTCAAACAATCCTGAAACTCCATGTTCCTGGGTTTTTGTTTTCTATCAGAAGCTTTAGCTTTAATGTATTTGTATGGGACTAGGGAGTGACCGTTGAAAAGATCAACAAGCTTGTATTTGCCTATGGTGATTGTTGCTTATATTTGGGATGCTTTTACCTGTATGCTGGACAATGTTGATTTTAACCGGCTCCTTCATTCTTTCTCCATACAGCTACAGAGTGGGTGAAAGGAAGACAGATGGAAGAGGTGTTGACTATCAAAAATACGTAAGCAGTTTATTAGCTTTTCTCATAGCTCTTATGTCGTTAGTTTTCTTATCAGCTGGGTTTCTTATGAATAATTGTGATTCCTGCTGTTTGAAGTGTACTGTTTTGGGATCCTGGTATTGACTTTTCCGATGAATGTGAAGGAAACTTAATTGAGCGGTTGCTGCCTTGTAAACATGATTTGCTGTTTTCTTTTCAGTTATTCACCCTCTTGATCTGTTTGTGCTTTCTCCCTCTCCTGGACTATGTTTTTGAAATTTTGGGAGATAGTGAATTGAGGAGGAGGAGCAGGGTTTTAAATAAACCTGGCAGCTGGTTGCAGGTCACAGGCCGCAGCAAGTGACCGTGGGTTGTGCTAAATGGGTGTGAGGCCGTGGTACCTGGGTAGTTTTCTGCCGAACATCAAAGTTGCATAACTTCCTCGTTCGAACTCCGAATTGATATTGTAATATATCATTTTGGAAAACTCTTGATGTTTACTTTAAGCTCCCAAAATTTCAAAAACATTGGAGCTCTGTGGAAGGAGTTATGAATGAAAGATTCAGCCTACATCTTCTCTTTTGCCCCAATTTTGTCCAACTTTCTTCTTTTCAACTTATTGCCTACGAGGTGAATAAAAATGTGTAAAACCGCTAGAATAACATTGTTATAGAGGTAAAGTCTTAGGTGAATGAAGGTATACAATATTCAGTATTTTGGTGCTGTCGCCTTTCCCCGTCAGTAGGCTGCCTAGGTAAGAACTGTGGCTATGTTCTTTGGTCTTCTCATAAAAGCCTTATAATTCAATCAAGGAAGTGAAATTTCTTTACCGCGATTCCTTACCATCATACCCATACTGTAGTGTAGACTACTCTCGTTTTAAGCTTTCCACACAGAGTTGAGGTTGTCAATTACACGTAGCTACTGGAGACATTTCCCAGATCCCCACCATTGCCAGTGTTCATCTCTTTTTTTTTTGCCTCCATACCCTCTCTATGTCCTATCCAAAATATTGCCTTCGGTTGTTTATTCCTACAAATAGGCCCTGGCCTTCCTGCTCTAATATTTGTATGACAGTTTATCTTGAATTTTCTTGGGAGGGAGAGTATACATCCTTGAAATCTTCCTCGTCCTTGGTGATAAAGCTTCTTGTAAGCAGGACATAGCCATGTGAAATAAACAAATTCTTGTAAGCATTGGCTACCCATGCATTTGTCTCTGAGATCAGATTCTTGAAGTTTTTTGTTCTTTTCTATCGGAATCAACCATAGAATCATCGCTTAAGCTGCAAATTCATCGTCCCCAACCCGGCCATAAGCTGTTTGTGCCACCTGCTATTTCGGTGGTTGCAGCTGGGATCTATAGAATTGCTCGCTGAGCGTCCTACCCTACCCCATAAATTATCAATGATTTGACTTCTATTGATTCTCAGTAGTTGTGTGGAGATAATCGTGTGGAGTATTAATCAGTGATAGATAATGAATTTTCTTGAACTTACAAGACATCTTAATCCATTTTGCCATGTAATGGTACGTGTCATATCTGCACTGAGCACAAGTACTCAGGACTGATTTGTGCTAATCAAGTGATTGGCTCACTTGTTTGTTCTTAATGTTCCACAGGGAAATCGCAAAGCATTTGGCTCTCCCGCCAGTGAAACTGCATTGTAGTATGCTCGCAGAGGACGCAATCAAAGCAGCTGTCAAGGACTACGAAGCAAAACGTGCAAAGCGAAGCACTGGATCAGAGGCTGTGTCTAGTGAGAAGGCAGCTGAGGCATGAATATGACACTACTTTCTTTATGAGTTGGAAGCCTCAAGAAAGAGCAAGATGTAAATGTACTAGTATAGAATAAGGTTGGCAACTTTGATCTTGTTCTTGTAATGGGTTTGCATGCTTAGTGTTGACTGTTGAGCTTGCTATGCACTGAGCTATGGAGCAGATTGGAGCTAAACAAGTCTGTACATGGAGTTTTGCATCTTGTCGTCTTTGTTGTTTGCTTATTGTTGGTTTTGTCTTATGGTGTTCGGGATAGATAATGGAGAAAGAGTGAATACATAAACAGTGCTGCTGTGATGATCAGGATACTATCTGTATTTTCTTGTGTTTCTTGTGGATGGATAAAACGAGTTATGGTGTTTCCCAATGTGTATTGGATTTGGAGCTAAGACTTTTGTTGGATGAATACTTTTGTGGGTATTTATATTATGTTGCTTAAATTTTGTCCCAAGGTTGATATCTAATCTCAAGATTAAGATATAGTTATGGGTAAAGGCTTGTATCTGAACACAGTTGGCAACTTGGCATGGTAAATTGAAGTGTAACTGAGTATTTCCTCCATTCCATATTAATTACCACTTAACTAAGATAAAGTTATGGGTAAATTGAAGTGATACTTTTGATTGATAATTTCTTATATAATATTTTTATTAGCAATTGTAATATTATACTTTTAGGATAATATTTTTCATTATGAATCTAACGATAATAATTTCATGTAACAAGTCTTTGAATACATTGAGAAATTTGCGGTCAAAAGTTTTAAAGTTTAACTGCACAATTTTCAAAGACGACAATTAATATGAAATGGAGCAATATAAACAATCTCAATAACAAAAGTGAACAATCATAATAACAAGAGTGAATAATCGTAATATTTGGTGAACAATGAATTGCATAAACGGAGGTAGTACATTTGAATATTGGCGAATGTTGGCGAGTGTACGGTAAATAAAGGTATAGTTGATTGTGTCTGTGATCTTGTTAGGTGCACGGATGAGTGCAAATGTGATTGTCCGGGTACTTCCAAAAAAAAGCCCCAAATTAAGTTTTGGTGATAATAGCCATTGTACATTTTTGGGTCAAGAGTAGCAAAATCAGCGAATAATGTACTCATTGTTAATTTATCCAATTTTAGTTACATTCTTACATCTAATCCCAAATATTTACTCCTTTCATTGTTACAATATTGGTAAGTTTAGTTAATTTTTAAGATTTTGTAATATTTGACATTTTATATTGTTGTTTGTCTAGCAAACAGTTGCATTAAGCCGAAAATTGTTGAAACAAAAAAAGCCCATGAAAAAAAAGAGAGAATTTTATTAGTTATCTTGCTTACTATGACAAGAACAACAAATTTTTTGGAGAAGCATGTATGAGCGCGTTTTGAGAGATTTATATGCAGGCAACCCTCTCCATAAATTCATGAGAAAACTGATTGTTGCAGCCTGCAAATCTACAGAAAAACCTTTCAAAAACTACTTAGAAAACCTAATTAAACATCACATGGAACAAAGTTGAATTTGTTTTGGAATACCTTTAAATTATTGAGAAGACAAGCAAAATACAAATATATATATATATATATATATATATATACACACACCTAAGAGTAGAAACTAAGTTGAAGAAAAGATAAATATACATGCACAACAAAAATCGAGTAGAGGGTACAAGACACCGTGTCAAGGCATCACACATGTCCTTTCTAGCTACTCTTACCATAGTACCTTAATCTTAGACTTTCACATTGTCCTGTCTAGTGTGTTCTATGTCAATTCTAGTTATTTCAGAACTACTATAATCAACTCACTTCTCGAGTCTCATGCACTCTCTACTTCCCATGAGTATTGTACTCCTCTCGCACTCTCTAATTAAGATTTTAAATTTTAAATTTTAAAAAATAAAAATAAAAAATAAAAATTAAAAATATAAAATATAATATTTTAAATTAAAAATTAAAAAATAAAAAAAATGGTAATTCAGTAAATTTCTGTAACTTTTGATAATTTTCGGTAACTTTCGGTAATTTTCGGTATTTATTTACCTACCACAAACTACCTACTAAATTTACAGGGCTTAGTCTTGTTTCTCTCAACTTATTATCGATTGGAGGCTACTTTTAAATTTTTAATTTGTCTTGAAAAACGACATTCCTATATTTATTAGTATAATCATAAATTTTCCAATTCATCCTTATCCTTATCACATTTGACCTTTGATAGCATATTTTTTTGTTGCCCATTACTTTACATCATACATTATGGTCGATTTAATTACTATCCCTCAAACTTTAGTAAAGCTCTCCTGTCAAACAATACTCGTGTAACAACTTTCTACTCTGAAGTACCATCCAAAACTGTTCGACCTTAATTTGATGTGTAATATCGTCCGTGCAAAGTCCTTTTGCTTGCTATTGCTAGACAAAGAATCTGAATTCCTGGTGGGTGAATCAAAAGAGCGGTACACTGATTCATAGACTCTACTAATTACTCTGTCCTTGTTGCACACACGACATTGGTTGGTCCTACGGTCTTACGCTTCTCAACAACCGATTCAGGGCTTGAATTTAGTACCCAATATCGTCATCATTAGTTTAATCAAATCCCTATTTTGATTTTTCACTCCACTGATTTTGGTGGGCACAAATTGCCTTTCTTCCTTGTCTGTTTTCACTTTACGACCCTCATTCTACGTCCCATTTTCAACATTGCTGAGTGGCATTTTTCCCAGAAAAAGTCAGCACCAGAATCTAACATTTTCATTTCTGGGTGAAAACCCAGTTCCAGAATTCGCACAATATTCTGGGTATGGACTGTGTTTAAAGCCTGATCGTTTGCTTATAGGGGGTGTTTTACTATTTAATTCAGACGATCAAATCTTGTGGGTTGACTACAAGAACTCAAGAAGTGTAGTGGGTTGGTGTCCAAGTTAAATGGCTGGTTTAGTCGGAAACCCAGACGCTGGAATTGAAGATATTCAAGGTGAAATCAAGGAGGAGAAAGAGGAAGAAACAGCTATGGCTTCCGGAAATTCGATTACCCGATCACTTTCTCGGCCGCAGCTTGATCTTAGCGGGGCTGCCATACAGGGGAATTTGGAGGAAAGAGACCCAACAATTTTGCTTCCTAATCAATCTGACGATATTTCTCATTTGGCTTTGGACATTGGAGGTGAATTCCCTTCTTATCTGTTTGTTTGCTTGTTCATTGTGTTATCTGGTTATGACTTCTAAACTGTAGTTTGATGATGTTGTTTCCAAAATTTGAAGTTGGTTTGTGTGAAGGTGTAAGTATTATGAATATTGGGATGGGGGGTTATTGTGGTTATTCTTGGAATTTTGATTGTTTAGCATGGTTTTCTGAATGTTATTGTGAAGCTACATTTATGGTTTATAGGTGATGGATTTCATGGTGTCCTACTCACATGACTGTTTTCAAGAGTTTTATGTAGTTAGTATCTTGTTAGTAGCTCCGTCTTTGTGGCATGGATTATGTATATATGTGTCACCAAATGCATGGTATCACGTTTTACTTGATGTAAATAATTCTATTATAGATGCCAGTAAAACATTGAGAATCATAGGTTGCTGGATAGGAAATTTAGAATGATGGTTGTTGGCTAGGAAGCTTGTGAACTGATATCACATGAGATGTGTGTCTATTATGCCTACAAGGATGGGGAAGCTTGGTCACTGTTTTCTGCTTCGATGGACGATGGGTGGACAGTTCTACATGAGAATATTGCTCACATACTGGAATTGATAATGGGGGCATGGTCTACAAAACTATTTCTATGTATGATTGGAAAGAGCTGTTAATCGGGTGTTTGTGTTTGTAAGTGTAAGATTGGCTTGTATCTTCCTAGATCCTCTAAAGGTGAGACCTATGCTGAGAGTTGGTGTCGTCATTGCTGGTAATTGGAAAGAATGGTTTGTAACGATTTGTCTTTGTCGTCTATTGCTATGGGGACTATTGACAGGCTTGTGCCCTCATTTTTTTTTTTTTTGAAAAACAATGATTAGAAAGGCTTGAGGGGGTGGTCTGAGTCTGGGTCTTCGTATATATTCATAGTTAAGCATGTAAGGGGAATGAGAGGTCAGCTGAAGTAGTCACAAAAGTGTTGGTTATCCATTAGTGTGCACTGATACTGGGAATGCAGTAGAACCTTTGTTTTCTAAATTGAGCTGTAAGCACGATAGCATGCCGTTGGCCACCTATCAATAAATCAGGCTTTTAAACCATCGCTTGATGAATAGTACAGGGAAAGAACCTTGATTGTGGAACTGGTATTTCTCACGGGTTCTCTTGTTTAAGCACTGGTATTGATTTTTTTTGTGAACCTTCTAGGAGTAAGAGAGATAAGTATCCTGACGGTCATGCTCCATCAAAACCAAGAACATGGTTTAGACTTTATACCTAGAGCCTGTTTATAATGTAAGCGTGAGAATGAATATTGGAGGTATTACTTCTAGGAAAGAAATTTATTTTAAACTGAGACAGTACACTAATGGCCTCTGATACTCCGATTCTTCTAAATAGTAGCCATACTCGTGTCCGGCACGACATGGACATGGACACATGATATGTGTCCAACACCCTCTTTGGCAATTGGACACTTCTAAGCTGTCCTTGGATGATCCAGAACTTGAACCGGTTATTTTGGAGGATGATGTGGAGGATGATATTGATTGAATACACTCATGCTAACTAGGGAAATTTTGATTGTTTTATGAAAGAATTCCATAAGTTTACTGTTTATTTTTATGTTAGACTTTATCTAAGTTGTTTTCTTGTTTTATAAGCATGATTATGAACTATTTAAGTATTTAGCTTACTATACAAATTTTGTTTGTACCCATATCCGTGTTCCTGTACCCGTGTCCAAATACAAGACCCTGCCCCCGAGTCCTGCAAAAGCAAAAAGATTGTGTCCGACCCACGGATATGTGTCTAGGTCAGACACCCGTACCCGAGTCAGGGTAACATAGCTAATGGTTGATTAAGCAAGGTTTGCAGTAGGTAGCTAAATCCACTCTAAAAGATTCGATAACTCCCCCTGTTTCTGTTGAACCGTTGCTGAGAATTCTGTAGCTGGCTGTTTAGCTTAAAGGGGACATGGTTGATGTAGATTATCTTTGAACCTTGTATTCAGTAGTGGGACCTATTTTTAGCTTCCTGATAGCTATCCAGGATTAAAAAAGAAAAGAAAGAAGGAAAAGACCTTAATCCACTAGCCTTGTGGAGTTATATATTTTAAATCAAGTTGGAATGCACCATGTTTTAACCAATTGTATTCAAAGTTGGAGAACCTGTTGGCAGTCACTTGAATCGGCCAACTGATGAATCCAACTTTTACTATTTTAGACTTCCAACTTGACAGATTTGTATAATTTATTTTGTTGGTTAATGCCAGGATCACTCATCAAACTAGTGTATTTTTCAAGACACGAGGACAAACCGATTGAGGATAAGAGGAGGAGGTCATTCAAGGAGAGGTTTGGCATATCAAATGGTAATAGGCGAAGCTATCCAATACTTGGTGGAAGACTTCATTTTGTAAAGTTTGAGACAAGCAAGATAAACGAGTGCTTGGACTTCATCAAATCAAAGAACCTTCATCGTGGAGGTATATTATCTTCATAAGCTACTTATAACTATCCGGGTAATTCTTATAGAGGGGGCAAAGTTTTCAAAATATATTATTACTTCATTAGTGAATGATATTGTTCACACCATTGAAACTCTTTGATTTGCTGTTGCAGAATTGATATACTTCTTCTTATAACAATTGCTTAGGAAAACCTTCTGTTCTGATTTTGCAGGGATGAATCCTCGTCGCTGGCCTGCTGATACTTTGTCTGATGAGAATGTTGTAGTCAAGGTAATTCTATTTCTTTGGTTCTACCTGTCAAATGATAAGAATATGCATTTATGATCACAATGCATTCATATCTTCTTCTCTCTTTTTGCCCGTTTTGTGTTCTTGAGCCAAATGAACTTAGGCATTTACAGACTTGTCATAGTTTTGCATTATGATTGCAAGGAGGAACATTTATCATTCTATGGAATCCATTTGCTTTTTAACAATGCATTAATGTTGTTTATACAACTGCCTCCTATTTGATTGGACTCGTTTAAAGGCCACAGGGGGTGGAGCATACAAGTTTGCAGACCTCTTCAAAGAAAGGCTTGGGGTCAGTCTTGACAAGGAGGATGAAATGGATTGTCTTGTAGCTGGAGCAAATTTTTTACTCAAGGTGAACTTGTAACTCCATTGATTTTGGTTCATACGCATGTTATTTTTAATTTGTCACCAACCTCCCCCGCCCCTCTTGTGAGAGTTAATTAACACCGACCTTATTGCCTATAATGCTAGTAATATTATTGTTATTGTTTTTACTGAGTAATTAAGAGTTAAATTAATGGGGCACCAAGGGGGTGACACCCATATACAAAAGGGCCAAATACCAAGAACATCATGGCCTCAAGCTCTTGTGCATAACTTTATTTGCAAAATACAAAAGAGACATCTCTGTACCACAATAGAGCAGTTGACTCTAGCTATACAACAATCTGGAAAAAAAGGAGCTTGAAACAGTGTGTTAGTGTTCAAATCATGGCAAGAAAATTTAAATCACATATTATTAATCCTCCGAGCGAGGAGCATAGAGCAATCACATGATCTGTGCATGATAATTATTCAGGTTCGTTCCTTTTCTTTTTGTGAAACTTTTGATAATGATTTCAACCAATATATTTGGATTATTGAACTAGGTAGTGCAAGAAAATTTTATCTTGCAAGGCTTTGTAGTATTTTTATAAATGTGTTTGTGCCATATATCCCACCAGAATCTGCGTTTTTCCCTGTAAGTAATACATCGATGAATTTGAAGGCTGCGCTTTGATTACTTCGAAATTCCGCCTAAAGTTTCTCATGGCTATTATGCATTACAAGAATGATAAGATCCTGATTCCTGATACGCTTTTGGGATTCCACTGTGGTCTGTCCCAAACTAAGTCCCCTACATTTCTGAGGGAAATAACCCTCTCTTTTGCAACTTCTGCACAGGCTATTCGTCATGAGGCTTTCACACATATGGAGGGACAGAAAGAGTTTGTGCAGATAGATCAAAATGATTTATTTCCTTACCTCCTTGTAAATATTGGATCTGGTGTCAGTATAATAAAGGTAAATGCAGCTATTTCTTGTTTTGCCCAATATTTACTTGCTCGGATGTATTTAATTTATTCGTATTCATTGACTTGGAGATCCTATAGGTTGACGGTGATGGAAAATTCCAACGTGTCAGTGGTACAAATGTGGGAGGTGGTACATATTGGGGGTTAGGAAAGCTATTGACCAAGTGCAAGAGGTTGTACTCATGTTCTATCACTTTGCGATTCCTTGAGTTTCATTTCTGTCCTGTATGCTTACTCTGCCTATTGACTCCTGCTTGTTCCAGTTTTGATGAACTTCTGGAGTTGAGCCAGCGTGGAGATAATAGTACCATAGACATGCTTGTTGGAGACATTTATGGTGGCATGGATTACTCTAAGGTTGTTAAAGCCGTCAAACTATTAGGAACCATGATAATGTCTGCTCGAGTGATTTTATCTACGGATTTGAGACTTAATTGTTTGATGCAATTTGTATTGTTCCAGATTGGTCTCTCAGCATCTACCATTGCTTCTAGTTTCGGGAAGGCAATTTCTGAAAACAAGGAGCTTGAAGACTACAGACCTGAAGATATATCCCTCTCACTCCTGCGAATGATTTCCTATAACATTGGACAGGTTAGTTGAAAAATTATCTGATTTGAAGATCTGAAGGAGATTGAGTGTTCCATCGTTCATGTTATTTGTGTCAAGTATATATACGATATGGCTGGAGTTATGCTTCATTGAGGGACTGATCATCGTGTTAAACTTTCAGATAGCTTATCTGAATGCTCTGCGGTTTGGCCTCAAAAGGATATTCTTTGGGGGCTTTTTTATTAGAGGCCATGCTTACACAATGGATACTATCTCCTTTGCTGTTCAGTTCTGGTAAGGGACTTGATATTCTTTTTCCAATAGGAATCGTTATCTTGTCATTTTTCCTTTGGACATTATAGTCTTTTGGCAAGGGGAAAATGAATTAAATAAACGATCCCCTCCAGATCAATAAGAACATATTTGTTGTTTTCAAACGGTGCAAGAAAACATGTGGAGTGATGGCAAGCATAGAAAGTCTAGTCATGCTTCTTGAGTTTCCACCCCCTTCTGAAAATCAAATACTGTGCACTTTATATTGGGAGATGCTTTGTAGTTTCTTTTCTGTTCAAAGTAGTCTTGAATTGTTGTAGGTCAAATGGTGCTGCAAAGGCAATGTTCCTGAGGCATGAAGGATTTCTGGGAGCTTTAGGTGCATTTATGAGCTATGAAAAACACGGTCTCGATGACTTGATGGTTCATCAATTGGTGGAAAGGTTTCCCATGGGTGCACCATATGTTGGGGGGAAAATACATGGCCCCCCTCTGGGTGATCTTAATGAAAAGGTAGTGCTCTGAACATTTGCTTAAATCTGGTTGTATTAGATATCATGTTCTATACAAACCTGAATGCATAAATAAATAATAATTTGTTTGATTTTGGAAACTTTAAAATATTTTTTCCATTATAGATAGTAATTGCCTTACTCATTAGAGCGATGATCTTCAATTTTTGTGGGTCTCTTGCAATGGGCCTCTACAAAAGTAGGGTTGTTGCCATAGTAAGGCTGCCTAGATCTCTCCAAGCTCCTCGAAAGCGGAACCCACAATGTTTTTATTTTATTTACTATTTTTGGTTTTGGGGGGGGGGGGGGACGGGTAATGGGGTGGCACGTTTGGTACACCTATACTTTTGATAAATGCACGTGGAGCTCAATGTGGAAACAAGGATATGTTATTAGTAAAACTCAGTCTCATATTTAGTTTACGTGGTGTTTCAAATGAATGTTTCAAAAATCTAGGCCTTCCAATGGGTATCCCAAAAAGCAGCAGTTTCCTCAAGTGATATCAGGATAAGATTCTATGAAATCATGTTGTGCTTACTAACCATGCACCAAATGAGTGTTTCAAAAATTTGGGCTTATCAATGGATTATCCCAAAAAGCATCAGTTTTTGCAAGTCATACCAGGATAAGATTCTATGGAATCATGTTGTGTTTTCAGACCATAGTCTAAGGGCAAAGGTACTCAGGATAAATTCCTTCTTCCTTAAAGCTGAATTGAGAGAATCTATTCTACATCAGTGCAGTGCAAAGATGCTTTAAAGAGAAGCCCTCAAACCTAGGCACTAGCTCTGAAGTATTCATGACAGTAGAGCAACTCTTTGGCGTATCACTATGTGAAAATACCAATGTTCAACCATCCGTTTCTTCTTTTATCTATAACTCGTCTTTAGGAGTAATTTCATTAAGTTTACGTTATCTAAATTGAAAAGAACGAAAACTTACATACGAGTTTCCGCCAACTAATTCTAGAATATATTGTTGATGTGATTGAGATTTATATTGATGCAAATTTTTGTTTAATAAGGACTGTCTGGTAATTGTGTATGTGTGTCAACTTGTCATATTTGGCTTTCTGCTACAGGACATTATGCAAAGAGACTTTTTGTCATTGTCTAGCAGTATTAATAAACCATCATCGTCGATTGGGGGTTGAACCCTTGTTGAGTTCCTCCTCCATGCTTCAACACCCCCCCCCCACCTACCCCCAAAAGGAAAAACTATACAAAGAAAAGAGTGGGTGGGGTGGGAATATTATGATTTGTTTTGGTGTCTATTCATTATTCTGGTTTCGATAAGTGCAGATATCATGGATGGAAAAGTTTGTGAGGAAGGGGACTGAAATCACTGCTCCAGTTCCAATGACTCCTCCAGGCACCACTGGCCTTGGGGGATTTGAAGTCCCTTCATCAAGGGGTGATACTCTGCGTTCTGATGCAAGCAGCTTGAATGTCGGGGTTCTTCACCTCATTCCTAATCTGGAGGTGTTCCCCTTGTTGGCTGATCCAAAAACGTACTGTCGAGATCACCTCTTGCTAACCGTGCTTTTCTAGCTTTATTTGCACTCCACTCTGAAATATTTTTCTTCGGGTTTATTGTTTATTGCTATGTTGCTTATGCTGTGCATCTTGCTTCTGCAGGTATGAACCCAACACTATTGATCTCTCAGATCACAGTGAGCTAGAGTAAGCTATATGCATGGTCTCTGACTACCTTGATAACACTTTTTTTGTAAACGGAGACTCATGCCACGTTATATTGTTGATATTGTAGGTATTGGATCAGAGTGCTGTCGGAGCATTTGCCCGATCTTGTTGACAAGGTAAAAGACATTGGTTCGATAAAATTTCCTTCAGACTGCTCAAAGTTGGTATATTTGCTGGCTACTTAGTTGCTCTTTATTGCAAAACAAGTAATATAATTATGTAAACAATCATCCTCTCTTTTTTGTTTTATTTCCCTAAACGTGTACTGCCTTATATCAACATGCTGGTATATTCACTTGATCCTTTTCATTGGTTTTATTTCCTGTGTGTAGGCTGTGGCTAGTGAGGGCGGTACTGATGATGCTAAAAGGAGAGGTGATGCTTTTGCTCGTGCATTTTCAGCCCACTTGGCTAGGTAATTCTATCTATGCTATCATATGTAGTGTATTGTCCTCTTTATTCATATTTACGGGAGGAAACAGCGACATGTTTATGTTCCTAATCAATCTTGCTTGATTCGTCAGATTGTGTTTTTTTTCTGTTTCGAAACGTGAACTTTCTCAGTTCCAGTTGAAAATTTTGTCTTATTAGGTTGATGGAGGAGCCTGCTGCTTATGGGAAGTTAGGACTGGCCAATCTCCTGGAACTAAGAGAGGAGTGCCTGAGGGAGTTTCAATTCACTGATGCGTACAGAAGCATAAAACAAAGGTAACCCCCTCCTCACTTTTTCCTTTTCAAGAGACAGTATATGGAAAGTTCGGGAGCATCAATTTCCGGACCTTTTAATCAATCTTGTGATGTGCTGAAATCGATATTGATGTTGCTTTTGGTTCTGACTTGTTTCACAGGGAAAACGAGGCTTCTCTTGCTGTTTTATCCGACCTTCTAATGGAGCTTGACAGCATGCCGGAGGTATGTTAATTTCTTTCTTGAGCCCCCCCCCCCCCCCCCCCAAAAAAAAAAAACCTTTTCTAGACTGTTCTCATAAGAAAACTGTATGCCTACACTGAAAATGAAATGAATGATTTCCCTGTTGATGATATTTAACAGGATGCAAGACTGTGTTCGTTGATCGAAGGTGTCCTTGCAGCAAACATATTTGACTGGGGATCCCGTGCATGTGTTGACCTTTATCACAAGGGAACCATCATAGAAATCTACAGAATGAGTCGCAAAAAAATGCAAAGACCTTGGCGGGTAAGTGGACTGACGCTCTCATGTCTAAACTTTGTTAAGTGTTGTTGTCGTGTCCCTATTAGCCGGGCATTAGGTGCCCCATTTTAACTTGTCTATGATTCTGGTGCCTTGCGTGCATCGTCAGGTGGATGATTTTGATATGTTTAAGGAGAGAATGCTGGGATCAGGTGAGAAGAGGCCACCACCTCACAAAAGGGCATTGCTGTTTGTAGACAACTCGGGTGCTGACATTGTCTTGGGGATGCTTCCTCTTGCCCGAGAACTTCTTAGACGTGGAACTGAGGTCGGTCTGGACATTTATTTTTCACATTAAAATCACAATAGCAGATTGTTCTGCTAGACTTGATGCATTATTTATACCGAATTAGTTTCGCTTACAAGGTTACTGCTGAATGGTTTTGCAGGTGGTTCTAGTGGCAAATTCGCTGCCTGCTCTGAATGATGTGACTGCTATGGAGCTTCCAGACATTGTTGCTGAGGCTGCAAAGGTATATATAATGTTTCGACCCTGCAAAAGCGGTGCCCACATTTGGAGTCATCGCTCTTGGCCATAGCTTATGGGAATGCGTCACTGGTGTCAGTAGGGAGAGCTTGGAAGACGATTAAGAAGGGGTAACTCGCAACATTGATCCGCAACCCATCGAAACTCGGTCCAACCCCAGACCCGAAAATTGCCAAAATTGATATACTTGAAATAGACCCGAACCCAAAATGGCCCCAGTTCATCTTTCACAAAACTTTTCGTTTTTTTGCAAGACGAGCTTCTCCACCTAAACATAAGGCGACCTATAATCAACCTGACCAGAAAGTAACCCAGCCCAAACTCAGACCCAATCCGAAGCTTGTTGACTCGAACATGACCTGACCCAAATGACCTAATTGTTGCAAAATGCTCATGTTAGGATTGACACTCACAATTCTCAGTAGGAAAGCTATATTTACAGATAGGAATGCTGATCATTTAATGCAATTTCCAGAAATAGTCCTGGTATTTATGGTATCGTAACATGTGAATGTGGTGGTGTAAATGTTGAATAACTCGGTTCCGTTTCTACTCTCCAGCATTGTGATATTCTGAGAAGAGCTGCTGAAGCTGGCGGGCTTCTGGTGGATGCAATGATAAACACCCAAGATGGGTCTAAAGAAGACTCAATTTCAGTGCCGCCTCTCATGGTTGTTGAAAACGGGTGTGGCAGTCCATGCATTGACTTACGACAAGTCAGCTCCGAGCTAGCCGCTGCTGCAAGAGATGCTGATTTGGTATACTCACTACGCATTTTCCCACTCCAACTGTATTTCGAAAAATCAGTTAATAATTGCCTTCAACTGTATTCTGCTGTATGATTAACCAGAGTTTGTGGCTTTGCAGATCATTCTGGAGGGCATGGGCCGAGCTATTCACACCAACTTTAACGCTCATTTCAAATGTGATGCTCTCAAGGTAAGACTATACCAAATTGTAAGGCTATGTTCTTTAGAGGGGTAAATACTGTTTACCCAACCAAATTTATGCATCTCGTTTTTAATCCTTAACTTTTCGATGTTTACTTAAACTTATCCAACCTTTACCTTGCTCAATGATTCGGCATTTGTGGTTTAGTAGTCCGTGTGGATTGAATCCTTGAGTTTGGGGTATAACTTGGGGTTGTTGAATGTTTGTTTGGCAGTTGGCAATGGTGAAGAACCAGAGACTAGCAGAGAAGTTGCTCAAGGGAAACATATACGATTGTGTTTGCAGATTTGAACCTTCAACTTGATACAAAATTACAAACTACACAAACTGTTTCAAATAATTTGTTCCAAATAATTGATATATAGACATTAGAATTTGTAGGGTTATATATTTTCTCATTTGGCAAGTTGTAAATCTGTATTAATAAAGTATTTTCCTAGTGATTTTATCCCACTAGAAATATCCAATCTTGCGGTAATTTTGGGTTGCACTAGCTTGGTCCAAGTTGTTGCTAAAATATATCTTTGTGTTTGAATTCCTATTCTTGACTGATTTCATGTTCCCACTTATTTCCCTTTTCCCATTTTTTCCCATGATATCATGATGATGAATGGTTACATAAAATATAATTGTGGATATAAAGTGGGTTGAACTCCAATTGCCTGTTTACGTGTCAATCTGGAAATATACAACACCAAATTCAAAGCACATTTAGAATCTTAATTAATCCAATCAAATTAATAAATCCTTCTTTAATTGACTAGGAAGCACCACCAAACCAACACTTAGACCCTATTTTTTGGTTGAGTTATTTTCATGTTTGGATAAATAAGTTAGGATAAGGTATAATGTTTGGATGAATAAGTTAGGATAAGGTATAATGTTTTTTTCGGAAATTATATTTTTAGAGTGAATTTTTTTTGAGGAATTGTGTTATAGATTAGTTAAACCTAACCAAAGAACATGGCCTTAAACGCAAGTAATGAACTAAAATTGATGTTCCCAATAACATTCCAAATTAAAAGCATGAATTGAAAACAACTCTAGTCATGTTAGGTTAGGACCCATGGTTAGAATCTAGGTTTGTCTTTTGACCCCCCTCTTCCCCACTTTAATTTGAGTCACTTTTTTTGGCAATATTTGTGATCGTATCCAAACATGATTGAAAGAAGAAATTAAAGAATTTGTGAAACCAATATGATATGATAATGTGAGGACCAATACTAAAAAAATTGGCATGCCTCAACATTTAGGGATTAGGATCTAATAAAGTGCATGCCCATTCACATGTTACAATGTTGCTTTACCTATGGCAAGTTTTACTTTCTCTAACTCTAACTCCCTCCTCTTTTTCTCTTTCATCCATCTCCTCCTCTAATCTCACCAACACACTTACAAATTAACACTATTGTTAAATACAACAGAGCTTAAAACATAAGTTTATTTGTAGGATAAACTATCTCTAAAAATCACATACTCAAGTAGAATTCAATCCAAACTATTCTTTTACCAAGTAATAAGTAAGAGAGAGTGTAACTAAAAGAGGGAAAGGTAAGTAAAGTAGGAAATGTTAATAAAGTTGTATAAGTGTAAGTAGATACATCATATTAGTCACATAATTTATTAAATATACCAATTTTTAAAAAAGTTAGTGTGGGTAAGGCAAATTATATCGGCTAGATATGATGATCACTTACTAATATATAAATTAAATTTTTAAATATGTATTATATAATATAAATAAGGTAATTAAGTAAAAGTAACTAAAGTAAGGTAGGTAAAATTTTACTTACAAGCCTAAAGAGTGATGGCATTAAAATACCATCAAAATATTTTAAATTGTCAAAAACATCACTGTTTTTCATTTTTGGTCAAAAATACCACTTAAGAAATTTATCTTGTTAAAATGTCACTTTAGTAAAAAATGACTGATTATAGAGGATTAATTATTCCTTTTGATTTATTTTTAAGTTGTTTCTTAATTAACATTTAATGAAGAACTATTAACATTTACATAACTAGTGTTACAATGTTCAAAGGCAAATTAACACATTAGATCACTTGCAATGGCGAGATAGTAAAAATTGATTGAAATGAGTAAATTCTAGAATTGTGAGAGAGATTGATTAAGTGGAGAGTATGAAATATAGTAAGGTAGGGAGTGGGAGAGGAAGAGAGAGACAAACACAAAAATAGTTGAGAGATTGATTATAAGTGACTCAATTATTGAATGATTGATAAATTTACTCAATTCATCCTCCAATCAATAAATATTACATCATCTTCAAGTAAAAAGTAACTCAGACAAGATCAAAATTTACTGATCTTAATAAGGGATACATTTGTTCGTTTTGACATCTAGGATTAGGGGTTAGGTCGATGTGCTACCGATTATTATCATCTTCTAGTGATTAGTAATAACAGGGCGAGAATATTTTCATTTAGCAGCAAAATTACAATTGTATATAACAAATAATTTTTAGCCAACGTGTACCGCTTTGTTGTTGTAATAATATAATATATTACATGCACCCGTAGTATGTGTTCCAAATATTTATGAGTGAACAATCATAATAATTAGAGTGAACAACCTAATATATATGAGTGAATAATTACACATGCTTCGTATACACCTAATAAATTGCAAATACCAGTGCATGTTTATAAGTGATTAATAACTATAAGTCTATCAAAATTAAAAAGCAATTGGATAATTAGTTATATATGATCAACTATTTATTTTGAATTATAAAACATAGCTAGTGTTTTATTCAGTCGGAAAACTATGCATGTGGTTAATTCTCCATTAGCCGCGTATTTAGATCGATGTTCAATTGCACTGTCGTTGATTAGTTAATTATGAACTGAATGTGAGCACGCGCGCACACTGTATCCTAGTCTAGTCATACTCTCATGCTTGCATGTGTGAAAACCATACAAACATCTATAGACCACTATTTTCCTTCTTTCTTTTTTGTTTTTCTGGGATGATAATAATAGTTCACATCATTTTCTACATATCATATCCATCACAACCAAAAAACAAAACAAAAAAACGGCTGCGCCCGGCAATACTACCGAACAAATTACTTATATGTATGGAGACAATGTGGGAAATCAAGTAAAATATATATAAAAATTAATGACATGATGATTTGTTTTGGTACTAAAAAGCCAAAGCAAGATGACAATATATCTTCCCCCGTGCGACAAGTGACAACAAAATCCCACCCACCTCACTTTGTCTTCCAACCACGACAAACAAAATTGAAATGGACTCAAAATCAAAACCAAAACCAAATTAAATTACATATATATATCACCACCTCATACTCACATAATTCACTACTAATATAACGACATGCATGCCCCTTAATATATATTCATCCTTCCCCTCTTTTTGACTTCTCTAACCTCCCATTCACACCCTAGTTTGTTTTTCTTTTCTTACCAATAATCTAATTTGGCATGCATGTTAATTACGTGGCAGGGCCCACCTCACTACACATTAACTCAAATAAGGTAAAAAAAAAAGCACCCCCTTCACATGTAATGTAAAAACATCAAAACTACATTCATCCATACGGTTAGAAATACTGGCTAGCTATAGTCGATAAGAAAACCGGCCCTAAGTTTCTATCTTCAACATGGAGAGCTATTTAGGGTACGTTACAAGTGAGATCATGATCATGTAGATATGAAGAGGATAATAATTAAGATAATTAAGATGATGTTTTTTTTTAGGGTTTAGACCAATGAGTTTGTGGTGGATGGTTGAAAGCCAGCCATCATACCAGTCCAAGGGCCAGCATTAACATTGTACCCAAACGACGACGCCTCCTTGTTGCCATGGTCTTGCCATTCAAGGGACAAAAGCTTAGGGTTTGGCTTCACATCCATCAACCCTAGATGCCCACTTTGATGATGATCATGATCATGCTGATCATGATGATGATTTCCATGGTGATCAAAGGGGAGCAATAACCTTTGATCCATGAAACTAATCCCACCACCATTTGAATTATAATTCCCTTCACTATGAATCATATCACCACCACCAACTCCTCCAAATGGAATTCCACCACTTACAGACATGCCGCCATTGTTGTAACCACCCAACACCACACCAAACTGGTCCCCACCACCGCCGCCACCACCTCCTCCATTGATTCCGGCCCCGAGAAAGTCATGATGTCCTCGGCCCACCAATGCCTCGTACTTGCTCTCCATTGACTCCGGCCCCAAGAAATCAATAGGCCTAATGAGACCACCGCCGCCGCCGCCCTCCATGAAATCTGCCCCGGGTCCTCCTCCGGCGAGGCTCATGTGGGCCCCAATGAGGCTGGCCAGGTGCGGGGGGATCTGCACCGGGGGGAACGTTGAGAGGTGGAGATCCGTTGGGTTGGTGGCGGAGTTCGATCCAATGGCTGTGATCGAGCCCTGATCCATGGACGACGAGGATGATTTCTTGGAGCTTGATTTCTTGTTCTTGCGACAGCCGCCGCCAACCGGGATGTTACGGAGGGTGCCGCCCTTGGTCCAGTACCGCCGGCATGTCTTGCAGAAGTAGCGAGGCTGAGACAGGCTGTAGTTGTTGTAGTAGCAGAACTTGGTGTGGGTGGAGTCGCACCGTGGGCACTTGAGATTCTGGTCGTGCTGGGGCCGCAGCCGCCTCTCCATTAGCGGGGCCGGACCTCCTCCGGCCCTGGATGAGCACGCTGCGGCTAGCATGCAGTCTCCTCCCGAGGGGGATGAGGATGAGTCTAGTCCTGTTGATATGTCCTCTGACATTGTGCCCTAATATTACATACAATCAATTAACCTGACATTACTCCACATTGTAACTGTGGATAATAATATGTATCTTAAATTAAGATGTTTTTCAATATTTTAATTTAAATGGGTAAGAATATAATTTAAAATGGTCTAAATGTAATTCAAGAGGGTGAAGAATATATGACATTTATCATTACATTATACTCTCAACCAAGCACATTAACATCGTATATATTTAGCCTAATTGTTACTCTTCTTTATTTACTCCACAAATTCATGTCATGTGTATTTAAAAAGTGGTAGGAGGGGGGTGTTTGCACTTTTTTGGGATCCAAATTAAAGTGAAAAATATTTAGACATTACATATTTCAACACCTATTTGGATTTGAGAAGACTGAAAAAGCTAGAGTAATTATAGTATATAAATGGAGCCACCCTAAAAGGCTAAAGACACCCAAAAGAAAAGAAGTAATACGAATGACAATAGTCCATTATGATACCATGATAATACATATATTCCAGGTAAGAAAGTAGCTGCAATGTTCTTGTTCCTCAGTATCAACCCAGTAAAAGAAGAAATTAACCATATTTGCAAGCATGCAACTATGAAGGCTAAGATTGTCACTACCTGAGTTCATCACATCCATCAACTTATTAAAATTTCGACATCCATACAAAACCATGTAATGATGAAGCTAGTAATGGGTAATGTAGGGATATGATGTACCTGAAGCCAGTCAGAGGAATCCATGCAGACTCGGAGAGAAGAATGCGCCATTGATGACATGGTTTGTGTACTTTGAAGAAGCTCCCTGCTCAATATATACTCCCCACACAGGAGAGAGATAAAAAGAGAGAGAAGAATTACAAGTAGTGAAGTGAATGTGCAAATGAGAAGAGGCAGGAGTTGTGAATAAGAAGGAAGAAAAAGAGAGGAGAGAGAAGTTTAGAGAAGACTGAAGAGAGATGGATATCATGATGACAATATGGACCCACCCTCATCAGCAGCATCACCACCTTGGCCTGATATCTAGCTACCTATTACTAATACTAATACTAATACTGTCCCTTCCCTCAAAAAACACCTAAAACTGCGGTGTTCAT
This sequence comes from Portulaca oleracea, assembly GCA_029582165.1. Taxonomy (NCBI): domain Eukaryota; kingdom Viridiplantae; phylum Streptophyta; class Magnoliopsida; order Caryophyllales; family Portulacaceae; genus Portulaca; species Portulaca oleracea. The sequence goes on along the minus strand of CM055869.1, from coordinate 10,564,150 downwards.
CCAAGCGTCGGCGGAGGGACCCACCTTTGTTTCCTGCCTACGTCATGCATGGGACACTGACGGCTCTGATATCGTCCTGGGTATACTCAACCCGTTGGATTGAGAACCCTACGTCACATCCATATACATACAGATTTTAATGAAGAAAAAAGTCAGGAGAAGGGAAAAAGAAGGGAGTGGGGCCCGGAGGGGGGTGGTCTAAAGATGACGTGGTCCATTGTCCGACGTGACGGAAACAAACGCATCCAAGAAGCTGCAATAGTAAGTAGAAGAGGAGAATTGAAGAGGGAATAATAAGAGGTGCTCGTTGTTCAATAAAGAAAGCTAAAAACGGGGGCCCAAACAAGAACCGACCCAAAGACAGACAGGATGGAAGATGACAGGCCCACAGTGGGCCCCTGAAGCTCGCCTCCTACAAGCAAAGCATATATTCCTTCCCCTCTCATCTCACGTGCCTACCCACTGCTTCCATCTCATCTCATTACCTGATCACCTTCATCATCATCATCAATGCATCATGATTGATTTAGTATCAGAAAATCTTTGAGTTTCGATTACCTAATCTCCCAATATTAGCATTGCCACTTGGAGTTTGGATTGGTTAATGTATATGTAATGTATGTATGTACTTTGCCCATATCATTACCGTCATTCTTACCTTAGCATGCAGTACTATTCTCTGCCATGTATATGACATTGAATTGATGGTATATATATGTACATATATTCTCACTATCAAGTAGTGATATATACTTTTGTTTTCTAGTATAACAAATATCTAAAATTCCAAACCAAATTGATTCACTTCATTTTTGTGGTCCAACCTAGTTTCTAGTAATGTTTTTATCTCATTCCAATATTTGAATTTACATACGAATCTTAATAATATATATGATTGATCTGATCGAAAATTGATATGATATTTACTTTTCTTTATTATATGGTACTAATTTTGATTTAGTCCTATAAATTTGGATATGTCCAAATTATCTGCCTATCTTTGTCAGTGTTGAGTCCATCTTATGCCAATTGGTATAATTGCCCTACTCTAATTGGTATATTCAAAAATACCAATTAGAGTAATATTCAAAAATTAATTGATATATACATATTGATGAAGTTTCTTCCAAAATTTTGAGTAATATTTTTGACATAGTTATTGATCAGTTTTTATATATATCTACCTCCGTTCACAGAAATTTATTTTGATTATAAAGATTAATTACATATGGAGTATATAGTTATGTGTCTATGTAAATTTAAAAGCTTGATGTATATTGTACACAGAATGTTCAACATAAACTTAATTACCAAGTATATTATAATTAACTTCTGCAAATTATAATTAATATAAATATCTTAGAGATTATAGGTGGACGAGTATCTTTAGCAAAAATGTACGTATTTTTCTCTTGCCTTTTCCCTTAAATTAAAACTTGGAGGAATACTAGTCACATGGGTTATACTTTGGTTGATTATAAAAGATACAAATTCTCACAAAAATGTATAATGAAAGGCAAGATTACAAAGTTATCTCTTTGTATTAATTCCTTTACTATTCTTATTTGATTTTGGTGTGTGATAAAGCTCAAAATTTTTATGAGATCATGACAAAAAGAAAAAGAAGAAAGGAAAAATGAAAAGGGGAGGATTTAGAATACAGTAGAGTAGTCATAAATATACCAATTTTGAATCTAAGAAATAGTAATATATATTTCCAATATTTAATTAATGGATTTGAATGTGATGATGATAAAAAATGAGGATAAGTTAAAAGATAGGAGATCTGATGTAAAATGGAAAAAGTAGTTAGATGGCTTCTTGATGACAACAACATACAGTCCACATATATAGTTTAAGAATTGAAGAACATGTTAAATTCAAACAAATATGGGCTCTACTTTTGATGGTGTTTAACAGAATCACTGCTATTCATTAAGATGCTTCACTCTCAAGCAACCTTTATGCCACAAAGTCTCAGTCTTGTATGCATAATTAATTGTACTACACACACAGACAGACCACAGTCCAGATTTTCGACTTCAACAGTTGATAACATAGCTAGGGTCATCTGACTCATCATCATTGGTGTTAAATACAGACCCAGTCAGTTTCATAAAAAAAAAAGGAAAATCATGTATTTACAAATCTATATTTAGGTGCGGCTCCGTTCTTTTATACGGTTGTTGCTGTGTGGTAACGGTGTGGTGAGGTGAAGTATGACGAGTTGTGGTAAATGAGGTAGGTGAGAAGAGAGAATGTAAAAAATGAGGAGATTGAAAAGTAAGAAGATATATTGATCATAATGATTGTGATAAAATATGATGAAGTGTGGTGGAATATTGAGCAGTATGGTGCGGTGTGATATTGCACCGCAACCTACAGCATAGAGCCTTAGAACTGCTCTCTCATTTCCATGTTAATTGTCTCAATATGCTTCTTCTATTAAAAATTACAAATTACATCTTCATAATAATATTTTTCATTATAAATCTAATTATAGTATTTTTGTATAGTACTAGAATATTGTATATATTGAAAAATTAATGACATTAATTGACAATTAATATAGAATGGAGAGGGTATATTAGTTTATCAACTAAAATGCACTTTCAATTGCTCCCATTAATTTTTCAATGGTTAGCCAACATTTTTTTTTGGTAATACAAAAAAAAAAGACATCAAAAGAAATATACGCCTTCATGCTCCTATTTACTTCCAATCGCTTACGTACATATGATGACTATAGCCTGTTCAAAAATGTGTGTAATCTCAAAATTATGTGACTTATAATAGTCACCTACTAGGAATTCTTGGTAGATTATATGCTTATTTCAGATTAATGGATAACATATTACATCATTATACATTAACTTTTAATGAATATTAACAAGTGAAAATCTACCAAAAATGCACCTACCTAGCTAATAGGATAATAGTGTGTCAGTGATCAAAATGCATGATTTCAGTTAGTTTTTGTTTGGGTCAAGTGTGAAGTATATTTAAAGACCCCGTTCTTTTGTGCGTTGCATTAAGTTGCGGTGGAAATAGTTAAAAAAATAATGGTAATTTGCGTTATGTTGTGATAGGTTTACGGTAAGTTGCGTTGCGTTTGGGTGTGCTAACGCATGAAAAAACGGGGTCTACGTATCATATATATATATATATAGAATTTGAAACAGTTTATGGCAATATATATTGTGATGAATTTTCTTTTTAGATGTTGCAGTAATATAAAGTACTGGAAACATCATTCTCAAAGTACAGCAAAAAAGGGTGGTGGGCAATAATTATCTTCATCATGAGGAGGAAGGAGCTACCTGTTTGGTGATTGCAACCTAGCATATATATATATATGCATCATTATGCATGCCCTTTTTTTGGTTGGCTATATCTATATGTATGTTCATGTTTACACTTTACATGCACTCACACCCACTTTGCCTTCCATTTCATCCATTTTGGATTGTGGGTGTTCACTTATTACCAACCAAATCAACACCCTTAGGTTTAGGATTAGCCAACATATTTAATCTTAATGTGTTATAAATAGTCTTGTTTGTCTTATTGTATAGTTGGCTTGTTCATGTTTGCAAGTGAAGAAAAGGTGAAATAGTTAATGCTTTTTTATGTAGTATGATTGTCTGGTCCAACTAAATACATGTGTTTAAGGATGAAACAAACCTACATTAGAGAGATGGATGAAAGGGAATCCAGTTATGAGACAAACAACTTCTAGATGAGGCAAATCGATGAATTCCACCTCAAATAAGTTCTCGTTCAGAGCAAATTTGGTTCTGATATTTTTGGACCCCAGACAATATAGTAGATCAATTTATAAATTGAGACTCTATTAGTTGACCTGATAATATGTTGATTCTTTTAATATTACTATTTATATTATGAGTTGGACCCTTAAACTATGGCAAAATAATTTTTTCTCAATCAGGGTAAGACTTGGCGTAGAAATAGATATATTTTACTTTGCTATAAGTTGAGCCCCTTGATCATCACCTACTATTGTTTGTGGTACAGTAATTTATATACGGATTATATATATGTTGAGGGCCCTTTTTTTATGCGGTAGGTTGTGGTGCGATATCATACCGCACCACACTCTTTAATTTTTCACCACACCACAATATACGGATTATAAGTTTTTCCTCAGTGAAAACGATTGCTTCATGCAACAACATTTGTGACTATGGGAAAAAAGGGGGGTTTTTTGCATTTTGGACCCCGAACTTTAGGGGTATTTATATTCTGAACCCTTGGTTTTCAACATTAACTTTTTAGACCCTAAAGTTTATAGGCTGAATAAAAAAGGACCTTAAAGTTTGTGGGCTGAAGAAAAAGGCCCCTGTCTCATTCTTTATTTTCCTCCCATGTTTGAATTTATCTCCCGATTGACGTCAAACTTCAGGACTATGGTTAAAACTAATATTAAAGCTATAATACACCTCTCTAATTCATATCGGGGCTACTAATTAGACCCCTGAGTTCATGGTTTTAAGTACTCCAACATGAATAATAGAGGTTTATTATAACTTTAATAATACTCGCTTTAACCTTATCGAGAGAATTAACATGGAAAGAAAAAGAAAAACGGGAAACAAGTTTTTTTTTTCACCTCACAAACTTTAGGGTCCTTTTTTCAGCCTACAAACTTTAGGGTCCAAAAAGTTAAAATTGAAAACCAAGAGTTCAGAATATAAATACCCTAAAATTAGGGGTCCAAAATGCAAGGAGTGGAGCCCTCCTAAATATGCGTGGGCTGCCTCGTCCGGGGTTAGTATGACAGGTGTGACAAACAAGTTTTAGTTTTAATGTGATCGAACACTATTAACACACTTTGCTTTTTCACATCTCTAATATTCCCCATCATTATCATTATCATTTTCATTTTGTCATTATCATTATCATTTATTTATATATAACTGAAAATGGAGATGAGATGTCTAGTATGTGAAATTAAGATACTTTTCTTCCACTTTAAGAACAATGCCCTGTAGTTTTAGTTTGTAATTCTTGTCCTTAAATTCCCGTCCTAAAATTTACTTTTTTGTCCAGGTTATTTCTCAATCAGTTAGAAATCGTTAATCATAAATAAAAATATTATGAGTTTTAGAGTAAGATATCTATCAACTTTCTTAATATATAATTTATATATATATTCGTAGATATACTAATTAAATTAAGTCAAAAGATATATACATATATAGGTGCTAATATTATATGAAAATATATTTTTACAAATAGTTTTTGAATTTATAAAAAATGTGTAAAATATATTTTTAATAAATAAGATCGATTCGATTAGAATATCATATGCTAGCAAATAGTACTAAATCCCTTCTAATGGATACTAATCATAAGTATAAAATAAGTGGCAAAGATCATTATAAATATTAATTTGATATAAATAAACATACTTAAAAGACATTTTGGGCCACCATGCCCCGTCATTATCATCCAATTATTATAAAATAGCTCTAAATTATCTAATCAAATTTGACTAGTAGCAGCCAACTATATTTGACCATGTTGAGATCTCTTTCTTGCTCAAATATACACTAATAATAATAATCTCTACTACTACTAACAATAATAATCATAATAATAACCTCATGTTTGATCCATTTATACATACTTATAAAAGATGTTGAGATTTACCCATATGAGTAAAAATGTCTCATATAAAAAAAAAGTAAAAAGAAAGCATATGGTATATAAATCAAATGGGTTACTCTTAACACCAATTAATTTTAAGATTGAACCTCATTTAACCTGTGTATCATGAGCCTCGGTTAAAGTGGGCTCCCGCCATGATAATAACCTCATGTTTGATCCGTTTATATAGACTTATAAAAGATTCAATTTATCCTAAAAAAATCCTTTTCCATTATCTCTTGAAATGAAAAATTGGAAAATTGCCAATATAATGTAATAGTACTTGCATTTGCAAGTAACTTGTTGCATCTTTCCCATAATTAATTTTTATATTAGAAAAACATAAATATTAATGTGTAAAGAACAATGCTACAACATAAGTAAATTTATAGTAACAAAGCACAATGCACACTGTACGTCGTTCAATTTCAATTTGATAGAGTTAGGACCATTGGTTTAGTTTTAGTACCATTGAATAAACGTCCCACACACAAATATGAAATATCAAATTTGGATTATTTATGGGACTATAATAAGGGCTTCAAAAATTGGTTACGCGGCTGAGAATTTCAAATTTCAAGTGGGCTTTAAAAATTGGGATAAGATGGAACAAAACAACATAGATCCATAGACCATAGATGATAGATGCCATATGGTCCATCTTTTTTTTTATATATATAAATTTTTCATTTTGTTTTTCTATTTCATTAGGTTGGCCCACAGAGATTCGATCGTGAGAGGTCTAACCAGTAACCACCAATCGGGCCGGGCTTTTTAGGATGATGGGCCGGGCATTTTAGAATGAAATGAAGGTCGTCAACATTATTTGTGGGAACGTGGCAACATGTGATACAAATTTGTTTTAGGAAAATTGGATTCTAATTATCTCCACTTTCAATAATTATATAGTAATAATTTTTATTTTTATTTTAGATATCCAAAAATAAAATAAAATTGAATTTTTATGAGATATCACCGAAGGTATATCCCAAATATCATAGATCTTGAGTTGCATTTAATTCAAAATTTAGTGTGACACTTTACCACGACTTTTTAATGAATTTTCGACATTTCTCCCAAATTTTTCATTCTTTTACTTTTTTTTCCACGATTTTTAATGAATTTTCGACATTGCTCCCAAATTTTTCATTCTTTTACTTTTTTCAAGATTTTTTTCACTTTTATTCTTTTTAAAAAATTCATAATAATTGTTCGGAGTCTCAAAATCTATGATATTTAGGGTATACTCTCGGTAGTATCTCACAAGAATCCAATTATATTTTTCTTTTGGACATTCAAAATAAAAGTAGAAATTATTGCTATACAATTGGTGAGATTAGAATCTAATTTTCAATTTTTTTTAAATTCATAACTTTGCATTATATAATTTACATTTATGTTTTAGAATGGAATGAAGGTCGTTAACATAATTCTCATGTCCACACCTTTAAAATTCTCATGTTCACAATGTTATTTCTCATATTTTTACAATAAGTTATTTCTCATGAAATTCATCACACACACACACACACAACGCAACAATAGCAACTCAACACAACTTAACAAACTCCAAGGCCCAAGGCGAACATGTTTGAGCGTGGTTTAGCATATCCAAATATAGGCGATCTTCCACCCGTGAACTGAAGTAAAGGTTCATAAAAAGACTAATTTCTGTGAACGAATAAAGCTTTTAAAAAAAAACACTATGAAAATCAAATTAGGCACAAAAGATCATAAGAACAAACTTTGGAAACCAAATTGATAGACAAAGAAGCTTGCAAAAGAATCGAGATGTATACCTTTGCATGCACACTAATCTATACACTTGAGGAAGAGCTAAACGTACCTGTGAAACATAATTAAAATAGAAGACACAGAGCAACAAACTAAAGTAAAGCACAATAGCCTACCAGCAACCTCAACCTATTACCTTTGTGTTAGTCCTCTAGACTCCCATATCTAGTGTCATGACTTCTACTAAGCCTAGGTGCTCCAAGTCTGTTATAATCACCTCTCTCATGAACTTTTTACGTCTCCCATATCCTCAATGCCCGAGGGGTATCTAGGTATCTTAATTCTTTCACATCTCTTAACAAGGGCAACGTACCTAGCTCCCTCCCCCCCTCCTCTCTCTCTCTCTATGTATATATATATATATATGTGTGTGTGTGTGTGTCTGTGTTTTATATATATATATATATATATATATATATATATATATATATATATATATATATATATGAAAATTGGATTATAATAATCCCAACTTTTACAAATTGGACAGCGATGATTCCTACTTTCAGTTTGTATTCTGGTGGTCCAAAAATAAAAATAAAAATTGTATTGTAGTGAGACATCATCAAGAGTATACTCTAAATATTATAGATTTTGTGTTTCGTTCGATTCAAAACTTTGTATAACACTTTACCAAGATTTTTAATGAATTTAGGAAACTTCTCCCAATTTTTTACGATTATTTTTTAAATTTTTTTAATGATTTTTTCACTTTTATTTCTTTTAAAAAATCATAATAATTATTCGGAGTCTCAAAAAAATAATTTAAAAAATATTTTAGCAACTACATTTCATTACCTTTCTGACGTCTGGAACGCAAAAAACAAAAACAATATGAGGTAGGCATGAAAATAATAAAAAGAATGTGGAGGTGAATTTGGTACCACTACAATACAATTTTTTTTTTGACCACCAGAATACAAACTGAAAGTAGAGATTATCACTATCTAATTCGTAAAGTTGGGATTATTATAATCCAATTGTCCTATATATGTATGTATGTATGTATGTATGCATGTATTTGTCACTCCCCTAAATTTGTTCAATTAAGTTCGATTTAGAATTGCATTTGCCTCAATTTTAATAATGTCATTTGCCTCTATTTTAGAATCACAGTTAAATGTAGCTTTGAATGTATTGAGTTGTTTAGTAATTGAAGTATTAGTCTTGTTCTATTAAATCGATAGTTTGACCCTAATGAACTGCCCTGCTCTTTTATGCGTTGTGTTGCGGTATGACGTGGTATGGTGTTGTGAAATTGTGGCGGGTATGGTGAAATTGTGGTGCGTTATTGGTAAGTTGTGGTGAGTTTTTTGTATATATATATATATATATATATATATATATATATATATATATTGTATTGGTAATTGTGAAAAAGTAATAGGAAAAAGTGAGTTGAAATATTGTATTGTTTTTTTATCATTAAAAAAATGGTTGAAAAAGTATTGTATTGGGAAAAGTGAGTTGAAAAAGTATTGATTAAAAATTTATATTAAAGATATATAATAAATTTGAAAAAGTAATTTGTGATGGGTTGTGGTGAATTGTGGTGGAATTGTATATTGTGGTGGGTTGTGGCAAAGTGTGGTGGGCTGTGATACCGCAGATTGTCAGCCATATAAAAGAACAAGGCCTAAACTTATCTGAATTTAACCGTAATAAGGCTCGCTATAATCTGACTCATATCAAACTTTCTATGAACTGCCTACTACCTATTAGATAAACCTTGGGCTCACTCGAAATCTACTCAAAGCTAATCTATTGGCACCAAAAGTTGTTTTTACACAACAATCTTTCTTTGGATATACACATGCATATAAGTCATCAATTGAGATTATTTTCACCCTATTTTTAATGATACAATAAATATAACTTATCACACATGAATATGTTCATACATTGGTAGAAGAGTATATAATACCACATAACATCATACCTATATTTGAAGCATCAATAAAACAGTCAACAACATCATAATCTTACTTTTAATATAATACTAATAAAAATGTTTAGTTATCAATTCAAATTTTTTATGTTGTTTCTAAAGATTTCATACAACATAACAAAAAATTATAAGTTTAATAAATGCTGACATTCATATAAAAAAGTATATATTATTTATGTATTGCATTTAAAGATAAAACTAAAACAATGTTTTTGATAATGCATCAACAATATTTGTACTTGAAATCTCATCTTTCCCCTCAAATTTAATTATGAGAACCACCATTATTTCTGCTTGAACTGGATCGATGCCAATGGTATTGCAACAGGCTCTGTCAAAAAAAGTATTTAATAATATATGGAGCTGATTAGAAAGGAGTTATACAATCTTCTTCAAGTTTAATTATAAATTAGATTGATGAAGTTGTTGAGATGATGAAGGTTAGTATAAGCTTCATCAATGGTGTCGTTACAACATAATTCAACTTATACAATACACACTACGTTTTTAATGAAATAATATTTATTTTCATTTGTAATGAATATAGAAAAAAATACTTAAAAGATTTTAACAATATTTATTTTATATTTATTATGAGTATAGAAAGAATATTTAAAAATTTTCACAAAAATTTTAGTATACACGGCTTCCAAAGATAAATTAATGGTTCATATTAATTCTTAATAGGTCTACATTCACATGGATGAACTACGGTGGTCTAAAAATATTAATATTTTTTTTGTGCTTCTTTGGGATAGAATTGGAGAATCAAAATTCATTTAATCATGAAATTGTTTAAAGAACTGTTCAACGGTATAACATTAAGAAGAATATAATGATTGTACTTTGACCAAATAAATGTGGAAACTCATTGCTCGGAATTGGAATTCAACAATACTCAAAATTTGGACTAATTTTGTAGCAGTCGACTAATTATTTTGGCCACACAGTAATTACAGCTGTTAAAACCCAGGCACACGTCTCCCTAATGCCTAATTACTACGACGGTAATCTAGGACTATTTTAACTTGTTATTGCAGGTGAAAACCCCCTTTACCCCACACTTACCCCACATGCCCTTCCCACATCATCAATCCTCCCCACACTCTCCCTTGAAATGTCGACATTCTCACACATACTTTCCTCCTGAAAAATACAAACATTTTTTTTTATATAGCAACAAAATAACCATTCTCCATAAAAGGACATTATTTTCCCCTATATGAAAGGGTTACAGTTGATTCATATTCCACCCTAAAATCACGAACTTTACAACACAATCATTCCCACACGTATAAATACATGCCCACATTCATCATCAAGCAATTCAAACCTGTACATAATCCCTAATGAACCTTAGCTGCATTACACAACACGTACACATAACCCTAATCTTTATTCAGACATGTCTAAACTCGGGTTGTTGTTCTTCGTGGTGATCGTGTTGGTGATGAACCGATCGATGGTGGCGGCGAAGTCAGAGGACGAGTCGTCTGAGTGCTCGTCGGAGCTCTCGGGCCCGTGCCACAACCGGGCCGAGGCCCTAAAGCTGAACTACATAGCGATAGCGATGATACTGGTGGCGAGCATGATCGGGGTGTCATTGCCCTTGTTCTGTAGGGCTGTGCCTGCCCTTGGGCCCGACAAGAGCCCGTTTATGTTGATCCGGGCCTTTGCTTCGGGTGTCATCGTGGCGACCGGGTTCATGCACGTCATGCCCGACTCGTGGAATGATCTTACTTCGCTGTGTCTCCCGGAGAAGCCGTGGAGGGTTTACCCCTTGACGCCGTTTATTACGATGTTGTCGGCGTATATGACTATGATGATGGATTCGTTCTCGACGGCGTATTTTGAAAGGAAGGGTCAGGAGTCGATTGATCAGAACGGAAATGAGAATGGGAATGGGAATGGGAATACGAATGGGTTTATGAATGGGTGTGGGCATCACCATGGTCAAATTGCCAAGGCTAAGGATGCATCCGTCTTGCTGAAGGACCGCGTTGTGGCCCAGGTATATGGTTCTCCTTGGAATATCTACCTAAAAAATCATTGATATTTACTACAATATTCATTGTAAACTATACAATTCATCAATATATGTAAATTTATCAGTTTGTTAGAAAAACTCACTAGTTAATAGATTGACATGTTCAAATTACATGCGGAGTACTTGCTTGTATTTATGGGGTATATAATTAGCTAACTAATTAGATTGTTAGTAGGATGTTTATACATGTTCATTGAGCAACTAATTAGTTACTATTTCTTTTCTTTTCTTTTTTTTTGAATATGGAATTGATGACTGAAGTTTGTGAGTAATTGATGTAATAATAATGCAGGTTTTGGAAGTAGGAATTGTGGTACACTCAGTGGTGATTGGGCTCTCAATGGGGGCTTCTGTAAATCCATGCACAATCAGGCCTCTAATAGCGGCTATCTGCTTCCATCAGCTCTTTGAAGGAATGGGCCTTGGTGGTTGCATTTTGCAGGTAATGGGCCGGCCCAATATTGTTCACTGTTCTATTTCTTTTTGTAAAAAGTTTCTATATTTGAAACATATGTTCAGGAGCATTTAATAAATTGCACAACATGTCACATACACATTGATACATATCTTCTTATAACGTTTGAATTTTATTTGGTACAGGCAGAGTATGGACTAAAGATAAAGTCGATAATGGTGTTTTTCTTCTCGGTGACAACCCCATTTGGGATCGTGTTAGGAATCGTGCTGCAGAACGTGTACAAAGAGAACAGCCCGACGGCTCTGATCGTTGTCGGGGTCCTCAACGCAGTGTCGGCTGGGTTGCTGATATACATGGCAATGGTGGACTTGCTGGCGTCGGATTTCAAGGGGCCAAGGCTGCAGAGCAACATGAAGCTTCAGTTGTGTTGTTATGTCTTCGCTTTGATGGGAACTGGTCTCATGTCTTTGATGGCTAAATGGGCGTAATTAGGAATATTATTAGGACCTATTTTTAGGCCACAATTTTGTAACTAGGATACTTTTGTGTGTTCCTTATTTTTTTCCTTTCCTTTTCCTTTAATTTTCCGTAGATTTTTTTGAGTTTAATGTAGCTGTAGTCTTTTTAGGTTAATTTTAGAAGTAATAATAGAATTTTTTTTTTTATATTGTCGTCGTGAAATTGGTAAACTAGATAATATTTTTATTCTATCATATTGGACTTATGGAAAGTAAAAAAAAAAAAAAAAAAAAAAACTGGAATGTCGCTTCAGTTTGAGTCATTAATGGACCCAAAATCTGAAACTGATAATTAGTTTTACGAAATTGTTTCACTCCTACGATTGTTTCTATAAGGAGAAATAATTTGAGGACAATCGGGTAAATATAAACTTGGAAACCCATCTTCATAGAGGCCATGTTCTTTTATACAGTATTCTGCGGTATGGCGCGGTACTGCGGTAGGATGTGGTGAAATTGCGGCGGATTGTGGTGTAATTGTGGCAAGTTATTGGTATGTTGTGGTGGGTTTTTTGTATATATATATAAATATTGTATTGATAATTGTGAAAAAGTATTGTGGTGGGTTGTGGTGAATTGTGGTAGAATGATATTTTGTGGTGGGTTGTAAATCAGAAATGCGGTGTGTGTGCGATTTTGTAATCAGAAACAGGCCTTAGGCTCTGTTATTTCTGTGATGAGGTTGTGGTGCATTACTACACCACACAGCATCCTTCGATTTTTACCATAATTCACCACGCCACACTACACCACAATCATTATCAATATTTCTTTCACTTTTCTCTTCTACTTTTCACATTCTCTCTTCTCACCAACTCCACCTACCACAACTCATAGCATTTTTTCAAATTTCACCACACCGTTATCACACCTCACCAACCATATAAAAGAACGGACGGAGCCTTAGCATAATATCTAGGTCCGTGAATTTAACGCTAAACATATGAATGAATTATAATAAAAAGCAAATGTGAATCTTCTCCCATTAAAAGTAAAATCACAATAAAATTCGAAATAATTGATGGGTAGAAGAAAGGGTTGGAAAATAAATAATATTGATTTAAAATTACAAGGTCCGTGGGAGATGGAATTTGATATTTTAATATTTTTTTGGTTAGGTTATTTTCAAGTTTGAATGGATAAGTTATGATAAGTTAGGATAAGTTGAGATAAATAAGAATAAGTTGATTTTTTTTGAGAAATTTTGTTTTTAGAGTGAATTCTTTTTTGGAGAATTATGTTAGATTTAGATAAGTTTGGATAAGTTGAGATAAGTTGGGAGAGTTATATCTAACCTAATCACAGAACAAGACCTAAGTGTTATAGCTGAATATGCATAGTCATCATGAACTCAAATTTGTCTTCATTTAAGGTTGTCAAAGGATGAAAGGAAATTTCTTCGTTCGTACCGAACCGCTTGCAGAATCAAATCCTGTTCCAAGTTGCTCAAATAAAATCAACTTAGAGGGCAGGTCAGGTAATATTACTTCCAAAGAAGGCGCATGGTGAAAAATGTCATATTCTCCATCCAACCCAAACGAAATGGCTAACTTGAATCTTAGAGAATTCCCAGTGCTCGACTCAGCTACACATTCATATGATTCTGAGTCAGAAAGTAAAATGGGAAATTTGATTGAGCGTAGGTCGACGAAGGCGGATACTAAAGAAAACTTCTTCGTTGCGTGCGGCAAATTTGCATAATGAATTTCCCAGTCTTAAAGAAATCCAGAACTGGCTCAATCACATAATCACCAATTTCAGCCCAACAGGCCTTAAAAAAGCCGCAGATCGGCATTCTTACGTGCTCTTCCTTGTCCCCCTACTTAAGAATCAAAAGGTTTCCTCTGAGCCTGTCAACTTTTTGGTCGTGCGGTTGAATTGATATGTGTACTGAAAGGCCTCTATCAAATAGACTCAAGAATTTTTCAACTTGCAGTCCCAGTGTGGCTGATCATCCGAAAAGACCAGCTAAGCATCATTGGCTTGGTCAGCCTTTATCTGACTTTCATGTGACAAACATCGCAAAAGTAGTCCGGTTAACGATTGCCGATGGAGGGCATCGATAAACGAAAGCGATCGATCGGACAAAGGCAAGATATCTGAGTATATAAGGAGAAGACCGACAAACGCCTATTTTATTTTACCTAAATGAATGACGGGATAGGATAAAAAAAAAGTTTTATACTGAAATGTATATCTTTGGTCTTATACAGTAAGGGTCGAATATGCATAATCATCATGAACTCAAATTTGTCTTCATTTACTTAATTTTATAGATGTCTTTAGAAGATTGCTGTGTACTTAATTTTACAGTTATGCACCTCTTTTTCAAGATACTCTCTCTATAACAATCAAATAAAGACATAAAAATCTCCGCTCAAAACTTGATTCCACCCAAAAAAAAATTTAAATGATTATATGTACTCCCCCGGTCCAAATTAATTGACGGATGGAGTTTTACACATAACTATATATAACTATAATAACTATTAAATCACAATTGTATTTGACTTTTCTCTCTTTAATAAATAATGTAAAATATTAGGTATTGGGAATAGAAAAGTGACAATTATTTTGAAACAAAATAAGTTAGTTAAAATGTCAATTAACATGAAACGGAGGGAGTAGTCAAATTTATTAGACCATGCAATCTAAAGGATCTGCTTCACAATTTGACATAAACATAATTAATAATTTTAAGCAAATAAAACTATGAAAGAGGATTGATTAAGAATATTAACAAGTTTTGGGCTATATATAGGCTTTCTTAGTTGCTAAGAACCCGAGTCATGGTGACACAAAAGTATAGGATGGCATTGGTTGTGGTAAAATTGAAGACTACATATATATTCTTTTTGCTTTCTCTATTTTAATTTGGATTATGCTTTGTGAAAGTGAAATCACCTTTAGTTTGTATGGTAAGAATGCAACATTAAGGCCTTGTTATTTTCTGCGGTTGGCAAACTGCAGTGCCACAGTCTACCACAGTTTGCCACAACCCGCCACATTTTACCGTAAATCATTACTTTTCTCCCTCCTTACTTTTTTCTCTCATCACTTTTCTCCTCTACTTTTTACATCCTCTCTCCTCACTTACGGACTTACCTCACATACCAATAACCCGCCACAATTCCACCACATTTCACCATACCATTCCGCAAAATATCGCATAAAAGAACATGACCTAATTCAGTATCTACATCTGTATTAACCTAATTTGGATTGCCAAAATCACATCTAATCCCTATTGTATACTCACTATACTGCATCCACCGTACAATATGCGTCGCTTGTAGTTGATGAAGAATCATAAATATTAGTAGGAGGGAATAAAATAATCATATGGATAAATTGATAAAATAATAATAATCAAGTTGTCTCTAGAATATAAAATGATAAATATTGCTAATTATAAGAGGGAGAGGGCATATTTTTTACGCAAGATTATTATGTTTTAAAATCCCCAACTTTGAGGATTTTTAAGGAGAATATCTCAAATTTTACTTTTAAAATAAATATCCCAAATTTTAGGGGGTTGTATTCGTCAATAGCCCAGTGCCGAATAAAAATCAATTAAATTCAAGTTTTTTCTGTAATGTAGCAATATTTTTTAGGTGATATGTAGAACGGAAGTATATCAAAATCAAAAGTCAACCATTACATTATTGAAAAACCCGACTTTAAATAGCCTTAACTAAATGTTAGGCTGCTAACAAATACAACCCCCTAAAGTTTGGATTATTTATTTAAAAAATGAAGTTCCAGATATTTTGATGATAATGTTCAAAATTGGGGATTTTAAAATCTAATAGTCCTAGAATATAATACAATGCAATTCTCGATGAGCCCTTGGCCCGATAACAATGTTTCGAGAAATGTAAAGAGTTTTAATTGGATAAAATGTTAATTTTATCAAATTTTTAATGTTCAATAAACAGTATTTAGAATTAATAGATAGAGTTGGGTGGAGTATTACGGAAGTTGGTTGTTGTTGGTTGGTCATAATGCTTGTTTTGAATGGGGGTTGAATCAATGTCGACGAAAATCCATACAATTCTATCATGAAAGTAATTCTTTCAAGTAAAATCATCATCAGCAAATACTTTTTCCGTCACTTAATGAGTGTCAATTTTTCTAACTACTTTGTCCCCTTTTTATTTGTCAATTTTACATTTTTAACAATTAAAATACTCATATTACCCTTAATTAATGAATGTGATTTTTATTTTACCTTTTAAAATTCTTCTTTATTCCTCTCTTTTAATAAAGGGTATATTTGTCCATTATTAATTTTTTGACTCTATTTCCAACACACATTGATTTTATAAAATTAGTTAATTTGACATTTAAAAAAGGACGGAGGGAGTATATATCTCCTAAGGATTAAAATTGTTGTTTACGAGAGTTTGAAAAGATACAATGAAGTTTAAAAGTTTGAACCGATCAACTGTGTATTCGATATTCACAATTAATTTTCCGTAATGAGAATTTTTCTTTGATGATTTAGGTTTTCTTTCTTATTTGTGTTATTTGTGTTATAGGTAGTGTATGACTTTTCATTAATGATTTTTTCCTAACTATGTAAAAAAATATTGTTTTCCATAATGAGCATCTGCAATGATGAGTTTTAATTCGACTCATTGCTAACATGACATGAAATGAGAATGGCATGAGGTCGTGTATGACATTTCAGTGGCGAGTTTGACATATTAATATTTTAATCATATTTTTTTCTCTCTTATCCTCCACTTCATTTTTATCAATATAACCGAATTAATTATATTATTGAGTATGACTTATTTACTTTTTTTTAAAATTAATATGAGTCAAACTCATGCTCACCATTGGAAATGAAGGTAGATAAAGAGTTAAATTTTGACTCTCTTTATAGGGGTCCACATATTCCACGTCATCCAATTAGTCAAACTCAAACTCACCATTGCGGATGCTATATTGTGAATAACCACTTTACCAATTTTACTATTAATAAATAGTTTTACTAACTCTTTATTTATTTAATTTATTTTTTTTACAATTTCAATAAATAACCACTTTAGTTTTATAAGGAGCAAAGTTATCTGTTAAGAATATTGTGCCTTAAAATCTCCTAGGTTAATTATATAATTTGTTTTCTAATTGTGTTAAGAAGTTTTTTAGGTTTTCTTGTTATGTTGAGTTTCCTAACTATTTATATTAGATTTGAATAATGTAATTGGAGTGGTGGCTAATGCTTTGTTTAGTCCAAGCTATTGAAGTTATTTTGTTTCCTAAATATGTCAAAGTTGTTGAAGAGTTTGTCATAGTGAGAGTGAGTGGTATTCTTCGCATATAATTGGTTGTAATGGGATAGATTTGTACATTTCCTATTGGCTTTCTTGAAAGTGTATTAGAGATATGTTGTTGTATTATAACATTGATAGTGGAGTTTATTTATGTTTGGGCTATCCATGAATTTTTTTGCCCAAATTTTAGGTTTCTCAAGTTAAAACTTGACTCCTTTTGTTCTTGTTATTTCTTTATTATTTTATTCACGCGTTTGAAACATCTAATATATTACTTATTTCCAGTGTAAATTTGCTGATGTATCATTTTTTTCTTCCCAACATCATAAATCGTAATAAATTATCTTGATTTCAGCACTTTTTTAATATTTTCTCTCTATTTTCAATAGACATATTACTTCTATCCCAAAATATTTTTCCTTTTATCTAACTTATTTGTCTTAAAATATTTGTCACATTTACATTCTTAACAACGATAGTTCCTTTTCTACCCCTAATTAATTTTGTCATTTTGTGCAATTTCAACAACTATTATCTTCAATTAAAGTAGGAACAGTTTGAGTAAATTATAAACTTTTCAACTCAATTCTCAATACACAAGAAGTATATGGACAAACATAATAGGACCAATGTAGTACAATATTGACAAGAAAGAAACAAAAGAGAAATTGAGGACAATAAGATTCTAAAAAATAAATACAAGTTGGTCACGTCAGTCAAAAATCAAAGACCATCTTATATGCGCGGTTTTCCAATCACACACCTAATGACTCTTAGACTCTATCTCTTTACCTCTGGTGGAATACTAATATAATAAAGCCTTCTTTTCATTAAATTTCAACTTGGAAAATGATTAGAGTAAGTATATAAATAAATCTAAGGCATTGCTAAGTTCATGCTAAAACATAATTTATGAAGTAATTATTATGATATATATATATATATATATATATATATATATATATATATATAGTCATGGGTTATTACAATATACCGATGACAATTTTTTTCATACCCATATCTAGCCTCCTTATATAAGGAGCTAAACAGAATTATGTCATAAAAGTTGAATTTTGATTTTGCCCCCATATATATCTTATATAAGGAGCTATTATTTCTCACTAATGGACACATTAAGCCCTATTAAGCCCGAAGTTGCGAATGTTGCTTCACCCTCGTTTGATCGTTCGTTCTCTTCCTGTCTCATTGGATGACGACCGACCTTCGGTTTCCCGCGTGACAATCTTCTAGGTATGATATTGTCAGATTTAACGAATCGAGTTATATTTATAGAATTCAAGTTAGTCAAGGTTTTGATTCGATGAAATTAGGGTTTGAGCTTCTATGGAATCTAAGTTTTTTTGCTATTTTGATTGGCTAGCTACTCATTCACTCGATCGTCAGCCTCAATAGATCAAATTTTCAAATCCAAGTATGTATGGTGTTGTTGATTTTGTTCATGCATGCCAAATATGCTTATCTAAGTAGCTAATACATACAAAAATACCTATCTAAGATAATTAGATTTGAACAATAAAAAGTAGTTAGATTTGAAACTACTTAACTATGTACTACATGGTGGATATTAACAATTTTGTAGTTGGCATCACCAAACATAAAATTACGTAGTGGATGATGAAGCAACTAACTATTTCTTTCTTTTTTCATTTTTGTCTTACTTTGAACCAAATGTTGGTATTTTCTTTCCCTCCAAGCTAGGCAGACCTAATTAATTATGATCATGGTTGGCGTTTCAAAGTTCAAACCTATGTTAGGCAAAGCTAAGCCCATCAACATATACACTCGAAAAAGATAGATAAGGCGTATGGTCAAGCTATACTCTCTATTTCAAAATTGACCTGTCTTATTGTTATGTATATGTCCAATCCACATATTTTATAAATTTATTTTTAGGTCATGTTCTTTTCTACGGTAAATAAAATGTAGAAATGATATGGTATAGTAAATTGTGAAAAATGTGGTAAGTTGCGATACAGTATGACAGGTTGTGGTCAAACTTATGGTAAGAATGGTTGGCAACTTGGTGTAGCAGGTGAGATGAGAAAAAAGTGAGCAAACAAAAATTACGGTAATTTTGATAAAGTATGTTATTATTTGGTAAGATGCGATAAATTTTCTCTCCTCGTTTTTTTCACTACTTTTACTTTTTTTTATCACCTATTACACCCATCATTCTTACAATAAATTTGACCATAACTTATTACATTATGCCACATCATATCATACTATTTATTTATATTTTTAATTTTTACCATATCATAGCATTTATGATATTTTATTAACAGGAAAAAAAACAGGGTCTTAATATATGTATAATTTGATATGTGTACTTTGTCGTTGAATAGAACGTGTACAATTTTATGAAGTGCATTTTACGAGTTAATTAAACATATAAAAGGCGTTGGTCACAAAGATATAAGGAAATCAGTTTCACGATGAATAAAACAATCACCCTGCTTCGCCAAAACAGTGGGGCGTATCATCGCTTTTTTTAGAAGCCGTAACACAAATCAGTGTATGTCTATGCAAGCAGTTTCGTAAGTTTCTTGATTGTCAAGTCTTATTTTAATTGGAACTTATCTCGCCTAATATTAGTAATATAATAATACTACATGCAATTTCTGCTGTTTTTTAATGAGTATTTCTTTTAATAAGTTATATATTGTCTAACAGTATTATTTATAATTTGATTGTTTTATTTGTTTGAACAAATATAATTGTGACTATTCTTATGTTATTTCATGAATAATACATATGAAAGTGCAGTGGATACTCTTTTTAATTTAGCCCATTCGCAAATAAATCTTTAAAGTTGAGACGCAAATTAATAGACTTGTATAGATAAATTTGTATTCCCATCATCCCAAATAAATTATCGACTTTGTTTTTTCACAATTTACAAGATTATATTTTAACTGTTAATATTTTACATTTTACCTTAACAAGACTTGTAATTTTACATTTAAATAAAAATATTTTTCATCACAAATCTAATAACGGTGATCTTACATGATAACTTAACAGTCAACATATAATGTGATAAATTAACAGTCAAAATTTACAAAGTTTGACTTCATTAATCAAATATGAACAAATTTTTTGCGATGGATGGAGTATAATGTCACTTCTAATATAACGTTTTGTATTCCAAATTGATATAAAATTTATATTAAAACTCTTATATTCTACAATAACACAGACAACACACACTTATCATACATGTAAATATATGTTCTCCATTAATATACTTAATTACACAATTAAAAATATCAAAATCACACATCCCTGCAAGCCAGGGAAAAGAGGGTAATTACACAAACAGCAAGTCATGATGCTTGGGCCTCACACAAGAAGCCCGAGGTCAAGATAGTAAATCAAATACTAATCAGGGGCAAAAATGGAACTTCGATTTGAATCCAATGCGGGTTACCGCCTTTGTGCTCCCAAGTTTTTTGTCAAAACAAACGGCAAGTGTGTCTGTGTGTGTTTACCAGAGAAAGAGGAGAGAGAGTGAGAGAGGGAAAGAGGAGAGAGAGAATCTTTCCCAAAACAGGCAAAACTGCTTCCCATTTTCTAACCGCCTAAATCCAGCCTTATAAACCCACATACAGAACACTTTCATCAATCCATCAAACAAAAACCCGTCTCATATCTTCACGAATTAAACTTACCCACAAACCCATAATTCGATTCTTTCATCTCATTCATACCCTCTTCTTCATTTTTGAGATGAAATGCTCTTCATCTTGATCTGATTTCTAGCACTTCTGTTGTTCTTTCGTGTCAAGCAAGATTTTCCTCTGCATTTCTGTGTTTTCTTACTAGTTTCATCAATGGAATTCAAGTTCAACCCAGTTCCGGCGAACCCTGACAATCCTCCATTTCACAACTTCCTCCCGGAAGCTCCGTCGGTGTCCGACCAAGAGTCGTCGTCCTCCTCCGACTGCTCGAGCACCGTTTGCTCTTCCTCGTCCTCCCACGCTCGCCGGAGATCCCTCTTCCCGGAGAGTCTCGCCGTCGAGTTAACCGAGGGGCAGACCATCTACGAGTTGATCCGACGTCGCTTCACTTCGGGGTTGGGTCCACTCGGAGAGAAAACAACGGTGGTCGCAATTCACCGGAGAAACTGGTTCGGAATCTCCGACCAGGCCAGAGTCCAGTCGTTCAAGATTCACTCCAAAGCTGTCGAAAACAAGAATGGCGTATCACCCAATGTGAAATTTGCATGGTTCGGCCATGGAAGAGACAGAATTCTGGAGATTTTCAAGCGTGGTTTCAGCTGCAAAGAAGTCGATAACATCCATGGTGCAGTGTTTCTCTCTCCTGATTTCGCCCCTGCTGAGAGGTAAAAAAAAACTACTAATTTACAACCACTTTCATGTCGAATCATCCAGAATCTTCCGGATTTGTTGGTCTTAATTTTCATGGATGCTCTGTTTTTTTCTTCAGTGTTGAGAGGGCGGTTCCTGATGAAGATGGAGTAAGGCACGTTTTACTCTGCCGAGTCATAGTCGGACGACCCGAATTGGTTGCACTCGGGTCGGCTCAGACCCACCCGAGTTCGGACGAGTTCGACTCAGGGGTGGACTGCTCCCACAACCCGAAGAAGTACATAATCTGGAGCACTGACATGAACACCCATATTTTGCCCGAATATGTTGTCAGTTTCAGAGCTCCAGAATCTTCCTCATTGTTGAGAGGTAATTCTTGATTAATTCACATTGATTTGATCATATGTTTGATTGGTTTGAATAAAAAGGAGTTCTCGTAATTAACACCAATAATCTGGGTTGCTTGTTTGTTAATCAGGGTCTACATCTACAATAATGGGGAATGGGATGAGAAGGCCAAGGTCACCATGGGTATCATTTCCAGCGTTGATTGCAGTGCTGGCCAAGTTCCTGCCACCAGATGCTGTTCAACAGATTTGTGAACACTTCAAAGAGTTGAAGGTACACACACATAATCTTCAGCTTCGTCTGTATTTTGTTGGATGGTTAATTCGATCTCTGGTTGTTTAATTTGATTCATGTCGAAACTTTTAGATCAGATGATTGAATGTAGGATTGGGTATTGTTTGTAGGAGAAGAAGATTACGCGTTTGGAGCTGATAAGAAAAGTGAGAGAAATTGCAGGGGATAAACTCTTGATCGCAGTCATCAAATCCTGTACAGCAGCTCGTAACCGCAAGGTTAGCTCCCGTGCATTTCTTTCATATACGCCCAGTTTTTTGTTTTTTTTTTTTTGTAGCGCAGGAAAAAATTTAGATTCCGGTAATTTTGGGTCGGTGGTTTAGGTCAAAATTTATATGAGAAATTTATTTTATATTTGGACTTAATTTTATTTTAGGTCAGATAATTTAGACAAAGCTAAAATCAAGTTTACACAATTGAAAAAGAAAAATTTAATGTGTTTAAATAATTGAAAAAGAAAAATTTAATGTGCATATATTTGATATATTCAATAACATTTGGACGAAAAAATTTATATTCAAACCTGATAAAAATCGGATCACACAATTCGGGTATCCCGACGAACTTTTGCCTGCTCTAATTTTTTTTGGAAGTTTAAAATGAAATTAATTGTCCCTTTTTTTTAGTTCAGAATCGTGCACTTTTTAAATTCGTTTTCCTGAATATCTTTAATACAATATTTAGGTCGGTTAAGAGATAAGAGTTTACTCTTGAGATTGGCCCTTTTTTTTTTTTTTTTTTGCCTGAGAGTATTGAGAGTTTGATACGTGGCCTAATCTTCTTCATGGCCCTAATCTTCTGTAAGATTGTTTGAACGAGACTAGTTTAATACGGTATTATCGTTTGATTATGAAATTCTTCATTAATTTACTAACTTT
Organism: Portulaca oleracea; assembly: GCA_029582165.1. Taxonomy (NCBI): domain Eukaryota; kingdom Viridiplantae; phylum Streptophyta; class Magnoliopsida; order Caryophyllales; family Portulacaceae; genus Portulaca; species Portulaca oleracea. The sequence continues at coordinate 10,540,601 of CM055869.1, read as the reverse complement.
TACAAATAGAAATTAGTTGTGAATAAGACAAATGTGAGTTTTTTTTCCGTATTTTCAGAGATATTTTAGGTTAAATTTGGTGCATTTATTATAATTTACCATATTACCCAATATTCTTTTACAGTGTTACCACACCATATAATATTTTACCATAATTATTATTAATATATTTCCTCATTTTTCTTTTTACTTTTCATCTCTACTTTTCACATTTTCTTTCTCACATACCATAATAATCACATTTTCCATAAATTTTATAATATTATTCTACGCCTTATCACACTTGGTATAATTTCACCACACTTTCCACATAGTCCCAATGTTAAAGGAGAAGGGGCGCCACTTTTCAAACTAGAAAATTCAAATTGAATTTGTTCCTAATTGTAGTATAATTATAAAATATAACTTTGCAAAATTTACATAAAGTGAAATGGGGCATTTATTTTAACATTACATGTATACAGTTATGAGTAATGTCTAGTTTGAAAGGGTATTGATTTAAACAAAATGAAATTATGGTTATGGCTTTGATAATAATAGTATATATAGGATGCATGAAATTAATGAGAATGATAATATTGATGTATTATGTGTTGTTTTGTTACTGCAGGTAATGAATATTTGAGTTACTAAACTTGGGCAACAATTGAAGAGGAGGGTAACAAGAAGTACGTAACTAAGGAGGTGGGAAACTTTTGAAGTGAAGGAAGTTGGAGTGGGCAGCTAAGCTAGGTAGGTTGATTAGGTACAGCATAGGTTGATGACAATCATTCATTCTGACCATATTACACAACCTCTTGTTGTGAAACTCATGTATGTACGTCTGTCTAGTTTTGGCATCTTCAATTTTTTGTTCTTAATTGTGACTTTTAGGCGAAATGGAGGGAGCATAGTTTACGCACAGTATTGCGAATGTTACTCATCTTGAATGCTTTAACCAAGCATAGATAAATAGATAGATAATATAGATTGTGAATATAATAACAGAATATGTTGATGGAGATGATGATGATGATTTTGCGTAACATAACGTGGCATTCCTATGCCTTATTTTATAGTTTTATACCGATGGATCTCCATATGGTGTTACACCATTTGTTTTGAATCCTACTTACCTACTAGTGGTCCTTGTTTCATTTGAGAGTTTAGATTGTGTCGTTAGAATTTAGAAGATCGGGAATTACTTAACGATAATAAAATATGGCGGAAGCTAAGTCTGTGGTCGCATAACTTAATGGTGAACTGCAAGGCAGGAGACATACAACATTATGTATGTGGTCTCATAAAAAAAATCATACTTTTATTATTTTTAGTACTAGTGAATACAAATAGAATTTTAGTATTGGTGGAAATAAGGGGATTGGTAGTTGGTAGGGCATGTTAGATCACATGGGTGCATTGGCGTTGGGTCCAGCGAGCAGCTCAGCAGGAAGCCACGCCTTTGAGCTGCGTATTCACTATTCATGAGTAGCGCATGAGTAGTGACTCTATCATTGATTCAGCCCACTGTTTATGACTATTATTATTTATTCCTATTTATTATTTTATTAGACCCACCCAACAGCCCACACCCTGTTTTCCATCATCAACTTACGAGTCACGAAACCGTGGGTAAATAAGGGAAGGGTGGACTGCTACTGTTGGGCTGGGCCCTACCTCCTTACACATGGGCTATGGGCTCACAACCAAGCTCACTCTTTCATGCACCAATCTTATTCTGTATAAAACTCCTCTGACGCATCTAAGGCTTAACCATCCTATATTCACTTAATTAGCAGTTATTGGTATTACGTTGTCCCCCTGACGACATTGGATTCTCTTAAGGAGATTCAGGGCCGCAGCTCACTTCAACTAGGGCTTATTGTAACATGTTAAGTGTGATTATTGTTCCACAATAGGAAATTAATATATCCCAACAAATTCCACAATAGGAAATGGTTATTATTGTTCTATCGTCTTTGTTCCACAAAAATTTACGTAGAAACTTGTCAAAATGATAAAAGTGCTATCAATTATAATTAAATTACTATAATGAAGGACAAAAAAATTATAATATATCATAATTGATGAGTAATTATTAATATATCACAACTCACCATACTACTCAATAGTCGCCCATATTTCACGATATTCTACCAGAATCATTATCAATATATCTCCTCACTTTGCTATTCTACTTTTCACATTTTTTCTTCATACCCATCTCACATATCACAAATTTCACCACAATTCATCCATACTTAATCACACTTTTCAATAATTTCATCACTTCGCACTATCATTACACTCCACCCACTTGTACAAAAGAACTGGGCCTTAGAAGAGAAAGTCGTCTAACCCATCTAAAGCTAGCATGCAATATTCTAATTCTTATTAAAATTTAATTCGAAGTTATTGTTATATTACGTTATGCATATCATTGGTTTGTACAAGAAATGCGGCAAATAATTCAATCTTGTTCAACAAGCCAATATTCATATTTAATACTTAATGGATACAATAATAATATTCAAAATAGACACGAAAAGGTGTTTGACGAAAATAAATTCATATTACGAGTGATTATTATATACAATATAATAGTAGTAGTAGTATGTAATGTGAAAAAAGATTAAAAGATAAAAGAGGGTGGCTAATACTTAGACAGCCATAAAAAAAGAAGAAGAAAAGTATATAATTCGACAAAGAAATTGTTAATCGTTCCCAATCAAGAAGGCAAACACAAAAACAAAGAGAAATGAAGAGAAGACTTTGTGTATTTCATTGAATGAATGAGTGAATGAAGATACAATAGAAGGGGATATATATAGACTAGGAAAAACAAGAAAATAAAGAAACAGAATAACTAACCTAACTAATTACAATTTATTATATTCTTAACAGAAACAAGATCAACTTTTATTAGATATACATCTTTTCTACCTTAATGGTGATGATACACCATTCATAATGTGCACGTTTCAATTCTAATACTCTGTTCATGTCATAAAGAAAATTAACTTTATAAAATCAACCTGATTTGAAAATAAAGTGAATAAATTATGTGACAAAGTGACGTATATCTTGGTCCATTTAGCAGTGACCTTTGAGGACGAAAATCACATATTAAAATAAAATGCGTGTTGGGACGGGTTCTCCTAAAAAAAAATATACATTTCATTAAAAAAAAGAGTAAAGGAGAATCTTAAAAGGTAAAAAAATCTTATTTATTAATTAAGAATGATGAGTATTTTAATTATTATTAAAAATCTAAAATTAACAAATAAAAAGGAACAAGATAGTTGGAAAAATTGACCTTCATTATTGTCGAATCATAAAATTCAAATCTTTACATCTAATTAATAGTACTTATAAATGATAAGAGTTGTAGACACGCTAAATATTTCACATACCTTTTGTAGATTAGAATGCACTTATAGTGGTCCATGACAACCACTGTAAGTAAAATAAATCTTATTCGTACATGTGTCAAGTTTTATCTTGACTATTAACTTTCTTATTTAATATAAATTGTAAAATATATTTTTTAAAAAATTTAAAATAAAACTTTTTCAAAATATGCTTATTTACTAGGCAAAAATTTAGATTTAAGATATTTAAATTTTAAAAAATTTCCAAAAATATATTTTAATTAAGAACATATATTTTATAATGTTGTATTAAATAAAAAAATGAATGACGAAGATAAAGTTGACACATGTATGGATAAATATCGTCTTAATTGTGGTGGTTGTCATGGTTGACAACCACTATAAGTTTTTCCTTGTAGATTAACGTTGTATGTCTATTTTTTCTAATCTTTGAGGAAAAAAAATAGGAAATAATAAATATTCCCTCAGTTCTATATTAATTGACACTTGCCTCAGTTCTATATTAATTGACAGTTAAACTAATTTTTTTATTCTAAAATAATTGTCACTTTTCATTTTTTATATCTAATTTAACTTTGATAATTATGTTGACTTTTTATTTTTTCAATCAATAAAAATTACTCCTAGTTACAATCTCTCCCTGTCCACAACTTGATATCTAAACAAATATCTTAAAAAATAGTATTATTTAATTATGTAAGTAACTTTTTTTTAAGACATTAATTGTTTGTTTTACTCAATGGAAAGAGAAAGAAGAGAGAGGGGTGAGAGAAGGGGTGCAGGTGGAAGAAAATTCACATTGTTCATTGACAATTTACCCCCAACGATTGACAAATTTGGGCTTAGGGGAATCTTCAAAAAGGCTGGAAGGGTGCAAGATGCTTATATCCCAATAAGAACAAGCAGAAGAACAGGAAGGAGATATGGTTTCGTGCAATATTGGAATGGGAAAGATGCAAATAAGGCAGTTTTCATGATGAATATGACAAAATTGAGAAATTTTGTCATAGCAGTTAGTATGGCGAGGAGAGCATCAGAGAGATGGGTGTGGAGAGAAAAGGAAAAGCAACCTGAAGGAAGATGGGTTTCAAACAGGGCAAGTTTCCAACTGGGTAAAAATCAACAGGGAGGAAGAAGCATCGAAGGGACAGTGAATCAAGAGTTCAAGGAATGGTTGAAGAAGAGCATCATATGTACAAGTGAGGTTCATAGAGACATTTCATTGTTGGTATATGTCGTACATACAAATTATGGTTTATGTACCAAAGTTACAGCTATGCCTAGCCTTAAGTTCATCATCACCTTTGAGAATGAGGAGAAAATGGAAGAAGCAATGGAAGATCCTCAAGAATTAAGGCAGTGGTTTGTTGAGTTTAAAAAAAGGTCAGTCTACGATTATGCAGAGTCAAGGAAAGTATGGCTGGAGGTATATGGAGTCCCACCATTTGCATGGACATGGGAAACGTTTGAAGAGATAGTGAAGCCATGGGGGAAAATAGTGAGCTTGGGGAATAACATACAAAGTACAGAGAGTTTTGAAGTCATGAGAGTCCTTGTGATATCAGACATATTCAACAAGATAGAAGGGGATGTTATTCTCAATGTGGAAAATATAGCTTTCAAGGTACTCATTCGAGAAGCTGGGATAATGTACCACGTAATCCCCCGCACCCAAAATGCAAGAGATGAGCCTAGAACTAACGACATTCTAAGTGAAGATTCAAGTGAATTTGAAGCCTCGAGCCACTTTAATCGTAATCTTGATGTTCATTTGAGTGAAGATCAACATGAAGAACCAGGACAGATGGATGGAGGTGAAGTGGAACAGTCATTTGGAACCCATGTTTCAAAGTCAGAAGTTGAGCAGACACATGAAACTCACGGTCCAAACACAGAATGGGCATTAACTGAAAGGAATGACAGGAACAGAAATCAAGAAGGTGAAGTAATTAAGGACACTTTGGAAATAGAACAAGGAGAGGTGAATGTCGGCCAAGTAAACACACATTTAATGGAGCTTGAGGAGGGCAATCAAGGAGAGAATACATCAAGTCTCAATAACATAGGAAATGGAAAAGGAGTGACTCTTGGGACAACACAAGGAGGAACTAACAGCCTGAGTAGCAACGAATTGTCTCAACCCCCAGGCTTTGAGAGAGAGGCTGCTGGACATCAATTGTTTAATCCTAATATACAAGAAGATGAAGCAGTAGAAGGTGCAATTCAGGCTGATGAGAGCATCCAAAACTCCTCATTCGAATCTAGAGGAACGGAAGAGAGTGCTATGGAGGCTTTAGAATTTTCCTCAATTATTGGAGTGAAATTCAAAGGTAGGCTAGAAGACACAGTAGAGGCTTTTGTAGAAGACATTTGATTGGATAGACCAAAGAAGAAGAACAAGAAGAAAAGGCATCACCCATGAAGATAGCAGCTTTCAAAAGGAGAGATTTGAATACATTGTGCATTTAGAGACAAAGCATAGTCCAATGGTTTGTAATCAAGTATGCAGTGAGCTTGCTGACGTCTAGGCAGTAGAGGGAGTTGGTGGTTTAGTGGTGATTTGGTTTGAGGGTGCTATACGAGTGGAAGTAGTACACAAAGCAGAGAGATGGATTTGCTGCAGTGTAAAGCTGCAGTGTGTTTTCTATATGCAGCAAAAGGATAGGAAGAGAAGAGGTATGAAATTTTACTAAGGGGGAATTTGATCAAACATTTGGTGTGCATCCAAGGAAACAGTTTCACATTGAAATTGTAGAAAGGGACATAGGTGTTGCCATGGAAGCTCAAAATTCAAAGGAGAAGAAGCTTGGATGAAAGTCCATTTCAAGGAAAATCCAAAGATTACTTTGTTTTTGAAGGAGATGAGCTGAGGAAACGATTATGTGAAAATGGGTATGAGGAAGAAAGCAAGAGATGTGGCAGCAGCTGAGGTGTTGGTAAATGTGGTGTTGGTAGAAGAGGTGTAAAAGACTTTACATGGAGTGTATGAATTTGGGCAAATGCTTGGAAAAAGGAGGTGGTGTATTCTGCACAATGCTTGGCTAGCAGTTTCACAGCAATTCCAATTCTGTATGCTTAAAAGGTAGCTGTGTGATGACAAGATTCAAGAAGCAAGGCAAGTAAGGGAAGTAGTGAGGTGATAAAATATTCATTATGAAAGAAATCAGTCAAAAGGGGCAAAGAATGGCGTATGAAGAAAGCTAAGGAAGGTGAATTACTATTGTTGGCGGGGTCAAGTAGTGGTGCTTTTGATGTAAGGATGTGAAGGCATCAATTTGGACTTTAGTGATTTTGTGATCTTGTTTTGTTTCCCAGCTAAACCCTTTGGTTATTGGGTTTAGTTCTCTGTAGAACTTATTGCACTTTGGCTATGTTGAATAACCTTGGACTAGAGGCCTTAATGATTAAAAAAAAAAAGTAACTTTTTTTACCTAAACCTATGTCAATCAGAAGGGTATAATAAAATAAGCCTTGGAGCGCAAGCCAATATTCAATCTTTTTCGAGGGTTGAAGTGGCCCTCGTAAACCGCCAATTACCAATACAGGAAATAATAATCCGGCAAAAAATTAAGTCGGTATTTGTGTCGCTTACGTAAGCCCCACTGCACCCGATTTCTTAACGGTCTTGTTTTTTTCTTTCTTCAAACGTAATATCATATCCTGATCGTCAAGTTTACAATTCACTATAAATTTATTCGGCTCCCCCCTATTTGTCTTCCATACTAACTCCACTTCCTATTCTTAAACCCTAAATTCCGGATCTTAATTACACGTCCGAATCAAAGCTAAGAGAATTCATCAATGGAGGATCAAATTCTAGCCCACGCGATGATTGTGTATTCTTCTGTTCATCATGATGACAATCAATCCTCTGATTGCGAAAGCTCGGTTTCTACCGCTCCAATCAAAGATCAAATCAGAGGGTATTTTGATAATAATCATTTGGTCAGATTAGATGAAAAAGATTCAATCTTCGAGGCGGTTAAGCGTCGAATGGTGTCGAATCTTGGCTATCTGGGGAATGATACGACGATCGTCGCTATTCATAGGAAGAACTGGTTGGGTTTTCGTGTTGGGAAAGCAATGTTGATGTGCTTCGGAATACTTGCTCAAGCATTTGCAGAAGAAAGAGATGGCGACATTACGAAGGTTGTCAAGTATGCATGGTATGGCGGTTCTAAACAAGACATCTCCAAGATTATGGCTTTCGGCTTCGATCAAGATCACATTCATGATCATCATAGCTTTGAGCTTTGTTTGTCCCCAGTCGAACGTCCTGCACAAAGGTAACAAATCTTGGAAGTTGATCCATATTGAAATTTATACTGAAAGTTGTTGTTATAGTCAAAATTTTAACGTTTTTTCTTTTAAAAAAAATTCAGCATGCAGGATTGTTCGGCCGACGAAGATGGGTTAATGCATCTATTGCTATGTCGGGTTCTTCTAGAAGACGCAGAGTTTACCAACCATGGAGCAACCCAATCTCATTCAAGGTCAAAGGAGATCGATTCAGAAGATCAGGACGAGGTTAATTCTCCTCCAAGAAAGTACAGATTTTGGAATACAAAGATGAATAGTCATATTTTGCCAGAATATGTAGTAACTTTCAAACCACGTCCATCCCCATGCATGGTGGCTACGATTCAAGATGAAGATCAAGGGATGAAGAAGAAGCCAAACTCTCCATGGATTCCAATTTCAGTGATGATTCAAGTGCTCTCTAAATTTCTACCTCCTCCACAACTCCATCTTATTTTAAACCATCACATGGATTTAAAGGTGGGTATTCGATTATGCTTCTCTTAGGCCCTATTCGGCAAAATTAGTGTTTTAGGTAGCGGATAGCGGTTTAAGTAGCGGATATCAGTTTAAGTAGCAGATAACAGATGACTGTTCAAATGAAAATTGTGTTCGGTAAATTTAGCGGTTGAATTAACAGATTAATGTGAATCGACATAAAATGATATGAATAATTTTGAAAGATAAAATTTTCAAAGGGTATTTTTTGACCAAAAAATATGAAACGCTATACCCCAAACACTAAACGTTAACTTTATTAGCGTTTCACAATACGCTCCTTAAAACGCTAAACGCTACCCCAAACGCCACTGTCGAACACAATTTTAATCTTTAATAATGATATTAATTTAATTAGGGTTTTATATTTTTTTGCCGTCGATTATATTGGACTAATTAGTTGCGTTAAAATTTTGTTGATTTTGCAGGGTAAGAAGATTTCTCGCCGTGAATTTGTGCAAAAACTGAGAGAAATTACAGGAGATGATTTACTGATTAAGATTATTGAAGGGTTCCATGACAAGATATCCTCGAATAAGGTGATCTGATCACAAGACAAAATCAAAATATTGGAGTTCAAGGCTTAGGCGGCCACTTTAATTTGGAGGATTTAGGAATTAGTTTTTGCATTATTTTAGAAAATTTAACCAATATATATATGTACATGATATTAGTACATAACTAATCAATATTTGTAGACGTATATATCATGTATATCTGAACTCATGGTTTATCTATGCAGTATTGATGTTTCTCTGAATTCTGATATCTCAATTTATTGTTGTCATTTTCCCCAAATTGTTCATTTTTTTTATTAGTAATCAATCGTCAAAGGTATAAAGACACAACTAATGACTCATGATATACAAATACAACAAATTCAATGAAAAAGCTTACATGGCGATGATATGTGTTTTGCCCTAAGACACTATTTAAGTGTCTTTTTTTTTATAAAATCAATACATATTATCAATTTTAATCCCAAATTTTTTGACAGATACTATTAATTATCAATTATAAGAAGCTTAGAACGTATTGGTTATGCCAACAATTAAAATTGACATCCTAATGAATGAATCCCGTCCGTTAGACATATTTTAGGCGCCTTTTTGTAAATTATATATATATATATATATATATATATATATATATATAAGTGTGATTTTATACCATTTATATATATTATTATAGTGATAAAAGTCAATCATGTAATTTTTTCCTAATTTAATTTACAAATATATAAGTTTTATACCATGGCAAGACACTTAATATGTGTCTTACCCAAGACATTTATCATTTCCGAAACTTCTCTCTCCCTAGCTTCGACTATAAACTTCAATTGTGAGGTTGGTAACTAGTACTCCTGATTCTCCACCAAAGTTTAAGTCTTAGTGGGAATAAAAACATTTATGTTGCATAGAAATTGTGAGGTTGATTAGATATATTTATCATAGCTAGATAGTTCTATACATTTTGTCCATGGTTAATAAATTTTACTAGACAATTTTATATGCTTACTGTTGTAAAAATAAAATAAAATTATGCAATGTATTTTTTTGCTAAAGGATGTATATGTCAAATTTTCCTGAAGAATTTTCTTAAAAATGAAGAATGATACATTGAATGGGTTTTTTGCATTTTGGACCCCAAATTTTAGGGGTATTTACATTCTGAACCCTTGGTTTTCAACATTAACATTTTGGACCCTAAAGTTTGTAGGCTGAAAAAAAAGGACCCTAAAGTTTGTGAGGTGAAAAAAAAGCTCGTTTCCCGTTTTTCTTTTTCTTTCCATGTTTGAATTTCTCTCCCGATTGACATCAAACTTCAAGACTAAGGTTAAAACCGATATTAAAGTTATAATAAACCTCTTTTATTCATGTTGGAGTTACTTAAAACTATGTACTCAGGGGTCTAAGTAGCCTCGACACGAATAAGAGAGGTGTATTATAGCTTCAATATTAGTTTTAACCATAGTCCTAAAGTTTGACGTCAATCGGGAGATAAATTCAAACATGGGAGGAAAATAAAAAATGAGACAGGGGCCTTTTTCTTCAGTCCACAAACTTTAAGGTCCTTTTTTATTCAACCTACAAACTTTAGGGTCCAAAATGTTTATGTTGAAAACTAAGTGTTCAGAATGTAAATACCCCTAAAATTCGGGGTCCAAAATGCAAAAAACCCTACATTGAATGGGTTGATTATAAATTCAAAATATTTCAAAAATCGATTCAAATTTATGCTTTGTATTATAATGGATTCTTATTTAGGAGGCAGTAATTTAGGGTACGGTGGAAACAAGTTGAGCTTTAGCTCGAGGTTAGTAAGCTAATTAAGAATTGATCTGTGAACTATTTATAGGCTCGATCTGTTCAATGGCTTAGCTTGCTAGAACTCTTGAGCTATTGAAAGTTTTAATGAGTCTATAATACTATGCTAATTGTCACTCATGCAACAACAACAACAAGCTTCGAGGGGAAATATATTTTTATTGCAGTTTAGGAGATCTAGATACATGCAGACAGTCATCCTCCCATGAACTAAAGCTTATGATTTATGAAGAAGCTGATTTCCCTGATTCCACAAAAACATTCAAAAACCACTTTGAAAAACATTATCGGCACAAAAGAAACATAGGAGGAAAACCTTTGAAAAAAATTTGAAGAACCAAATTAAAAAGCTTGTGGGAGTACTTAGATGCATAGTTGTGTGCTTAAAACACATAAGTAGGAGGTAAACAGACCTGTACACACAATCAAATAGAAGTCACAAAAACAAACCAAAGAAAAGTACATTACCATGTTAGTATCCTCACCCTACTTACTATACCTTAAATCTACCTCACCCTACTATACCTTAATTCTATCCCTCCAATCGCCCCTATATAATGTCATGTTCTCCACTTACCCTAAGAATTTCAAGTAAGCCCTGGTTACCTCTCTCGTGAACTTTTATTAGTCTACAAAGGGCTTAGACAATTTGTAAATCTTAAATAAGAAATAACAAATTTAGTTTATACAATCATGTCATCAAATTAACATATGCCATGACATTTTTTATAGAGTCGAGCTTCCGACCTTAGCCCTTATGTTTGAATTGGCTTGTTTATGAGATAGGCTCGAGCCCAAACTTAGCTTGAGCTCTCTGAGTTTTATGCTAAGCAAGTTTAAGGGGACTTCACGAGTTAGATTCAATTTTTTTAAAAACATGGATAAATAAGGTATAACAAATATTTAGAAGACTCAGCTATCAAGATATCTCTCTAAATTATTCATAAGAATAACAAGAGAAAGGCCAATGAAGGAATACATATCCAACAAGTTGGGTTGACTTATTTTAATCTTGCCGTACAAAATAAAATTGAGTTTTTTCCTCTAGATAGATGTCCAAACTCGCCTTGGGCGCCAAGCTAATATTTCAATTTATTTAAGGCTTTGTTCTTTTGTACGGTGGGATGCAGTACCATAACTCATAATACCATTCAATATTCTTTCATACTTTACCACAATCATTGCCAGTATATCTCTTCATTCTTCCCTCTCTTCACTTTTCTCATATACTTTCAACATTCTCTCTTCCAACTTACCACATCAATCACACTTTCCACAAATTTCACCATATTATTCTACACCTTGTTGCATTTTCCATAATTTCACTAAACCGCATCAACTTTTACATCTTACCAACCACACAAAAAATAGAATCTAAGCAGCAGATAAAACAATTCTTCTCTATTTCACTCTATGCATGATTATAGATAACCAAATACATTGACGTTCAAAGCCTCCATTTATCTTACTCATATTTGAAAAACATTTAAGTAAAGAAACTTATTAAGAAATCATATATATATATATATATATATATATATATATATATATATATATGGTTCAAATAGTACCAAAAAAAATAAAAATGATAAACATCTTGCCGCAAGATACTTGTTAACCATCTTGTATTTCATCTAAATCACTTATAAAATTAAATTTAAGTATATTTAAATCATTATAACGTAATATTTCATTACTTTGAGCGTTATTACAACTTATAAACAATATAAAAATAATTATTTATTAGTATTTTTTCATAAATATAAAACCATGCATAAAATATGTATTTTCTAATATGATTGATAAAAATAGGCTATTATTTATATTTTTTGACCTTGTTAATAAGTATTATATTCTTATAGTTGATAAACATATAATATATATATATATAATTATTAGAGAAAATATTATTAAAAGTTACAAAAATGTGAAATACTATAGCTCTTGAAGCAAGATGTGTATCATTGTAAAAAAAAAAAAAAAAAAAAAAACTAGATTGCTCTTTTTTCAAGGAATCAATCTAATATACCCTCACGATAATATGCCTCTATAAATAATTAGAAAAAATTAAGAGGAAAACCTTTGAACTTTATTATATGACTAGTAGGCTTGATTTTTCCGATAGTTAGAACATTATTATAAACTTATAATATATGTATAAATAAATTGGACATTCAGAAAGAGTAGGAATTCATCTTTTATGGAGGTAGGCAGGTAGCCAGATAATAATGACATTTTTTGACCTTGCCAAAGTATAATTTTTAATATGTGTTTAAATACATGAACCTTTTCATTTTAAGAGGGGTAAATTACGAATTATTGACATTAAATCAATATAATAATAAAATTTTATAAATATTTTTTAATAAAATCATACCATATAAAATATGAATATTTCATGTACCATCATTTAATGGAAATAAGTGATCATCTTCGTTCATGAATAATTAAGCATATTTTTATAATAAAATATGTAACAATATATAAATGATTAAATTGTTGATGATTTCTTATTCAACAAGCTAGTTAAACAAAAATTGTCTTCTTGTTTACAAATAGATACGCATTAGTAACCTTGGGCGACAAGCTGACATTCAAATGAAGCAAGATTGAGGGTTACGCACCAATAATAAAAGATAATTAAAATTGATCTAGAAAAAGAAGTATGGCACTACACCAATATAATTATATATTAGTAGATTTTTAAAAGAATAATTAAATAGTAAAGATATATATATATATATATATATATATATATATATATATATATATATATATATATATATATATATATATATATACTCTTGAAGATAAGTATAATTATAAAATTACCCATATTATTTGCAACTTAGGCCCCGTTCTTTTATACGGTTGACTGCGGTGCATTGTGGAGGAGATGTGGTGGAATATGGAAAGTTTAAGTTTTAATAAAAAGATAAATTAAATTAGAAAAAATAAATTGTGGTGCGGGTTAATTGTGATAGATTGTGGTGGAATATGAAAAGTTACGATCGCTGCCTGCCAGCCACATAAAAGAACGATGTCTTAATTTTCGTAACGCTTCATTACTGAACTCATTCGTATTAGTTTTTGTCAATGAATTGAAATGCTCCAATAAGTGTATTTTAAGTGTTTTACCTGCTTAATAATTTTTGGCAAAATTTATATAAGTACCAAAAGTTAGATATTACTATTTCATAACTTACCAGTGATATTTCAGTTAATTTATAAGTATCGAACGGTATGGCCAAATATATTACCGGTGACATTTCAATTAATTTATAAATACCAAAAGTTACATTATAATCACCTTCAAATTAACGGAGTACTCCCTCCATTTTTCAATATTTGTCTCTTAGTTTTCATAATATCAGTAACTTTGTAATTTCAACACAACATCAATGACATATTTCCTAAATTTACCTCTTATTTTGATCCCGTATAATCAAAATGTAAATTAATTTCTTATTTTTATCATTTCAATATAATTATTTTTTTAATACTATTTTTTAAAATTAAAATCTATTCAAAACTCAAATTTGATGGCAATTGTTAAGAAATGGAAAGAGTTTGATAAAATATTTAATGTTAGCTTAAAAAAATGTTAAAGATAAGGAGACTAAATGTCAAATTAACTTTATAATTATCCTTCCAAGTCACTTTTTTAGGTCGGTGAGGTTAAGAACTTAAGATCCATTAGGGCAAAAAAATAAAAAGTCCTTACCTCTTTTGGCTAGGATTTTGATGACGTAAGCAATTAGGGTGTGATTCTACGACGCGGTTGACGGCCGACTATTGGCCTTTTGCTTTGCTTTGCTTCACAATTAGGAAACCGTCAAAAAAATCTGACTCAAAATTGGAAACCGTAAAAAAAAAAAGTAAAAAATCTGCCTCAACGGCTAAGTCGGTTACGTGCATGTCGGGCATGACTGTCTACGTTAGATATTACTATTTCATAATTTACAATTTTAACAACTAAAATATTTAGATTATTAATCAATAAATGAGATTTATTGTATTTTTTAAAATATTTTCATTTATTTTTACTAAGTGAAAGTTATATTTGTCCAAGTCCAATTTTTTTATTATATAACTAGGGATAGATATAGTATTTCAGTATTTCATCCTTCTCATATTATCTATGATCACTTTAACTAATTTTTTTTCTCCATAATATCTGTTACTTTATATTTTTCAATAACACATTAATTACTAATTTATCAAATTAACCTTACTAATTACTCCCTCCGCTCCATATTAACTGTCGTCTTTGAAAATTGTGCAGTCAAATTCCAAAAATTTTGACCATAAATTTCTCAATATATACAATGAATTGCTATATAAAATTACTATCATTAGATTCGTAACGAAAAATACTATCATACAAGTATAAATTGCAATTGTTAATAATATATTTTGCAAGAAAATATCAATCAAAGAGTGATATTGGAGACCATGAAAGTCAAAATTATGACAATTAATATGAAACGGAGGGAGTACATATTTTTCTTCAACTTTTTTTTAATCACTTTTTCCCTTTTTTATTTACTATTTTGTTCGACATTTCTAGATTTTCAATTCACTAAATTAATGCAAATAGAAATTTTTTTTAGTCTTTTAAATTGTGACCAAAGTGACACATACTTTGGGAAGGAGGGAGTATTACTCTTTAATTTATTTTTTACTGTATTTTATTAACAATATAAGATTATATTTTTTTAATAATATTTTTTATTATTTTAATAATATTATTTATAAATTATTATTTATAATTAAAATTTAACTGTATGAAAATAAATAATATGGAAAAAATGGATAAATAATATGGAACACAAAAGTTTGTCTTTTTCGTCTCCGAAATTGCGTCTCCCCCAAGTTTCTGAAGCTCCACAATTATAAAACCGCCTCCCCTGTTTTTCCAGTATAAACTTTTGGGATTCCTCTGTCATAAAGTTGCAACCTTTACCCCCCAAAAGTTTCTTTCTATCAATGGAACATCAAAGATTGATGGACTTCTTGCCTCATGATGATCAATCCTCTGACTGCGAAAGCTCTGTTACAGGTCCAATCGAAGGAGATCAAAGCAGCAGAGGATTTCCCAACGACGATTTGATCGAATTGGATGCAGAAGATGTGATTTTCCAGAACATCAAGCACAGATTTCAATCCAATTTGGGAGATTTGGGGAACAAAACGACGGTTGTGGGAGTTCACAGGAAGAATTGGTTGGGTTTTCGTGTCGGTCAAGCCAGGCTGAGATGCTTTGGAGTACTTGCTCATGCATTCGCAGACGACAACAATGGCGATATTACTAGGGTTGTCAAGTACGGTTGGTACGGCGGCACGAAAGAAGACATCTCCAGGATAATGTCTCGTGGTTTCGATCATCGCGACATTCGTGTCCATGAAAGCCCAAAACTTTGCCTCTCTCCGATTGAGTTCCCTGCTTTGAGGTAAGAAATCAAATCAAGTTTCAGCCTTTACAGAAATCTATGATGTTTTCTCTGATTAAGCTTTAGTTCTCTAATGGTGATTACTTTTTCAGTGTGCAGAATTGTGTAGTGGATGAAGATGGGCATATGCATCTGCTCCTATGTCGAGTTCTTGTAGAAAACTCATGTGTTGATTCTCGAAGAATGTATAAAGTTCGAAGTGCAAATATGAACACTCATATTTTGCCAGAATATGTTCTGAGTTTCACTGCTCCTGATCCATATTCTATGATGATGGAATTTTCAAGGGCTAGAAATGTCCCGAAAAGGCTGCCAAATTCTCCATGGATGCCGATTCCAGTTCTGATTTCAGCACTCTCCAAATTTCTTCCTCCTCGTATGATCAATTTGATTAAGAAGCACTACAAAGATCTCAGGGTATGTATTGAATCACTTTACTCACCTATTGTTGATTAATTAGGGTTTAATTTGTGTTGTTCAAGGAGTTAATTATGTTGAGATTTGGTTGGTTTTGCAGGGTAGGAAGATAACGCGTGGTGAACTTGTGCAAGAAGTGAGAAAGCTTACTGGAGATGACTTGTTGATTGCTGTCATTAAGTCCTTCCAAGCTAAGGTATCCTCGAAAGGAATGATCTGAAACAAATTAGGGTTGTTGTTGTTTGCTACTAGGTTGATGGTGTTTTAAAGGGTCTTAAATTAAGTCATTATTCAATTTGAAGTATGTGGTAGAATATATAGCAGGTAGGAGTTAGTTTTGGTTTTCTTATTGTAATACTATTAGTTTATGTCAGCATTTGTAGATTGTATATCAGAATGATGATACTAATTAATCAATTCAATGGTGTTCTTTCCCAAATCCCAAACATGTGGCAGCAGTTTGCCTCAATTTTTTAGTTACCCATTTTGTGTTTTTCGAATTTCAATTTAAACAATAATCGAAATCGGAAAAGGATGCATGTAATAAATCAGAAACTTATTCTGTACAAGAGGAACGACATACAAAACGGGTCGAAGGAAAAAGAAACTTGAGTGGTACATGTAATTCCTCATCAAACATGACAATACTATGCATCAATTGGCGGTTGATCTCATTAGGAAGCAGGCGATATATACATGTGTTTCCAAATTCGTAATTGAGTTTAATCAGTGAGTTATGAGTGTTTAAACTGCAACAAGGGTTGATTCAGAAGCACTCAAACTGGCAGCATAGTCTCGAGCCCAGAGATCGTAGTGTAGGATCTCTTCGAGTGTAGGTGATTTTACCAGCTCGTCCTGGTGCTTTTCGCAGGTCTTCTCCACAACCTTGAAGATGTCTAGGTAGCTTATCCTATATTTACAAATACCAAAAGTGTTGAGATGTGAATAACTTGCAGTAAGTAGTACTGGGTAGTTTAAGAAATATTGAATGTATGAGATGGAGATGAACGTACTTCTCCTCGATGAAGAGCTCGACTGCTTTCTCATTAGCAGCACTAATGACACCGGTCATGGTCCCACCAGCGCGTCCTGCTGCATAACCCAGATCGATGGATGGGTACTTCCGCTTGTCGGGTTGTCTGAATGTCATTTTGCCAAGCCTGCATTGTCGAGTTTCAGTATTTCAACATCAGATTCATTCATAAATAACAGGATATGAATCTGTCAGAGCAGTATATTCTGTCTGGCCATGAGAGTGTGTACAGCAGGGGAATCCGCATATCGGGCCACCCTAACTGTCCAATAATGGATGAATCCTGTCATAATGAAAAGAAATCTGTCATCAATTGATGCTTTAAAAGAACATGAAAAAAAAAATGAATGGGAAGAAACAAGAAATTAAATGGACCTGTGTTTCAATCATTGAGTGAATGATGGCTTCTGGATGAATTACGATGTCAATGTTGTCATAGTCAACTCCGAACAAGTAATGTGCTTCAATGACTTCTAGACCCTGTCCAGATTACATCAAGTTCAGAAGTCAGAAGCTGTTATATTGATCAATCTTGGAAGATAGGAAGTAGAACAGAAGTTGGAAACAGTCAAACAGATATATGTATAATATACCTTGTTGAACATGGTTGCTGAGTCCACAGTAACTTTCTTCCCCAGGCTCCAGTTTGGATGGTTCAAGGCTTCAGCTACTGTAACTTCCTTTAGCTTCTCCACAGGCCAATCCCTTTTCACAAGAACAAAGGAAAAGCCGAAGAATAGGAGTTAAGATTCTATATTTTCATATATGGTAATATGTACGAGAAAAAAAATGTGATGAATTGTGATTGAGACCTGAAAGATCCACCAGAGGCAGTCAAAATAAGGCGTCTGAGAGACCCCTCCGTCAAGCCTTGAATGCACTGAACATAATCAAAAGGCGTTGCTTCAATTAGAAATTCAACCTTCAAAGGAAATACTAATATATGGAGTCAATTATAGCTTTTGCTGGTAGAAGTTTACCTGAAAAACTGCACTGTGTTCAGAGTCTGCTGGAAGAATTTTGATGTTGTGTTTCTTAGCAAGAGGGAGCACAACAGGGGCACCTGCAATGAGGGTCTCCTTATTGGCCAAGGCTAAGTCCTTCCCGGCTTCAATGGCAGCAATCGTAGGCTAAACACAAAACAGAAAACGATAAGGATAATGTTGAAAGAAACAGATCGAGGATTATGAAGCAGTCAACTTAGTTTACCTTAAGCCCTGCGCATCCAACTATTCCGGTGACTACTTGCTTAGCTTCTGGGTGACGCGCAACCTGAAATCATGCAGAAGAATAATGTTACTAGGAAGGTTTATCATGATGTGACAATCAGAGTGACAAAATGCTAAAATCCATGAGGTAATAATACCTCAATGATACCCTCTTCGCCTGGGATAATGATCGGCTTGTGATCAGAATCAGCTATAGCCTCTTTGAGTTCCTCAATTTGGGATGCGTTCTTGATTGAAACTAGTTGTGGTTTAAACCTCTTGATCTGATGACATCAAGAATCATACGCGATTCAGTGAAACAAAACACTTTTACTGTCGCCATAGTTACAATAAGGATACATAAAGAAAGTATTAACTATGACCTGATCAGCAAGAAGAGTGATGTTTTCACCAGCAGCAAGAGCGCAACAACTTTGAACTTGTCTGAATGCTCAGCAATAATTCCCAATGTCTGCAAAATGTGGCATATAAAGTTAAGTGAAGTTGACACATTCTTAGAGCCTCAGTAGTTACAACTTACAAGTAATAATAAGAATATATGACATGTATATAAATCAGACCTGAGTGCCAATAGAACCGGTGGATCCGATGACAGAAACGGGCTTTTGACCCTCCCACATCTTGTGATCAGGGGCGGCTACTGCTCGACCAGGCCATGCCGGAGGTGGTTGCTGATCAGCTGAGCAGCTTATTCTACCAAATGTTTGTACTCGAGATTTTCTTTTCAATGAGAATATACCTAATCAAACAGTATATCACATATTAGTTATTATTATCATCAATCTTAACCTAATCAATCTAACTAAATATTCTGCCTTATTTCAGACTATGTTGGAAATTTGTGAATAACAATCATATTCAAAACGGCTTATCTTTTAACAGGAATTGTCCTTCAAGCGAAGGAAACATCAGCGCCCCTGGGCGACTTGCTTTGACCTGATATTTTAAATAAAGTGTATTTATATCTAAAAGGTTTAGCTATGATAGTTATTTGTTATTGTTAATAGTATATTTAACTTAATTATAGGATTTAAATTAATATAGAAGAGTATTTACGTTTAATTAGTCCTTTTGGTGGGTATGTAGAAGTTGGGTAAGTAAGATTGAATAAGTTTGATTGTTTGAGTAGGTTTAGATGGTTTATGTAGAAATATATAATGAGTTGCTTTAGAAATAGAAACATTATGTAGGTTAGATGGTTTCTATAGAAGTAGGTAAAAGTTGATAGAAAAATAATGTGAATAGTTTACCCTTGCAAATAAGATGGCCTAATTTGAACTGTTATGGGTTAACCTAGTCCAATCCATTTCACAATCGTCGATCGAATCAACCGGGCTAGCCTATTCTAGATCCAGCCCACTATTGGTCTTTTAATTTAGCCCAACCCGTTTCATCCTATGAAGAACTAGCCCGCTCCCAACTCTTTCTTTTATGGAACGCCTCCCAATTAGATCTGTCAATTCGGGTGGACAAGTTAAATACGGGTTAGATGCAGGTTCGGGTAAGTGTATTTCAGACTCAGATTGGATTAAAAATCGACATATCTACCCCCAACTCGTACCCCTGACTAGTGATGGTAAACTAACAAATAAGGAATTTTTAATCTATTATAAGTTTAGGTTAGAAGGAGTTTAGTAGTAAAACATAAGGGGTTTAGGTTACAATTAGGGATAAGTGGTTCTAAAACTTGAAATCTAAACAACACCTTTCAATAGGTAAGGGTAATACTCTTAAAATTCAGGAACCTATCCTAACATATAAGGTTCCTAAAATGTATCCTGAATTGGTAGTCGAAACCTATCAGAAAAGCAAGTTTCGAGTATTTGGAACCAGTAACATGGAACTAACGGATAGATAGAACTTAGGAACTAATTTTAATAAAAATAAATAAATAAAATTATAAAATTTATACATTATTCATAAACTGGTTGCAATTTTTCATTTTTCATTTTTGATGCTAAAATCAAGTGTAGTATTGTGACCAATGAACTAATTTTAATAATAAATAAGTTAGTATTTGTTCCATTGTGGTATCCCACAGGTCCCAGGATCGATTTACGCGAGCAGCAACAGGCGTGCATGTCTGGTTTCTTCCCTCCACCATGTTCAAAATACTCACAACAAGAAAAATATGTTTGGGTAGCAAATTTAGAGTAGTTTGGGCAACAAAAAAATTATTATTGCATTAGCTTAAAATAGGGCAACCAAATAATTTTGTGGTTAAATACATTATATGTGACAACAAAACTTTTTATTGTTGCAATTGATATAGATTGACCAACAATTTAAAGAAAAATGGTTGCCAAAAGTTACTAAGGCAACAAAAAATTTGGTTGTCCACTAAAACTACCTTGTGCTAACATTTTTACTAATTTGTAACCCAGATTTTGTGCTTCGAGGATAAAACTACTAAATAGGGACAAATTTGTTTTTGTTGCACTATGTTAAAGGGCAACAAAAGTTGGATTAATTTAAGGCAACAAATTTTTTTTGTTGCCCAAAGTAACTTTTCTTGTTGTGACTTGGAACTTAAATTTGTCTAACAGGCGCATTTCAAGCTATCTGATCTGTTGTTGTGCTAGATCTATACCAAACTAGTACTTAATAAATTAAGACAAACATGTTACTCGAATTTGGATCCAATCAACTACCATTTAATCACCTTTAACTAACGATTTATGTTCGATCTAGAGTTTTCAATGGTTTTTTGGAACTTATCCTCATTACAGATGAAGGATTGATGATCATTTCGAAGAACATGCGAAAATAATAGTCTCACGCTCTACCATACTTATCCTTTTTAATGTGGACTAAAGTCATGTTTTTTAGATTGGTAGATTAAGTTTAATCATTACTTTACCTTATCATCTAAAAGAATAAGATTATACTTTTAAATATAGAAATAATAAATTTATTTAAAAGTGAAAAAGAAATAGGTGGTGTGACATTCATATATCCAACTACTTTCCTTAACTTAATCCTACATCCTTAAAGAACGAGGCCTAAGGTACGTACTACAATTATAAGATATTATGTATAGTATATTTGTTCTTGTCATGACAATATTCTAGCTAAAATCACATCAGAATATGAATATCCATGATACGTGCACCTTTAGAAACAAAGGGCGCGAAATAAGCATGACTAATACAATAAATACTTGCAACAAAATTCAGAAGTTAGTTAAGACAGTTGGTGCATACCTTTAAGCTTAGAGGAATCCAAAAAGGATAGAGCTTTGATCTCAACCGTTGATGGGAAACTCACAGCCATAATCACACACTAATAATGTGATCAAGAGAGAGAAAGGGATTCTAGAGAGAGAAAGAACCGTTAAACTAAGTGGGCTACTTGAATTCGAATTTGAGAAACAGGGGTACCCCATATAAATAAACAAGTTAAAAGCAGAAAGTAAACACAGGTAACTGATCCACGTACGAGTTACGACCAATCAGAATATACAACAATACAAAATAAAGAAAGTAAAAGAAAAAGAAAACGACATAAATTTGGGCTAATGACTTTAGTGGTCATCGTTATTTTGCTCAATTTAATTTTTGATACTTACGAAAATTAGAAAAATTTGGTACACACATGCTGGTTTAGTGGCTTTAGTTAGTTGATTGATTGGTCACTTGATAAGGATTATGCATTTATGCCATGTGCAAATAATCTTCCAAGGAGTGGATATATTACTTTTTTGGGTAAAACTATAAATCGTCATTTCAATTACTTGATGTTTAGGTTTCTTCTTGGTTCCGTTTATGTTGCGTATTGTTAATTGTTTTCTATATTAAATTTTCCCTTTGTTCGTGAGAATAAATCGCTTTTCTAAAATAATCATATACGTCGACGTGCGTAAATGATATATATTATAATGAAAATATTTGGAGCTCAAAATTCATATTTGAGCTTTTTTTAATCATTTCTATCGTATTGTAAAATTTCGTGACAAACTGATAAAATATAATTTTGCTTTTAAGTTTCAGTCATATTTAATCGCAAAAAAATGTCGACAAAAGTGACGATATATGTAACACATGAAAATATTTGGAGCCTAAAATTCATACTTGAGTTTTTTTTCATCATTTCTATCATATTGTAAAGTTTCACGACAAACCGATAAAATTGAATTTTGCTCTTAAGTTTCAGTCATATTTAACTGCAAAAAAATGTCGACAAAAGTGGCGATATATGTTACAAATGAAAATATTTGGAGTCCAAAATTTATATTTGAGCTTTTCTTAGTCCATACTATCAAATCATAAAGTTTTGATTCAAACAGTTTAGTTTGAATTTTAAAAGTTTCAGTTAGTTTTACCGGCGAAAAATTATGGTATATATCGCGATAAATGTTATCTGATAAAAGTATTTTGAGCTAAAAATTTATATTTAAGCTTTTTTTAATTAATTTATCATGATACAAAATTTTGAGCGAAACCGTTAATGTTGAATTTCCTAGAAAGTGTTTTCTCCCCTACCAAACATACTCTGTTTATTTCAGGGATAACTCTACAATTTTTATCTATATATATTTTTATTATTTCTATCAAAAATCAAGGCTCCATTCTTTTATACATGCGGTGCGGTGGAATTTGAAAAGGTGTGGTGAAGTGTGGTGGGTTGTGGTGAGTTGTGGTGGGAGTTGTGGTAGGTAGGTAGGTGGGGGAGAAAATGTAAAAAGCATAGGAGAAAAGTGAGGAAAGAAAAAAGTCAAAAAATATTTTGGTAATGATTGTGGTGAAATGTGGTGGAGTGTGGTGAAGTGTGGTAGAATATTAAATAGTGCGGTGTGGTGCGGTACTACACCACAAGTTATCGCATAAAAGAACAATGCCTAAATCTTGATGGAGAAGTTGAAAACAATAAGCATAATTGCTAACTATGCTACTATCTCTTTGGAATGTCTATCTTAGCACCTGTATTGGTCTCTAATAATAAAGGGTTTTTGGCTGGGGAAAATCTACACTGAGGGCCTTGTGATTGAGAATAATTCAAAGTGAATTTTTGGTTGGTGGCAGTCTATACTTATTCATTATTTTCTTGTAGCATCCCAGATTGAAATTCTGGCACCGGAATGCTGATGTGGAACCAGAGCACGTGCCCTTTTTTTAATTCTATTTTATCGTTAAACGATAAAATAGAATTAAACAAAATTGACGTGACATGTTTTTAATTCATTGCCAATGTTTTTCCCCCATAATGTAAGTGCAAGGTGAATAATGTAAGTTAAACGATAAAATAGAATTTTTTAAAGAATTGGTGTGACATGCTTTTAATTAAAAGGTAACGTGCTCCGGTTGCCACATCAGCATTCCGGTGTCGGAATTTCAATCTGGGATGTTACGAGAATATAATGAATAAGTATAGACCACCACCAGCCAAAAAATCACTTTGGATTATTCTCAATCACAAGGCCCTTAGTACGGATTTTTCCCAGCCAAAAACCCAATAATAAAAGAGTATTGATATAATCAATCTGGGATGCTACGAGAATATAATGAATAAGTATAGACCACCACCAGCCAAAAAATCACTTTGGATTATTCTCAATCACAAGGCCCTTAGTACAGATTTTTCCCAGCCAAAAACCCAATAATAAAAGAGTATTGATATAGTGATATGCATGTTATTAACGGTAGATTTATGTTTTTAGAAGATATCAAAAACAGTTTTTGATGTTGCAGTAGTACATCACAATCTTTTAGCTTTGTAGGATCCTATATGGAAGATAAGATGAAAATAAATTCTTTTAAAAAAGACCTACTTTTTTCACTTGATTTTTAGCAAAGCGATTGAAGAAAGAAGAGTTGAATGTAAATGTCATGGACATTTTATATGAATCTTTTCATCATCATTTTCTTTTCAAATCTGAGGGAAAAATGAACGTAAAAAATTTAAGCTTTTTATAACAAAATAGTTAAGAGAAATTTGACCCGCCTTACCTTTAACCCTTCTTTATCTTTAAAATAACATATAACATATAGTATGCATTGGTGAGATAAAAATTTCCTTTGCATCTTCTTTTTTAAAAATGAAATGGGATCTTAGATCTGTAGTTGTTACTAGACAACAAATAGATAATTATTATAAATAGGAGAGTTTTTGGATTTAAATAATCTCAACTTAGAACCATGAAAGTCTCAATAATTTAACTTTAAAAATATCATGGAGTAATTAAGATTGTAAGACTCCTGGATTTCTATAATATATAGAGAGAGTTTTTTTATTTAAATAATTTGTTAGTTTTGCTAGAAAAACTCGGTGACATGCTATTTAAATTCAAGAGCCTTGAAATTTAGATTATTCCATAGTATTTTTAAAGTGCATATTATTGAAATTTTCACAATCTAAACTTCAAATTATTTAAATACAAAATCCTTAAATAAAGCCTCCAAACAATGACCCACCGCTTAGATGTTGAGCCCGGAAGCACGGTGCATTGTGCGCCCGGCCCACACGTGCTTCCCCGGCCCAGCAACCCAAGAAAAATTTGCGGCCCAAAAAAAGGAAAGAAATGAAAGAAGCTCGCCCGGCCCACGTGCTTCCTCAGCCCAACAACCCTAGAACACAAATCAAATCAGAGAGGAAAAATGGTTACATTATAATGCTCATAACCTACAAGGCCAATGCTCATATTGTACAACTACTATGCTCATAACTTATAACTATTATTCTACACCAATGCTCATACTGTACAACTACTATGCTCGTAACCTATAACTATTATGCTCATAACCTACAAGGTCAATGCTCATGACCTACAATTTTAATGCTCATAACCTACAAGACCAATGCTCATAAGCCTTAACTACTAACTATTATGCCCATAAATTATAACTATTATGCTTATAACCTACAAAGCCAATGCTCATAAACCTATACACCAATGCTCATATTGTACAACTACTATGCTAATAACTTATAACTATTATGCTCATAGGCCTCTACACCAATGCTCGTACTGTATAACTACTATGCTCAATAACTATTATGCTCATAATGCTTACATCAAGTTTGCTCATGACATACAATTTTAATGCTCATAACCTACAAGACGAATACTCATAAGCCTCAACTACTAACTATTATGCTCATAACTTATAACTATTATGCTCATAACCTACAAGGTCACTGCTCATAAGCATCTACACCAATGCTCATACTGTATAACTACTATGTTCATAACATATAACTATTATGCTCATAACTATTATGTTCATAACACATAACTACTATGCTCATAACATATAACTATTATGTTCATAATACATACTCCAAAATAATATTACAAATTAAAATAAATAAATAAATAATATAAATGGGTTGGATTGAGAAACTCAAAAAGAATGCAATAATTTTTGGACTCAAACACTATTTAAATTTAATCATTTGGATGTGAATTAAAATAAGAGAACACATTTAAAAAAAAGGAAAGACATATAAAGGAATGAAGGGAGCCGACATGAAGGTTTGGGCGCAGGATGCTTTATGCTCCCGGGAGCATGTTCCTATTTAGGACAATGACCACCTAGACCTTCAACCTCTCATAAGTCATAACTTAATTTGAATAATCAATTGCTTGCTCCCACCTACCACCTAACTTCTGGCTCCCCTCATTTAATTCTCGTCCTCCGGTGTCGGTGATGGCCGTTTGACGGCTGTCGCCGGCACCGTCATCGTCCGATCTACTCTTTCCTGTAAATGGTTGTTCCTGTTAGGAGGTTAGTAGGTGTTCTCCAGGTAGTTTGTTTCCAGTTTGTGGTGTTACCAGCGGGTTGTGGTGTTTCCGGTGCTTTCTCTGGTGTCTGAAGACAGGGGGTGCGTCGAGGGGCAGGGTGACATAGTTTGGGACGGTTGTGCCGACAGTTCTGGATCTAAGAGGAGGCGGTCAACAGGTTCGTCGCAGCTCGTTGCCGGACCAACCGTTGGTCACCAGTGGGTCCTCGAGTTCTCTGGTGGAGCTACAAATGAGGGGAGTTTCTGGTGAAAGCAGCCATCGCTGTTAGCAGGTGCTCGTTCGGTTTGCCTTTGCTCTTTGTTGCTCGTTTGGCAGTTTGGCTTTTGTGTATGCCTAGTAGTTGGGGGTCTTAGTTAGTGTTTATTGGGTGTTCTTGCGTAAGTAGTTGGAGTAGGAGTTTTATTTTTTCGATTTAAAGGGGTTCTTTCTTAGTTGTGATTGGTGCGTTGGTGTGTTGGTGTTGTTGTGTGGAGTTCACTGTTATAGTTAGTTGGTGGAAGCCTTTGTCTCTTGTCACATAAGGTCGTATAGTCAGCCTAGTGTTTCTACAACTATGGCGGAGGATATTGATGAGGACGTCCTTCAGATTGTGGCTTCCATGCCACATCCTAGACACGCCATTTTCAAAGCGATTGATTTTAAAGAAGAAGGAAACAAATTTTTTAGGAAGAAAGAATTTGAAGAAGCAGCCTTACCTTATCATAGAGCCGTTCAATTCCTAGGTGTAGGAGAACCTTTGTGTGGAAATGATGCTTGTTTGATGGTGGAAGTGGGTACCTCGCTTAGCTTGAATCTTGCGGCGTGTAGTCTGAAGTTAGGAAAGTTTAATCAAACCCTCACCTTCTGCCAAAGCGTTCTTGAGTTTGACCCTCTGTATGTTAAGGCCTATTTTCGACAAGCTACAGCCTTGGTGAAGCTCGATCGCATGGAAGAAGCCATTAAGAATCTGGAACGGGCAATGGAGTTAGACCCGGAAAATAAGCAAGTGTATAAGGAGCTTCAAAAGGTCAAGAAGGATTTGTGTTTGAAGTCGTCAAAAACAAATTTGGAGGTGGAAGAAGACTCCATGGAGGGAGGGAGAAGTAATGAGGAAGATAAGGAGGGGTATCTTGTTAAAATAGAGGCGAGAGTGACAAGGAAAGGAGGGGTAAATGCAGAAGAAGCTTGTTCAAGGAATCCTTTACCAAAGGGACTCGTGGTCCTATGGAAGTCGATGAAGTGGCCCAGCTTAAAGACCTAAGGAAAAGAGATGAGATGGATAGAGACCCAAAGGCTGTCGGGGTGCAGTCAGTTGAGGCTCAAGGAAACAGAAAGGAGAGAAGAGAGGAGAATTGTGTGAGAGAATGGGTGGTTGATAGTCCCAACACCCAGGGATCTACAGGTCCTTCTTTGTCATGTAACTGTCCTATGGTTGCGGTTCAAGAAATCATGACAAGCGTGGAGGATAGGGCTAGTTGTAGCTCTATGGAATCTCCGGAAGACGCCCCGTCTTTGGAAGGCATCATCACAAAAGATTAGTCAAGGCTCGAGTTCTCTAAAAGACAAGATGGCCAAAACTTGTCATTGAACGTTGAAGCCTACGAAAGACTGCTCAAAGGAAAACATTTCGAAGTTTTTGACCCTCTCAGTTTGACTTATATATGAAAGTAAAAGTTAAAGTAAAACCAGCATTGCCACCATCACAGAATAGTGCCGAGCCTAGTGGACTCAGCAATCTAGACGTTGTGGAGAAGGAATGTGGCATGGAAGAAAGTGGGAGTGTCATACCAATTCCTGAAGCTTTAGAGTTTGCGATTGGTTGTAGGATTGCTCAGAGGGTGACCAAGAGTCTTGACAAGCATCTCCCGTTACCACGAATTCGCAAAAGTGACAAGGTTCTCCTTTCCGGTAAGAATATCTTTCGGTGCAGAGAACAGAGTAGGATGGTCCGCGACTGCAACAACCTTGGAAAGGGATCGACCTACATACATCGGCAAGACAACAAGAAGACTGTCAAGTGGAAGAGGTTTGGGACGGGATATGTACAAATTCACAGGCAGGAATTGAGAACCATAAAGAGGAAGGCTGACTTGGGAACAGTGGCTGAGGACTAGGTCTATGTCAACAAGAAGATCAAACCAACTTTTTACACGGGCTTCCAGTCTGATGATGTGAGGAAGATGGATAGACAGGTGGTGGATTCTGCTAATGGGTTGGCGAAACAAGCCAACTGAGGGAGTTCATGGTTCCCGGCAGTTTCTAGTACCTGATTTTCTTTTTAGTCGCTTTGTTTAAGTTAGTTTCTATTTGTATGTTGTTTATGTGTTCGTGTTGTCGATCTGGCAAAAAAAAAAAACTTAATTTGAATAATCAAAATGAGAAAAGAACTTTCTAGTGATGGACGTCACGTCATTAATTAGAAATTTGTATTCCATACTTTAAAACCAAAAAAAAAAGTATAATTTGGCTACTGAAAAAATAATTATTCATGGTGCATAACATTATTACTGCTGTTTTTCATGGTCACCAACTCATGTTTCTTTGTTCTATCAATCATCCAATCATTCAAGAAGGGTTTTTCTCCTTCTTCGATCCTTTTCTTTGTCAGTGTGATGTTGCCATGCATGGATTTGACTAGAGGGAAGAAGACCTATTCTAAGCACAAGGGTGAGATATTCTATCATCAAAATATAGAGTTTTTTGGTTTATTGATCAAGGAACGATCACGTACCTACTTGAATTTAATTATATGATGAAAATTTAAATGTTCATTAATTCCCTGTTCTTTTATATGTACGGTGCGATACCACAGTTTATCATACCACTTGATATTGTTTCACGTTTTACCACAATCATTACCTATATCCTCACTTTTCTCCCGTATTTTTTCATATTCTCCCTCCTCACTCACCACATCAACCACATTTTCTACAAATTTCACCATATCACTCCACACCTCACCACACTTTTCACAATTTCATCACACCGCATCGTTTCTACATCTTACCAACCGCACAAAAAAAAAACTAAACTGAAAAGAATATTCTAGTAACTACTGAGATACAAAAGCTTAAGGTAGGGACCACTAAAATTCAATTTTTCTATTATATATCACAGAAACTTTAAAAATAATTATTTAATTTTTTTTTATAAATATAGAATTATTCATAAAATATTCATTCTCTATTATGTTTGATGCAATTATATTAACATTTACATTTTTTGACGTAACCAATTAATATTGTACTCTTACTTGTTGATAAATATGTGTAACTAATAACGAAAATGATATTTAAAATCATTAAAATATAAATTACAACAAATTCAAGATGATTCCCTGTTTTCGGTGCAATATCACAACTCATCATATTCTTCCACACTTTATCACACCATACAACACTTTACTACAATAATTATCAATATATCTCTTCATTTTTCTCTATTCTCTACTTTTCACATTTTCTCTCATCACCTACCATATCGATCACATTTTCCACAAATTTTATCATACATTTCTATGCCTTACCACACTTTCTACTATTTCACTATAATGCACCATTTCCACACCATACATAAAAGGAAGGCGTCTCGCCATTTTGATTCAAAAACTGTGTCCATTAAAATGCAAAACTTTCGGGCATCAAAGAACACAGTAGGATAGAGTGAAAAGAGTGGAAAGAATTTACCATAAATCAACAGAAAGTTTAGACAATTTATATGAGTTGAGTAGTAGTCTAAACCTAGCTAAAAAGATCCATTTCCTACAGTAGTGGACATGTAAGAACACTGAACAATCGAGCTTACTCAGAAAATGAATCACCTCAGGCCAAACATAAACCTCCTGAGAAATCTGGGAAGACGAACCTGGGAATTACTACTACTGTTACTACTACTAGACTCTGTTGTCAACTTCTGTGGATTCTTTGGGCTGTTTTACGGTGAGACGCTCCTTTCCACCGGGTTTTGAGGAGGCATTGCCGTACCAGACCATCCCCAGAACCGCGATCACCATGCCTAAGATCACTTGTAAGTTGAGACCTTCTTTCCCGAAGAAGACGAACCCTAGGATCAACACCAGGATTGTCTTCATGTGGCCCAGAACCTGGAATGACACCGCTGTGAATCTCCCTATGCAGATGAATTGGCTCAGGTTTGTCCCGATTGCGATTATGCATGATAGCGTGATCAACAACTGCAGAAACCCAGAAAACATCTCAGGAATGATTCTAAGAAGATATGGAATGTATCTGAAACTCATAAGGGAGCTTCAGAGTCATTCTGAAAGTTGGATGTACAAAATTCACATAGTTTTGCTTCCTCTTGCAATATTCAATCATTTGAGAAATACAGGTATGAACCCTAACACCAAAAGAACTAAAGAAGGGCGTCTGAAACCGAATGCGAACATATATTATTGAACACAAGTTGGGCAATAGGAAGACTTACCACAGACGGCATGCTGTATTTGAATGTATCAATTCTCTTGTTTGTCAGCCAGTAATCTAGGAAGGGACCCAGTAAAAGCAGGGTTCCAGCCTGTGCTGGGGCAGTGTGGCTTAATAGGTTGAATGAACTCAGTGTGTACTTCTCCTGGAGGAAATGCACGTACTACAGATGCAAAACACACAAGTTAAAATCCAACCTTAGAGAATTTCACAAAGGCAGCATTTGTTTGTTGTTGTGGCCTTTACGATAAGATACTTGCAATCCCCAAACAAAACAGAATTATATCACTGAAGTGAGCAACATTTCTAATGTATTGAACCCAAGACAATATCAAACCTCCCTCGGTGCACATGAATGAAGGCAAACCAGAAATCCGTTAACATTAGTCCTCCCTTTCAATGTCGAGACATTGTGAAAATGAAGGTAAATTAAAACTTACATACTGCTGAAGAGCCGTACTCCACACTGCAATTAAGGCTGCTACAAAACCTTTAGTATTTACACTCACATCAGTGACGGTGCAGACACCAACACCTATGAGAACGACCACTATACTGAGCTTCGTGTCTCTGGAGTATCGAATGTTATCAAACACAATCTCGAACAAGCATAGTACAGGAATCATACTCAACTTCGCAATCTGACAATTAAGAAAAAGTAATAACTCTCTTATCTGAGAATTGAAAACAGGTAACTGCTTCAAGCTCTGTACGAATATTGCGAAACAAAGGATAAGAATCAGATCAGGCCTTTACCTGATAAAATCCCACTGAATTCCACATAAGGCTAACATTCATGCCAACAATTGAAAAATTCGCAAAGGTGATAAACTTTAGCAGCTCCAAGAAAGGTAAGTGTGATGGTTGGATATATTCCAGCCAGTGGAGAACAATCGTCATCAATGTAGTGGAAAGAAAATGCAAGCCGGTTAACGTTGTGGCTGCAAAAGTTATTCAAGATGGATAAGATTAGAGGGGAAAAAAAAACAAAACAGAAAATGACATTTGTAGATCATGGTGCAAACAAACTTTATTATATAGCACTCCTTGTCAAGTAGCAACAGATTCCTGGAGTATCTTAAGGGATGAAAGAAGAGAGCTAGGATTTCCAAGGCTGCCAGTGATTTTCAAGATGTTCAACTTGTCCGAAGGCATAAAGTTTGAATATCATACTAGGCTGTACAGTTGCTGTAAATTTATGAACAGAATGCATGAGCATTTACCAAAAGTAAACCCATAACTAGCCATCAAGGCTTTGTTAACAATGATAATTCCAACTGATGTGACAGCATTAAACATCCAAGCAGCAGCATCGATGGCAGCTCTTTTCTCTGCCCTACTAGCCGGAGGCATTTCTACTTCAGCGCTCATGAAAGGAAATCGTCAAGCCCTCAGCTTTCTTAAAAAGTTGGCACAGTACCATGTGCAGAGGCAAGCTTTCATGCCCTTACGGAAGTAATTCTCTGTAAGACAAATAAATCAGCAACATAGGAGACATCAAATTTTTCTCTTTTTTTTTCAAAAAAAAAAAAGAAAAGCAAATACTACTTTTCTATACTAGTAAAACCATTACTCATCATCTTCAGTAGTCGGGAGGGAAACTAAGAACAAATCCCAAATAGCAATGAAGAGATCTGCTGAAGAGTGAAGACTATCAAGCTACAACCTTTCCCTGCTATAATTCCATCTCCCTCGTCAAAAATATCAAGCCAAACCATCAATTCTATCTATAGAGCTCCAACCACAACAAGGTCAATGGGAGTTGTTAGATTCACATGACCATAGCCCTGTATTTTAAGGAAATGGTTTCCAATAGATTGCATTTGCATGAAATTGAAAACCCTATCAACAACTCTTCCATGATCCCCTTAATTTGTTCTTCACAGTTTTTCTGTTTATCATCTACGTCCAAAAGTATCTAAATCGCCAACATAATAGCGTTGTCACCAACAATCAAACTGACTACGCCATAACCTTCAATGGCAGTGAATATACCTTTTCTTTTTCCCTTGATGCAAGATATTCACACAAGGACCTAATGCAAAATAGGCAACCACACTACTAGTTCTATAGTAATTAGAAAAAGTAGGCAAGGTTGGATTTTACTATAGACCTACTTCACGTAACTCAAAGTCCAAGTCTAATAACGAAGGGACCTCGGGTTATCAGAGAAACTTTCCCGACCTTGTGTCGATAGTCTGCAGTGCGGGGCAAAACCCATTGTTGCTCGCTTCTCTGACCTTAAACCCTACTTGTTCAACCAATATACAAGTGAAGGGCCGGAAAAACTCGTTCACCTTAGCACACCGAGGTAAGGGTTGTATGTATATATATATGTATGTGTATACAAAGGCTCGGTCTAATATAAAATTGAAAAACTATGATACCAAGGTATCCAGACCAAATTACCAATAACTCAATAAGCATGCTGAATACTTTGTTTGGCTTTTCCTCTATACTCATGCCACTTATTTAACTTGTCTAACCCAAACATGAAGGACGTACATTCCACAAAAATGTGTGGGGTTTTTTTCATGAACTTTTGTTCGCAAACAATAAGATTATTTCACGAGAAATTGCAAACATAATCGCAACAATACCCAATTCAATGCATGATCCTAAATTCGATGAATGAGCGTGTAGCATATGTATATCCAAAATATCAAAAGTAAAACAAAGACAATATAGGCAAACCTGAGGTTAAAACGGCGAATGATTGGAATTGGTACAATTTTTAAACCTCATCTTCTTCCTCATTATCTTGGCTATCAAACCAAACAATTCTACAGGAGGAGCTGTGATCAAAACAAACAAACGAACGAACGAACAACGAATCAAGTGTAAACAGACGAACGCAATTGGGAAAAGAGATTAAAAACTGAGAAATTAGGTAAGAAAGTATCGGAATTTACAGGATGAATTGCGGGGATCGGATCAATTTGAAAGGGAAATTGGCGGGGATAATCGAAATGAAGATCAGTGTAGGGTCCTGATGAGTGTTGCCAGGGTTTCCTTGTTTTGCGTGATCTTGATGAAGTCGATGAGATAGAGTGGGAAAACCCAGAATGCGAGTTTCAGAAAGTGGAAACCAAAAACAAAATCCTCCTTTTCCTTTCAACTTTCATGTATTATTACGAGTGATCGTCCCATTCATTCATTATCCTTTCCATCCTTAACCGCTTTCATATATCAACTTCCTTATGGATATTTGGTTTTCAAAACATTAAAAATAAAATTTAAATGACTCAAGGTTTGATCCCTTTTTTGAAAAATTAGAAGTTTACCAATAGGAAGAAAATTTTACATATTTACATAAAGTTAAAATGTTATATTATTTATTTTTATAAGGAAAGTTTACCAATTGGAAGAATTTCGATTTAAAGTGGATCAAGTAACTTTAAGGGGAATAATAACTATTTATTGGATGATGGACTCTCAATATGGTGGTCAAGATAGCCACTGTGCCACTGCTAATATGGATCATAGCTTAATGTATATAGGTTTAGATATAACTAGTTCTTATAGCACGGATGTGTATTAGCTCTTGGAGGACAGTTTTTCAATTATGACAAGGTTTGAGTTTTTTGTGCCTTGTCGTATCCTTGTAAGTTGTAAAGAATGATATTTAAGTAATCTAATCTCCTCTGCTTTCCAAAAAAAAATTATTTATTGGATTGGCGAAAAGGTCCTCTATGGGGTCTGCAACTCAGTTTTGTGCCAATTTCCTTTCCTTAAGAAACTCAAAGAATAAGGCAAATTTCAATCCACAACCAAAGAGGGTGGAACTGATCCGATCTTACAACAACTTTAGGTCAACTTTCAACTTGTATCAAGTCAATATTAAAGCTATGCAGCACTTCGGGTTTGTACTTTAGGATGTTATCATTCATATGGAAAAAAGCTAGGTCTTAAACACTTCAAGAGTGCACACCTTGACTTCATAAAGCAATATTTTGAACTATACGTTGTCTTTTATGGTGATTCTTGAGCTTTTTTTTTATAATTAACGGTTAAAAGACCCTTTTAAAAGACAAGAAATGTCTTTAAAAAGCATACATCGGAATAAGATAACATACTACCATAAGAAAACTAAGTATTCTCTATGAAAAAAAGCTACCCCTGAAAGATACATCAAAGAGGAAATTACTTCAATGTTGACCTGAATTATGATTCTTTGAATCTGAGTGCCCGCCTGAATTCAGTGAGCCCAACCTTATCCACCAATCTAGCTTCAATGAGACCCTCCAAACCTCAATTTGCAATCCCTCTTTCATCCCACCACAGACGATGTTTCACACTTCACACACGTTCCATCATCCCAACTGATGAAACCAGATTGAGAGCATTTGTATTACAAATCACCAATGTAGAGAAAATTGTTAGATAATACCATCAAAATGACCCACTTCACAGTTGATATCCTCAAATTGTAAAAACCTCGAGCTGAACAAAAAACAATCAAAAAACTCTGATGCCTGATGCTGTCCCACTGCATTAGATACAGGAAAGCAGCAAACAACAAACATAGCAGCCACATAGCATAAACTCTGGTGATTCTTGAGCTTAAATTAGTGTTAGGGAGCCACCACCCTCTTGGATTGTTAGGTATCCCAATCTGAAAGTT
Organism: Portulaca oleracea; assembly: GCA_029582165.1. Lineage (NCBI taxonomy): Eukaryota > Viridiplantae > Streptophyta > Magnoliopsida > Caryophyllales > Portulacaceae > Portulaca > Portulaca oleracea. The sequence goes on along the minus strand of CM055869.1, from coordinate 10,505,185 downwards.
TCGATCACCCGAAATCCAGGCACCTGAAAGCTTTGGATACGATTGTGATTCAAGGGTATAGTCTACTCAAAGTTTTGGTTACCGAATCCGAGAATGCAATTGGACAGAGTACCTGACCTGTGAATGCTAATCGTCGCCAGCACAATTCTCCTTCTCTCTGATGACCAAAACATTATAAAAAATCTAAAATTTTAAGCAAAACAAGATACACGAATGCACTCATTTATCCACTGTTTTCTTTGTCCTCCAAACTTAAACGAAGATATTTTTTTTAGAAAGTGGTCAAGAAAATAATGCGTAAGTTTTTTAGTACCGATATTTTTTTTTAGCTAATTATTTTTGACTCCACTGACGCCGACTCCTGGATCCGCTACTACCTTACCATGTAGGTAGTCAAGGAGAGGTTTGTTGTAGCAAATTTATCCGTGAATTACAATCTAAGCTACTAGTACTACTCCGTGGGGGCAAAAAAAACATAGGAGATTTAGTTAAGTATTTCACATTATTCCATTACAATCTAAGCTAAAAAAGCATAATCATATGATAAAGTTGTGTTACACTAAATTACCAAATTACTAATGGGAATTAATTGTTATTCCAGGACAACCTTAATACATTCACTAGTAACTTGCCTGCTCATATCTTGGATTAACCTTTTGTCATTAAAAAGGTTCATAAAAACTTAATTGGCCCTTATCTTTATTCTGGTAAATTAATGGAACTTTCACCCAGTCATTGTTTGTTCTTCCTATAGGAAATACACTGCTGATAACAAGCAAACAAGATCATCAAATTGGAAACTCCACAAGCTTGTCACACAGTTCATAGCTCTGTAACCTGTTCCTGTATCTCACTAGAGGACATCTCTGAGCTCACAGTCCTCCCGTTCACATCGAGTTGGCCACCTGACTCGGATATCTGTGTGATCCTCTGTAATTCATCAACTTCACTGATTGGGTTCGCTGCAGCTTCAGTTCTCACATTAACATCCTTCCGGACGGACGATTTAGGCTGTCGAATGGCTACTGCTGCCTCGGGCATTGAAACCGGGGGTGGTTGAGGTGGGACCCATCTTCGCACAGGTGGATGATCAACATTCACTGCACCATTTGATGCATATTCAGATCCAGATCCAACTGCAGGGCCATCTCTACTCTCAATCTCAGTGATCCTAGGGTTTCTTTGCTGCCACCAAGGGGTTGAACTCTCATTATTGGGTTGATAGTAGGTGACACCGTTGTCCTGTGCCGTGTAACTAGAGCCGTTGGTTGTGACTTGAGATTGAGGAACATAACTGGCACTACTGCTAGCATATTGGCTAACCTCCCAAGGCTATATATTGAGAGAGACGAAAGAAATGTCAGATACCATTATACCAATAGTAGAGAGATACGTTGGCCTATCTAACTCACATCATGTCACAATGGGATGATATCGGCTTATCATCCGAGTTTTATGCAAACCCATACCAAATTGCTGGTGGTCAAAGTAAATGTAAGTGGGTCAAAGTAAATGTAAGTAATTATTGAGGCTAATTAGTTATTACCTTAGATCTAGGAGCCAGGCTAGGATTTGAAATAGGTTGGTTAGGATTTGGAGGACGATCATCAATATCCTGAAGTTTAATCAAAAGGCAAAGATAAAGATGAGCAAGTCAACAGCTCACTTCCCGAACAAATGTTGAAAAAAAATTTTAAAAAAGGGGTTAACTTACTCTGACATTAGGCGGTCTCTCGCCTCTCTGCACCATTGCCATGATCTGCATAACAATTTTATTGGGATCACTATCATGCATCAATAGAACAATAAATAGACTTAAAGTTACTGATTAGTAAGTGAATAGTGTAGGAGTGCTAGGACCTCCATGTAAGATTTTGGATGAGGAGGTTCATTTGATGTAGTTGGCGAGGCAGACCTCACTGCAAGTAAGATTCAGTTAAGTTTCCACAGCAAAGAGACCAAGGTCAATATTGACTAAAGAACACACTGAAGGTTAACAACTAACATCACAACCTGATCGCGCATCAAACTCTGACCTGCCATCCACTTGTGGCTGGTGTGATAAGCAAGAACGGGTTAATAAAATAATTCTATGAGGAACATTCAATCCAAGTTACAGAATCATGATTAATTTCAACCCACCATCGCACGCGCTACAGTCCCATTCAGATACTCTTCTCTGACGGTGTTTCTGCTGGCTGTGAATGACTGCCATGACCCTGATTATTTGATAGGCAGCAAGTGAAATGAACAGAAAATAAGTTATACCAAGAATGAAATAAGGCCACCTAACATCAATAGATTTATAACCAGTCCAGATGGATAAGGTGGACTCAGTGCCGAACAAAATTCGATAAACACAGCATTCTAATGTCCCACCCCAGTGATCAGCATAGGAAAATTTTCAGTGTGTGACACAAGGGAATGCATCAAAAGCCATACAGAAAATGTGCTTTGTTTCTAATTTATCATGGAGAAAAACCAGCTAACATTTTCCCCCCTTCACATCAAAACAGAACAAAAGTTTAGGGGGAAAAAACAAAAAGAAACTTCCAACTCAAGAAGATCGCCTAGATGTATCATACACGATCAACTGTATCCCACCATCCTTGCTCAGGATACCATACTCCATAATAAAAAAATTGTTGCAACCAATGATGAGTGATACCATACTTCTAGTGACATCTCCTTACATGAAGTCATCCATGAAAGGGCTTCAGCATGTTTTCAAGCAAAAAGCCTTCGACAAAACAGTGTCTCTACATTTTAATTGTAGAGGCCAAAACTAACCAAAACATTCAGCCCACTTAGGCAGGATCCAGGTAGTCATCGCAGTACAATCACTACAAGTTCCATGGCCAATAGAATAAGAAGCACTAAGCAATTCAGCACATACCTTCCCATTTGGCTATTGCATTCTTCATTGTCCTGATCTCCTGAAGTTGCACCTCCAACAATGTCATGAACTCGGCAAAGCATTTCTTTTCTAAAAGAGTCCAAAGAGGCACGTTAACAACATCAAACCTACAAAATGATAAATCGTTATCCTAAGGGCATAAACAACTAGCCTACCTTCATTTTTCGCGATTACCATTTCTTGGCTGGCCTTTGCCACATCAGCAGCAGCAGCAGCTGCTGCTTTTGTAGCTGCTGCAGCTTCTTCCGCTAAACTTGGCTTTTTAGTTGTCCCTTTTTCATGAGCATCCTCTTCATCCACAACAACCCTGCGGATCCATGACTTGAACCTTGGAACAATTGCATTCTGAAAAGAAATGCTTTGCATGAGTCAGTTTACCATATATGAACTAACAACGAGACTTTATAAAGCAATTAAAATCACTTTAAGGGAATCTATATTCAAGTTTGTTGACAACAGTGCAAATCGAGCTAGAAACGAACCCATCAACATATAGTCATACAACATTCATATATCTCCATAACTCCTTGTCAGTATACCTTAAAAACTATAGCTGTTCCAGCACCAGAAATAGCTAAAAATCCTACTGCAAGCACTGCATGCGACCAGTGAAATTTTCTTGTCATTGTTGACATTACACCAGATGGAGCAGCTGTCACTGGTTGAATAGCTTGTGCGGGAATCGGAGCTTGAATGTTTGTTGAAGGCACTCCCTGTGCATCTGTGTCAACATGACAGGAAAAAACACACAAATTTATGATATCGATCAATCTTTGACAAGGACTAACATCACAAACTGGAAGCCTACTCCTACAGCTGTCAACCTTCACTTTCAGAAAATTAGTTTACCTTGGCTACCCTGACCAGTGGCAACGGCTGGAGATGGATCCTGTATTTTTGCAAGAAGTCAAGTTGCATTACAAGCACGAATTTTGACGAGCATACAAAAGTAACAAATCACAGTTTTCCAAGTCCATTTCAAAGTTTACTACCCTAAGGTCTAAACAACCAAATGGCAGCTACTTACAGGTACACGACGAAAGGCTTCATCAATTTCCTCTTTAGTAAGCCCTTTCTTCTCAAGAAAATTTCTCCGGTGAGCAACTGGAGAACCTCTTACTCTGGGATGAGAGAGAAAGTTGACAGCATTCTGCACCTGATCCTCTCGAATAGGTTGTGAATTTACAAATACAGATGTAGGAGATGCTTCTTTTGGGGGTTCCGTCATTGCTACCCCTGATTCTGCAAATTGAATCAGTGTTAAATAATTGTCTATAGTTTAGACTCTAGAACACAAACCAGATAACCACAAATTCCTAACAGGACTGAAAAAAGGAAAGCAACCATGAACTCTAACAATATGCTTAGTCTTAAAAGTATTTACACAAACCAATAGGCTTCCTTAATCAACTATAAAGGGCACAATTAAATCAAGATCGACAACCTGCTCCCAATTTGCAAGGTTCAAATCCAAGAATCAGCCCAATAGTAAAACTCCAGCATCAAAGAGTAATCCAGATCACAGTTAAGCTAAAACTAGCATATGAATACCGGTAATTGAACTGCGAAGAGGTCGCTAACCTCAATTTTGAAGTGATCAATTCAAAGTTGTCGACTAAACAGAGTTGAATCAAGAGAGTGATACAGACGTACCTTGATTAGGTGAGGGATTTTCCGGGGTAGGATTAGGAGGAGCTGGTTGTGTCGCCATTGCTGCCGACCAGCAACATTCAATCAAATCAAATCAACTGCAAAAACAAAGATAATCAGTTGAAATTGTCGGTTGTCGATCATTGGAGTTGAAACCCTAATCATGAAGCTGGAACAATCGAAGAGAGAGAAAGAGGGAGGGAGCTTACGAGAGGAGGAAGATGAAGAGAGAAATCTCAAGGTCATCTCGAAGTGCGCATTTGCTGTGCAATTTCTCTCCCAGTCAGTAGTCAAGAACAAGACGCCAAAATCCCATCTCTATTTTATTATTTATTTACTTTTTTAATGGGTTGGGCACTTGGGCTGGATAATACAGCAATGGGCTATGTTGCTAATGCTCGTTTTGCATAAGACGTACTCCCACGATTATTGGGATAATGATAAGTTCATTAAGTTGAAATTTGAAAAATAAACCTTCATCTCAAAATGCTCGTCTCATGACTAAATTTTGATCATTGATTATTCACAAATTCTAATGAATTACAATGTGAAATTATCGTCATTGTAATTTTTAGTAAATTATCCCAAAAAATTGCTCGAAAGTACCTTCTATTTTGCGAAAACTATATTTTGGGGACCATATTATTAGAAATTATAATGGGGTGAACAATGTTATTTGGTATCTATTATTTGGTGACAATCTAACTAAAACTAATCGGAATCCGGCGAAAAATATGAAGTTACTAACCTACCCTTCTAATGAATCATTAAATGACTCACCTAACTCATCTGGTATGTTGCTTCATCCTCTTCCTTCACCTTCTCTAGCCTGCAATCATCCTTGATTCTCACTACTACTTAAACAATGGTCATGTTATCTCCCATGGCCTCCAAGGCTCTGCAAATCAACCATAGTTGAGCTCCTCAATTGCTACAATATGACAATGTCCGCTTTGGATGATGATGCCTCGATCTTCATGGTTGCAAATGGCAATGCTTATCTTCCATGGTACTGAGATCTTCGCTTGCGCATTAAATGACTCTCACTCACTGACATTTAAATGAAACAAATTTTGATCCAAAGCTCCAGTTTAACTTCAGAAATTTCATATGTTGTAAGAAAAAATTGTTTGGTTGATTTATGAATGTTCCTGGGATTATGATATCTTTAGGTTTAATTAATAAAAACAAGACTTTTAATTATTTGTTTATGAGAATCAAAGAGCTTAGAAATCAGCTTCACATGTAGGTTGTGTGTGGGGAGGGGGGGGGGTTACAGTCAAGGAGCCTAGTTTTCTGATTATCCCGACAGTGTATTTGGGTGTTCAGCGAAAATAGGATTGCACATATGACCTAGTTTTACTGAGCAATATGACTTGGGGAAGAGATTAAGAGAAAGAAATCACAACTTAACTGACTTGTGATTTGAGTGGAAACAATTGGGAGGAGCGATCTTCATTATTGCAATGGCTTAAAGCTGCACGTTTTGGGAGCTAAAGAGATTCATTATTGAAGGGGTAGGTTAGCAGAAAGATTGAATACATCTTAAGGGGTAGGTTAGTCATTAATATTTAATTATAGGGACATGTTACTCAATTTATATATTTCACCGGATTCCGGTAAGTTTTAGTGAGTTTTGTCCCCAAATAATAGATACTTAAAAACATTGTTCACCCAATTATAATTTTCAATAATATGGTCCTTAAAAAATAGTTTCCGTAAAACAGAGGGTACATTTTAGCAATTTTTTGAAATTATCCTTTCAATAACAGTAATTTCATATTTTAACTCATTATAATTTGTAAGTAATTAACGATCAAATTTTAGTCAAAACACATGTACTGCATTGATGAAGTAGGTGGTTTTACTACATGACATTTGTATTGTGGTAATCTCAAATATTAACACAGTGAATTAGAGTAATCCAAACTATCATATATTAAATATTTCTATATATCATTAAAATCAAAGCAACTCGGTGATGATACATTGAAATTCAAACATTCAATAATTCAAATATTATGACACATTTCTAAAATTCAGCTTATCATTGTCCAAATAATTGTAGTTCAGTTTTTACTACAATCCAATTTTCCTATATCTTCTTCAGTCTCTAACAATTTTCTTTTGCAGGATAATTTTTCACGTAACAATTTAAAGATTACAACGTTGTAAAATCATAATAATATTTTTTGTTATGGATCATATAGATGCTATTTAAAGCTAAGGCATGGGAATCAACCTAATGCATCGAGAAGACAACACAATTAAAACAGCTTAATGACCTTGATCAGTGTCTAAGATGATATCCACACTCCAGTGACCTGTAACCAAACTTACAAAGGTCATGCATTTCTAATGTGAATCACATAAATAAAGAACAATTTTCCAAGAAGCATCTCTACTGAGTTCCCTCTACAAAACATTTGCCAGATACCTGTAGAAGTTTAACCAAAATTTCATCGGGTCTCAAGTTTCCAAAAGATCCGAAAAATGCAAAATCGTAGCTCTGATTTCAACTGGTTTCTGGTGATTGACATAATGTAATAGACATACAGACAACAGGCCTCCACTACTGCTCCTGCACTTGCACTTGCACCTGAATATGCCTATCAAGCCTAACCTAGTAATAAGTGACCGACAGTCCCTGTCATATTGCAGTTTCTTCCAGACAGACGAACAATAGTCACGGCCTATGCAATTGATGTTTGCCCCTCCACGAATCTGGGGGCATCTCCTATTCACAGCCCCAGAAACTGCTGTAAAAATAAAAAGTTACTGAAAGGAGACATTCTTATCATTGTACTCTCTGAAGCACCTTGTCCACCATGATTTTCTGCTGTGCGGCGCTCAGATTTTCTGAGTTCATGATTGTATTGCTAATGAGGATCACCGTTGATGGAGAGTCTGCGTTAATCTGGAATAGAAACAACATTGCATCTCAGGATAGCTATATATATATAGGGAGTAGGGCAGGAGAGGAGAGGAGAGGAAAAAAATGAACGTTGAACATGAAGACAGTAAACACAAGACAAACACAGGGTATTTGGAAGAGTGTTTACCCAGACCCGGCCGTTTAAACCCACGGCAATTTCAAAGGGCAACTTCTTTCCCAGACCCTCGAGAACAGGACATGTTGGAGAACTCAGCAGCCTGAAAATATACCAATTATACAACATCAATATACCAGTAAAGATATATTCGTCTTTTGTTTTTCCTTTTGTCTTCATGGGTGTTGCCTCCTATCAATCACCGAACATAAATCTAATCTTGCACTAGATTTCAGATTGCAAAACACAAAAAAATAGATGTGAGAGAGAATTGCTTACATTCGTGCAAGCCCAGTGGATGTTTCAAACATGAAACCCTCCTTAAGCGGTCCAAATTCAGCGGCTTTGCCATTGGCTATTTAGAGGCATAACAGAACAATGTAAGAAAACATGGTTACCATGGTTTGCAACAAACATGACAAAGTAAGAATCACACGACCAACCATCCATGCATGATAGCTCCGGGTTCATGCCAGCATTTGCTTTCACAACACGAGCATAAATCAAAGTTCCAGTCTGCAACAGAAATCAAGCACTCAGGAAGAAATTTACAAATGTTTGTTTTCATTTTATATGGTAAGAAAAAGATATCTCCCTTTTACCACCTCAGCAGATGGGAAGGCTGCATAGAATTCTCAAATATATACATTTTCATTGACTATGTTACCACAATTAGCCTTTTACTTTTTTGAGACAAGACCAACACGATTCTTCATAAAGATCCTTGATATTATGTGAGAAAATGGAACCGATATTAACAAGCAAGATCTAAAGCACAGTAAATGGCATATGAAGAAGGGTAAACTTTTAATGTTTGCCTGTCCTTCACTTCATGAGATTATACAGTAGAATGTTGTATAAAGATTCATTGCTCGCCAAACTATACTTGGCCAGCATTAAAGAGAAGTAGACAGCAAAATGCAAGTGCTTGAAAATAGCACAAATAACTGAGCTTTTACGTGACGGTAAGGAGGCTCTGGGAAACAACTCAACCATCTACGTACCTCAAACCTTGGAATATTCCGCCTAATTACACCCTCAAAAGATAATACAGGCAGAAACGCTAGTGTCGGCCCCTTTATGTCCACAAGAAAGTTCTGCACCCCATGAGAAGAAAAGGTCAATCATAATATATTCAGAGTCCAGGACTTCAGATTGCTGACAGTAGTCTGATGAGAGAACTCAAAGACAAAAAGAAAATATCACCGAGCAACTGGCATGAAAATTAGAAGAGGAATCTATCAGAGCCACTGAAAGTAGTCTGCTGTGCTGGTACTAGGTTAATTAATAAAGCCCAGCACAAGAGAGAAATTGACAAAGACTGCAGCCTGGCTGCTACCTATCTTAATGGAACCAGTACTTCTAGACATCAACTTATCAACCCAAAAAAAAAAAACTACAGATAAAAAAAAAAATCTCCAAATGGTAAATACCAATCAAAGAGTTGCATTCCGATAAAAGGTGCGAAGGGATCCTAATAAATACCCAACTATATATACTTTCTCATCTGAAATGAAAGTGCATGCAATGGTGGTGAATGAAATGAAAATTTAATTAATGCTGATAAAATTAGAACATGAAGGCCATAATTACATAGCACAAGAAGGGATGGGCAGGGGAAATAAGTAGCAATGCAGATGGATTAATATGACGACTTACATCTGCTCTGCAGTCTAGCACTATCCCAAGGACATGATCCTCCACACAAGGCACATACTGCACAAGAAAATCAGTCAGAAGGCACAACTTGTGAAGTTGTGATGTTTAGGTTTCAATTGGCAAGAAATGAAATAATGGGCATTCTAAGTATAGAATAAGATATGCACATCATCTAGTTCAGTACTGACACTGATAATCCCTCCTTCCCTCTGGTCTTCTCAGTCAATTCATGTTATGCATTGAATCAATTTACATATAAACAAGTAGAGCAACACCTACCCTTTTCTGTGATCCTTCAACCCAATACTTGTTTGGCTTTGCAAATCTCAAGTTGCCTGCCTTTGTGACAGAAATTGCATCACCATCCTGCAAAACATTCGAAATCCAAAACATTTTTCTCTAAGAGAGGTGCATATATATGTACAAATAGCAACAGTACTCACACCCATTTTCCATACATCATATACTCATAACAGTGTGACAACATTCACCTGGTTGATCCAAGACAATTCCCCTAATTGACTTTTAAGGACAAGCATAACAAATTTTGACCATGAACCTGAACCAAACACTACATATAGTAGAATCAGCAGCCCCAAGAAATGTGAATAAAATTGTTACATTCTTATAGCTGATGGCAAGCACTTTTTACATACAAATTAACACGCCTCCCAAAAAAAAAACTAATGACAAAGTTGGTCCAGGAACACTACCAAAGTCAACTATGGATACAGGAAGCACTTTCTTGCACAATTAGTTAGTTCAAAACAATGATCTTTACGATGCAACATAGTTGAGTGGCAACGATCACAGTGCTCTATAATGGGGTGTATCCATAATTGCACAAATAAAATGGCTTAGTTCCAGAGCAAAAAGTTCAAAATATCCGCAGAATACTGGCACAAGTATAATCTCTACATGGCTGGCCTAAACGTAAAATAAATGCATTTCGGGACATACAAAGAACTACAAAACCCCAAAAAAAGATCGCATTTTTAGACCATTTAATTATCTTCTTCAACATTTTGCCCATGCAACCACAAACGATAGATGACACTACAGAATTAGAAAACTGTGCAAATTAATGAAAAAAGGAAACCCTAAAGTTGAAAGAGAAGTTTTGAAACCTGACGAAGACCGCCGCCGAGCTTAATGGTTTGGTCAGCCATGGAGGAGAGGTCGAGTACGACGTCGCCTGGAACCTAGAGAGAGAACGAAAGAGCGACCCCATAAATTACGGCGGACCAAGGAAGAAGAAGAAGAAGAAAAGGGAAATAAGAGAGAGAAAGCTTACAACAGATTGATTAATGGGGATTTTGGGTGCCGTTGATTCTTCCATCGTCTGTTGTTAGGATTGTGATTCCTCCGAATTGGCTTACGACGGAGAATTAGGGTTTAAGGAGATTTTAGGGTTTCTGGGGAGAGTATCCGGGGCTGCAGATGCAGTAGTATGAAGGAGTGTGCAGTAGGGGTATCCGACGGCGAAAATCGGCGGTGCGCCAGAAAATGGAGTCACTACTTTCTAGGGTTTCAAACTTCGAACCTGCGACCAATGGCCCATGGCGCCTCCCTCAATGTATCTTCAAATTTCAATGGGAAATTGGAAAAAAAAAATTCAACTTTGGGGCTATGGCAAAAAAATAATATGAACTTACAAATTTATTATGGATGAACTGAACTTTAACGTTTATTACTTTTAGGATCCACAATACAGTTAAATTCGTCCGAAAAGTGATGTGGTGGTGATGATATTATACTTAGAACTTTTTGTAACTTAAAAAAAGGTTAGACATATGCTTCGTGCTTAATATCGTCACTACCACGCCATTTTTCGCTCAAGTTTAACTATGCATTTTGATGTTAAAAATAATAGAGGTTAAAGTTTGACTCATTCATAACAAAGTTGTAAGTCCAGATTATCTTTTTCCAATACTCCAAGAGTTTAGATTACTTTTTTCCAATTTTCCACTTTCAATCCTTCTTGTTTATTAATCCTATTGTGTTGGCTATTTGATCGTTAGCTGTTTGGAATAGTAGTTTATTGTTATATGTTTGGATTTATTGTTTGTATTGGCTATTTAGAAAAGTCATTTTCGGTAAAATTAATTGTTTCTAAAAAAAAAGTATTTATGAAATTTTCATCTATACCTATTTATAAATAATACTTTTGGATTGAAGAGTTTTTTTCATAATAAGTTATTTTTAATAGGTTGTTCTAACCAGTTCATTGAAAATTGGTTGATTGAGACCAAACAGCCAGTAAAATATGTTGTTTATTAAACACCCAATTAACACCCCAATGAACCAACTTTTGTAATAGGATATTGAATAGGTAGTTTACAAGCAATATATATTAGATGCATCCGGAGCATGTACTCCATATATTTGTGAGTGAACAATCATATGAATCATAGTGAACAAGTATAATAATTAGAGTGAACAACCGAATACATATGAGTGAACAATTGTTGAATTTGGAGCACATGCTCTAGGAGCCACCTAATAAATTGCAGTTTACAAGCAAGGCCTTATTTTTCCATCTTCTAATAATTGTCATTTTTGTTTTGTCTGTGCAAAAAAAAAAAAATAATAATAATGGCTGTCATTCTTAGATTTTACAGAGATTAATTGTTTGATATGTTACTAAAATTATTTTCATTTCAATTCTATAATATATAATTGTATTGGTAATAATAAAATGTCAATTTAGAAAAATCCATTATTGATTACTGCTATATTAGAATAGTAAAGCTATAAATATTGTAAAACTAAAAAATTTGTCAAAGAGATAAATATAAAGGAGGGAATGGAGTATATTGTAATTCAAAATAAAAAATAAAGAGAGGTAAGAATGGAAATAAGTACACATTAATTAATTATAATAATCTTAAGTAACTTATAGATATTTTAATAAGTGGACTGGTGCAATATTTATAATAGTAATTAAATATAGGGATAATGTTGATATTTAATATCGATAATAAATTTCAATCATGCTTTTTTCGGGTTTCACTATGAAAAATCAAGTAGTATCCTATTAAGGCCCCATTCTTTTATACGGCGCCGCTACGGTGCGGTAAGTTGCGATGTGGTAGACTGCGGTAAATTACGGTTAGTTGTGGTAAGTTGTGGTGGAAATAATAAATTTATGTAAAACTTTTTGAAATTTATTAAAAAGGTAAATGATAAGTTGTGGTGGATTGTGGTGAGTTGCGGTAACTTGCGTTACTGCACCGTGTGGTACCGTATAAAAGAATGGGGCCTAAATAGATTATGAAATATAAACACTTAAAATTTATTAAATAAAGATTATTCATTATTTGTATGATTAAAGTTATTAAGATGAACAATTTGTTAATGAAAATATTAAATTAATCATTACTTTTCCTTCCAAGTTATATTTAAGGGGCAACTCTTAATATCATTTATTGTTAATAAATGACTAGATAAATATATTAATCATTAAAAATTAAAACATGACTCTTATCCAAATAAATAAAAATAATAATTTCATGTAATGTAACTTTTGTAAAAAAAATTATTAGAAACACTAAATATTATTATTAAAATCATTATTATATAACAAATGATATAATCGCTGTCATATTTTGGCAATTGGCAGTGTAAACCACAATCCATAAAGCAGTCCAATAGTTGAAAAGAAAACAGTTCAATTGTAAAGATAATCAGCCAGATCACAGCATCACTTGATATTGCTGTCCCAAACAATAATATACCATTTCTTTCTTTCTTTCTTTCTTTCTTTCTTTCTTTCTTCTTTCTCTCTGATTTTCATTAAGCAAAATCTCAATCTTGTTGGAGTATTTCAAGAATTAAGAGGCATAAAAGTATAAGTTATAAGCATAAGATTGACCGGGAGGTCGGAAATAAACTTAATAAGGAAAAGGGGACCAACACGGATCGTGTCTGGTGTGACACGACTCGTGTTAGCATCCAAAGAGCACTATTTTTGTGCACTAGGTCAACACGGACCGTGATGGGATCAACACGGACCGTGATGGGATCAACACGGACCGTGTTGGACCCAGTCGGGATTGATTTTTGAAATCCATTAAATTAAGCCTTGGGATTAATCTCGATTGATCATTAATAGGGATAATCTTTGACTGAGAAATCAGTCAAGCAATCCCCATTAATGATTCAAACACATATCCCTTGGATAATGCCTCCTATTATGTCAAGTTTGAATGGGTTGTCTACTCCATGGATCTCTATAAAAGGAGGATGAATTCTCCATTCATCCTCACCTCAACACTTCTTCTATAATTCTTTCTAGAGAGTTTCAACACACTCTTTGAGGTGTTGATTGCAGCAACATTCTTTGAGAGTCCATGAGAAATCTTGTTACTTTGCTTACAAGAAGTTAGGTTTTACCCTTGAGTCTATTCACGGTCTAGTGAATAAGTCTTTAAGGGAAGCCGGTTTATCCGTCGACTCCTAGCCATCCAAGTGATCCCCCATCTTCCATGTGACCGTGTATCTCCATCTCTTTGTTTTTCCAACAAATCTTCTCTATGATATCACATCCAAAATCATGGAGAAAACAGTATTAACCTCAGCAGACATTTATGTAATTTGATAGCAGTGACAATAAGGCATAGTACAGTAACATATTCACAATAGCCAAATCAATTCCATTTGACAAGGACAGCACAGCAGAAATAACTTTCTGCAACAACTCTTTAAGTAATTGAGGGCTCACAGATTAAAAAAAAAAAAAAAAGGCTGTAAACTATACAAACTGTGATGGAATCCAATACAACTTGAACAATTTTCTAAGACAGGCTACAACTGTAAGACATTCAACAATACAATCTCAGTGAGGATTTTTAGGGATTTTATTTTCTAAACCCCACCAGAAAGAAGAATCTAATTATCACAATGCCACACTTTTCCCTTTACTCTTTTTCGCTTTATGTTTAAATAAAGAAATTCTGTACCTTTAATTCCTTCCAGCCATCCCATCCCATGCACAGCATGAGCAAATCATCATCCTCATACCTCAATTAAACACTATGTTGAGAGCTGTCATCAAGAAGGGTTAATAGAGATCTGCCTTTTCTGCTTCGAACCCTGCCTGCTTCTTTCAGCAGCTCCGCCAACCTCCTCTTTTCGTCGTCCACATCAGGATTCGCTGTTCCGAGTTTGTCCTCCCTCATTCCAACCACATTTTCCAGAATTTCTATAGCATCATCCAACCTGTACCACGTAATAATCGCGGCATGATTTGGTGCTCATATTTAATTGAAAGATATCATAATTCATATGTAATCAAATTTGCCAACAAATATCTTACAAATTTACAACCCTGAACTCCCAGTGTAGATCCAGTTATCGCGGGTCTTAGGAAGCCTATACGAAGGACTTCATAGAGACCAATTCCAATAGACCCACAAGAAAAATAGTTGGCTACCACTCATACAGACATCTTAGAAGGAACTAATTAACAGCTATTACCATGTTTCATGTTTGCATCTGTATGTTGCTGGAAACAGCTACACTAGACCACCAACCAGTTCAAAACACATAGAACACGAAAATTGACAGTAATTAGAAATCAGGAAAGGATAATACCTGCCCACTGCATCGTAAGTTCCAGCAAGGTTACTATACACGCCAAGTGTTTCAGGATGATACGGACCATATTCTTGCTCCAAAATGCTCCTGGCTTCTTCGAACAACTCCGTAGCCTCGTTGATAGCATAGAGTTGAATACAAGCAAGCCCCGTTTGATTAAGAACCGTTCCAAAATAGGCAGACTTCTTCTCCCCACTAGCACGAAGTTTTGTAATCGCACTCTTAAGGAATTTGTACGATTCATTGTAGTTCCCGAGCATATAGTACATGGCCCCCATCTGAGCTTCAATCCCTGCAATTGTATTTTGCTGTCCAGGAGCATCATTGTATATTTTTAAGGCTCTTCGTAAAAGCTTGATTGCCTGGTCCAGCTCATCCATCAACTCATAGATCCCAGCAACATCAGTAAACCCACTAGCAATCTCTTCTGAAGGGATTCCAGGGACGGGCTTGCTATAAATTTGAAGTGCACTTTCGCAGTGTGACTTGGACTCGCTAAACTTGCCTATCTTGTAATACAGATCAGCAAGGCGGACATATACTGAAGCAATAGTTGGATGATTTTCTCCCTTCATAGACTTGTACCCTGTGAGTGCTTTCTCATAGGCACGAATCGCTTCGTCATAGCGACAGAGTGAAAAATATGTATCTCCAATGCTGCAATCGACAAAAGCCACCTCTTTGTCCTGACCATTCGCTACCATAGCCATACTAGCCAATACAAGATGTTCCAGAGCCTTTTCATGGTTGCCCTTTATGTCACAAATGAGACCCATGAGCCTCCTATCTGCTGCCTCTTCAATGGAACCTGGTGAGCCGTTCTCTCTATGTATATCAAGAGCTGCTTCACAAAGCTTCTCAGCTTCATCAAGCTGCATTGCTTGAACATGGGCTTCAGCCAAGTATCTGCAAGTTTCACCAACTCGAGCATCCTTCTCACCCAGAACTTGTCTCTGTAATTCTAACCCTTTTGTATAATAAAGTATTGAATTCTCAGCCTGACTAAGCATAGAGTAGGTATCACCGAGTTGCATATACCCTGAAAACTTCGCCAGTGCATGATCCGGACCATCATCAACCGAGGGAATCTCAATGGAACGTTCTAGCACTGTGATTGCCTCTCTATGCTGTCCAAGTGCGCAGTGTATTGCCGCTGTAACATGGAGTGACATCACAAAGTCTAAACTAGGCTTGCCATTCGAACATGCTTCAAACGACTTTGACGCTCGAAGTGCCAAACCAAGAGCCTTGTGGAGATTATCCCCTGAAGAGAGCAAATTCCTCGCTTGCTTGAGCAAAGACGGTCCAAGATCCGGCTTACCCAAGGCCGACTCAGACCCTGCAAGGCCCAAACTCCTCTGCTTCTTCTTCGGAGTTGCCTTCTTCTCTGATATTTCACCGTTCTGCTGTGGGGATTCATCGGACCCAAGCACCAAATTAGCATCCTTTTTGGAATTCCCCGAAGAGGCGGAATTGGTACCAGCAGACTGGGTTTTATCCACCAAACCGCAATCTTCATCCCGTTTGTCCGAACCGCTATGAATCTCCTCCTCCGCAACTTCTTCCTCCATTATCTCCAATTCCCTCGTCGGTCCACCAACGAGATGCCTCAACTCCGAATCCATTCTGGATTCATTGTCCTCCGAGAGGTAACTTTGCCTCGATGGGGAGTGATCTGAGCTCTGCATCTCACAGACATTATCATAAAGCTGCTCAATGGATGTCTCGACTGCTGCCTCTTCCATTGGAGCTTCCTTCTCTTGATCGCTTTGAGGCCTTTGGGGGCTCAGAGTGCTCACTGGGGACCTTGTATTTTCAGCTGAATTTTCCTTAGTGGGAGTCACATTTACTTCCAAACCAGCTTCATTCACTCCATCCACAACAACTCCAGGCATCTTTACAAATACAGCTCTAAAAATTCAGCTACAGAAAACAATACAATCTGCAGTGACCAAATTAATGAAAGCAAGACAAAAATCAGATTCAACCGACACAGCAGGACCGCTAAATCTACTTTCCTTAACAGTCTATATCATGCCACATATGCAAGCAAACAGTAACAAGAAGATCCAAACAAAACGTCGGTTCAGGCATTTACACAAACACTTGATAGGCATATATGTACATCCCTCACAAACAAAAATCAATCACTGCCCACTTGAATTGATCACAAAACAGATCTACCCAGAAGGAAAGAACAGTGTTTGGGGCAAAATAAACAACTGGGTCGGCATTATTTCAACAAAAGATGAATCATAACCATAGAAGATGAAGGCAGAAAAGAATTATTTTTACCGAGGTCAAAACAAACCCAGTATGAAAAAGCTGATAGAATAACCAAAAAAACAAAATGCGTACCTCAGAGATCAACAGCTGTAGGAGTAGAGCACCACAATCTGCGGAGAAAAGTGAGATAAAAGGAGAGAGATTTGGAGAAGAAAGAGAGATAAAAAGGTGGGAAATTGAGAGTGGGGTGAAATGAAATGGGGAAAAATGGAGAGGGAGAAGGTAGAATGTCAGGGGTAAGAGGAGACCACTTTTCCACCAACTCACACACCGACGCAGCTGAGCTGGGTGTAGGTACCCTGAAATTCCCAGTTTCTGTTGGATAAATCTTTCACAGTGAAGTTACTGCCACCTTGAACCTTTTTTTTCTTCACTATATTTGTACTCTCTCCGTTTTTATTTAACTGCCACCTTAATGTTTGCGTCAATTAAATTTTAAAAAATTTGATCATTAATATGTCAATATATATAATATTTTATTATATAAAAATAATATCATTAAATTTATAACAAAAAAATATTATCATAAGAATACAATACTATAATTTTTTAATAAAATATGCTATGAAATCTTTTAGGAAAATACTTGGACAATCTGGTTCAAGTCTATCAGATACAATGTTGGTGAAAATCTTAAAGCAATAGTATCACAAGTTCAGCATTTGAACAATCGGGTTTGGACATCAGAGAGTCGGATCTAGTATGGGTCCTAGTTTAGCAAACATGTCTGAATTAAAAACCAAACAAGATCCATAGTTATTAATTTTATCCAGTGCCTAAGTCGTTCGGACCCAAATATTACCCGGATTCAGTATTTTGTCAACCTAGATATAGATTTTGCTTTCTCTCTATTTATATGTCTAATTTTTGTTTATCCACTAGTCTTGTACTTAGGGCTCATTATTTTATACTCAAATTCATGAAAACTTTTGCAATGAGAGAGGGTTGCAAAGATTTTTTTTTTCTCAAGAAAAATTTTCCTAAAATTCTATCAAATACGTAGTACATCCTTAAAGTTAAATAATTCTCTAGTCATTTTTTATTTTATTATTTTATTTTACAGTGTGTTTAGTTGAAATTTTTTCTAGAAAAACAAGTCAGTTTTACTAATTTGAAATATTTTCCCACATTTGGTTATGCATAATGAATGACAATTTTTTTACGCGAGATCAATTATTTCACCCACAAATTTAGTAAACTTATTTCTAACTTAAATTTCACAAAAAAAATTCTTAAAAAAATCTTTCTAAAAAACTATAAACACACCATTATATAATTAATAGTAAGTAATGAATAGTTTTTTTATTGGATATATAAAATTAGTATCTCTGAATTTACATCCATGCATATTCTAATTTTACATCCATGGTATAACTTTTGAATAGTATATAATCATGGAGTAACTAATGATGATGTCAATTATGATTAGTGCTAGTTAACCTACTCGTGTGAAATTGATGAGCCAACCAAAAAATATCTAAATTTCCCTTGATACCCCCAACAAAAATAAATGTCTATATACTACCAATCATGGTTGTTACTTGTTTTCATATTCTAATGTGGATATAATATACAAGTTTGTGCATCATATATTATCAAAAAATTATTATATTATATTATATAATTATAATAGTATTTTTCGTTATAAAACTAATAGAATTATTTTATATAACAAAATATTAGACACATTGATAAACTAGCGAAAACTTTTAAAATATGAGAGATAAAATGAAAAAGGAAGGATTACATAGTTAGATATCATGTTTATTAACATGATCTCAAACCATACTCTGCTGATAATATTCAAGCACAATCAATGAGCACCGATTACCATAACTAATCCTAACCAAGGTTGTTAAAATCGGGTTCCTAACTCGAAACTATGGGGAAGTTAGGATCGAAAATTAGCCCATGTAGGATCGTGGATCGTGTGTAAATAGTAGAATCGTATTGAGGATTTTGGACCATAAAATCGTAGGATCGTAAATCAGGATCGGGATTTTAATAACCTTAATTCATTGTCTACAAACTCGACTTAAGGACAAAGAAGTGAATAATGTGATGTGAATTATGATTAGTGTTAGATAACCTAAGCGTGTGACATTGATGAGCCATCCGGATAATTAATTAGATGATTAGATCTAAATTGCTTCCATCCGTGTCAAATAAACAAATGAAATTTGTATACTACCATTGTTTAATTTTCATATTCTAAAGCATTTTTAGTATGCAATGTGCTGTATTTGTATACTATGACTGAACCACTCAAATAGTTATGTTAAATTATTAGTCGTTTATTGGGACACTCTTGCATAACAACAAACCCAAAATTGATGGGAAGCTGCCAATCATGACATATACTGCATATCTGTCTTGCTTTGTTTCATATATCTGTTCTCTAGTAGACCCTCCATGGCTCCAACATTTTTTTACAAGGTAAGTGAGTGAGACAGTTAGATGTTTTTTCTCACAAGATAATGTTCAACTAAATCATCTTTCAAGATGTTACAAAATTCTCTAAAATTTTGCGGAAACCAATACTTTATTTTGATGATAGAATGATCAGACTTTGCAACCCAGTCTGCTGCAACATTTCATTCTTGGTAGATGTGCTTAAAAATAACTGTCTCACATTGTCTTGTCAACTGCTTCATATTCCGAACGATGAACTATATTCTCCATGGGATGGACCAAACATTTTGAAGGGCTTTAATTAGCATAAGGTTGTCTCCTTCCATAATAATTTTATTGAAACCACGTTCAATAGTGAACTTGACACCTATACATATATAATAATGTAAAATTTCAGATGCAATTCCAAACACAAAAATATATAAACGAAATTTTTGGAAAGATATAAATTGATTTTAGGATTATTTCTGATTATATAATGTAAAATTTGAGTAGTAAAGCATATCATGAGATTGGATATCAAAAAAATCGTTGGAAGGTGACCAATATTTGAGTAGTAAAATATAGGAATACTTTGAGTACATTAAAAAAAAAGTTTGTCCCCAAATTGTTAGATATAGTATGGTAACCCCCTTGTTTAAGAATGTTAACTTGAGTTGATCACAAGCTGGTTTAATAAGTCCCAATAGTCGGCTTGATTTTGTTACGCTAGTGGTTTTCAACGTCATAGCTGAAATTTTCAACAGATTTACAAATTACAACACAAATCAAGTAAAAGCTATATTTAATTTGAGGTTGAGAATACCTAATCTAGAGATAATATAGCATAATTGAAGTTAGTTGAGGCTAAATTCAATATCAATGTCAAATGTATAGTGCTCTTATGTGTCCCACAAGTATGATATATCTGCATCTAGTTGATTGAATGCCAAAAGTATAAAATTATGAGGAGGAAAAAAAACTGACAGCTGTGGGATTTGAACCCACGCCCTTTCGGACCAGAGCCTAAATCTGGCGCCTTAGACCACTCGGCCAAACTGTCGCTTGTTGATCTGTGAGTTCATTACGCTTTATTTAACAAAATGGAAAGATTTTAAGGTAGATACAAAGTTACTATCCAGACAACATGAACTAAAAATAAAAAGTATGGCATAATATTCCATAAATATATGTAGCATTTATTGTATTCTCATTTGAGCCTTGCCATCACACACCAAATTTCAGACATTTTGAAGGCAAGAAGAAACATATTTGCTTAACCATTACCATGCTTACTCCATAACCACAAGGGGTACAGCTTTGTTCATAAATGAAGTAACTTTATACTATTTCCTCTATTTCCTGTACAAATTAACTCTACAGTTCTAAGTATAAAATTTGCAGCAGCAAATACAGCGATGGATGGACAGTATAAATCAGAGATTCTGTATAAATCAGGATAAATCTCGGGTGCAGAGGTTGTAGCCGGAAATCATGGAGCTCAAGGCGAAGGCAATGAATGCTAAGAAGGCCATACTTATGGAAGCACTTGCCTTTTCTGTAAACGCGTCTTTCCCCCAGTTTGTTTGCCAGTCGTCTACTCTTGCGGCTGCTGCTGATGAGGCTGATATCAGCAGATATGCCAGTATCTGACACAATTAACAGCGGCACCACATGTTTTAGTTCCAATACAAAAATAATCTAGAACCAAAATCCAAGGAGGATAGAAATCAAGTATTATTATACGTGCCTGATCCAAAATAAAATCAAATTGACGACGAAGGTGTTGAGTGATAACATGTTTCCCGGTGGCCAAATGGTAGGATAGATCATATGCTTGAAACCCCGAATACACAAATCCCATAACAGTTACTGTCAAACAGAACCTGCAATCAGATAAATGTGAAGTCACTTTGCTGCATAAGATAAATAATGTGTAGTTGTGTACCATGAACGAGCGAATATCATAAACTGTGTGCTCAAGTTGGCGCATCCAATGGGAGGAAATGTATGTGCTACATGCAGCATGCGCATAGTGATATATAAGTTGAAGGATGTCAAGGACAGGAGTACTATAAGCTCACACTCAATCCAGTGACAACATCCTCTGTTGACATCTACCAAAATCTGGTAATAGCACATAAGAAGTTACCCTGCTTAACCATTGATCGGGAAGCAGTTACTACGAAAACATTTGAGAGAACATTTGACAACTGAAGTGAAAGGATTCTCAAACAGTAAGGGAGGCATAAGAAGCAGGGTTTTCTTTGCGTATGATGAGGAGGATCTCAAGAATAACCATCCATAACATCCTGCAAAAGCCGTATGGTCATGAGTCATTTACAGGCTCATGACCCAATTCATGTATTATTGACCTTTAATCGCTCAATCTGCGAACCGCGTATGTCAGAGCTAGTATCACCCAATATCATGACAGCTCCAAGCCTAGAATGTACTGGTAAGATATGGACCACAACTAGCAAGGTCTCACCGTCCACCATTGGACTGCTAAATTACAAAAGCTGCATAAGTACATACGCCTTTTTTTAGCATGGTTCCTATTTCATAAAATAACTTCTCACCCTAGCTTGAAATGTGAAGCCTTAATCCATCTTGATCACCGGATCACTTATGGACATGAGAATGAGGTAGAGCAAATACAAAAGACTAGTTATTGATACCCCAGAAAAGAACTTGTGGGCACTTCAACTAGCAGAAGGCAAATTAGAATCAAAAGGATATCCATCATATCACCATCAGTAACTTCATTTGTTCACTTACAGGCACTCATAGAACCTTTTTGAGCCGATTTTCTTGTGCTAGTTAAACCACGGACATAAATACCACAATCAACTGCTTCCTTCTTGGATGTCTCCAACTCCTCAACCTCACGGCATGCCACACCTTGAAACTGAAGGAACATACATAAACGAAATTGACACGGATTTCTTCTTTTACACATGATTCAAAGGACAAGCCAACCCGTCTCTAATGGGTTTTCAAAATCCAGAAAATAGCAAACTAAAATCTTGTTACACACTTTGAGACGAGAGTATTCCATCTCCATGATCCTTTTCCAAAACCAAGACAATGAGCACAATTGGTGATCATCCTAAAGACTGCTCAAGACACAATTCACCTCATGGTTCACACACAAAAAGAAGAGGAAACCTTTTATTCTGATCCTCAATACCGACATGTGAATTACCACCATACCTTATCACCATTTCCAATATTCGTTAGGAGGAAGGGATTTTCAGTAAATGCATCAATTTCAATTGCAGCAAATCATTGTCATGGCTTACAAATTCAAAGCTAATCTAGGAAACAAAGGACAATTGAACTTAATCTCAATGAAAAGTACCAATCACAGAAGGGTATAAAAATGTAGCAATCATCAGGCTCATTCAAGAATCAAAGAACATGTTTCCTATTTTGTCATATCAAGAAGTAAAGCATAAACTAAATTCAAAGCAAAATCAGGGAAGAAAAAGGGCAATTCAGTTGAAATACCCACCAAAAAGAAATCCTAACCTTCATTTACCCATTCTGAGGATTAAAAAACCATCTTTCCAAATCAAGGATTAGAGCAAAATTAACGAGAATTGAACTCACTTGTACTCTTTATAGCGATCAAAAGAATCACCACTCCAACCTTCCGTCTTATTAGAGGCCATCACCGAGAAAGACACCAAACAAAACACAAACTCCAAAATCCTAAGCCCTATTCCCACCATTGGGACCATCCCCACGTTCTTCCCCACAAACCGACTTCCAGCACTTCGCCTCCCTCCGCCGTAGACGACGCCAGTCTGCGGCGGCGCCTCCTCCCGCCGATTGAAGCTGATGACGTGGTGATGAGATATGGGCGGCGGCGGCGGGAAATTATTACCGTTATCAGGAGGGGTAGCAGGCTGCGGCGATGTGAGTGGGGAGTAGTACTTCTCCACCGCCATGATTGCTCCGCCGCCGTTCTTCGCCGGAGGGGAGTACGACGTCGGAAGTTCCGGCTCATCGGATCGGAGGGGTGACTCGGATCGGAGAGGCGAGTGGGGTGACTCGTCCGAGTAGGGCTTGGGCTTGGACTTGGGTTTGGGCTCGGGTTCGGGTAGTTGGGCTGGTGGGTCTGGGTCGGAGGCGGGGAGTGAGACGGAAAGGGGCGGCGGACGCGGCGGCTTTTTGGCGGTCGGCGGTGATTCTTGGTGGTGGTTCTGCATAGTAAGTGTGTAACAGTAGAGAGGGAAATCTAGAGAGAGAAAGAGAGGAGAAGTAAAGGGGGGGTCTAAGCAGATTCAAAGATGGAAGAATGATGAATGAATTGTATTACTAAATAAAGAATTTGATAGAATTTGATAGAATTTGATGATGAAGAAAAGAAAGAGTATGAAGAGAGAGAGAGAAAAGGGTGGTGGGGTCTTCCTAGGAGGATCTCTCCTTTTGTGTGCTGAACGTGGCGTTGCAGGAATTTACAGTCCAAAAATCCTGCCCTTTAAGTTTTGTCAAGATTCTTTTTCCTTACTAGTATTTTCTTTTTAACTCAACCTTCTTGAAATAAAAGATTGTTTTTGCATGTTTTTTTTTATTAAATTTATGATCTGCATTTATGGAGCATTGAATATTGATGGATGAATGTAAGGTTATTGGATATTAATACATTGTATTTTGAGAGTGTTGGATATAATGTGTTCCGTATTAATTTTTTTTAGACAATATATACTGTATTTTGGAGTGTTAAACAATAATGCATTTAAAATTATTCCAACGGTGGTTAATCCAGTGACGGTATTACGTGATAGGTGAAGGATTAAAAAGAATTAAAATTTTTACTACATTAATGTCATATCAGGCATTGTATGCAAGTGCAAATAAAATTTTATTATTTTTTCAAATAACATCTCATTACTCCACATTTTCGCTAACCTAAACGGTATTTTTTGTTTGTAAAAAAATAGAATTCATTTTTGCTTATTTGGACTTGCTTACATGACATTAATTTAGTAAAAATTTTAATTTTTTTGCTAGAAATCTACCACGCAAGACCGTCACTGAGTTAGCCGCCCTGGAATCGTTTCAAGTGTATTATTGTCTAACACCCCCAAAATATAGTAAATTATTGCCTATGAAAAAAGTTCACTGTATTATTGTTCAACACCTCATAGTACAATTTATTAGCATCTAAAAACCCATGAATTTATAAGATTTTGTTTAAGATATTCATTATTTTTTGAGGGATTCTTTAAACATGGGGTAATGAGGATAGTACACTAATTTTTAAAATAAGTAATTTATAAGAATAGAATAAATGTGTAAAGTATTTTTCAAATAATAATAATAATAATAACAACAAATAATAATTTTAGAGATAAAACTAATATTAATTTTAGAAATGTTATTTTTTAAATTTTATGAGAGCTAATTTTACATTTGTAACATTTTATTTTATTTTATTTTACTATTTGGTGCAAAGTAATTTGAAACTAGAGAAAACATTAGTTCGGAGGATCCAACAGGATCAACCCAAATCTAATTACATACTTTAAATTAACAATTTCAAGGGTAGGGGAAACAAGATACTCGTAACCAACATTCCTACTAATACTCATTCGAGCCAAGTGATCCACAACCAAAAGGTGCATACATTGTTTATAATAATCACAAGTTAATATAATCAGCATCGTTAATTCTGAAGTGTTCAACTTGGATGCCATCTATGAGTCTACTTTCATATTTCATTTATGCTTTTATTTTTAGGGGTCTAAAAAGATTTTTCAAAAACCTAACACATTTCATCTTGGGATTTGTTATTATAAAAAGAGTTTTCAAGATGACCATTTGATATCATTCAAATCAAGTTACTTTCACTATCCCATTAATGCTTCAAAGAAAGCAACTATTGTGCATTTGATTCCTCACAATTGTTGTGATTGAGCAAGTTATTATAAGACAATATCGCACATAATGTTTATAAATATTTTTTGATTGAGCAAACGCAGAGGATGCATCAGTAGTATACATGTAACAACTTTTAGAAGCACAAAGCAAGGGGGCCAAGTTAAGAACACCGAGTGGCTTACGAACAATGCCTTGTGTTGGTGCTTATGCTATGCTTTTCCTCTCCTTCACCAAAATAATCAATAAATAAATGAATGAATAATAAGTAAAATAATAGACACAGTATATATTTATATAATTGGGTAGGTAGTAGTAGTAGCTTTCAAAAGGGAACAAGTAAGAAAAGCATGAGCTTCATTCATTCATTCAGCTGCCTACCTTGCATATATACATCTTTTATATGCTTTTTGCCCACAAGATTGAGATTACAAAAGCAAGGTAAGGAAAAGTAACTGCTTTAATTTTAAGCATTACATTAGCATTGCATAAAGAATCCAAAAACAATGACGCTGAAATTGTGTTTGCTTTGATGCTTTCCACCCTCATGGGACCCCATACCTATAGTACTTGTTAGCTTCCTTGCTTTTCTTTGAGGTGTTACTTTCCACTCTCTCCTCCTTTCTACACTCTCAAGTTTCAACATCATTCGCCTCTAGGGGAGAGGGAAAGTGTTGGGTTCCGTCCGATTAGGGTCGGTTCATTAGTTAAGTCGGGTGATCGCCTGATCGGGTCATGATCAGCTCATTAAAATAGTAGGTTGGGTTGATTGGCCGCTATATTGATGACCTACTTTGTTCCAATAACGTTTTTCTTTTAAGCAAAGCAAGAAGGATTATATTGATGATTCATCCATCAATACATACGGGGAGATCTTGTCAAGATATGTTCCTCGCCAAATTTGTTCATCCATGCTCAAACTAACTCTAGTTATAAGATGAATTGAACTACTTGATTCTCATCCTGCTTTATATGCAACCACTTACAATTACCAAAAGAAACAATAAAAAAAAATTAAATTCCCCAACACAGTATCTAACCCACTAAAAAAAACAAGACAACTTATCTATACAGTGAATTAAAGCTGGGCAATCCGATTTGAACACCAGATTATGATAGTAAAATGGTGTGTGTCCATTTATATTAAAGATCTAAGATGGATTTTGTTTTCATATTAAATTATTAGTAATATTTCAAAAAAAAGTTAGCATTTAAATTAATATAAAAAGGAGCTTTTATTATGTTGAACAACTCAATCCAGCTAGTCGGATGCGCAGTAATATGATTGAACTTTGAACAGACCAACTTGTAGTCACTTGGCCCTATATAAGAACGCAACCTGTTGCCCACCTCTCTCTTATTCACTTCTAAGTTCTAACCAGCTCTCTCTGTCTCTATGTGAACTTCTTCCCTCCCTTCACATTCAATTTATTTTCTCAATCAAAAGAAAGATGGTCACACTCTAATGAATTGCTCTTTCAACTCATTTTGCCTAAATTAATTTGAATTTAACTTATTTTTATTTATTTATCCAAACTTATTCCAAACTTTTCTGCCAAGGTTTTTTTTTCATAACTAGTTTAGAATATAGGTTGTGCCGTTTTCAATTTTTTTTTTTTTAAACATAAGTTCAATTCTAGGTGTGATTGGAGCAAATTATATGAACATCTCCCAAAAAGTTTCAAAATAAGCTTAGGATAAGTTCAGGAAAATAAATACAAAACAGCACACTCTTAATTTCATTTCCCCTTGTACAAATAAGATGAAGTAAACACCCTAAATTCACATTAGTAAGTCTTATGTGAGACCACCTCATCATAAATTTATCATAAAACATAGAATTTTGTGGTGACTTTTTACAAAGGTAGGGGTGACTATTTAATTTATTTGAGACAAATCTAATAAAGTCATCCATTTATAAATTATTAGTCACATGTATTTTAAAAAGACATTTTAATATCATTTATCATATTAAAATATAAAAAGTTCATCTTCAGATCCACATAAACATTTATTCTAATATTATTTATAAATTATTAATCACTATGTTTATATAAGACGGTCTCGTAGTAGAATTTATGAATTCACTTACAACGACCACCTAAGAAGAGGCTCAGCCTCAAATGTACCAAAATTTACTCTATACATCTCCAGATCCACACAGAAACGCCACCTCAGTAGAGGCTCAATGTAACATTTTTATTACTAAAATCTCAGACTCAAAATGGACAATTTAGTCCATCACCCTACAAAAATGGAGATACAAAATGACTGCCCAGAAGAGCTTTTACAGTTGTCATGTCTGCAAAGATGGTTGAGTAGATAATCATTCGCGACTGACAATTGACAAAATCAAAGCAAAACACAAGAACCACCAACACACAAAGCCACTATGGAGTAGGAGCATCAGTACAAAAAGACCACCTAACAAGAAGACTGTAACTTATGAAATATTACCAGGCAAGTAACCGTATTATGTACCTGTATAACGCATGTTTACCTTCACAAGTACTCTTCTGTCAAGAATTCATCATCAAGGGTCACTCTTGACTCTTGAGCAAACAAAAAGGGTATACTACAGTCAGTCACAATCAATTTACCATATGGGGCAACATTCTCGGGGTCAGTCAATTGGAGCTTATGCTATGCTCTAGTAACGAAGCACAATAACGAGTCATGGAAAGAATAATAAATCTTCTGCTGCCTCGCAATACAAAACAAACGGAAGATCGGATCCTAAATAATGAGCAAACCAGCCTCTTTACCTGACTGTGCTTTGTAATTTGAATACACGAAAGCACTTTCAATTCTGAGAGTCCGTCTGATGTTATTTCTCCTCCCTTGATTCAGAGCTAAGCGGCAAAGCATCACCATCACTTTCTTTGTCGGTTTGCATCTCCAGCAGTTTCTCGACCTCCTCATTGCTTTCCTGTTGCTCTGCTGGTTTTGTAGGCGTCTTTGGTTTGGTTGTCGACTGCTGGTACAACACACCGCCCAACATACAGATCAAAAGCCCCACTGTCCCCACAAATGTCGAATGCTTATCCCAAACGACAAGGTTAATAACCACTGTCAGTAGTTTGTTCACTATCCCAAGGACTGTAAAACCGGTGGCGGAGATGGCCTTTCGACATGAGAACCCGAAGAAGGAGATTGAAAGCCCGAACAAGCATGATAGTCCCACCGGCAAGATGACACCGAAAGAATGCCAATCTGACTCATCAGCGATCTCATGCTCTATCTTCTTCAGCTCCCCCATTATAAGCAGCTCAAGAGGAAAGAGCAGGAGAGCCTCGAGATTGTTGTACAGGACTAGCCCCCATGTGTTTAACCCGATGGTCATAACTACATGCTTTATGTAGACAAAATCTATGGTCATGCTGACAAGGTAGGCTAAAGCCCAGGTGTAAGCCATCACGGTGAACTGATAATCTGTGAGGACGTAGATAACACTGCCACCAAATATGGTGGCGAGTGATGCCCATGTCTTTAGGGAAGGCCATGGCTGGTGCAGAAAGAGGGTCTCTCCAATTGCAACAAAGATCGGAACTGCTGAACGGAAGACGATGAAGGTGTCAACATTGGCATGCAGGAGGAGTTCACTATTGGTGAAAAGAGAAAGGTAGAAGATGATTGCTGCTGGAAGGAATCGCCACATAGTCAAGAGGTCAAGGGGGTCATGTTCAACCAACTTCAGCTGCCCGCAGACGAAAACGCCAGCCGCACTGGTAAAATACTGCAGCGCAGTGAGCGCACCGGGATATGGAAATTTCATGACGGCCCATTTGTTGATGATGGAAAGTAATGATGCCGATAGACAATATCCAGCAGCTACTCCGTAGGTCGATGCCTGCTGAAGCAAGGTGCTGTACCATGTCACTTCCATTTCTGTTGTCGATGATGCTTCTGCATTTGTATTTTTATTCGTCTCCGCATTTTTGGGATTCTCAACGTCACCAGGCA
Source organism: Portulaca oleracea (assembly GCA_029582165.1). Taxonomy (NCBI): domain Eukaryota; kingdom Viridiplantae; phylum Streptophyta; class Magnoliopsida; order Caryophyllales; family Portulacaceae; genus Portulaca; species Portulaca oleracea. The sequence continues at coordinate 10,475,782 of CM055869.1, read as the reverse complement.
TCTGAAACAAGTATTAAGTTTACATAAGATTACTTTTATAACAGCGAACACATAACATATCCCATAATTGTGAGCATTCTATAGTTTACATAATTAGTCATAAAACATGTCCATACACATCCCACTAAACCCAATACAAAACCTACTGAATGGGGATAGCAAGGGGCAAGTAGCCTAATAAATATATCAGATCAAGGATTTATTTAATTAGTAAAACCATGACCATACACATATCAAATGGCAGGGTAACAACATACAAAGAGCAGGAGATAATACGAACAAGCAATCAAGGAACAGAAATGTAACAGAAATCCAAAATCTTAGCCGATGATTTGGATATCAAACATGCATTGTAAAACGTAACTAGGATACTCAAATTAGGATATTCTTTTTTATTTCCTTTTATTCCCAAATATCAGTGAAATCCCATTTAAATCTCAAAGTTAATAGTAGATGATCGCAGAACTTATTCATAGCTAACGCATAAGGAACTGTGAAATCACATAGACTAGAGCTGTTGATGGATTTTCCTAGTATAGAGTTTTTCACATTTCAGGTGGTTGTCTGGGCAGGACACTACTTTGTTCTTGAATTTGGATTTCCGCATCATAACATTGTATCCAAAAATCATCAAGAAAGATGAAAGCATTTATTTGTGAGAGGAAGTAATGAATAAATTAGAAGGTTTCGAGTGCTCTATCGTCCAATATGAAACACCAGAAAATAGCCTACGGTGTTATTGCATAACTTTTCAAGTACAAATCCAGCTCAAAATCACTGATTTTACGGACACCAATGATATTTGATATTCAGTCCAACTCTTTACACCACTCATTGGCCTAAAATTCATTTATCTTCAACACAACCCAAGCACCAGCAGTCCAATTGAAACTCCTGATAAGTTAAGATAAACCTATGTAGTGGATGTAAAACCTCATCAATATGGTAGTATCTGGTGTTCCAACTTCCAACGACGTCTACCATAAGAGTACAAAACATAGACCTCCCAGTATCCAGACTTCCCAAACACCTTTCTACACGGACATAAAATGTGTTTGCTCATTAAATGAAGTGAGCCAACCATATTATCCAACCAAACACCACTCCATGCAATACATAGTTTCAACCACAACCAGATGAGTTGAACACACAAGACATTCCATCCAGTTAACTCCAGAATCATGCACATCCCCCCAGAACACTAGTCACTATTACTTTACCCAAGTCTGAGAAACAGAAAACTAACAATATACTTTCAAACTAGGTACTATGACTTAGCCACAAAATTGACAGTATACCTTCAAACATCCTACTCAGTCTCTGAAAGTCTGAAACCATGCAAATAAACGCTTGCAATAATAATTGTACCTATCAAACATTGCAAGATTGAATTTTGAATGACCAACCTTAATTAGCAACAGATATTATTATTAGTTGCTTCTATTTCCAATGTTGCTTTAACAGCTCCTAATATATTCTGCCTCCTGGCATTTCATGGTTTTTTGGCAATAAAAGAGTGGTTAAATAACAACAATTTATCTTCAAATAAATTTAGGTTTATTTCGTCAATAAATAAGACTCTTATGGCTACTTTACATTATAATTTTAGGCAGAAGACACACATTCAATCTGCAACATTTCTCAACTGAAAAGCATTGTTTCAAAACTCCAGTAGTTTGATGCAGATCTCTGAATCAAGTAACCAATAAGATCTGCTATCAAAGTTGCAGGTAGCTGGCCCTAGCAATGAAAATAATTACCGTTCTTCAAGACTTATATGGTCCTTCAAATTGCAACTTTAATCAGAAGAAATAGAAACCCTTTTTGATTTTAGAATATTAAATACACCCTAATTGTTGTTTGAATCACAGACATATGCTTCACATTTACACTAGCTACTGCCAATTCACGAAAACCCAATTCATGACCGACAATCTAATTTCTCATACTCAATCCAGTTCTCCAAATATCGCATTCACAGGTAACCCATCTTCACCAATCACTTGATTCAGCTTATACCCAAATGTTTGTGGCTAATATGCCAAACTCTGGATTCTGAACAATATAACTCCCAAAGCATTCTCACAACAATACTTCCGAGAAACAAAAACTAACGTTTAAACCTAATGGAATCAATCCTTGAGATTAAAAACAAATTAGGGTAGTGGCATCTTGATATCCACTTTACTAGGATCTGCATTTGGTTGTAGTTGTTTTCTATCGTCTATAGGTTTCAAGATTAGCGCGTGGATCGATTAGTTATGTAGCCGAAGCATATGTGAGCCTCAAAATTAAGAGCAAAAGCAATAGAAATTAGAACCTGGATTTAGAAATAAATGAGGGAAAAAGACAAGCCGAATTGGGAAAAGAGTTTGGGAAATGGAAAAGACAAGTAAGAAAAAGAAGCAAGTACCTTGAGAGGGAGATCGATCGAGTGATGCGAGGGAAAAGAGTTTGCCTAATTGTCTCTCAGTTTGAGATTTATTAGTGTTTGAGGTAAGAGACAGTGAGTGAGGGTCCTGAGTGCTGAGGAGAAAGGAGACTGGAGATGGTTTTCAGGTTTCTGCGTCACTTACTACCACTCTGTATTGGCGGAGGACGGGGGAAGGGAGGCAAGTAGGCAACCGAGAGAAGAATTAAAGGAAGCAACGTATTATTATGTAACTGACGTCAACTTGCTTGTGGACAAAAGGGTGAACAAAAGGTTAGGATGAATAGACATATGAATTTGTCGAAAAATGACAGTCTTGATGACCATGAAGCTAAATCATTGATCTTGCTTCTTTTTGCGATGTAATGGCTTTGTATGCCCGTGGGCCGTGGTGCTTGATAAAGTCCTACCAGTGTTATTTTGTTAGCAGTTTGGTTGTAACCCTTTTTCTTTTGGTGGTGGTTGCTTGTTGTTTTGTATGCGGATTGTTGTTTTTATAAACTTCTAGTCTTTTGGCTATTAATAATCGAAAAAAAATTGACATCAACTTTGTTTGGATTGGATTTGGATCTAATCAAAATTGACAAGTGAATGAAGCAAAGTACTGCCTCCTTCCCTGATTAATTGTTATAGTAACTAGTCTATCTAATATGACTTATTAATTATAGTAAAATATTGAATTTTTGGATGTTAATATACTAAAGTTTTTGGGTATTGGACAATAATGCAGTGAACTTTAACCTTGGACAATAATGCACTGAACTTTGAGAAGTGTTGGATAATTATGCACCCGGAATGATTTCGATGGTGGCTGACTTGGTGGCGATTTTACGGAGCGGGCCGAGAAGATAAATTAGCTAAATAATATTTAATTTTTGACATGTCAGCTAATCTACATAAGAAATGTGATTTTATACAATAACTATAACAACAATCTCTCCGCGAAAATATATTTAAGCAAATGTGATTTTATTTTTTACTATTTTCAAAGTTGATTCCCTTTGTTTATTTGTGGATTAGCTGACATGTCATAAATATAAATATTTTTAGGTAAATTCATCTCCTCCACCTGCTAAATAGCACCGAGTGAATCACTGTCGAAATCGCTCTGAGCACATTATTGTTCAACACCCCCAAAGTACAATTGATTATTGTCCAATGTCAAAGTTCATCATATTATTGTCCAACACCCCAAAAGTTTAGTATGTTAGCTCCAAAAAACCCGAGGGTCCGTTTGAACCTAGGAAAATAGGATAAAAAAAAATATCAGGAAAAAAATTAGGAGGAAATTTTTTTTGGGGTAAAGTAAATTTCTTTCTTTTGTTTGGTTTAAGTAAAATTTTGAAGGGATTCCCTCAAAAAAAAAATCGAAGGAAAAAAATTGATTTTCTATTCAACTTTCTTATCCTTGTTTGGTTTGAGGAAAAATATATGGAAAAATAAAATTTGCATGAAAACTTGTAAATGTCAAGTTTTATTTTTCTAGATCATATGATGTGATTTAGGAGAGATAGAGAGAATGTTAGAGAGAGACTTAGAGAGACAAAAGAGAATGGGAGAGCGAGAGAGAGAGAGAGAGAGAGAGAGAGCAACAGAGAGAGAGGAGAGAGAGAAAAGAGAGTTAGAGAGAGAGAGGGCAACAAAGAGAGAGAAGAGAGAGAAAAAAGAGTTAGAGAGAGAGAGAGAGAGCTATAGAGAGAGAAAAGAGAGAAAGAGAGAGAGAGAAGAGAGTTAGAGAGAGAGAGCAAAAAAGAGAAAGAAAAGAGAGAGAGCGAGCAACAGAGAGAGAGAAAAGAGAGTTAGAGAGAGAGACGAGAGAGATATGTGTGCGCGCGCGTGTGTGTGTGTGTGTGAGAGAGAGAGAGAGATAGAGAGAGAAGAGCGTTAGAGAGAGAGTTAGAGTTAGAGAGAGAGAGAGAGAGAGAGTTAGAGAGAGAGAGAGATATGATAGAGTTAGAGAGAGATAAGAGAGAGAGTCAAGAGAGTCGAGAGAGATGGAGGGAAATGTTGACTTGTAGATCCAAAATGTTTCTCTCAATTTTCCTTTCATTTTTGAAGGGAAAATTTTTTGTTCTTTGTTTTCTCCAAATTTTCCATATAGTTTTCTCACTATTTTTTTTCCATTCATTTTTCTTTAATCTAAACAAAAGAAAAATTCTAATTTTCCAAATTATTTTTACATGTTGTTTTCCTAGGTCTAAACGAATCTTAAAATATTTGAAAAGTCATCATGTGAGAGCAATATCTCAGGCGTAAGTTTATGTGAGAAGGTCTTGTACTAAAATTTGCGAATTACTATTACCATCTCCTCGAGACCTCGTGAAGAACCCTAGACTAACCACAAACACAATTACACAGTAAGAGTGCCCTGTAGTGGAGTACTGTAACACAGTTGGAGTCTCTTTTATGCAGTTTTTACCTATCTTTGAATCCACTGCATGTACGTCCCCGTCTCCTCCCTCTCTCTCTACTTGTTTTCCATTATTTTTATGATCCTGTGTTGGCAAAGAACTAACCTTAGAATGCCCATCTCTATGAATTCCACCAATTATAATATTTTGAATTATGGCATTTGCAACACCGTAGAGATAATCACCAGCTTGTCGCGAAATTGCGCGAATAGTTGTAATCTTTCAAGCCTAATATGAAGCTTTTGTTCCATTCAATAGGCAACCTTAATATTTCAGGCTCATATGAGCATGTGTGAATATGATGAAATGGTGGCTGATGGGTTGGGTTGGGTTTATGGTGATCTAAGTTTCTGTGCTAGACTATTCTACTGTGAAGATTTTAGATTATTTGGTTTGTAACTGTTCTATTATTTTGTCATTTGTAGAGTGCCTCGATAAACATGCCACTAAACTTTTGAAAAAATGCAAATTTGCCACTCGGATTTTTCTTGTCATCAGAATGTCACTAATCTCGATTAACCGGTAAAAAAATACCACTTTACCTGATGTTTACCTGGAAGCAACCTGAAGGAGCAGGTTAATGGTGTTGGTGGTTGTCATTAAGGAAAAAAATACTTAATTAAATAAATAAACATCCTAATTAGATATTATACCCTAAATTTATGTGGTCCCTGACTTGTTTCCCTCCATTTGAAAAAAACTCCCAGTAACGTTATCACTGCCCCTCTTCACTCTTCATCTTCATCTTCATCGCCATTTTCTTCAACCTCCCACCTTTGATTTCTGCAAATGGTATGAATTAAACCCTAAATTGAACCACAATCAACAAAATCAAGCACCTGGGAAGCATTTTTGCAAGGATTGAAGCCCAATAAAGGTTGACATTCATACCAGGTTAGTTTCTCCAAAACCCTAATTTTCGCAGTGCTCAATTTTGGTCGATGATCCATGTTTTCTTGGTGTTTTTGTTGTTGTTTAGTTGTATGCAGTCGATTTGAGTAGCTTTTGTTGGAAAAAATTTTCTAGGGTTTATGTTCTGCAATTTTCCAGAAACCCAGAAAACCCAACCCTCTGTTTCTTGATGAATGCTAGGGTTTATGTGTTTGGTTGATGTTTATGTGTCTGTTTAATCTAAATGTGCTTCAAGTATCTGAAATTGGCCTGATTTTGTTGTTTTAGGGTTTCTGAATGGGCAAATTACAAATATTTCATGGGGGAGGGGGGGTTTGTATCAGACCCACATTTGGCTTACATTAACAGTGAGGTCACTGAATGGGATGTTGACCTTGATTTGTTAAGTGTGGACGATTTGATTGAGTTTGTTGAGAAGGCTGAGTATTCAAAAGATGAAATTCAAACCCTTTACATTAGCAAGTTTGGATGTAGCATAGGCTTTGAGGAGAGTCTTGTTGAGATTAAAGGGGATGATGAGATAAGGACCCTGAGTACTTTAGTGGAAAAATGTCCATTTGTTAGACTTTATGTGAAGCATCCTACTGATGTTATTAGGAATAGGGAGAAGGGGAAAGAAAAAGTGGTAGATCATGATCATGATGTTAATAGGAACAGTGAGAAGGGGAAGGAAAAAGTGGTGGATGATGGTGCTGATGATAATGCTAATGCTGATGATGGTGCTGATGATAATGATAATGATGGTGATGGTTCTGATGGTGATGATGAAGATGATGATGATTATGAACCTGATGGTGATGGTTCTGAAGTAGAGGATGAGGAGATGACACAAGTAATGAAGAAAAAAATGAATTTGAGGGAGGATGAAATAGTTGATAGGAATTCATTGTTTGAGGGTGATCAAAGTTTGATTGAAGGAGGAGGAGTTGACGAGGATGATAATGGATGTGAGGATGAACAATACCATGACTCAGACAACCCTAGCAGCCCTGAAAGTGAGAGTGAGGGTGAGGGTGTGCAAAGGAAAAGGCCTAGCATGAGGAAGCCCAAACCAAAGTGTCCTAGGTACAACCCTACTATACCTAGTAGACTACTTGCTGGGATGACTTTTGCTGACAAGAAGGAGATGAAGAAAGCAGTGGATAATTACAGGATCTTGGGTGGGTATAATTTGAAAGTGTGCAAGAGTGACAAAGTGAGATATCAACTTTTCTGTCAGGGTGAAGGGTGCAAGTGGAGGTTTTGAGGATCTAAAGTAGGGAAGGAAAAGAGCTTTGCAGTGAAGACATTTGGGCCCTCTCACACATGTATTACTTTTAGCTTTGAGGCTGGACATAGAAACATGAGTGTGCAATGGTTAGCTGATCATTTTAGGAGCAGGCTTAGGATAACCCCATCCATTACAGCAAGGGATATACAAAGAATGGTGAAGGAAGAGTTGAATTACAATGCTGGGTTGTGTATGTGTTCTAGGGCAAGAAGGAAGGCATTAGACTCCATTGTTGGTGATTACAGGGAACAATTTACTCAACTTAGAGACTATCTAGGGGAGTTGATTGACAAGAACCCAGGGACATCTGTTGTTCTAAAAACAACAGAGGTTCAGGAGACAAATCAGAACATTTTCAAGTTTCTTTATATATGTCCTGAACCACTGAAGAAGGGTTTCTTGGAGGGGTGTAGGAGGGTTCTTAGCTTGGATGGGTGCTTTCTAAAAGGACCTTGGGGTGGACAAGTTTTTGTAGATGTTGGGAGGGATGCAAATGACCAAATGTATCCTTTAGCATGGGGGGTTGCATCCACTGAATCAAAGGAGATTTGGGATTTGTTCATTTCACAGCTTCAAATTGATCTCAACATGGGGGATGGCAGTGGCTGGGCTATGATTTCTGATCAACAGAAGGTATGTTGCAAACCAACCCTTGTTTATTTATTCTTTAAATTGTTTGTTTAGAATGCTAATGTGAATTGTTGGTTCAATTTTGTTTGTTTTAGGGTCTAGTTGATAGTGTAGCAAGGATATTGCCTAGATGTGAGCATAGGCTTTGTGCAAGGCATGTGTATGCCAATCTAAGGAGGCTTTTTCGGGGTGAGATGTACAAGAAACTATTCTGGAGGGTTGCTAAATCAACCACAAAGATTGAAATGAAAAAGAATGCCAAGAATATGTATGATCTTGACCCACAAGCATGGGGGATGCTTGAAAGAAAGGGTGTTGACCATTTCTGCAGAGCATTCTTCAAACCCGATGCCAAGTGTGACTCTGTAGATAACAACATGGCTGAAATTTTCAATGCATTCATAATAGAAGCGAGGTACATGCCAATAGTTTCTATGTTAAATTGGATTTTCAAGGTAGTTATGAAAAGAGTTGGTGACAAGAATGTTTGGGTTTCTAAGATCAACACCCCAATTCCTTCGAGGATTTTGAAAAAACTTGAGAAAAAGACTGAAGAGTCAAAGACATGGGAGGTTACTAGGGCTGCTAGGGGTTTGTTTAGTGTGAACAATGCATGGGCTGAGGAGTATGTTGTTTATTTGAATGGGAAAACTTGTACTTGCAACTCATGGCAACTAAACGGGATTCCTTGTCCCCATTCCATTGTTGTAATGAGGGAGGAAAGGCTGAAACCCTTACAGTTTGTCCATGAATGGTATGCAACTGACAAGCTTGTTGCTACGTACTCTCACACTTTGAACCCACTGAATGACACCAATATGTGGGCAACTGCCCCTGGCTGTGTTGTGACTGCTCCATTCTTCAAGCCAAAGAAAAAGAAACCACGAAGTACTTTAGAAGGCTAGAAGCAGGTGAGACAATCAGAGGTAAAATGTCCAAGGACTCCACTAGGATTCACTGCTCACATTCTGGATTGAAAGGGCATAATAGGTAGACTTGCACACAGATTGCAAAGAAGTTGAAGGTATGACATCCCACTACTTTAGCTGACTTGTTTTTTTAATTTTTCACATGATTTAGGGTTTAGGGTTTATGATTTAGCTGACTTTTTTGCTTGTTTGTTTATAAAGCCCAAAAGGAAGATCACAAAAAGAACTTCAATCTTGCCAATCTTGATGCTTCCTCTCATCGCCTGCTGCGCAAATGTTGCGCCACGTCTTTAGTTCTTGAGTTCTGCTGCCCTTGCTAATGCTACTTCCTCTGCTCCATCAACTCCTGCTCTATCTACTGCTGCTGCTCCATCTACTGTTGCTGCTCCATCTACTGCTGCGGCCTCTTCTGCTGGATCAACTGCTGCTGCTGCTGCTCAATGTGATGAGTTGTCACTGACTGGATCACAGCCTCAACCATCCCAGCCATCTCCTTCATCAACACCAATAAAGCAGACCAGGAAGAAGAGACCTGCACAGAAATGTGTGTTGCCCAGGGTTCCACCAAGGAAGAAAATGCCCAGGATTAACCTAGGAAACTAAGTTGTTCTTTGTTTGATGTGTTTCTAAGCCATTTTGAACAATGCATGGCTTCTTTTGATGGTGATTACATTAGATAGGATGTAAATGAAGGTGAAAATGTAAATGCCTTACTTTTGGGGGTAAAATGCCATACTTTTGTTGGGGGAATATGTCTTTTGTACATGTTCGGGTTTTGTACCCTGTTTTGCAAGCTTTTAAGCCAAAACAGAGGAGTATGTACATCAAAAAACTAGATGTTGTACCCATTACATATTCCCTTTAAGGCAAGTTTAGTTTATGATTATTCTGTTCTGGCTTCTTTTTCTTCTTTTGATTTAGTTTAGTTTTTCATTTCTGTTTTCAGTTTTGTGCCTCCCTGGTTTTGTGCCTCTTCTGCTAGTGTGTTCATTCAGTTCATTCAGTTCATTCTTATGGTGCAATGTGAAGATGGAGATTGGTTTTGTGCCTGAGTTTTTGATCAATTTCAGTTCATTCAGTTCAATGTTCATTCAATTCAGTTTAGTTCATTCAGTTCTGTTTAGTTCATTCACAGCAAAGATGAAGATGAAGAGGGAGATTGATCAAACACAACGTAAAAATTGATCAAACAAAGCATAACATTCAATTCATTCATTACAATTGATCCATTCACTGCCAGCCATCCCTAAGCCAACCCTAACTAAACCCTAAAACAACTGCCCTGCCCTAAACCAACCCTAAACAACCACAACCACAAACAAAGCTAATGACGGAACCCAAAAAATTTGAAGCATGATCAAGATGCTTAACCAACGACAGCAAAAAATTCACCCACATTCATCATCTACTACTGCAATCCACCTGCAACTTCCTATATACAACATCATCATCAGCTTACACCTAGCAAAATAACATCACCCACCCAACCCCCACCACCAAATCACTTAGAAAAACTTAGGAAAAACCCCAGCAACAACCCCAATGACAAACACCCCCATAAATAGCACAGTCACCCACTTCTGTTTCTTATTCTCCCCCCTGAGCCTCTCCAATTCACCCATCAGGTCGTTGATGTTGGCTTCAGCCACTTCCGTCTCAAATCAGTAGTCGTCACTCTCCTTCTTCACAGCATCAAATTTTGCGACCAACCTCTTTGCAGCAATAGCAACAGTGTCAGCAGTGAATGAAGTGTAGACAAGGCAAACCAACCCACATCTCCACTTGTACTGCACCTTCTTTGAACAGGCACAGTCGCGACATGCCCTAACTGGGGTGTTCGACACAGATGAGGATGAAGCCAAGGCAGATTTTTTGGGAAAGTTAGGGTTTTTAGGAGGAAGATGAACTCAGGGGACACGGAAGCCCTAATTTTTCAGCAGAAATTGAAAAGAAGAAGAAGAACTCAGGGGAGCCCTAATGGTGGAGAAGAGGAAGAAGGAGTGGAGGACTCAGTGGGGGGAAATGGGAGTAAATATAGGCCGGTAAAATTTAAAAGGGGGGAGGGGTAATTAATTTGGTTGGTAAAAAAAATTAATAAGTTAGGTTTAGTGTTTAATGAAGAAGTGACTAGCTATTCCAGGTAAATATCAGGTACAGTGGTATTTTTTTACCGGTTAATCAAGATTAGTGACATTCTGATGACAAAAAAAATCCGAGTGACAAATTTGCATTTTTTCAAAAGTTTAGTGGCATTTTTATCGAGACACTCGTCATTTGTATAGAATCGCTATTGTTGTAGCTTGTAATATGTGATTTTTTTTTCCAGACAAGCCCAGGATAGATATGGCTTCATTGTCTACGCTAGAACAATAGCCAAAAAAGCCAAACAGGAAGAAAGTATGGAAGAAAGAAATCTACGACAAAGTATACAACAAGATGGCGATTGACATTTGCCTGAATCTGAAACCTCGAAGAGTTGAGCTGAAGACCTAGCCTAAGACTCCTGACATCGACAACCTCCAAAAGAGTGCTGACTTTGTCAAGGTTTTCATGATGGGTTTCGATGTTTTAGATGTTGGGCGCTCCTCCGGGGATGAGATCTATGTGGACTCGTTCAACATCAAGGATGTCAAGATCCTAAGAGGGGATCATCTGTCGCGTGCCATTGGCAGGATATGTGGTAGGGGGGGGGGGGGACAAAGTGGCTAGAGATGCTCTGTGCCATCTTATTATGTGATCGCCTCTTGAGAAGGTGTACTCCAGGCTCAGAGCTATCAGTGCTAGGCTTGCTGAAACAAGCTGTAATTGATCCATCTATAATGATCTATTGATCTATTGATTCATAATAATTTAGTCTAGGTACTGAAAACAATCTAAATTGAACATACTAGTACTATGAGTATAGAAACACATTTGCTGCATTTACTAGTGTTGGCCCCCTTTAGTTTGCTGTAGAAATGTGTTTGGGTGATGCCAAGGAGTCACAGTTATGGTTGGATGATGCAACATTCATTTTGCTACATCGTTAGCGAAAGACGAAGATATCTTATGCGAAGCTCTCTCATCAAACAAAAACAAGTGCAAGTATCGCAAAGCTGACACTTTGATGTGTATTTGGTCAGTTTTAACCTGGAAAGACAGGGGTTAATGACTGATAGTGTTTGAAATTGAAGGGATGTCGTCATTTTCATCTTATAATTACAGTGAGATAGCAAAGACTGTAATCCTGTAACTTTCCACCAGGAAACCATGTAGTACTTGAGGAGCCATTTTGTTCGATTATTGATTAACCAAAATTGTAGCTAAGACAATTTCATTCAAGTGTATTGTAAAATACAGCCGAAATGTACAGTCTAAAAACAACAATTTGCTGTGTGAATTCTGCTATACTGATGGAATTACATGCATCATGGTAAAGAATTTCCAGACTAGTATGCTCAAAATCCTGACCGTGAAAAAAGTTTCCTTCTACCGCGGTGCTAAAACTTACTAAAACATGATCACTGATTTGCTCCGTTTTGCTGTAACATTCTAGTAGACCTCCAACCCTTCAATTCTGATGTCACGCTAGGAACCAATGACAATGCAGCTACGAAGACCGAAGCAATAAGCATCGCAAAAACTCTGTTCCATCCGCTTGAGGAAATATAACCAGCTAAGAGCGGACCAATGGCTGCTCCAATGGAGCCAGTCCCGTCTATTATTGCAGTGACTGTCGCCAGAGCACGTGCGTTCCCTTTGATTGCGCTCTGGGTGCCAAGATCAGCAGCCACAGCTGTGGTTATCAAGGCATAAGGACCGTTGATTAGCGACCCCGAAATGAACATCAAGGTATTGTTCATCAAGATGGAAGTGCTCCCATATACACGGTACACAACAAGTGCAGGGATTGACAACAAAAGGAATGCGACACTGGTGACAGCTCGGGCCTCGAGCTTGTCAGAAACTAGACCTGCAACAACTCCCCCGAGAACGCCACCAATGTCAAATATTGTGGACAACATTCCGGCAGTTTCGTCAGATAAATGCACACCAGCAACAGCTGCAAATATGGCACAAGACAAAACAACAATGAATGTCAGAAGCAAATATGCGATTCCAGCAGTATCGTTGATTGAATGAACTGAGTTCATTTACCCGTGTGTCTTATATAGAACGGCAACCAATAGAGAAATGTATAGGCTACAAGCTTGGAGAAGAACAAGCAGACGGAAAAAGACGCTACCCCAGGGAGCTTCCATGCTGCAATAAACCCAATTGCCTCCTGTTTCATATTGGTTGATTCGAGAGTCACAGAATCATCCACCGATTCTGGATTTTTAGATTGAATGAGACTCAAATTCTCAGCTTCCCCATCATTAGGGACCTCAACCGATCCACCATCCTCAATTGGACTCATCTCAATCTCAGTTTCGAGCACCAACCCAATAAGCTCAGGACTGACAACAAGGAACAAATACACCACAATGCCAATCAAGAACACAAAGAATCCAGGCCAGAAAAACGACCAACCCCACCCATATTTCAGCAAGGAAGAAGCTAGAATCGAACCCATGATGTTACCAACTGAAGTATGAGAGGCCCAAACCCCCATAATCATCCCTCTCTTAGACCTAAACCAATTGCCAACCACAGCCACCACACAAGGCCACCCAGTAGACTGCGACAACCCGCAAAGAATCTGAACCATCACAAAGTAGAACAAACTATGAACACCAAACCAATACCCCATTCCAAAACCCACAGTAAAAACACCACTCAACAACATTCCAATCGCCAAAAAAACCCTAAGATCAGTGTTATCAGCCAAATGCCCAGAAAAGAACATCCCAATTGCGTACGAAGACAAGAACGCGAGATCAAGCTCACCCAGCCGATGAGTGCCACGTGTGCCATTAAACGGGGCCCAACCCGGTTGCGATTGGGCGGGATCCTGAACCAGGTCGGTCCGATTTAGGGGGATTTCGGGTCCTAGGATCGATTTGACGATGCTGGGGGGTTTTCGAGAGGCGTGAAATGAGGCGTAGGCGAAGAAAGTGATGATCAGAACTAGGGTTCGGTGGAAGAAGAGGCCTGTTTTGGGTGGGTTGAGACATGGGAAGAAGGAGAGAGAAGGCGGTGGTGTAGCAGCGGAATTTGGGGGCATTGTTAGGGAGGATTCATCAATGGAAGAATCAGATCAGAAGGGGAAGAAACAAGTTGGAAGGGGAAGAACAGAGATTCGATCTGCTGCTAATCAAGATGTACATACAGGAAGGATATGGAGGTGGGATTAATGGTGGTTTGAAGAAGACTTGGAAGCGAAGCAAAAATGGCGCCGTTAACCCTTTTCCTCCTCGGCAGTTGGCACTTCACAATCGAGTCGGAGAGAAGGGGCAACGGAGGGAGAAACGACGAACAAGAGTTGAAATTTCCACTTTTGCCCTCAACCTCTCTCTATATTTTGTTTTCTTTTTCTTTCCTTCCTTTTTTGCACCCAAAGATGATAGTCAGATTCAAATTCGAAGCGATCCGAAGCATAAAAATCCGATCTGAATCTGTCAAAAAAAAAAAAATCTTAATCAGAATCCAATTAAGAAGTCCGACTCATATTGTAATTGGAGCAAATATGGAGGTGATAACCTCCAACCCACTCAATTAGAATAATATTTATACAAAAAAAAATCTGAAAAATCATAATAGGATTGAATTTGAGAATTTTGAGTGGAGGATTTGACGCTTAGTATTTTTATGGAAAATAAGGGGTGTATTGCTAATATTTTGCCCGTTGAGAAACTTTTTCTAACATGTTATATTTATGTTGTGTTATGTATTTTTGTCATGAAAAAAGTTTAGGTTTATTGTTGATGTTTTATTTTTTACAAATGTCATATATTAAATTACAGCAAAAATATAATCAAAAAATATAGAATAATTAGAAAAGATAAATAGTACAAAAAAATAACTGGACCTCCGATTATAATCCGAGAACTTCCGCCTCTGATTATATAATTGGAGGTGGAGGTCCGCCCCTCCTCCAATTAATCAGATTTGGAGGTTGACTTCCACCTTCGATTATCATAGGAGGCGGAAGTTCTCGGATTATAAACATAGACCTCCCAGAGAGTATCCAGACTTCCCAAACACCTTTCTCCAATGACACAAAATGTCAAAATGTGTTTGTGAGCTAACAATATTATTCAACCAAACACGCACCATATCCATGAAATACATAGTTTCAACAACAACCAGATGAGTTGAACACACAAGACATTCTATCCAGTTAACTTCTTAAATCATGCGCATCCCCCCAGAACATACATTAGTCACTATAATTTAACCATATCCACTGACTGTTTGATGCATATCTCTGAATCAAGTAACCAATACTATTTGCTATCAAAGTTGCAGTACGCTAGCTAACCAACGCTTATATGGTCCTTCAAAATAGTGCGGTGCAGTAAAATTGAGCGGTTGGTAAGATGACAAAATAGTGTAGTGCAGTAAAATTGAGCGGTTGGTAAGATGACAAAATAGTGTAGTGCAGTAAAATTGTACGGTGCGGTAAAATTATAGAAAGTAAGGTGAGATATGGAATAACATGGTCAAAGTATATCAAAAAGCTCCTGATTGAGGACCTTTGTGATGATGGCTTGAATGAATATTACCTGTGTGATGATGGCTTGATTGAGGACCCTATTAACAAAACCAGCATTTTCCCCAACATAAGCAAATTTTATTTTTCGGGTCTGAAAAAGACTTTGTTATCTACATTTTAATACTACTTTCATCCTAGAATGTTTGTTATTTGACAAAATTTTGACCATCGATTATTCATAAATTACAATAACTTACGATATAAACTTACCATCATTACAAAGATATTCTAATAAAAATTACAATGACGATAATTTACATATCGTAATTCATTGTAATTTGAGAATAATTAACGGTCAAAATTTAATCAAAAGACAAACATTATGGGATGGAGGTAATACAATTTTTAGTCAAGTTCCTAAACATATGAGACAATTGTAAAGTTCACTAAAGCTCCTTTCATGAATGCAACATGTGCCTTCTTAGTACATCTATCTATAATAATAAGTGCAACCAACGCAAGTCCTAATTCACGTTAGACGCCCCCACTGTCCCAGTATCCCATGAAAGCTTGAGAAATCAACCATTGATCATTTGATTTCGAGTTTTACCTATATGATAAAACTATTGACACATTTGAGTATTTGGCACAATACAACCAAAGCATTGCTTTCAATTATCCAGGGAAAACAAGCCTGGAAAGCTTATGTACAATTCATTTCATTCGACATAAACCCTAAAAGGCCGACATCAACGCCGCTTTGCCAGATTCCTCAGCCAAAAACACAGTTTCATCCTTTTCATCAAGTTGATAAACCTCAAACTGTCCCCTCTCGGAGGCCAATCGAATTCACCTTAGCTTCTCCGAGTTCTGACCATCTCACTTGGGTCAAAAACCACAAAAAACGTGAACCATCGGCATCAACATAGTTCACTAGTGAGGAGGGGGTGAAGACGGGGGAGCAGCGAGGACATGCTCCACAAAGTTGGATCCAGCGGGTGATGTCTGAGTAGGCGACCCACCATTCTCAGCCACCACAAGAGCGTTTTCGTTGTCAACTTCATTGTTATTGCCAGTAGTTCCTACATTCACTGTTCGAACGGGGCGCAGCAGCCCGTGTAGCCTCAGCCGGTAGCTTTGGCTCAGGGGCTGGGCTCGGACATACTGAGTAGCCGTCACCACAGTGGATGAGGGCCGGTGGTCCTGCTCAGAGTCGGCCCGCAGATTGGACAGCGCACTCAGGTCCAGGTTCGGGAAAACCAAGCACCGGCATCGAGGGCACTTCACATTTAGCCGCAGCCACTGATCTATGCATTCTACGTGGAAGTTGTGAGCGCAAGGTAAACCACGAACCTGCCCAGTGTCACAAGAGTTTATGTAAAGACAGACCAAACATGCATGTGGAAGTTGGTGGCATAACATCTCAGGGACAACCCAGCAAAGCTCAAAACATACATCCCTCACAAATAGCATCACAAACCCCCACTCAAATGGATCACAAGGAAATTTGCTAAAAGTTCAGAAGTTTCAGCTAATGTTCTGAAGTATGCTGACCTCGTTTCCAACATGAAACTCTTCCAAGCAAATAGGACATTCACTACAGTCAGTCGGAACAGCCTTAAGCCTGAACTTTGGAAGCTCTTGGATGAGTGCCTCTACTGCTTCTCTCTGCAAGCACAACAAAAGCAAACAGCAAAACATGAGAAATCTTCACATTACTCAAGGCCTCGTTCGGGAATCATATTACAGGATTCTCTGTAAGCTCATTGAGATCGTCATGAACACCAAAACAAAGGGTTTAACCCGAGCAGGTGTCCAGAACACTGCCAACTGTAAGCATAAGATACTCACTTGACACACTTGTAACACCTACAACCCATAGAACCTATTACCTATATGAGATGAATAGCAATAAATCGTACCTGAGCTGCAGTTAAGTAAAGACCTGGATGGTAAGTGGCAGCATCCTGGCCCATACCTCTCATCTCTTGACCGGCAGCTTCAAATGCCCAGTCAGGTACACGAATCATGTCAAGTAGAACCTGACAATATCAAGCTTTCCAATTAATTTTCTTACCACAGATGCATACAAGACAAAAGATAAATCCACTCGGTGCGGCTAATTCCCCGTGAGGTATGCAATAATATCAATCTAAACCCTAAAATTATTTTAGTTAGAGCACCCAACCCTAAATGTTGGATAACTAGACTCTATAGCAACTGCCAAGTCAAACAGACCAGCCTTTGTGGGCCTCATTATCCAATCTCTGTCCGAGACTATCCTCTCTGATGCTATTCTCCACAGCCACCTACTTTGTTTTCTTCATCTCATTTATAAATAAACATGATAGTTAATACCTTAGCAGTTTACTTTCTATACAAGAGTAACTGGTTCAACACGGTTTCTCTAACAGCAAACAATACTTTCTGACCCAAAAAAAAAAAAAAACCCTAAGCCCACAAGTAAAATTTTCAGGCACTTGTACAGTTATACTAAGCAAGAATAGGCCCCATTTTCCCAAATACATAGTGCGGACTCAATAATGAAAAGATCATAGCTGTTCAACATAGCGCCATTGCATCCAGAGCGTCCTACAAAATATATACTGGTTACATATCTGCAGTGGTGTAAGAGATTAACTCTGTACCTCACCTATTTTGGGGTGTTGGATTTGGAATCAAAGATAAACTAATGCTATATACATAAAGAATGCAATAACACCAGTATATGATCAAACCACAATGTCCGATTGCTTAGAACAGTCCAGAGGGTTTTACAGTCTTAAAATCATCTCTCAATATTTAAAATTAAATCTTACACCAGAATCATTCTAAACAAATATCATCTAATATACACAGCTCAAAGATTGAAATGCTCACCCCATGCTCGGAAACAGGAATGCCCTGCTGAGCCCTTAGCATGTGTGCTTGTCTTCGCGCTAACCACTATTCACAAGAGAGCAGAATCCACAAAGCACCATATAAGGAAGGAAATAAAGCAGAAAGCCTTTGGCAACAGTAGCAGCACGATATTTGACAACCTTAAAAAGATAAACAGACTGCAACATACCTTTCCAATACAAAAACAGGCAATACAACAAAGTCCACAGTAACTAAAGAGCAACCATATCAAAAAACCCCACTTTTGACCTTCTTCAGGCAACTGCAGAAGCATGTAGACAGTTAATCAGATTTGATCATACATTGCAGAATTAAATATTAGGAAAAGTGGCTTACACAGTCTCTCGCCTTAGTGAACCACAGGGTGCCAATGATAGTCCATGCCCAGAGAAAAGGATAAAGCAGTAGAGCGAGAATTGAGAGAACCACAACTCTACCACAGAAGCGAGAGTACCTCTGTTGCCAGCCAAAGTCCCTAAACACATCATTCAGACCATAAAAATGTGCTAGAGATAGCAGAACAAAGTCGAGCAGTTTAGGCAAACAGTATAACATTTGGAGGATGGTGTGAATACGAATACAAAATACCTCATGGAAATGTCTTAATGATGAAGAACCATGCAAAAATTTACCCTTACATGCAGATAAGGAAATAATGATGGATTCTTCCCACTAAAATATCTACCACTAACAAATACCAATACCATGGAACCTATAAAGAAATGGACAACAAAGCCCTAAAACACCAACTAATAATAGAAGTCCATATTACCTATGTTTCATACAAAACGCGATTAATATAGGACATATAAGCTCCCCACTCCTATCATAGGCTAAGGTAATCTGCTCATTTTTTTTTTTGATAGGAAAGATAATCTGCTCATATCTTACAACATTAAATAACTGCATCAGAGAAACAGGCTATATGGTTATTCTCTACTATTAGTCTGGAACCCTATACCTTTGCCATGACAGAGGAAAAGAACAGCAAATAACTGTCCGTTAAATTCACCATTCATCATGTGACCCATCTCTGGCAAGAAAGAAGAAAGAAACCAAAAGAGCATCTTCTATAGCCCCTATCCTATGACTATTTTTAGTTCAATCATGCATCTATCTACTCACTAATCTAGTATAACAACCCCCCCCCCCCCCCCCCGAAGGATTCAAAACAAAGATCTAAGTTCCAAAAGTAGGCAGGTAAGTTAAAACTGATATAATTTTCCAGGACTCTTTTCTCTTCAACTCCATTTGGTTCTTTAAAATGAGATTGAGAGAGTTTTTCTCTCTACTCACTAATCTAGTATAACAAGTTCATCTTTCTCCACTAAGGTACCAATCCCTCACTTCAATTTCTCCCTCCTCAATCCCCCTCTCATTTAACCTATCATATTGTCATACCACTTTCCTCACAAATTTGGAAGGAAAATCGATAAAATCTTCCATAATTGCCGCTTTTCATCTCATTTTCTAAGAACCAAACGGAACCTTAATGAGCTCCATACAGAAAAATTCCATCCTAGTCAAGAACATACTACAGCCAAGAGTGTAGAATAACTTTGGTGCCTAGACAGTCAGAAAATGTCACAACTTCAGATACCCAATGCAACCAAAACTGCTCAAAAACAACAGTGCACTTCATCCACACAAAGCATAGCCAACAGAATTTCTGTGTAAAAACCATAATTCTGGCAGAAGAAGACCATAACACTCCACCATTAGAAACACAACTACTAGTAGGAAAGTTCACATATAGAAAAGCGACAATTGCGAATCGCAATTAGTTGCACAAGGAAAGGAAGGCTTACAATCCCATTCCAGCAGCAAAACCATTGTCCACAAACATCAAAAGCCGAAACAAGAAGACAGCAGTGTAATCAGCCTGCAAATCAAACCAAACCAAATTGAAGAAAACCAACCAACATTTCCCACCAACAAAAGAGGGGCATCAGAACATACCACAATCCATACGTGCAAGGGGTATTTACACAGATGGTACCTCTTCCAGTTAATCGCCACTATAATTCTGGCATCAATTTAGTTAAAGAACACTCAACAACCATAGAATCCTTGAATATCACAAATTGGACCTCCAAAATAGATCCACGTTAAAAAAGTGCAATTTGAGACAAAAAAGCACCAAAGAAGAAGACTCCATTGGACATTTAGAGCTCAAATTCCACAATTCAGTAAAATTTCCCAAACTAAACTTCGCAATTCCGCAAATTTCTCCAAAACAAAAGAAGCATTGCTCAAAGCAGCGCCAAAAAACGATAAAGATCACAACACAACTCAAGGATACGCACTTGTAGCCAGCATCGACAAGAAGAATCCATCGTACCTACATCACACCGACAAGAATAAAATAATCGAAACATTTTCTTGAATCTTACAGAAACAAGAAGAAGAATTAAAGCATTAGCAGAACAGAAGTGAACCATTTGAAATTGACCCCTCTGATGGCCATTGGAACCCTAGATTAAAGCTCGACGGAGAATTGGAGTGAATCCCACATTAATTTGGTAGAGGAATGAAATAAATGCAGATGATTTGTGGATAGTTGATTGAGCGTACGAAGAATCGACAAGAGAATCAAGCAGCAGCAGGATTTTCGCGTTCAACTGGAAGGGATTACTGCAAATGGCAAATCAATGAACAGAACCAAAGATTGAAAAATTCGAAGAGAGAGAGAGAGAGGGAGGGAAAGAGAGAAGAGCAGGAATTGGACTGACAAGTACTGAAGCAGAGAAAGAAAAGAGAGAGAAAGGGGAAAGCAATGTAAAATGTAAGGACACGCTATCTTCAACTTCAACGCTGTGCTGTGCTTCTCTTTAACGCCGTTATTTTTGGTTCTTCAAGTTTAACGAAATTATGGAAATTTTATCCCCTCAAATTTAGAGAATCCAATATCGAATGTTAATGTCCAGTACCCATCTAAGATAATTTTATCACTATCTTGTCTTATATTCTCCCCATTATATTTGGTTATTTTCAGGAAAATATTTTTCAGGAAATTTTTATTCTATAAAGTTTTTTCTATGAAAATTTTCTCGTTGAAAAAATATTACAATAATTGGTTTACATTTGAAAATATGGGAAAATTTATTTAAAATATCCAAAATATCATTATATATAAAATTTATAAAGTATTTTTTATGGGCATTTTGAGAAAATATACCATGATAGTATACTTTCCCATTGAAAAAAAAAAAACATTCCCGACACCCCCCATGAGAAAATGTTTCCAATCAACCATGGGAAAATATTGGAGTCCACCTACAAACTTTCTCATGCTTATTTTACAACCAAACATAGAAAAATTTGATCAACTTAGGAAAATTGATAAACTTTTTTAGGAAACTTCCTCATCCAAACACTCTTTATAGATGAGATTGGATGATATAAATACAATTTTGCATCACTATGAATAAATTAACTAAATTTGAATTAGTTTAGGTAAGTTGGAAAAAGTTTGATTGTTTTACTCAATATTGTTTATTTTTCCTTTCTGTTTTATTGGTCCCCATAATATATATGCTAGTTAAATTTTTAAAAATCTTATAATTAATTTCTCAATATATAAAATATTACATCATAAAATAAGTTCCATATTCAGATTTGTAATGAAAATATTATCATAAGAATACAATATTGTACATTTTTTTGATAAAATATATGTACAAAGCAATTAGAGAAAGATATTGTAGACTCCATAATATTTATTATGTGACAGTTAAAATAAAAATGATGAAATATTTCATTAATTTATTATACTGGAAAACTTTTATAAACTACGTAAAATTTGGGTTAGGAACTAGGATTAACTTAGCGTGGATTAAATAAATCAATGCGAAAACTTAGACAAGAATTAGACGCGGGATACCTAGTTTTAACTTGTAATTCCAATGTTAATTTTGGATTAGAGAATTAGAACCTTCCCCAGCTAACCTTTTCAAATTCATTAGTAAAAAGAAACTGATTGTTGCCTGGTTGTAGTTGCTAAAGACAAAGTGACCAACAAACAATGATGCCATAATATTTGGATCATTACTGCAAAGAACAGGGTTTTTCATCCGGTAATCCAAAACCTTATATCAACCTATTACTCAATTAGATTAGGTTTATCTCATGGGCATATCTGGGGCTTATGGTAGGGATGTCCACGGACACCCTTAGCCTAAAAAAATTTTAAGTAACCTATATTATTTGAAAAGGAAAAATATAAGTGTATGTTAAATGAACACTCTTTAAAAAGCTCAAAAATTAATATTACTATTAATTGACATCTTTAATTTGAAAATCGAGATCTGTCCCTGGTTCAGCTATTCGCTTTCTTCTATTGGAAACCAGAAAGAATGAAAGATGGTTGCTTCTGTTTAAAAGTAGTGGCGCGTTTACATGGTAATTAAGTTAGTTAGGTATGATTTCATGAATCTTATTTTGTTTTGTTGTTTTTATTTATTGGTTTCCTTAGTTAAGTGGAATGTCAAAGTGGATAACCCAATCGAGAAGGTAGATACTTGTAGTTGTACAACACAATGGTAGACTTGTTAGTTGACCCATTTTCCCACTTGGATTTTTGCTTCACTTTCCAAATACTACTTTACATTTACAGAGATAAACATTAGGGGCTACTGGACTCCCAGGATTTCTAGGCCCAGGCCCAGTGCAAGCCCATCTTTATTGTGCATTACATAAATACCACAGAAATTGGGAAAAATAATCCATTGTATTCGCTGCATTTGTACGTTGAATTACATTTACCTAAGAGTCTATAATATAGTGATTGTGGAATGATTGAGGAAGAACATTAGAAATCATGAAACACTCAATAATGATAAATAAGATGGTTATTAGTTAAAAGCATTGAACAAATACTAAATATATAAAGTTCAATAAAAACTAAATCAAATGAAGTGCATTATATGAAATCTTAATATTACTTTTATAAACCATTTTTACCATACACATATTTTGAAATAGATAATTGAAACAAATAATTAAGACAAATATTCAAACAATTAACCACTAAACATGACCATACTCTAGGACAGAGGGTGTTTTAACTGTTTACTAGTTAGGTGGGTAGCTCATAGCCTCATAATGCATGACTATCAAACGTTGAACAAGAGTTATTTGGCATGAAGAAATTTCACACAAATTACTCCTACACAGGTACAGCCGTACCAAAAAGAGTAAATTAGGGCAAATATGTAACTGTATCTGCTGCATTTACATACTACTCATCTTATTAATTAAACATCTATGTACAGTAGAAAATGAAGGTCACCTACAGTTGGGTGGATTATAGCACTTATATACAGTTGACGCCGGTTTCTTGTACTCTGGTATACTCTTTGGATCGACTAATCTCACTTCTCCTGGATTAAAATGAAGATCTGCATGCCTGAAAACAAAGTTTTCATAATTTCATATGCATCGTACACAAGGAAGTGCAAGTGCCTCCCAGAATAAGCACTGATCAAGGGTCTGGACTGATGTGTACCTTCTGAGATCGAGTCCAATTAGGCCAGCTTGAAGAACTGATAAGTTGTCAGAATCTGGGGACACTATGATAACAGTTTCTCCTGAATACTGGGTTTCAATTATCGACATGAGTTGCGTGACACGAACAAACACATCATCAACACTCTCATTTGGGGTTCCATCATCGATGGGAGGCGGTTTCATGCTTGGAGATAAACCATCTGATGCATACACCTGTTTTCACTTTTCAGAATACAAACATTGAATCAAGGCTAATAGGGATATCAATCAGTAGTTCAGCTTTTGAGTCAGAATAAGTTCAGTTCCTAGATACATCGAAAATAATAGGCCCTTAGGAGGCACTCAAAAGATCAAATGCGCACCTCTGAAATGGAGTTTAGTGGCTTGCCCTCATAAGCCCCAAGGCCGCGCGCATCCAAGAAGCTATATTCGGGGACTATACGGCTGCACTCAAATCAAAAGACACCCAGTTTCAACTATCGATCAACAAGATACCTACTTGGTTACCACATTTAATTAAAGGGCTGCTGTTTCTTCAAGTGTTCTTGATTCTCAGTGCACAGGACATCACAAATGAATTACATTTACAGCTATATCATGGGCCAATTGGAATCACTTTCTCTAAATTGCAAAACTTGTGATAAAACTGCTACATTAGATCCCTCAATACCTCGCCTAGTGGCGGGATTTCAGGGTCCAAATGACCCATCCAAGCCATTGAAACATCTTAATTGTAAAGGCAAACATAGTAATTCCATTTGAGCGTTAAAACTATGTTACTTGAGTTCAGCTACATTTGCTAGAGAGGCATATATCTAAAGAAAAGCAAGAGCAAAATTTACTCAAATTAAACTAAACTAGCACTATACCATAATGTAAATATGCCATTACCTACGATCAATCTTATTAAGAGAAGCAATAACCTCTGCAGCCTGATAAGCCCTCTGAGTAATAGAAGGCCAAATCCAGCAACTCCCATCGCAAGCTCCCATTTCCTTCAATTTCAAAGCAGCTCGTACAGTCTGCTTTATCCCATTCTCAGACAACCCATTATCTACAGACGTTTTGGCAACAGGGTTCGTATTAATCACCCCTATGCTCTCAAATTGAGACTCCCCTGCCCTCACCAAGAAGTACCTTCATCAAGACATCAACCCAGAAAAATTAAGCTCAAATTGAACCCATCAAATAGAATCAAAGCAGAAATTCATCAAGAGATTGAAAAGGATTGGGGTGGTATTTGAATACCTGTTGTTGAGCTGAAATGGGGGCATCTGGAAGAGGCCGCGAGCAACTGCAGGAAGGGCTGAAATGGGGATGGTGAGAAGAGAGACTGAGAGAGAAATTGAGCTGAGCAGGCGGCGGCGGTTGGTGGCTGAGGAGGGAATAGCGGGGAGAGACAGCGGCGATGGGTGGTGCTGCGGTGGCGCTGGTGGTGGTGGAAGGAGGGTGTTGGGGGTGGATATTTTCGTAGAATTCATGGTTTTGTTCTGATTCTGTTTTTGAAAATCAGTTTCATGTTTTCTTGATTTTGGGGAAGCTACCATAAATTGGGCTGTTAGAGGTTGATTGGTAGCCCATTTCAGTGCTCTGGGTACACATTGGGCCCAAGATGAAACACTATAGTGGTATAATCCACAGTGTGATTATAAGTCTTAGGATAGTGTCCTAAAATCACCAAATTTCTTTATCCCATCATTATTTGTTTCCAAATTATATTATAATATTTTTTGAAATATTATCTTTTGATATTATTTTGAGATAACATTTTTTTATATTATTTTGGATTGGGGTTTAAGGTAGGTTTAGAGATAATTTTTTCCTATAAATAGAGGGTGAGGGTCCATTCACCTTATTCGGAGTGACCAAGTTTGGTGTTCATTGAAGCAAATCTTGTATAGTGAGATAGATTTGTTGAGAGTTTTGTGGAATAAGAGCGTGTTTCACTTTTGACTGTTTTGAGTTGATCTCTTTTGATGTTTGAGATCTTTGTAATAGTCTCTTTGTACTTTCCACCAACAATAAAGATCGTTCTTTGTACTATTCCCATTAGTGGATTCAATTGTATTTGTGTCGCCTGTAGTTTTTTTTGGATTTCCACGTTAAATTCTTGTCCCCTTTATTTTTGCTTTTGATTTTCTCGAATTTGATTTTCTCAATTTATAGTATTCATCTTATTTTTCGCTTCTGCTAATTAATCTGATAGTTAGAATCTTAACATTAAGTAAAGGACGAGAGTCACACTAACATTGAACTAGACCCAATAGAGTGTTAGCCCTGAAAGCATACCCACAATAAATTTCTAGAAACATCACAATATCTATCATGAATATTGTATCCACCATAATTTAAATCATAACAAGGAGGATAACCTCCAACTCTAATACCCGTGATCACATACCAATATATCATGTCACCTACTGACTTATCGAAAATTCAACTCGACAGTTTCACCAAGTAGATTCAAACTTTAAAATCTTAATGCCTAAATCAACCATAGTAACACATCAGGCATGTTTACTTCATATTATCAATGTGCACTTTTATTTTAGTGAGCGTTTGGTAATAAATTAATACTTATTGGATTTCTTGGAAGTTTTTCCCAAAAATTTCCTTATTCCCATAAGAGAAATGGTATTTAAGTGAATGTGAGAAATTGTGAGTCATTTGTAAAAATTTTCTCAATATTAAAATATAATCAAATATAAGAAAAATTGATTAATTTTTCAAATTTTTTGACCAACTAGACGCTCTCTTATAGAAACCATTTCTTAAAGTTCTACATTAGAGTGTGCTTAGTAAAAATGTCTATAAATAAATCACATGTCGACAGGTTTTGATATTGATTGAGAAATTAGTTCTTGTAACTATATAATTGAAATGTAACCATATCCGATAATGATTTCAGAAAAAAAATAAATCAAAGAATACCAACACCAATACTGACGAAAACTTTTTAATAGCAACATTAATTATCATTTATTCTTATTTTTTTAGTGTAAAGAGATATACGGTATATAGTATCATTATTTGAGAGGAGAATTTACTATTGGTTTTACATTATTGGAAGAAGACGAAAATTCTTATTTACAAATTAAACTATCCCTTCAACCCGAAAGGGAAAATGAATTTAAGCGGCAAAAACCGTATGAGTATGAACCCTTAACTAGCTTAAATACCATCTAATCTAACTTCACATTTTCTCGCCAAAACCATTTTAAGAGACCCTTTGTAGATATTTGATGACTTCCTTTGCTGTGCTGCAACCTGCAATTTTTAGTACAACACTTCAGGAATCATGTAACATCATTCTATAGGTAAAATTTGATTATTGACATAAGTCAGATCGAGCATGCCTGCATCGTAAGCACCCTCTACACAGCCAAAGTGATCAGGATTAGTATGCTCTCCTGTGAAAAAAATTGGACCTACTGGTGCCTTGATAGTACCAAAAAAGAAAACCCAAAAACAAAGGGAAGATTGAATCAGATTGTCAAATTTTCATGACGAAAATCGTGCAATAATGGATTTGAAATGATCTGGAAGATGAACTAACACAAAGTTGTTGATGTTGCTGTTGGGTATATCCAATAGGCCAATTTGAGTAGCTGCCATGGTAAAATTTGTTTGACATCCATCTGGGCACCAGTATACACTCTGGTTCTGGAATATCACTGCCAAACATCTTATGAAGAACTTCCATGATTTCGACTTTTGTCTTTTCATCTGTTTGTTGCTCGATTCGCAATGATTCTTCATCGCATGTCATCACAAGCAGGATATTGGAGTCGGGCATCTCATTCTCATAATGCTGCACTAGGTTAAATTCTTGGAAAATAAGATTGAAAGAAAATATTTTCAAAATTGGCCTAGTTTCGAAAAAGTGAAGGAAGAAGAGACTAATGGAAAATATTTTGAAAAATTTATATTAATTTTATCATTAATGTTTTCTTTTCAATTTGAAGGGAAGTAGGAGGATATATGATAGGCTAATTAAAAGGTAAGACTAGGAAAGGAGAAAAACAAAACATGATTTTATTATTTTTTTTTTGGACAAAAGTAGGACTGTTCAAAAAATCCGGAACAGGCTTACTGAACCGGAAACCGGGAAAAAAAAAACCCGGAAACGGGTAACACCGAACCGGCTTAAAATTCCGGTGCACCGTACCGGAAAAACCGGTAACTAAACGGGACGATTCCGATTTGGGATATTCACACCGACAGGGAACCGCCACCAAACCGTTAAGATAAATAAATATATATATATATATTTATAAATTTTGGTTAAAAAAAATTTTTCTGTCCAGAAATTAATACAAAACAGTGTGAAACTGTGAATTAACTTGTATAAAAAAAATAGAGAACAATAGGGAGGGCATTGGGCTTACGGAGTGGGCAGTGGACACTGGACAGTGCCGTAGTCACGATTGGCATTGGGCACTGGCGTGGGCAGCTCAGGATTCTTTTTTATTTTATTTTTGATTGAATACCGATTTTTTGATTTTGACAGAAATTAATGCGGTTCCGGTTAACCGGTGAAACCGCACCGTTAAATCCGGTGCACCAGTTAATAAAACCGGATGATTCGGTTCCGGTTTAACGTTTTAATGCACCGTTTCGTCCAATGCACCGCTTCGAAACACTGAAACCGCACCGCACCGTGAACACCTCTGAACAAAAGGGAGTCCCATTCTCATTCAATAGAAGGAGGATCCATGAGTAGAATACATAACTTGAAGCCATAGGCGGACTCATACCGACCCATACTTGACTCTGACTCCTGCGGACGTGCCCAAGCAAGATGATGAGCAACAAAGTTACCCTCCCTCCTTACATGAGCCCAACTAAAGAAGCTAAAACTTTTAGAAGCAAGTATAATATCCTCTAAATCCTATCCAAGTCCCCAGGAAATGAGCTTGGTTTGGTGAGCCTATGGACTAAAGCCAAGCAATCTGTATCAAATTGGACAGTAGAGAACCCAAATTGGAGGGCTAAATGCGCTCCCAACAGAGTCGCTTGCGCATCTGCCACTACAGGAGTCATTCCTGCTAAACCAAGCTAGCCACCCCCTTGTCATGAATAGGGATGGCAATGGGGCGGGGAATCCCCAAACCAGTCGGGGCCCCGCTCCGTTCTGGGGAAAAATCCCCGCCCCCATTGGGGATGGGGATGGGGACGGAGATGATTTTCCAAAATCTGCTCGGGGACGGGGAGGGGATGGGGACAAAATTTTCCCCATCCCCGTCCCCATTTTCCCCGTCGGAGTGAATTCTCTGTTCCCATCCCCGAATCCCCATCCCCGAAAATGTTAAAATTACCAAATAACCTTTGTTCAAATTTAATATATATTAATGGGAAGGACAAAGTAGTAATTTTTCAATTTATTCTCACTTGTTGATGTATTATTGTTTGATTTTGATGTATTATTACTTGAGCAAGTTAAATACGTTGTATTTTGAACAGGTTAAAAACTGCGTCCGATTAAAAACCGGATCCGATTAAAATTTAGTTAAATTTAGGATAGTTTTAAAAAATCCCCGTTGGATCCCCGTTGGGGATGGGGAATCCGCGGGGATGAGGATGGGGCAAGAATCATTCCCCGAAGCGGGAATGGGGACGCGGATAGGGATGAGTTTTGGGAGCGGGGATGGGGACGGAGGTATACTTCCCCATCCCCGATCCGCCCCGTTGCCATCCCTAGTCATGAAATCCATCATTCCCCTCTCTTCCAACTTCTCCATATATATATATATATATATATATATATATATATATATATGTATATATGAAAATTGGATTCTAATAATCCCTACTTTTGCAAATTGGATGACAATAATTCCTACTTCAATTTGTATTCTGGTGGTCCAAAAAAAAATTGTATTATAGTGGGACATAATCGAGAGTATACCCTAAATATCATAGATTTTGTGTTGCATTTGATTCAAAATTTTGTATAACACTTTAACACGATTTTTAATGAATTTACAGCATTTCTCCCAATTTTTTTAAATTTTTCTTCTATTTTTTATGATTTTTCAAATTTATTACTTTTAAAAAATCATAATAATTGCTCGGAATCTCTAAAAAATAATTAAAAAAATGTTTTAGGAACTACACTTCATTACCTATCTGGGGTCAGGAACGAAAAAAACAAAAACAATATGGGATAGGCATGAAAAAAATAAAAAGAATGTGGTGATGGATTTGGTACCACTACAATACAATACAATTTTTTTTTGGGACCACTAGAATACAAATTGAAAGTAGGGATTATTGTCATCCAATTTCCCTATATATATATATATATATATATATATATATATATATATATATATATCTATATATATATATAATTTGACAAGTCCACGGGTCTGTGCCTAGACCCAGATCCGAACTCGCCAATTTTTTAGTGGATCCAGACCCGACCCGGACCCAATAGGTCTAAAAGTTTTGGACCCAGACCCACCTAAATGGGTCGGATCTGGGCGGGTCTGAGTCAGATTCAAGACCCACTGTCATCACTACTCGAGGAAAGGCTTTTTTTTTTTGTAGTATTTATCCCTCAAAATCCGGCTTAGCAGAGACTGATCATACACCATCAACCTCAACGCTTGCTTAGCTAGTAGGGCATCATTGAAAAGCTCCAACCTCCTGATCCTCATTCCTCCTGCCCATTTCGGCCTACAAAAGTCAACCCATGAGCGCCAAAAGTGGTGACAAAGCCCATGAATTTCCTTTATGAGTGATAATAACGACAACTGGAAAACTACATCGTATATATCGGGATTGCTTGTATCACAACCTTTATCAATATTTCCTTGCCTGCTTGCGACAAGAAGGTTTCTTTCCAACCACTTAGTTTCTTCCATACTCTGTCTTTGAGCTACCCGAAGATCCTTTTTTTTCTACGCCCCACCACTGTCGGTGCTCCGAGGTACTTGTAATGCTTGTCTACAATGGTTATTTTCAAAATGGAAGCCAACTTCCTTTGCTTGCCACTGTCTACACCTTGATTGAAGGATATTTCGACTTCTTATAGTTGACCTTTTTACCCGATGCCCTTTCATAGATGGATCTCGTTGAAGTCTCCTCCCACTATAGTAGGTGTCCCAAAATCACTAGCCCTCTCCCTTAGAAGCTCCCGTGTTCTATGTTTATTTCGGGAGTCCGACCATCCTTAGATACCCAGAAACCTCATTGACTTATTATGTTCAAGAACGATCTTCCCTTGCATAAAGTGGTTTGTACACACCATAAGCTGAAAATCCACACCCTCCCTCCAGTATATGGCTAACCCACCAGATTGGCCCCTGCTACTTACTGCAATTGCATTCCTAAAACCAAACCTATTCCCAAGACTCTCCATCCTTGTTGATACCGCTATTGTCTCAAACAGGAAGACAAAGGCGGGGCGATACTTATTGCTCCAAAACGGGAGCGCCTAAATTGTAAGGGGTCTGCTGCTCCCCTATAGTTCCAGCATAAGATCCTCATTATGATAGGTGGGACTAGTCCCTGCCACTCACCACCTCTATAATCGTCTTGTTGTTACCATACTCCACTAGTTAGATCTTCCTCTCCTCCGGTTCTCGACCTTCGATATCCTCACTCTTCCTCTTGTATAAGAAGGTTTGCTCCTACATAATCACATCTTCACTCTCCTTTCTTTCCACCCCTTCTCTTCTCCCTCCAGCTCTAACAACTTCCTCCTCGCTTCCTTCCATTCCTCTCGTCCACATCCTTTCTTCCATTTCAACGGCGAACTATTCTAACCTGACCTGTAAGGGATGTCTTCTTCAGCAATTCTCAGGTCATATAAATGACAACCTTTGTAGACCTCTCGATTAAGCCATACATGTAGCAATAATACGAAATTCTGACATACTTCAATGCCACCCATTTCGTGCTTCCATCAAGTTTGATCCGGATGCCTCTACTTATTGGTTTTAACACACTAATGTCCAATTTGATTTTCAAATACTTCAAGTGAGACAGTATGTCCACCTCATCCGCTTCGAAAAACTTCCCCAATTGATGCCCCAAGAACTTAGCAAAAGCATTAGTTTTTTTCTTCTTCGACAAATTACTGATCTTTATCCAAAATCGAGTTGTGTTAAAAAACTTACCTCTGATGGTTGTTCGTCCCGGTCCAATTGTTTGAGAAGCAGCGTTACCTCGCCAAAGTCCATGACCCTTCACTGAGCGCATAATGCTCGTCATCTCCGGAGAAAAACTTGAACGAGAATATGTTATTGCCTAGTTCTTTCGCCACCATACCATTGATCGACTTTCACACATTCCTCATCGTAGTGAACGTGGCTTTCACATTAAAACTGTTCTGGGTTTGGAGCTTTCCCACCAAATACAAAGCTACACGTTTATTGATCTTCTCCTAGTCTAGATCCACAAACTCCACTATTTCTTCCTCTTTAGTGGTCAAATGCAATCGACTTACGATTTCCTCGATAGAACTCATTGTGCCCTAAAATTTTCTTTAACCACACGCAATAAATATTTATGTTTAACATGGACAAGTCAGAATAATTGATTGATTAGTATTAATAGTAAAATACAAAATGCAAAGAAAACGACGAGTGTAGTGCACGGAAGGTGGTAGTGGTAGGCCGCAAATCCGCTGTAAGAGAAACCCCATACTCTTTCCCCCTCTACCACCAAAAGAAGTGAAGATTTCTATCCTATTTTCCTTGAACTAAACAAAGTTTTAAAATGTTTCTTAGAAAAATGTATTTCAATTTTCATATTTTCCTTGAATCTTCCGATTTTGGGAATATTTTTATTGAAACTATAATTAGGTTTCAATACTTATCGGTAACTTGAAAATTTAAACAAACTTTGAGTTGAAAAGTAAAATACTGGGCGGATTTGTATTAGACAAAAGGGCGTCCAAACTCAAAAAAGTAATTTAAATATTATATTGTAAATTGGGAGGATATTCTATATTTACGTTGAGTGGACACCCTAAAAAAGGAAAAAAATATTAGTAAAAGTGTCCAATTTAATACAACAACCCCACTTTCCATAAAAAAATAGTATATTATATATGAGGAGCATTATTATATATTGAAAAGATTATCTTTTTCAAATATATGTAATGTTAGATATTATTAAGTGACACTTTTAACACCAATTTTTGGACCAGCCACTACGTAACGTAATGGATGATAAAAAAATGTTCACATCAATAACACATGAGAATTCCATACCTTCCAAATCGGGTAATACCCGCGTCTTTCATGAACATAGAAGAAGAATTCCGTACCAGGACCAGTTGGCCAGAATTTGTAGGGGAACTTGAGGAAAATTTTGGTAAATGTAGTCATACTAAACTCGTAGATAGCTCGTTCTTTCCAATCCTGTTTGCAGATTGTGTATCACAAATTAGTTATATAATATTTGAAATTCATCAAGAAGATTATATTAACAGGGAATTTAACACTTGCTGGTAATTTTGGGTTGAACTGGATGAGATTGTTCTGTAGGACACCAAGGCTGACAGACATAATAACTGCTTGAGCGTGATACGTCACCCCACCCTCAATCTTTACTGTCACCCCTCTATTTGTGTAGATTATCTCTTTTACTACCTGCCATTAAAGAAGGTACAATCTTAATGTTCTAATGTTAAGATTGACATTAACATTAAACCAGTTTCAAGATTTGAACATTGGCAAACAACTTAGAAGGTAGAGCTAATAATCAACTTAATTACAATGGTTTTTTTTTTTGGTACATTAATATCTGCTAAAATGATATGACTCTTGAGATAAGAAACCTTATAAGTATCTTGTCTTAGCATACATCCATTACCCAAATGTTAGACGATCAGAATATCAATAGACGAACTTTTACCTGATTAAGTTTGAGCTTAGGATCAATGATAACATCCTTCTTGTGAGTGAGAAACATTTTAGCAAAGTGATGAACCACACTTTCAAATCCCTTAGGATCGACCACAAACAACTGATCATCCCCAAAATCTATAAACTCATTCCTCAGTATAGTATGCTTCAAGCTAGTAACCCGAGGGGGCTCGCCATCTTCATAGTCATAATAGTAGAAGTCCACCATCCTTTCCAATGGAGACCTTGGAACCCTACAAAATCATGCAACACATGCATATAAATATATTTATCTACCTTTACATCTGCTAAGATCAATGCTTCTAAAATATAGGATATGTTTGGTAGGGGGAAAACAATTTTAGAAAAATATTTTTCCAATTTTCAAGTGGTTAGTATTTAGTACAAAGAAGTTGGGGAACCCTAAAGGAAGGAAATTGACTTCCTTTGTTCAATTTGGAAAAAAATATTTTTCACCCTTGATTGTCCGATTTGTTTTCATTTTTCTCTACTAAATCTAACACAATTTTAAGGGTGAAATTCAACTTCAAAGGTTCAGCTTTAAACTTTGTAGTATGATAGTTTTGATTAATAAAAGCTCAAATATGAATTTTTAGCTCTAAATACTTTTATCTGATAGCATTCATCATGACATATACCAACAATTTTTGCCAGTAAAACTAACTGGAACTTTTAAAAAAATTCAAATTTAACTATTTGAATCGAAACTTTGTGATATGATAGGATGGAGTTAAAAAAGCTGAACTCAAAATGTTTTCATTTGTAACATATATTGTCACTTTTATGTCGACATTTTTTACTGTTAATGAGTCAAACTGAAATTTAAGAGCAAAATTCAATTTAATCAGTTTGACTTGAAACTTTACAATACGATAGATCATAGAATTGATTCAAAAAAGCTCAAATATGAGGTTTAAGCTCCAAATATTTTCATTTATAACATATATCATAACTTATATCGATATTTTTTGATGTTAAATCTGACTAAAACTTAAAAACAAAATTTAGTTTCATCGGTTTGGCTTGAAATTTTACAATACAATAGAACTGGTTAACTTAAATATGAATTTTGAGCTCCAAATTAAATATTTTCTTTGGTAACATATATCTCCACTTATATCGGCATTTTTTTGTTGTTAAATCTGACTGAAAATTATGCACAAAATTCAATTTCATCGTTTTAGCTCTAAATTTTAAAATACAATAGAATTGATAAAAAAAGGATATTGGATGACAATATACCGACCTTTGAGGGTATTGGATTGTAATATATTGATTTTTGCTATTGGATATAAATATCCTTGACCTTTATATATACTTAAGGGAGTGTTTGGTAGGAACCCAGGGAAAATTTCCAATGGGATGTTTTCCATGGGAAGAATTTCCTTAGCCACCTAAGGGAAATTTTCCCTAGGAAAATGGAGAAAATAGTGGGCCTATCGTGAAAACTTTCCCGAAATCAACCCGCATCCAAACATGGGGAAAATTGACAATTTCCCTGGGTTATTGACCAACCAAACGCACCTTTAAGTGAGATTATTATACCAACAGTGACTAAGGCGGTAATGATTGGTTACCTAGTCTCTATTTTAACGTGACAAGCAGAGTGAAAATAACCGGCCCTTGCCGAGTAACCCTGTTAACTCCTCTGTTTTTCTCACTGACCCACGTTAAAAAAGTCAACCCTAACACAGTGGCTAAGGGGGTGGTGAACCGATCTTCATAGTGATGTGGCACACAACCAACCAATGTCTTGTAATGTAGGTTAGTGAGAAAAATGGAGGGGTTAACATGGTTATTGGCTTGTGACAGTTTTTTTTCCTTCCACCAGCCACATTAGCATGAAGACCGGTTTACCATCCCCTTAGTTACTGTTGGTATAATAATTTCATTAGCATGAAGACCAGTTCACCATCCCCTTAGTTATTGTTGGTATAATAATGTCACCTAGGTATAAATGACAGGGTTATTGTTGTCCAATAGTAAAAGTTGATGTATTACAATCCAACACCCCAGAGGTCCGTATATTATCATCCAATAACCCAAAAAAGAAACTCAAATATGAATTGAACTCCAAATATTTTCATTTGTAGCATATATTGTCATTTAGAAGTTATATTGACATATATCGTCAATTTTCGAAAGCGATTTGCCTAGTACCGAACAAGGGAATAACTGACTTGAAAAACCATTTCCCTTGAAAAATAATTTTTCTTGGAAAATCGTTTCCTTCCCTACTACCAAACATATATACCCATAATGTACGTCGAAAAATCTTTCAAAACAAAAGGTGACAAGTTTAAATACTTCGATACGCGCAGTAAGCCAGAATCACATTTCATATGCATGATTAGAGTAGAGTTCGGAAAAGGTTTTATAACAAATAAACTCTTAATTAACAGTATTACCGTTTGCATAAACGTTGCAAGGCCAGTATAGACATGTCATCTTGTGTTTCTTGCAGGGATTCTGATAGTTTGACGCCAAAATCAAGCACTTCTTTCGCTTTTTTCATTGCGGCTTTCACCTCATTCTCATCATATAGTCCACCTCTGACACCATTGACAAAGGGATTAAATTTAGATCATATTTTTAGGCACCGTTC
The DNA here is from genome assembly GCA_029582165.1 of Portulaca oleracea. Lineage (NCBI taxonomy): Eukaryota > Viridiplantae > Streptophyta > Magnoliopsida > Caryophyllales > Portulacaceae > Portulaca > Portulaca oleracea. The sequence continues at coordinate 10,439,727 of CM055869.1, read as the reverse complement.
TTTTGTGCGTTAACGCACACAAACGCAACGCAAAATCAATAAAACCTAACGCATGGCAAACGTAAGATAACGCAATTTATCACAATCTACTATTCACCTCTACTCACCTTTTTATTATTTCCTACCTCAACCCAACGCAACCCAAACGCAACTTATCGAAACGCAAACGCAAACACAACGCACAAAAGATTGGTGCCTAATTAGTTTGGTAGGATATCCTTATCAAATCTAACTTAATCTGGCTTTATTTTACCTTACCATCTAAAAGGTTACGACTTAACTTTTAGATAATTTATATTTAAAATTCTTATTCAGCTTATGAAATTTATTTAAAAATTTAAAAAAACATATGATGTGGCATTTGATTACCTCAACTACTTTCCGTACTTAAGTTTTTTAATCTAATCTTACCTTACTTTTTTTCGATAGTTGGAAGCATAAAGGCTAAAAAGCATCAAAAATGCTACAAATAGTTCGCAAAACAGCATAAACAAACCAACAAAACAACAACAACAACTAGATGATACAACCATGAAAAACAGAGAACCTTTAACCCATACACCTCTCTCACCAAAGCCTTCTTTCGATCAAGCAATGCATCAACACTCATTGGGTCCTTTAACTTTCGCGGCGCATCAATAGAAGTCGACTTGGCCTTCCGAGAGGCTTCCAAAACCAACCTCTATTTAGATTTCAGCATGACATTACCTCTCCTTTTATTCCTAGCACCAACTTTAGATCGCACCAGGATAGAATCCTCAAGATTAGGGGAAAGATCAGACACAGATTGGATCGATACTGTGTCCTCACTGTCATTAGGAACATGATTAACCAATAGATCCTTATACGAACGCAGAAGTGGTGAAGAGAAACCAAGAGAATCAATAGCACCAGCACCAACTTTAGAAAGACTCAAATTTCCACAGATGGGGTTAGAAAAAGTTCGCTCAGAATCAGTAGGGACAAAAGAATCAACGCTCTGCTTGGGTTTAGGGACCCAAATTCGCTTGATAGGTTTAGAGCTCTGCTTCTTACTAAACTTAGCCCACGAAACATCTAACACAGAGCCATTAAAATACCTACCATTAAGACACTGAATAACATTCAAACCCGCTTGCTTGTCATTAAAACGAACGAAACCGAACCTCTTCCCTTTCTTACCCAATTTCTCAGGGATGTAAGCATCATAAACAGTTCCAAAGTCAGCAAAAAGGTTCTTCAAAATTCCAGCAGGTAGATTATCAACAAACAAGGAGAACGATTGCGACCTAATTCCCGAAGACACCTCAAGAGAGGTATGACAAGGCTGATCAAAATCTCCCTTCACAGCAGCATCATCAACTGATATGGGGAATCAACCACTCCACACAACCCCAAGAATTCCTTAAGAATACAAACAATCTCACTAGCTCTAGAAAGAGCAGCCACAGACAACACACCACCAAGACCACCCTCAAGATTACCCTCAAAATTCAGAGAGTCAACTAAGGAAGATAACTCAGATTTAAGAGCAGAACCTCTTGAAACAATAGAAGAAAGCAACATATTCACGAAACCCAGGAAAACCGAACAAAGAGCCAAAATGGAGACAAAACGAGCAAGAATAGGACTAGAACAGGGGACGACTTACGCAGCAAGAAGGCTAGACCTGAACCAGCAACAAGAAGACACAAATAGCACCACTGAACCCACCCAAACACCTTAAGAAAACGAGCAACCTCCAAACAAAGAACTAGAGGCAGACCCAGATAGGCACTTGGACCAGCAACGAGCCACCGCCATACCTCCGAGCAAGGGCAAGCGCCACTTGTCGATGGAAACCAGACCGGAACACCGAGCAACAAAGTCCCAGCAAAAATTCGCCGACAACTCGAAGACCAGGGCGCCGCACGTCCTGGCAACCGGAGCACCGACCTCCTGGGAGGCCGACGTTTGACTCCAGCGACCAGGGTCGGCGAGCCCAAAATCGGAGATAGGCAAAAGAGGGAAAGAGTTTCTATGGTTTAGAGGAAAAAACCCTTCGGCTTCTGAAGTTTAAGGGAACAAAAAATGGATCTCTTACCTTATTTTGCCTAACTTAATCATACACCCTTAAAGAACAAGGCCTTTAGCGAGCAGTAGGGGTTAGATCCCAACATTACACACATTGTTATTAAAATCTCGATCTGGATCAATGATTCTATGAATTTATGATCCAAAACCCTCCATTGATCCAACTCTTATTAGGATCTATAGGATCTTACGATCTTGGTTTAGCCTAAATATTATGTGTTAGAATAATAATTTGATTCTACGATCCAACGATTCGATCCATGATCCGACATGAATCTGCTAATGTTTGTGCACATTATCATCTTTAAATTTTGTTATTACAATATAAATTTTCTATTAAAGTTATTAATTTATCTATAATTAAACATATTGCTTCATTAATAGTGAACATTCGTTAAGATTTTATCTGTTATACAACTTTTTTAAATATTTTCCTATTGTATTAGAATCTTACGATCCTCGATCCGATTCTATGATTTCGATCAATTCTAACTACGCTCATCAACTCTAACTTGGATATCATTCTAACAACCTTGATTACACACGGAAAGAATACTTTGAATAATTTACTTAATCAATAAGCGGTTTTATATTTTTAGACAATTAACATCCAAAAAATATAGTTCATAGTGTTTGTAATTTCGTTAGGTTAATTCCATCACTGAATGAAATGTAGTCTTTCTGTTTTGGACTTTTGTCCATCTTTTTCTGAGGGAATTCAACGGTCCACTTGCACATCATTGATTGAGAATTGAGATAATTCAAAGATTGATAATATGCAAACGTTTCAAATAGTACGTACATCCGTCCCAAATAGTTGTCAATTGAACTAAACTTTAATTGTTAATTACTCACAAATTATATTGAATTACAACATATTAACAACGTTGTAATTTTTAGTAGGGGTGGCAGAAATCTGAAATCCGAGATCCGTTCCGAAAATCCGAAAATCTGATCCGAAAAAAGGATAATTTTTAAATTCTGTGGACCGGTTATCCGACTGTTATTTTTTCCCGGATCATGGATCGGATACGGATCGAGAAAAAAATCCGCGGATAATGGATCGATTAACCGAAAATCCGAAAAATTGAATTTTACACCCAGTCAGGCCGTCAATGTCTAAAACCCACGCCTTACCCAATTAACTATCCAACTCCCTACTGTCCAAGTTTGAATGTGTCTACTGCCATGGTTTTATGTTATGCACCTTCAACAAGTCTACAGCAGGTTAGTTGGTTGTTGCCATGGTTGTTGACATGTAGGCTACTGCTATGGTTTGGTGTATTGTCTGTTATATAGGCATGACCTATGAAATTAGAAACAAAGGGCAGTTATCCAAATTGCATATTCAGTTGTAATTTGTTTAATGTTTCATGATCCGTGGATATATGGTTATCCGATCTGAAAGTTCGGTTAACCGTAACTTTTGGATCGGATACAGATCGCCAAATCTATTATCCGCAAAGTCGGTTATCCGAAGTGCGGTTATCCGTAATTCTCGGATCAAATACGGATCGCCAAATCTACTATCTGAAAATACGGTTATCCGATCCGCTTTTATGTTCGGATCGGATATCCGATCCGTGGCCACCCCTAATTTTTAGTAAGTTATCTTTCTAACGTCGATAATATCATATTGTAACTTATTGTAATTTGTTAGTAATCAATAGTTAAAACTTAGTCAAATTAACAAAAATTTTAGGCAGGATGTAGTAAGAGTTAAAGTTTGAAAATTTCCATTCAGCAAGTATACCGAATTAAGATAATTCAAAGATTGATAATTCAGAACCTAACCTCCATTGTATCAAAGAAAAACCCTAACCTCCAATATTATGGCTGGGGGGCTGCCATTGACCGTTTTTATCCACGACGATAATCTCAAATCTGATCAATTTTTATTCCAGTTATGAGTTCATGCAGCAAATACATGTAAGAATTTTAGCTTACCCTTATATAAGGCTTTTGGTTTCTTTTTCAGAGTTTCAGTGTGGTCTAATACATGGCATGAAGATCGATTTTCAAAGCACTATTAACACGGATTATGAAATTCTCCATGAATGGCAAAAACACATAGTTATCAAAAAGAAAAAAAAATTATGACAAGATTAACTTTTGGAACCAGACGTTAGTATGATTTGTATTGGTTATTTAAAAGTTGAATTTTATATTTATATTTTATATTTACAATTATTTATTTACGAATTCTATGTAAAAATATCGTTTTATATTTTATTAATGAAATCGTTTTATTTTAATTTGAATAAAACAAGACACGCCCTCTCTTTGTATATGTATTTACGAAAATGATAAACATCTTACTGCAATGGTTAAGAACCATCTTGCATCTCACCTAAATCACTCATAAAATTAAATGTAAGTATATTTAAATCATTATAAAGATATGTTTTATTACTTTGAGGGTTCTTATAACCTATAAACAATATATAAATATTTATTTATTTATATTTTTTCATAAATATAAAACTATACATAAAATTGTATTTTTTACTATGATTGATAAAATTAGCTATTATTTATATTTTTTGACCTAACAAATAAGTATTATACTATTGTAGTTGATAGATATACATAATTGTTAGAGAAAATATTATTAAAAGTTAACAAAATGTGAATTATTAATAATTTAAGATGGTAGAATTTTCATTTGAATTATTCACAATTCAATTTCATTAATTCTTATTCAATTTTATTTTTTCTACCTAAACTTAGCTAAAATTTTCTACGTGTAAAAAAATTCATATACTTCGAAACCTGTCTAAATCTACTGAATTACAAATTTCTACATATCGATTGAAAGAACATGGCATTATTGGCAGGTAGATCTGACTAAATTTTGGTAAAAACGAAATTTGTTAAAGAAATGTCAAAAGACACACCTTAAGTATGTTATATCAGTGGCAGCTCATAAGAGCACTTGCATGAGAGGAAAATATTTCCAGGTCCTCTATTTTTGTATGGTCTGGTGTGGTAATACAATTTACTATACTACTCAATATTCTTCCACATTTTGTCATATCATCATATCATACTTTACCATAATCATCACTAGTATATTTCCTAACTTTTATCTCTCCTCACTTTTCTCTTCTACTTTTTACACTTTCTTCATACCTACCACATTAATTATAACTTTCCATAAATTTTATCATACCGTTCAGTATCTTACCGCATTTTTCACAATTTCATCATACTGCACCATACCAACCGCACAAGTGAACATGACATCAATATGAAGATTTCTCCCTCCCAATCTAAAAAAAAAAAAGATTGCTCCCTAGTAATTCTTCAGTGGGAAGCCAAACGTAATCAACCTTAAATGGATTTCTACACATTTTTCTCAATCTGAATTATTAAAGTTATAACCTTTGAGTTTTCAATTGTATTATTCAACTTTGCTTTGTAGGTAATACATCAAAAGTAAGGACTATTTGTGTGAAACAACTAATTTATAGATTATACACAACTCTCTACGTACGCTTTACACTATGATGCGATGTTATTTGTGTGGAAACAAAAAAGCACTCTCAAATCATAGGAAAGAATTACGGAGTATATTACAACCTAAAACAACTCTTATTTTTTGTGAGTTCTAAAAAAGAACCTTATATAAGACCAATTTTATTCATCTGCTCGATTGGCCCGTTCTTTTATACGGTTGGCTGTGATACGAAGTGGAGGAAATGTGGTGAATTGTGGTGAAATGGGAAAAATTGTGGTGGATTGGGGAAAGTTGTGGTGGGTTGTGGTGGAATATGGATTATACAATTAAGTTTAACTTTTAATAAAATGATAAATTAAATTAGAAAAAGTAGATTGTGGTGGGTTGTGGTAGATTATGGTAAATTATGATGAGTTGTGGTGGAATATAAAAAGTTGCGGTGCGGTGTGACAACGCAGCCTGCCAGCCGTATAAAAAAAAAGGGGGCCTAAGAATGCTCTAGAGAGCTCCAACAATCCCCAAAAAGACCTAGAATAACAAAATCAATTGGGCTATATTTGGTTGGAAAGATTTCCCAAAAAAAGTAATCAATTTTTTAAGGTGACAAATTTTTCATATTTAGTTATCCCTAATAAATAAAAAAATTAAATGGGAACAATTATTTCGTTCTCAAATTTAGTAAACAGTTCTTGAACAAATTAAATAAAAGAAACTTTCCAATATAATTAAGAAAACGCATGCAAAAAATAACTAAGGAGTCCCTATAATTTGATATAGTTATTTTAAGGGTCCTATATTTTGACAAATAATCATGGGATAACATTATCTTTGCTGTAATTATTTATTGAGGACATTCCAACCTATTTTCCGGTCCAAAAACGTGTGAAACAAAGATTTTTGTGTTTAAGCTTATTTAATTGGAGTCAACTATCATTTCAGACATCAATGTTTAGGGTTGGTCAAAACTACATAATCCTAATCAACAATAAATACATCAATTAGTGATTTGTGCACCAGAAAATAGGTCAAAATATAGATTAGAAATAATTACCGCAAAAATAACAATTAATAACTTTCAAATACCCTTCTTTTTATGAAAATAATTATTAGATCCCCATAATTTTAAAAATGATTTTGAAGTACCCTTTTTTTTGGTAATAATTTCTGGGGGATATTTGACTTTTTAAATTTACAAGTTAGTCCTGCACTATATAATATTTTTTTTGTCCGTTAAAAATTAAGTAGACTTAATTAGTGATTACAGTATGGTTTGAAAATGAAACATATATGTGTTATACTTGATCTGAGGTTGGTGTAGTTGAGATTAGCCAACTTTGTAAATTGGAAACGGAATAATGCCATAGGTCCAACACAACTATGTTCAGCTATCAGTCAAAATTCTCTAATTAAACTTAATGTTTTTTTTTAATTTATTTTTTTCGTTAAGCATGGTGAGCCTATAACCACATAAAATTATTAGCACATAACACTTCCCAATCAGAATATTACCTTTTTAATAAGTTTCTATCAAAATCGTGGGCCCTTATAATTATTAGCAGATAAAAAAGAGATTTCAAAATTAGTTTTCAAAATGTGGGGTCTTAGAAATCATTTTCCTAAAAACATAGATACCTTTAAGTCATTTTTTACAAAAATAATGGTACACCATAATTATTTATCATCAAATTATAAAGACATGTGGGTCGATTTTTGAAAGTCGGTGGATTTTTGAAAGGCGTGATTAGAAATGTGGGAAAGGAAGGAGCAGGCAATGAAATAAAAAGGCAGCTGGGAATGATAATGTGAAGTATACTCACTCTTGTCTATAAACGTGGGAAGAGACGTTGGTGTAATCAGAGAAGACGGTGCGAAGATTGATGGCGTTGGCAGCTTGCTGGACAGAAGAAGAGCAGGATGGACCATGATGATGACCATGATGATGATGATGATGATGATGATGATGAAGCCAATTTGCACCTAACTCGATGATTTGGCCACCAAATTGTTGCCTGTGAATGCGACCACCTATTCTTGATGTACCCTCCAATATTACCATTTCTCTGATCCCACCTTCATGGAGCGTCTTTCCCGCTGCTATCCCTGTCATGTGTGTGCATCAGGCTTTGTTCAAAAATTTCGGAACCGTCAAATCGGACCTAAAATTGACACAACTGTACTTAGATCCGGCTACACCAAACCGCCTTACAAATTCGGTGCATTGAACCAGGAAACTGGATGTTAAACAGGGCGGTTCCGATTTAGGATACTCAAATCGGTGGTGAATCAGAACTGCACCGATAATATTTATATACATTTATTCGAAAATGATAAACATCTTGACGCAAGATGATTATTAACCATCTTGTATCTTTTTTAAATCACCAATAAAGTTAAATCTAAATGTATTTAAATCATTCTAAATGTATATTTCATTATTTTTAGGGTTACTACAACTTATAAACAATTTAAAAATAATTATTTGTTTATATTTATTTCATAAATATAAAACTATGTATAAAATGTGCATTTTCTACTTTGATTGATAAAATTAGGCTATTACTATATTTTTTGACCTAGCTAATAAGTATTATATCATTATAATTGATAAATATATATAATTATTAAAGAAACCATTAATAAAAGTTACAAAAATGTGAAATACGACCAATTCAAGATGGTTAATAACCATCTTAAGTCAAGATGGTTATCATGGTCCTTATTATTTTAGGTAAAAAAAAATTTACAAGACAAATAACTAGTTAAAGAATGCTTAATTTATCTTTAACGAAAAAATTATAATATGATGCCCGGGCTTGTTGGTATCCACTGTCCACTAGTCCAGTCTGCCAAAGGAAAAATTGGGGGCGGGATTCCTTGAAAATTTTGAATTCTTTTTAATGTTTCTCACTAACTTTAGGTCTAGGGTTTGTAAAGTAATCAATTTTTTTTTGTTGTTGTTATTGATTGAACGGTAATTTTTCTATTGTTTATGGAAATTAAGGCAGTTTCGGTTAATCGGTAAAATTGTACCATTAAAGTCTGTCACTAGTTTTGAAAAATCGGGTTATCCGGTTCCAATTCTGATTTATGATTTTAAAACACTGTTGTATCTGGTGCACCGCTTCGAAAAACGGAATTGCCTCGACCATAACCGTGAACACCCCTAATGTGCATCCCACCATATACTTTATTACCACACTTTTGCTTCCTTAGCCTAAGTGTCTTGTTTCATTACAAAATTCATATATTTATATAATGAATTTAAAAATAATATGATTAATTTTCATAATTATGGAGAAATTGATTTAAATAATCTGAACCTTGACCCATAATATATTTAACAATATGAACTTTAGATTTGTTTCTCAATAATATGAAGTTTGGGCCCCTTGGATTCTGGTAGCACACCACCGAGTTAAAATTGAACTACTCGACGGTGCACTGATGTGGTGGCGGAGGAATATATGTTGACCTTTATTAGTTGCCTAGTCAATTTTGACTTGCCACCTCACTCTCATCCTCCCCATTTTTATTTTCTATCTTCCAACAATCCAACCCCTCTCTCTTTCCTCCCTCCCCTCTCCTTCTATCTAGCAAGTTCACATGGCCATGACTTTTCTATCTCCTCTCTCCTTTTCTCTCTCTAATCCATTCTCCCACTCCGATATTATTTCGCCAAAATATTGGATATTTGTTATAATATCTCCTTTTTATTAATGGATATTCTTTTCACCTTTTATAATCTCTCCTTTTTTTATTAATGGATATTTATTGCCATCGTAATTTTTTTTTATTCAGATTTCCACACGAAAATATTGTCTCCCCTTACACACACACATATATACTTATTCTTGCATCCATTATTATCATCGATTTTATAAATACATCCGGTAGCTTTTCGCTAAATATGATCTACTCTAATTTATGATGTACCTAATAAGTGTGCAATAAATCTAGATCTGATCCTAACATAGTAACATACTTTAAAATGGAACTCTAAAGAGTTGTATACATTTATTGGTCTCTACTAGGGGGAGAAGAACTAGACCAAATTGACCAATGACAGATTTATGTTCTCATCTCTATCTAAAGTCTAAACACTAGCATATTTCCACTTGGGGTTTTCAATTGTTTAAAGTCTAAACACTAGCATATTCTGGACTTCCGTTGGATACATTCAATTTCAAAGAAACGAAGTCGTTGGAAGGAAGAATTGCTTCCTTTGAAAAGAAAAAAAAAAAGAAGAAAAACTAGCCCACACAAGAAATAAGAGATTCGACAATAAAATGGTAAGAATACCTGAAATTCCAGCTCCAATGATGATGACTGATAAAGGTTTTGGATTAGAAGCCATGTAGGTTATAGTGAAATTTATCAACCTAAAACTTGAAATTTTCTGTTGAGATATGAAATATGAACGTGAAAAACCCCTAAAATAGTGACACAGCATATTCAGAAAGAAACGAAATGTATATATAGATATACACATCACTGGATCCTACATGAATGATCCATACGTGCATGATTTTGCCCTTGAAATTTACCCATCAAAAGATGCAACATATGCTTTTACTTGATTTCGTGTGGTCACATGTTTCTGATTGTCTGAATGAAATCAAGTAGTAGTGGCAAATTGTCAATCATAGGCAAGGTATTCATGCTTTTCACGTAAACAATTTTGCACCATACATCTACACTAATTACCAAAATCAATCATTAATCTTTGATCATAATCATTCGCCAAATCTCCCATCAAGGTTAAAGTTATTATCTTTTTAATATGTGATAAATAATTTACTTGTCAATCATTCAAATACTTGGAGGGGAAAAAAATATAGAAAACGCCGTCACTAAACTTTCAGCATACGTACCACCATATATATACATATTTTTTTAAATTTTATAATCATTACTATCAAGGCTCAAATTTATGCATCAATTAGCAAAGTAACTTCCCACACATGATATACAGCTTTACATCTTATGCACAAACAATGTATCAGGGTTACAAACAATATTAAGGTGAAAATAAAAGGAAAAATTTCATTTGGTAGACTTCAATTTTTATTTATTCCAAGTTGTCAATCACTTTTTAAACTATTGGTAGGTTTATTTTGAAAATTATTTGATCTCGTGAACTTCTCATTGTACCGTTGTTAAAATATTACTTGCAAAACTTTCTTTATCTTTCAATTTTATTTAGCTCTCCTTATCAATCTCACAATTGACTCATTTGGAATAATATCCATGTTCTTTTATACAGCTGACTGCGGTATGGCGCGGTGTGGTGTGGTGGAATTGTGGTGGGTGTAGTGGAATTGTGATGGATTATGGTGGGTTTTGGTAAGTTGTGGACCTTGTGGTGGGTTTTATTTTTAATAATTGTAAATTGTGTTGGTAAATGTGAAAAAGTAATTGGAAAAAGTGAGATGAAAAGTTGTGCTTGATTGTGGTGAGTTGTGGTAAATTGTAGTGAATTAGTATGTTGTGGTGGGTTGTGGCAAGGTGCGGTATGTTGTGGTGGGTTGTGGGAAGGTGCGGTATGTTGTGGCACGTCAGCCAGCTGTATAAAAGAACATGGCCTAAGTATTTGACAACTAAGAATAATTTTTAAAGTGCTTAAAAACTTAAAATAATTTTTAAAGTTTTCAAAATTAGCCTACCATTTGAAATAACTTTTAAAATAAGTCTACCACTTGAAATAATTTTAAAAGTGGTTGACAATTTGGAATAGACAAAATTTGAAGTCTACTAAATGGAATTTTCCAAAAAAAAAAGTTTGACATATGGCTGATTTTAACATTGAAAAACTATGCACTTACTGTAAGAGGATTATAACAGTATGTATTTATCAGAAATTACCTTATCTCTATCAATCTCTTACAATGAGTCACAAACAACGACTCAACGCTTGTTTAAAGATTCACAGGCACATGCACTCCATCGTGGTATATCGATGAAGCACAACTTAACTCATGTATAAAATCTTGCGTCTGTTGGGTTAAATGTACGTGGAGGTTAATTTTGGGTTGGTATCTATGTCTTGGGAAGTAAGGTAGAAGAGTTTCAGTGGGAATTAAGTTGCTGATTTGTTAGCTGTATCTTTTGTAATTCCTTGTCTGCAAGGACTATTAACCCTAAATAATTGTGTTAGTCTTGTCTAGGGTCTAGGTGTTAGGTTTATTTGCAATGCAATTGAGAGTGTTTCATCTGTTACAAGAGATTGACATGTGATCTCTGTGTTCATGAGGGAGTTGTGTGAGACTCAATTGTGACTTGTGAGTGTTGAGTTCTCCAGTTGTAACTCTAAGAAGGCTTTGGGAGATTGTGCAGGTCTGAAAATGTCGTAAATTCATTAAAAATTATGATAAAGTGTTATGCTAAATTTTGAATCAAATGCGACTAAAAAACTATGATATTTAGGATATATTCTTGGTCGTATCTCACAAGAATCCAATTTTATTTTTTTTTACCACCAGAAACCAAAATGAAAATAGAGATTATTGTTATACAATTGGTGAAAGTATGGATTGTTAGAATCCCATTTTCCTATAACTTATAGACAATTTAAAATAATTATTCATCACCATAATTCAAATAAACATATCATTGTTGTTTTGATAAATAATTCACTGCATAAAAAAGATTAAGCCAATGTTAATTAATGGATTATAATACTTATTATATTCAACAAAGGTTCCAAAAAAAAAAAGAAAAAAGAAAAAGGAGAGAGATGTCACGTCTCCCCTTTATCACTTTTGGTAATTTTAACATGTGGATTGCAGATAAGGAAGTCCATTATTGATGAATTTTCCATTGATTTACAAGAAGCTCTTTATGTCACGTTATGTCGTAATTATTTAATTGATTTTTTCTGTCATATCTTCGTTGTACCTGGAAGGACCACTGTCAGCTAGCCTACTTTGATTGTACACATATCTTTATGTCATAATTTTCATGCAGTTTGATATTAACTCCTCATATCATATTTTAGAAAAAAAAAAAAACTACTATTAGGTACTCTAATTTTTTGTGAAATATTTTTTAGGTACCTTAATTTTTTAAAATTAATTTTGAGGTACCCTTACTTTTTGGGTTAGTAATTATTTAGTGTTTTTCCGGCCATTAATTTTATTAAGTGACCAAAATGACCTTGTTCTTCCCTTCTTGAAGAAATACCCTTGAAGAAGAAGAATGAGGGTATTTCGGATAAAATTAATGGTCCGAAAAGCACCAAATAATTACTTACCCATAAAGTAAGGGTACCTCAAAATTAGTTTTGAAAAGTTGGGGTACCGAAAAATAATTTCCCCAAATATTGGAGTACCTCCGAGTAATTTTTTGATATTTTAGCGTCCTGTTGGAAATATTATGTTCCCTCTGTTTTATGTTAATTGTCTATATATTTTTTTTATTAAAAATTTTTCATGATATATTTTATCAAAAATTATAATAATATATTCTTATAATAATATTTTTTATTATTAATATAATAATAGTACCTTTTTTTAGTAATTAAAGGGCTAATTCCCAGAATTAACATAATAAAAAGTGTCATTTAAATACTAACATAGCATCACAAGAAAACTAAATTATCCTCAATAAAAAAATATGACAATTCCAACCCCAAAAGTATTAATAGGTAATGAATAAAGCACAACTATTTTTGGGTGTGGAGATCAAATGGGAGAAAGAAGAAGGGAGGAAGAAGGAGAGGTAGAAAGGTGGAACAAGGAGAGGCAAAGGAACAGACGTCGCTACGCTAAAAAGGGGGCCCACTGCCTCTCACAGCGGCTGGTTATTCCTCACCAGCGCCTCGTAGGGCAGATGCTAGCAGCGTCTAATGAGCCCCCACCAGCGCCTCATACAGAGGCTCCAAGATCATATACGCTGCCAGTGCTTGTGCCCCCCTCGCCATCGTTTTTCCCTCTCTTGCCAGCGTCAGTGTGGATTTTAGGAAATCCTTTGAAAAAGCTTTGAGATATTTTTTTGTTTCCTTTCTTCTGTTGTTTCATTTTTCTGCAGTGTTTCCTTATTGCCGGAGATTTCTGAAGAAACCCCTTTTGAGAATAGAGCAAAGGACGTTTACCTGCGACAAACACCCAGAAGGACATTGACGCAGCACAGTGGGTTTTGAGGTGAAAGACAAGTGATGACCATCAATCAGGGAAGTTGTTCTTTTTAGCAAGAATCTTCGTATTCCTTTATTATCATGTAAACTAGTTGACTGGTTTTACATACTATTTTGCAGAACAAAATCAAGGAAGAAAATGAAAAGGATCCTCAGAAGATCTCGCCGAAGTTGGAAGCAAAACTGCAAAGAGAAATCGGGACAAAGACAGAAACTATCTTCAACGAATACAAGACCCAGCACAGCAAGATAAATAGACGCATCCAAGATGAAGAAAGGTATTCGATACCACGGAAGTTAGCGAGCGTTCAAACAAAGAAGTGTCTTGTGTTTGAGTGAGTTTTTCGAGTGTGTTGGTTGAGAGCGCTAGCAATTCTAAACGGAATTAGAGTGTGTTAGGCTCTCGTGGTTGAATCCTAGACGGAATTAGGATTTAAGTTATGTAAACACCAAATCGATTTTGGTGGGTGAGAATTTCTGAGAAACTTGTAATTGCCCAGAAATTGATTGGCCAGATGCAGGATGCGAAACCCTAAGGACATTTGCCTTTGGGATTTCACTGCTGATACGATAACCACTGCAAAGGCCATTCTCTGTAACGCAGTTGAGATACCTCACTGTGAAGGCCCTTACCGATAATAAGAAGCGTCCATTGTAAGGCGCTTGGTTCTCTGTAACACCTAAGATCCTTTACCTTATGTCATCTTTCTGATCTATACAATAAAAGAGGTTATTCAGTTTATATATATATTGTCTTTTATTTACTCTATCCTTACTCTGTGTAAAGGAAGTTCTCAGTCTGTTTAGACTGAGATCCTAACGTCCTTGTCCAAGTTATGATTTGTGCAGAAAAATTCAGTAACCCTATTCACCCCCCCTCTAGGGTTCTTTCAATTGGTATCAGAGCCTGGTCCACTAAAAAGTCAGAGACTAACCGCTCTGTGGCAAAGATCATGGGAGATCACAACATGGGTGACTTAAGCCAAGGACGTTCATGGAACAGATCACCTTTGCTGACAGGTGATAACTATCGAGTGTGGAAGCGCCAAATGGAAATCTTCTTGAGAAATCAAGATGAGGACATTTGGGACATAGTCAAGGAAGGAAATTATCCTACACCTCAAAAGACTGCTGAGGATGGAACACAATGTGACAAGCTAAGATTTGAGTATACGGCTGAAGAAAAAGAGCAAGCGAAAAAGAATACTCATGCACACTATCTTTTAATTTGTAGTCTTAATTCTAACGAGTTTGAAATAGTGTCAAATTTTGATACAGCTAAACAGATATGGGACTACTTGGTCACCACCTACGAAGGAACAAATCAAGTAAAAAAGACCAAGATCAACTTGCTTGTTCAAAAGTATGAAGGCTTCAAGATGGAAGAAAATGAATCCATTGAATCTATGTTCAAGAGATTCAGTGCTATAATCAACCATCTCAAATCCCTCGGGAAAACATATACAGATGAAGAGAAGATGAACAAGATCCTTCAATGTTTGCCTGAGCACAAATGGGGTTCCAAGGTGACTGCCATTGAAGAAGCCCAAAACCTAGAAACCTTGAAGCTTGAAGAGCTGATAGGAAAACTCCTTGTCTATGAGATACGACTGCCTGAAAGAAATCAGATCAAGGACATTGCCCTCAAAAGTACCAAGGAGCCAGAAGAAGAATCAGAGGGTGAGGATGAAGAAACCATGGCCATGCTAGCCAAAGGATTCAAGCGACTATACAGAAGAAATCCCAGATTCCGTGGTTACCTAAGAGAGTCATCATCCAAACGACCTTCACCCAAAGGTAAAACACTAACCAAAGATGATAATGAATACAAATGCTTTGCTTGTGGTGCAACAGATCACTTGGTCAGCGAATGTCCTCATGTAAAGAAAGTCAAGGAACAAAGCGACCTCAGAGGAAAAAGGTCAAGCAGCAAAGCTATGGTCGCCACATGGAGTGAAAGTGAAGGCAGTGAAAGTGAATCTGAGGAGATTGCAAACCTTTGTCTCATGGCAAAGGACGTTACAGAAACACAAGCAGATGAAACAGAAATAAATGACAGTGATGAGGTATTTACAGATCTCTTTCTGAAATGTCCTTCACACAATTTGAAACCAAGATTGCTAAATCTGCTTGACTACATTGCAACCCTCACTGACAAAGTACAATATCTCACTAGAATTGCTGAAACAAACTCCAAAACCATAGAAACCCAATTGGAGATAATCAAAAACCTTACCTCTGATAATGTCAGCATGAGAAATGAAATGATACAGAACCGAAAAGAGCTGAACTCCATCTTGAATCAAGAAGTAGACCAAGTTCATTTGACCATAAATCCTGAGAAGAAAACCTCTACAGATAAACCTGGTTCACCCAGAACTGATCCAGAAACCTTACCCACTCATAAACCCACACCTATACACAAACGAAAAACCAAGGCAAAGTGGGTTCCAAAGAAGCCAAACAACAGACCAGCTCCCCCAAACAAAGAAACCCTTCATAAAACCCTTGGTCCAAAGAAAGGTATAATGTCCTTCAGTGCAGGTATGTCTCAGGGCTCACAACGACCTCTGGTATTTGGACAGCGGATGCTCAAGACACATGACTGGAGATCCAACCAAATTCAGAGAACTCAAAGACATCAGAAGTGGGAAGGTAACGTTTGGAGACAAAAACCAAGGGAAGATCCTTGGAGTCGGCAAGGTCGGTAAGGATTCAATCAATTGTATAAATGATGTATATTATGTAGAAGGTTTAGAATACAATCTTTTAAGTATTTCTCAGTTTTGTGATAGAGGTTATAAAGTTTGGTTCAATAAGAACTCATGTGTCGTAGAAAAGGAATCTCATGAAATAGTCCTTAAAGGTCATCGGATGAACAATGTGTATGTTATTGACCTTAGTGAGTATATGCCCAAGGACCTTACCTGTCTTAGAGTTGCATCAGATGAAACCTGGTTATGGCATCGTAGATTAGGACATATGAACATGAAAACACTTCAAAAGCTAAAACGCCTAGGCCTAGTTAGAGGACTACCACCTCAAATTTCGTGACAAGGTATGTGATGCATGCACTAGAGGAAAATGCAGGACCGTGGCATCCTTCAAGCTCAGATCTCAAGTAACCACCTCTAGATGTCTAGAATTGTTGCATATGGACCTCTGTGGACCAATTCCATACAAAAGTCTAGGAGGATGTTCATACATACTAGTCATTATTGATGATTATTCTAGATTTACCTGGGTTTTATTTTTGAAGGATAAGACAGAAGCCTACCCAGAATTTGAGAAATTGTACAGGCAACTCAAGGTCCTTACAGGACTCAATCTGGTGTCTATAAGAACAGATCATGGAAGAGAATTTGATAATCGAGATCAATTTGGAAAATTCTGTGATCAAGAAGGGGTCACACATAATTTCTCTGCCCCAAGGACACCACAACAAAATGGTGTGGTTGAAAGGAAGAACCGCACGCTGGAAAACATGGCCAGAACAATCATCTGTGAGAACAATCTACCCCTCTTTCTTTGGGCTGAAATTATAAATGCTTCAAATTATATTCTCAACAGATGTACCATAAGGTCCTTCATGAAGAAAACACCCTATGAGCTGTTCAAAAGTAAAACACCAAATGTAGCTCATCTCAAGACCATTGGGTGCAAATGCTTCGTTCACTACAACGGCAAGAAGGCCTTAAGCAAATTTGAGCCAAGAAGTGAAGAAGGTATCTTGGTTGGTTATTCATTAACCAGCAAAGCCTATAAAATCTACATTAAAGCATCCAGAAAGGTGGAAGAATCAATCCATGTCATCTTCGATGAAACTTCCACCACTCCATCAGAAAGGTCCTCTATCAAATTCCAGATCCATCAAGATGATGATGACGAGGACTCTCCTCGTGAATTTCAGCAAGGTCCTCACCAACAAAATGAAGAACCTCATCCAGATGATACCTTACAATCAACTTCAGAAGATGAGGAAATTGAGGCCCAAGGACCTTCGCATGAGGTAGAACAAGGTCCCTCCTCAAGTACTGAACAAGAACATTCCTCCAATGAAGGACAAGGACCTTCATTGACAGAAACTCCTCAAATGATTGATAACGCACAACAAAACATCGAGGAGTCAACAAGGACCTTCAGATTCAAACCTGCTCATCCATCCGACAACCTCATTTCTGGTATGGAGACAGGTATTAGAACTCGATCCTCTCTTAGAAACTTTTGTGCCTTTCACGCGTTTGTGTCTCAGATTGAACCTAAAGGACATGACGAAGCCCTAAAGGATAGCAACTGGATCCTAGCTATGCAAGAAGAACTGAATCAATTCGAGCACAACAAAGTATGGAAACTTGTTCTAAGACCCATGCATCATCCAGTCATTGGCGTAAAGTGGGTCTACCGTAACAAGTTAGATGAACATGGCACAGTCACAAGAAACAAGGCAAGACTAGTTGCCAAAGGGTACAACCAAGAAGAAGGCATCGACTATGAAGAAACCTTTGCACCTGTTGCAAGACTTGAGGCCATTCGAATACTCCTTGCCTATGCCGCATCAAGTCACATGAAGCTATATCAGATGGATGTCAAAAGTGCCTTCCTAAATGGTTACCTAAAAGAAGAAGTCTATGTGGAACAACCTCCTGGATTCGAACAAAATTCAGACACTCACGTTTACAGACTTCAGAAGGCCCTTTATGGCTTGCAACAAGCTCCCAGAGCTTGGTATGAGAGACTAAGTTCGTTTCTTCTCAAAAATGGATTCACAAGAGGTCTCATAGACAAGACTCTCTTCATCAAAACCTCAGGTCAGGACTCTACTATAATTCAAGTTTATGTAGATGACATTATATTTGGTGCTACTAATGAATATCTGGTGAAGGAATTCTCTGACCTAATGAGCAAAGAATTTGAAATGAGTCTCGTGGGAGAACTAAGTTTCTTCCTTGGATTGCAAATCAAACAAAACAATGATGGCATCTTTCTCAACCAAAGTAAGTATGTCAAGGAGCTTCTAAAGAAATATGGATTAGAGAATGCTAAACACTGCAGCACCCCAATGTCCTCCACATTGAAACTTGATCAGGACCTACACGGTAAGGACGTTCCTGATAAGCAATATAGAGGTATGATAGGATCTCTACTTTACTTAACTGCAAGTCGTCCAGATATTATGTTTAGTGTTTGCTTATGTGCACGTTTTCAAAGTGCCCCCAAACAATCTCACTTGATTGCTGTCAAAAGGATTTTAAGGTACCTTGCAGGCACCAAGGACCTTGGTCTATGGTATCCCAGAAACAATACGCTAAACCTCATTGGATACACAGATGCTGACTTTGCTGGCTCAAAGACTGATAGGAAGAGCACCTCTGGAGGATGCCAAATGCTTGGGTTCTCCTTAATCTCCTAGCAGTCCAAGAAACAAAATGTCGTTGCCCTTTCTACTGCCGAAGCAGAATACATAGCAGCCGGGGCATGCTGTGCTCAAATTTTATGGATCAAACAACACGTAAAGGACCTCGGGGTCACCCTCTCAAAAATTCCCATCAAGTGTGACAATAAAAGTGCCATTCAAATCACCAAAAATCCAGTTCAGCACTCTTGTACCAAACACATTGAAGTACGACATCATTTCATCAGAGATCATGTTGACAAAGGCCATATTACACTGGACTTTGTCTCCACTCATCAACAACTGGCAGACATTTTCACCAAGGCCCTTCCCACTGAGCAATTTATTAACAACCGAAGGGAACTCGGCATGCTGCAACCTGACGACCAGTTGAGGGGGAGCTAGCATCCCTCTATCCAGGGGGAGCAAAGGACCTCCACCATCAGGTATACTTTGATCTATAGACTCAGCAAGGTCCTTGACACCATTGTCACTGAACCCAACTAAGTCTAACTTACAACACAGAAATCCTGACAATGACGTTTAGCAGACAAGTTCTTCCATAACTGTCCTGCTCAAACTCAAATCTTTTCTTGAAAATCAAAAAAAAAAAAACGATATTCTTTCCAAAATTTTCTCCTGTTTCCAAAACAATCCTTTCAAAACTTACAAAAATTTACACCAACTTCCAAAATTAACTCTGCAAAATCTTTTCACATCATTGCTCTCTCTCCTCTCTTCCCAATACACGTCCAATCATCATAAAAACTTCCCTCAACCGTCATATTCACCTCCCCTAATTAACCCTCCTGACACACTCCACCCTCCCACACAACTTCTCACCATCATCCGTTCAAATTTTCAAAACCAAATTCCAATACTCATTCACGTCCATCCCCCATGTCACCATGCCTGCATCACCCACTCAACACCACCATACACTCTCTCTATAAAACCTAATAAACCCCACAGAAGCCCCACATCACATCACCATCTCACCCTCTTCTTTTCTATCCCTTCATCCTCTCACTTCTCACCATGGGAAAACGACCGGCACTCAAACAAGCAACCCCCTCTGCGATTGCAAAGCGCACCAGATCCAACAAATCACCCATTCCACCCGACTCAACCAATTCCCACAGTTCTTCCTCCGCCGATGTCACCATTCCACCACCATCCTCTTCTGCCCTTCAACTCACCCCAACTCAACGATTGGAGCACTTCTCCAAAAGACCCATGTTATGCTGTGACACTGTTGATCTGGACCCTCTCATAGAGGTCTTCCCCTCCTTCTCAACACTAAAGGACGTTGGCAGTCAGTCATTCTTCAACTGTGATCAAGGAGTCTATCCCTCCCTTGTGTATCAATTCTTTGCAAACCTAGTGACCAATCCAGGCAAAACATCTCTCCACTCCAAAGACTCAGGTATTGACATTTTCCTTTCTGCAAATCACGTTGAAAAAAATCCTGAATCTCACTCCATCTATCACAAAATCCCCCCTTCCTCTTGTTGGGAATGTCCCGACAATGTTCGATACACACGGAGATTAAACCAAAGTAATATAGTAATTATATGTCTTGCTAGAGACCTCTATAATTGGTAATTAAATATGTTTAATTACAACTATATTATTTGGTCCTACTGGGTCACACAAGTCAGTGCCCTGGAACGTAACCTAAATGATATTGTATCAAGTTTAGAAAAGTTGGAAACTGATTTGTGTGAAAAATCAGCCCAACACGGATCGAATTGGGGTCAACACGGTCCATGTTGACCCAACACGGTCCGTGTTGGGACACCACGGTCCGTGTTGACCGTGGGCCGAATATTTGGACTTTCTGGAGTCCAACACGGACCGTGTTGTTTCAACACGGACCGTGTTGAGCCCAGAAATCGCGCCGTGTTGAAACCAAAGTAATATAGTAATTATATGTCTTGCTAGAGACCTCTATAATTGGTAATTAAATATGTTTAATTACAACTATATTATTTGGTCCTACTGGGTCACACAAGTCAGTGCCCTGGAACGTAACCTAAATGATATTGTATCAAGTTTAGAAAAGTTGGAAACTGATTTGTGTGAAAAATCAGCCCAACACGGATCGAATTGGGGTCAACACGGTCCGTGTTGACCCAACACGGTCCGTGTTGGGACACCACGGTCCATGTTGACCGTGGGCCGAATATTTGGACTTTCTGGAGTCCAACACGGACCGAGTTGTTTCAACACGGACCGTGTTGAGCCCAGAAATCGCGCCGTTGCTCTTTTCGACCCTTTAGGGTTTTGAACCCTATCCCTAGGTTTTCTAAACACTATATAAAGGGGTCTCTGGGAGAGATTATTCTACACCAACTGCCTTCGACTCTTAGAGATATGCGGTGATTTCGAGTTCCTCTCTTTTAGTTTTGCGATTCTAGTTTGAGAAACACTATTAGTTTCCTGAAACAATCTCACATACATCTTAGATTGAGATTCGTCTCGATCGGGTCGATCTAGCAATCGGGTTCCCGGAGTGCTGCGTGGACTTTTCGAGAGGTTTCAGTTGGAATGGAAGGTCAACCTCTTCTTCAGCAGGAATTAGCGATCAGGTATAATTACTGAAGCCTCTGCAATTGTGTTGATTAATTGTTTATAACTGTTATAATATTCCGCCAATTAATCTGTATCTGTTTAGGAAATAGACAACCTAAAACCTAACAGTGGTATCAGAGCCACCAATTGCATGCTAAAGTATTGTACTTGTATTCATAATTAATTTTGTCAATAGTTGAATTATATTATGAATATGCTAGAGTAGATTTATGCCTAAAATTTTGAATCTTTATGAAAGTTTTAATCTTTGATGTTCATGATAATAAATCTGAGATTTTATTGTAAAATTTCATGCTTTGTTATTATTTGTTTCTTATTGCCTTTAATTAATCGATTTTATGTTTGTTTAATTGATAAATATAACATGAACTCGATTTAATTTTGAATGTTTTAGAAACAATCACGTTTAATGTTGTTAAACAGTAGGCAATGCATGAAATAGGTTTAAATTCGCAAAATAGGGTTTTGTAGAATTAATTTTCTGATTTAGTTTATTTACGGTAAACATGAAAAATCGAAATAAACTATCAAACGAACTCAAAAAAATTTCTGAAATTTTTACTGGAGGTGTCTGGAAGTGTTCTGGACTTTCTATAATTTTTGTAGATTTTTCCCAATTAAAATGGATTTTTAATTGAGTTTTCAGATCTGAAGTGAATTAAAATTTGTTTAATTCTCTGAATTTTATAAATTTATAGAAATTTGTAAAACTTCTGAAATTTTTATAGTAGGTTACTGGGTAACCATACTTTTAGGGAAAATTTTTCCGTTAATTTATCCAATCAAATTATATTTTATAATTTAGATTTTCAGATCTCAGAGAAATAAATTTGTTGCTTCTCTGAATTTTTTATATTTATAGAAATTTGCAAATTTTCTGAAAATTTTACAGTAGGTTATTGGGTAACTATACTGTTATGGATAAATTTTTCGTGAATTTTCGAAATCGTTTACTAATTTTCAGATTAACAGAAAAGTACAATTGTTTACTTTTCTGAATTTTATTCTAATTTTTGAAATTTGATAAAAATCTGAAATTTTTACAGTAGCATATTAGATGAACCTACTGTATGGAAAAATTATAAAATTTGATTTTTAAACTTATCGGACTGTTGTTATTTATTTTCCTCTTAAATAGAGAATTAAAAATGTTTAATTCCCTAAAATTTTACAATCTTTTGAAAATTGTTAAAATTCTGGAAAATATTCATATTGGGTTATTAGATAACACTGCGATATGGAATCTTTAAATTCGATAAGTTATGATAGTTTTATTTAAGTTTTTCGTTCACGAAATTAACCGAAACTGGGATTCAACACGGACCGTGTTGTCAGCAGTTTTGGTGAATTCGTACTTTTTAGGGTTTGTAATTAATTTTAGAAATTAATTATTAAATCCTATTACTACTAAATCAGATAATGGGCATAAAATCTATTATTTTGTAGTTTAGGAAACTTACAATACCTTTGAAAGATATAGTATCTTTTAGACTCCTTGATTTTAGGAAAGTCAAGTATTTTGTATGTATAGGTATAAAATCCTAAATCTGTTTAGGTATCTGAGATAAAATTTGGATTTTATTTATTTTATTAATCATGCAAACCTTTTAGGAAATTTTATTTAGTATTTATTTCCTTATGTGTTATATTGCAATTATATATATGCCTTTATAATTTGTTATTTAAGCATGTGCTTATTGCAATATTACATGTTTGCATGTGCTTCTAGTATGGCCATAGATAGTCAGTTTTACCAGTCTGCGTACTGGGTTGGGTGAAATACTGATCTGCAGTCTTTGAATTAAATTTTAAATTTAAATTTCAGTTAAGTTTATTTTAATTCATGTAAGGCCTCAATTGTGAGGTACACTTTGCAAATTTGTTGTAATTGAAGACAACAAGTTGAGTGGGAGCCCAACAGCAATGGAGGTGTCTATTCGAGTGGGAGCTCATCCAAGGAAGTTGCAAGACCCAAGAAGTTTTTCTTGAAGACTATCAAGGCTTAGTTAAATTAGTTGATTAAGTCTAGGTGGCCATACTAGGGGTTTTATTTATGCTTTAATTTTGTTATTGCATGTTTTATTATGCCTTTTATGCTTTTCGAAAGAGTTCACCTAGAATTGCATGCATAGGATAATAAAACCTACTCTCATAATTGAATTATTGCTCAACCTACCGAAACACCACTTAGATGGATAAATAAAGAAAGCCAAAGCGAATTATTTGTCCATCATTAATAAGTAGGGTGGGAGCTAGGTCAATTCAAATTGGCTATCAAAATAGTTTTGGGCCAAGAGCAGAGGAAGAGAAATATTGTATTCGATACAAATTTCTTGCCAAGAGTCATTTTTTGAATGATCGACCATAAGATGATCCACCAAAGACAACATGGGACCGAGTTTTGTTGGGCCAAAGTCCACTTGAAGCCATGGGTCTTGTGGGTCTTGGTTAAATTAAGTGTGAGAGTTGATAAAGTGTTTTGATTTGAAATTAAAATTAGTTTAATTTCTTTTGATGAATAAAATGAACCAACTTGTCTCGTAGAATTGTTTATGTCTTTTCACTCACCACTAATAATATATTGTTTTCTCCTTGAGAAATAGAAAAACAATTAACACCAATTCCTTAATTGGCATTGCTATCGCAAGATTGTCTTGAGGGCAAATTAAAAGAAATATGTCTTTGATATAACATTGAGCTAGGCATCAATATTAAGAGGTCAATCAAGCCAAATGAATACATGTAATGTCATAGTATTCATACAACTTTAACTTCAAAATGTTTGAAGATTAGAGGAATGATTTCAATATTACCAACTCAAAAACAAGTTTATCGAACTAGTTAGAGCT
Organism: Portulaca oleracea; assembly: GCA_029582165.1. NCBI lineage: Eukaryota > Viridiplantae > Streptophyta > Magnoliopsida > Caryophyllales > Portulacaceae > Portulaca > Portulaca oleracea. Next base: position 10,415,248 of record CM055869.1, on the reverse strand, counting down.
GACAAATATGAAACCAATAACCAGATAGTCTCGGTTAAGGTAGATAAAGGCCAATTGATGGCACTCATGTTCTGAAATAATTTGACTATTTTAAAACATGAGAAACCTCAGACCCCCTTTAGCCAAAAGATTGGCGACCAAAGATAGTCTTTTAGTCAAAGGGAAAATAAAGATTTAAGAAATCTATCAAAGACAAGAATTCAAAGGAAAGGTAAGGACAAACAGTTGTACATACCCAACCAATGACAGCAATCGGTTAACAACCAGATCATGTATGACACTGGGTGCGTGAATAACTATAAGGAAGACTTGAGATATGATTTCAATTCTAAGCAAATGCGTATATGATACACACTACCCTTATTAAACCCACTTTGAGTATAAGATACCGGCTGTGAAACTCGCATTTATGCAAATGTGCAATATCTACAGCAAAGTAGATGTGCTTTGAAGGATAAGAGTCAGCCTACAAATAGGAACATACAATTAGTTGTAGTTCCTTATGAAGAGTTGGTTGTTTGTCCATTTCCTCAAGACTTATAAGAGAAATATATAAGTGATTCTATGTTCTCATTATAAGTGTTTCTTACTCTCAATTAGAGAGAGAGAGAGAGGATCTCGGATAAACACACCCAACACATCGAAACCAAAAGGTTTAAAAGGAATAACCCTTGTTCAAACATAAAACTTGTAACTATCTATTAAGTCATGCAAATCAGAGCGCATTCAGAAGCGTCACAGTGATAGACTTTTGAATGATAAGACTTTGAAACATGTGATGTCTGCAAAGCATGATTATACCTTTTACAAGAAAGGATGAACGTGCCAACAAACACTCATGCATATGAATGTATGTAGTCCAATTGAGCACAAGTACAAGGGGTGAATTACTTCAAATCTTCAAGATGAATAAAATAACACATGGTGATTCATGTCTATAAGATTCATCTGAAGCTGGAATGTTAAAATAGTTTAAAGATTTCCAAAATGAAGTAGTCTTGGCGAAACAATGAGAGCACCTAGATAAGATCGAAAGGATGCTAATGGTTGAGCCAAGAGTTTGAACAAATGACTCAAATGAAACATAATTATGGCACTATAAGCTTAAGTCATATTAATCAGAAATGTATTCAGAAACTGCATAGTGCAGGATTTTGGAAAACCTAAACTTTGAAAAGTTAATGTTTGCAAAGCATGTCTGATGAGTAAGATGACTAAAATCACCTTTTATTGGAATTGGTGAACAAGCTAATGACTTATTAGGATGCATACATACTGATGTATGTGGGCCTATGAGCACTAGTGCTAGAAGAAGGTTTATTGTACTATTTCATCACTTGGTGATTTTTAGTAGATATGGGTATATCTACTTAATACGCATACAAGTCCAAATCCTTTGAAAATGTTCAAAGAGTTTCAAAGTGAAGTACAAAACCAACTTGGCAAGAAAATCAAAAACCCTTCAATTAGATTGAGGAGGTGAGAATTTGAGCCAAAGATTTCATTGACCATTCCAGAGAATATGGAATTGTTTCATGACTCTCTCCTCTAAGAATACGACATCTCAATGACGTATCTAAGAGCAGGAATCACACCTTATTAGATATGGTGTGATCAATGATGGTTGAGTCAACATTGTCGATTACCTTTTGGGGATACACGCAATTAACCATAGCTGTAATTACTGAATAAAGATTATCGGAAGCATTAGGAGAAGAGAGGTTCTTGAACCATCTTCTGAAAGAAAGGAGTATCACTTCTACAAACTGTTGTAGAGAAAAGTGTTTGTGTCTCAAAATACTTTCTTCTTAGAGAATATATTATTTTCTAAAAGAAAGAGTGGGAGAGATTTTGAACTTACCGAAGTTCGAGAGACACAAAACACTATAATCATCACATAAAACTCCGCTACTTGATCCTAGTTCATATTTTCCTATTTGTCAGAAAATTAAGAACAAGGTTACGAGGCAGTTGAAGTTTCTCAAAATGTTGAGGAGAGGATGTCATGAACATTACTCCAAGCAAGGTCAGGTAAACAACTCCGTCAGCCACAAAGATATCGATCTTCTATGGATGAACGTGAGATGTTACTTTTAGAAAGTAATGACTCTACCTACATCAAAGAAGCTTTAAGTAAATCAAGATTCCATACAACCAAGTCTAAAATGGATTCCATGTATTCAACTAAGTTTAAGACTTGGTTGATTTGCCTGAAGGTGTGAGCCATCAGGCAAGTGAGGGTTTTAAGGCAAAACATGGGTCCATTAAGATAGACATCAAGACTGACTTCAAAATTAGATTTTGAAGAAAGGTGTGTACTTGACACAACTGAGTGGTCTATTGTTGGAATACTTGTAAACTTCAAGAGACCATTTGTGGTCTTAAGGAAGCTTCTAGGAGTTGGAATCATTGACCTTCTTGACCAGGATATCAAAAAGGTTTGACATACTGGGAAGTGCCAAAGATAATATTGTGTTTACAAGAAGTTCAGTGGGAGCAATGCGTTTTCTGATATCGTATGTGATTAACATACTGCCTACTAAGAAGAATATTCCAATGTTGCTTCTATTGAGGTTGACTTGGAAATAATTTTCAAAGTGAAGGATTGGTGGGGCTAAGAATTTTCTTGGAAACAAGATCTATAATGATAGATTAAAGATTTTGATTGTTTGAATCAAAGTTAACTAGGTGTTGAATAGTTCAACTTACTTCGAGAATGGATTAATTTCCAAAATTATGGCATGTCCTTACGGAATTTCATTGTCTCAAAAACAATCAGAAGTTCTAAGAAGGATGAGAAATATAACTCATGCTTCAGGCGTGAGATTAATATATGCCATGAGATGTTCAAAGTCCAACATAACATATAAATTGTATATGTATAAGAAAAACTAAGGATGTGTCCTAAGTCTAAAGTGGTTGATAAAAGCTAAGTGTGAAGAGTTGCATTGATGCTACACTCATGCAAAGAAATATGATTATCTGAAATGTCAGAGAAAATTATACGATCTGTTTTGAGTGGTATTGAGGTGAACTGGAAGAAGTTCCTAACATGACATGCGGTTAATTCTACAAATAAGACAAGTATGACACGACTTTAGAAGTTGTGTGGCGTAAAGCGTTAGGATTGCGAAGTTCGTTTGTAATGGGTGATGTTTCTAGCCTTGAGAGAAATGAAGCCTTATTGATAGGAGCCATCACTCAAGCAAAGGAATCAAGCTCACTATGAATCCAAACATGTGTTAAATATCTTCCTATATGAAAGGTCATTAGTGAGATTGTATATGTACGAGGTTCATTGCAAGTATTATGTACTAAACCCCTGTTGTAGTTATAGCATGATAGTCATGCATGGGCAATATGTATTAAACACATTCCGAAATATTAACAAATCAAATTTGCATGAATCGTTCATGAATTATGACCTTGTTGATTCATCATTGAGAATAAGATTCCAAAATTTACATCAATTGTGGTTTAGAATTATGTAAATGTACAATAAGTTTAGCGCATTCATAATGGGAAATTGGATGAGGTTCGATTTCTGAAACCCCATTAGTGAACTTGATAACGCTAGTCTTGGTCGATAGCTGACCTGGTTCCTAATTGTATTATCACGTAGGAACAGTGATAATATCAACACAATTAGCATGTAGGATTGAGGTGATGATCAAGTTTCGTGATCATAGTGATGTGATGACATCATAAATCAATCACATGGGTACTGTTGAGAACAACTATCGAACTGACCCGCAGTGGGAGCTCTTTAAGTTAGGAATGTCATAAGAGCTCTCACTACTCAAAATTCCTAAATCCTGAGTTCAATACATAGACTACATGGTCTGCTGTGACTTTGGAGCGCGTCAAACGTCTTTCGTAATGTGATGGGCTATAAAGGCGGTTATGTGTTCTGATTGGATCATGCGAGAATGTGTGTCGAACAAGATGGCATTGTCCTCCCTATTAGACGATTGTCTCGTTGGCCACTCGGTGAGATTGGACTGAAAATGCTTGGCCGAGCTCAGTTGAATCAATAGTTGATCATCTGTTTTTTCAAAGTCTAAACTCGGAGATTGAGGAACGTTCGGGTCTTACATAAGGATGACTTTAGCTTACCTTATCCGAACTAGAGACAGTAAGTGACAAGGGAATTCAAGGAATCGAACACTTGTGGGACAAGTGGGAGATTGTTGGGAATGTCCCGACAATGTTCGATACACACGGAGATTAAACCAAAGTAATATAGTAATTATATGTCTTGCTAGAGACCTCTATAATTGGTAATTAAATATGTTTAATTACAACTATATTATTTGGTCCTACTGGGTCACACAAGTCAGTGCCCTGGAACGTAACCTAAATGATATTGTATCAAGTTTAGAAAAGTTGGAAACTGATTTGTGTGAAAAATCAGCCCAACACGGATCGAATTGGGGTCAACACGGTCCGTGTTGACCCAACACGGTCCGTGTTGGGACACCACGGTCCGTGTTGGGACACCACGGTCCGTGTTGACCGTGGGTCGAATATTTGGACTTTCTGGAGTCCAACACGGACCGTGTTGTTTCAACACGGACCGTGTTGTTTCAACACGGACCGTGTTGTTTCAACACGGACCGTGTTGAGCCCAGAAATCGCGCCGTTGCTCTTTTCGGCCCTTTAGGGTTTTGAACCCTATCCCTAGGTTTTCTAAACACTATATAAAGGGGTCTCTGGGAGAGATTATTCTACACCAACTGCCTTCGACTCTTAGAGAGATACCAAGGTGATTTCCTGAGTTCCTCTCTCTTTTAGTTTGCAGTTCTAGTTTCAGGAAACACTATTAGTTTCCTGAAACAATCTCACATACATCTTAGATTGAGATTCGTCTCGATCGGGTCGATCTAGCAATCGGGTTCCCGGAGTGCTGCGTGGACTTTTCAGTAGAGGGTTTCAGCGTTGGAATCTGGAAGGTCAACCTCTTCTTCAGCAGGAATTAGCGATCAGGTATAATTACTGAAGCCTCTGCAATTGTGTTGATTAATTGTTTATAACTGTTATAATATTCCGCCAATTAATCTGTATCTGTTTAGGAAATAGACAACCTAAAACCTAACACCTCTACCCTCTGACCCACGGCAAGAACTACTCAAACTATATGGTCGTTCCTCTGAGCCCAGAAACTATCAATACACTGCACTCACCTCTGAAGCCCGATTCTTGTATTACACCATTGTCCGTACCATACTGCCCCGCGGAACCAACAAAGAAACCCTAAATGAAGCAACCGCCTACTTTCTCCTCAATGTCCTCAATGACAGACACCCTGAGATAGGTGACATTGTCGTCACTCAACTCATCGGAGAAGCATCCTCTACCTCTGGGCCTCTACCATACTGTAACCTCCTTACCAAAGTATTTCAGGCCTATGTTGTTCCCTTGCCCGCCTCAGAAAGAGTCTCTGTCAATATTTCAAACATAGGCATTCCGCTTCTCAAAAATCTGGGTTATGTTCAGCAAGACAATAGCACATGGCTTCACACGGATGAAATCAAGGCTGCTAAAGAAACTTCCTCCGTCGCTGCTGCTAAGGACGTTCAGGAAAGCTTGCAGTTCTAAGTCTCTGATCTCAAGAATGAGATTCTCTGTCTTCATAAAGAGATTCAAAGCCTTCAAACTGCCAATGTATCTCTTCAGGAAGCCATCACATCCCTTCAACAAATTGTCTCATCAATGCCGACCCCTCCACTCATTCCCATCAACCCCACTCCTGATGCTGAACTCAATCCAACTCCTGCTGCTACAAGTGTTCCCCCTCCCTAATTTTCTTCCATGTTTTATTTTGTTTTCAAAAACACTTTTGTGCCAAACATTACTCCTGTTTCCTTTCTGGTGAAAGCCAAAAAGGGGGAGATGAACTCCTGCTATGTCTGTCCTATTTTGCCTTGTGTGTTTATTTTGCCTTGTGTGTTCAATGAAAATATTATGCTAGACTACTACATGTTGCTCTTGTATGTTGCTCTTGCTATAATCAATGCATGCACAACCATGGAGTTTTGTCTTTCACTCAAAAAGGGGGAGATTGAAGAAACCCCTTTTGAGAATAGAGCAAAGGACGTTTACCTGCGACAAACACCCAGAAGGACATTGACGCAGCACAGTGGGTTTTGAGGTGAAAGACAAGTGATGACCATCAATCAGGGAAGTTGTTCTTTTTAGCAAGAATCTTCGTATTCCTTTCTTATCATGTAAACTAGTTGACTGGTTTTACATACTATTTTGCAGAACAAAATCAAGGAAGAAAATGGAAAGGATCCTCAGAAGATCTCGCCGAAGTTGGAAGCAAAACTGCAAAGAGAAATCGGGACAAAGACAGAAACTATCTTCAACGAATACAAGACCCAGCACAACAAGATAAATAGACGCATCCAAGATGAAGAAAGGTATTCGATACCACGGAAGTTATCGAGCGTTCAAACAAAGAAGTGTCTTGTGTTTGAGTGAGTTTTTCGAGTGTGTTGGTTGAGAGCGCTAGCAATTCTAAACGGAATTAGAGTGTGTTAGGCTCTCGTGGTTGAATCCTAGACGGAATTAGGATTTAAGTTGTGTAAACACCAAATCGATTTTGGTGGGTGAGAATTTCTAGAAACTTGTAATTGCCCAGAAATTGATTGACGAATTCTGGGTCTGTCTGAAACCCTAAGGACATTTGCCTTTGGGATTTCAGTGCTGATACGATAACCACTGCAAAGGCCATTCTCTGTAACGCAGTTGAGATACCTCACTGTGAAGGCCCTTGCCGATAATAAGAAGCGTCCATTGTAAGGCGCTTGGTTCTCTGTAACACCTAAGGTCCTTTACCTTAGGTCATCTTTCTGATCTATACAATAAAAGAGGTTATTCAGTTTATATATATATTGTCTTTTATTTACTCTATCCTTACTCTGTGTAAAGGAAGTTCTCAGTCTGTTTAGACTGAGATCCTAACGTCCTTGTCCAAGTTGTGATTTGTGCAGAAAAATTCAGTAACCCTATTCACCCCCCCTCTAGGGTTCTTTCAATTTCCATATTTTAGGTTACTGCCATATTGTAACCTAGGTTTTCCCTTGTACCCCTAGTATATATTAGGGTTCAGGTTCACCCTATTATGCATCCCAGAGCATCCCAAAGTGTATTTCAAAGAGAATTGGGATCAAATGAGACAGGGAGAAACACAAATGTTGTATTGTAATCCTCATATTACTAGTGCATTGATTCCGTGATTTTTTTTTCCGTTTTGGGTTTTTTCCACGTTAAACCTCTGGTGTCAAATTTCTTATTTCTTTTTCGTTATTATCTTTTATTGTTTGTGGTTGCTTGAGTGCTCTTCGATCCTAACAACTATCACGTGTGTGTGCTTAGCCTGTCAAGTCCTTATGTGGGGTCACATGTTGCTCAATTCACCCCTCACAAGCAAAGACAAAAGTGTATTCTTCCATTCATATACTAGAACATTGTAGGTATTGAGAAATTAATGACGTCAATAGACAATTAACATGGAACGAATCGAAGAGAGTATTATAGTTACATTATTACATTTTTCTGTCACAACAACAATGAATGATATAATGCAAAATTTGTTAGTACCAATTTGAAGTTTTTTGTAAAGGAATTTTCATCAATGTTTGCGTCTGAGATGAGTCCATTTGGACTTGATAATTTATACTGAACCTAAATTCACCCCAAATTTGTTAGATTCGAGAATATTGGATCTAGATCCAGACCTAGCTATCGGATTCCAAAATCCACATGTCATTGCCAAACTTGTACCCTCAACTAATTTAAAGTCTTTTTTTTTAAAAAAAAAGGAAATTTCAAATAATAGACACCCAGTATTATTGCCTATTTCAAGTTATCAATACCCTTTTTAACATATTCCAAGTGGTAGACTCAATGATAAAACAATCCATCACGTAGGCATCTACCGTAAGTTTGTAACTGACGTTAGAAATAAAATTTTAGAAAAAGGAAAATATGTGTTTTAAATGTTGAAGTGTTGAACGACACTCATAACAACAGGGAAGCAAGTCCTCCTTCCATGAAACGCTAAAGTCTACCTTCCACTGTCCCATAAATTTATCTCCAGAAACAAAATCTGTGACTTGTTCAAACCTTCCTCCGTCGGCCACTGCTCATAATCAGACACACACAAACTCATAGCATCCATCATCATAAACGAACTAAATGCCAAAACCTGAATGTTGATTTGTATTAGTGGGGGATGATTGTGGAATTCGTCCACTTAATGGCAAAGATGTTCGAGTAAAAACATCATAACCTTTTTCTAGACACTTTGATACAATGTTTTGTCTTGTTCAAATGCCAAGTGTGAGTTGAAAAGTTGCTGCCAAACTAACCCTTGAAGCATGAACTATTATACCACTAGTAGAATTGGGGTCATTATGCGTCTGTTAAATGGCGTCTGTTTAAACGTCAGACGCCCAAACATAGTTTTTTTAAAAATAATTTGTAAAGTGGCGTCTGATTTCTGGGCAAACAGACGCCAAAGTTACAGCTGCTTTCTCGGCTGCTGTGAGGCTATTTTTTAATTTTTTATTTTAATTTTAAACCCAATTGGCGTGTGTTTGACCTTGAAACAGACGCCAGTCTGGGTAAAACTGTGGAGAAATTCTCTTGCTCGCCATTTTTGAACGGAAGAGAGAAAAATCGAGAGGTTGAAGAGAAGATCCAACGAAAGAGCATTTGAATTCACAAAAGTTAGGTAATTTTATTAATTATTGTTGTTTTTTAAATTATTAGGGTTATGTTCTTTTGTAATTTTTGTTATAAATTTGTGATATATATATAACCGAAAAATATAATGAATATGAATTTGTGATATTAATTTTGGATGTTTTATATGTTTTAGAATGATGATTTTTATGAATTTTGGACATAAATATATGATATATATATGAATAACGAAAAAATATGGTGAATATGAATGTGTGATATGAATTTTGTATGTTTTGTATATTTAGGAGGTTTATGGTATGAATTTTTTGATATAAAATTTTTGTTATGAATAACGAAAATTACGGTGAAAAATAGGGTTTTATGATATGAATTATGTATGTTTTTATGAATTTTTGATATAAATTTGCGATATGAATAACAAAAATAGTAGTGATCGAAATGGAATTTGTGATATGAATTTTGTATGTTTTGTATATATGTTTAGGAGGTATAGGGTTATGAGTTTTTGATATAATTTTGTGATATGATCAATGAAAATTATGGTGAATATGAATTTGCATTGTGATATGTATATTGTACTCGACTGGATGATTAAGCATGAGTAATTTTAATTCATGAACAGATTCACGTACATTATGGAAGGGCCTCCACATCGACGTTGGATGTACGGAGGTTTGACCAGGAAGGAGGGTTATCGGGGAAGAATGGGCGGGGGTATATATGTTTGATCAATTTGCAAAGAGTAATTCGTATGAGTATTCGAGGATGGAAAGTATCGGTGTCCATGTGTGAAGTGCAAGAATAAGTGCGGATTGACTCGATGAAGTTAAAACACATTTTATGCAGCGAGGGTTTATGGAGCGATATTGGTGTTGGGTTAGTCACGGTGAAGATTGGCGTGAATATTATGATGATGACGATGACAGTGGTGATGATGCGGTAGGTGAGGGGGAACCGTGTGCAGATAGTTCGGACAAACGAGGAACCCAATCGACCACCGTTCATCGACAGAACGGAAGATATGATGAATGATTTCATCATGGCGAATGAGGCGCCTAATGCAGGAGCTCAACAATTTTATGATATGCTTCAATCTGCTCAACAGCCTCTGTGGGAAGGGTGTGCGACCCATACTGAGTTGTCCACTGCCGTGAGACTGGTCAATCACAAGTCGAAGCACAATTTTTCGGAGCAAGCAATGAACGATATCATGGAATTGATGAGCGAGACTTGTCCCCAGCCGAACCTAATGCCTAGAAACTACGATGAGTTGAAAAAGAAGGTTAAGAAGTTGGGGATGGGCTATGAAACATTTGATTGTTGCATTAGTGGGTGCATGATCTACTATAAGGACGATGCACATCTCACTGAATGTAAATTTTGTGGTCATCCGAGGTATAAGCCACAAAAATCGTCGGCGAACACAAATAAAGGTGTCCCGTACAAGAGAATCGTCGGCGAAGACAAATAAAGGTCATCCTTATAATTGGCAAGCCCCCTTCTTTGCCGGATCTTCGTCTGGGAGTCAGCCCTACACTGGACAAGGGCAATACCCTCTTACGCCCCATCCGCAGCCAGTCCCCCGCCCTCCTTATCAACCAACCCAACCTGAGCCCACCCACCCTACTGATGATGATAATAATAATGACGCCGGAGAAGAATAATTTTTTTATTTGTATTTTTTTAATATTTGAACTTAATAAAACACTGACTTTTATTATTATATGTACGTAATATATTGTGCTGGTTTTGATAACTTCTTGGTCAGAGTCTAATAAGTAATTATGTTCGCAAATACGTATATATATCGTCCCGTTTAATTATATAACTTAACGTACGTATACAAATTAATAAATAATTAAATATCATTCCACTGATATATAGAAAATTTTTAAAAATACAATCATAATACTAATAATATAATGATAACTAAGTAAATATCCTAAATAAATATCATTCAATAATTAAGATATATATATATATATATATATATATATATATATATATATATATATATATATATATATATATATATATATATATATATATATATATATATATATATATATATATATATATCGTTAAAGATTAATAATATAATTATAAATAAATAAATAAATAAATAAACTGTATATCATGTATAAGTAATAATTATAGTTAATATTAATAATTATAATACTACTAGCATTATTGTTATAATAATATATCTAATTAATAATATTATTATTAATTATTAATAATTATTATTATAATTATGTACGTATATGCGGATAATTTTCAAACAAAATGGCGTCTGTTACGGAACCAAACAGACGCCATTTTACCACGTCATGGTGTCTGTTTAGCAACCCAACAGACGCCATTTTTCTCTATAAAATCACCATCCAGCTGAACATTTTTCCCTCCAATTCATTTCTCTTCCTTAAATTTCCCTCCTTCATCCATCAATTTTCTCTCTAAATTCCATATCCTTTCAATTCCCTCCACCTTAAATCAATTCACTCCACTAATTAATAAAATTTACGAAGATTGAAGATTGAAGATTGAAGATTGAAGATTGTAGTTATTTTTTGTATCTTATTAGTTATAAACCTCAAAAACTCTGAAAATAAATATTTATTATAATTTTTTTTTGTAATTTTTACACACATATATGTATATGAAATTGTACATTTTAAATTCCATATAAACTGTATTTTTTTCCATTATTACAATTTAATTTGTACTATATATTATGTAAACTATATTTTTTCGTTACTAATATATGTTTGTATTTTTTGGAGTTTTTATTAATGACGTATATAATTTGTTTTTGTATTTTTTATCATTATTAATCGTAATATTTTTCATTATTATTGAATTTTTATTACAAATAATAATTAAATTTATAATATTCTTTATTATATTTTGTACAATGAAATAAATATAAAAAACACATAATATTTCTGATTATGTTAATCGTAAATTTTTTTTTTAATTTATGTTGAGTTGGCGTCCGTTAAACGGTTAATCAGACGCCAAATATAGCGTCCGTTTAACATTTAACAGACACCACCTTAGCTGAAAAGCCGCCTCGTAGACAGCACTGTCAGGCGTCAGTCTATTGACAGCTGACGCGAAAAATGGCGTCTGTTTTTAACGGACGCCAACGTCAGACGCCTTTTCAAAAAGGCGGAACAATATTTGGTGTCCGTTTAAATCAGACGCCAAAATCATTTTGGCGTCCGTTTAACCCCTTTCCAGACGCCATTTACAGACGCATTTAGGGTTAAATTCTACTAGTGTACCATCAATTTATCATACTACAGTTATGATAGATTCACAACAATAATTCAAGCATAATCAATGATAGATTCACAACATAATAAATGAATCTAAAGCCAAAACTAATAACTCAATTAGCAAAAACAAACACAATCCAATTCAAATCAAGCTGAAAACCTTCGAATCAACCCTAATTTTTCAGGTGACAGAGGGAGACGTCGAATACTCACGCTTCATAGTAGGTCGTCGCCTGCAACGTCGCCGCAGATAGAAGCGGCAGTTGATTGTGACGGAGGAGGGTTTGAGGCATTGGGAAATTTCTAAGGAGTATGACTTGAGCGTTTCAGGGAGGAAGAACATTGGAAGCTTGCTTCTCTGTGTTCTGAACGTCGTCTGTTTTGGGAGAGGACTTCAAAACTCAGAACACGTTTTTTCTTTTTTCTTTTTTTTTATTTCTAACGGCATGTTACAGCATGTGCCTACGGGATGAAATTGTTTTGTCATTGAGCCTACCACTTGGAATATGTTAAAAAGGTGTTGATAAATTGAAATAGACAATAGTTGGTACCTACCATTTGGAATTTCCCCTTTTTTTTTTAAAAAACATTTTCATGGACTATTGTTATAAAAACCTACATTATATCTTTGTGGAGATAAGTTTTCAAGTTGATTCTACGAGCCAGATAAACATTATACTTGAAACGATTCAAAAATTAATCACGTATATATATAAAAAAAATATTTGAAAGGGAGCCTTGGCGCAATGGTTGAGTTGTTGTCTTATGAAAGTGAGGTCACACATTTAAGTTTTGGAAGCACCCTTACAGAAATGCAATGCAAAGTAAGCAGTAAATACCAGCAACAATAATTGCCCCCGTCACATATAATTTAATATATATATAAGCTAATATTTTAATTTTGGTTTTTTTTTTCCATTTTTGGCGCAGAAGAAGAGCCAAGTCCGGAGTCCCAAAAGTTTATTCAAAAACTAGAAACAATATCAATCTTGAACATTTATGTTCTGCTTGGGAGAAAGTGTTAGGGGGGGTTAGAGAGAGTTAAGCAGGGTGCTTACTCTTCCTTACCCCTGCTTGGGAAGGGAGCGAGAGGGGGTAAGGGAGAGTAAGGTAGAGTCTCATTTACCATCATTTACTCCTTTTAGCTCTTATTTTTCTAACACCCCAATTCGGGGTGTAAACAACTGTTTAATTAAATCATAACATACATAAAATAGAAAATGATCATATAACCCTTAATCCGAATTGAATCATAACACACACATACACACATCTCTCTCTCTCTCTCTCTCTCTCTCTCTCTCTCTCTCTCTCTCTCTCTCTCTCTCTCTCACACACACACACACACACACACACATGTGAGTGAGAGGTAGAGGTAGAGAGAGAGGGGGGGGGGGAGGGGGGAGGTAGAGAAAGTAGGTAGTGAGAGAAAGGGGTAATGTATGAGTGTAATACAATGTCATTGTATTACATATTGAAGAATAAGATTACTCTAGAGGGGTGAAAAGGGGGATCACAAAAATATTAAATAAAACAAAATGCGTAAATTAAAATACAGAAATAAATAGCGGAAATAAAAGAGACAAAACATGGTGGTTGTTAACGATGTTCCTCCGAATTCAATTTCGGAGTACGTCACCACCTAGAGTTCTCCAACTCTATGATTGAACTTCGATCTCTTATTAGGATGAGTTTTGACAACCGATCTTAGAGTCTTCTCAACTCTCAAGATCTCACCACTTGAAATCACCTCTCAATCAAGTGTGGGGAGTTGACCTCTCAACTCTTAGCCCTCTTCCTAATAAACTCTCTCAACAACTCTAATCAATAGCTCAATACAAATATTTGTTATCTCACACTCAACAATAGTAAGTAACAATAATACTCAAGTGTGATATATGTTTGTGTGTCTTCTTCTCTTAAATGATCAAGATTCCTTATATTTATAGTACTAAGTGGTCGATGTGGCAAAGGCTTAACTTGGACAAAGCTTGATAATTCATAATATTGTCTTCATATAATGGATATGATCATGACATAATTTCCATCTAGGGGTGAGAATTGGGTGGGTATGGATGGGCACTGTCCATACCCACGTTTTACCCATAGATTATAATATCCTACCAATATCCTATCCATGTCTCTTAATACCCGCATGGGTATCATCCACTTGGGTATTACTTCCATGGATATTACCCATAAGTCATCATGAGTATCCAAGTATTCAACTAACTATTTTTATTTTATATTCTAACGTTTTAAATAATAAATTTATATTTGTAGCTCAAAATTCATATTTGAACTTTTTTTAATCTATCCTATCATATTATAAAGTTTCAACTTAAATCGTTAAAATTGAATTTTAATTTAAAGTTTCAGTTACTTTTAGCGGCAACAAATTTTCATATGTGTCGCGATATATGTTATTAGATCAACATATTCGGAGCTCAAAATTTATATTTGAACTTTTTAAATATATTTTATCATATTATAAAATTCGGCTCAAACAGTTGAAATTGAATCAAAGGGCTTAATGGCCACAACTTATCAAAAAAGAAATTTTGGACGCTAATATACTGAACTTTTGGGGTATTGGACAATAATGCACTGAACTTTGGGGGGTGTTGGACAATATTGCACTCGAAACAATTTCGATGGTGGCGAACTTAGTGATAATCTTACGTGACAGACCGAGAATACAAATATTTTTGGACCAATTCATCTCCTCCACCCGCTACATAGGATTGCCACCAAGTTAGCCATTGCCAAAATCATACTAAGTGCATTATTGTTCAACACCCCCCAAAGTACAGTGTATTATTATCAAGGTCAAAGTTCGCTGCATTATTGTCCAATACCCCAAAAGTTCAGTATATTAGCATCCAAAAACCCATAAAAAAAAAGCAATTGAAATTGAAATTTTAAAGTTTCAGTAAGTTTTAGCAGTAAAAAATGTCTACTATATGTCGCAATAAATGTTATCAGATAAAAAAAAATTAGGAGCTCAACATTCATATTTGATTTTTTTTAATCAATATTACCATATTACAAAGCTTTATGTCAAACCGTTAAAGTTGAATTTTGCCTTAAATTTCAATATATAAATACAATGCAACTAGATATAAAATTTTCACATAGTTAAGACATCAATGGATATATGGATACCCACACCAAATTATGGGCAATCCATACCCATCCTACCCATTACCCATCTATAATGGGTTTTACCAACCGATTATGGGTGGGTGAGGGTGGGTACTTAATATGTTGGTATCAATTCACACCTCTATTTCCATTTGTTAGAGAAAATAATAAGGTAACAGCGAAAGCGAATATAAAATTGAGATGTCGGATATTACGAAAAAAATTTTGAACGAAAAGTAAGCGATAAAATGAAACATCAGATTTACGTGGGAAACCGAAGAACTCGGAGAAAAACCCACAGACGGCGACAGCCAGAAAATAATCCACTATGAGAAAGGAGGAGTACAACCTGATCACTATCACAGGGTGTGATGCGATCCACAAAGGAGATTACAATAACAATTTCTCAACTCTCAACTCACAATCTCTCAGGATACACTGGAAAAATATTGGTGAGACTCCCTCTCTCTCAATATTTTCTCTCTCTTTTGCTCTCTGTGTTTTTTGATGTATTTAGGTTGAGAAACTGGTACCATATATATAAAATAATGGAGAGGGTAGGAAACTAGGTTAAACATTAAATAACCTAATGATGCTTGAGACGAATTCCGCCGCAGACTGAAACGTCACTGGAGACGCTGGCAGCGCCCTCCAAGCGTTGGCCGCATGATTCAAACCTCGCTCTCTAACATGGGCGCTTATAGCGGTTGAATAAAGTGTGCAGCGGTTTGGTGTGGTGAGGCGCTGGTAGCACGAATAGTCCTCCCGGTAGCTCCTAGGACTCGACTCCGTAACTTGATTAGGCGTTAGTAGCCCCAATTGATGCTGGTGACGTTTCCTTTATTGTTGCTTCTGTGTGGGGTGCTGCTGGCGTCTCTTGTGACGCTGGTGGTGCCCCATTCTTCCTCCCTCAACCTGGACATCACGGATCCACTGGACCACACAAACCCAACAATCTCCACCTTGGACCATGATCCGTGATACAGGTCCATAATAAATGCCTTGACTGTCGCCATCGACACGCCCCTCCGCAGGGCTCTTACATACTCAAAACACCAACTAAGTCCAAACAATGTTTGAACTTAGCTATAGATAGAGGCTTGGTTAATATATCTGCAGGATTATCAGAAGTATGCATCTTCTTCACCACAATCTCTCCCGCAGCAACTGTATCTCTGAAGTGTTACCTAACGCTTATATGCTTGGTTTTTGAATGATAAGTATCATTCTTGGTCAGATGTATAGCATTCTAACTGTCTGAATAAACCACGGTCTCGCCTTGTGGTATTCCAAGCTCCATGACCAATCCCCTCAACCAGATGGCCTCCTTCCACTACCAAAAAAAGGTCCTCCTTCCACGCTTAAAACGGCTTCTAGCCACGCCTATAAGCGAGGCTGAGAATCCTTGCCACAAATAAATAAGCGTGGAAAGGGAATGTGTGGGGAAAATTTTGCCACGCCTAATAAGGTGGCAAAAAGAAATTCGCCACTCATAATAAGCATGCATGGAGCAACTTTGCAACACGCTTCAGCGTGCACAGACAAGCAGCTCTCCACCTACTGTAATTTTTTTGTTTTGAATGTAGATTCGAACCCCCGATCACAGCACATAAGAATGAGTGACTAACCAAACCCTTACCGCTTGAGTATTAAAGATTGTTTGATTCTAATAACTAATTCAATACTATATATACACAAATACCACTTGACTTTTTTTTATCTTCTATTTTAGCTTTAACTAATAGATGGGTATATTAAAAAAATTATAATCATAATTATTTAAATATTCTCAAATTAATATAATACTATATGTACACGTACAAATACCACTTGGCTTCTAATATCAACGCGCCCATAATTCAATAATCCATAATGTTTCTTTTAATTTTTTTTGAAATTATTTTAAGACTAAATTAATTCCTTAATTAAACCCGGTGCCTAATTAAAAGATTATACTTTATTGCAAAAAAAAATATAATGTAAAATTGTTGTCTGCCACGCATATTATATGTGGAAATATAGGTTTGTTGAGGGGAATGTTATAACCCCACTTAACAAGTGTGGCTAAACTCTTACAACGCGCTAGCACGCTTATATACATGCTTACCGTTTAACCACAATTTTTTTCCCCTCATTTAAATAAGCAAGGGAAAATATACGTGGAAGTATGCATATTTTCTTGTAGTGTCACTCCTTCCGTTGCAGCAATATATTCAGCCTCTGTAGTAGACAGAGATGTTATAGATTGAAGTGATGCTTTCCAAGATATTGCTCTTCCACACATAACGAACACATACCTTGAAATTGAGCGTCTCCTATCCAAGTCTCCACCATAATCAGCATCAACATAACCTACAACATCAGACGCTGCAGCACTACCTCTATCATACAAGATGCCCTTCTCCAAAGTACCCTTCACATAGCGAAGGATCCACTTCACTCTTTCCCAATGCTCATTCCCTGGATTCTGCATATATCTACTCACCACACTAACTACATGGGACATGTCAGGTCCAGTGCACACCATAACATACATCAAACTACCAACTACACTAGCATAGGGAATATTAGACAACCTTCTTACCTCCAAATCAGATTTAGGACAGTTCTCACCAGACAACTTGAAATGTGTAGCTAAGGGTGTTGAAAATGCTTTACAGTTTCTCATGTTGAATTTGTCCAGCACCTTCTCCAGATACTTCTTTTGAGACAGGAACAACTTCCCTGCCTTTCTATCTCTCTGGATCTCCATCCCTAAAATCTTCTTCGCCGCTCCAGGGTCTTTCATCTCAAACTCTTGGTTGAGTTGAGATTTCAGCTTCTTTATAAGTGACATGTCCCTGAAGGCAATCAACATGTCATCAACGTACAATAATAAATAAATGAAAGACCCTTCAAATTGCCTGAAGTACACACAGTTGTCATAGTGACTCCTTGTGCACCCTTGCCCTACCATAAAGTTATCAAACCTTTTGTGCCACTACCTAGGTGCTTGTTTAAGTCCATACAAGGACTTCCTCAATCTGCACACCTATTCCTCCTTACTAGGAACGATGAAACCCTCTGGTTGCCTCGTATATATTTCCTCCTCCAACTCGCCATGGAGGAAAGTTGTCTTCACATCTAGTTGCTCCAACTCCAAGTCAAATAGAGCAACAAAGGCTAGCAAGGTGCGGATCGACGTATGCCTCACAACTGGCGAGAATACTTTATTGTAGTCGATTCCCTCTTTCTGGTTGCAACCTCTAACCACCAATCCGGCCTTCCACCTTGCACTCTCTACACCAGGGATACCTTCTTTCTTCTTGTACACCCACTTTGCAGTAAGAGCTCGTCACCCTTTAGGCAACTCACACAACTCCCATATATGATTTTTCTGCAGGTTCTCCATCTCCTCTTGCATAGCCCCTATCCAGTTTGAGACACTTGGACAGGAGATGGCCTCATGATGGATAGAAGGTTAACCACCTTCAGGAGTCTCCTATGCAACACTCAGCGCATATGCGACCATAGCGTCGTCTTCTTCAGTATACCGCGCTGGTCTCCTGATCTCCCTCCTGGGACGATTTCATGCTATGCTTGGTTCTTCCTCCACCCGAGGAACGTCAGTCTCAATCTCAAGCTCATCAACCTGAGTTGTTTTAGAAGCATTATCAGCAGCTTGCTCCTGATTGCAGGTTCCAGTAGCTCCACCTCGAACACTATTCTTCCTGCATCCTTCTCTTGGTTTCCTGCATCATCAGAAGTACCGGTAGATTCCATTCCAGATAACATAGCAATTTGATTAAAGGTTACATCTCTAGATTGTATAACTTTCTTCAAAGCAGGACCACATTCTGTATCCCTTAGACTCAGACCCATAACCTAGAAACATGCATTTAACAGCCCTGGGAGTCCCATCATTCACATGGGCATATACAGGACATCCAAAAATTCTCAAATTAGAATAATTAACTGGATAACCTGTCCATACTTCCTCTGGAATCTAGTATTCAATAGAGGCATGAGGTGATCTATTCAGCAGGGAGCAGACAGTAGATATCACCTCTGCCCAGAACGATTTTTTCTTCCAAAGCCTTGCATTTGAGAGCATGCAGCGGGCATTCTCTAGGAGTGTCCTGTTGATTCTGTCAGCTACGCTATTTTACTGAGGTATACCCACCAGGGTTCGATGCCTAGCAATCCCATGTTCCTCGCAGAATTCAGTAAATTCAGAATCAACAAACTCCAACCCATTATTTGTCCTAAGTTTCTTGATTTTCCTGCCTGTCTGGTTCTCCACTAATGCTTTGAACTTCTTGAAGTATGAGAATGTCTCATTCTTGTGCCACAGGAAATAAACCCAAGTCTTCCTTAAGAAGTCATCCACGAATGTCAACATGTAGCATTGCCACCCAATGATGACACTCTAGTAGGACCCCATAGATCTGAATGAATATAATCAAGGATCCCTGCTGTTGTATATTTAGCCCTTGAAAAGCTAACCCTTTTCTGTTTCCCATAGACACAGTGATCGCAAGACTCCAGGTTGCCGATCTTTGCGCCTTCAAGATATTCCTTCTTGCTCAACATTGACGTTCTCTTCTCTCCCATATGGCCTAGTCTCATGTACCACAGCTTTGTGCTGTCAGACTCGTCAAGATTCAAAACTGCTGTTGCAGTTCCTGTTACTGTAGACCCCTGCAGGATGTATAGACTGTCCTTTTTGGTTCCCTTCATAAGAACCATGGAACCCATGTACACTTTCAGAACATCGTCTTCTCCTTTGTACCTGCAACTGTTAGCCTCAAGAGTACCCAAAGAAATCAAATTACGAGTCATGTTGGGAATATGACAAACCTCCTTAAGAGTTCTAACGATGCCATCATGAGTTCTGATTTTGATGCTGCCAATTCCTGCAACCTTGCAGGTTGTGTCGTTACCCATGACTACGACGACGGTGTCAACACTCTCATAGGACTCGAACCAGTCCTTATGATGACACATATGATAGGTGCACCCCATGTCAAGAACCCACTCATGTTTAGCTATCCTACTCGATGTGGTAGCCAAGACATCATCCGTAACTACAAACCCATCACCATCTGACTCGGACTCGACACAGTTTGAGGTACCAGGTTTGGTCTGGTTATCCTTACTCTCCTGCTTCTGGTCTCTCTGTTTTGTCCAACGATATTTCTCTATATGCCCCATCTTACTACAGTAGTTACACTTCTTATTCTTGTGAGGATTCCTAAACTTTGAAGTGTGTTTAGACTTCCCTCTAGACCCGTTTCCCTTACGATCAGTATTCCTTCACCTTACAACCAAAGCATCACCACCCTAGTCATCGCCATCGGTATCAAGTTTCTCCTTAGACAGTAAACTAGCCTTTACTTCACTAAGGTTAAGGACACCACGGTTCCCATACAATATAATTTCCTTAAATTGTTTATGTGATGCAGGTAGGGACAAAATTAAATGCAAAGCCTTATCCTCATCGGTGTGTTTCACATCCATTGATTCTAACTTAGTAATATTAGAATCAAATTCACTAAGATGTGCTTGAATAGAAGTACCTGAGGGCATTCGCAGCCTGTGGAATTTCTCCTTCATTCGGTACTTGTTTGCAAGACTCTTTGACATGTACAAGTACAACTCTTCCAGTTTGGTCTAGAGCTCCCGAGGTTTCTCGATATGCATCACCTCTCTCTGAATGTGCTCCGCCAAACATAGATGAATTCCTGCCAGAGCCTTATCTTCCAGCTTCTTCCACTCCCTTGGAGTCAGATTGTCCTTGATGTCCTTTTGGAGTTTCTTGAAATCATCATCGCTCATTGTCTCATCAGTCTTCGTATTGGGATACTCAATCACATCCCATAACCCGTGTTGAATCAGGACTGCCTTCATCTACAGTCTCCACATGGTAAAGCTCCTCATTCTATCAACTTTTGGAATATCGCACTTCATGATTGAAGTCATCTCCACCTTGCTCTGATACCACTTGTTAGAGAAAATAGCTAGGTAATAATGGAAGCGAATATAAAATTGAGATGACGGATATTACGACAAAATTTTGGAACGAAAAATAAGCGATAAAATCAAACACCAGATTTACGTGGGAAACCGAAGAACTCGGAGAAAAACCCACGGACGGTGACAGTTAGAAAATAATCCACTATGAGAAAGGAGGAGTACAACCCGATCACTATCACAGGGTGTGATGCGGTCTACAAAGGAGATTACAATAACAATCTCTCAACTCTCAACTCACAATCTCTCAGGATACATTGGGAAAATATTGGTGAGACTCCCTCTCTCTCAATATTTTCTCTCTCTCTTACTCTCTGTGTTTATCGATGTATTTAGGTGGAGAAACTGGTACCATATATATAATAATGGTGAGGGTAGGAAACTAGGTTAAACATTAAATAACCTAATGACGCTTGAGATGAATTCCGCCGCAGACCGAAACCTCGTTGGAGACGCTGACAGCGCCTAAAACTCGCTCTCTGACATGGGTGCTTGTAGCGGTTGAATAAAGTGGGCAGCGGTTTGGTGTGGTGAGGCGCTGGTAGCGCCAATAGTCCTCTCGGTAGCGCCTGGGACTCGACTCCTTAACTTGATTAGGCGCTAGTAGCGCCAATTGGTGGCGTTTCCTTTATTGTTGCTTCTGTGTGGGGCATTGTTGGCGTCCCTTGTGACGCTGGTGGTGCCCCATTCTTCCTCCCTCAACTTGGACCTCGCGAATCCAATGGGCCACACAAACCTAACACCATCCTTTCCTACATGACATGTTTCCTGATTTACTACTTCAAAACTAATATCATTGATTATGTGAGTAAAAATCAAACGTGTACCAATTATAATCATATTAAATCAATTAATATCCATAGCTATAATATATATTAAGATCAAATCTTACGAAAAACTACTCTGAGGTATCCTAACTTTTGGTGAAATGTTTTTTCGGGTACCCTAACTTTTCAAAACTAATTTTGAGGTACCCTTACTTTTTGGGTTAGTAATTATTTGGTGCTTTTCCGGCCATTAATTTTATCAAATGACCAAAATGCCCTCATTCTTCCCTTCTTGAAGAAATATCCTTGAAGAAGGAGGGTATTTCGGTCACTTAATAAAATTAATGGCCGGAAAAGCACCAAATAATTACTAACCCAAAAAGTAAGGGTACCTCAAAATTAGTTTTTAAAAAGTTGGAGTATCGAAAAATAGTTTCCCCAAATATTGAGGTACCTCCGAGTAATTTTTTGTCAAATCTTATTTGGATAATATAATGGTATTATTCAATATTCTCCTAATATCAACAATTATATCTTTCCATGATATGTGATTTAGATAATCCATATTTCATAAGTAATTTATTCTTTTTGTCGTACATCAAAATAATATTAATCATTTACTAGAAATAACTCAACACATATAATACGAAAGGGCAAATATATCAATTAAATAATTACTCTTATGAACTCTCCTAATTGAATTCTCAAGTAAGGGTAAATAGTTGACCCTTACAAACACTCACATGCCCGCACCAACTTCCTTTATTTTTAAGAACTTCTACCCTCCTTTCTAACTCCCTTCCCAAGCAAACCCAAGGGTAAATAATTTAGGGTATTCAACCCAACCTTTCAATTAATATTGACAGCGCATCTCTCAAGGGGAGGAGAATCCATATAGTAGCTAGTTACCAACACACATTCTTATGCCTTCCTTTGTGAATTAGTCAACGGCACTAAGGATCACAATGGGCAAGTTCCAGCTGGACCCGAATCCGGACCCACCAAATTATTTTGGACTCATATCCGCCCCAAGACTCGGTGGGTCTCAAAAACTTGGACCCCGACCCAAATTCGCCGGGTCCGTGGATTCTTATTGGGTTCAACACTCTTATGTTTTTTTTAACTAGATTTATCAATTTTTCGGGTTAATTTTATACGTGCGCAATCGTATAATAATAATTATTCTATTTAAATAAACATATTTTCAACACAATAAAAACATCTAGTTGAGTGTACAAAGCTATGAACAAAATTCAACATAAAAATATATAAAAATCATCCACACATCAACTCTAAGAATGCAACTATACAACTTAAAATATATATAAAAAAACATCAAGTTCATGATTATCGCACTATACAACTCTAAGAATACAAATACACTAGGGTTTTCATTTTATACATACATACATACATACATACATACATACATACATACATATACATATACATATACATATACATATACATATACATATACATATATATATATATATATATATATATATATATATATATATAAGACAATTGGATTCTAATAATTCCTACTTTTGCCGTCCCAGAGTTGAGTGGTGGTTTTTTGACATGGCACGTTGGGCATGAGTTTGACTGCTTTGACTTTGATTTTTTTTGCCACGTCACACAGAAAACACATGCCTTGCCATTTTTTCCTTTTTTGATTGACACGTAGGATCTAATTATAAACCTACCATTACTGTTTTGTTTCTCTCTCATCCTTACCCATTTCACTTTTTCCCGTTAAATCCCTGCAGTAAAAAACAAAATTAAACTCCCCCCTTCCCAAAGTTTTTTAATGGACCCAGACCTGACCCGGATCCAATGGGTCCAATTTTTATATATATATATATAGACCCAAATCCGCTTAAATGAGGTTGATCCGGATCCAATGGGTCCAATTTTTATATATATATATATAGACCCAAATCCGCTTAAATGAGGTTGATCCGAGCAGGTCTGGATTGAGTCCAGTAAAACCCATTGTCATCCTTACACGACACTATTGATTAAGTTTTTCCGTAACAGTGATCAGCTTGGACTTCCCCATTTGTCTTTAGGGAGATTTTGGCATTGGTTAGTGACGCCTTTATAGGTCTGATCCTTGGTATTGTTGTTCTGCAAGGAACCCTTCACAATAAATAAAAGGTTCTTTTATACCAAAGAATATGTAATATAGACTCTGTGATTGAAAATAATGATATTGAGGTCACTTCAATTTTCTGCTATCGGAATTCGATGGTGAGTTAGTTTTGGAAAATATGATCAAAGGTTAGCGTCCTAGTAGCCAAAAATTCAATTAGATTGTTTTCCATCACAAAACCTACAATATGAATTATTGGTGGCAAAAACTCATACATGAATCCCTTTGCAAAATGAACATTCGATGCTCGAGACTCTTCTTCAATTTTTTAAGTATTTGATTTTGCGTTTAGTTAAATGAGAGTCGCCCCATAATAAATTATTAATTATATTCATATTAAAAAATTATTCTTAATAACTTATATTATTTATTAATTATAATAAAATATTCAAAAAGGTTGCCATATGAGAGATTGGTCTTATAATAAATTTTGCATACATACATAATCTAATAATCTTTCAAGGAGCATGTCACAAGTCATCCTCAGCGAATTTACATATAAAAAACTAATATTAAACAATAAATATTTAAAAAGTGTATTAGTCATTTACCCAATTTTACTAAAATTCATTGTCGTGAATACATAGATACATCATCTTTCAATGCAAGGGCGGATTTGTTCAGGGTCCCGGTGTTGATTATGGATACTTTTAGGCCAGAAAAAATAGAAATAGCCTACTATATATGAGGAATATATTGTATATTTATATTAAGTGGGCATCCTCAAAAATATTTGAAGTATTAGTAGGAGTACGGTTTAATTTAATACATCAGTCCAACTATCTATAAAAAAGTGTAAATAACCTGTTGTACATTGTGAGGATTATTTATATTAAATATAGAAATATTACTAGCTATTATTAGGTGGACATCCCTAAGTTTAATGTCAAAATCCTACATTTTTTCAAGGAGCTTGTCACAAGTCATACATAACAAATTTACATACAAAAAATTAAAATTAAAAATTAAACGTTTAGAAAGTATATTAATATACATAAAAAATGACCTGATTCTGGATTATCGACAACCTTATCCGATTCCACAGACTCGGTTAGAATGGACTGAGATAGAGACTTGGTCCAAAAATGAGGAACCGATGTTGACTGGGAGTAGGAGTTCCTAGTGACCTTAAACCCGATCACAGTCTCGATACCCTGTCAATTAAATAATTAAACACACAGACACACAAATGTATATATAATCTCCTCGCTTCTTTTCTATGAAGTAGTAGGTAGCGAATAACTTCTAAATTAAATCTAGGATCAATTAGAATTTAGAACCAATTCCTCAAAATTGCAAAAGACACACACACATACATAAAGTGTAGAGATAGCAGTGGGTCCTAGACTTGACTCGGACTCGGTAGGAGACGCACGAGGAGTAGATAGCTCCAAATCCAAGCCTAGAAGTCCAAATGCAAATGCTTGCGTCAGCAGTGAGTTAATGTGTAGCATCTTCATTGTTTGTTATTCAACCCCCCCGTGACCCGCGTACATTGACTTCAACATGAAATTCCAATGCATGCACACCCCGTTTTTAACTCTTATGTTGTTGTTGTTGTCAAGTACTGTTCCAGGCTTCCAGCAAGGACATGGCGGCTTTGCTTGGTTTCTAACTGTAAGGGTTCGGTCCCTACTATTCCCCCCTCTGTTTCAAAATACACTGTCCCAAAAAATTTATTACAGTTTGACTAATGATAAGGGTATGTATTGATTTGATTTTTGGAGGATTTTAATGATGAAATTTGGGAATTAGTGTGATTAATTGATATTTTATGATCTTGTTTCGCTATTTTAATTGAATCCAGGATGTTTTGTTCAATTTGTACAGATTAGTCATATGAAATTCGAAGTTCACATACATTCCTTGATTTCTCATTGAAATAAGGTCAATTATGAGTTGAGATGAAAAAGTTATGAGTAAGATAGAAGAAAGTGTATGAAAATTAATATATGTCCACTCTTTTGCTCACCATTTTCTCCACAACTACAAGTAGGCGATGACTTTGGAGCTTATACCAATGAGAAGTAGACTCCTATAGCTTTCCAACGGCACAAGAATCAAGCCAATCGAATCTCAGACGAAGGAGATATGACCAAATCAAGATGACCCAAAATTTTCCAGAGCTAACAAAACTCGTGGTGGTTATGCCACGATCCGTAGCAGCCTCCAGAGAGGTCAATTTCCCCAAAAACCATCAACATTGTCCATGTCAAACGCAACTGTTGGAATTTTGTCGTTTATGTGAAACCATCTCAAGTCTCAACCAAAAGCTTAAACTGATAGTTGTAGCCTCAGGAACGGTTTTATAATCTAACACGTCCTCTTACGCGAATTTCCTTTGAACTTTGAAGCGTGGATGCTGCAAAGACCCTTTTTATCTTCCGCAAATGAAGGGGGGGTGCTGAGATTTGAACCTGAAACATTTTGTTTATTGGTCTAGCTCTTATACCGTGTGGAACCATCTCAAGTCTCAACCAAATGTTTAAGCTGATGGTTGAAGCCCCAAGAAATGATTTTATACTCTAACAGGCCCTATCACGTGAATACCCTTTGGGCTTGAAGCGTGGATACTGCAAAGGCCCCCTTCACCTTGCGCAAATGAATATGGGGATATTGAGATTTGAACCTGAGACCTCCTACTCAGGTGTGGCTCTGATACCATGTGTAACCATCTCAACCAAAAGCTTAAATTGATAGTTGTAGGTCCAATGATGAATTTATACTCTAACACGCCCCCACACGCAAATGGCCTTTGGGTTTGAAGCGTGAATGTTGCAAAGGTCTCCTTCACCTTGCGCAAATGATGTGGGGTGCTTAGGTCTGACTTTGATACTATGTAAAACCATCTCAACCAAAAGGTTAAGCTGATTGTAGGAATGACGTCTAGTAAAATAGTTGTTTGTGAAAACTACTTAGATTTTCACAAGTAATGTAGAATAGGGTACTGATATTAATTAATGATCACGTGGTAACTTCATATATATCTTTCTTATTTAAGGTTGATGTTATTTATTTATTTTTCTTTTCCTAAATATTTAAGGTTGATGTTATTTATTTATTTATTTATTTAAGTATGATTGAGAAGTTTAGGTTTTTTATTTATTATGAATGTGAATTTTATGTATTTAGTTATGACCTTATTAGTAATTTATTATCAGTTTATTTTAATAAGAAATAATATCTTACTTGTTATAAATAGACCAATCTCATGCAATATGTCATCTTATACATCAATGATAAATTATGATACATTGTATTTTACCTACTTTCTGAACTTATATAATTATTTATTTAAAATTTTTTATAATTAGAATTTTATGTACTTCATCTTTTCCATATTATTTGTCACTTTAAACTTTCTTTAGAAAACAAAAAAGAACCTCCACTCTATACTAATTTACCTTATTGGAAATGTGAAAATGTTGAATAAAATGATGAAGAAAAAAAAAGGAAAAAGGTGAATAAAACTGAAAAATGGAAGAAAAAGATGTGATAATAAGGGTAATTTGATAAATTAGTAATTAACATGTTATTGGAATTATAAAGTGACAGATATTATAGAAAAAAAAGAAAATTAATTAAAGTGACAAATAATATAGTAATGAGGGAGTAGTAATGTTGGTAAAAAAAGTTAATTTCTTTTTAGTATTATTAAATATGCTTATATGTAATTTTCTTACTAAAAGAGTGAAGTTGAAGATGATTATCGATCATTTTGAATCAAAACATTTATCATTTTGTAAATCATTTATATCAATTTGTTTTTGGAAATTGATACAGAGATTTCAATTTGTTTTTGTGAGGTGTCTTAATCATCAACTTGGCCGGTTACATCTAAGACAAGAGTATTCTAATTTCCCAATTCCCACACATTCGTACTAACACCATATCGGTAAAGTCTCCTTAACTAGTCAATATGAATTTGTACATACTTATAATCGGACAAAAGCATAATATTGCGTCATAGATGATCCTCTCGAATACTAGCATAGTAGTAGTGCTCTCGTTTACCTCTTCCTTGCTTCCGTTCAAACCTAAGTGGACCAATCATTTTCTTTAATTATCATCATTTTTTTTTCTTTTTTTCCCCCTCCGTAATATTTTCTTTGTTATATTTATCCTAAAGTTTTGTGCACTTAGCAATTGAATCTTTTATTGGCCAGTCTAAAATTATTTGACTTTAATTTAAACTCCTATTGTTTTTACGAAAGGTGAAAAAAAATTATATATAAAATAAAAAACACCCTAAGTATTTAGTATTAATTAACGAACGGTACTATTATTGGGTATTCTAAAACTATTAAACTTTAAACTCCTGTCATTTTTATGGAATTAGCCTATTCATGTAATTTTTTTTGTATGAGGATGATTGTTTACATTTGGATCCTTTCATAACTCGCGCTAGTGGGACCTCACTGGAAATTGTTGTTGTTGTAATTAGTTTTTTGTCAAAGGTATAGTAGATATTACTCCATCCGTTTCATCATAGTTGTCGCCTTAATTAACTTTTTGGTCCCACAATATTTGTCATGTCATACTTCAAATGCAATTTTTTTTACTAAATACTTTTTATATTAGTTTTTTGACAGATATATAGAGAAAGTAAGAGAGAGAACTATACTAGTAATTTAAGGCTATGTTTTATGACATACTTGTTGGATGGGAATGACTAGTACAATTATAATACAAATACTAACATTTTAATGGGGGGTTGGGTATGAGCATTGCTTATGGTGAAGTGTCAGATGACGGATGAGGGAAGAAACAAGTGGGGTAGGGATATTATTTTAATTGGGTTGACTATATTTTAATTGGTTGAATCTCAAAAAACCAAAAATAAAAAAAAAAATAGTTTCCACCAATTTCTCACTTCTCCGTACTCCAAAATTTGGAGGATGCTCAGGCTTACCTCTATGCCTACCAAAACTCATTTTCCCTTTTTTTTCCTCTCTCTTGCATACTCCCCTCAAAATTATGCCATAAGACATAGCCTAATACTATTATTTCACAATTTTCTATGTAACACAATACTTAACTACTCCATCTGTTCCATGCATATTAATTGTCATTTTGTTGACTATAATCGTTTCAAATGTTATTTCTTGCATTTGTGATTGACAATTTTTTATATAATATTTTATTAACAATTATAATATCATACTTTAAGTTAATATTTTTCGTTACAAATCTAATGGTAGTAGTTTTTATATAACAAACTGTTGCATATATATTGAGAAATTAACGGTTAAAAATTTTAAAGTTTGACTGCACAATTTCCAAAACGACAATTATTATGGAACCGGGGGAGTAGCTCATTTTCTTGGTTTTTTCAGTTTTGCTAAATGGACAACTATTCTGAGACGGAGAAAGTACTTTAAAACATCAATTTGTGAAAGCTAATACACATAACCATGGCTCATGTCTAGATGAAAGATATACTAGATATTACTTTAGTAGCGCATGTGGTGGTCCAAGCTCAAATCTTGTGTACTCAAATCTAGACTAAAGATATACTAGATATTACTTTAGTAGCGCATGTGGTGGTCCAAGCTCAAATCTTGTGTACAAAACCAAGGATAAAGCTAATATACAAAACTATAAGAGAAGAAAGTTTTTAAGCCCATCAACAACTCCAATAATCCTCCAGTACACATAACCATGGCTTAGGTCTAAATGAAGAATATACTAGATATTACTTTAGTAGCGCATGTGGTGGTCCAAGCTAAAATCCTTTGTACAAAACCAAGGATAAAGCTAATATACAAGACTATAAGAGAAGAAAGTTTTTAAGCCCATCAACAACTCCAATAATCCTCCAATACCGAAACAAAAGGGAGAGAAAGAAGGAAAATAGGGATAATATGCCACATTGCATACAATATGTTTTATGTACTATGATATTAAGGCTTTGTTCTTTTATCAAGTTAGGTTCGGGTTAAGTTAGCTAAGCTAGGTTAGGTTAGAATAGTAAAGGATAGGATATGTTGAGTTAAGTTAGTTGTTAGGTGGAAATATTTTATTAATAAAATTTGAATATTTTAGGGAAAGTAAATGAAAAGGTTATAGGTGTTGAAAAAAGTAAATTGATTTGAAATTAAAATAATATTATTTGAATTTTTTGTTTATTTAAAAAGTTATTTTTGGTTTTGCTATTGTTTAAGGAGTTGGGTTAGATTAAATTAGATAAGGATAAGTTAAGTTAAATTAATTTAGGTTAAATTAGTTAGGTTTAATCCAAGTATAGAATAAGACCTAAATTGTGAAGTTGTTGTCACTTACTTTGAATCATAGTATGGACTTTTGTGGTTCTTCGTACGACGGCCCAGCTAGCAAGAAACGACCTTGACATGCAGGCTCCTCAACTTTGCCGCGTACATACTTTAATTTTAAGTCGTCAACCGTCAATTCAATCACGTATAATCAATCCATCGGATACAAAATCAACTTCATTAATGTTTCTAGCTACCAACACTGACATGTATATATACAAATGCTTCCCCACAAACACAACCAGGAACTTTCGGAGCACCATACTCAATTGTCTGTCTGCATTTTTTGTGCCATTTTTTTGGAGCTTACTGCTACTTATAAAGGTTCATTATATCAAACATGGCGGATAATGATCCAAGGCCTTCTTCATCATTATCTTCAAAGAAACCTAAAATTGACAGAAGAATTGTTGAGAGAAATCGTAGAATTGAAATGAATAATCTTTGTAGTCGACTCGTTTCCCTTATCCCCCCTCAACCACATTTCAATCCTTCTCAGGTATTCGATCCCTCTTTCCCATTTTATCTGTCATTTATTGAATTTTCACCGTCAATATTCTTCTTTGACAACCTTTTTGTACATCCATTTATTGACAAATACCCACATTATGCTAGCCATTATATCCATGCAATCACGTACCTATGCTCATGATATATAGTATGATATTGAGATCTATTACTTTGACTGTAGAAGAGGATATCGCAAGCTGATCAGATCGAGCATGCAACACATTACATAATGGAATCCAAGCAGAGGATTGAGCAGTTGAGAAAGAGGAAGGAAGAGTTAGAGACGATGACTACGATCATTGAGGAGGAAAGGAGACCAAATAATGACCAAGTAGTAATCTTAGATAATGATCATGAAATAATGCAGGATGATGATACAAGGTTGCCGATAATCCGGATTAGTGATTATGGAAATGAAATACAGGTGCAATTGATAACTTCACTTCAGAGAAGTATAAAGTTAGGGGAAGTAATTAGGGTTCTTGAAGAAGAAGGGGCTCAAGTTGAATACTGTTTTTCCTCCTATACTAAGGGAAATAAGGTCTACCACACCCTAAATGCTAAGGTACATATATATATTTTCTGACATAATTAAAATATTACCCCCGTTATTTTTTAACTATCATTTACGGTTTTCAGTATCAATTTTTAATCAATAATTTCCAATATAAAACTTTTCCAAAAAAAATAATATTCTACTTTTCTAATAGTATTTTTTATAATGAATCTAATGACATCAATTTTGTATGATGAATCATTATATAAATTATGATATTAACGATCAAAGTTTTCAACACAATTTCCTAGGCGACAATTAAATAAAAACGGAGGAAGTATTTATTATCATTTTTAAACCCAACTTTTTTTAGAGTTACTGATAATTATCAATTACAAGAAGTTTGGATATGTTGGTTACGCCAACAATTAAAATTGACAATCTAACAAATGAACCCCATCCAGTAGGCATATTTTAGATGCATTTTTTTATAATTTTTAAATATAGATAAAAGTGTGATTTTATACTATTTGTATGTATTGTTATAGTTATAGAAACCAATAATGTAATTTGTTTTCAATTTAATTTACAAATATATTCTACCTCCATCACTAAATAAGTGTCAATATGACTAAGCTTTGACCGTTGATTATTTACAAATTATAATGAGTTACAATATAAAATTAGCGCTATTATAATTTTTAGTAAAATATCTTTCTAATGGTGATAATTTAATATTGTAACTCATTATAATCTGTGAATAATTAACAATCAAAGTTTAGTCAATTTGACACTTATTTAGGGACAGAGATAGTAGGTATTATACGAAGGCAAGACACTTAAAATATGTCTTGCCCCAAAATATTTATCATTTTCAAATAATTAATGTTGTATGTGGCCCTTTAAACTTATAAAAGATTGAATTTTATTACAGGCGCAAAATTCTAGAGTTGGGATCGGAAATGCGAGGGTGCAACAACGTTTACAAGAACTTGTACGCTTAGACTAGCGTTGGTTCCTGGAAGGAAGGAGTTGGTCCATTAATTCGATCAACATAACATATATATGTGGGCTTGAATAATTTGCAATTTTGTCACATGTGAAAAATGTGCTTTGTTATTTTTATGTGTGGCAATTTTACCCAAAATTGGTGGGTTTTTAATTGCTAATTACACTTTATTATTAACGAGTGACATTTTTTGGGTTTTGGCATTAATAATCCAGATCTTGAGCCATGATCGAAATAATCCAAAGTGACTTTTTGGCCACTAGCAGTCTGTACTTTTTCACTATTTTCTCGCAGCAGTCCAAAATCAATTTCCAGCACCGGAAAGCTAACGTGGCGACCGGTAATCTCCTTTTTGGAGTGTGAAAAAACCTACTTTCCGGTCGCCACGTCAACTTTTCGGTGCCGGAAATTGTTTCTGGACTGCTATGAGAAAATAGTGAAAAAGTACAGACTGTCAGTGGCCAAAAAGTCACTTTGGATTAATCCCAGTCACAAGCCCCTCAGTACGGATTATTTGTGGCCAAAAACCTTTTTTTTGTGTTTGATAATTTGTCAATGTATTAATGTTATTCATTCGGTTGTTTGTCCTACCGAATGAGTGAACTATGTAATTTATTTTAATGAATAGAATAAATTAAGTTTACAAGCATTAGATAATTTTCTATATATGTGTATTTCCTGGACCATATTTTTTACCATAAATTTATTTGTTTTTGAATGTAAGGCAAAGTTGTTGGACTTAACAACAGTGACCAAAGTCAACCCAAATTATCGAAAGGGAAAACAAAGTTGAACTCAATTTACTTAATCTGAACATAACCCGATCAGTAGCAAACCCCTTTTGGCCTTTGCCATCTCTAATATCACCAATCCCCAAAGAAATCTATTTCAATCAAAGACCCATCATTGACTTCATATGATAATCTTTAAAGGTGATTTCATACTTGGATCATCTTTAAATAAAATCAGGGTGTCTTTGGTTGATTAAAAATCTTTCTCATGCAAATTTTTTTATAGATAACGTTTTCTTGAAAAAATTTCATGGGATTCCTACTAGGGGTGAGCGGGATCGGGATCCCGGTAATTTTCAGAGGTCTCGGTCCTGGTCTCGGTTGTGACCGGGAGCAAAACTTTACTCCCGGTCCCGGTTGTGACCGGGAGCAAAGATTTGTTCCCGCTCCCACTGGGGCTGGGAAATAAACCGGGAAATTTTTAGTCCCGGTTTCCTAAGTTTTTTTCACCATTATTTAATTTATTTCCATTAAAAACCAACATAAATTACACAAGTTTTCTCTAATTTCACAAACAAAGGCGCTGATTTGTTTATATAGCCATTTTTTCGAAATATTTTTTTCCGAAAAAAAATCTAACACGTAATGTTTTTTTTCCGATTTTTTAATATCTAGTACGTAACGTTTTTCTCCGAAAAAAATATATGCTAAGTTCGAAATAGTAATAAACAAAATAAATTTAAATAGCGAATACAAATTAAATTAAACAAGTTTATCAATCATATGAAATCACTTGATTTGTTTAAGATATATATATATATATATATATATATATATATATATATATATATATATATATATATATATATATATATAACGGAATCGGGACCGGGACCGGGAAATGAGGTTAACTCCCACTCCCGGTCCCGTTGTTGACGGGGACTTCACTTTAGTCCCATTCCCGGTCCCGCTCCCACCGGAAATAGGATTTTGGGACCGGGACTTGATCGGGACCGAGACGGGACCGGGATTCCCGGAAATTTTTCTCACTCCTAATTCCTACCAAACACTCCCCTAGTCAAAATTGAAAGAAAAATGGTGAGATTATGAATCTTGAAAATCAAGCAACTAACGCCCCGTTCTTTTATGCGGCTGGCAGGTTGCGATGCCACAACGCACCGCAACTTTCCATATTCCACCACAACCCACCACAATCCACACAATCTACCACAATCCACCACAATCTACCACAACACCCACCACAATATACTTTTTCTAATTTAATTTATCTTTTTATTAACAGTTAAACTTTTCATATTCCACCATAACCCACTAGAACTTTCCCCAACTTACCACACAATCCACCACAACTTTTCCCAAACCACCACAATCCACCACATTTCCTCCACAACACACCGCACCTCACTGCAGCCAGCCGTATAAAAGAACGGGGCCTAAAGGTATATATAGTTTTGTGAGTTTGTTTAAATTTAAATAATATGTATTTTGATTCAATATGATTATTAATCATTTTGAATTTCACTTAATTCACTATATTTATGCATATTTAAATCGTTATATATACACATTTTGCTGTTTAAGAATTCTACAACTCATTCATTATAAAACAATCTACTATTGGTTTATATATATTTTTTCATGTATATAGAATTATACAACAAATTACATGTAAATTTTTTATGATAGTTGATGTGATTACGATATCGTTAATATTTTTAGAGATGACGGATGATTGTGATACTCGTATACCTAAATCATAAAAATATAAATTTTATAAAATTCAAAATGGCCATTAACCATCTTGATTTAAAATATATATCGTGACCTTTTATTTATTTATTTTATTTGAAATTAAAATAAGGTTCATAGGGCTGTGTATGTACGTAAGTGATCCTTTGCAGGGTTTCATTATTTATTATTATTTTTTTTAATATTGGACCCCTGCAATTAATTCAATTCCAATTCAAATAAATTCCACTATTTAAAGTTATCGCATCGCTAACAGTCTGTTAGGTTATTAGAGAGATAGGGGAGGGTATATATAAGAAGGGAGGGGAGGGGAGGGGAGGGGAGGGGAGGGATCGAAAAGGGAGATCATGATTAACTTCTATCTTGTTTGGATTACCAGTGGAGGGTAACGAGGGGTAAGAAACGTTAATTGTAGTGTTTGGATTTGAAAAGAGGGGAAGGAGGGGGATGAGAGAAAAAAAATGAGCTAGTTATTATATTAATAAAGTTATTTTCTTTCTCTTTATGCATAATGAGTTCATTTCCCCTTTGTTAAC
Organism: Portulaca oleracea; assembly: GCA_029582165.1. Taxonomy (NCBI): domain Eukaryota; kingdom Viridiplantae; phylum Streptophyta; class Magnoliopsida; order Caryophyllales; family Portulacaceae; genus Portulaca; species Portulaca oleracea. The sequence goes on along the minus strand of CM055869.1, from coordinate 10,379,847 downwards.
CCTCATATTGGGGTGAATGAGAAAAGTATTAGGAATGGACTGAATGAAGGTAACTAGTTCCCTTCCCCTCTCCTATTTAGGCCATGTTCTTTTCTGCGGTATTTTGCGGTGTGGTGTGGTGGGGTGTGGTGGAATTGTGGTGGGGTGTAGTGGAATTGTGGTAGGTTATTGGTATGTAGGGTAGGTGAGGAGAGAGAATGTAAAAAGTAGAGGAGAAAAGTGAAGAGAGAGAAGAGTGAGGAGAGAGAAAAGTAATGATTTGTGACAAACTGCGGTGAGCTGTGGTACCGCAGTTTGCCAACCGCAGAAAAGAACATGGCCTTACTTTTACAAACAAGGTTATATGAGGTTATTTAATATATTTCAATTCACTTCTTTTTCCCTCCCTTCCCTTCCCTTTCCTTCCCCTCCCATAACCCCAATCTAAATATATTATAAAAGATTGCACCACCTTTTTATGTTGGACATTTACTAATTGATCTTTTTTTTTAATGGGTAATTGAATTCTAATAATACGAACTTTAGGTCATATAAGACTTAATAATACGAACTTTCGATTTGATTATTAATAATACGAACTTTGACCCCTTTTTGGTCCCAGTAACATGAGACCGAGTTAGGGTTATGTTGACTCGCCGGAAAGTCTAGCTGGCGGTTGTGGCATGTGCCTTTGATGTTTGGCATGTGGAGGAGATGAATTTAGTCAATTTTGACTTGCCCAATCAGCAATATTTGTCCATGTCATCCTCCCTCTCTCTTTCTCTCTCCTCTCTCCTCTCTCCTCCCTCCTCTCTCCTCCCTCCTCTCTCTTTCTTCGTTGCAGTTACAGTTCATCCAACTTCTTCTTCCTCCTTCTTCTTCTTCCTTCTTCACCCTCATCCATCTTCCATGAAAATTAATTGATTAAACCCAGTTTGATTTCGAATTCGCAGCTCAAAATACCGCAACAATGGTGGTAGCTTCATCCACATCCTTCAATTTAATGGCGTCCTTCAAGGGGCTCTCACTGAAGTCGAGTTCGAGCTCTTCTTGCTCCTTTGTGAGAGGCGATTTCAGAGTATCAACTTTCTCTCTCGAATTCGATCTGTTTTGGGGTGAGAAGTTAGGGTTCTTCGCTTGTGCCCTAATTTTGGTCGATATGTTTTGGGGTGAGAAGTTAGGGTTCTTCCCTTGTGCCCTAATTTTGGTCGAATTCGATATGTTTTGGGGTGAGAAGTTGTGCATTGAATTGGTTTATTGTTTGATTTAGAACAATTTAGGCAATGATTTGCTGAAGCTTTTCTCAAGTAGAATCAATCCATTTGTTTCATTGCCTTTTGCACTAGTTTGATTGGATTCTGGGCTTAATCAATTCTCTATTTGGTCCTCTGTTGATGGAGAAAGGGGAGGACATGGCGAAAGTAGTCATTGGTGAAAGAAATGGGTTTCTTTCTCTGCTTAGAACGCAGTATGAAGCTTTCTTTGATGTCATCCAGCTCTGCTTCAACTTTCGAGAAAAATGCAGAATATATGCTTCGATGATGAAGAAGAAGAAGAGGGGACAGTGAAGCCATTGTTACTGAAGCTTGACCTCTTCCTCTTCTGGTTAGAATTCAGAACCTCAAATACCTCCCCTCTTTTCCTCAAAAGCTTCTGTTCATCGACCTCTGTTGATTGAGAGAAAAATGCAGAATAAAAGAGAGATGAATTGGATTCGAAACAGTGAATTGGGGCAAAAAAGGGGTGAATTGGGATGATGTGAAAAGAATTTTGCCCAAATTTGGAGAGATGAATTGGGATTTGAATCCAGAAAAAGAAGAAGAAGAAGAAAAAGATGAAGATCTGGAAAAATGAATGAGAATGACGAAGAGAGGAGAGAGAAAGAGAGAGGAAAGAGAGGAGAGAGAGAGAGAGAGAGAGAGTGACGTGGCGTTTTTTAAAGTCAAACGCTGACCTGGCAGAGTCAAACATCAAAGGCACATGCCACAACCACCAGCTAGACTTTCCGGCGAGTCAACATAACCCTAACTCGGTCTCATGTTACTGGGACCAACAGGGGGTCAAAGTTCGTATCATTCAGAATTAAATCGAAAGTTCGTATTATTAAGTCTTATATGGCCAAAAGTTTGTATTATTAGAATCCAATTACCCTTTTTTAATTCAGTTAGAAACAAGATATAAAAGAAGTTAAGATACACTTCTCTAATCCTTATATTGAAAAGGACTATGAATTTTTTTTAGGGAAATAAAATACAAAGGAAAAATTAGCTTTTTAGATTAAAAAAACTAATATGAAAAATTATTTGTCATATATTGCAAATAGTTATTTGATTTTGGTCAAAAGGATATTCCATCCATTCCTTAATAGTTATGATTTCTAAATTTGGGAAGATTTTAAGAAAATGGTAATTAATTAGTATATTATCAAAATTATTTTTATTTTGGTTATATATGTAATTGTATTGGTAATGATAAAAAGAAAAACAAGAAAGCAGCACTAGATTTTTAAAAAAAAACAATCATTAATGTTGCAAAAAATTACTGAGAGGTACCCTAACTTTTGGTGAAATGTTTTTCAGGTACTCTAACTTTCAAAACTCAATTTGGGGTACCCTAACTTTTTGGGTTAGAAATTATTAGGTGCTTTTTCGGTCATCAATTTGGTTAAGTGACCGAAATACCCTTATTCTTCCATTTTTAAGAAATACCCTTAAAGAAGAAGAACAAGGGTATTTCGATCACTTAACCAAATTGATCACCGAAGAAGCACCTAATAATTTCTAACAGAAAAAGTTAGGGTACTTCAAAATGAGTTTTGAAAAGTTGGGGTACCAAAAAATAGTTTTCCCAAATAATTGGGTACCTCGGAGTAATTTTTTGTATTACATTAAACTTGTAAAGTCATAGATATTGTGAAAAATAAAAAAGTTTTTAAAAATAATGATGGATATTGAAAAAATAGAGGGAGTAACATCTTTAATCATAATTTTTAAAACCAAAATTTATCTATCAAACATGGTCTCCATCTTAGTTTGTCAAATATATAAACAATTCATGGTCAAATGAATTAATTCAAGTATTCGACCATGTTGATTGCCACACGAGGTGATTAGTGACGATAAGTCATTTTATGGCTGAATTCCCTAATACTACTTACCTAAAAAAAAAAGTATTCAACCATAAATATTCTAACAAGCTAGTGTGTGGTCAAGATTTGGGTAATTTCATTGAATTTGAGCTGTATACTTATACAAACTAAAAGCTAAATCAAATGAAAATCAATTGAAAAACTAAGGAAAGAATATGAAAAGATGTAAACCGGAGAAAAATGACTGTAACTTGGCAAATATATTAATATTTTCTTTAGGTATAGTAATTTAGAATATAAAATGTGGCAAATTTTGAAGCCTTTTGGATAGTGCCATTTCTCTCTCTCTCTCGGTTTTTTGCATTTTGGACACTGAAGTATAGGGGTATTTATTTTCTGATCCCAAAGTTTTCATTATTTATTTTTTGGACCCTAAAATTTATGGATTGAATAAAAAAAGGACCTTAAATTTTGTAAGTTGAAAAAAAGGCTCCTGTACTATTTTTCTTTTTCTTCCTATGTTTGAATTTATCTCCCGATTAGCGCCAAACTTCTGGACTAAGATTAAAACTAATATTAAAGTTGTAATGCACATCTCTTATTCATATCAGAACTACTTAGACCCTGAATACTTTAGGGTCTAATTCGTTCCGACATGAATAAGAGAGGTGTATTATGGCTTCAATATCAGTTTTGACCTTACTCTTGATGTTTGACGCTAATCGAGAGATAAATTCAAACATGAAAAGAAAAAGAAAAATAATCAACGAGCCTTTTTTTCAACCTACAAACTTTAAGGTCCTTTTTTATTCAACCCATAAACTTTAGGGTCCAAAAAATAAATAATGAAAACCGTGGGACCAGAAAATAAATACCCCTATCCTTCGAGATCCAAAATGCAAAAAACCTCTCTCTCTATATCTCTCTCTCACTCAAAAAATGACTGTAACTTGGCAAATATATTAATATTTTCTTTAGGTATAGTAATTTAGAATATAAAATGTGGCAAATTTTGAAGCCTTTTGGATAGTGCCATTTCCTCTCTCTCTCCCTCTTTCTCTCTCTACACACATACACACACACACACATATATATACATATATATACATATATATATTAAAAAGGTAAGTACAACGAGGAATTGGAACGGACTAATGATGTCTTCTAACAAGAAATTGGCCCGTCTTATCTGGATACAAAATATTATTTAAAGTTGGGTTATGAATATTAATTGGACCAAGTTCCAGCTGCCATGGTAGATGCCCTTGTTTTGATAACCAGTTGTTCGGTCTTGTTTCAAGCCGAATTGATATCATTTACAAGGTGTTTTCCTTGTTTGAGTCCCTTGATTATGTATTAGTTATGATGATTTTTTGTTTTTTAGGATAATCAAGAGTTAGAAGGAAAACCAGCAAAAAGGTGAAAATCTGCCAAAACCCAGCTAGTAGCGCCCTCTACGCATGGAGTAACACCCGCGACAGCAACAAAAATCCTCAAAAGGAGCAGATTACAAGTTGTAACACCCACTACGAGTTTTGTAGCGGGCATTACAAGGCAAAATGTTCAATCGCCCAGTTGGTCACCCCCACTACAAGCTTGCAGATGGTGTTACGCTCAGGCAAGAGATGTCCAGGAAGAGGTCGCGCCCGCGACCATATTGTGGCGCCCGCGACGGTTGTTGAGCAATCTTGGATGGAAGTTGTCCAGAGGGAGGTCGCGCTTGCGACGACATTGTGGCGCCCGCGACCAAACTTGGATGATCTCGGAAGAAAAAGGGTCCAGAGTGAGGTCGCGCCTGCGACCACATGGTGGCGCCTGCGATGGATTTGATGCGCAGAAAAATTAAAAGCGGCTGATGTGTTAATGTGTAGGGTTTAGGATTTGTTTTATTCCTTCTATATATACCTAAACATTTTCAGCATTATATTTATCTTATCTTTACCCTTAGAAGTAGAATAAATTAGAATTACCATTAGAATCAATTAGGTTTTAGAGATTAGTTTTATCAATAAGCTCTTAGTTTATTTCTAAGTTTTCTCTAGTTTTTCTTTCATCATCAATTGTAATCTTCTCTTTCAATCAATTCAAGGAAGAAATTTCCCAAGTTCTTGTTCTCTCTAGTTTCTTTTATTGTTTTGATTCAAATCCTATTAGTACTAGTCCATAAAACTTCCAATCTTTTTAGTGAAGAGGAGGATTAAGGGTTCACAAATTCTCCTTCGAAAGTGAGGATTTGGGAATTATTAGTAATCCAAATCTCACCTTTCTTGTTTGTTTGGGAGAAAGTTCAAAATGAAGTTCAAAATGAAGGATTCAAAAGTTCCGGACTAGAGTGAAGTTTAATGCATTCAAGGTATGAGTTCTCTTTCTTAATTTCCTCATTCTATTGAATTTTTCATTTATCGCTTTAATCACATTTTTAGTTATAGTTTTCTTTCTTGTTGAATTAGGGTTAGTTCATCTTTAGATTCATGCTTTTCTTGATTATTGATATTACGAATTCATGCTTAGTCTAGTTTTAATTTAGTTATTTATTGTTTTCATGAATGAAATGCTTACCAGCCCAATTCCATAAAATCCTTACACACCATCCCTGTGGATTCGACTACCCCTACTCTTTTACCCCAAAATACCACAACCGAACACCAGTCAGTAGTTGCGTTGACTTCTCTGAAAATGTGTGCAATCAGAACTTCCTGACAATTAAAAGAGTCAGGGTGTCATGAATGATCCCTTTATTTTGCCAAGGGATTGTAAACACGACTTTGAGAGATTGAATCACCACCATGTTATCTCCTTTAATAATAATAATAATGTTCTTGAATCCTGCATTTATGGACTTCAGCAACCATAGTGGGCGCATCGCCAAAAGCTCTCATGCCTATCCTTAGGACGTTGCCCCTTCAGTCCCTAATGATGAATCCGTCTGTTGTCGAGTTATTAGTGAGCGATCCGTCGAAGTTGAGTTCAGACCGCTCTTATCGGGGGTGAAGACCACTTCATGTAGAGTGAGTATTAATTGGCCCCCTGTGCGAACTGCTACCATGCCTATCTACCTGGATATTATTACGAATTGTCCACTCCGCCATATTTCTTTGCGCTGTTTTCAAATGGTCCAAAGAAGAAAAACTCCCATCGCTAAAATTATTTTAGCCTCTGTTTGTCTATTATCCTCTAGAAAATGTTGGATAAAATAAGTCGAGCTATCCAACCTGGCATCGGTCAGCCACCCATGCTTGGATGGCTAGGCTCCAGGACCTGCTAGTTGTTGAATAATTCCAGAAAAGATGATCAGAGCTCTCAATGTCTTGAAGACATAAAGGGCAAGTTGGATCCAGCTGTATACCCCTTCTCAAAAGGTTCCTCTAGTAGGAAGAGCATTATGAAGACACAACCATAGGAAGATCCCAATTTTGGGGGGATATCTTGATCCCAGATCCACCTGTATTCCCATTTTTGTGACTGATTAATGCAATCACGAGCGATTCTGGTCACTGTCTTAGTCGTGAATGCACCAGACCCTGTTAATCCCCAACATAATTCATCCTTGGTTTCTAATATATATATTGGGATCCCCAGGATTTTTTGCACTATCCGAGTATCTTGAATATGAGCTCTAAGCTTATCCACATTCCAAGTTTTGTCAGGAGATATGAACTCACTGACAGTAATGTTCTCAATGTCATTATTACTCGAGTCGATGTGGTCATTGAGCGGTCTATCCTCCACCCAACAATCCTTCCAAAATTTTATTGATTTTCCATCTCCAAGTCTCCCACGAATACCATTTTTTTAATGTGCTTCTAACTTTTAAAAGGTTTCTCCATACAGGAGAGTCAGTGTTCTTACCAGTACATTCAAAGAAGTCATGATCTCTAAGATAATTTTTCTTAATGATTTGTGCCCAAATAATATTGTTATGAATAATCTTCCACGCTCATTTGCATTGGATAGCAATATTAATTGTCTCAGTCCTCCGCAATCCCAGCCCATCATATTCTTTTGGTTTCCCTGCTTTTCTCCGCCTTTCTTCCAGAAGAAATTTTTGTTTATTCTATATAGCTCTACGCATATCGACTTAGGAAGACGAAAGCATTACATTGTGTGAGCCGGTAGAGATTCTAAGTTGGACTAAATTAGTACGACGCGCCCAGCTTTTGAAATTGAATTTGCTTTCCGGGCGGCCATTCTATCAGTCGCTTTCCCGATTAACTCATTGTAGTCCCTACTCATTTGACGACCCTGTTTAATTTGACATCCTAGATATTTACCAAGAGCATCCGTAGCCGGGATATTAAAAATTCTCTTAATCGATTCCTTTAGCTGATTAGCCGTTTTCCTTGAAAAAATTAGCTTAGATTTATGAAAATTAATTAGTTGACCTGATATGTCACAAAAATTTAAAAGAATGTTTTTCAGTTTGAGAGATGCTTTGGACGAAGCTTTGTAGAACAGTAAACAGTCATCAGCAAAAAAAAAGACCATGAATTTTCAAAGATTGGGGTACAATTGCAATTCCAATCCCTGATTTCGGGTCCTTAGCCTCAACTTCCAGCATTTGACTGAGAACATCCATGCCTATAATAAATAGATATGGCGGAAGAGGGCCTCCTAATGAAGCCCTCTAGAAGATTTAAAAAATCCATTTGGAGATCCATTAACTAACATGGAATATGTCACTGTACTAATACATTGATCCACTATACTATTCCATTTGTTATTAAACCCCAACAATTGGAGAATGTCCTTCAAAAAATCTCATTCAATTCGATCATAGACCTTTTCCATGTCAAGCTTTAACGCTACCCACCCTGTCTTGGATGTTGGTTTCGCAAATTTATGCATTATTTCATGCGTAAGAAGGATATTATCTTGAAGTGCCCTTCCCGGGATGAAAGCACTTTGAAATGGGGCAATAAATTTGTCTAGGAGAGATCTTAGCCATGAGACCATAATTTTTGCTATTATTTTGTAGAAAGTATTACACAAACTAATTGGTCCGTAATGACTACTTTGTCTTGGGTTATCTAGTTTGTGTAATACTTTCTACAAAATAATAGCCAAACTAGTCATTTCCTATATATAACTCTAGTTTTACGGTCAAATTCTCACCATATATATCTCCATTTATGCACACAGACCCAAAATGTGCATTTTCATCTCTTGTGCCTCCTCAACCACACAATCACTCCGAGGTATAAATCTACAGTTCAAAAGTGGAGTCTTGGTCAGTGGTGGATCTAGACATTCAATTTAGGGTGTCTAATGTACTTATTATTATACAAGTGTTTTAGAAAAGTTTCACATATTCACAAGCTTAACAAAATTTCACATCATCATATAAATATGTCCACCAAATAAATTAAAATTTCAAATTAACTATATATTATTTTAAACTTATACAGTTGAATTGGACGAGTTGATGCTAAGACATAAGTCAACTGCCAATTTAAACCCTAGATATTAAGCAACATCTTTAGTTGTAAACCATGCGCCTGAATAATGAAAAATAGATTAACAACATATATATCTCTACACAAATTCATTTAATGAATATCTTTTAGCACTCAAAGTTCCCTCTAACTCAAATAATAATTCAAACTCTTGATTTCTCACTTCCAAAATTGCCTACTCGATATATCTTTGAAACAATTACTACAAAACAATTAGTAGGACATCCTGGAATGGGTGACAACGTGTTGTCAGTGAAAGTGGGTATCTTGAGAAGAAGATAGAGAGGGAGAGAAAAGATAGAAGAGAGAGTCTTAGTGAGAAATTGAAAATGGATGTTGGCATACACAAACCCAATTTATTGACTTAATTGCACCTTTTTTATAAAAAAAATAATTTGGTAATATTAGTGTTTTTGGGTTGTTGTTAAATTGGACACCCGTAATTATATTTTTTGTGATTTTTTTAAGGTATCCATTTGCTCCAACTAAGAAAATTTCCTCCGAATAATATTAGAAAATCACAATTTTTTTGACTAAAGGTGTCCATGAACATTCCTAAAATAGCCAGAGATCCACCCATGGTCTTGATGTAAGTAACACGTTTTTTAAGTGTCTTTATGATCGATTATGTTCGATTACTGTAACGCCCCGACCCTTCCCGAGCCGTGGACATTACCGATAACTGCTTCAAGGATCGCTGACTGGCCCCACAAACCACCACGAGTCTTTCCAACGTGCTTCGTCCTCGCTCATACACTGCCTGAGGAAACTTCCCAGGAGGTCACCCATCCTGAGACTACTCCCAGCCAAACACGCTTAACTGAGGAGTTCCCAACGGATGAGCTACCATAAAAGAAGGTGCACCTTGGTGATATGAGTAGTCATTTCAATCATTTTAAGCCACACTTTAACCACCAAAAAATAACTGAAGGGGCTTCATATTTTAGTGTAATAATTTTAAGGGCCCTATTTTTTGATAAATAATTGTTGGGTGACATTATTTTTTATGTAAATATTTAGGGGTGACATTCCGGCCAATTTCCGGCCAAAAATGGCGCAAAGCGGTGGATTTTATGTTTAGGCGTGTTTTAAATTGAAGTATATACTTAACTCTAACGTATACAAGTAAATATGTTAACATAATAAACATGCCTAAACGTAAAAACCCACTATTTCGTGTCATTTTTGGTCGATAATTGGCCGGAATGTCACCTCTAAATATTTATATAAAAAATAATGTCACCCAACAATTATTTATAAAAAAATAAGGTCCTTAAAATAATTATACCAAAATATGAGGTTTCTTTAGTCGTTTTTTGCTTTAACCACACATCCGAGGTGTTACAATTACTATTTCTCGTATTAATGTTATCATTCCTTTGTTTTATTATTGGTATGGATAAACCTAAGAAGTAAAAAGCGCGTTATAAGTGTCATTAATTAATAATAAAATTTGCTTCGAGGTTGTAGATTAGGATGTAACGAGCTGTAGCTGATCGGATCGAACAAAAGCTAGCTGCTCATAACATAATGGAATAATAAAATGGATAAATCTACAAGCTGCTCGATCATTTCGTACGATGTTGAAGAAATAATGATGGATAAATAGGAGTACGTACTAATTAGTAATTACAAGGTCGCCCATTCCGGCGGATTCCTCATCCCAACGGGGATTCAACGGGGTTTTTTAAAACTATCCTAAATTTAACTAAATTTTAATCGGATTCAATTTCTAATCGGACCCGGTTTTTAACATGTTTAAAATACAACGTATTTAACTTGCTCAAGTAATAATACATTAAAATCAAACAATAATACATCAACAAGTGAGAATAAATTGGAAAATTACTACTTTGTCTTTCCCATTAATATATATATTAAATTTGAATAAAGATTATTTGGTAATTTTAACATTTTCGGGGATGAGGACGGGGAATTCAACCCGGCGGGGAAAATGGGTACGGGGATGGGTAAAATTTTGTCCCCATCCCCGAGCGGATTTTGGAAAATCGTTCCCGTCCCCGTCCCCATCCCCGCGTCCCTAGAGCGGGGCGGAGCCCGACGGATTCGGGGATTCCCCACCCCATTGTCATCCCTAATTTTGACGCAACCAAACCTACTTTGAAAGACATCTCAAGTTAGAAGATAGAGGCCATGTTCTTGCTAGAATGCGTGCATGTTCATGATTGTGCAACGGGCTTCCTCCCGCTGTCAGGGTATGAAACTTGCGGCGTATCAGTTGTGACTTGTGAAGAAGGAGAGGTTATCACCTTTCATAATATATAAACAATGGGTTTGGGTTGCTGGCCTGATAGGATGAGAGACAACTCTACCCTAGGCCCTAGCCTTCCAAATGACAGACTACCTACTGTAAAATCAAGAAATCCTCCAAAAAAAACAAGCCCCAAGACTCTGAAAAACTTACTTTGATTCACTATCAACTTGAATTTGCTTACCGCGCATCTCTTTAGTCTGATCTTAAATCTAACTTACCTGCTAACGTAACGTAGGCTATTTTAAGCTTGAATCCCAACTTAAACTACTACCCTGAATTGAATGTTGGAACCTATCAATTAGGGTTAGGTTTCGAGTATTGTCACTAAATTTGAAGATTTCATGAAATTTTAAGCTTGGTATATGATTCATGTTATTTTTCGTAAAGTTGTAATTATGTTGAGGCTTAATATTTATTAAGACTATTTATAATTGTGCATGGTTTGTTTCCATAAAACTAACTTGATAAAGCAGGGACGGAGGGTGGGCAAGGCAAGGAGGGGCCATTGCCCCCCTTGAACTTTTTAAATTAAGACTATGAAGTCAAATTCTCACTCAAGTTTCTTTATTGGCTAAATTGATAAAGCCTTATTTGGTTGTTGTTGATGTCTTAGGTTTAACGCTTGCCTGGATTGTATTTTTGTGTTTCTCCCCTTTGCTTCCATAGTTTGTTGTTTGATATTGTCATTATTATTTCTCTCTAAAAGACGTTTTCAACCATTTTCGTTTAGATAGAGACTTGCATCATATTATACAAAATTCAATATTATTTTTGTTATGTTATTATAACATTAATGATACATGTGATGCTCAATAAATAGAAGCTTAAATTACTAGCATTTAATGACGGGATGGTTTTTTCAAAATAATTTCCTCCTGAGATAGAACTTTTTTCAAATTATTAAAATTTATAATAAAAGAGGTTTTAGTCACTTATATTATTTGTCACCTTAACTAGTTTTTTTTTTTAGTTTCATAATATTTTTCATTTTGCAATTACAATTACATATTAATTACTAGTTTACCAATTTTAACACTTGTTATTTACTTTTTGTCCCTCTCTCACCATCATGTATGTTCATTAATTATTAGGCAACTTATATTTTTTTTTTTTGTGCAACATTGATACTCTTCCTAAAATTTAAAAGTGATAAAAAATATAAAACTGATGGAGTAATATTTTTGCCCCCCTTGATATCATATGCTGGCTTCGTCTCTGCTTATAAGACTATTTTAAATGTTTGATTTGTTTTCACTTTAGAACAATGTGGGATTGGTATATGGTAGTATAAATGTTGTGGATAAAATAATGACACGTTAGACTTTATTATTCTTTTAAAAAAATGGTAGATTTTAGCACAACAATTTTTTTAAATAAAAAAACATGTTAGAAAATATATTTAGCATATAATAGGTAGGTACCCGAAATCGCGGGTAAGGGTAAAGTTCTTAAACTTTAGAAACCGGTCAAACGGGTAAGAGTAAGGTTCCTAGTTTTAGGTGAGGTTACTCGGAACCGCTCACCCTACTAAAGATGTGACACTTGGAATGCTGATGTGACAACTGGAGCAAGTGCCCTTTTAACTAAAAGCATGCCACGACAATTTTTTAATTTTATTTTATCGTTTAACTACATTATTCACCTTGCACTTACATTATGGGGGGAAAACATTAGCAATGAATTAAAAGCAAAGCATGTCTCGCTAATTTTTTTTTAATTCTAATTTATCGTTTAACAATAAAATAGAATATAAAGATTGACGTGACATGTTTTTAATTAAAAAGACACGTGCTCCGGTTGCCGCATTCTGGTCCCAAAATTTCAATCTGGGATGCTACGGGAAAATAATAAATAAGTATAGACTGCCACCAGCCAAAAAGTCACTTTGGATTATTCTCGATCACAAGGCTCTCAGTACAGATTTTTCTCAGCCAAAAACCCAAGGAAAAAGTGCGTTTAAAATTTATTCCAAGCTGGATTAAAAAAAGAAAATTTTTTAGACATGTGTTTTATATATGAATTTGTATGAATTTGTAAAGCCTCCTTAATTAGTCATATAAATACACAGACTACACTATATATATCGGTAAAGCCTCCTTAATTAGTCATATGAATTTGCACATACTTAATTTGACAAAAGCTACCATAAAATTGCGTCCATAAAATTGCGTCTACATGACTTTGTACATACTTAATTTGACAAAGCGTAATAGTAGCTCACTACCTCCGTCTCAAAATGTTTGTCCTTTGACTAAATTTTAACCATTGATTACTCACAAATTATAATGAGTTACAATATAAAATTACCGTCATGGTAATCTTTAGCAAATTATCTTTCTAATGGCAGTGATTTCATATTTTAATTCATTTTAATTGATGAATAATTAACAGTCAAAATTTAATCAACGGACAAATATTTTGGGACGGAGGTAGTAGTTAGCATAGTAGTAGTGTTCTCGTTCACCTCTTTCTGTCTTCCTTTCAAACCAAAGGACCAAATCATTTTCTTTAAATATCATCTTTTTTTTATGCCTTTTGGCCTTTGTGCCCGTGACACTTGAATAAAGGGCCTTGTGTCGCAATTTATCAAAAAAAAAAAAATCTTTTTTTTATCTTTTCCCTCCGTGATAATTTCTTTGTTATACTTATCCCTAAGTTTTGTGCACTTAACAATTGCATCTTTCATTTGCTATTCTAAAATAATTGGACTTTAATTTAAACTCCTATTGCTTTTACAAAAGGAAAAAAAAATTATATATAAAATAAAAAAGCTCTAACTATTAATTAACAAATGACACTATTATTGGGTATTCTAAAACTATTAGACTTTAAACTCCCATCACTTTTACGAAATCAGCTTTTTCATGCATTTTTATGCATGAGGAAAATTGTCTACATGTGGATTCTTTCATAACTCGTGTTAATATTATTCCATCCGTTCTATAATAATTGTCACCTTAACTAACTTTTTTGTCTCACAATACTTGTCGCGTCATAATTCAAATGCAATTTTTTGACTAATTACTTTTTATATTAGTTTTTGACACAAATATAGAAAAAGTAAGAGAGAGCAATTAAACTAATGAACTATACTAGTAATTTAAGGCTATGTCTTAAGACATATTTGTTGGATGAGTATGACTAGTACAATTATAATATAAACACTAATATTTTAATGGGGGGGGGGATGGGTATGAGCATTAATTGTTTATGGTGAAGTATGAGATGAGAGATGATGGGGGGAGGAACAAGTGAGGTAGGAAAAATATTTTAATTGGGTTGACTATATTTTAACCCGATTATTATCCCCCCCCCCTATTATCGTCACCCCCTTGGTTCATTTTTTGCTTCAAATTTTAAAATTTTAAAATTTACAAAGTAACATCTTCATCATCCGATGATTTACCAGAATTACCGCCTAACATTAAGTTTTTAGGTTGAATTTTAGGGTCCATAACGAATTTGAGGAATTATGAGAGAATGAGAGAGAATGTGAGAGAGGAGAGAGTGAGTGAGAGTTCAAATGAACAAGGGGGGACGACGATAGTAAAAGGGAGGTGATGAATATCAATATTCATATTTTAATTGGGTGAAACCCCACAAACCAAAAAAAATAAAATAGTTTCCACCTATTTCTCCCTCCCTCGATCATACTCCAAAATTTGGATTATGTTCAGAATGCCTCCCAAAACTCATTTTCCCTTTTTTTTTTCTCTCTTGCATACTCCCCTCAAAATTATGCCAGAAGACATAGCCTAATACTATTGTTTCACAATTTTCCATGCAATACAATACTTAACTACTCCATTTGTTTCATATTAATTGTTATTTTGTTAACTTTAACCGTTTCCAATGCTATTTCTTGGTTGACAATTTCTTATAAAATATTTTATTAAAAATTGCAATATTATACTTTTAGATTAATATTTTTCATTACAAATTTAATGGTAGTAATTTTAAATAAAAAATTGTTGTATATATTAAGAAATTTACGATTAAAATTTTTAACGTTTGACCACAATTTCTTATGATGACAATTATTATGGAACCAGGGGAGTAACTCATTTTCATAATTTTTCAATTTTAGCTAAATGGACAACTATTCTGAGACGGAGAGAGTACTTTAAAACGTCAATTTGTGAAAGCTAATACACATAACCATGGCTTAGGTTTAGACGAATGGTATACTAGATATTACTTTAGCAGCGCATGTGGTGGTCCAAGTACAACAACAAAAAAAAATGTTTGGGCAATAAATTTAGAGTAGTTTGGACAACAAAAAATTATTGTTGCATTAAAATAGGGCAACCAAATAATTTTGTGGTTAAATACATTGTATGTGGAAGTGCAACAAATATTTTTTTTGGTTGCAATTGATGTAAATTGAACAATAATTTAAAGAAAAGTGGTTGTCAAAAGTTACTAAGGCAATAAAAAGAATTGGTTGTCCACTAGGGGTGGAAACGGTGCGGTGCGGTGCGGTTTCGGTGCGTCGAAGCGGATGAAACGGTGCGCGAAAACTATAAACCGGAACCGGAACCGAATCACCCGGTTTTTAAAAACCGGTGCACCGGCTTTAACGGTGCGGTTTCACCGGTGAACCGGAACCGCATAAATTTCTATCAAACATAAAAAAATCTCTATTTAATAAAAAAAATCTTTATTTAATAAAAAAAGTGAGAACCAAATTTAATAGCCCATAAGCCCATCCCAATAACACACTAACACCTAATGTTTTTTTTTAACTAGTTAATTTATATTATTTTTATATTATTTTAAGTAGAATTTTTTTTTAACCAAAATTTATATATATGTATGTATTTAATTATATTAACGGTGCGGTGCCGGTACCCCGTCGGTGTGAATATCCCAAACCGGAACCGCCCCGTTTAGTATCCGGTTTTCCCGGTGTGGTGCATCGGATTTTTAAACCGGTTTGGTGTTGCCCGTTCCCGGTTTTTTTATCCGGTTTCCGGTTCGGTGTGCCGGTTCCGGATTTTTCTTCCACCCCTATTGTCCACCACAACTAACTTGTGCTACCGTTTTTATTAATTTGTAGCCCGGACTTCATGCTTCGAGGATAAATTTACCAAATCATAACAATTTATTTTTGTAGCATCATGTTAAAGGTCAACAAAAAATGGACTAATCAAGCAACAAATTTTTTTCTCGCCCAGAATAATTTTTCGTGTTGTGAAGCTCAAATCCTTCGTACAAAACATAGGTAAAGCTCAAATCCTTCGTACAAAGTACGCCACCTAGCTTGCATACAATATGTCTTAGGTACTGTGGTATTAATTAAGTTGTGAAGTTGTTGTCAATTACTTTGAACCATCGTATGGACTTTTCTGGTTCTTCGTACGACGCCCCAGCAAGCAAGAAACGACCTTGACATGCAGGTTCCTCAACTTTATTGTTTCTAGCTACCAACATTGACATGTATATATACAATGCTTGCCTACAAACTCAACGACCAGGAACTTTCGGAGCACCATACTCAATTGTCTGCAATATTTTTTGTGCCATTTTTTCGAGCTTACTGCTACTTATAAAGGTTCATTATAATCAAACATGGCGGAAAATGATGGAAGGCCTTCTTCATCATCTTCTTCAAAGAAACCTAAAATCGACAGAAGAATATTTTTCAAAATATGCTTATTTACACGGTAAAAAATTGAGATTTAAGATATTTAAATTTTAAAAAATTTCAGAAAATTTATTTTAATTAAGAAAATATATTTTATAATGTTGTACTAAATAAAAAAAATGAATGGAGAAGATAAAATTTGACACTGTATGGATAAACATGGTTTTCATTGTGGTGGTTGTCATGGTTGACAACCACTATAAGTTTTTCCAATTTTAAATTAACAAAGTTAATAATAGGAATTAAAATTTTCTAGACGCATAAATCTGAGAGTTGAACGTCATATATGAATATCGGCTTATCTAAGGAAAATCATGTCCAATTTGGGTAAATCATGTCCACTTTCGGTAAATCATGTCCACAGAATTTTATGTCAATAATGTGGTAAATCATTTCCATAAAAAAAACCACTTTAGCTAATTATTTATGCCCATACTGGTAATGTCATGTCCACAAATTTGCTTATTAATTTTGGATGAGATGTGGTAATTTTTGAATTATTTTGTAGGGATTTCAACCAATAAGAAAATAGATAAATACTGAATTGAATTATTTTGGAATAATTATCAATAATTATTTTGGAATGATGATGATAATAATAATAATAATAATAATAATAACAATAGTAAAGTTTATGAGTCCCACCGAATGGAGAATGGAGGAAAGAGATTAATAATAATAATTTTGATTTTGTGTATATTTTATTTGAACAAGTATGTTACGGTACGTTTTCATTTGATAATATCATTAATGTTTTGCTTTTTCTAATTTATATCTCGATTTGTATATATTTTAATTTTTATTTCCATTAAAATAACTATTTTATCATATACCGTGCATCACATGAGTTTAGGCCTAATAACATATTTCATAAAAAAATTTTTAAAAATATAAAATTATCCACCAAACATGGCCTCCATATCATTTTATCAACTATATAAAAAATTCGGGGTCAAATGAATTAATTCAAGTATTCAACCTTGTTGATTGTCCATCAAAAAAAAAAAAAAAAAAAACTTGTTAATTGGCGGTGACAAGGGCTCCACCTTTGTCTCCTTATTCCAGGATTCAATTTCAGGGATTAGGGTTACTCTGTGATAGAGGCGGCCAAATAAATATTCTAACAAATATCTAGTGTGGGGTCAAGATTTGGATTATTTCTTCCATAACAAAAAAGAAGATTTGGATTATTTCATTAAATTTGAGCTGCACCTTTTTTATACTAGTAAACCCTAAATCAAATGAAAATCAATTGAAAAGCTAAGGAATGAATGTGAAAAGATGTAAGCCGGAAAAAAAAACACTGTAACTTGGCAACTATATTAATGTCTTCTTTTGGAATATAAAGTGTGAAATTCTCACCAAAAAAACGTGTGAAATTTTGAAGACTCTTGGATAGTGCCATTTTCCTACATATATTGATATATAAAACTCCAGTTTTAGGGTCAAATTCTCACCATAAATATCTCCATGTATGCACACAACACAGGCAGATCGAAAATGTGCAGTTGCATCTCTTATGCCTCCTCAACCACACTTGGATCAATCCTTCCCACTCCCAGGTATAAATCTACAGCTCAAAAGTGTCTTTATGATCGATTATGTTCCATTACTATTTCTCATATTAATGCATGTTATCATTCCTTTCTTTTATTATTAGTATGGATAAACCTAGGAATATAATCTTGGAAGTAATTTCGTGCGATCTTGATGAAATAATGATGGATAAATAGGAGTACTACAAGGTTGCCCCTTGTCCAGATAACTAGATAAGTGATTTGCACAACTCGCATATTTCAAGCTGCATGGACCTATGTCTGCTAAAAGGTCACTGCTCCCAGTGCAGTAGGGCACTAGCTTAAGTGAGATTATTTACCAACAGTAACTGAGGGGTAGTGATTGAGGAGGTGGTGACTGGTAAACTGGTATCCGTGCTAACGTGGCAGGTGGAATGAAAGAACCAGCCCTATTGCCCAGTAACCCCATTAACTCTTTCCGCTTTTCTCACTAACCCACGTTAAAAAATCGGCCCCATCACATTAATTAAGAGGGTGGTAAACCGGTTTCCGTGCTAACGTGACACAACTAACCAATGTCTTATAACGTGGGTTAGTAAGAAAACGATGAGGTTAACAGAGTTATTGGGTTAGAACATGTTTTTTTTCCTTCCGTCAGCCATGTCAGCATGGAGACCAGTTTATCACCCCTTTAATTATTGTTGGTATAATAATCACACCTAGATATAAAGGTTAAGGTCCTTAAGGATATTGTTGTTTAATAGTAAATGTCGGTATGTTACAATCCAATACTCTCAAATGTCAGTATATTACCATTCAAAAATCCAAAAAAATAGAAAAAAATTTCATGATATTTGGTTAAAGTTGTGAATTTGTTTGAAATAATATTTAAAATATCCAAAGTACACCTATTTATAATTGCGTTTGTCATATTAGGGATATTGGCGGAAATTTCCATATTGAATGATCTTATTTCCCACCATGATTTTTTTATCCCATTATCACCCATAAAAATTTGGATGATCATTGTAAAATTATAAGTCCTATGTAAAATATTTTTCATCGACAAATGATAGTGAACATGAGAAAATTAGTTAATTTGAGAAAGTTAACCAATTTCATCAAGGTTTTGATGCAAATCATACATACTTTGAAAGACATCTCAATTTAGGAGACAAAGGCCATGTTATTTTTTTGTGACGTGATGAATTTATTCCACCTATCCTACTTTTCCTTTTTTTTTTACACCATTTTATCCTATTTTATTTATATAACATATATATAATATATATTTAAAAATTTATATATTTAAATGATGTGATTGATATAGTTTAGTATGGATCTTTGAGCACGATTGTTGTCCAAACAATATAACTAAATCAACCAATTAGTTTTGTAATACTAGTGGCTTAGAATATATATTTATAGGTGGAAACTTTTATTAATGGGAAAGATCTAAACCTGAGCTAACAATACTGACCAATATTCATTGAAAAATCTTCATGCCACTTACCACATCGTTAAAAATTGAGTCAAAATTTATGTAACTCAATTTTCTTGTAATAATGAAAAATAGGACTGTAACACATATATGCTATCATCCACAAGTAAAACTCAATAAATTTGGACTAAGGCTCTATTTAGTAGTAGTGTTTTAGGTTGCGTCTGACATTTTGACTAAGTCAAAGCTTTAATTTCATATTTTAAGGAGCGTTTAATGTTTCAAGCAGTGTTTTGTAACATTAATAAAGTTAACGCTTATCGCTTATAGTAATGTTTCATATTTTTTGGTCAAAAAATACCTTAAGTTAATTTAATTTTTGATATTTTTTATGTCAACTAACATTAGTTTGCTAACTCAATCGCCAAAGTTATCGAATAAAATTCTCATTTGAAGAGTCATGTATCCGCCATTTAAATCGCTATTCGCTAACATTAATTTTGCCGAAATGACCTAATCCACCCTAAAAATTAGGATATTATATTATTATACAATCCAAAAATGTTATAAGAGCATATGCATTGGTTGAAACTCATTCCAATCAACTCATAGTCATTCCATTTCATTCCTTTACAATGGTATTTTAGTAAGTTCCACAATTTTGGAACTTACTCTGCACCTCTAAACCATTTCAGAATGAAATCCACTTCTTCCATATTTTCTTATTTGTTATTGGTGATAAATTTAATTTTCTATTTTCATTTTACTTCAAAAAAATTGATGATGTATGTAGTCCATTAAGATAATGATAAATATTTTATTCAAAGTTCCAATTTGGAATTCCTTTTATTGTGGAAAATAGAAGAATAAGTCCCAAAAAATTTTCAAAAATAAGATTATGTGACAAGATGGGCCCCACCAAAAATTCAAAGAAATGAAATGTCATTATATATACTCTAGTATAATAGTGTATCATATCATAACATTTCTTTCTTAATTTATGATTTATAATTTTACCCAGCCTTAATATAAGACCTTGTTTAATTTAAGGTGAATAATTGCCACTTGAACCAATTTTTTTTAGAGACCGTAAACATGGCGAGAGGCATATGGGACTTGCCGGAAGAATGCCTGGAGCAAATCCTGTTTCGGTGTCACTGGAGAACATCCTCCGATTCTCAGCGGTTTTGAAACAATGCTACTCCGTCGCCGTCTCCGACGATTGGAAGAAGTTGTTGCCGTCCGATTACGATCAGATAATCAAGAAATCTGTCATCTCCCCTACAATTTAACTCCCTCAAAGACCTATTCATTTTTCTCTACCTATCTCACATACTAATCCACGATAGCAAATACGTAATTAAGGAAGAAACATCATTCATTTCTAATCTCTCTTCAAATCACTGCTACTGATTGACTTATGTTCAAAATTAAGTAAATTGAGTTCAACTTTGTTTGCCCTTCCCGATAATTTCGTTTGACTTTGGTCACTGTTGTTAAGTCTAACAACTTTGCCTTATTTTCAAAAACAAATAAATTTTTTTGCAAATAAATAATTGTTCAGTCTAACAACTTTGCCTTATTTTCAAAACCCTAACCCTAATCTCCTCTTCTCTCCCTCACTCTCTGCTGCTCCCTGCCGCCGCCCGGATGGGCAGCCACCGCCGTTCGCCGGGACAACTCGCCATAAATTTTTTTGCAAATAAATAATTCTTTCTTATGCCATGACTATTATGGTGTAGTTGTTTTACTTGGTTGCTAATATATATACGATCAATATTATGTGTTTTTGATAGATTATGTTTAGAGTTTGTGTTAATATAGATTATACATGATTTAGGATTGGATTAAGTTGTTAAATATAATTTCATGAGTTATAATTGATTAATGATGCATGTGGTTGTGAATGTAGTTGGGTTTTATTGCTAAAAAGTATTTCACAAACTGCGAGTAATTTGGAGAAATTTGAGTTAAAACCTTAAGTTTTTAATTATTATTACATTATATCTTTTAAAAGGGTCTTGTTTAAATCTTCTTATGGTTCTTGCAAACTAAATTATGTTGTGATTATTAAAGTTTTGATCTTGATGTAATAATCGTATTATTTTTATTTATTATCATGTGCGGTATTAGTATTGCGAATTATCAATTTTTCTTTAGTTTAAAAATACTTTAAATTTGGTCATGAGTGAAGGTTTATTTTCCTTTCTGTGCGTGATTGATTTCCATAAGGTTTTGATGTCGTAAATTCAAGTTTATGTTGGTTTTTATGTTATGTTTTAAAGAAAATGTTTAATTTGGAAATTTAAAGTGTTTACGTGAGAATTGGTGTTAGTTTGGGTATAGATTAACCTTGGTTGTGATAGGGGGTGAAGGGGAGGTATTTGATCCTAGTAGACTGTTTAGATGCCCAAGTTGGAGTCCCCGGGATAGTTGGATTAGAGTTAGGATTGAAAACCCAAGATAAAAATAAGTCAGTTTTGGACAGAATTGTTGAGTCTCGTTATAACGCTCACCATAAATTGTATTGTCGAGCTTTAACCTTACCGTTTATTCTGGAAGTTCCATTGTGTTTTAGCTTTTATAGGAATTTTGCGGATCGAGTTTTCGAGATATATATTCTGAGTTATTACCAAACTAGCCGACCTAGGTCAGAACTGGACATGTTTGATAGTTGGCTATTTTTGAGAACATTAGAGTGTGTTTTAGGTCCCAGGGTCTCATAAGAGTTTTAGTAGACATCCCGAGGTGTCTAGAAAGTTTAAAACCGGACCTATAGGATGTTGAGAAGTCATCAAGTTATGGTCCTTGTGATGCGAGTGATGCAATCTGCCCAGTTTATGTTTTGATAAATGTGTTATTATGTGAGAAATATTGTTTTAGTTGTATTATGTTAATTAATTGAATATGTGAATTGGTTTTAAAGTGTTAAGTTATGAATGATGGAAACCTTATAGTGTTCCTAGGGGTGGGTTAGGCTAATTCCGTACGACGCGTATTGATTTTAGAAATTATTCTATTATAGGCACGTTCTAGACCGTTCGTTATAGTGAGCTCAAGTATATTCGTGAAGTTAAGGGAAGATTGTCAGGTAATGTCTATGTCCTAATCCCCATGTGGATGCGTTTTATATGTTTTATAATTTTAAATGCATTTTGGAAATTGCATCCCGAAAGGGGATTTTATTGTGAAATTGACTGTCTATTTTGGATGTCAAATTATTGTTCTTTGAGTTGATTAAATGTGGATAATTCTTTATGAGTAATTTGGAAATTGGGAATGGATTGGTTGAGCTTGGAAAGGTGTGACACAAAACCTGTTTAATAATTCTAACATGACGTAAATGCGTGTTCGGCCAACACCCCCAAAGATCAGGATGTGGTATCCTGCAGTGGGTTGTCAAGATATCAGGGATGCCTGATAGACTTCCCCCGGGTTAGTTATATGCATGTGTGTGAAATGGATGACCATCCGTATCATTGAGATTGTGATAGATTAAGATTGATGTTGAGATTGAGATATGATTTTGTGAAGTCGTGGACTTCAAGGGCCAAATAAGCAAGGTCCGTCCGCTTAATAAATTTGTGAAACATAGTTATGGTTTGTTAGGAAATTATGGTTGTGAAAAGATTTGACTTGTGCACTTCTCCCCCTAAAATGAATTGAAATGAATTTTAAATTGTCTTTACGGTTTGGGGTAGATATGTTTGAGCCATCCTCATGTTTTTAAATGTTTTGTTTTCAGGTGATGCATTCTAGGATGGGAATGGGAACTAGCGGTTAGAGCGATCGTAGAGTTTGTTTTGAATAAAAGTTTAATTGTAGTAGTTAGACTTGAAATCTTTCATAATTAGTTTCGTTATATTGTTGAACCAAGGATGTTGTTCAGTTATTAAGTTGAATTATTAGTTTGTTTTAATTAATCTTTGTTCTTGCCTTGTATCTCTTCGGAGGTACGGTAGTGACGTCCGTCTTCTTTTATTTATTTTTTCCGCTGTTAATCGTTGGTCAACGTTGGGTTTGACCTTTAAATATTAAAATTGAATTTCCAGTGTGTTACAGTTTCTGTTTGGTCAATTTTGATTGATGACATGGACCAGTTTCAACAAGCTATTTATTTCATTTGGTCCAGGAAATGCACACATATAGATAATGCGGTGTTTGGATACCCAACTTCTGGGGTTGCTTTTAGCTTTTTTATCAAGGTTAAAAAACTACTTGGGGTGTATGATAAGTAGCTTTTCATATTAGCTTTTTGGACCCAATAAACTAATTTTCAAAAAGTTATTTGATGAAACTTTTTAAGGTAACTTTTCACAAAAATTACTTTAACAAACATTTTTCCTGCAATCAGCTAATCAAACAGGGTCAATTAGCTGATGCTTGTAAAATTTAAACCGACTGAATAAACATTAATTAATACATTGACAAATTATCAAACACAGAAAAACAATGTCACTCGTTAATGATAAAGTGTAATTAGCAATTAAAAACCCAACAATTTTGGGTAAACAAAAATAAATGACAAAATTGCAAAATTATTCAACGACACATTTTTTTCCAATTATTAATAGCTAAAAGGCTAATAGTTCATAACATACAGCAACCCGCAAACAACAGCAAGCATCCACCGCAAAAAATATTACAACCAAATTGCTAAATAAAAACACTGCAAGAACTT
The DNA here is from genome assembly GCA_029582165.1 of Portulaca oleracea. NCBI lineage: Eukaryota > Viridiplantae > Streptophyta > Magnoliopsida > Caryophyllales > Portulacaceae > Portulaca > Portulaca oleracea. The sequence goes on along the minus strand of CM055869.1, from coordinate 10,355,766 downwards.
AACATAAACCACAGTCAAACAAACCACTACATCGCAAAAAAAAAAAACAAAAAACTAGATTAATGAATTTTGCTGCTTGGGTTATCATGGAATCGCACACCAATATCATTGCCCATAATCATCTTCTTTCGTTCAATCTCAGCTTCAATATCATCAAAATTGTCCTTTTCCGACAAGTTCGCGCGAATCTTCATCTTAACCTTCTGACTACTTTTTGTCCATAAGCAACTCTACAAGTTGCATCTCTAATAAACTGTCCTTTTCCGACACATATTTATGTTATGTTGATCGAATTAACGATAAAACTCCTTCCTTCCAGGAACCAACGCTAGTCTAAGCGTACAAGTTCTTGTAAACGTTGTTGCACCCTCGCGTTACCGATCCCAACTCTAGAATTTTGCGCCTGTAATGAAATTCAATCTTTTTAAATTTTAATGGGACATAGGGAGCATTAATTATTTTACTTATATCGAAAATAGGGTTGTTTGTATTATATTTTGGACCATGTACTATAGGGTAATTAATTTTTTGAATTCTTGGTTTTCAACTTTGATTTTTTTGACCTCAAAATTTACAGGCAGAATAAAAAGGGACATTAAAGTATGTGCGCTGAAAAAAAGATTCGTGTCCCCTTCTCTTTTTTTCTTCTCATGTTTAAATTTCTATGTCGATTGACGCCAAACTTTAGAACTAAGGTTAAAATTTATATTGAAGCTATAATGCACCTCTCATATTCTTTCAGAGCTACTTAAACCTTGGGTATTTAGGGGTCTAAGTAACTCAGATATAAATAAGAGATGTGTATTATAACTTCAATATAATATCAATTTTAACCATAGTCCTGAAATTTGACGTTAATCAAAAGAGAAATTTAAACATGGGAAGAAAAAGAAAAACGATACATGACTTTTTTTTTTCAGTCCACAAACTTTGAGGTCGTTTTGTATTCAACTCGTAAACTTTAGAGTCCAAAAAATTAACAGCGAAAACAAAAGATATAGAAAATTAATTACCATGTAGGGTTCAAAATGCAAAAAACAAAACCCATCTAATATATATATGTGCGTGTGTAAAATATATGTATACCTTAGCATTTAGGGTGTGGTAGACCTTATTTCCCTGAGTATTGGAATAACAATTTTCAACTTGAGCCCCTTCTTCTTCAAGAACCCTAATTACTTCCCCTAACTTTATGCTTCTCTGAAGTGCAGTTACTAATTGCACCTGTATTTCATTTCCGCAATCACTAATTCGGATTATCGGCAACCTTGTATTATCATCCTGCATTATTTCATGATCATCTTCTAAGATTATTACTTGGTCATTATTTGGTATCCTTTCCTCCTCACTGATCGTAGTCTTCGTCTCTAACTCTTCCTTCCTCTTTCTCAACTGCTCAATTCTCTGCTTCGATTCCATTATGTAATGTGTTGCGTGCTCGATCTGATCAGCTTGCGATATCCTCTTCTGCAATCAAAGTAATAGATCTCAATAATCAATATCATAAATGACAGATAAAATGAGAAAGAGGCATCGAGTACCTGAGAAGGATTGAAATGTGGTTGAGGGGGGATAAGGGAAACGAGTCGACTACAAAGATTATTCATTTCAATTCTACGATTTCTCTCAACAATTCTTCTGTCAATTTTAGGTTTCTTTGAAGATAATGATGAAGAAGGCCTTGGATCATTATCCGCCATGTTTGATATAATGAACCTTTATAAGTAGCAGTAAGCTCCAAAAAAATGGCACAAAAAATGCAGACAGACAATTGAGTATGGTGCTCCGAAAGTTCCTGGTTGTGTTTGTGGGGAAGCATTTGTATATATACATGTCAGTGTTGGTAGCTAGAAACATTAATGAAGTTGATTTTGTATCCGATGGATTGATTATACGTGATTGAATTGACGGTTGACGACTTAAAATTAAAGTATGTACGCGGCAAAGTTGAGGAGCCTGCATGTCAAGGTCGTTTCTTGCTAGCTGGGCCGTCGTACGAAGAACCACAAAAGTCCATACTATGATTCAAAGTAAGTGACAACAACTTCACAACTTTAGGGCATGTAAAATTTATGGGTAAAAAATAGTTGGACAAAAGTTAATTTTGGTAAATTTTGATAATTTTTGGTAAATTTCGGTAATTTTTGGCAAATTCATGCTAATATATCAAAAGTAAAATTTTTTTTTGTTTTTTTAATTTTAGTAATTTTTGATAAGTTTTGATAAATTTTTGTAAATTTAGACAAAAATTGATAATTTTTGGTAAATTTAATTTACCCATGAATTTGACATTGTTTGCAAGGTGGCATATTTATCCCTCTTTTCCTTCTTTCTCTCCCATTTGTTCCGGTACAGGAAGATTATTGGAATCGTTGGATGGGTTTAAAAACTTTCCCTTTTTATAGTCTTGTGTATATTAGTATATAAGCTTTACCTATGTTTTGTACGACGGATTTGAGCTTCACAACAAGAAAAATTATTTTGGGTAATAAATTTTTTTTTTTTGTTTTAGCTAGTCCAATTTTTGTTGCCCTTTAATATACTGCTACAAAAAATAAATTGTCAGAATTTGGTAGTTTAATCCTCGAAACACAAAGTCCGGGTTACAAATTAGTAAAAACTGTACGTAGGAGAATTTAGTTGTGGTGGGCAAACAATTTTTTTTGTTGCCTTAGTAACTTTTGACAACCATTTTTCTTTAAACTGTTGTCCATTCTATATCAATTGCAACAAAAAAAAATGTTGCCACATATAATGTATTTAACCACAAAATTATTTGATTGCCCTAATTTAAATTAAAGCAAAAATAATTTTTTCCCAAACTACTCTAAATTTATTGCCCAAACATATTTTTTTGTTATGCTTGAACCACCACATGCGCTACTAAAGTAATATCTAGCATACCTTTCGTCTAGACCTAAGCCATGGTTAAGTGTATTAGCTTTCACAAATTGATGTTTTAAAGTACTCTTTCTGAGTTTATGTCCCAGAATAGTTGTCCATTTAGTTAAAATTGAAAAAACCAAAAAAATGAGTTGTTCCCTTGATTCCATAATATAATAATTGTCGTCTTTGAAAATTGTGCTGTTAAACTTTTAAAATTTTGACCGTAAATTGTTCAATATATACAACAATTTGTTATTTAAAACCATTACCATTAGATTCGTAACGATAAATATTAACTTAAAAGTATAATATTGCAATTGTTAATAAAATATTATATAAGAAATTGTCAATCAAGAAATAACATTTGAAACTGTTATAGTCAACAAAATGACAATTGAACAGATGGATAGCATCGACAAAAATTTGTCCGACCCGAATACCCGATTTTGTCGACCCGAAATAAATCGGGTTTAGTCATTAATTTTTTGTCTGAATTTTAAATTCCGACAATTCGGTCATGTTCAATTCTAAAATTGGGTCGGGTTTGGGTTTGGGGGTAAGGAATTTGGACGTCGGAATTTTGTGCCAAATTCGGGTTCAGATAAATTCGGACGCATTCAGACAGTGTCCGAACACTAGAATTCGGCCAAAATATTGGAATTATATATAAATTTAGTGTAAATTCGGGTTTGGTTATATTAAGACAAATCTGAGTTTGAATAAATTCGAACAATTTAGGTCCAGGTTCGGACACCACAAAATTTCCGAATTTGAAATTCGGATAGAGCTTGGATTTGGGGATTTTATCAGAACCAGGTTTGACCCGAACCAAATTTTTTGCCAACGCTATACATGGAGTAGTTAAGTATTGTGTTGTATGGAAAATTATGAAACAATAAGTAAGGATATGTTTTATGGCATAATTTTGAGGGGAGTATGCAAGAGAGAGAAGAAAAAGGGGAAATGAGTTTTCGAAGGCAATTACGCCTAAGCATACTCCAAATTTTGGAGTAGGGAGGAGAGAGAAATTGGTGGAAATTGTTTTTTTTTTTTTTGTGGGGTTTCAACCAATTAAAATATAGTCAACCTATTTAAAATATTATCCCTACCTCATTCGTTCCTGCCCTCATCCCTCGTCTCATATCCGACCTCCCATTAAAATATTAGTATTAATTTGTTCTATAATTATATTCTCATCCAACAAGTATCCCATTAAAATAGTAGTATAGTTCTCTCTCTTACTTTTTCTATATTTGCGTTAAAAAAACTAATATAAAAGTAATTAGTAAAAAAAATTACATTTGAATTATGACGTGGCAAATATTGTGAGACAATAAAGTTAAATAAGGTGACAACTATTATGGAATGGATGGAGTAATATCTACTATCCCTTTGACAAAAAATTACGGAGTAATTACAACAACAACAACAATTTTCAGTGAGGTCCCGCTAATTCAAGTTATAAAAGGATTCAAATGTAAGCAGTCTTTCTCATACATAAAAATGCATGAAGAGGTGGATTCCGTAAAAGTGATAGGAGTTTAAATTCTAATAGTTTTAGAATACCCAACTAGCGTTGTATATGCGACGCACGGAAAAAGTTTTCATTATTTATATGTGATTTATTTTTCAAAAGTAATTTTATAACAATTATCAATTCAAAGAAATAATTAAAATTTAATTAAAAATTATACAACAATTTTATTATCATTATTTTTGTATTTTTTTCGAACAAATTGTCTTCAAAATTAATTTAATCAACATAGCAGTGAAAGATACTAAGATCTATATTTATTTTCAATATTGTCTTTATTATCAATGTGAATAAATGCAAGTATCACTATCATTCTCTTCAAATATTTATCAATAACTTGCAAAAAAAACATTTAATCTTAAACATTTAAATCGAGTTCGTTTTTTCCTACCTCCATTTTTGTTTCCAATTCAGGTATTTTCACGATTTTTTTTTCTTTTTATCTTGAATCCCCTTTTTTCTTAGGCCATGTTCGGCAAAAGTAGTGGATTCAGTAGCTGACATCGGTTAAATTTCAGCGGATAGCTGATAGTTGTTTAGGTATCTATTTGTAGAGAACATGTTCGATAAAACTAGCGTTTGAGTTAGCTGACGAATATAAAATGACCAAAACGGACGTGACTTTTATTATTATTATTATTATTATTATTATTATTATTATTATTATTATAACCCTAAATTAAACATAATAATTCTCCAATAAATGAAAAAAAAAACACTTTCAAATTGAAAATCAAACTAACAAAACTAATATAATTTAAAAAATGAGAATACATATTACTAAGATATTCACTGTTCAAACTCCAAAAGCTAAGAATTTGGGATACTTTTCTCTTGTCCAACTCAAAAATAATATGGAGACTGAAGTTTTCTTGTCAATGGCAAGAATAGTAATATGCAATTGGGGGTAATCTTGCAAAAGTACATCTTAAACGCTATTTTACTTCTTCAGACGTTAGTGTACTTGACGTTTCAATGTTTTTACAAAAAGCTAGTTAAAACTCTATCCGTTAATTTAAAATGTTAATTTACCGAACACTTACAATTTATAAAATAGAGTTTTAATTCAATGAAAACGCTAAACGCTATTCCAAACGTTGTTGCCGAACAAATGCCTTAATCGAATTGGGAAATCAACATGTTAAACTACCTCATTGTTAATGAATGTTCTTACCTAAATTTCTTTCATAGCAAGTGATGGTAAAATATAATAAAATAATTTTATTTTTTTGTTATTGAATTAGTGTCGCAAGAATCAAATAAATAAAATATCTATAATAACTGTTCAGTGTTTTGTCATGCATTATCTTTTTATTCATTTATTAAATAGGAATCGTAAAATTTATTTAGAAAAAAGGAAGAATATATTACTTGAATGACTGAATAGAAAATGAAATTGAGAGCTTGTATGTGGCTAGACAATTCAGATTAATAGAAAGTTAGAGCTGTAAGAATACGACAATACTATTACATGTGCCTTATAAATCGAGGAAAATTTTGAGAATTGGGTGATTTACATAATGAGAATAGTAGAATATGTGTAAATGGTAATAACTAGTGATTATCATATGATATTTGACTGAATACATGCAAGCTTGTGTGTGCGATATATGTTGCTATTTATATTTATAGTTAGGTTTGGAATTCGAAAAGTTAAGCCTTTCAGTTTTTGCATTCTTTTTTTGTAATTGATTATTCGATCTAATAATAATAATAATAATAATAATAATAATAATAATAATAATAATAATAAGAAGAAGAAGAAGAAGAAGAAGAAGAAGAAGAAGAAGAACGTACAACAACAACAACAACAACAATAATAATAATAATAATAATAATAAGGGAAATTGGAATTAAATTAAACCAACCTTTGGGGGTGCTTTGATATAACGAACCAACTTTGAACATTAATGTTAGACAAATTGACCTAAATATGTAGTTTTTTCCAGCAAACCACCACCGAGTCAAACTCGTCGGAAGTGTGACATGGCGGTGGCGGAAGCTTACGTGGAGGTTTTATGAGCCAAAAAATAAGGAAAAATGATTGGGGGCATGTGGTTGTATTATGTGGTAGTCCTAATCACTATTCTCCCTTATTTTTTCCACTGTACACCTCACACTCTGATTTACTTACCCACACCCAACGTATGTTTAACTAAAATAAAAGTAAAAAAGTGGAGGAAATTAAAGATGTGTTGAAGAGAAACAGCAGTAGCCCAAAATTGCTTCCTGTGTAAGGGTTACCTGTGGGAACGACAGAGAGGGAGGATCTAATCTTTCTCCAAGAATTGCTCCCTTCGAAAAACCTTAAACCTTCTCTATTCTTCTCTGTTCTTCTCACTCGTCTTTCTCTTTTCATTTCACTCAATTAGGCTACACTTCGCCTAGAATGGCTAGTAGACATAGCCAAGATTCTTCAAGTATTGGTAGAACATTTCAATAGGGAATGTCAGGTTCAAGAATCCCAATTGTTGCGCTATTAAAATGCAAGCATAAGGCCCCTGTTGTGTATGAAACCTGCCGCAAGGAACGTAACTATGAGAGGAAGTTTTTGGCTGCAAATTTTGGAAGGTCAGTGTGTTCTCCTTTAATTATGGTTGAGGGTGGTTTTGGTTTAGGGTGAAAAATGTAAAATTTTTTGTTTTTATATGTAATGTGTAGATGAATCAGGGGTGTGGGTTCTTTATTTGGGAAGATAAGCTTGACAAGTACTTGTTTGAGCACAACTCAATTTTGGAGGAAATGATGGAATAACTTGTTGGAGAAATGTCAAGAATGCAAACTGAAATGCAACAGTTGAGGAATGGGACTCAAAGTAATGTAAAATTGGAGGAAGAAGTAACCAAGCTCAGAGAAACACTTGAGAATGAGAAGTAGAAGAGGAAGGCAAGTGAGACAGAGGTGAAGGCCTGAAGAGATGAAATGCTTCATTTGAAGCAAGGAGGAGCTAGTAGATATTGATGGATACACTTTGTAGTGTTTGTAATGTTAGTAGTTGTGGTTGTTGTCAACATTAGAGGGTAGGTAAGGATAAGTCCTTGGTAGGTGGGGAGATGAATGAATATATTGAGTATGTGGAGATGGTAGTACTTGTAATGGTGATTCCTTTGGATGAATGAATGTACTGAAGTTGTTTGTATATATTTTGAGCAAATGCAATCAAGTTGAACTAATTTGTCATATGTAACAAATGCTACTTGTTGCTTGTCATAACTTAGCATTTACTTTTCAACAATAACAAATAATAAAGGAATCTCATATGTAATACACAATCATAAAGGAATGCAAAATAAAGAATATAAACTGACAACAACATATATGAATGACAAAATAATGACAACTTAGCATTTCATTAAGCAAACATTAGTACATAGATTGATGATGTCTTGTGAATGACAAAATACACAACATCTGTTTGATACAAATGGCTTGGCCTCTAGGGAATGCATGATTGTTTGGTACAAACAACCTTAACAAAATACAAATGACAAAATACACAACATCCATTTGATACAAGCAGTTTGGCCTAAAGGCAATGCATGACTGTTTGGTACAAACAGCCTTAACAAAATACAAATGACCAATTCACAACATCTAAATACAAATAGTAAGAACCCCCTGCATCAGTATCTCCAAATTTCCTTCAAGGGTTGACTAGTGCTTGAAGCTTGAGTAGTTTGAATATTTTGTACACTTGATGAAGGTGCATCTGTCATGTGGCCAGTTGTAGCTGATGAAGATGCCTCCTCCTAAAAGAAATGGAAGTTTCAATACCATAATCATGTATATTGTATGGTCATCATAAAAACAAACACAGGGGGTCCACTTTTTTGTTATTCTGAAAAGTTTCAAATAACAAAATAGAGGGAAAGATGCTTACCCTTACACTTGTAACCCTCAACCAATATGCAACACTTCTATAAGCCCTAGCTTCATCCCTACCACTTCCAGTACGAAATCACCTTCCCATTCCATGTCCCCTTGTAACACCCCTAGGATATTAATCATCAGATTAAACAAGTAACGTTTTCAACCTTTTCTCACCTAAGTAAAGGCCCGTCCATGTTAACCGTGCCTTAGTGCACCACAAGGAACCCGTGCCTTAGTTTACACCATGCTAATCGTGTCATAGTGCACACCAGGATAATCGTGTCTTAGTGCACACCAGGATAATTCGTGCCATAAGTGCACCCCATGGAAATCTGGCCAGTATAGGATAATATCCACCATCCGGATCTCCCGATTGGTTCGGGTATGCGCATACGGAGGCTCAGCCGATGATCGCAACTAAGTGTTAATTAGTTTAAGTTTCCCTAGTCCTTTGAGTTAAAGGTAAGGTTTTATGAATTACATATCAAGTTTTACAAGTCTTGATTTATGTTAATTCAAGATCGAATTTATGTTTTAAGTAATGCTCGATTTATGTCAAGTTTAGGAATGATTTATGAGTCTCCTAAACCTTTGTTTATGTTATATTGGAAGGAAAGAATTCTCATGCATGGTTTTGTTTAAGTTACAGTTTTTCGTAAAGTTCAGGTATAAGTTAAGCTATGGCTTTATTCTGTAAGTTATGTACTACTTATTATTTAATATTCTTTTGTTTATATATATTGTTTTAATTGTGTTGGAACCGCGTTGGTTAATTAAATAAATTTTGAAATGATTCTTACATTATAGGGGTGTACGTACTGAGTTTATCTCACTCTTCGAAATTTTCTGTTTTCGTTTTAAGACATCCGGCTAAGGTAAAAGACAAGGCACTGGAAGGACGAACTCCTAGACCACCTAAGGTGACGAAGGTGAATTGGGGAGCAAACTGATGTATTTAAAAGAGCTTTGTTGTTATGGTGGTTATGCATTATGTTAAGTCACGAGTTATATTGTGGAGTTGTTTAAGTTAAGTATGTATCATGGTGGTTTGGGATGTTTATGTTGAATTCATGATATGAATGTGTGCTTTGGGTTAGACTTTAGCCTTGTCCACTTCCGTGGACGGCGGTAATACCCTCGGATGCTAATTTCGCTGCGCTAATCAATAGGTTAAGAGAGTCATTAGCTTAATCTAGTGGTTATTAATCTGGGGGTGTTACACCCCTTCCCTTGGAACCACCTTTTCCCCTAGCCGCACCTCCCCTAGCAACAGCACCTCTCCCCCCTCCCCTAGCTGCAACAGAAGCAGCTTTTCCACCTCCCCTACCATCAGCAACAACAGCTCTTCCCCTAGTGGCAACACCCCTACCACCTCCCCTATTAGACCCCTTGCAGAACCCTTACCAGCAACACCCCTACTAGAAGCAGCCTCCCGAGCGGTAAAAGCAACCCCTCTCGCAGTGTCAGAGTTGAATGTTGTTTCCTAGGCCTTCCCCGTTGCCTCCGAGGTGGTTGTTCTAGATGTGGTTCTGGCTGGGGTGGTCCATTTTTATCTTTGTCAGGGCAACCCCTTTTGTTGTGACATGTCTGCTTGCATATACTGCAGTATATAACAAGTCCATGCCTTGTTAATTTACCTGCCCTTTTGGGATCTTCATTGGGGTCTCTCCTTCGATTCCTTTTTGGTCTTCCAACTCTAGGGATGACAGGAGGTGGCAGCAGTGAAAGTTCTTTCAAAGGCCAATGCCTTTCTCCAATACATGGTGAGATGGAGAACTCATATGTTTTTAAGTACTCTTATTTTTTTAACATTGGATTGACAAATTGTTCAGCTTCCAATTTCAGCCAAGGTGCACATGAAATTGCATGGGAGCAAGGTATTCCAATGAGATCCCATTTTCTACATGTACATGTAACAAAGTTGAGGTCCACTGGTAGCCTATCTTTCTCAACATCTACTTGGAAGGTGTTGTTTCTAGATAGGTGAGGTGTACATTTGCAAGCCTCTTTTTTTTCCTTCTAAAGCATTTTCCTCACCCTTGGGCATATATCATCATTTGAGTTTGTCATCATTTGTCTTTTGAGGATAATCCTCTCCATTAGAGCAGTCCTTATGTCTTCCAACATGTCTATCAAAGGTTTGTGCCTTGCCTTAACAATGTAGGCGTTGAATGTCTCTGCCATGTTGCTGACAATTGTCTCACATTTCCAGTCAGGGTTCATGTAAGCTCTACAGAACACTTTGGGATCTTTGTTGTTGAAGTATTCAAAAGCTTGAGGAGAAACTAGTTTCAGCTCATCTAGAACTTCTTTCAGATCTGCCTTGTTATGTGTTTTAGCAGCTTTCCAAAATAACATCTTGAACTCGTCCCCCTTATGCATTTTCTTCCAATTTGAATAGATGTGTCTAGCACAGTGTCTATGCTCACAGTAAGGGAAAACAGTAGCCAACCCCCTTAAGAACAGCCTGCATATGAAAAAAAAACAAAACAGTTAGGTAAAAAACAGTTAGTAAGTATAGTAATTGCATGCTCATCTGAAATTATGCTCCAACCAGACTCATCATCATTATGAATGGTTTGACGTACATGGTTGAGAAACCACTCTCAACTGTCATTGTTTTCATCTTCAACTACAGCCCAAGATAAAGGAAACATTTGATGGTTTCCATCCATCCCAATTGCTGTCAATAGGGCCCCTCCCAGGAAAGTTTTCAAAAAAGTTCCAGCAATGCATAGAACCTTCCTACACCCTTACAATAACCCTTTAGCCAATCCATCAAAACATATGTAGAGCCTATGGAAATAAGGTTTATCCCCCCTCCTCTGCTGGCCTTGTTGTCAGTATGTAAGAACCCCTTGGATTGGATCTTTTCAACTCTTCAATGTATCTTCCCACCTTAGCATAATGGTCAAACATGGACCCATGGAGTAGTGTCCTTGCATACTCTCTGATCTTATAAGTTGTCCAAGCAGGCAAGATAATGTGCTCATTCCTCAACACTGTGTTAATCAATTCCTTTGTTGGCTAATTGGTTTTTTTTTTTTTTTTTGTAAACTGCAAGGTACCTTTAGGCAATCCATTTGTACTTTAACTGTGGATTTTTCAACATGCTCCTACTACACTTGTGTTCCCCTCTAAAAGATTGCACCACTTTTTAATGTTAGACTTTTACTAATTGAGTTTTTTTTTTGAATTCAGGTAAGAACAAGATATAAAGGAATTTTAGAGACACTTCTCTTATCAGGACTATGGAAATTGTTTTAAGGAAATAAAATACAAAGAAAAAGTTTAGTTTTTTTAGGTCCAAAAAAAAAACTAATAGGAAAAGTTATCTGTCATATACTACAAATAGTTATTTGATTTCGGTCAAAAGGTTATTCCATCAACTCCTTAATAATTATGATTTTTTAATTGTGGGAAGATTTTAAGAAAATGGCAATTCATTAGTGTATTATCAAAATTATTTTTATTTTGGTTATATAATTTTATTGGTAATGATTAGGGGTGAGCAATACCGGGTACCCGCTAAAAATTCAAGGATCCAGTCCCGGATCCATTTCGAAATAGATCCTACGTTTAGGATCCAGTCCCGGATCCATTTCAAACTGGATCCTAAAATCAGGATCCAGTCCTAGATCCACTAGATCTGGATCCGGATCGGGGTACCCAGTTTGAAAGCACATGATAGTTGTCCAAAATTTTTATAATTGCCTAAATACTGAAATATGAAAATAGTTCCACCAAGTCAATGCCTCATTGGCTCCACAGTAGAGGCAAACACTCAAGCAAGGCGCTAATGCTGTTGGCTGCTCCAAAATGGGTGAATACAAATCAATAACTGAGAACAAAGATAGAAAAATTCCATACAAATCATAAATCGATGAAGAGTTTATGATTGAAAATGAGATAATGAATTATTGAAGGAACTACTTGCCAGCTACGCGCGCTAATGCTCCAAAATAGCCAATAATTGAGTCGCCGCTGAGAGTCGAGCATGAATGACTGTGTGAGAGACTGAGAGCCGAGAGGGAGTTAGAGACGATTGGGGTTTCGGTGAGGGGTTGTTGGCCTACTGGCTATTGCGATTGTGCGAGAGAGTGAGGCAGTGAAAGGGACTGTGGGAGTTACCGAGTTAGGGTTTCGGTGAGAGACTATCAGACTGAGCGGGTGAGGGATGTGATTTGAAAGTGTGAGGCAATGAGAGTTTAGAAAAATTTAAGTATTAGAAAAATTAGGGTTTCTTAATGGGCTTTAGACCTTTAGCAGACTGTGGTCTGACTAAAGAGTTGACTTAAATTCATTTTTATATTGAATAATCGAATGGATCCTGGATCCCGGATCCTGATCCTTTAAGTCAGGATCCGGTCCCGGATCCATTTGTAAATGGATCCTAACTTTAGGATCCAGTCCCGGATCTAGATAGCTAAGATCCGGGTACCCATTTTTTTTTGCTCACCCCTAGACTAATGATAAAAGAAAAACAAGCAATAAATATATTTGAAAAAAACAGTCATTAATGTTGTATTACACCGTTCTTTTGTGCATTGCATTGCGGTTAGTTGCGGTAGATTGCGGTAAGTTGCCGTGGAAATAGTAAAAATGTAATGGTAATTTGCGGTATGTTGCGGTAATATCCGTTGCGGTTAGTTGCGTTAATGCACAAAAGAACGGTGCCTAAAATTGTAAAGTCATAGATATTGTAAAAAATAAAAAATTTGTTAAAAATGATGGATATTGAAAAATAGAGGGAATAACATCTTTTAATAAGGCTTCCTTTTTATGGTGCGGTTGGTTGCGGTAGAAATAATGGAAGGTGGGTTGATATATTTTAATTTGAAAATAATGATAGGTGGAGATAAAGTGAAAGTTTTGATTTTTTATTTGAAAAGTTTTTACTTTTAATAAAAAGGAAAAACTTACAGTGATTGTCAACCATGACAACCACTATAATGAAAACAATATTTATTCATATATTTGTCAACTTTTATATTCGCCATTCATTTTTTTATTTAGTACAACATTGCAAAATATATTTTCTTAATTAAAAAAAATTTTACAAATTTTTTTACAAATTTAAATATCTTAACTCAAACTTTTTGCCTAGTAAACAAGCATATTTTAAAAAATAATTATTTTAAAATATTTTAAAATAAACTAAAATTTTAAAAAATATATTTTATAATTTATATTAAATAAAAAAAATTAATAGTCAAGATAAAACTTGACACATGTATGAGTAAAATTTATTTTATATATGGTGGTTGTCATGGTTTACAACCACTATAAGTGTATCCTTAATTAAAAATGGTAATGAAAAGTTATAGTGAGTTGCGATGAAAATTAGAAATTTGTAATGTTGGATGGAACCGTAAACGAACCCACCATAAAAAAGAATGGGATCTAAGAATTTTTTGAAACCAAAAAATTATCTATCAAACATGGCTTCCATCTTAGTTTGTCAAATACTACTTCCGTCCCAAAATATTTGTCCTTTTACCTAACTTTTTTATCCCAAAATATTTGTCCAATTTATAATTCCAACAATTATAATTACTTTTCTACCAGTAATTAATAAATATATTTACACTTTTTATAATTCCAACAATTATTATCTTCAATTAAAATAAGAGTATTTTGGGTAAATTACAAATTTTTCACCTCAATTCTCAATATATATTGATCTTCTCAAATCAGATAAGTGGACAAATATAATAAGACGAAGTCAGTATATAAACAATTCGTGGTCAAATGAATTAATTCAAGTATTCAACCTTGTTGATTGACAATGACAAGGGCTCCACCTTTGTCTCCTTATTCCAGGATTCAATTTCAGGGATTTGGGTTACTCTGTTGACTGTGATAGAGGTGGCCCAATAAACATTATAACAAATATCTAGTGTGGGCTCAAGATTTGGATTTTATTTCATTAAAATTGGAACTGCATAACCGTGCCGTTTTTATACTAATCTTAAACGCTAAGGAACGGAATGTGGAAAGATGTAAACAGGAGAAAAATCACTGTAACTTGGCAACTATATTCATGTTTTCGAAGACTCTTGGATAGTGCCGTTTTCCTACATATATATAACTCCAGTTTTAGGGTCAACTCACCATAAATATCTCCATGTACATGCACACAACACAGCCAGAAAATTAATGTGCAGTTGCATCTCTTATGCCTCCTCAATCCCTCCCAGCTATAAATATGATCTATAGCTCAAAAATGGAGTCTTGGTGTATAACACCTTTTGTAAGTATCTTTATGATCGATTATATATGTTCCATTACTATTTCTCATATTAATGTTATCATTCCTTTCTTTTATTATTGGTTCCGTTGTTTTATACGATTAGCAGCGGTGCGGTGTGACGCGTTGGGAAAAGTTGTGGTAGATTATGATGAGTTGGGAAAGTTGTGGTGGGTTGTAGTAAAATATGGAAAATTTAATTTTTAATAAAAAAATAAATTAAATTAGAAAAAGTAGATTGTGGTGGGTTGTGATAGATTGTGGTGGATTGTTGTGGGTTGTGGTGATCGCGAAATATGGAAAGTTGAGGTGCAGTGTAACCTGCCAACAACATAAAAGAAGGGAGCCTTAGTTGGCGCTGGTGAAACATCAGGTCCGGGTAAATTCGGGTCGGAAAAATTCGGATAATGTCAAAATTCGGACGAGAAATTTATGTCCAGACCCGGTTTTATTTCGGGTCAGACCGGATCGGACAATTCAGACGAAGCTAAAATCGGGTTCGAATAATAGAAAAAAGAGAAATTTTATGTCTGAATATTCGGTCAATATCAAAATTCGGACGACAAATTTATGTCTATACCCAATTTTTTCGGGTCGGACAGTACAAATAATTCGAATCAGACAAATTTTTGCCAACTCTAAATAAACCTAAGAAGTCAAGGGAGAGACTTAGGCCCTGTTCGGCAAAAAGAGCGGATTGAGTAGCGGATAGCTGTTTGGATAGCGCCGTAGCGGATAGTTGCTATGTAACGGATAGCTGTTGTATATTAGCTGATAGCTGATAACTGTCAAAATAGTTATTTGTAAGGAACTTGTTCGGTAAAATTAGAGGTTCTAATAGCTGATGAATGTAAAATGACCAAAAAAGACATAACTATTATTGTTGTTGTTATTTATCATTATCATTATTATAATTATAATAATAATAATAATATTATTATTATTATTATTATTAGTGGAGTCTTCCATCAAAAAAAATATTAGTGGAGGAGTACATTTTGGCACTGACATAGTAAAGACTTGAATGGGAGATATATATAACCTTGATTGGTGTGAAAATAGGTGCCTCCTTGGAGGCCTTGGTTTGAAATGATTATATTATATTTCATTGGTTTACGTTTTTCAATCAAGTGGCTAGGGTATGAGTGATGAGGGTATTTGTGGAATACATGTTACAAAACGCTGAGGGGGTTGCTTGACGTTATAAATGATAACGTCAAATAATTTTAGCATCAAATGTCAATTGTGAATATAAAACGCTATGTTACCGAACACTTTAATTGTGACGAGATAGCATTTTAATTAGTCAAAACACTAAACGCTAATTCAAATGCTGTTGCCGAACAGAGCCTTAGACTAGAGCAACTGTGAGAGATAGAAAGTATAGGAACCTGAGAAGATGGTCAACGACCCCCGGCAATATAATCTTGGAAGTAATAAAATGGACATATATATGTTAAAAGGTCCCAGTGCGGCAGTGCCCCCAGTAACCTCGTTAATTTTCTTCATTTTTTTCATTAACCCACATTAAAAAAATCGATCCCAACATAGTGATTAAAGGGGTGATAAGTTGGTTTCCATGCTGTGGCACACAACCAACCAATGTCTTATAACGTAAGTTAATGAGAAAAACGGAGGGTTTATTCGGGTTATTGGGTTGGGGCAGGTTTCTTTCCCTCCACCAGCTATGTCAGCATGGAGACGGGTTCACCACCCCCTTAGTTACTATTGGTATGTATAGTAATCTCATATAAATATAAAGGTCAGAAATATTGTTGCTCAGACCAATAGTAAAAATCAGTATATTATAATCCAATATCCTCAAAGGTCGGTATATTACCATCCGAAAAGAAAATGAATTTTTTTTAATGTTGTTGGATTAAAGTTGTAATTTTTTTTTAAATTTTTTTAAATGTCTAAGCTACACATATTTATAATTGAATTAGTCATATTATGGATATTTCGGAAATTTTCATATTCAAAGGATCTCATTTCCCAGCATGATTTTTTTTCCATTATCGCCCATAAAAGCTTTTCCCCTGATGATCATTGTAAAATTGTAGGTCCCACGTAAAATGTTTTCTATTGAAAAATGATGGTCAAACATCAGAAAATTAATTAATTTGAGATAGTTGACCAACTTCATCAAGATTTTGATGCAACCAAACCCATTTTAAAAGACACCACAAGTTCGGAGACAAAGGCTATGTTTTTTAGTGTGATGGGATGAAACTATTCCAATGATCCCACTTTTTCCCATCTTTTTCACACAATTATCTTACTTTACTTACCCAATACATAATATATATTTAAATTAATATATTTAAGTGATGTGATTGATATAACTTAGCAGAATCTTTGAGAATGATATGATTAATGTCCCAACAATGTAACCAAATCAACGAATTAATTTTGTAGTACTAGTGGGTTAGAATATATATTTTTAGATGGAAACTTTTAATAGGTGGAAAAATAATGGGTCCGAAGTATTTTTTTTTCTTTGAAATGTTTTATCGTGTTAAAAATAAATTTATTTAAATATATATAATATACTAGGGTTTTAGAAAATAAAAGTCAATACTTCAATAGACTCAATATTCTCAGGAGTCCCAGCAGCCTCCAAGCAGTAGATGAGTAGTAGTGTAGTACTTGGATTTTTATTTTTTCAAAAAAAAATATATATGTTATATTTTAATGGGTCCACGGATCGGGTCCATGGGTCCGTGCTGTGATCCGGACCCGCTATATTTTCATACCCAGACCCATTGGGTCCAAATTTTGGACCCAGACTCGTCTTAATGTGATGTGTCCGACAGGGTCCAAACCGCGTCCAGGACCCACTACCAACCCCACGTGGTTAAAATTGAGTCAAATTTCATGTAAATTAGTTTTCTTGTAATAATGAAAAATAGGACTATAAGTCATATATGCTATTATCCAAAAATAAAAGTCGATAAATTTGGACTAAGGCTCTATTTGGCAGTAGTGTTTGGGGTTCCGTCTAGCATTTTAACTAAGTCAAAACTCTAATTACATGAACATTTGTGTTCGGCAATGTAGCGTTTTGAGGACCGCTTAGTGTTTCAAGTAGCGTTTTGTAATATTAATAAAGTTAACGTTTATCATTTGAAGTAATGTTTCATATTTTTTGTGAAAAAATACTTTAAGAAAATTTTATCTTTGATCTTCTTATGCCAATTTATATTAATCTACTAACCCAACCGCCAAATTTACTGAATGAAATTTTCAATTGAAGTGTCATCCATTATCCGCTACTTAAACCATTACACGCTATTTAAACCACTATTCACTGCCTAAACTGTCATCTAAAACATTAATTTTGCCGAACAGACCTAAATAACCTTAAAAATTTATGATCCAAAAATGCTATAATATGATAATATGATATCATAATATTTCTTACTTAATTTATGTTCTATTATTTTACATTTTACCCGACCTTAAACCTTGTTTAATCTAAGGTGAATCATTACCGCTTGAACTAATTAATTTTAGAGACCGTAAACATGACGAGAGACATATGGGACTTGCCGGAAGAATGCCTGGAGCAAATCCTGTTGCGGTGTTCGCCGGAGGGCATCCTCCGATTCGCGGCGGCTTCCAAACAGTGCTACTCCGTCGCCGTCTCCGACGACTTCTGGAAGAAGTTGTTGCCGTCCGATTACGATCAGATAATCAAGGAATCGTCATCTCCTCTGCAATTTAACTCCCTCAAAGACCTATTCGTTCTTCTCTACCGATCTCACATACTAATCGACGAAAGCAAAAAGGTAATTAAGGAAGAAATATCATTCGTTTCTAATCTCTCTTCAGATCATTGCTGCGTTTTATGTGTTTCTTTGAATTTGTTTGGTTCGAATTTCATATAATTGAATATGTTCATCTGGAATGTTTCAGTGATTTTCAACTCGAAAACTGCAAATCGCGATCGTATATTGAACGAATTATAATTGTGTATAACTTTCTTTGATTTTGGCGTATAACTCGGCGATGTTCAGTGAGTTGGTTCATGCCAAGTCAACTAGGTTTCGACTGCTGATCAATTGGAATTTGTTTGATCCGAATCTTGCTTTTGTCTGATTTTGTATGATCGGAATTTAACCTGCTGAAATATATAATAATTATAATTTGTTAATCGTGTATGAGTCATGTTGTTGTGTAATTTTACAGAGCTTTAGGTTGGATAAAAGGAGTAGGAAGAAATGCTACACGCTTGGTGCTCGATCACTGATGATTGCATGGGGTGACACTCATTCTTACTGGACCTGGAAATTTAGACCAGAATCAAGGTCTTCCCCACCCATCCTGATATTATTATTTTCTGTATGTGACAAAAATATACATGCATAAGCTATAACTATATGTATATGTATATTTACTTGTAGGTTTCCTGAGAATGCTATGCTTAAAATTGTTAATTGGCTAGAAATCAGAGGAGAAATTCCTGTGAAATGGCTGTCACCACACACCAGTTATGGTGCCTATTTTGTGTTCAAGCTAATGCCTGGCCACTACGGTTTAGAAGGAATGCCATTGAATGTATCAGTTGAAGAGAGGGATGAAGACGGGCATCATCCATTGGCGACAAACGTTGTGTGTCTGACTGCGCAAAGTGGGTTGCCTGGTCCAAGCGAGAGAGACGATGGGTGGATGGAGATTGAGATTGGAATGTATCAAGTTGGCATTGAAGATGGTGGTCGTGGTGGTCATGGAGAGCTGTTTCTGGTGTTGGGCGTCTACCAGTATGCCTCCGAGTGGGGGCATTGTAAGCGCGGCCTTCTTGTTGAGGGCATTGAACTCCGCCCTCTTGATTAACTCAGGGTTATATATGATTCAAGGCATATATTGCTGGGGGAAAGTCGGAAAGACTCGAATAGCTCCAGGGTTTATAATGTGGTACCTTGTTTGCTGGGTTTAAGAGTTATTTGTCTGAACTCTTACCTCCTATTTTCACAGTCGTTGAATTAGTTAAGCGAGAAATTTGGATTATGATCCATAATGTTAAAAGTTTTTCATACTTTTATACAACAATCCAGCTTCTTGATCAAACTTCTTTAGTGATTATTAGTGAAAAGAGAGAGGTTTCCATCATAAAGAATGAAAATATTACCTAGTCAATTATGAAAATCATAATAAATTCCAGGCAACCCATCATACAAGGAAGAAGCACATAAATTTGAAAAGATTAGCTGCAAAAAACAGAGTCAAAGGTCTTGAGCTAAAATCAGAAGATGCCAAGAAACATATGTGAATTGCCAGAAGAATGCCTTTTGCACATCCTATCATTGACTTCTCCGGAGGGCATCCTCCGATTAGCCGCATTGTCAAAGGAAATATCTTCACTCGCCCTCTCCGATGACCTCTGGAGGAGACTCCTACCGTCTGACTATGAACAGATAGTCAAAGAGTCATCATCTCCGCTTGAATTTAAATCCCTGAAGGATCTCTTCGTCCTCCTGTATCGCTCTCATCTGCTATTTGATGAAAACAGAAAGGTACATATCCACATCTTCAATATCTTGTATATATCTGTACTTCTGTATTGGTTAGATATGATAGAATTCACAATATTGACCTGGTATCATTTATGTCAATTTTGATATCTGTGAAAAAAAAAGCTGTTTTTGTATATCAGCAATCATATATGATTTCAAACTCTTCGAATAATTTGATAGAGCATTTCGTTGGACAAAACAAGTTTGAAGAAATGCTACATGCTTGGTTCAAGATCACTGGACATTTATTGGCGGTACACTCCTGAACACTGGATACCTGTACCTGGTTCAAGGTCTCTTTTTCTCTCTATGGTGTGAAACTGTGGAGGTTATATGATTTGGCATTAATTGATTTCAATTCTATCAACAGATCTAATTTCTAAATTTACTTATTAATCTGCAGATTTGCCGATAATGCTCTTATGGAGCAGGTGTGGTTTCTGATAATCAATGGATACATACCCATAAAACTGCTGTCAGAAAACACTATTTACGGTGCCTATTTGGTGTTCAACCTGACACGAACAAATTACACTGGTTTTGAGCGTGTACCAGTGGAGGTATTCGTGACAGAAGTCAATGAAAAACTGTATCCTCTTCATCATCCGATTGTAACAAAATCCGTGTATCTGAATCCAGCGGAGGAAATCATTATTAAAGGGTTTGACCGTCCGGTTGAACGAGCAGATGGGTGGATGGAGATAGAAATGGGAACGCATCAAGTTGGTAGCGTTGATGACCCTGTCGTCTCTCAAAGTGTGTTTCTGAAGATGAAGGTGCAACAAATTGAGATTGTCACCAGGAAGAGTGGTCTTCTTATACAAGGCATGGAACTCCGTCCTCTCCATTGATTCACGCAGTGTAAGACGCGGCAGCCTTGTATTACTCCCTCTCTCACTAATTATTTGTCCGTTTAATTAACTTTCTGGGTCTCTTGTTATATGTCACTTCGTGTTTCCAATAACAATTTTACTATTTTTACCCTTAATAAATTACTTTACAATCATTAACTTAATGATAATTAAGGGCACTTAAATTATTTTGATTTATTTTTAGCTAAGTTTTTGTATTACATTGGTTTCTCTGTCATTGCCTTGCCAAGCTTACACCTTTATATATGTAGTTTGCTGGGTTTTGGATTTGTCATTACCAGATGAGTACATGTCAAAACATCATATGCTGTGTAATTTCGAACCCTTTCCTTACAATATGAAACTGAAGCGTTAAAGCATGAGTTGATCTAGCAGAATACAAACATAAATATCTTGTAACAATGCTTAAAAGCTTTATCACTTAAAATTAAACTAATGAACACGATAAAGCTGCATAGTGTAAAAAAAGTTAAACAAATATTTATTAAAATCACATGAGGTGCCCAGCCAATTGCAGTAGTGTGAATTCTGACATGTCCAATTGTCCATGCCCACAATAGAAAATTCCACCAAGCTGATATAGACAAGAGCGTCATTACATAGTTGCATTTTATTTTAAAAAAAGCAGATAGAAAAAGATGGAAGCAGGCCATATTTGTCGAAAGTTGGAGATTTCCTTTTTTGATTTTTTGAAAAAAAAAGTAGGTAAAAGCTAAGATTAGCAGCAATAATACTACTAGATGTAGTTTAGTGAAAGCAAAAGTTCACAGTTGAGTGAGCAGCAAAGTAAAGTGGAAAAGATGTCAACAAAGATATGGGAACTCCCAGAAGAGTGCATTGCCCACATCCTGTATCTTGCTTCGCCGGAGGACATTCTCCGATCAGGCGCCGTCTGCAAGCAGTTCTTCTCCGTCGTCTTCTCCGATGACTTTTGGAGGAGGTTGTTGCCCTCCGATTACAATCATCGACCGACTCACTTCTGCTTTTGAGTTGAAAGATCTCAAAGACTTGTTCATTCTTCTCTACCGCTCTCCTCGCCTTCTTGATCTTTACAGTAAGGTAACTAACCAAATAACTGAATAAGTGCTGTTTAGTACTGTGTTTACTTATATATATTGTTCTTGAATATGCATGGAATACTTGTGTGCCCTTTTTGAGTTGTACCAGATTGAAGCATATTCTAAAAGGCTCCTCTAAGTTGTGGTCAAATTCAAGATGCTTCAAAAAGCTCTTTGTGCTTGATTGATTCATATGGATAAGCTAGATTCCTAGATCTAATCACTTTTCATGGGAAGACCCTTATGAATTGGAAAACACAATATTATTGAGCTGAATTAGTTAATTTTGGCAGAGCATTAGTTTGGACAAAAAGAGTAGGAAGACATGCTACATGCTTGGTTCTAGATCGCTGTCGATTGCGTGGGGTGACACTCCTCAACACTGGAGCTGGATATCTACTCCTGAATCAAGGTCTTCTCCCCTCTCTCTGTTGTACCCCCTACCGCATCAAAACTACTTGTGTTTAGTTTGGGTAACAGTTAGTTAAAAGTTGCGTGTTGAAAATATCGATAAAAACTCGTTCTTGTAACTAAACATGCACATTTGCTTGCAGGTTCCCTGAGAATGCTTGGCTTCAAGACGTGGCCTGGTTAGCAATCGAAGGAGAAATCGCAACCAAATCTCTGTCACCATAAACAACCTACAGTGCCTATTTTGTGTTCAACCTAACAGAAACAGACACAGGTTTTGAAGAGGTGCCTGTAAATATATCGCTTTCAAAGAGGGATGCAGGCGGCCTAAACCCTCCCATGGTGACGAAGGCTGTCTATCTTGTCCCACGGGAGGGATTGCCCGAAGATGATGATAATAATAATAATAATAATCCTTGTCCAGCGAAAAGAGATGACGGGTGGATGGAGATTGAGATCGGCAAATATCAGGTTGACAGTGGCGGGGATGATGCTCGAGATGGAGCGTTTTTGGTTATGGCTGTGAAACAAACTGAGGAGCTCAACTGGAAGCGCGGTCTTCTTGTTGAGGGCATTGAGCTGAGGCCTCTGGATTAATCAATCCCCAGTTCCCCACCATTAATTGCAGGGTTTAAAAACAAGACAAGTGCTCAGATTGTTTGTTCCCCTGCAAAAAAAAAAAAGTAATGAAATGCATCCCTGCTTGTTTTATGTTGAAGAATTATGTTTGTAGCTTGGAGAATATTGCATAGTTGTACATGTGGAAAATAAGAAGTTACGTTGCTCTTTATTCTGACTGTGTAATGTACTGATGTGCTAGTTTCCTCTGTTTGGATAAGTTTTGAGGATTGAGCAATCATGTTTCTAGGGGTAACATATTGTTTAAGTTTCTTATGTCTTACGAGGTTAACATTTATTATAATTTCTAATACCAATTGTTTCTAATATACTATTAATTATCAATAATAATAAGGAGATTAGAATGCGTTGGTTGTGCCAACAATTATGAATGAATTTTAATCGAATTAACTTTTAATCATTAGGTATATTTTGGACACTTTTTTGTAAATATTGATAAACATATAATTTTATATGTCGTATTGTAGTTGTATGATGAATCATATCTATCATTTTTTTTTCAATTTAATATGTAAGTATATAATTTTTTTTTACAAAAACAAGATATTTAAGAGGTATCTTACCCCAATATTCATATCATTTTCATGATCATTTTATTGTTTTCCAAGTAACTTGACTCTTATTTTCCTTAGACCCAGTCTAAGAAAGATGTCTTCCATAGTTTTTTGTAAATTTATAGATGTTGAACAAGTTGTTACACTTTTGTGATCCTAAATATTAGAATTTTTGAATTTGAATAATCTCTACGTTGGATTATGATTGTATGTCCAATGATTTGAATTTTTAATATTTAGAATATTAATCCGAACTGCATGATGGATATATGATTAATTTTAGTAAACTACAAACCGAGTTTCAACCATTTAATTCAAGACTAGAGTGACACGGTGACAGAATTGTCATATGTGTACCATCAAATTGAACTATGCGCTATGTGATTCTACTATCAAGTTATAGTGATCAAAACTCGGAGACAACCTCCTAAAATATTCCCTCCGTTTTATATTGACTGTCATATTTGGAAATCGTACAGTAAACTTTCAAAAATTTTAACCATAAATTTCTCAATATATACAATGAGTTACTGTATAAAATTACTACCATTAGATTCATAACGAAAAATACTATCATAAAAGTATAATATTGCAATTGTTAATAACATATTATGTAGGAAATTATCAATCAAAGAGTGATATTGGAGACCGTGAAAGTCAAAATTATGACAATTAATATAGAACGGGAAGGGAGTATTCTAACATTTTCAAATTTTTCTATGAATGTGTTTGGTAGAGATAAAATCATTCTAAACATATATTTTTGTACCCCTGCTCCATCCTAATCATCATTTTTTTTAAGATCTTCAACCTAATCATCATTAGAGCATCGTTTACGCGTCATACAAGTTGCACTCTAGATTATAAGATAAACTACATTGTTTTAAAGAAGTTTAATAGGTAGATTTATTTGTGTTTTTTTTTTTATCGGAAGATTTATTTGTTTTTGTATTTATGACTCACTCTTCCATCGAATAGATTTATTTGATTTTCTATTTTAGCAACATAGCTGAAAGTTCAAGCTTCGTTTTCAATTTTCAATTGTCACTTAGCCCACATTTGTACTCCAAATACCATAGTCAGACCAAGTCTTAAGTCCATTACGGATAGAACAAGAAATTTGGAGTGATCTAATGAATGTATGCTGTGGAAAGATTCATGTTGTGGAAATCAAACTTGTGAGTGTCCAAAAAGAGGATTATACTGTTTGGACTACCATGCTCTCGTACTCACGGAATGAATTTTATGAGTATGTGGGTATATTTTTATGAGCATATAATTTTTGATCGCTGATCATAAATATATGTAATTTGAATTCATAATTTATATATCACCATATATTTATAAACCTATAAGATTACAATTTTGATTGTATGAACATGTATATAGTTGTTAATTTTACGAGAATGTTCATAAATTTATATGTGTACTCATAAAATTATATATATATATACCTATAAAATCTACTCAGAAAGCACAAAAACATTGCATTTCCGGGAGTATAATCTTAATTTTGCATAATTCCGCAATTATTTCCTTAGTAGATTTTGATATCAAAAAATTTAATAAAAAAGAAATGAAAAACTTGGTTAGCAAGTCTCTGATTGTCATTTATGGATAAACTATAGCCAATGTTACTTGACAGAAGTTTTCTCCGATAAACTTTGAAAGTTTGATGTGCTATACTTCCGTTAACAGAAGTTTTCTCCAATATTGAACTCTGGTCAAAGAAATATTAAACAAAGACATAAGGATGGAGGTCTACCCTTTCTTTTTTTTTCTTTTTTCCCCCTGGGGCGACTGGGTACAAGTTGTGAAGGGGGAAACTTGTTGTATAAAAATGGTAACGGTTACCTGAAAAAACAGAGTCAAAGCTTAAACAAATACAAAGCATGTCAACCAAGTTATGGGAGCTGCCAGATGATTGCCTTGAGCTTATCCTATCCTCGACCTCGCCGGAGGATGCTCTCAGATCAGCCGTCGTATCCAAACACCTCTTTTCCATCGCCATCTCTGATGAACCCTGGAAGAAATTCTTGCCGTCCGATTATGTACAAATCATGAATTCATCTCCTCGTCGATTTGACTCTCTCAAGGATCTATTTGTCCTCCTCTATCGCTCTCATTTGCTCATTGATCAAAACAGAAAGGTAACGCTCGTCTTCCTGGTGCTTAATTCTCTTGGTTCCATTGATCACATTAAAAATCGTAGGACTTGGTTTAATTTTTGTGATCAAAGTTGGTCATGTTTGTTCAACAGTCTAATTTTAGGATTCAACCATTTCAATAAGACTTTACCCGTTAACTTAATCTTGTTCATACGCACAAAATTGAACTCTGGCATACTTCTGTGTAATCGCATATGTGTTAGTTAATTAACTAGACTGATTGGATTTCACAGAGCATTAGTTTGGAGAGATGGGGAAGAAAGAAATGCTACATGCTTGGTTCGCGATCACTATCAATTATACAAGGTGACACTCCTGCATACTGGGACTGGATATCGGTTCCTGAATCAAGGTATTCAATCATCTCTCTTTCCCTTGTATTTCAGTTGTAAGCGGGACTCACATTAGATGTTGTTTTTTGCCGGTCTAACAGCTTCATTTATGACTTTGTAGATTCCCAGAGAACGCGAAGCTGGAGGCAGGGTGTTGGCTAGACATCAAAGGAGAAATCCCCACCAAATCACTCTCGCCAAATACTACCTACGGTGCATATTTTGTGTACAAGCTAACGCGCACGAAATACACACTGACACGGTCAAACTACACTGGTTTCGAACACACCCCAGTGAAGGTATCAATATCGGAGGTCGATGAAAATGGCCATCATCTCCGTCCAGTTGTAACCAACTCGGTGTATCTGATGGCCCAGGAGAGATTGAACGAGGGAGTTCCTAAGCCAGTTGAGAGAGGGGACGGGTGGTTGGAAATACAGATGGGAAAGTTTTATGTTGGTGATGAGGACGACGAGGATGGTGTGGTTTTGGAGATGAGTGTGACAGAGACTGAAATTCTTAACTGGAAACATGACCTTCTCATCCAAGGCATTCAACTTCGTCCTCTACATTGATCTAGATCGCATTTACAGGGGAAACAATCAAACTATTGTACATTTGTAGATATAGGACTTTGTTTGCTTCCTCTGCTTTCTTGCATTCTTGCACAGATGGTAAAAAAGAAGAGTAAGATGTAAGGATCAAGAGATTTGTACATGCGAATAATGTATATTGGGTTCATTGTAAATGAGAAAATCTTATACAGAATAAATGTATACAAGTGTTTTTTTGCTTAAGGAACTATAGTGTGGGTTACAAGTGACGAGAATTAATCTAATGACCTCCAATATGGAGCCTCATTTTGTACCAAATATTCATTTTACATCCTTTCGAACAAGGGTTCAACACTTGGATGTGATAATGTTGAGAGAAGAGTGGAGAAAAGGGAGACGACTTGGCTGTCACACCCGATGGGAATAGGTATGATGTCTGGCATAATCAATTCATGGAGGAGTCGACTAAGCCAAGCAAGTTCAGCCACCAACTGCCTGATGCTACGATATTCAACTTTAGCTGATGAAAGACTAATTTGTGAGAGTGGGGGCAAGCAGCCCAGTCTGAGTCACAATAGGCCATAAGGGAGTAATCACTGTCACGACGAAGAATAGTACCCAAGGCTGGTTCACCCTGGAGACATCGTAGAACATGAATAGCGACATTGCAGACCCTGGAGACATCGTAGAACATGAATAGCGACATTGCAGTGAGGGACACGAGGAGCTTGCATAAATTGGCTAAGGTGTTGGACGGCAAAGGCAATGTAACGCCCAGTATGGAGCAGAAAGTTTAATTTTCAAATAAGTTGTTGATACTTGGTAGGATTGTCATACAAGTCAGCAAACATTATTTACTCAAATTGATCCAATACAAATGGGTTTAACCCAAAAACCCGACCCAAATTTGGACCTAGATTTTAGGGTGTGCCTATCTCTTATCACTTAGGCCCATTGAGCTACCTTACAACAGGGCCCAATAAGCTACAAGATTTCCCTTATATAATTTGATCATAAGTAGCTGAATTCAAAGCTCAACTCCAGAGAATAAAGATGTCGACAAACATATGGGACTTACCAGATGACTGCCTAGAGCGCATCCTGTTGTTGACTTCGCCGGAAGACATCATCCAATCTTCGCTCGTGTCCAAGCAGTTCTCCTCCGTCGCCCTCTCCGATGACCTTTGGAGGAAGCTATTGCCGTCCGATTATGCTCAGATCATCGACGATGCGTCGTCTCCTGTTGAATCTAACTCCCCCAAGGACATCTTCTTCCTCCTCTATCACTCTCATCTCCTAATTGACCATGACAGGAAGGTATGCTTACTCATTCAATTCAATATAATTTGATCTTGTACGTGTTTGATTGAGGGATTTGGTGTTGATTAAATGCGGACTACTTGGGTAATTAGTTACTCTTCCGGCTATGTTTGAATGTTTCATGCTTGGTGAGTTGGTTTGAGTCAACTCTGGTCAACTCAACCCCTCCATCCTTTATTTTCAGCATTTGTGATGCTACAATTCGACAACTATAATTTACAGAATGATCTCAATTTTAAAATCAAGATCTCCGAACAATTGGATGGTGTAAATCCATTATGATTATGTGGAGCGACAAAATCCTGAATTAGGGAGGGGTTATTTTGCTGGATTTACTGGAAGGAATTAATGCTAGACTTGAATTCAAAATGATCTCAATCTGACCTTGGATTGTCTGAAATTCCGTTTCACCAGTGTTATTCATTTTGCAAGACAGGATTATTGAACCAAAAATAAAGCGACCCAGAAATGACCCGATTCAAAACTTGTTGACCCAAAAACAAGATTATTTTGGGTTCAATAGTCTTGTCTTGCGAATGCAATTGATGCAACCCAAACTCGACCAATGAGCAATGTAATCGTACGTCAAGTCATTCTTTGTATAAACGTGAGTAGAAAAAAGTAAAAAAGTGAGTTGAAATCAACTCGACTGAAATGACCCAATTGATAGGAACTAATGTTGATGTACTGTATGCTTTTGTAGAGCATTTCCTTGGATAGACAGAGTATGAAGAAATGCTACATGCTTGGTTCAAGATCACTGACTATTATATGGGGCGACAGTCCTGAATACTGGAGCTGGATATCAGTACCTGAATCAAGGTCGATCTCATTACGCGAAATCATGTAGCTTCCCTTACATACATTCCTAACATTGTCTGTTTTGCAGATTCCCGGAGAATGCGAAGCTGGAATCAGTGTGCTGGCTATACATCAAAGGCAAAATCCCCACCAACTCCCTCTCAGCAAACACTACTTACGGAGTGTACTTTGTGTTCAAGATGGCAGAAACGTACGACTCAGGTTTCGAACGAGTGCCAGTCAAGGTATCCCTTTCAGAGGTGGATGAAAGCGAATATCATCCGATTGTAACCAACACCGCGTGCCTAAATCCACAAGATGAAGATGAAGATGAAGATGAAATCCAACGACGGATCGGTCGTTGTTGTCCAGTGGAGAGAGGGGACGGATGGATGGAGATAGAGATGGGGACATATCGAGTTGGTGATGGTGATGAAAATGATGGAGTGTGTTTGGAAATGGTTGTGAGCGAGAGGGAGATTCTCAACTGGAAGAGTGATCTTCTTGTACAGGGCTTCCACATTCGTCCTCTTCATTGAATGAAATTCAAATCATTCTAGGCTACCAATACAGGAGAAACTACTATGAGATGGAGCTTCAGCTTATGGATACTTCTCTTGAATGTGTCTTGTGCCAAGTTTCGAATATATTGCTGAGTGCTTGGATTCTATAATTGATCTTTTTTCTTTTGGTTTGTATTTTGGTGACACTTAATAATGCATCACCGTTGCTCTTCGTATGTATGTACAACATGTGCCATGTGTCACGGGGTGACTTTAATTTGTACAACACCCGTGCGGCGCTAGCAAACTTTAACCCGATTTTATATTGGAAGTTTGCTAGTAAGCCTTTCACAAGCTTAACTTAGACTATAAGAGACTAAGAAAGCTTTGAAGAATAAGAAGAGAGATAAGAGTGTGTTTGGGAGAATGCTCTTGAGTATTGCTTCCAATTGGTGGATGGTTACAAATGAGACCCCAAGGGGGTATTTATATACTTCCATCTCCTCAATGGACGGTGGAGATTGATTTGATCTAACGGTCCATATTGTGCCTCTAGAACCATCTATACAAGTATCCAATAATCTATACATGTGTAGAATACTCTAGAATATTCTAGGACATTCATGAGTAGTCTAGAGAACTCTAGGGAATTCTAGGGAATTCTAGAATAGTCTAGAGAACTCTAGAGACTTCAAGAAAGTTACGGAATATTCCGGATATTTCTAGAATATTCCGACATTCGGATGATTAGGAAAATTCCGTGACATTCTCCCCACCTAATCCGGTGACGTCCTCGTTGCCTTCAAGTCATATGCTTGGATCTCTTGAATTGCCATAAGTTTTGGATAGGCTCCCAGCTTGATTCGCTATTAGGAAGACCCTTCCACTTGACAAGTAACTCCCTGCTCGGAGGTAGACCTGGTTGGCGCATCACTCGGTTGGCAAGAATCGTCTCTGCTTGCTTATCATGTTGGACCTTGATACCCATTGGTGCCCGTTGAGATATGCCTCTACTTGGGTCATCTTGGTCTCCGTGGTAAGGTTTAAGTAAGCTTACATGGAAGACAGGATGGTACTTGATCCGGGAGGCAACTCCACCTTATAAGCCCGTGCTCACCTTTTGATAATGGGAAAGCGGTCCTTCGTATCTTGAAGTAGGCCGATGTCGCCCTTCTAACCTCGCGTGGTTGTAGAGCTTAACAAGCACGAGGTCACCAACTTGAAATTCCCTCGGGCGCCTCTTCTTATCAGCCCATTTCTTCATCTTCTCGGAAGCCTTTTCCAAGTAAACTCGCGCCACCCCAAGTTGGTCATTCCAATACTTGGCAAACTGAAATGCGGGTGGGCTTGGACCTTTATAGCCCGTGCAATAGTGCTTGGTGTCAGCGGTTGTTGTCTGTGACAATCTCGAATGGACTTTGGCGTGGACTCGCTCTTACGCAAGTTGTAGGAGAATTGGGCTACGTCGAGCAACTTTGCCCAATCCCTTTGGTTGGCACTCACGAAATGCCGAAGGTACAACTCCAAAGTGCGTTCACCCTCTCGGTTTGTCCATCACTTTGAGGATGGAAGTGGTGGAGAAGTTAAGCTCGGAACCCATGAGCTTGAACAACTCCGTCCAAAAGCGTCCGTAGCGAGTGTCTCGATCACTCACGTCGAGTGAGGCAAGCCCCAATACTTCACAACATGCTTGAAAAGAGTTGGGCGGCTTGCTCGTGATGCATTCCTTGGGGCGGGAATAAAGGTGGCATACTTGAGTATCGGTCCACCACCACAAGGATCCAATTATATCCTTCACTCGTGGTAACCCCACGATGAAGTCCGTAAATGCTTTCCCACGGTCTCGGGAATGGGAAGTGGATGGAGGAGTCGCGGTACCCTTGCTCGAAGCTTGTCTTGTTGGCATACAAGACAAGTTCGACATATGCCTCGACATCATTCTTCAACCGAGGCGATGGTAGAAATCGCCTACCAATGCTAGTGTTCGGTGCATACGGATGCGGCCCACTTCTTTGTCGTGACATTCCTTTAAGACTTCCCTTCCGAGGCCACCATATGAAGGAACATGGACTACCGCCTCTTAGTGAGAATCAACCCATCTTCAACCCAGAATCTCCTTGTCTTGCCATCCTTGATTAGGTTGGAGATGGTCTTCGCAAAGGAATCATGCTCCAATCCTTCCTTGATTCGATCACGTAGGTTGCTTTGAGGTTGGCTAATGTCGGCAAGCTCTCCTTTGCGACTTAGAGCATCCGCTACCAAGTTAGCACGACCCGGCTTATACTCCATTGTATAATCAAACTCCGCTAAGAAGTCTTGCCATCGAGCTTGCTTGGGAGTTAGTTTCTTTTGAGTTTGGAAGTAGCTTGTTGCAACGTTGTCTGTCTTGATAACGAACTTACTCCCGAGCAAGTAATGTCTCCAAGTTCGAAGGCAATGCACAACTGCAGTCATCTTCTTCTCTTGTACCGTATACCGCCTTTCGGTGTCATTGAGCTTCCGACTCTCATAGGCAATGGGATGACCATCTTGCATCAATACTCCACCAATGGCGAAGTCGGAAGCATCAGTGTGTAGCTCGAATGGCTTGCCAAGATCGGGAAGTGCCAGAACAGGTTCTTCCGTGATAGCCTTCTTTAAAATTTCAAAGGCTTGTTGGCATTCTTCTCTCCAAGCCCAACCTCTTCCCTTCTTGAGCAAGTCGGTGAGAGGAGCGGTGATAGCGGAATATCCCTTGATGAACCGCCGGTAGTAATTCACCAAGCCAAGGAATGATCTTAGCTCAATGACCTTGGTTGGTGGCTCCCAATCAAGGATCGCTTTGATCTTGGCCGGATCCATGCGAAGCTTGCCCTTCCCCACAATATGGCCCAAGAATGGTACTTCTTCTTGGGCAAAGGAACATTTCTCCTTCTTGACATAAAGCTCATTCTCCCGAAGTGTCGTGAACACTTGCCTCAAATGCCCCACATGATCTTCCATAGTCTTGCTATATATGACAATGTCATCAAGATAAACCACCACAAAGTGATCAAGGAATGGAGCAAGTACCTTGTTCATAAGGGTACAAAATGTGGTCAGCATTTGTGAGCCCAAACGGCATGACTAGGAACTCATAGGATCCATAGCGGGTCACGCATGCCGTCTTTGCCTCGTCTCCTTCGGCTATACGAACTTGGTAGTACCCACTCCTTAAATCAAGTTTGGTGAAATACCTTGCTCCTCCAAGTTGATCAAATAAATCATCAATACGGGGAATGGGGTACTTATTCTTGATGGTTACCTTGTTTAGTGCTCTATAATCGATGCATAGCCGAAGTGACCCATCGTGCTTCTTTTGGAATAGGACTGGCGCACCATAAGGAGACTTTGAAGGGCGAATGTACCCGGCATCCAACAACTCCTTGAGTTGTCTCCTTAGCTCCTCCAATTCTGGTGGTGCCATTCGGTAGGGAGCAAACGCGGGTGGTTTAGCCCCCGGCTCCAACTCGATCTCGTGATCTATTTCCCTTCTTGGGGGAAGTTTCTTGGGTAACTCTGCCGGCATGATGTCCTTGAACTCGTCAAGTACCTCTTGGACGGCCTCGGGCACTTGAGCTTCTTTTTTGTTTCCCTCTCCCATCTTAAGAGTTGCTAAGTAGGTAGGCTCCTTTTTCTTCACTCCCTTAGAGAGTTGAAGGGCGGATAACATCCTTCCCTCATCAATGTCCGTCCTTACCAGGACGATACACGGTTGTTTTTCTTCCATGATGCACATAACGTTGGCGAAGGGGATGGGGAAGGCCTTCGCCTTGACAAAGAAATCAATTCCCAAGTAGAACTTCTTGTCATCTAAGGGAGCGACAGTGATGTCGGCCTTACCTTCCCATTGCCCGATGCGAATGGGAGTGTCCTTAGAAACTCCATAGATTGGGAGTTTTTCTGCATTTACTCCCTTGACAAAACCCTTGGTTTTGGTGTAGGAGAGACCCACCTCATCGGCAAGCTCCTTGGCCATATAGACCGTATCCGCACCTGTGTCCAACAATGCTTGGAGAGGCTTGCCATTGATGTGTGTCTCTACATACATGCGCCCATGGGATCCTTCCTCGACCTTAGCTTGGACGGCGCTTAGGAATTTTAGAGAAGATATCCTCTTCTCCTCTTCCTTCTTTTCTTCTTCCCTTACGAGGGAGGCAATCTTTCCCCTCATAGGACAGTCGGCAACCCGATGTGGCCCATTGCATAAGAAGCATGAGTACCTCCTCGGAGCGTCATCCTTCTTGCCTTTACCCTTGTCCTTGTCGTGGCTTTTGAAGGGTCGATCCTTCTTGGGAGACTTGTCTCGATCTCCCCCACCTTTGCCAGTGTTACTTGGCCTCGTACTTGGTCCCTTGGAGAACTCTCGCCTACGTTCGGGCAGAGTGTCGGCAACGGCAATTGCTGAATTGATATCATTTACCCCTTGCCGCTTCAGCTCCATCTTAGCCCACGGTTGTAATCCTTCAAGGAACATAAACAACTTGTCTTTGGCACTCATGTCGGTGATCTCCAACATGAGTTCTTGGAACTCCTTGACGTACTCCCGAATACGTCCATCCTTGTGTTGAAGGTGTCGAAATCTAGTGCGAGCTTCGAATTCAGCATCCTCTGGATAGAATTGCCTCTTAAGCTCCCTCTTAAGTTGATCCCAAGTAGTGATGGGATCGGATGTGCCGGTGGTGGCATCTTCACACCTACGCCGCCACCATATCAAGGCAACATCTTTGAAGTAGCGGGAAGCGGTGTTTACCTTCTTCCTTTCGTCCAATATGTCATTGGACTCGAAGTATGACTCCACATTCCAAATGAAGTCATCAATCTCTCGTGCATTCCTCGACCCCTTATAGAAAGGAGGAGGAGGAGTGCTATCCTTCTTAGAGACGGAAATCTCCCGAGCGCCTCCACCATTAACCAACAGGGCCATGCAAGTCTTCAATTGCAACTCGAGTTCTTCCACCTTGTTGGAAAGAGACTCAATTGTTGACTTGCAATCAGCCAGCTCCTTCCTAAGGGCTTTATTGGAATCCTTTAACTCCCTTTTGAGAGCATCATCCCCATGAACAAGCTCCGCCTTGAGAGAATCAAAGGCGCTTTGCACATCATCCTGGAATTCCTTCATCTCATCCTTAGAAGCGAATTCCTCCGTGTCTTCGGCCTTTCCCATTAAGGCCTCGACTTCCTTCACTAGGTGGGACATGGTGTCCTCCACCTCGGCCACCCTTTCATCAAGAGTGACATGTCCCGGGTTCTCCATGCTCTCCTTGTTCCCTTTGCCCTTCTTGGAGCCTTGCTCGGCCACACTCGACATGACTTCTCCCGCACACGAATTTCTTAAAACCTGGCTCTGATACCAAATGTCACGGGGTGACTTTAATTTGTACAACACCCGTGCGGCGCTAGCAAACTTTAACCCGATTTTATATTGGAAGTTTGCTAGTAAGCCTTTCACAAGCTTAACTTAGACTATAAGAGACTAAGAAAGCTTTGAAGAATAAGAAGAGAGATAAGAGTGTGTTTGGGAGAATGCTCTTGAGTATTGCTTCCAATTGGTGGATGGTTACAAATGAGACCCCAAGGGGGTATTTATATACTTCCATCTCCTCAATGGACGGTGGAGATTGATTTGATCTAACGGTCCATATTGTGCCTCTAGAACCATCTATACAAGTATCCAATAATCTATAAATGTGTAGAATACTCTAGAATATTCTAGGACATTCATGAGTAGTCTAGAGAACTCTAGGGAATTCTAGGGAATTCTAGAATAGTCTAGAGAACTCTAGAGACTTCAAGAAAGTTACGGAATATTCCGGATATTTCTAGAATATTCCGGGACATTCCGGATGATTCCGGAAAATTCCGTGACACATGGTTGGAACTCATTCCAATAATTCCACCCACATTCAATTCTATTTCTTGGCAACAATAATTTTTGTAAGTTCCATAATTTTGGAACTCATTCTGTAACTGTAAACTATTTCGGAATGAAATACACATCTTTCATCTTTCTTTACTTTTTATTGATGGAAAAATATTTTTTTTCTTTTTTTATTTTACTTCAAAAATATATATTGTGTGTGGTAAATTAGGAGAATGGCAAATATTTATTTAAAATTTCAAGTTGAAATTTCATCTATTGTAGGGAACAAAGAAATGAGTTCAAAAAATTTTATAAATAAGATGATGTGTTAGGATGGCCTCCACCAAAGATCCAAATCAATGAAATGTCGTTTACATGCTATGAAGTATTTTACCAATAATCTACACACAAAATATTAATTTAGCGTAATTTGTGCTCATAAACATTAAGACCAAGTGCAAACAAAGTATAGAATGTGCGTTAAAGTAGGCATCAAAATTGTCACATAAGCTAATAAAAAGAGTATGTGCACTAGTGATCAATTTTTTTGCTCAATTGATGATGTGATATATCAATTCAGATTATGATTTACTTTCTTAACAAAATTTTAAAAAAATTCACGGCTTACCTTCCTTTCAAAATACCCACAATTTTAGAGGAAGATTTTTTTTACAAGTCAAATTTTGACTTAATTGATAGCCCACCTCACAGTTCGAGTAGAAACTTGAAAATAATACAAGTATCCGTTCCATATTAATTGTGATTTTTAGAAATTTTACAGTTAAATGTTAAAAATTTTGACCACAAACTTTCAACACATAAATTTTGATTATCAATCAAAC
Organism: Portulaca oleracea; assembly: GCA_029582165.1. Taxonomy (NCBI): domain Eukaryota; kingdom Viridiplantae; phylum Streptophyta; class Magnoliopsida; order Caryophyllales; family Portulacaceae; genus Portulaca; species Portulaca oleracea. The sequence continues at coordinate 10,319,775 of CM055869.1, read as the reverse complement.
AATAACATTAAAGATTATGAAATTCAAAATTATAATAATTAATATGAAATGGAGAAAACAGAGAGAGTAATTAAATAAATATAAATCTTAGACTAAGTAAACATGGTATATACAGTGTACGCTACATGTGAACAACACTCGTGAAAATGATATATGAAAATCAAATAAATATGGACGCCGATGCCAACATCGCAGTTGTTTTTATTACTTTTTTTGGCAACGAACATCGCAGTTGTTAATGTCACTGTAATTGCACAGTTGTTAATGTCATTAAGTAATTGCAGCTTATGGAAAAAAAGGAAGACCAAAAAGTCTTGAGAGAGAATAAAAGTACCATCATCGCTGAATTCCAGGGTGAAGACACCAGAGTGTGAAGATGTCGACCAAGATATGTGACTTGCCAGAAGAATGCTTACAGCAGATCCTCCTGTTCACTTCGCCGGAGGACATACTCCGGTCGGTGGCGGTGTCCAAGCAGTTCTTTTCCGTCGTCTTCTCCGACACCGGTGATCTGTGGAAGAAGTTGTTGCCGTCAGATTGTAACCAGATCATCGGGGAAGCCGAATTCAACACCCGCAAGGCCAAGGACTTGTTCATTCTTCTCTATCGCTCTCATCTGCTGATTGATCAACACAGAAAGGTAATTTGTTTTTCTTTGCCTTTGAATTCGTCGTTCAACCCCGGCCCCTAAAAGAAAATCAAAAGTTGAGATTTTAATGTGAAAATGTTGTAAATTTAGTTTGAATTTGTGGTCTTGGTTGCAAGTATTATAGGATTTCACTGCTTCAACTGATTAACATGCATCAATGTTGAAGTCAATTTTAAGTTTTCACTGCAGAAAGGAAATGGATGCATGAAAATAATCCTGATTACGGTTTTTTAGGTTTTGGGAGACTTGGTAGTTGGTTCCCTTTAGCTCTGTTTAAGTTTTGTCCCGCTCAAATCTGAACACTGAATTGATGAAATATTCAGATGCAATATTTCTCTTTTTTTATTAACTGATTTTGACCCGAACTCACTCCATTACTTTGTCCAACCAGAAAAAAAGAAAAGAAAAACAGCAAAAAATTACTTAGAGGTACCCGAACTTTTGAAGAAACAATTTTTTGGTACCCTAATTTTTCAAAACTAATTTTGGGGTACCTTTATTTTTAGGATTAGAAATTACTAGGTGAATTTCCGGCGAAACTCCGATTGATTCAAATCATTTTCGTCCACGAAAACAAATTGCATTTTCATCCACAAAAACACTTAATCAATTTCCCGCCTAAAACTTACCGGTGAATTCAAATCATTGGCTGGAAATTCACCTAATTATTTCTAATTCTAAAAGTTAGGATACCCCAAAATTAGTTTTTAAAAGTTGGGGTACCCGAAAAACATTTCACCAAAAGTTAGGGTACCCCTAAGTAATTTTTTGAAAAAACAGGCACATCATTTTCTCGTCCAAAATTCGATGTTAACCAAATCTGACTGATCTCAAATTTCACCAGTGCTAGTTGTAATTTTCTACAATTTATTAGGTGGCAGGGCAAAAGGGACGGGGAATCTCCGTACCCGCCAAGTTTCCGAGGCACTCCAAGTTTCTGAGGTGCTCCAGGGAAAATCTCTGCTCCCAATGGGACGGGATGAGGTTGTAAATTCCCGTGTAGGTGGGGTCAAAATTTTCTCCATCCTCGCCCCCGTTTTGGGGTTTCCTCGTGCAAGAAAATTACTCGCTATGCATCCCTGCAATTTTGTTCCAAACTTCGATCAGAATACATAAATCCCCCTCATACATTAATTTATAAACATAACTTAGGGGAGTTGTAGTTATAGTTAGTCAAAAACTCTAGGCGTATATAAATAATTGATTCTCCCCAAGGGCATGTTTGGAGAGGAAAAAAGGAGTGGAATAAGAAACCTCAGGTTTCTAATTCCTATCTTTTATGTTTGGTGAGTGATTTTAGGAGTGGAATTAGAAATCCTACGGGTTTCTAATCCCCCAAAACTAGAGGAATTAGAAACCTCCCAATTTCGAGGGGTTTCAATAGTATCCCGGAGGGATTCATGCAATATTGAAAAAAAAAGAGAAAAATTACAATTTCAACTTTCAATTCTCAGTCACCCGCCCTCTTCTTACTTCTCAGATCTAAACTATCAACACAACTGGTGGTATTCAACACATAGCCAACAACTTCACCACGAGTTGAAGGTTGCGTTGCCGTCGCCGTCGTCGGTGAGGCTCCTTGATGGGGCTATTGTTGTCACTGGTGATTTGGTTGTTCATCTTCTTTTTCAGTTTATCTTAATCTCATGTAGAGAGAGAAGATGAACATGAAAAGGAACATTTGTTTTTTTGGGCAAGGAGAAGATGTAAAGAGAGAATATGACCATGAAAAGCAACATTTGTTTTTCTGGGCAAGGAGAATACGTAGAGAGAGAATGACAATTCGGGGTGAACTATATTATTATTATTATTATTATTATTATTATTATTATTCACATAAATTAAATTTGATTTCATTCCATAATTCTTGGTCAAACATATTTCTTTTATGATTGGGGTTTTGATTTCATTCCAATTTTGAGTTCTTAAATTAGCCTACCACCAATCTTTTAATTTTCTTCAAAACTACCACTCACCTTTATTTTTCTTCAAGAGTACCACTAACTTGATTTTTATTTTCAAAAATACCACCCCCCCCCCACTTCCTTACCGGCTGCAGGGGGTTTCACTTGGCTTTCTTCCCTTTTTTTTTTAAAAAAAAAAACTCTTACCCTAGACATTAATATAGCAAAGAAAAGGAAAAAGAAAACAACACATGTTTTTGGATTCTTGGATTAAATTAGCTTCTTTATTTTGGATTTTGGATCCTGTCATTGTTTTTTGTTTCTAGTGAAACAACACATGGTAAAAATAATGGATTTTGGATTTTTGGATTAAATTAGCTTCATTATTTTTAAATTCCACCGCACTATTACCACACCGCACCGTATAAAAGAATGCAGCCTTAGTATATTAAATAAGGCTAAGTTTGTCGATATGGTCCAAAGCATAATTTAATCCAAAAATCCAAAATCCAAAAATCCATAAATTATGCTTTGGACCATATTGACAAACTTAGCCTTATTTAATATACTAAGGCTGCATTCTTTTATACGGTGCGGTGTGGTAATAGTGCGGTGGAATTTAAAAAAGTTTGGTGAAGTGTGATGGATTGTGGTGAGGTGTGGTAGGTAAGGAGACAAAAATGTAAAAAGTAGAATAGAAAAGTGAGGAGATAGAAAAATAAAAAAATATTTTGATAATGATTGTGGTAAAGAGTGATAAAATATTTAGTAGTACGGTGTAGTGCGGTACTGCACCATAAATTACCACATAAAAGAACGGGGCCTAATATGATTCTTGTAAATTATTCGGCATTTTTTTTTTGCGCTGAAAAATTTGAACAAAATATTGTGTCTACGTATTTAGTCAAATATGTTAATATCAAAATTCTAACGAAAAAATTTTAACCTTACCCGATTCTTTTTCCTAGTCGAACAAATTTTGGTATTCGGGTCGGATAGAGTTTTGAAACTTTTTAAATATGACTCAATCGCAGGATTGAGGGCCTGTAAATTTGGTAGGTAAGTTGTGGTATGGTAAATGTTGTAATTTTGGTAATTTTTGGTAATTTTTGGTAACTTCTGATAAGGATAAATTTTTTTGTATTTGATGGGAATTTTTTTTTTAATATTTTCTTAAAGGGAAAAAATAAAAAATATATATTTAATAAAAAAGGAAAATTATATTTAATAAAACTTCGGTAACTTTTGGTAATTTTTGATAACTATTGGTAATTTTCAGTAATTTTTGGGATCTATTTACCATACCCTAATCTACCCCCCAAATTTACAGGGCCTAAGTAGAAAAGAGATACATGTTCATTTGAAAATAAAAGAAAAATCAAAATATAAACATGGGAGAAATTCAGAGCAATATAACCCTAAACCAGCTCCTCTCCATAAAACCAAATTTAACCACAGATAATTTAGAAAAGTGAAAAACGGTGGAGAATGTTGTATGATTTTGGAAGAAAAATTGGCTAATTGTGATTGTTATATGTCAACGCTCATGAATTGAGAGCAAAGATCAGAGAGAAAGAAAGCCAAAAGAGAAAGAGTAAACATGTAAAGAGAAAATGAATTAAAACAAAAGAATAGAAGTATATTATAATTTTTTCGACTAGAAAAAAGAATCGGGTAAGGTTGAAGTTTTTTCGTTAGAATTTTGATATTAACATATTTGACTAAATACATAGACACAATATTTTGTTCAAATTTTTCAGCGCAAAAAAAAAATGTCGAATAATTTACAAGAATCATATTCGGCCCCGTTCTTTTATGTGGTAATTTGTGGTGCGGTACCGCACTACACCGTACTACTCAATATTTTATCACTCTTTACCGCAATCATTACCAAAATATTTTTTTACTTTTCTCTCTCCTCACTTTTCTATTCTACTTTTTACATTTTTGTCTCCTTACCTACCACAGCTCACCACAATCCATCACACTTCACCAAACTTTTTTAAATTCCACCGCACTATTACCACACCGCACTGCACCGTATAAAAGAACGTAGCCTTAGTATATGGTCCAAGTTTTGTCAATATGGCTAAGTTTTGTCAATATGGTCCAAAGCATAACCAAGCCCCTGTAATATCTAGAACTGTGTTAAAAATAATGAAGCTAATTTAATCCGAAAATCCAAAATCCATTGTTATTACCATGTGTTGTTTCACTAGAAACAAAAAACAATGACAGGATCCAAAATCCAAAATAAAGAAGCTAATTTAATCCAAGAATCCAAAAACATGTGTTGTTTTCTTTTTCATTTTCTTTGCTATATTAATGTCTAGGGTAATAGTTTTTTTTTAAAAAAAAAAAGGGGAGAAAGCCAAGTGAAACCCCCTGCAGCCGGTAAGGAAGTGGGGGGGTGGTATTTTTGAAAATAAAAATCAAGTTAGTGGTACTCTTGAAGAAAAATAAAGGTGAGTGGTAGTTTTGAACAAAATTAAAATATTGGTGGTAGGCTAATTTAAGAACTCTTCCAATTTCTCACCAAACAACTTGAGTTTTGGGTCTTAATTTCATATCCAACCCCTTAGATTTTTAATTTCATACCCATTTCATTCCTAAATTCTCACCAAACAAACCCTAAGACCCTAACCGTAACTTCTCGCTTTCACTCCCTAATTGTCTTAGTCTTGGTCTTACTCTCCTAGCCTTGCTGGATTTGGTTACTCTCCTAGCCTTGCTGGATTTGGTTACTCACCCGGAATGTGGATGGAGGAAGATCTTTCTACAGCAACGGGTGGGTGGGTGGGTGGGTGGGGGGGAGGGCGGGGAGGGGAAAATATACCTCTTGCAGCCAACCCACCTCGTTGCCATCCTTACCTAGAGCATAGCGGTTGTTCACTGGCTTGTCTATTTTGTTGACTGGCTTGCTTTGTTTTGTTTACTTATAAAATTAAAATGGTTTGCTGTGATATATATTGACAACTTCCTATACAAAAGTAAGCTCAATTAAGGGTTCTACCTAGATTATCATCATACATAATATCATCCTAGTACAGAATATCTCAAAGTTCCAGGGATGAAATTAGAGTCCAAGCTGTAGCGGCATGTAAAGAAAGACCTATTTTATCCAACCAATGGGCCGCTCAATTTTCTTTGGGGTTTATGCCAAGTAATGTATGAGGCTTAATTGTATAATTTTGCAGAGCTTCAGCTTGGACAAAAAGAGTGGGAAGAAATGCTTCATGCTTGGTTCAAGATCACTGACAATAATATGGGGAGACTCTCCTCAATACTGGAGGTGGATATCAATACCTGAATCAAGGTATCCCTCAATATCTCAGATGTTTTCTCTACATCTTCTACAATGTCTGTAACAGAGAACATAGTATTTTTACTGTAATTTGAATCCATATATTTATTTACTGTCTGTAGGTTTCCAGAGAATGCTGAGCTTATGGATGTTTGTTGGCTAGCACTGGATGGAGAAATCCCCATCAAATGGCTCTCACCAAACACCACTTACGGTGTCTATTTGGTGTTCAAGCTAAGAGATAGATACAATATTTTAAAGGACATACCAGTGTACGTATCGGTTTCAAAAAGGGATATTGCAGATGGTCCTAATCCTCTCATGGTAGAACAAACGGCTGTGTATCTCCAGCCACGGGAGGAATTACCTGCAGACATTCCTCGTCCAGAGCAAAGAGACGATGGGTGGATGGAGATTGAGATTGGCAATTATCAGGTTGATGGGGATGATGCTCGAGACGGAGTGTTTCTGGTTTTGGCTGTGAAACAAACTGAGAATCCCAACTGGAAGCGCGGCCTTCTTATCGAGGGCATCGAGCTTCGTCCTCTTGATTGATTCCCGACATTATTGGCTGCCGAAAAACCAGACAAAGTACCATGTTCATGTTACTATTTGATGTTCAACAATGGTATTAGCAGTAAGAGCTCAACAACTACTTTACTATTGCTAGCCAAAGTAGAACCTAAGCTTCTATGTTGTTTCAACTGTATGATTTTGTTTGCTTGACTTTCATCAAATTGAGACTATTGATCTTGTGTTTAGATAATTCGAATTATGATTTTGTGCGGGCATGAAAAGGTTCAGATGTGAACCTTGAAAGCAAGAGGAAGAAGAAAAAGATTTGAAATTTTTATTGAGAGGGAAAATGTGCATACAAACCTCTAATTGAAACAAGGCCCTGGGTCGAGTATATAAAGGAAACAAAAACAAGAACGGGCCCAAGAAAGAAAAGAAAAACAAAGAAGAAAAACAAAACAGAAACAAAACTATTCCAAATTATTTCTAACTTTCACTTATAATTCTAACACCCCCTCAAATTGGAGGGTGGTAAACATCCCAATTTGCCAAGATTTTGGTGATGCTTGGTTCCAGGAAGTGCCTTTGTCATAATGTCGGCCAACTGAGAACTTGGAGAAACATGATGCAGTATGATCAACCCTTCTACAAGCTTCTCTCTAACAAAGTGGCAATCGATCTCAATGTGCTTTGTTCTCTCATGATATACTGGATTATGGGCAATGTATATTCCAGCCTGGCTATCGCATCTAACAAGAATTGGTGTGATAGTATCAACCTGAAACTCTGACAGCAACCTGCTCAACCAAGCTAGTTCTGCAACCAGCCGCCTCAAGCTCCGGTTTTCAGCTTCTGCTGAGGATAATGACACCACCTGCTGCTTCTTTGATTTCCATGAAATCAAAGTATTGCCAAGAAAAATAACAAAACCACTGATAGATCTTCTGCTATACTTACAAGCACCCCAGTCAGAATCACTAAAACCTTGGAGAGTAAAATCATTATCCCTATGTATCACAATTCCTAAGTCTGGGTTACCTTTTAGATATTTTAACACATGAACAGCAGATTTCCAGTGCAAATCCGTGGGAGCCTTTAAGTATTGGCTGAGATGTTGAACAGAGAAGGCTATATCAGGCCTTGTATTTACCAAGAAATTCAGCTTACCCACGAGTTGTCTGTACTGGAAAGGGTCAGACAATATGGTGCCTGATTCTGGTGACAATTTGCTGTTGGTATCCATTGGGGAAACTGCAGCTTTCATATCTTCTGTACCAAACTCATACAAAAGTTCTCGTGTGAACTTCTGTTGTGTTAGAACCAAGCCATCTGCAATCTTAACAATCTCCATTCCAAGGAAAAATTTAGCAATTCCAAGATCTTTTATTTTAAACACTTCATGTAGGTGTGATTTTAAAGAGTCTATCTCTTTAGCATCATCACCAGTAATAAGTAAATCATCAACATAAACAGCTAAATATACTGATTTTCCCTCTGATCTTCTATAGAATAAAGAGTAGTCATTTTCAGAATGTTTATACCCCCTTTTATAAAGAACTTCAGTGAGTTTTGCATACCATTGTCTTGAAGCTTGCTTCAAACCATATAAGGATTTGTTGAGCTTGCAAACAACATTTGTATCTGTATTGTAGACTCCATCAGGCACCTTCATATAGATTTGTTCATGGAGGTCCCCCATGAAGAAAAGCGTTGTTAATGTCTAATTGAAAAAGGGACCAATCCCTTTTAACTGCCACAGACATCATAGTCCTAATGGTGGTCATTCTCACAACAGGTGAGAATGTCTCATTGTAATCAATTCCAGCTCTTTGTGTGAATCCTCTTACAATTAGTCTAGCCTTTAATCTCCCAATGCTTCCATCTGGTTTGTGTTTTACCTTGTAGACCCATTTGCTGTCAATAGCCTTTCTTCCTTTTGGAAGATTCACTATATCCCAGGTGTTGTTCTCTTCTAAAGCCCTTAATTCCTGTTTCATAGCTTGAATCCAACCTGGGTGTTTGCTTGCTTCTGTATAGCAACTTGGATCATGTGCATCCAAGTAAGTGTTGAGATCTGCATTGTTATTAGCAGTACCACAGAAAACAGTTTTGGGAGTATAGTGTAGATTAGTGATACTAGAGAGACTGGTTTCATAATCATCCAAATACCTTGGAGCTTTATGAGCTCTTTCGGATCTTCTAAGAGGATGTGAGCCATCCATCTGTGATTCTGTCTCCTCAACAAAATCTTGTTGAGATTCAGTACTTGTGGTATTTTCAATGCTATCAATAGTGTCAAAATTATCAGGTGTATTATGGTCTGTAACAAGATTTTACCTCAAGGGGTCTTGTTTTCTAAAAGGAAAAATAAACTCATGGAAGACTATATCTCTAGAGATGACAAAGTTATTGGATTCTAAAGAATATAGTTTGTAAGCCTTTTTGCCTTGGGCATATCCAACCAAAACACATTTCTCAGCTCTTTTTTGAAATTTATCTCTCCCATGTTTAAGTGTGTTTGCAAAACATTGACAGCCAAAGACTCTCAGATGATCATAAGTAGGTTTCTTACCAAAAATCCTTTCAAAGGGTGATTTATTTCCTAATAAAGTTCTAGGCATTCTGTTTATTAGATATGTGGCAGTTAATATACTTTCACTCCAAAATATCATAGGTAAGTTAGATTGAAGCATGAGAGCTCTAGCCACTTCTAGTAAGTGCCTATGTTTTCTTTCAACAACCCCATTTTGTTAGGGTCTTTGTGTGCAACTAGTTTCATGAAGAATCCCTTTCTTGGCAAAGAAATCAATGGCTTGGTTACTTTTACCTATTTCAAGAGCATTGTCAGACCTAATTCTTTTCACTTTTGTATCAAATTGGTTTTCCACCATGGCCATAAAAGATTGTAGGAGGCCAAAAGCCTCATGTTTTGTAACCATAAGTTAGGTCCAGGTGCATCTTGTGAAGTTATCGACTATTGTGAGAAAATACTTGTGTCCTAAATGACTTGTCGTGTGAAAAGGGCCCCAAGTGTCAACATGAATCAGTTCAAAGCATTTATTAGTTGATATACTGCTACTTTGAAAAAGCAAACACCTCTGTTTTGCTCTATGACAAACATCACATACATCATTACAAGAGCTTTGGTTTTGTTCTAAGGTACAAGGTAACAATTTCATCCTAGTTTTGGACATGTGACCTAGTCGTTCATGCCACAGGTTACTTTTGACAGGAGTAGCAATGTCATCACATTTCACAGAAAGATTCTTGAAGGGTTCTTCTTTCCAAGAAATACAAGCCTTGAGCTTCATTACCAAGGGTCACTAGCCTCTTCAAGGAAGGGGCCTGCATTGTACAATTACTTTCACTAAAGGTGATAGAACAATGAAATTGTTTGCACAGGCTTTTGATTGATATTAGATTGAATTTGAAGTGAGGCACATATAAAACATCAGTCAGGACAATGTCTTTTGAAAGAGTTACTCTCCCATACTGCTTGACAGAAACCTTGTTACCATCAGGTAGGGTCACATGTATAGGTTGGGTTAGGTTCTTTATAAAACACATAGCATTTTTATTCCCACACATATGATCAGTGGCACCAGAATCTAATATCCAATCACTTTCAGTTAAGTTGAAAAACAGGAGACTGTATTTAACATGTGCTTGAATGAAAAAGGATGGATATTACCTGAGGATGTGTCAACTTCTCCTCCTCGACTGAAGGAGGTTGTCTCACTGTCAAGATTCCTCAGTAGGTGATGAAGTAATTGCATTACTTGATCCTTGTTGAAAGGAAGAGATGAGTTGGACTCCTTTTGTCCTGACACATTCTTGTCTATATCTTAGAGTGCAACATTGGCTTGTTTCCTAGCATTTCCTTGGTTGGGAGGCTTATTCTGGGATATGTTCTGGTTCTTAGGGGGATACCCATAAATCTTGTAACACTTGTCGATCGTGTGGCCAGGTTTCTTGCAATGATCACAGAAGAGATTTGACCTCCTAGAATCTTGATTTCTTTCAGAACTGGATTGATTTCTCTGTGAACCTTTGTTGGCGTAAAAGGAGGCAGAATCACTTGAGCTGTTGATTTGATCCCTCACTTGCCTTTGTCTTTCTTCCTGGGATAGGATAGCATAAACTTGGCTCAAAGAAGGCAAGGGACTCATCGTTAAGATGTTTCCTCTTATGTGTGTGTAGCTATCGTTGAGGCTCATCAAAAATTGCAGCAACTTCTGCTCCTCAAAATGAATCTCAAATTGTCTGTTAATTTGTGGTTTGCAAGTGCATTTTCCATATTGACAAGAGGGAAAATTTGTGACTGCTCCCATTTCTTCCCATAACTTTTTCGCCGTTGTGTAATAAGTTGAGATATCCATGGAGTCTTGAGATAGTCTTGATACCTTTTGTTGAATCGAATATAATTTCGCCTTATTTGTCTGCCCAAATCTCTCTGTTAGCTCCTTCCATAGGTCCTGCGCAATCATTGAATATAGAACGCTGTCGCGAATGTTCTTTTGCAGGGAGTTCATAATCCAGGAGAGAACCATGTCGTTGCCCCTTTTCCAATAGGGAAGACGGGGATCATCCACGCCTGGTTTCGACAAGCTTCCATCAACAAACGCAATTTTGTTTTTCGCGGAAAGGGTGACTGTTGCAGATCTTTTCTAGGTGTCGAAATCTTCACCTGAGAAGGGTTCCGCAACCAAGGACATTCCCGATTGGTCTGATGGGTGTATGAAGAGGGGATCACAAGGATCTGGAACGAAGCTCTTTGAGGTTTCTCCCATGGCGAGCGAGGGGAATGAGGGGGAAAGACGGATCTTGCCCTAAAGGGCCCTGATACCATGAAAAGGTTCAGATGTGAACCTTGAAAGCAAGAGGAAGAAGAAAAAGATTTGAAATTTTTATTGAGAGGGAAAATGTGCATACAAGCCTCTAATTGAAACAAAGCCCTGGGTCGAGTATATAAAGGAAAAAAAAACAAGAACGGGCCTAAGAAAGAAAAGAAAAGCAAAGAAGAAAAACAAAACAGAAACAAAACTATTCCTAATTATTTCTAACTTTCACTTATAATTCTAATGGGGCAACGAATTACTAGACCATTCAATTGTGAATTATGAATGGTAGTACTTTGTGTGACTATTTGATCTTAGAAATTCAGTGTAACTAGAGTCGATCTCCCGTGTGAGTGTGATCGCATGAGAAGACTGCTATTTGTTAAATTTAGTTATTTTTTAGAATTTTCTATTTGTTAAATGTATTAAAGTTAAGTTATTTACTTTTCACACATAGATATATTGATGTTATATTAGAAAATCATGATTAAATAATTTATTTTAAAAATCTTGGCATACTTGAAATTGTTCATTCTTTTCATTTTATGAATCTTATATAATTACAACACATTAAAGTCATTCCAACTTTTTTTTTTATTCTAGTTTTTCTCTTTGGTTTTAAGATCGTTTTTCTCTTTAACCCTCTAACTTCTATATATAATTTTTTTTTTCCCTCAAATTTGCATTGGATTTGAAAATTGAATTAAATATCATTATTGAAAGATTACAAGTTTGTTTTCTTAACCTCTAGTTATTTTCATTCATGTTTATTAAATTAAGGTAGATACGATAACTGTATTTCCAAAAGTGCAGCAACAATGATTGAGAGGCAAGTGAGAGATGGAGAAGAAAGAGAGGTTGAGAGATTGAGAATTGGGAGGAGATTCTGAGATTGAGAATGAGGAAGAGATTCAGAGATCGAGAGAGATCACGGATTGAAAGGTTTTGGTTTTCTCCATTAATTGTGCTTGGCTAAATCCCTAACTTAGGGATTCGCCACTTGCATGCTTAATAAATTGCACTTGTGCTTCATTTATTATTCTATCATTCGCTCTTCGAATTTCTATCAAGTTATCAATATGTCGCATTTGATGTGAGGCTTGAGAGAACCTCATCTTTGTGCAATTAGGGTTTAGATTGTTTTTGAGAGAAGAAACTTAGACCTAGATAACTTTTCCGATGATTTCGACATAGGTAGGAAAATAACTTAGGTCTTGATTAGGTGGGAAATCGATAATTTTGTAAATTCCTTGTTTTGATTGTCTGAGAACAAAAATTTTGAATTAGTTTAATGACCTTTGAGAGAAGACATCAGTGACCCAAATTGAATTGATACCCTAATTCATCACGTTTCTAAATGGTACAAGAATGTGTTTGGTGAATCTCTTGCCTTAGGCTCACTTTATTTGATTTCTCTTTGTGATTATTGTGTTCTAACTATTAATCATTCAAACTATGATCTACTTAGCTAAAGGACGACATTGACCTTAGACTCTGTGTGAGATGTAGCTCCTTGTAAATACGATCACTGTATTCCCAAAAGTGCAGCAACAATGATTGAGAGCCAAGTGAGAGATGGAGAAGAAAGAGAGGCTGAGAGAGGGGAGGAGATTCTGAGATTGAGAATGAGGAAGAGATTCAAAGATCGAGAGAGACCACGGATTGAAGGGTTGATAATTGCTTTCAGAATTTCTAACAAGTCCCACCTCCCGTAAACAAATTTGTAAAAGTTTTGACGGGGCTCGACTCCCTATGGTTGTTCAGTGGTTCAAACAGAACCAAACCCAAATAAGACCTAAAATGAAAATTTTCATTTTAAACCGAAAACTGAATAAAATTAGGTGAGTTGAACCGAACCATACCACAACCAATCCAAACCAGCAATATTGGGGATTAAGATATATAGACAGTCTTCTCCTATGAACTAGTGTTCATGAAGAGCTTGATTCTGAAAAACTAAATCACGCCATCTATGGGGATCAAACCCACGACCACATGGTTAAAAGCCATGCGCTCTACCACTGAGCTAAGACGGCTACTGCTTGTGTTCCAATTATTCAATAAACCAATGGACATATCATTGTAGTGTTTTTCTTTTTCTTTTTTAAGAAAGCAAGAAACTTTCATTCTAATTTCAAATTTTTAATACATGTAAAAGACGAATAAAATAAAAATCATCTAACATTATATTCTACAATGTCTTTTCACTTTTCTGCTTTAACTAGTATTTTTGCCTATTCTTTTAAACATATGTCAATTTTGGTGAATGTGTACAGATTGTGGGTGTGAATGTGAATGCGATTAATCTCAATGACAAAATGTTTGCTAAAACTAGTACGCTTATGAATAGTGAAATTAGTCCAAAGTAACAAAGCAATGCTTTAGATCAATCATGTATATTATATATGGCAAATGCCAACGATCGCCCCGAGACAATGGACAAACATTAATTAATATTAGAATCTCCCAAAATCTCATTTATTAATAATTAAAATATTAATTACATAAATTAATTATTTTAATTTTACCTTTAATTATCCAATTTTCCATAAATTTGGGTTTAGACTTATCGAAAAATACCCAAACACACTCATTTTCTCTCTCTATTCCCATCTTACTTCTCTGTCTTCTCTTCCCCGTTAACTACCACCATCGCCCAACAATAACCACCGCACTGCCACCCTACTACTGCCATCCGCGGCCACGAAAACACCACTAGCCACCACCCCCATAATCATTTAACACCAAAGAAACTCAATTCGATTCACCCACACCCATCCCCCTGATCAAATCCCAATCTATACTCATCTGAATATCAAATAAAATACGAGTGCTTGGATAAAAATGTCACTAAAATTTTTCAAAATTGCAATTTTGCCACCCGGAATTTTCATGTCATCACAATGTCATTCATTTCTATTAACTGTGTAAAAAATGCCACTTTTACCTGCTGTTTAACTACTGTTTACCTGCTACAGCCGGTTATTTGCAGTTGAGGGTGTTTAATTTCATAATTATACATTAAAATTTCCCCCACCAAAATAACATACCCTAATTAAACCCTAATTTCTTCATCTTCTTCTTCTTTTCCTTCTTCTTCTTCTTCTTCTTCTTCTTCTTCTTCTTCTTCTTCCACCATCTTCATCTTCTTCATTCTTCTTTCTTCTTCATCTTCTTAAATTCTGGGCTCAAAAAATTCTTCCACCCCAATTGATTACCCTCCCCCTTATATTTTTACAACATAAATTAACTACCCTCCTTCCCCCTGGTTCTTCATCTTCTTCTTTCTTCTTCATCCACCATCTTTTTCACTGCAAAAACTTCCGCCAGAATATAGCTCCATCCCCACTTCATCTTCTTCAATTCTGGGCTCAAAAAATTAGGGCTTTCATTCTAATTCTTCAAGTTTCAACCTGAAAAACCCTAATTTCACACAAAAATAATCAATGGGGGGCTCTCGTCGTCAGCCTCTTGTGGATTGTGACTGTTGTTGTTGTATGGTGGTGGTCTGAGTATAAGGGGTGTGAATGTTAACTTACCCAGCAACTCAGCACAAAGTTCAACTCTTTCTCCAAAACTAAACACACAAATCAGTTCAAGGGCTTCAAATTAACCTGCCCAAAAGGTCCCAAAAGGTCCCCAACCCATTTCACCCAAATTTCTTCCACACCCACAAAAATAATTCACATACAAAAACCCAAATAGAGCAGATCTTCCATTGGGACCTGATCCTAAGTTGTCTGATGCATTAGGGTTCTGGATTTGTACGCCGGGACGAATCTGCTCGTTTCTTCGCCGCCGTCGAGCGATCTTCCATTTCCGTCTGCCTTGGTTCGTGCTCGAGCTATGGAGACCGATCTCAGGAAGATGTTGAAGATTTGAGTTCGAATCTCAGAATTTCAATTCTCCGATGGCTCATCTAAGATAGAGATGATCTCGATTCGATCCCATCCGATCTGAAATTGCAAATTTGTCCAAAAGGTCCCCCTCACCCTCACCCTAACCCACATATATACCGGGTCTGTCAATTTTCACATTAAAAAAAGAAGGGGTTGGATTAGGTAATTCAAGGAGGGAACAAAGCTCTGTTATGGCGTTGAGTTACAGAGAGTTAAGAAGTTTTGGAGGAAGAAGAAAGATGAAGAAGAAGATGAACATTCAAGGGGGGAAGGGCACTAAATATAGGCAGTAAAAAATTAAGTGGGAGGGGGGTTAATTAATTTTGGGTGTGTCAAATTTTTAATTTAGGGTAGGTTATCATTAAACACCCTTCACTTGCAGTTTACCGGCTGTAGCAGGTAAACAACAGGTAAAAGTGACATTTTTGACACAGTTAACAGAGATGAATGACATTCTAATGACATAAAAATTCCGGGTGGCAAATTTGTAATTTTGAAAAAGTTTAGTGGCAGTTTTATCCAAGCACTCAATAAAATACTCATACCCACAAACCTTAATCACAACCATTCATTAATTTGGGCTTAGACTTACTGGAAAACACCCCAACCACGCCCAGAAACGCCAGGTTTGAGAGGCAGTTAGCGTGCACTTGCCAGGGTTGAATGTAGATGCAGAGTTTGGGGCGGGAAACAGTTTGGGGAACTCATTTTACTATGTCAAACTCATTGGTAAAAAACAGTTAAGTAAAAGTTAAATTTTGCTAACTTTTGGTAATTTTTGGTAAATTATGGTAACTTTTGGCAAATTTACGCCAATATACCAATATTATTATTATTATTATTATTATTATTATTATTATTATTATTATTTTTTAGTTTGGTATTTTTGGTAAGTTTTGATAAATTTAGGTAAGAACTGGTAAATTTTGATAAATTGGAGTTACCATGAATTTGACAGGCCCTAGTGTATGTTTTGTCTAATTTCTAAAAAATTGTTTTTGCTTCTTAAAATTAGTTTTCACAAAAGTTTATTTTTGGAGAATTATTGAAGTATTTGACCTAACTTATGACATAGAGATTAAATTAAAATGTTTGGCAAACCCTTAAACCCTAAACTTATGATATATGTGTTTTTATTTTTATTTTTTTGAAATCAAACATAACGATTTCATTAATAGCAACTCATACGGCACTTACAATGAAAATCGTGATTGAACAATTGTAGATCTAAAACATATATATGAAATTCAACTTCCAAATAACTAATACTAATCTTACTGACATTCGGCTCCGATTTTTTCGATGTCTCTGCATCTTTCCTCGATAACTCTGCATCTTTACCATTGTCGGAGAACCTCACAACCCATGCTATGGCGATTTGAAAGTAGATCTTCATCCAACGTATTAGATCACACCAACTAAACAAAAAATCTATAAAGAGACTAAAAACTCTAAATAAGGCTACAATAAAAACTCTAAATAAGGCTACAATAAAAACTCTTACAAAATAAGAGACTAACTTTCTTTACGTAAATGTAAAACCAAACTAACAATTGGAGTATAAATCAATCAAATTTGGGCTTACCATCGACAAAAGAATTGATGGCAGCCCCTTCAAGAAAGTGGAGGTTAGGGTTTTCTAGAGAGAAAAAGAGAGGAGGCTAGGGTTTTCTAGAGATGACAAAGTTTAGTTCCTATGATATATGTGTTTTTATTAAATTTAATTGTTAGCCTAACTTTTCAAAATTATAATGTGTTTTTTAAGAGTAAAATTATCATGTGATTATTCATATTTTTTTATTAATTTTAAATAGATTATCCTATTATAATTATAATTATAACCATATATTTATATTCCATAATTATAATTATAATGATAATTATATATGGTACTACTTAACTATTAAATTTTGTAAATTAAATATGTATACATTAATAATTTACTAAATATTATCTTTATAGGAATACGATAATTAAAAATATTTAAGAGTTTCAACATAATATTAAAATGTCCAACATAATATTAATTATTAGAGGTTCTAATATAATATTAGAATATTTAAGTAGAATCTTTGTAGGAATTAGAATATTAAAATTATGGAAACTTATCACCAAAGAATCCCACAAATTGAGCGGTCCTTAGGTTCTAGAAACTAAAAAGCAGAAGCAACAATTACTAGATTATTAAAAAAATGATTGTTTTAATTTGCCTAGCTTATGCTTTTTAAGCGCAAAACTATTAAAAACTAGGTCAAATAAGCATTTATATATAAAGTTTATGGTTTTCTTTTTTTTTTTCACTCATCCAAGTGACACAATCACTTTTTAAGATGAGTTGAAACAAGAATTATGCCTTGATTTGCGAACTTGTGTTATTTTCAAGGCGAAATTATAACTTTGTGGGAAATTTATGTAAAAAAGAGTAATTTTTTTTAGAAAACTTGGGCATGTGGTTTGATTCGATATAATACAGCTTAATTGGGGACCTTTTTATTATTTTCAAGCACAAATTAATTTTTGAAATTGTTCCCTACTCAAGGACCCTTTCCATTGTTTATGATACAAAATATAGATTTGGAAAGCCCTAGTCACTCCCAAAGTGAAGCATGCAATTTGGAGAATGTATACAGAGATCATTCCCACAAGAGGGTCTCTTTTTCATCGGCACATTGGCGAGAACGGGGAATGTCCTAAGTGTAAAAAGCAAACAGAAACAACATTACATGCTGTCATTGGATGCGGAGAAATGGCGGAGACATGGAGAAGCCTTGCACAAGCTAGAACCCTACAGAATGGCGATGGAGCAACATACAATAAGAGAGATGATGCATAGATGGTGGAGAGACCTCACAACAGCTGAATTACAAAAATCCTTGCTCTTGGCCTGGATAGCGTGGTAGGTCAGAAACGAGACGTTATTCCAGAACAAGCAAACACACCCTAGGATTATACAAGGTCGTCTTGAGTCTACAATAAAGCAATATAATGATGCAATCAAGGAAGAAGCAAGGCAGAAGAAGCCCTTAGAGAGATTGAGTTTCAGGTGGCAGCCATCACATGAAGATTTTGTCAAAGTGAATTTTAATGCAGCTTGTGGAAAAGAAGGTCTAATCGGTCTTGGTGTGGTGATAAGGGACAACAATCGCAATGTTCCGGTGGGCAGCGATGGTTGTGAGGGCAAGATGGGTAGCAAATATTGCCGAGACTAAGGCTTGTGTATATGGTGCAAAATTGGCGAGAAGGTTCCACTACCGAAAGGTAATTTTTGAGACTGACTATTTACAGCTAATACAAAAAGTAGGGATCGGATTGGTTGAAGCAAGTGAATTTGATCTTATTGTTAGTGATGTGTTATCCATTAGAGAGGATTTTATTTGCTGTAAATGGAACCATGTAAGGAGGGAAGGAAACGAAGTGGCACATTCTTTAGCTAGGTTATACAATAGAAAAGAGGTAGCTATCTGGTTGGGAATGTGCCCTCCGAAAGTGAGCCCCTATGTACTCGCTGATAAATTAGCAATGCACTAAGCCTCCGACAATTTTTCAAAAAAAAAACAATTAATTTCCCATTTTCTAACGAAATACTCTCTATGTTTCATATATTTATCATCTTACATATTGTGTTAGTTAAACTTCATAGACTTTGACCATAAATTTATCAATATACAAAATACTTTATTATATAAAATTACTATCGCTATGATGATAGTGAACAATATTATAAAAAAAGGTACAATATTACAATTTATAATAACTTAGGTCCCGTTCTTTTATGCGGTAACTTGCGATATGGTATCGCACCACACTCCACTACTCAATATTCTAGTATTCTACCACACTTCACCACACTTTACCACAATCATTACCAAAATATTTTCTTATTTTTCTCTCTTCTCACTTTTCTCCTCTACTTTTTACATTTTCTCTTCACCTATCCCGCTTACCACAACTCACCAGTTACCATAATCCACTAAGCCACCACACTTCACTACACCTTTTCAAATTCCACCGCACTGCACCGTATAAAAGAATGGAGTCTTACTAGTATTATATGGCAAATTATCATTTAAAGAATAACATTGGAGATCGTAAAAGTTAAATAATGACTAATAATATGGAATTGAGGGAGTAGTAGCCTAGTAGGTGGTACTTGAACGTTAGAAATTTCGCCTTTTTTTACTAAATTTGTTATATATAATGTAGTAGTTACCAAATTTATTTCTAAGTATTTGGATCTTTTTTAAGAAAAAACTTTTATTATTTCTTTTTTAAAAAATGGTTACTCAGCCTGTGAGTGAAACAATAAAATCCTTCATTAATATTTTCCTATTTACTAATAGAACCCAACATTAAAAAAAAACTAATTTATTGAAAAGTTTACAAATCAAATGCACCATAATTAAGGTTTGTAAAGCTCAATTAAATGATAGATATGGTAAATATTATTTTTGGTAAGTTTTAATAAATTTTGATAACTTCAATTTTACTACATGCTACTGTAAATGTTATTTTTGGTAATTATGATAAATTTTGGTAATTTTCAATAATTTTTAATAAATTTTAATAAATCACAATAACTTTCAATAAAACTTTACTCTCACCTACCTACCATCCAACTTTATGGTCCCGAGGTTTTTACCTTAAAAAAATATAATATGAAATTTTAAAGAAATCCACGTTTTCCTTTCCTTTTCGTGTTTTTTTGTTTAATTTGTGGTAAAATCTTGAATCGGAAGGAAAGTGGGTTTAGGTGGAGAGACTGTGTCTATGACTTCATTTCACCTCAATATTCACTTGGCCGGCGAAACACAAACGACTCCTCCAACCTCAGATTTTGACTACCAATTTCTTCGTTTCTCATCATTTTCAACTCCGTTTCTCTCTAAATTCGCACTCAGATCTCCTGGAATCCGCCATTGGAGATCATTCAGACATGGAGGAGGAGAGGGAAAAGAAAAAGGGGATACAATTCTTGGATTTGCCTGAAGGATGCATTTCTCACATCCTTTCTCTCACTTCTCCTGTCTATGTTCTTCGTGCCTCGCTTGTTTGCAAGGTTTTCCGATCGATTGCTAAATCCGATCTGGTTTGGGAGAAGTTTTTGCCCTCCGACTATCCCTTTATCGACCGCTCCTCGGCTTCTGCTAAAGATGTTGTGCTTCACCTTTGTCGATCTTTTGTCCCCTTAGATGGTGCACACAAGGTAAGTTGTTGTCAATTTTGTTCTTTAGTGCGTAGGATTTGATTGCTTCAGTATTGAGTTGATGAATTGAATGTGTTTTGTTTCATTTAGTCGGATTGAATTTGTCTAGTTGGTGTTTTCGTGATCGCTACTTGGTACTCAGTTGAATTCAAATGGGTAAATGGTGGTTGATTGGTGCGTTTTTGTTCGGTTCTGCTTCAATTGATTTGTACATGGATGAAATTGGGGTTAATTACTACTTGGTGAATTACTTCTGAATTAGGGTTTATCGTATGAAGCCGGAACATGCAACAAATACCCAAAATTACAGCTCTGGGTGTAGGGAGTGATGTTTAGTTGTGTTCCAAATGTACCGTGAGGAAAAGAAAAGACCTTTCTGGGGGGCTTCGGATGTGGGAGGGCTAGGGTGATAACAAGTGAACAATTTTCTGTGGCTTGACCAGTAGATAGTGGCTGGCATAGCCTAATAGCATGCCGTCAATTAAACGGTTCTAATGAATTCATTGAGGCAAGAGACAGCGTTGGAGTTTCGATTGTTGTGAGTGGAGTGCATGTCTATGATCACTGTAAGGTGTCATGGCCTGACCCCATAGTTCTTGGCCTTGTTCTAGAATTGAGCTTTGCTTGGTGAAACCTTTATGGGAAGACGATAAAAAGCCTTTGCAATTACCATTCGCCCACGACAAATGGGAAGCATCATAGAGTTTTGATGGAAATACCAACCAAATGGTGGGGAGATGAAGTTAAATGAGAATTGAGAGGTAGTATATATTGTGTGTAGAAGCTCAGGATGAGTGCTCAGTGCTCACTTGATATGTTGAACGCAGTGTGAGACATGCAGTGGAACTGAGTGTATACATTTGTGTGTAATGGTGTGTTTCCGTTGGTTCACCTTTGAAGTGGAAACCACTGCTTATTTAAAGGAACAATTAGTGGGAGTATTTGCAACAAAGTGTGTTGTTAGTTCAGATTGATTCCTTAGTGTGGCTGGCCATCTGACACTTTGAAATAAGAAGCACAATCTTATATGACAGGCAACTGTTGTTTTAGCCATTTTGGTTTACAGGAATACTGATCCTTGGATTCCTTGGTCACTTGATAGATGATGGAAAGCTCTGTATGGCATGGATTCCTTGGTTTACAATTTTTAAGAACGCCTTTAAAAAAACAATAACATTTCACTATTAATATAATTAAATATGTTATGCAACTTAGAGTTTGTGTTTCCTTTGCTGTGTCGGACCCTTGAATACCGTGTCCCCATGTCCGTAATTTTTAGGAATGCCATGTCGGATCCGTGTCCGTGTCGGACACCCGTGTCCCGAGTCAGTGTATAGGCGTCCTTGTCACTTTAGGTGTGTATCGTCTATTTAAACGCCTCTACTACGTTTAAGGAATTAGACTTGATGAATGAATTGAATTGAATTTTCAGAAAATTGTGACTTTCTCTGTGTGGGAATTGCTCTTTTAGAGTCCTACATCAATAGGCTTGCTTTCGACTTTGGGCCTAGTATGGAGCTGTATGGACCTGAACTTTGTAGTTAGATCATTTCCGAAAATGAATAGGGCAGTACTTCTTGCGTACATTCACCAATATGTTTTTTTAATTGCGGACCGTACATGAGGATTAGCGAGCATTGTTGATTGTCAAGTCCTTAGACATTGTTCGTCGTGACTTCCTTGTAGAGCTTTGCCTTGGACAAATGGACTGCAAAGAAATGCTATATGCTTGGTGCAAGAGAGCTTGCGATTGCATTCAGTGATGATCCTCATTGCTGGAGGTGGAAACCCTCGCATGAGTCCAGGTATCTCATTCTTTTTTCCTTCCCTCACTCAAGATGTGCATAGCTCCATCCTGGGTGGAGATTCAAGTGCCTTTGCCATGGGTGCGGTGTGTTCTTCATAAGCATGTAAATTCACTCCAAAACACATATACATGTGATTTGAACAGTAAGTCAGGATAGCTTTTTATTTTCCTCCTATTTCAATTTTAATTAAGAGTTAAAAGGAATCAGCAAGTCTTGTGCGACACTGTCTCTCCATTAGTTTACCGTGAGATGTGTATTTTTTGTGGTGAGTTCTTATGAATATTCAATATAGTGTAACTGATAATTTATTTAGGGGGCTCTTTTAAAAGTCATTCCTCGATAAATCATTAGTCACATTTGTATTTAACAGTCGTGCTGGTATGACAAATTAGTCATGTCAAAACTTTCAAAAGTCACACAGAAAGAAGCCTGTCTCATCATAACCCCTAAATTGGACTGCCTAGCCCTAGAATTTAAGTGCTTTTTAATAGAAAGCTTCTGCATCAGCTTACTGTATGTCTGTATTCCCACTGTAAATGACAGATTCCCAGAGGTGGCAGAACTGTTGGGGGTATCTCAGCTACAGATATCCGGAGTGATAAGCACACAGCTGCTTTCACCAAACACAACTTACCATGCATACTTCTCTTTCAAAATGAGGTTTAGGTCCCTTGGTTTCGATGTATGCCCGGTGAAGGTTTCAATCTCATGCCTTAATCGTGCTGGTCAATACCTCACGGGCAGCAGTTATAACGTCTCCAAGACATTCTACCTCAAGGCACGGGAAAGTAATAGTTTTGATTTTGTAGAAGACGAGGTTGATGCTATCATGCATAGAAGAGATGGGAGCCCAAGGTGGGTCAAAATAGACATGGGCAAGTACTTCAATCGCACAGGAACCGATGTGGCTGCATTGGAGATGACCCTGGCGGGAGTCGAGACAGGTTTATACAAGTCGGGTCTGATTGTCCATGGCATTGAGCTCCTCCCTCTAGATTGATTATACAAGTGGGGTCTTATTGTCCATGGCATCGAGCTCCTCATGCTAGATTGACTGCCTGAGAGTTGAATTTGCGATTTGCAGGGTAAACTGTAGCCTGTAAGCAGTCTCCTTTCACCCTCTTCGATTGACATGTATATCAGTCAGTATATGTATCCTGTATGCTAGCTTTGTTGGGATATTTGGATTATGTGTGAGTGCTTAGTTCAAGTTCAAGGTTGTGCTTTGACTTTCGACTATTAGGAATTGGTAACCTGAGTTTAGTGTATTTTTGTCACCATTGTATAAATTTGAATCCCCTATAGATGTTCCTTTTTGTGTTTGTTTTTGGGGTTTTTTTGTTTCTTTTTCTAGGAAGGTTGTTGTGATAGATGGGGCATTTGGGATGGATGGGCTTGTCTTTGCCCCCACATAATGACGAGCAAAAAAATTTGCCTTGTATTTTGGCCTTATAAACTAAATAAGAGAATCAAGAAAGTGATCTTTAACTCTTTGTAGGATTGCGATGGCCCTTTTAAAGAGGGATTTTATTAACCAACACAGATCGGTTCAATTGGTTTGACACTTGTTCCCCTTGGGTAAAATTTTGACTTCGAGTCTTGTGAATGTAGAAAATCTGTAATGGGAGAGCTCTACCCCTTACTCTTGGAATGTGCAAGCTATCGAGAATTCTTTCAATCCCAGGGATAGATATTTAATTCTTCCAATTTCATTATCTCTAATTCTTGCAATTCCATTGAGTACGAGGTTGTCGGATTCTCTTGCTTGGTGCTTTAATGACGATAATGGCATAGTCATCGGTGGCCCTGTTCTTTTCTGCGGTATTTTGCGGTGTGGTGTGGTGGGATGTGGTGGAATTGTGGTGGAGTGTGGTGGGTTATTAGTATGTGGGGTAGGTGAGGAGAGAGAATGTAAAAAGTAGAGGAGAAAAGTGAAGAGAGAGAAGAGTGAGGAGAGAGAAAAGTAATGATTTGTGGCAAAGGTGTGAGTTTGTGTAATGCGGTTGTTGATGCGTGTTGGTTTGCTCTCCAAAAAAAAACATGGCAATTTGCTTACCTCATTGACGCAAGTATTAGTTTGGATGATTTTGAGACTCTTTGGCCCAAAATCTGGATGCGGATGTAATCCTCAAAGTTAAAATCTTTTGTGGCAACGATACTCTTAAATACTCAGAAATGTATATTTTGAGACAAGTTATCAATATGATTAATTATTTCCTGTTTCCAAAAAAAAAAAAAAGAAAAAAACTTAAGCAAAAAGAATCAAACCATAATCTGTCTTTTAGAAACCAATTATTGTACTGCTAAAACTAAATTACTTCAAAGGGCCACAAAGAAAATACAATTAAATACAATTCGTATTCATATTCATATTCTTTCTTTCCATAAAATTTTCTGAATTTAGTTAAAACCTAATAAAATTTTCTATTGGTTGCTTTGGCATTTCTCTTGGTACTTCTACTAATAGTATGAATTGCAATTTTTCACGGCTTGAACCTTATCTTCCTTATTTTATTGACAGAAGAACCCTTTTCTTTTTTTCCCCCCTTTCTTTTTGAATCAGGAACCTTAATCTTATCATTTATATAAGTAAAATAATTCTATAGTGATATTGGAAATCTACATTTAAAAATATAGAAGAATGTTGGGTTTAAAATTTATTTTTAGATGAAATAATAAATGATTGTACATCGTACAATGGGGAGAGATGCAATTCCATAGGTTGATTATTAGTGACCCCATACCATGTTACGTAAATTCAATGATATGATCGTCCTACACCACCTATATATAGATAGATATATAGGAGTATTATGCTAGCCTAACACTACTTTAATAACTTTATCATTACTTAATTTGATTTATTGTAATAAATATAGCTAGGGGTAAGCAAATCTCACATGGTCACATAGTATTTTTGAATGTGATCATAATCGATCAAATGGGTAGGACTAAAATTGGTTTCATATTGATAAAGTTCTTGACATTTAGAAGTTTGTATTAGCGGATAAAGATAATTAAAGTCTTCAAAATATTACTTAAAATTCAGAACATGTAAGAAATGTTTATATTTTGAGCACTCAAAATTTGAAATTATAATCAATTAATCACGACCTTACTTTAATATTAAAATATATTCTATGACTTTATTGTTTAAATGTCTAGAAAAACAAAAATATGAATGTTTTTTTTTTCAATTAAACCCCATGCCCCTTGCTTTATTCTTCCAAGACCTCGATATCGCTCTGTAATTCCACGACCTCGATATTGATCTCTAAGCATCTTTGACTCGATCATTGACAATGCGGTAGCAAGTCATTTGATATTACGGTGGCCTTCTATATTGAAGGTTATAATCAAATTAATTTCATGACATGAAAACACTCTGTGATCAAGGTCATGCCTTTGGGCTTGGGTCCAGGTGTTCCCTTTCCCTTATGTCACTAAGTCTAATTAGTGTATTTTTAAGATAGGTGTTTAGTTTGAATTACCTGAACTTATCATTATTTAAAGAAAATCATCTTCGATTTAGTCATTCATATTTTGAATAATTTTTTGAGACATATATCATTATGTATTTTCATGAGGGATTTGTGTCAATTTTTCTCAATTCTCAATAGCAAAAAATTCTTGCAAGATTTCATTTTTTTAGGGGGTTAAAAGTAGGGAAGAAAATTAGAAATTTCTAAATTCAAATGTCCCACAATTTATAAACCCAAACAAGTAAAAGTAAAGTTAACTAAAATTTAGAGATTGGTTGTAACAAATTATGGTAATTAAGACGACTGCTACTTATTATGAAAACCTATACCATGACATTTGGTGGAGGTTCATCCTATGGTTTCACTTATATCTAATCTTGGACCTCAAACTTGAAATTCTAAAATACAATAGTTTTTATTCCTCTTTTAATGGACTCTATTGTAGTATACCATAAACTACACCAATAAAAAATTCTACATACGGTGACATTTGGTGGAGGTTCTATCATATCTATTTATATATGGAAGTAAAATAAAAAGAGAATATTAACAAAATATGGATTACAAACTAAATTACACCAATGAAAAAATTAAAGAAAGATGCAAAACATCTTTTATATTAAATTAGATCTCACTTTAAAACTCTGCATCATTTTAATATGGATTTGAAACTTGCAAAGAATATTGGGTACCAAAATATGGGATGAAATTAAAGGGATTTCAATCATTGTAGTAGGCATCCCACATTAGAAACCATTCACTGCTAATTATAGTCTATTTTAATAATTGAAATAATCAATTGTGGAATCTTTCATTATTTTTAAAGTACTCTCATTGTTGGGACGAATTCACTGTGTTATAATTAGCAATAAGACTTTAATTAGTTGTATGGTTAGTACTATTATCTTGGAAATTTTAAGTGCATTTGTTTACTTAACTTCGTGTCAGTAGAACTATACCAGAATTATTTGTTGTTGCATTGTACTTCCTTAATTACCTCTATTGT
The DNA here is from genome assembly GCA_029582165.1 of Portulaca oleracea. Lineage (NCBI taxonomy): Eukaryota > Viridiplantae > Streptophyta > Magnoliopsida > Caryophyllales > Portulacaceae > Portulaca > Portulaca oleracea. Next base: position 10,293,166 of record CM055869.1, on the reverse strand, counting down.
CATAAATTATTTTTTACAGAATTATTGATCCTTGGATTATAAAATACTACTAATTTCATAATTGTGTTTCTATTCAATTTTCTTTACTTGGAAGCTATATATTATTATTTGATGGTTACATGATTGGCATTTGCCAATTGTCTGCAATTGCTGTCTGGTTATGGACAAACAAAACAAACGTTTCACATCAAATTTATAAATAAGTAGTTAGTAGTTAGTACAGCACAAATAAATAAAAGAAAAAACGTTTCTAGTCTTTTATGTTTATCACCATTCATTCAGGCTTAAGCAGACATGCATCGATGTTGCAAGTATGACGTTCAATCAAGCGGACCCAGATACTTTTTTTTCCCAGGGGCCGCTGCCAATCCATAGAAAATTTAAAACTGGTAGATTTCAATTTGTGCAGACGGGTAAATTTTAAATAATGCCAGATTCTAGACTATTCACTGCTAATTGTAGTATATTTTAAACTGCATGCTCAGATATGTGTGGGAGTTAGGTCCATTAAAAAAAATAATTTATTAATATGTTGAGAGAATTTTATATATTTATGTTGAGTGGAAAAAAAATGTCCAAAATATCGTGAAGAATGATAAGATATTAGCATCAAATGTATCATGCAGATCATTTTTATGTAAGCAAACCCTAGCCTCCACTTCCTTGAACGGGCTGTCATTGATTCTTTTGTCGATGGTAAACCCCAATTTGATTGATTTCTACTTCAATTGTTAGTTTGGTTTTACGTTTACGCAAAAAAAAAGTTAGTCTCTTCTTTTGTAAGAGTTTTATTGTACCATTATTTAGGGTTTTTAGTCTTTTTTTTCTAGAGTTTTGTTGTACCCTTATTTAGGGTTTTTAGTCTCTTTCTAGAGTTTTTGTTCAGTTGGTGTGGTCTAATACATTAGATGAAGATCTACTTTCAAATTGCTATAGCACGGGTTGTGAGGTTCTCCGTCAATGGTAAAGATGCAGAGTCATCGAAGAAATCGGAGTCGAACGTCAGTAAGATTAGTATTAATTATTTGGAAGTTGAATTTCATATCTATGTTTTAGATCTACAATTGTTCAATCACGATTTTCATTGTAAGTGCCGTATGATTTGCTATTAATGAAATATGTTCGATTTCAAAAAATAAATGTCCAAAATATTAATAAGGGTGTTCAGTTTAATACAACATTCCAATTATTCAGAAAAGAAAAATTTAAATACCTTATTATACATTGGAATAATTATTTCTTTCAAATGTATATAAGATAGCTATTATTAGGTGAATACCCCTAATTTTAATGTTTGAATACACTACTCCCTCAATTTCATATTAATTGTTTCCAATGTCCTTTTTGACTAATTTTTATAGCATGTTTTAGCAAAAAATTACAAAATGATATTTTTCTGACAGTGTTTACCATTATAAATCTAATAAAGTATTTTTCATATAATAAAATATTTTTTATGTTGAGAAATTAGTGACGTCAAAGGACAATTAATATGGAATGGAGGGAGTATCAATCAGGCAAGCCACAAACATGGATTGAATTCTACAAATGTGAATATTATAAGAAAAATAACCATCAAATTATCAATAAAAATATGTGAATTACATGGTTTGTTTTAAGTTTTAAACCATCTAAATTGGTTGTCAACTTATGTTAAAAATATATAGGACGTTATTATCACATCATGTACCCATAAGATACACAATAACAAGTACCTTAATATAATCTCATCAATATGAGATCTGATGTGGTTCAGATGTAGACAGTCTTCCCCTAATGCATGAGGGTGTATGATGAAACTGATTCTGACGGGCACATACCCACAAAATAAAGAACTTATATTATATATATATATATGAAAACTTAACCTAGATAACATAACAACTTTTTGAAGGAAAAAAGGGGAACAAACTTATGTAAAAACATTGCTTAAAAACATCCATACTCTCCTACCCATAGGGATGGAATGGAGATGAGCCATAACATTAGCCAGCGTACCACAATCTCTTCTAACAAAATTAAAATTGACAAAGTCTAAAAAGTCATAAATACTAAGCACAAACACACGTGCTCGAGCCTCCTCCATGATGGGAATCATGAAACCAACCCCAACCTCCATGCCTACGAAGACAATGTCTCATTGTCTCCTTGGTTGTTTCGAATGGTCAAACTCCATCCATACTTGTTCTCACCCAACTTCTTGCCATCAAACTGAGTTTGTAAGTGCCTTGCTCGCCCCGTGGGGGGGGGGGGGTGGATTCTAAACCGAGTCTAATTGCACATTTGTCGAGGTTCACTTCTTTTCTCTAATCTCTATACAATTTCTCATGTAGCCAATATCTCTAGTAGACATTCTAGTGACCAAATGGTGTTTTCCTTCGAATATAAACTCGTTCCTTGTCCCTAAATACTCTAACATGACAATGTCTCCAAATTAGTCATCTCAAGCTCTTCTCCCACTCCAAACATGCAACCAAGAATCGTATCATTCACCTAGCCTAGTCAGGTTCTTCGAACAGGCTTTTAGCCCATAACTCAACAATAAATGGATAAGTGAACAAGGGATATAGATATCCATTTCTTCCGGACACCTACAAATTGAGCATTTCATTGAGAAATCATGTAATGTCCTCCCCAAGCGAAAGCTTTGGTGCTAACTTTTTAGCTAAATACTTGTATCCTTGGTGAATACTAATGTTCCACAACCTACGCCAATATATTTTTTTTTTATTGCAATAGTTCATGGGCGAAGGCCTATTGATCTTTTTCAGCTCCCTGGCCACTTGGTAACTGGACTTCACCATGTACAACCGACATGCCATGAAATACCGAGTTAAGAAGTCATCTGGCCATGTTGTGCAATAAAAGAATGTTAAGATTATTATCAATATCACAAGGGAGAAACCACTCTCTGATTTGTTTTCCCACCTTCTAGCCTACTCCTTGTCAATCAAGTTAACAACTCTAACATACGATTCTTGTACCACTAGCTTAATCGACCTGAAGGAAAAAGGGCTTCGCAACCATCTATCATGCCAAACCACAACCATCTTCTTATTCCCCTCCAACCATCTAGACCTTTAGTAATGAACTCCTAGGCCCCTCAAAGACTAAGTATAACTTGGTTTAACATCAACGCTCGCCCCAAAGACATCACCATCATTATAGTATTGGCCTTTTAGCAGCAGTTTAATTACCAAATGTCAGAGCTTTCTTAGAGTCTCTAGACCTGCTTTGCTACTAAGGCATCGTTAAAGGTTTTCATATCATGAAAACCCTAACCTACCATTCATCTTATTGTCACAAAGTTTGTCCTTGAGCACCTAATAGATCTTATAGATCTTCTTTTTGTCCAGGTCGTGGCTCCAAACAAGATCTATTAATTATGCCCAAGGTAACGTTACATAACTCTTAGGTAATTTAAAAACACTCTTGACATAAATCACGAATGCTTACGCCACAATTTTATTAAGCATCCCTCTTTACGTGAAAGAGACTAATTTTCAAAAGATTGGTTAGAGCAGCCTATTGAATAGGGGTGTGCATTATTCAGTCTTGAATCGAATAAAACGAGAGCTAAACCAAACTGGTCCAAACCGAACCGACTTTATTCAATTCGGTTTTCGATTTCGACTTTAGACCTTATTTGTGTTTTCAGTTTAATCGGTTCAGTTTGACTTAGTCTCGGTGAAAAACCCATATAGATGTGTGCATTATGTGGTTTTGAACTGAATAAACCGAGAACCGAACTGGTTTTCGGTTTGGACTTTACTTCTTATTCGATTCGGTTTTGAACCGATGAACAACCCCCTGGCCCCTACTATTGAAAATGATTTATTGCGGAAAAGACCCTTTGGTCTAAAAATTGTCTATATTTACACATGTCAACCTAAAAGTATTATTTATAAAAGGGTATATAAATGGAATTTTAAGAAATATTTTTGCAGAACAACTAACTTTACCAAACAGCCAATACAAACAGCTTAGCCAAACAGTCAATGCAAACAGCTAACAGCCAATATCCGTTTGCCAAACAGGGCTTATATTAATTTGTAGAGTACTATGCATATAATCCTTCCGTTTCATGTTATTTGTCGTCTTAGAAATCATATGAGTCATCCTTTATAGAATTTTAGTCATTAATTTCTCAACATATATCGATGATTTGTTATAGATAAATACCGCCATTAGTTTTATAACGAAATAGAATATCCAAAAAGTATGATATTGCAATTATTAATAAAATATTACTACCTTTTTCCCATTTTTATTTGTTGAATTACTTAACTTCTCCATCCCTTTTATTTGTTAACTAACCTAATTTTTATATTTTCAATAACTATAGTATTCATTCTACTCCTGATAAATAAACATTTTACCCTCTTTTCAAAGGTATTTTCAAGGATATTTTTAACAATAAGTAAATTTTGCACAATTCTCTATATTTCTCGGTTTTAAAAAAGCGATGAAGATTGCATATGATAAAATATAAGTGAAAGAGTGACATTGGAGAGCCTAAAAATGAATTAACTAGCAAATACTCTCTTTATTCTATATTATTTGGTGTCTTTGAAAATTATGTCGTCAAATTTTACAAATTTAACCATAGTTTTTTTTTACACAAGAACTTGTTATATAAAATTATTAATTACTATCACTATATTCTTATTAAAAATAATATCTTAAATGTATAATATTACAATTTTATTAATAAAAATATATAAAAAATTAGGATTTTTGGATGCTAATATACTGAACTTTTGGAGTGACTGACTTGGTGACGATCTTACATGACAAACTGAGAAGATGAATAGGCTAAATAAAATCTAATTTAAGACATGTTACTTAATCTACACAATCAAAGATGATTTTATAAAATTAATCTCTCAGCAGAAACACGTTTAAACAAATGTGATTTTAGTTATTTTTTACTCTTTTCAAATTTGATTATCTTTGCATATGTGTGGATTAGCTTACATTTCATAAACTTAAATGTTTTTGACCAATTCATCTCATCCACCTGCTACGTAGGATTGCCATTAAGTTAGCCACTGTTGAAATCATTCTTCAATATTCTCTAAAATACAGTGTATTGTAGTCCAAGTTTAAAGTTCAATGCATTATTATTCAATACTCCAAAAATTCAATATATTAACATCCAAAAATCAAAAAAATTATTGATAAAAAAATAATTTTGAAGATCATGACAATGAAATAGGTAAGTAGTACCATGGAACCATGGGTGGAGTATAATGGTGTTGTAGTAATGAGTTGAATTATAAAAATAGAAGGCAATTAATGAAGGGGGCGGGGAGGAAGAAAGGCGGAGAAGGGAGATAAAGCGGGTGTTAATCAAATTTCAGGCAACGCCATGTGCTCACATGGTTGACTGCCTATCACTACACACTCAGAGAGAGAAAGAGAAAAAAAAAACCAACTCATTTTCTAGTGAGAGAAACACACCAACTCAACTCTTCTCAGCATAACCATTACCCAATCTTCATCTTCTTCCTTTGATTCTTTGATTACCCTCATTCTAATACTAATACCCCCAGCTACCTATACAATCCTTCTTTAATTCCACCTCAAACACCCAACAAAACCAGATCAAAATCCCTACACAATGATCCCAGAAAGGTAGTCCCTCTGCAGTTTTCTGGCGCAAATCTTCACTTCTGCGGGAGTTCCCTTTTTGAAGTTTCTGGGTTGAAATTGGACCGGGAAAATGCAGGAAAGCAGTGACAGTGGTGGTGGGTTTGTCAGGGCAGATCAGATTGATCTGAAAAGCTTGGATGAACAGCTTGAGAGGCATCTCAACAGGGCTTTGACCATGGAGAAGAACAAGAAGAAGGAGGAATCTGATGAGAGTGTTAAGCACGAGTGGGAGATCGATGCTTCTAAGCTCACTATCAAATCTGTGATTGCTCGTGGCACTTTTGGGACTGTTCATCGTGGGATCTATGATGGTCTCGATGTTGCTGGTGAGAAATTTGATCAACCCATCTACCATTCTTGTGTTTCTTTGTTGTTTAGATTGTGTTATCTTTGTTTGAGTTTGGTGAGTTTTGTCCTGCACGGCTGCACTCCACCTGTTCGATGTAATGTCTCTGTGAGTTTTCCTGTTATGTTTTCTCGCACTAATTCCTCATAAAGCTTCTGTCTAGTCTTTCCATTCAAAGAGAGGTGGGAACATCAGCTTGAATGTTCAGTATTCTTCATGGGTTTCTCAAAGTGGCTGCTTTTTTTTCCAATTATTGTGTTATAATTTCAGTAAAGTATCTATTTTTGTGTAATTCCACTAGTCAAGGGAAACCCGGATTTCTTTTTTGGCTTCTGTATCAGCTTTGCATCATCAAGGGGTTGCTTGTAGAAGGATAGTGAATGTTCCTTGAATAATTCTGATAAGGGTACCTAAGATTTGGCCGGTCCAACATTGCATTAGGTGTTAAGTGGTCCTGAATAAGAGTTAGCTTTATCTGTTGGGGGTCTTTCTTCTGGTCCGTCAATGCAAATGTCATTTTCTTTTTCTTCCTTTTTTCATGGATTTTGTTTTCTCAATATAGAAATTGTTTGTGGGGTTTTGATTTGTTGTGATTCGGATCGAGAACTTCGGTGATTAGTGTCTTGACTCTTGAGAGGTACTCTTGTGATATCTGTGAGTAAAGGCATGGGTCTAAATTGAGATTGTGGGACGTTGCAGGAAGTTGGTCTATGATATTTTTTCAACCTTTCATGTGACCCTATCTGTTAAAAGATACCAAAACATGCAAAAGAGTTTAGCAAATAAATACAAACCAGTGGCTCATAAATTACAGCCAACTTGGCCATGTTGTGTTCTTTTTGAGCACCGCTGATGTTGGATTCGTTAGGATGACCAAAAGTTTCTGTAACTGGTAGGTTTAAGCCTGTTAATCATGTGCGCTGATTGTTTATTTGCGTCATGACTCGTGACATGATGATGATGGACTTTTACATGTTTTGATGTGCAGTTAAACTGCTTGACTGGGGTGAAGAGGGTCAGAGAACAGCTGCAGAAATAGCTTCACTCAGGGCAGCCTTTACCCAAGAAGTTGCAGTATGGCACAGACTTAATCACCCCAATGTTACGAAGGTCTTAATTTTCTGAATCTATTGCCATCTGAACCTTAGTGGATGCGAATTTTCTTAGGAGAGCTTGATGTGGTGTGACTGCCCAGTTGTGGTCTCTTACATATTAGAGTATTTATCCTCGTAACCTGTGCTTATGATCTATTGGAACACTCATGTTGGACTTATTGGCACACAGGACTAGCTTTGCTTCCTTTTCCTGGGGAAGGGGGAGTGTGTGCGTACATGAACATTGCTAAGTTTGATGACTAACTTTCAGTTGGAAATTGGTAATCTTTTATTCTGATAACTGGGCTATACATTTTTAGTCAACTTTGGCATCGTCGATTTAAACTTGTGGAGAGAAAGGATACTATCATTACTATGGGTGGGGTGTCGGTTAGCTATTGAAAATTAGCAATTGATGTCATGACAACTTCAAATGAGGTTGAAGTGATTTATCGTAGAAGGTCCTGTTGTGGCTTCTGACATGGAGAGGGTGCCTTTAACTTGAGTCCTTTACAGAACGAGGGAAGCAAATTAAGCCATTTTGGTCATGTCTTATTCATCCATGAATTATCCCTATAGAACACTGATTTGTGGCTTTATGGATCCCCGGTTTGAAACGTTTTTGCGCTGAAATGATAGGACAAAATGTCTTAGTTTACATTCTCCGAGTCTTGATTGGTGTGAGGGAAGACTATTTTTTTTTTTTGGGGTTGGGGGGGGGGGGGGGGTGGAATTGGAGCTTCATATTATTGTAACTAGTCTTTGGAATGCATCGTTTGAGGGTTCCTGATTCTGGGATTTGGATGATTCATGACCACTGCAGTTTATTGGGGCAAAGATGGGTTCATCTGGGCTGCAAATACAAACGGAACAAGGTCAGATCAGCATGCCAAATAACATCTGCTGTGTTGTTGTGGAATATCTTCCTGGGGGTGCCCTAAAGAACTACCTGATAAAGATGCGGAAAAGGAAGCTGCCTTTCAAGGTTGTCATCCAGTTGGCACTTGATCTTGCCAGAGGGTAATAAATCAAGCAGTATTCTTGTCTAAATGGCAATTTTGCATTCCCTAGTGTGGTGGTGTCCAGCTTGTGAGAACCGCTGGATCCCTTCAAACACATCCAGCCTAATCCACATTGTAATTCGCAGGTTGAGCTATCTGCACTCTCAGAAGATTGTCCACAGAGATGTCAAGACAGAAAACATGCTACTGGACAAATCACGTACCTTAAAGATCGCTGATTTTGGTGTTGCTCGTGTTGAAGCTTCAAATCCTAGTGACATGACTGGTGAGACTGGGACACTTGGTTATATGGCTCCTGAGGTATGTCTCGCCATTGCTTTTTTTTTTCCCCATTAAGGACAGAGATATTTCACTATTTTTATATGCTGCAGTTGATGATCACACATTGTTAGCTCACACATACTTCTTTAATGTCTAGCTAACATTGGTCATGCAATTAGTTCACAGGCTTAGAAGGGCATAAGTATGGGTTTGATACAAATCATACAGTCCCTGCTCGCTAAATTGTGTTTTCAAGAAAATAGGATATGGAAGGTTAGAAAAGGATTTGAGAAAAGATTTATGTAATTACCTTTGTTTATTTTTTGTACTTTATGTTTATCCATTGTAGAAACAGTCATGTTATCTGATGCAAATAATAAGAAATTATTTGTCTCATTAGTATGTGCATCCCACTTTTGTTAGATTTTAAAGCAGAGTCTTTTGCAAACTATTATCTCTAAATTGCAGAAATTCTCAGGTAAAATACTATATAACTACATAAGAGGCCTCCATGCCTCGCGTCACACCTAGAGCTGGGTAATAGGTCGTGTCGTGTCATTTTCGTGTTCGTGTTGGAGTTAAACGGGTTGAAGAACCCCAAACCTGAAACCTACCCCTTTAATAAACGGGTTGAAATTCTTTGACCTAGACCGTTTATCAAATAAACGTGTCGACCTTAATATAACCCATTTAATTAAATGAGTTATACAAGTTAGCTTCGATTGATCTATTTACCGCTTAACAAACATATATTATATAATAATCATAAACTTAGGAAGACAAAAATGCAAAGGTTTCGATCATTTATTTATTATCTACCAACTCATTTCTTTAGGGTTTCTGTAATATTTATCATAACCCAAGTTAAAGTTTTGCTAAACAATACATAATCAGCCCAAGCAAAAGTAAAAAACATTATCTTACTCAAACGGGTTAAATGTAACATTTTTCATGTCGATTTTCTCACTAACCTAATTATTAAACGGGTTTAATGTGTCATTTTTCGTGTCGATATTCTCAACCCAAACCTAACCCAATTATTTAAACGGGTTTACCGTGTTAACCCATTTAACTAAACGGGTTGAAAATCTATATCCAAACCCATTTAACTTCGTGTCAGTTTCGAGTCGGTAATCGTGTCGGGTCAGATTTTCCCAGCTCTAGTCACACCTGGAGGCGGGATGTTGGGTATTTGATTTTGAGTGTTTTTGTAAGTCGACATATTTCTAGGATAGTTCAAGTGTGACAGAGAGTATAGGTGTGCCGTCATTAGCTCAGACATGAATAAGTTGGGGAGAGCATCTGTGCTCGCTATCAAGCCCAAAATCTGCGTCCTTGCATTATTGGGATAGAAAAAACTACTGAAAAATGAAAAGAAAGGACAGGAGATGTCATTATTTTGCCCACTTTACAAAAGAGAGAAAGAAGCCACCTATCAGAGGATGACCTGCTATAATATAGAGCTGGATTTTGGGGCGCAACTGTACGATTTTAGGTTTGGAAATTGCGCACTGAGTCCTTTCTTGATTCATATAAAACATTCTGTGTTGGGGCGCAACTGTACTATCAGAGGATGACCTGCTCTGTGCTATGTATTATGTGGATTCTGTGTCCAAGTGAGCCACAATCCTTAACCGGTGTCTGAATTCTCCATCTGCTTCTCTATCTCCCCCATCCAAAGACTACATGAAAGAGAGTGTTGATCCAAGAACTCGTGCTAAATTTACGAACTTTTGTCGAATGATGGATGGCAGGTTTTAAACGGGAGCCCATACAACAGGAAATGTGACGTGTACAGTTTCGGCATATGTTTGTGGGAAATATACTGCTGTGCCATGCCATATCCTGATCTTAGTTTCTCCGAGGTGACTTCTGCTGTGGTCCGTCAGGTATGTGTTTTATTGCTTTCTTCCCTTCCCTTTCCTTACCCTTCCCTTGCCCTGCATTATTTGGGTGTTGAAATTGTCGGTTTGGAATCACAGAACCTGAGGCCCGAGATTCCAAGATGTTGCCCTAGTTCATTGGCTAATGTAATGAAGAAATGCTGGGATGCTAATCCCGATAAACGGCCCGAGATGGATGAGGTTGTTACCCTGTTGGAGGCCATTGACACCTCCAAAGGTGGGGGCATGATCCCTCCTGACCAACAGCAAGGTTGTCTATGCTTCCGTAGACGCCGTGGCCCTTAAAACCTCCTGCTTCTGATTATTAGATAATATGTCGATGTTCGTCTCTTTTTCAACTTTTGTTTTTGTGTTTTTTTGGGAAGGGGGGGGGGGGGTATGTAATTATGGTGAAGAGATTGAGAAAGAGAACACTGGAGATTTGGAGAGGAAAGAAAGAACACTTTTTTAGATATTGGCTTTCTTTTTACATCTGGGGGTCTGCAATACTTGTTCCTGAACAATGTAAATCATTTGCTTTTCCTTTTAACCTATCACCCTAATAAATCAAATCAGAATTCATGTCTCTGATTATCTCTTCCCTCCCCTTTTTTTCTGCTCTGCATATTTCTACCTCCATTAACCACTGACTACTGCATCTACTGGTAAAACTCATTACATGGGGAAAATTTGAAAGTTTTACAAGTTTTTTTTTCATTAAAACAAAAGAAAAAAAAAGGAGAAACTGATTCGGAATATGATGTTGGAGTATCTATGCTTGTTGGAGTTCAACATGTACTTGTACTTGCCCCTGTTCCTGTTCCTGTCCCTGTCCCTGCCCTTGGTCTTGGTTTTGGTTTTGATTTTGGCTCTGGTTTGGTTTCTTTGAGTCGGACCAATCTGTACTCCTGAAATAAGCTACATATAATAGCAGCTGAATCACCCCAGAAAATGTACCTAAACCGTTTGGTACCTGCACAAAAATACCATACAAATTTACTGACATGAGAATCTGAATCGACTTTGTCCATGAATCTTCTGATGTACTTTTTTGAGAAATCAAATAAAAGGTTTAATCATTCACAAAGATCAAGATATACGAAACCATAAACGTTGTGATCAACCGAGCAAGATTGAAAACATACCACCATCCATGGATCGAATCTGATGGAGGCGTAAGCGGTCCAGATAGCACCATTGAGGAAGTTGGTGACTGATAACCAGAAGGGCATGTACTTGACACTCCTAGTCTTAATCACTTGCCTCTGCATCCCCACAAAGCCATTCATCAGTTCTATTGTCACGTGGAATTCCATGCTCAAGTATTACAATAACAAAACCCTTCAGTGTGGATACCGTTAATATACAAATATTCAGATATAGGCAGTCGTATCTCAACATATAGATGAAGAAGAAAAAAAGAAAAGAGAGATTACCATGACTGTCAATGGTGAGAAGTACATGATGACATTGAAGGCAACACACAAAGCCCCAACAAAAATGGTCCTGACTTTAATGGTTTTTATGAAATAGATGGTTACTATCAACACCACCAAGAAGAAAATGGCCTCAGCTATCAGAAGCATTATAATCTTCTTCTGCATTCATTCATTAGGACCACCCCATCAATAATCAATACTAATTTCATAAATAGACAAACAAATAGAGAAACAATAATAACAACTTTCCGTATAGGTCCCTTTTTTTCCGTGGGATTAAGGAAAATATTAATTCCTTTTACATACCCGTTTGCTCCAATTTGAGAAGATGAAGAAGATTGACACATAGATGAACTCGATGCATAAACCGGTGCCATTAATGGTGACGACAAGGAGGTTGTGGGGGTGGACAAAGGGGAGGCCATAGAGAACCCACATTGAACAGTTGAGTATAGTAGCTATGTATGGATCTGCCTTGAACTGTTCTACTGACCTCTTTTTTATTATCCTCCAAAATGTCGGCCTGAATGATTCACACCAATTTTCTTATCGTTAGAGGGCCAATCTTTTACATGTATGTTTAGGGGGGAGGGGGGATTTGAATTACCAAGGGAAACATGGTGTATGAACATACAACTTTAAAAAAAAAAAAAACAAGAGTTTCTTACATGGGAGAAAGGAATAGGCCAAAGGATATCACATTACCTACAAAACGTACATTGGAGATTTAGTATAAGAACCAAACACATATATACCAATTCACTATAAGAAGGACGATCAGTTCATACCGATAATTCCGATAATATTTCTGGCTAGATCTGCATTGGTCATCTTGTTTTTCTGTCGTAGAAAACCCTAATCACTCTGAAACTACAATCTGTTTAGGGGTTGTTTTTGGGGATCAGGGTAGAAGGATGTATATATATATATATAGGCTAGGAGTTTGATTTTTGGAATTGTTTTTTTTTTTTAATGGAGTTTGAGGTGGAGTTAATTACAAAGAAGACTTTTCATCCTTCTATCAATGAATTATACTGGAATTGTAGCTAAGTTTCCAAATTTGTTTGGAGATTAATAGAAAGTGGTTGCCTAATTGGGTATTTAATCAATGTAAAAGGGAAGAAGTTTAAATGATTTTGAAAAAATAATGGAAAATCGACCTTTCGATATGATCTTTTTGTGGATGGATTAATGAATGGCTGGTGATCCTTGAATTTAGAAGGGATTTGTTATTTTCACCATGCTTAGTGGCTTACTCTTCGGATTAATAGAATTTTATGAGAACTCCAAGTGTCAAATACAAACCAATTTCCACTGAAAATAAGGATAACGTTACTGATTACTGCTATTTGGATGGATAACTGAAACTTATCCCAGATTCTGAGGGTCAAAAAGTCAAAAATATGTGAAACGATCTTTTGAAATCCACAAGACCTAAAACGAAACGGAAGCGATGGATAACACAATCCAAACTCATATTTTAGAGTATGAAAATTGAAAAATTAGTAAAAGTTGCACCATTATGTATTCTATCAAAGTATTTTTCTTTTAACATTATGATTTTTAACATTAGTTTTTTTAATAGCTATAATTAATTGTCAATTATAAGAAACTTAAAATGTATTGGTGATGTCAATAATTATAAATGCACAAATTCTACTAGAAGACTAGTTCACGTAAATTTATCGTGAGATAGACTCTTCATAGGATGACATTTTCAATGTTTCACTATGGCCTGTTCCGCAAAATTAGTATTTTAGATAGCGGATAGCGGTTTATGTAGCGTATAGCGATTTAAGTAGCGGATAGCAGTTGACTGTTCAAATGAGAATTGTGTTCGGTAAATTTAGCGGTTCAATTAATAGATTAATGTGAATCGACATAAAAGGATATCAATAATTTTTAAAGATAAAATTTACAAAGGGTATTTTTTGACCAAAAAATATGAAACGCTACTCCAAATGCTAAACGTTAAATTTATTAGCATTTCACAAATTAGTGTTTTAGATAGCGGATAGCGGTTTATGTAGCGTATAGCGGTTTAAGTAGCGGATAGCGATTGACTGTTCAAATGAGAATTGTGTTCGGTAAATTTAGCGGTTCAATTAATAGATTAATGTGAATTGACATAAAAGGATATCAATAATTTTCAAAGATAAAATTTACAAAGTGTATTTTTTGACCAAAAAATATGAAGCGCTACTCCAAACGTTAAATTTATTAGCGTTTCATAAAACCCTCCTTAAAAAGCTAAACGCTCCTCAAAACGCTAACTTACCGAACACTAATATTTATACAATTAAAGTTATTTTTTTTAAAGAAAACGTGAGTAAAATTCAACCAAAAAAAAAAAATACGGCTAGTGCCCAATTACAAACCTAGATGCATAATATGTCTACACACTTGCTTTGATTTTTTGTATTTCTAACAAGAAAAAGAGTCCTATCTTTAAGATGGTGTTTGATGGTATGGTAAATTTGATCCGGATCCCTTGTTTCATTCTTGAAAATGTGAGTGTTGCGAGCTTGCCAAATATTGTAGATGTAAGAGGCAACAACAGCATACGTAATCTGCTTTTGAATCCCGTTGCCTTTCATGTTCATCAATCTCCTGGTCCAAGCCTCCCATGTATCTGCAATGGGCATTTTGATCCAGCCAGCAAGATGTTCTCTAGTCTTCTTTGCAAAATCACAGTCATACATCAAGTGTTCTATGGTCTCGTCCTGCTGATTACATAAAGGGCAGCGTAGGTTGTCAGTCTGGGTATGTAATCTTGTTTTGACTTGTAGTCTGCCATGGAGCGCCAACCAAACACAGAAAGAATGTCTTGGTGTATTCTATCTGTTCCAGACTATCCTAGCCCAAGGCCATTTGGTGTGTTCTCCAGTCAAGCATCCATAGCCTTTATTGACTGTGTAATGATCTATAGGGGTGTTGTTCTGTTTGATAATTTCCTTAACCGCACAAAGCTTCTTGAAGTACCAACAAGTACCCCCTTTGGTTGGTACTCCCACCATCCTCGTCCCTTAATATATCGTACATGCACCCATTTGATCCAAAGACTTTCCTTGCGTTCTGCAATGGCCACAACCTGTTTGGCAATTAGGGCTTCATTCCAGTGTTTCAAGCTCTTGATTCCCAGTCCTCTACTGGATTTGGGTTGGCAGACGCTAAATGCTAACCCAAACAATATTATCAAACACAACCTATCACTAATAAGTGATATTAGAACGATTTTTAACACAAATATGATTAATAATTTATTATGGGGTAACTTTAATTTCTCTGAGTCAGTGCAAATAAGACCCTGTTCGGCAAAATTAGTGTTTTAGATAGCTGATAGCGGTTTATGTAGCGTATAACGGTTTAAGCAGCGGATAACGTTTTAAGCAGCGGATAACGTTTTAAGTAGCGGATAACGGATGACTGTTCAAACAAGAATGTGTTCGGTAAATTTAACAGTTCAATTAACATATTCATGTGAATTGACATAAAAGGGTATCAATAATTTCCAAAGATAAAATTAACAAAGGATATTTTTTGACCGAAAAATATGGAACGCTACTCCAAACGCTAAACGTTAACTTTATTAACGTTTCACAAAACGCTCCTTAAAATGTTAAACGCTCTTCAAAACGCTAGCTTACCGAACGCTAATATTTATGCAATTAGAGTTTTGACTTGGTCAAGACGCTAAACGCTACCCCAAACGCTATTGCCGAACACATCCTAAATTATTAATCACACCTCTATTGATAGTCACCACAAAGTTATACGTCTTACGATAAATTTATGGTGAGACGGTCTTACGTAAAAATTATTGAAATTATACATCTTAGGATAAGTATATGATGAGACGGTTTTATATAAAAAAATGTACTGTATACATTATATAAGGTTTTATATGTACTCCCTCCGTTCCATATTAATTGTCGTCTTTGGAAATTGTACAGTCAAATTTCAAAATTGAAATTTTGACCATAAATTTCACAATATATACAATGAATTGATATATAAAATTATCACCACTAGATTCGTAACGAAAAATACTATCATACAAGTATAATATTGCAATTGTTAATAACATATTATATTATGTAAGAAATTATCAATCAAAGAGTGATATTGGAGACCATGAAAGCCAAAATTATGACAATTAATATGGAACGTATGGAGTATCAGTCTAACCGAATCCCATGCCCCATGATAACTTACCCAACCCCAAGGGGAGAATGGGCCCGTTCGCCTAACGATAGATTTGTCGAGGTCTTTCGACTTTCATCGAGCCTTAACAGTTAACACCTTGACATGCATGCTTAAGGAGAGTTTGGTAGGTTTATTTGCTTTCATTAATGTAACTTGCACTTAGTTTATGAATTAATTAATGTCAATGAAGTTAGAAGTAGTTTGACAGCAGTCACCAAGGCATGGTCAATAGGGGTAAAATGGGTTTTCTAACAAATTAATTGCAACCTCAACATTTTTATCACTGGCTTGAAGATCAATAATATTCAAGTCCATTGAACGTTCAAGGAAAAAAGCTGAATACAGAGAATATGCATGCTCCTTACATACCCTATTATGAATCTCATGTACTAGAAAATGGTAACTACCCAACATTGAGGTTCATAAAGAGTAACCATTAATATTTCACTTTGTCTCATACAGAGATCTAAGAACTAACCGATTTTATTGTACTATTGGTAAGATGTGAAAATGAATACTACACTAAAGTATAAGGCCTTAATGATTTATTGAGCCAATGATCGATCATGCGACCAAAAGCTTCCTTGAGTTATTAGCAATATTATTATCAAAGCAAACTGTATTTGTAGAATTTAGCCTTCCAAATTGTCGAAGCTCAGCTCATAAATAAATTAGCATCATGATTCATGATCTTGATCGATGTTTTATGTCATGTTTTGGTACTTAATTATTACTCTATACAAGGTGAATCATAATAATTCTAACTATTATCAAATTTTTCTCTTTAAATTAATTTTGTTTTATCAAACAGTGTGCTTAAAGACAAATGCCCACTTCAACTCATCTCACCAGACCTCCAAAAAATTTTTTTAAAAAAAATCAGCCTTACCTTTTTCTTATAAAAGAAAAAAGAATTTTATAAAGTAGTGGCTGCTAAATGAGTTGCTTTCATAATATTACAAAAAAAAAATCTAAAAAATATGAGAGATTCCATTTTCTAAGCTAAAATTTGCACATTTAATTCCCCCATCATTAAAAGCAAGTTTAATTGGCTAGTGGCCACCTCTAGAATCTCAAAGCAGACAAAATCAGTCCCTAATTTTGACCCTAAACAAACCTACTTACCACCACATCAACCCACCCAACTTGTCATTAACACAATAACACCCCAAATTAGACAAAAAAAAACCCCATCTACACATTTCCTTAATCTTCCCCAATTCACCATCAAGATTCCTCCTTTTTCACCCCCAAAATTTCCAATTCAGGATTCTTCCCCACTTTCTTCATCTTGATAATGATAATCAAATCATCAAGAAGAGCAATCAATGAAGATAACCAAATTTCAGAGGAAAACAAGGTGGGATTTTCCTAGGATGAATCCAGCTTCAATCATCACCATCCTATTAATGAATGAAAGTTGTTGGTCATATGAAAGAGGAGATTATGATGGAGATTGTCATGTCAGTGATGTTACTGTTAGTGGGTATTGTTGTTCTAATCATGATTCATGTTTGCATGGTTAGGAGGGCATTTAGGGCAGGGTTTGGAGATGCCCCTAACATTAGGGGAGCTGGGATTGGTGGATTGACTCCCCAGGACTTAAATAAGTTGCCTTGTTTTGAGTACAAGGGAGGTGAAAAAGGGCCTAATATTACTACTACTAGTGAGTGTGCTGTTTGTTTGGATAGTTTTAAGGTGGGTGATAAGTGTAGGGTTTTGCCTACTTGTCATCACTGCTTCCATGCTTCGTGTGTCGATCTGTGGTTGATCAAGTCGCCCTTTTGCCCCATTTGTCGAGCCTTCGTCGAGCCACCATTGAAGGTTTGCTCCGATGTTGGTGAAGGAAGCCATGTCTAGCTCAAACTATGTATGTTGGTTGTATCAGTTGTTGTAACAGGTTCCTTCTTGGTGAACTCTGTTGTTTTCGTACATTTTGTAGTTCAGAATTTTCACATGATTTCTAGAGTTATTTGTACATATGCAACATGGCAATATACTTAGAAAAACGATGCCTACGTTTGCATCTTTCCCAAACCCGTATATGTGGGATTCATGCTGAAAAATTGTTGTATATAATGTTTGATATAACTTTTGCATTATTAATTTATGATCAATGGTTTCCCTCCAAGGGGAAAATTAGATACTCCAATGTCGGCAAGGACAAGGAGAAAATTAGCCCACTTGAGTGTCATATGGAGGGATTACCCAGGCCAGTACATTAGTTGGTCATAAAATATTAAAGGGTACTATGATGAGTCAATTTTTAAAAGATATAAGGATTCACCGAGGCTAAGGTGACATGATATTTTTTTTATTTTGTTTTTTTTCTCAGTTTAATTTAATATTTTATGATCCATTTATATACTGGGTCTACCTATACATGTCAAAAACCCAAAAAATTTTCTGACCTAAAGATTTAGTGAGGAATTATTGATATATGTTGGGATTCACTCATGAATAAAAAATGTCTCACATTAAAAAAGTAAAGAGAAAGCACATGTTATATAAGTCAAATGAGCTACTCCTCTCAACACCAATTGATTTTGAGATGAAACATCACTTAACTTGTGTACCATGTGCTTTGGTTGAAGTGGGCTCCCACCTTGGATCTTCCCAAGGAATTATTGATATGGACTGTGGATTGACCTTAAAGTTGGGGTGATAGACTTGTGAGAAGGCTATCGGGGCCCTTTTGGCCTCCTAGAGATGGATACAATATAAAAGAGGTTCCTGCAACCTCGTGATGTCTATGGTGTGAATTCTTTGCTTCAATGGCTAACTAGGTCCACTTGTTGAGCTCTCAACTCAAACAAAGTGCCTTTTTATTAGTGGTGCATTGGTGCTAGCAAAAAAGGCCAGCTAGATTTATAGAAGATGCTTATCAAAATTAGGAATTGACCATTTGTCCTTGCAAGCTTTCTCTTTTGAGCCTTAGAGTTACGTTTCCATTATAGGTAAGGTATCATCTATTGTGTGGTCGTCTTATAAACTTTAGGACTTGCATGCGCATTGTATGAAAAAAGATCTTGTCCAGGTTGTCCATACTTGAATCTTCAGAATATGTTAGGGTTACCATATTGTTTGACAAAAGAAAAATCTATAGATATCATATGAGTTTTGGATCAAAATATTTGTTAAGTGTCTTGTCTTAGTGTTAAAAACTATATATTTACATATTTCATTGAAGAAAGGGCATGATTGTCTTCTATAATTATAATATCACATATGAATTGTATAAAATTATATTTTCTATAGATAATTTTTTAAACTTGTAAAAAACACCTAAAATACACTCAACAGATTAGACTGATTGAATTAAAGTATCATTTGTAATTGTTGGCGTATTCTATTTTAAGTTTCTTATAATTAATAATTATTCAATGGATTTTAATAATTAATAATTGTTGGAGTAACACTAACTATAAAAATATTACGTCTAAAGATCATAAGTATTAATCTGATGAATAACACAACATTTAAAGCATGTATCATTGCTCTTGTTTTATGATAGGTTATATGAATAGCTGCTCTAGATGAATCAATACAGCCAAGTAGTTTTGTCCTACCAGGCCAACCGCCAACTCAATGGATCTAAGTGAATAACCAATACCAATACTACGAATTTCCGTCCAGGCAGAGTATGTAACAGTCAGATGGAGCAGTTTTTTATCTCTAAATTTTGCAATTTAGAGTGATTGATTTCAATGGATCCAGTGAATCTCACATAATAATCAATATAATAGCCTTTTTTGAATGAACTTTCTCCGTATAATTGGGCTACTTAATGGATTGCTGCCCCCCTCAACCCTAGTTCACACTCAAAACCACCACAGCCATGTCAAAAAGCCTTCTTCAATCCTCAAGAAATGGACTTTTATGCGGTATAGCGCGGTATGGTGTGGTGAAATTGTGGCGGGTTATTGGTATGTTGTGGTGGGTATTTTATATATATATAAATATTGTATTGGTAATTGTGGAAAAGTAATTTGTGGTGTGTTGTGGTGAATTGTGGTAGAATGGTATTTTGTGGTGGGTTGTGGCAAACTGGCGGTAGGCTGTGGCACCGCAGTTTGCCAACCGCAGAAAAGAACAGGGCCCAAATAAATTTTCATTACATGTGTAATTATTACAAAGTTCAATGAATAGCAATATTTTTTAAGGTAAAATTATCTATATTTGAATTTCTCCATACCTCATTATAGAAGACATATATTAAGAGTTGTTATTGTTTTTTTTTTTTTGAACGCAAGAGTTGTTATTGCTGTATATACTTAAAGAGTTAGAAACATACAGCAGACAATGTTATCCTTTTTTTTTCAAGATAAATACAATCAATTAGACAATCCTTCTCTCAAGGGTTCTGTCCAACCTATCTTCTAAGATAATACAAGAAAAATCACGATCCAACTCTATATTCCAACAAATCAAATAAGAGTGACTAAGCCCAGCTTTAGCTAACCAATTCGCTGTTCTATTTGCCTCTTTGAATATGTGTTTAACAGAGGAACAAGCAAGCTGACAGAGCAGGAGCCTAATATCATCCACAAGCATCCTGATAGACCAAGGGATTTTGCAGCGCCTTAGGATTGCATCAATGACAATTTTATTATCTCCTTCTGCTACAATATTAGAAATACCTCTATTTACAATGTCTCTTTATTGTCGTTATGCATTGTTGTTGCCTCAGCCACAAGAACAGACGCCATTCCAAGGTTGAATGATTGGCAGGAAATACAAAAACCCCACCAATCACGAATTACAACCCACCCAGCCCAGCCCAGCATTTGAATTGGTTTTAGCTCCTTCGAAATTCAGCTTCATCACATTGAGAGGGGGAGTTTTGTGGGAAAGTTGTCTAATCTAAGTCTGATTCTCCATTCAGCATTCGCTTTTTTTGGCCCTAATAAGCGTTCCAACCGAGTTAGGGCAAACGTTACAGAAGACAAGTTCATTTCCATAAGACAGCTGTATAATTATTCACTTGGCAGAAGAAGTATAGTGTTCAATTTTCCCCAGATTCCACTTGAGCATAATTCCCAGTGTGAATGTTGTTTGTCATAATGTCGGCACCAAGCAGAAGATGATAAAATTCACAGAGCTTCTTGACCAACTTAAGCTGTTGATATCAAACAATCACAATCACAGCTGCCAAGGTTGAACTACATATTGATAAGTGGGAATGTTATCACAAGACACTACATAATCCAACCCGGTTGCAGGATTAGACAAATGAAGATCCATGTCATACGATTCCCTACAGGAGTTTCACACTAATACTTCAGCCATTATACTACAACCACGAGAACGATTGTTGGCAAATGTTGAGAAATTATACGACTCAAGACTTATTATACAGATATTTACAGTATATAACCACATTGTCCAAGGAATTATAATGTAGAATAGTAGTGACTCAATCTTCAGCAGCATAGAATAGCATTGTGTTTGTATGTATAACAATCTCTTGCTCATTTATTCAACGCAGTATAATACAGAATCTAACCCTACGTATGCCAAAATTTCATCTCTGTAACATATTATTCTCTATATAAAGAATCCTAAGTACATTCGACCCAATTTCAATACAGTATACAACCCCAAATCAAGTTTTCCCAACAAATGTAACGCTCAGCTCTTTGAAAAACTCGAGCTGATCTGACTTTGCTCAAATCACTCTAATCAGAACTAACAAGCTTCATTATGTACAGACCATACCAGCTCCGGTCATCCTCCTAATTAAGGATAATAACGGTCGATTATCATCTCCTTTTGAACTCCCGAACCTGATGCTAAACTCGACGAACTTGAGTCCTTAAACTTTTGCAGCATATTTATCAGCATACGCGCCTTCTTGCTAGCATGGGAGGTCCCTTCTGTGACAATGGAGTAAAGAGTAGGCATGAGACCCGGTTCCATAGCTAGGGTTCCAATCACCTCATCTCCTCCATTGCTTGACAAACTTAGCAAAATCGACACGCAATACTCCTTCCCAGCTCGAGACCTTGAAGCTTTTACGATTCCCATGATCAAACTCAATGCCGAGGTTTGTGAAATCGCGATACATCCATCCTTGTTCTCAGCCAAAGAAGCTAAAACAGCTAATGAATCTGCTATAATATCGGCTCTTTCACTTGAACCAATAAGATCAACCACCACCGGAACAATACCAGCTTCGAGTGCCCTTTCATGGTTTCCATGGTACAAAAGGAGCCCGAAAATGGCAGCTAGAGCGTTCTTCTTTCCACATATGGACCCGTCTTTGACTAGCTCGATCAAAGCTGGGATTGCCTCTCTTGTGGAACCAATCAATTTACGGTACTTCTCCACGGATGAGAGGTAAAAGATTGTTGCTGCAGAAATCTGTCTGGACTCCATTGTCAGCCCTCGTCGAAGAACCATTATAAGCAGCATTAATCCCCCGTCTTTGATGATGGCTTTCTGCCCATTTGAGTGTTTCGAGAGCTTCAAAAGGGCTGAAATGGCGTTCTCCTGGGTGTCTGGATCAGTCGTCGTGAGAAGATCCAAGAGAGGAGGAACGTTACCCACTTCAATCACAATCGATCTGTTGAAGATATTGGATTTGGTTAACATTCTGATTTCGTATGCTGCTTTGTTTTTCTGCTCATCTGTTCCATAAGTCAGCCTCCCAGCTAGAAACTGGGACAGGAATCTGAGTGCTTCTGACGAAGCTGGGCTTGGCGAGATTATCGTCTTGGATAAATCCCGACTCTTTCTCCCTGATCTGAGGTTCGAAATCCCGTTGTCTAAACAGAACTGCTGGATGACATTCTTGAGTGCTGAATTTGGGACTAATTCGGTAGTTTTCAGCTTCTCCCCTGTTTTGGGACAGAGCAAGTTCCCTGCTTTCAGCCATTTCTGGATGGAAGTTCGATCGTAAGTCTGCCCGGTTGATACCGTCACTGGATCAGTCATCAATTCGAGCGAAATCGGGCATCGAAAATCTTCTGGGTTCAAGCAGTTAAGCATCTCCCCACCAGATTTAACATCGATTCGATCCACGATCCGATCATCTGTATCGAAAATGACACCTCTGGAATAACACATGAACCCCATGAGACTACTAAGCAGAGGAATTTCTCTATCCCCTTCTTCGCAGACATTCATCTCTTCCTCCAAGAACTTCACCTCCTTATCGCAATCTCCCCAGCTCCGAATCCCCAAATAATCCATGACCCGTTTGATCAACCCTCGTTCGGGCTCGAACTTGTTCTCGAACTGATTCAGAATCAAAATCACCCTTTCCATGGCGCATTCGTCATCCGGGTCGATGTCAAGTTTCGCTTTCTGAGCTTGCTTAGCTACCAATCCAACCAACTCCTTAACTTCAATGCTTATCTCCAGAGAATTCAACTCAACCACATCGAGCGCAGTAGCTACCGACCTTACCAAACCTCGGAGTTGACTTGCTATGAACTGCGACTTCATCAAGATGTAGAGCTTGCAACCTTCCCGGGTACAATCCCGGAGCATAAAATGGATCTTTTGGAGGGCAAAATGGAGCTCCGAGAAGCAAAGGGTGAGTGAATTAGTAAACTTGGAGCCATTATCCCGGATTTCATCGAAGAAAATCTGGAGGATTTGGACTTGTCTGATAACTTCACGGGTGATCTTTTTCTGGGTGGGGAAGAATCTGGATTTGTAGCTGGAAATGCTACGAGAGAGATTGATCAAAGAGGAGAGAAGGGTCGTTGGAGAAATGGATTCGCAGGGTCGGACTGCTGGGAACTTGAGTATCCGGCGTTCATTCGGGTCGGGTTTTCGGATCATTGTTGAAGAGGAAGAACAAAAACAGAGGTGCTCTGTTTTTGTGTGTATTGTAATTGTAATTGTAATTGTAATTGTAATTGTAATTGTAATTGTAATTGTAATTGTATGTAGTGGGGGGAAATTAATAAATGAATGTGGAAGGGAAATCGTTAAGGAGAGGCTAACAGGAGGGGGCCAGGGAGATATAATAAAGACTGTCAGAACCAAACGCGGCGGCGGGGGTTCGGCTACAGTTCATTACTTGCTGTTTGATTGGTCCAAACTCAATTTGCATCTAGTTTCTTATCATATCTCTCTTTTTTCTTAAATATTTGCTCTTTAACTAAATTTTGATTATTAATTATTCACATATTATAATATGTTACGATATAAAATTACTGTCATTGTAAATTTTACTAAAATAAATTTCTAATGACGAGCTTGCAAAGTTCCCCTACAGCATAGAGCTTGGGGAAGCTCGGTTTCCCATTGAAGCATTGGATGCCCGACGAAATAAAGCTTCTATATTCTACTAACCCAATTTCACGTCGTAACTCATTGTAATGAGTGAATAATCAATGGTCAATATTTAATCAAAAGATAAATATTTTGGGATGAGGATAGTATTGAATTTTGGTAAATGGTAAATTTTATAGTATTAATTATTTCAAATAAATCAAATTTATGTAGCAATCAATACGATAAGTATCTACAATAAATTATTTATATAACTCAAATTATTATTGTTTTTCATGATAGAGTTGTTTGGTTAATCTTAGGTATTAGGTAAGTTTAGATGTAGCATTACGCCCTGTTTTTTTGTATGGTTATACACAGTAGTTACCACACTTTTCAACATTTATCATAGTTATTTTATACCAGACCATATTCTTCCACATTTTATAAAAATCATTATTACTATAAATTTTACCATATCATACCATATCACATTTTCGACAATTCAATCATACCATACTATCTATGCAATATTCCATCTATATAAAAGAACATGAAATATTTTTGTGTAAATAAAGATCTCATTGATTAAAATAATATTGGTGAATTTCTATTTTACCATCTTGTGCTTTTTGAATATGAATAGACATTAAACGTTCGGAATTGGTGTGAAAAATGTATGTTTGACGTAAATAGTAGAAAATTCATATGTAAAGAGAAATAAAGAATAAGCGTGAAAGAACAAATTAGCCAACAAATCAAAACATAACAATATAAATTTATGAATTGCCTTTTTACAAAGATATATACATACAAATTAAAACATTCATTTACATTTACATTTTATTAGTTCATAAATAGTTCTCCTTTCATTCTTTTTTAAATGAATTTAAATGGTGGAAAAACTATCACAAAAGACTATATAATAATTAGTAAGAAAATCATAAAAATATCATTAATTAAATTAATTTCTAATATTTTATTTGATAAATATTATAAATAAAATAAAAATTAGTAACAGTATATTAATATAATATTATAATTATAAAAGTGACAAATAATTAAATGAAAAATATTGATACAGAAATTAGATTAAAAAATAGGGGTCGTAGTACAAAATTAGGCTGTAACAATGTCATCCATTTCCTCGAAAAAAGAAAAAAAACAATGTCATCCATGGATTCGTGTAGTTACTGGTAAGATCAATAGTTCAAGTGGAACTGCAAACAATAGTGACGGCTTCACACGAGGCAGTGCGACAGAATGTGTGTATTGTAAATATTACAATTGACTCGACACTAGCTATATGATTCATAAAATGAATTGAATAGCGCTTGGTTTGTTAACCAAATACTTCGTACTTTCTTAAGGTACAAGATTCGGAAAGTACCGACACAATAAGTACAAGTGACACATAAATTAGCAAAATTTATACTCCAAAAACATTTATAACCTTGGTTTCTATTATTAATGATGGACTATTCTAGAAAAAAAAAAAAAACTTGGCTATTCGATCAAAAAGGCGTAGTAAATCTCAAAAACTCAGATTAATAGTAGTGAATAGTGATCTATAGGTATTATGCTATTCGATGAAACAAAAATGGTAAGAAGAAGAAAAGGGGAAAATAAAAGGAAAAGGATATGTATTTACACGTGGCAGAAGTGCGTGGAGTGTGGCGAAAACGTATGGGGAGACACATGGGGTGGTGGGGTTGGCTGAGAACAATGAAGTGGTGATCCTAATAATACGCAAAACGATGACGTTTCTAACATGGATGTATTAGTAGTATTGGTGTTGGAAATCCAAGGTTAGTGACGAAGTGGGACATGGGCCCCTGGTTAACGACCCGGCCACGCGGGACGCTCCCTGCATGACACATGGACAACCCCATCAGCCCAGCTAACAAATCAAGGAGATCCAATTCAACGTTTTGGATTTTACTGGATTAGGGGCAAAAGAATTCCTATGTTTTTAATTCTTTTCAAATTTATTGCATGAATTCCATGATAATACCACCTTATTAACATAAATTTTGACTATTAAATATGTAATATTAACTTCGTCCCAAGTTATTTGTCCATTATTCCATTTTTAATGTTTCAAAATTATGTCCACTACCCTAAAATAGAAATTTTTATTTTATTAAAATTACTAAAATATCCTTAGTTTAATTTGAATTTTAAAAGTATTTAAATATGAGAAGGAAAAGCATAAATAGAAGTTTTGAATTCAAAACTAAGGGTATTATTAGTATTTTATTGCTAATTGAGATTAATTTGTTGATTTTTTTTAAAATGCGTGTTAAATAAAAGGGGATAAATATTTTGGAACGGAGGGAGTATTTTTTGTTATGAATAACTAATATATCTAAATTTTGTTCGTACTCTAATTCGTTGATTTTTCTTAGAATGCGTGTTAAATCAAAGGGAACAAATATTTTGGGACAGAGGGAACATTTTTTTGTTATAATCACTAATATATCTCAATTTTGTTCATACTCTAATTTCTACATCATGAATGAGTTGAGCAGTAGTGCACTCAATGAAACATAGTGTTAAGCATTACTGCATCGACATTTAAAACATAAATCAACAAATTATCGACAATGACAATGAATTTGGGAAATGGAAGGCAAGCAAACCCAAAAAGAATTTAATTTTCGTTGGCTTTACTTTGAACCACATGTGATACAGTACAGACAACAATTCTCCAACCCAACTTAACAATTTCCATTGTAACATCAACTTTATAACGAGTGCAATACTTCTCAATTCATTCTTGATTAACATTTAATAAGTATAGCTAACAAAGTTACATTTTGTCAATAGTAAACATTGATATATTAATATTTAATATTACATGTGTACGCAGTGGCGAAGCTAGGATTCTAGCTCAGGGGTGTCAAGATCAAATTTAATAAAGAAGATAAATTATAATGAAATAAATTCTGAAAATTTAACATATTCAAACAACACAAAGTTTTATGATCAACATTAATTAGTTATGAAAATAAAAATACATACTGAAAAATTTTGTATACTTGAAATATGTGATATCTTTATTCTCTTATTGAAAATTTCTTCATTTGAAATTGACAAACAATTTAAAAAAATAATTAATTTTATAAGTTCAAAACTTATACTAAACCCTGAACCATTAAAAAAAGGAAAATTAACTTTATAAATTCAAAACTTCCATTAAAACATATTAATATTTGATCAGTAGAAATCAACAATTAACAATAACGCAATCATCTTATCGTAACAATATTTTAATTTCAAACCAATTAATGACAAAATAATCTTGATAATTTCAATTAAGAATATTTGAACAAAATAAAATCAACATCCCCAATTATTCTATTCGAAAATTATGATTTCATCACTAAATTAACAATTTTACTCATTATTCAAAGCGAATTTAACCAAAGTTAATATATTTTATTTTGTAAGCAAAAATTAATAAATTAATCATACTAAATTACAAAATAACATATCTTAATTCAATTATTACTTTGAATTATAGAATTTTAGAAAATTATATGGTAGAATAACAATGTGGAGGCGTGTATAAGGGGACTGGAGCAGTCGGTACACGACAGGATGGCAGAGAGAATTGAGGAGCAAACGTAAAGAAAAAATAATTTTGCAATTCTGCAGATAGAACTTCGAACCCGCGACCGCTGTTTATCTTGCAGCGCACCAATGACTTATTAACTAAACCATCCAACCACTTCATACTTTTATGCATATTTAGATCACAATTTGTTATATATTTCTTATTAACTATCAAAACAGCTCAAAACTGATTTTTTTTTTCCCCAAAAAGCTGGGGGGTCAATTGACACCCCTTGACCCAAGGTGGCTTCGCCCCTGTGTGTACGGCATTGCTCATATACTAACGACTTCCGACAGGTGTAATGGAAGTCACAAACTTAAGTATTTTCGGTCCGTTCGGAAGCATTCTACCTTTAATCAAGTACCCATATTTGCTTGCTCATGTGAGATTGCATAACAAAAAAAATAAAAAAAATAAAGGCTTATATTTTTAAAGTTGATATATAGCATGTTTGATGATTTTATCATTTTATGTTAATATTAGTATTTATTCTAAACTAAACTTCGTACTCTCTCTTTCTATTTCCCAATATTAATCATTGATATATATATATATATATATATATATATATTAAAAATTAAAATTTTTAATTAAAATTCTTTTAGTATATATAATTATTTATTTTATAACAATTAAAAAAATGGTCCCGAAGAATGTTTTGTTTATATGATATGTATGATATGATGAAGTTAAAATAAGACAAGCTTGCATTTATATCTATTTACCAAACAAGAGTTGATGTTGAAATCATAGTGACCAAATGTCTTACGAAAGAATTAAGTACTCTTATATAAATGGACACATTATTCAAATTACAAAACCGGCATTTTATGTGATTATTGTATACTTGATTTTGATGGTTAACCGCATTTGCAATGAGAAATAAAATA
This sequence comes from Portulaca oleracea, assembly GCA_029582165.1. Lineage (NCBI taxonomy): Eukaryota > Viridiplantae > Streptophyta > Magnoliopsida > Caryophyllales > Portulacaceae > Portulaca > Portulaca oleracea. Next base: position 10,264,525 of record CM055869.1, on the reverse strand, counting down.
TCAGTTCCTTTAAATATTTCTTTTTTTCATTTTTTTTTTTGCAAGTATCTAATAAACAGTGCCCTGAAATTTGGGATTTCTAGACTTCAACCTATAGTTTAAATTGTCTACTTGTGTTTAATTACCGGAAATAGTAATTCAAACTTGCCTTCAAGTTGAGGTAAATATAGTTTGCTTAATTTACATATTGAAGATGACTACTGCCCTATGCCTTAGGCATTGTCTTTGATTTGATTAAGCAATGATTAGGTCATTTTTGGGCTCATTTTGTTAATAATGGAACCATATAGCTTACACAACCAACACTAAAATATCTTGTGAAATATATGATATTGGATAATTTTATAAGGAAAACTAAAACTAATACTTTGAAATATCACGTAGATGGATATGGAGGGGCTAAAGCCTGAGCGTAACTGTGTTATCCTTAAATATTACTCCCTCCATCCCAAAATATTAATTTGTCCCCTTTGATTTAGCATTATTTTAAGGAAAACCAACAAATTAATCTCCATTAGCAATAAATTACAAATAATACCGTTAGTTTTAAATTTAAAACTACTATTTATGTTTTCCCCCCTCATATTCAAATACTTTTAAAATTCAAACTAAGGGTATTTTAGTAATTTCAATAAAATAAATGTTTTCATTTTAGGAAAGTGGACAAGATTTTGGGACATCCAAAAATGAAATAGTGAACAAATAATTTTGGATGGAGGGAGTATAATTTAAAGATATAGATTTCAATTGACCTAAACTTTAGAAATCTGTCGTTATTTATTGCTCTTTTTTTATAATTAATGGTCAAAAGACCCTTTTATTCGCAAGCAAGACTAAACCAATGGAAACAGTCAGCCAGCAACAAGCAAAAACAGACAACAAACTGAGAAGCATCCACCAGAAAACCAGCAAATCAAAGAAAATGAAACAAACGATTACACCATATGCAATAGATCTAGACAGCAGAAACCAACTGAAAAAATGAAAGAGCAGTGATGAAAATCATGGCTTCAAGCTTAGCCGAGGGTGAATGGTTGTGTAACAACCCGCCCTAAAACCGTATTAATTAATTTTACTAACCGTCGTAATTAGCCAAATTACGTTATAATTTTTTTTTCGATTTCATTTTATTTGTTTGTTTAGCGGTGACAAGTCTCGAGCAGGTGATGGCTAAAGGTGCCGAGTTATCGGCTTAAAAATCTTCGATTACATTATTCACCCGATAAGTTAAATTATTTCGGGTTTTATCGTTTAAGTTATTTCTTTAACCAAAAAGGGGTTTAAATATTTTACTCCTTAACATTTATATTTTATTATCCAAACCTTAATTTATTTGGGTTGCATTTCTTTAATTTAATTACTAGAAATATTTACATTCTACCTATTTAATTCCTCTTTGATTCAAGTTCCAATTTAATTTATCAATTTGTTATCAATTTATTTATCTAGTACAAATTGATTATTTTCAACCCAATAATTATACTTATTATTTTTTTTAACTAGCTTAATTTCAATTTACTCTTCCTAATCTCCTAATGTTGTCCTAATTACAATTAAATGGGGTTAATTATATAGTATTAGTAAGGGCTCATGGGGTTTAATCCAATTCATTTTATTTCAAGACACCAACAAACCCTATCTCCCTCTTCCTTCTCTCTCCTGTTTCTGCAGTACTTGACCAGTAGTCACTGGCGTTTTCAGTAGCCGGCCCAAGTCCAGACATCCCCAAGGTGGCCGCCGACCACTCCTTCCCCTCTCTTGTGTTATCATCCAATTTCTCCCTCAAAGGTAATCTCTCAAACCCCCAATTCAAATTCAATTAAACCCTAATCTGAAATTTATGTTCTTTATATGTCATTCTTGCAATTTCTATCTCCTTTATACTCGTTTAGCATGAATTCAAGGTTGGGATTACATTAGCTAAGTTAGGGTTTGAGTTTATGTTGAATGCATGTGAATTTTTGGGATGTTCTTGAGGAGTTTTTGATGAATTTATGATGGGTGATGATTTTCCCCTTTATGCATGTGAGTTTATTGAAGAAACATGGAGTTTAGGGACTGATTATAAGTATTGATTATGTTAAGTAAGTATTTTTATGTTCTAATGTTATGATTTGGAGAGTTTTCATGAAGAAAGTGCTAGTTTAAATGTTGTTTCAAATAGCATGTTGTAATCCATGGTTGCATGTGAGGTTTATGACTGCATTTGAGTAATTTGTGAGTGTTTACTTTTGGGAATATGATAGATGTTAGCTAATTTGAAGTTTGGTTGTGAATTGGTATGATTTAGAAGCTTAAACCAACACTAGAAGTGGAATTAAGGGCATGAAAGTTTCTGTCTGGGAATCTGATTTTTACAGAGGATTGAGAGAGTGATTTTTGCCCAGATTTTTACTCCATAGGATAGCCCAAGGTGTTAGCTAACTATAGGCTTTGGAATTTCGAGATTCCGACATGTGTGGCCCGAGATATGGCCAAAACCGTAACGACACGAAATTAATTACGTTTTCCGAGTCAGTGACTTGAGAGCAATTTTTCGTCCATTTGGAGACCTTGTTAGTTTCTGTGGTAAACATGAAAGTTTTAGGTCACATTTCAAGCTTTCCAGAAAGGTATGGTTTGTGTTCATCCGATATCGGGAGTGAGAGTTATGGGGTCGCGGGTAAGGGCTGTCAATATATGTCCTGCCCAGAAATTTTTATCATTAATTTGGGATTTAGTGAATCAAATGTGATCTTTCGAAGACTCTAGATGTTGGGGACTCCTTGTGCAATATTAGGATAACCAAGGTGTGTTTTAAGCTAAAAATGCCATCTTTTAGTGGTTAAGGATACCTCCCAACGATTGGGTTACCATAGTAAGTCATGGTGGTTGTAAGTGAGAACTTTAGTTCTTGGATACCAAGGAGGTTTGGATTGAAACTTGGGATTTTGGTCAAGCTTAAGACTCCCTTACTCTCTATTTATCCTAAGAGTTAACACTCTTCTAAGTCCTTAACTTCAATGTCTTGTCCAAACGTTTCCGGAATCCATCATTCTATCTTTAAGAATCTCTTCCTTGTCACTTGGATGACTTTCCGTTTAAGTTCAAAGAACATTTTAATTCTTATCTTAGCCTTCCATTTCTCGGCTTTCTTACTTCACCAATCTCATTATCTAAGTTATTCTACACATGATAAGCTTTCCATGGTCTATTTCCAAGGTTTTGCACCATTTCCACGTCAAAGGCTCAACCCGAATGCCTTAAATACCATTTCACTCAGCTTCTATCCGGGCCATTTTTCAGGCCCTTCCTTTCATTTTTAGACCTCGGTCATGTTGATAAAGTTGCAGATCATGATTTTCCCTATTTCGAGAAGTACTCGTTTGTTTAATTCCGAGTTTTCTAGCCCGAGTTATGCTAAAAACGTTATTTCTTGAAAACCTGAAATTTTCTTTATAATCTATTTCATTCTTAGTTCCAAGTCACCCAAGCCATCCCGAGGCCGAGACGCACCGCCTAACTTCGCACCGATTCAAGGTACGCAAATTGTCCAACTTTTATCATTCAAGCACGTTACGATGCTTATTCATATCAATTTATATCATGATCCATGTTATACATTATTATTTTCAAAAGTGGTCCCGCCATATTATTATAATTCTAGCTAGTCACGTGAAGTTCTAGCCTTTATTCATCTATAGGGTGCTCCTGATCAGAGTGACCAGACCTGGCCAGTGTCCGACTGCATAGCAGTCACCCAACCCAAACTCCAGATCGGTTTGGGGCGTGCGCGTGTTAGGTGCTTTGCACCATATCGTAAAGGATACCACTCTATTTCCTCTATATATATATATATATATATATATATATATATATATATATATATATATATATATATATATATATATATAATGTATATATATAATGTCTACGTTTATATGTTTATATCTATGCCAAATCCATTTAATACATGTTTAGCCCCGTCCCCGTTTTCAAAATGAATTTAAATGTCGGCACCGAAAACCGTTTTCGAACGGTTTGACGTGTTGGAGGTTTGTGTACTGACTGTTTCCCCACTCACTTTTGCGATTGTTTTGAATGTTTTCTTTTAGGAGGTTCGAGCTCCCAAGACAAGGGTAAATCCAGTCAGAAGTGATCTGATCTAAGCAAGGTAGACTCTAAGGGTTATCGCGAGTTGGCAGGGGCGTTCAGGAGTTGAAGAAGTTGAAGAAGTTGTGGAACCTTCCTATTAATATGTTTACGTACCTATTTTAAGTGTTGTATAAGTTGTATTTTAAGTTGGCACAGTTAAGCTTATTTTTCCTTGTGGTTTTGCAAATTTGGTGGTTGTGTTGCCTTGTCCCGAGTGGGGACGGCGGTAATACTTCAACCTAAGTGTTCCGCTGCGCTAATCACAGGTTTGGGATCATAATTAGTGATTTAATATTGTAGTTAAAGGTTGGGGTGTTACAGGTTGACCTTCCAAACCAATGACCCCAGGCAAATGCTCCATTTACCATATTACTGAACCATAATTTGATTTCTCCTTGATGCTTGAACAGAACTACAAGCTCATTCCAAGATTGCATATCAGCACCAGAATACTCCCTTATTGCATTACTTCAGATATCCAGAACATCCCCCAACATTCAAATAAGACCACTGCAGACGTACTGCAGCTACAACAACAGACCCATCAAACCAACTGAACTGAACCCCTCATTCAATCGAAGTCAGCTGCAACATGATTTAATCTCCTAGTCAGTCCACTATCTGATTTTGATGACATAGAAACCACTACATAATACTCACGAACCAACAACACTGCATTTGCTCTTTTGACATCAAAAATCGTTATGAGCAGCAACCTAAACAGCTCAACCCAGGATGAAAACCGGCAGCATCATCCACAAAGACCATCAGAATGCACTGTTCTGATAGAGAGTTATTAGCAGCAGCTATAAAACACAACTTAGCAAGCAATAGCCAAAGATGCACAACCTAGGAATACAACAATCAGCAACAACAACTGATTACATTGACTATCAAGAATAGCCAACACCCCAACCAATACCATTGCTGACACCACACAAATTATTATCCAAGCTTTGCAAGCATTCCAAATTTTAGTGCATATGAGCACTTATTGATCTAAAAATTTGCCTCACCCAGCCACCTCTTATCTTCTCTGATTTGACTGAATTATTTGAAGGCTGAAACTCCCTCTGAAACGTGATGATGATAAACCTCTTGGTGTTGAAAAACAATGCATAAGCATATCAACGAACAGATAATGTTGTTTGAAAACTCTTGCCAACATTCACAATGCTAATTTTTCATAGAACACTCAAAACATCTTATCAGTCCTCAACAACCATGTCAGTTCCATGCACAGGTTTGCATATTTAAAAACTTTCACTTTCAGTCGAAGATGCCCTGGATTTGGCCAAATACCACTTTCTCCTTGCACTCTTCTTGAATTTTTTTCTGTTTCTTCACCGAGAGTTTATCTCCAAAATATTTCTTCGCATTGATGTTTCTCTTGGCTCTCATAAAACTCGATTCTATACCAAATCTAATTGCCTTTTCTGCAATATATTCTCTGGCTCTGATCATAGAATCATTGTTCGATGCAATGGAGATGAGATCATTCAAAGACTCATCATTGTCTGGAATGTCTGGAATTGGATTGGACTTTAGTGATCCATTTATCGAGGGGCCAAAGACATTAATTTGGGAATTAATGTCAGAGACAATTTCTACTGATTTCTCAAATCCAATCGTTGCTTTCTCTCCCAATGTAGTGGTTGCCATAATGAGTTGATTATCATTAACTATTGGCACAATGGCCAGAGTTGACTCATTCTCCGACTCCAACACATTCTCGGCAACAACATTTCCATTTGAATTGTAATTACTGCACCCTGACTATTGGTTACCATCCACATTCATCCAATTGGACAAACGCATGTTCAAGGAATTAAGAGTTTCTGGATTTTTGTTCTGATTATCTTGCACAACCTCATCAGCTTCACCTTCAGATTCTTTATTTTCACTGGAAACTTGATTATCAGAGAACCCATCATGATTGAACTCTTGAGGAATGGATGGTGGTATAACATGAGAATTCACTTCACGGACGAACACTCTAAAAGAGCAATTTTGAATGTCAAGCAGCACCTCTCCTTCAATTCTTCTGAAAATATCATTTTGGATTAGAACTCTCATAACCTCAAACTGGTTTGTTGATGCTATACATCTTGCCAAAGACAACAATTTGCCCCAAGGTTGCGAGCATTTTTCAAAATTTCCCACAACCATCCTTGTGGAGGAACTTCAATAATATCTCGCCATACTTGCCTAGAATCTGTTGTTTGATATAGAGACCAAGGTTTAATGTCTGAGAACCAATCCAGTAACTCTAAAGGGTATGCGAGCACTTCATCCCTTTCATGAACTGAGGTGAAGGTGAGCAAAAACTTGACACCGCTAAGGGCCGTGATTTTAGCTATGGGACCAAAGTTATCCTTGATTAGAAATGAGAGAGCCTCTAAATCTCTAGGGGCCTCCGATGTACAGACAATGCTTCTTTGAAGCCACTCCAAAAAATTATCATTTGCCTCTCTTTTGATTCTGATGCCTGCGAATTATGTCTCTGAAACCTGAACTGAAGACTGGTTTTTTGGCATCCACCTAGGAATGGATTTCTTGGGAGCTTTTTGGTTGCATTTGGCACAATCAACAATGATTTTTCTTCCCCTGATCACCCTTCCATTGAGTAGTCTAATACTTGATGTAGCTTCATGACGTCTTCCAATTCGATCAAACCCAAAATTTGTGCTTCTTTCTTTTCTACTGATGATTGTTGTTGATATATATTACCCTTATAGCCTTACTGAATATGCCCATCAAACCATGTTTATCGAGATCCTTAGGAAGGTTTCCAACAAACACAGTCTGAAAACGCATCTTAGGGCCACCCAGACTCTCCTCCCATTCTCCCACCTCACTTTCTCTCTCCATCCTTCGTTATTTATTGCTCTATAGAAAAGAAGCATGAAAGATTTAATGAATTATTTTACTTTTACTCTTTACAATTTAAGTTGAAATTAAAAAATAAATTTTTTAACCATTTAGAATAAAATACAGCTCGGTGCATAAAGCATTTCCGCAAACGAAAACTAGAAAAAGGTCACGTCGATAAATCTTGCCTTATATTTCTATAAAAAGTTGCATCCGAAATTCGAGTCCGTAACCTCGCTATCACAATGTTCCTTCTTTCAACAATCTAGAATGTAGACAAAATAACACTTGAAGGAGAATTCCGTCTAATTGAACCATCAACTAGCTAACAAAACTTATATTATATATTATTGAAGTTTGAAGATAGTGTGGGTAAACATTTCAAATCAGCCTGACATGATTATGGCCAAAATAAATTGTCAAATTCCTATTTAATTAATTAACTAGTGGTAATGCCCATTAGTCACACCATGCAGAAAAGGACTAGTGGAGCAGACAGGAACGACACTTAACAGAATTAACCAAATTGAAATAACGGCTTAAAATTTTTTGTCAATGAGAAAAAAATCTAATGTGGGTGTTTTTGGCACAACTAGTTCCCGCCAAATGTCAGCTGAGTTGCATTTGCAGTTTTGCGCAATCTTATCCACGCACTCGTACAAATCTTTGACTACTTTTTTCATTGATTCCCTTTCAACTTATGATCAACTGCCAAAATATATAGATTATAAGATTCTCAATTTCTCGTTATATACTGACAATCATATTCATAATGCAAGAGTATGCAAAGACATTGGTGTAACATTAACAGAGTTGGAAAAATCAACATAATCAATTAAGGAAAATGAATTATAAAATTCATTAAATCAATAAAAATTAATTATGAGGAATTAAGAATATAGACATAATGAAGGGAGTATTGTTTACATGATATTTTATGAAAAGTTGCAATGTTGTATTCTTATATTAGTATTTTTTATTATGAATATGATGATAATGATATGATATAATAAATCATCATACTTATTGATAAAATAACAGTCAATATTTTTATGTATTAATGACACAAGTTTCATGTTGTATATCGTATAATAGTAAATTTGATGGAAAAAAGATTAATTAAATAATTATTTTTTTATAAAAATATTGAATATTGTTTAATTATATTTGTAACTCATATGCACTAAAGAGATGTTAATTAAATGGCAATCACCTTTAGCATTCATGCTATCAACCAAGGTTTAAGTATTGATGGAAGCAAAACATTTCTCATTTGGTGCACTGGGCTAGAGTTAGACAATAGGTCGTGTTGTGTTGAATTCGTGTTCGTGTCAGAGTTAAATGGGTTGAAGAATCCTAAACCTGAAACCTACCAATTTAACTAAATGTGTTGGAATTCCTTGACCTGAACCGTTTATCGAATAAACGGATTGACCTGAGTATAACCCTTTTAACTAAATAGGCTATACGGGTCAGTTTCGAGTAACCTATTTACTACTTGACACACATATGTTGTATAATGACCATCAACTTAGGAAGACTATATAAATGCAATAGTTTCCACCATTATTAATTATCTACCAACAAATTTTTTTAGGGCTTCTTTAATATTTGACATAGCCCAAGTTAAAACTATGCTAAACAATCCATAACAAGCACAAGTACAAGCAAAAGTAAAAACATTATTATCTTACTTAAACGGGTTAAATGTATCATTTTTCGTGTCGATATTATCACTAATCCCATTATTAAATGAGTTTAATGTGTAATTTTCCGTATCGATATTCTCAACCCAAACCTAACCCAATTATTGAAACAAGTTTACCTTGTCAACCCATTTAACTAAACATATTGAAAATCTATACCCAAACTCATTTAATTTCATGTCGGTTCCAGGTCGGTAATAGTGTCGAGTCAACTTTTCCTAGCTTTACACTGGGCTATGATGATTTTGTTTTGTTTTGTTTTTGAAATTAACATTTATGATAATATTGATTAATTAATTAATAGGTATGGAGTTTAGTTTGGAAAAACCAAACGACTCAAATTATTTTTTAGATTTGGATTTTTCTTTGAAAGTTTTATGTTAATACGAGTAATATATATAGATTTGTATAATAATTTTATCTCTTTTAAACAATATACACCAATTGATAGATGTAAGATTGTTGTTAGATAGTTGACTTTAATTGGGTTCGGATCAAATTGGACAGGACCGAAAGGTCCGAAACAATCACATTAGAAGAGGCTGAGCGTCCAAAGCAACTCATTTAGATTAAGCTTCCTTCGCCGACCACCATACATCAATCACATCAACAACTAATCAACCTTGATTAATTAACATTTAGCAATAATAGTGGTGTAAATTATGAGACTAATCAACAAGCATGCACCAATAACGACGTTACTAGTGTAACACGCTTGATTCATCAAAAAAGGAAAAAAGAAAAATGACACGCTTGGTTAATCCTTAAATCTTCATCCACGTAAGCTCTCTTTTTAAATTAATTACGAATGTTTAATGATATCTTCCGTGGTGTTTGGGGGATTAATAAAATGTATTTATTCAATCATGTAATCAATTACAGGATATAATTATAGATAAATTACTTTTAAAAACTATTTTCTGTGTCATGGAGGGTACACGTTTACGCAAAGCCCATTTCCCAGAAGCATGTACGTCGGCCCATACTTGGGCCCACCCATTCAACCGAAAGAAGATGATGCAACTAGAATGATTTATAAATTTCTTTTGTATTTTTAGAGCATGGAAAATTCACGAAGTCATGGGACTAGATAATTATTTATTAAAATTTATACATTTTTGAATACGGATTTTCTCCTTGAAAATTATTTTTTTATTTAAAAGTAGCACTTTTTCAATATTTACTAAAATTTATCTTTATTTATTAAATTTTAATTTTTCATTTAGCCATAAATTTTACGGACCCTCCATGAAAAATTGATTTATTTTTCTATGTTAACAGCCAAAATTTTTGCCTAACATGACATTTCTCTTTTATTTTATCAAGTGTTTAATTATCTGTTGCAACTCATGAATCATGATAATCCTATACTTTCATATGTCGGTTACTGTGGAAGACTTCATTATCAACAACATATTATTTACTTTATCCAAATTCTTGTTGGAGTTGGGCTTGCTGATAGAATCCCACCATATTGAAGATTGCTCCTTGGCATCCAACTACTTATGCAAGGCCAGTTAAGGCCCAGTTCTTAATTCTTTTGTGCGGCAAATTGGGTACGATAAATGGTATGGTAAGATAATATTATGAAAAGTGTGGTATGCTATGGTAAAATATGGTAAAAGTTGTGGTTAGAATGATTGATGTGATAAATGGAGAGAGAATGTGAAAAAGTAGATAAGAAAAGTAAGGACAAATAAAAGTGGAGAGAGAGAAAGTCATGATTGTTGTAGTAAAGTATGAAATGGTATGGAAAGATTGAGGTAAGTGTGGAAAAATATGACAGGTTCGGTGTAGAACTGCAGAAAAGAACAAAGCCTTAGTTAGGATTTGTTCCTTTTTACTTATAATAAGTAACTTATTGTTCATCAATATTGATGATTGTCGATCTGATCAGTGCTTATCAACTAATTAGTTACAATTAACAATACTATTAAAGAATACTAGTCTTAAGTCTGTGCGATGCACAAAAATATTAAAAAATATGTGTTTAATAATTAAAAAGTAACTATAATATAAATGTACGTACATATAAATATACATTTTAATTATCAAATTTAGAAAAAAATCACTATTTTTTGTTTTCTTTCTTTAGAATAGGTTACGAATTTTATTAATGATATATTCTTTTATGAACAATATATTAGTTATTAATGATATATTCTTTTAGAAAAATTAACCAATTATTTTAGAATTCTCATGCAACTAAACACACTGTTATATAGTGAATGAGACTCCAGAGAGAGTTAATTTGATGTTGAGTGGCATGATTTTTTTTTATTTTGTTTTCTAAAATTGAAGGCATTTGAAGGTAGTTTATTTGGAAGGTTGAAGTTTGTGGACTAGTGATGCTATGAACAATTATCAGCAGAGATACAATAATTCTTCATAAAGTAAAACCGCGTTGGGACAAAGTGACAAGCCCCCGTCTGTTTCATCAGATTTGGTTATAACTTTCGAAAGCGATCCATGGTGGGAACATATTTTGTTGATGAGATGGAAGCAAGTTTAATTGGAAGGGAAGAAGGAGATATCTGTGATCACGATTTGATTGCCTTTTTTTGCTCAAATAAACCAGACAGATTTTTGAGAATTTTTACAAAATTAAAGTCTACCATCATATGGTGAAAGGGAAGAATGTGAGTTTTTATCCTAGGCAATACCAAAGTTTCCTAATAGTTAGGAAGGTTCATTCTTTTGGTCCGATGGAGAGGCTACTTATCAAAAAATGAGAAAGTGACGCGGATGATGAAAACTGAAAGCGAAGCGGAAGTTGAACCATGTCTAATTGTGGTTAGGCCACAGGAGATGATGCATAGGATGGATTATGAGCAATTGCAGAAAGACCACGACAATTTAGAAAATGTGAACTCTCAATCCTCATAAGGTGTCGCAGACAACATAAATTTCTCAAGCACTAGGGAGGATGTCGTCATTATTCTCAAGTCTCGGTCCCAGCCCTTGAGAAGCAAGCGAAATGTTAAAAATGGTAAACTCTCTTCACATAGACATAGCAGTATAAAAAAAGTACAGGACTAAGAAACACAGAGCAGCTGTGCCATGGAAGAGTAAGTTTCAAGATTTGTGCCAGAAGAGTCTATTGCAAATTGCAATAAAGAGAGGGTTGAATTTGTCTTTTGGTTTGAGGAGGGCACCAATTGCATGTTACTCTGGGGCTGGCCATCATTCACATGGTATATCCAGACAGTTATGGGGATATTTTGCAGTTCAGCAATCTTAACTGAAGGATTAACGGATAACATGAGGTTGATTGTAAGTCTTATATGGACTATGTCAGTTCGATTTTGTGGCTCTAATTATGGGGGGGGGGGGGAGGAATGTTTACAAGGTTTGGAAAGGTCAAAACATAGATAACCTTCTCTTGACAAACAATAATTTGCATGGAGAGGCTGATTCCGATGGAAAACCATTTTGGACATAACAGAGCCCGACACATTCTTGATACATAACTCGCGGAAAGTTATCTTGCAAAAGGTTATTCCTGGCATGTATCATAGCAACACTTTAACCAAAGTGAATCAGCCACATGCTAGTACTTGCACTTTTTAGCCTGTGATAAGTTATCAACCCAATCAGGGCTACAGAGGTGTGCAACACTTTAACCAAAGCTTTTACTCATTTAATTGACCCCAATTATGATACAACAGTTAGAGAGACTAACACCCTCACTTTTGTAATTCGCCAAATTCAGAAATACACAGCGGACAGCCACTTATTCTATACTTCGAGAAACAAGAGGAGCAAGGGTTGCATCAGTGACCGACATCATATTCATCACAACCATGCTGGATCCTTGAGGGGAGTAACGACAGCCTTGACTTGGAGGTAATTGTTGAGGCTGTACACACCCTTCTCCCTCCCTATGCCGCTCATCTTGTAGCCTCCAAAGGGGATCGCAGCATCGAAAACATCAAAGCAGTTGACCCACACTGTCCCCGCTCTCAGCGCTCGTGAAAGGGTGTTTGCTGTGTCGATGTTCTTGGTGAACACCCCGGCTGCCAGTCCGTACTTGGTTTTGTTTGCCCTCTGGATCACCTCCTTCAAGTCCCTGGATGTGGGAACCACTCTTGGAATTAGCCTTTCAACTCATCAGGTAGGTAAGACTGACTACATCTAAATCTCCCTAGACCCTGTGTAAGCAAGACTGCCTGCCGGGTGGTTTTGCTATTCTTGAGGAGGGAGGCAATGTATCGGCCTACCATCATCTATATCCGGTCATGGTCAGCCCATTGAGGTTGCGGGTTGGGCTGGGCTTTCTAAGCAAAAGTAAGGGTCGGCCCCATGTGGGATCCATTTTGACCCCATATTTAAAACGAGGTGTATTGTACCATAAAAACTAGTTATGATAATTATTGTTCAATATAAAGTATTATTCATATACTTGACTAAATTTAGCATTTTGATGGGCCAACAACATTATTAAACGCCCCGGTCTGCTACCATTGACCACCCTTATTCCTGACTGTCTAAGTGTCAACAAAGATTTCTGAGAAATCACTGACCTGAACTTCAAGATAGATTGAACCGGACCGAAGATCTCTTCCTGGGCAATGGGCATGTCATCCTGAAGATAAACAGAAAGTGGCTTTCAGCAAAATCTCACATATCCTCATTGGGGAAGATTACTTGGTTGATGACAAAGAGAGCAACGTTACCTCAACATTGGAGAAGACTGTAGGCTGGATGAAGTAACCTTTGGATCCAATTTTGTCACCCCCACATTCGAGCTTGGCATGGCTCTCAATCCCTGACTTGATGAACCTCAAAACTTTCTCAAACTGCTCTGGGTCAATCTGTAACATTTTCATCAGTTACGAGTCTCTACAAATTCCATTCAGGTTCAGGAACTATCAGATTTTATCTCAGTTCTCCAACAGGAGTTTGCAAAGTCAACTAGTTTACCTGGGGACCTTGCTCAATACCATCCTTGAAGGGATCCCCAACTGTCCGTCTCTTAGCACGAGCAACTGCTTTCTCGACAAACTCATCGTATACACTCTCGTGTACAAAGGTTCGGGACCCAGCACAGCAACATTGACCCTAATTCAATGCATCTCACATTTTAAGAAATGTGATAGATAATCATAAAGTGATGGACCGCTAACTTGGGGTTCTGGTGAAGATATATACCTGGTTAAAGAAGAGAGCAAAATGAGCAAGCTCCACTGCTTTATCAATGTCTGCATCAGCACAAACAATGAAAGGTGATTTCCCTCCGAGCTCCAAAGTCACAGGCTTCAGGTTGCTTTGAGCAGCTAATCCAAGCACGATCTTTCCAGTATCACTTGATCCTGTGAACGCAAGCTGGAAAGCAACAATTTGATTCATTAATCCCACTGACAATATCCCCAAATTAAAGTGAACTTGAAAATAAGCTCGAAGAATACCTTGTCGACATCCATGTGACTTGCCAAAGCTGCACCAGCAGTTGGACCAAAGCCAGAAACTATGTTCAGCACACCAGGAGGAAGACCCGCCTGTCGCCAGTCATAACTAGTGAGACCAGTAATCAAGTACTTGAACAAAGAGACACGTTTATAGACCCAGCAAATGGGTCATTCCAGTCATACTAATTAGCATCAAGTTCAGACAGGCCGGTGAAGATCAAATCAGAAAACTATACTATCAAAGGCACGATTGTATATTGAGTATACATATATATACCTCGTGTAAGAGCTTTCCAACATAGAGAGCAGTCAATGGAGTTTGCTCGGAAGTCTTGAGGACAATAGTGTTACCACAGGCTAATGCAGGCCCGACTTTCCAGGCAAACATGAGCAGAGGGAAGTTCCATGGGATGATTTGCCCGGCTACTCCAATGGGTTCGTGTAGTGTTTGTACATGGTGTGGACCATCAGCAGGGACAGTTAAACCATGGATTTTGTCAGCCCAACCTGCATAATTTTAAGCACCAGACACTTTAGGACTTGAACCGGACTGAAACCCAAATCAGACCTTGTAAAAGTCCACCTAAACCCAAATTGAACCAACTCTAGTGTAGATCAACTAATTCACAACAACTCAATAAAAACCCCAAACACCAAAGTGATACCCCTTGACTTGATTCTACAATGGTGCGCTGGGTAGAATCTTGCGAAGCATTTTCTTTGCGGAAATTTTTCAGGGAGAATCTATTTTAAAGAATTTGGATTAAATCCTCAAATCACACGAAAAATTGTTGGACATGTTCAAACTATGCTTAGGCTTTCAATACTTAGGAATATTTTGGGAACTTCAGTAAAAATACGAATTCCCATTCGATACCGTGAAATGTTTTTCTCATCCACTTTACACAACCACCAAAGAAAACTAGGTCAAATTGAGAAAGTTGGGGAAAATGCCAACCAAACGCTCCACAAGATAAACATAGGATGAAGGCGTAATGTTGCCACGTAAAAAATGCCGGGGTTCATACCAGCATAGTAGCGGAATAAACGGACAAATATAGGGAGTTCATCGTTGGCAGCCTGTCGGAAAGGCTTGCCATTGTTCCAAGTCTCCAAGGCAGCAAGCTCTTCACTGTGTTTCTCAACCAAATCAGCAAACTTAAACAAAATCCGCGATCTCTCCTGCAATATTCGATTAATAGTTCAATACAAACCCCCCAAATCACATAATTAGCCATCTAACAACATGCAACATCTTAAAGCAAGAAACAACAAAGTAGAACAAAAGACGTGGCATCTCACATAGGCAGTCATTTTAGGCCATGGACCCTCATCAAAAGCTCTACGAGCAGCAATGACTGCTCGATCGATATCTTCAGCATCGCCTTCAGCAACGTGCGCTATTACATCGGCAGTTCTCGGATCATAGGTTGCAAATGTCTTCCCTGAGACAAACCACAATTAAGCTCCAAAACCTGGTAGGGTTAACTTAAATTGGACAAACTCATTATAAGTTAAGCAATTTCGCAAGATGATAGCAAAGTACAAACACAGTTCATTAATGAAGGTGTCCCCACTCCCCCATCAACCACTATCCCAAATCCCAGTAATTTTTTCAGAATTCTGCCAACAACCATCAAAATCCTTGGACTTGTCTGAAATGGGAAACTCAAGTTTAACCCTCATGAACTCAAAATCGGACACTATTAGACAAATTTTCCGTAGGGTTTTGTACGAGATTATCGACAAAAAGGAATACCAGAAGCTGAATCGACGAATTTGCCATCGATAAGAAGCTGGGTATATTTGATATCGACCGACGGAATTATAGGGTTCTCAACTGCAGCAGCAGTACTACTATACCGGGTTAAATTCCTCCCCCAGTTTGAACCGCCACCTGAAATATGACAAGATCTTGATGAATTACGTATTCCTTCATAAGGGTCATTTAATCAGAATCAGAAATGAACAATTGAATCGTAAACATGCATGGGATGAAATCAAAATGAACCCAGCATCTGGAACACAAAATCAAAAACAGAGGATGATGAAAGGTAGAGAGAGAGAGAGAGAGAGAGAGAGAGAGAGAGAGAAAGGGGTACTTACGAAGAGAGAGAAGAGGAAAAGGAGAACGGGAGAGGAGAGAAGAGAGTCTCCGAGCAGCAGCAGAAGCCATTGATGGTGTGTGATTAGTCACTCCCAACTTCCACTCTCACCTTCTAGTCTAACAAGTACTCCTAACAACTTTCACTTTTTTTCTGGGTGATAAAGATGAAGATAAGTTGTAAATTTATGTCAATGACTCAATGGCAATGCCTATTTTAATCTATTACAAAAATTGTACAGAATTATTTCTATTTTTTCTATAAAAAAATACTCCTAGGAGGATACTACTTTAGAGGATGAAGCCATACCACATTACTGCAGCCATCCTTGCATTTGTAATGTACTAAAAAATATCTTCAATTTTATGAAAGTTGACATTACTACCGCCATACTTGTATTGTAATCCAAAAAGAATGGATTTTTATGAAATTTGTCTTTGTTTAACCTTGGCAGTTGGCATCTCCCATTGAAGCAGGGCACCCAAACAACTATTTTTCCAACGCCAAACTGGGACTACTTTTGGACCTAGGAAAATAAGATGGAAAAAAAATCTTAGGGAAAATTTTTGTTTAGAATAAAGTAAGTTTTTTTTTCTATTGTTTGATTTAAGTAAATTTTGAAGGAAAAAAAATTGATTTTCCATTCAATTTTCTTTTCTTTGTTTGGTTTAAGGAAAAATGTATGAAAAAATAAAATCTGCATGGAAACTTATAAATGTCAAGTTTCATTTTTTAGATCATATAATGTGATGAGAGAGAGGAGTAAATTACATTTACCCTACATGACATTTGTGATAATAATTTCTGCACACCCGACATTTGTGAAATAATTTTCACTTTATCTGACATTAAGTGAAAGTGAATTTTTAGTGGCAAAATTCAGTTACTTCTCATTGGAAATGAGAAAAATACAATAATGCCCCTATATGACTATGTGAATGTATCATACTGCCCATAATATTGAGAAGGAAATGACTTAAACGACCATTTCATTATTTTGTATGGAAAAAGATGTGTCGAAACTCCAAATAGAAAACACCAACAGTCGATTCCTCTCACACTCCTCTTCTTTAACACTCCCTTGTTAATGTCATATGAATTAATATTAAGGGTAAAATCGTCAATTCATATTTAATTGAAATTCATATCAATTAATATTAAGAGTAAAAAAGTCAATTCATATTTATCTTTTTAATGTTACGCCGGAAAATCTAACAAAAATCAATTATAAAATATCTTAGGAAGTTTAGATTTATGAACACTTAATGTCAGGTAAGGTAAAAATTATTTCACAAAGTCGGGTGTGTAAAAATTATTACCACAAATATCAGGTAGGGTAAATGTAATTTACACAGAGAGAGAGAGAGGGAGAGAGAGAGAGAGAAGAAGAAGTTGACAAGAGGGGGAGGGAGAGAGTTAGAGAGAGCGAGGGATGAGAGAGAGAGAGAGAGAGAGAAGGAGAAGAAGTTAACAAAAGAGAGAGAGAGAGATGATCGAGGAAGGTGCGAGAGATGAAGGAAAGAAAGGTTCTCTAAACTTTCCTTTCATTTTTTAAGGGAAAAATTTTTGCTCTTTGTTTTCCAAAATTTTTCATTTATTTTTTCAACTATTTTTTTCCATTCATTTTTTTTCAGTCCAAACAAAGGAAAAATTCTCATTTTCCAAATTAATTTTTTTTCCATGTTGTTTTCCTAAGTCCAAACGGACTCTTAGTGATCGGAGTTGATTGTAAAAAATGTGTTTGGTAAAGTAATTATGTGTGAAAGTTTATTTCAAATAACTTCTTGAAATCTAACTTAGGTTCCGTTCTTTCGTACGGTTGGTTGTGATTAGTTGCGGTGCGGTGTGGTGGAAATTCGAAAATTATGGTGGGCTGGGGAAAAGAAAGTTGTAGTGGAATATGTGGAAGGTTGTGATAGATTATAGAATGTTATGATGTAAATAATTGTTAGTGGGTTAGTATATTTGAAATTATAAAGTATAACTTTTAATAAAAGATAAATTAAAATTGAAATGGTAGATAATGATGGGTTGTGGTGGAATATGAAAAGTTGTGTTGCGGTGTAGAACTGCAACCAACCAGCCAAATAAAAAAAGGGGTTTTATTGGGTCCAAAAAACTAATATGAAAAGTTGTTTATCTAACACCTCATATAGTTTTTTGACCTTGGTTAAGAAGCTAACAATGTCTAAAAAACTAAAATGTTTGTCCATTTAACTAAGTTTTAATCGTGAATTATTTACAAATTACAATGAGTTCTAATATAAAACTAATATTGAAAAATACGTTAAATAAGTGTTTAGCAACATATTACTTAGCTGATTAGGTACAACTAGGGATGGCAATGGGGCGGGGAATACCCAAACCCGTCAGGGCCCCGCCCCGCTCTGGGGAAAAATCCCCGCCCCATTGGGGATGGGGACGGGGACGGGGACGATTTTCCAAAATCTGCTCGGAGACGAGGCGGGGATGGGGACAAAATTTTCCCCGTCCCCATTTCCTCCGCTGGTGTGAATTCCCCGTCCCCATCTCCGAATCCCCATCCCCGGAAATGTTAAAATTACCAAATAACCTTTATTCAAATTTAATATATATATTAATGGGAAGGACAAAGTAGTAATTTTCCAATTTATTCTCACTTGTTGATGTATTATTGTTTGATTTTGATGTCTTATTACTTATGCTGTGTTTGGCAATAGCGTTTGGGGTTGCGTTTAGCGTCTTGACCAAGTCAAAACTCTAATTGCATAAATACTAGCGTTCGGTAAGCTAGCGTTTTGAGGAACGTTTAGCGTTTTAAGGAGCGTTTTGTGAAACGCTATTAAAGTTAACGTTTAGCGTTTAGAGTAGCATTTCATATTTTTCGGTCAAAAAATACCCTTTTTAAATTTTATCTATGGAAATTATTGATACCCTTTTATGTCAATTCACATTAATCTGTTAATTGAACTGCTAAATTTACCGAACATAATTCTTATTTGAACAGTCATCCGCTATCCGCTGCTTAAAACGCTATACGCTACATAAACCGCTATCAGCTATCTAAAACACTAATTATGCCGAACAGGACCTTAAGCAAGTTAAATACGTTGTATTTTGAACATATTAAAAACCGGATCCGATTAAAATTAAATTAAATTTAGGATAGTTTTAAAAAATCCCCATTGGGGATGTGGAATCCGCGGGGATGGAGATGGGGATGGGGCAAGAATCATTCCCCGAAGTGGAGATGGGGACGGGGATGGGGATGAGTTTTAGGAGCGGGGAAGGGGACGGGGGTATACTCCCCCATCTCCGATCCGCCCCGTTGCCATCCCTAGTTACAACAAGTTAATTTTCAATAAGGTGAAATAAGCTGCTTATTAGGATTGGCTAAGGGTGAGCAAAGGTGATTAACCACTTTCGTAACAGCTTTTTCAATTCATTAAAATATGAACGTAAACCAAACTAAAGATTTTGGCCTGTTTGATAAAATTAGTGTTTTAGATAGCGGATAGCGGTTTATGTAGCGTATAGCGGTTTAAGCAACGGATAGCAGTTTAAGTAGCGGATAGCGGATGACTGTTCAAATGAGAATTGTGTTCGGTAAATTTAGCAGTTCAATTAACATATTAATGTGAATTGACATAAAAAGGTATCAATAATTTCCAAAGATAAAATTTACAAAGGGTATTTTTTAACCGAAAAATATGAAATGATGAACGTTAACTTTATTAGCGTTTCACAAAACCCTCCTTAAAACGCTAAACGCTCCTCTAAACACTAACTTACCGAACACTAATATTTATGTAATTAGTGTTTTGACTTGGTCAAGACGTTAAACGTTACCCCAAACGCTATTGTCGAACACAACCTTTGGTTAATGCTTTTCGGTTCAACTATATTGTGAATCATAAACTGAATCGAAAGTGATAGTTAACCAAACTTTTAATTTGACTTACTATTAACCATTTAGGTCATGTTCTTTTGTCAGGTTAGATTTAAATTAGGTTAGTTAAGTTTGGATAAGTTTGAAAAAGTAAAGAAAAATGACATAGTATATATAAGTCAAACGGGCTACTCCTCTTAACACCAATTGGTTTTAAGATGGAACCTCACTTAACTTGTGTATCATAGGCCTAGGTTGCACTGGGCTCCCGCCTTGGATCTCCCCAACAGATAGGATAGGAAATGATATATATATATTTGTGTTAAGTTAGTTGTCGAGTGGAAATATTTTATCAATAAAATTTGAATATTTTAGGAAAAATAAATGAAAAAGTTATAGGTGTTAGAAAAAATGGATTGATCTGATATTAAAATAATATTATTTAAATTTATTTTTTATTTAAAAAATTATTTTTGATTGGGTGTTTTTTAGGGAATTGGGTTAGGCTAGATTATGTAAAGACAAATTAAGTTAAGTTAAGTTAGTTAGACTTAACTCAACTTAAGAACGAGGTCTTAATATTTCTGTTAAAACCAACTTTAAACTTCATTTCTTTAATTTTTTAAACCAACATTTTATTGTATTTTTATTTTTTATTTTTTCCCCAATTTGCAAGCAACTTAACCATATTTGACATTGTCTTTTTTTAAAAAAATGAATTATAACAGTAATTCGTTAGCCCAATTGTTAACCAAATTTATTTTTGGTGAACCAAAAAGCAAAACGCTTTTATTAGACCAGTTAACCAAACCACTTTTTGAACAAAAAATATATCAGTTAATTGGTCATTTGGTATTTTGATTTAGTTTTTCCAACTTTTAGTTCGGTTTTCGCTTTTCGGGTTTTTGCCTTGACTCTAAGATTGGTTGTCTATAGAAATTACTATTTAACTTAACTTACTAAAATATGCCTGCATTTCATTATAAAAGTAACTGATAAATATCATTTTAAAATTGGTGAATAAGGTTATTAATGTAATTTCAACAACTACTTTATTCAGAAAGATGTGATTTTATCAAGGGAATTTCTACCATAGTTGAAAATATTTTCAACTATGGTAGTTGAAATCAATAATAACCATTGGATTTTAGATGGGAAGTATGATCCTTGATCTAATCCTATCTCTTCCCCCACGTCTGAAATAAAAATTAGAGGATGTTGTCATATTTCCTATTATACCCTCTCTCTCCCTCCTTTGAAACAATTTTAAAAAAAAAAAACTTTCTTCCGAATTTTAATGGAATAGCTTTCATCATCTCCACATATAACAACCCTCTTCACCTCATCTGGTTCAGATTTCATAGCTTTGCTTGATAATTCTAGTAACTCTAGTAAAACAGAGAGAGAGAGATCAAAATCTTGGAGGAAGAAGCCATTGGAGAAGCTTTCAAGGAGGTGTTATGGCTAACAGAGGGACCTCTTCACCCCACCTGGTTCAGATTTCATATCTTGGTTTGTTGTGCGTTTTCAGCTCCGACGATGTTATGTACTTCTTGGTGTTCTTAGTGTCCGCCATGGAAGACCAAAGCTTCAAAGCAGAAAGTTGGATTGTTGTCTGCTTAGATTTGGTTCTATATCTCTCAGTAAAATGGACAAAAGAAAACAAATCCAATGGGTTTTCTGGGGATAAATGAAATGAACAAAAAAAAACTCAAAAGAAGAAATCTCTGAAGGGGGTTTTCTGGGGAGAAATGAGAAAGTCGAGGGAACTGGTGGAACTCAAATCAGCCAAAACAGAGGAACTCCATTTGCAAAGAGCCAAAGAGAGAGTATCATGAAAGGAGGAAGATGAAGAAGAAGGAATTCAGAGAGAGTTAATATCCACGATTGCCTTCTTTTTCTTTTCCTTGAAAAGAGAAAGATGATTAAAAGAAGCAAACCTCTGAAATCTGAACCACCTCCATACAATCTGTCATTAATATACATCACTGCTTTCTTTTTCCTTTCCTTATTTCCCTTTTCATCTTCTTGGAAGCTTTTAAAATTCATTGAAAAAACTTTGCATAAAAAGACAAGATTTTGTTAAAAAATGTGAATCTATTGTCAATGTTATGATTAATTTCGCAGGGGCATGGAAAGCAGAATGATATCATTTTGTAACAGTGAACAGAGAAATTTGGACGCTCAATTGAAAATATTGGGTTAAATTGGTAATTTAGCCCTCTAAATTAGTTAAACGTGGCAAGAAACAGGGGAGAGGATAAGTTGTAACAAAGGCAAAAAAATACCTTAATTGAATGGTTGAAATTCATTCCAAATTAATCAAAGATGTACATTTGTCAATTACCATAGTTGAAATTATTTTCAACTATAGTAGAATTTTCATTTTATCAAATAATTAATCCAAACAGCTAATAGTAAACAGTGAATACAAATAGCTAGCAATTGTTTGGTGTTTGCCAAACAGGGGTTGTTTGAAAACAAGTTATTGCCTATTAGTTGTTTTTAGTTGCTGATTGTTTTGTAAATTGTTTTTATTAATTGTTTATATTAGTTTTGTAAGAAATGTTTGGTAGAATTTTTTTGTTTGTAATACGACTGTTTTGCTTGATTTCAACTGCACTCTTAGTTTTATTTATTTTTTAATTTTTATTGAACATTATGATTCTTTTTATTCATTGTTGGGGTTTCTCCTCCATATTTTTAATAATTTCTTTTATACTTTTAATTATTATTAGGCTTTTTTTGTTTCTCTATAATTGTTTTGTCAATAACTAATCACTAAAGATTAACACTTATATTATTAGGGTAATAATTAAATTGTTCATTGATTACCAAATTAAATTTTCTCGAGCAAAAAAGTTTTATCTCAAATTAATTTTACAATATGGTATAGATATTTTATAAATTATTAGTAAGAATTACAACTTTCTAATGAAAAATTTTAGCTTCCACCGAGATTAATTAAAACTTTGATAGAAAGGTTGAAAATGAGGGTGGTTGTCATTAACTACCACCACTTTAATCAGCGCTTGTATGGTGAATCCGGAAGCACAACGCTCCCATGCACCTGGCTCCCCATTTTTTTTAGTACTATAATGTTCATAAATTACTATATGAATGTTCATAAATATATATTACAATGCTTGTAAACTAGGATATGAACATTAATAAACCAGTATAAGAATATTCATAACCAGTAACAATCTTGCTCATAAACTTGTACAAGAATGTTCACGACCTTATGAACAAAATACTCACAAACACTAATAGTTTTGCTCATAACATATCTCATATAATGTTCATAATTTGTAATGTGAAAGAATGCTTATAAATTTATACGAGAATGTTCATAAACTTTTACAATAATTTTCTAAATCCTAATATTCATAAACTAGTATATGATTGTTTATAAACCTAAAGTACAATGTTCATAAACTAATATACGAATGTTCATAACCTTCAATATGAATATTCATAAACCAGTATGTGAATGTTCCGAAAATATACTACAATGTTCATAATTTTTTTAAAATAAATGTTGTGAATTGAAGGCATCCGTTGCACCTGATTTTTTTTTTTTAAAAAAAAGTGGCTCAAAAGTACAAATTTCATTTGTCCCTTTTTATTTATCAATTTGGAGAAAAGCGAAGAAACCAATGCAACATAAAAATTTGGGTAGAAATAAATCAAAATCACAAAGTATTCGATCTCCATTATAGTTAATTTTTTATATGGCTGACTGTGGTGGCATTTGGTGGGTTTGGATTCTTTGGAAAAATTGTGGTGGATTTTGTTTTTAATAAGGAAAATTGGAATCTAATAAACCAAACTTTTGGTCCATTTTAATCTAACAAACCAAACTTACCTTTTTGCTAATAGCATACCATACTTAACATTATATTTTTTTATTGAACCTCCACCACTTTCCGGTCACCGGAAAAATGACGTGGAATTTTTGTGTCTTTGAGGTGGGTGTTTTATAGCCAAAAATAAAAGAAAAATGTTGATAGCTTGTGTTTTATGACAGCGACTCTCTCCCAATCTGATTCAGGTTCAATCAAAAAAATATAATGTTAAGTATGGTATGCCATTAGCAAAAAGGTAAGTTTAGTTTGCTAGATCAAAATGGACCAAAAGTTTGGTTTATTAGATTCCAATTTTCCTTTTAATAATTGTAAATTGTGTTGGTAAATGTGAATTAGTTGATTGTGGTGGGTTGTGGTAAATTGTAGTGGATTAGTATGTTGTGGTAGGTTGTAGCAAGGTACGGTGTATTGTGACACCGCAGCCAGTTAACCGTATAAAAGAACTGGGCCTATTCTAAAATCATTTATTAAGAATAAAAATAGTAAAATTATTGATTTTCCCCCCACTTTGATATTGAAGTTTGACCATCGATCACTGTATTGGCATTTAAGAACAATAATTGGTTTCAAAACTCATCGCCATTAATCTTTTTTGTTTTTGCAAAATTAGGTTCACAAGTGCATCTATCTAACTTTTTGTACTCTATTCCTGTTGGTTGTGGACCATTCCACTAATAGAACAGAACACTCCCATTTGTGAAGGGAATTATTCAACACGTAATAGCGGGACCTTTGTGAAAGTACTAACTATTGCCGTTTGAGTTGTTTTTTTTTCTTTTCTTTTCTTTTGTATTAACTGCTTGTTTTTTTTTTCTTTTCTTTTCTTTTGTATTAACTGCCAACAATGGTCAAGTGGCAAGAAGCTAAAAATGGATATATTTCTGTTTAAAAATAGGTTTTAAAATACATAATTTTGAACCTTGCTTATCGTAATATTCCGAATTTTATTTTAGAAATGAATATCCCAAATTTTAAGGGTTGTATTTGTCAGTAATCCAGTACCGAATTAACATCAATTAAACTCAGTTTTTTGTATAATCTAGCAATATTTTTTGAGGTGATATATAAAATGGAAGTGTGTCTAAATAAAAAAAATCATCAAATTTTAGAAAACCTGGGTTTAAATAACTTTAATTCAATGTTGGACTGCTAGCAAATACAACCCCCTAAATTTTGGGATATTCACTTCAAAAATATAGTTCGAGTCTTCGAGATATTCTGCTAAATAATGTTCAAAGTTTGGGAATTTAAAATGTAATAATCTTTAAGAATATACTAATTAGGGATATATTTTAACATAGTAAGAATGAGATAAATTAGTTTGATTAAATGGATATATTTTAACATAGTAATTAGGGATGACAATATATCTAAGGTGGGTTGAAGGTAGGTGGATATCACCACCTCCATCCCGATTAATAATCGGAGGATGGGGAGCACCTTTATACCGGATTAATTGGATGAGGGTAGACCTCCACCACCAATAGTAATACGACATATCTATGTCAATCTAGATTCGATCGGATAATTACCTTCGATTAGAAATTTAGAATCAAAGGTGGAGGTCCTCTGATTTTCGAAGTTCAACCTTTACTATTGTCTCACATTGTGTGTGTGTGTTTGTTTTCAACAAGGTTCAGGATAGAAACTTAAAGCTATCATGCATATGTGTGTCTCATTTAAGAAAAACACGAAAAATGTTCCTAAATTGTCGTACCCAAAAATCCAAATACTAGAATTAACCCAATAAATGGCAAAAAATTCTGAGTCTAGCTAAAAAATTTAAACCCAAACTTTAAGACGTATGATTTGCTCTTGTAACATGGTTTGACAAGGTTAACGATAGACTCAAAGAACCTTGAGACATGGATAGGATATGCCTGTTTGAAGTGGTCTGCATAGTTTTGTAGTTGTATTTTCTTTTTCGATTAATGCAATTTTTTGTGGGTTTTTCTTGAAAAATAAAATTTTGTGTGATTTTTAAATTTGCGATAAAATGAAAAATATCTCTCTTTCACAGTTAAATATAAAAAGTTCATTTTTTTCACAAATTCCTCCTTTCATTTTCTTCTTCTATGGTCCTCTCTCTCATTTATCTATTATATTATCCTCAATTTCTTCTCAAATTTTAAAGAAAAATATTAATAGGTAAAATCAAGTAGATTTTTCATGATTTTATTTTCATCTAACTCTTCTTTTGCACATTGTAAAGCTAAGGGTGTGTCTGGTTGGGATGAAAATTAATTTCTCAAAAATGATTTTTCCATTTTCCAATATTTGGTGGTCGGTAAATAGAGAAAATGGTTTTCTAAGAAAATGATTTCCCCCACCCCTTTGTAAATTGTTTT
This sequence comes from Portulaca oleracea, assembly GCA_029582165.1. Classification (NCBI taxonomy): domain Eukaryota; kingdom Viridiplantae; phylum Streptophyta; class Magnoliopsida; order Caryophyllales; family Portulacaceae; genus Portulaca; species Portulaca oleracea. Next base: position 10,238,216 of record CM055869.1, on the reverse strand, counting down.
CTTAACTCCTACCCTAAGAAAACGATTTTCCCGGTCCATTTTCTAAACATGAGGAGTGATTATTAGAGTATTGATCAGTGTGGGTGTGGGTGAGATTTTAGTGGGATTTAAATAGTAGAGGATGACAGAGGAGGCATGTGATGAGTACTGAGAGGAAAGTATAGTGTTTGACTGTTTGGCCATCTTAGATTTTCATGGGTTGTTTGATTGTTGGTCCCTTTTTTTCTCCTTTATTGTTAGACTTAAAGTATCATGCATGAAAAAAGTAATCTCTGGGTTTCGCAAATGAGAACTAAATATAATCGACATGGTGATGGCCTTTCCATGAATCTCAAACAGTCGGATTCTTGGGTCTGAAAAAATTTATGCAAAACCTTTAAATTTTGCAAAAAAGGTTTTAGGTGGAAAGTTGGTAACGGGAAATTGATAGATTTTTGGAATGATAGCTGGTGCCACCAACTACCTCTTGTCGTCTTGACAAACCAGCCTCCAAATCAGGCACAACATTTAGTTAAAGTGGAAGAATTTATTCTTAACAATAGCTGGAATCGGGAGAAGCTTGACAGCACTCTCCCTAGGGATCTGGTTAACTTGGTAGTCAAGACACCTATTTCTCTGTTTAATGAGGAAGATGAATTATGTTGGGGACTGACTGGTAATGGTAATTTCAGTACGAAATCAGCAACCTGACTCTGTCATGAGTTTAGCAACAACCAGAAATGGGAAGGGAGATGGATTTGGAAGCTAGATATCCAACCAAAACTAAAGGAATTTCTTTGGCGGGTTTATCAAAATGGACTTCCTCTTAAAGGAAATCTATTTAGAAGAGGGGCTGCGGATGATCCCACTTGTCCTATTTGTCTTAACGACTTGGAAACAGACAACCACCTCTTGTGTCAATGCTTTTTTGTAAAAAAAGTTTGGGACCTGGCTAAAACCCATAACTGGCTGGCCTCTGCAGTTGATTGGCCATCTGATAACACAAGATCCACCTTTCTCAACACTCTTAGAAATTCTCTCCTCCCAAATGAATTTCTAAGAGCCATCCATCTTATTTGGAGCATCTGGAAGGAGCGCAACGACTGCACTTTCAACAAATCTGTGTTCAAGACTACAAGGGTCATCATCCGTGCAAAAAAGAATTTTGCGGAATGGCGAGCTAGAAGAAGGTTCTCATATCAAGGTTGGTTAGAGCCTACTCCTACAGGGATAACCAAAAAGAAGTCGACAAGTTCTAAGCCAATTCGTTGGGAATCCCCAAGTCCAGGATGGTTCAAACTCAATTTTGACGGTTCTCAAACAAATCAGGGGGCAACAATTGGTCTCGTTGTACGCGATTTTCTTGGGCGTGTTCATTCAGCTGGAGCTGGCCAAGTAAATGCTCAATCAATCCTTGTGACGGAAGCACTTGCTCTAAGAATGGGTTTGCAACATGCGATACAAGCAGGATATTCAAGAGTTGAAATTGAAGGCGATAGCCTTATCCTTATCCAAGCTATTAATGGATCAATTCAGACACCATGGCAGATTGATATAATTGTTAGAGATATCAAGAAGCTTTTAACCACCCTTGATGATTTTAGTCTAAAACACATCTATCGTGAAGCAAATTCAGCAGCAGATTGGATGGCAAATTACGGTCATAGTTCCCCTTTTTTTTCTTGGTTTTTCAATTCCCCCCCCCCCTCCTCCTTCTCTATTGTAGTAGCTGATATCTCAGGCAGATGCCTTGACAGAAGGATCCCCTGAGAAGGTTATATTGTAACCATTTTTTTCCTTGAGGGAAAAAAAAGACACATTAAAGTATACCTACTTGTTAAGATAATGTTGAATTACTCCTTTTGTTCAAATTAATTGTTATTTTTGACTAATTTTGATCATTAATTATTCAAAAATTACAATATAAAATTACCTCCATAATAATTGTTAGGAAAATATCTTTTTAATGACGGTAATTTCATATTGTAACTCATTATAATGTGTGAGTAATTAATAGTCAAAATTTAGTCAAAGTGAGTTTGGAACGAATGTAGTATATTATTATTCACTCCCTCAGTCTTTCTATTTCCTATCACTTTCTCTCTTCCAAATTAATTGTCGTCTTTGGAAATCGTGATCTTTATCATGAAGTCATGAAGACCGAAAGGTTCAAGGAAGAATTTTTTATTATCTCGTGGAGCATGAGAATAAAGCAAAAGCCTTCCTCACAAAATGAGAAGTTTGGAAGATTTGGCTCGAGAAATTTAGGGATGGTATCTGAACTCCCCCCCCCCCCCCGGTATTTGTTGGTAATGTAACGACTCAAATGACATGGATAAGTTTTGTAATCCCTTAACCTAATTAATTGCACTTTCCTTGAGTTTATTAGAGATTAATATATTCAATTGCATTTTCCTTAAATGTCAAGCAGGTGAAAATCATTTTTAGGAAAATTATTTTCCTGTGTGACAAACATGTAAAAATCGTTTTCCAAGAAAATCATTTATCATTTGTACCAAACGCTTGAAAATATCAAGTGAAAATTCATTTCTATGAAATCATTTTCTAAGGAAAAACCATTTTCTTAAAAAACGATCCTTTGTACCAAACACACCCTAAATGAAAAAAATTAAATTATATGTTAGTAGTCTTCTTTCCATACTATTTTTGAAAACCTAAACTTAATGAGAAAATTCAGCTTCATGATTCTGCAAGAAATTTTTTTCATAATGGTTCAAAAAGTAGCCATAAGACCATATGCAATATTGATCCTACATTTTGGAATGAAAGTGGGGGTTCACCCCTTCCACATCATCACATCATCTATCATTCCCACTTTTTGGAACTTCATCTTATTTACCCTACAACAATAGGAACTCATTCATACTTTTTTACCTAAAATACAAATTCACCTTTATTTTTCTTTTCTTAAGGTGCAAAAAAATACCATTTGGTTGAGTAAAATAAACAAAAAAAAAAAGAAAAGAAAAGAGGGAATGCTGCAGTGTTCCAACAACTAAGTTCCCAAATTTTTGATCTTGGTTGTATGAGAATGTGGGATTGTGGCACATGTTCCAAGAGTAAATTCCTACGGTTGCATTTGCTCTAAGAGCTCCATCTTGAAAAGATCATCTATCTAACGGCATCGTTATGGTTTTCAAATCAGTTTAAAATTTTACTAAAAAATTAAAATACACACTAAAATAAAAAGGGTTATTGGCATGAAGGATGATCCAAAATGCAAATTGATCATGGAGGATGTTGAGGACCATGAGATTCCACTTTATGAGAAAGAAGGAAACCCAACAGTTGTGACGTGGTACATCAAGTGGACAATCAATTTTTTTACATTTTTTTTCAATTGTTTTACCCCTCTATAAGCAAACCCATGGTTCGTCTTTGAAGATATCCATAGATATGTACAAAGACGAATCATATTCCGCCTTAAAGACATCTGGAAAACACACCCCTTGTTCTCTTTCTCTCTTCGAACTCCAACTCCAACTCCCACCCTCATACTCCCTCTTTCTCGCATTATCATTTACCCAGCTGTGGTTCCTTCATCTGTAGAATATTCTTTTTTGGTTTCAATTTCGAAGGATTTTAGCTAATGGGTGGATTTTCGAAGAAGCGTTGAATTCATGGGAAAAGGAGGTAAGACTCAAAAGAAAGGACCCAGATATTCCAACAAGAAAATCAAATCTGAGGGTGAAGATGGTGGGAGGTTTAATGACATGGACGACAAAATTGATGCATGTATGTACTTCTCTATTTTGCCTTTATTTCATATATTAATATCATGCACTGTTTTTGTTGCTTCTGGTAATGTGAGGAAGCGAAATTTGTGAACTTTTTCTGAATAAGGTGTGTGATTAAAAGTGGGTTGAGTATATTTTGATGAATTTATGTGAACTTTTGGAGTTCATAAGAAAAGGGATGTGATTTATTTGGACATTAAGGCACTATTGTTTATGCACATCACCATTTACCTAGATCTATCAATTCTCATACGAGGGGGCTAGGGTTCGAAAAGAGAGCGGGAGTGAGCAGAGATGTGTCTTTTTTGGATGTTTTCAAAGGCGAATTGTGGCCCGTCTTTGTATATATTCATGGGTATCTTCAAAGGCGTACCATGGTTCGCTTTGCAGATATCCTATACGTGAATCAAAGAGAGAGAGTGTGTTAAAACAATTGGAAAAAAAAATAGTTTTGAATGTCCACATGACATACCATGTCAGCACTATTAGACTCCTTTCTCTCTCATTAATTGTCAAATTATAACCCCATGATCCTTAATATCCTCCATGATCAATTTGTATTTTGGTTCATTCTTCAAGGTCAATAACCCAAAATTAAATCAACACCTACATAAAATCATAAACCACAGAAAGCCCAAAATCTTATATTGCTGGAGGACCCAGCCCAAGTCCAAGCTTTTTAGCCCAATTTGAACATTATTGGGTTGTACACTCATTCGGGGGGTTTTTCAAGCAATGTTGGGAGCGGGACTGACTATTTTGGCAAGTGCATCAAGTTAGAACTTAGAACTTTTAGAATACTCGTCGTTGGGAGTGTTTGGCAAAGATAATTTTACAAGGGAAATTTTGGTACAAATAGTTATCATTTTGGTTTAAAATTTCCCTGCAGCATTGAAATATGTCATTGACATATGCAAAATAGGATCATTAATCATAACCCACTCCATCATAAATTAGTTAACATTTTGATTAAATTTTAACCGTTAATTACTCACAAATCATAGTGAGTTACAAAGCGAAATTACCGTCATTAAAAAAATATTTTACTAAAAGTTGCGATGGAAGTAATTCCATATTGTTTCCAAATTAATTGACAATTTGACGAAATTTTGATTGTTAAATTATTCACAAAATACAGTGAGTTACAATGTGAAATTACCGCAATTAGAAAAATATTTTACTAAAAATTAAAATGGAAGTAATTTCATATTGTAACTCATTATAATTTGTAAATAATTAACGATCAAATTTTTTTCAAAGTGTCAATTAATTTGAGACGGAGGGAGTACATACCAACTATGCTTTGAACTAAAAATATTAAATTTGGGACGGAGAGAGTAAATTTAGTACTCACCCAATATTTACTACGAAAATTATATGAGTCTTGGAGCAAGACATCTTTCTCTATCATTAAAACTAAATTATTATATACTAAAATGAAATTAAATCATATGATTGAATTCTATAACAATAGTAACATATATAAATTGCATAAACTGTACTTTTATCCATTACTTTTTATATTTCAAAAAATCACCTACAATAAGTTTAATGGAAGAGGTTGATATCAATTAAATATCATTTGTACTCATTAATGTAAATGCATCCCAAACTTTTTATAATTGATAATATTTAAACAATTAAAAGAAATAGTGTCAAAATCATTATAAATATTAATTAATGAAAAGTAAGACACATAAATAATATTTTGTTGATTGGGTCCTTGCCAAGGCAAAGAACACCACCTTCTCTCCCCTCTTACCAGGGTTCGAATCTTGGGGGCGTTAGTTCTGCATGCGGGAGTCTTATGTGCGAGTTGGGCGCGAGCAGAAGGAATCGACACTGCAAATCCAATAAAGACCCATTGGATTAGACCCTAAGACAGAGCCCAATGGGCGGAACCACTTACCCTTGTAAAAAAAAACATAAATAATATTTTGGGGCTTACCCTGTTTTCATTTACTAATATATGATTAATTGTGATGATATGTATGTTTTAATTTGATAATAGCAACGTGGCGGTTTGTCGTGGAAGAGTGAAACACAGCAACACATAAAATCTCAATCAACATTCAACGGTCGATGACTTGAAGTTGTGGTTGGGTATGCAGCAAATTAGAATACGTCATGTGTTTTGTGGAAATAGTTAAACACACAGTAGAGAAGTGGATAAGCATGAAATCAAAAGCAATTTAGTCTTCCTAATAATATACTCCTCCTTATTTGGAACATTCTATTTTTTTCTCCTAAATTATTCGCTTTCCTACTTGTCACGTTTTTGTGGTTCGTCTTCTTGGTCCTACTATAATATTTTCACACTTTTAGCCGATAATGACCCCTATCCCCATTATTATGCATACCATAATTTTATTTCAGAAGAAGAATCTTGCTACCATTATATTCATGTCCTCATCTTTGGGATCCATGTATCAACCATGCTGCATGCTCTAGCTATACAAAAAGAAAAAAAGAGGTATAATCCTCCTTTTTTAATATATTTTTAAATTTCGTATGATACTTTAACCTTTAATTTTTATTGATAATCTTCAACAAAAGTTGCGACGACAATATGTTTTAAATTCAATAACAACCAATGAATTCTTAGCTTAGTTGGTATCCGTTGCGTTGTAGTTTTTCATATATCCCGAGATCGATTTCTAGGAGCAGCAACATACGTGTATAACCTAATTCACCAATGTTTAAAAAAAAATCAATAATAACAACTTTATATAATAAAATTGGTGTAAATTTGGATAAATAGTATGTTGATCAAAATTTTAAACTTTTGATTAAATATATACCTAAAGTAACGATTACCATAAAATAAGGAAAAAAATTATAAAATAAAAAGAAACCCTTTAAGATTTTGTATAGGTTATTATATCAAAAAAAGGATGGAAGAAGTCTTTTACATGTTTAAATTAAGCTCTAATTAACAAAGATGGTGCAGATATATTATAACTTTTTGAAATTGTGAAAAGTTTATTAACAAACTTATATTAATTCCCATCATTATATTCCGAATAAGAAAAATAATTTATAAAATTAGCTGAAATGATTTGGAGCATTTTAGAGCAATAAATGCATCCGGCCAAACCGCCCAGATGATGAAACAAACAAAGGTTGAGGGAAGAATGAATATTCAGAAAAATAAAATAGAAAAGAAAAGAAAATAGTGGGTGGGGGGCAGGGGAAGGGGACACGCAACCAACAGAGGCCTCAGGCGAGGTGGGCCCTGGCCCACCTTCCAGATTAGCATTGGGCTCATTCAAGATAATGCAATCTTTTGCCCAATAACAATATTATAAAAACATTAAACACAAGATTTTGTCAAAAACATATCCGATTCACGAAAGAAAAAATCTGTCCGATGGGGTGCAATCAGTCCGCTTAAAAACAAACAAAGACTTCCATCCAAAAAAATATATATAATAAGATCCAACATAAAAAAAAAGGTAAAATTATGCCCAAAATAAAGGCTGATATCTATTCTATTTGTCCCACCAAGCAAAAAAGGTTAAAAGATTAGGATAATTAAAAATATAAAAATACAAATACACCACATAAATGAATATAAAAAGTAGAGTTATTTAAGTAGCATATAGTGATTTATAGAGTTATTTAAGTAGTGGATAGTGGATAGTTATTCAAATGAATATTATATTCGGTAAAAATTACGGTGAAGTTAATTGATTAATGTAAGTTGACATAAAATAATATAAATACTTTCCAAACATTAAATTTTCAAATGATATTTTTAACCAAAAAATATAAAACACCAATATTTAACATTTCATAAATAACTATTTAAAAATCTAAATACTAATTATTTAATACTAATATTGATCATATAAAAATATTAATTTAATCAAAATGGTGAAGACTATTGAAAATATTGTTGGACAAAGTAAGATTACTCATGCAAAACCCTAAGACATGGTGAATTGGTCATGTTGTGGGTGGCATTCTTTTTGTTTCCTCTTATCCGTCCCTATGCTTGCGTCAGTGCATGTCACATCTACCCCTAATATTTGGTCATTGTCAACGTTACCTTCAAACAAACAATTAAATAAAATAAAAAGATGGTTATCCCGTTCATCCTATGTACGCGTCAAATTTTTATATTTTTGAAATTACAAGTTTTATATTTAAACAAAGAAATATTGACTGAATTAGTCATATTGAATTTTGAATTTAAATTGTGATAGCATGCAATAGTTTCAAATATATTATTAAATATTAACAATTTAATTAAAAAAAATTAATACTGGAAAGGAGTTAAATAACTTATTTATTAATTGAAATTTAATTTAGTTAAATATATGTTTAGTTCATAAATTTCCAATTAATTTGAAAAAAAAATTTACATTATTATTTATACTATCTTTTCTGCTAACAACATTAAAAAATGAATGAGAATTAAGAAATCTGAGCATCTAAATACGGTCTTTGTTGCTTGATTTCTTGACTTAGAGCTTGAAGGTGACTGCTCTATCTTTCGGCTTTAGCCTACCATGGCTGGGACATGGGAAGGGACGAGACAAAGACTTCTTATTTACTTACTTCACTTAATAGAAGATATATAGTCGATATTAAAAAATATATTATTTTGCGTTTTTGTCTAATAAAATATCATTTTTTTAACCCCTCATGAGTCCCTTTGCATATGCATTCCATATGAGACTTCCATACGACTTTAATTTATAGTCAAATCAATAATTATTATAACTATTTATAAATGAGTAACATGATTCGAGGTACTCTAATTATTACAGTATTTAACAATTATTTATTTATATCAATGTACTTGGTTGGTCCTATGAATTTGTGAAAGAAAAAAAATGGTTGGAACTTGGAACTTGGAAATAAAACTCACCGCTGGTCACCTTCCTTGAATAGCCCATCCACTCTTCTTCTTGCCCTAAAATGCCCCTGACCAGTTGGGCTAATACAATTGGACTATCTATGAAAGTTTCATATATATATATATATATGTATATGCGCATTAATACTTTCATAGATAGTTTCATGCATAAGACGAATATTTAGGTTCCGTTCTTTCATACAATTGGGGTAGTGGAATTTGAAAAAGTGTAGTAGGTTGTGATGAGCTATGGTAAGTGAAGTAGGTAAGAAAAAGAATGTAAAAAGTAGAGGAGAAAAGTGATGAGAAAAAAAAAATGAATAGATATATTAGTAATAATTGTGGCGAGGTATGGTGAAGTATGATATAAATTAAAAAGATATATGGTGCAATATGACATCACACCGAAACTTACCACATAAAATAATAGAACCTTAAAGGAAATGAGAGTTTTATGGCACTCCATAAACCAAGCAAACAAGCAGCAAAATAACGAAAAAAAATGGTAGGCAATTAAATCATCCTTTAAACATATATAACATGAATAAATTCCAAAATTTGTTTAGGAATTTGTATCATAATGTATTCATATGTCAAATAAACTAAAGTTTTATATAGTACTGGATTCTGATTTTAGGATCCAGTAAGAATGGATCTCGATCCGGTTATCTGGTTTGAAAACACACTGTTGTTGTCCAAATTTTTAATCTGAACATTTCAGTGACATTTATTCACTCAACCATTGATTTCAATTAAATTTGTATACCCAGTATGTGTGGACGAACGATTGAGATTTAAGAGGGACGGACAGTAAAGATTTAAGAGGTAGAAAGCAGTAACGTGAAGGTTGAGAGGTTTGAAGGAGAAGAACGTTTGTGACACTGAGGAATGAGGATTGAAGGAGTAGGCGAGCAACAAGTTAATTTATAAGCTAAATTAGGATTTCTCACCACATATTTCGTAGCATGAGGTTCTGTTCATTTCTGCGGTTCTATACCACACCTGCCATATTTTTCCACACTTACCACAATTTTGTCATTCCATAACATACCATTCCACACTTTATCACAACGATCATAACTTTCTTTTTCCTCACTTTTTTCTCTTCTCATTTTTGTCCTCTATTTTCATTTTTTCTCTCATAATCTATCACATCAATCACTCTTACCACGACTTTTACCATATCTTACAATATCATATCACACTTTCCACAATATTGTCATATCATGCCATTTATCGCACCCAATTTGCCGCACAAAAGAACAGGGTCTGAATCCAAGAGTGTATTCTAGGCTGATTGAATATATAGTCTTCACTTAATTTTAGGGCCTGAAATAGTTTTGTGTTAAATAATTTTGTGGATCCGGGTCTGGTTCTGGGCTTTTTCCAGTTGTTCAATGGCCTTTCCTTAAAATCAGGATCCAATCCCGAATCCAATTACAAGGGACTAATTTTAGGATTCAGTCCCGATTTCAAATAATTAAGATTCGAATTCAGATCCATTAGATCCAACCGATTCTGAATCTGCATCCGGCTGGCGAATACCCAGTTTTTGGCTCACCCTAATTGTTATGTATCCTTGGACGGTTGTTTTACCATATATGCGATTTCATTTTCACTCCCTTTAGCTCAATCTTATCTATATATAAATTTATATTATAGAACCAAAAAATAAACTGAAGGAATTAAATTTTAAACTAACTTATATATATAGGGGCAGAAATTAAAATTTTGAACGATCAATTTATTAATAACTAACTTTCCCATAAATCTAGGTTGTAAAATTTATTATTAACCACTCATAAATAAAGATTAGATAACTTAACTTATTATGATATTTTTTTTATTTGATAATGTTATTTATGGTTGTTGTTTTGAATTTAGCTTCACTTTTATAATTTATTTATGTTTTAATTTGTATGTATATTTATATTTTATTTGTCAAAAACTACTATATATGTATTTTATCTGTTCTTTTTATTGTTAAATATTTACTTTTAAATAATCCATGCATTATACAGATTTAATACTAATTTTGAAAAAAGAAAACAAAACAATGAGATCCATATCATGATCGTTAGCTTTATTTATATGAAAGATATATATATATATATGTAAATGATTTTGTTACGTAATAATGTGCTAATTATTCATAGACGTATGTCCAATGAAAAAGAAAAATAAAAAAAAATTATGGATAGTATGAATTAAAGAAGGTAGTGTGAGTTATTATCGCATGGCCCTGCCTTTTTTGACTTGTGTGGGTGGATTTAGATTGTTCTTATCTCCAAATCCAATTCCCATCTCATCGGGAATACTACTTCTACCACTTGATCTCTATTTATATATTTCGTGGTCATCAATTCAATTTAAAGTTGCCCTACATTATGCTAATGTATGCTAATGCTTCTACATCTTTTTTCTAAATCTCTGTTCATCTTTGACTTGATGCTGACTCTTTCACATATATATACCTCAATATAAGTATGCAACCTTGGATCAAATATGGTCTCAAATCTTATCGGCAGCCCTTTAATGTAGACTAGGGATGGATAATGACACCACACATGCTTCAACATATCCATTAATAAAGCGTGTGAAATTAACAACAGTCGGTCCAATTAGACCTTGTGTTTTGGGCGAGTTATTTTCAAGTTAAAATAGTTAGGTTAAGATAAGTCAAAATAATAAGTTATAATATTTTTTTGGAGAATATATTTTTAGAGTGTGTGTTTTTTTGGGAAATTGTGTTAGGTTATGATAAATTAGATTTTGGATCCTATATCTGAGTTTATTGTCGATGTGATGAACTTGTTCAAAGTCGATTTACAAGTACTTTTAACAAAGCTTGAGCATTCCTTTTCAACAAGACCTATAATTAATAAGCCAAGTCAAGCTTAAGAGTACATGGTTCTTGCCACTCGTAAGGCTCATTAGGAAGAAATAATGGTGTGTATTAAGTTGCATTCTGATATACTTTCAGCACCTAATTATATTCATATGAATATGGATCATTTTTTCTTACTAAATTATCATTTCTCCTTGTCACTACAAAATTTCTTTCTTATCCATATTAATTGTGTTTTTTCTTCTCAAATAATTTCAATCTATCATTATCATTACGCAAATTCGTATATAAGACTGTCTCATAAAAATATTACCTTCGTCCCCAATCACTTGTCCATTTATAAAAAAATAAAAAATAATAAAAAAAGTTAGTTGAGTATTGTATTGCATGAAAGTTGTGAAATGATAATATTAAATGGTTGGAAAATCGGATTCTAATAATCTCTAGTTTGACTAATTGTACAATAATAATTCATACTTTTTTTTAATGTTCTAGCGGTCCCAAGAGATATTAAAGTTGTAATTTAGTGGTCCTCTGCCAAGTCAAATGACAATGACTCGTCGGAAATCTGATGTTGACTGTCGAAATTTCCGTTCTCTCTCTCCTCTACATCAAATTTTCATCGAGTCGCCGATGCTTGACCAAGAAGTGTCCCACTAAGTTACAATTTTTTTTTTGGGGATCATTAGAAAAAATAGAAATTATTATTGTACAATTGGTCAAACTAGGGATTATTAGAATTCAATTTTCCTAACTTATTTTATATATTTCTCTCTCCCACCTTTTCTATGCAAAATAATAAGGGTCTTAATGTAATATGGTTAATAAACCACCTTGAATTTCACCAAAATTACTAAAATTATAATACATAGATATATTTCATCACTTTGAGGGTCATTACAACTTATGTTTACATAAAAATAATAATTTATTTATATTTTTCATAAATATAAAAGTATGCATAAAATGTACATTCTCAATTTGTAAAATTGGGCTATTATTTATATTTGTTAACCTAACTAATACATGCTATATTCTTCTAGTTGATATGCATACATACATATACATACATACATACATACATACATACATACATACATACATATTAACAACCACATAATTCAAAAAATTAATATTAAAGAAATATTTAGATTAAGAAAGTATATGATATTTATGATAATATAATTTTTTTTCTAAGATATTAATATAAAGTTATAATTTATTCTTAAAAATATAAAAAATCACCATGCATATCTTGTGAAGTTAAAAGATAATTAATAACTACAACAATATGAGTTATGGACAATTTAAGATAGTTATTAATCTTTTTGATACAAAAGACATTGCATTGTCGTTTTTGTGTTTTTGTATCTTTAGGCCCCGTTCTTTTGTGCGTTAACGCAACATACCGCAACGCAACCCTACCGCAATATATCACAAATTACCATTACCTTTTAACTATTTCTACCACAATTTATCGCAACACGACGCACAAAAGAACGGGTTCTAGATTATTAAAAAAATAATTAGTTAAAAAAAGTCATTTAATAAAAAAATAAATAATAGGACAAAAAATAATTAAATAACAACTATTATGAGACAATGCTAGCAGGTGGTTTTTTTACGCGATCAATTCACATAAGAAATTGTTGGTGACAAAACAGCTGTAGTTTCATTGGATGTCGTACGATGAATACATTCATACTGAATACTCGGTAGCATGGAATCCTCAGAAAATTAAGAGCACAAGTAAGAAGGGGAAAAAAAAAGAGAAAAGAAATGCTAAAAAAGAAAGAGTGGATAGATTAGACAGGGATATGTGGAGAAAAGACCAACGCAGGGGAGACTGACTGACACACCTACAGAGATAAATATCATGTTGTCGACGATGCAAGGGTTTATCCATTTCAGAATTCGAAATCCCATTACTACCCTCCAAAGGCCCTCGATATTCCAATCCTACCAGCTTCATGAACTACGTACGAAGTTCGCAAGCAAGCAAGACCCGGAGTTGATGGCAGATTGGAAATTAAGGGACCGAACGGAGGGTATAAGTGTGAAAAGAACATGGTGGGGCCAAGCCCACAGACCAAAATCAAGTGGGTGGTTGGAGGGACATAGATGCGCCTTATCCGTTTCTTTTTTTCACGTTTCTTCTTTCTTCTTTTTTTTATTACAGTAATATTTTATTTAATATTCTTTGTGTTTAAAAAAACATATGTTCAGTCAAAAAAAAAAAATATGCTACTCTTTCATTTTAATTTTATCTTAATTTTAAAATAAATATTTTGTCATATCTAACAACCACCTTTAAGCAATAGCTTTTCATATTAAATTTCTTAAAAGGATTTTTAAAATATTATTTTATTATAAATTTAATGAAACTATTTTTTATATAATAAAATAATATATATTAAAATTAACAATTATTAACTGATATTGTTGACAGTTGCATAAATTAAGATAAAAAAAGTAAATTAGAAAGAGGGAGTATTATATATCAATGCCTTTTTTGGGGGGCCAGCCAGCTGGACAAGCAATTGCGTGGTCGAGCAGCCGCATGCATTTCACTATTTTCGTGTTGGCATTTCCCCCATTTTCTCCCTCTAGATGTGGAGAATTAAGATCATGTTATTTTATGCATGTTATTTTATGCAGTTTAATAGATAGTGGTAATTAAAAATTAAAACAAAGAAGGATAAGTGGAATAAGTGAGATAGAGTTAATATTGTTTAGAAAAATTGCTTATATTAATTAAATTATTTAAATATATAATTTTTAAATTTATAGTTGATAATTTTTAATAAAGTATTATAATGATGAAGACAAGTCATATCTATTATAAATAGATGAATTTTAAATATATTATGACCTTGTTTTTTATGCGGTTCCTCACTGCAGTTGTCATAACTTTTCACATTTACCACAATTTTTCTATATCATAGCAATGGCCGTCCATGGTTAACCTAAACCGTAAATCTAAACCGTAAACCGGTAAAACCAAACCGATCAAACCGGTTAACCGGTTGGAGTTTTTTTATGGTTTCAGTTAACCAAACTGCTATTAGTGGTTTAGGTTTATGTTTTGTATTTTTGAAAAATGGTTAACCGTGGTTAACCGATTATATGTAATTTAAAAGAAAAAACTAAAATTAAAAAAATTATTTTTGTAATTGGAATGAATTACTAATTGATTATGAATATTGAATTACTGATTGATTGGGTAGCTGGACTGGAAAAAAAAGAGAGGCGGGCACTCAAGCGGCCAAAATTTTGGCAAAATTCAAACAAGCACCCATTTTTTAAATTTTTTAAAAAATTTCAAATTTAGTCTTTGACTGGGTTGGACTTCACTTCGTTCCCTCTACCTCACACACTCAGACATTCCTCTCAATTCTCAAACCATACCTTCTGACTCTAAGTCTCTCTTCTCGGCTCTCACTCTGTCCCTCATCTCAATCTCACACTCTCACTCCCTCATCCTCGTCGTCGTCAGACGTACACCCAGAGGCATCAATCGTCGTCATCGCTGCCTCGCTGGTAGCAAGCCACGACAGGCGCGACAGGCATCCATCTTAATTTCTAGAACTGGTTGTAAATCTGAAACCGGATCAAACCACGGTTAACCGCATTTTGAAGACAGTTAATCGCCGATATAGGTTTGGTTTACGTTTCTAATTTTCAAAAGCGGTTAACCGTATAAGCGGTTAACCGCTTTAGGCGGTTAAGGTTTAGGTGTGGAACAGCTGGAAACCGCGAAAGCGGTTAACCGCTTTTGGACACCCCTATATAGCATACCATTCCTGACATTCCACACTTTACCACAATAATCATAACTTTCTCTCTCCTAACTTTCCTCCTCTATTTTTCCTATTCTCTTTCATCATATATCACATCAATCATTATTACCATAATTTTTACCATATCTTATCATACCATACCACATTTTTTACAATATTTTCATACCATACCATTGATCGCACTCAATTTGCCGCAGAAAAGAACGGGGCCTAAATTAACAAATCACTAATCTCTTCTTCTCATTTTATTTTACCCGTCACCATAATCTTCGTATTAATCATATAAAATCTTTAAAACTTCAAAAATTTATTTCTTAATATGTATTCAATTATTCAAAATATTTAAAGGGGGAAAGTTTTAGAAAAATATCGAACATCAAATATCAAACTACGAAGAAAAATACCATCAACACACATGACACACCCAATGACCCAACCATAAAACCAAAAAGCTACACTAAAGAATAGAGACAAACATCAAAACAACACGCTAATTAAAAACATGATAGAAAGAATGAGTACTTTTAGGTAGAAAATGATATAGAGAGAATCCCAAACAAGTGTAAAAGGACTAGGCTAACCCAAGAAAAAAGACATTAGAAAATCTACACTCCTGCTAATTTACTCAAACCAGCCATATAAATTTTTATTGAAATAAACACAGAATATTTTTTTTATTTTATTTAGGTGGAGAATGATATAGAAAAAGAAGAGAGATATTGCAATGAACATAGAAGAAAGTTTTCAAAAATAAAAAGCAGAAAGAAAGAAATGTTAATGGTTAATTAGCAAAACTTTTAAGCAATTCATTATAGTTCCCAACTTTTAATGAAACTGATAAGCCTTTTGAATTAAAATGTTCATTAATCATCTTAAATCATACAAAATTTTACTCTAGAAGTTATATTTATACATATTTAAATTATAGAAAGATATGTTTTAGTTAGTTTAAGGGTTGTTATAAGTACTCATAAATTGTATAAAAAATAGTTTTTATTTATATTATTTCATATATACACAAAATATATAAATTATTCATTAGGATTGGTATGACTAAGGTATTATTTATATTTTCTCATGTGATTATTAAATATTGGAAATTTATTACTCCCTCCTCATATTATTTGTCACTTTAATTAGACATAATTTAGAAAAGCAAAAAAACCTCCACTTTACATTAACTTACCTCAAATATGAAAATTTAATAAAATGGTGATTTAAAAATGAAAAAGATGAATAAAAAGGCAAAATGAAAGAAAAAAAACGTAATTAATAATTTGATGAATTAGTAATTAATGTGTTATTGGAATTAAAAGTGACATATATTATGGGAAAAAATTAATAAAAGTGACAAATAATATGAAAATGTATTCAAAATCATTATAATATAAATTGTAGATAATTGAAAATATTTAATAATCATCTTGATATAATTTGAGAAATAAACAATTTGTCCTTATAGTTAATGGTTAGCAGCTCAAATGTTTTATCACATTGTCGGTGGTTTGACATTTATAATTGTTGTCCCTCAAAATGCAAACCAATATGCTCAAAAGGATACACAGAAGCTCAAACTGCAAACAAATTATATATGCTCAAAACTCAAAAAGAAAACAAAAAATATGATAATGCGATAGCTAAGCTGGCAGTGCTACCTTTATTTTAAAAAATTTCAGAGGATCAAATTTTGATAAGCGAAAAATTTCTCATGTATATGTAAAAGTCATGGAATTTAATGGTCATAATTATCACTAATAATATTGATTTTTATCCCTTATTTTCAACCTACAAAATTATTAAAGGTTAATTACTTTTGAGATAGCAATTCCCTAGTGAATTTTTATGTGTATGTATATGTACATATACACGCATGTATATGTTTATTAGAAGGGTAAGATACAAAAATTAATTAGCTCTTCTCTTATAGGTATTGACATATCACCTAAAATATCATTATACAAAATAGCAGCCAGACATTCACTTCACTCTGAACATAAATTTAATTAACGTACAAATGAGCTTAACTTAACAAGCAAGTGATTATTACCTTACATAAAAATATGAGATACTGTCCATCTCATAATATTAATTTGTCGATATAACCACTTTTATAAAATTTAGCTGTGAGGTGAAAAAAAAAATTATAAGTTTTTCAAAATTATCTATGTATTATTATCTCTATCCCTAATTATTTGTCAATTTTCTAATTACCTTATCTTTTTTATTTGTTAATTTTATAATTTCATTGATTAAAATACTCCATCCTTCCGAAATTATTTGTAATTTTAGTCACAATTCACAAAATCAAGAAAACTTTCAGTTTTAATTTACATCATTAGAAATGTTAACAAGTTGAATAAAATGGTAAATAAAAAAATTGAAAAAAAAATAATTAATAAGGTTAATTTGATAAATTAGTAATATATATTATTGAAATTGTAAGGTAACATATACTATGACAAAAAAGAAAATTAGTTAAAGTGATAAATAATATAAAAAGGAGGGAGTACTCATTTTGCTCTTATTAATAATATAAAAGTGACAAATAAAATGAAACAACGCAATTACTCCCTCTATTCATATTAATTGTCACTTTAGTTGATTATCACAGCCTCCTATATCATTATTCGATTGATAATTTCTTATATAATATTTTATTAACAATTGTGATATTATACTTTTATGATAGTATTTTCCGTTACAAATCTAATAGTAATAAGTAATAACTTTATGTAACAAATCATTGTATATATTAATAAATTTATGATCAAATTTTTTAATGTTTGACCGTATAATTTTCAAAGATACATGGCAAGTAATATGAAATGAAGGGAGCAGTTATTATTATAATAAATATTTTTGGACAGAATTAGGCCCTGTTCTTTTCTGAACCTCCCGTAGATTAGAGAAAGGAGGAGGTCAAATCTAGATTATTGCTCAGTTATGTCAGTCTAATTCGATAATTAGTATTAATTCGATTCGACCTAACAAGAATGGAATCACGCTCTGTAGGATTTGAACCTACGACATTGGGTTTTGGAGACCCACATTCTACCGAACTGAACTAAGAGCGCCCGGTCGGCAAACTGCGGTGCCACAGTCTACCGCAGTTTGGCACAACCCACCACAAAATACCATTCTACCACAATTCACCACAACCCACCACAAATTACTTTTTCACAATTACCAATACAATATTTATATATATATATACAAAAAAACCCACCACAACATACCAATAATCCGTCACAATTATACCACAACCCGCCACAATTTCACCAGACCATACCGCGCCATACCGCATAAAAGAACAGGGCCTTAGTGCATTGGTGGATACAGTTGTAGAAAGTTGATTTAGAGTACAATTGTCATTTCATTTTATTTATTTTATTTGATTTGGTTTTGTATGAATCACAAAAGAAACAGCTGTGAGGAATGATGAAGGGAGGACAGCCAGCCAAGAAACAGTGGGTTATGAAAGTGTACGTCACCCTGCTTGCTTGCTTGCTTGCTTCCTCGATCTTCAAAGTATTGAGTCTCTGTCTTCAGTGCTCTCCAATAATAATAATTAATTTAGTTGGCAGGTTTAAGATGTTTGACCAACCTAATTGGTTGTAATTAGTAAGTGGTTAATTAATTAGTTCAAGGACTGTATGTATCTAAAACCATCAACTCAATCTCCTGTATATGTGTATGTGTGTTTGTGTTTTTTCTTCCTTTACTTTGACGAATGTTTTCCTCAGCCCCTGGTTTTTGCATCATTGTTTCATTTATTCTCCCCGCTCACTATTTCTTGTTTTTCTCCCCTTCTTTTTTTAATACTACCCCGTTCCAAATTGTTTGTCCATCTATTTAATTCCCTTGTTCCAAAATGTTTGTCCATTTTATAATATCAATGATTGTAATTTCTATTATACCCCTCATAAATACTCTTTTGTTTCTTTTTTATTTTTTTCACATGAGAAAATTAAGGGCAATTATTATACATTACACATTTTTCACCCCATTTCCCATGACCATTAGACTTTTAAATATAATTGGATGAACAAATAATATGGGACGGAGGTAGTAATATATGACATCTATATGATCTATGGCGTGTTACAAATAACCCTAACCATAATTAATGTACTAGCTAAGTGGCTAGGATTATTACCTATATATATGACAATGATTGAAATAGATTGATTTTAATGAGGATATTTTGGAAAAATTTTATATAATTTTTTCAAAAAATAATGTAATATTAACGTATATGTATTGATTTAGACATTAATGTATGTGTGTAAATGTATATGATAAATATAGATATTAATCCATAAATTAAGACTTTTTTTATGTTTTTACTATAAATTTTATTATTATTTATTATATGTTGGTTTGCTTTCCTTAATTAACTCTAATGTCAAAATATTAAAATTAAGCATAATTATAATTTTTATAAAGGGATTCAATCATTAAAGTTAAGGCGCATTATTTATAGGGTTATTGACCATGAAGGAAGGCCCATAAGTCAAATTGACGAAAAATACCTTCTAGGACCATGAATTCCTACTTTGTATTAAAAAAAATGGGACCCACATCGCTGAATTGGAATGCATATTTCAATGGTTTTTTTCTTTTTTGTTTTTGCAGCTAGTTGTCCGAAATCAAACTGCCCAAAGAGAGAGATGGGAAGTGGGATTCTTTGCAAATAGGAAGAGGGAAGAAGAAGAAGAAGACTAAGAAGAAAAAGAGGTTGTCTGGGCTCTAAACCTATTAACATTAATAATAGACTAATTCTATGGAACCACCACCTCTTCAATTCTTCTTCTTCTTCTTCAACTCCATCATATAGGATTTAATATATGCATCTATGGTTCATTGTATATATAATCCAAAATATTAATATCGTAATCCATGGTTGTATTTGTTCGTTATGGAAAACCCTTAATGAAGACATCAACAAATTAATGATATGTCATTGGCAACATTGTTGAAACAAAGTGTAATTTGTTTGGATAAGTACATATAAATTCAATAAAACACTAGTCTATAGTTGATGGAATACGAAACACATGTAGTAACTATGTGTGACACAATATCAAAATTTTCAATCCATAGAATAAAACACTCTAAAAGTCCTTAATACATGATAATCCTTGACAATACACTGATTACATTCATGGTTAGTGATATGTGTTATCCATAAATACAATTATAGAAATCCATGATTGTTTAGGTTTGTTATGGAATATTCATGGTTAGTGGTGTGTTATCTATGGTTAATGATATGTGTTATCCATGGATACTATTATAGAAGTCCACATGGATATTGTCATGGATTTCTATAACAGTATCCATAGATAACACATATCATTAACCATAGATAACACACCACTAACCATGAATATTCCATAGTTAGTGTATTGTCATGGATTATCATGTATTAAGGACTTTTAGAGCATTTTATTCTATGGATTGGAGCTAGGGATGGCAATGGGCAGGATCTGGGCAGGGTCCACCTGGATCCATATCCTTACCCATATTTTTAACTGGACCCATATCCTTACCTATATCCTTTGGGTCTTTTCTAAAAGGATCTATATCCTTACCCATATTTTTTACTGGACCCATATCCTTACCCATATCCTTTGTTACCGACATCTAAATTGAACTTTTACCGCATTTAATTAGCAAACCAGCAAAATTTTTGGTGAAAATCTACAAATATCAAACTTACAATCTCAAAAATAATCCAAAGTAGTCATACAATTCCAAATTACAACATAACAAACACAAATTTATCGACAATAACAAATAATGACTTAGGTAGGAAAACCAAATGCATCTTAAGTGTTAACAAAAACTAGGGTTTCCATCTTGAGTGTTGACAAAAAGGAATTTCTTTTTACTTATTTTATATATATATATATATATATATATATATATATATATATATATATATATATATATATATATATATATATATATATATATATATAATGGATCTGGTCTCACTTGGACCCAAATCCATATTCGTTTTTGGGTATTGGATCCAGATCCTCTTGGTCTAAAATTTGTGGATCTATATCCTTAAAAATGGACCTGTGCAGGTTCCAAGGCCCATTGTCATCCCTAATTGGAGCTTTTGGTATTGTGTCATATAACTATTACATCTGTTTCATTTTCCACCAACTATGAACTAGTGTTTTATTGATTTTATATATATGTACTTATCCAAACAAATTATATTATGTTCCAACAATGTTGCAATGACATATTATTCATTTGTTGATGTATTCATCAAGGGTACTCCATAATGAACAAAAACAACCATGAATTACCATATTAATATCCATGGATTACATATATAACGAACCATGAATGCATATATTGAATCTTACATGACGGAGTTGAAGAAGAAGAAGAAGAAGAAGAAGAAGAAGAAGAAGAAGAGTAAGTTCTGTAAAATTAGTCCATTATTAATGTTAATAAGTTTAGAGTCCATGCGACTTCTTCTTCTCCTTCTTCTGCTGCCCTCTTCCTTTGCAAAGAATCCCACCTTCCCCCTCTCTTCTTGGGCAGTTAGCTGCAAAAGATGAATAAATAAATAATAAAAATCATTGAAATATGCATGTCAACTCAGCAATAAAGGTCACATTTTTAATACAATTTAGAATTTTATGGTCATATAGAAGTTTTTATGTCAATTTGACTTTAGGGTCATCTTCATGGTCAATAAGGATTAATCCTAAATATGAGAGGTAATTTATTAATTATTTATTCAATTTTTTCTAGTTTATTTATTACTTATTAATCAAATATTTCATGGTTGTTCAATGCCATTTTTAGTGGATTATTTCACATAATATTTTACTAAAATTTGCAATACTTAATCGCAAAAGAGCATTTATTTTTTAATAATTAGTCCAATAATGGTGCGATGTTTTATAATATTGATCATTATATCGAACATATTTAAAAATAAATTATCCAAATTTTAATATTTAATTGATATGAAAACAATAGCTTACATCGATAAAATTAAATGGAATGAAAAGGGTACAACTCGATCAAAGGAAGAAGGAGAAATTAAAGATAGGAATTATATATAGGATATTTTTAATAATATCTATGGATAACACATTCTCGCCGATACACGTCACTAAATCACCGAGTCAACACCACTTGACTCGATGACGTCCCACCATAATAAAATTTTATTTTTTTACCACTAGAATCCAAAATTATAGTAGGGATTATTGGTGTCCGATTCGTGAAAGTAATGATTATTAGAATCTTATTTTCACACACACACACACACACATACAAGAAAATTGGATTCTTATAATCCTTACTTTCACTAATTGTATAACAATAATCCCTACTTTCATTTTGGATTACGGTGATCCAAAAAAAAAAAGGATTGTAATGGTACCAAATCTACCTTCACATTTTTTTTATTTTTTTCATTTTTACCCCATATTGTTATTGTTTTATTCGTTTTCGTCCCCATAAAGCTAATGAAGTGTAGTTACTAAAATATTTTTTAAATTATTTTTGTGAGACTCAGAGCAATTATTATGATTTTTTAAAAGGAATAAAAGTGAAAAATCGTAAAAAAAAGAAAAAAAATTGGGAGAAATGTTGTAAGTTCGATTAAAATCGCGGTAAAGTGTAATACTAAGTTTTAAATCAAATGCAACACAAAATCTATGATATTTAAGGTTGTAACGCCCCGGAAATTCAATTATAAAAAGTCACAGTCAAACTAACGTTAACAGACAAAACTTAGCGGAAGACTTCAAATTTAGTTTGGGCGTCACTGCCGTAACCCCGAAGGAATACAAGGCGAGAAAGGAAAACACAACTGTCTGCTAACGGTAACTACTAACAACTCAAAGCAAAACTTTAAGATTTCTTAACGAAAACGATATAAAAAGATTCAAGGACTTCTAGACTCGTCGCCCTCACTTCTAATTCCCGTCCCCAGCATTTAGATCTTCACCTGAAAACAAAACATTTCAAAAATGAGGGGGAAATCTCAATAATGTCTACCCCTAACGTTTAAAACAGTTTAAGTTCATTTCAATTCATTTTGGGGAGAGGGATTGAATCAAACGTTTTACAAACCTTTAATCTCATACTGTTTCCTCAACCCATCCAATCCATATTTTAATTTGCGGGCGGGATACCAAATCCCTTAAAGTAACATCGCCTACCAAAGGCATCAAGAACATCGCCTACCAAAGGCATAAATAATATCGCCCACCAAAGGCATCAAAACATCGCCTACCAAAGGCATCAAGAACATCGCCTACCAAAGGCATAAATAACATCGCTCACCAAAGGCATCAAAATTCTATCCTATATCAGGGAAGGAACCCTGATCTCCTGGTCCATAACCCTGCAGGTTGTTACACCTGCACAACAGGTTATCCCTCGAAACCCGCTTAACGTTTCCACTTGAATTATTTATACAATATTCAAACTCAACTCACGACTCTCAAGTCAAACCATCCCAAGTTATCAAAACCATTAACAAAACTTCGAATAAAAGACCATCCAATTTCTCAACTCAAATAAACCAAGATCACAATCGAATCAAAAGATTATCAAAACAGATGGTCGTATTTCCACAAAAGTCCCCTTTCGGGATGCAATTCTCAAAAATAGATTATAAAACATCAAAACACATTTAAAGAGCATCATGGTGGGGATTAGAGCATAGACAATTACCTGGTTAACTTCACTTCACAGCAAAAACGAACAAACTTGAGCTCACTAACGACGCGAAATTAGCTCGGGCCTAAAATAGAATAATTATTCTAATCAAAACGCGCCCTTCGAAGTTAGTATTAACTACCTTCTAACTAACCCTCCCCTAGGAACCCTATAGGTTCCTATCAATCATGAATTTACACTTTAAATTATCTAACACATTCCAAATAATCGTATAATAATACCAAGTAAACCTTTTCAATCAACAACACATTTATTAACAATTTCACATAACAAGACAGATTACAGCATCCACACAAAAAGTCAATCCAAACTTGACTTCCCGACATCCTATGGATCTGGTTTTGGACTTTTCGGAAACCTCGGGATGTCTACTAAAACTCTTAAGTTGAACTCGAGACCCAACACATGCTTTAAGGTCCTCTAAAACCGTCATCTTCGCAACCTGTCCAGATCTAACCTAGGTCTGGTAATCGGGGTATAACTCGACTTATAAAATTCCAAAGTCCGGTCCGTAAAATTCCTATTAAAGCTAACATCTAAGGGAAACTCCAGTACAAAGGGTTCGATCAAAAGATAACTACACTAACCGTGGTGACCCGATATTTAGACCCCATCAAAACTGTCCGGTTACCGGTTTCCATTTAATTTGCAAATTCGGTTCTAACTTCCACCAATTCGATCTCGGGGTCCTAATTTGGGCTTAAAACAGTGTCTAAGGTTCAAGGTAGTTAATATAATCCAACTAAGGTCCAAACATCAAACTTCCTACTGTCAAAACTAAATTGTAAAACATGAAAACAACTTTAATACTTTCTCTAACCATAAGACATGCATGAAATAATACTAACACCACCCTAAACATAATTTACATATAATTAACATATAAAACTCCAACTATAATCCAAATTATTTAAAAGAAAAACAAGAGAATACTATTTCCATTCAACTAACACGGATTCATGTTTACTATAATAATAATAATCATAATAATAATAATAATAATAATAATAATAATAATAATAAAACAAAACCTAAGGAGCATGATTAATCTATATGTAGAGCCACGTATATATCATACACAGTAGCATGCAAAAGAAATTTTGTTAACCTAATCAGAAAGTATAACCATATTATTTGCAAGTATTTCACTTTAATTTGCATGGATTTACTCTACTAAAATCTAACGTGATTTACAGAAATAAAACATCTAGTATAACTCACATATTATCATGATTTACTCAACTAATTGCTAAACCTACATGAGCACTAACATTACTACTCTTAAACATGGTTTATGAACAACAAAAGCTTGCAATATCTCACGTAATTAGCACCCACCAACACCATCCAACACATAAATCCTTTCACTGTTCAAACCCCTAAAAATTCATTCAAGACCCTCATATTAGACTAATCCAAACATCATATTGTACTACTCTGCAACAGATTATGGGTTATAAACAAGAGGGTAATAAACATGGGTTTGAAACCAAGAAACGATGCAAGGGAAAATCTTGGAGAAGGGTTTACGTGGAGGTGTTGGTCGATGGCTGAGCTGACGGAGCGACGGCGGTAGGGCGGAGGTCGGTCGGTGAAGCACGTTGGCGGGAAGGGGACATCGAAGGTGGCTGGTGGTGGCCTGAACCGCAAGTAGCAGCAGCGATAGCAACAACGACGCAAAGCAGAGCACCGCAGCGGCACAGAACACGACACTGCAGACGCGACTCCGGTGGTTTGTGCGTTGGTCTTCGATGGCAGCAGGGTCGCGCGACGATGGTGGGGACAATGGTGTGATGATGGCTAGGCGGCGGAGCACGTGGCGGCAGGATGGTGGCGGTTGTGGGTGCATGACAGAGAGAAACGAGAGATGAGAGGGAGTACATAGGGTTTGTTTTTGAAAGCCTTAGGTTATTCTTAATCAACTTCTACTCTCCCTTCTTAACTAATCTTAACCCTAATCTAATTCTAACCAAAACTCTTAACCGACTAACAAAACAATCCTAACAAATTTTAGCCAAAATAAACTTACTACTACTACTACTAACTAATAACAGCTTAATACTAATACAATGCTACCACTGCTAATATTACCACCTCCCCTTATAATAATAATTACTAATAGTAATAACAAATACACTAATAATATTAAGAGATAGTAATTAATAATAATCATAATAGACACGTAATACTAATAATCACATAGTAACAATAATAGTCATATAATAATACCCACGTAATAATAATACTGATAATCACCACAACTAATAATAAGAATAATACTAATAATAATAATCATACTAGCACGTAAATAACAATATTCACATCACAACAATTATAATAATACCTATAAGAATACTACTATTATTACTAATAATATAAATAATAATGATAATAACACGTGATATTACCAAAATACCTTTGTTAGTCCCTCAATGATCATACGAGCTCAAGTGTTACCAGAATTAATCACAAACAAATTCCGAATAATTAACGGAGTCAACTTAAATTATTAACGACATCACGGTCAACACCTTTGAATTTTTCGGGGTTTTACAAAGGTATACTTTTGATGATGTCCCACTATAATCCAATTTTATTTTTTTTGGACCACCAAAATACAAGTTGATAGTAGGAATTATTGCTGTTCAATTTATGAAAGTAGGGGTTATTAGAATCCAATTATATATATATATATATATATATATATATATATATATATATTCCAGTTTGTAACCATTAATTTGAGAATGTAGAATTTAAATTATATTTACATTGAAAATATAAATGAATTTTTGTGTTTAGGGTAATTAGGATATATATCCGTTTTTGGACAAGCCCCAACCCATACCGGAATCAATTATCTGATTTTTTTTATTTAGGTACGTGGATATTTCGGCAGTGGGTTATTGTTTTGAATATTTCGGGTTTGGTTTTTTTAAAAACCCCATAGTCATCGAAGAAAAATACATTATAATTGAAGAAAATTTATGAGTACATTATCATGACTTTGGAGCTAGCCGTAAGTATATATAATTTGTATTAGTTATTAGTGTCTACAATTTATTATTTATAGTTTTCATTGTAAATGTCGCTTTTCACATTTTATTAATAAAATCGTTTATTATTTTTGATAGTTGAAGCCGAAGCCAAAGTCAAAACGGCAACAAGATTCGTAGCACCAATAACACCCAAAAAAGAAGACACGAAACAACACCACGTAGGAAAAGGAACAAGAGAACCAGAAAAGACCACACCAAAACCAACTACTAAAACCGACTCAACAAGCTAAACCAAGACACCACCAAAAATAGCCCAAAAACAGCAAAAATATTAGCACCAAACCATAAAAATCACCATGCCTCGAAACACGGACATACACAAATACGCCTTGAAGCTTAAATCATACATCGGGGACAATCACCCCTTCAACCTTTATCTTCTTCCAAACCCTTCTTTAGCAGTTTTATTTTGATTAAAAAAACATACAACAATAAAATCGTTTATTTTGATTTTAAAAACAGATGTGCAGGATATTTAGGTACGGCACGACTCATTTTACTAATTTGCAAATGGGGACAATTCAAGCAGTACTATTTCTTAATATAATTAATTAGCTCAAAACGTACGTCAATGCACCTTATTTAATTAATGTGACACCCAATACTTGATATTATTAGTCTCTTAGATGGCCAAATAATCCACTGTTGTTAATAGCTATAATTTATTACTATTAATACAGTATATCTTTCAAGATAAGGTTTTACTAATACTGGATAAGATAAGATTAAGATCATTCTTGTATAAGGATATGTAGCTACTAGCTAGCTAGGCTAGCTAGGTCATTGAGGATTTCAATTCACCAATTACATCTATATATTATATTAAAACAAGACATGCATATATAATAAGTTATTATTTGACAGTTATAAGTAACAAATTAAATTATAATTTTATTTTAATCAAGAAATTCGAAACTGAAATTCCTTAAACTTCTTAGATTTAATTAATTATTACATCACAATTATGAAAATTACTATATCTAAATTAATTATAAAATTTCATTTATCTAAATATATAGTTGATATTTTATTAATTACAATACAATTATCAAAATAATTTACATTAACAACAAACAGAAAAGATAGTACTAATGACTATTTGATACAACTACAAGAATATTATAGAAGGCTTTAGTACAAATAAAATATTTTATTATTTTTTTACAATTAATAATAGCCAAAAGTCTAAAAGTTCATAACATACAGCAACCCGCATACACAACAACAAGTATCCATCATAAAAAATTACAAGTAAACTGCTAAATAAACCACTACAAGTACTTAACATGCACCACAATCAAAATGTGTTTAGTAAAATAGCATAGTGTACATCCTTACACATTTCATGTCACCCCTGCAAACCAAACATTGAAAAAATAAATTGAAAAGATCTTTACAATTAAATCAAAAGCTAACAAATAAGATAAAATAATTCGTACATTATAGATGCATGGCACATGTAAACAACCTAGTTTATAGCTTATGGAACCACCCCAAGATATTAATTCTGCCCATTAATAGAATGTCTTAATTAGAGGATAATAGATGGTTAAAGGTATATAGTAGTACTCCTATAATTTAAAGGTATGGTTAAGTGGCTCTCAGTATTGAACATAAATGCATTCATAATAAGCTGAAAAGGTTTAACCCAATTCAAACCATTTGCCCGTACAATGTTTTGTGCTGCTTTCAATACGGTGGTGAGTCTAGCCCTTAAAATTAGCGTGTCTAATACATTATTATTTTTATTTTAATAAATAATATTTTATAACTTTTATTTTAAATTATATTAATTTTTAAAAAATATTTTAAATTAAAGATGACCATGGCCACCCTTAGGCTCAAGGCAAATACACCCCTGTTCCAATAGGTTTATGTTTGGTGTTTTTCATTTTATTTTTTAACTAAAATTTTTCATTTTATATTATACGTTACTTTACAATTTCAATGATAACAACATATTGATTTCTACTTAATATATTTTAGGCATTAATTTTTTACTGAATAAACCTCAATTGTTAATTTTAAATTAAAGATGTTCAACTAATTTTTTCACTATCCTATAATTTTCTGTGATATTAATTTTTTTAAAAAAGTTAATTTTATGATATAGATTATTCCCACCACCTTCAATAGATATATAAAAAAATCAGATGAAGCATTCCTCTACATTTCAGGTAAGAAAAATATGCAACGTTTTCAATATACAATTCAACATTTCATGTAAAATTTTGAAGATCTTACGTTCATTAACACCTCAATTCTTAAGAAACATTTATACTTTGCATATTTAAATACGTCACCATTTTTTTTTTGTTTTTGCAAAGTACCCACCATATATTTGTAATCATATTTGAATGTACAATCAACATCGTAATAATTTAGCTAACTTTATTGTAAATCCACTTATAACTTACTTATTAGGATAAATCCAACATCTATTAGTTTATCCCCTACGCCCGAAAAAAACTATCCATTAATAGATAACACACAATTTAATATTATCTATCAATATATTTTTAATATGATATATCAAATCGATTTGAAACTGATAAGGGTAAAAAGAAACTTATTAAAGTTATTCCAAAAATGAGATTGTTGAACTTACTGTTTAGATATCAAATATGAATATTTAAAAAGTTTGAATTTACTTTCATGGTTTTAAACAATTATATGTTGTGTATATCTAATAAAAACATACTTGATACAATCCAAATACTATTTCTGAAAGTCAAAATTCAAGATTTCGTTAGATTGTTCCAAGAGGTTAGGATGAAATAAATATTTTAGAATTTGTTGATAGGAGGGCAGGGGGCACTTTTACCTTTATTACCTTTGAATATCTCAGACAGTTCTTTCAGGATAAATATAATGAAATGGATTATTAAATTTAACTTTAATTACTTCCGTGGTCATTTCTCCAACCCCTTCAGTTCGAAATCTTATCAGCCAAACAAGTCAAAAGAAGAGCTTGGATCATTAATTAAAGATAAATAAACAACGTGGTCAAGTTAAACTGTTATTTTTTTTTTTAGTACCACGAGAATAAAGACAAATGTTCACAGTTCTTTGCCTTTTCCACCTGCAGAATATTCTATTATTGTAACTTTGTGTAAGAATTTCCTTAACAAAAGATAATGTATTGTATAATTCTTTCTCTATTGCATTTCAGAAATCAGAATCATGTATTTAAAATTACTATGATATGTTAGTGGTTATATAGTTCTATATCCCATTAAGGCATTAATGTATTTTTAAAAAATGTATAGTGTGGTTGTCAACTATTATAACCAACGCAATAAAAATAATATTTATTTATATATGTGTCAACTTTTATTTTTGTCATTCATTTTTTTATTTAGTACAACATCATTAAATATATTTTCTTAATTAAATTTTTTTACTAATTTTTTAAAAATTTAATACCTTAATTCTAAGTTTTTGCCTGGTAAACTAGCATATTTTGAAAAATATTTATTTTAAAATATTTTAAAATAAACTAAAATTGTAAAAAAATATATTTTACAATTTATATTAAATAAAAAAGCTAATTATCAAGATAAAACTTGACATAGGTATAAGTAAAATTTATTTTACTTACAGTGGTTGTCATGGTTGACAACCACTATAAATGTATCCATTTATTTATTATTGTTATTTAAACCATGCATGTTAATTGTTAAGCACTTTATCTACAAAATGAAACATGATATGTGTCCTAAATTAATATGATCGATAACCATTTTGAATTATCCATAATTCACACTTGTAACTTTTAATAATATTTTTCTAGTGATTGTATATATATTTATCAACTATAAGAGCATAACACCTATTCGATAGGTTAACAAATATAAATAATAGCTTAATTCTATCAACCACAATAAATAATGCACATTTTATACATAATTTTATATTCATGAAAAAATATAAATTAATAAATAATTAATTCTATATAGTAATAAAACATACATTTATAATAATTCAAATATGTTTAAATTATCATTTTGCATTATAAAATTGTTGGGTGTCACATATCTAAGATTAGATGATTAAATTTACTTATAATAGCTAAACAATTTGATTTTTTAGCTTACTAATTACTTGAGAAATACCTAGGATGATGATTTCGAGTTTTGATGACAGCTCCCGATTTTACTCAATGAAAGTACATTGTGGTTGACCTGGTGAATCAGCCATGGTATGGTGCAAGAGTATTGTTTTGTGAATGGTTCGTATACATGCTTTATTGTGTTAACAAACATGTGTTACTATAGAAAAGGAACATGACCAATGTTAACCTGGTCAATATGTGTGATTGACATACGGTTATGATCTTAGTTATCAAGCTAAGAGGTACAAAAGTGCAGAACGATTGAATATGTGATGCGACTCTGAGAAGTCCTTGATGTTGAAAGAAGAGGAACAATCACTTGA
Organism: Portulaca oleracea; assembly: GCA_029582165.1. NCBI lineage: Eukaryota > Viridiplantae > Streptophyta > Magnoliopsida > Caryophyllales > Portulacaceae > Portulaca > Portulaca oleracea. The sequence goes on along the minus strand of CM055869.1, from coordinate 10,206,744 downwards.
ATAAGAAGTAGATACCTGCAGTTTAAGCTGAGCTGAGATGTAAGTTAAAAACTGAAGATTGATGGAAAGACCTAAGCTTGAAGCTAAGTTAAGATGTAAGTTAAAAGCTAAGGTTGATATGAAGATCTAATGCCCACAACTAAGATGAGAAAAAGCATAAATGTAAGAAAATGGATCCAAATTATGTGATTTTAACGGTGGATGATGAAGAATTAAGTATTGCTGATGAGAAAGAACATCATACATGCTATGAAAAATGTCCTCCCACTACTAAAAATATGTGTGGTTTTTCCAACCATTTTAAATTGGTTGGAAAAAGTGGTTGCTAATACACATATTTTTAGTAGCGTCCACTTGGTGCACATCAAGTGTTCGATGAAATGACTAAGAAAATTGGAGCCGATGCTAATGCTTTAGAAGTTGGTGATTATGGAATGGGGAATGATGAAATAGAAACGATTGGTGCTAAGACGTTTAACTCAAACTCTGAGAAATGCCAACCATTTACTGCACGCTAACTATTCGATGAAATGCCTGGGAAAATTAAAATGGATGTCGCTACCAAAGCATCAAGTTAGTTGAGTGGATTGAAGAAGACAAAGAGAGTTCCAATATGTTGGGAAGCTGTTACTTAATTTATTAATGGGTTGTTGAAGTCTGATAATAATTTCTAGTGGAACCAACATTAGTTGTCTTTCATCCAAGTTGATCCTGGTGGAGTACGATGGCTTCCTGACTGCTTATCAAGTCCTTTATATGCCCTTTGCAACCTTACACCTGAATGTATCGTATTTGATCGAGGAAAATTGGACTTGTCATCAAATGGAAGGGTTGGAACTAAAATGGATACTAATGCAACACTATCAAGCTTGTTAGAGAAAATAGCAAGGTAACAGCGGAAGCGAATAAATAAAAATTGAGATGACGAGAATAATGACAAAATTCAAGAACAAAATAAGAGCGATAAAAGAACACCAGGTTTACGTGGGAAACCGAAGAACTCGGAGAAAAACCCACGGATGGCGACAGCCAGAAAACAATCCACTATGAGAAAGGAGGAGTACAACCTGCTCACTATCATAGGGTGTGATGCGATCCACAACAGAGGAGATTACAATAACAAATCTCTCTCACTCACAACTCTAAATCTTTCTCTCTCGGGATACACTTGGGAAAATATTGGTGAGACCCTTTTCTCTCTTAATATTTTCTCCCTCTCTAACTCTCTATAACTCGATTATTGTTCACCGTGCGCCGTGAAATAAAGTGGAGAATATTGAACCCTATTTATAGGAAAAAAATCCCTATAAACCTAACTTGACTCCCACTCCAATTAGATTTAAAATCTAATACAATTAGGAAACCCAACATGATAAGGAAACCTAAATAATACCCTAATACAATTAGGAAACAAATAATTATGAGATGAAGAGATTTGGTGATTTTAAAACACTTTCCTAACAAACTCCACCTTGGACTATAATCAATGAATCATTAGTCCAGATAAACATCTTGATTGTCGCCATCAACACGCCCTTCCACAGGGCGTAGCCCCGTAGGGCTCTCAAGCGGTAAACATCATATATCGCTGCCTGGATGCCTCTTTGAGACTACCTGTGCTGTCGAACTCATCAAGGTTTGAAACCGCCTCTGCAATTCTCGTTGCTATAGACCCCTATAGGGTGTATAGGTTGCCCTTCTTGGCTCTCTTCATCCGAACCATGGAACCCCTGCGCGCTTTTAGGACACCATCTTCTGTTTTGTACCTGCAACCGTTAATCTCAACACAGTTTGCAGTGCCAGTTTTGGTGCGGTTATCCTTACTACCCTGCTTCTGGTCTCTCAGCTTTCTCCAACAGTCACTCTCTACATGGCCCTTCTTTTGCACCCATTCTTCAGTATACTGTGTTGGTCTCCTGATCTCCCTCCTGGGACGATCTCTTGCTATGCTCGGTTCTTCCTTCACCTGAGGAACATCAGGCTCATCAACCTGAACTGTTTGAGCAGCATCAGTGGCTTGCTCCTAACTGTAGGTTCCAATGGCTCTACCTTGAGCCTCAACCTGCTACACCTCGAACTCAGACTGCCCTGGTTCTCTTTCTTTAACCCTTTTGAAGTTCTCATCGCTCATCGTTACATCAGTCTTCGTGTAGGGATACTCAACATCCCTTACCCCGTGCTGAATCATGACCTCCTTCAACTGCAGTCTCCTTGTTCCCTCGGATTTTGGAATCTCGCACTTCATGATAGAAGTCATCTCCACCTTGCTCTGATACCACTTGTTAGAGAAAATAGCAAGGTAACAGGGGAAACGAATATATAAAAATTGAGATGACGGAAATAATGACAAAATTCAGGAACAAAGTAAGAGCGATAAAAGGACACTAGGTTTACGTAGGAAACCGACAGCCAAAAAACAATCCACTACGAGAAAGGAGAAGTACAGCCTGATCACTATCACAGAGTGTGATTCGATCCACAACAGAGGAGATTACAATAACAAATCTCTCTCATTCACAACTCTAAATCTTTCTCTCTAGGGATACACTTGGGAAAATATTGGTGAAACCCTTTTCTCTCTTACTATTTTCTCCCTCTCTAACTCTCTATAACTCGATCATTGTTCGCCGCGCTCGACGACGCTGTGCGTCGTGAAATAAAGTGGAGAATACTGAACCCTATTTATATGGAAAAAATCTCTATAAACCTAACTTGACTCCCACTCCAATTAGATTTAGAATCTAATACAATTAGGAAACCCAACATGATAAGGAAACCTGAATAATATCCTAATACAATTAGGAAACAAATAATTATGAGATCAAGAGATTTGGTGATTTTAGGACACTTTCCTAACAAAGCTGATTGTGGTACTCCCGGGCATGGCTCAGTGAAGGTGCAATTGTGATCTTTGATCCGAGTGGGATAGGAGGTCTCTTTTGTCAATGGAAGCTTCTTGTGCTTAATATCAATATATCATCAATGAAGTTGAGATTTTGGTCATGGTTTTTGACCCTGGTGGGATAGAAGGAATTTTTGATGGATGACATCTCATTATGGTTGATACTACACTTCGACTTAAGGTTACAGCCATAGTTCGTGTTGGTGATCCTAGGGACATGGTATACCTCACGGGTAGTGGTCTTTGATTGCCGATTGATCCTTTGTTTTGGAGCCTAAAAGAATAATTCAACACCAGGAGTCCTCTTCTAGCCTTGAGGACAAGACTACTAAGAGGAATGATATGATACAGGGGTTTTGTGGTATTCCAGAAAAATAATAAATTTTTATTTTGTTTTGTTAATGTCTTGAACAAGGGTTCTTGGCTATATAAGTCATTTTATGAAGTATATAGAGACAATCAATCAATGAAATATATCTTTGTTTATTTCTCTAAATTCTCTCCTCCTTTCTTAAACACATTCTCCTTCAATTCGCAGTCTATATCAAAATTTTTGTGTAAGTTGCTCGAGAGATATTCTTCATTTCTCTCTTCCCTCTCATGGTTCCTGCATCATTATGACGAATATTTAAGATTAATTTTTAACGATCATCATCTTTTATTGACACTAACAAGCATTTGATAATGTTTCAAGTTATATTTTGATCAACATATAGTCATGTTTTCAAGTTACATTTTTTACTGTAAACACTAATCGTCAGTTTGATCATATAAATAAATACTTTGATAAGTAACTTGCATAACTAAATTACATTACTTTGTAATAGTAAAAAAAAAAAAGCCCCCAATAATATAAGTTATGTTTATATTGGGTATGTAAATGTTATAATATTCTTTTTCGAATGTTTAAAGCCTAAAACAGGCTACATAAATTGTAGCAAAGTCACTAAAAATAACAAAATACAACAGTTTGCTAGCACAAAAAGAAAACAAATCAGCTCAAAACACATAGCAAAAGAATGCTAATCAAATTAGTCTATCATTTACAAATGCTATGATATAAAACGCGTTAATTTACAAATATTTATTATACGAAAAATGACGATGCTAACCTATACGGCTAGACATGCCAATCTTTGACTCGGCCTGTAAATCCGACCCAAACCCGCTCGGAAATTATGGGTTTTGAACATGACTTTCTAGATCCGAACCCGAAATATACCGTACTCAAAAAACCCGCAAATTAGCGGGTCAAACCCGACACGCCTGTTTGACCTTAAAACTTTATTGTTTACGTTCAAATCTATTAAAATTTATGACTTTTTGTTGAAATTTATGACTATTAAACTACAACTGCAACTCATTCCTATGTTATTTCTTTAATTTAAGTTGAAACATTTACAACAATCTATTGGTACTAGAAAATAATCGTATTTTATTATATATATTGTACCAAAAATAATACTTAAACACAAATTTTTTAAAAGAAAAAGCGGAAAAATGTCGCAATCATAACCCGTTGTGTTGACCCAAAATCGGAATACACCAACTGTTTTTACCCGAAATACACCTGACATATATTTACCCGAATCCGATATACGACTGACCCGTAACCCGCCGCCTGCCCGTATACCTATATTCTATTTTTTTAAGAGGAAACTCAAAAAATACATATGAGAGGAAAGGAAGGGTAAATGAGTAAAAGAAGCAAATGAAGGAAATAATGTTGAATTTTGAGAGGACTAGTAAAAGCTAAAATACTACAAGTATACAATAACGTAAGGGACACAATCTAACTCAACAAGAACAAGTAGAAGAAGAAGAAGAAGAGTTGCAGGGGCCACACACAATTCAACCCATTCTCTCTCTCTCTCTTGTCATCCATATCCAATCCTCTCCATTCTAATTTCCCCTCCCATATAAGACGATTCAACCAAACACGCCCTTTGAATAATCTTTGATTTTATCCTTTTTGACTTTTCCCCCAAACACCCCCCTATTATTTAAATCCCTTCCTTCCTTGAATTTAATTTTGCCCAACCAAACAGAGCCCTAGCAAATAAAAAACGAGGAAAAATCCATTGTTTTTCCTCTCTTTTTTTTTTTTTGACAACCTCCCATTAATTAAATGACATGTAAGTCTTTTTCTTTGTTTTTTTGAGGAATATTATTTAAAAAAACATATATATTATATATATAAAAAAACCCATTTAGGATCTACACCGATTCTGAACCTAACACACTTTTCTTCTTCTGGCCATATAAACGCACACTCATCTCATCTCGTCTCTCTCTCTCTTTCTTCAATCTTTATCCCAAAGCTTGCTTTTTTATTTTTTAATTTTTGAAGAAATCTTTGTTGGCCTTCCTTCACAATCAAACCCATGAAAAAGCCCATTTTTCTTTTTATCATTTTCAATTTTCGTGGGTGTGTTTGTTTTGAAGAGATATAAATTGTTTCTCTTGACAGGGATCTTCACTTTCTCTCTCCCTCTCTATTTCTCTCTCTTTGTATTTATCTCTTCTGATCTCTCTACAGTCATAATCTGCAAGTGTCTCTTGGTTTCTGGGGGGTTTTTTCTTCTGTTGATTTGTTCATATCATATATATCTACCCAGAGAAATTGATGCAAGGAAGTGGGTTGTTTCCTTTGCTGCAGCTGTTTCAAGCTCCCCTTTTGGATCAGTTTCAGGTACTAATTAATGCCCTTCTTCACTCTGATCCCCTGTTCTCATGCATGTTTTTTTGAGCAGTAAAAAAAACCCAGAACCCAGTTCTTCATTTTTTACTGCTTTTGTTTTTCCTGCTGGTAACTTATTTGCTGTGGATGGCGTTTGTTTGGGGGGGGGGGGGATTTTTTTTTTGTCTTCTGGGTATGAATTGGGTAATGATGTTGAGCTCATGAGATCAACAATGGCAGAGGGTTTTGGGTGATGGATTGATGGAATTTTGTGTGTGCTGTCACTTTGTCATGTTGTTTCTTTGTTTCTTCTTGTTCTTGTTTCTCCTCCTGTTAAAGGACCACTGCACTGATTGTCTTCTCAAGGGAGGATGAGGAGGGGGGACAAAATGAAAACTATTTGCAAAAATTTAAATTTTCTTGGCATTTTTCCCCTCTTATTTTGGTCTCTCTTCTAGGAAGGGATTTTCTTTTCTTTTTTTTTTTAAATTTTTAAAATATTTGGTGAGATAAGAGATTAGGGAAATGACAGCTTGACTGAACTAATATAAATTTAACTCTCATTTAAAAATGTTTCTTTGATTGTCATGTTTGAATAAACAGTTTTAATAAAATGTGTTGATGTTTTTATCTTCTTGTTTTACTGTAAAATTTGCTGCAGGGAAAAGTCCTTGTTTTCTTTCTTTTTATCCCTTTGTTTTAAAAATATTTTTGTAGAAAAGTTAGGTAGTGGATGCAGGGGATTGAGCCAGCTATTTAAGGATGGCTACATAACATATGATATTTGAATTTGGAATCAGAACAGTAGTAATAAAAAGAGGTTCAAATCCAGTGAATTCCTGTTTTTGAAGATTGTAGATTTGAAATAAACAATATGGAAAGCATGATTTTGTTACCTACAAAATCGCCCTTTCGGTCACCTAAGAAGGTTTGTCTGTTGGATTTGTTAAACTAAAATGCATATTCCTGGTCACCACAAGATGCACCAGTGTGCCTTTTCTTTATTAGATATCTTTGTCGAGTACGACGATTATGCATCCAAAGTGTTCATATAATTGTATAAAATCGGCCCGTTAATGCGTACTTAATGACAAATTCAAATATGATGCATGACCAAATCAATGCACTATGTTCTGGATAGCAGGCTGGCTTATAGTTTTAAAAATGTGTTTCAACTTTCATGCAAACGACTAGTTTACTGACTGAGTATTTTCTATAATTCTGATGGAGGGTGATGAGGAGACTAAGATAAGGATGATGAATCGGAGCGCTTGCTTTTAATCCTGTAAGGAAAAGTTTCGTGTCTTAATGTATGTAACGTATGAGAATGAAGATAACAATGAAGGGGAGGCGAGACGAGTTCACGATTCTTGACGGGTAGAAGGGTGCTTTGTATGGTATGCATTGCAAGATCGAGGGGTTATAAATTGGGATAGTTTTTTCGTGGAGTGTTATCTCTACATTTCATCTTCACAATCCCTCGAGAGAAGCCCCCTTCTTCACCTAGTTCGTGAGGTATCTGTTTTCTAGTTGTTTAGATTTTCGGTTTCTTATGATTGTCTCTGAAGAATGCATTGATGCTAAAACAATCGTGGCTCTTCTCTGGTTTTGCTGAGCATTCTTATCTATCTACATTGTTAGATTTCTGTTTTTCCGTTTGGGGTATGAACATTTTAGAATCAATGAGTTCTTTGATATCTAATGTGTTAATTAGCTCCTCCATTTGCTACTTCTTTGTCATCCGTGAAAATTGATCCTAGGCATCCCTTTCGATTTCACTCTGCTTTTGTTTGATTTTCTCTATTTGTTTGCCCAAAATAAGTCCAAGACGAGTTCATTAGCAGTGCAAATTTGGCGTTGCTGCTGTTTATCTTAGGTGAATGACATGGCATATCTGTGAGTATGAAAATGTGAAAATGGCCGTATGAATCCAATCTCATTTGTTACCGTGTTATTTCATGAATCGTTATATGGTTGACCCTTGAAAGGAATTCGGTACGAGTTAGCATGTGAATGGCCGTTATATTTTCCTTAACGACTCTATTGGTTCGCAAAAAAGTAAAAACCTTCGGCTTTTGTTTGTTACCAACGGTTAGTTGCTTTTATCATGTGTAAGCTTGTGCTATTAATTGCCTCGGCAACGACTTGTTTTCACATTACAAGGCATCCATAAATCTTTCCCTTTCAATCTTAGATTTCTATGAAATACCAAGGATAGAAGGACTATCTATTTCCTTTGCCATTCTACTCAAAACATTCGAGTGACCAAAATCGATACATACCAACTTAGGTAAGATTTCATGTTTTCGATCGAACTAGGACTATTTGTTCCCTATGCATCTTTGCTCTTCGATGTGTAAAATGCTTTGTTTCTAATTTTGGGCTTGAATTAACCGGCTTTAGTTTGCTACAGACATGAGTCTGCTATCCACAGTGACCCTATCATACATTTTGCAGTTATGGCGTCAAGATCTTATGCCAACTTTTTGGACTTAGCAGCTTCAGCTGGAGGGCTGCTGGATCTACCACAGACCCCGAGAAGCCTTCCTAGAGTGATGACTGTTCCCGGAGTTATACCTGATGGAGATTCTGATGACTCTTTGAATAACACAGCCTCAGATGCTTCTTCATCTTTATACCGAGGGAGAAAAATCATCGTTGCAAATTTTCTTCCCATAAATGCTCAGAAGGACCCCAACACTGGTCGATGGAGCTTCAGCATTGATGAGAATTCCCTCCATTTTCATGTCAAGGATGGGTTTCCTCCTGAAACCGAGGTTTTCCATGTGGGTTCGTTGAAGGCAGATGTAGATGTTAGCGAGCAAGACGAAGTTGCCCAAAAGCTGCTCGAGGAGTTTCACTGTGTCCCGACTTTCCTCCCTCCTGATTTGCAGAACAAGTTCTACCATGGCTTCTGTAAGCAATATTTATGGCCCCTTTTCCATTACATGCTACCTTTGTCCTCCAGTCATGGGTCCCGATTTGATCGGACTCTTTGGCAAGCCTATGTTTCTGCTAACAAGAAGTTTGCTGATAAAGTAGTTGAGATATTGAACCCCGAGGTTGACCTTGTATGGGTCCATGACTATCATCTTATGCTGCTACCAACTTTCCTAAGAAGGCGTTTTTACCGGGTTAAACTAGGGTTCTTTCTGCATAGTCCATTCCCCTCTTCAGAGATATACCGGACTTTACCTGTAAGAGATGAAATCTTGAAGGCCTTTCTCAACTCTGACTTGGTTGGATTCCACACCTTTGATTACGCTCGCCATTTTCTCTCTTGTTGTAGTAGATTGCTCGGCTTGGACTACGAATCCAAGAGGGGCTATCTCGGGATTGAGTATTTTGGCCGAACTGTGTACGTGAAAATACTCCCTGCAGGAGTCCAACTGCGGTGCATAGAAACTGCAATGAATCACCCCTCAGCATCTGCAAAAGTCAAAGAGATCCAACAGCAGTTTGAGGGGAAAAGATTGGTTCTCGGTGTAGATGATATGGACATATTCAAGGGCATTAGCCTCAAATTGTTAGCATTTGAGCAGATGCTGCAGCTGCATTCGGGTTTACAGGGCAAGCTCGTCCTAGTCCAGATACTGAATCCGGCAAGAAGTACAGGACAAGATGTCCAGGAAGCGAGATCAGAGACTTACGAGGCCACCAACAGAATAAATTCCAGATATGGCCTCCCGGGGTACCAGCCCGTGATCTTGATCGAACGTTCGATGCCTCTGTATGAGAAAGCCGCCTATTACTCAATGGCAGAATGTTGCATAGTGAATGCCGTGAGGGATGGAATGAACCTGATGCCATATGAGTACATCGTTTGCAGACAGGGATGTCAGAAGCTAGATGAAGCGATAGGATTCACCCTGGGAAAACCTCGCTCTAGCATGCTTGTTGTCTCCGAATTCATCGGTTGCTCTCCTTCTCTTAGTGGGGCCATTAGGGTTAACCCGTGGAACATCGAAGCTGTATCGGATGCACTAAATACAGCCATCAGCATGCCCGAGATGGAAAAGCAGTTGAGGCATGAGAAGCATTACCGGTATGTTAGCTCCCATGATGTTGCTTACTGGGCTCGGAGTTTTGTGCAGGATTTGGAACGGGCGTGTAAGGATCATTACAGCAAACGGTGCTGGGGAATCGGGTTTGGATTGACTTTTAGGGTGATTGCCCTGTCTCCATCCTTCAGGAAGCTGTCTGTTGAGTATATTGTCTCGGATTACATGAAGACCAAGAGTAGGGCAATATTTTTTGACTATGACGGGACACTTGTTCCGGATATGTCCATTATCAAGACTCCCAGCCCGGAACTGATATCTGTTCTGAAGACCCTTTGTGATGATCCAAAGAACACGGTTTTCATCGTTAGTGGCAGGGGACGGGATTCTTTAGGAGAGTGGCTAGCCCCTTGTGAAAAGCTCGGGATAGCCGCTGAACATGGCTACTTCTTGAGGTATGGCCTACTTCTCCTGGTACATCTTACCTTATAAATCCTGCCTTAGTTTCACATATTCACCTGAATACCTCAATTTGTTTGACCCAGAAAATACCGGATATGGCCATAGATTTTTCGTTCTTAATTTTGACATTGACTGGTTTGATCAGACTGGAATTTTGTACATTGTGCGAACTTGATTTTGACCCAAATCTAGGCCCGACTGAATTGTTTGATGTGGTTTGACCTGAAATAAGCCTGGCTACCTGGGTAATGGATATCATTTTTCTGTCCGAAGTTTGTCGTTGATTGATTTGACTGACAGGAATTCGCCTCTGCAATGATCAATCAGAATGCATTTTATAATTGTTTAATGTTTTGGCTGAATGATCTTGCAGGTGGAACAAGAATCTAGAGTGGGAAACAAGCTCCATAACCATCGACAATGACTGGAAAAAAATAGCAGAACCAGTGATGCAATTATATACCGAAACAACAGATGGTTCCTACATAGAAAGCAAGGAGAGTGCCATGGTGTGGCATCATCAAGATGCTGACCCTGATTTCGGTTCCTGCCAGGCCAAAGAACTGTTGGATCATCTCGAAAATGTCCTTGCTAACGAGCCTGTGGTGGTTAGCCGGGGCCACAATATTGTCGAAGTTAAGCCTCAGGTAACTAACTGGTTCTTCTCTATTCCAGTTGGCCAAAACTCTTTTCTTCCAAGGAATTACACTCACCACAAATGTGTTGAATTTGCAGGGAGTGAGCAAAGGACTTGTAGCAGAGAAGGTGCTGTCAGAATTAGCAAGCATAGGGAAGCCGCCGGACTTCATATTGTGCATAGGAGATGATCGATCCGATGAGGACATGTTTGAGAGCATATCAAGCAAAGCCTCATGCCCATCTCTGCCAGTAAGTCCCGAGATCTTTGCTTGTACAGTTGGACAAAAGCCGAGCAAAGCCAAATACTACTTGAACGACACAAAGCACGTCATGGGACTTCTTCTGGGCTTAGCAAATGCTTCTTCTAACACCAGAAAGCCGGAGCCTAGCTCTGAAACTCGAGTCTCGTTCGAGAGTTGTGTGTAGATTGTGAAGAAGTGACAGTTTATCTCCGGATCGTGTTGATAGTTTGGTTGGTTGAAGATTGAGTGTAGTGCAGTGCAGTGCAGGGTGACATGAATGGTGGTTGTAGAAATGTAGGGGTGAAAAGTGGAAACAATGTTGTAATTCTTTGAATGTGGCATGTTATATGTTATATATATTTATATATATAATCCAGGCTAGTTTAGATGTTGATAAAGGGGGTAGATTGTGGTCTTTTACTGGAGTTTAGAACAAATGAAGAAAATGTTTGTATATGTGCCCTCTGTGTCCTTTTTTTTTCCCTTTCTTTTTTTTTTTTTTTTGTTCTCCCATACAGGAAAGCTAAGCATGTAGTATTCTGAATATGATACAATAGAATATCATAGAGAAGTTTCTTCTTCCCTTGTCCCTCGCTTTATGTAGTCCCTTGATAATACATCCACATGAACTTCACATGTAAATATTATTTTCCCAAAATTCATCGAGTTGGTTGGTTTCTAACTTTCCGTTGTCCCTTGTTTAACCAAACGAGTGATAGTCCGATCTTTTAAGCTTCCTGCCAAGATTTGAAGTTGGTGAGCTATGTTTGTTATACGCAGTTTTTGGATTATAGAGAGACCTTGTTGATGGTTTCCTAGAAATCTAATTGTTAGTAGACGAATCTACTTACGATTTCAGAATGTAATGAATAAATGGACATCAGGTATATAACAATTGTCGTAAGATAAGGTTATCTTGCCTTTCGAATCCTAATAATGTCTATTGTCTTTTGCACCTACAAGTATTTTGCCATTTTGATGAAGAACCGAGAATCATAGAAAAAAAGTGGAACATGAATAGATAATAATATGAATCATGGGTTTCGTGTGGGTTTATCACATACTCCATGAGTTTGGCCAAATTTTAGGCATGAATTTGTGTGAAAAGGTTGTCTAATTCTATGGACAAATTCAATCCTTGAGAATCACGGTTTTGGATACTTAATATTGACTCACCTAATTGGTTAAGTCAACATACATGTGCTTAGTCACATGATGCTGAAGTTGAACCATAGACTTGCCAAACCTAACTTGCTTCAAAAAGGTTACCATGCAACTGTACTCTACTGAGAAACAAGGAAAGAAAATAGATGCATTTGAAGTTGTAAGATAGACAATTCACAATATAGCTGCATTATTTTCGTTAAAGTAATTATCTAATAGGAGACCTCCATGCTTTTCATCAATAAAATTTGATTCATACTCTTCCACTCTCAAATTATTTATTATTTAGGCTATGTTCTTTTCTGCGGTTGGCAAACTGCGGTGCCACTGTAATATCCCGATCCTAACCCAACATAATTAAGTTAAGTAATGAGATTAATTAACTAAAATCGAGCATTTCAATTCAGTTAACCATTTTGTGACTAACAGAAAGAACGATCAATCATACAACAGCTTAGTATATTAATTATTTAAATTATTCAGGTGGCAATTTCTACTACTCAAGTTACTGTCGGGACATTCGGGTTACTTACCTGACCAAGTTTTATCAACTCGACCGATTAGTCGGTATTATTAATAGTAATAATAATATTATTATTATCATACCTTTTCATTCCTTAATTTATTTAAATTTCAATTTATTTCACCTCCCCATTTTATTTCAAGTCTCTTCTTTTATTATTTTAATTTTATAAATTTCATTCCAATACTCTAAATTAGTATTGTTGGGTCGTAGTAGAGTATATTAATAATGAGAAAAGTGGACACAATGTATATAGTTTAATGGGGCTTAGGAGCATAACTCATATCCATTCTTACTCCCTCTCAAGTGTGTGATACGCAGACAAGAAAATTAATACTCCAAACATCCTTATCTCTCTATTCACATCTCATTGCCTCCTCTGCTCCCCCTCACTCAGTCTGCAACCACCAGACAGCCCTGGTGCCGCCACTACGCCACCGAATTCCAGCCGGCCGACGGAACCCAGCCACCGCGACTAGCTGTCTTCCCCCTTGCTTTGTATTTTTCCTTTCACCCCCATTTGAAGGTAACACCAAACTCTGTATTTTCAAATCAGATTCTTACTTGATTTCTTTACAAATTTGATTGTTAATATCAATCTCAAAAGAGTAATCTTGTGTTGAAGTTTCAAATAAGGATATTGGGTTGGAGTCTAGTATGAATTGATGGTGGAAATTGTGAATCTTGACATGCAAGTTTTGGATTGGGTTATTTGAAATGGTTTAGGGCTTACATGCTATTTGTTTGGGTTTATGATGCTGTAAAAGTGGATCAAGTTTTGCTAGATTGTAATGCATGTGGTTTTATGGTTGTCAATTGGGTTTGAATCATGGTGATGGAGTTGTGGCTATGTGAAGGGATGAGTGTGAATGGTGGTTGGATGATGTTGGAGTGCTTTTGCATGTTCATCTGAGTGCATAAAAGCTTCATGAATTAATGTCTTGCTACTGTTTTGAGTCAAATTAAGGGTAATTACGAATTTGATTGTAAAATTTGATCTTTGAGATATGAAATGTAGTGTTGTTATGGACTGAAATTTAGGTCTGATTCAAATGAAATCTGGTATTGATCGGGACATCCTGTGACAATAAATTTTGGTAGAGAAGTATCCCCATGAGTTAGCTTTCACATGCCTTTGAAATTTCATCATTTGGAGGTGTATAAGTTGAGTTATGGCCATTTTCCTACAGCTGCGCAGGATAGCTTCGGTTCTGGACAGATTGGTTTAACAGTAGTTTTGGTGCTTTTGTTAACTTTTTTAGCTTCTGAGCTTCAAATAAAAGTTGTAGGATACTTTGCTTGCTTTCTGAATTGGGGTTTTATATATCCATTGGAGGTCGGAGTTTGGAGATATTGATTTGCCAAATGAGCCCTGCGGTTGGGTTATTTTTGTTGCTTCTGTTTTGTCAAGTTCAGTTTAGGCCACTTTTCAAGGTGGTTTCAAACCTTCTCTGAAGTTGGGTTCAACATAAGAGTTTTAGTACACATTGCAAGCTTTCCATAGAGTGTTTGCAGGCCTTCATCTGTTGTGTAGCTTATAAGTTATGAAATTTTATGTTCAGTCCCGAAAGGTTACAACAAGCAGACAAGCCACTTTCCCTCATCTTATTCGGCCCCTTTCACCTGTTTTTAACCTTAGCCTTTAACATGAAAGTTGTAGTACGTGATTTTACCTTTCCGAAAAGTCCTCTTACGAAATTTTTGGAGGTTTTTAGAGAAAGTTATGCTTTCCGCAAATATACTGCAAAGTCCGGCAAATTTCTCAAATCTTTTATTTAGTAGTTAATTCTTATTAGGAGACTCCCTCCTTACCAAGAACCCAATTTGATTCACTTCATTGTTCTTATCTCAAGTACGGTTCAAGAGGTCGTTACTGCTCCTTGTTCGAGTCCAGTCAAGCTTTTCAAGTCGCTTTAAGTGAAGGTTCAACTTAAGGTACGCATATTGCCTGTACCCTTCCTACACTCTTTTCTTTGAGTTTACTAAGCAAGTGTAATAATGATAATGAGAATAAGTAAAGTTTATTGCTTTTGTCACGTAAATATGGCCCCGACCCATGTTACTTGTGCCATAGAGCACTACCACATTTAATATCTGACCTAGTGTCAACCCATCCGGATCTCCCGATTGGTCCGGGTATGCGCATACGGAGGCTTAGACCGATGATCGCAAGCAGGGGACCATCAAGATAATAATATGGCAAGTTTGTTTATTGTTGTTTTATTGTTTTATTGTTTTTTTCTTGTTTGCAAAATGAATTGAAATGCGCGAAATAAAAGGAATTGGCTAAGTTTATTTTACTGTCCAGGGGTATGCGTATTGAGTTTCGACTTATTTGCAAAATTGTTTTATGTTTTGTTTTAGGAAGTATGCTAAGGGGTAGCAACCTAATACCAGTAAGAGGTCCGTTGATATGAAGGTAAAAAGGTCGTCAGCTATGCCAGGAAGTCATGTCCTTTGCGGTTGATGTCAAGTTATTTTCATAAGTTTTTACTTTGGATTAGTGAAGTTAAGTGTAATTATAATTTTGGCTATGTATAAAGCTATCCTATGATTTTTGCTCTCTTATGGATGTTTATGTGGGTTGTATACAAATTTCCTTGGGTTTGATGAGTTTTAATTAGAATTTATTTATGGTTGTTAAACCTTGTCCATATTTGTGGACGGCGGTAATGCCTTCGGATTATATTTCCGCTGCGCTAATCATTGGGTTATGAGGTATTTAATGATAATATGGTGATTATGAATCTGGGGGCGTTACAGCCACAACCCGCCACATTTTACCGCAAATCATTACTTTTCTCTCTCCTCACTTTTCTATCTCCTCACTTTTCTCCTATACTTTTTACATCCTCTCTCCTCACCTACCCCACATACCAATAACCCACCACAATTCCACCATACCCGCCACAATTCCACCACATGTCACCACACCATTCCGCAAAATACCGCATAAAAGAACATGGCCTTAGTTGATTTTACTGTCCCTAATATCACTTTTTGATTGATAATTTTTCATATAACATTTTATTAATAATTTATGAATCTAATGGTGGTAATCCAATATAATACATCTCATTGTATACGCTAAAATATTAACAGTCAAAGTTTTTAAAATTTGATGACACAATTTTCAAAACGACAAATAATATGGAACAAAGGGAGTAGTAGCTTACCACACTTTTCCATCTATATCCACTTTATCTCATTCGTTTTATCCAACTTTATCCACTTTATTCCCCTAACCCCCTAATTTAACACACAAAAGAGCATGACCTTTAATCACCTCCAAGTACTCTCTCTGTCTTATAATAGTTATCACCTTAATTCAAATACAACTTTTTCTAACTAACTATATTTTATATTAATTTTTTTGATACAATGATAGAAAAGTAAGAGAGAAAAACATACTAATAATTTAATATTATTATTTTATAACTTTTCACATAACAAATATTTAACTTACTGGTTTTCTTGATTTTTGAAATTTTAATTAAATGGACAATTATGTTGAGATGGAGGGTAGTTATTGACTATACATAATTTAGCTTTATTTATATATGACAAATAAGTAAATTACAATTTTTTTCAATTTTCTGTTTATATTTTTACTATGAGATCACTATGCTTTGAATGGAATTTAATTAACATTTAAGTAATAATTAGAGAAAATGAAATCTCCTTACCTTTATATTTTTAGGCCCTGTTCTTTGGTTGAATTCGATATAACTCTCCCAACTTATTCAAATTTATCCAAATTTTTCCAAACCTAACATTAATTTCCAAAAAAAACATTCACTCTAAAAACACAATTTTCCAAAAACGTATCATAACATATTCTAATTTCAGATGTTATATTGTACTCCCGCGGGAATACAAATGTTTGCTGTAATCCCGCTATTGACTAAACAAATAAATAAGAGTCCATCTTAAAGATTTTGCATAAGTAGTATTGGTTGAGTGGTTTGGTGACTATTGTATATTATCATAGGTTGCAGTTTCAAAGGCCCTCAACCACACTTTCTTTGTTTTGCTTTCTTTTTTAATTCCGCCAACTTATTCTTCTTGCAATCTTTTCAAAATTTTTTAATAAATTTGTTTTCCACAAATTAACGTACTATATTCATAAAAAAAAATTATAACATACTATAGGTGCAGAGAGCAATTAGCCCAAAACATGAAGTTCAATCCTTGGCAATAGCATTATATCATTTATTTGATCTATTTTCTTATTTTTAATTTGGGTCATAATTATATTTTTTTTCTCTAAAACACATCAACTATTTTGCATTATTGATTCTTGATTGTTTATGTGTTGGTGTGCAAAGGTTTATGTGTTAGTGTGTATTAGTGTGCAAAGGTGTATGTGTTGGTGTGCAAAGGTTTATGTGTGTAGTGTGTATTAGTGTGCAAAAGTGTATGTGTTGGTATGCAAAGGTTTATGTGTTAGTGTGTGTTGGTGTGCAAAGATGCATATGTTGGTGTATATTAGTGTGCAAACTCATTTGCACACTAATTTCTTTGTAGGATAGACTCCTTTACACACTAGCACATAATCTTTTACACCTTGACGCATGTTCATTTGCACACAAATTTTTTTTGTGGGATAAACTCATTTGCACACTAACACAACTCCTTTACACTCTAACAGATTGTACGATATACTCATTTGCACACTAATACAAACTCATTTACACACTAAATTTGCATACTTATTAGTGTGTAATAACATATTAATTAATTTACATAAATATGTTACTTAACGTGCAATAGTATATTAATTAGTGTGTAATATATAATGATTAATTAATAAGTATTATATTTAGCATGTAATAATATTATTTATGTACACTATATATATATATATATATATATATATATATATATATATATATATATATATAATTCATTTGGTGTTGCAATAAACTAAAATGATAACACAAAAAAAAAAATAGTGTGTATTAGTTTGCAAACGTGTGTGTTGGTATGTAAAAGTGTATGTGTTGCCTAGAAATAGCTCAAAAAAAATCAGTGTGCAAAGAAATTTATACTAGAGTGTAAAGGAGTTATTGTTAGTCTGCAAAAAAAAAAAAAAAAAAAAATTAGCGTGCAGAGAGATTTATGCTAAAGTATAAAGGAGTTATTGTTAGGCTACAAAGAAATTCATTTTATTACTATTCCACAATAAATATTATAAAAAAATCAAATAGTTCAACGAAATATAAAATATGGTGAAACGATGGAGGCAGAAAAATGAGGTGAATGAAAGAAAATGAAAGAAAACAAATGTAAAAAGGAAAAAAAAGAAATGAAATAAATAGAAAAAGGCCAAAATAATTTTACATAGGAAAAAGAAAATTAGTGGAAAACAACAAAAATAGCAAAAAGCATGCTCTCACTCAAATTCAAACTCATGACCATCAAAACAATGAAGTAATTGCTTGCCAATGCACTGTATATGAAGCAATTGCATACACTAGCAGTAGTTAGTTAATAACTCACTTTACGCCTGTAGAATGAAAAGAAAATGGTGATGATAGATGACATATGGCGGGAGTAATGGGGAGATGTGTGGTCCCGCGGGACCACCTAATAATTTTCGTTCTAATTTATCCCAACTTATCTATACAAATCTGAAAATAACTTAACCAAAGACTATGGCCTTAGTTATGATCATTGGCCATTGCATAATTGCCTTCTTTTAATGATCGATGTAGGATGATTAATATCATTCGTCACGTACAAACACATACAATTGAACATAACTTGTCCATAAAAAGAAATGAAATGAAAAACAATTGAACAAAGCCTAATTTGTATCTTTTAACTTTTTTTTTTATTTTCCCAGTTGATTTTCCTTTTAGGCGTTGTTCTTTTATGAGGCAAATTGAGTGCGGTAATGATATGGTATGTTTTGGTAATATTGTGGAAAGTGTGGTATGATATGATGAGATATGGTAAAATTTGTGGTAAAAATGATTGATATAATAGATGGGGAGAGAAAATGTAAAAAGTAGAGGAAAAAAATATGATATGTTATGGAAAGATTACGATAAATATGAAAAAATGTGACCGATGTGGTGTGGAACTGTACCAAAGAAGAGGCCCTTAATTCATTTATAAAACATATCACAGTTAAAAAGAGAAAGGTATAAATAGGGAGAATATAGACGATGTACACACCATGAATAGAAATCGGAATCTCCGATCCTCCTCCTGCCATGGCCATCCACCACCACCACCACCACCACCACCACCTCCTCCCCCTATATATACCCAACAACCTCCTCTTAATCCTCCCTTTTCCTCTCCCACAACACCGAAACTCTCACCGGCGCCGCCCCTCCCTCCGCCGTCTCCGCCGCTCTCTCCTTCCTTCCGACAGGAGGCAGAGAGAGCGAGCAATGGCCGCCATGGACGAATCTAGGGCACCAAACGATCAACACCATCATCGGCATCTCCAGTCAGAAATTCCCGATTTCTTCCTCATCAACGAAGAGGAAGAAGACGATAATGATCTTGACGACGACGACGACTTACTGATGGAATCGTTCACGTCCCGCGGCCGACCCCGGTGGTGCTGTTCGTTCGATTCCTTCTTCCCTTGCTTCGGGTCATCACCCTCTTCTTCTTCCTCGCCATACCATTGGGAGAGGCTTCAATCGACGACGGATGGGGTCAATAATATGGCCAGGCCTACCGGAAAGATTCGCCGATGGTCGGAAACCGTCGCTAGACCTAAATTGAAAACCCTAATTCGGAAGTTGAAGTGTGGTTTCAGCGGCTGTCGCGGCGGAGGAGGTGGAGGTTTCCAATATGATCCTACGAGTTATGAGCTCAACTTCGATGACGGGCCGGGGTAGAAAGGTCATTTCAGGAGTAGCCATTTTCCATGTTTCTCCTCCGGAAAAAAAGTTTGGGATCAAGTAAATTTAGGTGGGACAAAGTCGCTCAATGTCGAAATTCGGACGAAAAATTTATATTGGGACCCAAATTTATTTCGGGTTAGACCAGGTTAGACAATTGAAACGAAACTAAAATCAGGTTCGGACAATAGAAAAAAGAGATTTTATATCCGAATATTGGGTTTTTGGACATCAATAATACCAACTTTGGCGGTATTGGATATTAATAATACAAACTATTTTCTTGGACACTACCAGTACGAACTATTGACATATTTTTCTCTTACAATACACCGTCGAATTCTAATGATTTTAACTCATCGAAAAGATGATGTGGCTCCATAACATATGACGTGGAAGACATGTTAGTGTCTACGTCAATATTTTCTACCCAACCTTCGCCTTCCACGTCACAGATCATGGAGTCACGTCATCTTTCCGATGAGTTAAAACTATAACAACTCGGTCGTGTACTGTTGGAGGAAAATAGGTCGATAGTTGGTACTACTAGTGTCAAAAAAATAGTTTGTATTATTAGTCTCCAATACCTCTAAAGTAGGTATTGTTGGGGTCCAATAATCCCCGAATATTTGATCAATATCAAAATTCGGATGAATAATCTATATCGAGACCTGATTTTCTCTGAGTCGGTCAATTCAAATATTTCAATGTCCGACAAAATTTTGCCTGCTATAAAGCCTATAATATTCCTCAAGATTGTAAAACTCGTTGTAGATGGATTGATGTGGGTAAAGTTAGAGATTTCCTCGCCTCATCTTGATATTTACTCTTTTCCCAAAAAGGAAAAAAACAAATTCAACTGGAGTAATTTTCCTTTACAAAAGCTCAGCGTAGCTACACAATCAGATAATGTACAACAGGAGTATGCCCCGGAGGCAATTCTGATTGCCATATCTCTCCCGGTAAACCCAAAGTTTGTCATAGGCTGCCACAATATATCCATGTCAAATAAGATTCTGGCAAACGTCTCACGTCAAGAAACATACCCTAAAGTGACGAGATCCTCTTTTCAGGTAAGTCTAACCATTAGGTCATGTTCTTTTATGCGGCTGTTTGGCTGCGGTGCCACAATACACCGCACTTTGCCACAACTCAACACAACATATCAATCCACTGCAATTTACCAAAACCCACCACAATCAACTTTTACAATTATTAAAAACAAAACTCACCACAACGTACCACAACCCACCACAATTCCACCACATCCACCACAATTCCACCATACTGCACCGCGCCATACCGCATTAGTGCAGGACATAGGGTAGGTTGGTACACCAAGTTTCCACCTACTTTTGATTTCAGATAGGGATGACAAGGGGGCAGAGCGGGTGCGGGGGTACATTCCCCGTCCGGCCGTCCCCATTCCCGCACGAGCACCCCACCCTCATCCCCTCTCCATTGCCCATTGCGGGGGGAAAATATTCCCCCATCCCCATTTCCAGTAGGTACCCAAACCCAGTGGGGCCCCAGCGGGAATGAAATTAAATCCAAAACTAAGACAGCCATGAAGAATTTAGGTGAAAGAGAATAAATTATTTATATACATTTAAAGTTTTTGATTAACTAAAATTACAAATTGCCCGAAATTATACATATAAATTTAATGTAGAAAGGGTATTTATATATTTTAAAAGAAATTGAGGATGGGGATGAGAAATATGTGACGGGTAATTTTCTTGAGCGAAGAAACGAGGGCGGAGACGGGGAAAAATTTTGTCCCCATCCCCGCCCCGTCCCCGAGCGGGGATTTAATCTTTGCCCCATCCCCATCCCTGTCCCCGTCCCCTCGGGAGCGGAGATTTTCCCCCAGAGCGGGGTGGGGCCCTGGAGGGTACGAGGATTTCCCGCCCTATTGTTATCCCTAATTTCAGGAAGTACAACCTGTTAAACGGTAGGCCAAACCAATGTCGGGCACGAAATACTCTCTCTTTGTTAGGAAGAAGTTCAAAGCAGCGGGTTGCAGTATGCAAGTTCTCGAGTCTAGTGTCAACGGTCCGGGTCCTATAATGTTAATTTATTTTCCACGCTTTTCAGTTTTAACAATCCTAACATTAAGGAAGCATTTGACATTGCAGCTTAGGCAAGGCTCTGCACCCTTCCTTAATGATGTAGTTTCTTGTTTGTTATTCTGTCTATCTTTCCAAAAAAAAAAAAAAAAAAGAGTTGAAAACACTATTTGTAGATTTCAAGGACTTTGCAAAGAGTAAGTACCAGCAAAGGGGAAGATTCATGCGTATGAATTATGATATGCAGGTTGGGAGTGGATAGAGAGTAATTGCTCATTTCTTGGGTTGTATTGTTGTAAATAATATGTTTTTAATTATTGTAGTTTATATTCCAGCGATAGTGCATTTTGTAGTCTTTTGGAAAAGACTTTTCTTAGTCTTCCTTAAAAATTTTTTTATTTGTGAGAGAAATAATGGCTCTACATGAGTACTTTTCTATATACTATGGAGCATTAAATACGAGAAAGTTTATCAACTTGAAAAAGTTGATCAATTTTCTTGAAAATTTTATCAACCAAATACTCTTTGAGTTCAATTTGGTTAATAAGTTGCATGAATTCTTAATTGACATTTGAAATTCTTGTAACACCTTATACATTAAATTGATTGAACTTGTCATTTCCGGTAAATCATTGGAGACTTTTTTTTTTCCCCTGCAACAGAGAGAACCTTCAACTATAAAAAAAACAAAAAAAAAAACAAACTAAGGCCTTGTTCTTTTAAACGGCTGGTTGGTTGCGGTGTCACACTTCATCGCAACTTGCCATATTTCACCACAACCCACACAATCCATCACAGTCTACCACAAGTTCACAACCCACCACAATTATTTTTCCTAATTTAATGTATATGTTTATTAAAAGTTAAACTTTCCACAATCCACCACAGTTTCACATTTTCCAACACATTTACAATTATTAAAACCAAAACTCACTACAAC
Source organism: Portulaca oleracea (assembly GCA_029582165.1). Lineage (NCBI taxonomy): Eukaryota > Viridiplantae > Streptophyta > Magnoliopsida > Caryophyllales > Portulacaceae > Portulaca > Portulaca oleracea. The sequence goes on along the minus strand of CM055869.1, from coordinate 10,184,256 downwards.
TTTTCACAACCCACCACAATTCACCACAACTTTTCCAAACCCACTATAACTCATCACAATTCCACCACACCGCATTGCAACCAACCATATAAAAGAACGGGCCAAAGACATAAGAAAAAGATAAACTCGCTAACAAATATCAAAGAACTACTTCTGCAACCTTAAAAGGATTTTCTTGGCTAATTTGTGAATTTCTGCAACCTTAAAAAGATTTTCTGCTTCAAAATATTTTCTAAAGAAAATGAAACTAATATCTCCGCGAACAAATGCATTGATTTTTTTTTTTGAAAGAACAAATGCATTGATTAAGATAGGATACTCTGAATTTTCCCATACTCTACGAAAATAGGATCGACCCCCTCGAGCAGTGATTATTGATACGGCAAGCAATAATATACAAGTTTTCCTTTACTACAACTCTTGTACAGTTTGGTTTGTTTACCAAGTCTAGGAATCCAAGTTGTACTTGCTTTAGGAAATTCGAGTTAGAGTTTGATTTCAATTAGGCTTTGATTGCAAATCGTTTTGCGGTATATATATATATATATATATATATATATATATATATATATAGTCGGCTTTGGCCATCAAAGTGAAAACAAGAAAACACAATTTCCCATCTTGTTTTGTTCATGGTATCAGAGCACAGGTATTAATCTACGCCTTCTCTGCCTAGGGTTCATCATGTCAGAAAATAAGACTTTCACCATTACCCCACAAAGTCCATACTATCTTCATCCGTCAGATTCCCCCGGTGCGATAATCACATCAACAAAGTTTGATGGGAAAAATTATGAACTTTGGGAAAGTGCAGTCCGAAGAGCGCTTCGTTCCAAGAACAAGCTTGGTTTTATTGATGGCCAAATTACAAAACCAGGATTAGAAGTGATTGTAGATGGCAAGATAACTAAACCTGATGAGAAAAACATCAATGAAGAAGAGTTGAATGCTTGGGAGATGGTGAATTCTATGGTCACCTCTTGGATTATGAACGTGATAGATACCAAACTTCACAAGAGCCTTGCTTACGTTGATTCAGCCAAGAAGCTTTGGGATAATATCAAGAATCGATATGCTGTTGCAAATATACCCAAGATACACAAACTCAAGGCTGATATAGCATCTTGCAAGTAGAATAAGTAGGATATTGTTGATTTTTACTCAAGATTGATGGGCTTGTGGAACGAACTTGACAATTATGTCAAGATTCCCACTTGTAAGTGTGGTTCAGCAGAGGCGTTAGTCAAGTATATGGAGGATGAGAAAGTTCATCAGTTCCTGATGGGATTAGACGATGAGAATTACTCCACCACTAGAAGTCAGATACTTGCTATGGAGCCGTTGCCGTCACTGGATAAAATATTTAATATGATTCATCAGGAGGAGAATCATAAGAATGTTATGGAAAGCCGAGATACTGTTAGTGAATCTGCCTCCGCATTCACTGCCTTGGCCAGGCCAGCATCACTACAGAAAGAACGTCTCAGATGCAATCATTGTGGGAAAATCGGTCATGAGGAAGCCAATTGTTTTGAGTTGGTAGGATACCCAACCAATTGGGTTCACCGTGGAGGAAGGACTGGAAGAAGTCGTGGGCGAGGAAGCAGGGGTGCTGCACGATTTGGTACAGGACGTGGACACGGCAGAGAAACAGCAAATGTGATGCATACTATAAAAGAACAGTCTGTGAATGAAGTTAACTCACCACCAAGAGTACCTACAACTGGAGCGTCTACCAACCCAGGAGCATCCATAACCGGGTTTACAGCTGAACAGGTACAGGGGATTTTGAGTTTGATCGAGACTCAAAAATCCGGACTTGATCGCTTGTCGGGTAAGGAAATTTGGCTCATTAATTCAAGGGCCTCGTGCCATATGTCTTCTACTATTGAAAGTATGCATGATATATATGATATTGCTCCCATACCAGTACAACTCCCTAATGGAATAGAGATATTAGCTACCAAGAAAGGGACTGTGCACTTGAACTCTATAATAAGCTTGCACGATGTTCTCTTCGTTCCTGATTTAAGTTGCAATTTAATATCTGTTGCACAATTAATTGATGAAAATTATTGCATAGTAACATTCACTAAGAAATTTTGTGTGATCCAGGACCTTACTTCGGGGAGACCGATTGGAGTGGGTGAGCCAAAAAGAGGAGTCTATTACTTCAAAAGATTGACAGAAGGCAAAGTTCAAGTCAACAAGGTCGACAGTTACGATATCTGGCATTGCAGACTCGGGCATCCTTCCAGTCAGGCACTATCTTATATTTCTGGCAATTTTAGGAGCAAAAATAAATCAGATTTGTGTGATGTTTGTCTTCGTGCTAAACAGACTCGTATACCTTTTCAACTTAGTGATAATACATCCTTGAAGTGTTTTGATATGATTCATTGTGACATATGGGGGGCTTATCCCGTGAAATCATTATGCGATGCTCAATATTTTCTTACTATCGTTAATGATGCAAGTCGAGGAGTGTGGATTTATTTGATGAGAAACAAAAGTGAGGCTTCCCAAATACTTAGAGATTTTTGTGCAATGGTTCATACTCAGTTTGATACTAGAGTTAAGATCGTAAGAAGTGACAATGGTTTAGAGTTTGTTTCCGGAACTATGAAACAGTTCTATAAAGAAAAAGGCATCATTCACCAAACCAGTAACGTAGACACTCCTGAACAAAATGGTAGGGTCGAGCGAAAACATAGACACATTCTTAATGTAGCTAGAGCCCTACGTTTTCAAGCAAATTTACCGATTGAATTTTGGGGGGAATGTGCTCTCGCAGCGGGATATTTAATAAATAGAACTCCCTCAACTATTTTAGGTGGAAAAACCCCATATGAAGTGTTGTTTAACAGGAAACCATCATATGATCATATACGAATTATTGGGTGCTTATGTTATGTTTATAAGTTCCAAAGGCCGAAAGACAAATTCGGGGCTCGAAGTAGAAAATGTGTCCTTCTGGGATATCCTTATGCCAAAAAGGGATGGAAGGTGTATGATTTGGAAACCGGAGAAGTGTTTTATAGTCGGGATGTAGTTTTTGATGAAAAGACTTTCCCTTTCATGGAAAATAAACATAACACTTTGGTTGATACAATCGCTTCCCCGACACCAACTCCTAATCATGAAAGACAACCCAACATGGGTGTTTATGATGAAACAGGTCAGATGGGGGAAGGGGGAGCACTCCACTGTCTCTGGGCAGCCCAATCAGGGGCAGTGAGATTGTCCTAGCAGAAAGGCCACGAAATACAACATCACACAATGCTCCCGACTCGACTAATGATAGTCCAATCCAAGATAATGTCGCTTCAGATGGTAGCAACATGGATAATAACGCAGACCAAGTGGTCGTCTGCCCTGGCCATGTTCCAGTACAAGGAGAAAGAAGGGTTCGTCGACCTCCGTCACACCTCAAAGACTACATTTGCTACTCAACCAAATGTGTAGACTCCTCTTCACAGGCTCTTCACGCATCTCCAATCGCCTCCTCAGGTAAACCTTATCCCATTGCTAATTATGTTAGTTGTGATAATTTTTCTGATGAACATAGGTGTTATTTAGCAACTATTATGAAGGTGAAAGAGCCTAGATTTTTTCATGATGTCGTTAAAGATTCCAACTGGAGAGAAGCCATGTCTAAAGAAATTGAGGCTCTTGAGATGAATAATACTTGGAGTATTGAAGACTTACCGCCCGGAAGATACCCATTAACTACAAGTGGGTCTACAAGGTAAAATATAAGTCAGATGGTAGTATTGAACATTATAAGGCGAGATTGGTTATCCGGGGCGATGAACAGGTGGAAGGTTTCGACTACAATGAGACTTTTGCTCCCGTGGCAAAAATGACTAGTGTTCGAACCTTCATTGCAGTAGTTGCAGCAAAGGGATGGGATCTTCATCAGATGGATGTAAATAATGCTTTTCTACATGGTGATTTGAATGAAGAGGTGTATATGACTATGCCGCCAGGTTTCCGTACCTCTAATCCCCATAAAGTATGCCGCCTGAAAAAAATCTCTTTATGGACTGAAGCAGGCACCGCAACAGTGGTTCGAAAAATTGTCTTCTAAACTTTTGGAGTATGGATTTGTGAAGAATTATACAGATTATTCACTGTTCACATACAACAACGATGACAATTTTGTGGCCTTACTTGTTTACGTGGACGATCTTGTTCTTACTGGAAATAGTGCAAAGTTGTGTGCTTCATTCAAGACATACTTAGACCATTGTTTTCGTATTAAAGATCTCGGTAGTCTAAAGTATTTCCTTGGTGTTGAAGTGGCAAGGAGCAACCAAGGTATACTTTTGTGTCAACGAAAATATGCTCTTGATATTATTGATGAATGTGGGATATTGGGATGTAAACCTATCGATACACTTATAGAAGTGAATCATAAACTTGCAGTTGCTACAGGGGCAACGCTTCGTGATCCATCCTCCTATAGGCGCCTTGTGGGTCGTTTGATCTACCTGACCCTTACACGACCTAATTTAGCCTATGCAGTTCACATTCTTTCGCAGTTTATGCATGAACCTAAGGAAGATCACATGGAAGTCGCCCGACGTGTCCTTAGATACCTAAAGGGCAGTCCTGGTCAAGGTATACTGTTGCGTCATGACTCTGATATGAAGATTAATGCATATTGTGATTCTGATTGGGGGGCCTGTCCTATCACTCGACGCTCCCTTAGTGGATATATTGTGTTTCTTGGTGGGTCGCCAATATCTTGGAAGACCAAGAAACAGAGTGCCGTCTATCAATCTTCTGCTGAAGCGGAGTATAGAGCAATGGCTAATGTTACTAGCGAGCTAATTTGGATAAAGTCATTCCTTACAGCGATGGGGATTGTTTTCACATCTCCCATACGGCTCTATTGTGATAATCAAGCTGCCCTTCATATTGCGAGAAATCCTGTTTTTCATGAGAGGACCAAAGACATCGAGATTGACTGTCACTTTGTTAGAGAACGAATCATTTCTGGTGAATTACTTCCTGGTTTTGTGTCTTCCAACCAGCAGCTTGCCGATTTATTTACCAAAGCTTTGGGGCGTCAACAGTTCCATTTTTTACAAGGCAAGATGGGCATTGTAAATCCCCATGCTCCATCTTGAGGGGGAGTGATACGGCAAGCAATAATATACAAGTTTTCCTTTACTATAACTCTTGTACAGTTTGGTTTGTTTACCAAGTCTAGGAATCCAAGTTGTTCTTGCTTTAGAAAATTCGAGTTAGAGTTTGATTTCAATTAGGCTTTGGTTGCAAATCGTTTTGCTGTATATATATATAGTCGGCTTTGGCCATCAAAGTGAATACAAGAAAACACAATTTCCCATCTTGTTTTGTTCAATTATATTAGGCCACATTCTTTATACAGTTGGTTGCGGTGAAACTTGAAAAAGTGTGCAGGTGAATTGTGGTGAGTTGTGGTGAATTGTAGTGAGAATTATGGTAAGTGGGGTAGGTGAAAAGAAAAAATATGAAAAGTAGATGAGAAAAATGAGGAGAGAGAAAAGTGAAGAGATATTAGGCCTCATTCTTTATACAAGTAATGATTATGGTGTGGTATGGTGAAGTATGGTAGAAATTAAAGAGTTACGGTACGGTATGGTACCGCACCGCAATCTACCGCATAAAAGAACAGGGTATTAGTCATGATGAGGTTCATATATGAGTTGCATACGTTCAACATCAACATTTGTGGTAGCGTTTAATGTTTCGATCAAATCAATGTTCTAATTGGAGAAATATCAGTGTTTGGTAAACTAGTGTTTGAAGTAAAGATTTAAAGGTTTTAAAAAACATTCATGAAATATTAATAAAGTAACGTTTAACGGTTGGAGGAACATACCATATTTTTTGATGAAAAAATACCTTTTAAAAATTTAATCTTTCAAAAATATACATAACAATATAACATTAATTAGCTAACTAAATCACTAAATTTATCAAAGAAGGTCATAAGCATGAATACGAGAGACGCTTTAAAAAAATCACATTTGAGTGCTTGCGTGACCCTATACTCTACGAAAAGTGTCTCTATTGCCTACTTAAATTAATCTTTGATTAATTTGTATTAAATTTATTAATTAATGAAAGCTAAGCATAGCTGATTACCAATGATTGTCCTTGTCACTAATCTTGATGTAGCTTACAGTGAAAGTGCATTGTTGGCATATGCTTTCTCTCTTCTTTTATGCCATTTATTTGTGGCCTTCCCCGAATAATCACAATTTGATTTACACTTTTGGACCATAAAATGTTAAAAAATTCAAACACTATTCAAATACTCAACATTATCCTTAATCTACCTTTTCTTTGGTTGTCCGCAATGCTAAAACATGGTCCCACCACCAAATAATTGTAAATTTGGCCTATCAAGAGCTCATCAATTTATTAAGCTCCGTTCTTTTATACGGTTGGTGCAGTGTGGTAATGGTATGGTGCGATACATTTTTAAAAAGTATGATGAAGTGTAGTAAAAGTTATATTTGGTGGTGTATGTGAAGAGAGAAAATATGAAAAGTAGAGAAGAAAAATGAAAAGAGAGAAAAGTGAATATATATATTGATAATGATTGTGGTATGATATGATGAATGTGTTAGAAATTAAAGAGTACGGTGCGGCGTGGTATGCACCACAATCAACCATATAAAAGAATGTAGACTTAATATTTATATCATTATTCTTGACAATAATCGACTTTTAAAAGAATTTATTAATTGGTTTGTTTTTGTCCATTGATGAAAGTGCTTTAAGATCAGATAAAATTTTGTTATGTAGTTGATAGGTTTTGCATCTTCATATTGGATGTTTAATTGTTTATGGAGTATTTTGGCGTCATATAATTTGTATTTATAGGTTTTCAATTGGCAATAATTTAAACTAATTTCTTAGCTTCTTAAAACTACCACTTCTGGCCGGTCCCGGGCGGCAAGTGTGGAGGTGCGGTGGGGTCGCTGGGGCTGGGGGTTGAGGCGAAGAGAGGGAGAGAGTGGAGGTTGGACTGTTAGAGTTAGGGGTTTGAGAAGGGTGTGAGGAAGGTTGTAGCGGTGGAGAGGCGAGTGATGGTTTGGGGCGGGGGTTGTGAGAGGGAAAGTGAGGGAATGGGGGTTCAGGCTGAAGGAGGGAGAGAGATGCAATTTATTAGGTGCTTTTGGAGCATGTGCTCCAAATTCTATAATTGTTCACCCTTGTATATTAGGTTGTTCACTCTGATTATTATGATTGTTCACTCGGACTTATATGATTGTTTACTTGCAAATATTTGAAACACATGCTCCGGGTACATCAAATATATATTGGGAGAGAGAAGGGAGACAGGAAGTGAGGTGGAATTTAAAAAAATGAAAAATGTTAAATATTCAATCCAAGCAAAAAATATGTCTAAAGTTTTTTCATATTTTTAACAAGCGATATATAAGTCATCGTGGAGCGTGGCGCGATGGGAGAGATTGTAGACTTAGCTTGAGTTGTTGTTGTAGAAGAGATGAGAGAAATCCATAAGCAATAGAATAAGGGGAGAAAGATGAACATCTCAATCACCCATGCTTGAACTTTTCAATAATAGCCTTGAACTTGAATAATAACAAGAATAATAACCAAAATCAACCAATATCAATAACCTTGAACACCAGAGGGATTGGATATGACCTTGGATAAAGGAGATTCCACCACCAAAGCCTAACACCCCACCATGACCATCATAAAGGAAGAATCCACCAAATAATCAATAAAGGAATGACTAGAAACACCACCATTAATCAATGGATAAAGTAATCTAGATTTTGAGAGAAAACTTAGGGAAACCCTAACCAATGCATAAGCATATTCATAATCATCAAAAGCTGCCTGGAAAAAAAGTCCTAACAAGCTATTTATACTAAACCAGAAATTAAGTAAAAACAGAGCAAAAATAACGAAACTTCGCGTTCTTCCAGAAGGTTGGCTCGGGCGAGCCAAGTAGTGGCTCGGGCTAGCAGGCCTTCTGTCCGCAACAAATCGTCGCTCGTGTGCGCGACCTAACCTGGCAGTAGCCTGGCTCGGGCGAGCCAGGGGGTTGCTCGGGCGAGCAGGCCCACTGAGGGGTTGACCACGTACGCGACACATCTGGCAGGCGCTAGGACAAATCTGGCAGGAGCTTGGCTCGGGCGAGCAGGCCCACTAAGAGGTTGACCATGTGCGCGGCAAAGTCTGGCAGAATGGTGACTCGGGCGAGCCATGCTTCTGGGCAGTTTTTCCCTGCCGACTTCCAACGCGCATAACTTCTTCATCCGAACTCCGTTTTAGGCCCGTAAGATATCGTTGGAAAGCTCTCAGTGTTTACTATAAGCTCCCAAAATTTGAGACCTATCGAAGTTATATTGAAGGAGTTATGGCCCAAAGCGTGAAGGCGCGCGCATTTCCAACCTTTGATCGCCTTCTCCCCTGCAAGTTATTAACTTGGTTACTTCCGAGACTTGATACCACCACGCCCTTCATTTCCGGGATGACCCAATCCAGTCCCGAGGCCTCCGAGGTCATTGACAAGTCCCGAGCCTCTCCTTACTCCAACAAGGATGGCTCGCCGAGGCCACGATAGTGTGATGCTCACCACCCCGCCTTTTGTAAAGGTGTAACGATTCTTGAAAACGAGTGGGTGAGCGGTTTTAGTCCGGTGATGATGGGTCGGGATTTCATCGACCTTATTCTTAACCGCAATCCCGGCTATGAAAGCTTGGCACCGATCCCAATACTGAACCCGATACGGTTCATACTCCCTTTCTTGAAAAAGAGTTGCCCTCAACTCTTGGGAGTAAAAATCGAGGCCCTCTCCACAACTTGGTACCCTAGAACTCCAAACATCCCGACCGCCATGAACAATCACACGAGGCACCCAACAAGCTTCGGAACCCACTATATACCCGTCATCCAAATAAAAGAAGCTGGTTGGAGGTTTGTTTTGTGGAGGTGAGGGGTTAAGGGACAGAAAGGGGAATTTTTGTGGTGTTTGGGAACTCTCATTCTCACTAGGCTCGCTACAAGGCAAAGACAAAGCAAGAAGGAGCTCGTCCTCGCCAAGAGTACGCTCTTCTCGTGTTTCGCTCATCATGAGAAGGTTCCTCAACTCACTTCCCACCCAGGTTTTATTTTTATGTAGGGTTAAGGGATTCATGCACTCAAGTCCAAGTAATTGATCTTCGCTCAACACACAATGCCACGAACATTGCACACCAAATTTCCAATAACACTCATTCAACGACAAATCCTCAAATAACCAATGTCGACCAAACAACATGTATGACTCGTTCAAAAAGTTCATGACACAACGACCAATATACGAGCAATATTCATCGAAGGACGACACAATTGAAGAGCTCAAAAACTTAGGTTGAACTAGAATCAAGGCATCTTCAATTCCAAATTCGCCACTAAACACCAAACGGATACCAAGATTCTTAGTATGCCACTCAAAACATTGTGAATTTTCAACCAGGGACTTCACATGCTCATCATGCAACTTTTCTCGCCAACAAACTTCATCAAACAACCAATGTCTCCCAAAGGTCATGCACGACTCACCCAAAGACTCTACACCACATCGTACATCTTTCAAGCATGATTCAATAAATTTCAAAGGAGAGTCTTCGGTTACCTTGTTCTTCCCATGGAGAAGAATTTGAAGGAAATAGGAGTCACCACCATTGTTGTTTAATCCCTTGGCTTGTGGTAATGATAACCCCAAAGGAGCTTCTTCTTGGGCCTCTTCAACACGGATAAGAGGAAGGGCAAGATCGATGTTCTCAACCACCTCTTGGCTTGGAACTTTATCAAGATCACTATGTACTTCAAGTAGCTCAAGAGGTTTCCCTTCAACGGCCTCAATGACAATAACCCCGTTCATTGAACTTTTCTCTTTCTCAATGTTTTTCTCATCAACACCTTCTACCATGTCACCTGTATGCTCTTCCACACCAAAGGATTCTTCAATCCAAGTTTCAACCATAGCCATTGTCGGGCATTGCAAAACATCATGTCCCACACATCTACATTTGACACATTTTTGGGACGTAAAGGCCGTTAGTGGGGAACAGTGGAATGGCTTTTCTCGGAGGAATCCTCTCTTCTTCTTTGCCCATCAAGTGATGAAATGAGTTCATGGTCTCGCTTGTAAGTACTAGGCAAGAATCGTCGATTCATTAATCGCTTTAGCTTTGTCCATGAGGTGACTTTTGCTCGACCCTCCTTAGCTCTTTGTGCCTTGACATTCTCAAACCAAAAGGATGCACCCTTGGTGAGTTTCAACCTCGCAATCTTGAAGGCTTGTTCATCACTATAATCCCCAGCTTCAAAATACCTATCCAAGATTTGGACCCATTCAAGATAATCTTCGGGGTCGGTGTTGCCATTGAATTCCGGAATTTTGATCTTGGTATCATAGAATTCATCCCATGGGGGTTTCTCAACCGCTTCTCGTCGATGATGGCGTCGTAGTGAGCCTCTATCATCGTCACTCGACTCGTAAGAGGGAGGAGGACGGTTAGGGCTTTGTGCGCGCCTCGAACGTTCAACTCGAGGTGGAACCGGACGCTCTTGGACGAGGTTGTCCAACCGTACCATGATGGCATTAAGAGTGCGATCGATGGAGGTGAACCGTTCGCCATGGGTGGCAAGTCGGTTCTCGAGAGCCCGATGTCGAGGGCTACCCCGGTGGCTTGATTCCTCTCGATCGGAATCATCGTGACCATCCATATCGAGGGAAAGGTATGGGACGGATTGTGTTTGGGATATTTTGTGGAGTTTGGGGGTTTTCTTGTAGTTGGTTTGTGTTTGGATAAGGGTTCTTTGTGTTTTTCTTACTTGGGCATTTTATCGAACACCTTGTGTGCGCAACTTTCCAACTCTTCCTCAAAGCTCCAATATGCACCAAAAACACCAAACACAATAGCAATAACAATTTCTCCAACACACTTGGAGTCACAAGGGTTGGGGAACACCAATATTTCAATCAAAATACCAAAATTCCAACAATAGAGAACAAACTAGCAAGAACAATGGAAAACTCAAGCTAGATGAATAACCTTGTGCTCTGATACCAAAATGGAGCGTGGCGCGATGGGAGAGATTGTAGACTTAGCTTGAGTTGTTGTTGTAGAAGAGATGAGAGAAATCCATAAGCAATAGAATAAGGGGAGAAAGATGAACATCTCAATCACCCATGCTTGAACTTCTCAATAATAGCCTTGAACTTGAATCATAACAAGAATAATAACCAAAATCAACCAATATCAATAACCTTGAACACCAGAGGGATTGGATATGACCTTGGATAAAGGAGATTCCACCACCAAAGCCTAACACCCCACCATGACCATCATAAAGGAAGAATCCACCAAATGATCAATAAAGGAATGACTAGAAACACCACCATTAATCAATGGATAAAGTAATCTAGATTTTGAGAGAAAACTTAGGGAAACCCTAACCAATGCATAAGCATATTCATAATCATCAAAAGCTGCCTGGAAAAAAAGTCCTAACAAGCTATTTATACTAAACCAGAAATTAAGTAAAAACAGAGCAAAAATAACGAAACTTCGCGTTCTTCCAGAAGGTTGGCTCGGGCGAGCAGGCCTTCTGTCCGCAACAAATCGTCGCTCGTGTGCGCGACTTAACCTGGCAGTAGCCTGGCTCGGGCGAGCCAGGGGGTTGCTCGGGTGAGCAGGCCCACTGAGGGGTTGACCATGTACGCGACACATCTGGCAGGCGCTAGGACAAATCTGGCAGGAGCTTGGCTCGGGCGAGCCAAGGAGCGACTCGGGCGAGCAGGCCCACTAAGAGGTTGACCATGTGCGCAGCAAAGTCTGGCAGAATGGTGACTCGGGCGAGCCACAGGGTGGCTCGGGCGAGCCATGCTTCTGGGCAGTTTTTCCCTGCCGACTTCCAACGTGCATAACTTCTTCATCCGAACTCCGTTTTAGGCCCGTAAGATATCGTTGGAAAGCTCTCATTGTTTACTATAAGCTCCCAAAATTTGAGACCTATCGAAGTTATATTGAAGGAGTTATGGCCCAAAGCGTGAAGGCGCGCGCATTTCCAACCTTTGATCGCCTTCTCCCCTGCAAGTTATTAACTTGGTTACTTCCGAGACTTGATACCACCACGGCCTTCATTTCCGGGATGACCCAATCCAGTCCCGAGGCCTCCGAGGTCATTGACAAGTCCCGAGCCTCTCCTTACTCCAACAAGGATGGCTCGCCGAGGCCACGATAGTGTGATGCTCACCACCCCGCCTTTTGTAAAGGTGTAACGATTCTTGAAAACGAGTGGGTGAGCGGTTTTAGTCCGGTGATGATGGGTCGGGATTTCATCGACCTTATCCTTAACCGCAATCCCGGCTATGAAAGCTTGGCACCGATCCCGATACTGAACCCGATACGGTTCACATCGTCATGTTATATTTCCAACGAATTGAACTCGGTGATAATTTGTTAGAAAAAAAAGATATAAAGGTCCGTTCTTGAAAAACAAAAGTTGAAAATTAATTGGTTATATCCAAACATATAAATTAATTTATTAGATTTCAATAACACCAGGTAAAGATATAAACATAGGCAACATTTTTTATAGGTTAAAATTCACGTGCACTCGTAATATTCTTTTATAGAGTTGGTTGCGGAATGACGTGGTGCGGTGTGGTGGATTGTGATAAATTGTGGTGAGTTTTGTTTTAATAATTGTAAATTGTGTTGATAAATGTGAAAAAGTTGATTGTTGTGGGTTGTGGTAAATTGTAGTGGATTTGTATGTTGTGATGGATTGTGACAAATTATGGGGTGTTACAACACCGCAGTTAGCCAATCATATAAAATAACATGACCAATTGACTAAAGCAAATAGCATCTGATATTCTTATTAGAATTCACGCCATTAGAAAAATAATAATACTCACATTAGTTTGTTACTGTAATTAACAAGTAATTAACTTAACATATTGATTTTTCTTTTCTTTTTTTTCTCTAACACTAAACATATAGTTTTTTCGTCTTTGATTCTTTGAATAATATATATACCATAGAAGCTCCTGTCCAGCAGTCTCAGGTTTGTGACTCGCTCACCCTCCTCTTCATCAGCCGCCAAACTCCACAAAAAAACAATGGTGAGCGCAGAATCCGAATACCCGACCCGCGTCATAATCGAGGACGAAGAGGAGGCTCCGATCAACACCTTCGCCACCCGCAACCGCTGCTGCTGCTTCCCTTCCTCCTCCTCCACGACGTCGTTCTGGGAGAAGGTACGCGCCGCCGACTCCCACGACAAGTGGTGGGCCCTCCCCTACCGCGCCTTCAAGAAGCTTCGAGAATGGTCCGAGATCGTCGCCGGACCCAGGTGGAAGACCTTCATCCGCCGCTTCAACCGCCACCGCAACAACCACCACCGCCACTACCACCAGCAGACGAAGTTCCAGTACGACCCCATGAGTTACGCCCTAAACTTCGACGATGGGCCGGGGCAGAACGGTAATTTCGACGAGGATCAGGCCGCCCAATTCCCAGACTTCTCCACCCGGTTCGCCGCCGTACCTGCGTCGGCTAGGTCGTCCATGGATCTGGGCAAGTGATCTTGGGGGGGGGGGCAATTTGGGAATTTCGGCTGGAATTATGGGTCTGCCTTGTTGTCCGGCGGGTTTTGGTAGCGTGCGCCTAGGGTGTACCGAGGAGGATGGAATGGTGGTTGAAGAGCTTTCTTGACAGATGTAGAACAATATAGACCCACCCAAGTCATTTTCGTCCTTCCTGGATGTTTATAATTACTAGTGCTAATTAGTATTATTTTGATTTCTTGCATTTGATTTGCCCTTTTCTCACAGCTGTTATATGCAAGTAAGGTCTTATACAGCAAAGTGATATTTTTGTTTTTGTTGCCCTGTACAGATTGTGGTATCGTCTAATAGATTAGATTTTTTAAGAAAGAAAAAAAAGAAACAAATAATATAGGGTGGATGTTTGTTTGCTTGATTACTTGTCATATTTTGGTCATTAAAACGATATTTTCTTCCTCATTTGGCTTTCATATAACTTACAAGTTACAAACACAAGCGCTCATGAAAACTACACTGTCTACACCCTTGATGATAATAGTAATAATTAACCTTTGATTACACCATTGATGATATTAGCTGACAGGGTGAGCCCAAGGAAATAAATCAGAATAAATACAAGCAGAATGACATTTATTGGTTGCCCACAAATTCGGCTCCACAGCAGACATATGATGAACAAATGTCGGAAGTCTGATGTCATGTCAAGAATCGGTAACCTTGTAAATTCAAAGCAGCAGACCTACAGGTAGATAGGTTACGAAAAAGGGTTGTAAATTGAGCCACCAAACTTAAAGGCTTTTCTAACAACAATTTCCAAATCAGGGCCTGCTTTTGCAGGATTTAAGAATATATTCAAATAAAGACAGCCTAAACTCAGCAAATTAGAGCCACTTTTGGGAGAAGCAAAGTGATTAACAACAACATATGATGGGGGGTTAGTACTTTTTATTTGTGACAAGTTTTTTCCAGTTTGCATAACATACCACTATACCAGCATTTTCCCACCACAAAGATCAACTGAACTAACTACACAGACACACAACAAGACAGAAGACTTCATGCACAACTGACGGCGGCTGAGCGGTTCTTCCGGTTAGCAGCTTTTATGGTGAGCAGGACATCACCCACGGTCCATGGAAAACTCAGACAGTTTCCACTGTCTTCGCAATGAGACGGGTGATAAGTGACATGGTACCATGCGGAAGCCATTTTCTGACGGTCTTCTAACTTGCAGCTCTTCTCAAACCACCCTTTTGCCTCTCTCTGTAGCGTCTTTACCGACACAAAGATCCGGTCCCTCATCTCTGTGTACCTCCTGTTGTCCTTCTGAAGATACATCGACTTGCTCCTCAGGTTACCTGTCAGTATCTCATCCTCACTGTTTGCTCCATAGAAGGTTAGTAATGCAGTCATTTTGTCTATGTACATGTCTTTGTAGGTTTTAGCTGAATCGATGCAGGTCTCGAAGCCCGGGATTTGTAGTTCAGGGTCATAGGCAGCTCGAGCAGCTTCCTCGGACCAGCTAAAGTCTGATCTTGGGATTGTTGTGGCAACAGTAAGGCGGTAGAGTTTACCTAAGGCACCCTGTGATTTGTAGGTGGGTTTGTCCCACCTCTCCATGAAATCAGGATATTCTCTCGGTTGTAATGCCCGGGGCATCTCAGCTGGGGCACCAGTCTTGGCAAAGTCAACTGCTGCAGAATGAAGACTGGCTAGTCTCAAGCATTTGGGACTCAGGGCCTTCTCTGGCTCCCGGTCAGCAAGAATCAAGTGCGCGTTTGAGATGGCTCCCAGGGTATCACTGATCATGTAATCAACAAAGAATTGTTGGATCTCCTGCAAGATTCTGCACAATTTAGAACTACTTCTGACTTCAAACACAGAAACCAAATATAAAATACGGAAGCACCTGATAGTGAACTTGAACCTACATCTAGGGTTACATCATGGTCCATGATACGCGGTCTGCATGCAGTGTAGTCCATTGGTGGCACTGTCTTAGGAGGTATTATCTTTTTATCCCAGCTTATGAAATATAAGTCACCATCTAAGTCACCACCAGAGCATTCATTTGGATGAGGCCTGGACAAGAAAGGCACTATTATTCTTAGACAAGTGAAGTACATGGCTATCATTATACTCTCAAGCAAACGATTCATCACAGCAAAGGATTACTATGTTGTTTCAAAAACCAGCAGCATAGACCATAACACATGATAAATAAGCAGAGAACAAAAAAGGGGTCATACTTAAGAGTGGCTTGACATGGTGTTCATTTCTTACCTTTCACCCTTTTGAGGAAAGATCAGGCAGTCTGTAAGACCCTTCTCCTCTAATGCTATCTCGTACACAGCATCGAGCACTCTAACATCTCCTGGGTGCAAGCAAGGGTTCTTGGTTACCACAACCTTGCCCACAATAACCGCTGTTTTATCGTCCAATTTATGGAAGAAACTCTGATCACCACTTTCGAGTTCAGATTTTGTCAGGGTTATTCGGACAAAGATTTGGCCATAGTTCAAAGTTCCAGTCTCGTCCAAGCATCCAAGTAAGATGCGACCCTTAGGGACATAAACGCGACATCTATTTCTCAAGTCTGATAATTGGTTCTCTAAGTAGGCTCTGAGCATCATTAAGAGGTAAGGCTCAGCATTGGGTTCATAACCATGACGCAACATTTTAGCAAGAATGCTATTTTCTCCCATTCCTATACTCTCAAGCACAGCCAAAGCAGCATCTCTACTTGTCAGCGTGCCCTGAAGAATGTTCATATGTTCCAACAACAGTGCTTCTAGGCTACAGTCCTCAACTCCCAAGGTGGACAAAAGGGTCACAATCTCTCTGTTTAAGTAGCACGGCATTGCATCGCAACACTTGGTTATGTTAAGCATCCTATTAGTGGATTCAAACTTCAGCATGCTACTACGCAGGGATAGCTTCCGGAAGGAATTCCGATCAACTGCTATCACACCCTTGTAACCGCCATAACGAATCTGAAACGCTGAGGGAGTGTCCTTTACTCCATACTTTTGAGCAACCTGTCTAGCAAAAGATTGGGAGATCTTTCCAATACCATCTGAGAAGCAGTAGTCAACCCCATCGACACTCGCTTCAATATCAGGAATAACTTCAACATCCTGGGCGGGAACAATCAAAGTCGGCTTAGAAGAACTGAACAATTGACCCATTCTAGCCGCACATTTTGATATGCTGCGAATCTTGCTAAAGCTACCCATCCACTGCCGGATATCCTCTGCCTTCTTCTCTTCACTGGAAGCAAACATCCAAACTGAATTGGAGCGGAGTTGGCTAGCTGAGAAAGCTAGGAACTCAAATCTTTTGTTCCCAATCACAATCCCTTCTCTAAGAACGGATAATATCCGGTGATATATATCGGTCTTTAAGGGCTTTGCGAATATTCCTTGCTCAACATTCATAGAAACAACTCCTGCATGTAGCCTGCCCCAATCTTCCTCTACAAAAGTAACCCTCATGAAATCTGAGGCGTAGTCTGCATGGGCCTTGACAACATAGTTTGAGTTCTCCAGTTCAGGACCCATGCAGTATATCTTTGTTGGGGTGATTAGCGCCCTGTGACAACTCATTATATTTTCATTAACTAAGCGGCTTTTTGCTGATAGCCTGTTACTCTGTACACCCCCGAGAGCACGTACTTGAGCCTTGATAAATGAGAGGGGATCGTAACAAGTGGTGCTCAGCTTGTGCAACTTCTGGAGGACCAGAAGAGCCGTGTCTAAGCTCAACGTGCTGATGAAATCAATTAGTTCTTTATTTACAGCAGCAAGGCTAATTTTCAGATTGTGAACAAGGGAATTGATCTGAAAAAGGATCTCATAGTCTAATTTTGAAGTGTCCTCGCAGTTTACAAGAGGAAGAAGGCCTGATACAGAAGATTGCTGATCCCATTCAACTAATCGAAGATCTTTTAATTCTTTCTTGTAGAAGGGAAGAGCGGAAAAGATATCCTGAGCTAATGAAGCCTCTTCAATTTCCCAACAAATTGCAGAAGATTGTCCAATGGATTTGTTACTAGAAAAATCAGTCGTCCGAACCCAAAGGAACCCTAGATCTTCCTTGCAGATGTGATACCGGTCAGCACTGAATCTTGTATAAAGATTGGGCCCTGAAATCTTCTGGTATATCTTTGGGGCAAACTTGAGCTACAAACAAAATGCATAAAAGACATAAAAATGAGAAGACTCAAAAAGGCAATAAGCCATAAGTGGAAAATGCAAACTTGATACGTATTCATTGACTCAAGAGAAACAAGTTCAAGGAGTCCTAAAGCTACATCTTGACAGTAAATCCTGGAAACCATGTTTGTCCTTGAACCTCAACACAACCAATCCTTGTACAAAGTATGTACATATATAAGGGGTTAGCTATATCATGATTCATGACAGTAATTAAACTACAGATGATCAAAATTTTTGAGGATGAAATTCCACATGGCCAACAGCAAAATACACGGTTTCGATTTGGAGTCTCGAACTAATCGAAAGAAGCAAATCAAAGCTTTCCTTAAGGAGTCCTACTTTTCAAGTTCAATGATCATCACATACGTCCTAAACACAAGTGGTTTGTCCACATTTTTTTCTATTCCCTCCCTCCCTATCAATGGTGAAACAGCATGGAAAACCAAGGGTCAAGTTCAAAACTTTCACCACAGGGACCCAGAGACAGAGAATTAAGATAAACCACCAAAACATACCCAAAGATTTTCTAGCAAATGACCACTCATCAGAAAGCCTGCTATTTCACTAGTCTCACCAACAACAGTAAATTTCCCATAATCTTACCAAAATCCACCACAACAACCAGATATTTGTACAACCCATAAGACAATCACATCAAACAAAGAGCAGAAATTTGCCAAATGCATGAACTAAAACACAATTAGGCACAGCATATCCACATGATCAAGCCTCCAAAAACTCACTGATCCACTTAAAAACGCCAGCCAAACAAGGGTAAAAAAAGCAACAGGACAAGATAAAGATCACACCTTGAGAAGAACAGCAGGGTCAGCACCACCAAAATAACACCCAAAAGCCTCAAAGACATCATCAAACTGGATCTCCAACTTATAGAACTTGCCACCATACCCAAGCTGCAGCTCAACGCAACTCCTCTCAGGCATAACCCAAACCCTAACATCCTCCCAAGTCTCAACGACACGCATGGAATCCTCCTCCTCCATGAACCCCACATACACACTCCCATTACTGGCCCTGTGCTTGGGCTCGAGGGGCCGTGCGACGACGTCGTCGTGGGAAGAAGACAGAGAGAGGTGAGACCCTTTGAAGAGGAGCTTGTTCTGGGAGGCCAATTGGGTGGCTTTGGACTTGGCTTCGAGAGTCTCGAACTGAACCCTGCCATGGCCTCTGGACTTCCAGTTCTTCCTCTCGGTGAAGATTTCGATGGCGAAGACGGAGCCATGGCCGATGAGGGATTCGAGGAAGTCGAAGAGGTCTTGGGCGACGGCGGTGAAGGGGATGTTGGAGACCCTCACGGTGGGTCTCTCTTTCTTTGATGGTGGTCTGTCTATCGCCATTGCAGAGAGGAGAGTGATGACTGATGAGTGATCAGTAGTGGGTTCCCTGCCTAGCTTTCCGCCTGTGATTTTGATGGGGTTTTGTGCTGCAAAAAGGGGTTTTTGCGAATTTTTAAGACTGGCCGTCAATTTGCCATGGTCAAAATCAAAAGGTTCTCCAATTTGGTGGTACTTGTATTTTGGTCGGATGCTAAGAGCTGAGTTATACTTCTTTTTTGGTGAGAAAAAAAAAATGATGTAGGATTTATATTTAATAATTAGGATACACTACAGTTAAAATAAAAAAGGAAAAAATTGTTGAGGATCTTGTCTTCGTTCTCGCGCGCCGAGTTTGAGTAAGAGTTATTCTCGCCACCTATACTCGTCATCGCCGATGTACTATCTTTCTCGTCCTCGCTCATGTCATATCAACGCTATGTCACTGTCAAACCCGCCACTGCAGTTGCTCTAAGCGATGTTTATTTTGGATTTTTGGCTTAAGAAAGTTGGAAATTTGATTCATTATAAAAGATTAATTATTTTATACTTCATCCGTTTCATATTAATTGTCGTCTTTGAAAATTGTGCAATTAAACATTAAAAATTTTTATCATAAAATTTTCAATATATATAATGATTTGTTATAAAAAATCCACAACCATTAGATTCTTAACGAAAAATATTATCTTAAAAATATAATATTATAATTGGTAATAAAATATTATATAAGAAATTATCAATCAAAAAATAGTATTAGATAGTCTGCCAGGGGACAATTAATATAAAATAGAGGAAATATACTATTTTATATTTTCACTCTAAATATTATTATTTGATTTTTATTTTTTAAGTTTACCCTTATTATTTGATTTTTTATCTTTTAATTCCAATGAGATTAATTATAAACATATACCTTTGTCATTTCACTAAAAAAAATTATTAAAAACATTCCATTGTCTTGCTAGTTGACACCTCCAAATTTCAAAAGTAACAATTAAAATGAAACTGAGGGAGTATATCACGATGTTTCTTTTGAGGCTTCCGATTGTGGTAGGTATGGAGATGTTTTTAGTAAAACTATCACGGACGATTTGAATATTGTTTTGGATAGCATTCTGAGTGGTTATAAAATCAATCGGGTGGTGGATAGGGATAGGGGAGTCGACTCTGCCGGTTGAATCCTTTGAAGATGCAGCTGAACGTGACTTACTTGCTGATCTTGAGGATTCCATCCTAGAGGCTTTGAAGGGTAAAGCTAGAAGTAAGCGAAAACAGAAAATACTGATGAAATCTATGTGACAGCTTGTTAGAGAATCAACTAGTAGCGCTGTTTGTGGTCAAAAGGATGGTCAAAAGGTTAGAATGGGTAAGCGTGCGAACATTTTGGAAGAAGACAATTTTGACGATATTGATGCTGAGATAGATCGAAGGAAGGTGATTATCGGCAATGATATAAGCGTGCGATTTCGCGGTGACACATCAAACTGAAGTTATGATTCTTTCAATATCGTGATTGAGTAGTGAAGGTGTTTTGGTCGTTGTGGGTGCGAACGTCTTTGTGTGTTGTTTTTATTTAACCGTGTTTGATCATAACCTTTATCTTTTGGAGTTGGTTGTTTGTTATTTGGTTTGCAGTCTGCTATACTCTGTGAACTTATAAACCTTTTGGCTTTCAATAATCGAAAAAAAGGAGGGGGTGTAGGTGTTCTTCAGTGTGTATGTGTAAATGAAGAGTAAGGATTGATATCTAAGATGTACAGACTCGGACACGAGACACGGATACGATACGACACGGTCACGGGGACACGCAATTTTTGAAAAATTAAGGACATGACACGTTGTCCGACACGTACCTTAATTTTATATAGTACTTCAAAAAATATCAAATTTTGTTTTAAAAATGTTTATGAATGAATATATTTTCTTTAATAGTTTATGAATCTTAAAACTATATATATATAACATAAAATTTTATAAAATAATGGAAGACAGACAAAGTTATAAGAAAGAGAGACAAAAGTATGTGTATTGTGTAAGATGGTAAAGTAATAGGAAAAAATAATGATATATTGAAAAAAGGAGATCATAGTTGAGGATGTCTACGGATGTAATTAGCCGAAAATGTGATGCCCGTCAATGATTCAAAGGTGTCCTGAGGTTGTGATACGCGTGTCCACCATGAGTCATCCAAGTGTCGGATGTTTATTTTGGTAATTATTTAGGGGACACGTTTTTTCGTGTGTCCGACATGTATCCGAGAGATTCGGACACTGATACGTATCCGACACGGATACGTTTGATAGAAGTGTCCGTGCTTCACAGATTGATATAAACAAAATTTAAATGCAAATTTATTATATTTTAGTAAAATCATAAATATCTTGATGCTAGATGGTTAATGACCCTCTTGCATTTCACCTAAATCAGTCATAAAATTATTACAACTTATAAACAATATAAAAATAATTATTTATTTATATTTTTCATAAATATAAAAATATGCATTAAATAAGCATTTTCTACTATGATTAATAAAATTATACTATTATTCATATTTTTGACTTAGTTAATAAATATTTTAAATTTATATCCTTATAGTTGATAAATATATACAACTATTAGAGAAAATATTTATTAAAAATTATAAAATTGTGAAATATGAACAATTTAACCATCTTGAAACAAGTTTAAATTTTCTTTCATCTTTGTCATTATAATTTCAAATTTTTAATCGTTTAATTTTGCAAAAATATTAAAAGCATGTTTCAAATTCTATAATGTATGTCTATTATCTAACCTTGAAAACTGATGAAAGAATCTGTTGACAATCACAACTCACAAGAGCATAGCAGGGCAAGGCATCTTTCCCATGCAATGTAGAACAGAGTATCTTAGCTTTCGGAAATCATTTTAATTGCCCTTTTTCCCAATAATTTTTAAATTGCCCTTTCACAAGGCTACCTTTACTCCTCTTTACTCTGTCCAGTGGACAAAAGTGATTCAACCATTTGTACCAAACATCACTGTTTTCCCTTTTCACTTTAGGCCAACTAATCAAAATGATTTGAGCATTTCTAGTAATTAAACAACGAAGATGACAAATACTATAACCAAAACACAAGAAAGCTACAAAGAAAGCATAAGACCAACAAGAAGATGACAACAAAATGGCACAATTTTCATTAGTTAAACACTGGGACCAAAAAGAGTTATTTTGTTACAAAAACAAGGAGATATTGAGGAATCAAGGAAGCTCATCCATACTAGACAATGGCAAGACAACATTAAGAGGACAAGGGGGATCACCAAAATGAGCATTGGGTCCTGAAGAGCCTGGGAATCTGCTCTTCTTGGACCAAAGCCAGATCTTGGACACTGAGAAACTATCCCTTTTGTCCCTCCTACTGATCTTTTTCCCTTCGACATCCCCATCAACCAAATTTTTACCACTTTTCCCGGCCATTACTGATTTCTTGAGCGTGATCCCGCCATTTTCAGCTCCACTGACATCAGTTGACAATGCCACCTGCAAGTTTGAATCGGCGAGCACGTACTGATATGTCCCCAAGGAATAACATCTTCTTCCATCGATTTGGCTACTACTACTACTATTACTAATACTACTATTACTATTGCTAGTACTTGTGCTTGTGTTTGTGCTTGCACTTGTACTTGTTTCCCCATTTTCACCATCATTCAAGTTCTTGAACTTTCCTAACCTTATGGAGAAAACCCTTCTTTCTCTCGCGCTCTCCTCCATTATTGTCGGCCTACAATGATTCAAAGATTGCGCGTTACTAGTACCAGTACTACTATTATGTTGGGGGTTGATTGAACACCCAAGTGACAATTGCCTCCAATGATCCAAGCTGAACTCTTGGTTCTCCAACCTAGAGTTCAGAAGGCTCCCACGACAAAGCGGGCATGTTGAATTCGCCAAAAGCCATGTGTCTATACACCCAATGTGGAAGGCATGACTGCACATTGGGAGTAACCTCAGCCTGTCCTGGTCTGAGAATTCACACAGACAGACAGCACAATCAAATGGCTCCTTGGAACCCATTATGTCCTTGTAGTAAAACACAGGCAAAGCATCAATGAGGGCTTGATCGAGCCCCGAATCGTGCAATCGAAAGAGCTGCTGAAGCTGCCTTTGGATAGCATCATTGCTAGGGTTTTCTGGGTATCTGTTGGAATGAGAAACTGAGGAGTAAAAAGAGGGCCTTTTCATGAGGTAACGAACTAAGAGGTGCAGAATGCCAGAGACAAAGAAAACTAAGGCTAGAATCACTATAACCAAAAGAACAGCAGGACTAATTTTGGTGCCAAATTGAGAACTACTACTGCTTGCAGAGTAAGATGAGAAAGGTGGTGGAGGGATCAAATCATTACCACCATCCTTGAACTGGGCATGGAATTTAGGCATTTTCAGCTGAGACTACCCAACTAAGACACATTTGAAATCGACCCCAGAAAAAATATTCAAAGTTATAGCAAATGGGCAATGAGAAAACATTCAATTTATCCAATTGGGTTGCTAAATTTCCGCTAAAAAATTGAAACAAGTTGACCAAAAAGAAGTAATCGTGGAATACAACCAGACAAAATAGGAGGGAGAGTTGAAATATGTAGTAATAAAGATTGGTACATGTGGGATTTGGTAACCTACCTCAGATTTTGGAGAGCAGAAAACCAGGAAAGAGGAGGAATAGTGGGAGTTGATAAACGATGACAGTATGTATGGCAAAATGGGTCTTGGTTTAGGTTCGGAAGAGGGTTTGATTTGGGCCCAAATTTGGTAGAAATGGGTTCTAAAGTTGTTAACTTTTCTGTTGAGATGAAAAGGAAAGCTGGTTTTAAAGAAGGTGTCTTGGGCAAAAAAACAGATGGGGAAGAAGGAGGTGGGTTTTGGCGCTCTTTGCTCCTCTCCTCAGTATCTAAGAATGAAACCAATTTTTCTTTTTCTTTTAACAAAAATGATAAATATCTTGACACAAGCATTTTTTCTAAATCACTAATAAAATGAAATGTAAGTGTATTTAAATCATTCTAGGTACGTTTCATTATTTTTAAGGTTACTACAACTTATAAACAATTTAAAAATAATTATTTATTTATATTTATGAATATTTCATAAATATAAAACTTTGTATATTTCTACTATGATTGATAAAATCAGACTATAATTATATTTTTTCACCTAGATAATAAGTATTATAGTATTATAATTGAACTATAAATATATATAATTATTAAAGAAAATATTAATAAAAGTTACAAAAATATGAAATATGGACAATTCAAGATGGTTAAGAGTTAGTCAAGATGATTATCATGGTCCTATTAAATTAGTTTTTGATTTGCTTACTTTTCACTCTAGGGGCATGTTGGTATGAATCTTCACAAATTACATATATTAAACTAGCTCAATTTTTCTAAAAAAATTTACCATTAATTTTTTAATATTTATAGCTTTTTATTTTATAGAGGTAACATCATCATGAAAAATATTATCATAAGAATATAATATTTTAATTTTTTTATAAAATATTACATAAGTAATTATTAGCCAAAGAAAAACTTCAGAGATTCTGTAACATTTATTATAGGATAATTATAATAGAAATGAGGGAGTATTATTGTTATTATTATAAAATACATCAAAGTTTATTTACATTATTATAAAATTATCAATATATATATAAATTTATCATTTCGTTTTAAAAATCATCAACTAATAAATTTGATATATTAATTGTGTGCAGACTGCAGAGGATTAAGGTAGGTCCTTCATAGTATATATATGATATAATTTGCGTTAAAATTTGACTCACTTATTGATTACCATATTATATTTATTTTATATTCATTTTTTTAGTGTGACTATTATGTGTATAAGTCACAACTTATATGATATTGGGGAGTTTAAGAGTTGTTTTTCGGAAACAAATTATATTGAAAGACCTACCTAATTGAGCAAACTTTTTTTTTTTAATGGAAAAAGGGACAAAAATCAAGATCAAATAAAGAGATTTACAATATTTTTGTAAAAAATTAAAAAAATCAAGTGAAAAAACACCAACACTCGTAATAATCGCATACATCCTCTATTTACCAATTACCATTAACGTAATACCGTGCATCAACAAATCTAGCTCCCAACCAATGATCGAGCTATGTAGCCAATTCTATTTCTCATGGTCCTTTTAATATAAATTATATTCGTTCGATTTACTTGATTTTTTCCCCAAACATTAGCACACTTTTTTTTTTTGTTAACGGAGTCATTTAACCCCATGTGAACCCAGCATAAATCCGCTCTTAATACTATAGTTCAAGATCATTATCAATTCATCTATAGGGTCAGTTTTAACAATTACTTACCCCTTTTATCATTTTCTTGTATTTACTATCACCATATTTATCCATCAAATTTCAAACATCAAAATCTAATAAATATAAAAATTAAGGTGATAAAGAAATTGGGACAGAGGTATTACTTCCTCCGACTCACAATATTTATCATTTTAGCAAATTTTGTTGTTTCATAATACTCATTGCTTTACGATATTATTCTTATAAATTATTTTTTCCAGATCCAACGGTGAAGATTTTGTATTGAAAGGAATCAATAGTCTATATTATTTATTAAATGAGAATTCACAAATGAGGGAGGGAAAGAAGGAGAACAGGTTCATTCTAAAATTTATAATATAGATTTTACTCCTTCCTTTTAATTAAAAAGGATACTTTTATCTTTAAACTTAAAATAATCAACAAAATTTGTTTCTTTTTTCTCTCAAATATCAAAAACAACACTATTATGGAATGTGTCAATTTATATCTAAGAAAAATGAGTAGTAGCTAACTGGCTATGCCTTTGAGGTTTTGACCTATGAAATATAAAAAAGATAGAGAAGACGTTTCTTTTGTATTTTTATTTTTTAAAAAAGGAAAGAGAAGGGAGAGTATAGATTTGATTAACTACTTTTTCCCAGATCCAGGTGAATTGTGCGTTTGAATCATTACCACCTACTTAATTGACCACATCATGGCGTCCTTCCTAGACAGATTATATATTATCACGTTTATTAAAGTAATCTTATATGATTATGATTACTTGATTTTTCTAAAGTTAATAAAAAACTAATGGTGGATGGAAGCAAGAAAGGGAAAGACCAGAGTTGTTCATCTCAAGGTTACGACCGAGCTTTATATATATATCAGGCTAATCTTTTTTCACACGTTAAATTAGCTACATTAATTTTAGGGAAATTGAAATCTAAAAACTTTGGGGTGTTTTGATTTAACGAACCAACATTGAAAATTAATATTAGACGAACTGACCTTTAACACCTTATTTTTTTAACGAACCGCCATCGAGTCAAACTCGTCGGAAATATAACGTGGAGGCGGTGATTGCTTATGTGGCGGGTGTTTTAGCAAAAAAAAAGGAAAAAGTTGGACATATTTTTTGCTGAGTTGGATTGAATAATCCAACATTTTTCATTTTTTAAAAATCCACCTCAACACCCTCTCTCTCTCAAGTCTCAATTACCCCCAGGCCTCATCCCCGGTCCATCCTCCCCCCCAACCTCTTACTTTCTCTCTCAACTCCACCCACCATCACCCTTCCGCACTACTGCCACCACCACCTCCACTGCCGTCATCTCCATCGCCACAACCTCCACCTCACCCCCCTCTCTCTCTCTCTCAACCCCCCAGCTTCAACTCCAACCAATGCATCTCCTCCTGATCCCACACAATCCCACCGCCACTCACCACCTTCACCTCCACCACCAGCAATTGCGACGCCACCTCGGTAACCACCACCGTCAAAACCATCTGCCCCTTCCCTAGCCACACGCAGCAACTCCCGCCGCCACCCGAACCGCCACCCTTCTCCCTCTTCTCGACCTCGTACCCGAGACTCCCGCCGTCCTCCACCACTTTCTCCACCACCGCCGCCTTGTCCTCCCTCGAAGTGAACCTCCCACTTGACTAACACCCGCCTTCGAATCGGCCTTGAACAGCCCCGACAAGGTTGATGGTTTTGACAGTGGTGGTTATTACTTATAGTTATAGGGTTATTACCACTTATAAATATATATTTTATTTTTTTTTATGAATATAAAACTATGTATAAAATGTATATTCTCTACTATTCTTGATAAAATTAGACTTTGACATAGCAAATAAGTATTATACTCTTGCAGGTGATAAATATGTATAACTATTAATTAGAGACAATATTATTAAAAGTTGCAAAAATATAAATTATGTACAATATAAAAGTATACCACTTATTAGTTATGTCAAAAAATATAAATGACAACCTTATTTTATCAACCATATACATTGTTCTATATTTACGAAAAGAAAACAAATTAAATAATTAATCTTTTAAAGGTTATTCCACTTTTTTAACATTAACATTAGTTATTTAAAAGTTGAATTTCATAGATATATTTTAGATCTCCAATTCTCCCGTCATGATTTATGTTGTCAGTGTCATTTGGCGTTTTGTTAATGAAATTGTTATGTTTTGATTCTTATGTAAGATCGTCTCACAATAAATTTATTGTGATATGTCTGACTTAGCTTGACGGTGACTTTTCATACAATATGGGTGACTAATAATTTATTTTGGGGCAACTATGATAAAAGTCATTCCTTGATAAATTATTAGTCACATTCGTATTAAAAAGTTGTTGGGCAGTGTCCTAATTCCATTTAGACTCAAGTTTGGAAATAAATATATTTTTTCATTATTGATATTGCTTGCGCTCCAAGCAGCTGATTTCGACTAGAAGACTATTCTATGTCTATTGGGGTTTGCTATAAATACTAGGTTATTCAACCTAGTTTGGTATAGTCAAATTATGTGCCTCTACGGCACCTTAGTGACCCATTGTGATATAATCGATTGAAGCTTTTTCTTCTTAATCTCGTTGTGTTATACCGCCGTTTGCGATACCCTTTGTAATCTCTCCATTATAGTGGATTTTATCTTGCCTCCCGTGATTTTTTCCCCCTTTGGGTTTTCACATAAAAATCTTGTCTTCATCACCCCTATATTGTTCTTGTTTATTTTTCTCAAATAACCACAACCCAAATTTAATTATCTTGTTTGCTTCGCAACAATATTAGATCCGATCAATTTGGATCTAATCCCCAACATGATCTAAATTTTCGATCCTAACAATTGGTATCAGAACCAGCTTCATCACCCCTATATTATTCTTGTTTATTTTTCTCAAATAACCACAACCCAAATTTAATTATCTTGTTTGCTTCCGCAACAATATTAGATCCGATCAATTTGGATCTAATCCCCAACACGATCTAAATTTCCGATCCTACCAATTGGTATCAGAGTCGGGTTCAACCGAATTTATCAGATTTGGAGACAACCAAAATTTCAATCAAATTCAGATTCAGACTCCTCCAAAATTGGGTTCAATCAAGAGCCTATTTTAGGATATTTTCTACAAGATCAATCTTTCAAGGTCGTTCCCTACACTTGACGGCTTGATTGCCTTCAAGAAAATTTTGGCGATGTTGTATCTTCATAAAATTTTGTCCAAGGTGGAGTTTGTTGGGCAGTGTCCCAATTCCACTCAGACTCAATTTCGGAAATAAATAATTATTTTCATTATTGATACTGCTTGGTCTCCAAGGAGTTGATTTCGACTAGAAGTCTATTCTAGGGTTATTTGGGTTTGGTATAAATACTAGGGTGTTCAACCTAGTTTGGTGTGACCAAATTATGTGCCTCTATGACACCCTTATGAGATATCATTTTTGTTCCACCTTTGTGAGCTTTATTATGAGATTGTAATATCCCTTATATGTTGTTACCTTTCTTTTGAAATATGGCTACCCCCGTTGTGCTATAACCATTATTAGAGATCTTTCCTTTTTGACTTGGTTGTGTTATATAACTATTTAGGATACCCTTCGTAATCTCTCCATGAATTTTATCTTGCTTTCCGTGGTTTTTTTTTTTCGTTTGGGGTTTCGACATAAAAATCTTGTCTTCATTTCCCCTATATTGTTCTCGTTTATTTTTCTCAAATACCCACATCCCAAAATTAATTATCTTGTTCACTTCTACTGTAATATTAGATCTAGTTTGATCGGGATCTAAACCCTAACAAAATGTCTTATATCCGAAGCTCGATCCTAATAAAAAACATTCTTATATCACTTATCAATCATAATAAAAAAAATAAAAAGATCGATAACTATATGCAAACTCCATGACTTTCATAACATATCGTGCCGTAAAACATATAATTTGATAAGTAATTAATAGTCAAAATTTATAAAATTAACCTAAGAGGCATAATTAAAATTTATAAAATTAGCCTAAGATGAATCGTTTTTTTTCCTGTTTTTGGGGATGAAGAGAAGAGTTCTTCTGACAAATTTTTTTTGGGAGGTAGTATTCTAGGGTTCATTAACCCTTCCAAAAGTTGCATTCATATTTACTATACCCTTAATCCATCCGCCTCTCGAATATCCAGTATGTCGGTTTTGCCAATAAGTCGGTTGTCAGATACTCTCCATAAATATAGCCCTAATTAGGAGGTCGACATCTCTTTCCATCCGATTGTAACCTCTACCTGTTTTTCTCCTTCAATTTTCAAATCTCTGAATCCTGCGCTTTTATTTTTTTTCCTCCTTAAAGTCAGACTGCTATCATGGGTAAACGCAAGATTCGCACTTTCTGCAAAGATCCAGATGAAAATCGTCTTCCTACCGGTGTTGACAGAGTGAAGTATAATGGAAAGTTTAGAGCTAGAATTACGCACCCCCAGAACAAAACTAGGATCACTCTGGGTTATTTTAATACTGTGGAGGAAGCTACTACTGCTATTCAGATCAAAAGGGAGGTGTTTGAGTTGCAATTTGGGTGTAAAAAGCAATCGGGATTTGTTCATAGTGGTGTTGATGATCATCAGGAAGAGTTTACAAGTAAGAAAGATGAGCCCGTTGAAGAAATCATGGATGAAAGTTTCAGAGACAGCGATTTGCATGTTGAAGAAAACAAGGATGAGTCTAAGAAGAGGCAAAAGATTGAGAATCAATCAGTTGTTGATCATGAAATGGAAGTGAATGAGAATGGTGTTAGACTTGAGCCTGATTTGCAAAGGGATGATGCAGAAATCTTTGATATCAACAACCCAGAAAAACCCAATTGTGAAATCAGTCAGATTGGGTCTCAGAATGTGTTTGATGAATGTGTGAGATCGGGGATTATTAATGAATATGGGGATTTTCTGGGTGAGTATGCCAAGATAGACACTGGACTTAGGTTGAGCGATCCGGAGGATACAGATTACTACGTACCACGGGTTGATCATATCAGAGCTTGGTGATTCTTGTTTTATGGTCTGAACGTACTTTTGAATATTTACATATTACATAATACTGATAGAAAAATTAAAATACAAGTTGGATTTTTAGTCAAATTTCAAGTTGGTCATTTGGATTCTTTTCTGGTGTGAGGATCAAATGTGTATGATTGTCTAATTGTCTAATTGTGAATCCATCATAATGCTTTCTAGACTCTTCAGCAGTTTTTGATCAACTCAATTAATTGTCAAAAACTTTGTATTTGCATGTATATTGTACTAAACCATAACTCAGGAAGGCCAGCAGGACCCAAATACAGCCAGCCTACGAACTAGTAATCCGGAAAAAAAACATCATATGGTCTAAATTGATGGTTTCTATGCTACCATATTTAATTATAAGGGCAGATTAATCAGCGAAAGCGTAAAGATAAGAAGATGATTACTGGAAATCGATAAAAATAAATGCAAGATTGAAGGGGACACAAATTTAACATGGAAACACAAATCGAGAAAAAACTACAGGCAGCTCAACATCAAACAAATCCACTATTGGTATAGATTACAATGAAAGATCTCACCCAACATCAACATAAAGAGAGTATAACAACTCACACAAACTTTCACAAATTTTCTCACCAATGGGAATACGAAATTTCTGAATATCTGAATACACCTCCTCCCATGGAAGTGCTCCCGAAATTAGTCGCATCAAACAAGGTGAACATAACCCTCTATTTATAGGGAATAATCCCTCTGAACCTACCTTGACCCCCACTTCAATTAGATTTAATATCTAATGAAATTAGGAAACCTAACATAATAAGGAAACCTAAATAGTATCTTAATACAATTAGGAAACAAATAATTGTGGGGTCAAGAAATTGAGTGACTTTAGAAGTGTAGACTTTCCTAACACATCTTGTATCAGCGTATCACTATGTCCTTTGCGGCCCGTTTTACTGTAATGAGAATGGGAATGAGAATGAGAATGAGAATTCATAATGAGACTGGAAATGAGAATTCATAGTGGGAATGAGAATTAAAACGTCTTTACGTATTACCAACCTTTTTGTTTGTTATGTGGTAATTCAAATTGGGAATAGGATGTACACACATTGACTAAAATACTCTTTTATTAATTTTATGAATGTTTTAATAAATTGAAATGAATGGAAGACTACAATTGACACACCTTTACTTCTAGAAAATCAATTACCATATGAAAAAAAAATGTAAAAAAAAATTAAGTTCATAAAATTCAAATAAAAATTAATTAAGCATCAAATATGAATTAAAATTTAAAAACAAGTATATAAATGCTCTGATTATGAATGATTCAATAAATCAACATTTTAATAAATAAGTACTCATTATTCTAATAAATTAAAAACAAGCATAAATACCTGAGGGTTTACTAATATATTAATTATAATTAATATTTAATTAATATAAGGAAAAGACAGAAACCCTAAACTGCATTAGTAATATCTCAACTGATCGAAATGTAATAACAATAATACTTAATTAATATAAGCAAAAATAATACATGTTGGTGACGGTAGGCAACCAAATTCAGAATAATTAAAAGAAAGGGAATGAATAAACATGAGTTTTTATTTATTTTTTAAATAGGGGTAGTTTTGGTATTTAATAGTGATTTACGAATTTTCAATATCTATTACCTCCTCTTCCATGGTAATAGATTGTTAGGAATATGCCCCTTCTATTCCTATTCCCATTCTCATTCCGAGTTAAATAGACTCTGTGCCATTTAAGTCTATATTTTTATCACTTTTGCTATCCAATTTTTAAGTGACTCAAATACGCCACTTACTTTTGTAAATTTACCCAAAATGCCACAAAGCCAGAAAATTACCTCCTACTGAAGGTTAACCTAATGAAGAAATTGCCTTTAAACATGAAAATGAAAGCCACCATGAGGCCATGGCTCCCTTATCTCTCTTCCCCCATTTTTACTGTTTCTTCTTTCATTTTGTACAAAACATTTAGCCCCAAATTCTTTTCACTTGCTTATTCTACAAACAATCCCTCAAATTTGAATTCTGCAACTTTGAAGCTGAAAAATTACCGACCTCTTTTTCTCTCTCCACCGCAGCACACCTAAATACAGACCCGAGATGGGCAGATGGCCTAACGAACTCTAAACCCTAAACCCGAAAAAAAATCAATCAAACTTACCTGACAAGATGAACAACACATAAATTATTCAATGGCGGTGAAATTCGACCAAGATAGAAGCAAATTTCATATTGTTTCTGGCCCTATTCGTTGGTGTTGGAAACTAGGATTTGAGGAAGGTGGAGAGCAGAGTGGGAGGAGAATGTGGATCTGTAAGGAAGGAAATCAACTTTTTTTCCTTTTACTTTTCAATAATTTCAAAATCTATTTTAAGTGTAATAGGTGAAAAATTAAAAGAAATTAAAGGAAATTAATGTTCACCGGGAATAGCCAGTCATATTGAAAATGGATGGCATTTTTGACAAAATTTTAAAGTTGGGTGGCATATTTGAGTCATTTTTAAATACAGACTTAATTGCTATGAAATAAACATGGGAATTCTACTCCCTACCCCTCTATTCCCATTCCCAACCCTCTTACCACACGTACGGTCCCTTGCGGAAAAAAAACTAATGACTCAGTGAACTATGTATATTTGTGTGGGCAAACAAGTCATTGTATATAAATCCTTGCAAAAGTGGATTATAATAATCTCTACTTTTAGCTTTTATATGTCAATAATCACTACTTTATTTTTTGTACTTTGGTGATTAAAAAAAATAAAAAAATATATTCCAGTCGAACAAGATCAAGTGTATATCATAAATATCATAGATTTTGACTTGCATTTGCTTCAAAACTTAGCACAACACTCCCCACGATTCTTAATGAATTTACAACATTTATCCCAAATTTTTTCGATTTTTTTCGATTTTTTTTTTCACTTCTATTTCTTAAAAAAATCATAGTAATTGCTCAAATTTTCCAAAAAAATAAATTTAAAAATTCTTTTAGCAATAACACTTCATCACTTTTTTGAGGGGCAGGAATGAAAAAAATAAAAATAATATTAGACTTGAATGAAAAATAAAAAAGAATGTGGAAGTAAATTTGATACCATTAGAATACAATTTTTATTTTCTTTGGAACATGAATATAAAAGTGAAGCAAGGATTATTGGCATAGAATAGTTGAAAGCAATGATTATTTCCTAAATTTTTTGTACTCCTTATTGCAGGTGATATTTTTCAAGCTTTCTGGCTGTCCCTCTCATCAGTTCGTTCAATTATTCTATCCATTTTGTATTCTTTGGGTTCATTTGCATCCTTTAATTTAACCATTCTATAAGTTGTTTTCAGAAAGAAGTCTTGACGCAACGGTTTAAGAATACCGTTGATATGTTTAGTTTTGCTTTTTAAAATAAGTTTGTGATAGCAGATTGTGATAAGCATTGATATCTAGTCTTAAGCTTATTTCATGTTTCATTACTTGGTTCTTCAACGTACTGCAATTGGCAATAGCTTATTCTTCATCTTGAATTGGGATGAGTAATTAAGTACGCAGATACAACAACTTGAGACAAACTCAAGATTTGCACTCTGCAGCTCCTGCTGTCATCTGTTTTAGACTTAATAATTGTCATCAAGCATATCTCATACACATACACTACTCCCATAATTTCAATGTATATTCGGTCGACCAAACACAGGCATATATAGTTACGAATAGTTAATAGCACTACGTCTACGTACGTACACTCCCATTACATTACATCCAACCAGACACCATCATTTATTTATGTTCACTGATTGCATGCAACAACAAATAACAACAACAACAACATAATTGTAGCAGAACACACTTGAAAACAAATCCAACATAAACCAAGGCAACAGACTCGAAGCTTAAGACAAGTACGTACTACGTACATATTGCAATGCAGAAATCGTCCCATTATTATCGTCCCATTATTTTAAGTACTATATATTTATAATACATAACGTTCGACAAAGTGTTTTGAGGGACGACACACAATTAATATAATCTGATGTCATTTGAAAGTTTGCTTAATACCAAGAGAATAACTCCTGGTGATGATTAGATGAGCTAAATTGAGCACGAAGAGCTTCAATGACAGTCTCATCAACCTGAAACCCCTTTGTGAGAACATCCTCCGAGATAGGCGGCGTAGACCCAAACACAGCATTAGCAACGGTCACCAAACCGGGAGTTTGGCTTCCAAATACGGCATTAGCCACCGCAGGTGTGCTGCCTATGTTGAGCTGAAAGTGAATTAGACCTTGTGGAAACACGAAAATATCACCCTTCCTAAGCACCTTGGAAAAGAGCCTGTTACCCCCTTGTTGTAGGTTCGAAGTGACAAACCCTGCATAAAGGGTTCCGTCGAGGACGGTCAGTATCTCGGATGCGCGAGGGTGCAAGTGAGGTGGGTTCACTCCTCCTACGTCGTAGTCTATGCGGGCTATGGTTAGTCCAAGCGTGTTAAGAGCTGGTAATATGGTGGCGTTCACCATATGTGCTCTGGATCGTAACGGGTTGTTTGTGTCTCCCTTGATGTCAAATCCTCTGTATAAGAAGTCATTGGGTGTGACATCCTTTGGGTTTTTGCAAAAGAACCCATTCACGAATACTGCATGAGAATTAAAATACAGAAAATCAGTTCAAAAAAATGTTACAAATTAACCTAATAGTTTAATAAAGAGAATAAGAGAGAGGCACGTACAAGCAGCATGAGGATCAGATACACCAACGCAGAAATCCTGAAGGGGATCAGGATCAGCATTGGCCACAAACAAAGTCATGCTTGCAGCCAAGGCCATGTAAAAGATCACGATCCTTTTAACACTCTTCTCCATTTTTAACAGAGCTTGCAATAACTTTACTGTGTGTTTTCTTTAGCTTGTAATCTCTATCACAATTATATGAAGAAATGGCAGAAATGATGGCCCTATTTATAGGCCAAATGAGCAACGTTTTCAACAATAACATAATCATATTCTTCATTAAAACTTTAAAAGTGTACATTTATGGATTACGTGATCATTTTCGTAAAAGGAAATATGAATTTTCAACCACACAGAACTTATAATTTTCTACGTACGTTGCATATACTTGGATGTAAACGCCATATATTGTTTGTTTTTGGCTGCCCTATTGCATCCACTTACGTGAGGGACTTATATTAGATTAGGGTGTCCTTTCCAATCATCTTTCTCAAGTAGGGACTGTAAAAACTAGTATCTACGGTAACAAAATAAGAAATAGGTAAATCCTTTTTTTAAAAAACCTGGATATGAACAATTTGAACTTGTCTAATTGCTAAATGCATGTGTACAGTGATCGAAATGGCATATTGCTGAATTTTCTCATTCAATCATCTAAAAAGCTAGAAATTCGAACATGATATATATTCATGTACGCCTCTGGTCAACTTCGAAGAGTTACTGTCAAGATTATAAGGGAATGATAAATATCTTGATTTAAGATGATGAATAGCCATCTTATATTTCACCTAAAGCATCCATAAAGTTAAATATAAGTATATTTAAATCATTATAAAAGTATGTTTCATTATTTTGAGGGTAACTACAACTTATAAATAATATAAAAACATAATTATTGAAACTTTACTAATTAAACATAATACCTTATAAATAAAAACAATATAATCAAAGGGAGTTTAGAATGCTTTTTAGGTAATTACAATATAAATTTATATAAAGAAAACCGATAGTGATTCAATGGTAATATAAACACGTTATAGTCACATAGCTATAACATAAATGCATAAAGTTGAAACTTTAATATACATAATACATTATTAAAATTGTAAAGGCAATAGAAAGATTTTAAAAACTCTTTTTAAGAACTATAACATAGTAATGACAAAAAATTACTCGGAGGTACCCTAATATTTGTGGAAATTATTTTTCGTTACCCTAACTTTTCAAAACTCATTTTGAGGTACCCTTAATTACTTTTTGGGTTATTAATTATTTGGTACTTTTCCGACCATTAATTTTATTAAGTGACCGAAATACCCTTATTGTTCTTCTTCAAGGGTATTTCTTCAGCCTTCAGGAATGGAAGAAGAAGGACTTTTCGGTCACTTAATAAAATTGATGACCGGAAAAACACATAATAATTACTAATCCTAAAATTAGGAATACCCAAAATGAGTTTTGTAAAGTTGGGGTACCAGAAAAACTGAATTTGGATTATGCAGGTTTATACAGGGAAGGCGGTTGGGCTCGCTAGGCGGAACACAATGGCATCGGCGGTGTTGGGGGCGAGGACAGGCGTCGCCGTTTGTGACAGGGTGGAGATTGGCAGCTGGGGTTGTCGTCCGTGGTCGACTTTCGCACGCACAGTAGCAGCAGGATTTGGGTGTTCGGTTAATTTTACCATTGAACTATCAAACATTACATATCAAACTTGGCTGCATGCGTAAATCTTTTCTCTAATTAGCTTGTTAGGTCATACAAAGTGTTGCAATTGAATATAAGACGTATGTACCCATTTATAACAATAAATATCTTAATGTAAGATGGTTAAAAACCATTTTATATTTCATCTAAATCACTTATAAGTTAAATGTAAGTATGTTTAAATTATTAATTATAAATATATGTTTCATTACTTTGAGGGTTATTACAACTTATAAATAATATAAAAATAATTATTTATTTCTATTTTTTATAAATATAAAATTATACATAAAATATGCAGTTTCTAGTATGATTGATAAAATTAGGCTATTATTTATATATTTTAACCTAGCTAATATGTATTACACTATTCTAGTTAATACATAGAGAAAATATAATTAAAGATTACAAAAATGAGAAATATATATGGTCAATTCTTGTTAATCTTAAGCTTGTAAATGTAATTATGAGTTTTAATGATTCGTTTGTTCAACTTTGGATACAATCGAAACAATAATATTCAAGCTATGATGCCTAACCAAATAAGTGGGACAGTTAAAGTCAGGCGGCTTTTACCTCCTACCAGTGGTCCAGCCAGCTAACATGGTGTAGGGCTGTTCATCGGTCCCGGACTGGATCGAATGGACCGAGGACCGAACTAGAGGATTAAGCTGGACCGAGGCCTGGACCGAAAAAAGTTCGGTCCGGGACTGGACCGACCGAATTTTGTTTGGTCTAGTCTTCGGTCCAGTCCGAACTGTACTATACATAAGGAAACCCTATAATTTTAGTAACTTCAGTCTTTCATTTCGGTCCATAGACTGGACCGAGGACCGAACATCAAATTTTTTTAGACCGAGGACTGGACCGAACTTCCCTCTGTCTAGTCCAATCCAGTCCAGTTCAGTCCAGTCCCTTTTTCGGTCCGGACTGGACTATGAACAACGGAGCCCACTATCCACAAAAAAGGATGTCAAGGCATCACTTTCCCTTATTATTTTGCATATTATGGTTTGGTGTTCATCCCCGTGGACATCCAATAACACAGACTCAAATAAATTTAATTATGTAAGTCAAAATTTAAAGAGCCACTAATTAATTTCCTTAATTTAAAGGAACCAAAAAATCTAAAGAAAACGAAACTTTGGGCCTTCGGCCAATGAACTCGAGATTCAAATTCAAAGGTAAGATCTAGACTATGAGATTAAAAGTTAGAAAACTCCTAAACTCGCCTGTTTGGAAAATAGATTCTACTAAAGCCAATTTAAAGTGAAGTTGACTGGAGAGAGATTT
Source organism: Portulaca oleracea (assembly GCA_029582165.1). Taxonomy (NCBI): domain Eukaryota; kingdom Viridiplantae; phylum Streptophyta; class Magnoliopsida; order Caryophyllales; family Portulacaceae; genus Portulaca; species Portulaca oleracea. The sequence continues at coordinate 10,145,976 of CM055869.1, read as the reverse complement.
GTAAGAATTTCACGAGAAAACCATCACGTCAATGCATTTTAGTGAGTTTCTCATAAGATATTTTACATGATTATGGAATAATGAAAATAATCAAGAACATTCTAACACCTCCTTTAAACAATTAAGTAGCAGATATTTTACAATAATAATGTTATCAATCTTTCTAATATTATCAATCTTTCTATCGAACAGAGTTGTTTTGAGTGATATTACTGTTTACCTTATTATGTAGATTATTTTACGTTATTATTATTATTATTATTATTATTATTATTATTATTATTATTGTTATTTCCTAATTGTTTGTATGTGAATCTTTTGAAAGGAAAAATTTATGGAAGTTGTGATTATATAAAGGAGTATATTTGCTGCAAAAGTAGACTTGACAAAAATCAATTAAATGGAGACAAAATCTTGATAAATGGCATAAATAATTGTGGGAAGAAATCAAATATGATTGTTCCAATGCATGTGCAAGAGGAAAATGATCATATCATATATGGAAAGGGTTATCCATGATTGAAATGGTGTTGGAAAGAATAATGTTGAAGATTTCATGTAGCTAGTGCATATTCATGGTCATGTAGAGGCTCTATACAAGGACCTTGATTGTTCATAAATCAGGGAGCCAATCTCTCCATTCTACAACTATAAGAGAGAGACAATGTAACTCCATCTCTATTATCCTCTTATAATTATCTCCATGTTCTTGCATATAGCTCATTCAAAGGGGACTTGTATAAAGTGAGTTGGGAAACTCACTTGGATAATTAAATGTTGTTTGATGCTTAGTAAGTTGTAGATCAAGGTTATGTTGCCTTGATTGAGTATTGTAAGTCAAGGGGCCATGTCTCCTTGATTGAGATTTGTAAGCTTGCCTTGGAAGAACACAAGGGAACCAAGTAGTTTGTATGCTTGCTTTGGAAGTAGTCAAGGGAGCAGAGACTGTCAACCAAATTATACTTCTTAAGTGAACAAGTGATGTGATTCAAATCCTAAGTGATGAAGTGAACTTATGTTCAGTGACGTAGCCTCAATTGGTTGGAAGACTGAACAACAAATAAATCTTTGAGAATTGTCTTCTTTATATTTCGTCATTTGAATTATGCTTTTATAACTGAACTTTGATTGTGCCAAGGAACTGACTGATGAGTTCGTTAAGTTTTATAGCATTGACTCAGTTTTAGCTGACCACTTAATTAACTCCTTTCTAGGGTCTTTCAACAACAAAAACAACAATAATAATTATAATAATTAATTTGGATGTCAATAATGCCAATTTTAGGGGTATTAGACAATAATAATACAGATTAGCTATTTTCATTTTCACTAACAGTATCAACTTTGAACTTATTTTCTCCCAACAGTACACCACCAAGTTGATATAGCTTTACATTGGCTGCAACCATTAGGGGTGGAAATGAGCCGAGCCCGAGCTTATAAGGCTTGAGGCTTGGCTTGTCATGTATTGGGTAAGCTTGAGCTTGGCTTGTGGCTTGCCGAGCTTGAATATGTTCAGCTCAGGCTTGGCTTCCCAAGTTTTGTGAGCTTGGCTTGGCTTGTGGCGTGATCCTTATGACAAATACTAATAATTCACAATTCTAAATACTAAATAATTTACAAAGTGAAATTAATTTGAATATGAGGACATGATGATGCTTAATGTTTTTTTTTTTGTTGTGGCAATACAAAGTGCTAATAGCTTAATGCAATCTTACGTGATAGTTTGCCCTCTTTTTATGAGTTTTTAATGCTTTCAATTATTTAATTCACCTATTTTGAATAATTGTTTAAATATATATAAGTCAACCAAAAAATAACCTATCAAAAGTAATAGTAGAATACAAACACGAACTTATTAGGCTTGCCAAGCTCCTCGTGGCTTGGCTTGATTGTTTAATTTACGAGTTCGAGCCCAAGCCAAGCCGAGCCGATCTCAAACAGATCTATACGAGCTTCCCGCCGAGTCGGCTTGCGAAGGCTCATGAGCCAGCTTGGCTCATTTCCACCCTTAGCAACCATGATTTTACATTGTGTCCAATCATGGTTTTACATTGAGCGCATACAAGAATTGGCATACCTGAAATTGATGGTATATTGTTGGGGGAAAGTAGGCAAAAATTGGTAGTGTCAGTGAATAAAAAAAAATTATATTATTATTGTACAATACCAACAATTGGCATTATTGGCGTGCAAAATTCCCATCATCGTCATCGTCATTAGTTATTTTTTTTTGTTTTTTTTAATAATAAGAATGCTCTTTTTCCCCTTGTTCTATGTATCCTCCATTTTAATTTTTTTCACCAAATCTCAATGGACCCAGTTATCATTTCCACATTTGTGGGGTTCAAAAATTCCGACACTATATATACATCGATACATATTTTGAGTAAATTACATTTACTTTACCTGACATTTGTGGTAATAGTTTTTGAACACCTAACATTTGTGAAATAATTTTCACTTTACCTGACATTAAGTGTTCATAAATTTAAACCTTCTATGATATTTAATAATAGATTTTTGTTGGATTTTCTAGCGTAACATTAAAAAGATAAATATGAATTGAATTTTTTACCCTTGATATTAATTCATATGACTTTCAATTAAATATGAATTGACATTTTTACCCTTAATATTAATTCATATGACATTAACAGGGGAGTGTTGAAGAAAAGGAGTGTGAAAGGAATCGACTGTTTGATGTTTTCTATTTGCAGTTTCGACACACCTTTTTCCATACAAAACAATGAAATGGTCGTTTAAGTCATTTCCTTCTCAATATTATGGGCAGCATGGTACTTTCACATAGTCATATAGGGGCATTATTGTATTTTATCATTTCCGATGAGAAGTAACTGGATTTTGCCACCAAAAATCACTTTCACTTAATGTCAGATAAGGTGAAAATTATTTCACAAATGTCGGGTGTGCAAAAATTATTACGACAAATGTCTGGTAGGGTAAATGTATTTTTCTACCATTTTTATTCTTTTAATTAGACTTTTCTTGTGTACCTTATTGTGTTAACATATCCACTCATTTTCCATCGAAATATTTTGTTGGATTTTGGTAACAATAGCAATAAAAGAATTCAACTGCTTTTTCTTGATCCCAAAAACCAAACCCAAGTTATATAGTTGGATGGATGGCATATGTGTCTAGCGCGTATAGATTGAAGAGTTTCATGTATATAACTATATATATATAACTATATATATATATATGAAAGAACCCTAGAGGGGGGGGGGTGAATAGGGTTATTGACTTTTCTGCAAAATTGGATCACTTGGTAAAGGACGTTAGTTCCTTAATCTGCTCAGATTAAGGTTCCACACAATTCAATAACTGACAGTAATATAAAGGACAATAAGATAGATATGAATAACCTCCTTTATTACAGTTACTTGAATGACGTTGAATGATGCCTAAGGTAAAGGACCTTAGGGTTACAGAGAACCAAGCGCCTTTCAATGGACGCTTCTTTTTTCTAGAGAAATTCACCCACCAATTCACAATTTGGTGTTTACACAAGAGTTGAATCCTAATTCCGTCTAGGATTCTAACACAAAAGCCTAACACAACTCTAGATCCGTTTAGAGATTGATAGCACTTTCACAACACACACGAACACTTTCACTTAAACACAAGAACACACTCTTTGTTTGAACTATCGATTGCTTCCGTGGAATCGAATGAATTCGTTCAGTAGATGAGTGTTCTTCTTATAGGAAACTTCGCAATGCATCCAGAAAAGAGTCGTTGAGATTTCTTTCCAATTTACCGATTCGATTTAACCTTCTATTTCCAGCTTCGATATCCTTCCTTTTGTGAGACTTGGTCTGGAGATTTCTGTTCGAATACTCTTCCCAATCTTGGCCGATTATTCTTCTGCAAGGACAAGCAATTTTAATCAATCAATTTGATTAGGAAACATAGAACGCCATTTTAGGAATTCCAGAAAACTTCCCTGTTTATTTGTCTTTCACTTCAAAACTCTTGACTGCATAGTGAGGGCCCTGATATCATCTTGCACGGTTCTCTTGAACGCCCTTGTTTCTCGTTCAGATCAATGCCCTTTACCCTGCACTAGATAATGTCCTTTGCATAGATGGGGTTTCTTCAATCTCCCCCTTTTTTAGTGAAAGACAAAACTATGTAGCATTGATATATCTAGTAGACATAATTAATAATCATCATCATCATGCATAGTAGATAATTAATAGCCATCATGCATAGTAGATATTGTTTTACAGACCATGGAACTGCAAAGTGTGACACCAGAGGTCACAGAGGTCCATCTCCCCCTTTTTGGCTTTCACCAAAAAGGAAACAGGAGGAATGTTTGGCAATTTAAAAAAAAACAGTTCAAAAAAAAGCATGAAGATGTCTAGGAGGAGGGATCAGGAATAGTGGGGTCAGCTGGGATGGGTGTTGGAGCAGGGGCCTCTGAGTCGTCCTTCTGAGAGGCGAGGAGAAGGTCCTTTAGAGCAACAGTGGTGCTGATGAGTTCAGTGCGTATGGCAGTGAGGGCCTTGACTTCGTCGCGAAGAACCATGAATTCATCTTGTAGAGAGTGAACTTCCTTCTGAAGGCTGGAGATGTGTGCCTGCAAGGCGGTATGAACGTCCTTGTTGGCAGCAACTGATGTGGATGCCTCTCTGCCTCCTTTACTTCATCAGTATGGAGCCAAGAGCCGTTTGGCTGTTGTTGGTATCCAAGAGTGAGAAGCAGAGAGGGACCAATGTTTGGCAAAGTGATGGAGGATTGTTCAGCGCCATCCAGAGGGACTCGACAGAATTGAAACACTTTGGTGAGAAGATTACCATATGGGAGAGGTCCAGAGGTGGAACTGGCAGCACGCATTATATGGTGAACGACCATTTCCCCTAGTTCGGGGTGCTGACCAGTAAGGACATTCAGCAGAAAGGTGGCACAAGCTTCATTAATGGTTTCTTTATTTGTGCCTCTGGGAAGGATAATGCGCACAACAGTGTAGTAAAGAAACCTAACTTCAGAGGTGAGGCTTGTGTATTGGGTATTTTTGGACTCAGAGAGGCGAGCAAATCGCCGGCGTAGTTCTTGTTTTGGGTCAGAAGGAAGAGCGAGGGGTGGCTTAGTGGGGTCAGTGGTGAGACCTAGGATTCGTTCTATGAGGTTGGGATTGATGAAAATTTCAACACCGGAGACAGTTGTTTTGAGGGATCGACTTGACATGGAGACCATATTTGCATAAAATTGAAGGACAAGTGAGGGATAGATTACCGGGTTACAGTCAAAGAAGGATGAACACCCGAGGTCCTTGAGGATGGCGAATGATGGAAAGATCTTCATGAGAGAGTCAAGATCAACATTTTCGCAGCAGAGAATTAGTCGATTTCCCAAATTTTCGAGTTTCTAGTCTCGGGAAATAGCCAGAGTGGTTGATGTAGGAAGTATAGTGAGGGGCGCAGAGGAGGATGAGTGGGAGTGAGTTGGGCTGGGGGAGGTTTTGCGTGAACGAAGTCGTTTGGCGACTCCAGTAGGGGGGAAGGTGCGGATGATCTCTGAGCAGGTCTTTTCTTCATGGTGGAGAGGAAAAGAGTGGGGACGATGATGTTGATGGTTTGGAAAAGGATTGTGATGGTGATAGAAAAAGGTGTGGTGGGGGTTAAATAGGAGGAGAGAGAGAGAGAGAGAAGGGACGGTTTTATGGAAGGGAGGGGGTAATTAGGGTAGGTGGAGGTCTGAAAAAGGGAAGAGAAAAGTTTAAAAGGCGGTTGGAGGAAAGATATTAGACGAGAAGAGGAAGTTTTTGAAAAGATTTGAAAAAATTGAGGGAGTGTGTTGGGAAGGAAACTGGCGGTTGGGGTGAATTTATTTGATATGATTGATGGGGATTAGAGAGAGAAACGGGGAGATGTTTGAAAAAAAAACGGTAATGGAAAAAAAATTAAATAAAAATAAATTTAAGAAAATAAATCATACCGAGCAATTATTTAGAAACTGTCAGGATGATTCTATGCCAAGGTTTTATGTGAGGTAGACTCAAAAAGGTTGTATGACAATTTTGTCAAGGACCTTTATGAGTGTAAGAAGAGCAGAACATACCTGGCAGAGGGCCTTCGCTCTCCCTTAAAGGGTGAACTCTAGCTCCCCCTCAACTGGTCATCAAGTTGTAATATACCAAGCTCCCTTCTGTTTGTAATGAATTGCTCAGTGGGAAGGGCCTTGGTGAAGATATCTGCCAGTTGGAGATGAGTAGGAACAAATTGCAATGTGATGTGGCCTTTGTCTACATGATCTCTTATGAAATGATGTCGGACATCAATATGCTTGGTGCGAGAGTGCTGAACTGGATTTTTTGTGATTTGAATCGCACTTTGGTTGTCACATTTGATTGGAATGTCTGTGAATTCTATTCCAAGGTCCTTCGTCTGTTGTTTGATCCATAGAAGTTGTGCACAGCAAGCCCCGGCTGCAATGTAGCTTCTGCTGTAGAGAGGGCAATTGCATTTTGCTTTTTGGACTGCCAGTATATTAGAGATACGCCAAGCATTTGACATCCTCCAAAAGTACTTTTGCGATCAGTCCTTGATCCAGCAAAGTATGCATCTGTATACCCAGTGAGATGAAGGGGATTGTGACTTGGGTACCACAGTCCAAGGTCCTTGGTACCTGCAAGATATCTCAGAATTCTTTTGACCGCAATCAAGTGAGATTCTTTAGGAGCACTTTGAAACCTAGCGCACAGGCATACGCTAAACATAATATCAGGTCGACTTGCAGTTAGGTAAAGAAGAGATCCAATCATACCTCTAAAATGTTTGTCAGGAACGGCCTTACCAGTGGGATCATGATCAAGTTTTAGGGTAGAGGACATTGGGGTGCTGCTATGCTTTGCTGTTTCTAGACCATATTTTTTCAGAAGCTCTTTTACATACTTACTTTGATTAACAAAGATGCCATCTTCATTTTTCTTGATTTGTAAGCCAAGGAAGAAGCTAAGTTCTCCTACTAGGCTCATCTCAAATTCTTTGCTCATAAGATCAGAGAAGTCCTTCACTAACGTTTCATTAGTGGCACCAAATATAATGTCATCCACATAAACTTGAATTATAACAGAATCCTGACCTGAGGTTTTGATGAACAGTGTTTTGTCAATGAGACCTCTTGTAAATCCATTTCTCAAAAGAAAGGAGCTTAGTCGCTCATACCAAGCCCTGGGAGCTTGTTTTAGCCCATAAAGGGCCTTCTGAAGTTTGTAAACATGAGTATCTGGATTTTGCCGTTCAAATTCTAGAGGTTGTTCCACATAGACTTCTTCCTTTAGGTATCCATTGAGAAAGGCACTTTTTACATCCATTTGATACAACTCTTCATGTGAGTTGATGCCGCATAGGCCAAGAGTATCCGAATGGCCTCTAGTCTTGCAACTGGTGCGAAGGTTTCTTCGTAGTCAATGCCTTCTTCTTGGTTGTACCCTTTGGCAACTAGCCTTGCCTTGTTTCTTGTGACAGTCCCATGTTCATCTAATTTGTTGCGGTAGACCCATTTTACACCAATGACTGGATGGTGTTCGGGTCTTAGGACAAGCTTCCATACTTTGTTGTGCTCAAATTGATTTAATTCTTCTTGCATAGCTAGGATCCAGTTGCTGTCCTTTAGAGCTTCTTCAGGTCCTTTAGGTTCAATCTGAGAAACAAATGCATGAAAGGCACAAAAGTTTCTAAGAGAGGATCGAGTTCTAATACCTGTTTCCAGACCTGAAAGGAGATTGTCAGCTGGATGAGCAGGTTTGAACCTGAAGGTCCTTGATGACTCCTCGGTGTTTTGCTCTGCAGTGTCAGTCATTTGAGGAGGTTCTGTTGGTGAAGGTCCTTGTTCTTCACCTGAGGAAGGTCCTTGTTCTTCTGTCGAAGAATGTCCTTGTTCTTCATCATGCGGAGATCCTTGAGCTTCATGTTCCTCATGTTTAGAAGTTGATTGCATGTTGTCATCAGGAGGAGGTTCTTCATTTTGTTGTAGAGGACCTTGTTGAAATGTGCGAGGAATGTCCTCGTCATCATCATCTTGAAGAATCTGGAATTTGATGGAGGATCTTTCTGATGAAGTGGTGGAAGTTTCATCGAAGACAACATGGATTGATTCTTCCACCTTTCTGGATGCTTTAATGTAGATTCTGTAGGCTTTGCTGGATAATGAGTATCCTACCAAGATTCCTTCTTCACTTCTTGGTTCAAATTTGCTTAGAGCCTTTTTGCCGTTATTGTGAATGAAGCATTTGCATCCAATGGCCTTGAGGTGGGCCACATTTGGTGTTTTACCCTTGAACAGCTCATAGGGTGTTTTCTTCATGAAGGATCTTATGGTGCATCTGTTGAGAATATAATTTGAAGCATTTATAATTTCAGCCCAAAGAAAAAGGGGTAGATTGTTCTCACAGATGATTGTTCTGGCCATGTTTTCCAGTGTGCGGTTCTTCCATTCAACCACACCATTTTGTTGTGGTGTCCTTGGGGCAGAGAAGTTATGCATAACCCCTTCTTGATCACAGAATGTTCCAAATTGATCTCGATTGTCAAACTCTTTTCCATGATCTGTTCTTATGGACACCAGACTGAGTCCTGTAAGGACCTTGAGTTGCCTATATAATTTCTCAAACTCTGGATAAGCCTCTGTCTTATCCTTCAAAAATAAAACCCAGGTAAATCTAGAAAAATCATCAACTATGACTAGTATGTATGAACGTCCTCCTAGACTCTTGTATGGAATTGGTCCACAGAGGTCCATGTGCAGCAGTTCTAAACATCTAGAGGTGGTTACTTGAGATACAGGTTTGAAGGATGTTCTGGTATGTTTTCCTCTAGTGCATGCATCACATACTTTGTCACGAATGAAGTTTTGAGATGGTAGTCCTCTAACTAGGCCTAGGCGTTTTAGCTTTTGAAGAGTTTTCATGTTCATATGTCCTAATCTACGATGCCATAACCAGGTTTCATCTGATGCAACTTTAAGACAGGTAAGGACCTTCGTCATATGATCACTGAGGTCAATAACATACACATTGTTCATCCGATGACCTTTAAGGACTATTTCATGAGATTCCTTTTCTACGACACATGAGTTCTTATTGAACCATACTTTATAACCTCTATCACAAAACTGAGAAATACTTAAAAGATTATACTCTAAACCTTCTACATAATATACATCATTTATACAATTGACTGAATCCTTACCGACCTTGCCGACTCCAAGGATCTTCCCTTGGCTTTTGTCTCCAAACGTTACCTTTCCACTTTTGATGTCCTTGAGTTCTCTGAATTTGGTTGGATCTCCAGTCATGTGTCTCGAGCATCCGCTGTCCAAATACCAGAGGTCGTTGTGAGCCCTGAGACATACCTGCACTGAAGGACATTATACCTTTCTTTGGACTAGAAGGTTTATGGAAAGTTTCTTTGGTTGGGGAAACAGGTTTGCTGTTTGGCCTTTTTGGAACCCACTTTGCTTTGGTTCTTGGTTTTAGTATAGGTGTGGGTTTATGAGGGGGTAAGATTTCTGGTTTGGTTCTGGGTGAACCAGGTTTATCTGTAGAGGTTTTCTTCTCAAGATTGATGGTAGAATGAACTTGGTCTATTTCTTGGTTTAGGATGGAGTTTAGCTCTTTTCGGTTCAATATCATTTCATTTCTCATGCTGATATTATCAGAGGTAAGGTTTTTTATTATCTCTAATTGAGTTTCTATGGTTTTGGAGTTTGTTTTAGCAATTCTAGTGAGATATTGTACCTTGTCGGTGAGAGTTGCGATGTAATCAAGCAGATTGAGCAATCTTGGTTTCAAGTTATGTGAAGGACATTTTAGAAAGAGATTTGTAAATACCTCATCATCGTCATTCGCCTCTGTTTCATCTGTTTGAGTTTCTGTAAGGTCCTTTGCCATGAGACAGAGGTTTGCGATTTCCTCGAACTCACTTTCACTTTCACTGCCTTCAATTTCACTCCATGTGGTAACCATGGCTTTGCTGCTCAATCTTTTTCCTCTGAAATCGCTTTGTTCCTTGACTTTCTTCACATGAGGACATTCCCTGACCAGGTGATCTGTTGCACCACAAGCAAAGCATTTATATTCATTATCATCCTTGGTTTGATTTTTACCTTTGGGTGAAGGTCGTTTGGAGGATGATTCTCTCAGATAGCCACGAAATCTGGGATTCTTTCTGTATAGTCGTCTGAAACCTTTAGCTAACATGGCCATGGTTTCTTCATCATCATCCTCTGATTTTTCCTCTGGTTCCTTGGTGCTTTTGAGGGCAATGTCCTTGGTCTGACTGCCTTCAGACAGTCGTATCTCATGCGCAAGAAGTTTGCCAATCAGCTCCTCAATCTTCAAGGTCTCTAGATCTTGGGCTTCTTCTATTGCCGTTACTTTTGGTCCCCACTTGTGCCTAGGAAGACACTGAAGGACCTTGTTCACTTGTTCTTCTTGGAATAGGATTTTCCAAGAGATTTGAGATGGTTGATGATAGCACTGAATCTTTTGAACATTGACTCAATGGACTCATTTTCTTCCATCTTGAAGCCTTCATACTTTTGAACTAGTATGTTGACCTTGGTCTTCTTTACTTGGTTTGTTCCTTCATAGGTTGTGACCAAGTAGTTCCATATCTGCTGAGCTGTATCAAAATTAGACACTCTTTCAAATTCATTAGAGTTAAGACTACAAATTAAAAGATAATGTGCATGAGTATTTTTCTTTGCTCGCTCTTTTTCTTCAGCTGAATACTCAGATCTTGGTTTATCACTTGTTGTTCCATCTGCAGCAGTCGTCTGGGGAGTAGGGTAATTTCCTTTGGTGACTACATCCCAAATGTCCTCATCTTGATTTCTCAAGAAGATCTCCATTTGGCATTTCCAGATTCTGTAGTTGTCACCTGTCAGTAAAGGTGATCTGTTCCATGAACGTCCTTGACTTAAGTCTCCCATGTTGTGATCTCCCATAATCTTCGCCACAGAGCGGTTAGTCTCTGAATTTTCAGTGGACCAAGCTCTGATACCAATTGAAAGAACCCTAGAGGGGGGGGGGGGTGAATAGGGTTATTGACTTTTCTGCAAAATTGGATCACTTGGTAAAGGACGTTAGTTCCTTAATCTGCTCAGATTAAGGTTCCACACAATTCAATAACTGACAGTAATATAAAGGACAATAAGATAGATATGAATAACCTCCTTTATTACAGTTACTTGAATGACGTTCAATGATGCCTAAGGTAAAGGACCTTAGGGTTACAGAGAACCAAGCGCCTTTCAATGGACGCTTCTTTTTTCTAGAGAAATTCACCCACCAATTCACAATTTGGTGTTTACACAAGAGTTGAATCCTAATTCCGTCTAGGATTCTAACACAAAAGCCTAACACAACTCTAGATCCGTTTAGAGATTGATAGCACTTTCACAACACACACGAACACTTTCACTTAAACACAAGAACACACTCTTTGTTTGAACTATCGATTGCTTCCGTGGAATCGAATGAATTCGTTCAGTAGATGAGTGTTCTTCTTATAGGAAACTTCGCAATGCATCCAGAAAAGAGTCGTTGAGATTTCTTTCCAATTTACCGATTCGATTTAACCTTCTATTTCCAGCTTCGATATCCTTCCTTTTGTGAGACTTGGTCTGGAGATTTCTGTTCGAATACTCTTCCCAATCTTGGCCGATTATTCTTCTGCAAGGACAAGCAATTTTAATCAATCAATTTGATTAGGAAACATAGAACGCCATTTTAGGAATTCCAGAAAACTTCCCTGTTTATTTGTCTTTCACTTCAAAACTCTTGACTGCATAGTGAGGGCCCTGATATCATCTTGCACGGTTCTCTTGAACGCCCTTGTTTCTCGTTCAGATCAATGCCCTTTACCCTGCACTAGATAATGTCCTTTGCATAGACGGGGTTTCTTCAATATATATATATATATATATATATATATATATATATATATATATATATATATATATATATATATATATATATATATACACAACTCAACTCACTCCTAATAATTTAAGCCCAATGATTGATGATCTTTGCCTCCTGTTTCCCAACAGGAATGAGTCCATATGTTTAAGTATTAGGTGAAATAATTTGTCCATGACAATTATTTTGCATCAAAGGAAGTTCACTACTAGAATGTATTGAAATTCTCGACGGTATAAATCGAGTGTTAAAAGTTTAAACACTCGAATGATTAGAAAATATCGAGTGGAATAACAGTCAAGAAAACAGACATCGAGACATGTATATTCTCAAGTGTCACACGATTCTTTTGTGATTATCCTTTTTTTCTTTTTTGAACTACGAGTGCCACTCCCTCCCATGTGAACTAAGTGACATTAATTTTTTTTAGAAAGAAAACCAAACATATCAAGTGCCACTCGAGAATCTTTAAAAAAATTAAAAAATATATTTTATTCCTCTAGTACCACCTACAATTATTGTAACATTAAAAAGATTTTTTTGTTATACAATTAAAAGATCATTGACCATATTAATTGCGTTCAATTAATTTGTTAAATAATTGTTAATGAATATCATTAATAATTATTACAAAATTTTAAATAATAAATGGAGAGTAGTGATTGAGATCTATATGAAGTTAAAATATCTAACTAAGAAATGAAGCTAAATATTTGCAAAACATCGTAGCTAAATTAATCTTTCAATATCACCAACATAATATATACTATATAAAATATATACAATTAATTAATCAAAAGAAACCTCATAAAATTAAAGCTAATTAAATAAAAACTATTCAAATTACAAATATATATAATAAATAAAACTCTAATCTAATAAAAAAATCAATTCAAAATTAGTAACTATCCCCATGTTCATCTTCATCTTCATCTTCATCTGCATCTCCATCTTCATCTTTGCCATTTTGAAAATTAAGAGGGGAGAGATATGGGTAGAGAGAGATGAAGAGGAAGTTAGGAGGGAAATAAGGGAGGGAAATGAATAGAGAAATAGAAGAAAAGTATTGTATGGTGCATGTATATATATAGGTAGGAGGGAAATAGTTTAGGTCTTTTTAAAAAAAAAAATGATTGAGTGGCACTCGAGAGATATATGGAAGATTTTATTATTTTTACTTTTTTCGAGTGCCACTAGTCTTTAACTACTTTATTTTTCTTTATCTTTTTAACCAAATATATATGTGTAGGTGTGTTATGGGTGAGGTTTATTTTTTTAATGTTTTACTCGAGAGTCACTCAAGTCATATTTTTATTTTTGTTATATATATATATATATATATATATATATATATATATATATATATATATATATATACACACACACATAAAAAATTACTCTAAGGTACCTCATCTTTTTGGAAAACTATTTTTTGGTACCCCAAATTTTCAAAACTCATTTATGAGTACCCTAAGTTTTTAAGTTTGTAATTCTTTGGTAATTTTCGGATTATAAGACTTGAAAATTGCCTTCAATTCACACAATATCTTCATAACTGACTTAGCTTGTTCAAAAATTACGATTGGTACGCAAACAGTGTCCTTCGGAATAATGTAGGAAGTTAAGGACTTCAACTCATATTGAAGAACAAATTGATTGAATAGGAACAACAAATTGATTAAATAATAACTTAGCCTCTGCTATTCGCTTTTAGTTCTGTATTTCTTTTTGGGTTAATATAGAGTAAATTAGGTTGGGGTGGGTTCGATTAGATTGTGCCTGCCACTCTTGTGGCCTAGTTAGTACTAGAACCCCTACTCAACAGAAACATCACCCAACGGACCTGGAAAGTAAGAGTTCCCCATGGTTGGATCTAGGATAGTCGTACCTGATGTACGTTTGGACTAAAAGGAAATAATCAAGGATGAAACAACTCAGTCATGCCCTAGCCTATAGCTCAACTTGATGTAGATTCATCACGCCCTAGCCTTACACTTAGGGACCCAAGGTCTTTGGTGGGTGCATTGGAGCCATATTGGTACAAGGACATCACTTAGTGATGGATGTCCATCCATAGGTGATTAACCTATGGGTTAAGGAGGTCATCAACAATGCTTTCACCTCCCAGCAAGAAGCATCAACCTCCAAGGATTGATCCGGTCAATCCTTGCTGAGGACCTTAGCGATCATGGTGCCAATGTTCTGGTGTGGATATCTCTTAAATGAGTTACTTTTGATGGGAAAGTAGCCAATGTAGTGCAAGGAAGAAGTTTGGTCAGCAGCAAGTTGAAGCAACACACTTATAGTTTAAAGTGCCATTGATCCTGTTTGGTACTTACATGCACTATTTGTGTCCTCAACTCAAAATTGAGACTTCTCCTCAACTTTTTCCCTATACGACTTTTGAAGAGCATTAAATGAAAAGAAAGAGAGCCATGAGGTTTTCCTTGTTTGTGAGTAACTAATAGCTCTCAAAATTTATACTCCAATATCTTGATTTGGCTAATCGAGTGGTGTTGTGTAGAGCTTGTTTTCAATCTTTTGGTGGTGTGTTTGTATCCAAAAGAGAGATTTAAGTACCATCCCTCGTGAGATTTGATTGTGGTGTGACTGTATCAATCGAAACTCACTTGTTCTATCATGTGTTTGTGATTCGTGGTGTGTTTGTATCGGATACCAAACACTTGTTCTATCCTTATTTTCGTTTATTTTTCGTTCCTTGATGCTTGATTCATCCATTTGGTTTAGTTTAAGCATCTAAACGAGTTGGTGTTGAATCCTATGATGTGTGTATTGCTCGTTTTCTCCATCCTTTCTTGAGCGTACATATGTGAGGTCCTCATAACCCGACCATTGATCTGGTTATTATTACCTATGTGAGGTCCTTGTTATTCTATGGTGTTTGTAAGCTTGCTAAATTCAAGTCCTTAGTGAGCCTACATACATGATCACAACTACTCAGAAAAATGATGGAAATTTCTCTCAGGTAGCCAATGAGAAGCGAGTTGTCGCCCACACGTTGCCATTGGTTGGTCCTTGCTGACTGGAAACTTAATTCCAAGGACGTTGGATGACTTCTCCATGCAAGTGAAAGCATGCTATGAACTGAGAGCAACTTCCCAAATTGGCATCCTAGACTTATGTGATCTAGCAGACAAAACCGAGCTTGAAATCGAGTCTGTTCTAGAGGTTGGTAGCATGGCCGTCAAGGTCCTTGGCAAGGACTTACTGAATTAAATCTAGAAGGTTGGTGCGGCTCGCTGGGCTTTGGAAGCTTTGAGGTTGACCTCCTTCACGCTTGTCTTGACTTCCTTAACCCTCAGGTTGGTCACCTACGCGAATGGATCTTCCTTAGTACCAACTGTGCTAGAACGAAACGGTTATCGGAAAGCAGAACCCACCCAACTGGCAGAGTAGAGAATAAATTGGGGAGGCCAGAAATCTGACGGAAGCCAACTGGCCCAGCGTTCTTGGTCGACCTTTTCTAACGTCGAAACATAAATTATTATTTATACCAACACTGTTATCTTAGGTTAATTTTACTTATTTTCATTTATATGGTTTATTTTGGCTTTCATTTCTTGTATAATTGCACTATGAATTCACTACAAAAATAAAAAAATAATTTAAACTAAATAACTCAAAATTGCATTATTCTTATATTAAATCATAAATGAAAATTAAACAACCAAACCCCCAAAGTTTTGTTAAGTTTACGAAATTTAACTCATTTAATTCAAACACTAAATTAAATTAAACTCTCCTTGTAGTTACATTCATATTCATCTAATTAAACATAACTTGCTTCACATTTTTAATCTTTTTTTGAAATATGGAGCATGCTAGTAGCAATATATAATGACATTTTGATATTTTCCTTCTCTTAAAAAGCTTAGCTCACTAGGGCCACTAGAGAATGGAAAAAAAATTTATTTTTTACTTTTTTTAAAAATGGGTCTAGCTAGTGCCACTCGACATGTATTTTTCTTTTAAAAATAATTAGAGTCATTTTTTTATTTTTTGCTTTAGCTATCTCGAGTGGGACTCAAGAAACTAGGGTCCATTTGTAAAACTTTTAATTGTTTAAGCTATACAACATTGGTAAATGGAAAATTTATGTATTTTACTTTTTTTTTATCTATTTAAGTTCTCGAGTGATTTTCGAGAATGTCAGTTTTTGTCAATTTTATTTTGTTTTTTAAGCTCTACGCCGAGGGCCACTGATTGTTAACTTTCTTTTGTATTTTTGGTTTTATTTTGTTAGATTTGTAACAAATATTTCGACTGTTTGTTACCACTCGAGATTTCATAGATTTCTAGTAGTGGTTAAATCCCTCGTATGCATGTTTTTTCAAGAAAAGATCGAAAGTTTTACTGATCACCAAAATGACCAACACGGTACATAATGACATTACAATAACAAGCTTTTATCACAAAGCATACAAAGACACGGAAGAGGACAGACACAAACGCAATGCTCTCTAATCGAGACATTGTTTTATTAAAAAAGAAATTGAAGCCTTTAACTTGTAATGGGCAACAACTTCACAGGCGTACATTGACGCAGTATTATTATATCACACATATGGATAGGATATAGTAGACTTGTGTCTGCTGTGAATTCAACGGCCACCCTGAAAAATACAGTGTCCTTGAATGTTATTGAAATAATTAGAACGAGTGAAGTTGAACAATTTTGAGTAGAATTAATTGATTTGCACCTGTTTTACGTAAACTCCAATGGAATTCAGATACTGGCCAGCTCTTCCGAAAAATCCGGCAACATTAGGACCAGATTGGCGAGGAGATTGAAACGAGCAAACATTGCACATGTCCAAGCTTTTTCCATATGCACCATATCCACAAGGACGGAGGTTGGTGTGGATCTTAATGGTTGCAATCTCACGTTGACCACTCCAACGATAGTCACCGTATGTTCCACTTATATGAGTTATATATTCACATGGTTGCAGTTTAATCTGACGGCGGAGTAATGGTTGATTCATAAGATTGCGAAAGCAAGATTTAAGAGCTTTTTAATTGAAAAATGGACCAATACAAAATGAAAATATAAGCTAGAGAATACATGTATATCATAGTAAATCATTAATTACCTTGTGGAGGTCACCACATTGGCCACCATTGTATGTAACAGTGGTATTTCCACAAGCATCAGCAGTGACAAAACCAATTCCATCGACAATATATCCAGCCCGAATGATAACCTCTTTAATGGTATTGTGAGCGCCCAACTCAAAGCTCCAATTCATGGGACATTGGTTTCCATACGGGCCATATTTTTGGAGCTGGTCATGACATGCCATTTCGATTGGGATGGAAATACAATGCAATGTGTTTCAACTATATCTTGTAGTGTTTGCGATGACATCCATTACTCCAACTAGAGTTCATTTAAATATATGATCGTCCCCGTTAATTTTCCAACTACTTTATGTCAATAATATATTATCTTATTATGTCAATCAAGCATGTGATTCTTCTTGAATTACTTTATGTCAATAATATATTATCTTATTATATCAATCAAGCATGTGATTCTTCTTGAATTACTTTATGTCAATAATATATTATCTTATTATGTCAATCAAGCATGTAATTTTTTTTGAATTTTAATTTCAGAAATTCTTTTCGAATCTAATTTATTGAACAAAGAACAATAACATTTCACTGCCACAAGTACTTTTTTTTTTTGAACATTGTAAAAGAGAGTACAAGGGAAGTTAGGCGATCCTTCTATCAAGGCATCTTCCCAAGTTATCATTAAAAAGAATATAAGAAAAATCAAGGGTGGGGGGGGGGGGGCAATTCCAAACAGTAAGATTTAATTTTGAAGAGAGTGTCCATGACTAGCCAACCAATCTGCTGCACCATTTCTCTGAAGATATGGCGTAATGAAAAATTATCGAACCGTTTGAGAAGGCGTTTGATATCTCTAATAATCATGTCAATTTTCCAGGGGATGTTGATAATATCATGTAGAGCTTGAATGAGGATCAGATTATCTCCTTCTATTAGGACTTTTGGAGACCCAATGAGCGTAGCTTGCTTAAGACCAGCCCTTAGAGCTAAAGCTTCCGTAATTAAGATAGAATTTGATTTAACAGGTGCCGCACTCGCTGTGACGAGTCTACCATAGTGGTCCCGAATGACGAACCCAATTGTCGTACCTTGGTTGTTAAGAGAGCCATCAAAATTTAATTTTACCCAGTCCTCATCTGGGGGGATCCCAGCGAACTTTTATCACTTTCTTCTCCTGGTGCTTCTAGTAGGCTTGGAGGTTGCAAAGCTGAAATCATTTGACGAGAATCTATTCCTTGCTCTCCACTCCGCAAAACTTCTCTTGGCTCGCAAAATAATTCTGATCGGGTTGAAGATAGCTTTGTTGAAGACACAACTGTTACGATCCTTCCAGATGCTCCAAATTAGATGAATTTCTCTTAAAAATTCATTCATAGACATGCAGTTTTTAAGAAGGTTGATGATGGATGGGCCGGTACTCTCCATTGGCCAATTGATCGTAGTGGCCAACCAATTATGGGCTTTTGATGTATCCCAAACCTTCTTTGTGAACCTACAGTGATGAAAAAGATGACCATCTGTTTCTATTTCTTGATAACAGAGAGGACATGAGGGATATAAAGAAATGCCTCTTCTCAAAAGATTCCCTTTGAGAGGAAGACCATCAAACAAGATCTGCCAAAGGAAAATCTTGAGTTTGGGTTGAATATCAAGCTTCCAAATCCAATGACCCTCCCATTTGGAGTTAGAACTAAGATTATGGCATAACTAAGTGGCAGACTTCGTGGAGAACTTACCATTACATGTTAGTCCCCAACACAAATCATCTTGTTCTGAATCTTCCGGAAGTGGGGTTTGCTGAACCAGATTGATCAGATGGTCAGGGAGAACTTGTTTAAGTTTATCCATGTCCCAATCATTATTTTGAATGAATTCACTCACTTTAACATCACTATTGAATGCATCATTGGTTTGATTCATCAGAGTGGCTAACGGTTGCTGGTGACACCAATTATCAGTCCAAAAGTTTGTTTTTGCTCTGTCTCCAATTTTCCATCTGAACCCTTTTTTGCAAATACTAAAGGCTTTACAGAGGCTTTTCCAAACCCAAGAGTCCGTAGGCTTAGAGTTTGTCTGAAACCAATTATTAAGTTGGTTATACTTTGTCGCCATTTGGGAAACCCGGAGGTTGTTCTCTTCGTGCAAAAGTTTCCAAACCAGTTTACATTGGAAAGCTAAATTTACAGCATAAGTTTTTCTAAGCCCAAGGCCTCCTTGATCCTTTGGTCTACAAATTTTTTCCCAGGAAATCATAGGCATTCCTTTATTTGAAGAATTTTCCAAAAGAAGTTTCTATTTATCCTATTTGCACTCTCACAAGCAGAATAAGGCAGAAGGAAACACTACATAATATGGGCCGGGATAGATTCTAAGTTAGACTGAATGAGAACAGACCTTCCAGTTTTAGAGATAGAGTTGGCTTTCCAATTGGAAAGCTTTTTGTTTGCCTTTTCCAAAATTGGGTAGAAAAGTTCAATTTTCTTATTTTCGACTACTGAAGGACAACCAAGATATTTATCTAGAGATTCTTTTATGGGGATGTTGAAAATCCCTTTCACCCACTCCATATGAATGGAAGAGGCTTTGGCTGAGACAATCATAGAGGAATTAAGAAAGTTGATTAATTGTCCTGATTGTTCGCAGAAAGAGTCAAGAACATATTTCAGGTTCCTACAAGCCGTTCAGCACCTTTGCAAAAAAGCAAGCTGTCATCAGCAAAGAGAAGACAGGAAATAATTTTCCCATTACGACAGATTTTGATACCTAACCCCTTCTTGTTATCCATACTCTGTTGCGCCAGGGTTTGGGTTAAAACTTCCATACAAAGTAAGAAAAGATAGGGCGATAGGGATCGCCTTATCTTAGGCCTCTAGTAGGTTTAATCATTCCGCAAGGTTGATCATTTACAATGACTGAGTATGAGACAGATGAAATACATTCCATAACCCAGTTAATCTAACGCGGCGAAAAACCCATATTACACAGAACTTGCTTAAGGAAATTCCATCCCACTCTATCGTAAACATTTTCCATATCTAGCTTTAAAGCTATCCAAGGTTTTGACGCCTTTGACTGTTTGAATTTTGGGATAAAGAGGAATATATCTCATAGTTTATTGTGATAGCTAGTGGTACTGGAATCCTATTCTCTTGGCGCTCAACTTGCCTACCATTAGCATAAGAGGAAGTTAAAAGACTTTTAAGGTCAAGTTTACTCACCTAACAATAATTACTAACGTATGCTGTTTTTTTTGTTCATTTTGGACTCTGAATTTAAGGAGTATTTATTTTCTAAACCCTTTATTTTCAACGTTAATTTTTTAGACTCTAAAGTTTGTAGGCTGAATAAAAAAGGACATTAAAGTTTGTGGGTCGATGAAAAAGACTCATGTCTCATTCTTTATTTTCCTCCCATGTTTGAATTTATCTCCCGGTTGACATCAAACTTTAGAACTATGGTTAAAACTAAGGGAAATTGGATTCTAATAATACGAACTTTTGGTCATATAAGACTTAGTAATACGAACTTTCGATTCAGTGATGAATAATATGAACTTTGACCTCCTGTTGTCCCCAATAACACGCCACCGAGTTAAGATTAACTTGACTTGGCGACGGTCTGACGTGGCGGCGGAGGCACGTTCCTGATTGTTTTGACTTTGCCACGTCATCCACGTTGACCTAAAAAATAATACGAACTTTACTCTATGTTGCTCTTAATAATACGAACTTTTTCTCTTTCTAAAAATCTCAGATCTTATTTTTACTTCTTCATCTCCTTCAATCCTCCCCCTCTCTTTCCTCCTCCATCGGAATCAAACCCTGAAAACTTCACCGTCTCCCGTGGATTGAAGAAGAGAGGGGGAGTGACGATGATGAAGAGCTCTCTCTCTATTACTTTTCCTTTTATCTTTTCATTTCAAAAAAAGACACCAACTATGTTTACTGATTCTTTCCTATTTCTGCAGATTGGTCTCGACGATTTGGGGGGAGGCAGAAGGTGACTTTATTCAAACCCCAACCTCTTTAATCTCTCACACCGGCTAACTTTGTCTCTTTTTGGTGCGTTGCTTACCGTATATACTTTGGATGGATCCGCAGGATTTACAAGAGAAGGGATCTGTTGAATAGAGTCTATGCATCCGATGGAGATAGGATTGACGCCATTAACATAGCAGAGAAGCTAGAAGCTACTATCCAACAGATCAAACCCATGCTTCAGTCCCATGTTACTGGCGGCTTTTGGCTGGTACGTTTCAATCACTCCTCCATTCTTAAGTAGCCTCTAACTTTTGGATTCTACAACATAGGGTTTGATTCCGATGGGAGATGTTGAAGTTTTCTGGGTTTGATTCCGATGGAGGAAGAGAGAGAGGGGGAGGATTGAAGAAGATGAAGAAGTAAAAATCAGATATGAGATTTTTAGAGAGAAAAAAATCGTATTATTCAGAGCAACATATATAGGGTAAAGTTCGTATTATTTTTTAAGTCAACGTGAATGACGTGACAAAGTCAAAATAATCAAGCGCATGACTCCGCCGCCACGTCAGATCGCCACCGAGTCAAGTTAATCTTAACTCGGTGGTGTGTTATTTGGGGCAACATGGGGTCATAGTTCGTATTATTCATCACTGAATCGAAAGTTCGTATTATATATTAAGTCTTATATGCCCAAAAGTTCGTATTATTATAATCCAATTTACCTAAAACTAATATTGAAGCTATAATACACCTCTCTTATTCATGTCGGAACTAATTAGACCCTGAAATATCCATGGTCCAAGTAGTTCCGGCACGAATAAGAGCGGTGCATTCCAACTTTAATATTAGTTTTGACCTTAATCCTGAAGTTTGACGCTAATTGGGAGATAAATTCAAACATGAGAAGAAAAAGAAAAACAAAACACAAGCCTTTTTCTTAATCTACAAACTTTAAGGTCATTTTTTATTCAAACTTATAAACTTTAGGGTTCCAAATTAAAATAAACAATGAAAATCAAGGGTCTAAAAAATAAATAGTCCTATATTTTGGAGTCCAAAATGCAAACCCCCCAAATAATAATGCCTCTTCTTGATATTTTACCAGTGTTTGATGTCAAGCTTCAGGAAGGTTACTCTCTCACATTCCTCTCTCTTAAATAATAACATCATCGAACACAATCTTAATTTAGTCCCACCAGTTTTTACATTTTCTTGATGATTGGATGAATAATCCATACATGGTGCTCAGCAAAATAAATTCAAACAACCAAGGAAAAAAAAAAGAAAACATCTAGAAGTCAATGACTCAATACCTATATTACAAAGCCACACACACACAAAAGAATTGAAACTTTCAATTATACTTATCAATAAGACAATACGAAGTCATCTTTTCACATCACGAATAATCTCGGATTGAAACCAAGAGTCCCAAGAAGACTAATATCCCTCCGAGTGAAACTGAGAACGAAGAACTTCAATCACTTTCTCATCAACCTGAAACCCCTTGGCAAGAACAACATCTTCGATAGGCGGCGTAGATCCCAACAGAGCATTCCCAACGGTCACCAAACCCGGAGTTTGGCTGCTGAACACGGCATTAGCCACCGCAGGTGTGCTTCCGATGTTGCGCTGGAAGTGGATGAGACCTTGAGGAAACACGAAAATGTCACCCTTCTTAAGCACCGTGGCAAAGAGCCTGTTACCCCCTTGTGGTTGGTTCGACGTGACAAACCCTGCGTAAAGGGTTCCTTCTAGGACTGTCAACACCTCGGATGCACGAGGGTGCAAGTGAGGTGGGTTCACGCCGCTTGCATCGAAGTCTATGCGGGCTATGGTTAGTCCGAGCGTGTTGAGAGCAGGAAATATGGTGGCGTTCACCATTTGTGCTTTGGATCGTAACGCGTTGTTTGTGTCTCCCTTGGAGTCAAACCCATGGTATAAGAAATCGTTGGTTGTCACCTTCTCCGGGTTCTTGCAGAAGTATCCATTCACAAATACTGCATGGAAATCAATAGGGAAATTAAGTAGAGGTGATCTAGTGAATTAATACTCTAGAAATTTGTAGTAAAAAAAGGGGTTTTTTTGTTTTTTGGACCCCCAATTTTGGGGGTATTTATTTTCTATACCCATATTTCAAAGTTTATATTTTGGATCTTATACTTTGTGGACCCAAAAAATGTGGCCCAAAGTTATGTTTGACTCCGGCGATTACCTAATTGTTGCCTTAATTTCCCGATATGACCTTTTATCATTTTTTCCTTCTTTTGACTGTTGTTTTGAAATTGACCAGACTTTGACAGCTAAGGGTGTGTAAAATTCATGGATAAAAAACAGTAGGGTAAAAGTTAAATTTTGGTAAATTTTTGGTAATTTTTGATAACTTTTTTGGCAAATTTATGCTCATATGGGGTTGGAAATCGTGCAAGAAGAGGCAGAAGAAGTCAGCTGGAAAATTTTCGAAAGAAAAAAAAAATCGATAATGACTTTGAAATATGGGGGTCCATATTGTTGTCGGAGACAAAGTATAGGGTCCATATTGTTGCCGGAGACAAAGTATAGGGTCCAAAATATAAACTTTGAAATATAGAAGTCCAGAAAATAAATACCCCTAAAGTTCGGGGTCCATAAAGCAAAAAGCCCGTAAAAAAAGGTTGCATGAACATACCATCAGTGTAAGGATTGGGCACACCAATACAGAAATCTTGAAGGGGAGCAGGATCAGCATTGGCCACAAAGAGTATCATGCTTATAACAATGACTGCCATGTAAGTGACGTTGGTCCTTTGGATATTCTTGGCCATTTTCTACGCAGATAGGAATTGCTTTGTCTATAGTTTCTTCGCTAACACGTACTCTTACTTGAGTCTCTGATGCAACTATATGGAGAAATGAGAGAGTGGACTGCCTATTTGTAGTCCCAGATAAATCAGTGTTTTGAATAATAAACTAGATAAAACCGTATACATTTTTAGACTACGCGTACATCAAATCAAAGCAAGCATGAAGATATGTAAGTCAACTCATAGGAACTTAGAATGCTTCAACATCCCTCAAAATACGTTGCTAGTATAGATATATAGTTGGAATAGTGGACGGTTTCTACATAATTTTTATACTGTTTTAAGCTTCAGTTCTGCTAATATACATGTATTTGGATTTTGCTTTTTAATATTTATCGATTAATGTAAAAGGTTGTGTGTCTCTCCATCTAATGAATGTCAGCTGAGCCACAAAATATGCATACTTGCAAGTCTATTTGTAATTTTTAATCTATTCTATCAGTGTATGTAGATAATGACAGAACTACCTTCAGATAGGAATTCAGGTAGGCAGTCCACGACAAGTATTATTGTCATCGCAAAACTCTTGACTTTGTCAAGTGTCAACCATATGTGTTTAGATCACATCTACCAGATCATTGTCATCGCAAAACTCTTGACTTTGAAATTTGGTTAGACTATGTTAAGGTTTGCTAAGTGTGAATAAATTTTGTTAGGCTTAATGTGTTTGACATTTTTAACTTATAAAAAATCACCCAAACTATTCAAAACTTACACAAACTTAGTTATCTAAATTTATCTAAATTTATATTTACTTTACACAACCTACACGCAAAAAGAACACCCCGTGGGGAAGATGTTATACTTGCATGAGTCTAATATTAAGCAATTACGTACTAGGTCTAAGTTGACCCTTTGGAAGGTCATCTGTATATCAATCTATAGTTTTTTTTTTTTTTTAAAAACATTTTGGACCTTGGAAGATTGGGGCGTTTATTTTTTGGATCTAAACGTTTGTAGGATTATTTTTGCATTTCGGACCTTCCCTTTAAGGGAAATTAATTTTCTAAACCCTTGATTTCAATGCTAATTTTTGGACTTTAAAATTTATATGCTGAATAAAAAAAAGACCTAAAAATTTGTGCGTTGGAAAAAAGGTCTGTGTCTCGTTCTTCTTTTTCTTTTCATGTTTGAATTTCATCCCGATTAACGTTAAACTTCAGAACTAAGGTTAAAACTAAAAACTGATATTAAAACTATAATACACTTCTCTTATTCATGTCGGAGCTACTTAGACCCTTAAGTACCCTTGGGAGTAGCCTAAAATGTACTTTTGGTACAATGGTCAAATACATATCAATTACAAAGTGATTGATAGGTAAGATGACCATTACAAAGTGTATTATAACTTTCGTATCAGTTTTAACTTTAGTCCTTAAGTTTGGTGTCAATCAATATCTAATAAGTTTTAACAATTAGGTCGTGTTTGATAAAATTAGCTTGTTAGAGACCATAAAATATTTAATAAGTGATAGATAAAATGGAAAGAAGTAAGGTTAAAACTAACAAAAAACGACTCTGGGAGCCTCTTATTTTGGTGTAATAATTATGGGGGCCTCCTATTTTCGTAAATTACTGGGAGGTGACAATATATTTGATGAAATAATTTGGGAGAGACTTTCAGGCTATTTTCCGGCCAAAAATTGGTGGGAGACATTAATGATGTATTTAGTGTGGATTAAGTGTTAGATGGGTTTGACCAACTCCATTAAATATAGGGAAATAAAAAGAAAACCAAAAATAAAAATTGAATCTAATTAAACCCCATCCCCAACCTGCCCCCACCCATTTGAAAACAAAAATCAGATTAGAGAGAGAAAGTTATGTTTGAGGCAGAAACCCAAGCGATTCCAATGTAACAATCTGGAGAAACTTACAATTGTTAACCTTGAACTTGAGTAGGGTTTACTTCAACTTCATAAACCGATTCTAAGCTTCAATCGCCACTCTTCTTCCTCTAGTTTTCTTAGTCGCCACTTATGGTAGGAAATATGCGACAATGACAGAACAAGCTAGGAAGATGAAGAATGTGGGGGAAGGAGAGAGATGAAGGTGGGAAGTGGCATTTATGGTTGGGTTTGATTTAAGTCTTCCTCTAGTTTTTTTTTTTTGAATTTAAAACCTTTAATCTTTCATTAAAATTAATTATAGTTGACTTCTGGTTAATACACTATTAAGCAACACATAAGTTGGTTCCCGCCAATTTTTGGCCGGAAAATAGCCTGAAAGTCCCTCCCAAATGATTTCATCAAATATATTGTCACCTCCCAGTAATTTACGAAAATAGTGGACCCTTATAATTATTACACCAAAATAAGAGGCCCCCAGAGTCGTTTTTTGTTAAAAGTAATATTCAATCTATAATACACTTTACAATGGTCATACAATTTGGGTTGCTTTTGCCTATTATTTTGAATGCATTCACTCACTTTTACATCACTATTGAATGCATCATTCGTTTGATTCATCAGAGTGGCTAACGGTTGCTGGTGACACCAATTATCAGTCCAAAAGTTTGTTTTTGCTCTGTCTCCAATTTTCCATCTGAACCCTTTTTTGCAAATACTAAAGGCTTTACAGAGGCTTTTCCAAACCCAAGAGTCCGTAGGCTTAGAGTTTGTCTGAAACCAATTATTAAGTTGGTTATACTTTGTCGCCATTTGGGAAACCCGGAGGTTGTTCTCTTCGTGCAAAAGTTTCCAAACCAGTTTACATTGGAAAGCTAAATTTACAGCATAAGTTTTTCTAAGCCCAAGGCCTCCTTGATCCTTTGGTCTACAAATTTTTTCCCAGGAAATCATAGGCATTCCTTTATTTGAAGAATTTTCCAAAAGAAGTTTCTATTTATCCTATTTGCACTCTCACAAGCAGAATAAGGCAGAAGGAAACACTACATAATATGGGCCGAGATAGATTCTAAGTTAGACTGAATGAGAACAGACCTTCCAGTTTTAGAGATAGAGTTGGCTTTCCAATTGGAAAGCTTTTTGTTTGCCTTTTCCAAAATTGGGTAGAAAAGTTCAATTTTCTTATTTTCGACTACTGAAGGACAACCAAGATATTTATCTAGAGATTCTTTTATGGGGATGTTGAAAATCCCTTTCACCCACTCCATATGAATGGAAGAGGCTTTGGCTGAGACAATCATAGAGGACTTAAGAAAGTTGATTAATTGTCCTGATTGTTCGCAGAAAGAGTCAAGAACAGATTTCAGGTTCCTACAAGTCGTTCAGCACCTTTGCAAAAAAGCAAGCTGTCATCAGCAAAGAGAAGACAGGAAATAATTTTCCCATTACGACAGATTTTGATACCTAACCCCTTCTTGTTATCCATACTCTGCGCTGTGGTTTGGGTTAAAACTTCCATACAAAGTAAGAAAAGATAGGGCGATAGGGATCGCCTTATCTTAGGCCTCTAGTAGGTTTAATCATTCCGCAAGGTTGATCATTTACAATGACTGAGTATGAGACAGATGAAATACATTCCATAACCCAGTTAATCTAACGCGGCGGAAAACCCATATTACACAGAACTTGCTTAAGGAAATTCCATCCCACTCTATCGTAAACATTTTCCATATCTAGCTTTAAAGCTATCCAAGGTTTTGACGCCTTTGACTGTTTGAATTTTGGGATAAAGAGGAATATATCTCATAGTTTATTGTGATAGCTAGTGGTACTGGAATCCTATTCTCTTGGAGCTCAACTTGCCTACCATTAGCATAAGAGGAAGTTAAAAGACTTTTAAGGTCAAGTTTACTCACCTAACAATAATTACTAACGTATGCTGTTTTTTTTGTTCATTTTGGACTCTGAATTTAAGGAGTATTTATTTTCTAAACCCTTTGTTTTCAACGTTAACTTTTTAGACCCTAAAGTTTGTAGGCTGAATAAAAAAGGACATTAAAGTTTGTGGGTCGATGAAAAAGACCCATGTCACCTCCCAGTAATTTACGAAAATAGTGGACCCTTATAATTATTACACCAAAATAAGAGGCCCCCAGAGTCGTTTTTTTGTTAAAAGTAATATTCAATCTATAATACACTTTACAATGGTCATACAATTTGGGTTGCTTTTGCCTATTATTTCCAATTTACCAGTCATCTTACTTATGCAATGGTTATGGTTACCATTTTACCTATGATTCCCTTTGTAATTGATCCGTATTTGACCCATAGACCTAAAGTTTTGGGCTACTCCCAAAGAACCCTAGGAGGAACCGTAGTGTACTTAGAGGTCTATGAGTAAAAGATATAGATTATAGCTTCAGTATCATTTTTAAGCTTAATTCTAAAGTTTGACGTCAATCGGGAAAGAAATTCAAATATGGGAAGAAAAAGAAGAACATGACAAGCCGTTTCTTTTATTCAGCCCACAAACCTTTAAATCCTAAAAATAAATTAACATTGAAAACCAAGGGTCTAGAAAATTAATACTCATATCTTTCAAGGTCTAAAATGCAAAAAAAAAAAAAAAAAAAAAAAACTCTCGATCTATAAACCATAACTCATTTTTTAGAGGGTCTTAGGCTCTTGGGGTTTGCTTGGGAGCTGGGGTAAGGAGGGATAAGGGAGAATGAGCAAGGGTGTCACTTCTCCTTACCCTTGCTATGGGTAGAGGGAGGGTGAGGTGGAGTAAGGTGGAGTAGGGTGGGCTGAGGTTTACCCGTACATGCTACTCTGTCTTACCCTCATTTTCCTAATATTTCAATTTGGGGTATTATATAAGGAAGAGTCTAACAATATTATAATTTATAACATACATAATAGATAAATTGACAATTTTACCCTTCCATTTTTTCATATTATACTGCGAGATCTCTCTCTCTCTCTCTCTCTCTCTCTCTCACACACACACACACACACACACACACACACACACACACACACACACACAAAAAGACCCTACCCTCGTTTTTAACTCTCTTCCCCAAAAAGACCCTGAGAAGCTAGGATTGGAGTTCATAAGAGTAAAAGGAGGGCGATGGTATGATAGTATTTGTGCGAGAGAGAGAGAGAGAGAGAGAGAGAGATGTGTATGTGTGTGTGAGAGAAAAAGATCTCATAGCATGACATGGAGAAATGGAAAGGTAAAATTGTCAATTTGTGTATTATGTATATCATAATGTCATTAGACTATTACACCCCTGTTGAAGCCCTTGAGGGGGGGAATTTCACAATTAAGATCTACACACTAGTTAAGCATGTGAGAGCAAACTTCCTTGGTTTCAAACCAAGGATCAAAACACAGTGTAACTGAAATACCTCATTATATTTATGCCAATCAAAGAACAAGTTATACTTACTAAACAAAACAAGAAGTAACAGCCCGAAGGCAGTTACTGATAGATTCACTGACCAAGGACGAAGGTCCTTGAGACAGCTACAAATAAGGATCGTCGTAGGAAAAACCCTAGTGGCGATCTGGAACATGATGGATTACATTAAAGCACACACTCACACAGCTTTAGTCCGTCAAGGCTATGCTACACATCATCTCACCACCACATGTGGACACAACGAATGCTCACCAAGGTCCTTGGCTATCCCTTCACCAGAATTCCTTTACTGGCTATCTTCACCACCGAACCATTGGCTACACATTCAGAAATCCCTCCAGATTTCTTACTCCGCGATTACTTCCGTGGAATCGCCTAAGTCTTCAATCTTCAAGTCTCCTATTTATATTAGAGGCTTGATGGATATTTATGATGGTATATAGCCATTGGAAACAAGATTATTTCCTTGTTTGCTCACTGCTTCACCTTCCTTCTTTGCTGTTGATTTTCTTTAATTCCTTCTTCTTGTAGATTTCCCAATCTTCTCTTCCTTCCATTTTTCTTGTTGATTTGTTTCCTTATGCCTTCCTTGTGATTTATATCTGCAAATAAATCACACAATCAGAATATATATTATATACTCAAAATAAATAATCAGATTATAAAATGTAAGACAACTTTCCTTTTTCCGGATTTTGGGTTTCATCAAAACCTAAGGTCCTTCGCGGATGCCCGGTGAAGGACCTTGACCCTATCTCCAACAATCTCCCCCTTTTTGATGAAAGATATATAAAATTCAGCAACAATAAATCATTTTTCCCTTTTTGGATTATCACAATGTCAATAAGGGAATCATCTTCATTCATAATAATAAGCGACGGCTAGAAAATTTTCACGGAGGACCACAATTAGATACATGCATAAATCTTCTCTCCAACCAGCTAATTAATTGTTAATTAGGTTGTACAAGGTGTTGCATTCTCATATGAAACAATTATTGTGTCACTCAATTTGGAATTTGAGTTTAATTTGTTTTTCTCTTGGAGTTACAATTTCGTTGGTCTAATTATTGAGGCCAATATTATTTAGCACATGTTTGTTAGTGAACTTTGAATCTTTTTTTGGCATGGTTGCTATGTAGCCGATTTTTATTGATTCTTGTATTGAGTTCTTATTCTTGCGGTTATTTATGTGTTCTAGCACTCTTACAATGTTATTTTGCATAAAAGTGAACATCAGGTACTATAAACATGGGCAAATCTACGTTGGAATTTGGTTTGGGATAGTCATTGAATTGACCACCCTTAATCTCAAAAAAGGGTAAAATCTAGTTGGATTAACCTTTTGGATCATATATTTATCAAATAGGTGTAGCAATATTTTGCTCACCCTTGATCCAACGACCTGGATCTGCCACCGATTACAAAACTTTTGGATCATGTATTTATCAGATTAGTTACGTTTTTGGCAACTCGATCTCTTCATTCACCCACTACGATGGTATCAACCTTCAATTTGAACTTTTCATGCAAGTACACATGCATAATCAAGGTGGTGTAAAAAATCAGTGGCGGCCACAAAATGCAAGCTAGTATGGTACGCGAATGCAACGTAAGAGAATGCTCATTAATAGTTGATGCCAAAATTCGCATTACTATTAGTTGACCAATTACCAACTTTTTGGTTTAAGCCATTAATGTATTAACTTTAAGACCAAAACTTCGAAATCTCCGGTCATGGAGGTGTCCAATATAGTAATTTTATCCCTGAAATTTTATATTTATTAAAGAGACTAGTTTCATTGGACCTAAGATTTAGATATTGTTTGTTACCTATTATTCTATGAAAAAGAAATAGAGAAGCTTAATGAGACATTATTTTCTTTCAATATTTCAACTCGACTCTTTTTATATTTGAAGGTGGTTTTTGTTAGAAATAAATATAAGAGCCTAGTATTTACAGCGAAAGAAAATTAACAGAATGTATTAATTGACAAACTTTTGACAAGATTGATCAGTACTTAAAATAAGATAGTACTCCCTCCGTCCCAAAAAATTTGTCCATGTTTGACTAATGGAGTCAAACTTTGTAAATTTTGACCTTTAATTTATCAAATTATTTGTCAAGTTATCATGTAAGACCATTGTTATTAATTTTGTGATGAAAATATTTTTACTTAAATATAATATTACGAGTCTTGTTAAGGTAAAACATAAAATATTAGCAATCAAAGCATGACCTCGAAGACTGTGATAAAACAAAGTGGACAATTTTTATTTGGGACGAATGGAGTATATATAAAGACATAAGATCTACGTGGAAACCCAAGATGGGAAAAAAGATACCACAGACGTCAACAGAGCAAGAATCTACTAGTATAAGGGGAGATATTACAGGAGAGATCCCACAACAATAATAATCCGAAAGTAAAATAATAACTCTCAAAATACTCTCACAACATATGGATGCATAGAGGTGAAAAAAAAGCTCTCAGTATAAGTGTCTAGAAATAGATTAATAATAACCTATATTTATATTTTATAATAAAAATACAACCCATAAAAAAATAAACTTTAAAGATATTGTTATCGCAAGACTTGCCCACAAAGGATGTAGGCTTGTAGAGACGCCCACTTAATAAACTTTGATAGCAAACTTGAATTGACGATTTCCAACTTCACGTGGAACTTGGATTCCAAGGCAATAAGTTTTTTTTTTATCATTAGCGGCCATTATAGCCCTTATATATAACCAAAATGAGTGCCAAACGAGCACTAAAAGTGTGCAAAACACACAGTTCAACAATCAGAAAGCCATTACAAGGAAAGAGGCAACATAAAAGTTGCACCCAACACAGAAGAACACAACCATCAACAAAACCATGCAAAAGAGGAGCACCATGCTGTCATTGAAAGATAAAAGGAATCTGGTGGAAATTCATGGCCAATTGCTCCACAGAGTAGTTGTGAGAGTCTTTCCAAGATATAGACCAAAGACACACTCTCCACTTGATGTTGTGCAGCACCAAGGCTCTATCACTTTCCACTTGCTCCAATATCACAGCATTTCTATGACACTATAATGACCAAATGACAGCAAAAAAGGAAGCTAGCCAGAAATTGGTCCTCAACTTGCTGTTGAAATGAACTTGCAGCCATATGTCAAATAAACCCTTCAAAGTTTGTTGCTGTGGAATCAAAAGACCCAAGCACTGCATGACTTCACTCCAAATAAATTGAGCAAACTGACAGCTGATGAAAGGATGTGAGTCACTCTCAGTAGCATTCTCATCACACAATGGGCATATATTTGATGAAGCTGGGATAATGCCTTTTCTTTGAAGCAATTCTCTAGTATTCAACCTTCCAAGAAGAGCTATCCAAACCAAGATTTCAATCTTGTGAGGAGCAATCTTCTGCCACACAGAGCAGACTACTGAGTCATATAAGGCCTGACCAAACATAATTGCTTCTGTTTTTCCCGACATCTCTTTCACTGTGAATTTTGAAGAACCATGCCAAACAATACTATCTTTGGTATTTATTTGAGGAACCATAAACAATAATTTAGCTTTCAGATCCAATTCTGATGCAAGCTCATCAGATGATAACTCTCTCTGCCAGGCAATGACCCATCTCCACATGTCTCCTTCAAACCATCCATGATCTTTAATTGCACCTTTCTTATCCACAGCAATTTGAAAGAGATGAGGAAAAGAGTCCTTGATTGCTTGATTATCAAGCCATACATCCAACCAAAATCGAACTTGAGCTCCATCACCAATTTGTATTTGGATTTCTTGATTAATCACCTGCTGGATGGTGCTGTCTTGTTCAATGGCTTTCTTAATATCATTCCAAGGACTTGAAACCCAAGGTTTGCACTTGGAGGGAATCAAGGCAAAATCTTCAGCATGAATGGATTGCACTACACTCTTCCACAGCATACCTTCCTCAGTAGCATACCTCTACCACCATTTGAAAAGGAGGGCCATGTTCTTCATTTGCAGATCACCAATTCCCAAACCCCCTCTATCCTTAGGCCTTTGAAGAATCTCCCATCGGATTAAAGCATTGCCCCTACTATCCTTGATGGCACCTTTCGACCAGAAGAACTTTGACTAGATTCTATTGATGGATTTAGCCACTGATTTTGGAATCTTGAACAATGATAAGTAATACAAAGGCAGGCTGTTCAGCACAGATTTGATCAACACCAGTCTGCCAGCTTTGGACAAGCAGCATGCCTTCCAACTTGTAAGCTTGGCCTGAATCTTGTTCAAAATAGGAGCCCAAGATGCTTTTCTCTTCATATTGGCACCTAATGGGATGCATAAATAGGTGATAGGTAAGGAGGATGGCATACACCCCCGTTTTTTGGTCATTTTCTTTCCCCATCTGTCATCTTTTCCCAAAACAATAAGAGCGGATTTGTAAAATAGCCTTGAGATTTAGTAGATCAGATTCACATGCCTTGGAAAAGAATATAGTATCATCTACAAATTGCATATGAGTAATCTGAACTTTCTTCGCTCCTACTTGCAGATCATTAAATTCTTCATTATTGACAGCCACTACAACCTGACAATTAAGAACTTCAGCTAAGAGTGCAAATAGCAATGGAGATAGGGGATCACCTTGTCTTAGACCTCTTCCAATCTGAAAAGGCTTGGTGGGGGAACCATTGATAATGATTGAGAGTCTTGTTGAGGTGACACATTTCATAATCCAACTAATCCAAGTATCTCCGAACCCCATTTGAATTAACACTTCTTCAAGGGCGTCCCAATCCACTGAGTCATAAGCTTTTTGAAAGTCAAGCTTCAATAAAACTCCATCTTTCTTCTTTCTTTTCAACCAATTCACAACCTCTGCAGCTAGCATCACCCCATCAAGGATCTGTCTGCCAGGAATGTATGTTGTTTGAGCAGGCCCAACCAAGGAGTGAATTACAGTTTTGAGTCTCAAACTCAGGATTTTGGCAATCACTTTGTAAATACACCCAATCATGCTTATAGGCCTGTAATCCTTAATATCAGTGGCTTCAGACTTTTTTGGAATCAAGGTAACCCAAGTGGTAGAGATTGCCTCAGGAAGAGGATCACCATTGCAAATCCAAAAATACACTTGCAGAAGTCTTCTTCAATAACTGGCCATATAGACTTAATGCATTTGAAATTAAACCCATCATAACCTGGAGCACTAGCTGAATTACAATCTTTCACAGCAGCAATAATTTCGTCTTTGGTTACAGCTCGTTCAAGCCACTCAGCATCAAGTTGAGACAGTTTATTAAGATTTAGCGAGTCGAGATTAAACTCACAGGCTCTCGACCTTTTCCGAAAATGCTTCATGAAGAACTGTCTAATAGCCTTTTTTGCCTTACTCAAATCATCAAAAAATACTCCTTCAATTTGAATATGCTGAATAAGCTTCTGTCTTCTACGAATAGTTGCCAAAGTATGAAAGTATCTTGTGTTTTTGTCACCACACTTTAGATGTTGAGTTCTAAGTTACATAATTAAACTCTAATTATATGACAATAATATGGTATTATGAGTTATCATACTTCTAAATTATTCACCACTTGAAAAAA
The DNA here is from genome assembly GCA_029582165.1 of Portulaca oleracea. Classification (NCBI taxonomy): domain Eukaryota; kingdom Viridiplantae; phylum Streptophyta; class Magnoliopsida; order Caryophyllales; family Portulacaceae; genus Portulaca; species Portulaca oleracea. Next base: position 10,111,224 of record CM055869.1, on the reverse strand, counting down.
GAAAGTAAAAGTTGGGGCAAAACCTAAATTGTTTTCAATCGAGTTTTGAAGTATGTAAATTTTAAATATGTCTTTAGTTTGTTCTAGTGAATTTGTGTAAAAGAATGATAAATTTAAAAATTGTCGCTGAATTTTGTAATAATGTCAATAAGCTTATGATAAATTTTATATTATATTAATAAATTATTTTTTAAAATTTTACAACTTGATGGATCTACAAAGGTATTTCAATGTATACAAGCAAAGCTAATGGGGGAGTACTGAAGGAAGGATCATGGCATGCATGTAGGAGTCACCCTACATGAACTTACAAGTATGATTTAGTAATTTTTGTTAATATGAAACTCAGGTAATGTAGGGTTATTTGCATTTTAAACCCCGAAGTATAGGGGCATTTATTTTCTGGACCTTTAAGTTTCATAGATTATATTTGGGATCCTAAAGTTTATGGTTGAATAAAAATGGACCTTAAAATTTGTAGTTTGAAAAAAAATGCCCATGTATTGTTTTTCTTTTTCTTCCCATAATTGAATTTATCTCCCGATTAGCGCTAAAATTCAAGAGTAAGGTAAAATCTGATATTGAAACTACAATACACCTCTCTTATTCATGGCGGAACTAATTAGACCCTGAAGTACCAAGGGTAATTAAGTAGTTCCGCCATGAATGAGAGAGGTGTATTACAACAAAGTCTAATTAGTTCCGACATGAATAAGAGAGGTGTATTACAACTTCAATATCACTTTTAATGTTAGTCCTAAAGTTTGACGCTAATCGAGAGATAAATTCAAACATGGGAAGAAAAAGAAAAACAGTACACGAGCCTTTTTTTTTCAAACTACAAACTTTAAGGTCCTTTTTTATTCAACCATAAACTTTAGGATCCCAAATATAAACAATGAAACTTAAGGGTCCATAAAATAAATACCCTTATACTTCGGGGTCCAAAATGCAAAAAACCCAGTAATGCATCTCGCTCATTGTCTGCTCTTTAATCTTTAGGACAATGGCCCTGTTTGGCAACCAACTAGTAGTTGATGGTAGCTGTTAGCTTATAGTTATTAGCTATTAGTTGTTTGGATTAGATGTTTGAGTTTAGTTGTTTTGGTTAGCATATTATAGGAAAAAGGTTTGGTAAAATAGCTTTTTGTGAAAAGTTAACTCAAAAAACTTCATCAAGTAGCTTTGATGAAGCTTTTTAGAAACTAGCTTATTAATTGGGTCCAAAAAACTAAAATAAAAAGCTACTTACCAAACACCTCAAGTAGCTTTTTAACTTTGGTCAAAAAGCTAAAAACTATCCAAAAAGCTGGGTAGCCAAACACCCCCAATAATACACATCTTGCATCAAGATGGTTAATAACCGCTTTTAATTGTCCATAATCCATATTTTGTAACTTTTATTAATATTTTATCTAATAATTATATATTTATCAATTATTAGCTTATAGCACTTATTGGCTAGTTTAACAATGTAAAACCCTGAAAAATCCAAAGATGTTGACTGTGACGTCGTTAGTAAATTAGGTTTGACTTCGTTATTTATTATTATTCGTTTGTATTTATTTTTGCTAACACTTGAGCTCGTAGGATCGTGAGAGACTAACAAGGGTATATCGGTAATTTCGTGGGTTTAGTATTATTAGTTTTACTCTATTTTAGTATTATTATTAATATTATTGTGTTATATGATTAATTATGTGAATATTAATTGCTATGTGATTACTATTAATAATAATAATAATAATAATAATATTATTATTATTATTATTATTATTATTATTATTATTAGTTTGTTTTTAGAAAAATCAGATTTTAATTGTTTTAGTGTTGGGTTGGGCTAGGAGTAAGAATAGACTAATTGGGCCATAATTATGTATTAGTATAAAAACCCCTCCCTCTCTCTCAAACCCTAATATCTCTCAAACCCTAACCCTACACCCCTCTCTCCAGCCCTTCTCTCTGCCGTCCGCCCAACCACAGCCGCGCCGACCACCAGACGGCCGCCCTAACCATCACCGGAAACCACTGCAACCACTCTCTCTCTTTCTTTCTCTTTTCTCTCTTTCTCCCTCTCGATCTCTCTATCTCGCTCTTGTTCCGTACGCTGCCGCCCAGACCCGACGCACCGCCACCAGACGACAACCACCGTAGCACCGCCGTCGCCACCTGCCGAACCACCACCATCGTCGCACACACAGACGCAAGGAGAGGGTCTTTGGTTCTGTCGTGCGTTGCTACTGACGTCCGAAGCCCATCGACCACGCCACCAACACCACCCGCGGCTGCCCCTGCCCTCGTCTCGACGCCGCCGCTGCCGCCCTACCGCCGTCGCACCCCCAGTCGCCGGAAAAGCCGTGCCCTAAACCCTAATGTAAAACCCTAATATTTTCTTTCTTTGAAACTTTTCTTTTTCTTTCTTGTTTCTGATTATTATCATTATTATTGTATTATGTTTCTTTTATTAAATCTTGTAATTTGGGTAATTAAGGGTGTAAATTGTTAAGTTGTTGTTTGTAACTAAATTGTTCTTGTATTGTTTTATTTACATGTAATTTGTCTAATTTTTTATATGTAATCTTGTATGTTTTAATTTGGTGTATTAGGGTTGTAATAGTTGTAGTAAAATTATTATTGTTCAAATGTTTAAGATACTTGTTTCTTGTGAATCATGTTAGGGTTTAAGATAACATTATTATTGCATGTACGAATTAAAAAGTTTAATTACCTAGATTAATTCTTGAATCATTTGTTAAGTGTTCATATGTTCTTTAATTCTCTTAGGGTTCATTTATGTTTAATTTCATGTTTAAATCTTGTTCAATAAGTTAGGTTGTTTGAATTACTAAAGATTCGATTCTTGTTTATTAATTCGTAATTCTTGTTTAAATCTTTTAAAAGAGATTAGTAGTTTAAATATTATATGTACTTTATTTTTTTTTTTATTTACATGTTCTTTAAGTTCTTTCTTGAATCTTGATTAAGAAATTCGTATTTTATAATTACCCATATTGTAATTCATATAGGTCAAGCATGATTAGGGTGTTTGGTTATCAAAGTTCTATCCTTGTTTTATTAAGCAAGTAATTACATGTTTCTTTGGGTTGTGATATGTTATATCATGATTAATGTTGTGTGTAATCAAGTTAAATTGATTAAAGTTGGTTCTAGTGAGTTTTAATTATAGAAATTATGAAGTATGGACCTTGGGTTGGGTTAGGTTGAAGACTTTTAACCTTAGTCACTGTTTTAGGCCCAAATTAGAACCCCGGGACCGAATGGTGAAAGTTAGAACCGAAATTATAATTTTAAATAAGAACCGGGATCGGGACAGTTTCGTTAGTGTCTAAAGATCGGGTCACCACGGTTATTGTAGTTGTCTTTTGATCAAACCCTTTGGACTGGAGCTTTCCTTAGATGTTAGCTTTAATAGGAATTTTACGGACCGGACTTTGGAATTTTATAAGTCGAGTTATACCCCGATTACGAGACCTAGGTCAGATCTGGACAGTTTGGAAAGATGACGGTTTTTGAGGACTTTAATGCGTGTGTTGGGTCTCGAGTTCAACTTAAGAGTTTTAGTAGACATCCCGAGGTTTCCGAAAAGTCCAAAACCAGACCCATAGGATGTCGGGTAGTCAAGTTACGACCCTTTTTATGTGGATGCTGTAATCTGTCGTGTTATGTGAAATTGTTAATGAATGTGTTGTTGATTGAAAAAGTTTACTTGGTATTATTATGCGATTACTTGGAACGTGTTAAGTAATTTACAGTGTAAATTCATGATTGATAGGAACCTATAGTGTTCCTAGGGGAGGGTTAGGTAGAAGGTAGTTAATACTAACTTCGAAGGGCACGTTTTGATTAGAATAATTATTCTATTTTAGGCCCGAGCTAATTCGCGTCGTTAGTGAGCTCAAGTGTGTTCGTTTTTGCTATGAAGTGAAGCTAACCAGGTAATGTCTATGCTCTAATCCCCACTGGGATGCTCTTTAAATGTGTTTTAATACTTTCTAATCTGTTTTGAGAAACGCATCCCGAAAGGGGACTTTATGTTGAAACGTGACCATCTGTTTTGGATAACTGTTTGTAAATATTTGTGATATTTGATTTATGAGTTGAGGAAATTGAGATGGTCTTTGATTAGTGATTTCTTACCTGTTTTGTTATTTTGGATTGGGTTTGACTTGAGAGTTGTGAGTTGAGTTTTTGCATAAGATACTAATAATTCAAAGTGAAACATTAAGCGGGTTTCGGGGCATAACTCGTTGTTCAGGATTTGGAATCCTGCCGGGTTATAGACCAAGAGATCAGGGCTTCTTCCCTGATATAGGATAGTTGATTTCTTTGATGCCTGTGGTAGGCGAACTCTTTTGATGCCTGTGGTAGGCGAATACTTTGATGCCTGTGGTAGGCGAACTCTTAATGCCTGTGGTAGGCGAACTCTTGATGCCTGTGGTAGGCGATGTTACTCTAAGGGATGTGGTATCTCGCCCGCATAGTAAAATATGAATTGGTTGGTTTGAGGAAAACAGTTAAGGGTTAATGGTTTGTGAAATGGTTTGACTTGTTTCCTCTCCCTCAAATGAATTGAACGAACTTAACTTGTTTTTAACGTTAGGGGTAGACATTATTGAGATTTCCCCCTCATTTTTGAAATGTTTTGTTTTCAGGTGATGATCAATATGCTGGGGACGGGAATTAGAAGTGAGGACGACATGTCTAGAAGTCGTTAATTTTGTTATGCTTTTTTTTTGAAAGACTTGAAGTTAGTTTGAGGTTTATTTCTAAGTATGAGTTTGTTAGTTGGTTGTCGTTGACAGACAGTCGTTGTTTTCCTTCATGCCTTGTACTCCTTCGGGGATACGGCAGTGACGCCCAATAAGAGTTTGAGTCTTCCGCTAAATTTTGTCTGTTAACGTTAGTTTGACTTTGACTTTGACTTTTCGATAATTGAATTTCCGGGGCGTTACAAACAAATATAAGTAACAACCTTATTTTATCAACCATACTAGATAGTGCACATTTTATGCATAGTTTTATACTTATGAAAAATATAAATAAATATTTTTATATAGCTTTTAAGTTATAGTAACTCTTAAAGTAATGAAATGTATCGTTATAATAATTTAATATCCTGATAATTATTTTTTTGACTGATTTACTTAAAATTCTAGATGATTATTAAATATCTTGACTCAAGATGCTTATTATTTTGTAAATCTTTATGTGTATAAGATGGTGTACATTATATGTAAATTAGGGTAAATTTTAGTAAGTTTAAGTAATTAAGTTTGTGTAAATTTAAAATTTATGGGTAATTTTGATAAGTTTAAAATATCAATCAAATTAACTAGCCAAAATTTACTCAATTCATTCAAACACGTAAAATATAATACTGGAAACAATTATTTTATTTCAAATATTAAAACAATAATAGAAATGCACAAACCGTCTATTCCAACTATAATTATACTAGCAACATATTTCGAGGGACGTACGTTGAAGCATATTTATTTAATCTTTATTTTATTTTATTTCCTAGTGTTTATTTGTTTACCCTTGTTCAAAAAAAAAAAAACTTATTCAATCTGAAATCAATTTCTTATATCATGACAGTTAAATCTCTGCTCAATTAATACCAGGAGAACAAATCATGGTGACTATCAGGAGAGCGGGACTGCCCACGTAGAGCTTCAATCACAGTCTCATCGACCTGAAATCCCTTGGTCAGAACATCATCTTTGATCCGCGGTGTCGACCCAAACACAGCATTCGCAACGGTCACCAAACCCGGAGTTTGGCTGCCAAACACGGCGTTAGCCACTGCAGGTGTGCTTCAGATGTTGATTGGAAGTGGATGAGACCCCGTGGGAACACGAAAATGTCATCCTTCCTAAGTACCTTGGCGAATGTGGAACCATCTCAACCAAAAGCTTAAGCGGATGGCTGAAGCCCCATGGATGGTTTTATACTCTAACACGCCCCCTCACGCGAATGCCCTTTGGGCTTGAAGCGTGGACACTGCAAAGGCCCTTTTTTTTACCTTGCGCAATACGGGGGGTGCTGAGATTCGAACCTGAGACCTCTTGTTTGATAGTTTGGCACTGATACCATGTGGAACCATCTCAACCAAAAGCTTAAGCAGATGGCTGAAGCCCCAAGGATGGTTTTATACTCTAATAGCGAAGAGCCTGTCACCCCCTTGTTGTAGGTTGGAGGTAGCAAACCCTGCATAAAGGGTTCCGTCGAGGACGGTCAGTATCTCGGATACGCGAGGGTGCAAGTGAGGTGGGTTCACTCCTCCTACGTCGTAGTCTAAGCGGGCTATGGTTAGTCCAAGCGTGTTAAGAGCTGGTAATATGGTGGCGTTCACCATATGTGCTCTGGATCGTAACGGGTTGTTTGTGTGTCCCTTGGTGTCAAATCCTCTGTATAAAAAGTCATTGGGTGTGACATCCTTTGGGTTTTTGCAAAAGAACCCATTCACGAATACTGCATGCGAGAAACGACAGGGAAAATGTATACAATAAGTGAAAAATTTACCGAATGACACACTTTGGAGTACTTATCTAAGTTTCCTAAATTATCAAAATTAAAAGAAAATGTTTAATATTTGTTATAAAATTCATCATAGGTTAATTAACATTATTGCAAAATTCATCATTTTTTATTAAATTTTTATCATTTTTCTTACACAAATTAAGTACGTAAAAAAATTTGCCTATTCTAATACATGTGTTGGATTTAGATCGGTCTACCAGGGTTTACAGTATAGTTTGCCAAAATTTGTAGACTATTTAATCAATGCAAAATGATATGAATTTTGGGGCAAGATACCTCTTATGTGTCTTGTCTATGGTAAAAATCATATATTTAAACATTAAATTAGAAAAAAAAAACAAATGATATAATTGATTTCTATATATAACTTTAATACCACATATAAAATATTAATATCCACAAGTTTTCCAATTTACAAAAAAAGTTACCTAAAATATATCTAACTGATCTGATCCATTCAATTAAAATGTCAATTATAACTGTTGACATAATCATTGCATTCTAAACTTCTTATAATTGATAATCAAGAATACTTGCCAAAAAAAAATTGATGTTACCTTGTTTTCATAAAGTTTTTGTGAGTTGCAACATGATATAAGGTACATGATAATCAAGAATATAGCTTTTACGATAAAATAAGACACAATGTATAAATCTTATGAGTTGCAACATGATATAAGGTACATACCAGCAGCTTTAGGATCATTTATACCAACGCAAAAATCTTGAAGGGGATCAGGGTCAGCATGAGCCACAAAGATAGTCAAGCTCAAAGCAAAGGCCATGCAAACCATCGTGATCTTGGTACTCCTCTCCATGTTTAGGCAACTACGTACGTACCACAAACTTTAGTATGTATAGTTCGTCTGGTTGATTGATTTTCTTACTTGATCTCAAGCTTAATTATATGAGAAATGGGTGAATCGATGCCTCTATTTATAGACCCAAATTAATCATCGTTTTCAGGAATAACCTAGTCCTTTTCTGCTCTACAAGTCTACATTTTTGGATTACGTGTACATTACATAAAAGCAACCAATAATTTTCAACCTTTAGCAACTTGATTAGAATTTTCTACGTAGGATGCTAGCATGTATTTACCCTGGTTGGTTTTCAATCAATACAAATTACTACCTTCGTCCCTAAATAAATGTCAATCTAACTAAATTTTGAATGTTGATTATTACAAATTATAATAAGTTACAATATAAATCATAGCATTGTAACCTTTAGTGCAATATCTTTCTAACAATGATAATTTCATAGTATAAGTCATTGTAATTTGTAAGTAATAATTGGTTAAAACTTAGTCAAACTAATACTTTTAAAAGGAATAGCTAAGTAGTACATGCAAATGGAGTTTGTGCTTCAAGTTATATACAATCAATGTAAGTGAACAATTACATTATTGAGAATGATCAATCTAATATATGCAAATAAACAATGACATCATTTGATTATCACATGCTCCTAGAATATGTAATTAATTGGGGTTTTCATTTGGGTGTTTTGCATTTTGGACCCCGAATTTTAGGGGTATTTACATTCTGAACCCTTGGTTTTCAACATTAACATTTTGGACCCTAAAGTTTGTAGGCTGAATAAAAAAGGACCTTAAAGTTTGTGGACTGAAGAAAAAGGCCATGTCTCATTTTTTTTATTTTCCTCCCATGTTTGAATTTATTTCCCGATTGACGTCAAACTTTAGGACTATGGTTAAAATTAATATTGAAGCTATAATACACCTCTCTTATTCGTGTCGAGGCTACTTAGACCCCTGAGTACATGGTTTTAAGTAACTCCAACATGAATAAAAGAGGTTTATTATAACTTTAATATCGGTTTTAACCTTAGTCTTGAAGTTTGATGTCAATCGGGAGAGAAATTCAAACATGGAAAGAAAAAGAAAAACGGGAAACGGGAAACGAGCTTTTTTTTCACCTCGCAAACTTTAGGGTCCTTTTTTTTCCGCCTACAAACTTTAAGGTCCAAAATGTTAAAGTTGAAAACCAAGGGTTCAGAATATAAATACCTCTAAAATCCGGGGTCCAAAATGCAAAAAACCCGTTTTCATTTGGCCGCCCTCTTCATACATGTCTCCACATAAGCGAGTTACTTGGGGAGTTTTGCATGTTAATTGGTGATGGTACATATCTTACTCTTTAAGAATTAATATCTATTATGATTTTTGGTATTAATTTTTTTTTTTGTTGAATAGTATTAATTATCAATTATAAGAAGTTTAGATAGTGCTGATTTTTTCAATAATTTGTGGCCAATAATTATAAATGACACTCAAATCAAATTAAATCAATCTCATCTGATAGTTAATTTTTGGGAACTTTTTTAATAAAATTTAAAATTTTGAATAAAATATACTTTTCTACAATTTATATGAGGTATATTATAGTTGCACTTATACATGTCAATCATATCATTTTTTTCAAAATTTAATGTATGAATATATTGTTTTTTTTTTTAACTAAGAGTCTAAGACATGATATTGAACATGTGTTTTATTCCAACCCATATCATTTTTATTTGCAGGGATGTATTCAATTTGAATTTTTCATGTTAATTAGGGGAAATAAACAAGAGTCTCATTATAAGACACTTCTTAACTATCTTAATTTAAAGGTTATATTGTTGTACGTACAATAAAATTAAATCATGACTATAATTTTTTTCAAATTTAATGTCCAATAATTTAATCTTTAGTTGATTAATTAATATTATTGTAAGTTCTAATTAAATTTAATGTACAATTCTTTGTTTTTATTCATAAATTTCTAAATTTAAAATATCACATATAAATTATATTTTATTCGTAAATTTTCAAATTACTATAAATAATTAATTATACATAAAATATATACGCAAAATGTGAGTCAGTTGATCAGAGTGTTATTTTACTTGCGAATATAGACAAGGATATTAATATTTTTATAAGGGAATAGATATAATGAGAAGGGCCTTTAAGTGAGAAGGAAAGCATGGAAGATCTTGGCCTTTGATCAAAGGATCTATGGTTGGGATAAATTTGGAGTTTTAGTTTATTAATCTTTATTTTAAATACATAATAGTAAAAGATGATTGGTGGATTTTGTTGAATAGGTTTTCTTTTTCTGCTCTCACGTGTGAAGTTGAAGAGGCATGGCATGCAGTTCATGCTGAACCCAGTAACGAGGAGCAATTTCCCCAAGCAACTGTAATCATTTTGGGTAGACCCTAAACACAAGTGAGAGAGAGAGAAAGTGTTAGGGCGAAATTCAGGCGAAGGAGTGACGCTCGAAAATCCGGCGACGCTCAGGGGGAAAATCCGGGTGAAAATTCAGTGCAGTGTGTGCGGAATTCGGTGATTTCCGGCGATGCACGCTTCCCGATGAAGTCGAGGGTCGCTGTTTTCCGTAAGATTTTCCATAATTTAGGGTTTTGCGGTAGATTGTTTTTTTGGAAATTCTGGCGGTAGATTTTCAATAATTTGGTGTGAGCCTAACAATGGGTGGTTGTTTTCGGCAGAGGAAGAAGAGTTGGAGGTTGAAGAAAGTAAGGAGGAAATGTAAGTCATTTTATATATGTGGATTTTGGTGTTCATTTCAACATATGGTGTTCATACAGTTTTGATGTTTAATGGTGGTTGTACAATGAATCTTGCGTATGAGGTCCATTTTAGTCAGTTCAATGAATCTTGCTAGTGAATCTTGTTGTTGGTCATTTCTGCTTATTGTTCTTTAAAGCACAAACCCAAAATTGTTAGTGCAGACAGATGATGTTTTTGCGTATGAGGTCCATTTTAGATATAAATGTTTGATGTTCACTTCAGCGAATCTTGATGATCATGTCATATATTAATCAAGTTCAGTTCATGTCACCTTATCGTAAGTGTTAACATATTTCTGGGTGTATGTTGAATATTTAGTGTTGATTGCATCTAAACGTGATGTTCATGTGGTATGAACGAGATGTTCATTTATGTAATTTAGTAGATCTTCATTTTAAACCAAATTGTTAAAAATAAGCATTGTTGTTGGATTAGGTCGAGGGAAGGAGAAACTGGTGTGACAAGTGTCCCAGTTCAGATTTCTGATGAGAGAGGAATTGTCATGGTGCCAACTCCATTGTTAATGTAAGTGTAACGACAAGTAAAACAATTTGGGGCCTGTTTGCTTTAACTAATCGCTAATGGTGTATTTTGGGTGTAGGGAACAGGATCATATTGCGCAAAGTGGGAGTGAACCAGCACCTGTTGATGGTGTGGGCGACGAAGACAAGACACAAAAGTAAGTTGTGTTGTGTTTGTAAGATATGATCGTTTTAGTTGAAGTTGAAAATACATGGCATGTTGTGGTCTGCTGGTGTTCATTCTGAAATAGCCAGATGTTCATTTGGTGTAAAATGGATGTTCATTTATAACAAAGTTCATGTGCATTTTTCATACTGGGTGTTCATCTGCAACATTGCCTGATGTTAATCTGATCTATAATGAATGTTCATATTGATACGACCAGGTGTGTACTTGACTTTGCTGACAACAACACGGCCCGTGTCCTCTCGTTTGACATGGTGACAAACGTTTTGTCTGACATGAAAAACAAGACAGTTGACGTGGGGGAGCCATCAAGCCCTGTGCCAGACCACGTATTGAGAGATGCACCCGATTATTGGCGTGAAGCCGCACAAATCCGTTAAACCCCCAACTGGCACAAAATTCCCCCGTGGCCCCCTAGATAAGGAGGCATCCCCCATTATTGATCTGACCGAAACTTCTACAAGGGTAAACGCAGTGGAAGAGAGGCTCGAGTCTCAAAACACGATGGTCATACGCATCGAATGAAACGTTTGTGGAGATTCAATTACTGATTTTGTTCGCTAGTCATATGTATTTCTAAATTCACCATAGCGTCTGTGGCCCGAGATGACTGATGTGTTTGTATGTGAATATGACAGTGAAAATTTCTGCGCGGGGCCCGGATGCATTCAAGAAAGGATACACTAGGAGGGCAAAGAAGACAAATTCAGCTCCAGCCCCCAGTAAAAGTGGTAACGTTACGACTGTGGCTTGGGTCATCGCGTCCCAAACGTGACCATGACCGAGGTGAGGACAAATTGGTGAAAGGCAAAACTAAACGGCAGCGCGTTCATGTAGTTGATGAGGATGATGAGTTGCCGAAAAAAAGAAGTAGCATTACGACTTTGGCTGGGTCATCGCGTCCCAAACGTGGGTTGGACCATGACCGAGGTGAGGACAAATTGGTGAAAGGCAAAAAAAAAAACGGAAGGGGGTTCGTGTAGTTGATGAAGATGACGACGCAGTCAAGATCAAGTCAGTCAGTGCGGGGTTGCCGAGTCAAACATCATTTCACACGAGAATGTCGCCAAGGCGGTTTTGTAAGATGATGGAATGTCTAGAGGGCATGAAAGGCATTCTTTGAGATGGGGTTCAAATGTTTCATAGACTTTCGCTTGAAACAAATACCCGGCGAACTTGCAAAATGGTTGCTTGAACGCTTCAACCCATATTCGCTCACTCTCGAGGTCGATGTTGGCAAGCACATCCCCATTACCCCGCTGGACGTTTACATTACGATGGGGATCCCGTATGGCGATGAACCCATCAAAGAAGTTCTTGACGGGAGGGTGGGGGATGATGAGTACAATGAGGTGCTCAGTGAATTGAGATCGGACTGGGGTTTACAAGATGGTAGTCCATTGTTGTCGGATATGCCGCAATTGATTTTGGGGTACGACGACGGGGGAGCAAAATTTAGGAGACATTTCATATTGTACATGGTTGCCACATTCTTCCACGGCAACCAACAACGTAACTGCTCCCCAATATTTGTGAAGAACGTGAAAAACATCGAGCGTATCGCCAACCTTGATTGGTGTACATATACGGTAGACCGTCTTGTGGATGCGCACAAAAAATGGGTGGACAAACAAACGCGAATGTTTTTTGAGGGTCCAATAATATTCTTGATGGTATGTAATGTCTACTCGTTGATTTTATTAAGATTAGTATATTTCATTCTGATGTTCATCTTATAATGAACTAGTGTTCATTTGGAAATCACTTGATGCGCATTTAAAATTGTCTTGATGTTAATCGATCAATGGGATAATGTTAATCGCACCTGCTTGTACTAGATGCTATACTTCGATAGGATTGTGTGCACTTCCCGGCCAGAACGTAGACAGTTCCCAACAATGTGTGCGTGGTCAGAGAAAATTTTGAAGGACAGGATCTCGGAGGAGGTTACAAGGAAGGCCTTTGGCAAGGGAAGACTGGACACACGTCTCACTGATCCAGATATCGACAAGATGGTTCGTCGGAAAACCGGTGATGCATCAGAGCATTCGGATCTTCAGGTTAGTGATGTCATTATGTTTAATTAGTGTAGATCGACATATGATTATTTGTGTTGATGTTCATTTCGTTTACACGAACTGATCGTTTTCGTTCGTGCTCATGTCCATTTTTTGTTATATTTGGTTGATTTCAACTTTATGATCATTTCTTTGCCAATTAGTAGACAATCGTTGTTTGTTTTGCCGTATAAACTGACGTTCAAATAAGATTATACTGAAGTTTGTTTCCATTAACTCTGCTTGCTTCTGTTTTTTGGTCAAACTCCTTTTCTGTTGGTGTTGATTATCATTTGTATGCTGAATGTTCATATCGTATATACGGAATGATCATCTGCGTTTATACTGCATGTTCATTTGAGTCTTATGATGGTCGTTATTACGTCATGTTCATTTTAAATTATATTAACATTTCATTGATCTTTGGTGTGTTTCATCTTGGATTATGATTTCTTTGATGTATTTTTACAGGGCGAACTCCAATCGTTGAATAATTCATTGAAGAAATTGATTGATTTACGGGTCGAGATTTCGTTAACTATTGACCGGATTGGGCGGAAGTATAAGGATGCGGGGGAGGTAGATGATATTAAAAGGCAAGTGAGTGACATGCTATCCTCGCTAACATCACAGTACGGGGCAACTAGTGAAGACCCAAAAGCAACTCAGCCTGATGCAAACAACAATGTTGAATGTCAATATGAGCCCGACAATGAGACCAATCGTGCTGAGCCTAGTGTCCCCGTGTCATGCACCCCCCGCGAGTTGCGTCTGTCCGAAGAGGATGATGCATTTTGGTTGCGACCATCTATGGATGCGTTTTTCGTTAAAATGGACCGTATCGTTGAGCGCTTGTTAAACCGGGACCCCACTATGCCTAATTTCGACTTGATACCAGACATGACCCTGCCTACACCACGAGACCTCCGCAGTCGATTCGGCGTGGGAGGGCGTCGGCGAGTGGGACTCGACTAGTGCAGTGCGAGGAAGATGACGACGCTCCACACATTGTTGACCCCGTCACATCTGTAAGCCGCCCACGCACCGGCCCAAGAATGAAGACTCCAAATTTTCCGGGGGCTGCTGACCCGCCGATAGGCAGTGATGTTTGTAGGTCACCATCGAAAGGAAAAATGGTTCTCGACACCCCACATGGAGTAATGTTTGTTGGTGAACCCGATCCATCTGTCCCAGATCCCTCTGTCAATCCTCAAATGGGGCGAAGGAATCCCAAGAGGAAGACCAAAAGGCTACCTGACGACCTCGTTCCCGTTCTTTCGCGAGGATACCACTTCACGCAAACTGACGCAAGCGGAGAGGATCATTAGTGACTATGTCTTCCTTGGACCGTCATCCGTACCAGGCTTGGACCCTGAGTAAGTCAACCTACCCGTGTGTCTGATGTTCATTTCATGTGTGGGATATGTTCATTTCACGTGTGTCTGATGTTCATATATAACATTATCACATCGTTTGATGGTCACCGGTATGATATGTGATGTTCTTTTGTGATTCTTTTTATAGTTGTAAATCCTGATAGTTATGACCCCCGTGTTTGTTGGTAAATTTTTGTTGCACATTAAAAGTGTGGATAATGTGCATTCGGCTTTGATCATGTCTCGTTCGTGGGGTTTGCAGTGAAAAACTATATGAGTCAGACTTTGCGGTCGCAACTAGATCAGAGATGGAGTCACTGGCTCCGGGGCGTCACGTATCGGATAGCGTGCTGAACATTTGGAGCAAGTACTTAAATGACATGGAAAGGAAACGTTGCTCTACGACACCGTCACGCTTATTCATCCCTTCAGAATGCACTGTATGTATTGTATGTTACTTAACAATGTGATATGTTCCCCCATACCGTTTTTAATGAAAACATTTGTTCTGTGAAACTATCTAGGCGAAGTTGTGCCAAATGCATGAGTACGAAAAGACATCGTTTGAGGAACGTTCAGCTACATTCAACGAGCTCGTGGCACGTGAGGTTGAACGGTGCAATGGTTGGATTAATTTCAAGGCGGTTCAGATGGTACTCAACCCCCCCCCCACACACACATGTTTTATTTCTTTTATTTGATTTCAATCGTGTATGGACACCCACTTATGTCGAAAATGGCTGACAGTTGTGCTACATATCTGTATAATGAACATCTAGTAATGGTCTAATGAACATTACTAAATGATGTGATGAACATCACTAATGCTTCAAGCCCAATTACATGCAGATCATGGCACCTTTGTACTACAAAGATCACTACTTTCTTTTCTGCTTGGATATGCGAAAGAAAAACAATGAAGTAGTGTACATCATTGACAGCCGCAAGAACAGCCGAAACAGGACTTTATCTCACCGCAAGGCATATGGGCAAGTGCTCGATGAAATGGTATTTATTTTGTTCACTAATTTCATACAGCTGTATACTTTTATTAAATTATATGATAGCACCTCAAAATTGCTTCATATGCAGTCGGACATGCTTTCCATCTGCCAAAAGTCTATGGGCTGTGGGCGGCACAGTGTTGTGACAGAAGTTGAACGCAAGCCTTTACGGATGCATTGGCGGTCGGCGACAAACAAGATGGACAGTGGCGTTTACTGTATGCGTCATATGGAAACATTCTTCGACCCCACCAACTGGGAATGTGGTCTAGAAGAGGACGATGTAAGTCAGCATGCTAAATCCGCATTTGTTGACTTCATATATTGTTGAAATAAACTTAACAATTTTTTATTTTCAGCAAGAGATGTTAGATGTGTTGAGGAGCAGATATTGCCACACCCTGATCATGTATGATGGGAACCAGTTGAAGGGCGATGTCCAAACGAAAGCAACCAATTGGTTCAGGACGGGCTCGATTGCAATGCCTTGAATTGTAGCTACTTCATGCTTTGATCAGTTGATATTCTGTTTGTGGTGACTTAATGTAAACTAACACCATGTGCGTTTTTTGCTTTTTTGTATTTTGTATGTCAAACTATGGGATATTGTATTGGTTTAAACATCTGCGGAATTAATAGCATGGTAATGTGACATGATCATCATATATGTGCCAAAATGTACATCACGTGCATAAGAAATGAACAGTATGTGATGATAAGCATTTAAGTAATTATGGAATGAACCTTAAGTACAAAAATCACCAATAAAACCATTAACAAATATAGAATGAACATTCAGGTTTGTTTTATTGAACATTCAGAATTATTCAAATGAACATTAAGTACTTGTGAATACTTGAGGAAAATGCACGTTTGTTATCATGGTAAGAGAATTATGGAATCCAGTTGAAGAATAGGAAATGTTGCCACCGATATTCCATTAAGAAATTATGTTATGAATGAACATGAAGGTCTGTTATCGTGGTATTTCTCAAATGAACATTACGTACTTGTGAAGTGAGTATAAATTGATTGTGTTATGTATATAAAGTAATTATGGAATCAACATGGAGGTCAAGTATTGAAATGAACTTTTAAGAACTTCTGGAATGAACATTAAGTACTTCTTAAATGAACATTAATTACTTACGAAATGAGCATGAATTGATTGTGCAATGTTTATCAAGTATTTAACTATCATGTAATTACCCCACAAATAATCCAGCTTTTGCCACAAAAAATTGTGCTCAATCCATTGAGAAAATATGTTATCAACAGTCACCGATAATCCATTAAAAAGTTATGCTATGAACATCCAGTTTTATTCAAATGATCCTTACTGATGAATTTATTGTGTATTGTACAAGAATTATAGAGTAAACATGAAGGTCTGTTATCATGGTATTTCTCAAATGAACATTACGTACTTGTGAAATGAGTATAAATTGATTGTGTTATGTATATCAAGTAATTATGGAATCAACATGAAGGTCAAGTATTGAAATGAACTTTTATGTACTTCAGGAATGAACATTAAGTACTTCTAAAATGAACATTAATTACTTATGAAATGAGCATGAATTGATTGTGCGATGTTTATCAAGTATTTAACTATCATGTAATTAGCCCACAAATAATCCAGCTTTTGCCACTAAAAATTGATTGTGTTATGTATATCAAGTATTTAAGTTCATGTGGTGTTTGTCACCCAAATGCATTAGCTATCATGTAATAAGCCCAAACACTTTTTGTAAATGTACAAGTAGAATAAACGGCTACTAATATTGAAAATAGATACCATAAATTCAAATCAGTTTCACATGTTCATTCATGGACAAAACGATCCGATCCAAACGTCAACAACGAACATAAAGCATAACATATAACAAAACATAAAAGCAAAACGAACATCAAGTTCTGTGAAATAAAGCAAAATGAACATCAAGTTCTGCGCACTATTTGTTACATCAACCAAAACGCTCGACAAGTCACGGCGTCATGCGATGCTATCGGCGCAACAATGGCACCGTCTAGCACGCGCGCCCTTGTCTCGATGGCAACCTCCATTGCTGTCTTCGTCCTCTTGCCTCTTCCTTCGTGGTTTGGCCGGTGGGGGGTGAATGGTAACCTCTGTAGGGACAGATGTTCCAAAATACATTTCAAAGTCAGTAGACGAGTTGCTCGATGGCCCTCCAACACTTAATGACTCCAGCCTTAAGATCATAGCATTTGTTTGAACAATGATCAACCTCAGCTTTGTTTCATCCCCGTCAGCAATGTCCATGCACTTATAAAATGATCTCCATGCCTCGTTAGTCAATTGTTTCTTCCGGGTTACCTTGTAATATCAAATATGAATTGCGAGAACATCAACTATAACTGAGATGAATTCCATAAATGACAGTATGAAAACGAAGGTGGGTGTGTGTGTAAATGAACATCAACATGTGGTATGACAATTCAAACTGCACATCAATTATGATTGACATGAACCTCAACTATAACCGGCATGATCATCAGGTACATTTTGAGATGAATTTTCACAATTATGAACCTCCGTGAACATCAAACATATGATTAATGTTACCAGTATAAACTAACACTGAATGTAGTGAAACAATGGGTTTTCATGTTACCTTGTCGCATCCCTCTGTGACAATACGGTCCACATTGAATCGATGCAAGCCGCGCGTTCTTTGTCCAACGCTCAACTATTAGTGTCGATGGGATGTGGTCAAAATGATGGATGACAAGCAAAGCATGTGCACAGGGATCCCTTGCAGCCGTAATATGGGCAATCACAAGTTATATCGTTCGTCAACTTGCGTACAACATGTCCGCCTTTTTATCACCCTTTCGTATTGTGTAAGTGGCATCATGTTCCACTTCCCATCTCCGAGATGTAATCATTTATAGCATCCACAAGTTGTTGTTGGAACAACCGGAAATTCGATGCGTGTATATTGTTCGCATGCCTCTCAATCGCGCCGACGCGTCTCCAATTACGTGTCGCATGGTCAAGTTCTACAACACGGTTTATTTGAGCATCAATCGCATGTTCAAATCTAGCCCAAAACTCAACAAAACTCAAAGTTGGGCACATTAGTTTCCGAACATTGAGTTTTCACTTTCGACCCGGATGTCGTTTCGCAAAACCCCCGAGGGGATGGTCAGTGAACGTGAAACGATGAACCCATTCCGCCCTTTTCTCATATATGTCAGCCAACCATGAATTCTCAGAGAGCTCATATTTCTCAATCATTGCAGCCCACATTTCCTCAAACTCGTCCGGAGTCTCAGCTGCCCACACGCACAATTTGATGTCGTTGATGAACTCCTCACACCCGTTCAACTTGTGTCCAACCTTTTCAGGGAGTTTGCGCATGATGTGCCATATGCAATACCTGTTCATCATTAAAATAAAGATTAATATGCACATACTCTAATCCTGTGTATTGTATCACACATGAACGTCCATTGATGATAAATTGAACATCAAGACCCACCATTCAAATGACATTTTTAACCAAACACAATAAACCCCATATAATGACTACATAGGACGATCATTAACCTATGCCAAAAATGACCATTAAATTTGTGAAATGAACATCTATTCATAGTATCACGAACATGTACATATAATGGATAAAACATATAATGCAAGTGAAACCACAGAAACATGATCATTTATGCACACTCATATGTCCATCAATCATCCATATGAACATCAACTACCTTGTGAAATGGACATATACGTATAGTCACTTGAACATACACATATTGAAATGAAGGTCATTCTGTTATACACAACGAACCTCAAGTGCCAAAGCAATGAACATCAAGCCATACTGAAATGCGCATGTGTATACATACCTGTGGATCGAATTAGTGAACACTGTGTCAACCCCTTCTTTTATCGCCAAGTCCTGATCGGTGACTATCGTATCAGGATGATAGTCTTGCATTACGTCAGCGAACTTCTGAAACAGCCACACAAATGACGCGGTTTTCTCATCTCTCAATAAACCAGCCCCAAATGACACAAGTTTTCGATGGTGATTAAGCCCAGTGAATGCCGCAAACACCATTTTGTACTTGTTTGTCTTGTGCTTTGTGTCGAATGAAATTAGCTCGCCAAACGATGAGTAGTCACGCCTGCTTTCGGAATCACACCAAAACACGCACTTCAGCTTCTTATCATCATCAACTTCAAATGCATAGTAAAAACCAGGGTCTCTCATCTTGTTCCTCCTCAATATCTCCGCGAACATTTCTGCATCCATGTCGACCAACACATTCTTCAACGATTGGTGATAGTTACGCAAGTCTTGTAGCGTACAACCAACACCTTCGTATGACCCGACTGTCTCTTTAAATAGATGAAATGACTTCGACGGCCCAACGTTAGCTCTTGAAAACTTGTTCACAAGGTCTATATGAATCGCTATGCTAACGCGCGACCTCTCTAAATGTCGTTTCTTTGGCGTTGTGAGTTCATGACTGTGCCCGACGTTGAATGTGACGACCTTAAACTTCCCCTCCTTCGTAGATCGTAGTGTTAACTTTGCGGTACAACCTTCCCTTATAACAGGTTTACGCCTCCTTGTAACCACCGGCGTGACTACTCCATCTGCCCCTTCAGGATCAACTTGGCTGTCCTCCGCTTCATCTGACTGCAACCCAGTGAGCCCCCCTTCGTATATTGTCATTGTCGGCTTCTTCCCGGGAGTCCACCCTTCTTTCGAACAAACAAATACCTTCCATATAGACCCCTTGCTGTCTTTTGTGCGACTGTAACTACGTACGCTAAAACCAACGCTCACTGCATACTGCTCATAGAACTTCCTCCCTGCCTCAATGGTATCGAATGTCTGCTCTAATTTTGGAACCCATTCCTCAACAGGACAAAATGGAATATATTGTCCGACCTCGTTCATTTGGTAGTCTTGTGGCACTGACGGTGCAAGCACGGTGGAACCTGTTCCCAATACGTCAACAGTAGCACTGCACCACCGTCGTGAACATCAAGTAATAAGTTAATGAACAACAACTAATTGTACAATTGACATCATTCAAACGATACATTAACTCACACCTACTGACATGCATGTACACCAAGTTCTGTTTCAAAATTCCATTAACAACAAATAATGTGTGAATGATCAACAACTAATTTTACAATGAACATCAACCAAATTGCATGAATGAACATCAACGAATCAACATGCACATCAACTACTATTTTGCATGGATGAACAAGCAGAACCTGAGCATTACGTAATACATGAATGACCATCAACATTCATCAACAACGTTCCAAGAATCAAAAAATCAAAAACTCATTCAAACAACATAATCAGTGCAAATAACCCATTCAAACATCATTCCAAGAATCAAAAAATCAAAAACCTACATAAAAAACATAGAACCAATACTACACACCATATTTAATACAAAAATCACTTTTTTTGTCGAGTATGAACAACAGCAACGACAAAAACAATATTAGCATATACCACATGCATTAGGGCACACATGGTTTTCATGCAGACTGTAAACCAATTCAGACATTCATCAAAATTTTCTTCACCCAGAAAACCAAAATATGCCCATACAGATTTCAAACACAACCCAAAATTTTCGGAAGACGACAGACAAACTAGTAAACTTACCTCGTTCCCTCACCATGACCTTCCATTTCTTGGCTGCCGGAATTATCAGAACAAAATCGCCGCCGGAATGCAACTCAGTTAGGGTTTATGCTAGGGCACAACTCAGTTGATCTTGGAAAGAAATCCTCAAGTGGAATGATGAGGAACCGTTAAGAAATAAATGGGAGAAACTGGAGAGTTGGATGCATGCATGAGCGTGATACCTTTTGCTTGATAAATGGGAGAAGCTGGAGAGTTGGAAGCTGAGAAGAAATAATGTTGATATGTTCTCACGTGAGAACATCTAAAAAAAAAAAACAAATCCCCCTCATCATTACTCTTAACCTCTAAAAATAAACTAAAACTCCAAATTTATCCCAACCATAGATCCTTTGATCAAAGGCCAAGATCTTCCATGCTTTCCTTCTCACTTAAAGGCCCTTCTCATTATATCTATTCCCTTTTTATAAAGGATACTCAAACATAACTATCAGGAATATTAGTGACAAAAATCATTATAAACATAATGTAACGGTAAAATAGACACTTGTACATGCTAGAGTGAAAGTGTTAAACACTGCAGGAAATATTCAACCATGGCATTTTACTGTTTTTCTTGTACACATTTTGTTTAGTCGTAAAGCTTTGCCATCCTGAAAACCACTGATCATACGAAAAGGGAAAAAAAAAGTGTATTTCTTAACAGGACAATGAATAAGTTCATGATCAATCATATTAAATCACACTTAAATAATTTTAAAAGTTATACTCATGAGTATTTGGTGATCGTTAAAAATGTGTGTTGTATTAGTTTGAGGTCGTTATCACTCCCAAGTTATATAAAATTGTGTATATTTTTATTTTCAATAAATATATATAATATAATTAAGTATAAATATGTATTTTCTATTGTAGTTAACATTATAATATATTCAATGGCTAAAGTAGGAATTATTGTATTCCAATAAGTGCAAAGTAAGACTTACTGTAACGAGATTCGAAAATATGAATTAATTATTGGAAAATTGGATTTTAATAATCTCTATTTTTACAAATTGAATGATGGTGGTCCCTACTTTCACTTTATATTCTGGTGGTCCAATCACAGTTTTGATATCAACACTAATCAAACCTAATTCCGTCTAGGATTTGATTACACTCAAACACAATCCTCACAAAAAACTCTTCTTTCTACTCAAAGAAAGAACACGAAAAAACATAGCACAATTCTCTGTTTTTCAAACACCCGATTACTTCCGTGGAATCGTTGAATATTATCAATCTTCAATGTCTTCTATTTGTAGTCTTGATCGGCTGGTAAGAAACGTTGTAGATTTGATTCTTTCCTTCTTCATACTTCTTCCAAGATGCTTGATTTGCTTTCCTTTTTTCGAGATTCTCTGGGAGTTGCAATCTTAATTTTCTTCTCTCCAAATTCTTCATTGATTGTTTCCTACAAATTGGATAGTTGCAATCAATTAGTCTGGTTATAATTATGGATAGAAAAAGCAAATATTTCTTTTCCAAAAATCTTCCCTATTTTGTCTGCTCGTATTTGCCTTTCACGTCAAAGCTTCTCGCCTAGGGTAAACGTCCTTATGATGCCTTGGGTGAACGTCCTTACGATGCATTGGGTGAATGTCCTTCTGCCTTCTTGAGATTTCTTTCCTTGCGCATTATATCTTTTCTGGATATTCGAATTTCGACTTTTATTCAAAACTGATCCAGTCGCCAAGGTCTTTGAGCCTGGGTCTATCAACGTCCTTGAGGGGTTCTAACACAGTACTCTTCCACATCATACAAAATTCCTATGTTTTGAAACTTCATCATTCTCTCTACTACAACTAAGAACTCATTCCACCATTTTATTTTAAAATATACAATATGAGCCCACATATTAACTCAACATATGTACTATCAACTTTGTTTTTTATTTAGTTTTAAAATTTGTTAAAAAGTAGCTTGTGTAAGCCCTTGTGATAGAACGGTGCATAGATCTTCCCCTCCGTTCTTTGCATTTTTCCTGGTTGTATGCATTTTATTGGAATTCTAGCCTTAGATTTGCATGCTGCTGCTGCTCTTAATTCTTATCCCCTACCTTCAGACGTTCTATGACGTGGACCTCAACTTCTGTCAGAATTCTTTCACTATTTTATTTTTACCTTATTTGCCCTCTTACCTGTACGTAGCTTCACTGCATCAAT
Source organism: Portulaca oleracea (assembly GCA_029582165.1). Lineage (NCBI taxonomy): Eukaryota > Viridiplantae > Streptophyta > Magnoliopsida > Caryophyllales > Portulacaceae > Portulaca > Portulaca oleracea. The sequence continues at coordinate 10,088,056 of CM055869.1, read as the reverse complement.
AGGCTAAGGTTACAACGTAACTTTGTTCTTATCCTCTATGATATAAATTAAAAGAAGTTTAGGTGCAAAAAAATTGTTTGAATGGGTTGCTTATCTAGCAGTTTATCTTGTAGTTTATGTTTACATTTGAATTTACTCTTTTGTCTTTAAACTAATAGTTTCACCACCTTGCCTTGTAACTTATGTTCACATAAAATTTTATTTTTTTGCCCTTGAATAAAATAATAAATAGTCAACCCTTATAACTTCACCAGCTTGCCTTGTAACTTGTATTTACAATTTTTTTTGTTTGAGAATGATGCTGAGAAAAATTAAAGAAGGGTGGTTCTTTTTTTTCTCATAATAACTACAATAACTAAGGGGTCTAGTATCAAATAAAACTTTATGTCCAAAACAAACCCGGAAGCGGATTAAATACGTGTTAGATGTATATCTAGATAAGATAAATATGGGTCCAGTATATTTCGGTTCAAGTAAACACAAGTTAGATGTATTTCGGGTTTAAGTAAATATAGGTCAAGTGTATTTCAGGGTCGGGTCAATACGGGTCAGGTGTATTTCGGATTCGGGCATATACGGGTTAGATATTATTTGACAATAGAAAACGCTGAAAGTATTAACATCGAACAATTTTAACCGTTAATTACTCACAAATTACAATGATTATTTTCCAAATAAAGATGAGAATACGCGTTAATGAAAAGCCATTGATGAATTTATAATGAAAATAATCTAAGGAGGGTTTATAATATCAACATAAATTCTTATTTTTAAAAAGTTAGGGATGATTAATGAGATACAAATCTGCTCTAAACCTGTAGTATTTTTCATACTACTAACCATGTTATTTGACATTTTTTATTCTTTCATGAACTGTGACAAGTTATAATATAACTTTTTAAAGCTGTAGAAATTTACTTAATGTGCTGAATAATTCTTAAAAAAGAGAATATCGTGATAGAACCATAAGAACGTCCATTGTTGAATCATCTTTAAAGAAAACTAGCAACGTAATATCCCAATAATCTCCTCAACCAAAAAACTTCAAATCTACTAGACTCGCACCTAGGCGAGAAAAAAAACTCGCACTGAAGGCGAGAACAAAACTCGGAATGGAGGTGAAAAAGATACATTGCACTAAGTAAGGAATCAAATCAACAACCAAACTCTCAAACAATGGAGAGAAATTTATTAAAAATAACTACCAAAAGCTTCCACTGTCAAACTTCCTAAAAATTCTACTCCCTCCGTCCCAAAATATTTGTCCCCTTTGATTTAGTATGTATTTTAAGGAAAATCAACAAATTAATCTCAATTAATAATAAAAGACTAATAATACCTTGAGTTTTGAATTCAAAACTACTATTTGTATTTTTCCCTCTCATATTTAAATACTTTTAAAATTCAAATTAGGGTATTTTAGTAATTTTAATAAAATAAAAGTTTCCATTTTAAGAAGTGGACATAATTTTGGGACATCCAAAAATTGAATAGTGGACAAATAATTTAAGACGGAAGGAGTATATATATTAAAAAAAAAAAAGAATAGTGGAGCTTACCACCAACAATTATAACTAATGTCTAATGATATACCCTAACAAGAATTTGAATTAGAGCTGGCAAACAATTGTCCAACCCGAATAGTGGACCTTTTTTTGTCAACATTGATAGTAAAAAACTAAAAATTGAGAGGGTGAGGGTAGTAAATTAAATAACTAGTATTGAAACATATAGCGAACTAGTTCGAAAGTACAATATTATTGTTATTTCTGAATCCTCATAATGGATATTCCATCCTGAGACATACAGAAGCAAAATCAAATCCAAAACTTAAACAACAAGGTGAACCAATTAAACCGTCCTTATTTGATCACTTAAGCTAATCATAGCCTAATAAGCTACGGACATCATTAGAACCACGAGCTAAGTGATGCTTGACCATCAGAATAAAACTGATTTCGCAGAGCCCTATTCACTTTCTCATCAATTTGGAACGCCTTGTTAAGAACTTCATCAGGGATTGGCGGCATGGACCCAAACAAGGCATTGGCGACGCTAACCAAACCCGGAGTTTGACTACCAAAGGCGACATTAGCAACGGCGTGTGAAGATCCAATGTTGAGTTGGAAGTGGACGAGTCCTTGAGGGAACACGAAGATGTCTCCCTTTTGGATCACCTTGCCGTAAAGCCTGTTGCTCCCGTCTTGTTGGTTGGAGGACACAAAGCCGGCATACAGAGTTCCCTCGATGACAGTTAGCATCTCGGATGCCCGAGGGTGTAAGTGGGGCTGGTTAAGACCGCCCGGTGCAAAGTCTATTCGGCCCATTGCCACCCCTAGTGTGTTTAGTGCTGGGAAATTGGTCGAGTTCACTTGGACCACTTTCGATCCCAGTGGATTGTTTGTGTCTCCCACTGTGTCATACCCTCGGTATAGAAAATCATTTGCTGTCACGTCCTTTTGGGTTCTTGCAATAGTATCCATTTACATACACTGCGTCAAATAGAGATGAACACATTGGTACTATTGCAAATTAATTTAAAGTATCGTTTATTTGGAATTTATGAATTAAATATATCTGTGAGACTATCTAACCATAATTTTTTTTTTTGAAATAAACCATTTCAGAATAATTTTACGTTAAAGGAACTCACCTTAGAATTTGTGCTATTGTATAGATGTATCAATAATTATAATCTGTGCTAAATAATACATATGTCAATAAGTATAACCTTGCTATTTAACCAACTTCCTGGTCCCAACTCACAAGTAGCTTATTGAAAGGCCACCCACATCATAAATAATGATTCTTGTTTATTTAGTGTGAAGGAAAAGAGTTTTCAACAAAGAACAAGACAGAAGTAGGTTAGAAGAAACTGTTAGACTATAAAACTATTCCTGAGGTTATAACCATCAGCTTAAACTTTTGGTTGAGATGGTTCCACATGGTATTAGAGTCAGACCGATAAACAAAAGGTCCCAGGTTCGAATCTTAGACTGAAAGAGAGGTGAGATACGGGGCAGCCAGAGAAATGTATAGGAGGATACAAAGGAGGAATTTTTGGAATGGTTTGAGAGAAGTATAGTATGCATCACAATTCACAAATGAACCGAGAGACTTGGCTTCATTGGCAACAGTTGTTATACACAACTTTGGTCCCATCTCCAAAATCACAGCTTTGAGTGGACTGAAGTTTCTCATCACATTACCAACCATTCAAGATGTGGACGAAACTTTAGAAGATCCAAAAGAGCTAAGGGACTGGCCGGTTTGGAGAAATTCGAAGATGGTCTATATATGAAACTGCAGAGATCGACAAGGAGCGTGTGGGTCCACCCTATGGATGGAAATGGGAGAATTTCTCGAAATGCATAAAACCTTATTAGGGGAAGCTTATATCTCTGGGAAGAAATATTATCTCAACTGATGAGTTTGAGATTATGATGGGATTGGTCCTAACAAACATCATGAGGAAGATTGAAGGGGAACTGATTCTAGAAATACAAAATTGTGCCTTTAGAGTGTTCATTAGAGATCGAGATATGAACACAATTCATGGCTCCCTTCATCCCACAAGATTAGAATAAGGAAGCAAGGTCCAATAATTCCAGTGCAGGGGAATTCAATCTTGAAAAGAGTACCCAATATATGATGGGAATGAAATGATACAGGAAACACCAGTGGATGGCATGCCATTGGGAGGAGCATAAACACCGTTGAAGAAACCCAAAGGTCTCTTCAGAGGTTGGGAAACATGGATGAAAATTCTAAGGCAATAGTGGAGAAACTTTCAAGCATTGATAGCGTCATTCAAACTAGGAAGCTCATAGTAGAAAAAAACACTTCAATTTGGAAGGAGTACCGGTTTTATGAAAGCTAAGAATGACCCAAGAGCAAATGAGTACCTCGAAAAGGGAATGGGTAGCAGAGATTCACCAGCTTTTCTAATAATGGTGTGTTGGTTGATAGTGTTTCCTCTTTCCCTAGTTAACTTAAAATAGACGTAGGAAAGTTTTTACCTGGGACCCACAATTTTCCTATAACTCATGGTAAAAACTTTTCCAAAGAGGAGCTTGGGAAATTTTTTTCACCAAGTGGGTGGGAAACAACAGCAAAATTGAATTACCGAAAATGCCCCAAAAAAAATTAGAAAAATGATAAGGAGAAGAAATGAGAATAAATAAGGATAGTATGGACATTTCAAACATTTTTCCTTAGCAAAGTTAAAAGTTTCAACTAAACACTGTAAAAAATTTCATACATGCTTTCCTAGTATTTTAGATGTAAACCAAATACAGTAAAATACACTTTCCAAAAATAAATTTTCCTAGGAAAAACTTTTCCAGAAAAAAAATTCCTAGGATTCTACCAAACACACTATAAAGCAAAAGTTAAGGAGTGAATAAGATAAGTCATGGCTTGGGAGTTGGATTTTCATGTTCATGGATTCTTCAACTTATAAGCTTGGATTTTTCATTGGCAATTTATGTTTCTTTACTCGGACCATTTTCAATATGGATAATGATACATATTTTGACTCATGATGGTTAATAACCTTCTTGAATTATCCATATTTTCACATTTTCATAACTTTTAATAGTATTTTCTCTAATAATGGTATATATATTTATCAACTATAACAGTCTGTTTGTATTGGGGGTTAAAGAAGGGGAGGGGAAGGGAAGTGAGGTGGATTATCTAATTTTTCATGTTTGGGAAAACAATTAGAGGGTAAGGGGAGGGGAAGGGAGGGGAACACTTAACCCCCATTCCCTTCCATTTTCTTAACCCTCAAAATGAAGGGGAATGAGGGGGAAGGGAAGAATTTTAACACTTGCCCTCCCTTCCCCTTATTAATAAATCCAAACAAGGTTAACCCTAATCACCTACCTTCCCATCCCCTCCCCTCCATTACCTTACCCTCATTTCCCCTCCCTTCTCCCTCCTAAATTGAATCCAAACACACTGTAAGAGTATAATACTTATTATCCAGGTCAAAAAATATGAATAATAACATAGTTTTATCAATAATAGTAGAGAATACATATTTTATACATAGTTTTATATTTATGAAAAAATATAAATAATTAGTTATTTTTTATTATTTATAAGTTGTGATAACCCGGCCTCAAAGTAATGACACATACCTTTATAATAGAAAAACGATTACGCTCCCAAGTTCATAATGCTCCATGTGCCCTATGCATCCTTTTCCTTTATATTTTTAATTTCTTTTTTTTTTCTTTGTGCAGTTTTAAAATTTTCTTAAATAAATACAGGAAGACTTATCTTTTAATCTAATACTTCAATATATTTTGTGTTTGAATTTTTAGCCAACTCAATTATGCTTTTTATTTATTTATTTATTTTTATTTTAAATTTTCTTTGTACTTTTCATTATATTCTTTTTATTGTTTTGTAATTTAACTTTTTCCGTACTATTAGGTATATTTTCAATAAAAATAGTTTAATACCATTATAGTATATACTTAAGAGCATTCACGCTAAAAATTATGAACATTGCATGAGATATATTATGAGCATTGTGGTTATAGCTTATGAGCGTCCACATTACAAATTATAAACATTGAATGGGATGTGTTTATGATCGTTGTGGTTAAAGTTTATAAGCATTATAGTATATATTTATGAGCATCCACATTACAAATTATGAACATTGCATGTGATATGTTTATGAGCATTCATATACCTAAAAATACGATGGTGAGCTTAGGTTCACTAAGTTTTTGTGCGCCCGGGGAGCCCGCCCCTCTAATTAATTTTTTTTTTAATTTTTTTAATTTTCTTTTAAAATTTACATCAATAATTTAATGGATGATTTTTTTTTACTACTTTTAAAGTAATGGAATTGTAGTTATTATTTTTGTATCCATCAATACTTATTTTTTAAGTAGATGTATAAATTTATTTGTTTATCTTTTATTTTCTTAATTTTTTTCTATTCTAATTTTAAATTTTTTTAATCATTTAACCATTATAAAATAGTCATAAAAAATACAAACGATGTTCATAATTTCTAATATGAATGTTCAGAAAGATATACATCAATGCTCATAAATCGGTATATGATCAATGCTCATAAATCAATAGATGAATGTTGATAACATCCAACATGTATGTTCATAACATTCAACACGAATGCTCATAACCTGACGTTGTTACTAAAATGTTCATAAACCAGTAGATGAATACTCATATCCTCCAACACAAATGCTTATAATCTGACATTTTTACTACAATGCTCATAAACTAATATATAAATGCTCATAAACCTAAAGTACATTGCTAATAAACCAGTATGTGAATGTTCATAAACATATCTCATACAATGTTCATAATTTGTAATGTGGATGCTCATAAGCTATAATCACAATGCTCATAACATATCTCATACAACATTCATAATTCGTAGCATGGATGTTCATAAATATAGACTATAATTCTCATAAATTATTTTTATTGAAAATGTACTTAAAAGTACAGAAAAAATTAAAATATAAAATAATAAAAAGAATATAATGAAAACTACAAAGAGAATTAAAATTAAAAATATACAAATGAAAAGCATAATTAAATTGGACTAGAAACTCAAGCTCAAAATATATTAGAATAGTAAATTAAAAGAGTCTCATTATATCTGTTCAAAATAAAATAAAAAATTTAAAAAAGGAAAAGAAGTTGACTGGGCTCACATAGCATCATGAGCCCAGGGTGATGACGATACTGATTTAAATATACTTACATTTAATTTTATGAGTGTTTTAGGCCCTGTTCTTTTATGCGGTATGACGTGGTATGGTGTGGTGAATTGTAGCGGGTTGTGGTGTAATTGTAGCGGGTTATTGGTATGTTGTGGTGGGCTTTTTGTATATATATGTAAATATTGTATTGGTAATTGTGAAAAAGTAATTTGTAGTGAGTTGTGGTGAATTGTGGTAGAATGGTATTTTATGGTGGGTTGTGGCAAACTGCGAAAGAACATGGCCTTAGATGAAGTATAAGATGATTATTAACTATCTTACGTCAAGATGTTTACCATTTTACTAAATATATATACCGATAAACAATCGTAATATCTAAAGTACATAATCCAGGTACGCCTAATAAATTAGAGTACAATATATAATGAACACCACAATATTGTTGTAAATTTGTTATTGAAAATTTTATTGGAGGACATTAAAAGTAAAGTACGTACCACCAACGTGTTGAGGATCGGTAACACCAATACAAAAGTCCTGAAGGGAACCAGGATCAGATGCATTGGACACGTTAAAAAACGAGCCGATAGCAGCTAAGACAGCCATCCAAATGACCGCCATGATTTTAGCACCACTATTTTCCATTACAACTAATTATTATTGACTAGGAATTAATAAAGAGAACTAGCAATTAATTACGTTTTAAACTTGAGAAATAAGAAGAGTGATAACCCTATATATATAGGTCTCCAAAAACTGAGAAAATAATGACAACAGAGAAGTTAATTAGTGTAGGGGACTACAGGGATTCCTGATGACCTGGGGTAGTGATTGGTCACATGTTGCCCGTGGTGTGAGGGTGAGGGTGAGATTGAATTATTGATATTTAGGCGGCTTATCTAGTAGTCGGTGGTGCTGTTGTCTTTTATCACATGTTTTTTTGGGTTTCACTTTTATCCTCCACTGTTATTGGTATGCGAGGGCCAATACTCTATGCACCACTAATTGGTCCTATTCACCACTAATTTGCGACAACGCACCAAACATTACAAGATATTTGTCCCTTCTATTATTGCACTATGATTGTCACGTAGCCAAGCCACCTTGCAAGTTATCCGGACTTGACTCGAACAATGCTTAGTTGGAGTTCGGTTTGATCAAAGCTTGATTCGAATCAGGTATCTATCAAGCCAAGTCTGAGCTTAGGGAGTGACTCAAGCTCGGCTCAGCTAGACTCATCGCAGTATTTTGGTTAGGAAGTCGACCATGCTCTATAGACAGAAGTAAACTATATACTATTTTTGGATGTTTAAAATTTAATGTTATAGAATAAATGTGATGTTTTTCTTTATTATTCTAGTTAAATACCGTAAAACCTAAGCGCTAATATTTAGACTCTGCTTGATTATAGCCCTATTAAAAATATTATTTTTCAGTTAACTTGCGTAAAAATTTGAAAATTTACATAATTTTTGCTTTTATTTTAGAGAATTTTACATTAAAAAAATTTTGAAAATTGAGGCAAGCTCAAGCTCAAGCTCAAGCTCAAGCTCAAACAATAGGAATCGGGCCCTAACCTTAGCTTGACTTTGTAGGCTCAATGAACTTCGAGCCAACCTTTTCCAATCCGAGTTGACCTCGACTCGGCCTCGTGTTTGCTCGTTTACACACTAGCTAGTTGGAACCAACTACTTTTTACACACCTTAACTCCCGGGATTCACCCATGAGTATTATTGGTATATAAGTCAAATAGATTACTTCTCTTAACACCAATTAGTTGGAACCTCACTTAACTTGTTACTATGAATATTCTGTTGAAGTGAGCTCCAGCTTAGATTTCACTCAAGTGATACCAGAGTTGATGATTTGTTCAATTGCACAGAAGGTGCTGGAAGGTGATATCGTAAGAAGTACCATGAACAGGAGTGGTGGCATGACCACATAAGACTCTGGTGGAGTATGATGCAGGCTATGTAGAGTAAGGTGCAATTATATTGGGTTCTTCAGGGTGACTTGAAACCTTGGCAAGAAAAAAGAGGCTTCCAGTCAAGGGAGAACATTTGTAGATATGGTTTGTAAAAGACTCATATGTGAAGGCCACTTGTAGATGTGGTTCTAGATCTATCCCTTGCTATTTTATTTTTTTTAATAACAAAAAGCAATTTTTCAACCCAAAATCAAAAGGCCACTTGTAGGACTCCATAGTTTGCCACCTTCAGCAACTCCACCATTCTAGTTTGATGACGGCCACCACCGGACCACAACCACATTCAGCTTCAACTTGACCTTTCAATTATTTCCCAACCCAGAATCAAAAGGCTAGAAATAAATTCATGTCTACTTTCGATTATTTCTCAATCCCAATCTAAAACATTGAAAAAAAAAGAACCCTAAAACTTCCAGCATATCAATATCAATTCAAAATTCAACTAACCCTTACAGTTTCAATCTCTTCCATTGACGAATACAAAGGTAACGCCGACAACTTTCTTTGACAACCCTACGAATTTTCCGACGACATCGCAACATATGTTGATGAAAAAAAATTAGAATAAGATTGAAGAAGAGTGGAGCATAATCGTCGCAATGGGACGGCGGTTGGAGCTGGGGTTGGGGATGGGGCAATGGTGAGGACTCCATCGCGGTGGGGAGTGGATGTGAAAGACAAAAGTAGAGAGAGAAACTATTATTATTATTATTATTATTATTATTACTATTATTATTACTATTATTATTATTATTATTATTAAAAATTCCATTCCATTCCAATTTCTAGCCAAATAATATTATTTCTGGGTTCTAATTCTATACCCATTCATCCAAGATTCTAATTCCATACTCATTTCATTCTTAAAGTATCTCTAAACAGTCCCTAACTGGTTTTAAGATGAAATCTCACTTAACTTATTATTATGGGTCTTGGTTAAAGTTTGTTCCAACCACAACAAGAAAAATTTTTGGGCAACAAAAAAATTTGTTGCCGTAGTCCAATTTTTGTTGCCCTTTAACATGGTGCTACAAAAATAAATTGTCACGATGTGGTAGTTTTCTCCTCAAAGTACAAAATTCAGGCGACAAATTAGTAAAAATGGTAGAAACAGTTAATTGTGGTGGGCAACCAAATTTTTTTGTTACCTTAGAAACTTTTGGCAACCGTACCTTTTCTCTTTAAATTGTTGCCCAATCTATATCAATTGCAACAAAAAGAATTTTTGTTGCCACATATAATGTATTTAACTACAAAATTATTTGGTTGCCCTATTTTAAATTAATGCGATAATAATTTTTTTGTTGCCCAAACATATTTTTCTTGTTGCGAACCTTAGATTTTACCACCATAAATATTTAATTTGTATTTTAACTTTTCATAGTATCTCAACAAGAAAAATTACTTTGGGCAACAAAAAATTTGTTGTCTTAGTCCAATTTTTGTTGCCCTTTAACATGGTGCTACAAAAATAAATTGTCGCAATTTGGTAGTTTCATCCTCGAAGCACAAAATCGAGGCTACAAATTAGTATAAATGGTAGCACAAGTTAGTTGTGTGGGCAACCAAATTTTTTTGTTGCCTTAGTACGTAACTTTTGGCAACCATTTTTCTTTAAATTCTTGTCTAATCTATATCAATTGCAACAAACAAATTTTGTTGCCGCATATAATGTATTTGACTACAAAATTATTTGGTTGTCATATTTTAAATTAGTGCAATGATTTTTTTTTTGCCCAAATTGTTCTAAATTTGTTGTCCAAACATATTTTTCTTGTTGTGAATGTTCTACTTTACGTACTCTTCTATTAACATAACCCCAACCTCCTCTTCTCTTTTTCTCTCTAGAAAACCCTAGCCTTCATCTCCTTGGAGGGGCTGCCTTCGATTCTTTTGTCAATGGTAAGCTCTAATTTGCTGTATTTCTACCCCAATATTATTAGTTTGGTTTTATGTTTACGCAAAAAAAGTTAGTCTCTTCTTTTGTAAGAGTTTTTTGTACCCTTATTTAGAGTTTTTAGTCTCTTTCTAGAGTTTTTGTTCAGTTGTGTGGTCTTATACGTTGGATGAAGATCGACTTTCAAATTGCTATAGCGTGGGTTGTGTGAGATTCTCCATCTATGGTGAAGATGTAGAGTCATCGAAGAAAGATGCAGAGTCATCGAAGAAATCGGGGCCGAACGTCAGTAAGATTAGTATTAGTTATTTGGAAGTTGAATTTCATATCTATGTTTTAGATCTACAATTGTTTAATCACGATTTTCATTGTAAGTGTCATATGATCTGCTATTAATGAAATCGTTATGTTTGATTTCAAAAAAAAAAATATTAACATACTCTTAAAAAATATCAAAACAATTTACTTTTATGAAAGTGCTTGCACCATAAATTTAATGGTAATATATAAACATATGTGTGTAGAGGGAGAGGGAGGGGGATATTTGTTAGGATATTCAAGGCGTTGTTAGCAGACAAATAATAATAATAAAAAATAAAAAATAATAAAGATTCAACACAAAGAATTAACATGGAAAAATCCAAACCGGGAAAAAAAACTACGAATGATGCACTATTAGAGGGTTACAACAGCGTTTAAGAGATTCACATACCTCCACAATGTCTTATAACCTCCCTAGAGTTACAGTCTGACTGCCTGAGAACTCAACACTCACATATGAGCCTCACACAACTCCCTCAGGGACACAGAGATTACAGGTCAATCTCTTGTGGTCAGATGAAACATTCTCAATTGCATACCAAAAATCCTAACACCGAAACTCTATTTATAGTACAAGGCTAACACAATTATTTGGGTTAATAGAGTCCTTGCAGCCAAGGAACATAGTTATTAAAATCCTGATCCTGATTTACGATCCTACGATTTTATGGTCCAAAATCCTCCAAACGATTCTACTATTTACATACGATCCACAATCCTACATGGGCTAAATTCTGATCTTAACTTTCCCATAGTTTCGAGTTAAGATTCTGATTTTAACAACCTTGCCAAGGAATTACAAAAAGAGGCGGCTAATAAGTCAGGAACTTGATTGCCACTGATCAAATTGTTCTACCTTGCTTCCCAAGACACAGAGATCAACCCAAAATTTGTCTCCACATTCAACCCAGCAATCTCCCACTACTTAGAAACCAATTGTAAACGCAGCCTTCGTCGATCATCATCAATCACCACTTCAACACCTCCTTGAATCTTCTAGTGCATCCATCTCGATCTTGTTCAGCAAAGATCAACAGAGGTCTCAGTTGACCTCCCATCAACTCCTCTTTTATCAACAAGCTCCCATTTGAACAGATCACGCCCCTGCAACTTCAACATACGCATCCTCGTCAACTAATTAGGGGAATAATGGATTGGAACTTTACCTCGTGTTGAACTTGTCGAATTCCCAGGTAGGTTAGATGCGTTCTTCGGCTGACCATCCGTTCTCGTAGCCTCGACCGGAAACTTCCTTATTTCTGGTACCCTTCTTTTATCAGAGAAGCTAACACGCCTTTGACGAGCATGAACATACCTGTTAGAGCTTTTTTTTATGAACATTTTCCACCTTAGTTTATGAGTATTCATAACAGTTTTTTTATGAGCGCGAAGTAATGTGTCTGCCATACCTATGTGACGAATCTCCATCTTTGTCGTAGATTTTATATATAAACTTTTGTATTCTTTTTGGTAAGGTTTTATGATCATGAATTATTTAAGCATGGGGTCGCACATGTCCAACCCAATTTTTGAGGTTCTACTGTCATCATGGTAAAGTCAGATGTACATTACTTGTTACACTCAAATGTACCAAACAAGCACTGGTTAGGGTACCGGTATTAGGTTGAACTATATCTAATTGAATATATATGTGAAGACTAAAAGAGCATCTCCAAAGATCAAATTTTTATCTTTTTTTTTTATAGTCATAAGTCGCATCACCCACAAGGTTTTATATCTCAGGAAGATCTTAATGGGTCAATCAGTCCATTGAAATAGAAATATTGAACCTACAGACGCAATACATCTAGTACTCTCAAAAACAAATGTAGCATGTGTTGTCTCGATATTTCAATTCCAATACCTATGATATGCTAAGTATTACAATATATTACCTCCGTCCCATAATAATTGTCATATTAGCTAATTTTTTTGTCTCATAATGTTTATCATTTTACAATTTTAATGCAATTTTTATCAATTAATTACTTTTTCTTAATTAAAAATAGAAAATATAGGAGAGAGCAGTATATATAAAAATAATTTAATAACAATATTTCGTAATTTAATAAGTCATATGGGAAAGAGTTAGTAGTTGGTACCACTCCCAAGATTCACTTATGGACAAATAATATAGCAACACTTCCAAGTTAGCAAACATTGGTCATTGGGACCCTATTTAACTTTTTTTCCTTTAATAAGTGAAATACAAACGTGCAAATAGTATTACACAAAAATCTAACTACCACTACAGAAGTGGCGCCTACTTTTAGCTAATGCTGCCAATGTATTGTCAGTTTGTCACATAAGGCTAGCCACAATAAGATCCCACATTTTTTCAATTTAAAAAAGGATTATTAGATGATAATAAATTGAATTTTAAGGGGTGGTTTGTTTTATGGGAATAACGGTTTGGGAATGGGAATAGATTGTTGGGAATTACAATTACCATGTTTGTTTCATGGTAATAAAAAAATAGGGGAATGGAAATGGGAATAGAAGAGGTGAATTCCCAAAAATCTATTACCATGGGGGTGGTGTTAATTGATCTTGAGAATTCATTAGTCACTTTTAAATTACAATATTGCCCTTATACTTAACTACTAATACCAATATTATTCACCCTAATTTAAATAAATAAACCTCACGTAATATGATTAGCAATAATGTTGCCAGTCGTCACTACCTTCCAACTTCTATTATGCTACTGTGCAGAATTAAAATTTTAATGTTAATTAGGTTTTCGGTTCATAAAACAACTACAATAGATTTTAGGGTAACTTTTAATTCACACTTGATGCTTAATTAATTTTTATTAGAATCTTTATGAACTTTATTTTTTTAATTTTTTCTATATGATAATTGATTTTCTAGAAGTAAATGTGCGTCAATTATGGCTTTTCATAAATTTCAATTTATTAAAACATTCATAAATTAATAAAAAGGTTATTTTAGTAAATGTGTTTTTATTCCCAATGCTATTCCCAATTTCAATTACCACATAACAAACAAAAAGGTTGGTAATTCATAAAGACATTTTAATTATCATTCCCATTATAAATTCTCATTCCCAGTACCATTATGAATTCTCATTCCCATTCCCATTTCATGCCAAACGGCCCCTAAGGGTATTGGACAACAATGCACTGGAATTTTTTCTTGGACTCTAATACACTAAACTTTGAGGGTATTGGACAATAACGCACCCAGGCCAATTCAACTGGTGGTTGACGCGGTGGTTGTCCTACTTTGAGGTGTCGTTTTTCTATTTTTTTGAGAAAAACTTTTTCCATGTAAGAAACTACACATAAGCAGGATGACTAATATATTTTTTTGGAAAAAAAATGAAAAACAATACCTCAAAGTAGGACAGTCACCGCGTCAACCACCAGTTGAATTGGTCAGAGTGCATTATTGTCCAATATCCTCAAAGTTCAGTGCATTATTGTCTTATACCCCTAAAGTTCAGTATATTATCATCCAATAATCCTTTAAAAGATGAGGATATGAGTGTTATTGTAGAGTGTCTACAACTTGCCCAAACCCAGATTTGAAATATGGGAGTGTCTACATTTGAGAGAGAAAGAAAGGCAGAGAGAGAAATAGGAGGTTTGGGAGAAAGAGAAAGTAAAACTGAGTTCATATTAATCAGGGACGAAGCTAGGTCTTAATGTCAAAGGGGTGAAGGTTTTGGAAAAATAAAAATTTGATGAAATTAATAATGATAGATTGGCAATATGAAACAACAAACTATGATAGCAAAAATTTTAAAAGTAAAACAAATAAAGAAGTATCCAATATATATGAAAGGATATGATTCTATTTGTATTAGATAAAAAAGAATTTAATACATTATGATTTGAACACAAGACCTTTAGTCTACTAAAATATAATCTTGCCAATTCTACTATAAATCATATATGTCTATTTTGTGTCATATCCACAAAATTTTATCTGAATGTGTGTGTGTGGGGGGGGGGGGCAGTTGCCCCCTCTTACCCTAAGGGAGTTCCGTCCCTGATATTAGTTATAATGATTATTGAACGCACGTTAATACACTATATTTGGGGGTGTTGGATAATAATTTACTAAACTTTTTTCTTGGACAATAATATACTATACTATACTTTGAGGGTGTTGGACAATAATACATCTGAAATGATTTTGGCGGTGGCTAACTCTGTGATAGTTTTACGTGGTGGGTTGAGGAGAAAACAAATAAATCTTTTACTAAATGAGTGTCATATCAGGCATTGTCAGCAAGTGCAAATGAAATTTAATTAACTTTTTCAAATAACAACTCATTACTCCACATTTTTGCTAACATAAACGGTGTTTTCTGTTTGCAAAAAATAGAATTCATATTTACTTATTTGGACTTGCTTACATGACATTTATTTAGTAAAACTTTTTTTTTTTTGTTTCTCAATTTACCATGCAATACCGCCACCGAGTTAGCCACCATCAAAATTGTTTCAGGTGCATTATTGTTCAACACCCCCGAAGTACAATATATTATTGTCTAAGTAGAAAAAAGTAGTGCATTATTGTCCAACACCCTCAAAGTATAGTGTATTAGTGTTCAAAAACCTTATTAATAAAATGAGATGATAAAATCGAAATTAATTATTGTGGGTTTTGATCTTATTTTAGATGTCAATTACTGTTAAGTTTATAAAATATTAAAATTGATGATGTGGTAAAAAGTGGGACCAAAATTGTCATTCTTATTGTAGATGGTCTTGCGGCTAAAACTGTTCTTCAAGTATGTAATATATATATTAAAATTGATGATGTGGCAGTGCAAGATAGACTCCCGGTGAAAGCAAGGTTAGAGGCTTGACACTAATTACGGCAACTGTATGGGCAGTACAGAGACCGCATCTCACCTTCTCCACGAGTGCTCTTATGCTACTGAAATCAGGGCGCACCTAATTAATTGGCTGCACCTTCCGAAAGATTGTCAAACCATGCACACTTGGATCAACAAGCTACTAAGGTGGAAGACCAATAAATACAAGAAGCAAATCGCTTTGGCGGCAATGGCAAATATGATCTATAATATCTTGAGAGGGAGGAACCTCCTCATTTTTTATAAGACAAAGCTAGACATAGACAGATGCATTTAAATTATCAAGGATACGCTTAGGAGTAGGACTTTTTACATTACTAAACATGACCAAAGTTTGCCAATTTTATAGATATTCTTGCAAACAACAATTATGCTCTTGTATCTGATTTCCCCTTTCTGGGATTCTTCGGAATATAGTTTACCTTTTTCCAATATATATATATATATATATATATATATATATATATATATATATATATATGAATTGATATAATGAGAAGGGAAGAAAAGTGAGCATGGAAGCATGATAAATCTCGGCCATTGATTACCAGATCTAGGGTAGACATTAATTGGTTGTTTTTTCTTTATTAGCATAGATTAAGAGCTTAATTTTGATTGGTTGACTTTTTTATTTTTATTTTTGAAAGAATATCTCACTTGAGTTGCAAAAAAAAATGCATTCATTAAACACATCCTCCTTCATTAAATACATATGTCTTCATTAATTGTTCACTCATTGATTACAAGACTGCAAATAACCAAAGAAAAAAGTTAATTGATCCGAATATGAACAACCAGTTACGTCAACATGAACATCATACTGCACATGAAAGAACATCACCCTTGCATCACCAAATTCAACCTCCATTACACATGATGTCTAACAGTTGACATGAACAACTACTGCAACACACATGATCATGAACATGTCATAAAAAAAAAGAACATCACTCATGTTAGAACCCCTCAAGGATGTTGCCTTGGCGACTGGATCAGTTTTAAATAAAATCCAAAATTCATTTAGCTGGAAAAGTTGTGATACGAAAGAGGCTGAAGGACATTTACGTCAAGAGGCTGAAGGACATTTACGTTAAGATGCTGAAGGACATTTACGACAAGTATCTCAAGGACGTTCATGTCAAGCACGAAAGATAAAAGGAACGGGGAAGTATTTCTGGAAACCAGTTACTCGATCCCTCCATTCTTATTTCTAACCAGACTAACCGATTGTAAACCTTGTTGTATGGGAAACAATCGTGAAGAAATTAGAAGGAACAAGGATCGTGATTTACGAAGAAATCTTCCAAAAGAAGAAAAGGAAAATCGTCAATTCCGGAAAGACAAGCAAAGTGCAAAGAAGGAAAAAATCATCATCAATTCTAGAAAGACAAGCAGGATGCATAGAAGGAAAGAATAGATCCCCAACGACTACTACCTACAAGTTGCGCCCATAAATAGATGAATTGAAGGCCGAAGAAATTAACGATTCCAAGTGAAGTAATCGGGTGTTACCAAAACAGAGGGTGCTCTGTTTTGAGTTCTTTTCTTCGTGTAGAAAAGTTGTATTCGGTGAGAAATTTGTGTTTGAGTGTAATCGATTCCTTAACGGAACTAGGATTTGATTGATACTCTTGTAATCGATTCCTAGTAGGACTTAGGATCGATTAGTGTTTACACCAAATTTGTGGTTGGTGTGTGTTTCCCAGAAACTCTGTTCGAAGCTTCGCTGTTCGTTGTTCGCTGCAACCCTAAGGACGTTCACCTTAGGCAGTTGTCACATTTAAGCATATATTTTCCCACCGAAATAAAGGAGGTTATTCAGTTATCTCTTATTGTCCTTTATTTCAGCTTACCTTAGTTTATCTTAAGTTGAATCTTAATCTGAAAAGATTAAGAAACCCTAACGTCCTTTACCATTGAGTATTTGTGTAGAAATTTTCATAACCCTATTCAACCCCCCCCCCCCCCCCCATCTAGGGTTCTTTCAACTCCCACAATAAACATTCACATACACACATATACCTCACAAGCAAACATTAATTGAAAGTCATTGACATCAATATGAACAACTAGTGACATCAACATGAACATAATGATCAACACATTAGTCAAAGAACATCACCCAACATGAATAATAGTAAACATTAACATTAACATCGCACTGCATAAAGAAGAACATCACCCACATATTTATTGTTTATGTTAATGTCACTTTTTGTGCATATCTTTTGAGTTAATTAAACTTATTAGATGTCTGAGTCTATGTGAATTACTATGTAGGTGATGTTCTTTTATGCTCTCTTTATGGTTACGTGTGTTGATCATGTCAACTTATAAGTGTTCATGTGTGGGGGTGATGTTATTCTTTATGCAAATTGTTGATCGATTAGAGACGCTTAAAAGGTCTGATCCATAAAATGAAATAGAAGGGGATAATTATTAAATTAAGGTAATTAAGCACAAATCATTACCTATATACTTTTATTTCTGAAGTAAATAAATCCCAATCAAACAACTCACGAATTACAATAATCAAGCTTACAAACAGGCATAGATATACTAAATTTAAATTGCACACATATGTATCTGGGTATTTATATTTACAGCCAAGAGTATTGAAGTGATTCTCCATCTTTCCCAAACTGGGAGCGGAGAGCTTGAATGAGTTTCTCCTCAACCTGGAAACCCTTGGTCAAAACATCATCGGAGATAGGCGGCATCGTCCCAAACACAGCATTAGCAACGGTGACCAACCCCGGAGTTTGGCTTCCAAAGGCGACATTAGCCACAGCAGGCGTGTTTCCGAGGTTGAGTTGAAAGTGAATGAGTCCCTGTGGGAACACAAATATGTCACCCTTGTTCATGACCTTGGCATAGAGCTTGTTTCCCCCGGTTTGTAGGTTGGAAGACACGAACCCGGCGTAAAGGGTTCCCTCGATGACTGTGAGCATCTCGGAGGATCGAGGGTGCAAGTGGGGTGGGTTCAGACCGCCCGGTGCAAAGTCCACACGGCCCATGGCGACCCCAAGGGTGTTCAGTGCTGGGAATGTGGTCGAGTTCACTTGGACCACCTTCGAACCTAATGGGTTGTTTGTGTCTCCCACTGTATTGAACCCCTTGTATAGGAAATCACTTGCTGTCACCTCCTTTGGGTCTTTGCAGAAGAATCCGTTCACAAATACTGCATCAAAATAAGTGGATGAATGATAGATACATGCAATAACATCATATTGTGGCAACGTGTTATACTAATTAGTATAGTTTAGAGTTACATCATAGATTTCAGAGTTATTGCATGAATATTGATACGTAAGTTATATCCCAAACTGCCGGTGACCTATCTAGGCCTCTATATGTGATTAAAAAATCTTTTATGTAATGATTTTTTTATAACAAATTGATAAATATAAAAATATTGATGAATTACAATATTAAATAGTGATGATTCTTTTTCGAAAATTTAATTTCTTGAAGGGCTTAGATACATGCTCCAAGGTGTCTGATATAGTAATCATGGGTGGACCTAGGGTATGTTGACTGTTAACCCCAAAAAAATTAATAATTTAGTATAATTTGGAATGAAAATCTTGAATTTTATATTTATTATAAAAAAATTATATAAAATAACAATGTATTGGTCACCCCTAATCAGAAGGTCGAAATCAGTAGTAATCAAGTACATACAATAGGATAATGTGCATGGCAACTTTACGCAAGTATTTATGAGAAATTAATAAGGGAGGAATTTACCGCCTAGTGAAGGATCAGTGACGCCAACACAGAAATCCTGAAGAGGACCAGGATCAGCAGCTTCCGCCACATGCATGGCGAAACTCATGACAAAGGCCATGCATATGATGAAGGTCATGCTTCCTGAGCCAGCTCTCATACTCTTCTCCCTTGTCTTAATTAATTAATTTGTGGCTTCCTTAATTTAATTGATGATACTCTCTAATCTCTATCACGCACAATATGAGACATGTTTTGAATAAAAAAAACGGCCTTATTTATAGCCAAATTAAGCCATGACTTTCAACTTTTAAGCAACAATGTTTTATTTGTCCACTGAGAAAAGTCCATTTTGTCTTGTTTTAATTTGCATCAAAGAAAAGTCCAATGTTTGAAAAGGGAGAATGAATGAGAACATGAATTTCAGATCATCATGAACAATGAAGATCGATCACGTACGTCACGGCGCGCGCGTTTTTGCATGAGTTATATCTCTTCTGCATGGAGTCATGAACCACGTACTTATTATTACTCCAATTCAACTTTGCTAATCTTTTTTCTTTATATTCTTTCTTTTTTATTTTATTTTTTTTTTGGCATGGAAACAGTCTAATAAATTGGCCGCGATGATGTTTAACAAGTTAAGTGAAGTTTTATCTTAAAATCAATTGGTGTTAAGAGAAGTAGCCCACTTGATTTATATATCATGTTCTTTCCCTTTGCTTTTTTGATGTGAAACATTTTTATTCATGAGTGAATTTCATGGGTTATTTGCATTTTGGACCCGAAGTATAGGGATATTTATTTTTTGGACCCTTGATTTTCATTATTTATTTTTGGGACCCTAAAGTTTGTGGGTTGAATAAAAAATGACCTTAAAGTTTATAGGTTGAAAAAAAATCCGTGTACTGTTTTTCTATTTCTTCCCATGTTTGAATTTATCTCCTTATTAGCGTCAAACTTCAGGAGTACGTAAGGTTAAAACTGATATTGATGTTATAATACACCTCTCCTATTCGTGTTGGAACTAATTAGACCCTGAAATACCCATGGTCTAAGTAGTTCCGTCATGAATAAGAGAGGTGTTTTACAACTTTAATATTAATTTTAATCTTAATCCTGAAGTTTGACGTCAATCGGGATATAAATTCAAACATGGGAAGAAAAAGAAAAACAGTACACATGCTTTTTTTCAATCTACAAATTTTAAGGTCTTTTTTTTATTCAATCCATAAACTTTAGGATCTCAAAAATAAATAATAAAAACCAAGGATCCAGAAAATAAATATCTCTTTATTTCAAGGTCTAAAATGCAAATAACCCTGAATTTCACCCAACAGCATATATAATTTGGACGATTTGTCTATAGGAAGTGTCCTGGAAATCTAAATGCTAAACAGTCCTTACATGGATATTTATATTCAAATTGTATTTGTCATCCAAGATTAGTCTAAATAATTACAATTTAACTGTCAAACCGCAACAACTAAGCTAGGTTGGTAGAAGCCATGGGATGATGCATAAGTACTTATGGACCCACTTGATATGGGAACACCTGAAATTTGCGGTGCTCCATCACACCAAAATTGTTGATACAGTAGTAATGAAGGATATCAAATCAACATACAGGGTCGGAGAAGCAACGTGTATAACATTGAACGAAAACCATATCAGTCTTTTCTCAAGGATAAATATTTGCCCATAATTGAAAATGATGATAAGTGTCTTCAATCAAGATGAGTTTATTAACCATCTTGAATTTTACATACACTACTATTAAAATTATGTATAATCATATTTAAATCATTTATAATATATGTTTCATCACTTTTGGGGCTGTCACCACTCATAAGTCATAACTATATACAAAAATTGTTTATTTATATCTTTTCATAAATATAGAACTATGCATAAAACATGAATTCTTTATTATAGTTTATACAATTATAGTTTATGCAATTAGACTATTACTTATACTTGTCAACATAGATAACAAATGTCATATAATTATACTTGATAAATATATAAAGTGTTATCTAAAATCATTAAAAAAATAAATTATAAGTCATTCAAGATAGTTATTAATTATCTTCATTCAAGACACGTGTCATTGTCCAAACCCATATAAACTGTATCTATATTTTAATATTTGGATTCCACAAGACTAGGATCCATCAGCAAAAAAAAAACAACGTTGCACAAGTAAAAATGGAGGTTGTTGAGATTTAAACTTAGACTTCTTACTTAGCTCAAACTCTAATATTACGTGGAACTATCTTGACTAAAAATTTAAACTAATAATTATATGTCAAATAATAACTTTATATTCAAACACATACCAACTTTCTGTCAAGCAGTTCATTGAATAGAAGACGTCATACGGTCGTGCTCAAAATAAATATTAGTTTTGCATTGTGAGGCAAAAACAAAGAAATACAAACTATTTGACAAAATTAAAAGGACCACCGTCCTATGCATCGTTTATTTGTCAGGAAATAAAGAGCAGCAAATATTAGTGGAAGAAAATAAGATGACTATAATTAACCTTTTGATTGAGAAAATAATACGAGACAAGGACACAGTGGCGTGTTTGTGTTAAGGGCCTGGGTGAGCATGACCTCACTTAACTTTAAAATAATAATAATTAATTAGTATTATAATTATGGATTATACATTCATCAAATGAGGATAATATATAATATATTGGTCATCTGTAAATATCATAGTCCTAACATCTAGATCCACCACTGAATGGACATGAGGTGGACCAAAATACCTAAAGGAAGAACGAATTCACATTAATAGAGCGTAGCGAAATAAACGAACTATCCAACTCTAATATTAGCTTGAAAAGAGAACATAATTAACAACTCAAACTGTTTCACCAATGGGACTGGAAGATTTTCAAAATTCTAAATTTTTTTGTCATGTGTACGCTTTTATTGGATAGTGTACCATTCCATTCAAACTCAAGTTTAAGAGCAAAAATAAAATATGTTTCTTGATTGTTTTACTTTAGTCTCCAAACAGTTCACTATGACCAGAAGACACTCTTAGGGTTCCTTGAATTGGCCATGAATACTAAGTTATTCCACCTAGTCAGTACACGTGGCCAAATTATATGCCTCTAGGCACTTTTATGAAATTTCATTTCTATTCTACGTTTCTAGGTTAAGTTGAGGAAGGTTAAGTTTTATCATAAAACTATAATCTTACTTGTATCTAGTATCGCCCTTTGAGACGTCTATTCTTGTTATGTTATATGATGTTTGGAATATCCATTTGTAATCTGGACCTGTTATAGTGAATTTTATATATTGTCTCTTGTGGCTTTCGAACTATGGGTTTCCACGTGAAAGTTTTGTCTTCATCACCTCTTTGATGATCTTTTTCTGTATGGACCCAACCCGATTTTCAAAGTGTAAGCGCCAACACTAATTAGGGTCGAGCACGATCCCGCAAACCCGCACCTAATGTTACAATATGTGTTAATTTCTCAAAATTTAAAAAAAAAAACGAATATGAGTCTTACTATTTTATTAGGATACCCAATGTTGGAATCATTTTATTTTTTGTAATTTGGAGATTAAACTCTTAATTTGTTAACTTTTGTAATAATTAGGATAATCAATCTTGGAAATTTTATTTTCTTTTAATGTTTGACTTTTATTGGCATATTGTCAAAATTTTTGGATTTTTTTACGATATAAAAGGGTTATAAATTTTTAAAAGGGTTTTTGGATGATAATATACCAATATTTGGGGGTGTTGGATTATAATTGTAATACCCCGGATATTTGGTTAAAATGTGGCTTAAAAAGGATTGAAATAACTACTCATATCACCAAGGTACACCTTCTTTTATGGTAGCTCATCTGTTGGGAACTTCTCAGTTAAGCGTGTTTGGCTGGGAGTAGTCCAAGGATGGGTGACCTCCTGGGAAGTTTTCCCGAGCAGCGTGTGAGCGAGGACGAAGCACGCTGGAAAGACTCGTGGTGATTTGTGGGGCCAGTCAGCGATCCTTGAAGTAGTTATCGGTAATGTCCGCGGGCCGGGAGGGGTCGGGGCGTTACAATAATATACCAACATTTACTATTGGATAGCAATATCACTGACCTTTATACCTGGGTGACATTATTATACTTACAGTAACTAAGGGGGTGGTGGGCAGGTCTTCATGCGCGCTAACGTGATTGGCGAAGGGAAAAAAATTGTTCCAAGCCAATAACTTCATTAATCCCTTAGTTTTTCTCACTAACCCAACATTGGTTGGTTGTGTTTCACGTCCGATTCACCACCTCGTTAGTCACTGTATTAGGACCAATTTTTTTAACGTGTGTTAGTGAGAAAGACGGAGGGGTTAACGGGGTTATTGGGCAAGGGCCGGTTATTTTCCCTCCGTCTGTGACATCATAATCGAGACCAGTGAACCAGTCACTACCTCCTTAGTCACTGTTGTTATAATAATGCCTCCTACGTACAAAGATTATGGATATTGTTGTCCAACAGTAAAGCTCGATATATTACAATTTAATACCTCCAAAGGTCAGTATATTGGCATCCAATATCTCTTTTTAAAATATTATATTCATCATTAAAAATTGGCTGATCAACCCATAAATTCGACCCACGACCCAAACGTTATAGGCACCATGTGGGTCTAGTCGGGTCCGAGTTAAGGATCCCTAATTTCTGACCCACGTTACCAAATTAGAACTGTACTTTGAACATGTCTACTTATAAAAATTCTGACTTCATTACTATAGCTTTGGATGCCAATCAATAAAGTTGTAGTTTAATTAAAACTTGAGATGAAATTCACCAACATTATCACATTTTTACTCAAATATGTTACATTAACCATCTTTACCATAGTCAAACATTCTATCGATAAATTATATATATATATATATATATATATATATATATATATATATATATATATATATATATGAATGTTTGAATATATAAGAATTTTGCCGTTATACCTATTTTCATCCACATGTGTCTAGATGGTATCCCCTATCCTTTGACAAAAATATCTGGTCTTGCCCTAATAGCAAGGAGCAACACATAACCTTGAAGGGAATTCACAATCGAATCTTAACATTATTATAAATATTAATATTAGGTAACCATCTAAATTAGGTTCGATAGCTAAGAGCGAGTACACATTTTACTAACTAGCTACCCAAAACAGCTGGTGTGACCATATATATTAATCAACTGTTTAGTTACCCTAGTTTTAGCCACTGTAATTAAAAACGTGGGAATTGAAATAGCTTGGGGGATGTCTTGGCCTTTGTAGGAAGGGGAAATAGGTAGGGGGCACATCGTTTGCTTTATTTGGTTAGGCATAGCATGCAAAGTTTTTGCATTTTGTTTTGCTTTGTAATCGCTATTTTTGTGATTGGCCTACTTCCCAATTTTTCAACACTCCGTAAATTTAGTATAATTATCAAACTTTGTTCTATGATAATTTTCATTATTGTTAATATATTTTGTCAAATATTTTAATAATAAGTACAATTTTTTCAATTTTTTGTTTCAGTTACTACTTTAATATTAGACATCCCTGTGAATAGACAGGCACAAACTACTTAATTTCAAAAATAATGTATGATTGAATCGTATGAGTCCCATAGCAAATATTAATTTTGTAATAATATAAGAACCCCCCCCCCCCCCCCAATACAATCATTTTTACGGTAAGCAAAGAGGGTGTTCTTCTCAATTGCTTCCTCTGGTTAAATGAGTCTTCAGAATTAACTCTAATGACTATTCCCTCATTTCCAATTTATCTATCATATAAATCAACGTGTCAGTGAAATTTTGAAATTTGAACGTTAATTTCTAATAATATACTATATTCTAATATGTGAAATCACTATCAAATTATATTTGTAATGAAAATTACTATTATATCTATGTATATAATATATCAAAGACCTTAAAATTTAATTCATGACAAATGAAATGAGAAGCGGAGAGCAATTACCAAGTTATTAAAGAGAGACTTCTTGCTATATTCTCAAATTACAATGCGCTTATAATAGTTTTCACTCATTACAGGTATACACCTCAACGTCATTTTTTTAAAAAAATATTCCCCATTAAATATCTAAAGCAAGATGACTACAAATTAAATATGATGACCGACATTATGCAATTTATTTTTACAACGTCATACACCTTCCATTTTACTGATTAATTCATACCAAAGAGTAATATTGCTGTAATTCTCCACCACTCTCAAACTGAGAACGAAGGGCCTGAATAACTTTGTCATCAACCTGGAACCCCTTAGTCAACACATCGTCCAAGATGGGTGGCACAGACCCGAACACCGCATCCGCGGCCGTGACCCGACCCGGATTCTGGCTGCCGAACGCCGAGTTAGTCACGGCGGGCGTGTCCCCGATGTTGAGCTGGAAGTGGATGAGGCCCTGGGGGAACACGAATATGTCCCCTGGGTGCAGGACCTTGGCATAGAGCCTGTTGCCCCCGGCTTGCAGGTCGGAGGACACGAACCCTACGTAGAGGGTTCCCTGGACGACGGCCTGCATCTCGGAGGCCCGCGGGTGCCAGTGGGGCGGGTTCACGCCCCCTGGCGCGAAGTCTTGGCGGGCCATGGCGATCCCGAGGGTGTTCAGCGCCGGGAAGGTGGACACATTTACCTGAACCGCAACCGCGCCTAGGGTGTTGCTTGTGTTGCCCACCCTGTTGAAGCCCGAGTATACGAAATCTTCTACGGTGACTTCTCTTGGGTCTTTGCAGAACAGCCCGTTTACATATACTGCACCAAAACAAAAAAAAAAAACAAAAAAAACCAGCAGAACTAAGATTATATTTTCGGGTGAAAATGATATGGGCAAGATACATTTTTAGTACCTTGCATTGATATAACAATATATATATATATATGATAATTGGATTCTAATAATCCCTACTTTTACCAATTGGACAATGGTGGACTGTACTTTCACTTTGTATTATGCTGGTCCAAAAAAAAATAAAATTGGATTGTAGTGGGATATTTTCAAGGGAATCATAGATTTTGTGTTGCATTTGATTCAAAATTTAGTGTAACACTTTACAATGATTTTTAATGTATTTACAGTGTTTTTCCCAATTTTTTTTCATTTTTTTACTATTTTTTATGATTTTTTCACTTTTATTATTTTTAAAAAATCATAATAATTATTCGGAGTCTCAAAAAAATAATTTAAAAAATGTTTTAGAAACTAAATTCATTAACTTTCTAGGGGCATGAACGAAAAAACAAAAACAATATAGTGTAGGAATGAAAAAAAATAAGAAGAATGTGGAGGTGGATTTGGTACCACTATAATCCAATATTTTTTTTTTGGACCACCAGAATACAAAGTGAAAGTACGGTCCATCATTGTCCAATTGGTGAAAGTAGTGATTATTAGAATCCAATTATCCTATATATATATATATATATATATATATATATATATATATATATATATATATAATTGGTGAAAAAATGATATATATATATGTGAAAAAAATGATATATATATATATGGATAAGTATAAATTATATAAAGTTATATTTATTTGTAATCTTTTAAATTTACAAAAAAAAAGTGCCTAAAATATGTTTAACGGACTGGGTTCATTCAATTAGGGTATTATTTTCAATTATATTGTCGGCGTAGCCAATACCTTCTAAACTTCTCATAATAATTGATAATTACAGCATCTATTTTTAAAAAATAGTGTCAAAAATGATTATAAATATTAATTTCATGAATTAAAACGAGAATACTTGAACTATATATCTTGCCTCAAGACCCATACCATTAAAATCATTACTCATCTCTGGGAGTACCATGCTCTTATTTTGTACTCCCATCTCAGTATATATTTTATAAATATATTTACATAATTTTATCAACACAAATGTATGAATTTATGTGTATGTTCATAAAATTAACAAGTATACACATTCTTATAAAATGAAACTTGTATGTAAACAAATAAAGTTATAAATGTATGTTCAATGTAGAAAATATATATATATATATATATATATATATATGAGAGAGGAGACTTATGCATATGTTCAATGTAGCCGAGCCCGAGCCCCCGAGAGTTCGGCTCGAGCTTGGCTCGTTTACGCCCCTAGTCTTGCCTTTCATTAAATTAATATGTATAGTTTTTGAAACTAATTTTTTTGATAGATATTATTAATTGTCAATGGTAAGAAGCCGGGAAAATGTTAGTTACGTTGTAACAATTACAAATGACATCATAATTGAATGAATATGATCTACTACGTATATTTTAAGCATTTTGCTATTTATTTAAAAAAATATGGATAAAAATGTAATTTTATACAACTTATATGTGGTATTGTCGCTATAAAAGTCAATTATATTAAACTTTTTTCAATTTAATATGCAAATACATAATTTTTATACAAATAGATATCTTACCCAAGATACTTAAAAGATGTCTTAGCCGATACAAGACTCATATCCATGAACATTAATATATTTACAAAGAAGAATTTTATAATCTTATCTAGCGGTTATGGTAACAAATTTATGAGGGAGAGAATACATACCACCAAGAGAGGAATTGGTGATGCCTACACAGAAATCCTGAAGAGGACTGGGATCAGCACCATGAACAATCGAAATGGCCAAAGCCATGCATATGAACCCTATGGTTGCTGAACCACCTCTTGTTTTCTTCTCCATTATCTTAACCGAACTACTAATTGTAATTCCAGGTTTTTTTTTTTAATTTAATGGGTAGTCATATTCTCTATTACAATATGAATTGAAGCATTCACTAATAAACGACCCTATTTATAGCCAAATAAATTAAGCTACCTACCCATGCATGTATGATTTCCTGAATTGTTTCTTTGGTTTTAAGTCCGAAAAAAGAGGTCCAAATTTATTATTCGTTTATTTATTTTGGAAAAAGGTCCAAATTTATAGCTGATAAAGAAACTGGAACTCTTTTTTTTTTTTCTTGTTCGTGGAGGCCTTGAGAATTCCTACAATAGAAATAATTAATAGAAGTGTACAATGCAGTTAGGGTTACAAACAAGAGCTTTAACGATAGCGATAGATATTAAATCATTATAATTAAAGTAGATCATTACAAAAGAATGACAATGGCATTTGTCTTTGAATCAAGATGTTCTTGAAACATTTTGAATTTTCCATAATTTATATTTTTTATTATTTTAAATAATATTTTTTAATAATTACACATATTTGTCAAATATAGGCACATGATATTCATCATTTATGTCAATAAATATAATTAATACCCTAATAATATCAACCATGTTTCAGGATATATATATTTATACATCTATATTTATGAAAAATATGAATAAAAAATGGGAAATTGGATTCTAATAATCCCTACTTCCACGAATTGGACAGCAATAATCTCTACTATCAATTTGGATTCCAGTGGTCTAAAAAAATAAATAAAATTGGATTGTAGTGGGACATCATCAAGAATATACCTGAAATATCATAGATTTTGTGTTGCATTTGATTAAAAATTTTTTTAGTATAACATTTCACCACGATTTTTAATGAATTTATGGCTTTTTTCAATTTTTTACAATATTTTCACTTTTATTTCTTTTAAAAATATCATAATAATTTCTCAGAGTCTCAAAAAATAATTTTAAAATTGTTTTAGTAACTACATTTCATTACCTTTCTGGGGGCAGAAACGAACAAAACAAAAACAATATGGGGTTGAAATGAAAAAAATATAAAGATCGTGGAGGTGGATTAGGTACGACTACAATCCAATTTTAATTTTTTTGGACCAGAATCCAAAATAAAATTAAGGATTATTGTTATACAATTGCTGAAAATAGGGATTATTAGAATGGTAACAACTCTTAAACTAATGTAATGCATTTCTTTTGTGTTTCAAAAAAAAAATGTAATGCATTTCTTTTTATTAATGAAATTCAATGTACTCCCTCGGTCACTTTTTATTTGTCGCTTTTAGAAAAAGTGAAGAAATCAACGCACCACAAAATTTTGGGTAGATATAAATTAAGGGAGTGTTTGGTAGGAACCTCGGGGAAATTTTTCCGGGGAAAATTTCCCTTGGCTCCCCTAAGGGAAATTTTCCCTAGGAAAATGAAGAAAATGGTGGGTCCATCGTGAAAACTTTCCCGAAGTCAAGCCGTATCCAAACATGGGGAAAATAAGGCAAT
This sequence comes from Portulaca oleracea, assembly GCA_029582165.1. Taxonomy (NCBI): domain Eukaryota; kingdom Viridiplantae; phylum Streptophyta; class Magnoliopsida; order Caryophyllales; family Portulacaceae; genus Portulaca; species Portulaca oleracea. The sequence goes on along the minus strand of CM055869.1, from coordinate 10,058,310 downwards.
CCGGGAAAATTGACCATTTTTCCCCGGGGTTATTGACCAACCAAACGCACCCTAACTAAGATGATAAAAGTACCCTTAATTATTGTTAAGTTATTGGTTTCAAAGTCATATTATCAAGGGTGAAGATAGTAAAATTAATTGTTATTGAAAATGTAAAATTGACAAATAATTAAGGACAAAAAATGTTAGTTAAGTGGACAAATAATTAGATACAGATAGAGTAGATAAGTATATGGAATCAAGATGTATTTATTTTCAATAAAAGAACATGAATAAACCATTAAAAAATTGAATTATTATTACTGATAATATCTTAACACGCGTAGTCGAGGGACATTCAAAACCAAATCGTAATATATAGCTAGCTAGCTAATACTCCCTTGATTCCTCGATAAATTCAACAATTGTCACATTTAAGTTTTGGGAAAATATTAAGAAAATAATATTGAGAATGATAATTGCATTGTAAATGATAAAAGTAATTGATAAATTTTTATTTTTGTTATATACTTATATTGGTAATGATAAAAGTAAGAGGTAAATTTATTGACATTAATATTATATTGAAATTGTAATTAAAGTGACAGATATTATGAAAAGTAAAAAAATGAGTTAAATTGAGGGAGTATTATACATATCCTTAAGATGAAATCATGTGATCAAGCAACTTTATATTTTGGTTTGTTTTTGTTTCCCACATCGACTGAAGTAAGATTTAATTTGGTAAGTAATCAGGATCAAGTAAGTTCACACTAATTAAACAACAAAATCAAGTAAGTTTACACTTATTACTTGTTCTTTGGATTGTTAACTCTTTCCCATCCAATCTAATCAATCCAAACCTTACACAATTCTCAAAAAAAAAAATCTCTCTAAAAACATAATTCCCAAAAAAAATTGTAACTTATCTAATCTAATCCATCCAAACATCATTTTATCTAATCCAAAGACCATGGCCTAAACAACAAAATCAGCTCGAATTGTGTTGGCGATTATAGATTTGTTGGTTTGCAGTCAAATAACGGTGTAGAGGACTAGAGTGCATCTACCAAAAACTAATATTTATGTCTTTCTGATAAGTGGGAAAATTAAATTAGTATATTTCATTGCTTAAACGTCATTAAGAAAGCTTCCATTAATTTTCTCAATGTAGGAGTGATTAAACTCTTCACGTATCATAATTTTTCAAATACATATTGTTTTTGCGTGATACAGAATTCATTGGATGAAGACAAGTTATTAACTTTAGAGCTCAGTGATAAACTTGAGCGGGTCAAGTATAAGATCTTCTACCCATTTATAAAATGGATTCACACAATTGACACGTTTAATAGAACAAGTTGGGTTAAGGTTGAAATTTCTGACACGAAAAAAGTAGATGCATAAGTTCCGTCTCTAAAATATTTGTTCATTTGACTAAACTTTAACCATCGATTACTTACAAATTACAACGAGTTACAATATAAAAGTAACATAATTGTAATTTTTGATAAGATGTCTTTCTAATGGCGGTAATTCATATCGTAACTCACTGTAATTTGTGAGTAATCAGCAGTCAAAATTTATTCAACTAGACAAATATTGTGTGATGGAGGGAGTATGTAGCTTATTTAATTTGTTGAACATTAGAGTTTAAATTAAGTTAATTTAAATATTTTGACTTTTTAAGTGTTAAGTGGAAATTGTTCTCATTCTGGATATTGATCCCTTGATGGCATAGTTTGGTAGTTGGCTACTGGTTGTACACTTGAATTTTTAAGGAGTTCGGACAACCAATCAAAGCAATACATTCTATGAAATAATTAATCAATGCATTTAAATTTCGCCTGTATGTCTTCAATAACAAAACGGGATAGGTTTCATTTTTCTAAATTAATAGTTTGCTTGTCCTATCACTCCAATATATATTCATTGCTAAACCTATAGTTTCAAAAAAAAATTAGGATATTATTCCCACAGAAGGCACTTTTTATATTTAAAAAATCCAATGTTACTAATTTCATACAATAAGTCATTACATTTACTTAAAATTTAATAATTAAAATTTTTAAAATTTAACTACACATAACCCATATGAGTCTGGAAGAGAGTACATTCATGTGTCATTTTACATGCACAATATGTTGAAGAAGAAGATAACTGAATAATTAACTCATCCAGACGGGAAAACCTCACTCGTAATGTCTCCAATACCAGCTAATATCGAATTGTATTACACTGTAAATCAACAACTAAAGTAACCCTTACAAACCACAATCTTCAACCCACTTTTGAGGGGGCTTGAGCTCCTGTAAACCCGATTATTTTCAACAAGCTGAGCTCGCTTGAAAATTATCGCGGGATCTGCTCTACCCGAAACTCCAAGGCCGTGAAACGAATGCCTGGGCAAGAGCGAGATTAAATGTCGTAGTTTATTACATTACATTGCGCGATGATCTATCTGTGTATGTAAATGGTACGCGCAAACAGTGAATGAAATGTGTTTTCAACTCTAAAGACCAGGGAACTTGGGGAATTTGGGGAAGTTGTCTCCATAATAAGAAGCTGTTCCGACCATAAGTGCAACAGTAGCACCTTGGACAACCACTCTCGCTCTCATCAGTTTCTGGCCCAGCTGTGAATTCCCTTGCCTAAAACTTATCAGTCCCGCTGTCAGAACTCCCGCTGTCAGCAATGCACCTGAAAACAGGTCCGATTTATCAGTTAGTGTTACAAGGTGGTTTATGCGGCCAAACTTCATGCATAGCTACTCGAGATATATGAACTGGCGCATAATAAAATATTAACTGGGGCAGTAGATAGAGCAACAACAATGCAGCAGCTAATATAGCTGGCCCTGATCCACTCTCTAAATCAATAATTGGGAAGCACTAGAAGCTACTCAAACAAACACCGTGATAGATTAGTACAAAGTGATAGACTGTTCTAAAACAGAGCCTCAGCTTATAAATGAACTTTTAGATCCCTAGCAGTCTGTGTGCAAGTGAAAATGGAACAAAATCCAGTTCAATATTGTAAGCACAGCCTGCAATGCCAAATAACTAAAGGCATCGTTTGGTCCTTGGTGAAAATAAGATGGAAATAAAACTTTCTTCTCTAAAGACCTTGTATTAGTGGGATTATACTAGGGTTTGTTGTTGTTCACTAATCTAGTATGAAAAACTTCATTTTCACCACCAATCCATCCCTTGATTTTCTCAATCCCCAATCCTACATTCTCGCCTCTCATTTAGCATATCAAATTTTCCCCCCACTTTCCTCTCAAATTTGGAAGGAAAATTGATGATAATACCTATGTAAATTTTCCATATTGTTTTATCGAATTCTTCTTCACTTTTTTAAAAGCCAAGTGAAGAACCAAAACCAATACTACAAAATCCCGCTCAAGCGAGGTATGGAGGGGTCTGATGTAGCAATTTTATCCCTAAGTTTTGCAATTTAAAAGATTGGCTCAGTTCGAATTGACCGAAGATTTTGAAATCGTTCACTACATACTACACCACATAAAAGAAGCAAATGAGGTTTAATGAAACATTTTACTTTAGTCCATTAAAATCTAACTTAAGGATAATAAGTCATTTTGTACAAATTTTCTGTCCATCTTTTTTCCAAGGACCACACAGGGCTAAATCACACATATGTAGGTGGCTAACTTGAATAAAATTGAGTACTATGTCGTTGATGAATCATCTATTCACAAATTTCTCTTTGACTGTAACAGTTAAGAATAATACCCAGAAAGGCCATCTTACGTCCCAGTTGGTTCATAGAAAGACTAACAGGAAGTGTAGAAGTTAATCATTCGGGCAATCACAGATAGAGAGAATGGCTAAATTACTCCCAAATCTTCATAGAGTAATTGGTTACGTTTTTGCAAGAAACAAAAACCTTTAGCCTACTCAAACTTTTCTCTCAGTCAGCTACACAGGAAAACAGTTGCAGGAGGATCCCATAGGTGGAATACTCAAGATAAACAAAAGATAAGCATCTGAAATCTAAACATATGGGCCATTAGAGTGTCGTACCTAGGTGCATCTGACTCTCCTTTAAAGTCGGGGACTACCTAGGTATGTATATATCTATTGATATATCCTGCTTGCTTGCTTGGTAATTCAAGTGTTTTCTAACCATTTTCCAACTTGGTTTTTTGTGGTAACTATATTAGTTTTTGAAGTGGTTTTCTGAAGTTCATTAAGGAAGGCTGCCTACATCTAACCAGACTGCGCTTATCCGAGCTTGCCCTGGTAGATTGTTGCTGTTGTTGGGCCATTAGACCGTGGGGATAGGCACGGCCGAATCACAACGGCGCATTAAAAGCCATAAAGTGCGTCAAATCCAAGTTGGGATCTACTCTATAATAAGTAGCAGTTGTGTTGGCAAAGATGAAATGCTAATGGCAATGAATCATTAAAGAGCTAGCTCAATGATCTCTCATACATTTTTCCCCAAGCAAGCAGGCTAAAGTAACAGCTAGCTGTTTAAAGAACCCATTCCACTGAAAAACCACCTAACCTAATAGAAGACTTGAAAGTGATGAAACCCAAGCACTCACCATAAGCAAACAACCTAGTTTCCAAATCCCAAATCTTGGATGGTTTCCATTTCAAAGGCTCAATTGAGCAAGAAAAAGGGACATTTTTTTTGTCTCACTTCATCCACTCTTCAAACACCCACTCCATCCTCACATCCATTACATCGTAGGCATCATTTCTTCAATAAAACCTCCACAAATCTCACCCACATGGGGCCATGATTCAGATAAATGGAATAAAACTATCTGCTACAATACATCTTCTTCAACTATATTTATCTACTATCAACCTTGAAACATGCATTGGACGGATGACACGTCTACTCCGAATTATTTTCAACGTCACCACATGGGTTATTCAACCATTCAAGGAGGATGTATATTGCCAAAAGGACAAATAAGCATCAAAACAAAACCCAATCCATGTGAACACATGTGAAGAACTAATCCAGGTTAGATGCCTCCCTCCACATATAACCCTAATTGCCCAAAATTTGCACCTCAAAGACTTCAAATCTCTCCTATACAAGTGGTATTTTGTTATGCAATCACTTTTGCATTACATTGTAAAATTCAACCAGGAATGTAATCACTTCCACATTTTGATTCAGGCCAACACCAGCAAAGATCTGATCACCCACTATACATACATATCCCGACCCTTTTTTCCTGTAAACTTTCCATCCTCAAAAATTCAACCGGTAATATGCAAATTTAGATGTGCCCATGATTACTACTCCATTCCTGTCCCTCCCCAAAATATGCATCAAAGAAATTCCAAACAGAATCCATCAACTAAAGAAAACTGATTTCTTAATCACAAGTTTGACCACCATACAACCTAATCGAATTAACCTAAACAGGATATATGAAGTACAAACAAAAAGGCAAGGAACAATGAATAGAATTGAATGGAAGCGCTGAAATTTACCGATTGGAACTAAAGGGTTCCTGACGCGCTTCTTCTCTTCGAAAAATGCATCGATGCTGGGTTCAGGGGCACCCATTTCCTCCCTTATCGTATGAACTTGTGAAATCAAAAATCAAAGCTAAAATAACAAGGAAATCTATATGAATCAAAAGGTTGTTGCTATGTTTCGAATAACTCTTTTCTCAGCCTCGGAATTTTTCTAACAGGGTGTGCGATTCGCAGAGGCGCCACGATACCCACTAGGCCACTACAAAGCTCAAACCGACTCCAATGGGTAATTAGTTGGGTATTACCGCTCTTTGCTTTTAGATTGCAATCAAATAAATGGGCTGGATCTAGTAGGCCGAGGTTCACTTCACACCCAATCATGCCGGCCCAACCCATGAACCATGCAGGCTATAGTGGTTCTATAGGTTTGTAGAATGAGGATTTCAACTAGTACTTTTTTTTTTGAGCGAATCAACTAGTACTTTTATACCTTTTTTCTTTTTTGATATATGCTGGTAAAATTTTGTCCGATCTGAATATCTGAATTGTCCAACTTGAAAAAAATTGGGTCTGAAAATAGATTTTTCGTCCGAATTTTGATATTTACCGAATATTTAGACATAAATTTTTTCTTTTTCTAATGTCTGAATCCGATTTGACCAAATTTAGCTTCGTCCGGGTCCGGACATAAATTTCTCATCCGAATTTCGATATTGTTCGAATTTGTCCAGATCCAAATTTTTGTTAGCGCTAAATTTTGAGGGGACTACTACTTAATGCATGGACAAAGTACAAAAGTAGTAATTATTATATTGATCGAGATTTTTCATAAATAATAAAAGACGTAGAGTCGTTGAAAAATATTTATTACGAAATTGTTATGATTTTAAAGTCAGATTTGTATCAATTATTTGAAACTTGAATTTCATATCTATATACTGGATCTACAATTCCTCGTTCATGAATTTAATTGTAAGAATCATTTAACATTATATTAATAAAATCATTTTATTTTAACTCAGAAAAAAATATTATACAAAGCGATGGACTATATAAACATGGAAGATAGAGAATAATAAAACATCCACTATAAAGAATGACATGATGTGTTAACATATGTATTGAAATCTAGAATTGACAACATGTCACCAATTCTATCTTCACCCTTTTGGCCTTTATATGAGGTTGCTTAAGCTTTACTTATTCTATTGGCCAACCTCCCTTTCTCTAAATTACTATCAGTGTGTTTGGTTGTTTAAAGAAACTATCTCGGGAAAATTTTCCAAAGACTTTAAATTTCACTTCTAAACTTTTTACTGAGTTTGTGAGGGAAATTATGGGTCTCACATCAAAACTTTCCCGGGAAAGTTTCTCAACCAAACATAGAAAAGTTTTTCAACTTAGAAAAGTTGAGAAAATTTCTCAACCAAACGCCCCCTATGTTTATTCTTTGTCATTTTCCATGAAGATCTGTTGTATTTGTATAAAGCCAAAAATGCAAATTTCAAAAAGCAGCATAACCTACCATGCTTTGTATTAGTTCATGCTATACCTAATACATTCATTTGACATCACCCTATCCCAGTGTCCCTTCCTTAGAAATTCTGCACTCTTTTATTTTATTTGGAGTGTATCCTACTCTTTCATATTGAAGAAAACTATTGTTGCAGAAGAATAGAAAAAAGAAGATTAGCTACTCTTATAGAATAAGTTCTGTATACTTGTACACTATTTAATATAAGTAAAAGTTACATTTTTAAAATTATAGTTCGGAAGGGCTTAATAGTGATGTTTTAACAATGCTCCTATTCCTAAAATTTATCCATTTAATTAATGTTTTGTATTTCATAATATTATCACGTTATAATTTCAATGTGACAATTACTATATTACCATAATTACTTATATAAATTAAATTGTTACCTTTGTCATTCCTAATAAAATTACTTGGTTAAAATAAGAAACATTTTTTGTCAATAAATACAATTTGTACACAACAATTATTATTTCCTCAATACCTCCTCAACACATTAAAACAACTATTTAGAAACCTTGCGATAACCTTTCTATATATATATATATATATATATATTTATATATATAAATATATATTTATATATATATATATATATATATATATATATATATATATATATATATATATATATATATATATATATGCAGATAAGAAATAAAATTATATCATCATATACTGATATACATTTACACTAATAATGGGCAAGTGACCAACCCCCATCCTACCCACCCCCAACCCCAAAAAAAAAAAAAAAGAAGAAAGATTGCAATATGTCATGGGTCCATTACCTTCTCTCAAAAAGAACAATAAAGGGGAAAAAAAAAAGAAAACTTCATTCGTTAGATTCCAATTTTTGCTAATTCAAGTTATCAATCACTTTTAGACTTGTCAATTCAGACATGCGGGTCGATTTTGAGTCAGGTTCCATGCGGGTCGATTTGGAGTCAAGTTCCATGCAGGTCGGTGTTGGGTTTGTTCACGTTTTAGATTTGGAAATTTTGGGTCTAATCTTATACTTTCGAGCTGGTCCAGATCAGATCAGATTCTGTCAACTCTAATTAATCACTTTAGAAATTACTTCGAGTGAAATCAAAATCCTTGAATGATATTTTTTATTTTTTGAGACAAATCCTTGAATGATATTGAGAGGAAGCGACCAAGTGAAATCTCAAAAATGAAAGTTTTATAAGACAGCAACTTATTGACGCAACAAGAAAACTCATATAATATAGTACTTGTGAAAATAAATCTACCACTTAAAATCGACCAAAATTAAAACTTGTCGAATAAATTATTCCTTTAAAAAAAAAGTTACCATATATGAAGGGTCTATTACACGATTACCTTGGTGCAAAGACGTGTAGCGTTCATATTATAAACCGAGGGCTTCATATCTTTCTACTGATGCGGTGTTTTTTCTGTCTTTTTAGTCCCAAGACGTATAGTTAGCAGGTGATGCAGGCCGTACTTCAGTAAAACTTTACAAATAAAAATATCTTTTTTCTTTTTATTGATTGATTATTTTTTTTTTTTAACCAGGTTAATAAATTTGGTTGGTCTAGGCATCAACCATCCTTGTTATCGCCGGAGCAAAGCAATCTGATCGAAACGGCAAAACGCCAAGGCAACAAAAAATACAGCCTAACACCAAACACAACACACTATGGAGAGCGTCCGTTTCAGTCATGACAATCTGATTCCTGTGACCTACCTTTAATCCCTTCTCTCTCTCTTCTTCAATACTGCAAACAAAACAATACAGCTACCCACATCAACATCATCATCATCAAAATTCACTAAATATTCCAGTCTTTTTGCATTCTCTGAACTGGGATCTCTCTTTTTCACTGCAATATTTCTGGGTTTCTGTTTTTGGGATGGCTGCAAATGCTTCCAAGTTCATCAAATGTGTCACAGTGGGAGATGGTGCTGTGGGTAAAACTTGTATGCTTATTTGCTACACTAGTAATAAGTTCCCCACTGTGAGTATTTTGTCTTATCATCTGGATCTCTCTCAATTTGGATCAGTTTTTATGGGTTATGTTCTAATTTGATTGGGTGTTTGTATTTTTTTATTGTTGCTTCAAAGTTTGTGACTTTTGGTGGTGGTTGTTGTTTTTGGGGTTTGTTTTGCCTTCTGGGTGTTGCAGCTTTTGTGCTTTTTGCCTTGGATTCCTAACCTAAAAGTTGAATCTTAGATTTTAGTCCAAGCTAATTAAGGAATGTTATCATAGTTTGTACCCCTTCTTCTTTCTTGATTTTTGCCAATTGTTGTAGTGCTAATTGCTGTTGATTGTTGCTATTTTTGGGGAATGATTTTGTTGGAAGTAATTATAGAGGTGTGTGTGTTATCTTACCTTACCAGGACTACATCCCAACTGTGTTTGACAATTTCAGTGCAAATGTGGTAGTTGAAGGTACCACTGTCAACTTAGGCCTCTGGGATACTGCTGGTGAGCTTTGTGTTTGATTCACTACTTTCTTGCTTATTGTCAACAATACTTTGATTAGACCTTGATTGTTGATGTGATTGCTGTAAATGTGGGTGTTGAAATCTCAAGTTAGATGTTTCTTTGTCTATGTTTTGTAGGGCAAGAAGACTACAACAGACTAAGGCCTCTGAGCTACCGCGGGGCTGATGTTTTTGTCCTCGCCTTTTCGCTGGTCAGTCGTGCCAGCTATGAGAATGTACTAAAGAAGGTGTATTTTCACTACAGGAAGCAGACTGAGGGCTTTTTAGTAGTTATATAGCCTCAATTCAGGATTGTTAGGTTTGTCAATTCTTTTGATAGAACATTTCTTGCATTATGCAAATTTTGATGTCAAGTTTCTTGGACACACAGTGGATCCCAGAGCTTCAGCATCATGCACCCGGAGTCCCACTTGTGTTAGCTGGCACCAAATTAGGTAAGGGGTTGCTATTTTTGGTTGGAAGTATTCAGCGTATTCTACATCGTTCTTGTTACTTATGGGCCTTTGGTTCATGGCTCGACATATCTCACAAGCTTATGACAGCACGTAGATTGAATTCTTTATTCATAGTTTGATGTGCATGGATTTCGTCACTGTAACATTCTAGTCCTGGAGTATGGCTACTACATGTTTAACACCTTTGTATGATGAATCGTTCGATTTCAAGTTGGATATGGACAATAACAACTCAAATGTTCACTGATGGCTTCCTCATTCCCATGTATAATTAATGGATGTCTAAACACTTCTTCAGTAAAACTCTGATCTTGATTCCATGCCTACAATAACCTGTATACTTGGAACACTAGATCGGATAGCATTTTAGGCTCTTGGATTGTTACTTTGTTACAACATGGTGTAAACTATGAAATGCAGCTCTGCCCTCTCTCTGTCCCTTGAACAATAATCTTTATTTGTTGAGGTTCTCTTCACTTTCAGTCTTTATAACTTTGCATTATTCTTCTTCTGCTTGTAGATCTTCGAGAGGACAAACATTTCCTAGCTGATCATCCTGGATTAGTACCCATTAGCACCTCTGAGGTATGATTCTTGGCCTCAAAATATATGTTCTGATGATACACTGATATGTGATAGTATGATGCCTTGACACTCATGGATCTTATTGGATTAGGGTGAGGAACTTCGTAAGCAGATTGGTGCTATGTATTATATTGAGTGCAGCTCCAAAACTCAGCAGGTAATGGTTGGTCAAAATTCTGGAATATCATTAATTGTGTAAATCTTAAGCGAGAGTCACACTGAGAGTTATTACATCTAATATCATATGTGATTGTTCTTCGTGTTTAAGCGCTCTTTTACGTTGATGTGAAGCTTAAAATTTTCATGAGTTTGATCGATGTTGTTTGATTTTGTCTGTCTGAATTACAGAATGTGAAGGCTGTGTTTGATGCTGCAATCAAGGTAGTAATCAAACCACCTCAGAAACAAAAGGAGAAGAAAAAGAAGCCAAAGCGAGGATGTGGAATGTAAGTGCCTACCTACCTTTCTTTGGTTCCTGTTTGAGGCTTCAGTGTCCTTGTTGCGATCATGTTTAGGACTGCAAGTTGTGTTTGGTACAATTTTGTGGTGAATTTATATGAACATATAAAGGTAATTAAATGAATTTGGGGTGACTTTGATTGAAAAAAAGTACCTTTAATAAATTATTCATGATATTCATATTAAAAGATAAGTAAAACTTGTAAAATTTCAGTTTTACTTAATTCGGTAGAGAGTTTCTAGAAAAAAAAATCCTGAATAATGTGTTCTACAGTGTTTGGTTGAAGTTGCAAATTTCCTTAAATATTTGAAATGTCCAAACTACTCATATTTATAATTGTTTGGATTTTTATTGTATTAGGGGTTATTTAGAAATTTCCACACATTGGATCCTTTCCCACCACGAAATTTTTTTCCCCTACACCTCGCATGGGGAACTTTTCCCACTAATCATTGTAAAATTGTGGGTCTCAGCCCCCATGAAAAGTATTTATCATTGACAAATGACAATCTAACATGAGGAGAACTAGTTAACTAGGAAAACTTAATCAATTTTCCCAGAGTTTTCATGCAACCAAATATGAGAAGAACTAGTTAACTAGGAAAACTTAATCAATTTTCCTTGAGTTTTCATGCAACCAAACGCACTCTAAATAATCTCACCCTAGAATTTGCAATTGGTGGACTAGGATATTTTCAAACTTGTAATCTACTCATGCCCATTTTTGGTGTAATCTACCCATGCCCATTTTGGGTGGTGATTAATGGTAACTTTGAAGAATGAAAGAGCAAGTGGTGCATTTCTTCGGGTTTTGTCGTTTTTTCGAATTTCCCTAACTATTTTGGGCTTGTGCAGGAATATCTGCAGTGGAAGAAGCTTCTTATGTTTCAAGTGAAATCAGATGTGATGACAACTCCAGAGTAGCTCATAGCTGGTTGACAGACTTTCAAGATGCTCCAAACACGAGCTGCTAGAGTTAGCGCCATCAATCGACTGTCCCATAGTAAAGACGCAGCAGCATATTACCTTGTGTAAATGTAGTTCCTAACATTCTTTCTCTAATCAATCTGTCATCAATGATCACAGTATGTTATTGTTGGCATTTTGTTAGGTTTATTGTCACTAGTTAGCGTTCTCTTTTGAAATGAATAGAGCTTGACAGCTTGTAGCTCTTCCTACTCCCTCCAAACAATTCTGTGTTTTTCATACTTTCATTCATTCAATGCTTCGAGTACCTAGAAAAATGTTGACAGTCCCTAGAAATCTCAGGTGAACAATTGGTGCTCAATTCATACACATCGACGTGAATGAAACTTCTACACAAGCGGATCCCCAAAACTAATCCGAAAGCCTGCTTGTGTTGTATACAACAGGCCAGCTGTGGGACGTTTGAAACTGCATAATCAACTCGAAGATCCAACACCCATAATAATCAGAATGCAACTGAAACAAACCACCTCTATGCAGAAGACGACAAATAACCAACATAAATTACAAATAACCACTCTTCAGGTGATTGCATCAGCACAAAAGATTTTTCTGCAGAACTGAGACAATTGAGAAGAGACCACTGGAGAAGAGATGTCTTCAGCACAGGAAGTTTGAACTCATTTCTCAGTTTTAACCAACAACGTAGAAAAATTGACAAGTTAATTAAACATTCATGACAAGCCTTCCAAACTGCCAAAGACAATGAGGAAACTCGGACAATTTTCAGCACAAACTGCAGAAGAGTGAAGAACAATGCACTGGTAGAACCATAAACCCAAGCTGCCAAGACAATTTTTTACACGTTTCACGGAACAGGGCAGGAACAAAACCTACCAACATTCCAATAAAGTTATATACCGATCATGCATTTGTTTCCACATCGTTGTAACACACCATAACAAATCCAAGCTCCTGCAGGAAAATCTTTAACAAGCTAACTGTAAGAATGGAAATACCCGAAGTGCAAAGGGCGCGTCCATTCACAAGAGCAGTTAATCATAAATACAACTTAAATTTTTCGTAACACTATTCTCATACAAGTATACAACCAAGCATGACTACACATCTGCTTGCATGACGAGGCCGACTACATCCAGCCAAACAGTTGTTAGTAGGAGGGCATGCTAGAGTATATGCGTACGGAAAAATTGGGCAGCAACTCTGATGCTGATCACACCAAGATAAATATCCGACTTTTGCTTGGCGTCTCAAGTGTTATTATCAGCAAATAGGTATCATATATTGAGAATGAGGCGTAAACTTTGAAACACCAGGAAAAGAATGGATAAATTAAGGAAAATGCACATACAAACAGCTTCTGCTCAGTGCAGTAAATTCAACATCCATTGCTGGAAGGTTGAAGAAAAACAGACAATGGCATCAAAGCTATCACAGCTTTGGATGACAGGCATTTTTTTTCTTAATAGTCTCATCTATCTACAGAATGAAACAGATGAATACCCACTTGGGAACAGAATCAAAGCACGAAAAGCTTGCAGAAACCCTGGCAATGTTCGTTTTTGAAAGTACAACTGAATTGGTACAGGAGCAGATGGAGGTCGGAGACTTATCAACACATCAGTTTACTCACTTACCACCCATCCTTTTATGACATGAGTTAGATGATGACTTCCTGGTAGTTAGCCTGAGTCCATCTTCTACAACTGAATCCACAATAAAATATGACAAAATAAGAGACCCAAAGATTGAGAACCTCATGCTTATTGGCTTGAAAAAACAGCACAGCACAATGATCTCTTCTCAAATACGGCAACAATCAACAATGATAGAAATCTGGAACCATGACTATTGGTTATCCAGTAGCAACTTCAGGGAAATTTACACTGAATCATTCAGCAGAAGATTTTGACATAAAACCAACATATAAGCACAAAATCTACACAGAACAGGTTGTACATTCTAAAGACAAAGATTGATTTCCAAACAGTAAATATTTCCCAACAGCCTATCACACGAGTGGAAATTACAAGATACGGGTGCCTGACGAGGGTTCAGATTTCAAAGGATGGGGAATTGAGGTGCACTGTCTTACTATGCTAGTATGCTTGAGCATTCTAGGATGAAAATGTTAAGTTGCTAACACCAAAATAATGGATTTCGATAGCCAACCAATGACCAACTAAAGGGCAATAAAATGTTGACAGAAATACAGATATGTTGTCCAGAACACTGGTTGTCAAATGTACAGGTAAAACAGACTCAGAGCTTCACATATAAAAAAAAATATCATAGAGGAGAAGGTTCCATCCCCATGTTGCCAATCCCTTCAATCAGAAAAATGCTGTGCTACATATAGAGACAGGGAACATTGAAGAATCTGAATGGCAGATATGCTGCAAATCTAGGAAACAGGAGAACAAACAAAGAAGAAACATAAAGGACATGAAGAGAAGGAATGAATCCCAAACCATGCCTCCTGAAGATTTCACTTTTCAAGCACAAAGAATATACACCCCTGTCAAAAAAATCCAAAAACAGAAAACCGAGAATATGCACAACATACGAACGGAAACTTACATAACTAAACCAAGTTCGAACTTTCAAGGGTCATTATATGGCAGCCTCATGTTCCTATCGCCATGATGATGATGGCCTAAAGTTGAGTGTGTCTATGCTCCATCCAGCCTCAGGTTCCTTCCTTTTCAGAACACCTCCAACCATGTTATACATCCTTGCTTGCTCTTCTGTAAGAGATTGTGAACTGCCAGCAGCAGACAGTTGCCTGGTTGCCACCGGCTGGGATCCATCTCTCCGTTCCATGTCTACACCTCCAGGACCAGAATTGAGATCTAGTCCCTGCTTTCCCCATTTTTGAGTGCCTTCAATAATACCGTTATTGGCAACATCAGAAATAGGACGGGAAACCACATATGGCTGTGGATACTGAAACGAAACTGCCCCAGAACTCCCAACCGCTGGAGACGGCATAGCAGGCATCCGGCCAGCAGCAGCAAGGTCCATGTATCCAGATGGCCCACCTGACAAGGTAGGCGTAGGAAGGCGGAAACTCGCCCCAAATGGCAAAACGGAATATTGAAAAGGAGTTGACTGAAAGGGCATAGCGGGAGTGGATGATAACACCGATCCCTTGTAGTCATCAGGATTAAATGACAAGGTTGACGTTGGACCACCCATAACAAGCTGGACACCACTTCCCATCCCAGTAACAGGAAGAGCTTCCTTCTCGGGCAATGATGAAGGCGGCATGCTTACAGCATAATTGGTTCCCGGAGGATACCAAGCAAAGTAGTTCCCCGGAGCGGAGCCATTAATTCTAGGTGCAAAAGGAGGCTGGAATATAATGTTGCCGCGTGCATTTTGAAAGTACAATGTTTGTTCAGCATGCATATCATCTGTTCCAGGTCCATTATTCAAATCAAAATCCCTCCTACCACTTGTCTCACCATTCATAAACATGCTTGACGTTGAAGCTTTGATGGGAGGAGCCGGGACTTCCACTCTCTGGCTGCTATGCCCCAAATCAGCAGCATCATCAACTTTATTAAGATCAAGGTCAATCCCTCCAGAGGAACGCAAGGATGCAGAGGTCACTAGTTCATTTTTCAGATTTGGCTCCTCACCAGAACCTGGACCAGCAAGCTCAAGGAGAACCCCTTCATCTGCCACATTAAGGTCAATATCCAAAGGTACGCGAGCTCGTTTGCAAGGGGGGGCATCAGGTACGGGGCTATTGCTTGAACCAAGAGGCGCCTCTGTGACTTTCCTGGGCTCTGCAGGACGAAATGCGCTTGTTGCAGCTGATCCTTTCCATCCAACTTCCCTTTTATTCTTCAGCAAGTCCTCTGGTGGAACAAAAGGCCCCTTAGCAGCAGAAGCAACAGTTATTGCAGCCGAAAGACTGCAGTTTGACAAAGAGACAGGCATCTGGATGGGGCTAATAGAACAAACAGTATCTACACATGGGCCTGGACCTGTGCCTGAGTAGACAGGCTCACCACTCTTACCATCCTCCACACTTAAACCTTCATTCAGGTCAAACCCTAGCTTCACTGCAATATCCGAACCTCCTGCAGCTGGAGACAAACCAGCATTTTCTGTAGCAGATGCACCGTCCCCTTTCTTCTCATCTTCAACAGCAGCCAACTTAGACCCATTAGAGCTCAAATTTACTGCAGCTTCTTGTGAAGCAACTTCACATGGGGTTCCCTGGATAGCCACATTGCTCGACTTCTGCACACAAGCCTCTTTGTCATCCACTTTTTTGCCCATGCAGTTACTCTCCTGATCCTTATCAGTAGAACATAATTCAGATTCCTCTTGTTTCTGGGAGATGGCTGGACATTTTTCTTGACCTAATATTCCTCTTCCTTCCTGCCCACCATGCTCGCCAACACTTAAACCATCTGCTTTTTCCAATTTGACATCATTGTCTACCACCGAAATTTGAGTGTTAAAAGATGGTTTTGAAGGAGAAACCATTGTAGGCTTCTTGGCAGTGTCAGTAGCTTCAGATTTTGAAATCTTAACAATTGACTTTTGCTCCATTGAGATACTGCTTTGAAGCTGTGGAGTAACACTACCTTTTTCATCAATGCTAGATGACTGATTCAATACTGCATCTCCCACAGCTTTCCCAGACTCTCCAGTCAAACACCCATCCTTCACTCCATCTTTCCCTGCCAAACTGCTACTTTGATTTGCACCGGGGAGGTCAATGTGGCTCTCATCTTTAATAGTCGGATCCCTCCCACCGGGAATAGCAGTAAATGCATCACTTGCGCTCTTTTTGCTAGTGCCCAATGAAGCAACCCCAACCTGTTCATCTGGTTCTGACCTGCTCTTCAAGCAAATTTCCTCATCTCGATGCGCGCTGTCATGGCCAGATTGACTGTTGGATTCCACACCATCGGCTTTCGACAAACCTGCCACATTCTCCTTCTCAACATCAGGAATGTCAGTTGACATTTTATATTGCAGCGGCACGGACTCGTCAACAGGTACTTGTTTTTTATCACCGATGTAGCTGTTACTGGAGTTTTCAGCAGCTGTGGAGTCCCTGCACATTAAGATAGATGGTGAAGCAGTACCAGATGTGGAGATTTCTCCAGCAGCTACACTAGCAAGTAAATTCATTCCAGCATCATCACCAGCTGACATAGACTCATTAGACTCCGCAAACTTGACACAGCTTTCAACTAATGCATTCATAGAGCTGAATGCAGAATCAAGTGCTTTTTTAGCCTCCATCTCATTTTTGGAAGGTAAATATGCAGCTTTTGTAACATTAGGCATTTCTCTGGGGTCACTAGTACTCCTATGCTGCACTATAGCTGAACCATCAGCTTCATTTGATTGATGGGTGTCATGTTTTCCCCTCAAGAAGGCATCTGACTGATCATGCTTTTCAGATGGAGCAGGAGAAGAAGCCCTACTGCTTCCACAAGAAATATCCTCTGCGGATCCTCCTGCTACACTTTGAGCAGGACCACGACCTCGGTTAGGGATTTTAACAATGAGCTTGTGGTTGTACCCCTCATGAACATCATTAACATTTGCATTCTGTGATGCCTTTTCCGCAACTGAAACTTTGGCCATCGAAGTGGACCTGCTTGGTGCAGCTTCTCTTTGAAGACCGGAGATAGCAGTTCCTTGAAATCCATTAGCAGATTTCCGGTGTTTAGAACCACTGCCTGTCAACTTATTCAATCTTTTAGACACAACAGCTGAACTTTTTGCATCCTCCCCAAGGGGAATCACACTTTTGGCATGTTCAGTAGAGCACTGGCTATTGGTATGAGATGGGCTTGAGCTGCTGCTCCTTTCATCCTTCACCGCAGCCAGAGGCTGCTCAGAGCTGGCACCATTAGTGCAAACTTTTAATTGTCCATCCCTAAAGTTACCAGAAGCCAACGTAGGTGATAATGCTGATCTCGCACCTCCTGCAGATTTCAAAGCAGAATCCCCTGGAACCTTGACTGAAGTAGACTTCAAGGACGAATGATGTGTAACAGAGCTCCTAACTGCTGCATCAGAGGATCCATTGGAGTGCTTGTTCCCACCATGGGAGCTCTCGTGCCTTGATTTGGCTGCCCATTGAACAGCTTGACTTGAACCTGACTTTGCATCTTTGATGCTTATTTCAGCCTCAACACGCTTCTTCCATGTGTCAACCAAACTCCTCGCTTTTTTCTGAATTTCAGAATTTTTATGCCATCGTAAATGGTTTACAGATTTCCCAATGTTACACATTTGCAAGGCGTTAAGATTAACTGGAAGCTTATCAAGTGCTCGAAGTAAGACCAATAGGAAGTCCTCCACAGACTTGTCACCATCCTTGCTGTTTCCCGGATCACCAATTTTCCCCTTGTGTACCTCCTGAAGCCATTCATCCAATACAGGTAGGCCTTTTTCTACAAACTGACTAAGGCAAACATCCTTGTCTGTAGCAGCTATGATACCAACCAGCAAGCAACGCCCAGATAAGTCGATTTTTGGCTCAGATTTCTCAGGTTGCATAAGTTGCACCAGCCTCTCAACTGCATCAGAATCTACAAGTCCTCCTTTCTCTGCAAGTTTAGCAATTTCTAATTTCAGCATACTCTCCGATCTAAACGGAGTAGAATCCCCACCATCTGTTTTTACAGACCGTTCCCGTTTGACAGGATCAGAAGACTGAACCCCTCGCTCCCTTTTTCTTCCCTTTGTCTGAGATGGGAGGTTAGAACTACTATTCTGCACACTTTCTGGACTACTTTTCAAAGGAGACATTGCGGCTGAGCCATTCACAGATTTCGGAGAACGAGCACCTTGCTGCTGTTGTGCTGTTTGCATATCCACGCGTGTCTTATTTAACAACTGATCTAGTTCTTCCTGGTGATCCTAAGTAACCCAACCCAAAACACACAGTTAGAAAAATAGAAGCATACATAGACACTAAAGAGAGACCTTTAAAAGAAGAAAAGGGAAGCAGAAGAACTCAACACTGCAATAAACTTACATCAATATAATCCTGATCTGTCAGCCACCACAAACACTTGTTTGTTATGTCATAAACACGCCGACACACAAATGAAGAAACTGCTGGTGGAAGTTCAAGACCTTTAGGAAGAAATGCAACTTTACACGGATGTAGGAGTGATGCAGCAGGAATCTCATCAGTGTGAAAAGAATAGAATACTTCGTTTGGCGCGGCTTCAAGTGCAACGCCTTTCCCAAGTATAACTTCAGCAGGTCTATACAGCCAATTCACCTTTAGCCTTAAATTATTTTCTTTATCTGACGTGAAAGCACGAATTAGACCAATAAAAGGTGGGCACTCTTGCGCAGGCTTGAAAAGTGCACAATCCCCCACATTAATCTTGCGACCATCCTATAAAGTCAAAGGTTTTATAAAACACATTCATGTTAGGAACAGTCATGCAGCAAATAACGTAAGCAACACACAACATTAAGGCAACAAAGTTCTGCATGCAAGCAATAAATTCATATCAGCATGAAGGAAAGAAAATACTGCAACACCTAAGAAGCAGGGGAAACTTCTGAATGCCTGCATAAACAAACATATTATCAATTAACACAAAGGCTTCCACAAACCAACCCTAACAAGTGAGCATGGCGTACCAAAACCTGCAACATTATCACTAATAATTTGTCACGTAGCACAAGCAGTATATCATAGGAACAGACATCTGTGGGCAAAAAGTATATTCAATAAGAAAGCATTTGACTGTATAATTCACAAACTATATTTCCCGTCAAGAAGAATGCACAGAACCCACTGAAAATTAGCTAGTCATAGACTCATCAAGTGTATCCATGCTAAAAAAACAATGCCATGAATCCAACGAAAATTTGCAAGAAAAGGGAGAAATATGATCTGTCAGTTCCAAATGGATTCAAATTGAAACCTGATTTTAACAGGGACGCCGAAAATAATTGGCACTTCATAAACAAAATATTATTTATATTCATGGGGGCAATAATGCTTATTGCTTAGATATGTGCTAAGTGAAAATCTAAAACCTCAGATGATGCAAAATATCACGTCCACAATGCCGACTGTAATGACAACATTATGCTAGTACTCTCGAAAAATACAGCTATTTTTGGGAGTTTCGGGTAACAGAAATTGACTAAATCAACATCACAATCACAATGAGGCCAGCATAACATTAACTTTCAAGGGGAAAGGAAAAAAAACGCAGGACAGTAACCATCTGTGTGAGGTAAGGGGAGGCGTAGATGGGAATAACAATACCTTAACAAGCAGGATGTGTTTAAGCCAGGTTAGAAATAAGCTGAAGGTCATTGAACCAGGTGATATAATTTACATCCACCAACTTATAGCACTGGTAGAGTAGAAACTAGAGCGTTGCAGCTTCCATCTTATAATCACGAACCATCGCTCATTGATTGTCAATGAAACATCCCGCAAGATAATGCTCAGTTCAATGCTTATCATACCAGTGTACTATCCAATCTCTATCAGGCTAGACCGCCAAAGTGCATTTTCCCCCACCCCCCCCCCCCCCCCCCCCCCAAAAAAAAAAAAAAAAAAAAAAAAAACTATGGCTGACTCAAAACCTTACAAGGATAATGCTCATTGATGCTTAATGAAACAGCCTATAAGGTAATGCTTAATTCACTCCTTATTATGCCATGTAGTATCCAATCTCTAACGGCCAACGCCAAACCATCAAAGTACACTTCCCACCACCAACAACCCCCCCCCCCCACCCTGGCTGCCCAAAAGGGGATAGGAAAAAACACCTCAATAGCTACCTCAAAACTCTGTAAGGATATTGTGTTATTAAATTTCCTGATAAAGGGTGTTGTGCTTATCCTTTTCCAATAATAGATGACACGTCAAGGGCATTTGCTATGATGCTTGTTGCAGCCTCAATAAGTTCTCAACAAGATCAACACAGCGATCCAAAAGCAGAATACAAGCTTTACGCTGCATTTCTCGGTCTGCCAAGGGCAATGGAACCCCAGATGCAAGAGTCAAAGCAACCGCAATTTTCTTTCTAGATGGGGGGTTTAATTGATTGATGACTCAGAATCAGAACCAAACATCTAATATCATAGAAGGGACACGAGAGAAATCACTAAACATCTAACCAGGCCAAAGTGGAATCACAAATTTAGCGCCTCAATCAGCTCCCTTCAAGAAGAAACAAACCAAGAACTTGACCAGGTTATCCACACATCCTGTTTGTTTCATACAATTAAAACACGTAACAGTCTCCCAGGGCTCAACCCCAGTTTTCCAATTCCAAACGAGAACCATTCAAATATATCACGACTCTCATGTAAATACACAAACCCAGTAAACTGGATCTCCGCGAAATAAATTGAAAGCAATTAACCATATCCAAGCCAAAAAGAAAGGGGGGCTTCAAATTAATACCTTGATGAAATGATTAGCAGACGAGCCATTCGAATGAACTGCAGCTACAGTCGTCGTCGACCACATATGCCGACTCCGTTTCCTAATCTCGCCGCCTTCCAGTTCCCGCCCATGCATAGCCTTGCATTTTCCCCCACATGAGCTTCCACCATCAATTCAAACCCTAATTCTCCTCGAAAACCCTAATTTTCACAAAATCGATGTCGCCTAATTCCCGAACGCACCTCCAATTCCTCGCTTCACCATATCCCGAACGCAACCAATCTCAAACAGCCGGAAAAGTGCAAACCCTAACTTTCCACAGGACGAACGACGATTCACCTCGAGTTCGATTCACGAACGAGATTGAAAAGGAGAAGCAAGAATCGAAATCGAAAGCGCAGATCCAGCGATGAGAAGAGAGAAAATCAAAGTCGGAAATTGAAATTCGAGGATCTGATCGAGGTGAGAGTGAGATTGAAAGAAGAGGAGATGAAGATGTTAACAGTGAGGAACTTGTGAGACAACGCCACACGGCAAGAGCAGAGAAAAAAGGCAGACTTTGCTGTGTGTGTTTTAAGGCTTCCCTTGTTTTTTAGTTTTAGTTTTTAAGTAAAACTCACAGATGCTGGAAATTGGAAACTAATCAGAATCCTAAATTCCTAACTTAAATTACTCATTATTAATATTATCATGATTCACTAGGTTATAATTTAGGAGTATGAAGGGGTTAATAAATAAAAATTATTGCTAATACTATGATTTTATTACATATTTGTCTATTTTGGGGGGGTTGGTGAAAAATGAGATCTAACCTATTGATTGCTCCATTCATAATTTGGAACCTCATTTGATTTATGTGGTTTGTGCAACTAAATTCGTTTTAAATAAAATATATTGATATCTAAGATAGATTATATATTCAATAAAAATGTATTGTTGGTTTTTATGAAGATACCAACATTATGTGTTGACCTTAATCATTTACTCTCATTTAAAGTTGATGTCTTAAAGCACCGTTCAAAATTGTGATCTTAAATGTATTTGTTAGTTGATAGATTGTTCCACTTGTTATGGCGCGTCAGCTTATTTCCAATGTAGGTCGATTAATATATAATTTAACACATGTATTATTCCATATTTACCTAAAACCTATTTATTATGATAAGTGATAGGACTACTTGGAACATTATACTTCATCATTTTTTACTTATTATAAGAAATTTATTATTAATTAATGTTGATAAATACTAATGAATACTACGGTTAATCATTGTTCATTAGTCAATAATGCTCGTTTCCCGTCAAAATTTAATATGTCATGCGTAAAGACCCTCGTCTTTTGGACACAAATCCACAAGAACATTGGGGGAAACATCATTTATGGAGTTGATATCGCTTCTTGCTCCATGATAAAACTAATTCCGCCCTCTCTTCATATTAAACAAATCATGACACACTAATGAAATACGGGGTCAACTAAATCGGAAACGTCAGTAATCGACGAAGTATCTCAATCGATAAACTATTAATCTTTGACTAGGCAACCAAAATGCCACAAGGGTAGTACAAGTTACTTCCAAAACCAAACAAAATTTGAGTTTTTACATATTATACATCAAAATTAACACCTTCAACAACTTCTCAGACAGCGAAGCAAGAAAGAATGACATTGTAAAATGAGAGGGAAGACTCCAAAACAATGAAGGCTATCACAATACATTGACAAAATAATAAGTCGAAGAACCATTTGAATTGTCACCACCAATCGTTGCTACTACGCTTGTCCTCCTCGGTGGAGGGACAAACAACATGTGCCGAATTCATTTTTTTTCTTACCAACTTCTTAGTTGTGCATAGCCTTGCATTTTCCCCAACTTCGATCAACGACAATTTCAACCCTGATTTACTAATTCTTCCCCAATTCGACTCGCACTTAATCTAAAACATTGTTGTCTATTCCAAATCGACCTTCCATACCAAAACCTTGGTTTAACCCCATGGAATTCGACAGACTGAGGGTTGTTTTATATAAACCGAGATCGAGGAACCCTACCGTGTAGGACCCATTGAAGCAGCAAATCTTTGAGTCCAATAAGATAGAAACAACAATTTAAACCCTTTCAAGGTAAGAGATAGAACTGAGCCTTCCGATAATCACTAATCTACATGAGAGAGAGCTGAAGGTAGAGGGAGAAAATCGAGGAGAGAAAAGTCGTGATAGAGATAGAGAGAAAAAAACAATTAAGAAGAAAACAGAAAAGTTGTTTCATGAGGACCCTCCAAGCGTCAAAAGAAAATGCGTACCAAGTTCAGCAGAAAGTCGGGCACCCATTTTGGGCATATATGTTGCATTAATGACTGTAGGGGTGAGTGAAATTTCGGAGAATCTCGATCTCATCCCCCTCCCGCTCTAGTCCCAGTTCCAAAATTTCAATCCGATGAGAGCATGACCGGGAGTCAGAATAAAAATGAAGTCATGGTAAACATTGGGAACGAGAGTGAGACTTAACTTTATTTCTCGCCCCGATCCCGATTCTCGGATTACATATAAGTGTGTTCGTGTGTGAATTTTCTTCCGAAAAAGGACGTTATGTAGTAGAAATTGTGTAACTTCAATTTAAGAAAAAGAAGTCATGTAACAAACCTGGGATGGATTTGTGAAGTTGCATATGATTATATTGGTTGTTTATAGAAATAATTCAAATAATAGGTACCAAAAAATTAAGATCATGAGCAAAAATTCCTGGTTCATTTCTCACGGGAGTGGTAGCAAATCTTTGCTCCCAGTCACAATCGGTAGCGGGACTAAGAGCAAAGTTATGCTCCCAGTCATACTCGGGACCTTTGAAAATCACCGAGATCCCAGTCCTGTTCACTCCTAAATGATTATGGAGTCTAAATTGTTAATTTTGTGGGGTAAATTTTGGAAAGTCAAAGTTGCTTATATAATGTTGAAGATTCTTCAAATATTGTGCTTGTTAAGGAAATATATTATGGTCTCGTTCCTTTTTAGCGTTACAAAGCTAAAAGGTAATGTAAATAAAGTAGTGGACAAATGCCACATCGCCTATTTTTTTGTTTGATTTCTTTTTAGTTGAATAAAAAATTTTAAATATAAATTATCTAAAAGTATAATCATGTTCTTTTGAATGGTAAGGTAGAATATAACAAGGCAAGGTAAAATTCTTCTAACATTACGAAAGAGCATCGCCAATGTAAAGTGAGAAATATTATATCATTTGTCAAATTACGATGAAGCAATCAAATTGTCATATTATACAAATTGGAATATCATTCTTAACGACAATATTATATTGTAATATTGACTATAAATAAAGGTTTGATTTGTAAAATTTTAATGCACTGCAATAAATTATTTCATTTATATCACAAGAGATTCATCTATTATATCTATGTTTCCAAGAAAATTATTATATGAAGCAAATCAAATGTGAGTGTTGAGTCATCCGATTATAACATTAGATATTGTAGAGATCTAAAAATTTATAATAAAAATTGTCGTAATCTTATAATATAATATATCGTTTGTAACTTTTTTCCGATTTAAATTTTTCGAAGGTAATCTTATATGTCAATCTTTAATTTTAATTTTAGCCTTTGTCATGATTAATGCATTATGCGGCTGACAACGTCCTGATATCCTAACAAAATCCGATAATCACTTCGGTGAGTGAGTGTTAATCCCACCCTGGTACACTCCTAACCCGGGTGACAGACCAAACAGATTGCGACTAGTCCTACCATATTGTTAGCAGAATTTGCCTCGTGGGCAGCCAATTGATTGCGAAGTCTCGACTTCACAGTGATTTACAAAACTAAATAATATTAAATTTATTTTCTTTATCTGTTTTTCTGGAGTGGGACTAAAATTAAATAAGATATGGGGTCAGTAATAAAACCCCAAAATCAGAATTGTTCCATTCTGCAAGTGTGGTGATTGCATCACCCACCTCAAGGCAGCTTCCCTTTTGTTTTTTTCCTACAAGGGCGGCCCCACTTTGATGACGAGGGTCAAAATTGTCATTTCACTTCTCCTCTTAAGAAACTCTATATATACCCCCCCCATAGATTAGGCCCATATGGTCTGTTTCTGTTTGATTTTGCATTGTGCACATGGAATGGTATAGACTAGAGAGAGAATGAAGAGAGAGAAAGGGTGAGAGTTAAGGTTGTCTTGAGTTGGCCCAACACCTACAACTAAAATGCCCCAATTGAGTTTGTCCTTGAAAAAGTAATATAATGTAATGTACTCAACCATGACTCTTGTTACCTTTACTATAGTTTACCTCTTACCTTGTTCAAATTTAAATCTCAAGAAAGACAAAATTTTGTTCTTTATAAAGAATTCTCGCGTATTGAGTGAATAAATAAAGCTGTATTAGAAAACTTAGGATAGACGAACCTATATTTTCATGCTTTGGCATTACTATTTTTTCAGTTTGTCAAGACTTGTTGGGTTGTCCTACAATTAAAACTCATTAGAATAAATTAATCTATATTATGACATCACTATCTTTTCAGTTCATCTAGATTTGTTGGGATGTCGTAAGATAAAAATCCACTTACCCTGAAATGAAATGATGGTACAACCACCCAAAAATAAAAATAATAATAAAAAATAGATACCAATGTGAAATGAATGTGATGTTGAAATTTGTGATGAAGAGAGTCCAAATAAGATAAGAAAAGAAAAGAACAAGAATAGCAAGTAATGATGAACAATACGAGGGAGGGCAATGTCATTTTCAAAAGGGGAGTGGGCTATTTTGATTGTGGGAATTGAATTGAATTCTTTTTCTTTCAAGAATTTTGGTGGTGTTGTCCCACAACAAGGACAAGCTTAACTATTGGTATTTTTGACAATAAATAAGTAATGTTGAAATGTACAAGTACCACTAGGCACTAGCCCCTTCCATTGTTTTCATTATTTTAATAAATCTATGGGCAAATAATAGACAAGTCACTTTCAAGATGATAGACAAGGTTTGATTATCTTCACACTCTTTTTCGATCATCTAACCCCTTTGTGTTTTGATTGATTGGTGAAATCCCCTCTTTATATAATAATGGAAACTTGTTTTTTAATCCATTTTATGACTTTTCCCATTAGAGTTTTGTATTATGTGTATACTTTATTAGGTATGGTGTACTATCTAGTAACTCTTCTATATCATTAAAATTATCAATAAAATTATACAATTGAAATGTGTGTGACTTGTATCTAAATTTTAAAAGTTGGATCATGTATTATCATATCAAAACGGCAACTCTTTTCATAATTATTCATGGTTAAGTGTCCCACTATATTTTAGGCATGTTCAATGTCTAAAATTTATGTCTATAATTTGAACAGTTGAAAAATATTTTACTGATTTTTTTTTCTTCCACGGAATAGTAAGCAGCGAACGAGTTCTAAATCTCAATTCGTTACATGGAGAGATAAGACTACCATGTCCGGCCCTACTAAATCTCACCATGTCCGAGTGTCTGCAGTATTGATTTTGGCATTGTTCAATATGTAAAATTATTCACTGAGAGTTTACAAACAAGAATAAACAAAAGCAGTGTTAGAGAAGGTGGATCATGGTCCCGCATATAATGACTTCTTACTTAATTTCTGTGTTTGTTAATTTCCGATAGGCCATGTGCTTTATAATTGGGCTGGAAGCACACAGTACGGTGATTTTCAATCCCAATATCTAACTTTTAGCAGGGTTAGATAGCATTTTTATTTTAATAAAAAGGATAAGAATTAATAATTATGAGTCCTGACTTCTTTTTTTTTTTTTTTATAGAATCGCCAAGCGAGCAAGTATTATTCAATATCATTCAAGTACGTTGACATATCACGGTGTGCCAAGGTTTTTGAAACCTCAGGACCGTCCTCCAACCAAATTTGCTCAAGCAAATCGTAGGGTTGAGATAAGCTAGACAGTGTGCAACACTATTTCCTACTCTAAGAACATGACTTTATTTATTTATTTATTTATTTTTATCATTACTGAACTTTGGAAGAAAGATGAAAATAAAAACAACAATAATCCCATTATTGTCATTAAAGTAATACAGTATTATTTGAAACAGAAACCTTTCTCTTGAACAGTTTTTAATTCTAATCTCACCTCATGCAGTTTCATGCTTTTCTTCTCCCCACTTTCACACAGGTTTTCATGCAGTTTCCAAGGGATTGGATAGCAAGACATGCTTTTGAAAGTCATTTAAAATAACTTCACATATCAACCTACAAGATGATTCACATCACACTGTATAAGATATGCTTTAATCAAAATTGGAGTTGTAGTTTGAGCAACCAATGTGTAATTTAACAAGAACAAACGTGTAAAAGCATCCATCCATCCATCATCAACCTGAAAGTGGTGGAGGATCAGGAAACAATGTCCTCAAAAACAGTGCCACACTTTGTTTTCTTTTCAATCAACAAAGGGATAATTAAACTAATCCCCCCAAAAAAAGAAAAGGAAGAAAAAAAAAGGAGAGGGTGGTGCATGAATATGACAGCAGAAACTGACCTTATCCCACTTGAATGTTGCTGTTTGTCCTCATAATGCTTAGCAAGAAGCCGCACCAAAACCTCTTTCTCTTTTTTTACATACCATGATCCAATGTCTTGGGGTCTGTTCTGTGCCCAACTACACTCAACACAAAACCTTGTTTCAAGAAAAACCCTAAAAAAATGGGAAAATAAAGTAGTACAATGTGGGATGAGCTTTTCACAATTGCCCAAGTTATCTGTTGTTGTAGGTTGACAAGTGAAGTTGACAACATTCTGAACTTTTCTCATTCCAGTCTTGGATGTAGCGGTCCAAACTTGAGGTTTGTCTCTCTAATTGTAAAGATAAGACGACCTGCATCTGAATCTCACTTCGAATTCATGTCGGGCAATGCTGTCATTTGCACAATTTGCTTGAGAGATAAGAGCAGAAAACCAGAATGTATGATTATATGGCTCCTTCGTTGAACTCGAGCAAAGTAACAGAAGAGGTTGAATGCTTTCCTGTTGTATTAAGGATTTTGTTTGTGGCTATAAACTAAACAAGTGGTTAAATAATCACATATCAAACAGGACAGAGGGATAAATGTCATTTAGAGTCATCTGTGTTTGTTAAGCTGCAAAGGGGAAGCCAAGCTGATGACTCTTAACCCTGTAGAAATGAGAATTAGCAATTGCTCCAACTTTTCAGTGAAACATTATACGAACTGGCGATAAACTAAACAAGTCGTTAAATAATCAAATATCTAATGGGACAGATGCCTAAAATGTCATTATGAGGCAAATGTGTTTGTTAACCTGCAAAGGTGAAGCCAAGCTGATGACTTTGACCCTGCAGAAACGAAAACTAGCAATTGTTCCAAGTTTTCAGTGAAACATCACAGGAACTGGTTTAAAGGGTATTTCAATACAGTTAGGGGAATCAAACCCGTGTGATCCAATCGTGACAGCAGAAACCCAGGTTTGCAGCTTGGTATTATCTCATCCATAGAATTGAACTTTGCCACACATTTTCCCATAGGTTACTGCAAACGCTTAGCAAGTACAATCAAGTAACCTAACTTATCCTGTTGTCCGCTCTCTAGGCAGCAGGAAAAGTCGTCCTTGGACAAGTTATCGGCTTGGGACTAAGTAGATAAAGAAAGTACCTCATTTACAGCGGTAGATGAGCCAATCAATCTGGCGCCAACCTGGGTAAGAGACATTACATTGAATGATCGAACTAATTCGTTCCTGACAAATGACAACAACTCGGGGAGTGCAATTGCAGCAGCTTGTACGAGAGGCAAGATTAGCGCTTCGTCTGGATGTCAGAGCAAAATATGTCATTTACCACCTCAAAGCATTAGAAATGGATCAGAGAGATAAACCCACATTTGTTCATAAATTGACTATATTCATGCCAAGGGCATCAAAAGTGGTACCAAATGTGCATTCCAGTTATCCTATTTCGGGATGATGCGATACAATAATTAAAGTTATGGTTATGCAATGAGATAATTTAAGTCCCTGTATCTACTAAGAACCTGAAATATTGATCTCACAAGTTATTTGAAGTAGGGAGCCCATGGATTCAAAATGTGGTGGTTCTACAAACAAGCAGCATCATCATCGAAGGTTTTGGAATTGTGTAAACTGTGCTTGTACCCCACAACCACCACAATATGGAATGGTATCGCCACAAGCAATAAATCCATGCTGCAACCAAAACCACATTTTTTTAATCCACAGGACTCTTTTGAGACGACATATATATGATAAATCACTGATGAAACAAACACAGAAGGTATTTCAGGTTGTAACAGTGAGGCCTAGATGCCTCACTGCGTCTTAACAAATTCAAACTATTCAGTTGGTCTAACTCCGCAACATTTATGACACTGGTTTTTATCCAACTCGAAGAAATGTTCATACATCAGAATCCAAGAGGGAACTACACTAGCACTGGTTAGGTGTGACATTGAGGCCCTTCTAAACATATATGCTATTTGCATATAGCACAGTTAGTGTCAAAACTCTTAAATGCCCCCCCCCCCCCAAAAAAAAGGATCGTGTACTGAGAAGCTATGTTACTCAGACTCGGGTATGCGTGTCCATATCAGACATGGATACGGGTGTCGGACTTGGCTATTTTAAAGAATTTTTATACATTTTCATTGTAATTCCAAGTGTTGAGTGTCGTACCCTTGTCTGGGTATCAAGGGTCCGACATGGGGTCCGGCAGGGAAAATGAAGAGTCGGAGTAACATAGCTGAGAAGACGCCTCTCACCATCATAATCACCACGGCACTGGTTGGGAGATGATTTTTGAATTTTGCAGCATTAGTAATTAAGGCCTTGAATTTTATTCAAAGGCAGCTACCACTACTCTCAACTTAAGACTTTAGAGGTAAGATCACATGCATGATGTATTTTGACCTTCCTAAACTCTAGCAGAGGTGGGATCCATGGTAGAAATAGTTGTGGTGGTATTAAGGCCACTACTTCTAGGCAGGTAACAACTCACTCCCATAGAAACAGAAACTAATGAACAGTTGATGGTGCTTGATATTTCATAGCTAATTATATGTAATAAATGCAATGCTATTAAATGCTCTAGGAAGCCCTAACAGCTTGACAGGCTAGCAAATTAGATAGTCGTGGTGTGCCTTCGTCAATCAACCACAACCGAAACCTATACCTACTGGTAGATCAAAAGCTCCTATGCTTGTCGGTAGATCAGGTTGGAATTTAGCTAACATCAAAGCTTGTAGGTTGGGATTTAAGTTATATGCAATAACATTTGGTTCTGAAACAATTGATAAAGCTATAGTATTTTTAATGTTTCAGCCTCCATTCACAAGGTGGGAGAGGAAGCAAAAAACTCGCCCTGAATCAATATTGGATGGAACCCATAGTAATTAGAAGATAAATATTGAGGAAGGGTAGGCGGGGGGATATAGATGGTTGTTGACATTAGATGAGCCCACAAGTTCAAAGAAAGAAGCAAGAACTCCCATCCCGTTATTAGCACTAAACTAAAACAACTGAAAACACGATTTCATACATCTCAGCAGAATCCAAGTTGATCAATATCAAAAGGGGACATATGAGTACTTACTGCCAAAGGTCAAATTAGTTCAAAAAAATTATAGGTCTCAAATAGTTCAAAAAAATTACAGGTCTCAAATGTTCTGGACCATTATAATTGATAAAACTGCTCATTAGAATTGATAAAACTGCTCATTATACATTATGCTCCCAACCCACCATGAATGAATATTTTGGGGCGTGGATGATGTTTTGAAAACTAGCTTCCTGAAGGAGAACTTGACGCTTCACAGTATCTACACCCCCCATTTTCTGCCCTTCTCCAGGCTATGCAAGATACACACGGAGGGTTTCAAATCTCTATTTGTCGAGCCATGCATAGCAAAATACCAAAGGTCTAAAGTCATATCCAAAAGTGACTTTTCAATTTGCACAACATCACAAGACAAGGCCCAGTTCCATCCTCAATTAGCATAACTGATGATTAGCTCAAGAAACAAATATAACCAAAACATATAGAATTTAATCTAGTATTCGCTGCCCTATCTGCACTAATTGTGATATTAGTTTTATTGCCTACCTATTGACAATGTGCGTCCCAGTAGCAAAAGTGATCCTAAGGTCCTAGACAAAATGACAAGCCACTATAAACAATATATATTACAGACAGCCAGAACATATTTTCCATAGTGTGAACAAATCTTAATATTATGAGCGAAAAAAACAAAACAAAACAAAACAAGCTAGTGAGCAACCACGACTCCTGGAGCATCTAATAAATTGCACGCTATAGATGACAGGAACAAGTAAAGAATTTGGAAATTATAGGTCCTTTAAATGAAGGAAAATGTGATCCTTGAGACCTTGGTCCTCACCCCTCAGACTTCTGGGAAGAATGAATATTCAAAATGCCAAAGTCAGGGCCAGACTCTACATATGTCAAAAGACTCAAAACATAATATGGGCCAGACACATTTGTGTTGTATGCTTGCATGTATGTATGTATCCACCCTGACAATTTGGGAAATGGAATACTTAATAAGGATTTTGATATATGCATATAAATTAGAAGCATATAACAATTGAATGTCATCTATTTAAATCACCTGGGCTCTCTATTCTTACCCAAGATACTGAGGTTTCATCCATGAACACCGAGATACGGTGTAATAATGTTTTGACATTTGGTGTTGAAACCAAAAACAGATGATGAGATGAACCCTACATGAATTTGCATATCACAACTTCAATCCACGCTGATGAACGATCATCATCCTTAACCTCAATTAACCCAATCAAATTCCACATTAGCTTGCCTAACAAAATTCAATTATCATCCAAAAACCCAAGAACGACCTAAAATCATCCTAAACCTACAGAATTTGGGTTTGGTCATGTTCCTCATTCGCTCATAACATGGGTATGCCGTATGCAGCCAAAGGAGACATCATTGCATCAAAGATGAGGGGGAAAACACGTTTGCCCTTCTCAGATATGATTAATCACTGAGTTTCGAATTAGATTTTACCTCAAAATCATGACCGAATTCTCGTCTTTCGTATAGAATTGGGAGACGCAATCGGAGGTACTGCATTCAGATTCAGCCATTCGCCGTAAATTAAGGTAGCGGACGGCAAAATCAATTTACACGCTGAAGGCTCCAAAGCAATTAACCCCTCTGTCTTGAATTGTACATTGGACAATAATATATTACTTTTTTTTTTTTTTTGAATTCTAATAAACTAAACTTTTGAGATGAATTGTTATGAGAACCGTGACTCGCCACGCCGAACTGCGTTGGCGAAGCTCGGGTTGGAGGGCGGAGCTTGATTACTTGGATTAGCAATTGAATTACCAACTTTTACACGAATTTTCAAGTGGATGAGATCGGGTTGCGAGAAGAAATAGAAATTCTGGTATGAAGTCGCTAACAAGAAAAAAAGCAAGTTTTGTTTGATTTGACGCAATTCCACCCACCCCGACCCCTCATTCAGATTCCACTATATTAGTGGGCGAGTACACGCCTCACCATGCTGAAAATACTGACTTTCATACAGGTGTTGCATGGTTGTCGTCAACTCGTGTCGTGAGATGTTTGATCAAGTCCTATAACGAGCGAAACCATCGTTTTGTGTTACTGATGTAGAAAGTCTCGCAAAACAAGTTGAAAATGGAGTTTAACATACTAATATTTTAATTATATTTTTTCTTTCATTATCTATCTCATTTTTTATCAATATAATCAAATTAATTATATTATTAAATATAATCAATTTACTTTTTTCTAATGTTCACCATTAGATAAATAGTTAATAAATGGATAAATTTTAACTCGGAACCATGGTTATTAAAATTCTAACCATGATATATGATCTGACGATTTTATGATCCAAAATCCTTGATGCGATTCTACAATCTACATTGCGATCCATGATTCTATGTGGATTAATTCCAATCTAACTACCTAATGGACACAAGTTAAAATCTCGATTTTAACAACCTTGCACATAAATCCACGTATTCTACTTCACCTAGTCGACTAAACTCAAACTCATTGTTGCAACTAATGTTATTCTCATTCCCATTTTCGCTGTCATTCTCATTTCCCTATTCTCAATTTCTCATTATGGGGGTGTTTGACTACCCAACTTTTTAGGTAGCTTTTAGCTTTTTTGATAGCTTTTAGCTTTTTGACCAATGTTAAAAAACTACTTGAGGTGTTTGGTAAGTAGCTTTTTATATTAGTTTTTAATGAAAAATTTAGTTTTGAAAACTTGATGAAGCTTTCACAAAAAGCCACTTTCTGAAACACTTTTCATATGATCAATTGCTTGAAACAATTTAAAATCAAACATTAATTCAAAATACTATCCACTAATTTAATGCCTAATAATAACAAATTAACTAACTAACTAACAACTGGTTGAGAAACATGCCTTATACCAAGTGTGTTGCTAGGGTTTCTAACTTTTTATTATTTTTTTTGACGAAGGGTTTCTAACTTTTTTTTTTTTTTTTTTGACGAAGGGTTTCTAACTTTTTATGGATAAAGATAAGTTCCGTTTTCTTTTATAACCACTCTGCAATCCGTAATATTTCTCACAATTAACTTTCTCGACATTTCTTACAACAACCGACATCTCACCATCGCAAGCGCCCCCGTTTCCCCCGGCGAGTTTTGGCTGTCGATCTAGTAGACAGGCCATGAGGCCGACGATCTGGTAAGTGGCATAGAAAATTTGTAGTCACTATTACAAGAAGGTTCCGATTCGTAAGTTTTACGATTTGATGAACATTTATTACCTTTTCGTTTATTTGATTTGTGCGAACGTTGAATTTGGTAGCGCTTTTTGTCGATTTGGATATGGAGGCCAGCTGTGACATGGTCGGAAGAAGAACAATCCAGGAGCTACTTGGGAGGAATCTCCAGTCTCAGATCACCGTAAGATTTTCTACTTGAGCTAATTAATGCTGATTGGGTTGATTTAGCTTATAGAAGCAGTTGGTTTTCTGCTTGATTTAATTCTGTTGATTTGATTGATTTAGCTTATAGAAGCAGTTAATTCACAGATTTTGCATCAATTGAATTGGTTTAAGGCGTGTTGAATTGGATCCAGAGGCTAGATTTACGTTGTATGAATTAATTATTTCTATCGATGATTGATAACGTTCTATACTTCAAAATTTGGCGAGTAATAATGTATAGATGAATTACTGAATAATAACTTATGCTGTCGTGAGAGCTGTGTTTGTGTTGTGTTTAGTTGTATACTTGTATGTAACATAGGTTCATCATTCATGTACGTTGGGTGTGTGGACAATGATGGCTTTCATTGATCAACCACTCCTCAACTGAACCAATGTGTTATGGAAGTTCCGAAAATTGTTACTCAGAGCACTATGTTTTTTTTTTTTTTGGGTTGGAAAAGTGAGGCTGGTCATTGATTAACTCATCCAAAATTAATTACAACTCGAGAGTATGTATACTAGTTACATATTGGATTTCCATAAAAAAAAGGATTGAAATTCCAGTGAGCTACCTCTTTTTAATAGCACTCTTAACTAAGAGATAGACAAAACACTGTAGCTGTTTACGATGTTCATCATTCATATACTCCATTTTTGTTGAGTAATCTTATGATTGTGATAAACCATTTCTTTGATGTTAGGTGTTGCTTCTGTATGTTCTGATTGTTCTCCTCTATCACCATTAGTGCTTGAATAGCTTTCTTATGAAGGCCTTTCTCCATCTTTGGTACATCATGAACCCATGCTTTTCCCAAGGCCTCTTGATAGTCTCCAAGTATCCCTGAACTTTGTTTTTAGTGGGAGTGACCACGCTAAGTTTTTGGACCTGACTTCTTTTGCGCATAAACATATTTCGGTTTTTGGTTTATTCTATGCATTATCCTTATATTTCCTTCACTGGCTGCAAAGGTTTAGAACAATATATTTACCCTTCTAAGTGGGTACCGTGATCCATCTGCTGGTGTACTGGTGTGTACTCTTATTGCATATTTCCATGCTATGAAGTGACATTTCAAAATGCCCGAGGTGAAGACTGAAGATCAGTGCATATCTTCCTGCCTGTCCTTTAACCTTCTAAGATCATCCATTAAAACAGGCATCGCAGTTATTCTGTATTTTTGTGTATCCTCTCCTCTACTCCCCACCTACTAGGGTCTTACTCCGGGGCAGATCTATTCTCTGTGGTGTGGTGTCAACTGGCACCACCATAATTTTGAAAAAGTGATCTGCTTTAAAAAAAAATACATGTAAAATATATGACATATATACTTTTAACACCATTAAGAAACACAGAAACTTTTTGCAGTCTAGTGGTGGCCACGCCCAACTTGTGTTATGGTACTGTTTTTTTGTGGGTCGCTGGTTCGAATCCCCATCTAGGCTTCCTTTCAAGCATCCCTTTTCTTTTATGTAGCATGTATTAATTATTTAATAGCATTTTTATGATTAACGTTGACTTCTCGACTTTTACGTTAGCATTCATTTTTTTTTTTAACTTGTTCGGTTGTTCCATTCAAATTTTTAAATTTTTTTGAAAGAAATTTATGATTGACACCACTGACCCCAAATGTTGGATCCGCCACTGGTCTTACTCTCTCCTTTCCCTGCTCCATTTAAGAAGTGTAACATTCATGCTATGTTATGATGTCGTTCTAGATAAGTCTGATGTGGTTGTGACCTTGCTGAAATGTTGGGGCACTTCATTGGTGTTACAAGTCTGAGCTGACCTCCTCGGTGATTCTAGAGTGAAAGTTGTTAATTATTTCAGGGGGTGACTATAATATAGTGCAGCAGACTTGCATATGAAAGAAAAACTCTTATATTTGATGGTTAAATTCGATTGCGAGGAAATGCAGAGAGCCTCTAGCCTCATGCTCATATGGGTAGGTTGAGTTTTGTGTGTTACAAAGGGAAAAGAACTATCAAGCTGGATGATGAAAAAAAGGAAATATCAGGTCCATTATTTTGTTCCTAATCTCATGGAAATTGAAATACACTATGCAGAATATTGTAGTCATTTCTTTTCCTTTTGGGAGACTTCCTCATCTTGAAGTCCTCACTTTCAAGTGGGCATCAAATTTTGAAGTATAGCAAGGACGATACCCTCATAAACACATGCTATTTCAGGGATGCGAAGCTCAGGCACCTAACACTTTGGTCGATGCTCTAAGTTAAGGGATGGCGGAGGATGTCCACGAACTTGAAGATGAGGAAGTCTTCCCGAGGAGCATGCTCTACTATGCATATTGTATCCTTATTTACGCGAGATTCGCAAGCGAACAATTGGGGATCATGCTTCGTCATCCAATTTGGTAAACTTTTTTTCTTAATGACTGATAAAGCTTAAACGTTCTCAGATAAGACGCTGGAGGCTTTCTAGCATCACTTACAGATCTTTTCCAATACATCGACGTTGAACACGAAATTTATGAACCTTTTATCATGTAGGAGTTTGGAGTCACCCATAAACTGCTGGTAACAGTAACAACTAGAATAGACAAATTGAAATTGGTTTATGGTGTTTGATTTCAGTTTTACCTGTTTTGATTCACCCATAGACTGTTGTTACTGGCAACTACTAGAATAAAAAACAATGAAGGTGGTTTATGGTCATGCTGTGGCATTTTGTTGATGAAGGCATTCCAAAAATCATTGTAGAAAGGTTGAATTAAGGGTCAGTTTGTATCTTCTCTAGAGAATGATTTTTGAACACGGTTGATCCTTGCCAATGCCTGCTTCTGGTGCATCCTTTTAGTAAATGGTTTGTCTAACAATGCACGTTGCATTTGCTTTAATTATGTTTAATGGGGTAATGGACTGAAAAATACAGGTTCTAGGTCAGGACCATCTTATAGATGGATTGTTGAGTCTGAATTTTGTAAAGCATGTAATTTACGCTATTTTGTCAGCAAGTCATGGTTGGCTGATTATTATGAAGAACTAGATGTTTGAAAAGAGCATATGGCTTTTCACTTTCTAGATTCTTTGCTGCTATTCAAAGAGATGGCATCAATTCCATTCTAAGAAACATAAACCATATCCAATCCCCCCTTTGGTCCCACTATTCTTTATTCCCATTTGTGCGGTGTGGTTGTCTTCAACTTTTGCTTTCTGCAAAGTGTGATTGCTTCAATCCCTAATCCACTCACTTTGTCTAATTGAGGAAGCAGTCACTAGCTACAGTCAATAACTCACAGGTCCTTAAACCCCCCCCCCCTCCCTCTTCCATCTTGGTGGATTCTTACCCATTTGTTTGTCATCTCGACTTAAATTCTTGCTCAACTGTTCTAGATTGCCTTTTAATTGTAAAACCTTTGTGCTAACAGTAGTTGCGCACCAATGAGAAGTGCATTCTCCTTTGGCATACCGTGGCCAGTGCAGTCATCTTTTGCACCTTGAACTCAAAAGTAAGCTTCTGTATATTATTATGGGTTACCTTAAGTAACTGTCTACTAGATGTTTTGCTTTCTCCTCTGTTTAATCTAGGCCATAGCCTAATGAAGAGGCTGTTATCTGCTACTGGTGGGCTTAACCCCTCATCTAAGCCTTCTCCTGAAGGTAATTTTCGGACGTGATTTCTCTCATGCTCGAGAATATTTTGTTCGTTTTCTTTTTTTTTTTTTTTTTTTTTATCTAGAGCATATTACCTGTGTATTGCCTTTCTTACTGCCCAGCACAATGTGTTAGCTCGTCGATCTGAATACTGGGATCCACCTTGCTAGCGCCTCACTTCACTCTTGCTGAACTGTTGGGGTGCTTCATTGTTATTATCTGTACTGGATGCCTTTAGTGATTTGGAGTGAATTTAATGAATCACTTTAGGGGGCCGGTGGGCTACTAGTGTGGACAGTTGAGTATAGTGCAGAAGACTCGCACATGAGGGAGAAACTCTTATATTTGGTGTTAAATTCTATTCATTGGAGAACTCGAGGAAGTGCTAGATGCCTTCCAACCTCATGCTCATACAAGAAGGTTGAGTTTTGTGTTTTACCAAGGAAAAAAATTTACCAAGCTAGATTATGAAAAATCATCTCCTTTGTTTTGTTTCAAATCTCAGGGAAGTTGAATACACACCAGAAATACTGCACAAATCTGCTTCCCTTTAGAAGGCTGCCCATTCTCAAAGTCCTCGCTTTTGACTAGTTTGTTTAGTGTGAGTTGCATCATGGCGTGCTCGAA
Organism: Portulaca oleracea; assembly: GCA_029582165.1. Lineage (NCBI taxonomy): Eukaryota > Viridiplantae > Streptophyta > Magnoliopsida > Caryophyllales > Portulacaceae > Portulaca > Portulaca oleracea. Next base: position 10,019,718 of record CM055869.1, on the reverse strand, counting down.
AACGAGGAGGCAGCTATTTTGGAGCTGTGGGTCACAAAACACATTCAACACTTTGGTCGATGTGCTCGAAAACAAGGATGGCAGAGGAGGTCTACAGTGAGAACTTTGAGATTGGGCAGTCTTCCTAAGGAGCATGAGGTGCTATTAGTATATACCTTGTGTATTTAAACTTTCCAAGGGTTGGAAGAGGACAATAGGGGCTCATTCTTCATCATCCATCTTGGTAAACATTTTCCTTTGTAACGCAAAGCTCAACGTACATCCTCGCGTTAGCATGAGGTTGGAGGTCTTCTAGCACCGCCTCAGTTTCCTCCAACGACTACGTAACATATGAACTTGACACTCGCATCTCCATTAAATGATAGACAACTTCTCTTCTATACTGGTGGTTGGAGTATTACCCAATTTGGATTCAACATATGTTGTTGTCTACTGTTATTATTAGAACGAAAATGGTGGTAGATTTTGGTAGTGTAGTGTCATGAGTCATGACATTTTTTTGCATGAAGCAGTCATCATAGAAAGTTGAGTTAATTAGGGGGCCATTTCTTATTTTCCCGAGAAAATTGAGTTGTCTAAAAAGTGGTAATTAATGGGAGACCTACTAGCCCTGAATGATGGAGAATATATGCAGTGAGCATCGATGTGATGGAAAATGACTCAACACAAAGACAGACAGGTGCCCAGAGGCAGATCCAAAGGGGAAGATAAATAAATACTGATGTATGAATTAGATTCAGCGGCTGCCTTGGAAACTACGCTGCTGAGGTCAGGGCCACAACTTGGCTAGGGATGTGGTCTTTTGAGGTGGCATCTTAAGCCTGATTTTCGAAACGGCAAAGTAGGGTCTCATTTATTGTATATGTCAAATCTAAATTTCTTTAGGATCTCAAATAATTACTCCCTCCTTTTGTATTAATTTTCGTATTTGAAAATCGTTTAGTTAAATTTTAAAAATTTTCGTCATAAATTTCTTTATATATAATAAATTGTTATACAAAATTATCACGATTAGATTCGTAATGAAAAATACTATCACAATTACAATTATTAACAACATATTATGTAAGAAATTATCAATCAAATAGTGATATTAAAATTTAAAGATTGTGAAAGTTAAAATTATGATAATTGGATGTTGAAATTAATATGGAACGGATGAAGTTATATTTTTTTCAAGTACTTCTTATATTATTTGTCATTTAAGACATAATTCACAAAACCAAGAAAATTTTTTAATTTACATTATTTTGTATTCTTGAAAATAAGAAAAAGGTGAATAAAATGATGAATAAAAAAGAAAAATGGTGAATGAAAGAGAAAATTGAAGAAAAAGATGTACTCAGGTCCCGTTCTTTTGTGCGGTGCGTTGCGATTAGTTGAGGTAGATTGCGTTAAGTTGCGGTGGAAATAGTTAAAAAGTAATGGTAATTTGCGGTATGTTGCGGTAGGTTGCGGTAAGTTGCGTTCCGTTTGGGTGCATTAACGCATAAAAGAACGGGACCTCAATAAGGTTAATTTGATAAATTAGTAATTAATGTATTATTGAAATTGTATGGTGATAGATATTATGAAAAAAAAATAAAGTTAGTTAGAGGAAAACGCGTCATTCAAGTTATCCCGGCCAAGGGAAAGAGGAGAGGTAGCAGGGAAGGCCTATTTGAGATTTTAATCAATTGAAACTTAGGAATTCAGTTATTTGATCTAATGCTTTTGTTAGCCAACCGTTACTGAGGCTTTTGCTTCTGTTCAATATAATATTAGATAATATGGGGAGGAGGGAATTTTTTTTTAAAGATCTTGTAAGTGCGCAAACCATGTAGTATCTGTTATCTAATTTTCTTTGTGGGACTAAATTTGTATGCTTGAAATTTGAAGATATCTAGACGTGGCTAGGCTCTGTTCTTTGGATTGATTAAAATTAGGTGTGGATAGATTGAATTAGTTTGGTTTGATTTGGATAAATTATGATGTTTTTTTGGAAAATTGTGTTTTTAGAGAGGATGTTTTTTTGAAAAAAGTAGTGGAGGAGTAGTATGCTGGTACCACTATACAAAACTAAAGGGGATGTTCAATGTTGTAATAATTATAGAGGGATCAAGCTACTGAGTCATACAATGAAGATGGGAACGAGTGATTGAGAGAAGGCTGAGAGAGACTGTTTGTATGTCTGAAAACCAGTTTGGCTTTATGCCTGACAGGTCGACGATAGAAGCTATTCATCTCTTACGCGGGCTGATGGAGCAATATAGGGAAAGGAGAAAGGATCACCATATGGTGTTCATAGATCTAAAAAAAGCCAATGACATGGTCCCTAGGGAAGTAAAGTGGGAGTGCTTGAGGGCGAAGAGGGTGAAAGAACCCTATATTCGAGCCATTAAAGACATGTATAGTAATGTTAAAACTTGCATCTGTACGTCAGTGGGTACCACGAGTGATTTCTATTGTGATATTGGGGTGCATCAGGGTTCAGCTTTGAGTCCGTTTCTTTTTACCTTAGTTATGGACGAGTTGACTAACGACATTCAGGATGACCTACCTTGGTGCATGCTTTTTGCGGATGATATCGTGCTCATAGACGAGTCGAGGGAAAGTTTAAATGACAAGGTGGAGCGTTGGAGAGACACGCTGTAGTCAAAGGGTTTTAGATTGAGTAGGTCTAAGACATACTACATGAGTTGTCGTTTTAGTGGACGGGACGCTGACACTCACTCTCAAGAAGTAACCATCGGAGGTGTGCCCATACCTATGGTTGAAAAGTTTAAGTATTTAGGTTCTATCATACGGAAGTAACGGAATGACGGGGAAGTCGATGATGGTGTTACACAGCGAATCAAAATTGGTTAGCAGAAATGGAAATCAGCGCCAGGTGCCCTTTTTGACAAGAAAATCTCACTTAAACTTAAGGGGCAGGTGTACCGTACGATCGTCAGGCCAACAATGTTGTACGACGCTGAGTGTTGAGCAGTCAAGAAGATGTATTGTCAAAGGTTAAATGTTGCGGAGATGCGAATGGTTCGGTGGATTTGCGGCTACACAAGGTTGGATAGGATTAAGAATGATGTTTGTTTATCCAAACTAGAGGTAGCACCCTTTGAGGAGAAATTGCGAAAGACTAGACTGAGATGGTTTGGGCATGTCCGTAGGAGAAGTGTGGATGCTCCTGTAAGGAGGTGCAAAGGGATTGAAATACCTCAGGATCGTCGTGGCGTGGGAGACCTAAAAAGTCTATGAGAGATGTGATAAGAGAAGATCTAAGACACCTAGGTTTAGTGGAGGACATGACTCTAGACAGGGGGGTTTGGAGGGCTAGGATTAAGGTCGTAGGGTGAGGAAGATGTTTGTATTTCGAGCTAGCTTTACGTCTTTTGGTTTGCATTTGTTGCCTTGTGCAGGTACCTGTTAGCTCTTCCGATAGCGCTGGCAACACTCTGGTATGTGTTTTCTTCTCTTAACATGCTTTGCCTATGTTTTTGCTACGGGTCCGTCGGAATCAGTATCTCCATGAACTTTTGATCATGGGTGTAAGACTGCCTACATTAGGGTCCCCCATATCGCGCTCAAACGTGTCACATGGGAGGTTGTTATTGTTGTTTTTTTTTTGAAAAATTGCGTAAAGTTTGGATGTGTTTGGATGAATTGAATTGGATAGTTGAACTAATCCAAAGAATAGGGCTCATGTAGGTAGTTATATTCTTTAAGGTGTAAAGATGGAATAGTACTTTCATGGTGTGAAGATTGTACTACATCCGTCCCTAAATGAGTGTTAAATTTTTTAATTACCCCGTCCCTTTTTATTTGTCAATTTTACAATTTCAATGATAAAAATACACATGCTAGCTACCCTTATTAGGCCCTGTAAATTTAATGGGTATCTTGGGTTAGGTAATTAATTACCGAAAATTACCGATTGTTACCGAAATTTACCAAAAAAAAATTAACATTTATTTATTAAACATGTTAGACTGCCATATTTTTTATAATTACCAAAAGTGTACTCATATCAAAAGTTACCAAAAATTACCAAAAGTTATCAAAAGTTACCAAAAGTTACCAAAATTCAACATTTACATGATACATTGGAAGTCTAAATATTATTTAGGCACCGTTCTTTTATGCGTTAACGCACCCAAACGCAACGCAACTTATCACAACCCTACCGCAACACAACGCAAATTACCATTATTTTTTAACTATTTCCACCGTAACTTAACGCAACTTAACGCAAACGCAACGCACAAAAGAACGGTGCCTTAACATATAAAAACTCACTACTAAGTGAAAGGGTATTTTTGTCTAAATCCAACTTTTTTACTCAATTTCCAATATACTTTGGACTTTTAAAATTAGTTATTTTGACATTTAATAAGCGACGGAGGTAGTATATGATACTTCATTATGTATTGGATATATTGTTTCTTGTTTGAAGCTAACAAGAAGAGATCACCTAATAAGCTTTGTGCTGTTTCGTTACAAAGTTTGTTTGTCGAAGCTAATACGAAGGGGTTACATAGGCCCTATTTTGTACAGTGATAAAATTTAGTCGGTAAAGTAAGATTGGTAAGAAAATGAAAAGTAATGAAAATAAAATAAAATGACATTGGTTTGAGGGATTCGAATAAGGTAAGCTAAGATAAGTTAATGTAAGGAAATAATAAGATAAATTTATTTATATTGATAATTTGGGCAACTGAAAAAGGTAAGAGAAAGTTAATTTTTTTACATTAAATTATAATTGACTATAGTAAAATGTCTTATTAATGTAGTAAACAGGTTTTGAAACTTCGGTTAAATTTGTCCTTTCAAATGTCTTATTAATGTCATATCGAAAAAGAAACAACCTCATGGAGCTTGCCTTGCCTGCCCGAAATTTCAGAATACTGAATGTTTTTCTCTTTGTTTTTTGACCTTTTCTGTACCATTGATGCATTTTGTCAGATTAGGTGGTGTAGAGGATTTCGTGGAAGCTCCATGAGATAGTACATGCAATATGCATGGATGATTACAAATAGCATTCATTCGAGACATTTCTGCATTAGAATTACGGGTGGTTGTCTTTTGCACTCATCAAAAGATATGTCTTATCAATTTATAGCCATTTACTACTAACCTTACTGCTATCTCCGTCTCAAAATGTTTCTCGATTGATTAAATTTTTATAGTTGATAATTCTCAAATTGTAATAAGTTACTATATGAATTTACTACCATTGTAATTTTTAGTAAGTTATCTTTGTAATGAAAGTCATTTTTATACTGTAATTCACTATAATTTATAAGTAATCAATAGTTAAAATTAAGTTAAGGACAAATATTTTGAGACGGAGGTAGTAACTTTTACCACTATCTTATTCAACACAATTTTGTATAATTCAATAAATTTCATCATAATAATTTAGCACAAATATGCAACTCGATTATAAATAGGCCTCGTTCTTTTATATAGTGGGATCGTTTACGGTTCCATACTGTACCATAAATTTTCATTTTCACCACAAGTTATCGTAACTTTCCATTTCTCTTTTTATTAAAAGTGAAAACTTTTCAAATAAAAAATCAAAACTTTCACTTTATTTCCATCTACCATTATTTTCAAATTAAAATATACCAACCCCTTCCATTATTTTCACCATAGCTTTTCACATTCCACCACGCCACAATCAACCATACCGCAATTACACCGTAAAAAAGAACAGGACCTTAATGTTCCAACTGTGAAATTGATTGAGAATGGAATAAGATTGTGACATTATATATGTATAATTTTGGATTAATTACAATCCAAATCAATAAAAGGGGGACGTGGCCTTGTGGGGAAAGGATACAAAGGAACAAAAAAGCTTGATGAGGAAGGTAGTAGTTGTAATAAAGCTATACATGTTGGGATGGTTCAAATAAGGGTCCCCATAACCTTAGCCTCAGAATAAGGCAAATAATCTTTACGCAAATTGTATTGGGCACCCCTCCATCCATACATGTCTCCTAATCTGGGTAGAATAGAAATCGGGTAAAATAAGAGTGATATACGCGTTGTTTTTTTAGAATGGTAAGTTAAGTTTACTCTTATCTAATCTTATTTTATTTTATCTTAATTGAAACCTTGTTCTTTGGTTAGGTTATTTTCAGGCTTGGATGAATAGATTGAGATAAGTTAAGGATAAATTTGGATAAGTTATGATGCTTTTTTTGGAATTGTGTTTTTAGAGTGATTTTTTTTGAGAAATTGTGTTAGATTTGAAAATTTTTGGATAAGTTAGTATAAATTGAGAGAGTTATATTCAACATAATCAAAGAACAGAGCCTGATTCTCTAAAAAGCACTCAGAACCAAAATCAAAGTTACATCACCATCTCCTTTTGTTTTATTGTTAAATTATCTAATTTTTCCTTTCCTTTTCAGTTATTAAATTATTAATTTTGAAGTTGTAATAATTATAATAGTTTCTCCTCAAAATGTTTTTAACAATGTGCAATTCTTTTACTCCTTTATCCCCTTTTGTTTGTTATTTTAGAAATGGATGGACAAAGTTAATGGAACACAAAAGTTTAGTTACTTCCTCCGTCTTTTTATATGTCGTCTAAGAAATTGTGTTAGAAAATTTAATTAATACTCTCTTCGTCCCAAATTAATTGACATTTTGACTAAACTTTGACCGTTAATTATTCATCAATTACAATGAGTTACAATATGAAACTACCTCCATTGTAATTTTTAATAAAACATCTTTCTAATGACGGTAATTTCATATTGTTACTCATTGTAATTTATTAGTAATTAGTATTTAGCCTAATATCAATTAATTTGGGACGGAGGGAGTAATATCTTAATTTGTATAACAATTTATCGTACAAAATTGATATCATTAGATTCGTGATGAAAAATACTATTTAAAAAGTATGATATTATTTTTTTTATTAAAAATATTATATTATAAATTATTGATTAGATTGATTACTGGAAATCGTAAATGATAAATAAAAAAGAATAGAGAGAGTAGAAATCACAATTATTATTAAGTTAATTGCTTCTAAATTCCTTTTATTAAGAATAAAAATAGTAATATTATTATTAAAAATATAAATAATAAATAACTAAAAATAAAAACTTAGTTAAATAGATAAATAACAAAAAAATAAATAATTAAAAGTAAAAATATAATAAAATTATTTAAGCTTGAAGTAGGGGTGAGCGGTTCCCGGGTACCCTCCCCTAGAATTAGGAACCTTACCCTTACCAGTTTGACGGGCTCCTAAATTTTAGGAACGTTATCCTTACCCATTTAAACCGGTTCCTAAATTTTTAGAACCTTACCCTTACCCGCGGTTCCAGTTCCGGGTACCCACCTACTATACACTAAATATATTTTTTGACATTTTATTATTTTTTTTAAAAAAAAAGTATGTTGTGCTAAAGTCTAGCATTTTTTTAAAAGAGTAATAAAGTTTAACGTGCCATCATTTCATCCAAAACATTTATACATTTTATATCATATACCAATCCCACATTACTATATCTAAAGTACAAACAAAACAAACATTTAAAATAGTCTTACAGATTGGTTTTACAGAAACAAATGATACAAAATTACAAATAGATTTAATAAATATTAAGTTTCAATATAAATTACAACTTCACCAAAAATAACTAACTCCTATAACAAGCTTAAAATTCAATGAAAATTTCAAATTTAGTGACAGTACTGGAAACCTTACCCTGATTGGCAGATTCCAATTTTCGGTTCAGGTAGTAGTTTAAGAACCTTACCCTTATTCATTTGACAGGTTTCTAAATTTTAGGAATCTTACACATTTGACCGGTTCAGATTCCAGAACCTACCCGTTTAACCGGTTATGATTAGATTACAAGTTTCGGATCTTGAAACCGCTCACCCCTATAGCTTGAAGTTCGCGAGGGATTGGGACTAGCGTGTGAAGCAACTGAAAGCAACACCTAGCGTTCCATCATCTTCTTTCTTTCTACAATTTTTGTTTCGGAGTATGCATTTGTACTATTATTAGTCTTCTTCATGAATTTAACATGTCGAGCTTACCAACGTCAAATTTTACATTTATTATCACTATTACTAGTACGTAGTACTGTATTGTTATTAATTATTCTTTTGAGCAAATCTATGTGACCTACCTTCTCCTTGAAAGAATACAAATTATGTTGAGTCATTGGACTACTCATCCCATTCATATTACTCCTTCTGTCCCTTATTAATGGACACTTCAACTACTCCCTCCGTTCTATATTAAGTGTCATAATTTTGACTTTCACGGTCTTCAATATCATTATTTGATTGATAATTTCTTGCATAATATGTTATTAACAATTGCAATATTATACTTTTATGATTGTATTTTTCATTAGGAATCTAATGGAGATAATTTTATACAACAACTCATTGTATATGTTGAGAAATTTACGGTCAAAATTTTTGAAGTTTGACTGCACAATTTCCAAAGACGACAGTTAATATGGAACGGAGAGAGTAATTTATTTTATTCCAAAATAATTATCACTTTTCTATTTCCAATACCTAATTATATTATTTTACATTATTTATTAGAGAGAGAAAAGCCAAATACAGTTGAGGTTTGGTAGTTATTATAGTTTTATATTGGTATATGTGAAAATTCTAATTCCGTCAATTAATTTGGAACGAAGGGAGTATTTATCATGTTAAAAATTATACTAGTTAAATTTTAAAATATTTGATTATTGATTTTTCAATATATAAAAATATTTGTTATATAAAATTATTATCATAAGATTTGTAATAAAAAATACTACCTCCGTTTTTATTTATCTGACATCTAGAAATTGTGTTAAAATTTTTGACCGTTAATATCTTAGTTTGTATAATAATTATCTTATAAAATTGATGTATTAGATTTTTAATGAAAAATACTATTTAAAAGTATAATATTATATTTTTTTTATAAAAATTTTATATTAGAAATTATTGATTAAAGATTGACACTGAAAATCTTAAATAATAGATAAAAAGAACGGAGGGAGTAGTATTCAAAAAATATAATATTCTAATTGATAATAAAATATTATATGAGAAATTATTGATCAAAGATAATATTGAAAATTAGAAAAATCAATTAAATGATAAATAATATAGAACGATACGAATATTTTTCTATTACTTCCATGTATTTGTCTCATATTTACTCCCCTCATCCTTGTCTATTTATTCATTCACTAATTAACTAATTTTCTTGATCTCTAATTATTTGTCATTTTATATTTTCTATGTAACTTTTAACAATTTTAGATCATATTATACACCTCTTATAATTAATTTTTATTAATTTAACTAATTTAATAACTTTTTTCCATAACTTTATCAACAATATTGATTTCTGCGCTCTCACAAAGTGATCCCAAATAAATAAAGACGGAGGAAGTAAATCTTCGATAATATTTAGCCCCTAATTTCTCATATAAATATTTTAGCAATGATTACAATATTGTTTTATAATAGCATTCTAGTTAAAAATTTAATAGGTGTAATTTTAATGGATAAATCGTAGAAATTTTATATAACAAATCATAGTATATATTAAGATATTAATAATTCATAAAATATTTAAAATTAACTAGACATAATTTTAAAGGCAACAAATAATATAAAATAAATGGAGTATATTAGTTTTATTTAGATAGACTACACTAATCAGTAAAGTGGCTTATTCATTGTCTAATAATTTTTCTTTAATATTAGTGTTAAGTTTTGATTCAAATAATCTACAATTCCTTTTAATATAATACTAGGCTTCAACTCGTGCGATGCACGGAACGAACTCAATTTGCTACTTTTGAAATTTTATAAAAGTCATGGATAAGTAACTGTCCATACAAATAAACCAAACGAAATATTAATGAAATTATTACATGGAAAACATCGTGATAAATTATTCCGACAAAACATGTAATTCGGCAATAGAAAATTTCCTAAAATGTGAATGATTTCTATTATAATATATAGATTATTATTATTATTATTATTATTATTATTATTATTATTATTATTATTATTATTATAGGAACCACCAGAATAATTATTGTTATTTGCACCAAAATAATTTAATTCAGAGTCCCAAGCAGTCAAGGATTAGTGAGACTTTATAGTTTTTTTAATTTTAAAATATAATCCGGATTGAAAATAAAAAAAATTGAAAATAGAAAAAAAATATAATTTTCTACATTGTGATTGACCATTAATCATTCTACAATACGTGTCTCTATTTCATTTACATGATGATTTCTATTATAATATATAGATTATTATTATTATTATTATTATTATTTTTATTATTATTATTACTATTATAGGCAACACCAAAATAATTATTGTTATTTGCACCAAAAAAATTTAATTCGGAGTCCAACGCAGTCAAAGATTAATGACAATTTCAGGTTTTTTTAATTTCAAAATAAAATACAGATTGAAAATTAAAAAAAATTGAAAATAGAAAAAAAAATATAATTTTCTACATTGTGATTTGCCAATTTTCCTACGTTCACTCACGTGGCTCGATTTCGTGGGACCCACAATGATTTCTATTATAATATATAAATTAAAAACATTTAATTTGATAAACGTCAAAATATATATTAAATCATCGAATAGTTATCTTTTTAGAAGTATCTTTCAGTTAATTAAAATCGACCTTATATGTCAACTAAAAGTTTCTTTTTGAAACCAAACATAACGATTTCATTAATAACAAGGCATACGACACTTATAATGAAAATCGTGATTGAACAATTGTAGATCTAAAACATAGATATGAAATTCAACTTCCAAATAACTAATACTAATCTTACTGAGGTCCATCTCTGATTTCTTCGATGACTCTACATCTTTCTTCGATGACTCTACATCTTTACCATTGATGGAGAACCTCACAACCCGTGCTATAGCGATTTGAAAGTCGATTTTCATCTAACGTATTAGACCACATCAACTGAACAAAAACTCTAGAAAGAGACTAAAAATCCTAAATAAGGGTACAAAAACTCTTACAAAAGAAGAGATTAACTTTCTTTGCGAAAACGTAAAACCAAACTAATAATTAAGATAAAAATCAATTAAATTGGGGTTTACCATCGACAAAAGAATCGATGACAACCTCTCCAAAGAAAAGAATATTAGAGTTTTCTAGAGAAAAAAAAAGAAGAGGCCAAGTCAAGTAAGTTAAAATAAAGCCTTCATGTCATAAATTTTGTTCATTTATTTAACTTAAACTCTGCAAGTTCTTCCAATAGTTTGTTTAACATTTTTTTTTCAAATTTGACAAAGGGTAATAATTTGCCTCACATACCTGACATTAATAACAACAAAATAATACAAAAGAAATAACAAACAAATAAGATGCACAACAACTTAATATCGTACGAACAAGTGCGCAATACAAAATCAAACCTTACAAAATCGCAAATATGTACCTTCAAAATAGATCAACCATTATATATTTTTTCTTTTTTTTTCCTTTCTAATGTCTCTTAAATGCTTCACACAAATGCAGTTTAATACCTATCATTGGTATGTATTACTGATAATTTCTTCTGACAGTTCTTTTAGGCCTTGTTCTTTTGTCAGGTTACGTTCAGGTTAAGTTAGTTAAGTTAGGATAGGAAATGATAGGATATATTTAAATTAAGTTAATTGTTGGATGGAAATATTTTATTAATAAAATTTGAATAATCTGGAAAATAAATGAAAAAGTTATAGGTGTTGGAAAAAGTAGATTGATTTGAGATTAAAATAATATTATTTGAATTTCTTTTTTATTTAAAAAATTATTTTTGATTTTGAATCTTTTGATTTTTTTTAAGAAGTTAAGCTATGTTAGGTTAATTAGATAAGAATAAGTTAAGTTAAAATTAAATTATGTTAGGTGAGTTATGTTTAACCCTTACCCTACTAAAAAAGAAGATCACAGTTTTAATTAAGGCACTTGTTTATCTACTTTTATTTCAAGATCTCACATCTTTTGCATCCTACCCATAGGCCTAACTATATCACTGACAAGTTACAACTTACAAGATATTCCTAACATTTTTATTTATCACTAATTTTTTTCCTCTATGCTTTGAGATATATAAGATTAGGGTAGACATTTAAAAAAATATGATTCCTTTGAATTGACAAAATAAAGTTGAAATGTCATTGTTTGTTAAGTTTTAGAGAAGAGAAAAGAAAAGTTACTTTAAGCCTAAAACTTTTATGTTGGGAGAATCTTTCCTTGGCCATTTTACCCCTTCCACATGAAAAAAAAAAGGAAACCCTAATGGATTTTATTTAATTAATTATTATCTCCGTTTCATATTAATTGTCTTCTTTAGAAATTGTTACGTCAAATTTCAAAGATTTTAATCATAAATTTGTCAATATATACAATTAGTTATTATATAAAATTACCATCATTAGATTCATAACGAAAAATAACAAAAGTATAATGTTACGATTGTTAGTAACATATTATTTAAGAAATTATCAATTAAAGAGTGATATTGAAAATTGTGAAAGACAAAATTATGATAATTAATATGGAATGAGGTAATAATGTGAATTCATGTGAAGGAATAATTATTGAAGCAATCATGATGAAGGGGAAACTAAAAATTGGGGAATAAATTGAAGCAATCATGATGAAAGGTAATTGAGAAATAATGTAGATGGTTTGCTTGCTGAATTACCATCAAGTGATTCAAGTTCATACTTGCTTATTATATATATTTATAATTTATAATAATTACAGTATATATGTACATACAATTAAAGTGCTAAAAAATTATTCAATTGTATATAACAATATACTTTACCATGAAAAATATATTAATTAATAAAAGTATAATGTTATACTTTCAATAAAATATTATATTTAAAGTTATGATTAATGTTAGATTGAAGTAGGTGAAAAATTCAAAACAACGTAGTGAAATATTGAAGAAGGATGTACCATCTTGTCACTATGTAAATTAATGCCTCATCTCACAATAATTATCACTTTAATTAGCTTTTATTGTCTCATAATATTTGTCATTTTATAATATTACTAACATATTAATACCTATTTTACTAAATTATCCTTGTTATTGGTTGACTTATTCTTTCATTGTTTTCATTCGTTCGGGTATTTTTGTCTTTTGAAAAGTAATTTTCTTGATTCTCCCCCATATATTTTAAAATTACATCTATTATGAGAGATAGATAGTATTTTTTTTAAGGAAATATATTATATAATTAAACTTTTAAATCATTGTACATAAGTTGATAAGTATTGGATGTTGGTACCATTTTTTCATTGAAATGTTTTAATATGTGACCTAGAAGGTTAAATCCACGTATGAACGTTGGCATTCCTTTATTCTTATATGCATCAAATCCGATGGGTTAAACTCCTTATTATGAAGATCCCTAGGTCGGGTGTTAAGGAAGCACATGTTCTGGTCATCAGGGCCAGAAAACGAGCTCTTCCTTGACGGATCGGGGGGTCTTTTGTGTTTTGATTATGTTATAAGACGTCCCCTTTACCAAAAAAAAAAAACTCCTTATTGTAAAACAAGTATGAACCATCATTTTCTCCTATTCCCTCTATAATTATGGATTTTTATTGCATAAAAAAAATTATGTATGTAAAATCATTCCTTCAAAGAGACTGAAAGATGAACATGACAATTATTCAACGAGATTTGAGAAAAGAATTCTAAAATTCTTGTCCTAGGTCCAATAATGGGCCCCTACTCCCCCTCATTGTCCATGCATTTCTTGTAAAATGAATAGATGATTGATTAAACATATACATGTGTGAGGATCATAAACATGGAATTGTTAAAGTTTAAGAACCCCATCAAGGAAACAAACCATTGGGTAATCACAATTTTAAATACAAGAATTGTATGAGATGATTACCCAAAACCATTAAATTACTAAATACATCACATGAAAGTAATGTTTGCATGAGGTTGCCTTGAACTTGATTCTCATCTTTGTCTAGTTGTAGCTTAACTGGATTCACATAGATTAAATGCAATCAGTGAGAAGAATTCCATATTATTATGTTAATTTGTTAGGTAATTTTGATTGTTTGGTTTTTAATTTTCAATGTTTATCTCTCATTTTTAAAAATTTTATAATACCATATAAAAGAAAGCTATTTGCATTCATAGTACTTGAACCAAAAACTCTACTAATTAAAAAAACATCATTATTTTTCTTTTTCAATAAACCTCTGGTAGAGCCCACAAAATATTCTTCCCATATCAACTAGAAAAAATTGCAGACAAAAAGGGTCAAGAACTCTAGATTTTGCTCAATAATGTCGAATAATTGAGTTTTAAAGTTATTATGTCAAAGGGTAAGTTTGTCAATTGTCCCACAACATTTCACGGGGAAATACGGCACCGTTTCAAAGGGGGCAGCTTTATTGATTCTGAATTGAAACATTTGACTGCCATGTAATTTAGCAAACTGGCAAAAAAGCATAAAGAAATTTGTAAATTCTAGAGAGTACATTTACTGAGAGAGAAAGAGAGAGAAGTTTCTGTTAAAGTTCTGCCTTATTGAGCTAAAATGAAACCCTCTCCACTTTAGCTTCTTCTTGACATTGTAGCTGAAACTGTGTTTTCTGGGTAGAATTTGACAGCAAAAAGAGTGTATTTTGGTGAACTTCCAGGTAGGGTTGCAAAAATTAATGACTTTCCATTAATATTCATTTCCCATTTGATTTTGCTCCTCCAAATTAACTAAAAAGTAGTAGCTTTAGTACTCTCATATACTACATTTTTGCATGATTAGTTCACTGTTCCAATGCCTTTGCTTGTGTCTGTTTTTGATTTTTGGTATCTTTTCATAGGCTTTGTGGGACTGGGACTTTATATATGCATGGTTATAGTGAGTATACATGTGGTTTGTTCTAGAAACCATGTTGGCTGTCTTCTAAAGTTGCTTAGCAAGTGATAGAGGCATAGAGCCTTCTGGGTCAGCGAAATTTTTTCTGGGTTTTTTGTTTTCAGCTTCTAACTCTATTGTTTCTTTGATGAATGCATGTAAAACTAGAACTTTTGATGAAAACTTTTCTGGGTCAGTGAAAATTTTTCTGGGTTTTCTGTTTTCTGCTTCTAACTCTATTGTTTCTTTGGTGAATGCTGTAAAAGTGAAACTTTTGATCTGGGTTTTGCTTCAATTTGTGATTTTCCCACTGATTTTGCTTTTGTTTCCTTCTTTTTTTTTTGAAGGAGGTTGATTTAGAGAGAGAGAGAGATGGCAGGAGGAGCAGCACCAGCAAAATCAGATGATCCAGCGCCACATCCACCAAAGGATCAGCTCCCAAATGTGTCTTACTGCATTACTAGCCCACCACCATGGCGTAAGTCTCTTAATCCCCCATGCTAATCTCTTCCTAATTTAGATTATCCAGATAATTAGCTGTATGAAAACTTCACTTTCTTGAGATTCTGCCTAATTGAGTTGCACTGCTGAGCAATGATTTGGTGCTTAATGTTTGTTTAGTGATAGATTTTGCATAGTTTTTTTAAACTCCCTTTCCTCTTTTGCTAAAAGTTTTTGCTTTATATTCCTTTTGTATCTTTATTTGTCAATGCTTTTCTGTACTTTATGTGTTGCCAACCTGTTTTTTTAATCAACAAAGGCATGCAAATCTACATACTGCAAAGAATAAGATTCTGTAATTTGCCTTGTCCACCTTTTGAATTTTGGATGATGTTGTATAATTCTTGATGCTTGACAAAGAAGATGAGATGAACATTCTACCAATTGTAGGTGCAGCTTTGTGGTACAGTTGACATTCAATTGGATTCTTTACTTAGGCCCATTGCATCCATGTTTAAAACAATTTCCTCTTATGGCTAAACTTGGAAGTTGAGTTGGTAAAGTTGCCCATCTTCTGGAATTATGTTGTGACTGGGATTAGCTAGATGCCTACATGGTTACTGTCTAACAATTAACTCAATCAAACCCTAAGGGTCGAAATTCGGACATTTTGGATAGAAAGAGTCTGAGTCTATGTTAAGGAACTAACTTAATTGGAAGCTTAAGGGGGTAGTTGGAGGCATAACATTTGGTTTACTATGTATTCAGACTAGACCTGACAATTTTCTGACCCGACCCAAAATTTTTGGGTTTTGAACACGATTTTTTCAACTAAACCCGAAATACACCAAACTTGAAAATTAGTGGGTCAAATCCGACCCATCCGTTTGACCCAAAAAATAATTTTTTAGGTTTAACTTTATTAGAATTTGTGACTTTTCATTGTAATTTTTAACTGTTAAACTATAAGCGCAATTTATTTATGGAAAATGATAAATATCTAATTTAAGTTAAAATAGTTACAATAATCTATTGTTACTAGAAGATAATCATATTTTATTATGTATATTGTACAAAAAGTAGTATTTGTTATTTATCTAATTTAAGTTAAAATAGTTACAATAATCTATCGTTACTAGAAGATAATCATATTTTATTATGTATATTGTACAAAAAGTAGTATTTAGAAACCATCTTTTGAAAAGAGAAACGAAAAAATTTCGCAATCATAACCCGTTGGGTTGACTCGAAACTGAAATACACCGTAGTATTTACCCGAACCCAAAATACACCCGACCGATATTTACACGAACCCGATATACGACCGATCCGAGACCCGCCCTCCTGATCGAATTGACAGGTCTAATTTTGACAGTTTAATCAGAAATTACTTTGAGGTACAACATTATCGTATTGTTTGTGTTAATGCATGCTTCTTGTTGTGCTCACTGGAAATAGTGTATTTCACTGATGAAGTTATGTTGTTTTCATTTCCAGCTGAGGCCATCTTGCTTGGTTTCCAACATTTTATTGTGATGCTTGGGACAACGGTTCTTATCCCGAGTTCTCTAGTTCCTCAGATGGGAGGAGGAAAGGTAGGTTTGGTTAAAAAATAAGTGATGAAGAAGTTAGATTCTTGATTAAACTTGTTGGTATACGACTCATGATTTTTGAAGCCTGACATTCGGATTCGGTTTTTTTTTTTTTTTCTGGTTCCATAGGAGGAGAAAGCTTTAGTTGTTCAGACACTGCTGTTTGTTGCTGGTTTGAACACACTACTGCAGACAGCATTTGGGACCCGATTGCCGGCTGTGATTGGAGGGTCTTATACTTTTGTTCCCCCCACAATTTCCATAATTTTGGCTGGTCGATATAGTAACATTCTGGACCCTATAGCGGTATCATTTCTTCACCCTCGTTTTCCACTTTTCTTTCTAGGCATGTCTTTGTATTTACACAATATAAAAAAAGCTCATTGTTCAAAACTAATATTTTGGTTCAACAGTGATAACTTTGCACTTAGAAGAATACTGATTCTCCTCTAATATGTCATCAGAAATTCAGAAGAATCATGCGGGGAATACAAGGGGCACTTATTGTTTCTTCGACCCTCCAAATTGTCCTTGGCTTCAGTGGCCTTTGGCGAAATGTTACATGGTAAATGCGCAGTGTATGAGTGAGCATTGATTTTCTTTTTTTCATTTACGAGGCACGCATGTGGTGAAGTTTTTCATAATTGGCTTTCACTCCATGCTTAACTTAGAAAGAACACCATCCCTATTCTTGCCCTGAACTTGTATAAGGCACTCTGTGGTGATGTGTTTGTTGGATGTATATATTTTTTGTCAGATGCTAGCCATGCATCTTGTCTTTTGGGATGAATTAGTATTGCTGTCATTTTCCTTATCAAAAAAATGTAGTCCATATCCTGCAATTTCTGTTCTAATTGACATTTTTCTTGAAATGATTAAAGCTTAGCCTCCAATGTTAGTGCTTTTTTTTGGCAAATTGCACTTGAAACTTTACCAGTCTGACAATATAAAACCCATGCTACTAATATCATTGATCTTGCGTTTTGTTTTGTGTAGGTTTCTGAGCCCCCTATCAGTTGTTCCTTTGATATCATTGGTTGGGTTTGGATTATATGAGCTTGGTTTTCCAGGAGTAAGTTTCACACGCTTCATTTTTTTGTCTTCCATTTCTCCCGAGTTGTGAATTGTACGGATTTATGCTGCTTTTCATAGCTGACATTAGGCGGTTTTTTTGTTGGTTTAGGTGGCAAAGTGTGTGGAGATTGGCTTGCCAGAACTTGTGCTGTTGATTCTGATCGCTGTGGTATTATAATTTGCACTTGAATTTTTTTTTTTGTTTGAGCGTAGCTTTCTTTGCTTCAATAGATTAATACCAACATGAAATCTGTGCAGTATGTATCTCAAGCAACTAAATTTGGGAAGAATGTTTTCGAGCGTTTTGCTGTTTTAATCTCGGTGGCTATAGTGTGGATATATGCACACATTCTCACGGTGGGTGGAGCATATAACGGTGCGGCACCTAAGACACAGACTACATGTCGAACTGACCGTTCTGGGCTGATAAGTGGCGCTCCATGGTAACATGACTCTTCATCTTTAAGATTTCCCTTTATTTTTCTTTCTGTCATTTTTCTTCTTTCTTTTGGGGTTACCTATACTTTAGTTTGCTGATCTGAGAAACTACCAATTTAGCAAGTATTTCATTCATCACTTCTATATTCTTTCCCCTGTTCTTTCGGCTACAGTGCATATAGGTGCCTTCTGTTTCGCTCGAGACATTTTCTTTCGATGGATGCATAAAAACTTCAGTTTGTTCTCGATAATGTTCTCCAGTTCTATGTCGCTATTATGTCTGATATTGTGATTTCTATCTTTGCAGGATTAGAGTTCCATATCCCTTTCAATGGGGAGCACCCACATTCGACGCCGGTGAAGCGTTTGCTATGATGTTTGCTTCTTTTGTTGCTCTTGTAGAGGTTTGTTTTTATTCTTCTTTGGAGTTTTGGATTGAAAATTCAATAACCATCAACATCAAGCATCATGTGCCTCTAGTTATGTGTTGTGCTTCATAGACATTTCGTATCAAATCCTATTTTCTTTTTTCCCTGTTGAACATAATATAGCAACCCACCTCTAATTCCCGCGCTTTGTATTCCGTATGCAGTCCACTGGTGCCTTCATTGCAGTCTCAAGAGCTGCAAGTGCAACAATGTTGCCCCCTGCTGTTCTTAGCCGCGGTGTTGGTTGGCAGGTATAATGATAAAATATTTACGTCGTTTTCAGCTGCTGTGTGTTGTCGGTAGCATTTCTATAGGTGGATATTTGGCTATCTTTGGCATCTCCTTTTACATAAAGTGTGCATGTCTTTTTCAAAGCAAAAAGGAGACACCACTTCAGCTCCTTCTATTGCATTTATCTGATTTCAAGCTTCCTCAGTCCTCAGATGTTATGCTGGAATTAGATGGTTATTTAGCATAACTTTTTAAGCTGTAAGAAGAGTCAAGTGTCTTAACTTATGTCAGAGTAGATTACTTTGAGATGTAACAAATGCCTGTCTGAAACCTTACGTTGTCTGTTTTTACTAGTGCTGAATTATGTTCTAATATGTACAAGGTAACTGTCTAGAATTTTCATCTGAGCTGAATTTTCTCCAACTTTGACAGGGAATTGGCATTTTGCTATCTGGGATGTTTGGAACTGTGACCGGATCCTCTGTTTCTGTGTAAGGCACAACATATGATGCCACTCATTATGAACCTAATTTCGATATTCTTCTTACATTGTGTGTATGTACAGCGAGAATGCAGGACTTTTAACACTGACACGCGTTGGCAGCAGAAGGGTAGTCCAAATCTCAGCCGGGTTTATGATATTCTTCTCCATCCTAGGTCTGTATATATACCAGAAATTGTTTTAGCTATACAGTTGGGTTGATTTTTCCAGTGTTCCCCGAATTCAGCTTTCTAAATCTACTTGCATGATGCTATAGGGAAATTTGGAGCTGTATTTGCCTCAATTCCTTCGCCAATTATTGCCGCTTTGTACTGCCTTTTCTTTGCCTATGTTGGTAAGTTTGTAGTTCTAGATCGGTAGACATGAAACTGCAGTAGGGATATCATTGCTTCACAATATAATCACTTACACATGTGTTGCAGGCTCTGTTGGATTAAGCTTTCTTCAGTTCTGCAATCTTAACAGTTTCAGGACTAAGTTCATATTGGGATTCTCCATCTTCCTCGGGTTGTCAATACCTCAGTACTTCAACGAGTACACAGCTATTAACGGCTATGGTCCTGTCCATACCGGTGCAAGATGGGTAATGTATCATTAGTTCATTCTGCTTGTCTCCCCATCCCCATCCGTATCACTCGCACACTTGACACGTGCAATTTTTTATTATTTATTTTTTGGTATTATTTTACTAACTGTTAAAGTGTGTGAGTTCACTTCTGTAGTACCTATCTGAATGTTTATAGCTAGGGTAATAGGGTTAATAGTGTCACTGGATCTGATCAAAACAGGACAACATAATTTGGCTGTCTCAATATTGGGTTAAGTAATCCATATGGTTCATCCAGTTGAGATGCACTTTCATCATGAAGTCTGAGTAATAAAGTTCACTTTTTTCCGTTATCTGCTCGTGAAGTCTGAGTAAACCTGACAAACTTATTGAACTAAAAGCCTAGTGACCCTAAAGCAACCGAACCCGAATTGAAAGTGACCCAGCCCGTACCTGATCATGTTCACATCGACATGACCCGACCCAAAACCCTATCTAATGACTCGATTACCAGACAAGTGGCTGTTACTATGTACTACCAGACAAGTAGCCAATCTGTTGCTGTTCTGCCTCTGAACTAAGTTAATGCATATCTGCATGATGTCAATGAGGTCTTCACTCACTTATTGTTTAAGATCGCGATATGTTTGCTAATCTGACATGATGCCACGATGCTTGAAATGACAGTTCAATGACATGGTGAATGTGCCGTTCTCCTCTGAGGCGTTTGTGGCGGGGATCATCGCATATTTCCTAGACAACACGATCCAGAGGAAGAACTCGACAGTGAGGAAAGACAGAGGGAGGCATTGGTGGGACAAGTTCCGATCATTCAAGACTGATTCGAGGAGTGAAGAGTTCTACTCACTCCCCTTCAATCTCAACAAGTACTTCCCTTCTGTGTGATTGATTCACTCGTTTTGCATATCATATGAAGCTAAATCTGGGTCTTCGAACAAAGGGCACAAGAGGAACAACAGTGCTGCTCTAGAGAGTAAAATCCTCGTAGAATCGAGTTTTCTTATGAGATGTTATAGCTGAGGGTACAAATTAGTTGAGTTTTTTTTTGGTAGGATTTCTTTGTAGGAATTGTTTGCCTTTTTTTTTTCCTGTGTTGTAAATCTAATGTGTTAATTGAAGCAAGATTACAGCAAGCTAGGCTAATGGTTTTGAGTTGAGAGTATTAGCTGTATCTGTTTGTCAGTTTGTGGGAACTACAATCCTCAGTTTGCAGGATAAAGACGTTGAGAATTGAACTAGTTTGTCTCATAAAAGAATTATTTCCAGGTCCGAACTCAATAACTAGGCCCAACTCCTTTGGGCTAAATCCAAAGTCCAAAGTTGCCTTGAAGTCTTGAACCGTTACTAATTAGCCTACATATATATTTCTTTGGGCATCATTTTTAATCCTTGCAGAGAATTTGGGTCCTGAGAGGGCCTGTTTCCTTTTTCTTTTTCTTTATTTTTTTTTTACATTGGTAAGCGATTCAACTTATTAGACTCCTATCTCAAGACATAACCCAACAGACCTAAAGTGGACGGGAAACGAGGGTGCCAAAAGACCCAAAGCCGGGCCTCATTCCTACCCGCAATATTCTCCGAAAAGGAAAGAGAAAAGTGTTCCCTCTAAAATTCGAACCCTAATTAACAGGAGGTCTACTTCCTGTTTATTTCCTTAGTCTTTCTCCTTTTTCTTTTCCTGGTGTACATCCAGTCTAGAATAACCTGTCAGCCTATTCAGAATAAGTTATCCATGCAGTTTTTATGAAAATTAAAGCTTGATGAAATTCATGAGTTCAGTTGAAAAGACCATGTCCTTAATTAAGACATATACCATAGTGCTTGTTCTCTCTAACTCTTACTATCTCCTTCCCAAAATGTTTGAGTTTTAGCCATTAATTACTCACAAATTACAAAGAATTACAATACAAAAGTAATGTCATTAGAAAGATACTTTACTTACAATCACAATGATGTTAATTTAATATTATAATTCATTGTAATTTGTGAATAATCCACGGTAAAAATTTAGTCAAATTGACAAATATTTTAGGACAAAGGTAGTATTATTTTTTTAATACAGAGTAAGTAGACCAGTAGGCCTTATCTTCAAGATAATCATCATTAAACTCTACACGTCAGAAACAATAAGGGGATAAGTTTTAAATTGTTTATAACAAACATGAGCCCTCAAACCTACTGCCTCATTGGTTCGTGTTGCATTCTCAAATCCAGCTTAAAAAACTTTGAGCAAAATCATAGTTTGATCATTTTTAAGATCACACATATTGTAGATGCATGTTTGAATGGTCAATGTTCAATAAAATTATCTAATTCATGTCATGCAATAGAAAAGGATATTATAGTCAGGAAACATTTTAGGTTAATCCACATACTACTGAACCCCAAATAAAAAACAACTATGAAACTTTTAGATCGATGTCTTTTGCCTTTGCAGATTGTTCAACGAATGAAGTCAGTTCAATAGGAATGATTCATGAAAATATGAAGCATCTTCACTGATTATATGCTTAATAAGTGATTAGGGAAGTTTCCTCCTTTTTCCCATGCCATATGCTATGCTTAATCTTTCTGCTAATCTGACAAAAATGTGGCATGAAGTTGGTCCACTTTTTGGTGACAAAAGAATATATGGAGTCCACTTTTCTGAAGTTGGTCCAATTTTTATGTACATTCATCTTTATATCATATCAACTGATGCTCTTAATTATCATATAATTATATGCTTTGGTATATATTAATGAAGATATATGATACGGTCTGGATTATTTCAGAAACTAATACCAGTACATTGAATGAACTCAGTCTGTACGTACTTATTGATCAGTACTTAACTACTTGCATGTACAGAATAGAATCTCTAATGATCATATAATTATGTGGTTTAAATAAATTCAACAAGGATTAAAGAACATGAATCTTGGTTAACCTACTAGTGGATTTTGGTTGGTTTCATCTTCTTATGGAGCTTCCTGGAAATTATCAATGTTCTTGATTACAAAGACATGCATGATATACGATCTAGTACTATATGAGGTTGGTGCATCCAACATTTTCATATTTAAAAGATGTTAGTTTTACTGTTTATATGTGACAATATACTGGATAATGAAGGAGCAGTATTTATATTTGTATGTTACTTTTGTAACATTGCTATAAATTCAGGGGCGGGAGCCAGAAAATGCTCAGGGGGGGCGAATTTTAATATTATTATGAACTTTATTAAAATTAACTTTTTAAATTTATGGTACAATACTTTTTTAAATAACTTCAAACCCTGACCTAAGCTATTGGATCATGGACAATTACCAATTACACTACCACATGAACAATATATCTTATCCTCTCTAATTCAAATATATTTTGTTTTCCTAGGCATGGAGGTGCCAAGGCCCCCTCAAACCTAACCTTAGCTCCGCCACCGGCTATAATCTCCAATTTTAACACAAACATATATAGTAATTCTTATTTGTGCTTTACTATATCTTTGAATTAGTTTTGAAAAATAAGAATATAATAAGTATTATTTTTTTTATCATTGGATTCTAAAAACTTTTTTCCCCCCAAAAAAGTCTGGCATAGAGAAAACATGCAAAGTAGGACATTAATTCTTTTGTGAGAGGTACATAATTGAAGAATAAAAGTTTCATGACAAGAGATAATTAAAAGTGACATTTTCCATTGAGAAAAGGAGATCAAAATCCTTTTCAATGTTGTGTTTTATTTGAGCATTAGGATCTCCTCAAAGATAAAAGAGGAGGGTAAGAAGACATTTTTTTTGTGGCCTACTTTTTGTTCCCCCTCCTCCTACCCACTTAAGAATTCATGCATTTAAAAGATTTAGTAGCAATTAATTAGTAATTAGTGGTTTTGGGTGCCCACTAATTAATTCCTTTCTTTTCCACCCTACATATGTATACTTGACAGTTGGTTGTGCCAATATTTGGGAAAGGGAGTTAAGATTCCTCAATTATTGATAAGCCCTCTTGGTGGTCTTGCCTTGATCAAATTTCTGTTAGAAAATAAATAATGAAGATTTGCTACAAATCATGAAAGATGATTCTAGTTCTAAAGGAGGGACTTTACATATCTTGGTACCCTAAATCTGATTAGAAATATGGTAGTGAGTAGTCACCATTTTTATTTGTTTTGTTTTGGAGGAGGTGGATATATTGTGAGTTTAAAATTCTAATTTCTTATGTGGTTTCTGTTTTCTTATTTTTGTAGTGTTAAAATATTGAGGCTCTGTTTATTTGGTTAGATTGGATATAACTCTTCCAACTTAGGGTTTTTTCTTTTTGGACCTCGAACTTTGGGGGTATTTATTTTCTAGACCCACATATTTCAAAGTTTATATTTTGGACCTTATACGGCGATTGATAAGATATCAATTGCCAACTATTGTTTGCCAATAGCGATTGGTATACGGCGACCGATACCTTATCGGTACCTAGACCGTTTATCAGTCGCAAACTCAGCGATTGAGAGCTATCGGTCGCATAAGAGCACATGCGACTAATATTCAGCGATCGATAGCAATCGATCACCTGTGCTCGATCTCCAGCGACCGATACAGGCATCCAGCGACGAATATTAATGGCCTCCATGACCCTTTTATGTATGTTTTAATGTTATCTATATAGGCCTCCAACGACCGATACTGCACTGAAATTATAAAGGAACAATTAAAAAAAAGGAAAATTGGATAATTATTTACCCTACTCTAAGTATTAGAATTGTGATAAACCGAATTGTAAAATTATTGAACTACAATACATCGGTACTATTGGCTCAGGTGAGATCAAAGTATGTTATATTAGGCTCCAATGGCCTAACATTTCATAACTTGGAGTTTAGTACACACCGTACCATAGCATGACAAACTTGATTGCAATAGTCTAAACATATTTCAACCATTAAATTATGGTACACGATACTATGACAATCCATCTAGTTAGTTTACCCAATTCGGTTGGTATACTGTAGTCCAATAATTTCATAATTTGATTTATTATAATACAATTTTAAAGTCCAATCTACCACAATCCCAAACTGTCAAGTGCAGTATAATTTTTCTTAAAAAAATAGTTAAAGTCAAATCACATGTACACAAGTGTTTTTATAAAGTTTCATTGGAGTAGAATGCCCAGTGAATTAGGGTAAAGGACTACCTGATTCAGCATGTCATGCTGAAATTAATTGCATTCAATGCGAGATTCTCATCTCATTAAAACTACACAACCATCAAAACCGAAGGTCAACCAACCACACTAGAAGTTGCCCTGTTCTTTGGATTGGTAACTTTTTTTAATCCAATTCAATTCAATCCAATCCAATCCAAACTTTAAACCTGAAGCCTTCAATGTAGTTTGTTTTTTTTTTTTTTAAAAAACTAACACCTTTGAATAAAATATTAATAAGAGTAGCAAAAATATAGAAGAAAGGGATAAGAAAAGAAAGGAAAAGAAGAGAGAAAATAAGACTACTATATAAATATACAAGTATATATACAGGTATGTGTAGGATCATTGTCAGGGAGTTTAGTTATTGCCAGGTTTGATACTCAACTATTGATCAAGATGATGAGCCACTCATACAATTAACTAATTACCCTTTGCCCCTAATCAATATTTTCTAAACATTTCTAGCGTGCTTGTTTATGGTTTCCATTGCAGGGCGTCTTCTTCCTCTCTCTCTCTCTCTCTATATATATATATAAAACTGTAATTTAGTAAGCTAGCTAATGCTAATCAAGTTAACATTTATTATTTTCGACTTTTCACTATTTCACAGGACTTTACTTTGACGGTTATTTTCTATTATTATATTTTCATACTAACTTTAAGATTATATTTTTATAAAAACAATTTTTTCACTGCAAATATAACAATAGCTAGAAGTTTCAAATGATAAATCACTATATTATATGAAGAAATTATCTATTAAATTTTTTTTAAGTTGATTATGCGTATATGTTTTACTTTACGAGTGATGATATGTGTCTTGGGGCAAGACACTGCTTAAGTGTCTTCCTTTTTATGAAATTAATACTTATATATCATCATTTTTAATCTTAATTTTTTGACAGATATTATTAATTATCAATTATAAGAGACTTAGAATGTGTTGACTATGCCAACAATTAAAATTGACACCCTAACGAATGAACCCCATCTGTTGGACATATTTTAAACGTTTTTTTTTGTAAATTTTAAAAAATATAGACAAAATTGCGATTTTATACCATTTATATCTATTATTATAGTTATATAAATCAATCATGTAATTTTTTTCAATTTAATTGACAGATATATAGATTTTATACAATGACAAGACACTTATTATGTATCTTGCCCAAGACATTTATCAATTTTGTTTACTAAATATTCACAAATGGAGGGAATGGTCAATTAGTTGCGAGTTTATGATTACACAGTCAATTAAAAGAACTGTTCCATGAAAATATTTAAACGTTCATGAAAATGTTTGTTAACTAACTTTTTGAGGTAGAAATGGGTTAATTTGCTAGCAGAAATTGCAAGTTAAATTAAACTCAGGTGGTTGCTAAAACTAGACCATTATTGTCATTTGTGTTTCAATTTGTTTTTCAAAAAAAAAAAAGAGAAAGATTAATGTAGGTTAAAAATGATTATTAATGACAGTTACATTTGGCTTAACTTGTAGG
Organism: Portulaca oleracea; assembly: GCA_029582165.1. NCBI lineage: Eukaryota > Viridiplantae > Streptophyta > Magnoliopsida > Caryophyllales > Portulacaceae > Portulaca > Portulaca oleracea. Next base: position 9,992,846 of record CM055869.1, on the reverse strand, counting down.
CAAAAAGTATCTGACAGCTAGTTAGCTTAACTGTATAATTACTAATCTCTGTCATTTTTTTTTGGTTTTATCCCAACAACCTGCAGGCACGCATGGCGACATAAAAATTTTATTAACTTAATCAAGTCAAATAATCAACTGTACAAGTGCCAACTAATTAAGAAGATCGAAAGTGTTTTCACTAACAATTTTTTAATTTATTTTATATATGACATAGATTAAGATAATTACCTACATTAATGCAACTTACGCTCTATTTTTTGGCGTGTAGGATCAAGTTAGAAATGGTAAGGTAAAAAAATGAAATGATAAAATTTATGGTAGTTAAATTAGTGATGAGGTAAATATATTTTTATTATTAAAATTTAGACTTTAGTTTGAGTGTTCTTTAGGAAATCGGGTAAAGTATAAGGTAAAATAAGGTTATGTAAAAATAACCAAATTAAACTTAGTACATACTCTAAAGAACAAGGATTGTTGTTGTATCCGACATAAATAATTAAGATAAATTATTAATCTAAAATTCAATTTTTTAAATTTTTATTACATGATTAAGAAACTAGAAAGTGTTTTTTACCCTATAATTAGCTAGGGAGTATATATGAAGTCTATTTATCTAATCATCACTCATATATACATGATAAAAAAAAAATTAAGTACTCAACATTACGTTAACAACTAGTTTTTGTATATACAGTGTGCAAATAATTTAAAAATACAAATCTTTTTTAATTATTTAACAATAATAACAAAATTTGAAGAAAAATAAGTTGGAGACAATACTTTTTTTTTTTTGTGTTTTTGGAACAAATTATTAAATGAATCATTCCTTCATGGAGCAAAATCCAAAACCCAAGTTATTAATCCATTAATTAATACCTGGTTTGTTTGGACGGTGCAATGGTCTTTTAAAGTGTGAACCATACGATATATAGAAATATTACTATCGGTAGTACATAAAAAATTAGTGAGATTCAAAGTTTAGAACAGAACCATATAGAAGTTCGTGATGTGAATTAGCCATTTGTATTTTAATAATTGTAGAAGGGGTTGATTAAGTACTATAGTAATTAATAAGAGCCTAAATATGATCGACGTACATAACAATGTGATTAATTGGCTCTTCCAAAGACTAGGGGGCCAAATAACAATGAAACATTAATCCCTTGAATTTAAAAAAAAAAAAACAAATGAACACGTTTGACCCTATAGATGTACTCCCTTTGCCTCTTTGTAAGTGTCATGATAACTAATTTTACAAAACCAATATGTCTATGGGAAATAGAGTAAAAAAATTGTGTCTGGACAAATATACTCTTCTCCTTTCCACCATTTTAGTAAAATACAGATTTCGATCCAAGAGATGAATAAAGAAGAATTTTAAAAGGTAAAACAAAAAATTTATTCATTAGTTAAAGTTAATATGAGTATTTTAATTATTCAATTGTAAAATTGATAGATAAAAAGAGACAGTTTAATTAAAAAATTTTACTCTCATTAAGGGACAAAGGGAGCAGTTATTTCTCTTTCTCAAATTATCTACTACTATAAACTATAATGTATATTTAAATTTTAAAATTCTTAATCATTAATTTTTTAACATTATATGAAATGATCATAATAGATTCATGAAGAAAAATATTGTCATATCACTATAATACTACAAATTTTTTAAAATATATATACAATGCAAACATTGGTCAAATCGTCATCTTAAAAATTGTAAAAAATAAAAGATGATAGTTGCTTGAAAAAAGGGAGTATTGTGTATGTATACAAGGGCAGGCCAGCTAGCTAGAAGAATATTCTAACAATTAGACATAAGCCCTCTTATTGAATCAAAGTGATTTGATCATATGATATGATAAAATAATTACAATAATATGAAAAGTCGGCTCAGCAGTTTGTAGCAGCTAATCTAACTAAATATGTCCAAAACGGAAACAGGAAACAAACAAATGAAAGCTGGCTAAAAGTCAAACCTAGATGGTTAGAGGCAAATTGTTTAACATATATAATAATGATATATTCTATGAAATTACTATAACTAAATTTATAATAAAAAAATGTTTTCATAAAAATATATTGTTATAAAATTTTTTGAATATATGTTGATAAATATTAATGATTAATGTCTAACATTAAAGATTATGAAAATTCAAACTTGACAACAAATATTAATGAATGGAGATTAGTATCTTATTGTTTGACCTACATTATACGATAGAACCAATTAAATAAATAATATCTACACAAACATTTTGTGTGCCAAAAATACAAACTTAATGATATATCTCAACTTTAGTATTAATCAAAATCTTCAATATTGAATTCTAAATGTAAAATTCATTCTCTTCCAATACTAGATATATATGTCACAATAATCACTACTAAAAATATACGTATTACTAACCACTTTTTTTCAATCAATTTAAAATGGTTGGAAAAACTAACAATTTTAGCAACAATTTCATATTCCAACTATTTTTGAAAAATTTGATGTGGCAAAAATAATTGGAAATTCCAACCACTGCTGCTAAGAAGGTGAGAAATTGTTCCTACAATCCTTTTTACTGTTGTTTGAAAATGGTTGGAAAATGTTGGGATTACTAACTGTTTTCCCAACCAATTTTGAATAGTAGGAAAAATATTGGTAGGAAAAATTTCTCACTGTTTTAGTAAAATTGGTTAGAATTTCCAACCAATTTTTCCCTTTTAAAATTAGAAAAATAATTGAAAAATTAGAAAAATATGAAATGGTTGTTGAAACGGTTGATTTTCTCAACCGTTTTAAATTGGTTGAAAAAAATGGTCGGTAATATACTGTATACATATTCTTAACAGGGAATGTTAACATGATGGCTATCAAAACGCTATTGAGTTGTGTTATAACGTTATAGTTTTGCAGTCACAAATTTTCACAAAATATATGTACAAACTTCCTTTTGTTTCAGAAAAATTATGGAGAACAGGAGAAGTAATTTTATCACACTATAGAAGATTTATTTGTGCATAAGAGAATTTAATTTATAGGTAGGTAGAAAAATTATTATGGGGAATATAGGATCAGTTGGTGCATATATATATATTATTGTCACAATGCAAGTTATGATGATTATATAGACATGCAAAATGTGAAAATGAGGATATATAATCTGTATGATTGGAATTCAGTTGATATATCATATATATGATCAGTATGAGTTTGGAGAGAATATCTCAACTACCTTGATGATATGCAATTCATTGATATAATAATAATAGTTGTATCTGTTGAATGTTGATGAAGAATTATTTACTTGCATTAACAGGGATACTTTGTGCCTCAAAAAATATCCAAGACTTCACCTTCACTCCACGCTACCTATTCATGCATCTATGCATGCCCTTAATTCTTATATACCTAGCTAGCAATATAGTACCTTTTTACCTTCAAACTAAATCCAATTTTGCTTCTCAATTAATCTCTTTATCATGGATTACCATTTCAACTTAATTAATTTGACTTTGGTAAGCTTGTTTCTTTATGTTTAGTTTTGTCAATATCGAAAATTGTTAGGTTAGATTCGTGTCAATCTTTAACTAAGTAATGAATCAATTGGATAAACGTGAAGAGTTTATTAGCATTTCAACAAGCAATATTATCCGTTGAATTAAGTCTATTTATGTTTGATTCTCTTCTGACCACATATGACTATATGAGCGACATTAATATTGAAAGTGTCGTTGGAGTAGAATATTCATCAACATTATTCAATTGTTTGCGCATGAATGTCTCTTAATTAACATATATTACTTCTTACAAAATTTATCAAATAATTAGTGTCTAATATACATGCACAATAATTCATTAGATCCATTACATTGAACTATTATTTTAAATATGATTTAATTTTACATTCAATATATATATATGTATATATTATATTATATAAACATGCTTGTTATCATTTTGACAAGATTTGCATATAAAATTGGGGGATTATATTAAATGGAAAAGAATTGTGTCGACTATGTACAAAGAAAAATGTCATCCTCACTTTTCACAATACAAAAATGCATTCAAATATATCAAGACGTGCATCCTAAAGTTTTGACCAATTTTAAAATATCTACCATATTTTTCATTTGATTATATATGTGGTTCAGATAAGCATAAGGAAAAGAAAAGAGAAGACAAGACATGCATGAGAATTAAAAAGGTAGCAACCGTGGAGGCAACTTTTTGGGTTAGTGGTGGATTATCAAAAAGAACAATATCGCTAATTAATCAAATATGGATAAACAAAAAAAAAAGAAAAAGAAAAAGCATAGGACAAAGAAACAGGTGATGTCTTCTTACCATGACCCCTAAACAACATTCTGCTACATTGTTATTTTGTTCTCCACTTTAATAAAGGTGATACATTTTTTATTTTTAATTTATTTATTTAATTAATTTGATAGATCAGTAAATGAAACAGTCATACTTGAATAACTCTACATTCTTTTGTGTTGTATTAACATAAAATTCTAAAATTAAAGAGGGGCGCAGCTATGCAAATTATAGTTAGCTAGAGTTATCAATGTAAATTTATTAGTTTGGATTTTGGAAATTCAAATAGCTACACACACACATATATAATATAAGTTTTTTCATTAACCATATTAATATTAACTAATACTTCATATATAATACACTATATCCTCATTTCCAAAAAAATTGTCAATGTTCAAATAATGAAGTCAAATTTTATAAATTTAACCGTTAATTTATCAAATTATATGTTGACTTATCATGTAGGATCACCGTTATTAGATTTATAATGAAAAATACTTTTACTTAAATATAATATTACATGTCTTGCTAAGGTGAAACGTAAAATATTATCAGTCAAAGTATGACCTAAGATTTTAAAAAAGTAAAGTGGACAATCAATTTGGGATGGAGGGAGTAAAATAAAAGTAGATGTTTTCTGTTTTAAGCTTACTAGGGCTAACATTCAAATGGTAAAATCAGGCCAAGCAAATATAGGAATTAGCATATATCAATGATCACTTTAGTAGTTGACCTTCTTGATTTCATCAATCTATAATTTGTTACAGTGTAAATTTAGGGTGACAAACAGGAAATAACAAGTCTGACATAAACAATCAACATGCTCTGATCTCTGCTCCTGTCAAAATCCCCCAAAGCCAAAAAATCACAGCTCATTCATCATAGACATTCACATGGGGGGCAATTCTGTCAACCTCTTCTCTCCCACCAGCAAAAAAAAAAAAAAAAAAAAGAGAAAAAAAATGATGTTGTCATACTCCCACTACACACTTCACCCCAGAAAAAAAAGAAAAAATGATGATAAAAAAATCCACACATGAAGAAGTATTGTAATGAGTAAAACAGCAGGTGGGCATGCCTTACCTGAGAGGCTCATGATTTAGTATAAAAGTGGGATTAGTGGGTGTTTCTCTTGTCTTGTGCATGTATAGCTAATTGACTAATCTAGAGAGAGAAATATAAGCAAAACTAGAGAGAGAGAGCAATGGGGAATTGCCAAGCCATAGATGCAGCAACACTTGTAATCCAACACCCAAATGGCAAAGTTGAGAATATGTATTGGCCTGTCCCAGCTAGTCAGATCATGAAGATGAACCCTGGTCACTATGTTGCCCTCTTGATCACCACCACCATCTCCCAAACCACCACCGCCACTGCCGCCACCGCTGCCGCCAATAATGGCCGGAAGTCGGTCCGGATAACGAGGGTAAAACTGCTACGTCCGACCGAGACTCTAGCACTTGGACATGTTTACAGACTCATCAGCACCCAAGGTATGTATCTGTTTAGTCTTAATTTTTGCATGTAAGAAATTGTTTACTTTGATTAGTGTGGGTTAGTTTGATGCTGATTATATGTTTGTGGGGTTTATGCAGAGGTGATGAAGGGTTTGGTGGCAAAGAGGGAGGCAAAGATGAGGAAGAATGGGATTGAATTAGCAGATTCAGATTTACTCAAACATGCTCAGAAATTAGCCACAACACCACTGCAAGATGTTCAGGCCCAACAGGTAAATTAATAACCAAAATCAACCCTCCTTTGTGTTGTGTTGAGGGTAGATTTAGGTTCGATAGATTTTGATAAATATTGATTGATAAAGTATTGAGAAAATGGGTAAAATTTTGAAAAAACATATGGTAACTTGAATAATGTGTAATATGAGTATCTATTTTGTTATATGTTTGGTAAAATTTTCAAATATACTTTGCCAACAAACAGAGTATAATGCAAATTGTATGAGAAACTCTTTTATTTATTTGATCAATGACAGTAATAAATAAACGAATTACTGAACCATTTTCAACATATTTTTCAGGAGATTAGCAGACAAGGACATCGATTCAGAAAAAATGGAGGAACAGCAAGGCCAAGATCATGGCAGCCATCACTTCACAGCATTTCTGAGGCTGGAAATATTGGAAGCTGATATTATATAGTTTATGATCAAATCTAATATTTCTAAAATTTAAACTCATAGAAGATAAAACAAATTGAGATTGGAGTGACCCTTAATTAGTCCCTGAAATCTTGAAACCCAATGCACTTTGAATTTTGAAGGGGAGCAAATAGGGGGAAGGACTGAAGAGGGGGTTAAAATTAGAGATCTGGGTCACACTGAAAATGTAGATAAGTGACCACAGGAAATTAAGGCAATTCATAGTGTTGTATCATGTAATTTTTTGTCCCATTATATTTTTTTACATTTATGGGAGATAAGATCGATTTTACTATCTGCATCTTAGAGTATTAATTAAATATGGTTAATATATTTGATCTTTGGTTATTTTTAGTAGTAGTGGAAATGACGCACCATTGTAGATTTGAGCTTTTAAACAAAGCTTATATTATATTTTTACACAAATAAAGACCAAATTTACGATCTTATTACTACAGAGTCTAATTGAACAATTAGAACTTGACCCGATTTTAAGTGCGGTTGATGTTTGGCTATACATACATTTTCGCAAAGAAATTGTCCAAGACAAATTTTTGTGGATGTCTCTTCACAAAAATTGTAATGAAGAAAATACCAATTCAATTTGAATGGATTCAAAATGATGTTACTACATGAGAAAATCATTTTCGGAAATGATTTTTATCTCTACCAAACATACCCTAATTAAGTGTGAAGAATTAAGCCCCGATTGCGTGAAATATGAGAACATTTTAAAATTAAAGAAAACTATAGCCCCATATTCCATGATTGCAAATTGAAAATCAAAAGCTACAAAAGACTGAGAGAGGGTGAATATGTGAAGCATGGAGACCTAAGACGTGAAATATACACTATGGAAGTCAATTAGGATATATTGTAAAGTTTGCAACATTCCACTATGCATTATTTTTCGTCTTTTATCAACCCTAGAAAATATAAATAGAAATTTAATCCATCTTTATAAATTTACACATACCCTTCTCGATCGGTTGCTTCTTGATGACAAACACTGGCAAGGATTAGTAGACAAGATTCCATATACCTGGCCTTATCTTTTAAATTAAACTACCAATTTTTCAATTTTGTACTAAAATATTAAGCAAGGGACAGTTTTTACACCCTCCAAGCCAAGTTATAGCCATTTAGTTAGGAATCTTGAAAGTTGTACTAAGAGGGTTTCTCATAAGTTTTCCACCCTTTGAGTCAGAGGGTGGAAAATGCCTTTATATATTTATAGAAAAATGGAACATAAAGAATGTTATCGAAATTACAAAACTACAAATTGAGATTGGAAGGACTTCCTTTTTAAAAGCCTTGGACATTAAGCAACTTAGTAACGCTATTATAACATCATGAAAATACAAGACAAAAGCATGAAATTCAAAGCAGAGAATAATTTTACCATGAGTATTAGGCGGTCTAATTATCCTATAAAATATATGAATATAGTTAAATTAGGCATGTATACTTGTTGCTGCTCCTAGAAATCAATCCAACTGAGATTTACAAATTACCACAATATAACATATACCAACTGAGCTAAGAGCTCATTAATAATGATGGACACCCTTTATTTTTGACTTGTAGAATTTGAAGTTAATTATCCTAACATCGCCCTAGAATAAATCCAAGACTCAGTAGAGCCGGCATACCCTTGGGGCAACAAACCATGGAATCACCAAATTAAATTGGAGCACTTTTGTGGAGGCTTTAGAAACGACAACCATAAGGGGCTCATAAGTGCACTTTGCAAGCATGAAAACATAGGCTCATCATAGTTTATGCCTTTAGGTGGCCATAGAGCTAGGAAAATTATGAATATTCCAATAATATTATGTGTGGGTCACCCTCTTATTTCATGTGGAATCATATCTCCAAAACAATACAAAATTTGTCCCCATACACCCTAGGAATATATGTATGTGTTGTGTGTATGATGGTTAATAATTTGGGCTGACTTAAAATGCAATAATTGATGTAGGTATAAACAAGCATGGTATACTTTGATAGAGCTGATCATCAGCATGCAATTGTCTGTAATCATAGTTTGTTTCCTTGATGCTTTTGCTCCATCATGCCTTCAAAGTTTCAAATCAGTCAATGTCAACCCTACCAGTTGATATAAAGGAGGGATTCTTTAATTTCAATCAAAAGTGTAGAAATTAACCTTCTTATAGTTTAGTTGCAGTTTTTCTCAGCTGGTGTTAGAATAAGATTTTGCTGTTAGTTTTTTGGCCCCTTCATTTTATGGGCTACTGTGTCACTAAAATTCTTTCTGCCGGAGACTTTTTGGGTGTTGGAACTATAATTTGTCGAGTTATAGACGCAGAAGTTATGCCTTTTATATATATATATATATATATATATATATATATATATATATATATATATATGGAAGGCAGAAGTATATAAGGCATCAAAGATGCTATAAAACATCCGTAAAACAGCAAAAATCAGTGTAAGAAAAACAGTTGAATGCTACATCTGGAGACTGGAGCTAAATGCTCCAATATTATTTTGTGGAACCAAACATGTAATGCTGTAATTTCTGCAATGATGCGCTCTTGCATCAAGATGGTTAATTAATAACCATCTTGAATTTTCTATAATTCATATTTTTGTAACTTTTATTAATATTTTCTTCAATAATTGTATATACTTATAAATTATGAGAGTATAATGCACAATTATGTATAGTTTTATATTAATAAAAAATATAAATAAATAAATATTTTTATATAGTTTATGAGTCATAATAACCCTTAAAGTAATTAAATATAATGATTTAAAACATTGATATATGCAAAATTATGAAACATGACAATTAATTTGGAATGGAGGGAGTGTATTTTTATAATGATTTAAATAGCCTTATATTAAATTTATTGAATGGTTTAGATAAAATTCAAGATGATTATTCATTTTGCTTTACATTAAATGAATTTTTGAAAACTAGGGAATATTTGATCAGGAGGCAGGATGGTCGAATAAAACGTGGACTCTTTGGTTATTCATCAACTGGGTTGGGCTTCTGCTCTCGACGGAATGAAAAGGCCTTCCAGCCTTGGGTCAGTATGGTTGATGGGTCTACGAGATGGCCTGACGTTATCAAATTTAAGTTATGGAAACATTTTGCGGGGATAGCTCAGTTGGGAGAGCGTCAAACTGAAGATTTGAAGGTCGCGTGTTCGATCCATGCTCACCGCAAAATAATATTTTTAATTTGTGTTGTCATTTTCTGAAGTTTTGTTGGTTTTTATTTTCCTTTTCATTCTAGGTTTTGATGAGTTCAGACGCCCAAAAGATATTTCAAATTTGTAAAAAATAATGAGTATTGTTTTTTTTTTCCCTTTACAAATCCTAAAGTGCAGGAAATAGAAATAGGGAATTTGTCACACAACTCCTCAACTCAAGGTGAAATCAATCTATATTGCATTTAGTTCTAACAAAGAATTGCATATCTATGAATTACATACAATGGGGAAGGAAGAGATAATTAAGTGGCAACCTTGTAGCTGTAAAAATAAACATACCAGATACCACTCATGACTTACAAAGCATACAACTCAGAATAAAAGGAGGCATAGAACTCCTCAAGGACCCTTCTAAGTTCTAACAAGACATCTCCTGACGATGTCATCAAACAAGATTTTAGAGAAACAAACAGTAGTACTAAACATTCAAATAGAACAAGCATTTGAAAAGTGGCATAGGTTTGTCATTCAATCTTGAGTCTGCGGCCACATTTGCTTCACAGAAGATATGATGAATCATGTCCACTTGTCAATGAATGTTTATGAGACCTTAAGGGCTGAATGATGATAGAGACCGTCCTTCTATCTAAATCCTAGTGAAGCTTGCTATAACACTTTGGAGACCAAATCGGAGCGACAAAGCTTCAGATACAAAGACTGCCAAAAACTAGAACGTTATATATATGGCTCTCTGCTGATGTTCATAGCCCAAAAATCCAAATTTTCCATTAATTTAACAAAACCTAGAACACCCAATCATCCATGTGCTCCAGATTACAACTCCAACAACACCCAATTCCAAACTAAACTAAGCTAACATCATATCTCCCACATACAGGCCCAATCTGCTAGTACCCTATGCTATCTGGGTAGAAAATCAAAATCTGGCAAAAGACAGATAACTCGAGTTAAATCATTTCAATGCCACACAACTTTTAATTTTTGTCAGTTTTGCCACACAACTTTTAAATTTGTCAAATATATCACATAACTTTGAAAATTTGTCAAAAATGCCACATAACTTTTAAATTTGTCAAATATGTCACCTAACTTTGAAAACTTGTCAATAATGTCACATAACTTTAAAATATTATCATAAACGTCACCCAATGAGATTTTGACTTATTATAACAAGTAAAATTTATATTCATTTTATTTTTTAAATTTAGAATAGATAGAAATAAAAGGAAAAAATGCCCTGATATATTAATCAAAATTCAACTAACATGTCCACCCCATCTCATAATTCTTCTTATTCCTCTTCAACAACATAAAATAAAATTATATTAATATATTAGGTTCTTTTTCTTCAATTTTTCACTATTCTAAATTTAAAAATATAAATATAAATAAATTTTACTTGTTATAATAGGTTAAAATCTCATTTAGTGGCATTTTTGACAATTTTTCAAAATTAGGTGATATTTTTGACAAGTTTTTAGAGTTATGTGCCATATTTGACAAATTTTACAGTTAGGTGACATCTTTGACAAGTTTTCAAAGTTATGTGACACATTTGACAAATATAAAAGTTGTGTGTCAAAACTGACAAAAATTGAAAGTTGTGTGGCATTGAGATGATTTAACTCCAGATAACTCTTCAAAGATGATACTTTTGATGATATTTTTGACCCAAGTTTTGATTAGTAATGGTAGATTTGAGAAAAAAATAAAGTTGAGTAGTATTCTTGACTAACAAAATGATTGAAAATTGAGTGGTAGGGCAATCAAGAACTCGGAACTGGAGAGTACAATCAAGTCCTGCAAAGAACCAAAAGATACAATGACTGCCAGCCAAAAACTTGCATTCATGGTTCTTGAAACAAACCCAGAAATTTCCAACTTTGATACACAACATAGGCATATATCGCATGTACCCCTCAAGTTTCTTTTGTTAAGGGCTGTTTCCAAATGTCAATATAAAGCATCAGTATGTGTGAAATAACAATCCTCACAAAGGTTCCCATCAAGGTTTACCAAAGTCTTCTAGGTAGGAAAGGTGAACGACAATTGAAACTACAGGCTATTATACATCATAACTCGTAAAGTACAAATGCAACCATTCTTTAAGGACAATCATGAAACCACAGATATCAGACTCTTTGAAGGGGTTTCTTCCCTTTCCAACTCAAGGAGAAGCATAATCAACAGTAAAAGCTACTAAAACCATTACACTAATGTTTAAGCATTTTGCCAATTTACCAGAAAAATGAGAAAGCAAACTTCTGTATATCCATAATGCCCATAACAGTAAGCTTTTCTCGGAGGTAAGAAACCTCAGTTGAAAATCCCAGTATAGACAGAAATTGAACAACAATAGATCAAAACAGCCCAAATTAAATGGAAGTCATGAAAACAACTCAAATAAGACTACTTAAAAGAATAAGAAGAAACCAATTGCATCGTCACAGAATTGATCAACTTGAAGTTGGTCAGAACAAGGGGGAATTAGAAAGCAACCACAAAAGTTCATTCTTACAGCTTGTTCAGATGCACCAATGTATTTATTCAGTGTCCTTATATCATGGACAAGCTCAGAAAAAGAATGAGGTCTGTCCTTATTGTAATTGTCATCACAACCTTCTCTGGTGGTATTCTGAACTTAAGAAGCAGGGACTCGGACTCGGACATGAGACACGGATACGACACGACACCGATACGGACACAGGGACACGCAATTTTTGAAAATTAAGGACATAACACGTTGTCCGACACGTACTTTAATTTTTTTATAGTAATATCAAATTCTATTTTTGTTAGGAAAGTGTCCTAAAATCACCAAATCTCTTGATCTCATAATTATTTGTTTCCTAATTGTATTAGGATATTATTTAGGTTTCCTTATTGTGTTGGGTTTCCTAATTGTATTAGATTCTAAATCTATTTGGAGTGGGAGTCAAGTTAGGTTATAGGGAGTTCTCCCTATAAATAGGGTGCATGTTTCTCCACCAAAAACACATCGGTAAACACAGAGAGCTAGAGAGAGAGAAAATATTGAGAGAGAAAGGGATCTCACCAATATTTTCCCCAGTGTATCCTGAGAGATTGTGAGTTGAGTGTTGAGAGATTGTTATTGTAATCTCCTTTGTGGATCGCATCACACCCTGTGATAGTGATCAGGTTGTACTCCTCCTTTCTCATAATGGATTATTTTCTGGCTGTCGCCGTCCGTGGGTTTTTCTCCGAGTTCTTCGGTTTCCCACGTAATTCTGGTGTTTGATTTTATCGCTTATTTTTCGTTCCTAAATTTTGTCGTAATATTCGTCATCTCGTTTTCGATTCTATTATTCGCTTCCGTTGTTACCTTGTTACTCACTTTTTCTCTAACAAGTGGTATCAAAGCAAGGTGGAGATGGCTTCAATCATGAAGTGTGATATTCCAAAATTTGATGGAACGAGGAGTTTTACTATGTGGAGACTGCAGATGAAGGCGGTCCTGATTCAGCACGGGTTATGGGATGTGATTGAGTATCCCGACACGAAGACTGATGCGACAATGAGCGATGATGAATTCCAAAAACTCCAGAAGGATATCAAGGGGAATCTGACTCCAAGGGAGTGGAAGAAGCTTGAAGATAAGACTCTGCAGGATTCAGGTGTGCTTGGACAAATGGAAGAGTCAGCATGTCGAAGAGTCGTGCAAACAAGTCTTGAATGAAGGAGAAATTCTACAGTTGAAGATGCCCCAAGGTACTTCTATTCAGCACATCTTAGTGAATTTTGATTCTATTATTCTTGAATTGGAATCAATGGATATAAAACACCTTGATGAGGATAAGGCTTTTCATTTAATTGTCTCCCTACCGCTTCATAAACAATTTAAGGAAATCATGTTGTAGGGGAATCGTGGTGACCTTAACCTTAGTGAAGTAAAGGCTAGTTTACTGTCTAAGGAGAAACTTGATACCGATGGTGATGACCAGGGTGGTGATGCTTTGTTTGTAAGGGGTAGAAATCGAGCGTAAGGGAAAGCGGGTCTAGAGGAGGTCTAAACACCGTTCAAAGTCTAGGAATCCTCACAAGAATAAGAAGTGTAACTCAGTAGTAAGATGGGGCATATAGAGAGGCTGGGAAAAGCAGAGAGACCAGAAGCAGGAGGGTAAGGATAATCACACCAAACCTGGTACCTCAAACTGCGTAGAGTCCGAGTCAGATGGTGATGGGTTTGTAGTTAAGGATGATGCCTTGGCTACCACATCGAGTAGGATAGCTAGAGATGAGTGGGTTCTTGACACAGGGCGCACCTATCATATGTGTCCTCATAAGGACTGGTTCGAGTCTTATGAGAGTGTTGACACCGGGGTCGTAGTCATGGGTAACGACTCATACTGCAAGGTTGCAGGAATCGGTAGCATCAAAATCAAGACTCATGATGGCATCATTAGAACTCTCAAGGAGGTTCGTCATATCCCTAACATGACTCGAAATTTAATTTCTTTGGGTACTCTTGAAGCTAATTTGCAGTACAAAGGAGAAGATGGTGTTTTGAAAGTGTGCGGGGTTCCATGGTTCTTATGAAGGGAATCGGGAAGGGCGGTCTATACATCCCGCAGGGTCTACAAATGTGGATCTGCGGTGATCCTAAATCTTGATGAGTCCGAAAAGACAAAACTGCAGGCACATGAGACTAGGCCACATGGGCGAAGAGAATGTCAATGTTGAGCGAAGGATACCTTGAAGCGCAAAGATCGGAGTTGGAGTTTTGCGATCACGTGTCTACGGAAAGCGAAGAGGTTAGCTTTTCAAGGGCTAAACATACAACAACAGGGATCCTTGATTATATTCATTCAGATTTGTGGGGTCCTGCTAGAGTGCCATCACTGGGTGGCAAGCGCTACATGTTGACATTCGTGGATGACTTCTCGAGGAAGACTTGGGTTTTTTTCCTGCGGCACAAGAATGAGGCATTCTCATATTTCAAGAAGTTCAAAGCTTTGGTGGAGAACTAGACAGGCAGGAAAATCAAGAAACTCAGGACTGACAATGGGTTGGAGTTTGTTGATTCTGAATTTACTGAATTCTGCGAGGAGCATGGGATTGCGAGGCATCGAACCTTGGTGGGTAAGCCTCAAGAAAGCGGTAGCCGAGAGAATCAACAGACACTTGGAGAAAGCCCACGCATGCTCTCGAATGCAAGGCTTTGGAAGAACAAATCGTTAGGCAGGTGATATCTATGCTGCTACCTGAACAGATCACCTCATGCCTCTATCGAATACCGATTCGGAGGAAGTATGGAGTAATCCATTAATTATTCTAATTTGAGAATTTTTAGATGTCCTGTATATGTCCATGTGAATGATGGGAAGTCGTCTCCAGAAGTATTAAATGCATGTTTCTAGGTTACGTCCGAGTCTAAGGGATATAGAATGTGGTGTCTGATTTGATGAAAGTTATTCACTAGAGATGTAACCTTTAATGAAACCGCTATGTTATCCGAATGGAATCTACCGGTACTTCTGATGATGCAGGAAATCAGGAGAAGGATGCAGGAAGAATGGTGTTCGAGGTGGAGCAGGCTCAAGGTGGAGCTGCTGAACTGCAATCGTGAGCAACCATCGATGCTCTGAACCAACTCGAGTTGATGAGCACGAGATTGAGACGAATGTTCCTCAGGTAGAGGAACAACCGAGCATTGCTAGAGATCGTCCCAGGAGGGAGATCAGGAGACCAGTGCGATATACTGAAGAAGATGATGCTATGATTGCTTATGCGCTGAGTGTTGCAGAGGAGACTCCTGAAGGTGCTGAACCTTCTACCTATCAGGAGGCCATCTCTTGTCCGAATGCCTCAAATTGGATAGGAGCTATGCAAGAGGAGATGGAGAGTCTGCAGAAAAATCATACATGGGAGCTATGTGAGTTGCCTAAAGGGCGACGAGCTCTTACTGCGAAGTGGGTGTACAAGAGAAAGGAAGGTATCCCAGGTGTAGAAAATGCAAGTGGAAGGCCAGATTAGTGGTAAGGGGTTGCAACCAGAAAGAAGGAATCGACTATAACGAAGTATTCTCCCAGTCGTGAGGCATACGTCGATCCGCACCTTGCTTGCCTTTGTTGCTCTATTTGATTTGGAGTTGGAGCAACTTGATGTCAAGACAGCTTTCCTCCATGGCGAGTTGGAGGAGGAAATATATATGAGGCGACAGAGGGTTTCATCATTCCCAGTAGCGAGGAGCAATTATGCAGATTGAGAAAGTCCTTGTATGGACTTAAACAGCACCAGTGATGGTATAAAAGGTTTGATACCTTTATGGTAGGGCAGGGTACACAAGAAGTCACTATGATAATTGTGTGTACTACAGCAATTTGAAGAAAGGTCTTTCATTTATCTATTATTGTATGTGGATGACATGTTGATTGCCTCCAGGACATGTCACTAATAAAGAAAGTGAAATCTCAACTCAATCAGAGTTTGAGATGAAAGACCTCGGGCGAAGAAGATTTTGGGTATGGAGATCCAAAGGGATAGAAAGGCGGGGAAGTTGTTCTGTCTCGGAAGAAATATATGGAGAAGGTGTTGGGCAGATTCAACATGAGAAATTATGCGTTTCAACTCCTTTAGCCGCACACTTCAAGTTATGCAGTGAACCTGTCCTAAATCTGATTTGGAGGTAAGGAGGATGTCTAATATTCCCTATGCTAGTGCAGTTGGTAGTTTGATGTATGCTATGGTGTGTACTAGACCTGACCTGTCCCACGCAGTTAATGTGGTGAGTAGATATATGCAGAATCCAGGGAAGGAGCATTGGGAAGGAGTGAAGTGGATCCTTCGCTATGTAAAGGGTAATTTGGAGAAGGGCATCCTGTATGATAGAGGTAGTGCTGCAACGTCTGATGTTGCAGGTTATGTTGATGCTGATTATGGTGGAGATCTGGATAGGAGACGCTCAATTTCAGGGTATGTGTTCATCACGTGTGGAGGAGCAATATCTTGTAAAGCTTCACTTCAATCTATAGCAGCCCTGTCTACTACAGAGGCTGAATATATTGCTGCAACGGAAGGAGTGAAGGAGGCCATCTGGTTGAGGGGATTGGTCATGGAGCTTGGAGTACCACATGGCGAGACTGTGGTTTATTCAGACATTCAGAGTGCTATACATCTGACAAAGAATGACACTTATCATTCGAAGACCAAGCATATAAGCGTTAGGTATCACCTCATCAGAGATACAGTTGCTGCAGGAGAGATCGTGGTGAAGAAGGTTCATACTTCTGATAATCCTGCAAACATGTTAACCAAGCCTCTATCTATAGCTAAGTTCGAACATTGTTTGGAGTTAGTTGGTGTTCTAAGCATGTGAGAGCCCTGCGGGGCCACGCCCTGCGGAGGGGTGTGTTGATGGCGACAGTCAAGATGTTTATCTGGATCGATGATTCGTTGATTTTAGTCCAAGGTGGAGTTTGTTAGGAAAGTGTCCTAAAATCACCAAATCTCTTGATCTCATAATTATTTGTTTCCTAATTGTATTAGGATATTATTTAGGTTTCCTTATTGTATTGGGTTTCCTAATTGTATTAGATTCTAAATCTATTTGGAGTGGGAGTCAAGTTAGGTTATAGGGAGTTCTCCCTATAAATAGGGTGCATGTTTCTCCACCAAAAACACATCGGTAAACACAGAGAGCTAGAGAGAGAGAAAATATTGAGAGAGAAAGGGGTCTCACCAATATTTTCCCCAGTGTATCCTGAGAGATTGTGAGTTGAGTGTTGAGAGATTGTTATTGTAATCTCCTTTGTGGATCGCATCACACCTTGTGATAGTGATCAGGTTGTACTCCTCCTTTCTCATAGCGGATTATTTTCTGGCTGTCGCCGTCCGTGGATTTTTCTCCGAGTTCTTCGGTTCCCCACGTAATTCTGGTGTTTGATTTTATCGCTTATTTTTCGTTCCTAAATTTTGTCGTAATATCCGTCATCTCGTTTTCGATGCTATTATTCGCTTCCGTTGTTACCTTGCTACTCACTTTTTCTCTAACAATTTTAAAAGTGTTTATTAATGCGTATATTTTCTTTAATAGTTTATGAATCGTAAAACTATGTATATAAAACATAAACTTATAAAATATTGGAAGACGAACAAAGTTATGTGAAAGAGGGACAAATGTACGTGTAAGAAGGTAAAGCAACAGGAAAAAAATAATGATGTATTGAAAAAAAGGAGATCATAGTTGAGAATGTAGCTAGCCGAAAATGTGATGTCCGTCAATGATTCAGAAGTGTCCTAAGGTTAGGATACGTGTATCCACCATGAGTCCTCCAAGTGTCGGATGTTTATTTTGATAATTATTTAGGGGACTCGTTTTTTCGCGTGTCCGACACATATTCGAGGAGTGTTCGAGAGTGTCGGTGTCGGATACGTATCCATTGATGAATTATGGGGGAAGAAGAAGAATGGTTGAGGAGAGAGAAGGGGGTTAAGTCAAAGCTGATATGACACAATTAAAAGAGTCAACACTCTCTCTCTGCCGCCACGTCAGCACGCCACTGAGTCAAGTTAATCTTAACTCGGTGGCGTGTTATTGGGGGTAACAGGGGGTCAAAGTTCGTATTATTCATCACTGAATCGAAAGTTCATATTATTAAGTCTTATATAGCCAAAAGTTTGTATTATTAGAATCCGTCCCAAACATCAATTATAGTAGGTACATGCTTCTATAATTGGAGATGAGGTATATCATTGGAAATTTCTTTGCAGACACTATGTTTTGTGGCATTATCTATAATGGATATTGCTCTATTGTAGGTTAAAGATTTTAATACAATTGGTGTTGTTACCCGAGAGATAACACCATATAGTTGTCTATGGGAAAAAATAGGTTTTTAACGGTATACCCTAACACGACGTTAAGTTTGATGTTGACTTTTTGTGAACCGTTTGAACACAAAATCCAATTAATAGGAAGTTGATATCTTTTGAACACAAATGGTTTTTCATTCGACGATGGAGTTAAGTTTGATGATCAAAGTTTTGTGAACCTTTCTTAGTGTTTGTTTTTTCGCGGTAGTGTAAAGAGATTGGAGTTTATTTGATTTCATGTAATCTAATAAGAATAGGGGATGGAAAACAGGAAATAATTCACATTAGCCAAGGTCGCCTATATCTAGACTCCCTTAAACTCCGCGTTAGTGGGATTACACTGACGCTATTGTTGTAGTATAATTCTTCGTTTTCATGTGATTAGCAAAACATACCAAGTAATGAGATGAATGTGTTTCCTTATTTATTGATGATTGGTATGATTTAAAGTTTATTTGTTTAATTTTTTTAAACAACGGAAGGGGATATGGTTAACAAAATTTCAGTGTTAATTTAAAGTTAATTATTGGGAAATTTCATTTAGTAGGCTTCAACTTTTGTCTATTCTAAATTGTCAACCACTTTTTAAACTATTCCAAATGGTAGACTTATTTAAAAAAAATTCCAAATGGTTGGCTTCTTTTGATACTGTTGCTAAAATATTGCTCGCAAAACTTTCTCATCTCTCAATTTCATTTAGCTCTCCCTATCAATTTCATAATCAACTCCCTTGGAATAATATCTAAAGTGTTTAATAACTAGAAATAGTTTTTAAAGTGTTTGAAAACATGAAATAATTTTCAAAGTTTTCAAAATAAGCCTACCATTTGGAATAATTTTCTAAATAAGCCTATCACTTGAAATAATTTAAAAAGTGGTCAACAACTTGGAATAGGCAAAAGTCGAAGCCTACCAAATGAAATTTCCCTTAATTATTTTAGTGACTAGAGAACCCTAAAGTGAATAATAGCAAAAAGCTAGCTAAGGTCAACTTGTTATTATAGATTATTCATAAGGCCCCATCCAAGGGCCTATGATATTGCAAACTAACATACCCAAAGGCTCTATGTGCTTGATCATTATAGCCCGTCAAAATCCCAATAATTAAGCAAAAAAAAGTTAGATAAAGTACTAAAACACTGATCATTGTGGTTCTTCATCCAAATCGTGTATGAAGATTGCTACAAAAGAGATTTCTTTCAATCACGTTCAACACCCTAGCAACTATCCATTTACTATGAGGGCATTTATCTATGCATGAAAGGTAACAATAGCAGATAAAATCATAAAATATAATTTGAGTGCCCAAGAGAGAAGAATTATGTTAGCTTGATCATGGGGATGGACATGCGTATACTGTTGTCAAAGATATTGTGTGAGTGGCCAAAAGAGAAGAGTTTGGTGAGCGTGATCATGGAGATGACTATCCATTTACTGTTGTCATTCTCGGAAAAGATAATAGGGGGATAACTGATATATTGGATGAAGTTGTTGCAAAGTTTAATGACTGTCGTGAATGTCAAAGCAAGAACGGAAGTTACACAGATGAATTATGGCACCGGTGGACTAGTCACCAAATTGGTTGACCCAATGGGTTAATGGTTCAACGTACTGATCGGACCAGTTTGACTGGGTTAAACCAGTTGACCCGGTTCGCAGGTGAACTAGTCAAAATCGTCATTAACCGGCCATGAGTTAAAAAAATTTCATTTATACTTCGAAAATAATCAAACAACCAAAATAATTAAATCGGCATGAAACGGCCAAAACCGGAAGGAACAAGTCAAAAATCAATTTTTTTAATTAGATTACCGAAATTCCTGTCACGGGTCAACAGGTTGAACCAGTTTTGATGTTTTTAGAACGGTTGAACTGGTTTAGGAGTTTTTTAATGGTTAAACCAACTTATCGGGTCAAACCCAAAATCGGACCGGTCAACTAATCTGTTTACGATTAAACCGATCGGCCGGTCCGATCCGATTTTGACCACACAGAATAGAATTAGAGAAGTTATGATATAGAGGGGTGAGATATTGGATAAATTTTTAATGTGAGAAGGCAAAAAAATATTTTTTAAAAAAACATCTTTATGTTAGTGGTTGAGATTAAAGCTTGGGCATCTAATGAATTGTGCTCCGGAGTGAATAACTCCCGTTCTGGTCAAAGCGACAAAGTTTTAATAGATACTGTAGATTTCAAAATTTATAATTTAAAATTCAACGGGCCGGGGTACTTTGTAGATCCGTTGAACTTTTACAAGTTGTTTGCTCCTTCTCCTCTCCGCAAACCTTCTCCTCTCCTCAAACCTTTGCACTTCCTCTCCACAAACCCTTTTCCTCTCCTTTGCACCTTCTTCTTTGCACTCCGCAAAATTTAAAAAGTAAAGCGAATGAAATAAACCCAACCTAAAAAAATGATCAAACGTAAAACGCTTCCTAACCCAAAACCTTGTTAACCAAATTGACCCAACCCAAATAGTCTAAGATATAATCTGAACTAACTTGAACGACCCAATTGTCAGATCTATTTATATGCAAAAAAACATACGCAATACATTTTATGTTTTTTGGCCACCATAGAAAATTTTGATTAGACCTTGAAAGAAAAATATATATTGTATGGATCAACATCTTATTCCCTTTGGAATCATATCATCCATACAATATTCAAAAAAAAAGAAGGAAAATTACCCTTGTAGTGTCTTGTAAAGTTGCAATATTCATGTCATCATGTGTATAATTGTGTACTATAATCAACAATTTGATCCAACTGAAAATGCAATAAATTGATACAACATATAAATGAGGGTTTTATCGAGTTAATCAGCAACTGTCTGCAATTACCAATGAGAATTAAAGGGAAGATGAGAGTCATGGCAAATTTGTATAATGTCAAACCCAGAAAAAATTTAAAAAATTAATTATAAATTGTAAGGATATTTTATATCTATGTTGAGTAGACACCCTAAATAAAGACTCAAAATATGAGTAATGGTGTCCAATTTAATACATCAATCCTACTATTTATAAAAAAAAATTTCAATAGTATATTATATATTATTCAATATGTTTTATATTGGGAGTGTAATTATATACTTCAAATATATGTAATGACAGTTATTATTAAATGGACACCCTAACACCAATATTTTATAGTGGTTGAGATTAAAGCTTCGGCACCTAATGAATTGTGCTCCGGAGTGAATTCACTTCCGTTTTAGTCAAAGCGATAAAGTTTTAATAGATAGTGTAGATTTCAAAATTTAAAATTTCGAATTCAACGGGTCGTGGTACTTTGCAGATCCGTTGAACTTTTACAAGTTGCTTACTCTTTTTCTCTCTGCAAACCTTCTCCTCTCCTCAAACCTTCTCCTCTCATTTGCATCTTCTTCTTTGCACTCCTTTGCACCTTCTCTGCAAAGACCTTAAACCATACCGTTGGGAATGTAGTTGTGACTAAAAGTGTTCCAGAGAAAACAAACATCAAAACAAGCTAAATTCAATTCAACTTTGGATCGAGATGACTGCCAACAATAAGAATGATGGTGGTGAAATTGATCGCGATGAAGCTAGCTACAATCATGATCATTAGGGAGTAGATCATGGTGATGTCGAGGTGGGGTATAGACCGAATGGTGATCTCATGCTGCCCAACTCATGTGATGAAGAATCAGGGACACATTGTGAAAACCCAATTAGCATTGTCAACCGATTTTTTTGAAGAACAAAGGGCAAACAAACAAGTCGCGGGTCCTGACCCAGCTGAAAACAATATCGTTGAATGTCATCAAGCAAACTGTCTGAGCGAGGATTCAGGTCAAGCGGGGCCAGACGGTAAGAAACTACAGGATGAGGAGGTGAATCTTATTGTGAAGCGTTGTATCAAGATGGTCATTCCTTCTACCTTGACATCTGGGATTAAAATTGTCATTGGGGAATGGGCTTTCGTCAATGTTGTCATCGCCTTTGCCGTCTATGGTGTCCAAGTCGTTGGAATATGTTCCATAATTGGGGAAGGAAGCTCATATTAGAAACGTAACTGTTAGAGAAAATAGCAAGGTAACAGCGGAAACGAAATAAATTGAGATGACGGATATTACGACAAAATTCAGGAATGGAAAAATAAGCGATAAAATCAAACACCAGATTTATGTGGCAAACCGAAGAACTCGGAGAAAAACCCACAGACGACGACAACCAGTAAATAATCCACTATGAGAAAGGAGGAGTAAAACATGATCACTATCACAAGGTGTGATGCGATCACCAAAGGAGATTACAATATAAATTTCTCTCTCACACTCAACTCACAATCTCTCAGGTTACATTGGGGAAATATTGGTAAGACTCCCTCTTTCTCAATATTTTCTCTCAAATCTCACTCTGATGATTTTGGTGGAGAAAACTGAACCTTATTTATAGGGCGACTAGGATAAAAATAGAGTCAGATTAAAACTAAAATAACAACAAGTAGAATCTGACTGGAAGAGGAAATTATAATTAGATTAAAAATGTATCCTGTGCCGTTTTGGACCTTAGCGGATCCAATGGGCCATAAACCCAATAATCTCCACCTTGGACCATGATCCGAGTTATCGGTCCAAAAAAACCCCCTCGACTGTCGCCATCAACACGCCCTTCCGCAGGGCGTAGCCCCACCGGACTCTCACATTCTCAAAACACCAACTAAGTCCAAACAATGTTCGAACTTAACTATAGATAGAGGCTTGGTTAACATATCTGCAGGATTATCAGAAGTATGCACCTTCTTCACCATAATCTCTCCTGCAACAACTGTATATCTGATGAAGTGATACCTGACGCTTATATGCTTGGTCTTTGGATGATAAGTGTCATTCTTGGTCGGATGTATAACACTCTGATTGTTTGAATAAACCACGGTCTCGCCCTGTGGTAGTCCAAGCTCCATGACCAATTCCCTCAACTAGATGGCCTCCTTCACTCCTTCCGTCGCAACAATATATTCAGCCTCGCTAGTAGAAAGGGCTGCTATAGACTAAAGTGAAGCTTTCCAAGACACTGCTCCTCCACACATAGTGAACATGTACCCTGAAATTAAGCGTTTCATATCCAATTATCCACCATAATCAACATTAACATAACCTGCAACATCAGACGTTGCAGCACTACCTCTATCATGCATGATGCCCTTCTCTAAGGTGCCCTTCACATAGCAAAGGATCCACTTCACTCCTTCCCAATGCTCTTTCCCTGGATTCTGCATATATCTACTCACCACACTAACTACATGGGACATGTCAGGTCTAGTGCACACCATAGCATACATCAAACTACCAACTGCACTAGCATAGGGAATATTAGACATCCTCCTTACCTCCAAATCAGATTTAGGACTGTTCTCATCAGACAACTTGAGATGTGCAGCTAAGGGTGTTAAAACTGCCTTACATTTAGGGATGGCAACGGGGCGGATCGGGGACGGGGGAGTATATCCCCGTTCCCATCCCCATCCCCGCTCCCAAAACTTGTCCCCATCCCCGTCCGCATCCCCGCTTCGAGGAATGATTCTTGCCCCATCCCCATCCCCGCGGATTCCCCATCCCCAACGGGGATTTTTTTAAAACTATCCAAAATCTAACCAAATTTTAATCGGACCTGATTTTAAATCGGACTCGGTTTTTAACCTGTTTAAAATACAACGTATTTAACTTGCTCAAGCAATAATACATCAAAATCAAACAATAATACATCAAGTGTTATTCGGAAAAAAATACAATAATACATCAACAAGTGTTATTCAGAAAAAAAAATGGAATTATGGAGGAGGAAGGAAGCGAGTTTAGGTTAAAGTTTCTGACTTAAAATTCGAAAATTACTACTTTATCCTTGCTATTATTATATATATATATATATATATATATATATATGAATTAGAATAAATGTTATTTGGTAATTTTAAAATTTTCGGGGACGGGGATTCTGGGATGGGGAAAGGGAATTTTCCCCGGCGGGGAAAATGGGGACGCGGATGGGGAAAATTTTGTCCCCATCCCCGCCCCGCCCCCGAGCGGATTTTGAAAAATCGTCCCCGTCCCCGTTCCCAATGGGGGCGGGGATTTTTTCCCAAAGCGGGGCGGGGCCCCAGCGAGTTTGGGGATTCCCCGCCGCATTGCCATCCCTACTTACAGTTTCTCATGCTGAATCTGCCCAACACCTTCTCCTGATACCTCTTCTGAGACAGGAACAACTTTCCTGCCTTTCTATCTCTCTGGATCTCCATTCTCAAAATCTTCTTTGCCGCTCCAAGGTCTTTCATCTCAAATTCCTAGTTGAGTTGAGATTTCAGCTTCTTTATAAGTGACATGTCCCTGGAGGCAATTAACATGTCATCAATGTACAATAATAAATAAATAAATAAATAAATAAATAAATAAAAGACCCTTCAAATTGCCTGAAGTACACACAGTTAACATAGTGACTCTTTGTGTACCCTTGCCCTACCATAAAGGTATCAAACCTTTTGTATCACTGCTTGGGTGCTTGTTTAAGTTCATACAAGGACTTCCTCAATCTGCACACATGTTCCTCCTTATCAGGAAGGATGAAACCCTCTGGTTGCCTCATATATATTTCCTCCTCCAACTCGCCATGGAGGAAAGTTGTCTTCACATCAAAGTTGCTCCAACTCCAAGTCAAATGGAGCAACAAAGGCTAGCAAGGTGCGGATCGACGAATGCCTCACAACTGGCGAAGAATACTTCGTTGTAGTCGATTCCCTCTTTCTGGTTGCAACCTCTAACTACCAATATGGCCTTCCACCTTGCACTCTCTACACCAGAGATACCTCCTTTCTTCTTGTACACCCACTTTGCAGTAAGAGCTCGTCGCCCTTTAGGCAACTCACACAGCGTCCATGTATATATGATTTTTCTGCAGGCTCTCCATCTCCTCTTGCATAGCTCCTATCCAGTTTGAGGAACTCGGACATGAGATGACCTCTTGATAGGTAGAAGGTTCAGCACCTTCAGGAATCTCTTCTGCAACACTCAGCGCATATGCGATCATATCGTCGTCTTCTTCAGTATATCTATATCGTGCTGGTCTCCTGATCTCTTTCCTGGGACGATTTCTTACTATGCTTGGTTCTTCCTCCACCTGAGGAACGTCAATCTCAGTCTCAGGCTCATCAACCTGAGCTGTTTCAGGAACATTATCAACAATTTGCTCCTGATTGTAGGTTCCGGAAGCTCCATCTTGAGCCTCAACATGCTCCACCTCAAACATTATTCTTCCTGCATCATTCTCTTGATTTCCTACATCATCAGAAATACCGGTAGATTTTATTCATGCATCATTAGAAATACCGGTAGTTTCATTAAAGGTTACATCTCTAGATTGTATGACTTTCTTCAAGTCAGGACACCACATTCTGTATCCCGTGTACTCAGACCCATAAACTATAAACATGCATTTAATAGCCTTGGGAGACAGCTTCCCCTCATTCACATGGGCATACACAGGACATCCAAAAATTTTCAAATTAGAATAATTAACTGGATTATCTGTCCATACTTCCTCTGGGATCTGGTATTCAATGGAGGCATGAGGTGATATGTTCAGCAGGTAACAAGCGATAGATATTACCTCTGCCCAAAATGATTTGTTCTTCCAAAGCCCTGCATTAGAAATCATGCAGCGGGCTTTCTCCAAGAGTGTCCTGTTGATTCTCTCAACTACACCATTTTGTTGTGGCTTACCCACCAGGGTTCAATGCCTAGCAATCCAATGCTACTCGCAGAACTCAGTAAATTCAGAATCAACGAACTCCAATCCATTGTCTCTCTTGAGTTTCTTTACTTTCCTGCCTGTCTGGTTCTCCACCAAAGCTTTAAACTTCTTAAAGTATGAGAATGTCTCATTCTTATGCCGCAGGAAATAAACATAGGTCTTCCTCGAGAAGTCATCCACGAAGATCAACATGTAACGCTTGCCACCCTGTGATGGCACTTGAGTAGGACCCCACAAGTCTGAGTGAATATAGTCAAGGATTCCTATTGTTGTATGCTTGGCCCTGAAGAAACTGACCCTCTTCTATTTCCCATAGACACAGTGGTCACAAAACTCCAGCTTGCCGATTTGTTTGCCCCCAAGATATCCCGTCTTGCTCAGCATTGACATTCTCTTTTCTCCCATGTGGCCTAGTCTCATGTGCAACAACTTTGCGTTGTCAGACTCATCAAGATTTAAAACTGCTGTTGCAGTTCCTGTCACTGTAGACACGGGATGTGTAGGCTGCCCTTCCCGATTCCCTTCATCAGAACCATGGAACCCCTGCACACTTTCAGGACACCTTCTTCTCCTTTGTACCTGCAACCGTTAGCCTCAAGAGTACCCAAATAAATTAAATTGCGGGTCATGTTAGGGATGTGACGAACCTCCTTCAGAGTTCTAACGATGTTGTCATGAGTTTTGATTTTGATGCTGCCAATTTCTGCAACCTTGCAGGCTGTGTCGATACCCATGATTACGACGTCGGTGTCAACACTCTCGTAGGACTCGAACCAATCCTTATGAGGACACATATGATAGGTGCACCTCGTATCAAGAACTCACTCGTCTTTAGCTATCCTACTCGATATGGTAGCCAATGCATCATCCGTAACTACAAACCCATCAACATCTGACTCGAACTCAACACAGTTTGAGGTACCAAGTTTGGTGTGGTTATCCTTACTACCCTGCTTTTGGTCTCTCTGCTTAGTCCAACAATCCTTCTCTATATGCCCCATCTTACCACAATAGTTACACTTCTTGTTCTTGTGAGGATTCCTAGACTTTGAACTATGTTTAGACTTCCCTCTTGACTCATTTCCCTTACGATCATTACTCCTTCCCCTTACAATCAAAGCATCACTACCCTGGTCTTCACCCTCGATATCAAATTTCTCCTTAGACAATAAAGTGGCCTTTACTTCTGTTCGGTTGTATTTTTTTGTGGTTTTATAAGTAAGGATTGTCGATCTCAGGGATGGGTGTGAGGCTTGATTAAGGGTAATCGGTTTGTGGAAAGGGGGTTTTCTCACAATGCGGAAAGCGATAAATTATGTAAAGAAAGCATTTAAATCTAACCTAGACATGATAATAATAAAAGAAAGCAATTAAAAGAAAGTACTTAAAGATGAAAGCAATTAAAAGGCATGAATGAAGACAATGAATGAACAATGAAATTGGGAATGAGAAATTATACCTTTGATGACTAATCTTCAATAAACCTTCAATCTACACTTGAATTTCCCCCGAACAAACAAGAAATTGTGGTTTGGATTACCAAGAATCCCCCAAATTCTCACTAGTAAGTAGAATTGGAGTTCCATGACCCTCCTCCCCACTAAAAATGGAGTTGATTGTGGCTAACACTATAGAGCTTGGGAAACAAGTCAACAATGGCAATTATAGAGAGAGAGAGAGAGAGAGAGAGAGAAAGCAGAAACTTCAATGGAAACTTGCTTGAATTGAGAAAGCTTGAGAAAGTTTGAATACAAATGCTAGAAATCAATGAAAGCTTGAAGAACAATGAAGAACAATTGAAAACTTGAAGAACAATTAAGAGAGATTAAAGCAAATAAGGGAAAGCAATTAAATCTAATTCTACTCCTAAACTACCTAGGCTAATTGATATCTTCCTCCCTCCTCTTTTTTTTTCTTCATGGAGTCGCAGCTCATACTATTTATACTACCCTAAATCTGTTTCACAAAACGCAGCACTTCAATTGTGGTTTATGCGCAGAATTTTGATTTGGCTCGGGCGAGCCAAATTCTGCTGAGCGGCGCGCTCGTCTTGTCCTCGTTCTTCGCAGCTTCCTTCTCAGAGCTCATTTCGGCCGAGCAAGATTTCTGCCAGCGAGCGGCGCTCGTCGCTCCATGCCTTAGCTAATTTTCATCGAAGTTTTTCCTGGATTCATTGATTCAGCCCGGCTACGAAAGCAGATTCTTGCTCGCGAGCAGCGACCGCCTCACTTCCCTTTGGCTCAATTTTTCTCGACTGTTTTTGCTGATCTCCAGGAGGACTGCTCGGGCGAGCCACCATTCGGTGCGCTCGATCTCACTGATTGGCGGTTTTGCTCCGTTTTGTCGCCTTTTTCGATCACTCTCTTATTTTCCTACAAAACACCAAATCATTATATCTAATATATAAATAAGGGTTAAAACAAGCAAATATACCCTATAAAAGAGAAGAAATTCGGCTCGAAATGAGGCCGAACACCACTCCAACACAAGGGTTTGCTCGCCCCGAGCAAACTAAAAACGAAGAAAAGGATTAAAAAGAAAAACTAAAAACCTAACTCACTTTCGCAGGAATCACGGATGCATTTAGCACATGCATCAAGCCCTTTAAACCCCCCGGCAGCCCGGGTGGACGAGGTAGGTCTCGTGAGGGTTTATAGCAACTATACCCACAAAAGCCCGAGAAAAAGAAAAAGGGGAGAGAAAAAGAAGTGAAAACCTAAAAACGAAACGAAACAAAAGCAGAGAAGATATTCCCGTCCCCAATCATGCACCTAGTTCCCCATTCCGCCTCAACAATCAATTGGAAGAAGTAAGTATAAACAAATTGAGACACGAAGGTTGGAAAACTGCCAATCTTTGAGATTTTGAACCAAAACACTTCCTGATGAGCAAAACACCTCGTGCATAAGTGCAAGTGGGCTCTAGTCGGTCCTTCCTATCCTAAACTGCATAATCGAGTTGTTCTCATGCTCAAGTTCAGGATTATCTATCCTACTTCACTCCTGGTTTTTCTTTTAACCTCTCTTTTCTTTCTTTTTCTTACTTTGCTCTTTTCTTTTTTTACTTTTCTCTTTCTCACCATTATTTTGCTCAACTCTTTTTTTTTTCCTTTTTCTTGCTTCGCTCTTTTCTTTTTTTACTTTTCTCTTTCTCACCATTATTTTGCTCAACTCTTTTTTTTTTCCTTTTTCTTGCTTCGCTCTTTTCTTTCTTTTTCAAAACATACGCTCTTTTATTTCCACTCAATCCGTTTTGTGTCTTTTAGAGCGTTTGTGTCGGGTTTTGCGGGATTTAAATACCGGCCTTCGCAAAGGGTTACCCTCCCTGCTGGGTTTCTCCATACGTGAGTCATTGCACTTAAGGGGCATAGGGTGCCGATCCACCCAAACCAACCCATGACGGTAGGCCCGACAATAATTATTTAATGCATTAATTAAGAGCTTAAGCAATTGAACAACTAAAACCGTCTAACTTAGGTAAGAATTCACAGTCAAAGCGTGTAAGAATTGAGGATTCCGCTTTCCCATTCCATGTAAAGGTCTAATAGAGATAATTCATGGCAAAAATCCTTCCTAAGACCCATCATTATTCATACCGACCGCTTCCAACTGACTAAATCAGCCGATTAGACAACTATCTACACAACTGTGAACGGAAACATCCTCAAAAAGAAAAACAACTTTTGGGTTTTTCACAACATTTATCCCCTTTTTATTTTCTTTAACACACAAAATATTTTTAGATTTTGGGACACAAACTAAGAAAAACAAAAACAAAAGACTCAAAAAAAACTAGGTAATCTACCCAATAAAAGATATCACCCCCACTCCAACACAAGACATCACAATGTCCCCATTGTGAGAAGAAGGGTGTCACAAGCGAGGTAGAAAACCAACAAAAACATATATATAAAACACTTATCACATAAAAAGCGGTGGCGACCCGAGCCCACACGGCTGCAACAACAATATATATCCAACATTCACACTCAAGGGGTTCGCCACCCAAAAAGAAAATCAAGCATGCATCATGGATCATCGATATATTCACATAAAGAGAGAGTGGAAAGAAGTTACCTCGAAGTCTTCAATCAAGCATATTCAATCCACGATCCAAGGAACATCACACCAAGGTTAGAAATAAACAAGAAAAGCATACTATATATGATGGTTCACATGCAAGATCAAAAAGAAAAACAACTATACAAGACTCTAAGAAACTAAAATATTTACAAAACGACTCTTTTTTTTTCTTTTCTTTGGACTCACAAACCGGAATGCATACTACCCTCCCACTCCCACACAAAGAGGTTGCCGTGTCCTCCAAATGAAAACAGAAATAGGTAAGCAAACACCCCAAAATAAAAGAAAAAGACACACACAAAAAGAAAATAAAAGAAGAAAAGAAAGACCAACTCACTAGTTATACAAGAAGGGTGAGGAAAGATATTACCTCAAAGGCATCTTATCAAGAAATTCACTCCTTCTCACCTCAAGATATTGGGCATCATGTTAGAACCATTCAACGCCCGGAGTAACAAATCATGCATCCTCTCATGCATCTCAGAATGGTGGTGGTAAGAGCACACTCGCAATAGCACATAAACAAACATTAGTGCTCTTAACAATTTATCAAATGCCTTAGAAAAGTCATAGAACTGATGAAATTCATGAATATACAAGACTTTTCTAGGCACGGTGAAAGAAGACATGACAAATGGATCCTCCCATTGACTCGTAAATGGAGATTGAGTATACAAATCAACGGAAGGAGGCAATACAACACATTTCTGAACATGCTCATGCGAAGGCTTGGATGCAAACAATGGTTCAAACTCAATTTCCATGCAATTTTCATCAATCACAAATTCCAAATCTCCACTCTCATCCAAATAAACATTACAATCGTCAATAGGTGATAAGGAAAACAGAGGGTTAGACCACATCACAACACTCCCAACATCACACACAACTACATCTTCATCTTCATCAATATCAGACTCACTAGAAGAACTATCAACATCAAAAGACAAAGGTGCATCATCCAAAGCAACATCAAAAGTGAAAGTGGAAGGTTCAGGGTCATAACTCATCGTGAATGACTCATAAAGCATGTCATCATCAAAAGCATCATTGTCAACAACCAAGTTCAAACAATCATGATCATTCCCCAAAGAATTATGCTCATCATCACGGGTATGCACATAAATAGGCTCACATACAAAGGTAGCTAATGCCTCACTAATGCAATGATCCTCAATGAAAGTGAACAAATCGTTATCAAGCACACATTCAATCACAACAGATTCAATTTCACTCTCAACAAGATTATGCTCAATTACATCACGGCATTCACTAAACTCAATCTTTTCTTCACATAAAGGCATGGACAATGGTGTGGACAACGGTTCATCGTCTAACATGTTTTCATCAATTTCAACATCATCACACACAGAATCAACAAGTTCCTCATGCTCACTAGGTGGGGCTGGAGCTAAGGAATCACTAAGTAGTCCAAGGCATGGTCGGTTATAATAGTCATCATCCTCATCATACACAGAAAAATCAACTTGCATTTCAGGACTAAAAGATGATGAATGACCTACTTCAACATTCGAATCAACCATTTGTGAAGACGGAGTTTCTACCCTATGATTACTCTCATGGATAAATTCACGCATATACTCATTCATGTTCACACATAATTTTTCTACTTCCGCCTCGAAGGAAGCCATTGTAGCTTGCAAACAAGAAATTGAACTATGATACGGCGAATCACACAAGGAGCACACGGAAGGAGACTCATCGGCACTTTGGGAAAGTTCATAACAGTTTTCCACATATTCCCCATTATAAGAGTGATCATCAACATACACGGGGTATTCACATGATTGTTCAGTTTCGGTCCCAAAGGGTGGTGCATAAGGAGGATGGAAGCTAGGACTAACATTTTGTTGTTCAAACTCATATGAATCCCTAGACAACCATTCAAGTAACTCCCATGCTGGTTCTTCTCCTAAACTGGAAAACCCGTAATATTCTAAAAGGTTTCGGGTCTCATAATTCACACCCTCATTCACAATTCCCAAAAGATCTAAAGTATCATAGAAGACACCATATAATTCACATTGAGCACGATAATCATGTAATCTAGCAAAATACCTCCAAAATATTTCATGCTCAAATTGAGGGAATTGGGGACTATCCATAACTCTCTTTTTTCTATTTTTCTAATTTTCTATTTTTTTTCTTTTCTTTTCTCACTTTTTTTTTTCGATATTCATTTTTTTTTTCGCTACATTTTTTCTACCATAATCAAGAAAGCAATAAACTATGTACACACAAACCAATAGCCTAATCTACCAAATAACGCCATCCCCGGCAACGACGCCATTGTTCGGTTGTATTTTTTTGTGGTTTTATAAGTAAGGATTGTCGATCTCAGGGATGGGTGTGAGGCTTGATTAAGGGTAATCGGTTTGTGGAAAGGGGGTTTTCTCACAATGCGGAAAGCGATAAATTATGTAAAGAAAGCATTTAAATCTAACCTAGACATGATAATAATAAAAGAAAGCAATTAAAAGAAAGTACTTAAAGATGAAAGCAATTAAAAGGCATGAATGAAGACAATGAATGAACAATGAAATTGGGAATGAGAAATTATACCTTTGATGACTAATCTTCAATAAACCTTCAATCTACACTTGAATTTCCCCCGAACAAACAAGAAATTGTGGTTTGGATTACCAAGAATCCCCCAAATTCTCACTAGTAAGTAGAATTGGAGTTCCATGACCCTCCTCCCCACTAAAAATGGAGTTGATTGTGGCTAACACTATAGAGCTTGGGAAACAAGTCAACAATGGCAATTATAGAGAGAGAGAGAGAGAGAGAGAGAGAGAGAGAGAAAGCTTGTAAAACTTCAATGGAAACTTGCTTGAATTGAGAAAGCTTGAGAAAGTTTGAATACAAATGCTAGAAATCAATGAAAGCTTGAAGAACAATGAAGAACAATTGAAAACTTGAAGAACAATTAAGAGAGATTAAAGCAAATAAGGGAAAGCAATTAAATCTAATTCTACTCCTAAACTACCTAGGCTAATTGATATCTTCCTCCCTCCTCTTTTTTTTTCTTCATGGAGTCGCAGCTCATACTATTTATACTACCCTAAATCTGTTTCACAAAACGCAGCACTTCAATTGTGGTTTATGCGCAGAATTTTGATTTGGCTCGGGCGAGCAGGCGTTCTGGTCGCCTGTCCCTCGTTCTTCGGCAGCTTCCCTTCGGCAGCTCAGGAGCTCAGCTCGGCCGAGCAAGATTTCTGCTCGGGCGAGCAGGCGTTCTGGTCGTTCCATGCCTTAGCTAATTTTCATCGAGTTTTTCCCTGGTTGATTCACAGAAGCCCAGCTCGGCCGAGCAGGATTCTTGCTCGGGCGAGCAGGCTCACTGTCTCACTTCCCTTTGGCTCAATTTTTCTCGACTGTTTTTGCTGATCTCCAGGAGGACTGCTCGGGCGAGCCACCATTCTGCTCGGTCGAGCAGACCTTCTGTCTCACCTGATTGGCCGGTTTTTGCTCCGTTTTGTCGCCTTTTTCGATCACTCTCTTATTTTCCTACAAAACACCAAATCATTATATCTAATATATAAATAAGGGTTAAAACAAGCAAATATACCCTATAAAAGAGAAGAAATTCGGCTCGAAATGAGGCCGAACAACTTCACTAAGGTTAAGGACACCACGGTACCCATACAACATTATCTTCTTAAATTATTTATGCGATGCAGGTAGGGACAAGATTAAATGTAAAGCCTTATCCTCATCAGTGTGTTTTACATCCATTGATTCTAACTCAGTAATAATATAATCAAATTCACTAAGATGTGCTTGCATAGAAGTACCTGTGGGCATTCGCAACCTGTAGAGCTTCTCCTTCATTCGGTACTTGTTTGCAAGACTCTTAGACATGTACAACTCTTCCAGTTTGGTCCAAAGCTCCCGAGGTTTTACAATATGCATCACCTCTCTCTGAATATGCTCTGCCAAACACAGCTGAATCCTTGCCAAGGCCTTATCTTCCAGCTTCTTCCACTCCCTTAGACTCAGGTTGCCCTTGATATCCTTCTGGAGCTTTTTGAGATCTTCATCGCTCATCGTTTTATCAGTCTTCGTGTTGGGATACTCAATTACATCCTATAACCTATGCTGAATCAGGGCTGCCTTCATCTGTAGTCTCCACATAGTGAAACTCCTCGTTCCATCGAATTTTGGAATATCGCACTTCATGATTGAGGTCATCTCAACCTGGCTCCGATACCACTTGTTAGAGAAAATAGCAAGGTAACAACAGAAACGAAATAAATTGAGATGACGGATATTACGAAAAAATTCAGAAACGGAAAAATAAGCGATAAAATCAAACACCAGATTTACGTGGGAAACCAAAGAACTCGGAAACCCACGAACGACGACAACCATAAAATAATCCACTATGAGAAAAGAGGAGTACAACCTGATCACTATCACAGGGTGTAATGCGATCATCAAAGGAGATTACAATATAAATCTCTCTCTCACACTCAACTCACAATCTCTCAGGATACACTGGGAAAATATTGATGAGACTCCCTCTCTCTCAATATTTTCTCTCTAATCTCACTCTGGTGATTTTGGTGGAAAAAACTGAACCCTATTGATAGGGCGATTATGATAAAAATAGAGTCATATTAAAACTCAAATAACAACAAGTAGAATCTGACTGGAAGAGAAAATTATAATTAGATTAAAACTGTATCCTCTGCGGTTTTGGACCTTAGAAGATCCAATGGGCCATAAACCCAATAATCTCCACCTTAGACAGCGTGTGATGCATCATATGCCTTATTATCGCCCAGTTTCCGGCAAAGAAATCCCTCAATTCTTAGAGCATTTGCAGTGGGAGGACAGCGGGAATGTTGTGAGTAAGTCGGGTATCCCACTTAGCAAAGTGGAACGACAATAGGTGTATTCCTCTCTCCTCTTTCTCTTCTGCACCCATGCTATCCCCATGCTGCTTGAATTTTTCCTTGCCTCCCTCATGTTGTTACGATTGTGAGTACATTTAGCATGTAGTTTGTTTCTTGATACATTGTTAACCTTTCCTGCCTTGTTTCAGGATTGAGAGTGAAAGTTTTAGGATCGTTCCCACTACTTTTTATCTTCTTAAGTGAACCATTTTCTGCTAGAAAGTTCATAGTTTTAGCCGGTCTCTGGGACGCAAAATCCTAGTGCAACACATTTGTCCAAGTATACAAGTACTTACCAGCACTTCGAGATGCTAAGTATAAAATTGAGTTGGCAAACCTAAGTTTTAAGATGCTAAGTCATGTTACGTGGTGATGCGCGATTTATTGTGTCGATTCTATTCACATTAATATTGCTTGTTGGTGTGTGATGCATGTGTGCTCATCTATAGTCATTTGTAGGGAATGGTGGAATCTTGTTACTTGTTGTGTCGATTGTATCAACGTGCGTTTATTCCTGGAGGATAGTTGGTTCATAATGTCATGTTATTATAGAGTTTAGACCTACTACGTTCATCATAATAATGGTACATAAAAGGAAAACATCTTTGTAGTTAGTTCGTCATGATTTTGGTAGATGGAGTTTTTGAAGGGGTTTGAAAGTGCCCTAAGGCCCCGTTCTTTTATGCGGTAACTTACAGTGCGGTACCGCACCACACAGCACTACTCAATATTCTACCACACTTCATCACACTTTACCACAATCATTACCAAAATATCTTCTTACTTTTCTCTCTCCTCACTTTTCTTCTCTACTTTTTACATTCTTTCTCCCCACCTACCACAACTCTCACCACAACTCACCACAACCCATAACACTTCACCATACTTTTTCAAATTCCACCGCATTGCACCATTACCACACCACATCGCACCGTATAAAAGAACGAGGCCTAAATTATATGTGGGCTGGATCGTCATGAGTTTGAGGAACTCTGATTCCATACTCCGTCTTAATGGTGGTGGCGAACTGTATGTATGGTTTATCGAAAGGTGAGATGGGCTTAAGATAAAGTGACTCAATAATCCATTTACATATTCCAGTTTTCTTTGCAACAGTATTATGAATCCACATCAAACTGTTAATTGTTAGGATTAGACTCACTAATTGTGTCTTAACTGGGATGTATGGTTTGTTTGGGCCTCTAACTTTTTAAATTCCCCACTCCATCCAACCCCTTGTCAACTCTTTCCATATCCTAGTTCAAAATGGTCCCTTTTTATATGTGGAAATCTAGATTTCAATCCCCCCCTCTTTCCAACTCTTTCAGAATAATTTCTCACTCTGAATTCCCACATAAAAGAATAAGTCTTCTTAAGTGAGCAGAAACATAGAGGACTATATGTATAGAAACCTTCTTTGGTAAGAGTGGACAATTATGATAGAAGGCCTTCAACTAGCTGACAGTGCAATTTCTCGCTCAAAGTTGCTCAGTATCTCTTGCTACACCAAGACAAATTTAGCAAGTTGGAGTTTTTGGAATAATTATTCAACCTTACTGAAACACTCATGCTGCTGTCAAATGAAGGTGATTACGCCTACAGTCTTATTTTTTCTACTTATTGTGATGTCGTATTGTCATCTTTAGGAAGAAGAGCCGACCATACTCTATGGGATTTCGTTTACAAAAGAGGTCAAAGATGGTATGTTTTCTTGGTTCATCATCATTTTCAAAAGACAATGTTGTCGGACAAAAAGTAAAGCGAATGAAATAAACACAACTAAAAATGATCAACATAAAACACTACATAACCTACAACCTTGTTAACCGAATTGACCCAACACAAATGGGTCTAACCTGAACCCAACCTGAATGACCCAATTGTCATATCTATTTATATGCAAAAAAAAACATACGCAATACACTTGATGTTTTTTTGGCAGCCATAAAATATTTTGAATAGACTTTGAAAGAAAAAATATATATTATATGGATCAACCTCCTATTCCTTTAGGAATCATATCATTCATACAGTATTTAAAAAAAAGGAAAAATTTGCCCTGTACTGTCTTGTAAAGTTGCAATATACATGTGTATAATCAACAATTTGATCCAACTGAAAATGCAATAAATTTATGCGACATATAAATAAGGGTGATATCAAGTTGATCAGCAACAGTCTGCAATCACCAGTAAGCATTTTAGGGAAGATGGGAGCGATAGCCGATAGCCAATAGCCAAGGTATCATCCCGTGCTTGATTTATAGTGGTGGTGGCATTGGCAGGCTCAAATTGAAGTAAACACATCAACCGAGATATTTACAAAGATCTCTACTTATTCTCACTTTGAATGCCACAGCTACATTATTCATACATTGGACGTATAACATATCAAAATAAGTGATG
Organism: Portulaca oleracea; assembly: GCA_029582165.1. Classification (NCBI taxonomy): domain Eukaryota; kingdom Viridiplantae; phylum Streptophyta; class Magnoliopsida; order Caryophyllales; family Portulacaceae; genus Portulaca; species Portulaca oleracea. The sequence continues at coordinate 9,955,148 of CM055869.1, read as the reverse complement.
GAAACACAACTATCAATCACCACAATGAGCAGGGAGCACAACCCTCGCTCCTCATGCACCACAATCCCAAGAAAAGAGAGTATCAGGAGTGACAACTGAGGGAGGATGATTCGTGGTTGTATCGTCACTAAAAGTGTATGATGCCGCTTGCTCAGCCAGCTCTGGTAAAGAGGACTGCAGTCTGCATCAATCCTCATCATGCTAATGTTGCTTTCTTCCCTTTCTTATCCCTTGCCTGCCAATAATTTATTTCTCAGAAATTTCACACAATCTATAATTCACCCGAAAATTGTGCTTGAGTACACCACACTCGAGGTTCATGGATGCTCAACTTGAAAAATTGAAGGCACCAATTGGATTACACACTTAACAGGCAAATAGGATAGTTGAATCTAGCCCGAGAGCTCGTCGCCCAAATGACATGAGTGGGAGGTTTACCCTCCCACCCAGGTTAGATCCCCATGCCCAAAAGGCCCACAACTTCTTTGGTGGGAATTGTGGTGCTCCTGGAGGCTCCTTGTGGGTCTTAGGCTAGGTATTAGGCCTATTTTGTTGTAGTACCCGCTTCCCCACCTGCTGGGCTTACCCCCTGTAGAGGGGACCCAGTGGATGGATCAACTCACCATCATAGGAAAAGGAGATGGTTGAGTTGGCCCATGTAATATCATGCCAGTTTAAAGTCTGTCTTGGAATTTGCTTATTTTACTAAAGAAACAATTAATGACAAAATTCTACACTCAAGGGTCGAAACGTGCTTACTAAGGATCAGAAATCAAATTGTGCTATATATGTTTGTTATACTGTGTTTGTCATGTGATCATGTCAGGTCAAGATTCACTAGCTCTAGACTTTCAGACAATTGGACACATCAAAGGCTCAAAAAATGCATTAATATTTCGGGAAATGTATGTAATGGCGTTCCAAAGAATGTAGGAAGGGGAGAAAACTCTAAGACAAACCTGGGCACCAGCAGATCTTTTCGAGTCCAAGAATTGGTTGTAAATGGAATAAAGCCTCTGCTTCTCAGACTCTGCAACTGATGGTTTAGCCTTGGAAGCCACAGATTTTAGCAGATCACCGGTAATCACAGGCGATTTTCCTGACTTGCCATCATATCCACTATCAAGAAGCTCCTGGACAGCAGCTAGTTGGGCATCTGAGAGAAGAGCCTGAAGATCCGCACCACTGAATCCATCGGTCATATCTGCTATAGCATCCAAATCAACATCATCTGCCAGTGGTAGCTGAAAAAAGAATTTTTCAGATTATGACATTCTAAATATGTTTTCTAATGTCACTAATAACTAATTCATGCAGTGTACAATAATGGTATCTGAATCACCAGAACTGAACATCTCTGAATTTTAAAAGATACAGATCTAAAGCATAGTCTCAGTGGTAGCACCAACTGAACAGGAGTTTATTAGCCGCCATTCATGGGGAAGGGGGAGGATCAGGATAAGGCACCTTTATCCTTTATCCTTTATCCTCTATCCTCTAATCTTTCATAGTAACACAGGACTGCCAGGTTGTATGGTTTAAAATGTGGATTCGAAGCCAAAAATTCTCTTTCAAGCAGCAATAGCAAGTATGACCACTGTGATCACACCAAAGGGTAAAAATCAAGAAATCTGATAAAGATCATAGATGCCTTGAGAATGGCAGTATAGAAAGCATTCTATCTTTTCGTATAATTGACAACAGAATATCAAATTGAAAATATAATGTTAGCTTAGCATCTAAAAAATTCAAGAATGAGCCTAATGAGCATACCTTCTTAGAAAGAACTCTTAGAATATCCAATCTATCATGCAACCCAGGAAAATCACAAAAGAGCAGGCGGTCCAGTCTACCAGGCCGTAACAAAGCAGCATCAAGTAAATCAGGTCTACTGCTTGACAATCAAAAAGAGATTGAGTCACTGGTCACACAACATTGCATAGAATTTTCAGATTGGAAAGCTGAACATAGGATATCACTAAAGTAAAAAATTAGAATTTCCATCTGGTTTTCAAATGGTTGTTTTTTGGTTTTTCAAAAGGTTTTTTTGGGCTCATCAGAATCAACCTCTTCATGCATTAACGTGCATGAAGGGAAGGCTGTCTAAATCTGGACCCTCTCAGATCCCGCGTTAGCAGGACTATAATAGGGTTTGTTGTTGCTGCTGTTATTGTAAATGACATATATAAACCCCATGAAATGCATGACTAAGCCCTGTCTTAATTTAATGAAGCAACTAACAGGTAACACAACTTCCCACTGAAATCCTATCACATGAATGGATCAGGGCGTCCTCTCTCCAAGAACACACTAGAACAAAGAATTTATTAGCAAGCATAAAAAGGCAGTAAAGATGGTGAGAGCGCTCAACTGCAATGCACACGCTTCAGCTGCAGTAAGAGGCGCGCACAAGCAAACCAATCAGAGAGTGCTCACACATTTTGAAAATCAGATAAGCCCCTTGCCTAGGTTGGAGTCATAAGCAGCAGCAATGCAAAGCATGTGCTTTCGGCAAATTACAGGGCCCAAAGACACAAAATACATGACTAATGGTAGAAGATACAGCAAAGGAAATATTAACATATTACCATCCAGCAAATAAAATAGTCCTCCGCCAAAAAAAAAAGAGAAAAAAGATCCCACGGCTACACATGCATCAAATCGAATTCTAGAACAAACCACAACTTCTGCATGGATTGAGAATAGACAAGACTTTATCAGAAAAGCTGGAAAGCTTTAATAGACTACAACTACAGATCAATTAACCTGTGACCTCCACACCCAAACAAAATGGGGAAGCAAGAGCAATAGACGATCAATTACATTAATGACTAAAATCAGCATATAAATTCCAAGGTGATCGTGGAGATCGACAAAATTGAGGTGATGTCCACAAAGTACCAACCTTGTTGCTGCGAAGACAAATACACCAGTCAAGACTTCCACACCATCTAATTCAGTTAAGAACTGCAATGCAAAGAGAGAATCTTGACATTAGAGACAACAACAAAAGTTGCTTTTTCGGCTGCATAACATACAAAAAGCTCAACAATCAGAAGATGAACCTGATTAACAACACGATCAGTTACTCCGGTATTATCATGCCCTCTCTTGGGGGCAATGGAATCAAATTCATCAAAGAAAAGGAGACAAGGAGCAGCTGCTGCTGCTTTGGTAAATACATCTCGGACCTGAAATCAAGTACAATGATTAAAATGAGACACCAGTAGACCATGAAAATCCACCAACAGATCTTCCAGTAGAGTTATACAGGTTTCTGTCCAAATGCATGCATATATCATATGTACCCCTAAAGTGATCTTAGAGAACCAAGCACCAGCAAACATCCCATCCGTTCAGTTTGCCGAAGTAAATGGAATATACATTATGATACAGATAAAAATTTTGATGTTGAAGGGGCAAAAATCTACATAACAGAGAAACAATCAGTTCATAATTCAGCCAATCAACAAAGGTTGTTTCCAGATGCACATGTATCCAACTCAAGTTTCTTTTATTAAGGGCGCTTTCCAAATGTCAATATAAAGCATCAGTATGCGTGAAATAACAATCCTCACAAAGGTTCTTAGGTTCCCATCAAGGTTTACCAAAGTCTTCTGGGTAGGAAAGGTGAACGACAATTGAAACTACAGGCTATTATACATCATTACTCGTCAAATACAAATGCAACCGTTCTTTAGTGACAATCGTGAAACCACAGATATCAGACTCTTTGAAGGGATTTCTTCCCTTTCCAACTCAAGGAAAAGCAGAATCAACAGTAGAAGCTACTAAAACCATTACACTAATGTTTAAGAAATTAGCCAATTCACCAGAAAATGAGATAGCAAACTTCTACATAGCCATAATGCCCATAACAGTAAGCTTTCTAGGAACTAAGAAACCTGAGTTGAAAATCCCAATATAGAAATTGAACAGCAATAGATCAAAACAACCCAAATTAAATAGAAGTTAATGAAAACAACCCAAAAAAGACAACTTAAAAAAATAAGACGAAACTGATTGCGTCGTCACAGAATTGATCAATTTGAAGCTTGCCAGAACAAGGGGGAATGAGAAAGCAACCACAAAAATTCATCTTACAGCTTGTTCAGATGCACCGATGTATTTATTCAGCAGCTCTGGTCCTTTTATTGATATAAATCTGAGTGAAGAAGCTGCTGCTGCAGCTCCAACAAGGTGAGTCTTTCCACAGCCAGGAGGGCCGTATAACAGACAATTGGACCGCAGCCTCAGAGGAGACTTTGCAAATACATTTGGAAACTTTGAAGGGAGCTCAATCATCTGCCAGAAACAGGAAAGAGAGGATCAAGTATTTAAAGATTCACACTATTGCAGCAGATTTTTATTTTTTTTTTTTTTGTTGGGGAGGGGGAGGAGGTATAGAAAATCATTGATGGCAAGCAGTGACAATAGTGGGAAATACTTCATTCTCGCTGTTCAAAGCGCGAAGCTAACCCACGCCCCAGATGTTTAATCATGATTAATTATTTTCGCCAAGTACGTAGAGGTTCTTTCTTGACACTAATACTGAAAAGACGAGACAAGACGCAGAAGGTCCTCTGAATTATATATATATAGGTTACGAATGACACAGATGCAACGTTCTTTTTTCAGACTAATTCCCGAAATACTTTATACAGACTCATACTTCTAGCTATAACACATTTTAAGCAATATATAAGAACAAGCCCATATGTCAATGGTGGGTTCTATATTACAATGGATTTAAGAATACAAGAATAATCCAGCATAAGTTTGAAACATATGAGCTACAATGGTCTGCAAAGTTTGCTAAGCTGAAGACTAAAAAAAATTGTAGTTCAAGCAGTAGCCCCCCCCCCCCCCCCAAAAAAAAAAAAAAAAAAAACATATAAAGCGAATTACCATGCTGCATATCTTCACAAACTTATGATATACGTGATGTGTGGGCCACAGGGACAAGACAAAAAGTACAGCCTTTTTTCCTGTGAGGCCCCTGTTCTGCTAGAGCAAAGTAATTTACATTGATCCTACCTGAGCTTTGGTATAATAATTTATAGAGAACCCACCTTCAGGAAATGATTTTTACCCTACCTCACCAACAGTCATAAAGATTAAATGCGGTAACATCCAGCAAAGTGTGACCAGAAAATTGAGAAGACAATTTTACCCCTATGTACATTAAGAGACAAATCTGGCCCTATTTGTGTAAACTAAAGACGATTATGCTCCTTATGTTAATTTGGAAGAAAAAATCTTCAATTCCCCAAATGTTCGGTGTCTCCTTTCGTCCATCATCCTATCTAAAGTCAGCTAGAACTCTTCCTCTGTCATAAACCCTAACCAAAACTCGTGGTTCACTCATGGATGTTGAGAATGTTGGTTGAATTTGTGCGCGTTTGAAGAAGTTAAAAATCGCCAATTGGTGACTAAAATTTTCGGGTGTGTTTGGTGAACACTTGAAGCATTTTGGGCAAACAACCTGAGTGTTAGGAGGGCAAAACCGTCTATTCATAATCAAAATTACGTTTTCACCGGAAAATCCAAAGAAAAACTAATACAAGAAAATATAGGGGGGTAAAGTAAACCTACAGCTCCAGCGAGGTAGGGCAAAAATCATTTCGCAAAGAAGGGGTGTCTAAAAATTATTACAGCATACCTCGGGTAGGATAAATGTAAATAACTGTGTCGAAGTAGGATCTGATGAGGGTGGGATGTAGTGGCAGGAGGTACACACTGTAACTCCAGCCAGATAAATAGAGAATTTTTTAACACACATGAGAAACAATCCTCTTAGAAATTCATAATTCATATCATGTCTACCATAATCCACACATGGTCAGCCTATATTGTCGTCATTGATAGCAAGGATCAGAACGAAGTTGTACCTCTTTAATGGCATTACGAACATCTGTAAGACCGCCAACATCTTCCCAGCCAAGTCGCCCACCATCTGATGCAGACTTAGTTATATCGCGCATTGAAACTGGAAGAAAATCCTGCCTTGCTTGTAAGAAGTCATCTGCAATTAAGCTAGGCTTTTCCCCTTCACTGCCAACATGGAAAGGCAAAAAACGGCTAATAGCAGCGTGAATGCTCCGGTCAACTAATATTGCCTGCCATGATGCAAATACACAATTAGGTCCAAAACTGAAATAAGTCACGCACCCATTTGAAAGTTTTTTTTTTTTTTTTTTTTTGGTGGGGGAGGGGGTCACAAATCCAGCACCCACTGAGGATGACTAATATGATATCTGAGGCTAGAGTAGATTAACTAGTAATTGTGCTGAAACTCTAGCTGAGAAGGATTTAAAGAAGCAATTATCTAGACTAGCGACAGTTCTCAATTCAAAAAAGACAACTAGACCTCCCCCAATCCACCAAAAAATAATTTTAAAAAAAAAAAAACTGAATTCACTGTTTTCAATGAATGCTCCCCATAGGCCCATATCCACAGATTTCTATTTTCTGTGAAGGTTTGGTGCCAGCAAATGACTTCTTTTATACCTCCACAGACTATGCTTTCCATATGCAATTACAAGAAATGTCAATATATTTTTAGTTCAAGTTTTCTAGGACATAAATTCCAGGTAGTTTCTCCAATGTTTCAATAGCTGATATATTTTGCAAGGCTTTCAACATCAGTTTCAACTGTATCCAAACATGAACAAACAACTCATGCACACAACATTATCGATAGACCACAGGGAAAGGCTAATAGGGGCAGAACATCAAACCGAAAAAAAGGTTTAGTACCAGATCATATGCATCATATCCATCACATTTAGAAGCTATGTCCAGCAGGACATCTTCTGAACATTGCAAAGAGCGTTTCTGGATTTCATGCCTCAAGATAGCGACACGCTCCGTGGTAGATGGGGCTGGAAGTTGAATGTGGAAATCAAACCTGCCTGAATAGGAGAAAAAGTCACATAAGTTTCAGGATTCAAAATGCAAAATCCAAACATGAGAAAATGATTTTGGAGAACCTGAGGCTGTTAATGACTGAGGTATGCTATCGAAAGCACGTACACAAGCTACAAATGCTAGAGGACCTAGGCCACATGACTTCATCCTCTTTTCCTGTAAACAGAAAGAAACAGGGGTGCCAATTATTATATGTCATCATAAACTTTAAGTGACAAGTTTATGTAAAGCATGTTTTGCATTGAGAGTTTATGATGGGAATCACTATGACCAAAGTTGTTGATATTCACACACTTGCTAAAAGAATCATACAACACATACATAGAAGACACCGGAAGGTCAGCAAAAATATGTTACCCCATATTCGTCCATGATCCCAGTCATAAATTCTGTAAGCATAATCGTAGAAGTAGACATTTGAGATCCTTCAGAATCAGAGGAGGAAGTAATGATACTATCCAGATCATCAAACACAACGATAGATGGTGCATTATCCAACGCTTCTGATACATAATCGCTGAGCATTTGGCGTATAGAGGTAACCTTTTCTGTCGCCAACTCTGAGCATGATATGAAAACACTGAAAACACGAACATTCATCAGCCTGATATTCTCCAAAGCACCAAAACCATAATAACTACAGCACAGATTGCAAATGCCAGAAGCTGACTATGAACGCAAACAAACACGCACAAATGAAAGTCAACTTTGAATTCAAAAGATGTCATACATACATGTGGGCTAAGATGCCTCTATTCTCCTGTAGAGATTTTGAAGCAGCTGAAGCTAATAATGTTTTTCCTGAACCCTGAATATGAAACCAGAATCTCAATTAAACACAAGAAATAGCTGAAAATCGGATCAGTAACTTAAACAAATAGGTGAGGTGAAAGTATCCACTATCCGACAGAACTTAAAATTTGGCAACCAAGATGAAATATAAAATAAATAAATATAAGCAATGACTAATACAATTGACCTTGACCTTTGTAATTCCACATGTAGCTTAAGACATAATAGAAACCATATCAGGAGTCATCTTTTCTTTATCAAAAAACTCTATGTCAAGACCTGAAATAAAATGCCCCCTACCCCCTCAAAGAAAAGAGAAAAGGAGAAAATCAGAGGGTCTTGTATGAAACCATCTCACCAAAATATTTACTGTGAGACAAATACTTTTATGGAGACCTTTCTTATAGGAGGATGACTAATAGCTTATTTAGGATGACTCAAATAAAAATCATTGTATGATAAATTATTCGTCATTCCGGCATTTGTCACCCCCAGTACATATTACTCATCTCAACACCTTTGAAAGTCACCACTAAAAGAAGTTGATCTAACCATAAATTTTGTATGAGACGGTCTCACCCAAGAATTTGGGGAAAAAAGTTGCTAGCAGCAACACAAACTTGGGCTTTGGGGGCAGGAACTTGTGCACTGAAGTTATTTAAAGTCGTGTCCATATCAAAATATTAAACAATACATAAATGAAACATTATGCCTCATCTTAAAAATCAAAACTGTTCTCTTCGCTCATCTCCTCCTTGACGATTCATGTTCTCTCTGGATCGGTGTCATAATTCATCCATTGGAGTAAATACTAAATAGTTCAGTATAACAGCTGGGACAACTCCCTCCCAAGGGTCCACAGCAGTCAATACATGATATGTTGGTCCTATTATTGGGACATCTAAAGCTTTTGCATGAACAAGAAATCAAAATAGTTGTCAAGCACAAAAGTTAAAACCACATTACAGGGATGTGGATGCAGATAAATGGAAGTGCCAAAGAAAATGAGTGTAAGCGATATATGATTGCACGTGCACTGTGAAAGGTCAATGTAATAAAGCATGAACAGATCACATATAGCTATCATAAATGAATCTATTCATGGAAAAAAGAAAGAGCCAGACCCTCAAGCCGATAAATACGAGAAGGTTTTGTCAATAGCTAATTGGAGGCTCATATTAGAAAACATGACCAAGAGGTAATGGGCTTGACAGCGGGTTCAACATCAATTTCCACAAAGGATTATTGGAAGTTACAGGTTGACTAGAACTTACAGGAGGCCCATAAATTAGAACATGACCAGGAAATGGTAGGTGGAGATCACTGAACCATCTTCCACAGGTGGGAGATAACAGCAATCTTAGCCCTGAAAGACAACACATTGGGAGAATCATCAATATCAATTGATACTGCCTTGTGACGATACAAAACCTGGGACGCAATCATGATGGAGGGCTTATCACACCTCCAAGGATTCTCTCAATATAAGCAGTCACTTGAGCACAAAGAACTCACAACAATGTTGAAAAATTGAAAGCATAGTACTAAGTGGATACCACTGCTCTTTAAGAAGAAAGAATAATAGGATAGTTAATACTAACTCTCATATAAAGTTTCTTCTATAAGTTTAACTAGAAAAATAAAATATAAATCAGGTGGTTAGACACCATGGACAAAGGGAAGTTCATGTTAATTTCTCGGTTGGAGGGAGAATCACAATGTCTTTGAAGGAGTTGGAGTCCTCTTCAGCATGTGAAACATATCTTTAACAAGACTCTATACTGTTGGGAGAGTGGGGAACCCAACTCTTCCACTCTTGTGTGGATAGCCTTCATTTTGATTATGGCTGATTTATAGATAACCTTCTTTTGATTCAGGCTCATTCTTTGAATATCCTTCCTTTGGGTTTTGCACAACTTTTGTAGGTTGTTTCTGTATAACTGTATCTAAACATCTGAAGCATCCATAAATAACTATTTTCCTTACAAAAAAAATGCCACACAGTCTCAAACTGAAGTTCCAGCATCCTTAACCTGAAAATACAGAGCAATCTACCAAACAATAAGTACAAGATAAAGAGGAAGTACCTACTATTAATGACATCAGAAGTTGCAGTACCCATCCAATCCAAAGATGAGAAGGTTGAAGAAGAAATCAGGTTGAAAACATGTTCTCTAGACGTGTCATAAGAAATGATACCACCCATATTAAGATTTTCCAGGAATATCTTCAGATCATCATGAATACCACCAGTCTTTTCATCCCCTGCCACTGAAAGCTCATAAGCACTATACTTTTCACCAGGCAAAGAATCACCAATTGCATCCAGTGCATACAAGATCTCATTTACTGACTCTGACATTCTAGTGTCCCCAGAAGAGCCGTTCTCTGATGTCTGTTGTTCGCCATCAAATCCACGATTTTTAAAAATCCATTTGAAGCAGAACAAAGTTGTAGGACCCAGTACCAATGAAGTAGATTCTACTCCAGCCATTGACTTAATAGCACGGAATTGAGCTGTTATCCATGCAAGAAGAAGGACCTTTAGTCTCCCTTTGGTATTGGAAGGAAAATCAGCCTCCCTGCCTGCAATATCAACTAATCCATCAGAAAGGGCAGAGAAAAGCTCATCCAGTGTCCTTATATCATGGACAGGCTCAGAAAGAGAATGAGGCCTGTCCTTATTGAAATTGTCATCACGATCTTCTCTGGTGGTATTCTCAGAACCCTTCTTGTTATTGGCCACCATAAATTGGCAAGGAGAAATAGAAACCAACGGAGGAACCTTCTTTATATCATCACGATATCTTTGCACATAAATCCCTGCCAAAAATGACCCTCAATTCTGTTTATTTTCATATACTTATTTATTTAATTGGGGGGGGGGGGGGGAATGGGTGACTTCTACAATCTTTGTTCACATATGTACTCATAGAACAACTTGCAAGAAAGCATACTCTCATCCTACAGTGGAAATACTTAGCATCGTGTTTGTATGGAAACAAGAACAAATTCAGAAACTAACAATCTACAACTGTTAACAACAGAACCCAATACATTTTGGTCGAATCAGGCAAGCACTTAAGTCTGCCCCAGGGCCAGCATGTTCCTGTCAGAATGTCACAGACAAATATATAAAGAAGTGATGAGTATATGTGCTTCTTAGGAAGCACTGACCTGACTGTCTTGTCTTCCCAGCAAATTAAGAAATAGTGTGGTAAAACTTTGAATAAAAAAAAGGACTTGAGGGGAGTACCTCATCAAGCAAAGCACTTTTTTGTGTTTGGGGGAGGGAGGGGGGATCTATGAATTAATTTGCTAGAAGATACACATGCGTCAAACTGGACAAGAAATTTTGAGGCTGCTGCTATATAGGAATTCAATGTACCCTATATGAAAGGCAGCCACCAACACAAGAAATGTTCCACGAAGCCTTAACTACAGAATAATCAAATGAACAAGAAAACCAACACATATCAAAGAACACAACACACAAGGCCAGTGGAAAGCAGGAGCACCACAATCAAGGATAACAATAATGACTCTAGAAAGAACATTGCTGAAACAGGATCCATTCCCAGGAGTTCAGAAAAACATTTGCTCCCTCAGCTTCCATTTTATAGCATAGTGATTCCGAAAAATTAATTAATTAATTAATAAAAGTTATTAAACGTCATCCAAAAATGAAAGAAGAGATTAAAGTAACCGCTACATTAAAAAGGAACTGTAGGAGCAACTTACATGAGTGAATGCTTACTCTCAAGTACTGGCGCAATGATTGGCAAAGCATCACATGTCCCTTTGCAACTGACTCAGAAAACAAAACACGAACTATTGTGTAGCGCATATCCTTCTCACCAGACAGACGTTCTCCATTAAGTTCCTTTTTCCTCAACATCTTGTTTTCGGAACTCTCCATTTTCAACGTTGAAGGTAATCTAGGCACTAATACCGCTACCTGAAGAGAGTCAAACAGAAAATTTCTAGCTGTGTCAGGATGCATTAAGGCAACAGAAGTAAGTTCAATGCCCACATCACATCCTTTCAAATGGCTTTCTTGAATCAGACTCTGTTCTGGATCTTGAACACGTAGAAGAGCTTTCTCAAAAGGATGATCTTTATTGACAGATTCAGTGGAATCTTTGTACTGATCAGCTGGTTTCCTACGTCTCTTCGGTGCAACAGCAATCTCAGTTCCAGGAGCAAGCTGAACTGCGAGAATATTACACAACAATGAGCAAGGTATAGCATTTAAATTTAATTTTCAGCCTCAGGTAGAAGTTCAGAGGAGAAGTCAATAAAATAGGCATCCCCTGGATCTCCTCTGTCCGCCAATTCCGTGTTCTTTTGGGGGGGGGGGGGGGGCAGAGAGATTAGACTTTGGAGTTAGATTAGCAACCTGATAGCCTTAGTCTATAAACCTGTGGAAAGTACAAATGTGCCTCTCTTAGTGCTTTGCACTTACATATAGCAGAGTCCATAGCAATCCCAAAGGCACTTACAACTGCCATATACTTGAGAAATAAGAAGACCCATAACTATCTTTTGCCCTCCTTCATCACCCTCTTATCTCTTTCCTCTTTTGATTCAAAGTTTCTCTCCCTTCACGGCTCCACCCTTGTACTTTTATAAAATTAGTTCTCTGAATCTATCATCATTATTGCCTACCTTAACTTGCATTTTCCCCCATCCACCCCTGCTTCATTTTCTTATGCACTTGATCTACATAAAGCGAACACCATCATCCTACCTATCTGGTCTCAATTAACTTCACCTTACCAGGACATAGTAAAAATTGGCTAATCATTAAAAGGGTTCATACATGCAAACCCCCCTCCCCCCTTTTTTTTTCTTTCCCTCTTTTTCAAAAAAATAAAGAAAATAGTAAAACACCAGGGAAGATGGTACCATAGGTAAAAAGCAGCTCTATTATTAGACATTTTTGCACGGTAATCCAAATCCCCTCCTCCATATCCATTAGAATTATATTATTCCTCAGCACTTTAGCAGATAAAGAAGTTAGTAGTGCAATGTTCATATTTTGAAATGTACCTAACACAAAAAAGTCAACAGACAGCCATACTTTGACTCTCAATTATCAGGAAGCAGCAGATGGAGTCAATATCTTTATAATCAAGGGATCAAAAGCAATCAAAAAAAAGAAAAAACACCAAAGCGAGTACATCGAAAAATAGGCCAATTTAATATTGCGATGGTGATCTGGTGAACTTTAGTGTTATTCATGTATTCCTAACAGCCTACATTTTGGGCAGAAGATGTGGCAGGGGCAAGGGCAGGTAAACCCCATAGTATGGAAGAAAATTGAGAAGATGTGACAGCGAAGTAAGCACCCTACAAAGATGTATCTACATCCACTTATCCACAAGTTGAGTATTATAATAACATGGACGACTTGATATGAGATTGTACGTTTAGAGACTAACACAGGAACCTAGCTATGTTGATGGTGCTCTACTGCTCTTACACTGACGTCTCAGAAAGAAGAAACACGGGACAACACCCTAAGTCATACAGGATCCTGACACTTGATTGATCACAATTTTCCATGCAAAGTGCAAATCACTGGCAAACTATTTCTTACACCGCAAAGGAAAACATGCAAAGATATACAAAGAAAAAGCAAGTGCTTCTGATCATGAACACCCCGCCCCCAATATTTTCTTTGATTAGGTTTGTCAATTGAAGTTCGGAAATTACTTCAATATAATCTCATGGGTTGCCAACATGAAGCCCATCAAATCCACATTCTTTGTCATGTCATCATTTAAAAAGCAATTCATTTCAACAACATTATCGGGGCCATTGGGTGAACAATTCATGCCATTCCACATGCCATTAATTTAACATGGCAGAATAAAAATCAGCAGAAAATAGAATAACGAAACAAAGAAGCTTAGCAGAAGTACTCAGGATACCTTACCTACAGATTTATCAGGCACCATTGAGACCACGGTAAACGTAACAATTCTGTGTCCATGCAACCACAGAGGAAATCTCATCTTCCCATGTACAAGACGGACCTAATTCAGTTACAACACCATCAAATAAGCACTTTTTCAGTGAACTGCGCAGAAAGGTATGCCAGCCTATTTCTGTGGGTGAAGAGACCACCTTTTGATGATACACATAATTATCAGTCATAAAGATATATTCACAATAAATCCAATTGTATGCACCCTAACAAGAAACAGGAATGTCCTTGTGTTCGTATCTCCCTATCATAATTGGTAAACGAGCTTTTTTTTTTTTTTTTTTTGCAAAAATCTATAAACAAGCATTAGGAACCAATAACACACTTGTTCCTTCCCTTCTCTCCTTTTCTCTATTTTTATATACATTGGGAGAGGCTAACACTTTCAACCAGTATTTGGTCATCAGTATTTGTCTTTATAGTGAAAATTAGCAGAAAAACCTGACTCAAGATAGCCGCCTCAGCGCTCTCAGCATTAAGCTCGATAACTTCCCAATCATCCTCTGTAAGGGGCTCAATTGTGAGAAACGTAGCTTTAGGCACATTGGACAGAGCTCGAACCTCCACAGTTGTACCATCCGGTAGACCAATACACTCAGCAAATGCTTGTGCTATCTGCAATTAAATTAAAACAAAAACAAATAATAAACCAAATTCAGCATAGGCATCAGAAACTCACCTAAGAGAAGAAAAGTTGGTAACATTCAAGCTCAAACAGCACAAATTCAAAGTTTTTCATTAAAAATGCAACTTTAAACCAAACAGCTTCCAAGTTGAAAACAGAAAAGTATAAAGGAGATCTGCTGAACAAAGCAAGCAGTGTAAAATATTGCAAAATCTAACTTGACAGTAATAGTACCTCCAAACTGAATGGATAACCACAAAGGTATAAAAATTAATAGTTCAGATAAAATAATGACACACGAATAAATACCAAGTATTAATCACACATGTATGTGCTAATTCCATTCAGAAGAAATAGTATTCAACATAAATTGCGAATTGCGATGTCAATAAAAACCAAAAAGGTCGGCAGTCTTTTCAAGTTAAAACAACTCAAATTCAATAATTATCCATTTCGTTTCCAAGTTCAAAATTGACATGAACTCAACACAGCGACAAAATTCTGATTCGGAAACAAGCAAAACAGAAAATCAAAGAGTAGAGTAAACACAAACAAATGCTAAACGCGTTTAATTTGAAGAACTCCAAATCAACAAATGCTGCTAAATTAGCTAATCACGGGCCTGGAGATGAACAAATTGTGACAAATTTCACCAAATCATAACTGGAAAACAACGATTAACAGAAATAAGCGGATACAATTTCCAAGTTGAAAATTGACATGAAATCAACACACAGCGACAAAATTCAGACTCGAAAACAATCAAATGTTAAACTTGTTTGAGTTGAAAGAACTCTGAATCAACAAATGCTGCTAAATTAGCTAACCAGAGGGTTGGAGATGAACAAATAGTGACGAATTTCACAGAATCATAAGTCGAAATCAAAGAATAAGGGAACTAATCAGATGCATCCGCAAATTTCATCATGAAAAAGATGATATCAAAAGCAAATCAGTGAGAGTGAGAGAACTGACCTCGATGGAAGGAGAAGAGGAGGCGGAGCCTGACCAGGCGACATGCCAGGAGGAGGAGGAAGAAGAAGATAGAGAGCGGAGATGAAGAGGAAGAAAGTGGGGAAGACGGTGGCCTGGATGAGTTGATTCCAGGATTTGGAGGAGAGAGATTGGTAGTGAGACATAGCAGTTCTCTATTCCCGCCACCACCCTAACCTCAACCTCCATTCTTTCTTTCTTTCTTTCTTTCTTGTTGACCCACTTTCTCAAGAGACTCCGGAGTCTCTGCTTTAATCGCTTCACCATTTCATGGGACCGCCGTCGGAACGGATTATGCAGTTCCTTCTCCCAATAAGGTGGGGCCCGCCGCTGTTTTTTTTCCCTTTTTGCCCCTCTGCTATACAATTTGTATAAATTGTTACTGCCAAAGATGAATGCATATTGAAAATTGAGATGGAAAATTTTGTAATTTACCCAAAATGCTTATACTTTAATTATAGAAAATAGCTTTTAGAGTTTTAAAAAGTAAAAAATGAATTGAATAATTGGTGGTAGAAAAATAATTACAATTATTGAAATTATAAACGTTCAAATTGGATAAATATTTTAGAACAAAAAGTTTAGATAAAAAGACAAATATTTTGGGACCAAATTAGCATGAAAGCTCCCAAATTTCAAGTCCCATCAAAAGAAAAGACAAGTATTAAAGTAATTATATGAACAATTGAACATGCTCATTGATTCCACAACTTTTGCATATTATGGAAAACTTTCGTTGACAAAATTTTTAAAATGTGAAAAAATATATGCTACTATTATCACCAACATTAAGGATTAGCATTCTATGTTCTTTTGTGTGGTTATTACATCCAGCATTAAGGATTAGCATTCCATGTTCTTTTGTATGGTTAATTGGCGATGGTTATAGTTAAATTTGTCAAATGTAAAAAAAACATATTCTACTATTACCACCAACATTAAGGATTAGCATTCTATGTTCTTTTGTGTGGTTATTACATCCAACATTATGGTTAATTAGCGACAGATTCCTAAATTTTAAGAGTCTCACCTTACCCATTTGACCGATTCAGGTTCCAGAACCTACCCATTTAGCCGGTTTCGGACAGGTCAGGCTCTAGATTTCGGATCTGGAACCGCTCACCCCTAAATCTACCGCATAAAAGAACGGGCCTAACTAGTAACTAGTTGGCCTATTACAACTTGAACATCAAAATACAAAAGATCAACAATAGTAAAACTGCAAAAAATCTTCTTTCCATTTTCTTGATGAATTGGCACCTCCAATCAGGCAGAGATCACAAGCATCATTAACCTACGAAATAACTGAGAACTTCCCTTCATTGAGCAATTTACCAATAGAAGAAAGACTGCAAGATGTTTCATTGAAATTAAATTCATTATGCCCAAAGATGGATTCAAATAGAGGCCAACACTACAAAATAACAATTAACCAAAGTGAGCAATTCTGTAGCCCACAAGCATGTGAAAGTTTGTCACTGTTGAACTTCTTATTATTCACTGATGAATGCATAAAGCAGCCACCAGAAAGCACCAGCCAAACCAACAAATTTCATAGAACAACACAGCATTACAGCTCCATCTGTAAGACTCTTAACTTCAAGACTCTTGTTTCCGGGCTTCCTCTCGCATTGTAGTTCTGACGTAGATTTCATAGCAGCATCCTGCATGTGTAAATGGTATTAATATCACACATAGACAAGAGGGCAATTGTATACTAGCACAAGTTTGATGACGCAAGGACCATTAAAATTAAAGATCGACTAAATTTGGGGTTCCATGCTGTGGGCGAGGTGCAAAAGTTTTAAAAAAGGATCCCGAAAGAGGAACGTAATCCTAAATGAGCTCCCTATGCCTATGAGTGAGACTGCGGTTATGGCACTCAATCCACCCATAAAGAACAAGGCATACAAATATTATTGGCTGCTAGGACCCACTAAGGTGAGCACTGCTCCTCCTTCGCATGTTTATCAGAGGTCAGAACCAAACAACCTCTGGTGAAAGACAATATGCCTTTGATTAAACATCCCACTGCCCCTCTTTCAACGAAAAAATGAAAAAAAAAAAGAAAGAAAAGAAATAGTGTGGAAGTAAATGTAAAGTGCAAGTGTGAGCAAATCTTTAAGGGCAATTCTGATTCGAACTTCTGCCCCTTTGATGTGGACAGAAAGTATGAACAAATTTTTCAGAAGGCTGAAAACATTTAACAGGAATTATCACCAAGTTTGGATCCACCACAAAACATCTAGGGAGTTCCAGCTTTCAAGGCACACCATTGGGCACATCAGGTCATCAGCTCCAAGTTTATGAGCACAAGCTTGTGTGCACAAATACAAAAATTTCAAGAAATTATTCGTGAAAGAATTGTACCAGCGACAACAACAATTGTCAGAACATCACCAATTCTCTTAATTCGCCTGACACCATTCTTGTATGACTTGAAGCGACTCAATGCTGGGTCCTCTGCCAACAGCTGCAAGGACATCAGGCAAACTTATCAAGCAAGAGTGATAGAACAAATCACCAAAAGACCAAATCCTTGAAAATTCTAGCAGTGAATCATGAAACTGACAATATCAGTTAGTATCTCTTGTGAACTTAAACACCAAAGCACATAGATATTATACAACATGGGATATTGTATGACACATATAAAATAGAGCACTGTCACCAATGTATAAAATAGAGGAATGTCAAACGGAGCAGATTTTCAATAGTAAGACAAGGAATACTTTTTGCCCATCATACCAAACATGGTTGCAAACAGAGAAGATTTAGTTCACCTGTCATCACTTGACTACCAAAAGAGCCATAACAAATGTGGATAAGCATAAAGAAATGTCAGTCTTCTGTATCAATAGATTGCATCTATACCAAGAGCATTATAAGAGAAACCCAAACCAGATTTACACAGGGAAAGATGAAAAAGATATGCAAAAGCCTGTCCAGAGATTGCACAAATTTACTGAAACCTTTTCATTTAGTTCTAGTAAAGGTAGTAGCTGAGCACATACACATAAAAAAAGTATGACAGAGTGAATTGCTACATTTATCCTGATATCCAACCTGGGAAACATTTATCCAATGTCCCACTGGGGCAAAACAGATGCAGTACACTGCAGAGGAGATTCGAATAAATAACCAGAACAGTTTGAGTTGCACATCATGATTTTAAGAATAGTAGAGAATAGAAAAATTGCACAGAATAGTAGACAATGGCAAAATATGCAAACCAAAAGGAACGCTCTTTTCCAACAATTGCATTGCTCCATACTGGAACAGAAAGATGTAGAAAGCCGAAATGATAAGTTGTAGGCTTGTAAGCTTGTAACATGCAAGGTTTAACTAATACTAAAACAAAAGTCCTGCCGCTCTTCCCTAAATTTGTAAAGGTGTAGGAAAGAATGTGGATGAACGAGACGATGTGGTAAGGGGTGGGGAAATTTGTAAAGCTTGCAAAAGAAAAAAAAAATTAAGAGTGGGAAAAGCAGGAAGGTGTGTGAAACTTTAAATGTGTCAGATATTTCAAAAAGGTTGGGAAGAGTGGAAAGGTGTAGGATACAGTAGGAACATATATTTACCTCCCAAAAGAACAAGGCCAGTGAAATTAAGGCATTTATCATAATAATATAGTAAATGTTGTATACTCAAAAATTTGTTGGGAGGTGCCACACATTTCTAACAACTGACCAGTTGGGGACCACATTTTTTTAATACACTCAAAGGGGACAAAGTTGTTAAACAATTGGCTGGCAGGTGACTTTCCGGTCATTATTAGCCGGAAAACATGAAAAATACTTAAAAGCCCCTGGGATGTTTGTGAAAGGACTATGCTGCCCTTAATTTCTTGAGGTTTCTGGATTCTTGAGGGGTCTCTACCAAATAATGGCGACAAACAGGAGGCTGATTGCTGGCTCCCACAACAGAAACGAATTTGTTCTTATCAATGCGGATGATATTGGAAGAGTGAGTTCCTCCTTAATCTCGTCTTCTTCACTTTCTTTTCTTCAATCTGTTTGTTTTTAGGAAGAAATAAGGTACCCTTTGATTTCAAATCAAAATCCCGTTGTGAATTGGGATTGAAGGAAATCCCTAAAATATTATTTTTCCCCCCCCCAATTTGGGTAGTCCCCATTTGCTCAAATTGCTTAGTTTTTGCTCTAATCTGATTGCATTTTGCAATTTCATTTGTTTAAATCTATTTTCCCACTTCAGTTCTTGCTTCACCGTTTGGTTGTATCTGTGATTTGTTTTCCTCTATCACTTGACTAGCTCTTTGACTCACACTGTGCTCCAGCAATGAGTATTAAAGGAATTTTGTCATATTATGTTTATTACTGGAGTTGTTAGGTATTTTGGTCGAGATTTCAGTTTTTAAGCTTTATCTGCTCCCGAAAACTTTGCTTTTCCCCTTGATTCTGGATTTGGAAAGAGAATAAAAACAGCTCAAATCTACGTGGTCTTTGTGCGTTGGAATTGAGTTGCGTGGGTCTGTTTTGAGATTTCACTTTTCATTGAAGCAATCGGGGTGAAACGTGGTACAGGTGACATCAGTGAAGGAATTGAGTGGGCAGATTTGTCAGATTTGTGGGGATGAGAAAGAGATCATTGTAGATGGGGAGCCATCAGCTCAAATCCAGAAACCTCAAGAAATTAAGGGCGGCATAGTCCTTTCACAAATATCCCAAGGGTTTTTAAGTATTTTTCATGTTTTCCGGCTAATAATGGCCGGAAAGTCACCTGCCATTCAATTGTTTAACAACTTTGTCCCCTTTGAGTGTAATAAAAAAATGTGTGTCCCCAACTGGTCAATTGTTATAAATGTATGGCACCTCCCAGCAAATTTTTGGTTGTATACTAGATATCATCTTCACTTCGACCAAGCAGGCCTACCCATGCGACTACATGATGAGAAGATCCTATAGTACAAGCCTTTCCAAGCTAGTTTAAAGAACCGTACTTTAGGAGCAAAATAGCAAAGAGCGCACCTCTGGGCACTTATGACCATGGAAGAACAGTGCAATTACCAAGCGCACTTGCTGCGCGTTTTGAGCATTTTTTGTGTGCTTTTTTGGTCTTTTTCAGCCTTTTCTGTCCAAGCTGGTTTTCTTTGTTTTTTTTAGATGTCCCCACGTGCAAAAGTTCCATGTCCTGCCAGGTACCAAGCATTCTTTCTGCGATTCTTGCCTTCTTCGTCAAGTTTACAAAAGGGTGCTAATTACCTATATCTATATTGACTATACTAATGGTTCTCCAATTGCTCACATGATTAGTTATAGCTTTCCTTCCTCTGATCTCCAAAGCTCCATAAACATTAATCATAAACCCCCTCATAGACATTCTAATTAGAATCTAACACACATACAACGATAAACTACTGCAAGTCTGCAACAGTTTGCTTGCTCAGGTTCACACACATAGTATATAGAAAAAGAAACTACGATGGGACTTAGCCAAACATGAAAACCCACACATTACTTTAACTACTAAGCAATACATGGAATCAAAGCCCTTTGTAAAGGCTCAGTTGGTTGGAAATGTCCCAATTATATGAAGAGAAGCCTGACTACAAGTGTAATTTATGCTACAAGAAAAGTCTCTCCTGAATATTGGAACAATCAAACCCTCTCCATAGGTGACCATCATTTGGAACCAATCTAAAGAGACTTTCGCCGTTATAACACATGTGCATATCATATATTGGATTGTATCTACTATTGTATCTTGGATTGTGAATATGGTGGTGAATCGGTGATAAACTAAAATCCAAGGGTTCAATAGTTCAGTTTACTATGATACAATTCCAAAGTTCGGTTTACTATATCCTAATTCCCAACATCTATAATTCGGCTTACTACAGTCCAATTTTCCAAATTTAAATTGTATGCGTTGATTCGAGAATTACTTGATTCGGATGGCCTGAGATCGACAAAGCATTGAATTCTGGTGGAGAGACGATTACCTAATCTGTTGATACCTTTATAATTTATGTTGAATAGTTTGAGTTTGTTATTGATGTAGAACCATGTAACAGGTACTTGCAAATGTTGGAGACATCAGAAAATGGAAATTTTTTGGTTGCTGAATTATTGGGACACAGACATTCTCATCTCTAAGGCGGGGCTTTCGGATTCTGGAATTGGATTTAGTTGTTCAGAATTTGATTATACGAAGCTAGAGTGATGCAATCAAATATAGTATAGGTCAGGAATTGGGGAGTTGAAACTAAGGATATGATCAGGTCATCTGATGATTAAATGGTAGGAGTTGGAGGCTACATTAACATTGGTAGCAGAAGTTGAGGGGTTGTTACTTTGTGGTGGGCATTAAAAAAAAGCTGGGGAACATTATGCTGTTAGTCTTTGTACATGTTATTACTAGTAGGAGTGTAGGAGGGACAAACAAGGAAGGAGAGGTATACAGTCACAGAGAGGGATGTATTAGTGTTGTGTATTTTTACAGTAGCTTCTCCATCTCATTGCATGTTTAAACCTGTAAAAAGTTGCTGAAGATTTAAAAAGGGCATTGGGATTAAATCGGAAAGAAAAATCCACAATCTACTATAACATCACTAATTATTACTTCCTAGAATTTCCCTCATTCAAAAAACCTAGAATGGTGCCCCAATCCCATTTGAAATCTATAACTTTTTTCCAGTAAGTTTAAGCAAAAGCACAAATAAATCTGTGACGCAAGACAAATTATCCACATTCGGCACAAATTTCTTTCGTCCAAGATTAAAGTACAGTCTGACCTTCAATTCAAAACCCATAATACCTCGCACGTTTCAATCCAATCAGACTTCAACCCAATCAATAATCAAATCGAACAACCGAACCAAGCCCTAACCCTACAACATAAACAGAGACAGAGCGATAACTCACAGCTTTCTCGCGTTCACCCAGGTCGATATGGTACGCGCGACTAGATTGGGCGAATGAACTCCGCGTCATCTGTAATCGACATAGATAACCGAAGTTATTCGCAAAGCGAAGAAGAACCACCACAACTAGGAATCATCGATAGAGAAACAGCGAAGAAAAGGGGAGGGGTTTGGAGAGATGATTCAGTTGCTGTGTTTGTTTACCTGGGGATTAGATCGGAGCTGTGAGAAGAGGGAGGTTTTGTTGAGAAAAGACGCCATTGATGGATTGAATCTGCAACTCCAAGGTGAGAAATTGAGGAGATAGAAAGGGGGGGTGGGGGTTGGAGGAGTGTGGCAAGCACAATTGCAGGAGTCGTTCCTCGATCAGTGCGGGATGGATGGAGAAAGGGAAAGAGGTGGAATTTCAGAATTTGATGGAAGAGCACTGGAAAATTGTTGTATTTCCTTTTATGGCCCTGGAAAATAATGCTTTTTACACTAACGTTTTAGAACGCCCTCGTTGGCTATGCTTGGAATGGGAGTTAAAAATGGAGACTAGAAGTTCATAAGAGTAAACGAGGGTAAGAGTATATGAGGGTTTATAAGGCTAAACTATTTACCCATGTTTGGGAGAATAATTCAGAGAGTTCATAAGAGTAAAATGTTAATTGACATATTTATCCTTTTATATTATATGTAATTCAATTAGAGTTAAGGGTATTATGGTCATTTCCTATTGTAGGTATATTATAACTTAATTGAATGCTTGCTTACACCCCAAATTGGGGCGTTAAAAAAATAAGCGTTAATAAGAGGAGTAAAGGGGTGTTATCACTCCCTCTTACCTTCGTTTACCCTCTCTCACTCTCTTCCCAAACGAGGGTAAGGAGGAGTAAAGACCCTCATTTAGCCCTCCTAATCCCCTTTACCCCTCTCCCAAACAGGCCCTTTAAAATTTTTCGAATGAATGAATGAGACTATGAGAGGTTTTGGACTGTGAGTTCTAAAAAAGACCAACGTTGTTGTGAATAAAGTAGGTGCCCAAGTGAGTTGAGTTGGTAACATCTATTCTTTTCTCTTTCATTTAAATTTTAGCCTCGTTGCTACTGTAGTATTGAAAAGAAATCAGGCTCCGTTTGGAGAGGAAAAATGGAATGGAATTATAATTCTTAGGCTTCCAATTCCTTTGTTTTATGTTGGAGAGTAATTTTAAAAATGAAATTGCAATTCCCATGCGTTTTTAGGTCCTGTTCTTTTATACGACTGGATGCAGTATGATATGGTGTAGTGAAATTGTGGTGGAATTTGGCGGGTTATGGTAAGGTGCGGTGGATTTTGTTTTTAACAATTAGTATAAATTGTATTGGTAAATGTAAAAAAGTAATTGGAAAAAGTGAGATGAAATAAAATTTGAAAAAATTGGTTATGGTGGGTTGTGGTAAATTGTAGTGGATTAATAAGTTGTTGTGAATTGTGGTAAGGTGTGGTGTGTTGTGTTGTGGCAACGCATCCAGCTAGTCGCGTAAAAGAACAGGGCCCCTCAAAGGTGAGGAATTAGAACCCCCTGGAATCAAATCTATCTCTTTCTATTACTCCTATTATTTTCTCAAAATAAAGAAAAATTAATTGACTGTAATTAGTTGAACTTCCTTCAACTTTTGTTGTGTTTTTCTCCTCTCTCTTACCTCCAACTACAATAATGGTGGTTGGATTTATTGTCTCCTATTCTTTTTCCTCTACATTCTAAGGTCCTGTGGCTGTCAAATCCTGGTCCTCACCAACCTCGGCTATTAGGCCATGGCCCCAGACATGATGAGCTAAAGGAATACTGGTCATAACTTGGTGGGCTTGCTGGACGAGCTCGAGGCTGAGCAGGCCTTCATGGTGGCCCACGACCAGAGCGGCATCGTCGTATGGTGGCTCTACCTCTTTTGCCCTACTGGGACAACCATTTTTTTTTATCATTAGAAGCCAATATGCTAAAAGCATCAAATATGCTACAAAATATCCGCCAAAACAGCAAAAACAGTTGAGGCAAAACACCAAAACAAAAAGCAAAAGCAGAAAGCTACAACCAGGAGAACCCAAAAAAGCATCCAAACAGCAGTTGGAAAACCACCCAAAGAACGAAAAAAACAATCACTTCTTCTTGGATGGCATAACCTTTAGCCCACAAACTTTTTCCACCAGAGCTTGCTTTCGATCAATCGCCGCTCTAACATCTTCAATGACCTTCAACTTCCGCGAAGTTTCAGAAGAAGTCGATTTAGACTTCCGAGACGCATCCAAAACCATCCTCTATTTAGATTTCAATACAGTCTTTCCTCTCCATTTACTCCTAGCAGCAACCTTTGAACGAACCAAGATAGAGTCCTCAAGATCAAGAGAGACATCAGACACAGATTTGATCGAGACTGTGTCCTCACTATCTATAGGAGCATGATCACAAAAGACATCCTTATAAGAGCGCAAAGGAGACGTAAAACAACCACATGAACCAAGAGCGCCAACATCGCCAATCGAATGAGTCACCCTTTCACAAATAGGGTTTATAAAAGTTCTTTCAGAATCCGCAGGGAAAAAAAAGAGGGTGAATGAGACGGCTTACTCTAATTGACTTTAGGAACCCAAATCCACTTGACAGGTTTAGAACTCGACTTTTTTTGAAATTTAGCCCACGAGACAGCTAAACAAGACCCATCAAAGCACCAACCATTAAGACACTGAAAACATTCAAACCCGCTTGCTTGTCACTAAAACGAACAAAGCCAAACTTCTTCCCATTCTTACCTGATTTATGAGGAATGTAAGCATTAGAGACAAACCCAAAATCAACAAAAAGGTTCTTCAAACCCAAATTATCAACCCCAACAGGAAGGTTATCAACAAACAAGGAGAAGTAACGAGACCCAACACCCGAAGACGCGTTAAAAGAAGTATCAACATGATGACCGACAACCTCGTTTACCGCGGCATCACTAGGCATCACAATGCCAGAATTGGGGGGGGGGGTTAGCCACCCCACGCAACCCCACAAATTCCTTTAGAATGCAAACAATCTCACTAGCTCTCGAAAGAGCAGCCAAAGACAACACAGCATCAAAACCACCCTCAACATCACCCGCAAAATTAAGAGAATCAACAATGGAAGGCAACACATATTTGAGTACAGAGCATCTAGAAACAATAGAAAGAGACATAGCACTCACAAAACCCCAAACCCCATAGCCAACCAGGACAAAACCACACACAAGAAGAAGAAAGCGCACGGCACTGCAAAGCTAAGGACAACCAATTACTATGTGTGTGTTTTGGTGGGGGGCCTTGGTCATTGGAAGAAAGGGTATGGAGTATGGTGGAGTGACTGACGGGTGGTTTGGGTTGATGGAAGATTAGAGAAAAAGGTCATTATTATTATTATTATTATTATTATTATTATTATTGTTCTATTCAAAAAAACGATTAACAATTCTCTATATTTTGATGTAATTATTTTAAAGACCCAATATTTTGACAAAATATTATGGGGTGACATTATCTTTGCAGTAACTATTTATTAGGGACATTCCGACCAATTTTTCGGTCTAAAAATGCGTTAAACAATGATTTTTGTATTTAAGGTTATTCTAATTGAAGTCAACTATCATTTTAGGTCTTAATATTTAGGGTTGGTCAAAGATACATAACCCTAATTAACAATAAATACTGTAATTAATGCTTTATTTGCCGAAAAATAGATCGAATGTCCCCATAAATAATTACAACAAAGATAACGTCACTATACAATTATTTATCAAAATACACGGTCCTTAAAATAAATTACATCAAAATATGATGACCATTTAGCCATTTTTTTTATAAATTCTATTCCTTTTTTTCGTCAAACACTTTGTATTTTGGAATCAGATTCTATTCCCAACCCTCTAAATATCTAATTTCACTCTCAATCCTTTTCGTGCCCTCTCCCCATCTCTCAGTCTGAGTTCCTTTGGAGACTCTAAATGTATTAGAGAGAAAAGGAAGAGAGAAAAGGAGATCCATGGAGAGTGTTAAAGTGTTCTTTTGTTGGAGAAACGATATAAAGTTTGCAAGTGAAGGAAAATTATGATTGACACCATATAGGCAGTGATCTTATTAGAACATTTGACGATTCGCTCACGAAAAAAAGAAATGTGAGGATAATAACAAAGCTTAACCTTGTATAACTGTAGGAAGTATCCACACACTAAGGCATCTATGTATAAATTATATCGTACACACGCCTAGAAAATTACAATATACTCAAACAACTTTGCAGTGAACATTATGTGTCATCTCCAACAACTTTGAACCTTAAGCCCAAAACCATAAATTTGAAAGATGTTCACCAAATTTTTTTAATGCTATGATACAACATGTATAGGACTCTTTCTAACAACATCGAGTGGCTTACCTGAAACGCATTCATGGATTTACACACAGATGATTGACCATTCATGAATATATTCATAAACCATTTATAGAAATCTTTTACCGCTACTCATGAACACAATTTTAAAGTATCTTTAGATGTGTAGATCATGAACCCTAACTAGAACTTAAATATTGAACCTAAACTAAACTCCCTTAAACCATGAGCACTGAAAGTTGAAACTACAAGCTATAAGTTGAACTCTAAAACTATACCATAAACCCTACATGATATCATATACCCAAAGTCCTTATCTTGAAACAAAGAATCCAAAAAAGTACGATACGGAGTTGGACTTTAATGCACTTTGGGTAGTATCCTGTACCTTAAACCTTGCAAGAGCAAATTATGCAAAATTCAGAATATGAGACATCCTTTGACATTTAAAGCATGCATACATGGATATGTTAATGAAGCATCCATGGATATGGTCAATAGTCATATGTGGATTTGATAAAGATGCATCCTTGGACAAATATGTTGAATGAGGTACAATTCTTCAAGATTCTTGATTAATAGAGAAATTACAAAGTTGTCAATAATACAAGATTATTAGGAGTTAAATCATACTTTAATGACCTAGCACATTTAACTATTTATAATAATTGTAATTGTGAAAGGGAAATATTAATTTTGTTAACCACTCATATTCTTAACCATTTAATTAGGGCTAATATTAACCAAAAACCTGACATTGATCTCAAGGTCATTGTCACCCTTTTACGGGCAATAAGTTGCCTTCACACAAAAATACTCCATGTATACTTTACACATTCACAAGCCCACCATAAAAATAGTTGTCTATGAATCTATGATTGTAGAGAAGGGTGAAATTAATATGCAAAAGATAACACACATAACCTCAATCTTAACCATCGGATCATAATATTACCAAAAAATTACCTTAATACAATTATATATTCATATTGGTTGGATTGGACTCAATTCTCTGTCAAATACCAAATCATATTTATTCAGACATTCGATTGTTTATATCTTTGATATAACAATCATTTCTTCCGAATATCCGTTTCCAATTTCCAATCAACAACAGGTATATCTATAGACATACACGAAGACATACTTTACAAACAATACATTTATAAAATTTAAAGTTCAAAGCCCATAAAAGACGAGGCACTAGGCCTGGGCCAATGCATTTACAAGGACTAAATATTGCCACGTTAAGCAACTACAGACATCAGAAAACAGAGCACATTTAACGACCTTCTCCCTGTAAATCTTGCACCTCAAACCAAAAAATGGCGCTCAGAAATGCAGTTTCCATAGGAAGAAGATCAAACCCATGTTTCCTCTCAGCAAGCTCTGCTCTTTTCAACCCCAAATTTCGTGCCCATCATCTCCCTCTTTCGTCTCCACACCATGTCTCCAACCCTGGTAAGATTTTTCATTGCTCCAACTGTTTGTGTAATGCTATTCATAAAAAAACGATGAAATTCGTTTGAAAGATATGATTTTGTGGGTGAATTTGCAGGATTTCGATACTCAATCCGAGCGGTTCAAGGGGCAAGCACGTTTGAACCAGTAGCACCCAAGAGAGATGAGGAGAAGCAAAGTGATTCTGGGAATTGGAAGGTTAAAATGCTGTATGATGGGGATTGCCCACTTTGTTTGAGGGAGGTAATGATTTCAATTTCATTCATCTTTCTGGGTTTACAACTTTTTTCTAGCTAACTTCGATATTAGGTTTAAAATCCCCAACTTTGAGTATTGTTTGTAGCAGTATCCGAACTTCATTTTTGAAATGAATATCCCAAACTTTAGAGGGTTGTATTTGTCAACAACCCAACACCAATAAACATAGGAAATGTAGCAATATTTTTTGGGTTAATATGTAGAATGGAAATATATCTAAACCAAACAACTACTACTACATTATAGAAAACCAGAGTTTAAATAACTTTAACTAATGTTGGGCTGCTGACAACCCCTAAAGTTTGGGATATCCATTTCAAAAATGAAGTTCGGGATATTCCAATAAACAATGTTCAAAGTTGGGGATTTTAAAATCTAATAATCCTTTATTCAACTTGTGATGAAACTAAATGGGTGTGATTGTGTATGGGCAGGTGAATATGTTGAGAGAGAGGAACAAAGAGTATGGAACTATCAAGTTTGTTGATATTGGCTCAGAGGATTACTCCCCTGAGGAAAATCAAGGTGTTGATTACAAAACTGTAAGTTTTTTTTTCTATCTCTTAGCATACTTTCTTTCACCAAGGTTTTTGCATGCTGATATGCTATGTTAGACTTCCATTTTATCAAAGGTATTCATGATTAGGGAACTTGAAACTTGAGAAAACTTGAAAGTTTGATTATGGCTATAGGCACTTGACCTTCCATTTGGACTTAATATACAAGATGTTCTATGAGAACATCAAGCATTGGATAATGACATAATGTAACACCGAATTCTAATATACTGTTGTACTCAATAATTATTTGTAGTTATTACCACTACAATGTGTTCAGTTTAAGATTTACTTTGTCTTCCTTGTTTCTTTTAGGCCATGGGAACAATTCATGCAATCCTCTCTGATGGAACCGTGGTAACAAATGTTGAGGTACTTTTTTTTTTGTACAACACTTTCTTTGTTTATCGTAAATCACTGTCTCCTTTGTACTTATTGCCCTCAAAGTTCTGCATTCATTGAATTTGAAGTTGTAATCGGAATATTTGAACTGTGATCTAGGGCTGAATTTGATATCTGAGCTTTTATGATGGGTACTTTTTCCTTTCATCGATCAAATATTCGCCTGCTGACTTGGCTTATATATTACATGTACCTGATATCTGCAAGTGATCAATCAGGCATTCAGGCTATTTGGAGAACAAACTCTAAGAGCACGTAATAAATTGCAGACTACTAGCAAGAAGTGTTGGCAAATTTTCTGCTTTGAATTGTTGTGAACTAACCAACTATAATTGCTACTTCGTTCTCTATTTACTAGTTTAGGTGTAATAGTAGAGCCCACAATCTGCTCTGGGTTTCAACTTAAGCACAACATAGGGATATAGGCTAAACAACTTGCCTAGGTGGTACTCCAGGATATTTGGCTTGGTGTGGTTTGTTTGCAAAAATGATTCGTCTTTCTCTACTAGACATCTAATTTCAGCAATGTAATCAATTGCAGGCCTTTAGGAAACTGTATGAAGCTGTTGGTTTTGGATGGGTTTACGCCATCACAAAATACGAACCTGTAAGTCCTTTGGTTTACTGTTCTCAATTCTCTGTTGCTTGTTACAACATTGCTTTGTGTTGTGCTAATTCAAGGCACTTTTCCTCAGATTGCAACTTTAGCTGATGCTGTCTACGGTGTATGGGCAAAATACCGTTTGCAAATCACAGGTGTTGATTTTGCTTGCATTTCTTTTGTCCTGATGTATAGATTTTTCATCCTGGATCATGCCAATTATCACCTCCCATATATGGTAGTAGATCCAGTGCCCAATTCTCTTTGATTGTTTGGTTTTCAAACTGTGGGAAACAAACTGCAGTTCTTTAATGACTGCCTCTGCTATTGAGCTAAGAAATACTATATTTATGCATCTTTGTGATCTTAAGAAGTCTGCTAGTACATTTTATGCCAAATGCTAGGCATTCAATGCGCGTGAAGTGACATACTTTCGGTTTTTTCAGGCAGACCACCCATAGAAGAGATTCTCGAGTCAAGAAGAAAAAAGGTGGGTGAAGCTGAAGCAGCACTTTCTATTCAACATGTTTCCTACTTCAACCTTTTGATTTAGAGTGTGTTTGTCTTAGTATCTGTCTTCAGCGAAAGTATCTAAAGACCGTGCCGTTTGTCTCTACAGGGTGAATTGTGCAATGACAACAGCTCCTGCAAAATGTGAAGTTTTTCAGTCACAGAGAACTTCCACTCAGAATCATTTCAGTTGCATACTTTTTGTATCTATCAAAACAGCAAATGCATCATCATAGTTGAATGATATAGATAGAAATGTACAATCCATACTCCATAGTCCTATTTCTTCTTACGATATGTAATACAACACTGATACGAAAATACTACCAGCTTTGCTCAATGTCAGCTTTCCCTTGGATCCGTGCATTACTGTCTCTGGCTCTCTGCAATGTCTGAATAAATCTCTCAATATTCATCTCCGAGCTCCCACCTCTACTAACTGCACTCACAGCCAACTCTTTCCATCGGCACAAACTCTTTTTTATCTCATCACTTTGCACACCCCCCATAACTTCATTTACACTCCTTTCAATCTCCTCCCTACTGACAACCCCTTCATCATTCTTCCTAGCTCTAACACCCACTTTCCACACATCCTCCACCATCTTGGCATTCATCGGCTGGTCACTCCACTGTGGGACTCCCACCATCGGGACCCCGAAGCTCAACCCCTCCAAGACCGAGTTCCACCCACAATGAGTCACAAAGCAGCCCGTGGCTCGGTGGGCTAGCACCTTGAGCTGGTTGCACCAAGCCACAACGAGCCCAGTTCCATCAGTGACCATGGCGAGGAACTCGGGGGGTAGTTTGTCCATCTGGGACTCTTTCAAGACCCAGAGGAAAGGGCGGTTGGTTCTACTCAAACCATAGGCTAGTTCTTCAACCTGTTTGGCTGAAATTTCTGCCATGCTTCCAAAGGAGATGTAGATCACTGATTCAGAGGGTTTTGTGTATAGCCATCTCATGTAGCTCTCTGGGGTTTCTTTCCAGAGGCTGCCTCCGTAGTGCGTGTCCTCTGTTGGTTGTTTTAGGTAGGCTGACGGCAAGAGGGGCCCAACTGTGACAAGCTGCCATTGCCCTGACATAGCCTGCTCTATCTGTGCAATTGCAATCCGAGACAAACGTAAACATCAACGCATGAAATAGACTAAAAATCGAGCTTGAGCGTGCAGCTGGTGCTGTGAGTGGTGCTTCTTACGCATTGATTGGAGGTGCTATAATGTTAATGTGAACTTCTGATGAGGTTTTGAGTACTGTTGATTTTTGCTGTTTCATGGTACTTAATGCTGCTTTGCTGTTGTATTATCCACAACTATTGATTTAGTCATTTAGGTTGGGGATGTAGACTTTACAGCCTGTTTTAGGCTTTGAACAAAAAACAATAATGATATCAACTAGAAATTATGTTATACAAACTGTAGAGAATAGAGATTAATCTGAAATATTTAACTTCAGATCATGAACCAACAGAACTTTTTTTGTGCTTAAAGTTTGACATCAATATGACATACAGCACTACAGCAGTACAAGTTAAGAGCTCACCTGGGTTTCAAGTTGTGCAAATGAGTTGATGAAAACCCAATCATTTTCCTCCATATCAGCAAACTGCTCCATGATCATCCCCAAATACGCCGAAAACTGCCACGGGTACGCAATGAAACTTGGCAAATCCAAAAACCGAAGCTGAGGCAGACCAGGCAAGTCCAGAGGCAAACTCTCAGGCTCCAAAGGCAGAGACAAAACCCCATTACGAAGCTGCCAATAAATCGAACAAACTGACGTCGAATTCGTCAGAAAAGCAGCCTTAGAAATGCCCATTTCCTTAGCAACATCCAGAACCCAAGGGAGCAGAGAATCATACACTACACAGTCAACAGGATGATCAGAGTTTCTGTACTTGAGGATCAGCTCAATTAGGGACTTTGATCCAACGGCCCTGAAGCTCTCCAAGTAGGACTCTAGGCTTGGAGCTAGATTGAACCCGCCTTGGTCGAACCCGTCTGAAATGGGCTCGACCCGGATGCCCGTGGGACGGATGGCGGGTGCTGTGTAATGGGTGGTTGCAAAGGTGGCATTGACCCCTTTGGAGGACAACAGCTTGGTGAATTGGAGGAGGGGGTTTATGTGACCTTGGGCTGGGTATGTTACCACTATTACATGTCCTGATCTTTGTTTCTCCATGCTTTTTTGCTCTGGTTGGATGTCCTTTTTTTCTACTAAGATAAGAGAGGTTTGTGTAATTGTGTGGTTTTTATATGGAAAATTGGATTCTACATGATAGGGGTTGGTATGGTTAGCACTGACAGAAAAATTGGGTCCGAGTTAAAGTAGGATAGGTCAAATTCTGATTAACATTTCGGAACCGGTTTTCATTTATTTATTTTTTTTCTAGTCGGACAATTTGGATGGAATTGAAGTTGGGTCAAATCAGGTTTAAAAAATGAAAAAAAAGGACATATTTTGTTGAAATATTCAATCAATTCGGACAATATTGCAATCGAGTTCGAACCAATCAATTTTTTTTTTGGGTCGGACAAATTCGAGTATTTGGATCGGACAAAATTTTACTAGAGCTAATATGATACTTTGGAATACTACAATTCAGTCTTTAGAAATATATTACAATAAGCTAAATTATTGGACGCTTGAATTTCAATACCTTGCTACTGAATGCTGGATGAGTTTGGAGTACTGTAATCCAATATTTATACTATGGAATACTACAATACAATATATTATAGTTTGGAATATTATAAGGCAATATGTGATAGTTTGGACTACTACAATCCAATACATTAAAATTTTTTTGAAACCAAACATAATGATTTCATTAATAGTAAGTCATATGACATTTACAATAAAAATCATGATTGAACAATTGTAGATCTAAAACATAGATATGAAAGTCAACTTCCAAATAACTAATAATAATCTTACCGACGTTCGGCTTCGATTTCTTCGATGACTCTGCATTTTTACCATTAATGGAGAACCTCACAACAAGTGCTATAGCGATTTGAAAGTCGATCTTCATCCAACGTATTAGACCACACCAACTAAACAAAAACTCTAGAAAGAGACTCAAAACTCTAAATAAGGGTACAACCAATTGAACAAAAACTCTAGAAAGAAACTCAAAACCCTAAATAAGGGTACAAAAAACTCTTACAAAAGAAGAGACTAACTTTCTTTATGTAAACGTAAAATCAAACTAATAATCGGGGTAGAAATCAAACAAATTGGGGCTTACCATCGACAAAACAATATAGGTGTCACGTAAGAAATAACCTTACTTTGCTGCCTTGCAGAGGCGGATACCCATATAGAGTGAGGTTGACCATGACCACCCTTAACCCCCAAAAATTTGTAAAATGTAATATAATTTTGAATAAAAATATCAAAAATATATTTATCAAATAAGTGTAATAATGTATTGGACACCCAATTCTAAATGTGAGATCCGCCAGCCATGTATGAAAATCTAAAAGGTACACTAAAATCTAAGACTTCAATAGCTCAGTTACGCTTTACTGTAATATGTTTTTAAAAAGCAATACCTTACTCCTTATAATTCAACTTACTACGGTCCAATTTTCATTTTTAACTCGAAGAAACTGTGAGCCTGTGCAGGAGTTCTTGGATAAAATGCAACTAAACTTTACAAAAATTGCAATTTTGCCACCCGAAAAGAACATGTAATGAAACTGCCACTAATTTATGTTAACTGTGACAAAAATGCCACTTTACCGGTTTTTACTTGTTTTATCCGGTTATAAACAGGTTAAGGGTGTTTAATGTTTTGATTAACTATTAAGATTTACTGCCCCCCATCCCATCCCAACCCAGATTCTTCATCTTCTTCTTCCTCTACCCTCCTCCTCCATAACCCACCTCTTCCTCATCTCTTCTTCCTCATTTTCTGGGCAAAAAATTAGGGTTTTCAGTCAAATTCTTCATCTCTCTTCCTCATCTCTTCTTTTTCCTCAGTTTGAGCCGCTGAACAAATGCTCGTCTTATGATTCAACAACTCGATCTTCATCTTCAACCTTGGATTTATCCTTCCTCTTTGAAATCGAAGTTTCCTTGAGAATCAGACACTTTTCAAGCTCCTTCCCAAACCCAGCTTCGAAGCGAAGCGTGTGGAGACGAGGATGCATCTGCACAAGGACTTTGCATCGAGGACCCTGTTGAAGATGTCGAGAAGAATGGGATCAGGAAGAAGATCGAAGTAATCTACACCCTGCTCTGGGATGTCCGCCATTGATGTCGATTGATGAGGTTTGAATTGAATAGAGGCAAAAAAATTAGGGTTTTCAGTGCAAAAAAACTAGTATGAAGAGTTTGACTGAAAATCCTAACTTTTTTGCCCCCAGAAAATGAAGAAGAAGAGATGAGGAAGAGGTGGGTTATGGAGGACAAAGAAGAGAAGATTGAAGAGGAGAGTTGAGGAAGAAGAAGAAGATGAAGAATCTGGATTTTGGGGATGATGGAGCAGAACAAGAAAAGGAAGAATAAATAAGAAACCTCTAATTTTTATGCCCTCAATTGAAGAAGAAGAACTGAGGAGAGCTAGGTTTTTGGTGGAGAAGATGAAGAAGTTGCTGGTAGTAAGAAGATGGAAGAAGAAGACGAAGATGAAGATGAAGAATCAGGGGGGAAATATATGCAGTAAAAAAAATTAAGGGGGAGGGTAATTAATTTTAGTTGGTAAATATTAATAGGGTAGGTAAAAATTAAGAGGGAAAATATTAATGTTTAATGAACATATTAAACACAGAACCAAACATATGACCGGCTACTGCAGGTAAACAAAAGGTAAAGTGACATTTTTGTCACAGTTAACATAAATTAGTAGCAGTTTCATTATATATTTTTTCGGATGGTAAAATTACAATTTTTATAAAGTTCCATGGTATTTTTAATTTTATCCAAGGACTCGCATGTGCAGTGATATTGGACTAATATAGTTGGAACTTCAGAAAGTGGCTTATTGTGGACCCAATATTGTTTGTTTTTAGTCCTCGATGGTTATTCTGTAGTCACCAAGAGCTCGGAAATATATTCCATGAAATCTTTTTATGAACTCTTCGATATGAGAGTTTGTTTGTCTTTAGTTTAGAGTGAGCTCCAGTTGGCGTCGGTAAAAATTCGGGTTCCGGTAAATTCGAGTCAGATAAATTTGGGCAATATTAAAATTCGGACAAGAAATTCATGTCCGGACCCCGATTTTATTTCAGGTCGAACCAGGTCTTGACAATTTGGATGAGGCAAAAATGGGGTTCGAACAATAGAAAAAGGAGAAATTTTATGTCCGAATATTCGATCAATTCGGTCAATATAAAAATTCGGATGAAAAATCTATATTCAAACCCAGTTTTTCCGGGTCAGACAATTCGGGTAATTCGAGTCGGACAAAATTTTGCCGGCGCTAGCTCTAGTGCTCTTTTTAGTTTATCTTGACTAAATTTATGTCAAGCAAGTTAATCTTAGGCCTTGTTATTTTATACGGTTGGTTGCGGTATGACACGGTGCGGTGTGGTGGAATTGTGATAAGTTGTGATGAGTTTTGTTTTTAATAATTGTAAATTGTATTGATAAATATGAAAAAGTAATTGGAAAGAGTGAGATGAAAAAGTAATTTGGGAAAATGTGAAAATATAATTGGAAAAAGTTGGTTGTGGTGGGCTTGTGGTAAATTATGGTGAATTGATATGTTGGGGTAGGTTGTGGCAAAGTACAGTGTGTTGTGGCATCGCAGCCAGCCAACCGCATAAAAGAACAAGCTTTAATTTATTTTAATATATTTGTTAATTAATCTCGATCTTATTATGAAAAAAGTTCAAAAGGATGGGCTTTCTTTTTTGATAAAAGATAGACCTTATGTTGACTAAACTTGCTATGAAGTGAACTTATATTGACCGAACTTCAAGTTTTTAAAAATTTATTCCAAATTTATTTTGCTAACTAAATTTATTCCAAATTTACTTTACTATTATTTATGACAACTGTTCTAAGCTTATTGATTGAACTCAGTTTAATTTTTTTGAACTTTATTTTGAATTGAAAATAAGTTCAAGAGAATACTAGCTTAACATGCATAATTATAAGTCCATTGTGCCACGCTCTCCGCTATCCATACACATTGGTTTTAAAAGGGTCACTGATTGCCGTGAATCCAAGTTGGTTTTACATAAACAAATAAGAACCGTCTTAATAAAACTTAAGTCTAAAAAAAAAATACTCCCTCCGTTCCATATTTGATACATTTAAAAAAAATTCACATACCAAGGTTTAACTAAAAAAACTACCTTCATAATTAAATGATACTATTTTCTAAGTTGTTTTTCGGATATCAAGGTGTAGGTAGTGAGAGAATGTGAGTAGGAGTAGTTATTATTGTTTGAAAAAGTAAAAAGTTAACATAATTATTAAAGTTAAATAATTAAATTAGGTATTGGGAAATGGAAAGTGACAATTATTTTGGAACAAAAAAAGTTAGTTTAAGTGTCAATTAATATGGAACGGAGGGAGTATTACAATTGTTTTTGTTTTGGTAAAACTGGTTTCTAAAATAAATATAAATATTTATTTATTTTTATTAAAATAAGGCTCCGAGTTCCGTGTACCTAGTGGTTCCAAGTTCTAGGTTCCAGGTACCCGATACATAACCGTAATTGACAATCTTCGGTTCGGGGTTATAGTTTAGGAACCGTATCCTTACTCGTTTGAATTTTATGAACCTTACCCTTACCTGTTTGACTGGTTCAATTTTCGGAACCTACCCATTTGACTGGTTCAATTTTCAAAACCTACCCATTTGACTGATTCCGGTCAGCTTCTAGCTTACAAATCTGAAACCGCTCACTCCTATCTAAGATGGTAATTTTTTGGAGGACACATTTTTTTTGTGTATCTAATACGTGTCCGAATGATGGATTTGTATGTCCACCATACGTCCTCTAAGTGTCAAATATTTATTTTGATAATTTTTCGGAGGATACATTTTTTCATGTATCCAATACGCAGACACGTGTTCGACACAGATGCACAAGGCTGAGAAAATTTGTGCATGCTTCATGGATAAGTTGAAGAGAACACCACCTCAAATTGATCTCTACCCAGTCAATCTCATTGCAGAACGTCCAAGGAACTCTCTTATTTTGTCTAATATAAGACTGTCCAAGAAGACAAGTCGCTGTCTTTACAATCCAAGAGCCTGCAAACTCAGGCTCATATTAATTAAAAGATCAAATCCAACAGCAGCATCTACCAAATCTTATCTATGGAGCTAGGGCTAGCTAAGGCACCCACATTTACAAAAATTTCACTATCAACACCCCACCCCATGTAGCCCTTAACTCCCATTCATACATGCATACTAAAAAGACTGTACAAATCATATTTACAACCATCACCCACCTTCTACCAGCAATGACAACCCATGGCTAAGAAGCGGATCGTCTTCTAGGAGGTTTACCTCTATTACTCTTTGCACTTGCAATAATAACACTGAACCCAGAAACCAAAGTTTAACAGTATCTTTGTCTCCTTTGCTGTTCTCCTTTCTTAGCTTCATCACTAACTTCGCGGTTGAAGATCATCTTGAAGATGCTAAACAGGATCCTCCACCGTCTGTGAGCTGGGGTTCTGACTGTCAGAGCCGAGGAGCACGAGCGAAAGATGCTGTGTAGATCAGCTTGGGACTCCAAACTAGGGTTGGATGAATGTAGGGAGTAATCAAAGTCCAAAAACCCGAGCGACTCTTCATCATGGAAAGCCGGGGTCATGCAGTTGGGATTGCATAGGAGTGAATCAGTGATTTGGACCGGGATGTTGAGGGGCGGGCTGTACAGGGGGTCAACGCCAGGGGGCAATGAGAAGCTGTCAGAGCTGCTGCTCATTGAGTAGAGGGACGAAAGTGAGGAGAGGATGTCGGGTGAAGAGATGCTTGGTTGTGCTTGTGCATAGTCAAGTTTGTTCGTCTTCTGTGGTGGTACTAAAAGCTTGCTGGAATCTGGGTTTGAAGACATGCCGATCAGAGAGTTCAAGTCGTCGAATGTTAGCACACCGTCCCAATGCTGAAAAGCCTCCAGGACCAAACTTTGGGCGTCATGCTGTAAAAGGGAGTCGATGATAGTTATGTTAGAAATATGGCATTCGAATAAAAACCTATGCTACTCAAACTCCTTGGTCCAAATGAAGTGCCTGTCTGTTCTCTAGAGGGGGTGAGGTGAGGTTGGGTAAGTTTAGATAAAAGTTGAAAAGTCGTGTTAAAAAATATGGAAAGAATGGGTGAATTTGGAATAGTCATAAATTGTTCTAGTATTACTTGTAAAAGGGATTGATAGATTAAGAAGTTCAAGGGTATAAGGAAGCATGCCTTTCCGGTTTCAGACAGCTTATCAGCAGGAATGTACTGGCTTTCAGAGTAAAGTCCCAATGGTTGTCCCACCACATTGAAGACCACACCGTTCGTGTGTTGAGAACTAGGAGAATAATACACGTACACTCGTTCATCTAGGACACAGGTCCGAGCATGCTCTATGGTAACTTCCCACATCTTTGCAGACATACCAGAACCTAGAATCTGCAAATAAGCACAAAACAATGCATAATCAGCTGCAAGTCAAGCTACCACACCAATGAACAAACAAAAGATCCATATATTCAAGCATGACCGCTTTGTGCTTAGGAAGAGCAAAAGAACAAGCTCTAGCCCTAGTGATGTTTCTTAAGATCGCACACAATCATAAATATAAGAAGTTTCCAATTGCCTCTAAAATTAACATGTCAACATCAAAGATACGTCAACAAGTAAATGTTTTACACTCTATCAAGACTAGAGCGCTTACATTCCTCAGCCGTGCAGGATCAAGATTGAGCAAAATCAGAAAGTCTTTCACAGTGTTCACTCTATCGAGGCTCAAGCGCTTGTGAAATGCTCCATCTTTACCAATCTTTTCTAGTCGCCATACTTCATCGCCAAGAGCCGGTGGATGGTGTTTCTTGTACACTGACAAACAGGTTAAGATTCAAAAAATAAAGGTTGCATCAGCACCAACATAATATACTGGCTACATGAATAGCGGGATAAAGATACTGAAATTTCTAGTTTTCTCATAGTAATATAAAATCCAGCAAGAAGATAAGAGTTACTCACATTCTCCACGGTGATCCCTGACAATGAACGACTCTGATTTGGCTTCCCTAATCCTCGCCCCGTCAGAAATTCCAACAACCCTCGCTCCTAGCCTGAATCTGCGGCTCCTTGTCCAACTTGAATTGTCTGTAAAAGAAATCTCACCAACCGAACCGGTGCCCTCTTTAAGGACTATAAATACATCCCCAGTGAGGAGGGGTTTCTTCCCTTCCCTTTCTCTGACAATGTTGCTCTTAAATTCCTCCAAAGTCCAGTTCTCTCCATCATCGCCATCAAAGTCCCCTTCAAGAACTACTATTTCCACCTTTGCAGAGGATTCGGGACCGCTCTGGACAACTTCGTCAGTGAAAGTATCTATTAAGGCCACTTTAATTGCTGCACCATCTTCTCCTTCAATTCGAGTTCCAGTGAAAACAGGCAGAGAAAGTTTGCTCATGAACTTGAGCTGCAAGTTTCTAGATTCTTGAAAGACACCATCTTCACAATTCCTGTGGGTAATATGAAAGGAATATTATTAAGATATGCATCTCCGACAGTAAGCAATTATTAAGCAGTTCCGTATCAATTTTAGAGCATAACTTCATCAAGAGATTTGAGTTTCTAACCTTTTGAAATTAACAATATGCTTCCTTATTGCTGTTTCCACCTCTTCCTTGACCTGAAAGAATTCAAGATAGTGTGAGTTGCTAAGATTTATCAACATGGCAAGCGATTTGCATGAGGGTTCTGTGGAACAACAATGACAACAACAACAAACCCCAGCGTGATCTATAGATATGCACATAATAATTCCAAGGCACTTACAACTCTACGAAGCATAGGCTCCAGTACACGTTGAAAGCAGCCTTGGCTCATCAACTCCTGAACCACACTGAAATTTCAAGAGAAGGGAAGTGTGTTAGAAAGCCATTCACTTATGAAAACTTACTTCTCAAGTTTTAAGTGGGCTTAAGCAGCAATTCCTGATAGCAATAGAGATACCATTCAAGCAAGGATCATTGTATGACAGCAAAATACACATTTAATCGACAACCAAATGTTGGTTGTACACTTGAAAGAAACAAAGACCAGCCCGTAATCAAAGCAAGTACAGTCTATAACTGAGAGATACTATAAGAATCTGTACAAATTATCAGGAACGTAAACGAAGAAATGTCCCTATGAGATTAGTGCTTCTTCTAATTTAAATGGGGCTTCAAAGAAACGTCTGAAAGAGTAGAGTATCGACTTTACTCAAATGCACACAACATTCAATTTAGCAATCGCCATTGTTAACATGGAAGAAAGTTCATCTATTGAAAAGAATTTGCTCTTTATAGAGAAAATGTTATAGCTTTATGCTGTTCCATGATAAATTTCCACCACCTGCAGCCCTATGAAACCAAGCATGTTCTCCCTTCTCATGCTACTAAATCACAAACTTTCAGTTCACCTAGTCATGTATTTATATTTATACTCTCATTAACCACCATTATCATCCATTCAACCTAGTTCCCCCATAACAGTCACCATGTCCAAGGTTTCGCAAATGTAAGAAATAAAAGCAGTGGATTTTACCATGTCCCACTCCTTGGGATGCAATAAAGAGACCAACCAACCAAGTATAGGATATCAAGCAAATCTCAAATGGGCATTGGTAAGCACCCCAAACAAAAGAATAACTGACTATGATATCAAGTCCCAAATAGATATGGGTTGAATTACCACATGCTAGCTACCAACTCCCCCCGCACAAATGCCAAAGCAAGCAAATTTAAACCCATCAAACACAAATTTGGCATCAATGGTACCATATCCAAAGTTAAGTACCTAATGCCACCCAAAACACAAATTGCATATCTAACACCAAAGGAGACAAAAAAACACAAAAGACCCACCTTTGGAAAGAGGGAAGACTCTTCCTCCGTTTATCATCCGGGGTATGAATACCCTCCGAATTCCTCTTATTCCCAGAATCATCTGGGAATCTCTTCTGCGCCATTTTGTCGAACATGTAGAGTGCACAAACCCAGAACCAAAACACAAACTTTGTATCAACCCAGAAAGGATAACTCAGTTTGAGGTCACACCCACCAAAGAAAATCAACATGCGATGGTGCAAACGTTATCCCAAGATGAAGAAGGGCGTGACTATAAATGGGGGAGAAATTCGAGCAAAAGTCCAAAAAAACCTCACGCTTTGGCAGTTACTTATGCTACAAAGGCCATAGGCTCCGCCATACGTCCATATCCTTTAACCTTCTGCTTCAAGATTCTGGAGTTCGGTTAGATTTTCAGATGGTAAAAATAAAAGTTAAATCCTTTTAGGTAAAAAGGGGGTGAAAAAAAGAGAAAAAGAACTGAAATTAGTGTTGTTTTGTTGGGGGGGATGGAGGGAGGAGGGCTTTTCAGTTCTAGAGTGGGGGTGGGGTCCAGCCAAAGCGCGTAAGAGTAGGTTGAAGAAGAAGGAAGCGATGATCAAAACGCGGTGTTTTTCGTCTTGAAGTTGACGTGTCAGCAAGGAGTGATTAGATTGTCCACATCAGCTTACGTTCATTTGGACTTGTTAATACTTAATAGGGGTTTAGGTTTAGCCACTCGAATATTTTTCTTCAACTCCAAATTTCGAATGCCCATCACTAACAAATAAAATTAAAAAAACAGACCATACCTGTTAATATTTAACAAATGGATTAATTATCATTCATCCTTATTCTTTTATGGTGTGGGATAAAATCCCGTATTTTTCACCATTTCCATTCTATTTTGTTTTTCTCGATCTGTTTGACTATTTCATGGTTCTTTATTTATATTACATAATATATATTTGAAAATTTATATGTTAGATAAATAGGGTGACTGGTGTGAGTTACTAATTTGCTAACAATATCTTATTAAAAAAATTTATAAATTATTTATTTAAAAATTCATATAATTAAATAACGTGATTGATGTGACTTACATTTTTAAATACCATCTCATTTCATTCCACTTTTTTTCCTCCTTTTCCACCCATTCTCTAGTATGTCATAATTTGTTCATTAGTAAATTTATCATCCTATTTTTCAACTTCCTTAACATAAATAAAAATAGCACAGAATCCGCGTTAAAAAGTAATTAACCACTATTCCTAGATTAGGTTGAAGGTTCATTTTTTACACTTCCTCCGTTTTTTATCTGTCATTTACGGTTTTCAGTGTCAATTTTTAATCAATAATTTCTAATATAAAATTTTTATTAAAAAATAATATTATACTTGTTAAATAGTATTTTTCATTACGAATCTAATGCCATCAATTTTGTATGGTAAATCATTATACAAATTAAAATATTAACGATCAAAGGTTTTAACACAATTTCCTAAATGATAGATAAATAAAAACGGGAGAGTAGCTAACTTCGAATATTTTTCTTCAAAAAAAAAAACTTTGACTGTTTGATTCAACATATGTTTTATACTATTACATAAAATTATTCCGATAATAACTCTTCGATGGATGAAGTTAGTTTACATACTTTTTGTAAGTGTGCAAAGTTTTCTTACAAACTATTAAATAAGTACCAAGTACACATGCTTGTTTCTCAAAGTAACTATATGAAATTTTACCAAATGCAAGTTTGTATAATAATTAATCTCTCCAAATGATTAATTTTTTGAAAAAAATCACCAAGCAAACATTTTTTTTCTCAAAATAACTACTTTAAACAGCTGACTCAACGATTAATCAGAGTAATTAATTGTCAAATAAAGTGACGACCTCTTTGCATTGGTCCGTATAGTTGATAGTTGGCTATTCCATTTGATATATTTTTTTTCTCATTTGATATATTTTTTTTCTCATTTGATATATATTATTTTTTGCAATCGATAATACAACGAGAAAGCAACAAACAAAGTAATAAATTATAATTCATCTAACAGTTATTCCAATATGCTTACTAACCTTACTTGACTGATTGTGTGACTACTTCAACTTATTGGGTTAGGTAGTATCTGAATTATAATATTAATTATCGCTTATAATGAACATGTACATTGT
The DNA here is from genome assembly GCA_029582165.1 of Portulaca oleracea. Lineage (NCBI taxonomy): Eukaryota > Viridiplantae > Streptophyta > Magnoliopsida > Caryophyllales > Portulacaceae > Portulaca > Portulaca oleracea. Next base: position 9,911,596 of record CM055869.1, on the reverse strand, counting down.
TGCATGCATGGCAAGAATTAAGTAGGTCTTTGTAGGGATTTTGATTCATATTTCACAACATAGGGCGTTATAGTGTGTTACTGTGTTGTACTGCACTAGTCCTTGTTAAACTTCTAGTTGGAAAGTGTTTTTCATTTGTTAATTTTGGTATAAATCATAAATTATTATATGCTTATAGGTGTTTTTTTCCCTTCGTAATTCTTTTATACAGTTGGTTGATTGTGGTTCTACACTGCACCATAACTTTAAAATTTCTACTACAACCTACAATTTCACTTTTTATTTCTCTTTTTATTAAAAGTTACACCTTTTCATTTAAAATACCCAAAATTGGAAAATAAAGAAATTTTACCCACTTTTTATTTCTCTTTTTATTAAAAGTTACCCATTTCATCTTAGTTTTTTCAATTTCAATTTAAAATATATCAACCCACCTATCATTATTTCCACCACAACCTCCCATAATTCTCAACACTTTTTAAATTTCCACTATACCGTAACCAACCATAAAAAAGGACGAGGCCGAAAAGAACAAAGTTATAAATTATAAAAAGGTGTTAGTTAAGACTCATGAACAAACAATGTACTAGCTACTCAATATTGGAGCTCCAGAAAAAGTAGTCTCCCTCTTGTCTCCCTCTTAGAATATTTGTCATTTTACTAATTTCTTTGTTTTAAAATATTTGTCTTTTTTACAATTTCAGCAACTATCATTCCTTTTTTACCCCTAATTAATAAATTTATTTCATTTTTACAATTCCAATGACTATTATCTTCAAATTATGAATAATTTAGGCAAATTACAAACTTTTCACCACAATTCTTAATATGCATTAATTGGTTTTCTCAAGTTAGATAGATAGACAAATATAATGGAACAAAGGCCGTGGTAGTAGTCAATTTTATCATATTGGTGTAATTTTCTTTCCTTTTTTTTTGAGGGAATGTGTAATTTTCATATATGCTTATCAGATCAACTTTTTATTGATTTGTGTAGATAGAATATATATAGTGCAACAAAATAAACAAAGAGCACAAATTTCACAGTACTGAGTTCAACAATCCAATTCAAAATAATTAAGAAAAATGTAATATATTAAGGTTAAAGCCTTTTTTTTTTCTTTATTATTCTTTTTGTCCAACAGAACAAAAACATTTACTGTCCAAGATGCAGCATGAGGCATGACCTCAAGAATACTACATAATCAAGCAAGGAATAATAATGCCTCATTGGTTTTAAAAAAAAAAAGGTTATTGGATTCTAATAATACGAACTTTGGGTCATATAAGACTTAATAATACGAACTTTCGATTTGATTCTTAATAATACGAACTTTGACCCCCTGTTGGCTATAGTAACACGCCACCGAGTTAGAGCTTTTTTGACTCGCCGGTAAAATGACTTGATAGGCCAGACCTCTTGTTTGACCTTGCCACCTCAGCCATTGACCAAAAAAAATGCCATGCATGTCAGCCTTTTATTTGCCACGTCAGCCACCCTCTTCTTCTTCCTCCCTCTTTCTCTCTCCTCTCTCTCTCCATTGTATATTTCCAGAATTCTGGGTTGGAGATTTTGAAACCTCATCCCTCTATCTCTGTAACACCCCGGGTATGTGGTTAAAGTGTGGCTTAAAAGGATTGAAATGACTACTTATATCACCAAGGTGCACCTTCTTTTATGGTAGCTCATCCGTTGGGAACTCCTCAGTTAAGCGTGCTTGGCTGGGAGTAGTCAAAGGATGGGTGACCTCCTGGGAAGTTTTCCCAGGCAGCGTGTGAGCGAGGACGAAGCACGCTGGAAAGACTCGTGGTGATTTGTGGGGCCAGTCAGCGATCCTTAAAGCAGTTATTGGTAATGCCCGCGACCCAGGAGGGGTCGGGGCGTTACAATCTCTCTATTCTCTCCATTGTATATTTCCAGAAAAAGAAGAGATGAAATTGTTCAAGAAGATTAAGAAGTGGAATTGAGAAGGGGTTGGAGAGAATAGAGAGATAGAGGGATGAGGTTTCAAAATCTACAACCCAGAATTCTGGAAATATACAATGGAGAGAGAGAGGAGAGAGAAAGAGGGAGGAAGAAGAAGAGGGTGGCTGACGTGGCAAATAAAAGGCTGACATGACATTTTTTTTTTGTCAATGGCTGAGGTGGCAAGGTCAAACAAGAGGCCTGGCCTGCCAAGTCATTTTACCGGCGAGTAAAAAAAACCTAACTCGGTGGCGTGTTACTGTAGCCAACAGGGGGTCAAAGTTCGTATTAATAAAGAATCAAATCGAAAGTTTGTATTATTAAGTCTTATATGGCCCAAAGTTCGTATTATTAGAATCCAATAACCCTAAAAAAAATCCTTTTTTTGGGATTTTAGCCATAAATAATCCGTACTGAGGAGCTTGTGATTGGGAATAATCCAAAGTGATTTTTCGGCCATTGATAGTCTGTACTTTTTCATTATTTTCTCATAGCAATCCAGAATCAACTTCCGACACCGGAAAGCTGACGTGGCAACCAGAAATTTCCTTTTTAAAGTATGAATAAACATACTTTCCAGTCGCCACGTCACCATTCCGGTGCCGGAAGTTGATTCTGGACTGCTATGAGAAAATAGTGAAAAAGTATAGAGTGTCAGTGTCCGAAAAGTCACTTTGAATTATTACCAGTCAGAAGCCCCTCGGTACATATTATTTGTGGCCAAAAACCCTTTTTTTGTCATTTTTGTGCATGGACTATAAGTCTATAACTGGATATCAAGCCATCAACAGATACATTATTGATAGAGAATCTGCGTAATTTAAGAAGACGATTTGCATAATCAAGGAAACCTAATGTATCTTTGTGATTCATGTACTATATACCACCTCTGTCCCAAAATGTTTGTCACTATAACCAACTCCCTTGTCCCAATTTGTTTGTAATTTTTACAATTTCAACAACGGTCATTTCTCTTTTGCTCCTAATAAATAAATTTATTTATCACCTTTTACAATTCCACTAACTATTGTTCTCAATTAATGCATGGACAATATTAACAAATCACAAAATTTTCATCCAGATTCCAAGGTGCATTGGACTCCCAAATTAGTTAAATTGACAATCAAATTGGGACGGAGGTCCGTTCCATATTAATTGTCGTCTTTGTAAATCTTGCAGTCAAATTTCAAAAATTTTGACCATAAATTTCTCAATATATATAATGAGTTGCTATATAAAATTAACACAATTAAATTTGTAGCGAAAAATACTATCATAAAAATATAATATTGTAATTGTTAATAATAGTTCATACAAGAAATTATCAATCAAAGAGTAATATTGGAGACTATGAAAATTAATATGGAACACAGGGAGTATATATGAGTAGATTCCGAGCACTATTATGTTTATTCATTATATTCTTGTTGTTATATGTTATTAGAGTTAAATTGGGTGACAAGTCTTAGATTTGATTTTCAGTAGCCCTCATGTTTATTTATGTAACGTCAATCCGCATCTGTGACATCTACGCGGGCTTCAATTATTTTGTAAAGTCAAAATTTTAGATTTTTGCACATTTATTCATTTACAACAGTAAGAGGCGGTTTTCTCTATATTATTTATTTTGGACAAATTTGATTTTCAGTAGTACCATTGTTTTGCCTCTATTATCAATAGAAAGTGACACAATCATAATCTATCAAAAACACATATTTCGTCCAATTTTCTATTCTCACGAGCCTTAAAAGCTTCACGAGCTGAGCTTCCTTGGACTCGACTTAACTCATTTATTTGACGAGCTCAAGCTTATCGGAATCCTCACTGAGCTGGCTCGCGAGGGCTCACAAGTCACAAGCCAGCTTAGCTCATTATCAGCCTAACCACATGTGTGACAATTGCATGCAAAGTTGCCTTCTAATTTGGATTTGAATATGTCAAAATAATAATAATAATAATAATAATTGGATTTTGATATATATTTTTTCCTTTGATAAATGGATGTCGAAATTTTCAACTGTGACATGGCGGGTGCATGACCCTTCCCCACCGCCCCCATTAAATCAGCCACTGCTTGAGATTGAATTATTCAATGCAATATTCAGCATCGACATATATAAAATGTGTCATGAAGATTACATTGCATCACTAAGAAAAGGATAATTAAGCACATAGGATCCCCAAATGAAATTAAATTATCCGAAGTTAGTAAAATGTGAGATCTTATATAGTGACTATGACATGAGACCCTCGTTTAATAGACAATAATTGTGGACCATTGAATTGAAATAAAACAGAGAAATTTATGTAGAATCATATGGCAAACTTATGAAGAGAAATTCTAATCGTGATCTTCAAAGTTTATGAGCTAACTCTCAAAAAGGTGTCACATGTTTAAAAAATTTGCAAAGGAAACATCGCAAATTGAGAGACTGTAGGGAACTAGGAGGCAAACAATATTGTTAAATATGATGCAATCAATTAAGGATCGATGCCAATAATGTCCTTAAATAATTAATAAAACCTTAATTCTGTTGATTTGAATAAGTTGTTATCTGTATTTCTTACATAAATTTTTAAATCAAAGTGTTATGAGCAACGTACGGTTAAAAATGTGACGAAAACGCTTTGCCCTTCAAAATCACTGCAATAAGTATTTTATCACTTTCTATGGATAATAGAGGCAAAACAATCATGGTGATGATGATACACCCTCTTAGGATTTGATAGAGCTTGATACTTTATATTTTATCTACCGTTTAATTCTATATGATATTCAGATAACCTTTTGAAAAAAAAGAAAAAGATGTTTAGATAAGCTATATAATTAATCATTCTAGTATTGAGAAGTATTGCTAATTTTTGTGTGGAGTGATACGTAAAAATTATATCTTTCTTTCATATATGTTTAAAATATATTACAGCGGCAATTCGACCAAGGTTTTTTTTTTATTTTATTGGAGTTTAATTTCACTCATTGTAGTTTGTAGTCCCTTAAAATTTATATTATAGGTTAATTTTTATATTTTAATTACTATACTATAATACTTATTTAATGGTATAAAATTAAAATAATTTTAAGTAGTTAATAATAATTATATCATACATGTGACGTCAATTATCTTTTTGATGGTTTTTAATCTGAGAACAATATTTATGAAATATTGATGTGTGTAGGTTTAAAATTTTGCAATAGAGTAACCAAACCTCTTAAATTTTATTACTTCCTTTGTTCATTTTTATTTGTTATGGTGACTAGTAAAGGGTAAGTAAATTGGCAAAAAAGCTCATAGAATAAATACTATTGGAATTTAGGAGAAAAAAAGGACCAAAGTTACCAATGCAACTTATTATTGGAATTTATAAAATTTTGATTTTTTAAAAAATAAAAGCAGTATTTGTTAAAGGTAAAATGGGTGTAGTAATTATAAAAATCATAAATTGACAAATGAAAAGGAATAAAGAAAGTTAAAGGATAAATTAAGGAATTAGAAAGAAATAGATATCAATGAGTATTTCAGATTTAGATTTTCCTAAGAAATCAAATATTTATTTTAATATATTCATAGATTTTTGAGATATCTATTCAAAAACTAGCTCCTCATGATCATTGATGGGCATATAGCTAGATAAGACTTTCTACTCTTCGATATCAGCATACTTCATGAACACGATCGTAGTTGTTGTTATTATTCAAAATGTGATATATATATATATATATATATATATATATATATATATATATATATTTCGTTTTAACTTATTAAGTAATAAATCGAGTATTTATTGTAAAATTAACAATGATAAAATCTAATCATGATTTTAAGTTATATTTTTAATCCTGATCGAAAGTAATCAACGTTAGTAAAATACATTTTAAGAGTTGGGTTACCTATGATGATAACAACGACGACAACAAGCTCTAGTACGTATATATAGTCTTGTTAATGTGATGCCTGAAAGGATTCATATGTAAATAGTCTCCCCTCATACACGTGAATGCACGAAGAGACCGATTTTGACAGACCCAGAAAAATGCAGATTAACTATGATAAGTAGGAAAATAAACTCATATATAGTTGAAGTCTCAAATTTTCTTTTAATATTTATTTAGACAAGAAAATTTTAAAAATAAGTATGCATGGTAATTTGAACTTGAGGTCATGGCTCATGGGCAAAGGTTGGCAAATGCGAGTAGTCCTCATACTTTCACATGATGGCTCAAACATATACAGAAATAAACCTAACTTGAGGTTTTGTCAAAAGTGCCCTAATTTAAAATCAAACTCATTTAAACCCTTATCACCTTAGAGAGTATGGGTTGATTTGGACGTAGCTAGTGTAAAAATAAAATAAAAATTTGGCAAGTGTAAAATTCAAAATTGAATTGAAAGCGAGGTGATAGAATGATAGACATGTGACAATATATAAGCCAAAGGGCAAATATTCCAAGTACTGATGATGATGGATATGATGGTGATTGGTGACTCTCAAATCAAACACAACAAGGAAGCTGACCCTTTGTTTTTAGGAAGCTTCGTTATTTGGCTCACAAAACATACATAGTATAGTATTCATTTGCAGGGAGGACCCCAGGGACCCTTCTTGTTGCCCTAACAGTCTCAGAGAAATTGTTATTTGGAAATGTTGGAAACTTTCATGGGGTTTTTTGCATTTTAGACCCCGAATTTTAAGGGTATTTACATTCTGAATCCTTGATTTTCAACTTTAACTTTTTGGACCCTAAAGTTTGTAGGCTGAAAAACAAGGACCCTGAAGTTTGTGAGGTGAAAAAAAAATCCGTTTCCCATTTTTCTTTTTCTTTTCATGTTTGAATTTCTCTCCCGATTGGTATCAAACTTCAAGACTAAGGTTAAAATCAATATTAAAGTTATAATAAACCTTTTTTATTCATGTTGGAGTTACTTAAAAACATGTACTCAGGGGTCTAAGTAGCCCCGACATGAATTAGAGAGGTGTATTATAGCTTCAATATTAGTTTTAACCATAGTCCTGAAGTTTGACGTCAATCGGGAGATAAATTCAAACATGAGAGGAAAATAAAGAATGAGACAGGGGCCTTTTTCTTCAGCCCACAAACTTTAAGGTCCTTTTTTATTCAGCCTACAAACTTTAGGGTCTAAAAAGTTAATGTTGAAAACCAAAGGTTCAGAATATAAATACCCCTAAAGTTCGGGGTCCAAAATGCAAAAAACCCAACTTTCATGGGGTAAGATATGGTGCGGCATTACATCAATGTCAGACCGCACTATTCAATATTAATTTCACCATATTTCACCACAATCATTATAAATATATGTTCTTACTTTTCTCACTCTTCACCTACCACAACTCTCATCATAATTCGCCATACTTTTTTAAATTCCATCGGCACAACACCATTATCGCATCATACTGCACCGCATAAAAGAATGGAGCCTTAATTGAGCACTATTGAGATGCAGAAATTAGTTTTCCATGAAGTTCAATTTATGGATGAAGACGGTGTATGTTTAAATCTTTCCAGATTGCATTTATAGGTCCTTTTTTTTTAAGAAGTTCATTGTTGTTGTTGGAAACTTGAGTTGTAAAATATGCATGTCCATGATTTTATTCAACTTGATAACTAAGAAAATCCTAAACATATTCACTTTTGTTTAACCCATTCACTTTTGTTTAATCCATTCTATTTGCTATACCATGAATAATTTATGAAATATAAAGTGACGAGAAGGCAAGTGTAAACGTTCAAGTTCTTAAGTATAGAAAACCACCAACTATGGCCACGGACCATGGTAACATCTAGCTTGTTGGTTGTTGTACACTTGTACGTGTATCCCCCTAAGCCCTCAACTCATTGGAAAATGACCTTATCGAATCATTTTATCTTTATTTATCATCTTTTAACCGTTCATATAAGCAATGATCACTGGCAGTTCAATTTCCCGATGGGTCGGAATAATCGATTCATTCATTAAAACAGAGTGTTAAATGTAGAGCGATCACCGAGTACAAAATGTTAAATTTAGTTTGTCATATCCAAATTGCCACAAAGTTTGGAGTATTTAATTCCAAAATCCTTGAAAATTTTTAGAATTAATAAGTTCAACTCAACCAAAAAAATTGAGCGTACATAAATAATATATAGTTCAAATATTTCAGAAAAATAATTAAAAGTTTATAGTTTAAGAAAAAAATAATTTAATTAAAGTTAGGTCAAGATAAAATTAAACTTAATTTTTTTTAAAGGCAGATAAAAATATAGTTTAGTTTAAATAATTTCAGCACAAAAAGGGTATAAAAGTATATATTTAATTTAGAACTTTAAAAATAAATAGTTATTTATTACTATAACTAGTAACTATTTCTAAATCTAAAATTCTACAATACGTAGAACATTTTTCTTAGTATGCTATTAAGGCGAGAGGACACAAGTAACTGTACCTTTCACAATCACCCAATTGTTGATGCATGGGCCATCGCAAAAAAGATAAGTTGGTGTATATGTTTTTGTTGTCGTACATATAACATAGTGAAACATGCAAGATGATGGATGTATTATTGATCAACAATGTTATATATATTTATAAAGGGTTTTACGCTTTCGAGGGACCCATGCAAATTTTAGACGTTGTCTTCATCATTGGCATGCAAAAATACAAGATTTTGGGACGATTTTCACGTAGGTGGTAAGAAGCTTCATGCATAAGGTGGCCATACAAATTTATAACGCATCGATATAAAGATTCCCTTCAATTCGTATTTGGCTATTCATGGATGCATGGATATATATGTATGTATGCACGTTTAGGATAGTTATGACTTATAAGCTATTTCTTAGTTTCTGCAAGGATAATTTTATTCTAAGCTACCTACTAGATTAAATTCTCTTGTATTGTACAATTATGACTTGTAGTTATGAGTCATGTACAATAACTTTAGTGATAGGTGATACCAATTTGTGATCTTGGTCACTCCTCCAAATCATTAGAAACAATAATATATTTTGCGGATGCATATATCATGGATCTGTATATGTCTGTGTGCGTGCATCCGCTAACGAGCATATACTATCATATAATATTCGGTTCTTCTCAAACCTTGTATCAACGGACAATATTCACATTGAGAATGTTGTTTTGAGTAACTCATTGTAAAGTTATTCAATTTTAAAATTAATTAACTCATAGCATTTTTCATTAATTTTTAAATTAGGTGAGAAAACCACATGATGGTTTAATTTAGTCAATTAATTATTAAATGAGACATAAATAGAATTTGTATGTATAATTTTAACATAATTGTCTTTTCATATAACAATGCATGTCAGTTATATAAGCTAAGAAGTCTACAACAAGTTTTCTCAAATTTCTTAATACTTGTGATGATTGTTAATAATTTTGCAAAAACTTGTGCTAGAAGCTCCTTAAAGGTGGCCCATCGACTCAATCAGCGAGATCGTACAATAATTTATTAGATATGGAATCGTTACTTATACGCTTATAATTTATACAATATTAATATTTCGATTCTTTTACTCATCTCTTCGAGAGTACTTATGATAAGGTGGTATTTGAATTTCAACGTGTTTTCTTCATGTGCACATAATTTTTCGAATCCTTCCAAATAAAAATGTCACTTAATTTTCACTGGATTTCTCTATCAAGATCATAAAAAATTTGAAAATATGTCTAATTAATAATGCATCCAAATATAGTCATCACTTATTATTCAAGCCCTTTATATCTGTCAATGTAAAGGATCCTGGGGAAGGAAGCCTCTTTAATCTTATAATCTTATCTTTTGTCTACATATAAACCTAGGAAAAACAATCAACAAAACTTAGATAGATGCTTCTCCTGTACAACAATAATAATTTTCAATACAAGCCCTGCCTGTACTAAGATTCTCATTACAATGTTCAACTCTCTTCCATACACAGATCCATAGTAACACATGTATAGCAAAATTAGACGGTGTATATAACTTCAGCATAAATGAAACCTCCCGTTTCCCAATTCAATCAGACCTCTAACCAGTACTTGCTTATCAGCACTAGGGGCACCACTTAAAATAAAACATAAACAGATGAGTCGAAACTCAATACGCATATTCCTATAAAATCAAATAAATTTTAGCAATTCATTTTATTTCGCGCATTTCAATTCATTTTGCAAACAAAGAGAAGAGAAATAATTAAATAAATACATATTGCAAGATCAATATTATCTAAGTGGTTCCCTTGCAATCATCGAACTTAGCTTTCATATACCATACCCAGACCGATCGGGAGGTATGGACCATGGTTGTTAAAATCGCGATCCAGATCGTAGGATCGTACGATCCTATGATCCAAAAATGACCAAACGGTCCAACTCAATCCTGAATCGCTACCTTGGTAGGATTAGACCAGGATCGGTCATGATCGATAAGATCAGTTCGATTCTAACTATAGCCTATTTTTGTTAGAATGGTCATAATCTCCCTAGAATAAGTTAGGATTGTACCAAACTCGGTTAGTATCAGTTAAGATCGTATTAGGATCGATGAAAATCGTTGCTTTTTGTACAATTTTTTATATACAATGTTTTTTCTAGGGAAACTTCAAGTCGCCTATAACAATTTTACTTTATTTGTAGAATCTTATGATCCTCGATCCGATTTTACAATTCCGATTCCAAGGACCCCTATGGATCCTAACAAGAATCCCAATCCCGACAACCTTGGTCCAGACGGAGTTAAACGGTTGACACTAGCAGTCAAGTTATGAAGTAAATGATGCAGTTTGACATATATACAAAGTTGAGTGGTACCGCATTTATGTGAGAAAATATGTGAAGACATCAATTACTCATGTTAAATAACATACATGTTTTATTTGAACTAAAATGAGTGAGTGTGGGTAGGGTATAGACAATATGCGTGTTTTGAAAATGTGAAATGCAGGTAAAATATCCTTGAGACTTGGGTGGACTCGAACAGAGAGTAACAACGATTTCTTGAACCACACATGAGACATCAAATAACAAAGTAAATTAAATCAAAGTTGTAAAGAGGAAAGTGTTCTCTACTCAAAGTTAGAAGGATAACTTTAATGAAAGAATTTGGAAATTTGTCAGAATTTTGCAAAAATCATAACTTTTTTTACGAACATAAAAAGAACTTCATAAAATAACTTTTAGGAACGCTAAAAACAAGTACTACAACTAATTAGTTGAGATTTAAGGCCAAAAATAAGTATAATGGCTTGAAAATGATCAAATAAGAGACTAACTTGTAATAAAATTAAGTTTGAGAACTGAAAGTTTAATTAGACTAGTTAAATATAATGTGAAAAATAAATAGCGGAAAATTAAAATATAGGCAAAACCCGGTAATTGTTTATGATGTTCCTCCGAACTTAATTTCGGAGTACGTCACCGCCTAGAGTTCTTTAACTCTAGGATTTAACCTCGAATTATTATTAGGATGGATTTTTACAACCGATCTTAGAGCCTTCTCTACTCTCAAGATCTCACCACTTGATATCGCCTCTCAATTAAGTGTGGCGGAGTCGACCTCTCAACTCCTAAATCCTCTCCCTAACAATAGTTATCTCAATCACTCAACTCGATAACAAATAGCTCAATACAACTTTAATCTCACACTCAATAACAATAGGAATTAATAATGCTCAAGTGAGATGTTTCTTGTGTTCTCTTGTCTCTTCTCTTGTTCTCTTTAATGTCCAATCTCCTTGTATTTATGGTGAAAGAGCCGATGACCAAACTTGGACAAATCTTGATCAATCACAACATAATCCTCATAAGGATGGACATATGATCTTCTTGATTGCCTTGTATAATGTACCTCACCAATATGCCAAGATACTACAATATGTATATATAGATGCATATATCTTAGGAGATAATTACATTTACCCTACCTGACATATGTGGTAATAATTTTTGCACACCCGACATTTGAGAAATAATTTTCACCCTACCTGACATTTAAGTGGTCGTAAATTTAAACCACCTAGGATATATTATAATGGTTTTTTGTGGGATTTTCCGGTAAGTATTAAAAAAATGAACAGGACGTGACATGTTTACCCTTGCTATTAATTCATAGTATTTTCAATTAAAAACGAAATTACCTATTTACCCTTATAGAAGACTTCAGTGAGAAGAGTGGAGTGTTATATTTCTTTTTTAGATAGACAATCTTTCCCCCCTTTTCCCACACAAAACAATTGAAGGGTCAATATTGTCATTTCAATCGCAATCTTAAGGGCAGTTTGGTACTTTCACATAATTATATAGGGGTATTATTGTATTTTCATATATCCGATGACAAGTTACCGGAATTTGACACAAAAAAACACTTTCACTAAATGTCAGGTAGAGTGAAAATTATTTCTCAAATGTCGGGTGTGCAAAAATTATTACCACATATGTCAGGTAGGGTAAATGTAATTATCTCTATATCTTAGCACATAGAGAATCAATATTAATCAAATTTATGATATAATATAATCATGATCAAATCAATCAAATTAATATCCATACTTATTATTAGTTTCAATATTAATCAAGATTATCATATCATAAATTTGTCCAATCAAATATTCTCAAATTAATATATTGGATCATCATAAGTATTATATATGAGTAACATAATAATTAAATCACTTCAATTTCTAACCTCATATATAAAACTTATTTTATGGTTTGTTGTCATCAAAATAATTACATGTGTCATAAAGCCAACAAGAACAATCTTTTAAAAAATTTATAACTTAAAATCCAAACTGTTGGGTTTTAAGTGATGTATTTCCTAAACAGATACAAATTAATTGGTGGAATATTCATAACAAGTACAAAACAATTAATCACCCAGGAAAGACTACAACTGCAGGGGCTTATATTATATATTTGATCGCTAATCCTGCTAAAGAAAATGTTGGCCTTTGAAATTCCAATGCGGAAATCCTCTACCGTAGGTCCATGCAGCACTCCGAAAACTCGATTGCTAGATCAACCCGAATTAAGAGTTGAGACTAAATTCAATCTAAGATGTACGTGTTTAGGATATTTTATAGATTGGTTCAGGATACAATAAAGATAATTGTTAAACTATGAGAAAGAGAAACTTAGAAAGTCACCCTGATATCTCTCTAGAAGTCTCAAACAATTGATTATGAATCTCTCAGACAGACTCTCTATTTATGGTGTTGGATGGCCTAGTGAAAGGGTTAACAAAACCCTAGTAACCAACTTCCCTTAAAACGACATCTGGGGTCCAACACAGTCCATTTTACAAGTGACACGACCCGTGTTGATCGACCTCCAGAATTCGTTTAAGTGCGTTGCCAAGCAACAGGATCCGTGCCAGGCTTGACACGGTCCGTGTTTGCCCAACATGGTCCATGTTGTGTTGATTTCTCCAAGAAGATCTCGACACTTTCAATCATAATACGATATTATTTTGGGTTACATATGTTGTTGCAGGGTACTGATTTGTGTGATCCAGTAGGACCAAATATATATAATATAGTTCTCATGAAACATATTTAATTAACCAATATGGAGGTCTCTAGCAAGACATATAACCGCCATATTATTTTGGCAACGACGCCATTGTTTAGTCGTAGATATTTTTGGGTTTTTAGAGTAGGGGTAGTCGAATCCACAGGGATGATGTGTTAGGCTTAGGAAATCGGTTTAGTAAGGATTTCAATAAAAAAAAAATAAATAACTGAATTAAAACTAAACTAAGCATGAATTCGTAATAGCAATAATCAAGGAAAACATGTATCTAAGATGAGCTAACCCTAATTTCAACAAGAGATAAAACTATTACTAAGAATGCGACTAAAGCAATAATATGAAAAATTGAATTAAATAGAAAAAGAAATTATACGTAGAATACATTAAACTTCACTCTAATTCGGAATTTTGAATCTTTCATCTTGAACTTTATATTGAACTTTCTCCCGAACAAACAAGAAAGATGATTTGGATTACTGAAAATCCCCAAACCCTCAGTTGGAAGGAGAATTTGTGAACCCAATCCTTCTCTTCACTAAAAAAAATTGGAAGTTTTGTGGACTAAAACTAATAGGATTTGAATCAAAACAACAATAAAAACTAGAGAGAACAAGAACTTGGAAATTTCTTCTTTGGATTGATTGAAAAGAGAAAATTACAATTGATGAAAGAAAACTAGAGAAAACTTAGAAATAACTAAAAGCTTAATCTCTAAAACCTAATTGATTCTCATGGTAAAGATGATTAAAACTAAGGCTAATGATTCTAATTCTACTTGATAATGATGCTGAAATGTTTGGGGTATATTTATAGAAGGAATAAAACAATCCTATACCCTACACATAAGCACAGCTACCGCTTCTAATTTTTCCGCGTATCAGATCCGTTGTGGGCGCCACCATGTGGTCGCGAGCGCGACCTCACACTAGATCCTTTTTTTTCCGAGATCACCCGAGTTTCGTCGCGGGCGCGACTCGCTCTGGACAACTTTCATCCGAGACTACTCAACAGCCGTCGCGGGCGCGATAATATGGTCGCGAGCGCGACCTCTTCCTGGACATCCCTTGCTTGAGCGTAACGCCCGCTGCAAACTTGTAGCGGGGGCGACCAACTGGGCGATTGAACATTTTGCCTTGTAACGCCCGCTACAAAACTGGTAGCGGGTGTTACAGCTTGTAATATGCTACTTTCGAGGATTTTTGTTGCTGTCGCGGGTGTTACTCCATGGGTAGCAGGCGCTATCAGCTGGGTTTTGACAGATTTTTGCCTTTTTGTCATGATTTTCCTTCTAACTCTTGATTATCCTACAAAAACACAAAATCATCATAACTAATACATAATCAAGGGACTCAAATAAGCAAAACATCTTATAAATGATATCAATTCGGCTCGAAACGAGACCGAACACTTAAACTCTAAGTATATCGAAATTGTCGGAACACTCTCAACACAAACATCACATGAATATGTGCGAGCAGTTTGGAAAGTTTGAAGTGTATACTACAACTTTTTATGTTGAACATAACCTTCAGAAAGGCCTAGGAAGGCCAGAATCTCAAAGAGTGGATTGAACATGACATAACAGCTTTACGATTCTGGTTCAGACATGGTTACGAAGTTGATTTTGATGGACCATAACTCATTATCGCGACATCTGATGAACGAGTAAGACCGCATTCCAGAAAGCTTGCAGAGCGTACTACAACTTTCATGTTGACCACTTAAGTTAATAAGACCTCCTTAATACCTTAAAACATTCATGGACCTACTGCCTCAGAAAGTATAAAAGCAGGACACCCAAATTAAATTCACCATAACTTGAATTATACATATCGAAATCCCAAAATTCAAAGCCCGAATGAAAGTTATTACCTGAAGTTATCATTTCACACAAATATTTTGGTCACGAAATGGTCCAATTGTCCCAAAAAAATTCAAAATACATATCCCAACGCAACTCGACATCTCAGGACTCCTTTTATGCCTCAACCCAAATGACCCCATCGCCCCCCCCCCCCCAAACAATCAGGTCATCTTTTGAGACCAAAAAAAAAAAAAAATACATACTCGCCGAGTTAGTTCCTTTTTCATCAATATAAATAGTCAAAACCTTCAAATAGAATAGTTAAAATATTTGTTAATCTAACTAGTCCTATCTAATAGCATTATTACTTTGATTATATTCTATTTTTGTCTTTTTACCTTAATTTGACTTAATCAATCAACTTAGTAGAAGGACCTGTAAGCCCACGACCAGCCTCAAGGCCCTCAAGGTAGGCCTAAATTTGGTGGGCTGATTGTATTGACACAGGTTGACGGGGAATAAAGAGGCTCAATATTTATTTTATTTTTTGAATTGGGCCTAAGGTTGGTGGTGGGTTACGTGGGGCTCAAAATATTGGCTAATAACTAGTGGAAAAAGTTTAGGTTCACGTAGATTTGAGATTGAAGTACTTAAGATGAAATTCCCAAATTCAAAATCTAGCAAACTTTCCATATGAAATGTGTCCTTAATCATCACCCACATCACTCACCCCGAGTCCCTGGTGAGTCCCTTACGATCACTCCATCGTGTCTTTCTCGATAGACATCTACAAAGAAGAACCATGATTTCCCTTGCAAACATCCGAGAAAGACACATCGAAGTTGACAAGATTTGGGAGGGGGGGACTCAAAAAGAGGGAAAGGGGTGAACTAGACGTCACCCGCCGGTGTTGGGAATGGTCAGAGGTGATTTCCGACGCCAGAGTGGTGGACAGAAGTTTAGTGTTGGTGGGATGATGGTGTTGGGTAATTGAAACCCAAAAAAAAAATATTCTTCCATCTTTTTTTATTATAAATTCCCTCTTGGTTCTTCACATCTTCAGTTGTCAAATGTGTTCCTGGACCATTATTCTTGGTTAATTACCCTAGAAAGTAGAAACTGATGAGTTTGGTTTGGGTATACTCAACGGTCAGTAAGCCTATTTATCAATATGTTGGGCCTGAATGCGCTAATAGATGGAGGCAATTTACCAAGCAACAACCAACTTCTTGACCCTATAATGAAGAAGAAGAGCATTGATTAACTCCATTTCCAGGGAGTAGTAGAGAGCAATATCCTGTAGATATTAAGCAAATTACTTATTTGAACATACACCACTGAACACAATCCAGTTCAAATACCCTAATTAAGCACAAATTACACACATAAAAAGGATTCAAGAAATATTAGGACACAACTCGATGACAAAACTCATGCTATGGGTATTACCCTGCATCTAATTTAGAAGCTAATACAACAGCCGGATACGATCAAGGGCACTTGGTCTTGTTGCCATGGGTGGTCATGTCGGTGTAGCATTTTCCGCACATCTCTCGGTTGCCGTAGGTGCCGGGTGGGACACACCGGCACCTCATGCAGCAAGTGCTACAAGCCCTTACGCACAGGTTCGGCCTTGAATGCTGGCTGCATCTTCTTTCGCATCCTTCTCCGCAGTCTAGTTAATTGACAATATTCATTACTATTTCAATATAATGATAATGGGATTAACAAGTCATGAGTAATACTCCCAAATTCCGCCAAAGGATGATGGGAGTATGGAAAGGTCCGAATATATGTAGCAAGTTTACCATTAAATTTTGCAATTAATTTAGAGAGACAGGTTCTAATTGACCCAATGTTAAGCTTCATGTATATGTCCAATCAACAAAGCAGAATAAAACACAGAAACAAATTAGTAATACCAACTATAATCCATATAGAACTATGAATAAATATATTGTTGTAACAGCCAAATTACATCTCAGCACCAGTGGTCTAGTGGTAGAATAGTACCCTGCCACGGTACAGACCCGGGTTCGATTCCCGGCTGGTGCATTTCCTTTTTGCAATTTTGTACAATTGTTTCCTTGTTTAATTGGTATCAGGCAGCCCATCAATCCAATCTTCCTCAGTAATAAGTTCTTAAAACTCATTTTTTTTTCTTTCAATAGTTGTATTTTAAATCAAAAGGCGTGGATCTAAACATTACCAACTACCAAGAAAAACAAATACACATAAGCCATGCATGTATATATGCAAGTGACATAATACAAGCAAATCTTTCCTCTTCATCTTACACGAAGAAAACACTACTAGTCTACGACAACAATAACAATAACTATAAGATCTTGGGTACATCTTGCCCTATTCCTCGCCACCCGGATTAATTTATGTATGTTTTTATTGATTTGGGATTAATTATCGAAATGGAAATAATTACTATACTACTTGAACTAACATATGTTGAGTCTGGGAAGATCAGGCCAGAGGAAATTGGAAGAAATTTAAGGAAGATTTACTTACATGAACCTACTCCCAGCATGAGTCTTCTGTTTCCTCCTCCCATCTCCTAATTCACACAACAAAATCACCAAAAATTCAAAAAAAAAAAAAGAAGAAGAAGAAGAAGAAGAAGAAGAAGAATCTAAACAAAAAAAGGGTCGAAATTAAAAAAACCTGGGCAACATGCGGTATCTCGTCATCCAAATCTATCTCAAAATCTGATAAAACCTGCAAAAATGAAAAAAAAAGAACATATTAGAACAGAAACATGTATAACCTTAAATGCATGCAAGTGAAATTCAGAAAAAGATTGAATCTGTGGAAAAATGAAGAAGTAAAACTAGAAGTTGGATGATGGATGGCGACCTGAAGGAAGCAGAAAAGCAGCAGCAGTGTCACGAGGAAGGCACGTGTCGCCATGGATGGTGGTATTTGCTGTTTGTTATAATGCTGTGGGCGAGAAACTTAGAGTGGAAAACTTGGGAGGTATTATTGAAATTAGAAATGGCAGTACAAATGCAATGCAAGTGTAAGACCCAAAGTACAGCTTTGTTGTGTTTATAGACAAGTTGGGTACTGTAAAAAAAAATTCACTGTTAGGTTAGGTTATCCTTAGTGGGTCCAATCCTAATAAAGATGGTATTACCCACCTGATATATATGTACGTGTATGTTGTCTACTACCATCCCTACCTAGGCCCTCTGTAAATTAGCATCTCACGTGAACATCATTCAATTTCCTATCTTTGTAACGCCTCAACCTCTCTAGGACCGTAGTCCGCAGATATTATTAATAATTGCTTTGATTCACAAATAATCATGAGTCCTTTCAGTATACTTCGTCATCACTCACATGTTATTTGGACAATCTTCTAAGGAGGTCATCCTTCTTTAGACTACTCCCAATCAAGTATGTTTAACTTAGGAGCTCCCAACGAATGAGCTAATTTAAAAAAAAAAGATGCACTTTGGTAATATAAATAGTTATTTTAATTCCTTTAATCCATACTTAACCATATATACAAGGTATTATATATCTAATAGTATATGCTAAGTCATCCTCTTTATCAATATTAATGCAGAATAATTTCAACTAGAAATATAAATTAATAGTTCAAAGTTTCATAATAATTTTATAAATATGGAGGCTGCTAAAATTTGAATTTAAACCTTTTACTTAATCCGACTTTTATACCATATTAAACCCTGTTAACCTAAAACTTCAAAAAAAAAAAAAAGGGGGACCACAGGGGTTGAATAGAAGCATAGAGTAATGAGCATTGAAGAGGAACAGTTGATGCAGTACAGACTACAGAGAGGCAGCGAAATTGGGGCAAGGGTTATTGCACTTTTAATTGCAGAATACCAGTACTTGGGTGACTGTTTTCATGTGCATGCTTCTCTCAATTTTATAACGATAGCCACTGATTCAACCTTGTTTTCAGAGCTGTGTTTCCCATTACCAAAGACTTTTTGGGTGATTAACATGCCAATCTTTACTTGTATTTCCTCCGTTTTTTTCTTTAAGGAGAAATTAAGATGATCAAAAAAAATTAGGGACAAAAGCTACTTTAATTGGTAATAAATTTAAGTTGGGTTAATATTGATTATCAACCCTAAATCAGAAGGGAGCATTGATGCAATGGTCGAGTTGTTGTTGTGTGATTGTGAGGCATTATTAAAGAAAGGTTATTCAGATAGGCAAACGGCCAAGAGTCTGCCGAAGAAAACTTTGGTTCATGAATAACACCATCTGGCTGTGGCGGTGGCTGTGTATGGCCACCGCTTGGTTTCATCATTTTATGTTTGCCTATGCTTTTGTTTTCTTCTTCCCCATCCTCATTTGTTTTTTCCTTTTGGGATAAAACTGAAGCATGCACAGTATATCTTCAGGATAAAACAGACTGTCCACACATGGGAAAAGTTTAAAACACAGGGATTGATGGTGTATTACTGATTTTAAACCTACAAGTAACTAGTTTTAGTTGGAAGTATTAGAAACCTGAAAAACCAGCAAGAATGAACAGGACATAGCTTCAGCTTCCATGCTACTACCACCTAAAACCTAAAATGCAGCTACAAATGTATGTATTCTTTGAGTCTCTGGTTCAAAATGGCGACTGTTCGAACAAGATACCTGTGGTTTACTTTTCATCATCTCTATCTACACTGAGTGACTAACTCTAACCCCTCTTCTGGTAGAACAAATAACCCCTGTGAAGACTAGCTACACATTGTTTTGTGGGTCTGAATTCAGGAACGTATGAATAATGAATGAATCAGGAAAATGACCAAAGGCCACAGTAGCCAGCCATACTGCAAGTTCTCCACCTGCAGGTGGTTGCATCGACTCCGCACTCTTCATCAGTCCAACATCGGTGATCATTGCGAACATCAGGGACATGACATGCACTCTCCAGCTTCTGATGTTGTTGCCTACCACCTGTGCTTGCAGTCGTTGCAGGACAAATCTGCTGTGCCATTGCACTTGCCGGTCTCCGTCTCTGCACAACACAAAGTTTGCTTACTCAGTTCATTCTAGACACTGGGATGTGCCCTCAATCATCTGCCTGTTTGGGCCGCAAGGAGATTGAACTGAAGGAGTCCATATTCCTTACAACAAAACAACCAACAGGAATCAAGGTTGAGGGTTTGGCAAAGACAGGGTGTTGGAGGGGGAACAAAGGGTAGATTGTTCCTTAGGACCTGGGTGGATAGATTTATGGATAATCAAGGAGGAAAATTAAGCCAAACTAAGCTTGTGATTGGTCATTAGTTCATCTTCCACAAACCGATGTTGCTAACTAGGGTGGGCAAAATTTTTGGTAAGGGTCGAATTAAGGTCGGTCAACTTGATCAATGTCAAAATTCGGACAAGGAATTGATGACTGTTGCCCAGTTTTTTCAGGATGGACCAGGTCGGACAAAGGTCAATTTGGTCGGGTCCGGCCAATAATAATTAAGATAAACATTGTCTCTGAATCTTTAGTCAGATCGGTCAATGTTGGAATTCGGACGAAAGGTACATGATTGTTTTGAAATCGGTCAATGTTGAGACTCGGACAAAAGATACATAACTGTGCCCAATTTTGTTCAGTTCTGACAAAATGTTGGAAACCGGTCAATGTTGAGACTCGGACAAGAGATACATGGTGTATTTTGTTGCTGATATGTCAGTCAATATGTTAATCATTTTCTTTTTTCCCTTTTCTTTCCCCATTTCTCAATGCTCGAATGTGGATGGTGGATGCTTTGAGGCAGAAGGTGGCAATTACATCACAGGAAAACGGGCATACGGAGAAGTTTGAGTTTCAAAATGGGAAATGGTGTTGTCTTGAACTCAGAATGGACTATGGAGTGCTTCAGCATGTAATGTAAGGTTCAGAACAGGCAAAATAAGCAAGCAGCGAACAGTAACATACCTGAACAAGAGTCAAATTAGCCAAAGAATAGGTTTCGGGAAGCTTATCATGCCAATCACCAAGTACTGGTAGAGGGTGACCTTCAGTTGTAAAGACATAGTTCCGGCCAACTAAGAATGAGTCATCAAAGAGAAGATACAGGTATTTGCATCTGCAAATAATAAGTGCAAATTATCTCCATGTGCCTAGGATAAAACAAAAGATGCCAGGTAAATGTAAATCTTTCTCATGTTGCACAAAAGAAGGTATATCATACGTCTCAGCAAGGAAGAAACTGTGCTGATGGTCTTCTAATTCCATGGTTGTCACATCTCGAACACTTGCAAAACCACCTTTGACTTTGGTGTACATATTCAAGGACTTTGTCATTGATTTACCCACTTCTAGGTACCATGGATCTGCACGCATAAAACACGATGAAACTAGAAGAATTAAAGATCATTAATATGAGATCATTAGGTAGAAAGGTTGGCAAATTTGTGCCAGTGACCCACCTTTGGTTGCCTGATATAGGTAGAATGTAGATTCTGCCAATTCTGGACGCAAGGGATAATATTTTTCTGTAGGATGCAGTGATTGACGGTCTAGCAAATACCTGAAACATAAGTCACTACTCAATTCCCAATTGCTATCGAGAAACACAAGAAAAGATGGTTACTGCTTCAATTATACCTCTCTGGAAGAACTCCAAATGCTTGCCAAACCTTGAAAAACTCACGGTGGGATGAATTTGCAGCTGTAACATCGCCAACAAGAACCTATGTGTGATAACAAAAGTAAATACATCAGATAAGATGTTGGTCCAGCTCAGATGTGAGAATCATTCAGAATTTACCTGTAACCCAGGCCAAAAAGCTTGAAGGCTGGTCAGTTGCCAGTAAGTTGCCTGCCCTGTCCTCATATCAGCTTCATGATACCTGGAGGAAGAAAGACATAAATATCACACAATCATGATTTTCTGCTTCTTCTATGCAACAAGTTTCATAGTCATATTGATTATTACCAGAGAAACGAGGAAACTTTGAAACTGACAACCTATTTTCTTTCATAATTCATCAATGCTCCAAACATACCAAGATTTCATTGCTAGAATGTTTCATATCAAGGTCTATCAGGAATGTAGAACTAACTCAGACCCCAACTGAATGAACACAATATGACCAACTATACAGATAAAAAGTGCCAAGTCAAAGAAATAAACATAGAGTTCATAGGAGTTAAAAACCAACAAGGACAAGCTATGCATGAAGAAAGACAAGAAACTGGCAAACTGCGTGGCATCCTATCATTCAAAACTGCAGAGATTATGGTCAGCACAGATTCAGATATATAAATGCAGAGCAAGACAGAATTGGTTAAATAAAAGGGTCATTATACAATATAGGGCCAAGTAGGGCCTAAGAAACACGAAGGAAGGCAATGTGGTACCATGGACCATGTCTGAAGTATTTCTGGACAGCAACATATGCAGCGTGAAACATCCTCCAGTACTCCTCATTTCCAAAAAGAACATATGCTTTGACTAGATACTCATAGAATGAATCAACCCCTGGATTGCCGTCGGCATCAGAGCGTTAGCTGACATGAAAACTTATCTATAAAAGCAGACAAACAAGTAACCATTATGAAAAGCAAATGAGCAATTACCTGCGCCAATTCCAGAAGAAAATTCTAACCATTCCCCAGTCACAACATCCAGTGTGGTACCCAGTAGATTCAAGGAACTCCTCATGCTCCATAACCTTCTTAGAGCACGCAGAGCTGCAGCTTCATATTGGCGATTACCAGTCAATCTTGATAATGCTCCCATCTCGAGAATTAAAGATCCTAGCATGAAAAATATCATGATACTGAATATCTATTCACAAATCTTTCTATATTTTGTATGATTACAATAGAATGGAGGAAAGTCTCACCGCAACCAGATGTGCTTGTTTCCGTTGTCTCATCCTCCATGACTCCATACTGTTCACAGAAGTTTGCATTGTTCCTGAGTCATAAGTCCCTTTTCTAACAAAAACAATGGACCCTCTTACTTGACAAGCAGCGGCAAAACATGACTACAACCTACTTGTTGAAAAAGAAGCTAACAACAGGCAGTGTTTGAACACTCAGACAGGCCAATCAAATCCAAATGACAGGTACTGAAAGGAGATAAACAACGGAAAAACTAAATCTAATCGGAAATCATAAGCTACAATGCGCGAGGCAAGAGCTATTACCTTTAGATTGATCCATGCATAGGGTAACCCAGTAGGTGTATTGAAAGCGGGTAAAAAGCGTTGTCCTAAGTCTTCAGCTAGAACAAGGAGCTGATTCTTGTAAGTTCCTTGAGTGAACCTGTTTCTAGAATCAGTTGCAAGCATATGAGCAGAAACAAGTCCTCCAAGAACTCTTATGTTGCACTACAGAATGCGATCAAAAGAAGAACATTAATCATCTGTCAAAGGATACTCCTGTGAAATCATGTAAGGCCTTAATTATTGACATGAATGTGGCTGAATTTTATAAGATTAACCACATAACGGAAAATGTAGCAAATTCAGGGAACCAGTAGAATTCTCTGGAAAATTGTTAAGTAGCTAGAACAGATTACCTCAAACAGGTTCACCCTTGCATCTACATCAAATGTTAGGTTGTCAGAAAGCCATAGAACCGCCCTTTCGAATTCTGTAGTGTTGCCCATTATGAGAAGGCTGAAATGAGACACGGTTTCCCAAGTAAAAAAACAATCCCAATGTACCATGGAGGGAAATTACACACCAATTGAAAATTTCCCAATAGCTGCAAAACATACCTGGATAATGACTCAATAAGTGTGAGTGCAGAACCGTTATAATTCTGTGGCAAACGTTCTAACTGAAAACGGAACAATGATCACCAAAATAAGAAGAATATCAACAAAATGTTACTCTGATTGCTGAGAATAACATAAGAACCTCACATTAAGATTTCCCAACTCACTCAGAGAGTCGGTGAAAGTTTTTGAAAGGGGTTTCAGCTCATCATGCTGCACAAATCGCAAATCAGAGTTACTATACTGTATTTAGTGGGCGCGAGACAAAAGACAGCAATTTCATGATGGATACGAACCGGGAATGCATATTTGATGTAGTTGTCATATGCATGATAGAACCTGAGAGAAACATGTAAATTGAATTACCAACAGCAGAAAGTCATGATTCATCATCCCTCAGCAAATTTTCAAACCATTTTGATTGAAAATAAAAGTACAAACTTCAAAAAGGAGGTCTTGTCGAATCGGTTTCTCAGCAGGCAGCAATGTTGTTTGGCTGAAAGTGAAGTTATAGTAGGAAGGAACTAAGCTGAATACATACATGGTCAAAAAAATACAATCCAAAATGAGAGCTACATACTAACCACCTCAATACAATAATACAGCTAAATCAGTGTCTACAGGTGAATGTATGGATCACAGTTCAGAATTACACAAAGACAAGTCCAGAAACACAGTCAGTCTTGCCATTGATTCCTAGATAATCACGTAGATTGCAAGGAGTACAGCAACTGACAGTCAAATTGCACACCAAAGTACACTAAGGACAACAAAAATCAGCAGAAATAAAGATGCATCATTTTGCAATAAGTTGAACTCCAACTGGAATAGAAGCAGCTAAAGTTGAAATCTTTGTGTATAAATTGAAACACCCATAAGCAACAAAGATCAAGAATGATGAAAATCCAGCAAATTAACCCAAAAGGGAGATGATAGAGGAAGGGGACTTAAACTTATCAACTTACATACGACGGACTTTGTCTTTCATGAGCATCTTCTTATGGGCAAGGTAGTCATCTGGATCAGAGAATGCGACGCTGACAAACGCAGCAGAAATCACCAAAGTTGCTAAACCCCACGCTCTCAAATCCCGGAAAATCATGTCTTTTTAGGTCAATCAAAACCCCTTGATTTCAACAAGGTTAAAGATAGAGAAAACTAGGAGATGGTATTGAAGCCAATCAAGGGAAAACTGGGTTGGAGGAGTGCCAACATTTAATGGAGATCCATAATAAAATTAAAACTCGGCAGATAAAAAAAAGAAGCTGGATTTTGGTTAGCTTTGAAGCGATAATAACCTATTTTACAATTCCTGCTTCTCTTCTCACTTATTACTAGTTGTTATTGGACCCTGATACGTGCACCCCAAATCAAAAGTTGACAAGTGGACAGCAAAGTTGTTGACTTTCTTGGTTTGGAATACCCCCTTGTGTGTATGTGTAATGTGTTGGTACTTTTGTCGTAATGAGTACCCTCTTATTGTGAAACATGTTATTTTTCCAAAATAATAACAATAATAATTGGGGTGAGCATTTGTAATTGTGGTCATGAGGTCTTATGGGAATGGCATTAAACAAGATGTTTTGTTGTTTTGTCTACACAAAACACAACAATGAATATTGGTAGATATTTGTGGATTGCTTTAGATTTTTAATTTGAGAACACTATAATGATGTATTATTGCTTGTTTGTATTCCTACAAAGAATTAGTGATTCCTAAATAGAATTGAATGTAATTTTTTTATTTTATTTTAAACATCAGGTATTTTTGGAATTTCTTTTCCTTTTCAATCATTTTTCAATTCATCAAAACTTCAAATACAAATAAGGTTTTATGGACATTTCCCTTTCGAATGGCACGGGCTTTTTGCCTCAACATTTGTTTTGTCCGCCTCTGCCATTGATGGAAGATATTACTCTTGAACTTGAATCCTCATTTGCTCCTTAAGGTCTTTATCTTGTTTTACCCATTCTTATCTTATATTTATCCTTTTACTAAGTTAACTTTACTTAATTCTACAGGTGTGTACATAGGAAGATGACTTTCATTTAACCCCTTTATGCAACCTTCCACTTCTAGTTTTGGTTTTGCCTCATGCCCAAGTCACCAAGTGGTTGGGAAGCTTTGTTTCTAAAGTGTCGGCTACTCGAGAATATATGTTTATACGTTTTTTCTACTTTTGTTGTCTGCCTGATTTTGGGATGTTCCCATGGTGAAGAAAGAACTTCTTTGAAAGCTCATTAGTGGAAAGTGTAAAAGAAAAAGTTATTGATTCCAATAAAGTTGGATTTAATCGCATGTAGTCAGGTTTGACAACAATTTTTCTAGTAAGAGAAATAATCTCATTAACTAGAAGGAAAGGGACGACTTCCATCCACCGTGATTTTGCACGGGGAGATTTTTGCATAAAACAAAAAAAGATAAAAATTGCTAGCCTTATTCTGTAGATCAAATAGTCATGTAAGTTTTTTATTCAAAGTACTAGGGGCGTGGGCTAATGATATGCAATGGGTTTTATTGTTAATTGGTTATACACTTGTAGATCCGACTTATGTCTGTATCGTTGCTCAAATTTACGGTTATCGAATTAGTTTTGTCCGAATATATTGGCCCAAGTTAGGGGTAATTTACTACCAAATTCTTGTACAAAGCACAGCTCCCAAATAGTTCTTCATTACCTGTTAGAGTATAAAACCATTCATGAGGCTTCAACTATCAGTTTAAACTTTTGATTGAGATGATTCCACATAGTATCAGAGTCAGACCTGGTGAAGGGGGTCTTTGCAACATCCACGCTTTAAGCCCAAAGGGCATCTCAGCTTAAGCTTTTGGTTGAGATGGTTCCACATTACCAAATAGTTCTTCTTTAATGGTGTAGGATTAAGTTAGGTAAGATAAGGAAAATAGTTAACTGTCACATCACATATTTTTTTTTTAAATAATTTGAATAAAAAAATTTAAATATAAATAATCCAAAAGTAAGTCATGTTCTTTTGAATGGTAAGGTAAGACAGCATAAGATAAGATTAGATTAAATTATGTTAGGTAAGGTTAATTCTGTTAAGCTAAAAAAACAGGGCTTAACCCTCTATGTAACACTCTAAAAAAAGACTTTTTTCCTCTTTAAAATCCAAACAAAGACCACGACATTATTATTATTATTATTATTATTATTATTATTATTATTATTATTATTATTGCATGCTACGTACTATAATTGTCATAGACTTGAGGACATAAATGCAAAAATTCAAAGGTAAAACTTTTAGGGGTCGTTTGGTATCAGAAAATAGAGGGTTGTAATTTGTGAATGGGAATAGAATGATTAGAAGTACAATTTCCATATTTGTTTTGTGGTGATTGATAAAAATGGGAGGAACAAAAATAAGAATATAATGCCTTAACTTCGACGAATCTATTATTTTCAGGGATAGTTGTAATTGACAAGGAGAATTCATTAGTTGTTATTAAATATCAATATTGTCTTTATACTTAATTATTATTACCAATACTACCCGCTTCTATTGAAAAAAATATCACATATTATCAAAACCCTTGCATATATATGCTGCCCCACCGTATTTAGTTGCATCTAACTTATTTATTAAATGTTGATTTATAATTCATATTTGATGCTTAATTAATTTTATTATATTCTATCAAAAAAAATTATTAGAACTTTTATGATAATTATTTTTTAATTTTTTATATGGTAATTGATTTTCTAGATGTAAATATGCGTTAATTATGACATTTAACGTATTTCAATTTATTAAAACATTTATAAATTAATTAAAGGGTATTTAGTAAATGTCCATTTATTTCTAATCCTGCTACCACTTATTCCCAATTTAAATTACCACATAGCAAACAAGAAAATTGATAATTCATAAAAACATTTCAATTCTCATTCCCATTATAAATTACAACGTCCGTCCCTAATTATTTGTAAATTTTTCTAAATATCTTGTCCCTTTACCCAACTTTTACAATTTCAACAATCATAATATTAATTCTATTGTTAATAAATAAGCTCATTAATTACCTCATCCCAAAAATATTTTTAAGGGTATTTTTGACTATTTAAAAACTTTTCACTTTATTCCCTATGTTTATCGATTTTGATGAGTTAATTGTTGTGACATATAATTAGGGACGGAAGTAGTACCATTTTCATTGCCATTAGACCATACAACAAGTTTGAAAGTGACATGGCGCTGATGTGACGTGGGCGAGCACGAGAAAGACAGTGCAATGGTGAAGACGAATGTCGGCGGTGGAAAAAAAAACTCGAACTCATGCTCACCGCGTAAGGACAAATACGAGATTCTTGACATTTTTTTTTGTTTCTATTGTATTGTATTTAAATGATTAACTGCGATGTCTGTACCTTTTTAAAAAAATATTTTAATTAAACTCGTGTTTATAGTTGAAAATCAGGTTAAATGAAGAATCTAGGTCATACATTATACAACTTCCATCTCGGCCATTGAGTATAGATAAGCTGGCCGGGAGCTTTATAAATTCTCATCGCCATTGCATGCCAAACTGTTTGGCCTTGTGCGGTTAATTGCCGAATAGTTGTGTTGCTAGGAAAATCCCCCGCCATCTCCGAATGATGGCATCTTTAACCTCCGTTCCTCCCAATTCACCGCCGCCAGTCAACAACTTCCGTCAAGTCGCCGGAGAATCTCGCCGGCGACAAAGCGAAAGAGATCCTTCCGACATTCTCCCGCCGGAACTCTGGTTTGAAATACTCGTCCGTCTGCATGTACGATATCTACTCCCCCTCAAATGCGTTTCCAAAAAACTTCAATCTCTCATCGAAAACCCTGACTTCACAGCCCTTCACTACTCTCGATTTTACGGCGTTAATCCACAATCAAACGCTTCCAATCTTCTGCTTTTAGGTCGTGAATTCAGCTCCTCTTCTACTAAGCCCTGTTGGGATTATTTTCTCGTTCGTCGTAGTTGTACACCCACGCAACAAAAAACAACCCAATTCAAGTTTCATGTACTTTCGGGTCAGTATTGTGAAGTATTGGGCAATGTAAACGGGTTGTTGTTGCTGCAGAATTACACTTCTTCATCTACCT
Organism: Portulaca oleracea; assembly: GCA_029582165.1. NCBI lineage: Eukaryota > Viridiplantae > Streptophyta > Magnoliopsida > Caryophyllales > Portulacaceae > Portulaca > Portulaca oleracea. The sequence continues at coordinate 9,882,478 of CM055869.1, read as the reverse complement.
ATATGATCTTGTGGAATCCCTTAATTGGTAAACGCATGATTGTTCCTCCACCCCCTTCATCATGCTCTGGGATGACCAAATTAGGGTTTGGGTATGATCCTGGGAACAATGATTATAAGATAGTGTCAATTTTAGCTCTTAAAGGTTATTCATTAGTAGAGATCTACAGCGTTCGGGAGTTGTCATGGAGGACTACTGGGGTTAAAATCTATGGCTGGGTTTTGGAAAGTTGTGTTTATGTGAATGGTGTTCTACATTGGTTAGCACATCGGCATCTACCTTTTTATGCTAACAGAATGAGTCATTATGAGATATCCCATGTCTTTTCATTCGATCTGGGCAGTGAGGTTTTAAGTTACACAGAATTGCCCCATTCTAATATCAACAATGATGTGAAACTGCTTGTGTTATTCAATGGATCCCTTGCATTGCTCTGCGTAAGACCGTTGTCGATTTCTGCTTGGGTGATGAAGGGGAGCAAATGGACTAAAGAATGGGATGTCAATTCAATGTCTGAGTTTTACCAGCATTTACTTGACGAAGAATGCGATACTTGTAGTGCTGTCTTCTCCGAAAAACATAACGAAATCCTGGCTGCTGGATGCAAAGGTATGGTATCATACAACATTAAAACGCAACAATTCAAGTTTCAGGATTGCAGAATGAGGTATGTCGGGACGTATGAGGATAGGATGATTTGGAAAGAATTGTCAACAAAGTTGGGCTCTGCTATGACCAGCCCCCCAGTACATGGAGCCTTATAAGCTGCAAAACAACAATGGATACAGTAGGCATCATGGCTAATACTCCAGAGTTAGTTCTTTATTGTTTTCAAGCTTTGTTTAAAGTTTTAAAGTTTCTGCTAAAACCTGATCGTGTAGTTAGTCTTGTGTTTGTGAGAATTGTATAGTTTTCTGGCATGCATTATTTTAACCTACTTCCTTGTCCCTTGTAAGATTCTACTTGCTTTAAAATGTGGCACCTCTTATTTCATTATGCTCTGTAGTCTGTGTTGATAGCTTATATGGTTTCTTGCTTGACAGTTGATAATCCTAGAATGTCAGTAGAGATGCAGCAGCATACACTGTATTTTTGTCGCGGCACAACCACTGTAGAATGGCCTATATTGACTGGGTTATTGTGGATGCATGAGATGAAATATCTATCAAGGTATTGTCTAATTAGTTGAACCCCGAACCCGTGCACTAATCCCTTGACTTGGAAACCCGTAATTGTAGTATTCCTACACATATTTTGTCCTGGTTTTTGTGTTTTTGATACCATGAGAGCATTGTTTGCCATCTAGCAGGGAGCTGGAACATATAGTGTCATCGCTTGTTGTACTGTTTACAATCAGTAGATTTTCTGACATGAAAAATTGAAAGTGCAACAGAATTCAGTGTTTTGTGCACAAAATCTTCATTGTAAGTCTATAATGGATGAAATCTCACGGCAAACAACCAAACAAGCACCCAAGTAACCAAGTACCAACCACACATGCTTGTTACCGTTGCTCACTCCTATGATCCCATACTGTCAGCATGTTATAAGAAAAACAAGGACTTCAACCTGTTTGTTGAGAAACAAGCTGATAACATGTAGTGTTTGAAACCCTCAAACTATTGAAGCAAATACAAATGATGAGAGTGGTTCTACACTTCTACTTCCATACGAGAGAAATGAGAAGATAGATTGAGTTAGCAACCAGTATTATGGCTTCGTTTGGTCTTTGAAAACTAGGATGAAAAGAAAATTCCTGAAACATGACTTACTTTCCCTCATTTGATTTAAAAAAATTGAAGAACAATTAGATGACACCGTGATGGAAACTTACATTGACTTTGTCAACATTTTCCTTTCTAATTTGAGAGGAAAGTAAGGGAAAATATAATAGGCTAAATGAGAAGATAAGATTAAGAAGGGAGAAAATCAAGGGATGGATTGGTAAACAAGATTGAGACTTTCATACTAGATTAGTGAACAAAGATAAAACTTTCCTTTCCATGCTAGATTAGTGAATAAAGATACAACTTTCCTTTCCATCTTATTTTCAAAAGCCACATCACCAACGGAGCCTATGGGTCGATGTACAGGTACCAGGAATTGCTGTTGCCAGGGATAACTAAAACTACAAGTACGAGGGATTAGCTATTATGGTACTATTGATCCCGGTCTCAGCATATGGTTATGTTGTCTCTTGGCACGTATATAGGAACATGCAGGTTATCAAACTGGTATCCAAAACCTTTCTCTCTCAAGTTGGTCTTCAAAACCGCTGTCTCTCATCAACCCCCCTAACTTCACATCCCTCCATTTCTGTCGCTTTTACAACTGCTATTCTCCATGAAACTCAAATGACTCTAATCTGTTATTCTTAGAACGCTAAAAAGCCCCTGTATGATTTGCCCTTCCCCTACAACGGTTATTGGGATTATTTCCTTGTGCATCGTAGTTTTATCCCAGCAGAAGCGTTGAATTTAGAACCCATATATTTGGGCCGGGGGTGGTTGCTTGGACATATTTGTGTTGGGTTGTTGTTATTGAGGATGCACGTAGATGATATGATCTTGTACAACCCCTTGGTTGGAAAACGCCTTGCGGTTCTTCCATCCCCTTCACTGATGCTTTCTCTCGAGGCTGGGTTTTGGGAGGGAAAAGTTTATGTGAATGGGTGTTTGCATTTGATAGCTAGTTTGGATGAGAATCATGGACAATTTATCCTCACCCATATCGTGTCATTCAATCTGGGTACTGAGCTTGAGCTATTTAGCTACAGAGAATTGCCTGATTGGGGTGCCTGATTGGAGTGAAAGTTTCTTTTGACGGGAGTAATAAGCTCATTTCTGTTGGACATTCTGGTATGCTACCCTACAACATTGAGACCCAGGAGTTCAAGTCTTGTGATCCCGATGCGGCTTATGTGAGTAACTATGTTGAAAGCTTGATTTGGCGAGAATGGGCTGATCCATTTGACTCGTTTGGCTGGGATGAAGAATAGACAACAATGGAAGGTTAGAAACAGGATTCTTGTCGGATACTTAAGCTTCGTGGAGTCTTAGTTTCTTGATGCCTTCTCCTTTGTAGTCAGTTTACAGTTATGTATGCCTTCATGGTACTGTAAAATTAGCTAAAATCTTGCAGTATGTTGAGTATCATGTGTGTCTAAGGATCAAATGCTTTTTCTGTATATACGTTGTCAGACCTTTTTTGTAAATTAGCAAAAGGCATGTATGTGGCTGTACTGTATGTAATCTTTGATTTTGGGAAATGTTTTTAGCCACTTGAGGAATGTGATTATTTTGTTGAATATCTTTGAATAACATGGGCCTTACTTCCAAATAATTTGCTCCTGAATCTGTTTGTAATAACAGTTTTAGTTCTCAAAATCATTGATGCATGATGCATCTTATTTTGTTATTCCCTGTGTTGATTGCTTTTAAGTTGAGGATATTTACTCAAGGCCAAGGGATGTCAATTCAATGTATAGTGCTTGTGACAGAGGCGACAATTTCTTGACATTCTCATCATTTGGATTGCAAATATAAAGTGATGTCAAGATAACTAGTTTTCTGACATCTATGTTTGATTGATGCTGTGAGCATTTCCAAATAGTTCTGGGTTTTGCTATACTGACAGTTTTACACACTTGTGGGTTTTTGTAGTTCTGACATTTACAGCTAGAGATCAGCAAAATCTAGAAGCATTTTTAACATGTCATATCAAGGCCCTAATCTTTGGATGAGTTATTTTTAAGGTAGGATTAAATTTGAATAAATTAAGATAAGTTATAATGTTCTTTTGGGAAATTGTGTTAGGTTGTGATAAGTTAGGATAAATTAGGAAAGTTAGAACCAACCTAATAAAAGAACATGGCCCAAGTTGGCAAATAGCATTATACAAGTTGTTTAGATTTTCGTCTTAATATGTGAAAATTAATTACTCTGGAACAGAGGAGGAGGGTGCGTTCAACTGATCGACTTGGTGGACATATAGGAGTACTGAAATTGAAAAAAATTTAAACAAAAGTAGTACTTATTAGATATTTTGGATAAAATGATAATTAAGGAGGTAGTTAAAAATAATTTGGAAATGAAAATTCAGAATTTTACCCCAAGCTTCAATGTGGGCTGCTTTTAAGGTGGATAACGGGGCTGATTTGGTCATTTGGAAGGTCCAAGTCCAAGAACCTGTCAGATTCATGGCTAAGGTGAGGCAAGGTTAATAACTTTTGGTAATTTTATTTAGGGAAATTCCATTTGGTAGGTTTCAACTTTTGCTTATTCCAAGTTGTTAACCACTTTTTAAACTATTCCAAGTGGTAGGCTTATTTTGAAAATTATTCCAAATAGTAGTCTTATTTTGAAAATTTTAAAAATTATTCCAAGTTTTCAAGCACTTTAAAAACTATTATTAGTTGTTAAACGCTTTAAATATTATTCGAAGTGAGTTGGTTGTGAGATTGATAGTTTTTAAAGTGCTTGAAAACTTGGAATAATTTTAACATTTTTTAAAATAAGCCTACCATTTGGAATAACTTTCAAAATAAGCCTACCACTTGGAATATTTTCAAATGTGGTTGATAATTTGGAATAGGCAAAAGTTGAAGCTTACCAAATGAAATTTTCCTTTTATTTATTTTTCATAGTTTTTGGTAACTTCAGGTGAGTTTTAATAAATGTAGGTGAATAGTTAATTCAATTTTCATTTATGAATAATTTACCTACCAATTTCTAGCAACTTATGATTTAGCTATGAATCTTACAAACTTAAGTCTCTTATTGTAACCCCTTGCTAATCCCATTGTCTCATCTCCCTCTCATAATTTCAAATGGTGGTGGTTGTGATGGGGTGAAGTAGAGGAAGATCGAAGATCATGGATGAGGGGTTAGTTACTGGTTTCATTGAATCGTTTTTTTTTTCTTTTTTCCGATCAATGTATGATGAAAGTTAAGACATAAATCTGTGATTGCGTTAATCTTGGCACTTGTCACGGATTGAGGTTAAACATTGGGGGAGGTAGATTGAGTGAGTTAGGTGGGAGTTGAATTTTTTGCCAACAATTCTACTGCTTTGCCCCAATGCCTTCCAAAAGTCCTACTCCTACTCATATTTTGGCCATGCCTATCAATCAATAATAACTGATTGGCCAATGGGAGGGTTTAAGAGAGGTTTAACATCTGTCAAGGTTAAAACTGAGACACATTTCATCGAATAAAATTATGTTTTTCCGAAAAGATTTAAAATACGATTACTATTCAACTAAACCCAAACACGAGATCTAAACCTATCTAGTTAAACACTTCTACATAAGGACATATTAACATTTCTGGGGTAATATAGTGACAAGCTTACCTCACTCGGCATGCAGTAAACATGCAAAGTAGCAGACCATTCTAATTACTTTACAGGAAGTTCTTTCCAGTGGGAAGTCAAGAGTGCGAGTTCATATGGATTTATGTCTCCCATAGTGGGGGCCGAAATTTAGCCTCGATCAATTTAAGTTCAGGCAATTTGAATATTCGGATAAAATTCTCAAATCCAAATCCTATATGCATTTCTAATTCGGACGCTTGGGGGTGTCCAAACTTGGACCCAAATTGTTCGAAGTTATCTGAATATGCTTATGTTCAAATTTAGTAAATTTTACACTTAGGTTGTGTTTGGTAGAAGATAAAATATTTTTCTAATTTTTTAGTACTTGGTACATAAAAGCTTGGGAAACAATTTTCAAAGAAAATTACTTTCCCCCAAAAAAACGGGAAATTGACCTTATTTGTTCAACATAAGAAAAATAATTTTTACCTTTGACTGTTCTATCAATTTTCCAAAGAAACTTTAGATAGAATATGGACGATAATAAAAGTATAAATAAGAAAGGACGATTATAAAAGTATAAATAAGAATTTTGAACTTCAAATGTTCTATAACTTTGCAACATTTTTGTATTATTTTTAGATCTATTTTACAACATATATGGTGATTATTGCTGACATATTTCATCGCTAAATATCTAACTGAAATTTAAGAGCGAAATTCAACTTGAATGCCTTGGCTAGAAACTTAGTGATATGATAAATTTGATTGAAAAATCTCAAATATGAATTTTGAGCACCAAATATTATCTGATATCCTATATCAACATTTTTTGACGCTAAAACTAACGAAATTTTAAAGCAAAATCCAATTTTAGCTGTTTGAATCGAAACTTTATGATATGATAACATAGAGTAAAAAAAAAGCTCAAATATAAAATTTGCGTTCCAAATATTTTTATTTCTAACATATATCATAACTTATATCAACATTTTTTGCAATAAAATTTACCAGAAACTTAAGAGCATAATTCAATTTCAATTATTTGGATCGAAACTTCATAATACAATAAAGATAGATTTAAAAAACTCAAATATGAATTTCAAACTCTAAATATTTTAATTTGTAACATATATCAATACATATGTAGACATTTTTGCTGCTAAAACTAACTAAAACAGAAACAAAAACTTAAGAGCAAAATTCAAGTTCAACAGTTTGAATCAAATCTTTATAATATGACATGATAGATAAAAAAAATTAACTGAACATAGTAATAAAATTCAATTTCAACAATTCGGGTCATGACTTTATAGTGCGATAGGATAGATAAAAAAAAATTTAAATATGAAATTCGAACTTCAAATCATTTCATTAATAATATATATGACTCATATATCATCATTTTAAAAAAATGATTTTCCTCGTAGCAAACAACGGAAATGACATATAAATTTATTTTCCTTGTAAAGCCTTTTTGCTTGGAAAACAATTTCCTTCATAGCCATTTTCCATTCAACTAAACAAACCCTTAATTTAGACGTAGATGTTGTTCTTTGGTCAGGTTACGTTCAAGTTAAGTTGGTTAAGTTAGAAGAAGGAAGGAAAGGAAAAGAAAGAAAATGATAGGATTTGTTTGAGTTAAGTTAGTTGTTAGATGAAAATATTTTATTAATAAAATTTGAATATTTTTGGGAAAATAAATAAAACAGTTATATGTGTTGGAAAAAGTGGATTAGTTTGAGATTAAAATAATTTTATTTGAATTTCTTTTTAATTTAAATTTTGCTTTTGATTTGGGTGTTTTTTATGGAGTTGTGTTAATAAAGTAATATAAGTTAAGTTAGATCTAACTAAAAACTAAACTAAAGAACAAGACCGTAATTTCAAAATTTTGGCTGGATTCACAAATCCATTTTGTCCAACCAAACCCTTGAATATATCTTAACTTGAATTTCACACAATCTCAAATGACACGATTTTTTTTCCAAAACCCAAACCCAACCTGATTTTAAAATCGAACATGACCAAACTACTTGAATCTAAAATTCTAACAAAAAATTGATAACCAAACTCGATTTAAATTAGAGTCCAAAGAATTCAGGTATTAGATCCCATGGAATTTTGGCAATAATACTAGGACTCTCCAAGTAGTCACGTTATTGAGTGATGAACACCAAAACTAGTCAAACAAGCAAAATGTGTAGCCGGCGACGTTCTCACTTTATATTTACCTAACTAGTTGTATATAATTCCTGGAGTCTCCATTGCAGAAAACCAAAAATCAAAATATAAAAAACTACAGTCAAAGTTTTTCACGCGCAGTAAGCCAGTACCGTTACTACGGTAGATTGGTAGTACTACTAACCAGGGTCCACCATTTCCCACTGTGTTTTTCTTTCTTTTTTTATTTATTAATTTTTGTGAACAGGGCAGGGCAAGTAATTAAACCAAGGAAAGGCCAAAGGGGAGACATCTTTTTGTTACCATCAGATGGAGATGGGTGATTTGAACCCTGAAGAATGATTGAACACCTTTTTTTTTCTTCTTTTTCAAAAAAAAGGGGAAAAAAAAACCATCTTTGAGAGGGTGAGTGGGAAAGAACACACACTCACTTGTCTTTCTCCTTTGTTGTTTTTGGCTTATAAAAGAAGCTCCCCAATTTGCTGCCAACTATTTAATAATGTCGCCAGATTCCACTGGGAAAACTACGACTGAGCAGTGGAGATGGTCAGAAATGCAAGGCCTTGAGCTCAACAACAACCAAAACCAAGAATCAGGTGAGAAAGAAGCCATGGATAATCCACCTGAAACTTCAACAAGGCAGCAGCAGCTGAAAGATGAAGGAGAAGAAGATAAGCCTAAAGAGGCACCTCAACCTGTACCCTTCAAAGAGCTTTTCAGATTTGCTGATGGGTTAGATTCTGTTTTAATGGTGATTGGCTCTGTTGGAGCTTTCGTTCATGGCTGCTCTTTGCCTCTCTTCCTCCGATTCTTCGCCGATCTTGTTAATTCTTTTGGGTCTTATGCCAATAACCCAGATAAAATGATGCAGGAAGTTTTGAAGGTAAGTACCCTTTTAGAATATAATGTACTCCACATTACTTTTTTTGGAACTTTTCTTAGATTTTCTATCTGGGTTTTTGGTGGGCAGTATGCATTTTACTTCCTTGCTGTTGGAGCAGCAATTTGGTTCTCTTCATGGGCAGGTGAGTGTTCTTTCTCTGAAGTTTTCAATTGAAGTGGGGTTGTTTAATTTGGTTGGATTTTGATTGTTGAAAGGGGTACTTTTGGTGGGCAGAAATCGCTTGCTGGATGTGGACTGGAGAGAGGCAATCCACCAAAATGAGAATCAAGTACTTGGAAGCAGCTTTGAATCAGGACATTCAGTACTTTGATACTGAATTTAGAACATCTGACATAGTTTTCGGCATTAACACTGATGCTGCACTTGTCCAAGATGCTATTAGTGAGAAGGTAAGCAGGTTTTAATTCAATTTTCCTCTGACATTCATTCATTATTGGGTAGTTTTATTCCAACGAACTCACTTGACATTGGTTTTCAACAGTTGGGTAGTTTTATTCACTACATGGCAACATTTGTGACGGGTTTTGTGGTGGGATTCACCGCTGTTTGGCAATTGGCTCTGGTCACTCTAGCTGTGGTTCCATTAATCGCTGTCATAGGAGGGACTCACGCTGCAACCTTATCAAAGCTGTCAAGCAAGAGCCAAGGCTCCCTTTCTCAAGCTGGGAATATCGTCGAACAGGTAGAACGCACTCTTGACTCTTGAATATATACCTCGTTTCTGCCTCACTTTTTAGTGTTCTCATGAGGATGAAATTTGCAGGCAATTGTTCAAATCCGAGTAGTGTATGCGTTTGTGGGTGAATCCAGAACTCTGCAAGCATATTCATCTGCATTGAAGCTCGTACAAAGGCTAGGTTACAAGATTGGATTTGCAAAGGGTCTAGGGTTAGGAGCTACTTATTTCACTGTGTTTTGCTGCTATGCACTTCTTCTTTGGTATGGAGGTTACCTTGTCAGACACCATTACACAAATGGTGGCCTTGCTATTGCTACCATGTTTGCTGTCATGATTGGTGGACTGTAAGTTAACTTTCCATCTCAACTCTCATTTTGCTGGTTGTTTGATTTCGGGTTGTATTTGAAATCAGGTTATATATTGTGTGTGTTGGTGTGCAGGGGTCTGGGGCAGTCAGCTCCGAGTATGAGTGCATTTGCAAAGGCAAAAGTTGCAGCTGCGAAGATTTTCCAGGTTATCGATCACCAGCCAGACATTGACAGAAACAATGAATCCGGGACAGAATTGGATTCAGTGATGGGCCAAATAGAGCTCAAAAACGTCGATTTCGCATATCCATCTCGGCCAGATGTCAAAATCCTTAACAATTTCTGTGTGGTTGTACCTGCTGGGAAAACTGTGGCTTTGGTTGGGAGTAGTGGATCTGGAAAGAGTACGGTTGTCGCCCTCATTGAGAGATTTTATGATCCCAATCAAGGTATAAACAACTACTACTATGTTTCGATCGAAAGTTGTTTGAGCTGATTGGATTGATTCTCAAGTGATGAACTTAGATCGAGCACAAATGTTTTTGCAGGGCAAGTTGTCGTAGATGGGCATGATGTAAAGACATTGAAGCTGAGATGGCTGAGACAGCAAATTGGGCTGGTGAGTCAGGAGCCAGCATTGTTCGCAACGAGCATCAAAGAGAACATACTTCTAGGAAGGCCAGATGCTACACAGGACGAGATCGAAGAGGCTGCTAGGGTTGCCAATGCCCATTCATTCATTGTTAAGCTTCCTGATGGCTATGACACACAGGTATATTTGCATCCCTTTTTCCATTTTGATACATCTTGATATATGTATGTATATATGTTGATTGGATTCAATTTGTATGGGTCTCTGACTTCATATTTCAGGAGGCTGATCTTTGTTCAAAGTCCCCTCTTTGTTTCTTTGTTGTATAGTTGTATGTTTTACTCTTCTCATCTTTGGGATTTGGTATCTGAGTGTCATTCTCAGATCTTGCTTATATCACCTTACATGGCAAATTTCGTCCGACCTAGTACACGAGTTGTCCGATCCAGAAAAAAAACCGAGTCTGGACATAGATTTATCATTGGAATTTAATATTGATCGAATTGATTGAATATTCAAGACATAAAAATTTTCCTTTTTTATTGTACGAACCTAATTTTGACCGGAATTTAGCTTCATCCGAATTGTCCGACCCGAAATGAATCGGGTTCAGATATAAATTTCTCGTTCGAATTTTAACATTGGCCAAATTTATCCCACCCAAATTCACCCGTACCTAAATTTTTGCCAATGCGGCTTACACCTCTATTGAAACTTGAAAGCCATACTAGTGGTCTTTTTGAATTGTCTTTTCTCTTTCATTTGGGGATGTCGCTAGAATTCTACTCCATCCGCCCAAAATAATTAACTTTTATGCCTTTTAAAGTCAATCTTCAATGAATAACTTTTTACTTAATAATTTTTTATTGCGATCAATTATTGTATATATTAAAAAATTAATTGTCAAAATTGTCCATACAAAAATCTGGACACATAAAAGATTAAAAGAACTAGGAGTAGTAATAGTGTAGGTAGTGTGTTTTAGCAACAATATGAATGGTTTTTTTCATAAAGAATGTGAATGTTGGATGTTAGAGTAGTTATGTATTTATTTATTTAATTTTAAGGGTTTGAACGGAGATATTTTGTCCTATGCATAATGAGGGAGGATTTGGTGTTGAACTAGGATTAGGAAAACCCTAGTAGTAGGTATTTGTTAATTAAATAGTCAATGTTCCTTTAGTGTGTTTAATTTAAAACGATGCCGTACTAGTACTACATTAGGTGACCAAACTGGACCTGACACCATTTCCTTGTTAAAAAAGTCAAAGGCAACAGTGGTTTTTTCATCATGCGTTTAAAGAAGGGTTATATAACATGGGTTCCACTTGACCTAAAAAAGAAGGGAAAAAAACATGGGTTCCACTAAGCAATGCATGTGGGCATAGTACTAGTATGTTTACACTTTTTTTCTTCATCAGAAATAAGGACCACTTGGAGCTGAGCAGCTCTTGGAGTCTTGGCAATTGTTAGTACAATTTTTGTTACTTTAGTTTTTGGCTTCACTCTTGATTGTTTGGTTATCTTTCGTTTGTTTTGGGGAATGCCATGATTACCATTATAACATGTTCGTCCCAATGAGATTTGACCGTTTTGGCACTTGCCATGATGACTATCATAACATGTTTATTGAAGGATGAACATCAATTATTGCGGCCCCCTTTTTTCTTTCCTTGCCTCACATGTTTCTTTGTCACCACTTTTCGTTATCTTTTTGCTCTCAGATTGATGCTTCTTGGACACTTAAAGCTTAGTAATTTGATTGAGGAAGATAGAGCTTAGTAATCATATAATAATGGATGTTGCAAAACTGACCCGAGACCCCAACTTAGAACCCGAAAAAACCAAACTGGTTGGATGATCCGAGTCTGAAGAATGTCTGATGGAGACTTTTAAGAACCGCAACTCGAAAAGTGACTTCGATTAAGTTCCACACCCAAATGACTCTAAATCGAACCAGAATCCAATCTGAAAGAATTTCACCCGAACCAACGCGAACAAGACTCGCCCTAATCAATCTGAATCTTAACTGAACCGAAATTTGCTGACCCCAAAAAAGACCGGAACCGATTCACCCATTTGCCAGGCTACGACTATCCAAGTTTTTTAGTTATCATTGAAGTGTGACAAATACCTTTTTATTATTTAGTGAACTACTATAACAATAATGATGATGATAAGAATAAGCATATATAATGAATAATGATCACAGTCACAAATATAATAACTAATATAATATAATATAGTGTTGGTTGATGAAGTATATTTAATTAATTGATTGATGGGGGTAATTGAAATGAGTGACAGGTAGGAGAGAGAGGGGTGCAACTGTCTGGGGGACAGAAGCAGAGGATTGCTATAGCACGGGCAATGCTGAAGAACCCAGGAATCCTGCTGTTAGATGAGGCGACCAGTGCATTGGACTCTGAATCAGAGAAGCTTGTCCAAGAGGCTCTTGACCGTTTCATGATTGGAAGAACAACCCTTGTGATTGCCCACCGCTTGTCCACCATACGCAAGGCTGACCTCGTCGCTGCACTTCAACAGGGGAGTGTTTCCGAGATTGGAACACATGATGAACTCATCGCCAAAGGGGACAATAGCTTCTATTCCAAGCTCATCCGTATGCAAGAGGCTGCTCATGAAACCGCTCTCAATAATGCCAGAAAGAGCAGTGCCAGGTACCTACTTCCACCTACACTCGATCAAAGCTCGGCTTGGTTAGGCTTGCTTAAGTATTTTAAGCAGGAAGTAGGTGATGTTCTATGAATATCGGTAAATTATATGTTAATTTGGATGTTTAAAATTTAATAGTAGAATATAAATTTATTGTTTTTCTTTAGGGTTTTAGTTAACCTCCCTAATTTCAAGCGTTAATGATTAAATTTTGCATGATTAGACCCTTATTGTAAAAAAAATGCTATTTTCTAGTTAAATTTAGTAAATATTTAAAATTTTATTTGATTTTTGAACTTAATTTGGAGAGTTTTAAATTAAAAAAAAAAAAACAACTAATCTGAGCCCAAGCCTAGGTTTTCAAACCAAACCCGAGCCTTGACTTTGAAAGCTCAGCGAGCTTTGAGCCTGAGTTTTCCTAACCGAGCGGAACCCGAGCCCACGGGGACTTGACTTGAGCTTGGCTCATTTACGCCCCTCACCCATGCCGAGGTTGTCTTGCAAATGTTAGGGGAGAACATATTGTCCTGTGAATTGTGTTTACTGTTTAGGAATTTGCATGTGGGATGAGAATTCATAACAGAAATGAGAATAACGATTCATAATAGAAATGAGAATGACAAGGTTGTTTATGATTGAAGTGCAATCTCTGACCCTTGAGTATGCTGGTGTGTGGTATTTTGCAGGCCTTCTAGTGCCAGAAACTCTGTTAGCTCTCCGATAATAGCACGCAACTCTTCTTACGGTCGCTCCCCATACTCACGTCGACTGTCAGATTTCTCCACTTCTGATTTTAGCCTGTCTCTGGATGGCCCACATGGTAATTACCGCCTGGAGAAGCTGGCATTCAAGGAGCAGGCGAGCTCTTTCTGGCGCCTTGCCAAGATGAATGCACCTGAGTGGCCTTATGCCTTGGTTGGCTCTGTGGGCTCCGTTGTCTGCGGTTCTCTCAGCGCCTTCTTTGCATACGTTCTAAGTGCTGTCCTTAGTGTCTACTACAACCCGGACCATGCTTACATGATCAGGGAAATTGCAAAGTACTGCTATCTCCTGATCGGGCTTTCATCGACTGCCCTCATTTTCAACACATTGCAGCATTTCTTTTGGGACATGGTTGGTGAGAACCTGACCAAACGAGTGAGGGAGAAGATGCTGGCGGCAGTGTTGAAGAATGAGATGGCGTGGTTTGACCAAGAAGAGAATGAGAGTGCCCGGATCGCTGCTAGGCTTTCCCTTGATGCCAACAATGTTAGATCTGCGATTGGGGACAGGATTTCTGTTATCATGCAGAACTCTGCACTCATGCTCGTGGCCTGCACTGCTGGTTTTGTTTTGCAGTGGCGCCTTGCCCTTGTCCTCATTGCCGTCTTCCCTGTTGTCGTTGCTGCCACCGTTTTGCAGGTTTGTTACTGAAAGCTGCACATATACATACCATAATGACTAATATTATGCAACATTGTGAGTACTTAATAAAATATGCTAAATGTAGAACAAGGTGACCTGATTCGACCCAAAACCTTGTAGTTTGGACTCGATAAGCTGGCCTAAAGTTGAAATTTGCTGATCACTGCTCATTTCAGTTTTCTTGGCAGGGTTAGACAAACCAATGTTGATGTTGAATAAGATTTTTGACGAGGGCCTAAAGTCACTTAATTGGAGTCCCCAGTCCCAATTGGAAGTGAATATTCTACTAATCAAATCTGGTTCTGTCTAAAGTTTGAATCCGTCTGATCTGAACAAGCCATTTCCAAGAGTGAAAAACATAACAATAAAACATGAAATAGAATAACCTTTAGACAGCACAGAACTTTACAGACCTTTTGACAAAACATAGGCATTTAGTTATGGGTTTGATGACTCTAATTATGGTGTTTGTCTCTCAGAAAATGTTCCTGAAGGGTTTCTCCGGTGACCTAGAGGCGGTCCATGCAAAAGCCACACAGCTGGCCGGAGAAGCCGTCTCAAATGTAAGAACTGTGGCTGCCTTCAACTCAGAAGTGAAAATCGTGGGCCTATTCGCTGCCAACCTCGAAACCCCTCTACGTCACTCCTTCTGGAAGGGACAGATTGCCGGAAGCGGGTACGGAGTAGCCCAGTTCGCTCTTTACGCGTCCTACGCACTCGGTCTCTGGTACGCTTCGTGGCTGGTCAAGCATGGGATCTCCGACTTCTCAAAGACCATTCGAGTGTTCATGGTCCTGATGGTCTCCGCCAACGGGGCTGCTGAGACCTTGACCCTGGCGCCAGACTTCATCAAGGGTGGCCGCGCCATGAAGTCAGTCTTTGAGTTTCTCGACAGGAAGACCGAGATCGACCCAGATGACCCTGATGCCACCCCGGTCCCAGACCGGCTCAGGGGTGAGGTGGAGCTTAAACATGTTGACTTCACCTACCCGACTCGGCCCGACATATCCATATTCAGAGACCTCAACCTGCGGGCCCGGGCGGGGAAGACCCTCGCCTTGGTGGGCCCCAGCGGGTGTGGTAAGAGCTCCGTCATCGCCCTCGTCCTGAGGTTCTACGACCCGTCATCGGGGCGAGTCATGTTGGATGGGAAGGACATCAGGAAGTACAGCGTGAAATCCTTGCGAAAACACATGGCATTGGTCCCCCAAGAGCCGTGCCTATTCGCCACCTCCGTTTATGAAAACATAAGATACGGCAACGAGGACGCAACCGAGGCTGAGGTGATCGAGGCGGCCACGCTGGCAAACGCCCACAAGTTCATATCGGGGATGCCAGATGGGTACAAGACATTCGTGGGAGAAAGAGGGGTTCAGCTGTCGGGTGGTCAAAAGCAGAGGATTGCGCTGGCCAGGGCGTTTGTGAGGAAGGCGGATATACTTTTGTTGGATGAGGCCACGAGCGCATTGGATGCAGAGTCAGAGAGGTCGGTCCAGGAGGCGCTCGACAGGGCCTGCAAGGGGAAGACAACCATTGTCGTCGCTCACAGGCTGTCCACCGTGAGAAATGCCCATGTTATTGCGGTCATAGATGACGGGAAAGTGGCGGAGCAAGGGTCGCATTCGCAGCTGTTGAAGAACTATCCGGATGGATGTTATGCGCGGATGATTCAGTTGCAGAGGTTTACGCAGGGACAGGCGGTTGGAATGGCATCCGGGTCAACCTCCAGGGATAACAATTCATGATTCTGGCTAGGGTTTGGTGAAAAATGAAAATGTAAAAGAGAAGGAATAGAGAGAAAGAAAGGAAAAGGGGTGTATATCGGATGGCCCTAGCCCTTTCAGCGTGTTGGAGTTGTTCACTGTTCATTCTTGATGTCATATGACACCATGTCTAATGGTTTATATCTTGATCTTAGTTTACCAAATATATTTCCATTTTTTTGTCCTAATGAGTGTCACCTGGTTGGAAATAGAATCCTGAACTATAGCAAAGCAAGAAGCTGGCAACTCCAATGGTGAATGATCCAAATCAGGTCTGCTGGTACTCTAAACATTACCGCAAAATCCTCACTTGAGCTTTACCTATATATGCTTATGTATCTCTACGAAAATGATTAAAACCGTATTATTGCCTAAATTGATATAAAATCATGTGATTGAATTAAATATAAATATAATATCATATATAAAAAGCATGAAATTGTTTTTTTATATATTATTTTTTATATTTCTAAAACACACCTAAAATATGTCTCATAGTAATGGATGAGACTGGTTCCATTTTAGTATTTATTTATAATCATTGGTGTAGCTAGTGCATTTAAAGCCTCTTATAATTCATAATTAGGCCCTGTTCTTATCTCTGCGGTTAATGCAATCATACA
Organism: Portulaca oleracea; assembly: GCA_029582165.1. NCBI lineage: Eukaryota > Viridiplantae > Streptophyta > Magnoliopsida > Caryophyllales > Portulacaceae > Portulaca > Portulaca oleracea. The sequence continues at coordinate 9,866,032 of CM055869.1, read as the reverse complement.
TGTACTCTGTGATTTACACAACTCCACATTTTACCCCAAATTATTACTTTTCTCTCTCCTCACTTTTTTCTTCTACTTTTTACATCATCTCTCCTCACCTACCCCACATACCAATAACCCACCACAATTCCACCATACCCGCCACAATTCCACCACACCCCATCACACCATTCCGCAATATACCGCATAAAAGAACATGACCTTAATAGTTATTATTGCCTTAAAAGAAATAATTAATACTTACTATTAAAAAAATTAGTTCCAATAATTGTAATTTGTAAAAATTGCTGATTTGATAGAAATATCTTTATCGAAAATGATATTAGTCTTGAGGAAAAATATTGTCTTACCCTATTACAAAAACTATGTTATTACATACTAAATTGCTATAAAATGATATAGACTTTGTTCTTTGGTTAGGTTGAATATAACTCTCCTAATTTATTCTAATTTATCTAAACTTATCCAAACCTAACACAATTCCCCAAAAAAACATTCACTATAAAAACACAATTCTCTAAAAAAAAATATTTCAACTTATCCTAATTTATCTCAACTTATCATAACTTATTTATTCAAACCTGAAAATGACCTCACAAAAAAGCAGGCCATAATAATCGAATTAATGTTAGACCGAATTAAACCAAATGAAACCTAGCATGCACAATGTCAGAAAAATTGGAGCGGAGGGTGTACAAGACTACAAGTGTACAAGTGCTGTGTACAAGTGTACAACTTTCAACATAGCTAGGAGGTAGGTCGACAAATTGAAATGGAGGGATCGCCCACATGAGGTCACCCTGCAACTTCATTGCCCACCGACCGCCGGAAAATGTCGTCATCAACCTCCCTCGTTCCCCAGCAAGAAGATGAGAGAGAAGCTTCCGACGTTCTCCCATCGGAACTCTGGACTGAAATACTCCTCCGACTCCCGGTACGATCTCTTCTCACTCTCAAATTGGTCTCCAAAACCTTGCTTTCTCTCATCGACAACCCTACTTTCGGACCCCTCCATTTCTCTCGCTTTCACAACTGCCATTCTCAATCAAACTCAATCGGCTCTAATTTGTTACTCTTAGAACGCCAGATAATCCATTTTTATAGATCCAACTGTGATTATTTCCTTGTGCGTCAGAGCTCTACACCACGCGAAAGTATTGAATTCAGAACTCATGTATGCAGGGATCAATGTTGTGACATTGTGGGTAGTGTGCATGGTTTGTTGTTATTGTGTTCACCCTCAAAATATATGATCTTGTACAACCCCTTGGTTGGAAAACGACTTATGATCCCTCGATCCCCTTCGTCTGACCTGGGCGGGTCCCACTTAGGGTTTGGGTATGACCCTGTCATCGATGATTATAAGGTTGTGACCATTGTATATGTTAAAGATGAACCCTTAAACCCTGAGGCACAAGTTCATGCTTCCCCTCGAGCCTTAGTAGAGGTCTACAGCCTTAAAGTGGGATCATGGAGGACGCTTGGGTTCGATGTTCTGTCTCGTGGCTGGTTTTTGGAAACCGATGTTTATGTCAATGGGTGTTTACACTGGATAGCTGGTTTGGATGAAAATTATCATGGACCGTATGATTATCACCTCACCCATATTGTCTCTTTCGATCTGGGTACCGAGCAGTTTAGCTACAGAGAATTGCCTGATTTTGATGAGGGTCGATTCTATGATATGAAACTGCTTTTGGTGTTGTTCCATGGATCAGTTGCAGTGGTATGTATGTTCGCTCGTCAAATTTCGTTTTGGGTGATGAGGGAGAGTGACTGGAGTATGGAATGTCGTGTAGAGTCGGTGCCTAATATGCTTAGTTACCTCCTAAATGAAGCTTTTCGCATTTTTAGTACGATATTCTCAGAGGAGAGAAATGAGCTCATAGCTGCTGGTTATTATGGTATGGTATCCTACAACATTGGGACCCAAGAATTCAAGCATTGTGATGACTATGTGACTTATGTGGTAAAGTATGTTGAAAGCTTGATCTGGGGAGAATGGGTTGATTTAGACGATCTCGACAAGTGGTTGTACTGGTACGATGAGTGTCAATCAATGGAACCCTAGAAACGGGTGGAAGAACTTCAAGTTGCTAATCAATGGAACCCTTGAAAACAGGTGGAAGAACTTCAAGTTATGTATGTACTATGTAGGGTATGTAACATCTTCTGCTGGCCACTGTATAGTTGGTTTCTTGATGTTTTCTCTTTGTAGTTAGTTTATGGCTAAAATCATGTGTTGTGCATCATGTGTACCGCCTATGTAAGGATCTAATACTTTTCATGTACCGCGTGTGTTAGGATCAAACACTTTTCATGTATATACGTACGTTGTCCCTGGTTTTCTGTAAGCTAAGGAAAGGCAGTGTTGCTGTATGTAATATTTGATGTCGAGAATGTTTTCAACTTTTGGGCAACTGAACTGCAACTAGCATATTTATGGTACACCAAGCCTGCCAAAAATTACAGGCGTGCCGAGAAACACGATGCTGTACATAACAGGATCTCATCGAACTGGAAACCTGTTTTAGAGTTTTGAACTGAAGTACTCTTACTGCCCAGCAGGATTATATTTGCTCTTGACGTGTCTGCAATATCTTTCTTTGTCATTGTTGAACATCTTATTTTGCTGTTCATTCTAGTAGTTATGCATTGGGCTTCCTTTCAGTCAATCTGATTGCCTCGGACTCACATGTAGATGCAGACCTAAACAAGACTTCTTCAACAGTTTTCACCTCATTTTGAATGACATTTCGATACTTTTAGTACAAGTTTTAGTATGTGTTTTTGGCTTTTTGCTCATGTTAAAATATTATTAGGGTGCACACAAGTTGGCAAAAACAGTCACTAGGGAAAGGGAAAAAATTTGGGCAGGGATTTGTCCCATAAAAGTCATATTTAAATATATTCCAATCATTATAAACATGCCTTAATTACTTTCAGGATTATTAACACTCATAAATTATATAAAAAAATATTTTTGTTTAATTGATATAATTAGGTTATTATTTATATTTGTCAACGCAACCCGCAAATGTTATTATTTTATTAGTGATAAAATATTATTTCTAATTTCATCATAATTTTTTATTTTTTATTTATATTATATGTATTTACATTTATCTTCTGAAATTAATACATATTCAAAAGTACGGGTAAAAAATTAATTGATAAATAATATGAAATGGAGAAATGTTAAAGAGTGTGGAATTTATCATTTTTGAGGAAAACCTCAAATTCAGAAGTTCCCTGCTTAATTTTTCGGAGCAAAAGTCAAGCTTTTTTTTATTGACTTCCTATACGAATTGCAGAATTGCGCATTCATTTCCCAGCTGCTCAGCCAATCTCAATTACAAATGTCATCGTCGATAGTCTCTCCTCATCCTGAAATCGCCGCCGACGCTTCCCGGCGGGAAGAAGAGTCAGAAACTTCCGACATTCTCCCGTCGGAACTCTGGTCGGAGATATTTGTCCGACTCCCGGTACGGTCTCTTCTCACTCTCCAATGTGTTTCCAAAACCTTTCTCTCTCTAATCCTAAACCCTAACTTCACTTCCCTCCATTTCTCTCGCTATAACAGCTCTTATTCCCATTCAAAGCCCTCCGATTTGTTCATCTTAGGGCGCGAATTCGTCCCCTCTTTCATTTCATATCCCTTGGATTTGGAGCGATACTATAATTATTATCTCGCCCGTTGTAGCTATACACCTGCGGAAACTACTGAATTTGGGTATCATGTTCATTGGGGTAGTCGTTGTGATGTACTTGGTAGTGTTCATGGGTTGTTCTTGCTCCAGAGGCACTCCCCCTCATCGAAAGATATGATTTTGTGCAACCCTTCGATTAGGAAACGAATGATTATCCCCCCATCCCCTTCTTCTCATCTTGGTTGGAATAAATTAGGGTTTGGGTATGATTCTGTGAACAATGATTATAAGATTGTGTCCATTGTATATGTGAAAGATCAACCCTTAAACCCTGAATCCCAAGATCATGTTCGAGCTTCACCTTGCTGCACCATAATAGAGGTCTACACCCTTAGGAGTTTGTCATGGAAGACAATTGGGACTGATTTTATGTCGAGTAGCTGTAAATTTAGAGAGGGCTGTGTTCATGTAAATGGGGCTTTGCACTGGATAGAAGGTCAGGATATGTATTATTTTGGAGCCCGTGAGTTTGATCTCTCTCCTGTTGTTTCATTTGATCTGGGGACGGAGTTGGTTAGCTACTCAGGATTGCCCGACTTTCATGTCAGTGATGGCACAGTCAATGTGGGGAGGCTTCTCTTGTCTTTCCATGGATCCATTGCGGTGTTGTATGTCACTGTCTGCAAAGTCTCGGTCTGGGTAATGAGGGGGAGTAATTGCGCGGAAGAATGGACAGTAGAATCGAATCCTATGTTGTACAACTTTTTGTTCAGTGAAAAGGGTTGCATTACAAGCGCAATCTTCTCCAACGAGAGTAATGAACTCCTGGTTGCAGGATTTAATGGTATGGTTTCATATGACCTGAAAACCCAACAGTTTAGGTTTCGTGATCCCCCGGTGATTTATGTAGATAAGTTTGTGGATAGCTTGCTTTGGAGATCCTTGGAAGCCACTGAAGGGGGCCAGGAATAGACAATCAACCAGTAGACCTGTAGAATGTAATCTTGTTGCAGAAGTCGAAGTCGAGGGATGTGCAATGCCTTTTGTGCTCGCTTATGGGGTTGTTTTCTTATGCTTTCTAAAATCTAATGCTGCAGCATAATGTGTTCATGTCTTTGGGGTGTTCATACTGTATTAATGTGTACAGGAGTATTAAGTGTACATCTAACCACATGTATTTGTTAAACAATATGGTGTATGGTTGTATTGCCTGTGTCATTATGTAATTGTTTTGCCAAATCAGGTGTTTATTTAATATCCATTGTGATGTCTGATGGAATTAAGAGCATCCTTGATATGATTCTTGAGCTGTTGATTGTTACGTATGAGGAATGTGTGTCGACACAAGGCAACAGAACAACAAGGCATAAGGGGTGGCATTGCTGAAGACTCACTTCTGTCAGCTTTGCCCCTTATATAAACAGCCTAAGCAACCATTTATGTGATGAACAGATATCTCACAATTTCGCAAACATAGATGGTATCCAATGGTACCTCTTTTCCAAGTGAAACGTGAACTAAAGCATGAAATTGGTGAACTCGAGCAGCTAACCTTGGATTATTACCTCTTTTAGCAATTTTCATCCCTCAATGCATCCCCTCCCCATCCTAGTCCGCTAAAACTTTTGCAATCTTGAAGGATAATCTTGCCTTCATGTCTTCCTTTGTTTGTCATTTCTTTTAAAAATGCCTTGTTACTGCTTCTGTGTTGCTAATTATCCCCATGCCGATATTGTTGTTAATCTTCATGACTCTTCAAGCTTCCTGCTACAGACTGTCTCGAGGGCTCTCTTCAGCTTCTACAGGAATATCCTTTTTTTTTTTTTTATAGTTGGGAGCCAAAAGGCTATAAAGCATTAAAAATGCTACAAAACATCTGCAACACAGTAAAAACAGCATAAGGCAAATCAAAGACAACCAGCAGACAACTTAATCTACAGGAATATCCTTAGAAGTCACCTTATCATCACAAATGGCCTTATGATGGTCGTTACAAATTGTCAATTGCCACTAAAAGTATATGAAACTATAAAGAGTATCAATAAAATCAACACTTATTTACAATTAATCCACGTCCATAGTTTGCACTTTGGATAGTTGAAAAATATTAATTTTTCAACTTAAGTTAATAGACTGAAAAACATCTTCTGGTAATTTTCCATGGAGCCGTACGTATTAAATGATTTTTAAATATTGGATTAGCTGAAACCAATCTTTATATATTGTTAAAGTTTAGTGTAGATTGCTACATCCGACCCTTAATATCTCTTCTCGATGAGATTTCAGAGTATTGGTTTTGATGTTTTTATTTACCAAATTGTCGGTGGAAATATATAAATATAAAAATATCAATAACATCAGCACTAGAGTTTGGAAAATTTTGTCCGACCTAGGAAAATTCGGGCTTGGACATAGATTTTTTGTCCGAATTTTGACGTTGACCGAATTGACCAAATATTTGGACATAAAGTTTCTATTTTTCAATCGTCCGAACCTGATTTCGATCATAATCTAGTTTGGTTCGGATTGTTCGACCCGAAATAAGACTGGGTCCGAACATGAATTTTTCATCTGAAATTGCCCGACCCGGATATACCCAGACTCAATTTTTTATCCGCGCAAATCATCACTTATCAGTTATCACCAGAATCAATGAACCTTTATTACAGCGATGTGATCTTGTTGTAATCTTGTAGAAGTTCCAAGTCGAGAGATGTGCAATGCCTTTTATGCTCGCTTATGGGGTTTGTTTTCTTATGCTTTCCAAAATCTAATGCTGCAGAATAATGTATTCATGTTTTTGGGGAGAGCATACTGTATTAATGTGTACAGGAGAATCAAGTGTACATCTAAGCACATGTATTTGTTAGACAATATGGTGTATGGCTGTATTGCCTGTGTCATTGTTTAATTGTTTTGCCAAATCAGGCTGTTTATTAATTTATTTAATATCCATTGTGATGTCTTTGATTGAATTAAGAACATATTTGAGATGATCCGTGAGCTGCTGATTGTTACGTACGAGGAAAGTGTGTTGACACAAGGCAATAATAGAGCAGCAAGGCATAAGGGGTGGCATTGCTGAGGACTCACTTCTTGTCAGCTTTACAATTAATCAACGCTTATTTACAATTGCCACTAAAAAGTATATGAAACTATAAAGAATAACAATAAAATCAACACTTATTTACAATTAATCCATGTCCATAGTTTGGACTTTGGACAGTTGAAAAAGATTAATTTTTCAACTTAAGTTGTAATAGACTAAAAAACATCTTCCGGTAATTTTTCATGTAGTCGTAGAGTATGGAACGATTTTTAAATATTGGATTAGCTGAAACCAATCTTTGTATATTGTTAAAGTTTAGAGTAGATTGCTACATCCGACCCTTAATATCTCGTCTCGGTAAGATTTCAGAGTATTGGTTTTGATATTTTTATTTACCAAATTGTCGGTGGAAATATATAAAATATACAAAGTATCAATAACATCAGCATTAGAGCTAGCAAAATTTTGTCCGACCCGGAAAAATCGGGCTTGGTCATAGATCTTTTGTCCGAATTTTGACACTGACCGAATTCACCAAATATTCGAACATAAAATTTCTCATTTTCCATTGTCCGAACCCGATTTCGATCCAAATCTAGCTTTAACCGAATTGTCCGACCCGAAATAAGATCGGGTCCAGACATGAATATTTCATCTGAATGTGCCAGACTCGAATATACCTAGGCTCAAATTTTTGTCCGCGCTAATCGATCACTCATCAGTTATCACCACAATCAATGAACCTTTATTACAGCGATTATTGCGAGCTCAAATTTCGTCATTGATGGCCTGTGCCGAGCGAGGAATTGCCGGACAAACTCGCCGCCGGGATGAAGGAGAGAAGGAACCAACTGACATTTTCCCATTAGAACTCTGGATGGAAATACTGGTTCGACTCCCGGTACAAACTCTCCTCATTCTGAAATCTGTTTCCAAAACCCTGATTTTGTTCATCTGCACCTAACCCTCTTCAACACCCTTTATTCTGATTCTAAGAGTTGTAATATCTTGCTCTTCAAACGCCCGGGCAATCCTTGTTCACGGGTTAGTATTAATGGAGGTGGAAAGGAAGGATTTGTCATCAGAAGACGTGATTTTGTGCAATCCTTCAATTGGGAAATCCCAAATGATTCCACCACCACCTTCCTCTGAACTTGGCTCAACCTTTTTCAGGTTTGGGCATGATCCAGTGACCAATGATTATAAGGTCGTGTCGATGGCGCGTGCTAAAGACAAATCTGGTCTCTTAATGGAGGTCTACAGCCTTAGAGCGGCATCATGGAGGACACTTGGGCTTGATCTTATTTCTGGGGACTGGGATTTGCATGGATGTTTTTCCTGAATGGGGTTTTGCATTGGATGGCTCATTTTGGTGAACGTCGTCCTGACTCCCACATTGTATCATTCGATCTGGGTATGGAGTTATTTAGCTACAGAGAATTGCCAGATTTTAAGGAAAATAATGATGTTGATGATATGGATCCCATTATTGTTGATAAACTGCTTGTGATATTACCATGAATCAGTTGCAGTGTTCTGTGTCACCATTGATGATGACATTACTATTTGGGTGATGATGGAGAACGGTTGGACTAAAGAATGTAAGATAGAATGCGACGATGGATTGTCCGGCTACTTAATCAATGAAGGATTTCTGATTGAGAGCAACGAGCTCTTGTTTGGCGGATATTATGGTATGACGTCGTACAACCTTGAAACACGACAGTTTAAGCATTACGTCGGCGATGTTACCTATGTGGACAAGTATGTGGATAGCTTACTTTGGAGGGAGTCATTGCCAAGGGTAGACGGTCAGTATTGAACCCTTATGGAACCAGCGACAAAACTTCAAGTTGAATGTGCGAGTCCAGTGACATCTTTTGTGATGACTTGGTAGGTTTCATTTGGCATTTTGGCCTTCTAGATTCATGGTTTCTAAGGAGCTAAGTATGACTTCTACATTATTATTGTAAAACCTTAGCTAGTTATTAATTAAAATAATAAAAATTGAAAATAAGTTTTTGAGAAAATGCTTATGCTTAGATGAATATTCATACATCTCTTTGAACACTTGAAACACAAAAATGAAAAAGAAAAATAAAATCAAATGCAAAAGGAAATATAAAAATTAAAAAGTTAAAACTAAAAGCAAGAATATTACTCCCTCCGTCCCTTAATATAAGTTACTTTAACTAATTTTTTTTGTCCCAAAAGCAAGAATATTTTACATTTAATAATTACTCCATTTTCATCACAATTTCCAATACACCACTCCTTTTTCTACTATTATTAAAATTGAGAGAATGGAAAAGAAATTGGACGGTCATTTGAAGAGTAAAGTAGGAGAGAGAGGATAGAAAGAGAGAGTTGATATTTATTTCTATTTCAGTTGTTTTATCTAACTGTCAAGGGCTCAAGGCTCCTTGGTTTTACCGCTCCTCTCCAAAATGTCTTATATTAAGGGACGGAGGGAGTATTAGGCATGGACTGCAGATTATTTCAATTTGGCTGGACATGTAAATTACAAAAAAAAAAAAAAAAAAGTGGGTGCATGGAGAAATGTGAAGTATTCTCTTCAAGGCTGAATTTGTTGGAAAATCCACCAAATCCACCTTGAGGGGGATGTGAAGTATAGATATTCATCAAGAGTTTGTTAGTGAGTGTTAGTTTGTTATTTCCCTCCTTTTCTTGTTATGTTGTTAGTTGGTGTATGTGTATATATATCCCTCCTTGGGATCCTTATAGTCATATGAAATACACACAAATTTCTCTCTGAATTTCAATCTTCTTGATCCATATTTCACAAAACCCAACAATTTGAGTTTCGAGACTCCTCTCACTATAAGATGGACGCTAAGACGCGACTGTCCGTTGTGACCAATCAATGAACGGTTGCATTTTTTTCCGGGCAGCTGTTCATTTGCGACCGTTCAATTAAACGATCGCAAAATTTGTGACCGTTCAATTCAACGGTCACAAATTTTGAATCGTAAAATTTGTGACCGTTCAATGAACGGTCATAAATTTTGCGACCGTTCAATAAAACAGTCGTGCATTTGTTATAAAATGTTAGATCGAAACTTCCCCTTCCTATTCCCTAGTTTCCTCATCTCTCTCTTTCTCGATTCTCCCTCATCTCACCGATCCCCTTTCTTTCTCACTCTGCTCTTCTCCATTCCCCTAAACACTCAAATCGATCTCCATCACATTCTCTTTCTCGTCATATGAAGTCCGACATGCAACACAAAAGTAGCAAGATCGAGAGCCTCCATCTAAATGTTCAAGGGAAGAGATCGAACAGTCTAGCTTTGTGGAAGAATTGAGCAATTCAAGTATAAAAAGGGAGTAGAGAAACCGAAGAAGGTGTAGACGGCGTGAAAGATTTCGTTTTTAGGTTTAGGGTTTAGATAAAATTAATTTCCCATGTTTAATTCAGATTTTCTTGTTTAACATCTTGTAACCTCAGATCTTAAGTTCATGTAATCAGATCTGACTTTTTGATACATTCAAAAGTTTAATACATTCTTTGGGTTGTTCCTCGTTTCTTGTTTCTTATTTGCTTAATTTTTGGGTTTGTCTTGATTTTCTGTATATGTTTTATTCGATTTTTTATGTTTATGTTCAAGTTTCTGGGTTTAATATGTTGGGTTGCTAGATTCGTGTTCATTTTTCCTTTCTCCCTTGTTCTGGATCTAGTTTCAATTTCTGGATTGGATTGTAATTGAGTTATTTTTTCGATTAATTTTGATTGAAAAAAAAGATTCGGAACTGGGCGACCGTTCAATTGAACAATCACGCCGTTTTGTGACCATTCATGAACGGTCGCCCCATTTTGTGACCGTTCATTTGAACGGTCACCCGACCCCTCAAACGACCATGCAAATGCAACTGACGTGAACGGTCGCGCGCCCTCTGGCACGACCGTTCAAGACTAACTAAGACCGTTCACAACGGTCTTATTTTTTAGACCTTCTTGTAATGTCTATGTGCTATGTCGATAGTTTGCTTTGGACAGAATCATTTCCCCCATTGGAACTAGTGGCAAACTGCAAGTTGAATATGTGAGTCGATGTCTCACGAGATCGTTTGTGCTAACTTGGTGGGTTTCATTTGGTTTTGTAGCTTTAGTGTTACTTTGAAGTCAAGTATGCCTTCTACATTATTTAGGTAAAGTCTTAGCTAGTTATGAGCATGTAAGACTAAATAATCTTCAAGAGTAGTTATTCAGTTTTATGTTGTGTTTGATCCAGGAGATGCTCTGCTATTGTAGCCAATTGATGTGTGGATTACCAAGGAGCCTTTGTTACTTTACCAATCAAGTGTGACATCTTGATAGTGTAAGATCAAGTCCTGTGGCATGAGTAGACAGACAATCAATAGACTCTGTTCCAGTTTACGCTCTGCAATTGACTTTATTTGATTTCATTCGGATGCTTATAGAGTGATCGCATGCACTTTTTGTGATTCTTTGATAGTTGATAGGATGACGTGATTTCTGTAATGGCTCGAACAAGAGTTGAAAAAGCAGTAAACATAGTGTTTTGATTGAAATTTTTAGCAATATCAACCCCCATAATTTTGAAGCAACTAATGAATTAAACTAGTAAAGTAAACTAGACACGAGATTGTTGCTAATCCACTCAAAGAAATGTGCATTTTGTTAGTAGTAAACTACTCCATATAAAACGCTAAAACAATAATGAAGCATGCAAGCAACATACAGCGTGGAGGAAAAGGCCTAGCTGTTTGACTGTTTCTTTCTTTTACATTGCTCTCCTTTGCCTGTTTTCACTTGTTTCTCTGTCTTTGTCAGTTTGTTCTCCATTTGTCCTTGTTTACGTTTTGTTTTGGTGTTTAATGTATGGACTAGTCTCGTCCTTTTTGCCTCTGAGGCAACTTACAATCAGGAGAAAAGGAAAAAAAACATTAGCCTTCACCTAATAGGTCATATCAGGTTTTAAGCTCAACAATTACTGTCTTTGCTGTCTATTCAAAATAGGGTTGTAAAAGACCTGAGCCGATTTGGCGTGCTCTTAGGCCTCGTTCTTCTATACGGTTGATCGCGGTGTGGTAATAGTTCGATGTGGTGCGGGCGAATTTGAAAATGTGTGGTGAGTTGTGGTGTATGAGATATGTTAAAAGACAAAATGTGAAAAGTAGAGGAGAAAAGTGAGGAGAGAGAAAAATGAAAATATATAAAGATAATTTTTGTGGTGTAGTATGGTAAAGTGTGGTGGAAAATTAAAGAGTGCGGTGCGGTGTGATAACGTACTGCAACTTACCGCATAAAAGAAAAGGTCACCGTTCTTTTGTGTGTTAAAGCAACTAACCGCAACGCAAATTACCGCAACTTACTGCAACATACCTCAATCTAACACAGCTCACCACAAATTACTATTACCTTTTTACTATTTCCACCGCAAGTTACTGCAATTTACCGCAACTTACCAAAACGTAATTTACCGTACCGCAAATTAACCGCATAAAAGAACGGTGCAAGGATCGATTCATTCAAAATTTAGTTCAAATTAGCTCAACACTTTTTTACGATTTTTGATATAATGCTATGATCATTAATTTCGAATGTTTTATCTTTTTAAGACTTGTAATGCTTTATCTAAGTAAAAATATCTTTTTCATCTTTCATCACCGATTTAATAATAATAATCTTATACAATAATTCAACACATAATTTGAAAAAATAATTATCAAAATTTATAATGCTTAAGCCATGTTCTTTGGAATGGTAACTCTTCCTATCCAATTCAATCTAAACCTTACACAATTCTTCAAAAAAGTATCATAACTTATCAAAAAACTTATTAAATCCAATCAAATTCAATTCAATTCAATCAAATCTAATCAAATTCATCCAAACCTCATTTTATCCAAACCAAAGAACACGACCTTAACCTCATTAATTAATAAAAGATATTTTTTTTTTGGACTGACGGAGGGGTATTTAAAGACAAAGGAAAATTCTTGACCTTCTCGTCAATTCCCAGTTCATTCGGCGCATTGCCCCAAAATGCCATCTCTCTCTTTATTCACCAGATATTTTCCGATTAAACTCCACCGTCAACTCACCGGAGAAGAGCGCCGGCAAGCAGAGGGACATAGCGAAATGTCGGACATTCTCCCTTCGGAATTGTGGACGGAAATACTGGTTCGGCTTCCGGTACGAGCTCTACTCACTCTCAAATGTGTTTCAAAATCTTTTCTCTCTCTTATCCAAAACCCTAATTTCGCTCATCTTCACTTCTCTCGCTTCAACAAACTAAATTCTGAATCAATCGATCCCGATCTCTTACTCTTAGAAAAGTTCGGCTCGATTACTGTTTGCCGTGGCAACACTTTAACGAAAAAGCCGGAATTTACAATTTCAATTGAAAGTGGCGACGATGTGGTGGGGTATGTGAACGGGTTGCTTTGGTTGCATAGGTTCAAATCTTCGATTAAGTATATGATGTTGTGCAATCCATCGATTAGGAAGTGTTTGTTGATTCCCCCATCCCCTGCTTCCCAGCTAGGTCGAACCGATGTGGGTTTTGGGTACGACCCTCTTTCGGATGATTACAAGGCTGTTGTGATAGTGTATGTTGGATTATTTGAGGTGAATCACAATTCTGGAATCCTACCCAGCACAATCGTTGAAGTTTATAGCCTCAAAACTGGGTCTTGGAGGAGAGTTGGGGTTGATCTTGTTCCTGGGGATTGGTTATTGGGAAAGAGTGTTTATGCTAATGGGGCTGTGCACTGGTTGGCGATTTGCTATAATGCATTTCATTTGAGGCCGTGTTATGTATCCCATGTCATTTCATTCGATCTGGGTACCGAAACTTTTAGCTTCAGGGAGTTGCCAAAAGAAAATGTGAACAATGGTTGTCGATTTACCGTGAAGTTGCCTGTGTTGAATGATCATGGTGGATCCCTGGCGATTTTGTACTTTGAGCAAACAAACATCTGTGTTTGGGTAATGGAAGAGAATGGTTGGACTCAAGAATGTGTGTTGGAATCATCATCTAGTTTATATGACTATTTGTTGGGTGCAAGTGATCGAATTCACAATGCCCTCTTATTTGAGAAGACTGGTGAGCTGCTGATTGTTTTGGAGAATGAATGTGTAATAGTGTACAACATCAAAACAAAGGAGTACAAGACTAGGCATGTTTACCCTGTGAGCTGTGTAGGTAGATATGTGGAGAGCTTGCTTTGGAAAGAACTTCTACCTTCATCACACCCACTTCCCATGAACCAAGCATAGACATCTAGACAGTTTATGGAATTTGTGGGAAGGTTGCCAAGGGGAAGAGGGTGGCCGCATCATGTAATCCCATTTGTCTGTACTTTGTATTCCCTGGTTAGCTTTCTTTTGTTTTGTACAAATCTCTGATCTTAAAAGGCGGAGCTCTTCTTGTGTTGGGGGTGACCAAACTGACCATGGCCGCCCTTTACTGAGAAAAAGTTCAAAATTGTTGTATAATTTGAAACAAAATTATGAATTGTATGTTTACTGGATAAGTGTGGTATTGTATTGGCTGCCCCTGATCCTGAAGATGATGAATCCAACACTGGCTTTCTCTTACAGCATCATGCATTCATTCCTGTATATATTATTAACCTCCGTCTGTTGCTGTGGATTTATGAAATATTATTAAGGTTTTGGTTTATTGGCCTTACTTAAAAAAAGTAATGCCTGTTGGTGTTTTTGTTTTGCCATTTTCTGCCTAGGATGTTCACTCATTGTCATTGTAGGTGGGGAGAAGTGGAGAACCGAGTAACCTGGTTCTAAAATGTTGGGATTTGTCATAGCTACTTGAAAAGGGTATCTCGCTTAATTCATGGCATGAGGTGTACAGCCTTATGTCTGTATCTTAGAGGTTGGGGAAAGGAGAGTATCATATTACTGCAATCACGTCTCTCTGTTTAAGATATAGGAATTTAGATGCTTGGTGGTTTTCAATTGCATTATAGGCTGAGTAACGTTTCTTCTGCTATGGCAAATGAGAACTGCTTTGGATGAAGCATGCAAAATATTCTGGTTGGACTCGTGCTGTTTAGAATGGGCAGTGTGTAGTAAGTTTTTGTTCATAAACCTAGCATTCCTAAATTTTTGCCACCAGCCCTAAATTTTCCAGTTCTTGCCTTTCCTCTTACCATCCTGACAAATTCAACGCTTCATAGTTCATTATTAGTTCTTCAGAATGTTTGAACAAAAATGTCATTCAACTTTCTATTTACAAAGGATGAACTGATGTGAGCTTTAGGTATGACACGACACACGAGCTATAGGTGTAACCGTGTAACCTCATGTATTGCATGGTTATGGGTAGCTTCCCTTTTATTGGAGAGATGTTGTGGGATACCTATGACAAGGTTTGATGATATAAATACTCAGCAGAGAAATTTGCCATAGGGATTTTTCTACTAATGTCAATGACGAACCCCCCACAGAACCACCCCAAGAGATAAAAGCAAAAATTCCCATAAGGCGAAAATTTATCTGTGTTGGTGGATCACATTTTGTTTTGTAAAAGAAACTTTCCCGTGGTTTGTTTGTAAAAAAAAGAGAAAAAAGTATACAACGACGCGCTGCTTGCCAAACAGGGTTGGCGTCTAACCCAGAATACCGGGTCGCTGCTGCACCAAGTTTTGTCCGCCAAATATTTTCCGGGGAGAAGCTTTCTTGACGCACCTTTATCCCATGACCCAAGCTACACATGGAGAGGGATATGGGCGGGGAAAGCGCTGCTGAGATCGGGTCTTTACTGGAGAGTGGGCAATGGTAGTCAGATTAATATATGGTGTGACGAGTGGGTTTATGATGAGCATGGGAAGAAAGTCACCACAGAGAAGCCAGCAGACACGGAGCTGCAGTGGGTTAGCGATTTGATCACGGAGGACGGATCATGGGCAGTAGATACGATTGACTGGGTGTTCAACGAGCGGGACAAGAAACTAATATTGGGAATACCATTGAGCACCAGGAAGCCGATTGACAGGGTTGCTTGGGTTTTTGATGACAAAGAGATGTTCACCGTCAGGTCAGCATACATGGTTGGAGCGGGCTGTGACCTCGGGGATTTTGAAGAATTCTGGCCAAAGATCTGGTCAATTATTACATTCCCAAATCAAAAATCTTTTGGTGGCAATGGTGTGCAAACATTCTTCCTACCAAAGAGCTTCTTCATCACCGCCACATATGCCCAGATAACATTTGTTGTCGATGCGGATCGGAATCAGAGTCAGCCTGGCATGCAATCATAGCTTGTAAGGAGGCTCAGGATGTGTGGGAAGCTTTGGATGAGCATGCTTTACATGAGTTGGGTGAAGAGCAGGATCCGGGCAAGGTGCTTATCTACTGGATGAAGCATCTCTCAGAGGAGGAGGTAGGAGTTCGATTCATGATGGCATGGCAAATATGGGGAGCTCGAAATGACTGGGTGTTTGAGAATAAGAAGACTCCGCCTCGGGTGCTGGCTGACAGGGCCAAACATTGGGCCAAGGACCTAGTGGAAGCAAAGAAAAAGGAGTTGGCACACCAAGTTTCGGGACTTACCGCGGCTGCTAGTTGCTGGAAACCCCCGGAGGGGAGTACTATCAAACTGAATTTCGACGCCTGTTTAGGACAACAAGGATGGGTGAGCATGGGGGTTGTAGCACGGGACAGAGACGGTAATGTGCTCCTGGCAGCGGTGAGAAAAGTCCGGGCAGAATGGGCACCAACCATTGCGGAAGCAAAAGCGGGTTCCTTTGCAATGCAACTGGCAAACAGATTCCGCTTCGACGATATCAAGCTCGAAACAGACTGTCTGACTATAGTTCAACGCATCAATAAAGCTAGATTTTTTCTCAGCGAACTTGATATTGTTTTGGAAGATTTAGTCTTTGATGCTAGTAGATTTAATGTTTGTAAATGGAACCATGTCAAAAGGGATGGCAATACTGTAGCCCATCACTTGGCGAGGGTGGTTCCAGTAGAGGAAGAGCGGGTTTGGGTGGATATCTGCCCGGATCAAATTAGCCCATATGTACTTATGGACAAATTATCAATATAGTCTCTTTATCTTTCGTCAAAAAAAGATAATAACCGTTGATTATGGATAGAACAATTTTAGCCATTGATTTGAATAAATAACTTTTTTATTATTATTATTACACTTTATTAATTTTGATAATGTAATCATGATGAATATTTTATATTCCTAATACATTTTTGAAGAATCTTTCCAAATGAATATTTTATATTTAAATATATTTTCACACTGATGTTTCTTAATCGCAAAGTAGTCATTAGTCATTTGGTCATTTGGGGAATTTGTGTAGTTTATGGTAGTAGGTTTTTTTTTTTTTTTTTGGTTCCACTATTAAAATTTTTTGCTAATTTTATGTGCAATATAAATATTTTTATATTGATTTAATTAATTTATGATAAAATATGTTATCATATATGTACATAAATTATTATTTATCTTGTTATAAAAGTAGTATGTTTTTATATTTGATGTGACTTGCAAATTAAATATCTATCGAGCTCATTTATAAATTCATGATCTTATATATGTGTAATATAAATATCTTTATATTGATTTAATTAACTTATGATAAAACTGTTATTATATATGTACATTAATAATTATTATTTGTTTCGTTATAGAAGTGTATGTTTTTATATTTAATGTGAATGATAAATTAAATATCTACCTAACTCATTTATTTTAATCTTTATCATTACAAAACTCGACCAATAAAAGTTTAAAACAATATGTTTTGATATATTTATAGGTGATATACAACTATACATATATTTGTGTTTTGTTACAAAACATTTTGCGTTTCGTTCTGCATGAAATGTGTGGTGTCAATTCAATATCGACACAAAAGTACAAGAGTATATAGAGTCCTCTGTTAAATAAATACATTTAAAAAAGCTTCGAGTTTAACGCAACAATAATAAAAATATGTAGTAACAATTCAATATTTTAGTGTTCTTGACACGTTTATACATAATCTCCTAAAATTTATTGAAGACAATACTCATCATATATACTCCCTCCGATTTTGTTATTTGTCATCCCGTTTTTTGATATTAAAAAATTACTATTAGGAAAGTATAGAATTAAAATTTTGTAAAAGTAGACTCTAATAATACTTACTTTCAATGTTTGTATATCAATAATCCCTACTTTGTTTTTGTATTTCGGTTGTCAAAAAAATTGTATTTTGGTAGGACATTAGTACATCACCCATTGCATACCCTAAATATGATAAATTTTGACTTGCATTTGATTCAAAATTTAGCACAATACTTCCCCACGATTTTTAATGAATTTACAATGTTAGTCACAAAACTTTTTGTTGATTCTTTTCAAATTTTTTTTACGATCTTTTTACTTTAATTCCTTAGAAAAAAATTGCTCGGATTAAAAAATTAATTTAAAAATTATTCAAGTAACTATATTTTAAAACCTTTATGCGGGTAGGAATGAAAAAAACAAAAAGATGACAAAATAAAAAAATATGAAAGTAGATTTGATACCATCAAAATCCAATTTTTCGGTTTTTAGAACCACCAAAAAAAATAAATAAAATTGGGACCACTACGTACAAAAGCTGAAAATAGGGAATATTAGAATCCAATTTTCCTAAAAATTTTAATAAAATATTATGTGAGAAATTATTGAATAAAAATAAACATTGAAAAGCATGAAAAGACAATTATTTGTGAATAGGGGGAGTAACATGCAAAAGATGATAATACAAATTTACATTTTTAATAAAAAAAGTAATTAATTTGCCTATAATGCAACGACAATGCTTAAGTTGGCGTCTCAACCATTACATATAGACCTGGCCGAACCCGCACAAAATTTCTGGGTTTTGAACATGATTTTCTCAACTAAACCCGAAATATATCGAACCCGACCCGCTAGTTTGATCCGAAAAATTAATTTTTTAAGTTTAACTTTAGTAGAATTTGTGACTTTTTATTATAATTTTTAACTATTAAACTATAAGCGCAACTTCTTTATTTGTTATTTCTCTAATTTAAGTTAAAATAGTTCAAATAATTTGTCACTACTGCAATATATCATATTTTGTTATGTATACTGTACAAAAAGTAGTATTTAGACATTTTTTAAAAAGAAAAAACGGAAAAGGTCGCATTTAATCATAACCCGTTGAATTGACCTGAAACCGAAATATACCGTATGTATTTACCCAAATCCAAAATACATCTGACACGTATTTACTCGAACCCGATATACGCACGACCCGAAACCCGCTGATGACCGACCGAATTGGCAGGTCTAATTACATAGTGTACTGAACATTTGCCTGACCAAATAAACCATGTCATTCAATGAAAAATTTAATGCTTCACTAAACCATCACCTAGTATACTAAACATTTTTTATTTTCCTAAAAAATTGAATGTTTCACTAAAAAACAATTGATGGAAACTATATTTAATTAATAAACAAAATAGAAAAGAATATTTAAGAGATCTTAAGAAGATTTTAGTGAGAAAAAATAATCAAAAGTATTTCAATGGTCCAGATTAAATCTTAATAAATCAACAGTTGATATTGATCAACTACCATAGTCGAAAAAAAAGTTGACTACCTTAAAATTTTTCATTATTTATTATATTTTGGCATCAACATACATAAATGTTGTTAAGGAATAGATTTGGATTCAGTTTTCTGATACTATTTCAATCTCCCCCCCCCCCCCCTCACCTAACTAATTTAATTTGAGGTTCAATATAATAGTAAAGAAACCCAAAAATGAAATGCATTTGTATATGTACATTGTACTAAAGTACATACGAGGCTATTATTTATTTATTTTTGGATAGAGACACGACATTAATATTGAAATGCAATTATTTCCGTGGAAGCTTTTCTATATTTTTTGTGTGTGTTTTAATTAACAATTTTAAATAATATACAGTGTATTTTTTGGATTATATATACTCCTTCGTATTAAAAAAATTGATCAAAATCTAAGTATAGATTGACTGTTCAGAAATCACAATTAGGGAAAGCATATTTTACCATTCAGGAAATCAAAAAGATGGAAAGTATCATGATTAGGGAAAGCATATTTTACCATTCAGAAATGAGACATGCAATATTCCCGTATTGACACTAATCTAAAATATAGTGCGACTTTTCCCATGAAATGAAATCATGCATGGGCAATTGGGCATTGAACGGACAGAAGAAATGGTAAAAAGTTGATCCTTTAAGGCCCCGTTATTTTATGCGATGGGATTGTTTGCGGTTCCGCACCATAAATTTCCATTTTCCTCCACAATTCACCGTAGCTTTCCATTTTTCTTTTTATTAAAAGTGAAATTTTTTCAAATAAAAAATCAAAATTTTTACTTTATACCAACCCACTTTCCATTATTTCAATCACAACTTTTTCACTTTTAAAATAAAAAATCAAAACTTTCACTTTATACCAATCCATCTTCAATTATTTCCACCACAATTTTTCACATTTCAACAAACCACAACCAACCACACCGTAAAAAAGAAGAGGCCTGAGTTGTTGTGTTTCTGTTCTAGTTCTAGGTCTTTTTGCTGTATTTTATTGTAGGATCAAAATCTTTCATTCAAACTTTTAATGTTTGATGAATTTTAATAATAAAAAAATTAATATCTAAGGAAATTTTGGAAACGACTGATGTAAGTTCCTTTTTTAAAAAATTGCTGAGGGGTGTCACACATCTTTTTTAATTGACTCGCGGGTCACAACTTTTTTTTAATGCATTCCCGGGGGACATTAAACTTACTTAAGTGGCTGAGGGGTGACAATCCTGTCATTTTGACGGAAATTCGGCGAGATATATTGAAAAGTATGAAAATGCCCTTATTTTTCTCTCTAATTTAACTTACTATGTCATTCATCCATCTTTCACTCTTTTCTTCATCATGTTCCTCCATAATTCAATCCTCTTCCACCATAATCAATAACAATCCCAAAGCAAGCAGAGTGATCTACAAGTAACCCCTGAAACAAGGAAGGACATTCTTCTTCCTCTCGCAGGCGTCCTTTCCTCCATGACTCCGTATCCGACTCTGACTCCTCCTCTTTCTATAGTCCCACAGTTACGCCATACTTCATCAATTCGCAATGCCCTTGTTCGCTGCTACGTTCCTTCTGTACTCTAGGATTTAGTTCCAACTGCTGATTTTCTATCCTGGTTTTTGGTTTCAGGCAAAAGAAAGTGAGATTTCCTAAAGGGAAAAAGCTGAAACCGGGTGTTGAGCCTTAGACCTTCAAGGAGGACGACGATGAGTCTCTCCCTTAAGATTTTTCCGACCCTACACTTGCTGCCAAGGAGAGGGCCAGGCGTCGGACCCAGACTGGTGCCTTTGCTGAGGATGCTGATGTTGATTTGGCTCATATTTCCAAAGTCGAAGTCCGCTATCAGGTTTTAATTCATTCCATCCTTTTATTTCAGTGTTCATGCTAGTCACTTTTTGAGTGATTAAATGTTAGCGTAGTGTTGTCTTATTGAAATTTGCAGGTAGCATTAGATGTTTCACTGATTGATTTGGAAAATGCCTGCAGAATGAATGAAACTTATAAAAATAGCAAATGAAGAATATGTGATCAAGCATGCGGATGAAAAAACCTATGAATATGTGATGAAGAGAAGGTGGAGACGAGAGAGAAGAAAGAGAGGAGGAGAGAGAAGTGGCCGTTGCAGTGGTGGACGCTATTGAAGAAGAAAAAGAGATTGAGGAGTGAAATTAAGGATAAAAGGGTCATTTCACTAAATTTTCAAGAGCAAATAAGACTTTTCATTTTTTTCGGCCGAAACATGTCGAATTGTCACCCCTCAACCACTTAAATAAGTTTAATGTCCCGGGGTTTTTTTTGTGTGGCACCCCAAGCAACTTTTTGTTCTTTTTTGAGGCCGTCTTTTGGTATAGCGTGGTTGTAGGAGTAAGTTGTAACTGCCCAAAAATCTCTCAACTCCTGCGTACTTGTTCACTTCTTCCGTTCTTCAATCTTACATGCAAATGCAACACCAACTTTACTTACCTCACTCACTCGTGCACTTCACTCTCTGAGTCAACTCGCCGGAAGATAACAAAATGCCGGACTTTCTTCCGTCGGAGTTATGGACGGAAATCCTGGTTCGTCTCCCGGTACGATCTCTCCTCACTCTCAAATGCGTTTCCAAATCCTTTCTTACGCTAATCCAAAACCCTAATTTCGCATACTTGCACTTCTCTCGCTTCAATAGCCCCGATCCTGAATCAAACGATTCTGATCTCTTACTCATAGAAAGGTCTCGCTGTATTACTGTTTGCCGCGGGAATACTTCCACAATAAACCCCGAATTTATACTTCCAATTGAAGCTCGTGATGTTGTGGTGGGGTATGTGAATGGGTTACTTTGTTTGCACAGTTTCAATTCTCCAATGAAGCATATGACATTGTGCAATCCATCGAATAGGGAGTGTTTGTTTATTCCCCCATCTCCTACTTTTAACTTGGGTCGAAGTAATGTGGGTTTTGGGTATGATTCTCTTACCCAGGATTATAAAGCTGTGGCAATTGTGCTTGTTGGGTCTAATGTGTACAATTTTCAGTACCTATCATCATTAATTGAAGTTTATAGCTTCAAGATGGGGTATTGGAGGAGCATTGGGGTTGATCTTTTTTCTAGGGAGTGGTTTTTGGGTAAGAGTGTTTATGCTAATGGGGCCGTGCACTGGATTTCAGGCCGTCATAGGTGTGTGTATGATCATTTCGATTGCAATAGGAAAAAGTTTTCCCATGTCACTTCGTTCGATTTGGGTTCGGAGGTTTTTAGCCACACAGAATTGCCCGATTGCAGTTTTGATCGTGGTTGTGTTTGTTGTCATAAGACTGTAAAATTGCTTTTATCGTTGCATGGATCGGTTGCAGTGTTGTACGTTTCGAATAGTTACATTTCTATTTGGGTGATGGAAGAGAATGGTTGGAGGCGAGCACACATGATGGAGTCATCATCTATGCTGCACTGCTATTTGTCGAATCCGTGTTATAAAGTAGCTGATCGAATCAACAATGTAGTATTCTTTGAGAAGAGCGGCGAGCTTCTGATTGCTGTAGATGATGCAGGGGTGATATTGTACAATGTTGGAACAAAGGAGTATAAGAAGACGCATTACTGTGTGAGTTATGTAAGTAAATATGTGGAGAGATTGCTTTGGAAAGAGTTGCAGCCTCCATCAAGCCCAAGCCCTCGTCTTCCATTGAACCAAGCATAAGACATTTTATGGACTTTTGTAGGGGAAATTTTGTAGAGGAAATGGTGGCTTGATTATGTGATTCTTTTTTGCCCATTCGCCATGTTTAACTTTCGATCTTCTCCTTATTGAAATTTGTGGCTAACTGTTATTGCATGGCTTAAGAATATTGTACGTAGTATTCTGCTTTAAGTATATTAACCTGTTGCTGTTGTTTTGTAACATGTTGTTCAAGTTTATCAAACTTCTGTAGTTGTACTGAAAGAGTGGAACCACGGGCTTTTGACACTGATCATACAAATCCTGGCATGGAGTGCACTTGTTTAACTATCCAATATCCATGCAAACACAGTACCATTCTTCATCGATAAATACTTGTCTGACTGATAGCACAATTTTAAGGTTTGATGTGGCTAAGCCTGATGGAAATCTGATTCTTGACCGTGCTCCCGGGAGCACATGGGCATCGTGAGCCCAAGGCTTGCCTCCCTCCCACTATCAATTTTTTTAAAAAAAATTTATGTAAATAATTATTTTTAAATTTAATGTAGTTGCCATAAGTTTTCTTAGATATATTTTATTTCCAACTTTTGTATTTTCTTAGATATATTTTATTAGATATATCTTCAGTAAATTTTCTTAGATATATTTTATTTCCAACTTTTGTATTTTCGATTTTCTTAATTTTTTTCTTAGTAAACTTAAACTACGAGAAGGACGATGGTGAGCCCTGGCGTACGTTGCTCGATGAGCCCAGCACCCACCATCGTTTTTTTTTTGTGTAATATTATATTTTTATGCTTTTTATTTTTTTACTACAATTTTTATAACCTACAAGGCCAATAATAATATGAACTTTTGGCCATATAAGACTTAATAATACTAATTTTCGATTTAATGATGAATAATACGAACTTTGACCCCCTGTTGCCCCTAGTAACACGCCATCGAGTTAAGATTAACTTGACTCGGCGGCGATTTGACGTGGCGGCGGAGGCACGCGCCTGATTGTTTTGATCTTGCCACGTCTATCCACGTTTACTTAAAAAATAATATGAATTTGATCTTATGTTGCTATGAATAATACGAACTTTTTTCTCTCTCTAAAAATCTCAGATCTCATTTTTACTTTAAATCTTCTTCAATCCTCCCCCTCTCTCCTCCTCCGTCGAATCAATTAACCCAGAAAACTTCAACGAAAACCTTGATTTCGCATACTTGCACTTCTCTTGCTTTAATGACCCTGATCCTGAATCAAACGATTCTGATCTCTTACTCGTAGAAAGGTCTCACTGTATTACTGTTTCCCGGGGGAATGCTTCCACGATAAACCAGGAGTTTATACTTCCAATTGAAAATGATGATGTCGTAGTGGGGTATGTAAACGGGTTACTTTGCATGTATAGCCTCGATTCTCCGATTAAGCGTATGTCGACGTTGTTCAATCCATCGATCAGGGCATATATGTTTGTTAATTCCCCCATCTCCTGCTTCATACTTTGCCCAAAGTGATGTGGCTTTTGGGTATGATTCTCTTACCGAGGATTACAAGGCTGTGGCGACTGTGCATGTTCTTGGGTCTCATGTGTTGAATTTTCAGTTGGTAGCACGATTGGTTCAAGTAGATAGCCTGAAGAAAGGGTGTTGGAGGACCATTGGGGTTCGTCTTTTTTTTAAGGGGTGGTTCATGGGAAAGAGTAGTGTTTATGCTAATGGGGCTGTAGATGATGAAGGCCTGATATCGTATAACATTGAAACAAAGGAGTGTAAGACCACACATTACTCTGGGATTTTATGTGGATAAATATGTGGAGAGCTTGCTTTGGAAAGAATTGAAGCCTCCATCAAGCCCTATTCCAGGTAACCAAGCATAGACATTTTATGGACTTTTGTGGGGGGAGTTTAATTTTGTAGGGGGATGGTGGCATGATCATGTGATCCTTTTGTAGTCGTGTATGTACGCAAGATAGTGTATTATATATTAAGTCTTAAC
Organism: Portulaca oleracea; assembly: GCA_029582165.1. Classification (NCBI taxonomy): domain Eukaryota; kingdom Viridiplantae; phylum Streptophyta; class Magnoliopsida; order Caryophyllales; family Portulacaceae; genus Portulaca; species Portulaca oleracea. The sequence goes on along the minus strand of CM055869.1, from coordinate 9,841,078 downwards.
CTTGATCTGCTGCTGTAGTTTTGTAACATGTTATTAAAGTCGTTTATCAGCCTTTTGCTTGGATGCAACTGTGCTTGTAGGGATGGAAACATCCTGGAGGTTCAAGAATCTGTCATTCAAAGCTGAGCATTTGGTATGATGGATGAGAAAATTCTGTGGGCTGCTTATAGCATGGTTTTCGTTATAAACTTAAGCATGACTATTTATGAAAAAATATAAATAGATAATTATTTTGTTATAGTTTATAAGTTGTAACAATTTTTAAAGTAATGAAACGTATTTGTATAAAGATTTAAATATATTTATATTTGATTTTATAGGTGATTTAAGTGAAATGTAAGAGGGTTGTTAATCATTTTACGTCAAGATGTTTATCATTTTGTTTTCCATAAATATAAAATTATGTATAAAATGTGTATTTTCTATTATAATTGATAAGATTAGATTATTATTTATATTTTTAACTTAGTAATAAATATTAAACTGTTATAATTGATACCAGGATAAGACATAGGCAATTTGATTGTACTTCCATAGGGTCGTCATAAATATGGGGTTCTCTACCATTTGGGGGCAATACTCTGATTCTAAACACGTACCTCAACACCTGTATCAAATGAAACAACACGGGTGGTCTAAGGGCGATGATCAAGAAGATATCAAGGAGGGTTGTTCACTAGATCACGGGCCACCCAGTGTGTAGCACTATTGGCATAAACAGGCTTTGTTGGTCCTACTACCAAATCCCAATCTGATGACATAGCATTAACCCCAAGGCTCCCTCAAGACTCCCTGTTGCATGAGAGATATTCATCATTTCCATCCTACTTGACTGCGACAGCCTTATAATCATCAGCCAATGGATCATACACAAAACCTGTGTTATAATAGTACTTTACTCTCAAGGTAGGAGAAGGGGGAACAGAGAAGGAGTGCGCACCCTGGAACATAGAACCTATGCAGCCAAAACAAACATTGTGCATAACCCACAAAATCATCACAATGCCTTTGTAAGTTGTAAATTCCAAGGCTTTTTCTGATGAATTGCCATGACACACGCCAATCTCGGTAAGGCTAAAGCGTTGTATGAGCAAGAGACGATGAGGGTGATTTGAGTGGGAGTAAGAGTTGTTAAAGCCAGAGAAGTGGAGAGTAGTGAAGGTGGTGGGTTTGGTTAAAGAGAGGTTGGACTTGAAAACAGGTTTGAGACTGAGCAAGGTGCGCACTAAAAGAAAAGAAATATGACAGTCTTGGTGACAACTGACATTGATGCTGTGAATTGTGATAGACCGAATGGTTGTGACTATTGGCAAGGATATAGATGAATGAGTCCTTGCAATCTTACATTATGATGGAGACGTGAAGATTTATTTTAGTTCTTTGAGCGTAAGAGTCCTTATTGAGTTATTTATATTTAGCTGTTTTGTTGTAATATTTATCCTCGACATTGTGCATGGTGACAAGCAAAACTGCGAACGCAACTCAAAAGTCTCAACCTTCAGTCTTTCAACCCACTGTGCACTTGTTCATGCAACAACTGCTTCACCATCACTCTTCAGTCTTCACTCACTCTCTGAGTCAACTCGCCCCCGATGGAAATTTCCGACGCCGATACCGTCAGACGAGGTCTCCATCAAGGAAAGGGAGGGAGGGAAATGTCGGAACTTCTTCCGCCGGAACTGTGGACAAAAATATTACTTCAACTACCGGTACGATCTCTGATCACTCTCAAATGCGTTTCCAAATCCTTTCTCTCTGTCATCCAAAACCCTAATTTCGCTTATCTGCACTTCTCTACCCTTAACAACCGTAATTCCGGGACAAAGGAGTCTGATTTGTTGCTCTTAGAGTACCGGAGTGATTTGGAGTTAAGAGTGTGCCGGGGGGACACACGCATCAAAATTCTGGAAGCTCAAATTGAGAAAGATCAAATTGATGACATTGTGGGTTACGTAGATGGAATGATTTGGGTATTTAGGTTTTGCAATCTCATGAAAAATTCAATCCTGTGCAATCCCTCAATTAGGAAATCCCTGTTGATTCCTCCTTGCCCTGCTACAAAAGAGATTGGCCCGTTAGCGGCCGGGTTAGGGTATGATCCTGTGACTAACGATTATAAGGCTGTGGCATTGAAGTTCCCTACACCGACCCGACCCGGGATCATCCGGGTTCATGTCTACAGCCTCAAAATAGGATCTTGGAGAAGCTCTCAGGCTGACTCTATTCCATTTTGTTTGGATTTCAAAAGGAATGTTTATGCAAATGGGGTTATACACTGGATGGCGCGGGATGTCAATCATCATCCTTACTATCTTGAGGATCAAGAGGACTACTCTCACATTGTTTCATTTGATTTGGGTACTGAGGGTTTTAGATTTAGGGTCTTGCCTGGATTTTTCGAAAAGACGATGAAAATGCCCATGTCATTCCATGGATCACTTGCAGTATTGTACATGTCTGAAACTCATATCTGTGTGTGGGTGCTGGCTGGGGTTGGTTGGGCTAAAGAATGTGAGATACAGTCAAGCGGTGATTTTTATCGGTATTTACGCGAAGTAGGACAGCATAGTCGATTTAACAGTGTCGTATTCTCTGAGAAGAATGATGAGTTGCTGATTGCTACGGATGAAGATGGTCTAATTTCATATAATTTCAAAACTCAGCAGTGGGAATCTTCACAGAAGGGGGTGAGGCGTGCAGAAATGTATGTGGAGAGCTTGCTTTGGAGAGAATTGCTGCCCTCTGGGAAATAGCTTTGCTTTGCAAGGAGAAATGATGTAAGGCCTTTATTGAAAAGGGTACGCAACAACTTTGTTTTGTAGTCTCTTTTGTGCACGGTCTATGGTTAAGCTTTCTTGTTGCTTTTGTTCGACTTTGTGGCTGCCTAATATGACTTTGTGGTAGGATTTCTGGTGAGCTTTTAGGAATATGATATGCCATATGTTTGTAATCTACGTTTAATGTTGTAGTTGATTCACATCTCTGATGCACTGTTGCGTGTCTTGCCCAAGTTTGGAGTCCATGAAGTATGAAGGGTGTTGTTGCAAAGCACTGTTGTGGTAGGATTTCTGGTGCTCCAAGAATGACAGGGAAAATATGTATGAAAACGCATGCATATCTGAGACTATAGTTTTTTTTAATGGAACTGAGGCTATTGTTATGTCTTTTTTTCTCCCCTGCCTTTTTTTAATTGGAGGAAGTAAAAAAAATTTAAATGTGAAAGTTGTGGGATTAATGGGTCGTGTACTTATGCTTGACATTGATAATTTGATGTTTATTCTTTGAGCCGATTTATAAAGCTTGTTGGTTCTCTTCATTATATAATAACTCCTCAAAACACACCACTTGCACACAAAAATACACACAGTCAAAACACACACTAAAAACTTTAGTGCCCCAAATCCCACTTCCCTTCCCAGACAAAGCAACCAAAAAACAGAGCAAAAAGAAAAAATCATGGCAACACCACCACCACCACACCCTCTGCCCCTCATTCTCTTCACCTTTTCCCTGGTCTCCATATGTGAAGTAGTATGCAAGAAGTGTGATCTATCTTATGAAATGCAAGAAGTGTGATGTATCTCAACAAATGCAAGGAGTGTGTTGTATCCCATAAAATGTAGTGAGTGTGATCTATCTCATCAATGCAAGGAGTGTGTTGTATCTCATGAAATGTAATGAGTGTGATCTATCTCATCAAGTGCAAGAAGTATTCATGCATGTGAAAGAGTATGGTTTCAAGTTTCAACCCTTTATCTTATAAATAGATACATAATGTTAACCCTTTATCTAAGCTTTTCCACTTGCTCCACCATTTCACCACGATGAAACCTTAGATGCCTACTCCTCTCTCTGCCTTTTCTCTTATCTAGCCACTTGTAATTCTAACTATGTGAATGCAACCCACCACTCCCCCAGCACTAGTATGACCACCCCCTTTGTACTATCACTCCAGTGGCTCCTAGCTATTGTAAGATGCATAAACTTTGAATTAAGTCATTCTCCAAAAAGTTCACTATACATGTTAAGTCACATATAAGTGTGTTCCACAATTCAAAGTAAAGGACATATCTCTTCATGGTATAATGCTTGGGGAGAATGCTTGGGGAGAAGACCCTAGGGCCATAATCCATGCATAGTGAATTTTTTTGGGATTGGCTTGATTCGACATATATCTTACAATATCTAGGAGGCTACTAGAGTCTTAGTACAAAGGAGATGATCATACTAGAGCTGGGAGGACAAGGGTGGGGGTAAGGGTGGTGGCATGCGGCATTAACATTGTCAGAATTACAAGTGTCTAGAGCATAGAGAAGATAGAGAAGGAGCATAACGCAGCTAAGGTTTTCTTCCATTGTGGTGGAATGATGGAGTGAACGGGACAACTTAGATAAAGGGTAAACGTTATGCATTTATTTATTAAGATGAAGAGTAGAAACCATAATCTTTCACATGCATAGATACTTGCAGTTTTTTTCTTTTTCCTTTTTTTATCGCACTTCTTGCATTGTTGCGTTGTAATGCTATTTCACTAGATTGGGATTGGGAATTTGGGAGTAATACGAACAAAGCATGTTTATGCCAACAGGGCTATATACTTGTTGGCCTGTAATACAGGGAATAACTGTCCTTGGTATCTCGACTTGCGCCGTTAGTGCACCCATGTCGTTTCGTTTGATATGGGGTTGGATTGTTTAGATTCAAAGAATTGCTACCGGATGGGAAAGAACCAAAAAATTACGATACCCTCATGAAAGAAATGGGGTTGGATTGTTTAGAATCAGAGAATTGCTACCGGATGGGAAAGAACCAAAAAATTACGATACCCTCATGAAAGAATAGTCAAATTGCCTATGTCTTTCGGGATTCTTCGTAGTTTGCTATATCTATGAATTTCCTATCTGTGTTTGCTATATCTACGAATTTGTTATATGAGTTGTTCCACTATTTGGCAGGAGTGCGTTATGATAATCACTTTCACTTTCACCAGGCGATGCTCTCTCTGAGAGCACTGCTATGTATGTGAACTTGCGCTTGCAGCCCTGTAATCTTTGTAGGGAAGGTTAAATGCAAGGCATCTACGTACATTGTCCTGTAATCTCTTTTGTTTTTGGTTTTTGCAGGGTCAATTAGTTTTCTTGTTTTGGTGTACTATTTCTGGACCTGCTACCTATGATTTCCAGTCAATCCTTATACATATGTAAGGATCCAGTACTTTTGTATGTTGTTATGGAGGTCATGACTATGAACTTTTGTATCATTTTCCTTGCTGGTGCCGATTGATCAATTGGTTGGGATTGTTTGGTACTTGTTAGTATGACCCTGTGTCATGAGCAAGGTCATTAAAATCGGGATCCTGACTCGGATCCATGGGATAGTTAGGATCGGAATTAACCCACGTAGGATCGTGGATCGTAATGTACATAGTAGAATTGCATCGAGGATTTTGAATCATAAAATCATAGGATCATAGATCAGGATCGGGATTTTAATAACTATGGTCCTGAGTATCATCATCAAGTTGTGCAATGCATAGGGATTATGCACTCTTGGCCTCTATTTTTATTTACATGAAGCTGAGTCTTAATTGGTCTTGAATCTTGTTGGTAGGTTTACATTCTTATATTGACCGGGGCTTCAAAAATGTCAGAACTGGGTCTGACCCCACACCTTTTCCTTCAGTGTTTGAGGAACATATATGAACATTAACATGATCATTAAACAGGCTAATCTGAGCCTAATTAACAAAGTCATATCTAACTCAACGTGCAAGTATGCACTAACAACTTGGCGAAAAGACACATTGGTCAAGCTAGATACAGTCGTGGAAGTAAAGGAAACATATATAGCTAGGTGCTTGAAAATAATGATTTGCACTGCATGAATTCATGTCTGTAGAAAAGTTATTATCAACTTCAATCATGAAACAAAGTTTGATTAACATAACATGCCTTTTTCCTGTCTTTTGGTATGGAGAAAGATTTAACAAAGTAAAGTTTGTTGGTAGCTTTTCCTCTTTTGCTGGCTCAACTTTTAAAGTCTCTTGTTTCTTTGCAGCTTCTGGCTAGCAAGCTGCTTAATTAGTGGTCTTAGTTAGGCCCCTGGTGGCAAGTATATTAGTGGATATGACTTGTTGTCCAAAAAGAAAGCTTTAGCACTCAGGAAAATAAGCTTGAAAAAAGGTCAAAAGAGTTTTTAGATAGATAACTGCCCCTTGGATGCTGGTTTTCAACTGGTATAAAATGATTGATAGAAAGCTACCTCTCGGATTCTCTTTGTAGATTTCATTCTGATTTAGCTAGCTACCAATATATCCTGTTTCAGTTTTTAAGATTAAGGGTGCCTTCTTTTATACGGTTGGTGCGGCGTGGTAATAGTATGGTACGGTGGAATTTGAAAAAATGTGGTCAAGTGTGGTGAGAATTGTGGTAGGTGGGAGTAGGTGAGGAAAGATAATGTTAAAAGTAGAGGATAAAAATGAGTAGAGAGAAAAGTAAAAAGATATATTGACAATGATTGTGGTAAAGTGTGGTAAAATATGATAGAAATGAAATAGTGTGGCGCGATGTGGTACCACATCTCAACTTATCAAAGAACGGATTGTAATGTTGGTAACATTTGTTGATATTCATCAAAATCCGTAGTGCCTAAAATTGTGATGTTTTATGTATTAAAGAAAAAAAGGATGAGTATTTGGCACTTGTTCAGTGATTCCTGGTGTCTTCAATATTTCTTCAGATATCCATGGCTGCTATGGCTAACTTCAGTATTGAGAAAATAAAAAATAAAATAAAGTTAATGACTTATCTTGATATCTTCTACTACCAGCCTGCCATGTTCAAGTGCCGGATTCTTCCTAGAAACCAGCACCATTAATGCTGTTAATTTTATTTTATTTTTTATTTTCTTTGATGAAAAATGCATTAATTCTCACAAAATCATGGAACTATGGAAATCTCAATTCAAATGACAATGACTTCAAATATTTCCTTTTCAAATGACAATGAACAATGCATTAATTCACAAAGACTGATAGAAGAACATTATCATTTATGAACTACTACATCCGTCGCTTAATGAGTGTCAACTTTTTAACTACCTTATCCCTTTTTATTTATCAAATTTACATTTCTAATAATTAAAATACATATATTACCCTTAATTATTGAATCAAATTTTTGTTTTACCTTTTAAAATTCTTTTTTACTCATCTTTTCCCTTAACAAGGGCCGGGGTATACTTGTCCATACATAATTTTTTCACCATATTTCCAAGATGCATTAGTTTTACAAAGTTAGTTTATTTGACATTCAAAAAGGGACGGAGGGAGTACTACCTCTGTCCCAAAATATTTGTTCTTTTATCTAATTTTTTTGTCCAAAAATATTTTTCTCATTTACAATTTTAACAACTGTAATTACTTTTTTACCCCCAATTAATCGATTAATTTTTCAATTTTTACAATTCCAACAATTATTATCTTCAATTAAAATAGGGGTTTTTGTGTATTTTACAAACTTTTTACCTCAATTTCTAATATACATTGATTGTTTCAAGTTAGGTAAATGTACAAATATAATAGAACGGAGGTAGTATTGGCAATAATAAATAAAAATTTTGAATGAGCATTCAATTCAATATTTTGTTTAATTTAAATTAATGGTGTTTGCAAGTATGAAGAGTTAGTTCAATGATAGTTACTTAAAAATGGTGGTAATTAATTAATGGTGGTGTTACTCACAAAACACTACGAAGGCTATGTTCGGCAGTAGTGTTTGAGACAGCGTTTAGCGTTTTGACCAAGTCAAAACTCTAATTGCGTAAATGTTAGTGTTCGGTAAGCTAGCGTTTTGAGTAGCGTTTAGCATTTTGAGGAGCGTTTTGTGAAACGCTAATAAAGTTAACGTTTAGCGTTTGGAGTATAACGTTTCATATTTTTCGGGCAAAAAATACCCTTTGAAAATTTTATCTTTCAAAATTATTCATAGCCTTTTATGTCAATTCACTATAATATGTTAATTCAACCGCTAAATTTACCGAACACAATTTTCATTTGAACAGTCATCCGCTATCCGCTACTTAAACCGCTATCCACTGCTTAAACCGCTATTCGCTACATAAACCTCTATCCGCTACCTAAAACACTAATTTTGACGAACAGGGCCTAAGGCCCCATTCTTTTATGCGTTAACGCACCCAAACACAACGCAACTTATCGCAACTCTACCGCGACATAACGCAAATTACCATTACTTTTTAACTATTTCCACCGCAACTTAACGCAACGCAACATAAACGCAACGCACAAAAGAACGGGGCCTAAGGCCATGTTCTTTGGATGGTAACTCTTTTCAATCCAATCCAAATCCAAACCTTACACAATTTCCCAAAAAAATCTTCTCTAAAAACACAATTCTTCAAAAAAGTATTATAGCTTATCCAATCTTATTCAATCTAATCCATCAAAACCTCATTTTATCCAATCTAAAGAATACCTTTAACTTTAAGTTGAAGGAGAAAACCCAACAAACTGAAGTTCTTGATATTTTAGATGCGTGATTGAGTTGTGGTGAATTTTGGTTGTCGTGGGTGCGAGCGTCCTTCTGATCTATTCATGTTTAGCAGTGTTTGGTTGTTACCTTTTTCTTTTAGAACTGATTGGTTATTGTTGTATTTTGCAGTATTCGGTAAATTTTTAAGCTTTTGGCTATTAACAATAGGGGAAAAAAAGAGAGAGAAAACCAAGTATTGTGTCAAGACTAATAGTGGGATCAAACAAGTGATTATCACCTGAACAAAAGGCAGGTATCATTACCAGCAACGATGCCAAATCCACTTATACTTGGGTGGTCCATAATAATATAGGCTTAGTTAAACTAAATTAATGGTGTAATTGATTAGTTAATTAAACTAATGGTGTCATTGATTAGAAATTGCCATGCCATGTTGCTTTTGTATGTGTTACGCTTTATTTGTTGACATTGTGTTAACTACTACTATCTTCTTTACCTTGAATCAAGCGCTATTCACGTTCCTTCAAGCTTTTTCCCCAATCATTTTGATTTTATTTTAATTCTAATGCATTTGATTTCTGCTTGGGAATCAATTTATATGTTGAGCTTATAATCAATCCTCAATTTAAACATTGCAAAATGCTTGATAATTTTACCAAAAGCATTAAGCTTTGCACTTGAAATATTGAAGCTTGATCATTTTAAACAAATGCAAAATGCTTGATAATTTACCAAAATGCTTGGTAATTAATATTGTTCGATCGGTAAATTTCTATGATCATTCTATCAAAGGAAAAGAGAAAAATATATATAATCATGATTTGTTTAGGATGCATGCATTTAGTTGATCAAAAACTCCATGAGAATGATCATTTTTTCCATATTAACTTATTTTCCTATGTTTAATGACTTTGAAAAGTTTTTTATAGAAAAATCCACTATTTTTTATTAATGAAAAATTTTCTCGGAGAGATATTTCTCATGAAAAAACTTCCCTTAAACATGCGTTACGTTATGCGGATCTAACCCATTCTTCGGCTTATTATTATTCCCGGGTGTATGTCGTTGGATACTCATGGTGCACCATCCAAGCTTTGGATATGCTTTATTCTTTATTCAGTTGTTAACATAAGAATTTAAAAAGTATTTTTTATTGAAAATGTAGAAAGTATTTGATAAATGCATTAATGCTTTACTCTTTTTAAAATTAAAGTCTAAAAAGACCTACTCCTTTTATTAATATGATTTTGTTTTTGTTTTGTTAGCTTGAGGAAGAAAAGAAATTTACAATTTTAGTAGTGTACTACTCTACTAGAGAACCCTTAACCTTGAAGCAATGTGACAGATACTCACTCAAATGTTATCTTAACTTTGCATTCAACATCATAATCAATCCACATGGTCCATCCACAAAATGCCTAACAAAACAACACTATAATAAGATAACACTCAACATAAAGATCAAATTAAAAAATACCTAAACATAAAAACAAAACAAAACATTCTATTCCATTCCCATTTCTATTTTATAATAATAATAATAATTAAAAACCCATGCCATGAAATGACAAAATCATACAACCCACAATCCATGTACACACTTTGACCCTTTTTTTTTTCTTAAACTGTTTGTTTATACTTCATACAAATCTATTCCTTCTCTAATCTGCCACTGCCACCCCCTAATTATTTACACATCCACCAATGCTACCTATAATCTTTTTCAATACTTAATTAATTCAAATAAAGTTTCAAATTAAATAATACCAATATCACTTTTAGAAAAACACCAACTTCCATCAATAATTACACCCTGTACCATAATAGAGACAGAGATGGCGAGAAAAACAAAAAAGAAGAAAAATAATAATTAAAAAAAAGGAAATCAGCCAAAACAAAGGTCAAGGTTCAAGGGTCATAACTCGGTTGTTTTTCCAGCTCCGGCGGCGGCGGCGAGTCGTGGACGAGTTCGACTCAGTCCATCGGACTCGAGAATCGCCTCCCAATCTACCTCCTCCTCGCCGCCGTCATCCACCGTCTGCCGCCCCTTCAACAACAAAAGGATTCTCTTGGCTTTCTCTTTGGCCCTCTCGGTTCCGTTCTCCTCCACATCCTTAAGCACGTCCACCGCACGCGCCTCCTTAGCCAGCGCCTTGAACCTCAAACTCCCGTGGCAGAGCGCGTAGAGCGCCGCCACGCAGTTCTCCCGAGTCGACTCGGACTCGAACTCGCCCTTCTTCAACATCGCCACCAGGTGCTCCACCGCGTTGGAGTCCAACATCGCCGTCTTCCCCTCCGCGCTGGCCGCCAGCTGGCATAGCACCAGCAAAACCCTGCCGGAAACCGCCTCTTTCCCCGCCCGCAACGCCGCCAGCAACGCCGGCACGGAGTTCATATTCACGAGTTTGACTCGGTTGCTGTGGACTAGCGACAGATGGTAAAGTGCCAACGCCGAGTCACTCCGAGTTCTTACCGAGTCGGACCGCATCAAGCAGTGCATCAATGGCGGAAGAGCTCCGAGGACTCCAATGGCAGTCTTGTTGTCGTCCTCCAAGGAGAGAGAGAATATCGCGCCAGCGGCGTGCTCTTGAGCTTCCGGCGACCGTGATTTCAACAATTCGATCACATTCGGGACGATTCCTGACCGCATGATCTTGATCTTGTTCGGCTTCTCAAGGGACAAGTTCACCAGAGCGGCTATGGCGTTCGTCTGAACTCCTTCATAGCTCGAAATCAACAGTGATCGGAGAGACACCAACAATCTCGAGGTACAGAGTTCAACTCTAGCCTTTTCGTCACTTCTGGTGGCTTTTCTGAGAGCAATCGCACCTTGTTCTTGCTCAAACGGATCGAAACTCTTGAATTTCGCTACGAATTGCTCCTCCTCTGTACAATTAGGGTTAGCACTCAGGATTTCCTCGGAGATTAGGGTTTCGGAAGATGACGAATTAGGGTAAGAAGACGACGTCCAGCACGCCGGCTTGGTAGTAAACGGCAGCGGAGTGTACGGACTAGCTCCGACCACAACAGACTCCTCGGAACTCGTCGAGCCGAACCGGTGGAGCCGGTGAGTCAACTCGGTGACAGCGTGCGACACATCCGGGTCGGGCTTGTCCTTCACCGCTTCAAGCAAGAACCTCTCGGAGGGACGAATGAGGTCCTTCTTTCCGACGGCATCTTCTCCGATGAGATTCCGGACGATCTTCTCGACGCCAGCGTAGTCTTTCGCCGGCGGCGGAGCGACGCCGTTTTGGGAGCACCACTTGGGGATGGAGGACTGGAGGGCTAAGTTGGGTATTTGGGTGGAGAAATCGGGTCGGGTCCCGTTGGGGAGAGTGGGGGTGAAGCGGAGGTCACGACAGACTTGGACGCAGAGGCGGTCGAAGGTGTGGCCGGAGCCGACGACGACGGGGTCGGAAATTAGGGATCCGCAGATGAGGCAGACGTACTCCGGCGGAGGAGACGGCGGAGAGTGGCGGGAAGGAGAAGAGCGGTGGTAGAAGGAGACCTTCCATTTGAGGAACTTTCCATTTCCACCCATGGTGGTGATGGTGTGTAGAAGGTGTGAAGCTACTTCACTGCTTCCAGGCTGCTCATCAAGTACAGTTTTATCCCTCCGTTTTATCCACCCTCTCTAAGTTTAGTCTGTGTCTATTTTAGGCAGTGAGAAGAATTAAATGGGATAGTCTCCACTCTCGAGCTTCTAGACTCGGATTAATAATAGCCGTGAATCTGTATATAGTCGCCCTTTTTTAATTAAAAAAAACTTTTAGTAGTTGAAAGTTGATCATGAGAGTGAGAAATAATCGGAATTTACTCTCTCCAAAAAAGAAATAATGGGAATTTACAGTAAATTTTAACCGTAATTATTGGGTATCTGTATTTAATGTAAAATGTACTCCCTCCGTTTTTTTAATTATCTTTTACGCTTTTTTGAGATCCTTATTTAATCAACAATTTCACCCATAATACTTTTACTTTTATAAATATCTATAATGTTATATTTTTCTAATAGTATGTTTTTATAACGAATCTAACAATATCAATTTTGTATGATAAATCATTTTACAAATTAAAATATTAGCGGTCAAAGTTGTTAACACAATTACCAAGCTAACAATTAAAAAAACGGAGGGAGTAATTTTTAATTTTTGAGACCATTACAATAAAAAAAACATAAGATATAATTAATTAAAGTAGGGATTATTAGAATTCGATTTTTCTCTTATATTCATATTCTTCATTTTTCATGATTAATTTTGGAAAATTAGATTTTGGTGGTGCCTAATTTCGGCTTTTGTATGTTAGTAGTTCATTTTCTTTTTGTATTATAGTAGTTGTGAAAATATAAGAGTTATTTTGATAGGACATCACCAAGTCAACGAACGGTGATTTGGTGAAAATTTGATGTGGATGGTCAGATTTGCCCTTCTCTCTCTTTTTTATATAAGATTTCCACTAAGTCACCGCCTTTAATTCGGTATGGTTTCACCATAATAGAATTTTTATGTTGTTAGAATTACTAGAATAAAAAAGAGAACAAGGACTACCGACTGATAAAAATTGAGGTAGAAATAACTAGAATCCAATTTTTCATGAATTTTAACCAATTTAATAATTTATAATTTTTTTCGTGATTTTTATTAATTAAATTGATATTTCCTTACTTTCCATGCAAACAAATAAATAGGGATGGATCATGGAGCCACTTATCTGTTCCATATTAATTGACATATTTCAAAAAAAATTCATATATTAAGGTTTAACTTAAAAACTACTCACATAACTAAATAAAACTACTAGTAATTTCTAAAGTATTTTTTCGGATACCAAGGTGTAGACAGTGAGAGAATATGAGTAGGAGTAGTTATTATTGATTGAAAAAATAAAAAGTTAACATAATTATTAAAGTTAAATTAAGTAAATTAAATATTGGAAAATGAAAAGTAACAATTATTTTGAAATAAAAAAAATTAGTTTAAGTATGAATTAATACGGAACGGAGGGAGTAAATAGTTAGAGAAAGTGATGCGGACTTGGGTTTGGTGAGTAAGAGAAGACGGAGTCTATGGTGGTTAGATAGAATGTGATGTGAACTGAATTTCCTGACAAGCGTGGCTGCCTGGGGAGGGTCTGGGGATTTCGTTTTGGGTACAACTTACAACTGCTTCCTATTGCTTCGTGATTTGGAGAATATTAACGTCACAGTTTGGTTTGCCCGGAACAACTCCTCGTGCTTTGGGTATTACTTTTCTTATTTATTTGTTTACTAACACCTTCACATTGTAGTTATCAATGTCCGAAGTAAAAAATTTGTAATTTATCCAAAATATTCTTACTTTAATTGAAGATAATAGTTGTTGTAATTGTAAAAATAAAAAATTTATTTATTAATTAGGAGTAAAAAAGTAATTATTGTTGTTGAAATTGCAAATGAGACAAATATTTTGGGACAAAAAAGTTAAGGCCCTGTTCTTTTATGCGGTATGACGCGGTATGGTGTGATGAAATTGTGGCGGCTTGTGGTATAATTGTAATGGGTTATTGGTATGTTGTGGTGGGTTTCTTAAAGATATATAATAAATTAGAAAAAATAATTTGTGGTGGGTTCTAGTGAATTGTGGTAGAATGATATTTTGTGGTGGGTTGTGACAAACTGCGGTAGGCTGTGGCACCGCAGTTTGCCAACCGCAGAAAAGAACAGGGCCTTGTAAAAGGATAAATATTTTGAGACGGAGGTAGTGCTTCTTTTTTATTATTACTAAGTTGACTGTCACGATTTATAGTATATGATAGTATTTTTTATTATAAATTTAATAATCATAATTTATATAATAAGTTATTGTATATATGGAGGAATTTGTGATTGATTTTTAGGTCATGTTCGGCAAAATTAGCGTTTTAGATAGCGGATAGCGGTTTATGTAGCGTACAAGGTTTAAGCAGTGGATAGCGGTTTAAGTAGTGGATAGCGGGTGACTGTTCAAATGAGAATTGTGTTCGGTAAATTTAGCGGTTCAATTAACAAATTAATGTGAATTGACATAAAATGGTATCAATAATTTCCAAAGATAAAATTTATAAAGGATATTTTTTGACCAAAAAATATGAAACGCTACTCCAAACGCTAAACGTTAACTTTATTAGCGTTTCACAAAACGCTCCTTGAAACGCTAAACGCTCCTCAAAACGCTAACTTACCGAATGCTAATATTTATGCAATTAGAGTTTTAACTTGGTCAAGACACTAAACGCTACCCCAAACGCTATTGCCGAACACAACCTTAAAGTATAATTTCTCAATGTTTAAGGCACCGTTCTTTTGTGCGTTAACGCACTCAAACGCAACACAAAATCAATAAAACCTAACGCATGGCAAACGCAAGATAACGCAACTTATCACAATCTACTATTCACCTCTACTCACCTTTTTATTATTTCCTACCGCAACCTAACGCAACCCAAACGCAACTTATCGAAACGCAAACACAACACAATGCAAACGTGACGCAGAAAAGAACAGTGCCTAAAGATAATAACTAATATGAAATGGACACAATATTATATTGGCAAAGAAGTAGTATTTGGACCACTCCATTAGTCCATTCCTTTTTGTCTAGCTTTATGAATGTTGTTGTCTTGTTAATTTTCTTCTTCTTATTAGGCTGGCTTCTGCTTTGGACTTGGACCTGTCTACTGACGGCTTCAAAAGCTTGCTGCTTTGGCTTAAGCTTAGACTTTATTTTTGTTCATGGCTCCATGCCAAGTTTGAATACAATAAATGGTACACTAATCTTGTTCCTTAAATGCAATGTAACAAATAATTACTCCCTCCCTTTCATATTAACTTTATTTTTAGTAATTGTACAATTAACTTTTCAAGAATTTGACCATATTTTTTTAATATATACAATGACTTGTTATATAAAATTACTAGTATCATATTCGTAATTTTTTCTAAAAATATATTATTACAATTGTTAATAAAATATTATATAAAAAATTATCAATTAAAAAGTGAAAATGTGAGAGCCAACTAAATGATAATTGTTTCGGGACATTATAAATTGCAAAATTGAAATTCGAGTGAACCCTAGAAGGGAATGATTTCTCCCTTTAATGTATCTTTACTGCTTTTCTAGTCTTGCATCAGCATAATCATCTATTAAGGTCCTGTTTTTTTATGCGGTTGGTAAACTGCGGTACTACAGCATACCGCAGTTTGTCACAACTCACCACACTTTACCACAAATCATTACTTTTCTCTCTCCTCACTTTTCTCCTCTACTTTTTACATTTTCTCTTCTCACCTATCTCACATACCAATAACCTACACCAATTTCACCACACCCACCACAATTTTACCACACTTCACCACACCATACAGCAAAATACCGCAGAAAAGAACAGGGCCTAACAGTCAGTGGCGGATCTTGACCTTCTAATTAAAAGTGACTAATACACTAGTATTTTATATAAAAATCCACAATTTTTATTTCAAATTATATTTCATTTTTTAATTTTTTTTTTGGTTAACGATGGTCATGGCCGCCGTCGACGTGGCCCTAGATCCGCCCATGCTAACAGTATGATTTTATATTATTAAGAGTACAGTATTGATATTATGTCTATCAATAAACTGCAAGAGATTGTCATAAATAAAAATGGATATTATAATTATGTCAAGGTAATTATCTCAAAATTTATATAAATTTTTTACAATATTTTTTCTTTATTTATAGGAAATATTAATACTAAATTCAGATAATCCTTGAAAGTGACATTTGTTCCTATAATCCTTATAAGAAATGTTAAGTTGAACCCGATATTTGTCTTGTCAAGTATTAAATGACATTTCGTATAATAGCTTTTTTTAGCAATAAAAACAATGCAAGAAGTTCCTGCAGTGACAGTAGACTAGTACTTTGTATTCTTCTGCCCACGTAATTAGGTCAAAGTATTAAGTCACCACAATAAGCATTATAATTTATTAACAGTACAAAATAATTCATTAATTGATGCTAATATAGGTATTTGACACACGTATTTGTCCATATATACAATGTTATATGCTACCTCCGTCCCATATTGTTTGTCCATCCAATTATATTTAAAAGTCCAATGGTCATGGGAAATGGGGTGAAAAATATGTAATGTACCAGAATTGCTCTTACTTTTCTCATGTGAAGAAAAATAAAAAAGAAACAAAAGAGTAATTATTAAGGGTATAGTAGGAATTACAATCATTGAAATTATAAAATGGACAAACATTTTGGGACAAGGGAATCAGGTAGATGGACAAACAATTTGGGACGGAGGTAGTAGTTATATAACACTTTATTAAAAGAAACCAAAACGTGTAAATGCGCATCCCTGTAAATAACACCGACATGTCATTGTATGACACGATCATGTTATGGGTGACATAATCGTGCTAGTATATGACAATGACATGGTCGCATTAGTATAATATGATACGTTTGTGTCATAAGTAGAGTTGGGCAACAGGCCGGATTGGGTCGGCTCTGGGTCGACCCTTGATTCTTATAGGCTAGGGTCGGGTCAATACTTTTGAGACAAGGAGTAGGGTCGGGTCATGGGCCAGCTGACTTTGACCCGCCCATGACCCGCCCATTTACATATGATTTGCTGATTCACAATCATTGCTTCACTCGACACTCAGCTTTTGTTTCTTGTCTCCCCCAAATCACCGACGCAGGGTTCGAGTTTTGTTTACCCCAAATCTCCATTTCTTACTTCTTCTCCTTTATCCATCTCCATCTCAAATTCATGATTCGCTAATTCAATCAAACATCAGCCCATCAATCACCACTCATCTCTAATTCAATCTCCCAAAAAATCATCTGGGTTGCATCCCAAAATCCTCACAAATCACCCCAAATTCCAAACCCAGAAACCCTAAAAATAGTGTCTCTCAAATTCGATTCATCCAAGCAGGTCTACGCAACCAGCGACCTCGTGATCGGATACGCACTCTGCTTGAGTTTACTCGCTATGACCAACAAATTCGCAATCACTCATTTCAATTACCCAGGGTTTTTGACCCGCGAGTGACCCGCTTTTAGCCCAACTGTGCTGACCCTGGAACGACCCATCCCTTTTTAGTTTCTGAATGGGTTTTGACCCGTAAAGTCAGGTATTGACCATTACAAACCATAGGGCCCCCAGCCCAATACCCATCCCTAGTCATATGTATTGTCCTCCGAAAACTTCTATTTTATTGTGCGAGGCACTATCGTGTTACATGTCGACACGATAGTGTCCTCCACAATCTTCCAAGAACCCATAAAATTCAAGGGACATGATTGTTGTGCATGCATGGCTTGATTATGTGCCCTGTTTTCCTTCCTCCTCCTCCTCTTCTTCTTCTTCTTCTTCTTCTTCTTCCATTCCTTCATAGAATCTCCCAACTCGTCCTGTGCTCGGAATGAATGGTCATGATGCCCTCGACTGCAATAGACCACAATACCCAAGATTGACCCGACTTGGTGTAAAAATACCAAAATACCCTCAATGTTGGTTCCATTGATCGTTTGGCGAGCAAAAGGAGTCAAAGTAACTCCACCTCCTTATTTGTGCCGATAAATTTGGAGCCCTTTAGGGGCCTTGATGAGGACTTGAGGCTTCATCCCGTAATCCAGTATCCTAGTTAAAGTGCTCCCCGCACCACGTCCAGAACGGAAAGAACTCGTCCTTCCCCTTAGGGCCTTGAGGTGACGAGTCAATCAAACATTGAATTTTGTGGGTCCCATCCGAATATGGTTCACACGTTGAAATGAATCTTGGTGCTTTGTAGTCCAAACTATTAGTTCAACATGACTTATTTTAATTTCAAAATATTGATTATATTTGTAAGTACGTCAAGAGTAATAATATGTTTATTTTATAACATGATCATTTGAACAACTAGAATGATATTTAGGTGAAAATATCTACTTGGTAATGATAAGTCTAGTGTGAGATTCCTCTATTAAGATCCCGTTCTTTTATGCATTGCGTTGTGTGTTGTGTTTGTGTTTGCGTTGTGTTGCGTTAAGTTGCGGTGTAAATAGTTAAAAAGTAATGGTAATTTTCGTTATGTTGCGGTAGGGTTGCGGTAAGTTGCGTTGCGTTTGGGTGCGTTAACGCATAATAAAACGGATCCTTAAGATAGGTTTAGTAAAATAGTTATAAAAGTTTGTTTTTTGGTTCGTTGCCTCCAAAAATTACCGCCTTTGGTTTTATGTTTTTACTATTTTCGATCTTCAATTTTTTTTAAAAATAGTTTGAGCCAATGAACAACCCTACTTACAAATTTGTGTCAAAATCTTTCTTAATTTGCTAGTAAGCCTAAGACTTTACATAACTTAGACTTCATAAATTCGACGGGACATTGAAAAATAATATATAACTACTCTAAAATATTCTATAGGACATATGACTACTCTAGAAAAATCAAATAAACTTTAAAAAATTTCTAGAGAACAGTAGAGAACGATGGAGTACTTACATTAAAATGTCACTCAACATTTTATTTCAACCAAAAATTTAATACCAGTAAAAACAATGATTTTTAAAAATTATCATTATTGTACTCAAGTTTCAAAACAATAAAAAAAATGTTACGTAGTATTCAATTTTTTAAAAAGTCGACATAGTCAAAATGCTATTAAATATCAGAATATAGCAGCGATTTTTTTTGGAAAGTCGAGTGATATTATTGAGTTTTTTTTTTAAAGTCCAGTGACAAAAAAATTGAGTGACAATGATCACATTTTTTAAGGATAAATGACATTTTCGATTAAGGATAAATGACATTTTAGAAGGACTTTTGTCGAACACCTTCCGCGCAACAAGCTGTGTACGTTGAATTCCCCTTTCCAACTAAGCGAAATGCCAGCAATCAACCCTTTCACCTAAAAACTACAACTGCCATCGAATTCCCACATTTTGAAAGGCCTCCATTCAACACAGAAGCACCAATTTCTCTCCACACTGTGGCTACTCTTCAATTGAATCAGGTCTGCCCCTCTTTTTTCTCTCCATCACGGCCAAAGTTTCACCCTAAAAACATGTCGATGTTTTATAATACTTGGCTCCCATTACATAACATGAATCTAACTACTGTTACAGAGACACTGATTGATTACTGAAGCAATGGAAGCGTACTGATCTCCTGTACATGACTGTTGAAGTTTCATAATACGGTGCTTCGTGTCGAAGATTCATACTTGGAGGTTCAACTACTTGCCCAGGTAATGAATCTTATATGGTCTGTTAGATTAGATGCTGCATAGCATGATGCTCAAATACATAATCTTTGCCATTGTCTACTTTCTGGGTATGCGGTATATAAAATTGTTTCTGATAATCACATGTTTTTGGCGTCATTTGAATTTCTGAATACTTTATTAGTTAAGTCGGTTATGTCTATTGATTTTAAATGATGTGCTATGGAATATCCTGTATTGGGCAGAGATAATTTTGCAAAGGAAAAGGGTGGTTCATGTATCATCAGCTGAGTGCGTTTATAATTGTAGCAGGTGGATATGTGGGACACTTTAGATTAGTATTTTGTGGCTGATATTTCAGGGTACAGAGTGGGTTAAAATTCCAGTATGTGGGTGATTTGGTCCATATTTCGTAGATATTTTCCCTTTTTTCCTCTTTGTTGGTTGGAATAAATACTGGGTTATCTTTGCAATGTCCAGATCTTATCCTTTCTTGCTGGGTATTTGGGAGAGAACACCCATTTCACCAACCATTCCCTTCAAATTCCTGCAGTTAGTCATAGAGATTAGTGACCCATTATCATAACCATGGCCTATTGCTCTGCACCCACCACTCAAATGGCATCCCTAAAACCTTGTTCTCACAATGTCAAGAGCAGTCTACCCCTTGCTGTCTCCTGCATTAATCCTAACATCAACATCTCAACTCACAGAAGCTGCTCAGCAACCAAGTTGACATCAAACTTTCTCACCACTTCACCTTTAGTATACAAAGCATCCAAGGCCAATGTGCCTTGCCACAAGCCTCTTAGCATCAACTCCTTAGCTGCTGACACCCAACAGCTCCAAGCAAAAGTTACCAAAAAATGCTTCTTTGAAGTGCAAATTGGCAAGGATCAAGTGGGGAGGGTTGTGTTCGGCTTGTTTGGTGATGTTTGCCCCAAAACTGTTGAGAACTTCCGCGCACTTTGCACGGGTGAGAAGGGTTATGGCTACAAGGGCAGCTACTTCCACCGCATAATCGAGGAGTTCATGATTCAAGGAGGGGACTTTACTGAAGGAAATGGCACTGGGGGTGTTAGCATTTACGGTTCCAAGTTCGAAGATGAGAACTTTGATTTGAAACATGTCGGACCGGGTGTTTTGAGTATGGCGAATGCCGGTCCGAATACCAATGGGAGCCAGTTCTTCATATGCACCGTGGAAACCCCCTGGCTCGATGGCAGGCATGTCGTGTTCGGTCATGTTATTGAAGGGATGGATGTCGTTAAGCAGCTTGAGAGTGTAGAGACTAGGCCGGGCATGAATTCTCCCGTCAAGCCCTGCAAGATTCTCAACTGTGGAGAGTTGCCTGTGGATGCTTGATTGCTTATAGTTGCTTTGATGGTTGCTTTGTTATGACTGTGAGGATGAGGTTCTTTGAATTTGAGGGACTATGTACCTTGTAGCTTCTGAGATATCCTTGGATGTTTTTTGCTATCTATCTAGTATAGTTTCTTGATAGAGGAATAATGTACCGCTCATTTGTCACATTTTATGAAAAATTATGGTCGAAACGGTTTGTTTTTGAGTTACTTGTTCTCCATTGCTGATATTTAGACTTACCTTACTGTTTTGTTTTGGATAAACCAATATCAAAAGATACTGATTTTGGGGTGAATTTACTCTTCAGACTTTGTCCTGCTGGCCTGACTTGACCTCATAGATATTTAACTTTTTTTTTTTTGTTTCTGTTTTGTTCTTTGGAATGGATACTGAAATTATCTTTGTACCCCTGTAGCACTCATTTCAGAGTCCAGACCTTATCTTTTCTAGCTGGGCATTTGGTGAGCAACTTATTTCACTCCTACCTTTCCCTTCCAAACTCCCTCAGCAAGTCACCATCAGTCATCACCTATGGCCTCTTGCTCAGCATTTTCCATTCAAATGGCAACCCCTAAGCCTTGTTTTCGCAATTCCCAGAGAAACTCACCCCTTGCTATTACCTGCATGAATGCCAACTTCAACTCCCAAGCTCTCAAAAGCTGCTCAGCGAGCCGTTTGACATCAAGTTTTCTGAACACTTCATCCTTTGCCTACAGAGTATCCAAGGCAATATCCTCAAATGTGCCTTGCCACAAACCTCTCTGCATCAACTCCTCTGCTTCAGCAACCGATGCCCAAGAGCTGCAGGCGAAAGTGACCAAAAAATGCTTCTTCGATGTAGAAATTGGCGGGGAGCGAGTGGGCAGGGTTGTGTTTGGCTTGTATGGAGATGTCGTCCCCAAAACTGTTGAGAACTTCCGCGCACTTTGCACCGGCGAGAAGGGATACGGCTACAAGGGCAGCTCCTTCCACCGCATAATCAAGGATTTCATGATTCAAGGAGGGGATTTCACTGCAGGAAACGGGACTGGAGGAACCAGCATTTACGGTCCCAAGTTTGCAGATGAGAACTTTGATTTGAAACATGTTGGATCGGGTGTTTTGAGCATGGCGAATGCCGGTCCTGATACAAATGGGAGCCAGTTCTTCATATGCACTGTGAAGACTGCCTGGCTCGACGACCGCCATGTCGTGTTTGGTCATGTTGTTGAAGGGATGGATGTTGTTCGGAAGCTTGAAGGTGTAGAGACAAGCAAAGTGGATTGTCCGCGCAAGCCCTGCAGAATTGTCAATTGTGGAGAGTTGCCTTTGGATGATTGATTGCCTTTAGCTTTTGCTGCTGTATTATGAGGATGAAACCCTATGAGTAGGACGGATTATGTATCGTGTAGCTTTTGATACATTGTTGGATGCTTTTTGCCCCCTAGTTCATGTAGTTTTCTTGATAGAGCAATATTAGTGAAAACTTTTGGTTTATATGCCCATATTCCAAGTTCTTAAATTTCTGATATTCAGGTTCGTGCCTTATTGGACATCACAAGAAACTGACCTTGTTCTATTTGGAAACAGTATCACTTATACTGGTTCTAGGATGAATTTACTCAGCCAAATTTGCATGCTGGGTAGCAATCTGGTTCTGACATCTATGTGCTGTGCGTGTTATAGATAATGATGCTGGGAACATTACAAGGACTTGATCACTTCATTACACAAATACGCGCACACACACATATATGTACCTCAGAAAATTGATGCTCTGCCAAATATAGTTTTTGAAACCACACACATACAAGGGCTTGAGTTGGTCAGAGCATGGAGTTGTTTCTCAAATGCTATTTGCAAATGTCTAGGTGACATACTCCTGTTATTTAGTCTTTGGCTTCTAAAGTGATCTCCACATACTTTACAGACGGTTCATTAAGCCTTATCCAAGGGCGCTTTCGTTTCTGTTTTCTGGAGTTGATCCAATGGCTCTGGTGACAGGTACGGCGTATGCTGCTGTTTTAAGCTTGGCATCCATGTATCATAGAACACTGTGAGCATTAATAAAATCCCAAGATGAAGCAGTTGCATTGACAGCTTGGCATCCATGTATCATAGGACACTGTGAGCATGAAGTTGTTTCTCAAATAAATACTGCTTCTAGTGTTCCTTTGAAAGAAAACCATGTCTTTAGTCAGCATTGCATGAGTGGAAGTTGATTGTCCTGAGAAGAGTGCCTCTGGCCCCAAAATGTGGTTGGCTAATTTGTTTCGCTCAAATTGAACTGAAATAATCGCCACTTCATCAAACACAGTTTAACCCTTCCAAACAAAATTCTTATGTGCATTGTTTTCCCTTCCATCACATTATATTGTTTGGCAAACATTTTATGCTGCTCAATGTTCATCCTGCTTGGAGCATTTACTCATAATTTGTACAGGCTTGTTGGTCCACATTTCTCAACATCTTCAAAACCAGGTTTGGCTTTGCTAATTGCTATTGTGTTCAAGTAAAATGTTCGACCTGTTGATTATCTGCATGCTCTTGTACAGAATCTTTGAAGCATGATCATAAATAATATGGCATTTGGTGAAGCAGAGGGTTTAAGTATAAATAATTTTTAGTTTCCGTTTGATATGGAAAGGCCCTAAGTTTTCATGTTGCATAATTACATACTTGGGTGCAGAATTGCTCAGTGTAGAGGATGAACTCCGATAATTTGTGTGTCTAGCTCAATTACAACTAAAACTAGAACCGATGCTCTGATATTGCAGAATGTGTGCTTAACTGTCTAGCTAGCCTGATTTTCTTATAATTGTATATTCCCTACCTCAAAATAATTGACTTTCACACTTTAACCAATGGTTTCTTATAAAATATTTGACGGAAAAGAAAAACAAATAGTGTCTTTCATTATTGAATCTAATGATATTGATTTTATATAATGAATCATTATATATATTAAAATATTAATAATCAAAATTTTTGACACAAAAACCTACATGTCACTTATTAATATCCGGAGGGAGTAGTTTGTAATGCTTGTATCACTTATTAATATTGGTTGGTAAAATAATGAAAAAATGTGTACAATTTTGGAAAGACCGGATAATTTTGGCAATGTATAATATTTGTATTTGTTATATGTTTTGTAAAATTTTTAAAATTCTTCCAACAATTTATCAATCAATATTTATCAAAATTTATTCAACCATTTGGAATTCTTTTTTCTTTTTAAATGGAGTATGCATTTGGACCACCATTTTATGAGACGCAAATTGAGTATAGGCCCAGTTATCCGCCCAACATGGGTATAGGATAGGGAGAGCAGAACAGAAGTTGACCAACATGATCGCTCATTTCCCAATGAACACGGTTGCTGTTACTGCAGGCAAACCCACCTCCAGGTTTCCCATTCTTTTCTTTTTACTTTAACAACTCTTTAAAAAAATCGGGGGAAAAACAATTCTTCAATGAATTTTATTTATCAAAATCACATTCACACGGTCACACCCCATTCACCCCATCCGTAGTAGAAGTACTAGTAGATCGCAAGATCCCCAGTTTCACTCTTCCATCTCACTCCAACTCTAACTCTCCTTCCTTCCTTTGCTTCCATTCTCAACTTTCTTCACTTTCTTTTTGCGCTCATCTTTGATCCTTTGAATCTTCAATTTCTGAATTGGTGCCCTCCTTCTGAGGGCTAGTGTGATTAACAATGGGGAGCGCTGATGACAGAGTTGTTGCTGTGATTATGGTCGGTGGACCCACTAAAGGTATGAATTTTGTTTCTCTTCTCTTCTGTACAGTTTTATCAAAATTTAGGTGACCCAGTTGTATATTTTGATTGAATTTGCTGATTTTAGTATGTGGGTAATCTTGTTTACTCATTTGGGCTGGAATTTGGAGTGAAAAAGTTGTACCCAGTTGAAGATTTTGATTGAATTTGATGTCTTGATGATAGGTACTCGGTTCAGACCATTGTCTCTGAACATACCCAAGCCACTTTTTCCTTTAGCTGGACAGCCTATGGTTCATCATCCTATTTCAGCTTGTAAAAGGGTATAGTATTCCTTGAAATGATTAGTTAATCCAGTGGGTGTTTGTGTATCTGCTTTCATGTTTGATCAAACCTGTTTCTTTAATGGTAGATTCCAAACCTAGCTCAGATCTACTTGGTTGGTTTCTATGAGGAGCGTGAATTTGCGTTGTATGTGTCCTCCATATCCAATGAGCTTAGAGTCCCTGTCAGGTGAATTCTTGTTTGTTTTATCTTGGTTTTTGATGTTTCTATAATGAAATTTTGAAGCCTGCGGTTTGTGATTGAGTTTTTGGATCTTCTCTTGGTGGCAATTTAGATACTTGAAGGAAGACAGGCCTCATGGTTCTGCTGGTGGCTTGTACAAGTTCAGGGATATAATCATGGAAGATAGCCCGGTTCGAATCTTTTCCCCTCGACTTTTAGCCTCTACTTCATATAAGGCTTTAATCTTTTCAAAAGTGGCATCATCATCGCATTTTCTGTCTTGCAGTCACAAATTTTCTTGCTGAATTGTGATGTTTGTTGCAGTTTTCCATTACTAGAAATGCTAGGTAAGCGACTAATACACAGTGTACTTGATAATAATATGTTGCCTTGAGCAGTTGAGCACGTATCACATGTTTTGAGCTTCATTTTTTCTGTTTATTTGCAGAGGCTCATAGAAGATATGGAGGGATGGGAACTATATTAGTTAGTAAGGTCCGTCAAGTTCATGTTTATGTGTACCTTCCTGTTTGGAGCTTCCATTATTTATCTGCTCTTCAGTATATTGAAATTTAGGCGTGAGTATATGCAGGTTTCGCCGGAGTCTGCCAGTCAGTTTGGTGAACTGGTTGCTGATCCCAACACCAATGAGGTTTTACATTACACTGAAAAGCCTGAAACATTTGTACGTCCGACACCCTATCTTTGAGTTTGGCGTTTCTTTAAACATCTTTCGATGCATTCGATATGTTATTCAACAACCCATAATTCAAGGTACTATTTGTTTTTCAGTGCTTCAATTTATTCTGATCTTGCTGTTGTACCTTGCAGGTTAGTGATAAGATCAATTGTGGGGTGTATGTGTTTGCTCCAGAGATATTTAACGCGATCCAAGGTGTATCAACCCATCGGCAGGATACTGGTGTGTTAAACTATAACTCATGTCTATTATTTTTTGATCCTGTGTACGGCATTTCTAAACACAGTTGTGAAATTCCGCAAGTGGAATTTCTTTTGGGAAAGACCGAAGGGGTGATGAGATCTTGCATTCTGTTTTCAGTAATCTCCAACATGGAATCTGAATGGATGTGTGGAACTTATTGACCGTCTTGTATGGCTTTTAGTTTTAGAAGGTTGAAAAATCTGACCTTGCTAGGATATCAATTATGAGATCACAAAACCCTTTATACTTCTTGAGTTCTTGTCACTGCTTGGTCAAAGATTACTCCGTACAGCAGGAATTTCTATGGGTCGGTTATCTTAACTTCAGTCCGGCACAGTTAAAGTTAAAACTTACAAGGTACATAGTAGTATGGTAGCTTCAGTTCCATTGTTTGGTACACTCTTGCAGTGACCTAATCCACCTTTTAACCATCTAAATTTGAGACTTTCAAAATTTGTTTGCTGAATTTTAAAGGCAATAGTAACACTTCTAGAACAATACTTTACTCATGACATAATATTGAATAATCTTTGTTGTCTTTGCCAAAGTAGATGGCGTCACTAGAAGTACATTGATATTGCCATTAGAGATATTTACCAAATTTTGAATATGATTATTTATGAGAATGATGGTGGAAATATGTTTTGGTGATTAATGTTTTAGAGGATGTACTAATTAACATTTTATGTTCTCTGCAGCCGATTTAAGGCGTATATCCAGCTTTGAAGCTCTTCAATCTGCTACGAAGTACTATTCTTCTCTTTGCACGTGTTTTTTGTTTCAATTCAATATACCATTGGCTTCAAAGTTGTGATTTCGTGTTTACTCATCACCGTAGTGCAATTTGCTATCTTAATGACCCTAATTATTGGACCTCAACCTTTTGGCAGACTAATGAAAGTATCCTGCTATTTCAGATTGCATGTCGTATTCATCTTGACAGATTTCATGAGGGTTGTATGCAGTTGACAGTTGAATTAGCTATATGATCCAACTTTGCTGTCCTTACCCTTTAAGTTTGTTGGAGCTTTACTCTTGTAAACTGTGCTAGTAGTTCATGGTTTACAGTTGTACTGCTGGTTATTTGCAGTGGCAGTTAGCATCTCAGCAAGCATAGATTTCGTCATTGATTGAGAAAAACTGAAAATACTGGCATGGAAGCCATTTTGTAGTCTTTCTGAGATTAACTCATATTTCCTCTTCTCCAATAGAAATGTCAGTCTCCTGAAATCGGAGTACTTTCATAACCTTTACGCTTGTTCCAACAGGATACCTTTCCTTTTTAACCAGTTACATATACTCCATCCTGAATTCCTGATCACAAACCTGAGCCACTGCTGCAAATTTATGAACTATCTTGAGCTTAGGTCTAAAAGGGAAGGGACTATATAGGTTTTGGCATACTCGATTGGAGTTATGTCTTGGCAGCTTGGTATTTGGAGCTTGTTTTCTTATTGGGGTTGGTTTATAGATCTTTGTCAATGTATATGTTGTATTTAGTTGTGATCTTCGAACTTTGTCAAATCTCACAAACTGCTGTCCTGATTGGAACTTGCTGTTTGACAGGAGTCTGCCTTCAGATTTCGTGAGATTAGACCAAGATATTCTAACACCTCTTGCTGGGAAGAAGCAATTGTATGTTTATGAGACCATGGACTTCTGGGAACAGATCAAGACTCCTGGGTAAGTCAGTTTCAACTAATCGATTCTTGATTGCTCTGTATTATTTTATGCTGACATCACTAATTTTTATCTTTTCTAGAATGTCTCTGAAATGTTCTGGTCTCTATCTCAATCAATTCCGGGTCACTACACCTCATCTTTTGGCAAGTGGTGATGGCACAAAAACTCCTACAATAAATGGTGATGTCTATATCCATCCATCAGCTAAAGTTCATCCCACTGCCAAGGTATACTAAAAGGTTTATAGTCATAACTCAGGGTGCTCGTTTGAAAGGGTTTCATCCGAGGAAAAAAGAGATATTTCACTGAAAAGATCATGCAGTACATACTATGGTTATGAAATTGCATAGAAAGAGACTGGAATACCAAACATAGATGTAGAAAGACTTTACTAATAGCAGCATCCTTGTTTGCTATATCTATTATCATGAAACAAGAATACTTTCCGTGTTGGATGTTTCATGTCTCAACATAACTTTTGGGTGATGACAGATTGGCCCGAATGTGTCTATATCTGCAAATGCTCGTGTTGGAGCTGGTGCGAGGCTCATCAATTGCATTATTCTAGATGATGTTGAAATCAAGGTGATTCACAATGGCTGAAACTTATCATCAAACTGTCTACATAATGACATACAGTAACTGACCCATGACATTGCATTATACAGGAAAATGCAGTTGTTATCCATTCGATAGTTGGGTGGAAATCATCCATTGGAAAATGGTCTCGTGTTCAGGCTGAAGGAGACTACAATGCTAAACTTGGAATAACAATCCTCGGTAACGCCCTTTTCACCTTGTGGCATCGTGAATTACCCTAGTCTGCTGCCCTCGTTATTCACTGTTTGGTGTTGTAATTGTACAGGGGAATCTGTAACTGTTGAGGATGAAGTGGTGGTGATCAAGAGCATTGTACTTCCACACAAGACCCTTACTGTTAGTGTACAAGAGGAGATAATATTGTAGCCAATTCGGTATTTATTTTCAGTTGTGGCTTTCTTTCTTTTTCCCCCTATCCCCCTACAGTTGATATTAGTTTCTGTTTGTTGTGTTTCAGTTGAATCATGCGTTTTGACGGTGAATTTGTATAATTGTACATTATGCTTTTGTTGAGAAACAAACTAAAGCGGTTCTTTTGATGTACTTTTTGGCGAAAAGACAATGGAATAATAGAGAATTAACGTCCCAAAGTATTACTGTATTTCCTCCATAGATGTTTTGAAGAGCATTGCCTTTCAAAACATTGTGTGGATCAGATGTTAATTTGAACCCCTGTGGCCCTGTTTGGGTGGAACGCCAACTTTCTTATCTTGGATAAGTTTGCTTTTTTGGGGGAATTGTGTTTTTAGAGATGATTTTTTTTGGGAATTGTGTAAGAGGTTTGGATTGGAAAGAGTTACCAATCCAAAGAACAGGTTACAAATACAACCCAAGTAATTGTCTCTGTTTGCTTCCGCTTTCCATTAGGAGATAGGGTTGATCTTAGTTAGGGCCCTCAAAAGACTAACCTCAATACCTGATTCAATGCGACCTCGTAAAAAAACAAGTACAACCATGCTACCGTTGTTTTTCCGTCTGAATTTTAACATTTGATCAATTTGATCAAAAATTCAGAAACAATATTTTCCATATTTTAAATCAACCAAACTCGATTTTAACTTGAATTTACGCTTGATCAAATTATCTGACCCGAAAAAGCTAGGTATCGTACATTAAATTTTTGTCCAATGTCCAATTCATGTGAACGCAATACCTAATCTCAATTGTACAATGTGTAGCTTTCATAAAAGCATATCCCTTGGAGTAGAAAAAGTATATAGGTATGATATATGACTCACATAAATGAGCTGGAAGACATCACCCAAACAGGAGTCTTTCATTGAGAATTGAGAGTTTACTACTTACCACACCCCTATCTATTGAATCTCAAATCACTTTCCTTTCATTGCAAATTGTTAACCAAATGCAGAGGTCACATCAAATCGCCACATACTCTATTGTCGTACAATCGAGTCTCATATAGCTGCTAATCTGTTAGCAATTTTTCTCTACATCATCATCAGTCCTCAAGCAAAGGTCTCGAGACTGTCAAGTTTCCAATGTGGAACTCCAAATACACCCTTGTCAAGTTAGCCTAAGACATTAGCCATCTAATAAGCCGTACAATCAACAGGCTGCACTACAATTTCCCCCACAACATCAGCTTGGTTTTGGTTGGCATCGAGCAAATGCATCCGATTTCATGTCATCTCTTTGAAAATGGGAAGAAATGAAGAAGATGAGGCATACTCCAACGGTTAGGTTCGGAAGAAATATCACGTAACTTGCTGCAATGAAGACTTCCCAGCGATCTCACTGTACCAAGAGTTCCATGCTTCCACATAATGGTCAAAGAGGTCCCTCAATGCTGCAAAAACACAATCCACATAATTTTAGGTTAATTTCCAGTCTCCAGTTCAAGCTGATTTCGCCCATGCTGGCTATTATAATGTAACACGATGAAAAATCACGTCATCATACCTTGATTATGATACTGAGGGCGATAAGTTGAGGCAAAGTTCTCCAAGTCCTGCATGGACTGTGTGTTTTTCTCACCGGCAGCGCCTGCTTTCGCCACAGTCACAGGAGCGAAAGGACCATACTGGTAGTTTCTTGAGGCTTGCCTTTTGTTGTCTTGCTCTGAGTGTACATTGAACTCACTTTCCAACTTCTCGGTTTTCACCTGCTGCTGTATCTGCTTTGCACCTTCTTCAGCCGTAATATCCACCTTATTTCTTTTGAAGTTAATGTTTGTGATCTCCGTTCCAAATGTTCTTTTCTTAGTTTCGGTGGAGATTGCCTGACAAGCTATACTGTCATCTGTCTTTTGTGCCAAGCCTAACCACCGGAACGCTGGCTTTCTGGTCTCTGCTTGATGAGTCTAGACATTGTCCAACAAAATCACAATGTTTAGAACAAAATTTTCAATAAAGCTTCCATTTAATCACCAAAGATTTCTCCCTCACAATGCTATATCTAATATCTTGTGCATCCAGGATAATATATGTTCTTTCAAATATAGGAAACAAGGCCATATACACACAACAAGCCACATGATATTATGCCAAACAATGACACATTTTCAAATGTGACACAAACAATGCAAACAAGCAAATAAAGCGAAACTCATGAAACAAAATTGTCAAAAATTCTTACCTTTTCAATAAGCCGCATGGAAGACAACACATTGGCAATGTCATATAGCCTTCTTACTTTAGCTGCATGATCTTATAAAAGAAGAGTTAGTTTCTGAACCAACCCTCTGACAAATAGCAAGTAAGATTCAAGAGAGTAAAGTATAGAAGTTCATACTTCTCATTACTAATGAGTTATGACCATCACCAAGCAAGACTTTAGCAGCTTCATCTAGAGATATCAAATCAACCTGAAAATTGACCATAAAACTCAGCATTGAGAAGATTCAAAAGAATATTGAAGAAACAAAAATGGGGTTCTACTTACATCTGAGCAAATGAACAGTTTGACAAAGTTTTGTGTAAGAAGTCCCAACGACTTTTCCCTTCTATTGTCTGCAAGACCAACCAAGCATATCAAATTCCCAGTTCTCACTTTCTTTAAAGTAGAAGACTGAATTTCAGAATGAACACAAATCTGACACCATTTGTCATGACCCAAACTGAGTAGTCGATCCTTAAAGCAATTATCGATAATATCCGGGGCCCGGGAGGGGCTGAGGCGTTACACCATTGCCCAGCTTTTACAGTAATTAATATATAGTACTCAAGTGGAGCAACTTACCAGGTTTAGAAGACGCCGATGATTTGACAGTACCGGGGTTAGATGCCTCAGATTGGCTTGCATTATCGGGATTAGAATATGTATCCTCATCATAGTCCATTACCTTGAACTAAAAAAGACAAAGATTTACTAATCCCATTTTAGTGCAAAGGAGACACAATAAAAAAGACTGAATCAAGATCAAATCAAATCCCCAGTATCTTACCTTTTGAACACCTTCAGAAGTGCCCAATTTCTCCTTCAATCCCTCGTCCTAAAATTCAAGAAACCAAAGAAATACAATAAGCATGCTTCATTTTGTGAATTAGGTATTCTCATTAGGATTGAAGATTGAAATTGTAATTACCTTTAGCACTGCAAGAGCCTTGGGAATTGCTTTAAACCCCTTCCATGTGTACTGATTTTTCGCTCTCCTGGTTAGCACCTGTGATCAATTCACGTTATTAAATCGCATTTGCAATATACCATGAAATTTTTTTTTTTTTCCAATTCATAGATTGAGATCTTACCCCAACACTTTCCAGCACATTGACAATATCATAGATCCGCCGCCTCTCAACTCCTGCAAAATTTCCCCAGAAAATTCACAATCCAAACACAATGACCATCACCCAGAACAAAACTTCCTCCAAAACTAGCATTTCACATAGTAAAATCATTAAGTTCAAATCAGATCTAGTACCTAGTTTATTGGCAGCATCGTCAAGCCCAATAGAGTCAACCCCATCTCGATTGTACAAGCTCAGAAAACTACCCATCAAAAAATTACCAAAAGTCACTTACAGAAAACCACTGAATCTCAAAATCGAACGAAAACCAATAAGGGAAAGAGATTAGTACTTGGAGCAGAGAAGACCCAAAGACTTCTGCTTTCTGCTGTAAGTATGGTCTCTAGATCCAGAATCTGCCATTGGAGGTGGAGATGCCGCCATTAAAATGGCTCGAATGTTCTTCACAGCCCCAGAACGAGATGCAGGTAGAGAGAGAAAGAGAGATGGGAAAAGAGAGGGAGAAAAATGGAGGGTTTAAAGGCCGTTATGAGTAGGGATTTGGGAGCGGTGATTATTCACGAAGGCGCTTCTTTCGTTAATTTTTGGTGGGATTTTGAAAA
Source organism: Portulaca oleracea (assembly GCA_029582165.1). Lineage (NCBI taxonomy): Eukaryota > Viridiplantae > Streptophyta > Magnoliopsida > Caryophyllales > Portulacaceae > Portulaca > Portulaca oleracea. The sequence goes on along the minus strand of CM055869.1, from coordinate 9,808,206 downwards.
TTCGAAAGGAGCGGGAATTTGAATCGTAATGGAGGGTTTGGGGAAAATTACGCTGTCTGCCCTTCCTAACGTTCATGGTTGGGTGGGTATTTTAGTCTTTTTGGCGTGGTCGTGCACGTGGCTGTTGGGTAGGGCAGCAGGGCGCTCCCGCCCCCTGTTTTAAAAAATTATGAATGCTTCAGAAGGGAGGGATTAGAGTTGGGATTAAGATTAAACTAATCAAAAAAAGAAGATTAAACTAGAATTATTTGTTTATCAAAAAAAAAAGATTTAACTAATCAAAAAAAGAAGATTAAACTAGAATTATTTGCAATGTAAATCCACAATATTTAATTTATTACCATGTGAGGTTATTATGAATAATGGTTCCACTTGGAAGTATTATGAGTTCATCTTGATTCTATCCGATGTCTATATTTTAGAAGAGAAGTACTGCGTAGGGTGAGTTGTTGTCTTATGATTATGAGGTCACAGGTTCAAGTTTTGAAAGAAACCTTTGACAAAAACACAAGGTAAGGTTTTTTTGTATTGCACCTTTGTGGCGAAACTCTTCCCTAAATCCCTACTTACAGGAATGTTTTATACACCGAGTTGCTCTTTTATACAGAGAGAGACCTCACAAGTGTTCTCATCCTGAAAAACACAATTCATATACTATTTCTAACTTCTGAACAATCAACATTTGCAATGTCTGCTAAATACTACTCTAATTGTGAAGATAATTACAAAAAGAGTGAAATGATTGGGTCGATCTTAGTCTTATCCAAATACTGTTTTAAAAAATCAGAATCGCTTTACTGAACCGTAAACCGGCCAAAAAAATCGGAAGCGGGCAACACCGAACCGCTTCATTTTTTTGGTGGACCGAACCGGATAAATCGGATGTTAAACAGGGCGGTTCCAGTTTGTAATATTCAAACCGACGGATAACCGGAACCGAAACCGCACCGTTAATATATATATATAGGATAATTGGATTCTAATAATCCCTACTATCACGAATTGGACAATGGTGGACCGTACTTTCACTTTGTATTCTGGTGGTCCAAAAATAAATAAAATTGGATTGTAGTGGGATATTTTCGAGTGAATCATAGATTTTGTGTTCATTTGATTCAAAACTTAGTACATCACTTTACAATGATTTTTAATGAATTTACAGCGTTTCTCCCAATTTTTTTCATTTTTTTACTATTTTTTACAATTTTTTCACTTTTATTATTTTTAAAAAATCATAATAATTATTCGGAGTCTCAAAAAAATAATTTAAAAAATGTTTTAGAAACTACAATTCATTAGCTTTCTAGGGCAGGAACGAAAAAAACAAAAACAATATAGTGTATGAATAAAATAAAAAAAAAAGAATGTAGATGTGGATTTGGTACCACTAGAATCCAATTTTATTTTATTTTTTTACCACCAGAATACAAAGTGAAAGTACGATCCACCATTGTCCAATTGGTGAAAGTAGGGATTATTAGAATTCAATTATCATATATATATATATATATATATATATATATATATATATATAGGGAAATTGGATTCTAATAATCCCTATTTTTACAAATTGTATAACAATAATCCCTACTTTCATTTTGTATCCTGGTGGTCCAAAAAAAAAATTAAAATTGTATTATGGTGGGACGACACCGACTCAAATGATAGTGACTCGGTGGTCAGCTGACGTGTACCGGCGGGAGTGTGTTTAACCAAGAATTCGGACCACCAGAATATAATCAACAATGAAATAGGACCACCAAAATACTATCAATATGTCAATGAAACTACTAGAATACAACAACAATTTAAATGAGACCACTATAATACAAATAAAATAATAATTTCTTAGTTAAAAACACTCTCGCCGGTACACGCCAGCAAACCACCGAGTCACCACCACTTGACTCGACGGCGTCCCACCAGAATACAATTTTAATTTTTTTTGGACCACTAGAATACAAAATGAAAGTAGGGATTATTGTTATACAATTCATGAAAGTAGGGATTATTAGAATCAAATTTCCATATATATATATATATATTGATTTTTAAAAAATTACACAGACACAGTGGGAACTAGCAAGCAATATAATTTACACTGACACTGTGAGAACTAGCAAGCAAACAAAAATTTACACAAACACAGTCAGAACCAAACTTGGTTTTTTTTTATTATTTTAGGTTGATTGAATGATGATTTTTTAATTTTGATAGAAATAAAGGTAGTTCCGATTAACCAGTGATATCACACCATTAAATCCGGTGCACCGATTTAAAAAAACCAGGTGTTCCGGTTACGGATCCAGTTTACGATTTTGGAAAACCATTTCGATCGGTGCACCGCTTCGTGAAACCGTCACCGAACACCCCTACTTTCTATACAATTGACCTCATTCTTCCAACAATATGTTAGGGTAGCCTAAGCTACAATATATCTTTACGAGCACCTCTATCCTGCCTAAGAAAAATTGATATTGTTCTAATCATTTTTTATTTCGCTGTTAGGAAATTTACAAGAAAAGGAATAAACAATTCTCAACGAACTAATATAATAATAATAATAATAATAATAATAATATAATACACATGATTTTTTAAAGGGGGAAAATACTTTGTTTTTTGCTTGATCGATTTTTTTTGGAAACACTAGGTATTTATTGATAAAACCTCCCATAAAAAACATAACTAATATTTTATTTTCTTAAAAGATTTATTTATCTTCAAAATAGTTATTTTATGGGCAACAATTTTCAACTTATCTTGATTGCTAAAGTAAGGTTCAAAGATTGTTTGTTACATTTAGTAAATTGTTGTTACAAATTACATTTAGTAATTGTTTTAAATATAATTGGACTCTAATAATTTTTATTTTCACCAATTGTATAACAATAACCCCTATATATATCCATAAAAAATTTAGTGCTTCCATCACAAATGTTTCTCTACTTAGAAGTGTCGGAACTCAGTATATCAGTCAAGGTTTAGTTTCAAATCTTATGATAGAGAAAAATTTTGTGATAAAAATATCTACCCTTTTACTTACCAACTGTATACTTGGCCTTCAGTAAAAGAGGTTAAAAACCTAAAAATGTTACAAATCGATTTATTTTTATGACATTGTAAATCGATATTTTTAAATCTTCACTAATGTGTGTGGATATATCTCCAATTTATGTTGAAGATATTCCTAGTAGTCTAGCACGACTACAAATATTTGGGGCTTTTGAGAAAAAAAAAAAAGGAAAATTACATGCTACAAAAATCCATGCAGGGTCTTCAACTACGCAATACTCAACAACAGCAAAAAAATTTAATTGGTGGAGATGCGGGGTATCGATCTCCGTACCTCTCGCATGCTAAGCGAGCACTCTACCATCTGAGCTACATCCCCTTTTGGTTTGACATGCAACAGATTAATTTTTTATTCATAAGATACAGATGGAAAGCGAAAACAAAATAAAGTTCCCACCGAGATTTGAACTCGGGTTACTGGATTCAGAGTCCAATGTCCTAACCACTAGACCATGGGACCAATTTTGCTGATATTTCTGGCAGTACTAAATAAAACTGCAGAGATATTAAAACAAGCCTGTGCAAGCAACTCTCAACTTATATTATTCTCATTTGTATTAATATTCTGTATCAGTAGTGTTTTTGGGTTTTTTTTTTTTTTTTGTTTTGATTGAGATTCATTTTTTCCTTGTACCATGGTATTGTTTTCGAGAGCAGTTTTTGGGTGTTTGACAGAAATATTTGATGTCATAACTTATAATACATGGTATATAGGACAATTAATTTGATAACTTCAAACTTGTGTTCTTTGAATCAGCCAAAAATACAGAGGGGAAAAGTGTGGACAATCTCTATTCTGGAATCTGGAATTCCTTGCTCAAAATGTATGGGTTTCATTGTTCAATGTGGGTCAAAGAGGGTATGATATGATATTGTACCTATTTCTCAATTTTCTATCACTGGTTTAGATTATAGTTGTGACAGTTGATTTGCACTTCCATGGCGAACTTCACACCACGGCGCGTTTGGTTGGTTAAAAATTTTGGAGAAATTGTCGATTTTCCAACGTTGATTTATTTTCTCCATATTTGAATATAGGTTGAACTTAGAAATTTTTTTTGGAAAGAAAGGGTACTATTTCCTACATTTTCCTATGGAAGCGTTCCCTAAAAAGGTTAATGAAGATTAGTGTTGTACTCCCTCTGTTCTTTTTTATCTGTCAGTTAGGGTTTTCAGTGTCAATTTTTAATCAATAATTTCTAATATAAAACTTTTATAGAAAAATATAATATTATACTTTTTTAATAGTATTTTTTATTACGAATCTAATGATATCAATTTTGTATGATGAACCATTATACAAATTAAGATATTGACGGTCAAAGTTTTTGCCACAATTCTCTAGGCGACAGATAAAACAAAACGGAGGTAGTATATATTAATTGTCAAGTTAACTAACATTTTTTTTGTACTCCTTCCATTCCATATTAATTGTCGTCTTTGGAAATTGTGTAATCAAATTTCAAAGATTTTGACAATAAGTTTCTCGATATATACGATGAGTTGCTATATAAAATTACAACCATTAGATTCATAACGAAAAATACTATCATAAAAGTATATATTAAGTAAAAAAATTATCAATCAAAGAGTGATATTAAAGATCGTGAATGTCGAAATTATGACAATTAATATGGAACGAAAGTAGTTAATTATTTGTCATTTTACATTTTTAATGTAACTTTTACAAATTTTGCATTTATGTTCTACATCCTCATAATTAATGTTTTCCAATTTAAGTAATTTTATAGTTTTTCTTACCAACTTTATTGTTTATGTTTGTTTCTCCACGTTCTTACAAATAAGGACAAATAAATAGAGACAAAGGGAGTATAATATATATATTTGATTTGGAAAGATGAAAAAAGGCCATACTAGGAGGTAATGTTTAGAACATTAGCCCAAATCTTTCAGAAGATAGAAATGAAGAGAAAAATATCCATAAAATGAAAGAAATCACCTTCTTATATTAATCGTAGGCTAATGGAGTAATAAGCAAAATAATCAACATTTATTATTGTAAATGGGGAAGCGGCGAGCTATACCTAGTTACCTACTATGTAGTATGTACTTTCTTAGTTCCTTTTTATCTGTCATTTTACGGTTTTTAGTGTCAATCTTTAATCAATCATTTTTAATATTAAATTTTAATAATTAAATATAATATTATACTTTTTAAATAGTATTTTTTATGAAAAATCTAACGACATCAATTTTGTATAATGAATCAATATATAAATTAAGATATTAACGGTCAAAAATTTTAACAGAATCTCCCAAGCGACAGGTAAATAAAAATGAAGGTAGTATTACCTAGTGAAAGAAAAAACCTAACTGTAAGCCTTGAGTTTCTTATGAGTAACAATATCTAAATTCCCCCCACATCAATGTACACAATTGATGAATTTAATTAACTCAACTAACCATCTACTTGCCATGATCTCATGGTTTCCTCTCAATTTCGCCTTCAACATCACCTTCATTCTTTCCACTCTACCTTAGCCTTCAATGAACCCGTTTGTAGCACCACTAATACACTGAATATACACAATACAAAACATTATCAACCAGAGAAAAATAATCATATACATGATGACAATATGCTTCGATTCGAATTATGAATCTTTTATCACTATGAAGATTAACAACTACTTGTACATCAATAACGTACATCTAATATTATATCAGGTTGAGAATGAACACAATTTAACCGTGACTATTAGTAACTAGAATAAATGTCCCACCCGATGAATAGAGATTGAATAAATACAGTTTAACCGTGACCATAAGCAACTACTAAGTGCTCCCGTCTTTGCCTCGCGGACGTTGAGCTTATCAAGACATTATAAGTACCATAGGTAACATCATCAATATCACCTAGAATCTTAAAAGAATTACTTTTGCTTTTTCAATTTTATTTTTATTTTTTATAGAAAAAAGAGCATTGATGATCCACACAATCAACGGTGAATTGTTGCATTGAGTGACTTGAGTCTTGGTGTTTTACTGAATCGTTTCAGTGAGAGCCAACAGGCCCAACGCTTAGTGAATGGGGAATAGGTGACTTTATTCAGTCATACACTTGTACAGGAGTACTAAAAAAAATTAAAAATCAAAAGTACAAAAAAAGGTCCCACCGAGAATTGAACTCGGGTTACTGGATTCAGAGTCCAATGTCCTAACCACTAGACCATGGGACCACTTTTCATAATTCAGCTGCATCATATTAAAAATAAAATAAATATACCGAAAATTAGAAAAAATAGCAGGGGAAGCCACTCTAGTAGTCTAACTTATCAGAGCCAAGTTTTGATTCTAGGACTTGTGAGTTATGGGCCCACTACGCTTTCGCTACACCACTCTAATTTCTTGATTAAAATTCTTCATTTTTCTTATTACATATCTCAAATTCTGGGCCTTTTTTTTGGTGTATTGTTGTGATATCATATATATATATATATATATATATATATATATATATATATATATAAAACTGGGTATAAAGGGTGAGGTTGGAATATGTGAGTTTTTTTAAGGTATTTTCGGAAAATTATAATTACTAATGTTTACCCTTTAAAAAAAACCTTTTGTACATATTAAATGATCATTAATCATGATTACCTTTTTTCGAAAAAAAAAACTTCATAAGTATTAAATGTATGGTAAGTTATTGTTTGCAACAAATAAAATTTATTAAGTTAATTAAAATATACGAATACTAATTATGTTTAACTCAAGCTTAGTTCAAGGTATCTATTTCTTAAAAGACAACATTATTGTATTTATAAAAAATGATTTTGATATTTAATTTTGCATATGAAGAGTTGTTCCAACGTTTTTATATTAACTCATGTGATTAAGCTGATATTATCAAAATGTTTTTACATTTCCTAATTGCTATGAAGTTACGCGCTATGAAATATATTTATATGAAAATCGTCAATGTATTCTTTTTTAACATCCTTTTCTTTATAAAATAATTAGGAATAACCAATAATAAATTCTTTCAGTAAAATGAATTTTTACCATTAATAATTGGTAATAACCAATAATAAAAAGATTTCTATGAAAAAACATATTTAGTTTTCAAGAAAGGAAATAATGGTTAAATTTGTGAACAATTTTATAAATACTATTTTGAAAAATTGGGGTTCAAAAGTAACTTTTCTTTTAACTATAACTTTAGTAATATTAATAAAATATATATTTCAACTATATTTTTTCAGAAGAAAAGAGGAAAATTTCAAGTTTATTACTAATTGTTGATATTTTTAATGCTTTCATTGAACTTTTCTAACGTTTGAATATGGGTGGTTGTAACTCATCCTTCTTGAAACTTATTATGGATTAATTCTATTAAATTGTCATTACTACTAATTGATGGTTATAAGTTTTTCCCCATTTCTTCTTTTTGTAATGATGTTTATTTACCCTTGTAAAAGGGAGCAAGGTGTAAGCATGTAGATTTGGAGTAAGTGGGTTGAATATCAAATCAAAAGCATATTTTACAATTGGTGAAAAGGTAATTTTCATATTTCATTTTAAATTTCACTATGTTTTGCAATTAGTATATATTGCAATTTCATACAAGTGGCGTAATTTTCTATTGATTTATATGAATTTTTCTTTAAATTTTCTAACGCATATTCAATATTTAGATTACAAAATAAAATTTTTACTTAATGAGTCTATCACATATACTTAAACAAAATACTATATTTTTCTATAGAAAATACTATTAAAACACGTATATATTTTCATTTTGTTTTTTTCAAACTAATTCATATTTCTTATTTTTCTATAAAAAAATTAATTACTTTTCATACTTCATTTTAATATTGTTGTTTTTCATATTGGTTTTTACTTAGAATACATATTTTCATAAAAAGTAATTATTTTAAGTATAATTGTCATTGTTGTATTGGTTTCATAAAGATCTATGATTATAGTAATATATAATCATTCAATGAGTTAATTAAAATTTATGAAATGAACTAAAGGCGTTACTAATTGCCGTGAGTATGTGATATAGAAAAAACTAACATAAGTATGTAACTTTATACTTAAATTTTTATCATGTTTTCTATAATTTTTATTTATTTATTTTCTTGCTATTAAGTTTGCATTGTAAGTATATATGCTATTAAGAAATGTGTATTGTATAAATTTTAAAAATAGTTATTGTTTTTTGTACTTGAATGTTATTTGATTATAAGTTGCTATTTTCCTCATTGTAATATACTTACAAGTTAAATAATAGATTTTACTTTTCCACATGAATTATGTACATTCACGTGTTAGTTTCATATAAGTATATTCAATCATATTCAATGTCTATTGAAAAAGTTTCATATAAGTTTATTCATTTATATCTTCCTCTCATAAATATTATAATATTTTTTTTATACTTTTATCAAATAACTAAATTTAACATGCAACTTTTCGGTATGGATTAAGATTTAAAAAGTTTAAAATATGAACATTCAATTTTGTTCCTAGCATTAAAAAAAATATCAAAAAACATATAATTTAATAAATAGATAATGCTTGGAGATTTTCCATGATTTATTGAACGCAATAACATAATGTTTAAATTCTCTTAGATTTCAAGCAAGCAATGGCAAATTTAATTTGGTGCTTTGATTTGGTAGACTTCTATGTTTGAACAATGGATATATTCAATTTGTATTATTTGGTCATTTATTGTAGATGATTTTTCTTACATTTTATTATAGATGATTCAAATATTATTGTACACATCGTAAAAATGTGATTGTATATTGTATTACAAATTTTCTACAATATCAAATTTTTACAAATATGAAGATTTAAAGATGGCCGTGTGACACGGTATAAGAACTAGTACAAAAGTAATTTTGGGATTTTATTTTCTGTATGACGGAACGGAACTAGTAATGTTTAACCAATAACCCAAACACTTCTCAAGAAAGGAGAAAATTTACCATAAAATGAAAAAAAATCAACTTTTTAATTATATTGATCACTGACTAATGGAATAACAAGCAAGTAGCAACATAATTAAAATTATTGCAAATGTAGAAGGTGAGAGCAATACTTGCTGCCTACTACCAACTGAAAGAGAATCCTAATTATAAGCCCTAGTTTCTTATGGCTGACAATATGTGAAAACCCCCCGGAATCAATATACACAATTGATAGAGTTTAATAGTATCTCGATTGACCATCTACTTGCCTATCATCATCTCATGCCTTTTCCTCTTAATTTCGCCTTCTCAAAACTCGTCTGGCTTTGTCCTTCGTGCAACAGATTGAATGCTGTGAACGACCGCGGCTTCAACTCCACCTTGATTTCTTTCCCCTCCACCTTAGCCTTCATTGAACCCGTTTGCGGCACCACCTAGTACCGTATAATATACACAATACAAAACATTACTTAGAGAAAAAAATAATCATTTACACCTTCAAAATACAAAGTAGGATTATATACCTTAGTAGGATTGTCAAATGAGTTCTCATCTTGCAAATCATCAGCAGTGAGTACGGTTTCCTTTGTGGGTTGTATCGCCTTTGGATCGATTCCTTCGAAAGACATAGTCAGTCTAACTGTCGAATTCTGGTAATTGACAACCTTAACTGTAATGTAATTCTGTTTCTCCTTGTGGTCAGTCCAACTGATTGCAGATGCATAAACACGGGCCGTGTTCAATGGAGTATGTAGGTGCGAGTCTAAGAGCAAAGCCCCACTCGATTCTCTGAAGAATGTTTGGACCCAATAGCTCGGAATCCCATACGCCTTGTGTGAATTGAAAACAATTGCATCCGGACTCCAAGTTCTGTCGTTGACATTCATAAACAACGGGGCGTAGCTAACCATCTCAACTATATCACTGCATTATCAGTCATCACACAAACAATTATCCATTAATTAATCATCATCATGTAATCAAACATAGATTCAATCATGGGAAAAGTATGTGTAACATGCCTGTTCTTCTCTAATGAGAGTAAGAAAGCAGCTTCGGCCAATGCACCCCCGAAAGTTCCATTGCCATCTCCGACTTTAGGTCCGGTCACAGCGTATTCGCTCACAAAAGCCTACATGATTGTTTGATTAGAACCTTAATGACTATCAAAGCTTATGCAAATTCCATATTGAGCTTTAATTCAGCATGATGGTGGGTACCTTTGCCGCTTTAGGGTTGCTCCGAGGTAACTTCTCAAATACGCGAGTCTTATTGAGCATGCCTTCAGCAGTTGTGTAAATCTGAGCAAATATTCAACTCAGATCAAGTTTTTAAACACGCTTTCTTAAGATGTGCATGTATGTAAAGCTCAGCATGCATACATAAGAAAAACAAAGATTGATTAATGTAGAAAACAGAATTATGTACATGATAATCATATAAATCAGCAGGGTGTTTTAAGGGCTTCTCTGTTGCATCACAGTTGGTGATGGTTTTGATATCAGGGTAAGCCTTTTTTAGTGCCTTGTAGAATTTGAGATAATTCCCTGAACAAAGGAAAATGAATACATTGATCAGTACTTATTTGTAAGAGATAACTTTGGTACATAATTATATTAAGAACATTTTCCTTGGTAGGTCCTAAATCCACAATTCTCATTTCCAATGGCAATATACTTCAGATTGAAAGGCTCCGGATGTCCCAATTTTGCTCGAAGAGAACCCCATGTAGAATTTGGACTACCTCTGGCGAACTCAATGCTATCGAGCATTTCCTGGAGAAAACAGATTGATATTACTCAACTCGGTCCATTCTAACTCAACCCGAGTAATAATTAAGTAGATCAAGTTAGATTTGATTACAAACTGTTTGAAAGTATACATACTTGTACGAAAAGCCCGATTAGAGGTGTATCAACTTGATCCTTGTGAGCTTCTCCTGCAGTAAACGCGACATGAAAATGAAAACGACACTAACAAAGGATTTGAAATCGGTAAGATTATGATATTGATGTTTACAAACCGCTGTTAACAACCCACACTGGCTCTGCTCCAAGGTCCTCTGCCAACTGCATTTGATCAAACACATTTATCCTTAAAGCTATTCATTTTTAGACTTATGTATATACTCATGCATCAACATATGTTTTATGTCATGACTCACGACACATACTTAAAGATATTCAAGGTAACCGAGACGGTCATCAGACCAATAATTCCAAACATCACCAAGATGTCCTGGCCTCTCTTCCCATGGACCGACGGTTTCCTTCCAACGGAAGGCGTTCCTTAGAGAGTTTCCCTCAACATAGCACCCTCCTGTAAATTACAGTGCCAGCAGTCGTTATACACTTTGATTTGCTTTAACTAGAGTAGGGTACTCCATAGAGTAGGTTATAATTTATGGTCTTTTACTGATACTAGCTGTAAAAGAGAATGTTCTGAAAATAGTGCCAAATTCTGAAAGGGGACAATATGTATATACCAGGAAATCGGATGAAACGAGGTTTCAATTTGAGAAGCATTTCCATCAAATCAACTCGGAATCCATGACCCTGCATCAAAAACAGCCAAAATTGCAGCAATTATGTTAATAGAACATCAAATCTAATTAGTTGTTTACTTTTCATATATTAAAAGCCTGTAAAATCTATTGGGGAGGTAAGGTAGGTAAAATTAATTTTGGGTGAAGTTTGGTAAATTAAGATAAATTTAGGTAAAATTTAGGGTTTAGGGTTTAGGGTTTTAGGGTTTAGGTAAATTTAATTAAGTTGTATAAATTGTGAAAAATTGTAAATTATGGTATATTTGGTGAAGTTTGGGGAAATTTGAGTATTTTTAGGTAAGTAATATTTACCTACAGTTTACCAATGAAATTTACGTGCTCTAAGTATGGTGATTAGCACCGGCACAAACAGTACAATCCGAATATACAAATTTGTAGGACTACAGTCGCCGTTTTTTGTCCGAATTTTTAGTTCGGTCAATTTGGACATGCCCAAATGTAAAATCGCCAAATTGGGTCGAGTTTAGGTTTGGGTCATCATATTTTGATTGTCCGAGTTTTGTGGCAAATTCTTGTCAAATTTGGTTTGGGGCAAATTTGTACAATATCCGAACCTATCCCGAAAATTTGGACAATGTCTGACAAGTTGAAATATTTGGTCAAATAGATAAATCAACTCAATTATGGTCAAACTATTACAAATAAAATTCTTGACATGCGGACGGTTTGAGTCTAGCTGTCTAGGTTCGGACATGACAAAGTACCCGAATGTAAGATTCAAACTTTTTCCAAATGTCCAAAATTGTCCCAACTTGAATTGATCCAAACCCAAAATTTTGTCAATGTTAATACATGATGATATAAAACTAAAACATGTAGGGATCTGTTAATTTGAAAATTTCACCTTGTAAGTGTGAGTAGGCATAGCTGAAACTTGATCAAGCCATATAGTTCCGGCTTGGGTCGTGGTAAACTGAAGCCTAGATTTTGCATCTGATCCTTTAGCTTTTAAGGTAACCTCCATTCTTGTCCAATTCTTCACCTTTTTAGCATCAGCTCTACAATTACATTAAACCCAGAATCCAAAATTAACAAAAATGAATATCAAATTAACAAGGAAAGCCAAAATTAATTAAGATGGATAAACTTACGTAATGCGATGGAAAGCCAGCACATCTGTACCATCACGAGTGACAAATGAGACTACAACATCAAGTGGCCCCGATGATCGAATGTGGAACACTATTTTGTACGTTTTCCCCTCTTCTATATTCTGCAATGCAAATTAATTCAACATCAACCAAACCTTTTGAGTTCCTTATACAAGGATTTTAGGATAGTAATAATACCAATCTTTTGAGTATTGAAAGGAATATACTCACTTTTACTATCCAATACTATTATACCGATTTTAATGTACTTATAACCAGTGCTGATGAATCGGTCTCAAGGATGATATGACAGACGGTGAAAACTTAATTTTCGAGACTCATAAGAAACTAATACAAGCCCACTTAAGCCATCCTCGAAACCGATTCAGCACCATTAAATTCATGTTAAGTACTTTAAAATAACTTAAATATAAAAGTCGATATATTAGTATAAATAGTAAATATGAATATATAACAATTAAAAAATCCTTTGTGAAAAAGATGGATTAATAGTAAGGGGGTAATTAGCATGTTAACAATTACCATTCCCCAATAGCCAGGGTTGTAGACTCCAACCCCACCAGGAGGGCAAGTTGTTGATGTACAATGTACGTCCATCCGAAGGGCGGTTGGGTTAGTTTTAAAGCAGGAAGACATGTCTGTTGAGACTGAAATTACAGTTTGGTCTCCAATCAAGCCCCATGGACTAATCATGGCCGGGCTATGCTGACCCCCGGCTTCGAACCCTGTGTTGCTTACTAATTCCGCCCATAGACCACCCGCTCCTGCATGGTTAATCTCCTACTTATCGTAACAAACAAACAATCAGATAAAAATAACTTCCAATGTTGATCCCGCTTAAAATCGAGTAATTATAATGAGTACATTGATTACCTCGAAAAAGACGCCGAAGAAGTTTTTGGGAATGGGACGGGTAGAAGAGGCATCAACATAGAGAATTGCCTTACGAACGTATTTGGTGCCATTGTGATGATGATGGTGGTGATACTCAGCAACGCAAACGTGAGAGAGAATTACTGCCCACAGTAAAAACCAAAGGGCATGACTTTGGTAACTAGGCTTGGACCAACTCATTAGGCCTTTTTTCGCCTTTGTTGCTTTCTCAATTACCTACACCAATGAGAATGAAAATTATTTTTAATTAGTTACGTAATTAATTACTTACACGGCTGCTTAGGACTAAACTCACAAGAAAAAAAATAGTAATTTAAAATATGATGGGATTATTTAAAAATCAGCAAAAGAAAAGGTAAACGAGGGTGTTGTTTTGAGTTATATGTATAAGGATGTTTATATATATATATATATTTCTGGATATAAATGGTGAATACGGAAATATGTGAATTATAATGAATACATTTTCAGAAACCTATGATTAATTCTATTTATTTTTTTAAAAAAATCTTGTAATATTAATGTGTGTAGTTAGCATTTGATAACTCTTCTTTCATTTCCTTTTTTATCATATGCACTATTCTTTTTTCTTTTTTATTTTAAATAAGAAAACTATTCTTTGTATTTTTCATTATTAATTAATAACATGCTTATTTTAAGTGGCAGATATTGTGGGGGCTTTGAATATACGTTAGGTGCCTTGTGAATAATTAGTGGCTATGAGGCTATCAAATGTTATTTCGCACTATTGTGATGTGATGCTTATACTTGACACATGGGTTATCAAAAAGAAAAACAAAATAAGAAATGTGAATCTAACTAGGAGATAAAAGTGCCCATATGCATCTTAATTGGCAGAAGAAATGGACAATCAACTTTGTATGCATTTAGAATATAATGTTGGACATTAAAAGATATTCCTAGACAATTAATTGTATAGAAAGGAGAAAAATAAAAAAAATGGCAAGATTCTTACAAAAATTTACAAATGAACAACAGATTTAGATATACACAGTCTTATGGTCATTGGTCGATCAATTTTAGATTAGCATTAGGATCAGTATGTATGATTATAATGTATGTAATCGGTTCGAGTGAATTGAACAAATGCATACAGAATAAATGTTGTTTAATAGTAATGGGATTGAAAGAATTAATGAAAGAAAAAGAATCAAGAAAATATGTTTACCCTACTAATGAGATGAATATGAGGAAAGAAGGATGAAGATATGAACCAACTCCACTACGAAGAGAAGAGAATGTAAAGTTTCTTTTTGCAAATTGATACAGTTGACAGGGCAAGTAAAGGAGGGTATTTATAACAACGAATCTAGTTGCCTTCTATTTTTATTTTTTTTTTATTTTGGTAAAAAACATGGGAAAACTATATTGATAACTTATTCATCAATACATAAGTTTCTTACTACTTTGTCTCATGTTTTTAACTTGGGAAATATTGTTGGATAAAGACATGGAATATTTTATTGGATGAGAATTTTAATTATAATAATCTTTGTACAAATTATTCAATAATAATTCAAAATGTATATGTTGAAAAAGAATTTTTTTACTCTAATAGTTGAAATTTTTTTACTATTAAAATTTGTCAGAGTTTGAATTTTTTTGCTATTAATTAGTCTGAAATAAATTGCACAATTTGTATATTTTTAACTATGATGGCTTGAAAATAATTTAATTATGGTATAATTTTCGATATTAAATTTTGTAAAAATTTTATATCTCAATGGATAACATTGAAAAAGTCACTTTAATCAATGTATATTAAGTCAATTTTTTAAAAATAAAATAATATTTTTAACTATGATAGCTAAAATATTCAATTATAATAAAATCTCCATTACAAAGGAAAAAGATAATCATCCATATGTTTAGGGAAAAAGCCACGTCATGTGTGGTCAGCAAAAAAAAAAAATCCAAAAAGATCAAAGTGAACAAGAGGAAACAAAAAGAGGAAACATTAAAGTTTCAGAAAAACATGGGAAAGAAAGTATTTTTTATTTTTCAAATTAAACATTTTAGTACCGATAAATCCTTATGGATGAATGCAGCTATTGTTTTAAGTCAACGACTGATTTTTTAAAAGGGCGATGATCCGTGTCTTAGGATAAGATAAAAGTGTCTTCGTCCTTATGAAATTAATATTTATTATTATTTTTAACTTTGATTGTTTTACAGATACTATTAATTGTTAATTATAAGAAGCTTGGAATGTGTTGGCTACGCCAACAATTAAAATTGAGACCCTAACGAATGAACCTCATCCGTTGGGTATATTTTAGACGTATTTTTGTAAATTTTGAAAAATATAAATAAAATTGTGATTTTATTCCATTTATATATAAAATATTATAGTTATAGAAACCAATCATGTAAATTTTTTTCAATCTATTTAAAAATATATACTTTTTATATCATTACAAGACATTTAATATATGTTTCTTTCTCAAGACCTTTATCATTTTTGTTTTAAGAAAACATATTTTACACATATATACACATTTTTTTAAACGCAAATTCTAATATAAGATAGTCTCACCATAATTTATCCTGAGACCGTCTACGTGGCAATTTTTGTCAAAACAAATATTCAACGACCATCTGGAGAGTGTATTACAAACATTTGGTTGTGTTTAATACAAAGTAATTTTTTTTAAAAAAATTAGTCGTCTACTAGAATAGGAAAGGAAAGATAATTTCCTTCTTCCTGACACATCATATGTTTGGCACACAATAATGGGCAAACGAAATCATATCTTGGGTTAATATTTTTAATTAAATAATTAAAATATACTATTCATAGTTTAGGCAGTTTCAATATTCTTGTTTCATTATAAAATTATCTATTTTAAGATCATGATATGTCAACTTTTTTCAATTATTTAGTTCATCGTATAAATAATTTTCTTTTCACCGGATTCTTTTAATTGTATTAAAATATAAATGACTAATATATAATATAAGGGTTGACTAATATTACATTGTATCCATTTTTTCTAGTTAACTAATTTATAATAGAATATTAATTGTACTGGGTATATTAATTCACATTAGAATATATGACTAGCATTTAAATTAAGGATGACTAATATATTATGTCATCTCAATTTTATATATTATTAAACTAAGACCGTCTCACGTTAAATTATCGTACTAAAAATTACAATGAAATTAATTTACATTAGAATATATGACTCGCATTTAAACTAAGGGTGACTAATATATTATCACCATTAGAAAGATATAATAATAAAAATTACAATAAGATTAATTTTATATTGTAATTCATTGTAATTTGTGAGTAATCAATAGCCAAAATTTAGTCAAATGGACAATTATTTAGAAACGGAGTAGTAGAAAACACTCGCGAATCTAGTTAGCTTGATACGAGCTTCGGATATGCACGCACACAAATACAGAATTATAGATGTGCGTTTTCGCTGGGTGCTTGGATTACACAAATATAGCCGTTAATTTGAACTTTCTTTCCTTACCTAACAAAAGTTATTTTTCTTGTTTCTTTCTAGCATTTATCTACGGTGGACCAGGTTATCAAGAATATGGCATGGCCTCTCATTTTATCCACAAATAATTATGTACGGCTTCACCTCTATTATTAAGTACAAAGTTACAAAATGTACATCACTAAATTGAAGGGAGACAATTAAGGCCCTTTTCTTTTATACGGTTAGTTACGGTGTGGTAATGGTGCGGTGTGGTGCGGTGAAATTTGAAAAAGTGTAGTGAATTGTGGTGAGAATTATGGTAAGTGGGGTAGATGAGGAGAGAGAAAGTGAAAAATAGATGAAAAAAGTGAGAAGAGATAGAGAAAAGTGAGGACATATATTGGTAATGATTGTGGTGTGGTGTGATGAAGTATGGTGAAGTATGGTAGAAATTAAAGAGTTGCGGTACGGTGTGCTACCGCACCGCAATCTACCGTATAAAAAAACGGGACCTAAGTGTTATATTAAAATCTACAACGAATTTATTTTTATACAGTAGTGTTTGAATTTTGGATTTGAATAATTTCAAATTTGGATTATGACGTGCTAAGTAATGTAAATTTTCAATGTAAATGCCAATAATATGAACAGATATAAACTTTGGATATCACCAATTTTCAACCGCTATAATCTAACGGTACAGTGACATGGTGATGGTTGTTTAATTTCGATGGTACTTTTAGGACAAGTATGACGCCATGCCACTGTACCTTTGAGTAAAGTAAAGAGACCAGTCAAAACTTGGTGGTAGTTTACTGGAAGTTAACATCTCCAAAGTTTGAATCGAATTATGTATTATCATATATATTAAAAGTTTGAACTAATACATATATCTCCTCCATATATAGTTTTGTAAAATGAGGATTTTACCCTCCATATTTGAGAAATCCTACTCACCCAACCCAACCTTTACTGTTTACATAAATGTATACTTTTTACGATTAGTCAATGATTTGGACATGTTTACCCTTGTAATTTTATCTGATTTGACAAAAATACCCTCAAGATTTTAATTGAAAAGACCAAACTACCCTTATCATTACTAAATTGAATATATGCCATGACTTAATCAAAATTGATATTATTTAAATCCAAAAATCACATTCTTAATCAGTAAACTCTAATGAATATATGTGTTCATATATGCAATTACTTTTTACGATGAAAATGATTTGTGTCTTGGAATAAGACATCTTTTAAATGTTTGGACATGTTACTATAACTATGTTATTACATATTTTTTTACTAAAGTTTGACATATAAATTGCATAAAGTTATAGTTTTATTCATTATTTTTATATTTCAAAAATGTCTAAAATATGTCTATGTAACAACCCACCCCAAAATCACGTTTAATTATATATAAAGCACAGTAGTTACGCAAATCGCGTTCTAAATTTTTTCCGCGTTTACCGTTACTTATTTATTTATTGATTTATTTATTTATGTATTGTTATCAGTGTCGTGTCTCGTGCAGGAGATGGCCAAGATGCCGAATTATCGGCTTAAAAATTTCACTTTACATGTTCATTCAATGAGTTAAAGTATTTCAGGTTATACGATTTATGTTATAAAGTTATTTAATCGTTAAGTTAATTGGTACCGGGTTTTACCGTTTACGCTATTTATTAACCTAAAGGGGGTCTAATTAATCGACCTCGTAACGTTTATATTTTATTACCCAAACTTTAATTTATTTGGGGTATATTTATTTCATTTAAAGTACAAGTAATATTGATGTTTCATTTATTTGGATTTTCTACATCAAAGTGTTATTTTATGTTAACCCAATTATTACCAATTGATTTTATTGTTTACAAACTAATTATTTAAGATTACCACAATTACAATTTTTGTTCTTAGTGTACAAATTCAGATTTTAGTGAGGGTAGAGGGAGTATAATTGATATTAGTTAGGGGAGGGGTTTCATTACAAGTCATTTTATTTTCTCCAATTAGACACCCATCCCCCTCTTTTTCCCCCTTTGCTTCTGCTGGCCGAGCCCACAGCAGCCCCAGCCCGCTGCTGGGCTGTTTCCGGCACCGGCGAGGTGCCCAGCCGCCGTCCAAGGTGGCCGCCGCCACCCCTCTTCTTCCCTCTTGTGTTTTCTCCAATTTTTAACTCAAAGGTAACCTCTCAAAAACCCCCAATTTCAATTCTTTATACCCTAATCTGAAAATCTATGTTTATTTATGTTTTCTTTGTGATTTCTACTCTTTTTACTCTCTTTTATCTTGAAATCAAGTATATAATTGTATTGATTAAGTTAAGGTTTGATTTTGGAATACATGCATGTGATTTTTGGAAGTGTTCTTGAGGTTTCTTGAGTATATTCATGGTGGATGATGTTTATATGTTCATGCATGTGAGTCTTAAGGTCTAAGATGAGTTAATTATCAAGGTCTATATTCTGGAAGTATGATGGATTAAGGTTATATGGGATGTGGTTATGTTTTGATATGATTAAGAGTGAAAAATCAAGTTAAAAACCGGAATTTTCGGTAAATACAAGTTCTGTTTGAATTCTGGAAATTTACAGCAGGATAAAAGTGGGATTTTTGCCCAGATTTCTACTCCATTTGATAGCCTAAAGTGTTAGCAAACCGTAGGCTTTGGAATTTCGAGTTTCCGACATGTATAGCCCGAGTTACGACCAAAACCGTAACCTCACGTTTTTATATTCGATTTCTGAGTCAGTGTTTTGAGGGCTGATTTTCGGACCTTTGGAGACTTCTTTAGTCTTTGTGGTAAACATAAAAGTTTTAGCTAACATTCTGAGCTTTCCGGAAATGTATCATATGCGTCCATACGATGTCGGGATTAAAAGATATGGGGTTTCCATTGAAGGGTTGCAATCTGACCTCTGCCCAGAATTCTTAAGTGCATGTCTGATTTGTTGGCCATTTTTCGTCCCTTTGGAGACTTTATTGGTTTTAGTGACAAACATAAGAGTTTTAGGCCACATTGCAAGCTTTCCGGAAAGGTATGGTTCATAGTCATCGGATTTCGAGAGTGTGAGTTACGAGCCCGGGAAGCAGGGCTGCCCGGGATAACATTCTGCCCAATTTGGTTTATGAAAATGTGTGTCTTTTGGGCCTCAAATCAACCCAATAAGGGGTCCTAAGCATAAATGTGTCATGGTTATAAGTTTTCATTTTAGAGTTATTTGTGTTTAAGGCCAAAAGTACTATATTGGAGTCTTAAGTGAGTCTTAAGGATGGCTTCCCAAAAGCTAATGAGTTTGTTAAAGTATTTTGTTTCCCCATCTTTCTATGGTATGATATTCAATGTCTTAAGCTAGCTAAGAGTTCTTTTAGCTTAGTAGCTTCCAAGTTTAAAGTCCATTCCATCTTTATTGCTTAAATCATTGATCCAAGCTTGTCTTATCGCATCCGAATATGTTGATCGCACCCCGTTTTACCGTTCAATTGCTATCATATTATCACGGCATGTTTAACTCCCTCGTGCTTATCATAGCTTTCAAGTTCTAATTACCCCATTCATCATCGATTCAAGCTTATTGTATTGGATTCAAGCCCTTTCAATTGAACCATATTCTACGTTATTATTCTCATGCTTTCCGACCCGGAAATTTCTAAGGTTATATATGTACTGCTTCTGTCCGGGCCATTTTCAGGCTCTTCCTTCCATTTCTAGCCTTTGGGCCAGTTGACAAAGTTAAAGATCATGATTTTCCCTATTCCGAGATGTACTCTTTTACTTCGTTTCGATTTTCCTAACTCAAGTTATGCTATAAACTTTATTGTGCTACAACCTGAAATTTTATTCCTAAAGTATTTTATTTATAATTACCAAGTTTCCCAAACTCATGATTCTAATTTAGAACCTTATTCGGTTCTTCATTTTTTTATGTATGCTTACATTGGTTGACAAAGTTTCTAAGGCCATCTCCAAGCCGAGCCGCGCCGCCAAAGTTTTAGCGTCTTAAGGTACGCAAATTGTCCAACTCTTGCTTCTATTAAAAGTCAAGTACAGTTTTATTGCATAGTTATATGTTCTAATGATTTTATTGTTTCATAAGTGGTCCCGACACCTATTCTACAGTAGCTAGAGTGAAGTCTAGCATTTTACAGGCTCCTATCGGAGTAATCTTGACCTGGCCAGTGTCGACTGCCTAGCAGTCACCCATCCAAACTCGAGATCGGTTTGGGCGTACGTGCGTGAGGTGCTTCGGCATCGATCTAAAAGGGATACCACGTCCTATAGTATGAAAACTTTTCAATGTTAAGCACAACATATGCATAGAAACTTTATAGCTTAAAGTATTCCATGGTTTAGCATTCTTGTGTCCCCTTCCCGTTTTCAAAATGATTTTAAATGCCGGCACTAAAAACCGTTTTCGAACGGTTTGACGTGTTGGAGGTTTACGTACTGAGTGTTTCCCCACTCACTTTGCGAATGTATTTCAATGTTTTGTTTTTGGCGGTCCGAGCTCCCGTGATAAAGACGAGGTTAGCGGGAGCAAGTTGTGCATGCGGTAGTTCGCTACAGGCGCTCGACGCTTGGTAGTCACGGGTACTCCAGAGCATTAAAGGGCACTCGGTTGTGAAAGGTCTATACGATATGTTTAATTAAAGGTTGAATAATGTATTTGTACTTTAAGTTTAGCATTGTGTTGTATGGAGTTAAATCTGATTTATGGTGGATTGTTATATTGTGGTTTTGTGTATGTGCCTTGTCCCGAGTGGGGACGGCGGTAATGCCTCGACCTAAGGTGTTCCGCTGCGCTAATCACAGGTTTGGGGTTCTAAAGTATAGTCTTAATCTTGTGATTAAGGTTGGGGCGTTACAGTTGTGGTATCAGAGCGGAGTTATAAGAAGGATTTGAGGATATAGAAATTTCAGCGATTGTGATAGGCATTTGTGAAGTATGGATGCTAAGTGTGGTGACATATGTGTCCCTTATAGGTGTATGAGTCCTTTATGGATTGAGTGTGAAATATGTGAAATGGTTGGGATGGATGTTGAGCTTGAAGCTCTAGATGAGTATATGAAAAGTAAGTGTTTTCCTTTCGAGTTTGAAGACTATGTAAAATTTGGGGATAGTCAATTTATAGGGAAGTCTTTTGAAAATTTCTGCAGAAATTTGAAAAGTTTAGTAGCAAGTTTAAGAAAACCTAATTACAGGTTGTGTTTAACTTAAAAGTTTGGCATGAGTAAAGCATGTTATGTGTATGAGGGCCGCTGTGGACACGAAGCACATTGAAATAGTCCTTAAAGGAGACTTTAGTCGTCCAAATGAGAATTTATAAGTCCAATTCCAAGTGGAATTGATGTAAAGCTCAAATGAGGGGCTAAAAGCCTTGCCTAAGTGTAGAGTGAAATGATTAAAGATGTTTAGATGATACAAATGTTCAGCATGATCCAAGGATAGTAAGTAAGGTCACGAATCATGAGATGGAACAAGAGTTCCTTTTTAAGATAAGTAAGGTTCAGGTTGGTTGAGTCTCGGACCTCGCCTTAATTCTCATTCGTTTAATTCTTTCAACAAAGTCTATCAATGTCAAAGTTATTAAAGCTTTTTATCGATGTTACATAGAACATAGGGCATAGATGGATCACAAGCGTGACCCTTTTCCCAACCTCTTCACAATGTTACGGGAGCACAAGACCAACGTCCAAGTTCATCTCAAGAGGTTGCAAACCGCCTTTGATATCCATTGTGCGGCTAATCCGCTATTTGAGTATCGCAGTGATGAGTGCCAAGTTGGTGCTTATTGCCCCCCTCCCCACAAGAGTCTGTGGGACGATGTAAGACGTTACCTCATGTTGCTCGTCGAGAGAACCAGTCGATACGCCTGGTGCTTCAGCTACGACTATATTGAGCACAGAATCACACCGCATTGGAAATAATTTTGGGGACCTTAGAATTTGTTTTGTGTCAAAATATAGTTTGGATATGGTTGAAAAAGGGGTACCCTAAGGACAAGTGGAAGGGGCATCCTCATATTCTAGGATATTTACATTAGTATCATACGTTGAAGGGTTTTAACTAGCAAGTGCTTGTGATAGTCTGTAGGGCGGTGAACTTTATGTCATTATAGGGCCGTGGAAAATTATTTAGAATTTCCTTATTATACGAACCTGCTTGTGGATTTTATAGCTAGGTGAGGCGAGGAAAGCCTTGTGAGAATGCAATTGACTACCAACCGAAGATATATACAGAACAAGTTATAAAGTGGTGATGACAATAAGTTATGTGGAATGAGGGTATACTCCGTAGTAATGTTGGAATATGTCTCAAAGGGCGGGGAAATCACCTTGAACTACAAGGTCCTTAGTCTAACCTGGGAATAACTACGCGCCCAGGCACATACTCATTCCGCCACTAGGTTAAGAGAAGTTGCTTCTGGAGGATAGCTATTAACGAACAACCATCGCGAGGACCCAATCTTTTCTGCATGACTTTTATACTTTAAGTTCATCGTTCAAGTTTAACTTTTAATTCTTGCTCTCATTGGACATCCTCCTAATAAAGTTTACCCTCTCATTGCAATGTTAAAACCCAAGCTTCTCATTACCTATCCTTGCTTATTCTCAAGAATCTTTATCATATCCTATCGTTGTTATCAGTTCAGTGTGTTAAGACATTCAATGACCTGCCTTTAGTGGCTCATTGCCGATTCATGAATGATTCCTTCGGGACCATTATCTACCCTTGACTGCTGTCGACTCGTTATGTCCCCAAAGATAAACTTCATTAGATTCACGACCCTCCTTCCTCGTTAAGAATGATCTTTTCCAGGTGCTGGTCACGATCTATCATGAAGCTGAACACTCCTTTCAAAGCTTAATTTCCACAAACGTTGTACCTTGTTTAGAATCAATAGCTTACGCTCTAATGTTCCGGAAAGTTACCACAAAGCATTCATACTTCCCAAACTTTAATTGTTTTAATTCAGGAATCAGAAGACCGATCCTGATAGCTTTCTCCCCCAATTCAAGCTCATTTCGAGGTACTTATAAACTTCCTTGTTCAGGAAATCATTGTAATCATCATCTTTGGCAATTATGCTATCTCTTGTTGATCTCAATTTTCTTAATCGATATACATGCGTAGTTGGGTTAAAGAATACCTCTATTCCTCCACGTCGTCTTAAAGCCTTAAGTCTACCAATGTAAACCTTTGCTTTGTTGTTGTTTTCCAAAATTCATGTTCTTACCTCTTAATTGATGACACCTTCCTATTATCGCGTTTCCTCCATGCCTATTGGTGTCTTTCATAAGAAATAGATGCCTTGATGGAAGTTAATAAAGGGAGGAAAAGCGAAGTGGAGAAATGTTAGATTGCACGGAATTATGTGATACCTGAGGTAAGATGGGAAAGGTAGAGAAATCGTTGTTTAAGAAATGTTAGGGACCTTTGGGTCAAGGCTTCTTACGATGAGAGGTTCATGAGTTGACGAATATAGAACGCTTGAAGGAAGATTAGCTCTTCTTCCAAAGGACATAAAAGCCATATGGATATATCTGAGAAAGAAAAGGTTCTTGCCCTGTAATTTATAATGGGAAGAGAGTGCTCAGTTAATTAACAGAGATAAAAACCCAGTGTTTTGGACTTGCCTTGGGAAGGGATACCAAGAGGAATGAGTTCAAGGTTGTATGAATAACCAGGGTAAGGTGCTTGTCATGATGAGGACCGTAATCTTAGGATGAGATACGATATCATGGAAACATATGGAAAGAATGAACAGGTAGCATACCTATGACCGACGAATACAATGACAAAGTCTTATATGAGCATGATAAAGAAGATTATACTTTGACTACTGAAAGTTGAGAACGAACGAGGACAAATACCCCTCCCAAGAATCAATAGATCGCTCGACTAACCCCGAGGGGCAAGAGTGTCATCTGAGATTGGTTAAGGTTAAGATACCAACCACTCAGAGTTAGGCCAAGAATACTCCTAAAACTACCTTTAAAACAAAATGTGGGCGCTATGAGTTACGAAAATGCTCTTTTGGGACTTACGAATATTTAACAGTATTTATGGATCGGATGAACCGAGCGTTCAAACCTTATGTGGTTAAGTTGTAGTGATGTTTAACGATGATGTTTTGATATCCTCGAAAGGCCGAAAAGAACATGTGAATCGTTTGATAGTAGCGTTTCAATCAGTAAGGGAGTAAAGACTGTATGTGAAAATTTTCAAAATGTGAACTCTGATTCAGAAAAATAAGATTTTGGGAAACATATAGTGATCCATGAAGAGATCTGATTGGACTCTAACAAAGTATGCGCTATGAAGAGTTTGGCAAGACCCACTGCGGTTACCAAAGTTCGAAGTTTCTTAGTTATGGCCGAATATTATGGGGGATTGTTCCGAATCTTTCTAAAATTGCTCTTCCAGAGACCAACCTCCTCAAGAAGTGAACACGGTTTGAATGGACCGGCAAGTGCAAAGAAACCTTTTAAGTGTTCAAGGAAAATCTAACAACCGCCCCAATGTTATCCCTTCCCGAGGAAGGAAAGGAGTATGTAGCATATAGCAATGCGATTCATTAGGGGTTGGGATGTGTACTAATATGGAACGACAAGGTGTCAGCCTATGCGTCGCAGCAATTAAAGTCAGCTACGAGAATTACCCAATGCATGACTTAAAGTTCGCAACAGTGGTGTTGCGCTGAAAAATTGGGAGTTTTACCTTTATGGGGTCTCTAATGCCATCTTTACGGATCACAGGAGTTTCAAATATATATCCTCAGGGAGAGTTGAATCTAAGGCGACGAAGGCGGTTGAACTCATTAAGGATTATGACTTGGATGCCAACGTCACTCCAGTAAGGCAATTTCGATAGCAAATGCTTCAAGCAGAAAGGCTTAGCATAGGGTGTGGACTCGTCTTGTAAGTCGTCCATAAATGCGGCAAGAACTGAATAGGGAGGGAGCATTGTCCCTACAACCGTCTATCTTGGAGAGAACCAAGATAGAACGAATAAATGCCCCAGGACCCAAGAGGATTACGAATAATCTAGCCACGAAAGGAATACCTGGATTTTTAAGCCATGCAAGCCAAACCCTAAGGTTTCGAAATAAACTATGTATACTGATAAGGGAAGCTTAAGGCTTAAGCTTTTGAAAGGAGGCCACAATATGTTGTACCCGGTATACCCTGAAGGTACAAAAATGTATAGAGGTTTAAAAGGGCACCTTTGGTGACCTAACGTGAAGGGAGGTATAGCCAGCTATGGGGATCAATGTCTGTCATGTCAAAAAGGGTCGAAGCAGAATGTTAAAGAGCATCAGGTAGATCTAGACCCTTAAAAGGTCCCACGTGGGAATGGGAATCAATTTCTATGGATGCTATCATGGGATTACCCCTCACAGCTTCTAGAAGAAAGGACATTTGAGTCATTACGGATCGCCTTACCAAGTTGGCACAGTTCGCTCCTATCCGTGAAGGATGGGAAATAGATAAGTTAACGGATATCCACACACAAAATATTGTCAGATTATATGGAATTCCGAGGGGCATGGTACCCGATGGGGATACGAGTTATCAATCGTGATTTTGGAGCGCCCTACAAGTTATCTAAGTAATTGTGGATCGCCTGACAAATTCGGCGCATGTCATTTCTATCTATGAAGGAGGAAAGGCAAAGTAAACTGGCCAATAATTGCGTACAAGAAGTTGTAAGGTTGCATAGGATTCCAAAAGGGCATAGTATCCGAATGAGATACGCGACTTCAATCACGATTTTGGTGCTAAGACCAATGGTAGTAGCCTCTACCATCTAGAAAGCGATGGCCAGACAGACAGAGTAAACCAAATTGTAAAGATATGCTACGCGCTGCATTTTAGGTTTTCAAGGAAATCAGGAGGAATTTCTCTCGTTTATGGCGTTTCCCTATAGTAGCAGATAGTGGTCTACCATTCGAATGACCCTTCTGAAGCACCTCATGAAAGGTAATGTCGCACCCATGATGTAGGCACAGGGTGGAATAGTTAAAGCTGTAGTCACAGATCCGGAATTAATCCAGGACGCAGCACATAAGATCAGAGTCGTCCGACCACATGTCAAGATCGACCAAAGTAGACAACAGAAGGCGGAAACCGCTCGAACTTCAATTGGAAACCGTGTTTCCTTTAAAGTGATTCAACTCAAGGGGATTCGGAGTTTCAATATCTAGGGGGAGGTTAAGCCCTTGCTATAGTAGGGTCTTACTCCGTTGTGGAGGAGATCAATCCAATGACATATCGTTTAGATGTACCTTTTAATCCAGAATATAGGCGTGACGTTTCACGTTTCTCCAACTCCGGAAATATGTAACGGGCCCAACCCGCAGTTCTGAAAAAGAACCCCTATTGAAAAAGGAAGGTCTCATCGTCGAACAACAATCGATCCAAAATTTTTGAACACGGAATCAAAAGACGTCACTCAAAGGAAAGTCCCTTAGTCAAAGCACTTTGGGCAACTCAAGACACCTCGGAAACCTCTGGGGAAACCAAGGAAGACATGAAGGGAAGCCACCCACACATCTTTTAAGGAATATCAAACACAATGGAACCAACAGCAAGTTTCGGGGACGAAACTTCTTTTAGGGGGGGAGGATGTAACAACCCACCCCAAAATCACGTTTAATTATATATAAAGCACAGTAGTTACGCAAATCGCGTTCTAAATTTTTTCCGCGTTTACCGTTACTTATTTATTTATTGATTTATTTATTTATGTATTGTTATCGGTGTCGTGTCTCGTGCAGGAGATGGCCAAGATGCCGAATTATCGGCTTAAAAATTTCACTTTACATGTTCATTCAATGAGTTAAAGTATTTCAGGTTATACGATTTATGTTATAAAGTTATTTAATCGTTAAGTTAATTGGTACCGGGTTTTACGCTATTTATTAACCTAAAGGGGGTCTAATTAATCGACCTCGTAACGTTTATATTTTATTACCCAAACTTTAATTTATTTGGGGTATATTTATTTCATTTAAAGTACAAGTAATATTGATGTTTCATTTATTTGGATTTTCTACATCCAAGTGTTATTTTATGTTAACCCAATTATTACCAATTGATTTTATTGTTTACAAACTAATTATTTAAGATTACCACAATTACAATTTTTGTTCTTAGTGTACAAATTCAGATTTTAGTGAGGGTAGAGGGAGTATAATTGATATTAGTTAGGGGAGGGGTTTCATTACAAGTCATTTTATTTTCTCCAATTAGACACCCATCCCCCTCTATTTCCCCCTTTGCTTCTGCTGGCCGAGCCCACAGCAGCCCCAGCCCGCTGCTGGGCTGTTTCCAGCACCGGCGAGGTGCCCAGCCGCCGTCCAAGGTGGCCGCCGCCACCCCTCTTCTTCCCTCTTGTGTTTTCTCCAATTTTTAACTCAAAGGTAACCTCTCAAAAACCCCCAATTTCAATTCTTTATACCCTAATCTGAAAATCTATGTTTATTTATGTTTTCTTTGTGATTTCTACTCTTTTTACTCTCTTTTATCTTGAAATCAAGTATATAATTGTATTGATTAAGTTAAGGTTTGATTTTGGAATACATGCATGTGATTTTTGGAAGTGTTCTTGAGGTTTCTTGAGTATATTCATGGTGGATGATGTTTATATGTTCATGCATGTGAGTCTTAAGGTCTAAGATGAGTTAATTATCAAGGTCTATATTCTGGAAGTATGATGGATTAAGGTTATATGGGATGTGGTTATGTTTTGATATGATTAAGAGTGAAAAATCAAGTTAAAAACCGGAATTTTCGGTAAATACAAGTTCTGTTTGAATTCTGGAAATTTACAGCAGGATAAAAGTGGGATTTTTGCCCAGA
This sequence comes from Portulaca oleracea, assembly GCA_029582165.1. Classification (NCBI taxonomy): domain Eukaryota; kingdom Viridiplantae; phylum Streptophyta; class Magnoliopsida; order Caryophyllales; family Portulacaceae; genus Portulaca; species Portulaca oleracea. The sequence goes on along the minus strand of CM055869.1, from coordinate 9,779,278 downwards.
TTTCTACTCCATTTGATAGCCTAAAGTGTTAGCAAACCGTAGGCTTTGGAATTTCGAGTTTCCGACATGTATAGCCCGAGTTACGACCAAAACCGTAACCTCACGTTTTTATATTCGATTTCTGAGTCAGTGTTTTGAGGGCTGATTTTCGGACCTTTGGAGACTTCTTTAGTCTTTGTGGTAAACATAAAAGTTTTAGCTAACATTCTGAGCTTTCCGGAAATGTATCATATGCGTCCATACGATGTCGGGATTAAAAGATATGGGGTTTCCATTGCAATCTGACCTCTGCCCAGAATTCTTAAGTGCATGTCTGATTTGTTGGCCATTTTTCGTCCCTTTGGAGACTTTATTGGTTTTAGTGACAAACATAAGAGTTTTAGGCCACATTGCAAGCTTTCCGGAAAGGTATGGTTCATAGTCATCGGATTTCGAGAGTGTGAGTTACGAGCCCGGGAAGCAGGGCTGCCCGGGATAACATTCTGCCCAATTTGGTTTATGAAAATGTGTGTCTTTTGGGCCTCAAATCAACCCAATAAGGGGTCCTAAGCATAAATGTGTCATGGTTATAAGTTTTCATTTTAGAGTTATTTGTGTTTAAGGCCAAAAGTACTATATTGGAGTCTTAAGTGAGTCTTAAGGATGGCTTCCCAAAAGCTAATGAGTTTGTTAAAGTATTTTGTTTCCCCATCTTTCTATGGTATGATATTCAATGTCTTAAGCTAGCTAAGAGTTCTTTTAGCTTAGTAGCTTCCAAGTTTAAAGTCCATTCCATCTTTATTGCTTAAATCATTGATCCAAGCTTGTCTTATCGCATCCGAATATGTTGATCGCACCGTTTTACCGTTCAATTGCTATCATATTATCACGGCATGTTTAACTCCTCGTGCTTATCATAGCTTTCAAGTTCTAATTACCCCATTCATCATCGATTCAAGCTTATTGTATTGGATTCAAGCCCTTTCAATTGAACCATATTCTACGTTATTATTCTCATGCTTTCCGACCCGGAAATTTCTAAGGTTATATATGTACTGCTTCTGTCCGGGCCATTTTCAGGCTCTTCCTTCCATTTCTAGCCTTTGGGCCAGTTGACAAAGTTAAAGATCATGATTTTCCTATTCCGAGATGTACTCTTTACTTCGTTTGATTTTCCTAACTCAAGTTATGCTATAAACTTTATTGTGCTACAACCTGAAATTTTATTCCTAAAGTATTTTATTTATAATTACCAAGTTTCCCAAACTCATGATTCTAATTTAGAACCTTATTCGGTTCTTCATTTTTTTATGTATGCTTACATTGGTTGACAAAGTTTCTAAGGCCATCTCCAAGCCGAGCGCCACAAAGTTTTAGCGTCTTAAGGTACGCAAATTGTCCAACTCTTGCTTCTATTAAAAGTCAAGTACAGTTTTATTGCATAGTTATATGTTCTAATGATTTTATTGTTTTATAAGTGGTCCCGACACCTATTCTACAGTAGCTAGAGTGAAGTCTAGCATTTTACAGGCTCCTATCGGAGTAATCTTGACCTGGCCAGTGTCGACTGCCTAGCAGTCACCCATCCAAACCCGAGATCGGTTTGGGCGTACGTGCGTGAGGTGCTTCGGCATCGATCTAAAAGGGATACCACGTCCTATAGTATGAAAACTTTTCAATGTTAAGCACAACATATGCATAGAATTATGTTTTCACATTGGGTATAATTTAGATGTTATCACATTGGGTATAATTTGTTTTGACAAGGTGACTATAATGTTTAATAAGTCAACTATTTTTTTTTGTTAAATGTTGATATGAAAGGTGTGACTATAAGGTGTCGTTGATGTGATTGTTACGATTTATGTTTGTAACATGATTATATGGTGTTGTTAATGTCACTATTACGATTATGGTTTTTTGCAACGTTATCGTGCAAGGCATGACCATTTAGTTATAATAATATAATGTGATTGTAATATTTAGTAAAATGACTATCGTCCACACAAAAAAAATTAAAAAATAAAATAAAATGATTGTCGGTGTTTTATATAATAAGTGTAGAGTGTGTGACTATGATGTTATATTAAGGTGATCACTATTATGTTTAATTTTTTTGTTAGATTAGTTTGTATTGTTAAAAATAACCATGCAACCTAAATTGTTGTAGTTATGTGAATATGACTATTTGGTTTTATCATGCGTCAACATGAACTTATGGGGTTAATATGACTTTTTAGGTTTGGTATATATGTCTAACATGAACTTGTTGTAGTTACATGAATAAAGTGTGTTCATGAGATTGACCAAGGTTGTATATGTTGTATAAATCTAAATATTGCATTAAACAATTTTACTTGGGAGATCAATTTACGTTAAAATATACCTGACTAGTATTCAATATATGGGTGACTAAGAACATGTACTTGACTAGTATTCACTATTCAATCAATGAGTGACTAATAATATGTTATCTTGATTTTTTTATAGTTAAAACGCACAAGGAAATACGGCGGTATGTCCACTAATTTAATTAGATTATAGGTGACTAATATACGGTGTAAATTAAGTGAGTAATAATATATATTTTTTTTGGTAAGTACATAGTAGAGTCATCATATTAATATACGGTGTAAAAGTGACTAATAATATATTTGGTATGTTTGATACAATACAGTGACAACAATGCTAAACCTGGAAATGGAGATGTCAAATGAGGGTCAAGTTGGTGATGAGAATAACATAGAAATTGATTGTAGTATGACTATTTTATGTTACTTATATATGACTATCAGTATTGTACGAGTATATATTTTGTATTATTATAATGACAATCTTACAAAATTATTCGAATATATTGTTCTCTTAAACGTCATAATACATGTATGACTACTTAGGCTTAATAAGGATACTATTATGCTTAATAAATATGGTCATTTTGAAATTTTAATTCATGCCTTTAAAATGAAAGAGTGATATAATGGGTCTGTTGGTGTGACTATTACTTATTTGTTTTGAATATGTTGTTATTTGTGAACCTTACTGCATTTAGTTTTGCCAAGGTGGCTATAACCTTTTAATAAATCAACCATTTTAGTTTTGTCAAATGTCAATATGCGTGGTGTGACTATTAGAGTTGTTCATGCATGTGACTATTATGATTATGGTTTTATGAAAATTTTCATACAAGGTACGGCAACTAATTTTTTAATAATGTGATTGTCTTGGAAATTTAGAAATATTTTCGATTTACACGTGACTTTATCAGTTATATGACTATGACTACTATAATAACAACCTCTATATGAGTCATGGAACATAAAAATTTGTCACCATTGAGTTGTATATTAGTGGCATGAATTCTAATAGTTGTGTGATTGTCGCTATTATAAATACATGTGTGACCATGACTATTATAATTTAAAAAAAAATATTTGTGTCCAATAATGTATTGCTAGTCACCCTTTTGTCGTATATTAGTCACCTATATGCTAATATACGAAATAAGCCTAGTAGAATTTATTTTTGTTCATTTTAACCGTATAACTGCAATAATCGGGATTACCATAATATTCGCCTCCCTAAAATTTAATCCATACGTTAGTCACCCATATTTACAAATAAATAGATCTACTATGGTTCTTTTTCTATGTTTTAACTAAATGGAGGTATATTAGTCACTTTTGTATCGTATATTAGCACTAGTAGAATTCATATCAAAAAACGTCTGAAAATTGGCGTCTCTCAAAATATCAGACGCTAAACAAATGAAACAAAATTAAAAAAAAGAAAGAAAAAAATTTGGGCGTCTGTTTCCCAGACAAGAGACGCCGTTTTATGTGGCGTCTCTTGTGCAGGAAGCAAATTTTTGATAATATAAAAAAAAACACGCGTCTCTGTTGTTGTCGGTAGCGTCGGCTAATCGCGACATTTATGCGTCTGCCAGCCAATTAAAGAGACTCCATTGTGTTTAAACGGGAAAAAATTAGGGTTGTTGATTGTATTTGCCATTTTTGCCGACGAAGAGAAAGAGGAAGCGAGAGAGAGTGGAAGGAAGAACTCGGTGCACGCCGCAAATTCAATCAAAAATCAGGTAATCTTATCAATTATTTTTATTTCAGATTTGTTATATTATGATTAATATTATGAAAATTGATTAAATAATAGATTAAATATGTTGAAAAACGAACAATTTGAATATTTGTATGTTTGTTTCGTTTTTGTTGAGTTTAATATTAGTTTAGTAGATATAAGTTGAAAAATTGAGTTGTTTTAGTGAATTTGTATGAATTGTAATATATTTTGGATGTTGAATTTAAATTTTAAGCATGAAAATCGTGTTTGTAATGTGGAATTATTGAATTTAAATATTGTTTGTATGGTTTATATTAGTTTAATTAATTGCATGTAATAATGCATTTAAAATATGTTTTGTATGTTGAATTTAATTAATTGCATGTATGCTAATTTAAAAATGGATTTTTTAATGTTTTGTGGTAAATATAAATATGAATAATTATATTTACTTTGCAAAAAAATAATATTTGTAATTAAAATATGTTTAAGTTGAGCATTATGATAAATATTAAGATGTAATACGAATTTTGTATGTTAACTTATATGGCTTAATAAATTTGTGGGAAATTATAATGAGTTTCGATTGAGTATAAAACTATTAAATTAGTTAGCAATATACAATTAGCTAGGAATACATATTTAGTTTGTATATAAACTATTAATATTCAAATTTGGTTGAATTTATAATTTAATTTGTTTAGTAAATAAGTTAATAATATTAAAAACACTATTATATATAAATTATTATTCAATTTGTATGTATACGTACGTAGTAAATATAATTATAAACTATTTATTAAAAAAAAAAGTTTAGTGTACGTACGTTTACTTAATTAATTATGAATAGTTTGTTTAGGGTTATGGTAATTGGTTAATTGTTAGGTTAGTATAGAGGGTTAAGTCGATCGGTACTATTCCGATCGAGAGTAGTTTACAAGAATTAGTTGTCATAAAAGGAGGTTGAGTTTGGATGATTTTGGTTGTTATTAGTAAGTGAGTTAGCGTTTAAAGTTGGTTGCGCGCGGAAATTTGCTACTAATCCAACCTAAGTGCTAACTTAATTACTCATAATTCCATAGGAAGACATAAATTATGTAAATAATTATGTCACGTACATCCATATTTACTTACGTAAGTACTCAACAACCAGTAGCTACATACTTAGTGAATAGGTTATTTATGATGGTAATTTAGGTAGTAAGTAGGGCGGAAATTTATATTTATAGCATCTTAATTATGGGGATATATATATATATATATATATATATATATATATATATATATATATATATATATATATGTCATAAAAAGAGGTTGAGTTTTGATCCTATTAGTGTCCAACGAGTGTGTGTTTCGTGATCTGATAATCTATGGCTGAAAGGGACTTGCATGAGGCGTGTTGACTCTCCTTTATTAAATCAGTTCCCAAAAGCGGCGCAATTTTCCTAAGTGAACTTGCACGAGGGCTATACGATTGCTCAGGAGCAAGAAACATCTCAGATTCGATACAATGGAGTGTTTTTATCGCGCAGCTTGAGGGGTAGCAAGACAAGGTGGGGTTGAAAGTGAAGCTCATAGTAAAAGGTGTAATATATAGAAATCCAACAACATGCATTTATATTATACCCATTACTATGAGCTTATCTTTCAACCCCTGCTATCTTTACCTCAAGCGATCGCTGCTCCATTGTATCGAATCTGAGATGTTTCTTACTCCCAGAGCACTGTATAGCCCTCGTGCAAGTTAACTTAGGAAAATTGCGCTGCTTTTTGGGAACCAGAAGAATAAAGGAGAGTCGGTACGACTCATGAAAGTCTTTTTCAACCACAGATTAACAGTTAACAAACACACTCTCCTTGGATAATAACATGATCCTCTTGCCTAGTGACATAGCTTACTTGTTGTTGTCATAAAAGGAAGTTGAGTTTGGATGATTTAGGTTATAGCGTATACGATTATATTAGTGAAATTAGATACAAACAGAATAATTTATTTTCGATTATTTTTTTAAGTACTGAGACGGATAGATGTTTATTATTAATTAAATTCATGGTGGGCTTGAATAATAGATTCACATAGATTATGGACGGGCCCCTACATCGCCGTTGGATGTACGAGAGGTTTGAACCGGGTAGGAGGGTTATCGGTGAATGAATTTCTTTGGGGTAGCTATGTTTGATGAATTTGCAAAGAGTAATTCGTATGAGTATCCGAGGACTGGAAAGTATCGGTGCCCATGTGTGAAGTGCAAGAATAAGACCGGACTTAGTCCTGAAGAAGTTAAAGAACATTTGTATAGGCGAGGGTTTATGGAACAATATTGGTGTTGGACGAGCCATGGTGAAGAATGGGGTGACTTTGATGATGAGGATGACAGTGTTGACGATGCGGAAGGTGATTGGGAACCGTCTGCAGGTAGTCCTCCGACAAACGAGGCAAGATCGACCACCGTTCATCGACAGAACGGAAGAGATGATAATGATTTCATCATGGCGACGGAGGCGCCTAATGCAGGAGCTCAACAATTTTATGATATGCTACAATCTGCTCAACAACCTCTGTGGGAAGGGTGTACGACCCATACTGAGTTGTCCACTGCCGTGAGGTTGATAAGTCAGAAGTCGAAGCACAATTTGTCGGAGCAGGCAATGAACGATATCATGGAACTGATGAGCGAGAGCTGTCCCCAGCCGAACCTAGTGCCCAGAAACTACGATGAGTTGAAAAAGAAGGTTAAGAAGTTGGGGATGGGCTATGAATCAATTGATTGTTGCCCTACTGGATGCATGATATACTATAAGGACGATGGACATCTCACTGAATGTAAATTTTGTGGCCATCCTAGGTATAAGCCACAGAAATCGTCAACCACGACAAAGAAAGGCGTCCTGTACAAGAAAATGTTTTACTTTTCCTTGACGCCTAGATTGCAGCGTCTGTATGCCTCGAAGAATATGGCCGGGCATATGAGATGGCACGCGGAGAACAAGCGCGAGGAAGGTGTACTTTGTCATCCGTCGGACGGCGCCTCTTGGAAAATGTTCGACATCGTGCATCCAGAGTTCGCGGGAAAGCTTTGAAATGTAAGGCTGGGCCTGTGTGCGGATGGGTTTAGCCCGTTCAACATGACAGGGAGGTCTTATTCGATATGGCCGGTTGTAGTTACTCCTTACAACTTGCCACCTGAATTGTGCATGACAACACCGTACATGTTTCTTACGTGTATTATTCCAGGTCCGAAGAACCCCGGAAATAAAATTGATGTCTTCCTCCAACCCTTGGTGGACGAGCTGCAACGCTTATGGGTTGGTGTTGAAACATATGACATCTCCAAAAGACAGAATTTTAACATGAGGGCATCTTTGATGTGGACGGTGAATGATGTTTCGGCCCTTGGCATGCTTTCTGGGTGGAGCACGCATGGTGCTATGTCGTGTCCTGTTTGCATGGATGGTTTGAAAGCAATTAAATGCGAAGCATGGGAGGAAAGCCTCGTGGTTTGGTATCCTTGTGATTTCTTGCAAAGGGGCATGCTTTGAGAAGAAATCGAAAGACATTTCGAAAGGGACACACTTGCCCAGATAGAACTGTCCCACCGTGTAGGAAAAACGGTTATGAAATCTACGAGGAGGTGAAGCACTTCCCCAAGGTGACTACCAATGGAGACTTTATTGTCCCGGGATTCAGAGAGAATGCTCATAATTGGAAAAAACAAAGTATATTTCACTTATTCCAACTTGGGGTAAGTACCTTCATCAGTGGGACAACAAAGTGACTACCAATGAAGCAGGGCACCAATCAGTGGGTGCACGACAGGTTCCGCCATCTTGGGGTAAGTACCTTCATCATCCAATATTTAAGTTATTATAATCGTACGTACACGTATGAAAATTAACTTTAATTCACTTATTCCAACTACTCTTTCTTTGTATCGACCAGGAGACGATGCATAGTGATTATGAATCGTACAGAAGAGAGATGGAGGCAAAGCAACAGGAGGACGGTCAACCAGAAACTCCCATTATATGAGGCGAGTTACGGTTGGACAAACAAGCTGCAAAGTCGGGGACACGTCGCGGGCATGGGGTTGTGGGGAAGCTATGAAGGCAGTTCCCCACATCATCGAGAGGCGTCCACGGCGTCGTAATAACACCGATAGCGTCGATGTCCGAGCCTCTATTACGGAGTGAGCAGAGCTTGGCGTCAACTCGAGGAAGAAAGGTAACTTGCGAACAAGATAAGCGCATCTTTGCGGGAACAATTCGAGAGAATTAGAGGAACAACGGCGCCCGTCGCGCGATCTTGGAAGAGAAGGTGAGGCAACAATGCAACAAATGTTGCAAATGCAAAGAATGTTGCGACAAACAAGTCGGTGCAAGCCCTTTCCTCGCTGGATCTTCCTCTGGAAGTCAAGTGCCACACTGCTGGACAACCTCCTCCACCGCCGCCCGCGCGGTACTTCTCGTCGGACCCCGTCTCAAACCCCACAACCTCATTACCGTTCCTCCAGGGACTCGTTATATGCTTACCCAGGTAAGCATATTTTTTTCCATAAACACAAAATTAAATTACTAATTACACGTTCCAATAATTACTTAATTCATTTTGATTGTATTTCATACCTTTAATTTCCAAATTGTTGTTGTATCGGAGAGGCCAATACCTATTTCATAGCGCCGAAGAATTGACACGCCGTAATCGGGGTGATAATGGCGGCGATGAGGAGGCGAAAGTGATGATGACGATGCCGCCGCCCGTGGACGACATTAATCGATCATTTTAATTGTGTTTATATTTTACTTTGTATAGCGACAAAATATTTAAACTCTTTCTTAATTACATTCATACTTATTAATAAGACATTATTTAATCCAAACATCGAAATATTTTTCATTATGTTTGCATATGCATCTGTCTGAATTAATTAACTTAATTAATATATATATATATATATATATATATATATATATATATATATAAAAAAACACGTACGTACAAAAGAGAATAATTATAATTAACAACATAATCGAGAGTGAAACATATATATATATATATAAATTAAATTATCTACCTAGAAAAAATTACGATATAACTAACAATAATAATAATTAATAATTAACTATACCTAAAAAATATACACATATATACATCATAATTAGTTATAACTAAAATTAAGAATATATAACAGTAATAGAATCAATAAAAATAATAATATCAATAATAATATCAATAATAATAATAATAATAATAATAATAATAATAATAGCCTTGTAAGCGTGAAAAATTTTAAAATTTCCCAATTTAGGCGTCTGTTTTCCATAAGCAGAGCCAAATGTGCTTGCCATGATCGTGAAAATTTTCAAAAATTTACCCAATTTAGGCGTCTGTTTTCCCGCCAAACAGACACCCAAATTATTGAAATTGAAAATGGCGTCTGTTTGGCGGGAAAACAGACGCCATTTTGCCAGCACCTATATAAACCTTAAGCCCTCAAACTTCCCTCCGAATTTTTCCCACCCATCTCCATTTCATTTCTCTCATCTTCTCTCATCAATTCTCTCATTTCCCCTAAACCTTCACAACACCTCAAATCCATCCAAGATTGATGAACGTTGGAGATTGAAGATTTAAGATACAAGATTGAAGATTGAAGATACAAGATTGAAGATTGAAAAATCAATATTGAAAAATATTGAAGTCATATATTAATTGTAATTTAGGTTTTTATTTTGTTTGTATCATTTAATTTAGTAAAAATATCATTAATAAAGTTGTATTATATTTTTTTTATTTGTTAAAATATATATTCATTATCATTTTATTGTTGTTATTTCTATAAAATTTATATATATATATATATATATATATATATATATATATATATATGAAATTGTACATACATGAATATTTGCACATATATATCATTTATTATTATATAAAATGTATTTATTTTCATTATTAATGTCTCCACAATTCTTATTAAACAATTTAATTACAAATACAAAAATTTAATTTTTACGCTTTATTTTATAATTAGAACACTCAAAATATACTATTTATTCTAATTATTTTCATTATTGAATTCACGTTATTTTATAATTACAAATGCAAATATATATCATTTAAGTTTTTTTGTTTCGGAACCCAATTCGATTATGCATGCGGCATGAAATAGACGCCGTTTTTGCATAAAAAACAGCGTCTGTTTCATGCCAGACAGACGCCGATCTTGGTCTGACACAACCCTCGTAGTCTGCAACAATTTTGGCGTCTGATTGAAACAGACGCCATTTACAGACGCTTTTTTAAAAAAGGCGTACTAGGTTTTGGCGTCCGTTTTAATCAGACGCCAAAACCATTTTGGCTTCTGTTTACACCCATATCAGACGCCAATTCCAGACGTTTTTGTGCACCAATTCTACTAGTGTAGTCATCTATATTCTAATACAATTAGTAGACCTACTAAGAGCTTTTCCTTGTGCATTTTAACTAGAAAAAATTGAGATGACATAATATATTAGTCACCCTTAGTTTAAATGCTAGTCATATATTCTAATGTGAATTAATATACCCAGTACAATTAATATTCTATTATAAATTAGCTAACTAGAAAAAAATGGATACAGTGTAATATTAGTCAACCCTTAAATTATATATTAGTCATTTATATTTTAATACAATTAAAAGAATCCGGTGAAAAGAAAATTATTTATACGATGAACTAAATAATTGAAAAAAGTTGACATATCATGATCTTAAAATAGACAAATTTATAATGAAACAAGAATATTGAAACTGCCTAAACTATGAACAGTATATTTTAATTATTTAATTAAAAATATGAACCCAAGATATGATTTCGTTTGCCCATTATTGTGTGCCAAACATATGATGTGTCAGAAAGAAGGAAATTATCTTTCCTTTCCTATTCTAGTAGACGACTAATTTTTTTTAAAAAAAATTACTTTGTATTAAACACAACCCAATGTTTGTAATACACTCTCCATATGGTCGTTGAATATTTGTTTTGGCAAAAATTGACATGTAGATGGTCTTAGATAAATTATCGTGAGACCGTCTTACACTAGAATTTGCGACACATATGTATGTGTGTTGAGTATAAAATGGAGAAATAATGCATTGGAATTTTGAATCATTCAATATCAATTAATTCTTTGAATTAATGATAGAAATAATTGTAAATTTTCCCATTTAAGGATCACAAGATTATGAACACAAGTTGTGTATATAGTTGAACAGAAATTACATTTACACAAATTGAAAAAATATCAGCTAGTTTGATCAACTCATTTAATTTTTCTCTTTAGAATCTTCGTCTTTTTTGGGTGAGATCTTTTCTTTTAATTACGGCAAATTATGGTACAAGTCATAGTTGTACATCGTTGGTGTATTTGTAATTATGTTTTAGAAAAAAGTTGGATCACTTTTTTCCTTGTATCTAATGTATTATAAGGTGGTCATGGGTTTTCTAAATATTTGTTGTTTGCGTCATTAATTTTTGTCTCCATTTTGAAATTTGATATTTTTACTACATGAGGTTTAAGGGTCTTTAAATTTAAGTGGTAAGTGTATGTATGGTAAATATTACTTTTAGGTAAGCTTCAGTTATTTTTGGTAACTTTCGGTAATTTTTGGTAAATTTATGTAAGTTTAGATATATTTTTGAAATACGAATTGAACGAATTAAAGGTTAGAATTTGAAAATTTATAATTTTCAAATTTTGAAAACATCAAAATTAAAAAATTAAAAATTAAAAAATAAAACATTAAAATATTTAAAAAATAAAAAAATAAAAAATAAAAAATAAAAAATTTAAATTTTAAAATTTTAAAAATAAAAATTACAAATTAAATTTTTTATATTAAAATTTAAAAAAATTTAAAATTATAAATCATAAAATTTTAAAAAATTTAAAAAATTAAAATTAAAAAAATTAAAAACTTAAATATTAAAAAATTCAAAAATTAAAATATAAAAAGTAGAAATAAAAAAACTAAAGAAATAAAAAAATGAATAAAGTAAAAAGTAAATAAATAAATAAATAAAATTTTTAATTTTTAATATTTAAAATTATAAATATTAAAAATTAAAAATTTAAAAATTAAAATTAAAATTAAAATTAAAATTAAAAATTAAAAATTAAAATTAAAAATTAAAAATTAAAAATTAAAAATTAAAAATATAAAATATAATATTTAAATTATAATATTTAAAATTAAAACTTAAAAAATCAAAATAAAAAAAGTGGTTTATTTCGTTAACTTTTGGTAATTTTCAGTAACTTTCGGTAACTTTCAGAATTTATTTGCTTACCATAAACTACCCACCAAATTTACAAGGCCTAAGTAATGTATTTTCTAAGGCAAAATTTTAATTTTTTAAAAACTTTGAATATTTTGGTTTGTTTGTTTATTTTTTTAGCCTTTTCCCGATTACTTGAATTGTGAAGCTTTTTTTTAATTAATTTTTCATTTTTTCATTTTTTCATTTCTTGAATTTTAAAATTTTAAGTTTTTTAAATTTTCAAACCTTTTATTTTTCAACTTTTAAAAAAGTAAGAAAGTAAAATATAAAATATAAAAAAATAAAAAAATACAAAGTTGAATGTAAATTTTTCCGATATACACTGCTTTTTAGTTTTCAAATTTTCATTTTTGATAAATTTTTACTTTTTTGTTTTAAAAATTTTCAAATGTAACTTTTTTCATATTTTTCAGAAAAATTATTCCTATTAAAAGTAATCCCTAATTTGGTCAAATTTAAATTTCAGTATTCTTTTTGGGTAAGTTAAAGTGGTTAGGTTAGAATGTTAGATTGAGGTACTTACATATCACAGTCAAAGCATTTACATATTTTACAAAATTGAAAATTTGATACATAATATTTGAGTTTTAAAATAGATCGATGTTGGGCAATTTAGGTAGGTTGAGATATTTTTATGTAGTTTATGTGCTTTAATTAGAAACATGTGGAAATTAAATATGGGTATCTTACTAAGCGAAACAACAACTTTGAAGGATTGTATTGTTTTTGGATGATAAATATTGTATTGGTAAGTGTGAAAATGTGAGTTGTATTGTATTGGTAATTGTGAAAGAGTAATTCGAAAAAATAATTTGTGGTGGGTTGTGGTGAATTGTGGTGGAATGATATGTCGTGGTGGGTTGTGGCAAAATGCGTTGGACTGTGACACGCAGATTGCCAGGTGCATAAAAGAACAAGCCCTAAGTAAACTTGACAAATTAAAATATTTTCAATTTGTTTGATTGACATAATTATATTTTGATATATAATTCTCAATTAAGTAAACTTGACAAATTAAAAATTTTTCAATTTGTTTGATTCACATATTTACATGATGATGTGAAATTTTGTTAAACTTGTGAATATGTCCTTTAATATTTATTTTTACTTATATTGTTATGTATTTAAATTTTATTATTTTATTTTTATTAGAGCCAGGTGTCCATCCTGGGACCTGTGGGTTATTGGCCCACCACACTTTTGCTGCACCACCCTGATTTGTTGATTAAACCTCTTCATTTATGGTATTATAGGGTTGCATTCAAATTCTGTTTTCCCCCTTCTGTGTATTGTGATATACTGATATCGTTCTCAGCAGCAATTTTCAGGTTTTATTTTCCATCTGACTGAACTACTGTAGTTAATGTTTAATCAATAGCCCAAACACTTCTCAAGAAAGGAGAAAAATTTCCACAAAATGAAAAAAAAAATAAACTTTTTAATTATATTGATCACTGGGTAATGGAGTAACAAGCAACATAATTAAAATTATTGCAAATGTAGAGGGGGGGGGGGGGGGGAACAATACCTGCTACCTTTACTACCTACTGAAAGAAAATCCCAACTATAACCCCCATTATGAATGTATACAATTGACAGAGTTTAATTATCTCAATTGACCATCTACTTGGCTATTATCTCATGGATTTCCTCTTAATTTTGCCTTCTCAAAACTCGTCTTGCTTTGTCCTTTGTGCAACAGATCGAATGCTGTGAACGACCGTGGCTTCAACTCCACCTTGATTTCTTTCCCCTCCAATTTAGCCTTCATTGAACCCCTTTGCGGCACCACCTAATTTACGTATAATATTCACAATACAAAACATTACTTACAGAAAAATAATCATTTACTGTGAAATACAAACTAGGATTATATACCTTAGTAGGATTATCAAATGTGTTCTCGTCTTCCAAATCATCAGCGGTAAGTACGGTTTCCTTTGTGGGTTGTACCGCCTTTGGATCAACTCCTTCGAAAGACATAGTCAGTCTAACTGTCATATTCTGGTAATTAACAACCTTAACTGTAATGTAATTATGTTTCTCCTTGTGGTCAATCCAACTGATTGCAGATGCATAAACACGGGCTTTGTTCAGTGGTGTATGTAGGCGCGATTCTAAGAGCAAAGCTCCACTTGATTCTCTGAAGAATGTTTGGACCCAATAGCTCGGAATTCCATATGCCTTGTGTGAATTGAAGACAATTGCATCCGGACTCCAAGTTCTGTCGTTGACATTCATAAACAACGGGGCGTAGCTGACCATCTCTACTATATCACTGCATTAATCCGTCATCACATAAACCATTATGCATTAATTAATCATCATTATATAACTAAACATATTCAATTGTGGGATAATCAGAGTAGTATATATAACATGCCTGTTCTTCTCTAATGAGAGTAAGAAAGCAGCTTCGGCCAATGCACCCCCGAAAGTTCCATTTCCAGCTCCGATTTTAGGTCCGGTGACAGCATATTCACTCACAAACGCCTACAGGATTGTTTGATTAGAACCTTAATGATTATCAAAGCTTATGCGAAATTCGATAATTAGCTTCAATTCAGCATGATGATGGGTACCTTTGCTGCTTTGGGGTTGCTCCGAGGTAATTTTTCAAATACGCGAGTTTTATTAAGCATGTCTTCAGCAGTTGTGTAAATCTGAGCAAATATTCAACACAAATTAACTCTTTAAACACTGTCTAGATGTGCATGTATGTAAAGCTCAGCATACATAGGAAAAAAAACCAAGATTAATTAATGTAGAAAACAGAATTATGTACATGATAATCATATAAATCAGCAGGGTGTTTTAAGGGCTTCTGTGTTGCATCACAGTTGGTGATGGCTTTGATATCAGGGTAGGCCTTTTTTAGTGCCTTGTAGAATTTGAGATAATTCCCTGAACAAAGGAATATGTATACACTGATCAGTACTTATTTGTAAGAGATAACTTTGGTATATAATTATATTAAGAACATATACCTTGGTAGGTCCTAAATCCACAATTCTCATTTCCAATGGCAACATACTTCAGATTGAAAGGCTCTGGATGTCCCAATTTTGCTCGAAGAGAACCCCATGTAGAATTTGGACTTCCTCTAGCGAACTCAATGCTGTTGAGCATTTCCTGGATAAAACAGATTCGATATAACTCAAGTCGGTCCATTATAACTCAACCCGATTAATGCTAATTAAGTAGATCGACGTTAGTTTGATTAGATCAAGTTACATTGCATTACAAACTGTTTGAAAGTATACATACTTGTACGAAAAGCCCGATTAGAGGTGTATCAACTTGATCCTTGAGAGCTTCTCCTGAAGTAAACGATAAACAAGACTGATGTTAAAATAAAAACGGCACGAACAAAAGATTTGAAACCATTCATGTTTACAAACCGCTGTTAACAACCCACACTGGCTCTGCTCCAAGATCCTCTGCCAACTGCATTGGATCAAACACATTTATCCTTAAAACTATTCATTTCTAGACTTATGTATTTACTCATTAACATATGTTTTATATCATGATACATACTTGAAGATATTCAAGGTAACCGAGCCCGTCATCAGACCAATAACTCCAAACATCACCAAGGTGTCCTGGCCTCTCTTCCCATGGACCGACCGTTTCCTTCCAACGGAAGGCGTTTCGTAGAAAGTTTCCTTCAACATAGCACCCTCCTGTATAATACATTGACAGCAATCATTAATCATTATATACTTTGATATACTCTAACATGAGTAAGGTACTCCAAAGAGTATATTATAATTTACTGTCTTTTACTGATACTATTACTAGCTGTAAAAAAGAATGTTCTGAAAATAGTGACAAATTTTAAAAGCGGACAGTATGTAGATACCAGGAAATCGGAGGAAACGAGGTTTCAATTTGAGAAGCATTTCCATCAAATCAGCTCGAAATCCATGACCCTGCATCAAAAACAGTCAAAATTGCTGCAACCATGTTAATAAAACACCAAATGTAATTAGTTGTTTACTTTTCATTGATTACGTATGGCGATTAGCACGGGCAAAATCAGTACGATCAGAATATATGAATTTGTCCGACTATATTCACTTTTTTTGACAGAATTTTAATTCGGTCGATTTGGACATTGCCCAAACGCAAAATCGGATCGAGTTTGCGTTTAGAGTCATATTCTGATTGTCCGAGTTTTGTGGCAAATTCTTGTCAAATTTGTACAATGTCGAACTGATTCCAAATATTTGGACAATGTCTAACAAATTAAAATATTTGGTCAAATCGGTCAATGAACTCAATTATAGTCAAACTCTCACAAATAAAATTCTGACATGCGGACTGTTTGGGTCTAAGTTGGTACATGACAAAGAGCCCGATTGTAAAATTCAAACTTTGTTCCAAATGTCCAAAATTTTCCCAACTCGAATTGACTCAAATCCAAATTTTTGTCACCGTTAACGGTGATATAAAACTAAAACATGTAGCTAGGGGTTTGTTAACTTGAAAATTTCACCTTGTAAGTGTGAGTAGGCATAGCTGAAACTTGATCAAGCCATATAGCTCCGGCTTGGGTTGTGGTAAACTGAAGCCTAGATTTTGTATCTGATCCTTTAGCTTTTAAGGTAACCTCCATTCTTTTCCAATTCTTCACTTTTTCAGCATCAGCTCTACAATTATAGTAAACCCAGAAACCCAAATTAACAAAAATGAAGATCAAATTAACAAGGAAATGACGGATGCAAATTAATTAATTAAGATGGATAAACTTACGTAATGCGATGGAAAGCCAACACATCTGTACCATCACGAGTGACAAATGAGACTACTACATCAAGTGGCCCCGACGATCGAATGTGGAACACTATTTTGTACGTCTTCCCCTCTTCTATATTCTGCAATGCAAATTAAATCAACATCAACCAAACCTTTTGAGTTCCATATACAAGGATTATTTTAGGATAATAATATACCAATCTTTTTAGCATTGGATCGAGATATACTCACTTTTACTATTGGATATAAATATACCGACCTTTATACTTAGGTGATTTTAATATAACTTAAGTGTTGGTGAAACAATATATATCAAGGATGATATGACAGACGGTGAAAACTTAATTTTCGAGACTCATAAGAAACTAATACAAGCCCACTTAAGCCATCCTCGAAACCGATTCAGCACCATTAAATTCATGTTAAGTACTTTAAAATAACTTAAATATAAAAGTCGATATATTAGTATAAATAGTAAATATGAATATATAACAATTAAAAAATCCTTTGTGAAAAAGATGGATTAATAGTAAGGGGGTAATTAGCATGTTAACAATTACCATTCCCCAATAGCCAGGGTTGTAGATTCCAACCCCGCTAGGAGGGCAAGTTGTTGATGTACAATGTACGTCCATCCGAAGGGCGGTTGGGTTAGTTTTAAAGCAGGAAGACATGTCTGTTGAGACTGAAATTACAGTTTGGTCTCCAATCAAGCCCCATGGACTAATCATGGCCGGGCTATGCTGACCCCCGGCTTCGAACCCTGTGTTGCTTACTAATTCCGCCCATAGACCACCCACTCCTGCATGGTTAATCTCCTACGTATCGTAACAAACAAACAATCAAATAAAAATAACTTCCAATGTTGATCCCGCTTAAAATCGAGTAATTATAATAATTACATTGATTACCTCGAAAAAGATGCCGAAGAAGTTTTTGGGAATGGGACGGGTAGAAGAGGCATCAACGTAGAGAATTGCCTTACGAACGTCTGTGATGCCATTGTGATGATGATGGTGGTGATACTCAGCAATGCAAACGTGAGAGAGAATTACTGCCCACAGTAAAAACCAAAGGGCATGACTTTGGTAACTAGGCTTGGACCAACTCATTAGGCCTTTTTCGTCAATGTTGCTTTCTCAATTACCTACACTAATAAGAATGAAAATTTATTTTTAATTAGTTACGTAATTAATTACTTACACGGCTACTTAGGACTAAACTCACAAGGAAAAAAAAAAGAGAGTAAAATATGATGGGATTATTAAGAAATAAGGTAAATGGGGGTGTTGTTTTAAGTTATGTTTATAATTAATTATAAGAATATATATTTATTAATTAATAGCCTGCTTAATTTAGGTGGTAGATATTGTGGAGGCTCTGAATATACGTTAGGTGCCTTGTGAATATTTAGTGGCTATCATATCGAATGCTATTTTGCACAATTGTGATGATGCTACCTGACACATGGGTTGTCAAAAAGAAAAACAAAATAAGGAAAAGTGAACCTAACAAGGAGATAAAAGCGCCCATATGCATCTTATTTGGCAGAAGGAATGGACAATCAACTTTGTATGCATTTAAGAAATATAATGTTGGACATTAAAAGATATTCCTAGACAATTAATTGTATAAAAAAGAGAAAAATAAAAAAAAATGCGAGAGTCTTACAAAAATTTAAAAATGAATAATAAATTTAGATATATACAATCTTATCATTATTTTTGGGTCAATTCTGGGTTAGCATCGGGATCAATATATATGATTATAATGCATGTAATTAATTCAAGCGGATTGAAGAAATGCATACAGAATAAATGGTGTTTAATAGTAATGGGATTGAAAGAATTAATGAAAGAAAAAGAATCAAGAAAATATGTTTACCCTAATAATGAGATGAGTATCATGAGGAAAGAAGGATATATAGAGATGTGAACCAGCTTCAGTATGAAGAGGAGAATGTAGAGTTTCTTTTTGCAAATTGATATAGTTGACAGGGCAAGCAAGGGAGGGTATTTATAAGAGCGAATCTAGTTGCCTTCTATCTTGTCTCATGTTTTTTTAGTTTGGTAAATATTGTTGGATAAGACATGAGTATTTTATGGAATGAGAATTTTAATTATAATAATCTTTGTTGACAGATTATTCAATAATTCAAAATGTATATCTTGAAAAAGAATTTTTTTGAATTCTTTTTTTACTATGAATTTGTTTCAGTTGAAATTTTTTACTATTAATTTATCTGAAATAAATTGCACAATTATGGTATAATTTTCTATATTAAATAAATTTTTGTAAAACTTTATATCTCAATGAATAATATTGAAAAAGTCACTTTAATCAATATATATTAATTCATTTTTTTAAAGATAAAATATAATTTTTATCCATGTGTAGAGTTGCACAAAGGAAAAAGATAACCATCCATATGATTAGGGGAAAAAAGCCACATCATGTATGGTAAAAAAGAATAAAATCCAAAAAGATCAAAGTGAACAAGAAGAAACAAAAGGAGGAAACATTGATGTCTTCTTCGCTTTTTTTTTACTTGCAAATTATTAGAAAAAAAATATTTTAGTACGCTAAATCTTTATGGATGAATGCAACTCTTAATTTTAATCCAACGATTGATTTTCAAAATCTAATTTTACATACATATATATATATATATATATATATATATATATATATATATATATATATATATATATATATATATATATATATATATATATATATATTATTTTTTTAATGTTATCAACTTGTCCTATCCTATCCATGTAAATAATGCAATAGATGAGCAGCAGATATGTCACCATATCCTGTCCCTATCAACTTAATTTGTAAAAAAGATGACGATAAGTGTTTTATTTTAAGATATTTTTTTAAATATCATACCCTCTATTAAATTAGTGTTTTTTAAATTTTTTATAGTATTTTTTTAATGGTAAGTATTAATTATCAATTATAAGAAGCTTCAAATACATTGATTATATCAATGAGCACAAATGATACCTTAATCGGATCAACTTCATCCGTTAGACATATTTTAGACATTTTTTGAAATATAAAAATAATGAATAAAACTATATATTTACTCAATTTATATGTGATACTATAGTAAAAAATATAAAATAATATGGTTATAATAACATGTCAAGACACTTAAAAGGTGTCCTGTTCCAAGATTCATATCATTTTCATTGTAAAATATTATCGCATATATGAATGCATATATTCATTAGTGTTTATTGATTAAAAATGAGATTTTTGGATTTAAATAATATCCATTTTAATAAGTCATGGCATATTGAATAATCCAAACTTTTAATGTACATGGTGATAATTCAATTCAAACTTTGGGAATGTTAATTTCCAATAAACTACCACCAAATTTTGACTAGTGTCTTTACTTAACTCAAAGGTACAGTGGCGTGGTGACATACTTATCCCAAAAGTACCATCGAAATTAGTTACAGCGGTTGAAAATTGGTGATAACCGAAGTTTAGATATGTGGCATTTACATTGAAAATTTACATTACTTTGCACATCATAATTTAAATTTGAGATTATTCAAATCGAAAATTTTAAATACTATTATGTAAAAGTAAATTCGGTGTAGATTGTAATTTTACACTTATTCGCCTCCCTTCAACTTATATTTTGTAACTTTGTACTTAATAATAAAGATGAAGACATACATAATTGTTTAATCTGTGGATAAAATGAGAGGCCATGCCATATTGTTGATATACCTGGTCCAGTGGTCCACCGCAGATAAATGCTAGAAAGAAACAAGAAAAATAATTTTTGTTAGGTAAGGAAAGAAAGTTCAAATTAACATCTATAATTGTGTAATCCAGCTAGCGATCGAAGACATCTATAACTCTGTATTTTTGTGTGTGCATGTCGAAGGCTCGTGGCAAGCTAATTAACTAGATTTGTGTGTGTCTTCTACTTCATATAGTACTGAGAATAAATTCCATTGGATTCTTTTTATATTGCTCGATAGATACATTTATAGTGGTTGTGAACCATAACAACCACCGTAAGTAAAATAAATCTTATTCGTATATATGTCAAGTTTTATCGTGATTATTACCTTTTTTATTTAATATAAATTGTAAAATATTTTTTTAAAAAATTTAGTTTATTTTAAAAGATTTTAAATAAATATTTTTCAAAATATGCTTATTTACTAGGCAAAAACTTAGAGATAAGGTATTTAAATTTTAAAAAATTTCGTAAAATTTTTTTAATTAAGAAAATATATTTAATAATGTTGTACTAAATAAAAAAATGAATGACAAAGATAAAAGTTGACACATGTATCGATAAACATTGTTTTCATTGGGGTGGTTGTCATGATTGACAACTACTATAAGTTTTTCCATTGCGCAATTATTATAAATTGCTCTTCAAATCTTTCTACTATATTATATTGAGATTTGTTCTCCAAGAATTTCCATATTATTTTTCTTTTATCAAATCACACGTTATGATTGTGATTACTTTTGTACTTATATTTTCTCATAATGGAACTTTTTTGGTTATCGGCGTCCATGAATTTTTCTCCGAGTTCATCTTTTTCGCATGTAAATTGTTTCTCCTTTATTTTTAGCTTTCATTGTTTATTTAAAGTTCAACCCTACACCGAATTTCCGCATATTTCCTAACAGATAGTGCTAGTAAAAACTTATGTATGGATCAAACTTGAGGCAGCTCATGTATTTGGGACAAGAAATTAATCCTCATACCTTTTCTGTTTTTATGAGGTTAGACAATTTGAGCATACTTGAAGTCTGAAATTATAGTTTCCCATAAAATAACAACATTTCTTTGCGAGTCAAAAATATTTCTAAATTAATGATGTACTCCCTCCTTCTCATATTATATCTGTCACTTTAACTAACTTTCTTTTTTCCCATAATATCTGTCACTTTATCATTCCAATAACACATTAATTATTAATTTATCAAATATTAATCTTATTAATTACATCTTTTTTCTTCTATTTTTCCTTTTTATTAACCTTTTCCCTTTTTATTTACTATTTTATTCAACATTTTTACATTTTCAATGAGATAAATTAATATAAAGTGGAAGTTTTTTTAATTTTCTAAATCATGTCTAAAGTGTCAAATAATATGAGAAGGAGGGAGTACTTTAGTCTTAACTAGCGCTGGCAAAAATCCGGGTCGGACAAATTCGGACAATGTCAAAATTCGGACAAGAAATTTATGTCCGGACCCGGTTTTATTTCGGGTCAAACCGGGTCGGACAATTCGGACGAAGCTAAAATCGGGTTCGGACAATAGAAAAAAGAGAAATTTTATGTCCGAATATTCGGTCAATTCGGACAATATAAAAATTCGGACGAAAAATTTATGTCCAAACCCGGTTTTTTCGGGTCGGGCAATTCGGGTAATCCGAATCGGACAAAATTTTGCCAGCTCTAGTCTTAACAAAGCAGCTAGGTTCAACCAATAGTGTGAGAAAAAGTATTATATCTGCATTTCTGATAAATTGGCAAATATCAAACTTTCAGATGAAAAATATACGACCGAAATAAATTCAAATATTTAAATCGGCTATATTTTTAAGTATCTAACTCTAAATTATGAATGCATGCCTACATATTTGTCTAACTACTAACTATTACGACATGCCTCAAAACAAATGTATGAAATGTGTCAAAAAAATTACTACAACATGCCGCTCCATTTAGACTGTTCTTTTCTACGACATGCTGCGGTGCGGTACTATAACTACTATACTACTTAATATTTTTTACTTTTCACCATATTTTATTATAATAATTATAAAAATATCTTCTCACTTTTTTCTCTCCTAATTTTACTCTTCTACTTTTCACAGTTTCTCCCCTCAACTACCATATCTACCACATTTTTCACAAATTTTACCATATTATTCCATATCTTACTGCATTTTCCACAATTTTACCACACCACGCCATTTTCACATCTCACCAATAGCATAAAAGTGGAGGAATATTAGAATGATAGAAGAAAGAAGAGGCAAGCACAGCATTTACCAACGATTGGTCCAATTATAATTAAATGTAGGAAATGGGATCCATTTAGAGTATGCCCCTCACGTAATAGTGTCCCTAAAGATGATAGATAGCCTGGATACCCCTCTTTTAACGTAACTAGGGCATATATAGTTATGGACCATGATAATCATATTGACTTAAGATGGTTATTAAACATCTTGAATTGTTCATATTTTATATTTTTGTAACTTTTATTAATATTTTCTTTAATAATTATATATATTTATCAATTATAACAATATAATATTTATTAGCTAGGTGAAAAAATATAATAATAGCTTAATTTTATCAATCATAGTAGAAAATCCACATTTTATACATAGTTTTATATTTATGAAATAAATATAAATAAATAATTATGTTTAAATTGTTTATAAGTTGTAGTAACCCTGAAAATAATGAAACATACTTTTAGAATTATTTAAATATACTTATATTTCACTTTATTAGTGATTTAGAAGAAATGCAAAATGATTAAGAGCCATTTTGTGTCAAGATGTTTATCATTTTCATATAGTTATATACCATCATACCCATCAAACTGATAATCAATGATTTCATAGATAAGGTGGCATCTATTATAAGGCCCAAATCCAACTTTGAAATTAACCTTTCAAGTTATTTTTATATTCACTTTTTTTTTTTTTTTTTGGTTTTTGGTCTGAAAATTGACCTGTTCTTTAAAAAGGTTCTGTTTATCAAGCGTCATCACTATTTATAAAAATATTGTTTTCTTCACTTATTATTGGCAGTGGAGTACTATTTTAAAAACAAAAAACACCTAAATATACCTATTAATGATCAACTATTAAGTATTAACTTAAAATTTTGATTGAGATCATTCCATAGATTCTGAAAGTCCGGCTAAGTAAGAATCCTACATTCGATGAGCCTCATATTTATTTGTGCGAGGTGCCGAGGTTACGACGGTCATTGAACATCTAAGCTTCAAGCCTAGCATACATTCATATAGAGACATATTAGAATAAAATGTCATCATTAAATATGCAAATATCAATTTAAACTTTTGATTGGTGATCCCACAATTAACTCAAATTTAATTAAATAAATCAATTATTTGTGTTAGTGTAAATGTGGCCAAAATGTCAATAACTTTAAAATATCAAGATATCCAGATGCTCCAAAATATCACGATATCATTTAAGATTAACTGAAATTTATATTTATAGATCGACTATAATTATTTTTTACAACAAGCATAATTATTAAAAAAAAAAAAATTCTCTCCTTCCCATATTATTTGTCATATATTTATTATTTCATATTTGACTGATATATTTTACACATTATTTTATTAAAAAATTATATTCTTATATTCTTATGATAATAATTTTTATTACAAATATAATGATACCACTTTTGTATAATATACCCTTATAGATAATGAAAAATTTATGATCAAAATTTTCAAAATTTGACAAATACATTAATTTAGGTGACAGATAGAATAAGAAGATGGAACATACCCTACTAGAAACCACAAAATCCGCAACCCAGATTCAACAATGCCCCCACAAGATGAATTATTAAAGGCTTAAAGCCCCCTCAATCGATCATGTGCCATAAATGGGACATTGGTGATCACTTCACAAAGTTTATATTGCAATTTGCAAGTTATGCATTCCAGTGGCTTACATTTTTCTGATTTTATTTATCAACAAGAAATATGATAGAAAATTCTAAGTCCAAAAAGTGAATGTAGTATTAAATAAAACAACACATATTTTTTGTCTACTTTGGTTATTCAACAACCTAGATGCACAAGTGTCACCTTCAAATTGAATATTAGTGAATGCACGAAATTTCGTTAAACGTCAGAAAATTTGGGACGCATTCAGTTGCCATTGTGGACCAATCCCAATGTTTACAATCAGTTACTATCCAAAATCCCTCCATCTTGGACAATCTTAATTGGCATTCGCGAAAATTGCCCTCCATTGTTCTTCGGGACTAGGTCGGCTCATCAATTGGGTTCATTGGCCCTAAGGGATGAGCCGAGAAGCAAATTAATCACGAAGGATTAGGACAATAATGAGCTTCCCAACCGTAAAATATATAGAGATCGAAAAGGTTGAGGTAACATATATTTTTTAATTTTATTTTTTCAATTAGTTGCCCGAGTTGCCCAATTTTATAACAAAAGAATTGTCATGGTTTATTCAAATTGTAACAATGATTTGCTACTGAGTAAACCATGGAGTATTAAAGTTGTAACCGTGGTTTAACACTGAGTACACCATTCAACCACGACAGAATTTACCTAAAAAAAAATTACATCACCAAGTTTACCAATAGGAGAGTCGCTGGGCAAGGAAGGAGAAGCAAGAAGATTGGAGCTCGAGTGGATTTGTTGAATTTAAGCCATTGTTGAAGAAGTTGGATTTCTTTCGTCTCTTTGTTATCGCATTTGCTTCGCCAAGTTACGACATTGTGACTGTGACTTTGGTCTTCTCATCTTTGAAGAAGAGTGTCTGTATATAAATGCAAATGGCACTCGTAAAAGATGGATGAAAAAGGAACTAATTTTAGTTAGTCCCAATTCAAAACTAGTTAAGCATGTCATTTGAATTTTTGAATACTTGTCCTAGTAAAATATTCACAAACTCAACATATGGACCAAGTTTGCTTATGAATATGTTTTGCTTTGCTTTAAAAAATTTAATTGCATTATACAAATACATTTATAATGCTTCTACAAAAAAGAATACACACACATATATATCTTGATTCTTGAGTATTACCTCCGTTCCAAAATGCTTGTCATTTTACTAAATTTTGATCGTTAATTATTCACAAATTATGATAAGTTAAAATATGAAATTATCATCATCAGAAAGATAATTTACAAAAAATTACAATGACGATAATTTTATATTGTAACTCATTATATATAATTTGTGAGTAATCGACGGTCAAATTTTATTCAAATGATAAACATCTTGAGGCGGAGGTAGTATAAAACGGAGAAATAATACCTTGGAATCTTGAATCATTCAATGTCATTTAATTATTTGGACTGATGATGGAAATAATTGTAAATTTCCCCATTTTGGGATCACAAGATTATGAACACAAGTTGTACCTTGTTTACACGTGATCTTACAAGGAACAAAGTTGTGATTGTCTAATTAATAGTGGTCCCATTAAAAAGACAATACTACGTGACTGTCCTATTTCTCTTTTTCTCTCTCACACATATATATTCACAAGTAATATAATTGAGTATAGTTGAAGAGAAATTACATTTACACAAATTATAAAATACTCCCTTTGTCTCATATTGATTCACACTTTAACTAATTTATTTTGTCCCAAAATAATTGTCACTTTCCTATTTCCAACACCTAAGTTAATTATTTTATATTATTTATTAGAGAGAAAGAAAAATACAATTTCAGTTTGGTAGTTATTATAGTTATATATTGATATGTATGAAAATTTCAATTCCGTCCATTAATTTGGGACGGAGGGAGTATTCGCTAGTTAGATCAACTTATTTAATTTTTCTCTTTAAAATCTTCACCTTTTTTGGGTGAAATCTTTTCTTTTAGTTACGACAAAATATGGTACAACTCACAGTTGTACATCGTCGGTGTATTTGTTTGGGAAAAAAGCTGGATCACTTTTTTTCTTCTATCACATGTATTGTAGTAACTTATAATTTATAAGGTGGTCATGGTTTTTTTAAAATATTTTTGTTTGCGTCATTAATTTTTGAGTTATTGGAACTAAATAATTCAACATTTGGCGTAATTTGGATACAACGAATTTACTTTAGGAATATGGACTTGACAAACTGTAGTTAATATCCTATTAGATTGAATAGACTTTCACAAATTTCAACTCGCCGAAAAATTAATGACGCAAATTAAATATTGGATTATTTTATTCCAATTGTTGGAAAAGAAACAAGGCTGCTGGATAACAAAACAAGGCTGTGGTAAACGTAAGAAAAGCGAATGATGGAAAAGCGGCTGCCCGAAAGCGGTCTGGCGACGCCGGTGCCGTCGGGATTGTCGTAGCTCAAGGTTAACTCGGATAATCTGCGACGCACTCGTGGCCAAAGATTTGGAGTATGCAAAACCGATGCCCACGAAGAGGAAAAAGGGAAGAGGAGATAAGAGAAGAGGATGTGTTTCTGGTATGTCAAAACAACACAGGCATAACTCAATTTATAGGAATAAAACTGAGTAGAGGTATAAGAAACTGAAGAGGCAACAACAATTAAGATGGCGAGAATCATGGAGCCATTAACGAGAAGCGGAAGATCAGGAAAGTTTTGATGAATGAAATCAATTCAATTAACGACTAAAAGATATCAAATAAAGACGCAAGATCTTCCGAAACAGAATTGGCCCAAAAACCAGGTAAAAGGGAGCCCACACCCGGCTCGGTGGCGTGTGCGCACGGGTAGAGGCCTAGACCATACCATACTCAATAAGACCCACTTCCAAGCTAATACAACACTAGGAAAGAAAGGAAGATATATAAACAATAAAATATTTCATTCTTCCTCCTATGTGGGACAAGGAAAGATGCAAAAAGAGAGAAAACCTTGTAACCATTACCTGCACTTTCAACACCAATAACCCCAAAGATTGAACTATTTTATTCCAATAACCCAAAAATTAATGATGCAAACAACAAATATTTAAAAAAACCCATGGAAACTATTTAGAAAACATAAAGTTTCAAAAAATGTGCGACGCCCCCAACAATTTTCTGATTAGATTTGTTGTACAAAATAATTTTATAGAAATACAATTTGGTAATTTTATCAAAAAACATGTTTGTAAGAAGTGATGTATATATAAAACTATCTAAATATTGTATTAAAGACTGTTAAAAAAAATTGAAATAAAACTGTCTTTGTAAAGAATACAGTATATCAAAATTAAGGTACGGATTGCAAACATTGAGAATTGAGCTCAAATGTATGCAAGTACAACAAATGCAGACTATAGACTATATATAGATCGAGTATCATTTCTCTTACAAGTTTCTGTTTCACACAATTACTCCCTATCAATTCGATTTATTAAATTTATAAAACTAAGATCTGATGGATCGACTTGGTACTTGAATTCAATTAGAAAGGGGTTATGAATTCATATGCTGAGAACGAATATGGCTGCAACATCAAGTCAATGTATTTCCCGAATACTGCACCTTGAAGTGGACTTGTTAATGGCGTCACCTAATTCCATACAACGTACAAACAAAAGCATATTTATCACAAAAATTTAGGTTAATTTACTCATTTTTTGCCAAGAAAGTTGCCATAATCTTAAAAGTGAGACATAAGATGCGAGGAAAACAGTATAAAATGAAGGACCATGATATCCATCTTGACTCAAGATAGTTCTTAACCATCTTGAATTATTCATATTTCACATTTTTGTAACTTTTATTAATATTTTCTTTAATAATTATATATATTTATAAATTATAATAATATAATACTTATTAGGTAGGTGAAAAAAAATATAACAATAGCCTAATTTTATCAATCATAGTAGAAAATTCACATTTTATACATAATTTTATAATTATTAAATAAATATAAATAAATAATTATTTTTAAATTGTTTATAAGTTAAAGTAACTCTGAAAATGATGAAACATACCTTTAGAATGATTTAAATACACTTACATGTCACTTTATTAGTAATTTAGAAGAAATGTAAGATGGTTAAGAGTCATCTTGTGTCAAGATGTTTATCATTTTCGTAAAATGAAGTAGAAACTTACCATATTAGGGTTGGCAAATGAGTTTTCAAGACTCAAGTCAATGGAGCTCATTACATATTGATTTGCAAGTTGCACAGTTGTTGGATCGATCCCATCCATAGAGATCGTAAATTTTGCTGTCGCGTTCTGGAAGTTGACAACCTACGGCAAAATTCATTTTCGAAATTGAGAAGTTGATGCTTGTAATGAACAGTTTGGTTTAACCCGATCTTAAAAAAGGTTTAATTACGCTTCCTACTCAAGAAAAATTACCTTAACTGTAATGTATGTCTTTCGGGCATCGCTGTCCACAACACTGATTGCAGTGGCATAAATGTTGGGCGACAACGTCCTTAGATAAGATGTCAAAAGCTCAGCACCACTGGACTGTTTGAAGTAGGTTTGGACCCAATAGCTTGGAGTTCCATACAAACTGTTTGAATTGAAGAAGATTGCATCTGGATTCCATCTCCTGTCATTCACATTCGCAAATAACGGGGCGTAGCTCACCATTCCAACCACATCGCTGCGTTCATGTTCACAAATAAACGTTTATTTTTTAAGTATAACTCAAGGTAAACACTATACGTATATATGCGTGTGTGTCTATATATGCACATATATGTTATTGTGTATATTAAGTTGGTAAAAAAGGGTGTATTGGGCGGTAAAGAAACAACATGCCTGTTTCTTTCCAATGAAAGTAAGAAAACAGCTTCGGCCAATGCAGCTCCGAAATTACCATTGCGAACTTGCCATGGAGGATTCGTGACAGCGTATTCACTCACAAAGGCCACAGCAGCCTGCAGTAACAGTGTTTGAATTCATATATACCAACAGAATAAACCCTGGCTAGTTTAATGTACAACAAAAACCAGCCAGAAAGAACAGTACTATACAATTGCAATATCAACAAAGAAAGGAGGAATCGAACTTAGGACCTAATATACACACAACATTAGTATATATTAATTATGACTAGCCCAAGTCGCGGTCGACAATCTAGTTATTGTCTTTATTCCACAATATTTGTCACTTTACGGTCACACAAATTACTTTAGATTCAAACTTTACATTTAATAATTTAGTTCACTCACTGCAATTTCTGTTTCCTCGCTTGTTAAAAGTAAGGGGTAAATCTGTTAAAACATTTTACCTTGTTTGTTACATCGTATCTCCAATCCCTTAAAACCCAAAAAGACAAATAATACGAGATGTAATATTTGTACCTTTGGTCCACCAGGGCTACCTCGAGGCACCGTGTTGAATCGATGAGCAAGATCAAGCATGCCCTCAATGCTTGTGTAGTTCTGAAAATGCAGCACAAATGTACAAATATATACGTATATATCAACTTTGTGTAGATCGAGCACGAGTGTATATGTAATTATATTTACATGTGTATGTGTATGCTAATAGTATCATCAACAAAACAAAAATGTAGAAATTTGTAGTTACATGATAATCATAGAAATCAGCAGGGTGATTTAAGGGAGTTTGTGATCCATCGCAATTTGATATGGCAAGGATGTCTGGGTAGGCTTGTTTCAAGGCATTATAGAACTTAAGATAATTCCCTGCTCATCAATAACACACCATCATATATATTATGCTGGAAATTTGGTACGACAATAAACATTTATTAGAATTGATGTAATTCTTTTCAAAGAAATTGAATCTGATAGATTTGAGAGGAAGTATGATGGAATAGGAATGAATACCTAAGTATGTTCTTTTCCCACAGTCCTCATTTCCGATAGCAACATATTTTAGACTGAAAGGTTCAGGATGTCCCAACCTGCCTCGGTAAGAACCCCAATGAGTTCGCAGGCTACCTCTTGCAAACTCTATGCTATCCAGCATTTCCTGCTCCCAACATTAATTCACTTTACACAGCGTTTGGTAAGAATCTCATAAACATGTTCTTGGGGAGAAGTTCCCCCGGGAAATTGTTTATACGTACTTGCACAAAAGGGTCGATTAAAGATGTGTCGACTTCATCTATCAAAGCTTGTCCTGATCACATAATGTTACAAACACATGTTATTAGAAATGGAATTCAAAAACAGAACTTATGAAGTTATGAAGAATAATTCCTATTCTCTTCAATTTAATTCTTATTAAATTAATTTACTTATTTCTAAATTTAATTGAACTTGATAACTTGTTTTCTAATAAAAAATTAAATAAATTGACGCGACCAAGGCTTTAAATGTGCATGTTAATGTACCACTGTTTATGACCCACACAGGTTCAGCTCCAAGGTCCTCTGCCAACTGCATTTCACAATCATATGAATACAGAATTGTTAATCAACATGACAATGCAATAACTTTGTATCTAAATTTTCGTAATCTTGGTTATATTTTGCCCGAATATAAGGATTTTACCCTTACTAATAATAAAAATAATAATGAAAGTATAGTACTTGAAGATATTCGAGGTAACCAAGTCCATCGTCGCTCCAATAACCCCAGACATCACCAAGATGTCCTGGTCTCTCCTCCCTCGGCCCCACGGTTTCCTTCCATCGGAACGCATTTATTAGCCAGTTCCCCTCTACATAGCATCCCCCTACAATACCAATAACCAAATTAATGTCATAAATTTTGGTTTTGATCTTCACACAAATATGTTTCTAATACAACTTGGATACAGTTTTTTTCACATATGATCATACCGGGAAGTCTAAGAAACCGAGGCTTCAAATCAAGAAGCCTCTGCATCATATCATTACGGAATCCATGACCCTGTAGAAATTTGTCATGGTGGTTAATTAACAACTTAAGATTACGGAACTACATCAAAGCCAACCATGGTTCCGGTTTGAATAACATGGCAAATGACAATGAACAAAATAAATGCTAATTAACTTGGAATAAGAAGTCGTATGACAATGGCATTTGAATATATACATATATATTTAGACCTTGTAAGTATCAACAGGCATAGCTGAGACTTGATCGAGCCAAATGGTTCCGGTTTGGGACGTGGTGAACTGAAGCATAGCATTCGGGCTCGACCCTGTGGCTTGTAACGTTACCTCCATTCTTGTCCAATTCTGTACCGTTACATAATCAGCCCTGCAAATTACAATGATCGTAAACCCAGGAAAAAAAGTGACCTTGTGTTACCATAATTCATCATAACTTTAAAAATAGAACGATGGACAAGTTATACGGGGTTTTTTGCTTTTTGGACCCCGGACTTTGGAGGTATTTATTTTGTGGACCCCCATATTTTAAAGTTTATATTTTGAACCCTATACTTTGTCTCCGGCAACAATATGGACCATATACTTTGTCTCCGACAACAATATGGACCCCCATATTTCAAAGCCATTATCGAATTTTTTTCTTTTGAAAATTTTCCAGCTGCAACTTCTTCTTCCTCTTCTTGCACGATTTCCAACCCCCATATGAGCATAAATTTGCCAAAAAGTTACCAAAAGTTATCAAAAGTTACCAAAATTTAACTTTTACCCTACTGTTTTTACCTATGAATTTTAGACACCCTTAGCTGTCAAACTCTGATCAATTTCAAAACTACAATCAAAAGAAGGAAAAAATGATAAAAGGTCATATCGGGAAGTTTAGGCAACAATTAGCTCATCCTCGGAGTCAAACATAACTTTGGGCCACATTTTTTGGGTACACAAAGTATAGGGTCCAAAATATAAACTTTGAAATATAGGGGTCCAAAAAATAAATACCCCCAAAGTTCGAGGTCCAAAAAACAAAAAACCCCAAGTTATACTACATAAACTCTTAGAGATATGAATAGTATGATGGACGTACGTTACATTAGTGAAAGCTAGGACATTTGCAGTGTCGGATTGAACGACAAAGGACACCATAGCATCAAGTGGTCCAGTAGATTGAACGGAGAACGCAACTGTATAGTTCTTCCCAGCTTCAATATTCTGCAATCATCACTCATTTTGAACTCATCAAGCTGTTTGTATTTGGACAATTGGACTGTCTAAGGGTTACAAATTAACAACAATCCTTAATTTGTGTCTCATTTACTTAAGGTCGGGTAGATCTAGATGTAGTTACTCTTGTCTTGATAGGTCCAAAGTGTCTCAGGGTTATCTCATGTAATTTAGGTAAGTTCTAAAAAGAAAAAATGCCTTCAAAAAAAAAAAAAAATGTGTGTGCTACCAAAAACCATCTTGCAAACCCTTGCATGCCGGGAGGCAAAAAGCAAGAACTAACTGTGCATGAGTCTAGATCTGGAAACAGATGTGTCGAATCGGGTCATGTTTGGATCGATTTTGGTTCGTGTGAGGTTCATGCTGATCTCGGGTGAGTCTTATTCGGATTGATTTGGAAGAAGTTCTTTTAAATTAGGTTATGATTTGATTTGGGGTCGTATGAGTGTAGATCTTAATCGGATTGGATTGTCTTCGAATTCGAGTCCAGATCGGGCCATCCATTAATTCGGGTGTCATATCGAATTCGGGTTCAGTTTTTTCGGATTTTGGATATATGGTTTGCCAAGTCAATGCATGACAAACATGACTCCATCGACCCGACCTTTTCTACCTAATGTGAATCTATTTTTGACTTCCACCAAGATTGAACTAAAAGATAAGATAGTAACTAATAACCACTTAACTGCTACCTCTTTAGTAATGGTAAGTTCCCTCCTAAAACCCGCCCATTAAGAACTAAGGCGAGTGCCTATAGATGGAAAATTAATTAAGTTTGAGAAATGTACATCGACTTTACTTCAGTTTGGGCTTCTTTTTTTTTT
Organism: Portulaca oleracea; assembly: GCA_029582165.1. Taxonomy (NCBI): domain Eukaryota; kingdom Viridiplantae; phylum Streptophyta; class Magnoliopsida; order Caryophyllales; family Portulacaceae; genus Portulaca; species Portulaca oleracea. The sequence goes on along the minus strand of CM055869.1, from coordinate 9,745,548 downwards.
TTTACTACGGGTAAATTTGGGATAATTACCATGCCCCAATAGCCAGGGTTGTAGATTCCAACACCTCCAGAGGGACAAGTAGTTGGATGACATTTGATGTCCATTCGAAGGGCGACGGGGTTGTTCAAGTAGCAAGATGATAGCTCTGTTGTTATGGCAATGGTGTCTTCATTCCCCACCATCCCCCATGGATTTATTGCCGATGGAGCATGCCGACCACCCGCTTCGAATCCTGTGTATAAACCACCACCCACAAATAAGTTGATGAAGTCTTGATCATCCCAATTTTACATAAACATTACTATTTGAAATTTGATTAATTGACGTCCATTTGACGTGATCATGTACACTTCTTTTCTACGACTTTTTTTTATTATTCCAAGTCATAAAATACTAAAAAATTTACAATACGAAGCAACATATGTAACACAGGTTAAAAAAAGGATAAATAATAACTTCCTAAAATGAAATAATGCTAAAATTCGAGAGCTAAAATATTGACTAATTAACCCCAAAGTAGGGCTTATACTAGTATTAAAATGGTGATTGAGATAAATATTGGACGAGGGAGTTTGAGACATGACACACCTGTATTACTTACAAGCTCTGCCCACAAACCACCAACTCCTGCATGGTTAATTTCCTACAATGTACAAACCATAATAGATATAAAAAACAATGTCAATTTCGCATGAATTATTAAAAAAAATATGATATTGGATAGGAAATTTTGTTTCTCCTAATTAGATGTTTTAGGAGATTTATATATATTTCATATATTTTTAGTTATATTATGCTTTTCTAGTTTTAAAAATTTCATCAAGAGGTTATGTCTAGAATTGAAATACATAGATAATGAATAGAAAACAAAGATTCGTTTGACCAATAGATGTCTTTCACATCCAACTACAACAATGAATAATCAATTTTAAATGGCAGTTCCATATTTATCATTAATATTGAGCAATGATTTATTAGTATCAATCCTTAGTAATCATTATCACTTGGGCATATATTTAAATTATAAATGCAATAACTGATAATAATTAATCAACAACTTAATTAATTACCTCAAAAAAAATGCCAAAGAAGTCTTTGGGAATGGGACGGGAAGAAGTAACATTGACATAAAGCGTTGCTTTCTGGTTATAATTTTGTTGCTTATATCCTTTGATATTATTAGCAATGCAATGTTGAGAGAGAATTAGTGCCCATAAAAACAACCACATACCAACATCACTCATTCTCATCCTTTTCACCAATACTTGTTTTCTCTACATTCACCCACAAAAAACATAAATATTAATTAGTCAGACATAGCTCTTTTTCACAATAAATAAAGTATACATCTTCATAGAACTAAATTGATTGATTATGAACCCATTTTGTTTTAAAAAGACAAATATGCTATAGTGTAATTGTAGCTTATTTACCTTAAACTTGTAAAGTATATATCTATAAAATGTCAAATTTGGTTATCATTACAAAAATTTTGGGGGCACTCAAAGAATACATTGTATTATTGTAACAACAATAATAATTTTCAATGTAATTCATATTAATGTGAGACATGAAAATCTAGATGTGGAAAGTTTTCTCTCGATACACAAGAGTGTATGAGTATTGAAAGATTATATTGTTGCAAAAAGTTCATGTACTTATACTAGCATAATGATTTAATCGTGCAAGTAAATAATATCTAACACAAACATATAACGAAGAAAAGTCATGTCAATCCATATAATATCATAGTAATTCTCATGAAGCAAAACAAACATGAAATACTTCTCTAAGCCTCCTTTACTTCATTTGCACAAATTAGTTGGTAGTGAATGATTTTAAAATTTTAGATCAATAAGAAAATTAGCTTCTTTGAAAGTTTTAATTCAAGGTTATGATTGTTTCATCAAATCCTACACGTTATGTGTTTTGCTGTGGGACTTTTAAGGTATTAGAATTAGAATTTGAATTTGGAGGAACACTCATGAAGATATAGTGAGCATATTGTTTTTGTGCTTGTTACCACATATATGATAACTAGAAAATAAATCCAAATAAGAAGTAAGAAAAATGAACCATGAGACTTAAAAAAGAAGACCTGAGCATTTACCCTTTGAAAAAAAAAAAAACCTAAAGAATATAATGTGAATAGTGAATATGAAGAAAAAGAGGTTGAAGATGTAAATGAGCTTAATTTGAGATGGGAATTGTGTGTGGGTGTTTCTAAGTTACTATGGCTGACATGGTTGCTCCACACAACGGAGGGTATATATATATATATATAACACATTTAGTTACCCTTATCTTTTCACTTTTACATGTTAACTTTCTCATAGATATATTGTAATGGTGAGAGTAAAAAACACATGAAGATTTAACGGGTGACATATATATGTTTATAGCTCCTATTAATTAGTTGGCAATTTCATTTGCAAATTGTGGGTGTATGGCATCGACATGTATCAACATTGCATGAATACAAATCCCATCCATGTCAATTTTCTTTCATGTACAATGTTTTCATGGATGTATACATACACGTCCTTTTATGTAGAAAATGAAATGAGATAAATGTTTTAAAACATTTCAGCAGAACTTCAACATTAGATTTTCCTGTTAATAATGTACATGTTGGGTTTTATGGCCCAAAATCTCTTTGATTGAAGGAAGGAAGGAGCAGGTGTTACCAGCGCCACTATCAGCGCTACCAGCGCCTCACAACAACGAACCGAGAATCCAGACGCCACCAGCGGCACTACCGAGCGCTGCCAGTGCCACACTCAGTGGCTCCCCGATACAAGACGCTGCCATCGTCCATCGGGCGCTGGTAGCGCCCGGGTGTTTTGTTCAGCGACAGCGGATGTTCGTCTTTTATTTCTAGGTTTTATAATATTTAACCTAGTTTCCCTTTCCTTCATTCTACTATAAATAGAGGTCTTTATTCTCCTTGTAATTAAGCGGCTAGCAACTAATGTAGTCGATGTGAGAGCCTTCAAACTCCCATGAGGGAGGTACGGTGTTATTTCCACATCTTCACCCTAGTCATCCCTAGGTTATGAGAGTCTACGTACGAGAGTTCACATATGTAATCCTCCTCTTGTAATATCTCTTTTTTCTACTGGTGGATATTGGTTGTCGCCCGTGGGTTTTTCTCCGAATTCTTCGGTTTCCCACGTAAAAATACTGTCTCACCCTATTTATCATTGCCTCTCTCTATTATTATCCTCGATTCCATAATCATTTTGTATTTCCTTCCGCTGCATATATTACTCTATTTTACACCCTAACAAGTGGCTAACAACTAGCAACAAATCTGAATCCGAAACAGTACAATTTTGGTTATTGCATGTCAACAATTTTTTAGGATTTGGGATTATAGAATTTTTTTTAAAAAAAAAAAAAGTAGGCTGATGCACAAAGTATTTATGCAATTGAGGTATGGGAAAGAGTCCCACCATAGGCAAATCTTACTTTACATTTCTACAAGAGATTGCTTTCATAACTTGAACCCATGACTTCACAATCACACAACAATTCAATCAATCATTGTATCAAGACTATGCTTCACAATTTGGGATTATCATATTCTTTTTTTTTATGGAAGAGATTATCATATTCTAGAGACACTTGTGAGAATGTACATTATTAGATTAGTGAGATCTAAACACTACTAGTCTGATCAATACATACTTCATGATTAATAATTGATAGAGTTTAATGTGAATTTTGAGCTAAATCTAACCCAATAACTTGATCTGGCAATCGAATGTGTCGGATCGAGTGACTTCGGGTTTGAGTGTGTTCAGATCAGTCATGCTCCGATTTGGATCAGGTTCGGTTTCACTTCAGATGGATCTTGACCAGTTCAGATCAGGTTTACCCGGATCAGCATCTTCAAGTTAGAGTCGGTTGAATTTTTTCCCGAGTTAGGTTGAGTCGGATCAGGTCAAATTCGAATCAAGTTGATTCAGTTGCTTGTTTTCGGGTGAATCCAAGATCGGATTACTTGTAGGCCGGGTTGCTTTTATATCGAGTTGCTTTCGTATTATGCTAAAATTTATTAATTACTAAAATGTCAATTTTCAAATTTAAAGCAAATATTTATTGCACAATTAAATAATTTATGGTGTACTGTATTGTAAGAAAATCACCCAAAAAAATATTAACTACTACATCAATTGATAGTCAAAATAAATAACGATAATATATGGCCATATGGGTTATCGGGTTTAGTTTGGTTTGGGTCTAAATCGGGTTGGTTCCAATTCAGTTCGAGTGTAAGTTGGTTTGGGTGTGCCTTGGGTCGGGTGAGATTCAGTTCGGATCATTTTGGAACCGCCTTTAGCGGGTTAAGCATGCATCGGTTCAGGTGCAGATCGATTCTGATTATCCCGGATGTCTTGATGTTAGGTTGACTTTCGAATTGTAGTTCTAATCGGTTTGATCTAGGATTCAGGTAAATACCGAGTCCCCGCATTCGAATGCGGTTCGGGTTCGTATTCGGGTAGATCAGATCGGATTTCGTATCACTTTGCTAGGTCTAATGATTGTTATAACTCATTGGCATCACTCAACACAATTGTATTTTTATTTTTTTTACAAGGGTAAATTCCTATCATCCAAATTTGGCCTCTATCTCAGAGGTACACCAATTGGACTTAGCAACCCACGAGGGAGGGGGAAACCTAAGTCCAAGCCTAAAGACTTGGTTCATGACCCTACTCATCTCTATACAAGGAGACTTGTAAGTCATGGGAATCAATCTCATGAACTCTAAGATGGAAGGTCACAATGATGCATGGTGAGTTATAGCTCATTGGAAATATTGAATTAATAATAACAATAAATTAAAAACAGCATATAACAAAACATATTTCATAAGTTTCCGATTGATGTCTCACACGGATCAAACCATACGCGACAACTAAAAGAACAACACTTACTGTTAGATAATTTTATTTAAACTTTTTTATTCAACTCTTAGAAAATTTATTTTAAAATTAAAAAAGAAATAGATTATTTGACATTACTTACCTTCACTCCTTTTCTTACCTAATGTTTCCAATCTAACATGATCTTACATTACCTAACTTACTCATACACTCTTAAAGAACATGGCCTATACTTCCAAAATCTCACGCTCATAAATTTAAGCTTCTGTCAAAGTTCTTTGTATGTCAAAATGCCAATCATATTCCAACTAAATATCATCACATCTTATTCATTATCATCTGATAAATATGAAAAATATCTTATATAACATAACTTGGCATAGATCGCCATATAATTGAATCTCTTTTCTTTTTGAAGAAAAGGAGTAGATGATCAAATTCAAAACATCTATCATATCATCTTTTCTTTTCATCTAAAATTGAAAGGAAAATTGAATTCTAATAATCCACATTTTTGCAAATTTTACAATAATAAATCCTTCTTTTTTGTAAGTGAATGGTCCCAACAAAAAATCAAAATTGTGTTTCTTTTTGGCCTTCAGCGAATTAAGTGGCGGTAACTCGGTGAATTGCTGACATAACTTGTCGGAATTTGTGTTCACTAAATTTCTTGTATTTGACTTGGCGCGTCGTATCCATGTCACCTCGAAAACATTTTTTTTGTCCATATCGTCCTCCTTCTCTTTCCTCACATTCATATTCTCCATCTTTATTTTCAAATCCAAAAACTAAATCCAAACCCGAACTCAACATGGCCCAAAAATTAAATCCAAACCCAAAACCCAGTAGTTCCCTTTCCATTTCGAAATTTCAAATCACAACCCAAAATAAATCTTGCTCCTCCAATATTCAATCAAAACCCAAAACCCAGAATCTCAATACTCCCTGATCTCGTTTTTTCTCTCTACACCATTTTCTCTCTCTATCGAATCCTTTTCCTCTCCATCGTCCGTCCCACAGAAAATCATGTATCCTCTCCAAGGCAAAATCTCCACTTTTGTTTTTAATCGATTATCCTCTTGGTCCCTCTCATCAAATATCAATGACCAAGTAAAACTGGTGGTTTCTTGATCACGACTAGCCATCTCAGCTGCTCCTTCCTTCGTACTCCTCCTTTTGGCATTTATGCATGGTACCCCGCCCACTCAGAGCCAGAAGAATTCATAGGCTAGCAAGCAGGTGGATAGAATGAGCAAGCATTGCTTGCTAATCAGGCTACGCTTAGTTCTCTTAAAGACACCCTCCTTTGCCAAAGTCTTGAAGGAAATGCTCTTTAACAAGAGGAAGTGTTACGATGTCATTCAACATTTTGAGGTCCTACCTCTCCTTATTTTGGGGCAAATTTTTGTCCCTCTCCATCTAAGTTAATCAGTAAATCCCTTGCCGAGGTTTGAAAGTGACGATACTATAAGGGTGAATAAATTGACCCAAAATCACCTGCTCAATCGACAAGCATAGCTTTTATAACTGTTTTATGTCTGAAGTTGTGTAAAGTGTATACCAAAAATGAATTAACAAATATGAAGCAAGACCTTCTCCCTTCCATCCTATGAATAATTGAAGAGAGTAATCCCCAAACCCCAAACGCCAACATGCGCATAAAAAAAAAAAGGATAAATAACGCATAAATCGAGCGCTATGCGGATCCTATAAGGTACCAACCAACTCTGCTTCATCTCTCAAAAATTCATACCCATCCTTGGCCTCTTTTCACGACCCATATTTATATGGGGTCCAGGATAGGTACAATCTCAAGGGGGAAAGAAGGATTCTGGATAAGAGTTAAAGATCTTCATGTCAACTAAGCAAGTTCTAGTTTGTGTCCTTACGACATTCACACTCTAACCGATAAACTATTCGCACCAAAAGGACAAGGGTAGTAATATAACCTTTAGTAGCATTAGCGTACGCCCTTCGGGAGTATGAGTTTTCCTTTTCCCCTTTGCCCAAACTAACTGCAAAAATGCAGAGCAACTATGAAGAAAATCACTTAGATCTGGAGAAATAAGTGAAACATATTCTATTTGATCTCTTCAGGTTCAGACTGCCTTACGAGACATCAATGTCATATCGACTTGTAGCTTATGAATACCTGTTTTGTCATACAATCATGTCGTCGTGCACATACATGGAGATGGAGCAAATATAAACTCAACGAAAGATGGAATTTTGCAATGCAAGTCATCAGGAATGAAATGACATCAACCTGAAATTCGTCGCTTTTGTAAGCCTGTTTTAAACCACATTTAGATATTCTCTTCAAATAAAGCATTAGGAAATGTCCGAATGAATTGACATGGGAAAAACGCACTACACCCTAACCAATAAATACCTTTAGCCTGTTGGTAGATAGTATATCCCTTAAGAGAGTTATTAGCTACGATTAGGGTCAGTGAAGAAACTGTTGATAGACGGCATAATCTCTGGGGACTTGTTGCGAACATATCTCCTTATGAAGTGTTCTGCATACTTCTCTCCCTCAGAAAAGTTCTCAAGAACTCCAGCTGCCCTGTTCTCTTTGGTAACTCTGGTTCACACAATCAACACTATATCAGCAGGCTAGCATCACAGACCAGACCACAACCAAACCAAAGTGAGACAACCAAAGAAAAACTCGCTTTAGAACATTCAGATTACGGTGAAAAACAATGGACAGACCAACAATTCACACCGATCTGTGAGGCAAAAAAGACTCCCCTCAAGGAGAACTATTGAACTAAAGGGGAATGGGGTAAAGCATAGTTCTTCCATCTAGAGAAACACACCGATATGGCGATATCCAGCATCATATAACAGTGTTTGAGAAAATATTAATGAGGTAAGAAGTTGATAGACCCAGTGTCATTATTCATTTGCAGACACTTGCAAGCAGACCAATTAAGCAATTTAGTTCAAGAAAATATCAATGAGTTAAGAAGTTGAAATCCCAACAACAGCATTTGAGAGGGGTAACCCCTCGCCCCCCTCCGCTCATGGCCCCCCAATCCTACAGTGTATGGAGCATCCCCACCGGCAATCAGAACTGTTTAACTTAATGAATATTATAATGGAGGCATCTAAATATGGAAATTTGAAAGTTGGGTTGCACCAAAACCAAATGGAAAGTTGGGAACCAAACTGGTTGACATCATCACATTAACAAGGGAAAAAATGAGTTATGTGACTTATGTCCAATAGAGGGGATTAGGGGAAATTTCCACTGTGGCAAACTATTCTAAGGTTCCTATATTAGGACATAAAACATTCACACCAAATGTATTTTAGATTCTTTGAACTATATGATAACAATGGTAACTTAACACATCAATCATAGCCTCAAAATCATCTCCTTAGTTTGGTGTTTGCTTCCCTTTTCTTTTACTACAAAAATGTTTATTTTCTACCAAGTGTAACTGTATCAAATTCATATTTATCCAAGGAGTCTCCCCCACACAGTTTTTCTACCACGTAACCACAATTACAGAAAACTGAAGAAACCTAAATAAATGGAGAGTTCAACTTCAACCACTACGAAAAGAAACATGTATCACTATTCACTACCGAATTGCTAATAGCATTGGACAATTAATTCAGTGCTATCTTGCTTGATTTAAATCTCCATTCTTGCTGGTGTATTACCCTAAGACGAATGAATGACAGCAACAAGCATACCAATTATGGAATAAGTAAAGCATGTTTTCATTTTGTACAGCAGTAGAACAAATAACAGCAGAACAGATAGAGAACAAAAACAAATGATAGACTAGTGAAATCAAATTAAGAGATAAAAAAAGAGAGTAATTAGTAAAGCAACCTGACTTCAGGGTTGATGCAAATGTTACGAACAAGCTGCAAGCCGCAAATTCCGACGGCAACTCCGACAGCGGCAAACAGAGGATAAACCTAACCAAACCAAACCATCACCCAATCACGTTAACAATAACAGCAACATCATAACCACATCTGAATTATCAGAAACAACAACCTTCATTTTTCATTACATTTCATAGAGAGATAGAGAGAGAGAGAGAGAGTACCTCAGGCCTCAACCATCGATTGACAGAAGCCATTTCTGCAGTCGCCGGAGATCACCGGACGCCGATTGACTCGCCGGAGTTCTGAGAGAGAGAATCGGAGAGAGAAATGAGGGGCGTAGTTGGATGATGTATGGGACGGACAAGCGGGCGAATATGAAGAGAGAGTTTTGGGTGACAAAATTCCGACTTCTGAGGAGGTCAACATTTGTCCAATCAATGCATGACACGTGGATGCAAGTTGTGGGCGGCTGCAAGCCCATGTGTAAATGGTTGGCGGCCCAGTAAAGTGGAAAACTACGCCGCCCAATAGTTTCTCATGGCCCATTGTATTTGCTTAAATCTACATTCGAAGTTTTGCTTGATAACAAAAATTGGAAATAAGAAAGGGTCATTGACCATGAAGGACCACAATGGTCTCAATATCATGAAGGGTGACCCAAAATGTAAATTGATCGTAGAGAACATTGAGACCATGAGGTTCTAATTTATGAGAAAGAAGGAGACCTAGCAGTGCTGATGTGACCTATTAAGCTATGTTGTCAGAACCGGACCGGTCATCGAATCGATTGACCCAGTGGGTTAATGGTTCAACTGGTCGGACCGTTTTGGCCGGATTAGACCAGTTGAACGGGGTGATGGTCGAACCGGTCACGAATTAAAAAAATTTCATATACTTCAAGAATAATTAAGTTACCAAAATAATTAAACCGACATGAACATGACACGAATGGGTCAAAACCGGATTGAACCGGTCAAGAACCGGGTTGAACCGGCCAAGAACCGGATTAAACCGGTCAAAAACCGGAATTTTTTTTAATTAATTCATCAAAATTCCGCTCGTAGTGAACTGAGCGTTCAACCGGTTGAAGCCGGTTTTTGCCGTTTTCCGTTTGAACGATGGCCGAATTAAACACAGGCCGAACTGGTCAACTTGCTTCACCGTTGAATCGCTCGGTCCGGTTTTTACAACATAGCTACTAAGTTGGCATTCAATTTTTTTATTTTTTTTGGTTTCAATTGTTCTACCTCTTTGTCTTTATTTACGTATAAAATATCTATAAAGCGAACCATGATTCTCCTTTGAAGGTATCCATGGACATATACAACCATATTTTGCCTTTAGAGACATTCGGGAAAGAAACCCCTACCTACTCTCTTTCCTTTCGAACCTCCAGCACCCACCCTCATATTCTATCTCTCTCACTTCCCAAACCTAATTAATTTTAGTGACATATTGATTATTACTTTTCTTATTTCGTCTATTCAAAGAGAACGGACATAGTATACTGACTGTCTATTACATCCACCGCCACCCCTTCAAATTGATTCTAGCCTAGAATTGAAATTTTAAGGACCAGAAACTAAACCCTAAATGCTTAATCAAATTATACTTTCATATGTTAATATGTAAGCTTAGCTTTTTGGAGGGGAGGGAGCAAAGAGTTTTTCACCTTATAGCTTAAGAACACCAAAAGTAAACGAAAATAATATCACAATATCTTCACGCCTTCAATGAAAAGTTGAAAACTAATCCCATCATTAGTCAAACCACTATCCGACAAAAAACATGAAAATGTTGTCATCAGCCGAGTCAACAAAAGATTATGGCCTTCTTAAAAGGATTAATATCTCAATGTCAATATCTAAATACGGTAATCTTGGAGTATTTAATCTAAGCACCGGCAACTCCATTATTTTATGACCACATATTTTCCAAACCCCTCATTCTCACAATATTTTTTCAATGCACCACTTTAATTTTTAAGTTCTAACATCAATCACTAGCAAAGATTATAATGTTAATATTATATTTTAAACTATTGCATATATTGATTAATAAGAAATGGTTCAAGTTTACAAATAAGGATTACATATATTCTTTAATAACAAATATTCCCTCTGTTCCAAATTAATTCTCGTTTTTGAAAATTATACAATCAAACTTTAAAAATTGACCGTAAACTTATCTATATACACAATGATTGGTTATATAAGATTAATACCATTATATTCGTAACGAGAAATACTATTATAAAAATATAGTATTATATAATCAATTATCAATCAAAGAATGACATCTAAGCCACAATCATTTTAGATCATCCATGATCATGAATATGATGCACCATTTCCAATTTAATTAAAGACAAAACCAACTATCACAAAGCATTGTTTAATGCCATGGAGCAGCATCTTACTTGCTAACCTTTCTGGACATAAATACAAACCAAGACAAGTGGGGTGACCACATTTGCGAAGATCACCCCAAAATCAGATTTTTCGAATCTTAGCTTTTGGCCCTTTTTGCTACCCACAAAACATTACACAATAAATATCATTCTGTCTGCCATCCTCCTTGTCTCCCTCTCTTTCTTTCTTTCTTTCTTTCTTTCTTTCTTTCTTCTGTCAGTGTGTGTACAGAAAAACCCAGCTCATTTCCTTGCAAAATTCCCACAATTAATTCCCAAGATCCTTAGTTTAATTACTGGGTACTTTGCATTCATAATCTAACCCCCATCTTCAGATCACAATGGCAAGAATCCTCACTAGGGGAGTTCACCGGCAGAGCAAATCGGAGAAGATTGAGGTTTCTGATGGGTTGTGCTTGGAGATGCAAGAGTTTCATGTGTTAGCAGTTGATGATAGCTTTGTTGATAGGAAGGTCATTGAGAGACTCCTAAAGGTTTCTTCTTGTAAAGGTGGGTATCACCCAAACAGGTCACATTTCTCAGCACCCCTGTTTTTCTGCTCTGTTTGGCTGTGTAGAAAGGAATGATCATCTTTTGTTATTTGTTTTATGTATAGATTCTGATTTGTGCTTTGTGTGGAATGAATTCACAGTGACTGTTGTAGATAGTGGACAAAGGGCATTGCGGTTTCTGGGGTTGGATGAAGAGAAGAGCCCTACTCAATCCAAGGTATGTCAAAGTTCAACCCACAAAATGATGAACATATTGGTAAGTTTGAAGGTGCACTTGGATAAGGAATAATCAAGGAGTTTAGGTGAGATTAATACCAGATAATTGTGATGTGTTAGGGTTTGAAGGTGCATCTGATTATCACAGACTATTCCATGCCTGGAATGACAGGATATGAGCTGCTCAAAAGGATCAAGGTTAGATTTGCTTGTCTAAGTTTCCTGCTTCTCAATATCAACTGAGAATATGATTCAGAATTCCACGATTTCCAGGGAAAACTCAGCGGATCGTATCAGTAATATGTGTTTTGTAATGTGGTGTAATTATCAGACCAAAAGTTAACCACGCTAGCCTTGTAATGTTTCCCACATTGGCAAATGTTGTGGGAGAATTTCTAAATTGAATCAGGGTGAAAAAAGGAAAAAAAAAAACTTATAACAATGTAGTACTTCTGTGCATTGTTGACAGTATGATTTTCGGTTCTGTAGCAGGAATCATCCATGTTCAGAGAGGTACCAGTGGTGATCATGTCCTCGGAGAACATCCTAACTCGAATTGCTAGGTATGTAATGATTAAACAGTAGCCAGACTTTTTTTTGTTGGACCCTAGATTTGAAATCTCGGCTGCCCTAACATAATTCATACTATAAGAATCTACGAACAGTTTACTACAACAACAACATTCTCCAAATACGATATAAACCTGACTTTTTTTGCTATGAATGGCACCCTTGTGACTACGTAAATCTTCTCAACGCCCCTGCTTTTACCATCTACCCAACAAAATGAGAATAAACAGCTATATGTAACGTCTATCAGAAACTCTTATTAAGCATCTTATTGTTATTCGTAGTTTCCCTTTCCTACTTGATCTCACTCTCATGTCATTGCCAGCAATCTAACAATCTCCTGAAATATATGTCTGACAAGTTCCACTCAATTCAAGTATTATTCATTGAACAGAATGGGATATCCGTAGAGTATAAAGAATAATCTTTATATTTATAAGCAGCAAAATCTATAGCAACCAAATCTCTATCCACCCGAACCAAGATACTGTCTGGAGAAACAAGAACTTTTCTACATCTACAGAACCTTTAAAAAAACTGTTGACATACGCTTAGATCATGATCTCCACAATGCTTTTTGAGATATCTGGTTATTTATGCTTACACGAGCGCAAGAGTCAATATATTAACCACCGTAGTTTGAAAGAATAAACTTACAATATGCTAAAGCCGCCCAATAATTCCCTACAGCCAACAATAGGATAAGAATATAATAAGATGTTAACTTCAACAACCTTGTTCTTATGACAGTGATAGTATTTTTCAGACCATCGAAACTCTCATCATTGGCGTTAACCGTGGGCATATTGTTAACCCTTGCAAAAACACAACTGGTCCATTTTTTTTAGTTTACTGATTAGTGATAACTACTAACTAGCCAGACCTACATAACGTTGCCACCAAACCCGATGTTAGGCTATTAACAACAGCCTATGACAGTCATCTGAAACGAAGTTTGTGACCCCCACAGGACTAGAAACAGTGATTTGATTCACAGTTTGGTGCTCCCCAAGATGGCACTCTCCAAAAATTTCCCCCCCCCCCCCCCCCCAAAAAAAAAAAAAACAAACTTAAAAAATTTAGCTGGTCCAACGGCATATTGCCCATGTCTCTATCTCCTCCTGATGTAACTCTAGTTTGAGACCTCTAGCCATATACAGAGTGGGTATCATATGAGTTGCTATTCCCTTATCGAACTGTTAAATCTGATGCAAAACCAGGTGCATTGAGGAAGGAGCGAAGGAATACATAGTGAAGCCAGTAAAACTATCAGATGTGAAACGCCTGAGGCAGTTCATTGCGACAAGCCACCCAAATGGAGTTAAGGAGAAAGAGAGTCATGACCTGAGCATACGAGAAACCGGCAATCCGATATTTGTGGGGTTTCCATGCTCCTCTCCAGAATGCCCCTGCATATCGAAGCATCCCTGCAGACATCACACAAGAAGCTCCAAGTATGAGTCTCAGCTGACTCTACCATGACTTTCTGAGAGTTACCATACATTCCAAATGCAGAAAGGAGATATCTTTACTATGTGAATATGGTGGTGTAAATTGAAGAAAACAAGGGATGCAAAGGGGGAAAGTTGAAACATTGGTGGGTGTTTTTTCTTTTCCTCTTTCTTTTTTATCCAGATGGTATGGTAAACACAGAAATTTGCCGTAAACGCAAACCAAAGAAGAAAAAACAAAGAGTTGGTTTTAGCGAAATAACTTGCATTATCCTACAGGTGCAGGCACATTTATTAGTTTGCCCAGCTTGGGCTTCCATGAATAATCTCCAAATTCACCTTATATGTACATAAAATTGTCATACCGATAACCGCCAGCATCCAATCCAAGGCCCCAAAATCATGCTACCAAGCAAGGTATGGCAGGGTCTAATATAGCAGTCTCACAACAATTCAGAGAGATCAGTTCCAAGCGACCAAAGTTCACTCGACATCTAAAAATCATTTGCTGCCTACTATTCTATGAAGAAGCATAAAAAGTTTAGTGAGACACTTTGATTTGTCCGTTACGATCTAAGGGTGTGTTTGGTTGGGGTGAAAATCAAAACTATTTTCCAAGAAAATGATTTCCCCCCACCCTATTGTAAATTATTTTCTTGACTTTAACCTAATGAAAATCATTTTCTCCCTCTCTCCCCTACTCTCTCTCTCTCTCTCTCTTTTCTTCATTCTCTCTCCCTTCTTTCTCTCCCTCCACCATTCTCTCTCTCTCTCTCTCTCTCTCTCTCTCTCTCTCTATATATATATATATATATATATATATGTGTGTGTGTGTGTGTGTGTGTGTGTGTGTGTGGACAATATGGACACTTAAAGAGTTCACAAAACATCCATCAGTTGGGACTCAAGTACCCAATTCGATTCCATGGTCATGTGAAACACATAAGATTATCAAAAAAAATGTACTAAGAAAAAAAAATTACATAGTCATGTGAAGCTTATAGACTTTGAATTAAAAAAAAAAAGTTATGAAAATTGTAAAAGAAAATTCGAAATTGGGTTGGGCCAGGCCTGCTAAACCTCTCAAGTCCAAGTCCAAGTCCAAGTCTAAGTCTAAGTCCAAGTCAACGTCCACATCAAGCTCTCCTCATCATCATATATTCTTCAAGTGGGGATGTAAACTACTCAACTACGACACGGAATTTTCCAGGAAAAGTTTGCAATTGTGATTATATCTTTTCATGACCATAGAAACAAAACACCAAAGTCGTCTCATTGCCAAGTCAATGCCACTTAAATGACAGAAATGCCCTTGTAAATTACCCACATCAAGCAGCTGTGGAAGGACAATCTGGTAAGTTTAAAGTTCACTTAAGCAGCCTACCCTTTAGAAATTTGATGATCAGCAACAAAGACGAACACCTTTGGCTGCTGCATTTTTTTTACGCTAAAAACCTGTGAAGAAATAGAACATGACAGGAGAGAGGTTGAGAGTGAGAGATGAACTTACCAGAAGAACTTGTTCTTTGGCCATGAAAGCTCACTGGTCTTCTTCTGAGAAGCCTTACATCTGGGAAAAAACTGGGAGCTCATCATCTTCAGAGCTCATCTTTGCCTTCTCAGGATCCTGGGATGCTGGGGACTGGTTTGCCCATAAGCCCTTCGGGGAGACCAAAATCAACCCCGAACTTTTCCCCTCGCTCAAAATCATTGGTAGTAACCAAGTTGCAGCAGTAAATGAAGCATTTCTTCGTCGATTTGAAGCGGTTTTGGCCAACTCTTCTCTCAAGAATGAGGTATGTATACAGTTTGTCTGTATTAACTGTGCTGTTTGTTCCACATACTTGTGAGTTGTTACCCATGAATCTGACAACTAAACAGAGCATTTGATTTCCAGGTGGAGAAGGCTGTAGCAGAGAAGAAACAGACAGTGTTCACAGGGCATTCCTCTGCTGCTCCAATAGCCATCTTTGCAGCTCTATGGCTCCTGGAAAAACAAAGACACACATACGGAATCCCACCTCACTGTATAACATTTGGATCACCTCTTGTTGGTGACAGGATTTTCAATCATGCCCTCAAACGAGAGCGCTGGTCTCAATACTTCACACACTTTGTCACAAGATATGACATTGTTCCCCGAATGTTCCTCGCTCCTCTGTCCACTATGGAGCGACAACTGCAGCCAATTCTCCACTACTTCAATCCCAAGTCGCCGTTGTTCACGAGCAATTGCATTGCCAAGACAAACGACGCCTCCATGTTCCTGATCAACGTGATGAGGAATGCCTCCGCAGTGAGCAGCCATGCTGCCTGCAAGCTCATGGGGAGCACAAACTTGATTCTGGAAACTGTCACCAAATTTGTGGAGCTTAGCCCTTACAGACCTTCAGGAACATATGTCTTCTGCACAGGGAGTGGCAAAAGGGTCATTCTGGAAAACCCAGATGCTGTTCTTCAAGTTTTGTTTTACTGTCTTCAGCTAGCCTCAGAATCAGAATGGGCAGAGCTACCTCAGAGAAGCTTGAATGGCCATTTGATTTATGAAAGTGCACTGCTTGAGAGTATGGGAGCCAACAATTTGGCTCGCCTGGATAATCTGGCAAACCTGCCTTTAACAGTGGAAGACATTGGATATGATCAAAATCTAGCCATTGGTGCAGCATTGGATGACCTTGGGCTAGTCAGTCACAAACCCTTCTCTCTCTCTCCCCCAACCAAAAAAAAAAAGGAAAATGATTTCAGAAGACTACCTGTGTAGGTCACTGAGTTTCCTGGAGCCAATAATGCTTTCTACACTGACTACTGGTGGTTGTTAAAATTGCAGAGTCCAAGAGCAAGGCTAACTCTTCGAGCTGCTGGAGAGCTAGAGAAACAGAGAGCCAAAAACTACTTGAGGATCAACAGCAATAAGAAAAGAATTGAAGATCTGCTGAACTTGCTAGAAAGATATCAAGCGAATTGTGAGGTTCGAAAAGTAGGATACTATGACGCCTTCAAGATTCAAAAGCACACCGAAGACTTCAACAACAATATTAGGAGGTTAGAGCTGGCAGGCATATGGGATGAGATAATGGATATGTTGAAAAGAGATGAGCTGCCAGATGAGTTTGAGAAGGCAAAAGAGTGGATTGAGCTTGGCACCAGGTACCGGCGCCTTGTTGAGCCACTGGATATCGCCAACTACTATCGACACTTGAAGAATGAGGATACAGGATCATACATGGGGAAAGGCAGACCAACGCGGTACAAATTTACACAGAAATGGTTCGAGCATGCTAATAAAACGGTGGCTGAACCTGTGCCAGAATCCTGCTTCTGGGCTGAGGTTGAGGAGCTACGCATTAGTACCTGTAACAAAGACGAGAATTTTGAAGCTGTCAAAGGAAGGGTTCACGAACTGGAAAGAAATTTATCAAGGTGGGCACGAAGTGGACTACTAGGCAAGGATGTGTTTTTGGAGGAATCCACCTTTATCCAGTGGTGGAAGACGCTTCCCATCCAGCACAGATCAATATCCTGCATCAAAGATCTCTTGAACACTTGAAGGACCATCCTTATGAGCACCACATCAATATGTAATTTGTAGATTTTGATTCAAGATTTCAATAATATACAGCAGTCTTTGTATGCTTGGGAAAGGGAGGCTTTCTTTCTTATGAACAATCAAAAGATATATTAAGGGAGTCTGTTATTCAGTGTAAGCCTCCAACTTCAGTGAACCAACAAGTAGTACAACCATATTGGGTTTACCATGGTCTAAGCCCTACACCCCTCATAAGAGGGATTGTGCGACCGAGAAATTAGGCAAATTGCAGCATTAGAAATTCGGAACTAAGATCTGCTTTACTAGCAGAGGAAAGCAGTCTGTCATTTAGTATGAGAGAGATCATGCAAAGCATACCTCAGGTCTCAGGAGAATGTATATCCAATGTCAAATGCTTATAAAATTATCAATCAGCATGAAAAGTAGTGCACCAAATTCTGCATATGCTGTTTCTAGTGATCAGGCCTCTCTAGGATTCTGGGAGTGCAGATTGAATCCCGAAAGTACACTAACAAAAGGGTCATATAATTTTTTGCTGATTCAGCAAACCCCCCCCCCCCCCCCACCCACACACACACACACACACACACACCAACATAAAAAAAAAGGATAACAGAAAAAGGTAAACCACTTGCCTACTTTTCTGGCTAGCAACGATTAGTGGTTTTCCGTAGTTCCAGCCCTTCTCCGCCATCTCCTGAGGCTCGAATAACATACTAGCTCCCGCAAGCTTGGTACTATGATTGAACTCCTAAACTCTCCGATCCCAACCTTCTCTCCTAACTGGCGTAGAGGATGACTTTTGGTCGCTGCTGATTCCTCTCCCCTGACCTGTGTACACCTTTAACCCACCCCCCCCCCCCCAAGCCCCCCTTCCCAAACCTCCTCCTCAGCAGCTTTTTGTTTGGATTTGGAGAGGCTATTTTCAGGATTTGCAGAAAATGTACAGAGATTGACACTAACAAAGGAAAGACGCAAAAGGAGAAAACACACCTGGAATATCCAATTCAAACTTCCTGAGTTCCAATATACAATTCGCTATTCAATACCACCACCAGATGGAACAAGCAAGATAAAGCTGCACAAAGAGTGTAGCATAGTATCAACATATGCATCACAAGTGTTGATCAGAAAATTATACTAAACTCAAGGAAGAAATAGCACATGCAAATGAAAATCCTCTCTTATTGATAATAGGCAGGCTACTGATACAAAATAGCTTCCAAACCGCAGCCTGCTCAAACAATACTTTCAGATATCTTTTAGGAATGTTTACCCTGATCCACTCAGCTCTCACTCTCAAGCAGCTTTACATAAATCAGAGCTTCAGCTAGAAAAATATTTTCCCTCATAAAGTCCAAGAAACAATGACCTGACAATGACAGCAGAAAGGGTACAAACAAGTGGAATTTGGCATCCTCTCTGTTGGCAATATGGCTAACATTTAACAATCACAATTTCCTGCCCGGAGAAACTGAACCCATATTATCACAATAGATTTACATTTATCTACAAAACTAAATTCGAGAAATGCTGGATTTCTAGATCTGTGACATACATGGAGAGCGCAAATGGTCAGAAGATCTAGTGATTTAATAATCCTGTAACCAACATTTTCTCAACATGACCAGCAGAACACCACAGTCAACTAGGTTCCCAGAATCAGTGGAGCAAAATCATATTTGCTAATAGCTTTTTGGCTGTTTGCAACAGGCCCATACACAGATGATCCCACACATACCTATAATCATGGACAGATCCTAGGATATATAATCTGAAAAGCACCACATTTCGATGTCCTCAAGCAAGCCATAAACCATGGAACATACTAAAAGCCATAACTGCTCATCTAAACAAATAGATGGGTGCCTCTTGCTTCATTGGAGTACCCTTTTTTGATAGGGGGAGGGGTTTCGATGCATTTTTGCAACAGCCCCCATCTCAATACCCCTAGAAAATATTGCATAATTTCACAGTAAGATTATCAAATCTGCCTTTGCTCAATTGACTCGGCACCTTTACCGAAGATACAAATCTCACATTCCTGCAGCCAGTTACGACACTCACCCACCTAATCTAAACACACATGCCCTAGGAACATAAAGCACGATGGACATCTTGTGCTATATGGGAAAACCTCTTCTGGCATAAAGCAAGATGGACAACAGAAGCGAACATATTCAGTTGTAATATGGACTTCCAACCATGTTAAAATCAAGCTTAATAATGAACAGAACACGAACCACTTTCTGATAAAACAAGAACTCAAGGGTTGATACTGAATATTACCACTCATTCTGCAATCAATGAAGCAGCCTTAGTGAAGCAGCCTTAGTCAAGAGCATACATTTCCACAATAGCTTTCCAAACATAGGAACAGTATATGACGTCCCATACTGTCCGACAGCAACACATGCATCTTGTTCTTGTTTCTAAAGCATGTGGAAAAAGACCTTTTTATCCCCTCTTTTGCCAGCACTAGATAAGTAGGTAATGGTTCTTGCATTGTTCATAAGGAGATGAAGTACATTCCCTCAAGCCAAATAACATCATTTTTCATGAACACTAGATATAAGTAGGTAATGTATATCCACTGTCAGATGCTTATCATGAAAATGTAAAACTCTAAATTATGCCTATGCTGTTTCTAACTTATTACAAGCTCTCCAGCATTGAGTTCAGGATTGTAGATTGAATCCCACAAGGATACACACTCAAAGGGTCAATTTACTATTTTGCTGTTTAAGCTAACAATCACCCCCCCCCCCCAACGCACAAAATAATAATAATAATAATAATAATAATAAAACATAAAAATAAATATGTAATAAACAAAAACCCAACAAGAAAACAAGAAGGAAAAAAAAAAGGTAAATGACTTCCTATTCCGGCTAATAACAATTTGTGTAGTTCCAGCTCCTCCACCAACATCTGAGGCTCAAATAACATATTAGCTCTAGCAAGGTGGGTACTTGGATTGAACTCCCAATCTCTCTGATTACTCTGCCCTACTCTGTGTACACCTTTACCGCCAACCCCACCCAAACTTCCTGCTGAGGTCCAACTCCCAGCTTTTGTTTGGATTTGGATTTGGAGAGGCTGTTTTCAGTTACTGTATAAAATGTACACAGATTGGTACTAAGAACTAAAAGACACAAAAAGAGAACACACATATGGAAGCTGGAATACAATTGTAACTTTCTATGAGTTCCAACATACATTTCGTTGTTCAATACATACTACAAGGTGGAGCAAGCAAGATAAACCTCAGCTTACTCAAAACATACTTTCAGATATCAAGGGCAAGGTTCCAATCAAAAAAGATATAAGGGCAAGGTTATCAGTGAAATGCAGCATAGAAACTTCTTTTATGCATGTTTTCAATTTTTGTATAAATTGTATAGAGATTGGTAAATAAAAGACGCAAAAAGAGAACACCTGGAAGCTCGAATACAATTCTAACTTTCTATGAGTCCCAACATACAATTCGTTATTCAATACATACTACTAGGTGGAGCAAGCAAGATAAACCTCAGCCGACTCAAAACATACCTTCAGATATCAAAGGGCAAGGGTATCAGTGAACTGCAGCACAGAAACTTCTTTTATGTATGTTTACCCGGACCAACACAGCTCTCACTCTACAAGCGGCTTTACATAAATCATAGCTTCTTCACCAGGAAAAATACTCTCTCTCACAAAACCCAATAAACACTGACCGGACAAAAACAGCAGAAAGGGTACAAACAAGTGGAGTTTGGCACCCCCTTGGTAGTTGGTAATAAGCTAGCATTACCAACCACAATTCATACCAGATGAACTGAACCGAAATGATGACAAATAGGTTTGCATTTATCTATAAACTAAATTCGAGAAATACAGGATTTTTATGACATAACTTGTCCCACTGGACTACTGAAGTTCCTAGATATGTGACATACCTGTAGAGTGTAAATTGTCAGAAGATCTAGTGATGTGATAATCCTTTAACCAACATTTTCTCACCATGACCTACTGAACACGACAGTTGACACAGTTCTCAGAATCAGTGGAACAAAATCGTATTTGCTATAGCTTTTCAGTTCTTTGCACCAGGCCCTTGTATGCACCCAATGATCTAACAGCAGACCTTCTATAATCATGGGCGGGTTCCTGGATATACCATCAGAAAAGTATCATGATTAAGCCATAATCCCTGGAACATGTTAAAAGTCAAACATGCTCATGCAAGCAAAATCAGTTTCTTCTTCTTCTGCCACCCCCCCCCCCCTTTTTTCCCTCTCTCCCTCTCTCTCAAAAAAAAAGAAGACAGTGTTGCATAATTTCACAGTAAGATTATGAACTTAGCTCAACTGACTCATCACCTTTACCAAAGATACGAATGCCGCATTCCTGCAGCAAGTTAAAACACCCACCCATCTAAACACACATTCACAAGTGACTGTGAGTAAACAGTGGCTCTTTGCCTAGGTGCAGAGCAGACTAATGTAGCATAGGAAACACACAACAGACCCAACAGTCAGGCATCTTGCGCTATGCACAATCCATTTTCACTGGGCAAAATCTCTTCTAGAAGCAATATCGACAATAGAAGCGAACATATCCAGTTGTAATGCTGGATATTCAATTTCACTAAAATGAAGTTTAATAATGAACAGAACTATAAACTGCTCACTGATAGAATAAGAAAATCTATTCATTCGAACACAAATGAAAACCCCACCAAAAACAAGGGGTGATACTGAATATTACAATCCAATCTGCAATCAATGAAGCAACCTTTCCCAAGAGCATACATTTTTACAATTGTTTCCAACCATAGGAGCAAAATATGATTTCACATACTGTCCAACATCTACATACACACCTTGTTACTTTTTCTGATGCGCATGTTAAAACCACTCATTTCCTCTTTTATGAGCACAAGTATCTATGGAAAATGGCTATTGCATTGTCCATAAGAAGAAGTACATTGCCCAAACAAAAAACATCATCTTGTAAGCTCATGTCAACAGCTCACCAGAAAACAGAAACTCGAAGAAATACAGTTCAGGAAAAGTAACCCAAAATTAAGGGTAGCCTGCCCCCAGTATTATCTCACATATTTGTAAATAGTTATGACTCAAGTAAGAAAAATAAAGATAGCTCTATATAGGAATAGCCTTCCAAACGAAGGCTCCGGGAGTTATAACTTTATCCCTCCGCAATCCACATACGGCGACGGAGGCGAATCTAGGCTCTTGGATTAGGGGTGGGCAATATGTTATTGCACTTATTTGATAAACATATCATCCTTAAATTTTATCCGAAATTATACTAAATTTTAATTTTATTTTTTGGGTTATGCATTACCAACCCCACCCACCCCCAAACGCAGATCCACCCATGTACGGCAATATAATCCCATACATAACCTTCCACATCCCAAAAAAGAAAACACAGCCTAAAGCACTGAACTATGAATGTATGCTAGAAATATCTTCCTCAATACCCCAAGTGAAGCAACATGTCCCAAAAACTGCCATATGGCATATGGCATTTGTTTGAGAGCATCACAAATCTTTATCTGCCATGCATTTAAAGAATACCTGAATAGATGTGATAATGGAACTCAAGAATGCCTTTGCCGTCATGTATACATCCACAGGAAAGGCATACATGTTAAACAAGAGCACTCCAGTATCTCAGCATCTCCAAAGCTTTCTAAAAATCCAGGTTAGCAGCGCATTCACAACAAAATGGAGAATTCAATCATGTAATGTAAACAAGAGCACTCCAGTATCTCAGCATCTCCAAAGCTTTCTAAAAATCCAGGTTAGCGGCGCATTCACAACAAAATGGAGAATTCAATCATGTAATGTAATATATCTTCAAATTCAAAGAGAAAAGTGTTTATCCAAGCATAAAATGTAGATACCTGATTTTAGTTCTATGCTGAACAATTATTTCTGAGATTGAAGCACAAAAGACAGTTGATCAATAGACAAACTCGTAATGAACTTCAATGTATTCAATTTCTGTACCACTTATCTATTCACATACCAACATGAATTCCTCTACAATCAGCAAACGCGCCACACAGTTCAGAACCAAACTCACATTGAACCCAGCTCAGTAACACGGTGCTGAGAACCACAAACTTATACCATGTCTAATAACTAGAATCAGACTAGACAAACAAAACACTGATAGACACGCAACAGAAAACAACGCGAGTTCCACCGTACATAAGACGAGTCAAAAACGAGACGTATTCTAGACCCTCGAAAACATGCTGCAAGAACGTGCAAGCCGAATTGTTAGGCTCCCTCCGGACACACTAGTCTCCTTCTCAACAGGGTCCGCAGCATAAGGCTTCCTGCATCCAGGACAACGGCCATCCTCTTCGAGAATCCGCTTGTGACAGAAAAGGCACAGCCGGAACCCGCACGAACAAGGAAGGAAACTCGTATCCGTTAAGTCCAAATCTTCACAGCATATTGGGCAAGATGTGGGCGCATTGCTACGAACCCATGGATTGATCCCACGGCTAGATTTCCTCTCTGAATTAGCAGGAAAACTACGTTGTTTAGACAAGTTTGGCAAACTCTGAGGCCTAAAAGCGTCATCTGCCCGCCAAGCCTTGCTTCCCACAACACCCCTACCAAGAATCCCGGCACCTTCTTCCAACTTAGATTTGGTCTCTTCGGCATCCGTATTTCCATCCATCAGCTTAGCTGTAGAACCTGACCCACAAACACTTTCCTTATTGGGAGCTTCATCATTTGGGTTATGATCCTGCTTGTCCTCGGCTACCAATGCATCAGCCATGGCCTCCCAATCATCCAAGCAGCCATCATCACCACCGCCTCCACCTTCTTCTTCTTCGGTTATGCTTCCCGAGCAGCATCCCACACTGCTAAAGCTAGACCCACTAATACTACTGCTGCTCCCAGTGTAATTATTCCCGGAATCATTCCCGCCTGAGGTGCTACTTGTTGGACTATTCCCAGGGGACAAATCTGAGTCACTGTCATGGTGGATCTCCTCCACACTTGGGCTTCGGACCTCTAAATCCTTAAACCGTGGTGCCATCTGATTCCGTGTTTCAATCATTGGCCCGTGAAATTCCCCACCATTCATCACTTCCTCCTTGTTGCAATCCTTGTTCTTAACTGTTGAAAATTACACAAATTTCCTATCAATCAAAGTACTCCCAAACCTACCACACCATTTCCCACACTAACAACCGGCCCACAATCATCCGCCTAAGAATCAACGAAGAATACATAAAAAAGAACACAAGAAGAGATCAATCGATGGCAGTACCTTGACCTTGAGAGAGCCACTGTTCTCGGCGAGTATGGAGCTTGTGCTGCTTCAATTTCGCCGACGACCGGTTCGCCTGTAAACCACAAAACAAACTCGGCATCAAGAAATCAATCGAAAGAATCCATGCAACCACGGAAACACAAACACACGAACCCTAAAAACACACAGACGTAACAAACAACTAACTAACCCTCTTTTTCTTGGCGAAATCTTTCGCAGCATTAGGAATCGAAGCATTGATGATTGAATCAGACACCATGGTAGTTGAAGATTGAGATAAACCTTGGATTGGGAATCGTCGGATTGAAATCAAAACCCTAATTGAAATTGCGTTTTGTGATGAGGATGAAAATGACCCGGAAATGAAAATCTGGCCCTCCAAAAAGGAAATAAAATAAAATTTCGGTCAAGAGAGAGAATGGATAACGGAAACTCCTCTGCTCCTCTCACTTGTTTATGCTTAGACGCCTTTTCACAGTCCTATATGACGACACCCCAATTCATATATATAATCGTTTCATTCCCAAATTACCCCTCTGTCGTCCTCAAATTTTCGACCGGACCACTGTTGCTAATTACCTCCTATGTTCCATACCATATATACTATTGTCAATTTTGACTTTGATAGTCTCTCATGTCACTCTTTGATTAATACTTTCTTCATTCTATATTAATTGACATTTTAACTAACTTATTTTGTTTCAAAATAATTGTTACTTTCCTATTTCCAACACCTAATTCAATTATTTTACATTATTTATTAGAGATAGAAAAACCAAATGCAATTAAGATTTGGTAGTTGTTATAGCTATATATTAGTATGTGTGAAAACTCTAATTCCGTCAATTAATTTAGAACAGAGGGAGTAATTTATTACATAACATGTTATTAATAATTGCAATATTATATTTTTATGATATAATTTTTTGTTATAAAAACTAGTGATGTTAATTTTATATAGCAACTCACTGTATATGTTGAGAGATTTATGATCAAAATTTCTGAAATTCGACTGTAAGATTTCCAAATACAATAATTAAATGGAACGGAGGGAGTACTAGTTAGGGAATTTAGCTCTTTCATGGGCTACCGCCGGCAAATTTCAGGTGTGGGTTAGTTCGAGTCGGTCAAATTTGGACAAAAAATTCAAGTATAGATCCTATTTCTATTTGGGTCAAACGGGGTTAAACAATTCAGACGAAGCTAAATTCGGGTCATAGTAAGATTCGGACAATGAGAAAAATATTATATTCAAATATTTGATTAATATAAAATTTGGACAAAAAATTTATATTTGAATCCAATTTTTTCCGATCAAATTTTTCGAGTTGAACAAAATTTTGTCAACTATGTCGTGGGCAATAAGTATACAATAATACAACGCCGTGTGGGTGGCGGAATTGTTTATTGTGATCGAATCTACACTCCAGTCCACCCACAGTATACAGCGTTTGCGTAACTACTGGATTACTAATTGGGTGGGAGGGCAGTTTTGGTATTCCATAAATTCACAAAAATGAGCGATTAATTGCTGTTGTTAATCTGTTTGGATTTCCATGAATTTAATGAGAAAAAATGGGGTAAAAAGCCCAAGAAACTGAACCCTTTCCAGAAAGGGAGAGTTGGGTTGGGAGCAATACAAGTTACACAAGGAATGTTTGGCATGTGATAAGGTCATGTTTTGCATGTTTCGGCACAAGACAAGTTTGGTCACGGCACTTCAGAGTGTTACAAACATTTTGGTTTGGTATTGTTGATTTTATCGTTCATGTATTAGGCATACTTCTTTTATACGGTGGAATTGCGGTGAGGGTGGTTGTGGTGCGGTAATTGGAAATCTTTGAGATTTTAATAGAAAGGTAAATAGTAGATTATGATAGATTGCGATGAATTGCGGTAGGTTGCGGTAAATTGCGGTGTGGTAACTTATGGTACCGCGTAAAAAAACAGTGCCTTACTCCATCTGTTCTAATCAATTTGTCCAATTTACATTTTTTACGATATTTGATGTAATGGTTTGATCGTCAATTTTTCAGGTTTTATTTTAACAAGACGAATAATATCGTATGAAGGTAAAATGATTTTTAGTACAATCAATAATTCAACATATAATTTGATAAATTAACAATCAAAATTTGAATATTTTGACCTAATTAGTCAAATTTTAACAATTTATTTGAGACGGAGGGAGTAATATTATTTCTGCTTGTTAGTTGAAAGTTTGAGCTGAATTGAAACTTTTAAGTTTTAGCAGTTTCTTAAGAGCATTTTGGGGCATTTACTGTGAATTGGATACGATGAATATAAGTTCCAATGTTTTTATTTTTTATAGGGTGCGTTTGATTGGTCAATATCTCTGAGGAAATGATCAATTTTCCTTATTTTCTCCATGTTTGTATGCGGGTTGACTTCAGAAAAGTTTTCACGTTGGGTTCATCATTTTCTCCATTTTCCTATGGAAAATTTCCCTTGGGGGGCTAAGGGAAATTTTTCCTCTTGGGTTCCTACTAAACATTCCCTTAGTAAATTTCTTGGTAGTGTATTTGTAATCTTCATGTGATTGTCTTTGCACTAAGGGTGTATTTGATTAGGGTGAAACCCATTTTCCGAAAAATGATTTTCCCATTTTCCGGTGTTTAGTGACTGAAAAATGAAGAAAATGATTTTCTGTCACCCATTTATCAATTATTTTCTTGACTTCAACCTATAAGGAGACTCCTTTGCAATCATATGAAAACTCAACAAGAATCTTAGAGTTAATACCGAAATTGGCATGTTTGTTTCCGGTTGTTTGGATTTTGCTTCTATGTTTGATAGTTGCGTTTTCTCCCATGTTCATAGAGAGGGGAACCGGGTGGCACACGCCCAGACGCACCTTCGGCCGGCTAGCTTCATGACCAGGTACTGGCTGGGGAGCGAACCTTGCAACATTAGTTCTTTAATTTTGGACGATGCATGTAATATTGGGTTTGGCGTTGAATTAAGGTTTTAACAATATATATTCTATCAAAAAAAATATACTCATTTTCTTGAATACAACTTAATGAAAACTATTTACTCTCTCTCTCCCCTACTATCTCTCTCAGCAATTATATGGAAGGACCGAGTGTACATAGCACGGTACACTCGGTATAAATATGCATCTAAGGTGGGAAAAAGTACATTGTGTAAGGGAAAATATGCATCCAAGTTGGGAAATTATCATGTCGTACACTCCTAGCACGGTACACTCGGTGTTATATCATAATTTGCGTCGTTTTAATGGTCACCCTCTCTCTCTTACGCATTTTAATCTTTGTCTCCTTATTGTCAAATAGGTCAAAATTTTTCAGGAAAATCATTTTCCTATATACCAAACACGAGAAAGTATCAAATGAAAATTCATTTTCTAAACAAATCATTTTACAAAGAAACCATTTTCCTAGAAAACAGTTTTCTTTTACACTAAATACACCCTAAATCGTCATAAAACTATCTCATGCACTTAATGATCACATAGTAAATTAAAAAGAAAAATAATTATTTATGAGATGATCTCATAAACAAAGAAATATCTACATGCACATATATTTTTATTCAAATGTTACCAAATGTGTGTTTACCTTATGTAATCTTGAAATAAAAGAGTCCCTTTATGTGGTAATAATTGCAATATTTAATCATTATATTCCCTAAAAAAATCACTATATTTTTAAAAAAGACTTATACATTAGTGCATCACAATATTTAAAAAGTTTAAACAAATAGAAAATTTGGATTTAGGCAGTGGGATGATAATAATCTAAACTTCAAAATTGTACCATGACGATCTGATTATTGACCCCTTGGATTTTAGGGGAGGTACTTATCTAGATCTATCAAAATGTTACTTTTTTTTTTAACAAAAAATCATCAATATTTATTAAAATTCACATAAATTTGTCAATGCTTTTAAAGTTCAGAGATAGTTTTTAATTTTGTAAACTTTTTACACAAATTCATCATGTAAATCATTGACCATTTTAATAATGTGGTGGACCTATGTAGATTCACCATAATATATTATATATTTGCACAACTTGAATATAGAGAATATTTATGAGTAATCTAATTTAATAATTGTATTGCGTTGAAAACAATATTACAATTTAGATCATAGTCATGGCCTTAAACGATGAAACTAAGTTTACCCGTTATAATATTGATATCAACATCCACAAATGCGCACGCTATACATTACATTTGAGTCTTTTAACATATCATACAATTATACGTAGTGCAGGGGGTAATTTGTACAATTGAAGGTTCCATACATTTTTTTAATAATATGTACTTGTTAACAATTGTTTGATTTGAGCATAATTTACAAGTCTTATAACATATAACAATACAATGTAATATTGAGGTGTGTTACACCAAACAAAAGTCATACATTCACTTTAACTCGAGAATATTTTGAATGTGACTTTCAACTCAAACTTTCTTTTTTATTATGGTGACTATAGAAACCAATATTGTCCTATATATTCACCATTTGTGTAATATATTTCATTGTATTGAGGCTATGTTTTAGTATTGTGAGACTTTTGTGACATCATAGTAAAGAATTTAGTGATAAAAAATATAGCAAAAGCCTGCTGGAGGTAATCTATGTTTGATAAAAATTATTTTTAGGGGGACCATTTCATTAAAAAATATTTTTTGTATACCTCATATTTTGTGGTGTTTATTTTAAGGTGATAAACCACTATTTTAAAATTATAAAAAACTCCATGTAAATATTTAAATTTGTAAAAGGGTGCCTAAATTTTATCTGAAAGATTAAAACGTAATTTCCTTATCTTTTTTTTGATGTCGTAATTTCCATAGCTTTAATACCAAAGGAAAGATGACAAAAAATAGCTTAAAAACACAAATTACTGCATGCGCAAATATTAATTATTCAAAGGAAAGCTTTTAATTGTTTTTTTTTTTTGAGAGAAGCCTTTGATTGATTGAGAATTGAGAAAAAAAGAGAGGTTTTTTTTAATATTTTTTTTTGAGGAATTTTTTTTTAATAATTTAAATAGCTCTATAACTTTTTCTATAATTTTAAGAGTGTCTAACTACAGTTTCCTATGAAGATCAAGAGTGTCCAACTTCCAATGAAAAACATAAAAAAACAGATATATATATATATAGTGTTTGTCAAATTGATTATCTTGATCTTCATAGGAAACTATAGTCAAGTCAAGAGGTTTGCCTACCCATTGGCATCTCACCGTCACACGCACCACCGTAAGCGCCGAGCGACAGCCACCGTCAGTCGATCACTGCGGTGGAGGCATCGTACTTCGACTCTCCGGCCGCCCTTAGATACACCGATTCTCCGCCAGAGTTCGCCGGCGCTTCCCCAGCGTCCCACTATCGTGCCTGGGCAGGTTTGCCGCTTTCGACTTGTATTATATCCAGGTTCTTTCCTATTGATCCCTCTCACATGCAACTTATGAATTGGATTCTGTCAATCTCCTTGAATTAGGGTTTGTCAAGTTATGAATTGGATTCTGCCAATGCCCATTGCCCAATGTAGTTAGAGTGTGATTTCTTTGGTTTTGCTATTTTGAACAATTGAACCTTAGGACTAACAATTGGAGAGAAAATCTGAGAGGAATTAGGGAGATGAAACAGAGTATGGATTGTATCCATCTCAAGTAATGTGATGTACAGGGGGTCATGGTGTATATACTATATACTGACTTCTATCTCATAATGCCGGCCTTATAGAAGGGAATAAGGACATCTATGTCATAATGATGAAACCAGGAAAGGCAATAACATAAGGAAATTAGCTAATTGAATCCCTGATTTATGATGATGGTCAGTAGGCTTGCTGAATTTTACTGAGCTGAATAACCTGATAGATTTAATTGACTGCTTCGTTTTTGTTCATTTGGTGGAATTATATGGACCATAATTGAATCGTTTTGTTTTCAATTTTTAAGTTTAATTTCTGCTTAAAAGGAGAGATTTTTTAAGAAGGTAGCTAAGGAATCAATGTTTAATTCAACCCCCCAATCCCAACGTTCACCCCTGATTCAGTTTTTTTTTTTTTTTTGGGTAGCGTTTTTTTTTTTTGTTTTGTTATTTTGGTGCTGTTGAAATTTGATTGTTTTTAACAGATTATTGTGGACACCATTGATGCTCAATCCTGGCTCTGCCATTGCTTGTGTTATGTTGTTAGGCTGTAGGGTGGTGTTGGACTTTTTGTTCTCATGGAGGGTGAAGGTGGGACGAGCCAGAATCCAACCGAGGAGAGAGTAGATGCTGAAGAAGTGGAAGAAGAAGCCGGAGAAGATGTGGATGGAGTAGAGGAAGAAGAGGGGGAGGAAGGAGAGGATGAGATGGAGTGTGATGCGGGAGAGGAGGGGATGAACCCTTTGGATTTGGTCAAGGATAATGCTTCGGGGGTCCAACTATATCAACATTTTGAAGAGTATGAAGCTTTGGTTGAGAGGAAAAGAAAAGCTCTTGATGCTGCAAATGCACGGTATTATTTAGTTTGCCAATTCTTACCTAGTTTTCATGATCATTATTTGTATCAATGAGGTAGACTTGATTTGGAGGCATCATGATTTGTGAGGTTGCTTTTATATGGATCTTCCTTTTCTTTCTCCCCCGGAAACATGACCTATAGCTGGGGTTGTTGGAGTCAAATTGTGTTTCTCATAAGGTCTTATGATTTTTGTGAGTCTTGGTTGTTCTAAGAGTTCTATGACTTGGACATTTTTGGCAGGGGCGGTTCAGTTAAGAAGCCTAGGCGACTAGAGACTTATGGAGTAACCATTGAGGAAATGATGGAGGTCATGAATTATGGCATGCGCAGAAGATCTAGGAAGGTATTTAATTTGTAGGATTCCTGATTTTTAGTGAGCTTTAATCACTAATTGGCTACTTGTCCCGCTCCTCCTTTCCCCATGTGAGGCACAAGGATCACATGATTGCCAATATTCCTTGTTATGCAATTAACATGTTTGACATTAATTTATGAGAATTGTTACAGATACGGGAACTTTTCAACTGTAACTGCTCTGTAATGCAATTACTCAAATTTAGAAACTTTCATTTTCTTTGATTCTCTATTTTTCATACCAATTTCAAATCTTGGTTTCCATGGCCTCTTATTAGGCTAAGAAGAAAGGGAGACGTAAGGGTTCAAAAAATAAGCTTAGTCCTGAAATCACTAGGAAGCTCGGCGATGCTACTCTTCACTATGCACATGGTCGTTATGAGGAGGTATGTTTTGTTCTGCAAATACTTTGTTTCACTTGACTATGGTCGCCCTTGGTGAAATTGAACAAGGAGCATGGACTACTGTAATTGATTTTTGGACTTTATGGCTTGTTCATTTAGTCGCTATGTTTCTGGTTATGCCACTCTTTTTATGAGAAAAGAAACCTTATTGCTGACAGGGACAAATATGAATAGATGGCAAAAATGTTCTTACACAAGTGATGGTAAACTGAGTAAAGTAAAAAGACTAACATCTTTGGGACAGATAACTGAACCTGCTGACAACAAAATTTCTTTTGCTGGTTTCCAGGTATCAGTCTGCATTTTATTGTATGGACTCTCCTCAAAGCCCAACTAGACAGCTCATGGTTAATCCAACAAGTTTTTTTTGCCTAACATGTTCATCTTAACGGCGCTGCCTTCAGCGCCTTGGTTATTGAATGATTTGAAGGGTGGCTTCTATTGAAGCTTACTTTCTTTGTCATGACCTCCCCCTTCCCCAACTTCTACGTGGAAGAGAAAGATTCACATGATAATAACCATATTAGCATTGTTCCCTGTTATAAATAATTATTGTTTGATGGACTAGTGAGTGGTCTAAAGTTCATTTAGTAGATGAGACTATTATGTGTTAAAGTGTTGTCAATCAATGTTTTTCTTTTATCTTTCTTAAAATGTTTTTGATTTCTATTACAGTGAGCATGGATGATATTTATGGCTATATATTAATAGAGTTTAACCTCTGTTCTGGATTACTCCCTTGTTGTTATGTATCCTTAACACACAATTATTCGTTTTAGGCTATCAGCATGTTGACTGAGGTGGTTCGACTGGCACCAAATCTACCTGATCCTTATCATACACTTGGTCTTGTTTATAACTCTATGGGTGAAAAGAAGAAAGCGACGGACTGCTATATGATTGCTGCATTTTTGGGCCCAAAAGAATCATCTCTTTGGAAGCTTCTTGTGACCTGGTCTATGTAAGTGAAGATGGAAACTGATATTTAGAAATTTGCTGTTATCTTCCTTTATTTTTGATCTCTGTTAACAGTTTCAGAATTTCTTGGATGCCAAGTCGGATGCTTTCTGATCTGCAAGTTTGTTTGTCATGTTAAATGCTGTGGACGTAGTGCATAATTGTTAAACCCTAGTTTTTATTACTGATGATGATCTGAGGATACAAACCAGAGTTTGAACTTCCTGTGGTTCATATGCAGAGAAGAGGGAAATACTGAGCAAGCATGGTATTGCCTAAAAAAGGCAATTACTGCTGATCCAAGTGATATCACTCTTAAATTCAATCTTGCTTCAATGTATATGGAGATAGGAGACAACCAGAAAGCTGCTGATTCATATTATCAGATAGTTCAAGTCTGTCCGGATAATGTTGAAGCACTGCAGACTGCCGCAACGGTTTCTTCTTGATCCTTTATTTGAATGTTATTTATAGCATGTCTATTGTTCTAATGAGTTGGGGTTTAGTGAAAGGAAATCCTGCTAACTATATTCTATACATTCTCAAGTGTCAACCCTTGTGTGCTATTCTGGTGCTTGGTAACTAGTAATTACTAACCTCTTGGCAGTGTTATGAGAACTGCACCATGCCAGCTGTAAAGAAATGGTTTAAGCTATAAACCAACCAACGTGGAGAAACAAAGATATGGCCAACTTGCGGGTTGTCAGGATTTGCCTGAAAATAAGGAGAAATAAAAGATAGCTGCTGTGATCCAGCCTTCTTCTTCTCTGGTCTCCGCCAGGTCTTTTCTGTGTTGTGCTCCATTGATTCATGGATCTTGCCCCAGATGTTGATCTCAGCAGGGTGAGACTTGAGAGATACGGGAAAATGCACAGGGGGATATATCTGGGAAATAGGGGAGAGGCTAGAGCGAGAAACCATAGTTGACAGATACTGTATTTATCTTTTGAGATTATATCTGGAAAATATAAGACTTGAGAGATTGGAAAATTGAAATTATGAGCTGGAAGGTAGTGTTGGAGAGAGGGGAGAAGTGAGTGGTAGAGTATATCAGTTAAAGTTCTACTCTTTTAGGGTTTTCACTTAATATTCTATAATATATAATGTATTTAATTTTTGGGTTTTCATTGTTTCTTTTCTTGTTGGTCGGTTTTGGCTGTACTTGTGATATGGTACGTTTGTTGTGTGCCTGTCCAAGCCAGTTTGATGGTCAATTGGTTTAAGCCCATCCAATTGTGGGCCATTGACCTGACCATTGATACACTCTTCCGATTGGGTTCGCTCTCTTAACATTGCTGTTGGGAAGGGACCTTGAATAAAATTACGTGATCCGGAAGATCAAATTGGAGAGCAACAGGAAAAAGAGTTCCTGGCTTGCTGGTTTGATGTCTACCAACTTTTGTCTTGTACAGTTCATGACTGGGCCTGCCCAATCCTAGATGGAAAGGGATTTTAACTATGAGGTTAGGATAATAGGTTGAGGACATGATATTTTTGTAACTACCCCTTTTGTTGAAGGTTGAGATTCCCTTGTTACTGTTTTAATGTAATTTCTGATCACTCATGCGAAAACTATGAGATCTGCATGGAGTGTTATGTCTTTTGGGCAATCAATGGTACCGGTGTTCTGAATTCCTGTAATGTCACTTAAGTATGTGTTTCATTCATTTCCTTGAGCTTTTCAGAATATAATAAATACTGGGGACACTTTTGATCTAATGTGCGGTTATCTCATTTTGTTCTGGAGTCAATGGACCTGAGAAGTTGTGTGTTATTACTGCTATATATTGCAAAGGCTTTATTGGGTGAGCTGCTCGTATTGGGATGCTTTTTCTCCTCTTATTTGTTATTTATTTGTTTTTTCCCCTGCAGTTGTACAAGAAATGTGGCCAATTTGAAAGAGCTATTGGAATTTTGGAGGGCTACCTTAAAGATCATGCGCCCAAAGATGATCTGTCTGTGGTGGAGATGTTGACGTCCATGTACATGGAAAGGAAAGAACATAGCAAAGCTCTTAAGCACATTGAGAATGCAAAGAGTGTCTACAGTTCTGGGGAAGAATTCCCATTGAATCTTACGATAAGAGAAGGCATTTGTCATGTGCATCTTGGGGATCTGGAAAAAGCAGAGGTTTGCTATCTGAATATTTCTGGAAAAGAAAAAATTATTTATTGGGTTCAAGGTGTATTAGTCACTATCAAATTGATCTATGAATTTTGATGATACCTACCTTGAGCTCTGTTGCATGCTGTTCAATTTGAAGCTGGATCCAGGGATGTTCTTGTGGCCTATCTTCCACCCCTTTCAATTTGTTTTTCTCTAGTGGGCTAGTGATGGTTAGGTATGGTCTTGCTCAGCAGCTGGGCATTTGGCTGGCTGTCCGGCCCAGTTTTTCCCACCGGGAAAAGAGTTGTCTGTTATTGTTTGAACTTGTGACCTCCTAGTTAGAAGTTCGCCTGGTACTATCAAGCCAAGGGCTGTTGGCCCTTTATTCTGTGACATTAATAAATGTGGTTTCTTACCTCTGCCAACTCTTTTCTTTTCTGGATGTACTTTCACCATGTTTTCTGTTGGTTGATCAGCAACTGATTCGAGATAGGAGTCCGTTATCTTTGTCTTTTTCTGTTTACAATTTTTTCCCATTATGTATTACCTTTCTAATTTTTTATCATCGAATATGGAGTACTTTACATACGAATATGATTGTCAATTGATGACATTTTTGGGTCACATGCGGAGCAATTAGTTGGCGCAAAATTGAGCTTAATTGGCATGTTTCGCGTGTTGCTGTATAGAAGTGAATCTCTATGGCAGTCAGTTACAACCTTCTGGAGTTTGAATAATTTGGGTTCTGACAAGCCAATTGTTGCAAACCTTCATGTCCTTCTGTAAGAGTTTGAAAAGGCTAGAGCCTAAAACATAAGGTTTGGAATAAATAAGAATATTTGATAAATTGTGCAATTGTTGATGAATCTTATCAAAGACATGCAAGCAGAAGGCTGGAAACACAGTCGTGGCAGCAATTAGCCACATAGCATGGTCAAACTTCCAAGATGAATCTTGACGTTAGTAGTTGGACCATGATAAAATATACAAAATTGTGTTTAATTTTAGAAAACATGGGGTTTTATGAATGGCTTTATGATTGGACCATAGCTTGTCTACATCTTACACACATGATTCATAAACTGGCAGTGCATCATTAAATACCTGACAGTCTGACACTTTCACAAAAAAGGCTTGTAACTCGTTAAAAAAGCTGCAAAAGGTTGGCAGATATCATATAGCTCCAAAACCAAACTGGTCATCCTATGGGGTATGGCACATTTCATGGATTAATTTAAGACTCTGAAATCCCTCCCCCGTATAATATTTACTTTCTTCGTTGCATTCTTAACTTCTTATGGTGTCCTTAGATATTGTTACCAACTTATCAAGGGAAATAATTGATTGAAGCCCTTACTAAGCATTACAGCAATCAAGTTCATGATCCAGAGTCTGACAAACTACCTGAGCAACAGTGGTTGTATTCTTGTTAAATCATTATATCTTTGGGAAGAAATGTTTTGAAACTTCCTGAAGATTTGGCGAATGAGCTCAGTTGCAAGAGTGTTGGAGTATCATATTTTGACCTTTATGAGAAGGAATTGTTGTGCATAAAGAACAATTCCTTTCTACTATGTTCAATATTTCTCAAAATAATTTTGGTTGCCTATTGTAGGGAAGGTCCTGACTGCTTCTTCTACTTCTTGCTTGTTTCCCCTTCTTGATAATAGAGTGTCAATCCCTGCACAAATGATTTAAGGTGGTCATCATAATAGTTAACCATGCTTTTGTTACTCCTCTTGAATGTTTTTGGAGTTATCAGGAAACAGTCACTGAATTGTAATTGGTTCACTTTTCATAGCCATTATATTGAATTGTGTTCATATTAGTTACTTTCACTAAAGCCTCTCAATTGTGTACAGATTTACTTCAGCGGTTTGCAAAAGGAAAATGCAAAGCTTCGGATGGGCCTAGTAATGGCAGTGGCAAACGCATTCATGGGTCTTGAACATTACGAGTCAGCATTAAAATACTATCTGATGTTGGAAGGCTGTGCCTCAAGCAGTGTATGTATTTCTGCACAAAATTTTACACTTCTTGACTCATCAAATGTTGTTAGTCTAAAGAACATCTATTCATCTTGTGCTTTCCTGCTTGGGCCTGACAAGTGGGGATTTTGATGATAGATTGCAAAACATTATGCTATGATTGTTATCTTGTTTGAGTATGTGCTTGGCTTCCCAGGGCTGAGATATTTGATCTTTTGTCCTTTTTTTTTCGGTTAGATATTTTATTTCTCATTGTCACAAGTGTTTTATATGGTATTGCTGAAATAGATTTATGTTTAATCCCCATTGGATTAAAGATTTCTACAGCTCTATTGATTTAAGCCTATCAGATAATTCCTCCGAGTTGATAACCTCAATTATGTTACATGGGCTGACAAGAAATAAGATATATGCATGTGTGTGTGTGTGTGTGTTTTGAGGGTGGGGGGGAGGGGGGGGGGGGGTGGACTCTTTTCAATGACGCTACTGCTGCTTGGTATATTAGCAACTCACAGCTGGAGAGATATGAACGATTGATTACCTACTGAAGGACTTAGATAGAGATTTAATTTGCAGTTAGCTTGCAAAAACCATCCATGCTTATTCCTAAGCAGAAATAAAGTGGAGGAGATGAAAGAAAGCAAATTAGATAATGTTGTTTTCTTTATGTTTTGCCTACACCCCCTCCAATACAGAATAGAAAAATAAACAAAATAAAATTCATTTAGGACTGAGGTAGCGATCTAATTTGCAGTTAGTTTGGAAAAACCATCCCATGCTTATTCCTAAGCAGAAATAAAGTGGAGGAAATGGAAGAAAGCAAAAGCAGATAATTTTGTTTTCTTTTTGTTTTGCCGACACCCCATCCAATATAAAATAGAAAAATGAAATTCATTTAGAGGCATTGGCCTGACATAAAACTAGGAAAAAGAGAAAATACTGCCTCAAAACAGCAACTATGTTGGCTTCAGTTGTTGGGTCCTGCATTAACATATACCATCACAATAGGGATGACTTCTATGCATTAAACAAATGGAAGTAGTTAAGCATCAAAGAAAATAGAATGTTATAGATAAGGGGTGGCGCAATGGCAGGGCTTTCCATTCAAAACTAAACAAGAGTTAATTAGTCTACACATATGCCCTCCTGAACAGAGAACGTTAATGATGATGGGTTGTTTAGGACATTGATAATTCTTCTGAGCAGTATGTTACTTCCATAGATTCAAAACGTGGCCGATCTGTGCTGAAACACTCGCATCAAAAAGGTTCTGGACTGGGTGAATGGTGTTTTAGCCCTGCAACAAGCGTGACTACATCACAATTGACACATTTTAGTCATTTTTCCTTAGTCCGTACCGTGTCCAAAACCAAAGCACATTTTGAATCCTTGGTTAATTGGGCTTTTCGTTTACTCCAAGTAACATTTGGACATGGGTATGGACACTCGACACTTTGTTTTAGACCAAATATGTATAAAGTATTTTGAAAAATTGCCAAGTCAAACAAGATACCCTTGTAAGACTCGTAATTAACATTGTTAATGGGGATGGCAAAGTCCCAGGAACATAAGGAGTGGTTGAAACCCTCATGGCTATGTGACTTGCTGGTTTTTCATCTTACTGGTTGTTTCTTAGATTTTTTGTTTTTTTGGTATTCTTCTGAAATTAGTATTTTCATTTTGGACTTCTAATCTTTTCAGGACCTGATAAGTGTGAGAATTGCTCGCTGCTATTCTGCTTTGAAAAAATCAACTTCAGCGATTCAATTCTACTATAAAGGTGGGTTATTTTGTTGAATGTTCTCTTCCTGAACATAGCTTCTGGCAAGAATCTTTAAAATAGTGAACATACGGCTGGGGATTGAGCTGCTTCACCATTATACTTGGTGTAGAAGAACCTTCTCACACTCTTTCATTTTTATGCAACAGTGTGTGTGTGTGTGTGTGTGTGGCGTGAGCATGGATGCGTGCGCTTAAATTGATTGTAGATCATTAGGTCCCTTTGGTTTTTATCTGACAAGTGTTCTTAGAGCACAGTGTTTTAGATATTCTGTGGACATGGACTTTTCTGTATTACTTATTCCCCCCCCCCCCCAACCCTCTCCCCCTTTCTTGCTGAGCTTCTGCTTGACTATGATCATACTCTTCTTTTAGTACTTCTTCCTATATGAAATACATACGATGTCATTTCAAGTACGAGTGCCTGAGATATATTAAGTGTGCTATCCACATTACTAATGCAATCCAGTAGGGGTACATTGTTGGATCTCTTTGCCACTAACTTCATACTTTGACATCCCCAGCATTACAAGCACGTGAGAATGACGTTGACACTCGTTTAACTCTAACGTCCCTTCTCATGGAGGAAAATAGAGAAGATGAAGCCTTGGCACTGCTTTTACCTCCTGATTCAGGTAGTACTGTGTCACGGTTACATGCTCCTGCTATTATCTCCCCCCCCCCGCGAAACCCCACCCCAAAAAACGTTATTGTCGATTAAGAATTGTGTGACATTATCTGGTATGAAATACTATGATAGGATTGTCGAGCGAGACCAATCTTGATAGATCTCAACCTTGGTGGCTTAATGTGAAAGTGAAGCTGAAGTTGGCCCATATTTACAAAAGGAAAGGGAAGCTCGACGCCTATGTTGAAATAGTGTACCCTATAGTCCATGAATCACTGTCCATTGATAAGATGCATCAAAAGGTACTCTCCATACGGATACTTCTGTGCTTGCTGCCTATGTGTCTGTTCATACACACCATACTTATGTATGGTCACAGTTACTACATGCATGGCACTTCAATGCTTGCTTCCTATGTGCCTATTCATCCTGAGTGTCATTTCCATTGGAATATTAGTTGTTGTAGTACAGGAGGTCCATGTTGCACGCTTTAATTGCTAAATGAGTTATCTAAAATACTACTGTAAATGAAGCATTGATTTATACTTCAAGTTATTTGCACCTTAAACTTTTCATTACTGGGAAAGCATAGGAGATTCACATTGACCCAGTCTTAGCAGCTATACAGTGAAGAAGCATTGAGAATATTCTAAAGCCGAATTTCGATTAGAAATGCTAAGCAGAAGGTGGCCTCCTTGCCCTTTAATGTCAGTTGTCATGGATGTTGCTTTGGCTTCCCGTTTGAGATCAAGAATTCTTTATCTTCATCCTAAAGCCTTAGTTTTATAGTTAACTTAGGCTAGGTGTAGGGCAAAAACGCTAGGAAATGAGATGCCGAATCAAAGGCCCAAAAGAGTGATGTACAATCTTGATCTAAGGGCTTAGGTTAAGCCCCCAAATTATTAAATTCAATCGGAAGTTTTTTGGGGGGGGGGGGGGGGGCTTGAGGCAACTGTCTCATTTGCCTGGGAAGGGGTTTACATAGGTAATGGAACACCTAGCACTAGGAGACAAAAACAAATACAAGAGATAGTGGGGTTTAAATTCTTCATTTTCTTATTGTTCCCACCCCTATTTTCCACCTAATAACTGAATTCAGCTCCAAAAATCAGCATACTTGTCTTCTAATCTACTAGAAGTCAGGCCAAACCTGATCAATTTTAGCTCAAGGTCAAATGACCAAAGTACCCCTCACTTGAAATGATAGCCATTTGACTCCAAATTTGAAACCCAGCTTAAGTAGGGGAAAATAAACTTGGTTCCATTTTCCATATTCTTATCCTAGGCTGCTTAGACCCCTAAGGACCCTAATGGGCTTTAGGAGTAACCCATGATACGCTTACAGACTGAAATGAACTTTGATTAAGCTATGAGATAAGAGCTCAATACTTGTGTGCTAAGTAGAGCTATTGAACATAGGACTTGATCAAGGTTTATCTTGGGAGAAATGAATCATCCTCCCCTTCACTTGATGACTACTATTATATGTGCCTGCTACACCTGCAATACAGATTCCTAGGTCTGGATTTGGCTGTTGGTGGATCAAAAAGAAAGAGAACTAACGATTCTAGGAGAGGTTCTCTGGAACTTTATGCCAATATGTGAAGCAGGAATGAATATAGATGTGTAATAGGATGGGGCAGATGGGCATTAAAACGTGTTCAGTTAATTGATCCACAATTAACATTATATGAGTCCAAATTTGTTAGAGCATGGTGATCTGCAATTTATTCC
Organism: Portulaca oleracea; assembly: GCA_029582165.1. Lineage (NCBI taxonomy): Eukaryota > Viridiplantae > Streptophyta > Magnoliopsida > Caryophyllales > Portulacaceae > Portulaca > Portulaca oleracea. The sequence continues at coordinate 9,704,323 of CM055869.1, read as the reverse complement.
TTTCAGGATAGTTATATACCTTCTATTAGTGATTGCATTGACTGATAGATACTACAGTTATGTTCTTTATTTCATTTATCAAGATTCCATGCAATCTAGAGTCTAGACACCCAGAGACAACACTGTTTTTCTGGTAGATTGTAATGTACTAATCTCTCTCTCTCTCTCTCTCTCTCTCTCTCTCTCTCTCTCTCTCTCTCTCTCTCTCTCTCTCTCTCTCTCTCTATGCTTTCCAGGTGAAACAAAGGAAACGGGTACCTGAAAGTGAACTGTTGGAGAGAGTCAAAGTTCTAGGTGACCAGCAAAATGATTCGGTATTTGTCAATTTCAGGCGACCTGCTTCCAAAAATGACTTGTAAGTATGCGAATCCTTCGGATGGAATCCCGGTGAAGCTTTCTTGTCTGTCCGTTGTGAACTACTCCATTACCTTTTTATGTAACTCTTACAGCTCATTAAGGAGCGATGTCCCCTATACATGATCACTATTGTATTGCTGTTTTGGCAATTTCATCCATGGGACTACTGTGCTGAATTTTCTCTACTGATTCTTTCCACATTGACATTGTGCACTGCCCTTTTCTTTCATCCTTTGTAGGTTGAAAGCCAACCGAGCTAAAAAGTCGCTTCAAAAGATAGCTACATCTAAAGAAGAGATGCGATCTGCTGCACTGGCTGCTGGAATTGATTGGGAAAGTGATGATTCCAATGAAGACCTTCCAGTGAGTGTTGATATTGTTTACACAGAAACTTCCCTTTTATTAAGAGGTTCTGATATATGCATTCCTTAATTGAACCTTGCATTTTTATGATGTGTTTCAGCAACAGCAACTGAAGGAGCCTCCGTTACCGGATCTTTTCAAGGATGAGGAACATTGTAACCTAATATCAGATGTCAGTATTCAGTCCTAGCACTTGATTTTGATCTGATTTGCACTGATGATCTATCTTCTTTTAGATTGGAAAAAGAGTTATGTTAAATTGAAAGCAACTACTACCTAAGGGAACAAGGTATCCGTGGGAGAGAGCAGCACCACATTTTCCTCTTATGCCTAATGTATGGGATGACAATGTGGTTGATGGGTCTGATGCCTAACACACACATTAAATATAATCCAAATTGATATCAAATTTAACATAAAAAAATGGAACAACAATCCAAGTTTTAACTATTTGGTACAGTTAGGTTTTACAACTGAATTATTTGGTACTACTCTTTTGAGAATAAATGATTTGGTTCCCTAACCTTTGTAGTTTCTGTATTAAAAAAATCTGATAGTGTTTTCCAAGTAAAATTGATGACATGGCAAATTTAAGTTAATGGGGGCCACTAATTGACTTATTTCCGCCTTCCTTCCTTAAACTACAACACTAGAGAACCAAGTGTAAAAGCATAACAAGACCTATTGCCAAGTATCTCAAGTTCTGTGCAAATTCAACTTGCATCAATTTTGAAATTGTTGAATGAAGTAGCTGCAACCCTACCAACGTCGACTAACCACCCAAATTTGAAATTTTCACCTTTTAAAACACCAACTACAAAAGGTTAACGGACCTATTAATTTATTTTCAAAGTAGTGGTCGCAAATAATTAGCTAGTGTACCTCGATGGACCGAATAGTCAATTTTTCACAAAAACCATAAACCCAAAATTTTCACAAGTGCTCAAAGTCCAATGCAATTACAAATACAAAAACTGATGGTTTTAATCCATAAATTCCTATGAAGAACTGACCAGAAAACCCAAGATTTGATGAGGCATGTCAACCTAATGGTCCTCTTGGGAAGGGAGTTAGAAAGGAGGGTAAATCTCACTCCCTTTTACTCTCCCTTACCTTCTCTCACTCCTTTCCCAAGCAAGGGTAAGGAGGAGTAAACACCCTCCTTAACCCCCCTGTAAACCCCTTACCCTCCCTCCCAAGCATAGCGTTAAGGTCTTGGGATGGGAGAGTGAGTTTCTGGCCTCAGTAAAGGCAGCTGCTGCGGTGGTGAGGTAGGGATTAGAGTAGAGGAGAGGAAACCAGAGCAAGCAACTCTGTTGGCAGTTGTCTGGTTCTGCTACAGTGCAACTGTTGGATCAAGGATTCAAGAGAGATTGAGTATCGAGAAAAGGGGCAGAACTGTAGTTTTTCTAGTGAGAGGTGGGGAGATGGACGATTGTTTCTAACAGGTGGTTGGAGCCTTGGTTATATTGGGGAGTTTGAAAATAGGAGGTAAGTATGAGGGAGATATACGAGAGACTCAGAGATGTCTGAAGGCCTATCATGAAGGATTCCTTTCCTTCTAGTAATTTAAGATTTTCCAGAAGAGAGATTGAGTGTCAGCAAACTTCAGTCTTTTTTTGCATACTGCCATGAGCATCCCCCCCCCCCCCCCCCCAAAAAAAAATATAAAAAATAAAGAGTTAGCTGACTGATTGCCAGCCTAGAACTTGGTTCAAGTCTTTTTGGATTGCTGCTGCTTCTTGCCTGCAAAAATTCTTCACAGCTGGTTCCTTTGATAGTTAAATTTTGCTTAGCATGCGATCTTTCTTCCTTGTTGAAGCAACTATTCAGGTTTCTACATCTTATGTATCCCCCTTTTTGGAGGGTGGATCTTAATCTTTGGATTTATTTGATTATCTCAGTTATTACCTGTTCACTTAGGCCTTGCAATGTACTTCCATTGATCCATGTACTTACGCAATATTTATGGCTATTGACTGTGGGTTGTTAGAGTTCTCCCTCTCACGTGTCTGTCCATTTTTCTATTTGTGAGTTTCCCTTTTCTCTTGTCCTTCTTTCCCAAGGTCCTAACTTATGATGTTAGAGTCCTTTGGTTCCACTATTATTGTTCCTTATACACCTTGGTGCCTTGGTGGTGGAGCTATAAACAAAACTTTTGTAAGAAGTTATGTCATATAGGATTCTCATAGTGTTAATCATGGCTTAAATTGAAATAATCACAGCTTAACCATTATTCAGCAAAGTCTCATAGTGATAGTGTCCATTTTTCAAATAAGCATTCCACTAATATCTTCGTCTATGTCGTTGCTTTCCTTTCTGCTGTGCATGATCCTATATTTATTGTCATGTATTAATAAATTCCTTCCAATTTTCTGTCAGCTATGCACAGCATTGACTACTTTGCGAAGGTATAGTGATGCGCTGCAAATTATTAAACTCACTTTAAAGATAACATACAAGACATTGCCGGATGAGAAGAAGGAGAATTTTCGGTCTCTGGGTGCTCGTAAGTGCTTAACAAAGAATTCTTTTCCTCTTTGCTTGGTTTTAATGCCCTTTGTATTGGATGGGCTTTTGGTCATCTTGTGGTTGGTTGATTGTGTAACATTGCGTGTCATTTTCATATTAAGATACATATTTTCCCTTATATTTTTGTAAAGTGGCGGTGTTTCCCTTTTTCCTGTCTAACATGCTCTGTATATTTCTCTGCAGAAATAGCACTGAACCTGACTGATCCGTCTGATGGCTTTGGTTTTGTGCGCGACATGGTTAAGCAGCATCCAGAGAGTGTTACCGCATGGAACTGCTATTACCGATTAGTTTCCAGGTATTAGAATCCATGCATTCCGCACCTTTCCTGGAAAATCTGATTCCTATATACATTTTCTCACCAATAACACAGTGCCTAAACTCAACTTGGTTATCTTGGTGTTTATTGTTCTAGATTGGATAACCGACTTTCAAAACATTATAAGTTTTGGACGCGACTTGAACGCAAGGATTTAGTGCCACCCATAATTATTTATGGCAACCAGTTTACAATGATCAGTCAGCACCAAGCAGCTGCTAGAGAATACTTGCAAGCTTATAAACATATGCCAGAGGATCCATTGGTCAATCTTTGTGTGGGTATGAGTTATATCATTCTGTATCAACCTGATTGTCTATTTCTTTGTGTGGGTCTGAGTTAGATTATTGTAAAACTCTAACTGCCTGGTTGATTTTTGTTTACGTATCTGGTGGTCGTTCTCATCCAGGTACTGCCCTGGTGAATTTAGCGTTGGGTTTTAGACTCCAAAACAAGCACCAATGTGTTGCACAAGGCTTGGCATTCCTCTACAACAATCTCCGTCTTTGTGAAAATAGCCAGGTGAGCTGCTGGACATTGATTGTTGAAGGCATATACCTGATAAGACATAGAATAAGTAAGATCTCAGTGTGTGAACTAACTGCTAAATAAAGCCTTTTCCCTTTGAAAACAAAACAAATCTCATGATTCAAAGAGCTCAAGATCTGCTGGATAAAATGGCTGCTGGGCACAATATATATTGCGCTTCATATTGCTTCTCAATTTATATACACAAATTATTATATCTTGTTTAAAACTATGTATGATTTTTTGTATTTATTATTAAGTCTATTCCGGGAGTAAAGTTGCTATCTTATGGGTGGTGTTGGATCTTCCTTTTCCATGTTAGGCCAAAGTTTGTTTGATCAGTGAGAAACTAACAAATAAAACTGTGGTACATTTTCCAGGAGGCTCTGTACAATATAGCCCGTGCGTACCACCACGTAGGACTTGTTTCGCTAGCAGCCTCATACTATGAGAAGGTCCTATGGATCCGGCAAGAGGATTGCCCCCTTCCCAAGCTCGTTGGAGCGAACCAAAATCCTACAAAACACCCTGAACCCGGCTACTGTGACCTTCGACGAGAAGCTGCCTACAATCTCCATTTAATCTATATGAAAAGTGGAGCCGTTGATCTAGCCAGGCAGATTCTCAAGGATTATTGCACCTTGTGATGTGAGTGTGAACTACACAACTGTACTCTTTGTTAGCATCTTATGCCAACTAGATTAACAGCTCCAACATGTAAATATGTTACAGTTTGTCTAGCCTTCTAATTAATTTAGGTAGCACTTCTGTTTGTGTAGTTATTTTATGAAAGTTTAGGTTGTACAGAACTACAGAAGTTACAGTCACTTCTTGAAGTTTAGGTTGTACTCCAAAATGACAATGTCCGTAGTTTTAACCAAGTTTTTTGGTCTAAAAATATACTTTGTTTACTTTCCTGATAACATATTTTTATTAACTTTTTACTACATTCTACCATTTTTACCTTTTCAAGGTATAAGTATTATATATTGTCAGTTGTCTTGTTACCTTACTGATCAACTTCAAGTATAGGTAAGTAAAGTGTGCACATCATCAAGCATGATCAAATTGAGTTCGATTATATAATGCCCTTGCACTAAATTGAGCCACATGGAATATCTTATAGCCCATTCTTCGAGTTCAGTTTTTATAACTTTTTTTTTTGGGAAATCAAAGTTGTTGTAAGGGCCCGTATCCATATATGGAATCATTAAGGAAGCATAAGAGAAGAATTTGATAGTTATCTCTTCAAAAATATATATCGTCACAAGGGTAAAAGGAGGAGAGGAAGGAGAAAGATGAGGTAACTTGCTTGCAGGCCTAACTAAACTTGTTGAAAGATAGTACTAAGAAAGTAGGTAACTAATGATTGAATTTCACTCACGCTTCCAAGCATTATGGAAAATATAATTAAAGGGCCCCTTTCTTGCTTAGATTTCACATTACAAACCCATTAAAGTGCACTCCATCCTTAGTCTAGTTTGTAAGAAGATAACTTTTAAAATTTGTAGTCCTTTTTAAGATTCTTAAGGTGCATAAAATCATATATCTCATTAAACTCACAAATATATATTCATAAAAATCAACTCAGTAAAATATAAGATTGTAACCCAACAGGTGATGACTCAGTAGTTTGAGCGCTTTGTGTGAGTGGAGGAGTCTCATGTTCGATACTCAGCCTTGACATTCTATCTCCTTGGTTATAGCTCCTGTTGAGTGGCTTGACTTTGCTTGTCACATGTGTCTATGGGTGGGTACACGTGACCAGGGTTTACTGTTTATGCAAGGGGGCAGGTTCCCTCTCCATAAAAAAAAATTTAAAAAAATAAAGATTGTATAGAAGCTTTTTCGTAGAAAGTTTGTAATACAATGTTATGTGCAATAACTAACTAAATAAAAATTGGTTTTACACTATAGAAATACTATTTATTGTAGCAAAATAGAAGGTGTAAAGTCTTGTGGAAAACTTGAACGAGGATATTTGTTTCTCACATAAAGCAATTTGATAATTAGATTGTGTTCTATTACATTCCAATATTCCATACATCAATATAAGATGATCAATCCAATAAACTTCCCCCTTTCGGCCTTTCTCGTCCGACTCCATTATTATTGTAATTATGTAATATCAGTATGATCAACGCCACCAAACCACAATAATTATCAAAGATAGTGTTTCTTAGCTACATTCAAGGTGGTACTAATTAATGTTCTATGAGTCTGATTAACAACGTAGATTATTTGTTAAAAATCAAAATAGTTTGCTTCAATTTCAAAGGTTAATAAGTTCTATAAATCACATTTTTTTTAAATGTAAATGTATATTTGGTGTCGTATAACTATTACTTTTTTCTCTCTGAGGATTTCTCGAATTACATTTTGGGGTTGGACAAGGCCAGGGGCAGGAAAGGAGTAAAACTGTAAAAGGAGAATTGAGCACCAATTCAGGCATAGAAAGATGCAGAAACTAGGGAAATCAACACCCTCTCATGGACAGCAATGAAATTAATTGGGTACGTGCATGTTCTACCGTTATTGGTCAATCAACCTACCAAACTTACCCTACATAATTTAAGCCTAATCAACCACAACCCATCTTTACCCCAATTAATTTCTATAAATAAGGCCCTGTTATTTTATGCGATTGTGAACTGTGAAGTGTGGTGATGATGCGGTGTTGTGAAATCATTGAAAAATGTGGTGAAATATGGTGAGTTGAGGTGAGAGTTGTGGTGGGTAGAGTAGGTGAAGAGAGAAATGTGAAAAGTAGAAGAAAAAAGTGAAGAGATATATTTGTAATAAATTGTGATAAAATGTGATGAAATGTGAAGAAATATTGAATAGTAGGGTGACTTATGGTACGACACCGTACTGTATAAATAAAAATAAAAAAAAACAGGGCCTAATTAAGGCAATCATAATCTTTTTACCATTGGTTACCTTTGATTGTATAGTTAAAATCCTCCGATGCCTGCATTAATTTTATGTCATCTTTCTAATGTCCCATGCAATTGGTAAATTAGTATGTATTCACGTGAACTTTTTACTCAGATAGATAGATTGCGAAATCTTTATCTAAGTTCTTGTGAAATTAGACTATCATGACATGGCTTATTTTCCTCTTAAAAATTAAATCACGTAGGAAGGCAACTTATTTAATTATATATTTATACTAAATTCTTCTTATGTGTTAACTCTCAACAACGTCAAGTCTGTTACTACTATTTCAATATTCTAAAAATTACATTTTCATTCTATATTTATTTTTCTCAAATAATTTTTAATTAATTTATCTATCTTTTTCAACGATCATTATAAATTAATCAAAAACTCTATAGTACATTAAAATAAATATATGATGGCCCTCAATTAACCTTTCATATCAATGACCCAAAGATATATTATGTTGTAAAACTAGCTAGCTACCATTAAAGGTGCCAAAAATGGACAAATGAAGGGAGGGTGGTGTGTGATGTCCTATCCTAAATAGTTTGCCCTATAACTTGAAGATACCCTTTAATTTCTACCCTCTAATTTTTAGGGACCATCTAATTGATCTTTGGTTGCCCTATTGGCATTAAATTCTTTTCCCTTCTCTCAATATTCATCCAATCTTATTCTTCATGTCCACAACAAGCTACTCTTTTATGGGGTAGTTGATATTGATATATCCAACTTGTCCTCACCAATACATATGACATGAATGATAGTGCCCTAAAGCTTGTGGCATGTTAGAGTGAGGTCTTAGTTAGGAATTAGGACTAAAGCTACTAAATATTGTGGCCCTTATTGAGCTTCACCCAAACTACTCACTCACTACTCACTCATTGCTTTATAAAATTCATGTGATCAAGTAGTTGCACCTTCCTCCTTTCCCCCCAACAAATTTGAGCCTTATAATTAATGAGCATGTGGTAATTTGACAAGTGTCTTAAAAGTTAAAAATGTTATGATTTTGTTATATAAATTTAAGTTTTAGTTATCCCTAAGAAAAATTTATTCGATAATTTATTAACTTACATAAGAGAAATTAGTTTCATTCTTAATCTACAAGTTTCAATGAGCGTTCTAGTCTCAATTCTTTTGATACACTTTTTTCTTTTTTAAAATGTCACTATTAAGTACGATACCAATTTTTGTTAATAACATCTTTGCTCCTAATTCTTTCCAATATTCCTAACTTCCTTACTCCTAATTCGTTGCATTATTCAAAATTACATAAAATTAAAAAAGTAAAAAACTTACCACTTAAAAGAAAAGGAAAATAACCACTACTTGCACACCAAAGAACACAAAAACTAAGACACTAATTTTTTTTAGAGAAAATTAAGAAACTAATTATTTTTTTTATGAATGCTAATAGCATTTTTTTTTAAAAAAAAAGTAAGAAAAATCTTTTTTAAACAATTATTCTCTTAAAGGAATCTGTCTATAGTATCATCATACAAAGTATTAAAGATCTCAAAGCTAGGACTAACACTCCAAATTACTTCTTTTATCTTTATTTCCACTAATAAATTAACTTTTTTGTTACTAATTATTTATCACTTTACATTCTCAATATAATTTTTTCCCTAACTTTACTAATTATTTATCATTTTACATTCTCAATATAATTTTTCCCCGAACTTTAATTGTTATTTTATTTCTCCTCAATTCCTTAATATAAATTACGTACTCTGTTTTTTTGTGCGGTACGGTACCACAACTCACCATATCATTTCTTCACATTTTACCATACCATTCCAAACTTTACAGCAATAATCATAATTTTATATCTCCTCACTTTTCTCTCTTGTCACTTTTCTCTTCTACTTTTCACATTCTCTCCTCACCCACCATACCATCCACACTTCCCACAAATTTACCATATCATTTCACACCTAACCGCACTTTAATTTCCACAATTTCACCACACAGCACAATTTCCGCATCTCACCAACCACACAAAAGAACAGGGAGTATACTACTCCCTTCGTCTAAAAATAATTGTCTTTCACGCTTTTTAATGTTCATCTTTATTTAATAATTTCACATAATATTTTACCAAAAAGAATATAATTTCATATTTTACAATAGTACTTTTCATTATCCCCAGATCTAGTGATATAAATTTTAATTGATGAATCATTGTATATATATTAACAAATTACTACCTGTGTTCCATATTAAATTAATTATCATAAATTTGACTTTCTCGGTCTCCAATGTCACTCTTTTATTGATAATTTCTTACATAATATTCCCTCTATTTTTATTTAAATGTCATCTTGGTAATTGTATCAAAAACTTTGACTGCTAATATCTTACTTTGTATAACGATTCGTCAAACAATATTTATATCATTAAATTCGTAATAAAAATACTATTGAAAAAGTATAATATTGTATATTTTTATAAAAATACTATGTGCGAAATTATTGATTAAAGATGAACCTCAAAAAACGTGAATGACAATATAAAAGAAAACGGAGAGTGTGTGTTATTAATAATTGTAATATTATACTGTTATGATAGTATTTTTCGTTACGAACCTAATGGTTGTAATTTTATATAACAACTCATTGTATATTTTGAAAAAATTACGATCAAAGTTTTTAAAATTTAACTGCGACAATTAATATGGAACAGAGGGAGTAACAATCAAAGTTTGTGACACAAATACCACAACCACAAATTAAAAAAAACCGAGAGTGAGTATAACACTACTACCTCCGTCCCTTATTGAGTGTCATGGTAACTAACTTTGTAAGTCCAATTAATGTCCCTAGAAAATTGAGTATAAAAAGTACATTTAGACAATACCCCTTTCACTTAACAATGATTTTTCACGTCTTAAGGCCCCATTCTTTTTTGCAGTTGGTTGAGGTGTGGTGTAGTAGAAATTTGAAAAGTGTGGTGGGTTGTGGAAAGTTATGGTAGAATATGGAAGGTAGTGGTGAAAATAATTGTAATTGAAATGATAGATTGTGGTGGAAATTGTAAAGTTGTGGTGGAGGATGAAACCACAACCAACTAGCCGTATAAAAGAAAGAGTCTAAGTTTTCTTTAGACTTCCAATACATCATTAATAAAGATAACATATATATATATATATATTAATCATTGTAATTGTAAAATTGACAAATAAAAAAAAAGATAGGATTATTAGGTTTCAAAATCCCCAACTTTGAGGTTTATTTATCATAATATCCCGAACTTCAGATTTAACATGAATATACAAAACTTTGGGAGGTCGTATTTGACAGTAGCCCAGTACCAACTTGACATCAATTAAACTCAGGATTTTATGTGATGTAACAATATTTTTTGAGGTGACTTATAGAATGAAACTATGTCTTAACCAAAAAACAACCATTACATTGTAGAAAAACTTGAATTTAATTGACATTAATTTAGTGTTGGGATGCTAATAAATACCAACCCCTAAAATTTGAGATATTCATATCAAAAGTGATGTTTTGAATATTTTGATAAACACAATATGTATTGTATGCTCCTGGAGCATATGCTCCACATCCTATGTGGCATCCAAACTGGTGTTAGGGTTTAATATTTTCATTTTTACATTAAAAAAATTTCCAATAACTGCCTCACCCACGTTTTGTGAGCTAAATAAATTGTTCATTGCATTCCTTTATAGTCCATAGCTCCACGTCCCCTCTCTCTTCTCTCTCCTCCTCCTAACCACCATCACCGCCGACGATACCATCAACATCGTTTGATTCCACTCTTTCCTTTCACCGCCATGTCGGTGCTCTCTGAACGTCATGTTCACCGCCAAGGACTTCTCTGCCATCATCAGTCATCCCCTCGACCAATCAATCATCCCCTTCTCCACCGCCGTTGCAGACGACGCAGCCTTCGTCGTTGTCGTGGACACCGCCATGTCCCTCAACTTCATAATCCCTCGTCAGATTCTCCTCTTCACCACCAATAGCTCCGTGGGAACTCCAATGTTGACAAGCCACCATCTTTCGTTCATTTCTTCCTTCTACCAAGGTGGTCAGAGCAACTTAGATCGACAAAATGGTTTGCGGCAACATCATCAGCTTCCACTAATGGCGAAGAATAAGAAAGATCATGATGAACTTAGTGATGAACAACTATACGATTTCAGAAACTTATAGTTGTTTACTGATCGATTGATAGTTGTTCACTCCCTAATCTATAGTTGTTCACTCATTAATACATGGTTGTTCACTCATTAATACATGGTTGTTCACTCAGATTCATAGTTGTTCATTCACTAACGCATAGTTGTTCACCACCCGATTCATTGTTGTTCACCACCCGATTCATTGTTGTTCACTCGCTGATTCGTGGTTGTTCTCTCACCAATTCATGGTTGTTCACTCACTAATATTGACTCAACTTTTTTCATCAGGTGATTTTTTTCCTTTTCTTTGGTAATATTATGTTTGTTCGCTCACTAATTTATGGTTGTTCATTGTAAATATTCTGGGGTTTTTTTTTTGTTGTGAATTGATTCAAAGTTACTCATTGTTGAAATTCTCATGATCAAGGCAGTAGGATAGAATATGGATAATTGGGAAGGTAGAAGAATTGTTGAAGATTTACTTTCTCCAATATACCTTCACCTAGAAACCACATCTTCACCTAGAAAATCCAATCAGCAACCATTGATTGAATGATAGTTTGAAGAAAAGAAAATGACGTGAAGAACAAGAAGGGAGGAGCAGAGTGTGGTGCCTAAAATTTAGGAACAAAAAGAAAGAAACTGTTGTCAATTTAACAACTACAGAAAGATATATTGCATGTAACTGTTCAACTTTTTGTTGAAATAAAAAAATTAAAAATTATATCTAACGTGGCTTCCATGTCAATTCTTAGAGCACATGCTCCACGACCAAGGAGTATAATTGAGGATTTTAAACCAAATAATCTAAAAAGATAAAATAATTCAAAAATTTGATAATTATTCATGGATAGAGGTAATAATTTTTTTTTGGGATAAAAATAATAATAGGAAATTTACCAGAAGTAGCATTGATTGCTCAAAATACAAAGATACGTACAATCAGATTAATATAAACCGCGAAGACACGAGCCTTCCTGACAAAAGGAAAGGGGACATTCCCTTTACAGTTGCTTTAAAAGTCCCCCACCCTGCAACTGCTACTACCTTTACACCTTAGAAAGCGTACAACACAACCAATCCCACCGCCGCTACCTGCCAATGCCACCGCCATTGTCGGCGGAGCCACTACCTCCTCCACCGCCGATACTCTCCTAATCCCGATCGAACTACAACCAGCTAACATGAAGCAATCTTCATCGTCACGTGACCTCCGCCACCGCGTCCTCACGTGCGTCACCAAGCTTTCCGACAAGGACACTCACCGTCAAGCCGTCGTCGAGTTGGACTCCATCATCCCCACTCTCACCGCCGACACATTCTCTCTCTTTATCAACTCCGTCTCCTCAGCCTCCACCTCCGGCGACCGCGCCGCCGTCCGCTCCGCCTCTCTCCGCCTTCTCGCCTCCCTCTCCGCCGCTCATGGCCGCTACCTCTCCCCTCACCTCCCCAAACTCATCGCCGCCGTCGTCCGCCGCCTCCGAGATCCCGACTCCGCCGTCCGATCAACCGCCGCCTCCGCCATTGCGGCATTTGCCGGCAATATCACGAATTCTCCGTTCTCCGCCATCTTCCGTCCGTTGTCGGACTCCCTCGCCACCGAGCAGGACGTCGGCGCTCAGTCGGCGGCGGCGATGTGCGTTGCCGCCGCCATCGACGCGTCGCCGGCGCCGGAGACTTATCTGATCGTGAAGCTGCTGCCGAAGTGGATGAAGCTGGTGAAGTGCGACAGTTTCAAGGCGAAATCGGGCATCCTAGGGCTAATACGGAGCTCGATTAGGGTTTGTGAAGTCGGAAATTGTAATCTGTTGAGGGATTTGGTGATTTGCGTGGCGGAATTCTTGAAGAGCGAGGATTGGGCGGCGAGGAAGGCGGCTGCGGAGGCGTTGAAGGAGGCTGCGGTGGTGGAGAGAGATTCTTTGTCTGAGCTCAAGGCTTCTTGCTTGAAGACCTTCGAATCAAGAAAGTTCGATAAGGTTTTTTTTTCTTCCTTTTTTTTCCTTTTTTGTTTCGATATTAATTTTCTATTAGTAACAAACAGTGTATGGAGAATTAGTTGAATAAATGAAGATTGTGAATGAATGGTGTGGCAGGTGAAAGCAGTTAGAGAAGCAATGACTCAAATGGTGGAGGCATGGAAGCAGATACCTGATGTGTTTGATGATGGTTCACCACCACCTCAGTCCCAAGCTTCTTCCAAAGGTTCATTTTTATTTATTTACTTCCTTATTTGTTTGTTTATTGCTAGCAAGCTTTTCATTTTCTTCCACTTTGATGAAAATTACATTTCGAAATTTGCAATTCATTGCATTAAGAAAATTAGTCAGAATATTAGTATGAGTCTATGAGACCATTCTGTGTAAGAGATATGTGAGACAAACTCCCTTTTTTCATTTTTCATTATTTTTTGTATTAAGAGAGAACCAGTAATCGATTTGCCATGACTTCTTTTCTTAAAAACAAATTAGAGGTTCTTGTATCAACAGTCAGCTATAAAAGTATGTGAAATTGGAAAAAAATAATCCAAACTTTTGGGGATATTGGAAAAAAATAATTCGCACTTCCAACTTTGTTATAGATGAACATGTCTGAAAAATGACGTGGTGATGACGATATTACACAGAGGCCATACTTTTGACTTTTTTTTGAGCGGCAAAAAATTTCACGTATAATATTGCCACCACCAGTCACTTTTCGAGCGAGTTTAACCAGATGGTGGATGCTAAAAATAATAAATGTTAAAATTCAGCTCATCCATAATAAAGTTGTAAGTTTAGACTATTTTTTTCCAATACCCCCAAGGTTTGGATTGTTTTTTCCAATTTCCCTAAAAACATCTGCCTAATAGTATTCTTACTGTGGAAGACTTAAGTATAGGAAACTAGTGTAGTACTGCTTTAAAAAATGATAAATTTATGTCGGCAAACTCTTCATGACTATAGATTTTCATGGCTGATTAACCATGGTCAGAAATTAGGTGAATTCAAGGTCTTAATTGAGGCGAAAACCACTGTAACTAAAAAGTTGAGAAAATTCTATTCACTTGTGAGGAAAAGACGTTAAGCTGTCTATTTGTCCCTGATTCATTGAGTTGCATTGCATTGCATTCCTTTTGGCCTTTTGATGTCTTTTCTGTGTCCTGCGCAATTTTCTCTGATTTCTGTTTTTCGTCGTCTCTTCCACTAAATGCACTTTGGCAATGTCGGTGGCAGATAATGAGAATGATGGATGCTACCCTCGTAGATCGAAAACATCTAGGGCAGTTGATTCTAGTACTCCCCTGATACGGAGAAAAAATGCTTCGAAAACGAGACTACCCCCATCTGACAGTGCTTCGAAAACCACTGCTGGAAACAGAGGTACTGCTCATGTCAAGGACAAGAGGTCAAGTCCCATAAAATTCAGGAATCTGGAGTTCAAGAAGCCTTCCTGTGGAGATGTGGAGGCTATTGATCTTCATGGGTCATCTGTCACACGGGTTTACGAGCGTAATCCTGCAGAAAATGACAAAGGTGCTCTGCAAAGGGAACATGTCATTTTACCATCAAAGCCAGAACCAAAGCGGAGTCTTTTTAGCAAGAATCATACGTTGTCCCGCGTTGCACCATACTCAAAAGACGGCTGTGAAGACACCGTGGTTGGAAGCAATGATGGTTCTGTCGACATTTGCAGACACCACAAGGACTGTGAGGATCTTTCTTCGATCCGTAGACAGCTTGTTCAGATTGAGAATCAACAGTCCAGCCTCATGGATCTGCTTCAGGTAATAATAATTCCTGATAAGTTTTTCATGTTTCAATCCATTGATAGTAAGTAACCCTGGTTTCTCATGCTTCAATCTGGTTGTTGTGGTTCAGAAATTTATAGGAAGCTCACAGGACGGAATGCGTTCACTTGAGACCCGTGTCAGTGGTTTAGAGATGGCTTTGGATGACATATCCTACGACATGGCAGTTTCAACTGCAAGGATGTCCAATGTGGAGCACACGAGGACCTCGTGTTGGTCACTCCCGGGTTCGAGCTTTCTAAGCTCCAGGTTTTGGAGGAGACCAGCCGATCGTACACAGAACCCAGCTTCAGCTTCTGCCATGCGCCACATAGCTTGTAAGAGTCCAGCCGGTAACGCACTCAAGTTTGGCAACAGGAGGGGTCAACTCCGGGGTGCTGCAGGAGGGGTTATTGTGAACCCATTGGCTCAGATTCACACTGATTCCAGACACATTTCAGAGGCTTCATCGAGTCGCGTGTCGAAGAATGTCCCTAATGTGGCATGAAACATGAGCGGCTTGTCTGAGATCCATTTGGGTTTAAAAAGGTAACTTAGCCCTGTTCTTTAATTGGGTTAAACCTAACTAACCTAACTTAACTTATCCTTACCTAACTTTAACCCTTTCATTTTTTTCACAGCAGATGAGCTATGTACACGACCAAGTACACACTATCAAAGTAGCTGTAATGGCAGAAAGTATGTTAGTTGGTATGTGTATAGATGTGCAATTAGTTGATATCTTTCAAGTTTCATCAGAGAAGATATGCTACGTATGCAGATAAATTGAATCTGCTGTTTAGGTGTCTTTTTTTTTATAATTTTTTTTATTATCACAAAATGATCCAAGTTTGGAGTGTTGCATCATTGCTTTGTTCATGCTTAAAAAGGGGCTAGGTTTGATTAATAAGCAATATGATTGTGTAGATAACTTGTGGGGCTGATTCTGATTGTATTTGTAGTTGAATATGGATCCTGGTACTCTATTTTTCTACATGTAATTTAATTTAATTTAATTTAATTTTAAAATTTCATGAATGAAGCCAGTGAACAATTTGGAGCTGTGAAAGTTATTGGTATGAAGGCTGTTTATTTCCACCCGTTTGTAATTGGACCACATACGTTTGTTGGGTAATGGTCGAAGCAGTGCACTGACAAATCGACTGAAAAGGCCCAATTCCCCAGCAAGCTCCATCAACTATTGCTTATTGTTGGTATCCCTAAAATATCACTCTACCTTGTTTGCTTTTTTTTTTTTCCCGATAATTTGCAAGCCAAACAAGCCTAAGAAGGCATAAAGATGCTACGAGACAGTTAAACAACAGAAAGACAAGAAGTCCAACAAATAAAAGAGCAGCACAAGACGTTACAAAAGGAACACTACAAATCTTGTTTGCTTAAACCCCTCATTTTCATATGAAAATGATACAAGTCTTGGGATAAATATATTTTAAGTATTTGTCATATTATTAAAATAATATTATTATATATTAAATTGAAATAGAATGATTTGAACGGATTTTAATATTATAATATCAAATATAAATTGTACAAAGTTATATTTTTATTCATTCTTTTTCTTTTATCTTTGAAAAATGGTCTAAAATATGTTTTATTTATAATAGATAAAGTTGATTCGATTATAGTATCATTTATATTTATTAGCATAGTCAATACATTCAAAACTTCCTGTAATTAATAACTAATACGTATTATTACAAAAATTAATATCAAAAAGTATAAAAATTCTAATTTGATAAAAAATAAGACACTTGGAAAGTGTCTTGTATATACCATCCCTCCTTCCCATTTCCCCTGCCAAACATCAAAAGAAAACAAACCCAAAAAAACAAAAATAGTAATGGCCAATGGAAGTATTCTATTGCAGTATTGCTAATCCATGGATATCAATATATCTTGTTGGTATTCCCATTGACCCATATATCCTGATCGCACCAGACAAATACCACAAGAAACAAGAGCCTAGTGTAGGGGTTTTCATACTCCAAAATGTGCCTCTCAACCCATCCAAGAAATCAAGAAATAGAAAATCACCCAAAAATACTAAAAATCATGTTAAAAAAACTATGACAAAATTGCCAAATTGGTGCAGTTACCCTAACATATTATAAAGATAGGCTATCTATATGTGAATTCCTATAAAATTTAAATAGTATAAAAGCATAATTCAAAAATAATAAAATATTGCATCTGCCTTGTTCAAAAATATTTGTCATTATAATTAATTTTTGTGCCCTTATTTGTCTGTCACTTTTATAATTCTAACAACTGATAGTTCCTTCTTACTTCAAATAAATAAATTTATTTCAATTTTTATAATTTCAACAGTTATTATTTTCAATTGATACAAAAGTAATTTGGACAAGTTGCAAAATTTCCACCCTAATTTCCCTTGACCCCTACTTGCAAGCAGGGGTGGAGCTAGGAAATATTAATTGGGGGTGCCGAAGTTATTACCAATTTAACAAATGACATTATGCTTAAATTTATTCATTTAGTTTTTTTGTCCATATATTTGTATGTATGTGACTCTGTGTTTACACACACATATATAGTATTGTGCTACTAAAATTTTGTTAGATTAATATTAATAACCAAATAGAAAAGATATTTTGAGAAATTGTTACAAGTTTGAATTTTAAAACAAAAAAGAAGGGATAAATTAATATAATACATGATAAATATAGTGAAAAAATTGCAACAAAAATAAAGAGAATTTAGAAAAACAATAATATTTAAAAGCCTAAAGCAGATTTAGTGCACCTCTAATAACATTCCTACTGAGCGGTCCAATGGTTGGATGCATGAATCATGAACAAAAATAATAAAAAATAACTAAATTTTATCCCTATGCTAAGTTTCAAACTCATACCCACAACAACCATAACATTGTATTTCCATAAGAATTTACCATCCATCCACACTATTTGTTAATGTGGTAAACTTACACGTATTATTATATATGGGTTTCTAAGAGGATAGGGGGGCCATGACACCTACAAACCCCCCTCTATCTACCACCGTTGCTTGCAAGGATGTTTTGTGCACCGGATTAACATATTTGTGATTGAGTTTGGTTTGAAAGATGAAGCAGCCCAACTCAGTGAGGTTTCAGGTCTAATATGAGAAGCAACCTACAAACAATACTTAAGCCCAATTCAGACTTTAGACTGACTCTGTTGTTCGAGACGATGCCTCGAAAACGTATCTTGACTCATGCGTGAAACATGAATCCAACAGAAAAAATGCTGCTGGTGGGAATTTCAGTACCCAAATTCAGGGAAAACAGTCAACATTATACGGCAACAAAAATGGAGCCACAGTGGACACATTGACACTGACCGCTGCCTAAATTCTGGACTGGGTAGTGGGCAGAACTCGAGCACTCTCCAATGCAATGCACACTCAGTCACTCATTATCTGAATCTGACCACCACATTTGACACCCATTTCGATCTCATTGGACCCCCCAAATTCCCACTCATAACCCCCATTTATTTTCCCACGTTAAAACTTAGTGAGTTAGTGAGTCACTGAGTGAGTGAGAAAGGGGAAATGGGGGTTATGGGTATGTTGGCGATTTTGCTGTGTTTGATGGTCGCCGGAAAAGTTGGAGCTCAGTCGGTGAGAGACAAGCCGCCGTGTAACTTTCCGGCGATGTACAACTTCGGAGACTCCAATTCCGACACCGGCGGAATTTCCGCTGCTTTTCAGCCGATTCCTTGGCCTTACGGACAGACCTTCTTCAAGAAGGTTTCCGGCCGTGACTCCGACGGCCGCCTTCTCGTCGACTTCATAGGTATGTTTACCTGCACTCCTAATTCGTACAGAAACCATGTTGTTTTCGTCGTTCGTCTTACTGTGAAATGAAGTTACTTATGTTGGATTTGAGTTTGAAATTGAGATTGCTTCAATGTTTTTGTAGCGGAGCAGGTTGGATTGCCATACTTGAGCGCCTACCTGAACTCACTTGGCGCGAATTTCAGCCATGGCGCCAACTTTGCCACCGGAGGATCCACAATCCGGCGGCAAAATGAGACCATTTTCCAGTATGGGATCAGCCCCTTTTCTCTTGATGTTCAGATTTGGCATTATGATCAGTTCAAATCCAGAACTCATGATATGTACACCCAAGGTAACAATTGCATCATTCTTTTCCTATCCAAATGCATTTTTGTGCTACTTTCTCTTCAATTTGGAACCAGATTTGAACTTTCCTTGACATGGATTTGGCACCAAATTGTTGTTCATTGTTAACCCTTGGGAATATTAACCAAAATTCATATTCAATAGTACTAATGCTACTACATGAAAATTGAAAGCCACCCGAAACTAAAACTAAGTTGTAATGTAACCTATGTTGGTAACATTTACCAAATTGTTGATTGAAATTCAGTGAAGAGTAGCTTTGAGAAAAGTGTTCTCCCAAGGGCAGAGGATTTCTCCAAGGCTCTTTACACCTTTGACATTGGCCAAAATGATCTGTCTGTTGGGTTCCGCACCATGAACAATGACCAGCTTCGTACTGCCATCGTCGACATTGTTTCCCAGTTCTCTTCGGCTGTGCAAGTAAGTTCGGCAGTTCCTAGAACACTGGTGTAGTATGTTTTCTTTGTCTGAATAAGATAGATGTGTGAGTTGATGAATATGTTTGGCAGCACTTGTATGAGCAAGGAGCAAGGTCGTTTTGGGTGCATAATACGGGCCCAATTGGTTGCTTGCCGGTTGCTGTGATGTACATCACACAGCCGGCGCCAGGTTACCTTGACCAGTATGGATGCATCAAAAGCCAGAATGATATGGCAATCGAGTTTAATAAGCAGCTTAAAGATGCTGTGCAGAAACTCAGGACAAAGCTTCCTGAGGCGGCTATCACCTATGTCGATCTTTATGCTGCCAAGTATGGATTGATCAGCAAAGCTAAGAGTCAAGGTAATCAACATTATTGTTGACAGGTTTTTGCACATTAATCGTAATCCACTGAAACTGCTACATGCTGTCCTTGACACACCTTGGCAAAGTTATTAACCAGTATTCAGTCGCAGATTCTGAGCAACCTGAAAAACAACATTCCAACTTGGACCTAAACAAGTCAGGCAAACTAATCTAATCACAGGCTAAACCGAAACCATATTTGTCAAGATTACATTTTCACACTAAGCTTACTTGGCAGAACCAAAATATAGCAAAAATGTGGAATTACCGGAGAGAAACAACGTGATTTCACATATTCTATCAACCTTGTTAGAATACAAGACCATTCCTGACCCTTGATCCGTCAGCTTAGCTGTTTGGTTGGATTGTTTCTTACACATAGTAGCAGAGCCTTTCTGAGTAATGGGTTTCAAGTTTGAATCCCACTGCCCCAATGTTTATTTGCACAAGCCAATTGGGATTTGTTTGAAAGGGTGTGTTAGAATATAAAACCATTCCTTGGCCATTAAGCATTAGCTCAAACTTTTGGTTGGGATAGTTCTTACCCAACCTTGTTAACTTTGTACGAATTTAATATGTATCCAGTCTATGCCCCATTTACCTGATTTGCTTTCTGACAGCATAGCTAGCAGTTTTT
Source organism: Portulaca oleracea (assembly GCA_029582165.1). Lineage (NCBI taxonomy): Eukaryota > Viridiplantae > Streptophyta > Magnoliopsida > Caryophyllales > Portulacaceae > Portulaca > Portulaca oleracea. The sequence continues at coordinate 9,683,766 of CM055869.1, read as the reverse complement.
AGCAGAAGTATATATGCTACATATCTGATAAAAACGACGTTGCCATTACTTGAAACAGGGTGGGCAGAGCCGACTAAGATCTGTTGTGGGTACCATGAGAAAGACGGGCACGTATGGTGCGGTCAGAAGGGTTTAACCAACAATGGAACGACAGTGTTTGGTGCTGCTTGCTCACACCCGGAGCTTTACGTGAGTTGGGACGGTGTTCATCACACGGAGGCTGCAAATCACTGGTTTGCTAATCAAATATTCAATGGATCACTCTCTGATTCACCCATTCCAATCACCCATGCTTGTTACAGGAGTTAGGTTTGTGCATATATCCTCAGATGCAGTTACTGCACACACTAGAGCTTAACGAGAATTTAGCAGAAATGGCACAAATTACAGATTTGTATGTCTTTGAAAAAGGTTGAGGTGTTGTAGCTAGAAAATCATCGGGTCAATGATAAAAATAAGTAATTGTATCTGCTCCCATAGACTGTTGAAGCTTGGTATCTTATACTGGCTTTTGTGACAGTTTTTCAGTTGCATTGCTATGGCAACTTTCGTTTCCAAAGTCATCTTTGGTATCAAATGTTTCACGATTGTACGGTGTAGTGTAACTATGGCCAGCTGGGCCAATGCCTAAGTAAGAATTAAACGTACATCAGCATCCAATTCCGTTAGGTTCAACTCATTTAAGAGTAGAGACGCAATTAATTCGGTCCAATGAGAGGGCTACTAAGACATTTACATTATTAGCATAATCTTAAATCAGAAGTAACAACTATAAAGTATCTTTGACCACTTCATTCAATTTTTCTATGAAGAGAAAGTAGGTCATCTTTTAGCAAAAAACAACTTAAACACACCCCTCATTTTGTGGAAACTATTTTTAAGCTCCCTTGTTTGTAGAATATATTTTAAAGTACCTTATAATTTAAGCTAACTATTGTTTGGTGACAAATTCGGTGATTTAAATATGTTTTTGGCGAAGTTTTGGTGGCAAATTGCTTGAAAGTTTATTGTTGACAAACGTCAATACTCGAAAAATCAAGAGCATTTAAGTAGTCCACATAACCTCACAACAAACATGCTTAAATCACCAAATTTGTCACCTAGCTTAAAATGTATTCTAAAAACACGGAGTCCTAAAAGTAGTTTCCATAAAATAAAGAGTACCTTTCGGTCACTTTTTGATCTATTGGGGCCTCTACCCGCCAATCTAATAATTTTTGTACATATTTTTTTTTTCTCCATCAACTAACTTCACAGCTCAGACAAACGTAAGCCTGACTTATCAAGCACACAATTTTCATCCATGATTTGCTTCCACTTAAGCAGATAATCTTTGATAGGAAATCTAAAAGATGGAAGCAGTAATCAATTTGACTACCACTGATTTGATAAGTTTCAAAGACTTATACGTACCGAGAGAAACAGTATGAATTTGCAAATGATTCATCCCACTTATAGATGATATCTAGACGAGATTAGCGTGTGGGGCTAATGTCACGTATGTCAAAAGGGGATGCCACAGCCACACTGCACATATCTCATGACTCGGAATATCGATGTAGGCCTGATAAGTGATACCATGACGGATTTTGAGGAGGAAAAGCAAAGTAGGGAGGGTAAAGTCAAAAAACAAGTACACAAATTAAGGAAGAAAAGTAATGTATGTAGTGAGATATATAGCAATCAATTCACAAGGGACGCATGGTAGTCAGGAGTGACCACACCACTTTCCTAGTTTAGCATGCGAATTAATTGGACCCCCCTTTATCGTATCATATATCCTTTGCCAACCCTAGCTAGCCCTTATTTTCCCCTAACTAACGCACTACTTATAACGTACGTCTTGTTTCTAAGACAGTGTTTGAATTGTGACCAAGCTATGGCGATCGGGGACAGATTATCTGTCAGAGGGATCATTTTCGGCTGGTTTATAATGGCCGGATTAGTAGGAGGACAGAAGCCGCCATGCAGATTTCCAGCAGTGTACAACTTTGGTGACTCAAACTCCGACACAGGAGGCATCTACGCTGCTTTCGGGCAGGTCGTATGGCCCTACGGTCAGACCTTTTTCAAGAAGCCCGCCAGCCGTGCCTCCGACGGCCGACTTCTTCTTGACTTCATAGGTTTGCCTCTCTTTCTTTTTTCTCCTTTGCACGTACAATGTTTGAATTACAATACTCACAAAGTTGATCATGTAATCATCCCTGTAGTATGTATTATTACAAGTGATCGAGTGTGATGGTTCATTGTGATGAAGGGATACAAAGTAAAATTCACCATGGTGTAATTTTAAAGTATGGATTATTGTAATCCAATATTCCTTACATATATTAAGGATATAAGTTTTTAGAAGCCAAAGTTTAAACAACGGCACACTTTATGTCCTGCCTGAGTTCTTCGTAACACTTATTATGATATGTATCTTGAATGTATATTGAATCAAAATACTTATTATAATAATTTGAAAATGTCATTGTGATATGTATCTTGAATCAAAATACTTTCTGAATGGTATGTAATTTATACTCTCCATCGTTTCAAATAATATTCTTTAGTAATTCTGTTTATATATGGAAATATATATATATATATATTATGAATGTATATTGTTCACCGTTTTGTCTAAAAATATACATGATATCCTAATCATATCAATGCTATAAGAAAAATGTACCCATAAATTTTATATTTATGGAAAATATAAATAAAAAATATTTTTAACTATTTATATATATATGAATATAAATTTTAGTATTTAAATGTTATTCAAGATCGCTATTAGCATCTTGATGGAACATGGATGTTTATCATTTTCATATTTGCAACCGAATTAATTAGTCATAACAACCAAACCAATAAATTGTTGAATTGTAACTTCAAACATTAAATTTGATTAGTAACACCGTCCCAATTGAATTAATTTCCGTACGGTTAAGTTGTTTAGTCTTGATGTCATTATTAGATTTGAATGAATGAAGTTAATTCCACGAAAGTGTTTAATGATGGATCGATGGGTGATGATGGAGATGTGAATTGAATTAAACATGGATATTGTGTAGCTGATCATCTGGGATTTCCATACTTGAGTGCATACCTCAACTCCCTAGGAGCCAACTTCAGCCACGGCGCCAACTTCGCGACCGGTGGAGCCACCATTCGCCGCCCAAATGAGACGTTTTTCCAGACCGGGGTTAGCCCTTTCCCCCTCGATGTCCAGATTTCGCACTATGATCAGTTCAAGTCCAGGACCCATGATATGTATGCTCAAGGTACTTTGATTACTGCTCTTTTTTTCTTTAATTTGCTCCCAAAACTTGATGAATTGACCTAGTAGACTTTAATGTTATTCAAATGAATCATTTATCATGCATATGTGTAGGGGTGGCAATGGGTTGGGATCCTATAAGGTCAATTGGGGCAGATCAAATAACAGAGATAAAGTCACTAAGAAGTTGGTCAGTTTAACAATGTTAAAGGTTCAGTGAATTAGGTAGATCGACTGACCTATTAACGACCCCCTAAAATCTAGTTTAGTAATACTTTACAATAATTATCCTAACTAGTTCATTTTGTGCAAATACACTTTGAATTTCAGGCCCAGCTTGCCCATGGGCTGACCCCCTTTTCTTAGAAAATCTGACCTGATCCACAATTTCTATGAGACAACTATAACCCAACCTGGTCCTAACCAACCCGTTGCCCCACCCCAAGTCATGTGTAAAAGGTACTATGGCCCTGTTTGGCAACCAGCTGGTAGCTGTTAGCTGGTAGTTGTTTGGATTAGCTGTTTGAATTTAGCTGTTTGGATTAACTGATTGCAGGAAAAATGTTTGGTAAAGTAGCTTTCTCAAAAAGTTTCATCAAGTAGCTTTTTCAAAACTAGCTTATTGGGTCTAAAAAGCTAATATAAAAGGCTACTTACCAAACACCTCAAATAACCTTTTAACATTGGTCAAAAAGTTAAAAGCTACTCAAAAAGCTAAAAGTTACCCAAAAAGCTTGTTTGCTAAACACCCCCTATATATGTGGTAATTAGTGATCCCTAGATGAACTTGGTCATTAATAGTAAACTTAGGAAAAATATGGTCTACTTTCCCAACTTGACCTATTTTCCCATGTTTGGTTGTATTTGGGTCTTGGAAAATATTTTACAAGGTGTCTACAATTTCTCACGTTCACTCAGCAAAAGGGGAAAAATTTCACCAAACGCTCTCTTAGCAGTAGGAAAAACAATCCATTATCCATCAGTACTGCCATAATTGACATTGATCCATTGAAATTCAGTGAAGAGTAGCTTCGAAAAAAGTGTTCTTCCAAGGCCAGAGGATTTCTCCAAAGCCCTTTACACCTTCGACATTGGCCAAAACGATCTGTCTGCTGGCTTCCGCACCATGAAAGATGAACAACTTGGCATTGCCATCACTGACATGGTTTCCCAGTTGGCGTCGGCGTTGCAAGTAAGTTCACTACTAAGTACTAACCCTTTGCTCTGTTGTATTCGTCTGAATACACAAGATGTGCATGTTTCTGAATATGTTTTGACAGCATTTATACGAGCAAGGAGCAAGATCATTCTGGGTGCATAATACAGGCCCAACTGGTTGCTTGCCGTCATCACTACTGCATATCACACAACCAAAGCCAGGATATCTTGATCAGAATGGATGCATCAAAAGCCAGAATGATAAGGCAATGGAGTTCAACAAGCAGCTTAAGCATTCTGTTCAGAAACTCAGGACAAAGCTCCCTGAGGCGGCTATCACATATGTGGATCTCTACGCTGCAAAGTATGAGTTGATCAGCAAAGCTAAGAGCCTAGGTAATGATCAACATAATTGTTATTATTATCATTTTTGCATTACTTATACATGTTGGAAAAAACAATGAGATGGAGATACACGGTCACATGGAAGATGGGGGATCATTTGGGTGGCTAGGAGTCGACGGACAAACCGGCTTCCTTTAACACTTATTCACTAGACTGTGAAAAGACTCAAGGGTAAAACCTAACTTCTTGTAAGCAAAGTAACAATATTTCTCAAGGTACTCTCAAAGAGTTGTTGCAGTCAACACCTTAAGAGTGTGTTGAATGCTCTCTAGAAGGGAAGAAGAAGATGATTGAGGGTGTGGATGAATGAGCAATTCATCCACCTTTTATAGTGAACTTTAGAGCCATTAAGAGGGTCAAACTTGTCATAACCAAGAGCATAATCCAAGGGATGAGTTTGAATATTATTGATGAGAAATCATGATTGATTTCTCAGTCAAATAATATCCCAAAACATGCTCAAATTCAATTGACCACGAGGCATAAATCAAAGGATTGCAAAATCAATCCCGACTGAACTCAACACGACTCGTGTTAGATCAACACGGTCCGTGTTGATCCAGTGCACAATTTTTGTGCTCTCTGGACACCAACACGGGTCGTGTCATGCCAGACATGATCCGTGTTGGGCCCTATTTTCTTATTAAGCTAACTTTTCGACCTACCGGTCGATCCTATATTTATAACCTATACTTTATGCCTCTTAACTCTTGAAATACTCCGACAATACATGAGAACAAGTGCATGGATTCAAGTAGTATCGCATGAACATAATGTTATCAACCCATTGGCTTGGTTTTCTTGCATTAATATGGCTTAATGAGCATGCAATTTGAGTGAAATCTGATAAAAGTAACAAGATTTGGATGGCCTGAAACAAACAGGATGGGCAGAGGCAACGAAGATATGCTGTGGGTATCATGAGGAAGATGGGGATGTGTGGTGTGGGAAGAATGGTTTGACAAAGAATGGAACGACAGTGTTTGGTGGAGCATGCTCTCACCCGGAGCTTTATGTCAGCTGGGATGGCGTTCATCACACTGAGGCTGCAAATCATTGGTTTGCTAATCAAATATTCACCGGATCCTTCTCTGATCCCCCGCTTCCCATCACCCATGCTTGTTATAGGAGTTAGAGATTTTTTTTGCATGTTTTCATGTTTGGCAGGGTCCGGAGCACAGAACATGGTACTCCCAAAAGTATAATTCAATTTTCATCTTAGATTCTTAGTTCTCTTACCGTATAGTATAAAGCGATGTTTAAGTACATTAAACATTAACTGTAATAACCTCTCATAAAAGCCAACAAGAACTTGGCTACAGGGTGAGTATTTCATCTTTCACCTTCTCTTTTTCTAAGGAATGTTTGGAATGTAACGTGAAAGGTTGCCATGCAATAGGGTTCCACTGGAATGGACTGCCTACAATTGTAAAAAATAAAGAAAACTAACCTCTTAGGGCATGTCAAATTAATGGATAAAAAACCGTTAAGTAAAAGTTAAATTTAGAAATATTCCTTGAAGTCTATCCAAAAAAAAGTTCACTAAACTCTACCTCAACCATTAGCTTACCAAACATTGATATTTATCAAATTAGGTTGTGTTTGACAGTAGCACTTAGCGTTTTGAATGAGTCAAAATTTTAACTGGAGAAATATTCATGTTGATCAGCAATGTTTTAAATTGCATATATTGTCTGAAGTAGCATTTTCTAAAACGTTAATAAAATTAATATTTAACGTATTATATTTTTTGGTCAAAAATACCTTTTGAAAATTATGCGTTTAGAAATTACCTATATCCTGCGTTAACCACCCAATCGAACCAAGCCCTCTCATTAACCCTTTTGTTGGGTTCATTTGATTCTTCAATCAAATTAAAGGAAAGAAAAGAAAAAGGCAAGGCAATTAGATGTACAACATATCTTATATATGATCGTCTCATCATAATAAATTTATCATAAGATGTATAATTTTGTAGTGACTATTTATCATTAGAGGGATGACTAATATAATTTAGGCCTTGTTCTTTTCTGCGATATTTTGCGGTATGGTATGGTGAGGTGTGGTGGAATTGTGATGGGTGTGGTGAAATTGTGGTAGGTTATTGGTATATGAGGTAGGTGAAGAGAGAGAATGTAAAAAATATAGAAGAAAAGTTAGGAGAGAGAAAAGTGAGGAGAGAGAAAAGTAATGATTTGTGGTAAAATGTGGTGAGTTATATGATATTTGCGATATCTTTGTAATCTCATGATTCTTAACCGCAGAAAACAACAGGGCCTTATTTGAACTAATTCAAATAAAAGTCACTCCATAATAGCTTAGTAATCATAAAGGGGTAGGTAGCTTCTCACATGAATCCATTAATCCATGTGGGCAAAGTGATCAACGACCGATTTCCCTTTCCTTAAATAGCAAACAGATTGAATGAAAGCGGTGGGCCACTACACTATATTTGTGCTCCTTGACATTCACCCCAATCAATTCCCCACAATGTGGGCCAAGTGAATATGTTTAAATTTATTTTGACTAATTTATTACATCCTCCGTCAAAACATAAATAATTTTTCATATTTTGAGGTTCATCTTTATTTGATGATTTGTTAAATAAAGTTTTATTTTTTCAATAATATTTTTATTACAAATTAACGATATTAATTTTATATGATGAATAATTTTATAATATTATATCAAAATATTAATAGTCAAAGTTTTTATACAAAAATCTAGGTGTCATTTATTAATATTCATAGGGACTACAACAACAATAAACTTCCAGAAAAAATACTTTTTAGCATGGTTTGGAGATCCAGATATGAAGTTCATAAAGAGACCGATTCCTGCAGACTTTGACTTAAATTAAACTTCAATTTTCTCAACTTATTCTTTTAAAAATACATTCTAAATTAAACTTGAATTTTCTCTAAAAAAAATAAATTGAAACACATATTATAATAATAATAATAATAATAATAATAATAATAATATAGTCTATAACTTCAATTGAATTTTCCATAACTTTTAAGTGCTAATTGTCTCTTGCATGTATTTTTGATGTATATCATAAATTCAGTCTCTTACTTTTTTTGATGAAAATAAATTTAGTATCTCAGAAATGAACAAATAGATCTACATTTTCAATAAAACAAAAAAATAAATCGAGAATAATACGTATTAATATGGATCATTGAAGTATAATTTATGGAAGTTCTAGACGTAAATAAACAAATTACTATCAAAATGAGAGAGGGAACTCATTTTATTATCAGTTTTAACTTTTTATCAAGAATATATATTTTTTGAATTGAAGGATTCAAACTTTTTTATGCGTAAACCAATAACTCTGACTAGATGTAGTAATTATGAGCCCCTAATAAGTAACAACTATATATGTAGATATACTTGTTATAAAAAAATGTAGATATATATACTTTGATAAAATGAGAAATATAAGCATGACAATATGATCCTATATTAATCAAGATAGATGAATGAAGATATATGTATGTGTATTAAAAAAAACAAGTATTTAGGCAACGTACTTGAAGAATGACTTGGTTAAAGTTTCAATAAATTGCATAATTTAAAAGTTTTCAAAATTCAATTAAATTAAATATCTCTATAATAACTGTAAAATTTTGTTAAAATTTATTTTTATTTTGATAGAATTATAAATAATGGTTAAAGATGGCTTTTGAAGATGATCAAAAGATCTATTAGAATAAATATAACTTGTTTAATTGATTGGGACCATGATAACCATCTTGACTCAAGATAGTTCTTAACCATCTTGACTCAATATGGTTCTTAACCATATTGAATCGTTCATATTTCACATTTTTGTAACTTTTATTAATATTTTCTTTAATAATTATATATTTATCAATTATAATAATATAATATAATACTTATTAGCTAGGTGAAAAAATATAATAATAACCTAGTAGAAAATTCACATTTTATACATAGTTCTATATTTATGAAATAAATGTAAATAAATAATTATTTTAAATTGTTTATAAGCTGTAGTAACCCTGAAAATAATGAAACATACCTTTAGAATAATTTAAATACACTTACATTTCACTTTATTAGTGATTTAGAGGAAATGCAAGATGGTTAAGAGTCATCTTGTATCAAGATGTTTATCATTTTCGAATTGTTGATTAATAATTAATCTATAATTATAAACAATATCAGTCAAAGACGACTCTTCAAAATTGTAAAAGTTCCGTTATAATACATACATACACCCACTCACATACACATGTGTATATGTATATTGTATTGTGATCCAATCCTATATAATAATAATCATGGGACCACAAAAAAAGTTAGATAATTAATAATTCACCAAAATAATGAAGTACTAAGTTGTTTTTGGTTACCCCTATGCATCACATATATTTAAACCATCAAGATGCAAATGTTATGGGAATGGATGATTAAAAATATGATATTGTCTTCCACATGCATTATTGAATATTTAATGCCAAGAAAAGTACTCGATCATGAACTTATTAAGCATTAGATGGTCACGATAAACCCTAGTAAATATATAAATATACGAGGTGATTAGGGTCAAAGGGAGAGAGTAGTCATACCATCCCTAGTTACTTCATTCCCTTAAATAAAGCCTAAACTTAATCATTCAAGAATTATTTGTTGAGTTGTTCCACATTGGCCTTTGACACTCATATTGTGGTGTTTATAATGGGCAGGTCGCCAATCTCACAAGTTTGAATTGGGCAACTCATTATTTCACATTATTACATGTCAACAGCAGAAATATTGCTCGCTATTTATATATGTATTGCATGTATCTTGAGCATGTGTTTTAGATATTTACAAGTGAACAATCACTGTAATAAGAGTGAATATTCTAATATCTGTGATAAACAATCTAATATATATGGGTGAACAATTATACTATCTGAAGTATGTGCTCCAAGTGCACCTAATAAATTGCACTTTGCTACCTAGGGGACTTTCTTTTGTGTCATATATATATATATATATATATATATATATATATATATATATATATATATATATATATATTCTCAGTGTTGATTTATTAGATATAAAAATTAAAATACGTCTTTTGTTTAAAAGTGAAACTTCCTTATTGTTAACAATAGTCAAGTTCAAGATGTGGAATAGTGTAGTAAAATTTGTAGAAAATGTGGTTGATATGGTATATGAGGAGAGAATATAAAAAATAGTGGAGGAAAGTAAGGAAACAGAAAAATGAAAAGATATATTGATAATGATTGTAGTAAACTATTGTAAATGTGGAAGAATGTTGAGTAATATAATGAGTTGTGATACCATACCGTACTGTATAAAAGAACGGTGACCTAAAGACCAACCATAGTTTTTCTTTTCGATTATTCTAGACAGAGTACATGAATCATATATTATTTATATATGCAGTTGTATAAAATACTACGTAAAATGAAAGTGACAGTCCATGACAAATAAAATGGACACATAATTAAAGGAAGAGAGTATAGCTTTTGAAAGGGAATCAATGTTATTGGTGCAAGTTGTAAATTTAATTTTCATAGGGCCCCTCAACATGGCTTTCAATCAAAACTTTATAAAAACAAAACTCACGTAGGTGTATGATTAATTATTCTCCAGGTTGCATTAATTCAAGTGATTGAGCATCGATCACTATGTTTTTTAAGGGTAAAAGCAAAAAAAAAAAAAAAAGTGAAATTGGGTTGACCGTAAAATAAGCGATTTAAGGCGAGGTCAATTGGTAATTAAGCCCCCAGGTTAAGCAAATCGCGAGAATATCTCCTCGTGATTTTGTTCCTTTTTGCTTGAGTTTATGATTTGTTTAATGTCCACTTGGTTTTATAAAACTATAAGATAAGATAAATCCCTATGGTCATGCCCCGAGAGATACCAAAATAGATGATTCCAAATCAAAAGATTAAATAACTCAATTTTGTACTAATTGCTTATCATATTTCTGAGATCATTCACCTGCCGCACAGTCAGAGGGTGTAGTACACTCACCACCCCTTCATAAAATAAAAATATTTGTCCATTTGACTAAATTTTGACAGTTTATTACTTATAAAATACAATGAGTTACAGTATAAAATTAATACTATTGAAATTTTTAGTAAGATATCATTCTAATGGGGTAATTTCATGTTATAACTCATTGTAATTTGTGTTGAATAGTTAATAAAAGTTAATGAGGAAATAAATATATTTATTCTATCAAATGTGCCACATCAATAGAATAATATTGTCTCTAACTCCTAGATAGTATAAATAAGTTCTCTTATTTATAGTTCCACATTGACAAAATAAAATAACTTATAACTCTTTATAAGTTAAAGAGTCATATGGGTTTATAAATAAATAAACTATGAAATGGGTTAACCTGTGCTTGGGTTAAGGTTCAATGCTTTGCATTGAACCACACACGCACGCGCGTCGTGGGCTGTAGGGCACTAGAGGCGCTTTTGACGCTTATTAGGCGCACAACGCACTTGACACTTAGCTTGGAGCCTTAGGAGCAGACAACTTAATAACATTTATTTATTATTATTATTATTTCTTTTTAAATAGTTAAATACAATTGAATAGAATTAACTGTCAATTCTATCCAAGTGCATTGCATGCTGTCATTCTTATCCAGATAGATGAATCAAGGGGATTGATTATATATATGTCAATCCATGAGGCTTTTGTTGTATCCTGGAGACACGAATTTGCATGAGGGACAAATTTTGTCTTATAGATATATAGTGATCTGATTACGCCTCAAAGTCTTAATCAATCCAAATTTTCCTAATAATTGTGTGTAATCAACGTTTAAAACTTATTAAAATGGAGAAACATTTTGGTATAGAAATAGTACTACTCTTTTTTATTCGACTAGAAATGTCACAATATGCAACAAAAGTTTATTTCTATATTGTAAAAATTAAAAATGTTAATTCTAAATGCCATCATTTTTACGACCGAGGGAGTGCTAACAAAAAGGGAGGGGGGGAGGGTGATCAACTTTAATTCAATAATTTCTAAGAAAAAGGTCATTAATTCATGCTATCAGATTACAAGAGGGTTCTAATATTTCTGCATCATGCCATTGTTCAAATTATATTTCTCATTTACACTAGGTCTACTATACTATTCGATTACGGGATCGGACAACAGAAAAAATAGAAATATTATCTCAAAATAATCGGACAATTAAGACAATATCAAAGTTGGATTCAAATCAAACCGATGTTTTATTGGACTAAACAAATTCAAATATTTAGATCAAACAAAATTTTGCTAGTGCTAATTAAACTCATAAAGTACTGTCAATGAGCATGTCATTGTCAAAGATAGAAAGAAGCAACATAAAAGCTGGTTGCTTCTATTGGTGAGTTTATGTTAAAGTTAAGGTGTTTACTTTTCTCACTATTGCATTCATCAATTTTCGTACTTTATGTAGCACTTTGTAAAATCTCCCAACAAAAAATAAAAGAAGAGGGAAAAAAGGTGGATAAAAGCAAGTTTGAGTTTACAATCTATCTTCTCACTAGCCTTTTGATAAGTTTGGAGAAATTGCCTTCACAGCAATTCTTTTTAACAAAGAAAAGGGAGATAAAAAGCGAGTTTAAGAAAAATTTCCACAAGACTTTCAAAAAGTTGGTTAAGTAATTAGTGGCAAATTTGAAGACATTATTACTTTGGGCTTTTGAAGTTAAATAATTCAACCTTTACGGCATGCAAGTAGTATACGACAAATTAATATTTGAAATTTGTATTCAATGAACTATATTTAATATTCAGTTAGATTGAATGAACTTTCATCGATTTCAACTCGTCTCTAAAAAATAACTTGACAAAGACGATTGTTTGCGTAAACTACTTAAAAAGTGAAATGTAAAAAAAAAAAAAGGTCGCCACCAGAAATCACTTTTCTGACGAGTTGAAATGATGAAAGTGCATTCCATGTTATAGGATTTTAAGTATAGTTCATTGAATCCAAAGTCCAAAGATAAGTTTGTCGTATCTAAACTGCTTCAAAGGTCGGATTATTTAATTCCTATAATCCTATTACTTTCTCTGCTTCGTAATATGTGTTTAATTATTATTTTTTTATTTCTGAAAGTTTTGTCATAATTGTTTTCTCCCCCTCAATTCTGATAGTTGAAAATTCCATCATGTTAATTTGTTTGAAATACATTTCATATGTCATAATAAGCTACTTTAAATAATATTTATTGATTTTAGTTTTTCAAGTAGAATCAACGTCTCTTATACTTTGTAAATGAATATGGACTCTGATGTGTGGATACCAGTGACTTATTATTATTCCATGATGGACAGAATAATAAAGGTCAAATCCTAAAGGGTTTACTATTATATATATGGTTATGATATCCAGGTCACACACACGGTTATTTTCTCCCGGATATCCCATCGTCACTGAGAGAGTTTTCTCTGTGAGTTTTTGCAGGAATATAGAGCATAGCCTTAGGTAGTTTTCCGTTATGCAAGTTTGTTACAGCTAACAGAAGTTCTTGACAGATATTTATGATTTGTTAGGTGTTGATATCTTGATTTGGATTCTGTATATATTCCTCTCTGTAATGTGCAGCCAATATACATACACATACACTTTTCTCCCAAATCTTCCATCTACTTTTCAGTTTTTTTTTTTTCTAAGTGGGTATTTATTTGGAAAACCTAATCACGTTGCTTGAGGAGAATTAACAACTGTAATAATTGATTTAGGTATTGTTGTTTATATTTATATATTCTATTTATTCTGCATATTGAATTCTGGATTTACAATAACTGTTATAATTATGATTAATCCCAACATCAGTTTCTATTATAAAATAATGGTTTGTTTACAATTAGAACAACCTACCTCATGGGAGGCTCTTACAATTTAGACGACTTGAAACGTTTTGGGAGAAGCCTTTGGGATGCACCTACAATCCTGAAGACTAACCACTTTTGGTGGAAACTTTAATTTGTTCAAACACCCTTAATTCCCATAAAAGCTGACCTCATATGTATATGGTGGATGAAGAAGTTTGTCGGAGCATTGGCCAATTAAGGTTCTGTTCTTTTCTGCGGTATCGTGTGGTGGAATTGTGGTGGGTGTGGTGAAATTGTGGTAGGTTATTGGTGTGTGGGGTAGGTGAGGAGAGAGAATGTAAAATGTAGAGGAGAAAAGTGAAGAGAGAGAAAAGTAATGATTTGTGGTAAAGTGTGGTGAGTTGTGGCAAACTGCGGTATGTTGTGGTACCACAGTTTACCAACCGCAGAAAATAACAGGGCCTAAGATGAAACTGTTTGACTTGCAATTTTTGATTGTGGGCAGCTGAAGCAAGTGTGCCAAGATGTAGACACCAAAATACCAAATGAAGACTTTCGGTGACCTTATTCAGAGATGAAGGAAACCCTTTCTCCCACAAATTTTCACATTTGCCTCTCTTCATATCACAAATTATACCGTCTACCAAAATGTACCTACCCAGTACACCACATGTATTAAAGTATATCAATTGTTTATATAGTGAGATTTTGTAAAAATTCAATGACTTTAAAAAATATTGATATCCCTAGGTAGGTACACTATGGTCGATCATATAACGATTGCTCTTTAGATTTTACGCTACTTTCATACATTAAAAACTATTTATGGATAAAAATATAGCTTTATAAAGACTATATTCCACAATAATATTTGGGATGGTGTTTAATGTTTTGACCAAGTTAAAACTCCGATTGCGAAAATATTAGGGTTCGGTAAGGTAGCGTTTTGATTAGTCTTTAGCGTTTCAAATAGTGTTTTGTGAAACATTAATGAAGTAAACGTTTAACGTTTAGAGTAGTGTTTTATATTTTTTGGTAAACAATATCTTTGGAAATTATCAAATATCCTTTTAATTATAGCAATTCACATTAATGTGCAGATGTGGTTCAAACACAATTTTTATTTGAGCGTTTAGTGTAGAGTTTAGGTACCATTCCTAGGAGAGACATATTTGAGCATCGTTTGGGGGATTCAGATGTAGGCATCATTCCCCCCGTAAAATGAGGTTCATGGAAAGTGTACTCGGTAAATTTACTGGTTGAGTTAGCTGGTTAATGTGAAATGACTGACCTGTTCTTTGGTTAGGTACTTAGGTTATTTTCAGGTTTCTGTGGATAAGTTATAATATTTTTTTGGGATATTGTGCTTTAAGAGTGTATGCTTTTTGGGAGAATTGTGTTAGCAAGGTTTTGATAGGTTTGGATAACTTAGGAGAGTTATATTATATCCAACCTAACCAAAGAACCCTCTTCTTTGGATTGGTTAAAATTAGGTTTGGATGGATTGGATTGGATTGGTTTGGTTTGGATATGTGAGGTTTTTTTTTGGGAAATTGTATTTTTAGAAATATTTTTTTTTGGGAAATTGTGTAAGATCTGGATAAGTTAGGATAAATTGATATTGGATTGGATTGATTCGTGTAACATATCCAAAGAACAATACCCTATAAAGGTCACAAAGTTGAGTCTTTGATCTGTCTCGAAGTATCCAAATTTGTTTGTTCATGTATGGTAAAGTCAAATAACTTACAATAACATGTAGTTTGAGAGGGATGGAATGTTATCACCGTATTTATAGCGAAAAATTATAAAAATGTAACTTTATAATAATATATTAACATAAATTAATAGATAATAAAGTAATTTTTTTTGGACGCAGACATTGACATTTTTTTATGGTAGCTAACTCCCAATTTGATTAGTTTCTATTCTAGTTGCCCTATCAGTTTTAAGTTTCTATGAATAAAGTTATTTTCTTTGTATGTAAGTGTTTTATGTCATGTTCTTTTGTACTATGTCGTGTTGTATCACAACTTATCAATATTTCACACTTTATCATATCATATTATATTTTATCTAAATCATTACCAATATGTCTCCTCATTTTTCTCTCTCACTTTTTTCTCTACTTTTTCCATTCTTATTCCTCGTCTACCACATCAATCATTTTCCACAAATTTTCCACACTTCATCACACTTTTCACAATTTTACCACGCTGCATTATTTTCGTACCATATCTACACAAAAGAACAGAGTCAGTCCACCCTTATATAGGTTTTTCTTGTCTCTTTTTTTTACTGTTTTGACCACCGGATGTTATCTGATATATGGGATGAATAAGCATAAATTGTGAGGTCGCATTGGCAAAATTGTAGAGTCATCGATGCAAATATATGACAAGATTATCATAACATTAGAGTGGAATATCACTATGATTTGTATTCGTTATTTGAAACCTAATTTCATATCTATATTTTAGATTTATATTTGTTCAATCACCAATTTCAACGTGAATGTCTTTTTTTTTTTGGGAAATGTTAATGTCATTTAACATTTCATTATGGAGATCATTCTGTTTTTATTCCGAAAAAAAAAGTTACTAGTACAATTTACGGATGAATAAAATGAAACGTAGATTTCTAGCCTACTGCATAGTCTCATATTAAATGTTCATCTAGTCATTTAGTCTTATCAGGGGGAACTTCCTTCTTTAAAAAGAAAAGTTGCATATATTAGTGGAGAGTCAAAAGTAAAAGTTAAGCGATAAAATACTTATGAATAAATTATATGATCAAGAAGACGTGTTCTATGACCTTTGAAAATTATGGATGGTCCTAAAAGGTTTTTTTTTTCGATAATTATGGGTATTTGACCCAGTTTTATTCATCAACGTGCATAAGCACAAAAGCGCCTTTGAGCGCATACAAGGCAGGCCATAATTATGGGTATTTGGTCCTAAAAGGTTTTTAAAAGTATATATTTCAGCAAAATTCATAGTTCAATATGGTTTAGGAAAAAAGAAAGTTCAAAAATTATTCTCCTCTATATGAATGTCATTCAACATTAAATGCTAAGTATTTTCTTTATGAACCTATATATATACATATACATATATATATATATATATATATATATATATATATTTTAAATCTACCTAAAGCCAAACGAAATATGAAAACACAGTATTAAATAGGATGATAATTATAATATAACATTTGGAAAAATAAAACCCAAGACTGGAAGTATGAAATGTATAATCAATAACTGAGATTTGAATAAGCTACATTCCAATCATAAAATTATAATAAATTTAATTTCTTTACATAATTATAAAGTAGACTGACATTCGTAGAGCTTCTTGTTTTCGCTCATAATTTAGATATGGAAAATATAGTTTTTGTTCTTTTACAAGGTAGGTAAAATTTTACCTTGTGTTACCTTACTTTACTTTACTATATTTAAAAGAATAGAATAGATTAGATAATTTATTTAAAATTCTTTATTCAACTCATAGAATTTGTTAAAAAATAAAAAATAAATAGGTCATATAACATTTACTTACCTATATTATTTTACTTATCTTTTCTTACTTAACATTACCCTGCCTTACTCACATCTTCCCTACACTCAAAAAGAAAAAGGTCACAGTTAAGTAAAATTAGGCTCTGTTTGGCAAATGAGAAATGATAAATGTTTTGGAAAAGACACTTGTTAAGTGTCTTGTGATGCTACAAAACCTATATATTTGTAAATTAAATTACAAAAAAATGACATGATTGACTTCTACAACTATAATAATATATATAAATGTTATAAAATCACATTTTTATCTATATTTTTTAAAATTTATGAAAATGCGTCCAAAATATGCCCAACGGACGGGGTTCATTCGTTAGGGTGTCAATTTTAATTGTTGACGTAGCCAACATATTCCAAGCTTCTTATAATTGATAATTAATAGTATCTATCAAAAATTTGAGGTTAAAATTCTTGGAAAATACCTGTTAGTTGATTGTTGTTTGCATAATTGCATTGATTGTTTGTTACTGTTTTTTATTAGCTATTTAGATTAGTTGTTTGAAAAAGTTGTGTATAGTAAAGTTGGTTGTTTTTGAAAAAAAATAATTATTGAAATTCTATTTGTCATTTGTCACCAATTTTAAAATAGTATGTACCAATTATTTTTATAATAGCATGTATATAAATTTTGGGCTAAATGTTAATTTTTCCAATAAGTCAATCCAATAGGTTGTTTATGTCAACCTATTGAAAATGAGCCTATTGACCCCAATCAACCAAGTGAATACGTTGTTTATCAAATACTACATCCGTCCGTAAATAAGTTCAATTTAACTATATTTTGACCGTTAATTATTCACAAATTATAATGAGTTACAATATTATTACCATTAAAAAAATGTAAGTACTATAAGTTACAATGATATTATACAATAGTACATATTATCACAGCACACCAATAAACCAATTAATATGAAAAAGCACTTAATAGATTGTCAAATGAGAAACCACAGCAAGATCTGTATATAGCTGACGAACCAAAGGAAGAAAAGCCGTGTTTTTCCACCCAAAAAAATCACAAAATAAAGGTCGAATGTCAAAAAACAAGAAAGGAATGAAAGAAAGAAGAAAAGAGTGGAACAACAATCCCATACCACAGGTAATTAAGTACCACACCCAAATCCCAATCAATGAAGACAGGACCACTAGCTCTATTATTGGAGGATAAAGTTTAAATTAGTGCCGTAAAAATTCGGCTTCATGTGAAATTTAAGGTTCCGTTTTTTATACGGTTGCCTGATAATAGTATGATGCGGTGAAATTTGAAAAGTGTGGTGAAGTGTAATGAGTTGTGATAAGAGTTGTGGTGAGATTTATGATAAATGGGGTAGGTGAAGAGAGAAAATGGGAAAAGTAGATAGAAAAAAGTGAAGAAATATATTGATAACGATTATGGTGTGGTGTATTGAAATGTAATAGAAATTAAAGAGTGTGGTGCAGTATAATACCACACCGCAACCTACCGTATAAAAGAATGAAACCTTAAAATTTATGAAATTCCAAATAAAGTTTAAACTTTCACTTGAACATTCTAATAAAGAAAAATTAAATAATAAATACAAAACTCAATTAAATCACTTAATGACTCAGAAACCTCATTTAACTCATCAACAAACCCTGCGGAGGACACCTGAAAACTTCATTTGGAATTTTTTTCAAGGTTTTATAAAGGAATAAATATAAACTCATGTGCACGGGATGAAGATATGAAAATAATAATAAAATAGAACACTTCTATTTATAAAGGTAAAAATCGTAAAAATCTAGCTTGATTTCAACTTTAAACATAATTAGATTTAGAATGTTATTACAATTAGAAAATTAGAATTAAATATAATTAATAAATAAAATCATTTTTAATAGCAACCAATAACTTGAAACTCAAATGAATTTAAAAATTATTTGATTAAACCATGTTCTTTTTTGTAGTTGGTAAAGTATGGCAATGATATGGTACGATAAAATGTCGATAGTGTAATATTGATGTGGCACAGTGCGGTAACTTGTAGTAAAAATTATGATAAAAATGGTTGGTGTGATAGTTAAAGTGAAAGAAAAGTGAAAAGTAATGAAATAAGTGGGAAGAAAAAAAGTGAGGAAAAAATTATGATTATTATGGTAAAGTATGGTATAGTGTGGTAACATGTGATGATTAATAGTTATCTGTTCTTTGGATTGGTAACTCTTTCCAATCCAACCTTATACAATTCCCAAAAAAGTTTTCTCTCTAAAAACGCAATTTCCAAAAAAAATATCATAACTTATCCAATCCAATCCAATCAAATTCATCCAAATTTCATTTTATTCAATCCAAATAACAGGGTTAGGTCCCGTTCTTTTATGCGGTAGATTGCGGTGCGTTATTACACAGTACTGCAACTCATTAATTTTTACGACACTTCATCATATTTCACCACATCACACCACAATCATTATTAATATATATTTTCACTTTTCTCTCTCATCTTTTTTGTCCTCTACTTTTTACATTATCTTTCCTCACTTGTCCCTCTTACCATAATTAATTCTCACCATACCTCACTGCAATTCACCATATTTTTTCAAATTTTACTGCAATGCATCATTACCACACCGCAATCAACAGTATAAAAGAACGGGGATGTTAAGTGTCGTATGGTACCACAGACCCTGTTATTTTGTACAATTGATATAGTGCGGAAATGATGCGATGTGGTGAAATTGTAAAAAATGTGGTAAGATGTGAAATGATATGAAAAATTTGCGAAAAGTGTAATTGATATGATAGGTGAGGGAAGAGAATGTGAAAAGTCGAAAAGAAAAATAAGAAGATATATGATAATGATTGTGATAAAGTGTGATACGATATAATGAAGGCCATGTTATTTGGTACAGCTGGCTGGCTGCGGTGCGATAACACAACGCACTTTGCCAAAACCCACCACAACACACCAATCCACCACAATTTACCACAACCCACCACAATCTACTTTTTCAAATTTACAATTATAAAAAACAAAACCCACTACAACTTACCAATAACCTACCACAATTTCATCACACTCACTACAATTCTACCATACCATATCGCGTCATACCACAGTCAGTTATATAAAAGAATAGGGCCAAAATATGAAAGAATATTAAATAGTGTAGTAAGTCGTGGAACCGGACCATACCCACAGAAGAGCATGGTTTTAAATTTTTAATGGGCGTGAGGTAGACGAGAAGACAAGGGAGGTATGAGGAAAGAGGATTAGACTAGAAAATGATAGCGGGTCCCACCAAATACCTTATCTTCCTCTCTCTATCAGCTTATCTTGTTCTACAGCCAGATGGAACGTCCACTTAATTTTAAGGTCCCATTTTCCATGTTTATTAAGATCATTAGGATTAAATTAGGCTAAACAACAGTACGGGTCTAGATTATTAATGTACTTATTTATTAATCTCACTCTTACAATAAACCAATTATGCACCAATTTGAGGGGAAAAAATGAAAAAAAATCCCCCCACTTTGAGACAAAAAACGAATATGCTATTTACACGGTCCATATTCACTCCTCCTTTCACCATCAATCATTATTTATCTTGACAATTTCTTAATTGCCTTTTTTGTTTAAAATAAATAAATAAATAAAAAGTCAGAAGATATGTGGATTTTTCTTTCGTTCATTGTTTGTTAATATATTTTCTTAATTATTATTTGTGGTGGTTCATCCATGATGAAAGACAACAACGACTTGATTGATGAAAAGTGTCTTAATTGGTGTTTACTCGAATAATCATTGGTGATTTTCGAATCAGTTCTATGTGAAACAAATGCAATGTGGATGCAGAAGAAGGAATTAAATAGCATTGCAATCAATTCAATTAGAACGGGACAAAAAAAATCAAGTAATTAAATGATTTGATATATCAATTATTTGTTTTTTAAAATTGACACGGAATATCATTGTCACAGAAAATTACAAGGTAAAAAGATATTAAATATTATTATATAACTAGAATTAATTTTTAGTATTTTATTCCGTAAATTATAGATAAAAATAAACAATTATAATTAGCATGCTATTAAAATTATAAAATAATAAATGATACAAAATTAAAAGTAGTTAAAATTTTAGATGCATAAGCACCGATGGAGTACATTCTTTTTCTTTATTAATGGACAATAATATAAAATAAGATAATATTTGATATTATTAAATCGTTCTTTCATGCGGTAAGTTGCGGTGCGGTACCACACCGTTTCACACTTTTTAATTTTTCATCACATTTCATCACAACACACTGTACCACAATCATTATCAATATATCTTTTTATATTTCTTTAGCTTCACGTTTCTCATCTACTTTTCACATTCTCTCTCTTAACCTACTCCACCTACCATAACTTTCACCACAACTCACCATAACTCATCACACTTTTTCAAATTCCACAACACCGCACTATTACCACACCGTAACCAATCGTATAAAAGAACGAGGCCTAGATGATTTAGATTTGATTTTACGTACTCGTAGACAAAAGAATTTAAACCTTTGAATTGGTTACTGAAGTATTATAACCGATTATTACATAAATGTGTTGTCCTTTGGTCTTGTTAGGTTCATGTTAAGTTGGTTAGGTTAGGAAAGAAAAGGAAATGATAGGATTGATTTAAGTTAATTGTTAGGTGGAAATATTTTATTAATAAAATTTGAATATTTTGGGAAAAATAAATGAAAAATTTATATATAGGTGTTGGGAAAAGTTGATTGATTTGACATTAAAATAATACTATTTGAATTTCTTTTTTATTTATAAAATTGTTTTAGTTTGAATATTTTTTAGGGAGTTGAGTTAGATTATTTGAAAGTATGCATTATTTGAGATAAACTATTTGAAAGTATGCATTATTTGAGATAAATTATGTAATGATGAAAATAGATAATAGTCCGAATCCGGTTTTTTTCCCCTCCAGAATGCAATGATCAATGGACACTATTCAATTCAGTGTCCTAAAAATGGAGGCACACTCTCTAAAAGGCATTCCCAATATATATGACCATATATATAATATCACCATGAAGATATCTTATTGTCTCCACAACTATGGTCACAGCCTCACAGGTACATTCATCATATCCACCTATGCCGAATAAACATCTTACACCTACATTGTGGAGTATATTTGATATAGATTATGTCTAGTTTAGGTTAGGCTGTTAGTCAACTCAAGATTGATATATATAATTTCTCTACATTTTGTACAACCATTAATACTATTAATGTGTGTCACCCTCACTACAGTAATTACTTTGGAGTGTCTAGAGATCAAATTGTAAGTTGCTGTAGGGAACCAAAACATCTATAGAATAGAGTCGCAGTGGAAATAGGTAATATATCAAATATTTTATATATTGAGATCGATAATATAAGAATAACATAAATAAAAGAGACGAGATTTAACATGAAAAACTCAAAAATTAGGCAAAAAACACGGACGACACAGGTGGACACGAACAAACTCTACTATCAAAGTTAGAGCACAACAACAAATTTATGCTCTTTCAAGATATCAATAGGAGATATACAGATCTACATCCCTCGTAGACTAAATTACATGAAAAGAATACCACTTTCATCACTCTCCTCCCCCGTAAGGTAAACACCTCAAGGAATTCTCGACCTTTTTGCCACGATGTTTTTGCCACTAGACACTCGGTGCTCTCCTTACGAGACACACATAATACGTACCTTTGGCAGCTTGAGAATATATACGAAGATAAAGTTGGACCATCGCTCCAATTATATTTACCAAATCTAATATAAATCATGAAACTCAAAATGATAAGGAAACCTAAACAATTTTTGGCACAATTAAAAATAAGTAATGTAGCTATAATATGAAATATTTTAGGACACAATATTCTTAGCAGTTATAACTCAAAAATGTTGATATCAAAAATTGCCTATGCATTTATAATTGAACCGATTTCTATAAAACCATCCCTTATTAGTTAGCACATATTGCATGTGAACTTCACTCAATTTGTTTGGCCAAATTCTAATCCCTTATTTATTATCATTTTAAAATTATAAATATACCTCTTATAAATTTAAAATATATAATTAAGACAAGAGTTTTACAATATACATTGACCCATTATTTTAAAATCACACATATGAATTGTTTCCATAAGTGACTTCATAGAAGAAAAAAAATCGTCTATTTTTCATTTAGGCCTTGTAAATTGGGTGCGGTAAATGATATGGTATGGTAATATTGTGGAAAGTGTGGTATGATAAGGAAGAATTTGTTGTAAAAATGATTGATGTGATAGATGAAGAGAGATAATGTGAAAGGTAGAGGAGAAAAGTGAGAAGAGAGAAAAGTAAAAAGAGAAAAAGTTATGATTGTTGTTGTAAAGTATGGAATGGAATGGTATGATATGGAAGGATTGTGATAATTGTGGAAAAATATGGCATGTGCAATGTGGACCCACACAAAAAAAAAAAACAGGGCATTTGAGACCAAGAATTATTGGGTTTGAAATGTCTAGGTCATGTTCTTTGGATTGGTTAAAATCATATTTGAATTTATTGGATTTGATAAATTATGATGTTTTGTTGGGGAATTGTGTTTTTAGAAAGGATGTTTTGTTGAGGGATTGTGTTTTTAGAGAAGATGTTTTGTTGAGGAATTGTGTAAGGTTTGAATTGTATTGAATTGGTTAGAGATACCAATCCAAAAAACAGGGCCTTTAAATTTCAATATTATATAGCATGCTATATATTTCTTATTTTCACATATATTTTACATATGTTACATATGTGAAAAGTGTCTATATATATATATAGTTTGTTTAGGTGAGCTCGTCTTAAACAAATGCATCATTAATTTAACGTGACTTATTCTTTTTAATTATCAAAAGTACTTTGTTGATGATAAATATTTAGGTCCCATTCTTTTATACAATTGGTTGCGGTGTGGTAACGGTGCGGTTTGAAAAAGTGTGGTGAGTTGTGTTGAAAATTGTGGTTAATATGGTAGGTTAAGAGAAACAATGTGAAAAGTAGAGTACAAAAGTGAGCCTTGAGAAAAATGAAAAGATATATTGATAATGATTGTGGTGTGGTGGGAAATTAAAGAGTGCGGTGCGGTGTGGTGACGCACTGCAATCTACCACATAAAAAACAGAGCCTAAATACCGTTATAAGTATTAATTGGTTCCAATTAAAACTAAAAATATAATCAAGTGCCGATGACTAATATGTATTGATTATTAATTATTAACATTTTTAAATTGTCATACTTATACTTAAATATAGGTTAAGATTATAGAATAATATTTTTTAATAACATTTCTCTATTTTCCATCACTTTCCGTAAACAAAATAATTAATAATTTTCAATAAAAATAATTAATATTTTTTTAAAAAAATAACCATTGAACTCGAGTTTGTAGACTTGGATGCATGACAGAAATGACGTGTAAGGCATATAAATCGTGAAACAAATGAAAATAATAAGTCAAAATCCAGACAGTGAAAAGACCTTTAGATATTTATTCCATTGATGAATTCATTCAAGAAAATAAAATAAAATAAAAAGGGGAAAAAAACCAATGAGAGAAATGAGGGTGAAAAAGAGAAGCTTGATTCCAAATCACCAAGAGGAGCAAGACGCCGACCGATGTTGATGGAGGGAGAGAGGGAACATGACTACATGAGGCACCTCATCCCCCATTAACTGTGACATGATTTTGACCCTTCAACATTTTCCTTATTATTTTATTTATTTCATTATCAATCATGATATCTTATCTCATCTCATCTCATCTCATTTCTTTTCATTTACCTTTTTTAATTGGAAATATAAATTCTTTTAATTAAATTTTCTTTTTTCTTAATATTTTTTATTTTAAAATATTAACATTTTTCAGCTTATTTTATTTATTTAACTAGCTTTATTTTTTTTTCTTTTCATTATTAAACTATTGTTCTCTCTCTCTCTTACATAAGTTAAGGTTCCGTTATTTTATACGGTTGGTGCGGTGTGGTAATAGTGTGGTACAGTGAAATTTGAAAAAATATGTAGATGGGATAAGTGAGGAGAAAGAATGTGAAAATTAGA
Source organism: Portulaca oleracea (assembly GCA_029582165.1). NCBI lineage: Eukaryota > Viridiplantae > Streptophyta > Magnoliopsida > Caryophyllales > Portulacaceae > Portulaca > Portulaca oleracea. The sequence goes on along the minus strand of CM055869.1, from coordinate 9,658,406 downwards.
GAAAAAAAATAAAAAATATATATTTGTAATGATTGTGGTAAAGTGCGGTATAAATTAAAGAGTGCGGTGCGGTATGGTAGAGAATATAAAGATAAGGTAAGGTTAGATAAAGTTATATAAAGTAAGGTCATGTTATTTGGATTGGTAACTTTTTCCAATATAATCCAATCCAATCCAAATCTTACACAATTCCCCAAAAAAATTCTCTCTAAAAACACAATTCCCAAAAAAGTATCATAACTTATCCAATCCAGTCCAATCCAATCCATACAAACCTCATTTTATTCAATCCAAAGAATATGGTCTAAGTAATGGAGGTGGGTAATGTCACATCAATTATTTCTTCATTATTTTTAAATAAATTTTGTCTGTTGAATAAAAAAAATTTAAATATAAATTATTTAAAAGTACAAAAATGACTAAAGGGGCTTTATATTTTGGTGTAATAATTTTAAGGGTCTTACATTATGAAAAATAATTATGGGGTGACATTATTTTAATGTCAATATTTAGAGGAGAGATTCCGGCCAATTTCTGGCCAAAAATAGTGCAAAGCGGTTGATTTTTATGTTTAGGCGTGCTTTAAAATGAAGTCTATAATTAACTCTAGTATATAAAAGTAAGACTTTTAACATGATACATACGTCTGGACATAAAAACTCATTATTTCATGTCATTTTTAGCCGGAAATTGACCGGAATGTCCCCTAAATATTTACATCATAAATAATGGCACCCCATAGTTATTTTTCATAATATATGGCTCTTAAAATTATTACACCAAAATATGAGGTCTCTTTAGTCGTTTTTTGTTTAAAAGAATAACTCTATTTTTTTTAGATGATAAGGAAAGACTAGGCAACATAAGGTAAAATAAGGTAAAATTTTACTAATTTTACAAAAGAACTTAACCTTAAAAATGGAGAGCGTAAAAAGTTCATTATTTGAATTTGTATAATTCAAATAATACTTGTATGGGTATAGAGTTTTTGTGTATCAAAAATTTAAAATATAGTGTCTAATGATTTTACTATCTATTTTAGTCTTAATCCAAAATTTAAGCTTAGTTGACATTTAATCTATCCCTAATCCAAAAATAGAGTATTATTTATAGTATTAACTTTTTCATACAAATTTTAGTATAAACTTTTCATCTAAATTTTAGCATTTATTCATTAATCAAATCCAAATATAAGCCTAATCCATTTTTTTATCAAATACTATTCTCATCTTTTGCGCTCATTCATTTCCTCTGTTCACTATCAACCTTTTCCTCTTGCTGCTTGTGACACGATTTTGACTCTCTAAGAGCAATCTCCACTCCACAAAGCCCCAAAAATAAACAGAATTAGAAAATAGGATAGACCGACAGTTTGAAGACACGTGTTGTACCCAAATAGGGTGGACAAACTGATTGGCTATCCCCTGCCACACTGTATAGTATACCCCACCCTCACCCTCGCCCTCCCACTAATTTCACACTTATAAAAAGTACCGAATCCTATCCGTCGTTATTTACCTTATCTCACAGCCTGTTATCTTATCATTTCCCATCTGTTTCTCCATCCCCAAGTAATACTATATTTTTTTTGTTTTTTTATTTTTTTATTTTATCAAAAGATAAATAATTCCCCTCCTCGTACGGCAACCTATCGATTCCTTCAAAAACTGGAACCCTCCCTTCATTCATCCCCTTTCTCATTCGCTATTTCCATTCTCGAATCACACTCTTTCTCTCTCTAGCAACTCACATTCTCTCTCTCTCTCTACTTTCTCTCTAAGACAGAGTCTGATTTTTCCGGCGAGATTGATCGGAGATGTCGACGGAGCAGGGGATCGGCGGTGGGACTGGTGCCGGAGAGTTCATGTTGTTCGGAGTGCGTGTGGTGGTTGACTCCATGAGGAAGAGTGTGTCTCTCAACAACCTTTCTCAATACGAGCACCGTCTCGATGCTTCTTCATCCAACAACGACAAGGATAAGGACGTCGTTGCTGCTGCCGGCTACGCCTCCGCCGATGAAGCCGTCCCTAACTCGGCGTCCGCTGCCGTCGCCGCCGCTACCGGCGGCCGTGAGCGCAAGAGAGGTAGGAGCGAGAGAAACTCGGATCAGATCAGATTTGTTTTCTGTGTTCTCTTCTATGTGTAGTAATCTTTTTTTTTTTTATCGGTGATCAACTGATCATGTTGTTTTTTTCTTTTTTTTAGGAATTCCTTGGACGGAGGAAGAACACAAGCTGTTCTTGATCGGATTGCAGAAGGTTGGAAAAGGCGATTGGCGAGGAATCGCGAGAAACTTCGTGAAAACACGAACGCCAACTCAGGTTGCTAGCCACGCGCAGAAATACTTCCTCCGCCGGAGTAATCTCAATCGCCGTCGTCGCCGATCTAGCCTCTTCGACATCACAACCGACACGGTAAATCTCAAATCATCCATATATTCCTCCGATTATTAACTCCTTACCTGATAATCAAAACGTACATCCCCTATCTTCATACTCATCTGTTTTCTTTTTTGTTTTTGAATGTATGTGTTACAGGTAGCTGCAGATCCGACAAATGAGCAGCAGATCGTCAAGGATAACAATGGCGTCAACTCTCAATCTCCATCGATGCAAACAAACTCAGAGATCTCAAACATCAGTGTCTCAGTGCCTGCAGAAACGAGCAGGTTTTCGACAGCTCCAATCTATCCCATGTCGACGGTGATGAACAATTTTCCAGTAGCAGTAGACAACAATGAGATGAAGATCGTTCATCCTCCAGCTCCTTTCCTTAACGTCGATTTTCCGACGAGCAGCAGATCAATGGCGGATTTTGACCTGAACCTTTCTCTCTCCATATCCTCCTCAGATCTTGCGGCCTCATCATCCCCTTCTTCTGCTTCAACGAGGCATTCTTCAGGTTTCCGGTTCGGAAGAAATGCTGATAGCGTGATCAGCGTGGCTTGAAATCAAGTATTCCCAGTCAAAAGTAATTAATCATAATTAATGGTAGTAATTAGTAACAACAATAATAATGATAACCAGTGATCTAAGAAGAGACGAGGAGATGAGATGAGATGAACTGTTACGGATGAGAAAATTTTCTAGGGTTTGAATTAATAAGAAAATACTAGTAACTATATTATGCTAATTAGTAGTACTATTAGTCTAATATGAATAGGGTTTTTGGTTTTTTTTTTTTTCCAAATTTTGCGTGGTGGTTATGTGTACAGACTGTAAAATGTCATGTTTTCTTTGATTCCTTGACAATCATCTGTGTCTCGCTTTAATTTGTTGAGTGTGCTTATTTCTCGTGATAAATAAGTTGTTGGATGCATGGAAAGTACGATTGATCTATTCAAAGACTAAAAATTATCTACTGCATTATTGTTGCTGCTTATTAATGATATCACAGAAATAAAAAGGGGTGAATCTTGTGAATTTCAAATATCTGGACTGGTCTATCTTTTGACCTTGAAACCTATGAAATCCAAATAATTGGTAGTTTCAATCGTGAGGCTGTCCAAAAATGGAACATTGAAGTGATAATATGGTCCCAATTTATTGTTGGTAGTGGTGGTTAGAGAGGATCACAATTCACATGGATCTATGTTAATGTCATTTAATTTATAGATATTGCTTGAACGAAATATGAGTCACTTGAATGTTTTTGAAGGCTTTTATCTATTAAATATGATTGATGGATTGCCAATCGGATGGGGAAGATTATCTGGTATTCTGGTGTAATTATTGATAAATTTCGCCAAAATGAAAGCTTATATAATAAATCAGAAGTGCATCAAATAAAGCACTGATTGTTTTTTTTTCTTGTGTAATGATAAAATATGGTATACTAAGGCCCTGTTCTTTTATACGGTACTAGTTTTGATATACACGCTAAGCGTATATGTGTTTTAATAACAATATCCTTAATATGAGTCCAACCCTGAGTAAAGATGAATATTGGTTAGCGATTAACATTATCTTTCTTGCAATTTTTTCCTAAAATTACATAAAAAAATGAGGCAATCTTGTGAATGAAGGGAAGATTGCCTACATATGGATCCCCTCAAACCCCGCATCAACGGGAATATATTGAGGACCATTGTTGTTGTCGCTGCTGTACATAAATAAAAAAAAAATACTAATGTTAATCCTTTGTTGAAACTGGAATGTTTTATGCAAAAAAAAAAAAAAAAAGATTGATACTATTGATTTAGCTTTAAAATAAAAACCCAAAATAATAGTTCGACTTTGACTCATGATGGATGTTGGTGGGTCGGCGCAGTTAAAGCTATATTCTTTTCATTTGTTTCTAATAATAACTTAAATAAGTTCAAGATAAATTTGTAAAACCACTCTTTTAAATAAATTCAAATAAGATCAAACAACTAAGTTCAAGTTAGTTCAGTATAATAAGTTCAAAATAAGTTTAGATTAGTTCAACTTATAATAAGTTCATTAATTAAAGAAAGATAAACAGGCAAATAAGAAATTATACAACAATTAGTGTGCTGACTTATGACATAAAAATATACTAATAAGTCACGGAATCGAAGGGAAAAGTAGGTATAGGTTGATATTGTAAATATAATGTAGTAATGGTTTTTTTGTTTTTAATGAAATTGAATCTTTTCTAAAGAAATAGAGATGATTAAAGTTAATACTATACTTTGCACAAAATATCAAAAAATAAAATAATGTAAGATAACAACATAGAACCTTAAAGAAATTAAAAAAAAATAATAGTATAATGTAAATTAAGGAAAATAGAAACCCAAAAAAAAATAAAATGAAGTAAATGACGGTTCTGATATGAAGGAGGGAAATGGAGAATATATAAAAAAATAAAAAAATAATCAAACATATGGTGGTCTAGTTGTATTGAAATTGGAGGGTTTTTCTTTGCATTAGAGGTTCAAATCTTGGTGGTAACAATTTCTTTGATAATTATTTTGGTGTGAATAAAAAATATTGTAATTACTATTATATCCTTATAATTTATCAATGGCAAGGGGTAAAATAGGCAAAGTAAAATTTGCGTACCATAAACCCCTTTGGCTTTATATATTACATATTACATAGATTTTGTGGTATGGTGTAGTGAAATTGTGGCGGGTTGTGGTGTAATTGTGGCAGGTTATTGGTATGTTGTGGTGAGTTTTTTGTATATATATATATATATATATATATATATATATATATAGATATAATGTATTGGTAATTGTGCAAAAGTATTTGTGGTGGGTTGTGGTGAATTGTGATAGAATGATATTTTGCCAACCGCAGAAAAGAACAGGGCCTAAATGTCTTTGAATAATTATTAATTGTTCATTTATGAACAAATAATTTAGTGAAATCTTAAAGTTTATGTGACTTCAAAATGGTATAGCTTGATTCGTTAGGACTCTCATTTTATATGTTGTCTTAATTTATGCATCAAGCAAATTCTAAAAATCTTGATCTATAATTTCTCAATATAAATAATATTTTGTTATATAAAAATACTATAATCGAATTCATAGTGAAAAATATTATTATCCAAATATAATATTATAACTTTTTTTGATTGAAACATTATGCAAGAAATTATTAATCAAAAAAATATCGAAATCGTAGGATGTTTATCACGTGATTGTTATATGAAAATAACGGAGTACTATTAATCTACTTTATCTAGTGTTATTATCAAACAAATATTTACTTAATCACTTAATTTGGTGAAACGTTACAATAAGATTCCTATATAATTGAAAACTTTTTTAGCACATTACTATAAAGTGTGTTGCATTATCTACTTCTATGGTTATATGTGTTGATGAATAGTTCTGAAACAGGCCATCCAATCATTCTCATGCGTACCGTTCAGAAACATTACAATATGATTCTTACAAACTCAGCTTATGTTGGTTAACACGTCTTTAACTTGAACCAATAGTTAGAAGTAAGAGGAAAGAAAAGGTCTTGATCAAACTAGAGGTTGTTTATGAAAGCACCTGGAAATGCTAAGTCTATTAGAGTATAAAATTATTCCTGAAATTTTAATCATCAACTTAAATTTTTGATTGAGATGGTTCCACATAATATTAGAGTCGTAAGAAGTCTCATGTTTGAATCTCAACGTCTCCCATATTCATTTGTGTAAGGTAAAGAGCACATTTGCAATCCACTGGAATTGTTCCGGGTACATTAGAGTAAAAAAAAAGTTCAGTACATTATTATCTAATATCCCTAAAGTCAAGTGTGTTACCATCCCATAATCCATTATTAAAAATTAATATATTTAATAAGTTATGCTACTTATATGAGTTGCCTTACTCACAATTCTTTATTAAAAATTACAAATTACAAATATTTTTCTAACTTCTTTGTCTCATTTTATTTGTCACTTTTATAATTCTAATGATTATTATTTTCATTTTACCCCTAATAGCCATACTCTTTTTGAGTGTAGGAAAAATGTAGGTTAGATAAGTGAAGGAAAGGTAAGTAAAGCAATGAAGGTAGATAAATGTCAAGTCACCTATTTATTTTTTATTTTTAAATAAATTATCATGTGAGTTGAACAAAGAATTTTAAATATAAATTAGTATAATATTTTCTTTTGGATAGTAAGGCAATGAAAGAGCACTCGTACTGGTGAGTATGAGTTATATTTATTGAATAAGGTGAAAGCAGTATGATCCATATGGAGAGTTAGGGTTAGACTCTCCATATTAACTTGTTTTTAAATAATGAGCATGAGTTTGGTTAAATTAATTGAAAAAAGGATGCTTGCCCTACATTTAGGCATCGTTCTTTTGTGCGTTAACGCACCCAAACGCAACGCAAAATCAATAAAACCTAACGCATGTCAAACGCAAGATAACGCAACTTATCACAATCTACTATTCACCTCTACTCACCTTTTTATTATTTCCTACTGCAACCCAATGCAATCCAACGCAACCCAAACGCAACTTATCCAAATGCAAACGCAATGCAACGCACAAAAGAACGATGCACGAGTTCAAGTTATTCTCATTGTCGACATTCTCCTTGCTACTGTAAGACCATCTGCAATGATCAGGGGTGAGCGCAAAAAACCTAAACCGAAAACCAAACTGCAAAATCGGTAAAACCAAACTGGTTTGACCAACTAACCGAATTAATTTTTGTGTAAAAGCTATTTCGGTTAACCAAACCTGTTTGACTAGTTTAGGTTTAGGTTTTGAAATTTTCTAAAACGGTTAACCGGTTTCAATTAACGACAAAAAAATCCTAGGTTTGAGGCTCTATTGTGCGTTGCTACAGTGGTAAAAAATGAATGAGTTTTAATTTTTTTCAAATTCCAATTGAGAAATTGGGAAAGTGAATATTTTTTGCTATGGTTAATTGCATATAATATGCCGTTAACCGGCGGTTTCGGTTTGGTTTAGGTTTTCAGATTTCAAAGCGGTTAACCAATTATGCGGTTTAGGTTTAGGTTTTCAAAATCCAAAAACCGCAAAAGCGGTTAATCGCATATGAGGTTAACCGATTTTGCGGTTAACCGGTTATGCCCACCCCTACCAATGATGAGTTTGAAATCGAGTCACTGCTGACATGACACGAGATGAAAACGGAATGAGATCGTATAGAACATTTCAGGGGTTAGAATGAGACTCGTATCGAAAGACTCCCATCGTCAGTTTCGCTCCTTCTCCACTTCAATTTTTATAATTATAACAAAATTAATAATACTATTAAATAGGACTCATTTACTATTTTTAATTAATATCAGTCAAGCATATGCTCATCATTGGAAAATTAGCTAAATAAACGGATAAATTTTGACTCTCTTGATAAGGGTCCACAGACACCTCATCCAATGAGTCAAATTGAAACTCATTGTTACGGGTGCTCTAATGTCTTTCTTATACTCGCCCATGCCACATCAGCATCCTTGTTGCTTTAAAATTTTCACTTTTTTCTTTTTTTAAGCCTCCACGGCCCACGGGCTATGATCTCTGCTACACTCTGGGTAGCTGGGCTTACCCTACATCTTCAGTGTTGGGCTTCTGAGGGAATGTATGCCATTTGTGGCTCAAAAAGCATACTTCAAAGAATGGTATTTGGGATCTAAAAACAATTGGTCGGGTCTGGACGTATGTCTGGTTAGACTTGGTCCAAGAACCGTCAAAACTTTTTTGGATCCAACCCACCTCAAATCTATCAGGTCTAAAAATATCGAACCTAAATCCAGACTCGCTGGATCCACGAGTCCATTGGCCCTTAACAGATCATTAGTAGATCCAACATTCTAATGTATTTTCTTATCAACTTTACCAACTTTAAGAGTTAATTTCTTCTCATAAACTTGTAGAGTGTTGAGAATTCTATTTAAATGCAATTGCTTTCAATCACCATATCATACTAAATTACTAACTACTAAGCTCAAAGTACAAAGTCAAACATGAAAATATTACAAACATCAAGAAGTATAATCCACGAAACTTGAAAGGCAAAAGGCAAAAGCAGGGCGTACGAAGATTTTTTCATTAAAGTTTACCAACTTTAAGAGTTAATTTTCTACTCACTGGCCTGTAGTGTGCTGAGAATTCTATTTAAATGTAATTGCTTTCAATCACCATATGATACTAAATTACTATCTATTAAGCTCAAAGTACAAACAAAATCAATCATAAAAATATTACAAACATCAACGAAACTTGAAAGGCAAAAGGCAAAAGCATGGCAAATGAAGACTTGGGGATTTTTCCGCAATAATAATTCTTTAAACATCCAACACATTTTTAATATAAAAAATCATAATGAAAACTCATTCTTCATTCTATACATGTTTTCCCTCCAAAATTTTAAACTTGAAATTTTATGTAAAGTAAAAACTCGTCCTAGACCTATCTGATCCAAAAATGATGGACCTAGACCTGCTTAGATAAGACAGGTCTAGGATAGTAGGACTCACCACATTCCCTTTTTGCTACATTACCTTTGTCTCCAATCTTTTCATATTTACATTTTTTTTTCTGCAGTAATATCCTGAAATATGCAATATTATCTACAGTAGTATCCTGAAATGTGCATAATACGAAATGTACTAAAAATGTCTAAAAGCCTAACCTAGGAATAATTAATTCACATTAAAGTGTATGTTCCTTGTCGGCTATCATATAGTATAAACTATAGTTTCCTTTTCCGGTGCTCATCCATTAAAAAAAAAAAAAAAAGTACTGTAACAATGTACGAAATGGCTGTATAAAAAATGAAATATACCTTATACATAAGTATATAACCATAAAACCCACGACAAAAACAATTTGATCCCCTCGAAAGAATTACATTGATATGTGACTCAGACCAAACTGAGACATCCAATGGCTCTATCCAAAGCAGTAAATACAACATTTCTTTCACCTGCCCTCTCCAAACCCACACCCTTGTTGGAAAAATTTTCGGTTATATTACACAAATCAATGAAAAATGGCAAATCAATACACAATCGAGCAAATAAAGCCGCTCTACAGGGAAGGACCTCACCAAAATAGCCCCCCCAATCTGTGTATTCTATACCAGCAAACGCTGTGCATCTGTTTTTGCTTTCCTCGATGATTGTGTGCGCGTTACTCAGTGAGCCATGTTCAACTGAAGGGGTTTCAAAGCATCCTGAACAATGTCTTGGACATTTCGATTACGCCTGCAGACATCTGAGAGCTCCTCAATTGGAACCATGATGGTGTTAATGTTAACCCCAGAAGCTGCTTCTGATAATGCTTGCAGGAATCTTGAGCTCTCAATCTCTGTCACTGCTGTTTTTGGGATCAACGAAACGGTCTGTTTGGCCCATTCCAAAGCTTGTGCGCCATATGCTCGAACTAGAGCTATAAGTGCATATGTTACCTGTAGAAGGGACACGGAACAACTTAACTTTAGCTCGTGGTTGTTTAGTGGAAACAGGTGCAAAATTTAGGTTACTGCGGTATGTACTGTTTCGAATCGGGAACTAGGGAGAGCTCCTGTCAAGGATGCAATCAAAATTCTGGTGATGATCGCCCCTCTTGGGAAGATGACGCTGTCCCTAATAGGCTTATACTGCACACCCTCAGGTGAGTTTGTCAGATCAAAGACATCAGACAGGAAAGACAATATGGAATTTGAGGCCTCCCTGCAAAAGTGAAAGAATGAAAAAGTTTTTCAGCACTATTTATTCCAGGACAAAGGACTACAATGTAATGAATCAATACCATATAATAAGTGACAAAAGCAAGGGGCATTCCATGGATATAGAAGTTCACGACACCAACTTTTGACAAAATAAGCCTAAATTTTGTTCCAGTGATTTGCTCAAATAAACAAAATGTCATGTGTCAAGTCATAACCTCACTTTCCAAACCAAACAGATTTGACCGTCAAACTTTCAGGCACTCTTTCCTTTTCTTTCGGCAGGGTAAGGGATGGATCTCTTCCACGAGGAAAGGTTGTGAGCCAGCAAAACTGGTTGTCCCAAAAAATACCAAAAGAATGAGGCAAAGGATGTCTGATCAAAACAATTGTTTACTCCGGTGGAATATTGTTGGGAGGAATGTGAGTTGCCAAAATATCCCTCATGCCTAGGGTTGTGCAGCTTATGTGATCCCCTTCCTCTACATGTTTCTTTCCCAAGACACTAATGCCATTGAAGCAACTCCCCAAAAAACTCTCCTCTCCCTTCCAATGCCATGGAAGCAACCCCCAAGGAAGTGAGCACAGTCAGTGACAACTCAATTTCTTATTTACTCTCCACTCCCTTCCACTCAATAACTCTTCCTCTCTGAAACTCAATTCCAATGGTTTAGGGTTTCATATTGGTTGTTGAGAATGGTTGCTTCAAGGTCGAATCAGAGTTCCTTTTTTGGAGAAGACATCATATGTCATAATTGCAATGCGAGGGGGAACAAGACTGGTGCAACAATCCAGCGGAAACCCCGGGAGACCATACTTTAGCTGTTGGAGATGTGACAAGTTTTTATGTTTGGATGATGAAGTTGAAGCAGAAGCTGAAAGTGGTATTCGCATGGAAATATACAGAAAAGCAGACACATGGTGAGCTTGAAAATCTCTGAGAGAGCGCTTAGTAAGAAATTTTTCATGCAAATAATTTTCTTGGGAAAGTGCATTTTAACGTGTTTGGTTGAAGTTGCAAATTCTCATGGAAAAATGTTTGAAATGTCCAAACTACGCATACTTATAAATGTTTGGGTTTATTATATTAGGGGTATCTTAAAAATTTCCACGCATTTTACCCCTCCCATGGGAAAATTTTCCCCAATGATCATTGTAAAACTGTGGGCCCCACGTAAAATGTTTCCATTGACAAATGACATAAACATCGAGAAAATTAATCAACTTGGAAAAGTAGACCAATTTCCCCAGGGTTTTTATGCGACCAAATGCACTCTCAATGTTACCGGTAAAACACGCACCCATCCCTTTCGTGGTCTCCCACCAGGATTTCCTGTCTTTTTGTACCTCTGAACAAGTCTGTCATTCTCATCTTGTGGTCACCCACAAGTTTTCTTGTTATGCCCGCTTGACTGAATGCTTTCCCTTACCATGGTGTCGACTCCGTTCTCTAATCTTCAGGTAATAATCTTCTTCAAACCAACAACAATTTTAGGTTACTTTGGCAACTGTAAACAATGGGTGTGCGGTGAGAGTTTCAATCTTGGGAACAGTGTTTTAGAAACTGCACTAAGCAAACTATCAAGCGGTCTCTGACTCACTCCCCCTTCGACGAAGTATCAAGGGTATTTTGGCCAGTTTGCATATTATTTGACTTCCACTGTAAGAAAGAACTTTTCAATCGGAAAGGCTCCTTTAAATAATTGCCACACCTTGTGTACCCGGAAATACATTCTCAAAATATTGTCCACCAGAATTATTTCCAAAATTGGGGTACCTCAAAGTGATTTTTTGCCACATGTTTCAGCAACAAAGTAACTCAGTACAAAGATAGCAAAAAGCTGACCAAAAAGGAAAACCTATATAATGTAAGACAGCTATCAGTCTCTAGTTATTTCATCATCCAATCATGCAAGAGATTCAGAATCAGAAAACAGTTGCAGCATCTTTTCAGGAAATTGATAGGAGAAAAAGGCCATGCAACATACATAGCTGCTGGCAAGGGGTGGGGTTCTCAATACCTGTGTTGTACGGTAATCCCAACCATAGCACAATCTACTAGTGCTGGAAACGCTGTTGATGGAATAAATATATGAGGGCAATACCGGATACATCTTGATGCCAACAAAAAACAATCATCTGCAATGTCTGGTCGGGTGGTGAAATCCTGCCACATATTCCAAATATGATTACAACATTTTCATTATCCTAAACCCAAAAAGGTTACAACAACAACGAATCGCAATATAGTCCCACTGACACGAGAAACTCAAACTGGTTACATAGACTGAAAACATACTTGAATTGTTGCCAGAAGGCATGTCGTTCGCCCAAAGAGAGCTTCAATTAGATTTCGTAGGTAGTCCGCACAAGATTTGTCAGAACCGAAGATCTGCAATGCAAGACCAATATTATTGGACAAGAAAAAACTATGAAAACATCCTGAAATTAAATGACAGTAAATATACCTTTATAACTTCACTGGAGAGATATAGAAAGCATGGTTGGTGGTGGTGCTGATAGAGTCCCTGGATCTCCTCCAGCATTACACCGATTGTGAGGGCCATATACCTCCCTGAAGTTCTCACCTAACAAAGTAGAAATCAATCATGTCAATTCTTCATTAAGCCTGAAGAGAATTAAAAGAGAATCCGAACTTAGACATCACATAGACAGCATTCTATATTGAACCTGTGCAATCACTTTAAGGACAGCATATTGCACAAACCATGGTGGAATGATATGTCTGAACAATGATTAAAATGAAATCATTGATGGAAAATGGATGAAAGTATTCAAAAGAAACACAGGGCATTGAACTATGACAAGCCTTGTAAGTTTGCTCTGTCATCTGAACTTTCTTAAAGTTGATTGTATCAATCATTAGCAATCCTATAAACCACTTCACAAGAAGCCCAATCCACAGGTTTCTTTTCTTCAAACACTTACACTGGAAGGCACCTTAGCATCAGCCCTGTGAAGTCCACATAAGGCTACCCCAGAATTTATCAACAACTGATCAAAATCAGAAACCAGTTCATTTCAAATAGGCAACAGCACAGCTCCAGTCTCCTTTTTAAATGTTGCTTGTTTCCAAGTCCTCCCCCCCCCCCCCCACCCCACTCCCTTTTCCCTTGCTCCCCAAATCCCGCAACAAACAAACACAAAGGAAAAAAGGATGAATAAAAGAGTAAATTTGGTCATTCCAGAAATAGGTGCTTCAAATGTGCAGTATCTGATCCAAATCTAGCATGCCTAACTAATTGTTTAGCTCTCATACAAGATTTTCCAACAATTCTAACAATAACTACATTCAAGTGGACTTACAGCGTACTTGCATGCCTTGCAGAGAGATTCCATTGTCCTCATATCCCACGCACGGCTGCAGTCGAAGAATATTAGGCAATGTGGAAGGCACTATGATGATTCATCAGCAGGGAAAGCATCTATCACTTACATGTCAAATATGGCTTTGAAAATTGGCCAAAGCCTCTGAATTGCATCAGCCACAGCTTCAGGGTGATTGACATACCTTAAAAGATCACAATTACAGAATAAGAACTGCAGGTTTTGGACTGATATCTACATTAAATATAAAACTACAGAGATGTTCTGCATACCTAAAAATATATGCCAACCGGTCTATATGAACAGTAAGTTCACGAGCACTTTTTTGTCCCAGACTTCCTGGACCTTGATTGATCATTTCCTGATTGGTCATCCGGTAAGAATTGGCAATATATTCTTAAGCATGAATTGGTCCTCAGAACTTTTTTCAAAAAAAAAAATAATAAATTGGCAATATTTTCTTAAGCATGACTAGGTCCTCAAAAGCATTAAAAAAAAACTATCATATTTTTTGTTTGGAACTTTTTTTTTTCCTGTGGGAGGGGGTAGCCAACCTGTAGGGGAGTAACAACAGGCAAGCATAATGCCTCCAGGGCCTTCTTCGCATGTTCTGGAGGAAGTTCTGTAATCACCATGCTTCAAATATAACTACTGTCAGATTGTATCGTGCAGGCAAACAGTTCTGTGGCAATTTTGAAACAGGAAGAGTACCTAATTGCTTCAACCAAGTGAAGAGAGTCTTCGGCAGATACTCTGAAATTTCCCCCTTCTGCATAGACTGCCCTTTGATATATATGGAAGAGGCCATCTAAAGATCCACAGAGCTTTTTCCGACAATCTACATCCACAATTGTTTATCATCAAGCCGATGCTTCATACATGAAAGGACAATAGGAACAGTTTAAAAGCATACAACACTTGGAGACAAGAAGAACGGATCAAGAGGTTATAACGTTAGAAACCTGAACCTATTACAGGTATAATGATCTGAAACTCCAAGGAAAAAGCTTTTTGGTAATTAAGACTCTCTCCCCCCATCTCACCTAGTTGGTAGTCTGAAGACATGATTTAGACCACAATGACAGTCACACTAGTAAGTATTCCAATCTCAATAGTAGGTGCCAAACCAGGAAAAGGAAGGATGCAGAATTAAATAAAGGCAAAGCAGCTAAGACTTGATAAGAGTTCCATGTCCCTTATCCTTATCCCCCACGCCTTACTCATCAGAATCCGATGCCCAAATGCATGTAAAAGCCTACACAGAAAGAAGTATATAGAGGAACAAATAGTTATTCATTCCCAAGAGATATTACTTACCATCACAAATGTGTCTAAATGCCAATGCAGCAGCTGCTGCGGTATCTTCAGTCATGCTCATGCCGTTCATGAGAATGTCCACCAATGGAGGCAGCGTTGAAAGTCCATTCGGTGACAAGTCAAGCCATTTTGAGTACGCTCCGATTGTCAGGCAGACTGACAGCATGTTATGAACAATGGTTATTGACATGCCATTCTATTGTAAATGAATTGGCAAAGGTCAAAATTGGATATAAAGAAAGGCTATAAGAACAAAAGTCAAATAGTCAAAAGCTTGGCATTCCCAATCTTCCAATAGTTCTATTCAGCACTTCCACTACATCACACACAACAATATGAAGCAATTTCAGAGAAACTACTCTACGGCCATGTTGCCATCAGGCCCAGGATGCAATTAATCAGAACCCACTCGGACATTCAACATTGATCCCATACAGTAACCTTTCATGCCACGTAAAACTCCTTGATTGTTGGATAGTCTTAAACTCTAATTAATGTAAGGAACAAAAAGAAACAGAACCCAAAAGATGAATGCCTAAAATAAATTAAATCTCTCCATTTCAGGACTGTTCCAGTTGAATATCCTGAACATTTACATGAGTGAGAAGGACCCAGTGTTACACATTTCATTATAGGAAGCCATTCTATGTGAAGTTATGTACCAAGACTACGAGCTAGCTGTGTATTTAAGATATTTAAATTGCGATTACCGAAAATAAACAGTGGGAAAATCAAAATCAAATCAATACCCTTGGCTCCTGCCCAGGCAAAGGATCAGGGGATATACCCATACAACCTTAACCTTGAACCAGAAAGAGATTGATTGTCTTGCTAAGTAGCAAATAAAGACAAAAGACACAAGTAATGCAAAATGTTCTACCTGTCTGAAGCAGTTGAGGCTGTTGAGGAAGTTTTGGAATCAAAGACATAACCTGCAGATAAATGTGTACTTTTGTGAGCAAAGAACATTACAAGAGTATCCATGGGATTTTATCATAAGGAAATAGTAACATCACAGTCCATTATATTCAAAATTGCCAATTGTGACTTTCCTCTTTGTATCAGGAACAACGAACTTAATATCTACAAACATCCTTGAAAAGATCCTGGAGTACTAATATGTGGTATTAGTACCCTGATCATGACTAATCAACTTTTACTACATTAATGCAATCCAGAGTATACTCCGACAAAGAGTGGATCTAACTACCAGTCTACTTGTTGAAAATTTTGTTTCCCTTCAAATGGGAAGAGATACAATCAGAAGTAGCTTTTCAGTTATGGTGCTCCTTGACACCGCCCCTCCCCACTCCCCTCCCCCCCCCCCCCCCCAATTCCCCAGGGCACCGATGCACACAGAGAGAACAAAGGTGCACCCACACGGAACCAAACGTGTGAAGAGACAGTGCAACACTTAGCAGCACTGCCCGATATTGATCCCACCTCTAGCATAGCCTAGAGATCCAACACCCTTACTAACAAATAGAAGCCCCCACCAACCCTTAGCAAACCGGAAAAAAAAAGTCAATTTTCTGTTACCTCTTCATTAATTTAGGTTTACATCTATTAGTTTATCTCAAATATTTCCCAAGCTATTATTCCTATGAAACCAAAAGGATTTTGGGGAAATCCCTGAGTAAATGACCTTCTGAAAGGCTGACCTGGTAGTAAAGGGTTGGAAAGAAAAGGATGTATTTCAGCCATTGGCTAAATAACAACTATAAAACCAACAACAATACCGCAAAAAGCAAAGGGAAAACCTTAAGAAATAAGTCTGTCCCGTAATCACTAATCAATTTGTTATCATTTTCACCAACACTTAACAAAGTATTTTTTTTAAGTAGCCCTTAACAAAGTAGTTAGTAGCAATCTCTCTCTATTTTTCCTTTTTATCAATCTTCTTCACAACCCTCGCCCCCTTCTATCAGTAAAGAAGATTTAGTCTCTGATAGACCACTGCTCCATTGTCCAAAGTCAGGTTATGGCATTAGCCTTAAATGCTCCCCCTCTCAATTGTTGGGTGTTCTAAAATTGGTACAACTGCAATTGAACCTGACAAACATGAGCTAACGTTCAAATCCTTCAAGTGTTATTACTGCTGTACTCTCTCGTAGTGTCACTCTCTTGTGACAACATGCACTGAATATATCACTTTTCAAACATCTTTTCCTAATATGTTCTCTCTCCATCTCTCCCTCCATAACCAAAATCCACCCACAAATGATGTAAAAAGAAGCAAAAGGTTGACTGTATCTTTGAAGATTGCAGACTCAGTAAAGCTAGCTTACAACCCCATGTAAACAAACAAAACAAAACAAAACAAAACAAAACAAAAAAAATTCACTTATCCAAAGTACATATTGGCACTCCAAATAAGAAGTTATACGTTTATATATATCAATGGTATCCTGACTTCGAAATAAACAAACTAATGCTAGAGGCACATACACTAGGTTTAGGCCTTAAGCTGACATCAAGCAAATAAAGTAAAGACAGGGTATCACTTATCAAGAAAAGGGGGGGGGGGGGGGAGGGGAGATGAGACAGGATACAGTTCACAATTGGCAGAAAATTTGAACCTCAGAATACCAGGCTCAAAATGAAATTTTGGGGGAAGTTTTTGTACCTGTGGCATCACTTCTGCTTCCACAGTCGGAACATAATCGGCAATGGCCCTGATACAGTATAAAGCAGCCTCAGCTGGACGCCATTCACTTTGATCATTTCCACTGGTCGACACAGCCTGCAACATCAGTGCATAAAAGACTAGTCCAACAATTGATGTCATGCATCCCAAAGAAATATACAAATTCACACAGTGGTGAAGATCAGGAATCCATCCTCAAAGTCAGTGTAACGCTACTTATATTGATCGACATAACAACAGCAAACAACACCCCTCATTGCCTTACCAAAGAGTTCTATCTAAACAAGGTGGGGCGTAAGTGGCCAAGTAACCAAAGCTATGCAGAGCAGCAAGGATTTCCAGAGACCTAATCCTGACAGACAAACTTAATGTTCGCCTTGACTGAAGCAAGAGCTAAGGCCCTCAAGAATAAGCCAGATGTATCTTCCTGACACGTGTCCAACTTTTCCTTTGGCATTGCAAAAGTTCCTTCCCAATTTCTGGAAAGTAAAATATCCACCAAAAATGTCACTTCATGATTCTTTCCCTACATTATTAGACATGTTGGGACTTAGGACTTTGAAGCAAAAAATGTCATTTGTAATTTTTAAGTTTCCTTTATCATGCATTATATCTCCAGAAAGAAACCAGGTTAAGGCACGAGAATATCCATCAGACTGGGGAAAATTGAAACCAGCATGCCAGTATGCCACTGACTTAAATCAGATTTATCTAGTAAGCTTCACTTTGCTCTTTAACATCAGATGGCTCTCCTCAAGACACCATCCTTCTTTTACCCTTCCCAAAATGGAAAAAACTAATTGACAGTACATGGAGAAGAAGATTAAGACACTATCCTATCAAACAAGCCCCAGATGAATGAAATTTTTGTATTCTTCAACAGAATCAAAAAAACAAACAAAGCAAAGACGATGATTGTGTACCTGAATAAGTTTCATGTAAAGAATTTTCAAAACTGCATCACCACCCAGGACCAGTGCTGCATCAACTAGGACATCCGCAACAGCTGGCAACATGAGGAGTAGAAGCCAACAAAATCAATCCACAAACAAGTAGCGAGTCAGCAGGAGGTGCTTGACGAAGTCATGTCTTGTTCTCACCATAAGTTGGAAATGAAATAGTACAGAAAACCCCTTTCTTGTTCATTTTTGAAAAATAGTGTTCACATCAAAGCAAGCGAAGCAAGATGACCGTTAAATGCAGCCCATATGTCACAAAATTAACTGAGATGAAAAATAAAATGGACTAATGTGGTACCCTAATCACCAGGGTTCTACCAATGAAGGTTGAGAATTACCATATCTTGTTTGTTTGAAATCCTTGAGGTCCTCTTTAGAAAGCTCCAAATAGTCAGCAGGGTACTGAACTCGAGAGCTAACCTGCCACAGAAATGCTAAACGATAAAGATCATCGATACAGGGGCATCATATACAAATAATAGTACAAGACTGATAAGCACTTCTTTTACACAATGATCTGCAAACAACCACAGATGGTCACTTTGAATTTATTTTAAACCCAACACCCAAATGGCTAAAACGTACGTGACTTTCAGGTGTCCACAAACTTTTACCACAGCATGACAAGCTAGCTCAGAGGCAGAAGTTATATCTTAGCTAGTTACATAAGCACATATTCTCAGACGTACAACATGTAGCAAAGTTGCTCAGTTCAGTAGCAAAAGCGGAAGAGTACAATATATCGGGTTAACATGAGAAGCTAACAGAAAATGTAGAAGTAATGGAAATCTGTTGTATAAGAGTTCCGTAAATAAATATAACAATCACATCAAGCATGCACAACCACCTGCTCTGTTCACACCTATAAATGAACTCACCAATGACACTAGAGATTCATATGCAGGACGAAAAATTAGCAATCTACGGTTTCTCTCTGCCTCCATTGCTGCCTCAGTGCCATAAGACAGATATAGATCCCTGGAAACACAACATTTTTAAAGGAAAGCTTTACTTAGAATACACAAAATGCAAGAAACTTGAAACAAGAGATCTACCTTTCGATCAAATAAACTTGAAGATTATGCCAGAAGTTAAAAGTCATCGAAGCAATATCAAACTCCGGATGTGAAGCAACTTCTAACAATGCATGGACTATCATCATTGACTCGTCAGAACCTGTAGAAAGCAAATTCAAAGACTACTTAGACAGCAGAAACATAATTATGCCACAAAGTTTAATTTAAGACACAATGACTCCTATACACCAATACGCTTTTTGGGACACCGAAAAGATTGCAAACAAAATAACAGTAGTAGGAAATGAGTGAGTGACAAATAATGTGCCACTCCTACAAGTAACAAAGCTCCGGAAAGATCCAAAAGGCTGTTTAGACTTTACAGGCAAGTAAAGTCTGTCCATTTAGCCCCTCAAAATGGCCTGCGTTCCACATGATTGAAGGAAATGAATTCTTACGCATTCACATGGTCATGCACACCGCTTTCATCGTAACACAGTGATGATGACGATAGGTAGATGATATAGTGATAATAAGGGAGCATGTATTAGCCTGGATGAAGGGTGAATACAAAGAGCTATGAGCATTGAGCATGGAACTGAATTCCTCAACCAATGCCGACTTTGTGGTAAAGACACGCACTATGGATCGGGCATGACAAAATAACAGGAATATGGAGCATGAAGGAAGCCAACAGCGGAGGTGGTAGAGAGCAATAGAAGCAGCATGCCTACCAGTAGCAATCAGTTTCACATATGAATCACCCAAGTCAGCAAGTAAACGACCAATTGCTTTCACATCTTCCTCGTCCTGCGAAAAGAAACAATATAGTATACCAATTAGTTGTACAGATATCACTTGAAAGTTTGAAGCCTACCACCGAACATAAGCAGCAGCAAAAGGTAATCATAAGTTGGGCTTAGTTCTTGGTTGTTTGGCTTTTTTTTTGGTTTGTGACTTATCTGCTAAACAATATAACTACATAGATAGCTTAGGGTGATGTTTAAGAGCAAACACTGAATAAAAAGCTGCTAAGTCATCCCTCAAACTATCAGATTTGAACAAAAAACAATCGGACAAAACTGTTAACTCTGGACAAGACCAGAGAACCTGTTTTCTTCCAACAAAACCTAACTTGAGAAAACTTCATGGAATTTCTTACAAAAGTCAGGGAGTCAGCATTCAAATATAAGTGGAAAAGTTTCTAAACAACCTAAATGACTACTAGATGATTAATGCACCGAAAACTCTCATCGCAGGATAAGAGGTAAGATTTTTTTTTTTCATTAAATCAGCTCCAAGACCCACAATTACAAAACTTTAAAATGGCATATTTTTGTTGGGGCAAACAGAAGGGCAAGTTTCCAAACTACCTCGAAAGCAAGATGATGCAAACACCCTACCTGGATAAGTAATCAAAGAATGTATTGCAAGGGCAGCAAGGAGATGTCAACTATTTACAGAAGGGGCAAGTACATAGACACCCTAAAGTTTCAACTCAGCATAAGCGAATATATCATGGTTCCCAAGAAACTTAACTGATATTTACATGAGCCTCTAAGAAATATCATAATCGTAGGAGTCAATTATGACGGAAGCATTCTTGGAGACCAAGGGCACATTAGGAATTTTGAAAACTGCTGTAAATTCATATCATCCTTAGATTAAAAAAGTGCGGGGTGCAAAAAAGCGCACAGGTCCACGAGGCGCGAAGCGTGGAGTGAAGGCGTGCACTTCGTGCACACCAGTCGCCAAGTGCACCAAAGCACACTTTTGTTTCAAATCACATCCAAGTTTATATTTTCATCCAATAAATTCAGAAAGGGCATCAACTAATGGATTAGACACAAGTAACACAATGAAAACTCATGCTAATAATCTTTAATATAAGACATAACACCCAAATAATCTTCAAAAGAGAAACAAGCATAGTCATATAAAGAAAGCATAGAAAAGACAACAGCAAAATTTGGGCATCAAAGAAAGAAAAAAAATAATTAGACAGAATTAGATATGCCAGAATCAGAGGGAATAAAAAGTAAGCAAATAGAAGTAATGCTGAGGGTACCTTTGAGGGATCATTAAGTTGGGGCCTAAGACTCATAACTCTAGGTACAATTGCCTGGATTAGAGGCATCTGGACAGAAACATCAGAGGGGTTTCCCACCGCTGAGCAGTGTATCAACTCAGAAATGACTGCAACAGAAGGTAGAGAAGAAAGAAGGTTTAGCTGTTATTCTAAGATAAAAATTTCCTCCAAATAAAGAGAAATCAAGTGTGATTCAGATATATTACATACAGCAGAGTAAACATTCATAGACGGAAAAACACAAACAAAGAATCTGGAAAGGTAGACAATTTAATCAAGGTCACAATTATATATGTCACCAACACACATGTCTCTGAAACAACATGTTCCACAATAACTGACATAATGAAAACTTTGTAGACCTATTATTGGGACATTGGGGTCACTCGATATATACGGCCTAAACACCATATGCAAATAAATCCTCAAAATTACATGCTAACCAAACTATGCACCCAACCCAATGAACCCTCCCCCCCCCAAAAAAAAAAAGGGACCATTGAAAGAAAAAGGAAGCAAATAAAAAAAAAAGTTATGGCAGAAGTATCAGCTCTTTGGAGAAGGTTATGCAGCTACAAAACCTTTACTAGGAACAAAACTGAACATGATATGTCATTCAGAACACAGGAGTCATGAGACAATAGGTATCTTATTCACAAAAAGCAAAGAAGGAGCAATATGAGATGTAAATTATAATCGGAGATTAAAAGGACCCTAAGAACATCAGTAAATGTGAAAAAGTAACACATGCATTGGGAAAATGAGAACAAGAAAGAAAGAGAAGCTGAATAGCTACAGTTTCTCCAATCTTCCTTGTCTATTCCTTGTTTATGTGAACCATAAATATTCACAATAGCTAATCATATCATCAACCGACCTTGAAGATGTCTGAGTAGACCCACTGCAATGAAATATAATTGGACTTACAGGGATGTTAGGGAAGCTCATCCATAGCCTAGAAAAAGTCACATTCGTCCACAACAATATCATGAAAGCCAAACCAAAATCCAATACCCAAAAGTCCCACTGCAAAATAGGGTGGGGGGTTGATGTAGCAATCTTACCCCAAATAAAAAAAATAAAGAAAAAAACAGAAAGGCCGGTTCCAATTGACCCAAGATTTTAATCATGAAACCCATCAACTAAAATTCCTATACTATAAGAGAGGTGCATAAATCAAAATGCCTTCGTTAAGGGGTGTCAAATTTTGGACGTTTTGATTGCTAATGAGCTTATTGATTCGAAGGACAAAGCGAATAAGCCAGGAGTGGTGTGTAAATTAGATATTGAAAAGGCTTATGATCATGTTAATTGGAGTTTCCTTCTTTATGTCAAGTATAGAATGGGCTTTGGGATAAATGGCTTGCATGGACTCGTCGGTGAATCTCAACTACTTCATTTGCAGTCCTTGTCAACGGTTCCCCTACTGAGTTCTTTAATGTATCTAGACGACTCTAGCAAGGAGACCCATTATCACCTCTTCTTTTCTTGCTAGTCATGAAGGTGTTTTCCAGGATGTTAGATTCAGCTTTGACCGAAGGGTTGCCATCTGGTTTCTCTGTGGAGCAAGCAACTGCAGGAAACTTGTGTGTTTGTCATCTTTTTGAGGATGACACAATCATTTTCTGTTATAATGATTGTGAACAGATACTCAATCTTCGATGCGCTCTTACTAGGTTCGAGGCTGTTTCTAGTTTGAGGATTAATTTGGCAAAAGGTTCTATTATGCTTGTGGGTCAAGTGGACAACTTGCAATTGATAGCGGGTATTTTGGGTCGTGGTATTCAATTTTTCCCAACTACATACCTAGGTCTTCAACTAAGTGCACGCTTCAGGAAGTTAGATATTTGGGATCCAATGACCGAAAGGCTCAAGAAGAAACTATCAAAACAAAATATCTTTCAAAAGGAGGAAGATTAACTCTGTTCTCCCAAGCTTTCTGACTTGCTTTCTTTCTCTTTTCCCCATTCCCTCTTCGGTGGCAAATAAGTTGGAAGGAATTCAAAGAAAATTTCTTTGGGGTGCTTTGGGAGCGACTTCAAGTTTCACTTGGTGGGATGGAATATTGTAAGCAACCTCTCTCAATGGAGGGACTTGATGTACGAGATCTACGCCTTTGTAATGTGGCTCTTCTCGGGAAGTGGTTGTGGAGATTCGTGAACAAGAAGGGTTATCTCTAGAGGAAGGTAATTACGATCAAACACGTTGACGAGGGCTATGGGTGGATACCCTCTATACCCAATGGTTCATATGGTAGTACTCTTCGGAAATATATTGTTAAGAGGTGGGAGCATTTCTACCCACCTATTTCTTTTATTGAGGGCGATTGTTCTATTTCCTTTCGGCATGATCATTGGTGCTTTGAGGCTCCTTTAAAAGATCTCTTCCTTGCTCTCTATGTTCTCGCAGTGGATAGAAATGCTTCTATTTGCAGATTAGGGTGAGCAATCTTTAGAGTCTAATTTTTGGTCCCCTATTTTTGTTCGGGATGGGTTTGCTGATGAGGGCTATTTGGTTAGTTTTTCAATGCCTTAAATGAGGTCAAATTTGGAGACTCATCGCAAAACACAGTGAGACACGTTTTGAGTAAAAATGGTGTTTTTTCCTTGCGCTCATTTTATTCAAATCTTTGTAGCATGGATTCTTCCCATTTGCATCTTTTGGAGGCAGGATCTTTTCCATCTATCGCTATGTGGAAGTCTTTACTACTTTAAAGAATTGTGTTTTTTTGTTTGGGAAGCAACACATGCAAGCATCTTGACTTGTGATAAGTTGCAAAAAGGGGGGGGGGAGATTAAGGCTAATAAGTGGAGGACGCCCAAGTGGGGTCTTGAATCGCCAAATCATCAGTTGCTTCATTGTGACTTCGATAGATCTCTTTGGGCTTTATCCTTTGGCTGTCTTGGTGTTTCTTAGGTTATATCCTATTCAATTAGGAGTCATCTCCTATCTTGGGAGAATTTCTTTGGAAGGGAACCCAAGAAGAAGAAGGCCTTGGTCAAACCACATGTGATTTTTTGGGGAGTTTGGAAAGAACAGAATCGAACGGTTTTTGAGGGGGTTGAAATCCCTCTTCAAAGATTGAAAGACAATTTTTTTCAAGTCTTTCTTCTTTTGGATGAATGGGAAGTTCACCTCTTCCTCTTTTGATGTGGTAGATTTCGTGGACAGTTTGTCTTTTAGTTGTACACAACTTTGTATGGTTATACACTGCTAGTTGAGCATCAGTTCCTTTAATCCTATCATTAATACATATCTTTTTCCTATAAAAAAAAAACTATTACTAGGGCTCTAAACATTTAATGCCACAAGAAGAACAGTGACTATCATCACAACTAACACAAAATAGTACTGACTTATAGCCATCAAAGTGTTAAATTATTATTCAAAGAAAATGTCATTAATGCCTTTCATGTAGTACCGTTAACAGCAGCCTCAGAGATCATTTCAGAACCCAGACTAGAAAGAGCCGTAAGAACCAAAGGGTGAGAAGCTAGCACGGATGGTGAGATCCTGAAAGAAAGATAACAAAACTCTCAGGAAACAATTTTCCAGAGACAGAAACAATTATGTGG
Source organism: Portulaca oleracea (assembly GCA_029582165.1). Lineage (NCBI taxonomy): Eukaryota > Viridiplantae > Streptophyta > Magnoliopsida > Caryophyllales > Portulacaceae > Portulaca > Portulaca oleracea. Next base: position 9,633,334 of record CM055869.1, on the reverse strand, counting down.
ATCTTAATACAGAACATTTCAATAGATCAGAAGTACCCACCCACGTCTCAAGCGAAGCCATGATGCAAATGCTTCAAGAACCTGCAAAAAAAATGTTCCTATCAGCCAGTCATGCATCAAACGAATGCATGTTATAACCCAGAACAAATAATCAACTAGATATTCTCTACATATATCCTAGATAAACTGGAATAAATGAAATGCAAGATTGAGGGTTTCACCTGCTCCTTCAGCTCATTGGCATTCAAACAAGCAGTTAACAAACTAAGTGCAACCTCCAAAGCAGAAGCAAGCTCCTTTTCAAATAGGCGGCGTCTTTCAGGCCGAGCAGATATTCTGTAATTAAATGCCTCCTGTTTGCATGCATCCATGAGAAATACATGAAATTCAGTTAGCAAATGTTCAGCTATTAAGCACTCAGAGAAATTAACATTGCTACTACTTTTGATCTATACACATTTAATTGAAAGATTCAATTCACAAATTGCCAACATGGACTGTTTTGGACCAAGCCCCACCAGAGCCTAATGGTACTACTTAAAATTTGGAGGAGATTCGTATTAGATAGAAATCAGGCATTAGACAGCATACATTTGAACATGTTTGCTCAAATTCTTGAGACTTTCATTCTCTTAAATTATGCTAAATAGATTCAAAAATAAGCAAAACGGAAACAAAAAAACCCTACAGTATTATCCAGAAGAGGAAGACACAATAAGGAAAGTGTACCTCAGGGAGCACTTTTAGAAGCTCTAGAAAACTTGGTATACATTCTGGGTGAGAGTTCATCTCCTCCTTGAGCCAACTAACAATACCTCCATCTCCCCAGTCTTCCATAGAGACATGAACGGCCAGCGCTGCCACTGCAAGGCTAATCTGAAATCCACAAGATTCGTGTCATGAAACTACACATGAAAATTTATTGCATGATTTGCATCTCTTTCTGAATTAAGCCATTCAGGCCTTAGAATCATATATGAGAAATACCTGAGTCCTAACTTTCGGAGGGCCTTGATGGAATTTCTTTAACAAGCTCTGCAGTGGACAAAAAATCATGGCATCTATAAGACAAAGGCAATATTGTCCTACATCTACAGGAATCACACATAACACTTATTCAACAAATCCCCAAGTCTTTCATGCTTTTGCAGCTATCCAGAAGGCTCCTCAGGCCATGGTATTCAATGAGATTGCAAAAATAGTATACCATAAATTAATGATGCAAACATAGGTAGACTTCTGTAAACAAAAGACATGAAAATGTTTTAGAAGTTCGATTAAGACAGCTCAATGAGCTCACTAAGCTGGTTGAACCGAGAACAGAACATCTTTCTAGTTAGCCGGGCGCAACTGCAGCAGGGAGCAAAAGGCGAAACTTTCAAACTAGGGCAAATTGACCATTAGACTTAAACAGCAATGCTTATTTTTAGCAGAAGTAATAGAACTACTTCTTAAGATTATGCAGCTAAAAATCAGCAGCTAAACTAGCAAATATTTGCCAGAACTTATATTTAGGAAATGTACATTCTTTACTTTGATGCCATCCTCCACAAATGATCAAGGTAAGAATTTCTCATTCCAGAAATGGTTATTAACTAATAACTACCTACCCTTCCGAAAATATCCAGGGGATGGTCTTATATTGCTGGAATGCTCCGATTGTATAAATTCATCGCTCTATGAAAAAGGGTGTCATTTCCTCAGTAACTAGTTATCTCCAACAGGAGTTCATTAACCACCTTCTCCAATGGGTCAGCACTTTAGGGAATTCGTTGTTTTCTTCAAAAGTTAAGAGATGTTCTAGTGGCTTGAAGGAGAAGATAGAAGAAGAGTTGGATTCAAAGTGTGTGGAAGTTGATACCATTGACAAATTGATGGTATAGTTGGAAGAAGAAAATAAATTTTAGGGCAAGGCAAGTACCCTTCATAATTTCAAACTTTATATTGAGAGAGTTTGTATAGTTGGTGTCAAGTTCTTGGTCATGGTCCAAAGGCCATCTTTTTGGATTTTGTTGATTAAGATTTTTGTAGAGAGCTTAAGGGCTTGAGGCTATTATGATTTTTGAGATTGCCTCATTTTGTAAATGGCTGACACCCTTTGATCTCTTTTAATACAACATTTGAATACCCGTAAAAATATTATTAAAAAAAAGTCTCTAACCTTTTTACTCTCACATCACCAGATCACACTTCTACAACCTTATACAGAAAGGTTGACAATTCCAGGGTGGTTTTGATCGAAACAATTAGCAAATACGAATGAAGGGCAGTTGAAGGATTGGCTAGAAATCAAAAGTTAGGCATCTCCAATACAAGCCAGACGTCGCAGACCAATTGTCACCTGATTGCATGGTACAAAATCTTCAATTAGCCCTGTGGCTGGCACCTCATTTGTAACAATGAATCAGAGTGACTGCTTGGGAAGTAAAATATCATTTTTATAGGCTAGGAAGCATAGTTTACATTAAACTGCAGAGCTGCTGTCCAAGCACTCTATGACTATATTTTGAGACAAAAGGGTCATACAGTTCACAATAGTACCTAGCAACCGAAAAATTCAGGAATTGGTGGGGGTTCTATATGGATTACATCTTCTCACCTGCATAAAGCAAAAGAGATTTCCATGGCAAATAGGTAGACACTGTTGAAGAACACTTGCTGTTTCAAACAAAGCAAACATTTACCTAGAAATCCAACTTTCCAGATTATCATCATGCCAACCCACTAAGGTCCAAGATCACGGAGATATGAAAAAAGGGGTGATCAGAGGGATACTAAATTCCTAAAGACTATGCAGCTCGCTATAATGCATCTCTTGTGCAAAGAGTGACAAAAATCAAGCATTTGTCTAAAGCCGACTACATTATAGTAGGCAACAACACAGACATATGTGACCTCACTTACATTTAAAGAATCGCGTAGGGGACGAAAAGCTTCAGATGGAAGCTCTTCAAAATCTCGTTGCACCTGAGTTTATGTTAGAAATATGTCAATTGCATGACAGAAGAGGAGAATTCAAATGTGATCAAGAACACAGCAGAAATTTCAGGGAAAAGTAAATGTACCTTGCTTCTCAACGTCTGGGAGCAAAAAATTAAGGTTTCCATATTGCTACTTGGATCATGAAGAAGGTTGTCTGCAACCTGAAAAGAATCATCAAATGTCAATGCATCTGGAACAAGAGACGATGCAAAATAAATGGTTAAATTGAAGCGGAAACAGCGAAGAAGATGTGTCACCATTGAGATAAAGAGTATCTTAAAAGTACATCTACGACAGATTAGCCTTTTATGCTGGTAACAAATGACCATTTTATGATCTGAACTTTCTACAAGAAACCACCTTTAAATGAAACATCTTTGAAAAGCCCATTTGATTTGATTTTATCAATCAAAGCAATTTAAAAAAATACTATCACAACAAAGGTTAACCGTGATTGAGCTAACACAGTGGCAACCGCCCGCATGTGATCTTATGAATCGTATAATCCTTTCTTGTGCGTAAATAAGGCCCCAGTATAGCAGAAGGTTGTTAAGATCATTCAACATGTGTGTGTGTGTGTGAGTGTGTGTGTGTGTGTTCTTGAGAAAGCTGGTTCTAGCTCCAAAAGGAGAATGTTAAGGTGACTTTCCACAGGTATACATATGTTTCTATCAACTCATGAAATATGCATCTAAAATAGGGTAATGGTGAGAGTAAGACCAAAAATAGCAACAAAATATGAAAAAGACTTCTAGAACAAAAACCCACCACTCCAAAACTTTGAACACTGTTTCTCCCTGTTCAATATATTTGCCTTTTTAAGGGTATGCAAGATAAGCTCACTGCTCTTGCCAAAACAATCCATCTTTATTGGTTTTCTGAAAGTATCTCCAAAATTGGTTTCAAATTTGACATAGCTGATACAAGTGCACCCAAAACCATCTTTCACTTCGGTAAAAGTCATTAGCAACAGTCCTAGCACAAACTGTGAAGGCAGAAAGGGTAGCAACACTATCGGGACTTGGTCAGCCATGGGGAAACTGAAAATCAGTCTAAGGAGCATTTACAAATGCAACATGATATGAAAAGCATGCATCTACAAACTTCCACTTGCTTTACTTTTATGTTCATGACAAGTACTCACAAGTTTTCATGTCAGAACAGTCAAAAGGACTACACCAAAAGCTCACATTTGGTCACAAACCTAATAAGCTCCACAATCCTAATGCCTAAGTCATACCAGCAGTTAAGACGAACTAGAGCAATCTCATCGCTAAATAGACAGTACCAACTAAAATCCCAACTGCTCAATTTTGAATCAGAGTTTGAATCTTTAATTAGAAACAAAGCGACAAAACAGATCGAATTCGAAATCAGAACCTGCCAAGCATCGATTGTGCGCTGAAAATCTTGTAGCCATCGATCAGCCTGCATACGAATGCCATCGTCGGGGTGATGATACAGCGCATTTAGGGCTTCCTTCACAGTGTTCTGGAGCTCAATCCCCGCCATTGCAATGTATGAGATAGACAGCACAGAAGCGATAGATAACAGGATTTTTCCCCCTGCTTACTGCGGATTTGAAATCAGGGTTTTGTTGGAGATTGATTTGATGAGTTAAAGAGGGGAGATTGAAGATTGGGGTTTTGTAATTCGAAAAGGGTTTTTGTTTTGGCGCCCCAGTTAAGGTGGAGGTGTGAAGGAGGTCTGAATAATCATTGGGTGTAGCAGTGGAGTGAGATGGCAAAAGCGTACCTAAGTAGCCGTCTGATCCTTTTTATCAGCAGCGTCCTGATGATAATCCTGGTTTAGTTTCTTCGTGTTGGTTTTTTGAATTGGGCTTCTTTATTGACCCTATGTTGACTTTGGTTCTACTGAATCCTCAAGCCTAAATACTACTGGTGCATTTAGAGAGCATTTAGTTGATAGAAAATTTGAGGGAATTGATTTTTTTAGATTGATTTATTTTTTTCATATTTATTTGATAGAAAATTTGAGGGAATTGATTTTTTTAGATTGATTTATTTTCTTCATGTTTATTTGTACTAGTATGGCGAAGCGTGCGAATGATAATTATAATGTAGCGCTTCGGCTTCTCTCGGTCGCGGACATTACCGATAACTGCTTCAAAGATCTCTGACTAACCTTACAAATCACCACGAGGCTTTCCAGCGTATTTCATCCTCAATCACATGTTGTATGGGAAAATTTCTCAGGAGGTCACCCATCCTAAGACTACTCTCAGCCAAGCACGTTTAACTGAAAAATTCCCTACGGATGAACTACTTTAAAAGAAGGTGCACATTGATGATATAAGTAGTCATTTCAATCTCTTTAAGTCACGCTAGCTTAACCATATACCCGGGTGTTACATATAAATATAAATTTTAATATATTAATATTGAATAAAAATTCTCTATATAATATAAAAGTTAAACTTTAATACAATTTTAATTAAAATTAAATTTTGAGTTGATTCGACAGTCAATTATTTGTTTAAAAAAATACAATAGACTTCAAAACTATTTAAATATAATTAATATAGTTAAATGGTATAAAATAATTATTTTGTTTAGAATTTTCCTAAAATGTATCATATGAATATGAGTATAAATAAATTACATTGTTCTTTAATGACTAATGGTTTAAGATATACATATCTATGGTTGAATAATTTCCGAAGTAAAATAATATCTCACTTCTATAGGGCATTTATTTTCCATATAAAAAATTATTGTTTTTCGTGAACTATTGTTTTTCGTGAAAGTATAAACCAAACACTATAAACTACTCTCTCTGTTTTTTTTTATCTGTCATTTACGGTTTTCAGTGTCAATTTTTAATCAATAATTTTTAATATAAATATTTTGCAAAAAAATATAATATTATACTTTTGTAATAGTATTTTTTATTACGAATCTAATGACATCAATTTCGTATGTTGAATCATTATACAAATTAAAATATTAACGGTCAAAATTTTTGACACAATTTCTAGAGCGACTGATAAAAACAAACAGAGGGAGTATTGTTTTTCGTGAAAGTTTTCCCAGGGAAAAATTATATAGGGCATTTATTTTCCCTATAAAAAATTCTTTAAGATTCTTATCAAACGCTCTCTTAATTGAATCTCGAAAACATCCATGTTTTGAGAAAATGTTTAGTAAGTTTAAGAGTGAAATAATGGATCTCATGTTAATATTGCTACATCCACATGCTACAATCAAACACAAAAAAGTTGGTGAATTTTTCTATAAATGTTTTCTGATCAAACTCATAATAATATTTACTACCTCCGTCCCTTTTTATTTGTCCAATTAACTAATTTCTTCGTCCCTTTTTATTTGTCTAATTAACTAACTTTTACATTTTCAATAACTATAATACCCATTTTATCCCTAATAAATGCACTTTTTATATCTTTCCAAGGGTATTTTCAATAACATTTTTGGCAATGTATAAATCTTTTGCTTCATTCCCAATATTTCTTGATTTTGTAAAAGTAGTTTTTGAGACAATTAATCAGGGACAAAGATAGTATATAATACATAAAGGTCATCCAGGTACACAAAGCGTCCTCGTAAATAATCTTTCAAGAAAGGGGTTCATCACATAAGTATAATGTAGGTAAATTTTTATCTTACATTTTTGTAAGAGATATAAAATATTAATTATAATGTACGATTGTAAAAGATATATACATAACTCACTGTGTAAGTATGAGTGAGTAAAGATTTGAGATATTTGAATACGAATAAGCAAATAGCCACTTTAATAAAAACTAGTAAGGGTGTCCGTGCTTCGCACGGGCTGTAAAATGTTGCACCGTGCTAATTGCTAAGAATAGATGCCCCAAAAAAAACATCATTGTTCAGTTCAAAATTGGGTGGAGATTTGACAAGTGGGCGAAAAAGTTTTGAATACAAACTTTTCCAAGCCCAATTCACTTCATCTAAGTTTGTAAAGTATAGTTAGAGTCATACATAATTAGCCAAATTAAGAAAAGAAATTCATAATTATGGAGCAGAACTGCCTGATACTGTTACAAAGGAACAATTTGCAAGGGTCAGTGACTTGAACATATGGATGGCAACTGAGACTACTTCAGATTTTAGGCTGCTATGTTCAAGCTGAGTAAACTGACTCTAAAGAGCTTGATCTGGAATAACATCACCAACTCATCTAGACATCAAATCTGATCACGAAACAATTAAGACGAAACATATCAAATCTTTCAAATCCAATCATAGCAAGCAAAAATTAAGAGGAAATATACCGAGAATCGCCACTCTAAACACAACGGAAAAGCGGGCAAGTGCTCGTGCCTAGCAAACAAACTGTAAGCAACCTTGCTGCAACACTAAATGTCACGCCATTGACACGAATGCACCGCTATGCTCTGCTGCAAGGAAACACATGAGAAAAGGTGTTCGTAGCTTATCAAATGATTATAATTTTGAAAAAAAATCTAAAACGTGATTCACCAAATCAGTTTGCCAAGTTGATGGATAATATTTTTACTCCAAACAAAAATTGAAAGTTCATTCACAGTATCTCTTACTAGCAATTATCACAAAAAAAAAAAAATCAATCTCACCACAAGGAGGGCAACTCCATCAGGTTTTAGTTGCTTATTGTAGTGCAGCAACTCAATCAATTGGCAACAACTATCACTGTCGCCTGGAACAATAGCACACAAGTGCATTCTTAGTAGAAAGCCATGACTTGCAAACAATAACACTCTGTCAAATTATACAAAGTGCACAAGTATCCCAATCGTCTGCTAAGAAATACTGTTTCAGTTTTCCTGGCTTCTTCTCTACTTATCAAATATGTTTTTTTTAAAGAAAAAAATCTCATTCTCACTTCTTCCAGAAAAATACTACAAATACCTGACAATTTCCCAGCTAAATTCTATTGAGTTACTCCACACCCGATGATATCACGCAAAAATCATTGGAAGACAACCAAGTTCCAAGTTTTCACTCATGAAGAACAAATCATTCGTCTTACAATTAAGTACACTGAATCAAATTAGAAACCAAAACCAATATATATGGGAGAAATTCATAATGCAATACTACATATCAATGCCCAAAAACAACGGTCTTTTTTCAGACAATGATATCTGTTTTCCGTGAGAATCCTAAAATATGACCCATTAGTTAGAAGACAGACTAAATTCGTACCCAATATCCATTTAGAAAGAAAAATAAGCAAACATATGAAACCCAGATTATATTCATACCCAATATCCATTTAGAAAGAAAAATAAGCAAAAAAAAAAAAGAAAAGGCAAAGTAGCTTTCAAAAACACACAACAATCAAAATCAGTGTGTGCTTCTGTCCATGACCACAGAGAAGGCAGAAATTAGCAAACGCATAAGTACTCCACACATAATCGACTAAATCAATAATTAAACTTCATAACCTAGAACACAACGTATGTATCAAATTGAAATTAAGATTACCTTGAATATTTATATGATTTTGGGACTAATATTCGTCTGGAGGGAGGATGTGGTAGTATTTATGGCGGAGGCGTCAACTGCAGCGGCAATCGTCTTGCGAAGAATAGGATTCCAAATGAAATGAAAAACAAAAAGACAGAAATTAGGATTTGAGAACCTGGGAAATTAGAAGACAGAGGCAGAGAATGGCACGTACACATTTGCTGGTGTATGAGTACGTTTAAGTGGATTAGTTCCTGTGTACTTACAATACTCACAAAAGAAAAGAAACATCCACATGATCATCCAATTTGAGGAATTCCACAACCACACCACACAAAAAAAGGGGGGGGGGAGGCAGAAGGGGGAAAGCCTTCCAAACCAGACATGACTATGATAATAACAGCAGAAGTAAAGCAGTAACAATGGGAACACCAATAACCAGTGTCTATAGTGAGCAACAGAGAATCAACAAGCTTGTTACTACAGACTGAGTCAAGCATTTCATCGAACACTTGGTAGGTGTTAACATAAACAAGCACACACCAGCATAAATCAATGAAATTTAGTGAAGCATTTTGTGAAACACTTGGTGGGCATCACAGTAAATAAACATTGATCGACACAAAATGCAATTGAATGATTTCTATGAGAAATTAACAGACATATACATTTAGATACCTGGAAGTATTGATTGGAAACTGCTTTCAAGTAACTGCAGGGATGCTTTAACCCAGGCAACGTGAAACAGCTCCTCACAGCATACCAGAAAATTAGTTACAAGTAGGCTGGTTTTTGGAGGAATTGGTTTTGCAAAGAGGGAGTAAAGAGGGAGTAAAGAGGGAGATAAGATGAAGACAAGTATGAGATGAGAAATTAAAGTTTACCAGAAACTAAGGAAGGAAGAGCATGAAGATGGAGATGACAATTATGAGCAGGAAGAACAGGTTGAGGGAACGAGCAAGTAGAAAGCAAAATTGAAAAAATTAGGGTTTATAGAAGATGATTAGAAAGTAGAAACTATGAAGGAGAACTGGAGAAGGGTTTTTTTTTCCTGAAATTATATGGAAATGGAAGAAATGGGCAACTGTAGGTGAACATGGAGATTAAACACAAACAGCGGAAGTGAAAGAAGCAAGTAGCAATAGTGGAATCCAGGTGTCTGCCTTTTTATATTACAATCCAGTTGGCCTAGCATGCAACCAATCAGCATAACATCTTCAACACACCACATTAAAAGGGAGGATGCAAAACACAAACATAAAGGGGGGGGGGGGGGGTAACTCTCCCTTTTGTAATAGAGTAAATGGAGTTATCTCAAGTGGACTTATATGTATCACTTATATAATTTTTCAGGGTTTCTCCCTCTACGAATGTGGTTCCAAGATACAGTACATAAGAAATTTACTATTTATGATCTTAATGTCCTCAATGACCATTGCTAAGTTATTTCTCCCTGTGAAGTGGCTTGCAATTTTCCGGTTTGTATTGATGTAGTACCTTTCCACCTCAAGCGACGTATACCCAACTTCACACGCTTTCTTAAGGCCAACAAGACAAGTCTCTGCTTCCGCTTCCTCTACATATGAGAAACCACGATTGTTGACATACACCGACTATAGAAATTTCCCCGCTCGCTCCCAAACTACAAAACACCAACCTCTCCCCCAATCACCAAGCTTAGCAGCATCAAAATTCATATTTAATCCAGTGGTAGTAATCATCCTTGACGTGGAGATGGATTTTTCATTATTGCAACTGACTCATTTATGCATGAAGCTGTTTAGATTGTTCCAAATCTTCCAGGACCTCATAATAAACAACTCTAGGCTATTATATGGGGACTCCATCACAACTTTGAAAGTACAATCTTCGGGCTTTCCATAGTGGTTGATCCGATAACCTGAGTCCAAGCAACTAGCCTCCCAGACTGCCTTGATCAACGGACATTGAAAAATTGCATTTATGTTGGACACTTCCATGTATCATCATGCTATAGTTCCTCCGATGCGCCTACTAATTGGTCTAGTGGTAGAAATGATGCCTTTAGCCACATACCTAGCAAAGGATCTTAGTCTTGCGAGAATCTTCAATCTCCGAATTTGTTCAACATTTTCTACAATACAGGAGTACTAAAATGGATTATGGGAATAATTAGAGTTAGTTAGAGTGTGATATCCTGTATTGACACTGTATTCCCCATCTTTAATATCGTTCCAACATATTCGCTCTTCACAGTTATGAGAGTTAATGGATACTGCATATATATTGTCGATGTCGTATTAAATGAAATTTTGCTCCAGCAAACTAATGTATCACCTTGATTCTTTCGGATCAATTAGATTGCACACAATTGAGAGATGTCCTTGACATGGACTGATCACCTTGAGCGTAGGTTCCCGTTTTAACTATTTGTCCAACTACATGTTAACCCTCCCGTTTTAACTATTTGTCCAACTACATGTTAACCCTCAGCTAGACATGGGCATTGGGCGGGGTCAAGACTTAAAACTATAGGGTCAAAGCCTGTTTAAAAGTTTACATGGATCAGGCTATGTTGGGGTCAGCATTATTCGGGCTGGTGTAGACCCCGAAAAATTGATGACCTTTTTCGCGGCGCTACTTAAAAGTGATTGGGAGCCGACTAGGATTGCTTAACCTTAAATAAGGTTGAGCTTTTAAGAATAACTTTGCTGACAGATTAAATCGATTTATGCACCCCAATCCCGAAATTCACCCTTTTAAGAAAGAAGAAAGAAAGGAGCCGGGTTTCGTTGCTACCGACCCTAAAAGAAAACAAAGGAAAGGTTTAAAAAAAGTGATGAACCCGTCTGGGTTCATTAATTGAATCGAGACGGGTAAACTCGAGTGCTATCCGCGAATTGTACTGAATAAAGAAACGAAAAAAAAAAGAAAGTGAAAAGAGGACAGAAACCCGTCTGGGTTCATGGTTTGAACTAAGCCGGATTACTTTTGGCGTTAATCACAAATTAGGTCACAAAAATCATAAAAAAAGGCAAACACCAAAGCACGAAAATAGAGTCGCCAGTTGAATTTTAGGAGAAAAACAATAAACCATTTAAATATAGACTCCGGCCTGCGAATCCAAAGATGGATTCGGGGGTAAGGTTACGAATTTGACAATTAAAATCATCAAATCCGCCTATTCAACGAATAGACTCTACTAGAATTAAATTAAAGCAAAACAAAAGTTAAAAGGGAGGAATTAGATATGAATTTCACAAATTCATCATTAATGTCATGCAAAATATTGAATTGAAAATACAAAAAAAACATGAATTCGTTATGTTACATGGTTTACATCAATGACCACTATGCTAACCTTTAGTGAAGCAGCATGCAAAGGGAGAGAAGGGGTGGAGAGAATATGCTAGTGTCAATACTCTAGCATACCATTGTGTGTCTATGGAAGGGAAAAAAGGGTTTAATTTATAGTGGAATGGGGGAGTAGGGGGTGCGTTCTAGGGTTTAGATTTTAGCCGCGGCGACAAAACTCAGCCGAGTTCGGCTTTGGACCGAGCTGTACTTGGCCCAGCAACCCAGACGGGTTCCTGCCAAGCTGAGCTATGCTCAGGCCCAAAGAACCCAGACGGGTTTGTCCCGTAATATTGGGCCATTATGCTCGTTTTCGGGCTAGAAAAGAAATGGGTTTGCATGCTACTAAACTATTCGGCTAGCTTATTTTTACAAATAACTAAAACTAATACCGGTACAAAATTTGGTGTCTACAGCTGGGTGAGGGTCAATTGCGGGCTAAAGAAAATGACCTTCAGTCTCTTTCAGACTTGCGCAACCCATTTCCCCTCTCTCACTTTGTCCATCTCTTCTTAGTTTTTTTGAGAGTCGACCACTGCCGATAACTCGACTCGCCGTCCATCTCCGGCGACATCAGGCCAAGTCTACCACCTCCGGAAACTCACTTTGTCCATCTCCGGTGAGTTTTTCCAAAATCTGGGTTTTATGCTTGGGCTAGGGTTTATCCGACTATTTTCGTTCCTTTGGATTAGTTTTTGGTTCATTTTCTTTGTAGCCCTCTTTTCGGAATAATTAGGATTTGTCTAACAAGTCATATTCAATATTGCGTTTCGGAATAATTAAGTTTTGTTTATATGTTTGGTGATCAATTAAACAAGTTGCATTTCTTCCTATTCAATCCGAAAGTCATTTCTAGTTCCATTAGTAGTGGGGATTATCCTTTACATTTTTGTTCCAGCTGTAATGTTGTATGTAGGCAAAAGAATTTTGCTTTAGGTCATTGGACATTGGCAAACATATATGTTTGGGGTAAAGTCTGCGTTGGTAAATTGTAGTTGCCTGAGAGCTTCTTGGGTTGTTTGTTTATTATTCCATTAGGAACCTTCACTAAGCTTCTGATGTGATAATTTTGGAGTATTTTATCAAATGGGCGAGTTGAGGTCAGTTGACCCATGATCCGACCCAACTCTTTGTGTAAAACCAGTCAGCTCGACCCTGACCCATTATGACAACGGGTCGGCCCTGACCCGGCCTGTTATCTAGATCTACCCTCAGCCAATTTCCAATGGCACACCTGCTTCTTTGAAGAATTAAGCTTTTTGTACTTAGGATACATCGGCATGTGAAATTTGGTCGGTATACTATATTTACTTGCATCATATCAGTACGAAGGCAATATAATGTTAAGTATATATGAATTATATTTCAAAAGAAATACTAAAAAAAAGTTATAGAAATTCATGTATGTATATTTTTTTTTTGGAAATTATAGTTTTTCCCCCCTTCAAGTGGTTGAAAAAAGGGAAAGAAACCGTTATAATGAGCCAAACTCATTGCTATTGTCGGTGCTCACAACAACACTCCTCCCATCCCTAAAAACCTTTATATTCATTTTGCTTTTCGAAAGTGACTTGTTTTTCTTCATTTTGCTTTTAGAAAACTCTCGGTTAGGAAATAAATTTATGGTCATGCAAAAAAGAGAGTAAAGAACTTCCTATAAATCACTTACAAGTTTTTTTTTTTTTTTGAAAGCAACACTTTAAGATTAATTTATGCTCAACTTGTCCATCAGTACATAGCTTGAAATTTGGTGTGGGCATGTCCCAATCCAAATTTGCTCATCTCCTATGGGTTCGACTCTAGCCAAATGGTGGGCCGCAAAGTTGCCCTCCCGCCTGACATGAGTCCAACTACAAAAAATAAACTCCTTACATCTACTAACAATATCGTTTAAAATTAAATCAGTGCTGCTAAAATCCTTCGAATAGTTATTAATCCTTGCTATAAGTGTTGCACAGTCTGCCTCAATAATTGTTTGTCAGTATCCAAATCTTTCAGCCAGTGAAACCCCCTAGTACGCCGCTTTTGCTTCAGCCTGGAGAGGAGACCAGTATGCCTTACAGACCTTCACAGCCGCCATCAGCACTTCCCCCTGTGAATCTCGAATCAACATTCCCATTTCGATTCTTCCCTTGTTATCCACATGTGCATCAGTATTCACCTTAACAACATCTCTGCCAGTAGGACTCCATGTTGTTGTCATCATCGCACCTGGATGTGTGTCCCTCGTTTTTCTTGCTCTTTGGTTCTCCCTTAGTTGCTGAACTATCTGGGCTGCACGAAACTTCACTGCTTCCGGAGTCATTAAGCGACCATTATATATATAATCATTCCTGCAGTACCAAATCAGCCACGCCCGAGTCATCGAGACTTCCAGCTGCTCCCCATCAAGATGTTTATTCCATGCCATTAACAGATCCCCTGGGTGCTCATAATCCTCCTTTTGAATAGATGTTGCTCCACCCCAATCATCCCAACACAGTTTTGAGGTCGAACAATAAAAAATTGCATGTCATTCATCCTCTCTTGCCCCTTTGCATCTTTCGCATCTATCTCCATTAGCCATGTTGAACCATATCGGGTTCAGTATCGGGATCGGTGCCAAGCTTTCATAGCCGAGATTGCGGTTAAAGATAAGATCGATGAAATCCCGATCCATCATCACCGGACTAAAACCGCTCACCCACTCGTTTTCAGGAATCGATACACCTTTACAAAAGGCGGGGTGGTGAGCATCACACTAACGTGGCCTCGGCGAGCCATCCTTGTTGGAGTAAGGAGAGGCTCGGGACTTGTCAACGACCTCGGAGGCCTTGGGACCGGATTGGGTCATCCCGGGAATGAAGGGCGTGTTGGTATCAAGTCTCGGAAGTAACCAAGTTAATAACTTGCAAGGGGGAAGGCGATCAGAGGTTGGAAATGCGCGCCTTCACGTTTCGGGTCATAACTCCTTCAATACAACTCCGATGAGGCTCAAATTTTGGGAGCTTATAGTACACACTGAGAGCTTTCCAACGATATCTTACGGGCCTAAAACGAAGTTCGGATGAAGAAGTTATGCGCATTTGAAGTCGGCAGGGAAAACTGCCCAGAAGCGTGGCTCGCCCGAGCCAACCTGTGGCTCGCCCGAGCCACCATTCTGCCCTGTTTGTCACGGGCGCCCAAGGTGGGATGAAGACCGCTCGCCGAGCCACCACTGGCTCGCCTGAGCCACCTTTCTCGCCAGCGGACAGACGGCGGCTCGCCGTAGTCTTTGGCTCGCCTGAGCGAGATTCTATCGCGCCCGCGACCCATCTTGGCCAGCGACAGGCCAAGGCGGTCAGAGGGCCAGCTCGCCCGAGCCACCCATCTGCTCGCCCGAGCCGCTCTTCTGGTCGGACGCGTTTTAGTCATTTTGCCTGTTTAGCCTAATTCCTAGTTTATTATAAATAGCTTGTTATCTCATTTTTTCCAGGTAGCTTTTGATGATTATGAACATGCTTATGCATTGGTTAGGGTTTCCCTAAGTTTTCTCTCAAAATCTAGATTACTTTATCCATTGATTAATGGTGGTGTTTCTAGTCATTCCTTTATTGATCATTTGGTGGATTCTTCCTTTATGATGGTCATGGTGGGGTGTTAGGCTTTGGTGGTGGAATCTCCTTTATCCAAGGTCATATCCAATTCCTTTGGTGTTCAAGGTTATCGATATTGGTTGATTTTGGTTATTATTCTTGTTATTAAATCAAGTTCAAGTCCATTGTTGAGTAGTTCAAGCAAGGGTGATTGAGATGTTCATCTTTCTCTCCTTATTCTAATGCTTATGGATTTCTCTCATCTCTTCTACAACAACAACTCAAGCTAAGTCTACAATCTCTCCCACCGCGCCACGCTCCATTTGGTATCAGAGCACAAGGTTATTCATCTAGCTTGAGTTTTCCATTGTTCTTGCTAGTTTGTTCTCTATTATTGGAATTTTGGTATTTTGATTGAAATGTTGGTGTTCCCCAACCCTTGTGACTCCAAGTGTGTTGGAGAAATTGTTATTGCTATTGTGTTTGTTGATTTTGATGCATATTGGAGCTTTGAGGAAGAGTTGGAAAGTTGTGCACACAAGGTGTTCGATAAAATGCCCAAGTGAGAAAAACACAAAGAACCCTTATCCAAACACAAGCCAACTACAAGAAAACCCCCAAACTCCACAAAATATCCCAAACACAATCCGTCCCATACCTTTCCCTCGATATGGATGGTCACGATGATTTCGATCGAGAGGAATCAAGCCACCGGGGTAGCCCTCGACATCGGGCTCTCGAGAACCGACTTGCCACCCATGGCGAACGGTTCACCTCCATCGATCGCACTCTTAATGCCATCATGGTACGGTTGGACAACCTCATCCAAGAGCGTCCGGTTCCACCTCGAGTTGAACGTTCGAGGCGCGCACAAAGCCCTAACCGTCCTCCTCCTTCTTACGAGTCGAGTGACGATGATAGAGGCTCACTATGACGCCATCATCGACGGAAAGCGGTTGAGAAACCCCCATGGGATGAATTCTATGATACCAAGATCAAAATTCCAGAATTCAATGGCAACACCAACCCCGAAGATTATCTTGAATGGGTCCAAATCTTGGATAGGTATTTTAAAGCTGGGGATTATAGTGATGAACAAGCCTTCAAGATTACGAGGTTGAAACTCACCAAGGGTGCATCCTTTTGGTTTAAGAATGTCAAGGCACAAAGAGCTAAGGAGGGTCGAGCAAAAGTCACCTCATGGACAAAGCTAAAGCGATTAATGAATCGACGATTCTTGCCTAGTACTTACAAGCGAGACCATGAACTCATTTCATCACGTGATGGGCAAAGAAGAAGAGAGGATTCCTCCCGAGAAAAGCCATTCCACTTTTCCCCACTAACGGCCTTTACGTCCCAAAAATGTGTCAAATGTAGACGTGTGGGACATGATGCTTTGCAATGCCCGACAATGGCTATGGTTGAAACTTGGATTGAAGAATCCTTTGGCGAAGGAGAGCATACAAGTGACATGGTAGAAGAGGCTAAGCAAGCAAAGGTCAATTCCTTGCCCGACGAGGGAGCTTAGTTGAACCTTGTGAGGCTTCCAAACTATTGTTGAAGTTCCAAGCCAAGAGGTGGTTGAGAACATCGATCTTGCCCTTCCTCTTATCCGTGTTGAAGAGGCCCGAAGAAGCTCCTTTGGGGTTATCATTACCACAAGCCAAGGATTAAACAACAATGGTGGTGACTCTATTTCCTTCCACCCACGGCACCCAAATTCTTCTCCATGGGAACAAGGTAACCAAGACTCTCCTTTGAAATTTATTGAATCATGCTTGAAAGATGTACGATGTGGTGTAGAGTCTTTGGGTGAGTCGTATGATCTTTGGAAGACATTGGTTGTTTGATGAAGTTTGTTGGCGAGAAAAGTTGCATGATGAGCATGTGAAGTCCCGGTTGAAAATTCCCAATGTTTTGAGTGGCATACTAAGAATCTTGGTGTCCGCTTTGGTGTTTAGTGGCGAATTTGGAATTGAAGATGCCTTGATTCTAGTTCAACCTAAGTTTTGAGCTTTTGATTGTGTCGTCCTTCGATGAATATTGCTCGTATATTGTCGTTGTGTCATGAACTTTTGAACGAGTCATACATGTTGTTTGGTCGACATTGGTTATTTGAGGATTTGTCATTGAATGAGTGTTATTGGAAATTTGTTGTGCAATGTTCGTGGCATTGTGTGTTGAGCAAAGATCAATTACTTGGACTTGAGTGCATGAATCCCATAACCCTACATAAAAATAAAACACAGGTGGGAAGTGAGTTGGGGAACCTTCTCATGATGAGCGAAACACGGGAAGAGCGTGCTCTTGGCGAGGACGAGCTCCTTCTTGCTTTGTCTTTGCCTTGTAGCGAGCCTAGTGAGAATGAGAGTTCCCAAACACCACAAAAATTCCCCTTTCTGTCCCTTAACCCCTCACCTCCACAAAACAAGCCTCCAACCTGCTTCTTTTATTTGGATGACGGGTATATAGTGGGTTCCGAAGCTTGTTGGGTGCCTCGGGTGATTGTTCATGGCGGTCGGGATGTTTGGAGCTCTAGGGTGCCAAGTGGTGGAGAGGGCCTCGATTTTTACTCTCAAGAGTTGAGGGCAACTCTTTTTCAAGAAGGGGAGAATGAACCATATCGGGTTCAGTATCGGGATCGGTGCCAAGCTTTCATAGCCGAGATTGCGGTTAAAGATAAGATCGATGAAATCCCGATCCATCATCACCGGACTAAAACCGCTCACCCACTCGTTTTCAGGAATCGATAAACCTTTACAAAAGGCGGGGTGGTGAGCATCACACTAACGTGGCCTCGGCGAGCCATCCTTGTTGGAGTAAGGAGAGGCTCGGGACTTGTCAACGACCTCGGAGGCCTTGGGACCGGATTGGGTCATCCCGGGAATGAAGGGCGTGTTGGTATCAAGTCTCGGAAGTAACCAAGTTAATAACTTGCAAGGGGGAAGGCGATCAGAGGTTGGAAATGCGCGCGCCTTCACGTTTCGGGTCATAACTCCTTCAATACAACTCCGATGAGGCTCAAATTTTGGGAGCTTATAGTACACACTGAGAGCTTTCCAACGATATCTTACGGGCCTAAAACGGAGTTCGGATGAAGAAGTTATGCGCATTTGAAGTCGGCAGGGAAAACTGCCCAGAAGCGTGGCTCGCCCGAGCCAACCTGTGGCTCGCCCGAGCCACCATTCTGCCCTGTTTGTCACGGGCGCCCAAGGCGGACAGAAGACCTGCTCGCCCGAGCCACCCTGTGGCTCGCCCGAGCCACCTTTCTGCCAGCGACAGACGCGGGCCATTCGCCGAAGCAATTTCGCGCTCGCCCAGCCAAGATTCTGCCGCGCCCGCGACCCATCTTAACGAGCCACCCATCTGCCGCCCGAGCCGCTCTTCCGCCGGACGCGTTTTTCCGTCATTTTTGCCCTGTTTTAGCCTAATTCCTAGTTTATTATAAATAGCTTGTTATCTCATTTTTTCCAGGTAGCTTTTGATGATTATGAACATGCTTATGCATTGGTTAGGGTTTCCCTAAGTTTTCTCTCAAAATCTAGATTACTTTATCCATTGATTAATGGTGGTGTTTCTAGTCATTCCTTTATTGATCATTTGGTGGATTCTTCCTTTATGATGGTCATGGTGGGGTGTTAGGCTTTGGTGGTGGAATCTCCTTTATCCAAGGTCATATCCAATTCCTTTGGTGTTCAAGGTTATCGATATTGGTTGATTTTGGTTATTATTCTTGTTATTAAATCAAGTTCAAGTCCATTGTTGAGTAGTTCAAGCAAGGGTGATTGAGATGTTCATCTTTCTCTCCTTATTCTAATGCTTATGGATTTCTCTCATCTCTTCTACAACAACAACTCAAGCTAAGTCTACAATCTCTCCCACCGCGCCACGCTTCACATATGCTTGTATTTCAGCAAAGCTTTCGTCGGGAGGATCTACCCGCACCATTGCCACCAAAAGGATCGCACCTTCGGAATTACATTTGCTTTCCAAATCATAGGCCAGTACTCAGCCAAATCGGACTGTTCGAGCGAAAGTCCGAGCATGTACGCAGTTTTCACTGTAAAAAAGCCATTGTTTGAGTAACTCCAAACCAGTTTTGCTCAACGGGATCGCAAGGACAAGTTCCCTATCCCTTTGGTTGAAAGCTTGTTCGATCAAAGTGACCTCCCATTCACCCGTTGAAGGATCAATTAGATCACTCACTCGAACTAGGGCCTCATCATCTCTCCTGGGTGTTGTTACTTTTTTGCTTTCACCATCTATGAGCCAGTTATCATCCCATATATTGATTTCCCGGCCATTACCCACCCTCCAACTTAAACCTTCTGAGAGAAGCGGCTTAGCACCCCAGATACTACGCCAACCAAAGCTGAGATTGTACCCCAAATGGGAGTCAAGGAATGTTTTCCCTCGGTGATATTATTTGGCCTTCATGACTCTGCTGAAGAGGGATGTGTCATCCGTTAGCAGTCTCCAACACTGCCTTGCCAGCAATGCATCATTGAACATATCGAGTTTGCGAAAACCCATACCTCTTGCCCATTTAGGTTTGCAGAGAGCATCACATGATTTCCAATGAACTCTCTTTTTTTCCTTGGACGAACCCCACCAGAAAGCGGCATAGAGACTATGAATTTCGTCCACCAAAGTAGTTGGCAACTTGAAAAGGGACATCGCATACGTTGGAATGGCCTGCAGTACCGACTTTATAAGAATTTCCCTGCCTGCTCTCGACAAGAAGGACCCTTTCCATCCGCTTATCTTCTTCCATACCCTATATTTGATATGGCCAAACACCTCCTTTTTGCTTCTTCCAATCAATGTAGGTGCCCCGAGATACTTTTGGTGTTTGTCCACCATCTTCATGTTTAAGATTCCTGCAAGCTCCTCCTTCTTGTCTTCCTGTACCCCTTTGCTAAACGAGACTTCAGATTTCTCATAGTTTACTTTTTGGCCCGATGCTCGCTCATATGTGTTGAGGATATCAACAATTTTGGAGCATTCCTGTCCCGTGGCTCTAGCAAAGAGTACACTATCATCAGCAAAAAATAGATGCGATACAGTTGGACCGTGCCTGCTAGCCTTATAGCCGTGTATAAGGTTTGCCTCTTGAGCTTGTGCAAGTATTCCGGATAATGCTTCGGCCACCAAAATGAAGAGGTACAGAGATAAAGGATCCCCTTGGCGGAGCCCCCGACTTGGTTTGATCCGTCCATGAACCTCCCCATTGATGTGTATGGATATGTCACCGATTTCACTCCCTTCATCACTGCGTTGACCCAGCTGGATGCAAACCTCATTTTCCTCCAGACTTTTTCCAAAAAAACCAATTCTATTCTGTCATACGCCTTGCTCATGTCCAGTTTGATCGCCAAACTTCGCCTTCGGGCTTTTGACCTCCTCTTCATTGAGTGGAATAGTTCATGTGCAACAAGGACATTATCCGTAATGAGACATCCGGGCACAAATCCGCTCTGATTGAAGGATATAAGCTGTGGTAGCGAGGTCTTGAGCCTCGTGACTATTGCCTTTGGTGCAATTTTATAGAGGGTATTGCAGAGACTAATAGGGCGGTATTCTGTTATCACCGTTGGGGATTTAACCTTTGGGATGAGTACAATCAAGGTTCTGTTAAGCTCCTCCAAATCCTCATCCCCTTCCACTATCCTTCTCACTACATCCCCCACTTCTTTCCCTACCATGTGCCAATAGCGTTGGAAGAAGGCTGCATGGTATCCATCCATCCCTAGTACCTTGTATGGGCTCATTTGGAATAGGGTTGCCCTAATCTCATCATCCATCAACGGTTTTGTTAGGGCTGCATTCATTTCCGGAGTCACCTTTGCAGTTATACCCTCTAGAGCAGCTCCCATGTTACAAGGATTGGAGGTCTTGAATATATCCTCGTAATAGTTAAGGATCAGCTTCGCTATCAAGACTTGGTCTTCCACCCGTTCTCCATTCCCATTGCAGATTTGTGTGATCTCATTTCTCCTCCTTCTCTGTGAGGCTTTATGGTGGAAATATGTGGTGTTTCTATCTCCTTCTACTATCTCCTTAGCCCGAGATCTCATGAACCAATATTGCTCCTGCTGATCGAGAATCGTGTCAAGGTTTCGTTGCAGATCCTGTGTTCTATGCAAAGTGTGTTGTGATGGTTGCTGCATTTGAACTGCATGGAGTTCTTTTTCTATGCTTTCAATCTTGCGGCCCATATCTCCAAAAGTCTCATTGGCCCAGTTCTGAAGTTTAATAGCACAATTCTTCAATTTTTCAACTAGGTCAGAATGTGTTTCAGCCCAAGCGTGTTGCACCACTTCTTCACAATTCTCATGTTCAGCCCACATCCTCTCGAACTTGAAGGTTCGCCTGTATCTCCTTCTACCCGTCATGCTTCCTGCTGTGTCCAGAATGATTGGGTTGTGATCGGATTTGTACAAAGTCAGGTTCTGTACCGTTGCGTCCGGGAACCTATCATTCTATGTTTCATTAGCAACAAAGTGATCTAACCTTTCTCTAGTACACCTTGTTATGTCTCGCCCCCGCTGCCACGTATACCACTGGCCACAGTACCCCAAGTCTCTCATTCTGACATCTCTGAGAGATTCCCTAAAATCGTCCATGCACCGTTGACTTCTAATTACTCCTCCCCATTTCTCATACAAAGAGAGTATTTCATTGAAGTCCCCGCCAATCACCATTGGTATATTGCAGTCCCTAGCCCTCTCCCGAATGAGCTCCCATGTTTTCCATTTATTATGACCTTCAGGCCATCCGTACAGACCCACGAATACCATTAAAGTCCTCCCATCCTGCAATATTTCTCCTTCAATAAAGTGGTCTGCACTCATCCTCAGTTGGAACTCGATATCCTCCCTCCAAAAAATTGCCAAACCCCCTGCCCTTCTGCGTCTGCTGACTGCTATAGCGTTCTGGAAGCCAAACTTTCTTCCCAAACGCTCTACCTTATCAGATACTGCCATAGTCTCAGATAGGAAGACTATGTTAGGGCGGTGTTTCTTGCTCCAATATCGGAGCGCCTGAACCGTAAGGGGGCCGCCGCTCCCCCTACAGTTCCAGCACATGATTCTCATTGGGTCTGGTGGGACTGGACCCTGCCAGTCTCCACCATTGAATAGTTCTCCAGCGAGCTTGTATCCACCACTCGGACTTTCTTTTCTCCCATTTGTGAACCCCGAACGTCTGTGCTGCTGCGTTTGTAGAGGGAGTTATTGTCATGCATCTCTACATCCACTGCCCCCTCATACCTTTTATCTTCTTCTCCTCCCCCATCCAGGATCAATTTATGTCCACTCCCTTCCCCCTTCAGTTCTAGCAGCTTCCTCTTTTCTTCCTTCCACTCCTCATCCCCTCATCCCCTCCTCTTCCTCTTCAGGGGTGATCCCTTCAGGCCCGGACCATATGACATTTCCTCATCCGGTATTTCTGGATCATAATTTTTACATGCTCTAAAAACATGTCCGATAATGCCACACACATAACAATAGTCAGGTATTTTGACGTATTTTATTGCTATCCATTTCACCTCTTCTTCTCCCTCTATCTTCACCTTCACCTTTACCCCCCTTCTCAAAGGTTTGTTTATATCCACCTCTGCTTTTATCTTTAGGTATTTAGAATGGGATAAGATATCTTCTTCATCCGCTTCAATAAATTTCCCAACCAAATCTCCTAAGTATTTTGCAAAAGCATGTGTCTTTTTTCGCATCGGTAGATCACAAAATTTAAGCCAGAAGCGGGCCATATCGAAACTTACCTCGGAAGGGCTTTCGGATCCATCCAGTTGCTTCAGTAGGAGCATTGCACCATCAAAAGTCCATGGCCCCTCATTCAAGGCCAAGTTCTTGTCTTCCTCTAGAAAGAACTTGAAAGAAAAGAGATTCTTGTCTAGTTCCTTCATGATGACGCCCTGCGAAGGCCTCCAGATATTCCTCAATGTATTAATGAGGGCATCCGCATTGAAGTTATTCTTGGTGTGAAGTTTTCCCACCAAACAAAGAGCGACTTGTTTGTCTATTTTGGATTCCTCCGGGTCGACAAAATCTGCAATCACTTCCTCGTCTTCCATAAGAACCATCTTTTTCAGCCGATCCTCTAACGCAGGATTCATCATTATTGTATCTTGAGACAAACGATCTCGAGAGAAAAAAGGATTCTTCTATAAACTGCACCAAACCCTACACAGATGGAGGGACTCACGCCTACTTGACCCTACACAAACGGAGGGAAAGAACTCCGCATGTCATGGTAATCACCGGTCGTCAACTACTGGTGTGTCCAGGAAGTCGTCGGCTAGGGTTCCACTCGCGGGAGAAAATTTCAGATAATATTATATTGTTCTTTTCATCAAAAAGTATCATATTAAATCACTTACAAGTTATAAGTGATATGATCATCCCATTCAAAAAAGTGAAAAATTGAGGCCAACATATCTGTACGCAACAAAGAAATTTCGCTTATATTGGTGTGATACTGACAACCAGAAACTTGATTCAATGTTTGTCCTATGAAATTGACTTTATCGTTGTTCATTTCCTTTTGGTGCTCAAGACATAGTAATAATTTTACAAGAGGAAGTATGTTTGACATAAAAATCAAATATGAGGATAATATTTGGTTGGTAACTTGGTATACCATATTTGCTTACACCACAATGACCACATCATTGCGAGGGTAATATTTATATTAATGTTAAATTTATAAGAATTATATTTAAAAAAGAACTAAAGAAAAGTTATAGAAATTCTTATTTTTTCCCCTTCAAATGTGGTTGAAAAAAATGAAAAAAACCTTTTACTGAGCCAAACTCACTACTGCTGTTGCCGATGCTCACAGCAACGGCACTCCTCCCATCCCTAAAAACCTTCATGTTCCATAAACCACCAACGTCAACTACCACCGCATCGTCAGCCAACACCGCCGTCAGCCATTAACGCCTCTTCAGTGTCATAAAGAACTTTAATATAAAAAAAAAAATCTACGGTGGTACTTTTACGTATTTACATAGTTCAGGGCTAATTTTAATCGCTGAACTTCAGAAAACTCTGCCACTGTTGTCTTCTATTACTCCGGAAAGATTTAGGGTTTTACAGTCGAAAGAAATGGCAGCTTCACAATCGCCAAACTTATTCATTCCTGAAGAATGGTCGAACGCCGTTGAATTCATAACCAGCGATTCCACCGCCCCACGTCCTCTTGTTGCCTTCATTTGCGGCCCAAAGAACAGCGGCAAAACCACTTTCTCTCGTCATCTAATCAACAATTTGCTCCTCAGGTTTGCTTTCTTTTGACGTGATTGATTATGCTGTTCATTCGATGCTCCGTTACTTATTTGGTTCTTTCAATTTCCTTGCTGATTATGATTGTTCATCAAAACTTGGTATTGATTTCGAGCTTATCTCAATTTGTACTTATTAGTTTGGTTCCAGGTTCCTGGTCTAGTGCCAAAACTAAAATGAAATTCTGTTTACACTTTTGAAGAAGCTGTTTATGCTTGCGATGAGAGTTGGGAATTATAAATGGTCACAATTTCTGTTATAGACTCTTGCAATTTTCACGTGTTAGCTTGAATTGGGTGACATTTTTTTGTGCATGTAAATCTTGTTGAAAGAAAGAGTGCTGCTTGTGATGTGATCTTTTGATGATCAAAATTATTTTGATGATAGGTACAAGAGGGTGGCTTATTTAGACACTGATGTTGGGCAGCCAGAGTTCACTCCCCCAGGTTGTCTGTCACTCACTATCATCAATGAGGCAACTCCAGGTATTTGATTATAGGATGTTACTTTTTTCCTTGAGTGCTCTTTTGTAGGCACTGCTTATCTTTTGGATCATAAAACTTATGCTTCTAATCAATTGTTTTCAGATTTAATGGTCCCTTGCCTGAAAACTCCTGAAAGGTATAAGTTTCCTCCAATTTTAGAAATGGTTATGGATCTGATGATCTCCAGAAGTTGTCACTCTATTTCTGAGCGCTCATTGCTCCTAGCTTTTCATTGTTGAAACTTGTAGATGTACGGTAGGGAATGCCCCGGTATTATATGTTTATATGTGAATACTAGATTAAGGTTGTTTGTGCGCGCGCGCGCGTGTGTGTTGGGGGGGGGGGGAGTCGGGTTGTGAGATTGTTGTGCATTTCATATAATTAATTGTGCTTGGTAACAGCCCTCAATTTGCAGGAATTGTGACATCGTGTTTTCATTACACATTTATTATGCTAAATATGACGGGGAAATGATGAGTTTTTTTAAGACCGAGGATTACTGTAAAGAAATGCTAGAACAGTATTGGAGATTGCGAGCTTTTGTTTCTTTTTCATTTTTAATTGATAGCAAAATACAAGCTTTGGCACTTGTTTACCTGTTGAACTTGGATACCTCTTTGGAAGTCTTAAGATGTACAGTCAGAACTTGTATAGATTGTTAATATCAGTTTTTGAAGATTACATCATCACATCAATCTTGTTCTGATTTCTACTTGTTTGAGATACCATTATCCAGTTTCTATTGGTTAGGATATGATGTTTGATCTAGTTTTGTTTGTGTGGATACATGCAGATGCTATTTCTTTGGCGATGTTTCTTCAAAAAGGGATCCTGAAATATACAGGGATTGTGTAATTGCATTGTATGATTACTATACAAATGTTCTATGTGTTTCAAGTAAGAGTGGAAGTCCAGGCAGATCAGAGCTTCCACTTATTATTAACACACCTGGTTGGGTGAAAGGTACACGTGGTTTAAAATATTGTAGAACTTCAATTTCACGATGCATTGGCAAAATAACGTTTCCTATTATCTTCCTGATTGGGCTGTGCAATTAACTTATCGGTTTAATTGTCCTGTTGTGCTGCAATAGGTATTGGTTACGATTTGTTGGTGGATATGTTGAAATACACTGGTCCAACGCATGTGGTTAAGATAAACATATCATCTAGGAGTAAGAATCTACCTGCTGGGGTATTCTGGTTGGAGGAGGATGACGATGCTTCTGTCAACTTGATTGAAATCAGTTCAGCTCGCAAGGATTCTTATAATAGATCGTAAGTTTGTTTTTTCTTAGCATAAAATTGTCTGGAGCAGTTAAATGATTCCAGTATTTGTCTCACAAATGTTCTGTTTTCATGGAAAGATAATTGTGCTGGGACCTTTGAAATATTTCCATTTAAAGGGTAACAAATGTGCTTTTCGTAGATTTGAACAATGTCATCTGAGTTGGGAGTAGACTTTGGTATGGGAAGCAATTGGTTGACTGTAATAGGTTGTACGCCAGCTTCACACAAGTCTAGTCTGCATGTTAGATTGTTAGTAGTTTACCAGGGTTGTCATTATAGGATCTTAGTGTCTAAAGTTAACCCACAGCAACCTACTATTCTCTTGCTCTGAATCCAGCTTAGACCTTATAAAACTTATATCTACAAAACTGGTTTATATGCAGTTCAGATTGGGGAAAGTTACAGTCAACTCACCATGCCTAGCAGAAATGACCTTGAATTCTTTTTTCACCAACTCTAGAGAACTCGGTAGGCATTTTAAGTTGCATTACTCTTCACGTGGATTTCTTCCTACAACGTTTACCTACGCATTCTTGCTGATATGCTGTTGGGTTTCTAGAAAAAAAAATGCTTCTGTTTCACTTTGATTATACTCCGCTTCTACAGATATTGTTCCTTCTTGTGCAAAATGTGTTTCTGTTATGGATAAAAGATCAAGTTGTATGACACATTTGTTGTTACTCTTGTCTTCCAGGGTGCTAGTGCAAAAGGAAGCACGTCTTATTCGAGAGTTACGGCTGATGGCTTACTTTAGGCAGTGCTTCCCAAGTAATATGAATGTCACCACAATTAAGGAACTTGCACATGCATTAGCCTGTCATCCTCCTTATCAAGTCCCTATCCCAAGAATCAAAATTAGGCATCTTCATTGTCAGGTTTTTGTTAAACTAATTCGAATACTGTTCCTATAGGCGATAGCTGCAGAATCATGTGTCTTTAGGGTGCCTTGTGATAGTTTTTACAGCATCTTGTCAGATAACAATGTTGTCCTTCATTTTCCTAATGTTTTTTTGTTCCATTGTCTAAGGCTGTGTCTTTATTGCACATATTTTACAACAGGTCCCAGATACTGAAGTGCTCTACAGTTTGAATGCGACTATTGTTGGCTTGGCTGTTAGCCATGAAGACTCACAATCTCTGCCAGTGTGTATTGGCTTCGGTATGTTATATTTGAACTTTTTGAAGTCTTATTTTTCTTGCGTGTTCAGACTTTTTCTGCACAAGGACATAACTCTCTTATTCTGCAGTGTTTTTTACCAAAACTTTGTTACTTAAAGTGTAATGTGGTTCATAATGGCAATAGCCACTCAGTAGGCAATGTCATAAGTACCACTTGACCTGTTGTCCCTCATTCTAGTGTGCTTTCTTTTGTTCATCCATGTTAATATCTGTATACCTTCAATCCAAAATCCATGCTTTCTGTCCTGGACTTATTTTAGCATATGTAAGGAACACTATTTCAGACATTGGTTCCTCGTTTGTGTGTTATTGTCTTTTTGTACAGCTAATCTATTTTATTTTTAACAATATGCATCAGGCATCGTTAGAGGCGTTGATATATCGAGGAACCTGGTATATGTGATCACGCCTGTTCCACAAAGTATCCTAGCAAGGGTAGATCTTCTTCTACAGGGATTCATTCAGATTCCTGATGGTCTGTTGCAGGTAGAGCCTTTTTCCTGCTCTTTTCTTGGTTTGTTCAAATAAATAAATCAATAGATCGGCGGAGAATTGGTGCATTTTCTTACTTCACTGCTGCTTTACTTTCCAGGTACAAGGATGTATATCACCTTATATGTCCGCGAACGTCATCCCTTCAAATTAGCAGATATCAGGAATTCAGTGGAACACAGACTGGGTAAAGACTAGTTAGTGAAAACCCTTGATGCGCACTGTAGGAATTACTGTTGCTTGAAATTAATGTGACAATTGTTACTGTGAATTTGATCGAATCATATAACCAGACAAGTATATCTGGAGAGCAAGCACCTGCCCATTGTACACACATACACATGCAGATGAATTTTCTGCCAGCAGATTTTGTAAGCATACGATTGATACGATCTGTATCTTTTTTGATTTCTGACAAGTATGGTATTTAGTTGCTGAGAAGGCTCATTCCATTGATTTGGCCATCCATTTTGCATCTTGACTTGAGTACTTAACGTTGGTTGCCGTCCTGATTCTGGAATCGAATTCTAGTTTTGTTTTTATGTTTTTACTGATGCAATTGAAGTAAAAGCGGTGTTAGAAAACTTGTCAGCGTTGTCTTCTTTAGGGGACGAAGAGCTGATATGAATATGGCGGTACTTTGTTAATTAGTTAGAAACTTAGAATGCCACATACTTTTTTTTTTCTTCCGATTATTGATAGTCAAAAGGCTTAAGAGATTACACAATACAGCAAACCGCAAAGACCAACCAACGCTAGATAAAAAGATACATCCAAACACTGCTAAATAAAAAACACAGCAAGGACGGTCGCACCAACGACCGTCAAAAATCACCACAACTCAAACACGCTCTTAAAAATAAAAAAACTTCAATTTGGTGAATCATCGGGGAATCGCACGCTTATATCTTTGCCAATTATCACAGCGATACGCTCAATCCTTGCCTCAATATCATCAAGACTAGAATGCCACATAGTGTCATTGTTTTTGTAGATTTATTCATTTGAGATTACTAGAACAAAGATTCCCGTTTGAGAATCTCAAGTAATGCCCCTACAATCTAGTGAAAATTGCTACTCAAACATCGGCTGTTTCTATCCTTCATGGTGGTGTTGGTGGTGGTTTGGGAAGTGAGAGAGAGGGAGTATGAGGGTGGGAGCTGGGGTTTGAAGATAGAGAAAGTGTGAGAAGGGGTGTCCTTCCGAATGTCTTATAAGGGGTTTGCCCTTGTAGATATCCATGGATATCTTCAAAGGTGAATCATGGTCCGCTTTGTAGATATCCTGTCCGTGAATCAAAGAGAGAGGGGTAGAACAATTGAAACAAAAAAAATAAAAAATACTGTCCACTTGGCATGCAACATCAACACTGTTGGATCCCCTTTTCTCTCGTAAATTGGGACATCATGATCCTAATATTCTTCATGGTCAATTTGCATTTTGGGTCATCCTTCGTGATCAATAACCCGAGTTCTTGGATAAAAATGCCACTAAACTTTACAAAATTGCAATTTTGCCACCCGAAAAAATGTAATGAAAATGTCATTAATTTATGTTAACAGTTACAAAAATGTCACTTTACTTGCTTTTTACCTGCAACAGCCGATTAAATGCAGGTTTAGGGTTTTGTTAGCTGTTTGACTTTTGGCTGTTTTGTTAGCTGTTTGACTTTTGGCTGTATTGATAGCTGTTTTTGTCACCTGTTTATATTAGATGTTTGTATAAAAGAGTGTTTGGTAGAGTTAGATGTATGTAGGATGACTTTTTCTCCTGATTTTCAATTGTACCCCTAGCTTTATTTTTAGTGTTTTTTAACATTATGATTTTTTAAATTCATTTTTAGGTTTCTTGTCCATATTGTAATTCATTTTAGGTTTAACATTATGGTTTATATTCATTTTTAGATTTTTTTTTATCCCAATGTACTTTTACAACTTAATGTAGATATTTTATAATTTATTTGTAGAAATTACACTATTCTAAACAATAGGTATATGTATAATCAATTAGTAATTACATTGTCAACATAAACCATAATGATAAAATGAGTCTCTTATCCAAATTAATAGGAAAAGCAAATAAACTAGGAGATTTTGAACACAAGTATCATTATACATAAATCACATTGTCCAAAAGGATAAGAAACGTAAATGAATGAATTGAAGACTACTAAAATTACGTAACTATGTACCCCGAGAGACTTGATACTTGGTTTTATGATATCTAGCGACATAAAAACATGGGTTAACACATCCTACGACGTCTAGCTGCGACCAAATTGAAAGGAATGTTATCACGAATATTTGACATCTCTCTAACTCGTGAGCTTTCGGCAAAATGATTCTCCATTGCCATGTGTCACGTCTGAAAGGTGAATCAGGTGATATAAAATCTGGATCTTCATCGATTATTTTAAAAGTTGGATCTTGAGTAGTGTTTCTTCGAGTATAATAATGTAATGCAAATGAGGCCAATATGATCCTATTTTGGTCTTTGATTGAATATGGTGGCGGAACACGTAATTTCAAATATAAAAAATCAACAACTATAAGAGAACAATTAAAAGAACTAAATCTAAATTATTTTGATGGCAATTTTTGTAATTTTTGTGAATTAGTTGGTCAATATGGTAATTTAAAATATAAAAAGCCAAAAGCTATTTACAAAAAGCTACTATGAGTAAAAAGCTAGTTGAATTCGCCAATCTACCAAACACCTCAAATTGACATATTGAATAGTCCAACCAACAACCCTCTAAAAAGTCATTTTCTCCAAAAAGCCATCCAAAAAGCCGGGCACCAAACACCCCCATTTTCATAACATTTTTTTTTTCGGGTGGCAAATTTACAATTTTTACAATGTTTAGTGACATTTTTATCGGAGCACTCTCAATTACCCTATAAACAAGGGTTTAGTTAAGCCCATTTTGACCTATAAGCTTCTGTTTGCCATGTCCTTGTGAATTTTGGTTCGGCCCATGAGTTTTTTGTTCTAAATCAACCCAATATAATCTCAAGTGTCTAAAGTACGCTTGACAATCACTGCAACCAAATTGAAAGTGTGGTGTAAAGTGTAAACTACAAATAAGTACAACTTATAGAAGGATATCCCTAATCCCCTCACATTTTCTTTCTTTATTAACTAAAATTTAAGCTCTACAACCCATTCAGTGTGTATGCTTTTGTAAATTTTGCTAAACAAGAGGGGTCATCTCTGGCTAGAGCTAATTGCCATTTCTACATCATCAACAAGCAATGTAGTAACACTGATATTGCACACTGGGAGGGCAGATAGAAGGATTCTAAGCCAATCCCAGACGCGCCACAGAAGCACGCTCAGCGATAGATAGAGACCAAAGTGAGACAAACAAGGTCACTGGAAACGCATACCAAAATAGACAAGGCAATGGCATGGCCGAGATCAACATTAAGAGAGTAAGAGGAAGAGAGAAATCGCCGCACTGTAAGCGAATATTATGAGTGGCTGAATACCCGAGTCGCACTTTGAATGACAGTGAAGAGACATGTTACCCAAACAACCAACGTAAGGATCAACTTCATTGCCTCAAAACTGATGATCATCTCTGCAACAGAATTTAACCCTTTGTCGTTTAGATCCCAATTATCAGAGATGTTTGTGTGAAGGTTAAACAGTTTTAAAAGGAAGATGATAACAAATCTCAAGTCCAAGTAGTACATGTTTAGCTACAGAATACGTACTTGCCAGGCAGCCAACCGAAGCACCCTGAAAATGGGAAAGGGCAATAAAATGTAATGAGACAGAGAGGAGAAACTAAGGATAATATGTAGGTAACTAAATAGCTTGCCTGACTTGGTTGTTTGATGTTGATATATATATATATATATATATTTATATATGTTCAATTGGCGACACATGCTACCGGGGCGTCGACCAAGACCTTTGATAGATTTGATTATTATCCTACAAAGTTCAAAGTATGACCACCCTGTTGATAATTAGGATACCAGTGTCCCTGATTATTAATTAATATATGATTCTTCGCCGGCATTGAAAAAGTTCATTTGGATGGTACATTAGTTCATTTGGACGGTCCCTGATTATAGTACGTTTGGTTATTTCGGAAGAAAATGTTTTTGCAAAACTTTTCTCCGAATGAGAAACTTTTTCCTAGAAAAAAAATACATTACAATGTTTGATTACATTTGAAACCATGGCAAAGTTAATAATAGAGTTTATTTAAAATATACAAATTACTTTTATTTATTAAATTTATAATGTAATTTTCTTATTTTCATGGGTATTTTGAAAAGCTACATTACAAATACTTTAACTTACTCATGAAATTCTTTTTTTTTTCCCAAACTCCCCTTTAAAACATGTTTCCCATGAATCATAGGAAAATTCTGAATCCTATTAAAAAATTTCACAACCAAATGCTTCCAAATAAGGAGGAAAATAGGAAAGTGCCCCTAAAAAAAATACTACCACCCTCCTATAATAGTTGTCATTTAATTAAATTTTTTCTCCATAATATTTGTCATTTTACAATTCCAGTGCAAATTTTTTCAACTAACTACATTTTTTATTAATTTTTTTTTGACACAAAAATAGAAGTAGGAGAGAAAAGCATATACAAATAATTTAATATTAATATTTTACAACTTTCCATACAATACACTACTCAAAACATATTTTATTGATTTTCTAAATTTTTATCAAATAGACAAACAATATGGGATGGAGGTAGTATTAAGGTTGGAGAGAGTGATCACTGATCAAGCATACTGGGCCAAACTGCTCATACCATGCAATGATTTCAGATCTCCAAAGTCGTTGCCAGAAAATTAGACTCGATTTGTAGGGACTTCTTTTGGAAGGGTCTCAAATCTCGAAAAGGTATTCCTATGATTTCTTGGAATAAAATTTGCAAGCCAAAGAAACTGGGTGGTCTTAGTCTCCGCAAAGCTGAGGCGATTAGCTATGCTTTCCTTTGTAAACTCGCATGACGCTTCCTCTTTGGGAGAGGGCTATGGGTGGATATTATGCGCTCTAAGTACTCCCCCCTTCATAACTCCATTAATGATTTCTTTGAGCTCAAGCCAAAAACCGGGGATTCCTAAGCTTGGAGGGCCATCCTGGCCAATCGTCACATCTTCAAAATGGGACTCCGTTGGATTGTTGGAAATGGTAATTCGATAAATTTTTTGATCGGACCTTTGGTGTGGTCACAAAAATCTTCTGGTTGCTAATAACATCACCGATACTACTAGGGTGAATCTTAACCTCAGAGTTAGCGATGTTCTCAACCCGGATAAATCTTTGAATCTAGAGCTCCTCCGCCAACTTGTGAAATGAAGATTCTATCAATCTTATCATGTCCATTCCTATTCCTCTTCATGATATGGAAGATAAATGTTGCTGGGGCCTTTCCTCTAATTTCACCACCAAGTCTGCCACCTGACTCGCTCATAATATTCCCTCAGACTCCCCTGCTTGGGAGTTTAACTGGATTTGGCAACTGGACATCCAACCCAAACTAAAAACTTTTCTCTGATTGCTTTGTCATAAAGCTCTCCCTACCAAAGTAGAGTTAACTAAACGTGGCATCCCCGTGGATAACTCCTGTGTTTTCTGTAGTTCTTACTTTGAGTCTCAAGACCATATCTTCCTTTCCTGTAGGGCTGCAAAGGAAATTTGGAATCTTGCATGCTCTCACAATTGGATACCCGCCCTGCTTCCTAATACTAGTAATATATCCCTCAATTTCTCACTTCTTGCAAGAATACCCTTGGAATTAAGGTTTTAGATCGCCTGGTGAGTTTAATATGGAGTATTTGGAAGGCTAGAAATGAGATAATCTTCCGTCAGGCTAAGTCCACCCCGGCCAGCATTCTGGTTCGTGCTAAGAGAGCTGTGGCGGAATGGAGTGTCAGATCTTCCCTGGACTTCGCTTTTCGATCAGCCGGGATGCCCCCTCCTCCATCTTATTCCATCTCTAAATCCAAGTGGATCGCCTGGGCTCCTCCGCCAAGGGGCTCGGTTAAAATCAATTTCGATGGAGTCAAGTCTCGTACTGGGGCTGCGGGTGGATTCATCATTAATTAGGGATTGGCGTGGTCACTGCATCTCCTGTACGTCCTATAATTTTGGTTCTGCATCGGTTCTTGTTGCGGAAGCAACGATCATGAGGAACGACATTTGTGAGGCCATTCGGTTGTGGTTCGATAAGATTATTGTGGAAGGAGACAACAAGATCATTGTTGACGTGGTTAATCAAAATTGTAAGGTTTCGTGGACGATTAAAGTGGTGGTGGATAACATTGGAAAATCCCTCCTTCAGTGCTCATATGCTAGTGTCCATCACATCTTCAGAGAAGCAAATAGAGTGATGGATTGGTTTGCTAAAGCGGGAATCGGATGTTACTTACCTATCTCTTGGCTTGTTGACTCGAATCGTCCTCTTTTTATCCTTATTGAGAAGGATAGGTTTGGTATATATAACCATTGAGAGAAGGGTTGTCTACACTCTACTTACCTTGTAAAAAAAAGCATATTGGGCCAAAGCGATGGATGCTTAGGCCCTGTTCTTTTATGCGGTGTGTTGCAGTATGGTGCGATATGGTGTAGTGAAATTGTGGCGGATATGGTGAAATTGTAGTGAGTTATTGGTAAGTTGTGGTGAGTTTTTTGTATATATATAAATATTGTATTGATAATTGTGAAAATGTAATTGGAAAAAGTGAGTTGAAATATTGTATTGTTTTTGGATGATTAAAGAAATGGTTGAAAAAGAATTGTATTGAAAAAAGTGAGTTGAAAAAGTATTGATTGAAAATTTATATTAAAGATATATATTAAATTTGAAAAAGTAATTCGTAGTGGGTTGTGGTGAATTGTGGTGGAATGATATGTTGCGGTGATACAGTCACATGCATGATTGTCAGCCGCATAAAATAAAATATCCGCGCCAAACATTGGTGACTTGGTGTTTTTTTTAATTTTTAATTTTTTTTTGGTGTAGTGGTTGTCGCTTTTATATTTTGTCAACATTTGCTTTAGTGGAAATCACAATTCACACATCTGGTAATGTTTGCTGGCTGGTGGTATTCAAAGGGTTGTTTGTCCACATGAAAGACGGAAAAGGAAACTCCTTGACATCCTTTATGATCAAATATATTTTTGGACCATCTTTCTTGATCTATAACCCAAGTAAGCTCGACAATCACTGCAGCCAAATTAAATGTGTGATGCAAACTCCAAACATGTACTACCTCCGTCCCAAAATGTTTGTCCTTTGACAAAATTTTCACCATTGATTACTCATAAATTACAATGAGATACTATATGACATTATCGTCATTAGAAAAATATCTTAGTAAAATTTACAATGATGGTAATTTCATATCGTAACTCATTGTAATTTGAGAATAATCAATGATCAAAATTTTGTCAAAGGACAAACATTTTGGGACGGAGGCAGTATAACTTATAGATGGATATCCCTAAACCCTTGGCATTTTCTTTCTTTATTTACTAAAACTTAGGCTTAACCCATAACACTACAACAAACTGAACAAAGCACCCAGACAATAACAATTCAGTTGATGCTTTTGTAAATTTTGCTAAACAAGAGGTCATCTCTCGCCAGAGCTAATTGCTCATTTCTACATCATCAACAAACAATGTAGTAGTAGTTGTAGTAACGCTGATATTGCACACTGGGATGACAGATAGAAGGATTCTAAACCACTCCCAGACGCGCCACAGAAGCGAGCTCAACAATTGAGACCAAAGCGAGACAAACAGGGTCATCGGAAAAGCATAGCAAAATAGACATGACACTGGCATGGCCGAGATCAGCATTAAGAGAGTAAGCGGAAGAGAGAAATCACCACACTGTATGCGAATACTATGGGTGGCTGAATACGCGAGAGGCACTTTGAATGATGTGATAAGAAATGTTACCAAAACAACTACTGTAACGATCAACTTCATTGCCTCAAAACTGATGATCATCTCTGCAACAGAATGTAGACTATAGCAGTTTGTTGCTATGTTAGTTAGTCCAACTCATGTTGGCTTCAAGTTTGTTAGAAGTTTGTTAAGTTCTTGGTAGGGTAGCTTCTCCTGTTTGTGTATATATATGTCTATAGCTCCTCTCTGTTTCCATATACTTTTATCAGCAATAATATACAAAAGCTTCCTACATCTTCTGTTTCTCATATTTTACATGGTATCAGAGCACAGGCGTATTCCTGTGTTTCTTTCTTTCCTGATCTTGATTGATTAGAGCATTTGCTGATTACTCAGTTTAAGCAGTGTTCTTCATTCCTGATCTTTTCTGTTTTCCCTCTTTTGTCTAGACGATTTCATTGACAATATGACAAAAGATGCAAGCGAAAAGTACAATACTAATTCACTATACTTGCAGTCATCGGATCATCCTGGCATGAGTCTCACCAATGTCAAAATGGATGTCACTGGTGGGATTAATGGAGGAAAAGAAGTTGTTGCAGCTGTCAAGAAGCTTGGAGGTAGTGACAGTGATTCTGTCACTGGTTTTGATTGGTATGATAAGAACAAAAGCAAGAACAAAGGTAAAGTGGCTGCACAAGTCTTCACTCAAGAACAAACTCTTCTTGACAATGCTGAAGTTGCTAAGAATCAAGGTGGAGCATGCCAAATTAACCTACAGGCTCTAGCTCAGGAGGTATTGAAGATGGTGAAAGCTCAATTTTCAGAAGGATCAAGTAATGTTCATAATGATTTTGCTCAATTTGCAGGTATCTCCTCTTCATCTTTTGCCCAATTTAGTATATGCTGTGCTATGGTTGATAATTTCCGTGGTTCTTGGATTGTTGATACTGGAGCCTCTGATCATATGACCTATGATCTTACCTTTTTCACTCATCTTTCTCCTTTAACCAAACCTGTTTCTATTACTCTTCCTGATGGCACTGTCAAGAATGTTACTCAAGCTGGCAGTGTTTCCATAAATTCCAATATTACTCTTCACAATGTTTTGTATGTTCCTGGTTTCCATTTCAATTTACTATCCATTCGAAGACTTCTGTGTGATCAACATCTTTCTGCCATTTTCTATCCTAACCTCTGTCATATACATGAGCTTACAACTAAGAGAGTGCTGGCTGTTGCTCACAAATTTGGAGGATTGTACAAGCTAGTTCATCATGCTGGGGACATTAATTCATCTTCTGACAATACTAATTCTGTCACTGCCAATATCTCTTTAAACCCTTCTTCTTGTACTAAACCAAGTCATGAGACTATTCATGCTCGCCTTGGTCATACCTCTTTGTCCAAACTTCAACACATATCTTGGTGTAAGGATCATTTGAATCCCAATTTTTCTTGTCAAATTTGTGTAATTGCTAAAATGCACAGAATACCTTTCAATAGAAGTGAAATTCATTCTACCTGTGCCTTTCAACTTGTTCATATGGATTTATGGGGACCTTATCAAGTTGCTAATGTATCTGGAGCTCATTATTTTTTAACCATCGTTGATGATTTTTCCAGAGTAACTTGGACACAACTTTTACAAAATAAAGCACAAGCTAAATATGCTATTATTCAATTTTGCAATATGGTTGCAAATCAATTTAATACCACTGTCAAAACTATAAGAAGTGATAATGGTTCTGAATTCCTCAATTTTGTTTGCAAAGATTATTTTGCTGATAAAGGCATTTTGCATCAAAAATCTATTGTCAAAACTCCTCAACAAAATGGTGTTGCTGAACGCAAATACCGACATCTTCTTGAGACAGCAAGAGCTATTCGTTTTCATGCAGCTTTTCCAAAATGTTTTTGGGGGGAATGTATTCTTGCAGCTACACACATTATCAACTTACTTCCCATGGCAAATTTAGATTGGCAAACACCCTTTGAAAAACTCTTTGGCAAACCTCCTTCCTACACTGATTTAAGAGTCATTGGTTGCTTATGTTTTGCAAAAAATATAGGAATTACTGATAAATTTGCACCTCGAGCACAAAAATGTGTTTTACTTCGGTATACTTTTGGATATAAAGGATACAAGTTATTTGATCTAGAAACTAAAAGAATATTTCACAGTAGAGATGTTCTTTTTTCTGAATCTGAGTTCCCTTTCAAAAACAACAGCCCAGATACAATTCTAGCTCATACTCATATAGGCCCTTCTTTAAATTCCTTTTACATTCATGATGATGGTACTACTCTAAATCATACTTTTGATCCTATTCATGGTGCTTTTCATAATTCTCCTTTGATTTCTCACAATACTAATTCTACCTCATCTATTCATGATAATACTTTTGATAGTCCTACCACTTCTATCAATACACCTAATTCTCCTTCTTCTAATTCTTCTCCTTCTTCTTCCTCCTCACCTACTCCTTCTCCTAACTCTTCTTCTTCCTCTTACTCCTCATCCTCTTCTCCTTCTCCTATCCCTGTTACAGTAGAACCTATTGTCAGAAGATCTACTCGCCAGAGCCACCCCAGCATGGTTGAAAGATTTTGTACATCCTCCTGTTCATTCATCAATACCAGCACAATCTAATCATACTTCCCAACATCCTTCTTCTTCTGGCTCTCCTTCTCTCTTTTCTTTTGCCAATTTGGCTCATCTATCTCCTTCATATATGGCTTCATTGGCTAACATGCTTCAACATCCAGAACCCACTTCTTACAACCAAGCTAAGCTTTATCCTGAATGGGTAGAGGCTATGAATTTGGAGTTGCTTGCTCTTGAAAAAAATCAGACTTGGTCCCTCACTACCTTACCTGCAGACAAGAAAGCTCTTAGTTCAAAATGGGTTTACAAAACCAAATATAGGCCTGATGGCACTATTGAGAGGCATAAAGCAAGGCTGGTGATCAGGGGTTTTGAGCAGGTTAAAGATAAGGATTATAAACACACTTTTTCTCCTGTTGCTAAGCTCACTACTGTACGGATGTTCATTGCTTTAGCAACAGCTCAGGCTTGGGATTTGCATCAGTTGGACATCAACAATGCTTTTCTTCATGGCCATCTCGATGAAGAAGTGTATATGTTGCCACCCGAAGGATATACTGCAGCTAGGCCTGATCAAGTGTGTAAGCTACAAAGGTCTTTGTATGGCCTAAAGCAAGCCTCTTGCCAGTGGAATAAGGAACTCACCAAGTTTCTTGTCAGCAAGGGTTTTCATCAATCTCGTGCAGACTATTCCTTGTTTTCCAGGAAGCATGGTGATAATTCCATCTATATTCTTATATATGTTGACGATCTCTTGATTACAGACAATGATTTGAAGGGCATTTCTCTTCTTAAACAAGATCTTCATACTACCTTCACTATCAAAGATCTTGGATTGGCTAGGTATTTTCTTGGTGTTGAAATAGCTCGGTCTTCTGCTGGGACATTACTCAATCAGAGAAAGTATATCTTTGATATACTCACTGACACCGGTATGACTGGGTGCAAGACTTCTTCTTTTCCTTTACCAAAAGGGTTGAAGTTATCCACGGATATTGGTTTGCCACTGGAGGATCCCTGGGTTTATCGAAGATTGATTGGGAGATTGTTGTATTTAACCCTCACTCGTCCTGATATATCACATGCTGTCCAACACTTGAGTCAGTTTCTTCAGACTCCAAGACAACCTCATTATGATGCTGCCCTTCATGTTTTGAGGTATCTCAAGGGCACTCTTGATCATGGTCTATTCTATTCTAGCAGTAACAATTTGAAGGTCAGAGCCTTCTGTGATGCAGATCAAAAGCGTGCCAATTTTCTGCTAGGTCTCTCACAGGGTATTGTGTGTTCCTTGGTGATTCTTTAATCTCCTGGAAAACGAAGAAGCAAAAGATTGTTGCAAAGTCTTCTGCAGAAGCGGAATATAGAAGCATGTCTTCCACTGTTTCTGAACTAGAATGGATATCATACATTCTGCAGGATTTTCATATTCAACCTCAGCTACCAATTGATCTCTTCTGTGACAACAAGGCAGCATTACATATAGCTGCAAATCCAGTTTTTCATGAACGCACGAAACACCTTAATATCGATTGTCATTATACTAGAGACAAGGTCCTCGAAGGGTTCATTCAACCTCAACATGTTGGGTCTCGAGATCAGTTAGCTGATTTAGCTTCAAGGATGGGATTGGTTGCTTCTCCCCCAATTCCACCTTGAGGGGGGGATGTAGACTATAGCAGTTTGTTGCTATGTTAGTTAGTCCAACTCATGTTGGCTTCAAGTTTGTTAGAAGTTTGTTAAGTTCTTGGTAGGGTAGCTTCTCCTGTTTATGTATATATATGTCTATAGCTCCTCTCTGTTTCCATATACTTTTATCAGCAATAATATACAAAAGCTTCCTACATCTTCTGTTTCTCATATTTTACACAGAATTTGACCCTTTGTCGTTTAGATCCCAATTAGCGGAGATGCTTGTGTGGAGGTTAAACAACTTTACAAGGAATATGATAACAATTCTCAAGTCCAAGTAGTACATGTTTAGCTACAGAATGTACCTGCTAGGCTACCTACCAAAGAACCCTAAAAATGGGAAAGGATATAGAATGTAATGAAATAGATCGAGCAGAAACTAAGGATAATGTGTATGTAGCTTGGCTACCTTAGTTGTGCCTGATGATATATATATATATATGTTAAATTGTTGACGTTTACTGCCAGGCGGTCGGGGTCGGCCTCGGCCAAGACCTTTTATATTTCCTCTGTTCTATATTAATTGTCGCCTTTGAAAATTGTACAGTCAAATTCTAAAAATTTTGATCATAAATCTCTCAATATATACAATGAATTGCTATATAAAATTACCACCATTAGATTCATAACGAAAAATACTATCATACAAATATAATATTGCAATTGTTAATAACATATTATGCAAGAAATTATCAATCAAAGAGTAATATTGGAACTGTACAAATCAAAATAATAACAATTAATATGAAACGGACAAAATATATTTTATAATGAAGGCCCCACTATCCTATGATTCGCCGACTTTTGGGGCTACATTAGTTTATAATTTTTGGGATTATGTTTAAATCAGGGCACCACTATCACCTTCTTTGATTAGAATCTTCTCTTCAGAATCCCGTTGGCTGTTACTTCTCCTTTTTCATATTATCCCTCACTTATAAAACTATACTACCTCCGTTTTGTTTTATCTGTCGCCTAAAAAATTGTGACAAAAACTTTAACTGTTAATATTTTAATTTGTATAATGACTCATCATACAAAATTGATATCATTAGATTCGTAATAAAAAATACTATTAAAAAGTATAATATTATATTTTTCTATAGAAGTTTTATATTAGAAATTATTGATTCAAAATTGGCACTGAAAACCGTAAATAACAGATAAAAAGAAACGGAGGGAGTACCTTTCTATATTATTTATTGTCTTTAAAAGTTATATTGTCAAATATTAAACATTTTAATCATAGATTTTTCAATATATACAATGACTTGTATGAAATTATTATCATTAAATTCGTAATACTATCCTAAAAAATTTTAGTCAAGTGATGGGAGTACAACGATTGAATTAAACCCAAACTATCTAAAAATGTAAAAAGTACCACTATAGATTTTGTTTATCAAAAGTGACATTGAACTTGTTAAAAAGATGGTCAAAAATACCATTTAATCGGTTGCAACATGTACAAATTGAAAATAAATTGAAAATTTAATTTTTGAAATTTGTGAACTGAAGAGAGAGACACATGATTCTCTATTTCTCTTCTTCTTAACCCTTCTTCTCAACCCTTCTTCTCCTCCTAGATCATTTAAAGAACCCAAAAATATGGATGAAAATTGAAAATTATGCAAACAAAGTTGAAAAGTTTGGTAGGATTGCAGAGAAGGCAATGTAAAGACAATACTTTGAAGACAATCGAAGAGGTAAGTTTTTTTTTACAGTTTTGCTCAAAAAACTCAGTAGGAATGGAGATGGGTAGGTAGAATGGCCGAATGGGTGGTTTCACCATGAAAAAGAAAGAAGATGGCAGAAAGGAAATGGGGAGAGGTTTAAAGATATAAGTAACGGAAACATGTATAACGATTTTCAGGTTTTGAGAATTATGACAGTTACGGTAATTCCCACGATGTACACCGTACATTTGTCATGATTTAATCTAATACATTGATTTTATTTAATTTGAAAAAAATTAAAATTTTAAATTGTGAAAATTATATAATTAATTAAAAATTATTTTATTTAGGATGTGTTTGTCAATTGGATATGTGAAGGAATTTTTTTAATAAAAAACACCCACCCACCTCCATGGCTCCATTTTTACGACAACTACTTTTTCCGGCGAGAAGAATTTCGGCGCAGCCGCCCCACCACCATCCGGTCACTTTCTGCCGCTCATGTCGCTACCGTCGCTTACTGGCGGAGGTTACCATTTTCCGGATAACTTGGTGTAGTCCGTCATGGAAACAGATACTCTAAAAGTCAGCGATGACAGCGGAGTAATCGGCGGAGAATGACTGGGTAGTGGTGGGGCTGTGTCAGAATCTTTCTCACCGGAAAAATAGTCGCCGCAAAAAATTGAGATGGGTGGGTGTTTTTGGTTAAAAAAAATTCCTACACATTCCATCAACAAACACACCCTAGATAAAATAATTTTTAATTAATTATACAATTTTCACAATTTAAGAAATTATAATTTTAACATTCTTAAAATTAAATAAAATGAATATATTAGATTAAATCGTGACAAATGTACGGTGCATATTGTGGGAGTTATCATAACTACCATAATTCTCAAAAACTAGAAATTACCTTACATTTTTGGTTGACAATAAGTTTAGTGTTATTTTTAACAAAAGGAAGCCTTTGGTGGTATTTTTGACATTCTTAGATTAGGGACATTTTAATTGATGAACTCTTGGTGAGTTGGTCGTTTGCTGATAAGTACTGGTGAGAATGTGTTTGATTGAGAATTAGGACCACCAGACTATAATCAACTGTGAAATGACACCATCAAAATACAATAAATATGTCAATGGGACTACCGACTACTAGAATATAATAGCAATTTAAATGGAACCACTAGAATACAACTAAAATAATAATTTTTGGTCAAATACACTCTCATCGGTATACGTCAGCAAACCACCGAGTCACCACCACTTGACTTGATAACGTCCCACCAGAAAATAATTTTACCTTTTTTTTAATCGCTAGAATACAAAAATAAAGTAGAGATTATTGACATATAAAATGTGAAAGTAAAGATTACTAAAATCCAATTTTATATATATACATCACACTGTGGACATTCATTAATCACACTGTGGACATTCATCAATCAAACTGTGGACCACACCTTTAATGTTTGTCAACATCGATCACAACATATATCTATATCTATAATCAATCATGATCAATTATCTTACCATAAAATCAAGAAAAACCCAGAAATCCAATTTAACACTGCCTTAATAGACCCATCACGACATAAAATCAAGATTGATTATGATCAATCATGATAATTTCCGGCCATCAATTTTATATATATATATATATATATATATATATTTATATATATATATATATATATATATATATATATATATATATATATATACACAGTTGAAAATTACTCGGAGGTATCCTTAATTTTTGGGTTAGTAATTATCTGGTGCTTTTCCGGCCATCAATTTTATTAAGTGACCAAAATACCCTTAATTTTCTTTTTCAAGGGTATTTCTTAAAAAATGGAAGAATAAGGATATTTCGGTCAGTTAACTAAATTGATGACCTGAAAAGCTCCTAATAATTACTAACCCA
This sequence comes from Portulaca oleracea, assembly GCA_029582165.1. Lineage (NCBI taxonomy): Eukaryota > Viridiplantae > Streptophyta > Magnoliopsida > Caryophyllales > Portulacaceae > Portulaca > Portulaca oleracea. Next base: position 9,589,466 of record CM055869.1, on the reverse strand, counting down.
AAAACTAAGGGTAACCCAAAATGAGTTTTGAAAAGTCGGAGTACTTGAAAAACATTTCACCAAAAATTGCAGACTCTCAGTAATTTTTTTATATATATATATTTTCATTTTACAATTTCTCTACCAAGATCCTTTTCATTTATTAGTCCCATTATCCCCGATAGTCCCATCTTTTTATATTTTTCATTCCACATCGTCATTGTGCTCACATCAATAGAAGGTAACGAAGATAGATAGAAGAGAGAGGAGTTATGAAGATTCATTTGAGTTAAATTAATAGTTTTAATTTATTGACTATGATGATTGAAATTTTTTTAAATTATAATAGTTAATTTTAGATTTCAACTATGCCAAAAAATTTAAAATTTAAATGTATAATGAAAATTCGATCATCATATTTAATTGATGTGCTGGACACTTTGGGTTCGATGGAGGAACTGGGGAGAGCGGTTATGAACTCCACGAAAAGACCGTTATTTCAGGTAAATGGCGCGCCCAAACACTTGTTTTTCTCATAACTAGAAAACCCAATCTTTCTATTTTTGGTCACAGGATAAATCGATCACCAAAAAAAAAAAAAAAAAACAAAACAAAACAAACCCTCTTGATTCTTTCTTCTCGTTAGATGTATGTGAGAGAAGAGAAAATGGTTTGGATTTTGGTCGGTTTCCTTCTGGACAAGGTCGTGCTTTAATGTCATACCTTTGTTCTCTACCATCCTCAATCCACGTCTTTTCATCATACATATTCATCAAAATCACGAACCCATTTGGGAAGAACAAAAATCCATCACCTGATCCTTTGATCTGTGTCCCCAGATGATGAATTCAGCACCACCCGGGCCGACATTCAAGCATTTCTGCGAGCAAGAACTGGGCAAATTCCCCCACTTCATGATCTACGTTGTCCTCGAATGGACCCTCATCGCTTTGCTCTTTCTCGATGGCTTCTTCGCCCTGCTTTCGAATGAATTCGCTGAGTATTTCGACCTCCCTCCTCCCTGCGTCCTCTGCACCAGGATCGACCACATGCTGAAGCGCAAGCGGATTCGTTGCTCCTACAACGACGCCATCTGCGAGGGACACAAGAAGGAGTTGTCCTCCCTCGCTTACTGCCATGTCCACGGGAAGCTCTCCGATCTAAGGACCATGTGTGAGGGTTGCCTCCTTTCGATGAATGGTGTCATGGAGGGCGTTTTCGATGGGGAGATTGGGGGTGGGGTTGAGTCGCATTCTGTTGTTGGGAAGGATGATCAGGGGGTTGAGAAACAGAAGAATGAGAATGGGATGTTTTGTTCGTGTTGTGGGGAGCCTATGAAGGGGAAGTCATCCGGGTATCAGAAGGGCATTGCTAACATTATGGCGAACCCTCCACCGCTCCCTAGGGCTGCCAGCAGGCTGTCCCAGCCGGGCCCCACTGCTTCGCCCAGGGCGGGTTTTGCTTCTACTCGGAGCACCTTGGAGTTTGCTCAGACCAGATTTGCGGATCCTAAGATGTCTAGTAATGCCACTGCTGAGGAAGAGGATGCTGGGAATGCTGACAACTCTGGTAGTTTCTTCTTCGTTTTGTGCTTAATTATTTGTGTTTGTTATCAACTGTTATATATTCTCTCCGGTTATGTGGTGCGAAATTGCAGTTCTGGTCCTGTTAATTTGCAGTGTTTTTGCACAAATGGACGGCCTATGGTTGTAGCTTGGATGCCTTAAATGTGTCGGTCTGTTGGTATATTATTAGTATTTACTTGTACAAAGGGTGGGCTGCATTTCCTGAAAAACACAAATCTGAAAAGATTTCTGTTTCTGAATTTGTAAGTTGTAACTTGCGAGTGGAAGATTTTAACCATGTGAATTTTACTAAAGACTTTTGCACCAAACAACTAATAGCTAGTTGCCGCATAGGGCCTCTGTATTCTGGCAGCTCAGAATCAGATTGCCCTTGTTAGAAAAGGCCTTGCTTGTGAATGTGGCCGACGAGAAATATAGGCTTTGACAGCTTTGTATACGAGAACAGACTGTTCTATTTGTTTTCCTTGTGTCATCGTATGGTCGACATAATTCAATGAGTCTCAGAAACGATCTTTTCGCAATCATATATGGTGTTATGTTTATCATCTACTTGTCAGCTGAAAATCATGAACCAAAAGTGATATATATCTATCTGACCTTATTTATGTCAATCTTAGCAGTTAACGAAGATGCCAAATCTACACCACTTCCAGTGTCGACAGAGCCAGAAGAACTCATCGATGATTATATCAGGACTCAATCTTTTAACAAAGGGAACAAATTCTTTGGTGGTGTGTTGTCAGAGTCAGCTGCAGCGAGCCCAAGGTGGGCCACCCGGTTAGGCGACACAGCAATCGCGAGTCCCAGGTGGGCCAGCCGGTTGGGTGACTCAGCAGTTGCGAGCCCAAAATGGGCCCACAGGGGGTCAAGGAAGTCACTGCTGGACCGAGTCGAGCTAGCCCCTGACCCAGTGGAGTCCATAGCCGGGAACGAAACAGACCCAGAAGTGATCATAAACCGGCTAAAGAGGCAGGTGAGGCAGGACAGAAAATCCATCATATCCCTCTACATGGAGCTGGACGAAGAAAGAAGCGCATCTGCGGTGGCTGCCAACAATGCCATGGCTATGATCACCCGGTTGCAGGCGGAGAAAGCTTCTGTTCAGATGGAGTCGTTGCAGTATCAGAGGCTGATGGAGGAACAGGCAGAGTATGATCAGGAAGCGCTAGAGATGCTGAGGGAGATGCTTAACAAGCGGGAGGATGAAATAAGAGAGTTGGAGACTGAATTAGAAATCTATAGGGAAAGATACGGGATCTTGCAAGAGGAGATTCGTGGGCATAGGTTACATAAGTCTGTGTCTTTCTCATCCTTCACGGAAAAGTCTGATCCAGAGAGCCCGCTTTTCAGCATACATGCTACTGGCACTGAAATGGAGTTGCACGAGCATATGTCGGATAAAAACAGCAGGCATTCTCAGGAAGAAGAAGAAGAAGACGAAGGTAGGAAGACAGGTGAGGATCATGAAGTCGAGGAGGAGGAGGATGAGTCGTTGATGGACATTGAGCGCGAGAGGTCTTATCTCTTCGGCCAGCTTAGAATGCTCGAGTCTAGAATACTGCATGGTTCTAAGGATGGGGCTGATGGAGCTAATAGTGAGGAGCAAATAGGTAACATTGATTGAAAAACCCCCTCGGACCATCTTGATTTGTGACCTGTGTTTGAATTTAGTTGATCATGCTTTCTCTCTTTCTTGGTTGGTGGAATTAAGCAGAAGAAAAAGGCGAGAACGCAGCACTAGCAAAGGAGGTATCTGAGCTAGGGGAGAAATTGAGGACCCTGGAGGAGGACAGTAGATTCTTGAAGCACGCGCTTCTAACGCTGAAAAAGGACAGGAAAGAGGGAAGCAAGGTTCTGATGGAGATCGCTCACAACCTTCATAAACTACGACATATGGATAGTATGCCTGCTCAAGCACATCCAGCAGTGGCTGTTGCTTCCTAATTTCCAGAATGGTAAAACTTCCTTTACCACATCTTGAACAAACAAAGAATGGAAGATGGAAGTTTCTATAATCAAAATGTCTAACAAAAATGTTGTCAGCTTTCAAATTTTGAGTCTCCCTAATTATAGCCAGCTGCTTGATCATCTTATCTTGGTTTCTGAGTTTCTGACTATCTGTTGTTTATATTCAGGAGCACACATTTTTCTGACAATCTCTGAAGTGACCAACTGAAGCTTAGCTGAAGTGTGGTGGAATCAAAGGCAGTGGCAGTTAGGATAATAGAGCTTGAGGACAAATAGGAAACCTTAGTGACAAATATTTTCAGTTATGATTTTGTGTATGTAATTAAGAAGAAATTGAGTCATTTGAGTAATGAGATTCTTTCATATCCAACTTTAACCTTGAAAGTAAGTTCAGATATTAGTAGACAATATGAAAAAGCATAGTGGAAAAAAGAAGTTTAGAACTATAAAACTTATATTTGTGATGACTGGGAAGGTTTGAAGGCAAAATGGCAGGGAGAATTTCTTGAAAGTTAGGAGCTAAAGAGTGAGGTTCATATAAAGGGTTTATTGACAAGCCAGATACTTTTAAACCAAAGCTTTTATTGCTATCGATCAACTGTCTACTATCTACAAAAATCTGTTCAAAAATGGAATGTGAATTCACCCGTCTCGACATACCTTTTCAAATTAACAAGGTATACCGTACAACAATTCTAAAGATGCAATCTTGCAAGATTGAATGACTTTTGCGTCCGTTTTTCTGGATAATTGCTTTGGTTTTGTTGCTTCAAGCTGGATCAATAAGATATTGCTGCTGTGCACAGGCTAGGAGATCTCTGGACACCTTAGCTTTGCACTTTTTCCCTGTTATAACAATCAGTGACAATGGTGGATTAGAACTCAGGACAAAAACAATCATCTTTTGCGCGCTATCTCACCAGAATGATCCAATTTCAATGTTGCTTGGTTAATATAAATATGGAGCGGTAAACTATAGCAGAAGCGAAAAAAAGGTGACTAGATCTTGCAGCGACTCTAATTTGATTCTTGTCGACTCACCGAGATCAAACTAATGATTCGAGTTGTATAGCTAGCTAGTATTCGACTCACTGATACAGCTCCATCACTTCTTCACCCTCAAATCCCAGTTGAAAAATGAAACTAAACAAATCAAGGGTCTAAGATTAGAGCTAGGTAATTAACCAACCTGGGAGATGGCAGTGGAAGGAATCACATTCACATAGACATAAAGGAGATGAAAAGGATGACATCAACGATGAGCAAGGGAATAGGAAGGAGTCTGAGAGGGAAGTTAAGCCAGGGAGATCCCATAATCAGAAACCCATCAAAAGAAAGTAGGTGAGCAATGCACTGAAGCCACTTTGAAAGTCTCTTACGTCTGAATTGCTGATATATACCAACTATCATGAAAAGTATGGCAGTATACTGAATACGCATCTCGATCGATATGATCCAATTATGACCCGGAATTCCAAGTAATCGTGGGGACATCTGACCCGTGATGATGACAACTACCATCGTCAAGGTAATACTTGGGAGCAGAACTTTGGATGTACTTGTCACCACTTTCAGAGCTCTAGATATATCTTCTTCTTCTTGGGTCTGCTGCAGCTGTCTAGCAGCAAAGTAGCAATTTTGAGCAAATAGAACAATCCCAAACAACAACCTTCGGATGTTTGATGACCACGGTGATACGATGATTAGTTGTTCAGCTGATGAGTGTTGTTGTTGATCATCATCTGAGTTGATGTTCCCCAGTAATAGGGTCTCACCCAGAGGCAAAGACGGGTTTTCGATGTCATGGGATATGTTCTGCAGTTCGACTGTTGTCTCCGTATTTGCAGCATCCACCGGAGAGGATTCCATGCCTACCTCAACTAAACAAGAGTCAACAGCCCAGCAGTTGAATAGATCTAACCAAGAGAGAAACAATTAAGGGCTAGAATTAAGCTACAAGACCATGATTCATGTCTAATTATTCCTATCAAGATCATCTCCTACACATAACATAATGACCATTAATGGATTTTGAAGACAAGAGAGGGAGCAAAACCTAATGTGGAGTGATGGAAGCCTTATTTCAGTTTGCAAGTTGAGTGAGCTAAGTAAGTTGGACTACATCAACGCGGGTTAATGTCCCAAACATATATGGCTAATTAAACCGGTTTAAACACGTTAAAATGATAACCTCAATCATCAAATGGGCATCATGTAAAGGGAAGTAGGACTCGGTTTAGAACTTCTTAGGCCCGGTTCTTTTATGCGGTCGATTGCACTGCACTTTTTCAGTTTAATTTCTGCTACACTTCATCACATAATATATAATTCTACTTTTATAATAAATTTTAAACTTTTTTATATAAATGGCCAACACTTTTTTAATCCACCTTATGTTTTTAGTTAGTCTTTTAACTTAAAAATCCCAATCTACTTTTTCCAATTCCAAATTAAAAAACACTTACCCCACTCACTACACCTCACCGCACTTTTTCAGTTTTCACCGCACCGCACTCTTTAATTTCTACCACAGTTCACCACATTGTACCATTTCTACTTTTATAATACATCTTAAAATTTTTATATAATAGCCAACACTTTTTAAATCCACCTAATTTTTATACTTAATTTTTAACTTAAAAAAACCAATGAATTGTGTTTTCATGCTAAAATGTCATTTGAATTGTGTTATATCAAGGAATTGTGTTACCTTGATCAAGTTTTGGGAGCTAGTTGCTGAGGTATTCAAGGGAGTTGAAGAAGCTCGAGGGTCATCTAATTGTACCTTTTACGTGAATAAGGAGTGAATGTGTGGTTAAAATTCCAAGTGAAAAGAAGTTTAGATTGATTATATAGTCCTATTTAAAAGGGTGAACATCGAAAAGTTACTTGTGTCTTGTCTCTCTTATTTTCGATCGTTTAAATTATGATTTTATTTCATTTGTCATTTAACCGACCTTGACGAATTTAAGGTCCTCGAACTAACAAGTGCTTGTAGTGTAATTTGTTGTATTCTTTGACCCCCTCTATGAGTGTTTTCATGCTAAAATGTCATTTTGATAGTACTTATTATATTTTAAATAGTAAAAGTAAAAGTAGAATTTTTAATATTTAAGGAACTAAATAAAATGAAAACAAAATAATTAAAACCTAGAATATAACCCCTAAAATTTAGCAATATTACCAAATTGGAATAATAAATATGCATTCATGGTTTTTGATATTATTAAAGTGTGTGTCTATATATATATATATATGGAATTGATCACTTAAACATGAAAATTTGGTGAGTATAGATGGACATCAAGTATTGTTTTTGAGGACATCAAATATATATATATATATATATATATATATATATATATATATATATATATATATATATATATATATATATATATATATATGAAATTGATCACTTAAACATGAAAACTTGGTGAGTATGGATGGACATCAAGTATTGTTTTTGAGGACATCAAATATTATTTTAGGGGACATTAATTTTACATGGTGAACATCAAAGGAATATCAATTCACTATACAAACTTGATATTCACATATTTTCTAAAGTTCCATCTTCGTGTGAGAATTGATCGCATAGGACTTCTTTAACCAAGTCAATTGACAATATGTGAGGGTAAAGGTATGTTTTTTTTTTTTGAATCCGGGTAAAAGAAGAGTTCAGAGGAACTTAGGAGACCCTTCTCGCAAGGCGTCTTCCTAAATTATCATGAACCAAAATAAAAGAAAACTCAGACGATGGGCTAATACTCCAAACAAAGGTAAAGGTATGTGAATGTAAGGGTAAAAGGTAGAAAATGGGAAGAAGTTTCCCTTGGCAAGTGGGGAGTGAGTCATCACACATGGCCCATGGCCTAATGTCATTAGATTCCCATGAATGAAGTTTCGAAGAGGCTTCTTTTGTTTTAGTCATTATCTATGGAAGAAACATTGAAAATTCTTCATTAATACCCATCAATTCAATAGGATCCGGTTCACACTCTATGAAAGAAAAACAAAGACGAAAACAAAACAAATTGATGAAGTCTTGGTCCACCACAACGATGTGAGTGTCGAAAATGGGGTAAACTGTAAAGTTACCATGGAATTTCATAGAAATATCTTCTAGTATTCTAGTTACTTCTGCAGGAGAGTTTATTACTTTATTTCACAGAAATTGTAAGAAACTAAGAAAGTAGTAATAAAGTTGTGGAATATAATCCAACAAAATTAGTTATAATGGTAATTGTTTTTAGATAATTCAAGAGCCAATTACTCAATTAGGCCCAAGTATAAAATACATGTGGGCTCGATCCAACCTCAGGTATGGCCCAAAGCTGAACAACAAAAGCCAAATTTTAGGGACCTATATAAGATAAAACTGGTCTTTACTCTCGTGCAATGCACATGTCATTCTGTTTTATTTGTTGATTTTCAATCTAATTATAAATATATTTTCTTTGTCTTTCTTCATTGACGTTCAATTTGTAAGAAGTTTTATCTTAGCGTTCTCTAAATAGTTTTTATCATTTTTTTCCTGAAATCGGATCAAATACATTGTCATTAATTTTTTTACTTGTTATATTTTACTATCAATCATTCCTATAATTGTAAATTTTAAATCTTAAACTATATTTTACTTGTTGGTTTAAGATTAATATTAGTAAATAATTAATAAATTGAACTTTTTAATTTTTTTTGTTTATAGTCATATGAATTGTTATCAAATTTGATATTTTTAATTGCATATTACCGAAAAAATAAAAATCATCTAGTTGTTGTAATAGTCACTTAAATTTAACTTTTTGGTAATAAGACAACACAATTGGTTGGGTTGTGCTTGGTGGTTGACATATGGCAACTTGTAGTTGATTTGGATTGTGTTTTAATATAATTAATAGATAAGATAAAACAACGGGGCCAAGAAACATTACAAAACAACTCAAGTGCCCTAATCTATTCAATATATTAAAGGGTTATAGACAATGAAGGACGCACCAGTGAGGGTAATTCCTTCAAGGTCTCTCCAGAACAATAAGGTCCTTATTTGCAAAAATTGGTAGGCCCCCTTCAAGGTGATGTGTGCGGTTTTTTTTTTTGTTCAATGTAAAAACCAATTGGGTTTTTTTTTAAAAAAATGTAAGAGGGTTCAATGTAATAATAATAATAATAATAATAATAATAATAATAATAATAATAATAATAATAATAATAATAATAATAAGAAGAAGAAGAAGAAGAAGAAGAAGAAGAAGAAGAAGAAGAAAGCAGAAGAAGAAAGAGAAAAAAGATGATGATGGAGTTTTTGGTTTCTTTGTAATAATTTTTATTTTCACATTAAAACATCAACAATTTGTATAATTTTTGCATTTGGGAGTAAGTTGCTCATTTTTTGTTTCCTTGCACTTGTCTACGAATGAATAATGAATAATAATTTCATCATCTTCTTTCTTCTTCTTCTTCTTCTTCTTCTTCTTCTTCTTCTTCTTCTTCTTCTTCTTATTATTATTATTATTATTATTATTATTATTATTATTATTATTATTATTATTATTATTACTACTACTACTCTTACATTGAACCCTCTCACATTAAAAAATAACCCAATCGGTTTTTACATTGAACAAAAAAAATCGCACACATCACCTAGGAGGGGCCTACCAATTTTTGCAAATAAGGACCTAATTGTCCTGGGAAGACCTTGAAGGAATTACCCTCACTGGGCCGTCCTTCATAGTCAATAACCCTATATTAAAACAAAACTCAAATCAATGTGTGATTGTCATGTGTCACTTATTAAGAGAACGCTACTTTAAAAAGAAAATTTTATTCAAGTCATTAAATATTACTTTGACTAATAAAAAATTACACAGACGTTACATATATAATTGAAAGCATTAATATGCCATAAGTTTTATGTGGGATAAAATAATATAAGGGATGGTATTGTTACTTATGGACCCCCCTAGATACAATATAGTTTATTTGAAGTTTTGACTTCTATTTAATATTAATCGATAGAGGTTGTGATTAATCTTATATAATAAATAATAATTTTAACAAAAATAATTGGCAAAAACTAACAAAACTACAAAAAAAAAAATCCAAATATTAGTAGCTCTGCTTTTCCATAATGTGAAGCACAATGGCAATAGAGGCAAAAAAATTATAAAAAGATAAAAATTATAGTTAAAGTGATACTGCAATCTATAAAAAACCACCTATAAACAATGTAATTTGTAAACATTATAATGAAAAGCTTTTGCAAATTTCGTATCACTCATTCAATCGAACAGTGAATGGGAATCAAACTTGCAAAAAAATACAAAACTGACAAATAATTAAGATAAATTTACTTATGCATCGCTCGGGTAAAAATACTAGTTTTATTTTCCATTGTAATTATTATGAGTTATGAACCGTGCTGCTCATGATATAATTTTTATTAATTTATCTATAATTATTTGAGATTTAAATTACAATAACTATGAATCTATATTTATAAATTAATATTATTGGCAAAATTTTTACTATTAATATCCACATACTTTTGTAATATAAAAATATTTTAAATACTAATTTGAATTATTAGTTCAAAAAAACATACTAATTAAAATGTCTGTTTGTGTGTACATACATATTTTGTAATTTCTTCTTTGTAATCATCAATTAAAGGAAAATTTAAAATAAATTTATATTATATATATTAATAAATATGTTCATGACTATATTTAATAAATAAAAAATAATAAAATTTTGTCAGTTATTTGTCCATCATTAACTCTCGTATAGTATATATTCTATCAAAATAACCTCATAATAATTCAATTTGAAAATTATAGATAAAATATTTTTTTATATGTAACAACAATGATAATAAAGAGATGGTACTCAAATGACAATGACTTCATTTTCCATGTTTGTCAACAAAGTTTATGTCTTGGTGGAAGTAAACTACTTTTCATTAATATATTTTCCAATTGTCATTAATTTTTAGGGTTGGAAATAGGTTTGGAGCACCCATACCTTTCAGATTTCGCCAATTAGATATGGATTTTCGTTAGTTGGTTTGGTTTTGATAGATAGATAGATAGATAGATAGATAGATAGATAGGTAGACATATAGAGTCATAGGGGTGTTCACGGATCAGGTACCCGAACCGATTGGATAATTTTTTTGGGTACCCGAAACTTCGGGTCGACCATACCCTCGAACCGTAACTGTAACCAAATGTTTCGGATACCTGAAGTTCGGGTACCCGAAAGTTTCGGATCAGATACCGGTTAACCAAAATATCCGATTAATTCTAATTTTATGAGTTTTCGCTTTTATTATTTTAAATTTTAATTTGTAAAATTATAATTAAAGTCACTTATTTTATTATTATTTGAAAAAAGGTTAGTCACACTATGCTAAATACATTTTATTTTTGAATAATTCGGGTAATTAGCTTTTATAATTAAAGTTACTAATTTCACTTTCGTTAATATTATTATTATTATTTTAATTTCGGGTAATTCGGGTAACTAATTTTGATTAGGGGCCGACTTGTATCCGAACCGATTACCCGATTTTTCCCCGGTTCGGATATCTAACCCAATTAAAATCAATTTTTTGGTTTGGGTACCTGAAATTTATGACCGAGTAATGAATTTTTGGATCGGGTATTTCGGGGTTGGTAATAAATTTTGAAATTTTGATAATAAATTTTGATAGAGACGTGCAATCACAGTTTTGAAAATTTGATGATAAATTTCTCTATAAATATGTAATTGTCTACTTTACAAAAAAAGTTTGTCATAGAATTCTAAAGAAAAATATGATATAAAAATATAATATGGCAAATTTTGATAAAATATTATATTTATGATCAAAGTAATACTTTGTCCACCAAGGAAATCGGGTCCCCATCAAGATTTGAAGGTCAAACCATTGTATGTTGGTGTTGCAAGCAGGGATGAAGCCAGCATATAATATCAAGGGGGCAAAAATATTACTCCATCAGTTTGATACTTTTCATCGCTTTGGAATTTTAGGAAGAGTATCAACGACAAAAAAATATAAAAATTGCCTTATAATTAACGAACATACATAATGGTGAGAGATGGACAAAAAATAATTATATTTTTTGATGGAGTCAAAAAATAATTAACACGTGTCAAAATTGGTAAACTAGTGATTAATATGTAATCGTAATTATTGTAAAATGAAAAAAAATATTATGAAACTAAAAAAATTAGTTAAGGTTACAAATAATATGAGTGACTAAAACCTATTTTATTATAAGTTTTAATAATTTGAAAAAAGTTCTATCCCATGAGAATAGAAAAATTATTTTGAAAAATACTATCTCATCATTAAATGCTAGTAATTTAAGTTTTTATTTCATTGAGCATCCAATGTACCATTAAAATTAAAATAACATAACAAAAACAATATTGAATTTTGTATAATATGATGCAAGTCTCTACTTAAAGGATTATCAACCAAAAAAAAAGTCTCTACTTAAAAAGAAATTGGATGAAAAAGTCTTTAAAAGTGAAATAATAATGACAATATATACCAAACAACAAACTATTGAAGCAAAGGGGAGAAACACAAAATTATAGTCTAGGCGAGCATTGAACCCCAAACCTCAACAACAATCAAATAAGGCTTTACCAATTTAGCATATAAAGAAACTTATGGGGAAATTTGGCTTTATAGTATTAATCTGTTAAGGTTCGGGGGGGGGGGGGGCAATGGCCACTCCTTGCCCAGCTGAGGCTCCGTCTCTGGTTGCAAGCAACACAGACTAACTTTGGTGTGCCATGGATCGTCCCAATGTATAGAGAGCAAGTGTTTGGGGTTGCAAGCCAACACAGGTCGCGTCATATATGACATCGATCGTGTCTCTGGGCTATTGTCCACAAAATTTTGGCCGACTCAATACACTAATCTGTCTGAGTGTAAAAAATTTAGTTTGGTCTAAATCCAATTTGGACATTTTTCGAATTGGCCAAATATTCATTTACAATTATTCTCTTTTTTGCTATTGTTCGAACCCAATTTTCAACCGAATTTAGCTACGTTTGAATTGTCTGACCTGAAAATGTTGGGTACTTGGGTTTGTATGGCCCATTGGATCGCTAAGTCCAAAATTGAGAGAGCGAGGCGCTACCTGTGCCAGAGAAGACGTCAGGCGCGCCTCTGACAAAGAGGACGAATTCGGGGTGCTACCCACATCGGGAAGCTGCCCGTGCCAAGTAGCATGCGACTTGTGTCTCTTGCGCCGTGGCGTGCGCCAGCGTTCCTCCTCAAGTCGGTGACGACATGTGATTATTTGAGTTTGAATCAAACTCTATCGCCTCCCGGTCGTTCTATAAATAGGACACAGTTTTCTCCAGTTTATTCATCAATCATATCAAAGAGAAAATATTGAGAGAGATACAGTTTCACAAATATTTTTCAGTATTATCCCAAGAGAGATAGTGAGTTGAGAGTTTGAGAGATTATACTGTAATCTCCATTGTTGATCGTATCACACCCTGTAATAGTGATCGAGTTGTATTCCTCCCTTTTCTCACAGTGAATTATTTTCTGGTTGTTGCCGTTTGTGGGTTTTTCGTCCAAGTTCTTCGGTTTCCCACATATATTTGGTGTTTCTTTTATCGCTTATTTTCATTCCTAAATTTTGTTGTAATCTTTGTCATCTCGTTTTCTTCCGCTATAACCTTGTAGTTATTTTCGGTGAACTTCCTCACAAATGGTATTAGAGCAAGGTAGAGATGACTTCATTCATGAAGTGCGAGATTCCGAAATTTGATGGAACGAGGGGTTTCACTATGTAGAGACTGCAGATGAAGGCGATCCTGATTCAACACGGGTTATGGGATGTGATCGAGTATCCCGACATGAAGATTGATGCAACAATGGGTAATGAAAACTCCAAAAAGCTCCAGAAAGAGATCCAGGCTGCCTGAGTGCGATAGAGTGGAAGAAGTTGGAGGTTAAGACTCTGGCAGGGATTCAATTGTGTTTGAAAGAGAGAGGTTATGTATATTGAGGAACCTTGGAAGCTGTGGGCCAAACTGGAAGAACTCTATATGTCAAAGAGTCTCACTAATAAGTACCGAATGAAGGAGAAACTCTACAAGCTACGAATGCCTACAACTACTTCTATGCAAGCTCTTCTTAGTGAATTTGATTCTATTATTATTGAGCTAGAATCAATGGATGTGAAACACACAGATGCGAATAAGGTTTTACATTTAATTTTGTCCTATCCGCGTCACACAAACAATTTAAGGAGATCATGTTATATGGGAACTGTGGCGTCCTTAACCTAAGCAAAGTAAAAGCTAGTTTAATGTCTAAGGACTAAGGAGAAATTGATATTGAGGGTGATGACTAGGCTAGTGAGGTCTTGTTTGTAAGGGGAAGGGGCAATGATCGCAAGGGAAACGGGTCTAAAGAGAAGTCTAAACACCGTTCAAAGTCTCGGAATCCTCACAGAAATAAGAAGTGTAATTATTGTGGTAAAAAGGGCCATATAGAGAGTGAGTGTTGGGCGAAGCAAAGAGACCAGAAGCAAGGTAGTAAGGAGAACCACATCAAACTTGGTACCTCAAACTATGTTGAGTTCGAGTCAAATGCAGAGGGGTTTATTGTTATGGATGATGCTTTGGCTACCACATCGGGTAAGGTAGCTAAAGATTATTGGGTTCTTGATACTGGGTGTACCTACCATATGTGTTCTCATAAGGATTGGTTAGAGTCCTATGAGAGTGTCGATACTGGTGTTGTGATCATGGGTAACAACACAGCCTGCGGGGTTGCAGGGATTGATAGCATCAGGATTAGGACCCATGATGGTATTGTTAGAACCCTGAAAGAGGTTCATTATATTCCTAACATAACCCTCAATTTGATTTCTTTAGGTACTTTTAAGGCTAACAGTTGCAGGTACAGAGGAGAAGATGGTGTCCTGAAAGTGTCATGGTTCTGATGAAGGGAATCAGGAATGACGGCTTATACATCCTGTAGGGGTCTACAATGATAGGAACTGCAGTGACAGTTTCAAACCTTGATGAGTCCGACAGCACAAAGTTGTGGCATATGAGACTGGGCCACTTAGGAGAGAAAAATGTCAATATTGAGCAATAAAGGATATCTTGGAGACACACAGATCGGCAAACTGGAGTTTATGACCATTGTGTCTATGGGAAACAGAAGAGGGTAAATTTCTTCAGGGCTATGCATACAACAACATGGATCCATGACTACATACACTCAGATTTGTGGGATTCTGCTAGAGTTCTATCTCTAGGTGGCAAGCGCAATATGTTGTTTGATACCCGCAAGTGCACGGGTGTAGGTGTAATAGGTACTAAGGTCGTTCCCACAGGGACTTCGCTCAACTACACATCAAACTATTCTCATATATAATCGCTAAATCGATCGGGTCTTGGTTTGGATTAATCTATCACTATTTCTGTTTACTTCTAATAGCAAAGCAAGCAACTATTCACACAATTAACGAGATAAATCAATAGGAAAAACATTCAGGGATAAACCTAAGCCACTCTACGAATTAATCAAGCGGACTAAACTCGTGCGTCACTAATTTGGTACATTTTAGGATCGATAATCGCATAAATTCTTTCATAGCGAGCTTTTGGCAATGAAAGAAATTTCTTAGCAAAATCAATCACCAACTTCCTTGGTTATTTCAATTTAACTAAGTTAAAGATCATATTATTACAAGACCCCTAGTTATAAAATCCTCTATATCTAATTCATTTAATTTCATAATTAGTTTAATCCTAAGGTTTCTGATTATCGAATTTCTCCTTTGGGTACTTCACTCAATAATTTGAATCCATATCTTTGATGGCCAATAAAAAACAATGACATACATAATCAAAGGTTAAATAAAATGCATTCAAACTATATTAATATTTGTTCAATCCAACAAAAGTCAATTCATGAAAGCAACTAAAATGGGTTTATCCCCTAAACTAAATAAAACTACTCACTATTCATATTTAAACTACAAAACACATAAAAATCTAGACTAGAAAGCACGGAGAAACTATAAAAAATTTCGCCAACGGGTAACACGACACATCGACATGTGTTTTACAGGCACAGGCCGTGTCAGATAGGTTGGTGGAATTTACATGTGAAGTCAGTTTTCTTAACACAGTTCTATGCTACAGTACTTGGAGCAGGTGTCAACCCCACTCACTCAGTTTTTGCAGTCCAAGAGATTAACTCCAAGAAAATTCAATACATGCCTAGATTAGAGTTTCAATTTAAGGTGGATTGAAATGCTTTATGAGGAGTAATGAATATCCATTAGATTAGACAAGAGGTTCTCTAAGTGTTCCTAAACACATTTTGTGTTAAGCTCCTTAAAAGCATAAATAACAATGCAATAATCAGCCAATGTTC
The DNA here is from genome assembly GCA_029582165.1 of Portulaca oleracea. Classification (NCBI taxonomy): domain Eukaryota; kingdom Viridiplantae; phylum Streptophyta; class Magnoliopsida; order Caryophyllales; family Portulacaceae; genus Portulaca; species Portulaca oleracea. Next base: position 9,573,497 of record CM055869.1, on the reverse strand, counting down.
ATTAGGCAAAAATTCGTCAGATGTTTTGTCAACTTTAGGCCAAGTTTTGGTTGTTAGTAAGTCAATGTTGAAGCCATACAACATGTGGGTCTTATACCTTGAGGTGTGCTCTTTCTTGAGGGATAAGCTTGATGGTTATCCGAGATCATTTGAGGGGTCAAGACCTTTGAACACTTTAAGGTGTGGAAGTTGAAGTCAACGCAAAGTGCATATGACTTTGCCAAATGATATCTTGAGTTATAGAATGTCCTCTGGGGTGATTTTTGAACCTAAATTGATTATGATTTTTTGAACTTTATGATGTAAAAGCTACAGGCTCAGCACCAGGTAACGCCCCGACCGCTCTTGAGTCGCAGAAATTATCGATAATTTCTTCGAAGATTGACAATTGACCTCACAAATCACCACGTGTTGTTCCAACATACTTCATCCTCGTTCAGACGTTGCTTGGGAAAACTTTCAAGGAGATCACCCACCCTGCAAAATTATTTCCAGCTAAACATACTTAATTGGGGAGTTCTCAATAGATGAGCTTCGTAACAGGAAAATGCACCTTGGTGATTTAAGTAGTCATTTCTAGCCTCTTAAACCACACTTAACTATATATCCATGGTGTTACATTTTCCGCACTTAAAAGCACAATGTCATTGTTGTGCTTCAATACTCTCCAAAATATTTGTCTCTATAGGTGTCTTCCCATGGATCTCACATCCACTTGAGCATCTCACGGTTGTAGGTCAGCTCTAATACCATCTATAATGCCCCAACCTCTCCCGGACTGCGAAAATATCGATAATTGCTTCGAGGATTGATGATTGACCTCACAAATCACCACGAGTTCTTCCAACATATTTTGTCTTCGCTCACACGCTGCCTAAGAAAGCTTTGGAGGAGGTTACCCAAGCAGAGACTATTCTCAGCTAGGCATGCTTAACTAAGAAGTTCTAAACATGTGAGCTTCCTAAATTGAAGTGAAGATGCACCTTGGTAATTAATTAATTTGGGCTCAAGCCCAAAGCCCAACTCAAACCCTATGTCTTCAGAGCCTATAAATAGGGGTCCATCTTCCTCATTTACAACACACTATGTAGTCTATATCCTAGATTCGACATTATGCATCCCAAAGACCTCAGAAGATCAAACTATCAGTAACTCCCAACTACCAATCATCAAGGATCAAGGTCTACAAAAGCTCAAGATCAAAAGCTCCAAGTTTGTAGTACGTTAAGATCATAGATTACAAATGAATTTTTCAGCTTGACCTGCATTCAAAATCGAGATCAAGCATATGCACCATCGACTCATCAAAACTTATAAGAGATTGAATAAGGGGACTACTTTATTGTATTTAATACAGAGATTGTACTCAAAAGCATCAAGAAATTCAAATTATTTTTGTTTATCAATTTCTTGTCTTTATTAAATTTAAACTCAAAATTTGTGTTTACAGCGAGATCAATGATGAGCAAGGGAATATAAAGGAGTTTGAGGGGAAGTCAAGTTAGGAAGATCCCATAATTAGAAACTCATCAATAGAAAGGAGGTGATCAATTCACTGAAGCCACACAAAAAGCCTCTTACATCTGACTTGCTGATGCATACCCAGTATCACGAAAAGTATGACAATATGCATACCCAGTATCATGTAAAGTAGTAGCAGATGTCTGGAAATGAAGTAGCTGACAACAACCTTAAGAGGATTGATGACTATGGCGATGCAATGATTACTTATTCAGCTGACGAGTGTTGCTGTTGATCATCATCTGAGTTACTATTCCATAGTGGTGGGGTCTCACTCAGATATAGAGGTTTGTTTTCGATGTCATGAGATATGATTTGTCGTTCGACTGTTGTCCCCATATTTCCATGGTTGTCATTTGCGGCATCCACCGAAGAGGATTCCATGTCTGCCTCAAGTACTAGTGCTAATTAAACAAGAGCCCATCGGTTGAACATATCTAACCAAGAGACAAATAATTAAGGGATAGAATTAAGCTAGAAGACCTATTAGTGCAGTTGGAAGCCCTTTTAGATTGCTAATAACAAAATTAATTCCCAAACACAACCAAAGCAAAGCTAGCCAAAGATACTTTTTTTTATAGTTCCAACAACCATGGTTGAATCTAAAATCCAAATTTAGTGGGATCAAATTTAAAGTCGCGAGTACTCGAAAATTTACATCTAATTAGTAACTTTAAAAAACTAATATTAAAATTTAAATACAAACAACTAATAAACCTTATTTTAAATTTATATGGATATATAATATAGTGTATAATATATAACGTATTGCATTATATATGTGTACAAATTATTCTTCAATTTTTTCATTTTATATTTAGAAAATAAGATAAAAGACGATAATATTGTTATCTCATTTCCAAAAAGGGGTCATATAATCTCACATGAATCCATTTTAACTCCACCCTTGCCGACAACTATCATCTCCAATTAATGTAAGAATAATATGGGTAAACTATCAACTTTTCACCCAATTTCAATTAGTTAAGATGACAAATGTAATGAGACACAAATAATAAATTATAGTGAAAATAAATGCTTGAATGTCAAATTACCATATCAAAATGTCACATTGTAACCCAATCCAACAAATTTTAATCGGGCTAAGTAATCTTGCTCAAACCCTACTTTTTCTATCACGGGTGTTTGTCAGGATTTACCGTTCATACAAGCGGATAAATTTTACTGTTGTAAAAAAGGATTCGAAACTGTTAAAAGAGATTTTTCAAAATATAAACTATTAGATTAGATATAAGTAAAAATTGTTCAACAACGTCACTTCCTAACTTAATAAACATACACAACAAGAAAAATCCTCTTCGGCAACAAAAAAAATTTGTTGCCCTTTTTTTGTTACTGTTTAATTTTGGGCAATAAAATTTTTTTTGTCACGAGTTTGTTGCAATATCTGTGAAGCCCAAGGTCGGGGCAACATTTTTTTTAGATTTGTTGCACAAGGTACCTTTGTGGTCTATAAAAGGGTTTTGCAGCCTTATTGAATTTTCAAGGGCAATAAACATTTTTGTTGCCCAAAGCACTAAGTTTCTTACAATAAATGTGAAATTCACACAAAAGATTTCAAACCAAATTTGAAACACAATGTTAATTTCATCATAGCAACAATCCAAAGTATTATATTGTCACCATAATCCTATATCCAAGATATATTAAATATATCATCAAAGACATTGTCATCCATAGTACTATATTTTCATCATAATAAAATAGCATTGTCATGTCTAATAACATAGTACTGTTCCTTCAACATGTAGCGCCAATGCCTAAAGAGCATGGCACACTGAAGCTTTAAAGCTCTATTCATGTGGCTTCTCGCTGACAAATTTCATTTAGCCTATGCATATTCAGAGCATTTGCATCACTAATAACTGAGAAGTATAACTAAAATTACATTCAACCTATGCTTAGAAGAAGTTGAATTTCTCACCTTAATCTTGTCAAACAGATCTTGCTGTGCATTGGGGGTCCATTCTAGCCCAATTTCTTTTTACCAAAACATGTAAAATAATCGTAGGGAGCAAGCAAAGGACTAAATGTTGAGGAAAAGAAAGCGAAAATATCATAAATTGAACTCAGGAAGCACATCTTGAGTTGAGGGGGCAATATTGCTTTACCCACTTGCTACATTCAACAACAAATGTCCCAACATTTGGACCCACAACCCGCTGCATCTCCTTAGTAATAATGATAGTGGCTTGACAACTGGATTCTTCAACATTTGACGCATAGCCTTGCCTTTAGCTACCACAAAATAGGTCTTGTTAGTCTTTCCAAAAACTTATTCACAATAAAAACAAAGGAGTTCAGGAGATAGATATTTACCTCAAATTTAACGGGTTCAAAGATGAGGTTAGCCTGCCATGAGGCAAGTGTCTCTGATCCATGGACCAAAAAAAAAAGAATAATAACATAGAGTTAAGGGCACTACTTACCTTTGGCCTATGAAATCTAATAGAGCTTAAGGGAGCTACATACATGAATGATAAATAATCTGGTAGCATTTTTATCATCATCACAAGCAAACCGTTCACATGGCGCTGAGTTGATAGAATTCAAATCATCGACAACAACCTGGTTGACTTCCTCTTTTGCGACAATGACCGCTGTAACAGAATTTGTAGTAGCCATAAGAGAAGCTATCTCCGATGAGTTAATGTTGAGGTTCTTACTAATCAAAACAATTTCTTTGGCCATGTTGTAACACCCCAACACTCTTAATCACAAGATTAATATTAAACATATACTAAGCCTGTGATTAGCGCAACGGAACACCTAGGGTGGAGGTATTACCACCGTCCCCACTCGGGACAAGGCAACGAACCCCAAAACACCATTTAAGAACAAAATAATCACAACTAAACTTTAAACATAACTCCATACTTAGAAACCACCAAAACATAGATAGCTCAACTTATACAACCATTAGGAAAATAACTACATCCCATTTTTCATAATCAAGGGCTTGTAACCATAAGGAAACCACCGGAGTCGGCCAAAACTTCCATTCGTGACTACCTGGCTTGGAAACACGTCTACTTTTGCTTATCCTTGCCTTTAACTTGAGAGCTCGGACCGCCTAAAACAAAACATTAAAACATACGCAAAGTGAGTGGGGAAACACTCAGTACGTAAACCTCCAACACGTCAAACCGTTCGAAAACGGTTTTAGCGCCGGCATTTAAATTCATTTTGAAAACGGGGAAAGGGATAAACATGAATAAAATAGCTTGCTTCATCAACATAAAAGGTAAGATAGGTACTAAAACATAAGTATTTGGTTCCTTACTGTAGACGCTGAATTTTGTCACTCAATTTAGCTTTGTAATTATGTAATTTATTTTAATCATTTTTTATCTTTATTTTTAATTTAGGATTAAATGCCAAGATTTTTGAAATGCACACATTTTCCACATGTTAAAATCCCCCAAAATCTAATCAAACCCAATCAAATCCCTCTTTATCTTATTTCATTCTTCCTCCATTCTCCAAATCAAATAAAATCAACCTTTATTTGATTTTATCCTCCCAATATTCTTTCATTCACCACCATAAATAAACCCACCTCCGCCACTATAAATACACTCTCATTTCCACTCTTTTTCCACACCTCAAAATCATCCTAGGAGTATTGACACTAGGTGATTTTGCCTTTCTTCTACTCTCTCCTCCTCCTTCTCATCATCATCATCTTGCATTCATAATCTTGGCATTAATTTGAGGTTAGTATTGTTTTTCTTATTTTATCTTCACTTTATCATGATGTAAAATTTGACTTAAATAATTATATTGACGCCCTAATTAATCTAATTAAATGCAAACTTGTAAATGTTTATGCTTTTATTCATTTACTTCATTTTATTATTTGCATTTATTCATTTTATTTTAATTTTACATTCAATCACTTCATTTGTATGTACTAAATAATATTGATTAATCTAATTAATTCTCCTCTTCTACTCTTTTCTTTAAATTAATCGGTTTAGTAAAGTCCGTTCGTTGAACGGGCGAATTCGAGGGTTTTTATTCTCGAATTCGTAACCTTACCCCCGGATTCGAATCTCATGGTTCGTGGGTTATGGAGTTTAAATTTGAGTTTATTAATTCTCATTAAAAATTAATTGGCGACTCTTTTCATTTTTATTATTTTGATTCATTTGAACATCATAATAAAATGCATTTAAATCCTTTAAAGAAAAGACACCACTTTCGACTCGCCGTTTACCGCGAGGGACACCGACAGGGATTTTCCCGGGTCCCACACTTATGATCGATGCAAAGCATCTCACACACGCGCATGCCCAAACTGATCGGAGTTTGGAATGGGTGACTGTCGAACAGTCGACGCTGGCCGGGTCTGGACACTCTGATCAGGAGTATCATACATAAAAGGAGAGCTAGCACCTAAAAGTAACTAGCACCAAGAAAACATAAAATGAAACCTTTTAAAACCGTAACATAAACATTAAAGCACAACTTAAAATAACCATGAAAACATTAAATGATAAAAAGGAGCGAAAAGTTGGACAATTCGCGTACCTTGGGTAGAAGAAAGATCTAGCGACGAGCCTCGAGCTTGGGACGGCTTGGGCGACTTGGAAACACTTGGGGGAGAAATTGAAGGAGAGAAACAAGAGAGGAGGGAAGGAGTAGCTCGGCCACCGCCAGGTGGTCATCGGGTCGGTCGTCGGCCGCCGGAAACTGGCCGGAAAAGGCCAGAAGGTGGGCAGGGGAGGGCTGGTGCGTGGCTGGGAGGAGAAGAGGGGAGGAAGAATTGAGTTTGTGATTTTTCTGATTTGGGAAATGAACTAAAAATGCCATAACACTCACCCCTCCTTGTATATAAATAAACTCCCCTAAAAAATTAACTTAACTCTTCTAATTAACAAATAAATTAGACAGTTAGTAATTAAAATTAAACTAGGTAAAATAATTGGTCTTGACTAAATAAATTAATAGATATGAAACTTGATAACATAGTTTAGTATAAAACTAAATAAATTACTTGGGAATAAATTGGGTAAAATTAACTAGTATTAAACCACATAAAATAAATTGGTAGGACATATTAATAAAATAAATTGGGCAATAAAATGTACTTAGGAAGGTTGGATAATCTAAATCGTAAAGGAAACGGAATTGAAATTAATATAACCTTCTTCGGTTACAAGCGTAAAATTGAGAACGATAAAATAAATTATAAATTTTATCGTAAAAGTATTCATAAACTCGTAATAATACTTATAACTTTAAATCCGAGAAAACATAAAATCAACCCGTTTAACCATCGCCTTACTCGAGACCTGTCACGCAAAAAAAAAAAAAAAAACGAACAACACTAACAATAACCATAATACTAATGTGAAAGGAGCAAAAATTTTTAACAGCGTACTTTTAATAATTATCGTGATTAATATGGGTTTAGGGCGGGTCGTTACACCCTCCCCCCTAAAAAGAAGCTTCGTCCCCGAAACTTGCTGCTGGACTAATCGTGAACGAAGTACCTTAAAAGTGGTGTGGATAGCTTTTCTTCATGTCTTCCTCGGTTTCCCACATGGCTTCCGAGGTATCTTGGTTCGCCCATAACACTTTGACTAAGGGAATTTCCTTTGAACGAAGTCGCTTGATCCTACGATCCAGGATTTGGATCGGTTGTTGTTGAAAAGTGAGATTTTCCGACAGCAGAGGTGGTTCTTCTTCTAGAACATGCATCGAATCCGGCACATACTTCCGTAGTTGCGAGACGTGGAAAACATCGTGTAGTTGCCCTAGGTTGGAGGGTAAATCTAAACGATATGCTACCGGATTTATCTTTTGTATAACGGAATAAGGTCCGATATAGCGTGGGCCCAACTTTCCCCTGACATTGAATCTCCGAACTCCTTTAGTTGGAGAAACTTTAAGAAAAACACGATCTCCAACTTGAAACTCGAGCGGCTTCCGCCTACGATCTGCATAACTCTTTTGTCTACTTTGGGTAGTCTTAATATGCTGCTGGATGATTCTGATCTTATCCGTGGTGTCCTGAATCAGAACCGAACCTATGATTAATGCTTCATCCCGTTCTCCCCAACATAATGGGGTCCGACACTTCCTTCCATAAAGTGCTTCAAAAGGAGCCATCTGGATGGTAGACTGGTAGCTATTATTGTAAGAAAATTCTATAAGTGGAAGGAATTGGTCCCAATTTCCTTGGAAATCCAAAACGCAAGCGCGAAGCATATCCTCTACAATTTGATTAACTCTTTCGGTTTGGCCATCACTCTCGGGATGGTAGGAACTACTGAAATTAAAGTTAGTACCGAAAGCTCTTTATAGCGCACTCCAAAATCGCGATTGAAACCGTGTATCTTGATCGGACACGATATCCTTCGGTATTCCGTGTAATCGAACGATCTCGCGAATATAGATGTCTGCTAACTTATCTACCTTCCATCCTTCATGAATAGGAATAAAATGTGCAGACTTAGTTAGGCGATCCACAATTACCCAAATGGCATTTCTCCTAGAAGCTGTGAGGGGTAATCCCATAATAAAATCCATAGAAATTGATTCCCATTTCCACGTGGGAATTTCCAAAGGTCTCAATTCGCCAGATGGCCGTTGATGTTCTGCTTTGACCTTTTGACAAGTTAAGCACTTATCTACGTAACTAGCTGTGTCCCTCTTCATATTAGGCCACCAAAAGTGCTCTCTTAGGTCTCTATACATTTTCGTGCCTCCTGGATGTACAGAGTACGTTGTATTATGGCCTTCCTCCAAAAGCTTAAGCTTTAAATTTCCCTGGTTAGGTACACATAGCCTATTCTGGAACCTCAAGATCCCATCTTCGTGAACTAGAAACCTTGGCATCCTTTTAGTAGCGAGGTTATCCACAATCCTCTGGATTTCGGGATCATTCATTTGCTAGGCCTTGATCTCTTCAATGATAGATGGTTGCAAGGTTAACGTAGCCAATCTTTTAGTCGTCTCACCCAGCTTTACTATTTCGATGTTCCCCTTATTCAATTCCTGCAACATCTTTGGATGGATTTCGAGACAATTCAAAGTCCCATGCTGGGTTTTCCTGCTCAAGGCATCTGCCACGGAGTTTGCTTTCCCGGGATGGTATTGGATATTCAGATCGTAATCTTTGAGAAGTTCTAACCATCTTCGTTGCCTTAAATTCAACTCTCTTTGAGTGAAAACGTACTTGAGGCTCTTATGATCCGTAAAGATAGTAGTAGGGACTCCATAAAGATAATGCCTCCAAATCTTCAGGGCAAAGACTACTGCCGCTAGCTCTAAGTCATGCGTCGGGTAATTCTTCTCAAACGGCTTAAGCTGTCGTGCAGCATAAGCTATCACTTTATCGTTTTGCATCAGCACGCACCCCAGCCCTTAATGTGACGCGTCACTGTACACTACATACTCCTTTCCTTCCTCAGGTAGGGACAAAACCGGGGCGGTTGTGAGCTTCTCCTTAAGTGCTTGAAAAGCCTCTTCACAATTGTCGGTCCATTCAAACCGGGTCGTCTTCTTGAGGAGATTGGTTAAAGGAAGAGCTATTTTAGAAAAGTTCAGAACGAACCTCCTATAGTATCCGGCCATGCCTAGAAAGCTTCGAACTTCCGTAATCGTAGTGGGTCTTGCCCAATCCTTGACGGCGGATACTTTGCTAGGGTCTACTCGGATCCCTTCATTGGTGACTATATGCCCTAAAATCCGACTTCTTTGAGCCAAAACTCACATTTTGAAAACTTAGCATATAACTGACGCTCTCTTAGCGTCTGGAGCACCATCCTTAAATGATTTTCATGTTCCACTCTACTCTTTGAGTATACCAATATATCATCAATGAAAACTACCACAAACTTATCCAGATAAGGCTTGAACACTCGGTATGACAGTAAATTCATAGTGCCCACATCTTGTCCTAAAGGCGGTTTTAGAGATGTCCTCATCCTTAACCCCAAGTTGGTGGTATCCTGACCTCAAGTCAATCTTAGAAAATACTCCTGCTCCTTGGAGTTGGTCAAATAGATCATCAATTCTAGGAAGAGGGTACTTGTTCTTGATCGTGACTTTGTTCAACTCTCGGTAGTCGATGCATAATCTCAGACTTCCTTCCTTCTTCCGTACAAACAACACTGGCGCTCCCCATGGCGACGTACTAGGTCGAATGAAACCTCTGCTTAACAAGTCTTCCAACTGCACCTTCAACTCCTTAAGCTCAGCTGGTGCCATTCGATAGGGCGCTTTAGATATAGGCCGAGTTCCAGGAACTAGCTCTATTTCGAAGTCAATCTCCCTCCTCGGGGGTAACTCCGTAACTTCCTCAGGGAAAACATCTCGAAACTCTTGCACCACGGGAATTGCTTCTACCTTGGGCGAATCCTTAGAATCTTCACTAATCGAACACAGGTAACCCTTGCACCCGTGATTTAGCAACTTTCGAGCCTTTACATATGTTATGATAGGACACGGGTTTACTCCTAAGTCCCCAACAAAACAAATTTCAACCTCCAAGGTATTCTTAAGAACAACTGTCCCTTCACCACATCGAATTTGAGCTTGCGTAACATTCAACCAATCCATACCCAAAATGATGTCAAATTCTTCTAAATCCAACTGACTGAGATTAACTGGGAAGGTTTCTTTATTTAAAACAAGTGGAACTCCCACAAAACATTTTTCACATGCTATGGTTTGACCATTGGGTAAGCTGATTAAATAATTTACCGCACATGCTAGATCTCTTACATTCAACCTTGACGCAACTTTAGATGAAATAAACGAATGCGTTGCACCGGAATCAAATAATGCGACTAAAGGCTTAGCATGTATATAAATGATTCGCGACCATACGGACCATACTGCTTCCTTTTTGCCCATAACGTAGGCTTGCCCCACGCTTCCCTGTTGCGGTGCCGTCCTTGAGGGTGGTGCTGGCCGTGTTGTTCCAGGTTCCGGTCTCTTGGACCTTTTGGGACACTCAGCCGCCCTATGATCTGTTCCGCCACACCATAAACAACTGTTGGTGCCTACCCGGCACTGCGCGGTTGAATGATTCGTTCTCCCGCATTTCTTACATGGTTCCCAGGTGGTAGGCGGGTTAGGTTAACTCCTAAGATTTGGGGGTATCGGCCTCTTGGGATGGTTAGTTTCCACAGCATGTGAAGGAAACACTCCTTTTTCATTCAACTTCCTCTTATTACTCCCCTGACTTCCTTGACTTAAAGCTTTCAACTCCTTCCTGACTCTTTCTACCTCCGCAGCCCTTTCATACATTTCTTGCATAGTCGAGAAGTGATGTGACGACAGTTGGCTGCGTATATATGGTGCTAGGCCTCCCTCATACCTAAACATCTTCATGTTTTCAGACGCCACATACTCCGGGGCGAAGCGGGACAATTCGTTGAACTTGGAGGTATACTGTAGCACCGAAATATCCTTGTTCACCATGCTCCAATCTAGGAACTCCTTCTCTTTTTGTCGTCTAAGGGTTAGGGGGTAGAACTGCGCTCTAAGATCACTTAAGAAATCGTTCCATATTTTGGTCGTCCCTTGGTATCTTTCCCTGACGGTCCTCCACCAAATGTCGGCTTCTCCCTTTAGGTAGAAAGTCCCTATTGTCAGTCTCTTTTCTTCAGGCACCTCTACTACTTCGAAGATCTTTTCCAGATCCCTAATCCAATCTTCCAAAACTACGGGGTCATATCCTCCCGCATAGGTGGTGGGGTTACGTTTCGCCACCCTATCAGCATAGTTTTCCTCCTTAGGGTTACTTGGTTGGGCCATAGATGGGACAGGTATCCGTCTTATCAACTCCTAGACCAATAACCCAAATTGGTCGGGGTATAAAGGTGGATTAGGAGGGACTGATCCTAAAGATGACTCAGGCTGGGATACTATTCCTGGGGTAAGCTGGGGTCCTTGCAACTCTAGTTGGTTCCCCGCTGCTTCATGTACCGGTTCTTCTTGTGGTGAATTCCCCGATGTTTGAGACATGCTACACATTTTATAAAGAGTAATTCAATAATCAACACAATTCTTAGCCATTAATCTTTGGCAACAGGTTTTACACATTTGTTATTTTTAATCATGCATACAGCCCCAATGATTTTATTGTCACAATAAACCCCTACATTTTCGCACATGCACACATTCATATATATCAAGGATAATATCGAATCGTTGGGCTTCCCAAATACTTAGGACCTCAAACTTCAAACAATAGTACTAGCATACCCATCAATAGACATTAAAGAAAAATTTTGGATCCCTTTTCTTTCTTCTCGGGTATCCCTGTTGCAATCATTTCCGAAATATGTCCCAACAAGTACGCAAATCAACAATTCAAAATACATACACTGCCTCTCTTCACCCAGTAACATAGGGAGGGTCCCAAAAATTAGCATAGTTTGACTAAGAACACTTGATGACCTTAAAACCCAAAAGATATGGCCAATTGCAACTAATTTTGTCAACTAGCTAAAATAAGGTTAGCTTCCTAGCTATCCCTGCACAAAAATCGGTTAGTATTTCTTCAAACATGGGAGTTAGACCCCTCCTGCTCCCTCGGCTCCTCCACATGATGTAGCCTCAAAGGGCGAGTGCTCTTGCGCTTTGTGTGACGGATCTTGGGCCTTAGACTTGTCCAGTCAAGATTTCCTGCTACTGGAACAACATGGGATGGTGTCTCCCTGCCGCGGTCTCTATCATGATCAGGCCCTTGGCCCATCCTCTCCTCATCCAGGTCCATACTCGGGTCTTCCTCTTCCTCAGGCTCTTGCTCCGAGGGTGTAGACTCACGGCGGGATGGCGAAATCGGTACGATCGGACGTCTCGTGATGAGAGGCGTAAAGTGGAGTCGTACTTCGTCCGCCGGTGGAGAGAAAACATGAGGTGGAGTTATTCTTGCGTTAGGGGGAGCGGGCAATGCGAGCATCTCATGCAGGAACGGCCCTAGCTTGCTGACGTGTAAACTCAAAGATTGAGCGATTTGCGTGATGACCGCTTCCATAGCAATTTGGTTCCAGGCCCCGACATAGTTGAGGCACCAGGCGTGACGACCGGGTTCACCTCGGAGAAGTAACTGACGGTATCTATCCCTAATGTCGTCCCACGGACTCTCGTGAGGAAGAGTAGCTAGCAAGCACCGAGCTCGGCATATGTCATCATGATATTCCGATTTTGAATTAGCAGTACAAAGAGCATCAAAGGCATCTTGCAACGCCTTGAGGTGAGCTTGAATATTCGTCGAGGGTTCCATAAACATCGCGAAAGGATTTGGGAGAGGATTACCATCGGCATCCATCTACATTATACACATAACATAAAAGCGAAGTTTTGATAAACTTAACTAATTATAAGCTCATTAAAGTAAATAAGAGAAAACAAGGCAAGGTCCGAGACTCCATCAACTTGAACCTCCTTTAAGAATTAACTGAACAAGCTCCACATCTTCCAAAGACACATAGGCAGATAACATGCTTCACTCGAACCAAACTTTTAAGTCACTCCCAAACCGTACTTAGGTTTTCTTAAATTTGCTACTAAGCTTTCTAATTTCTGGAGAAATTTCGGCAACACTTCCCCTATAAATTGGACTATCCTAAATTTTACATAACTTCAAACCTGTAAGAAAACTTATACACTTCATATATTCACTTGGAGCTTCATGCTCAACGTCTAACCAACCAATTCACACGTTCCCAATTTCCATCCATAAGGAAAACACATATCCCACATTGTAACGCCCCAACCTTAATCACAAGATTAAGACTATACTTAGAATCCCAAACCTGTGATTAGCGCAGCGGAACACCTTAGGTCGAGGCATTACCGCCGTCTCCCAAAAGAGACAAGGCAACAACACTAAAGAAACTTCCAAAACCACAAGATAACTTACTAGCTTAAAAACCTTCATATATAAAACTTATACAACCTTTAGATAAACTACATAAACTTAAACATAGCTTAACAACTAAACGACTTCCAAAATCCTGCTCGCCCTTGCTAACCGGTGATTTCCTTAGAGAACTACCTTGACAGCCCTGAATTACTTTGGAACCGACTTGTCCTTGCCTTGGGAGCTCGAGCCTCCTAAAACAAAACCATAAAACATCGCAAAAGTGAGTGGGGAAACACTCAGCACGTAAACCTCCAGCACGTAAACCGTTCGAAAACGGTTTTAGTGCCGACATTTAAATTCATTTTGAAAACGGGAAAAGGGGATAAAACGATAACTTGCAATGATGTGCATAAAACATAAACATGAATAACATAGAATAGAGGTATATAGAAAATACGTGGAACCCTTATGATCGGTGGAAGCACCTCACACACACGCATGCCCAAATCGATCTAGATTTGGATAGGGTGACCGCTACGCGGTCGACACTGGCCAGGTCTAGGACACTCTGATCAAGAGCATCTAAAAGGCTAGCACTTCACGTAACTAGCTAAAACATAAACATAGAATACATAAAATGGGTCCACTTTCGAACATAATGATATCATAAAACATAAATCTTGACGTGTCATAAATTGAATGAATCATGAATATAACTTAGATCGTAAAAGCTGGACAATTTGCGTACCTTGGGACGCTAAAGATCTTGGCGGCGCAGCTCGGCTTGGAGATGGCTTTGGAATTTTGTCAACTAAGACGAGAATAAATAGAAATGAAGAACCGAATAGGGTTCTAAATTAGACTCATAAGTTTAGAAACTTAGTAATATAAATGAATTAACTTTAGGAAGAAAAATTCAGGTTTAGTAAAATAGAGTTTAAAGCATAACTTGAGTTAGGAAAATTGAAACGAAGTAAAAGAATACATCCCGGAATAGGAAAAAACATAATCTACAACTTTGTCAACAGAACCAGAAGCTAAACATGAGTGGAGGGGCCCCAAAATGGGCCCGGACAGAAGCTGTGCACATAAAACTTTGGAGTTTTCGGGTCGGAAAATCACGAGAAATATGACGTAGAAGGTGATTCAAATAAAAGGGCTTGAACTTAGGACAATTAGCTTGAATTGATGATGAATAGGGTAATTATAAATTGGAAGCTAGGATGCGAGATCACGAGTTCAAATATGGTTTGATAATACGATATCGAATGAAATGGCGAAACGGAGCAAGATATACACGTCCACATGTGAACAAAAACAAGCTTGGATTAATGAATTATGGGATGAGGAATGAAATGAGGAATGAATTAAATTAGACATTGGAGGTTATCAAGCTAGAAGGAACTTTTAGCTAGAGCAAAGATATTGAACATGATACTTAAAGAAACGAAGGGAGTCACGATACATTACTTAAACATACTAGCTCTTGAAAGGTATTCTCAAGACTCACTTAGGACTCCAAATTGGTACTCTTAGCCTCAAACACATAACTCTATAATGACAATTTATAACCACGACCCATTTATACCTAGAACCCCTTATTGGGTTGATTTGAGGCCCAAAAGACATTAATTCACAAAGGTTAACTTGAGCAGAATGGTGTTCTGGACAGCCCGGTTTCCCGGGATCGTAACTCACACTCCCGATATCGTATGACGATGAACCATACCTTTCCGAAAAGCTTGCAATGAGGCCTAAAACTTTCATGTTTACCATAAAAACCAAAGAGGTCTCCAAAGGGACGAAAAACAGCCCTCAAAACACTGACTCAGAGTTCGTATATAAAATCGTGAGGTTACGGTTTTGGTCGTAACTCGGGCTATACATGTCGGAAATTAGAAATTCCAAAGCCTATGGTTTGCTAACACCTTAAGCTATCAAATGGAGTAAAAATCTGGGCAAAAATCCCACTTTTATAATTTTGTAAATTCCAAGATTCAAACAAAAACTATTTTGCTCTTAATTTCAGCTCTAATGATACTTTTAGCCCTTAATTCATACTAATTCTCAACCAAACTTCACTTTGGCTATAATCCACTATATTTCCAGAATTAAACCTTGAAAGTTAACTCATCAAAGAGCTTAAATCCCACATGCACCCATAGATTCAACATGCATTCAACACAAACATCACACTTTGACACTCTTTCACCAAAATCTCTTTAATTCACCCAAATTAAACATGACAACACTTAAATAATAATCTTAACATATATAATCAGCCCTTAATACTCAGAAACTTATCAAGAAACTCACATGCATCAAGATTATAACAATATCCATCAAGAATTCAACAAGAAAACCTCAAGAACTCATCCAAATACACATGCACATACTCCAAACTCAAACCCTAACTTAACCAATACAATTATATACTTGAATTCATGAATTAAGAGAGTAAAAGAGATAGAATTTATAAAAGAAATATAGATATAACATGTATTTTCAGATTAGGGCCTAAAGGAATTGAAATTGGGGTTTGAGATATTACCCTTGGAGTTAAAAATGGATGAAAACACAAGAGGGAGGAAGAGGGGGATGCACGGCGCCGGAAACCGCCGCCGGAAAACGGCCGGAAAAGTGGTGGCTGGCTGCTGGTTGCACGGAATTGAGGGAAGGGGGAAGAGGAAGTGAGAGTTGCTCTTGAGATTTATGAAGTAAGAATGACTAAATGACTTAACTCCCCCCCTTATTACTAATATATATCTATCATCCACTCTAATTAAAACTAATACTAACTAAAATAAGACCTTAACTAAATAATAATAGGACGATAGCAAATAGAGTAAATATAATGTATTGTTGTAATAAATTGAAGTATCGGGTTTTTGTAGGAAATTTAATACATTGATAATAATTTGGTAACATAAAAAAAATAAAATACAATGAAATTTGGATAAAAAGATAATAAAATGGGAAAAGTTACCTCTTGAAATTATGTAAAGGAAATGAAATTAACTAAATTAAAATTGGAACGATAAAATATATATAGAAATCGAGGCGGACAATTATTAACCGTTTCTCGGAAAATAAATTTATAATATACATCGTATAACTTGAAATACTATAACTCATTGAATGAATATGTGAAGTAAATTTTTAAGCCGATAATTCGGCACCTTAGTCATCTCCTGCACGAGACTTGACACCGATATCAATAAATAAATAGATAGATAGATAAATAAAGGTAAACGCGAAAAATTTATAACGCGATTTGAATAATTACTATGATTTATAGGTAATTAAACATGATTTTGGGGTGGGTTATTACACACATTTACACCTAAAGTTCACGCATACATGTCATACTCCCTAAGAGATGCTAATTCTTCAAACTATTCTTATAACTCCGCTCTGATACCACAACTGTAACACCCCAACACCCTTAATCACAAGATTAACATTAAACATATACTAAGCCTGTGATTAGCGCAGCGGAACACCTAGGGTGGAGGTATTACCGCCGTCCCCACTCGGGACAAGGCAACGAACCCCAAAACACCATTTAAGAACAAAATAATCACAACTAAACTTTAAACATAACTCCATACTTAGAAACCACCAAAACATAGATAGCTCAACTTATACAACCATTAGGAAAATAACTACATCCCATTTTGCATAATCAAGGGCTTGTAACCATAAGGAAACCACCGGAGTCGGCCAAAACTTCCATTCGTGACTACCTGGCTTGGAAACACGTCTACTTTTGCTTATCCTTGCCTTTAACTTGAGAGCTCGGACCGCCTAAAACAAAACATTAAAGCATACGCAAAGTGAGTGGGGAAACACTCAGTACGTAAACCTCCAACACGTCAAACCGTTCGAAAACGGTTTTAGTGCCGGCATTTAAATTCATTTTGAAAACGGGGAAAGGGATAAACATGAATAAAATAGCTTGCTTCATCAACATAAAAGGTAAGATAGGTACTAAAACATAAGTATTTGGTCCCTTACGATCGATGCAAAGCATCTCACACACGCGCATGCCCAAACTTATCGGAGTTTGGAATGGGTGACTGTCGAACAATCGACACTGGCCGGGTCTGGACACTCTGATCAGGAGTATCATACATAAAAAGAGAGCTAGCACCTAAAAGTAACTAGCACCAAGAAAACATAAAATTGGACCTTTTAAAACCGTAACATAAACATTAAAGCACAACTTAAATAACCATGAAAACATTAAATGATAAAAAGGAGCGAAAAGTTGGACAATTCGCGTACCTTGGGTAGAAGAAAGATCTAGCGATGAGCCTCGAGCTTGGGACGGCTTGGGCGACTTGGAAACACTTGGGGGAGAAATTGGAGGAGAGAAACAAGAGAGGAGGGAAGGAGTAGCTCGGCCACCGGCAGGTGGTCGTCGGGTCGGTCGTCGGCCGCCGGAAATTGGCCGGAAAAGGCCAGAAGGTGGGCAGGGGAAATGAACTAAAAATGCCATAACACCCACCCCTCCTTGTATATAAATAAACTCCCCTAAAAAATTAACTTAACTCTTCTAATTAACAAATAAATTAGACAGTTAGTAATTAAAATTAAACTAGGTAAAATAATTGGTCTTGACTAAATAAATTAATAGATATGAAACTTGATAACATAGTTTAGTATAAAACTAAATAAATTACTTGGAAATAAATTGGGTAAAATTAACTAGTATTAAACCACATAAAATAAATTGGTAGGACATATTAATAAAATAAATTGGGCAATAAAATGTACTTAGGAAGGTTGGATAATCTAAATCGTAAAGGAAACGGAATTGAAATTAATATAACCTTCTTCGGTTACAAGCGTAAAATTAAGAACGATAAAATAAATTATAAATTTTATCGTAAAAGTATTCATAAACTCGTAATAATACTTATAACTTTAAATCCGAGAAAACATAAAATCAACCCGTTTAACCATCGCCTTACTCGAGACCTGTCACGCAAAAAAAAAAAACGAACAACACTAACAATAACCATAATACTAACGTGAAAGGAGCAAAAATTTTTAACAGCGTACTTTTAATAATTATCGTGATTAATATGGGTTTAGGGCGGGTCGTTACACATGTCCTGACCCTTGTCATCATTTGAGGAACTAAATGGAAGTATGCTTTTAGTCCTAGTGTAGACACAAAATTCAGTCAGAACAAGCAGCACCAGTAGCCCAGGCGCATGTGGATTTAGCAGATATGGGCCCAACAGAATTCGCTCAGCACAAAAAGCAGAACAAGCCCATTTCGAGTCAGCTCCACGCGGATTCTGGCCCAAGCAGGATCACGCGGATCCCGCCCATTTCAGATGGGAGTCGCGCGGATCCAGCCCCAATTCAGAAGGGAGTTGCGCGGATTTACTAGCCTGACCCAGAATATACCAGGACCCGAAATGTCATCAAATCCGCGCGGATTTGCAAGGCTGGGGCACAAAATGTACTGAAACCCAAAATCAGGCGGATCCGCGCAGATTTTGATTTTGGGCCAAAAATCAGGTTCTACAGGGTTTGCGCGGATTTCTTGGGCCAAGCGAACGGCCGGCCTTAGTACTGGGATTGGAAAATCTGCGCGGATTTCCTTGACCTAACCTAGTCTGCTGCCTATAAAAGGATCCGCGCGGATCCTGCAGAAGGGGAGGAGGGGACGACTGGAAAAAAGAGGACTGAAAAGAGAAAAAAGTTTACAGAGGGAAAATCTGAAAAAGAGAGGAAAACACTCTTGAGAGCGAATCGACGGAAATCCGCAGATTTCGGGTGATATTCCACGGTCTGGGAAAGCGATTTTTGGGTGAAGCTTTCGACTGCGTCCTCGGAGCTCACCAAATCAGCGGTTGGTAGGGTTCGACCTTGATTATTTCAGTTTTCTCTTTCGATTGTAACAATGTAGATCGATAATCCCCGCCCGCTGTAACCTTTCTTATTTTCGTACTTGTTTAAACTTAGTTTAAGTTTTATGCATGTGTTTTCTTTAATTTTGTCGGGACAACTTTGTTTTTTTTTTTAGTTTCTTTAAACCTGACCTAGTAAGGGCCGCCATGACGATGCAAGAGCACCCCTACATCGATACCTTTACCCCGGATCAATTTGGTTGAGACCAGTCAACTTTATTTTTGTTAATTTTTATAAAATTAGCGGCGACTCCTTTTATTTTTATGCGAATTAACGTTTTTGGGCTCAAAACAGCTTACGAAATCCGCATGGATTTACGGTCGATCACGGAATCTTGTCGAGAAATCGCGTGGATTTACGTCGATGTGACCTTTGTTCGTAAATCGCGTGGATTTCTAGTCAGTGAGCCTGGCTTCGATTACGATAAAAAAAAACCGTTAAAATTTGTACCCTAAGCAACCCTACGTCGACTCGACACTCCGCGGGGGACCGTGCCCTCTGGGGCCGCGGGCCCTACAGTGGCGACTCCACTGGGGACTTATTAGTGGGTAAGACTTGAAAAGTTGGGTTTAGTTTTTTTTTTTTTAAAAAAAGTTGTCACTTTTTTTCTTTTTTTAGGCATAATTGCATTCACGGGCGTTCCCCTTTGTTGGGCACACAAGGCACCGTTTAGGTCGTCCCTATGTTTACCATTTCGGGAAAGCTTTAACCATTCAACTCAGGTGGGTCCACTCAGACCTTCACCGAGCCGGTGGTTGCTTTCCCACTCGTGCACCACTCCCTAATCCATGTGATAAAAGGAAGCAACCCAAATGTGTTAATCTTGCCATGCACCCCATGGAAGATCAAATACTCGGGACACGAGCTAGAGGTTAGGATGAACCAACCTTGAACCCATAAACTTAGACCCTTGGTTAGGTTGGAACTCACTTGTGTGCTATGTGCTTTATTTGCTTCTCGAACCTGGAGTCATGCAGTAATGCTTAGACGAAAAAAAAAATAAAAAAAAGCAAGTAGAGTCGTTTTTTTTTAGTGTC
This sequence comes from Portulaca oleracea, assembly GCA_029582165.1. Taxonomy (NCBI): domain Eukaryota; kingdom Viridiplantae; phylum Streptophyta; class Magnoliopsida; order Caryophyllales; family Portulacaceae; genus Portulaca; species Portulaca oleracea. The sequence continues at coordinate 9,553,160 of CM055869.1, read as the reverse complement.
GGTGAGCCAAGATAATTACTTTGGTCTATACAAGTTCGGACCCGGGAGGTTCACAGCGGATTCGAAGTTAGGCTACCCAACAAATCCGCGCGGATCCCATGATCGGCCTTGTATAGCCCAATTAATGGTCGAGCTTTGATTATCGATCTCGGTTTGGGCTTTGTAGCGCTTTTGAGCCCGAAATCCGCGCGGGTTTTGGTGTGCTCGGGTACTACCGCGCCTAAATCAAAGTGTCTTCTAGGGTTTTGTGTCAGGTTGTGGAGGCTGATTTGGCCCATACATCGTTCAAGCCGGAGAATCGCGGATTCGGGGCCAGGTGGGCCATGTATGCAGTTCAAATTCTTGTGGTTTTCTTTCCTTCGTCTCTTGGTCTACGGATTTAGGCTCGATGGGAGCTGAGCCCGAGAAATCATGCCAGATCCCATCGCCCAAGCCCGTGAAATCCGCGGATCTGGTGAGCTCGGTCACTGCCGGGCCTAAATTTAGGTGTCTTTAGGGTCGTTAGCTTGCATGAGTTGGAGTTTGTGGGTAGCACAGGGTTGTTGGGCCTCATGAGTCCTCACAGATTTTGTGAGTGGGCTCACCCCTGTGTGATCCAAATGGGCTCCTCGGTCAGTTTAGTCGGCTAGAAACGGTATGTTTAGCCTTTATGTGAGGCCTGAGTTCGTTTTCAAGCTCGGCCCGATAAGGTCTAAATATGTCATTCGGGCCAGTCTGCATTTTGCATAAGAGCTTTATTTGGGCTTAGCGTATGATTTTGAGCTTTAGTTCGATCATTCGGGGACGAATAGAATTCTTCATCCATTGCATGCATGAAGTTTTAAAGCGGCGTTGAGTGAGTCTTGAGTTCATCCACCTTTCAGGCAAGATAGGTTGGTTTCGAGTTTATCGGGGCGAGGCGTCGGTTGGAAACTTTTGGCGTCCACTACGACGATGCGAAGATCGGGTATCATCCGAGGCAACTAATTCGGGAGCAACAGACGAAGAAGCATCGAGGAAGGTATTGAATCTTTGTAATTGACCCATCGAGATAATGTCGGATCCCAATGATGATCATCACGAAGATCATCCGCTAGTGACCATGGAGAAGAGCGTGCCTCCTCCACCACCTCCACGTAACGACATGGAGCAATTGACCAACATAATCACGAATATGCAAGTCTCTATGAATGCTCAATTAGAAGCACAAAACCAAAGAATTGATGCCGTCATTCACGCCATGGAGGAGGTGAAAAACTCGAATGTGAAGAATCCTCCTACGAGTGAAGTAGAACAATCTGGAAGAGAGAAGGATGGATCAGTCCACGAGATCTCAAACTCGAGACTTGATCGCATCGAGCAAATGTTGAAAGAGTCCACACTCTTTAACAATCAATTCATGGATGATGTAGGTTTCACACCTGTTCCCCGGGGAAGACTTCCCCCTAAATTCAACATGCAAGACATCAAATTCTATGGTGTCGAGAATCCGCATCAACATATCACGGAATTTTTAGGGGCGATGACCGAAGGAGGTTGAAGAGGACATTTATCACATCATCTTTCCTTGGACTGCAGGCGGATGTTATGAAAGGGTATAATACTCGATCCTGCTAAAACTTCACAATGGAGCATGCTTTGCAGGAGTTTTACACGATACTCTCTGATGTCGACATGCTGTCACTTTGAGGACATGGGTGATAAAGCAAGAAGAAAGGGAGTCTTTCTCGAATTACTTTTCTCGGTGGAGATCAAAGCGGCTCGGATGGTAGGCCAGACCATCGGAAGAGCATCAAGTTGACATGCTCATCCGTAGTTTACTGACCGTACAACACTCATTTAAGGTTCCAACCTCTGAAAGACTTTGTTTCATTAAGATTGGCGGAACAAAGATTGAGTGAGTTCGCTAAAGGAGCTACGTTCAAATTTGGAAGAACACCTACACAATAAGAAGTCGGTAGCCCATCCGTATCGGCTAACAAGGAGCGAGGTGAATGCTTTACAACGCTACCGAGTATACCCCGATAGACACTTCATATGCTCAAGCCTTGGAACGTCTATTAAGCGAGGAATGATTACCCTTCCGACTTAAAACTGAGAAGGAGAAGCCACGGGGTTGGGATGCGGTAAATTTTGCAAGTATCACGGGGCTCGAGGACATGATCTTGAGCAATGTTTCACCTGAAGAATAGAATGGAGGAGATGTTTAGGTCAATGGCTACCTCTACCAAAGCGGCAAAAGCCTAGCAACACCAACAATCCACTAGGCTCGCGTATACATGCTTTGTATTTGAAGAATGTGAATGGGATCCCGGTTTAGATTCTGATCTGAAGAAACCAACTTACATCACACGTTACTTTACGGAGGACTATGAGGTCAGCGGTTTATGGGTTAGTGATGAAGAAGGCGTCTATGGCGAACCTCATGCTAAGGATGTCGATAATTTACGGGGTTACGATGGTAATGGCGACTTTTGGGAACAACAGAATGCAGAAACCAAAACCCGGATGTCACTTTCTAACGCAGTGCGGGCGCCATAATCATCGGAGGTCCTCCCAAGTCGACCTCAAGACAAAGGGAAGGAGAAAGTAGGGAAGCGGAGGTTTTTCTCACGAGGAAGATCTAGTCTTTGAAGCAATTAAAGAAATTGAAGATGGATGTGACGGTTTGGCATTGTTGGCGGCTTCGCAAAAGCATAAGCAGGCTTTAATTGAGGCTTTAAGTAAACTTGAAGTGTCGCGAGACCACACCCGAGGAAGTAGTATCTTTTGTCACTTACGGCGATACTATAACCTTTAGTGGCGGATTTGCCCAAAGAAGGTTTGCACACAACAAGGCCTTATACTTAAGCGTAGGTTGTTCTAATAAGGTGATACCATTGGTATTGGTTGACAATGGATCCATTGTAAATATTTGCCCATGGAGGACGGCTCAAAGTTGGGTGTTCAATCTCATCGACTTACTCGACAAGCTATTCGACTTAGGGCTTATGACAATACTCTAGGCGAGTTGTGGGGTCAATCCTCTTGCCTGTCACCATGGATACGATTTCTAGCAACGTTGAGTTCTTGGTACTGGATATCCCAGCATCCTTCAACCTTTTACTAGGGCGCCCTTGGTTGCATGAACAACGAGCGGTGTCGTCTACCTTGCATCAGAAGGTGAAGTTGTCGGTCAAGGGTCAGGTGGTAACTATCAAGGGAGAGGAGTTATCCGCAATGATTACTTCTAAGAAACCGATGTTGGAAGTAGAACATAACTCTAAGGATGAGGAATTCCATCATTTTGACATCGTTGCTACCTTGGATAAGGACGAAGCACCTTTGGACTTTGATCCCTATTCGATAGAAAAGTCAACGCCATACTCGGAGACAGGTACTTTCTGGTTTACCATTAGGAAGGAGAGGCCCACATCCTTTCCTCGACTCAAAAAGGAAATCACCACTTTGGATTGGGGTGCGTCCCAACCGAGGAGGAACAACGGGCGAGAGAAGGTTGTGAGGTCAAGAAGAGAGGTGAGCCAATACCGCTTTATAATATAAAGCGTATCCACTCACGCTTAATGGTCGATTTATAAAAGAAGGAGATTGTTTCCCTTACTTTGGCTTTCCAGAGCCATACTACTTGAAAAGCAAGGATTTTGGTTCCAGATCGAAATTTTCGGTGCATCGACGCTTGAAGAAGAACTTTTCACACTAGCACGGGAGAGCAAGACCCCACTAGATTGGACTCATCTAGCCGGGAGCAACATCTTTGGGATTTTGTTGGTCGGGAGGCACGGAGAGAAGAGAAATCTGGAAGCACTTTCCTCGCCTATCAAGCATGGATTTCGATCCTCTGAGCTCATTGCAACATGGGGCCGGGAGAACAAACAAATCACTGGATATCGGTGATGGAGATAAGGAGTTCACTCTAGCTATAGGAGAGTCCGCGTAGATGCGGGTCTAGTCCTCATTCTGCTTCGTTCCACTTTCGAGTCCTGTCTTAGATTCGGGCCTTAAGCCCACTAAGTCTGTTGCATCTACTTCTGAAGGGTCTGTTGAGTCATCTGTTGATGTTTTTGTTTCTCCATTCAATGAAATGAACTCTTTCGCTTACGACTCTTCTCGTTCCCCATCCCTGAACTGCTTTGCCTCAGATAAAAATAATAATGATGTCAGAACGAACCCAAAATTCCTAAAGATCTTTTAAAGAAATGTAGAGAGCACGAGAATCGAATTTCTGTAATTGAAGAAACCATAACTGTAAATCTGGGTACCCCGGAGGAACCTAAGATAACCAAAATCGGGAAATCTTTAACTCTCAAAGAGCAAGAGCGATTCACTCTACTCTTACGAGAATTTGTGGATGTCTTTGCAGTCGTACCAAGATATGCCGGCGTAGACAGGAAATAGTGAGCATAGAATACCACTTTACCGACGCTAAACGATCAAACGAAGCTTGGAGAATGAAACCAGTGGGCCTTGAAGATCAAGGAAGAGGTTGAGAAGCAGTTAAGTGCAGGGTTCATTAGGGTGTCGGAATATCCACAATGGGTAGCAAATGTAGTTCCAGTTCCAAAGAAGGATGGGAGAGTTCGAATGTGTGTAGATTTTAGGGATTTGAACAAAGCAAGTCCAAAGATGACTTTCCTTTACCCCACATTGATATCTTAGTAGACAATACTTGTGGCCACGCCCTTCTTTCATTCATGGGCGGGTACTCGGTTATAATCAAGTCAAGATGTCCGAGGAGGATATGGAGAAGACAACGTTCATCACTCATTGGGGTACATTCTACGCTGTAGTGATGCCATTTGGGTTAAAGAATGCAGCGCAACCTATCAAAGGATTGCCACATTGTTGCATGATATGATGCATAGGGAAGCGAGGTTTACGTGGATGATATGATTATTAAATCCGTCGATCGCGAAACACATTTAGATAGCCTTAGAAAGTTTTTCCTTAGGCTCGTAAGTGCGGAATGAGATTAAATCCACGAAATGTGCCTTGAGTGGCGTCGGGTAAGCTGTTAGGTTTTGTCGTAAGTTCCAGGGGTATCGAGGTCGATCCTGCAAAAATCAAGGTGATACAGGAGATGCCACCGCCTAAGACAGAAAAGGAGATAAGAGGTTTCCTAGGCGACATGCATCTGTTCATAGCAAAATTGACCATGATCGTGACCCCATATTTAAGAAGCTGAAGAGAGGAGTCAAGCCCGAGTGGGATGAAAAATGCCAAGCAGCCTTTGACAGGATCAAAGAATACTTGGCCAATCCACCCGTTTTAATGCCTCCCACGCCTGGAAGACCCTTATTGTTATATTTAACTATCACAGAGGCGTGAATGGGGCTATGTTAGCTCAAAGATACGAAGGTGAAGAGCAGGCAATCTACTATTTAAGTAAGAAGTTCTTGGAATATGAGACTCGGTACTCGACATTGAGAGGTTGTCCTTAGCTCTTGTTTGGGCAACGAGGAAACTACGTCACTACATGCTTGCTCATACAGTGCATGTGACTGCTTTCATGAACCCTCTCAAGTATTTGATGGAGCAACCATTGGTCAATAGCAGGGTAGCTCGATGGATGGTCATGCTGTCGGAGTTTGATTTACAGTTTGTTCCACAGAAGGCCATAAAAGGAAGAGTGGTGGCGGATTTTCTGGCTGAACTACCCGTAGAGGAAGCTTGTGAGGAAGAACTCGAATTTCCTGATGAGGAAATATTTCAAACGCAGAAAGAAACTTGGGAAATGTATTTTGATGGCGCCTCTAATCAAAGTGGATATGGAGTAGGAATCATTCTGATCTCACCCGAAGGAGCACATACTCCGATTTCGGTGAAATTGGATTTTGAAGCCACCAACAATGTGGCTGAATATGAGGCATGCATCATTGGTATGCAAGCTGCGGTAGAGATGGGCATAAAATGCATAAGAGTATTTGGGGATTCAAGCCTCATAATCAATCAAGCTTCCAATAAGTGGAAGGTAAAGAATGAAGCTTTAACACCTTACCAAGCTTATGTGAGAGAGTTAGCAGAACACTTTGATCAAATAGTGTTCACTTATTTACCTCGGGAGCATAATGAATTAGCGGACGCTTTGGCTAAGCTGTCATCATTGCTTAATATCCCGAGAGGAGCCGTTTCTATGCCCATATGTGTAGATCGAAGAGCTCAGCCGGCTTATGTGTATTCTTTGGAGGTTTGTGAGGTAGACCCAACTTGTTGGTATTACGATATACACCAGTACCTCACCAAAGGAGCTTACCCTGAAGGTTCCACTACGAGGTCACAAAGAGCAATTAGACTCTTGGCTTCACAGTATTGCTTGATTCAAGGTCAACTGTACAAGAAAACTGACATAGGCATCAATTTGCTTTGTCTAAGCCGGGAGGAAGCTAAGAATTTGATGGAAGAAGTTCATGGAGGAGAATGTGGTCCGCATATGAATGGACGGATGTTGTCCAAAAAAATACAAAGAATGGGGTATTACTGGTCAACTATGGAAGTTGATTGTCACGACGTGAAGAAGTGCTACAAGTGTCAAATTTATGCGAACTTGCAACATCAACCCCCTTCATTCTTGACTACTTTAACATCGCCTTGGCCGTTCTCAGTATGGGGCATCGATATCATAGGGAAGATCACTCCTAAAGGAACAGGAGGACATGAGTATGTGCTTGTAGCCATTGACTACTTCACAAAGTGGGTAGAAGCGGCATCATATGCAAAGTTGACTTCTAAGCACGTTGCTAAATTCATACTTACAAATATTATATGCCGTTACGGGATACCTCATGAGTTGATTAGTGATAATGGGGTTCACTTTAAAAAGGAGACAGCAGAATTGTTAGCAAAATACAAGATCCAACATCATAGATCTTCGGTATATCGGCCTCAGACCAATGGAGCGGTTGAGGCAGCTAACAAGAACATTACCAGGATAATAGAGAAAATGGCCACAACTTATAAGGATTGGCCAGATAAGTTACCTTTCGCCTTGTGGGGCTATCGAACTTCTATTCGTACATCCACCGGAGCAACTCCTTACTCTTTGGTATACGGAGTAGAAGCGGTGTTGCCAGTAGAGGTGGCAATACCTTCACTGCGAATTGTAGTGGAAAGTCAGATTCCAGAAGCGGATTGGGCTAAAGCTAGGTATGAGGAACTGGTTAACATCGAAAGGAGACTCGAGCCATGCACAATGTCGGATATACGAATCGTGTGTCGGGGCATTTAACGGGAAGGTCGGACCTAAAGACCTTGGAGAGGTGACATGGTTACGAAGGAGGTAAGGGCACCTATTCGGGACCAGGAGGAAAGTTTAGGCCCAATTGGATGGGTCCATACATCATAAAAGAGATCCTTCCGGAGAAAGTGTGAAGTTAGTTGATCTGGAGGGTGAAGAATATGCTCAGCTGACTAATTTGGACCAGCTAAAGAAGTTTTATGCATAAGGGTAAAAGTGGACATAGAAACTGGTGACCGAAACCAGCAACTATCCTCAAAGATATTAGCCACTGGCTTATTTAAGTCGTGACTAAATCCCAACACTATTTTTTGAACTACGATGGCCTGATTCCATGTAATGTGGATACGTAGGAAGCTTTTTCTAAAGTCCGGCCCAAATAAATAAAAATTTCCCGACAATTTATTTTAGTTATATGTATTTTAGCCCTTGAAGCAACATGAACTCTTCGCGATTCATGCAACTTAAGACCTTTATAGGGCTTTAAATATTACCCAGTTCCCTTGGCGAATCCTCGCGGATTTTACTAATCTTTAGCCCGAAATACTCACGAAATTTTCGGAGCAGTTTTGGGACGAATCCGCGCGGATTTCAAACCATATTCGATCCATTTTCCCCATTAGACCTACGCGGATTTTTCAAACTTTTGCCCCAAAATACTCGCATGATATTTTCAGAGCAGTTTTGGGCGAATCCGCGCAGATCTTTTAGAACCCAACATCTCAGGATCCACGCGGATTTTGTTACCAATCCGGCCCAAAATACTCACGATATTCTCGGAGCAATTCTAGGTAGATCCGCGCGGATCCCTCGCTTTTCTAGGCCCTTTTCGTTTCTGAAAATCTACGCGGATTTACTTAATGACCCGGATACTCACTTGATTTTGTCAGAGCAGTTCGGGTCAGATCCACGCGGATTTTGTATTTTCCTAGGCCTAACCTTAATCCTTGTGGGTTACTTTCTTGATGCAAAAATCTTCGCGGATTTTGCATTTTTTAGAAATAAATTTTCTATGTGCTGAAGTCCATGGGATTTCACATATGTAATGAAAATGCTGGAGTATCATAAAATGCGACTTTATTATTTCCATTAATTTCTAAGAGTTAAAAGAAAGAAAGAGCATGCAAGTTTACAATTTGCTACTCGAACGTTCATCAGCAAAAAAAAAAAAAAAAAAGGGCAAAGCAAAGATCCATCGATCTTGAGTTTTTTTTCCCGATTCAGAACAATGCTAGGTTCGATCCTTCACCCCAGTGAAGATGCTTGTGATCTCTTCCTAATGGTTGGATCACTAGGGGCTTCCTTTTCCTCTTTCCCAGTAGTTTTTAGAGTCTGTCTGGGTAGAACCTGGTCAGGTCTAGGTACCTTGATTGCCATAGATCTTTCCCTGAGATGTGTTGTACTAGGAGGGTGAGATCCAGTGGGTAATAGGTTTAATTCCTTCTCTTCTTGTTCTTTTAGCTGCTTCCTAATAACAGAATCTTTTTCTGTAATCCATTGGCGATAGGCCATAGATACATAAGCGCTTCCTCCTGTTTTAGAAACATTGAGGTAGGTCTATTCGTCGATAGTCCTGCCAAGATCGAACCTGGAAGTGTCGTTGGTGATGGTCTTAGGATTAGGCGGAATGCGATCGGTGAAGGGACACATTGTTTTCTCTGATTTGGCGTCGGCTCGTCCAGAAAGTAGTAGGTGGTGTAGGTCAAACCCACAAGTCTCACAAAGGGTGTCGATGATCTTATCCTCCACCAAGAGATGTGCCACTTGACATACCATCTCTTGATGAACCATTTCAACCACTCCGTTGAGCGCTCCTTGTGTGTTGGGCACGTTGGCAAATTGGGTCATCCGAATGTAACTTCGTTCTTGGGGCGCCAAGAAGCGGGTATGCTCCATCAACCCTATCTACAAGAGAAGAAAAGGAAGGTTAGATTCGGGGAAAAATCAAGTCCACGATTTGAGAAAAGTAAGGTGGGGTAGGTGCGAAATCCGCGCGAATTTCGGGAGAGTTGTAGAAATTTCACCTGAAGCAGTAGGGGGCTTCCTGAGAATTCGCTTTCAGATTCTTCACAAATTCGGTCCAAGCCCATGATAGTTTCAGCCACTATCATTGGTGCTAGCTTTTGATCACCACGGAGGCTCTCGCTGATATTGATTAACGAAGCCAGACCACTGTTGGATCCAGCATCCGCGCAAATTTGTTAGCCAGCTCAGGCAGTTCGGATAAAACTGGGCTTGAGCGGATTTTTGGACCTGCACAGACTAGCGCGGATTTCACTCAAATTTCTGGGCCTGCACAGGTTGGCGCGGATTTTAGGAGTTGTGGGCTCGGTTTTGAATTTTGGGCCGGATACTGGGGGCTGCGCGGATTTTGGCGATTTTTGGGCTCAAGCAGATCTATGCGGATTTTGGGGTTAAGCTCGAGTCCACGCGATTTTTGCAATTTCTGGGCCAAACGTGTGGTCCGTGCGAGTAAGTTTGGACCCAAGGTTGGGATATGAGTCGGAGTCAAGCACATCTAATTTCCCGTAGTTTCTGTCAAAATTGCTGAGCTGATCAAAGGCCCGAATTATTTATTTACAAGCAAACTCGTTGTGTACTCAAGAATTAATTGCTTCTGGCAAAATTTATAGAAATCAACTCTTGTTATGACCACGGCTCAACGTTCTGTCTCAGTTGTTGTGTTTGTTGCATTGCATATAGTCGTAGTTTTTTGGTAATACATTAGCATTTACGTTGTGGTCTGTGTGAGTCAAATAATAAATAAAACAAAGTATTAATTGTCTAAGCATTATACATGGAAAGTTACTCAATCGTCATCAGAAACCAAGTCTATATATTCTGGGCCTGAGAAACCAAAGCATCGACCTGGTAGAGGAGCAGGGTTTTGCCCAATGAAATAGTTCCACCCATCAGCCGCCCAGGAGGAAGTCTATATATTTTGAGGAAGGCATAACTGCAAGAAATACTCAACTCAGGCATAAATTTTTCAAATGCTCGAGCAAAGTAAGAAAATAAGTCGGAGACAAAATGAAGAAAAATCAAAGCCTACACATTTTGTACCAAGACTGTCAAGTTCCCCCGCTGATTTGACAACAAATAAAGCGAAACTGCTCAAAATGCCATCGATCCACGTGGACTTGACCACAAAATGAGCATGACCAAATACTTCGGGGTCATTTTTTTAATATGTCCAAAACTTAGCCTTATTAGGTTTAAGTTCAAGACTTAGTGACATCATGTGCATGGGTTCTAGCTCAAAGTGAATCCACATGGATCCACGCGGATTTCCCTTAGAAATTTGTCAAATTTCTTCGGTTCTAGCTCAATTTTGAGTAGCTCAACCTGATTTCGATGAAGCATACCACTGGTGGGCTCATGAGGAAAATGAAGCAAAAAACTTACCCGAATGAGGTCTGGGCTAGAGCTCCGCGCAGATTTCTTTCAAAGCTTGGACAACAAGAACAACAGAGTCTCGTCTGCCAGTGTGAGCTAGGAGTCACACGGATTTTAATCCGCGCGGATTCTGGCGGAAGTGGAGTGGAGGGGAGTACCTTATCCTACCCCATCCATACTCTCCCTTTTTTTTTCTTTTATTTTCTTTCTTTTCATTTCACCTTATTTTTTTTTCTTTTCTTATTTTATTTTATTTTTCATTTTTTACTTTATTCTGTTACAGATCAGATACTTACAAGTTTGTCCTTTTCAGGAAAAAACATACCAAGCCTGGACAACATCCAGCAGTCAAGCTAGCTACAAAACAATTCCGGATATCTTTCAAGCTACCCTTGGAAGCTGAAGCCTGGACAACATCCAGCAATTTAACCAGCATCGGACTACCTCCGGTCAAGAAATCCAAGCTACCCTTGGATCGTTCAAGCCTGGACAATATCCAGCAATTAAAGTTAACATTCGGACTACCTCCAGTTAACTGCAACATTTTTCAAGATGTATACTTTGACTTTCGTCTTATCGGACTCGATCAAAGTGAGGCTGCTTGTAGACACAAAATTGATCGAGAACAAGCGGCACGATAGCGAGCGCATGTGGATTTAGCGAGATATGGGCCCAGCGAAATTCGCTCGGCCAAAAGCGAACAAGCCCATTTGAGTCGGCTCACGCGGATTACGGCCCAGCGGATCACGCGGATCCGCCCATTTCGGATAAGTCGCGCGGATCGGCCCATTCGAGAAGGAGTTGCGGCGGATTTACTAGCGACCGAATATACGGGACCGAAATGTCATCAAATCAGCGGATTTGCAAAGGTGAGACACAAAATGTCTGAAACCCAAAATCGAGCGGATCCGCAGATTTTGATTTTAGCCAAAAATCGGGTTCTACGAGGTTTGCGCGGATTTCTTGGGCCAAGCGAGCAGTGACCTTAATCTTGGGATTGGAAAATCTGCGCGGATTTCCTTGACCTAACCTAGTCTGCTTTGCTATAAAAGGATCCGCGGATCTGCGAGAAGGAGGAGGGACGATGGAAAAAGAGGATGAAAAGAGAAAAAAGTTTCTGAGGAAAATCGAAAAGAGAGGAAAACACTCTTGAGAGCGAATTGTGCGGAAATCGCAGATTTCCGGGTGATATTTCACGGTCTGGAAAGCGATTTTTGGGAGAAGCTTTCGACTGCGTCCTCGGAGCTCACCAAATCCGCGCGGATTTGGTAGGGTTTCGACATCTCTTTCGATTGTAACAATGTAGATCGATAATCCCCGCCCGCTGTAACCTTTCTTATTTTCGTACTTGTTTAAACTTAGTTTAAGTTTTATGCATGTGTTTTGTTTAATTTTGTCGTGACAACTTTGTTTTTTTTTAGTTTCTTTAAACCCGACCTAGTAAGGGCGGCAGTGACGATGCAAGGGCACCCCCCTACATCGATACCTTTACCCCCGGATCCGAATTTCGGTTCGAGACCGGAGTCAACTTTATTTTTGTTAATTTTTTATAAAATTAACTGGCGACTCCTTTTATTTTTTTTATGCGAATTAACGTTTTTCAGGCTCAAAACACTGTTCTGAAATCCGCATGGATTTCTGGTCAGTGGCCTGGAATACTGTCCAGAAATCCGCGTGGATTTCTGGTCAGTGAGCCTGGCCTGATTCCAGTTCTGATAATAAAAAAAACCGTTAAAATTTGTACCCTAAGCAACCCTACGTCGACTCGACACTCCGCGGGGGACCGTGCCCTCTGGGGCCGCGGGCCCTACACCTAGTGTGGAGAAAAGAAGCAGCAATGTGGAATGCAGTTGATGCACTCACTCGAGGTAATCCTTGGTTAACACATTTTACTAACTATGGATGTACTCATTGTATTTGTCAGTGGTTATCATGTATTAAAAACTTTTAAAGTGTTTTATCCTATGGATTGAAGGTATTGTGCCATACACGGATAGTCATTTGATGTACAAGGATTACTATATTAATATCCAATGATTAATATATTGATATCCAAGGTCAATATATATAACGAACCATTATTCATTCATTCATTCGAAAAAGAAGAAGATGTTTTGTGAAATTAATTCATTATTCATTCGAAGACACGTGCCAAATAACTTAACACACTCCCCAAACATCTGAAAATGGGAAAGTGAAGACAAAATAAAAAAACCCCCATTATCATCTTCTTTCTCTTGCTTCGTCTTCATGGTCGTCCTTCTCTTCGTTTCTTCTTCTTCGTTTCACAAAACTCAAACCCATACATTAATGTTGGGCAGCAAAGATGGATGTTGACAGCAAACAAAGAAAAAAATAATATTAAAAACCCACTAATCCACCTGTGCAACCGCATCACTTTGAGCATGCTCTACCATTTAATGCAAATAAGGACCTAAATGTCCTCAGCAGACTTTTTGGTCATTTAGCTAACTGGGTCGTCCTTCTAAGTTAATAACCCTTAAATAAATGATACTTTCCAGTGGTTTTTCTGTTTTTACAAAACGGGCCTAAAAATAGACAAGGCCATTAACCTACATTTTTCAGTAGCTATTAATCAGAGTAGTATCACTTATAAGGCCATCCACAATGGTGAGTTTAAACTCGACTCACTGGCATTACATGAGATGAGAATGAAATGAAGTTGTGTAAGATATTTCAGTGGTGAGAATGAGACTCGTCTAGAATCTCGCGTCAGTCTCACGAGACGAGTTTGAAAGCGAGTTTAACATACTAATATTTTATTAATATTTTTTCTCTTTTCATCCACATCATTTTTTATCAATATAACCAAATTAATCATATTATTAAGTAGGATCAACTTACCTTTTTAATTAATATGAGTGAAACTCATGTTCACCATTGGAAAACTAGTTAAATAAAAGGATAAATTTTAACTCTCTTAGTAGGGGTCTACAGATTCTACATCATCCAATTAACTAAAATCAAACTCACTATTGCGGATACTCTAAATACCGGGTAACTGGTGCGGGATGTGGATTTTGGACCATTGGACCCCCACATAAACAGCTGATGGGCACGGAGTCAAGTCCCCATATATATGATACCATGGAACACTCATGTGGCTTAGAGCTTCATCCTTCACCGTCCTTTCTAGGCTAGTAAAATAGAAGCAGCAGCTTTGTCAAAAGCACTCTGGTGATAAGCCTGAGAGATCCCTCCACAAGTAATCTGCTTAACCATCACCAGCAGTCAGCAGATCAATGGAGGAAGTACAGAGGCTGTATATCTCTGTGGATAAAGACCCAAAACACTGCGACGATACAGATGCACAAACTGAAGACGAATCATTCACTTTCACCCAGAATTTTACTCTGGCCTTGTCCAGTGCTTTGCTATGTCTTCTCCCTTTACTATCGGAGTCCATTACCAACTACCACCAGAAGGTGCTGACCACGGTGTCGCTCATGGTGGCCCTCCTTGTTTCATACATCGCTCTCCAGGCTAAACTCAAGCGACCTCAGATGGCTCGTACTCTTGGCTACGTCGCTGTTTACGCCCTCCTCCTCGCTCTTTGTTCTCTTGTTTCAACCTTCTTGCGCTTGGTTTCGCCCTGATTATTGTTAGATGTATCGTATGCCTCCTCTTTTGTATCGGACAATCATATATGATATTTCAATATAAAGTCTAGTTATCTTTCAGATCTGTGGAGATTTTGAATCAGGCATATACGTTTTACCTAATTACATCGTTTGTTAGCTTTGTTCCGCAATTATTGCCTGTTCTTTCTCAACTGGGTCTATCTTGTTGATAGTTTTTGCTAGTAATTCCAAGTTTCGCTCAAATTCTTGGATTCTTGGTTTCAATTTCTCACGAATCTGCTTCCCCCTTTCTCTTCTAGCACGCGTGTTGAAGGTTTCTTCTCAATCTCATCTTCGATGAGAGATTCGTTTAAAACGTGAATGGTTGAATTATTCGTTTAAAACGTATTAAACGAATTGAAGACCTCCAATGAATTTCAGATCAATTTGAACTCATCCATGCCGGAGATTAAGGTGGATCCTTTGATCTTTTGGATATTTTAGTTGAATCAATTGATGATCTTGGATACTAGGGTATTCAATTTTGAGTAGACCGACGATTTCCAACCAACCCCCAAAACTTGAACTTGATCTGAACCTCCCCAAACTTTTGGGTTTTAAATATGATTTTTTTGGACTAAACTCGAAATATATCGAACCCAAAAATTAGCGATCAAACCTGACCCGGCCATTTGACCCGAATAATTAATTTTTTAAGCCCAACTTAATTAAAATTTATGACTTTTCATCGGAATTTTTAACAATTAAGCTATAATCGCAACTTATTTATTTGTTGTTTATCTAATTTAAGTTAAAATAATTACAATAATCTATCGCTACTAGAAGATAATCATATTTCATTATGTGTAGTGTATAAAAAGTAGTATTTAGAGACCATTTTTTAAAAAGAAAAAACAGAAAAATGTCGCAATCATAACCCGTTAGGTTGACTTGAAACCGAAATACACCGCCCGTATTTACCCAAACCTGAAATACATCTGACTTGTATTTATCCAAACCTGATACACGACTGACCCATAACCCGCCCGCCCAACCGAATTGACATATCTAATTTTGAGAGTTTTTATTATGAGAATGTAGTATTCATTATATCTCGTTCCTTTTTTTTAAGATATGTCTTCTCCCGTTGTGTTATAACAGTTTGAGATCTTTTATTTTTGACCTCGTTATGTTGTATAACCATTTGAGATATTTCATTTTTTATTTTCAAATAAATTACATTTACCCTACCTGACATTTATGGTAATAATTTTTGTACACCCGACATTTGCGAAATAATTTTCACCTTACTTGACTTTAAGTGAAAGTGATTTTTAGTGGCAAAATCTGGTTACCTCCCATCGGAAATGTGAAAATAAAATAATGTCCATACATGACTATGTGAATGTACCATGTTGTCCATATATGACTTAAATGACTTATTAATGTCATATGAATTAATATTAATGGTAAAAACGTCAATTCATATTTAATTGAAAGTCATATCAATTAATATCAAGGGTAACAAAGTCAATTCATATTTATCTTTTTAATATTACATCGGAAAATTCAACAAAAATCAATTATAAAATAGGGAAATTGGATTCTAATAATACGAACTTTTGGCCATATAAGATTTAATAATACGAACTTTCGATTAGGTTCCGAATAATATGAACTTTGACCCCCTATTACCCCCAATAACACGCCACCGAGTTAAGAATAACTTGACTCGGTGGCGATCTGTGTGGCGGAGAGCGCGCAGTTGTTTTTTTTTTCTTGCATCATCATACGTTACTATAAAAAATAATACGAATTTTTACCTATGTTGCTCTGAATAATATGAACTTCTTTTTTCTCTCTAAAAATTCCAGATCTCATTTTTACTTCTTCATCTTCTTCAATCTACTCCCCATTCCCAGAAAACCCTAAAAAACACAAGAAAACCCAGAAACCCCTTCTGGGTTTGCTTTTTGCACTCATCCTCAGTTGGAACTCGATATCCTCCCTCCAAAAAATTGCCAAACCCCCTGCCCTTATGCGGCTGCTGACTGCTATAGCGTTCTGGAAGCCAAACTTTCTTCCCAAACGCTCTACCCTGTCAGATACTGCCATAGTCTCAGATAGGAAGACTATGTCAGGGCGGTGTTTCTTACTCCAATATCGGAGCGCCTGAACCGTAAGGGGGCCGCCGCTCTCCCTACAGTTCCAACACATGATTCTCATTGGGTTGGTGGGACTGGACCCTGCCAGTCTCCACCATTGAATAGTTCTCCAACGAGTTTGTATCCACCACTCCGACTTTCTTTTCTCCCATTTGTGAACCCCGAACGTCTGTGCTGCTGCGTTTGTAGAGGGAGTTATTGTCATGCATCTCTACATCCACTGCCCCCTCATACCTTTTATCTTTTTCTCCTCCCCCATGCAGGATCAATTTACGTCCACTCCCTTCCCCCCTCAGTTCTAGCAGCTTCCTCTTTTCTTCCTTCCACTCCTCATCCCCTCATCCCCTCCTCTTCCTCTTCAGGGGTGATCCCTTCAGGCCCGGACCATATGACATTTCCTCCTCCGGTATTTATGGATCATAATTTTTACATGCTCTAAAAACATGTCCGATAATGCCACACACATAACAATAGTCAGGTATTTTGACGTATTTTATTGCTATCCATTTCACCTCTCCCTCTATCTTCACCTTCACCTTCACCCCCTTCTCAAAGGTTTGTTTATATCCACCTCTGCTTTTATCTTTAGGTATTTAGAATGGGATAAGATATCTTCTTCATCCGCTTCAATAAATTTCCCAACCAAATCTCCTAAGTATTTTGCAAAAGCATGTGTCTTTTTTCGCATCGGTAGATCACAAAATTTAAGCCAGAAGCGGACCATATCGAAACTTACCTCGGAAGGGCTTTCGGATCCATCCAGTTGCTTCAGTAGGAGCATTGCACCATCAAAAGTCCATGGCCCCTCATTCAAGGCCAAGTTCTTGTCTTCCTCTAGAAAGAACTGGAAAGAAAAGAGATTCTTGTCTAGTACCTTCATGATGACGCCCTGCGAAGGCCTCCAGATATTCCTCAATGTATTCATGAGGGCATCCGCATTGAAGTTATTCTTGGTGTGAAGTTTTCCCACCAAACAAAGAGCGACTTGTTTGTCTATTTTGGATTCCTCCGGGTCGACAAAATCTGCAATCACTTCCTCGTCTTCCGTAAGAGCCATCTTTTTCAGCCGATCCTCTAACGCAGGATTCATCATTATTGTATCTTGAGACAAACGATCTCGAGAGAAAAAAGGATTCTTCTATAAACTGCACCAAACCCTACACAGATGGAGGGACTCACGCCTACTTGACCCTACACAAACGGAGGGAAAAAACTCCGCACGTCATGGTAATCACCGGTTGTCAACTACTGGTGTGTCCAGGAAGTCGTCGGCTAGAGTTCCACTTGCGGGAGAAAATTTCAGATAATATTATATTGTTCTTTTCATCAAAAAGTATCATATTAAATCACTTACAAGTTACAAGTGATATAATCATCCCATTCAAAAAAGTGAAAAATTGAGGCCAACACATCTGCACGCAACAAAGAAATTTCGCTTATATTGGTGTGATACTGACAACCAGAAACTTGATTTAATGTTTGTCCTATAAAATTGACTTTATCGTTGTTCATTTTCTTTTGGTGCTCAAGACATAGTAATAATTTTACAAGAGGAAGTATGTTTGACATAAAAATCAAATATGCGGATAATATTTGGTTGGTAACTTGGTATACCATATTTGCTTACACCACAATGACCACATCATTGCGAGGGTAATATTTATATTAATATTAAATATATATGAATTATATTTTTAAAAAAAACTAAAGAAAAGTTATAGAAATTCTTATTTTTTCCCCTTCAAGTGTGGTTGAAAAAAATGGAAAAAAACCTTCTACTGAGCCAAACTCACTACTGCTGTTGCCGATGCTCACAGCAACAACACTCCTCCCATCCCTAAAAACCTTCATGTTCCATAAACCACCACCGTCAACTACCACCGCATCGTCAGCCAACACCGCCGTCAGCCATTAACGCCTCTTCAGTGTCATAAAGAACTTTAATATAAAAAAAAATCTACGGTGGTACTTTTACGTATTTACATAGTTCAGGGCTAATTTTAATCGCTGAACTTCAGGAAACTCTGCCACTGTTGTCTTCTATTACTCCGGAAAGATTTAGGGTTTTACAGTCGAAAGAAATGGCAGCTTCACAATCGCCAAACATATTCATTCCTGAAGAATGGTCGAACGCCGTTGAATTCATAACCAGCGATTCCATCGCCCCACGTCCTCTTGTTGCCTTCATTTGCGGCCCAAAGAACAGCGGCAAAACCACTTTCTCTCGTCATCTAATCAACAATTTACTCCTCAGGTTTGCTTTCTTTTGACGTGATTGATTATGCTGTTCATTCGATGCTCCGTTACTTATTTGGTTCTTTCAATTTCCTTGCTGATTATGATTGTTCATCAAAACTTGGTATTGATTTCGAGCTTATCTCAATTTGTACTTATTAGTTTGGTTCCAGGTTCCTGGTCTAGTGCCAAAACTAAAATGAAATTCTGTTTACACTTTTGAAGAAGCTGTTTATGCTTGCGATGAGAGTTGGGAATTATAAATGGTCACAATTTCTGTTATAGACTCTTGCAATTTTCACGTGTTAGCTTGAATTGGGTGACATTTTTTTGTGCATGTAAATCTTGTTGAAAGAAAGAGTGCTGCTTGTGATGTGATCTTTTGATGATCAAAATTATTTTGATGATAGGTACAAGAGGGTGGCTTATTTAGACACTGATGTTGGGCAGCCAGAGTTCACTCCCCCAGGTTGTCTGTCACTCACTATCATCAATGAGGCAACTCCAGGTATTTGATTATAGGATGTTACTTTTTTCCTTGAGTGCTCTTTTGTAGGCACTGCTTATCTTTTGGATCATAAAACTTATGCTTCTAATCAATTGTTTTCAGATTTAATGGTCCCTTGCCTGAAAACTCCTGAAAGGTATAAGTTTCCTCCAATTTTAGAAATGGTTATGGATCTGATGATCTCCAGAAGTTGTCACTCTATTTCTGAGCGCTCATTGCTCCTAGCTTTTCATTGTTGAAACTTGTAGATGTACGGTAGGGAATGCCCCGGTATTATATGTTTATATGTGAATACTAGATTAAGGTTGTTTGTGTGCGCGCGCGCGCGCGTGTGTGTGTGTGGGGGAGGGGGGGGGGGGGAGTCGGGTTGTGAGATTGTTGTGCATTTCATATAATTAATTGTGCTTGGTAACATCCCTCAATTTGCAGGAATTGTGACATCGTGTTTTCATTACACATTTATTATGCTAAATACGACGGGGAAATGATGAGTTTTTTTAAGACCGAGGATTACTGTAAAGAAATGCTAGAACAGTATTGGAGATTTCGAGCTTTTGTTTCTTTTTCGTTTTTAATTGATAGCAAAATACAAGCTTTGGCGCTTGTTTACCTGTTGAACTTGGATACCTCTTTGGAAGTCTTAAGATGTACAGTCAGAACTTGTACAGATTGTTAATATCAGTTTTTGAAGATTACATCATCACATCAATCTTGTTCTGATTTCTACTTGTTTGAGATACCATTATCCAGTTTCTATTGGTTAGGATATGATGTTTGATCTAGTTTTGTTTGTGTGGATACATGCAGATGCTATTTCTTTGGCGATGTTTCTTCAAAAAGGGATCCTGAAATATACAGGGATTGTGTAATTGCATTGTATGATTACTATACAAATGTTCTATGTGTTTCAAGTAAGAGTGGAAGTCCAGGCAGATCAGAGCTTCCACTTATTATTAACACACCTGGTTGGGTGAAAGGTACATGTGGTTTTAAATATTGTAGAACTTCAATTTTACGATGCATTGGCAAAATAACGTTTCCTATTATCTTCCTGATTGGGCTGTGCAATTAACTTATCGGTTTAATTGTC
This sequence comes from Portulaca oleracea, assembly GCA_029582165.1. Taxonomy (NCBI): domain Eukaryota; kingdom Viridiplantae; phylum Streptophyta; class Magnoliopsida; order Caryophyllales; family Portulacaceae; genus Portulaca; species Portulaca oleracea. Next base: position 9,532,975 of record CM055869.1, on the reverse strand, counting down.
CTGTTGTGCTGCAATAGGTATTGGTTACGATTTGTTGGTGGATATGTTGAAATACACTGGTCCAACGCATGTGGTTAAGATAAACATATCATCTAGGAGTAAGAATCTACCTGCTGGGGTATTCTGGTTGGAGGAGGATGACGATGCTTCTGTCAACTTGATTGAAATCAGTTCAGCTCGCAAGGATTCTTATAATAGATCGTAAGTTTGTTTTTTCTTAGCATAAAATTGTCTGGAGCAGTTAAATGATTCCAGTATTTGTCTCACAAATGTTCTGTTTTCATGGAAAGATAATTGTGCTGGGACCTTCGAAATATTTCCATTTAAAGGGTAACAAATGTGCTTTTCGTAGATTTGAACAATGTCATCTGAGTTGGGAGTAGACTTTGGTATGGGAAGCAATTGGTTGACTGTAATAGGTTGTACGCCAGCTTCACACAAGTCTAGTCTGCATGTTAGATTGTTAGTAGTTTACCAGGGTTGTCATTATAGGATCTTAGTGTCTAAAGTTAACCCACAGCAACCTACTATTCTCTTGCTCTGAATCCAGCTTAGACCTTATAAAACTTATATCTACAAAACTGGTTTATATGCAGTTCAGATTGGGGAAAGTTACAGTCAACTCACCATGCCTAGCAGAAATGACCTTGAATTCTTTTTTCACCAACTCTAGAGAACTCGGTAGGCATTTTAAGTTGCATTACTCTTCACGTGGATTTCTTCCTACAACGTTTACCTACGCATTCTTGCTGATATGCTGTTGGGTTTCTAGAAAAAAAAATGCTTCTGTTTCACTTTGATTATACTCCGCTTCTACAGATATTGTTCCTTCTTGTGCAAAATGTGTTTCTGTTATGGATAAAAGATCAAGTTGTATGACACATTTGTTGTTACTCTTGTCTTCCAGGGTGCTAGTGCAAAAGGAAGCACGTCTTATTCGAGAGTTACGGCTGATGGCTTACTTTAGGCAGTGCTTCCCAAGTAATATGAATGTCACCACAATTAAGGAACTTGCACATGCATTAGCCTGTCATCCTCCTTATCAAGTCCCTATCCCAAGAATCAAAATTAGGCATCTTCATTGTCAGGTTTTTGTTAAAATAATTCGAATACTGTTCCTATAGGCGATAGCTGCAGAATCATGTGTCTTTAGGGTGTCTTGTGATAGTTTTTACGGCATCTTGTCAGATAACAATGTTGTCCTTCATTTTCCTAATGTTTTTTTGTTCCATTGTCTAAGGCTGTGTCTTTATTGAACATATTTTACAACAGGTCCCAGATACTGAAGTGCTCTACAGTTTGAATGCGACTATTGTTGGCTTGGCTGTTAGCCATGAAGACTCACAATCTCTGCCAGTGTGTATTGGCTTCGGTATGTCATATTTGAACTTTTTGAAGTCTTATTTTTCTTGCGTGTTCAGACTTTTTCTGCACAAGGGCATAACTCTCTTATTCTGCAGTGTTTTTTACCAAAACTTGTTACTTAAAGTGTAATGTGGTTCATAATGGCAATAGCCACTCAGTAGGCAATGTCATAAGTACCACTTGACCTGTTGTCCCTCATTCTAGTGTGCTTTCTTTTGTTCATCCATGTTAATATCCGTATACCTTCAATCCAAAATCCATGCTTTCTGTCCTGGACTTATTTTAGCATATGTAAGGAACACTATTTCAGACATTGGTTCCTCGTTTGTGTGTTATTGTCTTTTTGTACAGCTAATCTGTTTTATTTTTAACAATATGCATCAGGCATCGTTAGAGGTGTTGATATATCGAGGAACCTGGTATATGTGATCACGCCCGTTCCACAAAGTATCCTAGCAAGGGTAGATCTTCTTCTACAGGGACTCATTCAGATTCCTGATGGTCTGTTGCAGGTAGAACCTTTTTCCTGCTCTTTTCTTGGTTTGTTCAAATAAATAAATCAATAGAACGGCGGAGAATTGGTGCATTTTCTTACTTCACTGCTGCTTTACTTTCCAGGTACAAGGATGTATATCACCTTATATGTCCGCGAACGTCATCCCTTCAAATTAGCAGATATCAGGAATTCAGTGGAACACAGACTGGGTAAAGACTAGTTAGTGAAAACCCTTGATGCGCACTGTAGGAATTACTGTTGCTTGAAATTAATGTGACAATTGTTACTGTGAATTTGATCGAATCATATAACCAGACAAGTATATCTGGAGAGCAAGCACCTGCCCATTGTACACACATACACATGCAGATGAATTTTCTGCCAGCAGATTTTGTAAGCATACGATTGATACGATCTGTATCTTTTTTGATTTCTGACAAGTATGGTATTTAGTTGCTGAGAAGGCTCATTCCATTGATTTGGCCATCCATTTTGCATCTTGACTTGAGTACTTAACGTTGGTTGCCGTCCTGATTCTAGAATCGAATTCTAGTTTTGTTTTTATGTTTTTACTGATGCAATTGAAGTAAAAGCGGTATTAGAAAACTTGTCAGCGTTGTCTTCTTTAGGGGACGAAGAGCCGATAAGAATATGGCGGTACTTTGTTAATTAGTTAGAAACTTAGAATGCCACATACTTTTTTTTTCTTCCGATTATTGATAGCCAAAAGGCTTAAGAGATTACACAATACAGCAAACCGCAAAGAGAACAGCAATCAACCAACACTAGATAAAAAGATACATCCAAACACTGCTAAATAAAAAATACAGCAAGGATGGTCGCACCAACGACCGTCAAAAATCACCACAACTCAAACACGCTCTTAAAAATAAAAAAACTTCAATTTGGTGAATCATCGGGGAATCGCACGCTTATATCTTTGCCAATTATCACAGCGATACGCTCAATCCTTGCCTCAATATCATCAAGACTAGAATGCCACATAGTGTCATTGTTTTTGTAGATTTATTCATTTGAGATTACTAGAACAAAGATTCCCGTTTGAGAATCTCAAGTAATGCCCCTACAATCTAGTGAAAATTGCTACTCAAACATCGGCTGTTTCTATCCTTCATGGTGGTGTTGGTGGTGGTTTGGGAAGTGAGAGAGAGGGAGTATGAGGGTGGGAGCTGGGGTTTGAAGATAGAGAAAGTGTGAGAAGGGGTGTCCTTCCGAATGTCTTATAAGGGGTTTGCCCTTGTAGATATCCATGGATATCTTCAAAGGTGAATCATGGTCCGCTTTGTAGATATCCTGTCCGTGAATCAAAGAGAGAGGGGTAGAACAATTGAAACAAAAAAAATAAAAAATACTGTCCACTTGGCATGCAACATCAACACTGTTGGATCCCCTTTTCTCTCGTAAATTGGGACATCATGATCCTAATATTCTTCATGGTCAATTTGCATTTTGGGTCATCCTTCGTGATCAATAACCCGAGTTCTTGGATAAAAATGCCACTAAACTTTACAAAAATTGCAATTTTGCCACCCGAAAAAATGTAATGAAAATGTCATTAATTTATGTTAACAGTTACAAAAATGTCACTTTACTTGCTTTTTACCTGCAACAGCCGATTAAATGCAGGTTTAGGGTTTTGTTAGCTGTTTGACTTTTGGCTGTTTTGTTAGCTGTTTGACTTTTGGCTGTTTTGTTAGCTGTTTTTGTCAGCTGTTTATATTAGATGTTTGTATAAAAGAGTGTTTGGTAGAGTTAGATGTATGTAGGATGACTTTTTCTCCTGATTTTCAATTGTACCCCTAGCTTTATTTTTAGTGTTTTTTAACATTATGATTTTTTAAATTCATTTTTAGGTTTCTTGTCCATATTGTAATTCATTTTAGGTTTAACATTATGGTTTATATTCATTTTTAGATTTTTTTTTATCCCAATGTACTTTTACAACTTAATGTAGATATTTTATAATTTATTTGTAGAAATTACACTATTCTAAACAATAGGTATATGTATAATCAATTAGTAATTACATTGTCAACATAAACCATAATGATAAAATGAGTCTCTTATCCAAATTAATAGGAAAAGCAAATAAACTAGGAGATTTTGAACACAAGTATCATTATACATAAATCACATTGTCCAAAAGGATAAGAAACGTAAATGAATGAATTGAAGACTACTAAAATTACGTAACTATGTACCTCGAGAGACTTGATACTTGGTTTTATGATATCTAGCGACATAAAAACATGGGTTAACACATCCTACGACGTCTAGCTGCGACCAAATTGAAAGGAATGTTATCACGAATATTTGACATCTCTCTAACTCGTGAGCTTTCGGCAAAATGATTCTCCATTGCCATGTGTCACGTCTGAAAGGTGAATCAGGTGATATAAAATCTGGATCTTCATCGATTATTTTAAAAGTTGGATCTTGAGTAGTGTTTCTTCGAGTATAATAATGTAATGCAAATGAGGCCAATATGATCCTATTTTGGTCTTTGATTGAATATGGTGGCGGAACACGTAATTTCAAATATAAAAAATCAACAACTATAAGAGAACAATTAAAAGAACTAAATCTAAATTATTTTGATGGCAATTTTTGTAATTTTTGTGAATTAGTTGGTCAATATGGTAATTTAAAATATAAAAAGCCAAAAGCTATTTACAAAAAGCTACTATGAGTAAAAAGCTAGTTGAATTCGCCAATCTACCAAACACCTCAAATTGACATATTGAATAGTCCAACCAACAACCCTCTAAAAAGTCATTTTCTCCAAAAAGCCATCCAAAAGTTCCCCCATTTTCATAACATTTTTTTTTGGTGTGAATTTACAATTTTCTGATGTTTAGTGACATTTTTATCGGAGCACTCTCAATTACCCTATAAACAAGGGTTTAGTTAAGCCCATTTTGACCTATAAGCTTCTGTTTGCCATGTCCTTGTGAATTTTGGTTCGGCCCATGAGTTTTTTGTTCTAAATCAACCCAATATAATCTCAAGTGTCTAAAGTACGCTTGACAATCACTGCAACCAAATTGAAAGTGTGGTGTAAAGTGTAAACTACAAATAAGTACAACTTATAGAAGGATATCCCTAATCCCCTCACATTTTCTTTCTTTATTAACTAAAATTTAAGCTCTACAACCCATTCAGTGTGTATGCTTTTGTAAATTTTGCTAAACAAGAGGGGTCATCTCTGGCTAGAGCTAATTGCCATTTCTACATCATCAACAAGCAATGTAGTAACACTGATATTGCACACTGGGAGGGCAGATAGAAGGATTCTAAGCCAATCCCAGACGCGCCACAGAAGCACGCTCAGCGATAGATAGAGACCAAAGTGAGACAAACAAGGTCACTGGAAACGCATACCAAAATAGACAAGGCAATGGCATGGCGAGATCAACATTAAGAGAGTAAGAGGAAGAGAGAAATCGCGCACTGTAAGCGAATATTATGAGTGGCTGAATACCCGAGTCGCACTTTGAATGACAGTGAAGAGACATGTTACCCAAACAACCAACGTAAGGATCAACTTCATTGCCTCAAAACTGATGATCATCTCTGCAACAGAATTTAACCCTTTGTCGTTTAGATCCCAATTATCAGAGATGTTTGTGTGAAGGTTAAACAGTTTTAAAAGGAAGATGATAACAAATCTCAAGTCCAAGTAGTACATGTTTAGCTACAGAATACGTACTTGCCAGGCAGCCAACCGAAGCACCCTGAAAATGGGAAAGGGCAATAAAATGTAATGAGACAGAGAGGAGAAACTAAGGATAATATGTAGGTAACTAAATAGCTTGCCTGACTTGGTTGTTTGATGTTGATATATATATATATATATATATTTATATATGTTCAATTGGCGACACATGCTACCGGGGCGTCGACCAAGACCTTTGATAGATTTGATTATTATCCTACAAAGTTCAAAGTATGACCACCCTGTTGATAATTAGGATACCAGTGTCCCTGATTATTAATTAATATATGATTCTTCGCCGGCATTGAAAAAGTTCATTTGGATGGTACATTAGTTCATTTGGACGGTCCCTGATTATAGTACGTTTGGTTATTTCGGAAGAAAATGTTTTTGCAAAACTTTTCTCCGAATGAGAAACTTTTTCCTAGAAAAAAAATACATTACAATGTTTGATTACATTTGAAAAAGTAATTTGTAGTGAGTTGTGGTGGAATGATATGTTGCGGTGGGTTGTGTCAAAGTGTGGTGGGCTGTGACACCGCAGATTGTCAGCCGCATAAAATAAAATATCCGCGCCAAACATTGGTGACTTGGTGTTTTTTTTTAATTTTTAATTTTTTTTGGTGTAGTGGTTGTCGCTTTTATATTTTGTCAACATTTGCTTTAGTGGAAATCACAATTCACACATCTGGTAATGTTTACTGGCTGGTGGTATTCAAAGGGTTGTTTGTCCAGATGAAAGACGGAAAAGGAAACTCCTTGACATCCTTTATGATCAAATATATTTTTGGACCATCTTTCTTGATCTATAACCCAAGTAAGCTCGACAATCACTGCAGCCAAATTAAATGTGTGATGCAAACTCCAAACATGTACTACCTCCGTCCCAAAATGTTTGTCTTTTGACAAAATTTTGACCATTGATTACTCATAAATTACAATGAGATACTATATGACATTATCGTCATTAGAAAAATATCTTAGTAAAATTTACAATGATGGTAATTTCATATCGTAACTCATTGTAATTTGAAAATAATCAATGGTCAAAATTTTGTCAAAGGACAAACATTTTGAGACGGAGGTAGTATAACTTATAGATGGATATCCCTAATCCCTTGGCATTTTCTTTCTTTATTTACTAAAATTTAGGCTTAACCCATAACACTACAACAAACTGAACAAAGCACCCAGACAATAACAATTCAGTTGATGCTTTTGTAAATTTTGCTAAACAAGAGGTCATCTCTCGCCAGAGCTAATTGCTCATTTCTACATCATCAACAAACAATGTAGTAGTAGTTGTAGTAACACTGATATTGCACACTGGGATGACAGATAGAAGGATTCTAAACCACTCCCAGACGCGCCACAGAAGCGAGCTCAACAATTGAGACCAAAGCGAGACAAACAGGGTCATCGGAAAAGCATACCAAAATAGACATGACACTGGCATGGCCGAGATCAGCATTAAGAGAGTAAGCGGAAGAGAGAAATCACCACACTGTATGCGAATATTATGGGTGGCTGAATACGCGAGAGGCACTTTGAATGATGTGATAAGAAATGTTACCAAAACAACCACTGTAACGATCAACTTCATTGCCTCAAAACTGATGATCATCTCTGCAACAGAATTTGACCCTTTGTCGTTTAGATCCCAATTAGCAGAGATGCTTGTGTGGAGGTTAAACAACTTTACAAGGAATATGATAACAAATCTCAAGTCCAAGTAGTACATGTTTAGCTACAGAATGTACCTGCTAGGCTACCTACCAAAGAACCCTAAAAATGGGAAAGGATATAGAATGTAATGAAATAGATCGAGCAGAAACTAAGGATAATGTGTATGTAGCTTGGCTACCTTAGTTGTGCCTGATGATATATATATATATATATATATATATGTTAAATTGTTGACGTTTACTGCCAGGCGGTCGGGGTCGGCCTCGGCCAAGAACTTTTATATTTCCTCTGTTCTATATTAATTGTCGTCTTTGAAAATTGTACAGTCAAATTCTAAAAATTTTGACGATAAATTTCTCAATATATACAATGAATTGCTATATAAAATTACCACCATTAGATTTGTAACGAAAAATACTATCATACAAGTATAATATTGCAATTGTTAATAACATATTATGTAAGAAATTATCAATCAAAGAGTGATATTGGAACCATAAAAATCAAAATAATAACAATTAATATGAAACGGAGAAAATATATTTTATCATGAAGGCCCCGCTATCCTATGATTCGCCGACTTTTGGGGCTACATTAGTTTATAATTTTTGGGATTATGTTTAAATCAGGGCACCACTATCACTTTCTTTGATTAGAATCTTCTCTTCAGAATCCTGTTGGCTGTTACTTCTTCTTTTTCATATTATCCCTCGCTTATAAAACTATACTACCTCCGTTTTGTTTTATCTGTCGCCTAAGAAATTGTGGTAAAAACTTTGACCGTTAATATTTTAATTTGTATAATGATTCATTATACAAAATTGATATCATTAGATTCGTAATAAAAAATACTATTAAAAAGTATAATATTATATTTTTCTATAAAAGTTTTATATTAGAAATTATTGATTCAAAATTGGCACTGAAAAACCGTTAATGACAGATAAAAAGGAACGGAGGGAGTACCTTTCTATATTATTTATTGTCTTTAAAAGTTATATTGTCAAATATTAAAAATTTTAATCACAGATTTTTCAATATATATAATGACTTGTATGAAATTATTATCATTAAATTCGTAATACTATCCTAAAAATTTTTAGTCAAGTGGTGGGAGTACAACGATTGAATTAAACCCAAACTATCTAAAAATGTAAAAAGTACCACTATAGATTTTGTTTATCAAAAGTGACATTGAACTTGTTAAAAAGATGGACAAAAATACCATTTAATCGGTTGCAACATGTACAAATTGAAAATTTAATTTTTGAAATTTGTGAACTGAAGAGAGAGACACATGATTCTCTATTTCTCTTCTTCTTAACCCTTCTTCTCCTCCTAGATCATTTAAAGAACCCAAAAATATGGATGAAAATTGAAAATTATGCAAACAAAGTTGAAAAGTTTGGTAGGATTGCGGAGAAGGCAATGTAAAGACAATACTTTGAAGACAATCGAAGAGGTAAGTTTTTTTTTACAGTTTTGCTCAAAGAACTCAGTAGGAATGGAGATGGGTAGGTAGAATGGCCGAATGGGTGGTTTCACCATGAAAAAGAAAGAAGATGGCAGAAAGAAAATGGGGAGAGGTTTAAAGATATAAGTAACGGAAACATGTATAACAATTTTCAGGTTTTGAGAATTATGACAGTTACGGTAATTCCCACGATGTACACCGTACATTTGTCATGATTTAATCTAATACATTGATTTTATTTAATTTGAAAAAAAATTAAAATTTTAAATTGTGAAAATTATATAATTAATTAAAAATTATTTTATTTAGGATGTGTTTGTCGATTGGATATGTGAAGGAATTTTTTTAATCAAAAACACCCACCCACCTCCATGGCTCCATTTTTACGACAACTACTTTTTCCGGCGAGAAGAATTTCGGCGCAGCCGCCCCACCACCATCCGGTCACTTTCTGCCGCTCATGTCGCTACCGTCGCTTACTGGCGGAGGTTACCATTTTCCGGATAACTTGGTGTAGTCCGTCATGGAAACAGATACTCTAAAAGTCGGCGACGACAGCGGCGTAATCGGCGGAGAATGACTGGGTAGTGGTGGGGCTGTGTCGGAATCTTTCTCACCGGAAAAATAGTCGCCGCAAAAAATTGAGATGGGTGGGTGTTTTTGGTTAAAAAAAATTCCTACACATTCCATCAACAAACACACCCTAGATAAAATAATTTTTAATTAATTATACAATTTTCACAATTTAAGAAATTATAATTTTAACATTCTTAAAATTAAATAAAATGAACATATTAGATTAAATCGTGACAAATGTACGGTGCATATTGTGGGAGTTATCGTAACTACCATAATTCTCAAAAACTAGAAATTACCTTACATTTTTGGTTAGACAATAAGTTTAGTGTTATTTTTAACAAAAGTAAGCCTTTGGTGGTATTTTTGACATTCTTAGATTAGGGACATTTTAATTGCTGAACTCTTGGTGAGTTGGTCGTTTGCTGATAAGTATTGGTGAGAATGTGTTTGATTGAGAATTAGGACCACCAGACTATAATCAACTGTGAAATGACACCATCAAAATACAATAAATATGTCAATGGGACTACCGACTACTAGAATATAATAGCAATTTAAATGGAACCACTAGAATACAACTAAAATAATAATTTTTGGTCAAATACACTCTCATCGGTATACATCAGCAAACCACCGAGTCACCACCACTTGACTTGGTAACGTCCCACCAGAAAATAATTTTACCTTTTTTTTAAACGCTAGAATACAAAAATAAAGTAGAGATTATTGACATATAAAATGTGAAAGTAAAGATTACTAAAATCCAATTTTATATATATTAATCACACTGTGGACATTCATTAATCACACTGTGGACATTCATCAATCAAACTGTGGACCACACCTTTAATGTTTGTCAACATCGATCACAACATATATCTATATCTATAATCAATCATGATCAATTATCTTACCATAAAATCAAGAAAAACCCAGAAATCCAATTTAACACTGCCTTAATAAACCCATCACGACATAAAATCAAGATTGATTATGATCAATCATGTTAATTTTTCGGCCATCAATTATATATATATATATATATATATATATATATATATATATATATATATATATATACTGAAAATTACTCGGAGGTATCCTTAATTTTTGGGTTAGTAATTATCTGGTGTTTTTCCAGTTATCAATTTTATTAAGTGACCAAAATACCCTTAATTTTCTTTTTCAAGGGTATTTCTTAAAAAATGGAAGAATAAGGATATTTCGGTCAGTTAACTAAATTGATGACCTGAAAAGCTCCTAATAATTACTAACCCAAAAACTAAGGGTAACCCAAAATGAGTTTTGAAAAGTCGGAGTACTTGAAAAACATTTCACCAAAAATTAGGGTACCTCCGAGTAATTTTTTTATATATATATATTTTCATTTTACAATTTCTCTACCAAGATCCTTTTCATTTATTAGTCCCATTATCCCCGATAGTCCCATCTTTTTATATTTTTCATTCCACATCGTCATTGTGCTCACATCAATAGAAGGTAACGAAGATAGATAGAAGAGAGAGGAGTTATGAAGATTCATTTGAGTTAAATTAATAGTTTTAATTTATTGACTATGATGATTGAAATTTTTTTAAATTATAATAGTTAATTTTAGATTTCAACTATGCCAAAAAATTTAAAATTTAAATGTATAATGAAAATTCGATCATCATATTTAATTGATGTGCTGGACACTTTGGGTTCGATGGAGGAACTGGGGAGAGCGGTTATGAACTCCACGAAAAGACCGTTATTTCAGGTAAATGGCGCGCCCAAACACTTGTTTTTCTCATAACTAGAAAACCCAATCTTTCTATTTTTGGTCACAGGATAAATCGATCACCAAAAAAAAAAAAAAAAAAACAAAACAAACCCTCTTGATTCTTTCTTCTCGTTAGATGTATGTGAGAGAAGAGAAAATGGTTTGGATTTTGGTCGGTTTCCTTCTGGACAAGGTCGTGCTTTAATGTCATACCTTTGTTCTCTACCATCCTCAATCCACGTCTTTTCATCATACATATTCATCAAAATCACGAACCCATTTGGGAAGAACAAAAATCCATCACCTGATCCTTTGATCTGTGTCCCCAGATGATGAATTCAGCACCACCGGGCCGACATTCAAGCATTTCTGCGAGCAAGAACTGGGCAAATTCCCCCACTTCATGATCTACGTTGTCCTCGAATGGACCCTCATCGCTTTGCTCTTTCTCGATGGCTTCTTCGCCCTGCTTTCGAATGAATTCGCTGAGTATTTCGACCTCCCTCCTCCCTGCGTCCTCTGCACCAGGATCGACCACATGCTGAAGCGCAAGCGGATTCGTTGCTCCTACAACGACGCCATCTGCGAGGGACACAAGAAGGAGTTGTCCTCCCTCGCTTACTGCCATGTCCACGGGAAGCTCTCCGATCTAAGGACCATGTGTGAGGGTTGCCTCCTTTCGATGAATGGTGTCATGGAGGGCGTTTTCGATGGGGAGATTGGGGGTGGGGTTGAGTCGCATTCTGTTGTTGGGAAGGATGATCAGGGGGTTGAGAAACAGAAGAATGAGAATGGGATGTTTTGTTCGTGTTGTGGGGAGCCTATGAAGGGGAAGTCATCCGGGTATCAGAAGGGCATTGCTAACATTATGGCGAACCCTCCACCGCTCCCTAGGGCTGCCAGCAGGCTGTCCCAGCCGGGCCCCACTGCTTCGCCCAGGGCGGGTTTTGCTTCTACTCGGAGCACCTTGGAGTTTGCTCAGACCAGATTTGCGGATCCTAAGATGTCTAGTAATGCCACTGCTGAGGAAGAGGATGCTGGGAATGCTGACAACTCTGGTAGTTTCTTCTTCGTTTTGTGCTTAATTATTTGTGTTTGTTATCAACTGTTATATATTCTCTCCGGTTATGTGGTGCGAAATTGCAGTTCTGGTTCTGTTAATTTGCAGTGTTTCTGCACAAACGGACACCCTATGTCTTAACTGTCTGTTTGTCTGAGGGTATGTTAGTATTTGCTTATACTAATGATGGGCTGCATTTCCTGAAAAACACAAATCTGAAAAGGTTTCTGTTTCTGAATTTGTAACTCGCGAGTAGAAGATTTTAATCATGTGAATTGTACTAGAAACTTCTGCAGCTAGTTGCCAGATAGGGCCTGTGTTTTTTTGCAGTTCAGATTGCCCTTGTCAGAAAAGGCCTTGCATGCGAATGTCAACGACGAGAAATATAGGCTTTGGGAACTTTGTATACGAAAACAGACAGTTCTATTTGTTTTCCTCGTGTCATCTTATAGTCGTCATAATTGAATGAGTCTCATTTGGATAAGCTGGATCATTTCGCCATCATATATGGCAATATGTTCATCATCTACTTGTTAGCTGAAGAATCATGAACCAAAATCTATATATATATACCTATCTGACCTTATTTATGTCGATCTTAGCAGGTAACGAAGATGCCAAATCTACACCACTTCCAGTGTCAACAGAGCCAGAAGAACTCATTGATGATTATATCAGGACTCAATCTTTTAACAAAGGGAACAAATTCTTCGGTGGTGCGTTGTCAGAGTCAGCTGCAGCGAGCCCAAGGTGGGCCACCCGGTTAGGCGACACAGCAATCGCGAGTCCCAGGTGGGGCAGCCGGTTGGGTGACTCAGCAGTTGCGAGCCCAAAATGGGCCCACAGGGGGTCAAGGAAGTCACTGCTGGACCGAGTCGAGCTAGCCCCTGACCCAGTGGAGTCCATAGCCGGGAACGAAACAGACCCAGAAGTGATCATAAACCGGCTAAAGAGGCAGGTGAGGCAGGACAGAAAATCCCTCATATCCCTCTACATGGAGCTGGACGAAGAAAGAAGCGCATCTGCGGTGGCTGCCAACAATGCCATGGCTATGATCACCCGGTTGCAGGCGGAGAAAGCTTCTGTTCAGATGGAGTCGTTGCAGTATCAGAGGCTGATGGAGGAACAGGCAGAGTATGATCAGGAAGCGCTAGAGATGCTGAGGGAGATGCTTAACAAGCGGGAGGATGAAATAAGAGAGTTGGAGACTGAATTAGAAATCTATAGGGAAAGATACGGGATCTTGCAAGAGGAGATTCGTGGGCATAGGTTACATAAGTCTGTGTCTTTCTCATCTTTCACGGAGAAGTCTGATCCTGAGAGCCCGCTTTTCAGCATACATGCTACTGGCACTGAAATGGAGCTGCACGAGCATATGTCGGATAAAAACAGCAGGCATTCTCAGGAGGAAGAAGAAGAAGAAGACGAAGGTGGGAAGACAGCTGAGGATCATGAAGTCGAGAAGGAGGATGAGTCATTGATGGACATTGAGCGAGAGAGGTCTTATCTCTTCGGCCAGCTTAGAATGCTCGAGTCTAGAATACTGCATGGTTCTAAGGATGGGGCTGATGGAGCTAATAGTGAGGAGCAAACAGGTAACATTGATTGAAAAACCCCCTCGGACCATCTTGATTTTGTGACCTGTGTTTGCATTTAGTTGATCATGCTTTCTCTCTTTGTTGGTTGGTGGAATTAAGCAGAAGGAAAAGGCGAGAACGCAGCATTAGCAAAGGAGGTGTCTGAGCTAGGGGAGAAATTGAGGACCCTGGAGGAGGACAGTAGATTCTTGAAGCACGCGCTTCTAACACTGAAAAAGGACAGGAAAGAGGGAAGCAAGGTTCTGATGGAGATCGCTCACAACCTTCATAAACTACGACATATCGATAGTATGCCTGCTCAACCACATCCAGCAGTGGCTGTTGCTTCCTAATTTCCAGAATGGTAAAACTTCCTTCACCACATCTTGAACAAACAAAGAATGGAAGATGGAAGTTTCTATAATCAAAATGGCTAACAGAAATGTTGTCAGCTTTCAAGTTTTGAGTCTCCCTAATTATTGCCAGCTGCTTGATCTTTTCTTATCTTGCTTTCTGAGTTTCTGACAATCTGTTCTGTATATTCAGGGGCACACATTTTTTCTGACAATATCTGAAGCGACCAACTGAAGCTTAGCTGAAGTGTAGTGGAGTCAAAGGCAGTGGCATTTAGGATAATAGAGTTTGAGGACAAATAGAGAAACCTTAGTGGCAAATGTTTTTCAGTTATGATTTTGTGTATGTAATTAAGAAGAAATTGAGTTATTTGAGTAATGAGATTCTTTCCTGTCCAACCTTAACCTTGAAAGTAAGTTCAGATATTAGTAGACAATATGAAAAAGCATAGTGGATAAAAGAAGTTTAGAACTATAAAACTTATATTTGTGATAACTGGGAAGGTTTATAGGCAAAATGGCAGGGAGAATTTCTTGAAAGTTAGGAGCTAAAGAGTGAGGTTCATATAAAGGGTTTCTTGAAAAGCTAGATACTCTTAAACCAAAGCTTTTATTGCTATCGATCAACTGTCTTCTATCTACAAAAATCTGTTCAAAAATGGAATGTGAATTCACCCGTCTCAACATACCTTTTTAAATTAACAAGGTATACAGTACAACAATTCTTAAAGATGCAATCTTGCAAGATTGAATGACTTTTGAGTCTGTTTTTCTGAATAATCGCTTTGGTTTTGCTGCTTCAAGCTGGATCAATAAGATATTGCTGCTGTGCACGGGCTAGGAGATCTCTGGACGCCTTAGCTTAATTTGCACTGTTTCCCTGTGATAACAATCAGTGACTGATTTAGACCTCAGGACTAAAACAATAATCTTTTGCGCGCTATCTCACCGGAATGATCCAATTTCAATGTTGCTTGGTTACTATAAAAACTATAGCAGAAGTGAAAAAAGATGACTGGATCTTGCATCGACTCTTCGACTCACGGAGATCAAACTAATGATGCGAGCTGTATAGCTAGCTAGTACTCGACTCACTGATACAGCTCCATCACATCTTCACCCTCAAATCCTAGTTGAAAAATGAAATTAAACAAATAAAGGGTCTAAGATTAGAGCTAGGTAATTAACCAACCTGGGAGATGGTTGTGGAATGAATCACGTTCACATAGATATAGATGAAAGAAGGGCAATATCAATGATGAGCAAGGGAATAGGAAGGAGCCTGAGGGGGAAGCCAAGCCAGGAAAGTCCCACAATCAGAAACCCATCAATAGAAAGGAGTTGGCCAATGCACTGAAGCCACATAGAAAGCCTCTTACGTCTGACTTTCTGATTCATACCCAATATCATGAAAAGTATAGCAATATACTGAATACCCATCTCGGTTGACAAGATTCCACGTATCTTCGGGGACAACTGACCCATGATGATGGCTCCTACGATCATCAAGGTAATCGATATCAGAATTTTGGATGTACTTGTCATCGCTTTCAGAGCTTCAGATAAATCTTCTTCGGGGGGCTGTTGCAGTTGTCTAGCAGTAAAGTAGTAGCAGCTGTCTAGCAGTGAAGTATTAGGTGACAACAACCTTTGGAAGATGGATGACTGCCGTGATGCGACTATTGATTGTTCAGCTGGTGATTGTTGCTGTTGATGATCATCTGAGTTATTGTTCCCCAGTCGTAGGATCTCACTCTGAGGCAGAGGCGGGTTTTCGATGTCATGGGATACGTTCTGCAGTTGGATTGTTGTCCCCGGATTTCCATGGTTGTCATTTGCGGCATCCACCGGAGAGGATTCCATGCCTACCTCAAGTGCTAGTGCTAATTAAACAAGAGTCAAGAGCCCAACAGTTGAACAGATCTAACCAAGAGAGAAACAATTAAGGGCTAGAAATAAGCTACAAGACCATGATTCGTGTATAATTATTCCGATCGAGCTCATCTCCTACACATAGCATAATAGCCATTAAAGGATTTTGAAGGCAAGAGAGAGAGCAAAACCTTATGTGGAGTAACGGAAGCCTGCTTTCAGCTTGCAAGTTGAGTGAGCTAAGTAATTTGGTCCACTACGAACATAACCATACAGATACAGTAAGCAATAACAGGGAGTTGGGGACTACTAACGCGGTTTAATGTCCCAAGCATACTTGGTTAATTAAACCCCATTCTTTTATATGGTATCGCACTTTGCGATACCGCAAGTTACCGCAACTCACCACAATTTACCACAATCACCTTTTTAATTAATATATTTCAATACTCACTTTTTTTATTTTTACCACAACTAACCGCAACTTACCGCACTCTACCACACCGCAACTTACCACACCGCATCGGTTTAAACAAGTTAAAATGATGACCTCTATAATTAAACGGGCATCACGTAATGGGAAGCAGGAGTATAGGACTCTGTTAATTAAACCATATTTTTTACTTTCTACCACATTTCACTGTACCACATCATTTCTTTTTTTATAATAAATCTTAATTATTTTTTATATAAATGGTCAGCACTTTTTAAATCCACACCTAATTTTTTTTACGTTTTAATTTTTAATTTTAAAAAACCAATTTACTTTTTTCAATTTCAAATTAAAAAACATCTACCCACCTACCACCATTTCCATCACATTTCACCACATTTTTCCAAATTTTAATCTACCACACTATCACTGCACCCCACCCACTGTATAAAAGAATATGACCTTAGTTAAATATGTTTGGCGCACGACATTCTTTTGATGAATAGTTCTGTCAAATCTCAAACATAGTATTGTGAAAAGAAAATTGTAGTACTTTTACGGACCTAAATATGATCTTAATTCTTAATGAGAACTCGTTTTACTGATTACCCCCTCCGTTCATATTAATTGTCGTCTTTGAAAATTGTGTATTCAAACATTGAAAATTTTGACTATAAATTTCTCAATATATACAATGATTTTCTATATAAAATTATTATCATTAGATCGCAATTAAAAATACTATCATAAAAATATAATATTGCAATAGTTAATAAAATATTATATATGAAATTATCAATCAAATAGTGATATTAGAGACTGTGACAACGGTTAATAAAATGACAATCAATATGGAATTGAGGGAGAATTATTGATTTTAAGGAGTGGGTTGTGACTTGTGAATTGTGATACATTAGTGTAATTGGAGGTCTGTTTTGATTTTTAAGAAAAAAATTAATTACCAAACCAGCCAAATTAACTTTTGTTATGATCATGCGCATTAAAAGAAATTGTCGTCAGGGTAAAACAATGAAATATTCAGCACAGTGCAGTTAAATTGTCATCAGGGTAAAATAAAATGTGTTCAGTTGAGACATGTGTTCATGCACATCTGTAAGTCTGTAACACATCCAGGATTGATCCTAATTAAAGTCTTCAAGTTGAGAGGCACCAAGCAATGAAGCACCTTATCGGTATCCCACATCAAATATTAAAAAATGGTGAAACAACCAGCTCTTGTAATTCGACAATTTCCCCCCTTTTAAATCACAATTGAGCACAATAAATTTATCTGGTGAACATCCGTTTCAAAATGTTTGTCACTATAACTAATTTATTAGTCTCAATTTATTTATCATTTTTATAATTTTGACAAATATCATTTTCTTTTTTTTTCATAATTAATAAATTTATTTATCATTTTTTGTAATTATCATTGGATCTTCTTAAATGAGTTACGATGGCAAATATAATGAAACATAGTAAATTATAGTGAGAATAAATAGACTTAATGTCCACACATTTACCATAGTTCCATGCTCGCGTGAGAATTGATCACATAAGACTTGTTTAACCAAGTCAAATGACAATATGTGAGGGTAAAAAGGTATGTGAATGTAAGGGTAAAAGGTAGAAAACGGGAAGAAATTTCCTTTGGCAAGTGGGGAGTGAGTCATCACAGATGGCCCACGGCCTAATGTCATTAGATTCCAATGAATGAAGTTTCGAAGAGGCTTCTTTTGTTTTAGTCATTATCTATGGAAGAAACACTGAAAATTCTTCATTAACTAACACCCATCAATTCAATAGGATCCGGTTCACACTCTATGAAAGAAAAACAAAGACAAAAACAAAACAAATTGATGAAGTCTTGGTACACCACAACGATGTGAGTGTGGAAAATAGGGTAAAGGTACACGGTATTTCATATACTACAATAAGTTGTTAGAAATATCTTCTAGTATTCTAGTTACTTCTGCAAGAGAGTTTATTACCTCATTTCACAGAAACTGTAAACAAGTAGTAATATTGTTGTGAATATAATCCTACAAAATTACTTACTATAGTACGAATTAATTGTTTTTAGATAATTCAAGAGCCAATTACTCAATTAGGCCCAAGTACAAAATACATGCGGGCCGAATCCAACCTAAGGTATGGCCCAAAGCTGAAAACCAAAAGCCAAATTTTTGCAACCCATATAAGATTAAATAAGATGAAACAACGGGGCCCAGAAACATTACAAAACAACTCAAGTGCCCCAATTTTTATTTTCCATTGTAATTATTATGAGTTATGAACCGTGCCGTTCATGATATAATTTTTATTAATTTATCTATAATTATTTGAGGTTTAAATTATGGTGACTATGAATCTATATTTATGAATTAATTTCATTGACAAAATTTATACTATCAATATCCACATATTTTTGTAATATAAATATATTTTAATACTAATTTGAATTATTGATTAAAAAAATACTAATTAAAATGTTTGTTTGTGTGTATATATATTTTGTAATTTCTTCTTTGAAATCATCAATTAAAGGAAAAATTAAAATGAATTTATATTATATATATTAAGAAATATGTTCATGACTAAATTTAATGAATAAAAATATATCAAAATTTTGTCAGTTATTTATCTATCATTAACCCTCGTATAGTACATATTCTATCAAAATAACCTCATAATAATTCAATTTGAAAATTATAGATAAAAATATTTTTTTATATGTAACAACAATGACAATGAAGAGATGGTACTCAAATGACAATGACTTCATTTTCTATGTTTGTCAACAAGGTTTATGTCTTGGCGGAAGTAAACTACTTTTCATTAATGTATTTTTTAATTGCCAAGAATTTTTAGGTTGGAAATAGGTTTGGAGCACCCATAACTTTCAGATTTCGCCAATTAGGTATGGATTTTCCTTAGTTGGATTGATTTTGATAGATAGATAGATAGATAGATAGATAGATAGATAGATAGATACAGACATGCACTCATAGTTTTGAAATTTTGATTATAAATTTCTCTATAAATATATAATTGTCTATTTTACTAAAAAAAATTGTCATAGAATTCTAACGAAAAATATATTATAAAAATATAATATTACAAATTTTAATAAAATATTATATTTATAATTTATGATAAAAGTAATACTTTAATTTGTTCACCAAGGCAATCGGTCCCTATCAAGTTTTGAAGGTCAAGACATTGTATGTTGGTGTTGCAAGCTACACAAACTAATTTTGGTGTGCCATGGATCGTGCCAATGTATAGAGCAAGTGTTTGGGATTGCAAGCCAACACGGGTCGCGTCATATATTACATCGATCGTGTCTCTAGGCTATTGTCGACAAAATTTTGACCGACCGAATACACTAATTTGTCTGACTTTAAAAAACTTGGTTTGGTCCGAACGCGATTTTGACATTTTTCGGATTGATCGAATATTCATTACAATTATTCTCTTTTTTGCTATTGTGTCGAACCCGATTTTTACCCAAATTTAACTACGTTTGAATTGTCCGACACGAAAGTGTTGGGTTTGTGTGGTCCATTGGATCCGCTAGGTCCAAAATCGGGAGAGGGAGGCGCTACATGCGCCAGAGAAGACGTCAGGTGCACCTCAGACAGAGAGGACCAATTTGGGGCGCTATCCACGCCGGGACGCTGCTCGCGCCTAAGGGGCACTACTCGCGCCAAGTAGCACGCGACTCGCATCTCTTGTGTCGTGGCATGCGCCAACATTCCTCCTCAAGTCGGCTACGACGTGTGATTATTTGAGTTTTAATCAAACTCTATTTCCTCTCGGTCATCCTATAAATAGGATATAGTTTCCTCCACTTTATTCATCAATCAGATCATAGAGAAAATATTGAAAGAGATACAGTTTCACCAATATTTTACCAGTGTTAACTCGAGAAAGATTGTGAGTTGAGAGTTTGAGAGATTGTATTGTAATCTCCATTATTGATTGTATCACACCCTATGATAGTGATCAAGTTGTATTCCTCCATTTTCTCATAATGAATTATTTTCTGGTTGTTGTCTTTCGTGGGTTTTCCTCCGAGTTCTTCGATTTCCCACGTATATCCAGTGTTCCTTTTATCGTTAAATTTTCGTTCTAAATTTTTTCGTAATCTCTGTCATCTCGTTTGCTTCCGCTATAACATTGTAGTTATTTTCGCTAAAATTCCCCACAAGTGGTATTAGAGCAAGGTGGAGATGACTACAATCATGAAGTGCAAGATTTCGAAATTTGATGCAACGAGGAGTTTCACTATGTGGAGACTGCAAATGTAGGGGGTCTTGATTTAACACGGGTTATGAGATGTGATCAAGTATCCCGACACGAAGACTGATGCAACAATGAGCGTTGAAAACATCAAAAAGCTCCAGAAAGAGATCCAGGGCAACTTGAGTGCGAGAGGGTGGAAGAAGTTGGAGGATAAGACTCTAGCTGGGATTCAACTGTGTTTGATAGAGCATATTGATAGGGAGATTATGTATATTGAGGATCCTTGGAAGTTGTTGGCCAAACTGGAAGAGCTCTATACGTGGAAGATTCTCGCCAACAAATACCGAATGAAGGAGAAACTCTACAGGCTACGAATGCATACAGGTACTTCTATGAAAGCACTTATCAGTGAATTTGATTCTATTAGTATTGAGTTAGAGTCAGTAGATGTGAAAGACATTGATGAGGATAAGGCTTTACATTTAATCTTGCCCCTACCTATGTGTCACACAAACAATTAAAGGAGATCTTGTTATATGGGAACCGTAGTGTCCTTAACCTTAGTGAAATAAAAGCTAGTTTAATGTCTAAGGAGAAATTTCATACTGAGGGTGATGACCAGGCTAGTGAGGTCTTGTTTGTAAGAGGAAAAGGCAATGATCACAAGGGAAACGGGTCTAGAGAGAAGTCTAAACACCGTTCAAAGTCTCAGAATCCTCACAGAAATAAGAAGTGTAATTATTGTGGTAAAAAGGGCCATATAGAGAATGAGTGTTGGGCGAATCAGAGAGACCAGAAGCAGGGTAGTAAGGATAACCGCACCAAACCTGGTACCTCAAATTGTGTTGAGTCCAAGTCAGATGCAGAGGGGTTTATTGTTATGGATGATGTTTTGGCTACCACGTCAGGTAGGATAACTAGATATGAGTGGGTTCTTGATATTGGGTGTACCTACCACATTTGTTCTCATAAGGATTGGTTTGAGTCCTATGAGAGTGTCGATACTGGCATTGTGGTCATGGGTAACGACACAGCCTGTAGGGTTGCAGGGATTGGTAGCATTAGGATTAAGACTCATGATGGTATTGTTAGAACCTTGAAAGAGGTTCATCATATTCCTAACATGACCCTCAATTTGATTTCTTTAGGTACTTTTGAGGCTAACGGTTGCAGGTACAAAGGAGAAGATGGTGTCCCGAAAGTGTCATGACTATGATGAAGGGAATCAAGAATGACACCCTATACATCCTGCAGGGGTCTACAGTGATAGGAACTACAACGGCAGTTTCAAACCTTGATGAGTCCGACATCATAAAGTGTGGCATATGAGACTAGGCCACTTGGGAGTGAAGAGAATGTCAATACTGAGCAATAAAGAATATCTTGGAGGCTCATAGATAGACAGGCTGGAGTTTTGCGACCACTGTGTCTATAGAAAACAGAAGAGGGACAGTTTCTCCAGGGCTATGCATACAACAGTATAGATCCATGACTACATACACTCAGATTTGTGGGATCTTGCTAGAGTTCCATCTCTAGGTGGCAAGCACTATATGTTGACTGATACATCGCAAGTGCACCGGTGTAGGTGCAATATCAACTACACACCAAACTAGTCTCATATCTAATTGCTAAATCGATCGGGTTTTAGTATGGATTAATCTATCACTACTTCTATTTACTTCTAATAGCAAAGCAAGCAACTATTCACACTATTAACGAGATAAATCAATAGGAAAAACGTTCAAGGATAAACCTAAGTTACGCTATGAATTAATCAAGTGAATTGAACTCGTATGTCACTAATTTGGTATATTTTAGGGTCAATAATCGCATAAATTCTTTCGTAGAAAGCTTTTGGCAATGAAACGAATTGCTTAGCAAAATCAATCACCTACTTTCGTCGTTATTTCAATTTTAACTAAGTTAAAGATCAAATTATTACAATTATCGAATTTCTCTTAAGGTTTCCGATTATCGAATTTCTCCTTTCGGTACTTCACTCAATAATTTAAATCCATATCTTTGATGGCCAATAAAAAACAATGACATACATAATCAAAGGTTAAATAAAATGCATTCAAACTAGATTAATACTTGTTCAATCCAACAAAACTCAATTCATGAAAGCAACTAAAATGGCCAAATGGGTTTATCCCCTAAACTAAATAAAACTACTCACTATTCATATTTAAACTACAAAACACATAAAAATCTATACTAGAAAGCATGGAAAAACTATAAGAATGAGAAATAAACCGAGTGTTGAATCGATCCTTCTTGAAATTATTATCCGCGGGACTTTTGCTCCTCCACTTCAATAGAAACTTGGGAATCGATCTTCAAATCTCAATCCAATCTCTCAAACTTGCACTAACTATGAATATGGGTGGAATATGGGGATGAATGTAGCAATGAAGGGTGGTAATGGCAGGCTTGAATGATCCACAAAACAGTCGAATCAACAATTATATAGCAATTATGAGACTTGAAACGACAAAACTCAACAACCATGTGTCACCATAACCCGTGTTGAATCACCATAGTCCATGGTGACACCCACCACGGTCCGTGTTGACTTGCCACGGTCTGTGGCGCACACAATTCCTCAAATCAGCTTCTCTTGAAGCTGGAACAGACCGTGCTGAGTTCTTCAGCATCCATGTTGGGCCCAGGCAAGCTCCTTCACGCTTGCGCCTTAATGTTTGGGCCTTGGGGTGGATTTCTTCTTCTCTTCTTAAGCTTATGAACTCTTTGAATGTACATACTTAACTTTAGCTTGGTCTTTATCTTCATTTCTCCTCAATTTCCTATAAAAATATATCAAACTCCAACCAAGCATAAAATGGGAAATTTAGGTATTAAATAATATAGACATATCGAAAATCACCCAAATTCACACCAAATCACCCAAGTTCACATATATATAAATCACATTCATCCTTGACATTCGTGCGTGGCTTCTTGAGGAAGACCCGAGTTCCTGCGGCACAAGAATGAGACATTCTCATACTTCAAAAATTTCAAGGCTTATGTGAAGAATCAGACAGGCAGGAAGATAAAGAAATGCAGGACTGATAATGAGTTGGAGTTCGTTGATTCTAAGTATTCTGAGTTCTGCGAGCAGCATGGGATTGCCAGGCATCGAACCTTGGTGGGTAAACCTTAGCAAAAGGGTGTAGCTGAGAGGATCAACATGTCACTCATGGAGAAATCTGGATGCATGTTCTCAAATGTCGAGCTTTGGAAGAACATATCATTTTGCGCTGAGGCGATAGCGACTGCTTGTTATCTGCTGAACATTTCACTTTATGCCTCTATTGAATTCCATATTCCATAGGAAGTATGGATAGGTAGTGCACTTAATTATTCTAATTTGAGAATTTTTAGATGTCTTGTATATGCCAATGTGAATGAAGGGAAGTTGTCCCACAGGTTTGTTAAATGCATGTAGGTTGTTAAATGCATGTTTCTATGTTATGGGTCTAAGTCCAAGGGATATAGAATGTGGTGTCCTTACTTGAAGAAAGTCATACAGTCTAGAGATGTAACCTTTAATAAAACTACTATGTTATCTAGAGTGGAATCAACCATTATTTCTGATGATGCATGCAATGAGGAGGATGCATGAAGAGGTGAGTTCCAGGTGGAGCAGGTTGAGACTCAAGGTAGAGCTACTAAAACATGCAATCAGGAGCAGACTTCTGATAATGCTCCTGAAACAGCTCAGGTTGATAAGCTTGAGATTGAGACTAACGCTGCTCGGGTTGAGCAAGAACATAGCATAGCAAGAGATCGTCCCAAGAGGGAGATCAAAAGACCGGCACAGTATATAGAAGAAGATAATGCTATGATTGCATATGCATTGAGTGTTGCAGAAGAGACTCCTAATGGTGCTGAAACTTCTATCTATCAGGAGGTCATCTCCAGTCCAAGTGCCTCAAACTTAATAGGAGCTATGCAAGAGGAGATGAAGAGTATGTAGAAGAACCAAACTCGGGAGCTGTGTGAGTTACCTAAAGGTACGGTCGACAAGCTCTTACTGCTAAATGGGTGTACAAGTAGAAAGAATGTATCACTAGTGTAAAGAGTGCAAGGTGGAAAGCCAAATTGGTGGTTAGAGGTTGCAACTAGAGAGAGGGAATTTACTACAACGAAGTTTTCTCACCACTCGTGAGGCATACGTCAATCTGCACCTTGCTAGCTTTCGTTGCTTTATTTGACTTGGAGTTGGAGCAACTTGATATGGAGACAGATTTCCTCCATGGCAAGTTGGAGGAGGAAATATATAGAGGCAATCAGAGGGTTTCACTATTCCTGGTAAGGAGGAACATGTGTGTAGATTGAGAAAGTCCTTGTATGGACTTAAACAAGCACCTAAACAGTGGTACAAAAGGTTTGATATCTTAATGATTGGGTAAGGGTACACAAGGAGTCATTATGCAAATTGTGTGTATTAACAATGTGTCTTTCATTTATTTACTATTGTACGTTGATGACATGTTGTTTGCCTCCATGGACATATTACTGATCAAGAAGTTGAAATCTTAACTCAACCATGATTTTGAGATGAAAGACCTCGAAGCAGTACACAAGATATTAGGCATGGAGATTCAGAGAGATAGAAAGGAAGGGAAGTTGTTTCTATATCAAAAGAGGTATCTGGAGAACGCGTTGGTTAATAATTACCCTGTTCACATGTTCATATTAAAACTCTTCTCACCACATATATATATACATATATATATATATATAGCAATTAACAAGTGTTTTTTTTTTCTTTAACAAAACGGGCCTAAAAACAGATCAGGCCATTTACTGGTGCGGGATTTGGAGTTTTCACCCAGGCACCCAGCCTACAGAAACCATGTAGGGATGGGTACGGAGTCCCCATATATATAAGGTATCAATAATACCATGGGATCACTCATGTGGCCTAAAGCTTCCCGTGTAATGTTATCCTCCCTCACCGTCCTTTCTAAGCTAGGAAAATATAAGCATACTTTTAGCTAAACAATCTGTTGAAAAGCCTGAGAGATCTCTTCACAAGTATTCTGCTTAACCATCAGCAGCAGATCAATGGAGGAAGTACAGAGGCTGTATATCTCTGTGGATAAAGACCCAAAACACTGCGACGATACAGATGCACAAATTGAAGACGATTCATTCACTTTCACCCAGAATTTTACTCTGGCCTTGTCCAGTGCTTTGCTTTGTCTTCTCCCTTTACTATC
Source organism: Portulaca oleracea (assembly GCA_029582165.1). Classification (NCBI taxonomy): domain Eukaryota; kingdom Viridiplantae; phylum Streptophyta; class Magnoliopsida; order Caryophyllales; family Portulacaceae; genus Portulaca; species Portulaca oleracea. The sequence goes on along the minus strand of CM055869.1, from coordinate 9,507,094 downwards.
GGATTCCATTACCAACTACCACCAGAAGGTGCTGACCACGGTGTCGCTCATGGTGGCGCTCCTTGTTTCATACATCGCTCTTCAGGCTAAAGTCAGGCGACCTCAGATGGCTCGTACTCTTGGCTACGTCGCTGTTTACTCCCTGCTCCTTGCTCTTTGTTCTCTTGTTTCAACCTTCTTGCGCTTGGTTTCGCCCTGATTATTGTTAGATGTATGCCTCCTCTATTGTATCGGACAATCATGTATGATATATCAATATAAAGTCTGTAATCTTTCAGATCTGTAGAGATTTTGAATCTGGCATATGCGTTTTACCTAATTACATCGTTTGTTAGCTATTTTCCGCGATTATTGCCCCTTCTTTCTCAACTGCGTCTATCATGGTGATAGTTTTTGCTAGTAATTCCAAGTTTCGCTCAAATTCTTGGATTCTTGGCTTCAATTTCTCACGAATCTGCTTTCCCCTTTCTCTTCTGATTAGCGTGTTGAAGGTTTCTTCTCAATCTCATCTTTGAGGAGTGATTCGTTTGAAACGTGAGTAGTTGAATTATTCGTTTAAAACGTATTAAACGAATTGAAGACCTGCAATGAATTTCAGACCAATTTGAACTCATCCATGCCGGAGATTAAAGTGGATCCTTTAATCTTATGGGTATTTTAGTTGAATCAATTGATGATCTTGGATACTAGGGTATTCCATTTTGAGTCGACCTGACCATTTCTAACCAACCCTGAAATCTGACCTAAACTCATCCGAAATTTTTGGATTTTAAACACGATTTTTCAACTAAATTCAAAATATATCGAATTCGAAAATTAGCGGGTAAACCCAACCCGTCCGTTTGATCCGAAAAATTAAATTTTTTAAGCTCAATTTATTAAAATTTATGACTTTTCATCAGAATTTAACTATTAAATTATAAACGCAACTCATTTATTTGTTATTTGTCTAATTTAAGTTAAATAGTTATAATAACGAATAATCTATCGTTACTAGAAGGTAATCATATTTTATTATGTATAGTGTATAAAAAGTAGTATTTAGAGACCATTTTGTTAAAAGAAAAAACGGAAAAAGGTCACAATCATAATCGGTTGGGTTGAATCGAAAACGAAATACATCGCCCGTATGTCCCAAATTCGAAATACATCCGACCTATATTTATAAGAACCCGATATACGACCGACCCGAAACTCGTCCGCCCGATCGAATTGACATATTTAGGCCCTGTTCTTTTTTGCGGTTGGCAACCTGCAGTGCACCGCAGTTTGCCACAACCCACCACAAAATACCATTCTACCGCAATTCACCACAACCCACCACAAATTACTTTTTCACAATTACCAATACAATATATATAGGGTTTTTGGCTCAAAATAATCTGAAGTCGGAGGTCATTGGCTGAAAATAATCCAAACTCACTTTTTGGCTGAAAATAATCCAAACTTTAAACCTATTTACTCGGACTAAACCGAAATCGATTTCCGGCGTCGAAATACTGACTGGTTAGCTTTTGTAGACCCCGGTCAACATAAATTTAAAACCTAAATCAAATAAAGAAACACATGCTCAGGCTTCCCAGTCTGAATTCCGACGTCGAAAATCGACTTCGGTTTAGTCCGAGTAAATAGGTTAAAAGTTTGGATTATTTTCAGCCAAAAAGTGAGTTTAGATTATTTTCAGCCAATGACCTCCGACTTCGGATTATTTTGAGCCAAAAACCCATATATATATATATATATATATATATATATATATATATATATATATATATATATATATACACACACAAAAAACCCACCACAACATACCAATAACCAACCACAATTATACAATAACCCGCCACAATTTCACCACATCATATCACGCCATACCGCAGAATACCGCATACAAGAACAGGGCCTTAATTTTGAAAGTTTTTATTACGAGAATGTAGTATTCATTATATCTCATTACTCTTCTTTTGAGATATGTCTACTCCCATTGTGTTATATCAGTTTGAGATCTTTCATTTTTTATCTCGTTATGTTATACAACCGTTTGAGATATTTTATTTTTCATTTTCTATATAAAAATCTTGTCTTCTTTAACTTTATATTATTCTTGTTTATTTCTTCAATACTTATATTTCTAAATTAATTATCTTGTTTGATTGCGGTACAATATTATATCTGGTTCAATCTTGATCTAATCCCTTACAAGAGGTTTCTTATCTGAATTCGGATCCCAATAGATGGTCTAACCAACCAGATGCTCTTTAATTTCCATTCAGCTGGAGATACTCTCCTTATTTTGTGGTCATGTTATTTGGATTGGTTAAAATTAGGTTTGAATGGATTGTATTTGATAAGATTAGATAAGTTATCATGTTTTTTTGGGAATTGTGTTTTTAGAGAAGATTTTTTTAAAAAAATTGTGTAAGGTTTGGATTGGATTAGATTGAATTGATTAGAGATACCAATCCTAAGAACATGGCCACATGTGTTTCTTCATGAACCCTATTGCTGGTTCTTTGAGGAAGACTAGAAGAGTATATGCATTGGTTCGCACACATCTTTTCATAAATACTACCATCGTTTCTAAATAAGTGTCAATTTGATTAAATTTTGATTACTAACAAATTACAATAAGTTACAATATGAAATTACAACCATTAGAATGATATTGTACTAGTAATTACAATAGTGTTAAGTTTATATTGTAAACCATCATAATTTACGAGTAATCAATGGTTAAAATTTAATCAAACTGACATTTATTTAGTGATAGAAAGAGTACTTAGATTTTAACCACACTCCTGGGGAAACTCATTTGTGTTGAGTAAATTATATTTACCTTACCTGACATTTGTGACAATAATTTTTGCGCACTCGACATTTGTGAAATAATTTTTACCTTATCAGACATTAAATGTTCATATATTTAAACCCCCTAAGATATTCTATAATTGATTTTTGTTGGATTTTCCGACGAACATTAAAAAAATAAATATGAATTGACTTTTTTTTTACCCTTGATATTAATTCATATAACTTTCAATTAAATATGAATTGATGTTTTTAACCTTAATATTAATTCATATGACATTTAAACCTCAACTTTTTCTCTACTTTATTTCTTCAAAAACCCCAACCCTCCCCAAAAATGAAAATCTCATTTAAGTCATTTTCTTCTCAATATTAGGGGCATCATGATACATTCATATAGTCATATAGGGACATTTTGGTATTTCTCACATTTTCGATAAAAAGTAATTGGATTTAGCCACTAAAAATTATTTTCACTTAATGTTAAGTAAGGTAAAAATTATTTCACAAATGTCGGGTGTGTAAAAATTATTACCACAAATGTTAGGTAGGATAAATGTAATTTATTCAATTTGTGTTGTATCTTTCAACAATTGATGTAAAATAGATACTCGCTCCGTTCCATATTAATTGCCACTTAAACTAATTTTTTTTGGTTCCATAATAATTGTCACTTTACATTTTTCAATACATAATTTAATTATTTTAACTTTAATAATTATGTTGACTTTTTACTTTTTCAATCAATAATAACTATTCACATCCTCTCACTACCTACTCCTTAGTATTCGAAAACACCTTAGAAAATAGTGCTATTTAATTATGTGAGTAGTTTTTTTAGTTAAATCTTAATATGTGAAAATTTTTGAAATATGTCAATTTATATGGGACAAAGGGAGTACAATGGAAGCAATCTCTATAAGGGTGATCTCAATTTATCAAAATTTACCAGTTTTTACCAAATTTATCAAAACTTATCAAAAAATACCAAATTTAAAAAAAATTAATTTTGATATATTAACATAAATTTTCCAAAAGTTATCAGAATTTATCAAAAATTACCAAAAATTATCAAAAGTTATTAAAATTTAATTTTATCCAACTATTTTTTTTACCGATGAATTTGAGAGGTCATGTATAAGGTAACCCTCACGTATGTATGATTTTGGATTTGAATTTGAAATGGAAGACGTATCATGTGTATTTGAGTCTCTAGTTCAGCAGTGAAGATGAGTAGAGCGTTTTAAACGAAGGATTGTTCAGGTTCGTACCAAGGGAATGAATTTGTTTCATGAAAAGTAGCTGGCTACCATTCAAAGTAGTGGGGACAAGCAAGGTGGGTGGGAACTTGACTTGATTGAGAGGAAGATTCCAGGAACAATGACTTGGAAAAAAAAAAATTCTGAAATGAGACGACACCCTTCCTCTCACTTTCCTAACACGACAGCCAGGTGTAGCTTTGCTATTGGATAAACAAAAATGATATCAATCTAACATCTCCCATATTATTAAAAGGAAATTAGAATTAAATAAATCAATTATTAAAGGGAAGTTAGAATTAAATAAATCAAATTTTAGGGTGCTTTAATATAACGAACAAATCTTGAACATTAATATTAGACAAATTGATTTTAATATGTTATTTTTCCAGCAAACCACCACCGAATCAAACTTATCGAAAGTGTAACGTAACAGTGATGATGACGGTGATGGTGGCTTATGTGACAGTTGTTTAAGTAAAAAAACGAAAAGAAAATAGAGTATATAATTTGCTGATTTGTTTGGTTATTCAACATTTTTTATTTTTTTCATTTTTAACACCTCACCCCTCCTGTCTCTCTCTCCCCCTTTTCTGCTTAATACCCCCTTCAACCCGACCCCCTACTTCTCTCTTCTCACCCTTTACAATTTAGACTAACCCCTACACCGCGACCACCATTGATGTCGGAGACTTCGGCGCCCACCCATACAACCCTTATTCACCACCCCCTCCTTTTATGTTCTTTAAGCATAAAGTAAATCAACTTTTCAAATCTCTTAGAAGCATTTCATCGAACACTTAACATGTATCTTTAATCTGACTGGCTTGGAGGGGGAGGGGCACAATTCAGGTTGAAAATCTATGAAATTGAGGTCGATAGGAGCTTGGAATTTTGAAAGTGAAAGGGGTAATGCTTTAATTTGGTCCAAGTTGCGACGTTCAATCTCTAATAACAACAGTTACAGGATGCAAACATAGAAATTCGGCAGCGCTAGGGTCCCAGTTGTTGCTGGTGGTATCATGGCGGTTCGAGGCTAAGGGTGGTAGCAAACTAAAGAAGACAGGGTGTCAGGACTTAGTTTTTGCAAGAGAGGACAAAAGTGGGGGGAAAGACTGGTGGTGGTTTGATGGTGGGGCAGCCGGCAGAAAAGGAATAGGGGGGGTCGAGAGGTGTTTATGCATAGAGGTAAGAGAGGACAGAAGAGGTAGGAAAGACTGGTAGTGGTTTGGTGGTGAGGCAGCCGACGTTTAGGGTTGGGTTGGCCATGGTTAGGAAACCAGAGATGAGGTCGAGGGTTGTGAGAAATAAGAGAGAGAGAGAGAGAGAGAGAGAGAGAGAGAGAGAGGGGATAGACAGAGGGGGAGGGTGAGGTGAACATTTAGAAAAATGGAAAAAAAATAGAAAATGCTAAGTAGGTAAATCAGCTCAGCAAAACATATGCTCCATTTTCCTTTTGGTTTTTTTTTTTTTGTTAAACAACCGCCACATAAGCCACCGTCACGTCACACTTCCGATGAGTTTGACTCGGTGGTGGTTTGCTGAAAAAAAAAACATATTAAGATAAGTTTGTCTAATATTAATGTTCAAGGTTGGTTCGTTATATCAAAGCACTTGCAAAGGTTGGTTTATTTAATTCCAATTTCCCATTATTCAAAGCAAAATATAAACAACTTAGTAATTTAGCCTGAATCACTTTTAAAGTTAATGTAAGTATATTTGAGTCATTATAAAAGTATGTTTCATTACTTTCAGCGTTATTACAATTTATAAGCAATATGAAAATAATTATTTATTTATAATTTTTCTCAAATATAAAATTATGCATAAAATATGCATTTTTTACTATGATTTATAAAAGTAGGCTATTATTTTTATTTTTTTGACCTAGCTAATCAGTATTATATAATCTTATGGTTGGTAAATATATATAATTATTAGAGAAAATATTAATAACAACTACTAAAATATGAAATAGGGACAATTCAAGAAGATTATTAATCATCTTGAATCAAGACGTGTATCATTGTCCTTATTAAAATCGTCATATTTTAATTATATTAAGACTCCATGATTTTATACAGTTGGCTACGGTGTGGTAATGATACGGTGCGGTGAAATTTGAAAAAGTGTGGTGAGTTGTAGTGAAAGTTGTGGTAGGTGGGGTATGTAAAGAGAGAATGTGAAAAACTATGTTGTCAGAATGGGACCGATCACTGAACCGGTTGACCCAGTGGGTTAATGGTTCAACTGGTCAGACAGGTTTGGGCGGATTAGATCGGTTGAACCGGGTGACGGTTGAACCGATCATGAATTAAAAAAATTTCATATACTTCAAGAATAGTTAAGCTACCAAAATAATTAAACCGGCATGAACATGGCATGGATTGGTCAAAACCGGATTGAACCGCTCAAAAACCGGATTGAATCGATCAAACCGGAAATTTTCAAATTAAATCATCAAAATTCCGGTTTGGCCTTGAACTAGTTGAATCGATTTTGGCGTTTTTTTCCCGGTTGAACCAGTCCACTAGTAGAATTCATGCCAAAATGCGTCTGTGATTTGGCGTCTGTTAATATATCAGACGCTAAATCATAGAAACAGAATAAAAAAAAGTTAATTAAGAAAATGGCGTCTGTTTGCTAGAAACAGACGCCAATCTGGGGTAAAATAAATGTCAGGCTTTTCAGTTTGAACGTGGTCAATTTTCAATTTTTTTTAAAAAATTGTTTTGCAAAAATGACGTCTATTTGGACCTGAAACAGACACCTTTTTTATATTGGCGTCTGTTTCTGGTCCAAACAGACGCCATTTTTGCAAAATATTAAAAAAAAACTTGCCGTCTGTTAGGTACCATAAACAGACGCCATTTTGGCCTATATATAAACCAAACCATATCAAATTTCCCTCTGAATTTTTTCCCTCCCATCCCCACTTCATTTTCTCTCATCTTCTCTCATCTTCTCTCATCTTCTTCATTTTCTCTCATCTCCCCATCACCTCAAATCCATTGAAGATTGAAGATTGAAGATTGAAAAATATTGAAAAATATTGAAGATTGAAGATATATATATTCATTACATTTAAGTTTTTTTTTGTGTCCTATTAGTTATTAAACTTATATAATTAGATATTTTGTTTAATTGTTTAATGTAAGAAAGTTTGTGTAAAAATCAACATTATTAAATATATATTTATTACAATTTTTTTTGTTATTTCTACACACACACACACACACATATATATATATTTATATGAAATTGTACATGCATGAATGGAAGATATATATCATTTATTATTATATAAAATGTATTTTATTTTCATTATTAATGCCTCCACAATTCTTATTACACAACTTTCTTACAAATTATAAAAAATTTTAATTTGCTCTATTTTATAATTATAATCCACAAAATATATTATGTAGTTGTAATTAGATATATTGAAATTTATTTATATTTACCGATATTTCAATTTTTTTTTATTTCAACAATGCCAAAATGGCGTCTGTTTAAGCTCAAAACAGACGCCTTTTTGGAAAAGGCGGAAAAGGTTTATGCGTCTGTTTATATCAGACGCCAATTCCTATTTGGCGTCTGTTTATGCTCGTATCAGACGCCATATTGGGACGCCTTTTTCCATGAATTCTACCAGTGGTTAGCCGAGTTAAACTTGGATCCGGATTGGCCAACTTGCCGGTTCACGGTTGAACCGGTCGGACCAGCCGGTTTGGTCCGGTTTTTACAACATAGGTGAAAAGTAGAGGAGAAAAGTGACGAGAGAGAAAAATGAAAAGATATCCTGGTAATGATTGTGGTGTGGTGTGATGAAAAATTAAACAATGCGGTGCGATATATATATATGGTATAAAAGTTATACTTTATTCATTATCTTGTTACATTTAAAAAAAATGTCTAAAATATGTGTAATGAATGAGGTTGATTCAATTAGAATATAATTTCTCTTGATTGGCATAACTAATGCATTCAAAGTTTCTCGGGAATAGAGTAGCACATTCCCTAACTCACCTTCAATCCTATAATTTGCGCGAGCAAATTTGGTTGGGGGCCTGAGGTTTCTATGACCTTAGCCCAAGAAGACATTTCTAGTTTTCTGATGAATAATAATTAATTTCGCTCATGCGGCGTTTTCTCTCAAAAAAAAAGTTTCTTCTAAAGAAATACTAATTTAATAAAGGGTAACACACTTTGTATAGTAAGGTAAAACATGTATTATCACCCTTTAAAAAGGGTTTTGGTAGGAAAAATCATCTTGTGGCTATGTGATCGAAAATAATAATCCAGTGACTTTTTGGTGATAGTCTATACTTATTCATTATTTTCTCAGTAGATACTGAGATAGAAATTAAAGATCGGAATCTTGATGCGATGTGGCCGAGCATGTGCCCTTTTAATTAAAAGCATGTCACGTCAATTTTTTTTTAATTCTATTTTATCGTTGAACAGAAGCCAGCTAATGTTTTTCGGATTTTAAGGAAAATTAGATTATTTATTCCACCTAATACACTTCGGATTACTTCAAAATAAACGATAAAATAAAATTAAAAAATTGACGTGACATACTTTTAATTAAAATGACACGTGCTCCGGTTGCCACATCAGCATTCTGGTGCCAGAAATTTCAATTTAGGATGCAATGAGAAAATAATGAATAAGTATAGATTGCCACTAGCCAAAAAATCACTTTGGATTATTCTCGATCACAAGGCCCTCAGTACGAATTTTTCCCAGCCAAAAACCCTAAAAAAAAAATGCAAGTTTACTATCTCTATTAGTTGAAGATCAGTTTGTGTTGGGATCGGGTCAACCAAATTTTTTTGTTTAGAAATAAAATGCGAATTCATGGGTTCAATTTTTTTGGTTTCGGGTCTCGGTCTAACAGGTCTTCTACTTTCTATTTGTCTTCTCGCTTCTCTCCCTTCTTTGTGTGTTTGGTAAGTTGCAGTTGTCGTTTTCTTTGACCAAGGGATCCCCTAAACATCGTGCAGTCACAATAAAAGAGTTTTTCATCGATTGTTGGTTTTAAAGAATATATTGATGGGGGTAAACTGGTAAAGTGATTTAAGGGCGTGCAACATAACATACAATAATCAAACACATTCCGACGTATGCTCGATCACGCTTACACGAATGTAATAGTGGTAATACAACATACAGCAGTCAGTCTGCTTTAATTTCCAGCAGCTCTTAATTTACCCATGAATCAAATGTTAGAAGAGGACTAGACAAATACACAGTAGTCACACAAATTGAACCTTATATAAGTTTTTTGTACGTGTTTCCAACACTTACGAGCCTGCATGTCGATGTGTTTGAGTGAGGCATAACCTGTATGTAGATTCACTTCTTAAATTCATAGTCTTGTAGTCAATCCATTATGTCTCTGAGACATAATGGATTTGTCATATATGTTAGATTATAAAACCATTTCTGGAGTTTCAACCATCAGCTTAAGTTTTTGGTTGAGATGGTTTCACATGGTATCAGAGCCAGACCTAAGCAAGAAATGGTATTCTGATGTCGTTTGCATTGGCTCCATTGATCCCATACATATAACCATAACAAATGTAAACCAAGGCAGGTCTTTATTTTGTATTCAGAAAATATCTCTCTCAGTAAATAAACAATTCTCATCCTAGCTCGTGATTCTTTCTTTTTCTATTCTCTTCACAAAGTTGATCTAGAATATCATGACAGTCTCCAGTCCTTATTCACCCAAATCAACTATAACTTTTTAAGACAACTAAAGCTGTCAAAAATTAGCAAAACTTAATCTAGTTATACAATAATTGATTCTAAGTTATATGTGGGTGCCAGTGCTGTCCCCTCTAGCAGTTCTGGATGTTGCCTTCAGCATCCAGGAATCAGATTACATACATGATGTTGTCGTAAACTTACTATTTTGCAAATATTACGAAGACGAAGAAGAGATAACTGTAGTTTTAACTCATAAGAGAGCATACATGGCAGCAAAGGTTAGTGAAGTCTTGGTTTACATCAGAGATGGCACCTGATTTCAAGATCCTGGATTTTAGACTAAAATTTCATCTTTGAACATGTCAAGGTCTGCTCACAGGAGTTACCAAGATATCCAATTTAAGATCCCAATCAGTAAGGTGTTTTTCCGGGGGCTCTTGTCAATAGTTCAGAGGACTTCTACATGTGGGTTTGAGTGATATAATATACCTGCATCCAAACATCTGGTGGGCTAATTGTGATGTGGTACAAGGACGATTTCAATTTCTCAAACTGGAACCATACGCAACAAGAAAAATTATCTAGGGCAACAAAAAAATTTGTTGCCTTAATTAGTCCAATTTTTGTTGCCTTTTAACATGGTGCTATAAAAATAAATTGCCATGATTTGGTAGTTTTATCTTCGAAACACAAAATCTAGGCTACAAATTCGTAAAAAATGGTAGCACAAGTTAGTTGTGATGGGCAACTAAATTTTTTTGGTTGCCTTAGTAACTTTTGGCAACAATTTTTCTTTAAATTGTTGCCCAATCTATATCAATTGCAATAAAAAAAAAGTTTTGTTGTTATATATAATGTATTTAACCACAAAATTATTTGGTTGCACTATCCTAAATTAATGCAATAATAATTTTTTTGTTGCCCAAACATAATTTTCTTGTTGTGATATATGGAGGGTCGACTTTGGGATGGCAATGGAAGATGTTAATCATTTTGCTTCTATGAAGAACGATAATACACATCTTGACTCAAGATGGTTAATAACCATCTTGGATTGTCCATATATTACATTTTTATAACTTTTAATAATATTTTCTCTAATAATTATATGTATTTATCAACTATAAGAGACTATAATATTTATTAGCTAGGTCAAAAAATATAAATAATAGCATAATTTTATCAATCATAGATTCATAGTAGAAAATGTACATTTTATACATAGTTTTATATTCATGAAAAAATATAAATAAATAATTATTTTAATTTTCTATAGTTTATAAGTTGTTATAACCTTCAAAGTAATGAAGTATACATTTATAATGACTTAAATATATTCATATTGAACTTTATAAGTAATTTAGGTGAGATGTAAGATGGTTATCATGTCATCTTGCATCATGACGTTTATCTTTTTGCTTCTATGAATTTGAACTTGTTTTGGTTCTGGCTTGGCAGTTTGTAGCCTTTTGCCAAGTTCAGTACTCGGCGAAATTATTGACCCTAACGGATTGCACATGAAACAAATGGACCCTAAAGTTTCAAGCAACATTATGAGGTTCCAATTTGTGAGAAATATTAAATTAATTTTTTTAATGTTTTTGTTAAATGCAGTAAGTATGGAATAGTGGAACTTGCCAAAAACCACCCAGAATATGAAAGAAAAACATTAAAAAAAAAGTTAATGGATATTTCTCACAAATTGACATCATAGCCTTGTTTGAAGTTCAATTCATTTGTTTCATGGGTCATCTCTTGAGACCAGTAAATTATAAACTAAAGCAAAAGCTCTTCTCTTGTTGTTTAGGGGGTGTTTGGCAATCAGTCGTCGGCTGTTTTGTTAGCTGTTGATTTTTTGATTTTGTTGTTAGCTGTTTCTATTAGATGTTTATGTCAAAAGTGTTGGTAAAATTAGTTGTCTGTAGTATGACCTTTTTTGCTTGATTTCCAATTATACCTTCAGCTTTATTTTCACTATTCTTTTTAACATTATAATTTTAAAAAATTCATTTTTAGATTTTTCCTCCGTATTTCCAATGTTTTTTTGTTGATAGGTTTTTCTGGTCATATTTGTGTGTTCAACAAATAATCACTAAAATTGGTATTTGTATTAATAGGCTAATAACTAAATTATTCATCAATATTGCCAAATTTTCTTGGATTAGACTAAAAGTTTCATCCCAATTTACTTTTACAATTTAATGTTGATATTTCATAAATTTTTTATCCCAAACTAACTTTTAAATTTTTTATTAATTGCAAATATATTTTGTATTTGTACATCTTGGATACCAACATGGTAATCTACACTATAAACAACCTAAATAATTTGGCTGGTAATTTTGGTGGAAGATGGAAGAAAAATTAGAAGAAACAATTTTAAATAATTTGGATAACAATTTTTGTAATTTTTATGAAGTGTTTGGTCAACATGTTAATTTACATTCCAAACCGCCAAAAGTCATTTACAAAAGGGTTTTTGGATGTTAATATACCAATCTATGGGGTGTTGGATTATCCCTGACATTTATACATAGGTGACATTATTATACCAACAGTAACTAAGGGGATGATGAATCAATCTCTATGCTGATGTGGCTGGCGAAGGGAACAAAACTGTCCCAAACCAATAACCCCGTCAACCCCTTCGTTTTTCACACTAACCCACATTACAAAACATTAGTTGGTTGTGTGTCACGTCAATAACAACCTCAGCATTGTCCTCCACAGCCTGAACCACAGGAAGCGCCACCCCAGAAAGTTAGTGTTGCGTAATACATTTTCCCAGCCTCTTGCTTCTAAAGACCGCCCTCTCTCGGTTGGATGTTGGCCCAACCTACTATAAGGATTCCGTATCCTGCAACCCAACCTATACAAAGAAAAACAGCCTTCCCTTTATTTACTAGTAGGATGAACACCCGATCGAATCTATCAAGAACGAGTTGACGACACGAGCTTGTGTAGTACTCGCCTCTATCTCTAAAGGTACTACCCAAGTCACTCAACCACCGGGAGAGGTACGAATTCACTCGACCAGCGAGAGAGGGGCGGAAACTCTATTTGTTGTCTACTAAACGAGCGTTAGAGCAGCGAGCGAGCGAAGCCTTCTTAGTGGCTTCTCTTCTTTTTCGTCACCCTATTCTTTCATTTCCGCTTAAGCTTCTCCAGCTTGGGGGATTAATTGATTAGATACTCGAGAACCATAATGTTTCCTAGAAACAACTAAGGATTTCTAAATTCATTTTCTTCCTTCCCCGAGCCCACCTTTAGGCTTTCGCCCTTTCTTCAACTACTATTACACATTCTTCGAGCAAGAGAACAGACACTTCCGTCTTCCTATGATCTCTCTCAGAAGAAGAAAAAATCCAAAATGGCATCCGAAAGCCCCTCTTTGACTTTGAAGTTCTTTCCAGATACATGGCTTACATACCCGGCTCAACAAACATTCTTGGAAAACAATCGAATCGAGGGTCCGGGGGAGAATTGACCTCATGGAAGTCCCCGACAGAAGAAAAGACTGGTTCACCATCTCCTTAGTTATTGTGTTAGGCTCGATATTTGTTTTAACGTGGGTTTGTGAGAAAAACGGAGGAGTTAACAGGGTTACTAGGTAAGGGTCGGTTATTTTCACTCCACTTGTCACGTTAGAATAGAGACCAATTAACAAGTCATCACCCCCTTAGTCATTGTTGGTATAATAATCTCACATAAGTATAAATGTCAGGGATATTGTTGTCCAACAGCAAATGTCGATTTATTACAATCAAATATCTCCAAAGGTCGGTATATTGTAACTTTTTACAAAATGACTTTTTGGAGGTAAAATGTTACTTCGATTCGTCACTGTCAACCCACCAAACACTCTAAATTGACTTTTTGAATACTCAAGTAACCAAAGATCCCCAAAAAGTCATTTTCTCCGAAAAGTTATCCAAATAACCCGACACCAAACACTTCCTGAGTATCTTGTGTGTTTTTATTGTTTATTGTAACTGCTAACTTTAGCATTTGCGGCTTAATTATAAAAAAAAATAAAATGGGGGAAGATTAATAAGCTAGTTTGAGTCCTATTTCATTCATATTTTTCCCCAGGTTTTTCCTCTTGACAACACTCACAAACGTCTAGGCAAAGTTAGAAACTAGAAAGTATATCACTAGTCCATAAGATTTTTCTCTTGGTGGATCATTCTCCTTTTCGTTTGGAAGAAAAATGTGGGATCTGAAATCTGAATCTGTGACTGTGACGTCCTTGCCAAACCATGAATTCTTGATTGATTCACGGGATCTCATCAAGTTAAAGGCCAGTTCCAATGCACAAAGACTTTGGATTTACTTATTTTAAAGACTTGGGCCCCAAACCCTAGTCAATATTACAATGGATACCAAAACCAAATGAAGATTTCAAGTTTGAACCAATCATAAAGCGTCTTTTTCTTGTACAATTTCTTGCAACCTCAGCCCTCGGCACCAGGGCATACTTATTATTATCGCACAAAGATATCATCCAGAGACATAACAAACCAAATCGACATTTTAAGATACAATAGGCCCACTTGATAATGGTTGTGTTTGATAACAAGCTTTTTTTATGAGACTTTTAGCTTTAAGTCACTTTTTATTTTAAATTTTTAGACCTAATAAACTAATTTTCAAAAAAAATTAATAGACAACTTTTTAGAGTAGTTTCTCACAAACACTATTTTACTAACCATCTTTCATGCAATCAACTCCAAATAGCTAAAAGAAACCTTCAAGTGAAGTCACTTGTTGTCAGCCAGACAACCATCCACAACACAAACTGTATTGTTGCCCTACCTATAAAGTAAGTAATCGAATCATATTAACATTAATGGACAGTACTAAACATTCCCATCAAAGTTGAATGAAATCTACACTTTTTCAGGCACAGGAAAGATAAGGAAAAAGTTTTCTGCAGAATTAAAGAATCACCTCACTAATGGTGATTTTGGTTGTTTCCTGTGAAAGACTTTCCCAGGAAAAATTTTCCCCGAAAAGACTTTCCTAGCCCCTTTTGGAAAACTTTTTACTGAGTGTAGGGGGAATAATGGGTCTCACATCAAAATTTTCTTATATATTTGCCAGAACCAAAATAGGAAAGTTTTTCAACTTGGAAAAGTTGAGATACTTTCTGGAGAAAATTTCCTGACCAAATGCCCCCTAAAATACTACTACCGATTAAGTGAAACTGAAACATCTCCCTAAACAAACAAATCCGAGGGCAACTAGTGTGTAGTATAATTGAATTTATACAGGCAAGTTAAGCCATAAGCAATACAATGTTCCTAGATACAAACACTAAAAGACAATCAAACCAACATGGATCAAAATCTGGATACTAGATACCATCGAGCATCGACTCTCGAGTTGAGAATCTGAGGATAAGGTTACTTACATCTAATCTCTCCAAGAACATGTCTACATACAAAAGTCAGATTAAGAGACAAAAACAGCAGAACAAAGGCATGAACATACGCGTGTAAATTAACATCATACACTAATCCAACTTAGCTACATTTAGCTACAAGTTTCTTTTTGTTTAGCATCAAGCATGTACAAGCTTTGCCAGCCAAAAATAACCAGACAAACATTGGTAGCCAAGCTGCAAAATTACTTCTCCTAAGTATTTACCATAATAACCAGCAAGGTTCTTTTGCATTAATCATCTTCATGGCTCAACCACCTGTAAAGTCATCAATTTGCTCTCTGTACATTTGTTTTAAACAAGAGGACATACAGCTTTTGATCCATTGAGAAATACAGGAAACCCCCAACTGAGTGAGTCACAAATGACCCAAAACTGGTCCCTACGATACAATGCCAGGCAGGTCCATATTCTCCATCAAATTCCTGCAGAAAAAACAACAGATTCACCATAAAAATCACAATAAAAACCTGTCTTTGACCACAAAAACGTATACAGCCATCACTAACAAGTCATAACTAAAAGACCCACAAAGAAAAAGGGAACTTGCACACTATCTGACTAAAGACCAAATTAAAGACCACAAAGTGAGTCAATCAACCAAAAATCAAGCTGCAAACATGAAATGGGGTACCTTTTTGAGGGCCAAAGCAAGGGACTTTGAAGTGAATTTCTCCAGGCTATCTTTAGTCTTTCTGGCAAAACCCACAGCATGGATCTTCATAAAGGGAGACATATCAGAAGACACCACTTTAGCACAGTTTTTAGCCAAAAAATTTGCCAACTCCATTTGTACATCACAAAAAGACCTCTTGTCAATAACCCCACCAGCCATTTGCATGACCCCAAGATTTCCTCCTCCCTCTCCTTTGCCAGCTTCTCTCTCAACTTTGGCAACAACATTGTCTTTCCTCTGCTCAACAACCACCAAGGCCTTCTTGTCACTTTCCAAGACTACCCTTTTCCCCTGTTTGCCATATTTCAGGCCTGATGGGTCCAAAGTTGCTGACTTTGCAAGTGATTTGGCTTGAAAATGAGCATCTACGAGCTTTTGTGGAGGTGGGTTTTGGTGTTTGGTAGGGTGTGGGTTGGGACTCAGCCTTGAGAGGTGGTGGGCAAGGTGGTGCACGGCGGAAGAAGCGGTGGTTGTGGTGTTGGGGAAAGATTTGGGCTTCGAAATTTGGGAGTCTAGAACTGCTAAGTTGCGCCGGTTGGTGGGATGGTGTGACATCTTCTAGGCTATGCTAGAGAGAGAAAGAGAGATGGCTAGGGTTTGTGAAATTTGATGATGATGGGGAGAAAAGGAGGAATGGCTCGTTTGATGTGTTTGTTTAAGAAGAGAAATGTGAGCAGAATGAGGGAAATGAATGTAAAATATATGTAGTACGGAGTAGTATAATAATAATATTGAAGTGGGCCTAGTGTGGAACATGCCTTTCCATGCCATGGCTGCAGAAAGGGAGAGGAGTTGGGAATGGGAAGCCATTCAAATGTTTGCTTTGACTAATTGTCCCCATTAACCTAACCTTACATCAATCTTCAATGGACTAACGGTATTATCCGGCCATAGAAAAAGACTTATTAATTGCTTGCCCATGGAGGAAATAGTTGCATCAATGGCAAGTAATATACAAGATATTTTGTACGTGCTCACAAATATTCGGATCCAGATTAAATTATAGATGATCAAATTCAGTCAGTGTCAAAATTTGAACGAAATATTGATGTTCACACCTGTTTTTTGGGGTAAGATAATTCAGACATAACTAAATCTATGTCAAAATCGGATTTAAACAATAGAAAAAAGAGAAATATCATGTCTGAATATTCGATTAATTTAAACAATGTCAAAATTGAGTTCAAACTAAACTAAGTTTGTCCAGGTCTGACGAATTTGAATATTCGAGTTGTACAAAATTTATCTGGCGCTAGTAAATAAAAAGCTTGAATCATATAGAAAAACACATGTTGACAAGGTTGGATTAAAAACTTCAACTTGGTTTTAACTAAATCCCCCCTCCTATCTTTCTTTTTGGGTGTGAACTAACATGAAAATTATGCACTGTTTTGTTTGAAATAACTATAATGCTTTCTTTTTGCAATCATTGCCACAAATATTGGAATCACATAATGTCACATCCGCAAACAAGAACAATGAGGATGCACCCCCATTTCTTTGGGGAAGAAAAGGATAGATGTTCCGAACTTTTGTCAATTTTTCAAACTGATCAAGTCCTAACTAAAATGTTACTGTTGTCTAATTATAGTATGATCTTCTTAGTGAAAAGTCGAAGCATTAGCACTTGATTAGCCATTATATGGGTGCCAACATGGGAGAATGCCTCATGATGTTTAGATGCAGTTGAGTTCAAATTTTGGAATTGCTTAAAAACTTCAAGTTCGATTTTCACGTTCAAACAGGTTCGGAATGTATTCAATTTTAGGTCACAATCATGGACCATTATCATATCATGCAATCTTCTACACTAAAATAAGTTGCACTTAAAAAAAGTTACTTTAGAAGTTTAGAGGGGACAAAGTTGGTAGTACCAAATGATGTTAGATCCAAAGCCGTAAGTTTCCGATGGTGATCCATATTGTACGCACTACTATTTCCCATAAACACCGACTTTCAAGTCCCAAGTACATACAAATGTGTTGAGCTTAAAGTAGAGTGGAAGGTCCACCACCTCCAAACTACAACACATGTCATGAACATTGCAGGCTTCATTCTTTTATGCGCCTAATATGGTGCGAACATAATGTGATATGGTGAAATTGTAAAAAGTATAGTAAGATGTGGTAAGATGTGAAATGATATGAAAAATGTGATTGGCATAATAAAGAATGAGAAATAATATGAAAAGTAGATGAGAAAAATGAGAAGAAAGAAAAATGATAAAATATATTTGTAATGATTGAGATAAACTATGATATATTATGATAAAATATGGAAAAATATTGAGTAATATGGTGAGTTATAACATTACACCACACCGTACAAAATAACTGGGTCACATTAAGAATGGTGGGTCATTTATTCTTTTACCTGTACATCAACCAAAGAGCCGCATGTTACCTCAGGACTCGGGAATTATGAATGATACCACCAACTTTGACTTTGACCATTCAATCAGTGTTCCCAACCTGCCTTTAACAACGTACCAATATGGGATATCTCCTCAACTCTATCCTTCAACATTATCAGACCTCACTTCCCAATCGCATGAATAAAAATTAATTAAGATATGAAATTGAACGTAAGTAGTTCACACACACATCAGTAATTGAGCTTCTGAAACCAAAGATTAGATGTTTTCATGTCTAGTTTTCTGTCCTAATTTCAGTAATTTGTACATCAGCACACTAATACGTACAACCCAGAGCTCCCGACCCCTTCTTCCCTACCCAAAAAAAATAAAAAAAAAAAAACAAATCAGACCAAAATTGCATCTCCCACAACTATCACCTTTGTCATTGCAGAAATCTAAACTGTGGCTCCATATATCTGTCATTTTACAAGTTGAACAATATGAACAGGAGATCTCCCAATCGATGTGAGAAGTTGCCATAAGGAGCATGAGAATCCCACCCTGGTTGATTATGAGTTACTGTTGTCTGACCTCCAGATTACAAGGAACAAAGGGGGGGGGGGGGTTTTAGTTCCAAGGGCTAGGGTGCCGTGCATCTCTGAATCCTGAAGTGCCACCCGATGCTGCTGGGGAAGGTGAAGAAGCAACATAGTTCGTTCCAGTCACAGAAACAGTAGGCAAGTTTGGAGGGTGACTCTGGTTTCCTGATGGGGCAAAACGCGACGGACTCCCCGAGACCACCACAGCTCCCCTAGGAGGATGAGAACCCTGCAGAGCAATGTATTACACAACTGACTTCTTTCTTTATAAGCAAAATCAACTGAGTAAGCTAATTTGCAGCTTATTGTTAACTCCATCACAATGAACAATTTTAAATGCACTGCAAAAGAGGCGAGGGGGTGGGAAGTTTTTCACTTTTCACAAGAGTGGACTGTTGTAGCCATATAATATCCCACTCGCAAGTCACAGCATTAAATCAGACAACCACAAAATAAGATTCCTCTGCTTCTACAGCAACAAGAAAAGAACCATAAAACCCTATGTTAAAACTTCACAGCTCTAGTTATCAAGCAGCCCATCCTACCGACCTTCTGGATGGCATGCAGATAGCTATTTGCAAGCTAGACATCCATCACAAGAAGCAACAGCTGAAGTGAATTTCTTTAAACTGCAAGTTTAGATAACAATTTTCTAGTCTACACTTCCAGTTGATGAGAGAGAACACGGTCTCCACAATTCAAATTCATAATCACTCGCTTTTACAGTCACAAAAACAACCAAGTCTCCGAATTATAGTCACCCATGCTAGCCACAGCTAAATTACCAGCAGAGTCCTGCCATTAGAAGATGCTGTTTACCTAAATCAAGTGTTGAAAGCCAAAGGCATCTGCTCTACTGCACTACTACTAGTTCACAGCAAACAAACAGAAATGTCAGTCTAGTAAGAGTTGTCTACTTTACGCCACAGTAGCCAAAGCTCAGAAAAGTTGTGCCGTAATAACACGTCCAGCCTGAGAGTAGACAAGACATAGGTCAACTCAATTTTGGCAAAACCAGCAGAGCTAACTTCCAAGATGTTTCTTAACCATAGATCAGAAAGATTAATCTATACAAAATACACACTCAGTCTCTTGCTTTCTCAGAAAGTGTTTTCTGGCACTTGAAACATCTACTAAGTATCATATCAAAAAGACTGGGGCTAACTAGTCCATGTTTACAGGATAGACTTCTTTTGTCTTTCAGAATATATTGTGCAGCAGTGTTCATGGATTTATATATCTTTGTCAATTTTGGAATGATATTTCAAATCCCAAAATACAAAGTAAATTCTGAAGTCTTTCTTGAAGAATGAATAGATGGCAACTAATACATAAATCATAAAATATAAGGAACCAGAAAATTTACTGCTCACAAATTACAGGGCCCAACAAACCATGATGTAAATCACAGCAATTGATGCAGTTTGTGCAGAAATTGTTTTGCCAATGGACAAAGACACAATACTAATAACTGAATCGCTCCACTAATCAATACATGAATGTTGGACCCACATATTCTAAAGGCAACGTGTAAGCCAATGGGTACAAATATTTCCTATTCTGTCTGGAGAGGCATTACTCTTGTTATTTTGTTGAATGTTACTTGATGTCCTATTGTTTTGATCAACTCATCAATTAACCTTCAAGTGTCATGTGTGCTTCCTTTCTTCAAATGGATATCAACTTTGATTCTACCTCAATACCACTTGTTACAGCTTTTTAGAATAGCTGACCAACATTCAATAGAGTTTTTGATGTCCTTGCTTCAATTAAGAACACATGATGTCCAATCATCCTCTCACTGCCAATTTAAAGATTCTGTGTTTCATACTTGTTTAGGTAGAAGTGTACTATATAGGGATTACGGATTTATGGAGGAATAACAACCCACAATTTCAATCAAAGGGAGTCAGGCCTCATAACTTTCACAAGCTCGATTGTGACTACAACCCATTCAGGCAGAGAAACTGTGAAGACTAGTTCTTTGCCCCCCCCCCCCCCCCCCAAAAAAAAGGAAACAGAAAAAGGCTGTAACTGTGTTGTTTGCTGTGGTGGTCGTGGGAAGGGTGGTCTTATGTTCTCCACGTGATGTTTGTTGTCACTCCAATAGCACCCCTCCCCTCTCCACAGTTCTTCTTCCCTAGCCCCTCTCCCTCTTTCCCATTGCTAGGCACTACTTTATTACACCATTCTCGGTTTATCCACATATTGACTATACATAGTTCTTTCCGAAACTTCAAAAATATCAAATCAAAATCCCAATTGCCAATCAAAGTCACACATCAGGCCCCACCACAAAAGCAAACTGTTTGAAGTGACAATATCCATACGTTCTGCCTCAACCGTCAACTAAACTTCCATTTTTCCTTACTCTTTTTAACATACGACCCCTTCTCAATTTCAAGTCAAATCAAGCATATCATTATGTGGGATACACAATGTACCTCTACATTGTGCATCCTATATGTTTTCCTTTTCAAGCTGTTAGCATGGCCGCAACCTGATTACCACAATTTCTTCATCAATGGTCATCTCATTAGTAATTCTGGCAAGCGCCAAGACCATCCTCCAATAACGCATCAAGTGCATTAAGAACTAGAGCATAGGAGATTGATGATTTTTGGCTAAATTAAGAACTTCATAGACTTCTTTTATTCACATTTCTATTTTCTTTTTAATTGTGCACTGCATGAATTTGAATGGATCGCATTTATTTACTCTTCCTAATCGAGACAGTTCCAAAAAGAAGCAACTAATAAGTCAAGGGCATCATGTGATGCTAAGTATCTCTGCATTTGGAGTGACCACAGGTCCACAACAAACCCCGCCGAAAAGGGAATCATGATATATATATGAAATGAAAGCTAAGCTTACATACTAGAAATGGGCAATCCCAACTAAAAGGGTGAAGGTCATTCCACGATCACAAATCATGATGATCTTCATTCAACTTTCACAAACATATTTACTTTTATCATCTATTAATGTACACCTTCCAAGATGTTGAAACAGTAGCAGGGCAGTGAATACTTTTTCAACAAGGGTCTAAGAAAACTATTCTTACCGTTGATTGTTATTTGAGACTAGGGTCGTGTACATCTGCCACCCCACAAAATACCTGCCCAGGTATGACCTCTGGGATAATGGTTGGATATGAGTAATTCCATTTAGCTTGCGCCAGGTAAGGGCTAATTGCTTGCCAAGATATACAAGCATAATTAACCTCCTATAACGTTGTAAGCCTAACTTTTCTGAACAGAACTTCCATATAAACTGGCACCTATAATGCAACATTTATCATAGTGAAGGTTTTTGCCACACCTGGACAGACTGGCCTAGAAAATGAGAGAACTTTTGGGATGTAGAAACTTCTCATTCACAACTCTCTACCTCTCAATACTGGATAGCCACACCCTCACATACAGAGTAACCAAAATTCATGGACTAAAATGTTTCTGACCTTCTCAAGGTTAACAGATCCAATTTTTTAAAAAAGATTTTGCCACACTTTGCACTAACTATGAATTTTCTCAGGGGACAGGCTGGTGTAGAAAAGTGAGAGAAATAACTTTTGGGATCTAGGAACTTCTCATTCACATCTCTCTACCTCCAAATACTGGACAACCGCTCCCTCATACAGAGTAACCAAAATTCAAGGACTAAAATGTTTCTAACCTTCTCAGGGACAGGGTTAACAGATCCAATTTCTTTTTTTTTTAAAAAAAAAAAGCAAAGAAAAAAAGAACCAAATAATATCTTTCATCAGAGGGTAAAGCTCCTAGTTAAGATTTCTGTCAGAATGTTCGAGCATGCTCTTGACTCCGCTTTACCTTCATATCCTCCCCCAGAATTAGCTATATACATATCTTTTTTAATAGTAACCCCAGAATTTACTGTATTATCAGACACTGCATCACAATCAATGGGAAAAGTGTAATGAAACAAAGAATAGTAAAAAACTGTGAACTAAGACCTAGTAGTCTTCAGTCATCAGAAACGAATTCCCAAAACATCAAACATAAGACTATCATATATGCAAATGTCAAATGAAATAATATATCTTAGAGAACCTTACCACATTATGCTGGAAATAAGGTGGCCTTCTAAGAGCAGATTCTGCAGAAGGTGATGTACTGTTCACACGAAGCAATTGGCGACCTTGGGGGTTCGGGTTTGAAGCATCATCTCCTTCTCCTCCCTCCATATCGACTACGACGTTTGCTTCAGATCCTGCTCTAGGCGTGGCATGTCGTGTCATTGACCCAGAGTCATTTGAAGCATCTGGTTGGAGTGGTAAAGGAGGTCGACCTGCTTGCACATTGCTTCGTCGCTTTAGTTCCTCTTCCGCATTCAAGATCTTTGAACAGCAAACAGAATCAAAGTCAACAATGAAGGCAAAGGAAACGACGGAAATGAGAAGTTAACAAATAAGAGCCAGCAAGTAAAAGAATTCGTCCCTCTCTCCATAGTTCATGATTCACCTAAATAAAGAGATCACACCATATATACATTTTGGCAAGAGCACAAGTCAAATACCTGCTTGAGTGCTTTTACTAGATTATGTTTCTTTTCATTCAAGACATGCAGCTTTTCTTCAACCTCCTTTTTTCGTTTCTCCTTTTCCTCATCTACTGGCTCTTGTTTTTGGCCACCCTGCACGTGAAGATGAACAGCTTTAGTCGCTGAAATCAAACTTGACGTGCTAGCAATTGATAAGATCAACAATTGGAGATGCTTAAAGAGTAACATTGAACAAATGAAACAATCCACATCTCAATTCCATATGCTTCCTAGGTTATGCAACAGTACCAGGAGGTCAAAGCAAAGTCTTTCCACTTTAAAATTACAATTTTCTCAAAACTCTCCTGAAAACATTTCACATCACACCAAAGATTCAACTCAGTGAAGCTGCTTCCAGGACTTGCAAATGCAGCTCATTAAACCCAGCAAAAGAAGGTTGCAGCATCACATCCATCCCAAAATACAAGGTCACATTCAATAACAAACAGGAAAAATTCATAATCAAACTTTGGTTCTACAGAAGCAGTTCAAAGTCATGCACAAGAATGTTAGGCTTAATCCGAGCTATTAAAAAATCTAGCATTCAATCAATATACACAACTAACATAAAACAAAATTTCATTCTGTCAATCAGCGCAAATTTCCAAATGTTGAAATGCCAGTCGATTCCACAAGCGCAACCACCAAATCCGAAATCAAGGAACAAGAAAGAAACCTCAGAAGCAGGAACAGCGACATCGGCAACCTTCTCAGTAGCTTTATCTCCCTCCTCCTTCTCCTTCTCCTTCTCCTTCTTCTCCTCCTCCTCCTCCTCCTCCTCCTTCTCCTTCTCCTTCTCCTTCTCCGCCACCAGCGTCGTATCATCGCCAATCACCGACGCCGCCTGATCCAACACCGGCTGCGGATTCACACCACAGACAGCAGCATCCTCCACTTTGATCTCCACCGCAGCAGCAACCTTCACGAGTTCCGGCGCCGAATTAGGGTTTCCGGCCACCACTCGCGGCGGAGAACCGGAGGATGAAGGGATGAGTGAGAGCGCCTTGGAACGGCGGAGGAGGAGATTCCGGAAGTCCTTGAGAGAGATTTGAGGCTTGGGCATCAACCACCGGCGTGGGACGTCGGGAGCCACTCGGTGCATGTTCCCTCTGTACAGAGAAATCGCCACCATCTTTGCACCGCTTTCTCTCTCCTCCTCTTCTTCTTCTTCGTCTTCGTCTTGTTGTTTCAGTAGTCGTCGTCTTCTTTTGCTACCAATTTCGGACTTCCTCTGGTTTCCGAGGCTTCCATTCATGCCTAACGACCTTTGCCTAATGTCTGCCTCCTCCCTCCGACAACACCGGAAATGAATTCTGTGGAAAATGGAACCACTAACGGCGTCGTATTTTTCCCACCTTTCCTTGGTTTACTTATGCTTGTATATCCTTTTAAGCCTTTCCCCTTTTTGGTAAATCTGAAATGAACGGGTTCTTCGTGGGCTGGACTTAACGAAGTGGGCTTATTGCTTCTTTTATGTGCGCAAATGAATTGGGGTTATTTACTCTAAAGGATAGCCCAGGAAGCAAATTGACCATAAACAATTAGGAGGACAATGAGGTCCCAAATTGTAAAATATGTAGGGATTAGGGATGACAATGGGCAAAGTTTGGGGCGGGTCGAGCTAGATCTGGACCCGGACTCGCCAAATTTTTTTTGGTCCTAGAAATCAGACTTAGACTTAGAGAGTCCACGGGGCCTTAATGGGTCCAACTCTATTATGCATTTTTTACTAGAATTTATCAATTTGTTGGGTTAATTTTATACAGGTATACATGTATAATAATAACCATTATGCTTAAATATATTTATTTTTAACACAATAAAAACATTTCAAATAAAAAAATAATATATTAGGGTTTTAGAAAATAGAAGTCAACACTTCAACGAGCCCTATACTCCCAGGAGTCCCAGCAGATGCCAGGTAGTAGATGAGTACTTGAGTAGTAGTGTAGTACTTGGATTTTTATTTTTTCAAAGGAAAAAATTATGTATGTTTATATTTTAATGGGTCCACGGGTCGGGTTCGTGGGTCCGTGCTTGGACTTGGACACGCCATTTTTTCCTAGACCCGGACCCCCCAAGACCCACTGGGTCCAAAATTTTCGGACTCAGACCCGTCTTAATGGGCAGGGTTTGACAGGGTCTAGGACCCACTGCCATCCCTAGTAGGGACCATCAAAGTTGATATGGCATGATTTTTTTAAAAAAAAAAAATTTTTTTAATTTTTTTCTTGAGCTATCTTGGAAATTTTTAAAAATAAAAATTGTATTTTAAAAACCCTAAAAAATAAAATGAAATAAAATAAATAATTAAAAAAATTATATCACACTAGCCTCGGTAGTCCCCACATATTTTATAATTTGAGACTTTATTATCCTCTCAGACCTTTATGGTCAATTTGCCTTTTGAGCCATCCTTTAGAGCGAATAACCCAATAAATTGACTTGTCCAAGTTACCATCACTTGGAAGTTTAACTTGACTACTTGTGCACTTGTAAAAATTAATTAGCGTTTATTGATACTGAATACTACTGTTGCATTTGAAGTTACAATATGGTAATGGCAACAAGGTTTTTTGTCCTACATTGGTAGAGAAATCAAATTGAAAGTGGTTTATATATCCCACCACACTTAGTAGTATTAAATAAGTGTAAAGGGGTGTTTTATGGAGGAAGGTATGGCTTGGGACTCCACACGCGCGCGCGCGCCGCCGCCGCCGCCGCCCGCCCGTCCGGTCGCAGGACGCGGGTCTTTTTATAGCCAGCCCGGGTGGGAACTAGCCGTTGCCCAACGGCCATTTTGCCTGTTGGAGAAACGGCAATATAGCCGTTGTCCGAACGGCTCAATAGCTGTTGGCAACGGTAAGATATGCCTAGCCAACGGTAGGCTTCTAAGCCTATATATTGAGCTCCTCCACGGATGAAATAACACACCAACAATCATCTTCTTCTCTTCATCTTCTACATCCTCTTCCATTAATATTTTCTGGGCAATCAGTTTTTACATACTCCAAGTTCTTAGCCTTGAGTGCACAAGTCTAAGAATTAGCTGAGTTAACCTTGGGGAGTGATCGGCAATATCGATTGTCACCTAGGTCATGCCGTAATCGCTTTCAAGGCAGTGGTTTATCCACGACTCAGTTTTTGTGATTCCGAAACCAGCAGCCTTGATTCAATTATTTCAATGGAAATTTGAAAGCGAGTACTATCAATGGCTGCTCCACAAAAATCTCTCACTGAAACCTACAGAGTCGAGCCTCTCGATGGGACTAATTACAAACGTTGGTCTCAAAAATTGTTTTTATGTCTGGAGCAAATGGAGATTGATTATGTACTATCATCTCCACATCTCAACGATCCAAATGCTCCACCGCCGCAGTATGATCCTGAGAGAACGCCTACTGCGCCAACAACTCCACTCATACCACTCGATGAAATTGCCAAAAGGAAACAGGTGAAAGATAACAAAACGGCTCGAAATTACATTCTCACCAGCATGACAAATCCATTGTTTGATTTGTATGTCACTTTCAATACAGTCAAAGAAATATGGGAAAATCTGAAGATCAAGTATGGAATCAAGATCTTTGGAAAGAAGAAGTTCGTGGTCGACCGGTGGATAGAGTTCAAAATCGTCGACGACCAACCAATATAGGAGCAGGTTCACATTTATGAGAACCTATGTGCTGAGGTGCTGAACGAAGGAATGAAAATGTGTGAGATTCTTCAAGCAAATGTGTTGCTTGGAAAATTCCCACCATCTTGGAAGGACTACAGGAACCACCTAAAGCACAAGAAGAAGGACATGTCTCTTCGAGAGCTGATCAGCCACATGAGAACCAAGGAGGCTAATCGTTTAAAAGATAAGATGTCTTCTCCCTCTATGAATTCTGCTAAGGCTAACCTTGTTGAATCTGTTGGTCCTTCAAACAAAGACAGGTTCAAAGGAAAGAATAAGAGGATCGTAAATCTAAGCGATGGAACAGCCTAACAGTAAAATCCAGAAGGAGAAGGGGAAGGTCCACTGCTACATCTGCGGAAAACCCGGCCACAAGGCATATCAATGCAACCAGCGCAAGGATCCTCCTGCACAGAATGCCAAAAGGAATCAAGTCAACCTGACTGAAGACTCCGAAGTATTCTGTGCAGTAACTGTGGAAGCAAACCTCGTCACCAATAACACAGAATGGATCCTGGACAATGGAGCGACCAGACATTTCTGCACCAACAAGGAACTAATGCATGACTTCGAGGAAGTTCCTGATGGGGAGAAAGTCTTCATGGGCAACGCTACCACTGCAGCGGTATTGGGTAAAGGAAAAGTTCTCCTTAAGTTTACTTCTGGAAAATCATTATGTTTACTCAATGTGTTGTATGTACCTTCCTTACGTAGAAACCTAGTTTCTAGTAGCCTCCTTGACATTGCTGGTTTTGAAGTAAACCAAAAGGCTGGCAAAATTGTCATACTTCGTAATGAAGTATTTGTAGGGAAGGGATATCGTAGCAACGGCCTGTATGTTTTAAATGTTGCTCTCAAGAATACTAAGACTGATTCTACTTCTGCTTATATCGCTGAGTCTGTTGATTTGTAGCATGGTAGACTTGGACATGTAAATTATGCCTCCTTAAACAGACTAAAGAACATGCGGCTAATTCCTAGTATTAGCACTGAGAATTGTTCTAAGTGTGATGTCTGTGTTGAAGCAAAATTTGCTAAGAAACCCTTTAAGTCAGTATTGACAAGGTCTACACAGTTGCTTGAACTTATCCATTCAGACTTAGCAGACTTTAAGAACACAATGAGTAAAGGAGGAAAGAAGTGGTATATCACTTTTGTAAATGACTACTCTAGATATACCAAAGTCTATCTCCTTAAGTCTAAAGATGAGGTTGAAGAAATGTTCTTAAAGTATAAGGCAGAAGTTGAGAATCAGTTAGATAGAAAAATCAAGAGGCTTAGATCTGATAGGGGTGGTGAATATGATTCAGGCTCTTTAGTCTTTTTCATGAGAAAAAGGAATCGTACATGAGACCATCGCCCTTACACACCTCAACAGAATGGCATAGCGGAACGGAAAAACCGTACCCCTAAGGAAATGATGAATGCCATGCTTGTGAGTTCTGGTCTATCTGATAATATGTGGGGGGGGGGGGGGGGGAGCTGTTTTAACTGCTTGTTTTATTTTGAATAGAGTTCCCCATAAGAAATTAGATCAAACTCCGTATGAACTCTGGAAAGGGTACGCCCCAAACTTGAAATATTTGAAAGTGTGGGGGTGTTTGGCGAAAGTAGCCTTACCCGGTCATAAACGCACAAACATAGGTCCCAAAACCTTTGATGCTATCTTCATTGGTTATGCTCAAAACAGTGCTGCTTATAGATTCATGTCTTTAAGTGATTACTCCATTTCTGAGTATAGAGATGCTGAGTTTTTTGAGCTTGTTTTTCCATTGAAGAAAAATGTGCATAATGTGGTATCTGATAATATGCCTAGCTCTGTGACTGAAAATGTTAGTTTGCCTGCTTCTAGTTCTAATGATAGAGGTGTGACAGTAGAACCTAGAAGGAGTAAGAGGCAAAGAATTGCAACTGACTTTGGTCCAAACTTTATTACTTCTTGTCTAGTGGAAGTGGTTGACAAACATGAAATAGATGTCTTGACTGATGAAGTCGCATCTGTATTCCTAATTGAGGAAGATCCAAAAACCTACACTGAAGTAGTTAGGTCTATTGATGCAACCTTTTGAAGAGAAGTCATTAAGTGTGAAATAGATTCCCTTGAGACTAATAAGACTTGGGAATTAACTGACTTACCCAAAGGTTGTAGACCCATCAGTAGCAAATGGATCTTTAAGAAGAAATTAAAGTCTGACGGTTCAGTTGACAAATATAAGGCTAGACTAGTCATTAGAGGCTTTGATCAAAAGAAGGGTATAGATTACTTTGACACCTATTCTCCGGTAACAAAAATAAGCACCATTAGGACTCTAATTGCCTTGGCTGCCATCTTTGGTCTTGTTGTGCATCAGAAGGATGTTAAGACAGCTTTCCTTAATGGTGACTTAGAGGAAGAAATTTATATGATCCAACCTGAAGGTTGTGAGGTTCAGGGTCAGGAGGATAAGGTGTGCAAATTGCGAAAATCCCTTTATGGTCTAAAGCAAGCGCCTAAGCAATGGTATGAGAAATTTGACAGTTCCCTTATAGAAAATAGGTTTACTGCAAATTTGTCTGATTCCTGTGTTTATTCAAAACTAATAGGATCAGATTGTATGCTCATATGTTTGTATGTTGATGACATGTTGATCTTTGGCACAAATTTGCATGTAGTTAGTGACACTAAGAAGTTGTTGTCTTCTTTATTTGAAATGAAAGATATGGGTGAA
Source organism: Portulaca oleracea (assembly GCA_029582165.1). Lineage (NCBI taxonomy): Eukaryota > Viridiplantae > Streptophyta > Magnoliopsida > Caryophyllales > Portulacaceae > Portulaca > Portulaca oleracea. The sequence continues at coordinate 9,477,288 of CM055869.1, read as the reverse complement.
GCTGATGTGATCTTGGGAATTAAGATATGCAAAACAAACACGGGTTTTGCCTTATGTCAGTCACATTACATTGAGAAAGTGTTAAAGAAATTTAACCACTTTGATGTGACGCCTGTTAGAATTCCTATGATCCCAGCCTTTGCTTAAAGAAAAACAACGGCATTAGTGTGTCACAAACAGAGTATGCCAAGATTATAGGAAGTATAATGTTCTTAATGAACTTTACTCGTCCTGACATTGCTTATGCAGTAAGTAGATTGAGTTGGTATACTCATAACCCTAGTCAAGAACATTGGAATGCACTTTATCGTTTGCTTAAGTATCTTAGAGGTACAATGGATTGGTGTTTGCATTTTAACAAATTTTCTGCTGTTGTAGAGGGTTATTGTGATGCAAATTGGATTTCTGATAACGATGAAGTTAGTTCTACTAGTGGTTATGTGTTTACCTTAGGTGGAGGGGCTATTTCATGGAAGTCTGCAAAGCAGACTTGCATAGCCCGCTCCACCATGGAATCTGAATTTATTGCTCTTGAGTTAGCAGGTCAAGAAGCAGAGTGGCTCAGAAACTTGTTAGCTTATGTGCCTCTATGGGAAAAACAAGAGACACCTGTCTCTATACATTGCGACTTCATGCAAAGAATTGGCGTGGCTCAAAGGTGTCTACAACGGAAAGAGGAGACATATCCGTATCAGACACAGTGCAGTGAAACAGTTGCTGAAACATGGTGTCATATCCTTGTTGTATGTGAGATCCGAAAAGAATTTGGCGGATCCTTTCACTAAAGGATTGACAAGACGAGTTGTATTAGAAGCATCGAGGGGGATAGGGCTTAAGCCTATGGCTTGAAGAAGTATGGTGGACACCCGTTTGTGGTCAAACGAAACCATACTAATCTTCGAGATGCACTACATTCCTATCCCTATGGTGCTAGGTAGTGCATTGAGGTTGAGTTTTATTCTTAATGAATCTACGCCCATTTTGGGGGGTGCTTGTGATACGCACTGATGGATTCACCGATTGTATGATGTACGGATGAGCTATTTGCTCTTAATAATTCCATAGCCATAATTTTTGGTGGTCTGTATTGAGATAGACTTGATGGAATTACCTATATAAGTGTGAAGGTTTGGCCGCCTTCTATGGGAGAATAAGGCTATCTCTCTAGAGCACTTATGAAACCCAAGGTATACGCATGGCCATAAAAGCGTAATTGTGTTATCGTGGAGTATGTAATTTCTACAGGGTTGATATGTGTTGTGGGGGTCTCGATCAAATCACAATCTTTCAAGTTCAAGGCATAGTCCACTTGTTAGATTATTGATTGTTGCCTTACATCACTAATGTGTCAATTCATTTTTTCGTCGTACCAACAAAGTGGATTGTTCTAGAGAGAGAGGGTCTCCCTTCTCTCTAGAAGCGGCGTCTCAGACCTGTTAGAACCCTAGTTTTCGCTTTGTGTCCTGGCCCAAATGGAGGAGTAATCCTCGTTCCAATTGAACTAGTTGTTGTAGAGAATCGAAAATCGACTTACTTCCGAGAGTTAATCATGAGTTTCTTCAAAATTTTCCAGCCAGATTAGGATTTTGGAAAGGGAGGGGGTTTCTAGGGGACGATTTAGGGCTCTTGATGAAAGCTGCTGCTATCGATCAAATTGAGATCTTTAAACGTTGGTTTCATGATGGTTATCTGACGACATGGCGTGATTCAGAAGGTGGAAGGGAGATTTGGCTGGATTTCTTCGCAAATAGGCGCACAACAGTGCAATTGCTCGAATGCTAGAGGATTGATACAGAAATCTTTAGTGGTCAAAGTCCACAAAGAGGTGAATCCGTACAATTTCACAGTGTCTACAGGAACCAGATTCGCAAGTACCCTTGGGGATGCCCTTCAGCGAGTCAGAAGTGTTGTCATCAGAAGATGCAATCGCGTATTTCCCAGGTGTGTTCCTTCCTTTTTCCTTTCTTTCATCTTTGTCTTGTTCCTTGTGGTGCTTCTGGATGGTGTATTTTTTGCTTGAATGCATCAGCTAGTAATGATAGTGTGATTTGTTGTCTCTTGTGGTATGTCGTCGAGTGGACTTCTTCCATTTCTGCTTTGGATGTTAATCTAGTTACTATTGCTTGTTGGATTCCAACCAATCTAGTTGGGAGATCCCTATTTATAGGGTCGTGGAGGACAACCTCTTCGTCACATCCTTTTCCTTTCTGTATCCTTTTGAGTTCCTGGTCTAAGCTAATGTCTGAAAACTCCACAACATCCCCTTTCTCTGACCCCATTGCTGACGATGGTGCTTCTGACCTCAAAAATAAAGATACCGATCTTTGTCATACTTCCAAACCTCGAAGTTCTCATGTTGGAAGTGGAAGCGGAGATCATAATGCACTCAATTCGTTTGAGAAATCCCATCGTTCATACGCCCAGGCTACAAAGTTCGGTCTGGGATGTAGTCATATTTTGTCGGGTGCCATTTCTCCGCAGGGAGTTAGTCATGAGGACCCGTCGGCTATTCGTAACCAGACATCACCTCTAGGGTCGTCTCCAGACAACCCAATAGAACCTGACAATTACCCTTCTGACTCCCCACCCCATTCACCTAGAGTGAATCAACATGCTGGGGAGCTCAAAGCACTTGCCCTGCTCATAAAACCTTGGGGGGAATTCCTTCCTCTAACCTATTTGAGCAATCGGGCCAGATCAGAATGGAACTTTGTCCGAGGGGATATGTCGTTTGTAGCTATGGGAAATGGGTGGGTTACTGTTTACTTTACCAATTCAGAGGACAGGGACCGTGTTTGGATGGGAAAACCCTACACTCTTGGGGGGTTGAATATAGTTATGCTGGAGTTTGTCCCCTTTTTCGACCCTTTTGCCACTGAGATAACCCATGTTGATCAATGGGTTCGAATTCCCAGACTCCGGGAATTCTGGGATTTCGATATCCTTGTGCACCTACTCAAACCTGTGGGTCGGGTGATTAAAGTGGACCAAAACACGCTGCTCCGCCTTAAAGGCAAATTTGCTAGAGTTTGTATCAACATTGACGTCACAAAACCCCTACCTGGGTCTTTAATTGTGTCTGCGGGGGGACAATCCAAGATTATACCCCTCATCTATGAAAACCTGCATGAGGTGTGTGCCTTTTGTGGGGCAGAAGACCACAAAATTGAGGGCTGCCCGAATGTTCCTGACCACTCCAAAGTGGAAATTGTGGTGGAGAGGTTCAATGGACCCCCTGCTGCGTGGGGTGAGCCTCAAAAAACCACCTATTCTATGTCTATCTCAGAAAATTGGATCAGAGTCTCTCCGAGAAAGAGACAGAGAGCCGTTAATTTAAATCGCCAAAGACCTACTACGGCTAATCTGAGGCCTGTGGGGGTTCCCCCCTCGGCCAAAGGGAAGGAAGTTGCTGCTGAGGATAGTACGGATCCTGTTATGCCTGAAAGTGAAGATCCTTTTTCACCAATTCGCTCTGAAAACCCTAAATCTGGACCAACTTACCTACAAGCGGTTCCAGTCCCGCAAGACATTCTTTTGGCCCATAGGGACCAGATGGTCCCTAAGGGTGCTGTGACCCCCTCTGATGCTATTGATCCTCTGGACGATGACTATGGGAAGTTTATGGAGGCTGATAGCCAACCGGTTAAGTGCCATGATGATTATGCTGATGCCTTTTTGGATCTCCCAAAGATAAACGACATTGAGATGTCTTCTGATTCTGCTAAGCGCAAGAGGGAGGAGGATGGTGCAGGCTCAGCCTAATCCATCCTTTCTGTTTTGCACCATGAAGTATTGTAATGTGTTTGGTTATGTGTGTTAATAATTCTAGCTGTGTGAGCCATTGGATCTTTCTTGATCTTAATGGCCGCACTATTGTTTTGTGGAAGGGGCCCACCCACCCTCTTAGCTAGATACCAAACACTCAAAGGGGATAGTGTGTTTCCGTTTGGTTTGTACTGTAATGTGGTTCTGTTTGTTGGGTCTGTAGCTTGGGTCTTTCGGCTTATGGGGTGTACCCCATGCTCTTGCACTGCTGATTTTTCATATTGTACTAGTATGATAATGTATGATATTATCTTGTATCCTGTCTGGCTATCATGGTGCCCTCTGTCGAGTAAGCCATTCCAGGGGCTTCTTATGTGTATTTTCCTGGACTCCCTGTTCTATGTACCTCGTTGGTGGGAGGTTATGAATCTGGTTCACCTAAAGGAGCCCATTCTAAACCTTGTTTTGCATTGCCACCCCAGAGTTGAGAGTAGGTTTTTACACCATGCTCGATCTGGCTGGAGGCTGCATGATAGGAGTACGATTGGTTCAATGCAGAATTTTCTTGAAAATCGATGCAATTGTAAAGGAAAAATTATCAAAATTGTCAATGATGTGAGACTCCTATATATAGAAAGGAAAGTCCCTGAGACTAAAAGCATTATACTCTTGGAGTATATGACTTTAATGACGGCTGGGTGTAGTCAGTTTGATAGCCATCTATTACAGTGTACCTCCTTTTTATGGTTTTTATCAAAATGTTTATCCTACACTTTATATGTGTTAGTGTATTTAAGAAGATTAAGTGATTATACTGCTATCTGGACTACAGTTACCTCCTTTTTCCATCTCATGTGGCTTGGTATTAATAGAAAGCATTCCTTTAAGAAATGGTTCAGTAATCTATACCAGTTATGTTTTACGTATAATATTTTGGATCGGCTTGTTGAGTTACAGAATAACCTTATTGTTCACGCATTTGCCTTTGTGAATTGGTGTATAGGAAACTCTTTCATGGAACAGAGCTCATGGCTGACTGCGATTGGAGTATACTTTCAAGGGACAAACTCTAGTCATTGCTGGAAAAAAGTTCAATCACAAATTTTAAGTACTTTGACTAATGTGTTATTGGGATTGGCTGTATGAGAAAGTTTGGTTATGTATTTGTTACCAGATAGCAATTAAAATCAGACGATCTTCTGGTGAGTGTGGAGATACTATTCAGTATCCCACCAAGGCCATATTCAGACATCCCATGGTCTTCCATGGCAAGGCTCCACTTCAGTTGTTCATTTGGTACTTCCGTTGGGGGTTATTAAGGTTTGACATTCCCCAAAAAGAGAGTATCTTTTTAGATAACCACTGGAATCACCTACTAGCGATAATTCACCAGCCTGTTAGGCTGATCTTTCCAATTGGTTAAATGAAAGTTATTGCGTGGAATGTGTGTGGAGCAAAGAGACCGCAAATCATAGCCGAACTAAAAGCGCTTAAAAGAAATCAAAAACCAGATATTTTGTTTCTCATTGAAACAATGACAAATTTAACTAACTCAGAAACTATAATACGACAATTAGGATATGAATATGCGGAAATTGTCAACCCCATTAATCACTCTGGTGGAATTTGGGCCCTTTGGGACAATTCTAGTCAACTCTGAATAGCGCCTCTCAGTAAAGATAACAGATCTATTCACTTATTAGTGCACGATGTTGATAAACAAAATAATTGCATAATATCAGGAGTGTATGGTCCTACTCAAAATAGCGAGAAAGAGGCTTTCTGGAACAACCTAATGCGGCTCCACAATATTTTTGATCTTCCCTGGTGTATTATAGGAGATTTTAATGAACTAGAATCAAGGACGGAGAAAAGGGGCGGAAATACAGTTTCTGTATCTAGAATGGAACGACTTACACGGTTCCTAACACATATAAATGGGGAATCTGCCGTAGTGCGAGGACGTAAATTTTCTTGGAAAAAAAGAATGCATGGGCACTGGGCATATGAACGGCTAGATAGAGCAATTTTGCGTCAGGACTTTTTAGATAGATACCCGGACGCGGTTTCTTGGCATGGTTCATTCACGTTTTCGGATCACTGTGCGGTGATTATGGAAACTAGTCGAGTATCCACTAAGCAAAAAATGTACCCTTCCGTTATCAGCGTTTCTGGAGTCAATATGACCAAATGAAGCAGATCACCAAAAAGCTTTGGAGTCAACCACAACAAGGGACTCGACTTTTTCGAGTCACCCAAAAATTGAAACTTGTTAAGAGTGGTTTGCGTGAGTGGGCTAAGAAACAGTTTGGACATTTTAAATCCAAATTGGAAGAGAACTTGGATAAAATTGGATACATTGAAGAAAAATTGCTCGAGAACCCCCATAGCGTCCGGTTAAATTCTTGGTTAAATCGTATGATAAAACAACGGGAAAAAATGCTTTTATATCAACAAAAATATTGGGGTAAGTTAGCTCGAAAAGATTGGTTGGTAAAAGGAGACAGGAACTCCTCCTATTTCCAAAGATTAGCAAAAGCAAAACAAAAACGTTAGGAAATTATCAGAATAAAGACAGATGCAGATGAATGGCTCGAAAATGAAGAGGAAATTGGGGAGAAATTTGTGGAGGACTATAGAATCCGCTTCACATCTCAGGGGACATCAGAGTCCATTAATTCATGCTTAGGTATTCAAAAAACTATCACAAACATGGATAATGACCTTCTTTTGGCAATTCCTTCTAAGGACGAAATTAAACAGGCGGTTTTTGATATTGATCCGGGCAAGACCCCGGGGCCAGATGGGTTTGGAGCTGGATTCTTCCAAGACTCCTGGCAACTCATTGAAAGTGACATTGTTTTAGCGATCCAAGATTTTTTTGTTAAAGGACGTTTGCTTAAAGAAATCAATCACACTTTCATAACTCTTATCCCGAAAATAAACAATCCCACTCAGACTAGCCAATATCGCCCTATCAGTCTTTGCAATACTGTTTATAAAATTATTGCCAAAGTTATGGTCAATCGGTTAAGACCGTTTCTTGAAAAAATCATTTCACCGTTGCAAAGTGCTTTCATTCCTGGTAGATCTATTCATGACAATATCCTAATCACTCATGAAATTATGCATAAGTTCAAAACCTCAAAAGCAAAAAAAGGATGGATTGCGATAAAACTAGACATGGAAAAAGCGTATGATCGCATTGAATGGTCTTTTTTGAGAGATGCCTTGAGCAAATTGGGTTTCAGTCCTAAATGGGTCAGCTTAGTTGACCAATGTGTTAGCACTGTTTCTTACTCAATTTTGATAAATGGCTCCCCAAAAGGGTTTATAAAACCCTCAAGAGGGTTGCGACAAGGTGACCCCCTTTCACCTTATCTTTTCTTGATTTGTATGAATGTGTTTGGCTCTATGCTTGAACATACAGCTAACGAAGCTAAGTCTGGGTTGGGCATTCAATTAGCCCCCCACTCGTCGAAGATCCCGGCTTATTCTTTGCTGATGACTGTTTATTATTCTGCAAGGCCTCTCAACATGCGGCCTTGCAATTAAAAGATCTTACCTCAAAGTTCTGTAATATGTCAGGGCAATTAATCAACTTTCATAAGTCTAAATTAATTTTCTCCAAAAATTCAACGCGGCAGTCTAAAGATATGATTCAAGGGATTTTTAACATCCCTGTATCCGATTCATTAGGAAAATATTTAGGGTGTAAGATTAATCAAGGCAGACAAGTTCCTAGAGACTTCGATGATATTTTAGGAAAAGCCACGGATAGGATGACTTCTTGGAAAGCGAATGCGCTTTCAAAAGCGGGTAGGGTGGTTCTCATACAATCCAATCTAGAATCTCTCCCGGCACATACGATGCAATGTTTTAGGCTCCCTAAAGCGGCTTGTCTCGGCTTAGACCGAATCAATAGGAATTTCTTTTGGAAAAAAAACAATGATAACAATGATAACAATGGGATGGCTATGGTTGCTTGGGATACTATTTGTCTCCCAAAGGAGTTTGGTGGGCTGGGCCTTAGAAGAACAGAGGCTGTTAATTTGGCATTTCAATGTAAACTCGCTTGGAAAATACTAAAGGGGGATTCCCTCTGGGCAAATCTGATGCGTCAAAAATACCTTAGAACAAACGACCTATTTTCTTATAAAAGCAAGCCTACGGATTCACCAGTCTGGAGAAATCTGCTCAAAATTAGGGATATTTTACGACAGGGTATAAGATGGAGACTAGGGGATGGTAAATCTATCAAATTCTGGACGGACAACTGGATTAATGATAAACCACTTCAAGACTTATGTGGGCACAACGAAGTTGTTGACAAAGAACTAACTGTAGATAATTTTATTACTCATACTAAAAACTGGGATGTATATAAATTAAGCAACCTTACTCAGGACCCTGTTATTATTCAAAAAAATCCTTGGCATACCTATTACAATGGCAAATATGAATGATGAAATTTGTTGGGGTCTCACTGGTGATGGTTCCTTTTCCACGAAATCAACTATAAGGATCATCCAAGATTGTATAGCACAATAAGATAAATGGGAGTTCAGATGGATTTGGAAAATTGATATACCCCCCAAACTTGGCATCTTCCTGTGGCTTATGCTTCACAAGGCCCTCCCAACGCGTGGCAACCTGCTACGAAGAGGAATGATGTTGGATCCAACCTGCCCTCTTTGTCTAGAGGAGATAGAAAGTGATAGTCACCTTTTCTGGGAGTGCCCTACGACCCGACGAATATGGGCTCTAGCAAGTCAACATGGCTGGATTGTAGATCCTGTTACTAATCATGGGACTACTTCCATAAAACAGTTTCTAAATTCCAACAAATCTGGGGACCACAACAAAGAATTAACTAGGGGCATCTTTCTCTTATGGACGATTTGGAAGAACAGGAATGAGGCTGTTTTTCGAAATAAAATATTTCGACCGTTGCAGAGTCTCATTCAAGCCAAAAGTAGGGCGGCTGAATGGCAAATCAGGAGCAATAATAAGGTAGAAAATCATGGTAGCAGTTTCAGGGGTGGGTATACTAATGCTGTTTATCTGGTTCGATGGTATACCCCCCTAAGGGAGTCGTCAAATTAAATTTCGACGGCTCTCTCATCACCAACTCGGCGGCAGGTGGTTTCATCTTGCGAGACTGGCGGGGCGCGGTTCTTGGCGGAGGAGCGAAGTACTATGGTGACGCTCCAATTTTGGTGGCGGAGGCGAGGGCTCTGAGAGATGGGTTGGTTGTGGCGTCGTCAAAAGGCTTCCAACACATTCATATAGAAGGAGATAATATGGTGGTCATCCAGGCTCTAAAGGGTAATTATTCTATTCCGTGGCAGATTAGAGGTCTCATCAAGGATGCTCAAATAATTCTTCAGCGATTCCAAGAAGTTAAAATTTCTCATATTTTCCGCGAAGCCAACGCGGTTGCTGACTGGCTAGCCCATCAAGGACATGGCAGAGGGGTTGTGTAATAACCCACCCCAAAATCATGTTTAATTATCTATTAATCACAGTAATTATTCAAATCGCGTTATAAATTTTTCGCGTTTACCTTTATTTATCTATTTATTTATTTATTGATATCGGTGTCAAGTCTCGTGCAGGAGATGGCTAAGGTGCCGAACTATCGGCTTAAAAGTTTACTTTACACATTTATTCAATAAGTTAAAGTATTTCAGGTTATATGTTTTACGTTATAAATTTATTTACCGAGAAACGGTTAATATTTATTCGCCCCGATTTCTATATATATTTTACCGTTCCAATTTTAATTTATTTAATTTCATTCCCTTTACATAATTTCAAGAAGTAACTTTTCCCATTTTATTATCTTTTTATCCAAATTCCATTATATTTTATTTTTATATTACCAAATTATCATCAATATATTTAAATTCCTACAAAAACCCAATACTTCAATTTATTACAACAATTACAATATATTTATCCTATTTGTTATCATCCTATTACTTTTAATTAAGGTTTTATTTTAGTTATTAGTGATATTAGTTTTAAGTAGATGATATGTATATATATATATGTATTAGTTATAAGGGGCTTAAGTCTTCTTCTTTCATCCAAATTAGACAACACTCTCAAAGCTTCACCTCTCTCCTTCCCCCTCCAATCTGCCGTGAATCAGCACCACCACCAGCCGCCACTTTTCCGGCCAGCCGGTGCGCCAGAAACCGCCACTTGGTGGCCGCTCTCTTCTTCCTCCCTCTTGTGTTTTCATCCAATTTCAACTCCAAGGGTAATCTCTCAAACCCCAATTTCAATTTCTCTAAACCCTAATCTGAAAATACATGTTATGTATATGTTTCTTTTATAAATTCTATCTCTTTTACTCTCTAAATTCATGAATTCAAGTGTTTAATTGGATTGGTTAAGTTAGGGTTTGAGTTTGGAGTATGTGCATGTGTATTTGGATGAGTTCTTGAGGTTTTCTTGTTAAATTCTTGATGGATGTTGTTATAATCTTGATGCATGTGAGTTTCTTGTTAAGTTTCTGAGTATTAAGGGCTGGATATATATGCTAAGATTATTATTTAGGTGTTATCATGTTTAATTTGGGTGAATTAGTGAGTTTTGGTGCAAGAGTTCAAGAACAAGTCCTTTATGTTGAGTTTATGTTTAATCCATGGTTGCATGTGGGATTTGAGCTCTTTGATGAGTTAGTTTTCAAGGTTTAATTCTGGAAATATAGTGGATTATAGCCAAAGTGAAGTTTGGTTGAGAATTAGTATGAATTAAGGGCTAAAAGTATCATGAGAGCTGAAATTAAGAGCAAGTTAGTCACTGTTTCAATTCTGAAAATTTACAGCAGCATAAAAGTGGGATTTTGCCCAGATTTCTACTCCATTTGATAGCTTAAGGTGTTAGCAAACCATATGCTTTGGAATTTCTAATTTTCGACATGAATAGCCCGAGTTACGACCAAACCGTGAAGGTACAATTTTATATACGAATTTTTGAGTCAGTGTTTTGAGGGCTGTTTTTCGTCCCTTTGGAGACCTTTTTGGTTTTTATGGTAAACATGAAAGTTTTAGGCCTCTTTGCAAGCTTTCCGGAAAGGTATGGTTTGTAGTTATACGATGTCGGGAGTGTGAGATATGAGCCCGGGAAGAAGGGCTGTCTACTTGAAGTTTCTGCCCAGTTTACCCTTTATAAAATTCCATCTTTAGGGCCCTAAACCAAGTCTATAGGGGACTTTAAGCATTGATAAGTTATGGGTATATGTTATAATCTTAGGTTAAAGTCTTAAGGAGAAAGTATGGTTTTGGAGGCCTAAGTATGTCCTAAGGTCTTTTAGCCAAGAGTAGTGATTTAAACACAAGTTATACATATCTCCCAATGAGTGTTAGCTTAAGAGTTCAATATCTTTGAGTTAATTAAGGTTTTATCTAGCTAGTGACTTACAAGCTCTAAATAACTCTCAAGTTAAGTTCCTCTAAGTTCTCAACTCAAAGTTTATTCCTCAAATTCCTTTATTCATTCTTTTTTCATCGACATCGTTTTTCTCTAAATAAGTCTAGAGGAACCCTTTTAATCTCTTTTTTTTTCACCTTCAATTTTTGGTTCTTATACTTCATTAATCTAAGCTATCTTTCCAAAGTCCAAGTGCCCTTCTTTGATTTCATCTTTCTACATCAATTTCTCTATGTAATTTCATTCCGGAATTCCTAATTTATTCTACTCTAGCTTCTGTGCGGGCCCATTTTGGAGCCCTTCCACTCGTTTTTAGCCTCTGGTTCTGTTGACAAAGTTGTAGATTATGATTTTCCCTATTCCGAGATGTACTCGTTTGCCTCATTCCGTTTTTCCTAACTCAAGTTATGCTATAAACTTTATTTTTATATAACCTGAAATTTTCTTCCTAAGTTATTTCATTTATATTTTACTAATTTTCTAAACTTGTGAATCTAAGTTAGAACCTTATTCGGTTCTTCATTTCTACTTATTCTTATCTTAGTTGACAAGTTTCAAAAGCCATCTCCGAGCTGCGCTTGAGGTCTCTAGCGTCTCAAGGTACGCGAATTGTCCAGCTTTTACGATCTAAATTATAGTCATAATTCATTCAATTTATACCATGTCAAGTTTTATGGTTTACAATGATATGTTTAACAGTGGACCCGCATTCTATGCTTAATCTTACGTTCATGTTTTAGCATTCCTGATCAGAGTGCCTTGACCTGGCCAGTGTCGACTGCTTGACAGTCACTTATTCCAAGTTTAGATCAACTTGGGCATACGAGTGTGTGAGGTGCTTGCACCGATCGTAAGGGTTCCACCTAATTTCTATCTTCATTGATTTATGTTATGCATATTTTTATGTTCATGTCATTCAAGTCCCATTTTAATCTCCTTCCCTTGTTTTCAAAATGAATTTAAATGCCGGCACCAAAACCGTTTTCGAACGGTTTACGTGCTGGAGGTTTGCGTACTGAGTGTTTCCCCACTCACCTTTTGCAATGTTTTAATGTTTTGTTTTAGGAGGTTCGAGCTCCCAGGGCAAGGACAAGTCGGTTGCAAAGTAATTCAAGGTTCTTGAGGTAGTTTTCTAAGGAATTCATCGGTCAGCAAGGGCGAGCTGGAATTTTGGAAGTTGTTCTAAGTTTTTAAGCTATGTTTAAGTTATGTACTTTATCCAGGGGTTGTATAAGTTTCTTTTATGTGAAGGTTCTCAAGTTAGTAAGTTATCTTGTGGTTTTGGAGGTTTCTTTTGTGTTGTTGCCTTGTCTCTTTTGGGAGACGGCAGTAATGCCTCGACCTAAGGTGTTCCGCTGCGCTAATCGCAGGTTTGGGTTTCTAAGTGTAGTCTTAACCTTGTGATTAAGGTTGGGGTGTTACAGTTGTGGTATCAGAGCAGGTTGGTTTGATTAAGTATTTGGAGATTATAGAATTGTTTTTAAGTCATGGATCCTAATCTAGGGAGAAAGATAGGCATGTGAGTACAAGCCTCTTTATGATAGGTATAAGTATGACAAGTGGTATGTTGGGAATTGTTGATGAGCATGAAGCTCTAAATATTGGTTTAGTATGTATGTTGTTCTTCTTTGCAGGTTTTCAAGACTATGTAAATTTGGGAATAGCTCTAATTATAGGGGAAGTGCTGCCGAAATTCTCCCAGAATTTTTAAGAAAGTTTTGGTTAAAATCTTTAAGGGGAAATCTAGGTGAATTGAGTTAAGCCTAGTAATTTATGCAAGTGAAGTTAATAAGTATAACGGAAAATTATGAAGTTTGCCAAAGCACCTCATCAAAAGTCTTTGAAAGTTAACGAAAAGATTATAAAGCGAGTCCCAAGCGGGATTGGTATATGATGAAATGGGTTTTAAACGGTAAAAGTTTTTAAGGAAGCCCAAAAAGGGAATACAATATGAGGTCTAGAATTGTTAAATCGCTCATGAGAGGTTAGCTCGGTTGAGTCTCGAACCTCGTCACAAATTTGTTTCTTTTATTGCAAATAGCTCGTTCATTTTGGCCATGATAAGCTTTTAAAATCTTGCATTGTACTTTGTGTATGGTATAGATGGACAACGACGGTAACCCCCTCCCAAATCCGTTCGCGATGTTCATGGACCCCTCCACCAACGTTCAAGCCCATCTTAAGGCTTTACAAGATGTCCTCGACGCACATTGCGCTGCAAACCCCAAATCCGAATATCATGACGACATTTGCCGAGTCCGATGCCTTCTAGCGACTCTTCCCCACGAGCCGTGGGATGATATCCGGGGACAGTACCGCCAATCGCTTATCGTGGAGAACCCGGACGCCACGCATGGTGCCTCAACTATGTGGGGGCTTGGAATCAGATCACGATGGAGGTAATGATCACTCAAGCTGCACAATCTTTAGGTCTTCACGTCAGTAAGTTAGGACCCCATCTTCATGAAGTGCTAGGATTACCGGCACCTGCCAACGCGGAAAAAGCACCGGCTCACGTGTTCGCACCCCCGGCAGAGGAAATCCGTCTACACTTCTCACCGTACCTCACAGGACGTCCGATTGTTCCGAACCTATCGTCTCATGGGGAGACTACGCCTACCGCCCGAATAGCTGGAAAAGAAGAAGATCCTAGCATGGATCTAGACCGAGCAGTGCGCCCCGAGCCAAAACAAATCAACGAGTGCGAGGCAGGGACGTCTACACCTGTCGCCCCGGTGGAGAACGACTTTGATTGGACCGCTTTGGGGCCCAGGATTCGGTACACCAAACGCAAGAGCGTTGGTCCTCTACGACTTCGACGCGTGGAAGAGGATAGGGATCAAGAACAAGAAGGGTCTAACTCTCATGTTTAGCAGTAGTCGTCGGTATTTGACTTTTGTGCAGGTTTAGCAAGGGGTTGACCGTAAGTGTAGGCTAGATGACTACAAGTACATCTCGGGTGACTAGATTTTTGCTTTTGGGTCACCAATGTAATTAGCCAGACTATGCTTATTTTTGTAACCTCCCTTATGATTATTTTGTGGAAGGGAGTGTGGGTTTGTAACTTGGAGAACATGATGTTTTGGTTTTCTCATGCATTAGGATTAAAAATGGATGGATGTTATGAAAATTGTGGATTTATAATTATATGTATTGTGGATTCTGCAAATTACAATATATTGGGATTGTGAAAATTCTTTTGAGATTTTAATTATGTATAAATATATGTATGTGAATGATACCTAAGACTTGACCAAGGAATCAAGGTTCTATGCGGGAGCATTTGACTAAAATCTGAGTTTTACGAAAAATGGGCTACAAAATGAGGGAATAATGTTAAGCTATGTGGGTAATAATATATTTTGTTGTAATATTGTAGTATGTCGCAAAATTCAAGAAGCACGCCATCACAAGAAGAACCTGGAAATGGGACATCCGAGGGAAATCTACTAGAATTACAAGGACCTCGACAACGGGATGGTTAATCCTTCTGAGTCTTCTTTAGGATCTGTTCCTTTTGATCCACCTCAATACCCTGACCCCTTTGGGATGCTAGTGCAAGAATTGTTTAGGCGTATACCCCTTCCATCTACGGGTCAAGTAAGTCAGTCAAAAGAGGGAAATTTCGCAGATAGAGTAGCCCGAAAGAACCCAACCTTTTTCGTAGGGGGTTACGACCCCGTAGTGCTAGAGGATTGGATTCGTGAAATAGAGAAAATATTTGAAGTGGTCGAGGTACCAGAAGATAAGAAATTAGCCATAGGCACCTACTATTTGAAGGGAGAAGCGGATATTTGGTGGAGGACCATCAAGGACAAATATCAAGGGACCGCGAAGTCTTGGAATGACTTCCTAGGTGATTCTGAGCTCGCTTTTACCTATCTCCCTTGGCGCCGAGAAGAGAAAGAGTTTTTAGAGTGGAGTATGCTCAACAAAGATATTTCAGTTGTACAATACACCGCCAAGTTTAATGAGTTGTCTCGTTTCGCCCCAGAGTATGTTGCATCGGAGAGGCTGAAGTTAACCGATATGAGGAGGCCTAGCGCGTATATCCGTAGTCGATTATCATCTCATGACTTAGAACAATGCAAGAAATGTATGAGAGGGCTGCAGAGGTAGAGCGAGTAAAGAAGGAGCTAAAAGCTCTAAACCCCGGAAACCAGGGAACTACCAAAAGGAAGTGGAACGACAAAGGGATGACAAGTACCCCAAATGTGGGGGATAGTCCAGTCAAGAGGCCAGTACCTTCAGCCCCAAGGAATCAAGCAACTCCTGTCGATGTCAAGGAACCCTGCGGGAAATGTGGCAGGACCAACCACACTACCTCCCAATGTCGGGTAGGTACGGGGAACTGTTTATGGTGTGGAGCCCCGGATCATAAAGCTGCAGAATGCCCAAGGAGAGCCCGAAGATCAGAACCAGGCACCACACGCCCGCCAACGCGAGCGCCGCAACAAGGCTCAGTGGGTCAAGCATACGTCATGAGCAGGCAAGAGGCAGTAAAATCTGGTATAGTTGTTACTGGCACAGTTTATATATATATGCAACCTTTGACTGTATTATTTGATTCTGGAGCGACGCACTCTTTTATTTCAACCAAAGTTGCCTCAAAGTTAAAGTTCCAAAATTTAGCCAGAAAAGTAAATTATTCTATCGTTTACCTAATGGTCAAACCATACCTTGCGACTAGTTTTGTGGGTGTCCCACTCATGTTAAAATCAGAGATTTTTCCGCTAACCTTCTCCAGTTAGACCTAAAAGAGTTTAATATCATTCTGGGTATGGATTGGTTGATTTCGACGCAAGCCCAAATCAAGTGTGATAAGGGGATAGTCATTCTTAAGAACGCCTCAGGCACAGAAGTCCACTTCGTTGGGGACTTAGGAGCTAACCCGTGCCCCATCATAACTTATGTAAAGGCTCGAAGGATGCTTAAACACGGGTGCGAGGGTTATCTATGTTTGGTAAGTAAGGATTTGAAGACTCCGCTCAAGATAGAGGAATCCCCGTAGTATGTAATTTCCCAGATGTTTTTCCAGAAGAAATTATGGAGTTACCCCCGAGGAGGGAAATTGATTTTGAGATTGAGCTAATTCCGGGAACAAGACCTATATCTAAGGCACCGTATAGAATGGCACCTGCGGAGCTTAAGGAGTTAAAAGAGCAATTGGATGATCTATTGGTTAAAGGATTCATCAGACCTAGCACATCACCCTGGGGAGCTCCAGTGTTGTTTGTAAGGAAGAAGGACGGTAGCTTAAGGCTATGTATTGATTACCGCGAGCTGAACAAAGTTACTATCAAGAACAAGTACCCTCTACCAAGGACTGATGACCTGTTTGACCAGCTTCAAGGAGCTGGGATGTTTTCTAAGATAGATTTGAGATCAGGATACCACCAGCTCGGAGTTAGAGCTGAGGATATACCCAAGACCGCTTTCAGGACAAGATATGGGCTTTATGAGTTTACAGTGATGCCGTTTGGGCTTACCAATGCACCGACAGTATTTATGGATCTGATGAACAGGGTATTTAAACCCTATTTGGATAAGTTTTTAGTAGTATTTATAGATGATATTCTAGTCTATTCGAAAAGTCAAGAGAATCATGGATAGTCTTGTCATAAAAGGGATGCCGGGATTCCTAATTCAAGATGATGGAACCTTAAGATTTCAGAATAGGTTGTGTGTGCCTAACAGAGGAGGTTTAAGGCTGAAGCTTATGGAAGAAAGCCACAGCTCATTATATTCAGTGCACCCTGGAGGTACCAAAATGTATAGGGATTTAAAGGAAAATTAAGCCCACGTTTTATTGGGCCATATCCGGTGATAGAAAAGATCAACCCGGTGGCATACCGAATAGAATTACCTTCTAGTTTAGGAAGGATCCACGACGTTTTTCACGTATCGCAGCTCCGAAAGTATGTGCCGGACCCGAAGAATATTCTAGTTGAAGAGCCGCCGCTTTTGGCCGAAGATCTAACCTTCGAGCAGCAACCGATTCGAATTTTGAATCGACGAATCAAGCAGCTACGCACGAAAGAAGTCCCATTAGTCAAAGTGTTGTGGGCAAATCAAGATACCTCGGAGGCCACTTGGGAAACCGAGGAGAGCATGAAAGAACGATACCCTCATCTCTTTTGAGGTAACCAATCACGTTTTAACCACCATCAAGTTTCGGGGACGAAACTTCTTTTTAGGGGGGGAGGATGTAATAACCCACCCCAAAATCATGTTTAATTATCTATTAATCACAGTAATTATTCAAATCGCGTTATAAATTTTTCGCGTTTACCTTTATTTATCTATTTATTTATTTATTGATATCGGTGTCAAGTCTCGTGCAGGAGATGGCTAAGGTGCCGAACTATCGGCTTAAAAGTTTACTTTACACATTTATTCAATAAGTTAAAGTATTTCAGGTTATATGTTTTACGTTATAAATTTATTTACCGAGAAACGGTTAATATTTATTCGCCCCGATTTCTATGTATATTTTACCGTCCAAATTTTAATTTATTTAATTTCATTCCCTTTACATAATTTCAAGAAGTAACTTTTCCCATTTTATTATCTTTTTATCCAAATTCTATCATATTTTATTTTTATATTACCAAATTATCATCAATATATTTAAATTCCTACAAAAACCCAATACTTCAATTTATTACAACAATTACAATATATTTATCCTATTTGTTATCATCCTATTACTTTTAATTAAGGTTTTATTTTAGTTATTAGTGATATTAGTTTTAAGTAGATGATATGTATATATATATATGTATTAGTTATAAGGGGCTTAAGTCTTCTTCTTTCATCCAAATTAGACAACACTCTCAAAGCTTCACCTCTCTCCTTCCCCCTCCAATCTGCCGTGAATCAGCACCACCACCAGCCGCCACTTTTTCCGGCCAGGGCTGCTTGAAACCGCCACCAGTGGCCGCTCTCTTCTTCCTCCCTCTTGTGTTTTCATCCAATTTCAACTCCAAGGGTAATCTCTCAAACCCCAATTTCAATTTCTCTAAACCCTAATCTGAAAATACATGTTATGTATATGTTTCTTTTATAAATTCTATCTCTTTTACTCTCTAAATTCATGAATTCAAGTGTTTAATTGGATTGGTTAAGTTAGGGTTTGAGTTTGGAGTATGTGCATGTGTATTTGGATGAGTTCTTGAGGTTTTCTTGTTAAATTCTTGATGGATGTTGTTATAATCTTGATGCATGTGAGTTTCTTGTTAAGTTTCTGAGTATTAAGGGCTGGATATATATGCTAAGATTATTATTTAGGTGTTATCATGTTTAATTTGGGTGAATTAGTGAGTTTTGGTGCAAGAGTTCAAGAACAAGTCCTTTATGTTGAGTTTATGTTTAATCCATGGTTGCATGTGGGATTTGAGCTCTTTGATGAGTTAGTTTTCAAGGTTTAATTCTGGAAATATAGTGGATTATAGCCAAAGTGAAGTTTGGTTGAGAATTAGTATGAATTAAGGGCTAAAAGTATCATGAGAGCTGAAATTAAGAGCAAGTTAGTCACTGTTTCAATTCTGAAAATTTACAGCAGCATAAAAGTGGGATTTTTGCCCAGATTTCTACTCCATTTGATAGCTTAAGGTGTTAGCAAACCATATGCTTTGGAATTTCTAATTTTCGACATGAATAGCCCGAGTTACGACCAAACCGTGAAGGTACAATTTTATATACGAATTTTTGAGTCAGTGTTTTGAGGGCTGTTTTTCGTCCCTTTGGAGACCTTTTTGGTTTTTATGGTAAACATGAAAGTTTTAGGCCTCTTTGCAAGCTTTCCGGAAAGGTATGGTTTGTAGTTATACGATGTCGGGAGTGTGAGATATGAGCCCGGGAAGAAGGGCTGTCTACTTGAAGTTTCTGCCCAGTTTACCCTTTATAAAATTCCATCTTTAGGGCCCTAAACCAAGTCTATAGGGACTTTAAGCATTGATAAGTTATGGGTATATGTTATAATCTTAGGTTAAAGTCTTAAGGGGAGAAAGTATGGTTTTGGAGGCCTAAGTATGTCCTAAGGTCTTTTAGCCAAGAGTAGTGATTTAAACACAAGTTATACATATCTCCCAATGAGTGTTAGCTTAAGAGTTCAATATCTTTGAGTTAATTAAGGTTTTATCTAGCTAGTGACTTACAAGCTCTAAATAACTCTCAAGTTAAGTTCCTCTAAGTTCTCAACTCAAAGTTTATTCCTCAAATTCCTTTATTCATTCTTCTTTCATCGACATCGTTTTTCTCTAAATAAGTCTAGAGGAACCCTTTTAATCTCTTTTTTTTTCACCTTCAATTTTTGGTTCTTATACTTCATTAATCTAAGCTATCTTTCCAAAGTCCAAGTGCCCTTCTTTGATTTCATCTTTCTACATCAATTTCTCTATGTAATTTCATTCCGGAATTCCTAATTTATTCTACTCTAGCTTCTGTGCGGGCCCATTTTGGAGCCCTTCCACTCGTTTTTAGCCTCTGGTTCTGTTGACAAAGTTGTAGATTATGATTTTCCCTATTCCGAGATGTACTCGTTTGCCTCATTCCGTTTTTCCTAACTCAAGTTATGCTATAAACTTTATTTTTATATAACCTGAAATTTTCTTCCTAAGTTATTTCATTTATATTTTACTAATTTTCTAAACTTGTGAATCTAAGTTAGAACCTTATTCGGTTCTTCATTTCTACTTATTCTTATCTTAGTTGACAAGTTTCAAAAGCCATCTCAATGAAATTTCGCTTAAGGTCTCTAGCGTCTCAAGGTACGCGAATTGTCCAGCTTTTACGATCTAAATTATAGTCATAATTCATTCAATTTATACCATGTCAAGTTTTATGGTTTACAATGATATGTTTAACAGTGGACCCGCATTCTATGCTTAATCTTACGTTCATGTTTTAGCATTCCTGATCAGAGTGCCTTGACCTGGCCAGTGTCGACTGCTTGACAGTCACTTATTCCAAGTTTAGATCAACTTGGGCATACGAGTGTGTGAGGTGCTTGCACCGATCGTAAGGGTTCCACCTAATTTCTATCTTCATTGATTTATGTTATGCATATTTTTATGTTCATGTCATTCAAGTCCCATTTTAATCTCCTTCCCTTGTTTTCAAAATGAATTTAAATGCCGGCACCAAAACCGTTTTCGAACGGTTTACGTGCTGGAGGTTTGCGTACTGAGTGTTTCCCCACTCACCTTTTGCAATGTTTTAATGTTTTGTTTTAGGAGGTTCGAGCTCCTGCAAGGACAAGTCGGTTTGCAAAGTAATTCAAGGTTCTTGAGGTAGTTTTCTAAGGAATTCATCGTCAAAGGGCGAAATGGAATTTTGGAAGTTGTTCTAAGTTTTAAGCTATGTTTAAGTTATGTACTTTATCCAGGGGTTGTATAAGTTTCTTTTATGTGAAGGTTCTCAAGTTAGTAAGTTATCTTGTGGTTTTGGAGGTTTCTTTTGTGTTGTTGCCTTGTCTCTTTTGGGAGACGGCGGTAATGCCTCGACCTAAGGTGTTCCGCTGCGCTAATCGCAGGTTTGGGTTTCTAAGTGTAGTCTTAACCTTGTGATTAAGGTTGGGGTGTTACAGTTGTGGTATCAGAGCAGGTTGGTTTGATTAAGTATTTGGAGATTATAGAATTGTTTTTAAGTCATGGATCCTAATCTAGGGAGAAAGATAGGCATGTGAGTACAAGCCTCTTTATGATAGGTATAAGTATGACAAGTGGTATGTTGGGAATTGTTGATGAGCATGAAGCTCTAAATATTGGTTTAGTATGTATGTTGTTCTTCTTTGCAGGTTTTCAAGACTATGTAAATTTGGGAATAGCTCTAATTATAGGGGAAGTGCTGCCGAAATTCTCCCAGAATTTTTAAGAAAGTTTTGGTTAAAATCTTTAAGGGGAAATCTAGGTGAATTGAGTTAAGCCTAGTAATTTATGCAAGTGAAGTTAATAAGTATAACGGAAAATTATGAAGTTTGCCAAAGCACCTCATCAAAAGTCTTTGAAAGTTAACGAAAAGATTATAAAGCGAGTCCCAAGCGGGATTGGTATATGATGAAATGGGTTTTAAACGGTAAAAGTTTTTAAGGAAGCCCAAAAAGGGAATACAATATGAGGTCTAGAATTGTTAAATCGCTCATGAGAGGTTAGCTCGGTTGAGTCTCGAACCTCGTCACAAATTTGTTTCTTTTATTGCAAATAGCTCGTTCATTTTGGCCATGATAAGCTTTTAAAATCTTGCATTGTACTTTGTGTATGGTATAGATGGACAACGACGGTAACCCCCTCCCAAATCCGTTCGCGATGTTCATGGACCCCTCCACCAACGTTCAAGCCCATCTTAAGGCTTTACAAGATGTCCTCGACGCACATTGCGCTGCAAACCCCAAATCCGAATATCATGACGACATTTGCCGAGTCCGATGCCTTCTAGCGACTCTTCCCCACGAGAGCCCGTGGGATGATATCCGGGACAGGTACCGTCAACTGCTTATACGTGGAGAACCCGGACGCCACGCATGGTGCCTCAACTATGTGGGGGCTTGGAATCAGATCACGATGGAGGTAATGATCACTCAAGCTGCACAATCTTTAGGTCTTCACGTCAGTAAGTTAGGACCCCATCTTCATGAAGTGCTAGGATTACCGGCACCTGCCAACGCGGAAAAAGCACCGGCTCACGTGTTCGCACCCCCGGCAGAGGAAATCCGTCTACACTTCTCACCGTACCTCACAGGACGTCCGATTGTTCCGAACCTATCGTCTCATGGGGAGACTACGCCTACCGCCCGAATAGCTGGAAAGAAGAAGAAGATCCTAGCATGGATCTAGACCCGAGCAGTGCGCCCAGCCAAAACAAATCAACGAGTGCGAGGCGGGGCGTCTACACCGTCGCCCGGTGGAGAACGACTTTGATTGGACCGCTTTGGGGCCTGTGGATTCGTACACCAAACGCAAGAGCGTTGGTCCTCTACGACTTCGACGCGTGGAAGAGGATAGGGATCAAGAACAAGAAGGGTCTAACTCTCATGTTTAGCAGTAGTCGTCGGTATTTGACTTTTGTGCGAGTTTAGCAAGGTTGGCCAGTAAGTGTAGGCTAGATGACTACAAGTACATCTCGGGTGACTAGATTTTTGCTTTTGGGTCACCAATGTAATTAGCGGACTATGCTTATTTTTGTAACCTCCCTTATGATTATTTTGTGGAAGGGAGTGTGGGTTTGTAACTTGGAGAACATGATGTTTTGGTTTTCTCATGCATTAGGATTAAAAATGGATGGATGTTATGAAAATTGTGGATTTATAATTATATGTATTGTGGATTCTGCAAATTACAATATATTGGGATTGTGAAAATTCTTTTGAGATTTTAATTATGTATAAATATATGTATGTGAATGATACCTAAGACTTGACCAAGGAATCAAGGTTCTATGCGGGAGCATTTGACTAAAATCTGAGTTTTACGAAAAATGGGCTACAAAATGAGGGAATAATGTTAAGCTATGTGGGTAATAATATATTTTGTTGTAATATTGTAGTATGTCGCAAAATTCAAGAAGCACGCCATCACAAGAAGAACCTGGAAATGGGACATCCGAGGGAAATCTACTAGAATTACAAGGACCTCAGCTTAACCCGGGGATGGTTAATCCTTCTGAGTCTTCTTTAGGATCTGTTCCTTTTGATCCACCTCAATACCCTGACCCCTTTGGGATGCTAGTGCAAGAATTGTTTAGGCGTATACCCCTTCCATCTACGGGTCAAGTAAGTCAGTCAAAAGAGGGAAATTTCGCAGATAGAGTAGCCCGAAAGAACCCAACCTTTTTCGTAGGGGTTACGACCGTAGTGCTAGAGGATTGGATTCGTGAAATAGAAAATATTTGAAGTGGTCGAGGTACCGAAGATAAGAAATTAGCCATAGGCACCTACTATTTGAAGGAGAAGCGGATATTTGGTGGAGGACCATCAAGGACAAATATCAAGGGACCATGAAGTCTTGGAATGACTTCCTAGGTGATTTCTGAGCTCGTTTTACCTATCTCCCTTGGCGCGAGAAGAGAAAGAGTTTTTAGAGTGGAGTATGCTCAACAAAGATATTTCGGTTATCTGATACACCGCCAAGTTTAATGAGTTGTCTCGTTTCGCCCCAGAGTATGTTGCATCGGAGAGGCTGAAGTTAACCCGATATGAGGGAGGCCTAGCGCCGTATATCCGTAGTCAGTTATCATCTCATGACTTCCGAACAATGCAAGAAATGTATGAGAGGTAGCAGAGCGAGTAAAGAAGGAGCTAAAAGCTCTAAACCCCGGAAACCAGGGAACTACCAAAAGGAAGTGGAACGACAAAGGGATGACAAGTACCCCAAATGTGGGGGATAGTCCAGTCAAGAGGCCAGTACCTTCAGCCCCAAGGAATCAAGCAACTCCTGTCGATGTCAAGGAACCCTGCGGGAAATGTGGCAGGACCAACCACACTACCTCCCAATGTCGGGTAGGTACGGGGAACTGTTTATGGTGTGGAGCCGGATCATAAAGCTGCAGAATGCCCAAGGAGAGCCCGAAGATCAGAACCAGGCACCACGTCCAAAGACCGCCAACGGCGCCCGACAAGGCTCGATGGGTCAAGCATACGTCGTAGCGAGGCGAAGCGATAAAATCTGGTATAGTTATTCTTGCGCTTTATATATATATGCAACCTTTGACTGTATTATTTGATTCTGGAGCGACGCACTCTTTTATTTCAACCAAAGTTGCCTCAAAGTTAAAGTTCCAAAATTTAGCCAGAAAAGTAAATTATTCTATCAGTTTACCTAATGGTCAAACCATACCTTGCACGACTAGTTTTGTGGGTGTCCCACTCATGTTAAAATCAGAGATTTTTCCCGCTAACCTTATCCAGTTAGACCTAAAAGAGTTTAATATCATTCTGGGTATGGATTGGTTGATTTCGACGCAAGCCCAAATCAAGTGTGATAAGGGGATAGTCATTCTTAAGAACGCCTCAGGCACAGAAGTCCACTTCGTTGGGGACTTAGGAGCTAACCCGTGCCCCATCATAACTTATGTAAAGGCTCGAAGGATGCTTAAACACGGGTGCGAGGGTTATCTATGTTTGGTAAGTAAGGATTTGAAGACTCCGCTCAAGATAGAGGAATCCCCGTAGTATGTAATTTCCCAGATGTTTTTCCAGAAGAAATTATGGAGTTACCCCCGAGGAGGGAAATTGATTTTGAGATTGAGCTAATTCCGGGAACAAGACCTATATCTAAGGCACCGTATAGAATGGCACCTGCGGAGCTTAAGGAGTTAAAAGAGCAATTGGATGATCTATTGGTTAAAGGATTCATCAGACCTAGCACATCACCCTGGGGAGCTCCAGTGTTGTTTGTAAGGAAGAAGGACGGTAGCTTAAGGCTATGTATTGATTACCTGCGAGTGAACAAAGTTACTATCAAGAACAAGTACCCTCTACCAAGGTGATGACTGTTTGACCCGACTTCAAGGAGTGGGATGTTTTCTAAGATAGATTTGAGATCGGGATACCACCAATCGGAGTTAGAGTGAGGATATACCAAGACCGCTTCAGACAAGATATGGGCTTTATGAGTTTACAGTGATGCCGTTTGGGCTTACCAATGCACCGACAGTATTTATGGATCTGATGAACAGGGTATTTAAACCCTATTTGGATAAGTTTTTAGTAGTATTTATAGATGATATTCTAGTCTATTCGAAAAGTCAAGAGAATCATGGATAGTCTTGTCATAAAAGGGATGCCGGGATTCCTAATTCAAGATGATGGAACCTTAAGATTTCAGAATAGGTTGTGTGTGCCTAACAGAGGAGGTTTAAGGCTGAAGCTTATGGAAGAAAGCCACAGCTCATTATATTCAGTGCACCCTGGAGGTACCAAAATGTATAGGGATTTAAAGGAAAATTAAGCCCACGTTTTATTGGGCCATATCCGGTGATAGAAAAGATCAACCCGGTGGCATACCGAATAGAATTACCTTCTAGTTTAGGAAGGATCCACGACGTTTTTCACGTATCGCAGCTCCGAAAGTATGTGCCGGACCCGAAGAATATTCTAGTTGAAGAGCGCGCTTTTGGCGAAGATCTAACCTTGAGCGAGAACCGATTCGAATTTTGAATCGGCCGAATCAGCGACTACGCACGAAAGAAGTCCCATTAGTCAAAGTGTTGTGGGCAAATCAAGATACCTCGGAGGCCACTTGGGAAACCGAGGAGAGCATGAAAGAACGATACCCTCATCTCTTTTGAGGTAACCAATCACGTTTTAACCACCATCAAGTTTCGGGGACGAAACTTCTTTTTAGGGGGGGAGGATGTAATAACCCACCCCAAAATCATGTTTAATTATCTATTAATCACTGTAATTATTCAAATCGCGTTATAAATTTTTCGCGTTTACCTTTATTTATCTATTTATTTATTTATTGATATCGGTGTCAAGTCTCGTGCAGGAGATGGCTAAGGTGCCGAACTATCGGCTTAAAAGTTTACTTTACACATTTATTCAATAAGTTAAAGTATTTCAGGTTATATGTTTTACGTTATAAATTTATTTACCGAGAAACGGTTAATATTTATTCGCCCCGATTTCTATATATATTTTACCGTTCCAATTTTAATTTATTTAATTTCATTCCCTTTACATAATTTCAAGAAGTAACTTTTCCCATTTTATTATCTTTTTATCCAAATTCCATTATATTTTATTTTTATATTACCAAATTATCATCAATATATTTAAATTCCTACAAAAACCCAATACTTCAATTTATTACAACAATTACAATATATTTATCCTATTTGTTATCATCCTATTACTTTTAATTAAGGTTTTATTTTAGTTATTAGTGATATTAGTTTTAAGTAGATGATATGTATATATATATATGTATTAGTTATAAGGGGCTTAAGTCTTCTTCTTTCATCCAAATTAGACAACACTCTCAAAGCTTCACCTCTCTCCTTCCCCCTCCAATCTGCCGTGAATCAGCACCACCACCAGCCGCCACTTTTTCCGGCCAGCGGCGCTGAAACCGCCACCGGTGGCCGCTCTCTTCTTCCTCCTCTTGTGTTTTCATCCAATTTCAACTCCAAGGGTAATCTCTCAAACCCCAATTTCAATTTCTCTAAACCCTAATCTGAAAATACATGTTATGTATATGTTTCTTTTATAAATTCTATCTCTTTTACTCTCTAAATTCATGAATTCAAGTGTTTAATTGGATTGGTTAAGTTAGGGTTTGAGTTTGGAGTATGTGCATGTGTATTTGGATGAGTTCTTGAGGTTTTCTTGTTAAATTCTTGATGGATGTTGTTATAATCTTGATGCATGTGAGTTTCTTGTTAAGTTTCTGAGTATTAAGGGCTGGATATATATGCTAAGATTATTATTTAGGTGTTATCATGTTTAATTTGGGTGAATTAGTGAGTTTTGGTGCAAGAGTTCAAGAACAAGTCCTTTATGTTGAGTTTATGTTTAATCCATGGTTGCATGTGGGATTTGAGCTCTTTGATGAGTTAGTTTTCAAGGTTTAATTCTGGAAATATAGTGGATTATAGCCAAAGTGAAGTTTGGTTGAGAATTAGTATGAATTAAGGGCTAAAAGTATCATGAGAGCTGAAATTAAGAGCAAGTTAGTCACTGTTTCAATTCTGAAAATTTACAGCAGCATAAAAGTGGGATTTTTGCCCAGATTTCTACTCCATTTGATAGCTTAAGGTGTTAGCAAACCATATGCTTTGGAATTTCTAATTTTCGACATGAATAGCCCGAGTTACGACCGAAACCGTGAAGGTACAATTTTATATACGAATTTTTGAGTCAGTGTTTTGAGGGCTGTTTTTCGTCCCTTTGGAGACCTTTTTGGTTTTTATGGTAAACATGAAAGTTTTAGGCCTCTTTGCAAGCTTTCCGGAAAGGTATGGTTTGTAGTTATACGATGTCGGGAGTGTGAGATATGAGCCCGGGAAGAAGGGCTGTCTACTTGAAGTTTCTGCCCAGTTTACCCTTTATAAAATTCCATCTTTAGGGCCCTAAACCAAGTCTATAGGGGACTTTAAGCATTGATAAGTTATGGGTATATGTTATAATCTTAGGTTAAAGTCTTAAGGGGAGAAAGTATGGTTTTGGAGGCCTAAGTATGTCCTAAGGTCTTTTAGCCAAGAGTAGTGATTTAAACACAAGTTATACATATCTCCCAATGAGTGTTAGCTTAAGAGTTCAATATCTTTGAGTTAATTAAGGTTTTATCTAGCTAGTGACTTACAAGCTCTAAATAACTCTCAAGTTAAGTTCCTCTAAGTTCTCAACTCAAAGTTTATTCCTCAAATTCCTTTATTCATTCTTCTTTCATCGACATCGTTTTTCTCTAAATAAGTCTAGAGGAACCCTTTTAATCTCTTTTTTTTTCACCTTCAATTTTTGGTTCTTATACTTCATTAATCTAAGCTATCTTTCCAAAGTCCAAGTGCCCTTCTTTGATTTCATCTTTCTACATCAATTTCTCTATGTAATTTCATTCCGGAATTCCTAATTTATTCTACTCTAGCTTCTGTGGGCCCATTTTGGAGCCCTTCCACTGCTTTAGCCTCTGGTTCTGTTGACAAAGTTGTAGATTATGATTTTCCTATTCCGAGATGTACTCGTTTGCCTCATTCCGTTTTCCTAACTCAAGTTATGCTATAAAATTTATTTTTATATAACCTGAAATTTTCTTCCTAAGTTATTTCATTTATATTTTACTAATTTTCTAAACTTGTGAATCTAAGTTAGAACCTTATTCGGTTCTTCATTTCTACTTATTCTTATCTTAGTTGACAAGTTTCAAAAGCCATCTCCAAGCCGAAATTTGCTTGAGGTCTCTAGCGACTCAAGGTACGCGAATTGTCCAGCATTTACGATCTAAATTATAGTCATAATTCATTCAATTTATACCATGTCAAGTTTTATGGTTTACAATGATATGTTTAACGATGGACCCGCATTCTATGCTTAATCTTACGTTCATGTTTTAGCATTCCCGATCAGTGCCTTGACTGGCGAGGTCATCGCTGATCACTTATTCCAAGTTTAGATCAACTTGGGCATACGAGTGTGTGAGGTGCTTGCACCGATCGTAAGGGTTCCACCTAATTTCTATCTTCATTGATTTATGTTATGCATATTTTTATGTTCATGTCATTCAAGTCCCATTTTAATCTCCTTCCCTTGTTTTCAAAATGAATTTAAATGCCGGCACCAAAACCGCTTT
The DNA here is from genome assembly GCA_029582165.1 of Portulaca oleracea. Taxonomy (NCBI): domain Eukaryota; kingdom Viridiplantae; phylum Streptophyta; class Magnoliopsida; order Caryophyllales; family Portulacaceae; genus Portulaca; species Portulaca oleracea. The sequence goes on along the minus strand of CM055869.1, from coordinate 9,448,792 downwards.
TGAGCGGTTTACGTCTTTGGAGGTTTCAGTCTTGAGTGTTTCCCCACTCACCTTTTGCAATGTTTTAATGTTTTGTTTTAGGAGGTTCGAGCTCCCAGGGCAAGGACAAGTCGGTTGCAAAGTAATTCAAGGTTCTTGAGGTAGTTTTCTAAGGAATTCATCGGTCAGCAAGGGCGAGCTGGAATTTTGGAAGTTGTTCTAAGTTTTTAAGCTATGTTTAAGTTATGTACTTTATCCAGGGGTTGTATAAGTTTCTTTTATGTGAAGGTTCTCAAGTTAGTAAGTTATCTTGTGGTTTTGGAGGTTTCTTTTGTGTTGTTGCCTTGTCTCTTTTGGGAGACGGCGGTAATGCCTCGACCTAAGGTGTTCCGCTGCGCTAATCGCAGGTTTGGGTTTCTAAGTGTAGTCTTAACCTTGTGATTAAGGTTGGGGTGTTACAGTTGTGGTATCAGAGCAGGTTGGTTTGATTAAGTATTTGGAGATTATAGAATTGTTTTTAAGTCATGGATCCTAATCTAGGGAGAAAGATAGGCATGTGAGTACAAGCCTCTTTATGATAGGTATAAGTATGACAAGTGGTATGTTGGGAATTGTTGATGAGCATGAAGCTCTAAATATTGGTTTAGTATGTATGTTGTTCTTCTTTGCAGGTTTTCAAGACTATGTAAATTTGGGAATAGCTCTAATTATAGGGAAGTCTTAGAAATTCTCCTGCATTTTTAAGAAAGTTTTGGTTAAAATCTTTAAGGGGAAATCTAGGTGAATTGAGTTAAGCCTAGTAATTTATGCAAGTGAAGTTAATAAGTATAACGGAAAATTATGAAGTTTGCCAAAGCACCTCATCAAAAGTCTTTGAAAGTTAACGAAAAGATTATAAAGCGAGTCCCAAGCGGGATTGGTATATGATGAAATGGGTTTTAAACGGTAAAAGTTTTTAAGGAAGCCCAAAAAGGGAATACAATATGAGGTCTAGAATTGTTAAATCGCTCATGAGAGGTTAGCTCGGTTGAGTCTCGAACCTCGTCACAAATTTGTTTCTTTTATTGCAAATAGCTCGTTCATTTTGGCCATGATAAGCTTTTAAAATCTTGCATTGTACTTTGTGTATGGTATAGATGGACAACGACGGTAACCCCCTCCCAAATCCGTTCGCGATGTTCATGGACCCCTCCACCAACGTTCAAGCCCATCTTAAGGCTTTACAAGATGTCCTCGACGCACATTGCGCTGCAAATCCCAAATCCGAATATCATGACGACATTTGCCGAGCCCGATGCCTTCTAGCGACTCTTCCCCACGAGAGCCCGTGGGATGATATCCGGGACAGGTACCGTCAACTGCTTATACGTGGAGAACCCGGACGCCACGCATGGTGCCTCAACTATGTGGGGGCTTGGAATCAGATCACGATGGAGGTAATGATCACTCAAGCTGCACAATCTTTAGGTCTTCACGTCAGTAAGTTAGGACCCCATCTTCATGAAGTGCTAGGATTACCGGCACCTGCCAACGCGGAAAAAGCACCGGCTCACGTGTTCGCACCCCCGGCAGAGGAAATCCGTCTACACTTCTCACCGTACCTCACAGGACGTCCGATTGTTCCGAACCTATCGTCTCATGGGGAGACTACGCCTACCGCCCGAATAGCTGGAAAAGAAGAAGAAGATCCTAGCATGGATCTAGACCAAGACGAGGTGCGCCCCGAGCCAAAACAAATCAACGAGTGCGGCGGGGCGTCTACACCGTCGCCGGTGGAGAACGACTTTGATTGGACCGCTTTGGGGCCCGAGATTGATACACCAAACGCAAGAGCGTTGGTCCTCTACGACTTCGACGCGTGGAAGAGGATAGGGATCAAGAACAAGAAGGGTCTAACTCTCATGTTTAGCAGTAGTCGTCGGTATTTGACTTTTGTGCAGGTTTAGCAAGGGGTTGACCGTAAGTGTAGGCTAGATGACTACAAGTACATCTCGGGTGACTAGATTTTTGCTTTTGGGTCACCAATGTAATTAGCCAGACTATGCTTATTTTTGTAACCTCCCTTATGATTATTTTGTGGAAGGGAGTGTGGGTTTGTAACTTGGAGAACATGATGTTTTGGTTTTCTCATGCATTAGGATTAAAAATGGATGGATGTTATGAAAATTGTGGATTTATAATTATATGTATTGTGGATTCTGCAAATTACAATATATTGGGATTGTGAAAATTCTTTTGAGATTTTAATTATGTATAAATATATGTATGTGAATGATACCTAAGACTTGACCAAGGAATCAAGGTTCTATGCGGGAGCATTTGACTAAAATCTGAGTTTTACGAAAAATGGGCTACAAAATGAGGGAATAATGTTAAGCTATGTGGGTAATAATATATTTTGTTGTAATATTGTAGTATGTCGCAAAATTCAAGAAGCACGCCATCACAAGAAGAACCTGGAAATGGGACATCCGAGGGAAATCTACTAGAATTACAAGGACCTCAGCTTAACCCGGGGATGGTTAATCCTTCTGAGTCTTCTTTAGGATCTGTTCCTTTTGATCCACCTCAATACCCTGACCCCTTTGGGATGCTAGTGCAAGAATTGTTTAGGCGTATACCCCTTCCATCTACGGGTCAAGTAAGTCAGTCAAAAGAGGGAAATTTCGCAGATAGAGTAGCCCGAAAGAACCCAACCTTTTTCGTAGGGGGTTACGACCCCGTAGTGCTAGAGGATTGGATTCGTGAAATAGAGAAAATATTTGAAGTGGTCGAGGTACCAGAAGATAAGAAATTAGCCATAGGCACCTACTATTTGAAGGGAGAAGCGGATATTTGGTGGAGGACCATCAAGGACAAATATCAAGGGACCGCGAAGTCTTGGAATGACTTCCTAGGTGATTTACGAGCTCAGTTTTACCCTATCTCCCTTCGGCGCCAGAAAGAGAAAGAGTTTTTAGAGTGGAGTATGCTCAACAAAGATATTTCAGTTGTACAATACACCGCCAAGTTTAATGAGTTGTCTCGTTTCGCCCCAGAGTATGTTGCATCGGAGAGGCTGAAGTTAACCCGATATGAGGGAGGCCTAGCGCCGTATATCCGTAGTCAGTTATCATCTCATGACTTCCGAACAATGCAAGAAATGTATGAGAGGGCTGCAGAGGTAGAGCGAGTAAAGAAGGAGCTAAAAGCTCTAAACCCCGGAAACCAGGGAACTACCAAAAGGAAGTGGAACGACAAAGGGATGACAAGTACCCCAAATGTGGGGGATAGTCCAGTCAAGAGGCCAGTACCTTCAGCCCCAAGGAATCAAGCAACTCCTGTCGATGTCAAGGAACCCTGCGGGAAATGTGGCAGGACCAACCACACTACCTCCCAATGTCGGGTAGGTACGGGGAACTGTTTATGGTGTGGAGCCCCGGATCATAAAGCTGCAGAATGCCCAAGGAGAGCCCGAAGATCAGAACCAGGCACCACACGTCCAGCACCGCCAACGAAGGCGCCGCAACAAGGCTCAGTGGGTCAAGCATACGTCATGAGCAGGCAAGAGGCAGTAAAATCTGGTATAGTTGTTACTGGCACAGTTTATATATATATGCAACCTTTGACTGTATTATTTGATTCTGGAGCGACGCACTCTTTTATTTCAACCAAAGTTGCCTCAAAGTTAAAGTTCCAAAATTTAGCCAGAAAAGTAAATTATTCTATCAGTTTACCTAATGGTCAAACCATACCTTGCACGACTAGTTTTGTGGGTGTCCCACTCATGTTAAAATCAGAGATTTTTCCCGCTAACCTTATCCAGTTAGACCTAAAAGAGTTTAATATCATTCTGGGTATGGATTGGTTGATTTCGACGCAAGCCCAAATCAAGTGTGATAAGGGGATAGTCATTCTTAAGAACGCCTCAGGCACAGAAGTCCACTTCGTTGGGGACTTAGGAGCTAACCCGTGCCCCATCATAACTTATGTAAAGGCTCGAAGGATGCTTAAACACGGGTGCGAGGGTTATCTATGTTTGGTAAGTAAGGATTTGAAGACTCCGCTCAAGATAGAGGAATCCCCGTAGTATGTAATTTCCCAGATGTTTTTCCAGAAGAAATTATGGAGTTACCCCCGAGGAGGGAAATTGATTTTGAGATTGAGCTAATTCCGGGAACAAGACCTATATCTAAGGCACCGTATAGAATGGCACTCATGAGCTTAAGGAGTTAAAAGAGCAATTGGATGATCTATTGGTTAAAGGATTCATCAGACCTAGCACATCACCCTGGGGAGCTCCAGTGTTGTTTGTAAGGAAGAAGGACGGTAGCTTAAGGCTATGTATTGATTACCGCGAGCTGAACAAAGTTACTATCAAGAACAAGTACCCTCTACCAAGGACTGATGACCTGTTTGACCAGCTTCAAGGAGCTGGGATGTTTTCTAAGATAGATTTGAGATCAGGATACCACCAGCTCGGAGTTAGAGCTGAGGATATACCCAAGACCGCTTTCAGGACAAGATATGGGCTTTATGAGTTTACAGTGATGCCGTTTGGGCTTACCAATGCACCGACAGTATTTATGGATCTGATGAACAGGGTATTTAAACCCTATTTGGATAAGTTTTTAGTAGTATTTATAGATGATATTCTAGTCTATTCGAAAAGTCAAGAGAATCATGGATAGTCTTGTCATAAAAGGGATGCCGGGATTCCTAATTCAAGATGATGGAACCTTAAGATTTCGTAATAGGTTGTGTGTGCCTAGAGGAGGTTTAAGGTGAAGCTTATGGAAGAAAGCCACACTCATTATATTCAGCCACCCTGAGGTACCAAAATGTATAGGGATTTAAAGGAAAATTAAGCCCACGCTTTATTGGGCCATATCCGTGATAGAAAAGATCAACCCGTGGCATACCGAATAGAATTACCTTCTAGTTTAGGAAGGATCCACGACGTTTTTCACGTATCGCAGCCAAAGTATGTGCCGGACCCGAAGAATATTCTAGTTGAAGAGCCGCCGCTTTTGGCCGAAGATCTAACCTTCGAGCAGCAACCGATTCGAATTTTGAATCGACGAATCAAGCAGCTACGCACGAAAGAAGTCCCATTAGTCAAAGTGTTGTGGGCAAATCAAGATACCTCGGAGGCCACTTGGGAAACCGAGGAGAGCATGAAAGAACGATACCTCATCTCTTTGAGGTAACCAATCACGCTTTAACCACCATCAAGTTTCGGGACGAAACTTCTTTTAGGGGAGGATGTAATAAACCAACCCAAAATCATGTTTAATTATCTATTAATCACGAATTATTCAAATCGCGTTATAAATTTTTCGCGTTTACCTTTATTTATCTATTTATTTATTTATTGATATCGGTGTCAAGTCTCGTGCAGGAGATGGCTAAGGTGCCGAACTATCGGCTTAAAAGTTTACTTTACACATTTATTCAATAAGTTAAAGTATTTCAGGTTATATGTTTTACGTTATAAATTTATTTACCGAGAAACGGTTAATATTTATTCGCCCCGATTTCTATATATATTTTACCGTTCCAATTTTAATTTATTTAATTTCATTCCCTTTACATAATTTCAAGAAGTAACTTTTCCCATTTTATTATCTTTTTATCCAAATTCCATTATATTTTATTTTTATATTACCAAATTATCATCAATATATTTAAATTCCTACAAAAACCCAATACTTCAATTTATTACAACAATTACAATATATTTATCCTATTTGTTATCATCCTATTACTTTTAATTAAGGTTTTATTTTAGTTATTAGTGATATTAGTTTTAAGTAGATGATATGTATATATATATATGTATTAGTTATAAGGGGCTTAAGTCTTCTTCTTTCATCCAAATTAGACAACACTCTCAAAGCTTCACCTCTCTCCTTCCCCCTCCAATCTGCCGTGAATCAGCACCACCACCAGCCGCCACTTTTTCCGGCCAGCCGGCGCCGGAAACCGCCAGCCACTGGTGGCCGCCGCTCTCTTCTTCCTCCCTCTTGTGTTTTCATCCAATTTCAACTCCAAGGGTAATCTCTCAAACCCCAATTTCAATTTCTCTAAACCCTAATCTGAAAATACATGTTATGTATATGTTTCTTTTATAAATTCTATCTCTTTTACTCTCTAAATTCATGAATTCAAGTGTTTAATTGGATTGGTTAAGTTAGGGTTTGAGTTTGGAGTATGTGCATGTGTATTTGGATGAGTTCTTGAGGTTTTCTTGTTAAATTCTTGATGGATGTTGTTATAATCTTGATGCATGTGAGTTTCTTGTTAAGTTTCTGAGTATTAAGGGCTGGATATATATGCTAAGATTATTATTTAGGTGTTATCATGTTTAATTTGGGTGAATTAGTGAGTTTTGGTGCAAGAGTTCAAGAACAAGTCCTTTATGTTGAGTTTATGTTTAATCCATGGTTGCATGTGGGATTTGAGCTCTTTGATGAGTTAGTTTTCAAGGTTTAATTCTGGAAATATAGTGGATTATAGCCAAAGTGAAGTTTGGTTGAGAATTAGTATGAATTAAGGGCTAAAAGTATCATGAGAGCTGAAATTAAGAGCAAGTTAGTCACTGTTTCAATTCTGAAAATTTACAGCAGCATAAAAGTGGGATTTTTGCCCAGATTTCTACTCCATTTGATAGCTTAAGGTGTTAGCAAACCATATGCTTTGGAATTTCTAATTTTCGACATGAATAGCCCGAGTTACGACCGAAACCGTGAAGGTACAATTTTATATACGAATTTTTGAGTCAGTGTTTTGAGGGCTGTTTTTCGTCCCTTTGGAGACCTTTTTGGTTTTTATGGTAAACATGAAAGTTTTAGGCCTCTTTGCAAGCTTTCCGGAAAGGTATGGTTTGTAGTTATACGATGTCGGGAGTGTGAGATATGAGCCCGGGAAGAAGGGCTGTCTACTTGAAGTTTCTGCCCAGTTTACCCTTTATAAAATTCCATCTTTAGGGCCCTAAACCAAGTCTATAGGGGACTTTAAGCATTGATAAGTTATGGGTATATGTTATAATCTTAGGTTAAAGTCTTAAGGGGAGAAAGTATGGTTTTGGAGGCCTAAGTATGTCCTAAGGTCTTTTAGCCAAGAGTAGTGATTTAAACACAAGTTATACATATCTCCCAATGAGTGTTAGCTTAAGAGTTCAATATCTTTGAGTTAATTAAGGTTTTATCTAGCTAGTGACTTACAAGCTCTAAATAACTCTCAAGTTAAGTTCCTCTAAGTTCTCAACTCAAAGTTTATTCCTCAAATTCCTTTATTCATTCTTCTTTCATCGACATCGTTTTTCTCTAAATAAGTCTAGAGGAACCCTTTTAATCTCTTTTTTTTTCACCTTCAATTTTTGGTTCTTATACTTCATTAATCTAAGCTATCTTTCCAAGGTCCAAGTGCCCTTCTTTGATTTCATCTTTCTACATCAATTTCTCTATGTAATTTCATTCCGGAATTCCTAATTTATTCTACTCTAGCTTCTGTGCGGGCCCATTTTGGAGCCCTTCCACTCGTTTTTAGCCTCTGGTTCTGTTGACAAAGTTGTAGATTATGATTTTCCCTATTCCGAGATGTACTCGTTTGCCTCATTCCGTTTTTCCTAACTCAAGTTATGCTATAAACTTTATTTTTATATAACCTGAAATTTTCTTCCTAAGTTATTTCATTTATATTTTACTAATTTTCTAAACTTGTGAATCTAAGTTAGAACCTTATTCGGTTCTTCATTTCTACTTATTCTTATCTTAGTTGACAAGTTTCAAAAGCCATCTCCAAGCCGAGCTGCGCCGCCAAGGTCTCTAGCGTCTCAAGGTACGCGAATTGTCCAGCTTTTACGATCTAAATTATAGTCATAATTCATTCAATTTATACCATGTCAAGTTTTATGGTTTACAATGATTTTATGTTTAACAGTGGACCCGCATTCTATGCTTAATCTTACGTTCATGTTTTAGCACTCCTGATCAGAGTGCCTTGACCTGGCCAGTGTCGACTGCTTGACAGTCACTTATTCCAAGTTTAGATCAACTTGGGCATACGAGTGTGTGAGGTGCTTGCACCGATCGTAAGGGTTCCACCTAATTTCTATCTTCATTGATTTATGTTATGCATATGTTTATGTTCATGTCATTCAAGTCCCATTTTAATCTCCTTCCCTTGTTTTCAAAATGAATTTAAATGCCGGCACCAAAACCGTTTTCGAACGGTTTACGTCTTTGGAGGTTTATGTCTTGAGTGTTTCCCCACTCACCTTTTGCAATGTTTTAATGTTTTGTTTTAGGAGGTTCGAGCTCCCAGGGCAAGGACAAGTCGGTTGCAAAGTAATTCAAGGTTCTTGAGGTAGTTTTCTAAGGAATTCATCGGTCAGCAAGGGCGAGCTGGAATTTTGGAAGTTGTTCTAAGTTTTTAAGCTATGTTTAAGTTATGTACTTTATCTAGGGGTTGTATAAGTTTCTTTTATGTGAAGGTTCTCAAGTTAGTAAGTTATCTTGTGGTTTTGGAGGTTTCTTTTGTGTTGTTGCCTTGTCTCTTTTGGGAGACGGCGGTAATGCCTCGACCTAAGGTGTTCCGCTGCGCTAATCGCAGGTTTGGGTTTCTAAGTGTAGTCTTAACCTTGTGATTAAGGTTGGGGTGTTACAGGTTGGTGAAAGTATAACAATCCTTAATAACCCCAACCTCTGTAATTTAGTTGATCTAGATAGGGCGGGACGATTTCTTGTGAGAAGACGTCGTTAACCTGCCGCTCCCTCGCTTACCTTTGTAAAAAAAAAATAATAAAAAAAAACTAATGTGTCAATTCAATCTTATGATATTGATGCCTAAGTATCTGACCCATCTTTGCCCAGATTTTCTTTCTTATTCTTTCTGTTTTCCTTGTATGCCATTAGTGGGGGATTGTTGCATTTGAAGTTACAATATGGTAATGGCAACAAGGCTTTTTGTCCTATATTGGTAGAGAAATCAAATTGAAAGTGGTTTATATATCCCACCACACTTAGTAGTATTAAATAAGTGTAAAGGGGTGTTTTATGGAGGAAGGTATGGCTTGGGACTCCACACGCGCGCGCGCGCGCCGCCGCCGCCACCCGCCCGTCCGATCCCGGTCGCAGGACGCAGGTCGTGGTTCTTTTTATACCCAGCCCGGGTGGGAACTAGCCGTTGCCCAACGACCATTTTGCCCGTTGGAGAAACGACAATATAGCCGTTGGCAACGGTAAGATATGCCCAAACAACGGTAGGCTTCTAAGCCTATATATTGAGCTCCTCCATGGATGAAATAACATACCAACAATCATCTTCTTCTCTTCATCTTCTACATCCTCTTCTATTAATATTTTCTGGGCAATCAGTTTTTACATACTCCAAGTTCTTAGCCTTGAGTGCACAAGTTTAAGAATTAGCTGAGTTAACCTTGGGGAGTGATCGGCAATATCGATTGTCACCTAGGTCGTGCCGTAATCGCTTTCAAGGCAGTGGTTTATCCACAACTCAGTTTTTGTGATTCCGAAACCAGCAGCCTTGATTCAATTATTTCCAACAACTACATGTGACTGTCCAAGTCAATTTGAGGCTATGATTTACGTCCCTCAAGTACTAAAAGAAAAGAATACATAAACAATACTGAGATTACGTACATAAAGATGGTATATTGGTATTACATATTTCATAAACACACATATAGATTATCAATAATTTATTCATTAACAAACACATAGGTACGTAATTTTTTGAATGAACTCGATTAACGGGTTCTAATTAATTGAAGGAACATAGTAGAGTAAGAAATGTAATCATTCGCCATCACAAGGGGCTTGACAGATGCATCTTTTACGAAGTCCTTTGCAACTCCCACCGGTGTAGTCTTCCCCTTCACAAACGTTGGAACAGTTGCTGTCGCTAAAACACAGTCCACTGTATGAAGAGCTTGGAGCTGTACATATTTTGCCTTCTGCTACTTGTGCCATTTTCTCTACGTTTATTTTTTTTTTCCATGCAATCATTACACAATAAATCAATAATGTATCAAATGACTCAAGTATAATGTTACAAAGAAATATAGGAGGGTAATAATAGCTGTCATGTACACATTGTACAGTCTAGCCGATACACAAATATCGATAGCATATAACAACGATGCCAAATAAATAATAATACTCAGTGTCGATCATATGTAATATTGTTGTGTGTTTTGAAGTGAATTAGTTATAGGCAATTTTACTCCCACATATATTTATATGTGAACTGAGATTGATTCAAAAGTAACAATGAACAAAAACAAGATTCATTTGTGAGTTACATAATTAATATTATATAGCCTTAGAGAGTGGGAGTATATGATCTGATAACGAATTATTTACGTAGTGCTTGATCTAATTAAACACGGTATATCAAAATATTATTACTCGCTAATAAATTTTGTCCATCTAATAAAGTTGATTGATTTTCTAAAAAAAATAGTACATTTGATAGAATTCTAGAGACATTTGTTTGAGAAAAATTTTACATACTCCCATTAAAAATTTTCCATTCACTAAATACAATCAAACATAAAACAATCGATAGCTTGTCCCAATAAAAAAATCGAATTAAGCACACCATAAGGGAAATGATAAATTGAATTGCATCTTCTGAATCTATCGTGCAATGACTAATTTTATATGAAAAGTAACATATTTAAAAAGTATGTTAAGATAAAACACATATCGCGCACTCATTTATTTAGAAATGGAACATAGAGGGAAACCTAAAGCGATGGCAAAGAAAAGCACAAAAATAACGGCAGCAGAGAACTTCATTATGACTCAGAATCTGAATAATAATAAGTTATGTTATTTACTTATTTGTTTGTGAAGTGAGAAAAATAGTAAAATGGGAGAAAGATATTTATAGGGGGAAGAGAAATTAGTTGGAATGCCCAAAGGGTTATGAGCCCAACATAGCATGCTTAACACACTGATTTGTTTCGCCATCTTAAGCTCTATCCAGTATCTACATGTGCACTGCCCGTGCCTAACTACCTAATTCAAGTTTAAACTTACTAGTAAATCTAATATACACTCTTCTTTTCTTTTAACCGTCATGTAAGATATATTACCTACTCTCCAATCAATTGATAATTTCTTACATAATATATTATCAAAAATTACAACATTATACTCTTATTATATTATTATTTTTCTTTACGAACTTGATGATTATCACTTTTATATGATAGAATATTATATGTATTGAAAAATCAATGGTTAAAGTTTTCAAAGTTTGACTATCGCCTAGATAATGCGACTCAAAATGGGAAGGAATGAGTAGCAATTTTGGAGTGAAAGTAGCAATCAATGTCATATAAGAAAGATTGAGAGATAGCTCAAAAAACAATATTGCTGAGATGTATATCTTTGTCATAATATTTATTCGATGTGGAAGCTTGAATTAGGATCTTACAACATGTACATGTGTAACTTTATCAATAGAGTTTTTACCTTTTCTCTCTTAGTCGGCACCTTATCTTTTCTCTTTTTTTCTTATTCCTTTGATTTTTAGAATGTCACATTCGTCATTCTTTTTGTCTTGTCTCAACCCATTGATGACCTAAACATGAATTTCATTTTGGTTCAATGGTTTCCCAACTTCCCGATGTTCAAATCTATATTTTCGCCCGAATTTCCCTACTCAAATGCATTCGTGTCATCACTGTCATGAATCATGCATCAATATCTCAGTAAAATTCAATCTTTACGTATTTTGGAAATTTGCCCTATTTCAATGGCCAAAAAATGAAAATGCAAACGAGTTTTTTTTTAACATCAGAATTACGGACCCACCTATTCAAACAATTCATGTATAATTTCTTTTGGTCCATATTATGATTTTTGTTAACTGATTTTCTGATGGCTGGGATTATGTTTCTTTTTTTATAAACACTCATAGAATTATATTGAATACAAGGCTTTCTAGTTCATTGTTGTACGATAGTAGAACTCAAAAAGAAGAAGATAGCATATTGATAGAGCAAAGTACTACTCTTCTTTCCCAACGTTCCATTTTTTTCACCACATATACAATATCACCCATCAAACATCAACACAGGTGAAAATAATACCGATTACAACGAGGAACATAAAATGCCACCTTATTGTTTTTCCAAAGAAAATAAATCCGTAAATAATTATAGTATTAAGTAATAAAATATTGCACTTTAATGAGGAAAATCAAAAGTCCTCTGATAGTTTTTTTTTTTAAAAAAAACTTTATGAGAATTTGTAGTACGTATTAAGTAACAAATATTATATTTTAATGAGTAAAATCAAAAGTCCCCTTTATATTTTTTGTAAACAGTAACTTCATAGATAAATCTAATACCGAGTAATAAAATATTATACTTTAACGAGAAAAATCAAAAGTTTGAATTGATGATGGTATTAACTAATAAAATGTCATTATTCCATAATAAAAGATTAAAATTTGCCTTTATATTTTAAAAAAATTATCTTTACAAATTAATATAGTATTAAGTAATAAATATTGTATTTCAATGAAGAAAATAGCAGTTCACCTTAATAATTTTCTTAACAAAGTAACTCATAAATAATCGTAGTATTATAAGTAATGAGATATCACATTTCAGAGTGGAAAATTAAAAGTCTCCTTAATAATTTGGAAAAAGGTAGATCTATAAATAATTATAGTATTAATTAATAAATTATCTGTACGCTATCATCTTCTTCAGTTCTTCTTGAGTTCTAGTATCATACATAACAATAAACTAGAAAGCCTTGTATTCAATTTCAATATAATTCTAAGAGTGTTTATAACAAAAAAGAATAAAAAAATTCAAAGAGTGTGTGTACCTGGGCTAACCTAGCTTGCATCTTCCTGTTAGAAAATAAGTTAACAAAAATCAAACTACGTACTACTGAACTACGGATCGAAACAGATTATGAGTGTGTTTGGTAGGGGAGAAAACTTTCTAATTTTCTAGTGTTTTGAAAATCATTTTTAAAGAAAATCATTTTCTCCTAAAGGAAGAAAATTGACTTCCTTTGTTCAACCTAAGAAAAATATTTTCCATCCTAGATCGTTGGATCGAGTTTAATTGCTAAATCTAACTGAAATTTAAGAGCGAAATTCAACTTCAACGGTTTGATTCGAAATTTTGTAATATGATATAATTGATTAAAAAAGCTCAAATATGAATTTTTAGCCCAAAATATATTTATCTTATAACATTTATCGTGACATATACCATAATCTTTTACGGCTAAAACTAACTAAATTAAAAAAATCCAAACTTAATTGTTTGAATCGAAACTTTTTGATATGATAGTATGAAGTAAAAAAAGCACACAAATGAATTTTAAGCTCCAAATATTTTCATTTGTAACATATATCGCCACTTCTGTCGACATTTTTTTGTTGTTAAATATGACTGAAAGTTAAGAGCAAAATTCAATTTTATCGGTTTGTCTCGAAACTTTACAATACGATATAAATTATTAAAAAGAGCTCAAATATGAATTTTTGAGCTCCAAATATTTTCATTTATAACATATATCGTCATTTATATCGACATTGTTTGCTATTAATTTTGACTAAAACTTAAGAGCAAATTCAATTCCATCGGTTTGACTCGAAATTTTACAATAGGATAGAATTGATTAAGAAAATTTCAAATATGAATTTTAAGCTCAAAATATTTTCATTTGTAATATATATCGCCATTTATGTCGATATTCCGAAAAAAACAAATTATCTCCTACCAAATAAGAGAAAATTTGACATGGAAAATAATTTTCCTTGGAAACCATTCTCTTAGAAATTACAATTTCCTCTGAAATCATTTTCCTTCAAACCAAACACACCCTATATGTATGAAATTATGAATAGGTGGGTCCAGAATTCTGAAGAAATTAAAACTCATTTGCACTTTCGTTTTTTGGCCAGTAAATATAGGGCAAATTTTCAAAAGCAAAATGATAAATATTTTGACACAATAATATAATCATCTTGCATTTCATCTATAATGGTGTGTTTGGAAGTTTTCCAGGAAAGACTTTCACAGGAAAAATATTACCGGGAAAGATTGGAAAGTTTTTCCCTAGCCCCCCTTGGAAAACTTTTTCCTGAGGTTGTGAGGAAAATAATGGGCCCCACATCAAAACTTTCCTATATATTATGGAGAACCAAACATGGGGAAGTTTGTCAACTTGGAAAAATACGTTAACCAACTTTCCCGGGAAAATTGATAAATTATTCACAAAGTTAAATAATATAAGTATATTTTAATTATTATAAAAGTATATTTTATTACTTTGAGGGTTATTACAACTTATAAAAATAATTTTTTATATTTTTTATCAATATAAAATTATGCATAAAATGTGCATTTTCTAATAAGATTAATAAAATTAGGCTATTATTTATATTTTTTGACTTAGCTAATAAGTATTATACTCGTATAGTTGATAAATATATATAATTATTGAAGAAAATATTATTAGAAGTTACAAAAATGTGAACTATAGACAATTAAAATGATTATTAACCATCTTGAGTTAAGATGTATATCATTATTGTTGGGATATAGCTGGTCCTTCCAAAATATGTAAGGATTGAATTTTACTAAGATATTGATGCATGATTCATGGCACAAATGTTGTGTGCGGAGACCAAAGTAAGGAGAAGAAGAAAGCATAAAAGGGAAGACGAGAAGAAGGAGCGCCAGGCGCGCCTCAAATTTCTAGAAGAAGAAGGTGACACAGGTCGTCTCCTTTTCAACGCCAACCGCGTCTGGCTCATCTGCATCTCCATCTCTCAAGCAAGGCACCACTTGCGGCTGTGCAAGCACTGCCCGCGCCTCACACAGAAGCGGGGCTTTGGGTGAAGCGCCTAACGCCTCTTCTTTCAACAAATGCTTTGAGTGCTTTGAGTGCTTTTCGATCCTTTCAACAAATGCTTCAAGATCGAGGGCCTCTTCTTTCTCATAGTCACACACCTAATTAAAGTAATGCAAAAGCCTTGCATTTGAGTAGGGAAATTCGGGCGAAAATATAGATCGAACAGTACTTGGGAAGTTGGGAAACCATCGAACCAAAATGAAATTCATCATTAGGTCAAACACACTCTCGCTATTATACATCAACAAATCACCGAGTCACCACTACTTGACCTGGTGACGTCCCACTAGAAATACAATATTATTTTTATTTGGATCATCAGAATACAAAAACTAAGTAGAGATTATTGCCACCCTCCATTGATTTGTTCAACCCATGTGACGCACTGAGTTTTTTCCGGTCGACCAAGATATATTATATGCATAATATTAAAATTGTAAACTAGCATATTATTATAATCGCGTGCATAATAATACTTTAATTGTAAATTATAAATTATATGCATTTTGTTGGTCAACCATGTGACATACAGAATTTTTTTCAGAAATTTTGTGTAATTTATTTTCAGGACTAAACTGATAATGATTATTTATTTAAATAATAATGATTAGAAGACATTAATAAGTATAATTATAGTATTGTTTTTAGTTTTGAGGTAGGTTGGGAGTATTCAAACTTCTAAAACTTTGCATACTAGAAAACTAATTAACTTAGGTAGTACTCATTCCGTTTTTATTTTTCTGCCACCTAGGAAATCGTGTTAAAAACTTTGACCGTTAATATCTTAATTTGACCATACAAAATTGATCTCATTAGATTCGTAATGAAAAATGCTATTAAAAAATATAATATTATATTTTTTTATAAAAATTTTATATTAGAAATTATTGATTGAAAATCGACACTGAAAACTGTAAATGACAGATAAGAAAAACAGAGGTAGTAATATATCTAGATAAACACATTAAATGATAAGTTTACTAATTTTTACAACAATATATAAATAATAGCAAAACCATTACGTTATTCTTTTTTTCCCCTTGTGTGTGTGAACAAAACATATATTTTCATTACGACCACCCGCAACGGCAAGTTTGAGACTGAAACGGTGCTGATGTGGCGTGGATGAGGACGAGAAAGACAGTGTAGCGGCGAGGACGAGTGTTGGTGGTGAGAAAAACTCGAACTCGTGCTCGTTGCGCGAGGATGAGATTCTCGGCATATATTTTTTCATTTTTTTTATTTCTATTATACTGTATTTAAACTATTAAATATGGGGTCTACACATTTTTTCTACTTAATTTAATCAAACTCACGCTCATCATTGGAAATCAAGTTAATATGGAGAATCTAAGTCTAACTATTTTGGTGGGTCATACTGCTTCCACATCATCCAATGGATATAACTCATGCTCACCATTGCGGATGTACTCCGTTATAGTGCTGGGCAGTGGGCTAGGTTGGGTCGGGTCAAGGCCAACCCTTTACTCTTGTGGGATAGGGTTAGGTCAATACTTTGAGACAAAAAGTAGGGTCGGGTCATGGGTCAGCTAACCCTGACCCGTCCATGACCCGCCCATTTACAAATCATAATTTTCATGCTGCTTGGACTGTATGCATTGTCCCTCCCCTCTTGAACATTCACCTAATTATATCCAAAATTACATCTAAATCACATAATTATATCCAAAATAGTACTAACCAAAATTACATAATTATATCCAAAATAGTAGGACCAAAATTACATCCAAAATTACATAATTATATCCAAAATTATATCCAAAATTACATAATTACCTCCATTAATATCTCACTTTGTAATCTAAACTAAAACTAAAAGTTTTGACTTTAACCTAATTAAGCGAAACATACAACATGACAAAAAATAGAAGTGATAAATACCAAACCTAATTCTGATTGAGATCTAGGTGAGAAGGAGAGGAAAACGTCAGAGAAAATGGCAAAAGCAAGCCCAGATCGAGACATAAGAGAGAAGAGGAAGAAGAACCAGAAGTTAGAACTAAGTGTCTACCTCTTTTCTAGTGTTTCCTGCGGTTGTTTCCAGTAGCCTGAGTAATATCGATCGTCTAAGCATTTTCTCTGATGAATTTAATTTGAAGGCAATGATTCGATGAAGGCTCTGCGAATCCAAGTGCAGAAAAAATTGAAGATCCAGAGGACAATTCCCCACTCCCCAACGACTCGAGTGAGAAGAGACGAAGAAAGTGTAAGAATACAATTTCCCAGCGATTCGACGGCGTTGGTGTTTACTAGGGTTTCATCGGCGACGGCGAGTGAAGTAGCCGGCGAGCAGTGAGAGAGGACTAGAGGAGACAGGGTCGATGGTGAAAACTGAGAAAAGAGGGAGAGGGTGAGAGTGAAACTGTGAGAGAGAAAACCCTGTTTTGGCCCCCTTTTTACCGACCCGGGACTGACCCGCGACATACCCTGCTTTGACCCTAAATTTGCTGACCCGTGAACGGTCCGACTCCTTATCAATTTTGAATGGGCTTTGACCCTTAAAATCCAGTCTTGACCCTTGCAGCCCGTAGGGCCTCCGGCCCATTGCCCACCTCTATACTCCATCCATTCCAAAATAATTGTTGCCTAATAAATATTATTTGTTCTTCAATATTTTTCTTTGACTAAAATTCTTTTGTAAAAGCATATTTTTTTCAAAATATTATAATGTGATACTCTTTTTTTTTTTACCAAACAATGTTATACTCTGATGGTAGTATTTTTCATTATAAATTTAATAAAACATTACACAAGCTTTTTTGAGGTAAAACATTAATCGTCAAAATTTTTAAAATTTGACTAGCATGGAGATTAGAGTGACAATTAATAAAGAACCAATGGACTCTAATGATACATACTATCCTAAAAATTTTCAATATTTGTGGACTTAGAAATGCGAAACGAAAATGCTACTTCTGTTCTATATTAATTGTTGTCTTTGAAAATTGTACAGTCAAATTTTGAAAATTTTAATAATAAATTTATCAACATATACAACAATTTGTAGTATAAAATTATTAATGTTAGATTTATAATGATACATACTATCCTAAAAGTATAATAATGTAATTATTAATAAAATAAAAAAATGATAAATGTCTTGGGCAAGACACATATTAAGTATCTTGTCATGGTATAAAACCTATGTATTTGTAAATTAAATTGAAAAAAAAATTACATGATTGGCTTCTATAACTATAATAAGATATATAAATAGTATCAAATCACACTTTCATCTATATTTTTTAAAATTTACAAAAATGCGTTTAAAATATGCCTAACGGATAGAGTTCATTCGTTAGAGTGTCAATTTTGATGGTTGGCGTAACCAATACATTACAAGCTTCTTATGCTTGATAATTAATGATTTCTGTAAAAAAAAATAAGGTTAAAAATGATAATAAATATTAATTTTATAAGCAGCAAAACACTTAAGCAATGTCTTTGCCCCAAGACACGTATATCACTCAAATAAAATACGAACTAATTAGGTTTTTACTCATTAAGGTTTTGTGAAACTAGGATTTTAGCCCCAAGGTTTTGAAAATTAGTTTTATCCTACCTTAAGTTTGAATCAATTAATAATTAACTCTCCTAACATTTGTATTAAATATTAAATACAACCTTTTCAAATCAAATTATAGATAAAATTAATGTTAATTGATAAAATTGTCCTTAACATAAAAGACTCGCATTATAGAAATGATCTAACCCATTGAGGTCTCTTTACTCTGCCTTCTGCCTCTCATTCTCAAGGATACGACTGTACTCCTTCATCCTTTTCTCTATATTTCCTCTCGAATTTTTCAGAATACTACATTTGTGAATTCCTCTCTCATTGATTAATTTTGGAGTGGTAAAGTTGTCTTTTCAATTTTTAAATGAGGCGGCAACACATAGGTAACGGACAGTTAAACTAACTGATTAATTTTTTGGAGGGGTAAAATTGTCTTTTCATGCTTTTAATTAGGGATATTTAGACTTTTCACACCATCCTACAAGGTTAAAATTGTCATTCACCGAAAAAAGGAGTAAAATGATAAAAGGTTCAACTTCAAACATTGCGGGTAAAATTTCACTTTCACTTAAACTCAATTGATAAAATCCTAATTTGTTCAATAAAATACTATATACAAAAATATAAACTATAGGGTGGCATTACCTACCGTAATTGTCAACAAAGCCAAAATTACTATGATGAAACGCCCAACGAAGGAGTACGCCCTATTTGGCAATCAGCTGTTAACTGTTAGTTGTTTGCTGATAGTTGTTTGACTTTAATTATTTGGGTTAACTGATTGTACGAAAAGTGTTTGGTAAAGCAGTTTTTTGTAAAAAGCTAACTCAAAAAGCTTCACCAACTAACTTTTTGTGTTTAAAAAGTTAAAATAAAAAGCTACTTACCAAACACCTCAAGTAGTTTTTTAACATTTAACTTTTCCTTGGGCTGAGTAAATTTATGCGTTGAAAATGTTGAACAAAATAGGAAGAGGAGATGACATGAATATTACATTTTCGTAGCTAAATCCTCCATCAAAACAAGACAGACATGGATGTGTCATTACTAATCACACTGGCACAAACTGTGCTTCAACTGTTGGATTCATCACTCACAAAGGAGACCGAATCCATATGGAGCTTCAACTCCCAACTTGCAAAAGTCAAGGATACCATTTCCACCATTACTGCTGTCCTTCTCGATGCAGAAGAGCAGGAGAGGCAGCTGGTTCAGCGGTCCAATGTGGATCGGGATTGGCTCCAGAAGCTCAGGGATGCCATGTACCAAGCCGATGATTTGTTCGATGAGGTTGTCACTGTGGCTCAACGCCAAAAGCTCATGTCTGGTAGTAGTAAAATGAGCAAAGAGGTACGTCTTTTCTTCTCTCGATCCAACCAGTTGGCTTTTGCTTTCAGTATGTCTCGTAAGATTAAGAAGATAAGGGAGAGGCTGGATGATATTGCCAATGACCATCGCAATTTTGGCTCAAGGCCGCCACTTCATGCGGCTGTTGACCAAAGAATGAGTAGAAGAGAGGAAAGCCACTCAGTGGTAGGTGTCGAGGATGTGGTTGGGAGAGATGGAGATAAGAACAACGGTGTGATTCCAAATTGTTGTGGGGAGCCTCCCTTATGGTCAGGGCAAGAGTACATGGATGTCTTTTGAAAACTTAGATCTTGCAAGTGTAAAACAAGACAACAATGGTGTGATTCCTGTGTTGAAGTTCAGCTATTATCATCTTGAAACCCATTTGAAGAGATGTTTCAATTACTGTGCTCTATTCCCCAAGGATTATAAAATATCTAAGGAGGTGTTGATTGGCCATTGGATGGCGCATGGTTTCATCATACCTTCAGAGTGTCAGAGCATCGAAGATGCTGGTGAAGAATAGCTGATGCGTCTACTACAAAAAGGTTCCTTCCAAGACATTGAAAGGGATGAGCATGGTGAGATCACATCTTGTAAAATTCATTATCTTATGCATGATTTAGCCCAAGACGTGCCAGGAACTGACATCTTGGTGTTGAATTCTGTTACAAGCCAGTTCAATGAAAAAACTCGGCACTTGCTCATTGATGGCAGCCTTGATTCTGATACTGGACATTTCACAGCTTGTTTGACCAAGATGAAACGAGTGCATACATTTTTTAAGCTGTGCCACAGCACTTCCCCTGAATCAAGCTCAAGCATCAGTGGTACTCTTCTTTCAAAGGCAAGATACCCAAGGGTATTGGATCTGCAGGGTTCAAGTATCAAGAGCTTGCCCGACACCATCGAGCGATTGCTTCACCTAAGATATGTCGATTTGTCTGACAATTATGATTTGGAGTCGCTCCCTCCATCTCTCACGAAACTAAATAATTTGCAGACATTGAAACTCAAATGGTGTAGGACATTAAAAGAATTGCCCAGGGACCTCAGGAAGCTGGTCAATCTTAGGCACTTGGATATCCTCGGATGCAACAGATTGGATCATATGCCTAAAGGGATGAACAACCTGACCTCTCTTCATACTCTGACAATGTTTGTCGATGGTGGGTCGGGTCAGCTCGAGGACTTGGTAGCTCTTACAAGCCTCAGAGGCAGCCTCACAATCAAGGCTCAGCTGGGTTCAACACTTGATTCAGCCAAAGTCAAGAAAGCAGGTTATGTCATGGGGATGAAACATCTTAAAGATATATCTATAGATTGGCAGACCACAACAGCTCCCACTAGAAACCTTCATCAGCATGATCATGCTGGAGTTGATGCAGCAATGATGGAAGCCCTTCAGCCTCACCAAAACCTTAAAGGCTTCCGTTTGGAGGGTTACACAGCTGCAACATTTCCAAAGTGGGCCTCATCAGAGGACTTGGGAGCATCTCTTCCAAACCTTGTCACGTTCTTCCTCTCTGAATGTAGGAACCTGAAGCGCCTCCCACGATTGAGTCAACTGCGCTACTTAACAACCCTTGAGCTTTTCATGCTGGTGGATTTGGAATTTATAGAGAGTAGTGGTTCTGACGGCAGTTGTGAGGGCCTTCGAGCGTTGTTTCCCTCCCTTCAGAGGGTTAGATTCTGGAAGTTGCCAAAGTTGAAGTGGTGGTGGAAACCAGGAAGCGTACAAGCAACGCCATTTGCAGCACCATATTCATTAGCTTGCCTGTCCTATTTGGAGATCCGGGAATGCACTGACCTGACCTGCTTTCCTTTCTGCCCAAATCTGGAAGAATTACTTCTCATGTACGACTTCAAGGAGAACCATCCTAGCTTCTCCACTTCATCCCCGTTATTGGGTACCTTGACATCAACTGCCAGTACTGGTAGTAATTCTCAGCAGCCTCACACTTGGAAGCTGAGGAGCATCACAATAGACAGCGTGGGGTTCTTGAACTATTTGCCAGAGGAATGCTTCCAATGTGTGTCTCAGTTGAACATCTCTTATTCAAAAGAACTGGAGAGCTTGTTGGTAGTTCAGCAGCTGCTTCAGAGATCCCTCTCCTCTACCCTTGGAACCCTGAGGATCACAAGCTGCTCGAAACTAAAAGTACTTTCTGGTGGGCTGGAACATCTCACTGCCCTAACCGAGTTGCAGCTGTGGTTTCTTGATGACTTGGAAGCCCTGCCCGAATGCATAAGCTGCTTGACTTCCCTCCAGTCCCTGCACCTTCTTAGTTTGCCTCAGCTAAAATGCTTGCCAGGTGCAATGTGCGAGCTCACATCCCTTGTGCGTCTTGAGATACAGGACTGTTCAGGCCTTGCAGACAGATGCTGCAAGCCAACAGGGGAAGACTGGCACAAAATCAAGCATATCCCTCATGTCTTGGTAGAACAAGGGGTTGGATCTCTCTAGCAAACAAGGTAACATTTGCTTAAGTCCTGGAATCTATACACTTCTTTACTGAATTTTAACTGTAGCTGATTGATTACAGAAAATGCATAGGGGTATATATATATATAGATAGATATGGTCTGATTATGTAAATTCTGGTAACATATATATATATATCAAGTTTGCCAAAGCCTTCCATCTGCTTGTCAGTTTGGTTTAATCTGATGACCTTCAGGCAAAAACAATCCCTCAAAAGCGGTGCGATTGTTGAGTGTAAACTCATCCTTAGCTCTTCAACCATCACCCTAAGCCCTTTGGTTCAAATGGTACTAGTGAAAGTTCCACTTTCCTTGAGATAATTTTAAGTTGACTTGCGTTGTACTTGGATTTCTAAATGAAAATAAATTATACAGTACTGATATGTTGGATGTTATTATATTGTCTTCATCAACAAGCTGAGAATACAAGGTTTTTATTTGTTATTCTCATTTGTGCACTTGTCTCCACCCCATTGATGACGTCTGTTGTGAAGATGAATGTCGTTTTGGTTTTGTTGGGTTTGTCCTAAAATAACTCAAATACTTGGCTTAGATAAGTTTTCTAAATTTGTTAGGACTCAAGTTGTATTAGCAAATTATTTTCTTTCCTAATTGTATTTAGTCTACTTTCCTAATCGTAATAGATTTTTAAAACCTTGTCATACTTGGGTGGGAGTCAAGGTAGATTTATAGATTTTTATCCCTCTATTTATGGATTCACCTTATATGATATATGCAGCTGATGCGAGTGCCTTTTTAATACTCCCAAGAAATGAGGTACAATGTTCTTTCCACATATTTACCTTCATTCATCTCTACACTATGAGAGTGTACGATGATTTATACTTTATCTGTTGTAATATATGTCCATTAATTCATTAGTGGATATTGGTAGTTATCTGTGGTTCCTCAGATTTTCATGTGAAATCTTAGTTACACATCAGCTCCTAGTTACATATTTTGGGGCACTCTTGTTGTTCTCCCAGCTGGATATAAGAGAAATCTTCATTACATTTTATTTGCTTGTTTCTTGCCATACCATGGATTGATGTAAAACAATTAAACAAGATATCCCGTTTTCTATATTAGTTGAGTCCTTAATTCGTTGTTTTAGTTTAGCTTTTTGCTACTTGATATTTGGAATTTTTCCTTGACTGCTTAATTAGCGGTAGCAAAATGCCTGCCGGACCATGATAACCATCTTGATTCAAGATGGTTCTTAACCATCTTGAATTATTCATATTTCACATTTCTGTAATTTTTATTAATATTTTCTTTAATAATTATATATATTTATCAATTATAATAATATAATACTTATTAGCTAGGTGAAAAAATATAATAATAGCTTAATTTTATCAATCATAGTAGAAAATCCACATTTTATACATAGTTTTATATTTATGAAATAAATATAAATAAATAATTATTTTTAAATTGTTTATAAGTTGTAGTAACCCTAAAAATAATGAAACATACCTTTAGGATGATTTAAATACACTTACATTTTACCTTTAGAATGAGTTTGAGTTTTGATAAAATAATTAAAAAAAGATGCGGACCCCACTATTAATAATTTAAAAAATATTAATAGTTATAGAATAATATTTACAGAATATTATTTTTGACTGAATTATTTACAACTACAATACAATTATAATTAAAAATAATTAATAGTTACAGAATTTATAGAATATAATTTTTTATTCGAATTTATAAACATGGTATATTATAATTGAATTGGATCTCAGCTCAGCAAGACAGCTGCCATAGCAAAACCCAGCCCATCATTGAGCTTTGGACCAATTGGATCTCAAGCTCAGCAAGACAGCTGCCCTAGCCCATCATACAATAAGCCCAGTTTTTTTGCCCGCTTGCTTTTCGTCGCCCCCCCTTTTTATTATTGTCGCCCACCTTTCACGTAATATTTCCAACCCACGCCCTTGAACCTCATAACTTCACTCTCTCTCTACTTTATCTCTCTAAAAATACACGTATTGGATAATTTGTGGTTTTATGTTTTTTAGTTTTGAAAAATGAAGAAAAAACAAAAAAAAAATTAAAAAAAAAATTCCGGGACGGCTGCTGCGCGAAACGCACGGCAAGCCGCCACCGGTGCAGCACCCAGATCGCGGCAAGGCCGCGGCAGCCGTCTCGGAATTTTTTTTTAATTTTTTTTACGTTTTTTGTAAAAATATTATTTTTATTAATATTATTATGGTTATTAATAATAATATTTTTATTTTTATTAATATTATTATTGTTAATAATTAACATAATAATTATAATTAACAATATTAATTATATTAATAATAATATTATAAATAAATTAATAATAATATTAACAATAATAATTAGCATAATTAACACTTCTAAATAACTTATTTATAATAATATGTTTTGACAAAATTTTAACATAATTAACATAACAATTATAATTAACGACATTGATTACCTTAATAATATTAACATAAATAAATAAATAATATTTTTTACATAAACAATAATATTAACATTTTATAAAAAAAATTTAAAAAAAAACAAAAAATTTTCCGGAAAATGGCGGTATCGCGCTTGATTACGTCATAAGCGTGCGACGCTTGCAATTAGCCGTTTTCCTAATGAAAATTTTTTGTTTTTATTTTTATTTAAAATTTAAATTTACAAACTAACCTCACTTGAATTACCACCTTCTATTGATATTTTAGGTTAAATTTCAACAATATATCAAAAATTTAGAGAGATAATGTTAGGGAGAGTGAGGGGAGAGTGAGAGGAGAGGGAAGAGAGTTCAAATATATGAAGGGCAAAAACGTCTTTTGGGTGGACGACAATAGTAAAAAGGGGGGCGACGAAAAGCAATGCCCTTTTTTTGGTCTAGTTTCCGCAAACGGTGTCGTTAATGCCAGAAAACCTAAAAATTAAAAAAAAATTATGGGCTACGAGTTCTCATGTTCTACCTCGCCTCGCGAGGTCTTCCCCGAGAACCTCTCCCTCCCCAGCCCCGCCCTCGCCTCTGTAGCTTCAATTCCGTCCTCGCCGACGACAGGTGGCAGCCATCTCAGCTCTAATCTCGCCGTTGAAGGTGCTCTTAGTGATTTAAACGAAATGCAAAATGGTTAAGAGTCATCTTATGTCAATATGTTTATCATTTTCGATGCCGTAAATTCAGCAATTATAAAAGGCTTTGATTCATTTTGCCTCATTTCTTTTGTGTGGTAACACACCGCACCCACCACAATTCATACTGCAAACCATCACATAGTACCATACAATACCATACCACACTTTACCACAAGAATCATAATTTTCTCTCCTAGTTGTTCTATTTCATTTCCTCACTTTTCTTACTATATTTTACTTTTCTCTTTCCTCATCTAGCACGCGAATCATTCTTACCATAAATTTTACCATGACTTACCACACTGAACCACACCATATCATGCTATCCACATTTTTACTTTACCATACCATTACCACATTTTTATCCACAGTAAAAAAAAAAGAAAAAGAATAGTCTTTGTCAACTGTCAAATTGGACCGCCTACCGTTTGTTCTATATTTTCGCCCAATTTCCCCGCTCAAATGCATGCACATGCATTAGTATAGGCGTGTGGCTGTGAGAGAGAAAGGCTCTCGATCTTGAAGCACTTGTGCCGTGAATCATGCATCAATATCTCAGTTGAACTCAATCTTTACGTATTTTGGAATTTGCCTTGTTCACCGGCCAAAAAATGAAAGTATCAGAGCTGTGGACCCATCTATATTCATGTATAGTTTCTTTTGGTCCATAGCTGAATATTACGTAGTTTGATTTTGTTAACTTATTTTCTGATGGGAAGCATGCAAGATATATTTAGTGCTTGTTTGGCCTAACTTTTGACAGTATTTTTAGAGTTAAAAATCACAAGTTAGGTCAAGCGATGTTTTAAGCCTAATAATTGTTTTCCAAAGCAGTTTTGGCCAAAAAATAAAGCTCAAGCGATAAATTAATCTTGCTTAAAAACTAATCACTACTCAATCTATGAGATACTATAGTGATTAGTTTCCATAATTTCACATAAATATTTTGATTTTTATAAAGATAGCATTTAAATATTTTAATATTATGTTGGACATTTTTTTATCTAATTTCTTTACAAATTTTGATATATAAATATTTAATTTAAAGAACTGTATAGTTAAGTAAGACCAT
Organism: Portulaca oleracea; assembly: GCA_029582165.1. Lineage (NCBI taxonomy): Eukaryota > Viridiplantae > Streptophyta > Magnoliopsida > Caryophyllales > Portulacaceae > Portulaca > Portulaca oleracea. The sequence continues at coordinate 9,422,349 of CM055869.1, read as the reverse complement.
ATATAGTTATAATAATTATTATAACTATAATTATAACATTATAATTATTGTTAAAATTAAAATATGATAATCTAATTAAAAATTAATAAAAAGAGAAAAATGTTAATACTCATATATAATTTTACTCCAGAAAAACACATAATTTTTAAAAGTTATGCTAAACAATCAAATTTAGTAAAAACACTTATATCATAAGTTAGGCCAAACACTTTAACTTAGTAAAATCACTTATGTCATAAGTTAGGCCAAACACTTCAATACCTCTTCAAAAATAACTTTTATAAAAGCTGTTTGTAAGAAGCAAAAATAACTTTTTAAAAATTAGGCCAAACATGCACTTATTATGTTGAAAACAAGGCTTTTTTAGTTTATTGTTACGTATGAAAAATGTATGATACTCGAACGAACAAGACGGCTTACTGATACATAACTTCCCTTTTTTTCACCCCATATACGATATCACCCACCATACATCCAACATCGAAAATATAGATGAAAATAATAGTTATTATTATTATTACTTTTGGGATAATTCTCATCCTTTCGAATCTTATTTATAAAGAAAATCAATCAAATCTGCAGCATATTAATCAGTACAAGGGCTCGTCCATAAGCCCAGGAAAGTTCAAAAACATGTCATTTTCCTGGTCAAGCATAGCCTCCAAAAACAACGAACCCTCCGACGAAGATGTTAACGAAGAAGAACCACCCTGCACTTCCTGACGACGTCCTTTCATAGCATCTCCATCATGATTATTACCTCCGATTTTGGGCACATCAAACGGCTCATTCGACGAGAAACCCGACCCGTTATCCTGCTGTTCTTGGACCTGATTTGGAGCCGGCGGGTCCAAGAGAAAATCATGCCAGCTGAACGACGACTGATCAGGGGACTGAGGTACTGCTGCAGTGTAAGTACTCGAAGAACAAGCCGATGCTGATGAAGAATTATAATTAGGGGACGGCATTTGGGTAAAGACGCCATAACTACAAGCTTTTGGTCCTTCTGTGACTAGGGTTATGGCTTGAAGCTGAGATAGGAGGTCCAATGAGTGGCTCGGATTAGTACTGTAGGTGTTAAGTGCAGTATTAGGGTCTGTTTTTGGAGGGTTAAATGGACTGAAAGTGTGTTTTTTGAAGTCCCTAATTCTGGTGCTTCCTCCTGCAGCTGAGATAGTATTGTGTTTGTTAGGGGCATTGGTGACCCTAGCAAGGGCACCTATGTTTCCATAATCAGCAAGGATTTGGGAGAAGGGCTTGTGGGTCACGGGATCGATCCCCATGTCGGTCAGTTTCTTCTTCAACTTGGTGTTCCAGAGGTTCTTGATGTCGTTGTCTGATCTCCCTGGTAGTTGTGTTGCTATTGTAGGCCATCTAGGTGCACATTGCAGCAGATGTTTTGAGTAATGCAGGCTCAAACATTAATGGGTTTATTTAATTAATTAGTTGCATTTCATACTTTGTAGTTTATGATAATGATGAAATTGTGTGCATTTTTGACATCTCCAAATCTTACAATAATAGCAAAAACACATCCCATGCAGTAATAAATAGCAATGGCAAATATTCGGGTTTAGGTCAAATTTGGGTCAGTCAAATCAGTCAATGTTAAAATTTTGAGAAAAATTTTGTGACCGTATCCAATTTTTCCGGGTTGGATCGGATAAAGTTGGGTTTTCAGATTTGGCAAAATTTTAGCAGTCCTACTAATAACACAATTTGTTTCGAATTGAATTGAAAAGAAGCGAATGGCTTGCATTATCAATATATGGGAAGATCAAGTGAGTATAGCTCATATGGCATCAATTAAGGAAAGTCTTTCAATTTGGAGGTGGTGGGATCAAATCTTATTACTCGGCATTTGGATCGAAGAATTTAAGAGAGATAATCAACGATAACTGACCTACTACCAATGGCAGCATGAAGCTTGATGATAAGTTCCTCTTCCTCCGGACTGAAGCTCTCATGTTTCAAATCCGACCTCAAGTAATTAGTCCATCTTAATCTACAACTCTTGCCACATCGTTTTAATCCTGAAGACGATTCTTTTGACATTCAACCCGGCCATTGCCAGAAAAACAAAACATCGAAATCAAATAACATCATATATATGTTATATGCATTATCTTTAATATTACCTAATGTTAAATCTAAACATAATTAACAGCATAAGTACTACAGATTAATCTACAATTTTTATTTAACTGAATGTTAATTAATTACAAACCTGTTTTCCTGGAAGCTGAAACCCAATTTCCTTTCCCATTCTTTGATATAAATGACAAGAGCTTTGGGTCTCCCTCTTCTATCCTAGCACCCTTTTTACTATCACAGCATGAAGATTTCACCATTTTTATAAAAGAATCAATGCTGAAGTAAAAACAAAGAAATTTAAAACTAGGAAAATGTACTAAATTTGAAATGGGTAATTTTTCTTCCTAGAGTAAGCTCAGTTTAAAGGTTAAATAAGTAGGAAGAAATGAAGAAAGCATGAGAATTCAAGGGCTTCAGCTAGCCTAATTAAAACTGAACAATAATTCATGGTTTATGCATGAAGATGATGAAGATGATGAAGTGAAAAATGGAAAATAAATAGAATTGATGAGTTGTTTCTCTCTCTAAGTTTGCGGTTTGCATGCATATAGCATTTGCTCTTGGCTTCAATGGAGTTCAGGTTCAAATTGGGTGACAAATTCGGTTAAAGTTGTAGACCTATAAATATACCTCCTTAATCAAAACGTACTTTTAATTTAAAAATTAATCTCGTTGGTTTTGGATGTGAAAGAAAATGAGTTTGATTTGGTTGCCAAACTAGCACACAATTTTACTAAGGCTTCGTTATTTTTGTAGGTACTTTTGCAAAGAAAATAAGCTAGGTAGGAAACTAGCCAAGTCCCGAGCAGTATTGGTGTGTGTTGGTGAATGCCAATGGTGATCATTATATACCTTGTTTTCTTGGAATATTGCTTCTCTAGTTCTCTACCAAAATAATTATGTCCAAGATGAGAAAACTATGTAAAACTAAACCAATTCTATAAAGATGTATTATAGATTTTTTTAATAGATTTAAAAGAGATTGAATTAGTATTCCCATAATGGTCACTAGCCTTTTTTTTTTTTTTAAGGATCATAGCTGCCTATAGAGTACAAAGGATCATATAAGCATAAAACTTGATGATCTATATGTTGAATAAATAGTATATAGTAGGGGTGGACAATGGGATGGGGCCCCATAGGATCAAGAAGGTTGAATTCTAAAAAGTAGTAATCATCAAAGGGTCGGGTCGGTGAAGGGTCGGATCATTAATTAACTGGGCAGTTCGTTTCATAATTTTAAAGGGTTGGTGAATCGACCGGACTAAGTCGGCCAATCAATAACCCAAACTAAATAGTTTTTCCAATTATTTAAAAGCTAACATTACTTAAATATATTATCAATAGTCCATATTAAATAATAATAATTAGCATAATTACTTTTGGAGTATAGATACACTTAATTTTAACTTTAAGATCAAATGGATCGACCCATAAGTTGACCTTTATTTTTACTATAAATCTCTGATCTGACCCATTACTACAAAGGATTGATTTTGACCTTACCTGACCCTATATAATTAATGGGTCAACCCTGACCCGACCCGTAGCCCACCCCTAACATATAGTATCCACCAAACCCCTGCTTTTACAGTGAAAATGACGAGCACAAAAAAGAGAGAAAAATAATCAAACTTTGATATCTCTTGTACGTATGCAAGTCCAAAACACTCTACAATTAGCCTACTCTCTAAAACGGTTAGACTTTGACAAACTTAATTAAGCAGGAGCATATTTTTTGCTCTTTTTGTAAAAGTGAGGGATACTAGATAGTATGTCAAAATAAAATTGGATATATATATGATTCAATTTTTAAATAGATTTGTTTTTCTTTTTCTTTTTCCTAACTCTACCTTAAATTACTCTAATCTCCATGTCTTTTTTTTTTTTTATCAGGAAATCGAATACTTTATTAACTTAGAACGACATTATAAGCATCATCAACAATAAGGTTTAGGATTTCAGCAGGGCCTCCATCCACCCAAGACCTAATTGAGTAGTCAAAGGGTTTCAGGTGTGCTAAAGCATGGACCACTCTGTTTCCCGACCTTTTCACATGAGAAAAAGAGCATTTATTAAAGGAATTAGCTAACAACAAAGAACTTTCAATAAAAGAACCTACTTCCGAGCTTGGTAGTTCCTTTCTCCCCAGTTTTGTCACGATATTCAAAGAGTCTCCTTCTACTTGAATGTTGGTAGCACCAAACTCCCGAGCCATCTTCAAAGCCCAAAACACTGCTCGGGCTTCTTCAATTTCTGGGCCACGTATTACTTTTTTCTTTCTAAATTTAGATATATTTAAATTAAAATTAGGGATAAAATTTGATTAAGGTTGAACATTAATATTTTAAAGGAAAGGCAGCGGGTCCGGGGGCGTATCAAATTCATAGGCTAAAAGGAATATATTGATACCATTCTGTAACATAATAATTTGGAGAGAATAAAATTAGCCAATAAAAGGGGGTACGTAGCTATATATGGCCTTGGAATGTTGGATAGCTCAAGAATGAATTATGAACATGTCGAGCAGTCGTTGTAAATGTGTATGTCAGTATGTGCAATTTGGGGAAATCGGCTTTGGATGGATCGGAGTTGGCGCTAACATGTTGGCAACTCACCAAAAATATTACTCTATCAAACTTGTTGGAGTTGTGGCCCCATTAAGCTTTACCAAATAACCAATTAGTCACGCCCATATATGCCTTCATTCTGCCATCTTTTGCTGGGTTTTTTGTTTTTTGGACCCTGTATTTTGGGGTATTCTGATACAATGACTCATATTTCAAAGTTCTGATTTAGGCCTTATATTTTGTTTCCAGAACAATTTGGACATAATTAGAGTCCGCCAAAAGAGGCCCTTATTGTAGTTTCGATTTTTCCTTCCAAAGTTGCCCCTTAATTATTTCTGTACTTCCAAATTTACCCTTCATTTATTCGGTTTTCTGGGAGTTTGGAGTTGAATAGTCACTAAGGGTGGGATATGTGTATGGACTGTGAAATTGAAGTCTTCAGTCTAGTCAATTTCAAAAGGAAATTCAAAATAAATGAATAAATGAAATAAGGGTAAATCGGTCATTTTATGCAATATTTTGGTCTTCACCGGAGTCAAACTTAACTTTGGGCTAAATTTTTTGGGTCCATATTGTATAGGGTCCAAATTGTAAACTTTGAAACATGAGGGTCCAGATTGTAAATACCCCCAGAATACAGGGTCCAAAAAGCAAAAAACTCATCTTTTGCTCCCCATTATAGCCTTATTTTGACGATAAGTAAAAGAGCAGTACGGTGTATAAAGCGTCTTTGTAAGTGGAGATTTAGGAAGAATTCTATTATAAATGTGTAATATAAGCAAATTTTATACTACTTTACTTCACGATCACATTGTAACAACTCAACTGTTGCACTAAGAGTTCCCTTCATTTTGTCGCTAATTATTCATGGAGGAATCAACAGGAAATTTGAAAAGAATCCCTTTACTTTCGAAATAAAGACAACTTAGTTCAAAAAATTGAGAGAAAAAATAAAAATTATGACATAGAAAATGTTTTGCATAGTTCAATTTTTCTGTCGGATTTGATATAATTATTGGTTATAAACATAGGATTTTTCCAATGTAACTATTGAGTCACTAATCGGTAAAACAGGAGTGTTTTGGAGTATCTTTTTTAATCATAAGTTTTAGTTAAAAATGTACTTCAAAATTTAATCTTTAAAAATTATCTATATCGTTTTATGTCAAATTAAATTAATTAGCTAACGTAATAGCTAAATTTATCAAAGATTTTTTTTTTCAAATGCTCACTAAAACAATTGTATGATAACTATTATTGTAGCAAAATCATTAAACACATTTTCTAACCGCTAACTTGAATAGCTATTCACTGGATGAATATTACCAATTTTACTGAACTATAAGGGTCCGTTTGGACCTGAGAAAACATGGAAAAAAAATTATTTAGAAAAATAAAAATCTTTCCTTTGTTTGGATTGAAGAAAAAGGAATGGAAAAAAAAAGTTGGAAATTGCATGAAAAATTTAGGGTCATAAAGAATAAAAAATTTTCCCAACAAAAATAAAGAAAAATTGGGAGAAAAATTTTGGATCAAAGCCAACATTTCCCTCCATCATCCTCATATATCTCTCTCTCTCTCTTTCTCTCTAACTCTTCTCTCTCTCTCTCTCTCTCTCTCTCTCTCTCTCTCTCTCTAACTCTTCTCTCTCTCTCTCTTCTCTCTCTCTCTCTCTCTCTCTCTCTCTCTCTCTTTCTCTAACTCTTCTCTCTTTCTCTCTCTCTCTCTCTCTCTTTTTCTCTAACTCTTCTCTCTCTCTCTCTCGCTCTCTCTTTTTCTTCTCTCTATCTCTCTCTCTTTTTTTCTCTAACTCTCTCTCTCTCTAACTCCTCTCTCTCTCTCTCTCTAACTCAAAAGTTTCATGCAAAAAAAAATTTCCGTACATTTTTCTTCAAACCAAACAAGGAAAAGAAAGTTGAATAGAAATCAATTTTTTTTCCTTCAAAATTTTACTTGAACCAAATAAGAGAAAGAAATTTACTTTACCCCCAAAATTTTTTCCTCCTAATTTTTTTTTATGAAATTTATTTTCCATCTTGTTTTCCTAGGTCCAAACGGGCCCTAAAAGTTAATAGGTGATCAATCAAAAGTTGAAAAGTTCTGCATGCATAAAATTTGTGCCACCAAATTTATACATAATTTGATAAGCTATCAAATTTTTTGTGGAAATTAGTAATTTTAATTATTTAAAAAAAAATCACTCTCTATGTCCTTCCTTATTCTTCTCCACTTCACGCTGAAACAGAATGAGGGGTGGGCGATGTAACTAGTCTTACTGAGGAAGCAGTAGTGGTTGGACATGTGTTCTAGCCAGTAGGCAACAACAACAGTGGAGAAGGGAGTACATAGCTGAAGGCTAGAATTGGTGTAAAACATAGGGTTGTGCGAGCTTTTGGCGTGGTTTCTAGTTTGAAATGTTTGAGTTCAACAACCTATTGGAATTTGGAGGCTAATAGTATCTTGGCTTGAACCATCGATCATGAAAGTCAATTAAGTCGTCAAATCTGTGAAATAAGGCGACACGAACTGATTTTGGCTTAATACGGGTGGTGCAGGCATCTAGAGGGCAAGAAAAAGCAGAAATCGAGCGAGACATGTCATGCTTTGGCAACACGGGTCGTGTTTCATCGACATGAGTCGTATCACCAAGTTAATGTGCCTACTCTATAAATTGTGGCTAGGATTAGCTTGTTAGTTATCCTAGGTTCCATATCGAAATCCACACGTGTTCTAAATACACAAGTGTTGCAATACTCAGAAAATACTGCATTGGTGCTATCCCCATTTTTTTGGGCTTTTCACATAAATCCCTGTGTTCAAATTTTTTAATCTTTATTTTTATTCCTATGTTTGTTTTATGAGTGAGCTCCTGATAACTTACAACTGGTATCATAGCGAGATTGGTTTGAGTTTCAAGAGTTAATCAAAACGATGGAGGCAGAAAAAGCAAGGGTTATGGTCTTTGATTGAAGGGATTATGCATTATGGAGGATTCAAGTTGAAGACATGTAGTGTTAGAAAGAGATGCATCTTGCGTTAAGAGAGAAATCAGTTGATATGGATCATAACAAGTGGGAGTTTCTTGATTGTCAATCACTGGATGTTGTCCGATTAACACTGGCAAGGAATGTGGCTTATAATGTGACAAAGATAATGACGATGAAGGGCATGCTTGAACCCTTATCAAACATGTATGAGAAACCTTCGGGTGTCAACAAGGTATATTTGATGCGTCATTTTTATAATCTTGAGATGCAAGATTCTGATAGTATTTCTGATCATATTAATGAGTTTAATATAAAAGTGACCAAAATTTATTCGGTGTCGATAGGTTTAGAAGATGAGATTAAACCTCTGCCTTTGTTGGCTTCTCTACCAAACACCTGGGAAACTATATTCTCTATTGTAAGTAGTTCTAGGGGAGTACCAAATTTTAATGAGAATGATACTCATGACTTTGTCCTAAGTGAAGGGCTTCATACGAAGTATTATGGGGATTCCTTGACAGAAGTGCCTTGATCGAGTTTGAGGGAAGAGAAAAAAACAAGGGTGTTCCAATAGAAGCTGGTCGAAGTTGAAAGCTAGTCAACATGTGGTGTATTAGGAATGTAGTGATAGCATGATATGGGATGTTTCTATAGGGATTGTCCTCAATCTACAAAGGAAAGAGCGTAAAGTATGACCATGAATAAATAAACTTTGTTGTGGATCATATGGGTGATGCCTTAGTCCTAAGTGAAGATGGATCAGATAATTTTTGGATTGCAGACTCGGGGGCTTCATTTCACTCTTCTTCTTGTAGAGAGGTATTTCAAAATTTTGTAAATGGAAAGTTTGGCAGGGCAAGGCTTCCAAATTAACAACAAGAGTGGGATAGGTGATGTGGACATGAGGACTTCCAATAGTGGTTGTTGGAGGTTGGATAGTGTTTGGTATGTCCTGGGTATAAAAACTTTGGTGTCTGTTGGCCAATTAGATGATGAGGGTTTTTACAACAAAATTTAGAGGTGGTTATTGGAAAATCAAGAAAGATCCTTGATCGTTGCGAATGGTAGGAAGAAGGATCGTTATATTCTACCATTGGTTGTTATATTAACATGTTTTTTTGATGCTCTACAAAGTCATGTTAGTTTCTCCAAGATGAGAAGGGAACCATATGAAGAAAAAATCATTTCGGTTGTTGCTCCTAGAAGAGATGGTCATGAAACGGTTATGGGTGCCTCTAACTTGTATGGAAAACCAACACAATCAATAAGAAGTAAAAATCTCCAAAGATATTATGTATCTTTGAGCTTGTTAGACGAGTTGTGTGTCGGAGTTACAGGATGTTGATCGGTCGGAGTGGGAGTATGATCATAGTAATGTTGTGGGGTTAAGTGAGACCTCATGTGATCTTTGTTGAGAAGATCGGGCGAATGCACTATAAGGGTTAAAGTGTGTATATGTGGTGATGGTGTGTGGTGATGGCAAGTAAAGTGAAGTGTGAGCTTGAGTTTGATTCAATATTAGCCTATACGTTGCAGATTGTTAGGATTTAGAGGTTAATAGTCATGGCTTGAGATTTTCATAGAAATCTAGTTAGTGGTCAAATGCACGAAGTAAGGCGACGTGGGCTGATTTTGGCCTAACACGGATCGTACAGGCATGCAGAGGGCAAGAAAACACAAAACCTAAGTGACACGGCTCATGTCTTACGTGACGGCTCGTGTCATCATCAACATGATCCGTGTTACCATGGACACGGTTCGTGTCTGCACCAGTTTGTGAGATAATGTATCTGGACATTTTATTTTGCAACGAAAGCTTTTTAAGTTTGTGACTTTTGGTATTTTCACCACATGTTAAACATTGGAGGACACACATAGTAATTTAATTTAAGAAGTTATGTAACATTTTGGTTTGCCATAAGTTAATGTGACTAGTCTACAAATTGTCGTTAGGATTAGCTTGTTAGTTATCCCAAGCTCCATATTGGACTCCAAATATTGTAAACACCAAAAATTGTAGTCATTAGAAAATAGTACATGTATTGGTGTTTTTCACGTGTTTGTCGCGTTTTTTCACGTAAATCCTTGTGTCAAATTTGTTGCTCTTTATTTCCAATCCTAAATTTGTTTTGTGAGTGAGTTTTGGATAACTTACACAACCTCCATGGCATGAAACTACCATGTGCCAAAACCAAAGAAACATTCAAATGTAAGGCAGTAAAAGAGGATGGAGAAATAGAATTAGTGCTTGCGACAAAGAGATTGAAACTAGTTAACAATTGTAATAAGGTCACTAGGTTTGGCACTTTAAAGGCATCATATCATGATAAGTGCTTTTACGTACATATATTAACTTGGGTTACGTTATGTGATTTTTGTGAAATATTTACTATAAATATATTATTTATACCCAAAATTCTCATATTATGCTTGGTTTGGATGTTGATTGGTTTTATAAGAAATAGGTGAAGATTTGAAAGGTAACCATGCAAAACTGTCTAAAAACTATCCAAGTTATGAGTTCTAGAATGAAGAAAAGAAGTTGGATCACCCTCATACCCAAAATCGAGGTCCAAGCAATGCCTCATCCCGAAATGAACTTAACACAGGTTGTGCATAAGGTTACACTGACTGAGGAGAGCAGTCAAAAGCTGCATTTTCGAGCGAACAAAGTGAAACATACCGTGTTAAGATGGATTAGGCCGTGTTATCCATAAAACAAACCCAGTTGCCCTGGCACGATCCGTGTTGATTGTGACTGTTGGAACTTTGTCGTATTTTCGTCATTTTTTTTTTTGTATAGAATCAAGTATTCCGGCACCGTTCTTCATCATCCATCACCATCCACTATCATCCACACCTGCCTCTTCATCCTATCATCATCCACACTTCATTGCTCCACCATAATTAAAGATCGAAAGAGAAGATTGAAGACTTGAAGATCAATCAAGTAAGGTTTTGAAATTTGGAGGAGCAAAAGTCCTTCCTTGTTGAATCACCTTCAAGAATGGCTTTACCTTAAGTTTATATTTATTTCTCAACTTTTAGGATTGACATTTTTTTTGATTTTACTTGTTTTTTAGTTGAAACATGAGTAATGAGTAGGTTTCCTTCCTTTGGAGGATAAACTACGTATATAGTTATTTGATACATTAACTTTTGTTGGATTGAACAAGCATGAATTTAATTTGAATGCATTATGGTTAGCCTTTGATTATGTTTGTTATATTTTTTTTATTGATCACTATTAGCATGGTGTTAGATTGTTGAATGAAGCATCGACAAGAGAAATTCGATAATCAAAAGATTTGTGCTAAATTGACTCGAACATCGGCTAGACATGGAGGTTTTGAGTTAGGGGTCATTTGATAAATTGATGTTTAACCAAATTAAAGTTGAAATAACCATGAAAGTAAGTGATTGGCTTGGCTAAGCAATTCACTTCTACACCAAAAGTTTGTTGCGAAACAGTTTATGCGATTATCGATACTTAAATGTTCCAAATTATTGAAATGCATGCTCAATCTTCTTGGTTGATTTGTTAAGTGACTTAGGTTTATGCTCTGACGTTTTAATTCATTGGTCTAAACCCTAGATTTTATAGTTTTTCATTGATACAAATTAGTTTGTTAGAAAATCAAAAGCAAAACCCGATCAATTTAGCAATCAATTAGAGGCCTACTTTCATGTTTTGTTGAGCGAGACCTTGCATGAACGACCTTGATTTATGTCACAACAATCATCGTGCATTTGCAACGTATCATATATATAAAATCATGATTGACATTTTATTGATATCATATAAAATCATGAACTATGTCACAATGTTCTCCCTTGTCATTGTTCAACGTAATTATGAGTACAAGCAAATATAAAGGGATCTACGTTCAAGTGGTTATTGTGATGGACTAACGCATATCGTCAAGCATATACTCTTTCTTCTCACTCTTATTTGTTTTTTTGTTGTCGGTCCGCCGAAGATGATTTCACAAAATAGTACATTGCTCACGAGCAAGAGTCGTCTAAAAAAGAGAATGATAAATAGAGATAAATTTATCATATACCACAAAAGAATAAAGTCATGATATCATATTAATGGAAAATATTCTTCTAATCAAAGCTATAAAAGTCTACCATTGGACATTATCACATTGATTAGTTTCATATGGGGAAAAATCAGTAGACAAGCTATATATAGTTTATTACTAATTAGCCTTTCTTCTGTATGAAAAATCGGTGCACAAATCTAATAAATAAAATGAATAAGATATCCTCCATTGTAATATGATTGTGGCGTGTTCCAATTCACTTGGACTAGTTTTAAGACAGTCAATTTATGGAGCTTCAATGGGGCCAAATTATTGAACAATGATTAACATGCTAATATACGGAGTATTATTTTTACTATAATCATTAGCAATTTAATATTTGTAACTTATTAGCATAACAAACAGAATTTTTTTTTTTTTTTTGAGGAAATATTGATCATAAACAGGAACATTAATCATAGAATGTAAGTATCATTCTCAAATTAGGATGACATTTTTTTTTTTTGAAATATCTAACCTTCTATAATTCTTATGTGGGTGAAATTATAAGAAATAAATTGATGAAGGAACATGTGAGGAACAGCTAAGAATATAAAGGTAGAAATGTTCCAGAGCAAAGACAGGCATTCTTCGGTAATTTCATTCGCTTAATTTGCCACAAATCATCCCATCCACTTAATGATTAGGCCCATCATATCATATATAGAAATAATTATCCCCATTCAATTAATCATTAGGCCCACAATCTTGCCGAAGCTCTTATTCTCTTTGTAATAATATTCATTCTAAATTATTTAGATTGTTGGATGAGTAAAATGACAATGAAACATCTAATGACACATATAATTGTTCTATAATACGGTACTAACACCTCCCAAACAAAAAAAAAATAAAATAATCTGCATCATATGCCATACGTTGAACAGCATTTTAATTGTGGTGCTTTTTTCTTTTTTTCTTTTTTATTGGCAAAGTGGACAATTCATTGCAAAAGAAAGGTACAATAAACGATCTGATCAATTGAGGTACAATAAACGATCAATTAGGAAGGGTTGGCTTCCTAGACATGGTAGTATGGTACTGACTTCCCTAATTGTTGATCGTGGAACCTTTTGAAGACAAAGGAAATTGAACTTTAAAAATCTAAATTGACTAGAGTTTAGAATAAGATAACATTCAGTCAACAATGTCCGTAGCTCTTGGAGAAATTGGACTACTATGTGTCACGGGCATAGAGTTTGGTGCAGCATTCGCCAGTGCGGCACCCCGAGTCCTCCCACTCACTCAGGGTTCAGCCGACCCAGACATAGTGTATCGCACTGGTTTCGCCCTGCCTCGGGCTCATCAGGAGAGCGGCAACAGCCCTCGACCAGTTGCCCTTGATATCCCGCATTGCCCCTTTCCTTGTCAAATCTGTAAGAAATCACCAAACTGGTGATTATAAGAGAAACAGAATGAACAAATCACCAAATAGGTGAGATATTACTGAGAGGCAGAAAGAAAAACAGGGATTGTAGAGAAGAGAGGTTCTTATTAATTGCTGAAGGAGAAATAAGTTATTGGTATTTATAATAATACCAATAACAGAATACAATAGGAAAAAGAAACAACAAGAAAGAAAGAAAAGAAACGTACATAACAGATCTTTAACTAACTAACTAATCTTAACATCCCCCCTCAAATTAGAGGGTGATTGAACCCCTAATTTGCTGAAAATATTATGATGTTGAGCTCCAGGAAGAATCTTAGTTAGAATATCTGCTAGCTGCACATTGGTAGATACATGGCTAAGAGAGATCAGACCGTCTGCAAGTTTTTGCCTTACAAAATGGCAATCTATTTCTATATGCTTCGTTCTTTCGTGAAACACCGGATTCCTGGCGATGTAAATGGCAGCTTGGCTATCGCATTTGACTGGAATGGGTGTGATGGATTCGACTTGCAGTTCATTAAACAGTCTGCTCAACCAGGACAATTCTGCTACAAGTCGTCGAAGACTTCTATATTCTGCTTCAGCGGAAGACAAGGATACTATAGGCTGCTTCTTAGATTTCCATGATATAAGAGTATCACCCAAAAACACTACGAACCCACTGATTGATCTTCTACTGTGTTTGCAAGCTCCCCAATCAGAATCGTTGTAAGCTTGCAGTTTGAAATTTTCATCTCTGTGAATAAGAATTCCCAAATCTGGCCTTCCTTTAAGATATCGCAAGGTGTGTATAGCTTCCTTCCAATGTAAATCAGTTGGCTTTTGCAAAAATTGACTTAAATGCTGCACAGTAAAGGCAATATCAGGTCTAGTATTAACTAAAAAATTCATCTTTCCAATTAATTTTCTATATTCACTAGGATCTGATAAAGCTTCCCCTGATTCTGGAGTAAGCATTAGATTAGTAGGCATAGGAGATATCACAGAAGAGAGTTGATCACACTTAAACTCTTTAAGGAGTTCATTTGCAAACTTTCTCTGAGTGAGAATGAGGCCATCATCTGCTTGAACAATTTCTAGACCCAGGAAATAATGAACAGGACCAAGATCTTTAATCTTGAAAACTTTGTCCAAATGAGTCTTGAGATCTTTAATTTACGAGGCATTGTTCCCTGTAACTAAAATATCATCAACATATACTGCTAAATAAACAGAAGATAGATCAGATTTCTTATAAAATAATGAATAATCATTGTTACTATGCTTATAACCCCTTTGATATAAAACCTCGGTAAGCTTGGCATACCATTGCCTTGAGGCTTGTTTCAAGCCATACAAGGACTTTTTGAGCCTACAAACAGCATTAGGCACATCTGTAATCATACCTTGAGGAACCTTCATATAAATCTCTTCATGTAAATCTCCATGAAGAAAAGCATTATTTACGTCAAGTTGTTGTATAGACCACCCTTTCTTGACTGCGACAGACATAAGGGCTCGAATGGTTGTCATTTTTACCACAGGGGAAAAAGTTTCACTATAATCGACTCCTTCCTTCTGTGTGAACCCCTTAACAACTAGCCTAGCTTTCAACCTTTCAATACTTCCGTCAGCTTTATGTTTGACCTTATAAACCCACTTACTGTCAATTGGTTTTCTTCCTTGAGATAGAGAAACAATTTCCCAGGTTTTAGTTTCCTCCAAAGCTTTCAACTCCTTTTTCATAGCCTCTTCCCATCCATGATGTTGAACAGCTTCCTCATAACTTTGAGGTTCTGTGTAATCAAGATAGCTAGATTTTTCAATGTTAGAAATACATCAAAAAGAAACCATTCTAGGAGCACAATATAAATTTGTAACACAAGATAAACAGGTTTTGTATTCAGCTAGATATCCTGGCATTTTGTGAGGCCTAGTAGACCTTCTTACTGGTTGTGTATCCTGTCTTGTATTAACATCAGAGTTTATAGTACTGTGCATAATTTCATTAATGTCAGAGGCTTGATCAGTATGAAGACTATCTTCTGATTAATGATTTTGAATATCTTGAACTGGGATGTCAATATTCTGATTGCCTTGGACTACAACATCATCAGAAGAAACTTCATCACTTGGTATAGGAAAGAGAGGAGGAGTACCAGTATCACTTTTCTTCTGAAAAGGAAAAATTTCTTCATGAAAAACTACATCTCTAGATGTCATATACTTCTGAGTGGTCAAGCAATAAAGTTTGTATGCCTTCTGTCCTTGCGGATATCCCAGAAAAATACATTGTTCAGCTCGAGATTGAAACTTATCTCTTCCTTGCTTTAAAGTACTCATGTAACACAAACACCCAAAAACTCTCAAATGATCATAAGAAGGAACACTCTTAAACAACATTTCATAAGGTGATTTATTCTTCAAAATAGGAGTAGGCATTCTGTTTATTAGATATGTAGCAGTCAGGAGACTTTCACCCCAAAATCTTAGAGGCAAATTAGATTGAAACATTAAAGCTCGAGAAACTTCAAGCAAATGCCTATGTTTCCGTTCAACTACTCCATTTTGTTGGGGCTTTTGAGTGCAACATGTTTCATGCAAGATACCTTTTTCACCAAAGAAAGAAATAGCTAAGTTATTCTTACCAATCTCCAAAGCATTATCTGATCTAACTCTTTTGACAATACCACTAAATTGTGTCTGAGCCATGCTTATAAATTTCTGAATTAAACTGAAAGCCTCATCTTTAGTAGTCATCAAATGTGTCCAAGTAGATCTAGTATAATCATCTACAATAGTAAGAAAGTATCTATGACCTGAATGTGTTTTAACATGATAAGGACCCCAAGTATCCACATGAATCAGTTCAAAAGCAAAATTTGTAGAAATAACACTAGAATGAAAGGGTAAATTCTTTTGTTTAGCCATTAGACAAACATTACAAGGAATATCAGAAATATCATGTTCATGACAATCAGTTTGCATAGAAACTAATCTCATCTTGTTTTTAGACATATGTCCCAGCCTTTTATGCCAAATGTCAAAACTAACAGCAGCCAAAACTTTGCTTTCAGAATCTTTTCCAATTTGACACACCAACTTTTCTTCCAAGAAATATAATCCAGATAACTCTTTACCAAGCACCAGAGGCCTCTTCACAAAAGGGCCCTGCAAAATACACTTAGTTTTATCAAAAATGACTTGGCACTGTAATTGATGACATAACTTGGTAATAGAAATTAAATGAAACTTGAAATAGGGAACATAAAGCACATTATCCAGAATTATATCATTACTGATAAACAATTTTCCATAATCTGTGACAGCTACCTTATTACCATCAGGCAAAGTGACTTGAATAGAGATAAGCATAGATTTAAGATCAAACATAAGAGACTTATCATTACACATATGATCACTAGCACCTGAATCTAAAATCCAAACATTCTTATTAAACACACATGTATTGCAAATAGCATTAGAAAGATAAGATTGAAATGAAATAGGAATGGTACCAGACATTATGTCATTCTGTTTGACATTACTGGTAGACTGCGCAGCAAGGGAAGTAATCAATTGATGCAAGATTTGTTTAGTTTGTTCTGGATTCAAAGCCTCCAATCCTGGCATATGTAAACCTTGCGTTTGAGTACCTTCTGTTCCTGTAGAGATTGTGCCAGAAGTGCTGGAATCTTGCCAAGCATTGTTGGCCATGCGTCTGAAATTAGAATTCTGCTGATTATTCTGACCATTCTGATTAAACCTCGATTTATATTGCTGACCATTCTGCTGATTTCTGGGATGATTAGGAGGAAAACCGTGAAGCTTGTAGCACTTGTCAATCGTGTGTCCTAGACGTTTACAGTGATCAGAAAACAAATTTTTCTTTGCATCTTGCTTCCTCTGATCAGAATAGGAACTGGAACCACCATTCTGACTTAAACTTTTGTTAGCATACAAAGCAGCTGTGTCTGTCATGAATTGAGTAGTATCTTTAACCTGTCTTTGCTTCTCTTCTTGAGTAAGAATAGCATATACATGACTCAAAGAAGGTAAGGGAGACATCATAAGTATATTGCCTCTGACAGCAGTGTAACTGCTATTAAGACCCATTAGAAATTGTAAAAGCCTTTGCTCTTAGTTGTAAACTTCAAGTTGCTGATTAATGTTCAAAGGCTCGCAAGAACATTTACCACAGACACATTTAGGAACGTTGCTAACAGAGGCTTGTTCATCCCATAGCTTTTTAGCCTTTGTATAGTAACTAGCAATGTCAAGAGATTCTTGACTTAATTTAGATACATTTTGTTGAACAGAAAATAACTTGGCTTTATTTGATTGACCAAATCTTTCATTTAGTTCTTCCCACATAGCTTTCGCAGAATTTGTGTAAAGAACACTTTCCCTAATGTCTTTATGAAGGGAATTGAGAAGCCAAGAGATTACCATATCATTTCCTCTTTTCCAGTATGGCAAAAGAGGAGAATCATCTGCTGGTGTAGGTAAAGATCCATCAATGAAGCTATTTTGTACTTAGCTGAGAGAGCAATTAATGCTGAACGCTTCTAGGCATCGAAGTCATCACCATTGAAAGGTTCTGCTACTAAAGACTGGCCTGGTTGGTCGGAAGAACGGATGAATAGAGGATCACATGGATCTGTGATCATTACTCCTTGCCTCTATCCTGCTGTGGCTGCCATGAAAAGGCCACGAAGAAGCTTTGGAAGAAAAAAAACTCAGAGAATAAGCCGAAGCTCTGATACCATGTAAGAAATCACCAAACTGGTGATTATAAGAGAAACAGAATGAACAAATCACCAAATAGGTGAGATATTACTGAGAGGCAGAAAGAAAAACAGGGATTGTAGAGAAGAGAGGTTCTTATTAATTGCTGAAGGAGAAATAAGTTATTGGTATTTATAATAATACCAATAACAGAATACAATAGGAAAAAGAAACAACAAGAAAGAAAGAAAAGAAACGTACATAACAGATCTTTAACTAACTAACTAATCTTAACAAAATCCACTTGGCTCAGCCAGACGAATACATCAAGGTATAGCCATGCCTCAATGCTATTGCCGTCTCCCTTACTTAAAGCACAACCAAGCGACACACCATACAACACCAGTCACGCCACATCCAGGCCGTGACATTCTCCCCCACTCAATTTAGCACGCCCTCGTGCTAGGGAGAAAACTCTTACCCTAGGATCATCACACACTATGCCGCCATGTACAAGCCAACCGTCCCGCTCAACACCCTCATGAGTCAGGACCCGCTAGTGGCCATCCTATACCACACTCTCAGGATTGGGTAGTCCTTGGCACACGCCCTTCCTCCAAGCACGCACCCGCTCGTTCTCTTACCCCGAGAACCCACTCTGCGCGACATTGGGTCACTCGCCACACAATGACAGAAGTGTATGAAACTACTCTGATACCATTTGTCACGGGCATAGAGTTTGGCGCAGCATTCGCCCGTGCGGCACCCCGAGTCCTCCCACTCACTCAGGGTTCAGCCGACCCAGACATAGTGTATCGCACTGGTTTCCCCCTGCCTCGGGTTCATCAGGAGAGCGCCAACAGCCCTCGACCAGTTGCCCTTGATATCCCGCATTACCCCTTTCCTTGCCAAATCCACTTGGCTCAGCCAGACGAATGCATCAAGGTATAACCACGCCTTAATGCTATTGCCGTCTCCCTTACTTGAAGCACAACCAAGCGACACACCGTACAACACCAGTCATGCCACATCCAGGCCGCGACATATGGTAGAATTGGTGTAGACGGTTAAGTTGGAGATGTGCCAGTCGGCCACCTGCATTAGACTGTATTCCACCGCCTGCGGCTCCATCTGAACATTAGAAAGGCCTAGGCATGGTGCTCCCTCTATGAAGAATCATAGCTCGGTCACGTAGTACCCAACCTAGACCTCCCATCTTCGGCCTACGACACCAAGCGTCGTCACAACACAACAGCCAGGACGGGGCGGGGACAAATTTTCCTCGTCCTCGTCCCCACTTACCCATCGGGGAAAATAACTCGCTCACATACCAACATACTCGACTACTCGTGTCTATTATACATTAAATTTGCATATTTACCCATAAAATTATTAATGTCATATTTATAATTTGAAGATACGTTTGTACTTAAGAAGTAAGTAAAAAAAGGCGATAATATATTTATTCAAATTTGAAATCTAATACTACTGAATGACAATAATGCTTTAATTTCTTAGAACCCAGTTTGATTCAACAAACTTGAAACTTTCTCATACTAACGGTACTGAGTAGACAAGTGAGAAGAGATATCAGTGCCGAATTTAATATAAAAACATAGTAATAATTTAAATATGTGTTAGATACTCGTTGGGAGCGGGGAACATGCACGCGGGGATGGGGACGATCCCAATTTCCCCACCTGCAGTGGGGACAAGGACGAGGATGGTGATGGGTTGCGGCGCGCGGGCAGGCACATGAAGTATATCCCCCGTCCCCGAGCCGTCTCGTTGTCATCCCTAATAGGTGGGATGTCGTTTCGTGATGTTCATCACAAAGGGAGCAGGTAACATCCACATCTGGGGCCCAAGTGCTTCTTTTAGCAGGTGTCGGCAAAGCATCATAATAAATTATCCAGTTGTAAAGCTTCCACTTCGATGAAATTTAAAGGCCCCAAGACATCTTCCAGAAGTTGGAGGGTACGGGGGTCGATCTGTCCATGACGTGATCCTGTCTAGCCGTTACCGTCAGTACATAGTAACTGGATTTTATGGTATATTCTCCGTCCCGCGTATGGCTCCAAATTAGACAGTCCTCTTCTTGTGTTGACCTTATTAAGGTCGCCAAGATATGAGTGGCAGAGTCATGCTAAAAAATATGTTGAATTAGAGGTACATTCCACCGCCTTGGCCCTCGATCATCAACGAGGCCACTGTTTTCTACTGCCATTGTTGCACTACGGTTGTCTGCCTTAGCCGGAAGGTGGTAGATTATGTCCAGCGATCCTCTAGAATGTGTGCAACCCGACCATTACCTGTTTTGTACTTGAAATCCTCTCTTACTTTATGCACTACGTTGCAGAGTCCTTGCCAACCCCATGAACCCGTCCCTTTCAAATTCGTCTTGGGGCAAAGGGGTGAATGTGATTTGTACCGAGCTTTGTAGATACGGCCAAAAAAATAATTTGGGTTTCTTAGAAACTAT
This sequence comes from Portulaca oleracea, assembly GCA_029582165.1. Lineage (NCBI taxonomy): Eukaryota > Viridiplantae > Streptophyta > Magnoliopsida > Caryophyllales > Portulacaceae > Portulaca > Portulaca oleracea. The sequence goes on along the minus strand of CM055869.1, from coordinate 9,402,028 downwards.
CACGTCTGGTTGGATAAGATACATAATTGGGTAATTGACAAAACTAACTTGATCTAAACAATTCCAAATATTTATTTTTTTTAGGTAAATGTTCTTATTTGAAGCCCTTGCGAAGTTGGAAAGAACTCAGGATTTTTATTCTTCAAATATTAACTCCAAGTCTCTATGTTGGGCTTATTAATCTAAAAAATCATGAAAAAATGACTAAAAAAATCAACAAAAATGGAGGATAATATGTGAAGATAATATTATAGAACATCCTAATATATATATATATATATATATATATATATATATATATATGAAAAATAATGTAATAAAAGTCTAGAAAATAGAAAATGACAAAATAATATACAGAGAAGAAGATAGATATTTTATACCGCCACTTTCATTCAAGAAGTACAGATGTGTGGTGGGATATTATATAGGTGTGAGATTAACCACAAATTATATTATTGTAGACGCTGAATTTTGTATCTATTTTATTTTCTTTTTTTTTAGCGTTAGTTTTTAGAAAATAGGCTAACCGATAAATGGCACGCAAGCCTCTTTCCACCGAAAATCCAAAAAAATATACAAAGCCCAAATGCCGGGAACACAGGTTCATGGCCGAGCTCAGCTCAACACCACAGAACCCGTGCAGGTTCATGGGCGAGCTCGGCTCGCCCAGAACCCGTCTGGGTTCTGGGCGAGGCCGTTTTTCCTTCCAGAACCCGTCTGGGTTTCTGTTGATTCCCACGGCGCGCTAACCTAGCCTCCAAACCCTAAACCTAAACCTAATTCCCCCCTATAAATACCCACCATTCATCACCCACAAAAGACACACCGGAATATACTGGGAGTATTGACACTAGTATATTCCTCTTCTCTTCTCCCTCCATTGCGTGCTTTATTTTAAGGTTAGCGTAGTTTTTTTTTTATTGTAATGTAATCCTATTAGCTTTCTTTGTTTTTCGTTTCTTTTTTGCATGACATTAATGATAATATTATGAGATTTATCTAATTCCTCCCCCCTTTTCAAATCTGTCACTTTAATTTAATTCTAGTAGAGTCCGTTCGCTTGAACGGGCAGGTTTGATGATCTTTATTGTCAAATCTGTAACCTTACTCCCGAATTCGCCTTTGGGTTCGTAGACCGGAGTCTTATTTTTGCTGGTTTGTTGTTTTACCCTTAAATTCAACTGGCGACTCTAACTTTTTCTTTTCTTTTCCCGAAAACTTCCTCTTTTTTCTTGGTTTTTGAAGAACCCAACCGGGTTCTTGCTCTTTTTTCTCTTTTTCTTTTCGGCCCTTTTTGATAGAACCCAGACGGGTTCTGTTTCTTTTCTTTCTTTTTTTCGGTTTCTCAAGAACCTGCGGGTTCTTGTATTTTCTTTCCTTTTTTTTCTTTCTCCTTTCGTCTTCTTCCAAAATCGAGTTTTCGGGCTAATCTAATTTGTCAACTTAAAAGTGTCCTTAAAAGTTAAACCTTTAATTAAGGATAAGCAATCCTAGTCGGCTCCCAATTAAAAAAAAGAAAACTCCTCTTTTGAGTAGCGCCGCGAAAAGATCGGCAGATTTTTTCGGGGTCTACAGATTGGCGACTCCACTGGGGACTTAAACTTAAAAGAGGGTAAAACTTGAAAGGGTTAAATTTTAGTGTTTTTGTAAAAAAGGGAGGAATTGATTTATTTCATATTTTTATCATTTTTTAGGCATATTGCATCCAGGCTACTCTTGGGCCTTATGGCTGGGGAGCACAAAAGCGTTGGTAGGTTCTAAAACTAGGATTACCTTCTGAGAGCGGCAACTACTTGTGGGATGCACTTACATCGCCAAGCCTTTGACTCCTCCTCTCCCCGTGTTACACTCTAAGGGTTTCCCTGAAACCCGAAGAGCAACACCCCACACAACGCTTCCTATGAACGTAGGGAGGTTGCACCGGGGCGAGAACATGCGGTACCTTATCTCCTATACCTAGAAAACCCTAAACCTAGAGTCATGGTTAGGCTAATCCCGCATTTGTATGCTATGTGATTTCATTTTCCATGTATATGTTGTAGAGTTTTATTTTTGTAAAGAGTTTTGAATCCATGTATATGCTGTAGAGTTTTAGTTTGTAAAGAGTTTCGAGTCCATGTATATGCTGTATAATTCTATTATGTAAAGAGTTTCGAGTCTATATATACATTATGTAGTTTCATCTTGTAAAGAGTTTTAGAGTCTGGTTATAAAGAGTCTTCGAGCCCGAGTATTCAACCTTTTTCATGAGTCGGGAGTCGTTCTAGTTCGCGTAGGAACACGCAAGAGCAGACTAGACACCAGGAACCCAGACGGGTTTCTGGCCTGCCAAGTCCGGCCCATCTGTGTTGGTATGTCGGTGCAGGCCCATTCTTGAAGAGAGAACCAGACGGGTTCACGAACCTGTCTGGCCTTCTTTTTCCTTCCCCGATCGCTTCACCCACGGACTGACCAATGCGCTGGCGATGATCCTATTCGGCCCTTTATGACATTCCTAAGTCTAATCCTATTAATCATGCATTACTTGAATCTGAGCCCGAAGCCGAAAGCAATCGTGACTCGATCCGAGTAAGGACCCAATAGACGATTAATGTTGTCAGTCCGCATGCTAGGTCCATGTAGAGTTAAGACATGCACTCCCGCGAAGTGGGTGAGTCGTCCTTGCGTCAGCATATAGGCATCGTGTCCGTGTCCTAGGTCCATGTAGGTCCACTAAGTCATGCATACATTGGGTGGGTAGCATAAAAAGTTCTTTCGATCACTAAACCAGTTTCCATGCAGGCAAGATAGCATACCATCTCCGAGCCCGCATCCGCGACCCGCACACCAGCAGGCTCGTCCACAATCCCAGCTACAGATCACCAACCCAGTCCAGTGAATCCAGTGAATCCATCATGTCGGGATCTCCTAACAACAACCTTTCCGGGGAAAGTTCTAGTGACAAGCTACCTGATGGGCTATATGAGAGGATACAGGAAGCAATGGCCTTTTACATATTAGATTTGAAGGATAGGACTAATGAAAAGTTGGAAAAAAGGTTCAGCGAAAGCCAACAGACCATGAATGGCATGCTGGAGGCCATTAGGCAGCTCAATAAAAAGCTAGGTGTTGAAGCCGAAGAAGAGGAAAACTATTATGAGTCTGAGTCTGAGGCCGAGGCTGATGACGGGGATAGAAGGGGACGCCTCAAAACCAAAACTGGAGGCCTACAACCTAAATCATCTGGTGAGGTCAGGTCCAAACTTACACCAAAGGGCTCCAAAACTTCGGAGGACCCTTATGTCAGAAAGCTTGAAGAGAAGGTTGATATGCTCACTAGGAGGATGATGAAAACCGATCCGACCTTCACCGACGCATGCATGGATCTAGCCATTCCTAAGCACCATGTATCGAGGGTAAGAGACAAAGTTGAGGTGCCCACCATAAAGTTCAAGCCCACTGAAAATCCCTCTCATCATCTGGAGGAATTCATGAGGCTGGCCCCTCTCCATAAGGTAGATGAAGGTCTCTATACCACAGTCTTCCCTTCCACAGTCTTCCCTTCCACTCTAGAAGGTAAGGCCAAGGTATGGTACCAAAATCTACCCTCACAAGTTAAGACCGATGCAGACGAATTGTTCAAAGCCTTCATCAGCCACTTTAGTCGTCTACAACAGAAGGAGATCACTGTGGATGACCTGACTTCCATGAAACAAGGGGAGAACGAGCCATTTCTTTCCTACTACGAGAGATGGCACACCATGCTATCTGAAATCGATGAAGCTATCCCCTTTAGGATGCAACTGAGCACTTTCAGGCAAAGCATTCACCCTCGCATCACGCGACATTTCCACCCATCAAAGACTTCAAACCCCAAAGATTTGTGCACTCAAGTGAAGCCGCTAACAATGAGAGGGCACGCAAATCGCCCTCTGCACCTCAAACTAATGGGGCGGTAGAGGCAGTCAACAAAACCCTCGCAGGGATTATCAAGAAAATGGCGGTAACATACAAGGATTGGCCCGACAAACTTCCCTTCGCCTTATGGGGATATAGAACTTCAATTCGAACAGGAACAGGAGCAAGTCCTTTCTCCTTAGTCTACGGAATGGAAGCAGTACTTCCAGTTGAGCTCGCCATACCTTCACTCCGCATACTTGCTGAAAGTGAACTACCAGAAGCCGAATGGGCTAGGGCCATATATGAAGAACTAACGCTCATCGATGAAAGAAGGCTTAGAGCCCTACACAATGCGCACCTGTATCAGGCTCGCATATCTCGGGCTTTCAACAGAAAGGTTAAAGACCGAGTTCTTCAAGAGGGAGATTTAGTGCTTAAGGAAATGAGGGCACCTATTCAAGATCCAAGGGGTAAGTTCGCGCCAAATTGGAAAGGGCCCTATGTCATCAAGCAAGTACTGCCGGGGGGAGCGGCCCGCTTAGTCACGGCAGAAGGAGAGGAATTAATACAGCCTACTAATCTGGATCAGTTGAAGAAGTTTTATGCATAGAAAATTAGGGCGATTTAACCAAGCAACTAAAATATCCATTCCTAGACACTTGGTTATAACCCAAACCAGTTCAGGCCTCGCCATGGTTAAGCCAAGCAACTAGAATGTCCACTTCTAGACACTTGGCTTTAATCCAGACGGATTTAGTTACCAAATTGGGCCGTGCAATGGGTCATGTCCGAAGAGAAACCCAGACGGGTTTTTGTGTCAGAATAAAGGGAGCCGTAATCCAGACGGGTTCTGGGCCATTTATTGGGCTCCAATTTCATGAGTTTTGCAAAGGGTGGCTTCGTTGTATACAGAAATGATTATTTTATTATTAATAAAAGAAAATTTCGTTACAACGCTTGATCTTTGGAATAAATAGTACAATTATCCTAATTGTAACTAATAGAGGTTCATCTAAAACATTATCTAAAAAATGAAGTTGGCACACTGCTTCAAGCTTGTTTCATCTTCTTCCCATCAACAGTCTTTGGTCCAGTCTTGATCTCCTTAGTATTACTAATCCCTCCCTCAGTGTCCTTAGGACGGTATCTCTTCTTCGCCTTCTCTGGAGCAATAACAGGGGACTTGCCTTTCCCAACTGATGTGTCAGCATCTCTTGGCATAGGAGAATGGGGCTCCCTTATTACAACTCCAGGAAGCGGTGGGCCAAGCCTACTTACATCACCTTAGGGCCTAGCGATCTTTCACACTAGTCTTGGGACCTAAGCGCTGCAATACATTAACCTTAGAGCTGTTATATCTCTTGCATGAGTACCTTTGCTTTCATCATGGTCGCCACCAATCCGGATAACTGGATCACCAATTCGAATACTTTTGCTTTTGAGGGAGCACGAATAGTGGGTCGTCTCCCAATACTTCAACCAAGATTCTGCAACGGTTTCGGAGGCGAAGTATCTTTGGGCGTTATGAGTCTTGTGGGAATACGCCTCAACCCCATTTGCCGCATAGCCCGGGAAAGTAGAATGTCGGTGTGTCAAATCGCAATGCAAACATATGGAGTTCTTTGATCACAAGTAATGAAATTTGCGATGTGCCAATTCTCTATCCACCATCAGATCATGATCTCGTCGGACTTCGCAGCAGATTCGACCCATTCAATTGTTGATCGACGCCGGATATCTCCTCTTACCGACAAATTCGCCAACGCCATTGCGAACTCGCTTTTCAACCAGGTTGAGGTGCTCCATTAGCCAAACCTGCGAAACGAAAAAGATTAGTCAGTTTGGAACCCAGACGGGTTTGCTATCAAGCAGACAAGAAAAGGGTAACCAAACAGCAACCCAGACGGGTTCTTGTATGCAAAAGGCAAAGAGAACACTCAGACGGGTTTACCTGCAAAATTAAGGGACTGCCGCGGTAATCATGTTCCGGGTTCGAATCGTCTAAGCACATTAGCGTTTCTCCCAATATTATCGTGCAGGTTGTAGCCGGGCCATATCCTCCACCACATGGATCGATTCACGGACCCGCCCTTTGCGCCATGGTAAAAGCGAACTCTCCTAAGGCATAGTACAAGAGCTCTCACACGCACTACTGCCCATACTCTAAGGTCTCGGGAGCCTGGAAGTACTCCACTACGGTTTGGAAGTGCACCCTATCGCCTATTATCATACTTCCAAGTACCCTAGGGTGAAGGCATAACAACTCCTGGTATTCCTTCCTCACGTCAGTAGCAAGAGGAGGCATCACTGATGGTGCATAATGATTGGTCCCAAGGATAGCAGACCATTCTTCAGGCAAGGGAATCAGTTCTTGCATGTCGAATCTATATGCGTGGAGTTCTTTGTCCCAGAAGGTCTCAGCAGCGCGCAGAAAATCCCAATCTATCCTCACTTGTCTCAGACTCAGCAAGGATGTCAACTTATACCGCCCCAATTCTTTCTTTTCCTCTTTGGACAGGGTACTTATCCAAGTGGCCAACTTCTTTTCGAACGCCATGAGATGAGAGGAGATGGGATGAATTTGATGCAATGACGAGGAACTCAGACGGATCATTGAATGATTTGGAGGCTCAGAGGTTGAATGAAGAAGGTACGAGGAGGAGATGAATTTATAGTGGAACCCAGACGGGTTCCACCGTCTTATTGCAACCGCCAAACGGGTTCCACCGTCTTATGGCCACCGACAGAAGACTCATTCGAGCCATTGGAGTCTTATTTCCAAGCAAAGAACTCAGACGGGTTCCTTGGCCCTGATACCACATTGATTCCATGCCAAGACCCCAGACGGGTTTCTGGGTCCCTTTGTAGCACCATTTCCATGCCAAGACCCCAGACGGGTTCTGGGCCATTGTGTTCCTTTCCTCGGCCCATCTGCTGTAGGCCACAGCTCCTTTTGGGCTCTCAACTCGGACAATCTTCCTTTGGGCCCGATTATGGTTGCGATATGGGTCCTCGAGTTAATTATGCGTCTTCGCTAGCCCTGAAACTGTCGTTCGAATTTACTTATAAGGCTTAATTTTCTTTTTCTTTCTTTTTTTATTTTTTTTCGTTTGGGGAAGTGGGAACGATCCCACCATGTAGGTCGCATTTTGTGTTGCATGAGTTCAGCGTCTCCCATCATGTAGGTCGCATTTTGTGTCGCATGAGCATCATGTCAGTTTTAGTCATAGGTTTAAAAAAAAAGAAGCAAAAAAAATAAAAAAAAAAAAACAAAAAAAGTTCAATGACCTTTTCTAAAAATCGACCTTTTTTCCTGCTTAACTTGCTTCACTTAGAAAAATCTGGATGAAATCTCGAAAGTTTTCAAAACCTTTTCTCCAAACCTTCTGATTTTGAGACAAGTTATAGAAGACGTATCTGGCTGCTTTGACTATCTTAAAAGGTATAAATGTGCGTGCCGCAAATCTTTGGGCTAAGCACAGTTGATTGAGCCTATCCCGTGAGTCCACATTGCCTAAATTTGAATTGATCATTTTCATCAATTCCATGATTCCCTGAGCGACTCACCCATTAGTTGCATCTCTAGAACTTGTTTTGCATCTTGCTTGAGACTACATGTTTGCATTGCACGCTGTGACAAAGTGATTGAGGCATTCGATTTTATTTTTTAAAGCTACATAGCCAAATAGCCTTCCCTACATTGTATTTACTGTTCTTTTTGCCCCGCCTAGCCTTTGTTCATCCCTTTTTCATCATTGAACCCTGACAGTACAAGCCTTAGCCTATAATATCCAATACCCCTTGAGCCTTGCTTGGTTGGAAGAGAGTCTGTCATTTCTGGAAAGAACGCTGGGTTGGAAGAGAGTCTGTCATTTTTGGAAGGAACAACTGCTTTCGTGTGAGCGAAATATGAAGCTTGGAAGAATCTGAAAGTCCCATATCTTGAGCCAATGTGGTTATGCTATTCAAAGTCAAAGTCGTAATAGAAATTTCTCCTCCCCGATCACCCAAAAACAAAAAAAATCAAAAAAAATAAAAAAAAAGGAATCAAAAAAAATCAAAAAAAAAAAGAGTTTAAAAAATAAAAGGGTGGTTAGGGAGATTCAACTTAAAGTCCATAAAACTTTGACTCGGTTGCTTTCGATTGAGATGTTTTAGGGTGGAAGGTGAAACGCTTCGCATACGTTAAGTGAGGAGGAGAGTTTTAGAAGATTTCATTGAAAATCAATCCAAGCATGGCTTTTAACTCCTCATTCCCAAATTTTACCCCTCCTTACCCTAGCCTATACCCTGTTACAACCCGAAAAGTCCTTTTGATTGTCACTTGTGCATTGCATACCAGTAGTGGAGAGCGAGGTTCTTACCAAGCTTATGGTAATTTGCGTCTATTGGTTTGAGTATGAGAGAAACTCACATACATATTCAAAGTTGAGTGTTTGAGTGTTCATTCTTTCCTATGAGAGTTTGCTCTTTCGACTAGCTTACGTCCATAACCAACCGCGCGTATTTGCATCAATCTTCGAACTGTTGGCGGGCTTATGCCTCTGAATTACTTGTTCTCTCCCTAAAGTTTCGAAAGCCTCCTCCTATCTCTTTCGAACTGAGTGTTGATCTTGTCCAGATTAATCTTTGTGCTTGCTTGTTGGCTTGACTTTGTATTGATAGAAAATTTTTTTCTTTTTCTTTTGTCACAGTTTGTTTCAGTGGTATATAGAAAGTCATAGCTGCACTGCATAACATCATCCTTGCATAAACATTGCATCAATAGTCTGCACTCGCACATAAAGACATAAATGCATTAGAATAGCTTTAGTACATTGTTGTATCACATTGTCCTAAGTACATAGCAAAGAGTCATGCATAGCATAGCGTAAGAATTCTGCAGGCACGTCATTCTCAGTCGTCATCACGCCAGACTTCTGTGTCGCCGCCACCACTAGCGCTATCAGCTCCATGGGCCCCACTCCCGCCAGATCCAAAGTAAGTGTCCCACTGGTAGTAAGAGGAATCTACCACCTCAGTATCACCACCCGAGCCAGACAAATGCAACACTTCGGTATCGCCTGCATTAAGCCAAGAGTGTTCTGGAACCTGCCACTCTTGATTACCTCCAGGCCACCCCTGTGGAGCAGGCCAAGAAGTTCTTACTACAGGCTCTGGGACGGGCCATCCCGACCATTCCTGAGTTTGCGTTCCCCATCCAGACGATCGAGGCTGCTCCAAACCCCCTTGCGAAGGAGTAACGGGAACAACTGGTTGAGACGGAAGCACTGATGAGGCGTCATCTGTGAGGGCACGGTTATACCCCATAGATGCACCCGAGTCACTGCGAAGCACCACAGTAGGATCGACCGCCGCAAAGGAAGTGCCAAAACCCAAATCCACGGTCGGTGCAGGAGACGCAGGAACATACCCAGGCATTCCATAAGGGTACTGAGGCGAAGGATGAGAGGGTTGGCGCCTAGACCCCGAATGATGAGATTCTGAAGGAGTACCCAAATGCAGTGAAATGCCTTCTTGCTCACCGCACACAGCTCCACCAACAGCACTAGACTCGGAACACGTCTCCACCACGAAGCTAGGAGTGCTACGCCGAGGGCCGCGGCTCCGGCGAGAATTCCCATGATCATGAGACCGCACCTGATGCCCCTGCTCACCCAAAGACATGGAGGATATGCTGTTCTCCACAGACCGCTGAAAGTCGTGGCCAAAATCCGTGTCTCCGTAGTGGGAACTGGTTGAATGACTATCCTCAAGTAAGATGCCTTTCCCACGGTCATCGTGAGCCGGCGCGCCCGTGCTCCGCCTGCTCCTCTCCCCGTGCCTCCGAAGAGCACCGTCACCCCCATAAGACCGCCTCGCGTCAGCCATGAAGGAAGAATGTCGAGGAGGGTCCCTCTGCTCCGACCGGCCACGAGGCACGTGCACATCTGAATGGCGAGGAGGATCCACAGGACGAGACTGTGCATCATCATCCACGTCTGCGTCCCCGACCACAGAACCTGCAAGGTCTTTCTCACGAGCCCATTTAAGTGTGAAGTAATTCTTGAGAAAGCCTTTCGCTTGTTTCCATCGCCACTGCACAGAATAAGGAAAATTGGTCAAAGTTTGAGCAAATTACAACTGAGCAAGGAAAAAGGGAATCACCTACCCGGCTTTCGGGATCTTCTCTAATTCGGTTTGATGTCCTCGCTAGTCGCCTTGGGTAGCCCTGGCTGTGTCCCGAGTTACTCGCTCTTCGTCATCCTGCAATAGGGCCCCAACCGCAACAAACAAAGAGTTGGTCGTGTTAGCGATAATAGAAGGGACATGAAAGAATAAATGGAGTTCTTCTTCTCTACCTTTACGAATGCCGACGGTCTTGATACTTTTCCCATTCCTCCCGAGATTGGGCGATGCCAACGATGCATGATTGGTATACGAGAACCTCCCCTAGGCTGCGTAGCTTGGCATGCAAGGCTCGTGGGTCATTCATAGTCTCAGGAGGGTCTGATGGTATTATCCATCTTTCTTGGCCAAGAGTTTGCCTTGTAAGCCTCTCGCCAAGACTCCAGACCCAACCAGATGGGCTCTCCATAATCAAGCGCAGGCTACCATCTCTACGCGCTGCGTTTCGCGAGGGAATGAAATCCTGCGGCATCTCAAAGTCGACCCAAGCATCCCAATTGACATCACCCTGTAAAGAAAGGGAATGTGGGCACCCAGGAAATAGAAGGCATAGAGGAAAGAGATTACATGAAAGTTGCAAGCCTAACCTCTTCAAGGTGATCTAAGGTGCGGCGCAGCTCATCCAAGCTTCCAAACGGCTTTTTCTTACGCCCAAGATAGTCCTTGTGCCACCGTTCTGCAGCCGGCACAGTTTTAGCATGGCGAGTAGGGATGGTGAACCCCTTAATATGCTCGTATCCCCATACCTGCAAGAATATTAATATTCCACAGCTACAAGAAAAGAGATTGCATGTAAAAGAGAAGCGTCTCGAAAGTTACCTCGAGCACCTTCCACATGCTCGGACCACTCATTTCCTTCGGGCTCTCCGGCGCAAAGAACGGATCCACATCGTCTTGGGGACGAACACCGTCTGGCGCCGGATGAAGTTGGCATAGGCGGCTTTAGCCCAATTCCGATGGATGACTTGTTCCAAATCGAGGAGATTCTTCATCCAGGTCAAGTAAACATCGTCTCCTCGATTGGCAAACATAGTGGCAGAGATGAAGTATGCCAGAAAAATAAAACGGCGCTGAAATTCATCCATGTGAACAAAGTCGGCGGAAAGGATTACCTCTTCAAAGGAGCCATAAGAGAGTTTCATCTTCCGGCCGAATCGACGCCTTTCAAGCACAGGTTCTAGCAGCTCCATCACTTGATCGGGTATGACGGGGTCGAATTCAACATCTTGACCACCCCAACGCAACCCTGTAATCATCACAAAATCCACAGGGGTTATGGACATTTCTCCATGGGGAGGTGGAAGGTGTTGGTAGAATCCCAAAATCTTCATGGCGCCCCATCACTCGTGGTGTACAAGGCTCCCATGCCTTGACACATTTCCAAAAGAGATCAAACCCCGACTCTTCTAAAAGAGTGAGTGCCCAGTGATCCTCCGCAAAATGCTCCACAACCTTGATCGGTTTCCGCATATTGCCTCCTGTTCTAAGGGAATCTTCCTGAAAATTCACGATAGAAGGATTCAAAAAGAGCATGTCGTTATAGCAACGATCGATTAATCCCCGGTTTAGCCAGAGTCAGATCAAACTCCCACTAAACTGGGGGCTATGCGGCGCGAACAAAGAATCAAAACAGTCTAAAGGTCAGGATACAAAAGAAAAGCCCAATGCTTTTTGGACCCCTTGGGCCTTGTTCTATCTCCCTGGGCCCATAAGAGACAAGCCCATTCCTTATACGCACAAGGATTACCTAGCCCATCTCACAAGCAACCCAGACGGGTTCTACGTCTTCCAATGGGCCTCCTTCCGTCATTCGGCCCACACATACAAAAAAAAAAAAAAAGAAAAGAGGAAGGTTGCTCGTCGAATAACCCAGACGGGTTCTCTGCAAAAAAGAGAGGAAGATTGCTTGCAAAGTGGGCCTCACACGAAGGAACCCAGACGGGTTCTCTGCAAAAAAGAGAGGAAGATTGCTTGCAAAGTGGGTGTAGACGCTGAATTTTGTATCAATATTTTAGTACTAGTTTTAGAAAATAAGCTAGCCGATTAATTTAGTAGCATGCAAGCCCATCTCGTTCCTAACCCGAGAACAAGCAAAACAGCCCAGTAATCACAAAGCAAACCTTTGAGTTACGTAAGGCCAAAGGCTGTTTAAGCGACAGAACCCGTCAGGTTCCTTGAACTGAGCACGGCTCGACTCATCGAGAACCGTGCAGGTTCTTTGGGCCAAGCTCAGCTCGGCTTCGGGAACCGTCTGGGTTCTGAGTGAGTATTGGCGCGGCGGCTATGCCGAACCCTAAAACGCACCCCCTTGCCTCCCCCATTCCACTATAAATTAAACCATTCTTTCCCTTCCAAAGACACAGAAAAAAAGACATCAGAACACACCAGAATATACTAGGAGTATTGACACTAGTATATTCTCCCTCTCCTCTCCCCCTTGCATGCTACTTCACTAAAGGTTAGCATAATTGTTGTAAACATGTAGTTATTTAACGTTTTCGCTCTTTTTATTTTCATTATTTGCATGACATTAATGATAAACTCGTGAAATTCGTTCAATTCCTCCCTCTTTTTTCAACCTTTCGCTTTAATTTAATTCTAGTAGAGTCTATTCGTCGAATAGGCGGATTTGATGGTTTTAACTGTCAAATTCGTAACCTTACCCCCGAATCCATCTCTGGATTCGTAGGCCGGAATCTGTATTTTATGGTTTGTTGTTTTTATCCTAAAATTCAACTGGCGACTCTTTTTCTTTTTGTACTTTGGTTTTCTTTTTTCCTTTTTCATGATTTTTTGACCTAATTTGTGTTTAACGCCAAAGAGGTAATCCGTCCTGATTCTTCGAGAATCGGGCGGGTTCTTCACTTTTTCTTTGCTTCTTTTTTTCTTTGTTTTCCGCCGTGGGGTTTCATGACAAGAACCCGTCTTGGTTCCTAGGAACTCAGACGGGTTCCTGCGTGTTTTCCTTTCCCTTTTTTCCGTTTCTTTTTTCCTTCCTTCTTTAAAAGTGAACCTCGGTCCGTTAGCGAAAACATTCTTAAAAGTTCAACCTTATTTAGGGTTAAGCAATCCTAGTCGACTCCCAATCATACTTTTAAATAGCGCCGCGAAAAAAAAGATCATCGATCGGATTTTTTCGGGGTCTACAGATTGGCGACTCCACTGGGGACTTAAACTTAAAAAGAGGGTAAAACTTGAAAGAATTGAATTTTAGTGTTTTTGAAAAAAAAGGAGGAATTGATTCATTTCACATTTTTATCATTTTTTAGGCATACTGCATACCAGGCTACTCTTGGGCCTTTATGGCTGGGGAGCACAAAAGCGTTGGTTTAGGTTTTAAAACTAGGAATTAACCCCGAGAGCGGGAGGTCATTACTTGTGGGATGCACTTACATCGCCAAGCATTTGATCTCTCCTCTCCCCGTGTTACACTCTAAAGGTTTCCTTGAAACCCAAAGAGCAACACCCCACACATTCTTCCTTGAATTCCATACAAGGAAAATGCACCGGGGCGAGAACATGTGGTACCCTATTCATCTCCCTAAACCTAGAAAAACCTTGAACCTAAAGCCATGGTTAGGCCCATCCCGCATCTGCATGCTATGTGAGTTAATCCTGTAAAAGTTGAGTCCGAGTATTCAACCTTTTTCATGAGTCGGGAGTCGTTCTAGTTCGCATAGGAACACGCAAGAGCAGACTAGACACCAGGAACCCAGACGGGTTTCTGGCGTCTGTCGGTCTGGGCCCAGTTTGAAAAGAGAACCGGACCGGGCCTTCTTTTCTTCTTCGGGCTGACCGCCACCCTACCTGACGGCTTCTTGGCGTGATCCTATTCGGCCCTTTATGACATTCCCTAAGTCTAATCCTTATTGCATCTGTTACTTGAATCTGAGCCCGAAACCGAAAGCGATCGTGACTCGATCCAAGCAAGGACCCAATAGACGATTAATGTTGTCAGTCCGCATACTAGGTCCATGTAGAGTTAGGACATGCACTCCCGTAAAAGTGGGTGAGTCACCCTTGTGTCAGCATATAGGCATCATGTCCATGTCCTAGGTTCATATAGGTCCACTAAGTCATGCATGCATTGGGTGGTTAGCGTAAAAGTTCTTTCGAGCACTAATCAGTTTCCATGCAGGCAAGATAACAGACCATCTCCGAGCCCGCATCCGTGACCCTGGCCGGCAGCTTATTCGCAATCCCAATTACGGACTATCGGCTCAATCCAGTGAATCCAGTGAATCTATCATGTCGGGATCTCCTAACAACAACCTTTCCGGGGAAAGTTCTGGTGACAAGCTACCTGATGGGCTATATGAGAGGATACAGGAAGCAATAGCCTTTTACATATCAGATTTGGAGGATAGGACTAATGAAAAGTTGGAAAAAAGGTTCAACGAAAGCCAACAGACCATGAATGGCATGCTGGAGGCCATTAGGCAGCTCAATAAAAAGCTAGGTGTTGAAGTCGAAGAAGAGGAAAACTATTATGAGTCTGAGTCTGAGGCCGAGGGTGATGACGGGGATAGAAGACAACGCCTCAAAACCAAAACTGAAGGCCCACAAATTAAATCGTCTGGTGAGGTCAGGTCCAAACTTACACCAAAGGGCTCCAAAACTTCGGAGGACCCTTATGTTAGAAAGCTTGAAGAGAAGGTTGACTTGCTCACTAGGAGGATGATGAAAACTGATCCAACCTTCACCGACCCTTGTATGGATTTTACCATCCCCAAACATTGTGTATCGAGAATAAGGGACAAGGTTGAGGTGCCAAACATGAAATTTAGACCCTCCGAAAATCCATCGCATCACTTGGAGGAATTCTTGAGGCTGGCTCCCCTCCATAAGGTAGACGAAGGTCTCTATACCACAGTCTTCCCTTCCACTCTAGAAGGTAAGGCCAAGGTATGGTACCAAAATCTACCCCAAAAGTTAAGACACGCAGATGAGTTATTCAAAGCCTTAAGCCATTTGATCGCTGAAGCAAAGGAGGTCAATGGATGATTTAACTTCCATGAAACAAAGGAGGATGAATCATTCCTCTCTTATTACGGCGATGGCACTCCATGTTATCTGAAATCGCCAGTCTGTCCCTTTCAGAATGCAACTAAGCACCTTCAGACAAGGAATCCATCCCCGCATCACTCGGCATTTTGGTTTCCAATCCATCAAAGACTTTGAGACTTTAAAGGACTTGTGTGTTCAAATTGAAGCCGCTAACAGTGAAAAAAGCACACAACATTCTGGTTGGAAAGGATCTAGCTCCAACAGGAGGGTCACTAGCACACCTAGCCCCCCTCAGAAAACTGTTGAGACTAATTCCATCCAACGAAGGCCATACACTCCGAGATTCGACTCTTACCACCCGCTGGATATGTCTTATGCCAGGGCATTGGAAAGGCTGGTGAAAAAGGGGGTCATCCAATTGCCCCTGCCGACCCCTGAACCTGAGGTTAAGCCTCCGAGGTGGGATGGGAACAAATACTGCAACTTCCATCGCAGTCGAGGTCATGACAAGTATCTTTGGTCTTTGAAAAATAAGATCGAAGGGCTAATCCGAGACGGTGTTATACCTCCACCAAACCCGTCTCGAAAACCCAACAACAAAGAGAACCCATTGCCCAATCACACCAATGCCGTCTTTTTGGAGGAGAACGTCTTCGATCCGTCCACTCTCATCACTGATATGGGTCAATTTGTCTCAGTTCTTCTCCCGCTTACAGAAGAACTCATCATCAACGGTATTTGGGACAGTGAAAGTGAAGAAGAAGGCGAAGAGTCCACTGACCTTGAAGCCAATAAGCATCCATTATATGACTCTTCTGACGAAGGAGGGGATGTGCAAGAAGTAACAATTCCTCAGGCTGCGGTTCTTACTCGGTCCGGCCGCTACTATAACAAGAATACTACCTCGCCAAAGAATGACCCCTAATCCCGAAACGACGGAAATCCCTGCACCTCCGCCGGAAGATCCTTTCCTCACGCAGCTAAAGAAAACAAAGGCCGAAGTCACAATTTGGCAGCTCTTATGTGCTTCTCAAGACCATAGGCAAATACTGCTGGATGCCTTCAATAAGCTCATGGTCCCTACCTCAGCATCACCAGAGGATATCATCTCGCATATCACCTCCGGGAAGCCTACCATCACCTTCGGGGATGAAGACTTACCCGAGGAGGGAGGTTCTCACAACAAAGCTCTTTACCTCACCGCCATGTGCTCTACTCAAACCATACCACTTGTCCTCGTGGATAATGGTTCAGCCGTCAATGTCTGCCCATGGAGAACCGCACAAAAGTTAGGAGTTCAAAAACAGCATTTGACACAAAATACTGTTCAGCTGCGTGCATACGATAACTCCCCTCGCAACTCACTAGGATCAATTGTGCTTCCCATCACCATGGACTATATAAGCAAGAATGTTGAATTAAATGCGTTCTCGATATTAAACTTCTTTCAACATGCTGTTGGGAAGGCCTTGGTTACATGAGTGCAATGCTGTCGCCTCTACCTTACACCAGAAGGTGAAATTAATCATTCAAGGCCAAGTAGTCACGATCTCAAGTAAACCCCTCAGCGCTGTTTTTGACCCCAAGAAACCCACACTCGAAGTTGAACATAGCTCAGCTGACGAGGAGCTACACAACTTTGAGATGATAGCGGCTTTGAGCCAGGATCAAGCTCACTTTGACTTCGATCCCTACTCAAACCCTAATATCCATGCTATATTGAGGAAGCAAGGTCATTTTCCGGGGATGCCACTTGGCCGAAACCCCAAGAACAAGTTGGCGCCAAATTTCAAAGTGTTCAAGAATAAAGGAAGGTTCGGGCTAGGCTACAAACCAACTAAGGAGGAAGTAAGACTGACAAAGCTAGCCATGGCTAAACAGAAAAGGTTGGGCAACCCTCCAACCCTATACCAAGTCAAGCCGTATCCGCGCACTCTTAATGGACAGTTCTTGAGAGAGGGGGATGACTTCCCTTATTACGGCTTCCCAGAACCACATTACCTAAAGTCTCAGGGTATCCAAGTAGCGGGGTTCGAAATCTTCAATGACTGTGCCGTCACCACAACCTCCACGTTCATCCCGCCTAGGAGAAATCGTCCACCTTTGGAATGGACCCACCTCGCTGGAGGCGGCATCTTTGGAATGCTCTTTGGGCAAGAAGCGCGCAAGGAAGAAGTCGTTGACCCAGTCATCGCTGCACTTTCCAACCCGAGCTTTGATCCAAGTCTACTGATCGGAGAAGACGGCGGCCATCGTGAGATCACCTGGATCGACGATGAGGAGAATAAATTTACGCTTTCTGTAGGAGAGTCTGTAGGAGAGTCTGTCTCAAAGGTCATAGAGTCAGGTTCTAGTAGTCCTAAGTTGGTTGGGGTTAACCGGATGCATTGATGTACCCATTTCTGCATTTAATAAGATAAACATGTCTGCCTACTCGAACTGTTGTGCCAACACTGATAATAAATATGATGAACCTTTAAAAGACCAAAATGAATTAACAGAGGCCATGGAAACATTTGAGGAGAAAATAGCGTCATTGAAGATACCATAAGCATAAATGTAGGAACAGAGGACAACCGGGAGCTCAGGTGGGTAAGTCCTCACGGACAAGGAGCGGCGGATTTCTGATACTTCTTAAGGAGTTTAAGGACGTGTTCGTGGTCGTATGAAGACATGCCCGGTATCGACAGGGATATCGCTGAACATACCCTTCCATTATATCCCGACGCTAAACCAGTGCGGCAAAAGGCTCGTAGAATTAAGCCAGATTGGTCAAAGAAGATCGAAGATGAGGTAATGGAACAGTTGAAGGCCAAGTTTATACGGGCAGTGCACTACCCCGAGTGGGTAGCAAACATTGTTCCCGTTCCGAAGAAAGATGGGCGAGTGAGGGTATGTGTTGACTTTCGAGATTTGAACAAGGCGATCCAAAGAGCGACTTCCCCGCCTCATATCGACGTCTGGTAGACAATACTTGCGGTCACGAATCATCTTCATGGATGGCTACGCAGGTATAACCAAATCAAAATGGCGAGAGGAGGACATGGAAAACATCCTTCACCACTCCATAGGGTGCGTCTTGCTGCGGTAATGCCTTCGGCCTAAAGAATCACGGGGGCCACATATCAAGACCGCGAATACCCTTCTCCACGACATGATGCACAAAGAGGTGGAGGTATATGTGGATGATATGATCGTCAAGTCCCAAACCAGGGAAGAGCATCTCCCCAATCTTCGTAAGTTCTTCCTTCGATTGAGAAAATACAACATGAGGCTCAATCCCCGAAAATGTGCATTGGGTTACATCGTGCAAGCTCCTAGGTTTCGTGGTCACCAACGGGATTGAGGTGGACCCATCAAAAATCAAAGCAATACAAGAGATGAAACCACCTAAGACAGAGAAGGAAATTCGAGGTTTCTTGGTCGCGCATAATACATCACGATTCATTTCCAAACTCACTATGACTTGTGAACCACTATTCAAGAAACTCAAGAAAGGAGCAAAAGTGGAATGGGATGATCGTGTCAAGCGACCTTTGACAAAATTAAAGAATACTTGACCCATGCCCTCAGACTAAAGTCACGGTACCAGATGAGCCTCTGCTCCTTTACCTCACAGTAACCAACTCAGCAATGGGGGCTATGTTGGCTCAAGAGGTAAAAGGAAAGGAGAGCGCCATCTATTACCTCAGCAAGAAGTTCGGTGATTGTGAGAGTCGATACACCAACATTGAAAAAATGGCTCTAGCATTGGTCTGGGCAACGAAGAAGCTTCGACATTATATGTTGTCACACACGGTGCATGTGATCGCTGAGTGCAACCCGGTCAAGTTCATCATGGAACAACCCACAATCAATAATCGCATAGCTCGATGGGTAGTTATGTTATCAGAGTTCAGCTTAAAGTTCGTGCCTCAAAAGTCTATCAAAGGAAGGGCCATCTCGGACTTTCTAGCTGACTTCCCTTGTCAGGAACCTCCAAGCACCAACTTGGAGTTCCCAGACGAAGAAGTCTTTCATACGGACGAGATCACGTGGGAAATGTATTTTGATGGCGCTTCTAACCAAATGGGATGTGGCGCAGGGGTACTCTTGATATCACCTGAAGGAGAGCATCATCCCGTTTCTGTTAAACTCGAATTCAATGCAACCAACAACGCGGCCGAATATGAAGCCTGCATCATCGGGTTACAAGTGGCGTTAGTTATAGGAGTAAAGCACATCAGAGTGTTTGGTGACTCTAGTCTTATCATCAATCAAGCCAAGAACGCCTGGAAGGTCAGAAACGAATCTTTGGTGGCTTATCAACGACGGTTGTTAGACTTGGCGACGCAATTTGAGCACGTTGAATTCAAGTACCTACCAAGAGATAATAATGAGTTGGCAGACGCCTTAGCTAAACTCTCCTCCATGATAGCTATGCCAGTAGGAATTTACGAATTTCCTATAACGATAGAGCGGCGTGACCAACCCGCCTATGTGTACTCCATAGAAGAACCCATCGTAGACTCAAATGCATGGTTCTTCGATATTTATACGTACTTGACAAAAGGAGATTATCCCGCTGAGGCTGATTCTAAAGTGCAAAGAGCGATCAGAATGATGGCAGCACAATACTGCATCATTCACGATCGACTTTACAAGAAGACCGCTACGGGCATTAACCTACTTTGCGTTGATACCAAGTCAGCAGAAGAATTAATGACCTCCATACATGGAGGAGAGTGCGGACCACACATGAATGGCAGAATGTTAGCAAAAAAGATTCAAAGAGCAGGCTATTTCTGGTCAACCATGGAGGCCGACTGTCTCAACTTCGTTAGGAAATGTGCCAAGTGTCAAGAATACGCCAATCTACAGCATCAGCCATCTTCCTATCTCACCACATTAACATCCCCTTGGCCATTCTCAGTCTGGGGTATAGATATCATTGGGAAGATACATCCAATGCACCTGAGGACATGAATATGTATTGGTAGTCATTGATTACTTTACCAAGTGGGTAGAAGTCGCTCCTATGCAAAACTCACCTCAAGCATGTAGCTAAATTCATCCTAAACAATATCATTTGTAGATACGGTGCCACACGAGATCATCGGTGATAACGGAGCCATTTCGGAAGGAGGTTGAAGTATTGTTGGCTAAGTACAAGATCAAGCATCACAAGTCCTCGCCTACGTGCCCCAAACTAATGGAGTGGTAGAGGCGACCAACAAAACTCTCGCAGGATCATTAAGAAAACAAGAAGAACATACAAGGATTGGCCTGATAAGCTTCCTTTCGCCTTATGGGGATATAGGACTTCAATTCGAACAGGAACGGGAGCAAGCCCTTTTGCCTTGGTTTACGGAATGGAAGCAGTACTTCCAGTTGAACTCGCCATACCATCACTCCGCATACTTGCCGAAAGTCAACTACCGGAAGCTGAATGGGCTAGGGCCAGATATGAAGAGTTGACGCTTATTGACGAAAGAAGGCTCAGGGCCTTACACAATGTGCACTTGTATCAGGCTCGCATGGCTAGATCTTTTAACAGGAAGGTTAAGGATCGGGTTCTTCAAGAAGGAGATTTAGTGCTTAAGGAAATGAGAGCACCCATTCAGGATCCAAGGGGTAAATTCGCGCCTAATTGGAAAGGACCTTATGTCATTAAACAAATTCTACCGGGGGGAGCAGCTCGTTTAGTCACCATAGAAGGAGAAGAATTGATACAGCCCACCAACCTAGATCAGTTGAAGAAGTTTTACGCATAACGAGGTTGATTGAATTGGCCAAGCAACTAGAAGGAGGATTTCTAGACACTTGGCCATACTAAGGCGGATTCAAGCTTCATGATGGGCCTCATGGAACCCAGACGGCTTTAGGAAGCCACGCCAAACAGATTTGGGCTGTGTATTGGCTTTAATTTTGTAAATTGTGCAAAGGGAAGACCTCGTTGTATTAACGACTGCTATTATTTATAAAGGAGAAATTCATTACAATACTTGGTCTTTCGAATAATGTTGCAATCACCCTAATTGTAACTAATAAAGGTTCAGCTAAAATATTATCAAAAAAAAAAAAATTAAAAAAAAAAGAGTAAATTGACACACAGTTTCAGGCCTGTTTCATCTTCTTCTTATCAGCAGACTTTGGTCCAACCCCGGTCTCGTTGGTGTCACTAGTCCCTCCCTCAGTGTCCTTAGGACGGTATCTCTTCTTCTCATTCTCCTGAAAGGCTTTTCCTTTTTCAGTACTTTTCGGTAACGGGCCAAGCCTGTCCTTCACATCAGTTTTAGGGCCCAATCGATCTTTCACAGTGATCCTGGGACCCAAGCGCTGTAATACATCAGCCTTAGGGCCCAGCCTATCTGTCGCAGCAGCTTTCAGATTCTGTCTAGTTTCCTCGGCTCTTCTTGTTACCACCACGGCCGTCAGCCAATCTTGATAGCCAGGAACAGTCGTTTCAGACGCACGTGCTTTCGAGGGAGCACGAACAGTGGGCCGTTTCTCCCAATATTTCAGCCAAGATTCAACGACACTCTTCTTGAGATGGATTAACTTTGGGGCATCATGAATCTTGTCAGGAATACGTTGCCTCAACCCCATTTGTCTCATGCCCCGCTCTGGGAAATAGAATGTCAAATGTGTCAGGCTTGCGACGCACACGTAGGGGTTTCTTTGATCACAAGTGATGTACTCTGGAATGTGCCGCCAATCCACCATCGCATCGTGATCTCTTCGTGTTTCTTCAAGTCGACCCATTCAAGAATCGATTGACGCTCGATATTTCATACGACAGAAGTTCGCCAACGCTGTTGCAGATTCCGCCTTTTCGACCTGGCTAAGGTGCTCCATTAACCAAACCTGTGCCACAAAATAAGTTATGTAGTGCAAAAAAAAAAAAAAAGGGGGCACGCTTACTCAAAAACGAGGGCTACCGCGTAAATCATGCTCCGGTCGAGTCATCAAGGCACATCGCTTCCCAAGATCACCAGACGATTGTAACCGCGAGCCATATCCTCAACCACATAGATCAGATTCGCGGGACCCGTCCTTCGGCCACCATGGTAAAAGCAGAACTCTCCCAGCAGGCATAATACCAAGGCCCTCACACGTATCACGGGCCCGTACTCCAAAGTCTCGGGGGCTTGGAAGTATTCCACTATGGTTTGAAAGTGCACCTTATCCCCTATTATCGCACTACCCATTACCCTAGAGGGGAGGCATAGCAGCTCTTTATATTCCTTCCTCACATCAGTAGCCAATGGAGGCACTACTGATGGAGCATAATGATTCGTCCCAAGGATAGAAGACCATTCTTCAGGAAAAGGAACCAATTCCTGCATGTTGAATCTAAACACATGGAATTCCTTATCCCAGAAGGTTTCAGCAGCGCGCAGGAAATCCCAATCTATCTTCACTTGCCTCAAGCTAAGCAGAGATGTCAGCTTATACCTCCCCAATTCCCTCTTTTCTTCTTTGGACAAAGTACTCATACAAGTGGCTAACTTCTTTCAAAGCCATAAGGCTCAAGGACAGAGTCGTTATAATCCGGCGAGTTGGTTGCGCACGCACCTAATCGGGACGTTTTGGGTTGATTTTTGTGGCAGAATCGAGACGGTTGTTTGTTTTTCTCGGGTAAAAATAGCGTGGCTTTCATGGCATGGCGGCAGAACTCTGACGGGTTTGTCTTTCTAGTGAAGAGGCTTTGAGGTGTGTGATGGTATGTGTTGGGAGGAGGATGTATTTATAGTAGAGAACCTGCACGGTTTTGCCTGCCGAGCCTAAGTCGGAAACGGAACGTCGGTCATCCGAATCCGCGTAGGAGATGAACTGTCGATTACACAAGCCCAAATAGCAAACAACCCAGACGGGTTTTTGGGCTTCTATTCAAAATATGTCGGCTGCCCTGCAAACAACCCAGACGGGTTCCGGGCCCAAGTGGGACTCCAATTGGGCTAAATGTCAGACGGGTTCTAGGCCAAATGGGACTCCATTTGGGCTTATGTCAGACGGAGTGCTTAGTCTTTTGATTCGATCAAGAAGCTTCTTTAGCTCTATTTTGGGTCATAATGCGGGTCCGCGAGATAACTATGTGTCTTCGTTAGCCCTGAAACTGTAGTTCGAATTTACTTATAATACTTAATGTTTCGTTTTTTCTTTTTATCATCTTTTTCGTTTGGGGAAGTGGGAATGATCCCACCATGTTAGTCGCATATTGCATAAGTCTCCCACCATGTTAGTCGCATATCGCATTGCATAAGTCTCCCGTCATGTAGGTCACATGTTGCATTGCATGAGCATCATATCAGTTTTAGTCATAAGGTTAAAAAAAATTAAAAAAAAAAAAGAGAGTCCATGACCTTTTTCTAAAAATTGACCTTTTTCCCGGCTTAACTTGCTTCACTTAGGAAAATCTAGATGAGATCTCAAAAGTTTTCAAAAACCTTTTCCTTCAAACCTTCTGATTTTGAGACAAGTTATAGAAGACGTATCTGACTGCTTTGACTATCTTAGAAGGTATAAACGTGCGTGCCGCAAATCTTTGGGCTAAGCACAGTTGATTGAGCCTATCCCGTGAGTCCACATTGCCTAAATTTGAATTGATCATTTTCATCAATTCCATGATCCCTTGAGCGACTCATCCATTAGTTGCATCTCTAGAACTTGTTTTGCATCTTGCTTGAGACTACAGATTTGCATTGCACGCTGTGACAAAATGATTGAGGCATTCGATTTTCTTTTTAAGCTACATAGCCAAATAGCCTTCCCTGCATTGTATTTACCGTTCTTTTTGCCCCGCTTAGCCTTTGCTCACCCTTTTTTTTTTTTTTCCTTTTTTTTTTCTTCATGATTGAACCCTGACAATACAAGCCTTAGCCTATGATATCCAGTACCCCTTGAGCCTTGCTTGATTGGAAGAGAGTCTGTCATTTTTGGAAGGAACAATGGGTTTGGTGTGAGCAAAATGTGAAGTCTGGGAGAATCTGAAAGTCCCATATCTTGAGTAAATTTGGTTATGCTGTTCAAAGTCGAGGTTGTAATAGAAATTTCTTCTCCCTGATCACCCAAAAAAAAAATCAAACAAAAAAAAATTCAAAAAAAAATAAAAGGGCGGTTAGGGAGATTCAACTTAAAGTCCAGAAAACTTTGACTCGGTTGTATTCGGTTGAGATGTTTTAGGATGGAAGATGAAACGCTTTGCATACATTAAGTGAGAAGGAGAGTTTAGAGGATTTCATTGAAAATCAATCCGAGCATGGCTTTTAACTCCTCATTCCCAAATTTTACCGCTCCTTACCCTAACCTAAGCCCCGTTACAACCCGAAAAAGTCCTTTTGATTGTCACTTGTGCATTGCATACCAGTAGTGGAGAGAGAGGTTCTTACCAAGCTTATGGTAGTTTGCTTCTATTGGTTTGAGCATGAGAGAAACTCACATACATATTCAAAATTGAGTGTTTGAGTGTTCATTTCTTCCTGTGTGAGGTTCGCTCTTTCTGGCTAGCTTACGTCCATAACCAACCGCGCATATTTGCATTGTTCTTCGAACTGTTGGTGGACTTATGCGTCTGAGTTACTTGTCCTCTCCCTTAAGATTCGAAAACTTCTTCCTATCTCTTTCGAACTGAGTTTTGATCTTGTCCAGATTAATCTTTGTGCTTGCTTGTTAGTTCGACTTTGTGTTGATCGAAAATCCTTTATCCCGGATTGTTTTCAGCAGCAGAAAGTCATAATTGCATTGCATAACACCATCATTACATGAGCATTGCATCAACAGTCTGCATTAGTACATAAGTATAGAAAAATGCACTTAGTACATCATCGCATAGCATTGTCCTAAGTACACAGCAAAGAGTCGTATACAGCATAGCATAAGAATCCTGCAGACGCATCATTCTCAGTCGTCATCACGCCAGACCTCTGTGTCGCCACCGCCACTAGCGTTATCAGCTCCATGGGCTCCGCTTCCGCCAGCTCCGAAGTAAGTGTCCCATTGGTAGTAGGAGGAGTCTACCACCTCTGTATCACCGCCTGAGCCGGACAGGTGCAACACTTCGGTATCACCCGCGTTAAGCCAAGAATGTTCGGGAACTTGCCACTCTTGGTTACCTCCAGGCCACCCCTGTGGAGCAGGCCAAGAGGTTCTTACTACGGACTGGGATGGGCCACGACCATTCCCGGCTTGCAAGCTCCCATCCGCACAATCGAGGTCGCTCCAAACCCTCGCGAAGGGGTAACGGAACAACTGGTTGAGACGGAAGCCGATGAGGCGCCATCTGCGAGGGTACGGTTATACCCGATAGATGCACCAATCATCGCAAGCACCACGGTAGGATCGACCGCCCCAAAGGAAGTGCCAAAACCCAAATCCACGCCGGCAGAGCGCATCGGCATTCCATAGTGGTACCGAGGCGAAGGATGAGAAGGTTGGCGCCGAATGATGAGATTCGGAGGAGTACCCAAATACAACAAATGCCTTCCCGCTCGCCACTCAGCCCGCCGACAAATGCTAGACTCGAGCACGCCTCCACCATAAAGCCGAGTGCCACGCCGAGAGCCGCGGCTCCGGCGAGAATTCCCATGATCATGAGACCCCGCCTGGTGCCCGCGCCCACCTAAAGACATGGATGATATACTGTTCTCCACAGACCGATGAAAGTCGTGGCCAAAGTCCGTATCTCCACAGCGAGAACTGGTCGAATGACTATCTTCAAACAAGATACCTTTCCCGCGATCATCGTGCGCCGGTGTACCCGTGCTCCGCCTACTCCTTTCCCCGTGCCTTCGGAGAGCACCATCACCCCCATAAGACCGCCTCGCGTCGGCCATAAAGGAAGAATGTCGAGGAGGGTCAATCCGCTCCGACCGGCCACGAGGCACCTGCGCGTCCGAACGGCGAGGAGGATCCACAGGACGAGACTGTACCTCGTCATCCACATCCCCGACCACAGAACCTGCAAGGTCTTTCTCGCGAGCCCATTTAAGCGTGAAATAATTCTTGAGAAAGCCCTTCGCTTGCTTCCATCGCCATCGCATGAATGAGGAAAATCGGTCCAAAGATTGAGCGAATTGCAACTAAGCAAGGAAAAGATGGGAATCACCTACCGGCTTTTCCATGATCTTCTCTAATTCTGGTTTGATGTCCTCGCTTGTCGCCCTCGGATAGCCACAAACTGTGTCCCTAGAGCTACTTTGGCTCTTCTCGTCATCCTTGCAATAGGGCCCCAACTGCAACAAACAAAGAATTGGTCACATTGGGCAGTAATAGAAGGGGTATGAAAAGAATAAATGGAGGTCTTCTTCCCCACCTTTCGGAATGCCAGGCGGTCCCGATATTGTTCCCATTCTTCCCAGAATTGTTCGGGCGATGCCACCGATGCGTGGTTAGTATACCAAGAACCCGCTTCGCTACAAATGCCTCGGCATGCAAGGCTCGCGGATCGTTCATCGTCTCGGGAGGGTCGGCGGTATTATCCACCTTTCGCGACCGGGGTTTGCCTCGTAAACCTCTCACCAAGGCTCAGACCAACCGGACGGGCTCGATCACCAAGCGCAGGTACTATCCTATGCGCGCATTTCGTGAAGGACAAAATCTTGTGGAACATTGAAGCCAACCCAGGCATTCCAATTGACGTCATCCTGCATAAGTAAAGGAAACATGAGCCCTAAAGAAATTCAAGAGAAATCACATGAAAGATGTACCTCATCAAGATGATCCAGGATGCGGCGCAGCTCATCCAAACTCCCAAATGGCTTCTTCTTTTGCTCGAGGTAGTTCTTGTGCCACCGTTCCGCTGCTGGCACTGTCTGAGCATGTCGGGTAGGGATGGCGAATCCCTTAATATACTCGTACCCCCATACCTGCAAATACAATACCAAGGCTCACGATATAGGAAAAGAGAAAAGCATGTAAAGAGAGCGTCTCGAAGATTACCTCGAGCACCTTCCACATGCCGGGCGCTCATCTCCTGCGGACTCTGGCATGAAGAATGGGTCCACATCGATGCGTGCCGTACACCAACGCGAAGCCAGCGAATGAAGTTGGCATAAGCAGCTTTGGCCCAGTTCCGGTGAATGACTTGCTCTAGGTCGAGGAGATTCTTCATCCAGGTCAAATAAACATCATCACCTCGATTGGCAAACATTGTGGCAGAGATGAAGTATGACAGGAAAATAAAGCGACGCTGAAACTCATCCATATGAGTAAAGTCAGCGGAAGTGATGACAGCTTCGAAAGAACCGTAAGAGAGTTTCATCTTTCGACCAAATCGGCGCCGTTCGAGCACCGGCTCTAATAGTTCCATCACCTGGTCTGGCACAACAGGGTCGAATTCTACGTCTTGACCACCCCAGCGTAGCCCGGTAATCATCACAAAATCAACAGGTGTTATGGTCATTTCTCCTACCGGGAGGTGGAAGGTGTTGTAGAATCCCTGCATCTCTCATGGCCTTGCGCCCCATTACCCGTGGTGTGCAAGGTTCCCAGGCCTTAACACATTTCCAGAAGAGGTCGAGTCCTGACTCTTCCAAAAGTGTAAGCGCCCAGTTGTCTTCTGCAAAATGCTCCACCACCTTGATTGGCTTCCGCATATTGCCGCCAGTCCTAAGGGAGTCTTCCTGAAAATCCAACATAAAAATTCAAAAAAAGACAAGTCCCTACGGCAGCCTATCAAGTGACCTCTAGTTTAGCAAAAGCTAAGTTGGACTTCCACTAAACTAGGGGGCTAAAAAAAAAACAAATCATCTTTCGGCCCAAATAAAGAGCCCAACACAGGTACTATGGTTGCGACCCGCCCAACAGAAGCTGTTTTGGGCCTCGCTGATTCCGGCCCAACCAACATCTAGAACCCAGACGGGTTCTCTCTCAGGAGGGGAGCTGGGCCTCGTTTCTGGCCTGCTGGGCCTCTTTTTCAGAAACCCAGGCGGTTTCCTAATGAGGCTTGGGCCTCACTTTTCGGCCCACTCAAGACAATCAGGCCTCGTTTTTACACTGGGCCAGCAGCGCCTAACATAGACAGGTTCTGCAAAAGGGGTTTTGGCCCAAGAAGGTCAGGCCTCACTATTTCCGGCCCAACCAACAATAACGCAGCCGGGTTCTACCAAGGGGGCTGGGTTTGGGCCTCACTTTTTCGGCCCGACTAAAGCTGGGCCTCGTTTTTGGACAAAAAAAAACACAGCCGGGTTTTAGTGGAGATTGGGCCTTGTGTTTTGCGGCCCATCCATTTAAGTTGGGCCTCACTTAAACCAGAACTCAGACGGGTTCTGTAGTTCTCAAATCGGGCCAAGTTGTACGGGCTCACGAATAAAAGGTTGGCCCACCCAAGAAAAAGGGGAACCGAGCCGGGTTCTTAGCAGAAAAATGGGTTCGGCTACTTCAAACTCAGACGGGTTCTCTGCAAGGGGGCTGGGTTTAGGTTGGGCCTCGCTGTTTCAGGCCCAATTAAAACTGGGCCTCGTCTTCTTCGGGCAAAACGCATGGGGTTTTTAGGGTCGCCCATTTTTTTTCTTCATTGACTCGAGAAAAAAAGAAAGATAGAAAAGTGGGAACTGGGACGGGTTTCTGTTTTTTTCTCACATGGCCTCGTTTTTGCGGGGCTAGCTTAAGATAGGATCGGCTTATCATTTACGGTGCTCTAAAGATCGATTTGAACAATACGGGTAATTGACATAAATTACTTCAACAATATTAGCTAAATCAACAAGTTAGAATTTAAACATTTCTACTTGCAAATTTATGCTACAATTAGAGAGCAAAGTCAAGAAGAAGACATTACCCGGACATGTGAATGCTTATGCCATACATGATTCCATGGTTCGGGCACCAATTCCGACGGTTCCCAATGGTAGAGTCCATGCTCGCCGGGAGGACATTTCATGTGCCCAGTTTGCCGCATGGGGTTGAACGGGCGAATTCCTAGTTTTCCTAACCATTGTTTCCTAACTAGAAAATAAGTGATTTTGAGCAAGGAAGAGAGAGAAGCAATGGAATGAGGGTGAAGAGAGCTTGAAGTGTGAGATTAAGGGGAAGAGGATGCCCCCTTTTATAGGGAAGATGGATGCACACCTACCACACAAATGGCCAAGCGGCGGGTCCCAAGCATCCGGATAATGGAAAGCATGCATTGGCCGGAAATCTATCCATAAGTCTATCCATGCATTGGCCAAGAGAAAAAAAAAAACAGGAAGCCGGCCCAGTTGCTGACACCGGCCCAGCCAGAATGCATTTGGCCCAGATTGATCTCAGACGGGTTTTCTGAGCCCAACTTACCGCAAAAACGCAGACGGGTTCTCTCGAGCCCAAAAAACCGGCCCAGTTCCGGAAAGAATGCAGACAGAACCAGCCCAGATAACCGGCCCAACTTACCCTGGCAGCTCATTTGAACTGGGACGGGTTCCTAGCACTCACCAGTCCACTCGAACTTGGACGGGTTCTCGCAGCAACCCAAGCTTGTAATCAAAAGCCAAAACGAGCCCAAGTTCGTGCTCTAGTTCAAGCTCAAAGCAATGACAAATTTCAGCCCACTTCCGAGAGCTAAAGCACGATTGACGGGTAAATTCTCTAACTCGTTCTGATTGTCATATAAACTAATGCCCTCCTCCTCTGTTTTGCAGGACAATACACAAGGTACATCGTCAGGCGATTACACTTTTTCAACGGCCATCATCGGGCCCTCACAATGCGATGACAGCGGCCATCATCGGGCCCTCACAATGCGATGACGGCGGCCATCATCGGGCCCTCACAATGCGATGACAGCGGCCATCATCGGGCCCTCACAATGCGATGACAGCGGCCACCATCGGGCCCTCACAATACGAGGATACACTTTACAGCGGCCATCATCGGGCCCTCACAATGCGATGACAGCGGCCATCATCGGGCCCTCACAATGCGATGACAGCGGCCATCATCAGGCCCTCACAATGCGATGACAGCGGCCACCATCGGGCCCTCACAATACGAGGATACACTTTTCAGCGGCCATCATCGGGCCCTCACAATGCGATGACAGCGGCCATCATCGGGCCCTCACAATGCGATGACAGCGGCCATCATCGGGCCCTCACAATGCGATGACAGCGGCCATCATCGGGCCCTCACAATGCGATGACAGCGGCCACCATCGGGCCCTCACAATACGAGGACACACCTTTCAGCGGCCGTCATCGGGCCCTAACAATACATGACATCAGCCGTCGCCGGACTAATACACGACACTTCATCAACAGCGGCCATTGTCGGGCCTTCACAATACGACAAGGGCCATCATCGGGCCTTCACAATGCGATGAACATCACATCTACATCGGCGCAGGACCCAGCTTCCAAGCGTCAACAAGGGCCATCATCGGGCCTTCACAATGCGACAAGGGCCATTGTCGAGCCTTCACAATGCGACAAAGGCCATCATCGGGCCTTCACAATGCGGTGAACACATCATATCGACATCGACGCAGGACTCAGCTTCCAAACGTCAACCGGACTTGCATCGATTCATATCCAAGATCATCAAGACTACTTTGATCATCATTTTACTCAAACTCGATCAAAGTGGGGGCTATCTGTAGACGCTGAATTTTGTATCAATATTTTAGTACTAGTTTTAGAAAATAAGCTAGCCGATTAATTTAGTAGCATGCAAGCCCATCTCGTTCCTAACCCGAACAAGCAAAAGCGACCCGGAATCACAAAGCAAACCGGTGAGTTACGTAAGGCCGAAAGGCTGTTTAAGCTGTGACAGAACCCGTCTGGGTTCCTTGGGCCTGAGCCTGGCTCAGCTCATCAGGAACCCGTCTGGGTTGCTGGGCCAAAGCCTGGCTCAGCTCGTCGGGAACCCGTCTGGGTTCCTGGGCTGAGTATTGGCGCGGCGGCTATGCCGAACCCTAAAACGCACCCCCTTGCCTCCCCCATTCCACTATAAATTAAACCATTCTTTCCCTTCCAAAGACACAGAAAAAAAAGACATCAGAACACACCAGAATATACTAGGAGTATTGACACTAGTATATTCTCCCTCTCCTCTCCCCCTTGCATGCTACTTCACTAAAGGTTAGCATAATTGTTGTAAACATGTAGTTATTTAACGTTTTCGCTCTTTTTATTTTCATTATTTGCATGACATTAATGATAAACTCGTGAAATTCGTTCAATTCCTCCCTCTTTTTTCAACCTTTCGCTTTAATTTAATTCTAGTAGAGTCTATTCGTCGAATAGGCGGATTTGATGGTTTTAACTGTCAAATTCGTAACCTTACCCCCGAATCCATCTCTGGATTCGTAGGCCGGAGTCTGTATTTTATGGTTTGTTGTTTTTATCCTAAAATTCAACTGGCGACTCTTTTCTTTTTGTACTTTGGTTTTCTTTTTTCCTTTTTCATGATTTTTTGACCTAATTTGTGTTTAACGCCAAAGAGGTAATCCGTCCTGATTCTTCGAGAATCCAGACGGGTTCTTCACTTTTTTTCTTTGCTTCTTTTTTTTCTTTGTTTTCCGCTTCGTGGGGTTTCACAGCCAAGAACCCGTCTTGGTTCCTAGGAACTCAGACGGGTTCCTGCGTGTTTTCCTTTCCCTTTTTTCCGTTTCTTTTTTCCTTCCTTCTTTAAAAGTGAACCTCGGTCCGTTAGCGAAAACATTCTTAAAAGTTCAACCTTATTTAGGGTTAAGCAATCCTAGTCGACTCCCAATCATACTTTTAAGTAGCGCCGCGAAAAAAAAAGATCATCGATCGGATTTTTTCGGGGTCTACAGTGGGCCTCACGCGAAGGAACCCAGACGGGTTCCTACTTTGTCCAAAGATCCTCTTTCGCTACTTTCAGCCCACGCACCAAAATGGTATTGGCCCATCTCAAGAAAGAACCCAGACGGGTTCCTCCCTAGCTTCAAGGCCCCGCTTTTTCTTTTTCTCGGCCCACGCATGCAAATTGCTGGCCCATCCTGTGAATCAACCCAGACGGGTTCTTCCTAGTTTTGGCCCCATTTTTTGTCGGCCCGACTCAGCCCAGACCAACCAAAGTGGCGGCCCAGTTTTCAGCGAACCCAGACGGGTTCTAGTCAGCCCAAGCACTAATTTTTGTCAACCCAACATCGACTAAGCCCAAGTTAAAGTGACGGCCCAGTTTTCTGTAAACCCAGACGGGTTCCTCTCGGCCCAAACGCTAGTTTTCTACCTTGGCCCAATTTTTAGCTAAATCAACAAGTGGGAATCAAACATTTCTACTTGCAAATTTAAGCTAAAAACCAAAAGCGAAATCAAGAAAAGGACATTACCCGGACATCCGAATGCTTGTGCCATACATGGTTCCATGGCTCGGGCACCAATTCCGACGGTTCCCAACCGGGCCGGGGAGTCCATGCTCGCCGGGAAGACATCTCATGTGCCCAGTTCACCGCATGGGGTTGAACGGGCGGATTCCTAGCCTTCCTAACCATTATTTCCTAACTAGCAAACAAGTTGCTTTTAAGGGAAAAGAGAGATGCAAGGAAGAGAGAGAAGCTATGAGAATGCAAATGAAAGCTTGAGGTGTGAGTTTGAGGGAAAGAGGAGCCCCCTTTTTATAGGAAAAGTGAGTGAATACACACCGCACAAGTGTCCAAGCGGCAGGCCCCAGCATCCGGATTGTGGAAGACATGCATTGGCCGGAAATCCACCCTTATCCTATCTTATCAAATTGCGTGAAAAGAAAAAAAAAAAAAGAAAGCCGAACTTGGACGGCCTCCTCGGCCCAAAAAACAGGCCCCAATAAACAAGAACCCAGACGGGTTCTTTGGGCCAAAACAAGCCCAACACGGCGCAACCCAGACGGGTTCCTTGGGCCAAAAACGCCCAATCTCGCAAGCTCAGACGCATTTCTGGGCCGAAATAAGAGATCAAGGTGGTTTCTGAGCCCAACGCGGTTTTATGCTCAACTCGAACCTACTTTCGAAATAACAATGCACGAAAACTAGCGGCCGTCATCGGGCCCTAACAATACGTGACATCAGCCGTCGCCGGGCTAGTGCGCGACACTTCATCAACAACGGCCATCATTGGGCCTTCACAATGCGATGGCGGCCATCGTCGGGCCTTTACAATGCGACGGCGGCCATTGTTGGGCCTTCACAATACGACAAGGGCCAGCGTCGGGCCTTCACAATACGATAACGGCCATCATCGGGTCTTCACAATGCGATGGCGGCCATCATCGGGCCTTCACAATGCGATGGCGGCCATCGTCGGGCCTTCACAATGCGACGGCGGCCATTGTCGGGCCTTCACAATGCGGCAAAGGCCATTGTCGGGCCTTCACAATGCGGCAAGGGCCATCATCGGGCCTTCACAATGCGATGAATATCACAACTACATCGGCGCAGGACCCAGCTTCCAAGCGTCAACAGCGGCTATCGTCGGGCCACAATGCGACGAGGGCCATTGTCGGGCCTTCACAATGCGACAAGGGCCATCATCGGGCCTTCACAATGCGATGAATAGCACAACTACATCGGCGCAGGACCCAGCTTCCAAGCGTCAACAGCGGCTATCGTCGGGCCACAATGCGACGAGGGCCATTTTCGGGCCTTCACAATGCGACAAGGGCCATTGTCGGGCCTTCACAATGCGACAAGGGCCATCATCGGGCCCTCACAATGCGATGAATATCACATTTACATCGGCGCAGGACCCAGCTTCCAAGCGTCAACAGCGGCTATCGTCGGGCCACAATGCGACGAGGACCATTGTCGGGCCTTCACAATGCGGCAAGGGCCATTGTCGGGCCTTCACAAAGCGGCAAGGGCCATCGTCGGGCCTTCACAATGCGATGAACATCATATCTACATCGGCGCAGGACCCAGTTTCCAAGCGTCAACAGCGGCCATCGTCGGGCCTTCACAATGCGACGAGGGCCATTGTCGGGCCTTCACAATGCGACAAGGGCCATCATCGGGCCTTCACAATGCGATGAACGACACCTCAACATCGACGCAGGACCAAGCTTCCAAGCGTCAACCAACTTCAGAACAGGCTTCTGATTCATATCCAAGATCATCAAGACTACTTTGATCGTCGTTTTACTCAAACTCGATCAAAGTGGGGGCTATCTGTAGACGCTGAATTTTGTATCTATTTTATTTTCTTTTTTTTTAGCGTTAGTTTTTAGAAAATAGGCTAACCGATAAATGGCACGCAAGCCTCTTTCCACCGAAAATCCAAAAAAATATACAAAGCCCAAATGCCGAACACAGTTTGGTGGGCGGAGCTCGGCTCGACACCACAGGAACCCGTCTGGGTTCCTGGGCCCGAGGCCCGTTTTTCCTTCCAGGAACCCGTCTGGGTTTCCTGTTGATTCCCACGGCGCCACGGCTTAACCTAGCCTCCAAACCCTAAACCTAAACCTAATTCCCCCCTATAAATACCCACCATTCATCACCCACAAAAGACACACCGGAATATACTGGGAGTATTGACACTAGTATATTCCTCTTCTCTTCTCCCTCCATTGCGTGCTTTATTTTAAGGTTAGCGTAGTTTTTTTTTTTTTATTGTAATGTAATCCTATTAGCTTTCTTTGTATTTTCTTTGTTTTTCGTTTCTTTTTTGCATGACATTAATGATAATATTATGAGATTTATCTAATTCCTCCCCCCTTTTCAAATCTGTCACTTTAATTTAATTCTAGTAGAGTCCGTTCGCTTGAACGGGCAGGTTTGATGATCTTTATTGTCAAATCTGTAACCTTACCCCCGAATCCACCTTTGGGTTCGTAGACCGGAGTCTTATTTTTGCTGGTTTGTTGTTTTACCCTTAAATTCAACTGGCGACTCTAACTTTTTCTTTTCTTTTCCCGAAAACTTCCTCTTTTTTCTTGGTTTTTGAAGAACCCAACCGGGTTCTTGCTCTTTTTTCTCTTTTTCTTTTCGGCCCTTTTTGATAGAACCCAGACGGGTTCTGTTTCTTTTCTTTCTTGTTTTCGGTTTCCCCTGAAGAACCCAGACGGGTTCTTGTATTTTCTTTCCTTTTTTTTTCTTTCTCCTTTCGTCTTCTTCCAAAATCGAGTTTTCGGGCTAATCTAATTTGTCAACTTAAAAGTGTCCTTAAAAGTTAAACCTTTAATTAAGGATAAGCAATCCTAGTCGGCTCCCAATTAAAAAAAAGAGAACTCCTCTTTTGAGTAGCGCCGCGAAAAGATCGGCAGATTTTTTCGGGGTCTACAATTATACATTGTGGATGATCTAACTAGGTCACCCACCTTTATTCAACAAGTGCAAATATATGTTGTGGGTTATTATATAGGCATCGGTTTAACCATGCATTATTGATTATAGCATATATCATTGATGATCAAAATAGGTGTTTTACATGTAATTAGAATATGTCAATGTTTTATGTGATGAAAACAAATTCATAAATTTAAAATATGATGAACTTTGACATATTTATGATGAATTTTATAATAATTATTGATGAATATTTTTAAAAAATTAGCACATTAAAAGACTTACATATATATACTCCAAAGGCTACTATATAACAATTATGAAGTTCACAAACCTCCATAAACTGTTTTTTCACCACCATCACAAATCTTATCACCCTCTTGTAGCATGTTAAATTGATGGATAGTTGTTGGTTGGGTTAAAGTGAAGTTTGGTAATTTTGGAAAGTTTTGATAAATTTTGATAAATTTTTCGTAATATGTAATTTTTTTATTTTTACTTTTTAAAATTTTGATAAAAAAATAATAAATTATCATATCCATTTTGCCAAGCAATTTGACAAACCCAGATATCAAAATTTTATTTCAAATTTGAACCCACCTCGCTACTATTAAGCTACTCTCAAAATTCCATTACTTTTGAATTTGAAATGAAAAATCCATTTCGGGTTAAAGTTACATACGTGTGAAGTGAAATGTGGGGCAATCTTGTTCAGTATGTGAAAAATAAATAACAAACTAAATAAAAATATGTTTTTGAAAAAAAAAAAAGAAAGAAAACATAGGAGCAACTAGTGTTTCGGTGCGAACGTGACATACAATTGTGGGCTGTTGGACTCCCGTAAGATTCAGGATGTGACGTGTTTCCCTTAATTTATCAACCTCATATTTCATTCACCAAAAAAAAAAAGAATCATTCTCATATTCTACTATTATCTTCGTCCTATTTTATTTGTCCATCTACCTACCTCAAAAAAATCAATATGTATTGGGAATTGAGGTAAAAAAATATGTAATTTACACAAATTACTCCTACTTTAATTGAAGCTAATAGTTGTTGAAATTGTAAAAAGTGATAAATGAATCTATTAATTATGGGTAGAAAAGGAATTACTGTTATTGGAATTGTAAATAAGACAAATATTTTAGTATAAAAAAAAATTAGATAAAAAGATAAATATTTTGGGACGGAGATAATAATTATTATGATTTCTATTTTCTAATATGAATTACTAGTAAATGTCCAAGTTCAACGGTCAATTGTGCCACCAAAATTGACTGATCTTGCACAAGTACCTTTTATCCGTTTATGGTCACGTTCTTTGGATAGGTTAAACTAACTTATCCAATTCAATCTAAATTTATCTAAATTTATTCAAATCTTACACAATTTCTCAAAAAAAACATCATCTCTAAAAATATAATTCCCCAAAAAAAATTAAAACTTATCCAAAACCAATCTAAAACTAGCCATCCAAAACTAATTTTAACCAACGCAAAGAACAAGGCCTATGTTTTGCACATGTCATTCTCCTTCCCCAAAAGTTTATCATAATTTGGATTTGGGTTGCTTTGGATTTGACTAAATTGGACTTTGGATAAAATATCTAATACCTACATTTTGTGAATATTTTTTTGCATAGGACAATTTGAACTAATATAAATTCGGGTCAAATTGATAAAATGTTGGGTTTGATGAATAGAAAATGGAAAATAGTATATGAAATTTCGGTCAAATTGATAAAAGTCAAATCGGTAAAACTCTCACTAACCTTAAAATTGAATTTCGACGTCACAAAGGTGACTTGTGACTTTGAAAAGTTGTTTTTTTTTTTTTGTTTTGATGGGAAACTAAAATTTTGTTGATTCATATTTGAGTGAATGTCTACTAGGGCCAATTTTTATATTAAACCAAATATTAACCTTCTGCATCATTGCTCTTTAAGTATGATTCTTCAATTAAGCTTTCTTTTTTTTTCTGTGCATTATCCATAAACGACCTAAAGTATCTAACCACTTCGTTATGGTCACTAACAATTAGCATGCGTAAATCATTATCAAGAAACACAAGTATGTGCGCTTTTTTCTCCGTACTATCATCACGAGTCTCATATAATTCTTTTGAGTTACCTATACAATTCAACTCTTCCTCGCAACTGGTCAACGAAAGTTTATCACACGCTTACATGTCATTCCTCTATACATCGAACATGCTTTGTATAGACTTTCGTGTAGCTTGACTATCTGAGATGTGACTAAACATGTGTAACTAACACTTAGGCCTCGTTCTTTTTTACAATGCGGTTGCGATACATTTGGTTGACGGTGTGGTGGAATGTATAAAATTGTGGTGAAAATAATAGAAGGTGAATTGATATATTTTAATTTAAAAATAATGATATGTGGAAATAAAGTGA
Source organism: Portulaca oleracea (assembly GCA_029582165.1). NCBI lineage: Eukaryota > Viridiplantae > Streptophyta > Magnoliopsida > Caryophyllales > Portulacaceae > Portulaca > Portulaca oleracea. Next base: position 9,364,382 of record CM055869.1, on the reverse strand, counting down.
AAATTTAGGTTTTTCATTTGAAAAGTTTTCACTTTCAATAAAAAAAAAATGAAAAATTACGATAAATCATGATGAAAAATTGAAAAATTAAAGTACACTGTAAAATCACAAACAAACCTCATAAAAAAAATAAATAAATAACAGGCCCTTAATTTGAGAGTAGTGAGGTAAATCTCAAAGAAGGAAAGTACTATCCCAAATTCTCAATACAAATGTCAAGAATTAATTTTGAAATGAAGAAAGCTAAAACCCACACTTGTTGCTAAAGCTGCCCCCTCCCATGTCCTTAAGGAAACCCCAAAAGCCCAAACATTCCACCAAGTTCAATGCCCTTTTACTTTTACCCCCAACCACACACTTCTTCATTTTTCTCAAATTAATTAATCAAAATAAAACTTTAAACCAGAAAAAAAGGATCTGCCATAGTGCCATGGGAGTTACTTGAGTTAATGATAATGAGTTCACTAGACTTCAAATAGAATATCCATCTCAAATTATTTGTCATTTTATTTTATTTATTTATTTTAAATTATTTGTCTTATTTATAATTTTAATAACTGTATTTATTTTTTTATTTCTAATTAATAAATTTATTTTTCTCTTTTTACAATTTCAACAACTATTAATTTCAATTAAAATAAGAATATTTTGGGTAAATTACAAATATTTCACCTCAATTCCCAATATACATTAATTTGTTCAATTTAGGTAAATGAACAAATATAATGAGACCGAGATAATTCATCATATTTACCACTTTCTATATTTTGGCAGTACTAATAACATTTATTCCCCAGAATTCTCCATTAATGAACTCACACTAGATTTTTAATGCACACACACTAGATTTTGCTCTGGAAAAGCAAAGGAATCACTACATTTTAGGCTTTTCCATTATTTACATAACTCATTAGTGGGCTAGTTTTTACTGCTTCTCATTTCAGTCAACAAATAATGAACTATACTTACCTAATTATCCCCAAATCTTCTTTCAGTAAGTTGTGATCAATAAGCTAAATTAGTTAGTTTTTCTATTACTACACATTTATTTATACTATTATAAGCTTCTTTATTCATCATTTAATATAATTTTTTTTCATAGTTAATTAGAATATATATGTGGGAATGCTCTTTCATACTAATTATGATTTCCATTGCGATATAAAAATTGTGACCCAATCTAAATATCACTTTCTGTAACTTTTTTTTCTTCGTAATATCTAATTATTTTACAATTTTGAGACATGTCAAGTATTGACTTTATATATTTACCTTTACTGATTGCTTTAATTTTACTTTCTACATAAGGCTCGCCAATGTACTCCCTCCATTCTACGTTCTACCGTGTGTGTCTTTTTAACCAAAACTTTCTTTTCTATGATGCTTGTCATTTTTAAACTTCTTGTTCTATAATATTTTTCATTTTAAATTTCCAATGATATAAATTATTATTACAACACTATAAAAACAAGTTATACACTATTTACCACTTAAGCTACTATCCGCTATTGAAACTGCTAATTTAACCAAACCACAAGGACTATGTGGTTGGGAGTATGTGGTTCCGGTAGAGGAAGAGCGGGTTTGGGTGGATATCTACCCGGACCAAATTAGCACATATACACTTATAGACAAATTATCAATATAGCCTCTTTCTCTTTTGTAAAAAAAAAAGTGGTCGGGAGTATTTAATTTTGAAACTAAAAGTTTTCCAATTCTCTTAATTTGTATTACCTCCGTCCAAAATGTTTGTCTGTTGACTAAATTTTGACTGTTAATTACTCATAAATTATAATGAATTAAAATATGAAATCACTATCATTAGAAAGATAATTTACTAAAGATTACAATGACAGCAATTTTATATTGTAACTTATTGTAATTTTTGAATAATCAACGGTCAAAATTTAATCAACGGACAAACATTTTGAGACGAAGGAATTACGTGATTACTGAATTGGTTAATCAAAACGAAATGAAGGGAGGTCATATTTTCCGCATAACAAATTCAAAAAAAAAAAAAGCCATGAAGAAGAAAATAAAAGTGAGTAACAAACAATTTCGAAAAAACATAATTCAGATTCTCTCTATCTATCTATCCATCTATATACCCCTGAAGAGAGAAGAGGAGAGAGAAACAAAGGGGAGAGAAAAGAGAGAGAGAAGAAAAAAAGAGGCGTTGAGGGTGGTTTGGTTCGGTCCATCTCCTTCTCTTTCCTTCCACTCTCTTTCTCTCTTCCTCCTTCCTCTCTCTCTCTCTCTCTCTTCTTTTTCTTCTTCTTCTTCTTCGTCTTCTTCTTTAACCCTCTTCCGTCTCTCTCTCAAACGCGTCTCTCTGTTGATGACCTACCTCACTCCTTTCTCTCTCTAGAACCAGTCTTCTTGTCCCTTTCAATCCACCCTTTAATTCCCCCACCTCGAGAATTAAAGGGGGTTTCTCTGCAGAAATTTCTTCGATTTTCAAGCTTCCAGTCTCTGGAAGTTGCCAATTTTGTTTTTTCTAGGGTTAGAGTTAGGGTTTTTCTTTTTTACGACAATTAGAGCTTCCGGCAGAGATCGATCCATGAAGAGAGGAGGGGGGAAGCTCGACACATTCGTCGGGCTGACTCGGGCCCGATCGGTTCAAATCCTGGCTTTGTTGGGTTTCCTCTACATTATTTTCATGACATTCGAGGTACCCTTTGTGTTCAAGAACGTCTCCAAGGATACTTCCAGCCTTTCCTTCCAAAACGATGCGTTTGTCCGACCCCAGCAGCTCGACAGCGAGGAGGAATCCGAGGAAAAGGCGGCGCCGATCCGACCGTTGAAGGAGCCCCTGAGAATCTCTCCGAAACCCCAGCGTATAATGCGGGAGTACAAGACATTATCAGGGCTAATCTTCGATTGGAGAGCTCTCGATGTCACTCGGAAAGATGGGTTCTCCGGGCTGCATAAATCTGCAATCATGGCGTTCAAACACGGGGAGAAGATTTGGGAGGATCTTCTTTCAGGGAAGATCAAAATTGATGTTGAGAAAGCTGCTGAGAATCGGAACGAGTCGTGCCCCAACTCGGTCTCTCTTACAGGCGACCAGTTCAAGGAGAGGGGGAGGATTATGGTTTTACCATGCGGGTTGACATTGGGTTCGCATATAACGCTTGTGGGTAAGCCATGGAAGGCCCATGCTGAGTATGATCCAAAGATATCGCTTTTGAAAGATGGGGATCAAAGTGTGATGGTGTCTCAGTTTATGATGGAGTTGATAGGGTTGAAGACAGTGGATGGGGAAGAACCACCGAGGATTCTTCATTACAATCCCAGATTGAAGGGGGATTGGAGTGGGAAACCTGTCATTGAGCAGAATACTTGTTATAGACAGCAATGGGGTACTGCGGTTCGATGCGAAGGGTGGAAGTCGAAGCCGGATGAGGAGACTGGTGAGTTATCATGCTCAAGATCCCTACTTTGTTTAATTTCATTTTTGTTTGTTCTCTTCTATGGTATTGCTGTTTTTTGCAATGGTCTATTGTGGTTGGATTGGTTGGAGGGAAAATTTCATGAAGTGGGTAGCTGAGTGAGCTAGATGGGGATAAATTTTATGTGGGTGGAGTCAATTTGGGGTCTTTGGTAGTTGTTGGTGATCTGTGTTGGTAAAGGGAAATGAGGAAAAAATGGAGTTAGTTGATTAAGGTAGTTGTTTTGGTTTGAGTCTTTGATGTGGGTTTACCAAAAGAAGTACAGATTTGAGGTGGGCTATCTTTTTCTTGTGGGGGTATTTGCCTGCGGAGAATGATCGTTTTTCTTAGTTTTAACCTTAAATCTATGATGTGGCTTGCAGTTTGATTGGTTTGTGTTAAATTAATGTGCCATTCTGTCTTTATTTTGATGATGATATTGCTCTGATTTGCTTCCTTTTTTCTCTGTAATGAACGGGTTTTTCTAAATGTTTCCTTTATGAACTATGCAGTTGATGGTTTATTGAAGTGTGAGAAGTGGATACGTGATGATGACACTCACACTGAAGAATCTAAGGCAACCTGGTGGTTGACCCGGTTCTTAAGCAGGCCGAAGAAGGTGACCGTTGATTGGCCTTTTCCCTTCAATGAGGACAAGCTTTTCGTTTTGACCCTTAGTGCTGGTTTGGAAGGCTATCATGTCAATGTGGATGGAAGGCATATCACGTCCTTCCAATATCGCACAGTGAGTATCGTCATCTAATCTCTTGAAGGCCTTGTGTTGTGGTTGCTCTGGCTGATAGTGTTTTACTGTCGATGTTTGTAGGGGTTTTCTCTTGAAGATGCGACTGGACTAAAAGTTTATGGGGATATCGATGTGCACTCTTTATTCGCTGCTTCCTTGCCTTCATCTCACCCTAGTTATGCCCCGCAAAGACATCTCGAGATGTCTAGCCAGTGGCAAGCTGCTCCTCTACCAGATGGTCCAGTGGAGCTCTTCATTGGCATTCTTTCTGCTGGGAACCATTTTGCAGAGAGGATGGCTGTGAGAAAGTCTTGGATGCAGCATAAGCTTATCAAGTCTTCAAAAGTGGTGGCGCGTTTCTTCGTGGCATTGGTTAGTTGGCTGCTGTAACTGTCACATTTCTCTTCTGAAATGATCGTCCCGGTTCTATTCTAATGTGGTGCTGTTGTTTTATTTCAGCATGGAAGAAAGGAAGTGAATGTGGAGTTGAAGAAAGAAGCAGACTTTTTTGGGGATATTGTTATTGTCCCTTATATGGATAACTATGACCTAGTGGTTGTCAAAACAGTGGCAATCTGTGAATATGGGGTGAGTACTTAAAAATCTGAATAATTGGCTCTATTCTCCTTGATCCCAGCAGATGAACTGAATTTTGTGATGATCTTCTATGTTGGCAGGTACGCACAGTCGATGCAAAATATGTCATGAAGTGTGATGACGATACTTTTGTTCGGGTAGATGCGGTTCTTCAGGAAGCAAACAAAATTAAGCCAGGTAAAAGCTTGTACGTGGGGAACATCAACTACTACCACAAGCCTCTGCGCTCCGGCAAATGGGCCGTAACATATGAGGTATGTATTGGGACTTTTAAGTGCCTTTGTTGTGTTTGCCTGAGCTGCTGCATGCAGCATTAGCTATGCTTGGATCTGCTGCTTCTCTTTGCCTGGGGTTAAGATTGCAGTTACTCATTGATCTGTTGTCAAAATTATACCCCTCCCCCTTGGGCAAAATGGAAAGCCCAATCTGCTCAAAATAGTATCTCATCACTTCATCTTCAAACCAGTTTATGGTGGAAATTTCAGAACTTAGGAAGACCTAAGTTTCACAAAGTTCACTGATGTATGATATGTCAACCAACATTGATCTTAGCATGGGCATAGTACACGGCAGACTTGCTAAATCTGTTTCATCTGACAATTTCTTCTTAGAATATGGTGCTATTGGAGTCTATTTTATGACTTCTGCTGTCCATGTTGTGTGAGCAAATTATCTGGGTTTATATATATGTGTATGAGATGTTTGGGTCATGATCAGGCTTGTGTTTATGTGAAAGTGTTTTGAAAGTGGGTGATGAGTATTTTTAGTGTTTAAACAGCATATCCATTAACACCCCCCCCCCCCTCTTCAACCCAAAAAAAGGTTTTTGAAGCTGACCGATGGAAGAAGCATGAGCAAGGGGGGAAGAGTGCTTAGGGAAAGATAGGTGGTTAATGCCCCAGGGGCTAAATGTTAGCCAAAAAACAGGATATGAATGCAAACCTAAATGGGTTAAACTGTTGAGAACTGATTGCTGGGGTTGCTCATGGTTATATGAAGTGTTTATTTCTCATCGAGAATGCTTTGAACAGCTGTGTATTTTCTAATTTTCTTTTCACCTTCAAACTTAATCTGCTTACTGCATGGAAATCTCACTTTCCTATTTCTTGTCATACATTATTCAGGAGTGGCCTGAGGAAGATTATCCACCCTATGCGAACGGGCCTGGTTACATACTGTCATCAGATGTCGCACACTCCATCGTTTCTGAGTTTGAGAAGCATAAATTAAGGGTAAGCTTCTTTCACCAGAAGTGTATCTTAAGAAACTACACTTGGAATATCAAGACTAACTTATAATCAAAATGTGTGGTTTCTAACGGGCAATTTGAATCGGGTACAATCTCATGCAGTTGTTCAAGATGGAAGACGTGAGTATGGGAATGTGGGTGGAGCATTTCAACAAGACAAAGCCCGTAGAATACATGCACAGCCTCAAGTTCTGCCAGTTTGGGTGTATAGAAGATTACTACACGGCGCACTACCAGTCCCCGAAGCAAATGCTGTGTCTATGGAACAAGTTGCAGCAGCAAGGGCGTGCCGTTTGTTGTAATATGAGATGATACTTTGTGTTCTCTCTTTTATTTCTTCTTCTTTTCCTCTTTTTGGTTTTAAGGGAAGGCTTGTCCCTTTTGATCCATCCCTCTTGAATATTGGTAGATAGTAGCAGCAAGTTTTGCAGTTGTCCAAAGCTGAAAATCATACTGTCTTTTCATGTAAATTCTTGTGAGGGGGTCCTGTTTAGGTTGTCTCTAGGACCGTATAGTTCTCTACTTCCATATTTATTCATTGTTTCTTCAACTCGTTATTTAGTTGTTCCCCACCTTGCTGTTTCATGTCTTGACCCTGCATTGGCGATTGTGGTTACGATGTTGTTGCAGATGAAAGTAACTTTGAGACGAACAAGCCAGTTTAAGACCCTGTTCATTTATACGGCGTTGTACGACAACTCATCAATTCATCATATAACATTCAATATTGCTTTATATTACATCTTTACTAATACATCTGCTCACTTTTTTTTTCTTCGCTTTTTTCCCTTATTTTTCACATTCTCTCCTCATCTGTCACATAAATTACATTTTCCACAAATTTTAACATATCATTCTACACCTCACTGCACTTTCTATAATTTCACAATTTCCGTACCATACCAACTGCACAAAAGGACAAGGCCTAAGGCACCGTTCTTTTATGCGGTACCGTAATTTACCGCATCGCAATCTATTGTAACTCATTGCAATCTACCGCAATTTACTATTTACCTTTCTATTAATATCAACACCATTTATTATTTTTCACCGCAACCCACCGTAACTTGTCACACCACAATTCCATCGCATAAAAGAACAATGCCTAAGTAGCTGATTTGAGTTTGGGCTAGGTTGTCTGGGGCTGCTAGGTCTAATTCGGCTTGTAAGAAATTGGGCATTTTTCATTTGAAATTTTCGACTGATTGAACTGAAAATTTAGACATAATATTTTCTGCGTTTATTTTCTATTGCTTAAGTATGATTTTGACTTGAAGTTAGGCTTGTCTAAACTCTAAAAATACTTGAAACACTGCGTATAGTCCATCAGTTTTTCGAAGTTGACGATGACGTGGACCTGACTGGTTGAACCACTAGTGTGGTCCAAGGTTCATGTAAGCAGTAGGTAATGGTCCAGTATGGTAGGGAGTATTGTGCTCTTTTTACTCCAGAACTTTAGAACCATTAATGTGGTCCAAGGTTCATGTAAATAGTAGTGATTCATTTTAAGCTTATGAGTAAATCCAAATCTAATTACTATAAATCAAGATGGGGTTTAATATATAGGAGTCACACTCATACCCTTGATTAATTTTAGGTGGCCAATAAATCAAGAAAATAGGAGTATATGAGTCTACCAATACCATACAATGAAGCAGCCACCAATAAATGCTAATCTACTTGTTCCGGATAAGAGTAGTAGTTACTCCGTTTTTATATTGTTTGTCCATCCAACTATATTTAAAAGTCCAATGGTCATGGGAAATGGGATAAAAAATGTGTAATGTATCAGAATTGCCCTTATTTTTCTCATGTGAAGAAAAATAAAAAAGAAACAAAAGAATATTTATTAGGGGTATAATAGGAATTACAATCATTGAAATTATAAAATGAACAAATATTTTGGGACAAAGAAGTTAGGCCGATGGACAAATAATTTGGGACGGAGGTAGTAGTTCCACATACTTGCAAACGGACAAATAATAAATGTAACATTCAAAACTTGCCTAAGTCAAATAGGTTTGCAATCAAGTTAAATCATTGCTACTAGTACTAGATTAGTAGTTTGGGAGATGCTGTACAGTACGGATCAACCTATCAAACTACAGATGAAGAGTTTTTTTTTTTAAAAAATATATATATAATTTATTATTATAAATTTATCAATTCGATTTATTTTAAACTTAGTTTGTAAACTTGTATTTTTAAACCGAATTAATTCTCTTAAAAATAAGGTAAAAAAATCATAACCAATACAAACTGATCATTCAATAGTAGGGTTTTTGACCTATAGGAACTTGGCTCATTATTCAAATGGACCACGACATACCATTTCTAACTTTAAGGTTCCAATTTGTAAGAAATAGTGGGGATCCATTACATGACGTGAACATGCTGATTTAATGGGAAGACATTTCAATTAATGAAACCAAAAAATTGAAAGTGTATTTAGCTGCAACCTAAATTTACTTTTTACAAATTGTAACCTCAAAATTTTACCGAGTACTTTATTGTACATTTACTTAATAAAGCATCTTTTAATGTCAAAAATCCTCAATAGTAAAAGTCGGTACGGGGCTGGAGAAATAGGAATAGGAGTGGTACAGTTTCCCAAAGGGACCATCCTCTTAAATTGGGCCGAAAATGAACCTAGTGGGTGGTCCAAAAAGCTAGTGGATGGACCCATAAACCCATATGGACCTATTTTGAAAACCCGGCCCAAATGAAGACCTAATCTCCAACGTGTTGACCACTGACCAGACCCTCCTCTGAAAAGTCATTTTTGGCAAATTTATTACTTTTCCGTGGTCATTCTTTTATCAAATCATGAAAAAGTCGAACTCACATCTCCTCAATATAAATAAGGATATTTGTTTGTTGAATATTAAAACATATTTCCACTCACATACATACTTTGGTGAGAACATAGTGGCACTCCACCATTACCATATAAATCATACTCTGGTTTGGTCTGCCATTTATTTTTTCATTTCATTCATTGGTACCACCAACTTCTTCTTCTTCTTCTTCTTCTTCTGTTTAATATCAGAAAATTCATTGACTTCCCCCTCATTATTCTTCCCAAATCATCATCATATATAATCTTCCACCCAGAAAAGCTCTCTATCTCTGGTAACAGTGAAGAAGAAGAAGAAGAAGAAGAAGAAGAAGAAGAAAAGATGGTTGAGTTGGATCAAAAGATAATCCCACAGCTCAACAAAACAGAGTCTGGCAGGGTTGCAAGGTTTGAGAGATTTTCCCACTATGTTGGTAATCTTTCTTCTTTATTCCTTCATTTCATTATTTTTCACCATGTTTTCTCTCCTTTTTTTTTTTTCTCGGGAGGAATTTTTCAGAATTCATACTTGACTTTTCCACAAAATGGTGAAGAGTAAGTTGACAATTTGGCATAGAGAAGAAGGTGCATAGTTATTGCAGTGATTTTGATGTTGATTATCGGCACTGTTTGTCATTTAGCAGGAGAAAATTGTGTTTGTTTTGATAAACTCAAAAATTGTGTTTGTTTACTGTTGATGCATAATAGAAGGGGGTCAGAATTGCTGAGGTCGATTGCTACTCATTTGCATTTGATTAGAGTACAACTATTTACGATCACTTTCTCAAAAACACATATGCATGTGGGGGTATTAAATTGTCAATAAACAAAAAGTTTCCCAAAAAGTTATTTTTGGTGCATCCTATCTGAAATCCTTGGTTCTGTTTAACATAGGATTGGGTTATTCTGGATTCAGATGAAGATAATCATAACTCACGTATTGGACTATCAGAATTTGAATTTACAAAAGTTTAGTAATTAGATATCCTATACATGTCTTTACAAAAAATGGATGACCTATAAAATGTTTTAGTTTATATAGATAGACGCATAGGAAACAATATGTCAATAGAAATAAAAAGAATTTCTTATATTTTCTGCGTTCTTTTCATTTATACGGTATCCGACACATTTCATTAAATTACACAACAATCATTATTTATATATATTTTTATTTTTCTCTCTTTCATTTTTCTTCTTTATTTTTTACATTCTCATCATATATTTTCAAATTCCACCTTGTCACACCATTATCATATCGCACCGTCTGTACGTATAAAATAACGAAGCCTAAAAACTCTTTTTTATCAAACTACGTCTTTTTTTGTAAAGAGGGAGTGTACTAATAATCTGCTTAATTAAAATATTGAGTACTGAAAACGTTTGTCGTCTTGATCATTTACCTCATAATTAAAATATTGAGTACTGAAAAGAAGCGGAGTAATACCTTTTCAAAAGTGGCCAATAGTAGTTGCAATTTACGACAATCAATAATTCAATGCTAGTAGTTGGGTCCATTAACACCCTTCTTTCTCTCTCTCTCTCTCTCTCTCTTTTTCTTTTTTCTTTTTTTTTTTTTCAAAAGATAGTTTGGGAAAGGGTAATCATACATGAATACAAGGTTCTAATCCTTAAAATATAGTATAAATTAAATTTGATAAGATAAAATAAGAAAAGGTAAAGATAAAATTTTAACTTTAATTTGAATATTTTTTTTAAGAAATTGGGTAAATAAGGTAAAAATAGACAAAAATAAATCTAACTTACCGCTTTAAAGAACATGAACCAAATCAAATATTTTGATAATAAATCATGCATTTTAAAATGTTTATTTTGTAATGATGGGTTGGGATATGATGCAGCAAGGCAAATAGGGTTTGAGGATCCAAATGAATGTCCCCACGTATGCAAGTTGGCGAATGATTACTTGAAGAAAGTAGAGGGATGTGAAGGCAACATCTATGAATACGTTGCCACTGACCCTGAAGCTGAGTTGCTGTATGTCAAACTTGTTGAAGAGTTTGAAAGATGCATTCTCACTTATTTTGCCTTTCACTGGACCCAAACTTCCCATATGATCTCTCAGGTACCTACTTTTAACTTTCCTTTTTCTCTTTGTTTATTCTTAATTTATCTTATTATAAATAAAGAAGAAATTAAATTATATACATATGGATCTGTGCCATATCTAAAATTAATGTATCTGGATTTATGGAAGCAGGTGATGGGGAATGATGATATTGAGAAGAGAACAAAGCTCAAAGATCTTGTCATGGCTGCTACCAGGTCAGCATTTTTGGACATTTTCTGCCCTTTTTGTTTGTTTTTTTTTTTTTAAAATTTTCTGTATATACAATATACATACAATAACAACAAGCTTATATTATATACATATTGGTCAAACTTGTATAATTTAATTAGGTCCTGATTTTAGCTTTTTTTTGAGAAAACTGATTTTAGTTAGTAATATTAGTTTTGATTTAACTGTGAAAATAGAGAAATTTGACATTATTAATCACTGAAGAGGATAATTTATAATGGGAGACTGTTTTATATAGAATATTTTTGTAACTTTTTGGTTGGATATATTATTTTTCAAAGTTGAAAGGTTTTTATTCACGTTTTGTGCCACACTTTTTCAATTAAAAAATCGTAACACATGGCTTAAAAATAGATGGTTCTGTTGCCACCAGGTTCACTCTTTATTCGGCCAGGTTCAAAGGATATGGTAATACAATTAATGTTAATTCAACATAATCATGACCCTAATCTGCGTAAAACTGCAAATCATCAACCTTGATTGCGATTAGTAAGACTAGCATAAACAGAGAAAGTAGCATTTAATATATGCTACATCACCCCTTTTATGAGATTCCAACTTGTTGGTTATAAATATGAACAACGACCTCAACTACTTTCTTCTCTTATTTAAACTTTATCCAATAATAGTTATAGGATTTTGTTAATTGAAAAAAACAATTAAAGGCCTCTCAACGACTTGTTAAACGTACATTATTTATATTATTGATAGTATGCTATGACTAAAGTTACTTCTAATATGTAATTTGGATCGTAAGCTACGACTTGAAGTTTTTAAATTATTAACAAATTTATTGATTCATATATCTCTAGGAAATAGACACACTTTAATTAATATTTGTTCTTTTTTATTTGTATTGTAGCAATAATGCCAGCATATGTTGAAAATGACTACAAATGATGGATTTTACAGCTATTGCATTCAAATGTTGCTTCCAATTATTTAGCTAACGTATGAATAGTGAATATGCTTAGCAAAGAAAAAGAAAATTAAACAAAAAAGATTGAGAAACTTAAAACTTAGGTGGGCGTACGTGTTGCAGGAAACAAAGATTCGAGAGAGTGGTGAAGGACTTGAAGGTGGCAAGGGTGTTTGCGACATTAGTGGAAGAAATGAGGGCCATTGGAGGAATCACATCCAACGCCAAGGATGATGCCAAGTGTACGGATGTGATGGCGCCTGTGGCCCACAATAAAAGGAGTCCCGTCCTCCTCCTCATGGGTGGCGGCATGGGTGCTGGCAAGAGCACTGTCCTCAAAGATATCCTCAAAGAGTATGTTACTTCTTTTATTTATTTCTTTATTCATTTCAATTATTTCATCCATATGAAAATTTTCTCATTCTTTATAGATATTTAAAAAATTATATTAGTTTCCATCATTATTCTATTCATCAAATAAAAAATTTCTCCGCTAATTTATTTGAAACATAACATATAATTATCTATTTCCATCGATTCATTTTATATTTTATTAGTTAATAAGTGGATGCTGCTATATATTATCATATTTTAAATACTTTGAGAATAATATTTCTTATGTTTATCATGCTTAAAACTTCTACTAGTATATTACTAATATATCCAACTAGCAATGAACTTTATGCAAAGCATGTTGTATATATATAAGACAAAGTCATTTGAAATATCAGATTTTCTAGAACTTGTTATTTAGAAGCAATAGGAAAGTTTATGATTCTATTTGAAAATGATATGTAATTATTCTATTATCATCAAAGAATATTTTTATTAGTATTATTCTTTTGTTATCATAAGACAAATTTTACTTTGAAAAAGATCATCGATGGAGCATATATTCTGGGCATGCGCGCTTGTCACGTAGAAGAATGACACTCATTCCACTACCAACAGAGGATTAATTTTTAATTACAACTTGGAATTGTTCCATAAATTATTGATTAGTGCATAACTCGATTAAATAATTAAATAAACTAAAATTAACGTGGGGGATGTAATTTCCATTGGAAATTGCAGGCCATTTTGGTCAGGAGCAGCGGCAAAGGCAGTGGTGGTGGAGGCAGATGCTTTCAAAGAGACAGATGTCATTTACAGAGCACTCAGTTCTAATGGTCATCATGGCGATATGCTTCAGACTGCTGAGTTGGTAATTAATTAACTTATTTACCTAACTCATCCTTAATCCCATAATTACCATTTCTTAATCATAAGCTTAAGCCATTATTACTCAACACTTTTTAATTTGATAAATTCATAATGCATTGACTATATAATGGGGGACTAAATGAGGAACTATTAAGATTGATCAAAGAGCCACAATTAAAACTAGTGCTTGATTCTATATCTTTGTACTATGCGTCTATGCTCCTCCAATAAATTAAAGATCCTCAATTCACATTCCACTAATGTATTCTTTTCATACCTGCAATCATTTATATAGGTTATATAAAGATATTCACTTATCTTTAATTTATTTGACACTTTTAATTGTTATGGTCTATAATATTTTATATTAATTATCTGTTAATTTATTTTTAAGAATTATATAATTATAATTTTATGAAAATATACCATTGAAAAATTACGACATATTTTTACAATTGAATTTTCCATTATGGATTCAATGTAATAATTTCTTATAATAGACCGATTCTTACACATATATATTAAGAAATTAATGATAAGAATTTAAAATTTTGACTAGTTTATTTTGATGGAGCAAAACCCTTTTCAAAAACCTGCTTGAACTTCAACATATATAAAAATAATGAACCAATGTTAACGCTTGTCATCTTTGATCTAAAGTTTGAGTAATTAACCCCTCAAATCTCCCATTAATTATTCTGAAAAACCCACAATTAAGTTGAATAAAGTCATAAATAACAAAAGGTATTTGTGATGAACATGAAATAGGTGCACCAATCATCAACGGATGCAGCATCATCACTGCTAGTGACAGCACTGAACGAAGGAAGAGATGTGATAATGGACGGGACATTGTCATGGGCACCTTTCGTGGAGCAGACCATTGCCATGGCTCGCAACGTCCACAAGTGGAGGTACCGCATGGGTGTCGGCTACAAGACCTCCGACGACGGCAGCACCATCACCGAAAACTACTGGGAAAGAGTCGAAGACGAAGACGAACACCACTGGAAGTTACACCGTAAGGACAGGAAGCCTTACAGGATTGAGCTTGTCGGTGTTGTTTGCGATGCTTATCTTGCTGTTGTCAGGGGAATCAGGTATATATTAGTAGCTTGTTATTAATTAGTTTTTGAATAAGTAATGTCATCTTCATTGTAAGACTGAACTTGTGCAATGGTGATGAATGATACAGGAGAGCGATAATGGTGGGTCGAGCAGTGAGGGTGAAATCACAGCTTAAATCACACCAGAGATTTGCAAGTGCTTTCCCAGGTTACTGTCAACTTGTTGACAATGCCAGACTCTATTGTACCAATGCTGTTTGTGGTCCTCCTAGGGTAAGTTTCCTTTACTCTTTTTTTCTTTTCGATAGTTAATAGCCACAAGGTTAAAAGTTCAAAAAGTACAGCATCCGGCATACAATACATCAAACAACCCCCACCAAAAGAAAAAGTTACAACCAAACAGCTAAATAAGATAACACATCAAGGATATTAGCATGCACCACGCCAAACAACCCATTACATCGCAAAAGCAAGATCAATGAATTTAGCTTCTTGGGTCATCAAGGACTCGTACACCAATAGCGTTGCCAATAGTTGCCTTCCTTCGTTCAATCTCAGCTTCAATGTCATCAAGATTGTCATTTTCTGACAAATTCGCACGCCCATTCATCCTAACTTTCTGTTCGCCCTTTTGTCCACAAACAACTCTATAAGTTGTATCTCTGAGAAGCTGCCACTTAGACTTCATCAACATGTTCAATTTTCTCTTACTTCTGCCTTTAACCTTAGAAGCTTCAAGGATGGATTCCTTCGAGGAATATTATATTGTTGAGTGCATATGCTGCTTTTAATTTGGATCATGGATAGAATATATGACTAATGAAGGGAAATTCCTGAATGCAGTTGATAGCATGGAAGGACAGAGACAGCAGACTGTTGGTTGACAATGAAGAAATCCAGTGTTTGCAAATCCTGGGTAGCCTTAACGAAGAAGCAGAATCCATCTACGAACTTCACACAGACCAAACCCCATTAACTCATCCTGGGTCTGCTTGGAAAGAGCTCGTATTGTCTCCTTCTAGGCCTAAAATTCAAATCCAACTTAAGAACGCTATTCAAAAGTGTGAACTTGTGTATGCTGATAAACCCATCTCAGCACAACCTGCATGAGGCTGCTCAATTTCTTGGCCCTATTGTTTTATTTTTCTCATTTTTCGAATGATTCTACGACAAAGTAAGAAGATTCGTGATTCTACAAGTTTTTGACGAAACTGCAGTTGGAAGTTCCACTCTTAAACCTCTACGAATTGTTGATAGACATAACTTCAAACAAAAATCATCATTTACATGAACAGGAAAAAAAAAAACATTCTTGTTTGAAATCTAATTCATCAGACCCAAAACAACCCAGATTCAAATGGACAGCCTGGTTCAAATGCAAAACAAACCCTAATCTTCATTCAGATCAACTAATCAAGTTGATGAGTTCCACAGTAGACGAACCCTACGACTAAAGGGTAACGTACACATTATTCATCAGTCATCCCTAACCTAACCCTAGACTATCGACATATTCACAACGTTACAAGACCTAAGAAATCACGCGACAATCTTAACCCTTCATTTATTAGCCTTCTTCGCCGGAGATTTGACGGTCTTCGGCTTCTTAGCCTTCACCGGCGTCAACTTCTTCATCGGCGACTTTACCTTGACGGCTTTTCCCTTCTTTGTAGCCGCCGGCTTCTTCGGCTTCGCAGCCTCTTTCTTCTTCGTCTTCCCTGCTACCTCCTTAGTCTTCGGCTTAGGCTTGGACTCGGCTGCCGGCGACTTCTTCGACGGAAGTTTGAAGGAGTTCTTGACCTTGAGGAGTTTTCCAGAAGCGACGAACTTCTTCAACTGAATGAAGAGAAGTTTCTTGAAGTTTGGAGGAAGATCGCGAACCTTCTGCTGCTCCTCGATGTGTTTGGCGATCGCATAGGGGCTTGATCCTGTCCTCTCCTTGAGAGAAACCAGGGCTTCTGTGATCATCTGCACAGTTCAAACCAAAACCGTCAAAAATTAAAACAAAATTACCATCTTCAAGAGTAAAAGAAGGTAATTTTAGACAGAAAGTGTGATACATCAATGTAAGGAGGATGTGAATAATGTGTAGCAGATGCAGTTTTCACAAACTTCGTTCCTTGGGAAATTGCCATGGCTGAATGTTGTCAAACTGAAAAACAGAAGATCGAAGGAGAATGTATATGAAGAATTCAGAGGGAAAATACTGGATTTTGGATAAGAACGAACAGTAACGGAAAGGCGGTGCGAATGCCGTAAATGGAGGAAGAAGGGAGTAATTTGATTGGCGGAGAAGGTAGCCCACGGATTGATGCGGTTGTAGGAGGAGTTTGAATGTGGGCCGTTGGATGAGCAGGCTTATTGACGTGGATCGAGAGTGTGGATGGGGTTGGACACTTGGAGTGTGGGTTTGTGTTCATTTTGGGGACGTGGTGGCTTCCAAAGTCGATAGTCGACACCTTCAAAGTTCCAAGGTTGTGGGCTTTGGTCTATATGGGCCTCGCTCTTTTGGGTTGGTTGGATTATAATTTTGACAGTATATTCTCCGTCATTTTTTATTTATCATTTTAATATAAAAAATTTGATAAAAATAAATTAAAATGGTAAAAAAAAAATTTGGAAATTATTTTTGTGGAATTCTACCAATGTTATCTTGAAAAGAAACCTAGAAAAGAGCGGTAGCTAACAATTCCATTGGCACTGGTACTATTCATCAGCCCAGAAACCTGATCCAACAGAATCTGTCTCGACCCAAAAACTGACCCGAACTAGTCCACAGGTTTGACATTAGACTCGAAATTTCAAATCTTACATATTGTAACTAAACCTAAAATCGATTAAATTTTTGTTTGATGTACTTCCTGATCTTGAGGATTCTGTTTTGGTACTTTCAAAGGTTAGTGTCAAGAGTAAAAGGAGAGGAAGTTTGTGTTGAAATTTAAATAGAGGTTGGTTTTGGATGCGTTTCGGACGTCTAAATCGACGTCTTATGAATCTTTGCAGAAGTTGAAGGTCATTGACATTGAGGATGCTAAAGCGACGATCGATCGAAAGAAGGCTCTGGTGGAAAAAGTTTGTGGGCTTAAGGTTATTCCATCCAAGAAGAAATGATTTGTTTTTTGGGTACTTTGAGTGGTTTTCTAGCTGCTTTTAGGTGCTTTTTCGAATTCTCCTGGCTGTAGTTTCTGCTTTTGCTGTTTGTTTTAGTGGTTTGCCTATGCTATTTTTACTGTTTTGACGGATATTTTGTAGTATCTATGATGCTTTATAGCCTATTTGACTTTTAATGATAAAAAAAATTAAAATAGATTCGTATCGAAACTGATCCAATCGCTTGAACTCACATACAGTTTTGAGTTTGCTGACAATTAAATTACTACATTCACTGCACAGCAAGACGAGGTGGTTTCAGTGGGAGGTGAAACTAAAAAAATAAGAAACAAAAATCTTAAAATCTGAACCTTGCTCCTGGGGTAATCTCAGTGTGTTGTAGTGTAGAGAAAACTGGTGCTTCTTATTACATGTTTTTAAGCTGCGAGGCTGTATGTACTCAACAAGAATGAGTAGTTTCAGTTGGCGATGTTAAAGACAACACAACATTAACATCCAGGAATCAGGATTGGTAGTTCAGACTTGGATTTAGCAGATAGCTACTTTTAAGTAATCTGACTGGGAAGAGCACGCATTCAAAACTTCCAACATTCAGCAGGTTGGGGAAGTTGGAGTAAAAAAAAGCAAATGCCACTTTTAATTAACTTTCATACTTCTTACACATTTTTGCTAAAAACATAATTTCTGATCTACTCACCTAGTCTGCTTTACCAGCCCAAAAATTAAAACGAAAATAAGAGTTAGGAAGCCAACAAATTACTAAAATACATTGGTAACTGCATTTCCGTCCATTTAAGTTCAAAAACTATGTTTTAACTGAAAATGTATTTAGTTGCAAAAATAAGGAGGCATGAATGTTAAGTTACAAATAACATGGATAATTTTATAATAACATCCAACCTCGAATAGGCATTTAAAGTAGGAAAAATTTATTATAATAATCCATACTTTCAATTTTAATATGTTAAAATAATGAATATTTTGTTTTTAGATTCTAATGGCCCAAAAAAAGGTAAAAATTGTATTCTTCTAGGATGTTACCGAGAGGGTATACCCTAAATGTCATAAATTTTTATTTGTATTTTATTCAAACTTAACACAACACTTTCCCACGATATTTAATGAATTTACAACGTTTGTCCCAAATTTTATTCGATTTTTTAACAATTTTTCACTTTTATTCATTTTAAAAAAATCATAATAATTTCTCATATTCTCAAAAAATAATTCAAACTTTCTGAGGACATGAATGAAAAAAATAAAAACAATATAGGGCACAATTGAAAAAAAAGGAAAAAAAAGTGGAGGTCTATTTCATACCATTAAAATATAATTTTTATATATTTTGGACCACCAGAATACAAAAATAAAATAGAGATGACTATGATACAAAAGATGAAAGTAAAAATTATTAGAATATAATTTTCCTTTAAAATATCCTTACAAAATTTAGACCATCAATAGCATATTATTTTACTCAAGTATTGGTATAGCTCCAAATGCAAGGTCACTTTAGGTGTACCATCTCAATTGAGAATTTGGTAGCTTAAGCTTGTGAAATAACCGGATCTCAATTGAGATTTTGGGGCATATTTGAGTTTTGAGATGCGAACACATCCAAATCGTTTAAATTTTTGGTATCATACTTGATAGGAAAAAGGATAGATATTAGCATAGTAAATTACATTTACCTTACCTGACATTTGTGGTAATAATTTTAGTACACCCGACATTTGTGAAATAATTTTCATCTTACCTGACATTAAGTGAAAATGATTTTTAGTGATAAAATCTTGTCACTTCTCATCCGAAATGAGGAAATACAATAATACCCCTATATGACTATGTGAATGTATCATATTGTCCATTAATATTGAGAAGAAAAGGACTTAAATGATCCTTTCATCGTTTTATTTCCGATGAGAAGTGACCGAATTTTGTCACTAAAAATCACTTTCACTTAATGTCAGGTAAGGTGAAAATTATTTCACAAATATTGGGTGCGCAAAAATTATTACCACAAATATCAGGTAGGATAAATATAATTTACTCGATATTAGCATATATGGGTACCAAATTCTGCAATAAGCTGTGCATTTCGAGTTTGAGAGTTGAACAAATTCATCATCACTTTACCAAATTCACACATAAATTATGTGTGAATTTAAAGGTGGAAACATTTTAACTTAGATTTGACTCAAACCATCCAGAATTATGAAGGAAAATCATTTAATAGCTAGGTCAATGAAGAAGACATCCCCAACAAACAC
This sequence comes from Portulaca oleracea, assembly GCA_029582165.1. Taxonomy (NCBI): domain Eukaryota; kingdom Viridiplantae; phylum Streptophyta; class Magnoliopsida; order Caryophyllales; family Portulacaceae; genus Portulaca; species Portulaca oleracea. Next base: position 9,344,631 of record CM055869.1, on the reverse strand, counting down.
CAAAATAGAACTCGAAATGCAAAATTTGCTAAATCAATTTAAGATCAAAATCTGGGATGGTAACTCAAACAAAGTGCAATGTATGTCGCTAACGATATTATAACCTAGAGAAATGGCGAACTATGAAGGAAAATCTCAGGTTGAGGGCAGAAAAAACTGAGCATTGTCAAAGAATCATGCCTCAATTGCTTGCCCTATGCATGGTCTATCTAACCTGTTAACCATCCATGTAACTCACCCAAAACCACATTCAAAGAACCACCTCAGGCATTGTCAACCTCGGACACAAAAAAGGTATATGCTTCCAAGAACAGTCAACGACAACTCGAGAGAGGTATTACACAAGTCAATATGAGCATATTAATCAAAATCTTAAACAGAATTCTGTAAAGACACCAGGTGAGCAATACCAGCAGCAGATTTGTAATGGAATTTGCTTAAGCTGACTGCTTCATCATTGCTCATGCAGTTGAATTGTGGAGGGCGGTTGATTGATTAATCTGAATCTTCGTACACCTCCCCATCATCAGAGAGCTCATCAAAAGTTCTCATATCAAGTTGGTATCGCAGGATCCCTCCAATTCCTCCAAAACCCCTGCAGAATTGTGACCCCTCTTGTGACTTGTTGGTGACAAACTCGAGGGAGCAACCAAACTTTTTGTATTCGTTGGCGAACCATTCCAACAGAGGCATCTTTTCCTGGACCTCCAATTCAGAATTAGCGGCCGGGTCTCTGAAATTGCTTTGGTCAGCCTCTTGCTCCTTGTTCAGATGTTTTATCACGACCTCGGCAGTGGCGGCGTTTTTCAGAACATATCTATTGACGTCGAGATTTTCCCAAACAATCAGTATCTCAACAGCCCCCATTTCCAGAGCCTTGAGTGTATCTTCCACACCAAAGACATACTTACCAGTGTCCTGACTTATCTCTTCAAAGTATTTTCCAATCAACTTCTTCTCCTGAATAAACTTCACATTGGCAAGAATTTCAGCAGACAGTTCGATGGCCTGGTTAAAACCATTCTCACCACCATAAGAAACATCCACCACATTCAGCAGCTTGGCCGCGAGACGAGGGTCAAACATGTCGGATTGACTGAGCTCGGTCTTAAAGTCGGCAGATCCAGCAAGTATAAGCCCTGCAACATTAGGCTGGCTGGTGGCCGGGTTAATGAAAAACTGAGTGGCCAGCTCTGCCGTCTTCCTCACATAGTTATGTCGCTTCTCCATTCGAAGACGAGCAAAACGCAATGCAGATTGCCCTCCTCTACCATGTTTCTTTGGAAGATCAACGGTGAATTTGTGGAGCACCTCCCTACTATTCCCACTCAAAGTCCCAAAAAGGGTCCCATTACCATCCATAATTATAAATCCAAACTTATCATCAGACTCCAAAAGTTCATTCAGAGCCTCTGTGTGGAACTTGTTGTCACAGAGGTAAAGTGAAGCATTAATAGGCTTGAATGGCTCAAAATCAATTGTCACCTTCTTTTCTTTCCCATCTTCTGTTACAATTGTTCCAGTGTAGAGCACCAAGCCATTAGGAGGGACCTTGTTGTACAGCTTCAGCCTCTGCTGTGCAGAAGTGATAGCTGCAAGCACAGATTGACGGTTAACCCTACTCTTGATGTTGGAAGCAGTTCCATACTCATCACCCAACATCTTCGCAACCCGAGAAACCTGATCACGTGGAGGCATGATAAGAGAGATCATGCTGGTCCCATTGCCCCTAGCAGCTTCTAATGCTTTAATCAGCTTCTTGATCTTCCATATCTCAATGTTCTTGTCAGTCTCACTGTCCGCCATCTTAAATCAAAGGTAAAAGCAAAATTACCTGCAAAAAAACATTACCCAATCAATAATTTGACAAACTAGTGCCAAGTTACGTTTCACCTTTTGACGGAAGAATTCGAATCTTAATGTAAGATATTAAGCAATGTACAAGCTCAATCACTGAACATGGATGACAATGACAGACACATCACACACGACCATAGAAATTGTCCTCATATTTTGCCACTAGCAATAGATACTCTGATGTTACTTGTAATTGTAATTATTGCTTTTTTGTAGCAGATATTTTGAACAATGATGAAATATTTCCAATATTTGAACTGTAGTCTAGTGCATAGGGACGCAATGTTTCTAACAGCGTGGTTGGATTCAGTTTGAATTGAGGGGGGGGGGGGGGTAAGGTAATCTAGGGGAGGGGAGGTAATTAAAGCTAATATGGTTTGGATATATTAATGGGGAGAAAGGAGAGAAGTGATTAAAATTCTTCCCTTCCCCCTCTTTGCCCTTCAATACAAACAGACATTTTGACAAACGATCACCACAAGTCTTAGGTCGCTACTTAGCACAACTAAAAGTGAAAAGCCCCTGTAACCTGAGATGTTGAATACAGATGAACAAACCAACCCCAGTTCATAGCCAATACAAGATCAAACCCATACAGCTTAACTTAAGACGAAATCATCACTTCACTAGATCTTCCCAGTTCAAAAAATGGTTCTAGGCTCAACTTGGTTTAGTATCATCAAGGGGATTCTCTTTTCCGTTCGGCAAGACATAATCCAGAAAGCCTAACAGCCAAATTTTGCAGTCTATGATCACACACACACAAAAAAAAAGGCTGATGGAGGGCATTTCAAGGTCACTACTCATCTGAATGGAACAAAATGACCTAAACAGGAAACCCAAATAGAAAATTCAGATCAGCACAATAGCTGACTGAAGCACTAGTACACCATATTCAAACCCTCTCCTATTTCTTTCCTTCCATTCGCTATCTCAAGTTCCTATTCCAATTCCCTTACTATCTGCAGCATCAAAGCCTCATCTTCAAACTGCAATCCATCATTCATAATCAAAACATTCATAAATACTAAACCTTTCCTAGCATCATATATCATTCACAAATCCTGTTTAATTCAATCAAAACAGAGAATGATACCATGAAATCAACAACAACCCGGACAAAATTAAACCACCATAAGAAGCAAATAACCAATAGTATGAATTAGCAACATAGAGAAACTTATAACAATCAAGAACAAAACTATTGATGACAAATCGAATCATCAAATCATCAATTATTTCAGTGTTTTCCACAATTACCAGAAGAAATTCGCAAAGGTAACAAGAAAAGATAGAATAGGAAAGGACCTTGAATGGAATTTCGGGCCGGCGATAGGGATAACTCAGACGCTTCCGCCGGCGGCGGATGCTATCAACTCCACAGAGAGGAATTGAGAGATGGCGGCTGGCAGGTGAAAAGAGAGGCTAGGGTTTCTGAAAAGTTATGCTCATATATTCCATATCTTGGGCTAATCTCATATGGGACGTGCCAGATATTCACAAGGTTTTTACTTTTATTTTTTATTTTTTATTTTTTAGTGCTTTGAACTGTTTCATGCGAGAAAGCTTGAAAGTGACAACATGTCAATACATAAAATAAAATAAAATAAAATAAATAGCCATTTTTATGTAGTTTATATTTATCGGTGTAATAAAATGATTATAAGCTACATATTTTATTTGGAAAATAACTTGTTTTTGAGAATATTTGGAAAATAACTTTATTACTCTCTATTCTTGAATACTCGGTCCGTTTCATATTAATTGTCATTTAAGCGTTATTAATTTATTAACATTTACAATGATCTATTATACAAAAATACTATCATTTGATTAATAAAAAAACTATTATAAGAGCATAATTTTATAATTTTTGGATAAATATATATTATAAGAAATTTTTAGTAAAAAAAGGGAAGTCCTACTATAACTCTATATATATATATATATATATATATATATATATATATTAGATAGATAATCCACCTTGTTGAGACACCAGGAATCACACCCTGTGGGAGGAGGGTGAGATACTTTCCAATAAGTCAAGTACCAATGGACACCTTCAACTAATATGATTCTTAAGGCTCTGTTCTTTTATGCGGTGAATTGGGTGCGGTAAACAGCATGGTATGGTAATGTTGTGGAAAATGTGCTATGATATGGTAAAATATGATAACATTTGTGGTAAAAATTATTGATGTGATAGGTGAGGTAAGAGAACGTGAAAAGTAAAGGAAAAAGTGAAGAGAGAGAAAATTATGATAATTGTAGTAAAGTGTGGAATGATATGGTACGGTATGGAAGGTCAGCAGGTATGATATGGAGCCGCACAAAAGAATATAGCCTAAATATCTTAAATTTTATTAGGCGGACCCAATGGTGGGCAATGATTCATTTTGAGCGAATTTGTCATATATCCAATTGGCATTTCTAAGGTTTGTACTAAGGTGTCAAGCAAAATGTCCTACAAAGATGCCCTTATGAGGGGCACTTAATCTTATAGAGAGTAGTATAATAATAAGATGACCTTTTCTGGTAGTGATCATATTTTTAGCGATTTACTTCTCATTGTTGTCGTTGATATTGGTTCTCAGTTGCCCAATGCTGTTGAGGACTATGTCCATGTGTCTTTATAAGTCAGAGCTAAATAGAAGAGAAATTAAAATATAATGTAGAAAGCGACGTGCCATTTGATTGAGTAAGCAGCTTGCAAAATATCTTCTTCAAGAAGGTTCAACCACAAAAAAGAAAAGAGAAGTTGCACAAAAATTTGCATGTCGAAAAGTGAAAATGCATAGGGCAAATATCAATAGAGACATTTGGAGCAACTTGTGGAAAATTCTATCGATAGATTGAATAATCAGGCGTGTAGAGCTACAAAGATTGGAAGTAATTTGAGCATCATCCAAGAAGATCAAGAGATTGCGGCAAAGATGTTTAGGAAAACTTGGCTAGAAGAAAAGAAGACAGAAAAATAACCTCTCCCTTTTTAATTAATTTTTTCATTGTATTTGTGCTGGCATAATCATTGATATATGCCTATATGTCGAGTAGTTGTACTTTATAGTTTTTGTCAACTTTATGTTGCGAACTCTTTAACCCAATTCAGACTTTGAACAGTCAGAAAAAAGAAAAACTGCCAAAAGCATCCTTGTAAGTCTTAAACTTACGTTTTAAATGATAATTTACACAGTCCAAACTGCTAAATGAAACACAGAATTGCACGTTCTGTAGTCCACAGGCTAACAGTCCCCATCACGGCAACATTCCGAGGGCTCATCACCAATGCAAATCCCTGGGAAAACACCATAGTTTGCCATGAAAAACCTCAGCATCAAACATCTGGTTTAGATGGCATCTTCAAGTTTGTATTTGGGGAGAGATCCACAAGCAAAGAGCAACAGGGACAAAGAATTACAGGTCAACACTATTTTAAAGTTACAAAAGATGAACCCAGGAAAGCCTGCCCTTATATGGGAGGATGGGCTCTACACTACATCATCTTGGTCTATCCACAAACCCAGCCAACCCCATTACATACTGTTCTTGTCATCTGCATCAACAAAAATAAATCAGAGCAAGGGCCATTATCCTGCATTTCAACAACATTCACCTCTGCTTAATCTAACCGCTATTGTACATGGAACAAACAACAACGTGGCGACATGATATCACACCATCTCTTTGCTGAATTCCCCCCGGGAAAATGACTAACCCAATCTACTAATCATCTGGAGAATCGCTAACCAAGTGTAGTTGATGACAGCGGTAAAAATATTCATCGCGGGATTGGAGAACTCGTGTTCTTCATGATAACAGCACTCGGGTAGCTCCCTCAATTTTAAAAAGGGAAAAAAATGCTAGCTACTCACCTTTAACATCATTATCCTTGTCGTCCTTCACTAAAGCACTGGATCCGTCCTCAAAACTGGGACCAGGTGCTAGTTCGTTAAGGTCGAGAAACCCTCTTTTTCCAACTCCGTCAGGGTCAGGATCGGGATCAGGGTTGTCTAGTATCGGGGTATCCAATCCAGTAGGAGGGTTGCTTTCTTCTTTATCGATAGCCATGGGAGTGGGCTCCACAAATCCCCTTTGTTGGTCTTCATCACTGCCCTCGGAATCCTGACTTTCCATGGAGTCCTCCGCATTGTCACTTGTTGCATCTGAATGTCCTCTCTTCGATGCAGATTCCCTCCTGGGGTTCGCTGTCTCATTCTCTGAATCAGAAAACTCGTATTGCCGGTAATTAATACGGTTTCTTGTGGCTCGCTTGCTCCGCCTCAACCCTGAATCGAACCCGCCAACTGATCTCAATCTGGATCCTCTCTGGGTCCCACCCCTCCTCTCGGGTCTCCTAGACCTTCTGCTGGGTCGATCGCTGTCTTCGCTTATATTGCTTAGTGAATCTTCATCCTCTTCTTCGTCTTCCTCTTCCGCCTCATCTTCTCCATTTTCCTCACTCCAATGAAACTCCTCATCTCCTTCCCCATCAGAGCTGCTGCTGGTCAGTTTCCTCTTGTTCTTACGCTGTCTCAAATATTCCTCGTCATAGACAGCTTCTCCAACTATTTCATCACTGTCAAAGTCTTCATCATTGTCAGAAATCGAGTCAACAAACTCTCTGTCTGAGTACCTCTGAGGTCTTTGCCTCCTACGATTGCTGCACATCACAAGCACATCCACTTTCAGACGACGGGACTTTCACGAATGAAAAGTTAAATAGCTAGTAGAAAACAAACCTCCGATCCAATGGTCCAGATTGATTATCCTCCTCCATTTCATCATAATCATCTGGAGACGGGGGACCAAATGACACATGCTGAGAGGGAGAGGCATGTGAAGAACCACCATTCCATCTGCCATTTGTCGAAGCCCTGGATCTAGAACCTTCTCTTCGAACAGCGGGCTCAGGGGAAGGTGGTTTGTTTCTGATCCAAGAGATAAGAAACCAATTAGCTTTATCGGATCGGAGCAAAAGCCATAAAGATCTAAATTTTAGATAAAATTCGGATAGGGAGTCTATCTGAGGACCAAAAGTTTCCATACTTTGTTATCTTGATAGCTTCGTTGATTGAGCGATCAAAATCATCTGCAAAACAATCGAACAGGATCAACATTTATGGTCAAAGAAATTGTTCATTTGAAGAGATTCAGAATTGTACTATAAGCCGTGTTCCAGAAAGAACAAGGGATAACAGAATCCCCTAAGATCCATGCAATCTATGACACTAAAATATGATCGAGCCACACGACCACAAATTCACCACAAAAACAGACAAGATGATAAACCAAGATCCATCCATCACAGGGACCAGAACTTGAGAACAAACAGGTGAGGCCAACATAACAGGCAATCCACATCAAAGCACTTCTTGTAAAGAAAAGAAGAAACGTTTGAAAGGGAAGGTTGCATTGAAAGTATGTATCTTACCGAAAGTGTAAGTAACAGGTTTTCTGTCACGAAGGGAACGACCAGCAATGAGCCCATCCATTGTAACAAAATTGTTTAGAAGAAGAGCTTCCCTCTGTTGCTTTTTCAACATCTTTTCTTTCTTCTACTCACACACACACACACACAGTTAATATAAGCCAGCCAACTTTTAATAGAGCAGTACGATAGCTAATCTAGGCCAACTTTTACTAAAGAGTACGCTGGTAAGGATACCTTGTGAATCCTCTCAATCTCAGGGAGCATATCATTCTTCAACTTCTTTCCAAGGGAAGCTTCTGTTCTGTTTCTACTTGAGAACAGCTTTTCCTGTAGGCAGAGAACAAGCTCGGAAAGATCACAAAACCCTCCTCTCCCACAAAGTCACGCACAAAAACAAAAACTCAATCTCTCCGGTCATGTCATGGAAAAATAATTGTCAAGATACAATAAAATATGTGAAGCTCATAAGTTTCAGGAAGAAAATGAGCTGCAAAGAAACTAGATAACAGACTTACAATCCCAAACACCCCAAAAAAAAAAAATCCCAAAACAAAAACCTCATTCGCAGAAATACATAAAAGAAAAAAAGTCATGTTCTATGCATTGCAGTTCATCATTATGACCACTTTAGCACTCAGAACCTCGGGTAGCTGAGCGAGGATCAGGCTTGGGGACAGGGGGACATATCAATTGCAGAGTTCTTTTTTTCCCCTGAAATATAAAATTTGATATCTACAAGCAGTGTAAATCCATACCCCTCAAAAATTAGAAGAACGGGATACCCCTCAATGGGTGGAACTTGATACCTTTGGGTATCAAGTCCCATTCCTTACAGTCCAAACAAACACTAGGTTTGGGTAATTGATACCTAAAGGTATCAATTTCCATTCCAATGATTCCAACCAAACACAACCTAAATTTGCCATCACGTCTTCATGATGTCTAGTCTTAGTTGGAACTCAAAGCTCCAAAAAATGGGAAAACAATTACTTGAAACGACTTTTAGGAAAAGGTCAATTAAATGACAAGCTGCAGATAGATAGCTCCTGGCTACAAGCATGTGTCTACCAGTGTGGAATATGCCACAGAAAATTGCTTGTCATTTTTCTTCCCTGAAACAGCTTCTTCCTTGTGTAGATTTTTCCTCGTACATTGGCAATGTGACTTGTACAATGGTTGCAGACTGAATAAAGAACAGCAGGGTTTTTATTTTTTATTTTTTTGCCATCTTGTCCGTTTTATGGTTGGAAAAATGATAGTAACTTCCAGAACAGGAAGCTAAACTTTCAAAGAGAGAGATCATTATTATAAAAAAAAAATTAAAAAAAACAGCGAAGATACCACATTGAGATGTAAGGACTATTCATGTTTGTATGGCATACAAAAAGTCACAGATATGAAGATGTTATGATCAGCTCACTATGGTGGTATCAAGACTCTAATAATAGTACATTGATAACTTGATACTACTCAATATGATATTCTCCTCATGTCCAATGGCTGTTTACTTGATTATGTTTCATTCAGGTTCTTGTATATTCATGCAGATAATACATCTTCCCAGACATAAAATATTGCAGGAAGTGTTCATTCAATAATAATTGACAACAACTAGAATTCAACTAGATCAAGTTAAGCAAGAACACATTTTAGAAAGTTCGACGTAAAGGAGGGGGGGGGGGTGATGGACCAATGCAACTTACAGAAACATCTAGAAACTCATCCAAATTAGTTGCCACTGTTTCCCACTCGTATGATGTGCTAGGCATGACATGAGAACCCTTTGTCCTTCCCTTCTTCACTTCAACTTTCTTCTCAACTTTCCTGATCTCCCTATACAGCCTGTGGCCAATTACTTCATCCTCTTCATACCTACAAAATGAACGATATTAACTTCATATCTCCATACATGACTGATAAATACAACCCCGAAATTTGTTTGTATAATGCTCTTAAAGATACAATTTCTGACAGAACAGAAGCCAAATGATCATAGAAAAAGTTTGTCGGAACAAAAGCCAGCTTGCATGATCCATTGGAATCACAGAATTTAATCACACGACTAAATGCTACTGGGTTAATAGCACTACCAATAGGAAATTCCATGTGAATCACCCCCGATCCGCTCTTTCCGAAATGCTGAAAGATAGGCACCGTGTTTGAGAGAGTTATCAATATAAGTCCTAATGTCTTCTTGCTGCAGGTACAGGCAAAAAGAAAAATTAATTCAAAGAATCTAACCAAATCAAACCATCAGAAAGGCATGTATTCAGATGAGATTAATACCTCAACACGAATGTCACACAAAGCTTTCAGTATCACCACACGTACCCCAGGATCAAGAGTCTTATATGTCTCAATCTCAGCCCTACATATCAACCCAAATTTGACAAGAGTAAGAAGCACAGAGATAAACAACAAAGAACTCGGCAAAGTAATTAAAAACCCACCCTTGAGCAGCAACAATTGGCAATTCTCCCTCAGCAACCTGCAGATAAGCGCAGATTTTAAAAATATTAGGGCAATTCAACAGAAGAAGCAGCACCATCATAGTAAAATAATAAAATAAGTATGATAGTTACCCAATGCCACCAATCTCTCAGTTTTCTACATAATACAGTCACCCAAGTGTCATGAGTGCAAGCCATTCTGGTCACAGGAGGAATTGCCTATATCATGAAGAAACAAATTTCAGCCAAAGAGCGAACACAAGTGGAAGAATGCATTATCAACCAATAAAACTAGATAACAACAAAAATGAGAAACGGACATTAATGCTGAACTAGGACATCAAGCAGAATATGAATAATTCATGAGTCCCAGAACTATCAAAGTCTACTTTCCTGAAACATTATCAATATACCCAAGCACCATGGAGTGGAGCACATATCAGTGAGGCACTGAGGCCAATGAAAGTTGACTGGTTTAGAAATGCAGCAGCATTCAGAGAAAGCACAAATACATCGATCAGCAGTTCAGCAATAAGACCTCAATTTGAACATTCTTTGATTGTTGGAGACAATGATCCACTCATACAAGCCGCAAAAATAAAATAAAATAAAATAAAAACACAACAGACTTACCAGAAAAAACATTCCAGAACACAAATTAATCAAACCACTTCTCAATTGTCTTAACTCTTAACAGAACAAAGTAACCTATATACACAAGTTGAAACCTACATATAATTATGGACCACTTTCTAATGTTCTAGCATTGAATCAAGTGTCACAACCAGCTGTAAAACGTATTTGTACCAAAAATGCTAGGAAAATAATGGCAAAGTCAAGTAGAACTACAACTACTGCTTCAGGAGGAAAAAATCTCCAAGAGTCAACCCAAAGCATTCAGACTATCACGAAGTGAAGCTAAATTTTGAAACTGTCTTCAATGAATGAGAGTAAAAAAAACAATTGGAATCCTTGCAAAAGCAAAGTTTTGCTCAAGATAACCTACAACGAGCAAGCTTAGCTTTCATTAGTCATTGCCCATTCTCTTTGAAAGAGATAAGAACACGAATACCAGATTACCAGTTGCACCAGAATCAGTTGTCCTTACAGGATAAAAGAAGGAATCTTGTGTATGTGAAATGGGAAAAAACATCAGGGGCATAAGATACCATCATTGAACATTGCGCATTCTGCAGAACGGATGCAAAAGATAGACTAGTTCAAAATTGAAATGCATTTGAGTCTATGCCATTGTTAAACGCAAAGAACTTGACCACATCTGAAGCAGCAAATATACAGTGAGCAAACTTGCAACTTGCCACCGAGCCATCCTGAAAGCTCATAGGATTGTTCACAATGGAGTAACTGAAAATCAATCATAAATAACTTCATCTCCATTCATAACAAAGTAGTGTTTATCACCCATCACATTTGTGTAATCATGGGAGGCCAAACTTAAAGAGAGAAGCACCTCAATGATGAAAACCCAATTTTGCTTCCATATAAACATCAGTTATCATCATCACCAGAAACAGATTAAAAAAAGTGTCAAGCACTCAAAACTCATAGCATCCAATTCCCACAATCTGGCGAGACAATTTCCTACTTACAAATGTAATAGAACCTATTTTAAAATCACCAGTGGTACCAGCAAAGCTACAAGTTTGACCACAAGGAACGTCTCATTCCATTTAATCTCGTGATACCATCATCATCCACTCAGATGTAAATGAAAGTCCCATCATTTGTTCAACTGAAGCTTGGTTGTCAACACATCCAGAAAATCAATCAGGGAAACGCATGTACACAGGGAGGACTGTAGCCTAGACATCCATGGGTCAGAGTATACGAACATCCTAAGAAAACTAAAGGAGGTCAGCCTTTACTGTAGCAACAGATGAAAATCCTAAATAAAGATAGATTATTCAAGAGATGAAACTTAAGACAATATGTGTTAATACTGGTCCAACACTCCAACCACGACATGTGAAGTCCCATTGGTGCAAACATTTGGAGATGGAAGCTCGTGTTAGAAGTATCTATAAATCAGGACTCCGCCTAAGAGTACTATAATCAGTTGTGAATTCGATATTCCTTCCAAAGACAGAAGAAGCTCATGAAGAGAAGACCAATTCTTCACAGGCAAGTCTCCACTGATCCACAAAGAGCAGTTCATAGACACAAAACAATAGTCATCATAATAAGAGTAGTACTTCCCCAGCATAATCCACGATTCAAATACCATTTTGATATTAGGATCGAAGCCATGCATTCTGAATTTCTAATGGCTAACTAGACCGCAACAAATTCAAACTAATCCTCAAGAGAAACCCTACAATATCACCCACCCAAAATGCTGAAGGGGACCCCAGCCAAATACAACTTACCACCACCATTACATTTGACTAGCTTTATAGACAATGTGTAAGAATAATGCAAACTCTAAACAGCATAAAACAAAAGGCACCAACCTTAAGCAGTGGGATGTGTACATCCCCCAATGTAGCATTGGGAGTAAGCAATGCAGACTCCAGCTCCTCAGCACTGAACTCAACTGTAATATGCAAAAGAGGCCGAAAAACCTACACAGAAAACACAGCACCATAAAACTTTACCCAACTCTAATGACACAAGGACAAACAAGCACACACACAAAATGATATTCAATATCTCAACTGACATTGAGGAAATTAAGTATTGAAGCCAACTCCCACATTGACCTCAGCTTCCACCTTGGCATTTGCTCCAGTGTAGGTTCATTCACCAAAGGAGTGACAATCTTACTGCATTGTTCCTTGGTCTCTCCCTCATTTTCCTCCTCTTCAACTTCCTCCACCACCTCTTTCTCCACTTTCTCTCTCTTCACCGGCCTCGAACGCCGCTCGATCACCGGAGGGTCCACATACTTAGCGGGTCGGGTCGTGCAGGCCCGGGTGGGCCTTTCTCTCCTGACTATAACATTGTTATTGCTCTCTTTTTTGCTACTTTTGCTGCTTTTGCTGCCAATATTCTCACTGCCCACCTCCTTATTACTCTCATCCTCAATTGGGTTGCTCTCCTTGGTTTCCGGGCCATCGTTGGATTCGGGTTTCTGGGCATCTCCATTGGTGTCTGGTAAGTCTGGGGTTGCCTGGATCGGGGATGAAACTGAGTCTGCCATGGCGGGAAGATTAACAGGCTGAAACTTAGGGCTAATTAAGATGTGGGTAGGCAAAAGATCACAACTTTGCATTGAATAAGCTGAATGAAACCAAGTCAAGCTTCTGGGCAACGCTGAAAATGGAAGAAAGAGTGGCAGAACCCAAAAAACAGACGCATACAACCATCATCACATTGCAATCTTGTCTCTCTCTCTCTCTCTATCTATCTCCTCTACCTTGTTCTGCAGCGGGGAAAACAAGGAGAGAGAAGAAGAAAGAAGCAAACGGGAAGCAACAAAAACTCAAATTTGATTTGTGGGGCAAGAAAGAAGAGTTTGAGCTAGGATTTTTGATTTGAGGGTTAACCCAGTATTTCTGGGTGTTTTGGGTAGTTTTTAATTTGGTGGAGTTAATTGGGGTTTGTTGGTATGTGGTATTCACAGAAATTGGGTTTATTTGGTGGGAGAAAAAATGAGAGAAAGAATAGGGATAGGGAAGGAAGGGGGTTATGTAAAATTAGGGCAACTGGGGAAAGAAATGAAGGAAAGGGCAGACAGACAACATAACAAAACAGGCTTCAAATTCAGGGGCGAATTGACGATTGACGAGAGCAGAAAAAGGGTGTGCAGGGTTTTCTTTTCCTTCTTTCTACGGTCTGTTTTCTTTCTTCCACCTTGTTCTTTCCTTCTATTTTTTGCCCACTAAGGTAATTTTGACGTTTCATTAAAACTTAAAAGGGTTTAAAAAAAAAATTGAAATGACTCTTAGAAGTTAGAACAAACTACTCTTTTTTTGACAAGTGTAAAATATTTTTATGAAATTCCTTTCTCAAGTTTTGTGTAAAATCACTTACAATAAATAGTTATACTCAATTTTTATTTTCCTTATCCACAATAGTCTAAATTATAAGATAACGAATTATGACCATGTTCTTTGGTTAGATTTAACTAACATATCTAAATTTATTCAAATTTTACAAAATTCTCCAAAAGAACGTAATAAATTATCTAAATTTATCCAAACTTATCCATTTAAACTTGAAAATAACACAACCAAAGAACATGACATATACTTGGCAATTTCTTTTTCTTTTGTTTATCCCCAACACGAGACATGGGACTATATCAAATCATTGTCAATAAAAGTGCACATGTCCTCTGAAACTAGATCATTGATGAGATTTGGAGATGCACCAATAACCTACCCAAATCTTCCTTTGAAGTTCAAAATAGTGGTTGTGAACCTCCTCAATCAGCGAACCAACAAACTTCATCCCCCTGCTTAACACCCATCAGCTCTACTTTTCTCTGATGGCAGAGCCTCAAACATGACTGTCATCTCCAATTGTACCGCCATCAAAGTTAATTTTAGTCATTCCCGGAGGTCTCCCAAAACATTTCACCGTCTATTTAAGCACAACTGTAACGCCCCAACCTTAATCACGGGGTTAAACTCCACTTAAAGACCCTAAGCCCGCGATTAGCGCAGCGGAACACCTTAGGTCGAAGCATTACCGCCGTCTCCCAAAAGAGACAAGGCAACCGCATCAAAGAACTTCCAAAACCACAAACCAACTTAACAACCTTCACATAAACTTATACAATCTTTGGATAAAGTACAACAACTTAAACATAACTTAAACTAAACAACTCCAATAAGAAATCCTGCTTGTCCTTGACTACTGATGGACTCCATGGAGAACTACCTCGATAGCCTTGAACTACTTTGCAATCGCTTATCCTTGCCTTGGGAGCTCGAACCTCCTAAAACAAAACATTAAAACACGCAAAGGTGAGTGGGGAGACACTCAGTACGTAAACCTCCAGCACGTAAACCGTTCGAAAACGGTTTTAGTGTCGGCATTTAAAATCATTTCGAAAACGGGGAAGGGGTTAAAAAAAAAAAAAAAAGACTTGAACGACGTGAACATAAACATAAGCATAAACATAAATTCATGAAAATAGAGAGTAAGTGGGACCCTTACGATCGGTGCAAGCACCTCACACACGCGTATGCCCAAGTTGATCTATACTTGGAATGATTGGTCGTTAAGCGATCGATCTTGGCGTGTCGGCACTCGATCGAGTGCTAAAACATGGATGTTATCATAAGCATAAAATGCGGGTCCACTAAAAGATGTAAAGATATTGAAATTCATGGAACTTGACATAGCATGAAATACATGAACTATGAGTATAACTTAAACGTAAAAATTTGGACAATTTGCGTACCTTGGGCAGCTAAAGTCTTTAGCGGAGACTAATTAGGCTTTGGGTACTTGTCAACTAAGATAAGAATACGTAGAAACGAAGAACCGAATAAAGTTCTAAATTAGATTTATAAGTTTAGAAACTTAATAATTAACATGAAGTAACTTTTTGAGAATAAAATTTCAGGTTATAGTAAAATAGTGTTTATAGCATAACTTGAGTTAGGAAAATCGAAACAAAGTAAAAGAGTACATCTCGGAATAGAGAAAATCATAATCTACAACTTTGTCAACAGAACCAGAAGCTAAAAATGAGTGGAAGGGCCCCAAAATGGGCCCGGACAGAACTGAATATATGAAACTTTAAGCTTTTCGGGTCGAAAATACATGAGAAGTATGATGTAAAAGGTGATTCAAATAAAAGGACTTGAATACAAGAGAATAGGCTTGAATCAATGAGGAATAGGATGATTATAAATTGGAAGCTCGGATGCGAAAATAATGAGTTCAACTATGGTTTGATAATACGATATGGAATGAAAAGACGAAATGGAGCAAGATATACATGTCCAAATGTGAATAAAAGCAAGCTTGGATTAATGAACTATGAAATGAGTGATGAAATGAGGAATGAATTGGATAACATTAGAGATTATCAAGCTAGAAAGAGCTTTTAGCTAGAGCAAAGATATTGAACACGATACTTAAAGAAATATAGGAAATAAGGACTTACTAACACATTAGCTCTTGAAGAGTATACATAAGACTTACTTAGGACTCCAAGATGGTACATTTAGCCTTAAACACATAACTCTATAATGACAATATATATCCATGACTCATTTATACCTAGAACCCCTCATTGGGTTGATTTGAGGCCCAAAAGCTAATAATTTACAAAGGTTATTTTGAGCAGAAAACCATTCTGGACAGCCCGGTTTCCCGGGGTCGTAACTCACACTTCCGATATCGGATGACAAAGAACCATACCTTTCCGGAAAGCTTGCTACATGGCCTAAAACTTTCATGTTTACCATAAAAACCAAAGAGGTCTCCAAAAGGACGAAAAATAGCCCTCAAAACACTGACTCAGAATTCGTATTTAAAAACGTGAGGTTACGGTTTTGGTCGTAACTCGGGCTATACATGTCGGAAATTCGAAATTCCAAAGCCTATGGTTTGCTAACACCTTAAGCTATCCAATGGAGTATAAATTTGGGCAAAAATCTCACTTTTATAATTCTGTAAATTTCCAGAATTGAAAACACTAGCTAAAACACCTAAAACTCATCTTTTAATTGGATTTTCCCACTCTTAATCATATTAAAACTTAACCAAATTTCATCTAGCCTTAATCCACCATATTTCCAGAATATAAACCATGAAAAACTCTTCATCAAAGGCCTTGAAAACCACATGCATCCATGGATTAAACATTAACTTCACATAATAAACACACTCTTGAACTCTTGCTCCAAAACTCACAAATTCACCCAATTTAAGCATGATAACTCTTAATTCATAAACTCACAACAATATCTCAGCCCTTAAACACATAAAAACTCACAAGAAATCCACATGCATCAACACTAATTCATCATCCACCATGAATTCAACAAGAACCTCTCAAAAACTCATCCAAACACACATGCATAAACTTGAAACTCAAACCCTAACTTAACCACAACAATTATATACTTGAATTCATGAATAAAGAGAGTAAAAGAGATGGAATTCACCAAAGAAACATAAATTAAACATAGAATTTCAGATTAGGTTTGAAAGAAATTGAAGTGGGGTTTGAGAGATTACCCTTGGAGTTAAAAATGGATGAAAACACAAGAGAGAGGAAGAGGGGGATGCACTGCGCCGGAAACCGCCGCCGGCTGGCCGGAAAAGTGGCCGGAAACTGGCCGGAGCTGGCTGGGAGTGGACACCAAGAGGAGGGAGAGGGAGGAGTTTGAGAGTTTGAGAGTGTAGTGAGAGAAAATGAGATGGGTGTTGAATTGAGTTAAAATGAGCCTCCCACTTCTACTACTATTGTATACTCCCTCACTTAATTTAAAACACCAATACTAACTTAATTAAAATCTGAAAATACAACTTTAATAAATTAGTTTTAAGTAAATAAATTAAAAGTAATTAGTTTGGTTCAAATTTGAAAAGAAGTGAGGTGTATTGAGACCCCCTTCTACTAAACATTTAAAACACACTTAAAACTATCATCCAATTACCAATGCTAACAATAAATGAGATTAAAACCTTAATTAAAAATAATAATAGGATGATAACATTAGGAGTAATTAAATGGTAATCGAGGTAGTAACTTGAAATATCGGGTTTTTGTAGGAAATAAAATATATCGATAATAATTGGGTAACATAAAAATAAAATACAATGACACTTGAATTAAAATAATAAGGTGGAAAATTACCTCTTGAAATTATGTAAGGGATTAAAATGTAAGAAATTAAAATTTGAACGGTAAAATATATATATATAAATCGGAACAAGTAATTCGTAACCGATTCTCGGTAAGTAAATTTATAACGTAAAACGTATAAACTGAAATACTTTAACTTATTGAACGAATATGTAAAGTAACTTTTAAGCCGATAATTCGGCACCTTAGCCATCTCCTGCGCGAGACTTGTCACCGATAGTTATAAATAAATGAGTACGTTGATAAATAATAAAATAAACGCGAAAAAAAAATTATAACGCGATTTAGATAATTACTGTGATTAATAAGTAATTAAACATGATTTTGGGGTGGGTTATTGCAACAACCTCACCCTTCTCCTTCGCATGTATAATATTTATAATATCTACTTGTCCGAACTTGTCATTCTGAAATATTTGTAATATTAATGCCTCATTTTCATGAGTGTGTCCAGTCAAGAATATCAAAATATCGATCCGAGTCATTTTAAATTCAAACGAATTAGATATCAAATAAAAATTATGCCTAATATCAAGTTTTTTGGATTACTTTTGGATCAGATAATTTGAACGAATTTGAATTCAGATTCGCATGACAAGATTTAAATATGTCCATGTAAATCAAATTTTTAACTGCATGCAATCACCATCTGTAAAGATGAAACCCTGGCAGTTCAATTGCACAGAGATCCTCATTCAAGTCATATCTTATAGTTATACACAATAAAAAAGGTACAATGGGATTATCCCTTCACAATTCACAAATTCTCTTATCCTTGGTATAACCCAAGTTTAAGAGCCCTAAATGATGATGAAGTCAATTTGGCCTCAATAACAACACAATATCATTTTTTTTCCTTTCTTTTGAACAACTTGCAAGGCAGTCTGCAGCATAGCAAACAGCCAGGGACAACAAAAGTTCTCTTCTACAGACTGCATAGGAAGCAGAACAAGGAAAAGATGATGATGGTTGATGACGACGATGATGATTGTGGCCCATGGGAAGCAAAACCAGGAAACTTTTCCTCAGAGCAAGAGAGACCGCAACGGCTAGGATGAGCCACCCTATACACTCCTGTACTTGTTAAGATATAAATGTCCTTATCATTGTCTTCACCAAAGGAGAAAGTGTAGCCTATAGCAGCAGCAAGGTTATGTGCTATAGTGTTGCATGTAAGTGGTGAATCCTTGGCACAAATGTAAGGTACCTCCATGGTGGTAAATTTTTCACTGTTTTCAGGGAACTCTGTGCCTACCCAAATCGACTCAGCGTAAACATCTGTGTAAAGATACCTGAAAATTCACCAACAGATAATACAGTAAATGTATCCTGTCATTCAGCAGCTGTAAAAATGTTGAGGAATAGACTGGAACAGGACTGACCTTCCATATAGGCAAGGATCGGTCTTGGATCTATAGAAATACCCACCAACGATGGAGGCAGCATTTCCCCTTATTACAGAGTGATTATAACCCATTACAGGGAATGCAAGTTTAGGATTGAGTGATATTTTGCCGGGTTGTGACTTCCCCACGTCGGAAACAAAGTGACCTTCATACATAGGCCAACCGTAATTCCCTCCTTCGACGATTATGTCTACCTCGTCGTATATATCCTGAAGAGTGTCCAAAACAAAAGCAATTGCTTAAAATTGAACACTTTTGAGGTGTTTTCATCACACAGAAGCATACAAGAGAAAGAAGATTGGAGCTCGAAAAATAAAAATAGCAAACCTGACCAGCATCCCCGCACAAGAAATAGGAAGGCCGTTCTGCATCAAAACTGCAGCGCCATGCATCCTTGAAACCCATGGCCCATATTTCAGGCAACAAATCTTTGTCGTTAACATATGGGTTATCTTTAGGTATTGAGTAGTTTCCCCATAGATTTCTTCCCTTCACTTCTGCAACACCTGAGGGAAAGAACAGATCATGTTGAATAATAGGACTATAATCTTCTGACAGCACAGATGAATTACATAGAAGCGAACTACAACACCTTATAAACCATGAAATTCTACGATATTCAGAACAAAAGATTATGAGACTCAACTAGGTACTTTATCGAGATCAAATCTCAAAATCTTCCCAAGCAGCGATTTCTTGTTCTGGGCAAAATTATGCGGTTCATCTCTTGATGATCCTATTGCCATTGAACTGTACAAGTATCCATCAGCAGGTCCAAACTGAATCTGACCAGCATGACCTCTATGGGATGAAAGGCCCACTGTAAATATCCTTCTCACTTCTGTACCTAATCCCTTGCGATTGTACTCAGCAATGATACTGTGATATTGGCAAGGCATGATCCCGTCTTCAGCTGGAAGTTCAGAAGGATCACAATCTGCTTCTGTGTTACACGAGCATCTCCCCGAGCATCCTGGATGCTGAAGCTTATCACAATTGAAGGAGACAAAAAACCGCCCATTTTTCGCAAAATCTGGATGAAAGGCCATACCAAATAGGCCATGATTGCTTTGAAACAACACGCGATCACTTATATCGAGAAAGGGTTTAGATTCATCAATCCCCAAGACACGCTTTGAGCCTTTCACAGGAACAGTGGCCAACCATATCTTACCGGCCTGGTTTGCCAAGAAAACACGGTCAGAGCCATCTGGGTGAGCAGCCATGGTTGTGTAGGACCCATTTCCAATCTTCTCTATGCATATGCCTTTTATTGGTAGACCTGTTTGAGAGATATATATACCATTGTAGACTGTCAGCATCCTAAGAAACAGAGTTTGGAGCAGACAAAGTAGAAAATCACTTACTGTGATTGGTAGAAAAGGGCAATGATGCAGAACAACATGGTACCAATGAAAGAGCAAATACTAGGAAAACATTGATAACAGCAGCCATATCTGGTGTTTACTGATACCAGAAGACATCTTAGTACCCTTAAAGTAACTTATAGCATTGGAGTTTCAGCAACATGATCGGTTCACATTTCCATATTCATTGATCTCTGTGTGTTCCCGCATTCCAATTTATTTTAGGAGTAACGCCTCGAATCTGCTGCATTTGCGAGGAAGTTTGAAAAGGTAGTATATGAGGGTGCGAGTATGATTGTCAAAATACAAGAGTTTTTCTGGGAGAATGCCATGGAATATGCTTAGTTGCTGATATAAGGGGCATAGAAGCATTCCATTTTATCTTATAACAAGTCCTAGTTGAGTTCAGAAGGAATAAACATAAAGAAGTCCCAGTGGGTAGACAAATTCCCAACATGACTCAACTCCCTATTCATTGGTCATGCTTGCCCCCAGAACATAGTTGGAAAAATGAAAAAGGAAGAGATTTTTGAGTTCTGATTTATGAAGCATCACCACATAACTTATACCGTTGTTCTTTTGTGCGGTTGGTAAGACGCAGAAATGGTGCGGTGTGGTGAAATTGTGGAAAATGCGGTGAGTTGTGAAATGATATGGTAAAATTTGTGGAAAGTGTGGTTGATGTGGTAAAGTGCTGAAGAATAATGAGTAGTATGGTGAGTTGTGATAACGCACCGCACTACAAAAAAGAACAAGACAGTAAGTAGTGTTAAGTTGAGATATCATAATAAACATAGGAATATAGTACTTTGGGAAGGGTAATCAGGACAAGGGGGAAGGGAACATGGAGACTTCCCTAGTTGTCTTATTTTCCCATGGAGATAGCTGCCAGGTTTCGAATACGAAAATTTCACCTTTGCTAATAAAATACAAATTATTATATAATATATGAACCCAAATCTCCAGGAAGGAACTAAAAAAAATAGCCAGATGTTGAGTTGCAACATAGAATCCTGTGAAATGTGAATGGTTCAAGGTCTTCTGATTAGGGGTGGCCAATACACTGATATATTCATCCGATACACATAAAATATGTAATTTTTTTTATCTCAAATCATACGAAAACACTAAAAAAAAATTCTTTACCGGTGGTCGTGGTCACCCAGGACTAGCCTGAGATCCGCCACTGGTGAATGGTAATCCACATGGTACGAGCCACCAAGATGCAATAACACAAACATGTATATTTCATTTTACTCTCCAGACTCCAGATGTCGTATATGGATATAGAAGGGTTATCTGTACAAGGGGAAAGGGAACATGGGGGCTTGTATTGACTTGAACAGAAAATAATACCAACAACAATTGCTAATAAAATACTTTTCGATCATCAAATTTCCAGTTTAAATCATACTGTATTACTGTCTGGCTCACCATGTTCTGTCTACAAAAACTTTATTAGCCACAGTTGCCTGCCATCCCCCCAAAACCAACAAAAAAAAGGAAAGAAAAGGCAAAAATTGTTTTGCTCATTCCCTTTTCTTTTTTTTTCTGTTTTTCTGGTAGAATACCATACCGAATTTTTCTACACAAGCATTGGCACAATAAGTTCGCAAATGTCGAATCCTTCTCTTGAAACAAGCGATGGCAATGGGTCTTGGAACCGACCCATTCAGACGGGTCTCGGTCAAAATTGGCGGGTCAATGTCTAGGCATGGACCCGTCAATATATATATATATATATATATATATATATATATATATATATATATATGTTAAATGAAAATTCTAGTGTATTTGTATTCTTAGAATTCTACAATGTGATAATCATCAGCTTTGTGCATTTTTATTTTTATTTTTGCATTTTCAGTTGTATAGTTATATTCTCGAGTTGATGTATTGATGACTTATGTAATGTTTTATGTTGAACTTTGCTCATAGATTTGTACGTTGAACTAGATGTTTTTATAGTGTTGAAAAAATGTGTATTTAAATAGAATAGTTATTATTATACATTGAAAAAATCTAATGAAAAAAATACATAAAAGTGTTGGACCCATTAAAGACCCGCTATGGACCCACGGACACGGCGGGTCTGGGTCTGAGTTTTTCGGACCCACCGGGTCTCTGGTCAGGTCTGGTCCAAAAAAAATCGGCGGCTCCGAGTCTAGCGAGATCCGACTCAGACCCGGCCATTGTCATCCCTACTTGAAGCACTTGAATATGCTGCATTGTCCATCTTTCAATATTTCTCACTAGTGCGTACTATACATGGCTTCAAAGTACCAATTCTTGTTTCAAATACATAAATTTTCATGCATTTTTGTGCATGAGGGGAAGACTGCCTACATCTGGACCCTCAGATCCCACATTAGTGGGACCACATAGGGGGTCGACTGCTGTTGTTGTTGTTGTATTCTCCCTTGCAGCATCTACCAAGACAAGTTTGTAGTCTCGAGTATCTACTAGTTCACAGCTTCATAAAAAAGGACCTGAGGTTGCAAGTGCCCCCTCTTGCACATGGAAATCACCTCGTCCCAGGTGCCAACAACCTAACTCCCCAAAATTTCAAAAGGAAAAAAAAAAATTAACAATGTAGCCAAAAACTGAGACTGATCGGATGGTCAGAAATGCAATAATACCTTCACTGTCCTGTCATCGTACATTATCCATTTCTCTTGGTTAAAATTATAGGCAAAGCAGTGATAATGCTGACCGTAGTAGCAAACCTGCACAAAATGAAACAAGGCATCGTTTATTCTGTAATGTAATTATGCAGTATACTTGGAACCAAAACTGCAGTTTTAATTACAGCAGTAAACATGGTAAAACCCAAAAGAAAGATGAATTATGTCATTGAGAGACCATGATACATACCACAGACACCAAACGGAGCACAGTCTTAGGATCTAGACCACGATAAAGAATGCTGATGTCTATCTCAGTTGCTAGGGCAGCAAGGGTTGCCGCAATGTCATCAACACTCTCGCATGTATTTTGCCAACCCAGAACTGAGCAGATGAAATAACAAAATTGTCAACATAACTTCCACAATAGTACTTGGAATAACAAACAGTAGCAGAAGCGAAACATCTAATGAATCCAGCCACAGATGGGATCTAGCAAGGTCAAGACATGCATAGTCTAACCCCTAAGTTCAACCAAAAAGGCCGTAGCTGAAAGACTCATAAGAACCAACTTTTGTCAAGGATGCAGATAACGTTGGCCACCTTTTAGCGTTGTAGCACAATAGCAGGCTTTTTTTTTCCCTTTTCCCTGTTTTTCTTTAGGTCCTTTCTGTTTTATTTATTTATTTTTTTTTGGTGGTGAGGAGGGGGGGGGGGGGGTGTACCTGTTGTGAAGACATGAGGAGGGTTTGCAAGGATGTGATGGATATGGTTGGGTTGACCACATCCACCTGCTTCTGGATCACAAGCTACATGATGATTCATCTCTACTAAATTTAAGAGCTCATCAAATGAACTTTCTGCACACATTGCCTGAAAAAAGCAGGAAGTTAGCAAAAGCTGTAGCAGTCAAATGAAAATTACCCAGCTGATAAGTTTGTTTAAACAAAAAGAAATTAAAAGGGAAGCAGTGGACACGCCTTCATTGTTCGGAGGGCACTGGCATTAATATTATGGAAGAAAGAAGTGTACTTCAGATGTCTGGACTCCAAACCACACTTAAAGCAGTTCATTCTCTCAAAAATGTCCATTCCAAAAAGAGTGTGTGCTATGCAAGAGCTATTGCTACAATCCCATCCTCCCAAGCAGATGCTATCGACTAATTCATTGCCAACGCCACCTGGACCGGAAGTAAATGAGCGATGAAGGCAATCAAACAATACTGCTAATACTTCAGAAGCATCATTCATTTGAGCCTGGCCAATTACAACAATGATCAGTTTCCGTATGAGCACAAAAGTAATAGTTGAGCAGCAGTTTCGCAATGACAAAATAACTGCTGCAACAATGAAACCACAGATAGAATTCCATGAAGTTGAGTTTCATACAAGCTTACCTCCTGGAAAAAATTACTTTCTGGGTACAAATTACTTAGAGCAGTCCTCAAAGAAGTAGGGGCTACTGGTTCTCTCTTGGCATCCCCAGAGGCCATGCTTATTGCGGTTAGGATGTCAAACAACGCACAGACAACACAAGGATCTCCCACATGAATGTGTTCTGACATTGATCTCCTCAGAAACTCTTCTCGAAATCGTTTTAGATGCCAGAGAGACTGCACATATCCAGTAAAAACCTTCAGATAAAAACAATGGCAAGCAAAATCAAGATGAATGAAGAATCTGCACAAACCTGGATGATCACATTCAAAAAGCAATTGTATTCACCAACTTCATTCTGGAGTCCAGCACCAAGCACATAACTTTCATTCAGATTTTCAACCATCCCTGCTCCAGCATTAGCACCCCCCACATCCCGCAAAAACTTTTGTACCTCCCTGAAATTGGAAATCGAGGGTGGCTTTTGCTGTGCCTGCAATGTATCTGAGGAAGACAAGATTTTAACAGCACCACGATTATTATGAGGATTAAGATACCTACCACGAAGTTCAGCATCAAGAAAAATTATGAAGAACTGAAGAGCAGGGAAGCAACAACCGACTTGGCTCACATTAAACCAAGATTTCTTAAAGTGCAATGATTTCTAGATTAGAACAAAATAAATAAGCTTCTTTCTAGTTGTTGTGCCCAGTTGACAAAAGAGAAACAAAAACAGTCAGGTTTTCAACTAAGGGCTCGACATGATCCTTCCGACCATGACAACTGAGCTTTTCGCTGTTCTCTCATATTGATTTACACTAAAATGCTATGTATCTCTCATCAGTTAGGTCAGTCGTGAACTAAAGGAATCACCATGTCCATGCATTGTATTTACATGAAAATTACAATTCCTCATGTTTTGTCCATTGAATCCATACAAAACAAACCAAAGAACTAGTGATGCTAAACCACATATCAAGGTTTTGAAATGATGAACTATAATGCTACAGATGAAGAAATGTTCTCAGCGTTAACCACAGTACATAACATGTCAAAATAAAGAGTTTACCTAGGCTTTGCGACACTGCTTTCTTCAAATCTGCTTGGAATCTCTCCTCCTCATCCTCTTCAGCTTGTAATTGTCCCAATGCCTTTGAGCTCCTATCTACCTCTGATTTTCATGAGTGCAAAAACAATTAAATTCAGAGTTGGAATTAAATATGCACAAAAAGATCGTGAAAACAAATACATTTATGTGAGCCACGAAAAAGAACACACAAGTCTGCATCACAAAACTGAAGCTCTTGAAACTAGTGTATTAGTTCATAAACCAGGCCCCCCAGCCTATCATGCAACCTACAAGTCTCAGTCCCATTTGACAAAGGGTCAACATGCCTTCAGACAGAAAAGCCGACAAAGTCGAGACCTTTGATCAGCATTTCACATTTCAAAAAAAAAAAAAAAAAAAGTTGCTACCTAACACCTTTATTCCAATTTCTCTCACATATGTTTCTTGCTTAAGCTTTCTTTTTCCTTCCTTTTTACCCCATCTGGGTGGAAAGGTGCCAGTGAGAGATTTTATGAAGTTGCAATTGAGGTCCATATGAAATAAGAAGGTTAATTAACTGAAATGCTCATGGATGAGTTAAAAGGTGGAGGATAATCAGCAGCAATAGTATTAACAATTAATGTATATAATACAAAGATCCTCACCATTGTGACTGAGGACACCACTTTGATTTATGCCGGAATCTCTTTGCAATAGATCAGTACTTGGCATCTCAACTGGAACATTCTCCCCTTCAGATACACCTTGATACAGTCCATTTGGTAACTTTTTGGAACTTTTACGCTTCCCTTTCCTATTTCGTCCCGAAGAAAGAACTCCATCATAGGGAATTTCATCATAACACCCTACACCCAAAAAAAAAATATACAATAAACTAAAAATGTACCACATTCCTTGGTAATCTATTCCTTAAGACATTAGGTAAACATGGCATTTACCCTGTTTAGGATTAATGTGACCCCTTCTAACACATTCATCAACAGCAACAGAAGAAAACTCAGGGCCACCATTCAGGCTTCTTGGCATGCCAACCGAATCGTGTGCAAATCCATTCAATTTCTGTGGGTTCTGCATACAAAGAGCCTATGCATGAGTAGAAGTAGGAATTCCAGATGACACTATGAAACAAAATCAAACCCAAATTCTAATTTTCTAAACCAATACTCCGAAATTGTTACAAAGGGCGAGGTATGAAGGGCTCGGATATAGCAGTCTTAACCCTAATTGTTTGCAATTTAGAGAGACTAGTTCCAATTTACCTAAGTTTTAAAAACCATTCGCAACCTACTACTCCATGAAAAAGAAGCAGAGGGGGTTTAATGATATCTTGCTTCAGTCCATTAATCTAAATAAACTTTTTCAACTATCCAGATTAGGATATAAAATCCAATGTGAATCGAGTAATGTAATGCACTTGTTTCCCTGAGAGACTTGGAAACAATTTTGGAATTGATCATTATGCCACTAAAAGCAGTTTGTTCCACAATTACAACAAGCCGCAAAGAAGGGGCTTTACAAGCTTATCTTTCACAGCTGTTTGGGTGCCAGGTTTTCCCGCCACAGCACCTTCAGACGGTGCAAGAGTGTTTCTTCTATGCTGTTCAGCAAGAAGTTTCTGCTTGGCCTCATTCTCTATCCGTCTCTGGTATTCCAAAGTTTCTTCAAGTTTTCTTTCCTCTTCCTCAAGTTCAATCTTTCTTTGAAATTCTTCCTCCAGTTCTTTGGAGTGATTGACACTTTCTGAAACTACTATGTCAGCATCATCTACATGATCACTATCAGAAACAGAAGGAAGAAAGCTGCAGCAACAAATACACACATTAAGAACTTTCAGCAAGCATCACTCAAGCTGCTGATAATTTCAACTACAAGGACATGTCTGACCAGATAGAGATGATTGAGATTAGGAGGGACATACGATTTTTCAGCAATGTCAAGCTGCTCACTAAAGTTGCCAGCCTGCATAATAATGAGAACGTCATACTAGTATCAATTTTTCAGCCAAGGCAATTCTTAAGTAGGATAATAGAGGACTATAACAAAATACTTCACAAAGCTATCCTCTACTTCTCTTTGATGGAATACTAGACAGTCAAAAGGCTTATAATTTAATGTCTGCATTTTAAAGGTAAAG
Source organism: Portulaca oleracea (assembly GCA_029582165.1). NCBI lineage: Eukaryota > Viridiplantae > Streptophyta > Magnoliopsida > Caryophyllales > Portulacaceae > Portulaca > Portulaca oleracea. The sequence continues at coordinate 9,317,119 of CM055869.1, read as the reverse complement.
CTCTTACATGGATGCCAAGTCCCCCCCCCCCCCCCAAAAAAAAAAAACCAAAAAAAATGGAAAGGAAAGGAAAAATCGCTGCCAACCCCAAAGGATAACCAAAAAATCACCCCAATTGCAAGGAACTCACAGATTTGGATTTGGATATCAACTTTTTACCACAAAATCACAAAATGTCGGAGCAAAAGAGATGGAATGCAGCCAAAACTTGTATGCGTTATTTTCATTATAGATACCTTCATATCCTTTGTTTTCCTGAAATCTTTATTTCTTCTCTTATCCTTAGGTTTATCCTGCAAGTATTTTGAGTTATCATTTCCAGACCCCTTCTTAGAGTCCCGTGCCAGTTCGGCCAAGAATGCTTCGCTTGCTGCATCAGATTTTGCTGTAGCATCTTTCTCAGCCAGAGCTTCCAATTGTGCCTTAACAAGATAGCCATTAAACAACAATTTTAATAAGTCCACCAAGGAAACAGATAAATGAATTGGCTTTCAAAAGCTTTTTTTTTTTTTTACTAACCCGCATAAATGACTTCACAAGCGGCAATAATACTGAGCAATAATCAAAGGTGGAAACATGTTCAAGCTTAAGCTCCAGTTGCTGCACAGAGATCACACTCCGCATTATTCTTGCATCAAGTTTGCTGAGCTGCATGGCCAGGAAAGCATATAACAATCTTAGAGCACACTGATTTTCCAAGCAAACTTCAAACTGCATCCAGAACTAGAAATGGAAAACACCAACCTCTGTAGACAAGTGCTCTTTCTGTCTCTGAATAGCAATTTCTACACGGCTGTCCAACTGATGAATATGTTCATTTGATTTCAAGTCCGTTTCACCAGCTTCTAGGTCACGTAGATGAGAAATCACCCCATTATAGGTTTCTCCTAATCCAAGCTGATTAACATCCAGATTTTCTGCTTCCTTCAATACATTCGTTAGAGCATCCAGCTCCAACCGATTGCTGACAAACATAACTTCATGTTCACCTTCAACAAGCTCGTCTCTACGCTTTTTGAGGATTGAATCATAGCTACAGTGGGGTAACTCAGTATCATGCTCCCTCTTCTTGCTTTCTTCCAGACAAAGTTCCTCCACTCCCTGCAATGCTTCTTCATATGCCAAAACATCAAACTTTCTGTCACATATGTCCTGAAGTTGTCTAAGTTCCTTCTCAAGCATATTCAGGAGTTCCATGCCTTCTCGAGCCCTTTCTTCTCTGGTTTTCAACCATGTTGTCAGCTGTTTCCCAGTAGTGGAGTCATCATATATCCAAGTTAAGAGAGAATCATGACCAGATTGAACGCCCATTTGACCGTCAGTATTCTCAGCGGGCAACATATTGTCATCTAATAGGAGCGTTGAAGCATCCTCATTAAGCATGATTTTGTCTTCAAAGTCTGAAACTTGACGACGGGCAGCATCATCCTCAGGAGTAATTTTCTCAGGATATCTGCCAAGACCACAGGAATGGGAAACGTCCTGCAAAAACTTGATTATCTTCCTAAGCTGAGGTGCTCCCAAAAAGCAAATGCATAGAGGGGTTTTGTCCAACCCACAGTTTAGGATTTGTGAGCCAGGAACAAGGCTCTGCAACTCCTCCATCGTAAATTGAATCACCTTGTGCAAGTGACTCGTTGCAAGATACTTGTGTCGGAGCAGCATTTCAAAAAAGGAACTGACTTTCTCAAGCAACTTAGCCCGTTCCATATCATCCGATGAAGGCCAATCATTGGGAACCATACACACCTTGGAACCCTCATTCCCATCACATGTTTCACACGCAACATTCAAAGTCTCATCATTGACATTGCAACTACCAGAAGAGCTGCTTTTCTCCCGTGCTTCCCCAGTGCCTAGGTTCTCCTCTGCCTGGCAATCCTTGATTTGTTCTTCACAATCTTCTCTCGGAGAAACCTCAGACTTCAATTGATCTTCAAGCATTCTAACAGAAGCAGTCAAATCGAAAGGTTTCCAAGGGCAACTAACAAGCATCTCAGCCCAATCACCCTCAACACTCTGAGGCACAGCAGACTGTATTTTGGGCAATAAGTTCCCCATGTGTTCCTGAACCACATGCTGCATGTGAGACTCGGCATCCGAATACCTCTCCCCACAATTACAACAAGCCCAGAACTTCCAAGTCTTATTCCTCTCACCAAATGCCAGAGCCTCAGACAAGACCTCAGAAGCCTTGCCGCCATCTTTACCCGAGCGATTGCTAAAATGAGCCTTGAAATCATTCACCACAATCCTAAGCAAACCCCTCTTCATTTCGTAGCTCATGGAGTTCCAAAATGATCTTACCTGCAGTTGAGAGACACCAGGATTGACAGTGACACTATCAGATTTTCAACATTCTAATTTCTATGACACATATTCATTCCAAACATACACTGAACTAAACCTCTAACAAATCAAAACATATATGATCATATAGAATAACTTGCCTGATTTTTCCTCTCAGAAGCACCCATATTCCTCCTGGCATTGCCATGCCGCCTCCGTTCACCAGTCTTCGGAGCGGCATTGGCCGTGGAAGCGGAACCATTTCCATTGCTCTGATTACCGCTCTGAGCCGCCTCCGATTTCTGCTGAACAAGCCTGGCAGCAGCAACCCTAACCTCAATCTCTTTCCTCCTCTCTTCATTCGTTTTTGTAGCCTTCTTGATTTCGTTGGGTCTTCGGATAGAAGCACTCATGTTCTGGACGTACTTAGACTCCATAGGATCGTGCAAACTCCTCCCAGCCAGAGTAATCAGCTTGATCTTGTCCTCCGCCGTTGGACCGCTGAAGCTCTTCATCCACGAAGAAATCGACGCCAAATTCGCTTTCTGAATCAGCGTCCTTAACTCCTGATGAACCTGCGCAATCCGAGCCTCGCCGGAGGAACCACCGCCCACGCCGGAAACCTCCCCATAGTCCTTAGCAGGATCGACCGGATTCTCAATCGCCAGGGCCCGCTCACACTCCGCCACAACCTCGTCGTAGTCCTTGGCATCAACCGAAGTTTCGTAGAGTAAATTGGCGTAGAAGCAGGCGAATTCCACCGAATTAGGGGAAAGAGAGACTGCCTTCTTGGCGGAATCAATGGCTTCGCGCAGATTGCGGAGCTTGGCGGCGGGATCGTCCATGATGGAGGCGACCTTGACGGAGACAGTGCCGGAGACGCGGTGGATCAGGGCGGAGGACTCGAACTGCTGGGTAGCCTCCTTCATGATGCGGACGGCTTTGCTATGGTTGCCGCGGCGGAGGGCGTTAAGGGCACGCTCACAGTCCTGCTTGATGGTGGCGGAATCCGGTGAAGAGGAGGCCGCCTCCGCCGCCGGCGCGGCGGAGGAGCGGCGGACGGCGCCGGAGGGTCGTTTCTTGTTGCCCATGACATGTAGGAATGTCGGGTGTTGGTGTCAGAGAAGTGGAGTCAGATTCATTGAGGATTCAACATTATGACATTAGACAGACATTAACGAGATGGAGAAAGGAAACAAACAAGTGGGGTTGGAAATGGAGAGTGATGAATGAATTCAGATGACGACGATGATGATGATGATGATGATGATGGGAGATTGGGAGGGAAAGGGAGAGAGAAGGAAGAGTGCGGAGGCCAAACTGATGTCGCGGTTGAGCAAATTACGTATCTTTACCTACCAGGTTTAGCAAACTCAATATAATCTGGGTTAAAACAAAAAAAAAATCAGTATAACGTGGCCATTTCATACATTTTCGGAAATTTAAAAAAATGCAAAATCAATATAACCAACCGTTTCATGATTTATCGGGAAATATTTATATAAAATGACAAAAATAAACTTATAAATTTTTGGAAATTGATTATATAAAATGATAAAAATTTTAAAAAATGCAAAATCAATATATCCAACCATTTCATGAATTAACAGAAAATATTTATAAAAATGATAAAAATAAATTAAATTTATTTGCAATAGATATGAATTGAACTATTTCTACCGCAATAAATTTCTACTCTATATATAAAGAGGTTTGTTGAGGTTGAGCGCCAAAAATTGTTTGACTCGAATTTACTTTTTTGTTCTCGAATATAATACTCCCTCCGGTCTATATTAATTGGCATAATTTCGACTTTCACGGTCTCCAATGTCATTCTTCGATTGATATTTTCTTATACAATATGTTATTAACAATTGCAATAGTATACTTTGATAGTATTTTTCATTATAAATCTAATGGTGGTATTTTATATAGAACCTCATTATATATATTGAGGAATTTATGGTCAAAATTTTTGAGATTTATGGTTGTGTCAAATTAATGGGTAAAAATTAGTCGGATAAAAGTTAAATTTTAATATTTTTTGGCAACTCTCTCTCTCTCTCTCTCTCTCTCTCTCTCTCTCTCTCTCTCTCTCTCTCTCTCTCTCTCTCTCTCTATATATATATATATATATATATATATATATATATATATATATATATATAAAAGTTAAATAATATTTTCTATATTTTATGTGCATTATTACACCAAATAGGCAAATATATATGATAAAAATGTAATTGTTAACCCGTGGTACAATAACTAAGGAGTCTAATATCAAATATAACTTTATGTACAAACCAATCTGTAACGCCCCAACCTTAATTACAAGATTAAGACTATACTTAGAAACTCAAACCTGTGATTAGCGCAGCGGAACACCTTAGGTCGAGGCATTACCGCCGTCTCCCAAAAGAGACAAGGCAACAACACTAAAGAAACTTCCAAAACCACAAGATAACTTACTAGCTTAAAAACCTTCATATATAAAACTTATACAACCTTTGGATAAAGTATATAAACTTAAACATAGCTTAAATACTAAAACAACTTCCAAAATCCTGCTCGCCCTTGCTAACCGATGATTTCCTTAGAGAACTACCTCGAGAGCCTGACTTACTTTGGAACCGACTTGTCCTTGCCTTGGGAGCTCGAGCCTCCTAAAAACAAAACCATAAAACATCGCAAAAGTGAGTGGGGAACACTCAGCACGTAAACCTCCAGCACGTAAACCGTTCGAAAACGGTTTTAGTGCCGGCATTTAAATTCATTTTGAAAACGGGAAAAAGGGGATAAAACGATAACTTGCAATGATGTGCATAAAACATAAACATGAATAACATAGAGTAGAGGTATATAGAAAATACGTGGAACCCTTATGATCGGTGGAAGCACCTCACACACGCGCATGCCCAAATCGATCTAGATTTGGATTGGGTGACGCTTCTGTGATCGACAACGGCAGTCTAGGACACTCTGATCAGGAGCATCTAAAAGGCTAGCACTTCACGTAACTAGCTAAAACATAAACATAGAATACATAAAATGGGTCCACTTTCGAACATAATGATATCATAAAACATAAAACTTGACATGGCATAAATTGAATGAATCATGAATATAACTTAGATCGTAAAAGCTGGACAATTTGCGTACCTTGGAACGCTAAGACCTTGGCGGCGCAGCTCGGCTTGGAGATGGCTTTCAAAACTTGTCAACTAAGATAAGAATAAATAAAAATGAAGAACCGAATCAGGTTCTAAATTAGATTCATAAGTTTAGAAACTTAGTAATATCCATGAAATAACTTTAGGGATAAAAATTTCAGGTTTATATAAAAATAGAGTTTGAAATATAACTTGAGTTAGAAAAATCGGAATGACATAAAAGAGTACATTTCGGAATAGGGAAAATCATGATCTTTAATTTTGTCAACAGGGCCGAAGGCTAAAAATGAGTGGAAGGGCTTCAAAATGGGCCCGGACAGAAACTGTGTATATAAAACCTTAGAATTTTCGGGTTGGAAAAGCATGAGAATAATGACGTAGAAGGTGATTCAAATAAAAGGGCTTGAACTTAGGACAATTAGCTTGAATTGATGATGAATAGGGTAATTATAAATTGGAAGCTAGGATGCGAGATAACGAGTTCAGATATGGTTTGATAATACGATATCGAATGAAATGGCGAAATGGAGCAAGATATACACGTCCAAATGTGAATAAAAGCAAGCTCGGATTAATGAATTATGAAATGAGGAATGAATTGAATTAGACATTGGAGGTTATCAAGCTAGAAGGAACTTTTAGCTAGAGCAAAGATATTGAACATGATACTTAAAGAAATATGAGAGTCACGATACATTACTTAAACATACTAGCTCTTGAAAGGTATTCTTAAGACTTACTTAGGACTCCAAATTGGTACTCTTAGCCTCAAACACATAACTCTATAATGACAATTTATAACCACGATCCATTTATACCTAGAACCCCTTATTGGGTTGATTTGAGGCCCAAAAGACATTAATTTCAAAGGTTAACTTGAGCAGAATGATGTTCTGGGCAGCCCGGTTTCCCGGGATCGTAACTCACACTCCCGATATCGTATGACGATGAACCATACCTTTCCGAAAAGCTTGCAATGAGGCCTAAAACTTTCATGTTTATCATAAAAACCAAAGAGGTCTCCAAAGGGACGAAAAACAGCCCTCAAAACACTGACTCAGAGTTCGTATATAAAATCGTGAGGTTACGGTTTTGGTCGTAACTCGGGCTATACATGTCGGAAATTAGAAATTCCAAAGCCTATGGTTTGCTAACACCTTAAGCTATCAAATGGAGTAAAAATCTGGGCAAAAATCCCACTTTCATACCTCTGTAAATTTCCAGAAACTAAACAGAAACTTTAATCACCCATAATTCAGTTTTTAATTGGATTTTTCTCCCTTAATTATACCAAACATAACCAAATCTCACTTAAAATTTAATCCACTATATTTCCAGAATATAAACCTTGAAAAATCAACTCATCAAAGGCCTTAAAAACCACATGCATCCATGGATTAAACATAAACTCAACATAAAAGACATATTCTTGAATTCTTGCATCAAAACCTCACCAATTCACCCAAATTAAACATAATAACACTTAATTCATAATCTTAAAACATAAACTCAGCCCTTATATACTAAGAATCTCTCAAGAAATTCACATGCATCAACACTAATTCATCATCCACCACGAATTCAACTCTAAACCTCACAAAACACTTAGAAATCAACATGCATGTACTTCAAAACTTAACCCTAACTTTACCAATACAAATATATACTTGAATTCATGAATAAAGAGAGTAAAAGAGATGGAAATTACAAAAGAAACATATATAAAACATAGATTTTCAGATTAGGGTTTAGAGAATTTGAAATTGGGGGTTTTGAGAGGTTACCTTTGAGGTTAAAAATGGATGAAAACACAATAGAGAGGAAGGGGGTGGTGCACGGTGGCCGTGGCTGGCCGGAAAATGGCCGGAAAAGTGGCCGGCGGCTGCTGGGAGTGCCACGGCAGAAGCAGAGAGGGGGATGGAGTGTAGAGAGAGAAAGAGCTTGGGTGTGGGTTTGATTTGAATTGATAAGAAATGGGTTCACTAATACCCACATTACATAACATATACTCCCTCCCCTTAATTAACCACTAATTAAACTCAATGAAATCTGAAACTTTACTTTAGCAACATAATTAGAGAAGTGCTAGGTTCAAATAATAATTAGTTGTGCGGAATAAAATTAATCGGTAGCAATTGGGTTAAAATAAAATAGGACTTGAACTAATAAAATTAAATGAATGGAATATAAATATTACTGTACTAAAATAAAATAAACATAATCCAAATAAAATAAGTTAAAGTTTGGATAATAAAATATAAACATTAAGAAGTGAAATAATTAAACTCTTTCCGGTTAAAGAAATAACGTAAACGGTAAAACTCGATATAAATCACTTTAACGAGTAAATAGAGTAACTTAAAGGTTTATAAACCCGTAACTTGATATTCTTTGCCATCTCCTGCACGAGACTTGACACCGATAAAATAAATAATTAGAAGTAAACGCGAAAAATTTATACGCAATTTAAGTAATTACGGTAATTAGTACTTAATTAATCGTGATTTTGGGGCGGGTTGTTACACAATCAATTCTGGAAGTGGGTTAAATATGTGTCGATTATATATCTAGATAAGGTAAATACGGGTCCGATATATTTCGATGTTCGGGTAAATACGAATTAGGTGTATTTCGAGTTCAAGTAAATATGGGTTAAGTGTATTCCGGGTTCGGGTCAATACGAGTCAGGTATATTTTTCGGATCCGAGTAAATGTTGGTTGGATATTATTTGACAATAGAAAACACTAAAAGTCTTGACATATGACCATTTTTAAATTATTATAATTTTTATGAGTATGCAAACTAAATTAATGTGCATTGTTTTTGAAAAATGAACATAATATTACATGTAAAATTATAAATAGTAGTACTTGTATTGTAGTTTGTAATTTTTTATACTTATCAAAATCTAAGGTAAACTAAAATGTGTTTAATATAATATATTTTATGTGCAATAGTATATAATATATTTTATGTGCATTAGTACACCAAATATATATAAGAAAATTGTAAGTTAATTGGCGGGTGGGAAAGGTGGAATAAAGTGGATGGATAAGATAATGATTGAGAATCTAAGTCACATAATTTAAGTATATGAAGTTTTAAATATATAATTTATAATTTTTACTAAAGTATTATGAGTAAGGCGAATCATATCAGTGACATTTATTAAATATATGAATTTTAAATAGCTATTCTGTAAAATAGGTAAGGAACAATTAATAATGTGAAAAAACGTGGAATAATGTAACTAAGAATATGATAGATAAGATAAATTTATTACACATTACAAAAAAAATAGGGTCATAACCCATCAATAGGACGAGTCACATGTTTAGTCTATATATCTATATACTATAAAGAGGCTTGTGGGGCGGTGGGTACCAAAAATTGTCTGAAGAGCACGCTGCTTTTTCAGCAACTACGTTGTGGTCACACTCGATTTTACTATTTTGTTATTGAATATAATAATAAGTACTACCTCCGTCTCAAAATATTTGTCCTCTCACAAAAGTTTCTTCATTGACTACTCACAAATTACCCGATCTCAAAATATACATGACACATATTTACCCGAACTCGAAATACTAGAAAAGTATTTTTCAAATACTTACTACCGATATATCTAGATAATGTAAATACGGATTCGATATATTTTCTGGTTCAGGTAAACACGAGTTAGGTGTATTTTGGGTTCAAGTAAATATGGGTCAAGTGTATTTCACGTTCGGGTCGATACGGCTAATGTATATTTAGGATCGGGTAAATATGAGTTGGATATTATTTGACAATAGAAACACTAAAAGTCTTACATGGGTTAATTTTTGAAGCATCGTAATTTTATTGAGTATGTAAATTAAATTAGTGTGCATTGTATTTGAAAAATAAATATAGTATTACTATAATATTTGTATTGTTGTTTGTAACTTTTATAATTATTAAAATCATACCTATTTTTTTCTTTTAAATAATTATATAATTTGAATAAAAGAATTTTAATATAAATTACCTAAAAGTATGGTAATGTTCTTTCAAATGGTAAGGTAAGATAATACAATGCAAGGTAACTCAAGGTATAATTTTACTTTAAAGAAGTGATGGAACAATGGAGAAAGTCAGCTTTAAGGAGGGGCAAGAGGCAAATAAGGATGATAACATGGAAGTGGGGGAGGGCGGGGATGATGATGGAGCACAGGGAGTGGAGAGAGGGGTCATAGACGTTGGGAATGAGAACGTTTTGACACAAGAGTTGATAGTGAATAATTTGGAGGGCAAGAGGGGGAAATGGAAAAGGATTGATAAGGGAAATAAGGGTGAATACAGGGAAGAGGTGGGTCTGATAAAAGTGGGGAGGAAGCGAAAATTGATGGGGGTGGACTCCATAGAGAATGCAAATGAGAAGAGACCTCGAACCGCGAGCTTTGAGGGGGACAACCTACACCTAACCCAAGTAGCGGAGGCTGTGGATCAGCCCCGCGAACAACAATGAAACTGCTAGCTTGAAATTGTCGGGGTCTCGGGAACCTCCGGGCAGTTAGAGGCCTCAGACGCCTCTTGACAGACGAGAATCCCGAGGTGGTCTTTATTAGCGAGACCAAATTGAAAGAGTGGGAGTTCGCTGACTTAAGAAGAAGGCTTAATATGGATGGAGGTGTGTAGGTGAGTTGTGAGGGTGTAGGAAGGGAGAGAAGGGGGGTTTAGCGATTTTATGGAGACAGGAGGTAAGCTTGACTCTGAAGTCGAAATCAAAAAATCACATTGACATGGTGTATATGGGGTCGAACAACAGGGCACAATGGAGATTTACGGGTGTCTATGGACCCCCGATTGAAGAGGAGAGAGAAGAGACGTGGAAAATTATGAAGGCCCTGCATGATGAAGAGGAGCTTCCATGGTTGTGTGGTGGAGATTTCAATAGTATCCAAAGTGGCGAGGAGAAGCAGGGAGGGAACCCAAAAGCAGAATGGCTGATGGGGGACTTCCGTGATATGTTGAGTTACTGTGGTTTACGGGATCTTGGGTGGGAGGGTCATCCCTTTACTTGGAATAATGGTAGAGAAGGAGAGGAGAATGTCCAAGAAAGGTTGGATCGTTTTGTGGCAAATAATGCATGGATGGACGTATTTGCATGAAATCATGTTTTCCATCTCCACAAAAGGCGCTCTGACCATCTTCCAATTACTGTGCAATGCTCATGGCACATGGTAGGACCAGGGAGAAAGCAGATGAATTATAAGCCATGCAGATTTGAGAAGGGGTGGCTCGGAGAGGAGAATTGTGAGCAAGTAGTGGGTGAGGCCTGGATGGCAGGGAGGTCTTTGGACATTTCTTCGAGACTAACGAGTTGTTGTAAAATGGCAAAGAAAAGTTTGGGCCTGAATTTGAAGCAAATGCGGACGGAAGCCCAGGCTCTGAAACAAGAGATTGAGAGAGTCCAAGGAAGTCGGCCCACCAAGGACAACTTGGAAAAACTAAGAAGTTTGGTCGGGGAGTTGGAGATGCTAGAGGGAAAGGAAGAAGCTTATTGGGCCCAGAGGAGTAGACAAACATGGCTCAAAGAGGGGGATAAAAATACTAGCTTTTTTCATGAAAAAGCCTCCCAGAGACGTAGACGAAACAAGATAAGTCAGATTATGGATGAGAGGGGTGATTGGAAGGAAAGAGAGGAGGATGTGGAAGAGGTTCTCGTTCGTTATTTTGCACATATCTTCGACTCCCAAGCCATCGTGGACACTGATCCAGTTACAAATTTGGTCAAACCACTTGTGACTGAGGATATGAATCAACAGCTTAGGAGATCTTATACAGGAGAGGAAGTTATCACCGCCCTTCGCCAAATGCACCCGACAAAGGCTCCCGGGCCAGACGGTATGCCTGCTCTTTTCTTTCAAAATTTTTGGCATGTAGTTGGAGATGATGTGATTAAGTATGTCCTTGATGTGCTAAACAATGGTATCATTACACAGACTAAAGAGCATCCTACCCCATATTATACATGTGATTAAGTATTACGGATAATATTTTAGTCGCTTTTGAGCATTTTCATTTTCTGAAAAAGCGTCCAAAAAACATTTAAAAAGGTCACATGGCGCTGAAGCTCGATATGAGCAAAGCCTATGACGGGTTGAATGGCTTTTTGTGGAGAAGATGTTGGGAGCTTTGGGTTTTGAAGCTACGTTGGTGAATCTCATCATGCGGTGCATATCTACTGTGAATTATCGTGTGTTGATAAACGGAAAACCGTCTATCGAGGTGACCCCGAAAAGGGGCCTTCGCCAGGGGGATCCGTTATCACACTACCTTTTTTTAATGTGTGTAGAGGGGCTTTCGGCAATCATCAGGCAACGGGAGGAATCAAATCTGATTCATGGCCTTCGCGTAGCAAGGAGTGCCCCTACGGTATTCCATTTGTTCTTCGCGGATGATAGCCTCCTCTTTGTGAGAGCAACGGAGGCAGAAGCCCTACAAGTAATGGACATACTGAAAACCTATGAACGTGCGTCGAGTCAACTGATCAATGTTGACAAGTTGGAGGTCTCCTATGGCCGAAATGTGAGCGAACAAACGAGACAATTGCTCCAATCGAGGTTGGGTTTTAAGGCTGTGGAGACGCATGATCGATACTTGGGAATTCCAACATTCATAGGTCGAACAAAAAAAGCTGTTTTTCAGTACGTCCAGGATCGAGTGAGCAAAAAGCTTAAAGGCTGGAAGGAAGGACATTTATCATGAGCTGGGAAGGAGGTGCTGATTAAATCGGTAGTCCAAGCGATACCCACTTACGTAATGCAGTGTTTCCATCTTCCAGACGCAGTTTGCCACGCAATTGAAGCTTGTTGTAAGGGAGTTCTGATGGGGAAAGGGCGGCGATAGGAGGGGTATAAGTTGGTTGGCTTGGCAAAAGATGCGTTCATCAAAGAAGAAGGGCGGTATGGGTTTCCGACGATTTTCATGCTTTAACAAGGCCTTACTGGCCAAGCAAGCTTGGCGGCTCATACAGGAACCTATGTCGTTGGCTGCAAGAGTCATCTCAGCAAGGTACTATCCAAAAGGGGACTTCTGGCAAGCGAAACCCGGTTACCAGCCGAGCTTCACATGGAGAAGTATCCTTGGGGCGAGGGACTTGCTAGAAAAGGGAGCAAGGTGGTGTGTAGGAGATGGACGGAGTGTGAAAATTTGGCGTGACAAATGGGTTCCAACCATTGGTGGCAGAATAATAGAAACGGCTCCTTCGTTTCTAGATAGTGAAGCGATAGTACAAGAACTCATCGATGCGAATAGAGGGGTGTGGAGAGAGGACCTCCTCAGCTTATGCTTTAACAACCACACTAAAAGAGCCATCCAAATGATCCCCTTGACGCCAAACCCAAGGGAAGATAGGCTGTATTGGGCGCCTACAAAAAATGGAAACTTTACTGTCAAATCGGCGTACGGAGTTGCAATGGTAATGGAGTTGGGGGAAAGTGATGGGGGTTCATGTTCGAAGGATCAAGAGGGGAAAGCGAAGCTGATTTGGGAAGCGGATACATTACCAAAAGCGAAGCACTGTGCTTGGAGAGTCTGGCGGGACATCCTACCGACGAAGGTGAATTTAATTTGGAAAAAAGGTGGAGGTGGATCCGGTATGTTTGACATGTGGAGAAAGTTTTGAAACAAACAACCACCTATTTACAGATTGTGAGTAGGTCCAGAGAGTGTGGAGATGCAGTGTTTTCCGGTTTGAAATGGGGGGACGAGATATAGAAGATGTGGCTGCTTGGATAGAAGCTCGACTCGGGGAGATTGACAAACAGACTAGAGGCTTGTTTATCACCCTCGTATGGAGTATATGGAAAGCCAGGAACCGGAGAACCTTTGATGGGCACAGAAGCGAACCTATGGAAATTGCCACCAGAGTCTTGGACTACCATCACTCTTACCAAGCAGCGCAAGATAGACAAATCGGGGCGGTCTCAGCAAGTGAGACACCGCTTAGATGGAGAAAACCAACAGTGGGTTTTTTCAAAATAAATGTTGATGCAACGGTGAAGACGGATGGTAGCGGAGGTTGGGGGATTGTAATACGAAATGGAGAGGGGATAGCGGTTTGGACAGAGATTACTTACAAGGAGGTTGCTTGGACAATTGAGAGCATGGAGGCGGGTGCCATTTTATGTGGTCTCAAAGCGGCAAAGGAAAGGGGACTTCACCAACAGTGGGTTTTTACCTTCCATTCTATATTAATTGTCAATTTGTCATAATTTTAATTTCCACGGTCTCCAATGTCACTCTTTGATTGATAATTTCTTACACAATATGTTATTAACAATTGCAATAGTATACTTTGATGGTATTTTCGTTATAAATATAATGGTATATAGCACCTCAATATATAAATTGAGGAATTTATGGTCCAAATTTTTGAAATTTGACTACACGATTTTCAAATACGACAATTAATATAGAACGGAGGGAGTAGTTAGGTGTGTGTTGAATTCATGGATAAAAGATAGTCGAGTAAAAGTTAAATTTTAGTAATTTTTGATAATTTTTCTTCTTTATATATATAAAGAGTGTTTATTGAGGCTGGGGACGAAAAATTGTTTGACTCAAATTTACTATTTTGTCATCGAATATAATAGTAAGGGTGTGTCAAATTCATGGATAAAAAATAGTTAGGTAAAAGTTACATTTTGGTAATTTTTGGTAACTTTTGTCAACTTTATCCTAATATATCAAAATTATTTTTTTTATTTTTTAACTTTGGTAATTTTTTGTAAATTTAGATAATTGAGTTTACTTTTTTGTCCTCGAATGTAATAGTAAGTAAAGTAGTTAAAGTATAATAATAAACACCTTGCCTTATAGCGTGTGTTTACATAAAAATTTATCATAATGTTCTCCTTTTGTTAAATTTATATTTATTTTTCGGAGTGTAGGTAAGTAAATAGGGTAAGGTAAGTTTACGTAAGAGAAGAGGTGCTTGCGTAGCAGCTTACCTTGTAGCTTGTATTCACACTCGAATTTACTCTTTTACCCTCAAATATATTTATAGCAGGCGGGTTAAATACGTGCAGGTATATCAAGACAAGGTAAATACGGGTCCGCCATATTTCGGGTTCTGGTAAATACGAGTTAGGTATATTTCGGGTTCAAGTAAATTTGAGTTTAAGTATATTTCGGGTTCGGGTCAATACGACCCATGTATATTTCGAAATCGGGTAAATACGGGTTGGATATTATTTGACAATAGAAAATGCAGAAAGTCTTAGCATATGACAATTTTTAAAGCGTCATACTTTTATGGAGTTAATTACATTTACCCTACCTGACATATGCGATAATAATTTTTGTACACCCGACATTTGAGAAATAATTTTATCCGGTAACTTGTCATCGAAAATGGAAAAATACAATAATACCCCTATATCACTATGTGAAATTACGATGCTGCCCTTTAATTTGAAAAGGAAAAGACTATGATGGAGAGTAGAAGACAAACATGGTGGTTTAGGAGGGGTTATGTTTTCATTTTCTGCATGGGAAGGGTGGTCGGGGAGAGGAATCAGAGGAATCAGTGGAGTGGTTGAGTTTTAAAATGCCATAACAATTAATACTAAGGGTACAAAAGTCATTTCACATTTAATTGAAAGTCAAAGGAAATAATAACAAGGGTATAAAGGTCACTTCATACTTTTTTTTTTATAGTTCATCGGAAAAGTCAATAAAAAAACAATTATAACATACTTGAGGTGCTTTAAATTTATAACCACTTAAATGTCAGGTAGGGTGAAAAATATTTCTCAAATGTCGGATGTGCAAAAATTATTACCACATAAGTCAGGTAGGGTAAATGTAATTAACTCTAATTTTATGAGTATGCAAATTAAATTAGTGTGCATTGTATTTGAAAAATGAGCATAGTATTACATATAAAATTATAAATACTTGTATTGTTGTTTGTAATTTTTCATACTTATTGAAATCCAAGGTAAATTAAAATATGATTAATAAAATATATTTTATGTGCATTATTACACCAAATATATATGATAAAACTGTAATTTTTATCTCATGCTACAATAACTAAGGAGTCTAACATCAAATAAAACTTTATTTCAAACCAATCAATTCTAAAATTGGGTTAAATATGTGTCGACTGTATATTTAGATAAGGTAAATACGGGCCCGACAGTAGCGGATCTAGATCATTAACTTAGGGGTGTCCAATATATTTGCTATTATATAAATATTTTTTGAAAAATAAAATAATAATAATAATAATAAATAATAATAATAATAAAAATAAATATTAAATAACATATTCACAAATTTAACAAAATTTCACATCATCATATAAATATGTTCACCAAATAAATTGAAATTTCACATTAACTAGATATTTATATCTTAAACTTATGTTGATACCCAATTACCCTATTCATTGACTTACACTTTTTGTTTATAAAAAATTAATTTGGTACTCCCTCCGTCCTAATTAATTTGTCCAATTTATTTTTTCACAGTCTTTGATGCAACACTTTGACCATTAATTTCAGGTTTTATCTTAGCAAGACTAACAATATTGTATTCAGGTAAAAATATTTTTCATTACAAATTTAATAGTGGAAGTCTTGTAATAACTCAATGTATAATTTGATATATTAACAATCAAAATTTAAAAATTTTGGCCTAATTAGTCAACGCGGACAATTTATTTGGGACTGAGGGAGTAATATTTTAGGGTTTTTGGTTTGTTACTAAATTGGACACCCTTTTATTTTTTGGGGATTTTTTTTTACAGCGTCCACTTGCTCCAATTAAAAAAATTTCTTTCGAATGACATTAGAGAATCACAAATTTTTATTTGGTTAGGGGTGTCCGTGGACACCCCTAGGCTAAGTGTATATTCGCCTCTGGGGTCCGGTATATTTCGGGTTCAGGTAAATACGAATTAGGTGTATTTCGAGCTCAAGTAAATATGGGTGAAGTGTGTTCCGGGTTCGGGTTAATACGGGACAAGTATATTGTCGGATCCAAGTAAATGCGGGTTGGATATTATTTGACAATAAAAAACACTAAGAGTCTTAACATATGACCATTTTTAAATCATTATAAATTTTATGAGTATGCAAACTAAATTAAATAATGTGCATTGTTTTTGAAAAATGAGCATAATATTACATATAAAATTATAAATACATGTACTGTTGTTTGTAATTTTTCATATTTATCAAAATCTAAGGTAAAATAAAATGTGTTTAATATCATATATCTTATGTACATTAATATACCAAATATATATAAGAAAACTGTAAGATAGTTGGTGAGCAGGAAAGGTGGAATAAAGTAGGTGGATATGATAGTGATTGAGAATCTAAATCACATAATTTAAGTATATGATTTTTTAAATATATAATTATAATTTTTACAAGGTATTGTGAGTATGACAAATCACATCAATGATATTATTTAGTAAATATATGAACTTTTAAATAGATATTATGTTAAATAGGTAAGAAACAATTAATAATGTGAAAGAATGTGAAATAATGTAACTAAAAATGTGATCGATAAAATAAATTTATCACACATTACAAAAAAATAGAGTGAACCCATCCGTAGGACCGGCCACATATCTAGTTTTAATAAAATACTCATGAAAATATCATATTCTAAGAGCAAAAAGTTAAAAAAATGCGGTGAGCATGGATCGAACACGCGACCTTCAGATCTTCAGTCTGACGCTCTCCCAACTGAGCTATCCCCGCAAGATGTTGATTACTTTGCTTTTAATAATACTGATCTTAAGACTATACATCCTTCCATTACTGTTGCAATGATGAACGCAAACCCTTTCCTATACAACTACAAAAGAAGCTAAAAGCAGTGGATGAATGAACAATAGTGCAAGTTTTATGTAACAATCCTGCTTCCTAAATCATAAAGCCGAGTTTGGTGATAACACACAGATGCAAATACATTAAAGAAAAACAATGCCCTGCAATTCTCAGGCTGCATTGTGTTTAGTTCCACAAAATAATGCTAGAGCATTCAACTGCTGCATCCATAATTCAACAAATTAAAGTTCCCAGCGCCCAAAAGTCTGCAGCAGAAAGAATTTTAGCTACCAAGATAGTACGTAAAAATCAAAAGCCTAGCTAAACTAAATACAGCAAAACCTTATTCTAGAAACACAACTGCAACTAAAGCTAGGAGGAAATTTTCCACGGAAAACAATCAGAGGCTAAAGCAGATGCATGCGCTCCACATACGACTGCTGCAACCAGTTGTTGAGGGGCTCTCCACATCCCACAAAGCACCCGGAGTTGCCATTCTCTGTGAAGAACGGGAAGTTGAAGATGTCGAGCAACTCCTGCACGACCTGCCTCACCAAGGAGGACCCTGTCACACGGCTCCTCCGGCCCCACCCTGTCACAATGTCGATCCGGGCAGGACCCACCCCTGACAGAATCAACTGTCGCCTGAACCATGCCAGGGTCCTGGACAGAGCCGTCACAGCTGTCCCGTCAGACATCACGTGAAGGTTGATCAGCCAGTAGCACGAGTCCTTCTCCTTGAGGACGTCGGGGTATATGTTCTTCCCAGCAGCCACCTCCCAGACTGACCCGGCTTCCTCTTTCAGGCCAGATTTGTGAAGGAAGTCCACCACTGCATCCACAAGCCCCCTTTTGCTTTCCCGGTCTTCGCTATGCATCAGGTCCAGGAAGTGGCCCACATGGTCCCTCACGTTCTGCCCGTCAGGCCCCGATGGCGGCATTGACAGCAGAAATGTATGGGCCGGGTGGCCCGTGATGGCCATCAACTGCCCACAGAAGCCCATGTCGAAGGATGATTTGGCTTCTGTGCAGCAGCTCAGGAGTAATGTGTAGGTTTGCAGGGAAGGACTCAGGCCCATGTGAACCATACCTTGGAGCAAGTTATAGGCCTCTCTAAAGCGGTGAACTCTGAGAAAAGCGCTAAGCAGTGAATTGCAGGTGGGCACATTGGGACACAAACCGGCTCCCAGCATAGTTTGATACCAATACAGAGCCTTTTCGGTATTCCCGGATTTGCCCCACAAGTCTACTAGAAGCCCGTAGACAGGCTCATCCGGTACCCAGTTCTTGTTCTTCATCTCGAAAAAGATTGCTTCGGCCTCCTCCAGATACCCACAATGACCAAGGACTTCCATCACTATACTGTATGTGACTTTGTCAGGTTCATATCCAGCACTCTGCATGTCGCGGTAGATCTGCAATGCAATAGTATAGTTCCTAGCCTTGGCTTGCAGGGCGATCATTATGTTGTACGTGACAAGATTTGGAACACAACCCTGATCAACCATCTCGCAGAAGAGCTTGTGAGCAGAGGCCAAATGGCCCGCCTTTCCCAGGCAATTGATCATGACACTGTAAGTGAATGTATCAGGAGAAAGCCCTGCTTCTTGCATCCTCTGGTACATGTACAGGGCAACATCAAGGTACCCTGCCTTAGCATGGATGTCAATGAGTGTGCAGTACGTAACACGATCCGGTTCACAGCCGGCTTCCTGCATTTGATGGAAAACACCAACCGCATCACTCAGATAATTTGCACGCCCGTAACTGTGAATCAGGCGATTATAGGTCACAACATTTGGTTCACATCCATCTTTTACCATCTGATCAAGCAAGACATTTATGGCATCAAACTGTCTAGCACGACCCAGGATGCCCACCATGGTGGTGTAGGTATGCCCATCATGCTTAAAACCTGGCCGGCGTTTCAACCAAGAAAAAAACCCAAGTGCGACAACGTAATCTGGAATTTGCTTCAAAACTTGATTCGCCTGATAAGCATCCATCAAGAAGTTGAGGTTTTCAAGAGCAGCTTCTGCAGCAGGACCCCACTTCATCCTTCTCAATATGCTAACAACATTACCAATAACCTGGCTAGTGGTAGAGACACACTGCTTAGCAAATGGAGCACCACCCATCTGAGGTCTCAAATCTCTCTGACGGTTGCTCGTGTACTGTGGGACACCACCGGCAAAATTCATTCTAGGGGACTGTACATTAGCATTGCTATGCTGTATATAATGACTTGAATTATTTTCGGGCTTCTGTTGAACATACTTTCCCCTATCTGATGAAACACCTTGAGGACTGATGTGATTTTTCTTGTCGGATGTAATTCCCTGGGTTACCACACTGTTTTTCCTGTTAGATGGCATACCCTGAGTTCCAACTAGAGTTCCCATCTTGCCACTCGCCTCATAGCTGGAACTTCTGACAGGAACATGCTCCTCTGATTTACCTCTCAGTTGACGCTTCACTGAACTTGAACTTGAAGCAGTCCATGTCTCTGAAGACTGTTTGGCGTCCACATCACGTGAGCTAACTTTCTTTACAGATCGAGCAGGTGCAGGTTTAGCATCAGCACTTGTATTGACAGCACTTTGTCTAGTATGACGAACCATGTAATTCTGTGACAAAGTAGATGTTCCGCTTCCATCTGCGAGCGGGATCTTGTAATTTACAACATCTGAAATAAAACCCGCTGCAGCGAAACCAGCCTTCACTAACTGGCCCGTGATGTGATGTGACGATTCTGCTACATCGTCGGAATCACAGCTAGCATAAGTTACAGAATCAGATGTCCTCGAAGTGACTGGAAGTGATACAGATTGAGGACAAGTAGAGTGATCAACACACTCGGGTTTCTGGGAAGCCGCCCCTCTGACTGCATCCTTGGCTAGTAGAGACTCTACTTTAGCAACGGGTGATGACCCTACAGCTGACGGTTTTGGATTTGGCCTGAGCAATGAATTTTGTCTCCTTGAGCCACATTTCTCATCATCAGCACAGGAACATGAGCTCCCATCTGTTGTACCACATCGTGACCCACTGTATAAGATGGTTCTAGCACAGTTGGAAAGGTTACTTATCTGCTTGGCTCGAAGCATAGTCTTAAAATGTGATCACACCTGCAAAGACATGCCTCGATGAGTAAATTGAATATAGGCTGGTAGATATTAAGTCAAAATGGAAAAGAGACGAAGAAAGACACTGTAAGTTGTAGGAGGAACACTATTGTAAGATAACAATAGATAAAGAAAATCAAAAATAATTCTGGACACAAGAGCACAGCTTGTTTGAAATTCATAGACATGGTTTTCATTTAGAGCAATAGCCAGCCATAAAAGCCAAGGAACACAAACAGCTTACATTACCTTCAAAAAAGGGGAGAAAATGATAATACCAAAGCAAAGTTAATTTGAAAATGGAAAAGCAGTATCCCTAGAAGGCATAAGCGTCGGAAGGACCAGGAAGATTGATATTATGTTGAGCATGCTTTTGATGCATTGCAAAGCATAATATTAACTAACCTGTGGTCCATCAATTATTCACTTGTTGAACAAAGCAACATAAACACCAATTGTCAAAAATGCATCAAAGGTACATTGAGAGGGATATATGTTGCACATAACCATGGCCGGCAAGTGACAACTACCAAGAAAAAATCAAGGGCATTATGCTATCCAGAATGAACGAATTTACTCAACTTAGTGCTACGTCTCTACATTCAGGACAACCTAGTCTTAGGAAATGTACGGCCTTCACTCTTCATGACAGAATCCATAATCACTTATTACAGTGCTGTAAGAAAACATGCCGTAAACTCCTTCATCAGAGACTGAAGTGTATGCTTTACAGTTCAGACTTGTCAAGCTGAAGAGTGAAGTCCTCAAGTCAGCATAATGCCATGCAAGTTTTTTACACTTTACAGTAAATTCTTCGTAAAGAGGTTACATAGGTTTCTATTTTATGTTCCTCTGACAATGCATTTGTGTTTCTCGACATCTAGGTCTTTGATTCCAATATACAACCCATGAAACATCGTCGCTGTGTCTACCACTCTATCTTAGCATATATGCTATTCGCCTATTCACTTTGAAGGAAAGCTCCATATGCATAAATTTGACAATTGGGTTCAGCATTCCTAAATAACCATTCAAAGTCCAAACTATTTCCTTGTGCTTGAGATGTCATAATATCTGCTTCACCCAAAGCTCAAGATGCTTCAGGGAGAAGATTTGAATGAAGAGTACAAGTAACATAAGTTGACAGTTCCTAGCTCAAACAAGCAGCAAACAAAGATCTAAATTTGGCCAAATCCGAACATTTAGACAAAGGGAAACAACGAAAGAAAGAAAAAGAGTCTAATTTACAGGTGTTTCAAGTAACAGCCACCCTTGAAAGAGGCAAGGCTGCATACTTCTTGCCCTTAAAACCCTTGATCCTGAACTCAGCAGGATCCACACTGCCTTCTTCTTGTTGAAGCAAAGACAGTGCAAAGGAAAGACATCAGATAGCATGTTGATAGCAGCTCTTATTAATCAATCACCTTCAACCTTCCTTTGTCACCAGATGAAATGTACCCACCAAAATAAGAAAAATTTAGCCCTGGGTTACAAAGACACAGGGCATAGATCAGTTAAAACCAGACTTTGCATACAGAATTACCCTCCCTACTCCATTGGTTTCAAACCCAGCTGAACAAACACCAAAATCAACACATTGAAACACAAAAAGACAACAAATTTCCCAACCCATCAAGCCAGACAAACCCCCAAGTTGCCAATTTCTCCCCCAAACTACCAAAAAACACAAGAATCAACAAACCCACAAACCCTAACCGTCAAAGATTCAAGTTTTCAATGAATCTACAATCCAACCGATAAAACCCCAAATAAAAAAAACACTGATTACAACTAAAACAGAACAATGGGAGCCCAGAAAGTTGTTCATGGGGAGAAAACTCACCTGAAATCGCATCTGGGTAACAGATTCTGGTCCGAATCAGAGAGAAAAAAGGGTTAGAATTAACGGCGTCTGTTCTTCTTCTTCTTCGGCTGCAGTCAACCCCGTTAGTTGTCCTCCAAGCAAGCTGGGGAGGCTGCCTAGCCTTGCTGGGTTTTTTTTCTTTTTTCTTTTTTTTTGGGGGGTTTGTCTGAGTTTTTATTCAAAGCTGCCCTACTTTCTGTTCTGCTTCCTACCTTCTTCTACACATTTCTTTAATTTAATATAAAATTAAAATCAAATTATTTTTGGGATTTTGTTTATCTGTTTTATTGTATTTGACCTCCATTGCTGCAAACGTGTCAACCTGCTAGTGGCCAGATATCTTTCGGGCCTGGTTTGAACCGTGGCATGTTTGGCATCATATGTGATCAAATCTATTTAGTTGCATATCACGTTAATCAGTTATTAGCCACATTTTATAGATTTTTCTTTGCACCTTCTGATGATTGTTTTCTAATGAAAACAAATTGGGTTTTTTTTTTTTTGGGTATGTATAAATCAAAGTGGATAATGTTATGTCCTTATATAATGAATTTTGGCACTATATAATTGTACATTTTATGTACTACTTTTCTACTTGAGAGGGAAAATTATGGATCAAAGAAAACACTTTTGTGGATGTTTATAGGAATTTTTCAACAAAATATAGTAAGACATGTTTTTAAAATACTTCCTTTATTGTTATCATTGTATTTTTTTTATTTATTTCAACTATTTCTAAAATATGTGTGTGGATTTTTATTGATCATAAGTTGAATATTGCAAATTTAATTAATGAGCCAACGTTATTCTACTAACATGTATGATGTATAAGCAATGTATGACATAGTATTGTTTATCTTATATATTTGGCATTGGATCAAAAAGATAGAACAGAAAATATGGTTGAATAGTTGTGGTTGGAATTTGTCTCCTTGGCTATATTGGTCACCATTGATTAATTCATTTGAAATTCCATTTTTTAATAAGCATTTTGTTAGACGTTTGAAATCTAAGATGTGAAAAAATATGGATCATTTAGTTAAATTTTTTTAAGGAAGTACTTAGTCAATTTTTCAAAGCTTATTATTTTACATTTAAAATGGAAAATTTTCGCTATTATAATGGGTCGGAAAGCTTTTCGCAAAAAAAAAAAATCGTAGTTGCCATATGAACTATTGGACTGGATCAAATCTTAGGGCAAAGAAATCGGTGATGACAACATTGTAGTGGTGCATACCCATGGCTTGTATTGTAGCACCACGCATCTTCGTCATTGAATAGGTTTGATTTGGGACTATATTGACAGAGGCTCACCACTAAAAAGCGGTATGTACAATCTTTTCAAAGTAAAAAACTTCAAATTGTGGCAATTATTTGAATTTCATAGATTATTAATGGTAGATGTTACCTTTCACAAAAAGAAAATAACAAAATAAAAGATTTGCAAAGTATTGTTGCCCAACATCACTTTCAAATAAAAGTAAGTAATAAAAATAAGTTAGCAGTCTAAATATTAATGCATGTCTCAAAGATCATCTTTTATGATGATTCAGTCTCTGTAATTCACTTTATTATATAATGAGTAAGTTTTTTGTATGATAGTTCACAGTCAAAAAATTAAAATCATACCAATAAAACTTTATGCAATGATTGAAACATAAAAAAAAAAAAAATTGTAACACCAGTGAAAAGAAAGAAACATATAGATACAATTAGCAACTCATAATATTATCTAATTATTACCTCCACCTCATTTTATTTGTTCATCTAACTAACTTGAGAAGACCAATATATATTGGAAATTGAGGTAAAAATTTTGTGATTTACCCAAATTACCCATACTTTAATTGAAAATAATAGTTGTTAAAATTGTAAAAAGTGATAAATGAATCTATTAATTAGGGGTAAAAAATGAATTATAGTTGTTGAAATTATAAATGGGATAAATATTTTGAGATAAAAAAATTAGATAAAATGACAAATATATTGAGACGGAGGCAATAAGAAATTTTTATACATGTCTAAAATTTTTTGTACTAAAATTTTAAGATCAACGCCTCGTAACTAAAAGCCTGAGAAGGGAAAAAGAGACAAAAAAAAAGAGGGGGGGGGGGGAACACGAGGTAAGCGGTGACGTTGGCTTGGGCACCAAGAAAGTCATCGTAACTCGTAACTTCGTAAGAATTGAGGTTATTATTAGATTATTTTCCTTTTTTACACATATTTCTTGTTTCCCACTCTATTTTTTAATATTGTTTTCACTGTTTTGTCACCTTTGACTCGGGGTGGGCGTGGATCGGATAATCGATCCGAGAATAAAAATGAATTGGATAATCGGAAAGTAGGATAATCAATATCCCGATCCGTATTTGATCCGTAAATTACGGATAACCGCATTTTTGGCTAACCGGATTGTCGGATTATAAATTTTGTGATCCGTATCCGATCCAAAAGTCACGGTTAACCAAGTTTTTGGATCGGATAACGGATTATCCACGGGGTAGTGGGCAAGACGAGAAACAGAAAACACAAACACAATGACATTGTATATTTTAAGTGTGAAGACTGAAGAGACGTTGGATTTGGGAGACTAAAGGAGTAAATAGGCCACCTGGGAATTGTACTGGGAGTAAATACTATGGTGTACAAAAGTGTAAATAGGAGTATGCTGAAAAAAGTCGGATTTTTGGATATCTGATCCGATATCCGAGTTTTTTATTTTCTGATCCGTATTCGATCCGTGAGCCGGAGAAAAATAGGGATCTGATATCCGATCCATGAAAATAAAAAATTATCCACTAATTATCCGTTTTTTCGGATCGGATTTTCGGATAATTGGATCTGGATCTCGGATTATGGATATTATGCCCACCCCTACCTTTGACTATTAAAGATATTACTACCTCTATTACAGTAGTATATTTGTTCATCTATTTAATTTGAAAAGATCAATACATATTGAAAATTGAAGCGAAAAATTTATAATTTACCCAAACTACCCCACTTTAATCGAAGAAAATATTTGTTGGAATTGTAAAAAGTGATAAATAAATTTATTAATTAGGGGTATGATAGAAATTACAGTTATAAGAATTGTAACAGGACAAATATTTTGGGACAAAAAAGTTAAGTAAAAAGACAAATACTTTGGGACGGAGGTAGTAATTACCAAAATCACCATTGGTGTCTAACTGTCAAAATTTTGTCCGACTCAGAATATCTGAATTGTCTGAACCGAAAAAATTGGGTCTAGATGACTAAATATAGATTTTTCGTTTGAATTTAGATAATGACCGAATATTTGAACACAAAATTTCTTTTTTTCTATTACATGAACCCGATTTCGATACGAATTTAACATCATTTGAATTGTCCAATCCGATCCAACCCGAAATAAAACCTAATCCGGATAGGAATTTCTCATCCGAATTTTGATAATGTCCAAAATTACCCGACAGAAAACCTGAATTTTTGTCGTTGCTATGTCAAACTTATATTTGAAGTAAAATTATACATAACTTTACTCGCAATATCTTAGGACCTATCAAATTTATGTGTAAAAATAGTTGAGTAAAAGTTAATTAATTTTGATAACTTTTAGTAATTTAGTAATTTTTGGTAACTTTTAGTAAATTCTGATAACTTTTGGCAAATTTACACTAATACATAAAAATTATTTTCTTTTCTTTTTTAAGTTTCGTATTTTTTTGGTAAATTTAGACAAAAACTAATAAATTTTGATAAATTAAAGTTATTCATGAATTTGACATACACTTACTTTATAAAGGATAATCTATATATTATAATAGAAATCATTGTGGGTCCCATGAAATAAAGTCACGGGAGCGTTTCTCGGAGTTTAGACCAATCACAGCGTAGTAAATTGTATTTTATTTTCAATTTCTTTCCAAATTTTATTTACAATTAAAGAAATTAAAAAATATATCCTTAATCCACGTCTGCTTGACAGCAGTTATATTCAAAACGAGTCATACTAAATCTCAAACAGTAGTGTTCAATTTTAATTATATTTTATTCTACTATTTCTTTCCAGATTTTATTTACAATTAAAAAAATTTAAAAATATATCTTTAATCCATGTATGATTGACAACAGTTACATTCAAAACAAGTCCTACTAAGTCTCAAACAATAGTGCTTAATTTCAATTTAAATTGTATTTTATTTTCTATTTCTTTCCAGATTCTATTTACATTTCAAGAAATTAAAAAATATATACTTAAACGACTCCTACGAAATCTCAAACAATAGTATTCAATTTTAATTTAATTGCACCACTAAAACAAAACCATCATAACTAATGACTTTAATATCCAAAACACTTCAAAACAATTACCAATTAGATTATTAACATGACCCTTGCTGTTAGCTCAATGAGATTCATGAGTTTTTGTAGATATCTATATAAATATAACACATTTGTTAGAGGTTATATCTATTTCTCATATATTAACCTATTATTATGCATCTACTCTCACAAACAACATACTAAATATCCCAAAATTAAACCTCTCTTCATCTACAGTCAGGAGCAAACAAGATCAATCTTATCGTACTTCAGAATAATATAGACATAATCCTTTACCTTCCCCATCAATAAGTTTCACATTCATAAACGTTTTCCTCAATATTCATCAGTAAGTTTCACATCCATGACTTTTAAATAATTTCAAAAGTAACTAATTGAGTTCACTCCATGCATTACACGGGTTGAGACCTAGTATAGTCCAAGTACAAAACTACAACTTCAGGGGAGAAAAATTGAAGAAAAGGATAAATGGGTTGTGGTGGGCTGGTGAGCCCAAGAGAATTGTTGAGAATTGAAGCCCAAAACAAATGGTGAGCCATCTTAAACTGGGTGAGCTTTGATAGTATAGTGAATTGACCTGCTCACTTGACTTGAAATTCCACAAACGATAAGCTCGTGTGCTTCAGTCACTTCAACACTTCAATGCAATTTGCATTTGCTAATAATATAAAAACTCAATCGAGCTAACTACTTGTTTAAGACATCTTGTTTGTGGAGTTAGGTTGCCAAAAAACTTTAGAATTGATCCAATAGAAAAGTAGGCAAGAGAAAAGATTAAGAGATCTTGAGCATGCTTACATATATCAATAACAGATTTCTCTATTCATTTAATTTTAAGATGGAATTCATTTAATTTTTATATAATATATAATTATGTAATATACCGAATTATAAAAGATCAAAAAAAATATTCTAAAATTTCCAACAACTTTTTCACATAAAATATTTCTAAAATTTCCAATATTTTCTCTCTTTAATTTTCAGAGCATAAAATATCTATAATTATAGCCATTATAATTTTTGATCAAATTCACCCAAAAAAAATGATTTTCGTTTCACATATACATATACATATATATATATATATATATATATATATATATATATATATATATATATATTCATATATATATATATATATTCATTTAAAATATAATAAATCTCATCCACCTCAAATTAAATTATCAGAGAACTATATAAAAGAAAGCCATGCATGGAATCAACATCATATACCCATCTGCGTTATGTGTTTTGCAACATTGTTAAATTAGCATCTTTAACCTTTGATTAGAGATAATTAAAAGGGGAAATATATAGGTCCATCAAACAAACATAATTATGGTCTCACGTTACATAGGTAGATACCAACTGTTTTTGATGAGCCCCCAATCAACTTTAACTATTTTCATGAAATAATCATGAAATTTTCTCACTTTGCTTCCCACACCCCTCTTCTTATTATTATCTACATACAATTGCCAGGTTATAAAGTTTTAGTTCCATGTTATATCAACCCCTTTGTGCTCCCTCTACACACTACATATTGTATCATAATGTATATGTCAAATATAGATGGTAAATAACGCAGTGTTAGAACATTTACGATGGATATATTTAGGAGGGATTATAAAGATAATGACTTTACTAAATATACCTATAATCCTCTCATTATATTAATATGTGTGTCAAAGCCGGAAACACTACTATAATGTATCAAAAAATCAATCTAATTATAATACACATCCAATTTGTGGACCTCATATTGATATTTGTCCAAAAGTTCCGCAATTGCGAAGCTCTAATCGAAAAGAAAGACAAGTTTTCATAAAAAGCTTATCCTGAACTTTTGTTACTTTTTTTTAAATTCTTTTTTCTCTTGCCCAACCTAAATAAATCTATTGAAAAGAAATTTTAAAAACATTGACTAAACAATTGCGTTATATATACATGTATGCATGTTTCATGAATTCGGGATTTAGTGTTTTTATGATATTTAAATCCCCAAATTTGAATACGAACATTATAAATGTTCGTAGTGTTAATCCTATTTTCGTAAAGTTCAGATGTAAGCAACTTCATATTGATAGATATTATCACCTAGCTACTTGCTTTCATGGGATATAAGGAGCTAGGTTCATATAAACAACTATCCTTACATTAATAAATATAAGAAAAAAAAACTATATAATTCACACACACACACACACACACACACACACACACACACACACACACACACACACACACACACACACACACACACACACACACACACACACACACACACACACACACACACCTACACCTTTGAAATAAAGTTTATAGCTCTTTTTATTTAATTCTTCCAATTAGACCATTTACGCCTTATACTTTTTTATACGGTGTGGTATCACAACTCACCATACTACTCAATATTCTTCTACGTAGGGTTGACAATGAGCCGAGCCGAGTCCGAGCTCGGCATGCTCGAGGCTTGGCTCGTGAACTATATTGCAAGCTAGGCGAGACTGAAAAGTTAGGCTCGCGAGCCCTCACGGCTCACGAGCTTTAACGAGCCAATACTTGTTCATTGTTATTCATTTTGTTGACCTACAAAGTGATAATAAAGAGAAACTCTTAAAATAAAGAATATTAAAAAAAACACTTATAACAGTCAAATTATGATATATAAGATTGAAAATTAATTAATACAAAATAACAATTATAGGATATAAAATAAAGTAATCTTTTAGCGAATAAAAATAATTTATGATTGTGGATTCATGACACATAAAAAAACAAATGTATCAAAAGTACAAGTTTCAATTCATGTTAATAAGGTAATTTTATTTTGGAAATTGTATTATCAAACACAACATATTTCGTCTAATTTTCCATTTTCACGAGCCTTACAAGCTTCACGAGCCGAGCTTTCTTAGGCTCGGCTTGACTTGTTTATGTACGAGCCCGAGCTCGAGCCCGAGCTGCCTCGAACTTATTGCGAGCCAAGCTTATCGAGCTTCCCGCCGAGCTGGCTCGCGAGAGCTCACAAGCCGGCTTGGCTTATTGCTAGCTCTACTTCTACACTCTATTATCACCACACTTTATCACAATTATTACTAATATATCTCCTCACTTTTCTCATTTACTTTTCACATTCTCCCTCATCGCCAACCATATCAATCATATTTTCTACAAATTTCACCATATCTTTCCACAATTTACTGCATTTTCTACAATTTTATCATACTACACAATTTACGCACCGTACCAATTACCAACCGCATAAAAGAAAATGACATAATTAGTCATAGAGTATGTAAACGAAAGGGAGTACTAGATAGATACAAGGATGACATGCTGTTGAGTTGTCCCACATCGGCCTTTGACACCCATATTGTGGTGTTTATAATGATTTGGGTGCCTCAACCTCCTAAGCTAGCTTTTGAGGTTGAATTGGGCTCAAGTCCATTATTTCACACACGCCCTTTAGTTTGGTCATTGTTTTCAAACATAATTTTGGGTATAGAGTATTCCTGTTGTTTTATCGTCCATCTCGTGTCATTTGACTAATTTCCGTTTGCTAAGCATTTTTGGCATCGATGCTCCAAAATGATCGAGAAGACGAGAATATATGGCGGTGTTCGGCAATAATATTTGGGATAACGTTCAGCGTTTTGGTCAAGTCAAAACGCTAATTACATAAATATTAATGTTCGGTAAGCTAGCGTTTTGAGCAACATTTAGCGTTTTAAGGAACGTTTTGTGAAACACTAATAAAGTTAACGTTTAACGTTTAGAGTAGCTTTTCATATTTTTCGGTCAAAAAATAACCTTTGAAAATTTTATCTTTGTAAATTATGGATATCCTTTAATGTCAATTCACATTAATCTGTTAATTAAACCGCAAAATTTACCAAACACAATTCTCATTTGAACAGTCATCCGTTATCCGCTACTTAAACCGCTATCCGTTGCTTAAACCGCTATCCGCTACATAAACCAATATCCGTTATCTAAAACACTAATTTTGTCGAACATGACAATAATGTTTGACTTGCCAATGAGCTTTAGCTCAAGTGACATGAGGATGAGAGGTTTATCCTCCCCACCAGGGTTCGATCCTTGGTGACCACAATTTTCTTGATAGGAATTGTTGATATCCTTGGGAGTTGGGAGACTCCTTGTAGGGCCTCATAGTGTACCCCTCCCCTTTAGACTGGTAAACATATTGAGTTTTCACTGAAACAGGGAAATAAGTTGGTGCCCGACTTATCATTGTAAAAAAATAAATAAAAAATATTTGACTTGTTGCATGCATTGCTGCTGCATGCTAACGTGTTTAAAAAATGTTTATGGTACAAACTCATCATCTTTTCCCTCGTGGCCTCGTACTATGTCATTTTCAAGATGAACTTTACATGACATTTTATTTTAAGTATTACTGGATTCTTATAATTTAAAATTAAGTTGGAGAGTTTAGATGTGAATAATCTAAGATGCTTTTCCTACTGTGATGAACTTTCAAAATTATTACTACCTTCGTCCCTTATTGAATGTCACTATCACTAATTTTATAAGTCCAATGTTTCTAGGAAATTGAGCAAAAAATTACATTTGGACAAATATACTCTTTTGACTTAGTGTAGACTTTTCACTTCTCAAGTTCTTTTTAGAATTCCAACACATCATTAATAAGGGTAATATGAGTATTTTAATCATTGAAATTGTAAAATTGATAAATAAAAAGGGATAAGGTAGTTAGAAAATTTGACACTTATTTAGGGACGGAGGTAGTACTATATATGGATGACCCATATTAAAGAAAAATCAAATTTTATTGTCCCAATTTCCGTTCTATTATTAATTAATTGGCTGACTTTTTATAAAGAAAAATAAAATTTATTAATTATCTAAGTAAATCTCATGCTTATTAGTACCAGATTGGTGCATTTGTAACATTCACGTTTTAAAGTAAAAAAAAAAAATTGTATGAGGAGAGGTATTAGAATATAAAATTATGACTAAATCTTCAATTATTAGTTTAAGTTTTTCATTAAGGTGGTTCTATAAACCAATTTGTGGACACATTATTTGTTGTGATGATAATGTTTGAAGTTGCATTTTGACTTGGTCAATTATTGACTAACCAGTTCATTGGCGAATACTCTATCAATGTTTGGACTAACATTTTTTTTTATCAAATATTGAGATTTAGTAAGTTCGTGTTTCAAGCTGTGTGTATGATATTCAAGTAGCAAATGCTAACATTTTACTTTCGCAAATAGCATTCGTAACTTTTTGCAACAAAAAAAACCTTTGTAAATTTTGTCTTTGAAAACGTTACATATTATCTTATGTCAATGTACGTATATCAGCCAGCCAAATTGATGAGTTTACAAAACACTATTTTTACAACTTATCTAAAAACTTATGTTAACTAATGACTAAGGTTGTGTTCGGCAATAGCATTTGGGGTAGCGTTTAATGTTTTGACCAAGTCAAAACTCTAATCGCATAAATATTAGCGTTCGGTAAGCTAGCGTTTTAAGAAGCGTCTAGCGTTTTAAGAAGCGTTTTGTGAAACGCTAATAAAGTTAACGTTTAGCGTTTGGAGTAGCGTTTCATATTTTTCGGTCAAAAAATACCCTTTGTAAATTTTCTCTTTGGAAATTATTGATGCCCTTTTATGTCAATTCAAATTAATATGTTAATTGAACTGCTAAATTTATCGAACACAATTCTTATTTGAACAGTTATCCGCTATCCGCTACTTAAAACGCTATCCGCTGCTTAAACCACTATATGCTACATAAACCGCTATCAGCTATCTAAAACACTAATTTTGCCTAACAGGGCCTAAATTGACACCAATAACTATCACCTGACTGAGGTCCTTTTTTTTTGGTGTGATATCATAACACACCTACCACAATTAACCACACTAACCACAAGTCATCCGATATTATTGTACTATATATTTCACACTTTACTACAACAATCATAATTTTCTTTATCCTCACGTTTTTTCTCTCCTCACTTTTCTCATTACTATTTACTTAATTACATTTATTTTCAATACCTACTAATCTACCACACTTTACCACAACTTACTACAT
The DNA here is from genome assembly GCA_029582165.1 of Portulaca oleracea. Lineage (NCBI taxonomy): Eukaryota > Viridiplantae > Streptophyta > Magnoliopsida > Caryophyllales > Portulacaceae > Portulaca > Portulaca oleracea. The sequence goes on along the minus strand of CM055869.1, from coordinate 9,284,424 downwards.
TATATCACATTATTTACGTTTTCATCATATCATACCATTATCACAATTTACCATTATCATATCATACTAATATCAAACTTGGGCAAATATATATGCCAAAATTTATTTATTATGAAAGACGACAATAAAATGAGGTGCGGTCTTGGTCTTTGGTCAAACGTGCAGGCAGTGGATATTTCGCATTCCAGACCTTGGGCTTTATTGGTAGCCAACTTCTTCCAATTCCCTCATAAAAACCGAGTTTTTCAAGTCGTCGGAGTTTCTGGAAGGCTAAAATATTGGCTTTGACATTTCCTACCAAATCTCCGTCCAAAGAAGAAGCTCCATCCTAAAACCTTATTTTCCTTTTTAACTTATTTTCTGTCCCTTGTCAAGGAATATTATTAGGACAGTACATTTTGACTCTATATCGACGTTTCTTTTCAAAATGATAAAAATATTTAGCTCACATAATAATAGTTTAATTAGTTGACTTTGTCAATTGGTTTCTTTTCTTCCAATCATTTATTATTGCAAGAAAAATAGTTAATTATATTGTGTGTTAATTATGACTTGAGAAATTTCTTCCATGACTAATTGCTTTATAGATTCTTCATTATCTATGGAACCTTCATAACAAGTTTCACTCAATTTTATTTTATGCATTTAGTAGATATCTTAATTTAAATTGAATCCTAGAAATATTTAACATGTTGATATTATCGTTTGGATAATAAAATTTTATTTGATACCTTTTCTATTGAATGTTTTAAACGATATATAGTTTGCATCACAAATTCCACAAAAATACGAAAACAGTGCTATGTCTTGTATGCTATTTTTATGTTAATATCATCAATTTTATTTGATACTTTGATACCCTTTGTTTTAATTTTAAAGGGATTGCAAATAACATATGGTTTAAAATAAATAAAGAAAACAAAAGTGATTGTTGGACGCATAATTCACTCCTACCTAACTAGAATCATATCTATAAGGAAAAATATTAAGCATTTCAAACTCAAAAAAGGTCTGAAAAAGCCCTAAAATTTCCATCTGTTCACTTGGGTGGGTATTTTCCTTGCTGCAATTGATTTATAAGTAGGCCTATTAATTATAGTGTGGTGACCCATCATCAACCCCAAACTAAAATCACTTTCCAAATTACAAAAAACGCAAATATTACTTCAAAATTCAAATATATATTAAATTAATGATCTTAGTTCTTATTTAAGAGGGAAATTTCAGTGGGACCCCATTTGTTTTGACCCATTCCAGCTACTCCACCTTATAATTCAAGGCACCAACCCATTATTATTCAACCAAAGATTACTTCATTTTTTTCATCCCTTCTTTAATTTCCCCCTCCAAATTATCCAACCTCTCTCTCTACTGATAAACACACACATACTGGAAATCTGACCAACTCATAGAATTTGCTCAACCATGGGGAACTGCGTAGCTTGCATCAGACCGGAGGAAAATCAGAGGAAGAACAAGAAACAGAGGAACAACAAGAAGAAAACCCGGCCGAACCCCTACGCGATCGCGAACCACTCCGCCCAGCCGGCCCCGGTTCGGGTCCTGAAAGACATCGTCCCGGCGGTCGGACCGCGGATCGGGGACAAGTACGTCATCGGCCGGGAATTGGGCCGGGGTGAGTTCGGAGTGACGTACTTGTGCACGGACCGGGAGACGAAGGACAAGCTGGCCTGCAAGTCGATCTCGAAGCGGAAGCTCCGGACCGCCGTCGACGTCGAGGATGTCCGCCGGGAGGTGGCGATCATGTCCACACTCCCGGTCCACCCCAACATCGTCCGGCTCAAGGCGGTTTATGAGGATAATGAAGCGGTTCATTTGGTGATGGAGTTGTGTGAGGGTGGGGAGCTGTTCGACCGGATTGTGGCGCGTGGGCATTACTCCGAGAGGGCTGCGGCTGGGGTTGCTAAGACCATTGCGGAGGTGGTGAAGATGTGCCATGATAATGGCGTCATGCATAGGGATTTGAAGCCTGAGAATTTCTTGTTTGCTAATAAGAAGGAGAATTCTCCTCTGAAGGCTATTGATTTTGGACTCTCTGTTTTCTTCCGTCCTGGTATGTTTTTTACTATTTTCTTCTTTGTTTGGTCTAATATATAATTATGCAAAATATTATTCCCCTAATTTTACAATTGTTAATATAATATTATGCAAGAAATTAACGGTTAATATAGAATAGAGGGAGTAATTCATTATTCATGGCGGTGTTTTACTGTATACAGTACAGTTTAGTTATGTGGGATGATCATATTTGCATTTTCCAGCTCAATTTTATTTTTTTAGAATTTTCTTTCGGTAGAATGAGTTCATACTTCTTTGTTTATTGTTAAGTGTTAACCAGTTAGGTTAGTGATAATTTTCAGGGTAGTTGGTGAGAGAAGAATCTAAGCGAAAACCTTATCATCATCATGATTCACAATCTATATAGATGGCATTATAATAATTGAGTAAATCAGCCCAAAATATTGATTTTGACAAAATTCTTTGACTATCGTGTTGAAATGTTCAAATGATCTGTATTGTATTATTATTATTTTGATTATTATGATTATTCCCATTTTGACATAATAAGTGGTGGCATTTTTTTTTGACTGAATCTTGGTTGTACATGATGAAAAACAGGGGAAAGATTCACAGAAATAGTAGGGAGTCCATACTACATGGCCCCAGAAGTTCTGAAGAGGAATTATGGTCCTGAAGTTGATGTTTGGAGTGCTGGAGTTATTCTCTACATTCTCCTTTGTGGGGTTCCTCCTTTTTGGGCAGGTATGTCTTGTAAATTCTATGAACTATTTGTTAAAGTATAAAATCATCATTGGACCTTTGACTATCAGCTTAAGTTTTTTGTTGAGATAGTTTTACATGATATCAGAGCCAGACTAAGCAAGAGCTCTGTGGGCGTTAAACTATTAACTTAAACTTTTGGTTGAGATGTTTTCGCACTACTCCATTATATTCACTATCGGAATTTGATTGTTACAGAGACTGAACAAGGCGTCGCTCTTGCGATTCTGAGGGGGCAGCTAGATTTTAAGAGAGAGCCATGGCCACAAATCTCTGACAGTGCCAAGAGCCTTGTCAAGCAGATGTTGAACCCAGACCCTCAGAAGCGTTTGACTGCTCAACAAGTCCTTGGTGAGTTATTCCTCCTTTCATTTTTTACCACCTTACATCACCAACAAACTAAAGTGTTGAAAAAACAGTCCTCATTTTGGTATGTGTAAGATCCTTGTGTGATGCTTTGGTTGACTACTGCTCTGTTAGTTCATACTATGATTAGGTTTGTTATAAATGCATTGTGGGTTGGTTTGAATTAGGTGAGGTTTGACAAATATAGAATAGGGTGGGTTTTGGCTTCTCTGATGGGTCAGCAGTTCAGGTAGGAATTGGTTTCTTGTGATATTAATTGAGATGGAGGAGGAGAGTGGATTAGGTCAATTGTACAAACAACTACACATCAACTACTACATAAAATGATAAGATAGTTTCTTAGCATGAGTCCAAGCACATAATCTCAAGTACCCTTTTCAGTTTAACAAAAATAATGAGCATGGTATGGTATGGTATGGTATGATCATGTGATCTTTTTTGCCTTGCTAAATTTAGAACTGTTGTCGTTTTGTCAGAACACCCTTGGATACAGAATGCAAAGAAGGCTCCGAATGTGCCCTTGGGAGACATTGTAAGGACAAGACTGAAGCAATTCGCGGGAATGAACAGGTTCAAGAAGAGAGCTTTGAGGGTCATAGCTGAGCATTTGTCGGTCGAAGAAGTGGAAATCATCAAGGACATGTTTACATTGATGGATGTCGATCGCGATGGTAGAATAACTTATGAGGAGTTGAGGGCCGGACTCAAGAAGGTCGGGTCCCAACTGGCTGAGCCTGAGATTAAGCTTCTCATGGAAGTGGTAATTAAGCCTGAACTAAGACTCAAGATGCATGCTTTTTGGTCAGAAAAATGTGGACTTAATTTTAACATGTTGGATATAAAAATTTCGTGCTCAGGCTGATGTGGATGGAAATGGGTACCTGGACTACGGCGAGTTTGTGGCAGTGACAATTCATTTGCAGAAAATGGAGAACGACGAGCACTTCCACAGAGCATTCATGTACTTTGACACAGACGGAAGTGGTTACATTGAGCTAGATGAGCTTCGAGATGCCTTGGTTGACGAGTCTGGTGAAACTGATGCTGAGATTCTGAACGAGATCATGCGTGAAGTCGACACTGACAAGGTATGTCGAATTCGAATCCCATTCTTCCTCTTCATCAATAACCAAAATCTCTCCAAATCATAATGGACAAAATCTGACATGTATTTTCGGGTGAAATATGTAGGATGGTCGAATAAGCTATGATGAGTTTGTGGCGATGATGAAAACTGGGACAGATTGGCGAAAGGCTTCTAGACAGTACTCGAGGGAGAGGTTCAAGAGCTTGAGCCTAAACCTAATGAAAGACGGTTCGCTACAACTTCAAGATGGACTCACTGGCCAGGCAGTTATGGTCTAATCTGACTGCACCCTGAATGTTTTTTCTGGGTTTCTTTTACCCCTCAGAGGAGCTCACTTGCTCTCCTAGCTTAAACTTGCCGTAATACGAGCAAGAAGATGTGTTAGCTGGAGATATCAGAAGCCTTTTTTTTTAAAGAAAGAGACCAGAATCTGTCTCAATTTCCTGGTTTGATGATTTATGCATGAGTGTGTTGGATATTCAATTATAGCATCAGAGCAGCTTCTTATGAGCACAGAAGAAATGAGTTCATTAGCAGAATGTTAAGGTGGGTTGCTGCTATATAGTGTTTGCACAGGAGTTTCTTTTTTTTGTTTATTCAGTATTTTGTTCAGCATATATAGAGTGGTTTGCTTTGTATTTATAGCACCTGGAGATTTCCATTGTACATTTTCCTCCAAGCAAGCTGGTTTTGTGCATAGACATCCAAGGTTTTATTATTCCAAGGCTCTCCTTGAGTAATCTTGATTGTGCTATGATATTGTTTCATTTATCTCTTAATTGTACCTAAGTTCGGTATTGAGGAAATGAGTATATAAAATATATAATTGTTGATACCTATGATAAACGGGTTTGAGGCCACAAAGAGAAGAATTGAACGAATATGCCGTTTATGATCATCTGAATCAAGTTCTAATAGCATTCATCAAAATGCTTCCAAAATGGTCGAGTTTGGTTGTTTGGGAACTTTCCAAAAGCTTATTTGAGTTAATTGTGGTGGCAATGAGATGGTGTGCTATTATCCTTGAGGATTTTCTGCTGACATGCTTTCTAGGTGATCCATTTAAAAGGGAATGTGATCATAAGTTTTAGTTTGAATGAGAGTAGATTTCATGGATATGGCTAAGGCTCTTGAATTGGTGAGCTTATAGAGAACTTTGGAATGTCATCTGTAGCTCTTGATAATTAATATGTTAATCATACAACATTGTCATCCTGTGGGCTGAGATATGATTACGTGATACAACAAGGTTGCATATGGGTTTATAGTAGCTCATTTAATTTTGTTGGAAAATTTCAAGTGTATGTGTAATGTTAAGTGAGTTTGAGGCAAAATTATTAAGGTAGAATTCACTCTCAAGTTAATGTTGGGCTTAAGTTTAAGTTTGGTGGGTTTTCGGGGCTCTATTGGCCCAATTTATGGTGAATTTTGAGGAAAACAAGGTAACACTGATCGTGTCTGATTTGATACGGACTGTGTCACATGCGAGAAAGCATCATTTGGCGGACCAAGCCTTGACACGGATCGTATCATGGGGAGCACGGAATGTGTCTGTGCCAAATGATGATGATAAGATTTTACTTGGTTATTTACTTGATAAGTCTTATCCTTTATTGGATTCTATCCATTGCAAATGATTTCTTTGATCTTATCTATTATGGATAGATACGTCTTTTGGTGGTTATTTCCAAGGGATATTTATCCTATCCTATTTTGATGCCTCTTCAAAGGCCTATAAATAGGATGTGTCACGGATGCCATTAAAAATAGAAATACAAGAATAAGACAAGTGAGTCATGTTGTTCATTCATTCTCATTCAACCAAATACGCCTCTCTAGTTTTGGTCTCAAGCATCTCTAGAGTTGTCATTAGGAGTATGAAACTATGTTCTTAGAATTTCCTTGACAGAGTCTTATCCCTAAAACTTTGTACGGTCGATACAAAAGTCTAAGGAGAGTAAGTGTGCTTGCGACTCTCTCGCTTATCCGATTTTTCCATCCGTTGTTGTTCCTATTTTCTCCAACACATTTAGGAGTTGCCAAGGAGCTTCAGTTCTAACCCCATGTTGTTTTCCTGGAATACAAATAAGGTTTGTGGAATCGTGACATTTTGATTGTGTACATTTTTTGTTGCGTTCAGTTTAGCTAACTCTAGTTTCCTATTGTTGGGTTAAGTGTGGAGACCAATTTTGAGTTGGTCTCTGTGTCTTGGGGGGTAAGGTAGAAGAGTTTGAGTGTGAATTAAGCTGTTGATTTGCTAGCCGCCTCTTTTTTGATTCCTTTGTTACAAGGACTCTATTAACTCTAAATAATTGTGTTAGCCTTATACTATAAATAGAGCCTAGGTGTTAGGTTTGAGAATCTCTGAAACACCGTTATAATCCAGTGCGTAGTTCGTACATGGTTTTTTTCCCGTTTTCAGTTTTTTCACGTTAATTTCTTGTGTCGAATCTTTATTTATCTTTCGCTTTTATTACTGTTTATCTGCTAACAACGCCCTTAGTATCTTAACACTTATTTTCCTCGTTTCCTAGAGTCCCTAATCTTGTCTGTTTGATGTGCTTTGTCTTTGTCTATTTTAACCTTGTGGCTGATTAACGATAAAAACAAGAATAAGTATATATGAGGATTCATTGGTAACGGGGTGAACATAAGAAGTTGTTTGGGAATCAGGCATGAACAAGTTCTTACCTGCTCCTCTACTTCTCTAAACCTCAAAATTTGAACATGTTTAAAGGTTATAATAAAGAGCCTCGATCATGTTTACAGTTGTCTTGTTAACTTCAATTTGTCTTTCATGTAGATGCCATTTGATATGCCGTTGTGCTTAATAGTGTAATAATGTATAGGATTTTTAACTTGGAGGGATGACTCAATGCATAAATGAACCATAAAGTATTAGGAGTTACTATAAAATGTCAATTTATAAAAACTATGGGGAACCAAAACAGAGGAGTGATAAAATAGAGAGAGAGGCACAGTGACGTCAAGAGGGAGAGGCAATAGTAAGCAAGACAGCGACGGAACCCTGCCCAAGCGGTGGACGACTCCCTGACATCATGATAGCGAGGCCGACGGGGGCAGGAGGCTCACAAGGGTGGTCGGATTTCGGATGATCATCCATCTCAAGACTCTTCGCAGGCAAGCATCCATAACTAGAGAGTTTCTAATGGATGAGGTTCTAAAAGAAGGTGCACATTGGCGATATAAGTTGTTATTTCAGACTTTTTATGTCACACTATAACCATATATGTGGGATGTTACTATCACCCTGTAAAACCCCGAGTTTTGGTCAGCTGTACCGGCAGTTTAGTTGGCCAGCCCGTTAGGTCTGAGTTTAAGTTTCGAAGACGAAACTTCTTTTAAGGGGTAATGATGTAAAACCCCGAAAATTTGGAATGTGTTTACCGTTACGTCGTTAATGTGTTACTTTATATACTGCGTATTCTGTGAAATTTATCGGTCAACGCTTGAGCTCGTAGGACGGCGTAGTATCTAACGAAGGGTAGAATAGTAATTTTATGCATAGGAAGGTTGCATGTGAGTGTGGGTATTTTAGTAATTTTTGTGTGTGACCTAAAGTGCTATTACTACTATTATTCATGTGAGTATTTTATTTTAGTATTTATGTGCTATTTTAGAATTTTGGAAAATCTAGTATTATAAATAATTAATTACTTTCATCTATATTAATTTTCTATTTTATTTGTATTTTTCTTATACTAGTAATTAATTATGGGTATAAATACCCCTTTTAGTCAAACCCTAGGTTTTATTAAATAAACCCCCCGCCCTCCTTTTCTATTCTCCTGCGGCACGACGCAAAGGCACCCCGAGCCCCCCTTTCTCTCACTCTCTATCTACCCTCTCCTCCACCACTTCTTCTTCCTTCACCCACCTCCGATCACCGCTCATTAGCCCCGAATGCCACCACGGGACGCCTTCCTGCATCACCCTCGACAATCGCAACCCACCACCAAAGTCGCCGGAGCCACCACCACTGCTTGGGGAACCACCAAAGTAGCCTTACCATAGATGTGTTGTTGTGTTGCAACCGCTGTTCGACGCGCCGCCCAGCCTTTCCTCGACGTCCTTGACCACCGAGAACACAACCAGGGGACCGCATGCATTCCAGTCGACAACCGCCGCCCACCACTAGGGTCGCCGGAGCTACTGACGGAGTTGTCGGATCATTCGAAGTTGGGTTGTTACGTTGCTGTTGTTGCGTGTTGCCGCTGTTCGTGTGACCCCGCCCACCATCACCTCCTTCTGTCACGACCGTCCTGGAGCCGCCGCTGCCGCTAGTCAGCCGCCCCGGCCTCCTCCCTTTCTCGCTTTGGTATAAACTTTAACCTCGATTCTAAGTACGTGCTTGGTAAATTAACATGCATGGATGCTACTGTTGTTGCTGTGTACGTAGTAGGTTTCTTTAACTATTATTGTTATCACTGCTATTATCATTATTATTAGTACTATTATTAGTATTTTAGATTATTTTACGAGTTATAATAGTTTTTATTAAATATTCGTTTATATGTGCTCGGATTACTTAAAGATCATTTTAAAAGTCTTTTGATTATTTTTAAAGGTTTTATAATGTTTATGTTTAGTAAAGTTTTAAACTTTACGCTTTTATATTATTATTATGTTATTATTACGTGCTTTTATTATTATGAAGTTATCATCAAGTTTTCTTTACCTAAAAAGGTTTAAATTATTGGTTATAAGTTGTAGCTTTTATACCTTGGTTAGGTTAGGGTAGAAACTTTAACCTTAGCCACCATTTTAGGCCCAAATTAGGACCATGTGATCGAATGGTGAATGTTAGAACCGAATTAATCAATTATATGGAAACCGGTAACGGGACAGTTTTGATAGGGTCTAAAGATCGGGCCACCACGATAAGTATAGTTGTCCTTTGATCGAATCCTTTGGAATGGATGTTCCCTTAGATGTTAGCCTTCATAGGAATTTTGCGGATCGGACTTTGAGGTTGTATAGGTTGAGTTATACCCCGATTACCAGATATAGGTCAGATCTGGACAGTTTGGAAAGATAACGGTTTTTGAGGATCTTAAAGCGTGTGTTGGGTCTCAAGTTAAACTTAAGAGTTTTAGTAGACATCTCGATGTTTCCAAAAAGTCCAAAACCAGACCCATAGGATGTCGGGAAGTCAAGTTTTGACCCTTTTTATGTGGATGTTGTAATCTGTTTTGTTGATGTTATTTAATAATGAAGGTGTTGCTGAATGAAAGCGTTGTTATGATCTTGTTATGTGATTACTTTGAATGTGTTAGGTAATTGAAAGTGTAAATTTATGATTGATAGGAACCTATAGGGTTCCTAGGGGAGGGTTAGTTAGAAGGTAGTTAATACTAACTTCAAAGGGCGCGTTTTGATTAGAATAATTATTCTATTTTAGGCCCGAGCTAATTCGCATCGTTAGTGAGCTCAAGTGTGTTCGTTTTACTGTGAAGTGAAGCTAACCAGGTAATGTCTATGCTCTACTCCCCACTGCGATGCTCTTTAAATGTGTTTTGATGTTTTCTAATTTGTTTTGAGAATTGCATCCCGAAAGGGGACTTTATATGGAAAATGTGACCATCTATTTTGGATGACTGTTTGTAATTGTTGTACTTTGTTTTATGAGTTGAGAAAGTGGATGGTCTTTTATTAGTAGTTTGATAACCTGGGTTGGGTTTGACTTGAAAGTTGTGAGTTGAGTTTTGCATAAGATACTAATAATTCAAGTGAAACATTAAGCGGGTTTATTTGGTCGTAGCCTGTGGTAGGCAAAGGGTCTGGGACCCTGGTCGTAGCCTGTGGTAGGCAAAGGGTCAGGGACCCTGGTTGTAACCTGTGGTAGGCGGAAATGTGAACTCTTGATATTCTGGTCGTAGCCTGTGGTAGGCAAAGGGTCTGGGACCCTGGTCGTAGCCTGTGGTAGGCAAAGGGTCAGAGACCCTGGTTGTAACCTGTGGTAGGCGGAAATGTGAACTCTTGATATTCTGGTCGTAGCCTGTGGTAGGCAAAGGGTCTGGGACCCTGGTCGTAGCCTGTGGTAGGCAAAGGGTCAGGGACCCTGGTCGTAGCCTGTGGTAGGCGGAAATGTGCTTGATATTCTGGTGGTAGCCTACGGTAGGCAAAGGGTCTGGGACCCTGGTCGTAGCCTGTGGTAGGCAGAAATGTGAACTTTTGATAATCTGTGGTCGTAGCCTGTGGTAGGCAGAGGATCTGAGATCCGGTCTGATATTCGTTACTTTAAAGGATATGACATCCCGCCTGCATAATAAAATATGGATTGGTTAGGTTGAGGATTAACAGTTAAGGGTAAATGTTTGTGAAATGGTTTGACTTGTTCCCTCTCCCTTAAATGAATTGAAATGAATTTGAATTGTTTTTAACGGTAGGGGTAGACATTATTGAGTTTTCCCCCTCATTTTTTTGTAATGTTTTGTTTTCAGGTGAAGATCTATATGCTGGGGGACGGGAATTAGAAGTGAGGATGGCGTAATTAGAAGTTGTCATTTATATTGCGCTTCTTTTTAGAAAGACCTGAATTCTAAGTTGAGCTTCAATTCTTAGTTTGAGTTTGTTTAGTTTGGATTAAGGAGGTTGAACAGTTGTAGTCTTTCCTTCTCGCCTTGTATTCCTTCGGGGATACGGCAGTGACGCCCAGTTGAAAAGAAAAAAAAAAGAGTCTTCCGCTGAGTTTTTCGTTAACGTTAGTTTGACTTTGACTTTTTCTATAATTGAATTGTCGGGGCGTTACACACCCGCACTTAAGCACACAACGTCCTCGTTGTGCCTCAATCAATCGTCCTGTTAGGTGATATCTTGTGGATCTCCCATTGATTGGATTAACTCACAGTCGAGGGTGACTGCTCATGGATCTCCTGCCCACTGGCTTAACTCAAGGTCCCAGGTCGGCTCTGATGCCATTTGTAACAACCGGCCAATCCTTCTTGTGCTGTGTACATTATCGATAACTACATGAAGGACGACAATTGGCCCCACAAATTACTGTGAGTCTTTCTAACGTATCTTGTCTTCACTCACATACTACCTAAAAAAACTTAAGAAAAAGTCACTCATTCTGAAACTACTCCTAGTTAGGCAAACGTAGTTTTTAACGGATGAACTTCCTTAAAAGGAGGTGCATCTTGTTGATATAAGTAGTCATTTCAAACATTTTAAGCCATACTTTAACTATATATTCGGAGTGCTGTGGTCCCCATAAACTCAGACCTGCGTTATTAGGCTTGTTAACCGGGGCGAAATTGGTAGATGATGATATGATGTTTGTAAAGGAAGAAAGATCGCCTACAACTTTTCTGATCTTCCTTTGCATGGTTGTTCTCCATTGGTCAAAAATTTATGAATGTATTTCCTTTTTCTTTTTGAGATTCCAAAGGGAAGAATTTATGTAGGCATTTACGTAGTTAAATTAATATATTTCCTCTGTTTTATAATAACTGTCACTTTTAATTTTTTGCGGTGTTTGATGTATCATTTTAACTTTTAATCTCCAACACTATGCATTTATAAACTATCTACATTCATATGAAAGTAACATGTTTAAAGATGTTATGTTTATATCTTAATCATTATATATAATTAATAATTAAAGTTAAAATTATAAAAATTAATTATACATACCCTATAATAACTAATAATATAGAACAAAGGATGAACTTTTACTAAAAGTGATGAGGTAGTAGTTTTATAAAAGATATTTTTCATTAATAAGGTGAAGATATTATTTGTCTATTAGACTATTGTAGCAACAAATATTTTTTAAGAAAAGAATAAATATTCATTAATAAAAGGTCATAAACATTAACCATGAAATAATCTAACAAGATCCATAATATAAATTTTTATCTTCAAAAAAAGTAATAATAAATTTCTTGTTGTCCTATTCTAAACCTTTGACATTCTTCAAGTTACTAAGGCACAGTTCTTTTGTGCGTTGCGTTTGCGTTAATTGCGTTGCGTTTGCGTTTTGATAAGTTGCGTTTGGGTTGCGTTAGATTGCGTTGGGTTGCGGTAGGAAATAATAAAAAGGTGAGTAGAGGTAAATAGTAGATTGTGATAAGTTGCGTTATCTTGCGTTTGTCATGCATTAGGTTTTATTGATTTTGCGTTACGTCTGGGTGTGTTAACACACAAAAGAACGGTGCCTAACTATAGTTTCCTTTTTTATCAAAAAAAAACTATAGTATCCTTGAGTTTTTTCTTGACATGCGACAAGTTATCATATAACTTTTTAAAATGTCAAAATTTTCTTTGATATAATGAGTGATTACTGAAATAAAGACTGCCATAATAGAAATCACGTGGACTTCAATTGTTGAATCAAATTTTAAAAAAAACCTAGTAATATTTTATTAAATTTTATAAACTATCTTCAAATCTACCATATTCATATTAGAACTATAATAAAATTCACTTTAAAGACAACAAAATATAAATTATACTGGGTAAAGAATGAAATCAACAATTAAACTCCAGACAAGGGATATTTAAATAAGGGTGATGATAAGTGTCTTGCCCCAAGACACTCCTTAAATGTCTTCTCCCTTATAAAATCAATACTTATTATCGTTTTTAACCCCAATTTTTTTGACAGATACTATTAATTATCAATTATAAGAAGCTTGAAATGTGTTGGCTACGCCAACAATTAAAATTGACACCCTAACGAATGAACCCCATCCGTTGGGCATATTTTAGACGCTTTTTTGTAAATTTTTAAAAATATAGATAAAAGTGTGATTTTATACAATTTATATATATTATTATAGTTATAAAAGTCAATCATGTAACTTTTTTCCAATTTAATTCACAAATATATAGGTTTTCTATAATGACAAGACACAAAATATGTGTCTTGCACAAGACTTTTATCATTTCCCTTTAAATAACTACCAATGACTTTGTTATCAAACTACTAAAATATACAAGAAAATTTTAAACGCGAATCGTACCATTGAATAATTATGATCCTGTTTTTTAGAGTAGTAATTAAGTTAGGTTTATTACATTATCAGTAAAAATACGTTCAAACTAAAATTTAAAAGTTTAATAATAAAAATACTTTTATTCTACTATTAACTTACCTACGATAAAATTTATCATTACTTTTCTTTACTTTATTAAAGTTATGTTCTTTTATGTGGTAGGTTACCGTGCGGTACCATTTCACCTCACTTCATCCACACCACACTATAATCATTAACAATATATTTTTTCATTTTTTCCTCTATTCTCTTTTCTCCTTTACTTTTCATATCCTCTCTCTTAACTTAATCCATCACCCAGTCACCCACAACTTTCACAACAACTTACTACATTTTTCAAATTTCATACACTAAACCATTACCATACCGCAATTAGCCGTATAAAAGAACGAGCCCAGCTAAATTTAAATTTCACCAAAAGAAGAGGGGCCTGTAAGGCTGTAATTGATGACAAAAGTACTACTGTTTGTCTTTAATTATTGATTTCTAATTGGAGACAACAAGCGCTAATGATGGAAAATGGTACGGTGTCGTACCTTAAATGCGTGTTTGGAATTTGGATCATGTAAAAATGAAGACACGTCTCATGTCTGCCTGTATGCTGTACTCTACTCTAAATCAATGTGATAGGCTAGCATTTGCAATAATCTTCAAATTGGGTTTTTACTGCCATTGCCACCGTAGAGTTTCACTTGCTCGTTCTATTAGATATTCTAAGGCCCCATTTTTTTATACGGTTGGTGGTTGTGTTGTAATGATGCGATGCAGGGAAATTTAAAAAGATACAGTGAATTGTGATAGTTATGGTGAATTGTGGTGAAAATTATGGTAAATGGGGTATGTAGGGAGAGAAAATATGAAAAGTAGAGGAGAAAAGTGAGGAGAGAGAAAAGTGAAAAGACATATTGATAATGATTGTAGTGTGGTGTGGTGTAGTGAAATGTGGTAGAAATTAAAGAGTTACAGTATGGTGTGGTATCACACTGCAATTTACCGCATAAAAGAACGAGACCTAAAATAGGTTTTCCTTCCATTACATATTGATTGTCGTTTAATAAATGCTACACTGTTTTCAATTTTCTTCTACGATTGAGAATTGTTTATAACACTTTTATCAAACAATTACATTATAATCTTATGTTAATATTTTTTTCATTATAAAGATATTGGTGACATGGTGATAAATTACCATTCAAAATTTTCAAAATTTGAAACGAAAATGTATAACGAAGGTTTGCGTAGCAAACTCTGAATTAGTGGAAATAGCGTGGATGTGGCATGAATATGAATTCTTAGGGTGCATTCTGTGATGAAGTTTCCATGGATATGCCCAAGAAAAGAAAAAAATCAATCTTCTTTATATCTATGTTTAATTGTTTATTGAGATTAGACGCAATTATCATATTTGCAAATGTTGTTTAGATAATAATTTTGATATTTGCTTACCATAGGTCATAAACTGTTAATGTTACTTTTCAATGAAAGTTACTCTTTTCGTCCAAGTATGTACTCATTCTTTTCTTTCTTGGTTCTTTTATTCATCATTTTTAACTTCGATATCACCGCCATCTTCTAATATATATCATCATGAATCTGGACCCCAACACCTTATTCTAGCTTTACCTTAAAATTCATCTTCCTCTTTGTTTATGTCTTTGTCATAGTTATAAAATGTATATTTTCCCCCTTGAATCAGTGTTACTTCCTCTTTGATTTGATCTTATTATATTCAGGCCCCGTTCTTTTATGCGATGGAATCATTTGCGGTTCCACACCGCACCACAGATTTCTATTTTCCACAACAACTCACCATAACTTTCTATTTTCTTTTTTATTAAAAGTGAAAACTTTTCAAATAAAAAAATGAAAACTTCACTTTATTTCCATCTATCATTATTTTCAAATTAAAATATACCAACTCACCTTTTATTATTTCCACCACAACTTTTCACATTCCACCATACTTCAACCAACCACACAGTAAAAAAGAACGGGGCCTTAGTATAAAACACATGTGAAGAGGGAAAAACCTTGCTATAACTAGATGAGAATTTGACGATCTTTGCTCTTTGAAGTAGACTTATTTACCAAATCCAAAGGTGATGAACAAGAAAGCAAAAAGAACAAAAGATAAGCAAAAATGTAAAATACAGGTTAACTATTAGCTCACTTAGGCTGTGATATCCTGGAGGTCCTGGGATCGATTCTTAGGAATAGCAATAGGCCCACAAGCCTTGCTTCGGTTGGGCACTGCGTTCTCCTTGAGATAAGAGACCTAATGGATGGCTCGTATTTATAAGATTAAATAATATGAAATTTTGGCCATATAAGATTAAATAATATAATATTTTGATTTGGTGATAAATAATACGAACTTTAACCTCATGTTGCTCTGAACAGTATGCCACCGAGTTAAGTTGAATTTAACTCCGCAATGGGATGACGTGGCAGCGGCTGGGTCCGTTGACTTTGCCATGTCACCCTCACCATCTATCTCTCTTCTCTCTCTCCTTCTCACCATCAAACACATCTCTATCGATGACTTCTTGAGCTTCTTCATCCTTTTTCATCCTCCATGCTTCCATCACCATCAAACTTCTCCTTTATCATCATCATCTTCTTCTTCTCCCTTGTGTGTTCATCTGGGAACCGTGTTTTTCTATCATCATCTTCATCAGTTTCTTCGGTTCTTTTACTGGGTTTTGGTCGAATTACAAAACCCAGAAAACGATAAACCAATAATTATCGTCTCCAATCTCAATTATGTTCATTTCTCATCTGCTACCCTCCCTTTGTTTTCAACCCTAAATCCCTTATCCATCGCTTCAAAAAAAAAATAATATTTGTCTAACATCATCTTCATCAATTGTCGACTCTTTTTACTGGGCTTCAGTCAAATTCCAAAACCCAGAAAACGATTCACCAATACTCATCATCCAAACCCAATGATTCAAGACGACATTTCATCATCCCTAACTTCCTCCTCCCTCCAATTCTTCTCCACGATGTCCCCCAATTCCTCCTTCCTTCAAACCCTAATACCCGAAGAGCACGACGCCTACTTTTCAAAGGAAACTTTCAAAACCTCGAATTTTCAGCTGGAATGGGTTTAAAGTGACTAAGATTTGATCTGGGCAGACGCAATTTTGTAAATATTCAACTGGGTTAGTCCCAAAATCTCATATTTCTAGCTTGAATTGGGCTATGGTTTGTGATTTTGAAAACTATACACTGCTCAAACCAAGTAATTTAACCAAGAACAAGCAATTAGGATTTTGGGTTTTCGAAGGAAACCTCTCGAATTTGCAGCTTGAATGGGTTAAACAGGACTAAGATTTGATCTGGGCAGACGCAATGTGTGATTATTCAGATGGGATTTGATTGGAGCTAAGTTTTGGTTGATTAGGGTATACGAGCTAATGGGTCAACAATGACACCCTTGTAAGGTAAAAGAGAAGAAATTGAACAACTGAAAAATGAAAATCTTTAGGGGGCAAGTCAAACCGTGTTTAGATTGGTCTTCAAATATAAAGGAGCAATGCAAATTGGAAACTTAAAGCTTGGAGAAGAGTAGATAGAGAGAGAAATAGAGCTCAAAAGGATGAAGAAGGAGAAGTTTGATGGTGATGGAAGAATGGAGGATGAAGAAGCTTAAGAAGTCATCAATGGAGGTTGGTTTGATGGTGGAAGGAGAGAGGGAAGAGAGATAGATGGTGAGGGTGACGTGGCAAAGATCAATATTGATGACATGGCAAAGTCAATAGACCTAGCCACCGCCATGTCATCCCGCCACCGAGTTTGTATTATTTATCACCAAATCATAAGTTCATATTATTTAGTTTTATATGGCCAAAAGTTTATATTATTAGAATCCAATATCCCTATATTTTATTAACAATTACAATATTATGCTTTTAGAGTTACATTTTTCGTTACGAATATAATGATAATAATTTTATATAACAAATAATTGTATATATCAAAAATTTTATAATTAAAATTTCAATGCATAATTTTCATAATGTCATTAATAAAAAAAACAGAAGCAGTAATTTGCTTGTACTATCATCTTACCTTATGTACGGAAAATAAACCTCACCGTCAACTGCTCATACGGAGTCATACCCAACTTCTCAGAATTTGGACCCTTTATGTCTACAATTTCTTATTCGTAAACATGTAGTCTTTTTCATATCCAAATCCTAAAAAGGCCAACTTTAAACCATCCTTTCAAATAAAAATAAAGTTGCAGAGACACAAAAGAAAAAGACAGCCAGGAGAAGAGCAGACAGAATTCATAATTTGTAACGTTTTTCTAAAGAAATATTTTAAAAAATCAATTTTGGGTGTATATTTATTATTGAATTGAAGTGGGCTGGAGGCACAAGCACATGGCTTTTGGTTGTTCTTGGCTTTAATGACTCTCTTCACTCTCTTGCCATATATATATCATTTTCTATTTTTTTTAAAAATCAATTTCTTGATTGTAGGTAGTAGGATAAGTAATTTCAGAATTACTATAAAGTTTTGAATAAAATAATGGAAATGGGGGGAGTTTGAGGGTGTGGGAGTGGGACACATTGACAGAGGATTAGAGGGGTGACTGGGGGAGTTATGTTTATCAACTCAACTGTTACATTCTGCATTTGCATTTCTTCAGGATTATAGTTTTGTGTGTTGGTGTGTATTCTCATTCATTCTTCTTTCAAAACCCTACCTGATACTCAAAAATCTAATCTTTCTTTCTGGGTCTTCTTTACTTTCTTCTCTTTTACTAGTTTTGTGTATTGGGTTCATGCTCTTTCTGTTGCTGCTTTTTTTTAATGGGTTTTCATGCATAAACTTAAGGTTTTTTGATACAAGCAACTTTGAGTGAACATTATCATAGAAAGAGAGATGGATGAGAAGGCTGAAGTCCTGGAGGCAGTGTTGAAGGAGGCTGTTGATTTGGTATTGGATCTTTGGCAGAATTTTTTCTGGGTAATTTTGGTCTGTTTGTGTTCTTAACATCTGGGTTATTTGTTGGAATTCTGTGCGTGCAGGAAAATATTCCCCTTGAGGAAGTTTTTGAGAATCTGAGATGTAGCAAAGAGGGCCTCACCACTGAGGCTGCTAAAGAGAGACTGGCCATATTTGGTCCCAATAAGCTTGAGGAGAAAAAGGTAAAAGAATTTATGTTGCTTATTTGTTTGTGTTCAACAATTGTTTCCCCATTTGTGCAAGTTTTCATACTTGAATGTCAGAGTGGAAAATTTATCACCTTTTGGGGCTGTACTTGAGTGTGAGGGGGACTGTTGAGAGTATTGCTACACTAATTTGTTTAATGACTTGTACCCTTTAACATTTGGGGTTTATAATGCCAAATTGTGGGTGTGTTTCAGGAGAGCAAATTCTTGAAATTCTTAGGGTTTATGTGGAATCCTCTATCATGGGTTATGGAAGCAGCTGCTATCATGGCAATTGCACTTGCTAATGGAGGGGTAAGAACATGTTTACAATCCTTTTATTTCTAATTGGTTTAAGGCCTGAGTAGCATGCAGAATTGTGTGTTTCTCTAAGAACTGTGGGAAATGACATATTATACTCAGGGCAAACCTCCTGACTGGCAAGACTTTGTGGGTATCATCACTCTGCTTTTCATAAACTCTACAATTAGTTTTATTGAGGAAAACAATGCTGGTAATGCTGCTGCTGCTCTCATGGCTCCATTGGCTCCTAAAGCTAAGGTATTCGCTTCCAAATTCATCCTGTTGCATTTCGTTCCGAAGCTACTACGGTTTTTGCTCTGTTGGGATGTTGTGCTTATCTGTGTTGTTGTTATTTGCTGTGTGAAGGTTCTTCGTGATGGAAAGTGGAGCGAAGAAGATGCTGCAGTCTTGGTTCCGGGTGACATCATCAGTATCAAACTGGGGGATATAATCCCAGCTGACGCCCGTCTTCTTGATGGGGATCCTCTGAAAATTGATCAGGTAACTGACTTCATTGATGATTCTTTAGGACTTAGGAATCCATAGCCGTGTTTACCCATTGAATTTGTTTGTAATTTGTAATTGTGGGTTTTCGCAGTCTGCATTAACGGGGGAGTCTCTTCCTGTTACAAAAGGCCCAGGGGATGGCGTATATTCTGGTTCTACCTGCAAGCAAGGAGAAATCGAAGCTGTGGTCATTGCAACCGGTGTCCACACATTTTTCGGGAAGGCAGCTCATCTTGTTGACACCACTAATCAAGTCGGTCACTTCCAGAAGGCAAGGATATAAAAATACTGCTTTGTGCCGATTTTGGTCTATTACTATTGCTTAGTTTTTTCTGACAATTTTGCTGTTTTGCAGGTCTTAACGGCAATCGGGAACTTCTGCATATGTTCAATTGCTGTTGGGATGATAGTGGAAATTATTGTCATGTACCCTATTCAGCATCGTCCCTATCGCCCGGGAATTGACAATTTGCTTGTTCTTCTCATTGGAGGGATCCCCATTGCTATGCCTACTGTGTTGTCTGTTACAATGGCTATTGGTTCTCATCGCCTTGCCCAGCAGGTTAGTTTTCCTAGTTCCTGCTGTACTAATTGTTTTTACGGTTTTCCTATTGATTGAACAACTTTGCTGGTCTTGGGAGATCCAAATGTAGACAACCTTAGCTTGACAGGCATCATTGGTTGTGTAGAGACTGATTCGATATACCCACATGAAAATATTTCTGAAAACATTTTGAGGTGGAATGTTTAAGTAGAGACATGAGTACTGCTCTCCTGGAGGCAGTTTTCCGTCGATGTTTTCATAGATTTTGTAACTGCCTGCAGGGAGCCATCACAAAGAGAATGACCGCAATAGAAGAGATGGCTGGTATGGATGTGCTATGCAGTGACAAAACTGGTACATTGACATTGAATAAGCTAACAGTGGACAAGAATCTGATTGAGGCAAGTTCTGTTGTTCCCTTTCGATTTCATTTGCAATCTCCTCATAGTTCATGCTACTTACATGTGGCTTATTTTGATCCCAGGTATTTGCTAAAGGAGTAGATGCAGACACGGTTGTTTTAATGGCAGCTCGTGCCTCCCGTACTGAAAACCAAGATGCAATCGATGCTGCCATAGTTAATATGCTGGCCGATCCAAAGGAGGTTGGTTGGTTTACTTGATAACTTTGCCTCTATATATTTTTCTGCTCATGCTTTCAGTTCAGTTATTGGTTTTCTAAATGTAGGCTCGGGCTGGCATTAAAGAATTGCATTTTCTACCATTCAACCCTACTGACAAAAGGACAGCATTGACATACATTGACAGCGAGGGTAAAATGCATCGTGTCAGCAAAGGTGCTCCTGAACAGGTTTGTTAGAGAGATCTAATTGCTATTTACTATCACTCACAGTATTGGGATGCGATTCTGTCTACTTACTATCTTAGATTGATTGTAGATTTTGCATCTGGCACACAACAAGTCAGAAATAGAGCGACGAGTTCATGCTGTTATTGATAAGTTTGCCGAGCGGGGCTTGCGTTCTCTTGCTGTAGCCTATCAGGTAACCCCAGTAAAAAATAGAAAAAAAGAAACAGAAAGTGAAAACTTTAAATATGGAATCTACGTTGCCGTTGACGCCTAGCTTGCTAATTGTGCTATTTCTTCCATGCTTTTCAGGAAGTTCCGGAGGGGAGGAAAGAAAGCCCAGGAGGACCATGGCAGTTCATTGGCCTGATGCCTCTATTTGACCCACCAAGACATGATAGTGCGGAAACTATTAGGAGGGCTTTGAACCTTGGAGTCAATGTGAAAATGATTACAGGTGTGCTAAAAATTTATCTTCTGCTAGTGAATTTGAATGCAAACAAATGCATTTTGCTGCCGTGGCCGGAGATTTTACATTTATGCCCCTACCAGGTGATCAACTGGCAATTGGGAAAGAAACTGGTCGTCGCTTAGGCATGGGGACCAACATGTACCCTTCATCTTCTTTACTAGGGCAGAGCAAGGATGAGTCGATTGCTGCTCTACCAATTGATGATCTGATTGAAAAAGCTGATGGATTCGCCGGTGTTTTCCCTGGTAAGACACCTTTTTTCGTTTACTTTCGGCATATATTGATGGGGTTGGTTGACATATGAAACAACATGATGCAGAGCATAAATATGAAATTGTGAAGCGGTTGCAAGCGAGGAAGCACATCTGTGGAATGACAGGCGATGGTGTGAATGATGCCCCAGCTCTAAAGAAGGCTGACATTGGGATAGCTGTTGCTGATTCAACTGATGCTGCCCGAAGTGCTTCTGATATCGTGCTGACTGAGCCTGGTCTCAGTGTTATTATTAGCGCTGTTTTAACAAGTCGAGCAATCTTTCAGAGAATGAAGAATTATACTGTAAGAATTTCACAGCCTTTCTTCTGACGAAGCTGGGGGTGTTTATTAGCATCATAATGTCTCTGAATTTTTTCTCATTGGGTTTTCTTTTCGTTGTCTTTAATTTTCTTGCAGATATATGCCGTTTCTATTACTATCCGTATTGTGGTAAGTGACTTTTGAGTTTTGATGATCTTATCCCCAGTTCTGTATGGCTGTTTGAGTGATTACGGTACCATCCATTTCCTCATCTGATTCGTTTGTGATTTACAGCTTGGCTTCATGCTTCTGGCTCTTATGTGGAAATTTGATTTTCCACCTTTCATGGTGCTTATCATTGCTATTCTCAATGACGGTATATTTCTCATTCACATTTAAACACTCAAATTGAAAGTTTTACTTGATTTTTCGTAAACCTGTGCAAAGAAACCTGATGTATGTATGTTGTTAGAACTCTGGAATCACTTTTCCTGTCATATAATTGGATTATAAACACATTTCCATCACATACTTTTTTGGTTGACTAACCTCACAGCGTCTCAGGCACAATTATGACCATTTCAAAGGATAGGGTGAAACCATCGCCTTTGCCAGACAGCTGGAAGCTAGCTGAGATTTTCGCTACTGGAATCATCATCGGCAGTTACTTGGCCATGATGACCGTCATATTTTTCTGGGCAGCTTATGAGACTGATTTCTTCCCGGTATGCTTCTGTCAGTGCTTCAACTGCCTAGATTACCAACTTTCCATGTTTTATTTTACTGGCTTCCTCATGTTTGTTGATCGTCCTGCAGAGAGTATTTGGTGTTTCACACCTGAACAAAGCATCTGCTCACAGTGATCAGGCACGTCTGGTTATCACACACAAGCTTGCATCTGCAATATACCTTCAAGTCAGCACTATCAGCCAGGCTCTTATCTTTGTTACTCGATCTAGAAGCTGGTCGTTTGTGGAACGCCCTGGACTCCTCCTTGTTGGAGCTTTCATAATTGCCCAGCTGGTAACTTAATTGTCTGGGTTTGTTTGTCTTTAGGTTTAGTTGGACAATTTATCATATTCTGCTTTTGTTCATTGCAGATTGCTACCCTCATCGCAGTTTATGCAAACTGGGGTTTCGCTGCAATTGAAGGAATCGGGTGGGGTTGGGCAGGCGTCATTTGGCTGTACAATCTCATCTTCTACATCCCGCTTGATCTTATCAAATTCACCATCCGTTACGCTCTAAGTGGAAGAGCCTGGGATCTTGTTATCGAACAAAGGGTATGCATAGAAACAACTTTGAAGCATTTCAGAAGCGAGCTCTATAGTTTTCTCTTCTCATGCAGAGTGACTAATTTTTGTCCCTTGATCTGTAGATTGCCTTCACAAAGAAGAAAGATTTCGGAAAGGAGGATCGTGAGCTTAAGTGGGCACATGCACAACGAACCCTACACGGATTACAACCACCAGAGGCCAAAATGTTCACTGAAAGTACGAGTTACCATGAGCTCAATCAAATGGCCGAGGAAGCAAAGAGGAGAGCTGAAATGGCAAGGTATGTGACGTTTTCGCATGCTTATTTGTTACATTATTTTGGTGCATAAAGAAAACAATTGAAGAACAGACATTTTCGCATGCTTATTTGTTACGTATGTTTGCGGTGTTGCAGGTTGAGAGAGCTTCACACCCTAAAAGGACATGTAGACTCGGTGGTAAAGCTGAAGGGGCTCGATATCGAGACAATTCAGGGAGCTTACACTGTCTGAGGGCGAGGGAGATGTCAGATGAGATTCAATCACTGTACTGATATTATACGAGTAGTGTCGAGATACAAATGCTGAAAGTAAAGATGATCTCAGCGTTTATGTACTTTCGTGAGATGGCTTAATTTACTAGTTACAAACAAACTTTGTTCTAGTTTATGTAAACATGCTTTTGTTGTATTGAAAATGAGAAGTTCCCCCACGCTTCGGTTCTCACATATGAAATTGCAGATGTTTCCATGAACAGGATGCTGATTGAATCCAGAAGACTGTAATTTGTTTCAAGCAGCAAAGCTTAATAATGTTAAACACTCTTGGACATGATTATGTATAGTTAGGTATAAATGTAGTAGGGAGTTTAGCTACTTAGCTGTATTTTATACTAGTTTTTGTTGGAAAGATTTTCTCGTGGAAAATTTTGCATGTTCTTTTTTTTATAGAAAAACATTTTCACTTCCATTCCATGTCTAAAGTCCATTTTTCTTTTTATAATTGTCTCAAAATTATTGCCCATTTAAAAAGTATTATTCTCCTCCAAAATCAATTTAAAACGGTGCATTAAATGATGTTTCTTTACAAGTTTTTGTTACCTAGAAGAGACTATGGATATGAGATTGAGGAAGTACTAAATTTGAGAGTAAAAAAAATGGTGTTACATCAATTTTTTTCCATCCCCTATTAAGGCTTTGTTTGGCAATTAGCTAGTAGTCGTTTGGATTAGTTGTTTGACTTTAAGTGTTTGCAGGAAAATATATGGTAAAATAGTTTTTTTTTTTTAATGAAAGTTAACTCAAAAAGCTTCATTTAATAACTTTTTGAAAACGAACTTATTGGGTCTAAAAAACTAATATAAAAATTTATTTACAAACACCTCAAGTGACTTTTTACCATTGATTAAAAAAAAACTAACAAGATATAAAAAACTTAAAGTTATCTAAAAAATTGGGTAGCCAAATACCCTTGAGTACAAACTATATAATTATAAATATGAGAAAACTTATAAATTTGGGATATTTGTCTTTCAACTTTTACGTGCTTTCTGACACTTTTACTTGGGTTTAATGAAAATGAATTTAATATCAAGAAAAATAAATTCACTAAAGCTTAATAATAAATAAGGCACCGTCCTTGTGCGTTGCGTTTGCGTTTCGATAAGTTGTGTGTTGGATTGCGTTGAGTTGCGTTAGGAAATAATAAAAAGGTGAGTAGAGGTGAATAGTAGATTGTGATAAGTTGCGTTATTTTGCGTTTGACATGCGTTAGGTTTTATTAATTTTGCGTTGCGTTTGGTGCGTTAACGCACAAAAGAACGGTGCCTAAATAAGGGTGCATTTGGTTGGTCAATAACCTCGGGGAAATAGTCAATTTTCCCGGGTTGACTTATTTTCTTTATGTTTGGATGCGAGTTGACTTCAGGAAAGTTTTCACGATGGACCCACCATTTTCTCCATTTTTCTAGGGAGATTTCCTTTAGGGGCCTAAGAGAAATTTTTTACAGGAAAATATTTCCAATAGAAAATTTTCTATGACTGAGAAAATTTCCGTGAAGTTCGTACCAAAGGCTGCCTAAATGAAAATAAAACGTAAAAAGGGTGAATTGGAATTTGGGATTTGGGAAGGGTGGAAGACAAAACTATGTGCGTCG
This sequence comes from Portulaca oleracea, assembly GCA_029582165.1. Taxonomy (NCBI): domain Eukaryota; kingdom Viridiplantae; phylum Streptophyta; class Magnoliopsida; order Caryophyllales; family Portulacaceae; genus Portulaca; species Portulaca oleracea. The sequence continues at coordinate 9,259,422 of CM055869.1, read as the reverse complement.
TCCATGGATTAAGGTTAAGGAATTGTCTATTTTTCCTTTATTGGGTTCTTCGACATTAATACTAATTAATAAGTTCTTCAAACCGTATTTATTTTTTTAACGGCCTTCAATTTGTCGTTCTCTGCTCGGCACTCTGCTTCATTCCAGAGTAGACTTCTTTGCAAATCGAACGTCCCTTTCACTTCCTCTTTCCTTAATTCACCCTGGATTTTCTCTCTTAACCATGGAAGATGGCCCTAGAATTGTTCAAGTCGAGCAGGAAGGGGTTCATGTTTCTTCGTTGACTCCCAAGAAGAGGGGTCGTAAACCATCAATCAAAGTCCCAGAAACCGCCGGAAATCCGCCGGAGAATGCCCAGCTGGCCGGAAAAGTGGTCGACTTCGTGCCGACGGCGAAGAAACGCGGCCGGAAGCCCAAGATTAAAGACCCCCAGAAGCAGGAAAACAGTGAATGTGGAAAGATCCCCAGGAAAAGAGGCCGCAAAAGTAAACGGGAGTTGATGGAGATTGCAAATAGGGCAAAAAGGGATGTTGGGGTTGATGGGTCTTCGCAATTTGGGGATGGGTTGTTGATTAATTCTTCTGGGGATGGGAAATATAGTGGGGATGCGGAGTGCAGGCAAGGTGTTTGTGAAAATGCCCGAGAGACGAATGACGCTGAGGATGGCAGAGCGAGTAGGGGAAGGAGGGCATCGAGGGTTTACAGTCAGATTGGGAAAGAAACTGACGATGAAAGGAATCATGTCGAGCGGAATACCTGTCACCAGTGCAAGAGGAATGACAAGGGGAGAACAGTTCCCTGCAACAACTGCAAGAAGAAAAGGTATTGCATCCCCTGTATCACCACCTGGTATCCTGATAAGACTGAGGACTACTTTTCTGAGGCATGCCCCATTTGCCGTGGTAATTGCAACTGCAAGGCTTGCCTGCGTTTGGAAGGGGCTATCAAAGCTATGCTGGATGAACAAGAGTTGAAGATTAGTGAAGGTGACAAGGTGATCCACTCTTTGTACTTGTTGAAGACTGTTTTCCCTTGCTTGAAACAGTTTGATGAGGAGCAGATGCTGGAGAAAGAGGTGGAGGCTCGAATCCGAGGCTTGCCGATGTCTGAGGTAAAAGTAGAGCAGATTGAATGCCCTCTTGATGAACGTATGTTTTGTGATAACTGTAAAACTTCCATTGTTGATTTACATAGAAGTTGTCCCCAATGTTGTTATGATTTATGCATTGTTTGTTGTCGGGAACTCCGCGAGGGAAACCCTCAAGGGGGTAGAGAAGTGGTGGTTTTGAATTTTGAGAATAGAGGGTATAGGTATTTGCATGGTGGAGACCCGGAACCGGTGGAAAATGAAGAGACTAATGGTGGTCCTCAGAGTGATGTGGACTCCAAAAGTCCGAACAGACCATCAGTAGAATGGAAAGCAAGAGAAGATGGTAGTATCCCTTGCCCACCAAAAGAACTTGGTGGATGTGGTGATGGGTTGCTGGAACTCAAGCATATGTTTCAAGTAGACATTTCGGAGATGGTAAAGAAAACAGAAGAGGTATTGTTAACTTGCAAAGCTGGTGATTTTCCTGCAGTCAGCTCGGAATGTTGCTCTTGCATCACTTCAATGAGTGATCAAGGTGTTGTTGTGGATGTTAATTCAAGGAAGGCAGCCTCTCGAGAAGATTCTGATGACAACTATCTGTACTGCCCTGCTGCTGCTGACATCCAACATAAAGATTTGAAACATTTTCAATGGCATTGGTCAAGGGCAGAGCCGATCATTGTCAGAGATGTGCTTGAGACGGCGACTGGGTTGAGTTGGGAGCCAATGGTCATGTGGCGCGCTTGTCGTCAGCTTAAACACCCTAAGCATTCTAGACATCTGGAAGTCAGAGCGATCAATTGCCTTGATTGGTGTGAGGTGGACATTAACATTCACAAATTCTTTACAGGGTATTTGGAAGGTATCATTGATCCCTTCAAGTGGCCTTATATGCTGAAATTGAAAGACTGGCCCCCGTCCACTGAATTTGATGAGCATTTACCCAGGCATGGTGCTGAGTTCATCAAGGCCTTGCCATTTAAGGAGTATACACATCCACGCAGTGGCATTCTTAACCTTGCATCCAAGTTGCCAGAGAAATCTCTAAAGCCGGATTTAGGGCCAAAAACTTATATCGCTTATGGAGTTGCACAAGAGCTCGGTCGAGGGGATTCTGTAACTAAGCTGCATTGTGACATGTCTGATGCGGTGAACATTTTGACTCATACAGCAGAGATTAAATTTAAATCAGAAAATCTTCGGAAGATCAAGGAATTGAAGCAAAAGCACCAGGCTCAAGACAAAAAGGAAATATATACGGAGAGTCCAACTGGAAATACAAGCGGGTCTGCATCAGATTTAGTTTGTAATAAGTTGCATAATGATAATGCTGCTTCTGAGCTTCCAGGGAATCACCAGCCGACCTCATCAATTCCAGACTTTGATAAATCAGGAAGTATGCTTGGAAAGGGAGAAGAGAATAATAGTACCAAGGGCGATGGTGATTCCTCTGAAGAAGGTTGCCCTGATCATTTGGAACATGACCAAACAGAAGAAGAGGTGGCAAATGGTGATGGGATTGAAGAAGAGATTAATCATACCGGTGTGAAAAGGAGAGGTAGAAAAAGGAAGAAGGGTCTTCGGGGCAACTCTCAGAAAAACATGAATGGGACTGATGCATTGGCATCCCAGCCAGTGTCTAGAATTTGTACAAATGGAGAGGGTGATGCAAATTCGCCCTTTGCTGAAGATGAGTCAGACAAGGTTTTGGAAGCTTCGGAACCATTGGAAGGTGGTGCTCTGTGGGATATTTTTCGGAGGCAAGACGTCCCGAAGCTTGAAGAGTATCTGAAGAGACATTTTAGGGAATTCAGGCACATTTATGGGTGTCCCGTGCCACAGGTGGTGCATGCGATTCATGATCAGACATTTTACTTGACTGAAGGGCATAAAAGAAAGCTCAAGGAGGAATATGGGGTTGAGCCCTGGACCTTTGTGCAAAAGCTTGGGGAAGCTGTCTTTATTCCAGCTGGGTGTCCACATCAAGTTCGGAACTTGAAGTCATGTATCAAGGTAGCGATGGATTTTGTCTCCCCCGAGAACGTTCCGGAGTGCATGCGTTTGACTGAGGAATTCCGAGCGCTGCCTCCTAATCACAGGGCAAGTGAGGATAAATTAGAGGTAAAGAAGATGACTCTTCATGCTGTGAAGAGGGCTCTTGATGACTTGCAGTCCTGCAATTCCATCTCAGTTGCCAAGGAAGCAGCATGATTTCGTTATCCAGCTAGTCCTTATTTTCACTCTTTCTATAAGGCTACTAGTAGTAGTGAATGATCCTTTTGGTCTGTCATTGTTTTATCTTCATTTAGCTGGAATATGCTTGTGGGTTTGTACAATGTCAGCAGGATTGTGGATCTTACCCATGTTACTTTGGTTTTGATGAACTTTTATCTTGTATGGATTACACTGATATCTATATTAGGATTAGCAACTGAAGAAATTCCAAGGTTCACTTGTTTCTATGTTGTGAGAAAATGTTGTTTATTTTCCACCCTTTTTTCAAGATGAAGCATCAGTTAGTGCTTCATGTGGTGGTAAAAGGGGGTTGTTTACAAAGCCTCAAGCTTTCCATTTTTTATTGATAATGGATTGCTTTGCTTTTTGGCTGGATAAGTTGTGATCTATGAAGAAATGCCTCCTTAGGCAAAGACTATCCCTTATGATAATGAAAAAATATGGCTGGATATATGTATCCATTGGAAATCTCTCCATATGTACTGATGGTTAATTTGATGATTAGTTAAAGTTTGAGATAGTTTTATCTAATCTCAGTATCTCAAACTCAGTCTACTTGTAATGTTTCTCTCTGTTTTCATTTGTGTGTGGACTTTCTCCCTACATTTCTGTGGTAATTCATCTTCTTTGGCATATGTAGACATACATATGGATTTCACCTTTTGGAGTAAGGCAGCAACTAGCAACTCATTACTCTGCTGCATTATTGTCAACTCAGCTGCAGGAAGAAGGTTTTGCGGTATTCTGCATTATGAGACTGATGATACTGTAAATAACTTGCAGGGCTCCTTGGTGTGTAAGTGTTACTGTTATGTGTGATGCTGTCAAATGGAAACAAGATAATAGACAAAATTGTATCATTTGTATGACATGTTTGAGGCTACAAATGAACAGTGAAGTGAAATGTGTGTTTGTGGGTCTGGTAGGCACATGCACAACTTTCACACATTTATGTTTTCCCCTGTGAGGCTGTGCAGCATAATTTGTTTGCGTATGGAAAAACGAAGAGTAGTCGCATTCATATATAGGGGTGGTTGTCTATATGTTTGTCATTTTGGAAGAATGCTAACAATGCGCTGACTCTATAATCTATATGCAGGGCTTATAGTGAGGCAATCTAATCTAATCTAGGTGAGATCTACAGTATATGGTGGTGGTAAGTTGGGGCTGTTTTACAGCTTACCTCTTAAGTCAAAATCCCTTTTAAAAAAAAAGTTAACTTCCATCAAGGTTATTTTGACCGAGTTTAAAATTTGGACATGGCTGAAGGCCTTTTTTTTTTTTTTTTTTTGCGGTACCATACGGTGTAGCACTGCACCGCAACTCAATCTATCACAATCCACTACATCTTTCCATTTACCTTTTTAATAAATATAAAAAATTTCAAATAATTATAAAACTTTTCAACACCCATTTTATTATTTCCACCACAATTTACGGCAATCCACCACAACTCACCGCAGTCCACCGCACCGTAAATTTACCGCATAAAAGAACGGTACCGTGAATTTCTGATGGAATATGGGTTTGATAAAATTCATTAATCCGAACATTGACCAACCTTGATTTTTTTTTTTAGTTTGGCATTATCTGATCAAATTTTGTCATAATGAATAACAAACAACAACAACCTCCCAGGTGAAATTTTGTCAAAACGAACATTAGACAAATTTAATATTGTTCCTCTTTTAAAAAATAAATTCAATCATATGGATTCGAACTTGAATTCAGTCAAGGTTCTAGTTCAATGAATTTAACTAAATGACTAAGCCCATGTTCTTTTATGTGGCTAGCAAGCTGCGGCACTGTAACTTTTTATATTCCACCACAACCTACCACAATTCATCTCAATCTACCATAATCCAATCATAATCTATCTTTTTTAATTTTAATTATTTTTTTATTAAAAGTTAAACTTTTATCAACCTATCACAATTCACCACAATTTTCCCCAACCCACCACAATCCACCACATTTTCTCCACACTGCACCGCGGCCAACTGTATAAGATGAGATAAAGTCGAGATAATAAGAGTAGATGCAACGCATGGAATTTTCCCTTGGAACATGTGCTGCATTCTAGCATTTTTGTATAACCAGGAATGAAATTTGTGGAAATTCTAACAGAGAACGCTGCAACGTTCTTTTGTTTTTTTTTTTCTCTCTCTCTCTTTTCTTTTCTTTTTTTTGTTTCTTTTACTCAATAAATGGTGTTTTTTTACACCTTAAAAAAATAAAGGTGAATCTATATTTTAGGTAAAAAGTAGGAATGAGTTCCTATTGTTGTAGGATAAATAAAATGAGGTTCCAAAAAGTAGGAATGATAGATGATGTGGAAGGGGTAGACCCCCACTTTCATTTCAAAATGTAGGATCACTATTGTCTATGGTCTAAGAGCAGTAGCAATGTGGAATGAAACTCAAGGAATTCTGACACTCTCTTTCCTACTTGACACACCCTCTCTCCTCATTTTTTCTCATTCCTTTGAGTTCTGGAATGTTGCAGAGTTCCAGAACTCAAAGGAATGAAGAAAGAGGAGGAGAGAAGGTGTGCCAACTAGAAAAGAGGGGATACAAATTCCATTGATGAAATTTTGCATTGCATATGCTTTTAGTTGACATCCTCTCTCTTGCTTTTTTCTCATTCCTTTGATTTGAGTTCTGGAATTCTGTAGAGTTTTAAAACTCAAAGGAATGAGAAAAAAACAGGAGAGAGAAGGTGCCAACTGGAAGAGAGAATATCAAGGTTACACTGATTGTGTTCCGCATCGTATATACTCTAATTGCAATAAAGTACGGTTGGGAATGGGAGATAAAATGGTTATTCCACCACATAAAAGGACAAAACTTTGTCCCCCCACCCCCTCATAAATCATAATGGTAGTAAGATTTTCTAATTTTTTTCTCTTACTGTAAGCATATTAAAGAAAGATTTAACAGGATATAAATCCAGGCAATAGCAATGAGACAAACTTCGAGGTGGGAGTATGAGTTATGAAGGGGACAGACAAATAACCGAAGCTTCAATTTTTGTTGATGATCAGAATATAAATATAATAGTAGTAGGTAGTAGTAGCTCAAGGCCCGGGCATCTATTTTCAAAACTTCAAACGTGCTTGTCACGGAGTGTAATTTATGTTGGCATCCATGAATTATAAAAAAAAAGTCCCGCCAATTTATACTACACGATTATAATGTACTACTAGAATGGCCCATTTTCCTTCTATCTCTGCAACATTGCAAAGCACAACTCCCCAAGTGTCTTTTCTCCATTTTTTCTGACCACAACTCAGCATGAGGACCCATTAAATTATTGGTCAATTTAGGGTTGTAAAATGGAGTGACTCCTTATTAATTACTTATCTGGGTTTTAAATCTTCCTTGGTAATCCACTTCTCTCAGACAGAATACTCAAACCACGAGTACTCTTATCTTGTTCTCACTTTCTCAGTTATCTCTGCTTTATCTATATTCTTCACACCCAAGACTGAAACTTGAGCCCCAAAAAAAGAAGAACCCATTTTGATGGAGAAATTCAAAATGGGTTTAGTGGTTTTGTTCTTGGAGCTACTTTCTGTAGTTACCCTTTTCAGCATTTGCTCTCTTGCTCTAACCCCAGATGGTAAAGACCTCTACTTTCTCTCTACTTGTACTGTAATGTATGGGCTCATGTTCATTATTTTTGTGTGATATTGGTGGCTTTCTTATTCTGGGGTTTTAGGGATGGCATTGCTTGAAATCAAGAGTGTGTTGAATGACACAAGGAATGCTCTTAGTAACTGGAGAGATACAGATGATACACCTTGTCAGTGGACTGGGATTTCCTGCAATTCAAAAGACCAAACTGTGGTTTCCATGTATGTTGTGTTTCTCTTCATTTTCCCATCTCCATCTTCTTTCAAGCTGTTTGGTTGTTGTAACGTGCCTGGTTTTGGGGTTTTCAGAAACTTACCATTCATGCAACTTGGGGGATTGATTTCACCAAGCATTGGGAAGCTGAGTAAACTTCAAAGACTGTGAGTTCTAATTCTTTGTTCTCGTTCTACTTAAAGAGAGTTCACATCAGTTACAGCAAATTTATGTTCATGTGAAACAGTGCTCTCCATCAGAACAGCCTCCATGGTTATATCCCTCATGAAATTGCTAACTGTTCTGAGCTCAAAGCCCTGTAAGTCAAACAACAGAAATTATCTTCATATTCATATGGTTTTGCATCATGGCTGAATTTGCTTATGATTGCTGTACACTAATCCTTCTGTAATTGCAGGTACTTAAGAGCTAATTATCTGCAGGGAGGCATACCATCAGAAATTGGAAATCTTTCTCATCTCACCATACTGTAAGTAAGACATTAAAATCCACTGAATCCTGAAACTGAAACATTTGTTCCTACAAACAAATTACAGTTCTTGTTTCTGAATCACTGGTTTGTGTTTGCTCATCAAATGCTAAATTCAATGAATTTCAGGGATCTGTCTAGCAACTTATTGAAGGGTTCTATACCTTCCTCCTTAGGGCGTCTCACAAGGCTACACTCTTTGTAAGTTGGAGCAAAACTCAATTCGGTTTCTGTAACTTGAGTTTCTTCCAAGGAATTCTATTGATTACATACTAGAGCCCAGCAATTACTAACCAGCTACTGATTGTGAATTCTACTTCTGCTTTATTCTAGGAACTTGTCTACTAATTTCTTCTCGGGTGAGATCCCAGACTTCGGCGCTCTTAGCTCTTTTGGGAACGAATCGTAAGTTGCTTTTGAAATCAAATTTACCTCATGAATTGACAAATTCAATAAGGAAAATTGGATGGTGGTAAGCTGTACTATAGGGATTGGTCAATGGTAATTGGTAAGCCAAATTTTAGAAATGTATTACAGTAAGCTGAACTACAACACCTTTGGATATCAATGCACAATCACCAGATTTTTCTACATGGCACTAGAGGAGACTTGTTTTCAACGTGACACATGTATTGTAGTAATGCCAAATTTTAGTATATTGAATTGTAGTAGTCCAAAAAATGGTTAAGCTAGGACTGACTCGGTAGTGGTGCACTGAAATCCAATAGTCCAATAGTTCAGCTCATTGTGATGCATTACTAAAGTTCGGCTTACCATTGTCACAACCTATATAGTTTGACCTACTACAATCGAATTTTGCATTCAGTAATTGTTTGTTGATTGTTTAATTTTTCTGTCTTTGATTCTTTGTTTAAGCAATTTCTGATCAATCTTTTTCATGAAAACAGTTTCATAGGCAATTTGGATCTCTGTGGACGACAAGTTCACAAACCATGTAGGACCTCACTTGGATTCCCCGTGGTATTACCCCATGATGCAGAGAGCGATGAAGCCAAAGGCAAGTGATGTAAACAGACCCTTCTACCCTGTGCCACTTTCTGATGTAATGCTAATCTGATCTTGAATGTTTTTCCAGTCCCAGTTAAACGGCCATCTCATTACGTCAAAGGGCTATTGATTGGTGCAATTTCCATGTTGGGAGTGGCTGTTATTGTTCTTGTCGCCTTCCTTTGGTCTTGGTCATTGTCAAAGAAAGAAAGAGCCGCTAAGAGATACACAGAGGTTAAGAAGCAAGTTGAGCCTGATGCGGGTAAGGATTTTCATAGATATTTGCTCCAAGAAATGCATGTTTGTATGGTCTCTTAGATCGTGGAACCTTAGTTGTGAATTTTGTCTGATTGTCCGAGAGTTGCATATAATTTTCAATAAAAATAAAACGAATATTGGATCTTTATGACTATTTGGTTGGGGATCAGGAGGAAGAGGAGAAAAAGGTGGCCGAAGGAAACAACATGGGGTTTAATGGGATTTAGGAGGATGACGAAGATCGAAGAAATATAGAAGAGAGTGTGTGTGAGGGTAAATTAGTCAGTCCTTTTTTGGATGGGTCCTAGGATTTGTACCTGTGAAATAATGGGCACTTGAAAATGTGTTGTTTTCAAAATTTGGTGCAGTAAGTACCCAAGAGTTCTTGATTGTTTTTGACATAGTTCTTTTTCCTATTGTTTCTCCTTTCTGTGTCGAGACAGGTACCAAGCTCATGACATTTCATGGCGATCTTCCGTATACCTCATTTGAGATCATAGAAAAGTTGGAATCTCTTGACGAGGAAGACATTGTGGGCTCAGGAGGGTACGGTACAGTGTACAGAATGGTCATGAATGACTGTGCAACATTTGCTGTCAAAAAGATAGACCAAACGCGTGCAGGATCCGATCAAGTATTTGAGCGAGAAGTTGAAATCTTGGGAAGCATCAAGCACATTAACTTAGTCAACTTGAGAGGCTATTGCAGACTGCCATCTTCAAAGCTTCTTATATACGATTATTTGCCCATCGGCAGCCTAGATGATCTTTTGCACGGTAAGTCAAGTTTACTTCATTCTCAGTCATTTTCTGTGCGAAAATTGTGGAAATAATTACTGTCACATTATCTTACAGAACAAGATAAAGGTGGGGAGAAGTTAAACTGGAGTTGTCGTTTGATGATAGCAGTAGGTTCTGCCCGTGGATTAGCCTACCTTCACCATGACTGTTGCCCTGTAATAATTCACCGTGACATAAAATCAAGCAATATACTCCTAGACGAGAAAATGGAGCCACACGTATCTGATTTTGGGCTAGCCAAGCTTCTGAAAGACGAGGAGGCCCATGTTACAACTGTCGTTGCTGGTACTTTCGGCTATTTGGCACCCGGTATGCATCTCTTCTTAATTTCCTCCCCCATTTTCTTACCTAATCAATGAAATCATATAACACTCGCACATTGTTGTGCGCAGAGTATCTGCAGAGTGGGCGAGCAACAGAGAAGTCAGACGTGTACAGTTTCGGGGTTCTATTGTTAGAGCTGGTGACTGGGAAGAGACCCACAGATGCATGCTTTGTTCATAAAGGAGGTTTGAACGTCGTCGGTTGGGTAAGTTCAAAGAGATTAGAAGATGTAGTGGACAAAAGGTGCCAAGATGTGGACTCAGAAACAGCAGAAGCAATCCTAGACATTGCTGCAGCATGCACAGATGCAGATCCACAACTTAGGCCTACGATGATCGAAGTTTTGCAGTTTCTAGAGCAAGAGGTGTTGTCTCCTTCTGTATGCCCTACTGATTTCTACGAGTCTCAATCGGATCACTCCTGAAACCAATCTCTGCTGCTGCTCACTGAAGCAACCTAGTCTTTCGGGTTCTTGTATATTCTAGCCTGTTTATGAAGTTGTAGATTTTTGCGAGTTCTGATATGTTCCTGGAATTTATTTCTTCCTATGGTGTAGGGATTTTGCTAATTAAATTCGCACCTCAGTGAATTAAAACATCTTAGGGGACATCATCTTCATCTTCTTTCTAGAATCTATAGATCCAACAAAATTAGATCATACAGTATGAGATAGAATAGGCAGCAAAATAATTACTCCATATATGATAAGATGCAGCATAAAAGTAATGGGTTATGAACCTTTCATATGACCAGCAAAGGGAGCATTCTGATGTTTAAGTAAACAAAAAATGGATTGTGCAATTTTGAACAAAATGTTGGAAATATATATAAAGCCTGGACTGGAACTATCGTCAGAAAGATTATGAAAAAGATTTGTGGCTGCTGGGATTCGAGCCCAGGTCTCCACGGCCACAACGTGGAATTCTAACCACTAAATTACAGCCACTTTTTTTGTCTTCATGTGACACTATTTAACACTCCCTTAATTCCTATCCATGGTTTTTAATGCACGCATTTATGATTTAAACATAAATATTGACATATTACATTTTTTTGGAAATTTGCGTCATTATGTTTTCATAAATGCATTTTAATAATTTTATACCCCTTCCCAAATTATATGCTACTTTAATCAAAATTACAAAAATAAAAAGATTCACTTCGTCGAACATTTAAATTTTGGTTACATGTCGTAATGACTAATATTGTGGAATACAAAGAGCAAGCGTAACAACTTACAAATTTAGTATAAGAGTATTGGAAATAGAATGGAAAAATAGTTGAAGAATGATAAAAATCAATTAATTTATTACTAGGGTTATTTCCTTGAGTGATAACCTTAAGTCCTTTAACACAATAACACCCAACTTGTAGATTGTCTAATGCAATCACTTTGGTTACATGCTGGATCAAAGCCCAAATTAGTTTCTGTTACATTTGACTCCCTTAATATGACTGACCATTACACATTTACACGTCAAAATTGGCCATCACTAGACAAGAAATGACACCCATATAATTTTCGATTGTTTTAAGCTCATGTATACACTTGTCATTTTCGGCGGGGGTGGTTAGTGGTTGGTTGTATATCGGGTTCGGGTAAATACAAATCATATGTATTTTGGATTGGAATAAATATGGATGGCATATTTCGATTTTGGGATCAATCGAACTGGCTTGACTTAGACCTTTTTCCGCTTTTTTTTTTTTAAACAATTTGTCTATAAATACTATCTTTTGTATAATATGCATAATAAAATACGATTATCTTCTAGTAATGATAGATTATTGTAAATGTTTCAATTTAAATTAAAAAAATAACATATGAACGAGCTGTAGTTATAGTTAATAGTCGTGATTTCCAACGAAATGTCACAAATTCTAATATATTGAACTTTAAAAAATAAAGTTTCCGGGTCAAACGAGCGGGTCGAATTTAACTGGCTAATTTGCGGGTTTTTTCAGGTTCCGTTTATTTCAGGTACCGGATGAGAAAATCATGTTCAAAATCCTAAATTTTCGAACGAATTCGAATTGGGTCAAAAATTAACAGGTCTACTCATATATCCCCGCAACAGTGTCAACAAAGAAAGGCCAGTAAAACAAGCTCTGAAACTGAAAGAGAGAGTTTTTTTTTAAAAAAAAGGATTATTGGACAACAATACACTAGACTTTAGGCGTATTGGACAATAATGCACTGAACTTTTGTTTTAGATTCTAATACACTGAACTTTGAGGGTATTGGACAAAAATGCACCCGGAACAATTCTGATAGTGGTTGACGCGGTGGCTGTCCTACTTTGAGGTGTCGTTTTTCTTCTTTTTTAATAATTTTTTGTTACCATGTAAGAAACTACACATAAATAGAATGACTAATGTATATTTTCTGAATAAATAAGAAAAACGACACTTCAAAGTAGGACAACCACTACGTCAACCACCATCAGAATTGTTCTGGGTGCATTATTGTCCAATACCCTCAAAGTTCAGTGTATTAGAGTCCAAAAACAAAGTCAAATACATTATTGTCCAATACCCGTAAGGGCCTGTTTGGAGAGATTTCAGGAATGGAATGGGAATGAAATTAGAATCCTGGGGGGTTGGGAATGGAATTAGAACCCAGAAGTGAAGTTGTTTGGAGAAAAACTGGAATGGATTCAAATTCCATTTCAGTTGTTTGATGAGCAGTTATGGAATGGAATCAAATTTATTTTTATTTTTGAGTCATCATAGATATTGTAGAATAAAATTTAATACTTTTATTAGTTATAAATAATTTTTAAACTTTTAATAATCAACCATTGTAATATATGTTTTGCCCATTTTCAATTTTTATTTGTTTGATATATGATAATATTCAACAGATATGTATTCATTCTTTCCCTCCCCACTTTCCCTCTCCAACTCCAAACCCTACTGTGGCATTCACCGCCCCGAACAACTACCGACTCACCACTTCCGCCGCTGCAATTGGACCCCAGTACGATGCCCTACAGTCGTCGTCAAGCGCCCTCCCGCCACACGCGCCGTCCTCCTCCTCCACATCTCCATTATCCACGACTTCTCCGCCCTCTCCTCTGAAACACCAGTTCACCACCGACCCCCCCCCCCCCCTCCGGCAACTTCTTAAACCACCAATAGATCCCTGCCGAGTGTTGGGCCTGGAGAAGCCCCCAGTGATGCTCAATTTCCTTCAGTTCACGGTCTTTCGGTGGTTTCTGGGTCACGGTGACCTTGTAGTGGTGCAGTGGTGCTCCTGCAGTCTGTGAAGAACAACCTTGAGGCGGCGGTGTGGCATAGCTATGAAGATGAAACTTTTCTCTCTCTACCCCCTCTCTCTGTCTAAGGTAGCAATCCATTCCACAGGGATAGAAATCCATTCCCCCCATTTGGGAGGGATTGGAAACCCTCTGGAATAACAATTCCATTCCATAATATACTCACCAAACAACAAAAAAAAGGAATAAGAACCCATTCCACTCCAATCCCATTCCTTTTTGTCTCTCCAAACAGGCCCTAAAATCCAGTGTATTATCGTAAAGAAACTGAAAGAGACATTCAAAAAAAAAAAAAGAAACTGAAAGAGAGAGAACAAGTAGTCGTGACTTCACAAATTATATAAGGAAGTGGGCCTCACTAGAAGCCCACTAGCTTTTGGGCTGTCTTGTGAAATAAAAGGAAGACACGCAATTGTCGAAATAAAATCCAGCGGAATCGACGTCAGAAAGATTAAAAAAACTCTTGTGGCTGCTGGGATTCGAGCCCAGGTCTCCACGGCCACAACGTGGAATTCTAACCACTAAACTACAGCCACTTTGTTAATATTTTGGTAATTGATGTATAAGTGACAGTACAACGGTGGTTTAAAAAACAAATTTGGATAAAATAATCATTGAAAAAGAAAGTCATTTCTAAAGTTTAATAGGCTAGTTAAATAAAATGTGGAAAATAAATTGCGGAAATTAAATGAGACAAAACCCGGTAGTTGTTTACGATGTTCCTCCGAACTCAATTTTGGAGTATGTCACCGCCTAGAGTTCTCCAACTCTAGAATTTAACCTCAAATTATTATTAGGATGGATATTTCACAATCGATCTTAGAGCCTTCTCTACTCTCAAGATCTAACCACTTGATATCGCCTCTCAATCAAGTTTGGCGGAGTCGACCTCTCAACTCCTAGATCCTCAAAACTTTTTTCTTTGTGTGAGTCTTAGTATTTCTCCGCGCCTTGATCATGTAGAAGCTGCTCCTATTTATACTTAACTTTGGCCGAGCAAGGATCATGGAGGCATTCACAATATGAGGCAACTCTTGATCATATATGATACACTTTGATATCACTTCATTTACTATGCAAATATAATCAAGAGAAATAAAATCATAATATTCATATCAATTCAAATCACATTATAAGGAATATTGCAAAAAAAAGTTATTATTAACAAGATAAATCATAAATATATAGCATATCATCCAAATTCATGCAATCTCCTTTTCCAAGTTATTTATAATCTTGAAATATCATAACAATCAAATCAATTGATATCTTATCCTCATAAACATAATTAACTTAATTAATGACATGATGAATGTGTATTTTCATTAATTCACACACATATATATATATATTCTTTTTGTCTTACATCAAAATAATATCAATTATATGCTAAATATAACGCAACAATTTCTAATAAGTTAATCATTATAATATGAAAAATTCTAAGGTAGTCAAAATTTTTTTAACTACAGTAGTTGATCAATATAAACAATTGATTTATTAAGAAAAGATCTGAACCATTAAATAATTTTACTTTATATATTCACCAAATCATTTAATAAAATATTTTAAAGATCTTTCATATATTCTTTCTCTATTTATGATAAATGAAAATAATATATATTTATATTACATTAAAAAGTAATATAATGATAAAAGGAGTCCCGCCCTTGCAACCCCATTGCCATGGGCGGAGTCAGAGAGCATGTTCCACCTCCATTGTCAAAAGCAACCAAGCAAACTTATAATTGAGCCTTAGATTTTTTTTTCCCTTTTTTTTCTAGGTGATGAAGGTGATTGTGAGGAGTTATATATAAAAAGAATAAAAAAATATTCCATCTGGTTCAATAATTCAAATTTAGCCTTAAGGCTTTCACTCCTTAACTTCAGGGGCGGAGCCAGAAAAAATTTATTGGGGGCGCCGGTTTATTAATATTTTGTCAATTATTTATCATGAGTTTAATTTTCAAATTATTCATCTTTATTTGTTTATTAAGCTTTTATTCAAGCTTTTTATAGTTAGCAAAGATACTTATTTAACTTTTGAGCTCACAATGAAATACGCTACAATAAGTACAAGAACAATAACTTATCCCATTATATAGTCCGATAACGCGAGGTATGAGCGGTCTAGCTATAGACAAATTTTTCTTATATATGAGAGTACATGAAGAGTAAATATGACGAGGTTGATTATGTTAGTTTTGCTCTTATTATTATTATTATAAGTATTTATTTTGCTCTTATTATTATTATTATTCTGAAAATGATGTCTAAATTTTAATGTTCCCCTAAAATAAAAAAATTGAAAAGTCAAAGTAAACCAAATAGTAAAAAAAAATGTATTGAGCAAAGTTATATTTTCCTAATAATCAAACCCAGAACTTAATCGTACAAACTCTAAACACACCCGTGCATGCATGCTATAACCAATAAACCAAGACATATATTTTGTATCACTACTCATCTTCCCAAATTAAATGACTAACAATAGACCAAGACATATATTTTTGGATTTTACTAACATAAAACGTATATAATCACTTTTTGATTCAGAAAGATTCTTATAGACAATTAGGGAAAAGAAAATATTTGGTTAAGATTTTCTTAACAAAATAATATATAATAATAATAAAATTATTTATTCAAATCAAGGGTTATGATTTTTCTATCCGTAATCAACGGCTAATATTTAATTTAACTACGGTAGTTAAAAAAAAAGTTGACTACCACATACCTTCCCTTATAATATATTGAAAAATGATTGTTTGAATCCAAGTAATTATATCCTCTCCGTCTTTTCGTTAAAAAATTAATTGGAATGTTCTTTGTTTATAATAATTTAAATACTTGAGGTTGAATTTTTTATTTTTTTATTCGAATTTAAATTTGAAATTTTATTATTCAATATGAATGTTGAAATTTAAAATTTTAGGATTTTTAATGAAAATAGATAAAATGATAAATAAGTTTCAAAGTTTAGGGTCAGCTAATTCGATGAACTGACGAATGACCCATGCATGGAGCCAAGGTCAAGGGAGCCCGACACAATCCGAAGTCTAGGCTGGATCAAGGGTCATGCAACTTCCAGACCGATCATTGGTAAGTAGTTCGAACTGAAAAGAGTTGAAAGAGTTTGAGTTTATTTTATTAAATTTATAATTTATTAATTTTTATAGTAATTAAGTTAGTTCCAATACTTTTATATCTTTAATACTGATAAATGAGAATCCTTTTGTAATAAAAAATTTTATTATATAAACTTTTTTTTCCATGTTCAGCTTGTAAAAAAATTATAACTAAAAATAAAACAGAAATTAATGAAATATATGAAAATATTCATACCATATGTTTTCTCGCAAAGTTAACTTCATCGTCCATTTATAGCTAATACCTATATGTCCAAGTAGCCAACGCATGCAAAGAGAAAAAGATAATGGTAACAAAATGATATTATTAATGCTATAAAGATTTCATTAACTATCATCCCAAATAAAATTTGAAAAACTGAAACAAATTGAAAGAACCGGTAAAAATTATACGAAATTAACAAATATTAAAAGTTAATAATTTAAATCTAGAAAATCAAGCCTCTACAGCTGTCTGTAATTCCTTCATTTATTAGATTAAAATATTTTTTGTTTGATCAAAATTAGATGAGAATATTTGTACAAACTTCTACGCTTGAACTATTTGGAAGTCACTCATAGCTACGTATACCTTTGATTATATTTTCTTGTACGTACACCTTTCCTTTTCAAATTAACGTTTGTACCATTACAATTCGTTGGTTTGATTAATTATACATTTATACCGGTAATCTACGAACAAGTCTTCAAATTTAAATCTAGAGTGCTATGTTGTATAAAGGGTCTTTGTAATCAACTTTAGAACAAGTTGTCACCAAATTGAGTGATCAACGTTAACTGATAAGACCTATTCTCAAATCATTTTGTTAATTATCAAAATCTTATATTAGAGGGTCAACATTTCCTTAAATGTTCATATACTAAAACTTCATTGTTCCTTTCTCCATCAAAATCTCCCTTTCTCAATCTTTTGCCGAGTTTATGCACTCATAGCAAAAAAAATAAGGAAATTATAACAAAGATAACAAAATAAATTGTACAGTCGAGACATATATATAACTGAAAGCAGCTCTCGAAACGTGGTCTCAAGATTACAAAATATTAGCGACGGCAAAATTTCGTCCGACCCGGATTACCCAAATTGTCGACCGGGAAAAAGTCGGGTCTTGATATAGATTTTTCGTCCGAATTTTGATGTTGACCAAATTGACCGAATATTCAGACATAAAATTTCTCTTTTTTCTATTGTCCGAACCCGATTTTTGCTTCGTCCGAATTGTTCGACCCGAAATAACACCAGGCCCGGACATGAATTTCTCGTCCGAATTTGACATTGTCCGAATTTGTTCGACCCGAATTTACCCGGACCTAAATTTTTGCCAGCGCTACAAAATATCGTGATCCAAATTTAGGGCTTTTTGTATTATGTTTGAGCACTTTTATGAGTTGAGCCTTTTCTGGTAAGCTTTCTATTTTTAGGGCTGATCTGGATCATGATAATTAATAATCTTATGTCTGTAATCTAATTCTACAACTTAAAAGGGTTGGAATCAAGCTATGGATGTCAAAGTCCTCGACATGGGTAATTTCATCAAAATGTCTGACCTTTCGTATATATGAGAAGCTCTACTATCATAAGTATAGGGTAATTTAAAAGTTTAACTATAAAACTAAGTAAAATGAACATGCTTCGAGTACGTGGCTTAAATTCTAATAAAGGGAAGATTCTGACGACTAAAAATGTTCTTACTCAACGACACGGTTTGGACACATGCCACTCGACACGACCGTGCCGAGCCTGGAATATCGTAAGGTGCTTTTGGGCGGCCAAAAATTGGCGTATCACAAGTCATGGCTTGATCGTGTTCCTAGCTACGACAATGTTGGCAGTGATTGTATAGCAAAACACCTTAAGAACATATGGACATTGATATAAGAAACTAAGAATAATGTGTTTTGCTATACATGCCACTGATGTGTTGTAATTGTCTAATTAGTGTGCAAAGAACCAAAATACACAAATCAAACTCTTAGGAACAAATCCCATCAATTCAGTTAACTGCTTTTATCGATTTGATTTTACCGATTTTGCAGTTTAAGTTTCGGTTTAGGTTTGAGATGGTCACCCCTAAGCACTAACGTAAAAGATTCGTTTGCAAGGGACCAAATCACACAAATGAAAATTTTAATAAAATCTTAGAGTGTGTTTGGTAGGGGGTTTTCCCAATTTTTTAGTGTTTGGTATAAAAAAAATTTAGAAAATTATTTTCAAAGAAAATCATTTTCCTCTAAAGGAAAGAAATTGACTTCCTTTGTTCAATCAAGAAAAATCATTTTCCACCATTGATTATAGAATCGATTTTCACTATTAACTCTAATTGAAATTTGAGGCTGAAATTTAACATTAACGGTTTTGCTTGAAATTTTGTAACACGACATAATTGATTATATTAAAAAAAACCTCAAATATAAATTTTTAGCTCAAAATATTTTTATTTGATAACATTTATCACGATATATACCAGATTAGAAGTTTTTGCCCCTAAAACTAATTGAAACTTTTAAAACTTCAAACTGAACTATTTGAATCGAAACTTTATGATTTAATAGTATGAACTAAGAAAAGCTCAAATATAACTTATGAGCTCCAAATATTTTCATTTATAACATATATCGCTGCTTTAGTCGACATTTTTTTTGCGGTCAAATATGACTGAAGCTTAATTAAAAGCAAAATTCAATTTTCTCAGTTTGTCAAAAACTTTACACTACGATATAAATGATTAAAAAAAAACTCAAATGTGAACTTTGAGCTCTGAATATTTTCAATAAATATCGCCACTTTCATTGACATTTTTTTGCGGTTAAATATGACTGAAACTTAAAGGCAAAATTCAAATTTATCGGCTTGTCACGGGAAACTTTACAACATGATAGAAATGATTAAGAAAATCTCAAATATGAATTTTGAGCTCTAAATATTTTCATTTGACGTATATGGTTATTTTCCGAAAAATAATTTGTCTCCTGCCAAACAAGAGAAAATTTGACATAAAAAATCATTTCTCATGGAAAACAATTTTCTCAGAAATCATTTTCCTCTCAACCAAACACACCCTAAATGTTTAAAGAACATTATAATCATAAAAAAATCATATTCTTAAGGAAGCCTTAGCATTCAGGCCCTGTTCTTTTATGCGGTATTCTGCGGTATGTGCCAGAAGTTATTGGTATGTTGTGGTGGGTTTTTTGTATATGTATATAAATATTGTATTGGTAATTGTGAAAAAGTATTGTGGTAGGTTGTGGTGAATTGTGGTAGAAGAGTATTTTGTGGTGGGTTGTGGCAAACTGCGGTAGGTTGTGGCACCGCAGTTTGCCAACCGCAGAAAAGAACAGGGCAATATTATAATTATATCACTTACACAAGAATATTTAGACACTAATATAGAACTAATAGTAGCTCTTATATATATTCATTCAATTATGATATTATTTATAATTGTTAACGTAGCCGACATGTTTCAAGCTTCTAATAATTGATATAATTTGTATTATTTTTCCTCAAAAAATTATAAAAAATCTATAACACAAACGTAAACACAACGCAAACGCAATTCACGAAAGAACGGGGCTTAAAAATATAATATTACAATTGACATTTTGAATTGATCGGTAAAATATCTTATTCCAAAACAGCAGCTCGTATATCATCACTGAATAAAGAATGGGGAATTCGAGTTCTTGGTGGGGTCAAGTAAGAAAAAGAGAATCCAATCACATCCAATGGGAAAAGTTGTAGTGACGGTTTCTAGTGGTAGGTCAGACGCTGTTTTGATGCTGACATGGCCACGTGGCATGCATCCAACGGCGTCATCTCTTATGTTTTGACTCCTTCGACACATGGCATGTGATGGATGCCCTGTCACTGCCATCCCTTGTCCATCCGATGCCTACATTATCCATTTCTTATTCTTTGCTTTTTTTATTTTATTTTTATGCATTAGTAAAACATAGGCTGTATTTTTTGGATGAGTTATTTTCAAGTCATGATAATTAGATTTGCATAAATTAAAATAATTTAGGCTCTGTTCTTTTATATGGCTGGTTGATTGCGACGTCACAACCCACCGCATTTGTCAGAACCCACCACAACATACCAATCCACCACAATTTAACACAACCCACCACAATCAACTTTTTTACAATTATCAACACAATTTACAATTATTAAAAACAAAATCCACACAACTTATCAAAACCCACCACAATCCACCACACTCATCACAATTCCACCACCGCACCGCGACATACCGCAGTCAACCGTATAAAAGAACATAGTAATATATTATGCCCCACATAACGAGCATGTTCTTTAATTGTTTTAGACCCAATTAACCTGACCTAATTTAATTTAACTTAACTTATTTTTATCTAACTTAACTTATTTTTACTTAACATAACCTAACTCAACCCCTGAAAAACACCCAAATAAAAAATGGTTTTTTAAATCCAAAACAAATTCAAATAACATTAATGTAATCTCAAATCAATTCACATTTACCAACACTTGTAACTTTCATTTATTTTCCAAAAATTTTCAAATTTTATTAATAAAATATTTCCATGCAACAATTAACTTAACTCAAATCAATCTTATTATTTCCTTCCCTTTCTTTTCCTCTTCGTAACCTAAAGAACATCACAATATAGATACATACATGATTTTATTGATGTGTGAATACATACATGATACATGAGTTTATTCATTAATAATATGTTAGGGGTCAAAAATAGACATTTCACATGAACTACTAGACCTGCCCAATCAAGCCTTGAAATGGAAAAGGCGTGCAAATATGACGAAAATCGATCAAATCAAGTGAATCTTCGCCACCCATTTTTCAACTCTTCTCCTTAGTTAAACAACCACCCCCTAAAAGTGTACTCAACCTTACAACAATTCTACCCTCCTTCATTTTTGTTTACTGTCATTTTCAATATATTATGTGATATCATCTCTTTATTTTAATTTGGATAAAGTCTAATTTGTGGCAAACATTACCCTCGCTTATTTATAAAAAAATTTATCATAATAATATATCAGCCCTTTTCTTTTATGCGACTGGCTGGCTGTTGTTTAGTCCCATTTTAGTGGCTAAATAC
The DNA here is from genome assembly GCA_029582165.1 of Portulaca oleracea. Taxonomy (NCBI): domain Eukaryota; kingdom Viridiplantae; phylum Streptophyta; class Magnoliopsida; order Caryophyllales; family Portulacaceae; genus Portulaca; species Portulaca oleracea. The sequence continues at coordinate 9,237,836 of CM055869.1, read as the reverse complement.
CACTCGTTTACGCCCAAGTCTATTGTCGTTCCCTAATAAAATGGTTATTTATTACGTGTTTTGTGATTTTTAGGCTTTGAGTTCGGAGAATAATAAAAGGGGGCGAAGTTGCGGAAAAAGGCGATAACTCGGTCATCCCGAGACCTTTGGAGCCGATTTGATGTCGTGGTGAAGTCCCGGGAAGCAAGGGAGACCAGCCGTGCGTAAAGGAGAGAGATTTCCGGCCAAAAGGCTAAGTATGGGGGCATTCAGGCTCGTAGCGTTCGCTACAACAGCTGTAGCGATCGCTACGCCCCCATACTTAGATGGAGATCACTTGAAGAGCGTAGCGGTCGCTACGCCTATTGTAGCGATCGTTACGAGCCCAAGCAGAAGGTTCTGCCCAAGGCCATAGCGGTCGCTACCCCTTTCATAGCGCCCGCTACGATGAGGCCCTGATTTTCCAAGTTTTCCTGCTGACGGTCGTAGCGTTCGCTACGGATGAGTGACTGGGTCGCGACGCTGGGCATAGCGGACGCCTTGGAGCTGAAACGATTCGCCTGCTTTGGGTCGTAACGAACGCGACGATGTCCGTAGCGTTCGCGACGACCTTATTTCCTACTTAATTTTCGGCCAAAACGACTGTGTTTTGGCCCTTCTTCCCCTTTGTTTAATTAGCTCGACTTGTCATTTTTGGGAGGCTTTTGAGCTGGAGATTAAGGTTCTTTTTTTTTACATCTTCTACCTTTGGAGAGTTTTAGGATTAGCTTTTTGGGGATTAACTTCTACTTTGTTGATTAATTACTTTCTTCAATCAAGGCCAATTGCTCTTCATCATTTGGGTATTATTGCTCTTCATTTATTGCCATGTTATTGCTCATCCATTTAGGTAAAATCTCTTTTCTCCTCATTTTAATGTTTCCAAATGTTTTGTTGCTTGTGTTTAGTGTAGTTTTATGTTGTTAATCATAGTGGTTAGATTTAATATCCATCCTTTGAGTAGAATCATGCTAGGGTTTTATTGGTTGTGTGTTGCTAATTTCTCCACCATGTCTAGAGGCTAATCTTCCTTGAGGTGAGGGGGTGATTAAGGCCTTAATGGGTTTTGGCTAAGGTGTTTATTGATTAAAGTGTGTTTTAGTTGGAGGAGTCTATTTCCACCTAGTATCTTCTCATTGGGGGTGGCGGTTCAAGGTCCGAGAGCTCTTTGAATCGTTATACACTCAATGAAAAGTCTAGAGTGGGATAGTTAAGCCCACACTTACGAGGGTAAGTGTAGGCTTAACTAGGAATTAACGCGATTCTCAACCCCGATGGTCCATGGTGGACATAGGGTAGTTAATTTGAATCTTCCTCGAGGGAGGGGATTCATCGTGGCCTTTTTCCCGCGTTGTTCCATAGATGAATCTAACTTTATGCACTTTAGTCATGAAAACTCCTTGATCAAAGATTTCGTTAAGTGTCTAAAACCCCCGAACCTCTCTTTGTCTAATTATCACCTAGTTAATCATATTTCTAGTTTTAATTTTGTTATAATCAAAGCGATCTTTGCTCCGTGATTAATTTCTTGATTCAAGGCTAAAACCGAAACAAAATACGAGAATTTAGGCCACAGGCTCCCTGAGTTCGACAATTTACACCGGCCTGCAAACCGCTGTATATAAAATGGCGCCGTTGCCGGGGGGCTAGTGCCCCTAGCTCCTCGTTGTTTTGTTTCTAGGTTTTTGTTTTGAATCCTTCTACCTGCTTGAGGTTTTGTGAGTCTAGGTCCTAGGATAATTTTACGCGTCCTTGTTGTTGGTGTTGTATGCAGACAAGGTCTCATAGAGGCCAAGCCCCACTTGTCCCCCTCGACCCCGAGATTGAAGCTTCGGCTCGGAGAGCCCACGGTAGTACTCGTCGACGTCGTTGGGAGCAACGACAACAACAACAAGCCGCCATGGAAGGCCAAGGAGGCCAGGGCCAAGGAGGTGATCCACCACCAAACCCACCCCGTCTCTTAGCTTGGTACAATATACCCACTCCAGGGACGGGAGGCAACCCCATCGTTCTACCTGCTCTACCCAATAATGCCTTGTACGACTTTAAGGCCAACTTTGTGAACATGTTTGAGCAAAACCCGTTCAATGGTTTTGACAGGGAGAGTCCCATTGACCATATCGACAAGTTCGAAGAGAGGATCGGTTATGTCCAAATACCAGGAGTTCCGCCAAGCTACATGAAGCTTAAGTTCTTTCCATTGAATTTAGCGGGGAAAGCCAAGCTTTGGCTCAATACTTGTCCTCCTGGAACTTATGACACTTGGGAGAAGTTGAGCGGAGATTTCCTCAAGAGGTTCTACACCACCGATGAGACCCATCTTCGACGGCAAGATATCTTCAATTTTAAACAAGAGTAAGGAGAGTCACTTTTTGATGCTTGGGGACGGTACAAGAATCTTCAACGCAGAGTTCCTCATCACAACCTGGATGATTGGTTGCTCCTTAATACCTTCTATCAAGGGCTCAATGGAAATTTGAGAGAGTTGATTGATAATGCCTCGGGAAGAACTTTTCTTGGCAAGACCGCTGAGGAGGCGAATGTTTTCCTTCATGAGCTAGCACAAAACTCTCCGAATTGGGGTTCGGACCGTTCGCGAAGAGGGGAAGGATCTTCATCTAGTGATGTCGTGTTGAAACACCTTGCCGATCAAATCTCGGAGTTGAGTCAAAAGTTTGCCCTCATGGATACCTCGAGGCAAGTCAATGCCGTTCAAGAGATGCAAGGCCCTTCATCCATGCCCGATAGCAACATGGTTGAATGCAACGTTTGCAATGGGTACCACCCTAATGGTCAATGCCTAGGGTACCACGACATGGAGCAAGCCAATGCCATCTACCCCAACAACAACCTCTCCTATTCCAATAACCATCCCATTAGACCACAAGGAAACCCGACATACAATGCTCGACACCAAAGTTTCCCTCCTGGGTTTTCTAACCAACCTCAACCTCTTGTTCGCAATACTTTCAAAACCCTCCTCCACAACAACCTTACTATAACCACGCCCCCCCACAACCATCCTCTGCTACTCAAGATCCGGAATTGAAAGCAATGCTTCAAAAGATTTTAACCAACCAAGAAAAACGGATCAACCAACTTGAGCTCCATGTGGCTCAAATGGCCCAACAATCCGTCCGACCTCCCCAACCTATACCAAGCCAAACCATGCCAAACCCCAACAATGGGAAAGGACAGGAGAAGCAAGTCAACGCAATCTACTTGAGGAGTGGAACTACTTATGAGGGCCCTTCTATGGTAGAGGAGGAACCGTTGGGAGAGAGGAGTGGAGATGTTGTTGACATCACTCATGAGGAGGGAGGTGAGGATAACATCGTTGATGGAAAAGAGGGAAGTGAAGGCATTGAGTCCAGCGAAATTGGGAGGAAGGAGCCTAAACTGAAGAGTGTTGAGAAGGGGGTTGAACATGAGCCGATCACCCAACCACTCAAACCATATAAGCCACCGGTTCCATACCCCGAGAGGCTTGTCAAGACAAGGGATGAAGCTAGGTTCTCCAAATTCATTGATATGCTCAAAAAGCTTCACGTGAATATCCCTTTCCTAGATGCGATTTCAGAGGTCCCGATTTTCAAGAAGTACCTCAAGGATCTCTTGACCAACAAAAGGAAGATCCGGCATGAGAACACCATTTCTCTTACAGGCGATTGTAGTGCCATCATCTCCAACAATACTCCTACCAAGTTGGCCGATCCTGGAAGTTTTTCTATACCTTGCTCAATTGGGGAAATGAAGATAGGAAACGCCCTTTGTGACCTTGGGGCTAGTGTGAGTGTCATGCCATGGTCAATATGTCAAAAGCTCCGCCTCGATGAGCTCACTCCAACCACCATTAATTTGCAACTTGCGGACCGGTCGATTAGGAGGCCAATGGGTATCTTGGAGGACATTCCGGTCCAAGTTGGTAAATTTCTCATCCCTTGCGATTTTGTGATATTGGAGATGGATGAGGACCTACATACCCCTATTATTTTTGGGAGGCCATTCTTGGCCACGGCTGGGGCTATGATTGATGTGCAAAATGGGAGACTATCTCTCAATGTGGGGGGAGAGCAAGTAGTGTTCAATCTCGAGGAAGGAAAGAAGCACCCGACATTTGATGACTCATGCTATGCAATTGATGTGGTTGAGGATGCGGTCGATGATTCTTTATGGGAGTCTCTATTCCTCCAAGGTGCTTTTGATGATCCACTTAAAGCAAGCTTGATGTGCACTTGTTCTTCAACAACGGAGGGGGACGATGTGAAGTTCTTCACCGACCTTTTGGATGCTACTCCCATTGTTGAGAAGTTTTCCCCGGATGAAACATTTGTGCAATGCATGGAGATTGAAGAGGTCGTCACCGAGAGACCAATCAAGTCAAAGAAATTACCTCAAGTTGAGCTCAAGCCTTTGCCATCCACTTTGAGGTATGAGTTTTTGGGTGAGGAGGAAACATTCCCTGTGATCATTAATGCTAACCTTGATGGCACTCAAACTTCAAAACTTCTTTGTGTTCTTAGAAAACATAGAAGTGCCTTGGGTTATGCTATTGAGGATCTCAAGGGTCTATCCCCTTCTATTTGCATGCATGCTATCGATCTTATGCAAGATGCTAAACCATGTAGACAACCACAACGTCGATTAAACCCGAATATGCAAGAAGTGGTTAAAAAAGAGATCGTTAAATTGCTTTCCACCAGGATCATATACCCTATCGCTAATAGCGAATGGGTGAGTCCCGTGCATTGTGTACCCAAGAAAGGTGGCATGACTGTTATTGAAAATGAGCATCAAGAATTGATTAGCACTAGAGTTGTGAATGGGTGGCGCATGTGCATTGATTATAGACAATTAAACAAGGCGACCCTCAAAGACCGTTACCCTTTGCCCTTTATTGATCAAATGCTAGAGAGACTCGCCGGTAAATCCCATTTTTGCTTTCTCGATGGCTATTTGGGATTCTTTCAAAATACCCATTCACCCAAGAGACCAAGACAAAACCACGTTTACTTGCCCTTTTGGCACCTTTGCATACCGGAGGATGCCCTTTGGGTTATGTAACGCGCCCGGCACCTTTCAAAGGTGTATGTCGGCTATTTTCTCGGACCATGTGGGGAGTCTTATGGAGATTTTTATGGATGATTTCAGTGTGTATGGGTGTACCTTTGACGATTGTCTTGCAAATTTGGAAAAAGTGTTGATTCGTTGTCAAGATGTCAATCTAGTTCTTAACTGAGAAAAATGCCATTTTATGGTTGAGGAGGGTGTTGTCCTTGGCCATGTGATTTCAAAGCGGGGCATAGAGGTGGATAGAGCTAAAGTGGAGGTCATTGAGCGCCTACCACCCCCCACCACTGTCAAGGGGGTGCGTAGTTTTCTTGGACACGCTGGGTTTTACCGACGATTTGTCAAAAACTTTTCGAAAATTGCTCGACCTCTCACTGAGCTTCTATGCAAGGATGCCCCTTTTGTCTTTACTAATGAGTGTCTTGAAGCGTTTCAGAAATTGAAGGAGGCCTTGACCACCGCACCGGTAGTTCAACCACCGGACTGGAGCTTACCGTTCGATGTTATGTGCGATGCTAGCGACTATGCCGTGGGGGCATGCCTAGCACAAACCAAGGATAAGCAACCAAGGGTCATTTATTATGCAAGTCACGCCTTAGACGCCGCCCAACGCAACTATACCACCACGGAGAAGGAGTTGTTGGCTATTGTCTTTGCATTGGACAAGTTTCGCCAATACCTTTTGATTTCCAAAGTAGTGGTGTACACCGATCACTCGGATTTGAAGTATCTACTAGGCAAGAAAGAGGCCAAGCCGAGGCTCATTCGTTGGTTGCTACTAATGCAAGAATTCAACATCACCATCCAGGACAAAGCCGGTTCCAAAAACGTGGTGGCCGACCACCTTTCACGAATCCTTGTCGAATTGGAGTCCTGGCCTATCAATGATTCTTTTCCGGATGAGAAGTTGCTTGCTATCCAAGAGGAGACCCCATGGTTCGCCGATATTGTGATCTACCTTGCTTCGGATGTGGTCTCGCCCGAGCTCCATTCAAACCAAAGGAAGAAATTATTTTGTGACGTCAAGCACTATATTTGGCATGAGCCCTACTTGTTCCGCATATGCAATGATGGCCTATATAGAAGATGCATAGTTCAAAGCGAGGTTCCGGAGATCTTAAATCATTGCCACAACAAGCTATGTGGAGGACATGGGGGAAAGGATAAAACCGCAGCCAAGGTTCTTCAATGCGGATATTGGTGGCCGACGCTTTTCAAAGATATAGAAGTTCATGTCAAAGCTTGCGATGAGTGCCAAAGAGTTGGGAGTCTTTCTAGGAGAAATGAAGCACCCTTGACCTATATACTTGAATGTGAGATTTTTGATGTGTGGGGTATTGACTTCATGGGCCCATTTCCTTCGTCAAGGGGGAATGAATACATTTTGGTGGCGGTAGATTACGTCTCCAAATGGGCCGAGGCAATTGCAAGCCAAAGATGTGATGCCAATACGGTCTCCAAGTTCTTCAAGAGGGTAATCTTCCCTAGGTTCGGCATCCCAAGAGTGGTCATTAGTGATAATGGGCCTCACTTTATTGAGAAGAAATTTGAGGCATTGCTCAAGAAGTATGGGGTGAATCACAAGAAAGGATTACCCTACCACCCCCAAACTCAAGGGCAAGTGGAGATCACAAACCGGGCCATTAAGGAAATCCTTCAAAAGACCGTTGCGTCTTCAAGAAAAGATTGGGCGGACAAACTTGATGATGTTCTATGGGCGTATAGGACGGCATTCAAGACTCCCATAGGCACCACCCCTTACCGATTGGTCTATGGTAAGGCATGCCACTTCCCGGTGGAACTCGAATACAAAACATTTTGGGCGGTAAGGGAAGTGAATTTTGATGCAAAGGCCGCGAGGGAGAAACGGTTGTTCCAATTGGAAGAATTGGAGGAGATCCGCCAGCAAGCTTATGAGAATAATCGGATCTACAAGGAGAGGACAAAGGCTTGGCATGACAAGCACCTCAATTACCAGAACTTCAAGGTGGGTGATCAAGTATTGTTGTACAATTCTCGCCTCCAACTCTTCCCGGGCAAATTAAAGACCAAATGGTCGGGACCCTTTGTCATTGTCAAGCTCCACCCGGGTGGAGTTGTGGAGTTGGAGAACAAGAAGAGGGAAACTTTTAAAGTGAACTCTTCCAAGGTCAAACCATATGTCATGAGCGAAGAGTATGCGGGGACTATGGTGACTTTCCTCCCCGATACCTAATGTTAAGATCTGGTCAATGGTCAAGCTAAGGACCTTAAGCAAGCGCTTCATGGGAGGCAACCCATGCTTGTAATGAGGAATTAGTTATAGAGAAAAGAAAAAAAAAAGAATAAACAAGGAAAGAAAAAAAACAGAGAAAAAAAAAGAAAAATGAAAAAAAAAGAGAGAAAAGAAAAAAAAAACGAGGGAGGTTTGGAGGCTGTGTGTAAGATTTGAAGCATATTGGTTTTAGAGGAGATAAGTTGAAGGAGAAGCTAAGGAGAAGAGGGACGAGGAACAATTGAAATTTTTTTAAGTCTGGGAGCGTAGCGCTCGCTACGGAGCACTCCTTGTCTTTTTGTTTGGCCACTGTTTAGAGCGTAGCGCTCACTACGTGGTGCGTAGCGTTCGCTACAGATCGATTCCTGACTTTCTGCCTGGCAACTATCTCGGGCATAGCGTTCGCTACACAGCCCGTAGCGCTCGCTACGGATCGATTCCCTGATTCTCGGCACCAGGCGTAGCGAACGCGACGCCCAATTTTTACGCGGACTGTAAAAGGGGAAATCCGACCCCCTTTTCTTTTCCCTTCACTTTTCACTCCAAATTCGCCTCACCTTCCTCTTTTCTCTCCAACCTTCCTCAACCCCTCAAAACCACCTGTAGGGCCTGCGGCCCCGGAGGGCACGGTCCCCCACGGAGGGTCGATTCGACATAGGGTTGCTTATCTTTTTAAGGGGTGAAAATAAAAGAACTTAAACCTTTTCGAAACTAATTTCGAGGTTCGGTAGAAAAGAAAGGAAAACTAAAAAGATAAAAATAAAAAAAAAATAAAAATAAAAATAAAAACTGAAAACAGGGTCGGATCCACGCGGATTCCCAGACCCGCTTCACCTAAATGACACCTGGGTCTGCGCGGATCCCAGGGCCATTTGGGCCAAAACCTTGCCTGGATCCTGGCGGATTCGGTGTCAGTTTTTTGACCGAAATGGTTCCTGGATTCGCGCGGATCTGTACCATTCTGGGCTAAAAAAGGTAAAGGAGTCGCCAGTTAATTTTAAAGTAAAATTAACAAAATTGAAAATTTTTGACTCCGGTCTCGAACCAAAAATTTGAGTTCGGGGGTAAAGGTGTCGATGTAGGGGGATGCCCTTGCACCGCCCGCCGAAGCGGCCTTTACTAGGTCGGGTTACGTTAGAAAAAAAAAGAAAAAGAAAGTTGTCACAGATTTGAATAAAATGTCATGCAATTAACGATAAGGTAAAAAAGTTCAACACAGAATAAAAAATGAAAATAAAAAAAAAAACTAAAAGTTACAGCGGGCGGGGCGTATTAACTACATTGTTACATTCTTTCAAAAACTGATAGAAATATGAATGAAGCAAATGAAGAGAACAACGGATTGTACCCCGAAAATTCGCGCAGATTTGGTTGAAAGACAAGTCGCCGGAATCTGATTCGGATCGGGTGTGAGTCGGATGTATGGGTTCAAGGTAGCCGAGAGATCCAATGGGGAAATCCGCGCAGATTCCCTTGTGATTCGCCCAGGTCAAATTTGTGTTTGCTGGAATCAAGTGTATTCGCCCAGAAAATCTCCTCCCCGAATGCCAAAATTGCCAACCCCTCAAACGGATCCGCGCGATCCCTTAAATAAACGCATGAAATTGACGGTTGACGACGGTTTCCAGCGGTTGCCGAAAATCCGCGCCAACTTCCCTGCAACCGCAGCAGTTGCTTTGACCGTTCAATAAAAAACCGTCTGCAGTTGAACCAATGAAATCCGCGCGAATTTACTGTTGACACGAGACCGGATCCGCGCAGATTCCTGAGTTGGCCCAGTACCAGATCCGCGCAGATTTCCCAATTTTACTTGAATCCGGGTCCGACTTGAAATTTGGGTCGGGCAAGTTTCTGGAGCTGGGATCCGCGCCAGCCCCCTGGGTTCAACCCAAATAGCAAATCCGCGCCGTTCTCAGCTAATCTTGGCCCAAACTACAAAATCCGCGTCGACCCACTGATTTTGGCCCAAATCCACGTGAGCCTTCATTTCTGTCCCCGGGTTAAACTGAAAAATCTGCCCGACCCATTTTTCGGTGCCTACACCACCATCCTCATCCTTCTCTACTCATTCTCCACCAAAAAGACCATCACTCTTCCTCCATAAACTCCATTTCCACTCTTCTCTTCTCTTCTTTTGCAACTCAACATACCCCTTTTCACTTTCTTCCTCTAGCATTTGAACTCTTTATTGAGTTGGGTTTTAGAGGAAGCAAATCTTGAATCTTCCAAGCATTCTCTCAGGCATTCATTCACCAAAGGAAGAAAAAGAGAAAAAATGCCTCCACGACCTAGCAAGAGGGTGCGGGATGGAGCTTCATCCTCAAGGGCATCACCCATTATTGATAAAGGAGATGAAGGTAATGACTTCCCTGATTTTCCTACCCAAAAAGCTGAGCCTTTACGCTTAAGTTCGCATGCTAGGCATAGAGTTACTGTTCAAAATGATAGGCATGCTCGAAGGTTAACACGGTTCAAAACTAGGAACATATGTTTTCCTTATGTCTATGATGTTGAAACGTGCAATGAACACTACTTGGGGCCTAGCATGGAGCATTTAATTGGGGTAATGGGGTGGGAGCAATTTGTTCAAATTCGTGCACCCCAGAGGGATCAAGCAATTTATGAGTTCCTTTCATCTTTTGAGTTGTTGAATGATGGGACAGCTGATGCTTGTTTTACTGCGTGGGTGGGCAACAAGCCCATTGAGTGTGATCTTGTGAAGTTCAATAACTTGTTGGGTTTGCCGAACGGAGGCTTAACCTATGGCCAAGCCTCGGTCTTCAATGAGGGGGAGGCTATGCGGGAAATAACATGTTGGCGGAGAACTTTAATTAGGGCACCAAATGGGGATGAATTGTATTATGATGTTCGGGGTTCCAAATCCTGAGATTTTTATAATCCCGCCGTTAGGGTCTTCCATAGGTTGATTACAAATTCAGTTTTCGCACGGGATGACGGTAGGGAGAAGGTGCGGAAAGATGACCTAGCTATTTTGCACCATGCTTTACATGGTCGCCAAGTCAACACGGAATCGTGTATTCTGCATCAACTTAAGCAAATGTCTACCGATGGTGCCGGAACTTGTATAGCGTTGGGTCACATTATTACCCACTTCCTACACCAGTATGGGGGCCCGATAACCCCATACCTTGGCCGTTGCGATACGCACCACATTCCAGAACCTATGGACAGCGACCGCCTCCGCCACTTCCGTTTTTTCTCCGTGAATCCATCGCCTCCAGCACTCCTCTACCACCATGGGTCCGTCCCCAAAGCTGTGACTACTCTCCGGAACCAACAAGCCCCTCGTTTAATCGATGTGCGGGATCAAAACAATTGGTCTTGCGGGCAAGAGCAAACTCCTAGGCTTGTTGGTGGGGATAGGGGGTTCATGATGCCTCCTTTTGAGAGGGAGTTGGAGCAGCTGCGGGAGGCGGCTGAAAATCAACGCGGGGCACCGAGGCGAGGTGCAGAGAGGGCGGCCCAAGAAGAGAATGTTGGGGAGCAAGGACAAGGGTTGGGAGGACAAGACGGTTGGGTTTTGCGTCAAGAGGATTTTGATGGGCTGCGAAACGACGTGAGGGACCTTGCCGGTTCCATGAATCAAATGATGATTGCCCAAACGCGAACCTATGACTCCTTGACGCAATTGAACAATCGGGTGGGTCGCTTGGAGAACATCGCGGATGACTAGGCCTACTACCACTACGTTGTCATGGGTCATCCGCCGCGTGATCCGGGATGGGTCAACCCGTACTACCCACCACCTCCTCCTCCTGAAGGAGATCCACCCTCGTGATTGTAAGCTTTATCCCCTCCCCACTCTCTCTCTTTATTTGATTTATCATTTGATTGTTTGTGGGGAGGTGTGCATCTAGTGGGTGGGTGGGACGTTCTTGTGTTCCCGTCCCTTGTCGGTTTTATCGAAGATTTTGTTGTCTTATCTGTGATCACTGTCCATCCCTACCTTCATCCATCTTCCATCATGATTAGATTGGTTTTGGTTAATCACTTGCACTTAGCTCCATCAAGTGTAAGGTGATGTTTCACCCTCAGCAAGCCGCTTCAAATTGATTGAGAACGAGGTTGAGGTTACCCAGGCAATGTATATAGCTTTGTTCTTGCATATAGATTTGTTTCTTGCATTTTCCTTTGTCCATTTGGACATTTTTGTATATTTCTTTTGCATGTAGATTCGATTGCATTTCGATACGTTGCATTTTTCTTCTAACCTTATTAGTCTTAGCCTTTCTTTTGTGATCGTGGTCCGAACTTTGGTTACACATTGGAAACATACAAGGTACGTTCGTTCCACCCTTTTCTCTTTTTGTACATATTTCTGTGTTTTTTTTGTATAGTTTGTTTTCTTTTTGCATGCTTGTTTTTCTTTTTGGTGGCGCACCCCTAGTATGCTCTGTGTTGGGTTTTCTTGTTGTTGGAGCCGTGTGGGCTCGGGGCGCCACCCCTTTTTATGTGTTAGATGTTGGTATATATGTTTGCTTGTTTTCCTTTAGGTGTTTGTACATATGTTTGTTTTTCCTAGTTTTTCTACCCTTCATGAGACACTCCTACCACAATGAGGACATTGTGGCGTTTTAAGTGTGGGGGGAGGGGGGAGATCATTATGTTTTGGGTAGAGAACCTAGTCTTTTTGAGTCCTTTTTGTTTCTTTTTCTTTCTTAGAAAAGTTCGAAAAAAAAGGTGAAAAAGTGCTAAAAGATAAAAAGAAAAAAATCGAAAAGTTTTTTGTGTGAAAGAGTAAAAAGGGGAGAAATGTTGTGAAAAACCCAAAAGTTTCTTTCTTTTCTTTTTTGAAGATGTTTCCATTCACAGTTTTGTAGATAGTTGTCTAATTTGCCGATTCAGTTAGTTGGAAACGGCCGGTATGAATAAATAGAGATCTTAGGAAGAATTTTTGCCATGACTTATCTCTTTTAGACCTCCACATGGAATGTGAAAGCGTAATCCTCAAATCTTACACGCTTTGACTGTGTCTTCTTACCTAAGTTAGACGGTTTAGTTGTTCAATTGCTTAAGCTCTTAATTAATACATTAATCAAATAACTGTCGGGCCTACCGTCATGGGTTGGTTTGGGTGGATCGGCACCCTATGCCCCTTAAGTGCAATGACTCACGTATGGAGAAACCCAGCAGGGAAGGTAACCCTTTGCGAAGGCCGGTGCTTAAATTCCGCAAAACCCGACGCAAACACTCTAAAAGACACAAAGCGGATTGAGTGGAAAGAAAAGAGTGTAGTTTTTGCAATGAAAGAAAAGAGCGAAGCAAGAAAAAGAAAAAAGAGTTGAGCAAAAGAATCGTAAGAAAGAGCAAGAAAAAGCAAGAAAAAAAAGAAAGAAAAGAGTAGTGTAAGAAAAAGAAAGAAAAAAAAAAGAGGTTGAAAGAAAAACCAAGAGTGAAGTAGGATAGATAATTCCGAGCTTGAGCATGAGAACAACTCTGATTGTCTGGTTTAGGATAGGAAAGACCAACTAGAGCTCACTTGCACATATTCACGAGGTGTCTTGCTCAGCAGGAAGTGTTTTGGTCCAAAATCTCAAAGATTGGCAGTTTTCCAACCTTCGTGTCTTAATTTGTTTGTACTTGTTTCTTCCAATTGATTGTTGAGGCGGGTTGGGGAACTAGGTGCATGATTGGGGACGGGAGTATTTTCTTTGTTTTTGTTTGGCTTTGTTTTTCGGTTTTCACTTCTCTTTCTTTCCCCTTTTTTCCTTTCTCTTTGGCTTTTGTGGGCACAGCCGCTACAAACCCTCACGAGTCCACCTCGTCCACCCGGGCTACCGGGGGGTTTAAAGGGCTTGATGCATATGCTAAATGCATCCGCGATTCCTGCGAAAGTGAGTTAGGTGTTTATGTTTTCTAGTTTCTTAGGTTTCTTTCGGTTAGTTTTGCTCGGGACGAGCAAAAGTCTAAGTGTGGGGGGGGTGTTTAGTCCCATTTTAAGGGCTAAATACCACTCATTTACGCCCAAATCTATTGCCGTTCCCTAATAAAATGGTTATTTATTACGTGTTTTGTGATTTTTAGGCTTTGAGTTCGGAGAATAATAAAAGGGGGCGAAGTTGCGGAAAAAGGCGATAACTCGGTCATCCCGAGACCTTTGGAGCCGATTTGATGCCGTGGTGAAGACCCGGGAAGCAAGGGAGACCAGCCGTGCGTAAAGGAGAGGGATTTCCGGCCAAAAGTCTAAGTATGGGGGCATCCAGGCTCGTAGCATTCGCTACAACAGCTGTAGCGATCGCTACGCCCCCATACTTAGATGGAGATCACTTGAAGAGCGTAGCGGTCACTACGCCTATTGTAGCGATCGTTACGAGCCCAGGCAGAAGGTTCTGCCCAAGGCCGTAGCGGTCGCTACCCCTTTCATAGCGCCCGCTACGATGAGGCCCTGATTTTCCAAGTTTTCTTGCTGACGGTCGTAGCGTTCGCTACGGATGAGTGACTGGGTCGCGACGCTGGGCATAGCGGACGCCTGGGAGCTGAAACGATTCGCCTGCTTTGGGTCGTAGCGAACGCGACGATGTCCGTAGCGTTCGCGACGACCTTATTTCCTGCTTAATTTTCGGCCAAAACGACTGTGTTTTGGCCCTTCTTCCCCTTTGTTTAATTAGCTCGACTTGTCATTTTTGGGAGGCTTTTGAGCTGGAGATTAAGGTTCTTTTTTTTTACATCTTCTACCTTTGGAGAGTTTTAGGATTAGCTTTTTGGGGATTAACTTCTACTTTGTTGATTAATTACGTTCTTCAATCAAGGCCAATTGCTCTTCATCATTTGGGTATTATTGCTCTTCATTTATTGCCAATTTATTGCTCATCCATTTAGGTAAAATCTCTTTTCTCCTCATTTTAATGTTTCCAAATGTTTTGTTGCTTGTGTTTAGTGTAGTTTTATGTTGTTAATCATAGTGGTTAGATTTAATATCCATCCTTTGAGTAGAATCATGCTAGGGTTTTATTGGTTGTGTGTTGCTAATTTCTCCACCATGTCTAGAGGCTAATCTTCCTTGAGGTGAGGGGGTGATTAAGGCCTTAATGGGTTTTGGCTAAGGTGTTTATTGATTAAAGTGTGTTTTAGTTGGAGGAGTCTATTTCCACCTAGTGTCTTCTCATTGGGGGTGGCGGTTCAAGGTCCGAGAGCTCTTTGAATCGTTATACACTCAATGGGAAGTCTAGAGTGGGATAGTTAAGCCCACACTTACGAGGGTAAGTGTAGGCTTAACTAGGAATTAACGCGATTCTCAACCCCGATGGTCTATGGTGGACATAGGGTAGTTAATTTGAATCTTCCTCGAGGGAGGGGATTCATCGTGGCCTTTTTCCCGCGTTGTTCCATAGATGAATCTAACTTTATGCACTTTAGTCATGAAAACTCCTTGATCAAAGATTTCGTTAAGTGTCTAAAACCCCCGAACCTCTCTTTGTCTAATTATCACCTAGTTAATCATCTTTCTAGTTTTAATTTTGTTATAATCAAAGCGATCTTTGCTCCGTGATTAATTTCTTGATTCAAGGCTAAAACCGAAACAAAATACGAGAATTTAGGCCACAGGCTCCCTGAGTTCGACAATTTACACCGGCCTGCAAACCGCTGTATAGCTGTAGTGCCACAACACACTGCACTTTGCCACAGCCCACTACAATATACCATTCCACCACAAATTACCACAACCCACCACAATCAATTTTTACAATTATTAAAAACAAAACCCACCACAATGTACAACGACCCACAACACCCACCATAATTCCACCTTACCGCACCACGTCATACCGCAACCAGCCGTATAAAAGAACAGGCCAGTCATAGTAAAATATTAAAAGTCATCATATAAGAAACCATCTTACAATAAGTTTATGCGAGATAGTCTCATACTAAAATTTGCGCTTATATCATCGTTCCCTTTTTAATTACTACCTCCGTCTCAAATTATTTGTTCATTATTCAATTTTTGGATGTCCCAAAATTATGACCATTTTTCTAAAATGAAAACTTTTATTTTATTGAAATTACTAAAATATCCTTAGTTTGAATTTCAAAAGTATTTAAATATGAGAGGGAAAACTATAAATAGAAGTTTTGAAATCAAAACTATTATTAGTATTTTATTGCTATTTGAAAATAATATGTTCATTTTTCTTAAAATGCGTGTCAAATCAAAGGAGACAAATATTTTGGGACGGAGTGAGTATGTTATTAGTTTTAACTAATTTAGGCCCCACTCTTTTATTCGGCTGATTGCGGCGTGGCACGGTGCGGTGTGGTGGAATTGTGGTGAATTGTGGTGGGTTTGGAAAAGTTGTGGTGAATTGTGGTGAGTTGTGGAAAGTTGTGGTGAATTTTGATTTTAATAATTGTAAATGTGTTGGAACAAGTAAAATTGTATTTGTGATGGATTGTGTAAAGTTTAACTTTTAATAAAAAGATAAATTAAATTAAAAAAGTAAATTGTGGTAAGTTGTAATAAATTGTGGTGGATTGTGAATATTGATATAAGATGTATGCGCAAGATCAAACGCATAAAAGAACATGGTCTTAGTCTCCAAAATATAATATTTGGTAAAAGATGACCTCAAAGAAATAATTTCTTTATGGTACTTGATTAACTAGGAAAATAACGTTTTCATTTTATTAGTAGTAAATAAATTGCAAATATAATTTGTTTAAATGCAATTGCAATTTACATAATTAATTAGGAAATGTCGTTATCAGAGTGGGAAAGGATGAACTGGAGTCTGGATGCATAAGTCATACATATACGTGTGCCAAATATTATCAAAATTTAATAGATTATATTTGGTAAGGGTGGGTTGAAAATTTAAGCAGTTGCTTATGGAATAAAGCTTATGATAATGTCATATTCATACAATACTTGGTTACCATGCACTGTGACTTAATATTTCATTATCTTTTTCTATATCAAAGCTGGAGGATGCTTGTGGTTTGGAATGCAATGCACTTATTATTTAATATCTTATCTTGTTTCATAATCAATTAAGTAATTGTCATTGCCCTAGTAGTTTTATTCATACTTAATTTCCTTGTTTTGTTAGGTTTAGGTTTAGTTGTGCCAAGGAAGGAGAGAAAATATATGTAAATATTTGGTTTATGTTTGTGCTTTTTTTTTGGGTGTATGTTTAATGGGCAAGGAGTTAAAACAAAGTTGGGGGAGGCTGTAATATTATGATCAGGGCATGGTGGTTCGAGTGGCGTCTTTCAACTTGGGGACTTCTTCGATTTTGGGTGTAGAAGCCATAGCCATGCACAACAGAATTAGATGTTGTGTCCAATGGCATTAGGCATATTATTCTGGAGGGTGATAATCTGGTCCTCATTAATGTTGCTAAAGATGCTTTCAAAGTTCCTTGGGAGATTGCTAAAGTAGTATAAGATATTCAAGTGTTTATGTCAATGTGTGAAGAGGTGGAGATACATCATATTTATCGTGAAGGAAACCTGCATGGCTGAAGATTGGTTAGCTAAATTTGGCATTAGTTTAAATTCATCTTATTGTTTTGATTATAGTTTTCATAGAGATTTATCATTGATAGTTAGAGAAGACGTGCTTGGGAGATCCCTTGAGAGAATGATTTTTTAGTGTTTGTTGTATTACCCATTATTTAAAAAAAATAAAAATACAACATCATTTTCCTAGGAAAATATATTTGAACGCGATTTGAGGAATCTAAATGTAAACAGTCTTACTTTTATAAATAGAAATTCATGTACAAACTGATGGTGTGTGTTTAATATACTTTGTTCTTATATTGTGAGTTCTTCAAGTTTGACATATTCTCAAATGACAAACAATATGGAAAATTGAGAATATTAGTTCCCTTCAAATCATAAGTTACTTTCTATGAGGTGGTGTTATTCAAATATGCTAATCATAAGTGGTCCTTGGTGCTACTTAAAGCCATATTCAGAACAACCTTTTTCTTTTGCTGCTTTGTTAATCAAAATTAATAATATTACACTTCCACTTCCTTAACGTATCATATGAATGCCTTTCTTTCTTTTTTTTTTTTTTAAAAAAGAAAAAGATATGGGGCCTTTCACTAAGTGGTCCTATACTCCTATTCATATGCTTTTGGCCATTTAACGAGTGCTTACATTTTGGTCATGGTTCTTCTTTTATAGTTGATCAAACACTATCGAAACTGTTGACCATTTTATATTCTCTTTTGTGTTGGTTAAATTTAATGGCATTAACCACAGTATATCTACTTGACCATAATCACAGTTTACCCACCACATAAAAAAACTTGTAAATTTCAACTTGAACTTTTCCCTGTCCCAAGGTGTTGAGTCTAAATCCAGGGTGTTAAACACTATCTGGATCTGTCAGATTAACAAAAACATTTCCATAGAGATTTGGACAGATGATGTTAAATTTAGGATATAAACAGCATACTTATGTATATAAATATTAAATAGAGGAGGATTCTGACACGATCTACATAGTTCAGGTGCAATTGCCCAATTGCATTAATGTCTACAGATCCTGAAGCATAGCACACATCTTCCTGTTGTAACTCCACACTCCACATGGGACTTCATATTCCAAGTTCCTCAACTTGGGGAACAGGATAACATTTGCAGCTGTTTCCAAATTTTTATATTTAACATATCTCTACACATAAAAAGTCCTCTGATCCAGCTAACATTTGCACCCACTTCAACATCTTTTCTAAGCAAAGTGTTTTCTCTACATCAAAGGCATTAAAGCACACCATTATAATATATATATACTGCTAGTATTTGCTCCCTTTATGCCTTGTCTGCATGGAAAGGAAACATCTTCATCTTATTTTAATCACAACATGAACAACCCAAGCTAAAGTTTAGGAAATTCAAAAGCAAACCCCCCAAACTGAAGCAAAGATTACACACAAGTTTGTCCAATTGGATTGGATTCATAATGAAAAACAGTACTCCAGATACCAAAAATTGGAAAAAGATGCATTACATAGCATGAGATTACATTTTGAGATTGATATCCCAATCAGGCCATAGCAGAGATGCATGATGTTCTTCCCCGGGGATGTCAAAGTTGCAAGAGGGAAGGAGTGTCTTGCTCAAGTAGTCTTGTTCATCTTGAGAAATGTCAGAATGATCTGCTTCAAATGCTTCTCCAAAGGAGGAATAGCCTCCTCCATCTCCATAGTATTGTGTACTGTCTGAGTCGACAACGTCGCTCTTCACAGAACCAGACTCCAGAATGCCATCTTGCTGTTCAGTTGAGTTCAACTCTCTGTCTGTGTTTGGCAGTTCAGACCTACCCCCCTCATTTTTCTGCTTCAGATGCAGCTTCTCTGTCAGCTCAACAACCTGAATACAATTCCAGATGCCTTTGTGGTAAATTTAGGGGTTGAGTTAGATTATATAACGTAAATTGATATAAAATGATGTGGGTAATTTCCGTGCTACTTCAAACACAAGCGGTTGATTTAGTTTATTAACAATTCAGTAATGTTGGATTTTGTAGCTGATTGCTAGTTTGAGAATGGTAAGGCCTCGTTCTTTTGTGCGTTAACGCACCCAAACACAATGCAAAATCAATAAAACCTAATGCATGACAAACGCAAGATAACGCAACTTATCACAATTTACTATTCACTTCTACTCACCTTTTTATTATTTCCTACCGCAACACAACGCAACTCAAACATAACTTATCGAAACGTAAACGCAACGCAGATGCAACACACAAAATAACGGGGCCTAAAGAGCACAACCAGAATCTAGGGGGTGTGTTATTTTCAACGTAAATAACCAATCTTACCCGTTTTAATCCAATCCAACCCAAATTTACAGATTCGTATCATTACTTCTACTGAAACTTACCCAATATTACCAATCAAATCAGATATACTCAAACAGTAGATTGGGAGGATACCTGAGCTTGTAGCAGCTCCTTCTCCTTGAGGAGACAATCATAGTCATCCTTGAGGGTGTTAAAACTAGCTTGCAAGACGTCGAAATCCTTTTCGAGTTGTTTGGTTTTCCACCTGGCCCTTCGATTCTGGAACCAAATAGCCACCTGTCTGGGCTGCAGTCCCAGGTCCTTTGCCAGCTGCACTTTCCTCTCCGGCTCAAGCTTGTTCTCTGTCTCGAAACTCTTCTCTAAGAACCGCACTTGTTCGATTGTCAGCCGCCTTTTCTTCTCCGGCTGATGAAAGTAATCCTCGTAATCTTGGTCCCCTACGTTGTCGTAGTCCTGGTCGTATGTTCGGAAGAATGGATTCTCTCCTGCGGATCGCTTTCTTCCACATACATCCTCGAAGCTCACCATTGAACTTGACCCTGATACACATCAAAATTTGCCAAAACACATTGATTATAGACAAAGATACTGCTTGATTGTACAATCAGGACAGATCAGGGTGGAAGCAGTCAGAATTCAAGCATGAGTGTAAGTTGACTTGTGAGGAAGTAGTATGAAAGTTGATAAATCACAGTGATCTAAAACAAACATAAAAGGAAATCCAAGTACTAAACTAGTAATATAGACAAAAAGGAGAACATCATTTCTATCTTTCCTAGCTACAGACTAAAGATCAGACCTTTCTGTAATTTACCCACTGACTGACAGGATTCAACCCAAAAAAGAATCACATCAAATCGATCTATCCATTACTGACAGCAGAATGAGTAAAGAAAAAGAGGAAAAAGAAGGAATACCCAGAAAAGAGGAGGAAGACCCAGAAATGAAGAAGGATTCAAGAGGCTGAGAAGCAGCATGAGGAGGAGGAGGAGGAGGAGAAGAAGAAGAGACTCTGTGATTCTGAATCATAACAGCGCCGGAAGAACCGCCGTAGACCCTCCCAAGGCCGCCGCTGGCCGCCATGAGTTCCACCACAACCACCACCGTATAACAAAAGCTTAAATTTATAGACTTTATCAACAGGCCATAGTCTCTGCAAATCTCAGAGAGTGAGAAATAAGCTTGGATGTGTTGAAATGATCAGAGCTTATGGCGGAAGAAGCTGGTGATTATGAGTTGGGTGATGTGGGCAGAGTGAGAACCCCTGAGACGCACCCCCATCACTGGGACAAGCAGTGGAGTAAGAGCCTCAAAATGGCAGCTGGGGGAGGACACACAGACACTGTGGAGTTATACAGACAAGGAAAAGTTGATGAAGATGAGAAAGAAAGAAAGAAAGAAAGAAAGAAAGAAAGGAGCTTTTGATTATTTGCAGTAATGGGAGAGGTTTGATTTGAGGGGAGATTATGATTTATAAAACGTCAAAAGATGTTGTCTTTGTGGGGTCACTTGGGTGGGGGGCTACTCCTTTCGTTTGGGTTGGGGGGGTAATAGACGTGGCGACTCTCATCCTTTATTTACCATTCTGCCCCTACCTCTTATTCTTGACTTGGGTGCTTAGGTCAATTTGTATGTATTTATGTTTTTGATACATATAAATGGGGACTAGTCACCGTATTTCATCATGAGGGGTCACTTTACATCGATATGAAGAATCGGTGACAACGAGAGGATAGGTGGATCTGGAAAGATAATAAGAAGGGAAAAAAATGACTCAAGAAAGTGTCCAACTCTTAATATTTTGTTTAAGAAGTTGGTTCATTTTTTGTTTTTTTGAAATAAGTTGAATTCCTATTTTAAGAGAATAACTAAACATGTATGTAGCGGATGGAGAGTGGAGATGCCAATGACCCAAAGTTGTGCTCATCTTCTACTTATAATGTAGATTCTTTGAAATGGTAAGTGAAATGCTCCCACCAGAATTCGAACCTTGTAAGGAAGGGATAAAGGTGGACCTCGTGATTGACAAGAAGTTGGTTCATGACCATTAAATCTATCATACACTTTTTTTTTTTTGAGGAACTATCATACACTTTTTTAATCTTACCATAAATAAACTTGATTTTATTTATAGGCCATGTTTTTTGGTTATATTGGATATAATTCTTCTAATTTATCTAAACTTATCCAAACCTATCCAAATCTAACATAATTCCTTAAAAAACACATCCACTCTAAAAACATAAATCTATAAAAAAACATCTTAACTTATCCCAACATATTATAACTTATTCAAACTTATCCATCCAAACATGAAAATAATCTAACCAAAAAACATAACCATAATATGATAGACCTAGCTAAGGGTGGAATTGGGGTAAGTTGGGGATGAGGTATATTCTTATCCCCGCCTTACACCCCGTCCCCCTCAATTCCCAACCTATTGCCCACTGCAAATAGTAGCGGATCTTGACCTTCAGATTAGGGGTGACCAATATACTATTATTTTATATAATAAACATAAAATCCATAATTTTTATTCTAAATTATACTATTATTTCCCCTCATTCTTATCTCCATCGGATCCCCGTCTTTAGTGGGGCTTCAACATGGATAGAAGTGAGAGTAAGGAGAGTTATGTATACTAAATAATTGAAGTTATTAATATGTCTCTAATATTATGTATAATGTTAATACATGAGAAGTATTTACACACCATGGAAGATTAAATGGTAGATAATACTAATAGGAGCATAATTACCAAATCTAAGACAAAACTAATCTAAATGAGATGGATAACTTTGAATCTGAAAGACAAATTTGCACAAGAGAGAGTGAGAGAAGACATAAAGAAGGTGGTGGGTACCAGAAAAGGGGGGAAAAGGCCAAAGGCTACTTTGAAAAACAAGTGTGGCATGTCTCGTAATTTTCACTTCGTCCACTGTTGGAGATTAACATCACTCATCTAGGCTTTTCTTCATCATCAACATGTGCACGTCCTTCTCTTAACCTATCAATTTTTAACTTACTATTTCCAAGTTAAAAAGCAATTCTGATGTTGTTTTATAACTTTTACAATTTAAAATGTGACCACCAAAGTTGTGCTTTATATTTATTAAGCAGATATTTTGATTACTGTGTTTGTGTCATATTCGTAAATTTTAATGTTTTTATTTATTCTAAAATGCTTTCGAAAAATATCTAAGCATCGTCTTTTAATGTGGGATCTTTTTCTTGGCGTTTAGAAACTTATTGACAAATTGTAGGGTATATAACTCAAAGGTTTTGATAATGTACAAAAATTCATTCTTTTATCACCAAATCTGAATTGACTAAAAGTTTTCACTGAACAATTGGGTGGGTGGATGAGCCAATTTTCAAGGATCTTCACCATGATTTTACTATCTTTGCCGTATTGTTATTTGTCCTCTGCAGTTATGATTTTGTCGTTTTGTTAGTCAAGTTCTTCACCATGATTTATGTGTTGAGTAATAATAATAAAACGATGCTTGTTAGTCAGACAAAATTATAAGTAGTGTCTATAATGAACACGAAAATTTCATTGTTGGGTCTCCTGTTTGATAGCAATTGCAATGCATTAAGCTAAATAAATCACTATCCTACTTATCTTTCAAATTTTGTCTTGTACAATTTTTTTGTGTTGTGGCTTTTGCAAGCTTATCTCAAAAAGTCATTTTCCAATATCTCTATGAATTAAATGCACTCAACAACGGTTTCAATTTATCAAAATTTTATGCAGTACACATTTTCTCAAATTTTCCCTTCCTTTGTTTTTTTATTTATAAATATTGCATAATGCATCCACATTCCACGATCAAATAAAATCTAATACCAAAAAGTTCTCTTACCTCTTCGCTTTTTATCGACAATGCGTACTGCATTTAGGATCAAATAAAATCTAAAACTAAATACTATAATCTAGACGGAGTAGAAGCTCCCCCCTCCCCTTCTAAAACCGGGTGGAGAGATATAATGGAACAACCTTATCTCCAAAATTAAAAATTTACAAGGACTAATTCTGATTAATCTAAGTTATTGAAATCGTTCACAACTCATTATTGTATTGAAGATTTGAAGTTGAAGAGACATAAAGAGAGATTTTGTTCTAATCCATTGCTCCATTGCTCCATTAACGTAACATGGAAAGACTCTCACGACTATTCAATGGATTAGTTGGCTATGCAGTTTCATCAAATCCCTTACATTTTCTGGCAAATCTCTGGGGTTTCACTTGTACAATTCTGATATTGTCATGCTTGTTGCTGTTATAGTTTCTGTTGGATCAAAGCTTGTAATGGCTATCTTAGTTTGTTGAACTGTGTGAGCTTTGTGCTCCTTTTAGTGCTGTTTGTCGCTTATTTTGGTTGAATAAAAGGGCTCTCTTGACCGCTAATTATTAAAAAAAAATATCCAAAAATATTAGTGACAAACTATCCAAATTGTGTCAGCAAACTATCAAGAAAATATAATAAAATAATAGACATGAAAATGCAATCACTTGATCACGGTGAAATATAAAATAATAAACAATCTAAGTTAATAAATTTATAATAACCTAATTATATTTTAAATAGATATTATAACTAAATACATGTACACCTAGAAATCTGGAATATTTAATTCGTTCTTTTATGCGGTAAGTTTGCGGTGCGGGTAAGTTGCGGTGAGTTGCGGTGGAAATAACAAATGGGTGTTGAAATAATAAATGAGTGTTAAAAAGGAAAGTGTTAATATGCGGTGAGTTGCGGTGGATTGCAGTAAGTTGCGGTAAAGTGCGGTGCGGTAACTTGCGTTACCGCATAAAAGAACGGTGCCTAGTGGATGAAAAAGTTTTAATAGAGGTTCTATTATTTTTTTTTCGATTGTTAGTAACCACAAGGCTAAAAGTTCGAAAAGTACAACAACCGACATACAATACAACAAACAACTACCACCAAAAGAAAAATGTTACAACCAAACAACTAAATCAGAGAACACAACAAGGACTTTATCATGCACCACGCCAAACAAACCATTACATCGCAAAAGCAAGATCAATGAATTTAGCTTCTTCGGTCATCAAGGACTCGTACACCAATAGCGTCGCCAATAATCGCCTTCCTTCGTTCAATCTCAGCTTCAATGTCATCAAAACTGTCATTTTCTGACAAATTCGCATGCCCATTCATCCTAACTTTCTGTCCACCCTTTTGTCCACGAGAACCTCTACAAGTTGCGTCGGTAACAAGCTGCCACTTATATTTCATCAACATGTTCAATTTTCTCTTACTTCTGCCTTTACCCTTCGAAGCTTCAATGATGGATTCTTCAATATCAGCAATTATGTCATGCTCAGCCACACCATCAAAGGAATCAAACGGGTTGCTATGATCCGATCAAGATTTGGATCTTTATAAGATAACCTGCTTGCATGCTTTTTGCTCTCCAAACCAACATTAATAAGGTCCGCAATGATTTTGCTGGAAGTATCCACATACCCATCACAATCAGGAACCTCAAGAAATTTCGGTACACGTCTTCTTTTTCTTTTTCAAAAGACCTCAACCCATCATACACACAAGGAAACGAGGTGCGCAAATTATTCGAAATAAGAGCACCACCTATATTCTTCTTAAGGATCCACTTCTAACTATATTTTCCATTAGCAGAAGGTTTAACAACTTGTTTTTTATTGAATTTGGCCCACGAGACAAAAAGCTTCCTGCGATCGACAGTTCTAAGGTTCATTTCATTAATGGTTTTACACCCATCATCCCTATTTGCATATCTCACAAAACCAAATTTTCTACCATTCTTTCCAATTTTAGCGGGGATATATGCATCAACGACACCTCCAAACTTGGTAAATAAACTTTTCAGCCTCAAGTTCTCCATATTGATAGGCAAATTATCAATAAAAAGGGAGTACAAGTGCTTATCCTTTGATGTCTATCTTACTAATAAAGTGATTTTATTTTGATGGAAAAAAAATCCCTCCAAACAAATATGGAGTGTGTATCGTTAGAAAATTTTATCCGAACAATCCGATCTTACAGTTGGTAGGCAAGATAAGCTCCTACAAAGGTGTTTTTTTTTTCTTTTTGGTTTTAAATTTATTTGGGGGTGTAGCTATGGACTATGGTAGTGGCACAAATTTAGGCCTTGTTCTTTAATGCGATATTTTGCGGTATGATGTAGTATGGTGTGATGAAATTGTAATGCAGAATGCAGGTGTTAATAGTGATGATAAAGGCAGTCAAAGCATGGTGTGTAATAAGGGCGATTACCCAATCAAAAACTTTGAAATGGAATGGGTTCAGTGGCTCTGTGCTACGATTCGGGCACAGACATCAACCCACCCAATAAAGAAGAGAAAAAGAAAAAAAGAGGAAAAAGACATGATACTGCCAATATTATCCAAACAAGCAAAAAGTCATGAGAAAAGGGGCAATTTGGTCACTGCAGTATGCAGACTGACAACGAGGCTACTAACACAAAAAATAAAAAAATAAAAAAAAGGGAATCTATCGCAATTAATGGGTGAGTGACTACTGACTACTGACTACTGAATATGATTGGTTGGAAATGGTGGGCTGAACCTGAATCTGTGTCGTTACTGTCTGGCCCATTTTATTTGTTTTTGTTGACGTCACTTGTGGCCCACTAAATCCTCTGTAGCCCAAGTCAGTTGGGCCTGTTGCTATTGAGTTCAGCTGTTAAGCTTATCCAACAATACGTCAACACAGTTGAGAGAGATTAGACCAAGATGATTTGAATATGTCTCTTAGCAGAAGTGAGAATGACCCTGTGAGGCTGTGTGAGGAGATTAGCATGACCCTTGGGTGTCGGGGGTGTGAGAGACCAAAAACATCCATGACAGAGGTAATTAGAGCAAACTTGAGGCACCTGGGGACTCTGGGGTTAGTGGAAGACATAGCACTAGATAGGGCCATTTGGAAGGCTAGGATTAAGGTAATAGGGTGAAGTGTATGGTAAGGTAATGTGCTTTGTTTTAATTTTGTTGCTTTGTGCCTTCGTAGATGGCAATGGGGCGGGGAATCCCCGAACCCGTCGGGGCCCCGCCCCCATTGAGGATGGGATGATTTTCCAAAATCCGCTCGGGGATGGGGCGGGGATGGGGACAAAATTTTCCCCATCCCCGTCCCCATTTTCCCCGTCGGGGGGAATTCCCCGTCCCCATCCCCGAAAATGTTAAAATTACCAAATAACCTTTATTCAAATTTAATATATATATTAATGGGATGGACAAAGTATTAATTTTCCAATTTATTCTCACTTGTTGATGTATTATTGTTTGATTTTGATGTATTATTACATAAGCAAGTTAAATACGTTGTATTTTGAACATGTTAAAAACCGGGTTCGATTAAAAATCAGATCCGATTAAAATTTAGTTAAATTTAGGATAGTTTTAAAAAATTCCCGTTGGGGATGGGGCAAGAATCATTCCCCGAAGCGGGGATGGGGATGAGTTTTGGGAGCAGGGATGGAGACGGGGGTATACTCCCCCATCCCCGATCCGCCCCGTTGCCATCCCTTGTGTTGATTGTGTTGTTCAGGAACGTTTAGCCCCACCTCAGACACATGGAGTGCACATGTATATATCCATATACTACCGCAACTTTCTTGTTTTTTCAAGTTGGTCTTCAAAGGTTTTTTTTAGAGTATTTTTTTACGTCTTGTTTGGTTTTCATAGTGGTTTTTGAAAAACTTTTGTGGATCTGCAAGAATCAACCTCTCCATGAACTCTAGTTCATGAGAAAGGCGGATCTCCCAAGCCGTGCTTTAAGCGTGTTTTCCCCGGAGGAGGTTGTTGTTAGTAGGTGGCAGAAACGGCTACATATTATATTGTTTTATGGTGATTCTTAAGTATTGGTCACCTAATAGCCCTTCATGTTAGATTGTTGTATATATGTCTGTCAGACTCAGCTTCTATAGACTACTACACATACAATATGTGTAACACTAGAAACTCAGCAAACATCATTGGGAGAAGAAGAATCAAGAATCTATCCAAATTGAGGTTGAAATTTGCTGTACAAAAAGCATCAAATTATAATATGAGATTCACTTGAGGAGGAATATTAATTATAATGGCCATTTCTTCAACATAGCTATTTCTTCTCTAAAAAGGGATTCCATCTCCAACAATGGACCTCCTCTACCTTGGATCTATACTTCACAACCTATTGGTGTCCCTTTGCCTAATCCAAAAGAATCATAATTTATCTATGCTTTGTTTGCCTGACATGATATTAACCTAACCAAACATCACTGGGCCTAGCCTTGTCTTGATTCCAGCATGTGCTCATTGTAGACATATTTCAAACAAAAACTTAAGGTCATGGTAGAAGGCTCAACGATTTTTTTTTTTTTTTGAGGAGAAAATAGGATAACAGATATTGATAACTTATCCATCAGTACATAAGGAGCCATCTGACTAGGACAAGTTCCTAACCTGACCTGTTTATCACGAATCGGTTCCACCTTAGCCACATGGTGGGCAATCGAATTCCCATCACGCTTAGTGTGCATCCATCTACAACTATCAAAAGTCCGAGCTATAGAATACAAATCCTCCAAAACCACATCCAGATCACTAAGAAGAAAAAAAAAAACACTGCAGAATTTTTGTAGTGACAATCAGACAAAGAAAATACAAATCCTCCTTACATTTCATGAAATTTCTAGTCGAAAAAAGACAATCAGTCTCAAAACAAACATTACTGTAAGCAAACCTCCTTGCTAGTTGGACAGCAAGCAAGCCCGCTGTAGCCTCCACAATAACATGACTTAAGAAGGCCAGATTCACCAATTAACTGATATAACTTGCACACGCAGTATATGCATGTCGAAAAATCTCAACTAAAAGCTTAAGCTGATAATTAAAGGCCCAATGATAATTTTATACTCTAATACGTACTGATAACCATTAATATTTACCTAATAAATGAAAATGACACGACTGAAGAAGGCCTAATTTGCCAATTAACTAATATAACCTGTATACGCAGTATATGCATGCATGGTCAGCTACAGGCTAAAATCTTTGAAACATACCTCAAACCAAGCCATATAAAAAGTCTCACTCGATCAACCCACGAAGGAAATGAGCCATACATGAAGATTTGGATTTGATTCGGTCACAAACTATGTCCTAAGGAAAAGCACTCATTAATTACACAAAACACAGTTTTGGAAGTCGGTAGTTTTCGACCACAGAATCCAATGGGAACATAGGTAGCAGAAAACTGTAGCGAATCTAAGGACAGGAAATCGGAGCAGAATTTAATGGGGTGAAAGCTACAACTACGAGCATGGCGGTGCACAGTACAGTTTTTCTCAATCCGGCCACCGGATTCAATGCCCCACATGGCCATATTTTCTGATCAAAATGCTGCATCCACACATTTTTCAGGTGGCCAAAAACAAAAATAAAATAAAATATCAATGTGGTCCAGAAACGAAGAACGGCACCTACAACTACGAGTGGTCCTTTGTATAGTGACTAGAAATTGCATGAAATGTAAGGAGAAAAATGGGCCATATCCACATGTAAAAGGAACAAAGATAAGCTTTTCAATCTGTTGTTTAGTTAGCTCACTGTTCTTAGTATACATTGTCCTCTAATGTAAATAAGACAAACATTTGCAGCGGATTGATTTGTCTATAAGATGCTATGTATTTAATCTACCCTCGATAAGTAAAGAAATTGTTTCCCAGAAATCACCCAACATGAATCTCAGAAAAACTCAGATGAACTGGTAAAAATTGGAAGTAGATACCTTTCAGATTGAGGCTCAGATAGTAAAAAGAAAACAAAAGCTTAAAAATCTCTGGAGAATAGCTTCAATTAAGTGGCAGTAGCACTACTGAAAAGATTTAGTGTTGGAATGTATAGCTGAAAGCTTATATGTGGGGCATGCCAGTAAGGAAGAAGAAAAAGAATGGCTGGTTTAAACTTGACAGTTGACCCCTTAAATTTTTTTTCAAGTACTTATACTTAAGCACATGCCCACTTGCATTTGTTTGTTCACATCTGAATTGCCTCACTTCTAAATTCCTGCTGATACGTCCAACATCAACCGCCCCAATCGCTCAAGGCAACCGATATCCACCACATAATTCTTCCCAATCTCACAAGTCAGAGATATCATACCCCTTTCACTTTGCTTTCAATGGGTTCAATAGTTTCCTTCCACCATATCAGTTTGAATTTCCTTATTTAGCAACGAAGCTTCGCCACAATACATAAACTTAGCTTGAGTAAGCGAAGGATTTGATAAGTTCCAGAATTGGTGGGACAATGTGATTTGATTTCGATCCAATAAGACTGTAAAATTTCTCTTCTACTTTGCATCGTTTCAGGTATATCTCATTGTAGCCAACAGAGGCGTAGATAGAGACACATGGGGAAAAAGGACAGTGGTGGGGTTGAAAAGAGTATTAGGGAATGTGGAGTCATTTTCTTCAAGTCTAGATCTTTCTGTATTGTCCACAATACCAAGACTCGGCTCCTATAAATGCGGGTTGCCTTGGAGCGTCTTGGTGCAAAAACAAAACTAACCATTCAAAAAACCATAGCTAACACAACTGTCAGTTTTTACTTGATCATAACTACTACAATGGTAAGTTTGGCTCTCAAATATAATTCAAGCTTAAGTTTTCATGTTTAATGGATGAGTCCCACCTCTAAATCGTGTGCATGAAGTTGTTGCAGGAGGACGCACAGTCCCTAAGCGGATGGGAAGGCTATGTAGACTGGAGGAACAGACCAGCAACAAGGGGCCGCCATGGTGGCCTGCTAGCTGCATTCTTTGTCTTAGGTCAGTATCTCTATTTATATGCTTGGTGGGTTTCAAATTATATGCATGTTAGTGTATACTTATACATACAAGTTCTGATTAACATGCGATGTAAATTTGACACTGTTGTATCGATTTTGGCATCATTAGTTGTGGAGGTACTGGAGAATCTGGCATACCTGGCAAATGCAAGCAATCTAGTGCTGTATCTGTCAGAGTACATGCACTTCTCTCCGTCACGTTCGGCCATAATTGTTACAAACTTCATGGGCACAGCCTTCCTCCTTGCACTCCTTGGAGGCTTCTTGTCCGACTCTTTCTTCACTACATACCGTATCTTTTTTATCAGTGCTCTCATCGAATTCCTGGTAAGTAAATCAAAGCAATAAATCCAAGTTTCACAGCATTTGACAGTAAAACATACTTTCACGTCGACATGCTCATGCTTCTTAACTGAATCAGTAGCTTTTACTCATAATAAATGCCCCCTACAAGTGGGATGAAAAGGACAGAAAACGATGTTTAACAATCTCAAAGTGAATCCAAAACTTAGCAGCAAATTGGAGTAAGAACTCATCCTTTTCTCCAACAATTAGGAGAATGACTTTTAGGGGGAGCCACCAGCATAATCTCATAAATTCTCATTGGAAGCTGAAGGGCCCAAGTTTTTATTAATTTACCAACATAAAGAAAAAAGCTCCAAACCCGCCACGCCAAACTAGTGTCCCAAAACCACAACTAGTGCAGGAATGTGGGGACATTAGATTGTATTCGACCTTACGTTGAATTTAGAAGCCATTACTACCTCCATTTCTTTTATCTTTCGTTTTCGAGGATTGCAATAAAACCAAGGTTGCAAAAATAAACGGAGAAGTCAATAGGAAGTTATTAGAACAGCAATAATTAAAATCATTGGATTTGTAAATTGACAGTATAAAATGAAAAAAGATAGTTAAAAAGTCAGATAAAAAAAACGGAGGGAGTATTTCCATTAAACCCTGCACTCAAAAGGTGTTGAGTGCCAAGAGCCAGCATTTCACAGTGAAAGAAGCAAAGGATACTATACTGATACATGTTTTCTTAAGCTAACCAAACCCAAAGCTGAACATTATTACCGAAGGACTGTTCAACCAATTTCCGCAGCTTAGCATTGATTTCATGAAAATCT
Organism: Portulaca oleracea; assembly: GCA_029582165.1. Taxonomy (NCBI): domain Eukaryota; kingdom Viridiplantae; phylum Streptophyta; class Magnoliopsida; order Caryophyllales; family Portulacaceae; genus Portulaca; species Portulaca oleracea. The sequence goes on along the minus strand of CM055869.1, from coordinate 9,206,718 downwards.
AGACTACTACTTCATCCATCAATGTCACGTATAGTAGTTCTACAAACCAAGGGAGGGGATGGAACATTCTACGTACCCGCATCACCATCATAATCACATGGGAAAATTCCCTGGGATACCCCTCAAGCTCAACTAAATACCTAAGATCTTGTCTAAACTAACCAGGGTTAACAACATTGGCTTTCATTCATGGTGGCAGGGTATGTTAATCCTTGCAATACAGGCTCATAAATCTTCACTGGAACCAGCTCCATGCCCTCCAACAAACAGTTGCCATCCAGTCAGAGGCATGAAGGCGGCAGTGTTGTTCATAGGACTGTATTTAGTGGCACTGGGTGTGGGAGGAATCAAGGGTTCTCTTCCCCCTCATGGTGCTGAGCAGTTTGATGAAAATACAACTGAGGGAAGAAAGCGGAGGTCGACGTTCTTCAATTACTATGTGTTCTGTCTCTCCTGTGGAGCGCTAATTGCGGTCACTTTTGTCGTCTGGATTGAGGATAACTTAGGATGGCAATGGGGGTTTGGGATATCCACTGTTTCCATTCTGCTTTCCATTCCGGTATTTCTCCTGGGATCGAATGTTTACAGGATCAAAGTTCCTGCAGGAAGCCCCTTGACTACAATATTCAAGGTATTTGTGATAGGCCGCAAGTGCACGGGTGTACGTGTAGCAAGTATCAAGGTCGATCCCACAGGGACTTTGCTAACTACGCACCAAACTAGCCTCCTAGGTGATTGCTAAATCGGTCGGGTTTTAGATTGAGAATAACTAATTCTAGTTCTAGTCACTAAAAAAGGTCAAATAAATCAAATATTCACACAATTCACAAGATGAAATCTAAAAGAAAGATAAGTAAACCGAGATGGAAATCGTTCCTCGCTTGAATGGTAGTCGGTGGGGACTTTTGCTCCTCCACTTCAATGGATTTCTTGAGAATCGATCTTCAAACTCCAATAAACTCTCAATCTTCAACTATGGATGAATGTGGATGGATTTGTGGAGGAAGGGATGGATGATGGTAGAGATGGAGATGGATGGTGAATGGGAGTGAATGAATGAAGGTGGATGGTGATGAGTAGGAGTCAATGCCCGCAAAAACCACCGGATACATCAATTATATAGCATTAAGAGCAACCGAAACGCCATTTTTGCATTAAACAGGAGCAACACGGGTGATTCCAGGCCAACACGACCCGTGTTGACACGGACCGTGTTAGGGTCAACACGGGTCGTGTTGAATTGACACGGACCGTGTTGGTCACTGGAATCAAATTCTCGACTTCGACGGAGGTGTATCCAATGTGTTTTTGGGCTTGAGCTTGGGCCTTGGGGGTGGACTTATTCTTCAATTGTGATCCTCTTGGACTCCATACACTTGATTTTAAGCTTGATTTCTTCACTTAAACACCAACTTCCTACAAAATTATACCAAACTCCAACCAAGCATAAAATAGAGAATTCAAGTATAAAAATAATACATTCATATTAATAATTACTCAAATTAGCTGTAAATTACCCAAGATCACATATATATAAAATACACTTATCAATTTGTCATGATGTAGTTGGAAAACTACTTGTTTACAGTGAATTATACTGACATATCATAACCAACCAAAAGGTAAAAAGTGCATTTATTTAAAGTTGAACAGCCACAGTAACTTAAAAATTTCAAGAAATCTCTAATAGTACATCATAAGCTTAACTGCAAAGGTACATACAAAGGTTGTTTCCAACCAAAGATAACTGCAGTGGTTCTACCAAAGGTATAAGATCCCCATACTCATTGGAACACCCTATGGCCAAAAGCCCAAGAAAAGATCTAATTAACACTAACATATCAAAATGGATAACTTATTCTGGATCCATCTCAATCAAAAGCTTAAACTGATAGTTGAAGGTCCAATGATAGGTTTATACTCTTAACACTTATGTTTCAATAGTAGTACCTCAAAGCGATAGGATGTGTTGAATGTACCTTAGGGGTTTTCATTGTTTTCTGCAACAACAAATACATTCTAGAAGTAAAGTACAAACAGCAGTATCTGCCCTTTTTTTTTCCATTTTCTTTTTCAGTTGGGGTTGGGGAGGACAGTAGGGGACTTGTAATTAGTGGTGTTACACTGAAAAGACCTCAACTTCTCAATGTTGTTTAATTCCAAAGGATACTTTACTTTCCAAAGTCATAATGTGTGGCACATACCAACCAAATGTTGTGTGGCATCTCAACAGGTTTTGGTGGCGGCCATTTGCAATAAGTGCTTTCATAGGAGTCCCAGTACGGCCGTCATGAGCATGGAAACAAGCCCTCCACCTGAAACTGGAACTGATGAGACAGCACAAACAGGGTCTAAGTTCCTTAATGGAGCAGTCACAAGCAACCCTGTCCATCAAACACTAGCATGCACAAAAAAGCAAGTGGAAGATGTCAAAATAGTCATGAGAACTACCCCCATTTTCGCATCCACCATAATGCTCAATTGCTGCCTAGCTCAGCTTTCCACCTTCTCGGTCCAGCAAGCGGCCACCATGAACACAAACCTCGGCTCCCTAAAAGTTCCCCCCGCATCACTCCCCATTTTCCCAGTCCTCTTCATCATGATCCTTGCACCTGTTTACAATCACATTGTGCTTCCCTTTGCAAGACGAGTGACCAAGACTGAAATGGGCATCACTCACCTGCAAAGAATAGGGACGGGGTTAGTCATGTCTATTTTAGCAATGGCAGTGGCGGCACTAGTAGAAATGAAGCGAAAGAAGGTAGCAGCTCACCACGGAATGCTCGACTCAACCGAGCCACTGCCTATAACCTTCCTCTGGATTGCCCTTCAGTACTTGTTTCTTGGGTCAGCCGATCTGTTCAGCCTGGCCGGTCTTATGGAGTTCTTCTTTACCGAGGCCCCAATAAGTATGCGATCTTTGGCTACATCTTTCTCTTGGGCATCACTTGCGATCGGGTACTATCTTAGCTCGGTGCTCGTATCCCTAGTGAACTGGGTGACAGGGTTAGCTGATCATACCCCATGGCTCATCGGGACCAACTTGAACCACTATCACTTGGAACGATTTTACTGGCTCATGTGTGTTCTTAGTGGGTTGAACTTCCTAAACTACCTCTTCTGGGCGAACCGTTACAAGTACCAATCCATGGGTCAGAGCGATTGATTATGTAACCATGGTTAATTAGTACAAACTCTATACTAGTACTAAGGTGATGGAGGGCCCTTCCATGGCATTATTGTCCTGCTTTACCGATGAACGCAGGCAGCGAATGAAACGCTATGTTAGTTCCCAATTGCATCAATCCTTTATGAAGAGAAATCTAAAGGTACCAGTATGTTTTCTGAAAACTATGGATGGTGATGGAACAGGATAATATCTAAGTCCTAGCTAGTAAGTAAAGGGTTACATTTCCCGTAGAATTCAGAATTGGACTAGTCGAAGGACGTCAATCAGTTACAATTTAATTTAGGTACGTACGTAGGGACCTCCTCAACGGACTTCCAAGGCTAGATTAACGATCTCGTACGTGCAACATTTTAAGTCACCATCTGCATTATCAAAAATAGAAAGAACTGTCCATTCCAAAACCAGTACAGCTAAATAAACACTAGAGGATCCTAGAAACTGCTGTGCACATTCGCAGAGAAATCTGCCCGGCGAAACGGACAATAACGTGTGAAATGCATGCTAATTGGCAGATTTTTGTGGTATTTGATACTTCTACTGATACTTCTAATACATGCACATCATGTCAGTTATTAACAGATAGAGTGCAATTCTGATAATATGAAGAGATGAAAACCATGTATTCAAAATAGTGCAGAAAAATTGGCAATCCAAACACACACACAAATGTAATACTACCAAGCACACTGCAATGAAGTAGGGATATTGAAAATCGCAGTACATAGCGACTAACAAATTATTAGACTTAAGATCAAAAGAGACCCATTTCAACTCATCTAATTTATTGTGTTAATAAAGCATTTCTAACACTACGATTCAAAATAAAGACCATAACTTTACGCATTTGAGTTTTACTTTACCTAAGGCAATACTTTAGCATGCTGACATTTTAATCGAGGAACAGGTATTGAAGGACTAGATAGACCCTAACCCTAATAAGGTTTGAAAAGAAGCCAACTTCTGGGCAAACTTTTCTTCATTCTTAATGCGAAACAAAGGGTATTTTGTACGCATAATTATTTAGCATCGAAACATCCCAAATTGCCCTAAGAGCTTAATAAGAGGGAGAATTCATTGAGAACATAAATCAATGAAATCTAAAATAAATCACACAGGAACTAGTGAACCACCCATTGAGCACCCAAATGGATTCGGTAGATTCTTACCAGAATAAAGTTGATCATTACACAGAGAAAAGGAGACGAAGGGGAAGAATGGAAGATCACCAATTCACTTTAATCTAGCGGCAGACATTAAATAAAAACCAATTTGCAACGAATCAACAGAAGGGGATGTAGCTCAGATGGTAGAGCGCTCGCTTAGCATGCGAGAGGTACGGGGATCGATACCCCGCATCTCCATTTTTTAAATTATCATTTTTCGTAATTTTTACTACGATGGGTTGAGCCATAATCACGATTCACGAAAACAAAAATGAGGCGGAATCCCAATCATTGCAATCGGACACCATAATTCACACCAACGTTTAATCTCCCTTGTTCAAGCGTCAATCTTGCCCACTGGTAAATTGTCTGAATTTAAACATCACACATTTTTTGGTTGTTGAATGTTAATTGTGTTGCCCTTTGTTACAAAATTCAGATATTATGCAAAACTCACCTTTTGTTTGATTGTTTCTCAGAATTATTGATTAATCTCTCACATTAGTCGTAGAACTCACTTTAAAGATTCTTATCTTCATGCACAACGCTGTGATTGTTTACAGAATTGAAGAATTTTGACCCTAATGTGATCATTGGATCCATTTGATTACCCATAATTTAATTCTTCTAAAAACGAAAGCTTTTCCCATTGTTATCTTGATCCAATGAAGAAAGAGTAGTGATATGACTGCAACATTTAGCATTAAGATTTCATCAGACATTTCTGGGTAACATAAACTTTCCATGGGGAAAGAAATAGAAAAAATTCTGATGATCAGTGTAGGAAGTACTTGCTAGCATAACCATAAACTATGCATTATGACAGCAGTTTTGAATATGACCTGTATGGTAACTTAACTATGTGCTGATCTAGTAGTATAACAGACAGAAAATGAGGAATTTATTTTGCTGCGTACAAGTCGAGCAATCAAATTTAGCTATTAAGGAAAGATATGGCAGATTTGAGGAGGTACTTGAGCCCGGTTTCCATTGCTTGCCTTGGTTCCTTGGAAGTCAGATTGCTGGGTACCTTACCCTGAGGTTGCAACAACTGGATGTCAGATGTGAGACAAAAACCAAGGCTAGTCTCTTCAAACTTCTTCTTTCTTAAATGAAATTTTATACAATGAATTGTTTGTCATTGCATTTTCTGCTGTTGTTTGAGCCACAAGTGTCTGTTTGTGTTTGCAGGATGATGTATTTGTGAATGTTGTTGCATCAATACAGTATCGCGCCTTATCTGATCAGGCGTGTGATGCCTTCTACAAACTCAGCAATACGGGATCGCAAATACAAGCCTATGTTTTTGATGGTAGAATACACACAGAGAATGAGATTTGTTATGCTGCCTTTTCTTGCTTTCTTTCATTCTTATCGATTGTTATGGTTTGACAATTTGATTTTCGCTGTTATTTAGCATTGGTTTTCCTCCTTTGTAGTGATCAGAGCCAGTGTTCCCAAACTCAAACTGGATGATGTTTTCGAGCAAAAGAATGAAATTGCAAAAGCCGTGGAAGATGAACTGGACAAGGTTGCTATCTTTCTCTTCTCCTCGGTGCCAACTTGCACTCATGTTTTCTAAATTGGTATATATGTAATGCATTTTCCCTTCTTTTTCCTTAACAGGCTATGTCGGCGTATGGCTATGAAATAGTACAAACCCTGATTGTCGATATTGAGCCAGATGAACGTGTGAAGCGGGCAATGAACGAGATCAATGCTGGTAATTAATCATCTCTATTTCACTTCCACCTTGTTGTAAGATGTGGAAACTGATTTCCTGGCTGCTTCCATGGATTATAATCTCTTTTCTTTTGGTGGGTTACTACCCACTAACCTAACCCAACCAAAAATTTACCTATTCTTACAATATTTTCTGGCACTCAACTTTTCAATTTTCACTTAAACTTACCCAACTTTTCAATATGAACTGATACAATGTGCTGAACTCTGAAAGTGATCCAACATTTGTATAATGCTGAATTACGCGGACTCTCCAATATGTCTACCATCTTTTTCTTACATGGGTAGGGCGAAGTTGGGTGTAATAAGATCGGATTAGTTAGGGTAAAAAGAGGTAAATTTTGCAGCAAATTGAAAACTTTTACGCAGTGTGTCAGGAACTAATTTCGCATTCATGCATAACCAAAGTGGTGAAATTTTCAGCTGCAAGACTGAGGTTGGCAGCGAACGAGAAGGCAGAAGCAGAGAAAATCCTACAGATAAAGAGAGCTGAGGGTGAAGCAGAAGCGTAATATCTGTCAGGACTAGGAATCGCCCGTCAGAGACAGGCCATTGTGGAAGGTCTAAGAGACAGTGTCGTCGGCTTCTCAGTAAATGTGCCTGGGACAACACCCAAGGATGTCATGGACATGGTTTTAGTGACTCAATACTTTGATACCATGAAAGAAATTGGAGCTTCCACTAAATCTTCTGCTGTGTTCATTCCTCATGGTCCTGCTGCTGTTCATGATGTGGCTGCTCAGATTCGAGACGGCCTTCTCCAGGCTTCTACCAAGTGAACCACTGATTTTGGTCACATTTTGGAGCTTGCCCTTGATATGTTTACATATGTATTGAATTGATTATACTATGAATGTAGAGGTCCCTTAGACATGGTTGTGGGTGAGCCAACTCTTTGGAAATCAAAGCATGCATATAAACTTTTCCTTGGTTTTGTCCATCCACAAATCACATGAATGGTTGTGCTGGTATATTTCAATTTTCAAGTGTAGGTTGAGTTCAAGAGACATGAAAGATTCAGTATCAAGCATAGATTTGGTGCAAGAGGACTTTGGAAAGTCATTGGATGACTTTTTAGGGCCTGAAAGGCCCAATTAAGGGCAACACAAGGCCCTGTTAAACAGAGCAATACAAGTGATTAGGCTTAATCAAATAGCTTTTTGGAAACCAGCTTATTAGGTCCAAAAAGCTAAAATAAAAAATTACTTACCAAACACTTCAAGTAGCTTTTTAACCTTGATCAAAAAACTAAAAACTATCCAAAAAACTAAAAGTTACCCAAAAAGTTGGGTAGCCAAACACCCCCAAATCGTGTTTGGATTGACACGGTCTGTGCCACCTGTCACAAACTCAGTTCATGGGAGATAGGCTCGTCACGGGCTGTGTTGTACTCAACAAAGACCGTGCGAGGCTACAGAATTGAAAATTGGGTTTCTGGGGCTGGACACGAACCGTATCTGTGGCAACACAGGTCCATGTTGGCCATCGACACGGTCCGTATTAGGCCAAACGATGCCAATTTCTGGGTTTTTTTTCATGTTTGTTCGTTTGAAGCAAGTCTCCATACACATCATATGGTCGTGATCTTTAAACTGCATTATTTGTGATGACAACTAACAAGGCCTAATCCAACCCAAGGGGTACTCAATCCTATCTATCCCCATCCAGGTGCATTTTATTAGATGCACCTGAAACATGTGCTCTAAGTGATACGATTGTTCTCACGTATATTAGTTTGTTCACTCATATAAGTTAGGTTGTTTACTCTGATTATTATGATTGTTCACTCATAAATATATGGAGCACATGCTCCGAGTGCATATAATATATATTACCATTCAGGGGGTCTTTTTTGGTAATATAAATAGGGATGTCATTTGCCTTCATTTTACTAATTCCTTCTAACCTTCAAATACATTCTCTTAGGTTGCATTTGCATTACTTTTTAAAATTATTAGAGTGTTTTATCCCGTGGCTATATACAGTAGATATATAAACCAAAAGAGAGTAGGTACACACGACTCATTTGATTGGAGAAAAATTATAAAATCATCATTGGGCCTTCAACCATCAATTTAAACTTTTAGTTGAGATAGTTCTACACTTCTACATGATATCAAATCAAACTGAGTAAGTGGTTTCATGTTCAAATCTCAGCAACCTCTACATATATTTGTGCAAGGTAAAGGGGAATTTTACAGTATCCACACTTCAACCCAAAAGTGTATTCACGTGAGAGATATATTAGAGCATATAAAACCGTCATTGAATCTTCAACCGTCAAATTAAATTTTTTATTGAGATAATTTCACGCATTATCCAAGTAAATTCCATCCTACACCTTTATTTTATGACAGGTTGGTCAATAGATACAGATACTCAAGTAACACTAATAACAAATGTTTGATTTTAATTTGTTTGTGATGAAACAAGTAATCGATGGTGTCACTTTTGTTTCTTATTTATACATGCTATTTCTTTTAAAATAAAAATACGAAAATTGGTTGTAGTAAGTTGTACAGTATGGTTTAGACAATGGTAAGATAAACTTTATAAATGTATCACAATAGGATTAAATATTAAACCCCTATATTTTATTACACCGCTATCGGGTTGGTCCAAACCAGCTCGACAGTTTTCTTACATGGCAATGGAGGAGAGTGTTTTTCCTAAGTGACACATGTATTATAGCTAGTATTCTGAATTTTAATATATTGGCCGGATTGTAGTAGTTCAAATTATCATATACTATATTATAGTATTCTTAACTATCTTATATTTGACTGCATAAGTATAAAATATTGTTTAATTTGGAACAACTCGATGTTGGTACTCTAAAATTAAAAAATTCAATCGTTGAGTTGATGCTATGTATTTCTAAAGGTCAGCTTATGATTATCCAAACTTCTGCAGTTCAACTTGCTAAAATCCAATTTTCTATTAAATTTTAATTAATTGGATAACTAGGTGGCATGCACAAAAAGAAAGTCAAAAACCTTAGGGTTTTTGGATGATAATATATCGAGTTTTGAGGATATTGGATTGTAATATACCGACCTTACTATTGGACAACAATATCTCTGACCTTTATACCTAGGTGACATTATTATACCAACAGTAACTAAGGGGGTGGTGAATTGGTCTCCATGTTGATGTGGGGAAACAAACATGCCTCAACCCAATAACCCCGTTAACCCCTCTGTTTTTCTCACTCACCCACAATACAAGACATTGGTTGGTTGTGTATCACGTCAGTACAGGGATCGGTTCACCGCCCCTTAGTCATTATACTCGGGCCAATTTTTTTAAATCTTAGGTTAGTGAAAAAACAGAGGGGTTAACGAGGTTATTGTACAAGGGCCGCTTAGTCACTATTGGTATAATAATCTCACTTGAATATAAAGGTCAGGGATATTATTGTCCAATAGTAAAGGTCGGTATATTACAATCTAATACCCCCAAACGTCGGTATATTGTCATCCAATATCCCAAAATCTTATTCGAACCGTCTTTATTATTTTTATTGTTTTAAATCATTTGAGCAACTTAGTATTATTTTGTATGGGTTCAATTATGCCACATCAAGTTGTATTGACCTTTTTTAGTTCTTAGCATTTTCCCGATTAATAAATGAGAAAAAAGAAATTAAAAACCTTATTTCTGCATTCAAAGAGGGGGAAATGTGATTCTTTGACATATACATATGATGAATAACAAGACTCTAAACAAGCCTCTAAACAATGAGACAACATATTTATACAACATTATGTTGATTAATTAATTGTTGTTGCACCTAAAAACATAATTCATCTACAAATTTATACCTATAAATTAATTTGATATAGTATTTGATATATAAGAGCTATTAATTTACTCTTGTTTAGGTTGATCTTCTGTAACTTCCTTTGTCGCTTCAGCTTGAGCTTCTGTAACTTCTTTGGTCGCTTCAGCGTGAACTGCATCAATAATTGCATTTTTTTCGAGTTGTTCAATCAAATTCAAAATCTCTTGTCTTCTATTCGCTAAATAACTCATCCTCTTATCAATCTTCTCCACTCTAAGCTTAAGCCTTGCTGGATCCTTGACCTTTTCTGTCTTTCTTTTTCTTTCCCTGTCCTTCTTCTCCTTATTCTTCCTTTCTTTCTTCTTCTCGTGATCATGATTATCCTCACAACCCGACGACGAAACTACACCCTCAGAATGATCCCTTTCCCTAATTTCCCTGTGCTTCTTCTTCTTCTTTTTCCTCCTCCTTCTCTCGGATGATGAGGAAGAGGAGGAGGATGCAGAGAAAGAGGACGAAGAATCAGAGGAGGATGAAGAAGAAGAGTCAGAACCGTGGCGTCTCTTCTTCTTCTTTTTCTTCTTCCTGTGTTTCTTCTTGTCTTTCTTCCTATCTTGATCATCATCCTTTTCTTTGCTCTCAACACCGCTTTCATTAGCCTTTTCTTCCCCATCTTTCTTAATCTCTCTATCCTGAACAACTCCCTTCTCCTCTTCTACTGCTGGAGGCTTTTCTTCTTCTTGTCCCTCCGGCTTTGGCTCCTCCGTATCTCCCATAATCAAAACAGATTAATTAAGAAAAAACTATCCTTAAGTCTGAACAATTAAGTTGAATTTTTTTTTAGTTTTCTTTATCGTAAATTTCTTATGGAATTTGAGTTGAAAAACTTTTGATTATATAGAAATTTAGCATCTATTATTGGCGACTTCAAATTGTAGGCTCATATCAAAGCTATGAATAACCAATTATTTTAGGAATCATCCCGAAATTTTTGAGTAGCCACACGCTTTACATCCAATAGTTGTTTGTCATTAGTCACCTATTTTGCTAAGTGACCTTGTATTTCTAGGTCCACGTGATTATGCTTGCGTGATATAATATAAGTTGGGATGGGGATTTTATTTATTTTTATGTCTATGAATATTGATGAAAAAGTATAGGGGAAATTGTTATGTGTGATAATTGATAAAGGTGTTTACTTTGATTGTGGATAAAGTACAAAAATACAATACACAAGCATTTTTGGGTTTTTTCATATGGACCAATCTATTTTTTCAAGAGTAATTGATGAGGAAAAAACAAAAATGCAATACTAATAGCCTCATAAATAAATACATATGTATTCATTGTTGTACTTGAAAGAATGGAAGACCAAAGTTTAACATGACATGAATACGAAGACAATCTTGCATGCTGTCATCCAAAATCTTCCCTCTGGTCTCACAAAAGAATACACACTCCAATTCATGTTGTTGACAACCCCACCATTCGCCCTAATTTTCAATCCTTGTGTCAGTAAAAGTACTCAATTTCAATTTACACATGACATGACAAACAAAAGCCCCTTTCTTTTCTCCCCGCAACTTTTGCATCTCCAAAACCCTCATTTCTTGCTTCATCCCCTCTTTTGTTCAACAACCTTTCTTACAAAATTACCCCCACCAACACCAACAAGCGTGTGGGCGTGGCCTATCATACTACAAATAAATTGTAAGTGGTAGTAATCCTTAAACCCTACTACACAAAAGACTTGCAAAAGAATATGAAAAAAAGGGTTTAGTTTAGACTTTAGAGCTTTAGATTAATCGATCAGACAAGCTAGGAAGCCTCCTAAAAAAGTTCAAACTAGTGGGAGGCATTGGGTCTCTAAACATGGGATGCCTCAAAAAATAGAACCCAAGTGCCACTGCCACCATTTTTGGTGGCACTGCGTACAGAATTATGGTCACCATCAAGCACACCCCTATGAACAATTTCGTCGCCCGTGGGTCCCTCCAGCTCACCAATGCTTGTGCCCGCTCCCCTTGGGTAGCCAGGTCACCCAACACTGTCTGTACTCGGGCTGCCAGGGCCCGTAACCGGTCATACCGGACTCGTATGACGTCCGGATGCCTTGAACTCGGGATTGTGTCGAATTCCTCGTCGAGATCATCCGGGTCAACGGTCTCTGCTTGGGATAATCGGGTATCCATGCCCGCGGGTATCTTGGGCCGGAATCGGTAGTACCAGACTCCTATCAAAAACACGTAGAGGAACCCTGTTGGGACGATCAAGTCCGGGTACCAAACAAGGACCAAGTAAAGAATGTGGACCAATATGGTGGTCATTGGGTTTCGCCATCTCTTGATGTCGTCGAGCCACTTTGCCAGCCCAATGGCCCAAGTGAGAACCGCCACGATCCGGAACCAATTGGCCTTGCATTTCCTCATGCTCCAAGTGTGTGAGTCCGCGTCCAACATGTACCGGACCACCTCTGGCCCGAGAGGGGGCTCAGACCGGGCCAGCCAGGCCGCCACCATCTTCGTGGCGGCCACCCGCAGAGCCTCCTGCTGGGCCACCCCAAGTGGCCGGAGGTAATGCATACGTGGCAGCATTGGCTGCCCGTAGGCGGCACACGTGTCAGGGAGCAACGACGGGCACACGAACCGGACAGCCACCTCGATCTCACCCATCTTTTTGAGCCCGCTGCGGAGGAGAACTAGCAACGGGTAGGAGTTGGTGTACACTTTGTTGCTCTCCAGTGTCGACACCCGGATCCGAACCTTGCCGATGTGGCAGTCGGGCTTGTCTTCGCCCGGGTCGGCAAACATCCGCCAGTTGTCGAACACCCCAACGGTCAGGACCGTGCACGGGTCGTAAACCTGCCACGTGTACTGCTCGTTCCACCGGGGGTCGAAGCTGTCCATGATGGTCCTCGTCCGGACCCACTTCTTGCCGTACTTTGCCACACAATAAGCGTCGGTGGACCCCTTCCCGCCGCCCCGCATTTTCATCGGAAGGAGGCCGCGGGCCCCGAGGATGCCGAGCTCCAGGATTCCGACCGGCGGCTTCCAGAGCTGCTTGGCCGTCGGCCTGTAGTCGCTGCACAGGTGAGCCGCCTCATCCAGCACGTGGTACCCTCCTTCCAGACACATTCTCAGGTGGACTCTCCCGGAGTACGGCCCACCTCCGCCAGGACCGCCGCCGCCGCCGCCGCCAGATCCGCCGTCCAAGGTGAGCCATTTGGAGGGCACGTGGCGCTCGTCTAGCCGCTGCTCAATGGCGGCCACCGGAATCACTGCGTGGCCTAAAAGCATGGGCTCTTTTGTGGTCCTGTCTTCTACCAACAGTATCAACTGATCCTCCAACGGCTCGCCGGCGACTAGGATCAAATCCTCGTTCCAGTGGACCGCCGCGCTGTGGGAATTCATGGATCCTCGCCGGGTTCTTACCGACTGAAAACCCAGCTGGGCTTTGATTCGAATATCTGGGACCGTTAATGGTGGAAGATTCGCCGGAATCTGAAGATCCTGGGCTTCAATCACTATAATCCTCAGGTACCACAGTTTGGGGGACTGGTAAACCTTGGAGCGCGTGTACGAAACGCTCGGCGGCGCGTCGGAGCACCAAGCCTCTGGAAACGCGTCGTCGGCTTGAGTGCCGATCCACACCGCCAGCTGAATGTCGCCGGTGACCCGATTGTTTGGGTCGTCACCGGAGACGCCCTCCAGGCGGTACCACTGCGGGGCGAGCGGGCTGTCCGGCGGGTCTCGGACGGGTACGTCGGAGAGGTCGAAGCAAACGCCGCCGAGGAACTTCTCCGACGGGGCGTCCCATGTGGAGATCTCCAGAGTGCTGCCGGAGGAATCGGCTTTGTTGTGTGCTAACGCGAAGACTTGATTCCATTCTGGGTTTTCCGGCGGCTCTCCCGGCCGGTACACGGCGGGCTTTGATCGGACGACGTGGGAAGAGGTTCGGATCTTTACAAATGGGCTCTCATTCGGAGCCAAGCTTCGTGCTTTGATTATCCGGACGAAGAGATACTGCATGGGCTCGACCAAATCAAAGGCCGAGATTTTCTCCGTCTCCGGCGGGAATTTGCCGGTGATTACCTTCGGGACGTATTCGTTGTGGGACGCCGATCTTCTCAGCACACGCATCCTGTCTCCGTTCATCATCCTCCTCGGCGGCGGAGGAGGCCCGTGCATCGCATCCGGCGGCGGGTAGTGGGGCGGAGGCGGTCCATGGTGGTGGTGGTGGTCGGGAGGCGGCGGCCCATGGTGGTGGTGGTGCTCCGGAGGTGGCGGCTCATGGTGATGGACCACCGTTTCCGTAACTCCCATCGGATAATTCTGCGACGGCGGTTGCTGCTGCTGCGGCGTCTCGTCTACAACCACCACATTCGGCGGAGACCCATGCGGAATACCCACCGCCTCCATAGCATTAACCACCTCAGGCGGCATAGACTGACCCTGACCCTGTCCATCCTGAGGCTGAGGCTGCTCCGGCGGATACTGCTCCATCCCCTCCGGCGGAGGACCACCCTCCTGCGGCGGCGGAGGCGGTTGGTCCATCATCTCATCAAAGTAAAAAATCCTCAACCCAATCTCCCCCCTAATCCAACTGAACACACTCTTCTTCTCCAGCGGGAAATACACAAGCCCCTCCTCCCCCCTCCGAGCAAACTGCGACCCATAAAGCTTGACCCGACCCAGGAAGTTGTTCTTCCGGGCAGCCCCAGGAGGGGACTTCTTCTTGTCATGGTAAACCTCCACATTCAGCTCTTCATAATCCATGGTATTCGGGTCGGATACAAAGAACTCAAGCACCTCATTCCAACTGGGGTTGAGGTCTCTGTACTTGGTGGAGGTCCGTCTTCTCTGGCCGTCGAAATCCACCACCACATACGGGCTGGAGCTGCCCTGGCCATCCTTGGGAAGCAAGTCGCGGGCGTCGGAAACCTCTACAATCAGCTTCCGGACCACCCCTTCCGGCGGCGGCCGCGGCGGCGAATGCGGGTTCATTCCACCTTCATTCTCTCATCTCTAAACCCTCTTTGAATTCTGGGTATGTGAGTGTGAAGTGAAGGAGAAAGTGGGACAGATGCAGCGTTGATAGCGGAAAAAAGGGTTTTCTTCTTGGAATTGATGCAGAGGTTGGGTGGTAGAGAGTGTTTTCTCTCTTCTCTATAACTGTTTTCTGGGTGGATGTTTGTTTGTGTATATTTGCCTGTTTTTGTGTGTTTTGGGTACTGTGTTTTGTGGGTTTGAAGGGTTTGAATTGAATTGTTGAACTTTGTGTTTAGATTCTAGGGTATTTTTTTACACATGGGGGGAGCAAATAAGGAGGGAAAATATTGGAGGGACTAGATTCTATCCTTGTCCAGAAGGAGTTGTCTTTGGGCAATTGGGCCTTTTGTTTTTCTTTTTTTTTCAAAAAAAAATAATAAATTTCTAGGTTCCCTCCTTTTTGGTTTTGTAATCACAGCTTGCTTCCCTTGGACATTATAAGATGCCAGTGGTTACTGTGGTAAAGTAAAATTCTTTCTAAGGAAATGTTGGAATTTTGTAGATTGCAGAAATTAGGAAGATTGAAGAGAAGGCTGGTAGGAAATGATATGCCGAAGGAATTGCTTTGCAAATGTAGATGCCCTGAGTAAGGCATATGATTCCACATCACCATCTTTGGGCCATGAATAGGGATCCTCCCCTTTTTTGTCAAAAAAGAAAACATTTTGAATAAAGGTTGATTTTTTAAGTGTAAAAGGCATCTCTTTTATTTTGTTTCTCTTTTTCATTGATAGGTCCCATTATTCTTCATTTCTTGGGCTCTCTTTGTCAAAGGTTGAGTTTTGTTAAGCTTAATGACCAATTTTTGTATTTGTCCTTGGGATTTTGGGTCATTTTATCCAATAATAATGGGGGAGAAAATTTGCGGTCAGATACGGGCAGCCGAATCAAAATAACCTATAACACTAAATCATTAACGGTCATAGTCCAAAGTCACTCTTTTGAGGAATGGGGTGCATTGAAACATCCTCAAACTACTTGAACCATAATTTATTATGTATGGATAGTGCAAATTCTTGCACTGACATCTGAGGTATAAAAGAATTCAAATGTACAGAAACAGAAATTAATGCCAAAAAAAATACTATATGGTTGACCAATTTTAAGCTTTATGATTTGATTTGGTTACATATGTTAAAGGAGTTGAGAAGGCTTCATTCTGAAGTGGGTGGCTTTTCCAAATGAACTTTTAGTTGAAATCCCTATGAAACTTCTCAGTCTCCACCTATCCTTATCATAAAGAGGGATTTGGACAGTTTAGATAGTAGTGGAATCAGATCCTGATGAAGCAGCATCAGCTAAAGTCATATTCTTGCAGATGATGCCTATATTCTTCTTCAGCATACTTGTGTGTTATATTTTGAGTCCCTTTTCCCCTTTGTATTTCGTACGCGAATTGAACCGATTAAGATGCTGAAGAATTTTACCCCTTCCCTATTCATTTTGGTTGCTAGTATTCAAAGGGTTGGCGCCAAGATGTTAAAACTCAGAAGGAGAGTTTGTTTCAAATCATGCATTTAATAAGCTAAGTACATGCTGTGAGCAAAATTAGGATCTTTCAGATAGTCCAATTACATGTGTCGTATGGACAACACCCACCATGGGAGATATCGTAACTTATGCAGGGAAATTTTCCCATGATTTATGAATGGATGAACAGATGCGAGTGTTGGTCGATGATTTTTGTGGGTTTTTAGCCAACACTGTTACAAGAGCAGCAGCAGCAGACCAGATATGATGGGTTACTAATGGTAGTCAAATCGGTTTGTTAATTTATGTACGAACTATTGTTCTAAAAGAATGAAAATCGATATGGGTAACCATGTCTAGGACTTAGTCAGTCATATATGAGATTCTAGGATACAACATCTTTGATTACAGCAGACAATACAAGATAGTAAACCAAACTCTTTGATTTCTTTGGTTGCAGTACACCACATTATGCAGGGAAATTCCTCAGGATTAATGAAGGATAAACTATACAAGGAGTATGGAAACAGGGGGTGATGGGTTGAGTTAATTATGTGGATGAGGTTGGAATCTCTTAGACAGTAAAAACCCAAGTGTAAATGATATAATGGATGCTAAAAGGATCCCTTTTTGTTCAGATATCTTGCCAATAACAGATTTCTGTGAACTCTCTTCCTTTTTTTTATCATCAATCCTCTCCTCTTGCTTTGGGATGCTCTCCTCTTTCTTTTCATCTGCTGTTGTTTTCTGCACAATCTCTTCCTTAGGCATCATCTCAGCCTTGTTTTTCTCTTCCTCGGGCTCCTCCTTTTTCTCCTCGATCTTTTCGGGCTCCTTTTGCGCGTCTTCCTGAGGTTTTTCAGGCTCCTCAGGCTTTTCGGGCTCCTTTTGCAAGTCTTCCTTGGGCATCTCGGGCTGCTGCTCCACCTCCTCCTTAGGCATCTGGAGCTTCTCCTTTTGTCCCTCTTTTTGTTCGTCCTTAGGCATTTCAGGCTGCTTCTCCTTTTGCTCTTCCTTGGGCATCTCAGGCTCCTCTTTTTGCCCCACTTTCGGCATCTCAGGCTGCTGCTTTTTCTCCTCTTCTTTCGGCATCTCAGGCTCCTTCTTTTTCTCTTCCTTAGGCAACTCGGGCTCCTTCTTCTCGTCCTTGATCTCTGCCTCTGCACTCTTGTCTTTGGGCACCCTAGGGACGAAAACATTGAGCACATTTTGCTGAAGTCTCATGGTGATATTATCCGTGTCTGCATCAGCTGGCATAAGGAAAGCCCTGTTGAAATGTATACGTTTGTTATCTCTTGTTACTCGTTCCCCGCTGACGTTTATGGAACTAGGCTTATCAATGCGGAGCTTGATATCTGATTCTTTGAAACCTTCAAAAACAACAATGCAAAAATGGTGAGTTAGCTGCAAGGCTATCCTCATTCTGAGGTGCATGTTGAAGTATAGAAAAGTTGTAGTAGTTTGATTACCGGGGAGATCAATAAGAAGAGTATGGAGGTTAGGCTCGAGCGTCCAGGCCGAATCAGGGGTGATTTCTTCCTGCGTAGGACGAGGTGGGGGAGCCTGTGTCTGTCCCCCTCGGAAAGTCCATCTTCGCCTTGGGAACTCTGACATTTTTTTGATCGAAAATTCAGCAGAGATAACTCTAGAATTCTGATGATGATGGTGAATGTGCTTCTTTTGTGGAGTATTATTATGAACAGCTCCAAGGCAATGTATGTAAATACTTTAACATGCTGATGTTTTAGATTCATGAAAAGGATTTACTTGGCTTGAAGCTTTGTGCAGTTGCTTTATACCAAACTTTGTTGATTGGTGTTTTTAAAACTGTAAGTTTACTGTCAAGGATAAGGGACAATTCTTTACTTTCTTTCTGGGTTTACAAATCAGTTTAGTTAGCAATTCTGCAAAAATGGGAACACTTACAGAATTAGACAACATCTAAGCCTGATGAGAGTTTTAAGTTGGTTCAATTGAAATATTCCATTCATGAGCACATCGATTGCTTCACCATACTGATATGGACTACCTCGGGAAAAAAATACTCTAAATACTGGGAAACGATTAACAAGAATATTAACAGTCTAATACAGTAAAGTGAACAATATTAGAATTGTAACAATAAAAATACAGATTTTATTCGCTTAAGCACACGAATCTTTGAAATATATTGCGGTCATGCTTCACTTTAAAACAGATCATTTGCTGTCTATTGGAATTATGAAGCAACACTCATGAATTGTTGGTCAGATTCAAGAGCTTTCATAGTATCTGGCAGCAGGTGTATCTCCAAATCCACACTTGCTCCCCCATCGCGCCCTGGATAAGCAACCACAGTGCCTGGAAATGTGTTGTTAATCCCATTACGAACCACGACTGGTTTCCCAAGCACTCCAAACTTGTTCCTGTAAATCTCGAATCTCGGGGACATTGTCATCATCACACTAATCGGTCCACGCTGGTACAGATGGGGAGACTGACACCATTCTTTCAGGGACTCACGCACGACTTTGTCAGTGTGGTTTGCCACAGATTGGTGCACCAGTGATGCTGCCCACCCCAAACTATGCCCCAACAGTTCCCCGACTGTAGCGCTCGCTCTGACGACCTCCATTGAGCTGCGGAAGTAATGTGGAGGCAGAGGTGGGTCCAATCTGGGCCGATTATTGATCGATAATCCACACTTGGTAACCTCGTCGTGAGATAAAAATTGGTGATTCGCTCTGACAGCGGACCTCCACACCAGTGCGGTCAAGGCTTGAAACGAGGAGATCTTGCAGTTATCGCCGTTTTCTTCATTAGCCTTTTCTTTCAGCATCTTTATTGAATCCGATGAAAAGTGGAAGATTCTGACTACAAGTTGTTGTCTTACACGCTTAGCGATAAGTTCTTCCAGGCGGGGAAACGGAAACCAGATCTCAGGGCCACACCCAGGAAGTAAGTTGAAGTCATGAACAGGAGGGTTCAAAACAGATCCATCTATGGGTGTAGCTTCATGAATATCCGACCATACATTCCAAAAATGCCAAAATGCAGCTCCGTCTGCGACAGTGTGGTTCATGGAAACCCCGACGAATATCCCATCCAACAACCCAGTTACCTGAACCGATACCAAAGGCCGGGTGTGTCCACCGTGTCCATTGACCCCATTATGGTCGAAAAATGATTCAACCACACAAGGGTTAACGTAGGTTCCCGAAACAATATCAGAGACTGTCACATCTAAAGTGGCATATATGAACTTTGCTCCTGGGCCCTTGTTACAATCTACATAGACCAGACATCGATGTCGGGTTTCATCCACTCGAGTGGCAAGCCGACCAGCCAGAGGATAGAAATGAACTAGAGTAAGAGACAGGGAATGCTTAAGTGTTTGAAGAAGGTTGTGGAGATCAAGGGTGTTAAGTTGGGGTTTATGGAATAAGAGGCCGCTTTGAATGTACTGAACAGGGAGGAAGGTAAGACCATAAGGAGACAAGTAATACGGCTCCGTGGATTCCTCCACCTCGTACTTTGGCTTGATGAAGCACTCCGATACGTACTTGATGCCCCCGGAATTCATCCTCTCATCCATCACTGTGATTAATCTGGACTTCGGCTGTTTAGTTTGATGCTAGGTTCAATCATGCTAGTATTCTAAGTTTCTACACATATAATACTTGCACTTGAGGGGACTGCCATTATTCAACGGTCAACACTCACCAACCCACCCAGAGTATTATGTTTATTGTAATCATGATTTTTGTTCGCTTCCTGGTTGTTTTGTTCAGCCATATCTACATAAAGACTACCTATGCGATGACGACGATGATGATGGATACCTTCGTAAATCCAATATTATCACGTCTAATGAAAACAGTATCTTAATCTTAATGTTGGTTTCAAGTTTCAACTGATGTGAGGAAGATGATTCAGTCTTTAACTAGATTCGCAGAATCGATCGACCAAAAACCCACCCACACCCGAAAGTTTAAGCTTTTTTTGCTATTAAAACTAAAAAAAAAAAAAAAAAAAAAAACCGAACGAACCTCCGACGACCCGAACCCCGAACCAGTCGAATTTTGATTCTATATTTAATTTTTCATCTACACACGGGTGTCCATCGCCTCCCTGTCCCTAAAAGACATCTTAATAGGGTGTATACCCAATCTTGTGATGAGGGTGTCACAAGTAGGGCCCCCTGCTTACCCCACACCGCCAGGCGGGCGACATCGGATTCGGGTCAAGGTTGACTCTGATACCACTAGTCACGGGACCATTACCATCTCCCTAAAAAGACGTCCACTCCTAATAGGGCGTGCAGAGCCATGTGGGTCTTTTGTTGTCCCATGACATTAGGTGTAGAGTTGGAATCTTTAAGATCTAAAAATAATAATAATAATAACAAACATTTTTTATTTTGTTATGCTAGAGTTGTGCTATCTATGTGTCATATGACATTTTCCCTCCACCCGATGTCTAAAGTACATCTTAAATTGAAGACTCATATTTACGTCTCACAAAAATATTGTTAGCATTAAATAATCTTTGATACAATCCTAAAAAGAGAAACATTATTATAGTAAGATGGACAGAAATGCAAGTGCACGTTTGCACAGAACATACTTGCTTGAATATACTTATCAGGCAATACAAAATTTTATGGGCTGCTAGTTTGCTCTGATGCATAATAAGATAGTATACAGAATAAAGTGAAAAACTAAGAGCAAAATTTGTAATGACAAGCATAGTACTAACAGACATTAATCCTCGTCTGCATGTAGACCACCAATACGTTGTCGCCTTTTATTATCAAAAACGGCTCTAAAGGACTCTTGCTCAGCACGCAGTCTCTCTTTAAACACGCTGTGCTTCTTCATCTCTCCAGATTTTCCACCTGCTTGCGCTTCTTCCTCTGGCAAAGGGTTTGTCTTCTGTAACAGTTCAATCAAACTCTATCAGATTCAAGAATTGTTTCTATGCTCTGGGTGAATCCTGAATGCAGAAATTCTAACATGAAATTCAAGTGAAAGGAATAGCGAGATGACCCACCAAGTTGTAACCTGCACCTGGACCAATGACTAGCGACACCATGTTTGCCTTCTTGACAGCACCTATGGAGAACCCAGAATGACCACCCTTAAGGAACGATAACACAACATTTCGTCAATGTCAAACACCAAATACACAGAAGCCATATGTCATTGCCACTCTCTACTTAATGATAAATTGAAAACACACACACACTCAGTGTTATAACATATGAAACACATACAAGCCTCGATTTCATAGTTTTGTAGCCATCAATCAAATAACAGGCTTTGTAGAATATGTATGGGATGCCAACAAATATAACATACCTGATCTCCCCAGCGTACAGATTTCCCCTGCTTTCCATACGTAGAAAGCAATCCAGAGAGAACATTTGACTTGCCCTTCAATAATTCAGTTCTCTTGTTGTCTTCCTCGTCCACGTCGTCTAGCCACTTACTTCGTCCCAGATCTTTGACTTCTATGTTAGTATCCCCCTCGGCATCCGAATTGCCTTCATCCTGTGGCAACTCTGTAGTTTAACAGGCAAAGATTTGGCTTAATCAATTTCCACCCCTTCAAGTTGAAAAATCCTTATGTAATTCAATCACTTCACTGCTTTCATTGCATGCAGAATCTAAGAAACTAACTTGGAGGTAATAGATGAATATAACCCACACAAGAGAAGGGCCACAGTCAAAGCATTGCAACCGGAAGACAATTTTGAAACTAGCCAAGGGTTAATCAATAATCGATACCAATAGCACTAATGAGTAATGACAAGTGAGAAGGCTTTTCATGGCAATAAAACTAAGAATATTATTTCTTTCTCCCCTTGGGAAATCGATCAAACAATTAATCAAAAACAACAAAACAAAACCAATATTCCGAAATCCCGCCAAAGCGAGGTGTGGAGGGTCAGGTGTAGCAGTCTTACTGCTAAATTTTGGAATCTATCAAACACGTAATGAAGTACTGAAATTGAGAAGCCAACCACTGCAAAATGTACAAAAAGAAATAATCCTAACATATTGACCACATTCCAGTCACAAAGCCACATATAGTCAAATATCACTTTGTACAATGGATGAGAGAATCTAAGGAGAAGCAAACAATAACTATGATCCTTGAATGATTTAAGATCCGTTCAACAGACACAAAAAAAAGGTAGCATTGCTTCTCCAGTAAATCCGGGAGAAGGGAAAACAACCATGTATGAAGTATCTCCCCCCCCCCCCCCCCAACACACACACACACACCAAAAGACAGCTCTCTATACCTGACCCAACTAAAGGACTTCAGCCACTAACAAGTAATTATACTATGGTACTTATCCATTGAAACATAATTCAAAATTAGCGTTTGACTGGTACTTCTCCATACAAAATTCAAAAATCAGCTTGTCCCCTCCAGATCAGAGTTTGCCAAATGACGACCATAATGACTAAAAATGAAGAATCATACCACCAGGTCTAAGGTCTCCCCCTGAAGATCTAACAGCATTCTCATGTTCTCTCTCTTCCAAGTTTGAAACATTTCCATCAAAATCCCCATCTTCTGTATCCATATCAACCTGCAATGAATTGCAACAGGGATCAATAGGTATTGAACAAGCCAAAAATATGCACAGACATTGACAGCAAGACCTCACAGTCAATATGAGACAAACGAGTAAAGGCACTCTGAAAATATACTATGGTGCTTGCCTATATACCTCTTGTATGTTGCTTTCCTTCAGATCATCTCCATGAAATAATGACTGAAAACCCCCCATTGCCAAAAGTTCATGTCAGAAAGGGGAAAATAAAGGATCTATAATGTGGAAAAGAAATGTAAAAGTATTTTGATTATAAACTGAAGAAAAAAAAACCAAAGGAAAACCTTGACATCCAGCTGCAAGTACAATGATGGAGCTTCTTCCCATTGTGCGGCCATCTTTTCCACATCTTCGTGGGTAAAGCCGTGAACATTCCTAGCTGTGCAACCCTAAATATTCAAACGTCATGAAAATCATCAGAAGCAACAATCAAGATTCAATCTTGCAACTTCTCCATGGATCAACAGACTCTACCAACCAAAACCACTAAGGATACACATAACATAAACAATTAAAAAGGAAAGCAGAGGAAGCCTTTCTGCTAGAAGTGGATTGCCTATCCTAGAATAAAGGAGCAGAAAAAGAAGAAAACGACCTCTTCTATTGGTATGTAAAAACACATAACATGTCACAACATCCTTGCCACTGTTGGCAGTACTAGCGACTAGCGAGAGATAATGTAAATCCAATCCTTCTACACCAAATATTTTTGAAAATGTGCCTCAATATCCAAAATGGACACATACTGGTACACACAAAAGGTCGCAAATCTCAAAGTGATCAAGCCAAAGTAAAGTCTTACATAAATTGATAATCAACAAGCACTTGAACCAAAACCAAACCAACCAAAGCCGATACTTTGAAATCCCGTCGGGCAAGGTGTGGAGAGGTTGGGTGTGGCAGTGTTACCCCTAGAAATCGTTTGCTACCTACTAATACTTGGAAGAGTAGAAGAGGTTTTTAATGAGGCATTTTACTTTAATCCATTACAATTAAGGTGAAAAATAATCTTTCCAAATGACAAGCACTTGGAGCTTTATAAAACAGATAAAACTAAAGTGATTTTTAAATTGCTAACTTATCAACTTCTCTAAAAAAAACTAACAATAAATGACTACTTACAGCTGGATCTTTGTATGGAGCTTCCAAAATGTAAACTTCATATCCGGATCTCTGGACAAAAAAGAAAGCAAAACCATGAGAAACAGAAAGGCTTTGGTTGGTGGTGGTAACTTTGAAATGATGAAATTGTGGTTCAACAGACCCCATGGATTCACAATAGCTTTACAATCAATATCAAATTATTCCAAAGAACATAAGTTAATCGCAAATGATAACCAAGAGCAAGTCCATTAGTGCTTGGCTGTGAATGACAATGGTGTGCCATGCACATCACAAACAAATAAGTCATCAAGAAAGCAGCAAATCACTGCATAAACAAATCTAAAGACCAAGACAGCACCTGAGAGGCAGCAAATCAACCTACAGCCTCTAATATTGTCTCTCTAAAGTCAAGAACAACCACTCAGAAGGGCAAGGATCCTAAACTCAAAAAGAACAAGAAAACAGGCAGCAGAAAAGCTCACGGAACTTGTTTCAAAGAGACAGAATATACCTTTGCAGTTGCCCAAAACTGAGCAAAATCAGCTACCCGCAGATTGCGGTCATCCACTAAGACGAGGCACAACATATCAGCAACAAATGGGTCAATTGCCAATCAAAACTGCATCTGATGTCAGTGAAGATGAAAGCAGTGCAACAGCACTGCATGACCACTTAATCCCACAACTAAACTCAACTAGTGAATTTTTCAAAACAGAAATAATATCTATCCTACTATCCTACCTATCATCTATAATTTTCTAACATCATTAAATGAAGAGCATCTTTGAGCACACACAAAGCTACACATCGATAAATAGTTTCATTTGACAAGAATAGCACACATCCTAATTAGTAGAGAGGATAAGAGGAAGAATGCCAAGCAAAAAGTTCATAGTTTTCATCATGACACCATAACATTTTAATCATACCAATCACAAAGGTGAAAACACCCTCCTCAAGGGTCTTCTTAAAAGCTTTCAGCATGCTTGATCTGTAAGCCTGTCACAGTGATAAAATTTCAAGATCTTTCCACAAAAAACAAAAAAAAAAAAAAATCCAAACAAGAAAATTAAAGGAGAAGGTAGTAGATTATTATGACTATAAAATCAGTACCAAATGAAGCAAAATCACTGGCAAACCCCTAGAGGCTCGAACTTAAAAATCATGTACATTACCTCCTCCATTTCAGGTTCATAACAGTACTCAAGAACCTTCTTCACAGTAGTTTTTTTCCCTCTCACAGATGATTTTGAAGTGTCATTCTCCTCAGCCTATAAAATATGAGAGAACAGTGCTCAAATTGTATACACAATCACACAAGCAAGTCTACTTGAAGCTGCTTCACATTTATGAGGAAGTTTATTTTTCAGAAATTTAAAAATGCAAATTTGATACATCGCCAGAACCAAACCTTCTCAACTTCGGTCATAAAATAATCATCCATTGAATGAATTCGAGGAGCATTGCCGCCATGTTCAACCTCCAAGTCACGTAACATTTTTGCCAAGTAGCTCTTTCCACTACCTGAGACAATGGATATTTAAGTTATGCAGAATATCATACATACCTTAAAATCTAAGTTTAAAAGACAACTAAACTTGTGACTATGAAGCTTTTTGTGTTTGAAGGTGTGTCTTAACAAAACCAATACACCAAGAGCTAAGTACAGAGTACACATCCACCAAAGGGACAAGTAATCTAGCACTTAGACCTAGCAAAACTAACCCGACCTGATCCCAAACCCGGACCAAACCCAAAGATGGAAAAGTTAGCTTAATCCGAAATAACCCAAGCCCAACTGAATTAAAATTTTCACTGAAGTTATTCAGCTTTGCAAGATACGCTTATTGCACTAAAAATCAACGGACACCAAGATCAACTCGACCCAAACATGACCCAACTCAAACCCGAATTGATCGGAATCTTGTTGACGCGAACGTGACACAACCCAAAGTTAAACCAACAAGAATGATCTAATTGCAAGAATTAGTAGCACAAAATGGCCACAACGAAACTCAACAATTTCTCACAAAAGAGGAAAGGCTTCCCTACAACCGCAATCACTCAAACTCATACCTTGATCAACTTATGTTTTGAGGCACTCTACGGGTGTTTCTTCAACATGAAACACTCTTTTTTTCCAAAAGAGTTTAAGCTACATGAAGTTGCTTGGGGATCCAGCAATCACTCAAACTCATACCTAGATCTAAACAAGCAATCTGAAGCCTAAATTAAACTGAATTTTTCAAAAGACTAGCGATCCGCATTTGGGACTAAGCGACCTAGGAAGTATATGTGGTAAGTACGCCTTTAAACGCCTATTTTACCTAGAACAAACTCATCCTCCACCTCATGTACCATGACATATGAAAGACAAAGTACCTAGTACTATGACCTATAATCTAATAAGCAAAGACACTCTCCTACGCTTTTCATGTATCACGGGCACTCTTGGACATCAAATGCATCTAAACACACAGACAATAAATTTTAAAAAATGTGTTTTGCTATTGCTGCTTGTAGAATCGAGACCCTAAGAATTTGGATATTGTTCACATCCGATGACTACTTCTCCAAGAATGAAACATGAAACAAATCATAAACAAAGAGGAAATAAGTATTTTATGATGATTATGTGTCCATGTGTGCATGTATGCATCATATCCTAAATTTTTGCTCCCAAACAAATAAAAAGTAAGAAAACAAGTGTTATATTTATTGGTGGTTGTAGAATCTATAAAATATAAACAACAGACTATTGTTCACATCCAAAGAGAACTTCTCCAAATTGAGACATGGAACAAATGACAAATAGAGAATAGATATGTGTGTTATATCACCACTTGACCACTACACGTGCATATGCTAATTTTTTGTAAATTCACATGTCGATAAGTTGGTCCCATGTTCTGTCCATAGTGTCTGTGCTACTAGCCTATGATGCCAACAATGGTTTGTAGTTTTGAGTAAATGGGTTGCTATATCATAAATCTAGGTAAGTAACAACTTGCATTGTTCAAATGTTTTCACAAGAATTTCCAAACCAATCTAACGTTCTTATTGATTTGTTCCAAAATATTCAAGATAGCCCCAGATTCGAAATAAATGGATCATCAGCAAAGCAAATTGTGATAAAAGGGCCAACAAAAGACATGCATGCTCCAGAATAAAGACAAACTAAATGGATTCATAGAAAAGAAAACAGAATAAAAGAATGTACCTGGTAGGCCCCGCAATATTATCACAAAATGATCAGGTCGAGTTGTTCGATGCGGTGGTTTGAATAATTGAGAAGCATCAATAATTTGTGACTTTTCAGGCAAATTATTCTTTGATTGGAAAGATTGACCCTCTCGATGATAATGTCCAGGTGATGCAAAAGTGCCTTGAGAATCCTTAGCAAAACAAAAACTCAAAGCAATTAATTAATTGTTTGGCATCAATAAAAAATGAAGCTATCACAACCAAAAGTTCAGCAAAGCTGGAGTAAAGAAGTGCAGAGCATGAAATAGATATTCCCATCAGATATGAACATGCAAGAAATATTCAGCGACCAAAATCTTTAAAACTACAAAATACTGTGGCTCATCCCAACAACCATTATCCTATTCCAGAATAAATTACTCATGTCAAACAGCATGTGTCTGAAACCTGAAGAAGCAACCACGCATGAGCAATGATTAGTCACATAAATCTGCATTGTTCACTGATTGCAGTCCTTAACTAATTAACAACTACCAGTTCCAACTTTCAATATTGGCTCTCATTTGAGGAAAAAAGATTATTGGCAGGCTGCGGCTGCCCCCTCATTCTCAAGGATATTGATCATCGCTTAATAAGTTTTAAGGCCTTATTCTAGCAAATATACCCGTAAGCAGGCTTACACATGTCTTCAATGTTTCACACTGTCATGGCCTCACTTTAAGCAGTTCGGAATGAGTTCACTCCAATAGACTACATAAAAACACAGAAATAAATAGCAGGAAAGTCATGACTCACCCCACGAAACAAGCCTCTAGGCGGAAGCGGATGATGAGTATGTGTTGGCACGTGAGACTCAGTAGCAGGGGCATACGAAGATTGGACAGCCACTGCAGAACTAACGGAGATAGGAAACAGTGAAGATGATACCCTGGGTGGAGAAGGAGGTTTTCGCTCTGCTGACCAGTGGCCTAGTGGGTCCATGGGCAGAGGTGGAGGCGGAGGCGGAGGAGGAGAATCTGGAAGTGGAGGCCGCACATCAAACCCCGGTGAAGGTTGCCAGTGATTCATGCTTCCAGAAACACGATTACCATGTCGTACTTGGTTGTCTGTGTGAACAGGTCCATAATGAGGTTGCATAGGAGCACTTTGATTACCAAATGGAGACTGGTAACCTTCAAGAGGACGTGGTGCAGATTCAACTGGCTGCCTAACATCGTTAAAATGGCCAGGAGAATGATAACCATATCCCATTTGACCAGGCTGCTGAAATGTGTCAGGAAAAGGTGTTGAGTGGTTAGTTGAAATTGGCATATTGCTTCTCTGCTCATAGTGATGAGCTGAAGCAGGCATATTGCTCCTCTGCTCATACTGTCCGGAGGCATTTTCAGGCACGGGCTGGAACTTGTTACCATAGAAGTCCTCCTTGGAAACATGAGGGCTTCCATAGTTTGAAGGTGGATGATATCCATGTAATTGGTTATCAGGTGGTCTTGCAGCATTCCCATATAGAGGCTGATCTTGTTCATGGTTTTGAATCTTATTTCCCATATAACCATGTTCCGCATCGGACACGCTCCGTTTAATTCCATGATGTGATCCATAACCAGACTGATATCCCAGCTCTTCTTTTTGATAATTCACACCATAACTCGTATCCGGGGTATTTCTACTACCCAAATTAGATGCATAAGCAGGCTCTCGGCCATCAAAGTTTCTATCAAAACCTGGGTTTTCTGGCCCATAACCACCACTTGCATATCTATTACCCTCCGCAAAGGCATTCGGCCCACCGTGATCACGAACCAACTTCAACCTTCTCTCGTTGTCATTCCATGGAAAACTTGTAGGATTAGCATCATTGTCACCGCCATAGGGCATTCCATCTACCCTTAATCTCTTACTACTCCTATCATTCACATCATACTCACTTCCCCCCACATATCCACCATACCCATAACCATGATTCGTCGCAGAATAAGGACCTCTATTGGCATTTCCAAAATCGCCGGTTGGAGGCAAACTAGGGTTTCGATTCCAGTGACCCGGATCACAATAAGGGTCGACAGGAGGTGGATAAGCTGGGTGGGGCATGTTCATGGGGCCCCGATTAGGGTCGAAATTATGCCCTGGGTATCGGTTAGGGAAGGGGGTAGGAGGGCAGAATGGAAAGTGAGAAGTTGAGCAAGTAGGGCAGATGTTACCTTGAATCGGGTGGGCAGGGGGACGCCATGAATGGTCCATTGATTGAGCTCCAATTTGCGGTGAATCCAAAGTCGAATGAATGATGAATTTGAATTGAGATGAGGAGAAAAGGAATTAGGGTTTTCTGAGATGGATTCGTGGTATGATCTGAATTTTCTAGAAGAAGAAGAGATTGTCTCCTCTCTCCTCCTCTAATCCGGTTCGAACTTGGAAGCTCTCCTAAGTCCGAAAACAGGATGTCAGGATCGGACCAATAGTGTTTTGTACTTGTAATTATTATGAGGGTTTTTTTTTCTTTGATTCTAATATAATACTTTCAATTTTTATATATTTATAATTTTATTTTATTTTTATATTTTGATGGTCAAAAAAATACAATTATATTATAGAAGGACATCATCAACTCAAGTGGCGGACTTGACAGAGACTCGGTGGAGAACTAATGTACAACATGTCAAATTTTTCCATTGAATTGGTGTCCCACCATAATATAATTTTTCTTGTACCACTAGGGTCCAAAACTAAAATAGAGATAATTAAGATACAAAAATTGAAAGTGGAAATTATTATAATCCAATTTTCTTTTATATATAAAGGTGTAGTACGGATTAACAAGGTATTTTTAGTTCCAGGTCCTAGTATAAAAAGGTTTGTATCATAAATTATTCTGGAGATTATAAAGTTTTCTTTTTATAAAATGTACTCATGCCCATTCACACATTTATGGTGCATTTGTAATCTTCAGAGAAAGTCTTTTTTATAAAAAAAATTCATAGCGCTTTTAGAAGATATTTACTGAGCTTGAGAGTGAAATATGAGTTTCAATTAAAAATTTCTTATCTATTAAAGTCAATCACATATTGAAAAATTTTCCAACCAAATACAATCATGTATAAACTATCTATGGGTTGTATTAGAGTCCACTAAGAGACAATAGTTAAGCCCCATCATCCAACCTTCCAACCAATGTTCAGATTGTTGTAAAAGCAAAAAAATTTCATGATGTGAAAATTGTGGGATTGATGAATCATGCTTATCGTGGTAATCATCATTCGACATTCCCACCAATATTCTCGCTAAGGTGGAAGCAAATTTTTTTCATCATGGGTGTGTCTAGTGCAATGGAAAAGTGTTTTCTACAAAGTTGCTTTCCTTATAAAATGATTTTCTTAAAAAAATGAATTTTCATTTATATCTTCACGTGTATAGTACACAATAAAATGGTAGATTAAGATGAGAGAGAAAAAAAATATTAAAACGGGCATATGAGATAGAGCAGTGGAAAGAAAGAAATATGAGTCAGGAAGAGAGAGACATTAAAACTGGTGCATGGGAGAGAGTGGTGAGGGGAGAAAGAGAGAGATGGTGAAATGGGTGTATGAGGGCATGAGATAGAGAGAAATATTTAAACCGGTGCGTCAGAGATAATGGTGGATAAGATAAAGAAAAGAGATGAAGTGGGCAAGAGAGAGAGAGAATGGTTTTAATGAGGTTGAAGATAAGAAAATAATTTACAAAAGCGTTGGGAGAAAATGATTTTCTAATAAATTGTTTTCTCTATTTTCAATCACCAAACACTAAAGACAGCAATGAACCGCAGTGAACCCTCAGACGACCTATCTAAGATTAGGAAGAAGATCCTCAGTAGTGGTGACCCTTTCACTCTACCACAGACTTAAACATGTACTGAGTGCTCATACGGGAAAGTTTACTCATGGGTATGGAACCTGGGAAGTTCCTCTGAGAAATCCTTTCTTTCGTTTCTGTGGGCGAAACACTTGCACGAATTATAGGTGCGATTACAAGAATGGTCGAAGTGAATACTACTGGCGACATTCAAGGATGGATGTAGACCCATCGAACAGGATAATCATTCGGTCTTGATCGAGTTTAGTATCTATTTCGCCACGCGAAATAGCTTCTTCCTATCTTTGAGGAGCGATTTCTTTCGTCGTTCGCCTCCTCGCCCTCTAAAATGAAAAAAAATTCATTTTCTAGAAAATGATTTCCTTACCAAATACACCCTATGTGAAAATTATGGGATTGATGAGTCATACTTACCACGATAATTTATTATCTCCCAAGTTGTACTTAATAGATGTTTAGTCCCATTTTAGGGGCTAAATACCACTCATTTACGCTCAAGTCTATTGCGCTCCTAATAAAATGGTTATTTATTACGTGTTTTGTGATTTTTAGGTATTAAGTTCGGAGAATAATAAAAGGGGAGGGAAAAAGGCGATAACTCGGTCATCCGAGACCTTTGGAGCCGATTTGATGTCGTGGTGAAGACCCGAAGCAAGGAGACCAACTGCGTAAAGGAGAGGGATTTCGCCAAAAGGCTAAGTATAGGGCATCGGGCTCGTGTAGCGATCACTACGCCCCCATACTTAGATGGAAGATCACTTGAAGAGCGTAGCGGTCGCTACGCCTATTGTAGCGATCGTTACGAGCCCGGCGCGTATGAGCGCCGCTACCCCATTCATAGCGCGTTCACGATGAAGCCCTAATTTTCAAAGTTTTCTGACGGCCGGGCGTTAAGCTCGCCCTCGTAGCGTTCGCTACGATGATTGACTGGTCGCGACCTTTGGGCATAGCGGGCGCCTTGGTTGAAATGTTGTTGCCGCTTTGGGTGCGTGCGACGATGTCATGGCGTTCGCGTAGCGACTACCTTATTTCTGCGTAATTTCGCCAAAACGACCGTGTTCTCTTCTTTCCCTTTGTTTAATTAGCCCGTCTTGTCATTTTCAAATGAGAGGTTTTTCTGGAGATTTATTTTCTTTCCCTTTACATCTTCTATCTTTCAAGAGTTTTAGGATTAGCTTTTGGGGGATTAATTTCTACTTTGTTGATTAATTATTTTCTTCAATCAAGTCCAATTGCTCATCATCATTCGGGGTATTATTGCTCTTTATTTATTGCCAATTTATTGCTCATCCATTTAGGTATAATCTCTTTTCTCCTCATTTTAATGTTTCCAAATGCTTTGTTGCTTGTGTTTAGTGTAGTTTTATGTTGTTAATCATAGTGGTTAGTTTTAATATCCATCCTTTGAGTAGAACCATGCTAGGGTTTTATTGGTTGTGTGTTGCTAATTTCTCCACCATGTCTAGAGGCTAATCTTCCTTGAGGTGAGGGGGTGATTAAGGCCTTAATGGGTTTTGGCTAAGGTGTTTATTGATTAAAGTGTGTTTTAGTTGGAGGAGTCTATTTCCACTTGGTGTCTTCTCATTGGGGGTGGCGGTTCAAGGACCGAGAGCTCTTTGAATCGTTATAAACTCAATGGGAAGCCTAGAGTGGGATAGTTAGAGTCTACGCTACGAGGTAAGTGTAGGCTTAACTAGGAATTAACGCAATTCTCAACCCCTATGGTCCATGGTGGACATAGGTTAGTTAATTTGAATCTTCCTCGAGGGAGGAGATTCATCGTGGCCCCTTTCCCGCGTTGTTCCATGGATAAATCCAACTTTATGCGCTTTAGTCATGAAAACTCCTTGATCAAAGATTCCGTTAAGTGTCTAAAATCCCCAAACCTCTCTTTGTCTAATTATCACCTAGTTAACCATCTTTCCAGTTTTAATTTTGTCATAATCGAAGTGATCTTTGCTCAGAATTTATTTCTTGATTCAAGGCTAAAACCAAACAAAAATTTATTAGGCCACAGAGCTCCAGTTCGACAATTTACACCTACCAAACCGCGGTACAATAGAGTCGATGAATATATTATTATATCAATGTCACGGTGGAAGAATTTTATGATCCTAAATCCTCTATACTAAAACTATCAAGTCAAAAAATCTATTTTAAAAAGTATGAACTAACAATATATATAGTTCTATATGCTTTTAGGAAACCATGTTCAATCCTTTATGTTCAAATTCCATAGCCTAGTGCTATATTCTTTATGCTAGAATTCTCATTAATTGTTTTAAGATTCAACTAAATTATTTTTTACCAAGTTTCTAATATTGTAGAAGCGAAAAATAATTTATATGTAAAAGGTGGAGGGGTCATGTGGTCGCCTTTGTTCTGCATGAAGTCTAGTCCTCATATGTGTGAGAGATTGTGATATTGTATAATCTAATATCTGATATTTTATGATGATAACAAATAGACTAAACATTATTTTTCCTATTATATGAGGATAAACATAAAAGTCTCTACATTGAACCTCTCTACACATGATTTAAGGATTCATCAAAATTAAATTTCATCCATCTTGAGTGGTATGTGCCAACAAACAAGGTTTTCTCCCGTTTAGCAGATATAATCTTTGCTCTAATAAAATTTTTCTTTGAATAGAAGGTGATGCGATTACCAAACATCTTTCTAGAGCAAATATCGATCAAGGCATATTATGAAGTTCCATTTTCCCTATGAAGTGGGACTCAAAAGGATAGGATTAGTTGACATGATTTTTTTTTTATTTTTTATTAAAGCTTGATTATCTATTGGTATTTTATATGCAGTTGTCTATTGGGTCATCCCTACAAGTCAAAATCTTAGGGTTATTGGCCTCAAGAGACAACCCATGCTA
Source organism: Portulaca oleracea (assembly GCA_029582165.1). Lineage (NCBI taxonomy): Eukaryota > Viridiplantae > Streptophyta > Magnoliopsida > Caryophyllales > Portulacaceae > Portulaca > Portulaca oleracea. The sequence goes on along the minus strand of CM055869.1, from coordinate 9,172,666 downwards.
TAAAATAAATGAATCATAAAGTTTTTAAGTAAGACCATGAGATTCTAATTAGTAAAAATTAACAATTTTAATATATTTTATATTTTTTGTTGGATGCACTATAAAACTCAAGGTGAAACCACCTAAAATAGGAAACAAAAATATTAAAAAATTGATATTTTACACAAATTGAAATTTCATGTTTTTACTTGAAGCTTTATGGTCCATTTGCTTTATGGGTCATTCCTTGCCCAATAACCCAATTAGAAAAAGTTACGCCCATAGGGGGGGAAGATATCCTCTTCCCCAAGAAAAGAACTTGTATGTATCTATTAACAAAAAGGAAAAATTAAATCAAAGTTCTTTTTTTTCGTTCATCGACATTTTTCATCTCTCCATTCCCAGTCTAGTTAGAGAGAGAAGCCACCCATCTCCGTTAGACAGTCACCGGAAACCGCCGCACGAACAACCGCCGTTCAACCAGGTACTTCTTCTCTTCTTTGAGCTGATTCTGTGCTTCGATTGATTGAAATTTCTGGTTTTGATTTCGCGATTCGGGAATTAGGTTTGCGTGATTGTGGCGAAATTTGATCAATGAAGGGTGGGGTTGGGGGGATTATTTGAAGAGGGAGTTCAAGCTAAGATCCATTGAAGACGGGATTAAGTTTTTATTTATCTTGGGTGGAAATTTGAGATTTTGTCTGAGATGTAGGCGGTGTGTGAACTTGATAGGAAATTCATACATCCAATTTGGATTGTTCTTGCAACCCTGCTGGAACAAGTCGAATTGGTTAATTTTATCTTGAAATCTTAGTTGAGCAGCAACATTGTATTTTTAGTAGTGTGACATTCATTACTTCATTGGATTGAGTTTTCAACTTTCTCTGGTAGCAAGATTACTGCGTACTATCGTGTTGTTTGCTAATCAAATGTATGATGTATCTCATCCATTATGCGGTTAACAGTGAATGGAATTTGGTTTGTTTTCATAAAGGGAGTGGATTTGAGGCTGAACATCTTTATTTGATTGAAGTTGCAATCTAGGATGTTTTGTAACCTTTTTGAAGTGTTTATTTGTCTAGCTAACTAATTATGTGCTTTAATGGAAAATGGGTTGTTTTGATTTAGCTACCTAGGATCAGAAAATAGGCTAGCCTGATTACCCAACTGCTGGGGATGTGAGATTGATTGTTTGGAAGAGGAATCGTAGCTAGGATCTGTTGAGGGTTAAACTATAGTTTTGGGAGAAAATTGGTGAATTTTTCTTAAGATGTACCTTGCACTACACCAGGGATGGGCTTACTCTTTCAATTTATGGACATTGTGAATGAGAATTAAGAGTTCCTTTAATGTCAGTACAAATGTCCTCTTCTTTGGTGTGGAATTGATAGAGAGTATCATATGCTGTTTTTAAGCCCAAGCAGCCCTGCAAGCCTTCTCCTATTTTTCTGAAAATATCCTTGGCAATCCCAATCCATGTGTACATGTTGCAGGATGCAGCACTCAGCTTCCCTCTTCTGCAAGATTGCTGTCTCATTGTAAACTCATACCAAGGAACATCACTTCTACAGAGGATATCTCAATTCTCATTGATTAAGTGTTCAACAATGAATGAAAACTGAGAACTTTTAATTTTTGTTTAAAAAGGAACAGTCAGTGAAGAGTCTGTTTTTTGATGTGGGTGAATGGGTACTTTAGCTCTTCTAGAAGATGTTGTATATAACTGGGTAGGATGCTAGTTGAGCATTTCATCTTTCGTTCCTATTATTAATATATATTTTATTTTTCCTGTCAAAAGAAAAAAAAAAGTGTGTGAAGAGTAAGAACTGAGTTTTACCTGATCATTGATCAAGGTTTTATACATTAAAGTCATGTCTCAGAAACCTATAACGTGGATGTCATTTATGAAGTTCCCTTTCCTTTACTCATGGCATTCCTCTAATTTTTTAACCTCCATTGCATAATGCCTAGTTGGATTATGTGTGCTCCCTTGTTCCATATATTTAGTATTCTGCATCAGTCTCTCAACTAGGCACAAGCTATGTGGCTGTGTGGTATTCTATTTTCATTGGATCACTAATGTCATTATTTATATGATTATTTAAGATGTCTGCTTGTTGTTGCTTGCCATGCCTGGCCCTAGGGTTCTTCTTTGCGATCTGGATCATGTCATTGATGAATGTACTTTGAAATGTAACCCCAGGTTTCCGATTATTGAGATGAATGATCAAGTGTTTTTTAATCTCTCTGATGATTTATTAATAATTTCTCTCTCTTGCCATGATAGTGAATCATGTCTAGAAGGTATGACAGCCGCACGACGATCTTCTCCCCTGAAGGTCGGCTCTATCAGGTCGAATATGCCATGGAAGCCATCGGCAATGCCGGAAGTGCCATTGGGATTCTGGCAAAAGATGGCGTTGTTTTGGTTGGTGAGAAGAAGGTGACTTCTAAGCTCCTTCAGACCTCGACCTCCCCCGAGAAGATGTACAAGATTGATGACCACATGGCCTGCGCTGTGGCTGGTATAATGTCCGATGCCAACATCCTCATCAACACTGCTAGGGTCCAAGCTCAGCGCTACACATTTGCTTACCAAGAGCCAATGCCCGTTGAGCAGCTCGTCCAATCTCTGTGTGACACCAAACAAGGCTACACACAATTTGGCGGGCTCCGCCCTTTTGGTGTTTCCTTTCTGTTTGCTGGGTGGGATAAGAACTTCGGGTTCCAGCTGTACATGAGTGACCCAAGTGGGAATTATGGCGGGTGGAAAGCGACTGCCATCGGGGCAAACAATCAAGCAGCACAGTCGATGCTCAAGCAGGATTACAAGGACGACATCAGTAGGGAAGAAGCTGTTCAACTGGCACTCAAGGTCCTGAGCAAGACAATGGATAGCACGAGCCTGACATCGGAGAAGCTTGAACTGGCTGAGGTTTTCCTGCTGCCTTCTGGGAAAGTCAAGTACCATGTCCATGCTCCTGAGTCCTTGGACAAGCTGTTGGCCAAGTCCGGCCTTACTCAGCCCGCTGCTGAATCTTGATGATTTGTAGTTGCATCTTAAAGCTTGTCGAATCTCCAGATTTCAGAGTGTTGCAGGATATTTAGTACCATTAGATATTTGGCTTCTGTTGTACTTTCAGAATGTGAAGGCTTGCTCCCCCCAATGGACTTGTTTTGATCTATGCCCTTGTTTTAACATTGTTTACCTGTTCGTCTGCATTGTGGCACTGGTGTTCAATCTTTGGCTGTCAGGGCTCCTTCTAGTTCTGTCATTGCATCAGCATGTTGCATTATTATGCCTGTACCATTACTTTGAAATGGTGAAGCCCTCGTATCATCTTCATGTTTAAATTTTATGTTCAATTGCACGAGGTTCAATTATTAAGCTTGTCTATGAAGACCAATATCTGCATTGTTTTGGGTTGGATTGGGTTCATTTCATTTTCAGGTAGCTAATTGTAGTGTCTTTGGTAAATAGGAAATACTGTTGATCTGAAATGTCCCAACCTGAATTTAATCCAAGCTGATTGACTAAGTTGGGAAAATATTATAGAAGGTGTTAAAAAGAAACTAGAGGCCTAATTTAAGTGCATCATTATTGTAGTAGAATACTAGCCACTTAAGTTTTCTGAAATTTTCTTAGGAAAGTTTCTTTGGAAAAATATTTATTTATATTTGGTTAATATGACAAAGTTTGCGGAAAATTTATTTGAAATGTCCAAATTATCCTTATATATTTATTTATAAAATATATTTTTAGAGGCATTTTGGGAATTGAGTTACAAAAGTTTTCTTTTCCTATGGGAAAGAAACTTGTACACCGTGAAAGTTTATGATTCAGTATGAATTATGGGTCTTAGTTAAAAATTTTCCAACCTATTTTACTCCCAATACATGCAACCAAATACCATAAAGTAAATGCAACAAATACTATCTAGGTCCCAATTTTGTTGTTTTTCTTAACTTCTTTATTAAAATATTTATACTATTTTACAATTTGATAAGCAGATTCCGTTTCTAATACAATTAATAAATTTCTTATCACGTTTTACAATTTCAACAACTATTATTTTCGATTATCTACCAAAGTCGGTAAATGGATAAATAACATAACAGAGGTAATAATAAATTAATAATTATAATTTAATAAGTCAGTTGACCGCGTTTTTGTTTATTAAGGCGGTGGCTTGGCTTTTCCCAAATAAAGAAAAAGAAAAAAAAGGCGGTGGCTTGGCTTCCTAATTCCGATTTCCGAATCAGATCCCACCCCAAATACATGTTTCCGTTGACATGGTCATACATTATATATACTATATACTCTTCCGACTGATGTACACTGTTGAGTTGATCATTCATATTTCATAGGTTGATATCAAAATCAGAAGCAGAAGCAGAAGCAGAGCATGAGCATGATGACGATCATCCCGTGCATCCACAACCGTAGGATGAGCCCTGAGCCCCAGTCATCCCCACATTGTGTCCTCTCCGTACAGACATCCCTGTCTGTGTTCGACCGCCTCATCCACTACCACCCCAACGGTCAAATCGCCGCCACGGAGACACGCCTTCGACTTCCCCCTACCCTGACAGGCCCCTTCAACCCCCTGTCTTGTCCCAACTGCCAGATGGACTTCCTCGACTGTCTCCTCAACAACCTCGGCTACTCCCCCGCCGCCGGATTCCGCGCTCTCCACGCCGTCATCTGCCGCGTCGAGACGGAACTCGCAAATCTCGAACGCCGCCGCCGCCATAATGATGATGCTCTTCTCGAGAGGGTTGTGGTGAATGTGCCCAGGGTCAACCAGTGGCACGTGCTCAGCGGCGTGATCGACATGGAGTTTGGGGGATTGTCGTTGGGCAGGCGTTGTATGCCGGCGTCGGAGGCGGCGATCAGGGCGCTTGAGAGAGTGGAGTACGAGGAGATGATGGAAGAGGGGTGGAAGTGGAAGGGGGACAACTGCGCAATATGTCTGGAAAAGTTAGGGCCGGCGGCCACGAAGGCGGAGCAGGCGGCGGTACTGAGACTGCCCTGTCAGCATGTGTTGCATCAGAGTTGCATTCGGGAGTGGCTCCGTAGGAATCACTTTTGCCCCCTTTGCCGCTTTCACCTGCCGCATCAAACTCCTTGATTCTTTCATCAAATTCCTTTCCAAATTCCGAGTATTAAATTTAGGGTTTCCTTTCTTTTTAAGGTTTCTCAGAATCTAATGGGTTCTGTTTGCAGAGAGATCGATTTTAATTTGTTGGTATTGTCATTTGTCAGGTGATTTTTTGTTGGTACATCAATGTTTCAGGGAATTAGCCTCAATTTTGTAGAAATCATTAATCAGATTAGATAGATTTTACTTGCATATCCAATGTTCAAAGTTCCAAACTCTCTAGTATATGATTGTCTTCTCCAAAAATCATGTAGTATTAATTTTCTGAATGCCCTATCCTATTCTACACTTGTTGTCTTAGCTAGGCCAAATTATTATATGGGTGCAGTGGATCAAATAAAATTTGTGCATATTAGTGTAAGCATTGATAATTTTTGACAGAATTTGAGTGTGTTTATACTATTTTCTAATTTTTAATAAAAATTGTCTATATTTATTTTAATATAAAAAAACTTTATTTTATTACACATAAATCTTGATAAATTTAAAATCTAAACCTGTCATTATCTTTTTCTTTTTTTTTGGATAGGAAGGAATCATTATCTTGTTACAGTATGATCAATTTTCTTTCTACATATATTTGCTATTATGTTTAAAAGTGATGTCACTATTTATTTAAGCTTATCTAATTTATCTCCTAATGATATAGACCAACTACCATTGCTTTATGTAGATTCGCTGTATAATTTTAATATCATGTTAGAGAGTTAGGTCACCATTCAAGGACTGATATTACCATTAAGATCAGTAGCTTGCCAAATTCCCATAAGTAGGTTAGGGCGCATATTCAATGACATTCACTAATAATATAATAATTTTATATTATAATCTCATTAACACGAGGCATGATTA